>CM051619.1:85207870-90207870 GCA_028020825.1 Podargus strigoides | reverse complement strand
GTGGTTGTCAAGTGGTAAAGAGATAAGGGGTGGAGTTTGACTGTGTGTGTAAATTGTCCACCTTTGTCAGTGTTGTGATGATATTTTGATTTTGGTGTGAGAATTTGCCCCACAGGCACTCCCACCCCTTCAAGATAATAACAGTTTAATAGGGAAAGTTAAACATTCCACATACAAGCAAAGGAAAATAAGGCATTTTTTCACTGCTTCCCGTCAGCAGGCAGATGTCCAGTCACTCCTTGGAAAGCCAGGCCTCAGCACATATAAGCATGACTTAGGAAGACAAATACCATAACCATGAGTGCCTCCAACCCCTTCTTCACCTCTTCCCTGACCTTTTATTGCTGACCACAACATCCTATGGTAGGAAGTATCTCTTTGGTCAGGTGAGATCAGCTGTCTCAGTTATGTTGCCTCCCAACTTCCTCCTGACTCCCAGTCTACTGGCCTCAGGCAGGGCATGGGTTGGAGAGAGATCTTTGATGGTGTGCAAGCACTGTTTAGCAACAGCCAAACCACTGGTGCATTATCAACACTTCTAGGCATAAATACAAAAAACAGCACCATATGGGCTGCTATGAAGAAAGCTGTCTCCATCCCAGCCAGACCAGTACAATCTCCACCCCTTATTCCATAACATTTGCATCATGCCCAGGTCCCACATTATCCAACCCATTTAGGTATCCTTTGACCATCCCTTTCTTTCTCATTCCTAAAATCCCTTTATACCAACACTTCCAACATGTACTCTACACTTAAACCATCTTTACAGTATTTTTTACCAGTATTTTCTGTCCCTTAACAGGGACCAAAGTCAGTTCACCGCACCAAGGTTGCTAGGTAAGAAACCTGTTTCATTGAGACTTCAAAACGTAGAAAGGTCTTCACAAAGAACAAGCTGCACAAGACCTTGGTTTCAAAGAGAATACTAGATGAAGTGATCTAATACACTTTGTCTTCAACTAGCATGAAGTGTACATGTATATAAGAGTAAAATCTAAAGGTGACATTCAGCTCTTCAGGGAAAAAGTAAACCAACACAGTCTTTGCAACCACTGACAACACCTTCATCTTATAGCATGCTGAGAAATTGGTTTATATCAGGAAGCAGCACAAAACACTTTCACTTTAGACCTTTTTGTCTTTATCTGCTACAGGACGACCTACCATTTAGCTTCGCTCCTTTTATCTCAGTTTCCAAACTACACCATTATTATTCTTAGTCTTCAAAAAGCACCACAGTACTACTTTATCAAGTTGCCACTATTCAAGCAGCAAAAACAGATGATAGCACAAAACCCCAAACTAAATGCAGTGCTTAAGAACAGTCTCTTCTCCCATTTTCGTTTTCATCTGCTAAATGGAGATGAAGAGTATCCCATACTGAGCCCCATTCCTACTTTTTATGTTGCAGAGAACTGACTGCACTCATAGCCAATGAAGCCAACTTTATCCTTGCTAAGACTGTACATGGAAAACAGGATTGGTTTAAAAGCTGTGCCTATAAGGAAAGGCTCTTACCTGCATTAGCCCAGGGGAGATACCAGGGGCAGCTGACATTCACGTAGGTGCCGGGCAGTCCGTCTGGCCAGCAGGCATAATTGTCAAAGGTTCTGTTGCAGAACTTGCCTTCTGCAGAGAGGTGGAAGGGAGGGTCATGCCACTGCCTTGTATTAATACTGCAAGGAGGAGAAGACTGAAGCGCAGAAAATGAAAGGAAACATGGACACATGCAGATAAGCCATAGCAGCAGCATGCAATCAAGCCTTGATGTGAAGTTAAACAAGTTAGATGTCCAAAAGAGTGCATCCCCATGCAACAGCAAACTACTGTTTTAAGGGGGAACTGAAGAACAGATTAGGGTCTCTGATTAAATCAAGGAATAAGAAAGGTAAATCAATAGTGAACCATTCCCATTTTTTCCTCTTTTGCACCCTCATGTGTCTCAGTTTAATTTAAAACCATTTTTGCTATGAATACTGCTGATAATCATCCCCAAGAATGGTTCACAGTCATGCAGTTGGAAAGTCTAGCCTAATATATAGAGCCATCAACAAAATACACACAACCATAACTTAGCATTACAGCTTAATCAACATGAGAATACTTCAACTTCAGATTTATTAAACTGTCACTCTTAGAGGGCAGCACTCAGCTACTCAGGATAATGGAGCAGAGGGAGATGAATGTTTTCCTGCCATTGTCATCAGCTACTGTTCTCACTCTGCCATGATAATGTAGTTAAGGGAAATTAACAAGTTTTGAAATAAATCTTCACAGATACAACTTTAGACCCATCTCAGTGTGTCACAAAAGCACTGAAGCATAGTAGAGGCTGCAGTGTCCAGTTGTGAGCATCATTGACAAGTCAGTGTCCTCTAAACATTACAATGCCGGCACATCACAGCTGCTCTCAGAACATTACAGCAGCTCAACTGCTAAGACAAGCTGCATTCTTATTTTCACTATGGCACTTATTTTTTTTTAAAGTCATTTCAGCATTTTACAATGCTCAAAATAATTTATAACAACTTTAAGGCCCACAAACTGCTAGGTCAATGTGAACAGCATGGTCCCAGTTTTCCTAACACCTGTCAGTCCTGACCCCTAAAAAAGTTTCAGGGATATTAACACTAGGGTGATGCTTTGATGTGCTACAGCCACCACTTGCCACTGCAAAACACTCTGGACCTAAAGACTAATATCTTTACTATGAAATGGTTCTATAAAATGCTTCCTCAGCAGAGAGGAGAGTCCCACAAATACCAGGTGGAAGAAAATGGGATAAAGAAGTGGACTGGAAAGTAAGCTGGAGAAGCATTTTCAAGTTCATAATCACTCCCTTGCTACTGTTATGAGGCATTTGAAAAATTATTACATCCTATCCCTACCAAGCAGGCTTACCTGCCACAATGGGGGGTGCCTCATACAAGTATTTCAGGCACTGGAGCTGATACTCCTTCCACTTCTGCATAACCCCAGAGAGGGACCCATCTGAACTCTGAAAGAGAAATCATGAGTCTCAGACATTGCACGGATTTAAACTGTGTGCTTTTCATGCAGCCCGAGCAGGTGCTTGTGAAAATGACTATCACAAGCCAAAACAGCACTGTTTATCATACAGGGTACGATACTCTGCTATATGTTTGCCTCACTGCAAACAAAGAAATCCTTTCCTATTTGTACCATGAGGAACTGAGAAAACCCACAAACTATACTATGTCCTCACTGAAACTCAAACTGAGCTAGCCTTGCTCTCTCAAACACACCCCAGCTGTGTGATTTATTATCCCATGAAAAGACAAGGACAGCAGCAAGTCCTTTTAGGAGAGATTTTCTTTCCAACAGCAGTAATTTCTGCTATCCCATAAACGAGATCAAGTTAATTCACTATATTCAGCAGACATTCCCCAAGCATTCTTCCAGAAGGTGGATGAAAGTTTTTCCAGCTCATTTTTTTTTTTTCCATGAACAACAGCTTTTCCTCTGCATCTGGCATATTTTGCCTGAAGCTGCAGAAAGAGCAGGGACCTCCTTTTTGCACAGTTTGACGGGCTGTGGGTTCCACCATCAGCTACCCCAAGTAAAGAGGTGGCAGGGAAAAGTATGTACAAACCCTGTTCGAGCATGAAGGAAATTAGCAGTTATTAAACTGCTAAAGGTAGCACTGGCTGCTTGCTCAGCCCTAGCAAATGCCCCACCTGGCTCACAGGGGCCCATCTTACTCATTGCATTTAAGTAAAGAGACACGAGACCTTCTCTCCCCTCTCTGCACTTGTATAAACTGAATTAAAAGTGTCAGGACTAGCAGGCTGTAAGTGATCAATAATGCAGCTAACTCAGCATTCTTTTGCCAGAGAAAGGCCCAGCATGCATGTCTCGGACATACGATCAACAGCTTGAACCTAATGGTACAACACACTGAGTGAAGGAAAATTCATTTAATCCCAGCTGTCGATCAGTTTATTAAGTGAAGCATGAGGGTAAATAATCCTTGTAATTTTACCCTCACAGCTTCAACTGCCTTTTTTTTTTAATTTGTGCTCTAAACCTTTTCCAGATGGCTAGAAGGAAACCAGGGTATGAGAAGGATTATTTAAAAATGAAGAGGTCATTTTAAACCTATACTGCATTTCAGGAAAGACAAATTGAATGTTGTCCATTACAATCAGTGTGACTAAAATTTAGACACAGGTGCAATCACCTTGGTATGAAAGAACAGAAGTAGAACTGGCATTTTTGGACTACAGACCTCTCAAGTCCTCTTCTCTCACAACCTTCCGATTAAAAACACAAAACACCATATGCATCATGCTTCTGCCTGGATTAAGCCACTACATTTAATTACAAAGATGCTCTCATACACATGATGAGTGATGAGAAGCACAACATTTAGTCAGTACCTGTGTTGTATTTCAAGAATAACTGCCTACATTTGCATGCAACTTAACTGTAGCTAGGGCTTCATGGCCATAATTTTAGAAGAATTTAGCCAGCTTCTCCTGAAGTCAAAACAAGCACAAGCCTGTGGATCTTAAACTCCAAGCCTTGTGTGCCTGATTTAAATCATCTTATCTATGCCAATAAATGCTGCCAAAGTCTGTCTGTGCTAAAGTCCCTAGTGTAAAATGAATGCATCATACTGAATTTTAACCCCATGTGCCTAAAGAAACACAAGTAACCTGTAGTGTAGTAATCTATGCTCAATATACCTGAAGGAAAACATCACCACCCAAATTAGGTCTGCAGGTGCATGCAGAGAAATACATAACCATAACTCTAAAACTAAAATGCCAGCTACAGATCCACATAGGCTGAATAAGGATGGATGACAAGAGTACAGGGAGAGGAAACAACTTTTGAACTCAAGTTTCTCCCTGGCAGTCTTTAAAAAGTGAAGACTTTTTAAAGTCAAGTCATACAGGATTGTTTCACTACCTTCTCATGACAAGGTTAATGCTTTAATAAATGAATTAGAAGGAACATTTTCAGGATGAACTCTTAAATTATGATTTAGAATTACTTCAGAAGCTACTAAGCATCACACATCTTCCCAAAAAGTAACTATTGATGATGCATGCAGATGACCACATCAAGTTAATCCAAAATCAGCTTTTAAAGTCATCACAAGATAAAGATGCATACAGCATTTCATTTAGAAACAAGACTCTACCTTTTAAAACATACTAAAAATATTCTAAAACTGCTTGCACTAAGAAAATTACCTCTTTTGGAGTCAGCAAGCCTTAAAGTATTTTCTTCTAAATCAAGTTTTCATTTATTACCTTCATGAATGCAGGAATAACCAGCTTTAATTGCAGTTTAGGAAAAAGCAAGCCTCTATCCCTCTGTTTAATGAAAAAGTAGAAACATTCTACTTATATTGGTTTCTCATAACGTGAGAAGATAACTCTAACATGGAGATTAGCAAACTGTAAGAGTAAAATAATTAGACATGCCTTTTTGTGGAGACGACTGAATTGGTAGAGAGTTTTCTATTATCTACAGTCTATTGCAATAAGACAATCAAATATAAAACCCAAGACTACATAATTTGTTCTCTCTATGCAACAGTTTACTCTGGTTCATCTAAATACTACATTTTGTTAGCAGACAAATTAACTTAGATTTTATTTTAATACATGCTAATCCCCATTTCCCAGAGATTTTGGCCCATGTGAGTAAGAATCACAAGTTACACAATGCCACAGATTTACAATGTCAGTAGTTACTCAAACTAGAAATAGTATATTTTCTTGAAAAGTGATTTAATTCCTTCTGCAACATCAAAGCACTAAACACACATATACTAGGACAAGGTTCCTGGGTCAGTACCCCAAACTTGGAGCAAATCACAGAAGTTCAAATAGCTTTATTAAACACAGGACCATATTTTGGTAGCTAAAAGCATTTTAGTTGGGTTTATGTTTGTTTGGGTTTTTTTCCAGTTATACTCAACCACGGGAGGAAAAACAGTAGTAGCTTTGCTGTGGTGAAAATATATCACAGAAGGATAGTGGAGGAGAAGAGGATGGAAATGTGGCTGACTGGTTAAGGTGGAGAAGTCAGAAGGCAAGAATAGATGAAAGACATTAAGGAGTCGAGTAATGATGCAGCCTAAGGAGCATAAAACAGATACAGAAAAACTAAGATAGGCAAGAGCACATAGACTGGGAGCCTTTCAGTGTATATACATATATAATTAAGAGTAATTAATCTCTAGTGGTAGCTTATTCAACAGTCTGAAGACAGAATTCTTTACAAATCCTTAACACCATTATAGGAAAGCACTTCCTCACCTAAAAAAGGTGCTTTGTCTTGCCAGAACAGCACCTCTGAGCAGAAGTTTAAAAAAAGAGGGTGTAGCATAGGACAACTCTGCAACAGGACTAGCTGTTCACAGAGTAAAAACTTATCTCCCCCTGCAATTCATCATCACTGTTCTTCACTTCTAATTTGAAGTAAATATGAAAGCACATGAACGGCAGGATGCTATTAATACCTCCCTAAGCCTATCAGTCAAGATCCAATTCCTCAAACAGTTACTATAAATTTTTCAAGAAAGTCCTGCAAATGTCAATGCTCCAATGCTCCAGCAGTTTGTAAGAACAGCTAGGTTTAACCGTTGCAGAAAAAAAAACAAAACAAAACAATCCCAACACTAAACCAAAACACCCAACACTGAACTTCACATTAATAAAGTCCTTTGACCTACTGTTTACCCCATGACAAAGCAATCCTGTTGAGGATCAGTCCTTCAAGTACAATGCTTCTTGAAAACTAAAAGAGATTCTGGATATGCACTAGTATGGGAGCAGGCTTTATTGTTCAAACTCCCCCACTGAATCCTCCAAAGATGTGAGATTTAACGTGATTTTTTAACTACTTACACAGAAGTTGAACTAACGAGCTAATCTGAATCCATTATAGACAACATCTCCAACAGTCCTGTTACTCTCCTTTAAGTACTGAAGCTATGTCAAAAGAGGAGGTACATCAAAAATTACAGTGCTGTCTCTACTATAGATATCACAAAAGAAGTATCATTAGAGATATCTGAGCAATACCTTTTCCCAACATCATAAAATAAGATCATGCTTTAGAACATCCAACATCCCCCAGATTTCCATATTTATCACATTCTCTTATCTTATTATGTTGCCCAGTATCATGTTTAATGTAGTAATCTGACATTATGCAAGACTAAGTAACCCTTTGAGGTAAATTCATTATTTTCAGTCCCTTCTGTAGGGCTGCTTGACTTATATCAGGTGATATAACATTAATTATGCTTCCCAAGTTATATTTTACAAGATATTTTGTCAGCAGTTGGATCACTCTGGAGAAATTCATCAACCCTTCAGAAAAATAACAAACAGTGGATCAAAACAACTTTTCTTTCAGAGAAAAGTCTATTGCAAGCTTCTAGGAGGTTTTCCTGTAAACGCTTCTGTTCCCTAGTTACTAATGAACCAACGATTTCAGTAGCTCAAGAGCACTAGAAAAAGAAACCTTTCAGCATCCTCCCTGCTAGAGAAGAGCAGCAAATGAGCTCCCACAAAAGGAGCTACTGGATTCAGTGATAAAATCCCTGGAGACATATGCCAGCTGGGTTGTTTTAGGCTGCAGCAGCCTAGTGCTTACAACGACACCCTTAAGATAAATAAGAAGTCCCAGAACTTCGATAAAGGCAAATCTTGAGAACAGCTGTCTAACCATAGAGATCCATCTATTCTGTCACTTTTTTAAGACTTCAAGTTTCATGACATCAAGTTTTTGAACTCCAAGGTGCAAGTGCTCTCATCAGGCACTTACACATGATCTATGCACAGGAGAGACACTCCTTTGCCTGTCTTTTCAGAGCTGCTTAGCCCAGACTGACCTCACACCTCCAGTCCACAACAGAAATCCCAGTAATACTGGGATTTCAATAACTTCCCAAAACCAGATGCCCTCACTCCTTTTCGTCCTTTGCTTCAGAAGCTTCAAAACACTATTACAGCCCATCCAAAGAACATCTTGAAAGAATGAATAATACTCCCATCAAAGCCAAGAAGATGTATAAAAATACCTATGTGGAGGTTTTTTGTTTGGTTGGGTGTTTGTTGTCATTTTTCTTCTTTTGTTTGTTTTAAATCAGAGGCTGAATCTCAGGATTCCTCCCTCTCAGCCAAAAATAACCACTGCACCACATGCTCCCTCATCCTGGCCTGCCTGTCCTCATGCTTTTTCTTCTTCTTTTGCACACCTGCACAGCTTCAGAAGGAAGGGTTGGCTATGCTCAATCCCATAGCAGCCTATAAAAGTGCAGGGCACTAATCAGCACCTCTCCTCATTCTTAAAACTTGTTCTTGCTAGATTAAGGAAAAAAGGATAAGAATAAGCGTCATCTCAAGGAGGTTTGGAAATACACATTTCCAAATGCAGAATGCTTCTGCCCAAAGTCTCAAATAAGGCATTTTAAAGAACAAAACCAAAACTGACTTGAGGCACATTCCTGCTTCCTTCTCATTACTTGGGCCGACTAGGCACAGGCAGCTCCCAGCTCAGCTGGCTTATCATTGCACAAATCGTTCCAAATACGTCAGCTGTCTCAACAGAAGGGATAATTCAGCCCTGACCGCAAGGGTTTCCACTCCAAGACCAAACAGCTCAGCTCTGTCCTGGGATGCTTCATTCCTGCTTTGAAACTGACCAGTTTTCTCTTCCCATCCCTGATTATTTTTTTTTTTTTTTTTTTGACAAGGTGCATTTCAATGAGAATAATCTCTCTTGGCCCCTATCATTTTCTGGATCAAGGCAAAGTATTTGGCATTCAGAGGCACAGATGTCAAAGTAAACTTTTTCAACACCTAAATCAACTTGGATAGTATACAGTCTCAAAATCAAGGGAATAAAGTACAGCCTATTATTGTAGCATGCTACCAAATTAGCATTGTCTTCTAGAGACATAAGTAAATCAATTAAAAAAAAAAAGTAAATCAAACTCTCCAAGGTCAGATAGCATAGACTGAAAATGTGGTACAAACCTGCATTCAAGGGGTTATTCTATTGTTAACTGTCTTCAATGATGGACAAGCCTGGGACGAGAAGAGTTACCTGCAGAGTTATTCTGCCCCATGAAGAGCTTTCCCAACCTCAAAAGAGGTTTCCTCTTTGGTCACTATAGGACCCATGAATCCTTATGCTTACATTTGAAGCAGACACACATTTAGATTGACAGCCATTGTTACCAGAAAACGTTATTTTCATTAAAATCTCTTTCATCTGTTCTGGTAAAAGTTCCTGTCAAGGATGTATTACACGAGACAAACAGAACAGAAGAAACTACTGAGCAACTATGCAGAGACAGAAGAAAAAAAAACTGAAAAGCAACTATAACTCTCAAACTCTTGGAGAACAGAAAGCAATCCCACAATTTTAGTGGGAGACAGTGTGCCAACACTTACAAGAATTAAATTATCAGAGGACTCCTGTACAAGGAGATTTTACTGTGCACTGCAAATCTAGACACATGCTTCGTGAAGTGCTCTTTAGAAGAGGACTTTTATTGATGCAGTTACACAACAGAGCAATCAAAACAGCAGAATAAAGAGTCTAAATTGCATTTTCAGATACAAAAGGTATAGCCCTAGAAACACTGTGGAAGGAACAAAGGCAAAGTTGAGCAGTGTTGTGGGAACAGGGGAAGCTACAATGCTGAAGATGAGAAGACTGCTTCAGATCTACCCTCACAGATTTAGAAACAAAAAGCAGCCTATGCTACTGGAAGAGGAACTCAGCATTTCATTTAAAATGTCGTAATAACATAGAATCATAGAATGGTTTTGGTTGGAAGGGACCTTTAAAGATTACCTAGTTCTAATCTCCCTGCCATGAGCAGAGCCATCTTTCACTACACCAGGCTGCACAAAGCACTGCCCAGCCTGACCTACAACATTTCCAGGCATGGGGCACCCACAACTTCTCTGGGCAACCTGATCACCACCCTCATGCTAAATAATTTCTTTCTTACATCTAATATAATTGTACCCTCTCTTAGTTTAAAACCATTACCCCTTGCCCTATCATACTACAAGCCCCAGGAAGGTGGAGAGAGACTTTTTACTATAAGCATCCTTTAAGTATGGAAAGGCCACCATAAAGTGTTCCCAAAACCCTTCCTTCCTCCAGGCTGAACTACCTGAGCAGTCTCAGCCTTTCTTCACAGGAGAGGTGCTCTAGCTCTCAGATCATTTTCATGGCCCTCCTCTGGACCCACTCTAAGAGGTCCATGTCTTTTGTGTACTGGGGGCCCCAGAACTGGAAGCAGTACTCTACGTGAGGTCTCATGAGAGTAGAGAATCACCTCCTTTGACCTGCTGGCCATGCTTCTTTTTACACAGCCCAAGATCCAGTTGACTTTCTGGGTTGTGAACAAACATTGCTGGGTCATGTCCAATTTTTCATCCAGTGGTATCCCCAAGACCTTCTCTGCAGGGCTGCTCTCAATCTACTTCTCAAGCCTGTCAAGGTCTCTCTGCATGACTTCTCTTCCCTCAAGTGAATCAGCTGCACCACTCATCATCGTGTCACCTGCAAACTTGCTAAGGGTGTACTCAATCCACTGTTTATGTCATTAATACAGATATTTAACAGTACTGGTCCCCATACAGACCCCTGAGGGAAACCAGTATCATGTACTATCACAATGGAGTACAGGGACAGTAAAGGATATATGGGGCTGAAAAAAGTAGAAATTTAGGGTGGAATTCAGATGCCCTATCACAGGTACCTATTGTTCCTCTCAACATGCACAAGTGCCTTGCTTTGTCTTCTGCCACAGCTGCAGAGGTGCAGGTTTCCCCTATATCATATCTGTTAGTACAGTACAGGATCTTGAATACGGTAGGAAGTTTTGAGCAGCACTAGATGCCTACATTTGGGCAACTGACTCATCCTGAAGGTCTCTGAGCTGCAAAGCAAAACAAAGAACATCTGTCAAAGCTGGACTTTTGGCTCCTTTTGCTGTAGTTTAAAATGCAATTAGTTAAGCCAGTTCTTTATAACATACTGAACCAAGGGCATTTAAAAGTATCTGTTTAAACTTATAACTGACTGGTTTCTCTCTAACAGCCAGTCCCAGAGCTGGCTGAGCAGAGACAGACAGAGCCTGCAGTCCCACAGAGCCAGGGAATTGCAACATTTGAGTTACCAAGAAAAAACAAAACCAAAAAAAAACCCAAGAGGATTTCAAAAAAGAACTTCAAAAGTAATCTTCATCACAACCTCCAGGACTCAGCAAACATCACTTTGTTGTAAATAACCTGCATTTTCACTAGGCAAGAAAAACTGAGTCTTTTCACCTTTCACACCAAAGTGTCCCAAGGGAGTTAAATTTTCCCCGACTTTTCAAGTGACTATTTAACAGTCACTCTTCTTAAAGAGCCATGGTGCTGGATCAGAAAACAACATGTAGAGTTAGCTTTTTTCCCAGGATCATGAATTCTATAGCAACGTAAACCCGGTCACCAGTTTGTCAGCCCACCACTGCAGTCCCTGCAGTAAGCTCAATAACAAGAAAAATGCCAAAATAAATCAGACATACTAACCTTCACAGACCTTTCTCTCACTGAATGCATTCCCATTTACACTTTTTTTATTTTTAAAACAACCTTAATTCTCCCATTTAAAAAAAAGAAAAAAAAAAACAACAACCACCACAAAGCTATTTAAAAAACACCACCACACACAAAACCAAAAACTCCAGCACATAATTTCAAGGGTTCTGCATCTGCTGTTGTTTAGAGATTGCTAGAGAAGAACACAATCAAATCTGTATGGCTTTTGCAGTTCTAAATGAGAGCAGTAGTTTATTTTGAGTTTAACTAATGTGAATTAACTCCCTCAGCAGCTCATTGCCACAGTGGCTCAAGGTCCACTGTCTCATCATCTGCCATATTGCTCTTTCCCACCAACTCATCCCTCTGCCAAGACAGTTATATGTAGCACCTTTGCAAATTGCTAGTGTTTTCACCAACAGTCATGACACATTTGAGAACAGAGCATACAAGAGAAGCTCCGCCAGTGAAGTGCATTTTCCAGACGTCATCTGTTTTCCTTCCAAATATGAAATAAAAGACAATGCAGAGGTACACCTTTGCATAACTCAATGATAGGACAGAACCTCTACAATAATATCCTCACAGTACTGTATCATATGCACTAGAGTTCACATTTACTTGGTTGAATGCAATGTGGCATTTTACAGCCTGCACATATACTTTTCAGCATTCAATCCACATGGCTCCTAAGTGTCATATTCCAAGGGCTTGATTTGTCAAAAACAAGACAGGAGCAATGTTGCATAAAGGCTAGAGTCTTAGCTCAATATGGAGAAACACTACAACAAACAAAAAGAGTAATGAGACAAATGAAAAAGGTGTACCAAGATGCTACCCAGAGACTGCAGTCTCATCACATGAAACACAGAAGTAACAAGTTCACAAACAAGGAGCAAATCAACATGCCTGAAGTTAATCTCACATTGGATGATCACATTTTATCCAAAGATTGAAGGGAAGATCTTGCAGACCCTGGACATCAAAATCAATCGGGGGTGCAAGCTAGAAGAAAAAAATCCTGCACCACGTAATACTGCAGCAATATCCTCAGAGCTGTGTTCCCAGGCAGAGGGGGCCAGATGACTGCTGCTCCCAGAGACCATCCAAACATAGAACTTTTATTCCTGCCTTCATACTACCTCCCACATCCTTTACCTTCTATCTTATTTTAAATCAGAACTTAGAGTTTAGCTTCCCTATATAGGGCTGCTTTTATTTTTTTCTGGGGTGGGGGACAATTCTCCTGCAAGCCGCTAAGCGCAGACAATTTAAAGCGTGCTACCTTGACAACAGCCTGCTGTATTTGTGAGGTCTTGGTAGCTAAGGCTGTATGGTCATCTTTCTCCAGAAGTAATGCTACAAGCAAGAGTCAACAGCAGACAGGAGCATGCTACAACATTGGCTTTCACTTCTGCACAGCTTCGCATTTGTTTTTATTTGCAGAGGCCAATTCAGCTTCTTTGAATGAAAAAATAAAACAGCTCCAACCTGAACTCTAAATTTTCTGCTTTCTCATTCTCTGAGGACAGCCATCACCATCTCCTATAATATTTAAAATTACAATCAGACAGGGTTCATCTAGTTGCAAGACACAGGAATGAAAGCCATTAAAACCAGAAGCTTTCATCAATACACTAACCGACATTAGCTTTTTCTCCTTTCTTTATTTTGCTATATTTAAAAGAGGAGTGGCACTTTTACAGCTTTCCATAGGACTGAGCAGGCTAAAGACTCCGAAATCAAGGAATTCCAAACAATTCTTAGCTGTTCAGTATTTCATTGTAACAATGTTATGTTACCACCCTTGACTCATGTGATTTGGAAGGTCAATAACACCCTTCCCTCCTCCTCCTCTACACAAGTAAAAGTACCTGTCAAATTGATCAAAAATAGATTTACTTCCCAGTTTTACAGTCCCTCTCTGCCAGGGAAGCAGACTACAGAAACATGGGCAAACCAAGTTGAATCACAGGCTTTCCTTACTCTAGGACTGCAGAGCTATTTATGAACCATACTATTACCATAAAAACCAAACGAGTTTTTTCCTCAAATCTGAATTGGTTTACCACAATAACTCTTTCAAAAAGATGACTGGAGTTTCTTCACTTCAGAAGCACATCAGAATGAAAATGAGAGATGCCAAGTGTTATATCAAGTGAATGGATGACCAAGGCACAAATACTCTGGGAGTTTGTTCTCCTAGTTCCCCGAGGAGATGACAGTAATAGAGATTCTCTGAAGTCAGTACCATGACAGCTGCATGTGTAGATGAAACAGAAGTTAATAAAATTAAAAATCCTTCCGTACTCTTAAACCCGAGATCTTGCTTCAGTACACCCTTCCCTTGGGCTCAGAGGATTTTGTAGTTTAAAAATTTTAATTAAAACCAATCCTCAAACATTTATCACGGTAGTCAACATTGGGCCAGTTTACCAGACATTCTACATCACGTCTCTCAAACAAACAAACCACCAATTTTCCCAATTCCTTCTCTGAGTATTTAGATCGGCTAAAAATATAACTAAGTAGCCTGCAACCCACTTCAGTACAGTGTGTACATCAGCTCACTGTTCTCCCTGTTTCTCTACATTCTTTCCTCCGTTGCATTAATCTGCACTCATAACATTTAGACACTAATACTCAGTTGCTGTTCTGCCCAGAGATCCTGGCACTGACTGCACAAGTTGAATCAGTAGCAAAGGGTCCACACATTAGTACTGCAAAGCAATTCCACATACTACCATGTTTCTGCTGCCCACCAGTAGCACAAGAGAGGAACTCAGATGCATGATGTAAACTCGCGTTTTTCAGAGGTTTATCCCTATTCCATCTTCAGGCCACTTCTAGCAAGCTTTGATCTTCGTCCATTGGAGTCTGACAACAACATTTTCCCAATTTGGGCCCCTCACTACAAGAAGGACATTGAGCTGCTGGAGTGTGTCCAAAGAAGGGCAACAAAGCTGGTGAAGGGTCTGGAGCACAAGTCTTATGAGGAGCGGTTGAAGGAACTGGGGTTGTTTAGTCTGGAGAAGAGGAGGCTGAGGGCAAACCTCTTTGCTCTCTACAACTGCCTGAAAGGAGGCTGTAGTAAGGCAAGGGTCAGTCTCTTCTCCCAGGTAACTAGTGATAGGACAAGGAGTAATGGCCTCAAGTTGTGCCAGGGCAGGTTTAGACTGGATATTAGGAAAAAATTCTTCACTGAAAGGGTTGTCAGGCATTGGAACAGGCTGCCCAGGGCAGTTGTGGAGTCCTCATCCCTGGAAGTCTTGAAGAGATGTGTAGATGAGGTGCTGAGGTACATGGTGTAGTGGTGAGTTGGCAGTGCTAGGATAATGGTTGGACTTGATGATCTTAGAGGTCTCTTCCAACCAAGGCTATTCTGTGATTCTATGATTCTTCATTCAGAATCCTTGCCAGCCCCAGGGCCAGATCTTGTTTCTTTATTTCTAGCAGATATCACAGCCTTCAGCTCTTCAGGTCTGCTGTGGCAATAGCCAGTTTCAAAGACAGTCATAACTCGCGACGGAAATCAGTCTGCCTTCCCCTCAGCCCTTCTTTCCTTTCCATACTCTCATAGAGGTATATGGACCTCAAGAGGTTTGCGGCTTAAGCTACAGAAGTGAGCTGCAATTGTGTTGATGTTAAAGCTGAGTGGACTTGCATTTCTTTCTATCCTTCTTTGGACAAACTGTCAAAAGGAAGGGGAAAAGTGAGCAAGAGAGGAAGACTGCTGTTGAGGCAGCAAACATGCTGGCTTTCAGAAATCACCAAGAGCAGGGTAAAACAACTTCATAAGCCAAGCAAATTAAAACATGCAGAGAGCTTCTCAAGAAAGCTGTCCAGCCTGAACAAACGGGAACACGAAAGAAAGAGCTGCTCCTCCAGTCAAGTCTCTAACCTTTGTCAAAATGAGTATTAAGTTGTGCACAAAGCTTCCCTTCCCCCAGCTCCAAGTTTCAAAGCACTGAGGGAAGCAGTGACCATGCAGCCATAAAGCTGAAAATGGATAGGTCACTTAAAGGAATTAAAATCATTCTATTAGTTCCATGTTAGTAGTTTCACAGCCACGTATTTCCCATCTGACATTAACCTTAAATCAAGCAGCACTTGTAGGAACAGAACAGATACACAGAGAAGAAGCTAGAGAAAAAAACCTTAGGAACTTAAATAGCAGTGACTTTATTTGACATATTGTCTTTTCTGAGGAAAAGTTTGCTCTCTGAACTAACTTGCTCTGTGAAAGACTATGTTTTACATCTCAGTTCATCCTTAAGATGTACTTCTGGAGCACAGAGTCATCATAGAGCATAACTATCAGCATTTAAAACTGCATAAACCAGCACTGCTGTTGAAAGACGTGGTTTCTTCATCCCCAGAGAACGACTGATTTCCTCCCCATGCCTCGCTCCCCTTTTCTCCTTATCATAGAACGTTTGGGTTAGAAAGGATCTTAAAGATCATCTAGTTCCAACCCCCCTGCCATGGTGTTTTGCCAATTACTAGGCCTAACACAAAGGATGCAGCCAGCAGTAGAACAAACCAGTAATTAGTTTCTATTGTATACAAAAAAGTCAGTATATGGGTGATCGCTGGGGGTACAAACAAGTCAATCAGATCACACATAATAGACATCAACCCCAGCAACGACACAACACAACCAATAATAGGTGGAATAAACAAAGCAACCAAGTCTCCCATAGAAGAGATGGGAGATGGCCAAGTCAATAGGCTGATCATATAGGATAGAAGTAGCCACATATTGTTCCCCCACGAAGCCCACATTTACAAATGCTAAAACTGACTGGGGCCCAGCTGCAGGGAGAGTCAGGTCTTTCCCCAACAGGAAACTCTGCAAAGTGCATCCACCTCACAGACAGACACTCCACCCCTCCTGCAAGTGGTCCCAGCTTTTATGCCCAAAGCAGGACACCTGGGGCTCATTTACCCAGTGCAGGGCACCTGGGGCTCATTTACCCAAGGGGTTTCCCTACAAGGTCGGCTGCACCTGAGAGGAAAGCCAAAAGGCAAACTCATCCCCTCCTTTTGCAGGACTGTGGGAGCCACCCATATGTCAACCTTAATTCAGGACTCAGGGTTCAGACCCCAGCACTTCACATGGGCAGGGACACCTCCCACTAAACCAGGTTACTGAAAGCCCCATCCAACCTGGCCTTGAACACTTCCAGGGAGGGGGCATCCACAGCTTCTCTGGGCAACCTGTGCCAGTGTCTCACCACCCTCACAGTAAATAACTTCTGCCTAATACCTAGTCTAAAACTATCCTCTTCCAGTTTAAAGCCATTGCCCCTTCTCCTGTCACTACATGTCTTCGTAAAAAGTCCCTCCCCAGCTTTCTTGTAGGCCCCTTCAGGTACTAGAAGGTGCTATCAGGTCTCCCCAGAGTCTTCTCCAGGCTGAACAACCCCAACTCTCCCAGACTGTCTTCACAGGAGAGGTGCTTTAGCCCTCTGATCATCTTCATGGCCCTCCTCTGGACTTGCTTCAACAGCTCCATGTTCTTCTTATGTTGGGGGCCCCAGAACTGGATGCAGTACTCCAGGTGGGGGTCTCAGGTGAGCAGAGTAGAGGGGCAGAATCACCTCCCTCGACCTGCTGGTCATGCTTCTTTTCATGCAGCCCAAGATATGGTTGACTTTCTGGGCTGCAATTGTTGGAGCTATTTTAACTGCTACTTCCATTTCTTACAAGAATGGTTTAAGTTGCCTCAGAAGGTGACTACACAGCTGGAAGTACTGGGGACACTATTAGCATCTTGAACACATCGAAGTTAAAAGTACTTGTGCTTTTATATGATAATTTTTTCAGCTTTGCAGCTGCAGATAGTAGTTTACATTTCTTTCTGTGCTTCCAATTAGAAGGAGGAATGGACTGGGTAAACAAATCAAAACCTGTAGATGGAAATGCTGCAGTATCAGGGCTGCAGATCACATCTGCTTCTAGAGATTGGTAAAAGCTTTCATACCTGACTACCTTGCCCAAAAAAATAGGTTTATTCCTCATAGCTAGCAAAGTAGCACACTGATATACAACAGACAACAGTCCCACTTCCACCTCGGATATCTTTTTATTTTAACAGCGCACCAAAAAGCTCTCTGAAATGTTCAAATTTAAGATAGGTAAATTTTATGTGAAAATTCTGCTCAAACATCACACCAGGCACACCCATGTGTGTGTCTACATACCCCCCTCTTACACCCTTCTATCCAGTGAATACAAGCATTACATGTCCCTTGCCTTTTTCCTTTCCTCCTGTCTTCTTCCTCTCCCTCTTACTAAGTCTATATGGAGTCCAGGAAGAAATGACTCAAAGCACAGGATCTTAAGTGCATGCACAGTATGGAAGCATTTATAGTCTCCATTCACTTTCTAACTTTAATTATTGGATTCTGCCTACATTTCTCAGCTATCTTATCCTCCTTTCTAACACATACACCCACATATAATACTTAATTTCATGTTTACTTTGTATGTTATGGAAATGCAGCAAATCTCAGCCTAAGATTAGGATCTCCAAAGCTGTCTGAGATGCTCTTTGACTTTAATTAGAGTAACACCTTTTAGAAGAAACTACCACAGCTTCTTTCTCTATGTCTTACTACTCTGTCACACCTAGCATTCAAGCTGAAAGCAATTACCAATATTCCTTTAAAAAAAAAAAACACACCAAAAACCCCACAACTAAAGAAACCCAACCCAAACAAACAACAACCCACAAAATAAACCAAGTTATCCATCATCACTAAGTAATAAAATCACAAATTTAAAACCCTCTGAAGGACTAGTCAGTAGATCGGATCTTTAAGGTTCACATGCAGTGCATAGACACCCTAGAACATGCTGCAATTAAGATTTTACCTAGCGAGTCAAAAATTCTGGTTACTCATGTAGAATTAAAAGTACTTAGTGGAAAGGCAACCAAGATTTATTCAGATTCTCTAAATAAGTGTGCATGCAAACCCCTCTCAACATACTTTACACAACAGTTTCCAATTCAATAAATTCATGACTCATTTTAATAAGTTTCATCTTTTGCACTTCCTACCTCCAAAACAAAGACTCATTTAGAGTGTGTTTAAGAAAAAGAGGACATTCTTACTAGCTTTTCCTAGAAAAAAGAAATGCCAATGCTCATCACTACAACTTATCAAGGCTCCAGTTGAGTACAGGATCTCACTAGGCTGATCATGATATAAACAAGTGTTTTGGGGAGGGAGAAAGAAATCCTAAAAACCTCAGTCTTAAATGGAGTTGTTCAGAAGTATCCATTTCATGGAATTCAAGGAAAGAAACAACACAACCGAAAAAGGCAGTAACTCACTCAATGGAGGACAGGAAGACAACTCTAGCCAGAGCAGGGACGTGCTCCCTGAAGGAGCCCGCTAGATGAACAGTTTGGGCAATCAGACAAACACACAGCAGACAGGCCAGCTTGTCTGCTTTGTTTCTATCAAAACTATTAACGGAAAGGACATTAACCTACAGAACATTTCTCTTGTCAGAATACTTGGACCAGAAATGGTCAAAAACTTATGAAGGCGCCAGGATGAAGGAAAAGACAGATGAGAGGGAAAATAAGGGTAAAGAGAAAGTGATTTAGTCAAGACCAAAGTAGGCTGACACTTTCCATTCCAAACTGTTCAAATAGTTTCTTTTCCAGTCTGGATCATAAAACTAAATAAAAGACAAGCATTTCAAAGTAATCACAAAGCAGTTCGCTCACAATGGTATTGAAAGTTGAGTATTTCCATGTCGGCTGCCTGTCACCCCATACTTGACAGCATTCCAAGCTTGCTACAAATTTGCTCTGAAATTATCTTCTCATTTCCCAGTGACATATTCTGCTGCCTACACTGCCTTTCAAGAAACACTTTTCTTCTGTGCTGATCCCAGCTGTCTATTGAGCAGGATACAAACACTTTGAACAGTGTAATAAATCTGTTTATTTCCAGAGCTTGATTTTGCTCCAAATATTTCCAGCATGACCAAAATAGGGGGAAGAGGAAAGAACAACTATAAATTAAAAACAAACTAAGAAACCTCCAGAGGCCATAAAGTAGCATCAACATAAAGATCATCATCTCAGATGTAATATGGGGACAAGATAAAGTATTTGGAATTCAGGATTTTTATGCAAGTTCTTTCTAGCACACTAACTGGAAATTTAGTTTCTCTTGATCAGCCAGTACACAGGGTCTCTCTCCCCACCCTTCTCTGAAATACAGGCATATTCATGAATTACTTGAATGTACAAATTTTCTTGAAAGCTTTAAGCATTATGTCAAGCGACTCAGATGGAATGGCAAAGTCAAGATTAAAGAGGACTGCAAGTCCTTCTGCTGAAGAAAAACTAAATAGTATTTTCAAAGACAACAGGGGACAGCACATAGCAAAGATGAAAGCCAGGCTGCGAACCAAGCTGCTGAACCCAAGGAGAACTCTACAAGCAAGGGGCAATACAAGGGACAGACATGAAGGAAACTAATTATTGAAAGCTTGAGCAAGTAGAAAGTTAACCTCATGAACTATAAAGGATGTTTACATTAGCTTTCTTCTCTCAATATTATAGCCTGTCAACTCCTTAAGTAGTGTGTGTAGCACTGACTGACAGCTTAGTTGTTATTAAATGCCTGGCCCTAAAGAGTATCCTGTTTAACAGCGTAAATAGTCTCCTTGATTAAGATGTCTACCATGCAGCTGTAACCTCTCCTCCCTCTGCAAACAATTATACAGGAACTAAGAACATTTTCAGAAAAAAAAAAACACAGCCCTTCAACCTCGACTCAATATAAAGAGGAATTCATAGTCTGTTTTCTGTAGCCATTAGGGATATTTCCACAGCACCTATATTAGTATCCAAGCACATAGACTTGGTAAATTAAATGAAAATTAAAGAAAGCTCATCACTATCACTCCTTCCCCAAAACAGGTATCTAGAAGGGGTGATTTTACTCCATGGATTATAGCAACATGTCCATGTGGTTATCCTACCTTGTTATTAATCGTGAGAGTGACAACCACTCCTACTTTATATGTAAAATCCAAGACAACACTGTAAGCCATTTCCCTATTCAATAATTAAAACACATGTCCACAGGAATGTTCATCACCTAACTCAATCTCCCTAAAACTGAAGAGAGTAAGATATTAAAGGTTTACATCTTTAAAGCCTGCTGTGCAAGAGTCAAGGGAAAAAAGCAAACGTACCCCCAAGCGCAAAGCTGGATATTTCTTGTCATCTATCAGCCACAAGATGTTCCACTAGTGGCATGGGGGCCACGGAGACACATTTAAAATACATCTTAACTCATCTGTTTCTCTTCTCACCTGCCTATTCCATTCACTATTCCTAAAAGAAAGCCTCTATCTGTAAGCACAGGCATTATATAAGATAAAAAGAAAACTCTAACAAAGAACAACAGCTTGTGAATAAGCCACAAGTTCCAGTTTGGCCAGACTTCTTGTCACCACCAACCACTGTCTTGGATAGCGCATCTTCCTTGATTGCTCAGACTAACCAGAACCACTACAGCAACAACATGGACAGTTCGTTACCCATCTTCTCCTCTTTCCTTTCCCATGTACAGAAGTCAGAGGCTTGTCCCAAAGAGGAGCTACTCTTTGTAGCTGAAAGCATGTCCTGGCCACCCATCCCCACACAGAAATTTCAGTTTTCTATTGAAAACAAGAAACATTTTATCCTAAACAGGTTTTAAAAGAGTTTCCCTACAATTAACCACCACTACTCCCTTGCCCCAAAACCACCAACTAAAAAACCCTCTCTTATTACCTTCCTGGAAGATCACCATAAAGGCCCAAACAAGAGACTGATGTTTATATTTGGAAAGCCTGTAACACCCTTTTGCCAAAACCAAGCAGAAGCAGTGAAAGCTGCACTAACTCAAGGCTTCTTGTACAGAAAACTAACAGTCTACAACTCTAACAGCTTCCTCTAGAATTAATATGTAGAGGAAGAGACTAATTCATGTAGCCATTTACTCATTTCCCTAATCATATAATGTTTCATTGCTGGTACAGTCACATAAAGGCCTATTTGAGTCCAATCAGGTGATTATAAGTCTATTGTATGGAGACTTATTAGACCTTTGCATCTTGAAAAAAGTTTTCAATGGTGAAATATGACATGTAAACTCAGTTCCTAGTTAATTAAGGATAGAGGGTGGCAGAGTGCAAAAGAAGTTAGAAGTGAGGAGCAAGGTGAAAGCATCCTCAAACTGTTAGAGGATGTCCCAATACTCATTTACCTTAAGCAGCAAGGAAGTAGGAAAAGAGATTAGGAAATACAGAGCTCTTTGGCTGCTCAATGACCTATTGGCATGGATGCTGTCTTACCGCACAAGTAAATAAACTTTTCCATCACAGGGCCAGCTCCAGGTGCCCCTGCTTGAGCAGGGAGTTTTGACTAGATGATCTCCAGAAGTTCGTTCTAAAGCCTCAGCCATTCTGTGATTCCAGCCCTGAGACACCAGTGTAGCATAGACATCAAAACAAGTAAGAAATTAGAAAACAGTTTCAAACTCCAGCTTTGTTTCCTGCAATTTACAACCACCTCTACTATTGCAAGGCCATTAAATTAAGAGTTCAAACTATAAAACTAACATTCTTTTATCATTACATCTCATTAGTAATAGAATCAGTTTTAGTCTAGAAAGCTTTAATAGCCTCATTCATTACCACCAGGTGCCTTAATCCCCAAAGAGCAATGAATGAGTTCAGAGCATACTGAATTATTCTACAGATACCTTCTAATGCAAGTTTATCCTTTAACTAACAATAGCTGCTCCTTGGAAGTCTGCAGGGAGCTAAGCTGAATGAGGCTGCAGTCTTTTGAAAAGTTTCCTGTGTCAACTTTTAGCTAAATTCAAGTAATAAACAGGAGCACCAAGATCTAGGTTTAAAGCACGTTTATCACAACATTATGTGTTAGAAAACTTAGTTTTCTGAAATACTGTTTGAACAGGATGTTTCTGAGCACCTTTATACGTGAATGTCTTCTGTACCATCTCTGTGACACTTCGTATTTCACTGAGAGGAGCCATACCTATTGAGGATTTCAGGCTTTTTAAACAAGTCCACTACACATATATCTTAATTTATTTAGTATGCAGCTTATAATGATGCAGTTGCAGTGTAAACAGCATATAATAGCTTCCTGTCCTTTTTTCTTTTTTTTCCAGAGCGTACTCTGTTTGCAGTGCCACTGAGTTTAAAAGGAATGGGATCTTTTTGTTATTCTTATGGTGATGCATTTCAAATGGTACTTGATGAATTTTTCTTCATTAAGAAATAGTAATAAAAAGGGCAATAGACTAGAGGACACCACAGCATCTGACAAAAGCAAAGACTGATAGCTATTTCAAATAATTCAGATCAAATCAACCTTTAATTCTCTCATCTCAAGGAATAAAAACTAAAAGCTTCATTCATCCTGTCTAACTAGCTTTGTACAGCAGAATATATTTATTTGGGAGGAATGAGACTGAAAGAGGAGGATGGGGATTGACCTAACTAAATACCATTGACCCAGTGATACCGAGCCATATCTTATTTGTAACCCATACACAGAGATACCAATATCCACAACACTTTTAAAAGGTGACTTACCCAGAAGTATAGTTTTTTTCCCAGGGTTTGACTCTTTCCACAACAGCAGTAGCACCTCTAGTGATATTAGTGCACATAAGGCTGGCTGCTGGCTTCCTAAATGTTGGAGTTACCTTCAAACTTTGTAATTCCTACTCCATTTCACCTACTGAAACTGAAAAATTCAAGTGCTGATACCTAGATTCTCACCTTGTCCAAAAGGCACAGAATTTGGATTTCTGTGTACAAAACTCCTTGGCACAATGATCTATCTACAGAGAAGTCACAGCCAGCCATAAAGACAACAGTCTTCTAGACTTCCCAACCCAGATGGGTACCTTGCCCTGCCACCCTATTCCAGCTCCCAAGAGGCTCACTCTGAGTCTTAACACAAAGATCATTCAATTAGATGACTAAATTAATTAATTTCATAAAGTAATTACTTGAATAGAGCATTCTGTAACTTATAAGCCAAGTCTTTTGAAAATTTCCTGGTTTTCTCACTCCAATTCAGCATAGAGCAAGACACCAGACGCTTGTCAGCGCTTCTATACACCCAACCCTTTCCGCATGTCAAAACATCTTAGAGCAACTCTTCCAGCAGCTTCTGTACAGCACTCTAGACATGTCAGAGGAGCAAGCAAAGTTATCAATTTGCATCTTGAAGAAAAACTATGAAGAGGTTAATGCATTGCCAGGATTCTGTGCATGTCTGGAAATTAATCTTATCTTGGAAGCCTGTGGATATCAGGCATGTCAGCCTCTCCCAGAAGGTTCAAAAGGCAACAACTAACTACTTTTTCACACCACAGCTTAGTAGTTATATTAAGCTCACACTTCAGAATTTCTTCCAAGTACCTGCAGAAGCAGAAAACTAGAGTAGAAACTCCCTCCAAAGCAAGCAAGGCTTCTGCCATTACTTTACCTGCAAGAGTTCTGAATTAGTCTCTGTTAGAGGAAGGAGCAAAAAAATCTGCTGGGTTGCTGCCACCACACATGGCACACTGCACCTAGAAGTTATCTTTCACACAACAAAAAGCCAAGCATCACAGAAGGATGCAAAAGTCAAGAGAAAGCTAGTCTTATGTCTCAAGCTCCTCCCTAAAGATGAGGCTTTTGAATTCTATGCTGTAGTTCATCTTTATCTTTAGCCACATCAACTAAGGTTCCTGCTAACATGCACATCAAATACTTTCTCATGCTTTGTGCATATATGGCCTCAAATCTAACAACTTAAAAACAGAGTCTTCCCATCTAGCTGAGCACAGACCCTTTAGCTTTTAATGGAGAGAAAAAAAGGATAACTGTGTTACCTTGAAAAAAATAAAAAAGATTTTGTGATGAGACCTCTACAATTGCAGGGACATACCATACCCCCTCACCTACTATCCTCCTAACGCCCTATATCATGACAGCAAACTTCAAAGAAAAAAGCTGATGTTCTAACAATGCTACAGAAGTTCAGTTCCATTTTAGGATGGGTTTTTAGTTTTGCTTTTTTGAGGTGGGGGCAGGCTTTGACACTCGTCAAGGTAACAAGGTAATCCTCCAATTTATTTGCTCCAAGAGATTCACAGAGGACTGAGTTACACTTGCTGCAGTTGAAGTCATCTACTTGTCATCCCTCCCTTATTCCCACCAGTCACACCCTACATTGTCATGCAGTCTAATTGGACTGTTTTTTGAGGGCTCTTTTTCAGATGCCTAGCAAGACTGAACTGATGAAAGATGAGCAAATCCAAAAATGCAACCCAACCTGATCATATTAAAAAAGGCTCCTTGAAACTTAGTTGCAAAGAGTTGAGCTGCAAGGAAACAACTGGAATTGGTGCTGAAAAAAAAAATAATTAAAAAAATCAGTTTTCAGAATGAAACAATACATAAGGATTAATATAGCATCCAGGAGATGTTGGTCAATACCACAAGCAGTTATTGATATCTATAGAGCAGAAAGGGAGTAGAAATATTAGCAAATGGAAGAATAAGACAGTTGTTTCCTATGGGAAAGAAACATATAGGAGTTTGTTGCTAGCAGAATACAGAGGAAAAGGAAGATTGATGCTACAAATTCTGAAACATCCCAAAGCTGATTTTAAGAGGTGGAATCCCCACACTTCTTTGGAAGGAGTTTCATATGTGTCCCGTGATTATCAGAGCTCAGTAGACAGCATGGTGAAGCTTGGTTATGGCATCAGCTGCCATTCCTCAACATGTAAGACATGCTCACAAGCAGCTGGACCACCTTACAAAGCACCAGAGAAATACTCACAATGAACAGAGCCAGAGCACTCAGGAGGCAGCTGTTCTGATAGTTGAGCTTCTTGTCTGCATTTGGCTTGTCCACACAAGAGCAAGTCACAGCCTAAACCACTCATGCTGCCACAAAACCCTGCTCTAGTGTAGGACGACAGTTCCACTGTTCTCCCTCAGGCTGGCCACAGAAGCATTTTGGTTTACCTGATGCTAGGCCTTTCAGCATGGCTCAGTTTTTGTGCTGAAGAGCACCAGAAGTGCAGATTTCAGAGGGGAGACTACAACATCCTAGTCAAAGATACAAGTCTCAAAGAGAGCAGGATTTCAGCGATTGTCCCACACGGATATGTCTATACTCATATCCCTCCTTTTGCCCTGAATACACGAAGTCTTAACAAACTGGCACGAAACTGCTTCATGCGGGGCGGGGGAGGGGGGGTGGGGAAGAGGATGAAAAAAAAAAAAAAAATCAGCGTAGTTTTAGAGAGGGGGCATGGGACAATCAGTCTCAACAATGGTAAGAGGCATGAGTGCATGGCCAGACAATGTGCCCCAAGTATGACATAGTGTTTAGGGGTATGGTGTAGTTGACAACTGTCAGTGTCAGGTTAATGGTTGGACTTGATCATCTTAAAGGTCTTTTCCAACCTAGGTGATTCTGTAACAACAAAATTTATTAGATGGCAAGCTAACTCATGCTCACTTTTCCTTTAAGGAAACAGGAGGCAGTGAAGAGGGCAGGACACCAAAAGGGCCACAAGCTTCTCAATTATGCTCAGGGAGTTCATAGTCCAACATTTGCAGAAGGTTCTTCCACACAGATCTTAACTCTTCAGCTGCTTCCAAGGCACAATCAGAAAGCAGGTTCTGTTTCCTGAGGAGTGCCTAGGAGTAGCAACAGAGCAAGGAAAAGGACAGCAGCAAACAGCAGCTGAAACTACACATCAAGACAAGAATACAAGTTTCAAAAATTGTCCTGAAGGTATCAAAGGCAGCACTGGAAGAGTGGCAGGGCATGTGCATAATTGAGACAAAGCAAGATCAGAACAGGAGAATAAAGATGAGCTCAACAAACAGAACAGCACAAGACAGAAAAATACTGTAATTGGGAAAGCCAACACAAAACAATTTAGGAAAAAGATGGCAAGAAGGTGAACTAACAATGAAATGCAATCAATTGCAAGAAAAATAGCAGTCAATACCAGACTGCACTACGATGGCAATCCATTAACAGTCAATTTTAGTGAAACAGCAGTAAGATGTAGTCAGTAAAATGACCAGCTGAAGGAACTGTTCTTTCCCACATGTATAAAGTACAATTTCCTCTACCCACTTACCATTTTTTAAATTGTTCATTCAATTAAATTAAGTCTGTGTCTATTCTATACATATCTACAGTATTTATGAGACTATCAGGAAGCCATACTTGAACCTGGGGTGGGGGTTTGCTCACAAGGTTTTCATGTAAACATTTGGGAAAGATTCTTATGCTACCACATCTGCACTCAGCAAGCTGTATCAACTCATTCACATACAGAGGGAAGAGGTTGTTCCTTGTGTCTTTAAGAGGATAAAACCATAAAGATTAAGGGGAGACAACTGGTGGAAATCCACCCATGTTCTCCTCCACAGGGATCTGCCACACTGCATCCCAGAAACACTGTCTGTAAGGCTTACCAAAGTCCCAATAAAACTGCAAGGAGTTTCCCTTTGCAGGGATCCACATCCATGGAAGTAAGAGCAGAGTCATCTACTTTCCTTCAGCAGTGGAAGAGGTGGATTTTCCACACTTACGTTTACAGACTGCAGATGCTGCTGCTGCACTTCGCCTGGAGATTTTCCTCCTACCCATGAAGATCAACACACATTTCATAAGCTCCTCCACATTCACATCAAAGGATCACTGGAATGCAGCAGATCATAGGCCAGTGTGGCTGCAATTTAAAAATACCAGTTTCCAATACTGACCAAAAAGAGGCAAACAACAGTGTTCAGCCACCAGCAGCAAATCCATATTCACCTATCCCAAGTTCAAATTTGCTGCATTTTGTATAAAACGGTGACATTTGAAAGGGCTACCTTCCACTCAGCAAGCCAGACATCCTTAGATACTGCTTACCCTATCCCTCTTCCAATGGGAAGCATTGGGTGCAAGCATTAAACTCAGTCTTTTCTTGGGTAGTTAGGTTAGGAAGGTTTGATTTAATTAAAGGAGTTCCTGCCTGATGTTTTAATTCAGCCTCACAAGACAACAACATTGCAGGGCTTAATCAGAAGGTCTCTTATCTACTGAGCAGACAACTTTTTTCCATAGCAAAGACATATCTGCTATTTTGTAAACTGACTTTTGTTAAGACATGAACTAATAGAACTGATGCACTGCGCCAAGGAAACTCGAGCAGACAGCCTTGGCGGCGGTACAGACACTGGTTTACCACAGAGGAAGAAACACAAAAGTGTTTAATGAAAGAAGCGGAACGCAAATAGCCTTCATTTCACTACAGCATTGCAGAAGGAAACAATCAGTTTTTTAAAGGAATTCTTCAAGTTATAAACTAGCAAAGGTCTTGTGATTTCAGAGATAACAGCTCCTCCTGCTTTGTCCTCTCAAGTAACTGGCGATCAATCAATGCAGCAAATTAAAGCTCAATTTACTTTGACAGGCTAACAGAAACAGGATATGATACAATACCTTTAAAAATCTGCTTGACAGCCAGCAGGCAACTGTTTATGCTTTGTATATCAGGCCCAGTTTCACTGAACTTTATTGCAGCAACAGTGCTACAACTTTTGGAGGTTAGGGATTTTATTTTTACAAAGCTCCATCACTTTGAGAATATGCTAGTACAGCCTTGAAACCTGTCCTTCCATGCCCAGCTGTATCTGCCTACACTTTACCTCAAATACTTTTTTCCAAACTGTCTCAGACTGCTGCCTAGTTTGTTGGGGGATGCAGTAATGGCACTAGAAATATGGTGAAGGTAGAAAGGTTTGAAAACTGTTTCACCAACTTAAACTTGCCTGGACCAGACATCAGAGCTTTAAAACAATGCCAAGGGCCAAATCATTGTTCTGCTGTGTGAAATACAGTCCTTTCCTTTGGCCCTTAGAGATCTGATATCCTAGGCTCCTTAAGCCTGAATGGTCTTTTTCCTGCCCCATACAGTCAGGTTTGGGATATTACAACAAATAAATAACTATGTTCTTTTTAGCTTGTATAATCAGATTTGCTCTGTTAGGCCATCTGGCTTTATAGCACACATGCTGTCACCAGCTCTATAAAGTTTACAGAAAATTAGAGTTGTTTCTTAAAAAACAAAAAAGCAAAAACAAAAAACCCCACACTATTTTATGAATACTTAAAGTGTTTAGTCATTTGGGACAGCGATTTAATCTGTATTAATTTAGATGAATGTACTACTAAGTAATTCAAAGTTTCACACCATACTGATCTAGTCATGAATTTAAGTGGCCTACAAATATTAAGTTTTTAAGAACCTGGCCACATTCCTGGGAAAGAAGCCCATTACCTAGAAGCCAGCCAAGTGTCCTTCAATAACTACAGCACGGTGGCATAGTGTCAGACCTTGTCTGTCCACCTTTCCATGTCCATGCTTTTCTATACTATTGCCAGTACGCGCTGCCTAGACTGGTCCAGCACATTATGATTTTCAGAGCATAGGCAACAAGCAAAGGAGCTCCCAAAAGGGAGCAGAAAAAGGAGAAAGAAAAGGAATAACTCAGAAGTTCCAGCCAACCTAAGTATGGAGGGAGCTTTGTCCAGGTGAAGACCCAACTAATCAAGATGCAGTCCAACCCCCCATTCCTGCTTCTGCATGGAGTCCCTAGTTTCCAGGTCACTTCTCTATTTGTTTTTCAGCCAAGCTCTGTAGCCATTTTCCCTAATGGCTTCTAAGGAAAACAAATCTACAGGACAGTGGTAGTCAGGAGCCTTAGTTCAGTTCTCTCAGAGTTAGGGCACACAACAGAAGACAAGAAGTCAAAACAGGCATGGTCCCGCAAGCCTGTGCAGGGACATTCAGACACACAGCTACCTGTGCTGCCAAGGGCAGAGTTCAGCAAACTAGTAAGTATTTGAAACCACTCCTTCACATTGCATCGTTTTACCATGGCTTATCAGGAATCAAAGCCAGCACTATCCAAGACAAATACCTGATCCTAGATACCCGTGGTTAAAGAAGCAGATGCTGCACAACTAGAAGCAGTTGCAGAAGGCTGAGCAAACAGCAGTAACTATATGTGCCCCTAACATCTGCAACCAAAGAAGTCATGCTGCCTGTTGGTTTGGGGAACAGACTAGCAACTGTATCTAAATAAGCCTAAATAACACAATAATAATTAAGAGAGCACCAACAACATACGCACTGCTAAACACCCATACACACTGATTAATTGAAGTGTTGATACTGATGTGAGTACATTCCTATTCCCATTCAAGAGCACTTCAGAAATAAGAGCTGAGGAAATGAAAAGATCTGCAGCTTTTAAACTGAACTCATGTGTTCGTACTTCCACCCAGGAGCCCGTACTATTCACATTTTAGCCTGAGGAACAAAAGCACCAAGATAGTTTGAAAAGCAGAAGCCCCAATTAAGAACTGTGGCACAGCTCTTGTCTGCTCTTCACTGACATTTAAACTACTTTCTTAAAGATTATCTTATCAAACCTTTGAGCATAAGTACTACATAGAAAAAACTGGGATCTGAAACCCAAATCCAAGAGAGAAGGTGATGGTAAGGAATCAGGCCAGCTGTGTGTCAGCTCTGCAACCAGCAGGACATTGCTGCTCAAGATTAAGCAGGACACAGGCTTGTCATTGGTAATAAGATTCTGCAATGCAGCCATGTGCTACCAGCTCTTGGTCATTTCACTACTGCTCTCAATGCAGAAAGGAAGGTCTAAACATTTATTAAGTGATTTCCAGTCACTCTACATTTAAGATGATGGCAAGTATGCAGCACCAGCTCAAATAAAAACCCTGGACTTAAATTTTTCTTCCTTCTATGTACACTTGCAGCTTCCTCTTCTCCCTCTCCCCTTTCTCACTTGTTTGAAGAGTCAGGAGAGAGAAAAGGTCAAAGGAAAGCAGTAGCCACAGCACCAATAAAACACTTCCTCCTCCAATTCTATATCCAATCATTCTACCTTCCTCTCACACCTGTTTCACCCATTTAAACCAGAAGACCTTGCAGCTGGTTGTTATCACCTAGATTATCTACTACTGCCTAAGCAGTGCTATTTTTAATTTACTTTAAATACTACCTTTAGCACTGCTCTGAACTGAACCCGAGAAAAGACTCCTGACAGCAAGCCCCGTGCTTTTGTATATTTAGGACTGAGCAGAGCACAATCACTGCTCCAGACAAGTTGTAAGATAAGACCCTCAGGTGTCAGAAGAAGCTATGAAGGTACTCATTTTATTGCAAGACTGAAATCATAGCGCAAGGAGAGCGTTGAGACCAGAGAAGCCAGTTTCTTCTCACCTCCCCCAGTTCTGGGCTCTCTGAAGGAGACCTCTTGCCAGCAGAGGCACTTCACTTTGATTCTCTGCCTCTGGCAGCCCTACCATTAGTTTGCTCAGTCGTACAAGCTCAGGCTGCTCAGCACCTTATCCTGTCAAATAACAAATACCCGCACAGAGAGAGGATCCCCAGTGTCTGCGGGCCCCCGTTTCAGTATTTGATCATCTCCATGACGAAGAGAGTTTTCTGACTGGAACATTATGCAACCTGTGCCTGTTGCTCCTTTAAGGGCCTGATGTCCACCGCAAGGAAAAGAAAACCCCAGAAGCCAATCCCTAGGACAACCCTACAAACCGAGACCGAGTCGGGAGCTAAACACATCCCTTCAGCACTGCTCTGTGTAAATCGGTAACCTCAGACACTTCTAGCAACTCAACAGAAACTGCACAGACAGCGAGCTCGGTCCATCAACAGCTCCCCTGTCCCTCTGCTGCCCACAACCTCGGCTTCGAGTCTGCTCTTGCACTCCCTCCTCCTGCCACCTCCACCGTCTCCCTGCTCCTTCCCTGTCCCCAGCCCCACCACACTGCGCTCAGCCTGCTCCGCCCGTCACCCCTTCCCGCACTCCCCACAACAACCCACACTTCGCTTCCCCTGCCCGGCGCTGTGTGCCCACTCCGCAGCCCCGCTCCTGCCTCACCAGCCTCCGCCCGGGCTTTCCCACGGCGCCGCGGGGCCAGAGAGGAGGAAACCGCACGGCCTCAGCGGCTTCACCGTCCCGCTGCCAGGGGCACCGTCCGCCCCCAGGGGCACCGTCCGCCCCCGGCGCCGCGGGGCGGCAGCTCCTGCCCACGCTACCCTGCTCCACTGCAGCCAATGGGGGTCTCCCACCGCTCCCCCTCCACACCGCTCGGGTTTTCCCACGGCGCCGCGGTGCCTGTCACTACAAACGAGCGGGTTATTTCCCGTGGGTGCGGGCGGGGGGACGCGTTACCGTGGGGGGAATGTCCCCGCAATCCCCGCTGCGCCCCCCCACACTTCCCCTCTCCCCCAAACGCCCCTCGGGACGCCCTGGCGTCCCGAAAAGTAGCGGTCCGTGCAGCTAACTCATCCTCGGGGCGCGCCCCGCAACTCCCTCGCCAACACCTCCCGCGCCGCGGAGCGCAGCCCCCGCGGTCGCCACCCCGCGCTGATGGGGCGGGGGACGCGGAATCGCCTCGGGACGCCGGGCCGGGCCGGGCGGCGGCACGGGGAGAACCCGGCAGGTAGGGGCCCGCGCAGCCACAGCCGCGCAAGTTGAGCGGAGAGCGCGGGCAGGAGCGCGGCACTCACCCGCCTGACGGGGAGCGACCTTCCCGCGGCCGCCAGCAGCAGGAGCAGAGCGGAGCGCAGCGGCGCCGCCGACAGGGAGAAGGGCATGTCCGAGGGGGCCCCCCATGCGCGGGGGCCCGGCGAGGCTGCCGCTCCCCGCGGAGGTTCCGCGCTGGGGGACAGCAGCGCAGCGGCAGGCACCGCGGGGGCTCCGGCGGCCGCTTTTGTAGCAGCGGCGGTGGCGGAGGCGGGGAGGGGGCCGGCCCAGGTGCGGTGCGGTGCGGCCCGGCCCTGCGCCGCCCGGCGGGGATGGGGCTGCGCGGGCGGGATGGGCGCCCGTGCGCTCAGCGCGAAGGGCTGTTCGGGCAGAGGAAAAGGGGGAAAAAAAAGCCGAGGAAACGTCTTTACGGTCCCGTCCCCCACCTCTTCGACTTCTTTTATTTTAATCTGACTTTGTCCAGGCTTGGGGCACCTTGGCGACCTTCATGCCATTCGTGTCGTCCAGGTTTTATTAGTTTTAAATAACAGGAAACGCAATTCCCCATTTATAACCTGATTTTGCAGAGCTGCACGTCAAATCAGAGCTTGGTTTCTCAGTTAAAAATGAGGGCACAGGTCGGTCCTAGCAGTAGCGTGATGTGTAAATTTGGAGGATTTAGAAAACTTATTATCCTAGCAAAGGATGCTCTGAGTTTGTTTTGTACGAGATCCCTACTCTTGTCCTTACATATTCACTTTGCACCGACTAGCAAAACTAAACCTTCAATAAATCACACATGTTCGGTCCGATTATACACCAGCACCTGGAAGAAGAAAGCATACAGATTTAGAAGGAAAGCTCAAAACTGAACAGGGAATTGGGGAAAAGATTTCATGTTGCTCTGTTAGATGCTGCTGGAATATAAAGAAGTTAATAGCTTAAATATTAATGATGTTTATTAATTTCAAATACGACACAGCATCAAGCTGATGCTTTGGGGATGTAACTAGTCAGAGCATCGATACTGTGAGATCATGAAATCATGAAGTTCCTCAGCGTGGAAAGCAGTTACACCTCAATGGCTAACTCCAGACAGAAAGAATTTGCTGTGGTGGTTTGGTTGACTGAAGGCTGGAAAGATATTTCCTTCAACTCTTCTAAAGTGAGAGGAAACAAAGACTGAAAGAAAAAAACCCCCACTACTCCCAAAGAGAAGAGAAAGAAGATACATTTTGGGTTGTTAAAAGAGATGATCTCCAAACATCCCATGTTAGTTGAAACCCCTAATATCTGGCTCAGGTGATAGTTTTTATGTTGCTCATTGAAGAGCTGGGGTCTGAACCCCAAGCCCTGAATTAAGGTTGACATAGGGGTGGTTCCCACAGTCCTTCAAAAGGAGGGGATGAGTTTGCCTTTTGGCTTTCCTCCCAGATGAGGCCGACCTTGTAAGGAAAGCCCTTGGGTAAACAAGCCCCAGGTGCCCCGCATTGGGTGAATGAGTGCCAGGTGTCCTGCTTTGGGGATAAAAGCTGGGACCACTTGCAGGAGGGGTGGAGTGTCTGTCTGTGAGGTGGATGCACTTTGCAGAGTTTCCTGTTGAGGAAGGACCTCCTGACTCTCCCTGCAACTGGGCCCCAGTCAGGTCTGGTGCTTGTGAATGCGGGCTCTGTGAGAACAATATGTGGCTACCTCTATCCTATATGATCAGCCTATTGACTTGGCTGTCTCCCATCTCTGCCATGGGAGACTTGGTTGCTTTGTTTGTTCCACTGATTATTGGCTGTGTTGTGTCATTGCTGGGGTTGATGTCTCTTATGTGTAACCTGATTGACTTGTTTGTACCCCCAGCAATCACCCATGTACACCTTTTGTGTGTGGTAGAATCTGGATACTGGTTTGTTCTACCACGGGCTGTGTTCTTCTTGCTAGGCCTAATAATTGGCAAAACATGCAGGGAGATCAATTTTTTTTACTGTCCCAGTAAAATAGATACTCTGTTCCTGTAGAATAAGTATGATATTGCTGAAGACTTAAGGAGCAGTGAGAAGGAATGAAGAATTAAGCTGTAACTGAAAAAGCACATTCAGCCACAGCAATGTCGCTTGAAACAATGAAAGGGCTCTGTGATTTTTAAAGAAATTGGTGATCTGCTGGATTTAAAAGATTTAAACCCATACCTAATGTTTGCCTCAAGGAGATGAAGATAATGAGACGGGGAGAGCCTGTTTATTTTGTCTGAATCTGTATTTTCCGTGTGTGTGTGCTGAATCAAATTGCACACAGATATAAGAAACATCTGTGATAAAAACTACATTTCTGTTACCTGCAGTTATCACATCCTTGAAGGAAGCAACCAGAGAGCATCTGTAGTACCAAACTGCTGAGAAACATGACTAGGAAAAGTAATAGTTGGCTGTTAACTATTTATGTGGTTTGACTTCCCTAAAGTGGACCCTGGTTACACCTCCCAAGAATATTTTACTTGAAGCCCAACACCTGATCCCATTTGGAAGTGCCTGTGGGCTAGCCTTACCTCCAGGCATCTGAAGACCATGAATGTTACATCTGCATTCAATAAACCCACAAAAACATCAGGCAACTGAGCAAAATACCCTTCAGCTTCCTTCAACCCGAGCAACAGAAACCTTTAAATAAAGGTAAAGAAACCTTTAAATAAAGGTAAAGAAACCTCTTGCACTTGGATAGCACCACCAGCCTTAGCTGGACTCGCCTTCTTCATCTGCTTCACCTCTATTGCTTTCTGTTGTTTCTGCACCAGGCATATTAATTAAGTTTTTCCAGTTAGGACTTCTGCTCCCGAGATGACTCCCATCACCTGTGCACAACAGAGGGCCAGCTGCTTTTACAAGAGCTTAATAGGCTTATGTCTGTTGAAGAGCCTTATCAGGGCTATGAAGGTGACAGATATAACTTTGGAAGCAGCTATATTACTTTGGAATAATTCTGATTTCCAGAAATAATCAAAGATAACTGTTTAGGTATGATGACATTATACACTGGTGTTATCTACATGAATGTTTCTGGAGGAAAAAAAAGAGGATCAGAATAAACTCTGAACAGGCACATTTTCATTGTGCCCATTAAGAAAACTGAACAAATCCTATTGACTTAAATCACTGCAATTAAACAGAGGTTATTTTCCTAGAGATAGAAAGGCATTTGCCCAATAAATTAAAATCTTTTAGGGGGGGCAATACTGATGAAAGTTGCCTCTAAAACCTGGGTCTGCTGGATTTTTGTTATATCTATTCATGGTTTTATTAATACTAAAATTTGACTTGATCTTTTATCAGTGTTAATGTAAGAAAAGAACCGTCTGAAAATAGCCAAGCAAAGCATTAAAATGATGGTCTCCAAATTTGAAAGGAGTTGGAGTCCTTTCAGTTTGCAAAATACAACGCAATCAGTTGAGGAAGCTTTGTACTACTTCAGAATTTTGTTTGTTGAGGAAAACACATCTTTTTCTGCAGCTGAAGGACTGTAAATTATATTTAAAATGCAGGACTTTGTAGCTTCTCTTTTGTTCCTTTGCCTCTAGGCTGGACCAAACCTCTCAGATGTACTAAGGAGGAGTTACCTTGCAGTTACACTGCAGCACAGGGATTATTGTACTCCTGTGACCTTTGAGCATTATTAATGCATTTTACTACATTTTGAGGGCAAAATTGCATTTTGAAAAAGTTCAGTGTCTCTTCTAATAACCTCCCCTGATAATACCATTCTGCAGAAACAGCATAACTGGTGAGTTGCCTTGGAAGGTTCCTGTGGGTGAGGCAAAGCCTTCGCAAGGGTTTGGGCTCTCTGCTGCCTGAATACTATGACCACTGGCCTTGTATATGCAGAAAGTAACAACCCTGTCCCATGTGAGATTGAATGCTTGGTCTCTGAAACTTTCTAAGGAGAAAAATCCGTTTCATGGAGAAGCTGCTTGTCTGTGCTATGACGTTTGGTAAGTGACAGGCATTTTCCCAAGCTGCTTTAGGCATTATCCTAAAGAATGTTACCAGTTTTCAGAGCAAGATACCCACTTCATGCTTCTCCATGACCAGTAATTATTTGCTTTTCTAAACATCATCTTTTATAATAAGTTTATTTACAGGATAGAGACACACAATTCTTGGAAACAACCACAGTACAAACAGGTGTAAACTCTTAGTGAGGTTTTATTCCTTTCTACCTTGTATATGTATATTTGAAATGGCAGGGTACAAGGTTGCTGAGATTTGGAGATTGAAGTGTTTTACCAAAACTCAGGATTTATATGAAAAATGGAGGGAGTTGGTGTCCTATACAGCGGCTGTGTAAAAGTTGCACAGCCTGAAAGGCTGTTAGCTATTTACTCTTGTGTTTTGTAACTGTTGTGTGCTGCGGCAGTAAATACGCTTTGGCTCATTTTTTTCTTTACAAAGCGAAGAGGAACTGTCAATAAAGATCTTCCCAAGCTCGATAAAAGCTAAAGTGTCTGAGCTGAGGGCCAGCACCTATGAAGTTGTTCAAATAAATCACTTAAGAAATTTGAAATATATGTTTAGGAAAAGAAGCAGAAGAATTTTAGTGTTGAATCATTGAATGTGGATGGTGTTTCTAGAATTTTAATTCATACAGATAGCTACTTAACCGAAATAAAAGTTCATCTGAGCTGTATCCTTCTGCAGATCTCCTGGGGAGAAAAAGAAAAAAAAGGTAGCTCTGAGCAGTATTATGCAAATGAGAGTTACAAACACATAAGTTACAACTGCAATTACAAGCACATTGGTGTTTAGAAGGGATATCATCTTGCCTTGGAGCTGTATATACTTCAGAATCCTTGGAGAAACTAAATCATCTGAATTGTACCTTGAAACCTGGATGTTGGGAAGTGCATAATTTACACATCTTCGTAATATTCAAAATGATCTTACAGTATTCTGTATCAGAACATGATACATCAAATCGTTATATGATAGATCAATGTACAAAGCTTTTAAATGTGTAGTGCATTAGGAAGCAGGAAAATTTCTTCTGGTTACTGGTCACAGTACACACTTATGCATTAGATGTCATTATTTTTAGTTTAGTGCCTATAAGTGCTAATTGTTCTGTAACTTGAGTCACCTGTGCACATGTGGAGGAACGTGTTCAGTACATGAAATGTCTCATGGTAGCTATGCAGTGCTGGAGTGCAGGGGTTGAAATGACCCAATTTTCTATAATGTGTAGTATTGTAGATGCAGACTCAGAATGAATGAACATAAGTTGTTGGTATTTTATAGTTCCAGAGGTAAGGGCCTGGTTGTTTGTAAATATATGAAAAGAAGGAGTAGTGCTTGAGGGAAATGGACAGCTCCATTTTTCAGCTGTCGTAGAGCATGGCTTGTACACGTTGGGCTATGTATTTCTTGATGACAACAAAAAAATAAGATTTTTTTTTTTTTTTTTTTAAACTGAAGGTTTTTAACTACATAATGAACTGAAATAGCTGTATCTACTTTTGGGGTCTAGCTGTCTTGGGGAATTTATTCTATGTAATCATTGTATGTAGGGAATGATTTTTATATATAGGCATTTAATTTCAATACAAAGCTTATATTCTCTGTCTTAAAAGAAGAAATTGCTTTAAATCTTTTCCATAAAATGTTGCTGAAGGATTAGTATGGCCCTGTGTTGAGTAATTTGTGAATCTGACCCAGACATTCCTGTATTTAAAAATCTTAGCAGTATAGCAATGTAAAGGTTGTTTGCAGTTATGTAATATAATAGGAAACAACTTTATTACAGTTTAAATTTCTTACCACAATCCCTAATGCCAAATTAAAATTTCCTAATTAAAAAAATCCCTAGTTCAAAATGCTTTGTTAAGAATTGTATTTTGGACTATGGAAGCTGATAGGATGACCAAAATGAAAATATGCCTGCCCAAAGGAAACGATGGTAAGAAGTACTCTGTAAAACATTCAATTTTTCTCCTCGTTTTTCACAAGTAGAAAGTAGGACACTATGAATCACAGAATAAAGGAAAGAAAGAGTAAAGTCAATTATTTATTAAGTAAAATTGACAGAAGTATTACTCTCTCTCTCCCTCTTTTGTAGCGGTAGCTTTTTTCTGCAAGGAAATTATTTAGAAATCACTCCATTCAATATCTTCTCACTATGGGAAACCTTGATACAGAAAAGGAAAGATGCCTTGTACAGTTTGGTATGTCTTGTGCAATGATTGTAATGCTGGTCTTTTCCAAAGAGACAGAGATGATTTCTGTCTACTCTGCTGCTAGATGCCTAGTAGGTATGACCTGGATTCCCTCAGTAAATGGCTTCCCAAATGCTAAGACGAACATTTAGGAGCTTGTCTGCAGCGTCTGATGGGTTTTTGAGAAAAATATCCTTTGAAGAGGGGCAGGATGTCTCTCTTGAGAAAGAGTTGATATTTGATAGTCCAGCATTTTGAATCAAAAAAGTATTCCCTGGATGGATGAATGAGATGAGGAACCTGTTTCATCGGTTTCCCATGTGCTATCATGGCTATGACTAAAGAGAGAGAGAAGGGTACTGTCTGGATTAAATTCTCTAGATTGTAAATATGCCGGTTACATCCCTTCCATTTACATGGCCATTTACATTACAGTAATTTTACTGTTTGTGCTCATGTGTGCAGTGAGAAGGACATGACAAACTGTTAATCACAGTATCTTTTGAGGTGATAGCTTTTCGCATCATAAACATCCCCCCCAAAAGGGTGACCCTAACCATCATTCATTTCCACTGCTATACAGCAGCCTGCTCGTAAGTCATCTGAAGCTTCGAGGAAGAAGTGCAATTATCTGCTTAACGCAGTTCTCTGAATTACCATGGCTGTAAGGCAAATAGTCATTCTGCCTTTGAGTATCCGTTCACAGAAATCCCACTTTGGTGATTAGCCAGAAGACTTTGAGAAATTAATATTAGATGTTTTAATTAGCTAACCTCTTGAAGAATCATTTGAGTAATCTGAGTATCAAATATAAACACTGGTAGGAGGAATTACCGATCAGTGAAAATATGCAGGGAGCTGCGGGCAGTTTATCTGTTAAGACATGCTGCCAAGATTGCCTTGGAAAAATGAAATGTAAAGTGAATTGGAGGAGTCAACCTGTTGATATTGTAAGACATTAGAAGTTGAAGATCCACAAGAAAAGTCCAGAAGTTCAGGAAGGGGTGGGGGGACAGGCAAGGGGTCAGAGAGGACCTGCTTTAACTTCAGATGTATCATGTTGTCCCAGGAAGATAAAAAGGTAATCATTTCCCAATATCCAGAAAGTGGAATCACACTTCCCTGGAGCTAAATGAGGCTTATGGGGAAAAATATGGATAGCTATATGTTAATTAAGGTAAATCTTGGAACTGAAATTAAGGATAAATTTTGGGTGAGATCTCAGTATTTCTGAAAAATGCTAAAAAATTTTGCTGAAGACCGAACCTTATGTGAATGTTGTGAAGAATATCTTGATTAATAATAAAGAATACAAAAATATAAGGCAAATCATAGGTCTATCTGCAAGATAAGGATTAAATTAAAGTCCTAAAAAATTAACTTTCTAACTCGCAGAACACAATCACTAATCCTTTTAGACATTTAGAAATGTGAAAATAGTGGAAGTTGGATAAGTCAGGTCTTGCATTCCTGGATATCCATTAATTACTGGTCATCTAACTAACTAATACCTTGGTTGAGTCATCCTGTTACTAAATAATCAATGCAGCAAGCCAGAGACTGTTCAAATATCCTGAAGGGCCTTATTAGCATATATTTATGTCTAATAAATTAGACATCGTAATGAAAATTGAGAGGCATAAAAATAAGTCATATGCATTAGCAGTTGTTTATTTCCCCATCCTAATCTCTACTATGTTAAAATCATGTGGTATTTCTGTTTCTGAAGTCTGTTTCTGGATTTGGCCTTTATAGTGGACTGTTGCTAAGTTAAAAAGAAAAAAAAAAGGAAAGTTTTCCTGAATTCCTATAAGTTAATCTATGAATGTTTCTTTTGTGCTTTGAAGGCACTATTAATCATTGGAAAAGGCAACTCTTTTAGCTTTTATACAACTAGACTTGCCTCAGGAATACTCTGCTTGTGTGGTGCAGATAAAGGTATTGCATCTTATGATGTCTGGTTTACTATGTGTGATGTCTGCCCTAGGAGTATAAATAACACTAGTGCCTTCCAAAGAAATCTGATCAAGAGTCTTGTCATACCTGTGCAATTACACTCCAAAATTTAAAAAAAATCAGCAGAAACATCATTATACTTAAAACTGTAGCTTGCACATTCTATACATCTGAATTTCAGTACTCATGTCAACAGAATTATACTTCCATTCTGCTGCCAAATGTTCTTCCAGACTATCAAAAAAGAATTAGTTTAAATATTAACAATAGATATAGTCAGTGAATGAGATTACTGGAAAACTGCAGGTCCTTCTATAAAATATTTCACCTTGAAAATGAATTTTCTGAATCTCTGCTCAACAAATTTTAGTTACAACCAACCAGAATCTAGAGGCAGAAACAGATGGTATGGATGAAGAGAATTATTCTAATTAAACAATTAACAAATTGTTTAATTTGTTAAACAAAATTTGTTTAACTTAACACATTTCTAAAGTTAAAGTTTTGGTGAAATGTTACCTTCTTGAAACAAGTTCATTCCAATTGGTGGTTTTGCAAGATTTAGCAACCTGACCAGAAAAAAAAAATCCCTTCCCCCAACATTTGCAAGCTCTGTTCCATAGTTATTAACTCTCCCCATTATTATATAAAAGCTCATCGTACAGCCACACTCCAGACTTCTCATGAATCATCACCTAAGAACAAACACTTCTGTGAAAAGAGAGTATCTTGACATACTGACAGATCAACTACTCACATGTCCACCCTAAAGCAGTGGGAAAGGGTATGCCTTCCCTTGTCTTGCCTGCTTTGACCTTACCCCTGAAAATCAGAGGAAATGGGTAGGAAAGTCTTTCTGGGTGACAGTTCCACCAAGCTGTTGCTGTCACAAAACAGATTATTTCCATAAACTAACTGGAAAGCTATATGGAAATTAAGATGCTCTCAAGAATCTGATACAATATATGAAATACTTGAGATCAACAATGTACTATTAATCTCTATTCTTGATGTTATACAGGATGGAGAATAAAATCCTCTTTGGTGTAAGTTATATAATTTAGCACATTACTAATTTGCACCTTCCCTGGTATTTTTTCCATATAGACTTTCAGTTTTAAATGTGGCAATGCATGTCTTCCACCTGTGGGGGCATTCACGGGGTTACACATTGTTTCTCCATTGCAATTAGGCTGAAAGGCCAGACTAGGGAAAAGCTTTAGGAATGAATACATTATATACTAGTTGTGCTGTTTTTTGGATATGAACTTCTCCCCCCTCTGCCCCTGCAGCGAGTTGACTGGGAGTGGAGTGTGCAAGAATGTGGGAGGGGAAAAAGCCAGGACCCAAACTGTCCAAAGGGATATTCCATACCATATGATGTCACGTTCAGTACTAAAGGCTTGGGGAAAGGAGAAGGAAGGGGGGGATTTGTGCTTATTGCATCTGCCTTCCCAAGTAATTGTTACGTGTGCCGAGGCCCTTCTGCCCAGGAAGTGGCTAAAGATCTGCCTGCCAGTGGGAAGCAGTAAATTAATTCCTTGATTTGTTTTGCTTTGCTTTGCAGCTTTACTTCACTTCTTAAAATGTCCATCTCGACCCACATGTTTTCAGCTTCTGCTCTTCCAATTCTTCGAGCAAGCAGCTGGGCAGGTTCAACCCACCACAAGTACTGTCATCAGTTTTTTGATTACTTGAAGCGAAATCTCTTGCAGTTGCGCAGTCAGATGTTTTTCCCTTCTGTGCAGATGTAGTTCTGTGGTACAACTTTTAACTTTTACAATTTCTTTGTATTTCTTACAATCAGTGAACTTATTTTGAAAAATTTACTTTAAATTATCACCAAATAGCCAAGACAAACTGAATTTACTAGAAATAGAGAAAAAAAAAATCATTAAACCAAGACTTAAATGAAAGTTCTAGTACAATTACCAATGGCTACCAAATAAAAAGTAACAGAACTGCACATGTAATTGGTTATGTGTCATATATTCTGTTTCTGTCATGGTATGAAAACCAGTTTATTTGATGTCACACAGGAGAGCCACTCCTCTCAATATCCAATGGTCTGGAGACACTACTGTCCTTAAATAGATCACTGTGATATAGTTCAGATCTGTTCTCCTGGGCTTCTTGTAAAGAGGACAAACGTAGAGCTTGGAATCCTTAGGACCAGTTGTATTAACAGCAAATATATGTACCACAGGCATCTGAACAAAAAGAATCTTTGGCATAGATTCAGTGAGTTTGCTATTTCTTCTGTCCCAGCCTGCACCTTCCAAGTACAGTCCCTAGATATATACTCCTTCCTGTGTGGAGATTAAGCAGATACGTCACACAAAGTAAAGCATCTGTTTTGTAAAATGAGTAATTGGCTTAAACCATAAAAAGGAATATATGCTTTATCATAAAAAAATATCTGACATTGGATCTTTTCAAGCTATTTAATTTTAAATTATAGTATCATCCTTTTTCAGAAGATAATGCTACTGAAGTTGATGGCAAGAATTGCTGTTTAATAAAGCCCATACACTACACAATTTGATCTTAAGTTTACTATAAATTCCCAAAAATAAGAAGTGGTACAATGAAACAGTTCTTTTAATAACATTTTTGTAACTGCAAAATAAAATTTTAAAAAATCTTCATAATTATTGTTATGTATCTTCTATGCTGAGCAAAAAACAGTGAAGACAATAGTAACATTTTCCTCTAGCAATCCAAAATGATTGAATAATGCACAATATAAATTAAACACTCCAGTACTGAAATATCTTTTCTTGTCATACATACAGAAGGAGGTGCTGTGATTTCTTCTTTGTTTTGCTTTAGCACTACATTATGGATTGTAACCGTATCTAAAGCCCAGCCTTCATGTGCTCGAGCTGCTTCTTGTCTCATTGCTGTCAGGAATCCTTGAGAAATTAAGTCAGAGATTTAGTACATGTTTAAAAAAAAATCTCCCTCAGTTATCTGCATGGTTCTGCACTGAATGTTATAGACAGATATTCAGAGTTCTATTGAAAACAAGCACCCTGATTAATGACAGCAAACTTTGCTTTGGGGCCAAAGTAGGAACAACTGACAAAAGTGTCATAGAATGCATTACACTGAGAAAAATATTTTTAAATGGCACATCAAATAATATACTTTTTTTTTGGCTATTGAATTTTTCAGTTAACAAATGTTGTCTCAGGATGTTGATTTACAAATTATCATTAGGCAATCAGCTACAGGATCCATGGCAGATTTGTGTTTCGAGAAGGAATTTGAAGATATCAGTTATGTTAGATGGTACTTATGTAAAGGCAACTTAGGAAAAGGGCTTTTTTTTTTTTTTTTTTTTTTTTTAAATGAGAGTAGAAAAATAAAATTAATTTCACTGATGGAAAACAGAAAAGGTGTTTCTCAATGTGATAATAAAAATAGCTATATGAGTGTGGGGAATCTAGACAAAGCAGTGCCTATGAAGGATGAAAAAAAATGTTTTGTTAATGAAGAAAAGCAAGTCCTAGACAGAAATGAAGGTAGAGGATGATACAAGCAAGCAGCGAGTTAGGTGATTTTTGGAGTATTGTTTTGAACAGACTTTACAGAGGTTTGCAATAAAAAAGGTTTGAGAGGTAAAGGGTTGAATAGTATAAGCACAAGATGACAAACGACTGGGCAGCAAATATCTGGTTGTTTCTGTGTAAGTGTCTCAGAAGATGACAATGCACTCACCGAAAAACTGATAGCTGCTATTTTATACTACCAGATAAAGTACAACTTGGAGTTGTGAGAAAGAGGTAGAGGGGAAGAGAGAAAAGTTAACAATAGAGAACTGCATACTTAAGAGTGATTACTGTAAAGACTTAAAGATGAAACGGCATCAGTTCCTTCTTGATAGGGCATAAAGGAAAAGAAGACTACTGTTTTGTGGGCTGTTAAGTATCTACAGGAAGGAGAAACCACCAAATGAAATACTGACAAGCTAGGGGGGAAATCATGAAAGTACTTGGGCATGCAGTAGAAGACAGCCTTTCAACATGTAAGAAGTGGCTTAGCATGCTAATTAGGATAAACCAATTCAAAGCTGAGATATTTGTAACAGCTAAAATATTCCTATTTGTTGTAAATACAATTAATGTAGTACTTGAAATCAACGTGGATGCATTTCTGAAATACTATATATTCTCAGAGAAATAAAAGTCTGGTCCAGGCTTCTCAAATTTGCTAATAATTAATTATATCTCTATAATATGATATTTAGTTTTTCATAAGCCTGTTCATTCCAAGTGCCATGTCTACTGAATGGAATACTGCACCACCACAAACATTCATTCTCCCTTAACAATGATAATTTATAGGAGACACCGATAGTTGCTAAAAAATCCCAACGACTTTTACATTGGTGATATGTTATAGTACTATAAATAGATTTTTCCACTAAACTGATAAAATATGTTACTCATGTTTTAACATTATAATGTATTTGCCAATCATAGATATATTTAAAGCTTGATTCACCAGCGCAATTAGTCTAGATTTTCCTGCAGTGGCAGCACAGGGGAGTACAGTTTCTGATTCGCTTTGCACCAGTCTTTGCACCAATCACACAGTTTTTAAACTTTACTGTGTGATTTGATTTACTTAGAATGTTCTGGTGAGCAGTGTTATGAATACATATACTATACATATCTCACCCCTGGCCATAGCACACCTTTGTGCTTAGCAGACTTCTTTCTCCTGGTTGTCCTTCATCTACAGGACAATTTTTTTGGAACACACAGGCTGAAACAGTCATCAAGTTCAAGACCACCTGTGTCTCAGGTTTATTTGCTATTAGGCCAAATATTTTATTTGGTAAAAAGAATCTGGTCTGTTATCTTCTTATACACCACCATGAGTGCTCCTCATGAACACCAGAGATCAGTAGGCTTACCAGCTGTGCCATTCATCATATAAATGGAATGATGTTTTGACTGGCATCTCAATACTTTTAATGATAATTTGGATATGCTCCAGGCACCTCAACTGTTTCTGAGAGTGACTCCAAGAAAGACTTAATATCAGTACTATTGCAGTCCGGGTCATAGAAAGGCCAGTAAGAATAGAGGCATCACAAATGGAAGATAACTCATAAAATACTCAAGGATTTCAGAGGTTAATCCTAATGAAAAAAAACCACCTCATAGCTGTTATGTGGGAGAAGTTTCTCATGAGAATTTTGTATGGGCAGTTGTGTAGGCTGAATGAGATTCTTCTATGAACATGCACCTAATAAGGTAACAAGTTTTGTTACTCATGGAGATGGTTACAATTTGGTTTTCTTCCTATTTCTTAGAAAATGATAAGTATTTCAAGCTATAACAAATAACGATAGATAACGTTTACTTGAACTTTGCAGTATATCTTTGATGAATTTGAACACACTATTCATTAAATAACCTGTGAAATGGAAACACTGTGGAAACTACAGTTACTGCTATAAATTCTGGTATAGTTGCATGTTCATAGAATCATAGAGCAGCTCAGGTTGGAAGAGACCTCAAAAGATCACTTGGTCCAACCGTTCATGGGAAAGGGAGCCTGGATAAGAATATCTAGTATTCTGTCTAATTGCATCTTGAAAACCTCAGGGAGCAATGGGGAATCTACCTCCCCTGGGGAGGTTGTTTCAGTGAATAACTGCTCTAACTGTAAAAATTTTTCTGTTGCTAATGTACAGCATGTAAATAACACATTGCCCTAGATTAGAGTTCTTCCATACTTGCAACTTAGAGTTTGAAATGACTTAAACAGTTTGAAACTACAGGAAAAGCATACTTTCTTTAAAAGCAGTATGATTATCATTAAGTATATTTTCCTTAGAAGCTGCATCATATCATGCTACAGTATCAACAAAATAAAGCATTTTATTTGTTAACTACATGTTCGCCTTCTTGTAATAACCTGTGTTTACAGGTCAGACTAAAAGACCATCTGTACAAGCATCCTGACCCTGACACTAATCAAAGCCAGATGCTTAGTGAAATAATACTACAACTTGCAAATAATACTGCAACTTGCAAAATGGAACTTAAATCCTTTCCCTTCTATGTTCTTCCAGATTCTGACAATCTGGAGTTCAGGGACCTCCCAACTCAGATGTTAAATTGGACATTCATGTTTATTGCTGCCATTGGACTTGTTTCCCATGACTTTAATCTTTTTTGAATCCATCTTGGCTTCTATGACATATTCTGACAGTGATGAAAACATTTTTTCTAGGTGTAATATTAAATTTGATATGTAATAAAAACCATTAAATTATGATTAAATACATTATTGCTCAAGTCCTTTCTGTGCCCTTACCTTGTGGATTAAAGAATCCAGTCATCCAAAACACATTTGGTCTTCCTTCATATATCCAAGTAGAGAATTGAGTGTTTCTTTCCAGCAGTTCAGTAAACCAGAAGCCAAGTGTTGAAGAATCCCAAGATACCCTTTTCCATACTTGAGGAATTCGAGCATCATACATACTATCAAGGGCATCTCTCAAATTCTGAAGGAATGAAATTATAATATATGAACTGAAGCAATTGAGGTAATAGTGTAAAATAGAGTATTGCGTACGTAGTAAATATGCTTTTACTTGCCTCACTCATAACAATAGTTCCTTCTATGGCTAATTTAAGATCATTCAAAGTGCTGCGAAGTATTGTGATCACCTTTTGCATTCGAGCAATTTCTTGCCGAAGAAAAATATTCATAGAGTTAAGTGCTCCCATTTTAATTAAATGAGCTTTTACCTAAAAATAGGAGTGCATAAGGAACTTAGTAAAAACTGAAATGCTGAAATACTGTTGTCATAGATGATATCTTAACTTTCCTGTGTTTAGAGAAGTAAAGAGTAGACTTATGCTTCACATTATTCAACTAACATTTATCACCTTAAAACTGTTGCAGTTTCTGTTTTTATTTTTTGTCTGATACTACCTATTTACTCATGATTTTGTTAGAATAGGACTTAACCCAGAAGACCCAGGAGACTGCTGTCACAAAAAGTCAAGGCTGATTTTTTTGCCGTGTTTTCACATGCAGCTTTGGGAAGTCCAAGCACAGTCTCCATGACCTGTCTCCTTGATAAATTGTTAGATGTCTTTATTTGAAATAAAAAAGCCTCATATCAATTCATGCTGATAGCAATAAAGATGTTGCTTGAATCTTCTTCTAGTGACATGATCTTTCTTTACAGTTCAGGGTTTCTCTTCTGAAATGTCTTATGTGAAAAGTCAACAGAGAGAACAGTAAGAAAACAGCTAAGATTAGCTTGCCTCATGGGGTATGTAATCTGGAGGAAGTTTCTCTAGCATGTCTTCAGCTAAACGATAGATAATTGCTTCATGACTTTCTCCAGCTCCTGCACCACGTTCTTTAGGCTGAATATTGGTAATAGTATCTAGAACATCAGCTGCTGTATTACTTTGGTATCTGAGAGGATAAGAAATACGTTATAAATTACACAGGATTTTTTCAATAGTTAAAAGGATACTTTGGATACTTTGTATAACACACAACTTGAAAGTTGAGAAGAAACATGCTGTGCCAGTGTGTCAGGTAAATAGAAACTCTCAAAATAAATTGTTTTCCTTTGCACCCTGCACCAAGCTGAACACACTGATCGTGAACAACGTGCAGTTTTCTGTGGTTGTAAAGAATATGAACTTCCCTCCACACCACGTACCCTGTTACATATTTGCCATTTTTCTCATTCAGGGCTAAGAAAAAGAAAGAGTTCCAACGGCTGCTTCTCAACCTTTGAGAATGTGAGGCGGAAGAAAAACCTATCGTATGACTTCAGGGGATTCTGAGGAAAGGGAAGAAAATGGCATATGCCTGATAATGACTTCTAAGCAGCTCTTTACTGCTTAGAAGAAAAACAACAAAGAAGCAACAAAAGTTTTGTAACAAGGAAGAACATTTCCCTCATTTAGTTACTACTTAAAATTGGAGAAGAATGAAAAGGTAGAGGCATAACTCTGCAAGCTGCCCCTTTATTAATTATTAAATTCATTCTGCCTTGAGGTATTTCAGGATTAATGATAAAAGCTGCTAGATTTACAACACTGGAGATTAAAACCTTCTATTCCATAGTACAGCATGGACAGTGCTAATGTCAATTTATGTTCTGAGTCAATACAAAAAAGTGAATTAAATTCACGTGGCATTTGATGGTAAAAGACAGTAGACCGTGTCAGTCCTTCAACACAAGCAGAATTATAGGAGTACTCTTTATAAAGCTATCTAGTGGCATCCTGCTATGAGAGGCAGTAAGAAAGAAAACCTAACACTGTATGTGTTGGTACTGCAGTGCTGGAATTGTCTACATTTACCTTATGGAATCAGCTACATGAGGAACATACAGCCTGAGGCTGGCTCAGAAAATAAATTTATACTGACTCAAAGCATAACTTTGCATGTCAATTTTACTTTTCGACCTCCACATGACACCTATCTCCTCCTATTACTTTGTCATACATAATTACATAAGAAATTAAACCAAGGAGTGTGCTACAGGATAGAACACATGAAGTCCTAAAGCATCTAAACTTCGGAGATAGTATCGTAAGACTACAGAAGCTAGATACTGCAGCATTTCAACATAAACTGTTTGTGAATACAATTATAAAGACTACAAATCAGAAAAATAGAAGAAATCCTACTGCCAGTTTACTTTGCAGAGGATAGAATTTCTGCTTCTGAATGTAGGAATGGTGGGGCTTTCATGGTTTTTAATAACCCTTGACTTTAAACTCAAAACTCTCAAGCTTTTTTTCCATTTATGGTCCCATTTAAAGAATGATAGATTTATTGAAGACCACATATGAGCAGAAAAGTTGGATAAAATCAAATCCCTTTTGGAGTCACATCTTCATTCCTAATTTGGATGACATACTGGTGGTTGTAACCTTTACTCTAGGTCTCACTGATCTAACATCATAGGTTCCATGATTAGTACATCAAATAAATTACAAAATACTACAGAATTATAAACATGAGTGGTCTTTCCCCAAGTCTAAACAAAAAGAGAAACAATTTAAAAAAGAAGGCAATATGCAAACTTTGGGAAAAAGCAGAGATCAGGTTTTGAAAAATAACCTCAAAGGAGCAGAGCCAAAGGTAAGTATTATTCCCTCTTCAATGACACAAGCTAGGAATCTTCTGGAAAGAAGAAATTATCATCTGACTCTTGTGTAAAGAAGAAAACATGAATAGCAATAGCAGTTTGAACAAGAAGACTGTTATTGTAAATAAAAATAGAAAAGAGAAAAATATGCATCTCGATGTGTAACTAATTAAAAATATATTCCAGTGTGGAAGTGAGGAGAAAATATGTGAATGAAATTTCTTGTTTCTATCAGTGGGACACAGTGAATAAAAAAGGCACTGAAACAAAAATTTCTGGGCTTTGGAAAACCTGACTTTCCTTTACATTGCAAATAAAATGTTGAAGTCTAGATGCAAAAATAATGAAAAAAAAAGATTGCACAGGTTTGTAGAGGAAGTACCACATTCCTGGGAAGGAAATCAAATATACTTAATGGGGTGTCCCTGGTCACATTTAGACATCTAAGTGTAGATGTCTACATAACAGCTGTTTGTTCAGATTGCCCATATGGGCAATATAAAGAAGCACGATTCAGCTCATGTGTTTTAGATGTCTGCTTTGTCATCAGAGGAACTGCACTTTACAATGATCTATTTTTCTCTATTACAGTAAAGGAAGTCTTGGGTAACCATAAAAGAAGCTAAAGCAACATTAAATGAATCTCATTTACAGTGCCAGTGTTGCCTCAAAGTGAGTATGTAAGATAAAGCACTTTATAACTGTTAATATTCTTTTCCCTGAAGCAGTATTGCAAAGTGAATTGTGTCATAAGAAGAAAAAAAGAAGGAATTTTCTGTGGATTTTTATTTGCTCCAAAAAGTATTATTAAGGATATTTGGATTCAACAATGTATCATAGTTTGATAGCTGGAGTCTGTGCTGTCAGGAATTTTCTGTACTGCAAGTTAAAACGAAGAACAAATGCAGTTTGACAGAAACATTACCTCAGCTTTGCACAGGAAACAGCAATATCTGTTGCAACATGGCATTCGAAACCTTATATCCAACCTTATATTCAAAACCTTATGTTCAACAAGGGAGATTCTGCTCTGTTTTCAGTTGGTTAGTAATAGCTTGCAGTAGCTTTACAAAAAATCAGTTAGATTTAAGGCTTCAGTATGGAACCAATTGGAGAAGGGATTTTGAGAGAAGATTGTCAGAATATTCCTTCCCTGCTCAGGTACTTGTTAACTGGTGGGTGGTAGGCAGAGTTGATGATAAACAGTGTACTGTTCTCACAGCATGCTTAGAATACTGGGATTTTGATATGGCATCAGGCTCTCAAATTTGAGATTGAAAAAACTGTAAGATATTATTGTTTTGTCCAAAAATGTTAGAAGATATTAGGTTTTCACAGCATCTGAGCATTTGAATAACATTTGTTTTGTTTAAAAATACAAAAAGTGTGCTAAGAAATAATGAATGTGGTCATAATGAAAATGCAATAATTCATGGCAGACTTACTATGAACTTCAGTGAAAAAAAAATTATGATGATTCATATCCTTTCACAGGGCATATAACAGAAGGAAATAAAAGCCAAGCTGTTACACACATTATTTGGAATGAAAAAATGAATTAAGTCAAAGGTAAAATTTTAAATAGAGTTAGTACTTGGTGAGGTTGAAAAGCCTCTTTTAAATGATGGGAATGGCAGGACTGATGGGAATCAAAGATTGTAGTTACATCCAAAGGTGTGCTGTAAACCAAATGACAATCCAGAGAATCATTTAACAAGTGTGCAACGAAAAATAATATACTACTTGGAACAGAAGGCAAACATTAGAAACTTTCTCTAGTTGAACTGTATAGAACCTTGTATCACGTGTTCATATAAAAGTTTTACAAATCTTTCAAATTTTTAAAAAAATCTAAAACCATGAGGAGTAAGTAATAGGAATTCTGACTGCCTTAAAAGAACATGTAAAATGTAGCTGAAGATACTGCATTCATAACCATGTACGAATTAACATTCATAACACATGACGAGTTCCATTTCAATAGTGAAATTCACATGAAGCCTAGATTTCCTATGAAAACTATACTTAAGCATTTCATCAGGACTTGTTTCCAAATACTAGAAGAAAGGGTCTTTGTTTTCAACATGTTGAGACCTACTTACGTAATATCAGCATTAGGATGAAGACCAAAGACCTTTGGGCTGTCTGTGGCAGGGAGTGACTGGATGTATTCAAAATACTGTTCCAGGGGTTTGCACACTGGAATTTTATACCCAGTGTAAAAACAGAAAGTGCTGTCAAACATCTTTTCATTGAACCATACCTGTGAAAAATCCAGGGGAAAGAAAAACCACAATTACTTCGCAACTTGGAGGTTTTTTCCTCTCATTTTTGTTCTTGGAGAGTTAGGGTTCTTTTATTCTTAGCTACTACATCTAATTTTACTTGAATACACGAGTTAATCATTAAAAGTTATGTCTCCTAAGTTTGAGTTCCAGCTATGTCTTTTTAATAGTTTCTGCTCCTTGCAAAAGAGAAACCAAGGAGAAGAACCTCACTGCCAAAGAATGATGTTTTGAAAAATTCATTTTACTCTGAAGAGTCTGATAAACTGGTAAAGAAGTGCATATTCAGCAGAAATGTCTTCTGATTTCTTTATTGCAGCTGCCACTAAAAATGTCAAAAAAATGTATTTTCAAGGTCTCTCACCTTTCCAAAGCAATTAAGAAGATGCTTATCAAAGTCATCTGTGACTTGGCCTCCATATTGTACTTCTCCAATCATGTAGTGTACTGTAGTCCATGATATCCCCTGGATGCAAGGAAAGTAAATAAAAGACTAAGTATAACATGTAAGGAGAAGGTAACCAGCCTGTAATTTTGATATCATCTGAAGATCATAAGGCTCTGAAATGTAAACTGAGATTCTGTATTATACTGATCCTGCTATTAGAAATATATCTCATTATTTCTGATATGACCTGAAATCACTCTCCGCTGCCACTGCCTTTCCTTTTTTTTTCTTTCTTTTTTTTTTCTCTTTTTTTTTTTTTTAGTCTTTCTCTTCCCCCAGTTTCTTATTTTTCTCTATTGACAAGTGCTGCTTTGCAAGGAATGCCTATTCTATTACATTATTCCCTGATAAATGGTAGAAGCCCAAATGGCAGCCACAGAGAAGTTTGATTGGCTCTGTCAAACTCTGGAAATATTTTAGCTCCCTTTCCAAAACAGATATTGTACAGACATGTCAATATTTTAGATACGGTACAGAAAAAAACCAAGATCAAATCCTGAAGTTCTTAAGTATTACATATTTTTATACGGATGATAGCACACAAAATATTTCAGCTTGACTGTCTTACAGAGAATCTTAAACTTTCATCATTAGAAGCTGCACTGAAAGAATAGCGATGAATAAACTATTATAAAGAGCAACATGAAGAAAAAAACAATTACAGATGCTGTACAAAGCAATTAAGTATACTGCATGCAAATTTTAATATTCACCTTCTTGATGTCACATTCATCTAGGTGATTTTGTATAAACTGAACACTGGCTGTAAAGTCTGATGAGTTAAATTCATAGGGAATATTCCAACCCAAAAGCCCAAACTTGCGTCGCTCCTTAGGAATACAATTAAAACCAAGTATGTTTATGAAACAACATATAATTTTGTTTCATTATTAAAGTTTGATAATAGTAATAATACTGAAGAATTGAACTGAAGAAGAAAGCTACCCTAGGAAACAGCTATGTGCCTCATACATATCAGTACAAACCAAAATTTATTATTAAGTTACACCATGAGGAATAAATATTTAAAAAAAAAGCAACAGAATAATTTATTGCGACCTTTACTAATCAGTGTATCAGTCATAGGTTTGAAATGTCTCATGTCTGTGTGGATGATCAGATTTTTATATTAAGTAATTAATTTAAAAAGTTACCAAATCTCTGCATTTTCAGCACACTCAGTAATTCGGAATGCTACAGTTTTTAATATTTTTCAACGTATGCAGTCTACTAATGATAGTTTCGATTTTCTAAGCTCCTGTATTAATGCTTAGTTATCCAAAGGCTTGTATGTTGCCCCTTTTGTCTTACTGTTTCACTGTATTATTTTAATATATATTTTTCAAAATTCACAACTCTATTATAAGGTTGTCACCACTTCGTTATTCAAATTTATTATTGCACAGGTATTGAAAAATAAAATTATAACACTTGCAGGAACAGAAAAATAGTTGACTATAGAGAGAATATAATCTACAGCCCGAACATTTTAAACATCCAAGACTATTAGATTCTTACTTTATTTTAATCACCTCAGTTACATTGTTTAATGATTTTTTTCAGAATGTAGAATAAATTAATCAGAGAAGTTAAGAATTAAATTTCTGAATAGTGCTGACATTTCTTAAGTGAATAAAGAGTGTAATACTGGCACTCTAATATAAATAAGTGGTAACATATTTATTAGAGTTTAAATTATCAGGTCAACAATGACTGACAGCTTTTGACATCTAGTAACACTTAGGTACCTTAGCTACAATATTTTAAAAGAACTAGAATTGAAAAATAACTTTTTATTTTTCCAAAATCAAGTATTGTTTATAAGCAGATGAGATAGCATTAACCAATAATACCCTGTAGAAAGGTATAATGATTTTCTGCCAAATTCTCTGAATTACTTCTTAAGCTATATTTATCATAGTGATCTAGTCACCAAAGGATATTAGGAATTGGTCAGTTGACAGGGCAGTATTTATACTGCTTGCCAATTGGCAATCCATAAATAAATTTTCTAAATAGATGAATAGCTATAATATTTTTAAAAGTACTGATGGTTACATATAAGCTTAGGTCTTCTAGTTCTACAAGAACAGTATAATACTGAGGCAGTACACAGAACAACTTTGTCACTGTTTATAAAAAGGCAGAATGAGGAAAATAATGCAGAATATCTTAATAAGGACCCCAACAAATTGTCTTCCTCTTTCACCATCTTTACTACACAGAAAATGAGAGCAGCTCAATAGAGCCTAAGGCTTAAATAGCATTTTAGAACTATTTTGAGATCCTTGCTAAAAAGAAGGTATATTCAGAGACTTCAAAATGTTGGTATTTATTGTGATGTCAACACTTACATATCTTTAAAGTGCAAAGCACAGATACTGTGCTCACATTGGAATTAATGTAGAAAACACATTGCTAAGATGCTAAGTGCCAGAATTTTATTTAGTTTTAGCCATCTAGAAAGTAGACAGCTACTCTAAGCTAGGCATCTGCATTGCCTTTAAAATCAGAGGACAGAAAGAGTGATATATATCCAGAAAATGATTTACTCTTTTATAGAGAGACAGCTAAAACAGATAAGATTATTTTCTTTTTCAAGGTGCTTACGTATTTCTATTGACTACAGAGAGAGCTTTTTCCCGTATACTGAATGACTAACATTTAGACATCTAAAATTAGATGAGAAAAATCCTCATTCTAAATGCTCATAGCATGAAAATTGTGTAAAATTTATAAAACAATTAAGAGAAGAACCTTGAAATACAGATTATAGAAATTAAAGCTTCAGCATTGCAACATGATGCTACAATAAATATCAGAATGTGTATTGTCAGGAAACTCTGTTAAAGCGACTCCATATATTATAACACTATTTGCAAACCTTATAAGAAATACCTGAACAGTAGAATGCAGAAAAGCTACAGTGTAAAGCAAAAGCTTCCACATAGGCATATCACTAACATCTAACAAATCCTGATTAATTCTAGAAAATGTTCTTTTCAAACTGGCACGTACACCTTGGGGAGGTTCATTTGTGAACTTTATAGCAGTCTGTCATGATAAAGAGAAAGGAATTGGATTTGTTAACTGAACAAAACCAGTAATATACAAAAATGTCACAACTATTAGTTATAAATAAAATGAAAATAGTTGAAGCATTGTAGATACAAAGTTTGTATGTAGTTTCACTATAAACTGCATAAAAGGAGTACATATTAGATTAGGCCACAAAACTGTAATATACATTTCTTGAAGATTTTGAACATAGTCCTCCAGTTTATGTTGGTCAGAACCACCACTGACACTTGACTATGGACCTAAGAATTTTCATCAACAACCTGGAAGCAATTGCCATGCTCTTCAGAAGGCATTATGTGGTTCTCTATTCCTAATTCAATGACTGAATGACAGAGTAGATGACGAGAACTCTGTTGTATTTCTGGTCCCAGGACTTCACAGTAAATACAAAGAAATCTCACCTTTCCCCACATCAGAACTTTGTGTTGACAGTGTCTACTCTGGACTCTTATGTCTGCAGCAGTGAATTAGATTCACCTGAGAACATTCCTGGGCACTCCAGTCAGCAGGCATGGAATCCACATTTGTGGTAGTCAACTGCCACTGCCCCTTAGGATACAGCCCCTTAGTTTCATGCAAACTGCCTAATGGGAATAGGTTCTACAAAATTTTAATTGTCAAACCATGCCTGCAAATTATTTGAAAGAGTGCTAGTTAGCACAGGTTTTCACATCAGAGAATGTTGTAACTAATTACCCCTATGGACTATTGCATTTCACTGCTGGGTAATGTTCATGGGCACACTTGAATCTATTAGCTCATAGACTGGCCTTACCAGAATCTGTATTCCTTGAGACACTTTCAAATGCTGGAGGAATCCAAATAAAAAAGTATTCTTCTGCTCCAACAGTAAGTATTTGTCGGACTGGCTTGAGTAAACATGTCAGCATGCATTGAAAGGATAGTAAATGCCAGTCTGCCCACAGGCTGAATGCAAGCATGGTTCTGAACTGTTTCTACTTCTGAAAGACACTTGATGGAAGACACTAATGAATATGTACTTCAACTGGCAGTTTTACTATCGGCATATTTGTGGTACAGAACTTCAGTCTCACAAAATTATTTAAGCTGTCTCAGAGATGAGCTCCAACCTTCTGCAAGGACCTATCTGCACATGAACACACTAGAGTGTTGGACTGAATGGTAACACTTGCTAACTGGTCTTTTCACATTTCAAAGGAAATCTTGTTTAGTTTTTGATTAATGTTGTGCATGAAAACCCCAAATTCTTCTCTCCTTTCTTCTAAGAAAGAGCTGATGTTTGGTTTGTCAGTTATTCGTTTTCTGGAATCCTTGAATATGTTAATATTTTAACAGGTAATGTGACACTATAGGCTGGGAAATCACACGTGAAACATTTGAGATAAATGCAGTGAAGATTCATCTAGCAACCCTCTCAGTTTTCTATTCTCATTTTTAGCAAACTGTATGTTTATATTCCCCACTATTCATAAACCCCTTGAAGATGCAGGATGATTTCATTTTCTGTTGAGAGAATGCAAGAGAATGTAGGTCCACACAGCCAGCTTTCTATACACAGTCTTTTTCCATGTTGACATACATTTCTTACTGTAAGTTGTCTCCTAGATTCATTTGAAAAAGGACAACCCACCCCCCACCCCTGCCCTTCACATCCTAGATATCAGGAATGTTATTTATTTTTATTGAGAGAGAATGAGAACCACTAAGGAGACTCCCACTACTTTTAAAAGAACGAGAACCACTAAGTAGACTCCTGCTGCTTTTAAGAGGAAAGGAGTCTATGGATACAGAAATGTCAATACACAGCTATTACACTAGATATTAACTACCATTATGAACTGCTGTGAGAGTGCTAGGGACCATCATAAGTGACTTAAATGCACTTTGTAAGAGTTTAGGCAATTTTCCTAGCACTGATAAAACATGTCTCCTTGAGATATACAGAACAACCATTTATAGTTTATCCAAAGGAAAACAGGTAACTTCTTGGTAGATTATGTTCTTTGACATGTGTGTTCTGTCCCCTTTACCCTTTATTTCAGATAGGGAAATCTGGAAGAGTCTAAGAGTTGTGGGCATTGCTGTCTTCACAAAGGCATCTGGTTGGGCAAAAAGGGATATAGGTAAAGCCTTATAGTTTTGATTCAAGTGTTTCTGTGTATAGAATTAGTGTGAATTTACACATACATAATGCATCTTCAAGTACTTCCAGTTAGTGGTAACTAACCTTCCTGTTTAAAGTGATATTTGCATTATAAGGTAAGTTCATTTTTTCTTGGGCTTTGTTTTTTTTTTTCCTCCCATGTATTTAATTTCCATTTACACACTTAACCTGAACAATTTTGATGGTGTGAGGTACCTGAATTAAATATTCGAACAAACCTGTAGCAGTGTAATAGGGAATTTAGGGTGTGGTGCTGTAGTTATCCAAACTCGAAATGTCTCAGCCTGTATCTCGGCAGTAAGAAGTGTCTCCAATAGTTCATCCATAAAATCCAGTCCAAGATGACAATTCTGAAGTAATACCCAGCCTCCCTAAATAGGAATGTTGACTATTACCATATAAAATTTAGAACAAATTTTTCATAATGCTAAAACCAACTATCTATATTAGAATCAAATTTGGTCTGGTATGTTTTTTGTTTTATTGATTGTTTTTCATTGGTTTGGGTTTTTTTAAAATTATTATTATTATTTTGTTTGGGTTTGGTTGGTTGGTTTGGTTTGTGGTTTTTTGGGTGGGGTTTTTTTTTTCACTTTTTGTCTGTTCCTGAACATGCATTATCATTTGAGTACTGGCACAGTTAAAGCAAACAGGAAAAGTTAGTGCAAAACTTATTTCCGCATCCTGTTGTTCACAATGAAAATAACATATCCAGAGCCAATATTCTAAGTAAAGTATCAGTGCTACCTAGTGGCAAAAAGAAGTAATTCCTGTCCTCTCCCAGCAAAACACCAGTGATAAGCAATCCTGCCATCAGATTTGATTGGAAAAGTAACAGCTAAAATCTAAGGAACGCATCTTTTTTAAAACTTTTTTGTTAATAATATAATCTAAAGTAAGTGTAAAAAGGTGGTAACAAGACTCTTAAGATTTTTCAAATGCAATTAGTTTATCTGCAATAAATGCATGTGTATGAAATTCAACCTCCACATACGAATTTCAATCTTATTCAGCTCTCAAGTTGCATGGAAGCTGTATTTTGATTACTATCTCTGCACTTCTGCTTATGAATTTAAATTCAATCAGCTTTTGTAGCATCACTTTAGAAGCCTGATGAATCAGAAGCCTGATATTAAAATGGGGCATTATTTAATCAGTTCTAAACAGTGATGTGTGGATTTCATTACAGATTGTAATTTCATTTTGGCAATCTTGTTTTAGTTCATTTAAAAAGAAATAAATAACATTTGGCAACAAAATATAATTGAAATATTTATGGTGAACTGATGGATATTTAAAAAAAAATTAAAAAGAATAAATGAAGAGGGTTTTTTCCTTTTTTAAATGAGAAACCACTTTTTTGAGAAGGAGCTTTAATCAATTTGTAACATTCCCAAATGAATCAGACTTAGTTTTTAAAAATTATCTACATGTTACACAGCACAGCAGTTTTAATCATATTATGTACTCTTGGCCAGAGGCAGGAAAAAACCTTAGGTATTTGTCTTCATATTCACTAATTCTGTTTTGTTCTTGCAAATCTGATATTCACACATCCCTCCTTCTGTAAAATGTGCACACCACCAAGGCATGTAGTTCAATAATTGTTACTAATAGCTCTGCTGGAGTGCTGAGTATCCTTATGGTTTTAATTGAGGGTAAAGAAAGGCAGGTATGCCCCAGTTTTCACCATTCCAATTAACGTGATGTTCATTAGAACCATTCTAAACATACAAACACTAACAGTATGAGAGATTTATATGTGCATTTGCACATCGCAAAAAAATGCCATCTGCTATTAAGAGATAACTGTTTTATCTTTTTCCAAAGTGGAATACATCTATATTCCAGTAATGGTGTCACAACATTTGGTGGGACTTGAGATGTTATGTATACATTATTGAGAACTTCCATAACCAAGGCTGAATTAGCTGGAGAACTTCAGATTATACAGTAATGTCTAGGAAGTGTGCGGTACAGGTCATACACAAGTATTATATTTGTCTGTAACAGAGAAACACAAGTGAAGCAGACTATACTATGGTCAAATGAATAAATATCATTGGGCAAGAGATTTTTTTGTTTGTTTGCCTCAAATGAAGATATCTCACAGATAGCAGGCAATACAATTGGAATTCCCTGAACTGATACTGCCTGACCTTTCCTTTTTTTCTGCATGAAAGACAGGAAGTCCTGGAAAGGCTGTGAAGCAACAGAAGCAATCAGTCTAACAGATTAAGAGGACAGGACTTTGCAGAAGTCTAACGAAAGAAGCATTTACTTATCTTATTGTGATTAAACATTGGAGAATAAAGTGACAAAAGAACTGTTTAGTTCAGACAGAAATCTGAAATAGTCTTCATAATGAATCAAGTCTCAAAAGCAGAGCATTCTGTGTTGTGATCTCATTTTCACCCTTTGTCCTTTCAGAATTCTCATGGGTGAGGACAGAGACCCAGGGAATCTAATGGATGTCATATAGGGTAAGGAGTTAAGTTTTAAATCTCATAATGAATCCTTCTTTAACTTTTTATCTAACTTTTGAAGAATACTCCCACTGTAAGTATGAAAGCATATACTGGTTAACAAATAGGTAATATGATAAAACAATCAAACCTTTTACTGAACACAAGTCAATTCAGGTTTCTTTAGGTGAATATTACAAGCAGTGCTGTACTTCTGGTTTAGTAGGGACTGTCAGATGAAAAAAAATGTTTAATTTATCAATATAGTTCTCGCAGTCTTCTACTCTGTTAGTAGAGATATTCTAGCCCTTCAGAATACTGGAATAAGACCAATTCCTAATATTTTGAGTTTACAGGCAACACTGGCTGTATTTCTTCATTTGCAACACTGTCCACAACTCTTTGAAGTGTCCAGCTGACCAGACTGTGCTACCTTTACACTGTAATAATTATATTGTATTTGAAGTGTTAATTACTATCCTTCTGAAGCTGCTGCTTAGACTTAAAAATTCTTAAATATTGTTTGGAAATTCTTAGACATCCTGGGGCTCAAAGTCAAAAGAACTGGCAACTAAAGAAACAAAGAAACAACAATTGCTAGTGAGCAAGAGGCCCTCTTACTAGCACAGATGTGAGGAAAATGTGAGGCAGTATTAGGAGCCAGCACATCCTTCTGCATGTACAGCTTTAAGCTATGTAAGCATTCACCATTTTATCTAGTAGAAACTATGGAACGTCTATGTAGCTCTCATAGCGGAAGGGGGAAAAAAGAAAAAAAAAATTCTAGTACAGAGGTGGGATATGCAAGTCCTCCAGGATACAACTAGGACATAATGTCCTTTTTCCTCTGGATAATAGCACAGTGATAAGAAGGCAATGTGCTACCTTTGAAAAGCTGCTAAAGTATTACTGCTGGCAGAAGCATTGACTTGGACTCCACTGGCACAGGCATAACTCACAGTGATACGTTTTTAGGCTCCTGCACTCAAGGAGACTTTTTTACCCTGAGATATGTCTGATAGTAAGGTGAAAATGCAAAATATTAAAGATTGCATGCAAAAGAATGCTAAAATAAACAATCAACTTATATTGTAGTGTTTCTTTCCTACCTGTTGCATTGACATCTCTATGAATTTGTGTGCATGAACTTCTTGTCCTTGACCCATAGAGATGGTCCTGCATTCTACAACATATTTGACATTATATGATTATTGAGCCTACATTCTTCAGAAAAACTAAGAATTCAAATTCATTCAAAAAAAAAAAAGTTATATAAATAGAGCACAATTAATTATATTTTGGTACAAAAATACATACTTATGAAAGTAGAATCTCTTCACCATATTATGCTACTACGCATAAATTTTCTAAACACAGAAATTTTGTAAAATAACATTAAAATATACATCCACAATATTTACAGTATTTGTAGAAGCGGAAGACCATGACTAATGTTATTATTGGTAATGGGAATTCATGCCAAATTTTAATGAAGTAAGCCACAGTATTCAAAATATGAACCCAGATTTTTCTTCAAGTATAGGTAGTGAAGCCATGTAAATGAGACTTATGTGTAATTGTAAAATTGCATTTGTGAACATATTAATGTGCCTAATACAATGAATATATGTATCTACTTACAACTCAGTTTGTATGCACAATTTTTCAAAACTTCCATATAATGCAGCCATAATGTCCAGAATATACAAATGCAGATCTTGTGGGGTTTTTTTGTTACAAAGTAATCTTGTAAGCAGATTGCTGATTTTTACATTACCTGCAGTTAGGAGATAAAACAAGAAAACAGTAATTTCACCATGACAGAATAAAATAAAATAATTTTTAGAAATTAATATTGTCTTCTACTTAGGAATTAAAAAAATATAATCATTGCGAAGGATGGTAACAATTTATAAAAAAAGAACTTGAAACATTACTGTCCAGCTGCATACAGAATGACCCTCAGCATACCATCTGTTATTTAAAATATTGTTTTATCTCTAAGATGATGGTTCACGAACAACCAATACTGCAACAGAATTTATGAAATACTTCTCTGAAAAATAAATAATATCTGAAATTACTTACATTACCCTTCTGTATCTCAACACATGACAATGAATAATTACTTCATACCTAATTTAAGCTTCCTAGCCAAGGAATCAATCTGAATAGTTGGGTCAGATCCCATAGACAAGAAACAGATGAGAGGTGTTCGCGTGTCACTTTCCTCCCAAGTTTTTTCTAAATTCAAAATGAATGGTTCTGTATATTTCTCATGCAAAGAATTTGCAATATATTTCCTGGCTTGGGAAAGCATTCGGTCTGGACACCAAGACCTAGAAATAAAAATATATACTGAGATACAAATTCAATGCCTCTTCCTGTTGCAAAGACCAGACTTAAATTAGAAATTTTCAAACAGAGATTTTTGCTTCGTAATATGCATATATATACACACACATTCATATATACATGTGTAGGTTTGTCTTTACAGATATAATAATAGTGCTAGTAGTCTTCCCTCTAGTTATAACTGTTAAATACTTTTCAGTTGCTTACAATTTTGCCTTAAGTAAATTATTTGCACTGGAATTTTCTGTTACAGGTACCTTTATCAGGTTGGGACATTCTTCATTTTAAACAGAGTTTTTGTATCTGAAGACCCCATAGAGAAATGTGAGATTGTTTTTGCCCTTTAGTAAAATTCTGCAGATGTTTTGTTGGGTCTGTTAGTCTTCTAGGGTGCAGACTCATTTTTTTTGCACTGGATCGCATTTGTTTTGGGGATGAGTATTTTTGCCATGGGGAAAAAAAAAATCCAAACAGCTACTTTTGGACAAAAGATATGACTTTACAAAGCTTCAATTTATAGGCTTGTTATTTAAAGGCTTATGACTTAGATGTTCCCCTTTCCCCTTCAGGGTGTGTAACATAGGACGATGTAGTCCTTTTTCCATCAGATTCTGTCCTTTTTACTGCACAGGCTGAATCCACTCCAAGGGCAAATCATGGTATAGTAATTAAAGTTGTTTATTCATAGTGTCACTGATTTGTTTGTTGCAGCACTTGGGAAGTATACAATGAAAGTAGGAAGATATGACCTCATGCATAAGGCAGTTGAATGCTGCTTTGAGGAACTTGATTCTATCTCAAGTCCTGCTGCAGAAATCTTAACTGATATAATAAAATCATTTATAGAACACTTTTCACATGGGGCTTTGAATACCTGTTTTGCATTTTCACAAATATTATTTTTCAAAAATTACTTATTTAAAATAGTTCATTTTACAAGAAAGGAAAAGAAAATTTGAAGACTATCTGAATTATTCTAATTTTTCAGTGGCTTTTTGGAGAAAGCTGCAATGTGATTCCCAGTTTCCATTTGTCATGACTTAAAAGCAAAGCTATTAAAAAATATTTTCTAGAAATAACTTTTTTACAGGCAGTTCTAGGTTAATGGTTGGACTTGATGATCTTAGAGGTCTCTTCACATCAAGGCTATTCTGTGATTCTGTTCTATGAATTACATCATATTTCCTGTGAGTCAAATAATATTTCATGTCACCCAGGAATTAACAAAAATTATGCTTTAATGATAATAGCATACCAATAGACTGAAACACATGATGCATTTCTCAATTTTCTGAAGATGCTCACCTGATGAGTAAAAGCTTGCAAAAGATATCAAGTGAATCATTATATCCATCAGGTATAATTTCTTCCTCAGGAGCATCTTTATCAAACCAGCTTTTCCATCCCTTTTCATTGTGGGCTATCTAAATTTATTACATTAACACACGTATAAATATACATCAGCTGTAGCAAAATCCCTTGGTAAATGTATGTTTTAATGAGAGTCTATTATTATATTAGGATGTATTACAAGTAAAATTAAAAGTCTGTAGCATTTAAGTCATATGCCATGTGAATTGCTATTAAGAGATTACAAACAGAAATTTTAGTATTAAGATGCGGCTCTTAAGCTAATCAGTTATCCATCACCTCCCAAACACATGCAGCTACTTAAGAAAAATCAGTAATTAGCAGGAGGATTCAATACTACAAGAGAAACATACTGTGATTAATGTATTCCTTCTGATCACAAAGTACTAAGAGGAACAGAAAAATCTGTCCCAGTACAGTTCAGCCAGCCAAAGAATCACAAACTAAAAATAACAGACTCTAGTAAATGTTTGGCTTCAGAAAGAATTAATCTGACCACAGATATGATCATTATTTAGGCACCTCTTAGAACCCATGACTTAACAGGATAAGGGATACTGGTGGACAGAACATAGTGAAAATTGCTATGCAGTTGAACTTTTAATGGAGTGACTGAGAAGAGTCAGGTACAGCAATATTCTCAGATTACTGCAAAGAGAATAAAAAACACACTGATACCATCTGTTCTGAAATACAGTTCTATATGCATATTATAAACCAAGAAGCTCTGTCCAGTTGACTGACTTGGTTTCAAATAGAAGTAGTTTCAGAACAACCTACACCAAGAATGGACTGGGAGAGGAATGCGAAACAAACATACAGGGACAAAACACATATTTCCTATAATGAAATTAAGAGAGATTCATAAACATCAAATGTCCATTTCTGAACTATAATAGAAATCTGAGGAAAAAAAAAAATTATAAGCAAATAGCTCAGTTCTACATTAACTGACATCAATCTGAGCACACGCTAAGAGAATATTCAGAGGAGGTACCTTCTCAAAGCTGCACCACAGCCAGAGCTGGGTTACTGAGCTAAAGGGACTGTAGTTGACTGAGTAAAACCATTAAGTTTTTATTACATATTTCTTTGTACCATCTCTCACTCATTCACAGTTGAAAGTAGTAACAGTGTGAAAAGCAACATGGTCATCTAAATGTTTAGAAAGGAATATGTCTATTAAATTAAGTTAGACATCTGGGACTGGAGGGTTTAATTTTTACAGAAGAAAAAAATTGCAACTGGCAAGAAAAGAAGAAAATCATAGGCAACCTTTTGAGAACTGGACACACCATTTTTAAGCTTTTTTTTTTTTTAACTTTTAATCATTTTCTATTTGTATCTAAATGAATAATGATGCAGTTGTATTTACAGCATATCTAATGAATGCAAATAAGCATTAAAAAGATTTTATTTTCATATTTGCTTTTTTATTGATATCCAAGCTGGCACCCTCCCATATTCCATCTCTATATATTGCTAAAATCATCAAATTGTCACTTTTCAAATTGTAAATATATGATGATTTTAAGTTAGTGCTAAAAGATTAGTTAAAAAAGAAGCCTTTTGGGGTAACATGGTCGCCTATGTATTTCAGAATCCAAAATTTTGTTTGTACCAATTCTAGAAAAGTCCTATAATAGAACCATTATAATCTACAAATTGAAAGGAAAATACATAATAATTCATAACACCATGGCTAAATTTAAATAATGTTAGCAAGTGTGCAGTGGCATGTGTTCTGGGTGCCCTAACAACCCAGAGTGAAGACCTAGCTAAAATTACTCCAACTTTCTCCTAACTCTATGCCGTGTTTTAATACCTCCAGAAACCAAAACCTGGAGGAAATAGGCAGGTATGTATCCAGATCTTGCCTCGATACAGAGTTGGGAAACAGCCAGGACCCCTTGCAGGTACACCATTTAGATAAAATCTCTGCTACCCTTCAGGGCACTAGATGCCATCACAAAATAGACTTGGTTGACCAATGCTGTAACAGCAAGAAGAACTTAGTGTCCTGGCTATCATCCTGATTATCAAGGAGTGCTTAGGAGGTACTAAAAGACAAATGCATAGGGAGTGTTTTAACTACACTAAAAAAAAAATTAAAAATTACCAAAATAAAGAAAATCATGAATAAACACATCACAATCTTATGTTCATATAAGTTCATGTATGTCTCAATAAAATAGTACATTTATAGCTATGTCATCATATCTGAGTAATGTATTAACCTTCAAATGGAAATTGACATTTAAAAATAAGCAGCTAAGAATTTAGTTGTAAAAATCGATCAGACTCAAGACATAAAACACTAACTTAAAACCTGACACTTGTATATTAACATTCTGAGCCTTTTTTATATATCTATTTTTTCATCATTTCTCCTTATTTCTGTCTCTCTTTCACTGACTTCCTTTTCTACTAGTTCTTTGCCCCTGTGCATTCCAAACATAAAAAATGAGAGCGCAATTATGAGTGGAAAACTGAAAAAGATATTTAGTAGATATCACCTGATTCAGAATTTCTGCAAACTGTGGAAGTTTGCTCAATTCCACTAGGTTTAGCCACATCATGTCAAGAATCCAGCGGAATGGTTTGGGTGGGCAAGCCTGTAGATCCAATGCTGCACCTCCTGTAGGTAAAAACATCCTGATGAAATACACAGGACATTTCAGGGATAAAGATATACTTGATATTTCTTTTTAAATTATGTTTTCTGAACCATGTAATTTTCACTGGGGTACTAACTGAACTCTTGTGTACTTAACATATATTTCATAAGATCATAAGATAATTTAGTATGGAAGGGACCTCAGGAGGTCTCTAGTCCAACCTGTTCAAAGCAGGGTCAGCTATGACATAAAATCAGGTCTTTATCCTGTCTGGTCTTGAAAACCTCCAAGGATGGAGACTGTACAACCCTTCTAGACAATGTGTTCTAATGTTTGTCTGTCCTCATAATGAAAAAATTTCCCCTTACATCTACTCTGAACCTCTCTTATTTTCAGTTTATTTCTATTGTCTCTCATCTTCCTACTGTGCACCACTGTGAAGAGCCAGGCTCTGTCTTCTTAATGGCCTCATAGGTGTTGAATGTAGAAAAAATGAATCATGAAAGCAAGCAGGAAAAGAACAGAAGACAAACTTATCACTGGAGTGAAAAGGAGATTAGAATATTAATTTCTTAAGCACAAATGCTATTACTTGAGAAATTATTAGGAAGACATTATATATAGTAATTTTGATGCAGCTAAAGAACTAAGGCTTACTTTAAAGTTCTGACACATTATAGGAAAGAGTTCATGGTGCTGCAAATGCTATAATGCAACAAATTATTTCTGATTTTTCTGAAGGCTCTTCTGCTTACATTATAGACTTTACAGGGAAAGATTTGATTCTCTGAGATGTTTTCCTGCAGGCTTTCACAATACTAGAATTTTATTTATATTATCAGTGGTGATTTTCAGGAAACTGCAGGTCTGTTTTTTTTTAAAAGAATAAATGCATGATTCAAAAGGACTAAATATTTTCATAGCTACCTGAATATCCTTAAGTGAAAACACAAGAATCACCTTGCTGAATCTGGAAATTAGTACGCCAATGGGAACATTTTCCGTCAAAAGAAAGTAAAAGCTTCAGTGAGTGGGCAGTAAAGAGATCTTAGGGAAAGTTTTGCTTTTGGGGAAATTTCTAAACCCTAATTTTTTGAGGAAAACTTATTCAATGAAGAATGAGAATTACAAAAGTGTAAACAATGTGTTTCTCAACGTAATACTTGATATTCTTTCCATTAATATATATACACCTAATCTTTTGATAAATCCTGCTAAGTTCTTGTGGCTAGCCATTTGTTATGCTAATGAGTTAAATATGCAGTGCCTGGAAAAGTTTTTCCTTTAATTACTTTTCATTTTGCCATTCATGGGCATATGTGAAAAGTTCAGCATCTAGAAAAATTTGTGTAGTGTTTTCCTCCACATATGGATACAGTTAGACATAATCAAGACATGGAATTAGATTATTAATATATTATTTGAATGTTTTCATGACCTAATGGTCGATTACAGGGCAAATTCTTGTTCAAGAATGTGAAGTTCCTACGTACAAACCCAAATTATTTCTGCCATGCAAAAATGTAAAGCTGCTTCATGTGGTTTTATTCTGAAGTTTCCCTACTGTTGTGCTTTTTCTCCTTCCCTTTATGCCAGGGATGAAAAGCTTCAACAACCTCAGAGAAGGAAAGGGCCACTTCATGAAATCTGAGGTGCAAATACTGATTTTCCTGCATTTCCTTTAGCTACCTGTTAAAGTTTCCTTCAACTATCCTCTTATGTCTTTGGCATTAGGATATATAGTTTGAAATAACTGCCTGGAATCCGTGTATCTCTGCAAACTGAAATAATGGAAATCAAAGACAGGAAAACAAAATGTCTTTACACAAATCTGTAATCCATTATTACCCTTGTTATTACAAAATGATTTTTTTTTAGTCAACAAAGCCAAAGATGTTTTGCAATTCCTCTGTAACATGCTCTCTAATTTTTATGAAGCTTCTTAGTAAAATATATTTTCTGCTAGAGAAGATCATATTCTTCACTTGTGCCAGTCCTTCACTCTCTACTGGTAAAGGACAGAGCTTACCCATGTGTCAAGAGACCTACAAAATCATCAATGAACTACTAAAATTTTCTCATATCTTTCAGATTTTGCTTCTTTCTACATATTTAATAAAAATTGTATTCCACCATCATGGGATGCTATTCTCCTATAATTTGGGGACCTGCTTTCTCTGTTTTGCTGACCTTCAAATTATAGCATTAAAATATTCAGGAAGGACCTAGGGTTTGACTTTAATGGACTGCAGTAAATAGAATGAAATTCCATTTATGTACTTTAGCAAAAGGAAAGATTTAGAGTTGATAATCTCCTGAGAATAGCTGAATAATAAATTATAGAGTCTTTTTCATTTCAAATAGCCAGGCTTATTTCACTGAGACATCTCTGATAATATGGCTGATGATAAGCCATGAAAGCTCTCCCGGAAAAAAAATGGAAAGAAGAGGAAGGAAGATTTATTTTTCAAATAAATCCTTTCTTCAGCTGCCCAATGATGTTTGGTAACACGGCATCCATTTTGCACCAAGAACTGCTCATCCAAGGAGGAAAATTGAACAATTCATTCTTTGCAGAAGATACCTAAGATTCCAGGACAATTTGGCTAGGCATCTGCCCACTTCCCAATCTGATTTAATATTACGAGTATAATTATAGAAAATCTGTTGTAACTTTGGTGTAATTTTACACACCAGAAGAATTTATTGGTATTATTGCATATGCCAGAAGAATTTTTCACTATCATATCAACTGTGGTAAAGCTAGGCAAGAAACTACAATCTTATGTTCTAGAAAAAAAATGCTAAAAATACTCCTATATTTTATTACAGATTCTCATCAGTTTAAAAGGGGTAAGTGAACACTTTCTGCTTCAGATGCCCGAGGTATATTTCACTCTGGCAAGACAAGAATCCATAAGCTGATGTTGCCTTAAAACTACATTCAAAAGTCTCAAGGCCGAGATGTTTCTGCAGATTTGATGTGTAATCGTGTATTCTCTGTTTTTGCACGTAACCTGTGAAAATGTCTTTACACTAATTTTAGACTTAGTTAAGGGTGTTGGGGGACAGTGATAAGGAAAAGACAAAACGGACCCATTAATCAGTTCAAGGCCCACTCTTTTATGTCAAGAATGTAAAGCTACTACCAGATAGGAACATCCCTATCTTTACCAAGAAAATGGGCCCCATGATGTTTTGCTGGTGCTCCAAGGTAGAACTACGCATGCATTACAGAATCACAGAGTCACAGAATGTTAGGGGTTGGAAGGGACCTCAAAAGATCATCTAGTCCAATCCCCCTGCCAGAGCAGGAACACCTAGGTCAGGTCACACAGGAACATGTCCAGGCGGGTTTTGAATGTCTCCAGAGAAGGAGACTCCACAACCTCTCTGGGCAGCCACTGTTCTGTTACCCTCACTGTGAAGAAGTTCTTCCTCACATTTATGCAGAACCTCCTATGTTCCAGCTTGCACCCATTAGACTTACATAATGTAATTAATATGCAATAGGTAGGAGGAATAGTTGTATTAGTTAGGTGGTGCCTTGTAAACCTTATAAATAATCATTAGAGATCCATAATAGGTGTGCTAGATTTGTGGATGTTTTTCCACCTAGTACCCAGGTCTGAATAAAGCCATGTCTCCTCTTTAAACAAACTTTTGTTTCAAGAGTCTTTCATTTTAGGTGACACTGAGAAGCCAAGAAATATGGTTCCTCGTCTAATGCTTTACTAAAGCAGACAGTTCATTCTGAAGGCATTTTCAAGCATGCCCTGCCTGACATCAGTGGTAAATTGGTACCATTCTCAAAGAATAAAACCATTAAGACAAACTGGAAAGCAAAACAGAAAGTGAATTTTATCTTGTTTCCTATCTATTGTATTCATTAAAGGCAGATAATGATCTTCAAGTCTGGGTTCACTACTTCAACATTAGACCTTTGCAAGATTAATTTGCAAGATGCATTAATCACCAAAATTCAAATAGGTTTTATATGGACATCTGCATAAGCAATCCTGATCACATTTTTCAACAGAGATGCAAATTCACAGAGTACAGAAAAAGCAGACCTGGCCAATTGGCCACAGAACACATTATGTTCTCTAAGAGTCAGTTTTAGCTTGTTGGCAAAAGTCAAAGAAAACTTAAGCTGAAACCCATAAAAGACTGTTCGTGGCACCTCCTGGACTTTATGTGGAGCTGTTGTGGCAACTTAGAAAATAGCTTTATTCAGCTCCAACAAAGCAGAGAAGCAAAGGAGCAAGAAGTCATCTAATCTACAAAAAACAAGGATACAAATATATTACAAAAACATACAATTATTAAACCAGTTGATGTAGAGAAGCAGAACTATCATCTTGTTCTCAGGACAGAGCACAGCCTAGGTAAACAGCAGAAGTAGAACTGAGATGGGGAACTGCATCTAACTTCACTGGACCACAGCAGGAATAACAGCAGAGGCAACTCCCACAGAACTACTGGTAGAAACCATGCAGCCAAAAAAAAATAATAAATCATACCTTGAAATGGTTTAAAAGTTTAAAAAGTTAAATTAGCTCTATAACACATTTTTTTAAACTTACCTCTAATGAGTGCGTGAAACTCTGTTTTTCACATGTCCTCTCTCAAGATCAATTTTTAGTGTCAGGAGGAAGGTAAAGAGAATTTTGTGGTTCTCATACAACCCTCTAACAGAATATGAGTAAATTTGAAAGGTGAGATACTCAATGATATTTGAGATTCTTTTCTGAGGTAAAGAAGACTTCTTAGACCTGAATCATGAAAACAAAGTACAAAGAAAGCATGTTAATAACAGCAAATTCATTGGAAAGACAAACATCTGAATAGTAGAAAAATCTGTGTCTTCCTACTTGGCCATGGACTCATCAAATAACTTCAAGAACTGAGCCAGTGAAGTTTGATACATATTATTGACCATGCTTATTTCTGTAATAAGAAAATAAAGGATGCTTCCACGTGTAGCAGCAGGTCAATATTCCTCCTGAGCAGTGTTAATCTTCACTTCAGTTTCTGCTGCCACAGACAACTTTTCAGCTACTTCAGCAGCTGTTTGCTTAGTTGTTTGCAGAACACCCATCAGGGATTCATCATCTACTAGTGAACCTGAAGAGTCAAATATTGGATGTTTAGGACATTTCAATAACAATTTTTTCTCTTCATAGATGAAAAAATAGAAAGGCCAAATTACAGGAATTCTTTATAACAATGGAAATTATTTACTGAATTGTAGAAAGCTTTTAAAACGAATGCCAAACAGGATATGTAATACTAAAAATTATTTTTATATTCAACATGTTAAATAAATGCATCCAACCTAAGGCAATATGAATGTATCTATAACAACAGCTTTGCAGCATGTACTAGAGAAGTCAGCTTTCTTGTGCACATAATATACATAGAATCATAGAATAATTATGGTTGGAAGGGACCTCCAGGGTCATCACGTCCAACCTTTATCCCATCATATTTCTAACCATTAAACCACTAGACCATGGCCTCAAGTGCCTCATCAACCCGTTTTTTGAACACCCGCAGGGACAGCGACTCCACCACCTCCCTGGGCAGCCTGTTCCAGTGCCTAACCACCCTCTCAGTAAAGAACTTCTTCCTAGTATCCAACCTAAACTTCCCCTGACGCAACTTGAGGCCACCTCCTCTCGTCCTGTCATTAGCAATTTGGGAGAAGAGACCAACACCAGCCTCACTACAACCTCCTTTTAGGTAGTTGTAGAGGGCATATTTACATATTTATACACAGTACTTCAATTATTTTAAAGTCTTTTGATTGGTACACTCAAAGTCAAAAGGACTTAGGATTCTAAAGGCAATGGTCACACAACAGCATTCAAGCATTTCAAGTACTTACTGACCAATATGCTGGAAGTTACTTTCTTTTTCCAACAAAGAGAGAGTAATTGACCATGTGCAGGCTCCTAATATAGCACAGAAGACTTTGAACAGTGGTTAAACTAGCCCATTTTACTTTGCATTTTCAGTGGGTTAAAGTTTTGCCCATGATCAGATACCTTATCTCATTTGAGGGGCAGAAAGCTCTCAAGAAATTGATTTGTTGTGTAAAACTTGTTTAGGTGTTAAAAATACTTAGTGTCTAGGGGTGTATATAGTGGCATGCTATAGTACCAAATCCCTCATACACTGGTAAATCGCCATACTTCAGATTTCCACCATTGGATATTCTCTTACTGTATCTTGGATGGATAAATCAATTTCTGTATGGAAAGTTTCTAATGTGAACCAGATTAATCTGCCTAATCTACTTAATCTTTTACACTTTGATACAGAACCTCTGGTTGTACTTAGTTTGTACAAAAGATTGTCTTCTAGTTCTTTCATCTTCCTCCTGTTAAAAGTTACATCTTCCATGAGCTCAATTCATTCTGTCTCTAGTTCCTATTAAAAAACAAAAAAATTGCATGACTTTATGGACCGCAACTATGAGTCATACTTAAAATTCCGTTGCTGATTTTTCAAGTTCATGAAATGTGCATTTTAGTTTTTCAGCTATCTGTGTTTTTATAACATCCTTTTTTTTTTAAACAATGTTTATTCAGTATCTTATGAAGTATCTTATCAATGCCAAATGCTTGTGCTTACTGGTTTGGATCATACTGACAACCATATGTACAAGATCCCCTAGGTGTACTTTTGTTATTTGGAAATTTCTATGCTGAATTTCAATAAAATTTTATAAAACGGCTGATGTATATTTTCCATTTGAACATTTCTTTTTCCCTATATACTAAAAACAGTTAAATAAATCTAAAACAATTAAGCAACACTATGGTTTGTGTGTACTGTTAGGTTACCTGTTTTTGAGTAAGAATTACTCTTCCCAGTAACTGATTCTCAAGTCCTTTCATTGTAACAGTAAAATCAATAATTGATTTTTTTGCATTAATTTCAGGTGTGAAAGCAGGATTGGGTAACTTTGTAGTAATGTACAGTCTAAATGAGCTCATAATATCTACTTCCTTATCACCAACTTTCACCTGTGGAGTAAGTTAAAATAGTGTTAAGCAGAGGAAAATGAGCTTTATGTGCCTCAATAACATTGACCAGAAAAAAACCTTTCATTATTTGACATACCAAAGAGAAAGAGATTATTTCACAACTCAAATTTGTCATGAAAATAATCAATGACCAAAGGTAGCAGTTAAGGTACTCTTCGCTGGGTTTAAAACTGGCTGGCTGGGCCCATAGAGTAGGGGTGAATGGAGTTAAATCCAGTTGGATTTCAGTCACAAGTGGTGTTCCCCAGGGCTCAGTGCTGGGGCTGGTCTTGTTTAATGTCTTTATCAATGATCTGGATGAGGGGATTGAGTCCCCCCTCAGTAAGTTTGCAGATGACACCAAGTTGGGCAGGAGTGTTGATCTGCCTGAGGGTAGGAAGGATCTACAGAGGGATCTGGACAGGCTGGATTGCTGGACTGAGGCCAACTGTATGAAATTCAATATGGCCAAGTGCCGGATCCTGCACTTGGGTCACAACAACCCCATGAAGCACTTCAGGCTTGGGGAATAGTGGCTGGAAAGCTGCCTGGCAGAAAAGGACTTGGGTGTGCTGTTTGACAACCGTCTGAACACGAGCCAGCAGTGTGCCCAGGTGGCCAAGGAGGCCAACGGCATCCTGGTTTGTATCAGAAATGGTGTGACCAGCAGGAGTAGGGAGGTGATCGTGCCCCTGTACTCAGCACTGGCAAGGCCGCACCTTGAATACTGTGTTCAGTTTTGGGCCCCTCACTACAAGAAGGACATTGAGCTGCTGGAGTGTGTCCAGAGAAGGGCAACTAAGCTGGTAAAGGGTCTGGAGCACAAGTCTGATGAGGAGCGGCTGAGGGAACTGGGGTTGTTTAGTCTGGAGAAGAAGAGTCTGAAGGGAGACCTCATTGCTCCCTACAACTACCTGAGAGTGTAGCGAGACAGGGGTCAGTCTCTTCTCCCAGGTAACTAGTGATAGGATAAGGGGTAATGGCCTCAAGTTGTGCCAGGGGAGGTTTAGATTGGATATCAGGAAAAATTTCTTTACTGAAAGTGTTGTTAAGCACTGGCACAGGCTGCCCAGGGCAGTGGTGGAGTCCCCATCCCTGGAGGGATTTAAGAAATGTGTAGATGAGGTGCTGAGGGACATGGTGTAGTGGTGACCTGGCAGTAGTACATTAATGGTTGGACTTGATAATCATAGAATCATAGAACATTAGGCATTGGAAAGGACCTCTAGAGATCATCTAGTCCAACCCCCCTGCCAAAGCAGGATCATCTAGAATAGGCCACACAGGAACACATCCAGGAGGGTTTTGAAAGTCTCCAGAGAAGGATACTCCACAACCTCTCTGGGCAGTCTGTTACTGGGAGGGTGATGGAGCACTGGAAAGTAGTTTCTCCTCATGTTGAGGCGGAACTTCCTATGTTCCAGATTGCACCCATTATTCTTTGTCCTATCACTGGGCACCACTGTGAAGAGACTGGCACCTTCCCCTTGACCCCCACTCCTCAGGTATTTATAGACATTAATAAGATCCCCTCTTAGCCTTCTTTTTTCAAGACTAAACAGCCCCAGTTCCCTGTCTATCTTCACAGGAGAGATGTTCAAGTCCCTTGATCATCCTCGTAGCTCTCCGTTTTACTCTTTCCAGTAGATCCCTGTCTCTCCTGAACTGGGGAGCCCAAAACTGGACATGGTATTCCAGGTGTGGTCTCACCAGGGCAGAGTAGAGGGGGAGGAGAACCTCCCTAGAGGTCTTCCAACCAAGGCTATTCCATGATTTCATTATAAAAGTAGCATTCCCCTCCTGGTAAATATGGGGATTACTTTCACTGTGGGTTCAAATTAATGGCTTCAGAAGCATTTGATTTAGTTTTTGTGCTTCTAATCACATCTCAAATGAACATGGTAGAAACTACTGACCTTTGGAGAAATCATTGTTCTCTTGTGTTCAGGGAAAAAAAAAGAAACTATTTGATCCAACAATGGAACATAAATTATTGGAAATTAATTCTATATTTATTAAGACTGAGTGGATCTTTAGGAACTAAAGGAACTATCTTCTAAAGGAAGTATGAATTTATTCACAGTTTTCCGCAGAACTTTTTACAGAAGTTAAGATATTCCAAATCAGCAGTCTAACATGAAAGCAGTGTATGCACAAGGAAATCTGACCACTGTGTATGACCCTCTGAAGGCCACTTCAAATGCTTGGCTTAAGAATGAGTAGGACCAACCACTCCCTTAAGACATATTGTTTGGTCTGACATCCAAAGCAAAACTACTCCACAAAAATAGCAAACATTTTATTTTTATTATCATCAACAACCATCTCTCTCGTGTCCCAGCCAGTTAATTAAGATTATTTGAGAAAACTATATATGGAAATATACAGCATGTACAGTCATTCTATTTCAGGATGTTTGAAGGGTGATTGTTTTTAAAATTTGGGAGTGATTTCATCTAACGAAGGTCGGAAAGACTCAATTTTCAAGGCTGGGTGTATATTTAATATTATTTATAAAACTCCATGCTTTTTGGCTTGTTGCACAAAAAAACCCAGTTCTATTCAACATTAAAGATTCTGCAGTTGCTACAGTAAGTGCTCCACACTAGGAAGAGAGAGGTCTTTTCAACTCGATTAATTCTGTCAAAGGGTGTAAAATGAAAGTGCTTGAAAATCAATAGAAAGTATTGTAAGCATCCAACAGGATAAACACAACTGGTTTTAGTTTGGAATTTTCAGTAGCAACTTCAGTAGTTAAACTCAAATTTTAGACTCCTGAACTTACTATTCAGCTGGGGTTCTGCCTCCTATATTTTATTAGTTCAATTTAATTCTTCACACTATCCTACTCAATACAAAGCTTACCTGATTCAGCAGAGGTTTGGAAGAGGTTAAAATACCACTCATCACAAAGCTAATTACTTATTCCAGGTCTTTTGTTTGATTACTAACCTTAAAAGAAGTCCCATGTTTCAGGAAATTCTTTTCTAATATATTATCAACGACTGGATCCAACTCTTCACCTATATCTTCAACCATGAGTGATCGTCCCAGTGAAAGGCTATCTTCTAGGCATGTACGGAAATACTTGTCATTCAAAGTTGTTACCTAAAAAATTAGATTATAAATTTTAAAAACATTTCTTCAGCGTCTTACATGAAAACCAAAGATCTAACTATGAAAAAATTTTTCATTGTTTTTGTTAGTTTCATTTTAAAGAAAGTAATAAATATTGACCATGCAGCAACTTATGCAGAAACACTTCTTGTCTATACAGTGAAAAGTATCATAAAAAGCTGAATTAAAAGATTGGCTGTAATGAAATCCAGAAAACTTTGTTATGACAGTAATAACGTACCAAGTAAAAATGCTACACCTTATTGCAAAAAGATGGTACATATATTTTTTAAATCAGAGATGCTTAAATTTTAGTTTTCTATTCCATGTCTTGAGGGCTACATTTTTTAATTTTAGCTTTGAATTGTTGAGAAATTCTTTCTGGAGATCTGAATTCAGTCTAACAGATTAATTACTTTTACAATATTATGAACTCAGATGTATGAAATATGAAATTGGATTCATAATATATGAAATCATTAAAAACATGAATAAATAAATAAACAAACCACTAATTTTGTATTTCTTCTGAGATTTTGATTTTCAGAAAGTTCTCATATTATTTTCAAGATTTTCTCTACAGGTATGAAGACAGACAACAGTCCATGATTCTCATAATTAGGTGAGGAGGTTTTGCAAGTTTTCTAATAGTAGTGATATCCACTGGTTTGATAGTCTATTTGAAGAAAATTGTAACAGAATCTCAAATCAGTATAATTATTCTATTTTTGCCATTCAATATCTTGATTTTAATGTTTCTTTGTCATACTTTTCTGTGAGGCAAGTTTGCACTAAGCAGATAAGAAAAAGTGAGTAACTGGGCTTTCACAGTTTCTTGAAGCTTTAATAATTTTAATGAATATATAATAGACAAGAATATTTTCCCTGCTAAAGGAAAAAAAGAAAAAAGGAAAAAGACATTATCCACACATGTGGTGCTCTACCAAGGATTCCCCTGTTGGATTCTGAGAGAAGATACAAGTTGTTAAGCATTCAGAAATAACTGCAATTGTCATTGGATCTCAGGTTTTTTCCCTCATACGTCTTACAAGATTTTTCACCCAAAGTGACAAAGCAGAAGAAAAGAGATTACTTCCATCTTTCAAAATGTCTTGCTCGTATAGATACTACAGTGCTGAAAAGCAGACTTTCAGTGTGCTCAAGCTAGAGGCATTTCTAGAAATCAGTATTGATTGAGGTATTTCTTACATTTTTGCTGCTTCATAAGCATCTTGAATTGGCCCAGAAATCCTTACATACAGGAAAACCATTTCAATAAGGAGACCAAAAGAGCAGCATTATCTCAGCTGAGTTTAATAACATAAAATTTAAATCCCATATCAGGATAATCTCCTAACAAACTGGAACAACTTTTAAGGTTAATCTTTTTAACCTTCTAAATCTTTTTGACAGACTAAGGATTAAAGGATGGATGTGTGAGTTAGTAGCTAAATAATTAACAACAAACTTTTTGAGAAAGTTTTTTAAGATGCAGTAAACAGTGAAGCACGTTTGGAATTGATGATCAGTATTTTTGTTGTTTTGTAATACAGCTTTTCTATGCAAGGGAAACTATTTAGAGTATTTTCTAACTGGCTTGAGTATTGCCCATAAGATGACACCCATGATTTTCTGAGCATCAATGATAATAAAGATGCCACAGCAGATGTTCATGTGCATGGTCACCTGTACATGATCATTTTGTTTTGAAGATCATGTAAGGAATCAGCGATAATATCATGTGAGAGGCTAGGAAAATCTACACATGAAGTTTTCTTGACAGTACTGAAGCCACTTAAGTTACTTCTTTTGAATTATTTTTGAAAACAGAAGAACTGGAGAAAGAACACAAAAAAAGCCTCTTCCTCAGAAATCTTTAAGGCTCTCAGACTTTATCCCCTTCTCAAACAGGACTAATAAGATCTGATTTCTAGAACTGACAACAGATCAATACAGAGAAATTTTTACAGTGTGAAAATACTGAAGATAATTTACTCCTCTACAGTCCACTCTAATTCAGCAAACAATTTATAAATAAAATACATATCTATACATTTTTATTCTATTCTTATTCTATTCTTTTCTTCATGTGAAGTATACCAGTTGCATTGTTAATCATCCTCTAAATGCTACATCCTTCTACTCTTGTATGAAAAATCTTATAATGTAGAATTATCTGCTCTGTTAGACTGATACATAGTATCTTTTCCCATAAAAGCCAAGTTTTCTAAGATGTTCAGTTGCCTTTGCAGATTTACATAAGCGTGTCTAAATGCAAACTGGAGAAAAAGGTAAACATATTCTGAACTCATTAAGTACTAATCTAATGCCAAAAATTAGGTCATTCCAAGCAGATATCCAAAACTAGAAGAACATTTCAATCATACTTTCCTGTATTTCAGATCACTAGTTATAAAATGACCACAAATAACAGCTACGTATTCCACAGCAAAAATGTGAAGTAAATCAACTTTGAAGCGCTCAGATTATATAGTGAGAATTTCCATAGAAAAGTCCAGAAGTAAATTAATAAATGTGTTTAGAGCTGCATCTCTCTGGTAAATCCCACAATGACAGAATAGTCTTGGTTGGAAAAGACCTCTAAGATCATCAAGTCCATCCATTAATGTACTACTGCCAAGTCACCACTACACCATGTCCCTCAGCACCTCATCTACACGTTTCTTAAATCCCTCCAGGGATGGGGACTCCACCACTGCCCTGGGCAGCCTGTGCCAGTGCTTAACAACACTTTCAGTAAAGAAATTTTTCCTAATATCCAATTTAAACCTTCCCTGGAACAATTTGAGGCCATTACCCCTCCTCCTATCACTAGTTACCTGGGAGAAGAGACTGACCCCTGCTTCACTACAGCCTCCTTTCAGGTAGTTGTAAAAAGCAATGAGGTCTCCCCTCAGCCTCCTCTTCTAAACAACTAAACAACCCCAGTTCCCTCAGCTGCTACTCATCAGACTTGTGCTCCAGACCCTTCACCAGCTTAGTTGCCCTTCTCTGAGCTCCAGCATTTCAGTGTCCTTCTTGTAGTGAGGGCCCCAAAACTGAACTCAGTAGTCAAGGTACAGCCTCACCAGAGCTGAGTAGAAGGGGACAATCACCTCCCTAGCCCTGCTGGTCACACTGTTTCTGATGCAATCAAATGCTCTCTCTGGGCATTTTCAGGTTCTGCTTTCTATTAAAATGCGAAATTTGAAATACTAGTTTAATATAATGCTGAGATGAATGACTAAGCTGGCAGCTTTGAGGCATTTTTGCAAGAGAATTGTCATGAGCTGGTGATAGCTGGAGTGCTTGGAAATGGTCCTCATACTCTACCAGTCTTGGACTGTGATCCAGATCACAGATCACCAGACCATTTGAGACCATACATGGAAATATACGTTTATCTCTATTTTGCTTACCAATTTTCATACGTTCAGCTTGTTCATTAATACTCTGTAAATTCTCAGTATAAACTTCTTTGTAGCCATTGATGAAAGAGAGATAGGATTTAGGTGTTACATAAGCTCTTCTTCGATACCTGAAACACAGTGTATTGGCAATGTCAATTTAGTACGTATTTTTGATATGTACAGCCTTTTAATTATTTTCAATGAAAAAGGTTATATAAATGAGGTATTTAATTCAGTCAAAATCAAATTTCTTCATAATGCAAAACTTTACTTCCCATTACATTGTTTTTATCCACATAAGCAAGCTTAAATATTATTGAATAGTGGGGATGAAGCTAATGAATTTGCAACACAATAGTAATTACTTTTCATGGCCTTTGCGTAAATTGATATAGATATATTTTTGTATTAGCCTTAAAAGACACTTATTGATTCATGTAACATGGGTTCAAAAACCACTATCAGTAGCAACAATTTTGGGATTAACTATTGCATTTGTATAAAATATTACCTTTGGAAATAATTCTCACAGCTTTTTGAAACTATATCATGAAAGAGACCCATGGTTTCCACTATTTGTGTTTTAACTGATGCAGAGCAAACCATGTTAAATTCTGAAAGAAAGTAACTGGATACAGCTACAAGAGCTTCCTTGGGCCATCGACTGAACCAATCCATGGTGCACCCCGATGTGAGGCCAGGAAATTTCAAAGAATGTGCACGGAACTTCTCACCAACCTAAAGAGAATAATTGGTAATTTATTATCTAATACTTAATTAGGTTGATCAAAATGTTTAATTCATATAAACAACTAGAGAGTCTATATTTTTCTTGCTAATTTTCTACTTAGAACACACGACACAATTTTTTGTTTTATATGAGTATTTTGCTAAATTTCCAACATTGCCTATTTTATGAAATTTGAAGAAGTTCATGACAAATATAAGTGTTTCTTAATATTTTAAAACTTCAATTAACTTATTTTCATTTCCATCAAATTCTTGTTTTCAAGTAACAAGAATTTCACAAAGATGAATTCATTGATTTGTATTATGAAAAGAGGAAAAAGAAAATACTTTAACATGTAAGGAATTATTTGATTTTTAAGTATTTTGCTTCTAAGTTCTGACAACCATACTATTAATTTTATTATCTCAGTAATTATAACCACACTTTAGTAATCTTTTTATGGTCCTTTAAATCACCTTCAAATATAAAGCTTGAATAATCCTGTCACACCTTACAGGATAATTTGCTAATGGAAGTAATGAAGACAGATATGAAGAAAAAATTTACTGGAGAAAAGCAGAGGACAACATGCAAGTTCTTCTTTGCCCGACTTATAAAATACTCATAGATTATCAAAGGTAGGAGGACACTGAGACATTTCTTTTTTCATCATAGGTATTAATACTTGGGTGATTTGATCCAATTCATCCCGACCAAATAAATTAGAAATCTTTTTATAAAATTAAAATTGATAAGAAAATAAATTGCATGGATGTAATATCATAGGAAAATTATATATCACATGTATTTATCATATCATTATTATAGAGTATATAAATATTTCTCTGTTTTCATCTCTATCTCACATATACAGTTTAGACAGATTAAAGACCAAATTTGTCCCCGATTTAGGTTTTGTGTAACTCCATTAAAGGCTAGGAAGCCTAACTCAGGAAAAATACAGATCTTGACTGGCCAGTGAATCCTCATTTAATAAAGGCTAGTGAAATACCCATCACAGCTCCTTATCTTTTCCTGGATTAAAATGAAATAGAGATAAAGGATCTCCATAAAAGTGCACTCCTTATTTTAATAGTTGAGATATTTTACAGTTAATCATTATTTACTTAATAATTTATTACCAAAATAAATAGAAATAAACTAGTGGGAACAAATACTGCAGTTTCCTCCTTCTAGAGCACATCGTCTGTCACATTGAGACTCTTACCTCGCATGAAGACAGCAGATTATTAATATATTCCAAAAATGACTCCTCTTTTATTTCATTATCAGTGAAAATAAAAGTGATGCCTTGTCCTCCTTCTCCAGCTGTTCTATACAAGAATTTTAAATCATCTAACAGACTGCTTGCATTATAGAATCTAGAAGGAATACAAAACATTATCTGCTAATTCAAAACAACTCAGGTACTGCTCTTTTCAGATTATAGTGTTTTAAAAATAATAGAGCAAACATCCTTTTTAAACAAAAATATTATGGCTCAGGAATAGCTAACACATGGTCCAGCTTTTACAGTTCAAACTTAATCCAATGTTGTATTCAAATTAGGTAAGAATTTATTGTTTTCCACAGTTTTAAATGGAGACAAAATGGGGGGGGGGAGGGGAAGGTTATGACTGTGTAAAGAGAAAGCAATAGCATATACTGGATTTATATATTTCTTGCATTTCTTACCTGGTTAAGGTGATCTGAAATATTTTATAGCCAGCAATAAAGGAGGCCAACCTTGAAAGACTTTGTTTTCCTGAACCACCAACTCCAACAAGTAAAGCATTTCCATATGCTGTCTGAATTATCCGGGAAATCTATATAGCAAAATATATAAGAAAAGCTCAGTAATGAATTTAAATTAAAATGTTAACTAGCAAAATTAAAATTCTGTTATACTCTACACTTTATTTACTAGACTAAAATGTAAAAATTATTAAAAGGATACTTGCATAAAATTTTCCCTCTCAAAAGAACACTTGTGCTTTTTTTTAGGAATTTTGTGTAGCTAATGAGAGAGCTGCACATAAAAATATAGGATGATTATAATTAGTAACACATAGAATTTAAATACATATAAAAGAGACACTTTAAACTTCATTTTATGTTGAAGGTATCAACCTGAACGTGTCTAATAATATCAGTAAAAACCCTTTAGCTAGAAGAATAAACCTACTAATTTACTAATATTAAGAGTCTGAAAGACTTGGATATATTTAAACCATCATTTAACATTATCTTCTATTTTATCTACCTACAACGTTTCCTTTGAGATTGTTTTCTTAACGAGTCTCCCAGATACAAAAGCTGGATTACACATTTGCTATGTTATTGCTTTTTTACACACCTATTGTATAAACATCGTGTCTTTCTTGGTTTTATTATCTGTTAGTGCATTATTACTTTTAGATGCTACAGTTTCCTTTCCTCCTCATGTAAACAATGTACAAGACGCAAAAGATTGGCATCTGCATCAAGTGTTTGAATTCTATTCATTTTTTTTCTCCCTTCAAAGACTTTTTTATTTTGTGCACAGTTCCCTCTGAGCCTATCCAGATAATTTCACATTTAGACTTCTATTTCAATATAGTTATGAGAATGACTAAATTTATTGTCACCATAGTGACAGCAGGGCTCCTTTCTACTACCTAACTGCATATTCCAGATATTCTGGTTAAAACTTGCCAATGGAAATGGAGTATAAGAGACTTTCAAGGTCTTCTGAAATTCATCTTGCATCACATGAACTGTATTTAAAAACAAAGTTATTTTCTTCTGTTTAAATGCAAAGCAAACAAACTCATTTACTTCACCTGAGGTCAATAGAGAAGAACCAAATAGCTCCTTCTGTTTTGGTTTCACTGTGGCTTCTATGTGTCTTTCAGTTAACAGATCATCAAGTTAAAGTAGTTCCTGAGTTAACTAACACACCTTCTTAAACTGGAGACACAGCACTTCAAAGAAATCTCACACTTAGCCTTCTTTTCCCCCTGTGAATTGGATTCTGACTTCAGAGGAATTATTTCCTTATATCTTCCTTTCTGAATAGGGGTTCAACTGATTGTAAAATGAGACTTTCCTCTACCCTACACACTGATTCTACTGCAGCCCTAATTTATATTTCTTTGCATGTCTCTCATACAATCAGATTCTACCTCTCGTTGTTTTGGTCTCTTGACGGGTACAGATACCTTTGAAGTGTTCTTTGAATTCTTAATGATTAAAAATCACTCTATATACAAAATAGATATAATAAATATATATATATAATAGTGCCTCTTTATGACCTCACCTTTCCTATTAAGGAAAACCTCCACACTTCTGAATACACAGAAGCTTAAACAAATATATAAAATGAGGTATTTATTATAAAACACAAAACCAGGTTAAATGCCTGTAGCTAGTTCTTGAAAGTGACTAGGCAAAGACGGCAATCAAGTTTGGGTGAAAGAGCAGCCTTTCAGAATGTGCACTCTAAGCATAGGTTGCCCAAATCAGGAACACAGTTGCAACAGTTAAACTAATAAAAAAAGTAACAAACCCCACACCTTCATTAGATGTGTCATTGCATCCTTAAAAAACACCAAATCAAGAAACAATCCTCTAATACATTCATTGTATTGTCTCTGATACATTTGCAATTTTTCGCAAAGAAATTCAAAGCTTGGAATCTGGAAAAAAAATAAAAGTCAGTAACAATATTAGCATAGCCCTTCAGAATTTAAAACTGCACTGACATTTAATAAATGTGAGTTCACATATTGGCCACACATAATGACATTATTTTATTAATTCACTGTAGTGATTGTGGTTGTGTTTAAAGCAGAAATTTTCTGCTAATAGTGGGGGGAAAAAGGGAGCAAGGAGAACAGGAATGAATAAACTACATTTATATGGTATTATTTAACATCACTAACATGATTTCTTGCATACTAACAAGAAAAAATTAGATATATGTTCACAACAAAAGTGGTAGGTATTCAACAAAACTTTCTGTATGGTATGAGCTCAGCAATATAGTATTCTCAGTTAAAGGAAAAATTCAGTGCCTAGTATTTTAGGTATAAAAAGAAATACCTCCTCATAAATTTTTGGTGGTTCAAACACAAAATCTTCTGGTTCATCACCAGTTGGTTCAGGTGCCTCCCGTAAAAAATCTACAAAATATAGTTCACCTTGGAGAATTTCTGTGAAGCTTGTATCCACATATTCCTCAATTGCTTTAGAAATAATTTTATCAAACCAGGCTGTACCTTCAGAAGTAATAAAACTAAAAAGCATAGATTAGTACAATTAAAAAAAAAAATTATTTCTAGTTATATGGGAAGAAAAACAGATAATTAAATACTAAAAAAATCTTGTAACATTTCAAAGAAAAATACATATTAGCCAGTACCTACCTAGTAGACAATAGTCACAGAAATGGATTAGACAGTATTCACAGAAATTAAATATTTCTATACACTAAAATATAATAGTCAATCACGTAAAAAAACAAAAACAACTTGACTTTCCAACTTTCACCTAGAACTAGGCAATGACAGATCATTTAATTTCTCAGATGAAAAAGGATGAAAAAGGTTGAATGATTTCCCAAAGAACCATGGCTAAGTGACCCTTATCTTTCAACTTGCAGCAGAAGAGCAAAATTTATCTTATGATAGTACTGCCTACAGAACTGCAATGAGATAAGGAATAGTGAAAGAAATATGTCACTACAACCTGACTTCATTCTCAATCCCTTACACCAAAATCCATAATTAACAGAGGATGATATACTTTTGGGAGGTGGGGGGAAGGAGGAGAAATGCATATTAAAACAACGCAAAGTCTGCAAACACAAATCCTAGTGACTACATTTCATTGTTTAAACAACTGTATCTTCTTGTGTTGATAGTTTCAAGATGGTTTTAATACAGATTAAGACCTTTGACTACTGTGATTATCTGTGGCTGTGATTATCTGAGAAGCAATTAAGAACAATACTCAGTAGTAGTAACTGGTTAACATGAAAGGCCAGAACTGCCTCAATCTCAGAAAAAGGAATAAAGATGATTTAAGTAATATATCTGAGAGGAAAACACGACAAACATGAAAGAGATGTACACAGTGCTCTTGAAATTTCAAATAAGACAAAGAATACTAAAGAACTGTAGTACAGAGGCAGCCTAGATATACATTATATACTTCATTATTCTTAGAGATTCTTAGTGATGACATAATAATAACCACTATGGAACCTAAAAGCAGCATGGAAGAAGAGACTGCATGACTACACTCTCTCTCTCCCTTTCTCTAATATATAACGTATCTGTACAAATATGTAACTTCCATGTATTTTTAAATTCCCCACAACAGCTATAAAAAAACCCAAACAAACAACCTAAGAATATTTCAGTAAATAGTGATATTGTTCCTAAGTTTAAAGCAGAAAATAATACACTCAAAACTTTATGACACTTGTGCATCAGTGGGCATAATCCTAACTTCAAATTAAAATGAAACATTTTTCCCCATTTTATATCAACAGCATTCTATTTCACATATAAGTAAATATACATCAATTTCAGGTAAATGATAAGTTTTTGTACTCTGTGGTAGTTCAGGCACTTATAAGTATCAGCACTGATAGACTTTGTGGTGGATTTACACTGAGTAGGTTTTCTCAGATTATAGAGAAATAACTATTAAAGTCAGCAGAAAACTCTGGCCTTCATTTTTATATTCTCGACAACTGATGGATAAGATTCCCTTTTAGATTTCCTGCATGCATTTTCTGAACTCATGTATCTAAGGAGAGAGGAGAACATGAGAGGGGTTTTTAAATTATAGTTCATCTGGGATATTGGACTTGGTCGTGATAGCAATTTTACTTCCTCAGCTCTTAACTCAAGTTTATTAATGGAGAAAATGAGAAGGCATCTGCCATCTGATTCAGAAGAATATGAGGGATTCTACAAGATACAGAGAGGGATGGTAAACGAAAATGGTAGACAATGGTCTATGCTTTGTTTGGAACTGCTCCTAACCTGAAATGAAGGGCAGTTGTTTCATCCACCAATTTTGGCAATGTGTAATTCATCTCTGTTTTATATATTTTGTTTTGTTTCCGTTTCAAATGAGTACATGCTAAAGACCACATACCAATGTATACTTAGTAGGATTTCACTTTGTCCCTCTTATCTTTTGAAAACAGAGATGAACTCCTTATAATTCTTTTATACCTTTGCTCTTTCCTTTATGTTGACAAGTTACTGGAATAATAGCGATTAAGCCTGACTGTGCTGGAATACAATGCAATCATTATGTACGCATCTTGCCTGCTACCATGCCAAATCATCTGCACTAGACCACATTTCTGTAGCCGGCATCTTAAAATAGATAAATTCCATTTTAGAATTCTGCAGCTACATTGAATATTGAAAGAATTCTGGTCATGGCAGGTAATTCCTAAGCACTTGCTATTTCAAGGCCTTTAGGTTTAATTAAAAACAAAAGCAGCATAACATGTCCTCTTATGTCCATGACAAAACATTTTTCATTCCTTTCACTTTGTGATAGCTTTATAAAGTAAATGCAGTGTAATAAAATAGACATACATATTTTTAAGAGTCAACATTTAACTTTAATGCTTTAATTATAATGCATTAATTTTATAAAAATTATGAAGGCACTTCCTCAGGACATCAGTATAAGAAACAATTGTATTTGTGAAAATCCACAGTAGTAGTCAGTGTATGACAAATTTTTACTGGCAGCTACAATACTACATCTAGAATTTCACAAGAAATTGAAACACCATAAGCACAAAAATATTCCTGGATCTTTAACACATACAGCTCATAACAGTGTCTGATGAATAATTTAAAGGAGATGGGCCATTTTTTAATCATAGGTATGCAATGCTTTTTTCTGTGAGGAGATAAGAGCAATTATAAATTATTCTTGGTGTATAAATTGAGGATACAGGACAATCCTCTTTATTTACAGAGGAACTGTCTGAGTGTAGCCAAAGATAAGTGTAAAAAATGCACGTTAGAACATAGAATACGTGTATATTTTTTGAGTTCTCCATCCAATTACATAGTCTAACCTATCTAGTATGTAGCAGGACATTTGTTGGGATAATACTGCAATGCAGACTGCATGTAAAATAAGACAATTTTTTATTTTGTATTGGTCTAAGAAGGTTTATCATATTAAGAAGTTTTACAGATGTATAAGCATAAGTGAAGTAAATGGCTAAACTTACTAAATATAAAATGCTGTAGTTATTACACCTGTCAGCAGTTACTCTGGTACATTCATGTTTAAAAAGTGTTAGAAGGATGGTGCTGTTGTTGCATTCTTCTGCCTTTATAGTTAACATTCCTTGCCAAATTCTAGAAAGGTCTCAAAGTTTGAAGATATAGTGGAATTTAGATGGTGTAGGCAGCATCTTTGTCTAAAGAAAATTTCCATCATCTGACGAACGATTTCATTTGTTACCTGTAAGTTTATGTAACTTGTACAAATTAGAAATTCAAACAAGAAAAGAGGAAAATACACCCTGATAATTACATTTCTTCTTGTAACTCTACCACTAATCCCTAGAGAGAGGTTTTCACTTTACTCTAAACTCAGATTAAACTATTTTCTTTAGTCATACGGGAGATCATGGTTTATGTGATTTTAAACAGCAGTAAAATTCTTTCAGAGCCATATAATGTCAACAAAATGTGTTTGTATTCCTTTTAACTAAACAAAATTAAGGCAATGAACTGGAAAAAAAAATTGGTTTGTTCTATATTTTGCTGCTGGACATTCAGCTCCAAAGGTTCAAACTATGCTTTTTATTTCTCCCTTGGGCCTCCTTTGAAGCAAAACAGCTAATTATCTTTTTAAAACTGGAAGCTGTTTATTCTGAAAAGGTTATTCACTCTACATTCCACTCTACGGCATCTATGGATCAGAAGGCACTAGAGTTTGCTCCCATAGCAACTTCTCCAGTGATATTGAGCAAGCCTTATGAGCTCACATATCCCAACACACCCACATGATATGCAGTAGAGCACCAATCACAAACCATCATCCCATTAAAAATATTTCAGTGATGTCTTGGGGTCTAGTGGAGATTCTTCCTGCTATTCAACACTGCCTGGGCCTGTGAGGGCTTTGGTTCAAACACAAGCACCTATGTTCTAGACTATAGTCAAGCAGCTCGGTGTTGTGGGTTATTCAATGCTAGTTTCAATCTTTTTAAAAAAAAAAAAATAAAAAAATTACTCTCAGGTGAGAGCAAGCAATGCAAATCAAAGAACTGATATATACTAGCATTTAAGTATAAGGCCAGGTTCCATTTCAGAGACACTAAAACCATATTCTTGACTTCCATTTTGACAAAACAGCTTTCTAGAGTGAAGAGAAGGAATTATTCAGTCTACACAGACTCACTTCTATCCATACTGCTACTTAAATATATGTCCAAGCCCACTCTCACAACCAGACCTGCTACCCACACTGTTAACAAACCAGCTCAATGCTATGAGCAGCCTTAACCCAAACTGTGAGTCTCACAGAAGTCAGAGAGCCTAAGCACTCAAAGCCCAGGTTTCTCATTTGCTATTTACTCTCAGCAAACTTTTAAAAGTAATGGTAGGCATACTTGGTCTTTATGTTAGAACAGACATTCCAGAAGGCCTAGCATCCTGGACTGGAAAGACTTCAGACTTACTATGGGAAGGAACTGTGAGACACTTCTGCCTGATTTTGGCTCGGTATAGGCGTATGAATGTTACATACTCAAATTGTACATGGGCTTATCAAAAGTCAAAAATCTTTAATCCAGTTCACAAGTCAATATGTTACCCTTGAATTTGGACATAGCCTTTATTACTTTCCCCAAGGTATCACACTTCCTTTTTGCAGAAAGTTTCCTTATTAGTGCTCTCAAATTAATGTCAATCTTGAAATTAATAATAAGGTATTTTTAGTACAGTGATGCTTTATTTAGTATCACAAAAATATGAGAAAGTGGAGATAATGTAAGATATGGCACATTATCCTACATGTCTCTTCAGTAAATCTAATTTCCTCTCCTTTTTCCTTCATCAATGCACCATAATTAGAAAGCATTTATAATAATTAACAGTTAATTAAAGTATTGAGGAAGTCCACTGATTCTAATGTATATAAAAAAAAAAGGTGCAACAACTTGAAAATAAGTCATATTTGTTAAAAACCGGTTTACCTGATCTCCCCATTCATTTATAACTGGCATATTCGTATCATCGATAAAAATAGTCATTTTTCTGCCTCCAGGAGGTCCATGAGTACTTCCAATGTGTTTGTCCACATAACTCTCTATTGTCCTCTAAAAATAAAAGGAAGTTCTTGTCTTGCATCTGAAGCACCAATATTTAAAAAGTATTGTTAAAAATGTGTTACTGCTTTCTGCTACAGCACTTACCCAGTGATTTTCTTGTTTTATTAGTAGTTTCACCTCTGATTCATCATTTAGGAACCCTCTTCTCCTATTCACCACACTCATTCCTATGCAGTTCTCCAGTCTTAGCACTGTATCCTGTAACCCAACTCTGGCTCTCAGAGAATTTTTTAAAAAGTTGGAAATTATTATTACATTATCAGCATTGAAGCCTATTATTATCATGAAGACACAGAAATAAAATGACATAAATTTTAGCACGATGAATTATCTCTGTACAAAACATTACATCGTCTTGTGAATTGTATTTCAGTCTTCAAACATGCCAAGATTAATGCAAGAGAAACTGCTATGAGAAAAGAAAACTAACAAATCAGAAGTCATGAATTCTGTTGCATTTTTTTTTCTCTTGCTTCACAAATCACTAAGACAGTGGGAAAATATAGCACACACAATTTGAGAAATGAAGGATTAATCAAAATTGTATTAATTATGAGCAAGCTAGAATATCAACATGCAGAAATAGTATTTTCATCATCTATAGCATAATTTGTATAAACATAGAAATAAAAATAGATTTTTATAATTTTTAAAAACTTATTTAGAAATGCACTTAATCCCCTTCCAGCTCTGGAGAAGAATAGAATCTGAGTTGTCATGCACTTTCTGAAAATTATGATTGCTTTGGATTTCCCCTGAATAAACTCAGTTATTTTATATTTGCAATACAGTTGCAAATTGTAAGCTAAGTAATGCACTATTTTAGCATTTCAGTGGCAATAATATTTTAAGACTGAGTTTTCAATTAAATAAGAAGCAAGATGCAAGAGACAAAACATTGATATGCAATTGAAATATATCTTCACAATTCTACACGTCCACAGTCTTTACTAAGGTACTTGGAACATAAACAATGGCAGAAAAAATACTTTACAAGATAGTAACAAATGTTTTCCTTAGACAAATATTTTTTTTGGTTTTACAAGCATAACTGTCATCCTATATGAGTAAAGTGGCATGTGCTGCCATAAAGACAGAGGTCTTAATAGCATTTCTGAAACAGAAAACAGATATAAGTTTTATCCAGTGTTTTTGTCCCTTTTTTTCAAAACAGAAAATAATTAGCTGAGCGTTCTAAGATAAACATATGTAGAACATTGTTACCATTAAAGTCCCATTTTGGAGATACGTGATTAAAGAGAAAAGGAGAAAATGCTAAGAGAAAAAAAAAGTGAGAAATAAAGAACTTTTGTAGTACATCTAACACATTCAAAATCACCCAACCTTTCAAATATCCTCAGGATGATGACTCAAAATTAACAAATTATTTTGAGTGTGGTTTTATTAAGTGTTTAGAAGCATTTCAATAGGGATTTTTTGCTATATTTCTCTCTTAGAAATCAGCAGAGTGAGCTACGTATTCAGCTACTTAGCTGAAAAGAAAAAGAATGTCTTCTCAGGAACCATAGAACTGTAGCAGAGACAAGAGACAATAAGATCCTTTCACAGACTCTCTGTACCAAAGACAAGGAAGTCTGGGTTTTGTTTCCAAGATAGTAATGTTCTGGGGACCCATAATACACTAAGTAAAGGACACCGAGACAGAGATATCGACTGTTCAATTAATCGTGCATGCATGAAAGGATGCCTGTCTTATTCTGACTCACAGTTTCGATATAAACCATGGCCAGAGACCTTATGCATAACAGAAAAGCTCAGCAGGTGTTCTGTGAGGTTCAAGTTTTAAGAAAGATGCTTAAGCCATTAGCCATTACTTTTCACCATTTTCTTAATAACATTTACATTAGCTTCTTAGAAAAGATGCTTAATTTTGGGATGCAGTTTTTAAGTCCTGCTCCATGAGCAGACTTTTCAATCAAGAAATATACTAAGATGATTACTTTATCCTACAGGAAGATTATTACCGTGAATTCAGTGCTTTGAAGAAGCAATGAAGCCAATTCAACTTAAAAGATCACGTCCTACCAAATTAGTAGTATTGAATCACAGCACAGTGGTATAAATCATCCTTTCAATAATCTGAAAAAAACTATTTGTAGTATTTTTTTCTCTTTATATGGATTTTTTACCAGTTATACTGGGACAAATCTCTACAAAGTTGTCAAGCTATAGGACCTTAGAGATTAGATATCTGATTCTGTAGTCACTTCTGAGCTGAGGAAAAATAACAGGATCTGTAAGTTGAAATCTGCTTTTAATTTAATAAAAATTATAGTTCTAAACTATAAAACAAAGTATAAGCAAAAATTTTCATTTATCTAAAATTAAAAGGAAAGGTATTCAGTAAAGAATGGATTCTAAGAATTCCATAATGAAAAAGCACACAGCAATCATGAATAAATGTATATGTGAGTGACTATATTTTATTCTGATCGGCAAAAATTATTTTTTAATTGAATTTTCAACAACACTGTTGGCAAAAAAACCCTGAATTTGGATACAAGAGAAATAGATGTATTCATGTGAGAATATACTCTGAAAGAACAGTAGGTTCTCTGTGAAATTGATGTTGTATGTATTCTTTAAACTTTAAATTCCCTGTGGAAAATATCATACTATTCAAAATATCAATATTCACAATATTCAAAATATCACACTATTCTTAGTTTTATAAACAGTAAGATTTATTACTGATCATCAGACATGGATAAATAATTATTATTAAGTGGAATTAAAATCAAACTATACTTTTAAACAAAAAACACTAGCTGTGAAGAAATTAAATATAAAATTAATTTAGAATAAACCAGTCTAAGCATAAATTATCCAAAAATTTCAGGGCGGTTACGTTAATAAAAAAAAATAAATAAATCTGTAAGAATGAAATTTAAAACAAAATAAATGAGAAAACGTGACCAATGAGCACTCTATCCCTTGTTTCTGACTTCTCACTTCCACAGAGGTGCTGCATACAGTATCTGTGTTACTATTATACTGTCATCAAAAATCTCTGCTCATATAATTGCACAATGAAAACTAAAGGAGTAACTTGAAATTTCAAAAAGCTGTACTGAGTTGTAAACTGCCAGTACGAAAAAAGAATGTTAGTGCTTTTTCTTACCATAATAAGTAACATAAAACTCATACATCGTTTGACTGGTGCCAGGGGAGACTTCTGGTAAGTCTAATTCATTATCATGAGCTCTAATGAAGGCTTCCAGTTTGTCTTTACTGTCCAACTCCAGAAGGGCACCTAAACTCCACAACATTGCAAAGCAGAACAATTTATGCAGATGAGAGATAGCTGATAAACCACCTTCTTTCTTCATTGGAATCAAACCCTCCAGAAGATTAATAGACTGAAAAGATTTTAACATATTATGAATCAAGAAAATATTACATAATCACTTTTTATTTTTATACTCATATGTACATGCATTATTTATATTTATTCAAACTTTAAATCACTATTTGAAAACCAATACAGATTACCAAAGAAAAATGTAAAATTCAGAACCAAGAAAATAGATTAAAGATATCTATATAAAACTGGAAAAAAAAATTCTAAATTACTTAAATACTTTGATCATCAACTATCCTTTTAAATAATGCCTATATAATAAATGTGATATAAGAGCTAAGGTAACAGAACAGATTTTTAAGGGATTTTATAATAGCCAGTGGGATATTCAGAAGTCCAAAAGTGGGTAGGGCCTGGCAATTTCTTTCCATCTTTAAGCATGGAAGAATTTTCAGCATCTGTCTAATGTATTTAACTTAAATATGGTCAATTAATCCATATATCATATTCATTTCTATTTTTTGTTTTAAAAATATATTAAAATATCCTATTTTATGATTGCTTCACTCCAATTCTAAGGAACTAGATTCCAGATTCCAGAAATCTAGTAAATTGCTATCTACAATACTGTGACATCACTTATGAAGCCAGATGTTTTGACTGTCTTAGATAACATCACTTATATTCCCTTTCTATACAAGGCAGTGTCATGCACATTATTTTGAAATATGCTTTTTTAACAGCGAAGCAGATTTTCAACCAGCTCTTGGAATTAGTGTTCTTAATGCTGTCTTAGATCTCATGCTTGAAGTGGGAAGTAATGCAGTACTATATAGTTTTAATGCAGCCTAAAGGACTTAAATCGATTGTCTTCCAAAGAAAAGAAGTGCTATTACTTCAACATTATGAAGTTTAATGAGTACTGAATAATCATTTTTTTAAAAAACCTGAATTTTAAAGTAACCAAAAGTATTCTAACTATTTATCTAACTATTTCCAGGACAGGCTGTGCCCCAGTTTATCTCAACAAAATCTTTTTGTTCCCTCAAATACAAGCTCAAGTTCAAAATTTCCCGATGATACTCTGGGTCTTTGCAATATTCTGTAACAAAGTTTTGGAGAAAGAAAACAGAAAAAATTAAACTGACTTATAAAAACACACAAATGGTTGCAATAAACCAGATGAAAACTTCAGCTTGACCAGCATTTCATCTGCAGTAGTGACCAAAAGTAGAGACAGAGAAGAGTGAAAACAAAGAAAAAATTCTCTTGGCTTGTGGTGGTACTGGAGCTGGTACTTCCTTCTGGTACTCTCTTCAGTTTGGGGCTTTCTGAACTTAATACACTTTTTCTGGGTTTAGTAAATCCTCTGTGGATTTTTCCACCCTGAAAATATCAAGGCTGCTCTTGACCCTACATAAACTTTTATCATATATAGCACCCTTTGGCAAGATGTTCCATAGGTCTGCTATTCATGGCATTGAACAGTTTGTTTTCTCCCTGTGTGAACCCCTTTGTGCTTATCTTCACCGAATTTCATTTGCCATTTTATTACTTATTTATTCAGTCTCATAAAGTCTGTCTACAGTTCTTCATGCTTAGCTGTTTTGTCCTTACTACCGTGAATAATTTAGTATCATCAGTAAGCATCTTCACCTAAAACTTTTCCAAATTGTTTATGAGCATTTTGAACAGCATTGGTCCCCGCAAAGGTACCTCAGGATCATTGGTAAACTCTGCCCTTCCTAAGAACTGATACTCCAATCACACATTTCCTATCTTCTAATCAGTTATTTGTCTAGAAACAAACCTCCTAGGTTCTGCTATGACTGCTTAGCTTCCATGTAAATCCCTGGTAAAGAACTTTGTGAAACACCTTTGTTGCTTCATGCAGACCATATCAATCAGATCTCTCTTAGCTACAAGTTTACTGACTTTCCCAATAGGCTTGTAAGGCAGGATAACTCTAAACAAAAACTGTGTCAAATCTCCTAAAATAAATTATATTTGTCCACCTAATGGGGTGTGACAGAGGATGGTAAACAGCCAAAAGAAAGACATGTAAGTAAAAACAGCAGAAAAAAAAATCACCCAGGAACAATACTAGAAAATATAGTTACAAAGTCAGTGGAACTTACAAGGAGAAAAGCAAAAGTGAGATCTCTTTTTATATAAAGCCATTATGAAGCTGTTGCAGATGAAAAAACAGCTTAAATTGTGAATGCTGAGAAATGGCAGATAATTTGGTACATGTGCACCTGTGGATGAACACCCAAATCTGAACTTTAGAGCTCAAGTACAAGTCTGCTATCTGCTAGATGCAACTGGTTCAAGATGGTTGTAAATTTTGAAAACACCTGAACTAAACAGAAGTGGCATGTCCCAATTCTCACAATTAATAGACATAAGACAGAACCACCAATAGGGAGGCTGATAAGGTACAGTGCTTCTGCACATAGACCATTTATGGCAAAACTGGGATCTTACGGTTCTGGAAAGAATAGGTGATGCAGAAAAGAAGGGTTCTGAAAAGAAGTGGTCTCGGCAAAAAAGGGGGCCCAGAAAGGAGGTGAAGATCCTGGTTGGAGGAAAGATCCTGGAAACAAGGGATAATCGTGCAAAGCAGAGATGCATGGGGACAAATGCTGGATGATGCCAAGAAACCTTGTAAAGTAATGTCTAATCCTGGTAGCTGCAAGCAGCTGCACAGCACAGAAATCAACATGACTTGTTACCCTACCTTCCCACACCAGGAATGAAATCCTTGCTTTGAAGGAAAATCAAGACTAATTGACTGTAACACTGGAGGGGGGCAGCAAGTGAGGAAGTTTATCTGTATAATGATCAAGTTGGGTAAAAGCTCTCATCTCACTGGTTCTTAAACACCAGCATGGAGATCCACTACGGGTTATTTACTGTGTCCCACCTATGACAGAAACTTACTAAAGATTTTCATTCACAGAAAGAAACATACAATACAGGTTAAATCAGGGAAATATTTCCCTGATGAAGCAGTATGAGTAGAACACTGCCTTGCTCATGCTTCCTAACAAGGCCCAATCAAAAATAACATAGAAACTTCTAGTCCCAGGTAAAGTCTTCCATGAAGACAACATCAATTCAGTTAGATGTTTCACAGATATCAAATGCAAAAGAAAAAAATAATTATCTGTCTCTAAAAATTTTGTGCACAGCACATGCATCTTGTTTGTCATTATAAATTGACAAGTTACATCGGTTTTGCCTGTGGACTTCGATTCTATAGGCATCCTAACTCCATTTGATACTGCACAGTTAATCTTTCCAACATTTTCTGTGGCTATTAATTTGCAGCAAAATACTTCAAACTCTCGAAAATCTGAAGCTAAATCCCTAAAGAACACTAAAGAGATATTGAGTGCAATTGACTAGTTTAATATTAAATTGAAGTTTTATAAAAACTATTATCTTGTCTACCCTCTTATTCAAAGACACTACTGATTTTTTTTATGAGTGTCCATACAAAACTAAGATTACATGGACTAATGGAAAGTCTAGAGACAGAATCTGCAGATGACAAACTCTTAAACAAACCATCTGGAAACATGCAATATAGGACTGAGAGTCTTGCAAAATCTCCGAAGCATATAATTTTATTATTAATAAATCACTGATACAGTTTGGACTCCACTCAAGGTAGACTTCCAATTGATAGGAAGGGACAGGCAAAAATTACTACATTGACCTTGGAAGTGCTGACTAACAGAAACACAGCTACTACATCTTGAGATAAACAGATAATTAGAATTATTCTTCACTTTTTCTGCTGACACTACCAGCAGAGTTAGATTGACCTTTACCACAATCGGTTTGGTATCAAAAGAACTGGAATGAGACCACTATCTTATTAAACATATGCTTCTGAAAACTTACTGAAGCCTGCAAATTCAAGTCAATAGAAGACTAGCCTACATATGAAATAGTAAAGAGAATTAAAATTTCCTTCTGCACATCTCTTAACAGTTCATCTTATATTGCCCATGAAACAAATACTGAGTTTGAGGTTTTGTTTGTTAGAAAATAAGCTTTTCACATTAAATTTTATTGCTATCAAATATCCTCTTTGCTATTTCTGCATGCTTACAATAGTCAGTCAAGTCATACGCACTTACACAGTATCTGTTTTACCTGCATAATGTAGTTACATTCCAGAAGCTCCATTTTTGGATAGAGGTTTGGTTTCATATATGTATATGCTGGTTCAAAGACTCTATCATACAGACTTTGTAAAACTTCAGCTTCTTGAGACGAAAGTTTTTCCAGCCATGCCTGAAAAAAACCACAATATTTTTCTGTATAAAATGTATAACAAGGTAAAGTTAGGAGTAGCCAGCAATGATAATCTTACTTGCAATATTCGTCTCCAACTGAGGGCAGAAGAACTGATGTAGACCATACTCATTCGAGAAACTGTTGCTGGAGAGGCATTCTCAATGTTGTGAACTTCAAATAACAGTTTACATGTGGGAGACATAGGAAGCCGATCTCCATTTGCTAGAGTGAGGGTCTTGTTATCATCCAAAACGGAATTTAGATTCTCAATCCAGATTGCATCTACAGGACCATCTAAAATCAGAAACACATTTTCACCTGGAAAAATAAAGGAGAGAGATAGTTCAAATCACCATGCTGAAAAAGCAAGAAAATAAGTTTACAAAAGATAGTCTAGACCTTAAATAATGTGTAAAAATGTATTTTATTTATTGTAATTTCTGCCATCTCCAGGGATGCTCATTACAGTATAAATTGCACATCTAATTAAGGAACTATTTTTGAAAACATTAGTAGCAAATGAGGGCACAAGCATATCTTTATAATGTTGAACATTGGTGGTATTACCTTGTCTGGCTGCCGGACAGACACCATGCCATTCTCTCATTCCAACTCCTCAACAGGACAGAGGGAGAAAATAAGGTGAAAATGCTTGTGGGTTGAGATAAAGACAAGGTGATCACTTACCAACTACTGTCATGGACAAAATAGGCTTGACTTGGGAAAAATTAATTCATTGCAAATTAACATAGACTTGGATGATGGGAAACAAAGACAAAAAAATTAAACATCTGTGCCTCACTCCCTTTTCTTTCTCCAGACTCAACTTCTTCCTTCGCAACCTAATCTAACTCTTCCTGCTTCCCACCCTACCCTGAGCAGCACAGGGGGAATGGGGAATATAGCATTTCACTGCTAAAATAAGGTTTCTTTGGGCTACTAAACAGAAGGTGTTGAATATTCACAGATCCCATTTAAGTTAATGAAAACTATAATCATACATTAATTCTGAAAATCTAATTGTTTTTGTTTTATTTTGAAACATAGATATAGAAGAAAATGCCTAAGTTTTGGCAATCAAATTTTAAAATTATGGTTTTGTTTTGAATATAGAAAATTTCTAATAGAGAAAATACATGCATTTCCAATACAGAAAATTCAACTTTCTTTTAAAGAGAACCTCCTTCTAGGAAGGTTGCTCAGAAGAATTCCCTTTCTTTAATATAAGTATTTTTTTCAGATACAGATGAATCACTGTGAAAAGGTATTTCAGTATTCCAATCCTAAAATACTGAAATATAAATATTGGTAATCAACATATGAAAAACCAAGGAAAAAAAACATTATTTTAAAGCTAGTGCAATTGGTACAAGTAAATTTAAATTATAATATATCAGCTTCCAAATAACACATCTGCCCCATAGAACTGAAGTGGCAAGGAAACGAACAACTTTTTAATGCTTATATACTACTGAAACAACACATTTTTAAACTGTTCCCTTTCTTGAGAAGTGAACTATAACCTCATCTATGTTCTCTATAGTTTCTCTCAAGAGGGAACTTCACCACATTTGTAATTTCAAGATGCTTTTTTCAATATATCATTTTTCCTGGTTTGACTGGGCTAGAATTTTAGAATCGATTTTCTGTTCAGGAAAGCTGCAATTTTAAGACGACTGCAATTTTGAGAAGGCTGCAGCACCTGATTCTGTGATAACAAAGTTGATAAGACACTTTGTTTTAGTTTGTGGCCAACCATGGTATGTAGGTTTCTCTAGTGATCAAGGTCTTCAGCAGTTTTGAGTCAGCCAGGTGCTAAGGCCAGGAGGAGCAAAAGCCAGGGCAGCTGACCCAGGTTGGTCAGTAGCAGTATTCCATACCATAAACGTCACTCTCACTATAAATTAGAAAGTTTGCCAGGGAGAGGTCTCTTCCTCAATGGCTGCAGTCCCTAGAGGGTCTCACCTGCCGCTCTGCTCCCAAAGCCAACTGTTCCGTTTGCTGTGACCATCCCGCTCTCGCTGGAGCTGTGGTGCTCACAGTGTGTGACATTGGCACTCACTGCTGGGAGTGCACAGCTCGTGACTACTATATCAGCTGAGTATAACCTTTTGTATTTCATGTTAGTATTGGGATTACTATTAGTTCTTTGTTATTATTTTATTAAATCTGTTTCCATTTCAACCCATGGGACTCCTTTCCTTTTCCTGATTCCCCTTCTCTGGTGGGAAGCGGTCATCGGGTGATAGAACAACTATCTGAACCAAGACATCATTCAAGAGGTATTTTTACAATACCACATACAAAGTATTTACATACCCTTTTTAGATTTCAGTGTTTTCCTCCACAGTGTGGAAAAGATTCCATCTGTCCAATCATTAGTTGTAGCATCTAGTTTTCCAAACATCTGAGGAGCAGTAATAGCTTTGGGGTTCATACGCATTTCCCTGTGAGGTTTGCCACATTCTGTCAGGGCTCTCAGTGATATAGTTATGACCATTGTTTTTCCAGAACCACTACGTCCAAGTGTCATCAACCCATGACATACTGTAGAAGTTTCATACAACTATTAAAAAAAAAAATCAAAATATTTAAAGAAATATATGTTTCTGGAAGATTTTTGGCTTGCATTTAATACATTTGATTGTCAGTGATTATAAATGTACTAGACATACAAATTATATGTTCAGAATAGAAATCAGCATGTGTTTGCTGACTTTTAGTGTCTCATGGAATAGTACACACCTTCACATCCTAATCTTCTAAGCACCAAGCAAGTTTACAGAACTAAATCTTGCCTGACTTTTCAAAGCAACTGAAAATAACTTTACCGTATTTTTAAAAGGATTTTCCTGTTTTATCCAAAAGAAAAAATGAATAATAGCAAAACATTAATGCAACAAAAGAATGATTAATCACTACTGTGCTAAAATACCCGAGCATGTGAAATAAACACAGGGACCACACTTCCTACAGGATTAAGGATGGGTTTAGGTTCAGGACAGTTCTTTACTGAATTTTCTGTTTTTCTTTTAATATTAGCTTTGGGCTTGCTGTGGAAGTGGCAGGGTCTGCCTAAACAAGTATCTCCTTTTAGAACAACTGAAAGGAACAAAAAAGTGGTAGTCCTCCTACATAACAGGACCTTGTAAAGAGAAGCATATCTAATAGCTGCTTCTTCTGCAAGCTCAACAAAGGCTTGTATCAGTCCAGGAGAAAGATCTACAGGCACCACAAATCTAAACTAAGATCAAGTCCACCATGAACTTGATGATTTCGAACTTCTTATTCCCAGTGGAAGATGAAATTTGTTAAGGCATAACCAATCTTCCTAGGACCAGTTTGGCAATCAGAAATACTAAGCCATGAATAAAACAGTGACTGTGACTTTAAGCAGGATGGTCAAAACTGTTTTCTCCCATGCAAAAATTCTGCTGGTCATCAGCGTGAAGCTCTGTGAAGGACAATACAGATTCAGTCTGCAAAATGTGGAACAAAATCTTCTGTAAACTAGGTGAAATCTGACAGTGTCATTTTTGTTACTGACAGTATTTTTGGATCTTCCATTTTATAGTACCTACAGGCATGTTCACTTGCATGCTTAACCTTGTGATAGGTTTCCATAAGCTTGTCATAGCATATATACACCAAGAGATGTATGCACTATACATTGTTATACTTTAACTCTTTCAACTCAAAGATAAACTGGGTAATTATCCAACCAGTATATAGGTTCTCAAAACTTATGTGAGAAAAACCTTTATTTACAACAATGTCAGCTCCAACTCATCATGAAGACTCTTTTCCTCTTGTCCTTATAAAAGTCTTTTAGCTCTCTCCTCCTACTTAGCAGGAGTTGTGGCCTGGCTACGTTTCTTCTCACTCTATTTGTTGCTTTGGCCTTCAAAATGCCTTTCAATCCTTCTTATGCCCTACTGTCCCTAAGAAATCCATGTTAGAAACCCATGCAGTTGCTTTGCTGCATCATTCAGATAACTTAGATGTGCTACCATATCTGGGAAATGCTGGGTTAATAGCATGCTTTACAGTATTTTTTCTCTTCCTTTGGATAATTTAAACAAATAAAACCATAAGTCCTTTGGAATGACCTTCCTTAGGGTGGTGTACACACAACCGTTGGGGGTTTTTGCCATATTAGAAGCACAGGTCCTTGAATGAGACAGCAATTTAACTATCAACATGGCGTTCTGACTCCATTAAAAATGTTTTAGAAAGAAATGTTTTACCTGAACAACCTTAAGATTCCATGGTGGGTGATTAATCAGTCCTGCCTCTTCAACCTGATTAGCTACTGCAGCCTGAAGCTCAGCATAGGTACTACTGTCCAACTGTAACCCGGAAAGAGATCATTGATAAGACTGAGAAACAAAGGCTCATCTTCATCTATCTGAAACAAAAAAAGTTATTGAGTGTTTAAAGCATGTTTGTCCAAAGAATGTTCTGAAGCCAAAATTAATCTCTGTTTTAAAATAATAAACTATAAGAATATATTTTCTAAATACAGATGCTTAAGTTCATAAACACAGCCTGACAACAGGACAGTTCACTACAAAAATAGCATTTTGAAAATGTCATCCATATGCCATGTGAGAAAAACTCAAAACTGAAAGACATTTCCCATTGAGTAGATACTGAAATCTCTTTGTAAAATTGATTTGTAAAACACTTGCAGCATATATTGCAAAGAACATCCGATCTGGAAAGACATCTTTAAAAGACTAATTCAGTGGATACTCAAATTATTCTGTTTACTTATGGTACAGAAGTCAGTCTGTACAAGTCAGTACATAAAATGTCATATCCACAGCTAAGGCACTACTAACCTATTTGAACCTTTACACTGTGAGCACTATTTACAAGTCTAATAAACCTCTCATTGCTGTTTAACGACACCATGACGATTATCATGTTTCAATTCTTAACGAAAAATATGTTTGAAATTTTTTTCTAATATTCTACAAAACCCCATGAAGCATCTGGTAGACTTGCCTATACATGATGCTACAATGTTAAATTGAATTCTTACCAGCTTAGAAAGATTCATATCTCTTAGCCCTCTCATAAGAATACTTAATTCACTGTCATTTGGCCTGGCTCTCTTTTGAGGTCCACGAGTTCTCAATACTGAAAGGATATTTCTCAGACCAAAGTCATAATGGACCTAGAGAGTGGAAAAAGGCTTATGCATCAGTAACAAGTTCTCTAGCTTTATTTCATCAGTATATCAAATTTGCATTTTGTATAGTATAGTTGCCCTGCCTGGAAAAGGTAGCTAAAATAGGAACTGTTGCTGTTGCTTAGCAATTATTCTATCAAAATAATTGAAGGACAATATGGTTATTTTCAGGAAAGGGGGAGGAGGTTATAAGTTTGGTTTTTTAATTTAAATTTTACTGACTTCACCGTTTATAATGCCAAAGAGCAATTATTTTGTAACACTCTATAGCAGGGTTCTAAAAAAAATAGTAGTTCCATTCCAGACTGGGTCTTTCCAACCAAGGCAGCTTAAAGCCAAGACCTCAGATAAAAGCAGTGCTACAGGGAGAAGAGCAATCTAAATCAAACTTTAGACATTCCTGTGGTTTCCAATTTCCAGCTACTTTCTCTAGCTCTAGATAATTCTTACAGAAAAATTACATAACCAGGTTAAATTTTTACCTGGCTGCCCTGCTTAGGCAGAGAATCTCCTGCACCTGCAACTGCGAACTGTCATTCTTTAACAATCAAACAATTGTATGTGACTACATATAGATACACGGTTATTTTGGAAAAAATTTTATAGAGATATTTAAGTTATATTTAAACTACTTCAATATTTTGTAAAAATCGTAAAAGTGAGGCTTCAAAAACAATCTGCACAAACCGAAACCTGAGGAGTTGTACTGTGTAAACATGAAGACAAAGAAGGGAATACATAACACTACCTGCTTAGTGAGCTGCTCCTCGCAAAGTTTATAAAGAACAAAGAATTTCTGAGACAAGGTCACACTATCAATAAATCCGTAACTTGCAAGCTTAACTCTTATAATCATCTGAAATACATTTTTTTTAGAAAATTAATTAGGTTTTTTGAAGACAGGTAAGCAAAGTAAAATTTTTTTCTTTTCAGTTGAGTCAATAATTGTACCTATCTATCTGGAACCATCACTGCAACAGTTCTAAACTGCATTTTGAGATTTTCTGGCAGTTCTTGACGTCCAGCATATCCAGGATTCTATATAAGAAAACATACTCCATTACCATTTACAACAGTCAAAACAACATCCCTTTAATTGTTTAATAAAAATAAATTTATGCATAAATACCTAGATCCGTTCAGAGTTAGAACTCTCGTCAATTGATTATTGAGATGTGAAGAAAAAACTTCACATAATTACAAATTTAATAACCTATGTGTAATTGCCAGAGTAATAACTGATTTTTTTTATCATAACAAGACAGCAATCAGAATTTTAAAATTCCATGCAATGCAATCTAGTTGGTCAATTTCTTCTAGTATATTCCCAATGTGAATAAAATTTTCATTACCATTTTGCAGAAGAGGTAGGTTTTACAACGTATTTAAAATTCAGTGTCTAGCAAGAGCCAAAATGAAAAAAAAAATTAAAAAAAAAATATAACAAACAGTCTACAGTGAAGAAATATTAGGATGCCCTTCTATATTGCTTGTGTCTAAAAGGCTAGCCTTAAAGTACAGAATCTCACTGAATGTTTGTGAGTGAATACTATCCACTGAAGTACGACTCATAAGAAATTGTAATTCTCTTTTAGTGACAGAACTGATTTCAATAATGGCTCAAGAACACACAGAGAATATTTTGTAATGGCACAGTAAAAATAACACAGCCAATGAAATTAAAACATGAAAACTTATGAAAGAAGTTTTCACATGAAAGAAAATTTTATTGGCTAAGAAAGTTTGACTAATGGACCATTTCTGGAAAGCTGCTACAAGCATGACGAATAACTCTGACATCAAACAGGTGACATTTAATGAGTTAGAAGCAGTCAAAAGATGTTTATGACCTCCTCAGTTATCCTGCATTCAAACATGCAGATGAAGATTTTAATTTCCCATAAAGTCATTGTGGATTGCCATCTGCCTTGGCATTAGGAAACATACACTACAAATTCCCTGCCCGTGAGATTAAAGGAATCAGTGCTATAAAGCCTCAGGAACCCTATGGCAACAAAAGAGCTTACTCGGAAAGTTAATATTCTAAATCCAGGAGTTTGTGTTTCTCCCTTGAGTAATGGCTGGTAACTGGTGTAAAATTACACGTACAGCCTTGCATATCTTTTTTGCGCAGATTATCCGTTCTGTACCCATTCAGACAAGACCTTGAAAAATCTCTTTCCTATATCTCCTGCTTTAAGTAAATGTTTCTTTTTTTTCCCTACATTGTCTTTCTCACTAATACTATTAAAGCATTTCAAGCTAAGGTAGTAAAGCATATTAATGTTTAAGTCCTTTCATTGAGCACAGAGAAGTCTGGCCAAACTCTTAGTCTACAAAATGAATTGCAATACAGAAATGAAGGGATAAAATTACGAACCTTTTCAATAATCTAAAAGTAAAACTGAAGGCATGCAGCTCATGAATAATCAGATTATTTATGCATTCCACTAGTTTAATCTAATTCTATAGCAACAGCAGCACTTTATTAATAAAATTGGTTATTTTCACCTTGCCATTTAATTAGCTTGTATGTAGTATGATTTGTCACTTCTCTGGAATTATTACCACACTTACCATTGTTAGGAAAATTCCAAACTCTGGATTTAAATCTACACAGTCTCCATCAGAAAAAATAAACTGATTTTTTCTTTCTTTTCTTGCTGTTAAGATAATATAGATTTGTTGTGCTGCTACTGACAAGACAGGCAACTCAATTTGGTTGAATTCGTCAAAGCATCCCCAAGATCCGGACTGTGCAAGACCTAAAACAGGGACAGAGAAATTTATTATCTGTTGTTCTTTAAACATATTTGAGATATCTGAATAAGATGACTTTTCCTTCAAACAATTAAACAAGGTTAGTTTTATTTATTGGCCTGTGGCCAAGACCTATCTTCCTCTGATCCATCTGACTATTTCCCTATCTATCTGAATTAATATTAGTTGATTTATACAAAATGCTTAAATATGAATCAAAATCAGAAAGAAACTTTTGATAGCTTGAGGCATTTGGCAGACCTTTCAACCAGATGCTGATGTACATGTAGCCTTGTATTGTAAAGTGGCAATTCAACTATTTGCAAAAAGCTGTATTGTTAATCTAAAAAAAATACAATGAAGTGACTAGCTACAAAAGACAAGTCCTAAATGTTACAACAAAAAAAAAAAACACCAAGTTTTTTTATTTTCATTTGGGTCTTCCAGACTTCATAATACTTTTAAATTACTTTTTACTTACCTCTTATAAATCATCAAGGCTAAAATTAAAGATTGAAATAATTTTTGCACTAACTAGGTGTTTAAATAAAACTCTTAATCTCACAAGACAGAAAATACTAATCTTGGATCATATATCTCTATGCATAAGCAATACCATATTTTAGCAATTAGACTTTAACATTATCTAAGACTGATTCAAAGCTGTTTTAATAGGCCAGCACTGCTCTATAACTGTACTATAGACATATTCTAAAATACCAAATACTGGTACAAGTACAAATGTACATTAGTTACTTACGCCTTTATTTTGGAAATTAATAATGAAAGATTCTGGAATATTGTTCTCATAGAAGGACTGGGAGCGCAAAGAAAGTGCCAAGAAAGCCAGAGCTGTTTTAGGGTGGAGCTTGTCAAGCGTATAACAGGACTCTATTAAGCAGTAGAATAGTTAAGGACTGCCCTCAATGATGCAGTTAGTATATTGTAAAATAATCCTTGTCCTAGTCTTATAGATTATATTTCTTCCAAAAATAATGTATGTACTTTTGAAAATATTAAAATAGAGCTACGTTACAAGGTTAGAAAATACTTCTGTATCAAACTAATTATATCTAATCCTCTCAACAGTGTCAAAATCATTTCAGGCTTTCAGCATTACTGCAATATTTGTAACTGTTTAAAATACTCATCCTATTTAACACACTCAGTATTCCTAATGTATTTGAAATTATAGAAGTATTTTTTTTAAATGATAAAATATTCTAAAAGACCCAGAAATGTTATTTTTGTATTCAGGAGTTAAAATCAATGGGCTAATCCTCCTAGCTGAAGAACTTACCTTTTATAACTAAACATTCAGCTCTCCTAACCTCTTAGTTGGTTTAGCTAAGGAGATCAACTTGTCAGCAGATCATAAGCCCTTCATTTACTAAAACTACAGGTAAAAGGCTGGTTAACTAAAAGTATAGTGTTATTTCACTCTTCCTTGAAGAATCTTACTACTTTATGATAAATCTTATTCATGAAAGTTTTGTATTTAAATATATCAAATAGCTTAACTGAAGTCACCTAAATCTTAAGACATTTAACATCAGTTATAATTTATATTATCAACATACCTGTTTTGAAAATCCAGAAGTTCAGCATTAATCTTTTCAATATCTACATCGGTCTGAAGTATCTCATAATAACCATTGATATTGTTTATTACAGTATCATATAATCCATACAATTTCTGAAGCAAGCCTAACTCCTTCCTGAGAAAAAAAAAAAAAGTCATACTGATAATTTCAATCAGCTGTTTGGATATCTCACAATAGTTAAATACACAGTATATGTAATATTACTACAAAAAATGAGGTAGATCAATTAGATTATGTTTCTTAATATACAAAAAGAGCACTTCATGAATAAAATCCACAAAAAGAGCAGAAAGTTGGTGCTAAGGACCTAACATCCACACTAAACATATTTGCAGGAAGTTTTGCTTTGGTCTAGTTCTGTAAAACTTTAATTCATCCAAAAGTAACATAGCTTATATACCCTGAGCTGGCTCGGCAGTGCAAAACAGAGTACGCCAAGTGAGAACAACTAGGTGTTTTGCCAATTAGTAGGCCCAGTAAAAAGGACACAGCCAGCAGCAGAACAACAATCCAGTACATAGGTTCTATTCCACGTAAAGGGGTCAGTATATAGAGGATTGCTGGGGGTACAAACAAGTCAGATAGATCATGAATAACAGACATCGACCCCAGGAATGACACAGTATTGCTCATAATAGATGGAACAAACAGAGACACGAGATAACCCACAGAGAAAATGGGAGACAACCAGGAGAACAAGGCAGTTACATATGACAGAAGTAACCCCACGTTGCCTCCCCACAAAGCCCGTGTTTGTATGTGCCAGACCTGACTGCGATCCGGTTGCATGAGTGGTCAGGAGGTCCTTCCCCAACAGGAAACTCTGTGAAGTGCGTCCACTCCACAGACAGACTCTCCAACCCTTCCTGCAAGTGGGCCCAGCTTTTATCCCCAAACAGGACACCTGGCACTTGTTATCAAAATGCAGGGCATCTGGGGCTTGTTTACCCAAGGGCTCTCCTTGCAAGGCCGCCTGCACTCTGGAGGAAAGCCAAAAGGTAAACTCATCCCCTCCTCTTAAAGGGCTGTGGGAGCCACCCATATGTCAACCTTAATTCAGGGCTGGGGGTTCAGACCCCAGCACTTCACTAGGCAATTTACTTTGGAAGGACTCTCTGAATCTGAATTAAAATGCTAGTCTAAAAACAGCCAGAAACCGTCAGATTCTCATCTGGTGTGAACCATCTTCAAACTATTGAAACAGCTGGTGCAGAAACTTTAGAATCTGATTCTCATTTGTACAGCTGCTCAAAAAAAATGAGACTTGCATAAAAACCAGTTATATTTTTCATATATGCTGATACATTGACCATTGCTTGCCTTTTCCTTGTTCACTCTTTGTACAGTATCTTAACATATAATACTATAATTAGTCATCTGCTTATATACAAGTGTATATATATTTCTAGGCCATGGTATTCTGCTCCTTTATATAGTATTTACATGTAGTAAAATGATCTGGTATGGTTCTGTTACCATAATAAATAAGTATAATTATTTTTTATTGGCAAATTCATTAAAACCATTAGACCTCTAAAATTTTCATTGACTTTTAAAAAAAAAATATTTATTTAATTTAAGGCAATGGAAACCTTCTACACTGTAATATTTGCCTCTTTGGTATACCCTAAGCTTTTCTAACATACTTAATGAACACCTAAGAAAAAGCAGTCTTTCCACAGTTACCTGACTTTATGCAAAACTTCATAGTCTGTGACAGGCAATCCAAACAACTGTTCACCAGATGAGTATGTGATATATTTCCTCCACAGTTCATTAAAGTTAAACTGATATAATTAGGATTCATACAGAAAAAAAATGAAAATATGTTTATAAGTTTCACTTTTAAATTGTCTAATAATAAATCATAAAAGAGTTCTAAACTTGTCTTAAAATAATCCTATTAAAGCGTATTTAAATGTCTGAAAATATTTTTGATCTAAAAGTTTGAAAAGTTTTCATGTAATGCAACACTCAAATCCATATATTGAATTCAAATAGTGAAAATTTATCTAAGAAGCAATAATTTGAAGAAGCATTTTATTAAAATGGGAGGTGAAATGAATTCCACAACATAAAAAAAAATATATATACATATTTGTATCGGATGGTAAAATATACAGTCTGATAAAAACACTGAAGAGTGCCAAAAAATACAATTACTTTCAAAGTATAACTGCTGTCCAAAGGATATCATCACCATAGAAAAATGTAAAGAAAAATTATTTTGGCAGTTACTATCTGTAAGTACAAAGCATTCCCTCAGCAAAATAATAAATACATCAAATTCAATCAAAATCACTCAATTATCAGTACATACTAGATGAATCAGGAGGTTTAAGCACCTTATGTTAGCTACTTAGTGCTTTTCTCAAACTTTGAATTTACTTTTTCCAGAGTCTATACAATGTGCAAGAACCTGACAAAAGTCCTGTTGAAAAAAATCTTCAAGTTAGTGTAACTGGCAGAGAAAGGAAGAAGGATTAAAAATAGATTAAAAACTGGTTATGGAACCATGAATTAAGGTTCATAACAAACAAATATCAAGTTGAACAACAATTATCTAACCAAAAATGTGACCTTTAAAAGATTGTCTCATGTGACTGATATGTAACCTGGCTTCTTTTCAGCCATTATCACATTGTTGTATTTGATTCTTCCCTCTTCTACTGCTTTTATTACTTCAAGTTGATAATTTCAGCTCACTCTCCAGAGTGAAGCAAGGTTACACATCAATCAATCAATCAGTCCTTTTACATTAAGGAAATAATTGCCTGATAGAAACAAAAGTATAGTTAACATAGTACTACACAGAATATCCACCAAGACACATTTACCAAAGATTGTAAATGTGTCTTCTTCTAAACTAGTTTTGATAAGTAATAGCAGATCTAATTTTAATTATTTGGCAACTCAACTATTTATTTACTTACCTGAAAGAACCGTAGCCTATTACTAGCTTCCTGAGGTGGAATACTTGGAACCATAGGTCCTTCCTTTCAAACAAGCAGTTAGCAAAAATTGAATATTAATTCTCAAAGTGACTGAAGGCCACTGTATATTTACAGGTCATCATAAAATGCATGTTGCTTTGGTTGTCAAAATCCAATCAAGTTATGTATCTTGACAATACAATACTTACAATGGTAACTCTAAGAAAAGATAACTTTAATGGAATTGAATATTTTTTAGCTTAATTAAACTGAATAGGACTGGAGTTTCATTTTTAATATTTTGTTCTTTTGCTGAAAATAAAATACTGTAGGAATCGACGGAGGGAGACTGCACTCTCATATGAGGTCGGCAGAACTCAATTTATTGCGCAGATACATTTACTTATATATCATTCTTCTGTCAAATCACCACGATTAAGCATATCTTATTATCTTTTTCTTAGGTTTTCATTAGACCACTTCTACATCAATCATTAACTTTTAACCTATGCTTCAGCCTCTAATTATAATATTCTCCTCCTTGCCTATTAGTTCCCTATCTTATGTAACTTAGTTTCTTGTACTACTCTGCAAGGACAGTACGTCCTTGAGGCCTAATCTTGGCTGCTAGCGCCTGCACAGTAGCCTGTTCGTGCACCTGCTCTAACACTCCATGTCCGTTACTCACAAGCCAAACTCCCACAATTCCCCCTTTTTTCTTTTGCACGAACAGAACTTTATGCATTAGACTAGTGACTAGTTTTGTTATTAGCTTCCATACTATTCCTAGCCCAATTAACAAGACAATTATGATTACCCAGCGAATGCCTTCTTTGATCAAACCAAGTAACCATGGGGACAGATTGCCAAATATTTTTTGTAACCATGAATCAAACCAGCTTGTCTCCTTTTGAATCTTTTAAGTGTGTTCTTTAAGCCACTGCAGTTGTTGGTGATTTGATTCCCCACGATTGCTTAGATTGAAGCAGCACATCCCTTCAAAATCTTCACATCCATGGCCTTGTGCTAAAAGCAAAAAATCAACAGCAGCTCTATTTTGCAACACAGCATGCCCAACGCTATCTAAATCTTCTATTAATTCTGTCTGTCCCTTTTAACAAATTTTTCTTTCCCTACACGCGGTCACGCATTATTTAATTGGTTAAAAGTCTCTAGTACAAGGCAAACATGCAGCTCAGTTCAGTTCCCGTTGGTTCTTAAGTTCTTCTCACACAATGTCCAATTGGTCACTCCCATCTGTTCACTCCTGCATTCCCTAGTGAAGCAGTCATTGCTCTTTCTTATTTTTTCTTCCTTTAAGCAGCTTCCAGAATGTGGCTACCTGCCTAGGCCAACATCCCGCATGGCTGGCTCACTATATGGCCATTCTCTTTTAAATGCATTTCTACAATTTCCCCTTTTTCTTCTTGAGCCAGCCATACGTTCTTCATGGCATCTTTAATCATGCTTGTTGCCTTTTTGAAAACACAAAGTACAATCATTAATACAATAGTGACCAATAACAGGTGGAATTCAATAATAGGTGGAATTAACAAAGAAACAAAGTCACCCACAGAAGAGATGGAGACAACCAAGTTAATAGACTGATCATGTAGAAGTAGTCCCATATTGTTTTCCCATGAAGCCCCATTTGCAAATGTCAAACGTGACCAGGGCCCAGTTGCAGGGAGAGTCAGGAGGTCCTTCCCCAACAGGAAAACTCTGCAAAGTGCGTCCACCTCACAGACAGACACTCCACTCTTTCCACAAATGGACTCAGGCCCTGTCCCCAAAGCAGGACACCTGGCAGTCATTTATCCAATGTGGGGCACCTGGGGCTTGTTTACCCAAGGGCTCCCCCCACAAGGCCGATCGCACCTCGGAGGAAAGCCAAAAGGCAAAGTCATCCCCTCCTTTTAAAGGACCATGGGAACTATCCATATGTCGTTCAATAATTTTTTATAATATATATAATATATATATATATTATAATATTTATAATTTATTTATAATTATTTATAATTATAATATTCTCCTCCTTGCCTATTAGTTCCCTATCTTATGTAACTTAGTTTCTTGTACTACTCTGCAAGGACAGTACGTCCTTGAGGCCTAATCTTGGCTGCTAGCGCCTGCACAGTAGCCTGTTCGTGCACCTGCTCTAACACTCCATGTCCGTTACTCACAAGCCAAACTCCCACAAAATACCATCATGACACTCAAAAGACACCAGTGCTCTTGTAGTAAAGCAAGGTGATGCAATATTCACAGATCTATGTATATATAAAGTAGTCTATTAAATAGAAAAGAACAAAAAACTCAATTAAGCAAAGGTCAAATAAAGTAGATAGAGAAGCCTACTGAACCTCTAAATTCTTCTGAACCTCTTCTACTGAACCTCTAAATTCAAATTCTAAATTAAAACTGTATTGTAGAAGGACAGTGTGAAACATTCTGAAGCAGAAGTCCAAAAGACCTCCAACTCCTGGAAACTAATTCTTTCTTGCTGTAGTAGACGCTAAATTTTTCTACCACACTTGGGGATTCAGCTTAGAGTTCAAGCAATCACAAATGAAATAGAGGAGTCTTCTTGGAATAGAGAATGCCGAACTCACACCCTAAAATAACTACAGGAAGGGTGATGAATAAAAATATGTATTAAACTCAAAATAAATGCTTTCCATAGAGAAAAGTGCATAATTATCAGCACTGAGACTGCAGGAATTTCCATGGGTTGTGGTACACATATGTCAGACTCGAGTAGTTTCCGATGGCTTAAAATCCAGAGTTCCATAAACAAAAATTAAATCACTTAAATTATGACCAGTTTATCAGTATCTAGAATGGCACAGAAGCAGGAAAAGCCAAACCCCAAGATAAAAAATAGGTAGCACACTATTACTTCTGCTTAGGAAATATACTACTATTTCTACTGAAAGACAAAATAAGAACTTCAGCTGCTAATGCATTTTCTACATATTTTTCCTTGTTTGAGGTGGGGGTTTTTTCCCTCAGTGTTTTCTGATTTCAAAAGATAAGATTAATGAAGAACAGTCCTGTAAGTGATCATCATGAAACTCACCTGAATTTTGGCATCTCTGTCTTCTGTCCACAGCATTTTATATTTCTGAAAGTCCTGCAGAACTTCACTAGCTACTCATCTTACAGAATTCACACGAGAGGAGCACAACTAATTTAGTAATATCTTCATGTTCTGCAACACCTGAGTAAAAATTTCTTAGCTTTCTGACAAGCACAACATCTTCAACTCCTTCTGTAAAATCAAATTATATGTAAATGAATGAACCATCAATAGTCTCAGAGTTCTCTTCTAAATCTGTATGTGCCAAGTTAAGCAATGATGCTGTTCAGTAAGGCTGAATATCCTTCTTCAAATGTCTGACTGCTTAATATGACTCACTGCTAATTCAGGCCAGGCTCTATACAGCTTGAGCAAATTCAATCTAGAGTGAATGTTTCTAAATGGAAAGAAAATATTCTTCTTAATTCACAGTTTTCATTTTTTCCCCACTGTATTTAATTGTACCTAGAACAGGACGAGGCCTCATAAAAATTGTGGGTTTTTTCCTTTTTAATTCATATAATTAAAGATTTTTAATTGCATAAACCCCTTAAAACAGTCTATGTTTCTTGAACTCTAACATGCTGCAAATAAATAACTTCTTGTTTCAAAAAAGACGCTAAACTTTGCCACGTCACATATTAATGAGTGCACAAATAAAGTTTGTCATGTTTTGGAGCTGCACTTGTCTTGCTGACTGCTAATATAAATAGTTTTCTGCCACCTCGCTTGAAGCCCATTGAAGAGGTTAAAATCATACAACGCGCATCAATAGAAGAATAAAGCCCCAGCTCTGGACTATCAAAAAGAACAAAAACTTTCCAAGATGTTAAAGATTTTCCAAAGGAATCACAACAAAGATACAGCTGTATTGCAGATCAGTGGCTCAACCAAGCAGCTAAGAGAACCGGATGGTAAAAATATATTTGGGCTTTTGTGGATGCTTGCAAAGTATATGGAGAGATGCTGAGAAATAACATTAAGGAAAAAAGCATCTGAAAAAAATGGATGCAGGTCTATCTACAGTCTGAATATTCACATGAACAAACACCTTCAGCGTTTTATAATCCATTCTAGGAATATAGCCAGAAATTCAAGTCTTTACTGAAATCTGATTATTGAACTAGCTCTTGTTCTATCTCAATATACCAATGAGAGCTAGTCTACAATCATTGATTATGGTTTCAACTACATTGTTAAGGCTACATTTCACAGTAAGTAGGTAAAAAGATAAATTAACAAGCTTGTTTTGCCTCAAATTAAATAGCAGATTCAGAACCTAGCAATTTTTTTAGGATTTTTTCGCTTATTGTTTCTCAGAGTTCCAACACACACATAAGCCTGAAAAGCTATTTCTGAAAAACACAGATAATTAAATCAAAATAAACCCAATGAATTAACTCAAGATAATCCACAGTTGGCCTCTTTGAAGAAAAGTGAGTTTATTCACAGGTATTTATATATTGCATTTTTATTAAAGTAAAAAGTTGAAATAAGTAAAAAAAAAAAAAAAAGCAAAAACAAAACAACAACAACAAACAAAATAAACACTTACTTTCCCTTTTTTTGTCTATTTTTTCTGGTGATTTAAAGCCTGCTGAAGACTTTCTCTGTCTGCCTGATTCTGCTTTTAAACTAGATTTTTGCAAATGTCTCTGTCCCCACTTAGCAACTCCACAATTTACTTCCAGAACTGAATCATTCGATTGATGGCTTGCTGTATATCATCTAAACTGGGAACCATTACCTAGTAAAACAGTTGAAATATTGATGAAGTAAATGTAACTGATTGTCATTTTCCAAGCCCTCACTCAGTTTTACTCCACTCATAGTGAATTACAGAATCTGCCCCAGAAGAGAAGCTGGAAAATTTAACTTTAACAGTTTTTCTGCCTCAGAATTGCCTCTAAAGAAACGAAACATGCTGTACTGACCTACTATTTCTACAGCCATCCTGTGGATAAAATGACAAGTTTGTAAGTAGATATATTTATTGGGTTTTTTACAATTATTTTTACAATTCCTACAACATTTTAAACAGCGTTTTTACAATTTTTTTCTTTTATAGTGTGTGGGAATAGGTTAAATTGTGCGTCCTGCATTCTAGAATCATAAAGCACTAAAAACTGCAGGACAAGATCCCTCTCTGTTTCTCTTAACCACTGGATCCTAAATTCTGTGAGAGAATTTTAAAAGGGTTGGTCATAAAAATACTTATGGACAGCTCATTTTACAGAAGATTTACAGCTGTATAACCTCTCCATCTAAGTGCTTATCTACACATATATTCACACCATGGGTAATTTCAGGCAAACGGAATCACTTGGATCAAAGAGTTAAAGGTCCTAGTTGAATAAATACTGTATGTCACTTTTCTCCCAAAGGTAGCATTACCTCAAAAATTTTTACAAGAGCACAGTCTTTAGTAAAGTAGTGGAACTCCATGCAGTAGCCCTGATTATCTCAGCTTGTATATTTGGTAAAGACCTTGTATCATAATTTTGATAGCAATCTAATACCCAAGTCAGAAGAGGAAGAGAACTCATTCAACTACCAGAGTACATAATAAGAAGAAATGGAAGGAAAACAAGGATTCTTCATCCGAATCAAGAGCAACTAGCAAACAGAATAGGGGTAAAACACAGGGTGTGGTCTGCCATCATCCACACTGTATAAATGCTAGTATGCGCCCTTAGCATGGTTTGGGATGATGCAAAAAAACCCACTCTCCCAGAAAAAAATTCAGACACAGTTTGGCACCTAAAACATGACAGGTGCTATTCCTAACACACAGTTTGAATGCAAACTCCCAGATTCAGAAAGAAAAGCATATACTACTGTGGATACACACCATTTCACATCAGCTCATTTGGAGTTCAAAGAACAGCCTTTAGCCTGTTTTATTCAGTAGTACACAAACAGCCATAAAGTCCTGAACCCAAAACTTTTTGAACTGTATTGACAGCAATAATGCTAATATAACTTTGTCTTGTCTTTGATTAAAAATAAATCTATGTAGGATAAGGTGGAGTGAAAGCACACATCAGTTTCTCCAAAATACTGAGCAGGAAGAAGAACCTACTTGAGAGTGATCCAGGAAAGAACAGAAAAACACCATTTCTTGTTAAACTTCAGAAGAAAGATCACTCTTGTGATATGCTCAGTCGTCAAGTATAGTCCTTAGAGCATCATCTTAAAGCTTTCATGTGCAAGCCATCATTTTGAAATGATTGAATAATCCACAGGAATGTTCAGAACTGGGGTATAAACTGCTTAGAAGTGACTTTGATGTTTTATAAACCAATTTCACACATTGAGCAGTTGCATGCATAAAAGCAAAGGATCTTGCAAAAACTTATTAGCACTAGCCAAGTGGTACTTTACCCAGCATTACTTGATTACTGCCCTGAATTAGCCAAGCATTTCAGAGGACTGGCAAGAAAGACAGATGTATTTCCCTTTGCAGTGGGTAGAGAGCTTGGGGCTTTACACTTATACAAATATCAACAAGGTAAAAATTCTACATGTTGACAGACCTTACGTATCACGTGTACACACAAACATTGTGAATGTTGACATAGAGTTATCTTACTCTACAAAAGGAAAACAAATGCATGCATTAGTTCTTTGCAATCAAGCTGCCTTTTTGTTCTCCGCACACAGAAATCCACAGCTCTTTTCTTGGTTTGCAATCTGCTCATTTTTATTCAGTGTTCCTCTTTCTGGACATCTTACTTTCTTTTGAGATGACTAAAGCCAAACTGAGCAAAGATAATGTTATAATGTTCATTATTTTTATTCAACAAAGGATTTAGATCACAAACAAAACAGTGAAAAAAACCAAACATGAAAAGACTATTTCAGCAATGAAACTACTACATGTGAAGGAGAACTGTAATCATTCTGCAAAGAACATTGATGAACAGATTACAATATAATTGTTGAATCACACAAGAACAACAAAAGGTCGGGTTCAGCAAGTACCACTGAGACAGAAATCAGGAACACTAGGTCTGTGAGCACATTTCATCAGTGCTCTCAGCGCACCGAAAGGCCTGAGTAACTGCTCTCCTTTGGAATGGATCCTGGTTCAGTAAAAGCATGCCCACATCCTGCGCTTGGGCAAATACGTAGATAACTATAAGACAGTGGATTTTACCTTACCCATATGACACATAACTTACCACATTGGGAATGGCAAGGTGTACTTCCACTTTTAGAAAAGCAGCAACCTCTCAGATTCGCTTGGATGATCAGAAACTTAGTTCTCCCAAATGTAGTTTTGCTGAAAATAATTTTGAAACCTTTCATAAATACTTCACCATGAAACTCCCTCAAATTATCTTAGAAATATGATTTTGAGCTACGTTTTCTGGGCAAACCCTCATGGAGAATTTTCACATTAAGTTATGAACTAGTTGACAAAACTTACAGAAGCTTACTGTTTAAAGGGTAAAGATAATAGAGAGGGCTCGGTTATTCGAGCAAAGGTTACCTTGGATACAGCCATTGCTTTCAGAATTTTTTATCTAGAATATTTTCTGATTCTCTCATTTTAAGAATGAGGGAACACTGCCAGTGCTTTGAGGAGGGCATAATAACATTTTACTGACCATTTCATACAACAACTTATAAAGAGTAAATTTGCCTCATTACATTTTAGATAAATATTCAACAGAATAGAAACAAAAAAAAATAAAGATGACGAGCCAGTGCAAAATGATAAATACATACCCTGAACCCACTCAAAACTAAAACTAAAACAAAGCACAAAGTACAATTTCTAAATGCTATGACATGATATGGTGATCACATAAGGGAGGATTCAACAATACAATACCACAGACAAATATAAAGGACACATCCAAGTAAATCCCTATTGACTTCAATAGGATCAGGATTTCAATACATTTTCTTTGAAAGACGTCCTCAGAAAAAAGAAAAAAGTAACTCAAGCTTCAACACATTAATGACAAAGCACCATGAACTTCACCTGCTTAAAATAAATTATCTTAATAGAATTCTAAGGAGACTTTTCAATATACAATATATCATACTGAAGCAGTTCTGTCTCTGAAATGTGTGCCTGAGAGAAGAATCTATAGAAACTATGCTGAATAGAAGAAAACAATAAAATCATATGGATCTGGCCATTATCATACAGAATTCATAAAGATGGATGGTCTTTAACTCATAGGAAACAACTCTGAGTGCACAGCCATGCCTGCAGAAATAATCTGAAATGAGATGAACATATGGGCACACTGCCATATATGACCTAGAATGGTCATTTAACTTCCAGACATTTGTGTTGGACAATAAATTGTACCAACAGCATCTTGAAAGCAATCCCAAGGGAAATATATGGGAATAAAAACAAAAGGATGCAGGCAGAGGGGAAACAATAGTAGAAATTTCATTTCCTGCACAAAACAAATTGCACAGACTGTAACTAAAAACATAAAAAAAGAAGCATAAAAGAAAAGTGTGGGCCCAAAGCACCACTGCAACAAAAAGTGAATGCTCTCCAGGTTTTGTTTGAGCTAAAAGGGTCAAGAGGTCTGGAACTGTTTGACTAATAATACATGTGCATGTATCATTACACATGGGAAGGTATATTTTTATTATTATATTAATACAGAAATAACTTTGTTTTGTTAATATTACTGAAGGAATTTTTCATTTGCAACTTACTTTGAAACAAATATTCTTTTTTTAAGACTATTCAAAGACAGCTGGGTGGCTTTCTGGAGGCTGTCTAGCAGCTGGTGACTGAAACAGGTGACCATGTCTTTACATTTCTGTAATAAATATAAAGTACATTTAGTATTGTATTCAGATAGGAACCTGAAGATTATTTCAAAAGGCTTTAAGTGAAACATATTAGTTCCTCTCTGAAGGAATTTATGCTATAAGCTACATGAGAAACTCGAGGGGAGAAGTTGGGGGGAAAATATCTTGTAAGTACGTAAATCAGTAAAAGCTGCATGAAAAAGAATATAGCATCTAAGGAAACTCAATTTGTCTTATTCAGAGACAGAATACTGAGATCTGGCTGAAGTCTCATACTCCTTTAGAGAAGCACTCCATGCTGAAAAACAAAACAAAAAGCCATCATGAATTATCCAAGAATTTTGGTGTATATGTACCCTCTTCAAATAACAAATAGAGTAAAATCTGACTGTACTGGATCAAGAAGAACATAAAAATACAGCAACATGCAATGATCACTAGCACAAAACAACAGAATGCAACCTTGTAACATTATTGCATTTGTCCTTGCAGGTTTGTTAGTGAGTCTTTGTTCTCTACTTCTCTTCGATGAAGAGATTGTATTCTTCAAGGAAGAAACACAAGGATGATCTTTCTTGATGAAGTTGGAAGCAGAGGATAGAAAGCCTGTATTATGGCTTAGGCACAGTATTTTCTCCAAACTTCTACACTTACTATTCACAAAATGAGAATTTGTTTAATAAAGGGGATAACTACAATAACTTGGAATATACTTTTGAAAGCTAAAATCCATCTTAAGCTCACTTTGTAGGGAAGCTATTTCATCTTGTTTACGTAATGTTTGATATTCTCTATGTGATGTCTTTCTGTAACATGGATATCCAGCTACTAAAACTCAAGATACTGTTTATTAATCGGATCAGGTTGAAAAAAACCCACCCCTTCTTAATAAAAAATACCATTTTAAAAAGATCTTCTTCATCACTGCTCCTGCTATTATCATCACGAAGAGCTGCAGAAGTATTCTTTTCTCTCTCCTCTTCATTATTTCCAAACGCTCTATGTTTTCCTTTTACTGTAAATTTTAAAAAACAGAAGGAAAAAATGCTGTGTAAGAAAAGATGCTCCACTACTGATTAAGCCTGAAAATACATCCTTCCTTAAAACAGAGTATTTTCCTCCAACTATACACTGTTTCTCCTACAATGGTACAGGACCTCCTAAAATCTTTCTAACAAACTCCAGAGCAGTGGGAACCAGCCATACTGATCAGCTGTGAGCCTCATATGTTTGCAGGTAGTAGTCAGTTGACTGTACTAATCTAAACTGAAAAGCCAGTAAAGCACCAGTATTTGACATACAATTGTACTGTGGCAGAAAAGTCACAAAGAGATCAGTCACATCAGATTAAAGATATTAATATGAATATTTTAATTTTCTGTTTTGATGACTGAAATTTAACATTGATTCAAAAAATACAGGTTGCATTTTTGGCACAAAAGGAAGTATTTTTCTGGCAGCTGACAGTGGTGGTCTAGGATTAATGCTTTTGTTTTCCATCAAATACAGCTGTTAAATATACTCTATGCAATTACACTGTTCTAACAATCATTACAGAAAACGTTTCATTCAGATATTTCACAAAGTTCATTAAATAACTGTCACAATGTTAATTCCATTAACGAGTGCCTAATTCATTCAATCAGCTTATGAAACGTGTATCTTTCACACATTTCATGAAATGCATTCCAGCTCTGGAGCCCTTAACACAAGAAGGTGTGGAACTGTTGAAGTGGGTCCAGAGGAGGGCAACAAAAATGATCTGAGGGCTGGAACACCTCTCCTATGAGGACAGGCTGAAAGAGCTGGGGTTGTTGAGCCTGGAGAAAAGAAGGTGGCTGCAGGGAGACCTTATTGCAGCCTTTCAGTACCTGAAGGGGCCTATAGGAAAGATGGGGTCAATCTTTTTAGCAAAGCCTGTAGTGACGGGACAAGCAGCAATGGTTTTAGACTAAGGAAGGGTAGATTTATATTGGATATAAGGAGGAAATTTTTTACAGTGAGGGTAGTGAAGAGCTGGAACAGGTTGTCCAGAATGGAGTGGAGACCCCATCCCTAGAAATGTTCAAGACCAGGTTGGATGGGGCTCTGAGCAACCTCATCTAGATGAAGATGACCCTGCACACTGCAGGGGGGTTGGACTAGATGACCTCGAAAGGTCCCTTCCAACCCAAAGCATTCTATGATTCTATGATTCTAAATCATCATTCATATTGTTAAAATCAAACCATAGTATTACATATTATAAACATTATCTAATTCAGTCACTTCCAAAGTATTTTTGAAAAATAGGAAAGAAAAAAAAAAAAACGGTAAAAAATTATAATTCATTAACATTATCAGGGACTTATCAGAGTGGCAATTCAGAACATCAATAAAAAGTAATTTTGACTGTCACCCCTCGATAGAGAAGCCAAGCTCCTGGAATTAACTTTGGGCTGCAAACTCAAAGTAAACACATTTATACTGTGGAGTGACACAACAGGCATTTGCATTTGGCAGGAGAGTGTGGAAAAAACCTCCAAACTATAGGGTATAAAAACAACCCTCTGTGTCTACATGTTGCTCATCATCACCACCACCCCCCATGCAAAACAGAATCGGGAGATTCTGAGTCTATAAGTTTTCTTTTAATCCTTGACAGAAAATAAAGCCGCCCTGAATACTGGACTGTATAGAGATTTTTTTGATTCAAAGCCCCGAGCTAAACGCTCAGTCGAAATTCTCATACAGTAACCCACTTCAGCTACAAATGTGACTGATACTGCATACACTCATTGCCACATTTGATGCACACACTAAGTATCTTATTAAATCTGCATGTACTCCATTCCTGATCCACTAATATTTCAAACATTTTTCAATATCAGATATTAAATTAAAACTCAATCCAGAATGTAGTTCTTTCTTTAAAAATATATATATATTTAACTTGGATGCCATTATTTTTAAGTTGGATACCATACATAAACCTACCTAAATTATCTTGATCTCTGGAACAATGTTCCACAAGATGAACCAGAAATTCAGACATATCCAAATTGTTCCAGATTAAACAAAGAACTATAGTTAACTATTCTGTATTAGTAAAATGATGAACTCTTTAATGAGTTTCCACCCATAAAAGTGTTTTCAAGATAAAAAGAATTTTATCTTAATAACTCCCATGAAGCAGCTCATCATTACTTCCTGATACCTGGCACCCCCTAGTGATACTCTGAAGAGCTGAAGCTACACAGCTTTGTAATACTGTTTGTCATACTCCTCTCTTCTACTATTCCATGCAGTATCAGCCCTATGTCATATATTACCACAGTCTTTTTGCTTCCCCTTAGTTAAAACTTTGAAGTAAGGTCCTAACTTGTGCATAGAAATGAAGCACTTGTCTTACTCAGGTGGAGATGCAGCTGAAACCTTCAACAAACTTCAGACAAGTCTCATATATCATTTATAACTATCTATCCATATTCATGTGGGATTGATATATTAAAGCAACAACTTAGCTGCTCAATTTGTCTATACCATATCATAAGTACTTCCTCTAGCTGGTGAACCACGTCAAGATTATCAACTGCAGCAGCTGTTCTTTTCTCAAAGGACTGGAGTTCGGAAAAATCAATGTAATCTATCTTTTTCAACTCAATAGCTCCTTCAATCTTTATTATAGCCCCTGAAAAAAAAATTACAATATAGAACCAATTAAGACTCTAAAATTAATTTCTATCAGTATAAGCAATTTAAATTTGGGAATATATCTGCAATTAGTGTTGTTTCAATACAATAGCCATTTTACTGCGCTTGCATAAAACAGAAAATTCTTATTTTAAATCCAGTGTTACTCCTTAGTAGTAACATATCACCAAAGAATTTTCTTCAGTAAATAATCTACCCATGCATCTTTTATGCAAGTAATTATAATTTTATTTTTCCTTGCAGACCAGGAAGAGTTCCCTACCTATGACCTACTGCCTTTAAACAGAAATTCTCAAGTAGAATTCCTTTACTTAGATTGTTTCCTAAATGCAATGCTTACCTTCTAAAAATGAGAGGTATCTGTTAACTGTTTCCACAAAATCCTGTTTTTCTTTTGTATCTTGTTTGGCCTGGCTTAAAGCACCCCAATTATTTGTAGCAAGCAAAGCAGGAAGAGAAATCTTTTCTATCAAGTTTCTAACACCATGTAGGAGTCCTTCATTGGCATCCAAAACACCAAATAATATATCCTGCATTGTAACAGAACGACTGTTAGTAATGCCGTAACTTAGATGGAAAACAGTATTATAAAATCAGTGTATTTTTTTTATAAGGGCACTCTATTTTGCCAATGAAAACTTTGAGACAAAATCTTTACAAAATACTGGTGTCTACAAAGTGATCATAAGATACTATTTTCAATAAAGAAGGGAAGTCAATAATGATGTAATGCAGTTTTAAAAGTTATTTTCCTATCATACACAAAGTTTGCATTTTTTTAAGATAGTACACAGCAATTAAAAATATTCTAAATGTCCCCATCTACAATTAGATACTAAGTAGTGAAATGCAAGTAGCAAAGATGCTCTGAATGTCTGTATCTGAAATTATGTTAGCAGCAATTATCTGACTGAATGTATATTACTTTGGATCAGATGAATTTTTTGTCTACTCTCCAAAACTAAACTTTATCAGCTGTGACTATTTTTAATATTCCAATATTTTAAATGTCCTTAAAACCAGCAAATATTAATACACTTCATGTAACAAACTTCCTAGAACATAAATTTCCCTTTTTCATCACTTCTGTGAGGAATTTGATGCAAAAGTAGTATCTATGACTGATATTGAGACTCTTGATAAAGACACATCTTCAATCTTGCTTCTAATAGTGCTTTTCCCTCCTTCACCTTCTCAACTCTCAAAAGGAATGAAAAACCCTTAATGTATCATATAAAGTATATAAATTGATAATGGATTTTCAGTCTGAGTGATCTGAAATCATATTAATTAGAAGATACATATATAGGACCAATTCTTATCAATTTAGTGTCCTCTGAGCACTGCCCAGGTATTATGATAAGCAAGAATGAAGCCCACACTGAATTCACAAGATTCCTGACTATTTGCTGAAGTAATACAACTATTCATTGTCTACCCAAAAAAGAGAGCGAAGAGCACGACATAGCTTAACATTCAAAAACAGAGTTACGACTAACTTATGTGACAACAGTGAAAAAAATAATGAAACAAAAATAACTACTTTTAAAGTTTTCCATTTTTAAAAATATATGAGAGAATACCTCCTGTATAGTTTTTGCATTTATAGGGCTGTCGTTCTTATAATGAATGAAAAATAAACTTAGCCCCACGAATTTGTCTAGTGTACCGTCCACATACAATCGCATCATTCTGCTGCCTTTTACAACTCCTGGAATTGTCCGACCACATTCTGAAAAGAATTTCACAGGTGTCAATATTTTTAAAAGTAAGGGTATTATAAAATGCTTAAAACTAACATAGTGAAATAAAACTCAACATAGAAATCACTTCCTTTTTTTTATAAGAGAAGCAAAACCAGCAGAATCCATGGCTGTAATTAACCACACAATTAAAAATCTACACCAAACATAACACATGTCTTAAAACACAATTTTGGCACATTGTACTGCACTGAAAAGAGAATTAGCCCAGGCCCATCATTCTGGGTTAATTTGCTGCTGACTAAGGTACTTTTTGTTTACTTGCATTCATCCTATCAAACAAGATGTCATGCCCCAGTGAGAAAATAGAGAACATGAGATACCCACAGGTCCCTCTGTGGAGATAAACCTATGCAATTTTTTTTGTATAAACAGATAAGGGAACAGCACGTTCAGTGCTTAGAGAATCACTAGGGACTTTAGACATTAAATTCTAATTCTCTATCAAGCATGTGAAAACTAAAAAATTTCAATTATTTCTAATAAATGCAAATTCAGACAAGTTTTATAAAAGTATTTTCTAATGAACTGGGGGTACAACTCCTGTAAGAAGAAGTTACTATCACTTTACGATTTCAAAAGAACTTATCTTTTTATAGCCTTCCTTCCAAAAGTGCCTGAAATAGACTATTTTTTTTTAAAAACTATTTGACTTGAAGCAATCATTTAAAATACGAATTTTCAGTCTTTATAGCAAAAGAATGCAAAATTGTGAGCAAGTAAAACCAGATTTTATTCTGGGAAACATTAAACCGAATCAACAATAGAAGGCACTATCTGCCTGTGTTAATATTGCTAAAAATGTACCTGTTCCTGGTGATTCTCCTTCTTGACAGAACATTTTCAACACTTCCTCCCTTGACCAAAAAAGAATCAAAGGCTTCCAACTGTTAAATCAAAAAGGGAATATTTGTTACTGAAAATATTGTATTTTTATGTGCCTTCAATACATTCAAAAATACTTTGACCACGCCACTGTTTGAAGTTTTGGTGGTATGTAACGTTTATGCTCAAATATTGTGAGGAGTTACAAAACAACACAACAGATATTTCAAATATTGCCTTCAAGAACTGAACCCGCACACACAGGTGGCCTAGCTCCTGGTAACTGAATATCAAATGTTTATGGTCTTGTCCAGTAATGCAGAGACACTGAAGGATATTCCGGCACTCACAGAGATCTGTAAGTCTGAAGTGTCAACTGGAAGTAACTGGTCATAAAAAAGACTTAGAAATATACAAGGCAGATTTGTGTGACTTGATATACCCTGCTATTGCTACGCTACCCCTAAACGTAAAAGGTTCATTTCTAAAACAGGAGTAGCATGGCACATGAGGATTTTACTCTGGAGACATGAAGCGGCCACACCGCCTCCCCACTCCGCACTCAGGGGGCTCCTTTCCCCTCACGAACAGGCACCACCCCCCGCCGCACTCGCTGAGCGCCGCCTGCCGGCACGGCCCCCGCCTTCTGGCGGGCGCCACCTCCTCCTTCCTCTGCTCTCCCGACATGGCGTCCCCCGCGGAGCTCAGCGGCCTCAGCGATGAGGCAGCCTACGGCGCCTGCTCGGAGCCGGACGCCAGCACGAAGGTGGGGTGGATGGGGATGACGAGGATGCCCTGGGGCTGCGGCAGCACCGGTGCTCCCCCCTACCTAGTGCCGCCGCTCTTTGCCGGGCGGACGTGCCGTGGATGGGAGGTGGCATGGAGCCGGAGGGGTCCCGGCGTGGGGGAGCGAGGGGGTGGCTGGGGGTTGTTCGGCAGGGAGCTGCCCAGGCTCGGAGCGCGCCTTGTGCGGGGAGACCGGCTCGGTTTCACGTTTGGTAGTGAAGGGCGAACCGGCTGGGCCGGTCGTTGTGTCCTGTCCCCAGCCTGCCATGGCGCCGGTGCCGCTGCCCGGAGCGCCGCCCGGGCTGGAGCTGAAGGGAGCCAGCGCCTGGCCGCGGGGTGGCCGGGGGCTCTTCAGCCAGCGCACGCCAGGCTTGCAAAAAAAAAATTCCCCGAAACACCCCAAGCATTTTCATTTTTTATTAGGAGAACCTTGTAATTGCATTTCAGTTGTTCTACAGATATCTCTTTTATTATTATTAATAATAATATATCGGTTAAAACTATCCTACCACTCACTTCTCATCCACGTAGTTGTTTATAACAATTGCTGTATAAAGTTACCCTGTGGCTTGAAGCAAATACCCTTACAGAGCTGCAGGCCAGTTTTGCTGCCTTCATAAAACTTGACAGGAATTCAGCACCTGTGTAATGAAATAATGAGTTTGGGAGTTTAGCTGCCTATGTCTGCAGCGAGGCCCAATATCAAATATTTGCATGCCTAGTGTGTTTGCACGCAAAGTGTGCAGTACAGCTCCGTAAAAGAATAATTAAGTTAAGAATTACACCCTTTTTTTGATATCTCTGATAATATATGTTGAGTGATACCAGTGGTGTTGGTATTAATTTGTTTTAAACATCATGTTGCAAAGGTGTGTTTATTTAACACAAATCTGTATGTGTAGGATCAAGACAAAAAGTTTCATTTACGCTTAATGAAGTACTCTGTTACGTCTAAACCTGTTAGTTTTAGATTCATCATTAACTGGCATCTTTGTTAATACCCATAATTAAATTCTGGTTGATGTATAAATAATAAACCGTTTTTCCTACAGGATTTTCTGTTTCAGCAGACAATGTTAAGAGTAAAGGATCCTAAGAAGTCACTGGATTTTTATACAAGAGTTCTTGGAATGACGTGAGTAGAAGTTGTATGCCACAATAAGTTTGTGTTTTCCTACTATTTATCTGAAAAGTTTTTGTTACTTTGATGTAATTATACTAATTGGTCTAACTACCTAAACAATGCTGGCCCGTCAGCTGATGTCCAGTTGTACAGTCTGGCAGTCTCTGAGAACTCCCACAGCACAGTTAATGCCTAAGCTGCAAGCGAGCAAATATTGGTCTTGACTAGAAATTTCTTTTTTTCTTAAATAGGTCATTAATTATCAGTGTACAACTGCTTACTTCCTCCTCACCAAGTCTTACAATCAGGAGCCATTGCTATAAATCTTGAAATTAAGTTTTCTAGTAATTCTCAGAGGTGGCTTGTGACCACCTCCCGTCATAAGAGATTGAGGCAATGGAAGGTAGAGACAAGTGTTTTGGAGAAAGCTTTTGGGAGGCAGATGCCCTGCAATAGCTGAACGTGTTTGTGCTAGGACTTTGCACCTTCTTGACATTTGAAATGACTTATATGCTAGAATTTTGTTTTGGAATTTTTAAGTATCTTGAAATGAGTCCAGACTGAAGTCAAATAAACTACTTGCACTTTAATTGAAGACGTGTCTGTGAGAAAATAACAAATACCTAGTAAGCTGAAAAGAGAATTAGATTTGTTTTGCATGCCTACTTGTTCTGGTTAAACATCCTACATAAAAATGAAGTATGTCACACCATCTCTGGAATTCAGGTGAAAATAGAGATGTATCAAAAATTTCACAGGAAAGTGGGTGACTTCTTGCATCTAGGAAAGGGATAAATTTTATAAGCAGCTTTTTCTCACCTCAAGTATTTTTTAGTTGATTAAATTGTAACATTTGAAATGGATTTTATCATTATACCTAGCTATTGAAATGGTAAAAATGTTTCAACCAAAGGTATGTTTGTTTTTCAATCGTGCTGTGCTCTTAAACTTTGTCTCCTGCTAGTGAGCTCCCCAGAACTAGTAAGTTTCAAAGTAAATATTTTTATTCCTTGGTGATATTTTAAAGTGGATAAACAGAAAGATCTTACTGAGGAAATATGGACAACTAAGAGTTGCAATCTCAAGACTTGAGCCTTTGCTATTCAGTTAGTGATAGTTTGGCTGTTATGCATTTGATTCTTCTAATTTTTCTAGGTTTGTAAAGTGTTCTGAAATGTTTCTATGTGATAGTTCAAAGTGTAGCTATTTTAAGATATGGGTTACAGTCAGAAAGGCAAAAAATCACAGCAATAATTGTTTCAGGGGGAAGCATCTTGGTTTATTTGCAAGCTACTTGATGACCTTTTTAAGTTACTGTTTCAAAATAATTGTTGCCATTTAGACTGCTTCAAAAATTTGACTTTCCTGCTATGAAGTTCTCGCTCTATTTCCTGGCATATGAAAATAAAAATGATATCCCGAAAGATAAAACTGAGAGAACTGCTTGGACCTTCTCTAGAAAAGCTACACTTGAACTGACACAGTAAGTATTAAACATAAGTGGATGAGTGTAAATCCTGTTGGACTGAATAAAAAAGTGTAATCGTTACTGTGGAAACATCTGCTCTGTCATATAGCTTTAAAATATGGCTGAGATCTTGGATATTTGGTAGGCTTAATCTTTCTCTTTCCAGAGCTCTTTCAAACTGCTAGGTGAATATGAAATATAAACACGAAATAATGCTTGCTGTATTTCGAGTATGCCTGCCATCTAGGTAGGGAAGCCACAGAATTTACTAAAACACAATGTGCTTAGAACTTCCTTTGGATCCCCAGAGCATCCTAATAATGAATAAGTATTGCTTTTGGAATCTGATCAAAAGAGATATTAAGTCAAAACATAGACTTCCCATAAACAGGACAATTTGGTTAATGCTACCTCGTTGTAATTGTGCAGAAAGAATCTCCCAAATACCCCACTGTCTTGCTTAGCTTCAGGACCTGCTACCCTCACTCTTTGTTCCCCAGTGATAGGTAGATAAAGTGACTCACGCAATGCAACCTGCTCTCTAATCCGAATGGGACAGGAGTGTCTCTGGCTCATTCAAATGTAGAACCTGAATGCTAGTGAAGGGCTGTGGACATGACTGGATTAGCCCTGAGACTATCCCTAGGACCTGTGACTAGGGAGAATCTCGATAGTTTAATGAATGCAGCCAACAGCTGAAGTTCTCTGTTTTTTCAGGAGAAACAACTTATCCTCCTGAGGAAATGGAGCATTTAGAATTTGTTAATTTCAATGCTTTTCTTCAATATGTAATAATTGCTTCTTACAGCAACTGGGGCACTGAAAATGATGAAAAACAGTCTTACCACAATGGCAATTCAGATCCCCGAGGATTTGGTAGGTCTTGAGTTTTGTGTTTGTAGTTTTTAAGCTTTGTTTTATTGTGATTACATTGTTTTCTCGTGTGTATTGAGGAAAAATGGAGTTTCAAATGTTTTCTAGAAAACATCTGTATAAATTCTGTGCAAACGTTATTGGGTAAGTATATACTGTAGGCTTTATTTTTATGAATAGAGAATTTTGTAGTAGAGAAACCATTTATAATTTGTATGGATGAAAAGACTTTTCTAGTAGGTTACTTTGAAGAAAATGTACTAGCAGTAGGAAAGAAGGGAACTTGCACCTCATCCTTTATCTCTCTTCTTCCAGCAAGTATGCTGTAAAAGATCATGAAAATAGGTAAACAAATGTATTTCTGAGTATTGAGCCACAGGTAGACATTTTATAATGAACCTAGTCCTTTGGCAAGCAAACACATGCTAATGTATTAACTACTGAATGAAGAACAGTAATTGATCTGGTGTATCACATTATCACAGTATTTAGACTTGTATTTAGATATGTGTATTTCTATTTTATAATCTCCTGGTTTCCTGTTTTTTGTCTGTAGCACTGATCACAGTATTTATGTGGCTCGACTTGATATTTTGAGTGCTTGAAAGGTCACTGGCTCGTGAAATAAGATTCATACTCAGTCTAGTCACTTGACATTTAAAGCTTCTGAATTCATTTGTAAGCTCAGGCCTTGCATGGTGCTAGTGTTAGTCTCTACAAATACAGCATTGATGATAGAGCCCTTGTACTGTTGAATTGAGGAGATGCAACAAAATCCTGTTATATGGATGTGCTTTGAGAAAGGAAATACAGATAAAACAGTTTGATTGAAAAATCTTATGTCTTCTTACTCTAGGTAATATTCTCATCTAAAGAATACGAGCTATTTTAACTCTAAAGCTCCTATTTTAAAAGGCATTATCAAAAAGCCAACTTTCTGAATGAGACTAACATTAATACTCAAAATGCTTCCCTTTGTGGAAGCAATGTTTTTTGTATACAATCATATCTTACATGATCTACAGCATGTAAACCTTTTGCTAGAACATCTAGCAATACTTCCAGTGTACTTCACTCTTTTTACCTCATTGCACAGGACACATAGGAATTGCTGTCCCTGATGTCAATAAAGCTTGTAAGAGGTTTGAAGAACTAGGAGTGAAATTTGTGAAGAAACCAGATGATGGTAAGTCTTGATCACAAATGCAAGTCAATTTTTTTCCTTGTTTTTAATACGTTCTGCCTAGTAGATCTTTCTGGAAGGCTGGATAATATGTTTCTAGTAGTTGTCACTGCTTAGAGGGTGCTAGAACCAGTTACCCATGCACCCTCTCACAGTGGGTAAAGCTGACAATAAATCCATCTCAGTAACAACAGTTAAATCAATCTATGTGCCTTCTGTATGTAGTCTGATGTTCACTAAAATTCACATGCTCTCTTGATATCATAGTTTACTATGTATACTACTGCCTGGAGTTATTACAGAATTTACTGTTAACATGCATGATATTCCCACATTTCATAGCTGTTGTTTCTTATAGGAAAATAGGATGACTCAGAAGACATAATTACTCCCACCCATTAAAACTGATTAATTGTTGACTTTTCTGGTTATTTTTATTTAAATATACCTAACGCCACCTACCAGTTATAATCATTCTGTTATGTTGGCTTGGTAGAAACAGCCTCATTAGTCTGTATCATATTTGACTTGTATAACTTTTAGTTAAAAATGCATAATGTGTAGCTCAAATGTCTAGAGAGTACATAAACAAAGAATGCCTATCTCAAAAAAGCCTAAGATGCAGAAATTGGTGGTGAGAAGACTTGCAGGTTTCAACTGGATTCCCTTTCATAAAGAGACCTTGTGAGAGTTTTGGGACTGACTCCTTCCAAAACAGACATCTGATACTTAGTAACATGCACAAATCTGTGATACTTTTTCCTTCTTGCTATAGAAACTAGACTGTACTAATGTGTTTGTTTGTTTTAGTTTAGTAACATCGGTGTAGTTTAGTAACATTAGTACATGAAGCTTCAGTTTACATATATTGTAACTGATCTTCTATATTCCTTGCTAGAGGAATAAGAAAAAGTAATTGAAAGATACTTAAGTACTTTTCATCTTATTCATTGTGTTTTCAGATGAAGCAAATGTAAGAAGTGCAGCTCAAAACTGAACTTGACCACAGATGTCTTAAGAATTGAACTTAGTGTTTCTACCATTTTAGAGCTTCTCTGCCCTTTTAAATTTGTTCAGCACCTGGTGAAACTTGGGAAAATTGAAGTGAGAGCTCCTGACTTTGATTGTGTATCACTGCACAGCTCTAAGTTTGTAAGAGGGGAGGGAAGTGTAGACTGTAAATGGAATAAATCACAGGAAAGTACTCTTGAAGCAGTCAAGGGCACAGGGGAGAGAAAAGGCTGTTCTTTAACATTCAGAAATAAAATTGATGCAGCAGTTGCCAAGGAGGAAGAAGTTTTGGACTTTACATTCATTGCTTGTGGAGCAGGCTCAGAGACCTAATGTAATTTTTTTCCTACATTATTGAATCAAACATCTGTTCTCTCAGAAGTTTTTGTAACTAGAACATATTAAGAATTAGGTTGGTTCTGTTACAGCAAATAGCCTAATAAAGCAAGTATTAATTAAAAGTGTGTGGCTAACACTTCAAGATAGGATGTTAAGCAGTGCTATCCTGATGTACTGTTGAAGACCACTTTTGGGGACCCTGTTTTACAGAATCACAGAATGTTAGGTTTTGGAAGGGACCTCAAAAGATTATTTAGTCCAATCCCCCTGCTGGAGCAGGATTAAACAAACAAGAAAAAAAGAATATCCCCTGCCCTCAACAACAAGGCAACTTCTAAACTAACAAAAAAAGCAAATGATAGAAAACTGTATTTTTGGCAAACCTAGTCAAATATTTTTTCTAACAGTAAAATTTAAATATTCCTGTCCTGCATCTCTGTTTTATGAAGTGATGCTAACGTGTACTGTAAACCACATTGCAGGGCAGAAGGAATAAACAAAAGCCAGTAACGTAAAACTTCAGTGTGGAGGCATGAATGATGGGAGATGAACAGGGCAGAGGAACACAGGATTTTTGTACTGGCAAAGGCAGTTCAAGAAAATATGTCAAAACATCCTGGAGCACAAAAATATTTTTTTCTGAATTAGAGGATGAACGCTTATAGGGGCATATGCAGAAAACTTCAGGCAACAAAAGATTGATTGCAAAGTGACTTTAAACTACAAGTTTGTTGAAAGAAAGATCAACAATTTAGTATACAAAGATCTAATACTGATTAAAAACTAATCTGGATGTTTTCAGAATTAGCTTTCTAAATTTGAACTAATTCTCATGCAAAAGCAAAAAAAAAGGAAAACTATTTTTCAAAGTAGTTATATTTGACATTAAGAACTAGTCATGTAGTCTTAACTTTATCTTGTATTTTTTTTTCCAATAGGTAAAATGAAAGGACTTGCATTTGTTCAGGATCCTGATGGCTACTGGATTGAAATTTTGAATCCTAACCACATGGTGACTCTCACTTAGTTCTAATGAAGTATATTATATGAGAGATGCACACTTGCAGTCCCCTGGAGAAAATCTGTGTTTGTGAAATTCTCGCTTAATGGAGAGGAATCAGTCATGTTCAGTCTCCTCTAAAACTATCCCCTGGGACCTCACTGTACTTGAGTTCCTTCTTTCTTGGCCTGTGATGCCACTGGAATTTGTTTCCAGTTAGGAATATTCAACCATTTTTTGGAAGGGCGCTTACACAGATTCTCCTTTTGAACATTGATTATGTTAATATTTCACTAAACACTATCAAGAGATACATGACCAGAAATTCAGTGCATCTCACACTGTTTAGATTTAAACTAAAAAGAACAAAAAAAAATCCTGCGTTAGTACCAATGAGCTTCAACAAGGAGGGGGAAAAAAAAGAGTATTTTTTTTTAAGTCTAAAGATCCTGAAGGCTTCATGCCCTATCTTGTATACTAGAAAATAATATGTCAGACTAACTTTGACCGTAGTAACATATTTATGAAAGTCCTAATCTTACTTACAGTATGCCAGGCAAAACTCTTTAAAGAGCAGCCTTAAACAGTCTTGCCTGAAACAAAAAACTTTGTGGAGGCAATAAATCAATTTGATTTATAATAATAAAAGTAATAAATGCAGAAAGAATTCAATCTTTCAGCTTCTGGCTGCTGATTGACAGCTAAGATAAGAGTTCTCATAGTTGCTAACTCACAGTGATCCTTCTTGTCTCTTCCAACACTAGAACGAACTTGCTTATAATTGTTGTTTCAATAAAAGACTGAGGTTATATTAAACTTCAATGCTCTGTACGTTCTGCATTAGGAAATTAATGAAAAAGAGTATCTGAAACAGTTTCCTACTAGTAGATGTTTTGATCTGCCCTCTCAAAACCAGTGACTGTTATTGAAGTCATACCTGTAAACAGCAGGAAAACACATAACACTTTGATATGTTACACAAACTATTTGATTTTATGCTGTTCCACCTGTTAGAAACAGTGTAAACTGTGTGAAGTTTTGAGTTTTTTCCTTCCAATGAGGAAAAAAAACCTCTACCCTATCTTACTGTGGTTCGAGTAGTAATTAACTAAGTCTTCAGTTATGTGACTATTGAATAGTGTAATGGCATTGCAGTTCACTTCCAAATAAAGCATTGGTGAAAACTACAAAATACTTTTAAAGCAGGATGACCTGTTGCCTTGCTCATTGTCGGATTCTAGATAACTCAAAGGCTATTTGTAAGGCTATTTGTTTTGGTTCATGGATTCTTTTTTGAGAAGAAATCTGGTGATAAAAGAGTATGAATTGGGCCTAGTAGTGAAGAAGATAACTGTGACTTGATTAGCAGGATCTTTTAGTAGCTTAATCATAATGGGCAGAGTTAATAACTGTCAATGACTCCCTGGCTTCGAAGTTAAAACAGAGATGCAGAAAGTATTGCATTTGATTTCTACTATGCTAATGTAGATGTTAATAACTGAAATGTCGAGTGTTGCTGTTCTGTCTCCTTGTCTGAACAATCCTTAATTCTGTCCCCTCCTCTTAAGATAGCTTATATAAATTCAGTAATTTTACAGAGCTCCACATGAAAAATCCTTCATAAAACTTGATCCAAGATATTTTGTTTACTCTTGGAAATGAGTAAAATCGATTATATCCTTCATCTGAGCCTCAGGTCTTGGAGAAAGGAATGTGAAAACTATTGCTCTGCTTAATACCCCCTACGGATGTGGAAGCAATCATAAATTCATTGGAAGGTAGACATAGTAACTCAAAAGATAATTTTTGTCCAGTTTTCTGTTTGTTATCTGAAGCAACCCTGATATTTTAAATTGGCATTTGTATGACATTTTCTGACTGGTCTCTACAGTATCTAACAGATACTGTGCTTTAGGCAGTGCCTTATCGGTTTCATTCTTGTACAACAAATTCTTTCTCTTCTTGGATATTTGCCAAGTTGCCTTTTTTTCTGCAACAATAAACTCTGTGGTTCATGGTTGCATTATCTATTTATGCCCTCCTATACTTCCAGAATTAATACCTAGCCTATTCTTTGTCTTGTTCCTTGTACAGTTGATTACTCTCCTGTACGTTAGGTCATTTTGATAGGGACAATATAGTTACCACTCTTTGGAGTGGGATCTGAATAAGTGAGCTGTCTTAATAGCTGTCACCACATGATCTCAGAGTCTTCTTTCTCCCAGATGTGGGGCTTTTGACATTGCACCCCCTGCCCCAAGCAGGCTAATTCAACTTAATAAAATGGCAAAGATTTTCTTAAATGTTGGGTTAATTTTATGCCAAGTTGTCTAAAACTGAGTTTTATTTCAGTCAATACCGATATGTCATCTAGAGTTTTATGACCAAGGCGTTGGCAAGGAAAATCTCAAAATCTTACAAGCATGTAACTTGGTGGTTCTTACTTTATCAACATACCGCATTTCACTTCATTTCAAAGTACAGGTGTGACTGGAAAAGCTATTGACCCAATTGTATGGCATCCAGTAATTAAAACCAGGACAGTTTGTAAATCAGATGAGTAAGTTAAAGGGTGTGCATAGGTAGTTCAGTGGATAGCCATACAAGGAGGAGCAGGCTATGCTGAAGGTTCTCTGCTTGGCACTCAAAAGCTACCCTAAGCACACTTGCTAATTTTGGAATGACCCTTGTTTTCTTTTATGTGCTTAACAAAGAGTTGGCATCATGAAGTGGGCAAGCTGTGTTTGGGGTTTTTTTACAAAAAAAAGTTACTGCTGCTTGCTATGCTCAGAGCTATTTAAAACCAGTATTCTCAGTTATGCAATCCAAGAATAAAATACTAAAGGAAAACACTTAATGATGCTTCTTTTAGCCTGCAGCAGATGTTAAAGATTTTAGATGTAAAAACTTTTGAAATGATTTAATGTTCTCACCGATCACAGACAATGCTATTTTCACTTCTTTCAAGGTAACACTCTTCCCCCAACTCCAGTATGGAGCTAAATACCAGGCAGTGCTTTGCCACTGGGAGGGCCTGGATTTAGCGCCGTGCCGCACAGCAGGAATTAATGCCATGGTCACGTAGGGAGAGCCCACGTTCTCCTTACAGACAGGAGGGGGTTCCCGTTCCTCGGGAAAGCAGGGCACACGCCGATCGGCGAGGGACGGGCGAGCACACCGTCACACTGCGGTAAAGCAACGCGTGTTTCGGCTGCAGCCGAGTGCCAGCAGGTGGGAGGACAGGGCAGGTTAAACACCAGTCGCCATTCCGTCACGGCTGCCTGAACAGGTGCCCGGCTCCTGGCAAACGCACCTGCAGAGAGCGTGCAGCCCCACCCGAGACACCGCGATTTCAACACGCGCAGAGACGGTTCATGAGTGCCGCAGCGGCCGCCAGGCTCGCCCTGCTCACCGACCGCAGGCGGCTCGCCGCCTCTCCCGCCTCGCCCCGGGACTCGCGGCTCCCCTCAGCGGGAGCCGAGCCCCAACCGCTGTCCCCCGGCCCGGCCGGTGCCGCTCTGCCACCGGCCGCCGCCGCTCCGTGCCCGGAAGAGGAACCCGGGCGCCGCGCGAAGGGCATTACGTTGGCCGAGGCGGCCCCGCGGCGCTGCAGCGCCATTCTCCAGGGTGCCCGCCCACGTCAGCACGTAGGAGAACGGCTGCTGTTGCTAAGTGACGTCAGCGCGCCGGCTGGCGTAGGGAGGGCGGTGGGGCAGGGGGTGGAGGCGGCGGCGGCGTCGGTGGGGCCGGTGAGTCCCGGGGGAGGGGGGCGGCCGGGTGCGTTTCCTCTGCAGAGCGCGTTCGCGTGATCCGAGCGGCGGCTCTCACGGCCTCCGGCCCCTCGGCGGGCTGGCATGCTGCCGCCGGTGGCTCCCGCCGGGAGCGCGCAGGGCAAGCCAGGAACGGGCGGCGGCGGGGCTTGCGCGGGCCGGGGAAGCGGCGGCGTCCGCGGGCAGCGGTGGGGGCATCAGGCGATGGAGGGGTTTCCCCTGAAGCACCTCTTTGTGGAGGCGAGAGTGGGGCGGCCGAGCGGGTGGGAGTCAGCTCCCCGGCGCCTCCCGGCTTGGGAGGCGGGTCCTGGGGCGGCGGCAGCCCCGGCTTCCCCGGCGCGACCTTGGGCGGACCGCGGGCGCTCGGCCGCGGCGTGAGGCGGCGGCTTCACCCGCCCTCGCCTTTGCCTGCCCCTGCGACTCGCAAGGCCCCGTGGTGGCTTTGTGTTTGTTTGTCTATGTTACATGAGGTCAATATTTTGACGCTTTGATAGTACACACAGTGTTTCCCCAGGTTCTCCTGGGGTCTCGGTACTTGACTGCTCGTGTAAATTACGCGCTGCTGTGATGGATTGAAATTACGTCTGAATTAGAAGAAGCTGTCATGTTATCAGGCTTTAAAAAACCCCAACTCGTTAACCTGTTAGTGATGTGCCTATCATCTTGCTTGCACAGCAGTGCTCTTTGCTCACGTTATTTTTAAAGCATAGGACACAGACACCCTCCTCCCCCCCCCAAAGCCTTGTGCTGGGATCACTTAACTTTTTAACACATTTTAATATTGAATTTGAGCCTACTCACGATGCAGATGTATTTATCATGCCCTCTGTTACAAATCTGTAAGTAGGTTGCTTGAAGTTTACTGTTCTCTTGGGGTCTCTTCACTCATATCTGTCTAAAAAAAGCTACAAGAATTTTCATTAATGCTTTTTTAATACATTTTGATTAATGCAAGCCAATTTCGTGACATAAATTACTTGTAGGAACAAATATTTACATGTTACATGTTATTCTCTAAAACCAGGAGATCTTTGTCAAAGACTTGTTCTCAATTTGCTGGATTAAGGTGTGGTTACTTTCCAGTTCATGAGACTACCTAAAAATAGTTGTTCTTCTTTCTCATCCCTTGCTTCCTTAAACATATACTTTAAAGAAGATTAGTGTCTCTTATGAGATAATTCTTAAATAAAGGTATCCTCTCTTTAGCAAAATAAGTAGTTTATATTTCCTGCTGGCAGATATGATGGGAAGAATAACAATAATTTATATTTGTTGAGAGAGGCTCATTATGTTGGTTATGTGTTTAAACAAATAAAGCTTCTATATTTATGTATTTCATCACCCTACAGTTTTGTTTTGTTTTCCTGTTTGTAAAATTAAAGGCTCACACAGGAGAAAGGTCTGCAACTGCCTGAAGTAGTGTAAAAAAAAAACCACAAAACCAACCCAACCAACAAAACCCCCAAAACCTTTAGCTAGGCAAGAACACTTAGAGAACTTTGGATGTGCAGGGAATAAAACATGTATGATACAGTTTGTATAGACCTGATTTAGTTGGGATGCCTGTGTGGGCGAATGGTGTTTTTGGGGACATTAATGCTGTAGCAAGAACGTCAGGATGGAATTTTTTGTGTTTTAGAATGAACAAATGAATGGCAGTATGTTACCATATTTTTTGATGGTTAAAAAAAAAAGAATGGTCAAAATTAAATGATGATAGCTCAAAATAAGAAATTCTAAAGCTACGTTCTAATGTTATTAGAAGTTTTCCCATAGAATGGAGGGATTTTAAAAAGAATTTATTTCTACAAAAATTTTAACTGAGAAATATGCATCTTACTCACTTTTGCCATTGGCTACATGCCCCCAGTTTCTGATGGTATTTATTTCATGCATTGTTTCAGGAAATGGTACAGTTGTTGCTGTGCAGCTGGATGGTGCTGGATAGTGTTTCTATGAGCTTGCTGTTCAATCTCTCTGTTGTTCAGAATGGCGAAGAACCCTAATTTTCAGGAAGTTGGTCATCTGCCTACAGGCTACGTCCACTGCAGATCTTCAGACAGCTTTACTGGTAAGTGGACCATTGTATTTTCTTGAGATTTCAGCTGAAGGGTTTAGTTTTATGCCATTTTAAGCAGGTTGTATCAAGTGCATTAATACCTATTTTATATGTGTGTTAATAAATAATCTACACTAGGAATATTGTTCTTTGTACCTAGCTAAACTTATTCCTGCTCTTTGATCAGAGGAATACATCCCAGCAGAATGTAAAACATTCCCATTACTTAAGTGCTGGAGTGCTAATGTGTTTGCAGATGAGCAGCACGCATAACTTCCCATATGCTTTGAGTCAAAACACTTTTGGTACTAAGTTGTTGTTTGGAATGCTGTCATCGAATGGTGTGGTTATTTACCATTAACCAGAGTTAACATCTGCTTTTCTTTTAATCCTTTCACAACAGAAAGGTTGGAGATTAAACTTTTCTGTGAAGTGAATTTCATTTATTTGAGCTTTCATATTCTATATCTATAATTTCATACTGAATAGGTTCTGTTATTGTTGGATACTAAGTATTAGAACCTGTTTTTTTTTTTTCTTTGTTACAGTTTTCACTCCTAGTTACCTCTGTTGTTGTTTAGAAGCACAAAGGAGCTTCTGTAGTGAGGGTTCTGACAGAATAAGCTTGCTTGAATTGTACTCTGCGTATGTTAAAATATTTACTGAAAATTCCTATTTCCTGAGATGTTAGCTTGTTGTACCAGAATCTGAGAATGAAATATTTTTATATAAAAAGACGTGTGTATATCTGTTAAAAAAACCAAACCATATGATTTGAAACAATGGTATGTTTGTACAGTAGCCTTACTGTCACACCTACCATGTTTTGTGAGTCTATGGTAATAGAAACTGTAAATACATTCCAGCAAAATATTAATTAAATCATATCAAAATATTTTATGAAGTAATGAATTATAAAAAATTGAAATAATACTCAAATCCTTTTCAGTCATCTGAGAACCAATTCCTGTTTCTAGGTAAAATAGCAGTGTAAGAGAATTTTATTTAAGAAAATTCACTTTGTGTAATTCTGACAAAATCTGTGTTATCTTGGTAGGTACAAGCTAGATGATGAAGGAATTATCAGTTATGTAAACATTTTCCACTCCTTTTATATTTAAAAAAATCCAAATTATTCATGAACAATTTCTTAAATTCATTTTTCTATGCCTGATATAAAAACGACTCTTCCATGTTTCATTGAAACAGCACTGCTCTTCAGAGGACTCTTTAGTGATAGCCTAAATGAGGGGGAAAAGTGACTGACTACGGGTCTTTATTGCAGTTCTGGTTTGAGAGTTGTTTAGTAAAGATGTCATTGGCATTTTGCTGGGTTTTGCTGGTTTTTGCTGCATTTTCTAGGTCATGTTTTTGTGTACTGTAACATGTTACAGATTGCTATATTTCTTTTTAGTAAGTAAGCTGAAAACAGGAGGGGGGATTTGTTGTTGTTTTTCTAGCTGTGACACACATTGTGTAATATTGCATATTGCCTTATGTAGTAAATACCAGGCTGTGTTTTTCACATGCTCACTGTTGAAAATGGCCACCAAGAAGCGTGTCTTCTGATGGGGTCTCCTGACAGCAGAGTGATTTCTGGGCCTTCTGACTTAACAGATGCCTTTTGAGATAGCTGCAGTTTTGGTGGTGCCTTAAACTCACTGAGAAGACTGTTGGTTTTTTTGTTTGTTACTGTATCATGAGCAAAGCTGCAGCAGCTGACTCCTAAAGCAGTTAATTAGCTCTGAACACCTGCTGAAAGTAGGTTATGGTGCTGGCAAGAGGCTTGGCCTTTTATTCAGAAGCTGGTTAAGTGTTCTTTGACCACCAGGAAGAGTAAACACCTGTGTTCTATGAAAGGGGTGATGTTTTGATGACAGAAGGTGCCAGAGGGATCTTCAGGAAGGGTCTTGCCAAGCTCCCGGCAGCATCCATATTTTTTTTTATCATATGTGATACTTTGAGTTGCAATTAGCAAAATACATGTTTAGCTGTACAGGGAAGTTGTGAGCTCATAGCAACTTGTCACAGCTAAAGCAGTATATGACTTTTTACTTCCTCAAACAAGAAATGTGCAGGTCACTTCAAGGGTTGACTGAATTCATACCTTTAATTAATCCAGTCTGGGAAGATCTGAAGTCTTGTATTATTTGTTCTATATTTTGAAGGTGGGACTGTTCTCACTGGGCTGCTTTATATAGAAATTCCACAGTAGAGATGAAACTTATATTGGAAATGTGTAGTAGTGAACAAATAAATGAGTTTGGGTACTTCTTCAATATACTAGTGTTACCCAGAGAAAGCATATAAGGCACATACATAGTTTCATAAAGTTTCCAATTTCCAACACCTCGTGTCATTCCAGCATTTGATAGGCTCCTTGGCCACAGGTTTGTAGCCATTGTTGAGTCCTCTGTTCCTGTGATGTTCTTGTTTGAAACTGACAATTTAGAATAATACATTGTAGCACTAAGTTGGAGAGCATTAAACATTGAAACAAATTTGTCTTGTGGCTTACACACAGGGATTTCTAAATTTCTACTTTCATCACTTTCATCAGGGTCTTGATGTTCATAAGGACTGACATCATTGGCTGATTAGCAAGTGTCCCCAGTTCAGACTTTTCCCTCTTCTATACATTGATTAATGCTTAGAGAAAGGTTTATGTACCCTTGAGAGGGAAGTGTGCTTTTGATTTTATTTATTTAGTTAACATGAAATGGAAACAATTTTCACTTGAACTTTTCACCCTGTTCTCGCACAACAAACAGCTGCGGTTACTGGAAGCAAGGTTAGTGTGCTCCTCATGGCATTCCCATATCTCTACCACTTTTACAGTCTTTCAGTTTTATGCAAACAGCACCTGTTCTTATTTTTTAGAGATAAGAGTGGATGAAAGAAACAAAGTAGAATGTAGAAAAAATTGAATTAAAAATAGATTTAAAAACCAAAATGTGCCTATACTTGTTGACATATGCAGTATTATAAATGAACTTCCCTAATCAATCAGAATCGGAACTAGCATTACCTCTGGACGTGCATATTCCATTAATCTGTTCAGTGCAGAGTTGTCTTAGCTAGTTGTGAATTAACCAGTGGAAATGGAAGGAAGTCTGTTGTGAAAAAGCATAAAAATTAATTTATTCTTGTGTCAAGGTAGAAGAATGACTGTACAGTGTTCTGTGTTCCCATGGTTAGGCTGCCTCCAGCATCTTGGCCAGTATTGCTGGTTCCATGCTGTAATGGCTCCAGGGGCACACAGCTTCTAATTCAAGTAGCAGAGAGCACCTGAGGGAAGCTGGGTTTTTGTTCCCGTTTGTGCTGTGATCTGTATTATCAATTTAATATACCGTATTTTTCTCAAATCTTATTTTCTATCACTTTTTCTAGTTTAGTTTCAAGTTCCTTGGAACTGTGTTTCTACAGTATCTTGATTTTGGATTAAGTGTTTCCAGGTGTTACAGAAGTGCAAATAATACATAACCCCATGTGCATGTGTTTTCTTTTCTTTGTTGGGATAGAAATTACTGGAAATAGATGCATGTTTTCTCATAATACTTGAAAAATATAGCTTAAAAACGCATTCATGTCATGAATATTTCACTCAAAAGATTAATGTGTTAGCTTTGTGCAGGGTATGGCCTCATCATTTTCCTGCTTCTTGTGTATGCCATTTCTTCAGCACTAGGTAGGTGTCCATTTTGAAAAGTGACTAGTCATTGGAGCACAGAAGGTGTCTCTGAAAATATGGGTGGTTATTATCTGAAACAGACAACCTCTTTTTTATTTAAAAGTAAGCCAAAGTATAACAATAGAAGCTGATTTATGACCTAAATTCTCCTGTGAGACTACAGAAAGCCTCTGTGGCTGAAATAAAACAAAACCAGCAAAACTCGAACCTCTTGTGCATTAAGTAACAAAATATTTCCATAGAATATTTGACTGATGCATTAATCTGTATTACACATTAGTGGACAATCTCTTACTTTATGACTAAGAGGTATTAGCGGCTTTAGTTTCTTACATGGATGAGGGAACAAGAAGGCATCAAGAAAACTGAGTGGAAAGGGTGAGAAAATTGAATTGTAAATTGTAAAGTTGTGTTCTTTGGCAGACTTTCTCTGTTATTTATTAGAAGTTTGTCTTCTAGTTCTGGAAAGTTGATTGGAATTCTGCAAAGACACTGGTGTGTTTATTCATTCCTGATTTTGGTAGAGACTTGGGAGTTAAGACTATGCTTAACTGGTCAAATTATTTATTTCATTATAATTTATGCGCATTTTAATTCAGATAAAATTGCTTTCTAATGGTAACTTTAATTAAAATTGTTTTAATTTTTAATTCCTTTTGTTGAAAGTTTTTATTTTAAGTAAATGGATTGACAGAACAAGAAGTGTCAGAATTCTCTGAATTATTTTCTGTTGGCTAGAATTGTTGATGCAAGCTGCATTGAGTCCTGTTGTAAATGAGTTTTAGTAGAAAAGCACTTGGTTTCATTTTTCTTGTACCGTGTGGTAACTTACATCAGTTGGGTTTTTTTTGTAATCGCAGTTTGATCTTTGCTGTTTTTAAATAGTTGTGCCCTTTATAATACTGGTTGTTTTCTTTTTCCCTTTAGGCTACCAATATCACCATCCCTCCAAGATGAGTAACAGCCATCCGCTTCGGCCTTACACAGCTGTGGGTGAGATTGACCACGTTCACATTCTGTCAGAGCACATTGGTGCTCTAATGAATGGGGAAGAATACAGTGATGTTACCTTTATTGTAGAAAAGAAACGTTTTCCGGCACACAGAGTGATCCTGGCTGCTAGGTGCCATTATTTCAGGTGAAGCATAGCTTTTTGTCAGGCTCACAGGAAATTTTCATGCAGATAAGATAAACATTGTTTCTCTATGAATTTTTCAGGATGTAATCATCTGTCCATTGAGTGTGACCTTTTCTGTGTGAATGTTTCCCAGCACATCAAATCATTGCGTCCAAATATAAAAAGATAAATACCATGTCATAATGTTATTCTTTTGACCTTCATTAAATTGGATTTTCAAGGTAGTTTCACAAATTCATGAGAAATAGAACTTCAGAACAGGAAAGTTATGCTGTAAAATTGTTTTGATTTCTCAGCGTTTGGATGGTGTGCTACTCTAGAATATACTCAGTTGGAAAGTTTAATTTTGATATATTGGAATTATGTAAAGAAGTCTGGCTGATACACGTTAAAATATATATTTTAAAACTAGGACTAATACTAATCTAGCTTTCACTCTAAATGTAATTAATAGACCTTTCTGATAATCTTCTTCCAGTTAATTTTGTCAGAGGGATAAGCTAGTAACTAAAGTGTGAATACAAATTGTGTTCAAACTGTCTGTCATACTTTAAAAAAATAATTGTGTGTACTTTGCTTTTTCTTGAGATTCAGGATTTTGTTCGAGTTGCCATGTGCTGAGTTCTGAGTAGGGAACAGAGGGTCAAGAATCCTGAGATTAGCAAATCTGCTGCTGCTTTATAGTGGCAAACTATTAGTTTCACTTGCTTTTTGATAATTTTTCCTTTTTTTTCTTTCTTACTGATAGCACTATATCAAAAAAAGGTACAAGAATCACATCTCAATTTCTGCTTCACAAGCCATTATTCAAAGTGGAAATGAAGCAATTGTTGTGTAGGATAAATGCATGATTCATTAGAATATTATTCTTGTGCAGCTGCTTTCAGAGCAGAACTGCACTATAAATGCCAAGTATAAGGGTTTTTCTTTTGTAGATTCCTAAACCATATCCCCTTTGTATTCCCCTTGCTGTAAATAATAATTTATTCCTTTCTCTTTCAACTTTTTGCCTTGTTTTTATCAGGTTATAAATTTCTCAAATTTTATCTTCCTTGTAGAGCATTGTTGTATGGCGGAATGAGAGAATCTCAGCCTGAAGCAGAAATTCCTCTTCAGGACACCACTGCAGAAGCATTTACCATGCTGTTGAAATATATTTACACTGGTCGTGCTACACTACGAGATGAGAAAGAAGAGGTTCTCCTAGACTTCCTAAGCCTAGCACATAAATATGGGTTCCCAGAACTGGAGGATTCCACATCTGAGTATCTTTGCACTATACTTAATATTCAGAATGTCTGTATGACATTTGATGTTGCCAGTCTTTATTCTCTTCCCAAATTAACTTGTATGTGCTATATGTTTATGGATAGAAATGCCCAAGAGGTGCTCTCCAGCGAAGGCTTCCTGTCACTTTCTAAGGTATAATATGTTAGTTAACAGGTATTGTTTTACGCTAGTGAAAATGTGATAGATGGAAATGTTCAAGCCAAGCTGAACTGAAAATCCCAGTGATCTGTTTTGAATTTTTTAGGTGTTCAATTTTGACCAGTCAGCAGTCTAATCTTAGTATGTCTTTTTTTTCATCTGTTCTGTAAATAATATAATTTGGCTTCTGAATTCTGCCCAAGGGGTATAAAATAAATATTTGAAGTTTGCAGAAGATGCTCCATTCTGTTAATTTCTTGATATAGGCTGTCTCAGTGATGGGTGATTTTTCTACTGTGTAAGCTAAAGCATTCTGGAGGTTGTTGTGATTGGTATTGCTGGTTGTCATTGTGTTACAAAATTGCATAATATGGTGGTGGTGAAGTGTGGTTTGGGTTTTCTGTGTGCTGGTTTTGTTGTTGTTGTTAGGTGCATAAATATATGTGCCTGAGTCTATTTAGTCTATTCTATGACACTGGCATTTTCCACTTACTCTGGAGTGGTCTTTGAGCTGGACGTAGTAATGACAGTGTTCTCAAGTGGTGTTCACAGGAAGCAGCAGAGTATTTTGAGTGAATAGTGACTTAATTTTTTTGTAAAGTGTTTTTAGTGGAAAAGCTGTGATGGGTCTATTCATTGAATAAGTACAAGACACTCTGCTGACTAACTTACTAGTTGTGTGGGAAAGAAAATATGGGTTTTTTTCTCTCTATTGTACCTGTCATTTGCTAAATCTGAGCTCTGAGAGCATATTATCAATAAAGAAATTGGCAAACATCATTCATCAAAAAGCACATACTTTGACATTTTTGGCTTAGCCAGTCCTGGTGTATATTGAGATCTAGCCTTTTCTTAGGCAAACTCCTAATTATTCTGCTAGCTGAGAGAAAATGAAAAAGCTGTTCAGTTCTTTTTGTTCTCATTTTGCAGTCGGTGGATTTTCTGCATGAATAAGAGCCACTGAAGTTTTTGCCTGCTGATTCTAAGTTGGTACCAAATGAGAGAGAAAGGGGGAGGGGGTATCCCAGGAAGTTAGAAATGTCTTGAAGTGTGGCTGGGAATCACATTTTTGTCTTTCCCATCAGTGTTCTTATACCAGCCTAAGTTTAAAGGAATGCTTTGAACTACAGTACCAAATCCCCACATCACTTCTTATATTTCAAAGTAAATTTGAAGTAGTAACTGGAATTTAATTGATTCGAATAGTTCTCCACATTTAAATTCTGACTTGTTTCTCCTAGTTGGTTTGTAATATTACGTGTTTTACATGATGGATTCTATAATTTTTCCATAAGTAACTAAAACAAGCTACAGTTTCAGGTAGTCACTCCTTTGGAGATTAATTTAAATAAGTACAAGTTAAAATACTCATTATTTTTAGTCTTATTTTAGTTTCCTTTTTTTTCTTTTTTTTTTTTTTTTAATTTATTTTTATTTCTGTTTGATTGCTTTGTTTTGTTTTTCTTTTCCAGGCTGCTCTTCTAAGTATTGTACTGAGGGACTCGTTTGCAGCTCCTGAGAAGGATATTTTCCAAGCTTTGATGAATTGGTGTAAACATAACCCAAAGGAAAACCACGCTGAAATCATGCAAGCAGTTCGTTTGCCACTAATGAGTCTAACAGAATTACTAAATGTTGTAAGACCTTCTGGGTTGTTGTCACCTGACGCCATCCTAGATGCCATTAAGATTCGTTCTGAGAGTCGGGACACGGATCTCAACTACAGGGGCATGTTAAGTAAGCATCAGGTTTTTTGTTTGGTTGTTTTTTTGTCAGTTGTCTGGAGGATATGGTTAATTTCTGCTTTGAGTTTTTATCTGTTGTGTCTTTTAAAAGGCTTTCACAATGAAATATCATTAGATACTGTTCTTCCTATTTCTGTTTCTCAAATAATATTAGTCAACCTGTTTTCTTGTTTTGTATGTTAAATATCGTTCAAATGTGAATGTTGGAATAAGACTGTATTTTCCTAGATGAAGTGCTATTTTAATAGAAAAACTTCTGCAAAAGCATTAAAAATGCATTGGTTGTAGGGTTTATGATATTTAAATGATTTTATGTTGATGGTGACTTGTTTTCTACTTCTTTAAGTTTTTCATATCTTCTCTGCTACTTTTGATTTTTCTTTTACTCTTTACATGCTTGCCCAAGTGGTATAAACATAAGTCTTCCAAATTTGGATTAATGGAAGCCTAAAAATTGTGAGAAGCCTGTTGTTTAACTTTTGTCTGTGCTCTCTGTTAATTCAACAAGAATATCTAATGCTGAGCTTTAGACATATATAGTTAGATTGCTATCTAATGTGTGATTTAGAGAGAGTGTTTACCCCACAGCAAAGCATAAAGTTAAATGTTGAGATCCTGCCCTGTAGTCTGTCAGTCATGCATGATGAGCCCTGAAAATAACTCTTTTCTCAGAACTGCATCTCCCCTTTTTTCTCTCATAGAAATTATAGATATTAATATTTAAACATATGAGTTAATATTAGGATATTGTAAAAGTTTTATCATGCAAGACATTTTGTTGACAGTGCACTAGAGAAATTTGAAAAAGTTAAATGGTGTTTTCCGACTTATTTTTATGCATATTTATGTCTCGATAAGAGTATGCTCCTAGTTTCAAAATTTCTAGTTTTGTCAAAATCAGAACTTTTTAGAGAACTGAATTTCTGTGTTGTTTAGTTCAAGCTCTTGGGACTTTTTTCTGTTTGTGGAAACATTGATGACCGCTTGCATTTTCATAGTTGTTCATTTGATGTTTTTATGTACTAGTACTACAAAACAGTTAAAATTTTACAACTTCAATTTCTTTCCTTTTAGGTATTAAATTTAATATCCTAAAATTTATACTTCTAAAACCTGCCTGAAGTGCTCAGAGACAGCTTTTCATAATTTAGTTTTCAGATTGTGTTTTCTAGAGTCTCCTTAAACAAGACCATTAATTTATTTTTTTTTTTATAGGGTGTTTCATCAATGTATTGTTCTGTAGTTGGAGTTAGGATCATCATCCCCAGGTATCTTGATGGAAGATCTGTTCCTAGGATGTAACAGGTTTATTACTGTGAAATGGTGGCATAAATATCTTGCTTTACCATGTTGATTCAAAGCACAAGTAGCCCATAGTTTCCCATTTCACTTTAGCTTTTTCCCATTTTGTTTAGCTTTGCAGAGTATTGGAAGCTTGTATAGCTATCAAAATAGCTTGTATAGCTATACCACTTTATATACCACACTGAAAAAATCAAGATGTGTCCACATCTTGAACATTTTATGTGATTTTTAGTTTCTGTCCACCCCAGTTGAAATTAGAACAAAAAAATAGGAAAGAAAGAGCACAAAAATTATTAGACGTGTGGTGAGAGGCTCATCACAAGGAGAGACTAAATAAACCAAAACTTTAAAACCAGGAGGAAAGTGATGATTGTATGATGAAAGTGCAATAGAATTCTATAAAACCAAGAAGGGGACTGAGAATATAGATACTGCATACTTGTAAATGATCACTACTTACTATTACTACCATAAGAGACCTGGAGGACATCAAATGAAATGAAAGCAGCAAATTTTCTAAAATACCTCTCTTTATGTACATTTTAATTTTTTTTTCCTTAAGCCTGTGTTCGTGTCTGAGAAAGGGTACTGGCAGTAAGTCTTTATTCTGACCTAATACAGCTCATGTTCAGAACATCTAATTTGCAGTATGAGAGTGTAAAAATAGTTATTATTTCCTTTTCTTCTTAGTACCAGGGGAAAATATTGCAACAATGAAGTATGGAGCGCAGGTTGTAAAAGGAGAGCTGAAGTCTGCTTTATTAGATGGGGATACTCAGAACTATGACTTGGATCACGGCTTCTCTCGACACCCGATTGATGATGACTGCCGTTCTGGAATTGAAATTAAACTAGGCCAGCCGTCAATAATCAACCACATACGAATACTTCTGTGGGACAGAGATAGTCGGTAGGTGCCAAGTTGACATGAAAAAGGAAAGTAATGAATTTTGTGCTGGTGATAATATATCAATTTGTTAAATATTTTATAGAAACAGCATGACACAGAGATGACAATGACAAATTTTATTTGAAAAAAATGTTTTTTAAATGAAGTTTTGGTTGCTTTTGTGATACTGAACTATCTCAATATTTCAATGTGATTTTTGTGTCTTCCTTAAATATTTTATATTACTAATGAAAGTTTATGTAATGTAAATTGTTTAAATTGTTTTCTATTTGCCACTTAGTTTTCAACTGCTTTTATTTCTGTTTGAAAAACAATATTCTAGTTCTTCTGCAGAAACCACAGTTTTTACATATGTACACTCCAAACATTGAAGGAGTGTTTGTTGGGTTTTTTTCAATATATCAAAAGTGTTAAGAAATAGCACGCTGACAATAATTCAGAGATAATCAAATTTATTTAGAGTGTGAATTATTGACTAACTACAGTAGTTATTAGTAGACACTTCATCGTGGGTCTGGTGAAGTACGAAAGATCAAATTATGTATATTTGAACAATTGAGTGACTGCCTAAGTAGGAAAATTGCAAGATTCTTTGTATCTGACAAATTGAATATATTAATTTTATAACTTGCCATGACAAAGGCTCCACAACTTAGTAGACAGCTCATGCAGGTGTTCATAAGCAAATTTCTATTAAAAACAGTAAAAGTATAAATAGCTTGTTTTAACACATTATTACCTTTCTGATAAAAGATTAATTTTATAATACTTCCAGACTAACGTTTTTGAATTGTGAAACATTTGCATTTTTCTTTAACTAAGCTGTGTTATTTTAGAACAGGGTGTGCTAAGGTTTTATTGTTGTTGTGGGGTTTTTTTTAAATTATTTTTCATAAATTATTTTAAAAGTATGTATTACAGTTGTTAAGCATTCAAAACAAACTGTATGAATTTTTAGCTATTTAATTATTTCATGTAACTTCTCCTGAATCAACTGATTTGTTTCTCCTCTATTTTGGAAAAATTGAAAAGTAAAACTTTGAAGGTACAAGGGACTACTTCATACAATATTATACTGCTTGTCCCAAAAGTTTGTAAACCAATTATAAACCAATTTTATAAAATTTGAAAAAGTATTAGAGACATATTAATAATGAGGAATTCTCTAGCAGTTTTTATAGAGCTTGTAAATGGTAAAATGCCCCTCTGCAAGACATAAATCAGCAGCTGCTAAAACTCAGGGGAAAACTCTTCACCTTGGGACAACTTACTGAAAAATGGTTTGTTGCTTGGTGTCCTATGCCCTTCCTGTGACACTTGTAGAACAAACCATTGCTGGTGGCAGAATATCCTAGAGTTTTTTGACTTGTAAAATACTGCGTGTACAGTGGTTTAAGATCTAGTTTCTGTGTTGTCCTGACTTTTTTTGTTTTTCTGTGGAAGGTTTGCTATTGGACTTTCTTTTTGCTTCTTGTCAGTTATAGTACCTGAATTGTGAGGTTTTTTTTCCCCCCCAGTAGGCGAACTGTATAAGATAAACAGAAAAGGAAGCATTTAGAGTATTTTGTCAAGTTGTGAGCTCCTCGGTATAAGATACTGACATACTGGAGTGAGTTCAGAAGGACATTAATGTGTTGAGGGCTTGAGGACCTGATATATAAGATGGTGAGAGAACTTGTTTTGAGAGGAGAAGGCTTATAAGGTGGAACCTACTGATGTCTTTGCCTATTTAATGGAAGAATATAGAGAATATAGGTCCACATTCTTACAGCTGTGTGTTAGGAGGGCAGAGAGCAGTGGACAGAAGCAACAAGATAAATTCCTATTAAATATTAGGAAAAAAATTCTTAATGGGACAGCTGAACATGGAAAGAGTTTGCCCAGAGAGGTTATGGGTATTGGCCCTTGGAGGTTTGCAGAACTTTCCCAGCCAAGACCTTCAGAAACTTGCTCTAAGATTGACCTTGCTTTTTCTAGAGATCCTTTCCAACCTATATACTCTTTTAGCCAGCCACTTATCTGCATCTTTCTCATTGAGTATATTAATAATGTCTCCAAAAAAGATCTTTCAGCAACTGTACAAGCACATGGTGGCTTATTGTTGAACATCTTTTTATACTACTCATTAATTTTAACTGTCTCTGTGACGCTCTGGTCTATTGAGTATCTTTATATAGATAATGTGCATTCTTAACAGAACCAAATACAAATTAACAGGTATGTTTTGCACCTCTAGTTTAGTGGTGTTATTAACAGATGGATCTTAGATATTGAAGTGCTAAGGAGACTAGATGTCTAAATAACCTCTGCAAAAAAGGTGGTATTCTTAAGAAAAATAAGAGGAATAGTGTTGTGTATGATAATGGAACTGCATTTTTCAGCTAATTTTTCTTTGCTTTGTACTTTCAGAAACCAGAAAACAATTAGCATGTTGTATATTACAAACTTGCATTAGTCTAGCAATGGTGATTTGGGAATCCCAAAATTCTCATCACGCAGAGGACAGTTAGTAACTTTTGGATCCAAACTACTCACGCTCTAAAATGTTGGAGCCTAGTTTGGTCAAATACGCATAAGCTGGTAATAGTAATGTTGCTAAAACACACTACTTATATGGGTTGTGAATATTACACATCTGGTTGTGAATGAGAAAGCTGACAGTTTGACAGTGTTATCTAACATTTTAAGAATGTTTAGACAATACCACTTTAGACATTGCCTCTGTAAGTTCTCAGGAAAAAAAAAATTGAAAATACTAACAAAGGCATTAATATTTAATAAATAATGTCTATATAGAACTTTGAAAGAGCCACTCTTCTTTTAGAGATCAATGTGAAAGGAGGATAGGTACTAACATGGTGCTGTTGAAATGTCTGTGAATGTTGCAGACTAGTACATTAAGAGAAAGAAAATATTCTGATATATGTATTTCGTGATTTGCTGATCCACAAGTGGAGTTTCTACTTCATTCTAAGTATCACTGGTGTAGGTATAATATGGAAATAACTGTGGCTTTTAAGTTTTACTTTGGGTTTGTTTTTTCTTAACAGCAAGCTGTAAGCTAAATATAATTGATAAGCAAGAGAAAGACAGAGCTTCTGTTGGTGACTTTTTTTATTTTTTATGAGGTAATTTTGGGGTGTGTAAGTAGTGACAGGCTTAACCACAGAATCACAGAATGTTAGGGATTGGAAGGGACCTTAAAAGATCATCTGGTCCAATCCCCCTGCCAGAGCAGGATTAACAATGTGTCATAAAACAACTGAAAGGGTCTGAAGTGAGGAACAACATCAGTAAGAAGATGATCATAAAGTAAATTTGCTTTTTTCAAGTCAAGAGTTTGAATTTGCATTTTTGATCTGCTAAATGGTTTTTTATTTTTCTTTATTGATATGGAAATAGAAATAATAATTATATCACTGGTGTGTTAGATTTATGCCATGCAGAAGGAACACAAATGATAATTTTTGACTGAGTTGAAAGTCTCCATTGCATTATTTAAGGGACAATAGTCTCATCTAATTACTGCAGATTGTGAGTGTTAGGATGTTTTAAGTCATTCTGAAAACATGTCTTAACTGCATGTGAATTTATTTTCAAAGCTAGTTTCAAAACTAGTTTGAAAATGGGGATCCCATTTAGATATCTTAGATACAGGTCTGTGGGTAGGAACAAATAGCCGCCTTCTCAGCACAACTGAAAATCTGGAAGAAAGTGTAAAATTTAATACCTAATATTTGGCTGCTTGTATTCTAACCACTATTTTTTCACAATCCATAGATCTTATTCCTACTACATTGAGGTGTCCATGGATGAGTTAGACTGGATTCGGGTTATCGATCACTCTAAATACCTCTGTCGGTCCTGGCAGAACCTGTATTTTCCTGCCCGTGTCTGCAGGTTAGTTCATCAATGTAATGTTGCGTGGCTATCATTAAATAATGTAGACAACAGAATGGGTTGCTGGATTTTGCTACTGCATTATGTATTTCTGATAATGCATGATATACACAACTTTCATCAGCTGTCTTGAAAAAAATAAATCTATCTTGGTGGATACTTTTTTAATATAAATACAGGCGATAAATTGCAGGCATCCTGTTTTGAAAACTCTGGTGCTTCCATCTCTGACTATGTATCTATTTGTTCTTGCTTTCTTTTTTTCTTTTTTTTCTTTATTTCTTTGAGTCATACTCACTTTTCCTCTTGCAGCTGATGTTTCGTTTAAATTTTTTTCACTCAGTAGTAAGCATCATTCCTTGAATGCTAAGATGTTCAAAATGTGTTTAGATACTTGTTAAACAAGTTGGAAATATATTTTTATATATTTTTATGTATTTTACATGTTTTCTACTGTTGCGTTGAAAGAGGGTTTTAAACAGGTGTGAGAGAAAGGGCAGAGTTAGGACTAAGGAGGTTTATGTAAACCAAAGCCACTAGATGGGTTCAATCGTTATTAAGGTGGTGGTGTCTTTTTACTCTAGGTGCTGGGAATTCTGGAAAAAGCTTATGATCACATTGAAGCTGTCTTACCCAGAAATTGAATCGAGCTTATCGTTAGAGAGGCCACAATCTGTAGATCCCAAAGATGTTGTCATCATTAGATTTCGGGTCACAGCCCCAAAGAGGAAGTGCCCTGTATTGTAGTAATTATTCTGTAGACACAAACTTCAGTCAGCACAGCAACCCTTGGAATCCCCAAGGAGAGGAAGTGTTTGGTTTTTTTTTCCTCCAAAGAATGACCCCTTTCTCTCATCTTTACTGGTCTACAACATGAGATTGCTAGCAAACAGCTGTAGTCTGTGTGGAAAGAGTCTAGTGGGTCACTTGCATGTCTCTTCCTCAGATAGCTCGCAGCCTCACTGTCCTTTCAGTAAGTTCATATTGAATGTAACTGACTTGAAATTTTATTTTCCTGATACAAACAAATGCATTCTCATTTTTTTCCTGTGTTATGATTCTGATGTTACTGTTTTTCTGAAATGGTTGTCCTCTTGTTTGTGTGCATATCTGATAAATTTTTGCTTAAAGTTGTCTGTAATATAACATCTAGCAATGGTGAAATGCCTCATGGAGTCTATAGGTGTTTTATATTTCCTGCGGGGGGTGTGTGTGTGTGTGTGTGTTAACTTTGTGTGAAGTGGATGGATTGTTATTAAGCACAGCTTTTTTTTCCTGTGTGTTCTAGCCCTCTGATGATTTCTTAATCCTCTGTAAGTGACTTGTGCTCAATTGGAGGAGCAGATTATCAGGAGGGAGTTCATTTCATATGGTATTTTTGTATGCATAGCTATATATTATCTACTTAAATGCATGCAAAAGCACACCTGGAAACCTCCCCCTTGCAGTTTTATTTTAGCAGATATTTGAAGTATACAGTTGTCCAGGTATACTATGTCACAGATTGCCTTATCACATAGTCCTCACGCCTCTCATGTTTTCCTGCTCCATGATCCCTAGTAAACCTGTTATTTTCTATAAATTTCTGTTCCTCATTATCATATCCACAAAGTGGTGGGGAATTCCCTGGAGGTGCAGCTTCTTTGAAGAGTGAGTGAAAGAGAAAGTCATGCAGCAGCCTAAGTTTGGGTACTTATTGTTAAGGAGGAGTAACCTTAAGGCAATAGGAGTTCTCAGTTGTGAATCAACATGATAATTCAGGGTAGTTTAGATAAGGCTGTTCTGTAATTTCTCTTTACAACAGTGAATTGAAGCCTATGTTGTACTAAGAGTGCATTTGCTAGTCAAAAGTACTGTGACTATAACATACTCTTTTTATGTATTGTTTCTTATAAATAAGAAAGGTTATTTTAAATGTAATTACAGACCTAAAATTTTGAGGAGCTTCACTTTAAGAACTTTTTATTTATTTATATTAATATAAATAGGTCAAACTTGAAGGTTGGCTCTGCTTTAATCAGGGGTTTGGACTAAGTTGGCCTTCAGAAGAGAGGCTTTGAGTGGGGGAGAGTATATACACATACGTATTAGTATTTTAGACTTATATATATATATATGGCTTTAGTTAATATTCTATATAGAAAGAAGTAAACAAGGACAACTAGATTTATTTTTTTTTTTGTCTCTCATTTCAGGGGTTTTTTTGAGTATGTATTTAAAGTAGTTTTGTTTGCTTAAATGAGTTAAACGAGTTTATTTCTAGGATAGTAACACTCAGAAATCCTAAAATATATAGCAGGTTTTTGTCATCTAAAAAAGAGGTGTTCTCCAGTGTTCTGAGCACAGATTTAAAATAGAGCTAATATGATATTATGTCAGAATGTAATATTTTTATATTTCTTATTCTGTTTTTACAGGCAAGTTATGTGTGCTTATCAAAGGGCGGATATGTTTTGGTTTGTATGTTTGGTATAGAAAGAAATTGTTAGCACATTATCAACTAATAATGGAAAAAAAAACATTTATTTCATTTGAAGATGTAAATATGTGCCCCATTTTTTAAAGGAAGGCTGTAATGCAGCTCAGTAAATCACTCACTTTTTTTATCACTAAGTTAATTAACTAGTTTGGGATGTAAAGAATGTGTTATATTTTCGTATTTCTCAACACTGCTTTTGCTATGTAGTCTTGAGTCAGTGTGACAAGTCCCAGTACTATGATTTTCCTGTTCATGGACAACAGAATTCATGAGTATGTTGCAAGCATCATGCTTTGCTCTGTCTTCTTGCCATTAGTTTTAATATTTATTCCCCTTTTGCCTTAATAAGGCAGTTAATAATCTCTTTGTAAGCAACCACTTAGGGAACCATGCAGCATTTTTTTGGAAGGTCTGTATGCATTGTCAGTGGAAGATGTTGGACTAAGTGTCTTTTTACAGTGCAGTTTCTTACCAGTTTAGATCTGAGATATGTGGTGGGGGCTTTTTGTGGTTGTGGGGTGTGGGGTTTTTTGTTGTTGTGGGTTTTTTCGGTTTTGTGTGTGTGTGGCTTTGGTTTTGTTGTTTGTTTTTTTTCTTTAAAGTTGATTTTAGCTCTAAGTGCTTTATGGGATTGCTGTATAGGATGACTTCTTGAGCAGTAATGGAGAATTGGAGTCTAGGGTTATTGGCTGTCGTTGTTATTTACACACCTTTTTTCATAGCAAGGGAGTAGAATATGCCAGATTCTGAACACGTTGAAGAGCAGCCTGTTTGTGTCTGATACAGTAGAGCAATTGTTCAAACATAGGTTATAAAGAGAATACGAGCCCTGTAACATCAGGCAAGGTTAGTTGCCTTTCTGAGTTACGTTTCATGTATTAGTTATGCAAGGTAAAAGCTGTCAAGGGCTGAACTCAGATGTTCACCTGAGTTTGAAGAAGCTATTCAAATGTTTCCATGAGCATAAAAATTGGAGTGTATCTTCTGTTTGCATGTTTGCAGGTTGATTTTTTTTTTTTTGTTTGCTTTTTGAAAGCCTTTCACTTTTCTCTTAAGTGAGTCTATCCATGTTCAAATCTACAATCAATGCCTCTTTCACACTAGCTAGATGAAAAAAATGTGACTTTCTGGCAGTTAGTTGTTAAATGAAGTGATTAATACCACAATAAGTTAAGACTAGTTCAGTCTCCTTAACAAGTAATTTATTTTATTAGGTGTGTCATAGTCTCTATCATGACTTTGATTTTTTTGGTTTGGTTTGGTTTTTTGGGTTGTTTTTTTTTTTTTTATTCTTGGAGCATTGTGGAGTATTTGCATTAGTGTAAGAATTAGGGACATTATTGTGCGTCCCATGAAAGATGATTTGTACTTGGCAGAACATATACCAAGGCATCCAAACTGATTAGGCAGAATCAAGTAAGTAACCTTGACTTATGGTAAAGCAAATGGACTTTTTTTACTTTGGTCCGTTTTACTTATAAGACCAAAGACTCTGAAATTCTATAATGAAAGGGAGAAGAGAAGATTGTTTATGCTTTCTCACACACAGAAGCTGATTTATTTGTCATTTGTAGGGTGTAATCCCTGATTTAGATATACAAGCTAATTTGTACAAGGAAGATTATTTCTTAAGCATCGAAGTTCAGTATAACAGTTGAGAGGGTGTTGCTGTATTTTGAGGTTGGTTTGGGGTTTTTTTGAGTAAGAGAAAATGGTAGGTATAATACATGGGGTGTTTATTGGCATAATTATATTTTTAGCATTTAATTTTTGCTTTAAATACTTCTAGAATAAATTATTCTACCACCTTTAAAAATTTGACAGCCGTATACTTTGCAGGAAAAACAAATAAGAATAAGATTACAGGGTAATTATTTCTTTTTTAATATGGTACTGTATTGGTCTTTCTTAGAATTTCTTTGGTTTTAGTTTCATAGTTTGCGTTTATATAGCAATTTTTGTGTAGAGCTGAAGACTTTCCTTAGAGGGAAGACAAGAGACGGAAAATAGTCATGTAAGCAGATGTTAGGAACAAGTGTCAGGTTCATAGTTATTCTACCTGTCTCTATTAATAGTTAGGCAATGTTGAAGAGAATGCTTTGTGTGATTGTTATCCTTGTGTGGATTGTTACTGATTTTTTAAGTGAATATTTTTCTTATTTCCAAGTATTTTTAATGTGTACCTGTTAATTAAGCCAGCTGTTTACCCTGTCATTAACCTGAAAAAATGACTACTGTCTTCTTGATTGTATTAAAAAGTTAACTCTTGCTTGTATAGCACTTAGTCTATAGTTGTGACAATGTTGGATTGTCTTATGTTTCAAGAAATCAGTGATAAAAATAAAAGAGCTCCTTGTAGGGTATTTTCATAACCCATATGGATATCAGTTTGAATATGGGTAAGCAACAATAGGTAGTAATTAAAAAAAAAAAAAAAAGGCAGATTTTCAAATCGAGATAGCAGTCAGAGTTGTGATTCTAAGCCACAGCTTTTTTTCCGGGATAAAAAAAAGTGCAAATACTTCAAGTGAATGTTAATACCTCTAAAGATCTTTGAACAGGCAATGCTGTTTTATCCTTCTCACTTTTTTCATCCTTTCATTTTTGTTTTGCTGCTTCATCTTTTTACTTTGTCCTAGACCACAAATTTTGAAGAACTTCATTAAAGCAATTACAAGAAAATGAAATGTTTTGAGAGATCTCAAAATAAGTCAAATGTAGCCACAAGGTGTCACTATAATAAAAGTTTAAAAGACTTAATTTCTTTCTGCTTAAACTCCTTTTGTGAAACTTATTCCTAGTGTATGTTGGGCTTCTGTACTAAACTTCCCAGATTTAGAGAGTCCCTCTGGTTTGTTGTTTTTTGGTATAGAGAGGACAAATAGAGAGATGGTGCATTAGATCAGAAGGAAACACTCAATTTTCCATTTTTCATCTGACATTCAATGTTACTGAATTTTAATTGCGGGAGTATTTGCCTAACCAGAGCAATTTATAGTTTGAGAAGTAAAGCTATTCTGTCAGTAATACTGGAATTTGAAAAAGATAATGAAAGGGGAAAGGGGTCAATTTTTTTATCTGCATTTGCTAGTATTTTATTATTTTAGCTCTTCTTGAGACATTATAATGTTACTAATCAAAGGGAAATATTAATTATTACTTCTTAAGTTTTTGGTCCTAAAGCATCGTTCTATTAAAAGAACTGATAGATGCCTGTAGAATAATGCTGCAAATGTGGGAAATTATTTAAGCATATTATTTTTCCTAGTTTTTAATTTGTTTTAAATTCAAAAATGTTGAGTTTTTCTAATACTAGTAGGTTGAATTAGTAGTGGTATTATATGTGCTCTGTGTTCGCTTAAAGTACTTGGCTGGTACAGAAAGCATGGTGTAGAATTATTTTTGCTTTAGAAGGTGTACTCGTGTATTAAATGTATTTATCAGTGCAGAGAGAATTTCTTGCCTTTTATTAAGCATTGATGATATTGGGTGTTTTTTTGTTCAATGCTCCAACAGGTTTGGTTTTTTTCTGCAAATTATTACACCGCTTGTAATCCTCTGCCTGAGTGGAGACAAATTAAACTGTAGACCTTGTCTCCTGAGCGTTTAAAAAAGCAAAATGTAAAAATGGTAAATGTTTCAGTACTAACATAGTTCTAAACTAAGAAATGCTGGTAGTTGTGGACAATTATTTTGCAGGTAGTGATATGCAAAGAGATATGATTTCCAAGTATAGGCTAGACTATATTTTTTTCTTTAATGCTCTTGGTCAGGCAGCCTCAGATACCTGTGCTTTATACTGGTGATGGTTCAGTCATTTTACTTTTCTTTCCACTTGGGAGTCACTCATTAAAATTAGTTACTAATTAGGCAGCAGTGTCTCTCTTTCAGCATTACCAGTAGGTCTTTGACATCCTTATATGTAGAAGATACTATTTTTGCCGTTTTCCTGTGCTTGGTGGAAACTTAGTGATTATAATTTGCCAAAAGGCGTTCTGAATATGGTTCAATTTAAGAAGATGTTGAATCAAGTGAAGAGTTAACTGTTGAGGAAAAAGCAGTTGAAGCATTGTTCCAGGTATGCAAAATAAACTGAGAAGAAAGCAGTGTGTGTAGATCTGATTTAGCACTAGCTTTTTAAAGCAAATAACTGTGTTCTTTCCCCTATCCCAGTGGAGAACAGTGATGTTTAGAAAAAAAACACACACATCCAAAACAGGCTTGTGAACATTGTTTTAACTTAAAATGCAACTCTACTGCACCACTGACCTAGCTGAAGTACGGAGACTGAGTTGCTTGCAGGAGCTCTGGTAGGCTTTCAGTCAGTCTGAAAAGCATTTGAAAAAATTTTCATCAGTAAGTAGTTAATATCCTTATGAAAGGACTTCTTGCAAATGGAATGATTGAACTTGGGCAACTGAAACCACCTTTACCTTAATTACCACACTTCAGAAATGGAAATGGTTGCATAGGCAACATGTTGATTAGTTATTTTATTTGTACTGTGCTTTTGGAAGCATTGACTGTGTATAAATATTTTATTTCTAGCTGTGCGGATATGCTGTTGTTTCAGAGTTCATGAAAAAAACGCTTGCTGCACAGTAAAAAATAGCTTTTCTTCATTTCTAAATGACTGAAATCTTAAAATCTTTTCTTAATTGTAATACTGTAACATAGTGATAAAGTGATGTCCAGAGATAAGTAAAAATTATCTTAGTTTGTATTACAGACACATATTAAAAGAAAGCAATTTTGAAATGTCACTCCAGACCTCTGAGGGTTTTCACTGTTATTATTTTCACAAATCAATTTTTTGGGGTGGAGAGAAGAGCTAATCACCCTTTCTAGAAGAAGGTGATCATACTGAATAATCTTCATAAGCGTGTTTTCAATACCTTTTTTTTTAGCTCTGTGAAATACAAGGAAATGATTTCCTGAAGTCTCCATTTTAATGACTGGGTGGTGCTTGATTATCTTTCTATCTTTCAGTGTTTAAACATTTTTATTTTTTTTTCCCAGCATGTGTTCAATCTGGCATTTTTTTTTCTTTTCCTAAGATAAGGTGATAGTCTCAGATTTTTCAAACAATGTAGATCATCTACATAGGGTCAAGAAAGCTGTTGCCTTGTCTGGAGTGGAGCGTTTATTGATTTAAAAGATTCCTTTCTTCATTTCGGGTTATGTATACTTTTGATCTTAAGTTTGCACTTCTAATTTCAGCTCCAAATGTGGTCCTAGTAATATAGAAGCTCATTTCTCTACAGGTGTAATCAATAACATTTTTCATCAGGAACTTTATCAAGGCAGTTTTTTTTCTTCTCAATTTCCTTTGCTGTCTCTGCTGCAGTCATTTCAGTTATCCTAACCTTAAGAGCCCAGCTCAGCTTTGAGGAAAAGCAAAAAAGCTCGTGTGCATTTAAGCTGTAAATGACAACCTGCCAGACAGCTCATCCTCTGAAAATGAATATTTGTCTGAAAAAGTGAATGTAGAGGGGTCAGTATGGCTTGTATAGAAATATCTGAGAAATGTGAGAGAGAGCCTGCCAATACAGTTTATTGGATATGAAATATAAAAAAGTATAGTATATTCTTGTCTTATTTTTTGATTTACAGTTTAGAAGAAACAATGAACTTTAAGAGATCTAGATTATGTATTTCTCATGCCTGACATAATCTTTTTTTTTTTTTTTTTTTGGTAGTATGGCTAGAATTTCTACATATTCTGAATGTCGATATATTAATTGTTAATTTCTTAAACTGTAAGTTGTTTCTAGGTCTATTCTCAAGCTGGTTTACCTCATAAAAGTGATCTGACATAGGTGAAATTTATCAGTAGTTGTTCAACTTGACAGTGATACATAGAGATACACCTAAACACTAAATCACCAAATCATTCATAATAGTTCTACAGCAAGTTGTATTTTAAAGTTAATGTTGCATAAGACAAGTCTGTGCTTAAAAGACATCTTCAACACTCTCTTTCTTTAAGTCCTCTTCTATGATTTCTATTACACTCCAAGAGCTAGAATTAACTGTGAAAACTTGCATATATATTTACAAAGACAGGCTTTTACAAAAGGAAATCTTGTTTTGCCAAATTTGTGAGAATTCTGGTTTGGTTTAGTTTGTTGATCAGTGATGGCCATCTGTTGAAGTAATTTGATGCCATTGTGTAAAGCATTTCTTTTTTTTCCCCCCATTTCTCAGCAGATAATGGGCATGGCTTGATGTGTTTCTGGAACACTGTACCACAATTACAGTTCCACGTTATGAATATGCAAATTGTATACGTAAAACCAAATAATACACTTATGTGGATTCACTTTTCAGTTTCTAAGTTTATAAAGCCATCTGTCAACCAACACTAGGACCATCTCAGTTGTGGAATAATTTGGTTGACATTAAAAATTTTATAGTACAGCAAATTTGTTTGTGGTTAAACTTAATTCTTTGTTCACAAACCTCAAGTTATTTGCTGTGTAGCACTTTTTAAAGGTATAAATTCGTGTATGAATGGGAAAGCTGAGAACTGCTTTGTTCAGTGTCTTTTTCTCCTCAAAAGAAGCTTGTAGAACTGGTATTGAACTTAAGCTTCTTGAGCTTGAACGATACTTGCTCTTTCTCATTTCAGTTCAATTGAGAGAATTAAGCTGATAGTTTCATTTGATGCAGCTTCTAAATAGTTTTCTGTTCCACAAAAGGAATATCCACCCCCTAATATGGAAGAAGATAGGACACAAACAGTTGAAAATGAAAAATCAAGCTGAAAAGACCAATAAATAAAAATTAACAAATTAGGTGCTATAGAAAATGAAATTTATAGGAAACAGGATGTGTGAAAGCATGCATAAGCATCTTCAACTGACGGAAGTGTGTGATTGCAGGAAAAAAAGCAATGGAAGAGAGATATCATACAGAGAATACAATGTCTGGAAGTAAAAATCAGTGCAAGTGAAAAATGTTTCAAAAGATAGTGTTTTTTACAATAGGGATGATTATAGGAAAACCACGTGTGATTTACCATTTTCAGGTTGCTACTGGAAGCGGTTATTTTATTTGTAATGTCTTCTAAAAGAGAGAAAGAGTGATCTCTGTAAAACATCATATTCTGTATTTCAGTTGTGGTTTTTACTACAAAGCCATTTTTACAACTTTTTACTCTCATACTTGTTTTTCATTTGTAAGATTGGGACAAATATTCCCGTACTTCACTGGAGATGCAATAAAGATCTTGGAAGTCTTCGATACTGAGTGTAATATAATTAGTGATCAGTAAAGTAGTGGCTTCATTACTTTTCTTCATACTGTTTTCTTTGTTGTTTTTGTTGGGCAATAACAATAGAGATGGAAGGTGTATTAAATATTGATTTGTAAATCTGTATTCTGTTGAATTCAATTATCCTGTCTCTTTTAATGGCAAATTGCAAAGTTGGCTAATCAAGCTGCATTCTCATTAACAACGTAAGTGCTCTGTTGAGTCAGATCAAGGGGCACCTCGCCCTGTGTCCTGTCTTCACTCTGAAAGCAGGAGGTGCTGTGAGCCTGGCAATTCTCTGTGTTCCAGTTTTCTTATACTCTGCTGATCCTGTTAGTGTACATTCATAGATGTCTTGTCCATTCATTTACTTAAGATCCTTCTCTGATTGGGCTGTTACCAACTGCTTTCACAGCTTCTAGTGGCAGCACATTCCAAAAACTCATTAGCCACTGCATAAAAAAAGTAGTTTTATCTGGTAAGACAATTCTTTTACTAGTTTGTGTTTTCTAGTTCTAGTATTGTGGGATTTGGTCATTGTCAACACTGCATTCAGCTTTTCCACTCTTTTCATGATTTTATGAATGTCAAGCACAGCCATCTCAACCATCTTGTCCTTGGTTGCATCTGCTCTGTTGCTTTTATGATTTTAGGTGATATTCTCTGTGCCTTCTGTGACTCTACTATGTTCACCTTGAGGTGTGGAGACCGGAACTGCACATGAGCACTCAAGATGCAGGCAGACCAAGCTGTTACAAAGACTGACACTGTTTTCTTCTCAGCACCTCTCACAGTGATGTGCAATATTTCAGTGGTTTTCCTACTGCCGCCCCACTATTTGACTGCCCTACTAATACTTTCATCTGCAGACTAGGAGGCTGCACTAATGAGAACTTTCCTGGGCTGCTTAGAAACAAGATTATAGCTTTAACGGCCCTTCATTTCTTGGTATTGACGGTATTTTGCAAATGAAAAAAAAATCCTTTGTCTTTCACAATTCCTTGACTGACTGTGAAACTCACATGAGACTTGCATTTTTGTTCAATTATTTTGTTAAAGTTTGAAAAAGTGGGATTTGGCAGTATTTTGTTGGGTTGAAGTCGATGCGCTGTTTACAAAGATTAATTCTTAGATATACTTCAGTTGCTAAAATTGAATTTGGGGCTTTCTGTTTATTTTCTTTTTCCAAAAATCTCTCTCTAAAATCCAGGAAGTTTCTATAGTTATGCAATATCTGTTTGTGAGGGGAGGATGGATTTTTTTTTTTCTAAATTTTATTTTAGTTAATGACTAGAACTATAGGCTTTTAAAATGAGTGAAATATTATGAAGTTAAAATAATTATTTTCTTTAAAGTCCTTCTGTATAGAGTTGAGGGGGGAAATTTGGTTGTTTTGAAGATTTATTTTTAAATAGTTGCAATTGAATTAGATTGTTCCAATCCTAAAAAGCCCTTACGAATTTGAAGAACTTGAGGGTTTTTTCTGACAGACTTGATTTTTTGAATGTGTAGGATTTCTGTGGGGGGAATTTTTACGAACTTTCTGTGTGATTTGGCATTACATGTTCATTTTCACATTAATTTATCAGATGCCATTGCTCTTTTTATGCCATCAAAAATTGGATAATGGAGTTTAAAAGTAACTTTATTTAAAAGAACAGTTAAAGCAAGTAATGCACTACTCTCTGTTATAGGCTTTTTAGAGTCTAGAAATTAAGAGTTTGGACATTTGAAAAAAAATTTGGAGTAAATTACAAATACATAGTATTAAGGCATACAGTCAATCTTAATTGTGCCTTAGGGTGTTTACATGCAGCAGTTATGTTCTTCAGTGCATATTAATAAGTTTATCTGATAAAATTCACTTCTAAAAACTACTGAGCTTGGATTTTTAAAATTATTATTTTATTATCACTATTGTATTGGTAGCAGGACAATTTTCTGCGTAAAATGTGTATTTATCAAGACTTTCATTGACGTAAGAAAATTTATATTTTTTTTCAGTTTAATGTTAATGTTTTATTTGGAGGGTGAGAGATTTTTTGGTTTTTTTGTTTTTTAATGAGAGCATTCTTGATTCTCATTTAATAGGTAGGAGAGCTAAGAATGGTTATAACACTGTGTATGTGTATGCATAAACATTCTTCCCATTCAGATTGTAGTTCATCCCTGTTTTTTTAAGGAAAGGATTTAATGTGTATTTAGATGAGAACTGATTTTGAAACTTCAGTAGATCAAAATAGGGTGAAGAGCTGAAAGACATGATTGCTGATGATTCCAGTTTGTAGTAAATTATAAAGTGTGTATATAAGAGCTGTAAAGAGAGATGACTTCCTGTGTCATATTTCATCTTGCCTTCATAGATAAGTGTGTAAATGAAAGGGAAACAAATTGTTTCAATACGTCAAATCTATATTATTTCTTTGGAGTGAAAATGAATGAAATTGAAATAATTCACTCTTGGGTGAAAATAGAAGCTATAAATGTATTTTATTCTCTTGGTGCAGATTGACATACTGCAGATTAGTAACAAGAGAATGTTCCTCATATCACCAACAGTAGTCAGATATGTTCATGAGCACTGAATTACAGTCAGGAAAAAAGGTGTTCACCACACTCTCGTGTAATTTACATAGAAGAGCATGCAATTAATCATTTTAACAGAAACTGCTGCTCACCGTTAGAAAATTTATTTTTCTGGTCTTCTTAAACCCTTTTAATCCTGTGTATTATGGGAAGTTTGTAGTTACCTGTGCCTTGTCTGCATCTTCTATGCATCAGCTGATTTCTGGGAAGATGCTGAAGGCTCTTTACCAACCTCTGGCACGTGGTCATGTGTTGGCACCATCACATCTGGCATCTAACTGGTCTTCCCCACAGATGTCTGGAAATAAATAAAAAAAGCTTTGGGGTCAGCGGCACATTTAGAATACTTTGTTTCCACAACTGACTGACGATCGCTTGGCGTTTTGTAGAGAATGAGACATCCTTGGAAGATTCACAGTGCCACGTGCAAGTTGAGCTTGTGGGGTTTGTAGTAATGATACACAAGCAAGCTAGCAGGACAAGTATCTCCAGCCACCAAAACCTTCCTTTTCCTATCACCTATATGAATGCAAAGAAAATCAAAGCCAAACTGGCTTCATCATGTAGAAGACATGTCCTTTCTGTCCTGCTGATGGACACAGCAAAGTAGCTAGAAAATCATTATATTCTAGAAATTTTAGCTGTAAGTGTTTCTCAATTCTAATTTGCATGGCTTTGTTTACAGAGTAATAATATGGCAAAATAAATGCTAATAGTTCCTTCTTCTTTGACAAAAATTGCTTCCTTTGTTTTTCATAACTGGTTACTTACTAAGAATTCTTCTGTTACTACAACTTCAATAAAAAAATTAGAAGACTGTTCTTAAGACAACTTTCCTTGTGTGTCTGTTACTTCTCCAGCATTCACACTGATAAGAGCAGATGCTCACTTTAGTTTTCATGTGACGTGTAAGATGCTCTGCAGAAAATATGCTGCTAGGTATTTACTTTTCTAGTACTTAAGAATTGTTTGGAGACCACTACTGTCGAATTTCTTACAGCATGGAACTATATAATGTTTCACAGATCTAGTCTGACAAGGATAAGGATTGACTGACTTCACAGAGGCATAATTCTAGTGGGTAATGTAACACAAATTGCTGGAGGAGGCTAATCTTGCTACATTGCATGTATATTTAATAAAGAGCACAGAACCTCTTCCAGAACTTGACAGAGAGCATGAACCAAAATGCGGTGTTTTAAAGGCCTTTTAGAGTAGCCTTTTTATATTTACTAATAGTGCTGGGGAACCTCAGGTGACTATTTCCACATCATAGTTTCCCCAAGTTGAATACCTGCAACTAAATGATTTGAATAATTCCTCTCTCCTTTGGGAAGAGTTTGCTGTTAGGAGTGTTCATTTTATGAACTGGAAATATGGATGCGATGGAAGAGATTAACACTTCGGAGGAATTTTAGTACAAGGGCAGGATGCAGGTAAGGCCTTTGTTCACGAAATGACTATTTGATTGATATTGGGGGAAAAAAATACTTTTGGAAGGTATTTTCAGAAACGGTGCTCTGAGTTTAATTAGATGTGCATTGAGGGGGAAGAAATGGTACAAATGAAGTAGAGAGGATGTTAATAGGAGATAAAGGTAATGGGATGGCATGTTTGCTCGGGTAACCTAGGATTTCTGTACATCAGACATCTATACTAGATAATTCAAGTGTGACAGAAAACATAACTGCTTTGATAGACGGTTTGTATTTGGTAAACTAGGGAAAAGATGGGACTCAAATTCATCTTCTAAATGCTGATGAGTCTAGACTTCTTATTCAAGGAACAGTGGACAGTCTATACTTTACTGGCATTTGTTTTTATATCATGGTTGTTTTGTATTTGTAATTATGAGGAAATAAGGTGACTGAGATGAGATACTTGAATTTTAGAGATTATCTGTTTTTTTGTGGGTTTTTTATGACAAGTCTGCTGAGTTTTCATACACTTCTTTTTAAAATAAAATATTTGGGCTTGTTGAGTTAAATAAAAATTTCTAAGTTGGAATTCTCAAAAGGTGTATTTTAGACACGATATTAGTTTGTGTTTAAAATAATCTCAAAATGCATTTAGCAACTGTGAAGTTGACTGAGCCATTTTATTCTGTACTATAACCTTGTTTAGTGCACATTTCTTCCAAAAATTATTGTTAAAGAATCCTCCAAATCATCAGCTAAGGAAAATTGCTTAAAGCAATGCATGAAATGCAAGCTGAGTGTCTTCTCAGGTTGGCCTGTTTCCTCTATTAGCTTTGGCAACTGTTGGGCCTCAGTTAAAACTGTCCCAGAATGATACATTGTTCTGTGTGTTTTGGGATTATGGCAATTAAACATTTTTATGGGAGGTGAGGAGAGGAGGTGCTGTTCTTGACCAGCTTCTTGAGCATTTGGAGGACTTCATTAGTGTATTGTTTATAAAATCTTTAAAGATTAACTGATTTTAAAATACATCTTCTGAATATTTACTCTGAACTTACTTGATACTTTTTCTGATTTTGTAATGTGGATGACCAGTGTTTGAAGTGTTCAGAAACAAACCACCAAATTTATTTAGTTGGTTATGTTTGTTTTTTTTTAAAAAAAAAAAAAAGAATTTGCAGGGGGGAAGAAGGCATCAAGGCACTGAAAAACATCTTTTATCCCATTTTGTTTTAAAGCAAACTCAGTGGTACGTTATTTTAAGTTGCCATTTTGGTGAAATTCATAATCTAATCTTTATTATGTGGCTTCATGGCTTACATTGTACGCACATGCCATGATGAAATTGAAAAAGTTGAATATATTTGTTCTCTATTACCTAAAAAGGAAATGTTTCAGTATGAAAATGTTATGGTCATTATATCAATTTCTTAAGTGCAGGTGGGAGGAATTACTATTGATATAATAGATTTAATAGTTCATATTCAAAATCTATGGAATAGAAGTAATATTTTGCAGCTGAGTAACTGCTGAGTGTAATCCTTCAGGCAGAATTCTGAAAGCAGCTGCAAAACTGGAAAATTATGCTATTTTCTTTTTCAGGCATAACTAGATTTGAATATCTTTGATCATTTTAGCTTCTAGTGAATTATATCTGCATAAGGAGCTAAACTATGTATTTTATTTCATTCGTTCAGGTAAGAATATGTTTTGGATATTAAAATTAGGAACTATATGTGGTTACCATGGAAATTTGTTGTTGTAGTACTTAAGAGAAAACAGAGGTCACCACAGGAGTCATAAACAATGAAGAGTGCTTTTATACAAGGTGCATGAAATCAGGCTAATAGGAAGGGACTGAGCTTTTTCGTTCTCTCCATAGTGTTTTTCCTACTTCTGATTTTCAGAATCGTTTGGTGCTACTTCAGACATTGGCTAGAAGAAATTACTTGGCAGTAATATGGAGCTTTCCTACCCATCCAGTCTTTTAAGGAGAACTTTTATGTTGACATCATAGTTATGTTGATTTACGGGTCAAGCAGGTTATGTACAAACATGTAGTTTCTTCTGTTATTAATAAGCTCCAGCCCATTTAATACAGTGGTTTGATGGAAGTTGGCTAAAATACTCCTACACTGACCAAGCAAAACCTCCACGGAGCTGTAATAGGTTAATGTGTCATTTTAACGATGCAAGACTTGTCATAAAAGAGGAGTATGTACAAATTAACATCACGGTAGAAGAAATACATTTTTTTTTGTGGTTTATATTGTCTTCTGTGTGATGTTTCAAGTGTTCAGCTATGCTGATTTAGAATGGACTTCTTCCATAATATTTGTAGGTAAATATTTTCAAAGTTCTACATAAGGGTTAATAGATATGAGAATTACAGTGGGTATCTAAAATAAAACAATAACCAACAATATCAAGAACCAAAGTGGGGTATTCTTATCCAGATATTCTGGAATACACTTGTGCTTTTCACTTTGAGTAGCAGATTTATTTTTTTTAATCTTAATATGTAGGAGGGAAATATGGAAGCAATTTTGTGAATTTAATTGCCATCATCTAATTAGAATATGCTGTGCCATACTTGGAGGCATGGGGAGAGAGTGGTCCTAAAAATAAAGTTGAAAATTTTACTCTCTGTAGAGTTATGGCCATACTTCAGTGTTAGAAGAATTGTCACTTACAGTTACTGTGACATTAAAGTTTTAATGAATAATAACTTACTCCAGGGTCACTGGAGTAATTTTTGCAGTCTGTTTTCTAAACTACAATTTCTGACAACTTCCAGAAATACAGATGAAACAAGTGCCTGCTCTCTGTTGTGTCGAATCATCTGCAGCTGAAAAATGTTTTTCTTTTTGACTTTTCTTTCCTCTTTGCAGTTTCTGTTGAGCGAGTTAAATGTAGCGGTTCACTTGCACTTTAACAGTGTCTTGATTCTCACATTCCTGCTCTGTCTTTTTGGAGACCTTTATAGTTAGAGATGCTATTAATTTGTTATTTAATGCTTGCATACCCTTTCCAGGCTAGGGCTGAATTGTAGGTGATTCATTCTGGTTCAGAAAACCAAGTATTAAGACAGCTGGTTTCTTGGGCTAATGACTAAAACACAGCTCCTGTATGCTATGCTGTCACTGCTTCATCTTCCTTCAGAAAGCCTTACTGGACTTGATGGGTAGTTCTTCCTGATCCTCCGCTGTCCAGAGCTCAAGGTTAGCACTAAGGTGGGGATTTTTGAGGCTGAGCTTTGTGACAGTCACCTTCTTATATTACCTCTTGTGCTTGGACTGGGTGTTGGTACTCCCTTGTTGACATGAGTGTGTGGGAAACAGCCAGCTTCTTGTTGAAAAAAAAAATAAATAAATCCACTGAGTGAGATGTAGACAGGAACCCCAGGGGTCAAGCTTGAGACTTCTTTTTCTCTTTCGCTTTCTCCACAGTGGTAGAGATACATGGTGCAGTTGTCAAATCTTAGATTGCTGTTGTGTTTCTTTTGCTGGCTGTGGGTGCTTGACAGCAGGATGATACCCAGTTTGTGACTGAAGAATAATTCTTGTTCATATGTACCATAATTAACAGAGAAAAACACACTTTTAGACTAAATATGAATATGCTGCTCTTCAGTGGAGTCCCCTAGTCTGCAAGCCAGTCATCAGTCAAGTGGGAAAGTGCTGGTCTTGTCATTCCCTGGAGTGTAGCTGAGCCTTCATTTTGCTGAGCTGCTGACTTCCTTCTCTCTGCTGCTCCTTGTTGAGTTTCTGTATCTTGTCATATCAATCTTTTTTCTTCTGTGATCTTGATGATCTTAATTCTCTACTGAGCTAATGCCAGATAGTAACAATTTAAAGCAATGTCATGTTTGTACTTTTCCTTTGGTTTTAGTTCACTCTGTATGTCTTAATAGCCTAAACATAAACATGCTCTCACGTGTAGGCAGAGGTGCTAAACACAACCAGAGCTCATCACTTATTGATCTCGGTAAAACTGAGACCTGGGTCATACTGCAGGGAAGAAGGAGGGGAAAATGGAGAGGAAGAGTTTTGTACTTGTCCCAGGAGAGGTCTTAATCCCTCCCAGCATATTGCTGTCCTGAGTTGGAAGATACTTAGAAAAATTTGGACAACTGGGTGAATTCTATGGTCAACCATGATACACCAGCTTGTAGGTACTGATTTTAACTAATTCAAAATGTGTCAAATGTTGTCAACAGAATTAGGGAGGATGTTTTGTTGATGTGAAAATGTGGTATTTGTGCTAAATAGGATTTGGAACTGTTTCAGCAATTGAAATCACAGATACATATATATATATAGATAGATAGATAGATATGGCAGGTAGTCAAGATTATTTGTAAAGCATTTTTGTACATCTTTGAACAATATAATTGGATTAATACATAAGTGCAGCATAATATAGTTCTTGTTAATGTCACTCTGATTTATTCTCAAAGTTTCTATCAGAAAACCAGCTTGATAATTACTGTATTCAAAGGGAAACAAATGCTACACTATTTTCTTTCTTGATCCCAATTTCATGGCTCTTACTTGAAATAACAAAGCAGTTATTTCATCCTAGATAAAGGCAGCTGGCTTTCTTCAGACTTTCTTCAAAAATAGAGTGTTAGCCTGATCAAGGGGATTAAATAAGATCTGAAGAATTGTGTAGCTTGTGAGTCTTGGAAGAGATTGGAGAGGTTTAGGAAGCCTGGACAGAAGAGCCAAATAGGAGGATAAGCTGTTAAAGTAAAGAAAGCCTTTTAAACTGAGGGCATTAGCCAAAGTGCGAAGTAAGCTCTTTATGGAAGACAAGATTTGGAGCAAGTGTCATGTGCAAAACGTAGAAACGTGGACGGTGCAAGGCAAGACTAGAGAATGTTTATGAATGCTGAAAAAACTTAGAATTTATCATTCTGCCTAGAAATACGTTTATTTCTAATAACTACTGTAATAGACATCTGAAACCTTTTCAAGTAGTCTACAACTGCATGTAAATTAATGAACTGAATAGTCTCAAGGGCCATTCTTTAGTCCTGAAATGAACTGTCACAACTGTCACAATTTGGCCACATCCATCCTATTGAACTCACTCAGCTTCCAGAATGGATTGACCATCCACAGTGTCCACGGTGTGAATAGTTCATGACCCATGCTGTCCCTCAAGCAGGCCTTGAGAAGAGAGTGCCAGTTGGATGAGGCTAGAATCATGCCAGGGGCAAGTCTAACACAGTAGCATAGCTAGAATAATCTCAGGACTGAATTCTGGAAGACTTTTTCATGTGCTTTTGTGCACGAGCACTGCTGTGCAGAGTGGGGAAACAGCTAGGAGATAGTGGACCTAAGATGGGGGCCATCAGGTCCATGAAAGGTTTGCTTGAATAGTTTGTTTTAAAGAATGTGAAAAGTTGTGTGTGAAGTTCAGCTTGTTAAGTGGTTGATTTGGAGAGCTTAAGTAGTCATTTCTCTGACACACCAAAAGCATTTAGGTGTAATCTGTTCAATGGCACAACAGATATGTGTGTGAGGTATATAGGTATTTTCATTTTGTATTATGATACAGAATGAACCAATAAGGGATGTATCTGATAATTTCTTTAGGCTTTGTAGAGTGCATGGATAGTATTAAAAAATACTTTAGCTTGTATTTCTCATCTCTTTTCAGATGAGGAAAATAAAGCTAAAATGTATTAGCTAATCTGCTTTTGTTTACAGAACAAACTAAAATCACAAACTCATACTTTTAGTGCTTGAATGGGTAGTTAGGACACAGTATATTAAACACATGCAATATTAGTTGCTGGATTTTTAATAGGATATAAGATGAGTGAGTGAAACAAAACGTATGCAGCAATTGCGAAATCCAAGATCACTTCGTTTCTGCTGCATGTCGGGAATAAGAAGTGCAGTGTCAGTTTATCCTCTGGCCCAAGATGAGATTTAATATTTTGAAGTCTTTTCTGTTTTGATCTTTGATGCCATTTTGTTAATTCCAAGCTGTCTAGCATCTCTGGACTGCTTTTATGATGATGGAATGACTGATGAACCTGCAGAGATGTAATACTCTCACAGGGGGATGGTGAAGCACGAGAGTTTTACTGCCTTTGCAGAATGAGAAACCTGGTGGCAGCATATTGCAGCGATAGAGTTAATATTCAGTTAAAAGTGGAAGAGGAGCAACAGTGCAAGGGAAGGAGTGAGAAATTAAGTGGTATCTTTTCAGAAGTCTGCCTGTATTGCTCCTCTGGGATTTTTCTACCGAGTGCAAGAAAATCATCAAGCTCTTCTTCAAAAACCCAAGATGAAATTACTGCCATAAATTTTTATTTTTTTTAATGGTGTAAAACCTTAATTTAGGTGGGGAGGGCTTATTACCAGTGTTTTCCTGGCATGGCTAAGTTCAATTAATTTCAGATGACAAGCTCCAGGGTTTTCTTCCTCTCCTCCCTCCCAGCCCCCACTTCCCGATGTGTGGAAAGTGCAATTTGTTACTGGTTTGCCTTGGGCTCTGGAGACCTCATTAAGGGCCCAAAAAGGGATTTCTGTCTCTGCTGTTGGATGCTTTTCTGTTGAACTGAGGCCATTTGCATTCTCGCATGTAAAAGGAGTACAGGGGCTGGAGGATGAAAACTCTTAGGTTTATAGTGCTTGCTTGCTTGTTGATAAAAATTAGGATACCAAATTAAAAAACTGCTGCTCTTTAGGATGTAGTGTTACAGTAAAATTTGCAATGCTGAAACAGATCAGCTTTGAGATGGGAACATAAGCAGGAAATCTCAAGTAATTTTTGTTCTGACAGTTTATATGCAGAATGTTCATTTGTTTGACAATAAGGATGCCAGCAAAATACTACGTATAGTCACAGTTCTGAGACATCATGCTGACATTTCAAATTCCTGTTCCTATCAAAATACTGTAAGAGCACCTCTTGGAAGCAAGAGACTGGGCTTTGTATTCTGCACAGTAGTACAAGACCTTATACTGGAGCAGTAAATGTATTGGAACTATTGTGTACATACGGTATATTTTCATAGCAAATGTCAGTATGCCTGAGAGAAACTATTTATTCCATCATAAAATTTCTGTGAGGTTTAACATGAAATGCACACGGTCACATCTTTGACTAGCAAACAAAACCATGCATCTTATGTACTTAACCCCATATAGGGTACCGAATTCTAATTTAAAGCCTTCTTACTGATGTAAGATCAAGTAGTTCAATAAAACTGATTTTCCTTATATAAGTGGTTGTTTCCCTTACTTTTTTCAGTGGTTTTATCTTCTAATAAAGTAATGTGTATCAAATGTAGAACTGATTGTGCCTTTAGCATTTTCACAGTACTTCAAAGTATTTTCAGTGGCAGTATAAAGCACCTACGCACACATTTATTTATCTATATATAAATGAAGGCACAAACAGATCTATACAGAAAGATTTTAAGATTGCTCTCAGGAAGATTAAAGGTCCTTTACAAATATAATCAATAACTACTTTAAAATCATGTTGTGTGCTAGTGTAATACTCAGCTTATTCATACATGTAATACAATGTATAATTTACTCAGTTCCTTACAATTAAGATCAAACTGGGAATACTGAATATTTAGTCAGCTAGATACCACACGTAATATAGTAAAACAAATGCTTTTCTAATATAAGACTTCTTAAGATTGTTCTTTCTATCTAGAAGGCTAAATGTGTGAGAACTACAATTTTATTTGTTAGTAAAATGTAGTAAGAAATTAAAAATAAACTACTGGTAAATTTATTTTCCTAAATTCTCACTTCATAGAACAACTGCGTGTTTATTGTTATGTACTCCTTAAAATTAATTCGGATCTCAAAAATGCTTCAGCATATCTTTTAATTTAGAATAAATGTATGTCAGCCTGGAGTAAGAATATTTTCTGTAAAGTTTTAGGAAGGTTTAACATGAATTTTTATGGCCTTTAAAAAAAAACCAAACTTTTTTTGAGGTAGAATCTGCTGGTATGTAGTTGTTACTTTGTTAAAAATGAAAATTTAATAGTACAAGCGCAGCATTGTTGTGCAGGTTAATAGAAATGGATGGTCTTTGTCTTTATATGCATTAAGTTCAATTCATAATATATATTAAATGCAACTTAGTTACATATGTGGGTATCCAAATCCTCATTCGTAACCTGTATGTCATCAGCCTCATGGAAATATAATTCAGAAAGAGGTATACATGCAGACTGTCAAAACTGTTTACAAGCAATTCAAAGTGTTTTTTTACTTATGGACTATACTTGAAGTCAGAGAATGTAAATAGAGAGTTACACAAATCTTTCTGTGTTGTTGTTTATGGAATATCCTACAAAGATATGAATTAAAAGACATAATGTTTGAAATGTTGTTAGATTGAGCATCAGTAGACTTCAGAAAAATATTTGAAACATTGCAGATGAAACTAACATTGCACAAAACTAACAAAAATCACCACAAACCCAGGCACTTTTCCCAAATAACCATATTTTTTCCACCAAAGTAAGGAATACAGATGTATATTCGGTCATGTAAAATTATATTATAATTTGAATGATACATTCTTTACATAGAATTGGTCCAAAGACTTAGTTGACTTGAACACCTTTCACCACTAGAGAGGGCTATGCAATAACTGATTTTTTTTCTCTCAAGAAAAAAAATTGTCCATTGCATCTTTCCTTCTTCACATTAAACAGATATATGATTGATATGGTTGAAATGGCAAATTTATTTACACTTAACAATCAGGCTTTAACTGTAGAAACTTGTTTGAATGACAGTAATTGTTTCATTGCATGATATTTATATTTTTAAGGCTATAATTTACTAAAATTCATATCATTCTTAATTTGACTAGATCAAACCAAAATGCTGCTGACATTTTTTTTAGCATGACTTTCATTATATGTATTGAAACCCCTTGCCCCACCCCCCCAAAAAAACCCCCAAAACAACTCCAAACAACAACCCACAACAAAACCAAAAACCAACCAACAAAAAAAAACATCCCCAGCCCCAAAAATAAGACTTCCAATTCTTGCTTTGCAGTCAGGTTCATGAGAAGTTACTGGGAAGGAAAGTTTGAAGATAAGTATAATTTTGAAGATATTATTTTTTTTAAATTAGTACTTTCTCAATAATTCTCTTCTTCCTTCTCTTCAGTTTTACAATTCTTTATCGTTCTTATGTTTGTTTTTCAGTAGACTTGCAGACAACATTTGAAGCAAGTGCTGATTCGATGTAGATGCTGTTTCTACTAAATCATGATTTTGCAAACCAGTTGTGTAGGCTTTTTTAATCTATATGATTCTTCTATTGAGCAGAAGTGAACATTGTGTTTGCTGAAATAACAAAATTGGTGTAATTGGCAAACAAGGGACTAAAATGTTGATTTACCTGGCAGTGGTAGTATTTGAATTCCTGTCTCCCACTGCTGAAGTTAAAAACTCAGTGTTCAAGCCCAGAGATCTCATCAGGAATGTTTTTGCTATTTGATATAGATTCAGCTAATAAAGGTGTACAAAAGCCCTTTATTGTGCAGTTTTTAAAGGCTTGAACTTACTGAAATTGGACAACTGCTAAAATGCTGGAAGAGTCTTGCCTGCTTTTCTTATTTGGAATTCAATAGCTTATGCTGTGTGAGCGCTCACTAGTGTTTTGTTATCAGGAATCCATGGGTATAGCAGCTGAAAAAATGCTCCCCAACCTCATTATTGACGATGAAGGTACAGCTAGAAAAAAATTGGTCATTTATTTTCTTTTGGGGGAGGGAGGGGAAATCATGGCATGTTTATTATCACTACGGTTTGGCTAGCTTTAGGATGCCTCATCTGGGGGTGCCCATGAACAGAAATGAAAACTAGTTATCTGGTTTACTCAAGTGAAAGTTTGATTTATGTTTTTAAACCCACAATATGTCAGCCAAAACTCCCACTGTTCTCTCTGGTTTAAGCGTTTCCATGAGAGACCAAATGCTTATACACATATGTCCTTTTCAATTTTCTAGACTTTTCAACCAGACCATCAGACTGACCTGAATCTTTATTTTTCTATTTTGTTTGCCATTTTAAAAATATTGGTACAAACCTTTGCATAAGGCCTATTATTTCAGTTTTAATTACCTTCAAAGTTGTGGTAATCAGGATTCTTCCAAATCCCCCTTTACTGAAGCTCCCTTTAGAGTCACCACTAATAATCTTTAGGTGAGGAGCAGGAGTGATGTTACAACTACCTGACCCAATTTTCCAGGTGCTCGGGGCACGTCAACATGCCTCTATTTTTCTTGTCACGTAGAGAAACAATATTTAAGAAAGCTCAGGATAGAGTGAGCAATAAAAGTAAGAGTGAATGTTGCCATATATCTTCCCATAAACAGTTACATGATATAAAGCTCAGTATAACCTATTATAATTATATATTGAATGCATTTCTTACCGAACCATGGATTTTCTTAATTTTACAATCATCTCTGACAACTGTGAAGTTATTTTAGGGTGAGTTTTCATACATAATAATAGATGACATATGGGTTGTTTGATAAGAAATACAGCGTTATCACAGTTTGACAGATAAGCTGTAAATTGTGGTGTAATAAAGTCTTAACATTTCCTAAAGAGATTTTATATTTTAATTGGACCTGAAATGTCATAGCATGAATAAGAACAGTTGTGTCTTGGGGAAAAAAAACTAATGAATGTTGGTACTGAATTTTTGGCAAAGGATAATTTTCTTAGTTAAAAATCTCTTTGTAGTATATTTTAATGTTTTGTATGTGTTTCATTGCTTCAGATATGTTTATGTTGCAATTTGTCTTACACTCACATTTTAGCATTTTTGGAAGGAAATGTCTATTTGTTTCCTTTTTAAAGAAAAGGGAAAGGATGTAAATATATCTGAAAAGCAATGTTCGTGTCTAGGATTCTGATACTTACTTGGATTCTACAAAGTCATAAATAACTTTATTAAATTTTATTAGTTATGGTTCCGTGGGTTCAACTTTATAGGGATCTGAAGAAATAGCTAGGGTAGGTTAAATATTGGAAAGCGTGTGCTGTTCCATCTAGGTCAGATGCTCTACAGCTTAGCTTAGTATGACCTGGTGGCCCAAGTAAGGTGGTACTGGAAGTACAGCTGCCTGGTTTCTGATAGCCATGTCATTGCATCTGTCAGATCTCAGTTGATGACCCTTTGGCTTTGTATTCATTAGGAAGATGCCATGTTATTCTGCGTAAAGTACTAATATGGGAGTTAAGTGTCTTGGGTACAGTTCTCTGCTTTAGGTGCTGAATAGTGTCTCCTCACTTAATCTCCTGAGATGTTCACTGTTAAGAGTAATTCTTCTCAATAGCGAGGAAAGGTTTGTTTCCTACTACTTTGAACCAATTTAGAAGACTTAATTGGTTCATAAGATAAGTTAGCTGTATATGCAAGAATAATCCTTAGCTAAATGTTGGAAGGTTGAAAAGGATGGGAGATCTTTTTCCCCATTCTTGGGTGAACATAGCCACCTTCCTTCTTTGTGCTGGCTCTGGTGCATGCCTGGCCTCTGCATGCACAGCTTCAACTCACTGATCTATGACAGGGTAGTTTTCTGCTTCCTAATGTGCTGAGTTGATTAAGTGAATAAACACTGTCTGATAAGCACCAGAAGCGTTGAAAGAGGTGAAACTCCTTGGCTGGAAGTCGAAAAAAAGCTTGAAATAATAAAATAGGAAATGGAGTGAGACCTCTGCTTTCAGATGATAGATAAGTTGTTAGATCAGCTCAACTATTTTAAATAATTTTATCTTTAGGCTAGCAGAAGAGAGTTGGTGATGGGAATGAGCAGGTTAATTCAGAATGTCAGCAGTAGAAAGTTGAGTTGCCTGATTACGAGATCACAAGTAGTCACATTATGATAATTTGAATGTAAGGAAAAACAAAAAAAAATCTGTGTATCTAACATGCTTGGTTCAAAGAATATTTGGTCTTGAGCAAGTTCAAATCAAGTTGGGTTTTTTTTGTTTGTTTGTTTGTTTTGTGAAATGCTTCTGTAACACTTTTCTGAAAACAAATGTATTGTGACAGTGCGCTCATCTGTGCTCAGTAGAATTGAATCCACATTGCAGCTATTGGTCCCTGTCACTATACTTTGCATTAAACTGCTTCATTGTTTTTGTCAGATGATTAGATGGCTGTATTAATTCTGTCTTCGAATTGAATTTCTTTCCCCAAGCTGAAAGGTGAAGCTTTTGTTCTTAAATTTAACAGTAACTCTGTTGAATACCAAGAGACTTGAAGAAAATGCCAGCTTTTTCTTTTTCTGCACTATGTGTCTTATAGAAGTAGCTGAAAAGCAAAGTGTAGCCACAGTTCAAATTTCCTTTTTAAGGAACTGTACCTTAATTAAATTCACTTTTTTTCTTTTGCTCGGTAAACATGAATTGACCATTCATTAGTTGTTAAAGCATTTGTTTCTGTTTGGTTTGGTTTTGGTTTTAATTGAAACATGGAATGTATGTCCTTGTGGGACACTTCGTGTACTGTTTTCTCTGCTTTTAACTAAAAACTTGTATTTTGAAATTCATCTTTGTGTCAGACAACTTTGCAGTTATTGCTGGAAATAAGCTATAAGAGATGAGCATGTTTGTGTTTTCATTGCTGCCTTTCTCTTCTGTTCCTTATTGTTTGAGGGCATGTAGTTTCCCAAACTTGGAAGGAAAGTGTTCATTAATAAAAAGCTGGGGGGGGGGGAGGTGGGGAAGGAAAAAAAAATTAAAATGCAGTTACTTAAATGTCAGCCAGCTTTATGTGGGGGAAACTAGAGGAAGAGTAAGGAGAAAGTTAGGAAGAAGGAATCTAGCTTTCCAGGATTGCCTTAAAGAGGGAGTTAGAAAAAAACTCATATTACGTACGTGTTAGGATTGACGTGAAAAAGAAATGCCTGAGTCATGTGTATTATTTAGGAGAAGCTCTGTCAAGTGTTTTTATGTGATCCTGGAAAACACCTGAATTTAAGAGCCTGCAACCCAAACATGTGGCAGCTCTACTTCACATATATTTTCTGTCTCTTCTTTTTCATTATGTGGTCGACAAAAACTACAGAATTGTTGCATACAAGTTTTTAGAAGTTAAGCTTCCAGTGCACATCTAAAAGACATTTTTCCTGTACCAATTTCATGGGCTTCACTCTGCCTGAGAGCCTGCCTTTTGAGCAGGGTTTGTTTTTTTGGGGGTTTGTTGTTTTTTTTTAAAAGAAAGTAGCAATTCTGCAGATTAGCTTCCATGTAATATTACAGGTTGAGAAGCTGATGGAGGACTTTTCATTAACGATACTCTTCTCCCTCTTTATTTCCTTTTTCATCTTGCAGTACAATATGACTTCATAAGGATGGCAGTATTTATTTTGTAGGAGAAGCTTCTGAAGCATTCAGGATAGGCAAGCCACGGGTACTTCCAGACTGCTCATTTGTTCTTATATTTACTGTGCTGTTTGTAAGTGAGATGCAACTGCTTTTGGTTTGTATATCCAGGTTCGTCTTGAGCCTGCTTTATGACAGCAGCATAACTGTATTCTGAGTGGGCATGGTTGTAGGTGCATGTGTACATTTACATAAAGTGTAAGAGTTGACATTGTGCATGCACTGCCAAAAATAACATTGAGTCACTTGGTGCATATTGTAATGGAAATATTTTATGTGGGAAGTCAGTCAAAACTTAGTTTTTTTCTAGATATACTGGAAGTGCTGGAATTTAGGTTGTATATTGCATCCTTTAACCCCCTGAAATAAAGGGGAAAAAAAATTGGATTCTTGTGACTTGAGTGATTGATAACAAGCGAAATCCTGCTTACTGTGTGTTACTTGGTTCTGCCTTAAACTTGCTTCTCTTTATTCATCTCCCTTCCCTCGTGGTTTTTGTTGTAACAAATGCCCTGAATAATAGTTGCACAACTTCTTGTTCATCTCAAAATGTTAGGCCACTAGAGGATCTATGTTATTTTTCCCAGGATGTGTTGACATTTTTTTCATGGATGATAGAGAGGAAGGGACAGGAGAAAGGCTTTGGAAATGCATTTTTTTCCAAAATTTTGATTTTACAAACAAACCTGTCCAATCAAAATACTCTTAAACTGGTAGCCTGTAGTGCCTATAAGCACTTTGCTGTAGTGATCCTTTTTTGCCTTCCTTTTCTTTGCTCTTTTGGCAAAACTGTAAGGAATGAGATATTTGACTTTCACGAGGTGTTGTACTTGCCTTTGCAGAACAATCTGATGAGCCAGGCAATAGCCTGTCTCCGAGTGGCAGGTTGGAAATGATGTATCAGGAGGTAACACAAAAATTATACACTCTATTTAGCTGTGCAGTAATCTACTGGTAGGGTGTTTTCCTGTCATCATGCAGAGGTCAGAATACGCATTAATGTGTGAACCGCACTTAGGCTTTTCCCTATTTTAATCAATACTATTTAAATGGGTATTTTGTTAAAGTTTTTAGGAATCATTATATCTTGTATTAGTAGTGTGAACAAATATACAGTATGTCGTTTCTACTTGTCTTAAAATGTTTTACCTTTCAACAGTACTGACTTCATCTTTTGTTTTTTGGGTGAAGCTTCAGATAAAGGTGCAATTTTTAATGCAATTGATCCTGCAGTTTATTATCATTCACCGTATCATTTTGATTCCTATTAATTCATAGGCCCAATAACAGAATGAGCAGACACATTTTAACTGTATATCAGTTAAAATATCAATGTGTTAAGTATGAAGTTCAGATCTTCACATTTCAGTGTTGGTGGTATTTTTCTACTTTAATTTTGCAGTTTAAAATTAGCAACATGGATAATGTGTATCTTATTCTTAACTGGTTTAATGGTAAATATCTTGATGATACCCTCCAAAGCTAGTATATATATATATTTATTTAAAATACCAGAGGATTTTTAATGCAAAGCAAACTTAAACAGTCAAACTAACAAACCTCACCTTTCCAAATCTGAAAGGTTGGGGAGGAGTGGTTCAAGGGAGGAGGTGACTGACTTACTCTCTTGTCTCCCTCACCCAGTTAATTTTAAAATAGCACCAAGAATTCCTGAATGCTGGTGTCCCGGTTTGAGTTAGAACAAAACCTCAAACCATGATAGCTACAATTGGTAGCAACTGTCTGTGAAATTTGCTGAATGTCCCATTCAGCTGTACTGCTGGTCTGGATGAACAATGAGTATCTGCTGCTGCTCTTCTTAGTTGCTTTTAGTTAACAAGTCTGCGTGATGAATGTCTATGTTGATATCACCTGCATGGATTATAGTATTATACCATATTGTCATGATTTGATAGACTGGTATATTGGCTTTAAAATGCAGAAATTACTATTGAATTTTCCGTGTAAATTTTCTCTGTTAAGTTACAAATCCAGTAATTGGATATTTAGAAATGCCAAAATCAAGGTATTATATAACCTTTCTTGAGCTCCTTATTTTTTATAATACAGTATTTCATTTACTATAGCTGCCATTTCATGTTCTTTGCCCAGCTTCTCTTCAGTTTACAATTCTGAATGTATAGGCAAGCCACAGGCTTCAAATATTGGGGAGCACTTTGGCACTTGAGAAAACCCTGCTTTACCTGGGGGTTTGGGCATCATGTCAGAATTCTGCAGCCCTTGAAAGGGCTGTGCCCAGGTCAACAATGCAGTGTTCAAATGCCAGAATCACACAACTTTCCTCTGTTATTTCCTTTAGTCTTATTCCTCTTTTCCTCTGTGTTTTTGTCCTCAGCAGTAATGGAGCAGGTGCCCTGCAGTCAGTCTTACACTTTCTTAGTGTGCCAACCTGAATGTGTCAGCTCCAACTGCATGCATACATCATTTGCTGACTTGTATTATATTTTACTGTGAGGAACCAGGGAGTGTACATCACGTTTTGACAAATGAATGGCTCTCTTATCGGGATAAACTTATTAGTGTAGCAGGCTCAAAATCATACTGCAAGCATCAAATTATCCCTTCTAGCTAGGGAAAAATCCTGCTTTTTGTAGCATTAAATACATTAGAGTCATAACTGGCTTTTAAAGACTGTTCAATTTTAAAAATATATTTAAATTAAAGCATAGTTGCGAATGTGTTATTTACTGGGTTTTATGCACACGTATGTGTCTAATGTTATGACTCCTCAAAGCTTTATGGAATATCTTGATAAATGATATTAAGTATATATAAAGGAAATTAGTTATTGTTACTAAGAGGATTCTAAATTAACTATTCCAGAATTAATTCATTTAAAACTACAACTTTAACATTTTGTTATGTATTTTATGCAGATGCCATACAGGTTTCTAAACCTACAACTGATATGCAATTGCCTTTTTACCCCACAAGTCACTTAGTAAAAGGGATAAAACCATGCTATAAATGTTTTGCAAGTTTCAGTAGGACTAAAAGGAGTAAACATCAGTAAATGTAGGGGAAAAGATGGAGATAAACTCAGAGCTCTGTCATTTAGAGTACTGCATTACCTGTCTGAGCATAAAAGCAAATAGTTGGAGCACATGGATCACATGTCTTAAGAAGAAGAGGGGCACTGAGAAGTGGAAGCACTTGAGGCTCCATAGAGGAAGGAGAATGAGTAACTCAGTGGGACAGGAGTGGGGAACTGGAGTGTACGTAGACCTTGGTACATAAAACGTAGGGAAGAGTTTTAATTGAATACGCTGAGGTGTGTGGGGATCAGAGGTACAAGTAAGGATGCAGGACTTCCAGGGTTCTCTTGCACAATGCAGAGATTTAATGTTTCTGTTCACCTTTTTTTGCAGACTAAGGTGGTACTAAGGATGACAGAAGTTACTTTTTCCACAGCTTTAGACCAGGCCTGTGCATAGTTTGCACAATAAAGATGCTAACTGATAATTTGTCATGGCTTAAGCTAACTTCATAAAACATGGCATATTGGAAGAGCCCACTGCGCATCTGTTGCTAATATCTGTAGTCTTCATTATTTAAATCTCAACATGAATGACTGGCAAATAGGAGCAGTATATTAATATTTCACTACAGCCAATGCTTTTGGTCAAGAGGAGCAGAAAAGAGAGTGCAAGTCCACTGGGAAATTAGCAGAATTTGGGTTAAGTGACAGCTAGCTATTGCTTTTAAATGTAACAGGGAAAGAAAACATTTGGTTTCAGGAATCTAGCCAAGTTTCTATGCTCTTTTTTTCTTTATTTTTTTTCCTGGTAGAAATTCAGCAGTACCAGTCTACTGTAGTGTGTATCTTGTAAGCAGCATTTTCTCTTTCTGGCACAGTTTTTGCATGCTATAACATAGTATACTTTGCACTATGTGCTATAGTAAAGTAACCTTTATGAGGGGTGTAAAAAGCTCCTGCTCAGGCTGCACAGACATGGGAATGGCCCACAAGGACTGTAGAGTGAATGAACAGAAGTGTGAGAGAGTAGTATATATTAGTTAAGAATCTTAAATCGCCATGATGATTCTGTCATGCAGAAATCAAGCAGCCTTCAATTGCTTAACCCTGCAAGTAAATTTTAGTGGTGTGTTTGGATCTTTAACAGTTTGCAATATAAATACACCACCATCAGACCTTTGTAAAGGAAGTATTGTTTTCCTGCTGTATATTATACTAATTTCATAACAAAATTTTGCTGATGCAGTTACACCTATTCAACAGTTCTTCCCTGGTATAGACATACTGGTCAGATGTGTAGTTTGGGTTTGATTTTCTTTATTTCCGTATACTGACATGGCTACACAAAATATTTGTTCTTAAGTATTATTGTGCTAATGTGATAGCAAACAAAGGATACTCCATTCCCTTTCAGAAGATTAATTCTAATTTTCTTAAATTCCTTGTAAATGGAAAACTCCTGCTGTACCATTTCACAGAAATATTTTTCCTGGGAAATTTTTGTTAGCAATGTGAATAATGATGTATTTTTAACACATTTTTAAGCTTTATGCTTTGAGTAGTAAGACTTCAGTTTATTATGTAACTGACATGAAGAGAACAGAAATGTAAATATGTATAAAATAATATGTGATGTGGTGAATTTGGGAGTTTTTGTAGTCTATTACAGACTATTGCTGTATCTTCTGGAGTATCCAGTTCCTCCAGGAAAAGCAAAATCTATTTAACTAAGTCCGGTCCTTTTTTTTTAGATTTAAGGGGTTTTCTTTGGGGTTTTCTAATTGGCATTGATAATTTCAGAATGAAGTGTATTCTATGAAAAAATATTCTTTCCATGTGATATTTGTGGTTCAGAAACAATGTAGTGAATAGAGAATTTAATTGAAAATACTTTTAATCTGTCTCTTGCCAGTAGGTATCCATTTAACTTAAAAATAAAACTGATTTTAATATGCTTGCAAAGTTAGGCTTAGTGCACAAGCTTTGTAGCTGTCTCACTTCTCTGAGTATGGTAGTAATGCTGGTGTGTTCTTTGCATCTTGGTTTTTAACCTTTATCTTCTTTCTCTGCAAGGCCAATATATTTGAGTCATTGCCATTGTTGCTAAGTCAATAGTGTCTGAGGCTGTTACAGCATCGTCTTTTATGTCATCACCAAAATTGACCCCCAACTGAGGACAGAATGATAAGGAAAGTGATGTATTTGAGGTGATCACTCTGGTCCTTATCTCTTGGAGATAAAATGAACATTTTGAAAGTCAGAATGATAATGTACCACTGAATGAGTTTGGAAACCATGTTTTGTTGGGTCTGGAAGTACATTCAGTGTATCAAATGTCTTAATACTGAAGGACAAGTTTGATTTGGAAAAATTTGCCTGCCCACCTGCTTCTTTCTTACTGTCTCAGGCAAAAAAAAACCCAAACTAATTGGAAATGGTATTTGTGGAGATGAAGTACTGTGACTGGAAGCTGCAGGATGAGTTTTACTAGCTCTGATTTTATTCTTGAATCCATATTATCAATAAGATAGTATTGGAATAGGTGGACTAGATTAATCTTTGAGATAAGCAAAGGTTAGATTTTTACGTGGTCTCTTATCATATCAAAACCAGAGTCTGTGTTACAAACAAAAGGGCAGTATTGTAATTGGCAACACAATACTGAATCTGCTGCTGCTGTCTTTTCTACCACACTTTGAAGGTGGTGGGTGGGAGCAGCAGAGAAAGTCTTAGAAATATACTCAATAGAGTAGTGAAATAAACAACAAATTGTCTTTTTGTGGACTTAGAATATTTTTTCAAAAGTGAAATTTGTTGATGTTACTTGAAATTACACAGTGTCAAAGCTACAGATCTAGTGTCCTTGAAGCTCCTTTTTCAGCTTATATGGATCTCGGATGTTAATTTGTTGTTCAATATTTTTTATTTCCAAATATGCTTTACTTGGTCTGTTTTGCATGTTTTGAGATATTAAGTGAAAAGGAGCTAACACTGACTTTGAAATTAAAGGAGGTTTTTTTTTTTAAAATTTGAAAGTGTTGATTGGATTGCTATCTCTTGTTTGTCTATAAAATGAAAATGTCAACGAAGTAGGAAAAAGAATAAATGACAGCTGATTTTTTTACAGCATTTTTAGTTCTTATAACTTTTGTAGCGTTAACTCTCTTTTTGGTGGTGGTGTTTTTTTCCTTTTTCTTTCCCCCCTGCCCCCTTGATTAAAGTGAACAAAAAGTTAGGGTCACTGAAGCTTTGATGGTCATGATAGTTCTGTAATGTCCAGAGTGCATTGAATGTCTTCAGGTTTGATGACTTTAGTCTAGACAGTCTTTTGCATTTTAACTCTGTTGTCTGGATTGTCAACTGGTAAACTGTGTTTAAAGGCAAGACCTCATCTTTATTTCATAGAGAAATGGCAAGCTACTAGCAGAAAAATTTATATGTATGTATTAAAAATAGAAAATTAACTATTAGCAGAATAGTAAGAGAAGTAGATGTGTGTTGCTGTTTTAGTTGTATTCTTAGTGAAGAGATTTACTACAAAAGGAAGTATGATCCCAGGGTGAAAATTAACTATGGAACAATGTCTTGACTTTCATTTCAGCATTCTTCCCTGTAATGACATGAAAACTAGATCCTATAAATTCCTCAATGGAATATGGCTGTTTTCAGTCTTTGAAATTCTAGTACTAACATTTATTAACGCTCTGTCTGAGATGAAGATGAAACCTTGAAGCTAGAAAACTATTTCTGTAACTTTATAGTTTGAAGAGCCTATTGACAAAGGACAGATGTTATGTTTAGCAATGTGCAGGCTTTATTTCTTACAGTGACGTATACTAGTACAGAGAAAGAGACATCCGTTTTTGCTACAGGAGTTCAAATATTCCTTTACCTCAGCTTAAAATTACAGTGCAGTTATCAATTAGGAAAATGGAGGGGGGCAGTAATATAATGAATAACTTTCTTTAGTCCCTGGTTTTTAACTTACTTTTGCTGCAAATTTCAATAAGACATCTGCAGGATGTATATTTCAGAGCTGCTCAGAGGGAGCGTGGCTTATTAGCACCATCTCAGCCCTTGTACGGGCTTAGTTTGCTTCCTGCAGACCTGCCTGGAAGCTTCTGCCCTCTATTCCTTCCCACTCTGGATGACAGGTAGAGGGCAATGCCCACTCCAGCTGTGCAGTCACTTAACTTTTTCTGATTTGCTTTGTTTATAATACATGTACCTGTTTCGTGCTTGTCCCCATGTAATAAACTTGGATGGGAAATGGTTGAGCAGCCCTGCAGAAGTTGGCCTGGGTTTGGGTTTAACAGTCTTCATGGACTTCAGTTAAATCCATGTGGAAGCACTGCTCTTACCACATGACTGTTTCTCCCAGTCACAATTCCAGAATTGCAGTGCCAAGACACTGAAGTGCAGAACTGGATTTGGGACTGTTGTTTGGCACTCAGTATCAGGAAGATGCAAGTATACGCAAGCAGTATAGTAGCATTTATTTGATGGGGTACTTGAGCAGAACAAACCATGTTAGTCTTAACATGCTGCATTAGTTAGTAGTGTTGAAGTCTGTAGTATGGCTAATCTGCTTGGTGGAAGAGGGGGGAACAGAAGTCACTGAGATTTGAGTACTACTTCTGATTTTCAGTCTTTTTACTTCATTTCTTTTGTTTAAAATCAAATTTGTGACATTCTTTTAGCGATAACATTTTTCAGTATGGTTCTTGATCCAGTAGTAGTATTGGGTTTTGGGATAGGTTTTGCGGACAGTTGTTCTTTAGCATAACTAGCATCTGGGCTAGGCCCCAGAATATCTGTTGATCATCTTCCACTATGGTGTTCTTCTGAGTGCAGTATATACTCGTGCTTCTGATTGTAGTATGTACGTTGGGAATTTTGTTTGAAGATACAATGGGTGTCTTTAAATTAGAAACACCAAATAGCTGCTGCAAGCAAAATTTTCAAGTAAGGGGTGATTGTCTAAAAAATAAAATGGAAATTAATGTAATAAAATATACTAATATCCCTGCTTCCTTATCTTTTCTTTTTTTTTTTTTTTTTAAAGTATGAATTATACAACTACTTAAAGAATATCCCTTTTCTTTGTATTAAGAATACCACTGGTCTTTCAATAAAGTAAAACGTGGTTTCCAAACACTACATTGCAAGTTCTGTTCCCTGGTTAGAAATACGTGTTTCTGTGCTTGTTAGAATTTTGGCTGGGATTTTTCCTGATCTTTCTTGATCGTGTTTGCAAAGTTAGTGGAAGAATAGTTGGAGAGCAAAAATATGTATAGATAAGTTGGCATTCTGTATAATTAAATCATAGGATATATATGTCTTGACTTACCTAAATAATAGTTTGCTGTATTGTAATTTACTAATAAGAGAGAAAATGGTTACTATTTGGTTATTTTTCTTATATATGGACATTTGTAGAAACTCCTAGGTATGGCTGCTTTTGAGGGATCTGATATTCAAAAACTAAGAACTTAAATGTGCTTATAGATTTATTTTTTTTAAGACTTAGGGTACTACTTGTCCAGTATGATACACAGTTATTAGTGTATAATTTCATTTATATACAATATATTTATTGAAATTTGAGATGATGCCCTTCATTTGAGTGGAATGGGAAACTATTCCTCTTCCTTCTGTCATCTTTGAAAACTTACACTATCATTCGGTTACTGTGTCACCTAACATTCTTCCTCATTAGGAAGACTGGAATATCTCAAAAAAATAATATCCACACAGTGTCTGTGTGGCAGGCCCATCACTCAGTGCCAAGAGGAAAATTTGAGGTATCTTTGAGGTCATGAGCTCAGAAGATAGAACTCTCCCCACAGTTCTAAATTTATTTATCTTTACGCTCTACTTTTTGAGACTGACAATTTTTAAAATAATATTTTAAAATCATGATAGTTTTGATGGTTGCTCTTAAGATTTGTGTATCATGTGGAAGAAAAGGGAATGAAAAAGAACAGCTTTAAAAAAGAAGAGCTGATAATTAATGTGTCTTGTAGAATACTAATCATTCTTCTATTACCTGATCATGGTCATCAAAGGATAATGTAATAATTTTGATCATTAAACTTACTAAAATACTTGGCTTTTTTTTTTCTGAGGTGTCTTAGTGGATTTTATCTAGCCTCTTGTTTTTTGTGAGGTTTTTCTTGTCAGGAAATATGTAGTCTGTCTAAAGGACCAAACATAGCTTTTCTTACTTTACACCTGGATATTAGAACAAACGTATGTACATTATCATCTCCTTATCTAACGAGCATTTTCTTATTTACTGCTTCCTCTGATAGAGTGTAGTTGTCTCTGCCGAGATGCAACAATGTTTACTACATCTCTTGTAATGCAGAGGAAAATGGCTTCATATGAAAAGCCTATAACTTCTGATCAGGGGGCAGTAACTTCAGCTGTTCCAGTGGGATTGAAGATACCTCTCTAATCAGAATATAGATTTTTCAGGGATAAGAATTTTCTCACAGGTTTCTGAGTTTTCTTCTCTTACACAAAGGTTATTGCATCTAAATAATCTAAGAATGCCAACATGAAATACGCTGATGTTACCAACACCATAGGCTGGTGTTACTGAAGAGGTTGCCTATTCTAAAATATTTTTTACGCTTAGTGAGGAGGCAGCTCTCAACTCTCTCTTGCAAAGGACCTAAAGAGTTGTTATTGACACAGCTGAATTTCTTTTTACTCACTTACCTTGGGCCCCTGAATTTTCAAACAGTATAAATAACACACAGGTATTTGCATGAATCAAATGCAATAGATTATCCCTTCCTGCTTCCAATTTAGTCACGTTATAAAACAGTTATTTCAAATAAATTTAAAAAAATCTCAGCATCATTTAACTTCAACATTGTTTTTTATATACAATGGAAGAAGACAGAGCTAATTGCCGTCCTTCAGTTTGTTATGCCTTCTACCACCCAATTTGCCTTCAGAAAAAAAATATTTTCTTTTTAAATAATTCCTCTCTTAATTTTTTAATTTATTTTATTTTGATCTCCATATATGGTACGATGAAACAGACTTTGAAAGACAGATTTTATAGCACTTAAAGTTTTTCAGTAGAAAACAATGGATAATACTTATGGACACTTTGTGAATGTCAATGGGTCAGATGTCACATTTCAGTCACTATACTAAAAACCAAGGTGGGCTTGTTTTTCAGAGGTATTAAACTTCTATCATGGTGTGTGTTGAACAGTAGTTCCTGTGCTTTTCTGGTAAGATGAGCTTTCACCTGCAGAGATTTTTCTCTTGAGTGGAATATTCTCAAGCCAGAAGGCTGTGGGATTTCTTCTTGTTGGGTTTGTTGGGATTTTTTTTCCCCGTAGTGTAAATAGCAGGGAGAGCTATATCTTTTGGTTAAGGGAGAGGGAGAAGGAGAAGAAAGGTATCTAAATATTTTTCTGTAGGAAGGTTAGATTAGAGTATGACAGTCTCTAATTCAGGTCTTTGCCCCTTCTTCTCTGCCTTCCAGTGGAGATCTCCAAGTATTGTTAAGGACACTATTTTGTCATATTAGATTAGAGAACAGAGCTATTGGCATCTCTGGTTTACGTTCACTTTTACCATTAGAGCTGAATATTCTCACAGAAAGGCTTTCTTTAAAACTAAGTGTTTCCAGATGATTTTTTTTTTTAAAAAAAAAAAAAAGGTAAGAAATATAAAAAGGCACTTTCTTTGTGTTTTCCTCTTTTTGTATATGTTCTTGATTGATGCACCTTAGAGAACCTTACGTAGTAAGGCGTAACAATTAGTAATTGTAGAAACAGAAATGAAGTTGTTCTGTTAGCACTTATATAAAATGGTAGTTAGAATATAAATTATATTTACATAAATATATAGCTTGCTTTCTAATCCCCAGAAAACAGCTTTTGAACTAGTAGTTGTAACTTATACCTATTAGCTTTAAAAAGTTATTGATTTTATGAACTTATGGAAAATAGGTAATGGGCACCAAGTTTGTTCTTTTCACGTTTTTACAAGGAGTAAAAAGAGGGAACTGAGGAATTGTGTCATACAGCACATCTTCAGTTTCCAGAAAAATATTGGCACAAGTAATTGAACCAAATTGTTTGTAGGCACTAGAAGATAAATAAATTACTGTCAGCTAAACTGGATTTGTCAAAAACAGATAGTCAATTTAGTTTCCTTCTGAGGCAGAAAAACACGGCATGGATAAGAAATAAATCAGTGCTTGTCATATTTAGTCTTTAGTAAAGCTTTTGACACTAACATGGCATTTCACTATACAAGGACAGGGAACATAGTCTGAGTGGATACAAAACTGGAGCAGCACCTGTTGTAATCATAGTATATGGAAATGGAAAATGTGAATATATAAGCAGGATTTTTATGGGGTCTTTCTTGTGTTGCATACCACCCAGTATATGTGTAATGCTTTGGATGGTAAAAAAACACACTTTGTTTTCTAAAATTTGAGATAGCATGAAACTGTGAGAGGAGATGCAGTTGTGTGAAAGGACAAAATTAGAATTGAAAAAGATCTTGACATATTGGAGACACAGTCTGAAATAAACAGATCTCAGTTTCCTAAGAACAAATGCAAGAATTTGTACTTCTGCAGGAAAATGTTTTAAAGAATAAAGGTGAGGAGCAAATGGCTGAATAGCACTTCAGCACCGGAAAGATCTGCAATTTTTAGTGAATGCGAAGATGGACTTGGGACTGCAGTATCAACTGTTGCAAAAAAATAATATATGAATATATAAACAGGAGTATAGCTTTTAATGTATGTCAGCATCATTCATTCAGTTCAGTCATATCTGAATTGCTAATTCTGGACCCTTGAGGAAATAACCATTTCATACTTGGAGAAGCATGGGAAGAGTCTAGAAGGGAACACCAAGGACCAGCACAGTTTGACCTGCAAGAAAAGATGGACAAACTTGTGACTGACTGGTTTAGAGAAGAGGGGTCTGAGGGGAGGTATGAAAAAACTCTCAAGATAAAAAACTTGTACTAAACAAGAGATGAATGTATTCTTCATCTTCATGCGGAGTAAGACAACAAGTAATAGACATAAATTATAGCAACAAAAAGTTGGACTTGGCACTAAGAAACACTGTCACATCGGCTAAATGCTAGTTGTCTTTGAAGGCTGTGAAAGCTTCATAAGTGGAGAATTTTAACAAGGGGTTAGATATTTATCTGTCTGGAGTGTAATAAATGTGGTTTGATCTCTCTTTATGACAGTGTGACAGGAGGGATGGACTTAAGTGACATCTTAAATTATCTTTTAAACCTTTTTTTCTGTGACTTCTGGACTCTGCTTTCTAGATTGTGTGACTCAAATTGGTAGTTTGAGCAAAAGCAGCATGATGACCATAAGGTCAGTACAGTATTGTTTCTTAAAAGCTGATATTTCTCTGCATTCTGGTTGTCAGCATGTATGTTGTGAGTTGGAAGTGATTCGTGGGATAATCTAACTCCATGGTGTATAAACTACGATTTACTGATTACTGTTTGTGGGGACATAGCATGGTAAAGCACATTTCTTTTCACAGAATCACAGAATGTTAGGGATTGGAAGGGACCTCAAAAGATCATCTAGTCCAATCTCTCTGCCAGAGCAGGAATACCTAGATCAGGTCACACAGGAATGCATCCAGGCGGGTTTTGAATGTCTCCAGAGAAGGAGACTCCACAACCTCTCTGGGCAGCCTGTTCCAGTGTTCTGTTACCCTCACTGTGAAGAACTTCTTCCTCACATTTATGTGGAACCTCCTATGTTCCAACTTGCATCCATTGCCCCTTGTCCTGTCATTGGATATCACTGAGAAGAGCCTGGCTCCATCCTCATGACTCACACCCTTTACATATTTATAAACATTAATGAGGTCACCCCTCAGTCTTCTCCAACCTGAAGAGACCCAGCTCCCTCAGCCTTTCCTCATAAGGGAGATGTTCCACTCACTTCATCATCTTTGTGGCTCTGCGCTGGACTCTCTCAAGCAGTTCCCTGTCCTTCTTGAACTGGGGGGCCCAGAACTGGACACAATATTCCAGATGCGGCCTCGCCAGGGCAGAGTAGAGGGGAAGGAGAACCTCTCTTGACCTACTAACCACACCCCTTCTAATACACCCCAGGATGCCATTGGCCTTTTTGGCCACAAGGGCACATTGCTGGCTCATGGTCATCCTGCTGTCCACCAGGACCCCCAGGTCCCTTTCCCCTACGCTGCTCTCCAACAGGTCAGTCCCCAACCTACACTGGCACATGGGGTTGTTCTTCCCCAGATGCAAGACTCTACACTTGCCCTTGTTATATTTCATTAAATTTCTCCCTACCCAACTCTCCAGCCTGTCTAGGTCTCTTGGAATGGCAGCACAACCTTCTGGTGTGTCAGCCACTCCTCCCAGTTTTGTGTCATCAGCAAACTTGCTGACAGAGCACTCTATTCCCTCATCCAAATCATTGATGAATATATTGAATAGTACTGGTCCCAGTACTGACCCCTGAGGGACCCCACTAGATACAGGCCTCCAACTAGACTCTGTCCCTTTGACCACAACTCTCTGGCTTCTTTCCTTCAGCCAGTTCACAATCCACCTCACTACCTGGTCATCCAGACCACACTTCCTCAGTTTAGCTGTGAGAATGCTGTGGGAGACTGTGTCAAATGCTTTACTGAAATCAAGACAGACCACATTCACTGCTTTACCATCATCTATCCACTGGGTTATGTCCTCATAAAAGACTATCAGGTTGGTCAAGCATGACTTCCCCTTGGTGAAGCCATGTTGACTGCCCCTAATGACCCTCTTATCCTTGATATACCTAGAGACAGCACCAAGGATAAGTTGGTTTATAGTGCATGTACCTGATTCCATAGAGAAATGAAGTGTATGCTGACAGACACCATTTGTAGGAAAGAGATTCTTTTAATGCTTTCACAGGAAAAAGGCCTAAATATTATCAGATATCATAGGATCTTTATTCAGAAGAGAGTCAGACAGGGACAGCAAAAAGCTTTATAAATATCCCAGTTTTGGAGAAACCTAATTTGGAGTTTGCATGTGTCAAAGCCAATTAAGACTGTGGCAAACGTCAGAAAAACAGGCTGCTTTTATTCTGATACTCATAAGATAATTCTTTTTTAATATGTTGGATAGAGTATCCAGAGCTCTGAGAAACTTGGAGGATTGCTACTGTCATCCAAAGAATTTGAGGACCTTTGATTTAACAGATTTTTGAAATGCCAAAGGAAAAATGGTCTCGCAATTTTTTCTGCAGTAGTATGTCAAATTTTATTTTATATTTTTTTAGTAGGATTTTCAGAAATCTACTGGAATGTATTTTTACCATTAGAAGATTATTTCTGACTGTTTATGTGAAAGATTAGTTAAGTTTCCTCATCATACAGTCTCTGAAATAATTGTTGAGCATGTTCATATTTCTCTTTCAGCATCTGTATGACTATTTATGTGTTGCTGAACAGTCACAGCAGGTATAATCATCCAATTTCTGCTCAAGATAGTTACCTACTCATGAATGTGTGTGCGTGACTCTGGTGGTTTAGACCCTGCTGGGACCCGAGACCACGTTGCCGCTGCCTCTTCCCCCACCCTCAGACGGGGACAGGACAGGGAGTAAAATACAAACCCCGGGGCTGAGATAAGGAAGATTTAATCCAACAGTGTAACAACAACAAACCAAACAACAATAACAACAGTAGTGATAACAATGTACAGAACAAGAGCTGTACTGCATGGACACAGCACAAGGGACAGATCCGGACAAAAGCTGCTCCTGCACTGCCCGGGCACCCGGACATGACGTCAGCGTGGGATGGAATAGCCCGGCTGTAGCTCCCTCCCGACTGCTGGGGAAAATCAACCCCAGCCTAGCCCAACCAGGACAGTGACTCAATGGCAAAGGATAACCCAGCCAGACTTGAGGAAGTTGAATCATCCTCTGAGTTCAGGTAGAATCCAAATTGTTAACTTAGGTCATGTGAATAGCCCTTTATATAGTGTACTATGTTGGTGAATTGATTTGCTTCAGAGGAGACTGTGTTCCTGGATAGCAATATCATCTTTTCAGAAATTATGGCCTTTGAATAATACAGGGGATAGTTGCTTCAAAGGCTTAAAAAGAGAAGAGAAAAAGAAGAAAGAGGGTGAAAAACAACAGCAGAAAGCAAGCTGATTCTGTATGTTACCATAGAGGAGGAAACATTTAGCAAAAGAATTAGTTTATTTGTCCTTGGTAATTCCATTTTACTGTATAATTAACAATTGTTATAGTACGCTGGGATGAATAGGATGTAAGGGAAAAATTTTATCCAAACTGAAGTAAGTTTCACTGGTCACATCATGTTTCTATTAGAAATAACACAGATTAAAGACCTGATTTTTCCTGATGTTCTGTGGATTCAGTTGATTCTTTTCTGTGGTTTTGTTCAAAATAATAAGCTAAACCTTTTCTTTTAATTTGTGAGACGGTAGACATAACTGAGAGAGAAATGGCTCTTATGCTGATTTGCAAATAGAAGGATTACACCTCTGTGTTCTGCTACCCTCTTAAATTTTTCCTCCCATTCAATGTACCATAAAGTGACATATTGTTTCTCTATTTCTCTTTTCTGGTCTTCTAGTAGAAGTAAGTTGAATTGTTATGCAGTATCTTTCATTGAAATTTTCTTTTTCCTAATCAAAGCGATACCACTCTCCTTTGCTTCTTCACCCAGTTTGCTTGTTGTCTGCTACCTCTTCCCTTTGTTCATTTCTTTTTCCTTTATGCTCTGTTTAGTTTTCATCTTGAGGCGTTTTGTTTGTGGGTTTATTTCCTTTCCTAAAATCTTGTTCTCTGCTTATGTATTTATTACAGTATCTCTTTGATTCCTTCTCCTGAATTGCTGTGGTGGCAGTATTTTGAACTGATAGAAATGTGAAATTACAAACCTATTTTAGTGAACAAAGCATAATGACAAGTCATATTCTGCAGAGTTTACAATCGGAGAAAGAGAAGAAACAATATGAATAACCATCCAGAGTAAGAGCTAATCAGTACAGATAACTTTTCAAGAGAATAAGTTTTAAGAGTAATTTGAACAGTTAGTTATGTTTGGCAAATGAGGTAAAGGAGTTCTGTTGCAGTTCTATGGGCAAATGAAGTGTAGAGCTTGATAGGAAAGGAACTATTAGGAAAAAGTCACATGAAATGGTTGGAAATAGAAGCAGCGTTCAAATATTTAAAAACATGAAGGTATAAATTACGTGTAAAGCTTTAGGATGAATGTTCACTGGCATTTTGAATTTGTTCAACTAAAGACCAGAGAAGTGCATAAGAGAATGAGCTGGAAGTGGGGAGCAGGGCCATCTATGCTCTTTCTCCCAGCTGTGATCTTTCTCTCCATCCATCCAAGTTCTTCACAATAAAGAATGTTTAAAATTACACCAAAGAATCTTTTCTTGGGCAAATGTGTAACAGAGATTTTATTTTGCATTCAAGGTTTAGACTAGAACTACATAGGCGTGTAACTTTTCAATTTTCCTTTTTCTTGGACATTAGTTTAAAAACTGTATGAGTTCTAAAGGCTCTAAAGATAGATACCTCAAATATTCTTTACTTTAGTGACCTGTTAAAACCATTCCATCTCAGAAGTGATGAATAGATTTTGTGGGTTCTGAGCAGGTTCCTGATCGATTGGTTTGCTAGTTAATGAGGGAGAAGAAGGGGAAGAGAAGCTGAAGTCCAGCTGACTGTGCCAGAGCACACCTGCCTTTTCTCTTTACTTCATTTTCTCTGTAATGAAGGAATCAATTGGTTTAGAGCAATCAATTCTGACCTGTTAGGGATCAGGTGGTGTTCTGGCTTTGCCAAGACAATTAAATTCAGCAGAGCAAGGATTAGAAAGAAAAAGAAGAAAAAAAAAAAGGGGGGTGGAGGGGGCCTGAGACTTTGAATTGAGTAAGAGCTACATTGATGTTTTAAGGTTGAGGGGGAAAAAAGAAACCAACTCAATATAGTTAAAAGGAATCAATTCATGATCATGTTCTCTTTTGTGTGAGACTGGGAATAACAACGTTGTTGTCATTTGTCCTTTAAATTTGATAATCTCTGGTCTGTGACTGGGGATTTCTGCACAATGTAGTGTATGTATTTGGATGAGGCCATTTGCTTTGAAATTTCATATTGGTACTTGAAAAATTCTCACGTTCTAGTCTATTATGTTCTGTACTATTAAACTCTAAGGCCTTGTACCTTCATAAAATGCTTCATTCCAACTGAGGGGGCTAAAAAAAGCCCAAACCCTAATCATAGTACATAGTTCTTATCAAGTGGTAGGTTTAGAAAGTTTGTGATGTATTTCAAGATTTAAATAAGATCAAGTTTTTATGCTTCTGGCAAATCTTTTGTTGCCTTGTGTGGATGTCCGTAAAAGGACAATGAAATTGTTTCCTGTAAGAGTTTTGGCCTTGTCAAAACCAATATATTTGGCAGGTTGGGATTAACTTGCATCAAATGTCAGATAGTTACCTGCTCCATATTTTAACTTACAAATTTGTTGAATGTGGACATTAGCTGGCAATGTTATTGATATGAAATTGAATGCCAGGATGTCCCTTCTGTGCCTCTTTCCTGCTTGAAAGAGGCTAATGCATTGTTTTCAAAGATTTATTCATTCTGAGTCAAGACATTTCTATTAAAAAAACCAAACCAACCAAAACTCTGCAGGCAAACCAAAAATATTTTAGAAGTATAGTATCAAAACCATAATATCCAGATATGATTTGTCTTTGTATCTGATATTCTCAGTTTTACTTGATTAACCTGTGTTTCTGTGGAAGTTAACCTTCCCCTCTTTCCACCTCAAAAGCATCAGAGCCTGAATATATATGTATATATAATGTTCCTTTAATCATCAATTGCATGTTGTCATTTTAACTTTCCTCACGTGAGCATCCTTTAGTTTATGCTTGCCCTTGAGCAGATGAGATGCCTAATGCTATTCTTTCAAGCTTTTAAAGCAATTTTATTGAGTATAAGAGTTCATTTTAAATGCAGTTTGATCATGTAGAAATCCTGTTTCTGTGGTACATCTGTATAACAAAATGAAAACGTGATTCTAACGTGAGTTAGGTATGCATATTTTAATTTTAATCTGGCTACCGTGGATAATAATAGTGGATGAGTTGTAGGGTTACAGGTTTCAGCTACTAAGATTCTGATGGTTTTTTGTAAGACTTGTATGTGCTTTAATCCACACTATAGGGTGCAAAACCAGTAGTATTGTGGCTTTAAAATTATCACGACTTTGTTTCCCTATGCTTCGGTCACTTTTTCTAAGTAAGCATGCTTCTGCACTCTTTTCCCTGAAACCAGTTTTAAAAGTTTCTATAAAATGACGTTTCAGTAATATTTCGGCACTATTGACTACTTTTGTTTTTTCCATGCCCTTTCCTGAGTTGACATTAAGAATCTGAAAGTGAGATATTGAGAGTCAGCTGTGTGTATTTAGGTAGAAACACTGACCAACCTTCTCTGGAGTAATATTTTAAAAATGGCAATATAAAGTAATCTTAAAAATATGATAAGGAAGCTTGCGGCTGGTATAGTTGAGCTGCTGGGAAGTCAAGAAAGCTCAGCAATCAGTTATGAAATAGGTGGATAGGGTATACGTGGAAGGACATACATTACAAATCAATACCACCATTGCCTGCTAAATGTTGAGGCATTAGAATTCTTAAATGTTTTATGGTGAAAAGTACACAGGTTTCATAGATTTCAACTAACATTTGGAGGCTGTATTCTAAGTATATCAAGATTCATTCTGAATATACGAAATATATCATCTGTTCCAGGATATGTGACCTAGTAGGGAAATGAGAAACACTAAGTGAGCTGCTAAGGTGAAGGAAAGTGGGCACGAGCTGAGAGGAGGACGTATAGTAAGAGATCTGCAAATTAAGTGTGAAAATTTGACTTTGGGATAGGTAAGGAAGGCCAGAAGGGCGTGTGATGGTGGAACAATAGTTCTGAAGTTTAAAGGTGAAGGACAAAAATAAGTCACATTCCTGTATTCCCTGTAAATTTCTAGTTAACAAAAATACAGCAATAAATAATATTGATTGCTTCTATTTCCAAACAGAGATTTATGTCATTATACTGAGAGTAATAATATTATGGAGGAAAAGATAGTATTAGCCTGCTAATAGCCTTCTACTTATAACTGACATGGATAACAGCTAGGAATAAAGCATTCAAGTATAATGAAGAGCTGCCTCCTGAAACATGTTTTCACTACATTAATATATAAGAATAAAATACATAAACTTCTCTTTTAGCTGCATATCAAAATAATGCTTTACTGAGTCAAATTATCAATTTAATAAAGTGAAGTAGGTGGTTTAAAGGGTAATTCAGCACATTCAGGTAAATTGAATTGATATGCTAATGAAGGTTATGTCTACAGAATTGAGATTCACATAACTGCATTGTATGATTCCTTTAAAAGATATGCTTTAACACAGAGCACTGCTGTCACTTCTGAGGCAAGAATCGTGTTATTTAGAGGGGGGAAAAAAAAGTATTCTTGAAGAAGATATAATACAAGCTAATGCCTTTCTGTGGTAGTTGTTCCAATGTAATGTTGTAATGATCTAATTGAATTTTGAATATGACAGTTGTGTATGCTCATAGCCTCTTTGGGAAGGCTACGTACAAGGTAATAACAATGGAAAGCTATCAGCTTTCCTGAGGGTAGGTATGGTGAAACAAGCATGTGAATACACCAGCTCAGCACTTTTTTTCCCCCAACACAAATGTGTAACTGCAGGTTTCTGATAGGCTGTACAATTGTTAGAGCTAATATCCTAAATCACTAATTTCATTCTCACTATCTCACCTGCTATATAGGATAGGGACTACTGAAAAGTTGTTGGGTTTTTTCCATTTTTTTTTTTGTTCTCTCTTCGTTTTTTCGCTTCTGACTTTTTGATTCAAGTATAGTGGTTTATTACTTCATTGAGGAGTCACACATTAAAGTGTTAGTTAAGTAAATTCAGCAATACTCCAAAGCAGACCGAAGTGAAAGAAAACAACTTCCCATTAAACTGAACATTATGGGGGTTTTGGGGGAATTCTGGTTTGTCAGTGCTAGAGATGTGCTGTATGGGCAGAATTCTTCTTCCAGCTGCTATCAAGCTGAAAACAGATCTGGGACCCAAGTTTATAAGGTGGTATCAGGGATATTGTGGTAAGAGTTTAGACGGATTAGAGCTCTTAGAAAATGCAAAAGAGATTTTTTTTTCTTTATAGGGAGAGAAAGTGTTATTTAGAGCTACATTTGAGTGTTTTTTTATCTTGAACATAGTACCAAATTTAATGAAAGTGGAAAATATATCAGGAATACCTGGAGACCTGATACAGTACCATCATGAGTAATGGAAGTATTTCAGTGACAGCATTAAGGTGGGAAAAGAAGGCTTATCCTTTCTGGGTACTACATGTCTTCTGGACTGAAAAAGGCAGAGGTTTATGGAGAAAGAAATAAGTTTGTTGCATTAGAGCATCCTAGGTAGATCACTAAAATTATTTAAGGAGCCTGTATTTTGTTATAACTTGGCTCTAAGCCTATCAATTTGCAACTTTTGGCATATTCAGTACAATTTTTATATGCAGAGAGCTTAAGCTTATGTAACTTTTTTGAAACAGTTGAAACCTCTCTCTGCCACTCCTTAATATATAGATAGCTGAAAGGATGATGGTTTAATGCATTCTGTCTTTAGGTAGCCAGACAAAGCTCTGTTTGATTCCCAAATAAAAGATTCTTTGTTCATAGTGAAGGAAGTTATTGCTCTAGGTTTTTTTTCATGGCCATAAAACTTCACTGCAGAAGCTGTCATCCTGCGACTGTTAGAAATATTTGTGCACAGACAATTGCTGGTGTTTTCATGTCCTTCCAGTGCTCTGTGGGATCTGTTATTAAGTATTTGAAAGGTATTACAAAGGAAGATCAAGGCAGTTTTGTTGTTGTTACTGATACAAATATGCAATATGATCCTCTCTATCAGTGCTCAGTTACTTTCATAAAATTCTCCCTGTAGAGGTGTTTGTGACGGTAATGCCCTTCACTGCAACACAGTATGAGTGTATCGTGTTGTTAGTGTCCTGTTATGTTAAGCGGTGGTGACCTGTAGGTGTTGTGTAGATGACGAATTGCTGCATTCACCCCAGTGAGATATTTCTTCCATCACATATAGGTGATAATGTGTGACAACCTGTAACTCTTTGTTTTTCCTGGAAGAATCTAATAACTGTGGTGAAACTTGGTTTGACGTAAATACATCCTAACTTCTTAGGTTTTCAATGGAAATATGTCGTTTAATGCCTTGAGACAAAATGAGAGGCAGTTACTTCATTCAGCTCTCCTTTCTAGGTTCTTCTGTCACCAGCTTGTCTTATAGGGCTTCAGCTGCTTATATTGACAGAAATAATAGTGAATGGTTGAAGGAACTACATTAATATAGGATTACATGCAAAAATTTGATTTATTGCAGCTTGGCTTTACTGTGTGTATTGGTAAAGATGTTCAGTCATCTTTCCTTTGAGCTGGAATAATCAGCAAACTTCCACTGCAGAATGGGATTAGTTTAAGAATAATGTGTGAGCTAAAGAACACACAAAACCAAACTGATTTTCAGAAATGTAATGGTTTTTGTCATATTATGAAAAGCATAGCAGCTTCAACTGTTAGACTTAAAGTATGTTTCAACAGAATGAACCTTCCTGGCTAATTTTCAGGTGTTTATTTATTATGATGGATAAGTGTCACCTAGAAGGAACTTATCTGCAGCTCACTCAGTGTTGAGCAAATTTTGGACAGGCGAGAACTTTATTTTCTATTACACATAAAATAAAAGAAATAAGGTTTAAAAGAAAAGTCTTACTATATTTTTCTGGTTACCATTTATTCTGTTGTTGGACTATTGCCTCCAAATTCATTTTAGGATTTATGACATTAGTTTTAAAACAATTTATTATTCCTAGATGTTTTACCATATGAATGGAACTATATGACTGGTTATTAAATCAAATTGTTCTTTGGTTAAGGAACCAGTTGAAGAGACCTGAATTCAGTAGCTCAGTAAATATATTTCTGTCTTCTGCAGGTCTGCTCACCAGCTCACAACTTTTAGTGGCGTAGTTCATAGATATGTTAAACATAAATTATTTTCATGTTGTAGGAGATCAAGAACTACATTTTAATAAAATGATAAAATTTTCTTGGGGCTGTGGCACCCAATGTAGCGCTCCAGCCTGATGGTAGTGCTTCGGTGAGCTAATATCCATTGCAATCCGTTGAATTGGTGCAATGTTGCAAAGTACTGTTCTGAATTAATCAAACAGTTCTCTTGATTGCTTATTAAATCAGCAAGAGAAATTTTATATGATGAACATGATTCTACTCTACAGCTAAAACAAATCACACACAAAAAAAAAAAAGTGGTAAAAGATAGAAGAAGCAAGAACAATAAATACTTACATTAAAGTAGTTATCTGTCTTAAATACTTTGTATTTAAAATAACCATAATTCAACTCTTCTCACAGTTCACCTCGTCTCACAGGAACTTGAGTTTCTGGAGATTTTATTGTCTGTATACAGATACTGGAAGTCACTGCCCTTCTCTTATGTCATCTCACTGTTGCTGGGTTTTGTAGGGTTGTTTGTGCAGGTTAATGTAATCCCAATTTATTATCTAATTTCACCATGTTATGTTTTTTTTCCAGTAAAATATAATTTGATTATAAAATAACTAGACCTATGAAGCTTACGAGATTGAATCTGCTGTGCTGTCTGTGTCTGATGAACAGTCTCATAAATATTTCTGTTGTCTTTTATTTTACAGCTCAGTTCAGGCCTGCAGTAGTTAGCAGTTAGGTCTCAAATATGCTGGAAAGCAATGCGCGGATTAGAGACACTGATTAACAGAGGCAGCAATTGTATATATGTGTAGCAGGTGATAGTGCTAATTGATACCACATCAGATTTTTCTCTAAAACACAGAACTGAGTGAATTTAGAAATAATTGGTTGATACTTTCACTGATCTATCTTGCTGGAGACATTTGTTTTACCAGTATGGAAAACGTATCTTATAATTTCCAGAGAGGCTTCTCGTTCATTTTGTAGTGTCCGATATATATTTCCATGTGAATTTGAGTCTTCACTAAATAAATTCTAAAATGCATCTAAAGAATGATCGTAGTTAAGAGTTTGGTTAAGCCGTGCGTTGTCAGGAGCAGAACAGGTGTTGTACACTTTAATTATGTTAGAAAGTAACACCAAAGCAATCAGAATTGACATTCCACTAGTTTAAGTAGGGCATTACTTGTGGTTTTTTTCTAGGAGTTTTGCTCCTACAAACTTTGCTCCTACTGTCAAAGAATTTAAATTGATGACCCTCTTCTGAGAGCCCTGGAGGTCTTCTCTTATTCTGTTCTGGAACTAGAGACACACACTGTGTGAAGGTTCAGATTCAGACAAGCTTACCTCAAATTTGAGGTCTTCTGTTTAAAAAAACAAAACAAAAACAAAAACAAAAACACAAAAAAAAAGGGAAACCAGCAATGAAAAAGTTACATTTGTAAGTTCATTATTCTTATTTATGGAATACAAAGCATGTTATCACATCATGCAAATGTTAACTATGTTCCCATGCACATCAGTGTTAATTTGGTTAAATATGTTCAGGAACTTTGTATGCTTGGTTGATATGCTGCTTGTGTAAAGTACACAAACAATTACATATCCTGTGTAATTATTGTATATCAATTATTTTAGCCACTTGAATGCTGCAGCATAATATTTCTGGATACACATTTTAGCAAATTATAAAGAGAAATGTGTTGTGCTTTCAAACTGCTGTACTGCTGATTGTATTTGCATCAATTGGCAAGGTAAAAATGTTTGTTACTGTACAGGATTTGCAAGTGTTACATATGCTTTTCCCACTAGAGTTCAACGTTTTTGTCTTGTGTGTTTTATTTGATTTGTCACTGTTGTTTTCTGTATTTGCAGCAGGGATTTCCTTTGGTATTAAATAGACTCTATTAAACTTACTTATCTAAGTACAGAAAAACTTGTCTCCTGTCAAAAGACAGAAATGCTTTCTATGATTGTTCTGGCTTAATTCTTTATTTTATATATTTATTTATGTCCACTGTTTTTCCACATGGTTTAATTCTGCCTGTAGATTTTTCCTCCTTGCTTTTTTAATCCTCCTGCCATGAGTCTGTTGATTCAGCTGTGCGAGGCTGAAGGATTCTGTTTTACGGAGTTGTCAATAAATGGGGTTTAGATGGCGGTGAACAGCACTGTTTCCTTTTCCGCTAAAAGACAAACAGAATGTCTTCTAATGCCCTTGTGTGCTGGGCTGTATCTCATGCATCTCTGTGGCAGTGATCAGAATGTGAATGTTAGCGGTTTCTAAGCAGTTAGAGGAGATATAAAGTATGTAGGACTAGCACTGGTGTCTCATACAAATGCTCCATGAAGGAAAATGAAATGCCAAGTTCTCAAGGGCTCATTTTGTATGTATTGGATTTAGTTCTTTATGTTAGTTCGCTGTTGCTGTTCTGGATTACTTTGATAGTAACTTAGAGTGGCTATCAGTGCAAAATACCAGTTAATTTCCTTTACCTCTCTTTACTTAGTCTTCTGTCTCAATATTCTGAAGGGATTGGAATCTATGCTTAATATATTTCAGAGTTTGTACCTTACTGGTGTTATTATAACAAAGGATTAAAACAGGTCCTAGAGTAAGCATGTTTTTATGTGTTGACACATGTCCTGAGTACTGTTCTGATGCAGGCAGCTGAGCTTTGGTATTAGTAGTCCTCCAGGGTATCCACAGCTGAATCAGTGGTATGCTCAGCAGCAGCTGTTATCTGAATTAAATGTGTCAGCTGTACAAGTGTAAGGAGCAGAAGTAAAACATAATGTAGTTGTTCAGAACTGTGAGTATTCGTAGTCACAACAGATTGCCCAAGTCATAGTTTCTCATAAAAGTGAAGAATTGCTCTGTGAGAAATGGAGGATGGATGAAGGCACTGTCATGCGACTACCTAATTAATCAGTCCAGGTAGTTCATTCAAATTTTGGTAGTTCTTAAGATTCTATCAAGATCCCGTAGAACATGCTGTTTCCCTCTAGTTAAAATAATTTTCTTGTTGGGGGGAGGGGGGGGGGTGTGCAGGGAAGGGGAAAAAAAGAATAATACAGATTTTTCTGGTATTCCTGCTGAGGGAATCTCAGGGCCAAGTGTAGCATGACTAACTGTGACTACAGAAGACTGTGACATGTGGATGAAACTCTTACAGCATTTAAATACTACCAATATCCATTATTCCCAATCGGAGCCTAAAGGCACAAAATTTTCGTGCTGCAGTCCTGTTCATCTGCCAGTGAAGTACTTTTAAACCCCCCAAAGTGATCAGGGTTTGTTTTTGGTTTGGTTTGGTTTGTTTTTTTTTAAAGAATGATTCAGGGTTCTTTTTTGTCTTCCCCCCAGTCTATCAGTTGTCTGAAGTCCATTGACAGAGGAGCTAGTCTAGCCCTTGAATTGTGGTTCTTTTACTCTGCTATCACACAAAGATTTATAGATAACTTTGTGTTACATAAAGCTGCTTTGTTCCTGACAGGAAAGTGAACAATTTCTAATTTCACTGGAAAAACTGCCTTTAGTGTTTTTCTGTCTGTCTTCCTCATTTTTGTCTTCCATGTCTCTTCCACAGTGAGCAATATAATTAAAATTCATAGTTTGGCACCAGGATTTTGATTATACAGTTAATTCTTCATCAGTCCTATGCCTCAGCTTAATCAGATTTGCCCAAGCTTGTGTCACCTACTAACAAAGTGCTCTAAAGTTTTTTGTTCATTTAGGGTTTGGGCTTTCTGCTGTTTTCCCCCCCTCAATTTTGTGGTAATCAAAACTTTCACATTACCTTGTAGCTAAGTATGCACAAGTAAGTCTGGTCAGTGGTCCTTTTTAATTAATGACATGCTTGCCAAGCACTTGTAGGAAAATGACTCTGTGTGACTATCGAAAATAATTAGTATTTATGTTGATTTAATCAGTATAAATCAGTATAAAAGATACCTGTCATCTGTGGAAAAAAAAAAAAAAAGTTTTTTAGCTTGTTTCCTCTGTTTTTTGAAATTCAGAGGACTGCAATAACCGCAAGCATGTGTTGTGGGGACTGGAGAATACCACTCATCTTAGAGGTGAACGTATTTGTCCTCACTAGAACAGGTGAAAAGTAATTGCAAAGTTATACAAAGTTTGACCTTATTCTTAAGTATCTTAAGGAATCAAGATGAAATCAAATGTTTTATTATGCAGTTAAAGGGGTTTTTTTTTCCATTTCTATATGGGTTAACTTGGTGTTTGTAGCATACAGAGGGTACAGAGAGTGGAGAAAGTTACTCGTTCCAGCACATCCAATCCTGCAATTGCTCATTTCTTATTACCTTAGTTACAAGAAAGAAAATAATGTTAATCGTGATTCGTTTGTTTTCTTATGGGATGTATTTTTTATCTAAGCATGTAAATAGAAAGCAAATGTTAAGGGAGTTAAACTTCCAAAGATGGACTCTGAAAGATACAGGGTTACTGAAATTATTCACTTGTACAGTCTTACGTATCCTTTGATCTCGTGATGATGACTTACAGTCATTTTGTAACAAGAGCCTTTGGCGGGAGGAGAATGTTCAGTTTACCACTTTTTCAACTTGGTTCCTGAGTGAGGAGCTGTTGGATACTTTCCTCTGATTCACTGTGTGGCCTCACACCTTGTCTGCTGTGTGTAGTACAGCAGCAGAGAATGCCATGCCACAGTCTAGCCTGGCTCCCTGTGGGTAGGGACCTCTCCTTAGGTTTGAAGTCCTGTTAAAAAAAAGGAGTTGAACTTCAGACTTGTTCTGAATACCCTAAAGAACAGATCGTTATATAAAGAGGCATTAACAGCACCAATATTTATAGCAGTTCCTCAAAAAAGAGTCTCAGCTTTTGAGTCCAAGTTCACAGAAGAATCTCCCTACATTTGATGGAGAGAAAGCCTAGCTTGCTGTAGACGATTGCATGCAGAACCTGCTGGCTGCTCTCATCTCTGTCAATGTTACTTGTCTACAGAGACGAAACTCCTGCCACTTGATACGGATTTGCTTGTGAGAACCAGAAGGCTGTTTGGTTTTATGATGCTTAATTCTCAGTTGTCTATACCAGAGGCCTGTTAGAAAGGTTGGAGAGCCTTACCTGTTCCTGCTCTGCCATTCAGAGCCAAAAGCAGTGTCAGTGTTGTGAGTTAACCCCATTGGGCAGCTCAGCCCCACACCACCATTGGCTCACTCCCCCACAGCAGGATGGGAGGGAGAAAACTTGTGGGTTGAGATAAAGACAATTTAATAAGTAAAGCAAAAGCTGTGTGTGTAAGCAAAGCAAAATAAGGAATTCCTTTACTATTTCCCATTGTAGGCAGGTGTTCAACCATCTCCAGGAAAACAGGGCTCCATCATACCTAACGGTATCTTGGGAAGGCAAACATCATCACTCCAAACATCCTCCCTTCCTGGTATGGCATATCCCTTTGGAGAGTTGGGGTCAGCTGTCCTGATCATGTTCCCTCCTGACTTTTTTTGTGCACCCCCAAGACTACTCCCTGGTGGGCTAGCATGAGAAGCAGAAAAGACCTTGATGCTGTGTAAGCTCTGCTCAGCAATAGCTGAAATGTCCCTCTATTATCAACACAGTTTTCAGCACAAATCCAAAACATAGCCGGCCCATACCAGGTACAATGAAGCATTTGATCTCTCTGCCAGCCAAAACCACTACAATGTTTTAGTGAGTGATCACATAAAACACTTTCTGTGCCTTTTAAGCATTTGTCAAAGTTGCATGTGATGAAAAATTGTTCATATTAATTTTGTTACTTGTACTTTTATATTGAGCTAATAAATTGCTTCAGGAAAATTATGAGATGGTAGACATAGTCTGATGGCCTGAAGGATACTTCTATTTTTAATCATGACTGAGTTGCATTTCCATCTGGTAGAAAACTCCTTAGGAAAATTAACAAATTTTCAAACATGTCACAAGCTGTAATAGGCATTTTAAATTTCTGAAATACGTATGCTTTGAATCAAGACTTCCTTGCTCATATTGAAGTTGTCTACACTGCAGTTTTTCCTCACAATCATTTTTCTGAGCCAACTCTTTGTTTTCAGCCCCATTGTTTAGTGTTCTTCTCATAAAGATGTATTACTTCAGTATTTACAGTGTTTTCATCTGACTCTTCTGAAACAGGTCATGTACCTTCAATATTGCTCTTCGTTGATGACATTTGAAATTCAGATACAGCTTATTTATCTAGTGGTACTGGGCATTTCTAATAAATTCTGCCTTGTTAGAAGGAAGATTATCTTTACAGTCTCAGTCTATGGTAGCTTTAGTATCTTGCTTCAAGTGGATTAATAAGCTACAACTTTTATGCAAAATCTGAAAAAGTGATTGTAGAAGTTAGGATGTTTGAAGTAATTTTTAAGATTGCATTATTTTAAATTCCAACAAGTAGAAGAATGCAAAATTCAGGCAGGAAATCAAACTGACCATTCACCTTGAGAGAGATAAGGAAAGAATGAAATAAATGTATTGAGGACAAAGGATGAGGTTTGTCATATCATTATGTTCTATCTTGCAATAATGTTACAACATCAAAATAATATACTTTAGAAAATTAATCTATACATGATTATTTTAATGGATGGGATTTTGTTTTATGTAACCACAAAATTTCTGCTTTCTAGCAATGTGAAAAATCCTCACCTATTGTTCAAAACAACTTATAGGCTATTTAGCATACAAGAATAAGCTTTGCTCCTTTCTACCTGTTGGCAGAGAGCTTTGCTAACCAATGAGTGATTATGTTATTTAACCTAAATGTACAGTATGATAAAGATGTGTTTTCTATGGCAACCTATTCAAGTCTTCTGTGTCTTTCACCCTCTTGATGTATTAAAAAACCCCAAACAGGCAGCAAAAAAAGAGAAACAAAAGCAAACAATCGAGAAGTTTGCTCATTACAATCTCGTAACACAAAATATCTAAATAAATTAGCTTTTAAAGCTAATTAAGAAGCAGTTTCTTCTGTTCCTATTAATATTGTTACTTTGTTTATTCTCTAAACTCTTTAAAGCAAGGAATCGTAATTGAAGTATGTCAAAGTATCTTTGTTAGTAACTGTCTGTTGGTTAGCCTAGAGTGTGTTTTGTCCAAGCAGCACAACTCAATCAATACTTGACTGAGACATGGGAGTCTTAATGGCGAGCCAGCCTCTTGGTGCACTTATAAATGTTACGAGATTGTTCCCGTGCTTAGTGAAATTCTGTGTTTCTGATGCTGGATAGAATGAGAACATTTACTGTTGTTGGATCCTGGTCATTGTCTGTGTATTTAGGGTTCATATAAGACCAAATAAGTCTGTGCCTGTAACTTCAGTGAGGAGGCATACTCTTAGCTGAAGATGTCTAGTAGATCTCCTAAAACTTGAAAGATTCTTTCGAATTTCATGTTAACTTTCTCTGAACAGCGAACTGTTAGCCCCCTGAATAATTTGATTGTAATGTTTTCAGTGGATCTTCAGTGTCAGTTTTGCAGAAGGTCAGCTTTGTGAGTAGAAACCTCAGGGTCTTGCTCCTGTGTGCCTCCTGTGCTTTGATATGGTTGTACCTGGCTGTCACTTGCAAAAGCACTGCAAATTATGCTCAACGTGTTAAAAAAAACTGAGGCTGATACAGTTTTGCCTTCATAATGTGAGTCCCAAAATGATGATGTTGGTGAAGGGCCATTATGTTGGAACTATAATTGTACTATGCAAGTGAAAGGTTGTTTTATACCAAAGACCTGAGGATATAGCTTAAGATTCCATACCTTCTGGTACTTATTAATTAAAATTAATTCATTATTTAATTCAAAGCTTTCTGCAGTGTGGGTAACCCATTCTGTGGAGTAATGGTATTTGTTTTAGGTAGCTTTCTGTGTTGCGTGTTCAACACTTATTGAGATATGGTGTACAATATTCCATTTAGGTTTTTTCAAACTTTAGACTAAGATCTGTTGGATCTCTTCAGCAAAAGTGGGAATCTGACTGAATCAAGGCTATTTATAGAAGGTGAAGCCTCCAGGATAATACAGAACATGAATAGGTCACAGTGTTCAAGGGCAGCTCTATTTTATTTTCAATTAGAGTCTAGAAGTATAAGCCATATGCAACCAGGAATGAAACCCAGAGCTAGCTCTGTTTCATAACATTTGACTGTTCACTTTTGGGTTCTTTTGTTACTAATAAAAGATAGACCAACAAAGACACTGATATCCTGTACCTCAAATGTTAGAATTATAAACAGTCATACTAAAATGGAATTATTTTTTTACTTCAGTGGAGAGGCCTCACTGATCTGTTGGGTTTGTCCTGCCTGTATGAAATCTTTCATTGTGGCAAAAGGTAGTTGGTGCAGGGTTTTTTCCATTAGTAGTATTATTATTTAAAGCTTCCATGAGCACACATTTGCACTAACAGACTATTTCTGAAGCAGAAGGTGCCTCATTATGCTTTTCTTGGCAAATCAGTACAGAAAGATTTTGATAGATTTCATAGCTCTTTATTTTTTTGTTGTTTTTCTTAAATTGTACTGGAACCAGCATCCTGAGTAGATGCAAGTTTGCAGTGAAATTTGTACTCTTTTTACTCCTTTTCTTATTTCAATTTTATTTTTTAAACAGTAACTCAGTTCTTACAGGTCTGTATAATTTTTTTATTTTTTTTTCCCTCCTCTCTAGGTATATTCGAATTGTTGGAACCCACAACACAGTGAACAAAGTTTTCCATATTGTGGCATTTGAATGCATGTTCACAAACAAAACCTTTACTCTTGAAAAAGGTCTGATAGGTAAGAGATAAAACTGTTTTCCTTTTACATGAACTGTTGCGAATGCTTGCCTTTTGAGACTGGCCATCACTGCATGCTTACTCTACTTCTGCTTCCACAGAGAAATCTCTGAACTTGAGTTAAATGGTGCTGTAAGCATAGAATTAGTTGACTAGTCCTTGTGATTTCTTTGAAATTTCAGTTCTGTGGATTAATTAGTGATGCAGCAGGAATGCTAAAGTTCAAATTAAATAAACTGCTGCTGACAAAACCACTGGTAATTTAGTCACTCTGTACTCACTTTGTATGTCATAGTGTGGTTGCTCTTGACTCCCGCTAGGTTGGCCTGTATTCTGTAATGAGGATGCAGCAGCCAGAGCTATTTATTGCAGTGAAGATGGATTTGGGCATTTAGGGCCTCTTATACAGCCTAGTTTCAACTGCTGAAAGTAAACTCTGATGCGTTGATTTTCCCCTAAAGAATCATAGACACGCTTAGCCATGGCAGAACGTTATATTGGCTGCCCTTATTCTCAGAACACTGCGTTGATGGAGCTCTGTTACGTCTGGTACGTCTGGAGCTCCAGAGAGCTTATATAATACTGATTTAAGGATCTCTACATAGTACTTCAGGTAGAAATCTCCAATGGACCAACGATACTGAATGATAAAGTCAAAGTGAGATTTAATATAGATTTTTTTTTTTTTTTAATAGTTCAAACAGGGTGATTTCTGTGCTTTCTTCTGTATAAACTCATGTGAGTGAGATCATGAAATTCATTGTGAAGAGTTTTATATGCCTTTTAGTAGTTGTCTAGGTGGGATTTCCCACAATTTGTTACTTTTGGTGTGGAATTGAGGATTTCAGCAAAATTCTGAGTTCATATTGGTTTTAAACGTATATTTAAATTTTAAGTATGCACCCACAGTAGATGGAAGGTAAAAAGGTTTTCAAAAAAGAATAAGAGGAAGATGTATTTATTTAGAATTTTATTTTGGAGAAAACTATAATATTTAGCTGGGAAAAACTGGGACTCAACTCCTTCAGCCCTTTCCCCGTGCATTATACAAAGGCATTGCATGATTACACTTGATCTTATGAGATTTGCTGTGTAATTTCATGATGTTTTTTTGAAGCATAGAATAAGTAGCCTGACAAATCACACTTTTTACTAATTTTTGTGTTATATCGCCCTGAAGTGTACAACCTGTCCCATAATGCAAATTGGAATTTTCCCCTTTCTTTTAGGGAGCTTGCAAGTAGAATTGCAATTGCTATTGGTGACAAAATAGAATAAGCAGTAAGAAAGAACTATGTTTAAAGAAAACATCTACCATCAGTGAGCTAGTTAGGGGAGAAACAAAATATTTCAAGTTTGGTAAAACTTTTGAACTGTAAATTTAATATTTAGCACTGTCAGCTATGAAGTTTTAAAAACTTCCTACAAAATAAGAGTTACTGCATGCAAATAAGTGATGCATATATCTATATATATTTGATTTAAGATTATCAGTCTTATTTAGCAAATACTTAATTTAGGACTCAAATAGCATATTTGCTTTCCTTTTTTGTTGTTGTTGTTTTGTGTAAACTCAAAGATCATTTGGTTGTGACTGTAGCCAACGTAGTGAATCCATGTATGTTCATGGAAGTGTACTTGTACCATAATTGATTTGTCTTTCAGATATTTTACAATATTTTGTGGCTTAATGAGCATTTTGGTGAAGTGAACTGTCTGTTCTGTTTCAGCATGTCATGAGTTTCAGTGATAATCTTAGGGATGGAGTCCTTATATGGCTTTATTAAAATTTATCTGTTCATGAATTATTATTTTTTTCTAGTTACAGAATCTTTCAGGTAAATAGGGTTTAGACTACTTAACAGTAAGTATCCATTGTTGTTCATGGTGATCAGTGGAACTATGCTTCATTCAGTGTGGGTAAATCAAGCTGTCGTACGTGTAAGTCATTGGAAGTGATCTACAATAAGCAGAGAGGTCTATAGAGCTTTTTGTATGGAAGGGGCGGTAGTCAATACAATTAATAGAAAATTGAAAGAGTAAGAATTCGGTGAGCAGTTAATTGAAAGAGGGATGTGAACCAACTTCTGATTCTAAATGAGGCAGCAACAGTTGGATACATGACCTTGCAGAATTTATGGTGAGAAAAGGACAAAGGAAAGATTTTGGGACTAGTTCAGGGCAGTCCCGTTGTGAAATATTGCAGGGGCACAAAGGCTGTCCCACCAGAATTTACAGCCATCAGAGTTACCTATTCAAAAATGCTCTCAAAAACTTTGATCCAGAAAAGTGACCTTTTGTCCATTTAGTGCTTTGTTTTACATACCTGTGATGGTTACTGTAATGTAGACTGTTACCTGGCTCCCTGGATCAAGCAAACTGTCCCAATTCCCCTTCTGTAAAAAATCTGTGTGACTACCGAAGCAGTAGTTGGCACAGATTTATTTTATTGCTCTAATGAGGATTTGTAATGTTTGTTTTTTATTTTTGCAGTGACTAGATAGGGTAAAGTGAACTGCAAGCAGTTAGGAAAGCTCCACAAAATACATGAAAGTGTAGTAATCAGAGTAGGTTGCTTTTAAGCTTGACTGAGTACAGAAGCTTTCATCCTCAACCCTTGAAAAGCAGTATTAGGTAATACCATTGGGTTCAGTGTTTATGCAGTATGATATTAAATATGGTATTAAATTAAGTTAAAACAAACACAGCTGCTGTTTCTATAAACTGTTTTATTAAGAAAATGAAATCTTGGTCAGCCCTTGAAGGCCATATGGTTCTTTCAGGAGGACTTTGTTCCCCCTTACTACTTCTACCAAAACACTGAAGATAATATGCAAAGAGTTTGTCATTTGAAACCTTATTCCAAAGAAATAAGGCCACTGAGGTATTTGTTTAGAGATCTTATGTGGAGATTTAAGATTAATTATTTATTTAATTTTCATTAATCCTATTCAACTTGATCAGAAAGTTGTATGTGCAAAGAGGGTAATTTATCAGATACATTGTTGCTGATGCGTGGTAGCTATGTAATGGCTGTCACTGTAAAGTGAAGATTAGAAGGCTGGTAAACAAATAATAAAAATGAGGTGTTGTTTCGTGATAACAGCAATTTTATGTTGCTGTGTTTTTACATACAAGGTTTTAATGACAAATTGTTAACTTGACATGTTACATTTAAAAGTTAATATGGAAGATGATTTATAGATTTACTTTTCTTAATACTGGATTGTGGTACTGACATGACCCATTGGTAGTTGAGTTGCAGTTTTGAAGTAAACGTAGGAGGAAATGCTCTTTCTAGCACTGTCTGGTGTTTTACTGTTGATTTACACTTTGTCCTGTGAAACATGGTAAGTGACAGAAATTAATTCAGTCACATAAAATTATTCCCTAATGCAGATGTTAGAGTTGAGATGTAATTTTCCTTTTGGCATAGTATTATCTCTAACAGTTCTATAGAATCATGAGATTGACATAACTTTTGTTTAACAGAGATGTAAATGTTTTTTAAATCTCAAAAGCATAATGTTTGCTTTTGATTAACTTGTGCTTCTGAAATTTTGAATGGTCTTTAGTCATTAATATTTAATCTAGAATCCAAAGAAATGAAAATTTTCGCAAGCAAGAGATGTAGTCCTTTGGAGGCAGAAGCAGTACCTGATGTGACATGGTGTTTTGTAAAAGTTGCGAATCTGCCCAGTGGCAACAAGCCACAACAGTGGGTATGGGGCTGCTTCTGTGCAGTGCCTTTTTTGGTTTTGGGTTTTTTTTTCCCCTACCTAAATATAGGAACCGATTATTCTTTTCTGCCTCAGAGGGGAAAAAATTTATAACCTCAGGTAGTCCTTTAATGAGTGCTGAGGGGCAGTCGAGGACTATGCAGGCATGTGGCCTTGACCAGCCTACTGTCCTATTTTGAGCCTGGTTAAGGTCATAGGGAGTGAAATGTGGAAAGCTTTTATATGAAGTTGTGTTTATCAGTAGTCTGTCTCAGTCTATCAGACTGTTTTGTAACTTGTATGTTATACATGAAAGGGAGAAGAGTGAATAATGACTGAAGAGCAGGAGATTGATATAAAACACTGGAATGTCCTTGGTCACCCTCTGGGGAATGCTTTTCGGTACTTAAGAATCATTGTGAACCTTCATTTGTGCGTTGTTCAGTGCCTTAGGAGAACTTGTTTTAAAAGGGAAAAAATGAATAAATAATCATTCATTTGTCTTTCACTCACTGGCAGTTATTTTAAAAAAATAAAATTTGAAATGTGTAACAGAGAGAAACCAGTCATATCAGTTTCCTAGTGTGTGCTTCAGCTTTGTAAAAGATTATGCTATGTCTCTCCAAGGAAGCAGTGAGAGATGCTATTTTTGTGTCTAGTTTAATGTTGACTCCACACAAAGCTGTCATATTTTGTTTCTTCCCTTTTTTAAAGGTTACCTTTCTTTCAAAACTATGCGGATTTACCCAGCAATGTAAGTCAGCTCTGCTGCAAGCATAGCCCTAGGAAATTATGAAAATTTGAAGGCAATCTAAATACTGCAGGGATTTTTTATTTTTTTTTGTCTTTCTCTACAGGAAAGGACAGCTACATGGTCAGTTCAGTTACTGCTACCCGTTCTTTAACAGATATCTGTTCCTATGGTTCCAGTTTATTTTTCTTTTTCTTCCTATTTCCAGCACTGCAACAAAGGATGAATATTTCCTAGGGCTCTTCTGAAACAACTGCTATATCTGAAAGCCTTCCTCAGGCAGAATGTTTAATGAAAGAGCCCTGTAGCCAGCCAGTTGGTTGGCGATTAAAAGTATGGCCAGTTCTAATGACTTGAATGCTTTTGTTCTAATTCATTGGATCAGAAATCACGAGCTGCAGCAGACATCAACTGAAAAAATCAGCTTTCTCTGAAGTTATTCTGATCCAAACTGACAGTCGGACATTGAAAAATATTAGTGAGTTTTTCTTTTCCAGCTAAATAGGGCTTACAGAAAGCTTTTCACAGAAACAAGCAGAAATGCTGTTGATACTTGTTTGAAGTTGATATTTCTTGAGTTCTTCATTGAAGATTCAAATGAAACGTAGCTGGGTCATCAGCAAGTTCCAGCTCAAGAAAATAAGAAAGAATATGTGGAAGAGAAGACAGGACTTTGTGACTGTACTTCTAATTAACTGAAAAGTCTGTGGACTTAAGTGTTTTCTACCATAGCAAATAAACAAGTGCTAATTCATATACTGAATAAGGTTAGACTTAACAAATCACTTGGCATGTGGAAAATAATGAGAGCAAAATTATAGAATCATAGAATCATTAAGGTTGGAAAGTTCATCAAGTCCAACCATCAACCCAACACCACCATGCCCACTAAGCCATCTCCAGAAGTGCCATGTCTACATGTTCTTTGAACACCTCCAGAGGTGGTGACTCAATCGCTTCCCTGGGCAGCCTGTTCCAATGCCTGATAACCCTTTCAGTAAAGGGTTAATATCCAATCTAAACCTCCCCTTGTGCAACTTGAGGCCATTTCCTCTTGTCTTATTGCTAGTTTCTTGGGAGAAGAGACCAACACCTACCTTCCTACACCCTCCTTTCAGGTAGTTGTAGAGAGTGATAAGGTCTCCTCTCAGCCTCGTCTTCTCCAGACTAGACAAGCCCATTTCCCTTAGCTGCTCCTCATAAGACTTGCTCTCCAGATCCTTCACCAGCTTCGTAGCCCTTCTCTGGACATACTCCAGCACTGTAATGTCCTTCTTGTAGTGAGGGGCCCAAAACTGAACACAGTATTCAAGGTGCAGCCTCACCAGAGCTGAATACAGGGAGACAGTCACCTCCGTAGTCCTGCTGGTCAGACTATTTCTGATACAGGCCAGGATGCTGTTGGCTGCCTTAGCCACCTGGGCACTCTGCTGGCTCATGTTCAGTCAGCTGTCAACCAACATTCCCAGGTCCTTTTCTACCAGGCATCTTTCCAGCCACTCTTCCCCAAGCCTGCACTGTTGCATGGGGTTTTTGTGACCCAAGTGCAGGACCCATCATTTGGCCTTGTTAAACCTCATACAGTTGACCTCAGCCCATCGATCCAGCCTGTCCAGATCCCTCTGCAGAGCCTTCCTACCCACAAGATCAACACTCCCACCCAATTTGGTGTTGTCTGCATACTTACTGATGGTGCACTCAAATCCCCTTGTCCAGATCATTGCTAACAACATTAAACAAGACTGGCCCCAAAACGCTGCCCTGGGGAACACCACTTGTGATCAGCCTCCGACTGGATTTAACTCCATTCAGCACAATTCTCTGGGCTTGGCTGTCCAGCCAGTTTTTAACCCAGCAAAGAGTACACCTGTCTAAGCCAGGAGCAGCCAGCTTCTTTAGGAGAATGCAGTGTTAAAGGCTTTACTAAGCCCAGGTAGACAACATCCACAGCCTTTTCCTTATCAACTAGGCAGGTCATCTTGTCATAGAAGGAAATCAGATTGGTCAAGCAGGACCTGCGTTTCATGAACCCATGCTGGCTGGGCCTGATCCACTGGTTGTCCTGCATGTGCAGTGTGAGCACATTCAAGATGACCTGATCCATAATCTTCAGGTCAGGCTGACAGGCCTGTAGTTCCCCAGATACTCTTTCTGGCCGTTCTTGTAGATGGACGTCATGTTGGCAAGCCTCCAGTTGTCTGGGACCTCCCTGGTTAGCCAGGACTGCTGATAAATGATGGAGAGTGGCTTGACAAGCTCCTCCACCAGCTCCTTCAGTACTCTTGTGTGGATTCCTTCTGGCCCCATAGATTTTGTGAGTGCCCAGATGGTGTAGGAAGTCATTAACTGCTTCCTCCTGAATTATGGGGGGTTTATTCTGCTCTCCATCACTGTCTTCCAGCTCAGGGGGCTGAATACCCTGAGGATAACTGGTCTGACTATTAAAGACTGAGGCAAAGAAGGCATTAAGTACCTCAGCCTTTTCCTCATCCATGGTGGCAATGTTCCCCCCTGTGCATCCAGTAAAGGTTGGAGATTCTCCTTGACTCTCTTTTTGTTGTTAATATATTCGTAAAAACAATTTTTGTTATCTCTTACGACAGTGGCCAGATTGAGTTCTAGCTGGGCTTTTGCCTTTCTAATTTTCTCTCTGTGCAACATCCTTTTAATTCTTTAATACAGTAAAATCAAACCCTGGAATAATAGTGACATCCTTAATTCTATCTTTTTTTTTTTTTTTCCATTTGCTCTCAGCTTTCTTTGTTTCTAACCATCACTTTCTAATGAGGAGACTTTTGTCAGCTCAGTAGATGTTGAAGTAGAGAAGGAATGCAATTCTACCATTAAAAATGGAGTGATTGAAAGATGAGCATATAACAGCTGTCAGCATGAGAGGAAAAATCACTTCTTCGTATTAACAAAAATTTATTTGCTGCAGTATAGTTTCTTCTTTATAGTTTCTTCACGAAGTGATAGTTTTGTGTCTCTTAAGAGAATTCAGTAAAATGAACAGTTGTGTTGCAGTGATGACACTTTAGCTGAGAACCTTTAACTGACTGTTGCCTAGAGTGCAGTATAAATGTATTCCACAGTCCATAATGTTTTAAATTACTGCCTTCCTATAAAATAAGACTGTCTCTCTCAGATTATTTTAGTAATTTGAATTAAGGATCATTAATGGCTGGTTTTGTGAGCTGGGACAGGAACTTGCTCCGTTCTGTTCCTTCCTGTGTTGCAGAGTTGTTTGAGGATTTTCTGTCTTTTTTTTTTTTTTTTTTTTACTCCAATGTAAGCCAGTTAATTGCAGCAAAGTTAGTCGATGGACAGAAAGCAAAATCTCACCTGTCCAGACTGGGAGATGAAAGGAAGTACTTTACACTCAGCTGTGGAATCCAGTTAACAATGGCTGTATTAATTATCTTCTGAGTACTCCAGGAAAAAATAAAATCCTATGGAAAATAAAGTATGTAAAACATAAAGAAACAAACAAAACCAAAACCCCCAAAATTTTAAGGAGTGATAAATAAATATGACTGAGGTCTACCCACACACTCCTGGTACATTTTTCTCCTGGGGGATCTCTAAGGACAGTTGAATAACATATCTGTCTTTAAATATAACCAGTACAGGTGGCCCTTAGGCCATGCCTTGAGAATGACAATCCTTTATAAAAATACTATTACTAGAATTAAATATACTGCCAAGCAATTCAGTGCTCCATACTGCAGCCTTAGACCAGGAGACAAGAAAGTAAGTTTTAATAAATGTTTTGATGCTGCTGTCCTGTAACCTCAATCATCTTCTCCTTTGTTTGCTTACAGGATGTGTATGCTTTGTACACATACATCTTTCCTGTTTTGTAAAAGCAAATCAGATTTGACAGAGCAAAACTGCTGTAAGAACTTCTGTATGTGTAATACCCTCTTTTGTTTTCTCTTACAACATTGGTTACTGTAGAAGCTGGATAGCTGGTAGATTAAAAAAAAAAAAAAAAAAAGTAAAAAAGAGAAAAAATAGAAATAAGACTGTTGTGTTTGGCAGTATGTTTTTTGTAAACAAGTGACCTAAATTGAAGCAGAAATTCTAATGGGAAAAAGGAAGAGAACCAGAAGAGTTGCAAATACATCACAGAGCAGAGTCCACACCAGATGGTATTTTTAATAAATTTATCAAGCAGATATAAAAGATGATAATGAACATTCAAAATAGGGAGTGGCAGACCCCCCTACAGAGAAGGAACAGTATGGCACCTTCTGCACACTGCAATTAGTTAGAATCACTTTCTAATTAACTGTTATAGGGAAGACCATAGAATTATATTAAAAACACACTAAGACAGTTTCTGTGCGGTTGTTAGGAAGTTTGACTAATCAGGGTAACATCTTCTTAGGAGGTCACGGATTAGTGCAGAAATCTAAATGTGAGAAAGAGTAGGATGATGCTTAGAGGGCATGCAGGTAAAATATTGGATGAACTGAGCTGTACTGTATTGAATTAATGCCTTACAGAGCCCAGAAGGTGTCAGAAATATGCCATAGAGCCTCAACATGAACATTGATTTTGACACTTCATCTTTCACTTGTTTTTTTTAACCTAGATTTCAGTAGCTTCCTGTTCCTACAAAAAGCAGCAATATATAGAAGATGCTTTAATGTCTATATAGAATGGATACTCGAAGAAGGGAAGAAAAGGAAGCCGAGGCAAACTTTATTTCAATGCCAGTACTCTTAGTTTGCACTGTTAGTCTTTGTTTTATTCGGATTGTTTCCAGTGAAGTACTTCTAATCACAGAATCAGAATGGTTGGAAGTGACCTTAAAGATCATCTAGTTCCAACCCCCCTGCCATGGGCAGGGACACTTCCCACTAGACCAGGTTGCTCAAAGCCCCATCCAACCTGGCCTTGAACACTTCCAGTGTCTACCATCTGCTCTTCCATGAGAATCTGAGAATTTCTGAACATCTCAATGTTTTGTTTTAGAAATCAAGAAGTTTTAAAAATATGTTCATTTTAGAAATTTTTTTTGAGATGATAGTACATTTGATAGTGCAGTAGAAACTGTTGCCTTTACACTGCCTTGGATTATTACTTGGCAATGTCCTTGCACTTTTTCCCCCATGTGTTTTGTGGTGTGTTGGTTGGTTGGTGGTTTTCTTAAGATCATGCTCCTGATACCACTAACACACTTAAAATACAGAATCCTAGCTCTTCATGGGAAATTATCTCTCTTTTTTTGAGTGCTGGAGACTCTTTATGATTAAGTCTGAAATTTCATATAGCTGTATTTCAGCCATTTTCACATCTTGTAGTATTTTAAATATGGATTTTACAGACAACTATTATGAGTATGTAATGAAGTTATCTGTGTGCAGTGGTCTTAAAATGGTACATTTGCACCTGTACCATACATCATTTGTTTTCTTGTTAAAAGCTAGAGCCTTCAGTTTTGTATGTGTCAAGGAGAAGGAAGAACTGAAGTCAGATGATGCTGACACATGGACCGCAGTGTTGGATATGCATGCTGATTGCAAGAGTGGTTGTATAGGTGCAAGTTCATTGTAGATGCTGCAGCACAAGGTAGCAGTTAGCACTGGCCTGTGCAATTAGAATTGTAATCTTGCATTTTTTTAACTGAAACACCTCTTGTCATGGTTTTCCCAGGAATGCTTTTACTAATTCAAAAATTCTTTTAGTTCCTTTACTTGCTCATTTTCCCTCTAATGTTCAAATGACTGCATATAAGGTGAATGAAAGAAGGCAAATTCGATTTTCTGCAGTAATACCTTTGACTTCCTTTGGCATAGCAGGATACTGAATGCTGGCTTTTTTTTTATGGCTGCATGTGGGATAGAAAAAGAATTATCCAGAAAAGATTTTTGATGAAATTAACGGGGGGGGGGGGGGGGTGGAAATAATACTGTATGATTCCATCACTATCTCTTGGGGGAAAACCATTATCCTGTGTTTTGGCCTGCCTTTGTTGAAGAGGATGGAGTCTGTTTGAGTGGGGAATGTCATCATGCAAACAGGAAGAAATTGTTTGAAAATTTCAAAAGTTTTGCTGGACAAGAATTTTTTTTCCCAACCATATTAAAAGAGTGCTTTCATATCACCAAGACAGAAACCTATCTCTTAATTTACTAAGCTCCTAGTTATCAGTGCTATAAAAGTTATTTGTACACTTGATTCTGCTTCATATTTCATGTTAGTTGGGTTAAATTTCCTTATGTTGATCATACTTTCATCCTTTTTTGTTTTTCTTCTTCCCAATTCTTTGCCAGAAGTAAAGAGCATTGGTATCTGAACTGTTTCATGACTGTATGTCTGTCTGTGTTTTAATTCACAGTTCCCACTGAAAACGTTGCAACAATTGCAGACTGTGCCAGTGTGATTGAGGGTGTAAGCCGCAGTCGCAATGCCTTATTGAATGGAGACACAAAAAACTATGACTGGGATTCTGGGTACACGTGCCATCAACTTGGGAGCGGAGCTATTGTAGTACAGCTAGCACAGCCCTACATGATTGGATCAATACGGTAAGAGGGTTTATTTTTCTCTAAATTAATGGCAACAGTGAAACTTTTGCTTAGCACAGTTATTTTCTTTAGAATATATGACATTTGGAAATGACAGTAATTAGGGGACTAGTTTAGTAATTGTCATTTGACTTCTTACTTCAGTATAATGAGCATGTTAAAAATTAAATGTGTGAATTATATGTCTAGATACAGCAGTGCAATTCCAGAAAATATTACATTTCAGAGGCATAATAATAGTAATAGTCAAATTGTAAGATTAAAGGTATATACTTATACTAAAATAGAAATTTAATTGCAGCCTTGCTTGTGGTCAAAGTCAATGCAGTTCCTCATATCCACCTCATTGTGAGAACAGAAACATTTATTGGAGAAAGCCATCATATCAAGTCGGTCAGGCTTCCTTTTCACTATACAATTAGTACCAGTTTTGGCTTGAACATGGAGTGTGTGATAAGGGTACGATAACCTGAATATCGCTTTACAGTGTTGGATTAATGAATGTGTGCAGATCTGGATTGAAGTTCATTGGGCTATTTCTACAGTGAATGTCTGTACATATATGAAGAACAAACTTTTGGCTAATGTAGAAACTTTGGAAATAGATCAGAGAGCAAGATTGTTCATAGGTGAAGACAAAAATATTCTTGCTAGCTTCAGATTCTCTGACTCTAAATGTTCTGGGTTTTTTGGCTTCATAAAATCAAGCATACAAAACCTTGTCTTAATGGCTTCCCATTCTTTGTAAATTTAGAATATGTTGTCAGGGACTCAATTTGTGTTCTCTGTGACAATGAACAAAAAGAGAAGGGTTTCTAAAGTTGTACCAGAAAGCAAAGGTTGAAACCCCAGGTGAGGTACCGGCTTGCAATAGAGATCATGTACGTAGGTACATATCGGTAGGAACTAGCTTGGTGCCATCCACGTGTGTTAGAGTTGCCTCTTCAAACTGACTGATGAGTAAGTGAGACTTGAAAGCTCTTTAATAACTGCCAGTTTCTGGTTTGTGTGCTTTGGTTTTGGCTTGTGGCATTGTTATGATTATTATAAAATTTTGAAGATAAACTTTAAAATCAGACATCCAGGCAAATCTCTAACCTAACAGAAGTGCTGTTTTTTCTGGATACTAGCTATAGATGTTATGTGCAATGCATATCTAGCATTGTTCTTGCTGTGTGTAACAAATTGAGTAAGTATAGTTGGCAGCTTTCCACACTCAATCTTTTGAGTTTGGTGGTTTTAGTGTTCAATTAAGTATTGCATTTCAAGTAGAAAACCAGGAAGACACAGTACTCAGATTTCTTAAAAGAGGTAATTGAAAATGTAATTTTCATGCCACTTTGAACTTAAATTTAAGTAGCAGCAGAAGCTTTGGCCACATGAAAGGGAAGGGAATATGTTAACTAAAATGCATAGTTTCTGAGTTCATAGTCTCTGTCTTCATAGTCACAGGATCACAGGATGGTTTGGGTTGGAAGGGACCTTAAAGATCATTAGTCCAACCCCCCTGCCATGGGCAGGGACACCTCCCATTAGACCAGGTTGCTCAAAGCCCCATCAAACCTGGCCTTGAACACTTCCAGGGAGGGGGCAGCCACAACTTCCCTGGGCAACCTGTACCAGTGTCTCACCACCCTCACAGTAAATAATTTCTTCCTAATATCTCATCTAAATCTACCCTCTTTCAGTTTAAAACCATTACCCCTTGTAAAAAGTCTCTCTCCAGCTTTCTTGTACACCCCTTCAGGTACTGAAAGGCTGCTCTAAGGTCTCCCTGGAGTCTTCTCTTCAGGCTGAACAACCCCAGCTCTCTCAGCCTGTCCTCATATCTTACCATTTTCTGCTATATTTCAATTGATGAGTCATACTGTCTTTTCAAGTCAGTGCAAAAAAAAATTACTTTCCTGTATTAAATACTATGCTAGTGTTTATTCTTGAGCATAAGAATTTTAATAAGTCTCATTAAATAGTGTGTTAGGTAAACTAGACTTTTGGTTGCCAAGAACTTGTAATCGTATAATCGGCAAGAGTGTAGAGCAAATTAGGAAAAAAACCCCAAACAAACATTACATAATTTACAACTAATAGGCATTTAGTGATTTACGTGGTGGTATTGCACTGTACAGATATAGGGTCAGAATCTCATCTTGCTTTGTCAGCTTTCCTGCATGTGCAGTACAAACAAGATTAACAGCTTGCTTTAAAAAACAATTATAAACATCATAATGTAGGGTGCCTTCTGACAGAGGAGACTGTTTCCATTGCCTAGAAACAGAAATGCTAGCACTATTGCATCTTTTTCTTTTTGTGTTCTGACTAGAAGAACAAGTTTTATTTGCAGCCACATTTGTTGCAGATCATAGATAGCTGAGAGAAAGATGCCCCTTTGAGCGGGGAAGTGAGGTTTCAGCTGCCAGCTACAGCTTTGGAAGGGTCTAGAACAAGTACCTGTACTGTGCGGTGCTAAAGACAGTGACAGTGTTTAGCACCAGGGAGTCTGTGACTGGTAGAGAAATCAAATTATATGTAAACAAAGATTAGAGCAAAAATTCTTAATATTTAATCTTAATAAAAGCAAGAGATTTTTTTGAACAGAACGTCTTCCACAACTGATTGAACTGTTTTCCTGCTGTTTGCTTGCTTGAAAACTCCCTTAATCTTACACTCCCACCTAATAGGAAAAAAAAAATCCAGGAGCATTTTCTTTAGACTAGCTGTACACCATGACTGCAGAATGACACGAATTGTCCTACCCCCAGAAACTGAGTCATTAGACCTGTGGGTCTGGATTCTAAATGAATAATTAGGAGTTACAGTAAGAATCTTTTAAGTTCAGAGACAAGAATGTGCCATTAAATATATCAGAGACAATAAATATATGAGCCTTTGAAAAAAGGACAGTAGACGCTTTAAGTCTATAGAAATTGGTATACTGCTGGAGAGAGCCTCCAAGTCAGAACATGTTACCATGGCAACTAAATTCTGAGTATGAAGAGCTCTTGGTACTCAAATATGCATTAGAAATGCATAGAGAGCTTCATGTTTCAGGAGTATGTCTTATATGCATGCTTTCTGCAAAATTCATCCCATTGTCTTAGAATCTTGAAACCGTTCAGGTTGGAAGGGACTTGAACAAGATGTCTAGCCCAGCCTGTTCCTCAAAGAAGGGTCAGCTATGAAGAAAGACCATTCTACTAGACGCTTTATGCAGTCAAGTCTTAAAAACCTCCAAGGAAGGAGGTTCCACAGCTTCTCTGGGTAGCCTGTTCCAGTGTTTAATTATCCTCACAATGTACAGTTTTGTTTTTTCTTTCCATGTGGTTCCTGTTTTCCTATGCCTCTAGTTTCTCTGGAATGTCCCATTTCAATTTTTGACCATTGTCTTTTGTTGTTGTGTACCTCAGTAAAAAGGCTGGCTCAGTCTTTTTGATAACCTGCTCTCAGGTGTTGAAAAGTACTGTTAGGTTCCTCCCTGACCCCAAGTCTTCTTAGGCTAAGCAAGCCAATTTCCTCAGCCTTTTGCACAGTGTGTGTGCTCCAACCTCCCAACCATCTTGATGGTTCTCTGCTGAACTTGCTCAGATCTATTAATGTTGTATTTGGGTCCAAAATGGGATGCAGTATGCCAGGTGTGATTTAAGAAATGTCAAGTAAAGGAGAATAATCACTTTCCCGTGTTCTGCCTACTCGGTTCCTACACAGTTGCATGTGCTGCTAGCCTTCATTGCTGAGAAGGCACACAGGCAACTAATGGCATCTTCTGCTCAGTATGACTCCCGTGTCCTTTTAAGCACAGCTACTCAAAACTGTAGCATTTAGTCCTGCAGTGGCTTAGTCTGTATGAGGTATGAGATTCTTTTTTGCTTGTGCCTTTAGTCTTCCCAGAGGCTGGCAATTAGTGTTCCTGAATGGTAGCCATACTCTCGAGTGTGATGTCATCTGCAAGCTCAATGAGGGCTCATTCCACCTCCTTGCCCAGGTCGTTGATAAAGATATTAAACAGGATAGGTCCCAGAGCAGACTCAGAAGTTCTGAAGCAGATGTAATGATAGCCTGTGCTACTGAGCCTGTGCTCAATAGCATTTCCTACCAGAAAAGACTTGGAAAAGATTTTGTTTTAAATTAATTGTAACTAAGTATTGCCTTTTAGATTATCGAAATTAAAACATTTCGATTTAAGAGGTTTGTTCTTTTATTAAGACTTTTACTTGGAAAAGTTTACAAGATACAGTTAACAGATAAAATATGTTACTTTAGGTCATTTTTCCACGTTGTTGCCTGTCTGGACAGAAAATAATCTTGCTGTTTTTCCTCTCTGAAAAGGCCCTTATCAATGACAGAAAAACTATTATATTTAGGTAGGAACAGAAAGGCAGTGATTGATGTGTTTAGCATAGTAAACATAAGCTAATGTTTAAATGGCTAAAACTTCAGTATTGATAAGACTGCCATAACACAATAGCTCTCTTTATAACTCTCCCTGCATTTATCTGAAGTAGAAATATAATACTATTAAGCTCCAGTCTTTGGCTGATAACTTCATAGGTTTGTGGGGGTTTTTTTCTTATGAATTTTCAAAAAAGAAAGAAAACAAAACCCAACAACAACAAAAAGATAGAACAGGATTTGTTATAGTGTATGTGGTGGAAGGAGACAGAATTCTTCTGTACCATAGTGGTTTTCATGTTAAAATAAACATAAATATTTTGCATCTTTGTGAAAGTAGATTAACCACTTATCGTGGTTTAATATATTTGAAAAATGTATTACTAATAAATAGGTGGTAACCAACTGTTTTCATATTCAGAGTAATTTTTAAATTAACAAACAGTATTAATTAGCTTTATGGTGTTCTCTGTTTGCTTGTACCATCATATATGTCTCTTATGCTTTCTCATTTTCCATATCACTTCTGCTTATGAAGGTTTTCTTTCTTTGATGGTCATTTTCTGTTCTTCCCTGACTTGAGAGTGAAATTGTAACTCAGAATAAATGATCATGTAAGCATGTAGCAAATATGCAGGAATTTTGTCTCCTTTGTAGGGTCCTGAAGAAAGATTGATTTCCTGCAAGATAACAATTGAAACTTAAGTATCTGTTGAAAATGAAAGGACACATAGACAACTAGAGGCAAAAATGCAAAGGCAGTTGTATAAAAATACTCTTTCCGTACAGTTTTGGGTTTTCTTTCTTTCTTTATCCCCATCTTTCAACAGTGTCGCTACCTCATGTTTTAATTTCTGTCTTTTGGGTTTTGGGTATGCAAGTAGTTTATGAAGACAGCACTGTCAAATAGTTTTGCAGTATGTGGCAACTACTGACTCTATAGTATTCATGAAGTGGGTATCATGCCATCAGGTGCACACCTATTTTTGTTTGATGTTCTGCTAACACCTTGAGTATATGTAGTTGTAATGCAGTGTGAACTGAACAGTGACAATCTTTTTTGCAGAAATCTAGACATAATAAGCAAGCAGAGACAGAACAAAATACTTCTATAAATGCAGAACAATCAATCATAGGGAAACACATGACATTTAGCATTCATGCTAAGTCACTTTGGGAAAGATTCTCCCAGCTTTAATTCACTCATTATTTGGTTTGTAATAATTCCAAGCCATATGCTTTTTAAAACCTATTTAACTTGGGCTAAGTTCTTTTGGGAGAGAGCAATTATACACATTCTTAAAAGGAATACGTACGTCCTCTTAGCCTTGTGCTCTAAAGCCAAGCCAGTTGTGTTTTAATGAAAGTATTGTTAGTTGAAATTCCACTCACCAATGTGCTTCTGATATTGAAACTCTTGATCATAGCTTTGAAAACACAGATCAAGGGAACAACACTGAGGCCCCATGATGAAAAAGATACTACTGAAAAGCATAATTAGCTACATTTTAATAGCCTTTTTAAAAGAAAACAAATTTACGTATGTTTTTGCTTTCCCCTCTTTTTATCATTTGAAAGACTTGTTTTAATTATAGATGTTAAAGCAATTCAAGATGTGTTATTATTAGTAGTTACCGAATCCAGGATTTTAATCCATAAACTTTCTTTTAAAACACTTTTTTTTTTTTTTTTAAAAAAAAAATGTATCTCATTCAGTCTATTCGGTATTTGGAGACCTTGAAGCTGTAGAAAAGCAGAATACGAAGGATCTGATGAAGCATGGGGAGAGGGGCTGGAGTTGGGTGGTTTTGGTTTGGGTGGGGGGGAGGTTTAAGTCTTTCAGCATACCACAGGCAATTATTTTTATTCTTTACTAAGTCAGCTCTGAACTTTTTAATTTGCAAATAGACTGTATTAATATTTACTAAAAGGCTTCTGTTAAGTGTTTTATGTTAGCTTCTTAAAGATATTTTGATAGCTTATTATTTGTGATAATATTAATGAGATGGGTTCAGTTGAGACCATCTAGGGAGTTTATTTTAAATCTGCTTGTCCATTATACCAGATTCTACTTTGAACACAGGATTCCAAAAACAGGGAATAAAGAGCTAAACTAGATTGTTTTGAAAATAAGGCAATAGTACTGTTTTTTTAGGGCAAAAATAGACACACATGTCCGTAATGACCAAATTCTGAAGATGATCCAGCTTTTGCTTGGAACAGCATCTCCCTGTAACAGGAAGGGTTCTGCGTTTGGCAACTGGCTTGGTCATTTTCCCCTTGAGCAGTATTGTTTTTCTAAATGTTAAAAGTGAGCAATAATTTTTGCAGTTATAGTTCTCCCAACAGAGGTAGCAGCTGAAAGCAGGAAAGACTTTCTGAACTGGAAGAGAAGAATTTATAATATAAAACCTGGGCACTCTTCTGAAAGATGATTAGAGAGAGACAGCTTGAAACTTTGTGTCTGAGAAAGTCTGTAGTGTGGCACAAGTTCCTTTTCTTTTTTTATATGTCTCACCTATTTTCATGAACAATCAGTGGTTCCTTATCTATTGCACTTTGAACAATGTAGATCTGTGGAAGTTCTTCCTCACAGCTGGAGAAAGAACCCAGGTTAGCTGTATTACCTGGCTTTTGCAGTTCTCTGTACATGTGGCTGTAGTTGGAATGGAATGGAATAGAATATTTCAGTTGAAGGGGACCTACAAGGATCATCTAGGCCATCATTGCAGTTACAGCTATTTTGGATAGCTAGCTGTGCTTTGGTTATTTGACTAAAGCAGGTTCATTTGCTTCTGTAACAAATAGATTTAAGCAGTAAACCTAGTGTTAGCTAAGTCTGACAAGAACCTGAGGTTCAAGAGATGGCAGCAGTTGGTAACAGCTAATATATTGCAGTACAGTATCTATTTTCCATTGATATATTGAGTAAGAGTTCAGAGAATGAGTTTTAACACAAACAAAATTAGAAAAATATAATTTTCCAACAAAGCGGATTGTTCACTTGGAATATTGTAATTCAAAAACTGCCTCCAGTCACCTCTAACTCAAATAGAAAAGATTTTCAAAATTTTGTTTTGCTATCACATTTGCCATTGAGTTTACATGAAAACATTAAGGACAGCAGTTATTTTTTCTAAACTGTACCCTGCTAATCAGTGGAGTGACACCAGCCAGTGTTTTTACATAACATGTAGGCAAAAACACATCTATTAATCAAAATATGGACAACATTTAACTGCTTCTAAAGACGAAATTGCAGAAGTATCTACCTCTATTCTGGCCAGGCATTGACCCTTTAAGTTGTGTAAATACCCTATTGGCATTTGTGGATGCTTCATTGGAAAAAAAGAATGCTCCATGTTGGTACACAAACATGCTGGATAGACTTTTTAGTGGTTTTTTTTCCTAAAGAAGACATTCTGTGATGGCTGTTTTTCTAAGGTACGCATCTCAATTCCATCCGCTGAGGGGGAGAGGACAGGCAAAGTTCTTGGTTTTGCTTTATTTCATATCCTTAGAAATAAAATGAAACTGAGGAATGATGTTGAGGTTTCAAGTATTTCTTACAACAGGAAGATAATCCCCATATAAAGAGGTGGAGTAGAGAGGATACATTTGCCAGATGAGTTTTTTGAGAATGATATACTTAAGTTAAATCACATCCCTGATGCTTTATATCTTCCTGTCTGTGAGACAAAATTGAAGGCTGTTTAATATGTTATTTAGTGCCCTTCCTGAAGAGCTGCATGTTTGTTAGAACGTGTGTAGAATCAGTCCTTGACACCTTTATTTTTTCCTTATTCTTCTTCTGTCTTTTTATCAATTTGGTCAACAATTCAGTGCCTTTTCCCTCTTATTATGATGAACCAGGACTGGGAATTCCCATTTTCCTACTTTTTTTTTTTTTTTTAATATTTCTGATATATTTACCAAAAAAAAAAAAAAGAGTATATAGTTAAGAAGACAGTGTAATCTTTTTAGTTACCCGAATCTTTTTTCTTTCTGTTCTTAAGCTGACCTTTCCAAACAGATTTTTGATTCAGGTTTAAAGCAGGCAATGCCACATGCTGAATAAAGTAGTTAATTTCTTGACTTCAAATAAATTAAAAGTGATTGGATAAGTGTAATAGATTAATGTTAAGATGGTTATTATAAGCCTGTAAGTCTATTACTGGCCTTAGGATAATAAGAATAGAGACACTCAAGTTTGAGGTGGCAGAAATCGTAAAGACCTTGTTGAGTGTTAGAGGCACATTCCAAAAGAATTTCCAAAGAAAAGGATTAAGAGGAGGAAATGAAGGGCTGGAAAACTTAAGCAGCTTGGTTTGTTTATTTTACTTATCACTCAACAACTTCTTCATGCTTAGGTTGCTACTTTGGGACTGTGATGATCGGAGCTACAGCTACTACATTGAGGTTTCAACAAATCAGCAGCAGTGGACTATGGTGGCCGATCGCACAAAAATTTCCTGCAAGTGAGTTTGATTTTTTCCACTTATTTGCACAAAAACAGAACTGGAAAACTTTTTTTTTTAAATCCTTTTGTTCAGTACTTACATAGGTAACTTTTTTACTGTGAAAAGAATGATCATTACCTAACCTGTAGATTACTAAATCTAGACTCTTGTAAATACAACTTTAGGAGGTAGCAGCTTTTAGTGTGTCTGAATGTCTAGACTTTCAAACCAGAATCAGGTTCTGAAGATCAACATCAGTACTGGACCTTCAGACAATCAGTTTGGTTGTTGATTCTCAGAAGCAGTCTGCCTACCATACCTACCATACCCTGGTATGTGATCACTGAAAGTTAAACCATGTTTCTCCAGAGTTCATGTGTTTATGGTGACCCTGGTGTCAAATCATCCTTCCATCAGAATCTGGGTAGGAGAGGAAAGAGAGCATGCTTGGTAAAGGATTTTCTTAATCAAATGCATTTCACCCTTATCAAAACCACATAAAAGCATTGTATGGCATTTTAAAGGGGACTGGGGAGAGTGAGGGTAGGGACCAAAGCATAACAGATCAGCCAGTTACCTAAGCCTGACTTTGTTCAAAAGCAGAGTTCCTCACCTATATGCACTGATCACTCTGTTTTGAAGAGGACCCTTCCACAGAAAAAAAAACATGCTTCTTAAAAAGGAGAAAAAAAAAGAGAGAAAAACGGTTTCATTTTTATACTTCAGTCAGGAGAAATCAGGAATGAATACTCTCCATTAGCTTTTCTGTAATTATTGGGTCTGCTGATAAAACCCATTCTTCTAGTATGGAAAAGTAATTCAATTTTGTTAGCCTTCTTAAACCATTTTATAGTTCTAATTCCAAGTTGAGAATGACCTAGATTCTTGTCACAGGACTGAGAATATAGGCTGCAAATTTATACTTTACATATCCAGAAGCCAGGTATGCTCAACATTTCGGTGAATGTTGATAGGAAATGATTTCTTGGCTGATCCCCAGAGAAGCTCAGAGTTACAAAAATCTCATTTCCTTGCTTTTTCTGGGAAGAAAAAGTATCTTTTTCCATAAGATACTCTTTTTTTACTGGGACAAAATTGAAGTCATCAGCTCATAGGGGGACAGCCCCTGCCCTGCCTGTATTTGTGCCAACCAAAACAACATGGGTTTTACAAATTCAGAGGTGTATCTGCTTGTCACAGGCAAGAGTTTTTCAGTCCTTTTTAGCAACACTGCTGATATATGTTTTTCTAAAGTTTATATTCCATCTCTTAACAAATAGTGCAATTCCAACATGTTACAATGCAGCCTAGACATGTTGGCAAAGGAGAACTGGACATGTCTTTTCACTGTCTGCAAAGGGCAGGGTATTGATGAGCAGAAAACCTACGTTCTTTCTGCAGGTCTGGACAAAGAGTAAAGGAGATTTACTCATTCTCAAAGGCATTTCAGCAAAATAGATAAAATTCATCTTTTTGTCTGCTTCCAGCAGTGGGAGCACTGAAAGGCTGAAAGCACAAAAAAGAGAGAGAGAGAGAGACTGATAATCAGAATATTTTTGCACGTTTTTTCTTGTACATTTTGATACGAATAGCCTATAATAGTCAAAAGGAGCACTTGCTGAGGTATGCACAGTGCAGGTGGTATTGCTGGTTGCCCAGTCAAAGTACCTACTCACCGTGTTCAAACCATACTTTTTTTTTTAAAGCCGTAACCTTGAACAAATATAGGTGCACGCCTGAAATAAAGACAGCTGCCTTCTCATGGTATACTTCAAGATCTTGATTCAAAACATAGGTGCTCTGGAAGTTCTCAAAGCCGTGGCTGCAGGAACTATTTTCGTATGGATTAGAGAATTGTATTTTGCGTAACTTCTTACTCTGACAGACGTGCATCCAGCTAGCAAAATCACAGTCTTTAATGTTAGTGTCTACAGACTTAGAGTGTCTTAGCACTGTCTGCAGCTGCTCTAAACAAAGGCCTGGTCCTGAAGCTTACAATTACAAAAGCTCAGTGGACTCCAGAAGAATTCATTTTAACAAGGACTAGGAAATTGTAAAGAAAAAGCATCAGTTTGAAAAAATCTTCCTTCTCTTTGAAAGTTTTCTTTTCTCTGCAGTTACATTCAAATACTGTATGATCTGTAACTGAGATAAGTTGAAAAGTTTGTGGCTCCCTACATACCCCCCTCAGTTTTCAGGTTATTTCTTTGTGTTTGACAGCATTTTTTCATGTTCAATTTAAATCTCTGGTAAGCAAATTGGACCTTTTTTTTTTTTTTTACAGTCACCCCACCACAGAAAAGAAAACCCTTTAAATATGTTTAGTTTTCTTTTCAAGTAGGATTTTCAGAAATGGTAGACTTCAGCTCAAAAAGTAGTTTGATTGCAATGACAAGTTTGGTAACTCTTAAATACTACATAATATATATGTATAATATAGAAAAATAAATATATGCAATAATATACGTATATTTATTTTATATTATATATTTTATGTATTAAATATGTAAAAGGGATATATTAAATAGTATATAAATACCAAATGCTACAAATGTTAGGACTGGTCTATAAAGTAGAGGATCATAATTGCATACAGTCAGTGGTGGACCACTTCTATTTTACTGAAAAATACTGAAATGTGGTACTATGACCTAAAATGCTGTACTTTTAGTGCTCAAAAACAGTTGAATGTAGAATGGAATAGACATCACCTTTCAATGACTCATGCACTGAATGAAGGCCCTCATTTAAAATTGTTGGGCAAGGTTTCAGTATGGTGATGGAGACGTCTTAATGAAGAAGAGAAAATTGAACCAGTCAGTGGTAGGAATATTGGAAGGACTTGGCTATTTGGTTTAATTTCTTTAAGTTTAAAAAAAAATGCATCTCAAAACAAATTGAAAACATGGATTTTTTTTTTTTTTTTACATTGAAACAAACAAGTTTCACTTTATGTAATTTTAACAACAAATGGAGGAGATGAAGACTTGGATTTTAACCAAAATGAGCAAATTCTGTAGTAAGGTGGAGGTTATACACATTGTCTGGTTTACCGTCAAAGTGTAATAGTAAAGATACTCCTGCCGGATGCAAGAGATTTTTTAATTTATTTTTTTTCCTGTCTCTATCCTTCCCATTACCAGGAATACCTTGGTATTTTATACAAACAACACAGCTCCAACAGAGAGAAATCTGCCTCTATAATGCCTTTTAGTCAAGTGATTCAGGCACTTCCCAAGGGAGAGCAAGAATCAAACTTGTACACTGCCTGGGTTTTGACTCATCTTCAGGTTTAGGCAGACAGTTAAAGGTTCCTGCATTCAGCAACTTGCCTTAACCAGATTATAGCATAACAGAATGGAAGCAAGAGTACCCTCATCTCTTTGTTCTCCATATGTTTATGAATGCTGCCTCTCTCTCTCACCTGGCAGAAACAAAACAAATCTTTTGCTAATGTGGTCAAATTTTGTAACTGTTTTCATCTCAACCAAATCCCAATCTTTTGGATGCATACTTGGACAACCCAGCCTGAAAAGGACTAATCCTTCACTGGTATAAAAATTGTCATCACTTCGGCTTATGTTGCTTTGTTTAAAGAAAATGAGAAGTGGATACGTCCTTGCAAGAGACTGATTGCCTGTTTGACTACAAGTACCTCTCAGAGCAACAGTCAACTAAGAAACATTGTACATGTATTTGTGTGAGGCTGAAACACGAATTCTGTCCAAAACGTATACTCCAAATTACATCTGTTATAAATTTTGGAGACGTGAGTGCAGTTTAGGTGGTTGATAAAGTCTTGAAATCACAGGTTTACCCTTTCTGGCTTTAGTTCTGTGTTTAATATACTGCAGTAGACTCCAGAAAAAATAACTCACTTTTCTGTGTAGGATTTACCACAGTAGCAAATGAAAGTGATTGGAGTTAAAACTCGGGGGTTAAAACTCATAGGGACCCACATTTGAAGAGACAGAAGACTTGCACTGAGATAAATGTACTTCGCTGGTAATAGTCTCTGTTCACTTTCCTGTCTTCAAAGACATGTGGATAAGAGTTGTTTCCTTTGCTGTTTGCTGCCTGGCTCTCTGTCTGCCCAGTCTTTCAGTGAAGTTACAGTCCTTTGTGAAAGTCATTAGCATGCTGTCTTGCAAGTGTCCTGTGAAGTCTCCAAATCATTTTGCTGAATCTCTGGTACAAGGGGTAGGATGAATCATAAAGAAAGCAAACACAGACCTCAACAGACCTTTGATGATCAGTAAGTGGCAAACAAAATGATGAGAAAGAAAATTAAATTATGTTTAAATAGCATATATTGGTTTTGGCAGTCCACTGAAGTATGAACTTTCCCTTTAAACTATCAGTATGCTGCTTGGGTTGTTTTAATGGTATTTTTCATGTAGTATTTTATGTAAATTAATAATTCAGTGCTCAAAGCCAGGAACTGATAGGCTACTCCTAACCTCCTTTCAGTTTTAAAAGGTTGAAGACAGAAACTGGATGTCTGTTATCTTCACAGGGGAAGCTTGCGTACCTTCCCTAAGTGGGAGCCAATTAATGCATACTGGTTGTGTAATTGTCAATTTTCAAATGCTCTATGGAGGCTATTTTTTTTTTTTTCTTTCCCACATTAAGCTGTTTTTCTCTACACAGTATGACAGTAATGAAAAACAGTCATGTTCCATTCTGTTTTTTAAAACATTTCTAAGTGGGCTTGAGCGTGTTAGTGTTGAACCATAGAGACCTGCACTTGTTAGAAGAATTCGCTGACAAAAAGTCTGAAGGTCAAATGAAAATCAAAAGATACCAAAGGCCAATAAGAGTCAGACCTCAGTGTTAGTGACAGTTTTGATAAAATAAGCCCTGTAAAGGCAAATGCAAAACAGACTGTCATGGCGGTTATCAACTCAGTATCATTCTTTAAAGTTCTAATGTAGTTATTTGTGAAATGGATCTAATCTATTGGCAGCAGACATACCATGTTCGATTCCCCAGTAGGAAAAAAGGCTCTAAGACTCTGATAGAATTTATGAGACGCTGAATATTGTTTATTGATGGGCAGTTCTAAGGCAGTTGGTATCAACTGTCTATATGGCTGGTTTGGGACAGTTTTATGATTTCATTGTGGAGGGCATGACTTCATTTTCAGAAGGTTTATAACATATTGCATTATATCTTTTTAAATGTTTAAAAACTTCCAAACTAATTTCACATTGCCTATTATCTTTTTATTATATAACAGCTATTTCAAATCCTAAATTCTCCCCCAGTTCCCCTCATTTTTTTTTCTATAGTTTTTATATGAATGTAATTAGTACTTTCACATGATAAGCCCTTTGAGATGTGGATGTGAGATTTTTGGACAAAATTTATTAATTGTCTTCTGATTGATTTTTTTCAAGAATAATTTTCAACTTTGAGGTTTACTGTTATTGTCCAGTGTTTGATCCTATGATGTACTGTGTGCATTTCCAGTTTTCAGGCACTACTGTATTTCCTTTGATAATAAATCATAGGTAAAGAACACGTAGAGAAACGTAGGCCATGCACTTAACAATTCTAAAGCACTTTTCAGATGTACAGAAGGGTGAAGTGTGTGAATACCTTTCCTCATAACTGCACGTCACATTACATACTCATATATGTAGTGTAGTTCCTTATACTTAGCCACAAACATAGCAGCTTTTTCCTCCCCTAGTTCTTCCACCTCACTCGATGATCCCACCTTGAGTATTCCCTTACATATGTTTTCATCGACCACTCTTCTCCTTAACCACTTTCATAGGACTCTTTTCTCTCTTAACAAAACATTTTAAACATTTCTCAGCTCTCTTGCCTTTCCAACTGCATGAATGCTCACATTGCTTTTTCTGTTCATTCCCGTCAGTATTGAATGCATCTACTGTCCTGGCATACCTAGAATGATAAAAATAACATTTTTCCTAATTTTTGTATCATCCTTATTTCTGTCTCATGCCTGAGCTCCCAAGTGGAGGGGTGGTACACGATAGAAGGAACCACTCTTGTATGTGTGATGTCAAACAGGGTATTTTGACCACACTTCATCCTGTTTTACATTAAGTTAATTTCACAGCAAAACTGTTCTTGAACGTTTTCTGTCAAACAGAGTATATTTCAACCACAGTTCATCCTATTTTACATGCAGCAAATTTCACAGCAACTTTGTAAAATCCAAATGCTTCCTCTAAAGTAAAGTTGCTAAACTCAGTGTAGCCACATTCATACAATACAAATAGAAAATATATTCATGCAAGATGTTTGGGAAATTGCTACATTGTTAAGCTCAATTTCAAATCTTACTTCACAAAAATAAACTGAGGTTTCTCATTAATCTGTTCATTATGCTTCTGGTAATGCCTACTGGAGCAAGTCAGGCAGATATAAAGGGTCATTTTGTGTAATTACTGAGCTTAAAAGCCCTGAACGATAGAGGCATTGAAGTACATATTTTTCCTTGTGTTTATATGCTCACATTTTGAAAGATTTGAATAAGGCAAAAGAAGAAAGAGGCTCCAGCTTCACAGACCTGCCTTATTAAGCATGAAGAATTAAGATTTCATAGAGAGAAACCAGAGTTGTATTCCATTTCAGAGCATTAGGAGCCTCCCAGAAGGGTAGAAACTGCATCTAACATTTCATTTTCTAGCTTTTATTTTAGCTGGATCTAGTTTGATTGCAGAAAGAGCTAGCTTCTTTTAAGTTATGTTTCTTAATGGTGATTCAAGATCACAAGAAGGTTTTCAAATTGTTAATTTGTCATATCTTTTTTCCACTTCTACCTTCAGATACTTGTGATTGCTTTTCAGCCACAAATATGCATGGATCTTTTGAATGATCCTTGAACAGAGTAGTAAGGAGTTGCAGACTGCAGTGTATTAGTCTCCCTTGAATGTTTTGCTGTACACTTATTTCACTGCAGCTCTGCATGTGCCATATACATTGAGGTTTTGCTTTGCTCCATTTTGCTGTGTGGCTGTCATGTTCTCAGCTCCTCTTGATACACATTACTGTGAGGAGAGTGAAGAAAACATCACAGTAACTCTGCATTCAGTTTGGATGTTAGTTCAGTTCTGCCTCAGAGAAGAGAAACAATACGAAATAACACTCATAGTATCAGTACCTGTTTCTTTTAGGTATTGGATTTTTCTCCCATGCTATTGGAGACTGGAATATCTCTTTGGAGGCCAGTAAAAATGGTCAAGGTGATGATATAAATAGCTATATGTATTTTTACTTCGTAATATATCATATAGAAAAAATATTTTGTTTTTCTTAAAAAAAATTCCAAATAAATAGTAATTAAGTATGTGTAAAGTACCTGTTGCATAGTCTTCTATTTAAAATAAAAATCAAAGCAAACGTTCATTTCCTTTTATGAAATATTATTATTATTTATTATTTATTATTATTATATTGACATTTCAGTAGAAATTAGACTTCCCAATGGCTTTGCCTTTTTCATTCTTGCCAGATGACTTTCTAAAGCTTCTGTGATAAAATAAAAAATTTTCAAGTTATTACAAGAGATTATGTTTTAAGTATAAGCTAGTTCTCACTCATTACGGATAACCACTGCTTCTACTGTAAGTGCTAGATACGAGGAGTTTTCAGTAAATGTATCTGCATTCTGCTTTCAAGAGTGAAAAGACAGTGCTGAAGGAGAGGTTGCCTTAATTGTTTTATCAGCCCCTAAATGTTCTGATATTCCAACACTTATTTATTTATTTATTTATTTATTCAGTCTTTTTCTGTTTGTCTTACATCCTGGGTCAATATTTATAAAGCATCTTTGCATGACCAGGAAGGGATTTGTTGTCCATATTGTGGAAGTGGATGGGATTTGGTCTATCTGGTTTCTGGCTGCTGCACTGAGCAAGGCCAGCTGCTGCCAGAATCACTGATTTTGTGCAGCCTTCTAAGTTTCGTAAATCACCATGATGACGTGCCATGGTGCTTTCATCACAAGTTGTTGCTGTCATTTATCTGTCTGAGACATGGCCTCTTAGGAGGTCCTTCACCCACTATTGCCAACTCTTTTTAGTGTAATAGAAATGTTAATTTTCTTACTAAGAGCAAAGGTTTTTTTCCAGTCACTTGACAGTGCAGATTACTGCTTTTATATTATGGAGGGATCCTATGGTAGCATGTTGGATTGCCTTCACTGAGTTGTAATATTCTCTCTTTTGAAAATGTCTGTGCATGCATGCACATACCCACATGCATGCAAGCACCCACACACACACCGTCTCAGCACCTTTTTAAATAAATATTACTACAAAAAGGTTATCCAAATTATAGATGTCTCCAGTGAAACTGGCCCATTTATCTGCCTGAGATAAGAAAGGAATGTCCAGTACTTTACAGAATCACCTAGGTTGGAAAAGACCTTTAAGATCATGGAGTCCAACCAAGTCCATACTTGAACTGTTGTCTTGTGGTTACATTTCTTTACTTTGAAATTCATTGTTGCATAAGGTCATCTAACAACCCAACGAATAGGAGCTGCCCAGATGTTCACTAACTAGATTGTAAGTTACTGTTTTCTCTTCCTTACAGGCAAAGCCATTAAATGTATCAACTGTTGATATCTCCTTGTATAGTCAGGAGGCCAGTCAGATGTTAACACGTCAAATTTGCCCTAATTAGATTGTTGATATTTCATTAGAACTCTGAAAAGTACACATTTGTTGATGCTGTCCCAAACCGGTATGGTCTTTAGTGTTACAAATATCCTGCGTTGAGATATATGCAGTATTAAGCCACTGATTTATTCACTAGTGTTTTTACCAGGACAGATTATATCCATGAATCACAAAATGGAATTATTATATCTTTACATTCATCCTTTGGGGATTTCTGCACTATGTGGTACGTGGTGTATTTTTTTAGAATAATGATCTGTCATTTTGTTTCATGTATTTGAAGGGATGGTGCTTCCATTCTGCTATTTGCTTTTCTATCACAGAGTTCCCACAGTAAGAATTTTTTTTTCTCGATACCAGTATTGAACATCATGTTACCTAATTTCATTCCATTATTTTTCTTATATTCCTGTAAACCAATCTTTCTTTCTTAATGGATTTCATACACTTCAACTACATATTTATAAAGTTATTCTGCCTTTTTCCTGTTGCCTTGGTTGCTACTTAAACAAGTTTTGCCTGGCTTTATATTGTGCTCTTTTATCATGAGTCAAATTTCTTCTGTTTTTAAAAATATATTCGTGAATTTTAACCAGCTCTTTGTCTACAGATTTTTAAGGTACAGAGTTACGAATTAAATACTAAAATTTAGTTTATCAGAAACTATTGGGAAGGGAGCTACACTTTTTTCTGTTCTATAACACAGCAACAGAAGCAAAAGTTGTATTTGTTATTTTTATCTGTCGTAGTTCACTTTAGTCTCATGTCTAAAATTACTGCAGTCATGGATGCAGGTTCAGCTAGTTTCAGTCTGAGGTCACGAGGCTTTGTTTTTGAGGTTAATAGATAATTCAGTGTGGTAGTAGAAAGGGTTTCAGTTTTCCTCCCTTCCATTAGTATACCTCACTATACTTGTATTGCTGTTATATGGAGGCACGTCCTGATTACTTTTTTCACTGTTTTATTCTTCTCAGAGGCTGTGGTTCAATTTACTGCATTCCTTGGGGGTTTGGCTTGTCAATTAGATGTTATCGACAGTAATAGAAGGGCAGTTGTTGTAAATGTGAAGTTTTTACGAGTGGGCCATGAAATCACATCCAAGGGAATGTAAGAGAAGTGAGATAAATACAGTGTTAGTCTATGTGCTACAAAGGAACTGATTAATAGGGGGTATGATTCTGTTTAATATCTCTAAAAATAGTGTTTATATATTTTCTGTTAATCAGCTATTCCATTGGTATGAATAGTCGTATAATAAAAATAGTTTATAATCTGTTGTAGGACTGGGGGAGGGAGAAGTGTTCAAAGTTAAAAGCATCCCACTAGTTGTATTACTGGTATGTTAATGTGTTGGATGGCTTTTCGTATCTTTGCTATCTATGTGAACATCAGGAGCAATAACTATTGGTAATGAGTAAGCACAACAAAACCAATTCAGCCTTTAGGATTGTGCAAGTTTGTCTTCTGCGTGTGTGCTCTGGTGTCATGAAAATATGTAAGATGAATTCATAGACCAAGTTATTCAAGTTCACAGCCTTTGTTTGCCACCACTGACATCCCCCATGGATGTTAGTGTAGATGCTACATACACAGTTATCCCTACATCATAGAAATTTGGCTTATGGCATTCTGCCAGACAGTTGCCAGCAAATTGCCAATAATTTCATTGTGTGTAAGATTTTTAAATATAAACTATATTTATGGAAATACAAAAAGATAACCTCTTGAAACTGAAAAAAATGTGTGAACAAGCTATATTATATGAGTACACAGCTTATGCAGTACAAAAATACTACTGATTGCCTACATTGGCATATGGATGTATTTGAAAATATTTTTCTACCTAAACACAGTAAGCAAATTACTACATTCAGTTCTACCATTGCTTAGTTTGACTATATTTTAACATTTTCTCTATGTAATATTTTTTTCTAAGACCGCAAAAAATGTCAGCACTGAGGCTGTGAAAGCAGGGGTTACTATAAGGAGTCTTTTATATTAGAAGCTTTATAAAGATGTCAGAAAGTCAGTGTAGAGTTCATTAAATCTATTTTATGTCAATTTTTATTCTAATAGGTCTGCTTTATCAAGCCCACATTTGGTTTCTACAGTAAATCATATGCAGTAAAATGTTTATAGCAGTTTAGTAAAGTGTTCTTATAGAGGACAGTTATGTTTTTTGGGTTGGTGGGAGGGACTGATCATAGAGCAGAAATTACTATAAATTTTGTTCAGATGCTTTCAGAATTATGTGTTCCTTATGGTAAGTATATTTAGAATAAAAACTTTTGAGGGGAGTTTTCTGAAAAGATGAGAATACAAATTTTAACTTGTCAGTATAGAAAACCATTATGTAACAAATACTGCGATAGGTGATTTTAAGTGTTTACTATTCTGACATTTATTGTAGACTCTCATTTCTCTTAACCATTTTTATGATCTCTGCCATTAGTACTTCAAGTCCTTTTTGGTATTTTTTTCCTTATTAGACTGGATAAAGTATATTTGCTATCTCCTCAGTGGACTATAGCATAAATATAACCAAGATGCATTAGTAGGTGAGTTTTGCCTCTGTGTCTGAGAGCTGCAGAGAGAAAGTTGTTACTTATAGCTCACATCTCCCTTTCTCCCTTGCAAGTAGCATGTTTGGTGGCCCACCTTTTGACAGTGCTGTCATGGCAACAGCACAATAGAGGCAAACTGAGTTTTAGGTCTGTTTTCAGTTGAGGTAGACCAGGGCTAGAACTGCACTTAATTTGACTTTAACATAAAACCCAAAATATAGATGTCTTTTGATTCCTCACAATATTTTCTTTCCTGTGCTTTGTCGTACCCCCTCAGGGGCTTAGGAGACCGGATGGAAAAGGGGTGGCTGAGCCAGCCACCCAGTTTGACTTCTGTGCTTTATGGATCTGACTCTCTGAATTCGTATGTTAAATTGCAGCTTTAACAGGAGATGGAGTATTACTTCACTTTCTTGTTTAGTACTGTTATGGTGTAAAACATGGGTTTTATAGGCAATTTATAAGGTAGCTGTAGACCTTTCTGGTATTTTATAAAGAAAAATATCTGTATAACAATAAACGTTATAGCATTTTTAGTGCACGCTTCTGTGTTTATTTTGAAGGTACTCCATAATAGAGGTTAGTATGGTATTCATTAATAAAACTGGGGAGTTAACACATACTATGCAGAACATACCATGGTACTTCTCGAGTCTCAGTTGGATTGCTTGCATGTTCACACAGTTTTTTAATTGGCAGCTTCACATGCTAGTTACTTGCTGTTTTGTTTACATCAGTACAGTCACCAGACTTATATATGGAAAGACAACAGAACTCTCCTTTTCCTGTCATCTGCTTTTATGAATACCTCCTTACCGTTTCATTAAAAAAATATGTAGTCACAGGTGAAAAAGTCCACATCCAAATAAGTGAAGAAGTGTTTTGTCACTTCCTGTAGAATGAGGCATGTGTAGACAAGCATTAGAAAGCAAAGCAAAGTGGAGGTTACTTGCTGGTAGTTAATGTTTTTCAGGGTGTGTTGTTCATTTCCACATTTGCTTCCAGGTCTGCTTTGCTTTTCTTCTTGGAGTGAGGAACAAAAAATGGAGGTTGTAATGTCACTTTGGAAAGTGAGGAGATGCAGTGTGCACACACAAAATGTACATGCTTAGCCTGAAGCAAGCCATGATACAGAATCACAGAATAGCCTTGGTTGAAACAGACCTCTAAGACCATCAAGTCCAACCATTAACCCAGCACTGCTAATTCACCACTACACCACATCCCGCAGCACCTCATCTACACGTTTCTTAAATACCTCCAGGGATGGGGACTCCGCCACTACCCTGGGCAGCCTGTTCCAATGCCTGACAACCCTTTCAGTGAAAAGATTTTTTTCTAATATAAACCTCCCCTGGCACAAGTTGAGGCCATTACCCCTCATCCTATCACTACTGACAGGATATGGTTATTACGGCTTGATAAATATTAGTTACATGTAACTGCTTTCTCTTTTGTCCTCTATCTTTGGCCTGAACTTGGTTTCAGCTATAATCAGTGCTGCTCAGGTAATCCCCCAGTCTGGTAGTATTCTGTAGTGCCACTGGCTCATTAGAAAACCTCAATAAAATATAAGTTTCCACTTCTTTCTTAATTTGCTCTTTCTGGAAGAGAAGGAAATAATGGGGAAGGGTCGCTACATATATCCTACTGTATGTAATAACTCTTTAGAAAGATAGCAGGTTTTCATAGAAATAACAAGGCAAGGATTCCAAATGCTGAGAAAAGCCATTAAGTTCTTTAAGAGGTGAATTGCTATTTTGGAGTTATAGATAGCTTAAGCAATAGCAAGCTGTTTTTATAATTTACCTGGACATCAGTATTTCTTGTAGTAACCTAATGAAGAAAAAGACAGGAAGAAACATGAAAGTGGAGAGGGTTCTAATTGTTTTCTTCTTCCTCTGAACAGAATATGGTGAAGAGATTCTGGGATGCACAAAGCCATTGAGTTTTCAGTGACACCTGTTGCTACTGGAGAGATGAAAGCACTTGGCCCAAGAGTCTGTTTATATGTTTGAGCAGAGAAAGTGATTTTCATTGCAAGGGGCTCTAAGTGAGACAGGCAGAGTCAGAGAATAAGAGAGCAAAAGATAACTATCTAAATTATGTTCAGGCTGTTATAGAGGATGAATATAGTTAAAATGTAATTAAATATGACAGGCTCACTCGATGCAAGCATGACTTTGGAATGCTAATCATCAATTACTGCATTTCCTTAGGGGAGTTGGGCAGAACAAGAGAGTTAGAAGTCAGGCAGCTGAGGTGAGATGTAGAGTATTAAATAAAACACTGTGGGACTGTAACAAGGCTAATTTCTTTTGGAAAATGGAGCTGTGGTATCAGGGGACTTTTGCTAGCCAAACAACTTATGGTGGTGCTTTTTGGCTTGAGGACCTTGGTATAAATCTGAGTAGGCTGCTAGTCCCGAGTCTTCTCTTAGAGGTGTAAACCTCAGCTTGAGGTGGTGATTATTTCTGTTGTGAAAGTGATGACCAAGACTGCTGCAGATTGAGCAGCAAATCTAAAATGAATCAACCAGCAAGACAGTTGTGAAAGCAGAAAAAAAAGATCAGCACTTCCTGACTATTTAAAAAAGCTAAGCCCTGAAAAATGAATTTGTTATAGGGTCACTAATAAGGAGTACAGTGATACAGAAAGTCCAAAGACAACAATGTCAGTTTATGGGAGAAGTAAGTTCTGATAGCTTCTTTATGACCATTTCCTAGGGAAAGAACGTGAAAGTATTGCCACCAGCTTGAAAGATTTATTTGCTTGGCATAGAGTAAAGGTGAAGAAGTGGCATCTAGTACACAGAAGTATCTAATCCCAGACTAAAAATGAGGTGCTTTTGATATGTTTTAATGCTGCTGTTCCTGGAATACAGTGACTTCTGTATGAATCAGTTCCAGAGGTATAAAGTTTGGAGGAAATTTTTGGAAAAGCGATTTTGTGGATAGAAAGACTAGCTGTTGTGAGAAAATTTTAGAATAAGCACATAGGCATGGCATGATTACACAAATGGCATGACTACAAAATAATTTGTAAAATAAAATTTCTGCAGAGAAACTGAAATCATTACAGTAGTACCCGAAGAGATAACTAGCAGTAAAAGAAGATGATTAAAAAGAAACTTAAGGCTTACCTATGATGTCTTCAATTAAATTCACGAAGACCGCTGAACAATTGTTGTAGCTTGATACATAAATAGAAGTCTTACTGAGTTTGTTTTATCAGCAAAAAATGCAAAAAGCAGGCAGATATGCCTTGATAATGTTTTGTCAGTAATCTCTCTTCCCATATGGGTATAGTTACACTGCATTAATTATGTCTTTGCTGCATAATTATATCTGTACTGGAGAGATATTGCTTTGTATTTATTGATGTCCTCAAATGTAGTGTTACAGTCGAAATCTTTGCAATTTTCTGGTGAAGAAGGTTTGTCTTGCTTTATTTCAAAAGTGACTTTTTCCAAATCCATTTGAGTTATTTTCTACTGTGGGTTTGGTTTTTTTTTTTTTTCCTTTCTGCTAAGGAAATAAACTAAGAGACCTAATTTTCTCATTATCCCAACAAGTACTAATTCTCTAGTGGCAATATTCTTGAATTTTAATAACTTGAATTTTAATAACTCTTTTACAAATTGTGTATAATTTTCACTTTTTTTTTTTTTTTCCCAATGGGAAAGGAATAAAATGGACACATACCAAAACAGTAAATATTCTTTAGACCAAATTTATTGAAACTCATATCTCCCTTCAAGTCTCACAACCTCAGTACTTTTTTTTACTATTTTATATCATGTATTAATATTATTAAAAGGGTAATTATAATCCAATCCTAATAATAGCATTGTAGCAGGAAATAAGGATTTGTAATGCAGAGGGAAGCAGAATAATTTAGGAGCTTCCTGGAGGAACTGATCTAGAAGTGTGTTGTCAAAAGGATCTTCAAAGGCCTTTTTCTCAACCTCTCTTAATATCTGTCATGCTTTTCAGCTGTATTTCCATACAGATGCATCATCTTTCTTGTCACTTCATAAGACAGACAATGGCATTTGCTGCCATCTTTGGAAAATCTGCACTGAGCTTTTGCATTGTGTATTTGACCAGTACTCAGAAGTGCTATAAATAAATACAGACCCATTTATATTCTTTTCTATGATCCCTAATTAACCTATTATATTGTCACAGAACACAAACTCTACATTAGAGGCTAGGAAGGCATAGGCTGTTAATAGTTTCTTCAGGATTTTAAACTCTTTTATTTAGAATAGCTTTAGAATATTTTCCAAATCACTAAATAGGGAAATCTGATTTTTTACATCATCACTCTCCTTGCATGCAAGTAAATATGAAAGCATATGCATAATGCAAACTATGGCAATACTTTGTTATGACAAGTAGTGTTGCAATCATCTGATTGTCCCAGCTACTCATCTTTGAGACTCTATACTTCAAGGTGACAAAGTTACATGTGGCCATAAAGATTAACTGTCTGGCTGTACTAGACTTATACAAGAAGGAAACTCGAGAATTGTTCCCCTGTTTAGGGAAAAAAATGTTTAAATCATTGTAGTCTTTCAGATCTTGAGACAGTCAACAAAATAATCCATTCTCATTTCATATTCTATCTAGAGCTTGAAGAAACAGCCTGAGCTTTTAAATAAGGACGTAGCCACATAAGGGATATAAATAAACCGTGCCGTTAGTTAACTGCTGTACCTCTGAGGCCCGACACAGACTGCACCTTTCTGTTATGATGAGTAACTCTAATTACATCCATTACTTCATGCAGTAATACCAGTAAACTACTTGAAATCAGGTCTTGATTGGGCTCATAATCTTCTTTAAGCAAATATAACTGACAGTAGTGATAAAAGTAATAGTTGACTAAATTAAACCCAGAAATGCTATGCTTTTGACAAAGAGGTTTTCTTAGGGAAAATTCAAGTTCCTGACAAAGAGTCAGCAACCAAGCTGTTCATACTGCCAGGCTTTGGGTTAGTCTACTGGGGGCGAGTGGTGTTTTATTCCAGTTTTGCTTTGGTCCCTTATTTCTTACATGAACACTTCTGAACGTATTCTGAACACATTCAGGAAAACAATCCAATGTTTTTCTTTTGTACTGAGTTAATCAAGTTATACTTAACTACATGTTATTTCTGAAGCCTTCTGTGATAGAGTCTGGTTTTGCTAAAAATTTAAATTATGTATGTAGCTTTCATGTTTTATGAATATAAAATAATTTAAATTCTAATGTGTTCAAGTATTAGTCTAGTGTAGTGGAATACTAGCATCAAACTGAAACCTCTGGTTCCTATTCTTCCTTTTGATTCTTCTGTTTTACTGTCAGTGTGTTCTGTAAGCACAAAGATATGGTAGGAATTGGTGTCCTTCTCCTGCTGTGCACTAGGCTACTTGAGGTGTTGAACCTCACCCTGATCAGAAGAGTATGAATGAGAAAGGGAGATTGCAGTGGTCTCAATTTACCTCTGGTGTTCTCAGTCTAGTCCAAAAAGTTATAGCCCAGCTCTAACAGCTAGTCTGTTCTCCCCACTGCCTCTGTGTGCAGATGGGGAAATCCTCACAGCCTGAACTGCAAAGGATGCTTTACGTCATTTGTGATTTACTGGAAGGACATTGGCCTGCACAAGGGAAGCTTGACTCCTCCAGCCTCCACTGCTCCACTTAGAGTGGGAGTTTGAGGGTTTTTTTCCCTAAAGCTGTAATTTTCTTTAACCAAGCTCTGATAATTTCTCATTAATTAATAGGTAGATGCATTTACTTTTATTCATTTGATCTTTTGTTTATCTAATACAATCAGTATTAAGGATTTTAGATTTTGAATCAGTTTTGTTTTCTTTTACCGTTTTCTTAACTTTCAGCAATAGTATGAGTATTATGCCTGCATACAAATTATAGTAGTATAAGGTATGTATAAAAACACATAAGCAGGCATTTGAAAATAAAAATGAACAAGGAGTGCTGGAAGTTCAGATGATGAAAAGTGTTTCTCTGTTTGCCCTATTAGGTGATAGTAGTATGTGCTGTCACTTGAATGGATTTTCTGTATATTTTACTGCAAGCTACTGTGACCATGTTTAATATTTGAATGTCTTTCTGGATTTTTTTTGTAGATCCTGGCAAACAATCACTTTTGATAAACAGCCTGCATCTTTTATCAGAATAGTCGGAACTCACAACACAGCTAATGAGGTAAGGAACTTCTAAGAAAACCTATATTCTTCATGAATATACAACAGTACAGTTTTTCATATCTTGCAATGAAATTGATAATGCCTTCTGAAATGTACTTGCTTCATTTTTTTTGCTCTGGCAGTCTAGCAAAATAAGAATGAATGCTTTTCTTTGAGTATTTGTGAACTGTGTTACCATCTTCCCTACAGAGCTGAAGGACTGTTGCCAGCCTGGGGGATATTTTAGGGGTTTTACAGACAAAGTAAAGTGTTTCTAGTTTTGATGTTTCCATAGTGCCATCAAACATTCCTGTTGGGTTTGGTTTTAAATTAATCCTTATTTTGATGAATAATGAAAATAACATTTTAGTGCATTAGAGAAAGGTGTATAGTCTCAGATTACTTGGTTTTATCACCTTTATATTATTTTTTTAATGAATAAAATATTAGAAAAATATAATTTTTCATAGAAAATCTTATTTGCATAAGATTTTCTTATAATTAGTTTTCATACCTGGTAAATCAGTTAAACCAAGAGTGGCCAAAACAAGAGACTTTTTCAATTCATTTTATACACAAAAACCACATTTTGCCTTGACTGACCAAGTGCAATATCATCCTCCTTTTATTTTCTTGTGCTTCTGTCTTTCATAATTGTTGTATATTGTCTCAAGTGAAGTCCAGATTTTACAGTTGACTTCAGTGAAAAAATGTGCAATATATGAATTTACTAAATCTTTGAGGTTAGGACCTTATATGACGAGATTATAAGAGGCACCAAAAGCTGCTGCTTCTGTTTGTATGCATGCATGTCTACATCCCATGCATGTAGTTCACCACACAATATTGTACTTTTATGCTTTACAATGAACTTTGGATAGCACTATTACATGTCTAGTAATAAGAGCTTGCCAGCTCTAGGAGGCAAAATTTTTGATCATATTTAGCATATGGGATTGCTGGTTCTTAAGCATTGGAAGAATTGTCAAATAGCATCATTTATGTCCAATTTTAGAGTAGTTATTGCAAACATGCGCACCATCAGATGTCAACATTAGTTCTCAGGAGACAGTTGGAAAGAAGCTGACCAATCAGCTGAACTGGAAATATATTTATTTTTTTTCCTAAGCACTGTCTCTTGCTGTGTACAGTTCAGTCTTAATCAGTGAGTTCTTAGAAATACAGTCAGAAGCTGCCTCCAGAGTTTTTGTACATGCATGAAGAAGGCCTTTTCCATTACTGATCCATATAGACAGTCTTGTTTCCTTTCATGCCAGTCTCTGTAAATTCTCATCTCTTTATTAAAAAAGAATGAGGTGCACTGCATAAACTTAGCAAATCAGCCTACAAGAAACATTACCTCCAACTTTTAATTCTTAAAGGTAATTTTAATCCCTGAAGAGTAATGGGCTTTTAAACATAATTCTGATTTCAGCTGGTTACTATTTCCAATTAATTTAATATCCCCTGTATTTATTTATATGGAGCACTGCATAACTATAGTGAAGATCAATATGTGCAAATTGAGGTTACAGCTATTCATGTAAAGGCTCAGTAGAACTGTAAACATGTGCTGCTGTTCTAGGTTTTTCTTCTTTTGTCTTTAAAATCCATACCCAACACTATTTTTTTTAATTTATTTTAAGTTTTTTTTCCTAGAGCTTGTAGAGGAGGAACATTGTCAGCATGTACATATTACTACTTATTTTTATATATATATATATATAAAACAGATGGTCTGAAACATTTTGTCAGAAATTTTCATTTTCCAAAGAAGACAGAATGATTTTTTTCATATTTCTAATTTAAATAATAGCAGTGTAACCCAAGTCTTAGTTTGTTCTGGAGTCTGTAGTCTCAGTAGTCTCTTCAGCAAGAACACAAGCAGTTTCCAGAATTTTTTGCGCACAGCTGGTTATATTTTATGTCAAACCATTCTCATTTTAAACAAAAGATGCTAATGGCAGCAAGTTCTTATCAGGGAGGTTTACTGTAATAGGTACAAGAATACTCCCTATTTCTTCTACTAAGTTTTGAAAGACATGATGTTCCCTCATTTTTTGACCTGGCATTTGAATAATTTTTGCTATGTTAGAACATGACAGAAGTGTAATTTTTTATTATTTTCTTTTTTTGAGCTTCCAGACATCCTACTTTTATAAAGAAAAGCATTATTTTTTCTTAGTCCTTGATATAATTTATTTGTCAGACAGGTCACCTGATACTTTGTGTGAATTTTATCTTGTTATTCCTCTTCAGCTTTACTGACCTGGAAAGGACACCTAGTTGCTAATATGAGAGCTTTATCTTACAAATTACTGCACCAGTGTATGTGTACTTGGCCTCCCTGCTTTGTTTGTCAGACCTTTCTTAAAATATCCATGGGAAGTATAACATGCTGTTGATGAGAGAATGTCATCTCTCACATGCAGGATTGTTTGTTGAAGTAATACTGATTTTGGATGAAGCAGATAAGCTCAATTGTACTTCTTTGTCCTCTGTTTCTTTCACAAATTGTATTCTCTATATGTTGAAGCGGCAAAGTAACTGAAAAGAATGTCCATTCACAGGCCTGTTATGTGCCAGATGCTGAGTTGAGCACTTAGTACAAAAGAATCGGTAAAAATGAAAGTTAAAATTTAAGAATTGGGTACTTCAGACTTTTATAGACTATTATTACCTGAATTTCAGTGATATCCATACTCTATTTTAGAAAGCATGCATTGCATTATGTGAAGTTTTAAATGAAAAACGCTATTGGTGTGGGATACAGTAGAAATATGGAATCTTCTGACTTGGAGATCTCCACCCCATTCATTAGACTGTGCTGCCTTTCAAGGAAAGCAGTGTCTTACAGAGGTGCACTGATGAGATAATGTTCTTTTCTGCAAACCCTGATGCTGATAAGTGCAGCTGGAAAAATGACAATAGCTGTTACTTTAAAAACATGGGAACCAGATGAGTATAAAAGGGGCATCTCAAGAAGTGTAGCTGAATGCAAAAATTGGTTTCTTAAGAACTGTAACATATTGAGAGAATTCATGCCACTGTAGAAATTAGTTCAGCTTAAGAAGGAAAAACTTATCAGAAGAAATGCAGAGAAAAACCATTTTGTGCACGTGTGGGGGGGGTATGGATGTAGATTTGTAATCTGTTCATATGTGTGTATATATAAAGGCATAGCGACACATCTTTATGTGAGCATGTGTGCATATATAGAAATATAAGCATACTTTGCTATGTATCTATATAAAAACCTGCAAGAATTCTTACACTGAGAGGCACAAGAAAATATAATGGGGATAAAAAAAAAAACAAACAGTGACTGAGAATTTATTTTTTTTTATTATCTTCATACATGGTGTCAGAATTTGAATTAACTACCTACCTCCTTAGAAAAGACCCAGGGGCTATTGCAGACATCTGCTCAATGTGCATTTGAGCAGGGATGGTCAAAAAGTGTAATAGGATTTTCAGTTGTATTGAGGAAAGGATAGAAAATGTAATGTTCTGTAGTCTTGTATGAATATGTGGTATACCCATGTCTTGTTTATGGTATTTGATTTTGCCTGCATTAACTTGAAAGGGTCTGGGAAAGGGCAGTTAAGATTATAAGAGAATACCTTTGTTTGTGAGAAGAGCTTTAAAGACATGATCTACTTGCAAGAGTGATAGAAGATGTCATAAAAGCATACAAAATTAAGTTGAAAAATAATTTTAAATTTCAATTTTTAATATTCGTCAAGCTTTAGCTATAAAACTACAATGCATGAGAAAATAGCAAATTTTAAATCTGTATAAGAAAAGATTTATTTAGTATGTGGCAAAGCTGTGTAATTCGTAGCAATGAGAAATCACGTGGAAAGAAGTTTTTTAACAATTTTTGAGTTACTCCTCCTTCTCCTCCCAGGCACTTCAAGAACAAGTAGAAGTAAGAGTAAGTAAAGTAGAAAATAAATTGGAAAAATTGCTTAAATAGATGCTTCTCTTACTCTAAGAGAGAGCCACCTGTACAATGGTCCCAGGTATTGTTTGAAACATCAAAAAATGATCACTGTTTGAAATGGAATATTTCATCTGATGAAGCAGCAGCCTCCTGGGACACTCTGAATGCCTTTCTACATACTCCATGATATGTCTGTAGAGCTACGATTGCTATTACAGCAGAGGGCAATCTTGAAATAGAAACATATTGGTAATGATTTAAATTTCATTCCTAGTGTATGTGAACATTCAGTCTTTTGAGGAAGTAATTAAATCATAAGATACATTTAAGACAATTAATGTAATAGTTGTTGTCATCCGATAGCATGCAGTAGATATTTATGCTATTTGTCAAAGAAAAAAATAATTTACAAATGTCTCTATCCACTTGAGAACCTCTTTCTGATTTTTTTAGTGCCATATGTAAATACTGGTATAATTTGAAGGCCTTCTCTTGCTCCACTTGTGTCACTTTATAATGTTTATGGCCCATGGACACATGTTTTTGACCTCATGGTGAAACATTCTAATTTGACTAAGCACTTTGGCTCTGATCTGTCCTGCATACCTCTATATAGACTTCATCTTACTTTGATTATGCTTTTGCCAGCATTTAATTGTTTTGCTTTATCTTCATTTTTTGTTCTCTCCAGGTGTTTCACTGTGTGCATTTTGAGTGCCCAGCACAAAATGGTACCCACAAGGATGAGAGTAGTAAGGAGGGGGCAACAACAGAGGTGGGGACTGGTGGACAACAGCTTGTTTCTCGCCCTGTTCGAGCTGCAAGCACTAGTTCCCTGCACTCCCCTCCTGGATCCACCTCACGTTCACACACTCACCAATAAAGGAGATTGAAAGGGAGATTTTGCAGCCCTGCTGACATTATATGAAATTATTCAGAACCTTCTTGTGCTGGCACCTTTTCTTTCTTTTTCTCTGTGAACAACGGGGACCACCTCTGAAAGCTGGAAATGCTGAAATGGAAAAGGCTTTTCCCAAGGACAGGAAGAGACTGCTTCACTCTCCTCAATTTGTTCCAATCAGGCTGGTCTCCGAGGGGGGAGAATATAAGTCTTCAATCTTCATCAAGTACCCCATTAACACCCTACCTCTCTAATCTAACCAAGACAAAGAGAACAGAAGGAAATAAAAGGCAAAGCTACAGTGGAAATCTAAAATTACTTGAGCAGAATGGAAGGCATATGAAATAAGTATTTGTTCCCTGAAGGCTTCCATTAGCAAAGAAAATGTTTATGGAACACATCAGTCCAGAATACATGTTATTTCTAAAAGTTATTCTTCATTCATATTCCTTTGTAACAAGTAATCTCTTTTGTAAATTGTTTTGACTCTGTATTCCACTTTGTCTCTTATTTTTGGCTGTAGCAAATGCTGTGCAGTAGATTAAGGAAGTATCAAACGTGTTTACCTGCTGAGATGCAAATTCCCTCATTCATCAGTGGGATGACAAGAAAAGCTTTCATGATATCAACAAACTAATTAATGGATGCTATATTAATCTTGACCTTTGTTGACTTTTCAAAGTACAAAATTGTCATTTCTTATACTTGAAAAGCAAATTCCTAAATCAAGCATCCGTCTTGAAAAAAACCTTATTTTTCCCTCCTGAAGATGATTACTTAAGTTTTACCTGTATTTCTAAGAAAACTGGCAACAGATCATCAAAAATGTTTGGTTTAGAAAATTGGAACTGCATCTGATCACTGTCAAGCGATTGTTCAGAATACAAAAAGAATAATTTGCAGATACTTACTTTTTTCCAAGAAAAAAATCTTTCACAGACTGGAGCTAAAAATTCAAAGGCTATGTGTGTATAAACTTGTCTCATAATCTACATAAAATATGATGGGTTTACACTTGTCAAAGATCTGGATCTTACTTTGCTGTCACAGAATTCATTATCCATCCATGTCTGTCTGGGTTACATTGCCTTCTGCTTTGCTTATTCTAAGCCTTTCCACACTGATGATGATGCAGTCTCTTACTCTCCAGATCTACATGACTCTTAGGAAGAGCTCCATGCTGGTCTTTCAGTATGGGATAAAGTGATTTTGTATTAAGACAAACACTGCTGTAATTGGCAAAATTGATTAGGAGTGTTGTTACTCCCTAGAAGGTATATTATATTGGAAATGTCAGCTATCTGGTTTTATGAACTTGGAATTTCCTATGGTGACAAATAGCCTTGTCAGAAAAAAACAAAGCTAGTGTAGGATAAATACAGTTTTCCTTTGCATAGCCATAGTGATAAAATGAGTTATATCAACATAACAAATAGTACGTTAATTTATCACACTACTTAATTTGAAAGAATTTCCCTGTTGGATACTGGTTGTGCTAGAACCAGGAAGAAATATGGCAAGTGGTAGCAATGAATCAGTAGGTATTTTGAAGGAGAAAAGCTTCCTTTTTCTTGTTTCAAATAAAATTGATTATACTTTATCAGTAATATTACAGTATTTTTCATTGCCAAATTGCAGTTGAGTTCTGACATTTGCATACAGCCTCCTCCCTTCCCACTGCTGTCTTCTGACTTGCGAATGTTGGGGAAGATGCATGCCTGTTGCTTTATATATTGCTTATAATATGTGCCACGGCTGCCTCAGACAGGCTGGAGTTCTGAGGCAGGATACTGCTCGCGCTGGCCAGCACCTAGTCTGGGGTGCTGATTACCTTACAGCTTCACAGCCCTCGGAGCATGAAAGAGTGGAGACTAGCTGCTGGGGACACAACTCTCTTCTTTAAGTATAGGTCCAAAATGTTGGATTTTTTTTTTTTAACTTTGAGAAGTAAAAAGCAGGAAACTTTCCTATTCTTATTGTAGTTCATGCTGGAACTATTGAGATGCATGGAGCATGTCTTGTCTTTGGTAGATAAATCCTTCCATGTCAGCAGTGGTATTTCTTTGCAGTTTGATCAAACAAGTTGACTTTTCTCAAACTGTCGATAAGCAAAGGGTGTAACTTCCTATCTGTTAGTCTTTTAGTCACCATTGTAGAAAATTTAAAAAAAAAAATTTCTAAAGTTTGTGCTGTCTGTTCAGAGTGTAGACACTCAGAGAAAGAAAGGGATTTTCAGTTTGTAATCTTTGATGCACACCATTTGTATGATACAAATAAGTCTTGTAGACTATAACCTACTGCAGATCTTTTTGATCTTGACCTATGACTTACTGGTGAACAGAAATGTCTAATTATTTCCCATGACATTTGCTCTTCACCAAGAATCTGAATGAGCAGATCTGAGAAATTCCCAAAGTGAAAACTGTCAGGTCCTATAGACCCTCTAGTTCCCCACCTCCAAAAATCAATGAAAAACCCACCAACTTCACATTGTCCCTTTATACAGATGAATATAAATTTTTAGTATTAGTCTGATTCTCAGTCACACATGGCCTTTCTTACAGTCTTTATTTTCTTCTGCTAGAGTTACTCTTAGGACCTGTCACTGAGGTGAGTCCAATGCGATCACAGAGCTCCCAGGCTTTTAAGACGAGCCTTGCCACAACTTAACATTTTCTAGTAGGAAACTTTTAACTTTTTATTCAAAGAAATAATGTTGAAATGTTTAAGGGACCTGAACTTGGCACTACCTGCGAACAAACACCCCTAGTATCTGTACTGCCTCTGTCGTAAACATTGTGTCAGTAACATATTACTAGTGACAAAGGAAGATGCCACACAGAACTGATTTGTGATTTGGTGTGAATGTTGTCATTCTTTCTAATTATTGTCAGTATTTATTGACTGCTAATTTCAGATGTAGTTCTTGTATATTCTTCTGAAATGTTGGGGTTTTTTTTCTTTTTTTCTTTCAGTAGAAGTAAGTTGTGCTGTTCTGGCTTAATATCAGGGTTTATCAGAGTGATGAAATACTATAATTATTCAAATCTGTGTTACCACTTACTCATATCTTATTTGCAACAGGGTTAGAGCAGAACTGACCAGGTATTCATTGTTTTCTTGTCAGAAACTATCAAATAGACCTGTTGTTAGATTTCTACGTAATGGAAGTAACTATATTGTCACTATTGAGCCATTATTTCTATTTAGTACTTTAGTATCTTTAAATTCCCCAGGCCTCATTATCTCAGTTTTTCTTCCATAGGTTGAATTCAGACTCTAGGCTCAACTCATATGGAGCTCAACAAAGGCTTTTCTAAAGTCTTTATTTAATTAACTTATTCTAAGTGCATTTAAAATATTTTTATTCACAGAAATGTATGGCCAAATACCCACTTCTTAAAACTGATTTATCCAGGAAAATTAATTTCTGAAGTGAGCAAATATTGTGCAGCTCTATTTTCTAGCCATCACCAGTCAGCTCTAAAACAAGTTTAAATGGCATGTTAAAGGAAATTAAAATGAGAGAAGTTAATCCGAGTCTCATTAAAAGACAATACAGAGGAGGAATAGCCAATTTTGTTAGCAAAGCAACTGTTCTTCATTGCAGTTTCCTTCCTTTAGAGATCCATTTCTTTCTTTGTTTCCCATGAAAATCAGTTATTCTTGTTTATTACAATAACTCATGAAAGAATTCAGTGCTGCTCAGCATTGCTGAAAAATTCAAATGAATTTAATGCATCTTCATCTTTACTAATGATCACATTAAATTAGAGAATTTTCAATTTAGTATCTGACTTGATGAGAGTTGGTTTCCATGAAAGAAAGCAAAAGATATCTATAATTGTTCCACTCTAAGTAAATTAAGTTTTCCAACGAAATGCATGAGAGCATGTCCTCATTCAGCAATGTTTTGTACATCTGGAGTCAGTGGGAAAATTAGAAGACAAAGTTAATGCCATTCTTGTCTGATTGTTGTGTGTTAGTAGTTCTGGTTATACAGTGATGCCCACTCAGAGACACTCAATAAGGAATTAGAACTTAGATGTGATTTCACAGAAAGTAGACACGCTATACATTGCATTTCTCTATGAAAGTATTAATTGGCTTATATTTTGACAGGTCTTAATATACTGTCAGACAAGTGAACGCATTGGTAATTTTATTGTTGTAGCTGTAGTAGTCAGCAAATAATCAGAGCCAGTGAGAGTTAATGTATTTAAGAGTAAACGTTTAGGCTTGTATGTCATGATATCAGTTGCCTGAGGACTAAACCATGCTTCAGAAATAATAATCTGTAGATCCCAGAGGATGCTCAAGGCCTGGTTCCTGTCCCCATCTCTTGGTTAATGGTGTGTTTAGATTACAATCCTTAGTTCTCTCTGAACGGACTGTTGTCAGTTGTACTAGTTAACTCAGATATATATGGAAGCTCCACAAAGCTGTGTTCAGGATGCAGAAATAAAAGTCCTGGGTCAAGTTTTAGGAGTATCTAATTATTCATATACATCTATATATATGTTAAATTGAGGTAGTTGCTAATTATTTAGCTTGAATTTAGAACAGGTTCTAAAGATCCAAAACTGAAAATAAATAAATAAATAAAAATCTGTGCAGGCAGGTGTGAAATGCTACCATTGTGGTATGGCAGGATGCTGACTTTATTTTACAGTTGCTTAAAAAGTGCTAATGTCTAAGCAAGGTGAGCAGGTCCAAAGCTGGATTTTGCCCAGTTGTCAAGTATTGGCAGTTTGACTGTAGTGAGGTGTATAAAATAGAGCAAGTTAAATCTGGGTCTGTGTTTGATTTTGAAAATGCTTGCTAGAAAAATAGTTTTAAAGTCACTTTGCAACTTTTCTTAGATAAAGAAAGCCCAAATTAAAAACTCTAGTATAATACGAGGAAAGTGCATGTATCTCTCATTTACCAATAAACTGACTGCCAGTGCAATTACATACCAATTTTATAATACTGTATGATTTTACTTACTACAATATATACACATGGTGGAAGTAAATGAAGAATCAGGTCCACGCACCCTTGGTATTAGGAATTATCACCCAGCCAAACATCAGAGGATTACTTTTTTCCCCACTCCTTCCAGCCTAATAGGATAATACAACTAAGTGTTCTGAAAAAAAAAAAGTATAATTGGTTCATTACATAAACGTCATGGGAATTGAAGTTTGGATTACTTTGGCTAAAACTCTTAATGAGTGTTGACTTCATCCTGCACTGTTGGTGCAGTGTAAGTCCTTTCCCTCATTAGAACTGTTACTCACTTATTTTGTATTTGTCATCTTGGCACATCTGCACCCTTTGTGCAGATACTCATCCTCAGTTAAAAGAAGATAACCTAGTTTCTCATGATTTTCAGAATTATCCAGTGACTCCAGAAAACTCAGATATCAACAGCCTCAGTCTATATTAAGTCATCTGAGGAATTTACAAAACTGACCTATATGGTCTTTTACAGCAAATGCTGTGTGTCCAAAAAGTGCCAGGTGACTCCTGAAATACCAAGTAAGTTGGGCAGTATTACTGTTTAGATGAGGGTTTGTGCATCTAAAACTATGCACTGTGTAATCCATGTGAATATAGTTATCACAGCCTCGTTCTGTAGAGGAAGCAGAGAACTTGCTCACCTACCAGAAATCACTCATTTCCTTCGTATCATTTTTGGTGTATATCACCTGTCTGTTGTCTCTGTATTCCTGAGCTATAGTCACTAGGTGATTTATATTTAATACCTAGAATGTGTTTAACAATAAATGTTAAGAAGTTTTTGTCTTTACATAAAAATTTTAAATTGCACTTTTGAAGTGTGGTCAGGCCACAGAACTGGGGGGGGGTTGGCATCTTCTATAGCTGCGTGTTGGGTTTTTTAGTTATTTTCAGCTGCTAAAAGATAGCAGAATTCTTCACAAGAATTTCTTATAGAGATTTGTCATGCAGAGAAACAGCTTTTGAAACCATCACAGTGGGTTCACTGCTGGAGAATGGGCAGATTTCTTCTGCTTTCTACAGGCCAGGGTCTTGTTTCGGTCATTCTTTAAGGTTGTTTATGGCGTTCTTGTGAACAAGGGCATCGGAGTTGCATGATTTGGATCTATTTCAGGAATTATATCACTCATTTTGAGAGGGAAATACTTTTGAGTGTTTTTATGCAATAATTCAGCATTCATGGGACTTAGACAATTTGATTAGAAAGACCACTTATAGCAAAAGTTGGAGTGGCAAGTTTGGAGGAGAGACTAGTGTGAACTTAGATGTGTTCATCTGTGCATACATAAGAAATGTATGTGTTACCTAAGTTGAAGTGACTATTTGCAAAAATGTGTTTCTACATGGCCTTTTTTTATTATTTTTTTTAATTTAGGGATGTGAGTGCTAAGAAAAAGAAAAAAAAAAAAAAGAGGAAGACAACATAGACAATAAGGCTTTGGTAGTTTTTATAAGAAGAGCAACATGAAGATACGATTCTTGTAGTCTTAGCTAGTTCTGTTTGTCTCCACTCCTCAAAGCTCTTACTTTTTCTGCATGCTTCCCCAAATCTGCTTGTTATTCCTTTTCTTTTCCTCCCTACCTAGCATCATATCACTGTTGCTGTGGTGTTCCCTGGAACTTTCCTCCAAATTGTGATATATTAAGGATTTTTTAAAATCTATTTATTTTTACATCTTTGTCATACGCTGTCATTTGCATCAGACTTTAAAGGCAGCTACCACTAGACTGTCAAATGGTAGTGAGCAAAATTTAAATTTAGGTCTCTACAGATATAGGAATGTCCTGGTCTGACTTAGCCCAGTTGGAACTTGTACTTCCATAATCTGTTTGTAACCCTTAAGGGAAAAATCAATAAGAGGTTTTCTGTTGATTTAAGTAGTTCAGGCTTATCTAAGTTAAGTTTAAATATAAACTTAAGTATTTAGATATAAATGTGAATTTTTCTCTCTCACCATGATGCACCAGATAGATGTTCAATTTGTTAGTTGTGCATTGCTCAATGTGTTCGTTGTACATAAGTGTTATTTTCTAAATAAACTGCATCATCAAAAGTGAACCTCGAAGGAATTTGTAACTTTTCAGTGTTCCTGTCTGAAGGTATTTCAGCTGTCTGGAGATTTGAACATCACACTGAGCACATGAACTCATTTTGAGAAGTTACAGCATTACTTCATATTTCATTGCCCATGTCTATGAACCTTGTCCAATATCTTGTAAAATTTTCTTTCATTTCTGCTTTGCTCAGTTTCATTATTATCATTGGTTTTCTTTCTGGAATGAATGTTATTATTGTTTCTTTAAAGTTGATAAAGGAAATATAAGGAGCTATGCTAAACAGAAGTTTAGCTTTTAATGAACCTTTTCACTGATTTCCATCAGTGCTCCACTTTCTTGGCAGACAGTAGTTTAAAACTATATGGTTACATTCTCCTTCTCTGTAGCATTTATCATTGGATCTTGAAAGTTATGTACATTAAATCCCTTCTTTCTCATACTTCCTAAACGTAGAGTGGTTCTAAACTACCTCAGACCTTGTGAACAGGTATGAGTTTCAGCTAATGTGAATACTTTGTCATAGTCTTTGAATGTTCTTGAATTGCATATAGATGGAGCAAAATCAGCTTGCCAGACCCCAACTGCATTTTCAGGAATACCATCTCAAGTGAGACACGTAACTGAGATGAATTCACAGCCACACCCCTTCAGGCTCATCCTCATGCCTCTTTTAAGAAAAACTTTTCAGGAGCACAACTTCTGATATGGGAAGCTCTTCAGCTTTCTGGTCTCAGCTCTTTGAAGGAACGTGATACTGCCTGCACTGGACTACTTTCATCTCTCCTTGACTGTGACAGCTGTCATAAAAATTGCGTAGTCAAGCCTCCATTCCTGGCTGTTAGCAGGAGCTGTGCTATTGCATTGGACTATGCTCATCATATAAGAATAAAAAACCCACATGGCATGTTCTGATGACCTTGGTAACATTTTATACCACAACGGGTACTTATTGCCAACCATGTGGGCTAATTAGGTTTCAGGTAAAATGATGGTTGCAGATTGTGCTGCAGTGATCCAATCAATAACTTTGGGAATTGTCTGGTTTTGTAAGTTAGCCATTGCACAACCTGGAAAACCTTGTTAACACTGATTTCCTTTCACCAGCAGACGTGCATATCATCAAGCAAGCATTTTGTAACATGGAGTTTTCTATGAGCATCTAGAAAAAGAAGCATCACAGTTATATCCTTAGTAACAATGTTTGTGTTTGTAATGAGAGTAATGAATTATTAAACTGCTATAAGCTATTCTGTGCATGCTCTAGCATTTTATTAACAGTTTGTACTAACAGCTGATAAGCAGAGAGTTCTGGAGAGCAAGGAAGGCTGGCTCTGGATTTCTTTTATAAGAGTTCCAAAGAACAGCAAAACTCGCGAGAGTGGATGCAGGACCAGACAATGCTCAAAGCAAATCATAAAGTGAAACTGTTGTGCTTTTTATTTACATCTTTGGAGATTTTTCTTTAAAGTATTTAACTTCACAGGGAAATAGAGAATATATTTAAAATAGTGACAGTTAGAAATGCACCTTTTCAGGAATGAGAGGGGTGTGATTTGAGAAATAAAGTGATCTTTTGTGTTGAACTGCTTGTCTGTAGTTTTGTTAAAATAATGGCAGAGCCTGTCAGGTGCTGCTCACGTATTGCATGTGAGAATAGAAAAGTTCTGGCAGAACTGGATTGATTTCCCAGCATGGTATGGAAATAAGTGTCATCACTGCTGTATTAACTCATGATGATGCAGCTTTAATATTGACGTAGAAAATGCTGGTGATTTTCACAGTGACTTTCAGGCCAGTGGGCATCCATGAAGCTACTGTGAATGTTGAGAACAACAGCTGCCGTAGGTTGCTACCAGGATGTACCACTGTACTCTCTTGAAGAAGTGTATGAAGGAGTATTTATCTTCAGTTCACAAAAAAATAGTATCAAATATTTTGCAACTTGGGAATCTTTTTTTCAAACAAACCAAAAAGAATTGATTTTTTTTTTTTTTAATAGGTGTTTAGCACTTGGTTTCCTTTGGAGTACCATGAAAGGTGGGAGCACTGTGATTGATTCATGAATATTAGGCCTTTATCTGCCTGGTTTATCAGCCTCATATATTGAACAGAATTTTCCTGTCTTGCCTGGATTTCAGAACTTCATGCCCTAAAGCAGTGACTGTTCTCCACTAGCAACAATACATTCCTCTATTGTGTAATCTTTTAACCAGCTATAGGTGTCATGCTATTCCTTTCATAAACGTATGTAACCTTCATTACCTAGAAAGTGGAGAGGTGAGACTTGAAAGATGGAAGTATGATAGTGTGATCAAGCTGAAGTACCACAGCAAACCATACAATGCCATAATAAAATTAGATCTAATATCTCTTGTGTGTTGATTAGCCATACAATAGTTAATAAGTTTGACAGTTGTTATTATTAGATTTTTTAGAGTAAAAATGAAATTTTTAAGTGTCAGATCCTGCTGTTCGTTTTAAAAAATGAATGTGTGGATTTTGGAGCATAAGCTGCCACTCACCTCAGTTACTAAATTGTGACACTTCTAACATGGGAATACTGATGCGAGGAAGCCTTACTTTTGAAATAGTGTTTGCCTAATAGAGTATAGGGTGAATGTAAGCCAAAAAGTTGTATAATCCAGTCAATGAGAAGTAGCGCGTGCTGAAGCTGTCTGCATTCCCAGGCCATGTGTCCGAGTTAAAAAGAAGGTAAATGCTTTTTGCTCTATCTTGACAAATCAGAGGCCTCTTGAGGGCTTTGGGAAATTTCCATTGCAGCCCTCAGGCAAAATTTTGATTGTGTTCAAGATAACGCGATTTGTAGCAAGTGTTGGATATATTGTACTAGAAGAAAAAATACACTTAAAAAGCATAGAGAGAAGAGGAAAAATGTTGGATGAGAGCAAAGCTAAGAAGAAATATTATTCTTCCTTGCTCTGGGAAGGGTCCAGTTTATCTTTGTGCTTAGGCTTGTAAAATCATCATTAACAAGCAGGGATCATGAAGAGAGTGCAGACTGAAGTGGAAATACATCTGACTTTCCAAACAGTAGCAGAGCTCAGAGTCAGTGTGGATGCTACAGCCCGGGGATTTATTTCAAAGTTGTCACTAATTCTAAGTGATGGACTCACTTGTTAATGAGCAGTGGCAATTGAAACTTAAAACACCGTGACACATCGTTTGAGTTGGAAACACCAGATACATATCAAATCACATTCATTTTATCTTCACAATACGGAGCAAAATGCACATAAACAGTACATTTTTGTTAATTACTCATTTTGTAATTTACCCTCTATTAAACCGCTGCTTAAACATCCTCGTAGGCTGTGCTAGGCAAATTAAATCTCCTAGAAAGTAGGCAATGGTTGCCTTGTAGCTCAAGGCAAAAATGAAATAATCATACAAGGTTTTGAGTCTCTCGTTCTGTGCTTTGCCATTCTCTTTCCCCTTTTCTCCCCCAGTAATATGCAGACCTTCTGCATATTATTGCACTGGAAAAGTGCATGGTTTTTGTGTCAAAAGCATCAGAAGGACCAAGGTATATAATAAATAAACCATATCTCATTTATTAAGAGTGGATGCATCACAAAAATATCCTGTAATACAGCTGAGTCATTGGGAAGTTGCATGTGTCTAGTTCATGTGGTGCCAAGTTTAGTCCCATTTATGAACAACTGTTCTTTCTTTTCTGCTTTTTAAGATGTTACATTTGAAGGCTAATGTTTGAATTGTTAAGCTTTTTTTTTTGACTTCATGATGCGGGAGAAACTGAAATACTCACAGATCTTCACTTCCCTCAGTGACAAACTGTCCAACTGCTGCCCATGTTCCCTTCTGACCTGCAGAGAGGATGTGGGCCAGTTGTTATCGATGTGTTTGTGGAAATGCTTCTGTAGCTCTGTGTGATATATCCTATGACAGCTCAGTTTCTTGGAGCCTTTGGTGAGCAAGATACCCTGCTCTGGTATCCTGTCTCTGATGGTAGCCCATAGCAGAGTGAGGTTTTCTGTGATGAACCTTATCAAAAGCTTTTTGGAAACCCAAATATAATATACTACAGGTATCCTTGTGCTCATTAACTTCTTCAAGGCACCAAATGTATTTGTGAGGTAATTATTTCCTCTATAAAAGCCATCCTGAGTTTTCCCATTGTGTGTTTATCCAAGGAGGAAAACAGAAATGACCTGTGCTTCTGTGCACTGTGGAATAGCTTTTACATTTTCAGATCTGTCAGGTCATACATATGCCTTGACCTGAGACTTGCTTGTCTGTCCCCGGTTTCATTCATAGTCCTTTGTTACCCCTTGTGGTGTGGTTTTTAGAAGACAGAAGCTGCTGCTTGGGGCCTGCATGTGCTGTGTACAGGTTATCAACATGCCCCCCAGCCAGGGAAACACAGCTATGGAATAGCCAAGAGTTTGGTCATCCTCATGGAGAGGTGCTCTCCAGTGCGTCCGCTCCCCTGTCTACCCTTAGCTACTGCCTGGAGCTTATTTAATATAAAGACTTCTTTGCCTGTAGGTCATGCATACTTGCACATATTTCTGCATACCTGATGTAAGCAAATGGCTACAAGCAAGTAAACTGTGTTCATGCACACACTTCGCTAATGAGAGATCCCTAATTTGATTCAGAGAATTTGTGAACTTCGACAATGTGGACTGTTGTATTCTTGGATAGTAAGCTTTGTTGCAGGTTCCAGGATTGCTGCTTGAAAACCATATGAAAGTAAAAGTGATTCTAGCAACAATTACTCCTAATTGCCTTTGCCTTGGAGACTGCATGAGACCAAGTCTGAGCTCTATTCAGAGGTATTTGTTTTTGATAAATAGCCATTTTGCAGCTTGATTTCATGGCTTCATTAGGCACAACACGTATGAAGAGATCACTCATAAACAAATGTACTTGAATATATCGACGAGGGGCATGGTAAGAGTATTAGAAATTTGCTTAAGGCTCACCTGAGGCGCTCTGGTGCAGTTCTACAAGTGCATTCTGTTTAACAAGGCAATTTGCTATCAATCTATCATTGCAATGTATTAAACTGATGCCACTATAGGGATCTCAAAGGGTCTTGCTTTCTAACAGTCTCATGAAATGAACGCACACAATGTGTATTTTAAGAAATGAGAATGTGGTGCAAATAGATGTATTTCTGACAGGTGTGTTCTCTATGCTGCATGCTCTGTGCTAGACCGCTACATAAATATCCCTGTTGTTTTAATTCAGACATTACCACATTCTGTTATCAACTGCTGGGTGTAAAGATATTTTTGCTGAGGTGCTGACATAGTGTAGTTTTATTGCTACTTGCACCATTCAGACTTCAGCATCACATAATGGAGGCGACACTTTCTTTTACAGACATATTTTTAAGCTAATAATTTCACTATTAATAAACAGATAAATGATTTTGTATTAATATAAATGGAATATATGTCATGATGTTCTTTTAGCCATGTTCTAAGCTATATAGCATCAGTAGACGTTTGCTGCCAATATATAAGCTTACATTATAGTTATATTTTGATTTCTCTGGTTATTAATGATAATATCAGATGGAAACAGCTATCCAGGAATTGACTATGCTTTTGTTGCTGTCATAGTAATGTCTAGGTTAAAGCCTACTAGGAGGATAAAAAAAGCACTGCCTTTGCAATTGAGGCTGTTAGAAGAAATGTGGTTTTCAGCAAAAACACAGGAGATAACAGTAGGGTATACAAATATTCCCAGTCAACAGCTTTCCGGTTGATATGTACTTGAGTCTTTTCCGTATGTTTAATAGTACTGCTTTCTTGTCCTACTCGTGGCAGCTTTCGTTCTCTTTGTGCTGTTGTAACTCCAGCGTGGAGGGCTTCCTACTGGTGACAGTTCTGTTCTTTAACTCTCAGGTTCCATCTACTGAAAGGGAAATAAAGCATGTCATTGCTACACAAACATTTTCTTTGTCCATATTCTCATACAGGACCCTTTACTGTGAGGGTGATGAGATGCTGGAACAGGTTGCCCAGGGAAGTTGTGGCTGCCCCCTCCCTGGCAGTGTTCAAGGCCAGGTCGGATGGGGTTTTGAGCAACCTGGTCTACTGGGAGATGTCCCTGCCCATGGCAGGGGGGTTGGAACTAGGTGATCTTTAAGGTCCCTTCCAACCCAAACCATGCTGTTTGGGCAGAGAACACTGAATACAGGACTGGTAATTTCAAAGTCTGAAAAACTAACTGGGGAAGGTTTTGGCACAATTGTGGTTTAGTATTAGTCCCTGATTAGAACAGCCAGCAAGTTCCAGGATTTCCACTTTTCTGGAACTGGGTGCAATAGTATAAGCATATATACATTATCCCACATATTTTATGAGATCTGAATTCCATATTAAACTGGCCTTTCATTTTGTTTCAAACTAGACTAGGACCCATGTCTTACAGCAAGAAATCCTGTAATCTTCTGGCATTTCCCAGATTCTGGTTTGACTGATGGTGTGTTTAAGAACTTCTCCTGTCTCTCACACCTGCACATAGCCTGTTTGAGTGATGGGCCAACATTTGGGGGTTCCAGTACATGACTAGGGTGATTAAAGCATCTGCTCAAAGAGGATGCTGTTGTTCCCTTCATGTCCTTGTTAATAGTGGCAATCTCAGAAACACAAGCTGCAAGTTTACTAATACTCCGGGGCATTTTCTTTCTTGTTTTCCAACCATTAACTCTGAGCAGCTCCCAGTGGTATCTGTTTAGGGAAATGACTGTCCCAATAATTTAAATGCAATCATTTCTAAGCTTAACTATTACACGTTTCAGATATTCTCTCAGCAGGATAAGGAAAGAAGAAGAAGGCTTATTATTCATCTTCAGAAAATGATCCTTTGGCCAGACTTATGTATACGAAGGAGCTCAAGAAAGGGCCTGGCACTTCACTTTAAGCTATCATGATCCATAGTCAAGGAGATGCTTTTGTAATGGTTGCAAAGGGTTTTTTTACCTTTCTGAAGGAGATGAGACAGAAAGGAGCTAATGAAACATGAATATTCAGAGTCACATCAACCAACTGACCTACAAGTAAGTTTGGTGTCTATAACAGTTTCTAAGACTGGGAGATGACAAAATAGTTTAGATCTGCTTTCCAAAGCTGCCAAATCTTGGCTCACTATGTAGTCAGTGAGTGATAGGCTGAACACTGCCACTGGTAGATATCTGTGTTATGTGTATGGAATATGGTCTCTAATTGTCTCCGCGGACTGCAGTAGTGGGAGGCCAAATCAACCATCCTGTCATGGGTGAGACATAGCAGTAGGCACATAAATCTAAGATGCCATAGAGAATGCCCCACAGTTGCCTGTAGCAGTCCTACATCAAATTTAATTGTTGACTTTTATTCATCTCAATTGAGATGCTTGTGTAATATCTAAATCCAAAATATCATATCAAATGTTTGCAACTTGATTCTAAGTTTGTGTCAAGATAACTACAGTACAGCCTCCATCACAAATGTCACTTGCAGCACCTCCCTGTTTTTAATAAATAATAAGGGTGACATAAGATCGCAGTTTCACTAGTGATCTAACTGAAGAGTAGGTGCTCTGCAAAGGTGTATTTCAGGTGTAGTCTGGAAGTGTTGGCTGGTCCATTTCATGGCAAGGAAGATACATATTCTATTCCTCTGAAAATATTGTATAAACTATTAGGTAACAGCTAGTGTGTGGATTTTACTTCTGAGGATGTGAAGTAGCAAGTTGCTTTATTATTTTCTTTCTTAAGTGAAAATAAAATTGCCCGTTGTGTTTTGAGTTATTTTAACCTCCAATTTGATGGGCAGATCACGTCCTATTTTTCTCAATATTAATGGTTTTCCTTACCTGTCTTTCTCTCCATCCTGTTTTTTCTTTTCCCTCCTCCTTCAGAGCCAAATTACTAAAACATAGCAGATGCTGACAAACAAAAAGAACCCTTTTTGCATTTTATTTATCACAAAAGTGCTAAAATTTTAACTTCTTAGCTCACTTAATTATTTTGACAAGATGACAATACAATGTATAATCACCAGACAGATGACACTAGATGGATGACAATACTAATCCTGCAGCAGGTTCTCAAGGGAGATTTTCATTGTAAAAATTGACACATATCGTATCAAGATGAACATAATACATTTAGGAAAACAGCAATTTGCTACTTTGTGCAGTTCAGTATATCTCCACATCTTCATCACTGTTGAGTCAGAGTTTCTGCTAATCTCAGCTGCCTCCGAATTTGGTCTCTGGTAAAGCTGGCAGGTCCTTCTTGTCAGCCCCCACTTCTAAAGCTGTTGAGATGCTGACAGATAGGAAGTACACAGATGTTTGCTTAATGGTTATTTCCCCAGAGGCTCCTGTCAGAGATTTTGGCAGGGAAACAGGGGAATTACCTTGGAAATTGCTAACTCACTTTCACTGAATGATAAACTGGTGCACTACAAACCAAATTTGACCAGTTTGTGAGTGTATGAACTGCCTCCAGAAAGAGAGGAAACTATTCCTGGCATACATGTTGTCACCCATCTGTTGCTCTGTCAAATCAGTTACATTGCTGTTGGCAGGGCTGGTGTCTGATGCTTCGATTGAAGGGAAGCATTCTCTAAAACATACATGACCTATTGAGGGGTCCTGGACAGAAGAAGATAGTCAGGAAGCAATTCCTAGGAGATGAGGGGCAGGGAGAAAAACCCAACTGGTTAATTTTTGTTTAAAGTGCATTTTCAGAAGCCACGATGATCAGCATAGTATAAGATTTGGGCATAGAGAAATTCTGATTATCCTGCAGTATGAGGTCTGATTACTTTTCATGATATAAATATTGGTGGTCAGAAGACCACGCTGCAGGCTGGGAGAACTGCAGTCAGGTGTTAGAAGTGTCAGCTTGCAATATATGACGCTGCTCATTTTGCTCCATGGACTACTTGCTGTGCCCACATGTTGAGCTGCTTTTAAGTCATGTTACAGACTTTGATCTTTCTTTTATTTTTCCTGGCACTAGCATTTTTTCTGTGACCTGTGTAAGAAACACACAGCCCAAGCTGAGAATGTCTAAGACTTGCTGCTGCCTGCCGTATGTTGACTTACCCTGAGATATATTTTTCTTAATTTCTCTGATATATTCAGCATCACAATCCCTATATGGTTACTGCTTCTTTATGTATTCCAGTGGGTGTTTATCTTTTGCTTTTCAAAGGTTTGCCACAGACACTATCCTTAGTGGAACATCGTTGTGTGCCTGGTTCATTTAATTATCCTTCCTAGTTAGAGATGAATCAGGGGCTCTGTGTTAAATTGGGGAAGGATTTTAAAGTTGAATATCTGAATCCTGAAAGCTTTGGAAACACTGAAGAGGGAACAGAAGGCATCATATATTGAACAGGAGCATTCAGAAATGGGAGCTATCACAAGCAGGCAGCTTTGACTTCCTACTACCTGCAGCTGACTATGCCTTGATTTCCAAGGCAAAGCTTGGGGAATCACAGTAAAGAGACCTCCCCCTAAAGTGACCAGAAATACTTTCTTCCATCACAGTGAATTTACAACATGCTACATGCTTAAGGATCTTTGCTGAGCTATTTTAGTAATGTAGTTCCACCTGTGCAACATGAAAATATGAGTTTCTTAGTGATATTTCTAAGTCAAATCTGAGTGCTCAGGAGATTTTTAATAAAAGGGAAAAAAAACAAAACAAACCCACACACACACCAATTTAAAACATATTTTTCATAATGAAGCACTTTTTCTGATGTCTCACTTTTCATAAGACCTATCAGCATGAACTTTTCCTAAAGACCATGCCTTATCACAGCATCGTACCAGGGCAATCTCCCTCCTCCTGTTAGTCAAAATCTGGCAGATATTCCTGTAAATCAGGAAAAGGTATACTCTAAGGTCTGTGGCATGTGCAGTATCTATAGTTATTGCCTAAACTCTATTAGTACTTCACACCTCTAAAGCATTGGATGTACAGTAGCATTAAGATAACAAAAATAGGAATAACAGAGTAATACAAACATTTAACAAAGAAAAACCCCAACCTTCAGAGGTTTTTCTGAGAATAATCAACTGGTTATAGATATTGATTGTACGACTGCTACTGTATAAGTCTAACTCTTCACCCACTTTTCTAGATAAATAAGGCTACAGATGTATGAATATATGCACATGCATGTACGAAAAATGCAGATGCACACATACACACAAGAGCGTTCTTTGATGTGGCTCCCCAAGTCTCTCAGCTAACTGGCAAATACATATCAAATCTCTAACAATGTAGCTAAAACAAGCAAAGACAATGTATTATACTTACCCGTGGTTTCTACTCTTCCAGCTCTGCCTTATACAAATCACAGTGTTTGGCAATGTTCTTGCACAGTGTGAACTGCTGTAAATCCTGGAGTTCTGTAGTAAAGTTACACAGTAAGCACCAGCGTATTATACACTAAATCACAGAGTTTTGCCAAAGAAGTTGCAATATCAGCTGCTTTCCTGCATGGTTTGTATTTATGGGAGCGTTCATCAGTGATGGATAAGGTCAGTTTGTGCTGCTGTTGTCACTGCCCAGAGACTGGGAATGCAGTGATTTCTCAAAAATTCTTTCTGCTTCTTACTATCCCTTATCACCTGGAAAATGAACTCTGGCAAAAGAAATCACCAGAGTGGCACAGCCAGTGTGGATTCTAGGCACATTTGAGAAAGACTTTTGATCTCATAACTGCACAACTGTCTGGTTTACTCTATTTATTCTTAATGAAAATTGTTGTGGAACTTTCTGCCTGGGGGCTGAGGTACCATAGAAATGAGCACTGCCTGTGCCCAGCTAGGTTAGATAGTCATAGCGCAGTAAGAGTGTAACATTAAACCCTATGGCTGAATGAACATAGCTTCTGTAATGAAGAATTACAGAAAATTCTTAGAATAAAACCCTGTGTAAAGTCAGAAGGAAGTATCAGTGTCCCAGCAATGGCAAAATTAGGTGTCTGAGAAAGGCAGAAACAGTGGAACATGCATGGCTTGAAGGCAACCTCTTTCCCAAAGAGCTGGTATTTTCACAAGACAAAGGGATCTCAAGAAATACTATAATGGGCTAATGATCAGTTCTTAAGTAAGATCTGTGGTGAAAACACTCTTCTGATCAGTTAGCTGGGTGGAGACATTTGTCTTTATATGTGTGACAGCCTACTAGCAGATCTGTATAACTAAAATACTGTAAAAACATTATGCTTATAGTCTTTGCTCACAGTTCACCCACCTGCAATCTATAATTCTAACTCTAACACAGAATCCTTTGTATGAGAAGTAAAAACTGGTAGAGATGTGCATTAACGAAGGCCCATGAAATTCAGAATCATTGCCATGTTATGTTTTCTTCTTTTTTATATGTTTTTAAGTCACCTCAATGTATTCTAAACAACTCCACAGTGCAAAATACGTTATGGGGTTTCTGTCTCAAAGAACTTGAAATCTAATTTCAAACACAAAATAATAGGTAAGGTAGCAAAACAATAGACAGGTCTATGGCAAAGCACTTAAGTTTGTGCAAGCTAATGAAAAAGAAGTTGATTTTTATACACCAGAGACTGGATTATGAATTTAAAGGGACTTTTCCAAATGTCTATTATGTGAAAATGGAAACCATAGGACAGTGGTCTCTCTCAGTAGAAAAAACAGTATCCAGTTTTTATTGCAGTTTTAAACCTAGAAAAAGCAGATAGCATATTCCATCCTTTACTCAAGATTTGCTGCAACTATCCGACAACATAAGAAACTTAACTTGGGGTGCTGGATTTTTTCATCCATACCTAGAGACAAAAGAGATCATAACAGCTGTCTTTCATATTTCACTATTTTACATCTGTGCTTCAATTTCTGTTTTGTCTTAACTTCCCTTTAGCAGGATTTAGATACCAAACAAGACTTACGACTTCACTGAGGGGAAAAAATGAAGACATTTACAGAAGTCTGTGTATTTATACTGATGCTCAGCCTGGTGCACTTCCACTAAAGAGCACAACTAAATTCAGTATGGGACGTCAGATTTACAATTTATACAGATGGGAAGGAACATCTGCAAAAGGGAAAAAAAACTGCTGAGAGAGGGAGGAGAAATCAACAAGTGAAACAGGATGTCTTAGGTGAATAAATTCTAAGCTCTGCACATTTTTTGTCTCCTCCTTCCTGGTCCTTGCTGCTGCTCTTATGGGAAATCATTTTATGTCATGTATTTGGTGCAAGTGTCCCTTTGGCACTAGTATGTGTCAGGAAAGTGGTTATCCCACAGTATAACCAGCAAAGATCAATATGGTATCTCAGCTTGGTGATAAACTATTTTTTCCTTGAATGGAGTTGCTAAAATGTATCCAGTAAACTTAGCTGAAAGGCTCTCAGGGCTGACAGTCACTAAATTCAGAGGAGCCTTGGTCTTTGTGAGAATCTCTTTGCTTGACAAGTGCACTAATTCATGATTAAAGGAAATGAGGAGGCTCAGAACATGAAGCAGAGTGGGAGGAAACTGCTGGCATGATTAACAGCTGGCAAAAATATGAGCTTGAAATAATTGCACCGTTCTTTATGTTCATGGCCTCTTCCTATTCATGCTGTACTCTTCTTTTGATGACAGACAGAGGCTAACTAACCCACCAGCTAGCCTGAGGTCTGTAGGAAATAAATAATTTTGTGGACTCTGATCAAGAGAAAGCACTCTCTAATGGTTGTAGCAGGGAAACAGGAAGTATTCCTCACTACAATGTCAGGTCAGGGATATACACTCCATAGCTATAGGACAGTTTAAATTCTCTGTAGGATACAAGCTCAAAAGTGGTAAAGCTATGCATCACCTGATAGACTCAAGAATGAAACTTAAAATAAACTTGCATTTCTGACTACCAGACTGGTACCTGCAGTCAGGTAGAGGATCTTGTAGGACTGTTATTTGACTGCAGATGGAAAGTTGCAGGCTTATATTTCATTGATGTAAATTGTATTTCCCAAAACATAGTTTTAGTTTTAAGCACCTACTCCTGAAATGCCCTGTTTGGTGAATCTGGGTACATACCTCTGCATTCAAATGGATTTCTCAGCCTGTCAGATGCTACTGACAGGACAATGATTTGGCTAGGGAGATTGTTCATTCTCCTGTGATTATTAATTAGCTAATAACCACCTCAGCAAACCATGAAGTTGACTTCACCTCTCAAGTGCAACTTCTGAATAAACATGACTGTGTCCTCATGGCTTGCTCAGGAAGTTAGGACAATACTGGAGAATAACATACAGAGGAGGCAGCACAGAGGATAGTCAAATTGAAGCTAACACTCAAAATCCCACTCTGTATTCAAATATTATAGCTGACACCAAGGTATACTTTTCTACTCTAAAGGTGGAAGGCATTTTAAAGGTAGAAGGCTTTTCATGAAAGCATGGCAAGTGAAAAACCCTCTAGGACTGAAGAGAACAGGAGTTTCCACTCCACAGTGGAGAGAAGCTGGAAAGAAAGAGGAAATGAAAGGTTAGAGTGAGGAAAGTGAGAAAGAATAGCAGGGGAAAAAAAAGAAGATCTGGAGAAGTAGAATAAATAAAAAGGGCCATACAGACCCTTAAAAAAGAAATGTAAGAGGAATTAAAAAGGAAAACAGCCAATAGAATCTCCCTGAAAAAAACCTCAGTTATTTTCTGGTTCTTTCAAAAAGTGGAACCTCAATAAGCAAAGTTGTTCAGAATCTCAGGTTTTGTTTCTCAGCCAAAACAAAGAGAAAACTGAGAAGCTGTGGCGAAAAGCAGACACAGGAAGCCAAAAATCCCCAAGAAGCGTAGTTTTGGAGACACCAAAGTGAAATGAAATGTGCATGCAAATATGCTTTATATTAAATCAATTTGAAAGAAATCATGCACACAAATGGGGCAGAAAGGTCAGCCAAGAACTTGGAAGTAGAGCTAGAACTGGAGAAACAGTAGCCATAATCAGCAAGTTCAAAAAATTATTTACTGTTATTTCCCTCCAAAGTGTTGTTTTTCCTGAACATAAAAGGCTCAAAGCACATAAAATGTATTACCAACTACAGTTAATTAATTTAGCACTCCTGCTAGACAAACCAGTCCGTTTTTCTCTGTGTCAGGTGGCCTCTCCAGTGGCATCCTCAGTCTTGGCACTCTGCCTAGTCATTCTCTAGCCTCTTGGAAATGTAAGGCAGGCGCTACTCTAGGTTGAATCTGTCTTACCTGTGTGTAAATAAGTAAAGCATCAGAGGCAACGAGCCAAGAATGAAGCTGTGTTTGATAAAGTCATATCTGGACAATTTTTCATCTTTAGAATCTCTTGCAAAATGCATTCAACTAAGAATGGAAATGTGTGTACTGAGCTGCTGCAGTTGCACTGTTTGGCAAATATGCAGATCTCAGCTGCCGTATTTGTTCTTCTTCCCATATATAAAAATACTATTGGATAAGAGATGGGAGAGACATCCTATAGTAAAATCTCCGTTATCCAAGGTAGTGAGGAAACTCATGAGATTAGAGGCCTATACAAGTACTACTGGGCGCACATGAGAGCACAATATAATATACCTCATGTCTGTGTCCAGTGCAGGTCTGAGTTCAGTCAAGCCTATTATCTGGCCGTATCAGAGTTAGGTTGGCTCTTGCAGTCATACTAGCATTCCCCATTCTTCCAGAGAGAGGATTCATTGATCCAGTACAGTGCTAGCCCAAATCTAGGTCTGCAGCTACATCATGGCCTGAACGAACAAGCCCTGGAACCAGAAGCGTGGAGCTGCAGGGTCAGAGACAGTGGTTCTGCATGGCACTAGCTCAGATCCAGCTCGTGCAGAGCTGCTGTGTGTGGCTCTATTCTGTCTTACTTCTTGTGGCTCTGCTTATCCCTGCACATGATTCCTGACAGCCCACCTGGTCCTGCCAGTATGGTGGAGGCACTGAGATACTTGGAATCTGACAAGGTTTATGGTTAGGGCTCCATGCAACACAGAAAAGTTCTGTGATTTCCAAGCCTGTGACTGCTATGTCCATGTTCTCACCTAAGCTATAATGTAAAGCGTATCAGAGCCAACTACCTCTGCGGCCATAGTGGAGATAAACTACAATTTGAATAATCCAAGCCCAGAACACAGAGAGGTGATTGTATAGTAGTCCATGGCATTAATTTCTGCAAATTAGAGCTCTGCAAGGCTAGGATGACTATGAAATGGAGGTGCAGGAGAAGAAGATGGATTGCAAAGGTGTCTTGAGCTGAGCATGGAAAAGTGCTTTACTGTCATAGTAAATCATATACATGACTATCAGTATTTTTGATGGAAAAATGGGATTAGCTGCTTAAATCAACTGAAATGTATATGCAGAAGGAGAGGCAGCTAAATGAAAAACCCTTGAAGGGAATGCCGGATACTCAAATACTTAGAGAGAACCAAAGCAGGTTTCATTTCCTCCTGGGTACATTCAACTCTCTGGGAGAACATGGAAAACTGTGGGGGACAGCGGTAATCTGAAACATTCCCCTTCTTGCCTAATGAGGGAGGAAGGAAAATTCCGTTAAAATGAATATGTAACCAACCACTAAAATCAGCTCCTTTGTCATTCTAAAGACTTTGAAGGAGAGCTGTATTTTCACTACAACAGCACAAATAGACTATCCTGATTCTCTAATGGGTAAAGGAAAACTGAACACGAGCCTCCCCCCAGAATTACTTAATTTTTTCATCCCTTTGATATATCCTAGAGGAAGAACCCAAAGAAGATTTTAGTGGGTGATGAGTTAAAATAAGTAGCTCTCAGACAAAGCAAACAATCCAAAATATTACGGATTTCAAGTTCTAGATGATCTTGGAAAAACACAGAAGCTGAAGTTAAAAGTATGGTGGTTTTTTTCCCTAATAAAGGACTAACTACGCTGGTTTCACAGACCTTGAATGGAGAGTACAATTTTCTTTCCTCCTTTAGACTCAGGATCAGCTAGTGCAGAAGACTTAAGTGTCCAGCTTCAGGCACTTCATTGCAACATTACAGTTGCAGAAAACAAAAGCAAACCCAGCCTCTTTTCCAATGTCTGTCCAATCCTGGGAACACAAAAAAAGCCACTGGAAGACTCCATTTTACCTTTTAAAGGATATCCAGAATTATAATGCCCAGAGCGATGAAGCAGAAACCAGACACAACAGGTGTAAGGCCTCATCTAGGAGGCACTAAGGATAGATACCTAATTCATAGAAATAGCTGTGGGTTCAGCACTGAGAACTAGTCATAAATTCATTAAAATGTTGTGGTTGTGATGGGGCCTCTAATTTTTAAAAAACTAAACAGTTATATCACTTGTCTAGAAGCCTGGATAGCCGAGCTCTAGCTTCTCCATCTAAAGGACTCTCACGGTTATCTTCCAGGAGGCTGCCATGACATAAAACTGTGGGAAAAGGGCACCCTTCTCTGGCCTGTTAAAGTCTGGCAGCTTTCCAGTTAATAATGTAAGGAGTATGCAGCAATTAAGCAAGAGGGGGACAGTGGTTTTAATAAAAGTGGGAATCAGGGGGTTTTAATGCCCTGGAATTTTATACCTTCCTCTGATTTATCTGATGATGGCAACTGCCAGTGTGTGACCAACGCCATGAAGCTGAGCTGGCACACTGTTCTGGAGCTCAGCGAGAATGAGGGGTGAGCCTTCATGAACCAGTCTGCTCTGACGCAGCAATTCCACATTTCTAAGATGCCTTCCTGAAACAATACTCCATGAGTCATAGCCTTTCACTCTGTCTCAGTTTCCTATATTTAAAAATGAAATAATGCCTCCAGCTTATCTCACTAGGGTTTCTGAGGCTGAATTAGCAATTATGAACTCTCATAACATCTCTGGAGAGCTGGCAGAGTATTATAATCAGTTTTCTGCTGTTTTCTGGATTTGGGTAACTTGGTGTGTGTATGTTCTGTTGCCCTGCTTCAGAGAGACAAAAGGGAGAAGAGCAAGTCAGATACAGATTTGGAAATTCTTCTTTATTACTATATAATGAAGGGTAAAGGCACATTGACGCTTTTGACACATTCTTCTGGTTCCCACGTGCTCACACAGTTGTGGGTTAGAGACTAGGATTTTGATTGATACCTCTGCACTAGTACTTCTTTTCCATGAAGAATCAATTGTTCTACTTAATGTGAAGCAATAAACAACATTTCACCTTTGTGGAAAAGCATTCAGAAGAAATGTTAATAGAAAAGTCCTACTTAAAAGTCCCCAGCTTCAGTGAATACCCATTTGCTCTGTTATGTTTGTGATGACAAAAAGATGATTAAGGAACTGGGGAAAAAAGTATGAGTCTTCCTTGGAGGGTGCAAAAGCCAAGTGTGCTCTGAGGGCTGGCAGGGGTGGACCAGAGATACCAGGAGGCTTCAAGTTTTCTGCAGAGGTCAGATAAAGAAGTTCTTTTCCTTTTCAGGGTGAGGGTGATGTGGGGGAGTCACTAATCATCCTTCCTGGTTAGTCAACTGCCTTCACAGCAAGGTCCTGTGCACTGGGACCATAGCCAGGCATGGTCAGCATGAAACAGGTTTCAAATCACCAAGGTTAGGAAGTACAATAAGCAATAGGCTAATCATGTTTCTTTACTAAGAAAAGCACCATGTCATACCCAGTCCCATAGCAGTTCTCTGTCCAGCCTGCCTGGAAGCTTCAGCTCCTTATAAAAGCCCTGGAAGAGTAAATCTTGTCTTGGCCACCATCTAATGTGACAGTGACACTGATACAGATGTAGACTAGGCTGTCCATCTGCAGCTTCTTGGGTTTATATGTATTCCCCTTTTCCCCCATATCTTCCTCAAGCCCCTTCCTCAGAGTGAAACCAAATCATATTCCACCCCCCACTTGAGCACACAGCCCTCATAGTTGGCCAGCTTATGGCCAGCAACGAGGGCATTCTTACCTGTCAGTCCCCAATAGTGACATTACCGTGTCTTACAGAAAATATTTCACATTCCCAAATTACCCTGGGGTTTAATGAGCCATGTTTAAAGTAACTCACCAGCATCAAAATCCCTGTTATTATTTCAGCTGTGCCTCTGAGATAAGGCAGGTGGTAAACAGATCCAGCTGGACAGCAGATTTGCCTGCAAAACATTGGCTTGTTCTTTTGGAAATTTTAGAGAGCGCTTGCTCGACTTGCCCTTTAAAAAAGCTTTGTTTTATTAGAGCTTCCTATTTCCTGCCCACAGCTTCATGTCGTCTACTGGAAGCAGCTGACAAAAGCATCATGTTCACTTTTTCCATAAAGAAAATGTTTGATGTTCTGCTTGGCCTTTCTGTTGATCTGCAGCATGTACCCTTACAAGTGGTTTTTGTGGGTACAGAGGAGAGCAGTGACAGTATGCCCAGCCTGCCAACATCCATCTACCCGAGCTATCTGCAATAAGTTATTTACCCACTGAGTTTGAATGTTGTTTCTGAACAGATAACAGTTTCTGTAAGTGGATCTCGCACTGGGTATTTTGCGTGAAGAAATTTTAGCAGAGGGACTGTACTCGCAGTCGTCACCGTTTGGCACTGTAATGTTTGCAATATAAAATCAGATTGATATGAGGTCTGATGGTTCCATGAAGTCATATAGCTGTTGGAAAATAGCTAGTATCTAATATAATCAGCTCTCACAAACTAATCATTAGCAAATAGTATAAGCATGATTTAACTATCCATCCCAAGTACAGAATGCTTTTTTCTCCTCAGCTGTGTAAGTTAGGTCAAAATAGCCATATCCTCTGTCAGCTGCCATCTGTCAGATGGTTTTGTAATGTGGAATTTTGAAAACAATTATTTTCCTACACTTTTCTTTTAAAAGTGCCATTCTGTAGTGAGAGACAAGAGGCGCGGATCTAATTCCTTATTAGTAGACCTTGCATGGTAGAAAGACATCTGTGAGTGGTTACACCCCAACACCACTCAGCAGAGATTAAGACGTTCCTCTTCTGCCAGCTTCTTCACTAATGCTATTCCCGACGTGGTGGGAGGCTTGAGGTGGTGGTGTTTCCAAAGCTGCCTTTCCTAGCATGAGAGCAATGCCTTAGAAAATACACTTTATTGCTATGCTTGTAATGCTCTTTCACATTGGGAAAGGTGTTGAAAGCAGCAGGAGAATTTGTTTTCTGATTCAGTCTCTTAACTAGAGTGAATTCTTGGCAAAGAAAGGCTTCCAGCATTGATATTTGGATGGAGATTTCTGGAAGATGATATTGCTTATAAATAGACAGACTCCCGTTTTTCTGCTGTTGTGAAGTATTTTGAATGTGTTTGGTGCATTTCAAGGATTTTCTGTTCTTGTTCTCTATTTAGCACTCGTGTTGCATTCATAACCTTCTGCATAGTATTAATCATAATTATCAGATTTGACAATACTGCACTATGTGCCAGAAAAGGTCTGGGAGGTGTTTGTCTTCCTTATGTAGAGCTTAAGCCCAAAAAGCAGGATGACTAAAGCACAGCAAAGCTTGCCATTCACCTGATAACCACAGCGTGAAAGAGTATCCCAGAAATCCTTATAGATGAGAGTCTAGGAATAATATCAGTTCCAGATGGTTTGCGAGTAAATTCATAAGGATATCACCGTGGGTATTTAGGCTGCTTTAGAGGGCAGTTTATTGGGTTTCATCTGTGCATTTTACTACAGAAGTCTTGACAAATGGGGCCTTTCTTCTCCCTCACCTCCCTGTTCACCTGATCCTGCTGTGGTGGGATGAGTTGGCATTAGGGGCTGGATTATCACCTGAGGTTTCCACTGAGCTGGTAAAACCACAGCCACTACAAACTAATCAGGAGCCAGCAGTAGTCTGTTCCTCAGAAACATCTGTATTTGAAAAATGAATGTGTTTTAGATAAAAGAGATGATGTTACCTCTTCTAAGTAAATTATTTAAACTTGCAACCTGTTTCTATCTTTTCCATGTGAAAAATTAATGTACCACAGGCCCTTTTGCATTTTCATGGTAAAACAACTCTTTTTATAGTTTTTTTCCCCTCTTAAGGAACAGAGAAAAGGGCTTTCCACAGCCAGTGTCAGAAATTGTAGCTGTCAATCCTCTTGCCCCCCACCCCAAAGGGGACAACTCTACTAACGAGCATCTAAGTATTAACATAACAGAGCAGGCCCATTAATCTCCAGAGCACCATGTGCTACTGAGAAAGAAAAGCTGAGTCAAAATAGCTGCTCTTAACATTTGTGAAGAATGAAATGAGGATTTTTTGCCATGTACCACATAGATCTTGCACTTGCCCTTAGACTGATGCTTGATAAAATCATGGTCAAAATCTTTAACCTGGGTGCGTAAGCTAGGCTTTTATTTCAGGTTGATGCACTACCTAAATGAATTCACCCTAATTTTCAGCAGTGCTGAGCAAAAGCCCCTCCAATTCATTTCACCAGCAGTTAAGAAATCTCAGCCCCTCTGAAAATCAAATAGTGCTTAAATTTACAGCTCCACTATTTCAAAATATCTCCTTCAGTCTCCATCTATTTAAATGGAGAAATGTGAAGCCAAGGGCATGCAGTGATCTGGGTAGTTAATAATGTTTTGGGTGATGTGACAAATCAATGAAACGCTCGGAAATAATGGCATCAACTTGGACTTAACAGTTTCATGATGGTGTCACTTTCCAACAGATGGATGTTGGGATTTTTCCTCATGTACTTCTGTATGTATCAGTTGTGGCAGGCCACAGTGGTGTCCCTCCCTCCACCCCCATCTTCACTTTAATTCTTACAAACAAGCAAGCAGCCTGAGCACATTACTTACTGCCCATTCTGTAAAGGTTTAGAAATACTGTGTAGCATCTCTGACTTTCTGGACGCATGGCATTAGGGAAAGGTGAGTGTTGCCCTTCTCATCTTGGGGAAAGGGAAAGGAAGAAGAGAGTACAATCGCAGATTTCCCTGGACTGGTCTCAGTCATTACTGAGCAATGCCATAGATTTTTAGTGAACTGGAACGGCAGGCTGTCTAATCCCTCTAGGACAGCTGCACAGAGCTCATCATTGCAAGTAGGAACTGATTCTCCTTTCCCTTGCAACTTGCACTTAGCATCTGCCTGGCTGCTTCCATGTAAAGCATTAATATTTCTAGCCTTGGAAGTGCCTGTGCCTGTGTCTGGAGTCTTATTACATCTGCCCTGTGCAGTGGGAGCTTTCTCTTCCATGTCCTCTGTGCTGGGTGGCTGCCTGGGAGCAAAGCTAGTGTTTGCTTTTCTGCAGGACTGCTCTCTTGGGCATTCCCACATCTTTATGGGCCCATCTTTCAGGGCCTTCTGCTTCCTCTCGTTACTTATTTATTGCACTTAGCTGCTTATCTGGCTGACAGTGCACTTTCTGTCCTTGTACACCTTGTCCCCTCTGATATGCCTCATACATTTTAAAGACAATTTTATTAAAAAATAAAAGCAGGTGAGTTAAATAATGGTTTGTCTGGCCAAGACCTCAAAGGAAGATTTAGCTGAGTTACAGTATGAGCTTCACACTGTTATGGAAGCTGAGGCAATATTTGGTTTTGCTTCTTTCACATAATTTGTTGCAGTGTATCCCAAGCAAATGCTGCCAAACTGCTGGGCAAACAAAGAGTGGAGGAAAAGCAACTATTTAATGCTTTCTGACCTCCATACAACAGCCAGATGGGTAACAGTGACATATTAAGGTGACATTGTGAGCTTAATGCCAGTCATGTATTTAAAGTTTCACTATTTTGCTCTCTGATGCTCAGTGAAATACAGCTGAAAGAACCAACTGGGACTTTTTGGGCATCGGATGAAATTTTACATAAAAACCTGCTGTGGGAAGTCCTTTTCCCGCTGGAGACGGATGATCTGCAATGGCTGGCTGTTTCTTTCCTTGGTATGAATAGTGTGAAGGGTATATTGAGCATTGCTTTGTGAGAAATCCTTTGATATCGTTGTTAAACGTTGTCCTTTGCTATAGCTTTATCTTCAGCAACAAAATCTGGCATGTTTTGTACAGTCAGATCAAATGATAAAACCCCAACTTATTCTATCGACAGAAACCATTCAAATTTAAAACGGGATTACTTTTTACAAGAAAAGGTGGTTTATGGATCCCAGGGAAAGGTCTCTGATCAGATATCCCCGCGAAAGACGTGACACAGAACCCCTCCTCACGGCGACTTCCCCGCGGAGGCGATCTCCCGACCTTCCGCACCCCCGCAGTGTCACAGGGAGCCGGGGCCGGCCCAGAACCGCCTGGGGAGCCGCTGTCCCCGCAGGGGTGCCACCGGAGCGGCCCCGCTCCCACAGCGCTGACCGCAGCTCCCTCAGGCCGGGCCCTGCGGCCGCCTCCGCCCCTCCGCGTCCCCCCATGCTCCCGGCGCTGTTCCAGGCAGCTCCGAAGGCCGGGTGACGGCCGCCCCGGGGGCTCGAGCCGCGCCGGTGACGGGGCAGGGCTGAGGGGCGGCCCGCCGCCGCGGGGACCCCACCGAGGGGGCTGCCTGCCCAGCGGGGCACAGCGGCGGCCATTGCTGGTGCGGCCCCGGCAGAGGGAGCCGGAGACCGCCGGCCCCGCGGCTGAGGTAAGGCGCGGCCGCCGAGCTGAAGAGGTGGTGGTGATGGTGGTGCCCGGGCTCTTTTCAGCCTTGTTTTAACTCTGTTGGTTAAATAAGCGTCTTTATTTTATTTAGCATGCTCAGCTCCACCACGGCAGCAGCGGGCAGGCACACCGCAGCCGGTCCTGCCGCGGCCCTGTGCCCGTCGCCCAGCGCACCAGCCCGTCGGTGCTTTCCCCGCCGGGGCACCGCTCCTCTGCCCCGCACTGCACCGCACCGGGCAGAAACGAGACCGGAGAGTAACCCGCGGTCTGCTAATGGACGCTGTAAATGATGGCTCTCCGGCGCGGTTCACCCCCAGCTCCGCCCCCCGGGCCTGGCTGTGGTGCTGGGGCCGCAGCTGCCGGGTGAGGAGCTGCTCACCGTGCGGGGAGTGTGCGCCTCCTGCTCCTCCCTGCGTTTCGAGTTATCAGCCAGGCTGCTCTGCAGCTACGCCTTACGATCTGTAATGTGGATAATTTGATTTGACGGTAATTCCATCGTCGTTATGTTTATTTACAAGAGATGCCCTGTAATTCGTTCAGTTTTTATCTGTTGTTTTCCTTCCTTTTCCAATCAAGGTCCCGTAATTTCCCATCTCATTCTCGGGCACTGCCACACATCGTGGCTCCGAGGTGGTGTTCACTTCTTTGGGATGCACTCCAGGGAAGAACGTGGGTCTGTACAGGACCTGCTCACCCTTGTGTACGTAAAACTGCTATAGTCTTCCCTGAAATATCTTCTTTTATTCTACCACCTATTCTACTAGGTGGTTTCTGCTTTCCATCAATTTAGTTTTGTACCCTTCCTTTTTTTTTTTTTAAAAAAAAATAGAAAAAACCCCAACTTGCTGTGTTTACCTTCAGATTCTTGTTAATTTTGAGGAAGGCAAGTAAGTACAGTTTCATTACATCAGTTTCTAAGAGCTAGATACCAAAACCAATTCAGCACAATGAAGTATGGTACTTTAAATGACAGAATGCTTTATTTTTCAATCACTTGTCCCTGGGTTTGAATCTGAAACCTATATCAAAGCCCACTTGCAGTCCTTGAATGAGGTATAGGAAAAACTAGGTATATCAAAATGACTTCCAGAATAATGTTTTGAACACAGGACAGAGCTAACCAGTAGGAAATTCTGAGTGGAAGGGTTTATCATCCATCCTGTCTCTCTCTAGAGTTCAAGTGTTTAATTCAGAAACACTTGGGATATCACGTGGAGTTCTTTACTGAGCAGAGATGACTACAAAGAGAAGAGACCTTTCCTTTTTTTCCTTAATGTATCCTCATTGTAGGCTAAGAGATGGAGGTGTCATCTTGGTATGTAACACCTCTTCAGAGAAACTGTGCAGAAAGTGAGAGATTGTTTTCTTTGCAACCTCATTACTTTCAAAGTCACCTCTCTCTCTCTACTCCCAGAAACACTCTAAGCCTGTAACTTACTGGGAGACAGGCAGAGTACTTGTTACCCGAGTTACTGAAGCTGTATCATCATGCAGAAAATAATACACAGAAAAAGGAAATTTGGCTCCTACATGAAGTACTTCAGTCACCTGAGAGTCTGGGTTATGATCCCTGCCTCAGGAAACACATAGTAATTTTACCAATTAATAATGGTCCTTGCACCATTTTTAATGCTCAAAACTAAATGCTGCCTTCTCTCAGGTGTATGTTTTAAGTCCTCAGGTGTTCTGTAACAGCATACCATTGCCATCAATAGGCAACAGCTGAGTTGAGTGAAAACTGTTGATTAGTGGGATCATGATATGTTAATTATACCTAAGACCCAGCTAGGTGGCTTTGTTTTCCTCTCAAAGAAAAAGAAAGAAATAATGATGTGATCCTCTTTTTCAAGATTTCCTGTAAATAAGAATATTTCTGCATGCATCTAAATGGTAAGATGATTTTTAATTTTTTTTTTTTCAGGGACACAAATGGCTGCTGTGGAAGTAAGCAGTAGAACAAAAAAAACCATGTTTTAACTTCTGAATCACAGCACTATGTGTAAGCACAGCGAAAATTTCAGATTTTAAAGCTAATGGAAAAAGTTATGTAAGCACATACATGTGCTGTGTATGCAGATAAAAGGTACAGAAGGAACTTCTAAAGTGAGGTTTACATATATTAACTTTGTAGTTGTATGCACAACAGGCAATTACACAAGAGTTAACAAAATAATAGTAATAATGATTTGTACTAGGTAATTGAAATTTATGAAGTAGTTTTGGTGTCTCTAATAAAGTTGTGATGCCTTCAAGTAGAGCTAATGAGTATGACAGAACTGACAAGCATGAATAAACTTATTGTTGCATTTGTCAAAAAAAGATAGTATTTTTAAAAGGTATCTGAATATTAGTATCATCATTACATAAATGGGAAACTGAGGTATGAATTTAACTTACACTTTAGTTTGCTTTGCAACTTAAGTCAGAAATGGGATACTGCAGTCTTTCATCTAAACACCCTTTTCTCCTACTCAGTAAAACCTTGGCTGTTATTTACAAATGCTGTGTAAAGTGCTGGTGTGCTTTCACATTACTTCCATGCCTGTGGCACACTCCCCAAACCACTGTTGTGTTTAGCAGTTTGAATTATTTTCTCATGTTTGCACCACTGTAACTGTTTGTTACTATTACGCTCGTGTGTATCTGTTACTCTGAAGAAGAAAGCAAATTGCTCCTGGATCAGTGTGTCACTGTTTGTGCTTTTGAGGTCTGTGGAGAAAGGAAAAAAGAAAGGAGATCTCTGAATGTAAGAATGTTTTTGTTTGAGCATGGCTTACTTTTTAAAATACTGGTTTTGTACTTAGGCTTTACATTAAGGTTACTTTCTTTATCTGAGTGTTTTAATTCTGTATTATTTCTTTTCTTCCATATCATATTTCCAAGGCGATAGCAAGTGCTTGTTCTCACCAGAAAATTCTGTGTAATTTGCAAACAGGGTAATTACAATCCAGTTAGAATGGTCTTTGCTTTACGTGTTTTGTGGAGGTTTCACCTGGATAAAGAATATCAGTCTCCTAATGAAGGAATGTTTACAGTAGGATAGGATGAAACAGTATAGAATGGATTCTTTCAGCTCTCACTGATCACATTACTTTCTCTTGCTTTAGATAGGTACTGGATTGTAATGGCATGGATTATTGTTGAGGAGTGATTTAGGGGGATGCAATTAGGAGGGACAGGTGAAAACGTCAGGAATAAGGTAGTAGTAGAAGTGACAAGCAAGTCAAATTGTTCTTGAGATGTGCTGTTAGCAGTTCAGAGCTCTACTGTCAGCAAAGAGTAAGGACTGCAGGGGGCACAGAGGTTATAAGTCAAGGTTGACATGCACTGGCAGAATTATGTATCAGTATTTTGAGAACTAGGAATTGGTTTATGAAATTAGGTTCTCTGTTTCCCTCCTGTCCCACTCCTTCCTTGCTTCCAGCTGAGCTCCTAATGGAAAGGCTGGGGGGAGGGGAACGGGAAGCAGCAGAAGGAAGTTTATTGCTGCTGGGTAGGAATGTAAATTAAGTAACTAATGATGTGCATTGAATAAATGGGTTTGGGTTTTTTTTGTCTTCTTTCTGCAGATTGCTACAAATAGCCTGTCTCTACCTTTCACTCACACATAATCATGTGTAAATTTGACCTGTTCCTAGGGAATTCTCACCAAACTGAGTCTCGTTTTTGAGCACCTTCCCCTTACAGAAGAAAAAGAAATTTCTTGAATCAGGTGTATGTGGCAAATCTCTGCGAACATTTGTCATGTTTACAACTATAATGCAATGTGGGAAAGATGGGTCTTGTGGCTAAAGCTTTGAGAACCGTTCCTTTTTTTTTTTTTTTTTTTTTTTAAAGTAAGAAAGTGCGATTTGAAAGCCTATGAGAGCAGATGGAATGGTGATGCTCCTCCACCACCCTTTTCAGGGTGTTCAGTGGTATTCATTAGTAGGTATGCTGCATTTGGTAAATGACAGAAGAAGGAAGCAAAGGGGTGATGGCCTTTGGTGAAATCAACTCTGATCTAGCCACTGGTGCTGAGGAGCCAAGAGAGTAATTGGACTGACACAAGTAGTAAAAATGAGTGAAGCTACACATCGTGCCAGTTGACCTTGTAATTTAACCTAGGACTTTGCCAATTTAACCTAGAAATGAGGAAGGAGTGGTTCGGTTCTTTCTGAAAACTGGAGGAGCCATAAAAGTCCCTTTCCATATAGTAAGAAATATAGGTCACTAGTCTGCACTGGAAGTGGACATAGTGCTTGCTTCAGCTGCTTTAGGTTTAATATAAGAAGGTGGTGTGACCCAGTCCCCTAGCATAGTCTCATGACTGAATTCTCTGACAGCCCTTGTAGAGGATCAGGCTCAGATTGCTTTCCAATTGGTATCTGTTGCAGGCTCAGTCTTATCATATAGGATTTTATTTTTTAATTGCTGACTAATCCAGCCTGTTTCCACCCTAACTTCACCAGGCAAGGTCAAGTCTTCCTTGCTCATGTACATAGAAAACTGGAGCAGTATTTTAAGACTGGGACCTGCCTGCTGAAAACTGCTGGGCTTCATTCAGTACAAAGACTTGGAAAATACAATACAAAGCCTTGTCTGTGGCCTGCAATTTTTCTCTTCAGCAGGTAATAAAGAAGATGGGAGACTTCTTTAAGGGAGTGCTACAAAAACATTTTGCTTGATTTTTTTTGATGTTGTTGCTGCTTTTAAATGTTTTCTCTCCATTTCCTTGTTTTATCTTCTTTCCATGCTTGTTGTGCCTCCATGCACTGGCTGACCCTGAAAATTAGGGATTGTCCACTAAGGTGGTAAATTCGTCTCCTTCCTAAGTCACTCTTATAATCCTCACTCTCTCTGTGAGGATCACTCAAACAAGAAGATGTGAAGAGAAATACTGGTGAGAAGGTGGGAAGTAGAGAGGAAAGACTTGCAGTAACTAAGATGCTTTTGCTTTGGCACGAACACTTATGATCTCTTCTTGCTTGTTTAATTTCTTCATAAACATCCTGATCCCTGAACTGTATATTCTCTGGACAGCATGTCACTTAATTATTTTTCACTGGATGGAAAAACTATAATTCCACTAAATTAAAAATAGAGCTGCAAATGGGCTTGGTTTGATCTCTGGTGTCTGAGGCAGAGGAACAAGATTAATTCCTGCAATTAGATGTTAATTGATGTCTGAGCATGTCTATTCCTAGAAACAGCAAGACCACATATAGCATAACTAGCACCATTAAAACAGCATCATCGACCCTCTGTGCTCAGCAAGTGCAGAACTGGAGGAAGGAGGAACTTACTAGGGACCTGCATTTAAATAGAGCAGTGGGGGATGCTGTGAAATGAGCAGAGACTTGCGATGGGGATGAGGGAGTGCAGCCTCATTGAATAGTTATGATCTGGTGGTTAAATGCACAGAGTATTACAGAAGAACCGTGGTTTGGTTTGTTAAGCATGCATCCGCTTTATTTTCATTTCATTGCTGGTCCAGTCTGCTTGAGATTCACATCATAAGCAACTGCAAAGGTTTATTACAAACTGATGAAATATCTGATAAAGAAAAAAAGGAAAAAAAAAAAACCCACAGAATTTTTCTTTGGCCTTTGGAAAACCATATACTAACAGTTTTGATTAAATGGAATAAGAGGTCACTGCATCTGGTCTTTTACCTACTGTGTGTAACAGCTTCCACTACATCCATTTCAATAATGAAATTCTGTTTCTGTGCTGCCTGTGCCTTATATATAAAGCACCATGCACTGTATATATTTCATTTTGTTTCCATTTTACAATACAGTAAAAATCTTTTTCAACTAGAATAGATGCTAGCCTTGGATACTTAAGTGCTGAATAGAATAATAAATCCTGCATCACTAGCTTGACTTTCATCCGAGAGTCTCAAAGAGCTTTATAAACATCAAGTAATCTTTCCGGCGTGCCCATCACAACTGGAGAGTATTACCACCATTCTGCAGCTATTATTATTAATTTGTATCATTGCATCTAAGAGCTCCAATCAGACTCAAGACTCCACTGTGTATATAATGAAAAGTTAAGCACTGTCCCAAAGACCTTTGAGCAATTATATAAAAATATGAGAGGGATACAAAAGGCCAGAGGAATACAGGATAACAGTAGAAAGGGAGAAAATATTGCAACTTGGGAAGCGACCATTGTTGGAACAGCATGGTCTGTCCAACCATTGTCATGTATCTTGTGGGCAATGCAGTGAAGATGAGACCTGACAAATTTTTTCAATGGCTCTTTGGATTTTACTCTGTGAAATCTGTGTGAACTGCTTCCATGTTTAAAGGGCAGCGCAGGGGCATGCCTGAGGCACACTTGGCTTGGTGAGCGATTAAGTTTGCCTCAATATTGGGAGAAAAATATGTAGAGTGGAGGTAACTGAACTGTGAAGGAGTAAAGACCATTGCTTTATGTGTGGTATTAATGCAAACAGAAGCAGTGGGCTGAGGAAAAGAGGGAAGCAGAGGTGGCCAGCCCCTTGCCCAAACAGAGCTGTCAATGAACTGAATGTGGGTAGTGGGTGTTATGACAAAACTTGCTGTACCTGCACCCTGTGATGATCTTAATTTTGTATTCCTGTTTCCAGACATGCTTAGTGGGGAATTTTCAGCAGAAAAAGGGAAGCACTAAGACTGTACCACCATACATAGAGTATGGTATACAGCATGGTCACCTGCGGTCAAACCCATTAAACTGCAGCAGGTGTGAAGAGACCTCTTCTGATGATTCACCAACTGCAGAAGCAATTTTAGGAAGCAATGTCTGGCATGTTTAGGCTGTGCAGTGATTCTTGAAGTCTTCTGGCATGTTACTCAGGCTTACCCTTTGTGTAGTCCAGTAAGTGGGGCACTGCTTTGGGGGGAAGAAAGAACTTGCTTCTGGAATTTCCTCCTAGCCCAGTGGCAGCTAACACCTGGGATAGTAGGGAGCGTGCTAAACTCAGAGCACCCCCTACAATAACAAGGCGGTGGTGAGGTGCATCTGAGCCATCCGTGCTCTGCATGAGTTCTTTACTTGCTAAGCTGACGAACAAGTGGAATTTCTCTCATTTTACAGTGTAACTGCAGAGGTACACTTCAGAGCTGATGGGTTATACTTTCCAGGCTGGGTCTTTCAAGATGCAGAGTCTCAGAAGCACCTACACCAGTGTTATTCAATTTACCCTGAGATTTGTTCTTCCACTTCTGAGATGCACGTGCTCATGCCTAGCTCTTTTAAAGGGCAGAGACTGCATCTCCAATTGCTCCCAGCTGTTGAGCACAGAAAACATCTGGAAGAGGAAAGCGTTTGTGACTCCTGTATGCAGCTTGTTGGACTATATCCCTCCTCTCTTTTCACCCTGTGACCCCACCTCTGTTTTTCTCATTTGTTTTCTGGTTACTTGGCTGTTCGTGGTAAAGCTGCAGCAGAATTTGGTTCACTGTCCAAGTCTAGAGAGCAGTCTGCTTTTTGAGTAGATTGCCTCTACTGTCCAGCTCATTTCAGCAGCGTCAACAGGCCCAGGTCATCCCTGGTGTAAGAGCAGAGATGTGCAGAACCATGTACTGTTGAAAGCAGAACTGTCTGTAGACTATAAGCACTTGTGTTAAAAACAAAACGAAAGAAAACCCTCGGAGCCCTCACACTGCTTCTGCCAACCATACTCTGGGATCTCAGGTGTTTCTTAGGTACATGTCACACTGATTCTCCCATCCTCCACACCACACAGGACTCCCACAGTACGTTAAGCTTTCTTTGTGCCATGACTGTGGCTGCTGCCACCTCATTCCCACGGTGCAAGTTACAGCTTGTTGGCTCAAGTTGGTTAGCCTGGGCCTCTTTGCCATTCCACACCATTACTGCTGTCACACCTTGCTGCTCAGGCTTGCCTCAGTGGCTGCAGCCTGTGAGTTGCGTGAGAACAGACACCCGCTGAAATGTTTGTGCAGGTGTAGCTCTTCATGCTCTTCCTTGGCATCATCAATGGGCTTAGGTGGCTGCTGTGTCAGAGAGTTGGAGTTTGTGAATCCTGGTCTGTGATTTTCCGTGAATCATATAAAATGTATGTGTTTAAGAAATTCCTCCTGTGAAGTCTGTGTTCCTTGTGTTGTGCCATGGTATCCCTGGCTTTAGTCTAGAATCCCAGAAACTTTGCAGTCTAGGGACATGTCTTCCAGCCCAAGGATAATAGACACAATACAAACATGGGGCTCTGCCTTGAATGTAACAACCAGGCTGACTTAGAAACACTTGCTGTTGGTTCGTTCTCAGCCTGACAAGTGATCTTACAGACAGCTATTTGATCTGGCTGGGACTTGCACAGATGAAGGAAAAGAGGAATGTTGTGTGGGTGACTGCCCTTTAACAACGGTGAATGCTGAATTCCTTTTGCTTTCCAGTTCACATGTTGGGTTGTAATATCTGTGTCTCATTCTGAAGCAGTGAGATTTCACAGCCATTTCAGTGTTATTCTGTTGTAGTAATCAGTGCAATACCTTGCAGATGCTGGTCTCTTTGAAGATGTCACTGGAGCTGAGGATCCAGCTCAAAGGCAGTCTGTGAAGGCTGGAAAAGACACTCTGACTGCACGGATGGGAGCAGAATTTTACTTGACATGCTGGCAGACTGCCGCAGGCTGTGATTCTGCTAACTTCTGTGGGGTATTGCAGGTTCAAGCTTGGTCAGTTCTTAGGTGTGAGATTGCTAAGGAAAAGTCTTGTGCTGCAAAGAGTGTATTTTCTTTTGATGGAGGAGCTAGCATTCCTCTCTCTCCAAGGGCAGACAACACTTCTGTGTGATAACAAGGGACGTTGTCCTTCTAGAAGTGCCATCATTCATGCACAACATGAAAATTGCATCTGGTTTATGCTGCAGTTGAAAACTTCCCAAGGCACTGAGAGTCTTATTCTGCATGGCCTGTTCCAATTTCCATGTAAACAACCTCTGTGCTGCCTCCCTAAATCTATGTTCATGTGATAACAAATGTTTGAGGTACTGTGTGTGAAGGACTATGTTTGCAAGAGGAGGAGAATGTGTGTGAAGCGTTACTGAAGAGCTGATGATAAGCTAAAATCTTGTACTAAGTTATCATTTAAGCCAGGTGGAAGTGGTTTTACTTCACATTTGCAATGGGTTAAGGGCATACATGGCCTTGGTTACTGTTGCTCAATGGACAAGCTGTAACTGGCTGTACACCATGGTAAGTCAATCACTTGCAGTCTTGTTCTGGATGGAAACAGCAATGATGTCATTTGAACACAACTGGATTTTTTCATGCCAAAGAAATGTATAATGTTGCCAGTGTGCTCAGAGGGATAGTGATTGTGTTTAATTCACACATTTGATGATTTTTTTTTGTGTGAAAATGTTAGGCTTTGTTTACTTCAATGTAGGAAACTAAGCGGAAGGAAAGTGCTCTTCATATTCGAGGTTTTCTTTGTGTAAGAACAAATTCTTTGTGGTTGGGCTGTTTGCAAGTGAGGCAAGGTCCAGCAGTAAAATTTCAGTAATGGAGTGAACATTTTCATTTTTCTAGTGTAAAGGATAATGAGATGTACTGATCCCTTGTATCGTTTCCAAAGGGCATATCTCTGATGCTTGTGGCATTCTAAATGCCACGTGAAGCATTTCCGTTCTCTGATCTGGAATTGTTGGGCACCTAGGCTTTGTGTGGGATTTCTAGTATGTCTTTGTTACATTTAGACTTTGGTATGGCTGTAGAGACTTCTAGGAAATACTTTTGATGGTATTTTAGCATTTTTGCTGCCTTTTAAAATCTAAGATGAAAAAGAATGTAATGAGACACCTAATCTGCTGTCCCCTTCTTATATACGAAAGGAACTGCTTTTTTTTCCTCTCATCTCTAATTGACTTGATCTTCCTTTTATACTACTGAAGATGATGCTATGCACTTGGAACAAGGAGGCAAAATGGCATATACAAAGTAGGACAGTTCAGCTACCACTGAGAAATATGTACTAATTACACTGATTTCTCACCTGCATCTAGAATGACAGAATTGCTTGAGAGGCAGAGGGCGGAGACCCAAGATGAACCATTGTAACTTATCTTGCCTTTAAATGGGAGACGCTCTGAGTAATTGTTTTACCTGCTGGGTGCCTGTTTTACAAAGTCAGTGAAATGATTCCAAATGAGAGAGAAGGGCCTAGCCAAAATACACCACCTCAGATGTCCTATTTGGATGGTGGGAAGGTGAGAGAGATAGGGGTGCTGCATAACTGTAGTTAACAAAAAAATCTATTTTTGCTGTTCAAAAGGCATTTCTCACAGTTTCATCAGCTGGGTTCAGCATCTGACATTGATTGGCTTGTGTAGCTTGACTTTTTCTACTATTCTGATCTCAGTGGAGAAAACAGAAATGGAACAAACTAGGCACCAAAGCCATCCTCATGCTAACTAATTGGATGTATCTACAAACATAGAACAACCCCACAATTGCTGCTGAATTACATCAAACAATCATGAAAATTCTCAAAGCTTGTAGATATAAAACATGTTGGCAGCTGGGAAAGGAAGCTGTAAAAAGAGAGAGCTTTTTAAAAACATTTTGATTACAGGTTCACACATCTCATTTGAAAACAAAACAAAAAAATAGAGCTGTTACACAAACCATCTCACTCCGATTCCCACACAGCTTAGTAAACACGTACCATTTACATCCTACCATAAAGAGAAGCCATTCAGAATGAGCCGAGCCACTGCACAGGTTTTAGGGCCATCTGGCACACAGTGCTCAACTGTCCATCACTTGAGACCTAGTGCTACCTCTGGGCTCATGGAGACCTGCTGTTATCTCAGTTTCTCTATTACTGTCATTTGTTGACATCAAGAAATGGAGGTTATGGAAGATGTTATTTATGTGACTAAAACAAATGCTACCTTATTGGCAGCTGCCTTCTGCTTAGTTTCTTCTTTGTAAAAGGAAAAAGAATATTTTCTTTGGAGTTCTTTGTGGCTTATTTTTAAGTTGTGCATCAAATCTGACAATAAAAAACAAGGTTTAACACTCTGAATTAAATTTAGCTAGCTCATTGTTCCCAGGTCTTCTGTGTGTGCATGGCTGCAGGAAATTCATTATCTTGGGTGTATTGTAGTAATGAAGATTTCAGGCACGTCAGTTGAGCTGTGCTAGGACAGTTCTTGTTTTTTGTTTTTTAGTATATGCAAACAGCACCAGGTGGATGGTTTATGCAACAAAGGGTATAGCTGCTTGGTTTGTTCAGTTTGTTTCAAGTGCTGCATGTTGTAGCAGAGCAGCAGTGAGGAAGAGCTGCCTGTTTATCTTGTGGTAGCTGCTGCACTCAGGTGAAACACTGTGGAAGTATTTGCACCTTCTCACAGGAAAAAGAAAAAAAAAAAAGAGCCATTCTTCTCAGGTAGGAAAGCCTTTTAGAGGGAAAGAAGAGCAGCAACGTAGGTAGGAAAACTAGCAGGAGGGACAGAGTCCCTCTTCTCACAAGGACAGATGAGGAAGGGAGGATTTGCTCTGAAACTTTTATTGACTGCCTTACCAAGCATATCTCAGTTTTTTTATCTATTTGAAGAGAGGGCTTATTTTAGAGCCTAATAAACCAGAACGTATTCTAGTTTAGAGATTGGGAGCTTCTTTGTGTACTTTGGTGTGCTCATTTGAAAGAAAAGGTGGGGAGTAGTTCCACATGAATATTCTAGCTAATTCAGGGTCCTGTCACAGCCTATTCTTTTTCTCTCATTTTATGTTAATTGGACAAATAGGAAATAATGAAGAGGGGACATAGAACCAGCTACCTAGTTTAATAAAAATACTAGTTTGGCTGCATCAATGTAATAGGCAGAGCTAATGTCATTTGGCTAAATAAATGGGTGTGTTACAGCATCGTGGTTGTCCAGAGTGCTTTAAAAGCAAAGATGATGACAGAGCTCAGCAGCTGCAGGCTAGTGTGGCCTCATGATCTTAGAGGAGAAGAGACCTTGCCCAGTTTCCAGCAGGAAATGGTCTTTATGCCAAAGCATCGGCTATACTGAGGTCAGAGAGTGGGCCACGAGGCTCAGTAGGACAAGGTTGGGCACAGTTTAGCTGCCAAAATGGCAATTCTGCCAAATATAAGAAATAATATGAGTTTTTACTGAAGTCTGGTCAGTGACGCTGCTGCTGTCCTTGTTGCATGGTGGTACTGTGTGGATACTGAGGTGTTGAGCACTGTACAGCTAGCAAATTTGCAGTCAGGAGACCTCAGCATTGGACTTGTCCAAGACCCATAGGTTTAGATTGGTGGTAAGGATTCAACCATACTTATTGTTGACAAGTACAGCCCTAATACTGTTGGCCAGGTTTACAAGCGAGCTTGATCAAAGCCTTTGCAAGCCAAGCAATGCACACAGAGCAATACTGGGGTACAGAACTGCTTTTGCATCTGCGTGAAGTGGAAGGATGGTCAGTGCGACTGCCTCTTTGCAGTTGTTTGTTACACTCTTAGGACAGCTCCTTCTCTTCCGGCATCAGATCCTCTTATTGCTGTAAACAAGTGTTTCTTCTTTTGCTCACTTTATTTCCTGCAGCACTTAAGTAGAATTACTTACGCTGAAGCATTGTAACACAGTTGCATAATTCTATACATTTGATTTCTGTCTACAGAATTGTTATTAGGAATATCTAACTAAAACTTTTTTTCCAACAGTGACATTGTCTGCAGTCTTTGCTGCCTAAAGAGATAGTAGCAAACTCCTTTTAGCAGCACTTAGTATTTGTTGGGGTTTTCTGAAGGTTTCGCTACTAGCCCAGAAATTTACAGAAGCTTTGTGCAATTTCTCTGATGCTGCAGCATTCCCAGAGAGGTTTTCTTTAAGTACCAGTGGAAGGGGAAGTAATCTTAATGATCAAATTGAGGGAGCTGCTAGTTTATCTAGGAACAAGATACCAGAAGTCTTCATATGATACACCTCAGCTTTACGTTTCAGCTGCTAAATGCTGCAGTTCAATAAATTTTGTCCATTGATCATTAGATAAATATAGATGTGAAATTGGAGTGCTACCAAAGACCTGATCTATTGAAGAGGTAGCCATGTGAGATGGGGGAGGTTTTCTACTTTCAAGGCTGCTAAAATGTAAATGAAAATCTTTTAAATCCTGACCTTCAGCTTCCAGGTTTACTTTGTTCACGTTCTCCTTCAGAAGCCACATACTGGCTTTATTTATACTCAGTAAAATAAATATGTGTGTGACCCTTTTTCCTGTATGCAGGCAGCTTTTTTTTTTTTTTTTTTTTCTGGTAGAAAAGGTTCTTTATGTTATTCTGAAATTAATACTGACAGACAGCCTCATAATAGTCTATAACTTTTTACAAGTATTTCAGTGCTTTAAAAATATGAGTGCATCCTCTGATCCCTTTTCCAAAGGGCAAATACCTCTGGGAGGAAATAGCCACATTTGCAACATCACAAGCAAAATCAAATGACATCTTAGCGCAAGAAAGAGTAGTACTCCACTTAACCTTAGAAAACTTAAATGGCTTGTAAAACAAAGGCAGTCCAATGTAGAGCCCACTCACCCCAGCTACTGACCTGTCCTTTCAGTAATCTCCCATGTCTATTTGTTTTTTATTTCTTGTGAAGATCAGATACTGAACCAAAGCATTAGTTCAGCATGGAGTCAGATATGCTATTTCGGATCTTGTCATTGTGCAGTCACTTATGCAGGACTCATCTTGAGCAAACAGAATGAAACTCTGGCAGAGAGATGTAGTGTTTCTGTTCCTGAGGAAGAGTTTGATCTTGTTGCACCCACAGGCTGGATCAGTAACTAAAACTAGCTTCTGCAGGTAGCTGTGTGTCCAAGATGGGCACTTTCAGTTCATTAAATGAAATACTAGATTCTGCTCACAGCCTGGCTACCAAGAGAGGCTGGTTAGTGCTAATCCTAAAAAACATCCAAGCAATCACCTTTGTCACATGCTAGGCAGACTTTCCACCCAAGTCTTGCATCCCCCTCCACCCCCACCAAGCCTCCCAGTACCATCAAATACCAAGCCACCACTGGAACTTTGGACAAGAGCTGGTGAGATGTAGGAAGGAAGCTCGTGTGGAACATGTGTGTCCCTTCACTGATCTTGCTTGCCCACTGTTCAGAACCAGGAACAAGATTTGGGGGATGGCAAGAGTGAAGGTTTCATCATGGACTTCAGCAGTCCAAGGTGGCATGGGGAGTTCTACTCTTTTCTCTTCCAGAGCTTTTGATCTATTGTTTGCCACAGTGTTGATTTGCCACTTGGCCGAGGAGAGCAAGCGGGTGGATGTTATTGCAGAGGAGGTCTTAAGCCCTCTCCTACTGCTGGAGGTCTGTAGAGCACAGGCAGATCATGGCCAAGTGGTATAGGGGCAGAGCATGAAACTAGTACAGGAGATGCCTCACTAGCTCCAGCACTGCATGAACACTGTACTGTCAGTATCTTACACATCACTACCCTTTTCTCCTGCCTGTCTACCAAAGGCGGCACAGGAAATCTCATGGTGACTTCTGTCCACAGCAGCAAGGTTTTTTACTCTTTTCTCTGTTAAGAGGTTGGCACAGAGGTCTCAGCCTGGACCGGTGGCTCTGTACTTCTTGATACTGTGTATGACTTTGGAGTGATGAGGAACCTGTGTGCCAATCACATGGGGGATGACATTTCTTTTACTGGTTTGGCATAATCAGTATGGACAAATATGCAAATAGAGCTCGATTCTTGTAAGTGGGTGGGTTTGGACTGTAACTCCGGTGGCTACCACATTCAAATAAATTTGAGATAAGTGAATACTTTAGAGCCCAGTATTACTTCTCTATGCTTGCCAAATTGCATTAACAAATTGCTGAATTTCCCGCGGGTGAAGGTCGCATAGTCTGTCATCTCTGATCAAATAATGCCTGTGTGTGTGAGACTATCCTGCAAGTGTCCTAGGCCTGTGGCAACTTAAGGAATGCGACCAAATTCCATATCCTTCGGAAGGAATTTTTTTTGTGTGTTTGACTAAGTCTTAGTTCGCTTGGTGCTTCACCAGTACAAAAGTTGTTACACTTTCTCCATAAGGCCTACATACCACCAGAGAGATAACAGAAAAGGCTGGTTAGAACAGCATCATGTAAACCCTTTATCTGTTGCAAACCTTTGAAGTTCAGCTGCTTTCATTGACTGTAAGAATTGGCGTGCAATGCTTGTACTTTTATTTGTCTGGTTATGCTGGCACAGATAGGGCCCCAGTAGTCATGGGTAGCAGACTGAGTAATTTGTATGCAATAGAAGCATGGCATGAAGAATGTGCTTCTGGCTGAAGGGAGTAAGTAATCTTATCATTGGGGTTTTTTTTTTTAAACTGAAGACTATTTACCTGGCAGCTCCGAATTAACATGCTATGAATTCTGTGCAGGGAGAGTTTACACATCCTTTGGAAAAATTCACTGCTTTAGATTTCTCTGTGTTTCTTTATTTAGAGGATCAACCCCTTAGCCATATGCTCTAAAATAAAGGATAAAAATTAGCCATTCTAAGACTTAATGCTTTCATTCTTCTCATGTGCTTTGGAGTAGCAGTTATTTGGTAATGGAATTACACAGTATCCACAAACTGAAGTTCACAGTTAAGCTCTCTCAAATAGAAAATTACACCAAGAAATCCATAAACAGTAAGAATGGCAAGGGTCAGTCTGTCTTGCCGTGAAGAATGATATGGTGCAGCAAGCCTATTGCCTTTTGTTCTTCCTGCTGTTAATGCCCCAGTCTCAGTTCCCATGGTGCCTTCTGAGAAATCAGGAATGTAATGTATTTGAAACGCATTTCAGTATTGGAATTAATTTTGGTACATTTTACACAAAACTGTGTAATCCTTACAGTAGATATTTAGCTCTGGCTGATATGTTTTATCTTCAGACTGCTCTCAATATAATTGATCCTCCTTGCCTTTACTCCAGAAAGGTGCTGAATGTTGGCTAAGGAATCTGACCTGTGTTGACGTTAAGTGACTGAATCAGGGCTGGTGTGAAACAAATGGTTAAATACTGCATTAATCTTTCTGGCTTACTGGATGTATGCAAATTGCGTACGGCCTAACACCCGTTTCAGTTCCTGTGATGTGATTTTAAGTTAAGTTCCATAGACTGTTGAATTTCCTTCCCTACCTTTCTGCCTTCAGCTGAAGGCTGATAAAAGAAAGCCACCCCAGAAAGCACAATTCAATTGCAGATCAGCACTGTCCTGTTTAACACATTGTATCTCTTTATAAACAATTTTATTGTTTCACACAACAAACGTGGTTAGAAAGAGCAGGTACAATATACACCTTGATTGCCTCCATGGACTCGTAGGTGATAGGTTCTGTGAATCCTGAGATCTTTCGGGGCTTGGGGTAACAGTGCAGAGCAGCATCGCAGCTGCTGAGCCAGTGGACAGCTTGCACATGCATGCAGCTGGGGCAGCAAAATTGGCTTTACCTTTATTATCCAGACCGAGAAAAGCAAAGGCAAGGAACTGGTTCTGATTTACTAAGAAGTTTGACTTGGGTCTACTTGCCCCATGGTTTCTATGTCAATCAAATCTGCCTATTTCAGTAGTTGTGACAGTAAAGAATTGTCTTCATGAAGCTTGATGTAAAGAAACCAAATCAACCCACAGTATCATCAACCACATGCTAATAATCTTAAATCAATCAGTATGATTGATAAACATTTAGCATTACTTGGCAAATGAGTGATAGCTTGATAATTTATCCACAGAATAACAACACTGAGTTAACAATAGAAAGAAAGAATTAAAGGCAGAAGACAGAAGTTTTTATTCTTGGTCTGGATGGGTATTCGGTATCTGTAGAGGTACTATTAAACACTGCTTGCATATCTCCAGTGGCTGTAGAATCAAGCTAGCCTTAAGGTTCCTTGTATTGAGAGTCCACAAAGAAAGTTAAGAGCAATGAAGAAGGGGTTTAAATTGGAAGTACAACTCAGTCTTACTGTCATTTGCTACAGTGTATCAAGACAGCTCTAGGAATTTCACATACTAAACACCAGCAGTCATTTAACACTTAAAAGTAACATTTTCATTACAGACCTAAACAGCTACTGGCAATAAAAGCTTCAAAACCTTTAGATATGATCATCTTTACTGTTATGTCGTTGTTACATTGACTCTGTCTTTGAACATGACAATTGAGGGGGGAGCATTGTAGTTGATGAGGAAGAATTTGCAGAAGGGATGATGGAGAAAGCCTATAGAAATTACAGCAAACAGAAGCCAGGGAGTAGAGAAATGAAGACCTGCATGGGGGCTAGAACAGGGGCTGAGAGAGGTATCAGGTAAGTTTCAAATAGCACAGGTTTCCCAGCTCCTACTAATTTAGCAGGAGTTGCTGCCTCAACAGAGGCAAAGTATTGCTATTAAGTTAGCAGCTGGAATATGGTCAGCAGCACCTAGCTGATCCTAAACCTACACACACGTACCCTTCACGGAGTTCTGTGCCCCTAGGAACAGCATGAGACACACACTAGAAAAACACCTGTAACCCAACAGTTAGCAGTCACTCAAACTTCTCAGCTGTTCAGGGGGAGTATTTTAAATAGAATTGCAAATGAGCATAATGCTGCTTCCAGGACTAAGTCTGTAGTAGTTGATAATGACTAAACTACAGCTACTCTTAAACAGGCAAATTGAGACACTGGGCCAAGCTACATTTCCCCAGAAGACAAGCCAGACAAGGACTGACTGAATGGATGTGGGCGTGCAGAAAGTGAAAGCTGTTTTTTAAACCCAGAAGCATAATTCTGCTTCAGCCATTTTTGTCCCAGAAAATTCGTGTGTGTGTATACATGTCTGTGTATGGAAAGATCATTTGGAACTATTATTTTTGACAAGAACTGACACCAAACAGTCAAAAAACAGAAAGAGAAAACAAGGGGTGTGCAGTGTGACTTGAAGATAGCTATAGAATTTGTAACTAACTGCTGCTTACCTGATTAGTATTTTAATCTATAGATATACGGGGGTTGGGGGGGAGGGCTGTGAAAGTGCCTGCAGGCAGAATAAATGTAACGCCTCTGACTACTGTGCATGTGACAGACTACCCAAAGGAACAGGATTCATGCAAAGCTGGTACAGGTGGACCAGCTAAAACATTTTTAGCTAGCCATCATTTTAAAACTACCGTAGACAAGAACAGCTGTGCTAGCCAACAGTGGTTAACTCGAAATTTAACTGCTGCTTGTAGCTCATCATCTTCCTCATGCTGGTGCCGAATGTAGCATGTTAAAAGACATCACCAGAAACTGGTCTAGCTAAAGCAAATGTAGTGTGCTTTAAACACTGCAGAAGAAGAAGGAAAAAAAAAAGGCAAACTACTGTTAGAATGAAGAATGAACTCTGAGCTCAGATTCTCTTCTCCCTCCTCTATAGTCTTGCATTTATTTGCTTTGAAAAGTACAGACAAGACTAAGCTTTTCAGGAGTTAACAATGAACCTTTCATTTCACTTTCTCAAGGCAGAAATGCTGATCATGCAGGCCTTCCTTTCAAAAGAAGATGCAATGCCATGCCTTTTTTTTTTTTTTTTTTTTTTTTAAGGATTGCTACTTTGATTCAAAGAGACCCCAAACAATTTAGGAGGAAAAAAACCACACCATTTTCAAGCATTCTCAGAACCCTAAAGAGGGCTCCTTCTGGTGTTGTGCCTCTGATACACCAGATTACTTCAGTGCTTTGCTTTCAGAGATGTCAACTTTTGTTTTTTTCCAAAAACCCTGAAGTGTTTAGAACTCTAGTTGGAATGTAGTTTCCCATACTCCCTGAGCATGCTTGGTAGAGGGAAAGTGTCTTCTGCAACTCACGAAAGAATAAAAGGGACTAAGCAATGAGGAAACAGTGGGTGCCATCTTCTGTCCTTTCACGTGAAGGTAGAGCCGAGAGACAAGAGTAGGTCTCTATAATTTTATTCTCAGTACTTACACAGTCACTGCACCGTGCTACAAGTTATTAACTCACAGCATCCTATTGCATGTTATTAGCTTTATACAAACCTAGCAGAAAGGAACATTCTGCTTATGGTTAAACCACTGTCATCAACACTTGCTACTATCTGAAGAACAAAACCCTTTTGTTAGAGGATGCAGTTGTCATCTTTAAAAACTATATATAATTTCAGTAATCTTTTCTTAATGCTTCAGATACACGTATTGAATTTGAAATTGTTTAGAGTTAGTCTTATAAAATTCTGCTTGGTTTTCTTCCAAAGAAAATAGCAGCATATTGCAAAATATCTAGTCCTGTAGCAAAATATCTAGTTATTACTAAATAATCCATCAAAAATGTTTTCTAGTTATGACAGTCCTGTTTCATTCTTCGCATATAACATATGTTGCAGAATTGACTCACACAAACTCTACACAGGTATATTCACAAAGATAAAGCAAAATAGTCTTCTGTAGTACCAAGTCAAGAATGTTGGTGCTGTTTGGCAAGTAATTATTTGCCCCTTTACCATGTTATGATCTGAGCTGACTTAAGATGAAGGTGGATGTGATCCCTAAGCACTTGTCAATTTGCATCCTCTGCCTCCTGCTTTTGTGCCTTCTTTCCTCCTGACTCAACTTCAGATTGGAAGATGAGGCATGCAGAGTTTATGGGAAGGTGTATATGAACAGTATCACAGAACTGAAGTTCAAAAAACTCACAGCCTAACATCCAGAACAAGTAAATCACGTCTGTGTTAAGTTTCAGTTAATTGAAGAAATAGCCTATTGCTGTAGTAAAATACACAGGGAGGTCCTCACTTCTAGAGACCAACACCCATATTTTAATCTGCTTAACCTAATGTGCAGGGCCTTGCAAGAACAAAGTTGATGCTTTTTTTTTTTTTTTTTTCCTGTGGCGAGTACTGCAAAGCCAAAAAGAACAACATTCGAGCAGAACTACTTTCCAATGCCGAGCTGCACATGCTGAGTGCCTCAACAAAAAGGGAAACTGAATGAAGAGTAGGAAGAGAAAGAAAAATAAGTCTTTCTCACTGATGTCTTTGAGAACTGTTACTTAAGAGCGGCTCTTTCTAGCAGCGTTAAAGTTTGCTCTGGAAATGCTGCTGAGAGTGAGAGATAAAGCCCACTATTGCACACATTCACCATGTAAAATGTGAATACTTTTGAACAGTTTAATCTTACACACTGCTTTTCCAGTGTGGTCCTTTGTGTAGCAAAGTATGTACAAACACGATCTCAGCTAAGCATAAGATTATGAACCGGTTACACTCAAACTGCATCCTTATTGAGAAGCTCCTGCCACATCAGCTTTTGTGTTGAAACACAGTTTACTACTGCTTATGTTATTTTTGTTCTGTGTGCAGAATTCTAATCAGGTACTTGAGTGATGAAATAAACACCTGGTGCCAATAAATACAGTTCATTTTAAGTAATGTCTTAAATGTTTCCATTTGTTTTCTAGGTATAAAAGTTCCTAGGAGCATACAAAATTATTTCCAGCCTGAATTTGCTACAATCTCATTGTGGCATTAAGGGGTTAGTTTGATTAGACCTTCTCTTTGCTGTTCCACTGATGACTGACAGTTTCAGTAACTACGCTACAACAAACAGAATGATCATTCATTTGTCTGGGCACTTAACTATGTACACAGTTAACTGTGAGCATAGGTGCTATCAGTTATTCCACTGATGCATTTCTTGGAATCTATTATAAAACCTGTATTTTTTATGACACCATTAGTATAAGTTTTCTTCCCTGGTGAGTCTTTGTACTGAAAAAGTCACTGAAGGATTACAAAAAAGTGCTTTTATCACTCAAGAGATGTATATTTGAGTTGTAGCATAGTCACAGAAGTAACCGCTCTGACTACAGAATGAACTGAGCACCACAATGAGTACAAAGTTAAATATAAACAGGATGTTGTGTTCGAGAGGCCAGGGGACTGCAGTTTGTTCAAAAGAAAGAAGAAAGTCATGCAAAATTCAAGTTTTGACTGTTTTTATCACCTGCCATGGAGTAGATAAAAGCAGTTACTACTACTGTTGAACTGCTATGATTGTACCAGCACTCTTTTCAGGGTCTTACCTCTGCACTACTGAAGAGTAGTTCATATTCTTAAGTACTTCATTTTACAGTTATGTGGCTTCTCATTCAAGATACTGAACTACTTCAACACAGAAACCAGTGCAATTAAGGACAGGCTCTGGCACAGCAACCTTCATGGGCAATTCTTATTTTTCCTTGAAGCCTTGGCTCACACTCAGCTATAGGTTTTAAACTTGATGAAAAGGCAGAGCTGTTTTACGTAACTTACCTTTACTATAACACAGCCATCTTGTTCAAGAATCACACACAGTTTTATAATTGAAAGCACCATACTAATTTGAGGAAAAAAAGTATACATGTCCCATGAATCAGGCACAATTTAAATTCCAAACAATTTTCAAAATTGTTCTAAACAAACACCTTGATATTCTCTCTCCCTCTAATACAGTTCATTGTTTTTTAATTAGCCTTGTGTTTCTAGCACCTAAATGATTAAGAAGCAATTGTTATTCCTCTACTTATCCATTATGAATACAGTCCATTATGATTTGGAATACAGCTACTCTCAGTGCAGAAGCTGTCAAAATGCATGAAAGAATACTTAAGACATTTTAAAACTTTGATGCCAATGACATAGTGCACAGTATGCATTTGAATTACTTAAGAGAATGAACAACTTGCTAATTTGATTACTGTAACTAACCAAAATTAAATTGACCAATACTCAGGCTACAGAATATTTAGCCGGATTTGCTTACAAAATAAATCACTAAACTTGAACCCAGCAGAAAAATTATCCTCCCCTTCCAAACTGGCAGCAAACACTGTCCATCTTCTACCAACTGTAAATTCATCCTGAAGTTACTGGCCTAACACTGGCATTTTCCTCATTCATATTTCTTTTATGAACTTGCAGCAGAAATGGTGTGAAATAGCAAGACCTGGTGGAATAGGCAGAAAGGAATTCAAACTTTAATCTGATCAGTTTAATTTTTTTTAGCAGGAGGAAAAAGAATAAAGTTACAAGATTCTTTTAATATTTTCACAATGTTAAACTAAAACTGAGCTCTAGGCTACATGTGTAAGTAAATCTAGAACACAAAAGGGTTAAATAAGATCTTCTTTTAAGATACAAGAACTTAAGCTTTCTTTACGTTTAACAAACTTCACAGAACAGATACTGCAAAGGAACAACCCCCTCCCCAAACTTTTTTTATTTAAAGTGAACATTGTCCGTAATTCACATGAACTTTAAGTAGTGTTCTCTCAAGAGCCACCTTGAAACCATCTGTGCACTTGTAACAAGATGAGAATACTAAGGAGGAACAAAATAGCAACTTCAGTATTAATGCAGAAAAGTCTTGTGTATCAATCAGAATGCCCACCAAATGCTATGAGAGGAGCCTGTAGGAAAAGAAAGTGCGTATCACAGCAGCCGCCGCCAAAATCCATGATTTTTTAAACACCTCACAGCAAATGTAAATAATATCCTTGGACAGTCCCTCTCATCAGGACCGTTTCCTGAAAATGCAGAACACTACAGAAGATTTTTGCTGCTGGTTTCATATTCTTGAATAATAACAAAGAAAAAACAGCTTGCCTTTCGGATAGCTTGCATTTTATAATGATGGGACTCTTCTGATTTGCTTCATGGTTAATTAACACTAATACAGTCAGATGCCGAGTGTGTGTGTGTGTGTGTGTGTGTGTGTGTGTGTGTGTGTGTGTAGACATACATATATACTTTTTAATTTTATTTTTTTTTTAAATTAGTTGTCTCCTTGTTAAATGCTCCTAACTGGCTACCAAAGTAACAATATAATTTGTCCTATAAGGAGTTAGTTACCTGCAACAAGTAGAATGGAGGATGACTCACAAAAGCTTACTCCCACAACTCTGGGGTTTTTCAAGTGACACATTACCCCTCTGATGTTTTGTATCTGCCCAGTACTTGAAGACGAGACAAAATCTTTCCCCTCCCTCAGGTTTTCTTACAAATTTACCTGGTTGTTAATTCCTTACTAACAGACTGAGAAGCTAAATTCACTCAGGATTATAAGCTAGGCCACATTGGTACAAATCCTTTTTACCTGCATAAACCCTGTGTGCAGCAGGAGACATGCTGATTATTAGCTTTGCTTTTTTGTTTCCAAACTGGCAAGACTGCTACAATTCAGTTCAGCTCAGCTCAATGTGACATGCTGTAATACAGAACCACAGGTCTAAACAGCTCCAAAACATTCTACTCCATGTAATGCTTTTCACATTCACTTGCTATACTTGCTTTGCAATAGATGCGGGCAGAGATTTTCATGAGAGCGTTCAGCTGCATAGAAACAGGGCTGATATAGCCCATTTGATTATCTCGTTGACACTCTGGAAGTGAGGAACACAAACTCAGTCTCATAAAGGGTGTTTTACCGGTTGTTCCCCAATACCGTTACTGAATTCCGTTTGCTACAAAATGTCCTTTTTTTTCCCCCCCCAATATATAAGTCTAGCTACAGAAAGTCAGTCTGTAGAATCCAGCCATGGCTACTGTGCTGTGAATTAGCCTTATTTGATCAATTATCAGATACCTGCACTTAGCAAAAGGCAAACAAGAGCCAATCAGGTTTTGGCCAGTGGGAATGGCTGCACTGCTCAAGGTATGTGGAATCTGTTCACACGACTCGTAGAATCTCTGTGGATGCCATGTAAAACATATGCACCATTTACTGCTCTGGGATGGAGTTGGCTTTAAAGTGAGATCATAATTTAACTGAGAAGAAAGAAAAAAAAAAACCCAAAACCCTGATAGGTTATTTATAGTAAGATAGATATAAAAATTTTTCATAAGAATCTCTGTCCCCCTTTCTTTTTGGCTTCCTGGGAAGAACCAGAAAGGTGTTCCTACCCCAACAGAATCCCTGATGTTGGTGACACTGCCTAACAAAAGCCACACGCGATGAAGGCACGAGTGACCAGTCAGGTCTTCTGGGCTTAAGCAGCTGCAGTTGCTGCTCTTAGTAGTATTTCACCTCCTCAGGATTCACTAGCAGTGAAGGGGTAAAAGGCTGCACGTTAAACAGTTTGTCCGAAAGCCATGTGCATAGCAAACTCTTACACCAGCTTCTATACAACTATTTGTTTTAACTCTGCAGCTGGAATGTTTCCAGCGTAAGGCTTTTAGAGTGACTCCAGCAATAACAGAAGCCTTTGGATTTTTCTTGTTTTGTTTAAATCCACTAGCCATGCTCAAAAATAGTATTTCTTCATGTTTTATTTGTATACGGTGGCTAGCAGGCACCTTAGTAACCAGCCAGAAATCAATTTCAACCACCATCAACCCCTAAACTACAGTACCAGGACGGTTGGCAAAAGAAAGGAAACTGATTGGCTGTAGTCTGAAACTTGCCTAGTACAAGGTGTCTGGCTGACTTTGTCCTAAATAAGGCTAACATTAGTGAACTAAGAGAACAGCATTTGGTTGCAGTCTTGCGCTCAGGAGCATCCTTCACCAATGCGCTGGCAAGATCTTCCTACTTTCCGATCCAGTTTCACCATTTTCATAATGGCTTCCTCACGCCCACGTCCCATGTGGTCAAACGTGCAGTCATGTTGTTCAGGCAGGCGATGCAACATACAGAACACATAACCTACCATGAAAAGGGAGAAAAAAAATACAGTTAGGGACTTGGTTTGAGTGGCAGAATCTTACCTGAATCAGAAGGATCACCGACTGGGGAAGTACTCAGTTCTCAAAAATTAATGCCAGATTTAAGTTGTGACTTATCTTCCTTGTGGGGTATTAATAAATATCTGATCATTTACTGCATTTCCTTGAGTGTTTATCAGCACAGTATCAAGGCTCAAGTCATATTAGGTTTGGGATTTTTTTTTTTTTGGCCATCTCATCTCACAGAGGAAACCTCCAAAACAGTCTAAACTAGGCACGCCCAGATAGTAACAAAGCTGTTTTTAAAAAAAACAAACTGATCACCTTCACTGAAGTATTTTCAAATTTATGTTGAGTTGGTTGTTGTTTCTTAAATTCATGCCTATGGTACTTCAGATTTAGCTCCCAAGCAGGCATTCAAGTCAACTGTTACATCTAAGCACCTTGCTTCCTCCTTACTGCCAGCACTTTGGCAGCGACTGTGGGAGAGTTCACTGCTCCACTACTACTTCCAGTTTTCAGAAGCTTCACTTCATGAACTGTTCTGAATCTTAAGCACGGGGGGTGAACACACATTTGACATAGGGACATGTCATGCCACATCATCTTGCTCTGTAGCTGAAAAGATGTAGGTTATTGTCTCTTCGTCCAAAGCTAGTCAATGCTATTCAGCTTTCCAGGGAGCATGTGATCCAGAAACACATGGCAATACTTCTTCCTGCAGGTGAGGAGGGCATCTTCAGTAGCCACCTCTTTCTAGTCTACAAAGAAAATCAGCTTTTTTCTTATTTAGCCCTAACACTTTATAACAGTAAAGAAATTGCCTCAAATTTCCCACCTCTAAAATGAATGTTACATAGCAATAAGTAGTATCAAGGTGATACAGTAGGGGAAAGAGTCAGGGTTCATGTAGACCACTGTATATGAAACGAAGTGTGATATCGCCTACACTGCAATACTTTTCCTGCCTGATGGTGCAAAGAGCATCACTCTGCCTCTCACTGAATGCTTCACATTACTGCTGCTCCTTGAATGCTCAAAAAATATTAAAACCACAAAACTATGATGTTTGAGAGATGGAAAAGGATAAAAATGAGTGAATGACTGAATGTTTGTGTATATATAAAAAAATGTATGTAAAAGTATTTCAAGCTTCTGGACTACAAAACACCAATTGTAGGGGAGAACAACAGGCTACCTTTATGTTAGTGTGATTGTTAAGAAAACAGAAAAGGGAAAAAGTACCACACATGGAATTATTAAAAAAAATAATGTGAAGAAAAATTGATTTATCTTAGCTCTTTTTTTCAATAGCACCAGCTATGAAAAGACATTTATTATCTGTGTCTGGCTTTGAAACCCAGTTCTAGGGACAAAGCACAAAACAAGTTTTCTCTATTGGTATATGTGACTCAGAAATATTGATGGAAAGATGCAGATTGAATTGATACATATCTCACCCCTTGTGATCATTGCGTCCACTTCAATCTCACTCTGGCTCATACCACACTCAAATATGACAAATCTTTCTTGAGATGCCAAAAATTGAAGGTCTGATTGTTGAAATGAAAATATCCTTGGACTTCAATACTGAACAGGCATTTCACTCAGTTCTCTCTTACAGAAAGCATGGATCGAAGGCTTTCCTGATTTCTTGAAATAAGACTTCAAATTACTGAACCAATGTCCACTGCAGGCACAAGAATACATTAAATACCTGACTAGATGAGCTCAAAAATCAAGTTCATCATCTTAATGCAATGGATGCGCGTAAGAAGCAGATGTAAGAAACCCCGCAGATACGGATCGGGCTGAAGTAGTTTCAGTTCCTTGTAGGTAAAAAACGGTTTTAAACCCTGATAGTTTTACAGACTTTCTCCACATGGTTAATAAGCATATGGAGAAACGCTATTTAATGTTATCTGAAAGATCCAAAAGAGATCTTGAACTTGTATACAATCTTCTACACAGCTTCAGGAAGACCTTTTTGATCATTCTATAAATCTAGTAAGAAAATACATACACAACGTGTTTCATCACTTTTGAAAATGACCTTTCAATTGCCTCATCTCCTCACCTTCTACAAAGCCTCTTGTCTTTTGTAGACCAGTCTAACTTCTTGATGTTCCTTTCTACTTTTCCACCTCCCAATACAATCTGTTCTCTGCTTTGCCATATCTTTATTTCTTTTTTGAACACCTCTTAGTTCTTTTTAAAGCACCTGTTTTCATGCAGGAAAAGCTGCACTGTATGCTATTTTTAGTCCAGATGAAACATATTTTTTATTTTCTCTGTTTGTCAACTATTTCCTTAAATACTCTTGAACAGAATTTCAATAACTGTTCAAAAAGAATGACAGGCGATTTTCATTTTCCCAGACTACGGGAAAAGTATTTCTGTTTTCAGCAACTAAATGATCTAAACCTGTTACTCACATATGTTTAAATATGTACTGCTAATCAGAACTGATAATACCTAATGAAAGAATACCCAAGCATATTTAGAACATTACTAAAAGTAGTTCTGCATATTGGCTGTTCTTATGGAGGGGGTCTATTCTTCTTGAATAAGCAATGGGGATCTTCTGAAAGTCTCATTTCCAAAACAGATGTCAGATCTTTAGTCCCATTGCTCCAAGTGCGTAAGTCACTTTAAAGATTGGAACTTGTATTTTTGTTGGTTTTATTTAAAATGTAAAGGACTTGAATACTGTTATATAGCAGCCAGTTGAGTAAGAGTAGTTCTGAATATTTTGTCATTAGTTCAGAGTGGGTATATTCAATTAAGTTATTACTACTATATTCATTCCTTGCTTCTTCACTGGTCTGGAAATCTGGACAGTCTGTGGTCTGTGTGTGCACAAGTGCCTGATGTCGTATCAAGACCATCAGTTTTTACAACAGTTCCATTATTAACTTATGTACACTGGGGCAGAACGCCAATATATGTACTTCTATTTTGATCCTTAACACCAATCCAGATTTAGAGGTAAAACCTTTTCTCCTGAGAACTCTGCTTTTATGGTTATAAAGCAAGTTAGATTAATGAGCTCTTGTGGTGTATTTACTGTTAAGTTCATTATGGGAAGATATCAAATACAGGTTGTCTCCCCTAAAGGATTTTACTGCAGAAATGCTTCTTTTAGCACACTGTAACTAAAAGACAAAATAAATAACTTTCTGCTAGGGGAAAGAGCATTGGAAAAGGGAATCCATCTGCCAAGTAAAGTTAGTTTACCCTAGTCATTGACCAAAAATATGCCAGACTTCCACTCCAAACATAGAGGACTTCCATCTAGTAAATTTAATAATAAATCTCACAGCATTGCAATAGTTGTTTTCTGATGTTAGAAGTAAACTATGAATCACCTACTCATTGGGCCTCTAATGCAAACATAGTGGAAAAACATTATGTAGTGCCTCAAAACCATTGAGTTCTTCTAAGCACCCCAGCAACTACTTCATAATATATCATCAAAAAATTCACTTCCATTTCATCACCAGAGCATAAATGGCTAAAGTCATAAAGCAGTGTACCATCTCTGCCTTACTTGTACCCATACAGATGAGTCTTTTGCATAGGACATGTGAAAAAACATCATTCAAAGGAAGTCTAAGATTGCACACAAGCAACTGGGAAGTTGCTTTCAGAATTCCTGAGGAATCTGCTGGGAAAAGGCAATCAGAGAGGACAGAAAACAAAATAATCTTCCACATTCAAGACCACAGATTACCACAGACCTACAGTTTGCTCTGTGTGAATGATGATGAAAAATTACTGCATTTTCCTCATCGTTACATTCAAGGGCACTGGCTTGATGGGAGTATGGAATGACAATAAGCAAATATTTCAACTAAAACCTACATTTAGTTCTTAACTTTGTCTTCAGATTCTGAAAACAGTAAGCTGCTAAAATACCAACGAAATGATACATGAAGCATCAGAAACAGTTCAAGTAAATGGCATAATAATCCACAACACAAAAGACAAATTATAATTTTGAAGGGTCCCTGATTTTGTTAAATTCTCTTTTTCTCTTTTGTAAACTCAATGGAAAGTGGTCATACTTTCTGGAACGTGGCACAAATGCCTAGTAATTGGATTACTGCAAACTACCGATGGAGCAGCACAGCACACTGGTGGGACTACTCTAGTGGACCTCCAGGGCCAGGCATGGAGTAGTCCCAGACTCCCCTACTGCACTCCTGGATAACATCATGCTGTTACATAAGATACATAATAAATACAATGATCCCTGTTACTCGAATAGCATCATGGTACAAAGGAAGCTCCTTTTTGTCCCGCCCCAAAATTCTGGTCCTGATCTCATTGATGAGACATTCAGAAAGCTGCTAAAACTAGACAGATTGGTTTCTTCTGTTTGTGAGCATGTCTTGAGAAGTGGTGAAAGTGCCAAGCAAAGTTATTAAATATTTATATAGCTTACACATTTACGAAGTGGCTTAAAAACATTTAAGTGTCCCTATCTGAAACATCTTGATGTGTATTACATAAAAAGTAGTTGCATGCTACCACGACTATCATACAAAATCAGAGCTTCTAACACTTTAAAATCATCTTACCTGCCCCTAGTACTGCTATTTATCATTTTCATTCCCAAGTCAAAATGCAGAAGTTCAAAATTGCCAGAATTTGTAGCCATTTATTCAATAAATTACTCATTTGTATAGAACCCCCATACAAAGCCTATTCAAAAGTGATCTTAATAATGGCATAGACTTAATCCTATGCAGAATTTTGTGCTGTGTGCCTTGGCTTCTTTGTGTGTTTCACAAGAAATTTTACCTTTCTTGCTAATTTGAAATTCTAATTAGCAACAGGTTCAAAGAGAATTTAAAAATACCTTGTAACCTTAATAGATGAAGGTGCTGCAAAAATTCTCTACCAAAGGTGTACTACCTAACAAGGTATCTGTGAGTCTATACACAGATTTCTGTGCAAGAACAGATTTAACATATCTTTAAAAGGTGAACATATCTACATATCTAGAGTAACCAGCAGAGAAGATTAGTTCATGCAGTGATACATGCTTGCTGCAGCACTGCTCAGAATAATTGGACATAATTCCCCCAAAGATTCTAGTAATCCTCAAAACAATGTTTATGCATCTGCCCCATCCCTTCCAACTGTAAAGATGATTTAATGTGCTGTAAATGATACTAACAATAAAGCTATTTTTAAAAATGTGAGAGGGAATTTTTTTTTTTTTTTCTTTTTTCAAGGCATGGAATAGGTAAGAAATGAATGTAGGAGTAGAACAAATAGTTACTAAGATACAAAGCCAAGATCCCAAAGCTTGTGCATCGAGAACCTCAGAAAATGCTCTCTGGATTTCAATATAATTTAGCTTGTTCCCCTAATATTTTGGGGATTTTTCAAAAAGAACATCCTGTGATGGAAGGAAGTAAAACTGTCCTATAGTTCAGCCTAGAAAAACTTCCAGTGCAGCTTGCATGCACTGCTATTTTATAGTATAAAAATATTCTAGTCTGCTGATACCTTGTACTATTCTCCTTCTAGACAGCTCCATTCTTGCATGTACTCTAATTATCTCTTCTCTCTCTTCTGTGGGGAATGCTCTCCATTGGCATTGTCAGATTTCATTACACAACTCAAGGAACATTCAGTTTTACTGACATTTTCTATAAAACGAAACCAAACCAAATCCCAACAAGCTAAACAACAAGCTTTTGGAAATAAGTGAGCTAAACTGTTCTCCTGTTTCTCTTTCCCAGTTTCGCAAGGTGTCATGGACTTTGATTAAGTGCTAAGTAGTTCTGAGTAACTCAGCTAGGAATCTTGTCATTCCTTCCCAAGGGGAAAGGGGAGTAAGCCACATTATGGTGAAGCTTTTTAACCAAACAGATGTTATTTCTTAAAACTCCGCAAAACAGCTTGAGGCGGTTCTTTCTATCATTTCCACTCCAAGAAGAGTGGATGGGGAATGTTAACCTCTAAGTGCTCAAAGTTAGAAGTCTTTAAATATTAATGCACAGTATCTTAAAAACTGTCCTCTCAAGGCATTTCAGTTCCATGTTCCCTCACAAACAGCACAGCTGCAAAAGATTCAGGAAATACACAGTAGGCGGAAGCACACATCACTCACTTATTTTACTAACCACGTGCTATGGTCACTGGAACTTGCATTTCAATATTTTCTTTATATAATTGTCTAGACTTACTCATGACTAACAAAATTATAAATAACTGAATCAAAAAAAGGAAAAGAAAAGAGGTGGTATAAAACACCTTAGAATGTTTCTTTTAATCTACTAATCTGTCCCCAGGACTGGATGGGCACTTGGGACATCCATCCTGCTCTTAAATCAGTCATAATCTCAGGTTTCATGCCAGAAGTACACAGCTCTAGGACATCTGTGATGTTACATAAAATTTTATGTCTGAGACTCAGGATGCTCTAAAAGATGCTGCAGATTCATTTTGTATTTCTGCTACTGGGTTTATGCTCAGGAGAAAAGAAGGGAACAAAGATTTTTCTTCCTTTCTTGCTCTATTTTGCTGCCTACCACAAAGAGGGTAAAGCAATATGTACGAGCATGCATGAGAGACAAAAAAAGCTATTAGTGAAAAAAACCTCCCAGGAAATGAATGGAAGAAATTCTATTCAAAAGAAAGATGATGCCATCTTAATTCTGTAACAGCCACAGTTGAACATTCTGCAAGAATTCTGCAAGGCTAAGACTTTGTATTTCCAACTTCAGTCATGTAAGACCTGTGTTTCAAAGTGTCTTCTGTCTATTTTCTGGAAGATCATCTGCCTGGGAAGCTGCTTTAGGGAGCATGTGAAAGATGCACTTTTGCACTGTGGAGACTCTGCAAACAAACTACCTTTTATCCCAATTTGTGCTAATTTCAAATTCACGTTCCCATTTATCTTACTACTTGCACAGAAAGCTTTCAAACTATTTTTTCCTACATTAAATGTGATACAAATTTTAAACAGAAAACTTATATCACTTGAGGACGGAACACATGCTGATTTTTTACGTTGGTTTTTTTTTTTAATCGACAATACTTAAGGAGGTTCTATGTAAGACACTGCACTACTCCTTGACATTGGAACTAAGAACTCCTCAAAAGAAACAGTTTCCTCCTGTTTCTTTGAAGACACTGTATTTGGAGTGGGAAAAATTAAGATCCAGCACTCTCCTAGATTCAAATCCTGCTTTTGCTTTAGTGGATACCGCAGAAGTAGGTTGCATCTTTGAAACAGAACTGAGGTTTTCAGGAAATTATTTCTGAATTTTGAAGAATCCTCAATGTATCAAAGTGATAAATACAGCATACCTGCTTTGTAGTAGTAAACAGCAATTTAAAGTTTGCTGTGGGTCAGGTCTTACTAAATACTGCAGGTCTCAGTCAGGATCATATCTCAGTTCTGCCACATACCACAAAGTAACGGTGGTTAAATCTTTTGGTTTGGACCAAATACTTTCCTTGCTCTACAGAATACATGTACATTAGAGTAACTACTTTTACATCACAACAACTTCACTGCACTATGGACATTAAGGCCAACATCTATCTGAGACATTCTAACGGAGCATCTTTGGTACCCGATTACTCCCACAGATACAACATGCAATACTCATTTCTAAACTGCTTTATACCTCAGAAGTCACTGACCTACACATTTCATCTGTAAGCTCCCCTTCCACCTTTATACACTGTCCTCAATTTTTTGTCTAAGTTGCAATGGCCATCAGTCAGACACAAGCAGTAGCTGTGACCCCACAAGCTGACTTACCAGCTAGCAGAAATGGTGGGTCACCACTGTTGTGAAATGTCTGTAGAACTGGGGTATGATCCCGGTTCAGCTGTGGTGATAGATGCAACTTTACAGAAATTGGCATTTTTATTTGTCACATACTTTCTTAATATGACCGAAAGAAACATTCTTCTCCAAAAGACTGGCACAATTATTGAAGCACAAAGACAAAATGGTTAATGTTTAATTTAACAAGAGAATTTTCAAAGGAACCATTTTGCTCTCAACAACTTTGGCATCAAAAGTGGTGCCAGACAGTGAGCACCAATGTATGACTAACTTGAGGGAAAGGAAAAGCTAGGTTCAAAATTAAAAGTTTAAACTTTAGGTAGGTGAAAAGAATATTCAGGAGGAATGAGTATCACCACTACATTTGTAAAAGGAACGTTCATTGCCATGTTTGTAGGGCTGAGAACCCACTGAAACAATACTGCATCTCCTGTATCATTCCTAGTTTCACAAGGTTATATCCTGCAGGATGTGGGACAACGAATCCAAAAAACAAGATATGCAGTAAAAAAGCCAAATTATGCCAAAATGGCTTCCTAGTGTCCAAGACCAGACACCTAATAAAGTAGAGGTAAACCATAATAATTGGTAACACTGCTGCAAATGGTAGTATTCTTATAAAACAAGATTTTCCACAGGCTATACCAGCACATAAGGAAGTATTTACTTCCTATCTAAAACATTTAGATTTGAGAGTAGTGTGAAATCTTTAAAACAGAAAAAGTCTCCTGAGGAAGGGCAGGTGGGTGACAGAGCTATCCTAGCATCAGTGCATGGCCTCGGTGCAGTGTGTGTGACATTTTCAAAAGAGCTAGATAAGTATTAATGCTTCTAGAATTCTCTCTGCACCAAGACTACCTGGGCTAATACACTTCTCCCAGAAGCTGAGGATTTAATTAAAAGCCAAAGTGTATTCAGTAATTTAATTAAAATAGCAAGCAATACTGAGTGATTCAATAATGTGTGTGTATCATTTTGTTGAGCCCAATGAAAATGCAGGAAAGATTAGGCTACTAATAAAGAATTGGAATGAATAATGAGTCTATACTAACATACTGTATGTGCTGTATCAATTCTAACTGTTTTCCTGTATCCTGCATGTATTTTGACTTCAAATCGCCACGTGCTGAAAATGATTCTAGGTTTGACTTTCAGCATATTTCCTGAATTATAGTTATTTATGCCTTGGGTTTAAATAGCTTTCTAGAGGTTGCACCATATTGATCCACAGTCTGACAACAGCTACACTGGCTCGCCAAATCACTGGAGAGAAGCAGACCTATTTCATTTAAACCTAAATAGAATTTATTTTATGTCTTTATCCCCTATTTATACCTTATGACCAAGGTATCTTAGATTACACATTCTGCTCCATGTAGGTCTTCAATTCCTGTAGCCTCTTGCTATCTATGTCAAGAGTAATTCTTCTTCTAACCAAAGGGAGGGAAATAGAGCTCCATTCAGAAGCTCTATTTATACCATAAAGAAAAACAAACACTTAGAGTGAGGTACACTTTCACCCTTCCCCCTTTTTTGAGTGCAAAGACTTACACAACATTCCCTGCTCCTGCTCATTCAGAATATGGCAGGACCCCCTGTACACCACTTATGCACAGGTTTGAGCAACTATCAGCAACTCAGGAACATTTAACAGCTGTGAACACCTCTGTAGGTAAACATTTTCATTTCAATACATACAAAGATACAGTTAAATCAATGTATTACTTTTAAAAACCTACTGAAGAAAATACGATACCTTAGTGATTAGAATAGTCATAAATTCAATTTTTCAGCTCTTGATACGCACTATCTTTTGATATTTTGATACTAATACTACTCTTTTTAATTTTTGTGAAAACTCATGCACACTGATCTTTCTGCCATTTCTTTAGAAGGCCCACAGCAACATAATAGAGAACTCCAGCCGAGAACCAGGTAGTTTCAAGTCCCTCTACCTAACTTTAACACTTTCTTACACCTTAGATACAGAATTTAAGACCACAGGTGGCATCTTCCTTCAGGGAATATTTTATGCAGTTAGTTTGTAAAGGAAAAAAACCTCTAGTTCCTGGAAAGAATTCTGACTTTAAGACAAATTTTGACAATTCCTTTCAATATCCTTTTTCTCCTGCCAATTCTAACGTAGCAATTGGTATGATGTTTTTTTCTCTCACTTCTTCCTATGAAGAATTTAGACTTTCACCAACAAAATTCACTGGGCATCACCTCCCTGCCTTACTTCATGGTCAGTTGAACTAGCTGGTAATGTTGCTTCAGGATTTGTCAGATGATGATAGCATATTTTTGGGCTTTCTTTTGATGAATACTTCATATATAGAGCACATTAGTAAAATGAGTACTTATGTGCATAGCTATTTGTTAACATATGGACAAATATGTTTGATTCACTGTGAGGGGGATGCTTTCTAGGCAGTCTCTTTCCTTTTGAGAACAGACTGCAGCAGCATCCTGCCAACCAGCAGAAGCTTTCTAAGTGCACAGTCCTGGTGAAGCTGTAACGTGTGCCTGTGAGACTCTGGATAAATAAGAACACTGTAAAGAAAGAATTTCTATTAGAAAACTTAGGGCACCTTAACCTTCAAAAATGTCTCCTTTAACATCTGGCAGGTAGGTGGCTGTTACCTTTGTTTTTCTGATAAGAGAAAAATGACTCAAATACTGAGCAAATTACTTCCCTAAAGGTATTGAAAAGGACAGAATTAGAAATAAGATAGTCTCAGCTAGACTTTTTATATGCACATTCACTAGGCCATGTGTCTCTTGTGCCTGAAAGACAATTAAAAATTGCATCTTCTTTGACTTTATGCATATACTTCTGTAACCACATTACAGGTATGTATGGAAGAAGAGACCTAATGTGGCACACCAACAAAACATATCCCTGAAAAAACCACCTGAAGGTTATATGCTGAAGGACTTATCACATCAGGAGTGTCAAAATAAAACCTCTTTTTTTTGTTGTTGCTTTGTTTTTAAAAGGAACATACTAAGTTGTTTTATTTAAGGAGAACTTGAGGACTTAAGAGACCAACTGACCCATTTCAATTATGTGTATTGATTGGGACTGTAGGAAGGTAACTAAAAGGCTCAGAATATGTTACTAAATCAAGAGTCGCCTGTTGCAGACCTTTAGGTAGCACAGTGGAAGAAAACAAAATCAGTGCATGTTGTAAGAAACTCACATTAGCTGAAGAAGCTCAGGAAATACACTAGAGCTTTTTCAGACTGTATTTCATGATTCCTAATTATAAGCAGGCCACAAACTCCATTTACACTTTTAAAGCTGTGGACAGCTTTTCTAAAGCCTAATCACTAAAGTGTTTTTCTAGGTCCTATCCTTCAAACCCATGATACACCAATTAGCCAACTGCTTTTATCTGTTTAATTTCTAGTATTTTGCAAATACATATTACTCAGAGGCACCAACATTAGATAACAGCTCCTATTCCCTATCAATTAAATTACAGTCTTGGGATATCATCTTTGTAAAATAAAACAAAACAAAAAACTCTTTTGAGTTTGAATCCAAACTTCAGTAGTTTTTCTTTCTTTCTTTTTAATACTTGCAGCAATGCAAGCCAATGCTAGCCATTATTGGAATGGCTGAGGCAAATGTACTATTCTGGGAGCAACTATCTTAGGAGAACAGCCAACAGAAGACAGCTGAATATGGTACATCTTAAGGCCTGGCAGGAAGACTTGCCAGAATTACAGTGTGTAACCAGTTACTAATAAGATTTATTTTTCCTTTAATACTTCTTACTGAACTGGTTGACTCATAATCTCCAGAAGCAGTGTGCATATTTAATTTTAATCAATGGAAGTGCATCTGTTATACCAACACATAATCATGTCCTGAAGCCATTTTGGTTTGTACCAGATAAACCTTACCCATCTACAAAGTAGATTTACCAGTGCCATTACAAATTCTTCTCCACAGGAAAAGGTTCCGTGGGAATGGAACCATGATTTAATATTTTACCAAGTTTTAAGAGAAACATTAGTTTCAATACATGTTGGACTACTTTGTGCAAGGATGAAAAAGTTGACAGAGCTTTTTTTTGTGTTTTTTTTTGTTTATCTATTCAAGTATGTTTCTTTCTTCCTGTCCTTTTGAAGATAATTTCTAAATTAAATGAGAAAATCAAATCATTCCAAATTTATTCTGGCACAATCCAAACAAGTGCCTCATCTCCTGTGTTTATGAACAAGCAGCTCTGTTACACAAGTTAAGAATCTGCAGCTGTTTTTCTTCCACCTGTTTTACTCCTGAATCACAGTGAGACTTGCTGTGACAGTATCTGTAAAATAGGTACACTCTATTCCATGTGGACACACTTTGTTTCTGATAGCCAACAGAAATGCTCAGTGATTGATATGAGTCTGTTCTTTTCTTCCTCTTACCCCTCTGCTTAGTGGAAGACCAAAACAGAAGTAAGGCAACAGACACTTTTAAACAATCCCAAGAAAAGAATTCTGCCATGTTACTACAGATTTATACAGAACTAAATTAAAAGCAGGGATGTGGAAAAATAAGCATAGTAACATATCAGAACTGTCTTTTTTATACTAATTAACTATGCTTATGTGTTTGTATGTACATATACATGAGACAAGTTTCTGAAATAGTTCACAAAGTATGTTTGCCAAACATTTTAAAAAGTTCTGTTTCTGTCCATGCCAAGATTACAGCTTGTTTATAATGCTTTCTCATGGTGGATGGATCTCCTTTAATTTGCATTTACTCGTGAATGTTTTAAAGTCCTTTCCACTGTTAATATAATATATATATATATATATTTGCAATTTGGCAAGCACCAAGTTATCTTTAGAACACACCAGACTTAAGTTAGGAGATGGTTTAGGATGTAGGATATTTTGTATGAGAGATAATGCAAGTTTGTTTTCAATGTTGTTCTAGTGTGAGATAAGTGTGTTCCCCACGGGTTTATTCTCTTATCACCTTAAGGGCAGCCTTCCTTTGAGCTACTTTTTTCAAATGACTTCTCAAATTTGTAATGTTGTTCCCATGAGTAACTTCCCTCATGATCACTGTTCACGTACAAAGGAATGTGGTTCATTGATATCTGTACAGAAATTAATATGAAGACTTCACATCCATATTCTGAGTATATGTTTTTTGATGAGCTGTCTTAAATAAGCTTTTTTCTCTTATTTTAATAATCATCCAGAGTACCTCTGTTTCTGTCAATGATTCCTTTCATTTACTTAACGGGCATTTATAATTGCCTGTCCCACTGTCCCTATTTTTTCTGTTTGTTTTCAATCAATGTAGTTAAACATCCATTTACATGGGGTTTTTTCCCTCTAGGCAACTAATCTTAGGATTAGTCAAATACTTAGTTTGTTGCTTTACCTCCCTATTTTATACTCTTTCATAGTTCAGCTTCTCCTTTATCTTTATTCTCCTATATGAATGAATTTGTCATCAGAGCCAACTGTACTACACAACATGTATATCTTAAACTACTATGGTCTCTTTTCTTTATTTTTCATTCTACCTCTCCCTCCTCTAATCTAAACAAAGAATGCAGAATCTCCAGTGGTTTTATGCATTAACCTTATGAGAAATAAGCCACAAAGTAGTCGGGTACAAACAGTGTTATTAACTATTCAGACATGTTGATTTTCTGTGTTGCTAAGCTATAGTAAGCTGCTTGCTATTAAACTTCTTAGAACAAGAAACCATTTTATCAGGACAATCTTACCCCCTTTGATCACATCTTGATAAGGCATTTCTCCAACTTCTAATAAAAAATTAATACGGCATTATCCAGTCTGCATTAGTCACATTGAGCATTGTCCTGGTTGGGCTAGGCTGGGGTTAATTTTCCCCAGCAGTCGGGAGGGAGCTACAGCCGGGCTATTCCATCCCACGCTGACGTCATGTCCGGGTGCCCGGGCAGTGCAGGAGCGGCTTTTGTCCGGGTCTGTCCCTCGTGCTGTGTCCATGCGGTACAGCTCTTGTTCGGTACATTGTCATCACTGCCGTTGTTATTGTTGTTGTTTGGGTTGTTGTTGTTACACTGTTGGATTAAATCTTCCTTATCTCAGCCCCGGGGTTTGTATTTTACTCCCTGTCCTATCCCCATCTGAGGGTGGGGGAGTGGCAGCGGCAACGTGGTCTCGGGTCCCGGCAGGGTCTAAACCACCACAAGCACAATCTCCAACAAGCAGAGCACAGTGTACACTGCAAAGACTAAAATCTGGGTCCTCTTTCTAGAGACATGCTTTAGTAGTTAGATCTTGATCACAATGAGCAGTGATCTATGTGGATAAAGTTATATCCACATAAAAGTTCTTAACTAATTAGGAAGGAAAGTTATGCCCTTGTAAAGGTGCAGCCTGTGGTGTGCTCCAACAATGTGCTCTGCCCTCACTCCACACATTCAGCACAGTGGGACGGTGCTCTGGCTAACTGGGCAAGGTTAGACTCTCGTTTCTCAAAGTCTTCCCTGCTGTAGAGGCCACTTGTGAATGTGCATCCCTTCAAATCAAGAAAGACGAACTTCGATACTTGCCAGCATCTCACAAATAAAAATTACAAAACACCACATTTTGCCTTCGCCCATGCCCGAGTTTAGTAGTTACTGCAGAGTCTCTATCAAGAGCAGCAATGAATACATAACTGTTTAAATCTGTCTGCATTCTAGGAAATTATAACTTGTTACAATACAGCCTAGGCCACTAAAACTCCAAGAAAATATTTTCTCTCCACACAGACAAGAAATACTGCTAACAACTGTTCAGTCAGATTGCACCACAACTCAGCAATTATTTTTTAATACAGTCTGATCACACGCCAAGGTTTCAACACCCTTCCATCCTATTAAGCACCTACTCTGGCCAAAGAACACAAAAACCTTCAGATTCCTACCCAAGAAGCACACAAACACATTGGCAACATCTCTCTAAGGCACGGCTACTGGAAGCTGAAGCTAGGCTAACTTTCCAGGTCCCATTATCTTGGCCACCCCATTGACTGTCAAGGGTTTTGGATAGGTGGAGCCTGAGCTACAGACCTGTCCATTAGGATGTGACCTACAAATAGCAAACCAGTCTACAGAAAAGCTACTGAAGAGCTGGTACACTGTACTAATTTTTTTTTAATTGCTGTCTAGGGCTGGATCTAACATGACAGATGTGAACTTCCTTTACTGATCATCTAGAATATCCTTTTCCAACTTACACAATTCCAACAATATTAAAGACCACTACAGATTTCTGTGTGTTGGCTTTACACAACAACAGATACCAGAACTATTTTGCTGTGAAATAGTAAAACTCTGCCATAAAATTAAGCTATGCTTTCTGAGCACATCATTTCTATGGCTTAGAAGTTTACAACGCGGTATCTTTTAAAAATGTACACAACTTTACTTAGTAGCAATATACATCCAGTCAAGTAATTAAGACAAGGCCCATAAATTTTTAGTGTAATTTGCAAATAATCAACCTGTCTTCTTCTAAAATACTTTTCTAGAACTCTCGTTATATAGTTACTGTCACTCACAAATTCGCTGCCCCTAGTTTTAAAGCAAGCCTGTGGTAACCACGTGCTTATCACATCACTGAACTGACAATTTTCAGATCAAGGATTACAGGCAATTGATTTTGGACTGCTTACACTTCCAGCAGAAATGCTCTAATAGAACATAACTTGAAGAATATGATTCCTGTAATTCCTTGATGATATAACTGCCTACTGAATCTGATATTAAATAAATGCATTATTTCAATACAATCGTTATCCATCATAAGACACTAAACTATTGAAAGCTCCACCCAAATCTTGTGAACATTGCTGGCTGGAAAACATGCCTAGTCTAACTGTCATCTAGAAATGTTTCATAGGAAGCTCATTTTGTTCTAGTAGTGTTGATTTAAAGGTTATCCAGTCAGAGAGGCACGAAATGAGAATTAATTTTAAAATTTCTCTTTCTCACTGAAGCTTGCAAAGTGCATCAGCAATTAAAAATTCCTATCACTTCTCCCAGTTCGCCATGTGAAAAGGCTCAGAACTCGTCTTACAAATTGCTCTTTTGAAGATCAAAGGGAAGCTGAATTTGTCTGTGTGTGCTCTGGATGAGTTTGTAATTTACTGGAACTTTCAGAGGAGACTTGGCAGCACGCTCATTTGACAGCCCCAGGGTACAGGATTCAGTGGAGCTCTGTGACTCTTCCCTTCTGAGTTCCTTCCTTGCCTTTAATTGGCACCTCATTAGAAATTAATGAAAATGACATCCTCTGTTCTTCCTGCTCCAGGCAAAGAAGACTACAAAAAGGCCCATCACAATTCATAACACATTCAATTTATATAGCAATGGCTCTTAAGCATTATTTATGAGATGTGAATTTCTTGTCAGCAGTTAATAACTTGTACAGAGTAGAAGCAGAATGAAAAAAGATTTTGAGAGTATGCATGTATGAAAATAAACAAATCTTTCTAGAGCTGAAAAAGGTTGTGTTTGAATTTCAAAAACCCTTACTGGAAGTCCCTTCTCAGTGGTGAATTGTTTTTTCTTCATGGCAAAGCCCTGTCAAATCTGTCTAAAATTCCATGTAGTGTCAAGGAACAAGCTCAGCACCATCATCTCTCTCTGGACAGGTATTACAGGAGACAGTAGAGCCAATACAGCAGTTTCCCAAAGATCTCCAAATTTGGTGTAAAGAAGTAGCTCACTCTCTCTGTTCCCTTTTAAAAATCTATGTATAGATTTTTCTTTCCACTGTATCTCACTAAGAATTTCACTGGAAGAGTCACCAGGACACCTCGGCAAAAGAAAAGGAGATGACTTACAGTACTTTTAACATTAGGACAAGAAGATGTGTAACAGCAAACAATAAAATTGCTGTTCTGTGATGTCTTAAAGAGTTAATTTGGATTTTAACAACAGTGTTTCAGACAGAACTTTGGAACAACATGGTATTTATGTGGTTAATCCTTTTTCCTTACATCGAAGCAAACACATTTGTCCTGCTAAAGATTGTGTCTGCCTTTTTATTGATTCTGACTATCAGAATTTCTTTTAATGTTTAAAGTTAAGGTTTTTTCCATGTTTTTTTTCCCATCGCTTCAGCTAAGGATTAAGATGCAAGAATTCAACAGCAGTGGTCCAAGGTCCACATAAAACAATGTTCTACCTTGGCCATTACTATTGAAGAAAATACATGCTTATTTTACACCAGTTGATTATATTCCAACACTTGAACACCTGTCACCTGTACTTCACATTATGACTAAAAGGATAACCTGATCTCATCTGTATTTGAAAACATTTTAAGTGAAGGAGAATTTCAACATGTGTATTCTGTCCCATTTCCCATCACCCCTTCCCCAGGGTCTTTCATCTGGCTTGTCATTCATGACCGAAAGCAACCTAATTTTACAGGTAGTAGGGCAAAGTTAGTGAGAATGGTTTCTAAGGCAGCTTCTTTAAAAATGACAAAAGCTACATGCTCGTAAGTATTAGTAAAGCAGTTTAGGTGATATGAAGCTGAGATGACCTGTGTTGCTCAGTCATACAGGTTTGTTTGCTTCTTATTAATATTACTATTAAAAGTAGTGCAGGGTATGCCTACTTTCACATCACATGAGAGCATTTCATTATAGATAATATATCCTGGATACAGTATTAATGAGACATTATAGCTGCATGGATAAGCCAAAGATCTCCAGTCTTTTCAGCCGTGTTGTAAACACGGAAATAAACTCCTGCTTCCCACTTCTCTAATTAAATGTGTGGAATATAAATGTTTATTACACATCCTTTAAACTATATAGGATTTAATATGTAATGTAGGAATGCAAATTTTCATCTCCTCACTTATTGCTGTGGAACTCAGTGATTTTTAGTTTCATATTCATGTTTTACTAAAACATTCTATAGACTTTAACAGAAATATTTCCATAAAGCTGTATATATCCAGTAGAAACAATTTAAAGAGCAATTTCTACAACACTTATATTGCAACAATGTTGAATTATGGAACTAGTTCAAGAAAACTTCAGAGGAACCAACTAGATGTATGTGTCATCCAGTTTATGGGGAAAAAAAAAAAAAAGAAAAAAAAGGCAGGTCTTGTTTTGTGATTTTAAAAACATTACTAACCAATGGAAGAACTTTTTAAAAGTTGATTTCAACTTCATTGCTCTTACACAGCTCCAATTTTGCAGAATACAGGAAAGAATAGTGATACAACATAATCCCCAAGACATCTTTTCTCCAATTCTCCTCAAACTTGTAAAACTCTCTTGCTCCCAATATTAGGGAGGATTCTTCTATATCAGTCAGGTACCTGTGAGCAGCCTCAGTCACTTGATGTAATTTGTGACAACAGCAGATCAAGAGTAGAAACTCCTGCCTCTACCATGCTGAGCAGAAAGAGCCACACCAAACTGTGTCATTGGTAGTACTGATTTTCTTCAGTTTGATAAAAATCTTACTGGATACTTTGAAGTATCCAGACATGTGATTTTTATAACAAGAATTTCAACATTACAGCTTTTGATTTCATGATTGGTGGCTTCACAGATAAGGTATGCTAGTTCTATGGCAGTTCTCCAGTATCTGAAACAAGGCCTGTTGCATGTCCAAAAGAGCACAACACAACAGTAATCTCTAAAGGCTGAGGACAGAGAGACGCTGAAGAAAAGAACAAAGGATAATGTGGAATCTTTCCAGCCTTCTGTTGCTTCTCTTCACTTGATATTAGGTATTCCAATATGGAATTCATTAACTGGGTCTTTGTAACTAGCTTAGCCAATCCCTTCTCTCCCCACTGCTGCTCAGAAAGACATACTTTCTATCCAGAAAACATTTTAATACAATGTTCTACATTTCACAGGTGCAATGTGAATTGTACCTATCATCTACGCAAATCCTTCAGAAATCATCCCCCTGCTGAGACACAATAAAGAAACTAAACAAACTTCTCCAAATATATCAAAGAATCCTGGTCAGACAGCACAACTGTAAGCTTTCAATACATTATTATATGAAAAAATAATTAGCAGGTAAAACTACTATGTGCACTATCACTGGGTCTGAAGAGCACATTTAAACCAGTTAGGAACACAATTGTTCCATGAAAGAGAGCACATCTCCTCTGGAATCTAGTCACATTATTATTTCAGAAAGATTATTTACATGAAACCCCAAATTAGCTGTCTGCATGATCAATTAGCTGAACAGTGCCACTAACTTCGAAAGTGCCAGGCTGGATGATTTTAAGTATGGTGAACAACAAGTCTTCCCCCCCTCAACAGCTAACTGTGAGAATGAACCCATTTTCAGTTAAGAGGTTTTTTTCCGTTTTAACTTATTAATAATCATGTAATAATAAAATGCAGAATGTAGATGATGACCTATGTTCCTTTAAGCTCTGAAAAACCTTGTCATCTTTGCATATTTACTGATGTGCTTTGTGTTTCTTCTCCTGTCAAGTGGGTACGATGCTCTCCCGCCTTACAGGGACTTCTGAAGCTAAATTCATTAACATCTGAGATCTCTTGAGACAAGGCAGTACATCAAGGCCAAAGTTTTAAAGGGGAAATTAGACAGGAACTAATTATAACTTTTTGCTACCTGTGGAAGCTATAGTTTCTATTTAAAGTATCTTTGAAAGATACAAAATGCAAGTGTTCTCTGTATTTCCACCTATGATACGGATCCGAGCACGGCTGCGTTAGAAAGCCGGACGCTACTGACAAACAGTACTCACCACAGCGACATGATCCCAGTTCCTGCTGTACTAGCTCCAGTTTTGTTTGGCACTGGAAGCATCGGCGTCTACTCTTCTGTTTGGATCGACTGGTTTCTTCAGGCCTGTCATTACTGTCATCCAGTAGCCGTGGCCGTTTCACAGGAGAAGCCTCACTCTCCGACTGTGAATCTGCTGTGTTCACAATAAATATTTTAGGAAAAATATTAGAACTTCCTTACTGAGGCATCCCTTTGGGCAGACTGAAGGTATATTGCTTTCAGCTAGGGTCACCACCAAGCAGCGTGATACTTCCCATTCTATTGCATATATATGTTTTCTTAACAAACAAAATGAACATCAAGTAAAGGACAAATTATCTTTGTTCCCTATCAGAACCCCTCCTGCTGGCAATACTGCATAGCAAATGAAGTGATTAGCTTCCTTCTAGCCATGGCTGGGTCACAGACAGATACATGTAGAGCACACACCATCCTAAACAACTGCAGGCTTCATCTGTCATCTCATTTAGTTTCTCCTGTGCACCTCCTTCATTCTCCCTGCACAGGCTAACAGAAGGAGGCTGCTGATGAAAAACAGCTGAACACGGGTTTAACCTATTTCCTCCCTGGGCAGGAGGGAGAGTTTTAAAGCACAGCAAGTAAACTATATCTTCTACGACTGAAGGTGGTACATGAAAGCACCATACCGTGCTTCCGTCTCTTTCCACATGGATAACAATTTAAATGTAAATTAGTGTATATCAACAATACAAACCCAAACAAAATAATCCCAACCTGTGTATGCTATAAATTCAAAGTGCTCAGCCATTTTTAAAGTATTAGTCAGAATACTATTTGTATTAGTAACTTTATAACTTTCAGCTTATATGAAAATAGTGTGTGGAAAACCTTAAGAAGTTAAAGTTCAGCAAAGTGCTACTTCAGGTGTAGTGCCTTTCTTTTTTTTTTTTTTTAAAAAAAAAAAAAAAAATTCCTTTAACAATGGAGAGTATGTTGACCAGGGCTCTATAGTAGCATGTGAAATGCACATTACTAACTGGAATGTGGGATGTCCAAGCATTGTTTTTGTGGCAGCTTAGAGGCAGTGGGTTTCAGTGATCTGTCGCTCTACAATCCGAGTCAGGTCAGGCTATAAAAGACATTTTCCCTTCCCAAACCTGTGCATAACAGAATCAGTTCTGTATTTCTTTTTAATAGAAGTGCAAATAAATTTAATCCAAACTGTACTAAAAATTAAATTGTTTGTAGTAGTGTTGGCAAGGAGACTAACCGCTGAAATCCATGACTGCAGTCAGTCAGCATTCTAGTGCAAGATGGTGATCAAGGGGAAAAAAAAAAGCAGTAGTCCAGTTAAATCCATTTTGAAAGGACATTAATACAACAAATAACAAGGTAACTGTATCTTTTTGGCAGGATGGTAGCGTGACATGCTTTTACCTTTACCATAACTTTCCACTGCATGATGTCCTGTGCTTATGGTAAACATGTCTACTTTGTGTGAGCTATTCTGGATTAGCCAGGAAATGATAATGGCCATGGCTAAAACGTTGTCCATATCCTTGTTATTCCAGTGATCTTATCTGATCTGCTGCATATCGACATCATGCCTTTCCTTGACCAAGTACCTAATGAAGTCAGACTAGGAATATCTGCTAGCCTCTCCCTCTGGGGTATGCTCTATTAACTTTCCCTGGTTCCTCATGTGCACTAGATACAAACACATTTTTCTTATCTGTGTTTCAGACATTGCCTCACAGTGCTTTCTGCAGTTATTGGACTCCAATATTACAGCCATTATGAATATACAGCTTAGCTCACTTGACTCTACTTTATTTCTGACATACTGCTCTTAAGATATGCTGAAGATACGCCTGGCTTTTCAATAAGTACAAAGTCCCCGCATCTCACATTTAATAGAAAAGTGAGCAGCTTTCTGCACAGTACACAGGTGATAAGTTTTTATTAAGATGCAATAATTTTATCTGATGTGTGCCTTAATACAGCCTTCTTTTTGATAAGTGTCCTAGATTACAATTTACACCTTAAAAAATAAGCTGGTGAGACACTGGCACAGGTTGCCCAGGGAAGTTGTGGCTGCCCCCTCCCTGGAAGGCCAGGTTGGATGGGGCTTTGAGCAACCTGGTCTAGTGGGAGGTGTCCCTGCCCATGGCAAGGAGGTTGGAACTAGATGATCTTTGAGGTCCCTTCCAACCTGAACCATTCTATGAGTCTAAAATAGATCTATTATGCCTAAATGAACATTCAGTACATAACCGACTCCACCTCTGCATGCTTGGCTACGCAGGAGCCTTGACAAGGAAAAGAAAGTCCTGTCTTATATTAAATCTCTGCAGAAGATGATGCAAGAGAAAGAACTTCTGAACAGACCGCAGAGATCCTGACTCACACTCCAAGGTAACAGTCCTATCACACAGACACTTGTTTTCAGAGTGCCTAGAAGAACAAACTAGCCTGGAATGTAGTAGGGTGCATCCTTGAACGGGCAGCATGTGTACTGCAGCCTGGCTGATTCAGGGTTCAGGACAAATCTGTTCCAGCCCATGCTGTTGCTAAAGATGGGGAAATACACAATTTGTACTTTATTCATTACTCAGATACAGTGCTATTTTGAAATAGCTACCTCCCACACATCTTTGCTTCTGGAAACATAAACCATTCTGGTGCTTCTCAGAAGTGAATCTGGCATTCTGAATCAAGCCAATGGAAACCATAGTGGTCTGCTTACAATAATGTCCAAATAAGGGATTAATGTGCATGAGTCAACCAGTATCTAATCAGTTAATGGAGATATGTGCCTTAATGAGAAAAACAGCTACTCCAAGTCAGGCTAGTAGTCCTATAATTAAAATATTTAATTATACATTTCCTGTTAATTGGTAATGACTAATTGACTATTAACATAAGTTGGTTAATATGACAGAAATGAAAATTTAGATATCTCAATTTTTAAAACGCGTCTCTTTTTGCCATAAATTAAACAGTGTTAACTCTGAGGTAAACTACCAGCTATTTGATCACTGACTGCACAGCACCTTGAACAGGAAAGCACAAGCTAATACTCATTACAAAACAGAGCAGCAGTACACATGCTTATATCTTCTCAGGGGCAAGTACAAAGAGCGAGGAGAAAGCATAGATTAAAAATCAGAACTTTTCAATCCCGTCCTGCATGCATTTCTTCCAGATCACCGCTTTACTGACCAAGCAATACAGGATGCAAAACAAATCTTCCAGCACCTGGAATCTTACAACATTAAACTTCAGAGGTCTGATAGCAAAAGGAAATTGTCATGCGTAGCTTTACTACCTGGACTGCAGAAAAAAAACCACCCGAGGAACAGGGTGAAGTGCAGCAACTAGACTCAAGAGTGAATTTCCAGTGTGAACTATTAAAAAATCAAAAATGGCTAGAGAGGATTCTTTCAACCAGTGCCTGACAGTGGCTTTCCTTAGAAGGATGGTTTGTGCAACAAGAATTATTTCTTGCTTTGCTTTTAAGAAACATTTTCAACACTCAAATTGCATTTTAGCATTACACCTAAACCAACAAATACCCAGTCTGAGTGGGGGGAGGGAAGGGGGGAGAAAAGAATGCTTTCCTTTTACCTGCAGATGTCAAAGACCATAAAACTTTTCTGTAAAAATGAAGAAAAACAATGGAGATAAGACATCACCAAAATTTCACAAAGAAATTGCTCTGCAGAGTAACTGCCATTGACACTCTTCCATCACAAGTTTAATTCAGAGTTAAGAAATAAGGATTCTTCTAATCTGTATCTGATGACAAAGATTCTTCTAATTGTGGTGTGTCTATCAAACTCCTGATTGAAATGAGAGAACAAAGTAGTTCAGCTGAGTAAGACTGAAACTGGAGACTTTTCTGGAAACAACAAGCAGAATTGTATTCTTAAAAGATCTGTTATGTCTTGTACAGAAACATTTGTTCCGTATTGCCAGGGCTCCCGTCTTCACTACTCATGTTCTACCCTCAAAATTTTCCAAATAAATGGTGTTACGACTGTCAGAGCTGAATCCCACTCTTACACTCTCCTGCCATGGAGGAGTTTGCAGGCTGCATCCACATGGCTTCACTAACAACCATGATGGCTCTTTCATGGCATTTTTGGGAGAAGGTGGCAAGCTCTAAGCCCAGCACAGACCTCAGCTGAGAAAATGTACCAGGGAAGGAGGAAGGAGAGATGGGAGAGTAATAAGAGAAAGAGGATCCCTCCTCTGCTGCTGCTTGCTTCAAGAATGAGATGAATCTGTTCAATCTCTGGTTTGATGACAGTTTTTGAGGCACTTGAGTTTTTATTTCGTAAGGAACCCATCACACTGACAGACTGACATTTATGATCTCAGCTGCCTGAGCAGACACCAGTAAGAAAAATAATTAACGAACCCTCAAACATCACTGCCACTTCCTCTAAAACTATTTCAAAAGGAGCCTGCGCTGTTAAAACCTCTGTCCATGAAGAAACTTGCACGGTCACTGACAATAACTATATAACAGGGATTAACTAAAGTTTGAGCAGTATCTTCTTGACAGTTTCTAGGGTTGGTTTTTTTCCCCTTCATTAGTTCATTTTTAGATGAGGGATTACTAAATTCCCTAGCAGGTTGACTATGCATTAGAAATTTCATCTAAAGGAAACTGCCTCTTTACAAATCTTTCCTACCACATTTACTAGAATCATCATTTCAAATCATCTCCTTTACTTCAAAGGAACCTAAAATTAACACAGTTCTTCCAAAACCTATTTGCTTGTTGACTATTAATGAAGAGACAGAAATTCAAGATTAAGATCTTATGAGCCAGGTTTGACAACTGTGACCACCTCAATTTTTCTTGAAACACTATAGACAGATGTCTCAAAAATTCTTAGATAAACCCTTCAGTAACATTTAACCACACAATCTGTTTTCTAGTATCATCGCAGTGCCCTTAGCATCACCATTTCACTGATTTATTTCCCCCCTACAAACAGAGTTTAATAGCAATTGCACTAAAACTCACTGTCTGTAAACAATATGGATTGGAGAGACTGTATAGGAATAGTCCCTATGGAACTCAAGTCCTGTCAGCCCCTCCTTTGCCTCAGGAGGCTCCCTGTGAAATCACTCTGGAGACTATAAATGACCCCTAGAAGTTGCATTACAGAAGTTATTATTTCTTCATTAATTACCAAAACCATTCAACAGTACTTTTTTCCAGCTGTAATGAATAAAAACAACCAGCCAAACAACAGCAAAAAAACCCCAACAACTTTTAGCCTAGCTGTTTGAGATACATAATGGAAAGAGTTGCAGCAAGACATTTCAGATGTGAAACTGATATTGATATTACTGATATATCAACTGAAACTGATATTACTGATATGCTTCAAACTCTGCCAGCAAAACTCTGTCCCCCTTTGCAATAGAGATTAAGAAAAAGGCTTCCGTTACAGACAGTGACTTAAAATGTTTGGGTTTTTTTTTAATGAACACTAAAAAAAACAGTGAAAAAAAAGAAATTTAGCATGTATATTGCTTTGAGTGTAAGCATTATTTTTGAGCTCAACAATAGCATGGCTTAATTTCCCCAACATGAGAGCTGGCACACATGATGTAAGTGTTGCAAGGAAAGGAGAATCAAACTCGTGCAGTATCAACCACTTTGCTAGCACAGTGAGAACAGGTATTTGTAAAACACAAAGATGAATACTGCAGAGCATCCCAAAACTTGTAGACGGGGCTAACCGACAGCATGTCTTACAGCGCACCAGGAAAGTGCTACGCTTAAGCAAATATGCTGCGTAACAGCACAGGGCTGAGCTAATGCAACTAACACAGCCTGGAGGCTCCAGGCTTGAACCTGGACAACCCAAAACACAGACAGGGCAAGGTGGGTCCCCCGGCAACCAGTCACCCCCTAGAAAGCAACCTGGCCTGCTGCAGATGGAGGTCAGCCACAGCTAAAGGTTACTTCAGTAGGGACACTGATTTGCATCGTGTCACATGTGTACCCCCTTCAAGTACTAATCTGCCAGTTTTCACAGAATTACAGAATGTTAGGGATTGGAAGGGACCTCAAAAGATCATCTAGTCCAATCCCCCTGCCAGAGCAGGAACACCTAGATCAGGTCACACAGGAACATGTCCTGTGTTTTGAATGGGTTTGAATGGGTTTTGAATGTCTCCAGAGAAGGAGACTCCACAACCTCTCTGGGCAGCCTGTTCCAGTGTTCTGTTACCCTCACTGTGAAGAAGTTCTTCCTCACATTTATGCAGAAACTCCTATGTTCCAGCTTGCATCCATTGCCCCTTGTCCTATCATTGGATGTCACTGAGAAGAGCCTGGCTCCATCCTCATGACACTCACCCTTGACATATTTATAAACATTAATGAGGTCACCCCTCAGGCTCCTCTTCTCCAAGCTAAAGAGACCCAGCTCCCTCAGCCTTTCCTCATAAGGGAGATGTTCCACTCCCTTAATCATCTTTGTGGCTCTACGCTGGACTCTCTCAAGCAGTTCCCTGTCCTTCTTGAACTGGGGGGCCCAGAACTGGACACAATACTCCAGATGTGGCCTCACCAAGGCAGAATAGAGGGGAAGGAGAACCTCTCTTGACCTACTAACCACTCCCTTTCTAATACACCCCAGGATGCCATTGGCCTTCTTGGCCACAAGGGCACATTGCTGGCTCATGGTCATCCTGCTGTCCACCAGGACCCCCAGGTCCCTTTCCCCTACACTGCTCTCCAGCAGGTCAGCCCCCAACCTGTACTGGTACATGGGGTTGTTCTTCCCCAGATGCAAGACTCTACACTTACCCTTGTTGAATTTCATTAAGTTTTTTCCCGCCCAACTCTCCAGCCTATCAAGGTCTCGTTGAATGGCAGCACAACCCTCTGGTGTGTCAGCCATTCCTCCTAGTTTGGTGTCATCAGCCTGCACAAAACCTGCATGTGGGATTAGTGTGTTCAAGACCTTGATACCTTTGTGAAATTTGATTAAAATAATCCAAGAAATGCAGAAGTTATTGCGGTACAAACTATAGGGGCCTTTTTTCCTTAGGAAATAGGCAACTGCTGCTCCCTACCTCCGCCCCCCCCGTGGTTTACGTGCATCAGCCTAAATTGTGTTTCTTACCCCCAAAATTCAAAACTTAAAACTCACTTGTTAGAATTTAATATATGTGTATGAATGAGTATTAATGCATGTATTACTGCTGGCATATGACTTCAGGGAAACAGAAGAATGTGGGAGCATAACCATATAATTTTAGTAACATTCCACTTTTACATAATACTTTTTTACTGTAGGGGCAACCTGACTCTGGCACAGGTTGCCCAGGGGGGTGGCTGTGGAGGCTCCAATCTCAGAGGTGCTCAAAACCTGACCAGACATGGCTGCTCTAGGTGACCCTGCTCTGAGCAAGGAGGTTGGACTAGGTGGTCTCCAGGGGCCACGTCCACCCTCAGCCATCCTGGAATTCTGATATTCATGGATGGGGGCAAAAAAGATAAATTCCGTACTAATTCCTTCCCACCTCTCACATTTTTGGTTTCCTCTGAACCCGTGTTGTTGGTACTATCATCTGTCAAAAAGGAAGTATACTGTACTGCAGTGTAACTTAATGAGGCTATTAACTACCATCTCTAATGAAACAGAAGAGACTAATCTAGTGCCAGTAACCCAGATGAATGAAATGCACACTGAAAACTGTATGACAAATAGTGAGCTACATAGGCTACTGCATGCATTTTAGCTGTTATAATTAGAAAAAGTGTGGAAATGCCTATTATCCTTTTTTATCAATACATTTCGTAATTGCTATGTTAAGTGAAAAGCTAATTAGTTTTCACCTCATATTTAGGCTCCTGTACTACGTCTGTTTTATAGTTAAATTCTTGCATTACCACCCATACTTTCTGATGTCAGCATGTCTTTAGTTAATGGAAATGTTCATTTATTTTCAAACCGTTTTACTTATATACCAAATTGATTCAAACAAGGACATACTTAAATGTATTCAGGCACCTGTACTGTACAGTTCCTTTGATGGATTAACTCAGGACATTTCAGTTAGTTGAAACATTTCCTGAGGCAATGGCCACCCCTGCTGCTGCTGACTGAAAGAAGGACCTTGTTTGCTCAGAAGACTAGTAGGTGAAAGTGGTTCCTTTTCTGAATTAGAACAAGAAGCTAAGTCTGTAAACCTCCGGAGCCCACAACAACAGGTAAGTTTGTGGCGAGAGACCAGGTTGGACAGATCTGCCGAGCACTTGGCCTGGTGCTCGCTACCCAGCTCTTGCTTCAAGGGTAAACAGCTGAAGAACGTGTTCAGAAACAACTGCTGACAGCAAAATCATACACAGATAGTGACTGCTAGTGTGTGCTTGCACAAGACTGGATTCCCGTTGTCCTTGATACTACCCTAAGGACGTTAAGGGAAGCCGTTTTGGGTTGCTGTTTGTTCGATTGATTTTTTTTTTTTAAAAAAGGCTCACAAACAGCATCTCAAGGCCTCTCTGTATTAAGACTATTCTAAAGAACAAATCTCGAAAAGGCCAGAAGAGAAAAAAAGGCCACAACGCTAAACTCACTAGTTTTTTAAAAAAATATTTTACAAGTATCAATTTGAACTTCTTTTCTTATTATCAAATTATGTATTTTATATTAATACAGGGTTGGGAGAGGGACAAAGGCAGATTCTGGTGACAGTTAAAGTTGGAGAACAAATGATATCATAAGTGGCCTAAATAATCAGAACAGGATTATTATGTAAAGAAATACTGCACAAATACAGATTGCTAAATGGAAGAACAGAAACACAAGAAGGAAGAAAAAAATCTGTAACACAAGAATATACATGATGAAAAAGTTACGAAGGCAAATAATAAACATCCTGGGCATTCTACAGCAGCTGAAGACTACTTACTAGTACCCAAATACTTGTATTTACATATATGAATATGTATGTACAAACACATATAAATAAGCTTACACTGGTTCTTATAAAATGGGAAATTCAAAAGCATTCAGCAATATCATAGTTTTGTTTTTGTTGACTTTAATGAGACCCCTCTTATGCTTTGTGAAATTCTCTAATATTAGATTAACAAGAGCAGATAATGCTATAAATATTGCATATTCACTAGTCAGCTCAAGAGTCCATAAATAAGCAGTGCTGCTCTGCTTCAAAATCCTAGTAGTATACTCCAGCTACATCCTCATCAATCAGATGGTACACAGCATTCAGGAAGGTAATCCTTCAAACTAATAGCCTAAAACCAGTTCTATATAGAAACTACTTGCTCTGTTATTTTTCATTCATACACTGAGTTTTTCTTAGTACACCCTTCCCCCCCATTGGTGCAATGAGGGTTTTCCAAGGCTAAGACACAGATTCAGAAGAGGAATTGTAAAGAACTCTTGCCTGCTAGCAGTGGAAAAAAAAAATAAATTCTATATTTATCTTCTGAAAAACTTATTTGTCAGTAACTGCAGAACCTTAGTGATGCCATTAGCAACAGAAATCTTGCAATGAGAGACTATAATTCCAAGGACTGTAACTGATAAATGATAAGGAAAAAACCTGAGAGCTCTTGTACTCTGATAAAAATTTTACTGAATGCATTAAGGTTCTGAAATGTACAGCTAATCTATCTTCAAAAACCACGGGGTTTTGATTCAGTTATTTTAAAGAAAGCTTAAAAATCAGTTTATATTTTGATTGTGTTACTACTTCTAGCAATTTTTGTGGGGAAAAAACAACCACCCCTTACATAGAAAACAACTTCTGTACACCTGATAGCTGTCTACATCAGAAGTCAGGCCAGTTTACTGGGCAGTTCTTACTGTTTTGAAAGGAGATATTTGGGAAGCATCTACACTTACTTGAACCAAAGACTAGATCTACAAAAAGGGAGAGATACAACAGATCAGTGAAACTCAGAGGATGCAACAATACATGCACTGTCTTCTATCTTTCTTACATCCAACTCTTCTGCCCAGGATGCTGGTCTCATTAGTTATTCCCTGAAGTCTGTGTTATGGAAAATAATTGTAACAGGAATAGGAAAGAGAGGTAACTTGTTTGCATGACAATTCAGGGAACATACAAATATTTACAAAACCCTCACTTTGTAGGAAGATACACTTTCCACTGTGTATGCTCAACAGACTTCAGCATACATCCAAGAGACTGTAAAATTACTTCCATGTATTTTTAGGGTCCTTATGAAAATTAATATCTAAATGAAAGTGAAAACTTGTACTTAAAAGCTGTCTGATGCTCACTGAAATCATTAGTCACAATAAAGGCCTTCACCAAGAGTCAGATGAAACCTTTGGGGCACTTCCCCCACATCACACAGTACAGCAGTAACAGGACCATGGATTAGCTTCCCTGCATGTTACATGTGTTTTATGATAGTAAAAAAAAAAAATAAATTAAAAAAAAATTAAAAAGCAAATTTAAGTGGCTATGTTTTTAAATATATTTCAGGCCAGTTATTGAATGCTGAACTTGTTAAAAAACCTCTAGTGCGATAAAATAACAAATTTATAATGATAAAAAGCTGTGTCTCCTTTGCTAAAGCATACCAGTAAGAAAGTTGTCTGACCTGTACAAATCAGACCAAGGTGCTGACTGCAACACACTGAGGTAAATCAATTCTTCACACTGACAAGAGCAGAGTTCCTCATGGACTTAGAAGTTAATGACCTCATCTATTCTTTGCAACATTCTCCACATTGCCTTACTGTTGGTCAGGCCTAACTGAAATTAAAGCAAGAGACCCTTATTCTCCGACCACATATACATCTTTATTATTATTTTTTATTTTATTGTACTGTGACTTTGGTTTTTTTTCCACTCCTCACCAGGGAGGAAAAGCTTGTTTCTCATAACCTATGTACCCCTCTATAACCAAAATCTACTTAAATTGGTACACATTTCTGCCACTCACACTAGCATACACCAAATCCCACATTCTGCATGAGGTAGCTAACTACAAAGATACTCTAATGTACCACACAGTGGGGAAGCAGCAATCCTCTGTTTCTGAGGTCTTCCTGTTGTCTTTAGAAAGGATGCATTAGTAACATGGAGATCATATGTGACTGCCGTACATGCTCTTAGAAGAATTAATCTGAGTTAGTACAATTTTGGGGAATACAGTGTTATAAAATAAAGAACATTAATAAGCATATAAATTATCATAGTCATCTACTTATCCTATTCCATAACAGCAATTTTGTTTAAGGCCAGGAATCCTTTCATGAATGGCTTCAACAGATTGATTAGAAAAAGGAGTTATTCCTAAGTAGGAATTACTATCATATTTTATAAACCTCTTCAAAACACTGCCTGTAGATATTTCTAATTCATCTATATAGCATGTGAAATAGGGCTTCCACAGTCACATTACATTTTTTGTCCCTTTAGCCACTTAAGCTATCTAGCTCCCTCACATTATGAGCAATGCAAAGGAAAGGAACACCTGGGAACCAGTAACTATGAAAGTTAGTTTCAAAGAAATACTGACTATGAAAAGGATGAGTTTCCATTCATCTCATTTTAGTGTACTTTGACACAAGCAGATGCAAGTATTCCCGTCCTAATGTCATAAGATGATAGAAAAAATAATCTATTTATTTTATCCTGGCTGTACTGAATAGACAAGGATGGAAGTCATTGCTTTCACATGCTGTCATGCTCCTGCACACCTTTTCATTTCTGAATGTTGTATTTTTTCCACTACTCAGAAGAACATTCTCTTCAGAAGTAAACAGCATGAGTGATTAATGTACGAACTATGAAGATGCTTGGAAAACTTCTCTTTAGATTAAAGCAAGCACAGGCTAAATTTCAAGGAACTTTTTTCACTATGGTTTAGTAAAGAAATGATTTAGATGTCTGGCATAGGAATATGCTAGACTCTCTGTGATAGAAAAAAGATCAAGGAAGACTTTTTTGTGAATATTACCAATTACTGTGTGCTAACAAGCTCTTAAAAACCTTCCAGGAACAGTCAGAAGCAGGGATCATCACAGCTATAGCTGATTTTTAACAAACTTTTTGATGTATTGACCCCAAGTCCATCTCTTTGGGTTCTCCAACCACACTGGTTATAACACATGTAGTCTAAAATGTATGGCATGAATTTATAGTGTAAAAGATAGTTCAGGTCACCATATCCACTATTTTTAATGAATGAGGGTAGATTTTGTAAAGTTGAACCAGATGAGAGTGGAAATAAATCCTACAATTGCAGCAAGTCCTTACATATCACTCTCATGATCCTTACTTTTAGAAGGACTTTATGCTACAACAATCATAACACTTTGCAAAGGCTCTTAGGTAACCAGTACTGGCAACTAACACGCAAAAAACCAAGTTGTATATGTGCTCAAGCTCCTTTGAGCAGGAAAGGAAACCAGTCTGTCCATCCAGATAAATACAGAACAGATAATACAACACATCACAGAAATAGGCAATAAGATGAGATAGTAAAAACCTGTCAACATACATCATATGATCAAGGTACAGTGTCATCTCCCAGCCACTATTAGCTCCTGATGCATCAGTGCAAGTCCCAGACACTTTATCCTGTTTATAATTGCTGAAGAACTGTAATAAGGCCTCCACGCCTCAGCACCTGTCCGTTCCACTCCAGCACCCACCTATTAGGTTATAACTTTTATTTACAGCCTTGCTCAATGTGCTGTTCTATTAGTACAGCTGGAAACTGAGCAGGGAAAAAAAAAAAAAGAGCATCCCTAATGGGCACTATTATTGCCAGGGCTGGGTGATTTATTATGCTGCTCAAAGGCTGTCCTATCATCACTTTCCTGTCGATGAGAAGGCTCCAAGAAGGTTGAATTTCCAACACAATGCCCTCCAAAAGTCAAACACTACAACAGAACACCTTAAAAATCCCTTGGAACACCAATGACAAAAATAATCTGAAAGTTGTTTTAATGTTATAAACCCCCATCAATAATTTTTTGGATATTTTTTGCTCAAGAGCTTAACACTTCAGAGCAATTTAAAAAGAGTAATCCAATTAGTGGTGTACCAGGTCTTTTTGTCCTTACTTAACACATATAAGATTGATAAAAAAATATCATACAAAAGTAATGGTTTTTTGGTTTTGGCTCGGGCTGAAAATTTGTGTACTTCTATTTCCACAACCTGCCTTTTTTATAACTCGTAAGAAGCTCTCCACTCAGTTGTATATGTTCAGCCTTAAAGTGTTTAGACTTCTGGCCCTACTATAATCAAGCACATGACTTACTAGAAGAACATCAATAAAACAAACACCTGCTTAACTGCTTTGTTTAAGCAGTGGAAGAATTATTTGCATCTTCTCGACTCAAATGTTAAACTAGAAAAAGCATAGAGCAATGAGACAGATACTGCAATCTCACACAATATAAATACCACCACACCCATCCAGGACAGATATCCTCATAAAATGTGAGCCATCTGCACATAAACCAAACAGAACACTACAGATGCACGTTTCTCTTGAACTGCTACTGAGAAATAAAGTACTTAAAAACTCACTGACTTCATGGATATGATGTATGAATTGATTGTATCATTACTGCATTTTATCTGCCTGTTTCTACTACCCTCTCTACTGCACGATTAAAAATTAACTGAGCACACTCACAGAGTTCTACTGATTTTTTTCCAGGTTAAGAAACCTTATTTTAAAGGTTTCTTTAAGCTGCATGAAAATGTTTCAAAACCCGGCTGTTTCAAATTGCGTATTAAATCATATTTAAGTTGTACATCAGAAAAAGAAGAGTAATGTGCCACTTAGCACTGCACTTGCACAACACAGGCACCCAATATAAATGGGATCTGGATGTGCTACTGGCTAGAGTAAGCCTCAAAGTATCTGCCGTCAATCATAACATTACCTAACCATTAAGAAACAAATCAAAAAACCTAAGAAGCTATACACCAGGCCACACAGTCCCATCTCTTTTCCTACAAAACCTTCAGACTCCTGGCTCTAAAAAACCTTTGAGGCATCATCCAAACTAATGATTGCAAGGCTTTATTCATTCTTTTCATTATAATCCTTGTCCTATGGGCACACTTTGGAATAGAAATGCTTTTTACCACAGCGATGATTCTGGCAAATAAGAGGATGGAAAACCCCACTGTTTGGTGTCGTAATACAATTTTTCATCTGAACAGCTCCTCCAGCATGCAAGTTGACAAACGCATGAGGTAAAAACTCTTTTTTCCCCGTAAGATAACTTCTCCTGTGTCTTGGCAGATTTATTGTTTTGATCTTTCTTCAATGGTTACATTAATGCTAATAAAATATGAAAGGTTTGTGTCTTCCTTAATAGCCTTCTGATGGGAACCTGCCTACAAGATAAGTAGGTCAAATTTCTAATTTTCTGTCTCAAATGCTGTTATATGGCAGACTAGGGAAAAACTATGCTTGAAGGGGGAAAAAAATTACACAGATGAATTCCACCAAAACATTCTTCCTTCAAAGCTCTTCCAAGCAGAAGAAACATAGAATACTTACAGAAAAGAGGCTTATACACAATGTTTAGTATTGACAAATACTGCTTGTATCACTTAAATAGCTTCCTAGGAAGGGACACTAAAGCGAATGTTGTGTGAAATATTCACCTACACAGCCTGCTGCTTGTGCCTGAAGATGTGACACCATTTCTGGGTAATATTTTGTAGCCAATGCTTTCTTGTCAATTCCCATATTTATCCGGATTCCCGAATGCAGATTTTGAAAACATGGTAATTTATTTTAAAACTGAAGGTTTGCTGAAAATTCAAGCTCTGAGAATAAAACAGTAACTCCTGGTAACAGGTTTATTAGTGTGAGGAACTACAAACTAAATATGCAGATCACTGAGCAAATAATGTAAAAAACATTGGTGGGAAATGAGGTAATATAAAATCATTAGGTTTAGTTGATTGAAGATGAAACTTGTGGCATCAAATTAAGATCTCCTTATTTTCTTGCTAAACACACCAAAAGATTAACATACAAGCATGTAGGGACCAAACATTAGCATAAACAGAAAATAAGAGAACTACTGAGCAAAGTTAGCCAACCATTTAATGAATATTTTTCAACACGTCTAGTAGCTTCACCTGATTTATGCTAAGGAGCTTTTACTGTTGCCATGTGACACTCCAAATAGCAGACTTATTTGCCTTTTTGCTAATCACAAGCACATTTTTAAAAATATTCATACAGTACTCTCAGTTTTCAGTATCTACGCTTCATAGAAAGCTTTTAAATCACCCTGCAATGAAAACTAGAGCTAAACATTACAACAGTTAACGTATAAAGAAAATGCCATTTAGTAATAACATAAGCAAAAGCAGATAAATTTGCAAGGGATATGGTGGCAAATATTCTGTCCTGTTCAGGTACAGGTCCGTGGCTATATAAAAAAGAAAATCCACAGTCTTTCTAGTTCAGAGAAGTTGGATCCAGTATCTTCCAGTGCCAAACTTAAGAGAGTTCTTTGGCAAGCAATACTTACAGCACTGCCACAGATTATCATACATTACTTGATAGGTCTGCACCTGCACCAACTCCAAGGTAATGGAGCTTCTCTTTAACCTTCCCTCACTGCAGACCAAGCCAACTTGCATCATCATACATTTGCTGCAACCTAACAACATGCCTATATGGAATAATTACAGTTCAGCTAAACATACAGCAACGTGAAACACTTTTTGAAATAATGACTTCAGAGGAAACTTACCTTGAACTCCTGAAAGAGTAAGAGCCCTTAATCAGACAGGAATACACTTCCTTTCTGCACAGTCAATACAGCTTAATTGGTACATTGTCCTGGTTTGAGTTAAACCATGACATACATAAATGCAAATATAGGCAAACATTATTTTGGAAATACAGACTGCTAGAACATTACCACTACCTAGACGTCTACAGCTGCCAGTCCTCAGGAGGCTATGGCTTCCCACAGTGGTGCTGGTTGAAAGGATCATATGATCTCTCTTTAATCCATGCAAAACCAAAGTCTGAAGAAGATCTGAGCCAATGTGGGTAATGTGGCTGCCTGCCTGAGTGCTCACACGTTTCCTCATGAGAGATATGCTTTAGAAGCAGCAGCTTCAGCCTAGCAATGACCTAACATGTCACTATTAACACTAGTTCTGAGAGAGATTATCCATCTATATCCTCCACGTAGAAATAAAGTCATTGAAAGGACCCAAAGCAGGTGCAATTTAGTCTCAATGCAAACATCAGCTGTCTATACTGCATCTCTGATCACGGAGAGTAAAGTCAATATATTCCAAGTAGTCTTCTACTCAATATTTTACATTTAAAGGGAGGATTTCCAGAACACTATCACAATCATTAGGCTTAAACTGATTACTCCTGTATGTCTTATGTTTACAAAGATTAACTGAAAACACAGTATATTTGTGGAATTATGTTTAACAGGACTCTGAGATGAACTATCTGCCATACAAATCCTTTTATATATGCATTTCTGACAGCAAAGCAACAATATTTATTTTCCTTTGGCATTTAACAGATATAGTTACTACCCTTGGCTATTAAACTATAAACATAGAACTATATATCGTGCAAAATCTAATTCCTCAACCCCCACATAACACATACCTGAGTCACAAGATCTTTTGGTTGGCGTGGTTAACGAGGCATGAGCCGTATCTGTGCATGGCCCACCTGGAAACAGAGAAGATCGTATGTCTCAAAATGCCACCTATATTTAACATTCACAACCACATCAAGATTATACTTAGGAATATAAAATGCTGAGGAACACTTGTCTTTGGAAAACACAAATGGAAGTAGTCTACTATTCTCAGTATTTCTTTCCCAGTCAAATCCGATATGTCTTGCACTGAAAAAGTAGATGAGAAGTTGGGACAAAAAGACAAGTTATGTTACATTTTATAAACATTTCTAGATGCAGTTTTAGGAAAAGATACACTGTAATTACAATTTTTCCAGTGTTGACAAAGGTACTGTTTACATGAGAACAAAGCTAGAAATGTATCTACCTAACCCACAAGTAACACACAGGACGAAATCATCGCTTGCCTGACAACAAAAGAAACCTTGTCACCGACTCCAGGGAGGTAATGACTTTGTCTCTTATCTTGGATCACATTACATTTTCAAAGTGTGGCACAAGCATATGCTAACAAACTCTTTCCATGTTTAAGGTTTTTTTGTTGAACTTTGGACTCTTGCCGACTCATCCGGTATCTGCTTGGTAGTAAATTGCTTTCTGGCTTTTTTCTTAACATGCATCACCGCTGAAGAGCTCTCTAGAGATCTTGTTAAAAAAGCAACCAATTGAATGTACTCAGCAACTTGCAGAAAAAATAAATAAAAATAAACCCCATATAGTGAAGCCAAGACAAATTTACAGTAGCATTACCAGTGGTAATAACACATCATAGGTTTGATAATTGGATATTATAAATTGGATTATGCTAGAGAGTCTGAAATTAAGTTAGACCTAGTAGAGTTTGGCTATCAAAATACCAATAATCAAGTTTGCACTCAACTGCTGGTGATACAGTATTACTATGCTGGCAATACAACAGAGCTTAGTAGAACAGGATAACCTTTAACAGAAGTCTTCATGCCCTGAAAAATACTTTTTATCTTGATTTTTTTCAGTCTTTGCATATCTGGAAATCAGCACTGTGGCTTTGGCAATGTTTTTTCTCTTTTCAAATATTTTCAGGTCTGGCCTGGTAGTTAACTGCTTCTTTCTGCCTCTCCCTGAGATGCTTCCCCTTCAAGTTTTCCTTTCATTTCTATTTTTCAGTATCAGGTAATTGGGTAATTTTGTCTACCATGTAAAACTCATAGCATTGTAACAGTACAAAAAAAAGAAAAGAAACATCTGCAACTGGGAGGCAAAGATGTGAGGAAATTATTTCAGTGCATTTGACTTCAATGAAACGCACTTGGGAGCAAAGATCTCACAAGTTGTACACTTTCAGTTTTCCAGAGAAGGACTGGTAAACTTCCTGAGTTTTCTGTTCTGCCAAAAATTCCCTCTGGCAACATACACCATTTCATAACCATGCAACAGGTCATCTTTAAAGGGGCAATTATACCAAGGCAGTGCTGTGAGGGACAGATTTTGTAGGCTGGTTAGCAGAGAGTTGGTGAGAAATGACTGAAGTCCACGGTTAGGGGGAGGGGAGCAGTGGGGACCTCTGCAGAGTCAAGTCTGCACATGGGAAGAGCCAAGCTTCCTTTGGCAGTGAGGAGGACTGGGAGGCATGGACTGGGTGCCTTCCCTGACCAACAGGAAAACATCCTGGATGGACATATCAAGCATCTTGGTATCACCATGTTGGTGACTGCTCCAGGCCTGACAGCATTGGCGAGCAACAACCACTTTGCAACAACCAGAAATGGTTAAGTAAGCTCAAATAATTTTTTACAACATATCTTTTTCTAGGCTAGAATATTAAAAAAATGAAAATATCAGCTTGACCTCTCTTAGTAATGCAATCATAAAAGGTTCAAAAAATGCCTAGTCTAGGGATTGGTGCATATGGTAAGAAAATCAATACTGTAACAGAACCCTTACGAAGCTTTCCATTGAAACCTTTTGGATAATTCAAAAAATTACACAGCAGGTCTGTTAAGTCAGTCTCAACTTTCAAAGACCAAGTATATACTATTTGGTTTCAATACAGCATTTTGGTAAACAGTATATATAACAGGATGTGGAATACATCAAAACATACACAAGAGGGTATGGAATGTCAATGAACTGACTTTAGACCACAGCCGCCTCTTAAGATGCAGCAGCTCCTCTTTAAATAATTTTAGCTACATTCTCCCAGTTTTTACTGAATAGACATTGAATAGACAGGTGTCATCACTGTGGACTATCAAATAAGACTAATCCTTGCAATTACTCTACAGTAAATATTCACACTAGTTGATATTTTCAGCATCCAACTAAACATGTTTATTTCTCTCTCTCTGAAGTGTAATAAGTTGGTATGTATTCTGCACTTCCCTTGTCAGAGTTTTTCTTTTATTTAATCCTCATTAGGTATTACTTCCATATAGCTTTGATTTGTATAGCACAGCACCACAGTTTCAACAAAGAATATCTTGGGATTTGCATTCACGTACAGCAGCGTCTAATAACCAGTGAAGGCTGTGTGTCTTTTCCAGCACTTCCTTCTGCTGCTGTTTTAGTTCCACCATTGAAAACGTCATGCATAATTCAAAACTATGTAGTATGGGCTTGACTGTGCAATTCTACGCAGAAGTTATTATGTTGAATATTTTGGTACACATAACAGCTAATACAGGCATCTTTGTATTATTTGAAACAGGGCAGCATATTTCCCACAGCTTTGATAAAAATTCTGCATGAAAGAAAAGGAAAGTCAGAGAACAGAACACTAGTCCTTCTTGGCTATACCCAAAGATAGGCTTATTTCTTAGCATGATGCAAGATATATCTGCACCTTCATTTCCCCAAAAAATAAGTGTTTCAAGGGGATTTAACTGTGGTACATAAAACACTTCCGTGAACAGTGAAAGGCCACACATGTCTACCTTCCAACATAACCCACAGGGCTGTCTGTAGACAGCTATTTTTTTCTCAGCACAAACAAGAGATTAAAATGGAATAATAAAGATATCTTTCTGTTGTATATCCAATTAACAGATTAAACAACAGCTTCTGCTCTTATTTTTTTCCAGTGTATGATTTCTGGCATTTGTAACTCCTCTTCCGAAAAAAAGCAGCCACTGCCCAATAATAACATAATCCCAAGAGATGATGATTAAAAATGCAAAAATACTAAAAGCTACTGAACAAGCCAGAATTGCGAAAACCATACAGTTTGCAAATTCAAACACAGAATTAATAAAGAACGTAACAAGATCCTTTAACTCGAACATTATCATATATTAAAACAAAAGGTCTTGTTAATGTAGCTGCTATGTTTTTAGCTTCTAACATCCCCAGCTTTCTGTAACTTACTGTTAATTGTACTCTTAAATATATCAATTTGGAAAAACAGGTTCAAAACAAGTTTCTCTGCTAAGTCTAAAGTAGTAAAATATTATGTATTGCTTATATTTTTATATATATATGTTATATGTTAATATTGTTATTGTTTACTATTATAGACTATTATAATTTCTATATGCTTAAACTGACCTTTAGAATGTCTTTCTGATCTGAGGAAGTGCTAAGATTGAATCAAGAATACGTGTGTCAGGTATATTTGAACAGCACTTGGAAGCACTTATTAAGCAGAGGAAGAGATGCAGAATGGAGCAAAACCAAGCTTGGACAAGAGTACAAAGTCTAACATAACAATAACACACAGGAACAATTACAAACACAAAACCTGCAAGCCAGCTAATGAACAAACATGAAAAATAAGTGAAGGAGCCTGAAGCTCAGCAACATTTGATCAGAGTGACAGAAGCATGTCCGAACGCTGCTTTGAGCTTTCGGTACTGTGATGGTTCCTTCCCAGAAAAAGCACAGCAACTCCCTGAATGCAACGGGCTGGAAGAGGGGAGTAAGTAAGAGCTGAATCTCCCTTGTGAGCAGTGTTGTAACCAGGACAAGGAGAATTTCATGGATATTTGCGATACAGCAAAGAACCCACCTGTCCAAACCAGTAACCTAGTTGTGCATTTCCTGAATTGGTACAGACATAATCTAATTAATCTACACAATTTTATTTAAAAACAGTCATTGATTGCAAACACCAATACATAAACAAATGAGAACATAAATCTCTATATTCAGCCTCCACAGACAGAATACACTTTCTTTAAGGAAAAATAAGCAAAATAACTTTAGAGTACTTAAGAACTGCTTGTTTGCCGCAGAATGGGTAAGCTGCATGATAATGTGTCATTACTGAATAGATAAGAGGATTATATCACATACATACTTTTTAAATTCTAGTTTTACAAATCTGCCATTATTTATTTTTGTGACTTTTTATCTACATGCAGCTTCTGGAGAAGGAAGTAAAACCTGTACTGCTTTACTGCTGTTGAACGGATGGTAAATTTAACAACTATAATGAAGTAAATGGAGACAGGATTCAGATTCCACTTTTTCCCACCTGTTGTCTCACCCTCTTACCTGCTTTTTCTCAGTTTCCTCATTCATAAAATAGACACGATAATTTCCTACTTTATAGATGTAAGTTGAAGTGTAAGAATGTGCTTTGGAAACCAGCAGTTATACTTTTATAATAATTTTTATGTAACCTTGATAGCTGCGCAGTTCTAACCCAGATTTTTCTTATGTGACCGCATTTCTGTTTCATGTTCCATGGTGTCCTTTCACTTTAATAAATGGGACCCTAGGATACACTGTCTGCTCCACAGTGTGAAGTGACTATAAATCAGAGGGAACAATTAACAGTGGTACTATTCTGCTGGTCTTCATCATGTTTCAAAATTATCATGCCACACATGCGGAAAGAAACGTTTGCTCCATAAATTTATGTGCCTTATCTTTGCTTAACATGTCAGAAGAGCCAGAAATGTTCTTTAAATGAAACTGCGACTGCAGGGATTAGACTGAAACCTAGAGAAAGATCCTCATGCCCTGAAATGATGACGAAGGCTGTACATCTACTACACACGATTTTGGTTAAATTTCTAACTGCCTATATGTTCTGCACTGGCACTTAATACTAGTGGCATTTCTCAAAAGACAACTCAGATGGCCCACAACTCAATCTTATTTTACATTTGAAAGCATTCTTGCAAATTTCCAGAGAAAAAGTGTTTGCATCGATACTAAAAACGTAAGTATTTGGTGATGAATAATAAAGAAAATCCAAGGTTAATGATAATCCAAATGAAAAACTGAATTACTGTTAATTTTAACATTAACTTCAGTACCAAAAGGCTATTTGTACATAGCACCTAAAGAAAGTAAGGCTAAAAACAACAAAAAAATCCCTTAAGATGTAAAACACCTTTTACTATTACCTACTAAAAGAAAAAGCCTGATAAAATAGCTACTTCTTATTCTCTGGCATAGTAATCCAAAAATGACTATAATATAGAATAAGCACCTGGCTGTTTTTTGATATGAGAGGTGTGTCCTCTCTTGCCCCAACACAAGACACACAAAATTGAGTACAAGAAAAAAAGAACACAAGGCAATCCTGTGAATTAATAAGGAAAATTAGAATTATTCATCATCACCATCACCTAGCCACAGCTTTCTCAGTTATGTTTGGGTACAAGTTTAATTGCAATATTAAATCACGTGGGTCAGGTAAGCCAGTTTTGTAGCTCAGCATAATTCCAAACAGTAATTGCATTCTTTTGGATCAGAATAAATCAGGTTAGCAACAATAAAATTATTTTCTACAACCATTTGTGACAAGCAAGACATAAACAGGCAGCTAGCTTGGTCTGTTTATACATATAATACTTCATAGAAGTGGGTATGCATGTAACTTTCAGTCATAGATCAGCCAGAAAACAAAAGATCCCCATAGCCAAAATTAGAAAAAAAAAAGACAGGATGTACAAAACTGACTCCTAGTGCAATGAACAACTGAATTCTCAAAGCCAGGGCATTTAGAAAAGTATACAATGGATAGCATCCAGGAGCAATTGTCATCTTAAATATCACTGTCCTTACTTAAAAGGCACAAAACACAGTTAAGGGTATCACTATAATAATTCAAAACATGAAGTATTTTCAGAGCACACATAGGAAAGCTGTCATCTCTGACTCTGCTGACAAACCCAGGCAAAATGCAAGAACTGTGAAGTCATTATAAACTGGTAGAGAGAAGGCCATTCAAAAAAAAAAAAAAAAAAAAAAAAAAAGAGAAAGAAAGGATGCACTTGTTCTTTCCAAATAACCTTATGAAAAATAGATAAAATGACATAAGATTTTTTTTTTTTATTCCAAGGACAGAAAAATATCTTTATTTTCCTAGTACTATGGCCTATGTGTTTTTTTGCACAGTCATGCTTCAACAAGCCATGAAATTCAGAGTATAAACATCCAATAGGTGCAGCAGAAAAAACAATCTCTCACCTTTCTGCCAGAGATCTTTCACAGAAGCTGCTGCATCTCTGTCTCAGATGTACTTTATGTACACCTTACATAAATCAACTTCACCAAAATAATTTTATAATCGGGGGTATTTCAGTGCTTGCAGCACATGCAAATGCTTAATAAAATAATGTTTTAAAGCATTTTTCAATCTCGTCTTGCAAACTTAAGTGTTTGTGATAAACTAATGATGCTTTAAACACTTAGTGTGACATGTAATAGTTCAAATTCTGAAGGGTATACAACAGCTAGCCAAAATTTACAGACATTCAGTTCACATTTAGGTGTCTAAAATTCAGCACACACAGAGGTAGGACGTGGTCAGTGATTATCACTTTCTTTCTAGGCTGAAATATTCAGTATATTTTTTGATATTTACAGCAATATCTCAGACCTCTGTGAATCTTCTTATAAAGTCTTCAATGTAGAAATCTAGAGCACCTAATTAGAAATGCCAGATATTCCTTCTGTCCTTTTTCAATTGTGGTTCTTGTTAATTCAAGGAGGCCAGGAAGAATTAAGCACGTAATTAACATACAATTATGTCAACTGAAGCTAAGAACTACTGAAATACCAAATCTGATCCAGCTGCCAGAGTCGGAATGTTCACATTGGCATTTCTCCTGTCACATAACAACACAGTTAGTTTTAAACCTGCGCAGCATCAGCTTTAGGTCTACTCATACAGTGACAGAAGAATAATGTGACAGCCCCAAAGAAAGCAATGAAGGCCTGAAACCAAGCAAAATTATTCCATGTGCAGTGTGACCTTTTCTTTACCAAATCACAAAGAACCTTCCTTAATAACCTAATTTTTTTTTGAAAGAGCACTGGTGGCTGGAGGTAGGGAGAGAGAGAAGTGAGGGCCATTGTCAAATCCAATTCTTCCAGTCTGGTAAAAATAAATAAAACTCCTGCCCGTGTAATCAGAAGAGGAACTCTTTGACAGAGCAACCGACTCTTATGGTAACTGACACTGAGATAATTAGGACTTCCTAAGTGAAGGAACAAGATGGAAAGGAAAAATAAGAACAGATGAGAACTACACAAGAACTTGAACAGAGAAACTTATCTGCACATAGAGCAGCAGAAGAAAAAAGTTAGACCGATTTAACCATCTGTTGAAAACCAGATCAAACTCCATACAAATCTATGCTTAGTAAAGCTGTATCAATATCCATATACTGCAAAAGTTTTCTTAAATAAACTTACTGCAGCTGATGAGACCTGAAGGTTCTGGACAGAAAAAGGCAACTCAAGAAGCATATGTGGGGGGGTGAAAGGGGGAAAAAAACCCCCCAAAATCTTAGAATATTTTCCCCCCGAAATTGCAATAGCATTTTCATAAGTAAAATACTTCATAAAAACAAAACACAAGTAAGGGAGGGAAAAAAAGCCCTGAAGCTTGTGTCACTGACTCTGGACATAAAATCAACAAAAATGTGCTAAAGATTTAACTGGAAGACTGAGATCTACCTTTCGTCTACTCAGGGCAGAGATATTAATCAGCAAAGCAGCCACTGGGGTAGGTGACTGTTCAGAACTGAGGGTGGCAGGAGATAGAAAGGCGTTACAACCTGACTATATATACAAGACACTCAGGAATGCAAATGCAGCTTTCACAGAAAAGCAAAACAGTAATAAAGAAAGCAGAAATACTTGCACATTGTCAAACTGAATTCCTGCAAAATCAAGTCGAAGGAACTTTTCTCCTATATCGTTCATTCTGTGTTAAAAAAAGAAATGGCTACTTCAAAACAAGTACAAAAACCCCCCTCACTTTCTCTGACATAGAATAGGAATCTTACCACATGAGATTTCTTTGGTTCTCTTCTTATGTTCTAACATGAATGGAATTTCTTAATTGCCTAAATGACTTGCTGAAATTCTGTCCAATCTGTTTACTCTATGGACTCAAGTACTGTGGCAAATGCCTTGATGTGAGACTCTTCTCAAAAGCTCAAAAAGGGAAGAGGCCTGAAATGCAGCATGAGAACCCTTCCTGCGTACTCCAATCTTTCCACACTTTGATAGTGATTATCATAATGATCTCATACATTGATTTTTGGTGAATTACCACAATTCTATTCAGAACAGCACATGGCACTGCAAAGATATCAGTCTCTGAAGAACACAGCTGTAATAAGCAGTGCATGTTTTAGAGAATATGCTGCAAAATAAATAAGTATTGCATAGAAAAAGACACCCTCAAATTAAAATCAAAAAGACATTTAAAGTTTGGGCATTGTTCATTACAGGAAAGAATCTTCCACACTGAGGCCATTGTCCATCAGAAAAGCTCCATCTGTATATAATTATTTCTGATAAACAATATTAAGCTTCATTAAAGAGATAGTGGAGATGTACAAGAAGACAGAGGGAGATCAAGCTGTAAGTAAATCTCTCCACTGTATTTCACTTAAAATCACCCCAGCAGGAAGTCGTAAAAAAAAAATTTTATAGGTAAGATTTTCAAATGCTCTGCAGGCTGTGCTGCCTAATATCCATCACCTTCAATGTATGTTCACAAGCGCACAGCATTTCAGGATGAAGGACACTATTTAATTTCCTTCTCTCCTTCCCATCCCTGTAATCACCTTCCCACTTACCCCCAACTCCTTCTGAGCCACAACAGAAACAGTTTGTTATAACACAGTTTAATCCCTAACTGAACCAATTTTCAGAAAAACTGACCCAGTAAGCACTGGAGAAACACCCTGTAACACCAAATATTAGGTCCTGGCTAATAAGCCAGCAGAGCTGCTGAAGGCCTCTGCCCTGTGAAGGCCCAAAGGCGTTGCTGAAGCATAACGTTTTGCTGCATTCTCTAGAAGGTTGTTTTAAGGCCTTGTTTTTACAGCAGACTACAGGTTTCCCCTGAAGAAGTACTGGACAGAAGAGATGATGGGCAGTCAGCAGCAACTGTGTATGTGAAGGAGAGACAAGAGTTGAGAGTTACAAGGAAAGCTTACTCTTATTATAAGAACCGGTAACAGAGCATTCACGTTTGAACCCTGCTGTATTTCTGACAATACTCTCACATACAGATAGAAAACAATAATTCAATTTAAAAATGCTATTTCAGATGGTCTAATAAACTACCACAATCTCAAAATGACACTCCATGCTTTGTCCCCAGCCAATCTGAAGAAATAAAAATAATATACATGCTAAGTCTACATACTTGTAAACAGAATAAACACTTCAGCAACCCAGCAAAACCATCCTATGCAAATAGTTAACACAACTGAAAACAAATATAGCATATCAAAGATTTTTTTAGTCCTAGTGCTTTGTCAGCATTGTTATTTCCAGCAGTTGCCTCAGTGCTGAAGGACCAGAGCAGCTCTAGCATATTCCCTACTAAAAAATTAGCATGTTTTTCTTGCAATGCACACATCTATTCACCAGCCGAGGCACAAGCAAACTCAGCTCAAGAAGGATTCTCTCCATAAAGCATCTTTCAAAATAAACCTACAGGAAAATGAAGCTACAAATTACACAGTTAAGCTTAAGTAGTACAATGCAGATTTTAAAACTCCATATATTAGACACAGAATATATATATAAGTTTAGAAATACTTAAAAGACAATTTTATCTCACTGTGTTTGCTAATCTTTAGCATCTTACCTTACCTCCAGGGAAAATTTTTGCTTAATCGAGTTCAATAAAGAAGAAAGATGGGCCAAGAAAGAAGAGATAGATTACCACATGAAACTCAAGTTTTATGCAAGTAACCTAGCAACAGCCTAGACAAACATGCATTACAGTCAACGCTATGTGCAATTGCAATTATTAAAAATCAGAATGCTTTAACGTAAAAATTTACAAGACATTGGTGTTTATCCCAGAATATATACATACATTTACCAACAATGCAAGAAAAAGTTTTTCAAAATGAAAATGCCTCAAAATCATAGTTAAATTGTATACTGCCGATCAAACAGCTGTGAAGTTAGAAACTTCTGCAATCCCTTTTAACTTGTTCTTCGGTTAAAGCCATCAATGTCTATTTTGTGAATGTCTACTTTGTGAATAACTTCTAACTTCTTTCCCTTTGCCCCAAAAGACAGGCCATTTACTTCCCAAGGGAGTCAGTAAAACATAAGCCTGAGAACAAACCAACATGTTTATGCCTCCTTTGCTGTCACTTGGGACTTGCACACTTACATTCCTCTTTGCTCGGTGAAGTTACATTCAGTTCTGTCAAAAGTTGCTGGTTGGAGTTAGCGGCCTGCGTGGTTAGAGAGGTATTGCTGTTGTCACTGTTCGTTTCTCCAGAGAACAAATCTGACTGGCTGTTGCTTGTGCTGGGAGTAGAGTCATCGTCTGGCTGCTTCTTCTGGAAATCTATCAAAACCAAGATTTCATATGTCATCCCGCTTGCTCAATCTAATCATCTGATGCTATGCAAAAAACCCGGGCATAACAAAAATAACCCCAAAACACTACCAGAGATACCATCATTCTGATCATTTATATATCATGTATATATCATACAACACAAAGTAGCCTTCACATTTTTATTTCAGATTTAAAGTATCTTAAAAGCTACTTGTCGTTGAAGAACAACAAACTACTTCAGAACTACGTGAAGTTCTTGTTACCACAGCTGTTCAAGAGTATCCAAAGCTTACCCCTGTGTATATCAGCATACAGCACAAAGCATCATTTTAAAAGTAGTTCAAAGCACGTACAAAAGCATAAGGGAGCAAACATCCGATGAGGGAAGAACTAATGCACATAATACAAGTATAAGGAAATCTTATATCTAAAACCAATACTTCTCACTGCTGTTTCATAAAATCCCACCTGTAACAGTTTTGGTGAAGCCAGCCTAGACAGCTATAGTTCCAGGTTAGTATGGAGGAGCTGGTGAGAGATTTGCATCACTTGTTTTATGGGCATTTGCTAGGAGGGGAAGGTGGGGAGGGGGGGGGTGGGGGGGGTGGTGTATGCATGTGGGGGGTGATTTTTCCTCCTTCCTCTTTCCTGCACTTACTCCAACACTGGAATTAAAAGTTCCTTATTAATCTATGACCATAGATTTAGATATGGGAAGTAAATCACTACAGTACATTAGAGCTAATGACAAATTATTTGGTTAAAAAGTTTTCCTTCTCTTTTCATTTTGGTCAGCAAGCACCAAGTCACTTTAAGTCTCCAAACTGCCCCTATAGCCCAAACTCTGTGTCTTTCATAGATGCCATCCTCAGGCTTATCTCCAAACCTGATTCAGATTTGAGGGGAAATATTCTCTTACTTTTTAATTGCAAATCCTCCCCTTGAGGGCTTTCCCAAACACATAGTCCTCGTATCTGATTAATCACTGCACTAGTCTCAGTTCCTACCAGCTCTGTTACTGGATTTCAGTGCAGCACGGCTCTGCCACTGGATGCTCTGGAGGAACACCCCTCTGAAGTGCTGGGGTCTGAACCCCAAGCCCTGAATTAAGGTTGACATATGGGTGGGCCCCATGGTTCTTTAAGAGGAGGGGATGAGTTTGCCTTTTGGCTTTCCTCCAAGGTGTGGCCGGCCTTGTAAGGAAAGCCCTTGGGTAAACAAGCCCCAGGTGCCCTGCATTGGGTAAATGAGTGCCAGGTGTCCTGTTTTGGGCATAAAAGCTGGGACCACTTGCAGTAAGAGTTGAAGTGTCTGTCTGTGAGGTGGATGCACTTCACAGAGTTTCCTGTTGGGGAAGGACCTCCTGACTCCTCATGCAACTGGATCCCAGTCAGGTTTGGCACTTACAAACGTGGGCTTTGTGGGGAGGCAACATGGGGCTACTTCTATCGTATGTGATCACCCTATTGTCTTGGTTGTCTCCCATTTTTTCAATGGGATACCTTGTATCTTTGTTTATTCTATCTATTATGGGTCATGCTATGTCATTCTTGGGGTCGCTGGGGTTGATATCTATTATTTGTGATCTGACTTGTTTGTATTCCCAGCAATCCCCTATCTACTGACTCCCCTATGTGCAATAGAATCTACTTACTGGATTGTTTTTCTGCTGGCTGTGTCCTTGTACTAGGCCTAGTAATTGGCAAAACACCCTCCCAGCCAAATGAATTTTGGTTTGCTTAACATCCAGTTATTCTTACAATGCAAAGGCATTCCTTCACACCTCTTCCATGTAAAGAGAGAGCTGAAGTGCACCACCTCTTGGTATTTCTAAACACATCTTCTTAAAAAATGACATACAAAAGCAGAATTTATTCATTATGCAAATGCATACATAAATCAATAATCGTTATTCATTATTATGTCACGACAGAGAGGAAAACTGAGCAGTCCATAAATACTTGCAGATGATAACGTGTTAGAAACATGGGTTGCCAAGATGACTCACTGGGACTGGGAAGCACTACAGCCAAACAGTCCCTAAATGCTTATTTAGGATTGAAGTCATTTGCCAGAGAACATAAACTGTAACTTCTGCTGTGGAAGAGTCAGCCAGAAGTTCAGCCTGGAGAGGAACATGCTCAAAGCCAGGTAGGAAGAAGGAAGGGGCAGAGAGGAAAGCATCCACCTCCACAACACAGCTCTGAAAAACCAGTGGGATGCTCTTTGTCAGGGATCAGTCACTAGATCCAGGAAGATGTCCTACTCAGGTCTCCCTAGTTATGAAAGTTTCACCTAGGCTGAGCTCCTGGATATTATTAGTGTGCCTGTGCAATCAAGAAAGTTTCAAGCACTTGGGATTCTGCACCAGTCACAATCAGACAGCTGAAACAATTATAGCTGGAGCTACCACCCCAGAAGATACCCAACTCTTCACACCTCTACTGAGGCCACAGTCCTGACAGAAGGAGAGCTCAGAGCTGAAGATGTTTTGGGAACCACTGGACTATAAATAACCAGCACAGAAAATAAATTAAAATCTCATGTTGCCTGCAAATATAAGGTGGCTACAAAGACTGTGAGCGTTTTATGTAACATTGCATCCAAGGTAGTGCACAGAAGTAAAGCTGAGTTGTGTGCGTGTATCAGAAATGCAAGCAACTCCATCTGCAAGGAGCAGAGCAAAAATAATGCTTACGCTCAATATTATACATCATGAGCAATCTATAAAATGCATTAAAAAACAAAGTGTAGAGTTACAGGACAGCAATAGATACTACAAAATATATTAAAATTCAGCAAGTTAAAAATTCTCAGCCAGTGTACTTTTTTTTGCTAGATCGCTACAAATACTTTACTCAGGCTGCACTAGTTCAGTATCATCCCCAAAAGGCATTTACAGAGAAATGTACAACATCTTTACAAAATGGTCTATATAACAGAAGTCCCAACAGTCCTTTAATGACAGTATGGTAAGTACTTGTACTACACTCTGTATCCCAAAGCTGAAAGCTTAAGAGCATGTTGACCAAGGTGGGTTTTATTCCCCAAAAAGCTATTCACTTTTGCAACCTATTGATAAATTCTCCAACTTCAAAGAGAGCATAAAGGGCTGTCAAAAATGGTCATTTAGTGGTAGAATTTCGCAAGAAGCTTTACTACTGAAGCAGTTCAGAATTGTCACACAGCAGCAAAATCCACCATGGCAGCTAAATACTCTTTGCCTTCATGAATCCAGGACCTCGTATTCAGAACTAACTTACTCAGACTGTAAATCAATTAATTTTCAAAAAAGTCTTAGCCTGTGTGGAAACCAAGAACGTCTTCTGTCCCTCCTTTTTAACCACTTTTTCACTGCAGACAGAAGTACTTGAGGAAAATGTTGAGACTGCTGATCTCAAGTGCCCAAGACATACTAACTGTAACCAAAGTTATACTACTTACACTACAGCAAATTATTAACAGTTGCCTGAGTAATGTGGTGTCAACAGCAATACAGGACCTATTGGGTAACATAGTCTACATAATAAATTTGACCTAAATTATCAACAGATTTCTGAAATACTGCTTTGTGATTTGTGGTCTAGTATTTACCTGGTACAAATATATATCTAACAACATTCTGGATGAGCTGTATCTTATTTCATCTGTGTAGCAGTAGACAGCATTTGGCTTCTGTTAAGCAGGACTCTCATTAACATAACTTGCAGATCATCTTGGTCTCCACCCAAGCACAATAAAGCTGGCAACAATTACAGGAGAGCTGTATCTGAATAAAGCCAGTTAAGCTGTATCTGCTTAACAAATAAAACAAAACAAAAATACGCATACAATACAGGCAAGACCCTGGCAAGTTTTGAAGGGGAGGCTTTATTCTGATTAAAATCGTAATGTAATTCTGTTGACAGAACAATGACCTCCCCTAATAATCTGAACAAGGAAAAAACAGAACAAGTGTTGGCAAGACATTAATCATCATTTCCAATAGTTTCTATTTAACTAGAGATGCATGCAAAACACTTTCATTTAAACTATTTTTTTCCTTCATTTTTACTGAGACTTTCACTCTGCTAGCAAAATCCATGACAAAATGCACAATGCCTGACCAAAAATCCATCACATCCATGTTTCCCTTTCCTAGTTAATGAAATGCAGCATTGTAACTTGTAACATTGTAACAGAAACTTCAACTGGTGCACAGGTTTAGTGGAAACAAACTTTCTCCATTTGTCAGAAAATATGTTTTCTTCTATTCTCAACCTCCAGTGCCTTCAGGTTCAGGTTTGGGTTTTTTTTTTTTGTGGTGGTTGTTTGTTGGTTTTGTTTTGAAGTGCAAGATACCCTGGTATTAGTTACAAGGTTGAGCCAGCACCGAAATATGATGTGAAAATTAGCCATTTCCTGAATAGGGAGTAACAGAAGGAAAGATCTATCAATAAAATGCATGAAATACATCCAATAAACTATTACTGCATGGTAGAGAAGCTGCTAGTAGTAAGCAGCAACACTGCCAGTCTTTCACCTCCAAAATCCTTTTGCTTTGCTGAGTTTAAGGGTTGCACCCAGCATCTGAACTAGCTGAGCAGGAACAGAAAATCTCAGGTGGGGCTCTCCTGCAGTGTAAGAGTCTTATTTTTGTTTTGTTACTTAGGATTTATTTGTAAACAAAACTGACTATGAGCATATATAGACATTGATACAAACATTCCATGTGCTTTATATACACAATGAATTCAAATAGTTTAGACTAAAAGAAAGGCAAGAAGCCAGATTTGTTTCCAGACTTCCAAAGACAAGTTCTTTTACAAGACAATCTGTTGTCTGTTTGTATTCCTAAAATAACACTGATAGTAAAACCCAATACCTTTACAGCTTCCGATTCTAACCCATAAAACTAGAGGTATCACATGAAATCATGTCTTTTGCATAGGACTAAAACTCCTTTGTATATTTGTCCAGCTACTGTTATCAGGTTAGAGTGAGCAGCCTGAAAGAGCTTCTCTGCCCAATATGTTCATGTCACCTGTTACCTCAAGATCAAACTAATTATTCTGAACATCCAGCCTCTTCCATAAACAAAAATACTCACGCTTCTATGACACAAAAAAAATCAGACAATCCCAATTCCAGTATTAAGTTTAATTTAGCCATCAATACCCAACAAAATACCTGTGGAAATATCGAGTCTTCAACTTTTGCTTAACCGTAAGGAGTCTGTAACTAAGCAGGGAACAACCCTTCAACTTCTAGTAAGTAACTTCTGTGATTGCAATTAGTTGAAACTTGAGGTAAAGGAGAATACAAGCAGCATCAACATGTCATTTATTCTCAAAAAGACAGGCATACCAAAACATTACATAAAATGACTTAATACCAAGCCAGAGCTTTTCCTCATTTGCACTCATGCTATGGTATACGGAATCATATAATTTATGAAACTCTCAAAGGGTCTTAAACTTAAGCTCTCCTTTTGGCTTATTTTAAGGGTCAAGGTTACAAACACTTCCTATTCTCCAGTCTACAACAGATGTTTTCATTAATAAGAAATGGATTAATTCAAAAAAATTACGGATGTTGCAAGAAGTGTCAGAGTAAACAGCATGCTAAGAGGAGAAAATTAGAGTCTTTAATTATTTTGGTTGATAGGCAATATTACACCAGTCCTTTATTCTTCAGCCGTACAGCTCCACAACCTAGCAGCGTGAACTAGCAAAAAAGTTATTTGGAGAGCGTTTGCTTCTTACGCTGCATTAAATGTGCAATCTGCACATTTTTTTTATTACAAGAGCATCTTGGTTTTTTACAGAGCATAAATGTGTGTGACATCAAATGTCTACCAGTCAATTAGTATCCCAATGTACACAATAGACTTTTACCTTACTCTAGTCTAATCAGAAAACAGTTTCACACTTAAAAGAAGATGCATTTTGTAAGTACTCTATGGGAAGTAACACGAATATTATGACACTGCAAGTGCTACAGTGGAGTGTTTATTTTAAGTTATTGCATCATTTTATTCTTTTTTCTTCATGTGGCTAGAAAAACTGTTCATATATGAACACGGAATAGTACTGCAAGTCCTAAAGATTTTATTTACTTATTTACTGAGAATTCTTTGCTAGATTTTTTTTTGGTTCATAGTTTATTGAAGGCATTTCAGGTGTCATTCATATATAACTACATTTTGCATAATAAATTAGTGTGAAATGGATAAAACCTTCCCTTTAAGTAGATAATGTCATCTAAAGCTCCAATAATGGACTGGCAATAAAACTCCACTTGGGAGGAGGAAAAAAATTTTTTTTCTTTTTAAATAATACACAGACAGGAAGACGCATGAGCCCACTCACAGAATACACACAGACATCCTGCCCTCGGGAATGCACTGTAGAATTTGCACAAGCATTTGTATTAGAAGACAACCAAAGTCATAAAACAGAATCAGAGGTAAGTACTGTACAAAATTACACTTACGAATATATAAACAACATATACGCACATATAAAAAGGTATTTCTTAATACAGCCACAATAATAATAGCAACAATAGGCGGATGAATTGAAAATTAGACTGGAGAGTATGAAATAACTATCGCAGTATATTCTTGTATGAGCTATCAACAGATTTCACAGTTAAACACAGAGTATAGGGAGAATTAACAAACCTGCAAAAATATTAGAAAGATGATTTTCTACACAACTGAATTTTACTTAGAATTGTGAGTACATGTGGTACAGGATAGTCATTCATCTCATGATTTTTATTCATAAATACAATTTTCTCATGAAATGAGTCCTTTATGCTGGTTATCCTTCATGATTGCAGTACTTTTTAAAATGGCAACACATAATAATACAAGTTTCAAACAGTATTGTGATTTGCATATTGCACATACTGAGCTTTTCACATAATTTTATTTTCTTTTCAAATAGGCAGAAAAAAAATACTAGGAAAAGCGCAAAATAAAATAAACATAAAATAAAAAAAACCCACAAGGATCTGCAAGGCTGGTAAACAGAGCAAGAACCTGGCTGCAATTACACATATTTATCGTTCAGGAATTAGGATCAAGTTATATAAGATGACTGCCATATTTGTAAAATTACTGGGATGTTTAATGTGATGAATTTTTTTGTTGTTTTTCTGTTTGTTTTTCAGGAAGTCTGATGACATTGTGTTTTGAGGTGGTGTTCTCTCACAAAACACCACCCCGTGCTTACAGGTGACATTCTGTAACAAGCCTTTTTCCTCCTGGATCTATAAAATTATTCTCCCCCAAAGCTACACAGGAAGCTCCAGATTTGACTACCAGATTTTAGCAAGAAAATTAATGAATAACTAATAAACAAAGGCTAGCAAGACAACAATAACATAACGTTATTAGAGATGACCTTCAACTTAAAATCCAAGTCATTAATAAATAGATATGCAGACATTTTTTCAAGGAAGAGAAATGCAGTTCTGTATATAAGTGAGTAGAAGAATCTACAGTAACTGTATTAACCAGTCTTACAACACCTGACATGACTGCCATGAAAAAATTTGACATTTTTACAACACGTGATCCCACCAACTCCAAAGTAGTTGTGAAATTCTGAAATGATGAAAAAGGAATTTCATTATCATCTATAGAAGTATCCTCTGAGAGCAGCTTCCCCACAGAACACTCCTTGCTCTGCTTGATAATACCAATTTGCTTATCGTAGCTATTTCAGTATTGACTGGGAACAAGGTCACTGAAAAACCCTGTAAATAACATTTTAAAAACCCTTGTGTCACATTTCCTATTGTTACTTAAAGTAGGATGCTTATGTTATTTCAACTGATAATTCATTGTTCTATAAAACCCACCAACATAAAAGAAGAATAAATATTATTGCCTGTCAGCACAGGAGCTAAAGCACTGAAGCTATGAAGAGTAAACTACTATTTTAACAATTCACTTTAAAAGTCCTGTTACAGAATCCCTCAGGTCCACAGTTAGCATTCATACTTTAATTCATTACAGAGCATGTATGGTGAGAAGGTACTATATAAAGGTACTATCACATTGCAAAACCTAAAAACAATGAAAGGCTAAGCTATATAGCACCTGCATCTGACAGTGGAAGGAGGAGATTAAGACAATTTATTACCCAATTAATTGAGACTGTATGGATTCTTGAATCTGTATCAAAGGATATTGGTAATAATCCAACCCAAGGGGAAAGAGTATGAACTTTAAACAAACTGTGGAAAACAAAGTGACTGCTCCTTGATCATGACTGCAAGGAATATTTTTTTTTCAATGATATTCAGAGTGTGAATTCATTAGGAAGAACATCTACCAAAATGGACCACAAATAAAACACCAACCGAGTGGGCAGTTTGCTATAGACTCTTACATGTTGCCACTGCAAAAGATGACAAGGACAATAACTTAACCAACTCTAGTGAGAAACAAGAAAAGAAACTCTGGTAACCAACAGCCAGAAAAAGTGGTGTAAAGTTATGGAATTACTCTGTAAATCTAACTGGCTGCAGCTATTTGAAGGATCCATTTGGCACTTAAGGAGAACAATCATTTAATGAGATCCGAGGGTAATACAACATAACAGAACTAAATATAGAAGAGTTTAAAAAAAGAAGTACCTGGGGAAAACATCTAAGCAGCTGTGATCTACAGAACTTATTCTCAAAGAAGACTTGGAAAACATGTAAGTATTTAAAACCAGACAAGACAAAATTTGAGAAAACACTCAAAAGTGTAAGTTTAGAACTGACTGAGAGCAGCACACAACCTACAAAAAACTGCAGCTCTATCACTCCCCTAAATTTCTGTATCTTTACCTCTAGAATTCTTGTAGTACTAGTATCCATTTATGAAAATGAACAAATTAATAAGAAATTTCCCATTTCAAATTAAACTCACAGTGTGATAATACATCAAAATCTATGCATTAATTTTGATTAGAAGAATCTGATCCATAAACCCATAAACCAAACACTTTGTAACAGCAGCGGATCATACAAAGTAAATTAATGAATAGAACTCCTCAAAGTATTTTTAATATAATTATTAAATTAATGAGACATCTTGAAAACAGGACTGATAAAGCAATAGAAATAGAATTTAATTACCATTCACATTTATTCTGGACACTTCAATCACCAGGCACATAGGAATTAATACTGTTTTAATAAAAGAAACGTTTCAATTAGCTTTTCTTGTACCGGAGCTATCTTTTAAGTCACCTTATCATGATTTTTCCAATACCTAGAGAGAACCCACCAATTTCAAAATGCATGTCTATTACTTTTTATTTAATTGTTCCAGTGTCATTTATGTCGTTCCAATTAAAGTGAATGCTTGCCTCTTTCTGTCAATAATAGTCACATTTATAGTTCAAGCATTCCCAAACATCTGACCATAGTATAAACTGTCAGGATTTTCACAAGGAATAAGCGGCCTCTACAGTAAATTAAACCTTTCTAGTGCTAACCCACAAACCCCTCATTAGTTCCCTCACCCTCACCTCCGGTTAAGGCACTTTAATGACTACCATTACTGAAACTCCCAAAACATCCCTCAGAATTACTCATTTATGAGACTTTTCCCCAGTGTCCTTCGAACAGCCCAGAGGGAAAGCTTAAGACCATTCTGGAAGAGCAGGGACAGTGGGAACTCATTTCCTGGCCTCACTCGAAGGGCTAACCCAACCCTTTGAAATGTGTGTTTGTTAGGAAGGTTTAGTATTTTATCACTATTTAGCATAAGGGGTGAGCTTCTTCCCATTCTTCCAACTTTACAGGAATCTGATGCTTCTTGTAATGAATATCTGCCTTTCATGTGCAGTAGCTAAAGAAAAGTGAGGAGAAGAAACTCCAAGGCTGACAGTCCTCAGTCGTGGGGGAAAAAACCTTGCAATGGTTGGAGTTCATATGAGCAATTTGTGCCTGCAATAATCTACAATAATATGAAAGAACTCAGGTCTTGTTTTAATCATACAAGTGAGAAAGCTCACTGGAAATACACCTGACATCTTCGCGCCTTAGCTTCAAGCTCCACATATCACTAACTCCCCAAAGGAGTCTGGGAGCTTAAGGGAGTATCTGTAGTCTCCCACTTACCATCCCCTCCCATCCTATTCTGTAAGCACACAGAAATACACGAGAGAAGTGTTCAAGCTGCTGACATAAAACTGCAGAAGTTCAAGGACCAAGAAAAGGAAAGTAGATCTAGAGTTATGAAACCAAAAGGTCAAACACAGCAAACTCTCACTAGATGAGGTTGATGCAAACCACTGCATTACATATTTAGATGCTTCTTTGGTTTCTTTACATTAAAAGAAGTGTAGAAAAGGAAAAGGAATGAAAAAACTACTCCCCTCATAATGACGTATTCCTGTCCCCCAAGTGGAAAAGATGGATAAATACACTTCTCTCCACCTTTTTTTAATATAGCAAATTCATGTGAACTTAAAGCATCTCTTGTGATTAAGTGATCCTTCTGCCTGTCAGTGCTGGAGGATCACTGCTGAAACTAGCTAAAACACACATTCTTGTCTATGTCTTAATATAGAAATAAAGTGCAATAAACAAAATAAAAATGAGAAGAAAATGATCCTTTTGCTTCTCACATCCATGATTTGCGATTTGATATGATCTGCCTTCTTGTGCTACCACTTACATGTCACTGGAGATGACAAAATTAGTCTTCCACCAATGCTCTTTCAAGACCTCTGGGTTGCAAATACTTAGTATTTGGCATAATAGATCTGGAATCCCTTAAACGGGAGTCTTCACTAGCAAACCATAAACCTCTAAATCAAAGCAGCAATGTGTCAACTTTGAAAAATACATTAATTAAGTGTTGGCAATTTTGGAATCCTGCACATGAAAATAGATTCTGTGGCCAGTCCTCCATGTTCCAAGTTTTGTTGCAACGAGCTTAACAGTGTCCCAGCCACAGAAAACTTTTAATCACGGAAAGGCCCCAGTTGTTTTGCTTTTCAACTAGAGCCTTAAAGAAGATTTACAAGGTTTTGTAGGTTCTTCTATTAATGACATATAAAAAAAGCAAAACCTATTTTGAGTGCTCAGCCTGGCCTGGGGGGCGAGAAGAACGGTTTTCATTATGCTCTGAAAGAATAACAGGCAAAATCGTCCTAAAATGCTTACTAAACAGAAAGAAAAACAAGATGAAAAGTGTTTTTCTCACACATCCAACTAGTCGGTTACACTTCCTGAAGTGCAATGGCCATGAAAAGCAAGGAACTAAAATATGCTTTCAAGAAGTGTTTGAAAGCATTCTTTCAAGCATTCTTTATTATGCCTAAACAGAGCTAGAAATATCAATTATGCCTCTTCAGGGCTCACATTCTATAGATTGAACCCATCCCTGAAAAGCTGATAGAGAAAATCTTAGAAATTATCTATTTCTTAGCTTTAATAAACTACAGGATAAACAGTTAACAACAACCTTTCTCCTCCAATTAGGGTGGCTAATTGTGTTTCAACTACAAGCAATTACAGGCATTACTTTGGAAACTAATTGAGGACCAGCATGTAAAATTCAGATCAAACAGCTAAACATGAATAAACTAAAGGATGAATAAATTTTCAGAAAGAGCTGAATGACTGCTAGAAGCTATCAGCTATTTCATGCATGCTGTTCTGATTACCTGCTTAAAGCACAAACCTGCATAGAGTCTGTTCTTACAGCCCAGCAAAAATGGCAAAATGCAACCGACCCCAGCAGCAAGAGAGGAGGGCAGTAGAAAAATTTAATTAACTGACAAACCTAGAAGAAACTGGGTCAAGCAGCCCAACTTTCCTCTATCATACTCAGAGCTAGAGTGGTAGGAAATCCTATACACAATTCTATTATCTTTAAAAGAAGTTCTACTTGTTCTTCAGGAGCAATCCAAGAGGCATCCCCCACCATGAAGTTAGCTCCCAGTTCAGTGTGTGATTCAGCAGATTAAACTATGCAATGTCTACCACCAGAGGGAGGTGTTCTATTATACTGCGTTTTCCAAAAACTTCCCTGCACATTGATTTCTGTTCTATTTCATCACCATCAGTAGGGAACAAGCTTCCTTCTTTCTGTAAAGACACTTTGAAGAGTCTCGTTATGTATATCCACTTTAGACTAATTACTGCTACAGCAATTTTGATTTTCTATTTAAGAGAACAATTTGGTAACTAATCCATCATTTCCATCTCAAACAATCAACAAAAACTCTGCCGTTTATCCTCTCTTTCTGACCCATAACACAAAGGCAATAGAAACGCTCATCTTCTATATGACCAGGGACTATAACAGATTTTTTTCCAAAACAAAAGCTATTTCTACTGTCTTCAGTGGGGAGAAGAAAAAAAGTGTGAAGTGGCATCACCTTCCTATCTTCCATAAATCAGTTCAGCTATTCAAACTTGAAAGATATATAAATAAAACAGTAGAAAAAGAGAGAGTTGCAGAAGACAGACTGATGTAATTTCATCTTTGGTAAATTCTGCTGCATAAATCTGTGGGAATAACAAGTAGCACAGTTTCCTAAAAGACACTGGAGTGGTGCCAACGATGTCTAACTGTAAGAATTTAATTTGTGCACAAGTGTGAGTGGACAGAGGCAGACACCTCTGGAAAAAAAATTCAGAGTGCCTACATGAAGAAAAAAACTACTGCAATATTAAGTGCCTAAATCACTCTCCTGGAATATTTACTTGCCTCTATTGACTACAGTGGGCAATTCAGTTATACCTGGAAAAAAAAAAAAAAAAAAAAAAAAAAAAAAAAAAAAAAAAATCCCACAACCCAGCCATCTTGCTTTACAATGGTTCCACCTATTCTGCACAAGTAAGGAATACACACAAACCCCTTGCGTTTGAAAACGTAGAGTTGTATGCTTCCTGCACAGCTGAACAGCTACTACTTGAGAGACTCAAACCAACAGCAAATAGAAACACAGATGAAAAAGAGCATTAGGTTTTCCTGTGTGTACCACTTCAAATACAGGGTACACCAACTCCAGTCTTCAGGAAAAGAAACCTGTCATCCATTGCATTGGCTATTTCTAATTAAAGTCTGCAAGTTCTTCAATATATGAACATTTGATGGTAGCTTTTATCAGGAGACTCGCCAAGGTTAAATCTGATGTTGCTCGAGAAGCAAAAAAATCTATAATAAAACAAGGAGAGTAAAGTTTTCCCTATTAAATTGGTTTTGCTTGGAAATAGTGACAGTAAATCTAACAGGTAATACTCTGTGGCTGACTTTCCACCATTATTCCTCATTTAAAATGCTATAAGGTAACATTTTAATGCTGCCTAATTGTCTCTACATTAAAATACCTCTGAGGCAAACAACTTCAGAAGTTGTTCTTCTGAAGCATGGATTTTATTCCCATAAACCTAGAGTAGGACCATAGTGACAGATATGACACCAGATACATTTTTATGCCTATATATAAAATAAACTTCAACAAACTAAATATATTTAATGCAGGTCAACATAGGAAAAAAGGATTTTTTTTTTTCCTATATGGAAAGAAACACTAGAACCATTACTTCTATTCATACTAAATGCTTGGATTTATATGATTTTTATGATTTATATGTTTATTTAAAAAAAAAAAAAAAGGCTGCACTAGATATTCAAAAAGTCAAGTTTAGGGAACATTTCTCTTTCTCTTACTTGCCCAAGGTTTCTGTAAGCATTAATACATTAAGATTCCCCACAAATAACAGTGGCGGCTCAAATGAAAACAGGCATAAAATGAAGGTATTCCCAGTTATTACATCAATCCACAGCCTAATGTTTGAGGTTTTTTCCCTAGAACTAAATTCCAAGTTGATATATACTTTCTCCAAGATTTTAACTAAGAAATCAATCTGTAGAATTGCATGCTAACTGCACTGATACTACACAGGAACTCAAAATTTGAATCTTAAATCTTGTTTCATAAAGGCAAACCTTCTGCAAGTCTCCTGCACTTGATTTCACAAAGACCCAAGAGTGTTCCTGGTTTTGCCCTATCTTCTTCCTGCCAAATTCAGCAATGACTAAGAACGCATTAGCACTACAAACACTCACATATGAAACCCATATATTCAATTCCATCAGCATACTCCCTTGCTAATTAATTCACGACCTCTGCAACACACTCTGGGACTTCAATCTACAATCTCCTCCAGTTCCCAGTTCAGAACATAATTCAATCCTGACTGCAACACTGGTCTGGCTTCCTGCTTATTCCTTCATTTCCAAGTTCCCCAGGCTATATTAGAACGTGTCATATGCATCTGAAATAAACAGTGTGGTTATAGAAGCTCAGCTTTCAATTACAAAATTTCACCGCCTCATATTTAATTTTAGGAAGAACACTTATTTTTATACTTCGCAGACACATTAACAGCTGTGCTACTTCTGCTTTGCCTAGTCTGTCCTGAGTTGAATTCTGCTTTATTAAATCACCACCAAACCTAGTCCTGGTTGTGATGCTGCTTGAAATAAGCCGATTTAAATTTGCACGTTTAAAAGAATTTCTGAAAACCAAAGACAAATAAATCAATGCCCCAAAAGAGCCCATGGTGGCAGAGGTGACAGATGAAATCCAAGCTTCTGCAGTATGTTCAACTGGAATATTTTGAGCTACTTTATATTGAACTGTACACCATTTAGAGTGAAAAATGCCCCATATTACATGTTTGAAAGTAAAGTTTGTGTTTATTGTTGAGTGATCTTTTCAGTATTTGCAAATACACCTTGAATGTTGTTAGTTACATTCTCATAACCATTTTGTAAGGGTATCCAACTGCCTTTAGAGATAGCGAAAAGCTGTGTATGAAGAAATTAAGCTGCTTGCTCAATTTCATGCTGGAGAAGCATGACAAAGTCAGAAAGCCTATATTCAAATTTGGGAAGGTTTTTTGTGAGTATTTTTAGAAGTTTTGAAAACAGTTTGCCCTGGGTCTTTTTGTAGTCTGGCATCCTTGGCCACTGTGGGTGACAGAGTGCTCACTAGTCAGCTGTGGCTGTCCCTGTACAGACATTCTTTTATTCAATTTCATGGATTATTTAGGAATTGTTCACTTGTGCACAGGAAACAGTTTGAAGAGAGCAAGGAACATTGTAAAGAGAGTGGAGCTGATGAAAGCAGAACAGAAATCAGAAAAGAAAGGACAGAGTTAGGAGTATACTGTGTGAATAACTCAATGCCACAACTAAATACGAATATTCTGATATTAACCATTTTGCTTGTAAATTGTAAGGTTTGCCATTTATTTCTTGCTTAATCATACTGACCCTTCTAGACAAAGAAAACCTGGTTTTAAAACTATCTCTGACAAAGAGCTCACTCAATCCTCCTGAAAAGAAACAGCACTTATAACCTCTTTATAGACATCACACAATACCCAAACAGCTTGTTATTTTGCAAATGGTAAAGCAACTAGTCTAATTTCAAATAAAGTGATGCCACAGTTGACATCAAAAGCTTTTCAGTCCTTGACTTTTGCTCTCCTTTTCCAGAGGACCCTGAAGTAGATCATCGTGATGTGTGGTAAAATTACCACTTTCTGGTTCTAGAACTCCTTTCTATTATTGTTGCTCATCAGACCTGAAATCTCTTCCCTTCTCCACACTCCCTCAAAAACGTAATTTTAGAAACATGAAATTTGTGTACTCTGGTCAATTTAAAGATGATTTACACGGTCTATTTTTCCCATCAAACCTGCTTTACAAGAAAACTGCACTATGATATTGATTTGCAATAACATAAAAATAACTGCATCAGTCTGTAGATCTGCAGCAGTCCTTCATGTTAAAGACATGGCACTACTCTCAAGAATTTTCAGACTAGTTTTTACATCCAAAGTAGCAGAAAAGTAATGATTTTTGTAAAAAGCATTACAGTCAAAGACTGTGCTAGGAACAGGCTTGTCTGTCAAATTCACTGCAATGCTAGATTCTCAAGCCTTCTGTTTAATTCATGCTAAAGACTGAGGCAAGCATTGGTCAGTGGAGCGTGGTAGTTGTACATGCCCATGAATGATGTGTCACCAGCTTCTAGAGTCAAGACTCATATTTATGATTTTCTGCATTACCTGCCTGCCAGACTTCTTTCAGTGCTGTAGAAGGTATTTTGCCTTAGTGATACATGTCTTCTTTTCATCATTTATTTTTAGGAAGCCAGACACTTCCTGCAACTTTTTTTTCCCCCCTCTTTTTGAGAATATCCCCAAGCATATGATATCTTAAAGATATTCTACACAAAGGAAGTTAAGACTATTGCTGGTCATTTTCATATTGTCTTCTCACTGGAGCATAATTCCACTTTATTTTTCTCGAGTCTTTCTCTTTCTTGTGCTGTCAAGCACAAGGGAAAAAGAAACAAGGCTAGAAGCAAGTAAGTGTCACTATTCATAATGTGCTGTGTTGGCAAAACATGCTAACACTAGGCAAATGCAGAGCAGTCCCAATGCACCTGAATCCTGTCAAAAGCACAGCATGCTGACAGTGTCACGTTTAGGAAGATCTGGAAGTTCAGTAAAGGTACAGAGCTATCCCTCTGCTATTCTGAACTCCTTTTCATAGTTTAAGAAAGCAAATCTTACTCTGCTATTCTGATGCTGAGAAAATAGCATTTCTATTCTCTTCATTACCTGTTCAATGACAGAAGACTGAAAGGGTTTCATCAAATCTCATGTGGTGAAGAACAGAAAGCTGTAGCTTTCCACCTGGATGCCTGATTAGTACTAAAATATCTTTAAAAACATCTGCTTTTAAAAATAGAAGTTGGAAGCACAGCTCTCTACATTATTACAAAATGAATGTCTAATTGAAGTTCAAATTAAACTGATCCAAAACTGTCAAGCTACAACTACTTGTGTAGTTGTAGTAGTTGTGTAGCAGATTTTTGTCCTACTGATAAAATTACAAGTTATTTTTACATTGCAATTTTTCATGAGAGGAGAAGAATTGTGTATAGCGGATTATGTCACAGACCTACCCCTAATGCCTAGAAGTTCCTCCAAGCTCCTGTGCTTGGGACCTACATTTGCCCAGTTTTCCAGAAGGAGTGAGAAGTAAAAAGTCCACAACTGAGAATTCCTGAAATTTTCAAACAGAGGTTACATGCCTTGTTTAAGCAAAAGACACCACCTATTCAGTATGCAGCTGCAAACAAGAGATTTTTAGAAATACTATCTAAGCAAAAGAACTAGAAGTCACATCAGAAAAATAAAGAACACTAGAATATATATGTATCCACCTAAGAACAGTCACTATTTCTTGAAAACATCCAGACTATGCACCAATACCTCATGTAGTTTCCTTAAAGCCACCAGATTACTCCCTAATTCAATTATTTGTTAGAAATGTGTAGATGCAAATGGAGAGCAGCCATATGATAGCAGCTTCAAGTATTTTTTCCAACTAAAACTGTAAGTGCAACCTAAATACCATATTTATTTAAAATGCTGTTCAACAACTAAACATAATGAGAGCAGAAAGAACAGAGAGTAATTAGCTATAGCAAAAGAGAAAAGATGCTGCTGAGGTATCATGCACCTGAAAGTAATTATATGGGAAGATAAAAATCAGAATGGGCCTCACAATGAGACATTGCAATAACAGCTTGAAATTTACATACTGGTTTTATTTAAAATATAATCATTTGTCATCTTTAAGAAAGCACTAAATAGTCCTAGGTTAATTAAGATTCAAAATTATTAGAGAAGTATATACACACTAAGCACTCACTAAACTACCCAAAAAAGCCATTTAGTTTGGTTAAAGCCAAATGCATCAATAAATCTCTCAAATTTAATTATATTTATGCATATCTGCTGCTCTCCTAAAAATGACTCGGCTAGCAATGTCTCTGTGAGGAAATCCAGTAGGTCCATTCTTGTCTCTGTTGTCCCTTCAGAGACTTTGAGCAGGCTGGGACATGTCAAGTCTAAACGCTACCATAAGTCCTCCTTTTCAAACATAAATAGTGCATGAGAGCAGAACTATTTAATTCACCCATTTAATCCTCTTAATATTTTAAATATGCCAGAATTTGGTCACAATGAAGTAAGCTTTTCTCTTGTGGCACAGCATTACTTTTATATGCTGTATATTTCAGTATCTATTTTCCATGCTCATTCACCCTAATTAGGGCTTTACTGAGCAAGAAGGTAACAACTACTGGGTTCTCTAGCCAGTATAACATTGCTTCTTTTAATCAACACGTTGCAAATGACACGACCAAATAAAACCAAAAAAAAATGCACATGCAAAAAAAAAAGACAAAACCAAAAAACTTCAACTTATTTTAATCCAGTAACATGACAGGCAGCAATTATCAGAGACTGTGATAAACAGCGTACTGTCAAACCATATTCTTAGTAAATACATGAGGAAGAATTACAAGCGATGCTATTCTGCCCTTAAAATCCAGGTCCATACTCAAATGCAAAACATAAATTTACTCGCAAGAGTGAAAAGAAGCCAAAGCAATGAAGAAGTTGGCTTCAGAAACTTCTACCATCTGAATCATTTTTGCTGACTTCGTGACATCTTACTTTTACTGATTAAGAACCTTTCCCCTCCAGTATCCATATTGGTTGTATAGTTTCCACTGAGAAGAGCAGTCTTTCGTATAAATATTAATGTTTTACACCTACAAAGGCGGGATTCTGTGAAGAATGTTTTTTTCTTTGAAACTCTATTTTGATTTTCTGTGGTTCCACCCACTATTGCATAAATTGAGTTAGCTACAGTATTCCACTGGGATTTTAATCTTTTATATCTTCATTGATATTTTATATACTTAATTATAAGGATCAAAAAAATATGCTTTCAAAATGTTTCTGTATACAAAAAAAACACCATACTTTAGGAGATATTATGAGGCAAAGAACTCTGCAAGGACACTGTAAGATGTTGAGGAAAAACATGCCTCCAAACTGAATTTTAGTTTTTCCCTCTTCACTACATCAGACTCAAAAGAATGAAGAAACTTCTTGGTTGCTATTCATTGTTTCTTGACTTACGCTGTTTACTTGCAGGTTTTGGGAATTTGAGAGCAAGTGAACTATTCAGAGCACCTTCTGACATTTACATGTAACATAGCCAGAACATGTTCACAGCACTTGGTGAGTCACAGTCTGATGAAAAAGGAGGGAAGGGAAATAAAAGCAGTTCAGAAAACATGCAAGTATTGTGATTATACTGATCAAACCCTCAGAACTGACAAGTTACTGAATGTGTCTGACATTTGGAATCAATACTTTGCTTTAAGATCTAACCATCAGTTTCCAAGTTACAATCAGTAAATGCATGGATCTGTGTCAAACATCAGTTAAACATTCACCAGATTTCAGTTACAAGCACCTAAACAAAGACAGGTTTAACTTCAACCTTGCAACTTTGCAACAAGTCCTTGTACTTGTGAAGTATCTTGCTTCCTTATGCTAGAGTCTCCAAGATCTTTGATTAACATCTTTGTAAATTGACAGTTTGCTATTTATATGTAAGTGTTGAAGTCTTAATCCTTCTCGCTTAGAGCTTCCAGAGTTCAAAATTTTCCTCAAGCCACAATGACATTCTGAACATAGGATGTAATCTACACGTAGCTGAATATCAACCTTCAGTGTACAAGGCCATGAGTAGAGGTTTGGAGTACAGGAAAGTATTAAAACTATTTTTTCCTGTTTGTTGAGATGGGATACTGTTTAGTGCGAGGACCCTCTATTTTTGTTTACATGGTACTCAGACCTGAACTTCTATCTTAGATATCTAAATGACCCTGAATCCTCATAACATACATTTTACAAATGAGACATAAGTAGAAAAACTAAATAATTTTGTTCAGCATAGTAAAGTCATTTGTGGGAAATTCCAAATTAATCCCACATCTTCAAATCCTTTTCTTTTCCTACTTGCATTTCTTTCTTCTACTATACTGAGTTTAACATCACTTTATAGACTTAAGTGCCTAGATAATACCCTAATTGGCGAGTGCACATATCTATACCTATATATCTCCACATTAAATGTAAAAAAAAAAATTTAAAAATTGAGACTCTAAATGACTACAAACCTGTGGATTCTACCATCATTAATGTAAAGAAAACTAAAAGCCACTTTTGAAAATGTGACTTTTATATTCCTAATAGACAATTTACATTTAAAAGAGCTCTCCCTTCACCTCCAAGTGACTTCATCAATGGGAAACAACATCTACTATAGCTGTCATTTTCTACTGCCTAGAAGACTTCTTCCCATCTTGGTGGAAAACAGTCCGGGTTTTGATTGTGTGTACATTTTCTACACTTCCACCAAAAACCAGATCTGAATACACACAGTCACATCTGCTCAAAAATTAGAGGATGTTGTGGGATTAATATCTTTATTCTTCACATAGCTTCCAAAACTGTTGGGATAATATTCAAAATGCCCCGTTTGAAAGGTGTTCCATGAGAGATGGCACTGACATTGTGGATGACAGATCTCTGGAGTAACAGAATGCTTTTTTTATAATAAAAATCAGACAGGTAAAATGGAGAGGGTCAGTTGTTTACCAAAATCTGCAATGAACTCGCTCAGGAACAATGAAACACTACTAGCTCACTTCATTCCGCTACATACACAAACTATGCTTTTATCCCTTCTAACATGTAACATGCATATATACCCCTTCACCTGTTCAGTCTCATCCAGTTCCCAAAACCTTTAAACCAAAACACATTTACATAACCTGCACATGATTTTACCCCAGACAAAAGGACAAGGGAATCGTCAGCATGAAAATACCATACTTTCTAAGCACTGTTAGAAAATGCTCAAAATATACAGTGATACATGGTAAAGAAGTCTGTATAAAATAAAGCATCATACAACTGTGCCTTAGAGTTGGTTTCATTCTAACTAATGCTGGACAAGATGGAGTAGTAGGCACCCCAAAGATTTTGAGAGGCAATATAAACTGTGAAAAAGTTTATGCATTATCAGTTTATAGGAAAATTTGAAGCAGAAAATGGGAAAGCTGAAAGTTAGCATTTTTAGAAGGAAGATTTTGGTGGGGTTTTGTTGGGGTTTTTTGTTGTTTTGTTTTGTTTTGTTTTGTTTTAAAATTATATGAGAGTAGAGCATAACAGAATTTTTAAGCATGTCCAACAAAACTTAGAAACCTGAGTGGACTTTTTTTGCCAGTATTAAAATCTGAGTACATAACATTCCTAAGATTCACTTCTCAAAACTGGTGCATGTAGCAAAACATTTTTCTTCATTATTTATTGTGTTTCACCCATTAAACTGTGAGCTTCCTCAGAGGCTCAAAACAAATCACCAGCCATATATAATGGGCAAAAGCACCAAGAATAATGATGAAAAACTACAGAAAAGCAAAGAGGCAGTATTTATTTTCTGTTAGGAGAGCAAGTCCCACTAGCATGGGAGGAGTAAATGGAAAAAGGAGACTCCAGTATTTTTTTAGGAGCAATTACATGTTTTAAAGGTAGGGGTGTTTTTTTCTTTTTCTCTGTGAAAGTGACGACGACTCTGGAAATCAAATGCATCTCACAACACAGTGAGGGCAACTGTGTGAATTTCCATCAAAACTTTTTATGAGCAACAATGCAGTAATGACTGAAGAGCTGAAAGGAATTAAAAACATTTAAATCAGACAATGAACATGGTTTCATACTGGTATCTTCAAGAGGCCCAGAAACTATTAAGTATAGAACATGCTTGGTGACAAAGCTGACTTTAGTCCCATCCCAGGATCAGGTTTATATAGCTGTGTTTGTATGCAGCATAGAGATGTTGGGTAGAAAGAAATACTGCATAGGGATAAAACACAGAACACACCAATTACTGTGAGAGAAGGTATTAAACATGTTAATCATATTTTAAAATTGCTTATTTCACCAAAATGCTGTGACCAGTGGAAGTAGAAAGCTTACCCCCCGCAGGTTTGGCAGGAGAGGTAAGTATCTGATCATTCAACAGTACCCTTAGCTGGCTGCTTGAACAGCAACACTGAACAGCCCTCAAAAGATCAATTTAATGATACTCAGCAAGGAATATAAAGAACACAGATTCCAAAGAGAACATCACTGGGTGAAAAATTCATGGTCCTGCAGAGTGTGAGAAGACAGAAAAAGTGGAATGAATAGAAGAATATTTATTGCAGTCATTTTCCGAAAGCTGCACTGTCCAGTGTAGAAGATACATATTTATAACAAAGCACTTAGGAGCTATTCTGCTCTCCAACACTGACTTTCTGGGTGATGTTGCACAAGTCACGTCAGCTATGTCTCTTTTCACTTTTTCCATATGCTGATCTTGTCAAATTAGCTTGCAAACTTATCAGCAAAATTATTTGTTCTGAGAATTCACCTACAAAGTATGCTCAGGAAAGTTAACTCAAATTAAAATGAATTACAAGTCTCAAGTCACTGAGCATAAGCCTTAGTAAAGCCTGACATAAATTTCTCAGAAATACCAAATCTTAAGTTTCAACTTCACACCTCCAGCTAATACACTTCAGTTTTCCCATGTCTTGCGTTGGCCTTCTATGCATGTTCACCAGTTAATACAAGCCTGGATGTACAAGGTTACTACTTTACTACTTTATTATTGCTTTTACTGCTTCAAGTAGTACTGAAGAAATTTTCATCCAAAAAAAAGCCTCTTTGTCTAAAGAACCGGAATCAGAATTTCATATTCTGCAAAAATACATATGAATAGGCAGCGCACTAGCTGCAGCCCACCAAGTTAACCTAGCACTCCTCCTCCATTTTAGTACGCCTCTTGGAAAGCCTTGCACCAATAACCCTACTATATACTAACTTTCATGGACAAATCATTAATCTTCCCCACACTGCTTATCTCAGCGAGGATAATGTTTGATCTAATTCTAACAGATTTTCATTTCAGAACCAATTGTAAATCTCAGCATGGGATTATATACAACTTCAATGAGAGAGTCTCATCCAAGAATCTGCTGACATGCACTTGTTTAGATTTGCAGTATTTCCTTATGGTGGTGGGAGCTCAAGGAGAAAGGTTAGTTGAAAAAAAAAAATTAAAAAGAAATGACACTTCTTTACTGCTAATCATATTGATATGACTATATAGGAAATCTGACTTAACTGCTTATGGCATTTCTATTTATCTTTAGAAATTTCAAGGCAAAGTCTGTGTTCTCTCTTTATAGGTGCTTTTCACTACATCGAGTGAGTTGCAGCAATTAATGCAAAGCAAGAAAGCAGCTCTTTAAACCTGCTGACAGACTTTTAATGGGAGAGGTGGCAAGTGGTGGACATGTCCTGGCAGTGTGCTTAATGGATACACAAACACCCACACTCGTCAGCCTAAAGTGATGCTGGCAGAAAATTAACTGAGAGATACAAAGCTCATTTAACAAAGAGACCCACAGCAATCTGGACAATATAAGACTGTATAAAGGCTAGGAGAAGGAAAACTAGAAGATATATTTCTTCAAGGAGATGGCAGTCTTTAATTTCACAAGTCATTTTATTTAGCCTTGTTGCTTCAGTGCACAAATCGTCACCTCTGCTTTGCAAAGCAAATGCTTTTCTACAGATCTGTAAGCTCCCTGGACAGAGCATGCCACAGACTTGCTTGAGTTAAAAGGAGATTTTCACATTAATAACACTGCCACCATATCACGTTTTCTTCAGACGCTTCAGAACGTGGCTGTAATAGAAATGATAGTCCTTCTCTCACATTATAACCATTTCAAAACTCAAATCTCAACCACTGTCAGACCTATTGTAATTTGACAGAAAAGCAAACCAGTATATTGACTTACACCAACTACTGGCATAAGAGACAGACCTACTAACAATGATTAAAAAGCAAAACCAACCCAAAATAAAATGTACTACATGCTTAAATGAGAAAAAAACATTTATCTATTCATGCTTCAGAATACCCAGCAGCCCAAACGGGGCATGGCTGCTTTCTACCACACAAGGTACGATGTAAACAAAAGAACATGCAGAGGCAAGACTGCAGAAAGTATATTTGGGATATTACAGTCTAGTTTAAATACTGTAATGAAATTGAAGTTCAAAGTCTTCTGTAACATTTCTGTGGGATTCCATCTTTGTGGTGACTAAGATACAAGATCAAACTACACTGGTTTATGATCTAGTATAAAGGGTAATCATCCTGTTAATTAGTATTTTTAAGCAACTTTCTGTGGCACTGAGAGCATGCTTCTTATTGAAGAGTAATGAAATTTCAAGTGCATGAATCCTCTGCAATAGTTAAAATGAGGAAAATGTCAGGCTGTCTGTTTCCTGGGATCTGACATTTCCCAACACAGAACACATATCCTGAAGTGACTTGTAAATCTACTACTCACTCTTCCTCCAGACCTTCTCTTTGAACTGTCTGTATACCAAGAACTAGGAAGAAAAGTTTATAAACCCCCAGATATTACAATGGTATGAACAGCCAGCACTCCCTGAAGTTTCAGAATTACACAGCCAATGGTAAGCCTTTCCATCCTCCCTTCTTACATAACATTAAGAAAAAGGAAAATGTTTTACATGCTGCAATAATAAAAATAAATAAATAAATGGTTTTACCTTTAGCAAAAATAAACCTCTCCTCACTTTGTAAAAGCCATTTTTCAAATACAGTTCATCTAATCTATAGTTGAGGATGATTTTACTCCTCAAACTGAATTAAAAAAAGAAATCTAACTAAATCTATCCCACCCAATTATCTACATGAGCCAAAGTCTGAAATTTTCTCCAATGCAGAAGTACTCTAAGCACTTTCCAACCAAAATGTATCCAGAACAAGATGATTGCATCATTTAAAAATCACATCTTGAAGAGAGAAACATGCCACAGTTCAGAAAACCTTTCTTGTAACAGCTGCAGGAGTATAAGCAGCTTTCCCTGCATGTTCCTCAGCTGACTGTCCTACTCTGCACCTTCCACTGTACCAACATTACAGTGTGATGAACCACATCAGAAAACCGATCTGAATTTGGAAAAAATACAACCCCTCCTCTCATCTCAAAGAACCTCATACATCAGAACAAGCACATTTTTGTTGTCAAATTTTTTTGGCTCTGGTCAGCATCACACAGTTCCCAGCCCAGTTACACAACAGAACTGGGGGAGCAACACTGAGAAGGGAACAAACAAGAAGTCCTTGAAACCATACCAATCTCAGAAGAAATGTACTTAAAACTCTGGCTTTAGTTTCATGTATCTGTACAGTAAGCAGTGACACAATTTTCAGAGCAGACATGTTCTGAGTATTTGAAGCGGTTTGCAAAATCCAGTAACTTAGTTATCTTTGCTTCAGCAGCTTTATGGGAAAGTTTTCTTAAATTACACCCCCTTCCTATAGAGGCATATGTATTTTAACATCCATGAATGGTGTTGTAACTTGGACACAGTACATCAACATTCTTCACCTTTACTACTCCTCTCTCCATGCAGCTCAATCAACTTTCTAATAGCCAAACTCTAGAATATCTTTTTTATCCTTTGGTATGACAGTTTCAAATAAGACTTTCAATATACTTTTCATTTAGGAGTAACTCTACAAACTATAAGCACGGATTAGTATCTCTCTGGCACAGTTAAGTATTTGTAACAAACATTCTAAAATCAGTCACACATCTTCCACAAATAGCCCTTCTTCCATTTTTTTAGCTAAAAGACAAAATTCCTTTCTTTGTAACCACGCACACCTTTGCCAGAGGTATCATGGGAGCCAGCATTTTAGAAAGATTTAGAAGAGGTAACATTGACAATGCTTCTATCTAAAAGAATAAATCAAATATAAATGAAGTCCTCCTGCTCCACAAGGAAATCACTTGCTAACAAGGGTCAAAAATAAGCCTTCCTTTGCTATCAGTTATTAGATGGTTGTACATTTTTGTGCTCTAGATAATTTTTTGCTCCTTTTCTTAGTAAAAGTCCTGGATACCTCAGACTCCAGACAAATTTGACTCAGAAGTAGTTTCCATGATAATCCAGAATGTCTCAGCAATAATGAAGGGTATCCATAAATTTATTTTTATATTCTGGCTTTCACTACTGTATTACTTTGGTTTGAAGGCACCTCTAAGCATTGCCCCATCCAAAACATGTTAGAACATGTTATTAGTGTTGATCCCTTTTTTCTAGGATACAGGGATGTCAAAACTGAGACATGTCTAGCTACTCCTAAATTAACTTTCAGACAATTTGACAATATATCTTTAGTTTGTAATTAGCTTATGAATTTCCACTACCCATCTATTCTGACCCATGTGTAATTGCCCCCTCCCTTGTGGTCTCAAAGCTATTTGTGAGGTGGTAAAATATACTCAAATACAGAACTCATCCAGGAGTTCTGCTGTGTGGCCAAAACAGCCATACCAGCAAAAGGAAACAGTAAGTCCGGCTTTCTAATTCAGCTTACCTATACCAGTTCATATTGCTGGCGGAACTCTATAAAAGTGTAACTTAAATTTTCCATTAAATTTAAGCTACCTTCACCTCATTCATCTAAACATAAAAGCTTATCATGTACAGCTTCAGAAGAAACTTCCCAACACACTGAGCCCACAAACAGCTATTGAAGGGGGGAGCAAGATTAGTCAAATACTGACAAAACTGGCAAAATAAGAAAGAAGGCTGACAAATCTGAACAGCAAACTGGACAACTCAATTACCTTAAGCACTTCTTTGAGGCACAGTTACTGTTTCGCAGGTAAGAAAGGGAAAGAACAATGAAATACACAAAGTCTAACAAAGCAATCTACACCACCATTTGTCTAATTCTATATGACACATAAGATAATGTCCAAAATAAAAAGAAAACCAGAAAAATTAAGTTTACAGTAGAAAGATACTAGATAAAAGCAGGTATTAAATCAGTAGACAGTACTGGCCTTCTAGTAGTGATTTACAGAAAAAGTAGTAACCTGAAACATAACATTATGTCTCTAGGGGAAAGTTTTATCTTTGAGATAAAAAAATTGAACACATCATAATGTCACTTCACTGTCTGCTGAGAAACCTCTATCCCATCATCTGTCCAACTCAAAGGACAACACTAAGAGAAATCTGAGCAGTGAGCTCTACAGCTTCTGAGAGGTTATGTGATTTTCTGTTCTTCCCTTCAGGTTAGGTGATAGCTACAAAGACGTGGAATTTTGTTTTCCTCCTATTGCTTCCACATTGTCAAGAGACAATAGAAAAAGCTTTAAGAACAAATACACATTTCAGAATTTATCTTGAATCCCTGTATGCACAAAGTGAAGAGAGGCAGTTCAGTGTTTTCAAAAAACACAAAGTGAAGAGAGGCAGTTCAGTGTTTTCAAAAAACAGGAACATTGATACAGTGAAACTAAGTAGATAAGCTTTCAGACTGTATTTTAAAAGCACTCAGTGCATGGATGGCTGGGCACACTAATAACTAACTTCAAATACCAGCTGAAGTAGCTCTATAATGGAAAGACAGTCTAACTAAATGAATGCCAAGCAGGAAAACCAGCTTATTTTTCCATTACTCATATTTGCTTGTTCACAAAACCCACAATAGAACTATCTACTGTTTGCCCCCTCTCTAATTTATCATATTGAAAATTAATATACACAAATAGGTGGAAGTGGAACTTCAGAAATATTGTGTACAAGGCTAATGACTTGGATTATATTTCTCAAAGTACTCTATTGCTTTGATTGCTTTGGAAAGTGTTACCCACTGTTCTAAAAATAAAGTCACAATTATTGAGCTATTCTGAATCTCAATAAAACATATTTCTTTAGATTTAGGAGCACTATAATAAACATTTGCTTTTTATTTTCCTTATATCTGGGACATTGAGAATGACCTCATTCTGTTTTTCCCATGTCCATGAGTAATAAACCACAGCTGCAGACCTCATTTAGCTGTCTGAATAACCTGGGATACCCAAGCATGTTCTGTTCTCACTGGGTATGGTGCAGTACTTCTGTTCTTACAACTATTTTTTCTATCTGAGCTCAACACACAGTCCTGTCTATTTTACATGATGAGAGTCAGAATGGAAAGAATCAAACCATGCGTCCCAGGTACCAATGCAAAGTCTAACAGATATGGTCAACAAAAAGCATTTTTAAACAATTATGGCAGAGTAGTGGTAATTAAGAGATGTAACTGTAGATTACAGCAGAACCCAAGATACACATCTCAAATCCCTAACCGGAAAGTCGTTCCTGCTCTCAAAAAAACCCCATGCTGTCCAAGAGCAAGGAAAAGCCATGAGAAGAGATATCAGAAGCAAGAGAATTTGCAACTAGTAAAGAAAACAAGATAGTCTCTTGACTGTATGCATATTTATCAGCATACTAGAACAAAGTCCCAGTGCTGGCTGTCACTCAAGTTATAAACTATGTTTTCTGGGAGAAAACTTTGAGAATTAAAGTATACCAGTCACATGTTCCTTAGTAGTGACGGGAATTTTACGATTTGTTATGATTCATAGTTGGTGAAATGCGCTGGCAAGCACCATAATGCGAAATTAAAATTTCGAGTAAGGAAAGCGGTGTGGCTTACAAGCTTTTGTTAACCGTCCAAATATTTATCACATTAGCAGTAAGAAGCATGGTGACAGATGACAAAGCTGGGGTTTCCTAAATGAAATTACGAGTTTACAGGACTATGACAGGGGTCTCAAAGCACAGAAACATGCTTTGTCAGGTCAATCCCAAAACATCAGATGTAAAATAGAGATTTAAATATGTTATACCGTTTCACCTGTTCTTACAAATTGCAGTGTATTTGAGTTGCATTCGGTCAGCTGGGAGATAAATCTGTTCTCAACAGCTATGTGGCTGTGTTTTGGAAAGGATACCACTCCACAGAGATGGACTGTTAAATCTATAACTAACAGATACCAGCATGTCTAAGGGAGATTATATAGGACAGTGCTTTTGTCATTTGCACACTGGACATCAGCAAATATTTTCCCCATAACATCACATAAGAGACAAATAAATAGTAAGAATTGTCATACCAATGATGATTGTTCATTGTTTTGGAAGGTACAGATGCAGTTACTTTCCACTCATGTCTGTTAGCATGACATTAATGTACAGTAAAGGAAACTTTCAATAACAACAAGTGTGAAACAATCAATAGCAATTTACTTCAAGGGGTTGATAATCTTTGCTCTAGTAAATCAAGCAATATAAGCAATGCTTCATTCTTGCAGAAACCCCTAAAAGGCAGCCATTGGAGCTCTTAAACATCTCAGGCAAAAAGAAAAATGCAGACACATCTGAGAATTTGTTCCTATCACTTTGCCCAAAAAGAGAATTCAAAATAAAGGACTGATAGATGTTATCTGAGCTTTTTGATATATACTTTTGTTCTTTAAATATAGTGAGTCTTGCAAATTCAAGATGCTCTGGTACTGTAATTCTGCTCAGTTAGACAAAATAGGTAACTGAACAAATATACCATCAGGGTCCAGCTTAAGAAATCTAGTAAAGACTTCTCCATTCACAGAACTTGGCACATGCTTTGAACCTGCAGAAACACTTCCTATTCCTCCTTCAGGAAGAAGGCAATTTTATTATGCCTAATACAATCATCAGCTTCTCTACAAAATGGCCAACGTCATGTCCACTTTCCATTAGAAAGAGTCAAGGCTAACACTCTACACCACCCAGTATCAGTTGTTATTCAGTGGCACAGTCACCCTCCACTGCCTCATCATGTGGATAGGCTGTTACGGTGGGGACCAGGGAAAGAGTTTCAGCAATAAAATACTGTTTATATAAATACATGTAATAATTGACATCCTTAAATGAAGGGTACACCTTTATTTTGCTCACCCAAAACCAAGAACATGCTTTAAAAATATGTCCTTCTTGCAATTGCAGTGTTTCTGAACCAGATACTGATGGCATTTAATTGATTTGGTAGCGGTTTTCTGTATCATACAGCCAGTTCACTCATTATCTGACCAATTTAACACTAGGCTAAAACAGTTCATAAGAATTATTTAATACTTCAATCAAGAATACAGGCTCTGGTTTTTTTGTTGTTGTTTTCCCCTCTCCTAATTCCTTGACATAGAAAAACAGAATATTCCTGCTTAGTTCCTAATAAAACGTTATTTCCTCAGTTACAAAGCACTTAAAACCATGTAAATAGTTAATAAAAAAGAAACACTGTGGAAAATACAATTCACTTTTATGCCAAAGCTAGTTTCTGTATATAGTTCAACATTGGATGAGACAAACTATGCTCATAGCATACATATATATATAAATATATGGGCAGGTTTCCATTTAATTCTAGGTACACTGAAGAAGCAAACACTATTTTGATTATAACGCTTCCAAAGAGACTTTTCAGCTAAAACATTGATTTCCTCTCCAATATATGTCAGCTTGAGGGCACTTTTCAACTCACAGGTTGATCCCTGAAGTAACTTTGATTTTTAAAAAGTGTTCTTGTGTTACAGTTAGCAATCACCTTCCCAAGAGGACTCTCATTTATGGTGCATGACTTCACTCTGGACATTTTTCAAATTATCTGACATTGAGATGCTACAGCTTCTCATAATGAGGAAGTGCTATTTATTCTGTTAGCATATGGTGCAACCTTTCTGCTGACCACTGAGGAATATAAAAGTTACCAGTGGATGGCACCACTTTCTAATTATTTAAGAGACTCCAAAATTAACACCTTCATCACCCTATTTTGTATATGGACAAAATTCTTCTGAATTCCCTTTCCTGTTGTTTTCTTCCTATGAACCTCTAGTCAGCTCTGTGACCTCAAACAAAAAAAAAAATTACATTTAGAGGCAAATTACCAGGATTTTGAAAAACAGTGCAACTTATTATGCATCTATCCAAAGTAAAACAATCCAGGGCAAACTGTAATCTGCTAACCAATGCAAATCAGTCAAGGAATGAGAGAAAGGCAATTCAGATGGCACATCAGAGGCACCATTTGTAATGAGGTCCTGTTTCAACTCAGTTACGAAGTTAGGTACCATCCCTTCAAGGCATAGCACTGAAGAGGAGTGAATGTACTTTGGAAATTAGTTTGATTAAATCTTTGGGTTTACATTTAATTTAGAGAGGGCACTCTCTTAATTGCAAGAGCCTTTTCATGCTTTGCATGAAAAAGAAACAATTAGAACAATCAGAAAGAAAAAGAGTGTGAAATTTCTTCACCATCTTGCATGCCGTTGCAGCAAACAGAGACATGTAACAGATGGTCAATTTATCTGACATTCTCAGCTATTAAACATTACCTGCAGGTCCATTAAACTGCTTGTCTACTGGAAACACTATATAAATTACTTAGGATCCACAATGCAGAGGATTAACTTGACCTTTCTCTAGGGCATGATACATTCCTGCTCAAAGCCATTCAAATACAATGCTAAAATGATATTAGCTGTTCTTCCAGTGTCAAATTTTACAATTACATCTTCAGTAGGTGAGCTGGAGAATGTCAGTCATCCACCTTATTGTTTCTTTATGACGCCATGGAGTTAATGGGTACTAGAAAAAAAGCACAGTGACAGACTAAGGTACTATAAAACAGTCATGTGAACCCAGGAACTGAAAATCCTGGTCAGCACAAGGAAGAGAGAAAAACACTGAAGTACTGTTTCGCTATCTGTGCCTGTTGTATGCAATTTACATGACAAATTTTGCCTTCTTATAAACACGCTTCAATTGCTCCTGGAGATAACAATACACAATACTGGGCCACTGTTTTTAATCCTCTGCCTGGAAAAATTAAAATACTGAGAACTTCATTAAATACTGATTTTACCCAAAGCAATTGTTTGCTTTATAGCAAGCTACAATTTATTAACTAAGTATATCACAATAATTGTATGTAAATTAAGATGACTTCTGAAATCCATTATTACAGCTAGCCTAATTATTGGATTCAATGTATTCAGATCCATGTAAATAGTAAAGAGAATTAAAAGCTGTCTGCTATTATTAAAACCTCAAGTAAAACTACTTCTTGCTTGAAATGACTGCATTTTGGGAGGTATGAAGACAAATTCTCTAATGCTTCCTATCATAGGGCCTTTAACACCTGAACTTTCAAGAAACAACAAACTTTTCATCAACCAGGAGCTACACTTTTGCTCGACTAAGCGCCAAGACGCAGAAAGTTAGGTGAAAAGGAATACTGCTATGTAGCATAGAAAGAAGACGCTGATATATTTGGTTGGTATACCATTATGCACTTAGATATATGGCTGTGTCAAAGCAAACAGAACTTTGAAAACACTTGTTTCCATGTAATGGCTTCAAAACACCAAGGAAGCAATAAATATTGCTTGAAGCAACCAAAACTATTAAAAGTCTAACTATACTTTTCCTCCTTCTTCACAAATACTTTCTTTGGAATAGCAATTATACTTATGTAGACCACTTGCTCATCCTGCTCCTTCCCTGACAATCACATTCCTTCAAATATGGGCAGCGGGCACAAACTGAAGCACAGGAGGCTCCATCCGAATATCAGGGAACACTTTTTCACTGTGACTAAGCATTGACAGTGACTGAGCACTGGCACAGGTTGCAGATCCTTGGAGATATTCAAAAGCCATCTGGACATGGTCCTGGACAACGGGTTCTAGGTGGCCTTGCTTGAGCAGGAGGGGTTGGATTAGATAACCTTCCAACCTCAACCTTTCTGTGATTCTGTGAAATATGCAGCAGTCTGACCAAAGATGAAGAATCCCTCTCTGTGTAAAGCAGTTCACATTAATTGCTGAGAGAGATATCTGGCAGTACTAAGACTGTATATATCCTGATGCTACTGTTTGAGAACAGACACAAACAAAGTATTTGGAAAGCATGTCAAACATCCAATTAACAGCATCCATGAAAATCATGAATGATCTCTTATTGTCAGCTTAGAGGTGATAATGATCTATAAATCAACATCTACAAGTAAATATGATCTCTAAGAAATGGCTGCATTAGGGTAAGCTGCATCCCATGTGATTGTGATGATCTGACATCAACTACGTTCAGCTTTGTCATACCCTGGATGCTCTACAGCAATGCTGATAGCCCAGATACTCAGGGAAATACAACTAGTGCCGAATATACAGCAGTCATCATCATACTGCAAGTAGCATGTGAAACCTGTCCATACCTTTATACTGGCTTCTCAGAGAGGAAACTCGGGTGAGATCTCAGATCTTATCTTTGTGAAACCCAGTTATCTGCCAACATGGTACCAGAAGGCATCTGAAGAGAACCATGCAGTGAACTGACACACCACAAATTGCCTAAAGCAAGGGTGAAGTTCACCTGCACAGCACAGACTCTTCCCTAAAGTCAATTAAAGTCTCCATAATGAATTCCTACAGAAACTAAAACCACTGCAAATATTATCAGTATCTTCTCTAAAGGTAAGGTATACTTTGGTGATCTGGCTTTCACCAACATACAGAGCAGAGAATAAAATAGCATATTTAATAACAGCCATACAGGATTTACCTTGGGGAAAGAAAGAACAAACCACCTATAACAGGTGTTAATCACATTGCTTAATTAATTTTAGGCATTATAATAAGGAGAACTATACATGAAACAACAACTCATACCAAGGAGATAAATTCAGTAGAAAACGCCACATTTGAGACAACACGATTAGCAGTCCAGGACACTATGAAAACACTATGTTTGAGGCAGACAAGTAACTATGCTGGAACACAATATCCTCTAGAAGATCATGCAATGCCACAGAGAACTAAGAGCATCTGTGCTCTTGCTTGGGTAGAACATCAACATGAAGGGCTGCCAATGGCTTGAAAGTATTATTCTGTACATACTTAAATACAGATAGACACACTTTAAACACTTCAGGCAAGATTATTTGCAATTCCCACAATATTCCATAATGAAGGGTGACTACCAAAAAAAAAAGCCAATACTTCAGTATTGACAGAGTTAATTTTAAAGAATGTCTCTGGATTTTTCTCAAAGACACCATGTAATATTGTTCAATTTCCTCTCCTGAATTTTAACTTGATCCCCTTTTGTTTACAAACACTCTCCTGTTAAAACATAATTTTATGCCTTCTTTTGTTTCACATCCATTACACCAGAAACCAACTCTCATTTCTGTCTTATAATATTGACAAGCAGTACAAGTATATGGAGTATAAGTGTAAGATTTGAAGGCTTTCACCAAAGCAAACTATGTGCATGTTTACACTTCACAACAAAAGGTATTCTGTATCATATTCTACAGCCAAAACTAAGGTATAGAAAGTGATAAATTAAAAGAAATGTATGGATAAGAATCTCTGTTCTTCAACATTCGCAAAAACATTTCTTCTGTTCACATAGAAAATATTTTATAAATACATTTAATATTAACTGCATGTTCAGTTTGTTTAGCACAGTTAAGAGCAAGACTCAACTCCATTATTACTATTTGGAGCTACTGTCTTGCTTTGGGATTTGTTGCATCTATGTGACAATGACTGATGCCATCTTCTTCACCACTATTCTCATCTTTCGGCTAATGAAAATTTCACTTTTGGAACAACACTTTGTAACTACACAGTTTTAGTAATTCTTAGCTATTTTCAGCAATTCTTATCCGTTAAAATTCTTCTATCGTGCAATCAGTACAGCAAAGACAAGTGCCATAGATGAACTGAAGAAAAAATAATAAATGATTTAAATGAGAAATTCACAGCAGAGGACAAGGACAATGCAAAACACCAAATGGATACAGTGTATATGAGAATGTTTAAGTACTACGAAATAGATTTAAATGCTATAAAAGTACTATAAATTTATCTTTTAATCTGATGCTCAAAAAAAGGTAAAATGTACAGTTTTAATTATATTATCATAATCAATGGGAAAAATGCTTTGAACTATGCCTATTTATGTTTGCAGATAGGAGATTTTCATAAATGAGAATGAAAGTCCAACTTAATATTGTATGTTGAGGTTGTTAGGCTCTCTACTGTTTCACTAAACAATTCTGTAAGGTACATTTTCTACATTCCACCATTTGAATTGCACCTTGTAGAAGAGAAAACTTGTTAGCAGCTAGGATGTACACTCACACATAGCAGAATAAACGCATGCTAGAGACAACATCAAACAGAACTCACTGCAGAAATTTTTAGTTTGATTTGCCTAAGGCAACTGAAATAGACATTTATTTCCAAGAACTTGAACTAAAACTCTGAATAAAGCACCCAATATGAATTAATTTTCTTACATCAATTCAAAAGAGGCAAAGGGAAATGTCTGTGTCAGGTTATCAAATTAAATTTCTACTGAGAAGCTTGCAAAATTGAGAAAAATCTGGTTAATGGAATCTGAGCAAGAGTCAATAGCTTCCACTATGGCCCTGACACAGGACAGTCCATCAACAGACCTAATATGCTTTTATAAATGTCTCCAGAATTATGATGCTGTCACCTTCACTCTTCCAATTTCACTTCTCACTCTCCCCATTCATTCACTGTCCCATTCAATGTAGCTGATCAATTTCTACTTAAAACAGTTGAAGTACTAGCGGACACATTTCAGGCCATGCTCAACACATTTTCCCCTCCCCTTTTAAACAACTGCACGACATACAAACTTGTTTGATGAGCCTTTTGCCAGGAGAAAAAATAAAAATGAAAAAAATGTATTTAAGTATGGCACATAATATGCATAAGTAGAGAACATCCTCTTACATAAGTCCATCCAGCATTCCAGTGAGAGTTAAACTACAAACCCATTCTTTTTTTAGAAATAAGTTACAAAGCAGATGAAAAGGTATTTTACTGATAAAACATGCTCATTACTGCAAAGCCCAATGATAGGTAACAAGAACAAACCGTTTGAGTACTTAACCCTAGAAAGGAGGGTATCTTCAATCAAGGAATGAAACTTGAAATGAGGAATATCTCCTCTTTCTACTGAAATTGGGATAATTGTCACTTATTTCTATGGAAATATAACCAAAACAGAGGGGGGAAAAAAGGGGTCTCAGAAACATCTCTATATAATTGTGAGGGAAACAGACACAAATAAATGTGTGTACACACATGCACCACACTCACCCTTCTCTCTCATAAGTCCATCACAACAGTCTAATATCATTTGAAAATCAGAAAAAAATCTATTTTATCAAACCTTGCCAAACGAACAGTCTTTGGAAAGAAGTTGCTAGCAGAGTTAAACAATACATTGTGCCTTAAGAAGAAAAAAAGGGCAACAATTTCAATGATTTTCCCCCTTCAGTGCTTTCAGAAGCTATTACAACCTACACGGTTTCACAGGACAAGCATGGCTTTTACAGCCTCAGACAGAGCACCCTACCCCAATGCCACCAATACTGAGTCCTGCACTTCCATTTCTCTGACAATTCCTTGCTTTGATGAATGCAAGAAAATTTGAACCCTTACTAAAGGACCTACTGTTCAGAAAGCAATTAAAAGAACATTTCTTTTTAAAGCAGTTTACTTCAATGAATCTAAGATATGCTATATATGGGGCCACGTGATCAAGAAAAAGAACCTGATGTGTACACACCTATATACTTCAGGAGCATTAGCTAGCTGCTTTTGCTCACTACATTCCAGGTTTTACCTCATGAGTAAAAATCCTGCATCTGTCACAGAGTCTTCAATGAGTTCTGTGCCTTGCTTCAACCTGCGCTCGCATTTTTGTAAGTTGTTCCTCTGTATGACAGCCAAAGTTGAAAAGGAAGAGAGAAAGTGCTACCTCCATTTATAAAAAGGCAGTTGTTTGTGAAGCGGCATTCCAAACCAAGTACACATTTGTGATCAAAACTCATCTTGCTCGCCTGCACCATGCAGGAAACTCCCCTTAAAAGCCCACATGAGCTCCACCTTGAAAGGAAGAAACACAACTCGATCTCTTCAAAAACAAATCTTCTTTTTCCACAGTCTATTCAGTTATGCATTTCCCTCCTTGTCCAGGACCACAAGAGAAGATCAATGTTCACTGAACTATGTCAATGAAAGCAATAGTCTGTAAGCAGGGTGACTCCACAGACTGAGCTCTGCTGAAGCACCTGTCCCTTCTCCTCCTTTCAAAGCTAGAGAAATCTACTCTTACCCTAAAAGTAAACATAATTCAGTTATTGATGTTCCTCAGCAGACAAGAGCTGGGCAAAAATTTCTTACATTAATGTTTTCCACTAAAAATGCAAATGTAGTTTTTATTCATTAGTTATTTAAATACGCTAATTTCTAAAAAGTCAAATATTAAAAAAGCCTTCAAGAATTTAACTCAAAAATCAAACATTCAGAATTTCATTATGCGTGGAAGTTTTCGCCACTGACATGGAACAAACAATTTCAAGTACAGGACTTTATCCACTACAAGAACTCTGTCTGCCTGTTCCTCCTACCAGTGGCCTCTGCCTCTCCAGTGCACTGCCAGTCTCCTAGCTGTCACACTGGAGCTCAGACTGTGAATCATCACTTTTATTTGTATAGAACACAGCTCTGTTTTTGACTGAAGCACATGGAAATTACAAAGTCAATTGTCTAAAGAGTAGAAAATCCACAGAACAAAATTCCATAAACACTATTGTTATTGTAAAACAAAATTGAAATCAGCATCCAGTTTTTATTGCTGTTTTTACTGAAGATAATCTAGAAGATTTATTATGGTGACTAGAGCACTAGGGAGTAAATAATTTTATTTGCTAATAAATTTTCATCACCAGTGGTATCACATGGTACCACCAACTCATGCAGACTCAATTATTTTTAAATATACTAATTACTGAATAGCCTTAATGGATTTCCAAAGAATAATGTGATCTTCCAGCCCAGCTGCCAACCCTACATAAGTGACTGTAGCACTACTGTTTAGTGCTTTCAAGAAATTTGACAGGAGTGACATGACATGCTGGTATACTATAAATAAACAGCAACTTAGATTTTTGTTAAGATGTTTAGACTGAATCCTAAGATTCAATATGAATTCTCAAACTTTTATCTTTATTTTACACACTTTCCTCATCCCTTCTGCCCTATGGATGGAGCTCTGCATATCCACTTCACTGGCTACTGGCAGAAGAGAAGCTACAGCGATTCCTCCAACTGTACCAGGGAGCCAGATACAAGGTACTGAACAAAAAATAAATAAATATTAAAAATTTGCACAAGTGAGCATAGTTTCTCTATGATTCTCTTCCAGTTATCTACTACATCTTCCACAATTTGTCAGCACCTAGTAACTTAACCTTACCCTAAATTGTTAATCATGGAAGAGTCCAATATCACACACACACACAGAGTATTGCCAGGTTAGAGTTAAGATTAATTTTCAATTCCCTTGGAAAAGTAATAAGCATACATACAGAAAAAAACATTTACTGTATTGATAGTCCAGTACATTTCAAGCATGACCATATCTGAAATCCTTGATCAGAAACTAAAACAGTTTTGAAGCCTCATTATGAGTTAAAAGAAAAGGCCCAATCAATTTAAACACCAGGCGGCACAGATACAGAAAACTCCTTCAAAAATGCAGCTCACACTTACCATTTATACCTACACAGAAGAAGATGATAGGGGGAAGGAAGAAGCAGTATCACAAATAACTCATCAAGTTAACAAAGAATAAAAACTGTTAATGTTTCAGTCATTTTCTCTCAGTGAAAAACACCAGGAGCACAGCGCTTAACATTTTAATGCACACCTGCTCCTCAGAGAAGCTTCACAATATTGGTTTTACAATTCTTGAATGCTGTGGGTTTGATTTCAAGAATTTAAAGAGGTTGCCATGGAATGCCTGATTTTTAAGGAACACTTACCACTGATCATACAAGACGGGCAACGTATCACACCCTAGGGATTAAAACTGCTTCTCAGAAAGCTATCAGACATACAGACGCTTTCCTTTAACCTTCTTGTACTGCATTCTCTAAGACATTATCACACTGATGGATGCATAGTTATCACTCATCTTCTGAACCAAACCAGAAAACAAAAAAAAGTGGGGAGACACGGACACAACAAAGAACTGTCTAGCATAAGAAAGCTGTTTCCAGCAGATACATGTAGACCTCATGCGTACAAACTACCACCACATGGAACACAGAGACCTCAAACTCAGTTGCTCATTTAATGGAAGTTTTTTCTGTGCAAACAGATCCCTCATTTTCTTCAGTGCATTTCTGTACATTGAGCAATTTGAACTTTCATACAAATCTTAAAAAAAAAAAAATTAAAAAATATTATCCATTCTGAGTTGGGACCAATCATGACTATGTCCTCCCTAAGGCAGGAGCTGTAGCCTATGAGACCAAGCTAGACTGATAGTGCTATAAACTTGAAAAAAGGCAGCTCCAAAGGTATACCCTCAGATTCTTTATGTCTATTGGGAGACAAGTTATACCCAACATCCTGTGAAGGTCTTGCTTCTCAGAAGAAAGGAGGAAGATTAAAAATAAAAATAATAATAATAAATTTTTAAAAAATCAGTGTTACCCTCACTTATTTTACCTGTAGAAAGCTCACTCGTGTCTTGCACTTTTTTTTTTTATAAGCTAGCGTACGCACAAACCTAATGTTTTTATTTTACAAACTCTCTAAAAGCCTCTAGGACCAAGTCTAGCTCAAGTGCAACAATATCATGGTGTTTGACATGAAAATAGAGGAAAAAATGCTATTCTCTTGCAGAGCAATATTCAGATTTTAAGTACATGTATTTTGATTCCTCTTGGTATCTCATTTCTTAGACGCTGGGGAAATGAGCATTTTTCCTTTGTTCTTTGAAAAGATGAAGCAATAACATTAACTTATTTGCCTTTTATCCTCAAAGCAATTTCTGTAGCCCACATCATATGTCAAAATTAGATCAGAAATCCTGTATCATCTGAAGATGAACTAAGTGATCAAACTGGTTTTGCTTTACTAGTTTATGGCTTCTGACAAACCAAAGCTTTCTTCTTCATAAGTGCCATTACAACAAGAGTCAGCCCCACCAGATGAGACGACTCACACTTTTGGCAGAAAAGCTTCCAACTATCCTTTCCATGATCTAAATTTCAGCAACATGGGTCAGAAGAACTAAGCTAACTCTAACCCTAACTTTCATAGCTCAACCTACTTCTCTGGCCAGTGAATGACTCCAGTTTAATCAGGAGTTTGCAGCAATTTAAAGTGTTTTAGTCACAAAACTAAATTTACTTTACATTGGTTTTATTTTTATACCTAAACCAGATGAACATGATTTGAAAACATTAACTTAAACTGACTGCATGAAAAATATACACCTTATGTGATTCTGCTGCCACTCCACAAGAGAGCAAGTAGAAGATAAGACACTAGGGAGACTCCTGGAAAGACACAATTATGCCACAGAGCAAACTGAAGATAATTTTCTTCTTCCTCAGCTCTCACTTGCTGCTGGCCATTCTGCCAGGAGAAAAAACAAATACAAAACAGTAAAAGCAAATCATCGCTTGCCTAATGAATATTACAGGTTCTGAAAGGACCAATTAAAAAACTCACAAAATTGAGTGCTTCTGTCTAGGGTTGTTAATTAGTGAATTGTTTGCCATTCGCTTTTTTGGGGGGGAAAGTGCTGAGTGTTTTCCTTGCACATGTCATCCCTCCTGGCAGAAGTCTGTGCTCCCCAATTTTTGCCAAATATCAAGTCACCTATATTTATGCCTAAGCTTTGTCTGAAGGACTCTAAGTCTCCAATTAGGGTGGTGAAATTATCTTAAAAGCAAAACAAAGAGTTTCTTTCCACTTACCCAACCTCATACTGGTTATGTTGAGCACTCTAGCTCCACCTCTAGAGATCTACCTCTTTCCTAAAGTTAAAAGCAAATGCTTTATCTGGAGTATTCTGAAATTTTGATAAAAGTATTAAATAGAAACTGGATTACAAACCTCATTTGCCTTCCGCAGGCAAACAGAAAGTCCTTATCAGTAACTTCTAACTGGGGTTGACCCAAGTTGAATCAGACTGAAAATCTGTAGTGAAAGCATCTGTAAAACGCCAGGTCCAAACATGACCCCAGTTTTGCAAAAAAGCTCTTTTCAAAGCAACCAACCAACCAAGCAACCAACAAAATTACCACCAAAAAAACCCCCAAACCAGCCAGCAGGACTGACAATTTCAGCTTTCCCACTTCTCTGTACATCACATGAAAATCACATCACCAAATAGCAAACAGTGTCACAAGGCAGTTATTGAAAAGGCATTATAATACTCACTAAAGGCAGAACTCTTCAGAGTTACTATCCCTTGCAATACACCATAGACAGACACAGGTTCTCTCTTCTTCTGCAGTTTGCCCTTTCTCACTGTGATTTCAACTCATCCTTACCTCCTGCATTCTCCTGATGCCCTGAATGCTCCAAACGCACTTTTTCATACATGAAAGCAAATACATACTTTTTCATACATGAAAGCAGAGATTGATTTTACATTACAATCTTTCTAGGAGAACTCTACTTCAAGTAAAGTGCTGCTTACCAAAAAATTTTAGTACTCCAGCAACAAGATTTTTTCCTTTACGTTCTAATCAGACGACAAGAACAAATCCACTAACAGAACGTCAACATTAATTTAGAAGGAGATGAAAAATGACTTAATAACACTGCAGCAGGATAGCACTCGACAAGAGATCATGGAGGCATAAAATTTTCAACAAATTCATTCTTGTACCACTGTATATTCCTGCTAATAAGCCAGGGCACAACTAAAAGATTGTTAATACCTTGTGCTGCACAAACTTACACAGTAGGGAAAAAAGCCAACTTTTATAGTCTGTTTCCCTAGTCAGCAGTGTAACTAGGAAAAGAGGCAGGAAGCCTACTACTTCCTTTCCCTTGAGCAATGAGGAAAAAATGAGTTGCAGTTAACCACAAAATTCAACTCCATATTAAGCCTCTATTTAATAAATGATACTAAATAGTAGCATAGAAAAATTCAGTAAAGAAAGCTGTAACCAGAGACAGAACAGGACAGGTCAAAAAAGCCATGACAGTAATTTGTTACTAGTTTCACTCAACCACCCTCCAACTGGAAGCTGCAGTACAGTCAAAACTTAGGAAACTCCCTTCATTAACCCAGTTGAGCATGAATTAGAGTTTTCTAAAGGTGCCCACATCCTTACTAGAGCAGAGCTTTTTGCTGTACATGATATAAGACAAAATATAAAAGGGAAAAAGAGTATTCTATTACAAGACAGGGTAAAAAAAAAAGAAAGAAAAAAAGTCAAGATTTTGGACACAATAAATGCCACGCCACTAACTTCTCCCCCACCCAACCCTTAGCTTTTCAGAGAACAGGGAACTAAAGAGGAAGGTTGGGTAGAAACCAGCAATCATCTCAATCCTTGCAAGTAGATGCTGACGTAGGTCCTACTCAGCCTCAGACTTGGTGGAGAATGCAGAACAGAACATGGGACTTCTTTACTTGCTCAATACAGTCTCACGCTACTTTATGCTTTTCTTCAATTTTCAGGTCCTGAATTCCTTAGAATTTCACTAGGAAAGGTGAAATGGAAAAAATTGGATCTAAGCTGGCAGCTCTAGAAAGAAGTGTCAGACTTTAAACTTTGTTATTCTAATCCTGTCTCACAAAAGACTGATTTAAACCAAAATGTTTTATAAATTGGTGAGTAGAGTTTAAAGACCAATGTGGTCCAGATTAAGAGATCTTTACTTTATTCCTGACTGTCATGGAAAAACACTGTAGGGAAGAGAAACTGGTAAAGAACATCAGTATTTTTCTACGCACTGAAGAATAATATTTAAAAACTTATGCAGACAAGAGCATTTAACCCAGCATTACACAAGCACAGTCTAAGAAGATGCAAGCCTCCTGCTTGATAATACATCTTGAAATGCCACCCTCACACACCTTTATACGGGTAAACATATTAAAAATCGGTTTCAAAGTTTGAAACCTCCAGAATGGTTTCAAGGTTTTGTTCTTAACTAAACCCTTATAAAATCCATGAAATGGATTCTGATCAATTTTACTAGAGTGCAGAAAGGGTTACAGACTGTTCCTGTTCTTCACATAAATCATCTTTAACTTGAATTTTTATAAATTATGTGTCATCACACCAATAAGATCATTTGCTTAACTTTTTTTTTTTTTTTTTTAAAGCAGCTAGACTCTCATTTGAATACCTTGGTAAGCCTAACTGTAGAACAAGCTGCCATAATAGTATACAAGGCTTAGTACTTTGACTATTTTCTGAAGTCTCCTAAAACGAGACACACTCTCAAGTCCTACTGACAGCATCTCCAGAAGTCAAAAGTAAGTTCTAAGTTTTCCTTCCCTGTAGGTTAAGGCACAATTTAATTTCTTGGGCTCAGGTGTGTGTGTGGAAAGAGATACAATTGACTATTCATACTCTCTCTACATGGAGTTACTTGTAGTGGCTTGCTGCATGGAAAACAGTTTCAAGTTAAAACCATAAAAACTACTTCTGCTCTCCTCTAAATGGATATTCTGTCTTTGCTACAGTACCTACAGAAAAGGCCCCAATAAATATCTTAAAATTCCTTACACGATTTACTAGGGCATGGTCAGCAGAATGCAGAGCTGCCCACAATGTCAGATATTTATGTAGTACTAACTCACAGTAAATATCTTATAAATCAAGAGTAAAATAGCTTTCATTCTGTCCAAAACAGTTCAAGTGGGAACAAATACATGAAATCTGACCTTTACATCAAAAAAAGCTCTTTTGGTTACCACAAAGAAAAACAGGTTCTGTTACAAAACATTCCAGCACACTGCATTTCTAAACCTGTTTGATGAATATTTCTATATATTTTCCTCCAACTGAGGCACACCAAGACCCTTTCAAAGAAAAAAGGGGGGGAGTGGAGGGGGGAAGGGAAAAAAAAATAGACTGAAATGCACTAGAGACCTGCTGCTATCCACAGCTACCAGATATATTGATTTGGAGAATGTTGCTGGCCATCTTGATTTTTGATTCAGAGACACTTTTTTTTCAGTTCAGTTGTTCATAGATCCAAGAGTCCAATTAAAAAAACAGTTCTTCATATTGGAACCCATACAGTTGCCTCTGACTGGCAGCGATCATGCATCAGATATGATTTTCAAATGCTGATTATCAAAACAAGTGACTGCTATGTCTATCTTATATTAAACCTTAAGAGTTAAAATTTTCCAGCTATAAAATAATTTTAACTCTTTTAAAATAATAATTACAGACACTAACAGGAATGGTGCAGAATAAAGACTAATATTTAGGTATTTCTAAACATTAACTTACTTTTGTCAACTGGGTAGATGTCAATACCCATTATAGGCTTCCGCATTTCTAGGATTATTTATATCTATCACAGTTTTCTCTAGATACTAGTGAGTCTCATTTTAAAAAAAAAAAAAATTGTCAATGTTATCAAAATCTAGCTGTTAAATTGCTGCTCAAAGCTCTTCAGCATACGGCAGTTCCGCTGAGGACTTGAAGTGATGCACAGACTTTGCTGAAGCACAGAAAATGTCATAGTGAAAGAGTGCACTCACCTACACTGGGATCAGCTTTCTAATTCTTCACATACTGCAGGGCAGGATGTGTCAGAGGTGAACGAAAGCTTGTCTATTAAGAGCAGTAACACTATACTAAACATCATTGCTAAAGCACAACAGAAGATAGCACAATATATTTCATTTTCAGCCTAGGAATGAGCCAGACTCTGGTATTTACCTCCACAGACATCATCAAAAGTGTTGGAGGTTTTTACCCTGCTCTGAAGCCAAAACTTGAGAGAAGGAAAAAAACCATACCATCTTTGGTTAATAGAGCAAAGCCTGTAAATTCTACAATTACCAATGAAGGAACGCATCTTTTATTGCTTATTTAGCTCACTGCAAACAACTTTCACCTCAGATAAAGAAAATTTAACTGGAAACAAGTGAATACCAAGTCCACTTTGAGCAATCCTATGGTATCCCAGATGCACAAGTTAACTCTTGGTCATTTCTAATGCTTACAACCCTCCAGTACGTCTATGGGGTATTTGCTCTCCATTTATATGGGGCCTTTCCCACAGAGCTGGGCAGAAATGTTCCAATGCCAAAATAAAAAAAGCCCCTGCTATTTAGGAACTGAGATCAAATAAAAATGCTACCAATTTTGCTGAACTATTGTATATAAATGTACATAAATACAGAACAAAGTTCAGAAAGCTCCAAAGTTTCCTCCATATAAACTAAGTTTATTAACCTTGTTCAACATGAAATTTATGTATACAGCTGTGGGTAACATAAGTAGTTAAAAACATACAAACTAGAGCCTGCCTCCAAATTTGTCCCTTGACAAGTCTTAATGCAAAGGAGAGAGAAAAATCACAGAATCACAGAATCACAGAATGTTAGGGATTGGAAGGGACCTTAAAAGATCATCTAGTCCAATCCCCCTGCCAGAGCAGGAATACCTAGATCAGGTCACACAGGAACATGTCCAGGCGGGTTTTGAATGTCTCCAGAGAAGGAGACTCCACAACCTCTCTGGGCAGCCTGTGCCAGTGTTCTGTTACCCTCACTGTGAAGAAATTCTTCCTCACATTTATGTGGAACCTCCTATGTTCCAGCTTACACCCATTGCCCCTTGTCCTGTCATTGGATGTCACTGAGAAGAGCCTGGCTCCATCCTCATGACACGCACCCTTTACATATTTATAAACATTAATGAGGTCACCCCTCAGTCTCCTCTTTTCCAAGCTAAAGAGACCCAGCTCCCTCAGCCTTTCCTCATAAGGGAGATGTTCCACTCCCTTAATCATCTTTGTGGCTCTACGCTGGACTCTCTCAAGCAGTTCCCTGTCCTTCTTGAACTGGGGGGCCCAGAACTGGACACAATACTCCAGATGTGGCCTCACCAGGGCAGAGTGGAGGGGGAGGAGAACCTCTCTTGACCTACTAACCACTCCCTTTCTAATACACCCCAGGATGCCATTGGCCTTCTTGGCCACAAGGGCACACTGCTGGCTCATGGTCATCCTGCTGTCCACCAGGACCCCCAGGTCCCTTTCCCCTACACTGCTCTCCAGCAGGTCAGCTCCCAACCTGTACTGGTACATGGGGTTGTTCTTCCCCAGATGCAAAAATCTACACTTGCCCTTGTTGAAATTCATTAAGTTTTTTCCCGCCCAACTCTCCAGCCTATCAAGGTCTCGTTGAATGGCAGCACAACCCTCTGGTGTGTCAGCCATTCCTCCTAGTTTGGTGTCATCAGCAAACTTGCTGAGGATACATTCTGTACCCTCATCCAAGTCGTTGATGAAGATATTAAACAACACCGGTCCCAGTACCGACCCCTGAGGGACTCCACTAGTCACAGGCCTCCAACTAGACTCCGCCCCATTGACCACAACTCTCTGGCTTCTTCCCTTCAGTCAGTTCATAATCCACCTCACTACCTGATCACTAAACCCATACTTTATCAGCTTATCTACGAGGATGCTGTGGGAGACAGTGTCAAATACTTTACTGAAATCAAGATAAACCACATCTACCGCTCTACCATCATCTATCCACCTAGTTATTTCCTCATAGAAGGCAATAAGGTTGGTCAAACATGACTTACCCTTGGTAAAACCATGTTGACTGCTCTTAATGACCCCCTCATCCTTGATGTGCCTCGAGATCGTGCCAAGAACAAGCTGTTCCATCACCTTTCCAGGGATGGAGGTGAGGCTGACCGGTCTATAGTTACCCGGGTCCTCCTTCTTGCCCTTCTTATAGATTGGAGTGACATTTGCTATCCTCCAGTCCTCAGGCACCTCTCCTGTTCTCCATGACTTACCAAAGATGATGGAGAGTGGCCTAGCAATGACCTCTGCCAGCTCCCTCAGCACCCTTGGGTGCATTCCATCTGGTCCCATTGATTTATGGATATCCAGATTGCTCAACTGATCCCTAACCCAATCCTCATCTACCAAGGCAAACTCCTCCTTTATCCTGACTTCTTCTGGGGCTACAGGGATCAGGGGCTCCTGGGGAAAGCCAGCAGGAGTAAAGACAGAGGCAAAGAAGGCATTCAGCACCTCTGCCTTCTTTATATCCTCTGTCTCTAGGGCACCCTCCTCATTCATCAGTGGGCCTATATTGCCTCTAGTGTTTGTTTTATTAGCTATGTATTTGAAAAAGCCCTTTCTATTGTCCTTGACCTGGCTTGCAAGGTTAAGTTCTAAGGAGGCCTTAGCTTTCCTAATTGCCTTTCTAAATCACAGAATGTTAGGGATTGGAAGGGACCTCAAAAGATCATCTAGTCCAATCCCCCTGCCAGAGCAGGAATACCTAGGTCAGGTCACACAGGAACATGTCCAGGCGGGTTTTGAATGTCTCCAGAGAAGGAGACTCCACAACCTCTCTGGGCAGCCTGTTCCAGTGTTCTGTTACCCTCACTGTGAAGAAATTCTTCCTCACATTTATGTGGAACCTCCTATGTTCCAGCTTACACCCATTGCCCCTTGTCCTATCATTGGATGTCACTGAGAAGAGCCTGGCTCCATCCTCATGACACTCACCCTTTACATATTTATAGACATTAATAAGGTCACCCCTCAGTCTCCTCTTTTCCAAGCTAAAGAGACCCAGCTCCCTCAGCCTTTCCTCATAAGGGAGATGTTCCACTCCATCATCTTTGTGGCTCTGCGCTGGACTCTCTCAAGCAGTTCCCTGTCCTTCTTGAACTGGGGGGCCCAGAACTGGACACAATACTCCAGATGTGGCCTCACCAGGGCAGAGTGGAGGGGGAGGAGAACCTCTCTCGACCTACTAACCACACCCCTTCTAATGCACCCCAGGATGCCATTGGCCTTCTTGGCCACAAGGGCACATTGCTGGCTCATGGCCATCCTGCTGTCCACCAGGACCCCCAGGTCCCTTTTCCCTACGCTGCTCTCCAATCTTGCATTATGCTCCAAAGACCATTACTAGACTTACTTTTACAGTCTTAGAAGGTGGACTCTATGGAGGACTACCACTAGACTGCTAATTTAGCTTCAGCATTTCTGATCAAAAGTGAGACAGAGCATTTGGGTCCAACTTGTGACCTGACTGCAGCCCAACAGCTCAGAATCAACACTCCTGACTCAAGGTTTTCAGATGCTTTGGCTCAGTAACAGTCACAACTCCACATAACTGAATTTATTTGTACCAGAACGATGGAGGGTGCCATTACAGGATGGCAAAATCCTACATTAAGTGTGAAAAGTCAAGTAGTCTGAAATCAGGAAGTTTCTGAACTAATCATTTTTGTATGCTTGTGATCCGACTTCTTTATTCAATTTTAAGTTATTTTTATAATGCATGCAAACAATCACAGAAATTGTCTTTTAGAGGACCCTTAACTTGCTTACGGGATAGAATGAAAGAAGCTCAAAACATGCAATCAGAACTTTATAGAAAGCCAAGCTCCTTTCTGCTAGACTCTTGACTTCGTTTTAACTCCCAGGAAAATTCTGAAGAGAAATCAAAGAACTAAATTCTACCCACTGTCTCTGCCACAGAATTCCTACGTGACTTTTCTAAGTTCCTCCTACACATATTTATTTTCAGGGTGTTCAAATAGGTATTCTTGGATCCCCACTAGCAGAAGCATTCAGTAACTCTGCAGTTCCATAAAGGCAGGGAGATCTGTACTTTCAATATTTAAAGCATCATAAAATTATATGCTTTGGGGGAGGGAGATTAAGAAAGGACTACAGTCCCAAGGCTTCGCAAAGTTGATATTCAATATCTCTGGATGTTTGACATTTGTGCTTTAGATTCTTATCTATGTATAGTGAAAAAGAATACCATCACGTTGACTCACAGAAATGTCAAGATGGTAAATTACTTATTTTCTTGAAGCACTAGGGGGCTAATTAGTTCTCTAAAGAAATTATATAAAGAAAATAATTACTCCCCATTCAGGTCAATGTGCAAATGTTGTCGTAAGAAGATATAGGGCATGACAATGTCTTACATTGCTTCCTATTCTGTACAATGAATGAGAGTACAATTCTGTGGAAACATCAGTAGTCTATGCCTTCTGCAAAGGAAAGGAAGAAAATCTTACACATTCAGTTACTAGAGATGCAGTTATTTCAAGTGTTCAAGAAAGGCCTTATCTACAGCTCTGCAGGCTTAGAGATTTGCAGCATAAGACTCCTCCCTACCCTGTTATGAAGATTCATATAGTCACAATTAAGGTTAAAGCCAGATTCCTGCTGGAAACTATTTTAACCTACTATTATCTTCCCTGACTAATAATTAGGTGATATTTTGATGTGATCACAAGAAAAATAAAAATCTAAAGGGTGAAAATTTTTTTCCCTGAAGTTGCAAATTAGTCCAACAGTTTCAATGTTAACTTTTAAAAATTCCCCTCTCATTCAACGTAAAATACTAACTTCTATATCTCCAAAGAAGATAGTCATTATACTTTTCACTTTCCATCTAATTAATAGTACATTCTCATTCATAAACTCATTCATAGACAATGTGGGTTTTTTAAAAAAAAAAAAAGTTACAGTTTTAATGACTAAATCTGCATGAGCAGTTTGCCCTCTGGTGACTAACTTTGTGAGAACATATGAGATTTGTAATAGACATATAAAGTCTGCTATGAATAAAGAATGACTGGAACGTCTGCAGGCTCCACAAGACACAGCATTAAAAGAGTTAAAAGAAACGGTATGCATTAATTGCAACAGTGCAATGTGATTTCATTCAAACTAAGAAGAGAAACAAACTGAAAAGATAAAGTGTTAAGAAGATGAAGAAAAGAACTGCTATGGTAGAATAACCATCTATGAGAAAGAAGAGAATAGAAATTCCAGAATTCTGCCTAAGACTTACGAGGGTTAAGAAAAAATAAAGAAGCAAAATGGCCCTCACAGCATTTGTTCCTCAAGGGTATAATCAGCTTGTCCTCATAGTGAGGGCTCAATAGTCAGAACTCCTTGTTCACCAAGTTACAGACTTGGACATTCTTTTCATATAAAATGGACAGAGAATTGAAAAGTCATCAGTTCCATTTTGTTCTGTTATCCAGATCACGTTTGTCCTGCACACCTGCTTATTTAAAAGCTTAAATCACCTTAGTGAACAGCTATAGTTCCCTTACACCTAGTTGCTGACCTAAAATATTTTCACAAGGTTTTTCTTGGTCTTGCCTTGCTTCTGTATGCAAGGACTGTTGAAATGTTTGAGTCAGTCGCCATGACTGTTCATCTAAATTCTTTCTCAGTGTCATTAGCTGAAGCTTGCTGGTGGACAGCAACTTCCCTCTTAAGATGCTCAAGTATGTAACAAGTGCAAGTTTGAGTGAAGAAAGAAGGGAAATGTTTGGGCTGGAATACAAGAAAGGATTGCAAAGTACAGTTAATTTCTAAAATTGTTGTTTTGTCCTGCTTCAATTCACCAGGAAGTGAAGACCAGTAGAATGCTCGATTATTCTATAACAATCACAGATATTGATGGTCATAGAGGTACCCTTTCCCAGTTACCTCAAAATGGTAAACAATGAGCCCTTTCCTCATGGTCACCTAGAACTTAACCTTAGTACTCTTATTAAATAAGTGTTCCTTCTAGATTCCTTCCCTTGTAAAATACGTTTTGAAACTAGCTCTTTCACAACCTGATGTTCTTCCTGTCCTACCTCAGCCTCTTGCATAGCAGTAGAAGGGGAAAGAGAAAGGATAGCAGCTAGTCCTGTATAATTTTCATGTGGCATTCGCAATTAGAATCCTAGAAAACATGCAGGCAACTCAACAGCTATCCTTGTGCATTTCTAAATATTCCACTGCGTAACACCTCTCCAATGACAAACTAGATTTTATATGCAAGATGAAACATGAATCTGCATCATACTTCTCAAAGGAATGAGTTGAATGTTTCTAAAATGTACTCACTGATACTGACCTCTCTTCTCAGAGGGAAAGAGTTAAATATCCTCTTTTATTCCCGGAAGGCTGCTGGTCCCATGCAGAGGTGCCATGTTTTATTTAAAACACGCTCTCTCTCAGTAACCACTTGTTCTAATTGGCAAGGCAAGGCTGGGTCCCCAAAGCACACAGCTCGTTACATTCAGTTTGGATTACAAAAACACGATGAAACAAACTGCATCGAAATGTACAAATTAACAGCTCAGGAGTGCACAACATGGACATGGAATTAAATTGTAATATGGAACAAACTCCACAGGGAGGCTAAGGAACAAATCACTAGCATCTCTATAAACTGTAGAAGGTTTCCAAACGAGCAAATACACAAAACAGAGCACAGACTTTTCTATAACTCAAGCAAATTGCTAAATGGGAAAAAAAAGAAAAACATTCTTCTAGCTTATGCACGCATCTATAGCAGAATGGAGTTACAAGAAAGTTTAATAAATTAAACCTCTGGGTTGCACTTCTGGTTTCATGCTGGCAATGTGCAAACATCATGGCAATTAAGTCATATTTCTAAACATCTTTTTTACATCATCAGAGAACCTATACACAAGAGACTAAATTACAGCTGGTGTTTCAGTGAGTCATTTGGAAAGGTTATGAGTTAGAAGGTGAACAAGGTACTAACAAAACAGAAAGAAACTGGCTTTACCATAAAGAAGAAAACATACTAGAGAACAGAGCCATGAAAACTAAAAATAATACAAGTCAGACAAAAGAAGGACTGAGCTCTTTTCTTTGCTTGTAGATCAATCTGTACAATGGCATTGGCAATCCTCTGAGATAATAAAAAGAAAACGTGGAAAATATCAGTGCTATCTTGTCAAGACAAAGGAAAAAATTAAATTAAGATTATTTGGCAGTCTTTTCAGGTAGCCAGTACTGGGGTCTTATTTTTGTTTGACTGTAATTTATTTTTTTAACAAATGTGCCCCAGACTATTATACTGTGAATTTAGCAAGATGCAATCCAATGAAACAGCCACTAATGTCCCACAGGGTAGTTTGCTGATAGGACTGATGGACTGCAAAGCAAAGTTCTTAATTAAAAGTCATTCAATTTTCTTACACTGTGTTGGTAAAAAGACACTTTGAAATGTGACTGGAAAAGTCTTACTACCTTTAAGTTAGTAGCAGCAAGAAAGAAGAGGAAAAGAAAAAACCTGTCCTACGTCAATACGCAACACCTGAGTGCCAACTGTGGAAGAAATTCTCTTTCTTCCACTAATGACTGTACAGAAATAAATACTTCATGGGTCTGTCCTCCATCAGTGCTTACCCCTTACCACTATTTTATATACAGAAAGATGAAGGAGGAGGGAAAAATAATTGAGCAAATCAGACCAGCAGCTGATCACTGGCCCTACTGGCAACCTACGTTGCGCTGCTGTACACACACTACCTTCACATAGCCAGGTCCCAGGCAGATGAGACTTATGCCTTCCATAAAGCATCTCTAACACCTTCCTATATAACACACAGCAGAATCATATCAGTACTGCCACAAAGCAGCATAGGAGAGGCTGGTACTCCACAACTTCCATGTCATGATACTATAGACAGAGAAAAAAGTGAACCTCTCAAGTAACATTATACTAACTTCACTCCAAAAGTGATCTCTATTTAACTCTTAAAACTCCAGCAAGCCTAGAAAGCTCCGAGTATCCTTCTCTCCCATATTTCCAATTCTCGTGTATATATTGTTAGGAACACATAGCATAAATAATAATGGATAATTTGGTAGATGGTACTATTTTTGACAGAAGTAAAATGATTAATTTTAAACTTAGAAATATAACTACACTTGAATAAACTCATTTTCTGTTAGTTCGTATCTCCCATCCAAAATTTTAAGATAAGTTACGGGAAAAGGAGTAAACTAAAAACATATAAATCCTTTCTCAATCCTTCCACAAAATATTGCTCTGTTTTAACAACCCAAACAGACCTATTACTTTACATTTTTTAAAGCCACAGAATAATGCTTACTTACAGAGTAAAAAAAAAAAATCTTTGGAGTGAGCAGTGCAAATCAACCTTATAAATAAGTGAAACCTAACCGAAGTATTTTATCCATTTGTTTTTCCTTAATTCCATTTCATGGTGATTGTCTTTCCCAAGCTTAGCATACATCTCACATTTTCAAATTTACTAATTATGCCAAGACATGTTTTCCCTACCAGCCTTCCCCAGCCTTCCCCCTTTAAAAATTCTTTTAGCATGGAGTAAAAGAAATTAAATATATGCCAAACAATATCTATGTTTATATCTGGAATGTTATCATTCTTGATTAGTAGGTGCTCTAGAAATTAAAAATATCTTTGTTGCCACTATAACCAGCTATACAATTTTCCAAAGAATTATTTAGCTTGCAGCCTGACTGTTTAATAAAAGTTGAAGATGAAACTTAACTACTCTCAAGTGCCAGCCAGTGAGAGCTGCTTTTTCTAGTGAGCAGTCCATGTGCTTCAAAATACAAAGACAGACATGAATGCAGCAACAACTTCTAGCCTAATGAAGCAACAAATTGAGGTTTCCAGTTTCCATTAGGAGACAACAAAGGGAATACTATATGGAAAAAGAAACATTTTGTGTACAGATAAAGAAAACAAGTACTAAATGCTGGTTTCGAACTTGCAAAAATGCTTGCTGCTTTTCCATCAAAGTACTAAAACACATGGATTCATATCAGAAATTACAATTATATGGAAAATGCAAACATAACAGATTTTTACTGATCCATTTAGGAATGAAAACTTTACAAAGAAGAGAAGGGCTGAATAAAGGACAATTCTTCATTTATCAAAATATAACAAAATTTGAACTAGCAGCATGTAAGATGCACCTGTTGAGAAGGTTTCCATTAAAGCAAGATGAAAGCTTAACTGAGAATCAAGTTAGCAGCTGATTAACAGCAAAATCTATGTAGGCAGGAACGCTGACTTTTGCTAGCTCATGCTTACAGCAGGTGTTATTACTGCCAGACAAGGCAGCATTCTAAATAGCTCCCAGGATTTAGAAAGACTGAGAGGAAATTGTGTTATTCAGGTGACTGCAAGTCACATAAAACTTCCAATTTTGTAAGCTCTGAAAACTGTGTGTGATTTAGGCATGACAAAATAAAGGTCTGCTCAACAAAGCAGAAGGGTTAAGATGTACAAAACCATGAAATAACTCTACAGTCAGATATTCGAGTGAGTTCAGGAAACAGAAAGAACAGCAACGAATCTGATACTTCTAGAATCAGATGAAGAAGAATATATTAGTGTCTATTTTTATTTTTTTCCCCTTATCAGATATTTCAAATTCAGAAGAATAAAAGATACTATCAAAGTTACAAAATTTCATCATCTGGCATAGAGTCACCATATGTATTGACAATACCTATTTGGTTCCAGCAATATTAATTTCCTACTTCATAGATTGAGATTAAAATCTATAATTCCTACTCGTCAAGATACTAATATGTAAAAAAAATGTGATTTAAAACTAAAAATAAAACTGAACTAAGAGTCAAGGCCCTTAAAACTCAGGGAATTAATTCTTGGGTTATATAGTTGAACTATTTTCTGAAATTCAGTGATGCTGATCTAACATAAACAGGAACATAAACAATGCATAACTGGATTAAGAAAGAGAGATGGACACCCACCTCTGTAAGTTTCAATTACATTTTCAGACAGAAAGGCTGTGAAACTGATTCACAAATCCATGAATATTCTAAGCATCATTTCATCTTCTTCCAGTTTTCCAAGTGCATCACTCCACCAAACCATCCAGTGCTGCACTTACCTTCACATACCATTGAACATGCTGAAATCCACTTTCTGCACCCCTTTTCCAATGCTCATTGTACCATAACACAAATTAAACTTTCTCACTCAAATGGATTAAACCTCACAATTAAACGGATAAAAGGCAGACTGCATTTTTGGGGGTGATTTAAGTAGAAAGTCTAGTTTCACATTTTCCTGTATTTAAATATTTGTTCTTACTCTGTAATAGTTTGTTCTGTTCCCAAAGGTTCCAATTAAGATTGAGTTATTGAGGTACCAGGTGTTGGTTTTGAGACTGTTTGTAGAAAGAGACTACTTTGTAAAAGTGGCTTTTTGAGAGTACTCAAATAATGTCCCTATCAGAAGTTGATATTAAAACATCTATAAGCCTAACGGGAGCAAAGATAGATTAACAAAGAGTTCTTTTGAAGAATTTCACCCATCTCTGTCCTGTACTTTAATCATTTGGATTCCACAGTTTACCATATTGAAAGAAGAGAGGTTGCAGTATTAGCGAAAGTTGTGGTGTCACTAAGGGAGATACTCTAGCCCTAATTTGCATTTTTTCACTTACCAAGCTATATTCTGATTTAAAAAAAAACCCACACTTCATTGCATTTGTATTCTGGATGTGCAAGAAGCCTGAAGTAACTATGCCTTAACCATCTGAAGAACAAATTTATTTGAAGCAATTTAATATGTAGGATTACACTTGTACTGTATCTGGAGACTTTGAAGCACTGATAGCACATGGTCTCAGCACTGAATTGGAGACAGAATGTTGTAAAGTACTTTGCAGAAGTACAATTAACTTGAAATGATTTCAGAGAGGCTCTTGAACATTTCAGAGCCTGCTGCTTCTATGGGGCTTAATCAAAACAAGTCAGGTATTCCTTCTTGGAACAGGCAGATGGGGTGAAGAGGAGGCAAAGAGGGCTGAAGAGAATAGCTAACTTCAAGCTCCTCTCCAGTATTTATCAACCTTTATGTGCAAACCAAGAGCTAGTCTGTGGCAAATCAATGGCAGATTTGTGGTTGTACAGAAGAGCTTAGTGAACCTCCTAGGATCTAGGTCAACATGTTGGGCTCCCCTAGCCAAAGGGTTGCATATATCTGTGCACTATCCAGCTCACTCTTGCTGTAGACAGCTGAACAACCTAATCTGTATAATAACCCGTGAAAAGTATTCCCATGTTTAATATAAAAAAAATGTACAAAGGTAGCCAAAACAAGGGATTCCATCCTTGCTACATAATCTTGTTGCTTTTGCTGTTGTTTAATCTGGGGACAAACAGGCATGAAAAATCAGTGAATTTTCCTTGATAATAAATTTAGAAACCACAAGTATTCTGTCAAACAAGGCAGCAGACTGACGGGCCCCCAAGCATTGCCCTTTGCTCCATTTCTGTGCTAATTAACCCATCACAGACATCATACTACAACCAGGGATGGGGAGGAGAGGAAGGGCAGAGGCAAAGAAGAGCTCATAATCATGTATTTACAAACTTGTACGTAGTTCAGAAGGTCTCAAAACCCAGTAAATATAGGAAAGTTTCATGTAATAACTCATACTGCAATGTAAACCCAACAATATTTTCATCTCTTGCTGACCTGTTGCCCTTCTCCTCTGATTTATGTAAAAAGATAATGCTTACACAAATGCAACAGGCTTTGCTGCTCCACGTCTGAAATCATTAAAAAAAACCAGGAAGACTCCCTCTCAAAAAAAAACCCAAGCCATTTAACAAAGTTACTAACCTTTTTCGTTGTGTGGATTTCTTCTTTCTAAAATAAAAGAGAAAGGAAACGACAGTCAAGAGAAAAAATAATTTCCAATTTTCCCTTGCATATAAATCTGCTCCAATACACTTGGAATTAATAACTTGCCATATTAAAAAAGAAACGAGAGGAACTTTTTTCACATCATATCTTTGAAGTGCCTGGAATGGTGAAAAAAATCTTTCAACGGCTTATTTGCCTACAATCTTGCTCTCTGTGGTGGTTAAATTTACAGAAACAAGAGTATAAATCTTCCTATTTCAGTACTGTAGCTGGAAACCCAGTGCAAAAAAACCCCCAAAACAACAAAAAACACTAATAATATTTCAATAACATTTAAAAAAAAAAATACTATTAGGTGGGATGGATGACTGAGAGTTTTTGAGCTACTACTCAAACAGGACTACTTATTTCAACACTACTTGTTGAAGGAATCATGTAAAAAGAGCAAATTTAAATTTGCCTTTTTCCACAATACTTGGTTTCGTTCCAAGTAGCAGTAGCTTTTTAAGTTACTCAAACTCTTCAAGTCTTATTTCATTAAAATAAACAGGCTGTAAAGAAAGTCTTGAAAATTTTAAAATGTAAGCTTTCTTCCTCCGTGCCCCTTAAATCACACAAATGCTTAGATATCATCTTGCATTTTGACAACAACAGAAAAAATGAACTTGATCAGAGGTAATGGCTTTTCAGAAGAATTACAGACTAGAAGCCAAGAATTTTCCTTCTTGTTAAAACCAAATGAACAAAACAAACTAGTAAAACAAACAAACAAAAAGCTGCTTTACTTCATGCCCAGCCTGCTGGTTGTGAAGTTTGGAGTACTCTTTTAAACTCAGAATATGAGGGATGGGCCATTTTGATGTCTCAGAATCAGTAACCCACATTTCTGAGGTACACAACAGAAGTTGTTTACAGTGTTAATATGAACATAACAGTTGTACTGAGTCAAATCAAAGACCTTAGCTTGTTTCTGACCGTGGTCAGTAGGGAAAAAGTACAAGAAAGGACTTGCACTTTCTTCGGTATACCCTTTCCAGTGACCCATGGCTTTGAAAAACAGAGAAATATATGCATCATTTTGCTGAACAGCCTTTGACAATCTTTATTTCCCATGTGTTTGTTCAGCCAAGTGATGCTGAACACAAGATCTGAAATCTACAAGTCAAAATTTATTTGTTGTAAAAAAGAAAACTCAGATAAAGCTTTAAAATACTTTTTTTTCTTTTTTTTCCTTTTTTTAATTTTTTTTTTTTTTTTAAATCTTTTTGTATATTTTGCCTTAATTTTCAAAGATTCTGTGTTTTTTGTCTTGGAAACCAGTGACCTTAAAAAAATTTCTGCAAGCTCAATATTAAAGCAATGTTTCATAGACAAATCAATGACTGAAAGTTGAAAAAAAAAAATCTGAACTTTTTAATATCGTACCTATTCCCTCAAGAGAAAGTAAAAATCATGAACTATGACAGCACTTTTATTACAATTAAAAATCAGTTCACAATACTAAATACCATCATAAAAAACTATCAGAAAGACAAAGCTAGAAAACACTAACAGGAAAAGGTCAATCGCAATTCCTAACATTTTGCACAGTAGAAATGACCTTGCAATAAGAAAATACGTAGCATTTAGAATTAGCCTCCTGATGAGCTGCTGATGATTTAATGTTCAAGGGCCACAAGTTAAAAAGGAATGGAGCAAGAGGTTTTCTATACCAACTTTTCATTTTTTATCCATACCATATTTCAGAGATTATAACCAAATAAATCCTACAAAAATCCTAATTACAATTCAGACTTATGCATTTTGAAAGCCATATCATCAATATAGGAGCTGTGCTGACAGCAGAGCTCTCTGCTTCAGTGGTGTTCCAGAATTCCATAAACTTCAAGAACAAGGTTTCATTGGTATATTTACACAAGAGGTTCTCAATTAGCAAATAAATGAAAAACCAAGAATCTGATTATATATACTGAAGGAAGAAAAATCCATGCACAAATCCTGAAGGAGATGCCAACAATGTGGTTTCAATAATCTATCAAAAACACAAAACCTTTTACTGCACTTACCAGCAAAGCATTTGGAACAGAGATTCATAGTCTTGCTGGACCTGGGGCAAAAATAAAAAAAAAAAAAACAGAGCTAAAAAATTCATTATAATTCTAATCAATACAGGGAAGTATTTTGGGGAATGAAGCAAGGGTACAGAGAGGGTAAGAACTTAAATGGCTAGGAATCAAAGGTAAGTGTCTAGAAGTAGCTGAACTAGGAACAGGGACAGGGGAAAGAGACTTCACGTGGCAATTTCTTTCCAATTTAAACAGTTTCCAAAACATGACTTCCACACATTTACCTCATATTTGAAAAGAAGCTTATTTTACCATTCAATGTACATGTTACACACCCGTCATTCAGATCTTTGTATTGCAATATGATGATAATGATAGGAAGAGCCAATACGTTCCACTTGAATATTAGACTCCCCCTGGCAACAGCTTTGCAGTCCTGACAAATCCTGAATACAGTACAGCAACAGAGATTGAAGTATTGCACTTATAAGGACACAGACAGATGTGCTCTTGGAAGTCTAGTTGGAATGGCTTAAGAAGTTATTACCTCAAGCTGTTCATTACTACCCTCAGCTGCATCCAGCAGTAATTTAAAAGAACCTGGCTGACTTTGCACTGACATGGACTAGGATAGTTCATATGATCCATTAGTGTGGCTCAACTCAGAGGGCAGTAACCTTCAGCTGAGAGAAAAACAGCTGGAGCACGACAGCAATACCTTAAGCCTCCCAGATGTATCCAAAGTGTTTGTGCAATTATGTCACAAGTGTTCACCCTCATAAAGAAAGTCAGTAGGCCCACCAAAAAAAAAAAAAAATTGAAAAAAATATCATTAAGGCTATAGACCTCTCTAGAGCTACTATGAGACTACCCAAAGCAATATACTAAGGAAGAACAAGTTTCGCCCAGTTGATGAGAAGTTCTCTTCTAACATCACAACATCTCTTTACAAAGTGAGCTGGAGAATATTCTCAAAAGCTCTCCACATATCAAGTGTCTTTAAGTAAGAGCAAGCCAGTTTCTGTGCACACTGCCCAACAGCTGATATGTTCAGTATTCCTGAATCATCTCCACCATTATGTACAAGCGTTAATGCTGTCCTGAGCAGATCTGAACGTACATACTGACAGGCAAGGTTGCACCACAACTGTCCATGCCCACAAGACTTTTTTGCCTCCTCAGGGCAGTCTCTAGCTGGAACATATCTTTTAATCAAATTAACTGCATCTTTATCTTTAGCAATATGTATACACAAAAACAACTGAGACTACCAGAACAGTTGTTTTCTGTTTCCAGCCAAACATGGATGGAATTTTGAGATGAGATCTGCATCTTACAATACACAAATTATAAAAAGCAAAACTGCTTATTATCTTGAGTCAAAAATTTTGACAAATTTTTCAAAGCAATTATACCACAAATGAACACACCTATGAGAATTATAGATTTTTTTTTTTTTTCCCCTCCCAGAGTTTGCAAATAGATATTTTGAATGACTTTCCAGTAACAAAGTAAATCTAGACATGGTCAATCATATCTTAGTATTAGTCACATCAAAACATTACAGATACTTTTCAATTCATGCACATTTGAAAGCTGGATTACATCAGGCTCAAGAATTCTAGAACACCACAGTTCACTGCAGATATGAGACATAAGCATTTGCCAGCTATAGCAAGAGCCACAGACACATGAAAGCTAGTTTTAAATGCAAACAGTATGTGCACAGGAGAAAAGTTAATTCCCAGGAAAAGAAAAGCAGAACAGCATTTGTAGCCATACAAATACATCATCAAATTGGTATATGCTCAAAGATTCAATATCTATGTTGACAGTCTGCACAGATTATCTACCTTCAAAAGAACTGCAATTAAAAACAGCATGGTGAGTCAACACCTACAGCATTAGTGTGCTGCAGTTCAGTACTCACTGCTTATGGGTTAGACCTTCTGGAGCAGCTCAATATGCCAGGCAGGAGCTTCTCTGCAAAGCCATTAAACCCCAGGGGCAGCAAAGAAAAAGAAAGGTAGAGTTCAGATGGTTCATATTGATGACATTGGAATGGGCAATGACAAATGCTTTCAGTGGTATAATCAACCATCTCAGTTGTTAAATATCAATCCAAAGCCTCATATAATATTTACTTAGCACACCAACAATGGAAAACTCACACACACACAAAACATACAGCTACATTTTAAAAAAAAAAAAAAAAAAAAAAAAAAAAAGGCTGCCATTTACTCACAACACAAAAAAACCCCAGATTTTCTGAAAGGACAGTGCTATTGGACAAGCAACCTTGTAAGCTAAATAACTTCAATTCACTGTTACAGCTTCAAGGATCACTTTCTCTCTGATCCTTTTATATGCTTTTTTAAGGCATCCAAATCAGTCTGAAGCTGCTATGTAAGATCAGAACCTAAATTTCGAGTGGGTCTTTTTTTCCGTCTTAGTTTCTTTTCCACAGTCACTTATGTCACTGTAGGTCCATCAACATTAAACTAGAACCAAGAAAATGGCATTTTTTATTAGAGACAGAGTAACAGTGTTGAGCAACAATCAGCTTCTTTTTGAAAGAACAATATTTAATTAGAGAAAAAGCTTTACAAAGAAAATGCATTAAGCAGTTTACATACGTCAAACTTAGTAGGCATTATCTGAGAGTCATGTCAATGTCTGTCAACTGAAACATGTGTTTGACAGCTCTTTGTTACACTGCAAATCCCTCCTCCCCTTGCTACGATTTTCTCTTTACAGCAGGCAAGGGCTCTCTCACTGAAATCTTAAAATTGAGCAAAACTGTATATTGCTGTTTTCTCTATGAAGTAAATTGGGTCTACCACATCACTGTTTTACACTAAATACTTCCCAGTGACTCCAGCATTCCCCAGAAACTCATACTGCTAGTCAGGAACACCAAAATATTCAATGTCTTCGTTTCTGATAGCCTTTTCAAATATATCACGCATTTGTAACATCTGTTATTTCTTGAGATAATTCTATTTTAAACACTCAAAGCTCTAAAGCATCAAAGTCCTGGTCATGACACAGCCTCCTTGCTTTCTACTTCACAGGAAAGAGATGGTCACAGCAGTCAAGTCTACTTAGAGAGGTGACTTTCAGGGAAAACAATATATTTCAGACTTCGAGGAATATACAGTAAAATCACGAGTGTAAATGTGAATGAGGTAGAGTGAAGCTAAAATTCAAAGTCTGTCCTTGCAATGAGAATTGCCCATTTTAGACTGCAAGTTTTCAGGCTGACACCCAACATTTCTACACCCTTCTGTTGCATTCAGGTCAGGGATATTCAACATGCTTGTGAATCAGTTATCAAATCATCACAGTTTTTAACTGGATATATTATGGTAATTGCCAGATTTCCCTCACAGAAGTCAGATTCATGCTTAACAGCCCCTAATCCAGAATTACTAGAGTATATATTTATATGTACAATATCCCTAGAAAGCAAGCTTTATACCGGTAATTTACAATCTCCTCTTGTACATAATTTAAGCTGGTATTCAGAAAGACATTCATATTTATGGATAAATCAAGTAAAATAGAATGATTATATCTCCAATGCAGAATATAAAGTTAAACCCTACTTGAAGGTACTTCCATCTGTCAAAAAGAAACCATTTAACTAAAGGGTGCCATGAAATTATTATGTAGATTGGAAACCACAAGGTGAAATAAGCTCAGAAGGTCAAGTGGCAGAGCAAGTTAAAGGCAGAGAGTACTTGAAGCCAGCTGGAAAACCCCAGAGGCGACAGAATGATTGCATGAAACAACTCCCCAGGACTTGGTCTGAAGCAAGTGTAGGTATTAAAAGTGCTTCCACTGCCTAAGGAAAAAAACACTCCCTCAACCACACCGTCATGAAAGTAATAACAACAACATAGAGACTTTGAAGGAGGAAGAAATTTACAGAAATGGGAAATCCTGGAAGTTATAATGTATTTGTGCTTTAAGCAATAAATAAATCGTATGTAAGAATAAAAATAAAAAACGCATTTGAGGTTATTCACACCATCGTCCCTTACTTGCACAAAGAAAAACTATTTGAGCCTTTGTATAGATGCTCATGCAGACCACTGTAAGGTCGTAACTTCAGTGAGATCAACATCTGCATCTCCAGTTAAAGATGAATAATGCAAAGTGAGAGTCAGCGAGAGGCACAAAGTATCAAAAATAGCATATGTCAAGTCCTGTGTATTGATACGTAACTAATTAATAAAACTAAAGAACTAAGATTCTTATTTAGCACCTCTGCTTGCTTCCCCGATTCCATTTTCATATGTTACATTCAGTACATTCTTCTAAAGGTGTGACTTTACCTACTTCACTAAAAGCACTGAAAATTATTTACTCAAATTTATGCCTTATTCTACTAATTATTCCTTTTCTTTCTTGCCATTTGGCAGTATACCATTGTGAGGTACCATTCAAATCCATGCACATTCTACTCTGTCTTCACTGGAAGTTTGTTTTTCCTTCCCCCTCCCCCAGTAAATGATTCTACCAGTAGAAAACCACATCTAGAGAATGAAGTTGATATTCTAGCCCTAAATCTCAAAGTCAAGACTGTTAGATGCACAGTAGTTGATCAGAATAGCCAGAATCTAAAAAAGACAAATCTCAATCTGAAAGTTCAAGAACAAATTACACATGGAAATTTTGCACAGTTGAAGAGAGTTAAAAAGAAGTACACAAAAATTTGCCTGATCTCAGCCTTCCTAATGAAAACAGTTTTCTGCCAAGAAATTTATATAGGCAAATCTAATAAATACTGAAGGTTTTGTAACAGAAGTCTACATTTCCCAGCAGATTGTCAGGCACTTCCTGATTGTCAGGCGCTTCCTAGCTTCCCCATTCCTGTCTTTAAGAAGAAAGAAAGAGAAAAAAGCCCAACAAAAATAAATACAAATGCTAAAAACTAATACTAACTTAAATACACACAAGTGCTAAAGGGCAATACAAAGCGCTCAGTTTCGTCTAAACTAGGTCTCCTACACGTTTTAAGATGCTAGTGAACTAGCATCATTAATGCAAATGCCCACCAACAGCAAGAATCGTACAGCTGCACCAGAGTAAAAATAATTACCAGTTCTAGCATAGGTGTATATTCTCAATGCTTGAAAAACCACACCAAAATAATAGTCATTCTTGAAAATAATTTTTGTTCGGTTGTCTTTTGAGGATGGAAGAATAAGGAATTTGGAGAAAAAACAAATGCTTTCATATAGCATGCATGCAGATATTTAAATGTAAAGATATTTAAGCCACAGATACTAATTAAGCATGACTGGAAAACCCCAGATTCTGCATTTTTATTGAGAACAAGGTTTTCCAGCATATCTAGTAATGGTTCTTTATGATTCAGAAGTTCCTATGACTTGGTAATAGGAAAACATATCTGCATCAGTGGCACTATAATTGCATCGGTGATTAAATGCATCACATTAAATGCTTCTTGGTCCCCTTCCAATATAGCAATTAGAGTGGGACTGCAGTGTCACTACAGTACAAGTATATCTTAGCCTCTGAATGATACCTGTCCAATATCGTCAGGGGCCATGTGTTTGAGAAACATTAACATAATATGAATCATGTCATTAATTAGTTAAAACTACAAAGAAGCCTCCTCCCTATACATTCAGTACATACTGTTTCATGTATTTGGCAACTTAGGATGACTATACATATGTTCAATCAATGCATTTATACTGCTGTAGTTAATGGCCTGTCACCATTTCCATTATAAAGCAATTTTCAAAGACTTAAAACTGCTGAAGAATTCACTCTGAGCTGAATCCTGGCACATGGCAAAAGCAAAATCATAGCCCACATATGTTTACTTTCATCCAACCAGACTAGAAGGATTATTTATCATTAAAAGAAAATTGATCCAGTTCTGTATTTCCCTTACACTTTTCATCATTCGCTTAGAGCATACAACACTTCGCCTTGTACAGGAAGGAGGTTAATTAGATTGTGTTAATAAGACCCTCAATCGTCCTTTGAAAGTTCTGTATATCCTGTACACTAGCTTCTAAAGAAAGTCATTTTTATTTTTCTAAATCGGAAGTCAACTCATTGATTTCATATATGCTGCATATTTGGTATTTATAGTTCCTCCTTAATTTACGATCTTGCTAATGGGATACAGGTAAGGTTTTTTTGGACAGTTTAAACAGTTACTTATGTTTTTCAACTGAGGCAGTGCAGTTATTCTTCAAGAATGATGTATGCCAAATTCTTTTCAAATAAAAGAGCAGAAGTGGAGCATGTCAAATGCAGGTGGACCTATAGAGAACTTGGCAACCAGAGACATTCACATAGACTCGGAAACAAATTTTTAAGTGAAATAAAATCTGAAATTAAATATCCCACAAATGCAGTCAATATCTTCTACTTGATCAGCTGTTCTATACCCATACACTTCATGATAAGAATTCCAGTTCAATTAGAAAAGTGTTATCAGTAAGATTTTATTATTATTATTACTACTACAGGGGTTTTTTGCTTGGAAAATATATGAGTATTTGGGTTTTAGACTCCTCATTTTCACCATGAACAACTTAACTGCTGCTTATCATTACAAGATTTTTGGTAAGCTGCTGAAAATGATACTTCAGTTAGTCAGTCACATGTTTGTAAGAACCTCATCATTCTGACCTCAATTTGAAATGAAATGGAGGGTAAACTTTATGCACAGGCACAGTGTACTAGTGCAATGCTCTTCTGGCAGCTTTCCACACTCAAAACATATGATGATGCATCCCAGTGAAGTAGCTGTATCCTAATTTTTTTTTTTTTTTTCCCAATGGCTACACTAAAGTATTCTTTTAAAACTCTATGGCTGAAGTACTTTTTAAGTTTTAAATATTCAAAGACACTGAAGTGCTCCATTGACAAGGCCAGAGAAGAGCACAAAGGGGAAGAGGTGAAAATGGGGAAAATACACAGCAACAAAGTAGCTCCTTACTCTTACAAAACATATCATGGGCTCTGACACAAAAGCACTGATAGAGTTTCAACTTAAAGCCTTCTCCAACAATTCATACAATAAACTGCAAAGAGTCCCATGCATCTAAACTAGGTAAGACATGTTGTAAGAACTTAGATCAGATTCACCTGGGTTTCTAGCTGAGCTGACAAAGCTGTTGCCCTCCAAAGCTAAATTCTTCATATTCCCATAAATACCTGTCTCTATACTTTCTTAAAAAAAAAAGTATCTCAGCAGCAAAATCCTATATCAAACATTCCCCTGCAAGTCTTCAAGATCTTTTTCACAAAGATGTGTAGCCTACCATTTAAAGGACAGTAAAAAGGTTGAAATAGTAACTATTAATAGAGTCTGAGAGGTCTTTAACAGAAAAGTAGGAATAAAATTTGAAAGTTCTGATCTACCCACCTTCCACCAATTCCTCAAGGACATTACTATTTACGTGCATTGCAGGCAGTAACATTGCCCTGTGATAACACAATCATCTTCCTCAGATTTACAATGTGAAATCATGTCAACTTTATCTTTTTCTTCAGATCAGACATTCCCATGCTCTGCTGATAAGACTATTCCATTTGTGTTATTCCTGTTATTACAGGGTCAGTAATATTTACTAAATAGTGCAACATTCTTAAAAAAATAAGCTGGAAGAAACCTCAAGAAAGCACCCATTTTGTCCCCTGACTTAAAGGCATAGCTAATTATATATCAGACCTCCCCAGGAAACCTATTCCAAACCTTCCAGACCTGAACAACTAGGTTTAGCTTAGAAAATAGGAAAAAATTTAACTCTCGCTCAATTTAAGCCCAGTTTGTCTCTTCACTACTCAAAAGCACAGAGAAGCATTTTTCTTTTTTTTTAATCAAAGGTATTTTTCTCTGGCAAAAAAAATACTTTAAAATGCCTTGCGTTATAATATCCTGGAATGGCTAGAGCTTTTGAACGACCAAAAACAAAAAAAAAAAAAAAGGAAAAAACCCAACACCACCTTGCAAAGTATTTCAAAGATCTTGTCTGTTGTCTGCATGCTAAATAACATTTACAAGGACAACTTATGTAAACCTGTTTAAAAAAAGGCTCTTGCATAATATTAACAAAACACACTATAAAGTCTAGTTTAAGTACTGTGCCATAAGTGCTCTCTCAAAAGCTAGCAGAATATCAAAACTCTACCATAAACTCCTTTCTTGCAGAGATCTACTCGTGATGTCTAACAAGTCAAACATTACACAAGGAAAAAGGAGTTTAAAATGTTGACCACCCTAAATATGGAAAGGGAAAGCACTTGAAGGTGCACTATAAGCAAAGGATGTGACAGGAAGAGTCAAGATCCCGAAGAACTATTTGGACTATTCTTTTCTATGAGCTAATGCACAAGAAGCGAGGTCCAAAAAGTAGCCAGAAAGAGGAGGAAAGAGTATCGCTGGGACAAAGCAAAAAAGCAGTGCTGTTCCAGGACTGGCAAGGCACTATGTCCTATTCAGTAATGAGCAGGCTGTCCAGCAGGATACCTCACTTGTCGAGACCTCCCTCAGTTGCCCCAAAAAGCAGCAATATAATAGTGTATTTTCATGAATGAGCAACCATCTCACTTTTACAGTTCTTTGCACTTCTTGCTTATCAAACCCTTTCTGAAACTGCATGCTACAGTGGAATTGCAGCACTTCTTGAAAAGCACTTGAAGAATTTTGACAAGGTGCCTGCAATCCTATCTTATCACACTGCTCATAAACACATATGTCTAAAAGAAGCTACCAGTATGAAAGTTAGCAAGCATTTTAACTCCTCCCCATTTAAACCAGGTTTCAGTAAAGTCCTCAAAAGATTAACTAGAGGTTGACTGCAGGAAGTTCACTTTCTTCCATCCCAGCTAGCCTTGTATCCAATTACACAGTCAAGAAGCAAGTCAGCTCCTACTTTGGTCAGTGCTGTTTCTACACCTGACTACGCACAGCCATTTTCAGTTCTCAGGTGGGAAATTGTTGCCATGTTTCATCATACTGTTCTAGAGAATGAGTGTTTCAGCTCTTCCTTTGGGAATTTGAAATTAATCATATCAAGCACACTAGGAGAAATCTGCCAGTTAACTATTTAAAAAAAAAAAACACCTCCAAAAGCAGATTCTCCTATACAGACAGAAAGCTTTTCAGCCCTGCTGGTGCAATGACAAAAAAAAAAAGAAAGAAAAATATGAAAAATAAACTCACACCAAAAAAAAAACCCAGGAAAAAGACATTTTAGAAGCGAAATAAACCACAGTTAACTCATCATAATCAGTGCAAAAAATACTAAGGTCCTTTCTGACAGAACTCTGTCAGCTGTATTTCAGCTATCCAGAACTATTCTGCTGGTAGCACAAGCAGGTTTCAGCGCTTATCTTAGTCACACAGAAATTTTGGTCAACTTCTTAATAGCTCTCAGGTATTAGGTCTGTACCAGATTTTCATCTTGGGTAACGAGCAGAGACTCCCAGACTCAAAAAACACCTCAGATTAAAGAAACAAAGTGCCATTTGCTTTCTATACTGCAGCAGTGTTATAAACCAGTATTTGCACTAACATCTTACACAAAGTTTTAGCCAAGAATACCACTTCGGATATTTAAACTTGCTATCTTCTGTCATATGTAACTTCTGTATTTTCTACCACAAAGCCAGAGTTCAGCATGATTCCAGGAAACATAGCATTTCTAACCAGCATAAAACTGCTTATAAACAGTTCCCTGAAGACGTTTAACATTCAACTTCTGAAGAGTCTGAAAAAAACCTAAATAAATCAGGTAAAATTTACAACAACAAAGAGTTCAAGCAACAAACCAATCCAAACAGAAACGTTTGGCAACATCACTTAAAGAAAGCAAACAAGCCCTCAAAAAAAAAAAAAAAAAAAAAAAAAGTCAACACACACTATAAGCAAGAGTTAGGCTGATAATGACAAACAGAAAGACTTATACATGCAAGATACTAATCTGGACATAGAAGATGGTGAGATTATTTTTTTTTTCCCATAAATATGCACCATGGCACAAACAGAAGTAAAGAAATACAAAAGAGGCTATACACTAAGCATCATTAGTTCTGCGACAGATGACACATGGTAAGTTGTTACCTACAGCTCCCATTTAAAATTTATATAAAAGCAGCAGCATCTTTTCAGAGAAGCATTCGGTGTAAAGTTGCCTTCTCAGGAGCTTCTAAGACACGGTGGGTGCTGGCCATGAAAACTGACTTTAGCCCTCAGACCCTTCACTTGTTATGAATGGTGGACGCTCTATAAACTGTCCCACACCATCCCGTTAAGACAAATCCCAAAGTGGCGGCATGAAGAATCTGCACAGTTAAGACAAGAAATCCAGAATGAAATGGAAATGCTTGAAAGACTGAGTAGCAGAGGGAACATTGCAACCCATATAAGTTTTGAACCCTGCACACAAGAGAGCATGCAGTATATCATTATGCTTGTTTCTGTTCCTGTTCCCCCTGAGAAGAATCACTGCCTCCCCTACCACTTTTAATTCATACACTCAACATATTTTTCATGATACCTAAAGGATATTTTCCTTTAGGGTTGTTCTGGTTTGGAGGTTTTTTTGCAGGGCGTTAACATTGGTTGCTTTGTTTGTTGGTTGGTTGTTGTTTTTTAAAGCCGTAATTAAAACATCCTTCATATGCTTAATGTTTTAATGCCTGAAAACCTCAGATGCCCCCTACACTTTCAACATGATTTCTGAGACCTGAGCTTGACCTGGCACACACTGGTGAACTCCATTATTTTTCCAAGTAAAGGACACTGGAAAGTTAATGACTCAACAATGTGGTAGAGTTCAGCAACTGGACTGCAAGTAAATGTGCTGCTTCCCTCAAATCCCATGACTCATGTGCCCAGAAGGACGGGTTGCCTCAACTTTGCACTTTATCCAGATATGTTATTTCAAAACTCTTCTCAATTTTATTTTGAATAGAAAAATGCTTCAAATACATTTCACTGGGCTAAAGAACTACACATTATAGGATCACTCAAACATCCTGAGCACAAATCACTTCAGCCACAGTGTCCAGAATTTGTCATATAAAACAGGAAACACCTTTAAAATAATGTAATGCTCCACAATGTCAGTGTCTTGTGGGGTTTTTTTAAGCATTCTGAATGCAAATGCCTGATCTTCAAGAGCAAATACAACAGAACAACAGTACTCAAATTTTTTCAGGAAGAAAAAGCACCTTAAATACTCCACCTCAATTCCAGGGAGGAAAAAAGTTACTTGCAAAATACAGATTTAAAACCTGCCCATCTCTGATCTAACAGTAAATACTAAATTATCATCTTCAGTCTTCTCAATGACTACAGTTAGCTCATAGGTCTAGCTACTTGTCTTTCTGTAATTGCAACTGTACGATTTGGTTCAAATATAGAACAACTATGGCGTAGTAAAGCTGTTTCAAAAACAGGATGAAGAGCATCCTATGCATTCTTTTAGTGGACAGTATTCTGGTCTTTGGCATTTTCATCACATGTTAATCCAAGATAATATGCATCTGACTCACTGAATAAAATCGGGATATTACAAGTCTATGTTTATGAATTCCTTCCACAGAGAAAACGGAAACTCTTGAAAATAAACACCTGATAAGAGAACAACTTTCTGGGAAAGTCGACTATACGTATGTCTGTATATTTAACTTTTTACATAAATAACGAAGTGTTTTGCCAATTAGTAGGCCCAGTAAAAAGGACACAGCCAGCAGCAGAACAATAATCCAGTACGTAGGTTCTATTTCACGCAAAGGGGTCAGTATATAGAGGATTGCTGGGGGTACAAACAAGTCAGATCACGAATAACAGACATCAACCCCAGCGACCCCAGGAATGACACAATATCGCTCATAACAGATGGAACAAACAGAGACACGAGATAACCCACAGAGAAAATGGGAGACAACCAGGAGAACAAGGCAGTTACATATGACAGAAGTAACCCCATGTTGCCTCCCCACAAAGCCCGTGTTTGAATGTGCCAGACCTGACTGCGATCTGGTTGCATGGGTGGTCAGGAGGTCCTTCCCCAACAGGAAAACTCTGTGAAGTGCATCCACTCCACAGACAGACTCTCCAACCCTTCCTGCAAGTGGTCCCAGCTTTTATCCCCAAACAGGACACCTGGCACTTGTTACCAAAATGCAGGGCACCTGGGGCTTGTTTACCCGAGGGCTCTCCTTGCAAGGCCGGCCGCACCCTGGAGGAAAGCCAAAAGGCAAACTCATCCCCTCCTCTTAAAGGGCTGTGGGAACCACCCATATGTCAACCTTAATTCAGGGCTGGGGGTTCAGACCCCAGCACTTCACGAAGCAATCAAAACACAAGGATACAATTAAACAAAAGTATTTTGAGTCATAATATGTAAATGTTTTTAATAACTATACAGATGCTTTCCCTTTTTTCTTTTATATAGGCAAATAAAATCATTCGCTTCTCTTTCACAGCTATATGGTCCCTATCACAGTGCCTGCATCAAACAAGAAGTCAACAGCACGAGGTATCCTCCATAGGCACTGAAATATAATGAGCCTGGTACACAAAAACCAACCCAGACGAACAGCACGAGTGCTGAATTGGATCTAACAGACAAGAGTTTCATCCTTATGGAGCTGCACTAGCATTTTTACGGTAGATTGTTCTGAGTTTATCTTATTTTTTCCATCTTTCATCTCCCTATATCTCTTCAAAATATATATTAAAAATATATATATTTCTCAAAATTCCAAAAGTAAACAATAGCAATTCATTCCCAAATATTCAAGGTTGGGTAGTTAAGGTAACTAGCTATTCCAATAAAACATTCTTAGTTAAAATATCCAAAGTGCTGGGGAACTTGTCAGTGGCCTAAACTGTTTTGTTATTGACTGTGATCGAGAACTGTTCTCTCTTCTGCATGTTCAACTGCAGCATGCCTAAAAATTAATCCCTTACATTCCAGTATGGGCATCTGTATCCAGAGAAAAGCAGAAAGGATCAGGGGAAAAGAACAGATCCACAGACACCTTTCAGATACCTTTCCCCATACAGTCTGTCTCTCTATCTTTTGCATAATAATAATAACAAAAAAATTCTCCTTCTCCACTGCTCTTCATTCATTACTCTCACCCTTCCAAATCTTCTCATTATCAGAGAACAAGATAAACAAGGCAAAATACTGAAATGGATATTAAAAAAAAACATTAGCAAACAATCTAAAACAGCCCACAAGTTTTGGACAATTACTAAGATAAATGACACTGGGGGGCAGGAAAAAAATAGTAAGAAAAAAATCTTAACAGTCAAAATGAAACACAGATCATTATAAGTGAACACTCTGATGTGCTTTTAACACCCTCATCACAACTCTTGGAAGGATTTTGTCTTCAGTCTAAAACTGACTCCCTTATTAAACTTAAAATGTAACAACTCTGACACATGAAACCATTCAAAGAAGTACCCTCACCTATATAACCTGCCTGCATAGGTAGAAGACGTAAACTGAGGCAAGGCAAACTCCATTCTACCACTTGAAGTATAAGGAACTGAAAAATAAGTGAACACAAGAATTCTCAGTGTGCTACCATACCAGATTGCATAGCTTTCAAATTATTTACTATTAGAGTGATCTAGAGTAAAAGAAATAATGAAGATGTTGTGGTATGTATGCAACTATAGATGACTTCTTTAAAGCCTTTTAAAATAATTCCTAAGCATTCTTAAAATCACTTCTTTTTCTGAGAGAAGTTTCTGGTATGAGCTAGATATGGGTTAAAGTGAAAGAGTTTTTAAGAAAGACCAGCTGTGTCCCACAGTGTTCTCCACAAATACCACAAATACAAGAGGTTATTTAATAGTAAATATTCCACCTCTCTCCACATCCTATGAAGAACTGGTAAATCGTTTCAGTGTCTAATTGACCTTCTCAGAGAAAGTGACCTGGACTCCAAATTTCAGTTTACCTCTTAGCTTAAAAAGTCTGCAGAACTCTTAAAAAAAAAAAAAAAATCAGACATAGCAATACAAAAATGGCAAAGGAAGTCAGGGAGAGACTGTCTTGTATCAGGTGGTGCTCACTTCCCCTTGGCCTACACATATAGCCAAAGCCAGAAAATTAACTGTTTATTCAATAAAAACTCTGATGACCCTATATACTTTCAGAAATACCACAGGTATAACTACCTAATGGTTGTATACACAAGCCCTTGGATGAGAAGGCATCACAGAAAAGTACCCACACAGCTCACTTACAAAATCTGCACTCTGTGGGTCTCTGCCAGTTTGCATTGAACATTTATAATTCTCTAGGTACTCCAATTAATCTGTGAAACATTTTATAACTCAAACTATCAGCACACAAGGGTTTCTGCTCTTGTAAACACTGAATCAGCTGAACTACTAGCAACACTAATGAGAATTTACAGCATAAAGGAAATGTATTACAGAAACAGGTTACCACACTTCAGTACCAAGAGATGAATCACAGCAGGACTTGCACCAACTTCAGAAGATCATCCCTTAGCTCTACAAAATCCCAGTTAAATCACAGCCTGCTTACATTTGTACTGCAAGGCTGCAGTGAACACCATCTGCAGTGGGCACTACTATTTGATAATCCAGCCTGAAGTGTCTGCAAATAAATCTAAAAGGAAAAAATACCACTTACAAAGATTGGACTGTACTATTAAGAGTCTATCAGTAGTACATAGCAACCAAATACATTTACTGATGTGGTGGTCTTGTATATTATTCACAGAAGGAGAAATATTGTGTACCATATTAAGAGAAACAGGATAATCTAATATCTTATTACAGGAATCAGTATCATGTATGCAAAACAATCCAGAATATTTCTCCACAAAATAAAAGACAGTATGAGTAATCTACACAAAAATGTGTTTGCTTGCCTCTTTATACTACATTACAAGAGTTCTGGGCTATTCTTTCCTGCTTCTCTTTTCAGCACAAGAACTAGCAATTCAGAAGGTGGGAGCATAAACACCTCGGGAGGTATTATCACCAAAAAAAAAAAAAAAAAATCAATCCAAGAAACCAAACATGAATATCTATTTAAATAGAAGAGAGAGGCGTTCACAAAATGCTTGAGCAATACTGAAGTGAGCAATACCATATATTTCAGCTCTCTTCCTGTTCCCTCAGTAAAGGTTTGTGTGAGCTCCCACTTCTACTCCTGAAACTTTATTAAATTCACAGAAGCAAAGAACTAGTTCGACAGTCCCAGCAGCTCTATTGATTAAACAAATCTCAAAGCTTTTAGTGTGTCTATAAAGGTTAAAACAACAGCAGGAAAAAAAAAAAAAAAACCACAACAAACAAAAATAAAAAAACAACAACAACAACAACAACAAAAAAAAACCACAAAAAAACCCCCACAAGAGACACCTTCTTTTAGTAGTCCCTTTTGAAAAAACCTAAGTGAAGACCTCAGGCTTTTCAACCAGCTGGAGCTTCAGACTTCAGAATTAAGCATTATTCAAAATTTAAATTGTGGGTCACCTGAGAACTAGAATTATCAGAATTTGTAAACACAGATAAAACTTTTCATTTTCTATGCATCACACAAGAACTGACCAAATTTTGTTTCTCTATATCTTAAAATTTAAAAAAGGTAACATGGCTTCTTTACTGAAGTCAACTATTCAAATTAAATGTTTAATAAGAAATTACTAAGGTACATGGCTTTAATACAAGTGAGCTATGTAATACTTATATATACAAGGATACTGTCATTATCATCAATTTATGGTTTCTGAAACATGCTGTCTGGAAACCCTAAACTGACTAGAAATGGTACAAGAGACACAACGCACTGCAACTGTCAAACTCATACAGTCAGCTCTTGCTTTCAGTAACTTAAGAGTACAAATTAATATAAAGGTATCCTGCTTGACAGATGTTTTTTCTGGACAACTTTCTAAACATACTTAAGAACTACATGGTTCTTTAAACCCCCCACATTTGAAATTAAATGCCTTAACATTATAAAACAAGTTACTCTCTGTTACAATACTCATTCGGGGGGGATGGAGGGGGAGAAGAAAAAAAGAAAAACCACCACCAATCATCTCATCTCCCCAACAATCTCACGCTATTTTTGCTAGTAAAACTAAATTTTCTTACTAGTTGCAAATCAGTGACTAACATTGTCCTAAAGCTTCAAGACACAAATGCAATTCTAGCTTGCATTTACTAATTCACCTGTCATAGTTTACCCATCAGCTACAGCAATACGACCATCACTGTCATTGTTTTCCAAGGAACAAGTTATATCGATGTTTGTATTTTTGCTACTATGCGAGAGAACTGTAACTACACTGCAGCAGTTTTTGTATTTCCTTTATAATACCTATACTAAAACCAGTCACATAATGCAGGCAGGGTTTGTTTCTGTAATATACATGAACACTTCATCTCAGAGCACACAAGCAGGTCCAGACGCCTCCTCAGTAACAGAATGGTCCAAAGGAAAAAAAAAAAAAAAAAAGAGATTTTGAATGAACGGCCTCTTTCCTCTCAGCTGCCAATGGGACATATTGATATATCTGTCTTTCCTTGTACTGCTTTTTGTTCCTTAAAGGTGAGCATCTTACTTTGAGTCATCACTTTTAGTTGGAACAAAACTAATACATGGGTTTTAAAAGAAAAAAAAAAAAAAGCCTATGAATTGGGCTAATCAGATGAATACTCTGGTCTTCACTCTTGAGTGAAGTTTCCCTGATGTACAAAGCAATGCCCTTTATATAACAGGTCCAAAGGTTTTGAAAATTTTTATCTTACCATTATACAGCTGAAGGTCAGTGACTGTAGCTGTACTTCTGGCATTTATACAATATGGCACAAAAAAAAGCTGTACGATTTTATAGAAGTGTCTCAATTGAAAGGTTGGTTAGGGGAAAGCAGAACACTGCTAAAAACATTCGCCTTCTCTATAAAAGCTATGTTGTGTGAAAGCTTTATATGCAATATCGATAGAATGTAATTACAAGAGCGGAATTTGTGTGGATTGAATAATGCATGTTCTTCATTACAGACTCATCTTCCAAATCACTGGGGCTTTTGAAACTGTACTGTATCAAACATCATGCCCTGGAATGCTCAAGCTTACAGTCTGTCTGGACTCAGGGACTATTTCTTACCCAGTGCAGGCATCCACATCTCATCAAAACTAAAGGTGCTTTTAAGGGGCATGTACCAACTGTTCATTACGGCAAAGACTGGTGGGCAAAGGTAAATATATTCCAAACTACTTTTAAGTTTACAGCATTGAATGTTAAACATTCATACTCATGACAGCTATTGCCCTTCCCCCTCTCCTCCAAATTTAACAGGAAAGTACATGAATTTGAGAACCTGCTGATTCAGGATACCTGAACTGAAGTTTAATTTTAAACACCTTTTTTTCCATTGCCATCGTCTAAATTGTTCCCCCTACACTACTCAATGTGTTCAGTAATCCTGTCTTGTTCCCTACTTCAAGCATTTACTTGATTGTTCTATTCAGGAAAAATCCTATTGCTACCAGGGCTTCCCACAGGCTGTTACAGTACGCATTCTAAGGCACAAGGAAAGGGGTTAAGGATAGGAGAAAGTTTCCTGGCACAATGAGGCTGCAGAGAAAGTTTTAAAGGAGTTAAGATGCAACAGGGGAACAGTTCCAGTAAACTTGTAGACCATTTTGTGGGCTCTAAACACACTCTGCATCTAAACAAATTTGCAACTTTTACAGAGAAAAATGACTATACCTTTTGAAACACAGAAATAACTGAAGTCATTTCCAACTCAAAACTGTTTGGAAATAGGTCAAATGACACAAAAATTAGGTAGACTGCTACGGAGTCTGTCAAAGAAACAGCTATAAATAGAATGTCAACATAATGCTGAGAACTTATTTCTCCCAGAAAGTTTGTGAGCAGAAAGGCTAATAAATTACTGTGGAGTGATACACTTACTAGTGGGGAAAATATAATATTTTTTCTAAATACACAAGATGATTTATGCCAGTAATCAAACACACAAAAGAGTAACCAGTAAGAAGTCAAAAACCCACTGTCTTATGACATTAAATAATTATTTCATCTACGATGAAAGTAACTACATTTCTCTCCATGGCTGTAGAAAAACATTTCATGTTGATATTTAAAATACTAATAACTTATCATCTATTTCTGACTCATTTTCTCATGTGCAAACTATGAACACAGCTATGGTTAGTTACCTTGGTTTATGGCACTCCTGCATTTGAATTTTCTGAAATTTTACTACAAGACTGGATGCGAACTACAAATAAATATATAACAGTTTTTAATCTGTTATCCTGCCAGTGGGGGAAAAAAATAGAATGTAAAACCATATTACTGACGCCAACATGCAACTCATTTCAAAGTTGTTAAAAACTGGTGCCATATTAAATGTATGAAAGCTTTATAAAAGAAAAGGATTACACAACTATATTTTAAATGCACTTATGTGAAGTCATACACAAGCCTATCAAACGCTGACTCTGCCGCCGAACTAAATCACCCCACTAAGATATTGACCACACTTTTTGCTTTGGGTTCAGTCCTCCAAGCCTACAATCACCAGTCACATTACGTAAGTATGGATAGTAACGTAACATTTTAAAGGCTCCTGAGTATCAATGGGATTTAACACACAAGTCATTTAAATGCTCCGAAATCACTATATTTGGACTTTCAGTGAAGGACACTGGGTTATAAGAACTATGTTTGCCCTGTTACCCATGAAAGATAGAGAGTTCTTTTTGGTTTAAACCTGATCATGCTACTTTCAGGGCTTCTCTAACTAGGCCCTCCCAGTGAAAAAATCAAAATTCAACTTTCACAAGGAAAAAAAATACATTAGACCCTATGATACATGGCCAGAATCCAGGTGGGTTTAATTCAGTCTTAAGCTTTTCAACATTTGAAAGTGTATAAAAAGACTAAACAATCTCAGCAAGAAAAAAATAGCAAGCTGAGACTGTTGATACTCCCTAGTATCAAATGCCCATTGATTCATGATCTCTATCAGCATAATTTAATTTTTTTCATTTTCATGCTCCAGGGTGTAGAAACAAGTTTTAGCTACTTTTCTTACCAAATCTCTTTCAGCCTTGTGCATTCCAGTATCATCCTCACTCCTTTTCATGACATATGAAAGGTAAAATAAAGTTTGAGTCCTTTCTTACTCTTTGTCCCCCAAAGCTGAAGTTTGACAGTACCCATCCACTGCAACAAAAAGCTGTTCTGCACTTCCTCTGGAATTTAGTTCAAATGACTATGAGCGGGTTGTACAGTGTACGAGCAACCCTGCCCTCTGCTCTCACCCACTCCTCATTCAAATTTTGCTCCTGTAAGTAGCAAGTGACATACCCACTGGAGAGCATTTAGCATTCCCCATACACACCTTCCATTCATAAATCTCCCTTTATGTTTGCACTAAGATAACAAATAACTTGGTTTTCAATCTCCTATGCATTTTCCCCAACTTTATAACTACACTTTTGTAGCTGAAGTCATTTGTGCCTCTACAAACCTCAGGTATTTCATGGTCTATATTGCATCACACTTCTCTTCTTTTACCCAATTACTCCGGGAAGCAATTCCATTTTAGGATTTTGAACTATTCTAGTGCAGAACACTCTGATTTATAACACTTAACAATTTCACATAATGTCAACTTGATAAATTATTTTTCCAGTTTGGGGTCTCTTTGTGTCTCTAAAGGACAAATAAATATTTTCATATGATTGCTGTTCCAAATTTAGGTTTAGTAAAATCAAAATTTTAATGAAAAATGTATTTATCTTATATTTCAGCCTCTCTGTGGCAGCTTTGCAAAGCAGGGTGTACATGGCTAGCACTTACAAATAATAACAATCATGTCAAGCTCAAAGAAACAAGTAGAAGGCTTTTAAAAAAGGCATTTCCTATAGCTTTATATTCTTAGCAGTACAGCAGTACAGGAAAGTGTTATACAATAATCTGCCAAAACACAAATAAAATCTGCTAATCTCATCTCCTCTCAGCATCTAACTAATGAGAAATGCAACTAAGCAAACACTACGCATGCTAAATCACAGGGGGGTTAGTTAAGTGTTTAGCTTAATAATCAAACATGCTATCAACAGCAATAAGTCCTGTTTGGAAACAACTTTGACAAAACCAATCTGTTGAGTTAATCAGTGACCCACAAATCTCAGCTCTCAAATTTAACTAGCTCGATCTGCATCAGTCCACTTTCGCATTTCAAACATTCAAATTCTGTTAGTTCATACAAATTAATTTAAGACAAGCACTAGCTTACTCTTCTGAACTACATGAAGTCCATTAGCAGCCTGTTTTACGTAAATAAATTATCAGGATCTCTCAAACATCTTAAACATTACCCTCCAATATGCTGCCTATTCCCTCAACACCTAAAGTAAAATCGTAGAAAGTATTGGTATTTACCATTCTATAATGCGTACCTTGCTTTGTCATAACACAATTGCACAAAAGCAGTGTTTTTTCTAATGAGTTTTAAGCAGTACGGAGAAGTTTGCAGCGTCTACATAATTAACAAGATAGATCAAATTTTGTGCCTAGAGACTTGACATTTTCCTTATAAATTTATAACTAAAGCCTTTATGCAAGTACAGCAGATCTAAAATTTAATGGCTGAAGGACAGAGAGAACAAGGTCACCCCAAACTTGTTTTATTCTCTGACAAAAACACCCAGTTTTTCTTTTCTACTTGTGAAGACTTAGAAGAGAAGGCAACAAGGAAAATAAAGGAATAATCAAAATGTGAATGTGCTTTACTGTCATCCCCCCACTTCCCATCTCCTTCAAAGTTTTGCCACAATCTAAATTGACTCCCAAGTGTAGACGTTTGTGATAGCCTTTCTCACGTTGTGCCTTGAAAGCTCACTTTTCAGGAGCTCTTATTCCACCACTGTTCAGCTGGAAAACCCCCTAAGGAAGACTGCAACTACTGCAGAGGGCAGTGTGGACCAGCTGTACAGGTAGCTTCACTGTTCTCCACTAAGTACTGGCAATCTAGCTATGAGAAATGAGCTGCTGCAATGTGCTGTTCAGTGGGCGACAGGGCAGAGAACAGCACTTTCCAGAAAGGGTACCAGATGTAAAGCTGGGATGAGACCCTCTACTTAATGTGTTGTGCCTTTCTCCTATTTCACACAGGTCTCAGGCAATTGCATTTCAATTACCAGGGTAGAAAGAATTCAGCATGCACATTTTGCTTTAAAGTTCAAGGGTTTTAAACATCTAGTGAAAAAACAATCCTTCATCCCACATCCTTCATCTTGTGACAGGAGAAAGAAACCTTTGCACAGACTGGTATTTTGGTTTTTCCATCTTCAGTGATCCAGATTAACGCAAACTGTAATCTCCACAGCTGTCGTATTCACAAGGTAGCTTTTACTATTTTGTAAGTGTTTAAAGTAGAGAGCCTAGATTTATTCACATGAACAAAAACAAAGGTAACACAGCACTCACAGAAACCACTATGATATCCTCATCATTTTCCTATTTTGAAATAACATGGAGAAAGTGTGGGAACAAGCCTCGACTTCTTATTTTCCTCTACTAATCTAGACTGAAGAGATAAATCACAACCAGTACGCTCATTTCATCTGACTCAGACAGTGGGAAATCGTGGCCAAGTTAAATATTTCATTCACATGCATGCAGAACAAACAGCAAATGCTCTTTCATTAGATCAGCTTTTCATGCATTTCTAAAGGTAATCTTAGGCAAAGGCACAGTAACCAAGCACAGAGTGATCATTAACAGTAGGTAATAAAAACGAGCCCTGTAATGTTACCTCATCCTGAACTCTCATCCAAGCTATGTGTAACCTTCTCAGTACACAAGGAGAATAAGCAAGTTTTAACTACCAAACCACTGTGACAGGCTGCAGCTGCAACCTGCAATTCTACTTCTTCTTTAACCATGCCAAATTAATGCTGAATCCTAAATATACACAAGTTAAAATGGGTGTTAAAAATTAAGAATGCAAGCAGCAGTATCAGCCCATAACTCTTCAACCATCTCTAGTCTCCAAGAAAAGTAAAATAAAAGAAAGAAAAATTAATGTTGCTGTGATTCTACTTGACTTCAAGCTTTTAATCATACATCTCTGCACCTTCTTCAGCTGCATCCTTTACCCTTGGAAGGCCCCTGATGAAAGGGAACCACACAACCTTCTCTCACTCTCCACTTTCAGCAAAGCACCATAACAGTCTGGGAAATTAAGTGGCAGGTATAAGAAAAAAAAAAAAGGTATCCCCAATTATGATACTAATGAATAGCAGATAAGTAAACTATTAACTTAATGTACATTATTTCCTTGCCCCCTAACTTCCCAATACTTTTACTTAACACCCTACCCCCTGCAAACAGTAGAATGGGAGATGAAAATGTTGGCAGATGAAAAGCCTGGGTCTCCACAAGCTGGTCTATTTTTTCCAGACTAGGTACTCAGTTGTGCTACTAAAAATGTAACACCTACTTTCAGAATTTGTCTTGCATGGACGATGAGGGACAAGCAAGCTACACAGAAGAAAATAAAGCACTGTTGATTAACCAGCTAATAATAAATCCCAATAGGAGGATCATGTATACCATTTCCCTTACCCACATCTCCTACTGCCTTCACAGGTACCCAAAGTATACAAGTCTTCGGAGCTCCCATTTGTGTCACAACCTTACTACAAAACCTTAAAAAGGGTACAAATCCATTTGGACCATAAATTGACTACAGTATTTATTGATGGAGTGGCCTTAAGTAGTCCTCAGAAATAATTAAAAAAATAAAAATCAATATAACCTTTAATTTTATTTTTATGACATTCATACCTGGAAAAATACTATTAGAATAGTTAGTCAAAGTTGTGTTCAAACAGAAAACATTTCTTTTATAGTGGTTTTCATCCTGAAAATTGATAAACACACAAAAGCATTCTTCTTCTGTGCTATAGTAAGTCATGAACTACACAAGCCATCCATACAAATGCTTCAGAAGAAGCCATTTCAGGGGTTTTTTTTAATAATTCTCTATCAAAAGCTGCAAAGAAATTAAAGTTCTGTGTCTCTGTGTATATATATATATATATATAAACAAACACACTTTTAACATTTCCAACTACAACATGAAGACTACTTAAAAGCACTTCTGCATTAAAGTTTGCAACAAACTGGCTGCTAACAGAAGTCAGAAACTCACTATCAGCAAACTAATCAGCAAACTGAAAAAATGACAGAAAGAATGTAAGTAAGAAAGCAGCTAAATCATTTCCCGTCTCAATGACATCTAGCAATGTGCTAGGAACCTGATCTGAAGACACACAAAAAAGAAGAAACTGAAATTACAGCAACCTGTGCAAGCTGTAGCTTTAAATTTCTCAAAGCCCTGGTGTAGTTCTGTTCAGTTTGAGTTTCCAGTTACAGCAGTTTCAAAAGTAGCCAGTAATTTCAGTTATCTGAATCTCAGATGCTCTTCAGAAGACATGTCAGCTCAGGCAACTGAACTCTAACCTGTAATGCTAGAGTTCTCCTTATGCCAGGAAGTGATGAATTTCCAGTATTCTAGTTTATTTTGAAAGAACGATGTAACATATCAGTTTAGTTTACTATCTAACAGTATACATGACTGTGTTTCTTCTACCTTTTGAATCTGTCTTTACAAGCCACTTCAGCAGGACAGGAAGTCTTAATTATTCACCAGAAAGATTTCTGGTCTTTCCTGAATTAGTCACATAAGAACATTAATAGTCAAAGGAGAGACTGCATCACAGAATAATGGATAATAATGGGGTCCTATCTTCATCAGGAGAGTGCTGCAAAACCACCTGAGACTTGCAGATGTGTAATGCAAGCAGTTCTTGCTCTTCTAATTGCATAGCAACTCTTCTGATTGAAAGAGGCTTCCTCCACCCACCACAAACACTTCCTTCTACATTAACATCTCTGGAAACACGACGATGGCTCAATATTGTCCGAGAGCAAGATGTGATTTAAAACAAACACCTCTCTCTAAAGGACAGAGCTGGAGAAGCTGTAAATACTCCTTGCGGCCCAGTCTTTCATTCAAGGCTCCTAAAGCACTGGGAAATTAGATGGAGACCGATATATGATTCACTAATGAAGGAAAATACGCAAAAGAAAAGCATGGACCAACTGTCACACAGTGCATCACTGGCAGAAGTAATAATAAATCCTTCCCAAACTTAAATGCCAAGAAGAGGACTATCCTTATCTTTATAAGTTAATAGTCTTTAAACTCCTGCAATAAACGCAAGATGTATCAAAAAAATAAAAAAAAAAAATAAAAAATCAGCATTAGAGGAACAACGTCTATATATTTGGAATCGCAGTACCCAAGCAGAAAGTTAAAACAGGAACGTATAGTGACATTCAACAATTCCATTTCTAACATTAATTCTGGAAAAGAAATATATTCTAAAATAAGCATATTAGAAGTATCACAAACACTCCATGGGTTTGCGAACACCAGGAGTTACAAGCAGCAGAGTTAGTCCACTTCCTCAAATCAAACGAGGAGTCAATTTGCTCCATCTTAGGTTTTATTTCCAAGGCAAGTTTAATTTCTATTACTTCGCAATGAAGTATTAATCCCAAAGCCCCAAGGCCAAAAAAGATATCTTAAATGTTCAAATACTACTGTTAATTGCTTTATTTCAAAAGCTCAAGAATGAGTTAGCACCTAGAGAAGTTACTGAGTATATATGGATTAATCCTAAAAGCTCTTTATCAGTTACAGCACAGCTGTTCATCCATACATCTGTGTAAAAAGTAAAATAAAAACCTTCAAGATTTCAGCTGCCTCAAAGAACTACTGTATTTGAAATCTAAAATTTTGAGCATTTTTAAAAATCAAATCAAGATGCTTTTCATATAATATTTTTTCCCTATTAAAAACTGAATAATTACACTAACATGCTTGCAAAATAAAACTGGAGAGAACCTTTATTAGGGAAACATACAATGTTAAAAATGCTTTCAGTCACCCCATACTTCACTGTGCAGAAGTACACAGTCAAAAATTGATTATAAAAGTAGAAGTTGTCAGATTTTAAACTGATTAACGTGTTAACAATTCAAGAGAACACTTGAAACCTACCTGCATGAATAAGCAAACATTTGTTAACACATGGACAATTTTAGAAACCACTATTGTCCATTAGTTCACTGAAGATTACTAAAAAAAAAAAAAAAAAAAAGTGATACTAGGACATTAAACAATGAACAAAGCATTACTGTATCTGACACTAATGCCTCTTCTTGCAAACTGGTGTCAGCAATACCTGACGTAAGATTCACCTTTTTCCATCTAAAAATGCATTTCATTGAGCAATATTGGGTATTTGTTAAAGTTTCAAAGACAAATAATTGATTTATTGAAAAGCTAGACTCCTTATAATTGACAGTATCTTGGATCAAAACAGCATCTAATCCACAGTTAGAAGTAAAATACAATTTCCAATAGAAAGAGGGATTCTTGCTAAATGACAGCATTTGCCTACTTTATATATGCAGCTTCCTCTGAGACACCTCTAACAACACATAAAGATCAGGACACTGCTGTTACAGCAACAGGGCTGATCGCAGTAACAGTCATATTGTGAAGGCCGGTTGTATTTTAGCAATTATGTCAATGAGGACATGACTTTGGATTTTGCTTTTCTAAGTGCACAATTAGGAGGCTATCATAGAACCAGCCTGCCTTTTTTTTTTCCTTTTTAAAAATCACTGTTTCCAATCTAGTATTGCAATCCCTTCTTCTCCCTTCCTTAGGTGCTTAGGAATTAAATAGGACTTCTACATTCAAACAAGCAGAAGTCAATAGACCTTCAAATTAAACAACTCACCCAGCATCAGATACTACATAGACTAAAGAGAGTAATCATCAAACAATCTCTTTTTCTCTCAGTTTGTCTGACTGCTTATTAAAATAATTTTAGGAAAACAAATTTTTTATCTCCATTCAAAATTTTCATTACTTCCAGTTACTCTCTTTAATTTATACCAAATAAACACTGGAAATCCAGCACTGGCCAAAGTATATTTATTAAAGGACATAATGCCAATGAAAGTAATTTTAAAAATAAATTCCCTTAAACCACTAATAAAAACACTACAACATTTACAAACTGAAATTTATCTTTCTTCCATTGACCTACATTGATCAAGTTCAGAGCATGCACATGGCCAGATTAAACAGCAGGAAGTGAACAGGATACCTACAATTATTTCATAAATAATGTAGGGCAGTGGTCCCTGCTGCAGGGAAGACCCCAAAGAACAGTTTAAATGTAAAAGAACATCAACAATTTCCTAATACAACTTCTCTGCACAGGCAAGTACTGCATTTACCACAATGCTACTACTCAGATGCTATTAACAGAGAAATTTAACAGACAACTGCAAATTTCCTCCTTCTCCAACTCATGGAATACTATCACTCTTCAATTAATACATTTTCCTGAGTTCACATAAAGAATAATTTAGAGTGAACGGACCTACGTATGACAATACACTGACTTCCAAGTTACAAGATTTCAAGAACTGTTTTAAATGAAGAAAATTACATTTAAACCCCACACTCCTTAAGCGTATAAAATTCTCACCAATTCAAAGGTCCATCACTATTATAAAAAAAAAACCAAAAACAAATCCCCACAAACACCAAAAGAACGGTATTACATCAAAATCTTAAATTAGAAGATAATGGATGGGCTTTTTTTGCAGAACCTAAAAATACCAATCTACTTCTACTGTATGTTAACAACATCTCTATGGTCTGAAACAATTGACCGTGGTCATTGACACAAAGGTTTCATTTTTAGAAAGTGTTTTTCAGAATTATTTTGCATTCGCTGCATAGTGTCCTCAACAATAATTTTTTTACGTGGTACTCAGTGTCCAGAAAAGATGCCTTTCCAACACCTACAACTACTCTTGAATGATTTTTGAAGTTCCTTCACAAATCTGACATCTAGAGAAGTCAATTCATGCTACAGCTACTGCCTGATTTTTAATTCTTCTTCCAAAACCAGAGAAGGGACTCCATTCTAGTGAGCCCTGCCTACACTGAATAGATGGGAAGGATTTTTTGCCATTTGAGCAACAGCAGAGGAAAAAAAAAATAAAAAAAAACAGATCAATGTAATTTACCTGCCTAAACTGAACATGAAGTTTATCTCTGAGATCCAAATAAGGGTGTCAACATAATCAAGATCAAATACTGTCCAAAAGCATTCACAAGATATTTGTGATAATACTTTAAGATGCAAAATCAGTCAGTCAAGGTTGCCTATTTGAGGAGATACAGGGGCACAGTCACATGTTAAACTTCAAAAAATATAAGCAATGCTTTGCTGAGAAAATAGATCACATTCATCATTCCTACCAACTGCCTTTAAAGAAGTCTGTCTATTTATATAAACAAATTTTAAATTAAAATAATTCTATAATCCAATAATAATTTGCATAGCATGTTAGTGAAAATTCAAGTCAAAACCAAGTATCTCCAATGAATACATCCATCAATTATGATTCTCTCAAGTTCATGCTGTGCATCACTGATTTAAACACCTTAAAGGAATTACTGGGTCATGATGCTTCCATCAGTTTGAGACTTCAACAGCTCTCCAAGCCCAACATGCAGCAACAACATTACCACATTTGTGGAAGTTTGATGTTGAAGTGGTTACAAGTTATGCAATTAAAAACAGCAGCAGTGGTTCCTTAAACTGATACCGATATTATAACCTTCTTACAGACTGGACTTACCATTGGAAAATTTTGAGGACCCAAAGCATGTTCAATAAAATTAAGCAATGTACAAAACACAACATATCTATGCTACCATACAACACTTGAACATTTTACCAATGAGTGTTGAGACAGACCTTTCATAGCAGGAACTGTGGAATAATCATTAGCACTGCCCAAATCACAATACCTTTGACTAATCACAGTTTACAAAAGACACAAAGAAGGTACTGACAGAAGACAGAAAGAAACCTGGGAGTTGAACTAGGCACAGTAACTTTTAACTCCTCTAAGCTTCAAAAAATAGCACACAATCTACTTCTTGTTCGTTCCACTTGTATGAGCAGCAGCTATGACACCAAATTTCAGTCTGACTGACGAGGAAGTTACAGTTGGATTAAAAGGTGTTGGATACATCTGTCTATAATTAGCCCTGCATCCATCTACAATTAGAAAATATTTCTAAAACATTTTATGTAAGAATTTTGAATAAATTCATGGTTTAGAGAACTGTTTGTTTTTTTCAAATTCTGGCTTCACTGAAGAAGTGAACAGACATTTTCAACCAAGTGGGCCTATTTTTAGATCTTCTTAAATGAAACACCCTCATACACCAGCTGTTTGAATGCATGCACTCCTTATAATTATCGCACAGCAAGATTAAAGGAAACAAAAATCAATTACTTTTTTTTTTTTTTTATATAAAGAAAATGGTTAAATTATGGAACTACTTGCTGCAGGACATTGTGAGGGTCAAGAGCATATACAGATTCAACAAGTCATTACACAAATTCACCAAAAAATAGGTAAGACCTACTAAGCTATAAATCTATAAAACACAGGACAACCTTATGTGAGACTGTCAGAAGCAAAGGAGGTGTACCAAGATAAGCACCGCTGCATGCTTGTGCTGTCCTTATGCTTATTCCCTCAGCATCACTTATCACTCAAACCAGAAACAGGGCTGGATGCATCTTTGGTCTGATCCATAACAGCTATTTTTCATTAACTAACAAAGTCTCCTTTCTGTTTTGTCTATTCTATTAAGTACTGCAAAAGAAAGCATGTTTTCACATTCCTCGAGAAGAGTTTATTACACTTAACATATTAAATCCAGTTCATCTGCTTTTACTTTGAGTGTCAATAGCTCCTATTCCTAAAGGTAAGTTTCTGCAGCAAACAGAAAACTTAGAAAACTGAATCCAAAACATGGTATCTTGCAACTGTGGTTGCAAGAGGCAATTGGTCACTGTATAAAAAAAGTGAAAGAAAAACAAAAACATCTATCTTTTGACTTCAGTTGAGATACTCTTCTAGCTGTATTACGACTGACAGAAATCACAAGAACCTCACAATGTATCATTCTTTATTCTGTATATTCTTATTCAAGCAGGGAACGTGACAAAGCTTAATTCCCCCCTCCACCACTACCACCACTCTCTCCTCAGAAGCTTCTCTATGTCTCCTAATTCTCAGTATCTTCTAAAATTAATATCCAAGCAAAGAATTTCAGTGTCTCTTCAATGCCTGTTACCATCCTCTGTAGTACTTCCTAGGAAAACTTGTAAATAAATCAATTCCTCATCAGATTCTTTGTTTCTGTCATTTAAATAATTTGTCACTTCTATTTGTGTAACACACCAGTAGATGTGTTACAGCAGTTAATGATGGCTTTAACTACAAACTGCTTCAAGTTCTTTTACCCAATGATTTGACAGAGTATTAAATAAGTTCATGTATTACAAAAAAATATTCAAATATTTTCAGTCTTCACCTAACACCAAAACAGAGTACAAAGACCACAGTGGGCAAATTAATTACTTGATTTCAACCAACTACAATTTCATTGTCATAGATGGCCTATGAACATCTATAGTACAAGCAAACGAGCTTTTATGTTACTCACGAAAAAAATAGTTTAGGTCTCGTACAAGGTAATAAGAATTAGCTTTCCTAAAACACAACTGCCATTAATTTATTGATTTAAATCAATTTATCATTTTAGAGGGAAAAACTGTCATTTGTGATCATCAATAACTGCAGAGAAACCCTGCCTCTCACACAGCACTATCCAGATACAGCTACCCCAAAGTACCTTATCTGATCCTCACTGCACACTTTTCACTCAAAGACCTCAGTTAATACTGAGGTCTAATAAGCAATAACCTATTTGGTAGTGCATATGTTGTCTCACATAAACTGATAAATTCATTGATTATTCTAGCATCTGATCCAAAGCTCCAGTAAGTGAAAGCCTGTCTAAGGAACTGCATGATACAAGTCCAATGAAAACTGATTCTCAGAGGGAAAGGTATGTATTTCAACAGTTTACTCAAGCTTCTTTCAGGAACATCTACATGACATTTCAACAGTGCTTAAAGCAAAATTGGGTTTATGAAGGCATTATGCATTCAAGATGACCTATGCAACCTATGAGATTAGAAAGTATTTATTAAAAGGACATTTACTGAGAGTTCATATGAAATGAGCAGCTGTAATCACCAAAAAAAGGAAGGAAAAGACTAGCCAGAGAAGAAACTTCTTAATGCAATACATATATATACACAGTCATTATTTGTTTAGAAGCTAAAAGCAAGCTTTGGTGATGTAGAGTCACAAACTAATCATGCTTATGTTAAATGATTCGCCATTTGATCAAATGTTTAATTTTAGTAAACAAAATTGAGAAAAGAGCCAGATTGGCATGGCAAGGACCTGATGATACATAAGTGACTGGAAAATCCAGACTCGGAAATAAACTCTGGATTGGGCCTGCACAGAACGCTTGGGGCACAATGTCTCATCACACATATGATGCATGCAGTGTCAGAGAAAGGCAGAACAAATGCTAACATCCTGCAAAACCCCTGCTGGCATGTTCTCAAACAATATTGCCATCAGTTTTAGCTGACTACAGTACCTTATAGTTGCCAGAAATAAGATGAGATGAAACTAATCATACTGTGTTTTCAATCAACTTCCTGCTGGCTGCCACCATTTCAAGAATGGAATTCATTTGTTTTACAACCATTAACATATTTCCTTCTTTCTGGTTCTAAGTCACTGAATGCAATGATATGATATCAGTCTGGACCATAAGAAAAATAAGTAGCAAACAGAAATGTAAAAGTATTACCCTCTCTGGCATACTCCTTCACAGTATATGCTTCTTCCAGACAAAGAGTATTTTAGCTTCCAAGTCTCATCTATGCATTTAGTAGTGAAAGTAGCCCCAGCCCTTTGATGAGCTATACACAAAGCAAAACCTTTATGGAGTCCTTTAAAAGCCAATGGGGAACTGCCAACATATAGTTCATTAAAGCATCATGCCTCATCTCTAATAAGCAAAATGGTTTAACTGGCATATGTACATATTTTCATGTATTTATTAACTTACAGTTGAAGATTTTATATATGCCATAAAGTGAAACGGGTTTCTGAAATCCACTAATCTAAGAAAAACATCCATTACATGGTCTGTTAATCAGGAAGAGAAGAAAGAATTTTTCCAGATCATAAGAATGAGACGTTAAGCACAGCACAAACTCTAGATGAAGTAACCCGAAGGAACAACTTGCATACTGCACTCTTTTCAGTCTTTGTACACCAAGACTGTTCCAATAAAAAATAAGATAGTTGCAACTGACTGAAGTTTAAGATATAAAAATAGGAAGGGACCAAAATATTTTCAAACAGTAAGTTGTGTGAATTTTTCATAAATAACATGAATACAGACGAGGTTTCACAACTGAGATTATCTGGGTAACTGAAATTATTTTTTAAAATACAAATATCACCTCAGTGTTCCATCTGAACTTTACTTGAGCAGAAATGACAGACTGGACATTCTAAATAGAAGGGCAAGCCTGCAGATTTAAGGACACATTCCATTATCTTCAACAAAAGATAAGCAAATGTTAGCCGTTGACCTTAAGCAGGTGTTTCAGAAGTTCTGAGCAGTCTCACTCAAGTCTCTTCTTTCAGTTGTTCATTTTTCAGTCTCTTAGATCTTGAAACATCAAGAGTTTAGTAGTTTTCCAGTCACTAGAGATTTCTGGAACCCACAGGATCTGAATTTCTAATGTAAACCCAAGCATTTTAAAAGAAGAACCCCTCCAACTGTAACGCAGTAGTACATACATGCAATAGTCTTCTCCCGTAATCTCTTTGCATGCTACCACTATCAACATGCAACTCAGGAGCTACTTCTATCACTGTCTATCAATAGGTAAGTATTAGCCCACACACCCACAGTTTGCTTCTTTCAGTATTTTCCTTAATGTTTCCTGTCTTTGTGAATTACTGCAGAAAGTGTGTATCTTACTGCAAACAGTCCCGGCTAAGCATTACATAAAATACATTAAAAAAAGAAAAATCACCATCTTTTATACTTGGCAAAATCTAGATGCTATCATTTGACCCACTGACACTGAAGTGACACTTCAGTGAGCCATGGTTCAGGCTCACTCAAGAACCACCATGAAAGGATTCTCAATCATTGGACTGACATGGACCAGGAAACATTATTCACACTATTTCTCTACATTACTTTATTTACAAATTTCATGGAAACTACTACATTACATTACAAGTTTCACAACTTTTCATAGCCTTGAATGTCCTGCAGATAAAGGGCAAATATGGCCCTGCTATTCCAAAATGCGACTTGACAGACACAGGAAAGTGACATGAAAGTCACAGATAAGACTCTGTCTTAACATATGTTGCTGGTAATAACCTCAGCTGACATCTAGAGCACCAGAATTTCAACTTCATGCATATAAGCCTTTTTGTTATCATGATTTGCTTTCTTCAGAAACCTTGTATAAAACTGTGACCTCTTAAGTACTCCTGCCAATGCACCTTCATTTGAAGGGCATGTCTACACAGATATACCAGCCAATCTTTTCAAGCACTAGCAAGGCCTAGGTAAATAAGGACAAGATGACATTTAAGTTTCTTCAGGACTGAGAAGTACAACAAACTATCAAACTCTGGAAGCTGAAAGCACAGTTTTGGGTATTGTAGGGTTTTGTTTGGGTTTTTTAAGTTAAAAAATAGATATGTAGTTTGCCACTGTATATTGAAATGTACCTGGCATACACTTAAAGAAACTGAAAGATAGATTAATTTCTTCACTGTATTGGTGGAGAAAGTGAGCTTTTTTTCACAATGTTGCCTTTCAAAAACATCTTACAAGAAACACTACTGCATGGATGACACCATGAGGGGAAAAAAAAAAAAAAAAAAAAAAAAAAGGAAAAAAAACATACCATTTAGATAGCTGCTTGTGCAAGAGAAATGGGTGGTTTTAAAAAAAAAAAAAAAAAAAAAAAAAAAAAAAAGAGCAGCTTTAAAGGCAATGGGTTTTCTTGCGAGTCTCCTGTCACCATCAAGCAGACCCTTGAACACAAAGCACCAGATTTTCTTCTCATTATCGCAACACACTGAACTAGCCAAGAAGTTCAGCCCAATGAAAAAGTTCACTTCCAACTTTCTGCAACTCTCCTTTCACGTTCGTATCATGTTACAGAAGTCAGTACGTTACATTAGAGATAGCAGCAACTTGCTTTCCACCACATCACAAAAAGCAACAGGCCCAAAAATGGGAGCCTTACAAAACAAACAAAATAATTTACTGTATATTTATAATCTACCTGACAAGATCATTCCCAGCAGGGCTGTGGCATTTGTTGCAGTTCAGGCTTCTGTCATAACTCAAAAAATGGGATTTCATTTAAAATCCTGCCACTCCAATAAACCAACCGACTGTACAGTGACATCACTAAATCACTCTGATTGCATCTTTTCTCTCAGCCTCCACTCCCCCAGAGCACCTTAAATCGTATGACATAAATCCCAAGAAGCTATAGTCACAGACAAGTGTAAATCTCAGGTGGGTCCTCAAAAGTCTATTTAGTCACGTATTCTTTGAACTTTACATAAATGAGAACATTAGGGAGTAATGTTTCTGTGACATACATTAAAGGCACTTTATGATCGTGTGTATCTGCCAGTATATCATCTGCTACAATACATCTGATTTTTTAAAAAATAATCAATAACGGAAACATCTTCAGTAGACATGACCCCAGAGGTAAGAGGAGTATAGCAAGGAAGAGGCTTACTTTTTTTTCACCTTTGGCAAACAGGAACGACCCTACTTCGTTCCCTCTAAAAGGGGATCAGCCAGCAACTAACAAGGACCTTACCTATAACGAACCTCCCTGCCTTCCTAAGGTGGAGAAAGAAGTACATTTTTGTCCTTAGCCTTTTTCTTTCACTAGTTACCCTGCCTTGCGCTGATCTGCATGAATAGCCGCGGGAGCCCCGCGTTCCCGAGCGCGGAGCAGGGATGTGCCAGGCACCAGGACACCACGCCGGGCAGCCAGAGGCCCGCACTGCCCCGGAGAGGCTAAGGGCAGCCCCGGAGGAGAGGCGGGCGCTCCAGGAAACCCGAGTGCCTGGGGAAGCGAGCAGGCCTCCCCCCGCCGAGCTGCCGGGAAGGCCGCCCCCCCGCGCCCGGGGGCAACGTAGCCACCGCCCCCCCCGGGTCACCCGCTGCCTCTAAGCCAGGAGCCGCTGTCGCCACCCCCGCCTTGTTCCCCCGGGCCCGCAGCACACCCCGCACACACCGGCAGGCAGGGGGACGCCGCTCTCCCCCGGCGGGCACCCCCTGCGGCCCACCCGGCAGCGGCCAGCGGCCACCCTCGCCCCGGGGCGAGCTGCGAGCTCGGCCCCCGTGACAGGCCCGAGTCCAGAGCTATGGCCGGGCCCGGCGCCCCGGCCGGCCGGCCTGCCCACCACGCCAGGCCCGGGCCCTGCCCCCGCCCGGCTACGGCCCCCCGCCGCCTCGCCCTTCGCCTCGCCGCCCGTCCCCCTCCCCGCACCGAGCCAGGCCGGGCCGGCTCCAGCCCAGCCCCCCCCCCCGCGCCCTCGGTCCCTGCTTACCCCCAGAAGCCGCAGGGGCAGCGCGGTGGCAGACTGGGCGCCTTGCTGCGCTCACTGCCGGCGTCTCCCATGGCGGGCCCGGTACGCGGGGCGGCGGCAGCGGCGGGGGGGGCGTGGGGCTCCCAGCCGGGATTCCAGGCCGGTCAGCTGGAGCTGGCCGCGACCACTGGGGAGGCCGTGAAGGGGAGGGCGCAGGAGTTGGGCAGCCGCGCCCTCCCGGCTGGGCCTGCAGGGGAGCGAGGACGCGGCGCGGTGTGTTCTGCGGCCGCCCCTGTCGCCCGCCGGTTCCCCTGACAATCGCGCTGTCGCAGCGGGGCGCGCCCGCCCCCCCCAGCCGCTCGGCCTCTGAGTCAACAATGCGTGTCACACCCCCCCCCCAGCGCCTTGCCTCCCCCTGTCCTGAGCGGGATGGTTTCGCCAAGCCACCAGATCAGCTGGGAGTGGCATATACCATAGCCGATCTGCGGGGGGGGCTGGGTTAGATCGGGGACGGAAACTAGGAGAGAAAGAAGTTTGGAAGGCAGCCATAGACTCGACAGGGGAACGAACTTCTCTGTGAGGAGGCTTAGGGCGGCTGGGGTCTGCAGAATTACCTGGAGCCGCCGCCCTCTTTGGTCTCTCCCCACAGGTTAGGCACATAGTGGTACTGCCAGGGAAAACCGAGGGGGGTGGGGGGGGGGTGCCGGCATCGGCTGCGCATGCGCGGAGAGCCTTCGACGCGGAAGTTAGTTGGTGGGGAACGGGTCCCCGGGGGCTTTGCCCGCACCCCCCACCCGGCACCTGTCAGAGTCGCTGGGGTCCAGGCCTAGGCTCTCGGCCGGTGCTGCCTCTGTGAGGCGGTGCTGGTCGCTGCCAGCCCGGTGTGTCGGGAGTGGGGGGCAGCCTGTGCGCACTCGAGGTCTCTGCCTGGCGGGTGACCGCCTCCGAGGGACCCCGGTGTGTGGAGGGGTGGACCGGGCCTTGTTCCCCGTGGGCTCCCTTTGCTTCCGTGCCAGGCCGCTCTGCTCCCTCTTCTCCTTCCTGCTTCTGTTGGTGTTCGTCCTCGGTTTCCCTCAGTACGAAATAAAATCTGTTAGGTGTCTAACGGACGTGGGGATTCCTTTGCCCGTGGTAAACAGCATTCCCTGCCTGAGGACACTAAGCTGAGGGCTGGCTGAAGCCGGGAGAAGGGGGCCACCGCGGCCCTCGTGTGCTGGCCCCAGAGAAAGGGACCTGCAAAAGGTAAGGTATGGCAAGCAGGGAACCGGCACAGGGCTTAGGCCATTGCCGGCTGCCGCCCTTGGACGCGCAGGAAAGGAGAGGGGGATTTCCAGCGTCTGGATTTGAAGGCTGATTGTACTTTTGGTACGGGTTTAGCAAAGGGCCTTGAGTAAGTTACGCTCTTGCGCTCACTGTACCTTGGTTTGTCTGTGAACTGGAAATATTGCTGATGCCCTGCCAGAAACTGATTTTTGATCTGAGTGGAAAAATACTGGTGTGGCAATAACGAAGGGGGAATTTTGATGTATTCCTGAGATGCTGTTAACCATCTTATACGTGGATTTTTGCTTTGCGTTTAATATAATAAACATTCTTAACAAAGTCTGGAGTATGTAGGTCTTTGTGAACAACTAATTAATTTTGCCAGTGACCGTTTGACTTGAATATTAACCTTCTTAAAGAATTCTATATCAAATTAATTGACGACAGAGAAAAGTAGTAGCAAAATACGTATACACACATGCTTAAAACTTCTTAATAAAACGTTGGAATTTAATTGAAATCATGTAAACAGACTTCTTTTGAAGAGACTACTTTATGGGAGAGTTTGCTAATAATGGTTGGTTTATCTAACTGTTAAGCTTGGGGTTACCTGACTCCTTATTGGTGCATCAGGAGGGCCATCAGTGCTTCAGTTGTAGCTTAACCAGCTTAGCTGAGGAAGAGCAGCGACTTTGAATGCAGTAACGTTGAGTGGAAGACTGATGTGGTACGATGGAGACAGGACATGTGTTTAGAATTTTCATTGACACATTAACTCATCCAACTCCAGCCCTCTTTAAAGTGTCTGTGGCTGTATACCGCCCTGTGCACTGAAGTATGAGAGCTTCCTCTTGGCACAGCTTTCTGAGAAGCCTAGCTGCTGAGGCAGGACTGCTGAGTGTACCGAGTGCTTGAACAAAATAGTGCTGGCCTCATTAACTCAGCCCCTTAAGCCAATAAGTCACCTGAAAATTAAAATTGTCTCTTATGTGCTGGCTACCTGTACTACTAGGGGAGGCTGTAAATTCCCCTTAGATAAGGAGTAGGTACTGGCTTTTTAAAGATTATTTGATAGTTTGTATGTTTTTATATGCTGTTAACATGAGCTCATGTTGAGTTAGCTTTCAAGTATTACAAATGTCATGGAGAAGCACTCTTTTTGCTCAATACTCTTGTGTCATTTCAAATAAATGTTTCTTGAGTTTGTAAAGTTATGTTGGGATAATGTCAAAATTCTAGTTTTCTGAGCAATTCAGATTTTTAAAAACCCTGCAGCACTGGTAATTCACTCCAAACTTAAATGCAAAAAAACCCATGAGTTTAGGAATAATATTACATGAAACAAACATATATTAAGCATGATGGCACTGAACAACTCTTAACTGCCTGCTGCTAATGCCCTAAGGAGGAATAATCGGGGGGCAGGGAGGAACTAGGATTATAGTATAGTTTAATACTATGGGACAGAGCAGAGGGAGCATGTGTGCTTTCATGCTGTCATGCCATATGTTTGCAATAGTATATTTGGTCTTTGTTTGTTTAAGTACAACTTTTGGAACAATATTTTTGTATAATTGTGGTATTTCCTACTTTGTTTAAACAACACAAAATTTAAATTACTGATGTATCCATTCAGTATTGTTTCCTGAAAATTTAGTGTGTTAATCTAAAGGGTTTAGAAAAGCAGGTATAATGTTTTGAATTGTGTCGTGTTTCTTCTAATCATATCCATCTATTTGCAACCACCAGAAAGTGTGTTTTTGTGGTGCAACGTGGCAGCAAGGGGAAGTACCACTGTGCAATGCTTGTTCAGAGGCTGGCAGGGAGAAAATTGGTTCAGCTGATCTAAAATGAACACAGTCATGAACTGGGCATTGCAACCTCCATTCAATGTGTAGGCTCTTCCTCCAACAGATCTCCTGATGAGCTGGGCCTCTGTCTCCCTGAGGAGTTTCAGTTCTAAGTGACATTTTCTCTAGTTTTTCTTCCTCCAGAAAGTCCAAGCCTGGGATGCTTTCTCAACTAATGTATAAGCATCCAGAGACAAATGGATAAACAGCACATAGGAAACACAGGCAGGGATATGCAGCATATTAGTTGGGTAGGGCTGGGAATCTTCATACGCAGAGTCATTATATGGGCCAGATATAGCAAAGCATGTTTTACCCTTGGGAAGCAAATAGGGATTAGGTGGGGGGGAAACCTAGTTAGTGATAGGAAAGTAACTTGATACACAGTAATGTACTTTAACCAATTAACAAGTGATAGGATGAAGGGTAGTGGCCTAAAGTTGTGCCAGGGGAGGTTTAGACTGGATATTGAGAAGTATTTCTCCATGGAGCAAGTTGTTAGACATTGGAATGGGCTGCCCAGGGCAGTGGTGGAGTCCCCCATCCCTGGAGGTGTTTAAGAATCGGGTTGACATAGCCCTTGGGGATATGGTGTAGTTGAGGACTGTCTGTGTTCGGTTAATGGTTTGGACTCAATGATCTTCAGGGTCTTTTCCAACCTAGATAATTCTGTGATAATGCCAGAAGAGGACTAGTGAGTTTAACTACGGACAACAGAAACAGCTGATGTAATTTTAGTTCTGTATACCTGAATGCATGAAATAGATGGGGGAGGTGGTAATCCTTCTAATGGGACTCTAGTGGCCCAGCAGCTCTTCTCCAGGCATCTTTCTGCAGACAAATCAGAGGAGAGGAACCAAAATACAGGCTGAAGATGCTGAAATACTTAACAAATGTAATGTTTACAGTTTGGCCAGGGAATGATTGCATTTGGGGGGAGATCCTAACTATACATTCATGTTTAAAATAATAAATAAAAATGGAAGGTATGTGCCAGCAGGACACATGGAGTTTAGTAAAAGAGTTGTCTCTAAGGAGAGAAATGTTTAGGACATAGAAAATGTTCTCATGGTGAAGTCTGATTTTTACCTGTCACTGAGGTGCTTCTGACTGGTTCTCAGTGGGGCCCCATTGCAGGATTAGATGAGGTAACAGACCTCAGTATCAGGAGGCAAAACTCCACCAGATTTGGAAGCCACAATTAAATACCATTGTTTCTCAAGTGCTTCTTTTTTTTTTTTTTTTTTTTTTCCAGATACACTAGAAAAGGTTGTACCTGTATGCAATCAGAACATTTGGGAGTTGTTTATTTTAGTATAAACATGATTGCCCGATTGAGATACATGTGCATAACCGTAGAGTGGAGCAGGTGGAGAATGTCACAAGTATTGTACATCTTCCTGCTCATCTTGAGATCTAAATTACCATAAAATGCTAAAAGTGACTCATGTTGTGCCAGTCTGTTAGAGAGACTCTTGAACTGATGGAAATAATCACCACTTTTAATTCCTCTCCAGTAGGCAGATATTCTTAGTGAAGTCTTTTCTTTTGGAAGATCATTCTTGTTAAAACCTGCATTGAGGCTGAAAAGTAAAATGAGCATATGGGAAAGGGCAGTGGAGAGGACATGTCTGAGCTATAGTCATAGCTAACGATAAAGGTGAACAATTATGATGGTTTGCTGGAGCCCAGGGCATAGGTGACAGACCATGAAGACGTTAACCTGCAGCGAGTCAGCGACACAGATACAACCCCAAAAAAGGCGACTGAACCCTGCCCAAGACTGACTGCATTGGGACCAAGGCTGCCAGGCTTTCAAATGCCTGTTCTTCGATGCAGAGCTCATCTAATTTTCTACATTTGGAAAGCATATCTGGGTTTTTGTAAGCAGCTGGCATAGCAGGGTGTGATCCAGCTGAACGCCTCAAGATTTGCTTATTCATTTAGTTTAAGTTAGGTGTCAGTGCAAGCAGTCTGAAGAGAGAAATGCCCGCACCTTAGCCTCTGGCTTGGGCCTCAGTGCATCCGACTGCAGTTTTCTTTGCTGCTTAAAGGAAGCCTCCAGATTAAAGAAGGCAAGCTGAGTTCATCTTGGGTCTCAACATTGGTTTTGTTGACAAAGAAAAAAAAAATAAAATTAACCAGCCGTGAATTATCAACTTATGAGTCATGTAGATTAGAAGGTTTTCATAGCTATGTCTTTTTAAAACATAAAACATATGTTTAAACACTAAAGGACAAGTTTAAATAGTTACAGCACAGAATTTGGAGGCAGGACTTTGACATTTTTCTCATGGTTATTTTAGGTCTCTCTGTGCCTTAGTTTCGTTTTCTGAAATGGAAATGATGATAATCTCATGAGCAGTCTGGTAAGTGAATCTTTATTGGACGGCATTTTTAGAAATGAGGAATTGCTGTTGTTATTATTACTGTGGCTAAGAGAGTGCCATTTCTTTGCAGTTAATGGCTGGGTGGAGGGTCCAAGGTGAAAGAGAAAACTCCTCACGGAGCCAGTTGCAATTTTCATGGATATGATTAACCCAGAGGCAATTATTATTAATAATACTTTTCTTTATTTCATACTTCCCCTCCCTGCCCCTTATGTAATCCAGGGCACTTTGAGAAAAGCACTAACGCAAAAAATGGAGTGCAATTAAGCAAACATTTTAAGACAGTCTAAAATTGCCAGATAAAATACTTAAAAAAAAAAATAAAATCAAAACATTAGGCATGATTTAATAAAAGGAGAGAGGATGCCTAGAAAACAAGTGGGTAGTGACCCCACAGAGATGTGACAGTGACTAAGACTGAAATCACTCAGAAAAATAAACCTGCAGGTGTTCTATATAAGCCAAGACTTTTATTATTATTATAAACCATGAGACTTATGAATGTGTAATGATGATCACACTGTGCTAGGCATTTCCTGATAGTGGATAGCAGACTCAGCAAAGATCATTCTTAGCCTTTGAAAGCTCTTTTTAGCAAATGATCTCTAAACACTTTTTTTAAAAAAGGTTAGCATTGTTACAGCAATTTTACCAGGAGGAAAGCAGCCTTGGCAAGTGAAACAAGCTGCCCAGGGTCACACAAGAAGGCACCTGCAGATCTAGTAATAACATTAATGTCACTCAACTCCCAATATAGCAACCGATGCAGGCTGTGCTCTCTTCCAGAGCTCATGCATTGGGTGCTCCTTTAGCAGCCCCCAAGACCTGTCTCTGCCCCAGAGGTCCAAGTTCACTTAACAGTGGCATCCTAAATCATCTTTGATGCAACTGCTTGGTTTATAAATTAAAGAGTTAAAAATAAATAAAGCACTATACATGTCCTTCCATTTAAAAAAGGAGCCTAGGACAAAAGAAAAATGATTAAATTGAAAGGTAAATGGTTAATGATATTTATGTATTTCCTCTGTTTTATTTACCTGGGTTCTCTTCAGCATTTTTGTAATGTCTAGTGGGGGGCCTTGTCTGCACCTAGGTCTTCTGGGTCCTACTGCAGCACACATAAACAAGCATAATAAAGCCCTCATCTTGTATAAATATAAACCAGTCCAGCCTTCATTAGGCTGGAAGGTGCCTGCCCCAGCAATCTGTTTGAATATAAGCTATTTCTGCTCTTTTGTCTGCTGCTCTGAAGATGTCAGACAGGAGACTTGTCAGCTGAATGTATTTCCAGGCACCTCAATAGTTTTATCAATTCTCTGACTTCTGACCTGGTGTTTCTGAGCATGGCTGAGATGAGCGTTAATTCCCTCATCAACGCCCCAGTGTCAGGGAGGCTTAATGACATGAGAAAGTGTTCAGCAGTTCAATGATAAAAGGTCTTAAGAGTGTGTGAAATAGGAGCCTTCAGTTCTCCCTTGCTGCCCTTGCCTCCTCCCCTCAATAACTTATCCAACATTTAGCTTTTTCAGGGCTGTGGCATCAGCGTTAACTGAGAAAACCCTGATCTTGGAGTATCTGTGTGATGACAGCCAGACTGGAAGTTAGAAGTCGTAAGTGGAGTTTGGATAATTTTGTAAACAGAAGCAGCACCAATTTCTTTTACAGCAAGTAAAAAAAAAAAAAGACATTGCCGCTGGAAATGAAGAGCATACAGAGCAGCTGTTTCAAATTTGTCTGATGCAGTTATAAAACAAGTTTAAAGTGTTAACAGTTGTACCCATGGCACGGTTTCTCCTGCTGTGTGCACAGTGGCGGCTTTCCTTTATGCCGCACGACTGAGCTGCTGCATTTGGGTTCAGTCCCCTTGCCTTTCACATCAAATCCTCTGAGCAACATTTCCCCAGCTGTTGGCTACAAATGGCCGGGCAGACTCGGAGTCGACTTGCAGTCTGGTGGGCCGGGATGCTGTACAGTGAACCACAATTGTCATGCCATGCAGGAACATCTGCTGAGCTGAGCAGTGCTTGTGCTGGTGCTCAGACCTGCTGCCTCACCCCGTTAAATCTGCCTTCTCCACCCTTCCGTCTTGCCAGAAAGCCCCAATGTTTCCCACTCTCCGTGTTGCATCAAGGTTGTGGCAGAATACAAGGAGGAAGGGTTGGAGGAGGTAGTAGCCCTAAGCAGCTTGGTCCTCTCCAGGCCAGAGCAACTGCCACCAGCCTTGGACAGGGGCTGAAGAGGGAGGAAGAGGAGGTGAGTTGGTGAGGAGCTGCTGGAGAGTCCCGTCCTACCTCCTGCAGTAGCACACCTGCTGCAGCGTGCTCTGCTTTCCTCTCCCCAGGCTGGAATCACCGAGATCTGAAGGAGTCTTTCAGCCCAAGGGTAGAGCTGCACCTCCAGTTTGGAGGAGCTGGGGTACATGCCAAAGGGTGAGGAGATGGTGCTCTCTGAAGGTGAATAAGGAGAATGCTGAGGTTTTGAATTTTACTTAGAAACACAGCAGGGGATCTCTGTATCTCCCTCTGTCAAGCTGGAAAGCATTTCATTTTAACAGGCTACCACTGAAGTCAGGGTACTCCATTTTGTTTCAGACTCAGGCAAGAAACTTGAGGAGAACTTAGAGCAAAGCAGCAGATAAGAAACCAGAGCAGCAAGCTGTGAAAGAATGGTTTCCAGGGAACTGGGAGAGTTAGGACCCGGAAACTGGAAGTGAAGTGGTGGTTAGGGAGAAGCTTCTGACAAGATAGCAGCCCTGGGGAGAAGCCTTGGCTCAGTTGCAGGAGAAGGAAACTGAGTTGCACAACAACGTTGTAGATGAGACAGAAACTGGAGAGCAGACTGGATGAGAGAGAAGCTGCAGCGCCCAAACTGCATGATCACAGTGTGAGCCACCATGAGATTCCAGCTGATGGTCCTTATTTTGTTCCTGCACAGCTCTGTTGATGCTACCACTGGTGCAGAAAGAGGGATGGACTGTATGGTGTGGAGCTGCTGCTGCGCGGGCTGATGCCTCCCTGTAGCACAAGCAGCAGCCCTTCTTTTTCTTCCCAGAGAAGCAGGCATGGCAAGCCTTGTCTCAAAGTGTTTGGGATGCTCCATTCCAGATTGCATAACACATAACACACACTCCAAGTACATAAATGGTCCCAGAGCCACAGTTAGCTCCTGCAAGAGGGAGGACTTCTTATGAGCACGTGGGAGGGAAAGTGGCTGCAAGTGTTTATGTACAGGTGAGGGATGTAAAGGTCCTGGAGCAGGGAGGAGAGATGGAAACAGACTCATTGCAGCTTCCTCACTTTCTGAAGGTGTACTCACTCCTGCAGCTTCCCAAACCCATCTTTGTTTTCAGCAGTGAGTCTAGCCTGTATGGACTACAAATGTGTGCATTCGTAGGACAAATGAGAATGTGAGTGGACTAAGAATCTGGTCAGAAGACCGGAATACCCACACTCAGATTTGGAGCTGAGTGCTGGCACAGGAATGAAACACTGGATGATCATGTATGTCTAACCACCTCTATCCCATGTAGGAGAGAGAGGGGATGAGTCACTCTTTGGATTTACAAATGGATTTCAGGAGGATTATTACATTTTACAAACAGCTTTTCAGAGGGACAGGTTACAAGATACATCTTGAGGGCAGCTGACAGGAGGAGACAGGAGGAGGTGGAACATGGGGACAGGTCAATGGTTAACAAGCTGAAAATGGTTCAGTGAAATACCACAGGCAGAAACCATAACAATGGAGAAAAGAGTAACAGGAGGATAGGAAAAGGAAAGGTATCAGCGAGCTCTTGGGAAGCAATACAAAACCTGAGAGACTTCTGAGCAGGGATCCTCAAGCCCTTACAGTTGCAATTAGCCTCCTGAAGCTGGTTGGTGTTGCTGGGGCTGTCACTTGTGCTGCCTGCTGAGTTTACTCATTCCTTTATTAACCTCCCCAGCAGTGGTTAACAGGGACATGAGAGGTTTAAGGAGGCCAAGAGAAAATCTGGCATAGTGGCTTTGTCTGTAATAGCATCTATTTCTGAAGCAATATGAAAGTTTCTCTTTAACACCTCGAAATGGGATCTGGGACAAAGTGCTTTGTTTTCCTATTTTGTTATTCATAGTCAAAGCTGGATTAAGACCATGTCAGTGTAGGCCTATTTCTAACCAGTTCTCTAGAGAAGAAAGGTTTCTATTTTCCTGGTTTCAAAATAAAGCTTGAAAAACCATATCCAGGAGTTTCTACCAGCTTTTGAAGGCAATTTATAGACAACAGCTCTGAGGTGTGAACTGACTGTGCTTATTGGTGAAGTACTGTTGTTACCTGAAATTAATAGGAGGGTCTCCTTAAGGTAAGCTCATTCACATGTGTGATCAGGAGGTCACACAAGTCCTCCAGACATCGACTGGGAGTAGGTGTTGGTAGCCATTACTCACGCTCAGTGGTGGCTCCCTGCATTTCTGGTGTGGGCACATTGCATTCCTACTTTGGACCCTGAGGGAAGGCCACACTCTATGACCCTCTCGCTTCTACCCTGGCACTTTCTGGCCATGCTGATTTATTGCGGAGAGCTGCTCTCACACTCAGGGTCTTTCACCTGGCCCTTGACTGCACCAGGAAAAAGGGCTACAGCAACCAGGCAAGGGACCAAGCCCCTCATATGCTGCAAGCTGAGTATCCCTTTTTAAAGAAAAGCAGGCTGCACTGCTCTGCTTCAAGAAGTTAAATGGCTAAATCAAAGCAGCTCAGACACATCTGGTGCACTAAAGGCACACCCACGTTGCCTGCAAAGCCCACTGGATGCAGCTCATATTTACTGCAGCACAGTGCATCTGCACAACATCTGTGGAGAAGATCAGGAGAGTTGTCCAGCAAGGAGTTCATAGTCTTGCTAGTTTGTATGCATGCATGGGCAACCAGCAAAGGCACTCATCCACGCTATGGCTGGACCAAAGTGACAAAGGGGTGACCTGTGTTCTCATGATCTACATCACAGCATGCCCTCTGCGATGCAGTGGTGGGGGTGTGTGGTGCTACATACAGCTGTCAAGGGCAGAGGAAGACATTGCCCTTATTTATATTCTTTTTTATAGAAGACCAGTGTTTCATTAAAAGCTTTGGATACAACTTCCTCATTTTTGTTCCTTTCTCCCACATATATGTACAGATCCAGTGTCTGATCTAACCAATTTACGTAGGCATAACAAAGTTTTAAAATAACAGATGTGATACTGAAAATCTTCACAGCTGCCAGTAAGTAGTATGCGTTGCCAAGAACGAAGCAGAAGAATGCATCTGGTGTGAAAGGACCCGTGACACCATGTGGTGTTTCACTGTGGCTTCAGGACCCCCCGTCTTTCCCTGTGGTGACAGAGGGTGATAGGGCAGTGAATAGGGACTTTTGCCTATGTGAGGGGAATTCACCACTAGCATCGCCCACTCTCAGGTGCTTCACAGGATTGCTTGGTTGCTACAGTGGGAGGTGGTACTGTCACAAACGCTGTAGCTGGGGTTTTTACTTGATGAACATTTAAACAATGAGCCATTGAAGCTGCTGCTGTTTGTTCTTTCCCATCTCTTCACACCCTGTGTCCTGTGTACCTCCCTGTCCCCACTCCCCCTGCTCCTGTCTCCTCTCTCCCTCTCCCTCCTGGTACTGAGGCACACGTGCAAAACCACTGGACTTTCTTTGCACCTCGCTCCCTCTGAGTTCTTTTGCATCTCTGTTCCTGCATCATAAATCTCTTGCTGAAAGGTCAGAACAGCTGCCTTAGCCATGTTGAAGAGGCGAATCCTATCAAAACAATGAAAGGGTGTATTATTCTTTGCCCAGAGAAAGAAGGAAAATTGTATATTGAGCCCTACAGCACAGCATGGCCATAAATTATTATTTCTGCTTATTCAGCATGCCTTTATTTAATTGCTTAACCTGTTCAAAAGATTATTAGTAGCCTGGTTACCAGCAGCAGCCACACCTATGCTATTGTCATGGTTTCAAACGGTTTTAAACAAATTTAGGAAAAATAGGCAAGAGAAGTAGCTTGAAATGTTAAGGCAATCAGATGTTAAGGCAATCTGTCCATATCCACTGCTATTCTACTGCTTCTCCAGGCCAGGGAAACCCTGTGAGAATGGCATTTTCCTGTAGACCCCCTCAACAAGAGAGTGGATAACTTTTCTTGGGCTTTTGATAGAAAACCATTTACTTATTCAGAGGAGGGATTTCAGCACCTGTTGACTGATCATCATATGAATGAATGGGGAGAGCTAGCTAGCAGCTGGTGGATATTTATCCTGCTCCTGAATATCACAGCTTGCAGAGAGTCTCTCCTCTGTAAAAAATAAAGGGGAGCATACAATCAGGAATAAGGAAAAACTGGGGTGAACATCCAGGTGGTGCTGAACTGAGATACCAGATGATGGTTAAAAAATTATCTCTTCTCCAGCTTCCTTCATTATTCTCAACAAATAACCTCTAGAGACTAGCATTCCTGTCAACAGTTTCATTTAGTATAGCCCTGGGACTTAACACAGCCTGTGCAGGACAATGTTGCACCACCAGTACTGGCACATCTGTCTAACAGTGTACTGACCTGCTAAAAAGAAATTTACCCACGTAGACCATGGTTCTGTGTTTCCTTCTCTGTGCTAACAAATGCAGTGATAGCTGTCTACATAACTACAGATCCAGCCCTGCCGCTGCTCCTATTCTGAGCCCATTCCCCAGGAGATCTTTAAAATGCAATTATCTCCAGCTCCACTTAATCACACAATCTGTCCCAAGGTCTGTTCTGGCTTTTTTGGTCCTCCTCTTGCCAAGATCTCTCCCAAGGTACTCTGTTGTCTCTTCTCTTTGACCCTGTATCAAAACTTGACCGTGTGCCTTGTCAGCCGCCTTGCTATGGGACAATCTCACGGCCACTCTTGCTGTTGTAGTACTTTGCCTTGTAGAGCAGATAGTGAGATGGTCTAATTGTATTTAATCTGCCCTCATGCAGGACATCCATCTGCCCTAGTCTTTCATTTGCCAGCTTCCCATGACTGTTTTCATGCAGGTGTCAGTGGGTCTCCCCAAACCGTGTTCTTTCCCCTTCGCTCACCAGTGAGCACCCTGGACTGAGTGCTCAGCCGAGCGAGCAGCCCATTCCGGTAGTATCTTTGTAGGCTGTTGAAGAGAGCTGAGCAGTGAAGAAATGGAGCATGTGATATTTTGGGTTTCAGCTTTGCTAGAAACAAGCAGATGGCTTCTAGTAAACTGGAGGAAAAGGAGAGGCAATAGAGAGGCAGGAAAATACAGGCTTAGGAGATGCCGTGGCATTGAAGGACTACTAAAATTAAACTCTGCTCTCTAGGTTTCAGCTATGTCCAATTTGGATTCAGCTTACACTGAAACTGAGGCTCTGATTTATACCCCTGCAGGAGGTCTATGGCTAGCTTTTTTTCAGGAGGATGAAAATAAAGTTTGAAGTAAAATGCGTGAAGACTGCAGCCATAGGTGGGGTGGTACAAAAATGGATGAGAGACAAATTATCGGTAATTAGCTGTAGCTTAATGCACAATTACTTACAGCATCTCTTACACCCATGCTTGTCTCATGCAGTCTGTTTCTGGAGAAAGGCTGTGAGACACTGGTTAAGCAGGTGGTTTGCCGATGACTGCCACATTATATATTGATCTGTTCTGTGCTCCCTGTTCCTGGCTGGTAACTTCTATCAGGGCAGAACTGCCTTAGTGGTTTATGTTTTGACAGTGCCCAGGAGTACTGGGCTCCTGAATGAAACACATAAAATCCTCTACATGTACAAAACTACTAAAAAAACAAGGCTAATGTACCCACTGATTAAACTCCCTCTCCCCCCTCTTGCCCTCCCATGCTGTGCCAACACTGGATAAAACCTAACAAAAAGCTCAGCTCTTCCCCAGAGAATCTGTGAACATCCATTCTCCTCCCTCAAACTGCAAGGTGCTAAAGCTGCTTCTCAGTCCCCCACCAAACCCCCTGCCCAAGTGGCAGCATCTCTCGGAAAGGGTCACCTCATTAGTCATGTTAGTCCTACAAAATACCTATGAGCTTTCTTTGTCCCTTAGGGTGTCTGAGCCCTTTGGCTGTCCATGACCCATCCTAGACTAATTTCCTCCTTTACAGAGTACCAGCATCAGCTTTTTCTTGATGACTATTTGCCCCAGCTTTGGATGTGATGACTGGAAAGAGAACATGCAGCTTTTTTTACTGCCTGTTGCCTGGCCTGTGCAGTCTGATTCATGAGCCAAGGGGAGCTCTGCCATGCAGTGTGCCTCATGTTTTGTGCTGTGCCTCTGTGATGCTTAGGCAGTTAGAATAACACATCTCTTCATCATTTTCCCCTCTGAATGCTGGAAGGAACTAGCACTAATACTTCATATTTTGGGTCTATTTAACCCAAAAAAGTACCTTCTTCATTGGACAGACAGCACTGGCAGTGGTCCTATATTTTCTTAAAGTGACAGAACTGGGCCTTTGGTATCTGTTATCTGATTTACCCAGCTGGATTTTTCTGACACAAAACAACTGTAGGAGAGCCAAAGGGCACCAGTTCAGCATTTTGGTTTCCAGAGTCAGGCGCTCTGTCTGTAGGTCTGCCACAAATTTATGGATTAGGTGCAGAGCAGTAATTGTTTCCTAGTCTGACAGTGCTCAGTCAGAGCTATGTCGCTCCTCACACCTTCGAAAGTGACTCAAGAAAAGGATTGTAAATGGGCTTCTTAGGAGACAGAAAGAGAGAATGACCTTGGGGAAGGGTGGAGTTCATATGCTGGATGATAAGAATAGTTTGAATCCCCAGAACACTTTTTTCCACTGCTTGAGTTTGGTTATAAACTTTCTCTTTCAGAGAAAAGCTCTTTTTGCCTTCTTTGTGCATACTTTTTGCTCAGTCATACCCTTTCCTTCCAAGAGCTTATTTTACATGTCACCTTTTGCCTGGCAGCAAAATGTCTGAGAATGGTTCAAAAATCAAGGAGGACAATCTTACAGCAGAGAAATAAAAATGCGTTATTTCCAAGCTCAGCTCCGCATAATATCTATGAGATGCAGTTACTTATGGTGTCTGAATCAAAATCATTTATTGCCATTATAAAAAAAATATTTTAGGAGTTTCAAATGGGAACTCGTAGCTTGATGCACTGATTGGTGCTCACCGATTTATTAGACATGTGATAAGTAACTTGAGAATAAGAAGATAGCTGTAAGCATTTGAAGATGTATATAACTTTTAAAGATATGGAATCAAAAAGTATATATTGGTTGTAATGTTCAGAAAGCATGTGCCCTATTTCTTATTGAAAAGTGTGTCCTGTCTTGAACTTTGCAGCCACAGTTCAGAAGCAGCTTTCATCAGCTTGCATGAATAGCTAAGTAATAGGTTTCCTATTCCATTGAAAAGAGGTAAAATCTCTTACTAGGATCTGTTAAACTGTGTTTATAAATATTCTAAACATTTTAGCATCTCCTTATATTCCTGTTTCAGGCTGTCTGCAAGATGTTTCCAACTTGTTTCATTTATTGCTGAAAGACTGGACACCTCAGGAAACACACAAGGTTTGGTTCTTCTGCTTCTTTGGCTTTAAAAGCATGAAATCCTAGTGATGAAAGGAAATGACACCTGCTTTACACCAGTTAAAGGCTGTGATTATTAACATTATAGTAGCCTTAATAGCACATATATAACCATTCTTAGGATTAGGACCGAAGTGCAAGAGAAGTCATGCATGCGACACATTGGCCTCTTGGAGTTTTAGAAAGCTTCATTGTCTAAGGGGTAGATGAGGAATCTGAGAACCGGAGCGCCTGTGTTTCCGCTATTAGTACTACTATGAATTCATTTGCACAGATCATTTGATCTTTATGTGTCTTGGTTTGCAATAGCTATAATGCTTTTGCTACCAGGGAGGCGTAACCTGTTAATGGCTGTAGAATGCTTTGAGACCGTTGCATAGAAAGTACTGCATGTGAGCTCAAAATTGCATACAGCAAGCCTGACTTCGGACTTCCTGCCACTTTTCTGGATGACGTATTGTAATTAGAGTGGGTTAAGCAGCTGTAAACATGCAATTGTTGCACGTTGAACAAAGGTTTTCATTCCTGGGTTCCCATCCATGTGTGTTGTTGTAAGTTGATCAGTGCTGTCTCTACTAATCCTCCCCTGGTTTCTCCCCTGCAATCCATTCCAGCAGTGATGAATTCACCTCTTGAAATTAATAATGTCAAGCTTGTCAATATTTTAAAACCCAAACTTAATTTTGCTCTCTTGAGCCTTGCCTTTGGCTCATGAAAGCAGAAGCTTTAAACTCTATTATTTGGGAAGTCTACTGGAATGCCTTGGTGTGGCAGGTGCTATATAAATTTAGTGCTGCATTGCTATGAAAGTCCATTAAGAGGGATCTTTCTGGGGCTGTCAGCACACTGCAGGTTAAAACCAGAAAAATAAAGACACACTCCACAAATGCTGCTGTAATGGTTCAGATAGCTTCAGAGAGAGGACTCATCTTTGGCTTGTGATCAGTTTACTTCTGGGTTCAATGGAAAGGTTGTTTGGCTTCCTGTATAATCTCTGAGAGAAGAAAAAAAAATAAATCAATGTGGTGAAGCTTGGATGAGAGCCAGAAGAAATGCTGTACTGAATCCAGAATATAGAAATCCTTCACAGTTTCTATATTCTGCTCCATACAGGCTCTTTATATTCTGGCAAGAACTAAGCTTTACTACCATGACTCCAGTACCACTGCAGGGTTATATAGGATGTGAACAAATTGTCAAATTTTATTTGGTTGTTTAAAAACGCATATCAAAACCCCCTACTGAGATACTGTTAAAAAGGCAAGGTGGGTAAAAGGTGAGAGGAGGAGCCAACAAACACCTGCAAAAGGGCCGGGAAAAAAACACAGGAATAAGCAATCAGTTTTAAGTTGATAGAGATTGGCAGGAAGACGCCTCCTGAGTTCCTGCTATGGCCACTGTTTAACTGTTTGGAAAAGGGAAGGGAAAGTGAGGTGTAAGAGGTGGATCTGACACTGTCACAGAGTCTCCTCACATCTAGAGGAGATGGAGCAATGGCAGAGGCAATCCATGGGAGCAGGAGGCAGTGATGGGCCAATTCCCACACTGGCAGGCACAGCACAGTTCCTCCATAAGGAGTGATGGAGGGCACCCAGACACCACGCCAGGTTTTGCTTGAGCTGTAATGCTTCGGGAAGGGAACTGGGGTGCCGCAAAGGGGAATGCAGAGAATTCTCTTGCCCAAGGCATAACAGGGTGATCAAATATGCAAATAATGTCAGTCTACCTAGAGCATGGGGCAAACCAGTCTGCAATCATGATAATGCCCTTGTTTGAGTTAATGGCACAATCTTCTTGCCCTGCTTTGGTTTCCTGTTTTGGTAAGGATACTGAATAAGGCTCATGGATACAAGCGGCAGAATCGTAGAATCATAGACTCATTAAGGTTGAAAAGGACCTCTGAGATCATCAAGTCTAACCATCAACCCAAAACTGCTGTGTCCCAAAACACCATGTCTACATGTTTTTTGGACACTTCCAGGGATGGTGACTCCACCATTGCCCTGGGCATGCTGTTCCAATGCTTGACCACTCTTTTAGTAAAGAAATTTTTCCTAATATCCAATCTAAACCTCCTCTGGCACAACTTGAGGCCATTTCCTCTCATCTTATCTCTAGTTACTTGGGAGAAGAGATCAACACCCACCTCACTACATCCTCCTTTCAGGTAGTTGTAGAGAGCAATAACATCTCCCTTCAGCCTCCTCTTCTCCAAACTAAACAACCCCAGTTCCCTCAGCCACTCCTTATAAGACTTGTGCTCCAGACCCTTCAGCAGCTTCGTTGCCCTTCTTTGGACAAACTCCAGCACTGTAATGTCCTTCTTGTAGCGAGGGGCCCAAAACTGAACACAGAAATTGCAGAATGATGTGAATATGGTGTTCAAATGGGGAAGGTCTGGGAGCACTAAAAGTTGCATGTCAGACAGGAGGTCCCTGACTGGGATGTGGAAAATGTGGGTGGTAGAAAGTAGAAAAAGTAGATGCTCCTATTCACCCTCTCAGAATACAATGTTCCACAGAAATAAAAGGCAGCAAGTATAAAACTGTTAAAAGGAAATACATTTTATACAATGCCTAATTAGCTCATTCCCACAAGATAACATTAAGCCTAAGAGATTAGTAGGATTTAAAAAAAGGATTAGACATTTATATGGATAATGTAATTGGGGATGTTCTCATTAAATAGTATGCATATATTCTTTTGTTATGAAAGGATATAAACCCTCTTGCTTCAGGGCCTAGGTTAGTTTCTAACAGATAAGAATTAAAAGAAACTTCCCCTGTTGGCAAGTCATTCCCTACTTGTTTTCTGCTAGGTTCCCTGTATTTAATCTGAAACGTTTCACCAGGCACTGTCACAGCGGGATTATTAAACTATGTGGTCCATTTGTTTAGTACGGCACAGCAATTCCATTTCTTCATCATCAGATGTCTCACTGTGACAGATCACAAAAATCCCAGCGGTCTGAAACAGAATCCCTTGTGTTCTGCTAGCTCCATAAGGAGGCTGACCTGGAGTACCCACTTATGCAGCACCAAATCAGCACTAAGAAATCTCACTTACTTGTCCTAACTGTGACACCTTCAAACACAATATCAGTTAAAGACGTGGCAGGACACCAAAGACCCTACAACCTACAGTTTTTGAGAGCATGTCCTTCTCCCACACATGTGAATGGGATGGTCACATGGGTGCTGCAGGCTGTCAGAAGTTGGAACAAAACACATTCAGGTAAAAATGAAACAACCATAACCAGAAGGAAAAAAATGCTTCAAAACTCTTCCTTTCACTTCCAGGCAAGACAGGAAAGATGCTGGTAGTAGCCTAGCCTTCCCATTTAAAAGGATCAGAAGGGCTTATCTAACCTGGCTAAAATTCAATTGTCTTGAATTTTGATTACTGAAACAGCCTTCTCTTTGGTCTTGCCAAGTGTAATTTCAGTTTGTGCACATCCCTACGAAACAATGCTGTAAGGATCATCCTCCTAATCCATCAGTTTGAGGAATTTACACATTCTTTGCTCCTCTCTGCTACATTCCTCTTCTTTACTCCATCAAACACAAGCTATTTATCTTTCTTGTCAAGGCCCTTCCCACCCTGCCAAAGATCTCTCCTTTGCTATGACAGTGTCGTTTCTCTTCTCATCATTCTGTCAGTCCCTATTTCTCACTTGTTAACATTTTTATAGAAACACTTCTGTGCTTTTTTCCTTGCTGTTATTGGGAGAAGTCTCGGTAAAGAGCAGTTAAAGACCCTCATTATCTTTCCAAATTTCTGTTGAAAACCCTCCTTTACTATGCTGCCTATGAAGAGCTTGACAGTGATTTGGCTGCTCCCTGTCATACTGACAAACAGGAGTCCATTCATCCTACCCACTGCCCTGTCTGCCCCGATGCATCCACTGCCTTTTAGATACTCACATCTGGAAGGTAGAGATGGTCATTTGGTTCTGCAAAGTGTCTTTACAACAGCTTCCCCATCATTGACTGGGATTTCAAAGGGCCACTGCAAAACACTGATATTCCTTATTGTTTTTCTATCAAAGTTCACTTGAACAGTTTACCTGAGTCCTGATGCTTTTGTGCTAGTGAAACACCCAAGGCAGCAACTGCTTTCTGTAGGGGCTATACAAGGTCATCACGCGCTGCAGCCAGGATCTCTTCTGAAGATGCATGTAGTGAAAAGTGGGCTCCTGAGCAGAAGTGTTCAGTTTAGCTCTGTTCTTGGCAATGTTGCTTTTCCCTCATCTGCTAATGACTCCTGCAAATCCTCCAGTCCAAGAGGGCGTCTTTTGTGTACAAAATGCTGCCATTATTTATAAAGCACTCTCATTGAATGTGCTTAAAGTCAGTCCTGCAGGACAGTTTCAATCAAATTTTGTTCAATTTATTCCAACTGAATAAATCTGAAATGTAAATAAAATTAAATTAATGGTGCTGTATTTGTATCCTGTTACAAATGTAATAAGCTTGAAGTAATGCTGACTGTAAAGTCAGATGAAGACTGTAGAGTAAAAATCAACCTCTACAAAACAGCACAAAATTTGATATCTGGCTTGCAAGAGCAATCAGGTGTACATTTAATCCAGAGGGTCTTTTTAATCATATTTGTTCATACTGCTTCTCTGTTTCATTCCAATCAAGGGCGAGAATAACTCGGTCTCCCGTAGCGGTTATCTTTGGTTTAACAAACATGCAGAATACCCTGTATCTGTTCCTAGCTCATTGTTTTGGGACTTGCAATGATATTGTTATTAATAATAGTCTTACATTCATAGAACACGTTTAATCCCAAAGCACAGTATAAATCAGAGTTGAGGCCCCAAGTGCTTACTTAGTACTATCAAAATATGTGTGACTTCTTCCAATTATTCAGTAAGACACTCCAGATTTGGTCCTAGAAATTGTAAATATTGATATATACATGGCAGAATATCTTATCTATTGAATATTTCCGCAGGAAATTTACTCCCCAGAAGGTCTAGGATTCCTGCTAGTTAGATATTTGGATCATTCCTGGTGCAAACATTACCCAAAACCACTGGGACAAACCCAGCTTTAACCAGGAGTACTACAAAATGTATTGCAGGCACACTAACCAGGCACGGCCTCAGGGTGTGAAGGTCTGATGTAGAGCTAGATCTGAGAGAGGAAGATCTGTGGGCTGCAGTTAACAAATGGAAATAGCTGGCTGAATTGGCCCTGTTGGGACAAGCCTTTGGCTCTGGGGAGCACAGGTATTTTGAACGCTGCCATCTGTTCAGCTACAAGCTGCTCTGCTTGGAGCTATCAGCCCAGGGAGTAGTTAGGTGTCCATCCAGACTCTCACATACTCGTTCTGCATATTTTAAAGTAAGACCAAGGGCTTCACATTACACAGGCAGAGGATTCAACAGACTCAGAGAACGGATGCAAAAGTATCTGGGGCACCACAGGGGGAAGGAAGGGGAAAGGGGGACTGAGCCGACAGATACTTGCTCCCATTCCATCATGAGGCATGCAAACTGCACTGGGGAGAGCTGACTGACCCCCTCAGAGCCTTTTTTTTCCTCCATTCCTGTTGATGTGTGTCTAAAGGCCCTAAAGCATGGTGCAGTAGAGTCGTTCCCACAGTAAACAATGCTCGAAATGTAGGTAGATCTCAGATCTTTACCAGTTATGGCAATAGCCACCTCTATGACTGAAGCAAATTCTCTTTGATAAGGTAATCGATATCAAGTTACCACAGACAAAATGAAGTTGCCAGTGGATAAGAAATTCTTCTGAACTGTTAACAACATTCAGCTATTAAGGACGTCTGTTTTCCAAGACCGTTGTGACTTTGAAGTGCTCAGCCAGCCTCCTCTGAAAGTCCTGTAAGATCGACTATGAATCCTGGTGTTTGAAGTGATACAGAAAATATTAAATTAGAGTCAGTGTTGATAGATTAAAAGAAAATTTGTGGCATAATATTCCCTCACCTAGAAAGGTTTCCAGGTTCTATCAAACTGGACTAAAATTAATGAAGCTGCAGTCATACCTTTCTTCCTGTTTCATGTCTATTTCATACATTCTTTCATAACTGCCAAGTGCAGTGATCTGGCCTCAACAAGAGAGGGCAAAATCAGCACTGTGGTAACAGGGTCCATCTTGGTGGAAGGCACTGGGGTTATATCAAGACCACATTCAGTCCAAGGGTACCAGCCCAAAGTGCTGAGTTAAGGTATCCTTGATATATCATCCAAGAACCATGGAGGCCTTTCAGTAATATTTTATTTTGAATTAAACAAATAAGCAGCCAGCGGGTTAAATGAATTCTTAAGAGGAAGAAATTCTAATGTTCCTTCTGATCCCCCTTTCTTTTGTGGCTTTCTCTATGTGCTGCTCACATGCTTTCCTCAGTTATTCGCAGACACATGACAAATGCTACCTAATGGCCGGCTTATTCTGTTTGTGCTTTTGTACTACCCTCTTCTTACAAACCTGAAACACTTTGAATTCACACAGTGAACTACAGCAAGTCAATGTTCACTTTTCATAGACTGGATTAATTTAAAAACCAGCTTCTGCAGAAATCTTTGGATGAGCTACAGTGTATTAAGTTTTGTGTGGACACATCTATACTTTGAACTTTTCTTCCTGGCCTCTTGCTGATGTCCCATATGATATTCCTTCATGCTGAGACTGATTCATCTGCTTACCTGTAGGCTATCAGTGGATCAAGGGTCAAGCTAATGGGATTCAGCTAATGGTGTGTGTACCCAGAAGCAGCCCATGAAAATATACTCTCAAAATCTCATATGCTATGTCATGCCTTGCAGCCTCCTTGCCCAGCTTACATGAGGGATCATCCAGAAGTCATAGGTCATCATACACCCAGAGAAACCAGGCTTTTCAGACCTTCCTGAAGAGACCTAAAACAACTGAATGGAGGAGCTTAGGATATAGCTCATTGCAACAAGGAAAGAATGAAACTCTGGCAAAAGTGGAGGAAAAAAACCCCAAGGCTGTAAACAAGGTCTCTGGCAATGTTCCATGTACCTATTTCTTCTCCAAGGCTTTGGGTCTGATATTTGGTGGAGAAGGTGGTGTGCAGGCTGTGGCCTGTGCTGGTGGCAAAGAGGAGACTTGAATTAACTTAGCTAGGGCTATGAGGGTGGAAAATTCCTGTAAATCCTGGGTCTTTTTCCTGTGCAAAAAGCCAGGGCAAACCTGGACAAAGATGCAAGCATAAACTTGCTATACCACTGCAGTAAGAGGGTTCTCAAGATCGTGGTAATAGAGTTTATGTTCAGGTGTATCTTGAGGTTATAGTGAAATGGATGAGGAAAGGCACACAAATGTGTTCTGCAAGCCCTCCAGTTGATGTTATTTTAGGCCAACAAGAGTTAGGTAGTTTCTCCAATGTATTTGGCTTGTAACTCCCATTTTGATGCCATGTTTGCTGAAAGCAGCATCCATATCAGGGAATTTTTGTTTGGTGATGATTATTCCCATAAAATTTGCATAGTAATTGCACACCATCACTTACCATCCTCGTTCTCCCAGCCTTTTGCATTTTCATACCATCCAGGCCAATCAGTGCAACACATGCCTCCACCCCAATCAAACTAATGACAGTGCAGCACTTTCAGATAGAGAAATGCTTAAGAGGCATCCAAGTCTACTGATACTTCAGCTAGGGAGAGTTTGGACAATAAACAAGGTACTTTGCTATCTGATGGACCCCGTCAGCTTTCAGCTCCTATGTCATTTTATGAGGTACCTTTCTCAAAACAAAATGTGAGAAAATGGAAGGAGATTAAATGCCCCTTTGCTGGTCACAGTCACACTCTTGGCATCAACAGAGCTTAGGTCTAGTTATGCAGGACCCTGCTTGGTATTGTGCTTTGAACGTGTCCCCTAGTGACATAAGGGAGGATAGCAAGCAAAGGCAGTCCTACAGCTTCTCACCAAGAGTGAGAAAGCAAGTCCAGAAGGGTTGTTGGTGAAGTGAGAGGACTGTTCTTCCACATGAATTGACCATATGTCCCTTGTCTGTCCTCTGCTTTTGCAACAGTTGCCTTCCCAGCCCTTCAGGGCCTTATTCATGCCAGGGTGAACTCCTCCACTCCTCCAGCATAAGGACAGCCTGCCTCAACACACGGGCAGGGCTGATTGCATTCCCTCCCAGTCCCTACTCTTCTTCCAGCTCTTTACTGCATGGATTTCTCCTGCCTAACCTCCCAAAGCCTCTCATCCCTGTCACCATTCCAACTTTTTAGGGCTCCTTTGTAAAGGGGAAGCAGTGCAGGAAGCATTTTATTGTCGCTAAGCCTTCCCTTGTCTGGGAAAGAGACTTGGGAATGCCATTCCAAAATCATAATTTTGGAAATGTTATCATGGCTGCTACAGAGATCCCAGTTGACACAGTAATGACCCAGTCAGTCTCTCAGCCTGTCTTGCTTCCACACCACAGTCTCCAAGAAGGGGGATTAGTATCAATTGCAGAGTGCCAGACTGACCTCCTAAGTAATACAGAAAAGGGGAAGAGGTCAAGTGTTTCACATCGTCTTGATGGTACTGTGGAGGATGAACAAAGGAAAAAAAATGAGGACCAGAAAGGAGAACTCTGAGCAAAAATACAAGGCATTTTTTTTTGCTTGAAAGGTGGAGGGGAAAGATAGAAATGAACAGCAGAAAATGAAAAGCAACAACAGCAGCAAACCAAAAAGCCTACAGAAGGGGCTTCTGGAGTGGAGACAAGCAGAGAGCTCATGTGCTTGTGGCTCATTCCTGCACACTATGCCAACCCCAGCCAGTCGTGCTCTGGAGCCCAGAGGGACAAGTGCTTATTATGGATAGCAGTATACTTGCCAAAATGCAAGCCAGAAGCTCTTTCCTTCCTACTGCAGAAGTTAGGGCAGCAAAACCAGCAGATGCCCTGCAACTCCCACATTTGCAGTCAGGCAAGGACATCAGATAGGATTGCCACATCTGTACCCCCTGGGAGCATTGCAGCCTTACTGTGGGCAACCAGCAGCTATTCTACTTCTTTATGGCACAGGTTTCATTGACAGAGTTTCAGATTGTCCCATGGATGAGTCTGTGCCTTGCTTGATGGAAATTTTTGCCTGGATTTGTCTGATGGGAGGTTTTACTACTTGTGTTATTTGATTTTCAGTAAAGGCTATTTTTTGACAAAAATGTTAAAGTTTCATAAATTTATATGCTATCTCATAAACACCATAAAATGCCTTTTTGACAAACCGAATAAACATAACAAAATGCGCTTTCAATAACATCGCTGAAATCTTGCCAGAATGCATAATGAAGTTGTGTTTCAGCATGGTTAGCACCTAGGTTTAAAGAAGGAATGCAAAACCACCCTTGCCTTTGAGCCATGATTTGTTGCAGTTTGATGACCTTAATATGTTCAAAGGCTCTGTGCTTCACCTTTCTACCAGCCAGAGAGGCTCAGGTCTAGGTTTAGCTATGGGGCAAAAAATACAGCAGGTTCACATTTCACAGGAGCAGATATTGCTCAGTAGCCTCCAGCTTTGTCATACCTTTGTCAGCCTTCCAAATATATATTTCATATGCATTCCACATTAACTCATAGTAGAATGGAGTAGGTCTTGTAGAAGTGCCCAGGAAAAAGCTTCATGAGCTGGGGAAGCTGGTGGGCAGATTGTTTTCCTAGAATAGAAAAAAGTCACAACACTCTTGCTGTCAAAGTGATGTTGGAGTGAGAAGAGCTACGTTTCTCAGAGTGTGTGTGTGTCTCTGTGTGTGTGACCCCATACTAGGTAGTTGCCAGCTGGTAGTAGCTGGGAGAGATGATGTAGTGACATCTGTGGCCACAAGCAGAGAAGAAATAAACCCTCTAGGATCCATGTCCAGAATTATGGAGCTCCTATTTTGCAAGAACTGCTACAGCCTGGCAGTGCTGCAGGGGCACTGAGGAGAACCTGGATAAGTCAACATGGTGTTCTTGAAGCAGTTACACTGGCAAGAGTTATGAGCAAAGAATAAGGTGTGAAAAAAATGAACAAACAGCAAATCTACTTTCTAAACCAAAACTATGTGCCTGGCAGGGCACCAAAGTGGACTCCTTTCTCCCATTCTCAACATCAAGTCCTTCATAAATAAAGACAAATCCATGTCAGTGAGGACGCACTTATTCAATTTAGCTAAAATCAGGGTAAAACTGTTAGATACATGACACTCTGCTCAGCACTGCTGGGCTCCATGTGCAAACAAATCCAAAGGCAAAGAACATATGCCAGGAATAAACTCACTCCAGGAGAAGACCCAAGCTGGGCCAGCGCTCTGCTCCTCTCCCTGTTCTCATCTCTGCTCCCCAGCACCAGAACTATAATTTGGAGCAGCTGCCTAGGGCTGAAGTGTGTGATCCCAAGTGAAGGCAGCTGCCTTGCTGCCGTGCCTGACCCAGAGCAGGTTGCAGTGCCACACTGCGGGGAAAGCTACTGAAGGAGTGCTATGCCGCAGGGAAAGCTGCCAGGAGCTTCTGCCAGATGGCTTCAGGAGAAAGAGCCTCTCAGTCATGCTTTTCCTTAGTCCATATGCTGCTTATATGCACATCTTTTCTGAGACTCCGTGTATGCATGCCTTTCCTCGTTCCTTTGCCTCTCTGCTGGGAAGCAACTGCAAGGCACTTGTACTTACCTTGGTTTCTGCCACCTCTTTTCCCAATTCAGTATCATCCCATTCTCCCTTTTATCCAAGAGGTGGAGGAAGGTGATGGAGAGATGGGAAAATGGGGAGAGAGGAACACCGCCAGATAAAGAAGGTGGTAGGAGCACAGTCCAAAGGAGCACGGGCAGTGCTTGGGTGAGTGCTACCACATTTCCTCACTTGGTTCATGTCTGAGCCTTATGGCCTTATTCTTAAGCTGGAGCATCTTCAGCAACTTCCAGAGCTGTTTAGAGAAACAGAAGGCTATTACTCTGACACCCCTACAGAGGTAGGATCCTATAGAGGCTGAAGGATGGCTTCTCTGTGCGATGCAAGCACTTGTCTGCGTCTAATCTCCCCCTGCAGATGCTCTGCTCACCATCACATGGTTAGGAAAGGTTTGGCAGTGTCCCCCCAGAGCCATGGGATGCTGTTAGTAGCCCTGTGCTGTTCATTGCAAGGAAGTGTTATTTCCATTTTCGTCAACTGGCCTGATGAACTTTGTGTAGCAAATCAATGGTAAGACGAGTGTCACCTCTGAGCTTGCTGAACTGTGCTCTCCCCTAATGAAACCAATGAGCTCTCCCTAAATTGTGTCTTCCCTAAGTATTATCTTCTTGGTGTTAGCCTCCTTCCACAAATACTTGCAGAATGGTCATGGAAATAATTTGAATTTATCTCTTGCTCTGACAGATGAACTGCCAATTGTAAAATGTCTCTCCACTGGTGGTGTTTATTAAGATTCTTGGGAAATGGCATGCATCTTCCAGTGGTCTCTGGGTTGGCAGCTGATAGCTGAACATAAATGGGAACTCCTGCTTGCAGAACAAAAGATAAACAGCAGGAAACAACAAAGTACATCTCTATCCCACAAATGAAGTGACATTCTTCAACATTCTCTTCTGCCTTTTCCAATTTCATGGAATGTATTTAATTACTCTCTGTTATAAATGAGACTTAAATTAGACAAATGTGCTGAGGAATCTTCCCTTCATTGCACAGCTATATTAACTTTATGATGTCACAAATGTCAGAATAAAACATTTATATTCTTCTCTTTATTGGCTAAAATTTGTCTGTGGCTGTAAATCCATGGAATTCAATTAGATTACACCAGATAGCGATTTGATTCTGTTTGTCTAGGTTCTGAGGTGAACAGAATTACTAATGGCTCTAATTCCCTTATTTCCAGAGTTAGTTATCAAATTCATTGAAATTATATTCTGCCTTCAGTGTCATGAGAGCCATTACCAAAAGTGGAGGCAGAGGAGAGTTAGATCCTACAGGGAAGATTTTCCTTTCCATGTTAGATATTCATGGCATATTCTGAGAACGCAACATGTTGAAAATGCACAGCTTTTGCCTGATCTCCACCTGACCTAGATTCTCTCTTTGGCCATGTCTCTGCATATGTTTCTTCCAATTTCATACTCCATAGGTCAGGCCATTTGTCCCTTGTTTTGAGATTCACGACCCACCTTATGCCTCACAGTATAGCGCAAGCAGAGAGATTTGTCTGGTTTTCACATGCAAAGCCTGGCTCTTCTCTGACAGCTTTTCACATTCATCTACAGCTTCAGCTGGGGGTGTTTGCTGTGTGGCCAGGGGGTGATGTTGTTGTCCAGAGCTTCAGATTGAGCTGCATAGGCTTCAGGAAAGGGTTTCACAGCCATGGCAAGCAGAACAAGTCTGCAAGTGCCGATTTTGAAAATATCTTTAATTAATAAGCTCCCATGCAGCAAAGGAGAGTCAAAACATTCCACTGAAGCTTCTAAACTGGATCCCTCACTGGCACCTTTGGGATGAAAGGTGCTACAGAAATGTAATATGTTATTGCAATTGACTGCATCAATATGGCTCAGTACCACGTGGGGAGGTGTTGTTTAGAATGACAATGCAGTTTTGTTGAATCTTCACTGGTAAAGTCTTGCCTGTTCTGGAGCTTTTACGGAGAGTCTGGGAAGGTGATAAGTAATGCTGACTCTAGTTGTCTGTAGTTTCCTCTCTCCAAATGAAATGGACACAAGATATATGATTATATTGATGTAAGTCTGCAGTATCATAGCTGAATATGTGAAAACAGTCTATGCTACTGTAAATCTGCTGACGTTTCAATAAATTCAGTAGACTTATTCCAAATTTACTGTCACTAGGACCAGAATCTGTCCTAATTGTTATTCACTGACTAGTAGGGTCAAAAGTCCCCTTTTTCTGTGGGAGCCTGCATTTGTAGGTATAGCTGTGCTACTAAGCTAGCTATAGAGTCATTAACACTGCATCACTGGTATAACTGTGACAGATGAGCATCATTAAGCCAGAGTGCTCCAAAACACTGGTTCTGGAAGATGTCATTATAATATACTGCATCCCTGGGCTAATTATGTCTCTTTTGACCTAGATCTCATGGGTCCAGAAAATTGCTTCTTCTGAGTTCATCTTGGATCTACTTTCCTCCACAGCCAGACTTTAATTGAGCAAAGTTTCCTGAATATTTCAATGAATATTGAGTGGATATGTCAGCGAGTTCCTTTCCCAGCCCTCAGAGATCTCATTTGCTCCGGCATCTGTAGTCCCCATCAATATTACTTTGTCTAGCCTGGAACATATTTGTATCCATCCTTTCACCTGTTTATACATAAATGGAGGGTAATGGCTCAAGAATGAACAAAATTCCAGGAGAAATTAATTCCATTTCTTACTCTGTTTATCTGTTCCTTATTTACATGCTCCTTATTTAATCATGATTCAGCTCTTTCTCCAGAAGGAGCTTGAGGAAAGACTGAGTCAAAACTGAGCTACAACCTCAGAATATTGGGCAGCATTAAATGCTTTGTTCGTTCCTTTACATATAACACTAGGTATAGTGCTGACACCAAGGGAAATTAGAGCAAGAAACTGACACGGAGAGATTTGAGCAATGTAGCGGTCAGGTTCTGCAGTGACTTCCAACACTGTTATGGACTCTAGACCAGTCCCAGAAGAGCATCTGCTTTATTAGTTTCTAGGTATCTGTCATTTTCTGCTATTTGTGTTACTCCTGATTATTATCCTTAAGTTCTGTTCAGGACAAATGGAGGGGAAAAAGGAGAATAAAAGAATAGGGAGGCAGAAGTGTCCACAGTGAGACATAAGCAGTCTCTTTCAGCATCTTCAAACCTCTTCCTAAAATAGCCAGCCTTTCCAGGCTTCTGTTCCAGGCTGCACATTTTCTACACTTCCTTATGCCCAAACGCCCAAGGGAAGTGTTTCACATAAGAAAGGAGTTTCTCAAAATGAGCAAGGAAGCCCCAGGAGGTTGTTTAATTCAAATACCCAAAAGTATAAGTGTGCCCTAAAAGAATGAAACAAACTTTGGAAATTTGTGAACGCTCTCAGTCACTTTCTCACCAGGTATCCTGGACTGTGAGAGACTCCATGTATCCTTTTTCGTTCCATCTGAAGAAGAAACCTACAGGAGATATCACCTGCCTGCAAAACTTTCAGATCACTAAGTAGGTAGATCTCTGTATTTTCATCCTGGAATAGCTTGCTGCATTGCTACTTCTTTACTTCTTGCTCCTAGGGTGATGTCAAAAATGTCATTCCTTATGAAAGCTAGGAGGAAAGGACAATGTCAGACTGTGACAGGGTCTAATGTCACTAATAATACATGAGGGAGCATAATGGGAGGTCTTTGGAGAGAAAGGCAGTGCTTAAGGGATTCTAGACAGGTGGAATTCAGTCCTCCTTTGGGGGTTAATTACACCAGTTGGCCCAATATATCCTGATGTTTCACCTTCTTCGATATATTAGATCATTTCAAACATTTAACCTTGAAATGACAGAGCTGCTGTAGCTGTTCTTGCATGGTCCTGCCTAATAAATTGAGACTAGAGCGGGTCAGCTTGGAGTCAGTCTCTGTCTGAGTCTTGCAGGGATGCTGTTTTTATTGCCACAGAAACCCCTCCAGCTAAGGCACAAACTGGAGAAGACCAGTAATGACTGATACTACAAATTTTAAGCTGTTCTGGTTCTTGATTCAATACTACCCTAAGCTTTCCTCTCAGCCACCAATGACTTCATTGGGAGTACCGATTCTGAGTACTGTATCTAAGATATACAGAACCCCACATTTTCATGTAACAATTAGACATTTGGGGGTAGGGTGGTTGTGGAAGAGAACAATTTTCAGAACAACCCCTCACAGCCAGACCCACCTCCTACCCATTACACAGGAATAGCACTGGAGGGAATGCAAAGATGGTAGCACAGTGTCTTTTGTCTCCTTTTCTTGAGAGGTTACTCCAAGGGCCCAAGCACTTAGTCATTGTCTACAAATATTGGTAAGTAATTTGTATTCTATGCTATTCTGATAAAGCAAACAAGTAATTTTGTTTATACACTGAAGGCTCTTTCCCTGTCTGGTTATATTAAATTAAAGTTTGGACCAAGATAATCTGATGTTCTTCAAATTAGAGGGAAAATCTGGATGTCACATTCATGATTGAATTGGCACGTGAAATTCGTGATTGTGTTTATGTCAGTGGGATTATATTAAAGTATTGGGTTTATTTTTACACTGCATCAGATCTCACACACTGAGGGACTGACACACAGCTGACAGGACAGTCAGACAGGTTGCTGTGGTGTCCTTTGCTGTGATGACATTGGGACTCCTGCAGGACAGCCAGCACAATCCATGGCCTCCTGGTATCTCCCTGAGCAAGCCAACACTGAACGACTCTGTTCCAGTGCAGTGTTGGTGCTTTCTTTGTTACTGCTTTTTCCCTTTCCAGTACTTTTCCCTCCCAGCAGTATTTCTAGTTCACTATGCATACCACCAGCAGGGCTCAGCCCTGACCCCAAGCTCCTTGAGAGCTTCTTGGCATTTTTCCTGGAGTACTACAGGAGTCTATTTGGGAGTGAAAAATGCCTATTGCATGGAGCTGAAAAGGCAGAGGGCACTGTTCAGCCTTCCTCTTGCTACACCAAACAGCTCCACCAGGCACGACATCGCTTAAGGTCTTTCATTTTGTTCAGTCAGAACCAAGCTCCAGCAATTGCATCCCATTGAAATCAATGTCAGGCACTCAAAGGCAGCTCTAGCATTTGGCCTCTGAGCAGGAACTCCCCGATTTACATGGGGAAGGCACTGGGCAGCATCCAGCTTACAGCTCTGCTTGCCGCACAACAAATAAACATGAGTTTATTTAGCTTTCAGTAGCCTTGGAGCTAGACGCTTATCACCAGATGCAGCTCCCTTTCAGTAGCACTAGCCTTAGAGAAGGCTCTCAACAAATCACCAAGCTCTTGTCTGCAAGGCTCCTGCTGGCTTTATATCTCCATGCTGTGCTCAGAGATACTGTGCAGGAGGAATAACAATGGCTTCGACAGCATTTGCTGGGGACCCATCGGCTGCTGAACAGGCAAGCTGGGGAGCTGGTGCTCCCAGTGGGCTCACCTGTGTTTCTTTGGGTAAATCTATGGGAAGGTAAGGGCCAAGTATAACAAAAGAGGAGGATGGGGGTGTCTATTTTGTACCTGGGATGGAATACATGTATGAAGCATGGGTTTTGCTGTTTGGTGGAGGAACACTCACCTTTGGGGTCACAGGTGTCATTCCTCATCCCTTCACATGGCTCCCACATCAGTTAGCAGGTCATTCCCTCAATCCCCACTAGCAGGTGAAAATAGCACTGATTAGATTTCTCGTGCCGTGTTCAGCACAACAGCTGCCTCGTCTGGGGCAGGGTGACTGTCACACGCTGATACTGCTGGCTGAAAGCCCTTTACGGCACCGATCCTTGCAATACCCCAGAATTGCTTCCTTGAAGCTTAATTTGACTGCATGTCAGTGCCAGACAGCTCAGCTTTTACAGTGAGTCTTTGTCAGAAAGGGCTCCAGCACTAGGAACTCACCCTACCACCACTTCTCTGCTAAATACATCTAAACCACACTTTTCTCACGGTGTGCTTTGAAACAAAATCATTTTAACCACATATTTATTCCTTTCTGACATCTCCATTGCTGTGCCTCTCAGGAACTCAGCATGTTTTGTTTGAATTACAAGATGATTTTAATACTGTGTTTGTATTGTGTTCTGAAATGCTTCTATTGTTGTTCTGCAGTGCCCCAAGTGTCCTGGCTGCAAAGTGCTGTAAGTACAACTGGATTATTACTTTGCTTAGATAAACACCGGAAAATAGATTTACTGGTATTGCCAAATGCATCGGAGCAAGCCCTGAATATATGTATAAACACATTCATGCCAGAGTTCACATAAATAATCAGGAGGTACATGAACACCCAAACATACACCACAAAATTGCATTCATGCACTTGAGCCTCCAGCAGGCGTCAAAGAAACACGCTGAAAAGATCACCTCAAATTTCTCTGCCTTTGAGGATTTGAGGTTACGTTTGAATGCAAATCTGAGCTTATTCATTGCATCTTCTGGTTTCTATAAAAGTTTTTCTTGCTTTTGTGTGGCTGCATCAAACCAAGAAAATATTTCTCATTTCTGGCTTGCATAACCTGTACCCACAACAACAGGCATGTGGAAAATCTTGTTAAACCAAGTGAGTTTTCTGTCCTTGTGAGAGAAAGTCTGAGGAGAAATTCTCGTTAGCTTCTGGCAGCAGAAATTCAGAAGGCAAACCAAATCGTGTTTTGAGGTACCTTGGGCACTCTCTCATTTACTTTCTTCCTCCTGAATATCTATGCCTTTGAGGCAGCAAAAGTAAGTAACAGCCAAGTCGCAGTGGGCCGTGCATGCGGATGCACAAGGAAAGACACTGAAAGTACGTTCCTTCCAGGCTGGACAAACAGGCAGGTTCACTGGAGAAAATATAAGACTCCTTTAATGCACTGGTGGTTGCTCATGTAATTACAATGATGCTGGCACAGGAAAAGGAGGCTGCTTGAAGCCTTTGCCTTCCCACAAGCAGATGATGGTAGAAGCTTGTTAGCTCAATAGGGAAGTGGAAGAGGGGTAGGCAAGAGGGGAAGAAAACCAGATTTTAATTCAATTTCATTTCTTTGCTCCTGGCCCATGGCTTTTCAGATAGATTTTTATTTTTTTTCAGGTATACAGCACTTGGCCTATTTTCTCATAAATCCTTGAGCTGTTTCTCTCTCCAATGTTTTGATCAGATTTGACTAGGAATGAAAGCACAGCGTCGAGGTGATCAATAGCAAAAGGAGCATGGTTTATCTTAGGTTGCTAGGCCTTGCTGTTTGTTTTCCTTTTGCTTTGTCTTGATTATTGTTATATATGGCTGTGCCTGTAGAAATTCAATAGGAATTAAAGATACCTTCCAAGGAGTCCAGTGTTGTCCTTTACTGAATTTTCTTGGACGCTGGGCAGCAGGAAAGGAAAAAATCCTGTGCTGTCCCCTTGTTCCTCACTTCTAGTGTAAAATGCCAGCCTGAATGAGCAGAGACCAGGACTGTTTCCCAACAGCACAGCCCTGGCTGCTGACATTTACACTGCAATATTGCCTAAAATTGATTTGTGAAGGCCCAGATGATGTGATAAAGTGACAGAGATAGCACTGCTGCTCTGTCTGTCCTAACCCTGCCACTGCTGCTGCCATTGGTAGAGGTGCAGAACTGTCAGCAGTGAAGGATGGTCTTAAATAAAGATCAGTGAAGCTCTATGAATAGATTGGTCTATAAGGACTCCTGCTAATGAAAGACAGTTTTTGTTTCAATTTGCAGACTGGATTAGTTGGAAGCAACAATGTGCCTTGAGTTTCCTCTAATTAGGAGAGGCTTACAAGCTTGTTTTCCTGCTTAAAAGCTAAATTTATCATTAGCCGCCTTGGCAAAACAAATCCAAATGAAATTTCAAGCTATTAACTTAAAATATAAATTTACGTATTGACCATTTCTATAAGGAGGAGCCAAGGAAACAGCCACAATGTGTAGGATCAAAAGTCCATTCAGCCCAGCAGTCTGTCTGAGAATGGCAATGGTGGTTGCTTCAGTGAAAATATAAGAACAGAACAATTATGCCTTGCCTGGTTCACCTCCCCAACCTCCAGCAATCAGCATTTGAAAAGCTTCCCATTTTGCTAATCTAGGATTTATTCGTAAGTCTGAACCTTCCAGCAAAAGTTCCAGGATGAGAAAGATTTTCAGGGATGTGTAAAGGTGTGAGAGCAAGAGAAAACAGGAGCATGTGAGGAATTCTTGTTCATGTCAGGCAGTGTAGGAAGACTGCCTGCTGTTGCACTGTAAACTGACTGTCCTTGGCCCCTTCTTTTCCTCTGCCTCAGTAAATCAGCTCTTCCAAACCTCTAGATCCAAGAGACTTCCAGTCCCATCTGTACCGGTGGTTGATCTCCTTAGCTGGTAATGATGGGATATCCATTTAACTCCATGACAATTAGGAAAAAAATGTGGGTAGAGAAATACCTAAGGGCTTATTTCTAAGGTAGAGAAGTAGAAAAAGTTTGAAGGTGATCTGCCAGTACTGAAATATTCCTGCAGCTCCGAGCAGAAAGTTGCAAACATCCCTGTTTGAACTAGTGTTCTTGGCATGTGCTCTTGAACATTTTTCCACTGTGGTCAGTGATCCAGCTGTTTGCAGCAACACCTTGTGATAAATAAGCCAGAAAAGCAGAACAAAGACTGGGTGATGGACAGTAAATATGAAGATTCCATTCTTGGCCTTTTTTCTCTTGACTGAGAGTCTCTTGCTTACCAAATTATTAAAATTGAACTGAAAGAGCTTTGAAGTATCTTAATTGTTATATGTAGAAAACAGAGTTGTATTATTACCATCTCCTCACAAGAACCAGATCATTTCCACCTTTTGGGGCTCTTTGCTAAGCACCTTCAGCATCCTCTTCATTCTCTCACTTCTGCAATACTCTGTCCTGCCTTAGTTGGCACAATTGTTCCATTTGCAGGACCCAGCTCTGGTCAGTGGTGCTTGGACATGGAAGTCCAGCACCTGCCTTTGTTTTTGTAAACCCAACCCCACAGCTGGATTTCCCTAGCTAGCATCTGTCAGACCTCTTCTCTCATCTGGGTCACTTCATCTCACAGCAGAAAATTTTCTTCAGTCCCTCATTAAACATAGTGTGTCCAAGTTACCTAGCTGGTTAATCATGGAGCTTTAGCTCTTTTTGCAGCATTTTTTTAGGCACACTTGGCCACAAGGTGAGATCTCCCAGGGCTGGGCAGTGTGCTCTGTTGCCCAGCAGCATTCCACCTAGGGAGATAAAAAGGGATGAGGGCTGGCTCTCAGGGAGAGTTGTTCAGATTTTGGCTGCTGAAATGGCTTCAACTATGGATGTCAGCAGTGGTAGAGGTTAAGTGAATCAGCATCCCAAATTTTTCACCATAAGAGCCCTAGAGGCAGCAGCCCCAATCCAATTCAGATGATAATTTTCTGTCATAATTTATTTCCTTTGCACATTTTTAGCTCTCGTTATCCTCACTAAAAGTCTCTGGAGCTACATCTCTGTTCATCTTTTCACAACGCCTATGTCCATGGCATACAAGGACCCCTCTCCAAACATCTTTTTGTAGCTCAACACCTGTAGGCTAGAGCTGAGGATTCATCAGCAAATAGGTCATAGAGCTAAAAATGACCCCAAGGAAGATCTGAACTAAATCTTTCAAAGCTTTCAGATCATGATGCTTTAATTAGCTAACAGAGAGCTAAGCACTCTGGGCCCTTGCAACTTCACCCTGCAACTAGCTCCTTTTCTGGGCCAAGTGTCTTACACTAGCAGAAACTTGGGAGATTGTCATCTCTTATCTCTCTTGCAAACTTTGCCATTGGTTTTGAATGTGGCATTTGGTAATGTAGCAACACTGCAGCGTAAAATTAAAAAAAAAAAAAAAAAAAAGAAAGAAAAAGAGAAAAAAAGTCCTCTCAGATTCCAGAGAAGAATAGGTCCTGCCATTTCCCTTTTGTATCCACTGCTGAGGTATTTGAAAAGAGCAGGAGATAAGTAGCCTTATGACTACTACAGATTAACAGGCTCTGAGGTACCAAACGCAGATTGCTGCTGCTGGGAGTATAATGGCTATTGAAATTCACAATTATACAGACATTTCCATGGTAGCGCTGCAAAAAGCTGGGTGTATAGAAGGCTACAGAACATAAATGCTGAGGCCATGCAAAATAACACAAGGAGCAAAGCCCCTGTCACTGGGAAGCAGCAGGGCACTGACCAGTTCCTGATGTGTAGGAGACCATCCCGACTTCAGATTATGGATATTCCTCAGACACAAAGGATACATTAAAGCTTGGAAAATTCCTGCCAGAGGCTTTTGACAGGGAAGGGAATGCAAACCCCTGACCTGCAACACTGAGTGACAAACTGCCATGAGGTGTCTGCTGTCCTGCCAAGCTCTCTGAGGCAGATCATAGGCACTGAGGGACTTTGCCTGCTGGTTTGTTTTTCAGATTTCATTGAAAAGGGAGAGGGCTCCATGCAAGAGGTGCAGTGGCTTATCACTGTTGCAGAGGCATGTTGTGTGGTTGTCCTTGATGCACGCACTATGACGTGCCATGTCATTGTTTTCTAAGGTATGTATCAGGAAGCGCATGCAGGGTTTGCTCAAGACTGGTTAAAGCAAGGATGATGTTTGCTTTCCTTGCTTTAGCACTGGAATATGAGAAGCTCAGAATGAGCTTCCTTGGTGCTGCACCAGGACAATGACACTGTTAATTCTCAGCCACAATCTGTGATGGAAATCATGAAGCATTCTGCATAAGAGTGAATTCAGCTTTCCCAGTCTCTTGAATCATAAGGTCAGTAGTACTGTTCCCATACTGTGTCTGGGGAAATGGATATACTGAGAAGAAAAGTGTTTTTTACAGGGTCACCTAGAAGATGAAGGACAGACTTGGGAAAATGACACAGATATCCTTTCTTTCTCCAAGTCTCCTGGTCTAACCCTTACACATACAATTCCTCGATAAAGACACAAGTCAGTTCTTTTTGCATGTCCTCATAGTGTACGTCTACACCCACAGCCTTTGAACACCTTCCAAGCATTTTCAGTGTTACCCTTCCAGCATTCCTATGAAAGTGACTCTTTTACACCTGAGTAATAGCAATGCAGTGGGTTTAAGGAGTATCTCACTGCCTTTGGTTTGGAGAAATCCAAGATTATATAGAAAGCTGAACTGGTAATAAGTAATAGTTGCACAAGTCCTGGAAGAAAGCACTGTCAAACTTTCAAGTTTGCACCTCCCTGGAGAGTAAAATTTGCACATAGTTGTTAGATCTCAGTTATATCCACTGATTTCTCTCCAGCTGCTGCTATTACTCAGCAGAAAGGTGGGATATTGATTTTCATCTCCTACCTGCTTTTGATTAACTGATCCCCAAGGAAAAGAGGGATTAAAAACCACATCTGCAGGCTCCCAAGGAGATGTCCTGGACAGATTTGTTCCTCCCATCCTGCAGCTTTCTGTCCTCTAAGTGCAGGGAGGTTTCAGAACAAAAGCAAACAATTCCAGCTTGTGTGATGGTTTTGTGTTATACTTATCCTGTCAGAAAAATGTGTTGTCAACATTGCATGGGGTGCTTGGTGCTATAACAGTAGGGGGTGTAGGTCATGACTGAGCAGTACTGGCAGAGGTGTGTGTGGGTGTCACTGGAATACCAATGTGATCTGGAGGTCAGAAGTGAGGGCTGCTGGCAGACATTGGTGTGTGACAGATTTTGATACCAAATACCTTTGTCAAAGAAGTATGTCCTTACTGCATTGGAGCCACCAACACTCAGAGCAAATTCATCGTGTCAGAGGAGCCAGAGTTTCTTCTAGAATTGCTAAAACTCAATATCAAACAATTAAAGGTTAAAAATAACTCCATGGCTGTGTCTATTCCTCTCCCTAAGTAAATGTTTACTTTCTTTGTTTCTGTGTTAGTGGCACTGGCCATGTCAGCACTCGGATGCAGCAGAACCAAATGAGTTACTGCTTTAGCCCCTAGGGTCACACAGAGCACATGGACATGATGCAAGAAGCACATAACTTATTTTTACTGGGGGAAGAATGTAGAAATGATCCCCAGGTCTGCAAATGGAAGGAGCCAGTCCCACAACAGTTAAGGCCACCAGGCTGTCTTATTAAGGTCAGACCTAGTGTGTCATGTTGAACGTAATTATTTCACTGCTTATAATTTCAGTACATTTGATTCTGAATATAAAATGAGGCAATTTTCTTCCTGGGGATAAGAGAAATGTGTGCCTTTGCAGAGCATGAGACACAATCACTCTCAGACTGGCCAGCTTTATTTCTTCCTGATGAGGCACTGACTCCCCAGGGAATAAGCTGAAAACCGTATTTTCAACAGAGAGGGCAAAATACAAAGAAGAAAGTTTTTCTTCTGCTCTCAGGGGTGTTGTGCTTGGATGGTGGCCTGTTGCTAAGTGGCCCCATGGGAACGATTCCCAAAAGGATCACAGTTCTGTGTCCAGGGATTTCATTCCCTTTAGACCTCTTTCATCTCTTCATTCAAATCCTAATGCTGAGATTGACCCTGTAAGCTATTAGTTGCCCTCAGCTACCATTCTTCCTGTTCTAAAAACAAGGCTGATAGGAACATTATAAAAAAAGGACTCTTCAGACCTGGCAAATTTTGTCATTAGGTAAGTGCAAAATACCCTTCTTTTTTTTCCCACTGTTCTTTGTGAAGTGAATGGGATTGGATTCTTTGTTGTCTTGCACTTTACACTGAAATGTATGCTTGTGCCAAATGCTTATAACACGCTGCCAGATCCAAAGAGTAACATTTTGTATGTTCTTTGTTCAGGCGTGAATGCCTGTGCAAGGTGCAAGGCAAGACTAGCTCAGATGCTACAATAGTCCCAATCACAGAATGTTACGAGCAAATGCTAAAACATGATAGCACTTTTCCTTAGGTCTTCTGCTCTTGTCTGAAAACAGGATCACTGAGACTGAGCACAATCCTCACCCTACAAAACTGGCATAAATTTAGAAAGCTACTAGATATAAAACACCACTTCCCACAGCCTTGTTCACTTGCAACCTGAACATAAAATTTAATTTTTCAAAATCTGAGCTCGTATAGGAATTATAACATTGCCAGTTTGTAACCTCAATAATTTTCAGGTGCCCTATTGTCACCTATAACTGCAGCACAGAATGGATGACATCCTGTATGCACTCACAATTAAAACACGTGCTACGTTTGATCCAATTCATACTTCAAGTGGAATGAAAGGGGTTTTATTACACAGTGGTCCTGCACATTTGTGGGTTTGGTTTTTTTTCAAATGGTTTATAGTCCTGCAAAATGTTCTGGGTGATGGCAGGGCTGACAACAGTGTACCCTCCCTTCAGGATTACTTTCAAAGTGAGTAGTCCTTGTTATAGTCACATAGGGGCCCAGTCTCAGGCTATTAAGAAGAGAAATATTCTTGGGGGATGAGAAGCGGTAGTAGCAGTGTGGGAGAACCCCTGAAGTGGGTGTATTTCCTACTTCTGCAGGTGAGGTTATCTCACTCTGGTGCCCTCAGCAGGATGTGTATACGCTATCTGCCAGGGCAAAGCTGGAGGTCTTGATGGCACAGGTTCTTGATTTATTTGGTGTTGTGGGCTATTATCCTGAGGAACATGAGTGTGATCTATGTGATCACAGCATTTAGGAAGAAGGTCCTTACCTATAAAAAGACATGGTTGGCGCTAACATTTCCCAGTGCTTTTCTTGGACAAACCCTGGCCAGTTGTGGTTAATCCTGATGGTGCTGGCCATGACTATTAGGGAGGTTGCACACTGGTATTTCAAGTTCTCCTTTCAGCTCCTCACAGCAGAGACAGACAGAGACCTGTTCTGTGGGAAGGAGAAATAATGGGAGTTATATTCTGCTCCTTCTTGAAAAACACAAGCTTTATAATTGAGTATGTCCACACAACAGCAAAGCCTGAATTTGACATCTGCTTCTTAGGTTACTGGAACTGGAAAACTGGAAGAAAAGCTGGAACATGAACTGCAAAAGCCCCCACCTCTCTCCAAGCTCCTGTGTCAACTTCAGAGCCACTTCTTCACTCGATCTAAAGTGGAAAAAGAGTCTAACTTGGCACTGAGAAACGGAGAGGCTGGAGTGAGCTGACTTGTAAACCAGTGTCAGGGTATAGAGAAACTCTCTCAGCAAAAAATGCTGTGCTGGGATCCTGTGATTTGTGTGAAAATGTGGTGCTGAATTACTGCTAAACACATGAATAAGTAGTGATGGGATTCACCGAGAGCATCAGTATCTACCACAGGAGCTTGCTGTGCTTGGCTCAGTCTGTAGCTTCCCCAGAGATCGGTTGGCATTTAATTTTGATCACTGCAGAAAAGGGAGGCTGAGCTTGCAACAGTGACTGGCTTAGCTGATGTGTGTGAAAATGTTATTAAAATGGGAAAATGACTCTCCAAATGGATTTTGCTTTGCTGTTTAAAAATCCCATGTAAATGATGCACAAAGGATTTGGAGAGGGGGAACTATCAGAGATAATAATAAACTATTAATACGAACTAGTCAAGTTTCACTCAGCGGGATTAAGACTCAGTCATGTCTCATTTAGGAGTGTAGTATTAAGCTGTCCTTCAGATATGACAAGGTTTATGTTTTCCCTGAGTTGTTTCCAAATGAGGAAGGAAATCTCAATTAATTTAAATTTTTGCCTGTTGTCAGTCATATCTCCTTGCATTTCGGAGTCCAACCTCATGCCATAACCTACAGCAGCACTGATAGAGGTAGGTTTATCATTGACAAGGGAGCAATGAGTACCAAAAAGAGATGCTGAGCATGGGAAGTGTTGTCTGAGGGAGGGGCAGTAAGGGGAGTGAGGAACATGCCTCCCCCACCATTCACTGGGAGTCACAAATGTTGCCATAGAAAGGGAATTCAGAATGATAGATTGTTTTACCCTTAGGAAAACATAAGTTTCTTTTATTTTTTTCTAGCACTGGCTGCTGGAAAATCATAGCTATACGTGGAAAAGACCAACTCAGCATCCCTTTAGCTGCCTCTGTGCAGAGTAGCTGTCAAACTGAATGTCTGTGTCTCAAAAATGTGTTTCCTACCCTTTCTCTTGCAATTCTATCCCTTAACTTGGCAGATCCCATTATTACAAGCTTTTTTTTTTGTGATACCTCATGTTAGATATCCTCTGTAGGTCTTCGGTACTTTATTTTTACAGCCCATCTAAGCAGCTGAATCTGGGAAGGCACCTGTAATGTAGTTAAAACGTATGGCATGCGTGAGTCCTCACTGTGTCACAGCTGGACTCACCGACTTATTCAGCACAGAAAAGAAGTATTGTTATATTTCAGTACTCTTTACACTGGCCTTTTTCAACTCTGCTATATATGATTTTCAAATATGTGCAGGAAGTTATTTTGTCCTCCTTAGATGTCACTTAATGAAATTCAGCATCAGCAGAGCTGCAACCACTTTCTGCAATATCTGCATTGTTGCCATTATCCCAAATATTGTGGCACTTAGAGATTTACTGCATTAGTGGGATGGGGTCTGATTATCCTCTTGTGCAAGAGAAATGTACTATCTAAACTCAAGATACCTCCAGTCATTAACACTGGAGCAAAATCAACTATTGAAGGGATTCCATTAGTCAACTTGCTATCAACATGTGTAGTTTCAAATGAATTAACTAGGATTGTCTTTGCTGATGATGTCTCTTTAGCTTATCCAAAACACCTATCTGAAATGTCTCCCATGTTAAGAGATGTAAGCTCAAACCACTGCTTTCCCCTTGAGTGTATCCTTCATTTTGATTTCTCTAGTCATTCGCTGTGATGTTTGGAGTCCTCTTTTGCTATGGGACTTGGTTGTCATTGTCCCTGCCACGTTGTCCCAAGGGGACCTGGAAGCCAGAGTTCCCAGGAGGACATGTGTACACAGAAATTTTATAAAAAGGGAGAATTTTCTTGTTTACAGTTTACAAGGAATTTTAGCCACTGTATGTACTTTTTTCAGACAGTGAATTTTGAATTTGTAATAGAATCTGCCTTTGAAAACCAGTATTAGCAATTAGTGAAGGACAGCAGTTAGGGATACAGAAGCATATTAACACGTCTAGAAAGCTAGACAAAACCAACACTATTCCAGGTACTGAATTTTTGCAAGAAACAGCTTGTGAAGGAACTGTAGATCATTTGAATTAATTAACAGGTTTCCAGATACAATTTCAAACGATGAATTATTTTCAGAAAAAAAATCTCAATCAGTGAACAGACACTGTGTAAAGAGTAAATAGATTATAAGATAAACTTCATTCAAGAAGTTATTTATATTAAATAATTTGGTCAACTCCACTGAGGTTCAGCAATTCACCATTTCGAATCTAACCCCATGCACTCACATACACACACACACAGACTCTCTCACTCACTCTGGACAATTTAGCTCTTGCAATATCTTGTCATTAGTCATAATCATTAGTGCCATGGTCATTTTGCTGTTTTAGTTGCTCCTCCCTCACCTTTCCTGACTCTACTTGTGCAGTATGGTGATTCCTCTCTGTCTTGTAGAATTAATTTGAAATAGAGAGACTTACGTGCTTCAGTCTTTAGATGGCACCAAAACAGAGTGCACTAATTAGGGAAGCTTTATGTTTTCTATTATTTCCCAGTCACAGATAGGCCTGTTTTTTAGAGCTTGTGAAGGTTCACGAGTTCTGATTTGGCAAGGCTTTCTATGAGTTCTACATGTATGCTGTCTGCAATACTATATCTTATGTTGATTAAAGGGCACCACCTAAATAGAAAGAATTGCACTAGCAGCTTTGAAGTGCTCTGTATGTTGGTAAAAATCATGCTGAATTGAACTGCAAGAGATTGACAACAAAATATAATCAGACTCTTGAAATATAAAATTAAATGGCGAGCTTGTCTGATGTTGGTAGTGGCCCTTTCAATTCTTTCCTATTCAAGTGTATGAAGCAGTCAAATATTTTCTTTTCATCTCAGGGCATTATTATCTTTAAGGAGCTTGTGTACCGACTTCAAGCTGTCTAGGTGGTATTGACAGAAACAAAGCAATGCATGCAATTGCATTTCTAAAGAACCAGTGCAAAATGATATGAAATTAAAATAGATGGAGACATTAAGTGCTCCCCAAGGGCAATAACACTGGTACTTAATGGTCAGAGATGTACAAGAGACAAAACTAGGAGTTATTTACTACATAAATCCTTACAGACTTCGGGTAACTGGAGCTGTGGTGGAAGAGAGTCTGAAATTGTTGCTTTCTTTCAGTGCTAATGCTGGGGTAGTCACAGTCCACCCAAACTAATCCTTTCCTAGTCCTCAACCCTCCCTATATCCCAGTGCCTCCTGCTAAATTGCTTGCTTCTTTAACAGCAGTTGCTAAAGCACAGTCAGAAGACCAGAGTCCTGGAAAGCTGAATGACTTTAAGGAAAACTCTTCAGGTTCATTTTTCTTGAATTGAAATTGAATTACATACATTATTCTTTATTTACTTATGTTGCACTTCCAAGCAGAGCACTTTTGTGGCTAATGAGCAAGTGACCTAGAAGATTTGAATTTTAACAAGTGTGAACTTTTCTGCTAAATACTGAAATCTTAGGCTAGGTTGGTGCTAGAATTACTCGAGCAAAGAAAAACTCCAGTATGTGCAAGGCTGTTTTACTGTCTATTCCTTCTGTCTGGATCAACTTACTGTTTCAGTTAGCTCAAAAGAATGAAACACATTCATTTTTTAAAATATTCTAAATACATATTTAGTAACAACCATCATGTAGAGCAGAGGCAACCCAGCCAGTCTGCTGTAGTATTGGCCTGAGCCAACAGTTAAAATTTGATTTCATTAGAGAAGCAGCAAGCTTTTTGTTATCTCAGGCATTACTAATTTGACAAATAAACTACACGTGTATTGCAACTTCTTAGAAAAATCTCAGCTTTCCCTGTGCATTCAAAGGTCTGCTGCAGCCCATGCCTCTCTCCTTTCCTCCCATGGGAAGGGTCCATGGGACCACCATAGTCACAAGAGCCAGCAAAATGGCAGCAAGGTTCATGAAGTGAGGGACTTGCCTTGAGAGTTACGGGGAACTTCTGACCTCTGTTAATGACACTCAAGAGTAGGAGGTGGTAACCTGCCTTCCAGAAAGAGGCATTTCTTGAGGGGTTCAGTCTGTCTCCTGTGCCTGACTGTTCATCCAAGCATCAGCACTCGCTGCAGTGAGATGTCTTCCAGCAGTGGCTCAGCAACAACCTGGTCTGTTGTCCTCTGACCCGGGTTGCTCTTTGCTGCTTGTTTCTGCCCCTGTACCCAAGCTGACTGGTCCTTTGGGTGTATGGTGGACCTGGATCACTCAGTAAGGTCCTGAAATGGTAATGGTGGTGATAGTAGGAAATGTGCCACAGCTGTATTTTCTAGGAAAGCGAGTGTGTGTAACACTGTAAGACTAATAAAAACATTGGTAGCATCATAGGTGATAAAAGACTCCTGTGTTTCAAGCATAGTGTGGCCAGTCCTCTGATGAGGGAAGCTCTGGGAAGTGCTGGACTCACAACAGTGGCTCTTCAAAACAATTGTATTACAGACCTTTTTCTCTCAACACTGCTTACCAAATGGCTGTAAAGGCTTCTCTAGGAGTATAGGCATCCTTGATGTACTTTGTATTTGAACAAAGGCTCCAAACACCAAATCACCATATCCTTTTGTGGGCCCTAGAATTTTCTGGGATAGACACTGAGCCTCAAGCAAATTCTGGCCATGCTCAGCCCTGCTTTCTGTGTTTTGCCTTGAAATGATAGCTCAAGACAAATACCAGCCATAAATCCCTTTATTCGGTTGTTGTATTAGCCTGCAAACTGAGCAGTCAAGCAGTGGAGCAAGTCTCCAGAGAGGCTGTGGCATCGCCATCCTTGGAGGTTTTAAAAACTTCTGGACAAGGTCCTGAACAACCTGATGTACTTTTGAATCTGACTTCGAGCTTGTGCTTGGATTAGGTGGACTCCTAAAATCCCTCCCAACCTGAATTATTGTAATCTTAGGACTCCTTCATGTAAATGGTTTTGACTCATCAACTCATTTCATTTCTTCTTTCTCTGGTCTCCCTTTAAAAAATTACCCCTTTAAATGTTATCTTCTCTGTCCTAAAAAAAGATAGGATCCACAGAAAAACACAGATGACCCAAGTGGAAATTTTAGTGGTACCATTACATCAGAGAAGGGCTTTAATTAGCAGGCCTGAAGTAAAGATAATCAATTCTGCCTGTATCTGTTACAGACACATGAGAGGGATGCTAAACAGATGGAGATCATCATTTGTTAAAGTGAAAGGTGTCTTCTTTAACCTTGCAAAGATCTCTATTTCAACATTTCACTTAGTTTCTTGAGCAGCTCAGCAGGGCAATAGCTGTGAAGGGAAGAAGGATAAGAAAGATTCAGAGAAGTAGAACTTGAGCAAGTCAGAAACTATCATACCTAAAATATATTTTCTATCTTTTACCATGCTGTAGATTCTTTCTCTGGAACTGCACAGATTTACCTTGGCCAGTAAAGAAGAACTTCATTCCTTGTGGATTCAGCCAGGATGAAAGGCACTGCACCTTGCTGTCATGTGGGAAGTTTGGGCACAGAAGCAAGGGAGCAGGGCTGCACATCTACTAGTCATTGGAAAGAAGATTCCTTTCCAGTGACGCAATATTATCACAAGTGCTGCACAATGTGACTTTGGATCTGTGTTGCCTCAAAGAAAGCTCCTGCCACAGAGATAAGAAAGAGTGCTGTGGAGCACAGCTCTACCCGTCCTCAGTGTCACCAGCCTCCCTGGGAATAGCCTGTCCTCCTTGCAACAGGCTTGAAAAGGAGACTTTGGCCAGACCAAGCGTTCCCATGTTCACAGATGCTCATTGCAGTAGGGAACTGCCTGAAGCATGAGCAGGAATTCCTGTACCTGGTTTGGGAAAACAAAACTGGGATGAACAGTGAAAAAGTGGTAAGGGGCAACATGGTAGGATTCCCACCTTACATTATCTTGGATTATCATATATTTATGATCCTCTGCTTTCTAACTACTACTGGCTGTTGGATCTCTTGGAGAGCAGAAGAAGCCTCAAAGACACAGAGAAAAATGGGAATGCATAAGTAGAAAATGAAAGAGAAATGCAGCAACTGTAAAGAGAGAAGGGATCTAATTTTCCTAAGTATCTAAGGGACTTAGGAGATCAAATCTCTGGTAGGTTGAATTCACTTGAGGCACTTCTGATAATATACCCAATTTACCAGGAAAAAACATGATATAAAAAGCTTTGCACTGTTTATGCTGTGAGGCTTACTCACAAGGTCTCTTGCTAGACTCTGTATATCCTAACCAGGGTGGTGGGTCACCAGGGAATTCCCCCTTGTACACATCCTTTCTTAGCAGTCAGAGAGCAACTAATGTGCAAGAGTGCCTAGAAGGAGCAGCTAGTCACTGTTTTTGAGTGACAACATGTAAACCATACAGTTTCCAGTAGAAAGGTTATCTGCTGGTATTGCAGTTCTCCAATTGGGATTCTGTTTCCCCTGTAGTCTGGCCTCTCCTTGTCTGTTTGTTTTGTTATCGTTTGTATGGAGATCATCAGACCCAAGTACATTTGACATATGGAGATAAGGAAAGGAAACAACATATGGCAGACAATTCATATCCATCAAGATATGTCATAAAACCATTTTTAGCAATAGAAAAAGAAGAGTAGAAAAATACCACAGGTTTGAATTTAAATTAAGCATGCTATTCTAACAAACAGGAGCACCTAGAGCTTGCTTTCCTAGATGAGACCATGGGTTCACTGAAACCAGCACCTCTTGGTACCCAGTGCTTCAACAGTGGGTTACAATCCTCTGCAGTACATTGGCCAATTACTTTATGACCATCATAACTGATTAATAACTGGTCTCAAAGCCTTGACTGAAGCCAATTGCGCAGACTGTCTAGTCTGTTGAATTACTGCCTTGGGGTACTTCTGGGCTAATCCAGCTGTTCAGCCCAGGGCTTTAGGGAGGAGGGAGAAAGGGAACACATTACTGTACAGATACTAAAGGGTGAGTGTACCTTGAGACCCTGGTGTGTGATGCATGGCCCCGCTGTCCTCATGTATCTTGTTTGTTGTGTAACAACATCACATAATTGATTGGACCGATGAGATGGTCCGAGTCCTTCCTAGCAGGGCATTAACATTGCCTGTTGGAAAGGCAGCAGGATTTGTGTGTAGCATGAGCTCAAGCTGCATTCAAATGATCTACAAAGGTGCTGTGGATATCTAGCACTGGGTCTCAGGAGTGCCCTAGGCTTCAGGCTGCTCCTGGGACTGACCACTTAAGGTAAAGTGTAGATGTACACCAGAAGCATGGCATTTCATTTCTTTAATAATAATAAAAAAGAAGAGAGTCCATCAGTTTGGTTGAGTTAAACTGAGCCCTTTTGGCTGGAGAGGAGTATTTTGAGGTGCTGTATTGAAGTGCTGGGGTCTGAACCCTGAGCCCTGAATTAAGGTTGACATATGGGTGGTTCCCGTGGTCCTTTAAGAGGAGGGGATGAGTTTGCCTTTTGTCTTTCCTCCCAGATGAGGCCGGCCTTGTAAGGAAAGCCCTTGGGTAAACAAGCCCCAGGTGCCCTGCATTGGGTGAATGAGTGCCAGGTGTCCTGCTTTGGGGATAAAAGCTGGGACCACTTGCAGGAAGAGTGGAGTGTCTGTGTGTGAGGTGGATGCACTTTGCAGAGTTTCCTATTGGGGGAGGACCTCCTGACTCTCCCTGCAACTGGGCCCCAGTCAGGTTTGGCATTTGCAAACGCGTGCTTTGTGGGGGAACAATATGTGGCTACTTCTATCCTATATGATCAGCCTATTGACTTGGTTGTCTCCCATTTCTTGTATGGGAGACTTTGTTTCTTTGTTTATTCCACCTATTATTGGTCATGCTGTGTCATTCCTGGGGTTGCTGGTGTTGATGTCTAATATGTGTGGTCTGTTTGACTTGTTTGTACCCCCAGTGACCACCCATATACTGACTTTATGTGCAATAGAATCTGGTTACTGGTTTGTTTTTCTGCTGGCTGTGTCCTTTGTGTTAGGCCTAGTAATTGGCAAAACATGTATCCAGTCTAGGCATGGCTGTATCAGGATTATTTGGATATATTGGACAGCTTAAAAGGAAAGAGGATGCTTTCCAGGATACAAAAATACTATATGTGTCACTAATCTATGTAACTTATTTATTAGTAATAAATGAGAAGTACTCTGTAATCTATAACCATTATTCCCAAAGAAAGCGGCCTTTTGCTTTTGGTTGGTTTCTTTTTTATGATCCTGTGGAAGAGTCCTGCAGGATTAAGAGGCTGTTTTAAGGATGAGGAAACCTCTGTGGCGGAGTGGTTACATTGCCCTGCCTAACAGAGGTCTCACAGGCTCAGACACTGTATCCCTGATGTGCCGAAAGGAAGGAGCAGCCCCAAGTTTCTCACGAAATCAAAAGCTGAAAAACTGAGGAGGAACAGCCACAGTGCAGAGAGATGCTTTCAAGGAGGATCTTCTTCTAGTCTTTTTTCCTAATGTTCTTTTACATAGCTTCCAGCGTGGTTGACTCCCTTCTTTCTCTGCCAATTGTCTTCTTTATTTCCTCTGCTCCAGGAGCAGGGAGGTTGAGCTGTAATGATGCATTTTGCTGGTGCTACATCTCTGGAAGTAAAAAGATAGAAAATCTTATTGGAGGAAGAAACAAACACTCTCTTAGATGGATAAGTCCTATATGATGGTACAGGGCATCTTGCTAGGAATGGAATCAGTCAACCTCATCTATGGGTTAAAAGATGCTGAGCTAAGCAGGGTTACATGAGAGAGGAGCCTGGCCAAGTGTATCATCTCCTACTCCTGTCTGGGTGAACAAGAAGGATGAAAACTTTGTCTGATCTAATAGGGTGTCAAAGCCTAGCCCTTCCCAGAGCCTTGCCATGGTGTCAGACTAAGGAGGTGTTGTTGCTGAGCATAGCAATCCTTTACAGGTGCCAACTCGGAGAGTTTAAAATGCAAAATGGCATTTCAATGTTTAAGAATAGCAAGTAATTTGATGGCTGTAATAGAAAAGCTTCCAATCCTTTAGCAATGTGTTCCAGAGTTGCATAACACTGCTGATAAAATTGCCTTTGGATTCCTCGTCTAATATTCCAGCCTTTCTCTCGCTCAGCAAAACACAATAGCTTGCACTAAGCCTCCCTTGGAGGGCGGCTAACAGCACATTTACTAGACACTTCAAACATTTGATCATATTTCTCCTGAGTGTATTTAATATCTGTTAATGTCAGCAGCCCCAGCCTGATCGAAATACCCGCATTGCTGGGAAAAAATGTTTAATATAAAAGATGACATGGGTAAGCAATCACTTACTGATGTCTTTTGGAAATGGATAGGTGACTACCTAGGCTCCCCCTACTCCCCTCCTTTTGCCTTCCCCCTCCCCAGCCATGCTCTGTTACCACTCTGCTGCTGTGTGCTTCTCTGAATGCATTAGAGTGGTTATTCTGAGCATGCAGGAGATGCCAGGAATAGTTTCAGGTTTCCTGCCTCATCAAACCAAATTCAATCTGTAAAAAATTAATACACCCAGAAGGAACAGTTAAAAGCATCTCCAATCAATTAATGTTAAAATGGGGGCTAGGAGGCTGATTTGTTAAAAAGGAAACCCAATCCAGCTCAGAGCCCGAGAGGCTACTGAGACAAGAGTACAGTCAACGAGTCAAGCTGCAGTGTTTCAAGGGAGGGTAGCAGATAAGGTATAGTTTGAATGCATCAGCCCCAGCTGCTCATTGCTTCAGCCTTGAAGACCCCAAAGACACACCCTGTTATGGGCAGGCCAAGAAATCTCAGCAGAGCAAGTCTTCTTCTCAGACTTCCCACAAGGCAATGGATGGCACATGCCTACCTGTTCACACTGGCCATTTGTGTCTTCTGTCTTTTCTCCCACTAGCAGCTGGAGCGAGAAATAAAAGATGCAGCCAACAACTGCGAGGGATCTGCCTACTTACAACATCTTTGTGTCTACTGCAGTACTCACTCCAGTGATTCAAGAGATGAGTTGGTACACCATCCTTATGAGTTTGACTTTAAAAATCATAAGTCAAAAAGAGATACAAGAGGTGGGTTTTTTCCCCCGATTTCTGAACCTTATTGACAATTCAACATTATCTTCACAGTCACAAGTGTCAGGCCTCGATTTTATTTGTGATGGAAGCTGAGACTCATATCATGACTCTAGGGCCTGGAGCTTTAAGCTGCAGTTTGAAAGGCATGTGGATGAGTTTCAGGTGCTGGTAACAAAGATCCTCATGATGAAATTAAACAGAAATCTCAGTATCTTATGCACAGGAGAGTTCAATCTGCAGCTCTTGACTGTCTCTTGTCTGGAGTGCCAGTTCTTATAAAGGTGAATTCTACTTTTTTCCCTCAAAGGCTGTCTGATTGTTTCCAAAATGTAGAAAACTTCCAAATCATGTCTGAGTCCACATTTGAATGAAATATTTTCAAGTATGTTTTCTTGCTACCTGGCGTCTTAAAAAGAAAAAAAAAAAAGGTACACAACCAGCTGAAGCCTATTATCACTATTTTGCCTCTGATTAATGTAGGTCACACTTTTCTTCCTTCAAGCTGTTAAGTATTTAGATCCATTTATACTTTAATCCCTTGTCTTTTTCCTGGTCCTTTGTTGCTGTGTTACATCCTCACAGTCAGAGAGCATTGAGATAAGTGGTAGAAAAATGGGGAGAGGGAGTTAAAGCAGTAATCCAGCTTTGAAATAAAAAATTGTCCTGAGGTTAGTGCTTGAATATAAAGAACTCACTGAAGGCAGGAAGGGAGAAAAAAGAGTGGCATGAGAAACTGAGGCAATAGAGCCTGAGCCAACTTTAGTAGTTACCTGGATGGTGTACTTGAATGCAGTCCTTGTGAGAAAGGGTTCATGAAACTGTATTTCCCTGAGCATTGACTGGGCCAAGTCTAAGAATGAAGATTTGCTGAAGGCTATGATAGGGTTGCTAGGATGCAGGTAAGAAAGCAGTTCAGCTAGTGCTGGAGCTGTGCTGCTTGATGGGCTGCTGTGTTCAGGGAGGGCTTCATGTGGTCACAAGGAGGAATCAGACAGGCCCATAGCTGCTGAGATGGGAAGGGTTCATATTGTGCTTCCCACCTTCCCCTATATCCCTCTGTCCAGTAGAGGAACACTGCACCCTAGAAACACATTCACTTTGTTCACAAATCTTTGCCTCTGAGTTTTAGAGTGTGTTCTGGGCTTGATCTTTTCTGAAAACTGTGTTTCCCTGGGAGGTGGGAAGGAAATTTTGTAGGCACCAGCGACAACTCTGCTCATAGTGAGAAAGCATGTCTGTCTGTTAATTGACTATCACTTTTTCTATTTTCTTCTTTATCTAAGAAGGTAGCAGCAACCTTTCTTCCAGTTAAATTAGAGGAAACTGGCTGGAGAGAGCTCGGGTAAAGCCAGTTGAGATATTCTTATATTCAGTAAAAGAAGTTTACACAGAAATACACAGAATTGATCTCCTCTGTCAATAACTGGGCACACTGACTCCACAATGCCCTAGGTTACACTTCCAGTTCTTTACTATTTGAAAGTCAAAATCAATTTCCCTATGAAATTTTGAAAAAAAAAAAGTACAGATTTCAGGAGACTTTTTGGACCCCATGTGTTCTATGTCACAACAGATATAAACTGGGTTTCGATGAAAGGAAAACATCGTTACTTTATTTATCCAGGTCTGGGCAAAAGGAATGATGTTTCCTGCAGTCAGGTATAGGAAGCTGCACAGTTCAGCTGTGCCCTACACTAAGATACAATAATACACAGTGTGGTGCAGCTTTAATTTTAATTCAAAATAAATATTTCCATAACCTACAAAATTCCTCTAATACATTTATCTGGGAGAACACAAAGATTAAAGAAATCCTGCTAATGCCTTTATCTTTCAGATACAGAGCTGAAAACAAAGACATCCAAACCTTGAGCCATTTAGAAGAGGAAGAAGCCAAAATCTATGCCAGAGGTTTGACTGCTGGGTTTACTCGTGGCTTCAGGTAAGCTTCTTTTCCTGGATTGTTTAGCATTTCAGAGGCCCTCTGTGTTCCTCAAGGAGAGCTGTGGATTACAGACATAAAACCTTGCATAGCTTGCAGCCAAGGCAGAGCAGAGGGAGTACAAACAAGCTAATCCAGGGTGCCTTCCCATCCAGCATCCTGCCTCTGACCCTGGCCAGCTCTACACACTTCAGAGGAAGATGTAAGAACCACACAGCAGGCAGATGCAGGATAATCAATCCTTTCAAACTTGTTCTCAAGCCCCATTAGATCTCATCCTGATCCCTAAATAGTTAGCGGTTGTATTAAGCCTTGAAGTATGGCATTTAATATACTCTAAAAATTGTTGTTATCATTAACTCCCATGACTCTGGAAATTAATGTTATCCATAGACAAATAGATTTTCATTTTGAATCATCCTGTGTCCTTGGTCTACTACAGCAATGAGTATCTAGGCTTAAATACCTGTTTGCAAAAAGTATTTAGCATTTCTTTTTATCTGTGGTGATTTCCCCGTGATTTTTTTTCACTGCATGTCTCTTATCCTGACACTGGGAAGTAAGGAGTAGAAATAAAGTGAGTATACTCTAAAGATTACACATTCCTTCATCACATTATTGTACAAAAGATCTCAGGGGATGAATTCTTCCAGCAGCTTAAGCATTGGTTTGGCAGCCTGTTTCCAGCCCCACTCAAAAATTGAGAGATAGGCTTTGCACCTCTCCCAGCACAAACCCTGATCCACACCTTAGTCCAAATTGCTGACCTTGGCTGACTTTTGTCCCAGCTTTCCCAGTCATGGCTAGGATGTACAAGCTCTCACAGGAGAACCATTTTGGCAGACAATCTATCCCTTGGCAGCCCCTGTTCTGCTCTACTCCAACTGCAGCAGTAGTTTTTGTCTCTTTCCCAACACTAACCCTAACCCTTTCACTTCCCCTTTTTGTCAGCACAGCCTAACCCAAGACCCTCAGGCATCCTGGAGGTGGAAAAGCTGTCAGTGCAGAATGCATCTGCAGCCTCCCCTTTCCTTTGTCGTTTTCTGTGTAGGTCCATCTGTAGCTCTTTTATTGTCATTTTTAACCCTCACCCTAGCCCTTAGCCTTGTCTCATGCTCTTTCCCTAGGATGTCTTCTTAATCAAAAATTCCTGTTAAAGCAAGATATTTTTTTGCCTCCCTGTTGCATCTCATATCCCCATTTAACTTGTGCACTATTTCTGAGGATGTTTTTAGAGCCTATGAAGAGGTGTTACGTGTAGCACTTCAGCTAGGTCTGTAGTGCTTACATAGAATTGCTCAAACATTTTCCAGCATTTAGTTTCTAATTAATTTTGACTCTGCTATCATTTGTGCACATATTGAATCTACATGAATATATCTACAGCGATGTCCTGGACTACTTCATTGTGTGACCTGCATTACATCTTTGTACCACCTGCAGTGCAGCAACCTCTCTCATGCCCCATCTCTACCATTCCTCCTCCCTGCTCTGTCTCTGTCCTTTCTTCTCCTGCTCCTTATAACATCGCAGCCTCTTTCTCTTTCCTGTTGCATCCTCCTGCTCGGTGCTCCATGCCAAGACAGATGCCAAGGGTCATCTAAGGGATGCATGTGTGTATTTGTGTGTGATGAGCAAGAGAAGGCAGAGGAGTATCTCCCTGCATGAAGTGGCAGAGCCCCATGCTGTGAGCCAGGGGGAAGGAGGTGAGCAGGGGAGGTTTTTTCCTGCTGTGGGACACAGCCTCTCCCATGGTAGGACAGGGACAATTGCTGCTCTGAGCCATGCCTGCTATGGGGATGCACTGTGCAGCAGTGAGGGGCCTCAGCAGTTTGGGAGCACAGGTCATGGGATGAGTGTAAAGAGACTTTTTTTTTCTCTGTAAATAAAAAATTGCCCACCTCCATTTAGATTCCTGTGCAAGCAATTTTTTTTTCCCCTTTCCAATGTTACATGTCCTTGGTGTTTCAGCGCTGGAATTTGATTACATGGGACAGTCATTTGGTTGCCTAAGGACTTCCTGAATATCACTGTAATCATTCCTACTACTGGCCCACCTAAATATTTGTGGCTGGTGACATTTTTGCTATTTCAGTTTCATCCCTTTCTAGATCATTCATAAAAACAAGCAAATTAAACAGTGTGGGATGCAGAGGGGAGCCTTGAGGCCTATGGCATTTGCCAGGGTGAAAATAGACCATTTGATTCTTCACTTCTTTGCTTTATTTCTCTTTGTTAAAGTTTTGTCCAAATAATATTTTACCTCCCTCCCCTATGCTGTCTTAATTCCTATAGTTTCTCTTTTTTGTGATGTTTGTTCAAAAGTGTTTTTTGCAGTCTGAGTAAGTCATGGCTTTCCTTTGACATGGCCAGAGAATTGTGAGGGATTAGTGAAACAGTTCTGCTTTCTGCAGGTATCATTTTAAACACCCTGTAACTATTTTCTTCCCATTCTTAGAGCTGCTTTCAAGGAAGAATAGCTAAAACATTCCAACTAGAGGTAGCTCTGCAGACTCCAAAATCCCCTTTCTATTACTGTGCTGATCACACCACCCCTCAGCACTACAAGGCTTTTAAACGAGGAGATCAGTAGTAATTGGAAGAACATGAGAAAGGGCAGATTTAAGAGCTTAGGGCTTGATTTTCCAAACAGATCAGTAGTTATGCCTGGGAGTAGAGTTTCACAGACCTAACACAGTGGGAACTGAACTGTTTTGGAAACCTGACCCAGGGCTGTGCCTTGGTACCTCTTAACAAGCTGGTGAGTCTTCATGGCACAGTGCAGCTCTGTGTGGATAACAGCTCAACTTCCAGAGATCCAGTAGACCTTTCAGTGCTTAGCAAATTAGCCTTGCTGCACAGCAAAGCAGAATAGCTTCACAGCTATTCTCCTTCCAGTTTGGGAGATAATTAGAGTAGAATTAACTCGATGGTCTTTGCCCTGTGCATGGTTGCATGAAGCAGACAAGTTTATGCTTTGTGCCCATCACTGCTGTTTGGAAGCTCATAAAAAGTGCTTTTGGGAGTGTATAGGCTTACCCCCAATTTCAGACAATTAGGAGCCTTCTTCCTGCAACTGCTTCTGCGTGGGGTGATTCCAAAACCTGTGTAGGCTGTTCCCCTTGGCAGCCAAGGGAGATATTGAAGAGGTGCAGACACCATTGCCTCAGGCACTCATCAAAATTCCCCTCTGACCCTCATATGGCCTCTTCAGGACTGTGAGACCTCTAAGATCAGGCCATTCATCCTGCTTCTCCCAGTGAAGTGTAGCTTGTCCACTGGGATGTGTGTTTCATTCCAGCTGGTTCTTCAGGCTGTCATGACTAATAAATTAGCCCTTGGTTGAATGCACACATGGATCCCCAGTATTCTGCTACTGCCTAACTCTATCGAGAAGAAATAGATACTGCATGTGATGACCTAGCCTACTCAATAGACACAGTTCCTGGAAGAAAAAGAAAAAAACAAAACAAAACAAAAAACCAAAACAAAACAAAACAAAAAACCAAAACAAAACATCTGGGTAATGTTTGTCCATATAATCCCAACTGTCTTGTCCTGCTGCTAAGAGGAGCCATGCGGCTGTTACAGAGACATGCAGGAAAACTGTGTTATTAAGGGCATTAGGTATTTGTTCAGGAGGCTGTGGGATGCAGCCATTCCTTGGGCACTGCAGATGTATTTACAGTATTAAAAGGTCAAACAATCTTTCTGTTTCCCTGTTTGCTTCAGAGAGTTTTGTTGAACATTCTCATTATTCGTTGCGGTATTTCTTTGATTTAAGAGGATTTCTCTACATGACCATACTTATTAGAATGCAGTGTGTGTGTAGTGAATGTGTTATTACTATAACAAGCATCTCCTTGTAGTAGATATTTATTCTGAGTGCAAAGCTTTTAGTTCAGTTGTGCATGTGGCAGTGAAGACAAGATGGGGCAGGTAATGTGAAAAAGACAGAGTGGAATGGGAAAAAGACACAAAATTAATAGTTTAGAGTGGTGACTTCTGTCCCTGTCTTTGTTATGGGCTCTGTGCCAACAATTACCTTGCTTTCCTGACCTTTTTTTTGGACGGAGAGAAGCTCTGTACAACAGCTTGGAGACCCTAAGGATGGAAGCACATTTTTTCTCCTCATGCAATTTCCCCCTAATTGCAGGCAGGGCTTTTGGCCCTATTAACCTTTAAGTGAACTGCAGAAAGCCTCTGAATCCTTAGGAAGTTGTTTGGAATCCTTCCTGATCCTCCTTCAGGACTCACTTGCTAATTCTTGTCCATGACACCCCTTCAGTGTCGGAGAGGGGAAAGGGGCAGCAGAAAAAGGGGTGGCTGGAGACGAGGACAGCTAAACACAGCATGTAAACCCTCCGGTTTAGCAAGAGGAGCTAGAGGCAACAAGGACTTTCTGTAGGTTTGGGAACAGTAGGAATGCTGGAATTATCAGGCAGAGATAATTAAAGACATTATAATAAGGCCAGGGAGTCAAAGGCATTATGTCATGATTTCCACTCTGTATTTTAAAAGCCGCAGCATACGGGCTTAGATAAGGGTGATTACTTCCAAGAAGAAGTAACCAAAGAGTCTGCTAAACATGATCTATTAGGATAACATATACCTAAGAGTCTTGAGAGAGTTGGCTCAGGAAACATCTGGTTTTAATGAACCTAGTAGTGCTGGCAATATTACAGATGACTGCAGAGGTCTCAGGTTTTGCCAGTATTTCAGAGGGGTGTGAGAAGCGGGTAGGATAATTATAAGCTGACCAGCCTGAAGTCAGTATCTGACAAAATAATGCACAGGGAAATATGAAATTTAGTTGCTAGCTAGAAATATAATGAATATCGGGCAATATAGCTTTCAAGCAGATAGAGCCTACTAAGCAGAACAACTTTCACTCTGTATGTGATTACAAATTTAGTTGTTGACGGTGACTGCAGACAGATAATATGCTTTTGCAATGTGTTCAACACAGGCCAGCACAATGTTTTGACTTGAGTCAAAAGATGCAGGGAATGTTGACTGATGGGAGTGAGGTTTTTATAAAATAGTTTGTGTCCGGTGTTATTTCAATTTCTCTATCAGTGATACAGAAATAAATATAAAATTGCTGCTGATAAAATCTGTGGATGATACACAAACTGACGGAGTAGCCAGTAATGATGGGGACAGAGTGGTTACACAGAGAGATAGGATGGTGCAGTCTGCAGTGCCCATTCCAATAAAATGTGTTTTAATGTTGCCAAATGCCAAGTCATTCACCTTGATTGCGGGAACAAGGAAGTCTTCTGATCTGGTCGACTCTTACTCATGGCAGCCTGAACACAAGGGTTTTTTTTTCCCATTTTTGCCTTTTTTTCATTTTTTTTATCTCTTGAAATATCTGTTACATGAGGGTAATATGCTTGGATCTTATCACTGACTGTTTTGCCAATGTTTTTTGCCAGCACGGGCTGTTTTTAGCTGGTTGTGTATGTTAGTATTAGTCTCTTACAGGTGAGGATGACAGTGTTGTACCACTAATGAGTGAATCAGATTTGATGAGGTTGTAGGTGACTGAGGCCTACTCTACCCTCAGCACATGTCACTCTGCTACTGATAATACTCTTCTCCTTGTGTCTTTTTTCTGCCCAGGAGCAAGCTGACAAAAGTAGCTTATATCTTCCCTGAGCTTTGTGCTATGCTTGTGACTAAAGATTCATGCCTTGACTGATAAATTACACAAAGTCAAATGTGCATTTAAAGTTACTTGAAGTACTTTCTTGGACAACTGCCCTTCCCAGTTCATTATTTGGGCATTCTTGTACCATCTGTCCAAAACATGAGCCCAGTTTCCTGCATCTGGGTCTTTGTTAATAGACTCTCAAGAGTCAGTCTTCATGCTGCAAGGTTTGAAGGGTGATTAGCATCTCATACTGTCTTGGTCAGAGTAGGGAGAGAAAATTGTAGTACCAGAATTTCTCTAGCTGATGCTTGTGCTACAGCATCAAAGATTCATATTTCTATAGACTGATGTAAAGACAATAGAAGGGGAGTCTATTTACAGATAAATATTATGAATATCTTGATTTTAACCAGGATCTCAAGTGAAAATCAAAAAACTTAAGGGAGAAGTTGCATATATGAAGAGGGATCCATTGATAGATGCTCTATTTTAGTAGCTTTTTTGCCCCTCAAAACCAAACAAACATCACTTACCCTATTGTAAACCCACAAAGATTTGTGGAATCTTTTATGGTCACAGATTTTGAGTATGTTGTCTCCACATCTCTTTTCATGGATGACTACACCAAGCAAATGTCAACCAGGGTGCTCGGTTCAAGTCCTGACTTGCAGGACTGGGCAGCTTTCTTCCATCACTTCAAAGTGCTTCTCTACACCCTCATGGGCTCCCACTAACACGTTGACAAAGCTTCTGTCTCTAAGCTTGTGAGAGCTTGATGAGATCACAACCTAGGAAAACTGTTAACTTCATTTAAACAGGGACTTGAGAACTGAACAATTTCTCAAATTTGTTTCTCTTGTCATTAACCCTGACAAACCAATGGGTTTAAATTTCTTTTTCTAATGTATAAATGCTGAGCAGGCTTTGATAAAAAACCAAACATATCTGTGAACTATTATCTCTTTTTTTTCCAGGAGACTGCTTCATGATACATACCAAGTTATAGATATCATAGTAGTTAGAAAATGTTTTTCCCCTGTGATGTTCTCATATTGAAAGGAATGAGAGACTGTTAATGGTACTAACTATGTGTTTTTCAAACTTATTTGGTGGATTATGTACTGCCTCCTGCTTCTGAGTAATCAACGATATGGGTATACCTGCATTTGGATTTTTTTTTAACCATCTGAACAAGCAGCCTGAGAAATACTAAGAGGATCTTCCCTTTGCAAGGTAGTCTTCACTAAGAGTGAAGGAGGGACTTTGTATTCCCCCTGTGTTTCTACAGAGAGAGCAGTGGCTCAGGACTGTATGGCAGAGATCATGCCTAAGCATGGGTGTCCTCTTGCTGCAGTAAAAGTGAAAGCAGTAGTGTAAAATTAATTTATGTGGTGCTAGTGACCAAGGAATTAAGGTCTCTCTAAAAGTCCTCAGTCTATGGCTGTTGCGTCAGATCTATTTAAAGGAGAACTGACGAGGATTACAAGAACCAGTAGGGAAACGTGAACCTGCTTAATGTGGTGATGGGGTGAAAAATTAGATCCCTCTGGAGACCTGGACCTGAACTGCCATCCCAAGGTTAGAGGGGCTCTCCTCTGCTGCTGCCTTCACTAGCCTGGGAGAAAGCAACAGGTACAAGTCTCCTTTAGCAAGAAGGACCTTGCAGGGCAGAAGTCTTACCAGACACTCACTTCTCCTTCCAGTTGTTCATAGCAGATGCCAAATAAATCGCATCTGACAATCAGCAAAGGTCCTGGGGAGCTTCTCACGCTCTGCCCCTTCCCTCTGAAGCTGAGTGTCTTGTGTATGACTCCTTTTGTCTTCTCTGGGTTTGGGGATAAAACTGCCTGAGCTGCAGCTTGGGACTTCTCTAAGGGGCCTCCTGGGCTTGGTCTGTCAGGAGGCACTGGGTCATTTCATCTTTCCCCCTACTCCATACCTTTTCTCAGGACAGGAAGGTGCATGGCAGGGGGACATGAGGTTCAGGTGACAGGCACACGAGGAGTCATTTTCAAATTTGCTGTGGTCCCTCTGTGAATCTGGTTTGGGGCTCATGTTGCCTGTGACCTTCCTGCACTGCTCCAGCACCTGAACCCCAGGCTGGGCATGTGGTGCCTCTGCACCCTGGGGGACTGTGTGTGTGGACTTGGGGGAGATGAGAAGTAAAGGACAGATTTGTCTTACCCTCACAGTGTTGGCTTTTAGGATGCCTCTCCGTGTCAGTGAAATCTCAACATCTCTAAATATTTCTGTCCTCCAGAGAAGGTGTTGCCTGTGTTGCATTATTTGTGAAAAATCCTTGCCCCAAAACCTTATTTGTGGCTCCATTAACCTAAAGAACTCATCTGAATGCTCCATTTGCCTTTTAAATAAAGAACAAGTGATTGTTGAGGGCTCGCATCCCTATCATTTTGTGTTGCTTTCCTCATTATGAGAGGAACATAAGGGTCCCCGATCATTATTTCTGACTCTGTCATTAGCAAAGGTCTGGAAAGCGTGTTTTCACTCCATTAGCCTTCAGATATAAGAAGAATGATTGCATAAGTTGAGAATAATTATTTCAACCAGCTTTCCTCAGTGTTTTGCTGTGGAACAGGCTGAACCTAAACAAGGGCTGACAAATTAATTTCTATTATTTGTATTTTTTAGAAAAAACACCATGTTCAGGACTCATTTAGCAATAGAAACAGCTTTATTTGTATTTTTATGTGCTTCTTTGATCTCTCATGACAAACATCAGGGAGCCGATAGTTTCCCTCATGATGTCTGCCAAGACTCCTGTGATTTACCTCTGGAGCAGCGTACAAAACAGATTCCTAGATCTATCAGAGTCCTTTTGTTTCTCAGAGGTGTGTGGATACCTGTATTAACCAGGTAACCTTTCTCTAATGATACCCTTCTGTAATGACATTGAAGTTCACGGTTACATGAATGCGTGATGACTTGTGAGTCAGGGGGTGGTCCATAGGATATGAACAGGGCCCCTTCCATGTTCAGAGCAACTTGTTCTTCACTGTAAAGAAAGAATGGAATCAGCCTACCTTTCTTCCTGTGAGAAAACCAAAATGCAGCCATTTTTCTTTTGGATACAGCATTAATACTTGCTTGACCTCTGATGAGATCTGGAATTACTTAGCAAGGCACGCTTGCCAGAAAATAGGGCTCACACAGCAATGGCCTCTTTCGTGGTGTCTTCAAATGAGAGAGCATGATTGTGTAGGAATGGGAAGTGAGTCCGGGGCAGTGAGATGGAGTCTGTCTGTCCCACCACTGTTCGTTGTCAGTGGAGACAAGCTGCTTCCCAGTGCCTTGAGTCAGCTCTTCCAACAGCTAGAGGAAGGCAATGGGCAGTAGGGTGGTATGATAAATAATTCAGAGATATTAGCAGTCTTGGATAGAAAGTACCATAGAAGAAGTATTATTTCGTATTTTGACTAACTATGGTCTTTGATTGCTGGAGCTAGTAAAGATAATTACAATGCAGCTGAGAGCTCAGAGAGAAACTGGGTTGAAGGAGACTTTAGTCTCCTTTTCAAACTGAAACAAACTTTTAAGCATTTACTTCAAAATAACTAATAAGACAACTGGTATGAAGAAGAGCGTCTCCTATAGATCTGTGCAGCTCCTTTCACAGCAAGAAATGTTCAACTGGAGGCTTCGGTGGAGGTAGGAAAGAACACATTCTCCTTGACAGTGAAAAGTTGTGAGTTGTTGCTTTTGCATTTTGTTTTTTTACCAGGTGTATGGTTGCTGAATGACATGTGGATTACAGCCTGACTATGTAGGTATTCTGGGCACAGAGGGCATGCAATAAGAGACAGAGGTGATGAGCAGAGAAAAGAAAACCCAGATGACACTGTGAGTCATGAAATTGTGCCAGAATTTTATGTTAATTGCACACCTTGTTTTCCTCACCTCTGAGTGCACTAGTTCCTAGGAGAGGAAAGAGTTCAAAAGCTTGACTCCAACAAACCCACAGAAAGCGTGCAGTCATTCACACTTAACTATTAACCCAAGCCATAAGCTGAAAGACAAAGAAAGATGTCCTCTATCTGATAGTGCTGTAAAACAATGAACATGGTCCCTATCTGCTCTGGACAGTCTTCACAGAAACCCGGCAAGAGCATCTAAGATAGAAGAGGCCTTTGACAAGCAGAGTCAAAAAGACAGCATCAATCCTGAGACAAAAGGATTCATCTTAGCCTTGAGTCTGACCTGAACTTTAAAGGATCTGAGCCCAGGCGTGCAAAGAATAAGAATTGGTACATGTCACAGTAGCTTGTAAAAGCAGGCACTGGAGAAGCTGACATGACTGTCACTTTTGCTGGAAGATTCATGGTAGAGGCAAAGGCCTCATCAAAATAGCCCAGAGAAGCTATGGAGTACACCTAGGAAGGTGTGAGATATGGTCCTAACCTACAAACCTACATAAGACAGGGATTCATCCCACTCCTGAACTGTATCAGTGACAGATCAGCTGAGGAGGTGTTTTGAAGCATTTGGATGATAAGCACCCAGAGCTCCTGATAGACATTAAGGCTAGAATTGTCATGAAATAAAGCACAGTGGAAGTACAGGTGCAAGACAAGATAAAAAACATCATGTTAAGGACTTCTGCAAGGTCAGACTGCACTATTTAGTGGTTTCTTCTGGCCTGGATTCCACATGTCTGTGCAGGATAGAGTGGGCTTTGCCACCCTTTGGTTTGCTCTGCTCCAACAAAATGTTTCAAGCTAAATTTAGGGATGCTATTTTGCTATTTCAGTCCACCCACAAGGCCCAGAACTGCAAGGAGCTCCTTTGTGCTGTGACCTGGCTCCACTGGTTCTCATCTCCAGGTTGCAAGATGCTTCCATATGAGCTTCCTCTGCTGGGAGATTCACATCCTAGGTTGCTGAAACAGCCTTGCCGATACGTGGCTGCATGGTAATTAATAAATACACTAATGGAGTCTTCATTGCATTATTAGGACGTTTTGAAATTTACTCTGGGAAACCTTTCAACTCCATTAAATCCACCTTTGTCACAAGAAAAAGTGCTGTTCATAATAGGCTCATTAACATTCAGACTGCAGTTCAGCCCCATCCATTAACAGCTGGCAGGCAAGAGTTTCCAAAAAGACCCCAAGAAACATTTTTCCTGACCAGGGACTGGCTTCCTCAATGTGTCTGTTAGCCCTGTGTTGGATGTTTCTTGATAGGGAGCCTTTCTGCTAACTTCCCCCTGCCATTTAAGTGTGCTGCCAAGACCAGCTGTCATCAGTTAGGGATACGGAAAAATCTGCCAGGAGTTCCCACCCTGCTGCTAGGGTGTTTATTTAACTCAAAAGCTGCCATGAGCAGAAGATGCCAGACCCATGCAACAGCCATGGGCATTTTCCTCCTCTCTCTCCTGCTTGGCTGACTTTCACTTACAGCCCAAGTGTCAGCTGCTCTGATTAAGTGCATTAGAGCTGTGCGTGATGATTAACAGTGAATGATAACAATGGCATTTCAGTGGTGACTAATAGGCTTCCAAACTTAATCTCTCACTGAGATAAAGAATAGATAATTCTTCCAGCAACAAAGATTACACAATAAAGCGTGTATTTGCTCTGTGCTGATGGGCTCTTTAGAGGCCCCAGGGCTGGGGTGCTGCCAACTCAGGATTTTACCAGATCTCTGATGTCTTGCAGGTCTGTCTCCTGGAGCTGGGTGATTACAAGGAATTAACGCCTTTGTTCTTTTCTTCTTTCTAAAAAACCCAAATCTCTAGCCAACTACTCATAGGGAAATACGAACTAAGGCAAATTGAAATTGTCCCTAAGTAATCTATTTGAGCTTACAACTTTTGGACAAAACTCATGACTTTGGGGCATCATTTATTGATTCAAATACTGAGGATTGTCAGTTTTGGGTCTGGCACATCCACAGTGGGGGAGAGAGCTATAAAATTGTGAACGAGCTATGAGGCTCTGCAGGGAGGCTAGACTGGACTGTAAGGATGACTTTCTAAGCACTGAAAGCAGCTTTTCTGAATGGGAGGAAAGCCTGTTGGTGACTCGGAAAAATGAGAAACTTGACCTGAAGATTTGAGTCTTCAAGGTGTCACATTTTAGCAGCCTGTATGCCAGGTCACAGGGATTTACCAGTCTGGCTAAGCACAGACTCAGTGAGTAGCTGAGCATAAGTGAAACGTGCACTAGTCTTCACTGGAAAGGATCCATGCACCAAAGAAGGCTGGGTTCAAGAGAGCAAAGCTCCTGCTGAAATTGTAAATGAAACATGGGCAGCCTGCTTTGTTTCAGGAGGGTGCCTGCCATGAGAGGAACCCGCATTCCCTCAGACCTGTCCGTCAACCCATGGTGCAGACAGCAGTAACCCATGGGGAAGGCGCTGCCTCATTGGAATCAGCATGTATCCCACAGCTATGTATTGCAGGAGTTGCCCTTTGCTTCTTGAAACCTTACAAAAGAGAAACTGTTCTTTTTTTTTTTTTTTTTACCTCAGCTCAAATCTTGCCTTTTTGCTCCTGAACTGCCAGGCAGGACACCAGCTCTTTCGAAAATGTTTCTTACATCCCTCTTGACCAGCCCTAAATACAAGGTCTAGAACAAGAACCATACAATACTCGTGGTGCATTCAGGAAGAAAGCCCTAGTTTTGAGGACAAGCAGGGCAGCAAAGCAGAGTATACATCCCACTGCTTGAGCATAATGTGAATTAGTGGACAAACAGCACGACATTATAGTTAGGTTTTACAGCTGCTAAATGTATTAGGCCTTAAACAAACATCTAATGGGATTTTAAGCCTTGATTCTTTTGAAACATCAGGTTTCAGAGGAAAGCTACTTTCTCATAGCATCTAGCATCGTGTCTTCAGGCTGTGGGACATTATTAAAACAAAAAAGTCAAAGCAGAATTCATCCCTGATGTATTAAGCCTCATTCGGTTTGGATTTTTGCATTTTCTCCTGCACAGAATTCCTGCTCCTTTCCGCTCTGCCTCTGGTATCCCAGCTGTTCACATTTCCTTGGCTCAGGCTTTATGAAATGAAGCCAAGAAGCAGATTTCAGCAAAACCAAGAGAATTTGCAATTAGCTCCACCTTTTTCAGAGAAAATATTGTATCTGTGTCTCAAAGTATGCTTTGTTGTAGCAGCATGGCACAGTTCCTGTAATCATTTCTTATCAGTTTGTTGAGCCCGTATCTGTATAGGAAATGTATTCCCACAGATCTTCTACCGAGGAAACAAAAGATGGTCATTATATTCACAGCTGGGCTGTCCTGAACCCCTCTTTGAAAATAAAAGCAGTTCAATTATTCTTTTTATTCTTCATTTTTACCCATTTTTGCATTGCTGGTTGTATCTGGGGTACAAGCCAGTACAGGTCAAAGTCAGGATTTACTCAAGGTCGATTTATTACAAAATATTGAACCATTTCACCAGGCTTTGGCATCCCACTATGTCCCTTTGAAGAAAGATTTATTATTTCTTCCAGCTGCACCTGTCTTCTTCTTACCTTGCATGTGTCATACCCTGAGTGGCTTTAACTAAGATAGCTGAAAACCGCCCCAGAAAACAGGGTGATATCCTGCTAGGCTAATGATTCACGCAGTCCACTGAGGGGTCTGGTGAGCAACAAGAATTGGCTCAAGGGAAAAGATAGTTCCCACAGGGCCAGGAGAAGGGGAGAGGTAAAGAGAAAGGGATGAGGAAGAAGGTTCCTTCCTTTCAGCAGAAACGGCTGTATGCTGAGGGAGACATGGTTTAGTGGTGAATTGTCAGTGCTGGGTTCATGGTTGGACTTGATGATCTTAGAAGTCTTTTCCAACCAAGGCTATTACATGATTCTAAATAACTGGCCGTGTACCAAGACTTGTTTTCAGCTGTGGTGGAGCAAGTTCAGTAACCCCTTCTGGGTACATGGTTTGTTTTTTAAGTGGAAAAGCTATTTTCTTCATTTCTGACGTGTTATTAGAGACAAACAGCAGTCCTCCCTGCAAGCCCCTCTTCTCTCATTCACCCTCCTTCCCTTTGCAGAGCCACAGGCTGTTCCTGTTCACAGGTGGCATCTCAGAGAGGTTCTGAGGTCTGTGTTTACAGCCAGCTTAGCACATACAACTGGACAGACTCTTATTCATTCTAATCGATCTGCAATTCTTTTTTTGTATAACTGGGGAGGAAAAACCCCTATACCTCAATAAAACTCCACTGCCAGCATTTTGTCCTCCAAGGTTTAAATTTATCATGTGTACTTTGTTTCTGCTCTGGCTTCTCCCAAACACTCCATGTTGTCTATTACAGTGTATAAAAATGATCTGTGTTGACACAGGATTGAGTGGGCTCTTTGTATTATCAGCTCCAGCATTTGCCTGTGTCTTTTATTTCAAGCAACAAAAGCGTATTTCACAGCAAGGTGGTTTCTTGAAAGGTTTTCCACTGACAATTGGAAGAGAAGGCAGAAAGCTGGGGTTTTATCCATTCATTCAGCAAACTTATTGAGGAAATTGCTCAAGGCTTTGTGGTTGCTGCAGACTGGACCTGGCTGCACGTTGTGCTTGCAGGGCTCCTGGTTCTGTTGGTTAACGGAATAGGGAATGACCCCGCTTTCAGGGTTTACTGGGTGTTTATTGCAGCCAGCAAGCTGCAGTACTTCATCCTAGCTCTCTGCAGTCACCAACAGCCTCTAGCCTGCCCTGCCCTACCCACAGCCTACCCCTGCACACCAGTCTTGCTGGTCCTCACCAGCTTATGTCAGTCCACTGTGCTTGCTATGCACTGTTCTCTCTCCAGCAGCAGCAGGTTCTTTCCACTGCTGCTGGCTGAACTGTTTTAAATTATCCTCTTTGGACTTATGTGCACAATAATCAACAGTTAATTGCAAACAATCAGACAAAACAATGTTCTAGGGAAGGAGGGAAGAGTGACAGAGAGGAACAGGACTAAAGCAGGAGCTGACTCTAGTGACGGGCACGGCTTATGGCACACAGCTGTGTGGAGTAGAGGGGGCTTGATGGAAGAGGGCCTGCAGTGAAAGCCAAAGCATCTCTGATTCTTTCCTCCATCCCTGAAGCAATGTCAGTTTGCAACTCTCTTCTGCAGCATCACCTGGGCTGTAAGACAATATAACTTGGTTCTGCAGGCAATATGGTGAGATCCCACTAGTCTGTGGGGAAAACAACGCAATGAAGAGCGGCAAATTACAAGGTTTAAAAAGTAGCAGCAATGCTGCTGCTTTTCCTGGAGTCGCCGAGACATTCCTGAGTGTCTTGGAGAAGATCTCTCAGGCTGGAGGAGAGCTCCAGGGAGATGAAGGCCTCAAAGAGGTAGACTGGGCACATGGATCAGACAAGCATGGGAAAGAACTCCTGAACCTAAGGCTGATGTTTTGCTTCCAGTGCACAAGGGCTGGCACGTTTTGACTTTTTCCCCACTTATTTGCTGTTCAGCGCTAACATTAGCAATGAGAGGGAATTAATGGGTTGTGTCTGTTCAGTTTTTTATTATTTTCTGGTTGCCATATTCTCGGGTAGGGTTATTTTTTTGTTGGTTTTAATTAGTGAGTGTTATATTTTTCTAAATCAGTTTTGGGCCCCTCACTACAAGAAGGACACTGAGGTGCTGGAGTGTGTCCACAGAAGGGCTACGAAGCTGGTGAAGGGTCTGAAGCATGAGTCTTATGAGGAGCAGCTGAGGGAACTGGGGTTGTTTAGTCTGGAGAAGAGGAGGCTGAGGGGAGACCTTATTTCTCTCTGCAACTCCCTGAAAGGAGGTTGTAGCGAGGCAAGGGTTGGTCTCTTCTCCCCAGGTAACCAGTGATAGGATCAGGGGTAACAGCCTCAAGTTGCACCAGGGCAGGTTTAGATTGGATGTTAGGAGCCATTTATTCACTGAAAGGGTTGTCAGGCACTGGCACAGGCTGCCCAGGGCAGTGGTGGAGTCCCCATCCCTGGAGGGATTTAAGAGACATGCAGATGAGGTGCTGAGGGACATGGTGTAGTGGTGAACTGGCAGTACTGGGTTAATGGTTGGACTTGATGATCTTAGAGGTCTCTTCCAACCAAGGCGATTCTCTGATTCTATGATTATTATTTTTTAATGATGCTTGCTCAGTACCCTGAAGGCACCTGGGGGAGTTAGAGCTGTTGTTACATCTCCCCACGACCATCCGGCTTCCACCTTACGTGAATTCCCCGCGGGTCCAGGGGTGTTTCGGCAGACGATTCCCGGCCGGGCGGATGCCGGGGGCTGCCCCGGGAGCGAGCGCGGCGCTGGGGGCGGTGTCCCTGCCGCTGCTGCGGGAGCCGCGCCCAGCCGGGCCGGCAGGGGGCAGCGCTGCGCCGGGCAGTCCCGAGCGCCGCCGAGCCCAGTCGAGAGGAGCCGAGCCGAGCCGAACCCTGGGGCTCATCCCAGCCCATCAGCAGGAACCGATCTTCCAGGCTATGCTCCAGGCATTCTGTAAATTATACGCCTGCCGTGTGCCCTCGTGGTGTTTTCCTGGGGTCTAAAATATTAATTAAGAAAAAAACCCAAGCAACCCATAAAAAAGCATCACCCTTTTACAATGAGCCACTATATTAAACTTATAATGCTGTAAATTGTCACTGTAAAACTGTAACTCAAGGGCCAGGTGTTAGACAAACCTGACATGCTGCTGGGGGAACGGCAGAGAGCTTAACAAACTGCATCATATACAAGTTTCTGCAATGTACATAAAACTTATTATTTTCTGCCCCTATTAGCTGGGGTTTTGCAATATTTTCAAGGACAAAAAAAAATAAAAATGGCAAGCAATACAAACAAGCGAATCAATTCAGAAAAATAAAAGTTGACGTGAGCTTGCATCCAAGAAGTGAGTGACGGTTTGGCCTTTTTTATTTGTTTGTTTGCTTCCCTGAAGTGCTGTGAGAAAGCTGGGTTAATTTAAAAATGTTTTCCTTCCATTTTTTTCATTTCTTTGCTTCCCACATGCAGGTCAGAATTGTAATGAAGGCATGGTAAAATCTGTTATTCTTTAATAGATTTTCAGTCTGATCTCCAGATTTCTACCTTTCAAATGAAAATCACCTGGTTTGATCCCTACTGCTTTTTTACATTCACAGGTGATCTCAGGGGGTTTGTTCTCCCTGTCTTCCCACCCCTGCCCCCACAGTGGAAAAATGGTTTGTCCACTTTGTTTTGACCTTCAAAGCCTGAAGTCCTGCCTTTCTCCTCCTCACTAGAGGAACCCTGGCAAGAACTTCTGCAACCGTAAATAGTCATGTCGTTATAAAGCAATAAGATGGGCTGTAGCTCTCCCTCCCCGGGAGAGGTGGGCAAGGGTATGCAGCTTGTTAGTCTCCTTTTCCATGTGAGGGAATAGAGAGCTACAGTTCATTTTGAAGTTTCATGCGACATCACAAATCAGGTCCTCTGGCAAAGAGGGGAAGCAAATGCTGAATATGCTGAAGTGAGTAACTACCCATAGTGAAGAAAATCCTTTAATGTGAGCACAGTGTAGGTAATGCAGTATTTATTTACCACAAAGAAACTGTAAAGAGCACAGCATTGATTTCTTGCTTTTTATTTTTCAGGTTGGTTTCATGGGGCTTGGTCTGTTGGGAGGATTTTCTGAGAAGCATCTGAATAGCTGATAGCTGGATACCTTCAGCGCTGACCCCCCAACCCGAGCGAGGTTTGTCACTCACGGTATTCCTGGAATGACACAGGGGCTCTGGCTGGAGCCAGGCCAGGACACTAGATGAAACTGCTGTTGTGGCACTTCCGCTGATGATGGCTAGAGGAGAGATTTCCCGCTGTATCTCTGCAGCACTTGACATTGTTGACCATGACCCCATGCTGGCCCCTGCTGAGGAAGTGGGTTGCAGTCTGGTGGGACATAGTTAGTAGAGATGTGAACTTACACCCCTACAGCTAATGTCTCGCTGTGGTGCTCTCCCAAAAGGACACATGCTTTTCCCTCTTTTGCTGACCCAACAGAGCACAAAGTCATTAGGGTGTGGGAGATATTGCTGCAGCCCAGAGCACTTCAAGAGTTCAGGCTGGTTGTACCATCCTCTCCTCTCAAGTTTTAAGAGACTACCTAGTCAAGTCCAAAGTCTCAGTCCTTGAAAGCCTTAGTAGGCTGGATCAACGTATCTAAAAAAGTCACCTTATCAGCATCATTTGAATTATATGAGAGTCTTGCCATTTCCCACTGCAGCAAAAAGTAAGGTGGGGAAGAGGTGGCTCCCTGATATCCTCCTCCAGATGGTGTGAGCATTGGTCAGTGTCTCTCTGAAGTGTGGAAAAAATCTCACCTGGGGCAGTTAGCACTTTCACACAGAGTGGTAGAAGTTGGAAGGGACCTCTGAAGATCATCTAGTCCAACTCCCCTGCTAGAGCAGGATCCTAGAGTAGATAACAAAAATCTTCCTTACAGAGCTGCCCAGTGTCTGCAGATTGCCCTATACTTCACACAGGCAGGGAATGGCCACTGCCTCTGGAATGTACGTCCCTCCTAAGTAGAGCAAGGTAGCAGTGTTTCACCAACAGCACTAGCACTGCCCTTCAGGGCTTTCTGCTTTCCTATCCCACACATTGGCTTCAAAGTGATGGCAGAACAGCATGGTTATTGGTGCAGTGTATAATATCTCCCCCCCAGTCTTTTTATGCACTCACACACACATCCCCCACATACATAATGCTTATCTTTAATTTTGTGTATGTTTAACCCATACACCTTATAAAGAGGGTTAAAAAAGTCAAGTGAATTCAGAATAAAGAGGTGAAAAGAGGCACTCTGAGATACTCACATACCTTGTAGTACTAACAAGAGAGACAATTCCTGGCTCGCTTTGGTACTGAAGATAATTGTAGGCATCTAGAGTTTAAAGACCTTGTGTTATTGATGGGGGGGTGGTGTTAGCAACAGGAGGGACTGACTCTAACATTAAACTGGAATTTAGCATGTACAGTAGGTTGCCAAGAGAAAGAAATAAGAACAAAGGAGGCTATTATTATCTTTTATTATTATCTTTTAATTCTCCCCCCATTTTCCTCCTGCATGCTCTCTCTCTCTCAGCCATCTCTCTTTCAATAATTACAATAATCAACTTACAATGATAACAGAAATAATCTCCTTCAAGATAACTAAACAAACCACGTTATCTGTACTGAACTGTGTTCACTTACAGTAGATGTATCACTTATGGAAAAACCAATAAAATTTTAATTAAAAAAGCATGTAGGTTGTCAGTTGAGATGCAAAAAGGGTGTGTAAATGCATGCAAAGTGGTCCACACATTGCTTGGTAGTTAATAGAACAGGTAGGAGGGCAAACCCACCCCAAACGAAACAAAATCAAACCAAACCCTCCAGCTTTGAGGAGCTCTATTTATGTTGCTCTACACAGAGCACTAATTGCCTGGGAATTCAAAAGCAGGGGGAGAGGAAAACCCTCCCTTGAGCGACAATCACATCCACCCACCTCCACCAGTGCTGGGAGCAAGCAAGCAAAAGTTAATTAAAGATTTTGCATCTCCCCACTGCAGCCCTGGATTGATAGCTCTGGATCCTGAGATAAACTAAAGCTCTCCTACACTGTATTGATAATACACCTTCAACCTTGCCCTGGAGGCAACACCTCTAGGGATTAGATGTTTGGTTTCCCCACTGTATTCAGGGCTTGGCCTCTCTGCTAGGATGAAAAGTAAGAGTGATAAATGCCAACCTATAGGTAGGTGCTTGTCTCACAGGAGCGGGGCTGTAGGTAATTAGCTAGTCATGAGTCATGATGGCTTGAGAGGACTCCCGGTTCTCTGTGCTAGTTGTTTGTTCTGAGCATCCAAAGAGTGTATGACATAAAGGCTATTTGGCATAGAAATGACAAGAATAAAGAATTTTTGCACAGGTAATGTGAATGTGAAATGGTTCTTCAGCTGACCAAAGAGGAGGGTTTGCTGGAGGCAATTGTGATATGAAGAAAGTCCTCGACACCACTCGTTGCCCTGGGTTTGCCTCACTCCCCATAGTCCTCATCTCTTGTAGTTCTGGTATGAATCCTGGCATGGTCTGCTGATGGCCTTTGTACTCCTGTGGCAGGCCAAGTACAGTGGCTTCTGCTGTCGCTTTGGAGACAGACATATGTACCCTTCACCCAGACTTTTCTCCAAGCTCCATTGCTAAAGGGCATCACTGGGATGAAATTTCGGCAGTGACAGGATGATCAGCATGGATCAACGGTTGTGCTTTGCACCATTCTCCCTTGGTGAGTGAGCAACCACCTTCCGGGATTATGTTCTAGTGCAGTGAAGACCTTTTGGATAACAGCATGGTAAATGCCTCTGTGGTGTGAGGACATCCCGAGAAAGCATTTGAAATCCCTTCCTCTTGGTTCAGCTATGATGGGTGGCTATCCCCTGCACAGGCTGCCCAAGAGAGCACTTTCACATGGAGAGAAGCAAGGCCGTGAGGTGGAAGGACCGATTTCCTCAGTGAGCACATTGCTGTGGTACACACGTCGTTGTTGGACACTGAGTTTGAGGACTATTTTAAATAAGTAATGCTCACAGATTGCTCTTTACATTTACGATGATCTACAGGCTGTACCTACTTAGGGAGAACCACAGCAGCCTTGCAAAGCAGGGCAGTTAGGATAAGCCTCCTTTTAGACAAGAACTGGAGGCAAGGGTATTAAAACACACGACCAGGGTTAGACATGTGGGGTCAGACTTGCACATTCTCAGTCCTGTGCTTAACATGTGTCTCAGCCAAAGAAAGTGATGTTAATGACATACTAACCCCTTTCATCTGAAGATCTCAAAATGGCTTATGTCCTGATTTGCTTTCTCCATGTAGCTCTGTGGTAGGCTGATGGTCTTTCAAAGGGGAAAAGTGCAGGCTGCTCTATGCTATACGTGAGAGGATTTAGTGTAACAGCAAGGGATATCTGAAGATGCTGCAATGGGACCCAGGCAGGAAGGAGACAGCAGAAAGCAAGGCAGATAGGACCTGTCTGGGGAGAGCTGGATAGTGAAGTTGTCCAAGGAGAAAACAAAAGCTCTTCCTTGCTGATTTCCTTCACAAAGAACATTTTTGTCATCACAGCTCTGTGCCAGATACTACCCCTGGCCAGGTGGGCTGATGCCAGCCTGAGGTCCCACAGAGCAGCCCAGAAGATGTCTCTGGGCCAGTGAGCAGCATGGGGTGGTGGCCAGGTGCTGAGTGGGCCATGCTGAGTGCCCCACACTGGGGTGGGTAATGATCCTGGGAGAACTGCCAAAAGCAGAGTGGTTTTAAATTTCTTAAGTCTCTTGTTTGGGGACATAAATACCCTGGAGGAACTAGACCCTTGCAGAGTCTGAAGGAAAGGATGAAAAATGACACATGAACTCTAACTGCTATGGCTCCCCAGACCCTGGAGGAGAAACTGAGGCAGTGACTACTACCCTAATGACCTACAGCCATGGGCCAGAGGGACTTTGTCTCCTTAGTGCTTTCTCTACTGATGAAACATGGCACATTCTAGCATCCAGAAAGTCATGGCCATTAGCCATAAGTAGGCAATTGTAAACTGCTCAGAACAATCTCCCGAAACGAAAACACAGAGACGTTTAGGAGACTGAAGCAATTCCTGCCTGGGAAAGCAGGGAGGAGCATGGCAGTGCCAGCTACTGCTGTGAACTGCCACGGGCTCACTCTGAGTCCCGCACGCGGGGTCTCAATTTGCCCCTTCTCAGGGAAACCTCTGCATCCTGCTGCAGCCTTCATGCAAAGCTCTCGCATGGGGTGCCTGTGTGAAGTGGGGGCAGTTTCCCCTACAGCTGCCAGTGAGTGCCAGATCTGGCTTTTTTTTCCCTCCAGGTTTGATTACGGAACTGCTCTGTTATTCCAGCAAGTCTGAAATTAGATGCAGGTGCAAATTAACTAAGTCACAAGCACATTAAATTTGGTAATTTTTCTGTCAAGAGTCATGCTGAAGGGTTGCAGAGAATAACAAGGGCAGCCGAGAGCCAACCAGCAGGTCCAGGTGTGCCTGGCTGCTGAGAGTGCCTCCCCAGCAGCGGTGCGAGGCAGTGGGGTCTATTCTCACATCACACGCTGCAAAGTCACCCCCTTCCTGTTAATTTGCTTCCTCTCATTTTTGTCTGCCATTTCTCATGGCTGGCCACAACTGTCTTTTAGTACTCACTCCCCTGATTGCAGAGCAGTAGTTGTCATGGTTATGTCGTGGTCCTGGGGTTTTGTAAAGACAGCGAAGCAAGAGCCTGGATCCTCCTCCTCCAGCCGAAAGGAGAAGGGCTGTTTGCTGTCAGTCTGCCCAGCTATGACAGGCAGATGAGGAAATCCAGCTCCATCTGCCACCAAGCAGGTATGTACAGATCTTCTGCCCCTCCTCAACCCAACTGCTGCCTCTCTCTGCAACTTGCAAGAGAGCAGTGGTTGTGGGGGCAGCTTCCAAGCAGTCAAGATAATCCAATCAGCTGAGCTGTCATAACGCAACCATCAGATGCCTTGTCTGTCTTCCCTGTCTCTAAGGAGTTGTGAGCATCTTGTGTAGAGCACGGTATAAATAGCTTAAGTGAGGTGGGTGGCATAGGACAATAAGACAGCGGGAGAACGTGTGAAAGTGTTATTCTGCTGTGTCTGCTCACAGCTGCGTAGCATTCAGTTTGTGGAAGGGCCATTTCTGGCTCCCTGTGACAGCTTGCTAGTCACTTCAATTCCAAGGATGCTGCGATTCAAGCGCAGGAGCCGTGATGGGTCTCAGTGCCAGCTGCCCTCCATGCCAGCGTTCTGCCCTGATGTGCACTAATTGGCCCAAGAGAGATTATGAGGTACCTGAGCCGGGGAGGGCGCTGAGCTCCTTCCTCAAAACTCCTCTGATGAAGCTGTGCACATATCTGTCAAATCAAGGTTGCAGCATGCTGGCAGGACAGTGTGTGGATAAAGCTTGTCCTGCTGCATTCTCACAGATAAGCAAAGGCCTTAATTCGCCAAGCAGTTAATCTGGAGTGCTTTCACCAGCCCTAAATCCATACTATTTATTTAAAGATTAAATTAATGGTTCTATGCAAATTTGCAAATTAGTTAATGACATAACTGCATCAAATGATAAGTATGGTGCTGCACAAAGCTGGGCAGGGAGACTATTTCAGGCCTGGGTTTCCTCTTGCTGTGACATTCAGGCAGCTCCTTGCCCAAGTGGAGCTGGGCTCTTTGCCTTTGCTGGGATGTGTGCGTGGCTCAGACAGGGCTTTGCGCCCTCTTCCTCATCAAAGTACTGCTGCATTACAAGGAATATCACTCACAGCCATGCAGGCCATGCTGGAGATGTCTTCTCTCCTTATTTTGAGATAAGGGAAAATTGGCATCAATTGGTCACTTTTTCCTCAAAAGTCACACGCTCTGTAACTGCAAAAATAGGTCAGCAGTTGCAGACCTGATTTCGGCAGTGTTTTCTTGGAAGTGTCAAAGGTAAGCACACGCTTTTAGAGCACAGCTGCTGTGAGTTGCTCATAGTGTTTCATTCTGGACTGAGATCCTTCCTTTCCAGCTCATGTAGTAAGAGCTGCCTTCCAGGAATGCAGGGTGCGGCCATCCAAACAGCTGCACTGGTTGAGACCCAAGAGCCACTCGCTCAGGACCCAGTATCTGGCAGCAGCTGTTTCTTGGAGAAGAGGACCAGAAATAAGCCATTAGGCAGTGATGCTTCCTTGGTGCGCTCTCCTCAGCTGCCTGTGGTCTGCAGCTATGGGACCTCCTGAGCCAGAGGTGGCACTGAGGGACAGTGACAAACTGGCTCTCATGCACATGCTATGATATGCCTCGTTTGTCTTCTGAAATAGCTTTATTTTCTCCTTTTGCCCTTCCCGAAACCTTCCTTATCCCACTAGATTTTAGTGGATTTATGGAGTATTCCTGCTTCTTTTTGCTTGGCGTTAAATCTCTCTATAAAATATTTTAATTGTAGCACATGTGGGATACGGAAAACTTCTGGGATTAGATGAAAACAGTATAGGCAGTAGCCAGGCACTGTTAACACTGGAATCAACCATAACTCTCTGATGCAAAAAGGAATTATAATTCTCTGGTATGTTTTAGAAATAAGAACAGTAGCAATGATCTTTCATGGGCTGATAATAACAGGAAACCACAAGAAATCGCCAAAGTTGATCAGTCCCTTATACTTTCGCGTGAAGTCCCTGGCTAGTGCTCAGCTCTCCTGAGTGGTACAACTGCGAAGATTCCTTGCCTCTCCTCCACCTTTGCTTGGAAAAGTGTTTGCCTATGTCAGGATGAAAGGGAGAAGGAAGAAGTGATAGAGACTGGTAAAAGTGTGGGGTAAGGAAATAATAGCTACAACCTTCTTTTGCATGGGGACACCCTAGACCTGCTAATGCCTCCAAGGCCAGTCCTTCTCCCACCTGCAGTTCTGCTTTCTGGATCAGCTTTACAGCCCTCCCTGATTCCCTGGCCCCTATTATCAATGCAAGAACACTTCTGAGCAAACTAACCTTATTCTCCAGCCAATGTCCCAGCTCTTGTCTTCAAAGCTGCAGAATTTCTAATCTGCTTTCACTTCTGCCACTGATTCTGCTGTGGCTCCTGGCTAATCACACGAACTGTTTTGTAACCTTGTCAGCTCTGTCCATGCTGATAACATTGCAGCCCTCATTTACTCATGGTGACTTCTCTAATGCCAAAGTCTATGTTTGAAAGGTTAATCCTCCAAACCCTCCAGCACTCACATCTCCTCTTGAGAAACACCTTTTCTGACCATTCTCCACTGTACTATCACAGTGCTGGGAAGAATGTAGAGAGATGCCCTTTTAAGATAATGACATTAAATCTTAGGTCTAAATTCACTTTACATCACACAGATTTTGTTACTACTCCAGCAGAATTTTTCTATTGATTTCTTTGGAGCCTCTCAAGACATCCTCACTTCTTTGGCTTACAAAAAGATTTCGGAACAGGGAAAAGTGGAAAGCTTTCTTGACCTTTCTGACCATTCCTCTCCTCTGAACATGCTCTCTCTAGGTAACTAGTCACTAGGACAAACTCATCTGGATAAAAGGTCATTGAAATTGTGTACACCACTTATACCATTCTAAATGATTGTATTTTACTTGGGGATATCATCTGCTGGAGCAGGAGGTTGAAGGTTGCGTCACCAGCCTTTGTCAGTCCCAATTGACAGTCCCAATGGCCTCGTTTCCAAGAAAGAATGTCTTGGTGCTAAAGTGAATTGATTTTAATCCTGTGACAAATCAATTACACAGATTTTTAAACTATTTCTTATTCTAGAAACACAAACATTAACTACCTATCCAGCCCCTTTTTATCAGAATGGTTTCACAATTTTAATACAGTACCGATTAAATAAAACTGTTCCTTGGATGGTGGCCAATAACAAACTGGGCATGTGTATGGAAGAATATTAAAATACCCAAACCGTGCCTGTCAAAGATCCATATAGCACAACATTTTTTCTCTGTCAGGAGCCAAAAATCGGACCTTTTGTGAAGAATATAAGAACAGTGTAAGCAGCTAGTGATACTTCCCCACATCTTCTCCAGCCTCCTGTGGCTCAACCTTTCTAGTGCCATATGTGGTTTCTATATATTTGGTAGTGTTGGCAAACTGCAATAAACAGTGCTGTCATTTCAAAAAGAGCCCTCAGATATTCCATAAGGAACTTCATTACTCTTTTGGGGACTCATATAACCCCCTCCTCAACTGTCTAGAGTGTCTTGTTGACTTCAGTGGTAGAGAACATGATTTATCATCCATAAGCAGTTGCAGGGCAGAGAAGACAGTCCGGGGATTTGAACTTGCTGCTGTGGGTAGTGTTGATGCTCAGCTGAGTAGGTCACCTCCTTGACAAGGAATTTAAAAAGCTGTCCTGGAAATTAGCTATTCATCTTTGCTATTAAGAGAGTCATGTTCATCTATGCAATGCAAGGAGATCTGGCAGAATCTTTAGAGGTCATGTACAAAGTAAAGATAGGATCGACTTTTTCCATTTCTGAAGGTGTTACAGGACAGAAACCAGAGGTCTGGAGGGGATAAAAGCATTGAGTGTATTAAACCTGTCCTCTGAAAAGAAAAAACCCAGCAAGTGCTCTTCTTAGGCATACTCTGCCTTTCTGTTCTCTTGCTTTTCGGAATATAGTGTGAGAATCAAATAAATGGATTAAGGGAATGACCCACTAACCTGCAAAGTTGAATATGTGCATATGTGACCAAAAGCATTTTGAGAATATGCATTTTCCTTTGAAATGTGGATATGTCCCAGAGTACTGGGCCACAGGTCTATTCTGGTACAGCAATTTCCATGTTTCCCTTCCTGCTGTTTGCCCATGGTCATGTTCTTTTGGATCTTCACACAGAACAAAGCAAGCTACTTTTAAAGTCTTTGTAGTTAGTAGTTCTCCCCAGCATCAAAAATTTAACTTTTTACATGAGGAACGCAGGTTGCCTCTTCTAGCAGGATAAAGCTGCTGCAACCTTAATCTCATGTTACATAGATGTCCATATCAAAACAAAGATGTTTCCCTCTGTTCCTCCACTTTCAACTTGTAGTGCAAACAGCCAGCAATAAGGTTAGAACTTGGGGAACTTTAAGAGCCATCGTTTCCCAGGAGAGGGCCCTTGGATTTACAAACTCCAGGATTCACACAGCGACTGTTTAATTTCTGAAGTGTTAACTGAAATTTACTACAAATGCAATTTTATGTCAACACATTTTTGTGTTGTTGTTACTAAGGCAGCTATTCCATAGTTACTATTTTGGTTCCCATGACGACTGCATTGCTACCCGAGTTGGAGATGATAAAATTGCTATGTTGACAGATTCTGATTGACTGTTGATACTGGTTGGCAGAAGAAAGGAAGCCTTTCTGATAGGTTAATATGTATATTTTCAGGAAGAAAACAAAAAGGTGAAGATTAGGTTTTGGTACAGTTAAATTTTACTAGCAGCAGAAATTAAAGTTCGTATTAAAAGAACCAGCATCCCAGATGCTGCTGGGGAGGGAGGAAGGGAGGAAGAAAAGGAGGAAGGGAGGGGAGTTTGAGATGATATCTGAATTTCTAGGGGCCTCCTCTATACCTTGTTGCCCGTTGCCCGCTTTAGAGAAAGGGTGGTGGTCCACAGTCAGGGCATTACCTTTCTGAAGCAGCTGCCTGGTGCAGCTTCCTGGCGTAGGTGGTGGAGGAATAAATTGAGCTGAATTGTGCAGGAAGCTCCAGCATGTTGGAGGATGATCTACTACCATCTTACTGGAGTTTTGTTGAATACTGGGCTTTTGTATGCTAGGGAGCCACAGCCAGAATATCAGAGGGATTGGAATACTGGCTGGTAGGTGGAGCAGTGGATCGAGCAAGAGACCTTGGCAATATTAAGAAATGGGAAATGGGTCTTGGGTGGGATGCTGAAGAGGAGCTGCAGTGGGCTAGCGATACTTGCCACATGTCCTTTTGCTTTTTGGCCATGCTGACACTATGAGCCACGTTGGTCCTTACTTGCACTGGTCTCTTTAAGTGATGGAGACACTGTACAAATGTGTTGACAGAGTCTTGTGTCTGGCAGCTGTGGTTAAGAAATTCTGACAGTTTTTTGATGCACACAATTGTTCTGGGAGCCCTGAGAAAGTTTGCAGCGGGGCAGCTACAGTCCCCAGTTAGCTAGTGACAGTCCTACATTGAGGACTGCTCTCTGGCATTCTCTTAAAAGCTCTCCAGGCACAATTTTGTCACAGAGCTCAGATGTTGCATGTGACTCAAATTACTGTTCAGTAATATGGAGATTGCCTGAATCGTGGCATTTTTCCCTTTTTCTGCTCGCAAGTGTGATTATGGAAACGTACTTATTCTCAACATCAGGATTGCCAAAAGGATGGGAGGGATTTGATGTCCAAACTGAGCCAGAAAACAGGAGGCAAAGTGTACTCTGTGAGATGTGACTTGCACAGGGAACTTGACCCCCATTTAATGCTTAAAATTATCTGGTCATCAACAGGATGAGGATCATGCACGTAGAGTGCCTTCCTCTGAGCTGTGGTCCACCCAGCACACTAGCAAACTGGGCTGTTAAAAAGCCCAGGTCTCACAGCAACACCAGCAATGCGGCTGGTGACAAGGTCAGTGCCAGCATATTAATAGCAAAAGGGGAGAGGGTGGAAGGATGGTGAGGAGAAGGGGAAGGGAAGATGGAAAAGGTTGTTGTCTGCCTGAAGAGCATCTTTCCATGAGTACAGTCCCTGGTGCAGCCAAGTGTGTTTCTTGCCTGGCATTCCTGGGTGCTAACACATGAAAAAAGAATCAGGAAAAGGTGGTCTTGGTGGCTATTCCTCACACTACCCAGGTGTGGTAACACTGGCTACCGCTGGCCTGTCACTCAGAAAACTTGCCCAGTGTTGATCCCAGTATCTACCAGCATCTGTCAGAGTTTGGAAATGACCATATTCCAATGTGCATTCAGTGCCTGGCCTCCTTGTTCCTTACAAGGGAGAGTTTTGATTATTGTTCTGTTTCCTTTTTTTTGGTAAATGCTACAGTGCTTTACTGCCTGCCGCTTCCAATCTCCTCCTAACTTTCCTGCAATCTCCTTGGCAGTGACTGTAATTTACTGTGAATTAACCTAGTCACCAGGGAGCTCCTAATGGCCGTTCTACAGGTTTGCAGATTTTCTTAAGCAACTGATATTTAGTGCAGAAAGAAGGAAAACTTCTCAAAGATTTAGTAAATGTCATGAAAAGTCTATTACAGAACTTGGGGCTTTATTTTTTTCCTTTTTTTTCTTTTTTCGCCAGTGCTGCTTGGCTTTCCCCTCTCCAGGTAGAGGCTAGCCTAATCACATATGGAATCCTTGTAGGGAAAGGAGCATGGGGAGAAAATGGAGGGAAGCCAATGTGCCAGAGCAGAGGAAAGATGCCAATTCCTCTCTCACAGAGGGTGGCAGCACAGAGAGAAGGTATATGTTGCCTGCTGGGGCTCCCCCTGCACAAAGATTCCTTGTTGTTCTTTATCTCACTCATGTTACTTAACAGCAGGGCTGGTTTGTACAAACCCAGATTAGAGCAGATAAGAAAATGAAGCTCTGAATTATTCAGCGGGGGAGGGAGGGGGTGACTGGGGTTACAGGATAAAGCTGTGGCCTCCAACAGAGCTTCCTGTCCCTTGAGTTTTATATCTAAATCTATTTGCTTTGCTTAAGCCTGTTTTCTGCTTGTGGAAGAATTAAGATGATGATTTATTTTATTTACAGAGAAGCCCTTTTCATAGCAGCTGCAGAAAATGGGAGAAAAAGGACCTCATGAGATCTTCTGGTCCATCCTCCTACCCCAGCAGCGTTAGTCAGAGCTGGGTCTCTCCACAGACACATACCCACACCACAAACTCCTCAGGCAAGGTGAGCTGTGCCAGTGTGTCCCTCTGGCATTTCTCCTTCTGAGGCTCATGGTCCTGAGCCCCCTGTCAAAGCCTCCTTAAATCCTTTTTTGTTGGACCTCCCAGGCCTCCCAAACCCTGTTTTGGGAGCTGCTCTAGTTCAGGGAAAACACATGCTTCTCATCCCTTGTTTTAGTTAGGTTGGAGACTACTTATTTGGTACCTCTTGGAGTTGTGTTTGGCAGAGCAGCAGGAAAGACAAGGGGTTTGGACACTGCTTGCCCAAGAAGGGGCTCTTGCATCTCTTCTTGTATGTCTCTGCTGGGGCTTCAGAAAGAGAGGTGGTGATGCAGAATAGACTGGGGGTTTCTCCTCTTTGCTTTGCTGCTCTTTGCTCCCCTCCTAGTCAGTGTGGGATAATTACTGTTGTGCTAAACCAGAGTGCTCTCTGCAATGGCTGATTACCAGCACTGCTGCTTTCTCTGAGGGGTGATGCTCTATGAGTCTTCCCAAAGAGTAAGCATGACTTCTTCCATCTCCACACTAGTTAGGCAACACCATGTTTGTAGGTGTCCTGATCTCCTAGAGAAGCCTTTCCTGTTCTTAGGACTGCGAACATCATCTAGAAGCCCCCCATGGCCACAGCAGACAAAGCTTTCAACTGTTGTTTTCACTGCTGTTATTTTATGTGGGGTAGCTTGGATTGCTTGGATTACTTTTACTATAACTATACCCATTCAGGGAGGAACAGAAATCCAGAGACAACTGCTGCTACTGTGCTTGCTGGCAGAGTGTAATTACATCATAAGTTTTCTCTGCTCACAAAGCTGACTAAAGAAATTCCTGCCCTCATACCTCATTTTGCAGCCCTCTCAGTTGTCCTGATACCACTGATTGTAGGGCTGTGCTGTGCATTGATAAGAAGATTGAGGTTAGCTTCTCCAGCCCTTTTCTGGGAGGATTATTTTTAACCCGTGTATTTTTGTTTGTTGCTTAACACACCATATTTTGGGACTACTCTAACAACAAGAGAGTCAATTCTGCTCCTGTTCAGATGAAGGGGCGTTCAGTGCTTTGATGCTTCTTCAGATGCTAAATGCTGGCCTGGCACCCCGGTTCAGAAATGCTGCGCCTGGGCCAGAATGGGAGACTCCTGATGGCCCATCCCTCAGCTGTGCTTTCCCCTGCTTGGGCGCGGAGGTCATCACACATCTCAGGCCACGAGATCTTATCTGATCTCCCCTGCTGCAGAATGACTGACCTAGCAGAGGCCTGACCAAGAAACCTGCCTATGGACATTTGAGGCTTTTTGGCAAGCAACCATAGTGCTCATGCAACTTAGGATGTATCCTTGGGGGCATGGTTTAACATTACCTGAGTTCACCGCTTTTGGACACTCCATGCTTCCTTTAATTGGAAGGATCAGTCCCACCTTCCTGGCACATAGTGCTGTCTTACACCGCTGTGACTGTTTCCCTCCAGAAGCAGCCACCCTTCCCCTTTAGGGAATCCTGCACAGTGACTGATTCCTGTATCCAGGTATGTTGAAGCCTTTTTAGGATCGGAGACAGTTACACTGTCTGAAACTCTTGTTATTTCCGAGGCAGCCCCCAGCAAAGCCTGGTATCCCTCACACTTCCTCCAGTTCAAAGACTACTGTATGGCCTCCAAACTCCTGTGTGAGGAAACTGTGCTCTCAGCACCATCATCCATCTCCTTTTTGACATTGGAAGTCAGGCCAGAGCTTAATGGGTTGAAACACAACTCCTGCTCTCCGGCATCAGCTCTTCAGTGCCTGTTAGAGCCCTCAATCCACACATTGGAAAAGCATTGGCTTTCACTGCTTTTTTTCCTTCCTCATCAGACACAAATTAATGACCTTCAAGCAGTGCAGTGATACCGCCTTGAGCCCTCTGCTCAGCCAAGCCACTTTGCTCTCAGGTGCAGAGCACATCAGACACAAGCATTTTCAAGGTTCTTGGGGGATATCGTGTTTGCCAGAACCAGGGCTCTGAGCTCTCCCTCTGCACCCCAGCTGAATTACCCCATTGATTAATAGTACAACTTGTGGTCCTCTCATTCCTTGCAAATAGGAGCTCGAGCCCCCGCCATTTAACAGGGGCATGGGGTATGCGAAAAGCTGAAATGTCAGCACATCACAGTAGCCATTAATCATGAAGCTGCTTTAAAAAAAAAATAAAGAAAAAAGAAAAAGGAATTATCAGAAATATCAAGGAGCCAATTTAATTGAGGCAAATACATGCATGGTGGCTGCTTTTTAACTTTAGCCACGTCTCAATTAGACAGGGTTGGAATTCTCTTTGTTTCTGCTTTTGAAAAGTCTAAAACTCTGCAGGTTTGATCAATGGCAAGGGACAGAGAGGAAATGAGCAGGAGACGAAAGGGCTGAGTTTCCCTAGAAGCTGTCATGGTAATTTATGGCTCTGGCTGATAAAACTTTTAACTAGTCAAATATGAGCTAGGAAACAGTGAAAGTAAAGCTAGCCTTGGAGGAATGATCCCAACCAGAGAAGTCTTCTGGGAAGCACAACCTGGCATGAGCATCTCCTTGCCTGGGAGCTCAGAGTCACTTTTGACTCCTGCTCAGCCCCTGGCTTGCTATGGAAAGGTCTTCCACTGGAAGAGCCAAGTGCTGTGGGTTTTTTTTGTCAGGTGTGCTTCAGCTGGTGACAGCGATCTCTCTGCTTAGGATATATCGGCCAAGGTGGCTGGAGAGAGATGTGACCGGTTTCAGCAAGAGGAAGTTACAGGAAGAAGACAAGCACATGGCATCACCTGGGGCTCTGTTTCTGGCCTGTCCCACAAAGTAAGCAGCAGTAATCTGCATCAGTACTTGCCTGGTGTAGGTCCAAGGGTTTCACTCAGTGCAATTTCTTCAAGACAGAAAGTTTCTCTGGAACTTAGTGTGGGTCCAAGGGACAGGGCATTGTTGTCCTCTTTTCACTGTACTAATTTCTTCGGAGGATAAATGCATAGAGCAACTTGGGAGCCTTTGTGGATCTTGGTCATAAAAACAAAATGCCTCTTAGCTGTGCTGGTCCATCCGTGAGCAGTGAGAGGAGAGGCTGAATACACACCATGAAAGAAAAAGATGTTTTTTGTGGAGGCTGGCAGTTGTTAGGGAAACCTGTTGCTGAGCAGTTGCTGTTCTCTGACTCTTGGCAGCTGCACTACCTCCTCCTCCTCCAAGCCCAGGAGCTGCAACTATCACTTTGCAGCCATAGGCGTAGTGGAAGGGGTCAGAGGGGAGCGCTGCCTGTGGTGGTGGCTACCTCCATGTAACCTGGATATAGACCAAAACTACAGTCGTCTTCCCAGTGTTAACAGGGGAGGTGATCAGCCTTGCTGCCTGCGGCATCTGTCAGGAGTTAAAAAAGTAAAACTATACCATTGCTCGCAGTCCTGTTCATCTTCCAGCAGGTTCTCTTTTCAGTTGGAAAAACACTAGCCTCCCTCTCCAAATTATCCAACGTTTGAGCCGACATTTGATCCAACAGAGTTAATACATAAATCCTAGCATGACTGGTGGCTACAGATGGGTGAACCAAGAAATTGCTTGACATATTTGCTTATACTGTGTATGAAACTGGTTATCTTGTACAGGAAGGATAAGTCTAAATTATCAGTAATCCACTGGATCTCAGTGGTACTTGAAACAGATTTGAAAAGATTTGCCAAAACGCAGGGATATCCATGTATATATACATACAGATTTAGGCACATACATATATATGGTGTCACTGAAGGTATTACCTGTGTGTTGCCTACTTCTCTCACAAGCCTGGACCGACATTAATTCAGCCATGAGTGACTTCTTTGAGCATTCACATCCCTGAGAGCCATCCACAGCCACAAGCTGGCAGAGGGTTGTTTCTCAAACGTACCTGTCTAGGTCATATTTTCATCCCTGACCTCATACTTCCCTCCCTTCTTGACTGTGGGATTTCTCCTTCTCTCCCCCTTCCCAGGCACCTTGCTCAAAGCCTTGGAGGGCCAATGCTGTTCTGTGCTGTAGAGGAACATTTTGGACCTGATTCTCATTTACACCACAACAGATTTTTACAGCACTTTGGCAGTGGAAAGAAACCATGAGATGAATATAGATCACTCCAATTTAAAGCTCCTTTATATTATATAAGGGAACACCATGAAAATGGAAATTGGGTCCCCTATTTTTAAAGCCTGTCAGCAGGTATCTATAAAACTAGGAAAGATATTTTATTGTCTGGGCAATGGGAAATTACTTCCTTCCCTGGGGGAGGTGATGCTGTGTTCCTCTTAGTTGTGCTGTGGACCAGGTAAGGAGAAAAGTGCTCCAAGAGAGACCTCTGAGTGGCAAATTGCAGGGCAAGCCTAGATGCTACCTCCCTGTCAGAGGATGGGGTCTGTGGGTAGGGAGATGTGATTTGGCTCAGTCCTGGTGGAAAAGGCAGGCGCAATAGCTGTGATTTGTACCCACTGTCTGCCAGCCATTTCACATGGCCAAGGCCAGGCCAGACCAAGGGAAGAGCTGATTCACTGCTGTGGCTCATCACATCTTGGCTTTTCTGATCATCCCTATTCCCACTTCCCATCCCTGCTGACTGCCATGCAGCATGTGGTGCCAGTGGCTGCGGCTGCCCAGAAGTGAAGCATCTCCACAGAGCATCCCCCTTGCTGGCAGTGATCCCCAGCGACTGGCATGCTGATGCTCTGCTGAGTGGTGGTGGTGGGCTGTGGAGTCGGCTCTGCTCAGCAGGACAGTTCCTCTCCACTTTGCCTTGCTGTACTATCCCACAGAAACAGATTTCTGCTGTCCCTGCTTGTTATGAAGCCTTTGCTGACTGTCCTCTGGATTTTATCAGCCCAAGCACTGAAGCAAATCTGCCCAGCTCGAGCTGTGGGAAAGCTGCATGCAGCAGCAGTGGGGGCTATCTGACTGCCTCGATGGTTCATGCAGAGGCCTGAATGTCACCCATGAGCACTGATCCCCTCCTGGGGGAACAGAGATTTACTTTTTTCTTCATGTCTCTGGTAGTGGAAACACTGGGCCTGACGACTGGTTTCCTGCAGCTCCTCAGCGGAGGGTTTAGAGCAAACCGCAAGGGAAGAGATCTCCATCCATCTCCATCCAGCACTGCTCCCAGTGGCTGGGTTGGGCCTGTGCACATGGGGCTAAGTCAGGGACTGGGGAGCAATTTATGCAGCCCCATAAACAGAGAGAACTGAAAGAGGATGCAACAAGCGGACAGAGATGCAGAGGATGGGTAACTTAACCTGAACAAATCCAGCAATCTGTTTCCTAAAGGTGTGGGTGCCATCATGGGTGAGGAGCAGGGAGAGATAATTTAAATCATTCAATGACATTGCTGTGCCTTCACTTAAGGGAAGGAAAAAACTGATTTTGTTGGTACAGGGTATTCCATGAAACCCCTCCAGCATGCAGGAAGGTGGTGAAGTGAAGCAAAGAACAGCTGGAAATGTGATAGGAGATCAAACATGTGGCAATGCTATGATATTGCTAGATGGCTTGCTTTTACCTGCAATACTGTACTCAGCTCTGGAGATCTGTTCAGAAAAGCTGTAGAAGAAGTAAAAGGAACCAGTAACTAGACAAAAAAGACACGGAAAAAGGGTGGAAAATACTGGATCTCTTTATCAAACAGAAGAGAAAAATAGCAAGGGATATGGTAGAGAAGAGTAAAACGATGGGTTAAGAGTAAAAAGTGTAACAGATGGGTTAGAGAAGGTATATTGGAAGCTCCTAATTACTTTCTTTGATGGAGATGAGTCATTAAATCGAAAAACTGCACACAAAAAGCTTGGAAATTGTTTTTGCGTAATACATAGTTCCAGGTCTGTGGAACTCCTTGCTGTTGGAAATAAATGTGTTCAAAAACCAGAATGGGGGCAACATAAAAAATTAGGCGTGAATATGGATAATGGAACACCCTTAATTTCATTAGATGGACAATAAATCCCCATGCTTTGTGGCAGAAGCCAGTTTCTGTGAGATGGGTGGTGGAGAAAGTTTCCCCAAAGGATATATGCTTTTATAAATTTATGTTGTAGAGGGGTTTTGTATTGTTTTATGGAAGTCTCAGTAAGAAAGTGACCATAGCACAAGTTCAAGGTCCTCTTCATGCCCATGTTTCAAGTCAGAGGCCCAAGTGTGAGAGTCTCCAGAGCCAAATTGTTAACCGCACACAGTCCATTTTCCCCATGGTGACAGATCAGAACTTTTCCTTCCTTCCCCTGGATTTCCTCCTTCCCAGCTGTACAGGGGACCCTGCACACACCAGCTGTGCAAGCAGAAGGTGTCTCCCAGTCACGACGATGAATAGCCATAGGTGCAATCACTTTGGCAACTCCAAGCTCATCCCTCTACCATTAACAAGGTAGTTACGCATCACCTAGGACATGACTGGTGGGCAGCACAAAGCAGGATTTGGCCTGAGTAATGTAACATTTATTCTACAGGCTTTGAGTTTGTGCAGCCCTCGTGGGGGCTACTGTAGGGGAGTGTGATGCCCTTTCTGTTATGCTGAGGCTGTCAAGAATCCACTCAAGCGATATAGTCAAGTTTATTGGAAAATCAGTAGAGGAAATCAGCTCGTGGGTTGTCTTTAAAGGTGGACGAGCCTCATTCCCCTCTTCCACTGCTGGAAATGGAAACTGGCAGCACTGGCAGCCAGTGAAAGGGTCCATTTCCTAGCCCTGCCACTGACTTGCAAGTGAGCTTGTCCTCGGGTCCTTCCCTCAGGCTCCCTGTCTGTGGAGCAGATTTTTACTTAGTAGCGAGCGCAGTTCCCTGAGCAAAAAAAAAGCCATGGAGCCATGGTGCTCATGCCCCCAGTTCTGGGCAAGCAGGCAAGTGGCAGCTGGCCAGCAATCTTGCAGAGACAGTTTGAAATGGGCCAGCCCAGGTGCCTGACTGGCTGCAGACTGAAATCCTCACAGCTCTCAACTGGAGATTAGAGGAGCTGAACTGCTACAAAATCACAGAAAAGCCAGGACCAGTGCCACCAAAACCTCTGGGACTTGTTCTGGGAATAGCTGCATGGGCAGACCTGCCGGGTGCACTGTAAAGCCACTGCAGCTGCTTGGGCTGGGGTCCACATCCATGGTCCTGAGCTGGGGAGGGACCTCCCCAGCCAAAGGCAGCAGTCGTGGTTCTCCCCTCCTTGTGCAGAAGTGTAGCATCACCGCTTGGACGGAGTCACTCCTGATGTCCCCCCGCAGCAGTGAGGGGCCAAGTGGGGCTACCAGAGGGCTTACCTCATCCCAGGGGCCAAGGCAAGCAGCAAATGGGCATGTAGCGCAGCATATCTGGCTTCACCAGGGTTATTGCAGGGTGGCGGGGCGGTTATTGTTCCATCACCTGTGCAGCTCCAGCTTGGTGGCTCATTAGCAGGTAGGATATGTTAGTAACTGTCAAACAATTGGAGAGCTACCTTGTTGGGTGAATGGATGAAAACACATTAACTCCCACAAAAGGGGGAGAGGCAGTGATTAGCTGGTGAGATGACAATATGAAATGTCAGAGGCATAGACAGTAAGCACAACTGTTCATTATTATATTAACAGCTTTAATTTTCTGCCTTTAAACACCGGTTTCCTGTCAGTTCAATTAGATTGTGTGCGTGTTTCATTTAGATCAATATACTGCTGCGTCTGGAGTTTTTCTCACACATCCTCCATGAGGCAAGAAGCGGACCAGCCAGCAGGAGCATCTTTTCTTGTTGTCCTTGAGGTGAAAGGCAGTTTGTGAAAAGGGTATTTAGGTGATACATGTCCTCAAGTTAGGTGAGCGTAACCTGCGGTGATTTGTGAAATTCCTGCAGAGTGCGGTGGGGAAGAGGTGAAGGCACGGGAAGGTCTTGAAGAGGCAACCAGAATAAACAGCACATTGCAATATTTTTAGCGAATTGTCTTACAGACTGCAGAAAAAAAAGAGGAGGAAGAGGAGGAGGGAGACAGAATCTCGTGCCAGGAATTACTGAAAGCCTGATTCTGATCGTGGTGACACCAGTCTAAGTCTGAAGTTGATTGGATGATGTTAATGCTGCCTTGATGCCTGTAAAGGTGAGACCAGGATTTGGGCTGAATGCTCAGTGCCAGAGAACAGCACATCTAGGAATGGGATTTCCCTGGTTTCTCCTGCACAAGCAAGTAAGAGCATATTGACCTGATAGGCAAGAGGAAGGGAACCCCAAGAGAGCACGGGGCTTCCTGCACCCATTTCAGCCTGGATTAGTCCAGTGTCAGGGGACTTTCACTTTGCCTGATGCCAAGTGTCTGCATCTCTCTCATGTTCATCCTTCCTGCTCTGCAGGAAAAAGGGTGCCCTTTCTGCTTACCGAGGCAGGAGGATATGCTGCTTTCACTGGTACCTGAGACTTGTTGAGTCTTCATGACAGAGCGACACTAAAACAGAGACTCCTGAGCATATTTCCCCCTTTTTCAGCTTTGGCCCAGGATTTCTGTACCTAGTTGCTCTGTACATTACTTAGGGTATTTTTCTCCTGCTGAAGTCAATGGGCTAATACAGTATGACTCAAGAAGCTTTATTTTTAGTAGCTGATCACGTTCTTTTGCTTTATTGCCCTTTATAGCTCTGATCTCTGCAAGATCTTTCCTCATCCTGCTGATACTCCTGGATCATCAAGTTTTCTCTGTGAGCTCAAATATTTTACATTGGCTTCTCATCTCCTTTGGTCCTGGCCCCTGGAAGCTCTGCTGCTCCTTTCTCATCTCCTAGACAGGGAGGAGGGTCTCAGCTGTGGGGTGACTCTGACCTCCAAGCCCTCTGTTTCTGACCTTGTCTGCAGTCATCACTCTGGAGAGAGGGATGAACCTCTAATGAGGGGCTCCTTTCCCCTCTGTCCATCAGAAGAGCCTTCCAGGCACAAAAGGAGATGGTGTCCTGGCAGCCATGCATCTCCAAGGACTCCAGTGTGAGAAAACCAAACAAAGAATCCCAGACCAGCTGAGGTGGAAGGCAGTGACTCACTAACCTTGTGAGGAAACATAAGAAACACTGCTACAGCACCATCCCTGACACATAGCAAATACCGAAGACCAAAAGTCTTTGCCTGTCATGGAAGTGTGCAGAAATCGCAGTCCTGCAACTCACCCAGCAACTCCAGGCAAATGTAGCAAGGAGTGCAAGCAGGAGCCCCAGCGCTTGAGGCTGAGCACCAAAATCTGGATGTTGGGTCTAAGATGAAAGCCCTGGGTCCCTAGAAATGTAATAGCCATCTTGCATTATGGAGCACAGGAACTGTCATCATAGATTAAGCAATTGGTTAATCTAGCACAGAGCTAGGCTCCCTAGAAGTGGCCAACAGCACAAATTCAGCCTGCAGAAATGGCCAAAACAAAGTGCTGGGCCAGGATCCAGAGTCGGGAAGTGATCTGATTTTCAGTTTCTGAATATTTGGTTGATATTCTGATGTCATAGATCACCTAAAAAGCTCTTCCTTATTCACATTTCTAGGTCCTACCATTCCTTCTCCTCCATTTTCCTGAGATATCAACAATTATAAGGAAACATCAGCACTTGAAGGCTGCATCAGAAGGAAGAGCCAAGTGGCTGGTAGCACACTCTGCCCAGGGAGTGGTGTTTGATGCCAGCTTTTGGGATCCTGACTCATGGTGGAGGTGACTTTCCTTACTATTTATCTTAGGGAAATTTAGATGCAGGGTTTAATCTCCCATCTCTTCTTCCTATAGCACACACAACCATAGGTAAAAAATGTCCCTGGATATCTAGGCATCCCACCCTGCCTTGAAGCTCTGGCTGGACCATAATTCCTACAGCAAGCTGCTCTCTGCAATTCTTCTACTGTGGGCTCCCTTCCCTTTCCAAGTTAACAAAGTGCCTGAGCCTGCACATGTGTTAACTTCCCATCCGGAGCATAACCCTTTCTGCTTCCCAGGCTGGAGCATAAACATTACAAATGAAATCTCCAATGAGTAAAGAATGAACAATCACTTTCTTAATTTTTTTTTAAAGGCACTTCAGGGCTTTTAACAGCAAAGCATCGTGTCCATTAAGAAACAAATTAAGTCATTCTGCAGGCAAGCTAAGTGCTGTTCCCATGCCAGAATTAATACTGCCTCTTTTCACTGGGGATGTTTAAGGGTCCCTCCCCCATGCCCTGGGATTACAGCTACTTTTAGTTCATAGAGGGAGGATTAATCAATGAAGCTACTTTGTAGAGCTCCTGAAATAGAAATCACAAATCAGGGAGACTGGGAAGGAGCCTGGGAAGTGACAAATGTGAAACCATGTCACACTTTGTTTGGCATCTGTGCAGGGAAGTTGACTGCGGTGACTTGGAGGTGCTCGCCTGAGGTGGAATGCAGGTAGTTCCTTTGGAAGGAAACCAGGAGTTCGGCATGGTGGAAAGGCAGGGCAGGTGTCCTGGTTCCCCAGGCACAGACCCATGGGCCAGCCATGCAGGCAGGCCATGAGTAGCCCCGAGTCAGCTGGGAGATCCAATCAAAGCAGCTGACTCACAGGTGTATCCTATACCACTTCATCATGCTTGTTATAAAAGGAGGGACCTTGCAGAGGGTGGAGTTTTTCTTCTTGGGGATCCTCTCTCCTGGTCTTCTGCTCCTGCTATTCACCTCAAGGACCAGGCTGAGTAGAACCTTGTACACTTTACATTGGTGATTGTATTAGTTTTGTTATTTAATTAATTCTGTTTCTACTTCAACTCTTCTCAGCTGGGGAGGGGTCATTGGGTGGTAGAGCAACTGCTGCAGTTTAGCCCTAGGTACAGGCTAAATGTAGACAACAGGGAGGGCAGAGGGACAGCTGTGAGCTTCAGCACCTAAACAAGGAGTCATGAGACTTGATAGGGCTGTGTGTAGGAGGAGATAGAGGCAGTAGTTGAAATCACCATGTTGTTCTCTGCCACCAGTAGCAGAGATCCTAGTGCTGGTGTGAGACCAGAAGCTGTAACTTCCACTTTCTTTTGGGACTACCTTTACACAGTGCCCCAAATCTAACTTTTCTAGATTCCTTTTCCTCACACCCACTAAAGTGCAAGACCAGAGTGTGAGATGTTTTGCCTTGTTAGTATGACCTGTCTACACTTGGACCCATTTAACTTTGTCAGAAGCGTTTTGCTAGTTCATCCCCAGTCCATCCCCTGGTGATGTTGCAGCTGTCAAGATATAATACAGGTGTGCAGAGAAGGAAGAATTAATACAGTTAATTTTCATGTAAGCAGTACCATTAAAAGTCCCTTTATACCAGTTAAAGTGTGACTGCGGAGGAGGAGGGAATATTACTTTAATTACATTGGCTTTGAAGCTAATATAGTTAAGTCAGTATGAAAAAATATGCTCAGACTATCCCTAAGGCTCTAAATTGAAACAATTTCTATTGAAGAAAAAGTCTTATAGAGAAAACCATTGACAAAATGGTGTAAAAAAGAATAAACCTTATTCTGGCTTCCCACTAAGTGCATTTTGCCCAGCTGAAGCTGTTGGATGTTGCTATGCTGTGGGTATGAATGTCTCTGATAGCTTAGCTGAAGGGAAGATGGCTTGGCAGAGCCTTTCTTGGAGCTTTATTTTGGTTCCCCTGCCGTGTTACTTAGAGCAGGATGAGGCGGTAGCCTGGTCCCTAAAAGAAAAGGTGCACCCCTGCTTTACAAAGATGCCTGAAGTTGTTAATTGAGACTCCTAACACTGTCAAGAAAGTCAAACAATTGCTGCTTGTGATCTTTACCTGACCACATGTGGGGCCTCAGCATTCGCCCCACCAGAGGAGTTTTGTGTTAGCTGTTGGGTTTCCCCACAAACTTACGAATTCCTCTCTGAAAATCAGATCCAAAAAATATCCCAAAATGATTCTTAGTCTTTATTTTTCTTTTTTTTTTTAATGCAAAGTAGAAAAAAAAAAATAATGGTGGGAATTTCCCCCAGTTTCTAACAGTCTCAGCTGCTTATATCATCAGATGCATTAATTTGACTCCCTTGTCTGGGGCAAGAAGGTGTGTTTGAATTTCCTCTCTTCCCCCAGGGGTGGTTTATGCACAGAACCAAAACACCCCCAGGTGTGTGTGTATGGTCAGGCACAATTCCCCCCTGTGTCTAAGTGCAGAAGAGAGCAGATGCTCTTCCTAGCTTTGGCTGGCTATCTGGGGACCACATATATCCTGATGTGCTCTGCCAGCTGCACGACCCACATCCATCTGGCTGAACAGCTCAATAGGGGAAGCTGCAGCAGTCCCTGCCACCTCCCCTTGCCTGCAAATTACAGTGGGGTCTAGCTAGCAAAATCTTCAGTTGTGCATGGGGAAAGATGACCTCTCTTTACTCCCCTCTACCTCAACTATTTACAGCAGGTACTAAGTCATGGGCACATATGATTCCAGATACAGACTCTCTTGCACAAAACTCATGACGCAAATACAGAAGCTTCATTATTTTCTGTTTCTCTTTTAGGCAGATGAGTTTTTTAAACTGTGCATTCAGGCTGGTACCTTCTGCATATCACTCCAGGGAGACCTGAGCGTACCATGCCTCAGAGCTGCCCTGCTTTTAACCATTTTTTCCTTGCTGTGAGGGATGCTCTTCTGCCAGAGGAGCTTCAGAAAATGCTTCCCCCAGTTTCCAAGGCAGTCAAATATGGGGACAGGAGGGGAGGGCTAGCTTTCCAGCCTGCCTGTGAAGATAGTAATTAGGGGGCTGGTCCCCTGCTGCCAGGGCCACATGACAGTCCTCTTACACTTCTTTTCAATCTGTTAGACAGCTGCCATCCAACTTAGACCCCAAATATTCATCTTACTTCTGAGATGTCATCCTCAAAACAGCCTGTCACGTTGCCTTGCGCACTAGAGAAAATGACCCTACATTGCAACTCGGACACCAGATTCTGCCACCCCAGCAAGCCAGCACCAGTGTTTGACCTTTGAAATTTGCTACTTTTCTGCTTTGGAGCTGCGGACTTGGAGAAAGGTGTGAGAAGGGAAAGAGGAGGCAGAGGAATGATGCTGGAGTTTGGCTCAAACGGCCACTCTGTGAAGCTGCTTTTATTTAGGAGTCCCAAAGTATGGTTTTCACTACATCTTGCCCTCACTGGCAGAGGAACATCCACCTGCCTTTGTAAATAGCAGGAAGAACAGTAAATATTTTTTTTTTCTGCTGTCTGATAATAGGAAAAAAATCTTGATTTGGTGTTCACTACTTAAAAGGGCAGTATTGATGGGGGGGGCCCTTGTGGAAGTCAAGCATAGAAAATACGAATTTCTGTATGGGAATCTGAGCTCAAACATTAGATTGTACAGACAGGAGGAAAGACTGGTGGTTTATACAGCAAGGAAGAGAGTTAGAGGGGAAAAAAGGAGATGAATGTGGTCTCACAGCATGTTGTGCAGTAAATGATTATGAGCAGATAGATCACCAAGATCCATATAGTCTCCACTTGAGTATCTTAGGACACTGTGCAAAGAAGGAAATGACTGCATAGAGAGGAGAAAGCAGCACCTCTGAAACACACAGCCCCATCCATGGGTAGCATGTGTCCCAGTGGCTGGCACTGCCCGGAGATGAACAACCACAGAGCATATTGCCATCATGCTGCAGAGAGACGAAGCTGGGGACTGCCCGGCTCTTTCCTGAGCACCTCCCAAACCTATTGCAGAACTACAGAGTCTAAACCAGCCCATCCATTTTGAATATTGCATTGTAGGTGAGGGCTTGGAAACCCTCATTTCTGGCTCTGCTTGCCAATGAGTTTGTCTCCTGCTCTTCCTCCTCCACTCCTTTCCTACGTACCCCTTTGCAGTGCTGAGGGGAGCTGCTGTGGGTGGAGAGCTTTTGAAAGCTCCTGGGTGTTGCAATTCCTACATACCAGAGAGGAGAGAAAAATCCCAACAGAGAAACATTTCTGAGGCCAAGGGAAACAGCACCTCCTCATTGGCTCCCCACACTCAGCACTAGCACGTACCTGGGAACACCAGGCATGTTTATTACCCGCTATATGCACAGTCTAGGAGAACTGTTTGTGCCACAGCAAAAACTGGGGTCAGGCCCAAGAGCATGGGAGCTGTGATCTATGGATGCATGCCCAGCTGCTGGCATTAGAGGTGCCTTGTCTTCAGCAACTTTGAGAGTTCAAAAGCAGAGGCACGTGAGACATTAAAGCAACCACTCTCCAGAGCAACTGGCTTCAATTTGGCTGCCTCTGCAGGGAGTTTAAGGAGTCCCCTAACCGAATATGCTAGGACAAGGGATCTAGGTAGGCTTGACCCTTGATTAGAGTGGACTGGTGGTAATAAAAAGACTACTTTAATTTTTATAATGCTATAAATATACATGATACTATGCTATTTAAAAATGCAGTGGAAGTTTTAGAGAGTCTGAAGCAAAGGTTTCCAGGAAAAGACCTCTTTTGGTACAAGGGCTGATTCTCATGGTCCAGAGTGAGTGCAGCATGGGTTGTGCTTGATGGCTTCCCGGAAGGGAAGGCTGTGCTTCATAACCAATACCAGTGATTTTTAAGGGAGCATTTGTTTGAAGACTAGCTGTACTTTGAATTAAAGTTGGAAAGATGCAACACAGCAGCTGCAGGCTTGTGAAAGTGGTATAGGCAAATACTGCTTTAAACAAGGTTCATAACTCTGAATTCTGGCCTGCTGGTGGTGGTGGCCCCGCTGGAGGTTTCAGTAGTTCAGACACCCAGATCAGCCCCCACAGTCTTACGCACTCTTGGATAAATAAAAGGACCTCATTGGCTCATTTTGCTGCTATACTGCTTGTTCCCATTTGAAAATCATAAATGACTATGCTAAATAATATGATTCTCTGGTACTAAACCAGAGGATCTCATTAATGGTGTTCTACCATAATGAAAATTGCCCATTTATTCCTCTTCATTTTCTTTTGCTTTCTAGCCTCACTCTAGTCTATGATGTTGCTTTGCCTCTGTATACTTAGTTTATGCAATTCTGTCTTAAGAAAGACTTCGTCAAAAGTTGTGTAGGAATCCAATAGCCTATAGCAACAAATTCTCCATTGCCTTTTTATCCAAAGTAGTCCAATAGACAAATGAAACATGATTTTCTGTGTTGAAAATTTGCTTGTTAGACCTCAGCGTAGCTCAATCAGTGGCACTGTAATTATGTTTTAAATTTTCATTAGAAAACTTGTTTATCACAGTAAGATGTATTGATTTGTATTTCTTGGAATGAGTAACCCTAGTGTTTCTGAAAGCGGTAGACTTGATGTTTGCTATTTTGTAGCTGTCTAACTAAATTTAGTGAGAGATTATGTATTTTCCTTCAAAATTTCTTAGGTGCTTTCAGAATTTTTTAACCTGGGCCATCAGACCCTGGTGATTTAAAACTCTTTAACATAATGCATCTCTTCTAGCATCTTTTCTTTTGGCACATCAATTCCTGACAGTGTCTCATCTTTATGTGCAGGTTGTTAGCCTCATGTATAATTAAGATTGTCCAGCATTTCCCATCAGAAGATCTTATTTTCAGTCATGTAAGACCTTTTCTGGGCAGAGATTTTTCATGGTTACTCAGTTTTCCTTTTGGGGAAACATATATTTGTGACTGTTTCATCCAAAATGATGTAGTAGTTTTCAAGAATGAAGCCAGAATAAAAATGTGCATTTGTCCATGTTACAAAATAAAGGTGAGCTTTTCCTTTAAATGTTCTGTATCCTGCATGCTGTGGAAATAGAACTTGAAACTGAGCACTTGGGTAGTCTCTGAGTTGGGAGTGCACCATGTGTCTCTTCATGAACCTGCCCCAAATCTGGCCTCCAAAAACCGCAGTTTGCACGTGTTTGCTGGAAATGACTTGGGTTGTAGAAAGGAGAGTCTGTCTGTCCTGGGCATGTTTGACACTCCAGGCTATGCAGGACTTGCTGTACAAGGGCTGTAGCCATGTGGAACCAGCTTTCAGTGAATGCTCTGGGAGCAGATTTGTACAGGAGCCTGGTGGGGGTTGGAGTTTCATCTGGGAGGTGGTGAGAGCAAGAGAGAGGGAAATTGGGCTGGGATCTGGAGAAGGGTGAAGGAATGATACACGGTGAGTAAAGACACTGGACTTGGAAAATGGTCTGGGTAAGGGAATTGGGATCAGGGAGTCAGGCTGGGACTGAGATGCGGAGAGGGAGACTGTGTATAGTCGATGGTGTGGTCTCCCCCTCCTGGCCACCAGTGTGGCATTCATCTTGCATATCTTCGTATGCTCTATTTCTGTTTATAGGCAGTGGCACTCATGGGGAACAACTCATCTGACCCATATTAAATGTCTGCTTGGGATGAATCATGCCCCAGGACTGCTGTGTTTTCTCTGCCTTGACTACAAAAGGCTCATGAGATGATTAGCTGAGACAGACACCTCTGCATTTGATCAGATGGGGCCCCCGGCTCACAGCCTACAGGACAGATGACAGCTGCTGAATCCCCTGGGTGTTTTAAGCCTTCAGAGACTGATGAGAACTGGGGATCTGCCTGTATTGCATAGCCCTGGGCCCAGGGTGGCATGCAAACCCTCTGCAAGGCATCTCTCCATGTCACATTCCAACCCCCCACAGTCCCTGGATGCAGTGCTGACTCCTTGGTCCTTCCATCCATCTCTTTTCCCTGTGGTTGACTGGGGCTGGCTGGGTGAGGGTCTTGTGGAAGGCAAGTCCTCAGAAGCTGAAGTTGGGTGGGTGGGTAGATAATGGTGGGACCTCGCAGGGACACTGGCAACCCTTGGATGTGGGTCAAGGAGGATGTTGAGGAGCTGAGACTAATGGGACAAGATGTCTTGGAGGCACTGATGGGAAGGGGCAGCAAGACTCAGTGTTGAGTCTGAGGAGAGACTCTAGCATGGGACACCAGCAAAGGCAGGGAGCATGGCTGGGAACACAGGGACCAAGAAAGGGGAGAGGAGCACAGGAGATGAGGAACCCAACTGTGCAGGCAGCAGAGCGAACACCAAAGAGAAAGGAAATATTGAAATGCTATTTATTAAGTTACTGCTGCCTACCTTGTGCAGTGAATAAAAGAGGGCCCTACAGGGAAAGCACTGTGTAGCCAGGTAGTTAACACATAAGGGAGTGAACTAATGGTTGCCTGAAGATTCCTGCCTTTTCCTAATTTTTCAGTGCTTGACTTTGTGCTGTCATTTTAATAAGTTTTGTTATGTGTCAGCTGCACATACTCTGCTGTAATGTTTCTGCAATGAGAGATGTGTATCCTCTTTTTCACCCTGTTACATCTCACTATGTTTCTGTGTTTAACGCTTGGTCCAAAAAGCAACTTTTCCCTCTAGCCCTTTGTTGCTATCCTACCAGCACGTATGAGCTTGAAGGAAAATCCAAACCTCCGACCTTCCTGCCTAGAGGCAGAAACATTGCCCACTGAATTGCACTGTCGCTTAGTGCCTTATCCTGGTAGCAAATGCTCACGTGGTTTACAGAGCACACACTAGAGCAATAAAACACAGGCAAGGAAATCAAAGGCACGTTTCTGCTCTGTTTTTGTATTACCGGTTGTGTTTAATGCAGTGCACTTAAAATGCCTCTATAATACATTAGAGTGTTTTTGATGGTAAATTTAACTGCCAAACTATTGCCTGCCTCACTGGGATTCCTTCTCATCTTTGCATCCATATATTCCTTGTCTCAATTCACAACTAATGGGAGAAGGGCGAAATGTGCCGCCAGCCTAGTGAGAGCAAAGCCTGAGGAGTTTGGAGTCATTCCTGGGTTGTTCAATATCACCCAGGAGACAAGGCTCTTGTCTGTGCAATGAACATTGCCAGGTTAATGTGGAAGGACCAACACTGACCTACTATTTTCTTCTTTTGGCAGACCTCTCTGAATCACACAGCGCAGAAGTCTGGGTTTGTCTGGTGATTTGAGAACTAGCTGCCCTGGTACCAAGCAAAGCTGGCCAGAAATAGACATAAGAGACTGTCAATACCTGCCCTTCCCTTCATGCACATAGGAAGCCTGTGATGAATGCTTTGGAGTCCTATAGCTGTGGTTCAGGGGCCACCATTTTAAGGGAAGCATCAAGGTTAGGGCTTAACCCCCAGTACAGCTTTTATGGAAAAAAGACTGCCCAAAAATTACCACAGACTGATAAAAAATGTCTCACAACAATTCATTTTTTAAAATCCCATGAAAGAAACATTCTTAAAAACAAGGAAAAATCCCCTTTGAGGGCTTGCAACAAAAATATTAGTTAGCACACAAAATTCGGAGAGTAAACCTGACTAGAAACTGAAGTGAAAGCCAGGCGTCTGTTTTCATTGTCCATCAGAGAGAAATGCCAAGGAACAAGCAAACAGCAGAAAGTGAAAAACAAATTGGATTCTGAAAAGCCTTGCAAGGATAATCATTTGAGGTATCCTCTATAAATCAGAGTGTGCAATGTTTAGCATGCCAGCATCCATTCAGGTTAATTAGACTGAAGTCTTGTGCCATCAGCTGTGTGAATAACTGAAAATCACAACAGATGAACAAGTGGTACCCACAGTGTCACAGGAGAAAAATATAAATGCAGATGTGATGGGACTGGTTAGATTTGCACCTTCACAGATGATAAAGATGACACCTTCATGGACCAAGGAGTTGATTGTGGAGAATGTGTTTCTCACCTGCACAGTCCTCCCATCAGACCCAGAGACCAATCTCTCCTGCTTAAACAAGCTTTCAGGCTGTGCTGGGCACTTTTAGTCTTTGCTAATTAGGAATTGCAAAGAAAAACTGTTCTAACCTGGTTTAAAACAGATCTGTGAGCAGCAGAGGGGATCTGTCTGCAGTAATGCAGAGAGGCTGGTGTAATACCAAGCAAGGCTGGCCAGAAATAGACATAAGAGACTGTCAATACCTGTTCTTCCCTTCATGCACACAGGAAGCCTGTGATTAATGTTTTAGAGTCATACAACTATGGCCCAAGGACCACCATTTCAAGGGAAGCACCAAGGCTAGGGCCTAATCCCCAGTAGGGGGTTAAGGGGTAGGAGGTCCCTCTCTAGACAGCAGAGAGATCCAAGGTGGTGGGCTGGGTATGCCATGAGAGAAGGGCAGGTTATGTGAAAATCACTTAACCTAAGACTCTTCAGAAGCAATTCTGTTATAGCTAGTGATGAGTAAAGGAATAAAATTTAAAGAAAAAAGTGTTTTCTTGCAGTAAACAGAGTTTTAATCATCATGGAAGTGAGGCAGACAAAAGGACTAGATAGCTCAAGGAAATGATCTGAACTGAGTCAAGCTCAGCAGTGATTAAAAGCTGCTACCACTTCATGGCAGTTCAGGGGATATTTCAGATAAGCCAATAGATCTCAGACCACAGGCATCAACATCTTTGTAGCATCACCTAATTGGCTCCCATGTTGGCAGTCTCAGCGGTGATGCCGTGGTTTAAAGGGGTTGCGGGGAGTAAATCCACTGCTCTGAGTGGGGAACAACCTGGGGTGCTCTGGCAGAGCAGAGGATGGAGGCGTAGGCAAGCTTGTCATGCCGGTGACTTTATTTTTCTCACTCTGAGGAGAAATAAAATCTCCCAGCAATTCCAGCCGTCAGCCCAGTCCTGCTCAGAGAACTGAGATCTTTCCAATAAAGAAAGCCAACAGCAAGGCAAGAATTTGTAGCCCTGCTCCTCTAATTGCAAGGCTCTTCCCCAGCCCCATTAATTTCCTGTGAAACTGAGAAGTTTAGTCAGCATTAAATCTGGGAGTGTTGCCTTCCATTGGGGCTCTCTGTTATGCAGCAGACAGACTTACATTTTTGCTGTGACAAATATTTTATTGACATTGATACAATATATACATTCCAAAAGAGCATTCAGGATAAAGTATTTCTCTATTTCAGTGGGGAGGCATGTTTGCTATACAGATGGCTGGAGTAAATCTGGCCTCACAATTAAAATCTGTTTAGAGTTTGTAGCAAACTGACTGATGGATTAGGCTCAGTGCTCCATCAATCCCCCCTCCCCATGCCTCTCTGTAGAAAAACATTGATGGCAGGTCATAAATAGCCATTTGTACAAAGTGCAGGAACTCTTTAAGTATCATTTTATAGCTAGTATATATATTCCAAGTGGCTGGCAAAATGCAAAGTGCTTGGGGTCTTTAAGCAGAAAGGGCAATAGACTGTGGGAGGCAAGCAATACCTTTCTATTTGTAGCAAGGTTGAACTGTCATATAGGAATGGGGATATTGTTAATATTCTGATAAATCCCTTATTTGCTGCACACACAAAATTCAGGGCCTTTCCTAAAGAGAATGGGGCACTAAACAGGGGTTTCTGGTCACATTCCTGCCTGGTTAATTACAGTCCTGCTCTTTAAATCGCCCTAACACTTCAGATGATTAGTGTAGGTTTTTGCTTTGCTTTTTGCCCTATCATCTTGCATAATTTTAGCGGACACCACTAAACAGCCACTTCGTTCTTCTCCACAAGTTATTTTTCTCAAGGCTGGGGCAAAATCACGTGTTACATAAAGACAGGTGGGCTCTACCAATTGTGAATTATTTCAGTGTTGCTTACCACCGTGCTGGAAGAGGCCCATTGCTCATCAAACAATGTTAAAACTAAAAGCAGAACAGAAATGTAAAATATTAAAGTAAAAGCACTGCAGCAACAGTAGCCACAGGCCATGGGCAGGGAGGGCTGGCAGAGGCATGGAGCAGAATTCTGATGCAGCTCCTTGTCTCACCAATCAGAAGAGCATCCTGAGCAGCCCTGAGCAGGGAGAGATGCCTGGGCACCTCCCTTGCTGCAGCAGGATTCTTGTGTGTCCCCGTGGGCCCCCCTCTAACTCAGCCTGTTCCTAAAGGCAATCTTGGCCAAGAAGGTGCCTTTGCAGTGCCCCTGTAGTGTAGCGAGCTCAAGCACACGACTGCAGGCTACTGCCCAGCAAGAGGCAGGTGCTAGCAGTGCATGTGTCTCTGTTGGTGGGACACAAGCCAGGCTCCCAAGCTGCACATCTTGTGCCCTGCTGTACAGAGACCATGGAGAGTCTCCTCAGCTGCCAAAGAGAAGAAGCCTGCAACAGAGGAGGTCGAGCCCCAAGGAAACCTCTCCTTTCAGGGCTCACTATGTAGAAGCAATGCTCACATTGTTAGGAAATGTCCCTGCTCTCACCCGAGATGTAAAGCCAAGAGTTAACTTCCTGGTCATCATAACATGAATAACAAGATAAAGAGCTTTTCAAAAGCACCTACTAAATAAGAGAGCATATTGAGCTGTGGGTACCAGGAACTCGTGTTGCCTCTTGCCGGGCTGGTACAGGAAGGAGAGCTTCAGGAGGCTGAGGTTCAGAACCCATGGCTTTAATGTGGCAATAATGTTCTGTTGAACACTAACTCCCTGGTGCTTTTGCATGGAAATGTATGGGTTCAGCTCACAAGCTCAATGTTTCCAGGCATGTTGTCCCTGGATTTGCTCCTAAAGCCAAGCATGACCTCTACATCTTGCCCATGGGGTAACCACTGTGGTGTCTGATTGAGAGAAAACTCCAGGGAAGTCCTGCATCTTATCCTTTCCATGATTTCTGGTTTGAAGATTTCCACTGTTTTAAAAAACAGTAGTGATATTCCAACCACTTGTAGTTAAGAGGCAGACATTACTAAACACTAGTGTAAATTACAAAGAGGAGGACAAGTCCTTTTTCCACTCTGGAGTCTTGCCATTTATTAATTTTCTGTAATAGTGAGTAATATTTTCTTTGAGGCACAGAGAGCAATTCTCTTTCCTGACCTGTTACAGCCTGACAACAGCAGCAAAGCTTAACTGAGAAATAAACAAGGAATTATTTATTTGTTCTTGGCTCAATTAATTCCTGACTTGGAAACTCAATGCAGAAATCAGGCTATTTTCACACATGCATTGTGGTACAATGGTGTCAGGCTGAGCCATGCCTGGCAGTGCCTCATGCCCGAGAATTAGAAGAGAACCATTATATTTGGAAAGAGACAGAATCCCGTTATGGCATGGGAAAATACATTCCCCTCACAACAGCATGCAGTAGCCTCCAACAGCCAAAAGCCCAGGAAGCCTGATGCCAGGAAAACCCATCTGCTTTTCTAGGATGCCAGTCCAAGGCATAATCATGGTTGGTGTTAAAAACATATCTGCAGAAAAACAAGGAAACTGAGTTTTAGGCACCGTCACTTAACACTAGCCAAGTGAAACTTCTCAGGAGCATCCTGGAATCTATCTCCAAAAAATTCACCTCTTGAACAATTAATATACCAGCAGTTTTGGTTTTTTTTAAAGGATCGCTATTTCTGTTATTAGATGAACAATTCAAACACAAGCCTTACGTGCTTTGTTACAGGAAGGCTGTAGAGAGGACACACAAGTACATGCAAATGTCTGCTGACAAATGCCTGTCTTGCACGGAGGAGGATGGGGAACAGAGGGCTGCAGGGCTCCAGTGATGGGTTTCAGTCACAGGTGCTGTTGCACCAAGCATCTGCATTTGCTGCTGTTACTTGATGGGAGAATGAAAATAATCTGCTCGCTGTTCTGGTTTCTTATCCTACCAGAGGCAACTACACTCTAATAAAAGGAAGAAGTACAAATAAAAGAGGCAAGTCATGAAGGGACAAAGTATGCGGAATGACTGTACAAGGCCAGATTGAGAGGACTTCCAAACAAAAGCTCATGTGTATTGGATGCTGCACATTCATCTACTGCTTTGGTTAACAGACAGAAAGCAGTTAAACAGTCAGATGCTGGTCACCTTTACTGCTCCAAAATCATACAGGAAAGAAAAGGCTACATGGCACTGACCTGTGGGGTCCCAGCTATTGTAGAGAGCTGAGTTATTGGGACCTGATAGCCAAATGGTCTCAAACACAACAAGAGGCTTTGAAAGTCCCCTATAACACACAAATAACCTATACAGCCACTTTGGTCCAGCTTTGCTAAAAACCACACTAACAATGCTGGCAACTGTCTGGATGACCCTTCTCACTTTCCATTGCTACCACTGAGGGAGCCAAAGCAGTCTTAGTAACAGTGGGAAATTTGGGCCAAAAAGGCCTTGGACTGTATTTGACATCAGGTATGTTGGTTTATTTTTTTCAGTTGATTGACACTAAAGGGACTAGAGTGAGGCTCACAAAGGCATGTTGCTGCTGCTGCTGTTCATTTCAGGCTATTAGCATGAACAGAAACAGCCATTCCGTGCTGATACCACAAGATTTTCAGCCATCTGTAACATTTAAGTCCTTCTCAGTCCAGTATGAAAAATAGCTCAGGGAAGACAGGTAGGGGAACAAATCCTTTGGCTCCTCTTAGCAGCTAGGAGAAGATGATAAGGCTTGGAAGGAGGGATTACAGATGCTCTTCTCTCCTGTAATGCTTCGCTTCTATGAACCCAGTGGGGCAGAAATCCAACTGAAAATCCCTATTACATCCATAGCTGCTAGTAAAAGGTAATCTTCCCAGCTTGCCAATGCCCAAGAGCCAGAGCTCCAAGGGAGGAAGGACCCTTTATTCCACCTACTCAGGAAGAGGAGGAAATGACTCCTTGACTATTTCCATTTGTATGAATTCTCTACCCATAGTGCTCTGTATGACAGGGCAATAAAATACTATAACCTTGGATTTCTGATTTATAAGACTCAAAATAATTTATTCTAATTGCAGAAAACATTTGTGTTTGGGGCAACAGTTAATTAACTTCCCACTCACTATGTCTTCCTGGGTGCAGGTAAAGGGACAGACCTGCTTCTAACTTGGAGCATATTGTGTTTACTCCTGCCTTGCTGGTCACTGGGAGTACCAAACACTTGATTTCATTGGTCCCGGTCCTTGCTTTACTAAGCACTTTCAGCTTTCATCCTATAAGTATTTGCTGCACAAGATATAAATCAAGGAATTCAGAGAGCCAAAATAGACAGAAAGCTTGACAATGGCAGCTGTTACAGAAGACTTTGGGGTGAAAGATGATGGTGAGGGAATTATTAGAGCAGAAATGCCTCTGGTAAATCCTCCATGTATGGATGTTAATTGAGGTGAATAATTAGCTGGATTAAGAGAGCGAAGGCAGGTGATTCTGTGGGGATTAGAGGAAGATCTGCAGAGGAATGCCTGAGCTGATATGGCTAGCCATGAGTGGAGTTTGGTAGATGGGTGTCCAGAAGCTATTACCTACAGGACATCCTCATCAGTGAGTGAGAAAGCAAACTGATGGGTTGACTGTCATCAGGGATCCTGGGAAATTCGGGATTTAACTCTTTGCTGGCGCTAGTGTTCTGGGTTTTCCTCGGATTGTGCATGTGTTCTTTCTCTGAGTAAGTTTTCCGCCCTTGCACAGCTAATGCCAAGGGCCAATACATTTAGCTTTATGATCAGCAGGACTGCAGTGAAAACTGGCTTCTTTTGGAGGCACAGATTCACCACCAGCAGGAGGAGGGGGGCCTGGGGCCAGGCAAGCGCTGCTGGCCAAGAGCAATGGTTCCCTCCCTTTAGCAAAAGGTCCCAGAAAGCGTGACATGAGGAGGTTTTGTCTGGCCTCCAGGGCTAAAATTCTGGCCAGTCTCTCAACACTCGATATTTCAGGTGGTCAGAAAACATTATTGAAAATTTAGGAAACCTTGCTTTTTATTACGCTGCTATTTTCAGTAATGACTGTGCAGTAGCCCTGGACAGAGACATATGGTTTACAGTAGAATATCCATCTCCATAGATTTTTTTTCCATGGTTATTTATCATATTTGTCCTTCTTTAGCAGCACTACCATCAGTTATACACAATGTAAGAGAGTTGGTAATAAAGTGCCAAGTGCTCTGCTCTTGTTTTGCCAGCATCGGGACTGCTAATGGGACCATCTGGCTCCAGGGCCCTCTTTATTGCAATGGACACAAAGGGACATGTCAAGGTAAAGGGTAAAATCCTCCATAATGAACAACTGTGAAACAGCAGGCCCAAGGCAGAATGGTGGCATCTCCACCCCAAGCACTCCTGGCCCACATGTGTGATATTACAGAAGAAGTTACAGATCTGTTTTCTACTTCTGCCCCTCAAAGATTTCATCACAGTGTCTCTTAAAGTTGATATCAACCACATTGGTGGTAGTTTATCATTCAGAGGCTGCACATTGTCCTTAGAAATCCCAAGGCAAGGTATCATAAATCCAGCCCTGTTTTTGCATCTTCTACTACTCATCAAGTGGTCCTTCCATTCCACTAGTTAAAAGTTAAGAGTCCTTCTGTTTCTCCTCCAACAGTGTCCAATTCTTGCTTCACTGAGGAGCTCTCTTCCAGGGCTGGTCAGCAGACAAACTTCACCACTCCCCAGCATTGGCTCCATGGCTCATCAAGGTTACGGGCAAACATCACTGCTGCTCTTGTAACTCTCTGTCTTCTCCAGGAAACTAATAGCACTTCTGGGAACCTCCTTTGTATGGGGGAACATGAGGGAAGAAGAAGGAGAGAAGAAACATCTCGGCCTCTGCATGACAGAAACGCCAGTGGTGTTTCTGCCTCTGCAGTGACATCTTTCAGGGCTAGAACATGAGAGCTGATCAAAACAAAAAAGTTGTATCCCTTGTTTTAGTTTGTCCTTTGTTTTTTCAGTGTTTCTTTCTGGGTTTCTTGAGAAACTACCTGTAGATATGATATGATTCTGGTGACCTCCTCATTTTGCTGCCATCAACATCTATTGTTCTTACAGCTCTTCTTTTGCTGTTCTTTCTTGTGTGTCCATACTCAGACCTTCCTATTCATCCTCCACTCAGACCAGTCTTACTGCTTCTGTCACCATTCTCTGCACTGCAACCATTACACATTGTCCCTTCAGCTCCACGGGGTACCTGTTCATGTCCTGGGGCAACATCAGTACAGCAATTTCTTCTACTCCAGTCCGTGACCTCCAGGCTTTCCTGCAGATAGATCCCTGTTATTGACTGTCCGATTTCTCTGCTGTTCAGTCCTGAATCTTTCCAAAGCAGAGATTGTCATCATGATGGTATTCTGATGTCTGTCAGTAGTGGTCAAGATGAGACCTTGCTCTAGTCAGGATCCATATATGCAGAGGTGAAAGATATTAACCTCTCCTGGCCAGATTCTGGGTCTTATTTAAGACTTGGTTAGAGTTGCTGCTCCATCACTGGGTGGACTCTCAGATTGGCTCCCAGAGAGAAACAGCCAACAGGCTTTCCCCCTCCATGCCAGCTGCAAACTGCTGTTTATTTGGAAGGAGAGAAGGAACCAAAAAGTTGTATGAGAAGAGGCAAAACCCCAAAACACTACACAGCCTGCCTGAAACTAAAATTCTAGTTGGTTAAACTGGTCCCGGGAGAAACACTGTGGCACAAAATGAAAAAACAAAAATCTACTGCCAGGGAAGGCAGAAGACTATAGGAGACACTTAGGTTATAGGGGAGAAAAAGAACAATCCTGGAAGGTGGAGAGAAAGGGAGAGAGAATACTACCTCTTTGATTCTGAAGATACTTCTGAAGATAAGGCTTGCTTTTGCTGTGCATATAAGGTTCCTTCACAGCTTTCTTTCTAAGCATTCAGTTTTGTTCATTGGTGTTCCTCTGTGGACCATCAGTAGCAAAATCTAGGGGAACATTTGAGCATAGTCCTGGTCTTGGTAATGCAAGCATAAGAGGTGGAGTATCTCCACCAAATCTGGGAGAATTGGTCTGGCTTTGCATCCATATAAGTAAGAGCAAAATCTTGCAGATGGAAACTTCATATAACAAATGGTTCCAGATTAAACTGTGAGTCAGATGCTAAGCAGGAGGCAGGTGTGACACAAATCTGAGCAGTGGCAGACAGCCAGTCTTTAAGGCGAGAAAACTGCCAACAAAACTAAGAGCCCAAGGGAAGAGAGAAGACCAGAGTCCATCTTAGAGAGCTAAGAGATTTCTGGGAACGGGCTGTGTTAAGACCCAAAAGAGAATCTGAGAAAGAGGAGGAAGAGACAAAAGTCCACCTGGGAATCTGGGTGAGGGAATAGTGAGGGAAACTTTGAGGCTAGAAAATACCCCTGATCCACATCCCCCAAATCTATTGGAAAGCACCTTGTTGTGACATATCTCTTGCAGTATCACAATAACGCTCTTGCTCTTTCTTTCCAAACTTGGCTAAGTCATACCCAGGTCTAGACTTGCACCAAACTGAAGGACATTCAGCTGAGAGACTCTGATTTAGCTTGAGATGGAGATAAGGGTGGGAGACATTCACCACTGTACCTATTGCCTGGTGATGGAGGAGTGAGAGAAGTCCCGGAGGCTTGGCTGCTAACAGACCTCTGCCCTCTTTTGTGTAGGTAAAACCTTGTTAGACAGTATTGGTGGGAAGAAAACACTCGACTAGAATGTGGCTTTCCTTCAGGGTAGCAATGTGAGTTGTTTTTTAGCTGGAATTTCTGTTTTCCTCCACCTGAGAACCTCCTCTCCTCCATGCATTGCTGGTATGGGAGGAAGCTGTTTTGTCATTTAAAAGAAAGAAACAGATGGAATATGTGGCAGTGTTAAAAACCTCCAGCTTGTTGCCATAGTAACTGAGGGGGATATATTTTTTAATTATTATTTTAAATTCTTCATTGTCTTCATTAAAGGTAACAACGATAACGGAGAATAAACAAAGTGATGCCCTGCTGTGCAAATCAGTCCCTCAATAAATAAAATTAAAAGAGTACTCTGCATTGCAAATGCTGATACAGTCACCAGAAGGGTGGAAGGACTGCAGGTTATCTGAGGATGATGAATTATGCATGCTGGAAAGTTAAGGACATGGCAGGGTCATTTGGTACCTCTGCCCTGTAACTTCTGCTGGGTGGGTTAAGATGAGTCTGCTGGAGCACTGGACAAAGATCCAGCCTGCTTGCATCAAGGGATTGTCCAATCAACCTTAGGGGTCAGGAGGGAATCCTCCCAAACATTCATCATAAGGAGCATTGGCCAAGCAAGAAGGTGCCCTAACTGTTTGCTCCTTGTGAGCTGTTAAGCTCTGGCATTCTGGGATGGAGGATGTCTGACATCCTGATCTGATTGCCTGAGGAGTTATGCCTAGGTAAATGACAAGTGAGTGTCTTCCACCCAAGATGTCTAATACCCAATACATCTAACAAACTTCACTGCCTTACTACACCTCATGCATGCTGGTATTACTCTGCTCAGCACTGAAATTCACCTAGCCCTGCTCTGAACTACAGCAGCCGCTTTTCAGTTCATAGCTACACATCAGTTAAGAATATGAAGAGAACGGGTACTCTTGGCCATCTGAAACTATAGGATAAATCCAGGGTGGACTGTAACTCTTCTGGCTTGGAATTTGGCCTGGGGCACAGAAGTAACAAGAGGACAAGATATTTTTTATAGGACATCTCATGTTAAAGAAAACATCTCAAGCTGCTTTGACCTTACTTCTTGACCCAGCCAGACTTACGCAGGTGTGGTTGGACATCGACAAATTAAAGAGGTAGTTACAAGGGGAATGTGCTTAGGTGGCTGAGTGAAGAACAGGCCACCTTTGGAGGGAAATGTTTTTCTCCTGATGAGCCCAAGGTCAGTGAAGAGAATGTCTAAACACAGCTCTAATTTGATCAAGAGATCGCATTTTGTGATAACAAGTTTATACACAGAAAAATCCCCGTTATTACTTCTTCTGGCTGTGTTTGTTATTGCTGATGGAAGAGATTAAAAATACATTCAAGCCTAGGGAGATTCTCTCTGGGGATGAGAGTGGGTAGAGGTCCTCCAGCTTTCCTGTCTCTGCCCCTAGCCCTGGTCCTTTCCCACACTTTCCGCATGCCCGAGCATCCAAGCGTGAGGGAGAGGCAGCTCAGATGTGGGATCCAGGGCACAGGCAGCTGCTCCCTCTTCCCTCAGACAGCAGAAATGAATGTGGTCTAAATTTAACACTGTATTGTTCCCTGCATTTCCAGTGAAGTCTGAGTCTCCAGGGGCTGTAGCGTTGCCACCATCAGGGACAGGACAGCAGCCCTAGCTCTCCCCAGTCTGGGAGCCCTGGGCTTGCTGGGAAGCTCCAGGCACAAATTCCCGTAGTTAAATAAATGGACAAGGAAGTCCATGACCCTCTTGGGTCTTTGGTGCATCTCTACTGGGAGAAGAGAGAGTAAACATCAGCAAATTACCAAGTTTTCCCCTCTGCAGGTAGCTCTCTATTGGCAGGACCAGGTCAGTTCTTAAGGCAGAAACAGTCACTGGAAGGTGAGAGCTATTTCTCAAATCATGTAAGCAGGAATGAATCTCATGGGTTTTTTTTCTGGCTTTACTAGTAAGCCACCCGACTCTTCCAAGTCCAGGAATGAGACAGAGTTGTTTGAGGGTGCTTTCCAGTCACTGTCTGGGTCCTACTTTATTTGCCCCTCTAGGTGGCCAGTGCATGCTAAACAGCCAGAAAGACAGAAAGCAGCTCTCTTTTCTCCAGAGACAGAAATGAGGAAGTATCTGCCTGCTTGGTTTCTCATGACTACAAATGCACCGGCTGACCAGACCGTATTACTCTGGGAGTCTTCCTGATGCAAGGGGAATAGTATTATCCATTTTGATAGCTGTTCACATGTCATTTAATCCTGACTCTTTTAGTAGGTCTAAGTATAGTATTAAGCATAAGAGAAAGTAGGAAATATTATACAATAATCATTAGAGATAGAATATGATAGGAGTATAGGTAGTAGTTTTGCACATATGAGTACCCATTACCAGGACAGCTTTTGTCAGCTCAGCATTAGGTAAGCTAAGTGGAAGTTAAATGTCCAGGAAATATTGGAGGTGTGAGACAAATGACTTGAGGCTTTCCATGGGCAAAAGTTCAGAAGAAATGGCCTCATTGCCAAGAAGCCAGTAGATATAATTTTTTTACTTAAGTCATAACATAACGGAGGACATAGTTTAGATAAAGATAAGATGGTCTGATTGTAACTGTATTGCATTGTTCCTGATTTACTTGTGGTATCACACTGTAAGTTTGCTAAGTATATTTCCTTGTACATCTTACAGGAAATCCTAGTCTCATAGAGGAGGTTCCTTCAGCCTTTTCCTGCTAATGTCTGTGGGGTCACACAGTGTAGCTGGGTCCAGCTCCTCTGAATGATATAGTGTTGGTCCTCACACACAAATCTGCTTCTCTATTCTCCTTTAATCTAAAAATCCCTTTGATTTCCACCTGATAGACCTCAGTGCCGTGGTTTTCTGAGAACTGGCTGAAGGAGGGGATTCAACTTGTATCTGGGAAAGTATGCTTGGGTTAATATCTATATATCCTATTCAGCTCATCCTTGTGGTGATAGCCCCAGTTACAGAGGGGGCATTTGCTCCACCTGCTGTACACATCTCACTTTTTTCTTCCAGCAAAAATGGCAGCAGGTGATGACCTGTTTACGTAGCCAGTGGTAACAGACACAGCAAGGATCACTAGTTTCCCATGGCTGTTGTTGATAGCTTACAGTGGCTGGTAAGAAAACAATAGTGTTCTGTCAAACAGAAATGCACCTTGGGAATATACCCTCTGTCTTCTCAATGTGGGTTTTGTGACCTAATGATCACATCACAGCTGCTGATGGGCCCATCACACAACTACTGATGTGCCCATTGCAGGTATTATAACTTCTGCAAGGTGGCCCAGGTGGAGCTGTCAGGAAATGGTATCACATCCTCCCAGAATTATCAGGATTTCAGGAATATCCCTGCTTCACAGTGGGGGAAAAGAAAAAAATAAAAACTTTTAGTCTTTCATGTGTTTTGGTAAGAAACAACAGACTGGGAGTAGACAGAACACCTCATGTGCAGGAGACTACAGAACTGATATGGGACAAGAAAAACTGAGGTCCAAGTTTCCAAACTCAATTGGAGAGGCCATGGTTTTGAAAGTTGGGCCCTTCCTATTGAGCGTTGCTTTTTGCTGAGAATTCTGAGCATTGCTACTATGTTCACTTGTACTCTCTCACATTTCTCTTAGAAACCCCATACAGGAGTCAAAAAGACTGTTCCTGAGATGTTCTTCTGGAAAGTTTCAAAATTAATAATTTGTTACAAAATTTTTTTTTAGCTGAAAAACTCCCACCCAGGCATGTTTATAGCAATCCCCAGTTCATGGAGACTCATCCCTCCAAAGCAAAGCTGACTTTGAACTTCAACACCACTTTAGGAACTGGACTTAATCCTGCAGGGAGGAGAAGATCACATCCTTTTCTCTCTATGAAGTTAGTTTTAATGTTTTTCTTGTGCAAGCATTTCTTGTGCGTTATATAGATTAAAAAATAAATAATAGATATATATTATATGTACACATGCACTCTCTATAAACATACAGAGTCCACACTGAGCTTACCCTTCCCTGAGATCAGCATGTGGTCCCTCTGTTTCAGCATTCCCTTGGAGCAATGAAAAAAGCTTTAGGGACAGAGATAGATTAATCTTTGTGTGAATGATTTTCCCTGGTCCTCACTTCCAGAAAGGCCCATCCTGTGCCTCCATCTGCCCTGTGAGCTTGAAATTTTCCATGTGGACTCATTCCCCAGTGTGCTGGTTTGAGTAAAACAAAACCAATTCTTCTTTTCAGTGATTTTACTTTTCAGTTCAGTCTCTTCTAAGACTGCACTTTCTAAAGTTAACAACATGTTTTTCAGACACTGTCTGCTCCTAGAAGTGATAACGCTTGATGTTTATAGTTGGTACCGAGCTCACAGTACAATGGTGTGCAGAAAGGCTCTTGCTTACACTTAATCTTACAGAGACCAAGGTCACTGCTGTATTCCTTCGGTGCTACCTTGGGGCCCCCCTTAGTGTAAGGGTGCAAAAGGGTTGCACCTGTGGGGAGTAGAGAACAGGACAGGTGACCCTAACTGACCAAGAAAGCATTCCATCCCATACATGTCAAGCTCAGTATAAAGCTGAGGGATCACTGGGGGCAAGTTCTCTTCTTCTATGGCTGGTGTCCAGGGAGGACTATGTCCATTTCTTCAGCCTTCGATCCCAATCTGCACATTCCTGAATCCAGCTCTCATCTGCCACTGTGTCCGGGAGCCCAGCCTGGGATTTTCCCAGAGCTGCTCTGCAGCACCAGTGATGATGTGAGCATCATTAGGGGGAGCGTGTGATTGAGGGGAAAAATTGATACTGCTTTTGTATATATTTGTATACATTTCATTATTTTTCTTCTTGTTATTATTATTCTTTCTTTTTATTGTTATTGTTTCATTAAAGCTGTTGTAGTTTTTTTCCAGCCTATAAGCCTTTCTCCCTTTTCTTCTTTTCCTTCTCCTGTCCAAGAAGGGAAAGGGGTCAATAGAGAGCATCTGGCATCTGTTTAGTGGCTGGCTCAGCCCCAAACTTTGTCACCTAGGTCCTTCCAACATGGTACTTACAGGGAAGTGCAAATGAGTGAGCTGGGAGAAGAGGATGCATTTTTGATCTCTTTTTTCCCCTGACCAACTTCAATAAAGGAGCAGTTTTCAGAGGGTGGAGCATCTGACCTGTCTAATTTTATCTGTAAGGATGCAGATCTATCTTTTGAAAGCTGTTTTCAAAGTGACTCTGATAATAGGACTGCCTACACTGGCTGCAATGATTATTCAAAGCATTAATCAAGGAAAAAATTATGCCAGTTACTGATTAACTAATTATGGCAATCAAATATTCACTCCTCTCTTTGGAACGGTGGGCATGGCACTGGGAAAAGGTGACAACAACAACAAAAACCCTCAAACCAAAAAATAGTTGCTTTAATCTTTTTGTGAGCTCCAGGGGGGGTCCAGCCGTAGGAGACTGAAGGGGCTGAGAGAGGGTAGAGGGCTCCACCTGGGATGCCTCTCTCCATGTTTTTACTCCAATGCATCTTTGCCTGATCCCCCTTGTGCTTTAATGAAATGCCAGGAAGAAATAGCCAGTACTTCATTAAGGGAGAAGCGCTTGAAAGTGCCCCCTGTTAATGGCAGTGAATTAGAGCTTCGGTAACACCACTCAGCTCCCTGCTTCTGCCTCTGCAAACAGCAATGGAGAGTATGTCCCTGCAGCAGCAGGGGAAAATCCTGCACCTGCAGAAAGGAAACTTTCCAGGAAACTCCCTCCATCCAGATCCCCCACTGTGCCTGGAAGAGGGTAATGCAGAGGCAGGCAGGAATACAGAAATAGGGACAACTGGAGCTTTAGTAACATGTTCAGAGGGTCTGGACATGTTCCTGTATGGTCTGCTCTAGGAGCCTGCTCTAGGAGGGGGGTTGGACTAGATGATCTTTGGAGGTTCCTTCCAACCCCTGCCATTCTGTGGTTCTGTATTGCACATACCCCAGTGTGCTTCAGAGGAGGTCTGAGAAGTATAGATGGAGGCAATATGTAAAACGGGGGCAGGGAGATAAAATAACAGCTAACTGTATTATTCAGTCTAAAGACAAAACTTGGCTGAGCATCTAGCTGGCTGTGGAATTGTCTCCCAAGGAAAGGAGTGGAAGATCCTTTGTGGTTTCCTTAAAACAGCCAGCACGCAGTCTCGATCTATTTGCACCACTTGCTTAGTGAAGTTAATATGTTTCTCAATCAAGTAGCCTGTAGTACTGCTTCTTCTTCAGAAGTGAAACTCATATCAGTCCTCCTGCAATAGCACTTTCTATTAAACAGAGGTTAATACTGGAATATTTTGTCTCTTCAGAAGCTTTTGTACCTGGCTGAATACTGGTCCCACTGATGCTCTGCACCCAGTGTATCTATTCCTTATACATCACTGCAATGGTTTTCCATCCGAGCTCTGCAGATTCCTGGAGGTCCACAGGCTGCTCCTACAGGACTTGCAGATGATACAAAAGAAACATGAATGTGGTCAGTTGTCTTATATTTGTTCTACAGGAGATAAATAACACACTGGAATTTTTTTAAGAAGCTCATAAACTGAAAAAGTGGTTTCATCCATTGATGTCAATGTTCCATCTCATCTACAAGGCTTTTTTCCTAATTGTAGATGTTAGACATTAGAGGAAGAATATGTGTCAGAAAGGGTTTTCCAGTGAAAGGAAATATTTCCATCTGAGAATTATGTTTGTTTTCTTTGGTAACTACAACAATTTTCATTGGTTTTCAGTGTTTTTCTCTTACAGCACCAACAGAGCTCTGGAAGGGTTATCTGAAACTCCAGCTCTCCATGGTTCATCTCCACATTGCATTTTCACAAGTTCCAGTGGGGGGGGGGGCATCCCTTCATGCACAATTTGGAGACTTAGCATATGGTCTTGTATCACTGGCAATGAATCGCACAAAGTGGAGTTGCTCAAATGCCACTGACAGGATTTGGTCTGCAAAACTTTGTTATGGGTCATCTTGTACAAGCAAGGGAAAAAAGTCTAAGCTTGGCAGTGAGGCACTAAAATGAGAAGCTGAAATAAAAACTAACTGCAAAGTCAGTATGAGATTTGCAGGCATTTTGCCTGCAATAAATGACAGCCCACAAGCGGTCAGTGCACGTCAGTCTGGGAAGATACAGAAAAATCTCAAAGTTGGTCAACATGTTTTGGATTTTTTTTTTGCCATTAGGGGTGACATAGGGGTCTTCACAGAATCACAGAATGTTAGGGACTGGAAGGGACCTCAAAATATCATCTAGTCCAAGCCCCCTGCTGGAGCAGGAATACCTAGATCAGGTCACACAGGAACACATCCAGGCGGGTTTTGAATGTCTCCAGAGAAGGAGACTCCACAACCTCTCTGGGCAGCCTGGGCCAGTGCTCTGTTACCCTCACTGTGAAGAAGTTCTTCCTCATATTTATGTGGAACCTCCTATGTTTCAGCTTGCACCCGTTGCCCCTTGTCCTATCACTGGATGTCACTGAGAAGAGCCTGGCTCCATCCTCATGACACTCACCCTTTACATATTTATAAACATTAATGAGGTCACCCCTCAGTCTCCTCTTCTCCAAGCTAAAGAGACCCAGCTCCTTCAGCCTTTCCTCATAAGGGAGATGTTCCACTCCATCATCTTTGTGGCTCTGTGCTGGACTCTCTCAAGCAGTTCCCTGTCCTTGAACTGAGGGACACAATATTCCAGATGTGGCCTCACCAGGGCAGAGTAGAGGGGGAGGAGAACCTCTCTCGACCTACTAACCACACCCCTTCTGATACACCCCAGGATGCCATTGGCCTTCTTGGCCACAAGGGCACATTGCTGGCTCATGGTCATCCTGCTGTCCACCAGGACCCCCAGGTCCCTTTCCCCTACACTGCTCTCCAGCAGGTCAGTCCCCAACTTATACTGGCACATGGGGTTGTTCTTCCCCAGATGCAAGACTCTACACTTGCCCTTGTTATATTTCATTAAGTTTCTCCCCACCCAACTCTCCAGCCTGTCTAGGTCTCTCGGAATGGCAGCACAGCCTTCTGGTGTGTCAGCCATTCCTCCCAGTTTTGTGTCATCAGCAAACTTGCTGACAGAGCACTCTATTCCCTCATCCAAATCATTGATGAATATATTGAATAGTACTGGTCCCAGTACTGACCCCTGGGGACCCCACTAGATACAGGCCTCCAACTAGACTCTGTCCCATTGACCACAACTCTCTGGCTTCTTTCCTTCAGCCAGTTCACAATCCACCCCACTAACCGATCATCCAGACCACACTTCCTCAGTTTAGCTGCGAGGTCTCTTCAGAGGTATTTGAATTTTAGAATGGCTTAAGTTTGTCTGTTAGCCAGGAGTTTAACCAAAAAAAAAAAAAAAAAAAGAAATAGAAAAGCCTTGGATGTAAATTGCTATTTATTCAAAATGTAATTACTGCAGAGCCTGAAATTCATACCAGATTCAGAAATGAGATCACGCTTTATATTAATTGCTATTTCATACTGCTAGCTCCTTAATGTTTTTTATTTTAAAAATCATCAAGAATTCCTTTCTAGTGCCACTGACACCCACTCAGCCACCTACTTACTTACATTTCACATGCACACACGCACAATTTGCCCTTAAATGTTACTGAACATTTAAAATCTCTTCCCTCTTGGTAATTTTCAAACATTAATTATTTCAAATGTTTTCTTTTTTTTTTAGTATAAAAAGAAATTTTGCCTGACAGTCACCAGTAAATTCTCCCTTTTCTGAGATGTATGCAATGCAGAGCACAGAACTGCAGTTAGGACATGGATTTATTAGGGGCAGATCTGGAAAGCTGAGCTGGCCATCAAACTGGGGGAAGTGGTTATTCCCCTCTACTTGTCACTCATGAGGACATGTCTGGTGCCCAGTGTCCAGTCTGAGATTTCTCATTAGAAGAAAGCACTTGGCAAACTGGAGAGAGTCCAGTGCAGGACGACCAGGATGGCCGGGAGCTGCAGCACACGGTGCAGAGAGAGAGACTGAGGGAACTCAATTTGTTTAGTCTTAAGTAGGGAAGGCAAATGGGAGATGTAATTGCTGTTTTCTGCTACCTAAATGGGTTGATAGTGAAGATGCTCTTCCCAGAGGTAAAAAGGCATGAGGCAGTCATCATAAGATGCAGCATGGGAAATTCCAGTTGGACATAAGGAAGAAGTTTTTCACCATGAGAGTGATCATGAGAGAGGTACCCGGAGAGGTTGCGAGATCTCCATCTTTGAAGATATTTAAAACACAGATGCAGAAGGCCTTGAGTAACCCACTCAGCTTTGAAGTTAGCCATTATATGAGCAGGAGCTGGAAGGTCACTTCCAACCTGGATTGTTCGGCAATTCTTTATTTTGCTCCTTTCTCCTCCCAAGGTTGCCACTACACAGTGTTGTACTCATGGTCACATTGAAACTGCTGAGGGAAAATGCCTTTCTGAAATGCCATCCTCTTGGGATGCAGGACCCGAAACTGAGTTGTGAAAAAACATCTTAAGAATACCTTACAACACGGGTGCTTTCTCCATATGCACATTTGATTTTGAAGAAAATGGATTGTATAAACCAGAGACTTTATGAAGGGAGTGCGGTAGAGCAGCTCCTTTGTCCAAGCCTCTGGAAGCTAACACCACCCCTGATAAACATTTCAGGTCCCAGAGGGAGATTTTATCTGCATCCATCCTTTGCTACTGTGACTTCTTTTCACCCAAATACACTCATGTAATCTAAGATAGAGGGATTCAGCCTGTCCGTAACAGTTCTTCCCTCTCCGTCTGGTTGCTTGCAGTTAGCTCCAGACTACTAAAATGAAAACTAGACCAAGCTTGCACTTAGAGAGGGAAGTGGGCTGTAGACACCCTGCAGGTGGCCCATTCCCTACTGTATATATGTCTCCTTTTGTACACAAATATTACCTGCCCCACACGAGCATGACTTGTTACTTTTGGCTTACAGTTGCAACTGATAATCAAACTTGGGGAAAAAGGTTTAAAAACCAGAATGTTGAAATCCTCCCCTTTGTCCACACATACAGACAAAATACTCCCACCTGCACATATCCCAGGCACTGGCTCCTGCATCCTATGACGTGCACACGCAGCCTCTCTGTTTGTCCTTCTCTCTCTGACCAGTCCAACCCACTGGCAATCTGTGTGTCCCTTCCCACTGTCTTCAATGTCCCTTTGACCCAGCCTGGTCACCAGTATTCATCATACTGGCACTGGTCTGTGCTGGAAATTCCATAGTGGAGTCTGGCACCTGAAAGTGCTTGGGTGTCCTAGTTTCCCAGGAACAGACCCATGGGCCAGCCATGGCAGGCAGGCCGTGAGTAGTCCCGAGTCAGCTGGGAGATTCAGTCAGGGCAGCTGTCCGAGCTGACTCGCAGGTGTATCCCATACCACTGACATCAAGCTCGTTATAAAAGGTGGGAGTTTATGAAGGGTGGAGAGTTCTTTCTGGGGTTTCTCCTTCCTGGTCTTTTGTTCCTGCTGCTGATCCTAAGGATGAGGCTGAGTAGAACTTTGTATACTTTATATTGGTGATTGTATTGATTTTGTTATTTCATTAAATCTGTTTCTACTTCAACCCATGGGGCTTCTCCCTTTTTTCCCTGGTTCCCCTTCTCAGCTGGGGAGGGGTCACTGGGTGGTAGAACAACTGCTACAGTTTATCCTCAGGTACAGGCTAAATGTGGACACTGAGGAAGAGGAGGGCAGAGGAATTGTCTGGGAGATGCAAGTTTTTGCAGGAGAGCTATGGTCAGTGCACTCTTTCTCCACATGAAAAATACTTCCTTCTGCCCCTTACAATACCTACTGGGCTGCCAGACAGAGGGGAACACTAATGTTGTTGTAAAAAATGTGAACTGGTTTTATTTAATTCTGAATAGAGTATTACTGTATTACAAACCCATAATCTCTGCATGATTTTTGCCTCTGGAGTCAAGGGGAATAAGAACAGGAACTATAGCCATAGCTATTGCTTAAGAAGAACATATGCTTTCAACGGGGCTCCATGGCACGACAGATATGGCTGCCCACTGAAAGGACTTCCTTGTGTTTTGGGTGTAGCTGCATACTTGCCATCCCACTGGGGAGGGAATCTTTGCCTATTGGAGTTACATTTTGTATCTCCCCTTTATGCACTGCTCCTGTCTAAAAGACACTGTAGAAACATTAGGGATTATTAGAGAGGATGAAGCTGTATGACCAAGTATTAAATACTTATTCCCTTGTATCCTTCATTTGGATTATTTGAAAATCCTTTCCTTAATTGTCTTGATCTGCTTGCAAAGTAGGGCTGTGCTGCTGGCTGCAGCCCCCACTCTTCATTGTCATTCTTACTTATCTCTCCTGTAGAGCAAGGCCCTGGTCAGGACTGGGGCAGATTGTACAGGGGATCCTGTAGATACGAATAAGAAGACACAGTCCTTTTCCTGCTGCAAACTCACAGACTATAAAAATAAACAGATGGAGCATGGCAAAAGGGTTCGCAATGTACAATCCAAGTGATCAAGGCTGTTGCTGGCAGCCACAGGGGCAGCATAATTACAGGCTTTTTTGGGTTTTTTTTGCTAAAGACATGTTTTACTCACCCACCATTTGGAGAGTTCATGTATATTGCTCAGAGATAAAGACATGCACTTGGAGGGATAACAGCAAAGAGAGGAGGTGCCAGAAGGAGGGAGCAATGGTCAGGAATAGGTAACTAACAACCTTAACAGAGCCAAGAAGGAGAAGCAAGGCTGTGTTCAAACTGCTGAGATGAGCAAGGAAGCTGAGGGAATGGTGTTGATGGCCCTGCAAAAGGCTGATGAAGGCTGCCAGGATCAGTTCTTCCTGTTCTGATGGACTCTGAGATACTGAAGCTTCTGTTTCATGGTTTGAAGCTTCTGTTGGCCAGAAGCGAGCATCAACAAGCAAACTTTCTATAGGGCAACTACCTACATACACCTTTCTCCTTGACTCTTGACCCAAGACTACCATGCACAGTGAGGACAGACCCCAATGTAATGGGCTACCTCTGCATGTGCAGGAGCACCAAGGTCTGCAAGCATGGTCCTGTGCATGGGGCTAATGTGGCCTTGGGGACATGAAACAGAAGGGAGCATGAAAGAATGCTGGAGGAATAAACTTGAGATTAACTTGTGTGAAAGGGAAAGTCTGAAGGGAGGAGATGAAAGGATATGGGGATGTATCACACCGAGGTAAATGGGAAGGCCCTGCTTCCTCACCCCAGCTGGGAAAAGCTGGGAAGGGCGGGTGGCAGGGGAAATGAGAGGGGGGATGGGGGTAGTGAGTGGGGAGTATGGAAAGAGCTGAAGAGGCAGAGGCTTACTGTGGTAATAAAGAGGAAAATGTCAGATGAAAAATTAAGCCCTAGAGAAGGATGCAACAAATTCTTTAATCAGCTTGTCTGGATGAGCAGGAGGGTTAATCCAGCTATGACAGAGAGAAAAGACTAAACAGGGCAGGGCCAGCCTGGCTGGAGAAGCACCATTTAGTCCCAGTCTGAAAGTGGAGATGGTGGGGAAGGCAGGGCAAGGGCAGGGCTGTGAACAGCTCAAAGACACAGAAGCTGGGGGTCTTCCCCTGCTCTGAGGAGTATGTGCCTGAACAGCCCCTATATGGCTGTTGCCCTCCCTGCCTGAGCATCAGGCAATGCAGAGCTTTCCTTTATAGCTGGAAGAAGACAGTCCTCTTTGGGGTTCACTTGTAGCAAGCTTTCCATGTTTGTTGTTCGGCAAAATAGAAGTGATGCTTCATAAAATCCACCTTTGGTACTACCTTGGGCAAATTCAGAATTTACCCTGTATCTGGGCAGGGCCAGCTGGCAGAGATTTTTACTTTGTAGGAGCTGGATATAGTCCCAAGGGGGCTGCATGTGCACTGTGCTGTTCCCCCAGCTGCTCGTACAGATATGGCATGTGCTCAGGTAACTCCAGCTGATCTCAGTTTGGGGTGGCTGCCCATTTCAAGCTGCATTTCTGCCCCTAGGACATGTAACCAAGCAGGCTGGGAAAAGGAGGGGTAGGTTAGAGTAGTTCACCATGTATTTAATAATTATTTTTCTCAAAAATGATAATAGGTTTGTTTGGTTATAATCTTTTACAGAGTTCTTCAGTTGCCCAGAGTGCCTTCAAGCCAAGTGGGTCCCATTCCTCCACCCAGTGGTGATACCACTCCAGAAAACTGATGGTGATGGCATGGGAAGGAGCAATCTCCTAAGCCAGAAAGGAGAAAGGGTGCTGCCTTTGGAGGGTTAGTTGCCGAAAAAGAAATGTGACAGTCTACTAGTTCTCTTACTCTGCAAAAACTAAAAGGGAAGAAAGCCTCCAGGAGGGAATGGGGGCAGAAATGGTTATCATTTAGTTGTGTTGTGAGTTGTTGGTGGCTTTTTTACTAAAACCTATTTATCAGCTGTGCTAAGAAGGCAAAATTTACAACAGTAACTTAGAATATGAGACTACATATAGGTACCTAATTATGCCTAACGCTGAAGGGTAAGATATAGGACACAATTACTTGTATTACAGTATTTTTTTTTTGCATTTGCTACAGGACAAGAACAAGGCCAAATTCTGCTTTCACCCACCCTGCAATATATCCATCAATCCCCAGCAAGACTGCTGCCCATTTGCACCAGTTCAGCTATGAGCAGAAGTAGCTGTCCAGTAAGCTGACCAGAGTGCAGCGGGCAGCCTGATGCAGTGATGGAGAGGAAACGTGGCCTGCAGCAGCTTGAAGCAATGTGCCAGATATTAGTAACCAAAGGCTATACCGACCTTTGTGCAGAGGAGACAGGGCCCCGTGGGTGACTTTTAACACACAAGTCACTCATCAGTGGATAATGCACAATTTTCTAATAATGGAGCCAGCAGCTGTGCACTAGAAATGTTTTTGGGCACAACGGCATGCTTCTGTAGTTGCAGCCTGGGAGGCATGAAGCAGTGAATTAGGATGAGAGCCTCAGCAAGAAATTCTCGCTCTAGGAGGTAGGCTGCAAGAGAGACGGCTCTTCTTATTGCTGTTATTGCTACTTCTCTGAAAGGTTATCAGACCTTATTTGTCCTGTTGTCCTGCCAGAGGGAATGGCTGCCTGACTGCTGAGGAGCTCCATGTACTCAGCTGGCACAGGTCTCCTGGATTAGGTCATCCCTGGCACTGAGCATGTGAGGGATGTGGGGAGGAAAAGTGAAGAATCACTGGGCTTTCACCATCCCGTGCAGGGGGATAATCCCTTGAGGACTACTTAAACTTGCTATTTTGTGATCTCCAGGATTTTTCTTCTCCATCTCAGGACCATGACCTGAGAAAAACTGGTCAAAAACTGTGAAAAACTGGTCAGGGAATTACTCTGCTTTAGCCACTTCCTTCATGTCTGAGTTGCCAGAGCACATCTGCAAATCTGGGTCAATGTGTTGTCTGTCCTTGCTCCAAAAGTTCTACAGATATACAAGCAATGTCATCCTTTCCTTACAAAGGGAAAAACAAAGGGCACAGACTGTGTTTTTACCTGACGTCAGTCAGTAAGTTGGTAACAAATTTTGCAGTCCGGATACAACTTCACCATCTTCATGACGTGGTCCTTGCACTTTAATTAGAGGTGGCAGATAGCAGGTAGGAGGAATGAAAGCCACGGGGATTTAAAGAAAAAATTCCTTGTCTTTTTGTTTGGTCTTCAAGAGTTTTGTGACAGTGAAGAACAATACTAAGGCAAAAATGCCTGGTTGGCACCAATGGGGCTGTGGAGCAGATAGATCTCTCTCAACTTCATAGGCATGAAGCTCTGCGCTTTTGGTTGAAACTCCAGTTATTTGATATAAAAAGTTCCAGAAAGAGCTTGGGCAAACCTGTAGCCCTGTAGTGAGCTATTGCCATTGCTAGGAACCGGTCACAGGCTTTGTACTGACTCTGTGAGACCTTGGCGATGAGGTTTGTCAGGCCTGAGCTGCCTGCAGATTTGTTTTACTTTCTTTAGCAGTAACAACAGCTTTGCTAACTGACCAGGTAGCTACAGCTGGTTTGTTTTGTTTTTATCTTTCCATGGTATAACTGTATTTCTGACTCTAATGCCATGATTTGGCACAGAGAAATGTAAGCTTGGTTTGACAACAGGCCTTGGGAAGCAGGGGCACAAGATGCAGTTTAGAAGAGTACAGGTATGGGATGGGAAGAGATGGGGTGCAGGCTGGCACTGGAAGCCACATGGCTATAAACAACTCAGCAACAGCCATTTAAAGAAATGCAGCTGGAAAAATGTCCAGGAGCTGGATAAAAACAATTATTCTGTGCAGCAAAGAGAACAAGGAACAAGTATCCAGCATTTGTAAAGTGCACCATGCATAATAAATTCTGATGTAATTTGGAGTTACAGACTGATGAAGAAAGAGCAAGGTGTGAAAACAGACATATAAAAAAGGCCCCAACAGGACCCTAGAGTAAGGAAGAAGAAACCATCAACATCATATTCTTCCCAGTGAAGGACTCCAGATGCTGATGACACACCATGATAACCCCCATCCCCTCCTATCAGAGAGAAACCACCACCATCAAGACCCAGAAGAGCAATGGAAGTGTGAGCATAACGCCAGGGGAAGCGGTGGAAACTGAGAAGTTGTGGGTTTTTTCTGTACAGAGCTACAGTTCCTTTTTCTATTATAGTCAGATCTGGAGTAGTATTCCTGGATTACACTGTTAAGATTTCGATTATACTAACAACAAATTCTTGGCTTTATATATATGTGTGTGTATATATATATGTGTGTATTTCTGCTGTGCCCATAAACAAGAACTTGGATATTATACTTGATTTCAACTTCCTGCAGATGGAAGATTATTCTGGAATTTAAATGCAGTCCTTTTGCTACAGACTAACTAATGCATTCAGCCCACAGGAAAATCCAAAGAGGTGTTACATCACTCAAAGAAGAAAACTGGAAACTGCAAAGGGTTTAAAAGGTAAACTTTAACTGCTCTTTTTTTTTTCCCTGAAGAGAATTGAATAGAGAGACTGTTTCACAAAGTGACCCCTGTACTTTCTCTGAAAAGTTATGGTTATATCTAGGTGAACGGGAGCAAAAATTATCTGCATAAGAGCTTAAATGGAATAGTCCTCAGCCTCATGCAAATTGTAACATATGTCATTTAGCCGAGATAAATTCCCTAATACTCCTTAGTTATTTTCACACTTAAATCCTCTATCATACGATTCTGAGAGTCCTTCTGTCTGGTGCTGGGAGGAATCCAAGTACATTTGAGTGAGATATGCCAGGCTCTGCAGTGGGGTTTCCAGGACGGGAGCGATGTAGAAAGAATTTGCCCTGTTGCACCTCAGTGAGTGAGCAAGGGGGTATTTGTGAACAAAGGAGGCATAACTGCAAACATATCCAACCACAAGTGGTTCATTTAAGATTATTCTTCCAAATTACCTCAGCAGCAGGACATCCTTACTGCCTTGTAGGAGACTACTCTGTAGCCCTAACAGCTCTCATGGCAGATCCGTGTGGTTTACGAAGTCTGGTGGGATTTCAGCACCATGTAAGCTGGCTGCAGTGAAGACAGGGACTTGGAGTTGGCCCATTATTTCTTCCAAACATCCTCTCTCCTCCTTGAGCTAACTGCTGAAGAGGTGAGGAGCTGTGGGTGGTCGCTAGATCTGTTCACTGTCCATCCTTTACTCTGGTCCTCTTTGCTCCTTCCCTGGTACTGCCAGTGATGCTGGGATGCTGTGCAGGGTGTGTTGCTGAACTGTCTCGGCGTGAGCGGAGGCCTGGAGATTGCTGTACGTGCTGGGCGCTTGCTCTTCTGCTCCCTGCTCCCTCCTGAAAGCAGTGAGCCAGATGGCCGAGCCTCTCCTGCTTTGTGCGCAGCCATCGGAGCATTTGAACCATGCACCCTGTCACTGTAGCTGTGTATGGAAGCAGGGCAAAGGCAGGAAACATAAGGTTTGAGTTATCAGAGAGACTCCTTCGGAGAGCAGTTGAAATGGGCAACAGTTGAGCACAGAATGAGCACGCATGTGCTACACCACATGCATTAACCATGAGGTGGGGAGCAGGGGGATCCCAGTTGCTACTAAATCTCTGCTCACTCAGCTGGAGAGATGTTCTGGCTTGTCTGTTTGAAGTGTGTGATGGAAAGCTGCGGCGCCTAGTGCCCAGCACAGCTGGGCAGTGGTCAAGAGAGCTGGGCTCTGCCCTTGGCCCTGCTGCTGACTTGCTGAGTGACTTTGCATATACCCAGTCAAGAGCATCCATTGATAATCTGACTGCTTCATTTTGGGGAATGTGATTATGTGGGACCCTGATGATTGCTGGATGTCCTTCTTTTGGTGCTAGACAGCCTCTGTAGCAGAACTTGTGCTTTGAAAAGAAGCCTTTCTTCTACTGCCACAACACACCACTTGTCAGACAATGTGAGAGGGAATAAGCATTTGCCAGCACACAGAGCCTTCCTGACAGCCCCAGTGTGTGTGTGTACCTGTGCCTGGGAAGTGCTGTTAGGCGGTAGCTTGCACTTCTCAAAAAAGTTGTGTGCTACCTCAGAAGCGTCTCCTTAAATCTCTAGGTAAATAAAGACTCTAATGTCTGTTATCTGACTTCACAGCCTTTCAGTTTCATTAAGTTAATAGCCTCCATCATGGGGCCAACCCGGATGCCTGCAGTTGATTTAAAACCTGTGAATTCATCAATCTTAAATTGCACTTCAAGCAAAGTCAGTGTACCACACTCTGGGGACACATGGAAACCCTAAAGCTCAGTGCAGGACTTTGATGCCAGCATGACAGGAACCAGATAACCAGGGCCCTTTGTGCAATCCTTATCTGGGCTTGTTCAGCTGAGAACTCCCCTTGCTGTGCTGGTGGCCCATGTTTCTCTGGTGCATGGTGTGATAATTTGTCTTTGCAGGCAACATGCTAAGCAGACGGTTATGGGAGAGCTGTTCTTGCAGACAGCTACTCAGGGATGCATGAGCAGAGGTGGACAGGTCCAGAAGATGGGTCTTGGGGCAGCTAAACATTTTCTGTGTTGACTTCCTAGTTTAGGCTTGTCCAAATTAGCTTCTATTGTTCTAGCTTCTCTTCTGTCACCACATAAGGCAAAGGTATCTTTGCTACTCCCTAGAGGCTTTTGAGAAATGGTTCTTCTGCAGATACCAGTGTGGCTCTTTGTCACAGAAAACTTCTACGGAGATGTAATTGCTGGAACAAGGGACAACTAGGATCGTGGACAAACCTTGGAAAGAGTATTATTCCTTATCTTGCTAGACCTATCAACAACATAAACTATGTGCCTGTTGGACAGGCTTTGGCCCATGTACCTTTAGACCTGGGCCAGCAGGTAAGGCCTCATCTGGCTTGTGGTGACCCACAGACATAGACATTGAGCTGCCAGTCAGGGCACTGTGAAAACAATTGGCAATACGAGTCCCTTTCTCAGCACATAGGGAGGACTGTTGGAAGAGAAGCCAAGCTTATGTATGGATACATAGGGACAAACAACGTTAATTTTACTTCATTTATTTCAGTTCAAATCAAAAGGACATGCTTCTGCTGACAAACTCTGTCCTAGCTTGACTGACTTAACATTTTTCACCCCTTCAGTTCTGTGTGTGCACAAGTCCTTCTAACAAACTGGATCACTGAGACAGAGCTCACCCCTTGCCACCTAGCAAAGGTCCTTCCTGTTGACTCAGACATTTCAGTACTCATATTCATACTGCCACTATCAATACCAGGGGTATAAAAGTAATCACTGTCTTATCCAGACCTTTTCACATTTTGTAGAAGTTCTCCACCTTCAGTCTAGACTCACTGTGTTGATTCGGAGGTGCAGTCTCGGTTTCTGGATGCACTGCAGAGGCAGAGTCAAACTGAAGACAGAGCAGAAACATGCCTGTAAATTAACTCTGAAGTGATTTCAGTCTTGGGTCCCTTGGGCTGTTGGTATTGAATCTTTCAACAGGAATAAAGAAACTAAAACTAAATCAGAAGAAGAGAGAGAGGGGCAGCCAACTCCACATCTATCCACACGCAAAGCTCCTTATGTGAGCTCCAGACTGTTTTTGAAAGTGTCCAGACAGAGGAGGAAGGAAGAGTAATATGTGCCCGTGTTTTTATCCAACCTCTTACTAATTTATAGTTTGTAATGGTACCTTATTTTTCATTCTTGGATGCTTTTCCTCCTTGCTGAGTCCTTGCTGCTGCCTGCATCTCATACATAGCAAGGTCCTCATCACATCAAGAATTCATAATCGTCCAAAAATATTCAATAGGAATATAAAATATTTACATGTGAAAGGCTGTCAGACCAAATGAATCACTTGTGTTACTCTGCCGGAAATTGTTCACCTAGAGAGGGCATGAATTGTGCCAGGGCACAAGATGATTGTGTGATCCTGGATGAGCGCTGTGGGTACGGTGTGGACGAGACCCCAGGGTGGTCCTCACAGCTCCTGTCCTTGGCCGCTTTGTGGTGTGTGAGGGTGGCTGGCAGCCAGGTGTCTGTCTTCCAGGACGGGGCAGGCTGCAGGTGTCTTTGCATAGCCAGCCAGCCCTTGTTCTGCTGAGCACAAAGTAACACCATCAGACAGAAGGAGGCCAGGTGGACAGGCTTGGTCCAGACATCTGACACAACCGGAATTTACATCCCAGATTCTCACCTTCTTTTAAGTGCCTTGCTGATTCTTTTTCAGCATAGGTGCACTTCCGCTACCCTCTGTTTTTTTGCTGAATCTGGCCGGTGCACGTACCTTTCTCCTGCACAGCAAAATCCCCATAGAGGTTGTCTCCAGTCTCAGACTCCTTTCTAAGCTCTGCTCATGCTCTGACTTTCTTGAACCAGCCCTTCTGTTGTACAGGCTCCTCAAGACTGTCAGTTGCATCCTCTCGTAATCTCCCTCTTTTTCAATAACCGCAGCTGGATGCTGCACAGTTGCCATGGCGTGAGCTGGGAAGAAAGTGACCTGAGGGCATGTCCACATGGCACAGTGCACTGCTGTGCTGGAGAGCTGAGAGAGCCCAACAGCAGGGTGTTGCGTGAAAACATTAGCTCGGGTCATGGAAGTAGCACAGCAATGCCAGCAGACTGCTCCCAGCAGGACCAGCTCCCTGGAGCCAGCACCACACAGTGCAGCTCCTGTGCCTTCCAAATCACAGCTAAGGCATGACGTGCAAGCCTGGAAATTTCTGCATGAGCTGCACTGTATGATGGACATATGCTCTTTAGTGTAAGCGAGAGCAGAAGATGCCCTGTGTTTTTGAGCACACGGTCTAGGGTTCACTTATGTGCACTATCACACCAATGAATAAGCTGTAATTCCCTGACTGAGCACACCTGGTTACCATTTGACACTAGCCAGCTAAGGTCCTTTTATAAACTCCATGTCTAGAATTAAATGGCAGGAACCTAAATGCTAATCAAATTGGATCATGTCTGGGACAGATGTCTAGGCCATTTTATATACTGATAAAATGTTCCTATGAAGCTAAGGGGTTTCAGGGTGCCTGTCTGGAGGAAGTTGTCTTACCCAGGTCTGTTCTAGTACAAGAACTGTTAGCCGGAAGGGAGTCTGATAAGAAAGGGTGTCTGGTAATTGCTGCTGGCTGTTGGAATGATTTGTAAATACAAGATTTTGGAATGGAGATAAAATGCATCTCTGTAAACCGGTCATCCCTAGTGTAGTTTGCGCTCCCATTCCCATTCATGTACTAAATAGCAATGACTGTCAGAGCTCTCCTCATGAGGCTGAGCAGGCTCCAGTTTTCATCTGTTTGTTGATTTAACTTTGACACAAGAGAAGAACCTATTCTGGAAGAAATACCATATTACAATACTGGGGCAATAAATCCAGCACTCTGGCAACATGCAAGGGGAGAAGGGGCTAAGAGGAGATTGGAATGCCCAGCAATCTCTGCAGTGCAAGATTTGATCAAGACTTCATGTTCCTTGGATGAACTCTTTGAGCCCAAGGCTCCTCTGGTCTTCCTGAACTGGTATGGAACCACCACCCTGTTACACAGACAAAGATTCACTGGTAGCTGAGTTTTACTGAACCAGTCCCCCAAGAGCCTTTAAGGGGTTGGGCTAGAAGGTAGGGAGGAATCTAGACTCATTTCACCCACTGGGACATTTGACAAGTCACTTAATCCCTCTGTGCTTCAATTCTCTATCTTTAAACAAAGGCAACACTGCCATGATGAGTTTTGAGGGTGCTCTGCTGGTAAAAATGTGGTGGTCATCTGAACAACACCAGTAGTGCATTAGAATTAGGGCAAGGAAGAGGACTTTGATCTGAAATATCCCGTTAGGAGCCATCTACAAGGAAAAACACTGGCCCACAGAAACTAACATTTTCTCAGTATCTTCCCTACAAATTCCAAACTCTCTTGTTGCCCCTTCTCTGATGAACTCTGGGAGCCTGGAAGATGCATGTGCATAACTTCACACTCACACACACAGGGTTTTTTTCTACAGTGTCAGTATGGAATAGACTGTGAGGATCAGAGCTGTGTAGGAAAACAGAACAGACCTAAGGATTTCTACTTAAGAGCAGTGGGAGAATGGGGGGGGGGGGAGGGAATCACTCAAGAATGTATTATAGAGAACAATCCTGTGTTGACAGACGGATGAACTAAGTGACCTAATAAAAACTGTTGTTACAGATTTTTTCACTTCCATCACATAATAGAGGACTTCAGTCTCCAGAGCTGTCAATCCAACACGTTTCACTGGCAGAAGTATTCACTCAAAAATAATCTTGGTTAAAGGAGAGAATCTCAGTTAACTGCTTGCCTAGGGCAGATAGAATGCAGCCAGGAGTCTTTTTTGGCAAGTAATTATAAATGCACTTTTGCTGCCCAGGTGCAGGAAGCACGGTTTAAGCTTTTATTCATTAACATAATTAAAATTTCCATTTCAGCTGTCACTCTGGCATTGACAGTGCTTACAAAATTGTGACCAGGTCAAGCCAAAATTGGCAGTGAGCCTGATGCTGTGCACCGTGAGTTCAATTGCTTAAAAGAGCCAAAAAGCCACCGATAGAAATGTTAAATGATTCAGCGGTACTGCCATGCACTTTAGATGACAGAAAAGGGTGGCCTTGAAGACAGAAAGAAACAGAGGAGAGGAATGTTCAAGAACACGGGAAATGCCATGTCTAATCTGGCCAATTATTCATTTGTTTGGTATTTTGTCTTTGGTACTGGTGAGTACCAGCAGCTATGAAGGAAGGCTCATAGGATCTCACACTGGACAGTTAAGAATAACTGTTGCTTAGGGAAATATCTTCCACAGCACCCTTATTAGTGGTTGGCTTATGTGCTATAGTGTGAAGCTTTTACATCCATCATTTGTATCTTAACTTCTGTTGTAAATCTGGAAAATTTCAATATCTCCTTCTTATTTGAATCCTTCCGCACCCTGCATCTCAGAGATATCTTGTAGCAGTGATTTCCACAGGTGAATGCATGTGCCTGAGGAAAAGTATTCCCTTTGATGGAATACTTTCCCCATTGCTCAGTTTAATGAGATGTGCCTTTGGTGCTGAAACATGAAAGACAAGGTAAATAGGAACATTGAATTTGCTTTTCTCCATATTTTATTCTAACTATTTTGAATGCCTATTTTATTCATATGATTTATAAAATAAATACACCTGCCATTTAATTTTCTTCCTACATGGAATTCATGCTATGCCTTTAAACAATTGTGTTGACTATTTCTGGATACCTTTGATTTCAGCTATAATTTTCTTTGAATACAGAACTGAATACAATATTCTGCACTTACATACTGATCTTACACCAGTTTTAGTAAGAAACTCCACCCTATTCCATATGCACGGCCCAACAAATGGAGAGTAATATTTGACCACAGAAGAGCACAGTGCTATGAGGATGTAGACTGTAGCCTAAGAGGACATAAAATCTTTCTCATTTTGAACCAGGGAACACATATGGATATGTCAAATGAATCCTTCCAAGGTGCATTGTTACCAAGAAACTTTACACTGTTCCATGACTGATTCCTCACATCTTTCTCTAGGTTTGCCAAAGAATATTTACCATTTGAAAATGTTGCCACCTTACTGACTATTCACACTTACCACATTGTCCATTAATCTACAAACCAACATAGATCTTTTTCCCATGTTGGAAATGGCAAATTTGATGCTAAATTACTTATTTATTTTTTCAGATGCTTAGCCAGCTTGTCTGCTTGCCTTGGCATGATGTTCTCATTAACAGAGTACCTGATTGCCTACTCTCTTGTTTGGGCCTGTCGAGAACATTTTGAAAATCCAAGTGAAAACAGGCAGATAATTTTCATTTGTCCTGTATTTGCTGACATGCTCAAAGAGTGCTAATAGATTGAAGTAGCTTTGCAAATGCCCTTCCAGAGTCCCTGCTATAACTGCAACTTTCAGGTATTTTGTCATTCCAGTCTTGTATTCATGGCAGGTAACCGACACTCCCTGCTCTGCTTTCCCAAGCACCTATTTCAGAGGGCTGCTGCAACATCTGCCACCCCCTGATTCTCCTTAGAGCTGATATCAGCCAGGCTGTGTACTTTCTGTAGCAACTTCACAACTTCATTCTTAAATTCATTCAGACCATCAGATGTACTGTGTGACTTCTGTCAAATTGCTTAACTGTTCTCTGTTGCTGTTTCCCCTCCTCGCCTTTGTATAATAAGGTAAGAGTAGTTATCTCCCTCACAGTGGGATGGAGAAACTTAATTCAATCATTTTTGTGAAGTCCTTTAAGTTCTTCAGAAGAAAGTTGCTACAGAAGTGAAAGTACTATTATTCAAGGACTTAAGCAGTGTTCCTAAATATATATACATAAATATATTTTAGAAAATTTCAGTCCTTCTTTAAAAATGTGACTGGATGCTTCTGTGATCAGTCCTGCTTCTAATGTATTCACATGATACTACACATAGGAAAGAATTGCCTCTATTTGGATAGATGCTGTAGATTAATTGTTTTATCCTATCATTTCCCTGCAAACATCCCTGACATATTAATATGTACAAACGAAAGGATTATGATACCAGGCCAAATGAAGCATCTGGTTTCAATTTTTGTTCATGTAATCTCTCTCTTTTTTTTTTTTTTTTATTTTTTTTTATTACAATCCCATTTTTAATGCCTTTACTTTTTTGTTCTTTTCTGCCTCCTGAGTAGATTACGTGGCTTCCCCCCAAATTTCCAGTGAAGCTGAAACTAGGATATGATTTTTGACTTTACTTATGTCTACATGTCACAGCAGCATCCATGACAGTGTCCCAGCTTGGGGAACAGAGCTTATCCTGCCACTGCACACATTTGTTCTCAGAAGTTACTCTAGATCCAACCAACCTCCTTCACCCAGCATCTTCTCACATTTTCCTTCTGTTCCTCTGCTCTTAACAGCACTTTCCAGTAATCCCCCCCTTTGTATTTACACATTACCAAACAGAAGTCATTTATTTTCTATTGTTATCTCTACATTTCTGATAATTGCTCTCGCAATTTTTTCTGAGACACCTTCTTGCTTTGTGGTAGAGATACTGATGACCATCACATCAGATCCCTGAAAACATACTGCTCAGTAACCAGATGAATGGGCCTATTGCCATTCTCTAAGCCTCAGACAGATGCCCAGTCAGGACAGATGATTTTTCCATGCAGCTGCACACATCTCTGGGGCATCTTCCAGGAGCCATTTCTCAGCTGATGGCTCTTCAGACTGGAAAATCACGGGCTCATTTGTGCTGAAGTCCACACATTCTGTTTGGGCTATCTATCTCCCCTAGCAAGACATCTGGCTACCAGTGCAACTTAAATATGTGTTTAACTGTGATTAACAAACTGTATCGGTATTGCTTCATCATACAGCATTGCCCAAGACCAGACTGGATTTTAAGAGGCTTGTTCCACCCTCAGTTCTTACCCTGGCCCTTGCTCCACAATAGCTCAGCAAGTTCACCTTCCTCCAATGCTCTGCAGCAGCTTCCCAGGACACGTGTTATTTCTTGCTTAGAGGGGTGGATATATCCTCTACAGTTCTTATATCAAAGGTTTATTGATGTCCACAGATGCTCTGGGTAGGAAGGCTGGGGACATGGCTGCAGGGAGACCCTCTGCTTCGAGGGTGCCTCTGCCACACGCTCTCCTGCTCACATCCAGCCAAGCCATACAACTCTCAGGGACGGGCCAGCATTAGCTCAGCAGTTTCCTTTTATAGCTTTTTGTGGTAACTCAGTAACTGATGTCATCACCTAAGCTCCTTGAAGAGACATTTTCTGATCCTTCTATCCCTCTTGCAAGTGGGATAGCTGGGATCAGGAAAAGGCACGTGTCTGTGGCACCAAGAGGCAATTTGTAAACTGTGGGTATTTTGCCTGTTTACTTGAAAGCACAAAATTTGTCACTTGTGTGAGTAATTTACTGCTAATTATGAGCTTACAATCTGTAGATAGGAAAATCAGAGCCAATGTGCATATTCAGAGGAAAAGGAAAATTACTCCATTACTATATAATTATGCACTTAGCTGGGACTTGCTCCTGAGCCTTTCTAGAATGTTGCTTTTCAGCTTGAGCAAGTTTACATACAATTGCATTCACGTGTATGTGGGAAGGGGGCATAGCATAGGCCAGAGAGAGCAAAAACCCAGAACACTAATGGCAGAAAGAACAGAAGGATAAAACCCAAAGCACTGAACAGTTAAAATTTCCTTCTCAAAACCCCAAAGAGCTGTAACTCTTGGCTGAGACCGTGCAGCACTTACACATCACTGCTGTACATCCTACAACTCTTTCAGCTTTTGCTGTTCCAGCCCTGAACTCCTCCTGAACGGCTCTTCCCCTCCTCTGTCCCACGCCATAGCCTGCTTCTTCCCATCCTAAACTCATAAATGCACTCTGCTAAATTCAGCCCCGTATGTTGTGCCTAGTCAGTGAACATAAACAATGGAAAGGAAAACCTCATTTTCATTCCTGACTAAATGCAGTGTTGGACTGGGGTCGCCAGATCTGCCAGGCCAGCCTGCTAAGTTCCTGCAGTGTATGATTGTGAACACAGCAGCTGTGAGCTGGGCTTTGCTAATGCAGTACACCGTAGCCTCATTTTGTCTCCCCTTTGTGAGAAAGAGAAAACCCCAAATATTACAGTTGATTAAATCACATAGTTACTGAGTTAATAGTCTAAGGGCAAAGAAATGGGAGCCAGAGAGGTAAGAGGTAGTGTCAGCTGAGATTTGAAATGGGATGAATAGTCAGTGAAGCAGGGAGCTACAGGAAGGAAAATGTTAAATACTTAATTGAATTTGCATAAGTGATTCCTTAATGATAAACTAGGGATAGGTGAAGCAGAGAAATTAGAGATGGAAAAGACTTATTAGGTCATCTAGCCCATAAAGCAGTTCAGTTAAAAAAAACAGGCTTTCCTGCTCACCCATACCTCCCCTCTCATTCATTCTTGCTCCTTCTCCCTTTTGCATACACATTTGAACTCCCTGGATTTCACTTGCATCTCAAACCCACAGCAAATATTTTCAGAAGTTTTTATTATTTCTAATTTTTCTTTGAAGAGAATATGGTGCAGAATTAATTAGCATCCTTGGAGATGGGTGTTCTTTGCTTGTTCCTACTACAGACAGAGCAGGGGCAACATGCATTTGAGTTTCTTTTGCTGTCTGTCCTTTTTGCCACAAAACACTCTTCTCTAGATGTGGAGCAGAGACTGAACTGAGCTCTGAGGCTGCCTGCTGAGATCCCTGGCTAGGCAGGTACCTCTGTGCCAAACAGGGCTTCTGTTTTCACTACACAGACATTTATCTACCTGGAAATGGGCAGGCACCCCAGATAAAAATCATTAGGCGCAGGGCTCTAAGAGCCATAAATTTATCGGGATTAAGGCTTCCTGCTGAGTCAGTCACAGGGATGGTTTCTGGGCGCCAGAGCTCTGCTGTTACACAGGGATGAAGTGCTGGGGTCTGAACCCCAAGCCCTGAATTAAGGTTGACATAGGGGTGGTTCCCACAGTCCTTTAAAAGGAGGGGATGAGTTTGCCTTTTGGCTTTCCTCCAAGGTGTGACCGACCTTGTAGGGAAAGCCCTTGGGTAAACAAGCCCCAGGTGCCCTGCATTGGGTAAATGAGTGCCAGGTGTCCTGTTTTGGGCATAAAAGCTAGGACCACTTGCAGGAAGGGTGGAGTGTCTGTCTGTGAGGTGGATGCACTTTGCAGAGTTTTCCTGTTGGGGAAGGACCTCCTGACTCTCCCTGTAACTGGGCCCCAGTCAGGTTTGGTGCTTGTGAACTCGGGCTTTGTGGGGGAACAATAGGGGGCTACTTCTATCTTATATGATCAGCCTATTGACTTGGTTGTCTCCCATCTCTTCTATGGGAGACTTTGTTTCTTTGTTTATTCCACTGATTATTGGTTGTGCTGTGTTGTCACTGGGGTTGATGTCTATTCTGTGTAATCTGATTGACTTGTTTGTACCCCCAGCAATCACCCATATACTGACCTTCTTGTATACAACAGAAACTAATTACTGGTTTGTTCTACTGCTGGCTGCATCCTTTAGCTAGGCCTAGTAATCGGCAAAACAAGGGATCAGCATCCCAAGACCCACACCTAGCTCTCACCAGCAGCTCCAGCCACTTGGAGAAATCTGGTTAACTTTTCCAGCTGGTTTTATCTGGGAGTCTGTGGGAAGGCTTGTGCAGTTCTCCTGGGTGTCTTTCATGAGCTGGAGTGTGTCTGGGAGGCTCTGGGGCTGTGGAGAAGAGCAGATATGTTTGGGCACTTAGCAGAACCTACAGGGATTTTTTTTGTTTTGCCCATGACAATAATCAGCCCCTTGATAAAATGTCATCTGTCAGGTTTCACTTCAAAAATATGAATGACTTAGGCAGCTCTTCTCCTTCCCACTCATCAGAAGGCTAGTTTGGATCAACACCAGTTTCACTGGGAACAAACTAACACAATAAAATAATTTTTCATGAATAATGGTCTGAAATTTTTCATGAATCTGCTTCATTCATGTTTGCTCCAGTTTTATCATCTATTTTGTGTGAAAGGGGTGAGCTGGCAGGTCTACCTGGGAAAATAGAAATTTTAAGCAATTATTGCAGGAGAATGAGGAGATGTTAAGTTTAGATTCATAGCGAAAAGTACTTGAGGAGCTGGTCCAAGATCAGAAACCCACCAGATGACCTCCCCATCCAAACCTGTTTCCTTTTTGTGCAGTGACTCCTTGCAAGAAACGGGCCACTCAAGGGGAACCATGGACCAGATTTATTCCAGTAACTTCAAACTGTAAGTGCATTTGTGAAAGGAACAATCTGCCCATTAATGGCCTGAAAGAAAGGACAAATTAATCAAATGAATGACTGAATATGAATTATTCTCCCAGTCCTTCAAATCTTGAAGTGCAGTGCAAGTCCTCTCTAACACAACCTCCTCGTCGAATCTTCTCCTCTTTAAAAAGCTGTTGTAGAGTTTGCCTGAATTTTTCATGTGTTGAAATAAACGTGTTGGTTATGGAGTTGTCCCATCTCCCTTTCCTTCTGCTGAAAATATTATTTAACTTAAAGGTGGCAGTTATATAATTTAATCCTTGCTTTCCATTATTAATGAATTTTAACATAAAATATGAAGGCATTTTCCCTATTCTGCCTTATAGAGCATTGGCCATAATTATGTCAGATGGAATTTTTTTTCTCCTTTTTTTAAAAGAAGTATTTATTAGAAACTATGGTGCTGACAGAGGAAGTTTAAATGGAAGAGCAATTTCTGCCTCCTTATTTTTAGCCTTCTTGTAGGCCATTTTTAAAAATGGACCATCCCAGTGCCTTATGGTCTATTGGCTTGAGTCCTGCAGTGATTTCTGGGGTGATGGATCTCTGCCCCTGCAGGACATTCTGATAAAATCAACAGATACAATAGTGACGGTGAGTTTTGCTAGTCCCTCTCCTGAGTTTTCTCATGACTTTTCTTACCTGAGATGGCTATAGTTCCTGTTTTACACATCTGGAAATGGGAGTGTGTGGAAACAAGCCCATTCACAAAGCAATTGCTGGCAAGAGCACCTAGAGTTTCTCATTACCAGCTCTCCTTCTTCTCACGAGACCACACTTCTTTTCACAGCTGCCAGCTCCCCTAGGACCCACAGCTGCCCCTACTGGCTGTCCCTTCCACCCCTAATTCCTGTATGCCAGGAGCCCCAGAGCTGTCACTGTCTCTTCTCCTGCTTTCTAGTGTGATTATTCTCACTCCTGTTTGCACACACAGATGGAGCTCAATGGATCCCTAATAGCATCCTTTACTTAATTAACATGCAATTAGCTTAATGAATATTTTAACCTCATTATGTAGTTACTCGTCTTTATCTGTTGTGGGTAAGCCCAGTGCCCAGCTCTGGCCTATTATAAAGACAAGCCAAATTAGCCTGGTTCTTCAATTATGTTCGAGGGGCCTGTTTAAGTGGTTCTTTCTCCCTCCCTTTATTTGTCATGGCTATGACAGAAGGGATGCAGTTTATGGAGGCAGAACATGTTTTCTTCTTCATCTTCACCTGAAGAAATAGAGACTTCCTTAAGAGATGAGATAGAGGCAAGGGGTGGTGATATTAAATTCTGCTCATTTTGTCCAGATGAACCCTGTTGCTCTATCTGTGGGATAGACTTTCAACTAATTCTTGGCAGCAACATCTCCCAGCTGTGGGTCTTCCCCATTTTCAGCCTGCTATGTATATGGTACACACTTCATAGTGTGACAAATGCCCTTCTCCATCATGTTCTTCACGTTCAGGAAGAATTTCAACAGAAGCAATATCTATGCCTTGCACGCAGGAGATAATTGTCTCACAAGCCACTGACCAGCAAGTGGAAAACCCTCCTGAGAAAAGTATCTGAGGCTAGCAAGAAAATCACAGTCCTTTGAGCCTTGCCCAAAGGGGAGGGGATGGACTCTTTCCGAGGAGCACTGTAGCAGGAGAGGAGCAAGGAAAGGTGTCTGCTTTCCTTCAAGTGACCTTCTTGGCAAATTTCACCCTCTTCAGCCAGGCAGGTATCTCACCAAAGCTTGGCAGGAGCCTGCCTTGATGTTTATTTCCCATTCCTTTTCCAGGCAATCAGTTTGTAAATGCAGCTAGGGGTGGGGAGAAGCAAGCGTAGGTGGGGGAAGAAAGTTTGCTTGAGTCAAGAGTGACGTCTTCAGATGACTGCAAAATGATATGAAAAAGAGATTTGGTTAGTCTTACTAGATTGGCAGAGTGGTGACCTAATACATCATGTCTTGGCTCTCTAATTGGTACACGTGTGAGGGAAGATCCCGCTCTCAGCATCCTCTGAGAAGAAAACAAACCACACCTCTGTGTTGACTGTTGACTGCTGGCATCTCAGCAGCCCCCTCACCGATTCTTCCTTCTTATGACCTGGGGAAAGCAGTCATGCTTCCTACCCTATGCCTGGGGAAGCAGGCTGGCAAGGACCATTCAGTCGCAATGGGAATCCACACAGAAAGAGAGGAACGGACTTCAAAGATCCTAACAAAAAGAAAATATCTCCGGTAAAATGCCATTGGTAAGTTAAGAAAGCAATGAGAATTATTTCCTTCAGGGTATGCTTTTTGTTGTTTTGAGTCAGCAAGGTTAACCAGAGAAATAGAGCAGAATGTTGAGATTACTGGGAACAGCTACAGTTGGGTTTTCAAAGCCTTCCCACATACTTCAAAGGAAAACAACAAACTTTATTTACACAGTGCATACTCCTGCCTTCTTAACCCAGAACTGGCTGTGCAGAGGAGAGAAGTGAAACACTAAGCAGGTGTTAGCAAAGAACTAGTGCAGAAATAATGCAAGATGTCTTAATGATAGGAAAGGTATGACCTCTCTTCCGCAAAGCCAAGAGTCCTGTCCAGCAGGGCTGCCACATGTTCCTCTTGAGGCTGCATTTTTCTGATGGAGTCCACCTCCCTGTCAGGTCAGGCCCAGAGCTCTCAGTCAGCTATTTCCAGCTCTGACATAGCATGTTGTGTTCAAATTCTGTCACGGTATCACACGGCTCCTGCCCATACAGAGGAGCAGCCGTGTTCAATGAGGTAATGAGCTGAGAAGATTTGTGGATGTGCATATTGCAGCAGGGTCAGCCCATGCAATCCATGTAAAGAGCACTAAGTCTGCATTAGTTGTCTTAATCTGGCACTCTTACAGAAGCAGCTGTAACTGGGGTTGAATACTTTATCAACAGAACAAACACAGCTAGAACAGCCAACCATCCCAAAGTCAAGTGGACAGACTTGTATCGCTCAGTGCTGTGACTCCTGAATCCTAAGGATCAGGATTAACATTCATTTGTCCTCATCCTTTGGCTGGACTGAAGCAGTCTTGTGTTGCAGGGTAGGTTGGTAGTTCAGTCCCTATCTCATCCTGTAGCTACCATGAATGGTTCCCTGTGCTTCCTCAGCACCAGGGAGGGTCCTCTTCCCCTACTCAAGACAAAAGAAAAGTATCTTTCCAGAGACAGAGAAGGTAACTGATAAGATCCATGCGTTGCAGAACTAAAAGACCATGATCTCTGGTTATCACTGATTTCTACATAAGGCTTCCCAAAAAGTTTCTGTTAATGTGGTGTATCTGATCCAAATTCTCAGCCAGTGTAAACTGAAGTCAAGCCATTGACTCCAGTGGATTTGAGCCACTTTACCCCCAGGCAAATTGTCTTGCCTTTCGACACAAGACAAGACACCCTACTACAGTCAGGAAAAGGACTCAGCACGTTGCTGCTGCTGGAGACAGGGCTATATCCAGCTGGCAATATTTGGGCATGTGCCAGAGAAAGCAAAAGCCTCCTCTCTTCTAGGTCAAGAAGGTAAAGGCTTTCCTTTTGGGTGTGAAGATCTCACCATTAAGCTTTCTCATGATCCAGAGCCAGCTAGGTACTGGAACTCTTTGTGCGTGTAGCACAAATGTGAATTCAACACAACAGACTAGCTGCTCCTTTTTCAAGGACCTGGGTTGCCTTTGTAGAAAGTTCAGAGGGATTCCACATTCACAGCCCCACTCTGCATCAGCTGGCAGGCTTAGAAGAGGCCAAGGGCTGGCATCCTCACTGTTGGCCCTTGCTGGGGAATAATGGCAGAGCCTTGTGTGGGAACTGTTCTTCTCCTACCCCCTTGTTAGAGAGATGGCTTTCTTCACTAGGGCTGTCAATTCAACACCTTTCAGCAGCAGGAATTCTGTTTAGAATAAAACAATAGACCCAAAGTGAATAATCCAATACAAATTATGTACTAGCATGCAGAAGACAAAGATAAGGTTTGCTTAAAATGTTTGTATGATAGCAGCTAAGTATCCCTAGTATTTTCCCTGAAGGTATCAAAGCACAGAGAGCAATAATTCCTCACCCACCTCATCTCCTCTCTTCTAGCACAGCCCTCAGACTGCAGTCTTGTGTTTGAGGGCAGAGCAGTTAACCAGAGAGGTGCTCCTTCCTCTCCCATGTGCAGGGGGGATCAGCCTGCTGCAGGGAGGCTCAAGTCAGGCTTGGTGGCAGAGACAGCACTGTTTCTTTCCTCAGGAATCTCTTTTCCAGGAGGGGAAGCTATTAGCTAAGAAGTTGAAATGGATTTGCTGCTGCTCCTCTGTATTAACAAAGCTTGTTCAATGACTGCTTTCTGTGGAGCTTAAAGTAGTCTTTTGAGGATAGGAAACTGCTCACCAGCTTCCAACCAACAGCTAAGTCTTGTGTAAAAAGAGCAATCCAGGGTGCTGTTGCTGGTGTAGTTTCTCTTTTGCAAGCAGTCAGCAGTTTGTTGTGTGGTGGGATACACTGGGTATGTGTTTTGGCCAGTTTCCAGCTCAAATTGTTGTCCTTCTACTTCCACTGTCTGTTGGGATTGGGGCCAGTGTTGGTCAGGGGCTGAGAACTCTCTCAGAGCCAACGGGGACTATTCACCAGTGCTAATGAGGTTTAAGTGGGTTTGTCAAATCCTGATGTATTGCAGTGTAGTTGCTGCACATGCTCGGGTTGGCAGGTGGAGCCTGCAGGTCTTCCTAAGGAGTGCAAGCAAGGTGTTTTCAATGTGAGTGTCCTCAATGGCTGCTTCTGCTTGGCTTAGCGTTATCTCAGGGCTTTTGATGGAACACGTGGAGGATGCTAGTGGCACCCTTGCTTGGAGACTGTAGGGATCCCTCCCGCATGATGCCATCCAGCCCTGCTGTGCTCACTGGGGCTAGCCACAGCTCAGACACTGGCAAATACAGTGAGAGGTGAAAGGGCGCTCATTTCAAACCCTGAAGCAGCGTGACACAAATGAGAGGGAAAAACTGGGGTTCACCAGAGATGCCTGTACAGCCCACATGAGTGACTCATCTCTGGCTGCCCAGAGGCCCTTCTGTCAGATGGAAAAGAGCTGAGCTGTGGCAGTTGCAGCAGCGGCTGCAACAGGAGCAGTGCCTTGTTCTCGTAATTCACTACCATCTGTGTCTCCCAGATAGAATCTATAGCTATTTTTCCCTTCTAGCTGGTTAAAAACATGCCCTGGTTTTTGTCTTCAGTGCCGTATTGTATTTCTGATAGTGCTGTACCCATCTTGGCTGCAGTTCACCGAGACAATTGCAGAGTAGAATCATAGAATTGTTTTGGTTGGAAAAGACCTTTAACTCCATTCACCACAACTCTTTGGGTCTGGCCAGCCAGCCAGTATTTTACCCAGTGAAGTGTACACCTGTCCAACCCATGAGCATCCAGTTTCTCCAGGAGAATGCTGTGGGAAATGGTGTCAAAGGCTTTACTACAATCTAGGCAGATATCCACAGCCTTCCCCTCATCCACTAAGTGGGTCACCTTGTTATAGAAGGCAATCAGGTTAGTCAAGCAGGACATGCCTCTCATAAACCCATGCTGGCTGCGCCTGATCGCCTGGCTGTCCTGGACTTGTCATGTGATGGCACTCAGGATGATCTGCTCCATAACCTTCCCTGGCACTGAGGTCAGACTGACAGGCCTGTAGTTCCCCAGATTCTCCTTCCAGCCCTTCTTGTAGGTGGGTGTCACATTTGCCATCCTCCAGTACACTGGGACCTCCCTGGTTAGCCAGGACTGCTGATAAATGATGGAAAGTGGGACTAGTCCCACCTATCTCCAACTCCAGATCCATGTGTTAGCTATTTTCTTCAAACAGTCATTGACTGTGTCAATGTGGCCTCTCCCTCTTTGCATTCTCTCTCTCCCACTGGATGTGTGTATATATGTGAACCAGGGCAAGAAACAGAAAAGCTGACGCTTGGAACAGATTAGTTTCCATTACACACTCGACAGGCTTTCTTGGAGAATGCTAGATACTGGGAATTCAGCATTTCCCCTTCATCAGTGATTGATTGTCTCTGCTTCTTGGGGGGATTAGAATTCTGCAGTTTGAGTCACTCTTGACAAGTCCAAAAGTCATAAAAATGTACCTGTGACATGAAACCAGGCCTAAGAAAACTTACTGTTTCCTTCCTTGGCTTCGTAAGTGTTCCTTTTTCATCTGCATTGCTCACAACTTTATTTAAGACATACCAGGACTGTGACCTTTTTCATCCCGAAGCACTTGATAAAGTACTTTAAAAAAGGTAAATACAGTGTTTGCCCAGGCTGGAAAGATGAACACCACTTAACACTGCACTTATGTGCCCAGGACTAAAAACCTCCCATTAACTGCTATTGTCTTCCAGCAGCTCTGCTGACAATGTTTTCGTGTTCTTTCTGCCATGCAAAATATTTTTAGATCAGTGTTAAATACTCTGTGCTTGTGTGGGTAGATACATATGTGTTTGTGTATTATTACCCTTATTATTAAAAATCGCAAAATGTACCTGCTTAATTCATTTAATAAACAGCTGCAATTACTGAACACCAATGCGCTGCGTGCTGAACACAGGACAGGCTGTGCACCTACAAGGAATGAGGAATCCCAGCTATGAGGAATGTGTAAACTTGCATTCATGTTATTGCTTTTAAAATGTAAGAATATGATTGCAATCTATTTCTGTTTTAAAGGCCCATTACAGTTCCTCTACAATTTTGTCTCGTGAAATGTGTTTGGCTTGAAAAAGACCCATCTGACTCTGAAAGTAAGGGAGAATATTTGTGAAACATTGGAAAAAGAGCTTATCAAATGATATCAGAGCAGTAGTTTATTAAGGATTTAACTCCTTTGACATTTTCCTTTTTGTTTACTGTTTGTTCACATCCCTGTAGCTCACAAATATACTGTTTATTGTCCCTTAGATTTTCCGTATCATTAATTCTGGCTGGAGGCTCCAGCAACAGCTGTATTTAAAGAAACTAGATAATGGAGAGAAATTATTAATGGTTTTGTTGATGCCCTCTACCTTTCTTATTGATTTCACTGGAAATTATCAGCTTGATCATATTACCATGGAGCTCAAATGGGGAAGGGGCATATGTGTGAATGTCACAATCCCCTGAAGTTTAGGTGTGTGTGCTAAGGGCACCTGTGTGGGGTGAGTAAGCCACCCCTGTTCCCAATACCCCTCTTTCCAGCCTGGCACAGTGAGATTGCATCATGTGTACCAGCTACAGTTTATAGGGCAGAAGAATTTGTTTTATACAAGATAACCCAATTATCTGCATCCTTTCATTTAAGTGGGAGGCTACATTTGCAGCTGTAAGATAATGATTCCAGGCTTGGCTTTGCAGATGCAAGTTTCTCTACCTTATTACAGACAGGGCTGGTTTCAGGCATGGGCAAAGCTGTTGGATGCCAAAAGTAGGAGCTTGCCAGGGGTAATCGGCAGCCCAGTTTGCCCTGACTAGAAGAGATGGGGATGGCCATAGCTGCAGCAGGCACAAACCCACTGTCCAGCCTTTCCCCCAAAGCCGTGTGGTATCAAGGGGGTAGAAAAGGAGAAACACATCCCAGGAGGGACCTACTCTGCTGCTGCAACACAGCTGAATTTTGCCTGCCCAAGGGTGAAGAGAAAATCCTTGGGCTGCAAAATAAAATTTTGCCTAGCCTGCTGATAAGCCTTGAGCCAACTCTGATTATAGAGGCATCTTCACCTCCTTCTATTTTGACTACAAAGAGAGGCTTATTCAAAGGTTGATTTTGATCCCTGTTAAGAAAAAAATAAAGAAGGAGAAAGACAATAAAATTCCTCCTTTTTTTCAGGATTTTAGATTTAAGTCTCACTGACAATACAATATTTTCTGAAAGTGTTAAATTACTTGAGGAGGAATATGTTCCATATAAAATCATTTATGTTACCTCCATTTCAATATGTGTGCAGCATCTGTTACTTTTTTGTGACCCTCTCTGAGTCCAACATAAACACATTATCCTGCGAAGTCTTAAATAAAGGTAGGTTAGACACTGCTTCTGCAAGAGGCAATTTACTAAATCAGGGATGATAAATGTAGAACTGCGGTTTGAAAATGAAATGTGATTCTCCACCAAGACAAGCAAGGAAAAAAAAAAGTACTAATATGAGAAATTTCTATTGGTAATTTCTTGATCAGCCAACGTTCATTTTCCAGAGAAACAGGCATCTCCTGGTTGCTGTAAAATATTCTTTCTCAGGCATCTTCCATCAAAATGTCTGCTGTTTTCAGGGTTGTAGAAGTACTTTTTCCAGACATGGCGAATGAAGAATAGTATTTAACACAAGACACCTCACATGTGAGGGATGAGCTCACCCCCTGTCATCTGAAGTGGTCAAAATCCATGCTATCCCCAAGACCAGGTATGCCCAGGGCAGCAGGACTGGCTCCTCAGGCAGAGGGAGGTATATTTCATTCTCTTCCTCCCTCACCTTCCTATTGGCCCCTCCAACACCCCTGGCTACCTGCAAGGGCAGGACCATAAGGGAACTTCTGGAAGGGTGTGAAGCAAGTGAGAGGATGCCAAAAGGTGGGATGGAGAAACATACGGGCTGACTGGGCAGAAAGAAGGTCTGCTTGCCCCCACTATCTTTCCAGCAATCCTTACTTCTCTTCCCATGCTTCAAGCTGCCTCAGTGTCCCTCTTTCATCCCTCCCCCAGGACATTCCCACCCCCTCCTTTCTCTGCCCACACCTATTAATTCCTCAGTCCTGCCCTGGCTTCCTACAGCTGCTCCCTCTCTCATGGATCTTGCTGGTTCTCCCAGTCCCTCCTGAAGCTGGGTGGAGCAGTAGCTCCTGTCTCCCTCAGGCCTGCTGCCAGAGACCAGGAAAAATCAGAGGGGGAAAATCAGAGATATTTATTCCTCAGTGCCAGTGTCACATGCCATGAAACTTTCCAGCAAGTCAGCCATCGTGGTTTACCTGCAAATCTGAGCACTATTGAACAGCTGTAAATCCAGTCCCAGATGCATATTGTTCCTTCAGAATACCAGTTTGTGCATCCTGATGGAATATGGCACTGCTCTGTATGACATACAAATGAATGGTTTATTACCGCCTTCTCAGAAATCAGGACTGGAGGTTGCTCCTCACAATGCACTCTGATTAGAACAGGTATGATCAGCAATGTTTCCTTCTGTCTCTGTAATCTATGAATGATTTAGTCCATATAAAAATTATGCTATTTTCCACCAATTTTCCTGCTTGAGTTTGCTAATAGGGAAGTCTGCTGCTGTTATTCAAAACCCTCATCTGGTTTTGCTGGGGAAGTTTGGATGCAGGGGTTGGTTTAGCAAGGAGAATCACTTCACCCTGCACTGGAGCGCAGTCACTTGGGAAGCTGGATGGAGAAACTTCTTTGGCAACCCACGGGGTGAGTGTGCAACACTTGAGAAACGAGGGGACGTGCGTGAAAATACTGCAGCACCTGGTAAGCACCTAGTGGGAGGTTGGAACAAAGGGGATTATGTTTTCAAGCTTTAAAATAACTGCTGCCTATACAATAGATAAACTAAGCTCTATCGTGACTCCAGTGACCCTGTATTTGGCTTCACCTCAGGTTGACACTGTATGCTATATTCCTCCCCCTCTGTGAAGTACTGAGCGATGGTGTGTGGTAGAGCTGGTTGCTCCCAACATCTTCACAGCCCAGTGTGTGGTCACCTGTCATGCACATGTGCCCAGCATGTCACTTTGGAAACGGTAATAGCTACAGCCATCAGAGTCCCTGGCTCTAGTACCAGGATAGCATGATTAGCTCTTTTCCTTTTTCTTCTGAGGACTAGACATAACTGAGAAACCAATCAAACTTCAACATCTGCCAGTATAAAAGGGGGGAAGAGGTGGAGGCTCCCATCAGGTTGTATGATCTGTCCTTTCTTCTCTGGTCTGAAAGACAGGGAGAGGAGAAATGTCTTTGCTCTGCATTCCCACTAACTTTCTTGGCATGATGAGCCACCCCACTAATAAGCAAGTAATTATACATCAGAATAAACAGATCAGTGGCAATGCTGTCTGCCTGCAGCCACACTGAGAAATGAGGGAAGAAAGTACTCTGTTCCAGCTCTGCTCCTGTCTCTGCCTGCTGTCTGAATTTGGGTGAGTCACACCTCAACTTTGTGTTTCATCCCACATCCCCCAACCCCACCCCCCCTCACACAGGGGAATGCTCCTTTATAATGGTTTTTGATCAGGGGTGCAATTCATGACTGAAACGGCTATGCCAGCAAAACCCATCTGTGTGAGCGTGGATTCATTTGTTGCTTTGCTTGGGAGCAGTGGGGAGATGGGTGATCCTGGCTGGAACAGCTCTGCTAGGTAAACTCCGTCTCTCCACCAGCAAGAGAATCACAGAATCCTAGAATAGTTTGTGTTGGAAGGGACCTGCAAAGGTCACCTAGTCCAAGCGCCCTGCAATGAGCAGGGACATCTTCATCTAGATCAGGTTTCTCAGAGCACCGTCCAGCCTGACCTTGAATGTTTCCAGGGATAGGGCATCTACCACCTCTCTGGGCAACCTGCTCCAGTGTTTTACCACCCTCACTGTAAAACATTTTTTCCTTATATCTAGTCTGAATCTACCCTCTTTTAGTTTAAAAACATTACGCCTTGTCCTATTGCTACAGGCCCTATTAAAGTGTCTGTCCCCATCTTTCTTATAAGCTCCCTTTAAGTATTGAAAAGCTGTAACAAGGTGTTCTCGGAGCCTTGAGCTTCAGTGCAGCACTACACCCATACTCCTGTATTGTGTTCCCAGGTAGCCCCAGCCTCAGCTTTTCTAAAATGATTAGAGCAGATGAAATGAAAAACAAGTTGGTGAATGCAGCTGGTGTTTCTGTAATTTCCTCCCAATAGGGTTTTTCTGTTAATTTCTTGTATGTACCATCTCATGTTACTTGGTTTTACAGTAATGGCCCTTCTAACTCTGGTTTGCCTGAGAATTGTGTTATAAATAGTCACAGTAAATTGAAAGAGTCTCTTTCACTATAGGTTTTCTAAAATGGATCAAGTTATAGAGGAAAGGCAAGGATGTCACTGTGCCTTAAGGATGTGAGTATATTTAAGCATAGAGGCAACGTGGAATTGTGGTTCAGACCCACTCCAAAGGCAAAGGAAGGAGCACCAACCCTTGCGGGGGTGATGTGTTTTAAAGCACCCTTTCAGCAGGCACAATTGCAAACTATTTCTCTTCTTTGCACATTTCCTTTGTGACTTCTGGATTTGTGTGAAGAATTGTTCCAGATATTTTGACTTGAAGAGGTGGCTTATTAAAAATGTAGCTATAGTGTGTCACCAGACAGTTAGGGAAAGGATATATATGTGCGTGTGTGTATACAGGTTCACTCAAAGAAAAAAATCACTCAATTCTTGAGCTAAGACTGCTCCAGCAGCGGTGAACATCACCTGAAAATGAAGAGGCAACAGTAACTTGTAAGGGTACCTCATAGACTATATATAGCATCCAACAAGAAAACCACTTCTGTGCAAGTTAACTACAGAGGCTTCATTCTCAAACTCACTTAGACAAGCTGAGCCCTATGGGCTAGTTTTGCACCATGGGCTAGATTTGGGTCATGAGAAGACAGTGGCTTTTGGATTAAGTCAGAAGTGCCAACTACCCTTGATTTTTTGCATTCCACATTTCTCTTGACACTTGGATTTCAGGCATCCAAGTTTCCTTAAAGGCATACAGGGTCAAAACACTGAGATGAAAGAGTGTATATACAAGCAGTATCTGTGCAGAAACTGCTGGGGAACGTAAATGAAGGCTGAGAGACCCTGCCTGCTCACAGGTGAGCTGAGAGAGTCCTCCCTCACAGAGGACTCACTCTATCCCTTTAGACCCAAAGCAGTGAAGTTCAGTAGCACTGAGATACGTGTTGCCTGGTGAGGCAGCTCCCTGCCTTCTCTTCTTAAGCCTGGAAACCGTCTGATGTATTCACCTGCCACCCTGGGCTACAGGTACAAGCAGAGCAAGGTGTGACAGTGAAACACGCCATAAAAGTTATTTTGAATTAAAACCTGAATGTCCACATCCAGGCTTGAGTACCTGTGGAGGAGATAGGTGCAGTGGAGCCACTCCATTTCCAGTAAGAGCTCTGGCCCCCGGATTTTCAAAGCCCAGGGAGAATCTGTGCTTATTTAGAATTCTTCTGGAAGGAATGAGGGTAGAGGGAAGATGAGTCAGGCCCAGAGAGTGGATTTGTGGTAGAGAAAGGAAGGGAAATAATGAACAGTTGGAGAGCTGCCAGGAAGAGGACAGGAGGAAGACTCCACTGGGAACTGGGTTGACTCCAAGTCAAAACAGCCGGTGATGCTATCTGGTTTCCTAGGAAGAGAACCATGGGCCAGCCAGGCAGAACATGAGTAGCCCCAGGTCAGCTGGGAGTTCCAATCAAGGCAGATGCCCCAAGAGGACTCACAGGTGTATCCCATACCACTTAGATCATGATCATTATGAAAGGAGGGAGTTTACTGAGGGTGAGGAGTTCTTCTACCTGGGGCTTCTCCCTCTTGGTCTTCTGTTCCTGCTGCTGAATCTAAGGACCAGGCTGAGTAGAAGCTGATATACTTTATGTTGATGATTGTATTAGTTCTGTTATTTCATTAAATCTGTTTCTACTTCAACCCACAGGGCTTCTCCCTTTTTTCCCCGATTCCCCTTCTCAGCTGGGGAGGGGTCATAAGGCAGTAGAACAACTGCTACAGTTTAGTCCCAGGTACAGGCTAAATGTAGGCAGATGCCCAGGTGAGCTGGGGACTGTATGCCCATTCTCCTGGGTGGAACGAAGCCCATACCAGTAAAGGTATGACTGCCCAAGCTGTTTGGATGGTGGCAGCGCACATAAGCTCCTGAAAGCTTTGTTATGTTACAGTGAGAGGCTGGTGAAAAACTGCACCACTTGTACAGTCTCCAGAAAGCAGTGAGGCTGCTTCAGGTATTGAATTGCATGCTCTCTTCTGCAGCCCACCTGGCACAATGTTGAACCTTTCTGTAACCACCTCTCTAAGCTCTTGTGGTCTGGGGTTAGTAGTGAGGGGAGATTCTGGCAGAAAAATAGTTTTCTCTGCAGCTTCTTCTTTACATGCAAAACACAGATGCTCACCTTCCTGAAGTGAGAGTGACTCTGTCTGAAGGCAAAAAAGAACTGAGGAACTTCTTGTGTAATCTCAAGTCAATGTATTGATAATTAATCTGCTCCCCAAAAATGAGTGTGGCTACTGGGTAACTGAAGTGAGGACCAGCTGGGGTGTTTTCTCACCAAAAAGAGGTCTTGGGGCATGTGGGCCCACAGCTTTACCTGAGTGCTCCCACAAAAGTGACTCTGCAGGATGGCTTCCTCCTTATGTCAGGCTATGGGAGACATAATGTGCTGTCTGTGGCCAAAGGCTGTCTCCATCAGGATCTAAACAGCAAGGTCCCATCTGAGAGTTGCCCTATGTAGATTTTACTTTGACTCATGTCAATCAATCATCCCCATGCTGTGAGTTATGTTTAAAACCTTTCAAGGGAAATTCAAGTAGCACAGTCTCCTGGGAGTGCTGACAACTGGTTCAAACACAACCCTCTGGCTGAAGGCATCTGCTTCAGGATTAGCTTCTTTACTGTCCTCAGCACCACCACCTGCACCACAGGGCAGAGATCACACATTTCAGACCATCTGCCTGGCACAGACAAAATCTGCAATTGATGCACCCTTTGCTGGCAGTGGCAGAGAGCATGAATAGGGGAGAATCATGCCCCAACCCTTTCTATCTGCTCTCTGTGAAAAAGCATCCCTCTGCAGCGCACTCTGAGAGACGTATGCTAGGAGAGAGGGGCAGAGGCGATGAAAAGAAGTGGAAGAAAGCGAGAACAAGTTCCTTTGACCAGCATTAGCTTAACATTTTCTCAACTCACTTTTTACACATGAAAGGGAGGGTGGAAAAGAAGAAGAAAGCATGAATGCAGGAGGAGAAGGAGGCAGAGAGGAAAAAAAGATGAAAGAAAGGGTGAAACAGGAAAAAGATGCTCCCAGTGATGCTGAAACACTTGTCTGTGCCCCCAAACCAGCCCAAATCTGTCCTAAAGCACAAGAGCAAAAAAACAGCAGGATGTCTGGCAAACTAGATATATAAGCTAAAAAGCATAAAGAATAGTAGAAAATGTTAAGTTAAAAGCTTGTGGGTTTAGTGCACAAGAAGTGAGATGGGGGGGTATGGGTGTGACCACACACTGAGATCAGAGGGGCAAGGGATTGCAATGGCTTTCACATAAGCCTTAACCAGGAAACAGAAGTTTGTCAAAGTATAATTGGGTAAAGGCAGGAATAGTAAAATCCAATACAATAGCAAGCAGCTGCCAGAAATCCCTGCATGGCCCCAGGACAGGCTGCATCAGGGAAGCACAGGGAAGAAGGGTGGTAAAGCTCAGGCAGAATGAATACCTGGGGTGAGGAATAGAGATGTACTCCCTCTTTATCACTCCTTTCAGTACCAAACACACTCTGTAATGAGGAGAGCTAATCAAAAAAAGCAGAGAATACACAAGAGGCTCAGAGGTACTACTAGTGCTGTAAAATGCATCTGAGAAGGAAGCAAGCACAGCATAGGTGTATTCTCTGGAGATGAGAACTGAGGACAGCGAAGCAGAGCCCTTGGGATTTATAGCCCTATCTTGGCATGATTCATACTGGAAGCAGGAGATATCCAGAAGGATCTGTGGCAGAAGCAGCACCAGCCTAACATTAAGGATAGTGGGAAGCACTGCTCTGGGCTAGGGGGATATTTTTCCCCAAAGAGATGCTGATTCCAGCGCTTCAGAATAACAAACTAGCATTTTTTAACATATATTATTTTTTTACAGTTTCCCTGTAAAGACCAATTAAACAGAAAGAGAACAGACAGTGGACACTGACTGCACCCTGTCGTTGTAGCTTCACCCATGCTTTCCCATCTTCCAGTAGCTTGTATTTGCAGAGTACTTGCTGCTGTGGCCCCGGGTTGTTTACAGCAGTCCGACAGGGCTCCCTCTCTCTGCACGCTGCCTTTCCCAGCTCCCCTTCTTCGGCTCTCTTGCTGCCCTGTCTCGCTGCCTTGGGTCAGACCCTTGCCCCTGTGCTGCACTGTTGCAGAGCCTCTTCCAGCTCAGCCTGGCACAGCAGCATCGCAGGAGCAACCCTGTGCATTCAGCTCCTCCGTGCAGACCTGTGCTGCAGCTAGAATTCCCTTGTTTTCCCATCTTCCTACTAACATCCCTGCTGCAGTGCTACAGAGTGCTCTGGCTTTCCTCTTCTCAACTCTCACCTCTTGCTGCATTTGGAGTCAAACTGCTTTGCCCATTGCCCTGTTGCATTCCTTTTCCCTTTTTACTTTGGATTTCTACTACCTTTTAGTAAGCCATAGTAAGGGAAATGCTGCAGCAAAGCTTCCAGCGGAGCTGTACTCACTTCCATCCTGTGTGTAGGGAGGGAGGGGAGGATGAGATCAAACTTCAGGGATCCTGGAGACAGTCTTGGATGTGGTGCTGAGAAGAAAATGAGCAGGAAAGAGGTGACAGAAATGTCAGGCCACAAGCTCGAGAGATCACTTGAAGCCCACAGACAGCTGCATCATCCCAGGAAAGAAATAAATGACAGACTGCACCAGACTATAGCATGAAAACATTGACACAAAGATAATTAATGTTCTTGCAACTGGACCTTGGCCTCACACAGTTCTTCAATCGTCTCTTGACTGGTGACATTGTGCTACATATGATTTGCTTTCTTTGAACACCACATCCGTCCCAGAGACTGTCTACCTCTTAACGTAGCTGTGAAATATAGGTGATGTTGTATGTATAAATATTTCAGAGACAGGACTTATTTGACAAGTGGGGTCTTGAGAAGGGACCAGAGACGTTGAATCCCAGCCGGAAAGATGAGACAAATATATTCCACAGAAACAGCCTGAGGGGGAGAAAAGACATCCCTCATCTTTGCTTTTTGACAAGTAGAATCACTACAGGATATGGTTTCCTTATGACAAGTAGATCGCTTAGCAGGTGTGCATGGGAGTGCTGGCTTGCTGTTGTCCACTGGAAAGACCATAGTTATGAATGTTATGATTTATTAGGCCTCAACCAATAATTAATTACCTTATTTAGCAAATGCAGTGATGTACTTGGATTTTGGCAGTATTTTTTTCCACTCAGAATATCCATGGACAGATGAAAGTTCCTTCTAATTATTTATTACCCAATTATTTTTCCCTTTAATTCAATGGACTGCTCACAAACAGACACTTTATGGTTTTGTACTGTTTCCTAATTGGATGAGTTCAAAGGTACTTTTGGCACAAATACTTTTATTTGCTAAGAGAAATCTAGGTTGTTTCACATATTTTGTCAGTTTACTTTGAAATTCATTTTTCATAAGCATTTGTGCCAGTGAAACATGAACATGTGCATTGAGTGTTAACGCAGAAAAAAGGGGTGTGAAGTACACATTTTTTGGATATTTTTTTTTAGACTCAATATCCAGATATGTAACTCGTGCTTGTTCAAACTCTGAGGCACTATTCCATAATCCAATGAGAATCTCTGGAAAAAATAAAAATGCAAAGGCTACAAAATACCCCATAAATATCCTTATTTCAAAATTATGAGTAGAAAAAAACAAGACTCATGTCTCCATGGGGGTTTTTTATCACTATGAAGTTTCCTGGATCTGCAAACATCTCTTCATCTCGTTTCCTTGTGTTGCTTTCAGCCTGCTTCGTGCAGATGCAGACAATTTTACTCGGTCTCATCATCATCAGCTCCTGCTTCTTCCCATGCCCTGGCAAAGGGGCTGCTCTGCCTGTCCCCTTCTACCTATACAACCTTTATTAATGTCGCCACCACCCACTGTGGGAAGGATTAAATCTTTCTCAGATAAGGGTTTATTATATTAAAAAATAAAGTTGCTCACATCAGGTGCTGTCATATGTGCCCTGCTCTATAGTGTCATCTTTGGAAAGAACACCTCAGAGCAGGAAGCCCACAGTTTTGTGGCAAATGTTCCCTTCGCTCAGATATTGGGGGTGGAAAGGAAAAAAACAAAGCCAAACAAAGCAGTTTTATACTGGCAACATCCTGATGAGGGAACAGGGAAACCCGCCTGCCTCGCCTCCTGCATGCAGGGATGCTGCTCACTGGGATGAAGCCGCCCTGTCCCTAACACAGCTTTACACCATTTACAGTAAGAGTAACTGCTTACTAATTAACGGCTATATCTATTAGTTTGTCAGAGCGTGACTGAGCAGCCAGCCGCTCTCTGGGCTGTATTTTCTCTTTTTCTTTTTTAATTACATTTTTATCCAAGGAGTGACCTGTTCAGATGGCGACTCGGTGCCTGCTGGGGTCCGTCCTTCCACCCGCTCTCCCTTCGGGTACGGTACCTCCGTGGGGAGTGGACACGGGTGCAGAGCCGCAGGTCAGGGCCGTGGCACCCGGGGGCTGAGTGGGGCCGCCAAGCCCACGCGTGGCCGAGGCGGGGAGGCACGCAGGGACAGCGACCGGCCCCGAGGAAGAGGCGGAGGGGACCCGGTGCCGCTGAGGGAGCAGCACGCCCCGCGAAGGAGGGTTTCCGCGGCGCTGGCTCCGCCGTACGGTCTGGACTCACTGCTACGCGCCGGGGCCGGGTGAGCTGCCTGGCTCCGGAGCCCCGCAGGGTGAGCAGGTCTCGTCTCCCCCGGAGCAGCGTTTTATCCCCCCAGCAAAGCAGATGCAGACAGGGATGGCAAGGCAGGGCTCCGCACCGGCGCTCCCGGGGCGCTGGAGCAGTCCCCCCGGTGCCGGCGGTGATGCCCGAGGCGGTCGCGCAGCCTCTCCTTTCTCCTCCCGCCCTGAGCTCCGGTCCCGGGCCCCGTGCAGGGGGAAACGCCCAGGTCCCCCCGCTTCGGGTTTCACCTACGAGCATCAGCACAGCATCCCATGGGTTCCGCCGACCCCCGAAGTCACGCACCGGGCTGAGGGTCCGCACAGCATCCTCGCCCCACGGAGGTGTCCCGACCCCCGCTCCGAGCACCGTGCACAAGGCAGCTCCGCCAGCCTGCAGCCTACCTGGGGGAGGGGGCAAAAAGTTTGCTGACACCAGCCATCGTCGGCACAGGAGAACCTCCACCCCCACCCCCCCCCGGCAACCTGCGCTGCCCCCCACCCCCAGCTCGCTGCCCATGCTGGCCAGGTGTGCCCAGGCCCCCTCTGCCCCCGAGCCGTTTGGTATCTCAGGTCCCACCCAGGAGAAGCCGACCTTGCCGCGAGTGTCCTGAGGATGGGGGGACCCTGGGCTGAGGGCTGATCTCTCCGCAGGACCCTTCTTCTCCCCAGCCCCGCGGTGTTGTCTGTGACCGGGCCCGGGCGACAAGAGGCTCGCAGAATTGGGCAGGAGGGAGGGGGCAGGGGCAGGGCTGCTCCGACCTCGGCCGCGTCAATTGGCTCTTTTTTTTTTTTTTTTTTTTTTTTTTTAAACCGAAGGGGAATGAAAGGATGAAGAGGGGAGGGGAAAAACCCTGGAAAGCCGAAGGGGAAGGAAATACGGAGCACCGAGCAGAGCCCCCGGGCGGGCGCAGAAGGGTGAGGCGGCCCCGGGGCAGGCCAGCCGCCCCGGCGGGGAGCGGTGACCCTCCCAGCAACTTTTGCAGGAGATTTTAGCGCCTCAGGAAAAAGCGGTGGGGTAGGGATCTGCCAAGCGATTTCCAGGCGGCGTCTGGCGAGAGTAACCCAACTTTCTCCAGGTTCTCGTCCCTCTCGTCGGCTGGCTGCAGCCCCCATCAGTTCCCACCAGGAGCTCCGGCAGGCGTCGGGGGAGAGCGGCGTCGACCCCTCTGCAGCCGCACATCACCTGCGGAGCGGGGGGAGCCAGCAAGCAGCGGGGGTGAAGCGTCCGCCCGAGCTCGGCACACAACGTCGGGGAAAGTTTTGAAGGGAGAAGGATCAGGCGGGCTGAGGAGGGGACGAGGAGAGCCTGGCGGAGGGGCAGGCGGAGCGAAGGTGCGGGGTCTGTCTGCTCCTCGTGTGCTTCTCCCTTCAGGCTGGCTGGGGCGATGCAGTGCAGCTGGGGGAGCTCTTGGGAGCCGCTTTAAAAAAAAAAAAAAAAAAAAAAAATCCTTCCTGGATTTGATTCATTACAACAATCCCCTCCCCAGAAGATCTGGAAAAGAGGAGAGAGAATCACCTATCCCTCCCTCCGCCTTCCAGCAGCTGGCTCCTGCCCCCCACCCTCGCTTCCCCCCCTTTTTCTCCACCTCCTTCTCCTTCCCCCCGTTCGCTCCTGGGGCTGCGGCCAGAGCCTCGTCGGGAGGAGGGCGGGCGAGGACTCTCTCGAGTTGCCCCGGTCGGCGGTACTCGGGGCAGCGCTCGGCGGCTCCCGCTGAACAAAGAAATCCCTTTCCCACACGGGCTGGGGAGCAGCGCCGGGCTGGCCCGGGCCCTGCTCCCAGTGCCCCCGGGGGGCTTTTCCCCGTACCCCCGGTGCGGGCCAGGTTGCTGCTTTCCTGGAGATCCCTGAACACCCTGGCGAAGGGAAGGGGAAGCGGCGGTCCGCTCTCCTGCCCTCTCTGCCGCCTCCCCTCGCTTCCTCCTTGTTTTCTTTTCCTTTTTTTTTTCTTCTTTTTTTTTTTTTTTCTTTTTTTTTTTTTTTTTTTTAAATTTTACCCCCAGGCTGCCCCGGTGTGGTGGTGTCCCCTCCTCCACCGGAGGGGCGCCGGTGCCCGGCACGGAGCGGGGCGCATGGGGCGGCGTTGCGGGAGGCGCTCCCCGGCCCCGCGCTCCCCGCCGGATGCTGCCGGGGCTGTTTTGGATGCTTTTCTTCGCCGGCGATGAAGGCTCTGCCTTGAAGATGGAGACGATCTGTTTTTTATTCCTGTCTCTGGTGCCGGTGTACAGCAGGGGACAAGGGGTTTACGGTAAGAGACGCTATCGCGGTCGCTGTTTGGGGGGTGGGGCGCAGACGGCGGCAGTGGGATCAAAGTTAAAGAGCACCTGCAGGAGAAAGTCAGCGCTGCCGGCGGAGCTCGGCGCAGCCCGAGCGGAGAGATTTATGCAGCAATAGGGCTTCCAGCGCCTGTAGCTACTTCATAATTCCTCGCCGTAACCCCTGCCCGCCTCCGACTGCCGAGTCCGCGGTAGGGCTGGCGGGGCTGCCGCCGGACCGGCCCCGCCGGGAGTGAGGAGCTGGGGGTGCCGCGGGGAGCAGCCCCGGGCCCGTGATCCTGCCGCCCCGCTCCCCGCCCGCCGCGCCTGGGGACTCCGCGCAGATGCCGGCGCGGCTCCGGGAACACCTCCGAGTTGCAGTTTCTTTGGGGCAGGGGGAGAGCGGAGGATCCCCTCCCCGCGCCGCCCCCGCGGCTCCGATTCCTTGCAGGAGCACCGGCACCGGGAAGCCAAGGGCGAGGCGGGGCGGCCGCCGGTGCCTTGCCAGGCTCCGTGCCGCGGGTGTCCCTTGCTGCAAGGGGCAGTGCTCGCCGACTCGGCGGGGCCGGCACCCCCCTGCCTCGGCTTCCCCCACCCCGCCCACGGCCGCCCCGCCTGGCTCCCCCCCGCCCCGCCAGTCCCGGGGGGGGGGGGGCGAGCGGTCAGACTGCTGCTGCACCACATTGAACTTCACTGGTTTTCTTCAGATCGTGGGGGTCGGTGGGTGGGTAGTGGTCTGTGGCACAGCTGATGTCGAGCTGCTTGATTTTTTTTTTTTTTCTCTTATTTATCATTAATTATTATTATTATTATCGCAGTTATGGTGCTTGCTCCCCCTCCCCGTTTGCGGGCAGGGTGGCAGATGCCAAGCTTGGATGATCCCCAGGAGGTCTGGCTCCCGCAGCCCCTCCGCTTCGGAGGGCAGAGAGCGGGGCAGTGGGCAGCAGCTCGGGGTGGCACAAGCCCTGGACTGAGGGAGCAGTCGGGATTTACTTTAGCCAGCCTCTCCCAGCCCTCTCTGTTCTTGCTTTACAAGAGCTGCATTTCCAATACACTGGGTAAAAAAATAAATAAAAGCAACCCACAAGACTTGCCTCTCACAACAAGCCGGCTTTATCTTGGCTTACAACTCAGTTGTGCGTTGCTGTAAAGTCCTTCTGGAAGGCATGCCTCTGCCTCTAACAAGCCAAGCTCTCTGAGCTCTGAAGAGAGACCCCAGTGAGAGAATCCAACCCCCGCGCTCCCCCTTTTTTGACAGCACGCAGCCAGTCTCTTGTGTGAGCTCTGGCAAAGATCAGTTCAGTCTCACTGACTATGGGTAAGTCTTTGTAGGTCACTTTTTAATGATGTATTTCTTTAATGGAAACAATTCCTCCTTTCTCCTTAAGGGCTGGGATGTTAATTTGAGTTCGGGTCCATTTTGTAAAATAAGCATTATAAATAGAGGGTGGTTAGTTGCCTTTCTTTTTTCTTTCTTTTTGTCAGTAGATGTGTTTACTCACAGTCTGCATGTCCAGATGAAAACTGTAGGACCCTCTGCAGGCTGGAAAGATGAGGAGTAGCATGAGTTTGTGCTGGTTAGGACAGGTTATTTAATCCTTGGAACAGGTAATCTGCTTCTCGCTGAACTTTTATTATTTGTGTTGTAGTGTGCTCGCTGCTGAGCAGCTGTCGCTTGCTGTGGAATGGCCTTTCCACTCAGGATTGTAGCAAAAGGGACAGAGCTTATAACTGGTTTTGCTTAAATGGACTTTAGAAGGTTGCCTGTTGTATTTTGTCATCCACTTCAGTGAATTTGCATTCGATCGAGCTGCTGCTAAATTAGATCTTCAGAATAACTTACTGATGTTTTTGTCTTTTTCTCTTGGAGAGAGACTGGAGAAGCTGTGTACAAAAGAAAGCACAGATATAGACATGCACTAAGATGAAGGCATCCTTTTAAGCCAAAATGGTACAGTACTTCGATCTATTCTCTTAACTACACAAAGGAGAAATCCAGTCTCTTCCCTCCTCTCCCCTCCTCTACCTCTTCGAACTCTGTTGAGACCTTCAGGAGCCTTAATACGCAGCTGTCTGAGTGCAGCCCAGAGCAGCATCTCATGGAATGAGCACACTGCAAACTTCAACGGTGACTAATAGTTCTCATATTGTCCTTCCCAGTCCTGCCTTCAGCCTGCTACCCCGCGCTGAATTCGTACCTTGTGCAGCCAGCACTGTTTGTTTGGATGTGAAATTGCTGTTATTGATGGCTCAGGCAGAGCAAATATACTGTTATATTTACAAGGATAAATAAAGCAGGATTAGAAACTAGTCCTGCTGCCCCCCTCCACGCTGGTTTGTGCTAAACATTAGTTTCTTGCCGTAGCTTTAAGCTGTACTTGTGTGTTGTGTGTTACGAATGTTGGTCTCATGTAGCACTTAAAGGAGAAATTACGGGAACTCAAGTATCATGTTTCAGTTCTGTTTTTCTGCTTTTGGATATTTCTTCATGGCGGTGGACATGGGGGAGGCATCTATATGGGACTGTAAATGTATTTTACTTTAGTAAATCTGATGAGATTAAATCAGATTAAATGAGATAAAGTATCCATGTGATGTACCCTTTAAATAACACACCCACATGGATGTGCACAAAAGACCTCTGTCTAGGAGAGCAGAGTTGTTGGAGAGGTTTATTGAGATGAATGGTATAAATTAAACGTGTGTAAGGGGGTTTCTGGGAAAGGAGCACTTGCGATGGAGGTGCAATTTAATTAGGAGTCAAGGTGCTTTTAGCCTGGTACCTGAAGAGGCTTGTTGTCTAAACTGGCATTTGTTGTAATGACTGAAGTGTGTCTGAAACCCTGTTCTCCTTAGTTGATCCCGTCCTTTCAGCCTTCTTTGTTGCAATAAGACAAGACTGGCCTGATACAGAAGGCAGTTCAGCAGACTGCCAAGAGGCAATTTTATTAGCCTTTTTTGGAACCCGATTTCCCAAACTGCACATGACATTCAGTCCTGGTGTGGTAATGCTGCTGGTCAAGGTGAGGAGCAAGCTGCAATAGATCTCTAGGAAATGTCAAAATTTGGAGGGAGGGAGGAAGGGGACTTGCCCTTCCAGGCTTGGAGTTATCAACACTTAAAGACTATAAATTAGACTGAAAGGGGAGGATAGAGGGGGGAGGATGTTTCCAAAGGGAAGAGTGTTCCTCTTGCTTCCTAGTCAGTCTTGCAGACTTTAGTACTTGGATGCTCTGAACCAAAGCTACGCATAGGGCTGCTGCTTTACTTACTCCATGTGTGGTATGTAATTAACATTTCTGGCTTGTCTTGCAACTAGCACAGTCCAGCTGACCAGCAGCAGCCCTTCAGGCTGAGTAAGAGCGCTGGATGTTTTGTCCCCTGCCTCTCATAATTCTCCTGCAGAAAAGGCATTTCAGGAATGGTCATCCTGGTGTGTGATGAGGGGCTACAGCAAGGTGATGGAAAGGGAATAAAAGGAAGGTTTAGACTGGGCAGCAGGGAAAATAGCTTGGCACTGTGATTGGAGTGGCTGGATGGGCTGCATTACTTCAGGCACTTGAAACTGGTGGGGGTGAAGCACTTGCAATACGGAGTAGTCCTGTGCTGGCCTCTGAGGTGAGGAATAAATGACCCAGTAAAGCTCTTCGTTTAAAGATACACCATCACACTGAATCACCTGTGAGATGCCACTCCAGGCACTCAAAAAATCTAGTGGAAGAATGTTTCCTTGTGTCTGCAATGGAGGAGTATCATGGTAAAACATATCCCGGGTTTAGGCCATAAATATCTGTGCTTTTTCATTTCATGTACACACAACATGATTTGTTCCCTTCTCCTTTTACCTGCAAAGTAAAAGCCTCTTCCTAGAGTTTCCAATGCAGCATTGCCCAAGCAGGATGCCTCGCACCCTCTTGCAATGTGTGTGTGTCTTTTGCTGCCAGTTTCTCTGGGCACAGACATGCTGTAATGTTAACCTTGAGCCTTGTGATACAGATCAGTCCCCTTCCATGCCTCTGCCTACAGCTGTTTAGTCAGTGAGAAGAGTCCAGATGAGGAGCTCTTCAGCTCCCTTGCTGTTATCCCAGGGCACCCTGTGCCCTCAGAAGTGGGTGAGCAGATCACTGGCTAAAGTAGTGGTGGAGCTGGCTCCTGTGAGCCACTTCTTGGCTGATTCTGTTTGGAGGGCCCCTGTGCTCATAGATAGCATTTTCCAACTGTATATATACTTACGTGTGTATGTTTGTGTATATATATATATACACACACACACGTACGCACATCCTTTGTGCTCAGCCATTTTTCCTTGTTGTCCAGCCCTTAAATCTATGGTGGCTTAAGCTGTAGCCTTTTGGTTACAGCAGTGAGTTTTGTAACTGAAGGGCTATAGAAATAGTCTCACTGAAGGACTGGGTCGGTCCAAGATTTGCATAGTTCTTTAGCAGCTCTTTAAGGTCAAGGCATTAAATCTGTCCAGCCCTGTGCTTCAGCATGCCTTGCAGTTCTCCAGCTGTAATGTGTCAGATTCACCCTCCTGTGACACCAGAGCCTCTGTTTTTACGTCAGGTCAGTAGCTTCACACACCAGATAAGCCCTCAATTGGCTTTAATATGCAGTACTAGAAAACTGACATTATCCTCTTGACAGGTTGTTTGCAACTTGCTGGTAGAAGTCAAAATATTTCACTATAGGTGTCATCAGAAACCACCATCCTATGCTAATTTTTGTGGGAACATGAAGACAGATGTTGAATAATTTGACATGAGCAGCATAGCTTTTAAAATTATCACTGTGTCAGGTTAGCACTAGATTTTTTTTTAATTTAATGTATGTATGTATTTCAGATGAGTTTAAGAGATAGGGGAGGGAGATACAGTAAGTGGCTACCAGTCAGTGGAAGATGCAGCAGAAGATGGCCTTGGAGGCTCAGTAGTCAGACAGCAATTCAGGTGTGGCAGTAAGGGATGCTGTGCTGCTGGGACTGCTGTTCCTATTTTTAAGTAACAAGACAAAGTCACTTCCATGCTGAGAAGTCAGAGATCTTGTGACACTTCCCATCAACTGGAAGCCCTGCTGTTTTGACTGGAGTTACTGCTATTCTGCTTGCTTGAATAGTGCAGTTTGAAGCTTCCAGTCCCTCCCTCCGCACATACCGTGCTCTCTTGGTTCATTAAGCATAGTCTATGGCGAAGAGTTTTGCATGCATGGCTACAGCTTGTTATGAGGAGGGCAAAGTTAGGGGGTGGGGAAAAGTTACATTCTGCCCACTGCCAATGTGCTGGCAAAAGGAAGAGAGAGAGATGCATTTCTCCTAGTGAAAGACTGCTTGGGGTGGAGGGTGTTTCTTACTCCGTTTGTGGAAATGGCCAGAACCCTACTTGCAAAAGGCTTCTTTAGTCTGCGTAAGTCCACAGTCAACTAGTTTGCCTGTATAGCTCTGGAGAGACAGTTCACTGGTGAAGTTTTCATCAGGGTAGGTGAGATGTTGGTATTTGTCATGCGGAGAGCTGTGTTGTGTGAGGGGGCTGCATTTTGCTGTAGGGAAGATGAGCCTTCCAGACAAAAGACAGTAGAAAATGTTGTTCTCAGAGATGCTGTGGGTACCTGCATCTGGTAATATAAGCTGGGTTTCTTGAGGCTATACCTGGTAGCCCAGGTCTTACGTAGGCTGAAACTACTATGAGTTTGAGAGCATTGCTCTCAGGCAGTCAAAGTGAACACATCAAGTGCCCATGTCCCGGCCATGCCAGTCATCATCTGCTGGTGTTGCATGGGTTTAAATTCAGAAGGGGAAAATGTGCCAGTGCCCCCCAGCCTTGTGGAGGAAGAGGGAGGGATATGGCACTGACACCGCACAGCAGAATGCAGATCTGGCAGGGCTTCCAGGATCCACCAGAGTGTGATGTGCTGCAAAGAGGTGGGAGAGGAGAATGCATGTGTTTCATGTCTCTGTGCCCTTGTTTGACTGGTGAGATCTCTGCTCTGTTATGATCCAAAGGACTCGCTTTGGAAAGAAAAAAGCTGTCATCTCTCCTTTATTTGGAGGAAGGAGTTGAAGGAATAATAGAGGTTTGTGTTTCAATAGCCAATCACTTGCTTAGTGTTTAAAAGAAGAAATTAAATGTGAGATAACCCATGGAGCTGAGAATCAAAAGCGCTGCATTAAAGAATTTGAGAATTGGATCCCGGCAAGGGAGATCCTCCTGGGCATCAGCTGATCTTGGCTCGGCAGAGTGAAGTCGGAGAAGGGCCGTTACCCACAGGTTAGGTGGGACAGGACCTGCTGGGAGGCAGAGGGTTTGCATGCTCGCTGTCAGGTGTGTCTGGGAACGCAGGTTTCCATTCCCTGCTTGCTTTCCTGGCTCCTGCCCGTGTGAAATACGCTGGCTGCAGGCGACTCCTGCTCCCCACCCCCGCTCGAGGGAAAGGGGAAGGAAGCTGCCCCCGCTTCCCCGTCCCGTCCGCGGGCTGCTCTCCAGCTGTGGTGCACATCTGGGCGGCGGGCCGTGCCTCTCGCAGCTGCCCGGCAGAGGGAGGTGTTGCACCGCCCCGGTGGCGGGGGGGGGGGTGCCGGGACTTGCTCGGGGCAAACCCCCTGCAAACCGAAACGCCGCTTTGGTACTGCCCGTCTGCCGAGGGGACGGGGGAGATGCGGGCACGCATCGGGGGGGCGGGGGCTGGGGGAGGCCCGGGTGTCCCTCTGCCCGGTGTGGTCCGGAGGGACGGAGTTCGCGGGAGGTGAGGCCCGGGACTGAGCTGCTGCCGCCGGGTTCTGTGGGGGTGTGTTTGGTGGGTTTGGGCTTTTGTTTGTTTGTGGAGTTTGGGATTTGTTTTGTTTTGGGTTTTTTTGTTGACGTTTTTTGTTTTGTTTGTTTGTTGTTTGGGGTTTTTTTTGTGTGTGGTGGCTGCTTGCATGCTGCTTTGCACCTCTCTCTGGTTCGTTTTAGAGTCGGAAGCTTTGTCACATTGTACCCAAGCAGTTCATGATCGCCCCCTTGGTAATACTCTTGTCGAGTGGGAAAGTGCTGTTCTTTCCTTCCAGGAGCATCTTGTCCGTTTTCCATAAAAGATCATACAATGAAGTGAGTGCAGACCTCGTGAATCCTGAATTAGCTTTTCGACCATAGTCTCAGTTTCTTTTTTAGCTTCACAAACCTGTGTGGTTGTGGTTTTGGGATGATTTTATTTTGTTCATTCAGAATTTTGTTTGTTTGGTGTTGGTTCTCAAAAAGAACAGGTAGGGTTAAAGGAGTTAAAGGAATCTGAATAGGTATGAGGGAAGAGGGATCCTCATAGAATCACAGAATAGTTTGGGTTGGAAGGGACCTTTACAAGTCATCTAGTCCAACCCCCCCTGCAGTAAGCAGGGACATCTTCATCTAGATCAGGTTGCTCAGTCCCCTGTCCAGCCTGACCTTGACTGTTTCCAGGGCTAATGCATCTACCACGTCTCTGGGCAACCTGTGCTAGTGTTTCACCACCCTCACTGTAAAAAAATTTATTCCTTGTATTTAGTCTGAATCTACCCTCTCCTAGTTCAAAACCATTACCCCTTGTCCTATTGCTCCAGGCCCTATTAGAAAGTCTGTTGCTATCTTTCTTATAAGCCCCCTTTAAGTATTAAAAGTTTGTAATAAGGTCCCCCCAAGCCTTCTTTTCCCCAGGCTGAACAGCCCCAACTCTCTCAGCCTGTCTTTATAGGAGAGATGCTCCAGCCCTCTGATCATCTCTGTGGCCTCCCTCTGCACTTGCTCAAGCAGATCTGTGTCTTTCCTGGGCTGAGCTGGATGCAGTATTGCAGGTGAGGTCTCACAAGAGTGGAGTAGAGGGGGAGAATCACCTCCCTTGACCTGCTAGCCATGCTTCTTTTGATGCAGCCCAGGATACAATTGGCTTCCTGGGCTGTGAGTGCACGTTGCTGGTTCATCTACCGTCTGGCTGTTCATCTACCAGTATTCCCATGTCCTCTGCAGGGCTGCTCTCAATCCCTTCATCCCTCAGTCTGTATTGATACCAGGGGTTGCCCTGGCCCAGGTGTAGGACCTTGCACTTGGCCTTGCTGAATCTCATGAGGTTTGCATGGGCCGACTTCTCGAGCTTGTCCAGGTTCCTCTGCATGGCATCCCTTCCCTCAGGCATGTCAACTGCACCACTCAGCTTGGTGTCATCTGCAAACTTGCTGAGGGTGCACTCGATCTCACTATGTCACTGGTTAAGACATTGCTCTGGCAGGAGGAGAAAAGAAGACAGCAAGGTGGTGGCTGGCTGCTGGCACCTCTAATATGTTCAGGTGGGGGCATTAGTGCTGCAATAGATCTCCTTGGCTCTGTGAGGCAGCAGAGCTGAGGGTGCCAGAGCAGAGGTGATTGATTGTTGCTGGCGCTTTGGCTGTTGGGAAGCTTTTCAGTACAACATTGACTTTAGAGCAACATGGCTGCCTACAGGGAGCTCTTTGCACCAGTGCATTGGCTGCGCTGTATCCCAGGGTCAGCTTTTGACTACTGATACCTTAAGTTTTAATGCCTAAATGATCTGGCTGGTGAAGGGAGATGTCTGAAGTTAACCAGGGAACTAGAGAGAGAGACAGCTGAATATAAATTATTATTTCTTTAAATGTTCTACTTGTTCTTCTAGACTAGGCAATATGGTTACCCCAGCATATGCTTTTATTGACTGTATTCTGAAAACTTACAGAGAGCTGTATCTTCTAGTAATGTTTAAAATCACATGAGAAGGACACTTCCTTTGTATGCTTCTGTAAAGCACTTTGTGTTCTTAGTATCGTGCTAGTAATGAATAGCAGCCTAGACACAGTTTTGTATTTCAGTGGTTGCGAAGAAGGCAGGACAGCCCACTGATGACAGCCATGGTGTCAGACTGGCCTAGTGATTCAGTCACCAGCACTGGTCTGGGGGGAGGTCATGGCTCCGTACTAGGCTGCAAACCTCCAAGGAAAGGGTACAGCAAGGTGGTGAGCAAGGATCTCAAACAGCTTTTATCAGTTTGGCCAGTCTCTCGCTTTCCTGTTGCTCCTTTCACTCATCCTGCAAATTGCTCGTGGACGTGGTGTTGGCTGCTACCCTTTTCTTTAGCTTTCCTAAGGGAGATATCACCGATGTAACTAAAAACCCATCTGGCTGTGACGTGCTGGCTTTTGGCTAGTCTCCGCTGTGAGCTGCAGCGTAGGACAAATGGTGTGCAGATACTTTTGCTCGGTTCGTGTAAATGGAAATAATGGCAGGGTAAGCATAGCAATTGACAAAGATGCAGTAAGAATGGCAGTTTCTAAAGAAAAATTAGCAAATGTCACCTAAAGAAGAACTGACATAACATTGAAAGCTAAAGTCAAGCTGTGAGAAAGGCTTTAGGATGTCTGCAGGTGGACATTTAATATGAGAGTAGCTGCTTGCTGTTGCTGCTCCTCTTTCAGAAGGAAATGGTCCTTCACTAATTGGCGTAAACTGTTTTAAGATAAATGAGGATGGGAATCTTGTGCATCTCTTGTGTGCCTTTGTCATGGAGTAAAAAGGAAAAAATAAGGATGCGATTAGGACAGGTGTTTGAGAAATGTGGCAAAATGGCTTTTGCTTACAAATGCCGTTTCACCTTCTGGTGCTTGTTCCGTGCCTTGCACGGTGGAAAGAGGCATTTGTAGAATTAGTGTGAGGAATGACTGGCTCTTGCTAAGTTTAATAAATGGATTATTCTGACTCAGAGCATCCCACAAAATAGCAGAAATGTGAGAAATTGAGGCTCATAAAAGTAACCTGAGCAGCAGGAGCCAGCTGGGGATGGGAGACTGAACTCCCCTGGCAGTGAAGTGAATCCAGCTGCAGTATTAAAAGTTAACTGGTCTGGGGCATTTCCACTGTAGTTGTTAGACCCTGAAAATGCCTCTTCAGAGTGTGCAAATAAGATTTCTTGTGAGTTCATGTGTTGCCCATCACTGTAATATCTATGAACTTCCACCTTTACAATGCCTCTGTTGCCTACGGTTATTGCACTCTGCATGTGGGGAAATGAGATGGAGATTAAGTGATTTGCCTGTGGCAGAATGGAGAATCGAACATCAGCAAAGTTTTAACCATCCTTTTTTTCTCTGGTAAAGTGCAGCTGGTATTAAGTGCAATCCCTGTGGCTGATAGATTCAAGGCAAATACATCCTCAATAAGGAGGAATAAGCCATTGAAGATAAGCTCTGATCCAGCTATCTCAGAATCAAGTTGGTTTTGTTTTTTTTTAAATAAGAAAACAAAACCATGTTTGTCTTTCACTACTAATTTACCTCGTCTTTGTTCACAGGTTAGGATTTATTTTAGGAAGCCTTTTGGAGGTCTTACTGTTGAGCCTTACTGTACAACACTGTGAGGGAAAGAGAAATCTTTCAGTTGTGGGTACACACATGGCTTTTCTGTGTGAACCTGCAGGTGGCTTGAAAAATTGCTCCAAAGGAGGTGCAGTATGTGTAAGTATATGCTAAACTATATTCCTAGTTTTCTTACAAGCATGAAGATAGGAAGAAATCTCTAGTGTTTGTATCCCAAATGCTAATGAAGGCCAAAAGGAATTATTGTCAGTGATTTTTGTTTGGTTTGGTGGTGGTGTCTGGTTTTTTTTAAAGAGAGATTTTACTTTTATATTTAGAGCAATTAAAATTCACAAGTACGTGTCTGAGAAGAGGATTATCTTGATCAGTCATCAGATAATTACTGAATAAGAAGATATTCTTATCTCTGGAAACTGGATGTTAGCTGCATCTTGGGAAGATCCTCATTTTAAGGTGTAGTGAATGACGCCGCCTTGCTATGCCGTGTACTTCTACAAATGAGGAATACTTGGAAACTGGGCAAGAATACAGGAGCTTTCCAATGCTATGAGACAGTGGGATTAGGGGAATGTTTTTGCAAACAAATCAATTTAAGGTGCACAAACACTATGCCTACGCAAAAGTAGAGCTGTAACTTGTGGGTGTACGTACTTTTGAGCTATCTTTAAATTAGCTCTTTCAGATACTGATCACAGTGCAGTGTACCAGCATGCAGCTCAGCCTGGCCCGTGCTCCAACAGTTCATGCAACATCCTGAGCGGGCTTTGCAGTGTGTGCTGAGCCCCCTGCATCTGGGGTCACCTGGCAGCAACATTGTGTGTTCAGCTCCTCAATAAATAAGTTGTGGGGCACCCATACCAGGTTCATGCTGGCTTATTGTGGGGTGCAGTTTGAAGCTTGAAGGCTGAAGCAGTTTAGCAATCCCAATCCAGTTGCTGCTAACTCTAGCAAGACAGATGCCAGGGTTACTCTTCCTCTGTGGTATCTTCCAAGCAAGCATAGCTTGCAGTGCGGGAATGCAAGCTGACTTAATGCATCTTGCTCTTGTGAAAGAGAGCCTCTAGACAACAGGACTAGAATTAATCTTTAATTTTGAATTTTGAAAAGCTGTTTCTGAGTAACTCTGTGCGTAGACAAGCCCTGCATTTAGCTGTCATTAAGTTTCTAAATTGTTTTTCAAAACGGGGTAGTCAAACTCCTGAACCATGTAGCTGCATCTGAGGACGTTACCCATAGAAACTAAGCTCCAGCTTTGGTTAAAATAGCACAGTAATAGTTTGTTTTCTGGCTGGTCAAATGATAAGCAGCTCAGGACTTTCATCCTTATTCCAGCAGAAAAATGCAATCGACAGTAGAGAATGACTGTTTACTATGATGTGCATGATTAATACCATAAATCTTTCATGTTGGGATGTTGAGTGAAAAGCATGAATATCACCACAACAAATTGAAAGGAACAGTTTGTTACATATTCGTGGTTCGTAATCAGGCTTGAAACTCTATGTAAAAGGAGAGATTAGCCAAAATGAACGGTAGTTGTTGAAACTAGAAACCACTCTGGTGTTTGCTAAGCCTTGGCAAGGATGCCATGCTGATTTTTGCAGATCACAATGAGCATATGTACCTACTTGTGGCTGATGGTTATTCCAAGTGGCCAGCAGTAGTGTGTGCCATTTGACAAACAGTTCTGCTTCTCGGATTATTATGGAGACATTTCAAAGTATGTTTGCAGCATATGGCTTGCTTAAGGAGATCGGTTTAGATAAGAGACATTCGGTAAAACACAGTAGATCAGCTGCTTATCACTCAGCTTCAGATGGGTCAGCAGGGCATTTTGTACAGACACTTAAAAGAGCAATAAAGAAAAATGAGGAGCGAACCCTGCATCACAGTGTCACAGACTTTCTTCCCTTGCATAGGTCAGTGTGCTGGAAAGCTCCAGCAGAGCTAATTCTTAATAAACAGCTTTTAATTTAAGAATTGCATGTGATTGTCTCAAAGTAAGTCTAGAGGAAGTAGTAAGTGAGGAGGGTGGGGGAGGGAAACCACTGTATGAGGTTTTTTGCTTGTTAGGCCTAAATAAAAGCTTCACAGAAGGAGGAAGCAGGGGAAGGTGCTAAAAAGTACTAGGATCTGTGATATGCTTGGTGAGGTAGACAGGGAAATGAGAAAGAAATGTGACTAGCTATTGCTAAATTAAAAAAAAAAGAGAGAGAGAGAAAAGAAATGAATGCTGTTGATGGTGTGTAAATTCTAGGAGTGAGAATATTTCTCTTTCATTGGCCTCATGATAATGCCCGTGACATTGTTGCTGTTGAAAATGAGGGATTGTAAGAGCGAGTGAGAACTGCTGTCCCTGCTAGGCAGAAGGCTTGCCTGAACAGGATCGCACCACTTCTAGAGGGCCATAGCTGTAATTCCAGGATCACATAAAAGGGGGCTTGTCTAAGCACCCCTGTTGCAAGAAACAGGAGGATTTAATGTAGCTTTTGCATGTGCATCCCTATACAGTGGGGTTTTTTTAAGGTCCTGGATGCTCTGTGAGCATTGCTGTTGGGGAAACACCTGTGGGTAGCACTGAGGCTGAAGCCCAAACTCGTGGGTGGTGTAGGGTAATTAAGCAACTCATTTGTGGAACTAACTCTTCTGATTTTTCCTGTATTTTTTTTCTCCCTTTTTGTCATATTCAGTTAAAGTCATTGTAATTAGTTTTCAAGGCATGTTTGGTTGATTGGATTTTTGCTGACAGAAGGTCTTATTTTTGCATGTGCTTTGTCACACCTGCTCGCCTTGCTGACACAGACGACTTTTTACTCATTAGCCCAGAAGGAAGTGATGCAGGTGTGAGCAGGCACCCACTGCACTCATGATCCAACAGCAAAAGCTGGTGGCCAGACTCTGCCTCCAGCCTCTGTTACTGTCTGGCTGGGGGGAACAGTTGTGTTTCTTCAGATCCTCTGTGAAAACAGAAGTTAGAAGCGGGGTGGGAGGAAATCTTAGAGGATTTGCTTTCCTGGCTACCATTTTTGGCTTGGCTGTGCTACTCGTGTAGATGGCATTTTAATTCTAAGGCAAGGGAGTTAAATCCAGATGAGCTGTTGTGCTGGTAAAAATGCTGGCCTGAAATACTGCATGTAATGACTTAGATCCTGTTGCTGTCAGTCTTCCTTTATGACACATTGAAGTCTTTAAAAAAAAAGTAAGCCAAGTACGGTTAAAAAAACCAAAACCCAACCCAAAACAAAAAAAAAACAAAACCAAATCCTTAAAACAAACCACAAAAGAAGGCCAAGACTGTTTAGTTTCTCCTGGCCTTCTGCTTGTGTGAATGGAAGGTGTCTGGCTTGGGCAGATGTTTCAAAGATGAAGCTTGTGATTTCAGGGAGGTGTTTCCATCAGCATGTGAAGGGAAGGCATAGACAGGCAAACTCCTTTTTTTGTGTGGTATCCTGTCTTAACAGTTTACAGGTTTTCATGGGTATCTGTTTGGTTGGGGTTTTTTCCCCTGTCGCCATTAAATTTTGACTCAAGATATTTTTAGTTCTGTGGCAGTTTCCACATGGATGCATAGTGAGCACCTTTTCCTTGAGGGCTGGTTGCTCTGGTCACTGAGCTGTTGCCACTCTCGGGGGCAGCCCCTGAGCTGCCTTCGGTGAGCTGCTCTTGGAGAACCCGACAGCATATCTGTCATCAAAGTGCAGAAGATCCTCAGGTGTGAACCTTCTTCATAAAGCAATAGGATGCTTGCTCTGTACGACCAGAGCGTGGGTGCCTCAGGACTTGGGCTGGCTATGTAACCTGCTGCTGGAGAGGCCAGCCTCTGTATCTGGGTTTTCTGGGTCTGTTCTTGCTGTCTTGAAGTGAATTGGAGGGAGCTGGCAAGAGCTGTTTGGGTTTGGATTGTTTGGTTTTTTTTTTCCCATCCTTTTATTTCCTGCAGGATTGTTGTGCTGGGATAAGAGGAATTTTTCCTTTCTGTTGCTTAATTGCATTACACTGGTTGGTTGAATTCTCCTTGCCTTGGTCACCTGTATTTGTTCCCTAACTTTTCTGGTGGCCTTAAAAAGTACAGCTAGAAGGAAGGGACATTAATAGAGCTAGTGTTCAGGATCTCACTTGGCTTTGGAGATAAGGGCCTGGTGGCAGGGAGTCTTTCTTCCATTGTCCCCACTGTCTTCCTCTCTCCTTTCTCTCTCTCCTTGGTTCCTGTTGTTTCACCTTCAGAATCCTGGCTGAATTCATTTTGCTTAAAATAATATTTGTTTGAACAATAAAAGCTGTATTAAAGGGATACATTATCACTTATTTTCAATACACGTTGGCTCTGCGAGAGAGGGCTTTGCAAAGAAAGTCTAACTGTATGCTTTTGTGCATAAAATGAGTATGCAAACAAACTCCTGCAAGTGGTCTGCAATTGAAGAAAGCCCTTTTCCCCTCCTTCCCCGCATGCAAATATCCAAATACGACAGCAATTCCTACCACTGAAGCAGCAGCAAGGGAAAACCAAGTGGCATTGAAATGCTGCCAGCGATACCTTTATACTGAGTTATAGCACTGAAGGCAAACAGCAGATGGAAGCTTGGTTTGATCTTTTTGTATGAAGAAGATTAAGTAGCAGGCATGGTGCTGGTGAGGGGTATTTTCCTGACCCTTTTCCACAAAGCTTTTGAACATTTCTGGAGAAGCATGGCGTATCTTCAGCTCCTGCTAAAGGAATGGTGACCAGGAAACTCAGCACCATTGAGTACTTTACCTGTGTCCTTCTCCCTTATTGGGGTGTTAGTCTGCCTTGTGATGTTCGTGTGTGTGGCTTGGCTGACTGTGCTTGTAAACTGGTCTCCATTTGGGAGGGTCGATATTTGCATCTTGATTTTTCTTTATTTTAATCTGAATTGTTGACTCTGAATGAGCTGGATACAGACTGGTGGCACATGGCAGCTGAGTGAGGGTAGGGGAGCTGCCCTGGCAACCAGGGGACATTACTTTGGGTAGTGCCTTGCATGACAACTCTGTCCTTCTCCACCTCCTGGGTTGATGGCTAGCTTGTGGTGGCTCACATACTCCAGGGCTGGCTCTCTGTGTGGGAGACCCTAGCCTGGTGGCCGTCAGGGAGCTGGGAGTTTGGGTTCAAGGGCCAGCTCCTGGGACTCTTGGGGACTGTGTGTGAGACCAGATGTGAACTGAGGCAGGGCTGCAGTCATCCAGGGCTGCTTCCATAGCCACACTAATCATGTCTGCTCTAGCATTTACTCTGCTGGTGTGAACTGTCATCACTCCTTCCATTTTAGAGCAAGAGTGAGAGCTCAAACTTATTTTCAGCTGGGTTTTTTTTGGTTGTGGGGTTTTTTTTTCCCTTCTGTCAAGTAGGTTTTCAGACTCCCAGTGCCCCCTCACTCTGCTTTCCTTCCTAGAAGCATCTTGCCAGCCTCACCCTCTTTTTTTGGCCAAGTGTGCAGATTTACATACGTGAATTTAGTTCCATGATGTTCCTAACACAGGCATTATTGCTGTCTTTGCCTTTACTTTTTATTTATTGCCTCTTTCTTAGGCAGATACATCCACAGACTTCTTGCCCATCTTCTCATCACCCTCCAGGGAAGACCTGTGGGCTCTAGGTCTGTCAGTGCTTGAGTGCTGCTGGAGTTGGTGGGTCCCCTGGAGCACTGCTTGTCCTGGTGGAGAGATCAGTTGGGCCAGGCTACCTGTCAGCCCAGTGATGACATTGAAATGAAGCCAAAACTCAACTTCTCCATGTTTTAGGATAGAACAACCTCCACACACTAAACTTCCTAGGGTATAGAGAGGAAGCTGTTTCCTCGTGTGTTCCTAACATTGCTGCTGTATTAGTGTTTGGTTGTTTCTCAAATAACTCATGAGTAATAAATGTAAAACTGCAGTACTTCTGCAGCATCTGGGAATGGTTAGGTTGAATAGAGACAAGTGCAGTCCTTTTTACCGAAGAATTGCTACTTAAATTGTAGAGTGACCTTTCCTTCTTTCCTTCCAGTCTCTCAGGAGTATAACTCTTCCCCTTTCATAGCTGGTCTGTTCATTCTCTCCAGTATTTGGTGGCTATCCCCCAGGAGCATACATGCCCACAGGCAGCAGTGAGGTGCCTTAGGTGAGCAGCATGGTTGAAGGCACTACAGCAAAGGCATCATTCATCCATTTGGGGAAAACTGCTTTTGTTTTTCTGATAATCCACTAGATTCCCCTGGAATCCCTACCTGGGGAAAGCTGTGACATTTTGCACTGTTTTGAGAGCTCTGTGGCCACCTTCCCAGAAACTTTTTCTGGGTTTTGTGGTCCTCAAGGGGGGAAACAGTACAGGAACTTTTTAATGGTGAAAATCAATACTGTATACAGAGGGGAGAGGGAAATCCATGTTTGTTTTTATAGGAAAAAAGAAACCCTACAGTTCTGTTTGCCTGGGACTGAGTTTGTATCTAATCTATGGCATCTTTCCATTCCTCTTACCTTTTTCAACGAGACAGAAAGGCCCAGAGATTTAAACCTGCACCAAAGTAATTGTAATTGTGTGAATCTCAGTGAAAGGACCAACAGAAGTTTCCACTGCCTGGACTGTAGCCTGGTTTTAGAGGCCCTAAACCATAAAACCCCTTGTTCATCTCTGTCAACATCTGCGATAATGGAACAAATCTTAAAAAAAATCAAACAAACCAAAAACAAAATTAAAAAAACCCAACCAAATAAGCAAAAGAAAAATACATTATTCATAAGTCTCTAATGTCCATGACAGTCCTTCTTGGTATTTTACCTTGCTTCTACATCTCCAAGTTGCAATCTGTTTAAGTCCAGGGGAGTGTGTGTGTATTTTTAAGGTGGTATGGCCTCTCTTTCCTGCTGGAAGGGGCAAGGGTACAGAGCAAACCCTCTGGTCTGGGTGGTGGCTATCTAGCACTTTCTTGCCTTGGTTATTTGATGGAATAACTGAGGTCAGAAGGGACCTCTGGAAGTCACCTGGTCCAGCCTTCTGCTCAAAGCAGGGTTAGTTTGATGTTAGAGATGACTTTGAAGCTAAGGCAGGGTGTTAATGACCTCATCCACTTGAATTTTGAGCATCTCTGAGGATGGAGGGTCCATAAGCTCTCTGGGCCCCTCTACTGGTGTTTGACCACTTCAGTGGTGAAACAGGCGTTGTCTTTATGGCCAATGGGAATTTCCTGTTTTGCATCTGGTGGCTTTTGCCCTTCTTCCTTTCACAATGCACCTCTGAGGAGAGCCTGACTGTGTCCATCTTCCCCCGACTCCTGCCCATCCCAATTAGATAACAGCAGTAAGATCTCCCTTGTCTCTTTTTTAAGGCTTGGGGAAAAGACAAAAAAAACAACCAAGAAACCCACCCAAACTTTTCTCAGTTTTTCTTCATACACCATATATTCCACCTGCCTGACCATTTTGGTGGTCCCTCATTGGACTTGATCCAGTATGTAAGTGCTGCTTTCTGAAGAAAATGTCTTTCCTGGTTTCTTCTGATGAGATAGTCCTTGCTACATTTTGTTTATGGAAAGGATTTCTTAATGGCCTGTCCTCCTTAAGGTTCTCTGATTAACACTGCTATAATTAGCACACTCCTGGTGTGGCCTGCCACAGACTAGCAGAGAAACTGAAGATGCACTGGTAGACATTTATAGGTTTTCCATTATGTGCAGCATAATCTCTGGTAATAGTTATACTTGGTATTCTGTGAGCATAACACAGAGATTAAGTTAACATGGGGTTAGAGATGGTGGAAAAGGGTAATAAACCCACTGACCGCATACCACAGGGAGTAAAATCTCTGTGTGTGTATGCATATATATATGTATGTGTGTGTATATATTTTATATATATAAAAACATAGGATGGTTTGGGTTGGAAGGGACCTTAAAGACCATCTAGTTCCAACCCCCCTGCCATGGGCAGGGACACCTCCCACTAGACCAGGTTGCTCAAAGCTCTGTCCAACCTGGCCTTGAACACTTCCAGGGAGGGGGCATATATTACACATATATATCACATGAATGCATTTTGCAGGGTCTGTCTCGGGATACTCAGTCAGTTTGCTTGATTTGAAAGCAGGGAGCGTCCAGCAGATGCCCTGTGCTGTGCACCACATCAAGAGAAGAGGATCATGTCCCCAGTGCATAGGCATAAATGACAGGGTAGAAGAAAGATGTGCAGTTTCTCAGGGAAGGTTTGTAAAAGGGATGTCAGGTCCCTCTCAGCCTGTTTAGTTCAAAGCCCCTTGCGGTGTGCTAATGTGACAGGGGGACCTCGTCTCACGTTAAATGCTCTGGGGTTTCTTTGAGTTCTCCATAGGTGCCCAGTTGGTGGCTTTGCTTCACAGCGTGATGTGCTGGAGCAGGAAGCTGAATATTGAGTCTCGCTTTCTCTCTTCATTTGACACAATTGTAGGTGGCATGGAAAGTGGGATGCTGGGGTAGGAAGTAGAAGGAATTATTTTATTCCCACTGAATTTTGTCTGGGCAATGTGCCCTATCCGAACAGTTGGTTCGGTAGCTTTTTTTTTAATGTTTTTTTAAATTATTTTTTTTTTATTCTCTGTCTCTCCCCCTCTTGTAGGTCCATTTCCACATTAAAATGAAATAGGCTCTAAACTAGCAAGAAGGGATGAGGAAGTTGGGGAAGTCCGTGTGTTCAGCTGCCAGAAATACAGTGCTGAATCCCTGTGAAAGGCATCCACTTTGCTTGTTTCCTTGCTGGTGAAGTCTTTTAAAGAACAGGGATGGCTTCTAGCATCTGTCTCACTCTCTGTACATCTGAAATCTAGCCCAGATGTAGTTACACATCTTCATTGCTACCAGTGACAAATCAAGGACTGAGATGGTTTGATTTCCCACCCACCCCCCACGCCCCCACCCCCAGTGTTGAAACCTCACTGCTCACCTCTTGGGTTTTCTGAGAGGGACTGTACAGCCAATCTCCACTCCTGCTTTGCTTATTTTTTTGTATCGTTTGCATATGACTTTTTTTGAGGAGGGCATATGTGAAAATCTCACTGTTGCTCCCGAGCCATTTCCTCTGAGGGAGTGGCAGTGCTGCAGTTTCACTAGGAAATATTAATGTGTGGAAATATTTTTCAAAAGGTGTTACATCTTCCTGCACGTACTTTATTATATTCCCACAAATCTGACTAGATTTGATAGATAGGTAACCAGGGAGCAAGGATGGGGGAAGCATGCTAGAGAGGGAAGGAGGGAAAAGAGAGCGAAATAAACACAAACCTGCTGTAATTCAAAACAAGGCAAAATCAGATTGTGTGCTTTGGCTAATTTTCTTATTCAGGTATTGATCCAATGGCTGCTCCAGAGTCTATTAGCAGTCAGCCAGTGAAAATATTTCCCATCGGGGGCTCTGACCTGAGACGGGGGTGAATCTATAGCAATTTGTTCAAACAGAGGAAAGCTTTTTCCTCTGATTTGTATTCCAATTTGCACAGTATACGGGGGGGGGGGGGCATCGTGGGGTTTTGTGGGGTGGTGCTTCTCAAGTGGGAATCAAGCTTGAGCCAGGTAACTGACTGAAAAAAAATGCCTGATTAAACTCTGAGCTGGGCACCCTCCATCTGTCCCTTTGGGCCATCTGGGCACTGCAGCAGGCTCCCCTGCCATGGAGAGTGTGGCAGCCCTTGCATCCCCTTGGCAGGGAGAAGGCACAACCCTGCTAGGAGAAAGCTGCCCTCCCTGCAGCCTGTTAAAACACATGGAGAGAGAGGGCAAAGGTGGTCTCTGCCTCCTGCCTATGCCTTCACTATCTGCACTGCCAGTACTGGCTGAGAACAGGTCTCCTTTGAGGATAGATGGCTCTCTCTGCCCATGGGCTTCAACCTGGACCAGCTGGGCTACCAACTGGTTTGACCCCAATTGCTCCTGCTGGAGATGGCCAGTGTGGGTGCTGCTTGTCTAATTAAGAGCCCAGTGCAGGAGGTCCTGGATCCTGCAGCTTTCTTGGGGTTTGCCGGAAGTTGCCTGATAACAACAATCTTTGGGCCCCAGCTTCCAACCCAAAGCTGTGCTGAGGGTGCCATAAGGATTGCCCTTCTCACTCCCCTCAGTTGGCTACCTGTTGCGTTATTGCTTCAGAAGTAATCCAGAAAAGGAAGCGGCCTCAGCACCCCTTACATCCAGCTCTTGCAACCACCAGAAATCTCAATAATAGTGAAAAACCTGACAAGGTTAGCAAAGCTCATAGTTTCCACAGTTTCCAGTGTCTGCTGGGTCACCATCCTGCCTAGTGCCAACTGCTTCCTGCTGGTTCCTGTGCTGGCCTTGAGACCTCCAGATTTGGGATTTAGACTTTAATCTTGGTAACAAGGCAGCTGCAAATCCATGGCTGGAGAGATGGGGAGGTGATTTGGAAAGCCCTGGTTTATGCATAGGAGCATGCACACTGCCTCTGAGAAGGCCAGAAAAGTAAGTGTTGCATCTTGAAATACATCACCTTGAAATATGTAGAGACCTCCTCCAGTTCTTAAACTTCAGCTGATGAAGCTCTTGATCCTTAAGTCTATATCGGGCTTCCACATTAATCAGTGACACCACACTGACTGTTTTCCATTATTAGCCTAAATATGGGAGCCTAAGGTGGAAATATCCTTTTTGTAAAGAGGGGAAGAAAGGAAGACCTTCCTTTATATAAAAGCAAAGAGTGAGAGTTAGGGGGAGTAATAGAATGTTTTTATTCTTATGCCGTTTTTAGCTTTTCAAAATTGGCTGGAATTCTTCTCAACCTTGTTACACTTACTTTAATTTAGTGATGGTCACAGAAACACTTGGAGGGAGGAGGTAGGACGACAGAAATAAAGCAGTACTTTAAATCTTCAATCTGTGCAATTTTTAAGCCATGAGTTTATTTTAAACTTGGCCATAACTTTCAGGGAACTAGCCTGGGTCTCGGGGAGACCAGTAACTCCAGCTTTGAAGAAAGAGTGGGAAAGTTTATGAGATTTTTAAAGCTGTCAGGCAGAGGTCCCTGCAGTCAATGGCATGAGGGGTGCATATATTGGGGGTGGCTGCAGCAGCATTCTGTAATATTTAGGGGAGTATTTAACAGTATCAGGGCTGTGGAGTGTGCTGTTGCTGCTTTTATAATCAGCAGAGGACTTGTTAGGGTGCTGCAAGGATGACTGATGGAGGGCAGGCTTTTCTGCCCAGCTGGCAAGGGTGCCAGCTGCTTCAGGAGGGCTGCCAGCCATGTTCCCAAGGGAAGGAGAGCCCCATTCCTCCAGCTCGTAGCATGGCTTTCTGGACCAGGCAGTGCAAGTGCTGTGCCAGGCTTTCTGAGCAAAGTGAGCTAGATGGAGACAGTTAAAATCCAAGGTGCCACTTGCTTGATGTGCACCAGTGATTGGCTCCCATCAGGGGCAGGATTTTAAGCTTTTCATGCCAGCTAATTGGTCCAATCCTGGGCCTAAGCATGACCAGTTCCCAGGGCTTTAGCAGAAAGAAGAATGACTCATGAAACAGAGTTGTCAAGCTGCAGGTCTCTGGCATTGCTTTGGATGTGTTGCCCTTTCATTCCACTGTCTCCCTCCTCCTGGGCTGTGGCACAGGTTGTAGGAGGGAACTGAACTGCTTCTGTTGTCTTTAACATTTTGCCTGTCCTCTGCAGTGTTGGTTCTTGCAGCAAAGCAAGCAAGCTGTGCTTTCCCACTGTGCTGAGCAGATGGAGCTAAGCTGGTACTGAGTTGTATGCTTTCTCCCATGGAGGATGCTGTGCACAGCACCAAGCAGCAACCTGGCAGGAGGAGATTGCTGGGGTAGGACCACCCAGGAAGGTTGTTGGGGGCTGCTTTGTGTTGGTTGTAGGGAGAAAATGCTGTGAATGACCCTTCCTGGCTGAGGAAAGGAGACATAGGGAGGGATGTGTAGTACTCATGAGTTATCAGAAGGACTGAGGCAATCTGTTTTCCCCAATTAATGTTTAAAGTTTTGTAACATATTGTGGATTATGGCTTGGGAATGGCTACTGGGAAAGTATATGAGGTGTCTGTAGAAACCTAGTGTGTCCCTGGGATGCACAGCAGAGTCCCCAGAATAACAGCCTCTCAATGTCCCTGCTGTTGTGCAAGACTGATCCATCATGTTTCTCCTAGAAAGTGGATCGGGCTGTCTGGTTCAGGACTATGGAAAACAACACCTGCTTCCCTCTGCTGTCTCTGTAGATGTGTGTTCTTGTGTTCTTTTTAATGTCTTGTATAGTGTACTTTATTTTATAAGGTAACACCGCTGGCAGGGTGAGTTCCCCTGAAATGCCCGAGGAAGCCTTCCTTGTAGGCTTCACTCACATCTGTCTGTTTATGTGCCTGCCTGCCCACGTTGCTGGGGGCTTGGTGTGACTTAGGAGGGGAGGGTACTGCTCGACTCCAAGTCTCTCCCAGCTCTGAATCTCATGCTGCACAAGCCTATGTGTGACAGCTCCTCATCTGGGGCTGAGGCCACCACAGCAGAGGGATCAACTCCTTCCACTGGCCCTTGCTGCTAACCCTGGCAACTCTCCTTGCCATGAGAAGGAGTTTACATTTCAGTCCTCAGATCACAGATTCCCGTCAAGAGTGGCAATAAATTGGAGTCGGTGCAGGGACAGTTTGTCTTGTGGTAATCTGTGCAGCGGACAATGGCCGAAACAATGGCTTCCTGCAAGCCAGGGAAGGACTTGGGAACTCTTCCATTCTTTCCCTGTGAATTAAGGGCAAGTTTGTGTGAGAAACAAAGAAGACCAAGCTCAGGGAGCTTATCCATAAAGTTTTTAGTGCATTCATAAAAGACAACACGATCATATTTAATATTCCTCCTTCTCCTGCCCTACTCTAGTGGTGTTTGGTACTGCAACAAACTGCTGCCGGGCTCTGCCCCCACGTGGATGTGTTTCTGTGGCAAGTGGTTTCATTTGGGTGAGACAGACCATGAAACAGCCTACATGTGTTTGGTTTTACAAGGAAGGAGGAAGCATGCGAAGGGAGAAATGGTAAATGCTAAAGTGCAAGGATCAGCCTCCACTTTGAGGAATCTAGCTCAAGTGATGAAGAGGAGCCTGTTGCAGGTTGTGTGTTTAGTAGCTTGAAATCTGTTGTTGAAGAAATTATGTGGGAGACCTTGTGCCTTCCCCGTTGAAGGATCCAGCCAACTGTAATGTGCATTACTGGGATAGTGGGAGGGCAGTACTGGCAGATGCTGTAAGGCATGGCCTCTCCAGCTGGTTTTCATGGCTGGGCTGGCCACATGGCCAGCTGATGGGGGTTTGCTCTGCTGCTGCAGCAGCATTGTCCTGCATCTCTAGCTGCCCCTTGTTTCCTTCCTCCCTGCACCTGGGTGCTTCAGACAGTGTGAAATTGCAGCCCTTCCTGGCAGGCAGCACAGTCTGCAGAGCTATGGGGGTGTGAGACAGGGCTCCAGGAGGCTGAGGGGCTCCATGTGTTGGAGCAGTTTGGAAGTGAAAGACCTGCAGCTGAGGAGGCAATTGGCAAGGGTGTGCTTGCAGCCTCCTGCAGGGAGAAGGTGTTTGCACTCTGTGTCTCTCAGAGGGGTGCTGATGTTACTCCAAAAGTACTGTCTTCTGCCTCAAGGCACTGTTTTACAGCATAAATGCCACCACTGCCAAGGAGGTGACTAGCAGACACTATTTTAATAAACACAAAGAAGACTTTCTGTCTGTCTCCTACTGCCTGCTCATCACTTCTATCCCTTGTGTTATTCCTCAGGGGTTATATCTCTCCAGCAGCAAATCAGGTTGCTCATGAGTGGAGTAAAACTCTCCATCTCTTAGCACCTCTTTTTCTAGGCTCTTGGGTGTTGTGTGGCAGGAGCTGTTGTAGTGAGTGATAAGCATAGGGTAGGGATGCACCAGGCAGCCCGCGTGTGCTAATGTGTGCTGGATACCGTACAGAAAACGGGCTCTGAGGGCTGTGGTGTTTTCTGTACTGTGATTGCTTTTGTGGGAGGCTGGTAGACATGCGACTGGGCTGTTGGACGGGAAACTGCAAGAATGAGCACCAAAGAGGCTGTTTTTTTGCCATACATTGCTGAAGACTGCTACAGCTATGAGTGCAGTGAGCTCCTGGACTGAACTGCTGACTCCTGAGCACCATAGTCACAAACCTTAATCCCTCTGCACCCAGTTCCCTTACCTGTGCAGCTGCTGACTGGCATGCCAGGAGGGGATGAACGTCTGTCCCTTTGCATATCAGACCTGTGTAAGGCAGGGAGGAAGAGCAGGAAAAAACAAATCCCTTCACTCTAACCACTTACCACTTACCATCCACAGAGGAGAGACGATGTGTCTGTTTCCCTCTTCTCCTACCTCCCTTTCTCTGGGTATGGGGCAGGCTCCCGTAGGGTGCCACAGCACCTCTTTCTGCTGTCTGTCTTTGGAGAGATGAGCGGCAGGCCATTGGCAGAACCCACCACTCCCTGGAAGCTGTTTCCGTTCCCTGTCCTAGTGGGCCACCATCACTATGGCCAAGAGCCAACAAAATGATGCAGTTTGTGGCCAGCGTGCCTGCTAAACAATGTAATTTCTGCTAAGCAGGAACAATGCATCACCCAGGTCTGCAAGGTCCACTGATATTGAGTTACTGTTAATGGAGAAGGGATGCTGAATTGAATTCAGTAATGCTCACTGAGTGCTCCCAAGGGAGGAGGAGAGGAGAGGCTGTGTCCTGCAAGGGGAACAGGGATTGCATGCCAAAATCTTTCTTGAACGCTCTTAATTCATCTTTAGGACTCTGGGAAAGGCTTTAGGTCTGGAGCAGGCATTGCTGTAGGATGGCACTGTGAGGTGAGCCCTGCTAAGCTCCTAGCCTGTTGCTTAGTGTGGTTCCAGTTTTTCCTCCCTGCTGCTGCTTTGGGAAGGTGGTGCCTCAGGCGCTCTTCAGCATGGTGTGTCTTCCTGTGCCACAGAAAGGATGAAATGTTTTGGGAGAAAAGGCATAGACACCTCTCCTCATGTCTCAGGTCTTTGTCCTGCCTTCTCCATCAGACTTCTCCAGCTGCCAGGCACCTGCTGGCTCTGGCAGCACCTCTTGCTCTCGACTTGTGCTCAGAAGCTCAGCAAGGAGAGCACAAAGGGAAGCAAAGCTGAGGAGACTTCCCATTTCCCAGGGGTGCTTAGATCAAGGTGACAAGATCCACCAGGGAAATAGGTATCTGTGACCTTTTGTTGCTACTGTCAGGCACTTCACAGTCCTCAACGTGATACCAGCGAAGTTGCAAAGCCAGGTCTCAGCAGGTGACAGCTGGTTCTGCTGTCTTTCTCACTCTTTCTGACTGGTAACAGGATCTCCTTAAACACATCGTTGCATTTGCACTGTGACAAGCAAAGCTTGCAGAGCAAAGTCAAACAGCTTGATGTGAAAGCTTAGGCTCAACTCTTAAATGGGAATTGTAGCTCTGTGTACACATCATCCCCTTTGCATTTTGCCCAGGAGCAATGGAATAGCGATAAAAACATCCCTAGGTAGCAATTCTCATGACATTAGTCCCTAGCCTGGCTGGAAATGTCCTGATCTGCAGTGTTTCTGGCCCAAGGTAATTTAGCAGAAGCTTGTGATTGCATTGAGCTCCAGCCACCTCTGAGCTTTGCTCAGTGAGGCAGTGTTTGTGGAATCTCTAAGACTTCATTATCTTGGGGTTTGCTGGATTTTTATCTAAAGTTATGTGGGCTGGAAATCTTGCAGGGCCAGACACCTGAGATCACAAAATCAATTCTGCTGTCTATTAAATAGGTGTAATTCCCATCGACTGCAGTGAAAGTTACAGTTTTGCAGCAGAAGGTAGAATTGGATCCATATGTATTAGAGACAGAAAAACCATCAGTGGCTTCCTCTGGACCTTTTTCCAAGGTCAATGCAAGACACTTGACAAGTGTTTGTGGCCAGCACTTCACTCAGTCTACAGTGGACTGGAGATGCCAGTGTCTCCCACCACCCTGCTGTACCATTAAGAACTGAAGTGTGACAGAGGGTAGAGAGCAAAGCCTACTGCTGAAGGTTCGTTTGTTTTGAGGGTTTTTGGGACGTGTTTTTTAAGTGGTTTAGCTTGTGACATTTTTTCTTTCTGTGAAGGCTGCCTGTCAAAGCTGTCAAAGAGAAAGCAGGCTTTGCTCTCCAGAGTCTTCCCTGCTCTCCAGTCTGTTCCTGCCATGTCTACAACAGGAACAGTCAAGGCTCAGACCCTGTCAGAGCTGAGTTTTGCCTCTGTTACAGGTAGGGTGGAGCAGAACAGCACAGCACTAGCCTTGTCTTTACTTGTTTGCAGGTTTTGCGAGGTTGGAGGTGAAAAAGGGCCAGTCTGGCATTGCTGGCAGCTTTTTACGAGTGGTGTTTTACCCATGACCTGTCCCACACATGGACTTCATGTGAACTGCAGGCAGCTGTGTAGTTTTTCAGACATGTGAGTCTGGATGCACTTTAAAACAGAACAGATTTGGCTTGCCAGCTCCTCACAGCTTGTGAAATACCAGGGAAGCTTCAAAGTAGCAGCATGCCAGAGCTAGAGAGACTGAAGGACTTACAGCCCTGATAATGCACATTTTCCTGGTCTCTTCTCACTGTGACACTGGGTCTTCTAAGAGCAGTACTGATGCATGCTTTGGGGATGCAGGGTTTGACGAAGCCCTTTGTCACCAAGATCTTCTGCTGGGGCAGAAGCCCAGGACAGTGCTGCTGTCCTGCTGTGTGGACCCAGAGCTGTGAGCTGGCCATAGAAAAACTGCCATTTTTCCATGGGTGCTTTGTGAAAAGTCTTGAGATGAGAGAGATGGAGTATTCTGAAACATGGCTGGCTGCAGTTGGTTGTTAGTCTGTACTTACTTTATTGAAGATTTGCTGGGGTATTTTAAAAATTGTGAAGTTCAAGGACTGAAAATCTGTATGTTCCTAAATTTGAGGTCACCTGAGATGTGAGACAGTTTGGTCTCTCTAGCATGTTGCTGCAGTGTAATTGAGAGCTATGTTGTTGTAAATCCAGTGTGTCTGTCTTTACCTCAGAGCTGCTTCTTGAGGAGCAGTGTTGGCATGAACGAGATCAAATGCATGCCTGTACCTCTCTGGAAAGGAATGGAAAATTAAGTTTCTGATTGTTTGTGATCATTAAAGACCAGAATCGCTTTCTTTCCCCCCACGAGTTCTGGCCAAATTCCAACTTGGGTAATTATATTCTGCTTCCCTAATTCCCTCTGAAGCTTCAAATCAGTTTAGATTGCTTTTCCCTTTCTAGCCTGAGCAATTAGTTAATGTTCCTGAGCCCTGTTAACCAGCTACATTCCACCTCAGAGGAAGCTCTGTTTTATTGCTCATAGAAGCAGCCCCCTTCCCCCACCTGTGTAATTATAAAGTCTTTTTGCTATGATAAATGGTAGCGAAATGTGAGATAAAGTGACTTCTCACAGTTGGGGTGTCTGGCATCTCCCCTCTGCTAGGGGCAAGCTGCAGAAGGTGCTGAATTCTCTACTTGCTCTGCAGTGCATGCCAGCTGTCTCGGATGGTTTTGATGAGAGTAACACGCTCTACAGCAGTGCCGATGGGACAGGTGTCACTTACTTTTCAGCGGTGGAAATGGCACTTGGAGTAACAGGCTGCAGAGGAGGCAAGAGACAAAGGCTGTGTTAAAGGGGAGTGCAATGGGCAGAACATGGGGAATTATGAACTGCAATATGGGGAGGAGGAGGTGTTTGAGGCAGTTCTTCCTAATGGCTCCACACTGCATATATGCATCCTATTTTCCATGCTGCACTTCCTAGCAGAGCAGCTGGTGATGGTAATCCTTTGCCCTTACGGGTCATGTATAGCAAGGATTAGCAGAGCATCCTCCAATGAAACACAACCCCTCCAGCTCTTCCCCTGTAAAACTGAAGATGGTGGAGATGTTTCGCTTGATCCTTTGCACCGGGCAGAGAGAGGAGAAGGGATGTTACATTGCCACATAGTACTACACGCATTTTGTATTCCTTTTGAGTTTGAAGTGAGTCAGCGTAGAGGGGAAGTGGTTTCTTAGAATTTAGAAGTGAGTACTGAGTGGAGCCTCTTATGTGAAGAAGGGTATTTGTTTAGCTTCTCATGCTCCCACCCCATCCAGTGGACTCCTTGAGTGGCTGTTGTCTTTCTTGTGGTGGTGTAGTCTGTTTCCCATCATCACTTGAAGCCCTCTAAAGAGAGAGGGGGGTGTGTCTTCCTTGCTCTGGTGGTGTATCAGGCCCAACAAAGACTATTGATAATAACACCTATTACTGTGGTACCTGATGTAAGCTCAGATCGCTTTGCTGTGTGCCTTTAAGTGATAAACAAAAAGATGACAAGCGTGCTACAAGACAGGTGCTTTGGGTGCTGTTTTTCCACCCTGTCTGAAACCCTCTGTCTGTGGGGACAACTTGGGCTGAATGCCAGAACAAGTTTCTTGATGCAAACATGAAAGCAGCTGTGGAGATGCTTCTTCAGGGACATTTTAAAACTTGATCAGGCTCACCACTTTAGAGCAGGCTGTAGGGAAGTCTTGACCTGGCAAGTACTACTGGGGACTCTTCACTCTGTAGCATGTGTGGTTCCTTGAGTTCTTTCTGTAGCTCATCTGAGTTTTGCTGTTGGTCCACTTGCCTATGGAAAGTGTTGGCATATCTATGTGCATATACAGGGAAAAACCAGTATCACTTTTATCACTTTGGTGTTAACCAGAGAACTGGCATCAGAAGAAACCATGTGGGCAAATGCAGTAAATAAGAGCGGAGCCTAATTAACAACTGTGCAAAAAATCTGCACTGCTTGGACATCCTGTTGATTTTGGAGTCTGCCAGGGAGCTGCTATTGCAACCTGTGTGTGTAACGGCAGGATAGCCTGTGCCTCTGCCACCTGGTGCAGGGGCACTTGTGGTGGGAACTCAGGCATGTGAAGCATCTGGAGGTCTGTTTTGTTTAATGCATGGAGTGAGGTGCTGGGAGAGAATACTCACTCTGTATCTGCTGCACTGGGGAGAAAGCTGGTACTCAAGCAATTGCCAGAAATTTTCCTTCTCTGGTGGTAACTGTTCTCCAAGAAACTCTCCACAGGCTTCTCCATATCTGTTGCATATAGAAGTGGCTGCACTGCAAAACACTTCACAACCACATTTCTTATACTGAAGAAATATAAAGCTATTGGTGTGTATTTTTACAGAGCCACTGAGCTAGTGGCTCTCCATGCATAGAACTAGTAGCTGCTTGTGCTCTGGGAAACTTGAATCCTGTGCAGCCACTCCTCCAGGCTACTGACTGGAGATGAGGGACTTGGAGTTTATGGGTGTGGAGCCCTGTGTGTGGGTTTCCAGGTTTCCAGCTTTTTTTTTTTTTTTTTGGCTTCCTTCTAGGTGCTTATGTGGTTTCTGAGCATACCTGCACCTGTTGGCTCTCTGCCCATTCACTTCCCCAGGCAGCAGTTGCTGTGTAAAGGGTTGTGGGGTCAGGAGCTGCGCTGCTTCAGCTGTGTTTGGTATTCCTGACTGATGTGTGAGTCTCTCTGGGGTGCTTAAGAGTTCTGGTTACCCAAAATCAGCTTTAAGTTTAATGCGTGATTATCACCAGGAGCAACAAAATACTTGGCACTGTCTTGGAGACTGATGGTGTTGGGCTTAATTAATGGAGAGTAGTCTGTCCCCACATGCATCCAGCCCTGCCTCTTCATCCTTTCTATCAGTATCATCTTAGGTTTGTTTTTAATTATTTTTTATTAAGTGTTGCACAGAACAGTAAAACCCACATCAGGTTACTGAGGATATTAATCCTTTGCACTTCTTTAGCACATGTCATCTGAGGACAGAGGTTTGTTTTACAAACATTAATAATGAAGCTTCATAGTCCCCCTGTGAGGAAGGTAATAACCACAATAATACTTGGCACTTTTACAGTGTTTTGCATCTTCAAAAAATTGTATAAACAATAAGCTTTAAAGTCCCCTGCATGAAATGGTAGTGCAGTTCCTCAAATTACACATGTAGAGACAAAGATACACCAAGGGGAGAACGTGCTTATTCAAGGTCACACATCAAGTCAATTACTAGCTAGTGCTCGTTGAAGATTATTCTCAGTTTCTGGGTTTCTCTCCCCCTCTGTTTTCCTTCGTGTCATAGTTGAGCAGTGATATATGAGAGCAGTAGAGGGTGAAGGCCATGAACTGAAGATAAGAGGGTCATTAGGGGCAGTCAAAATGGCTTCACCAAGGGGAAGTCATGCTTGACCAACCTGATGGCCTTTTATGAGGACATAACCCAGTGGATAGATGATGGACGTGGTCTATCTTGATTTCAGTAAAGCATTTGACACAGTCTCCCACAGCATCCTCGCAGCTAAACTGAGGAAGTGTGGTCTGGATGATCAGGTAGTGAGGTGGATTGTGAACTGGCTGAAGGAAAGAAGCCAGAGAGTTGTGGTCAATGGGACAGAGTCTAGTTGGAGGCCTGTATCTAGTGGAGTCCATCAGGGGCCAGTACTGGGACCAGTCCTATTCAATATATTCATCAATGATTTGGAGGAGGGAATAGAGTGCTCTGTCAGCAAGTTCACTGATGACACAAAATTGGAAGGAGTGGCTGACACACCAGAAGGCTGTGCTGCCATTCCGAGAGACCTAGACAGGCTGGAGAGTTGGGCGGGGAGAAATTTAATGAAATATTACAAGGGCAAGTGTAGAGTCTTGCATCTGGGGAAGAACAACCCCATGTGCCAGTATAAGTTGGGGACTGACCTGTTGGAGAGCAGCGTAGGGGAAAGGGACCGGGGGGTCCTGGTGGACAGCAGGGTGACCATGAGCCAGCCATGTGCCCTTGTGGCCAAGAAGGCCAATGGCATCCTGGGGTGCATTAGAAGGGGTGTGGTTAGTAGGTCAAGAGAGGTTCTTCTCCCCCTCTACTCTGCCCTGGTGAGGCCGCATCTGGAATATTGTGTCCAGTTCTGGGCCCCCCAGTTCAAGGACAGGGAACTGCTTGAGAGAGTCCAGCACAGAGCCACAAAGACGATGGAGTGGAACATCTCCCTTATGAGGAAAGGCTGAGGGAGCTGGGTCTCTTTAGCTTGGAGAAGAGGAGACTGAGGGGTGACCTCATTAATGTCTATAAATATGTAAAGGGTGAGTGTCATGAGGATGGAGCCAGGCTCTTCTCAGTGACATCCAATGATAGGACAAGGGGCAATGGATAGGAGGTTCTGCATAAATGTGAGGAAGAACTTCTTCACAGTGAGGGTAACAGAACACTGGAACAGGCTGCCCAGAGAGGTTATGGAGTCTCCTTCTCTGGTGACATTCGAAACCTGCCTGGACATGTTCCTGTGTGACCTGACCTAGGTGTTCCTGCTCTGGCAGGGGGATTGGACTAGATGATCTTTTGAGGTCCCTTCTAATCCCTAACATTCTGTGATTCTGTGAAGACCATTAGGTCCATGTAAATGAGCAAAAATACAGGACGCAATGTCTCCTGGGTGGAGCTGGGGTAGTTTGGCTGAAAAACTTTGTGGTTGCAGGGTCCCGAAGAGCTATTTGCTGTCAGTACTTGATGGTGCCTGATGGTTTGGAACATTGCTGCTGCTGCAAGTGAAATCCTTTGGTGTTTAATGAATAGCTCCCCAGCTACTTCAGTTGGCTCCCTGCCCCCCTCCTTGGCAGGTAGCAACAGGGAAAGTACATGGCTGATAATGGCACTTTTTGTTCCCTGCCCGTATTAGGACATGATCAAACAGGGAGAGAGGTTTGAAGGCATGGTGACTGTAATATGTGACAGAGTGGCTCCATTTTTGGGTGTTCAGCAGTATACACACTTGTTGGCCTATGGAAGGAGAAGTAGCTCTGGTTGCACCCATTGTTGGAGCAAGGCATGACTTTTTTCCCCACACAATTTCGTAAGCTTGTCCCTGAAGATGAGGATTAGCAGAAGTGATTTTCAGGACTCAAATAGTTCTTGGTTGTTTCTCAATGTAATTTATAACAGGAGTAATTTTTTGTCACATTGCGCTTCAAAATGCCCCAAGATAGACATGCAGCCCATCTTGGTGAAACAAACGGGTGGTGACTCAGTAATTGGTGACGTGTCTTGTGGGACAAATACTGGGAAATAGTTCCACAGTCCCTGCCAGCCATCAGTCTGGCAGGTTACTGGAGAGCTATACTCCTCTGAGGCATAACCAGATCTGGAGTCTTTCCCCTTTGTGCGAAATTGGAGCAGACTGAAACTAGGGGCAAAACTCACTTTTAGAAGGTAAACCAGTTCCTTGCCTGGAACCACAGAATCATAGAATCATTTTGGTTGGAAAAGATCTTTAAGATCGTCAATTTCAACCATTAACCCAGCACTGCCAAGTCTACCACTAAACTCTCTCTCAGCTCCACGTCTACACGTTTCTTAAATACCTTCAGGGATGGGGACTCTGCCACTGCCCTGGGAAGCCTGCTCCAATGCTTGACAAACCTTTTGGTGAATAATTTTTTCCTAATATCCAATCTAAACCTCCCCTGGTCATTACCCCTTGTCCTATCACTAGTTATCTGGGAGAAGAGACAGACCCCTGCCTCACTACAACCTCCTTTCAGGGAGTTGTAGAGAGCAATGAGGTCTCCCCTCAGTCTCCTCTTCTCCAGACTAAACAACCCCAGTTCTCTCAGCTGCTCCTCATAAGACTTGTGCTCCAGACCCTTCACCAGCTTTGTTGCCCTTCTCTGGACATGCTCCAGCAGCTCAATGTCCTTCTTGTAGTGAGGGGCCCAAAACCAAACACAGTATTTGAGGTGCGGTCTCACCAGAGCTGAGTACAGGGGGACAATCACCTTCCTAGTCCTGCTGGTCACACCATTACTGATGCAAACCAGGATGCTGTTGGCCTTCCTGGGCACACTGCCTGATGGGCAGCACAAGGGGTTTGTTCATCTAGGGAATAGCAGTTCCAGTTTGCACACTGTGGAGATTCCAGTCAGTGCATGTTTTTGGAAACTGTGCCTCTTTCCCTCTTCAAACACTTTTTTTCTTTTAAATGGGAAGCCCACTGTCTAGTCTTGTGTTAATTTCCCCAAAGGTGTTCTGCAGCAGTCTGGGCTGGTTGAGGACTTAAAGAAAGGAGGCTGGTTTGGGGCTTTGCTCTCCTTGGGAGCTTGCTTTCCTCCTGTCCCCTTCAGAAACCAAGAGGCTGTTCTGTTCTCCGTGGGATACGCTGCTCTGTGTCATTCCACAAACAGCCGAAGGCCCAGTAGTTTTAAATAAAATGAAATTTCTTCCTGATATCAAGAGAACATCAAATGAAGCTGAGGAGAAGGGATTTTAAAGTATGCTGAGGTCTGAGCCTGCCCTTGGCCTTGCCTAAGTAGGCCAAAGCCTTTTCTCTTGCAGAAGGGAGTTTGAGAACAAAAGTCTTTTAAAGAGCCTTCCTCTTCAGACACGCTTCAGCTTTGAGGCTGATGCCTGTCAGCATTTCAGTCTCTCAGAGCTTTATTTCCTTAGTGTCAAAGATCATCTTGCTTCCTTTGCAAGGCTGTCAGCTAGACCCTGGCTGCTTTGATACAGCTGTGTTAGTCCCCGAATCCCCTGTTGGACAAGCTGCTCAACAATGTTTGCACAAATGCATGATCTTGGGTAGAGAATTCATCTCTGTCCCTACCCCCTGTGCAGTCAGCCAGATGAGAAGTTATTTTAAACATCGTCCCATGTGCATTAGCGCTTCCTCAATTTCCCCTGCAAGTCTCTGGTGTTTCAGATGATCTTTTGATTCCCCACAGATGCAGAGGAGTAAATTGATAACCTTGCTTTGTGGAATTTTTGCCCCCAAGTTCATTGCTAGCAGTCTCTTACCAGGGAATGGCCAAGCGAGCATCAGCCTGCCTTGCTTCTCCTTGCCTGTGTTTCAGCTGTAATCAGTTAGTGGGTTTTTTGTTTTGTTTTGGTTGTTTTGTTTTTTTTTCTCTCAAAACTCTTCACTAGTCCATTTCCCATCCCCCTTTTTTAAAAAAAAAAAAAAAAAAAAAAAATTCTTTCCCCAAACAGATTCATTGTTTGAGCTGCTGCAGATTTTTGTCAGAATGAGCTCCGTTGGTATAGCCAGGATGAGAGTAGCTCTGGCATTGCCGCGTCTTGTAGGAGTTGGAGGATGATGCTTCTGAGACCAATAGCTGGCACTTGTGGTTGAGTGATGGCCTAGAGCCCATCCCATTTGCAGGAGCAGCCTTGCTGTGAGTTAATGACACCCCCTAGCAGGGGTTGGACTGGATGATCTTCAGAGGTCCCTTACAACCCCTACCACTCTGTGTGATTCTGTGTGTGAGATCTCGAGAGTGGCCCTGTGTTACTGAGAATTGCTGCAGGTGGAAGGGAGGCTACAGAAGGCCAAAGCTGGTAACTCAGTGCTGAAGAGGCTGGAAACAGGCTTGTGTTCTATCACCTCTGAAAATACCTGGAGATACAATTTATCCACTAGGCATTTACTCCCCCATCACCTCCTAGGTCACCTGAGCAACAATAAGCAGAATATTGGGAGGAGGAGTGCCTGCCAAGGAGAGGCAGTGTGGCCAGGTGTGCTGTACAGCTGGAGGGAAGTAGGTGGATAATCTATTAAAAGGGAAGCAATGCAAACTGTTTGTTATAGTGTCAAGAATATTTCACTGCATGAGCAGCATGTGGCGAATGCAGAGTGACAGAAAATTCTTCCTGTGCCAAGCCTTATAGAGGAAAGGAGAGGTTCCCCATGTTCTGCCAAAGCAACTGGTAGAGGGTATCCTGAGTCTAAGAGGGTTGTTAAAGACCCTCCTCTAGCATATGCATGCAAGGGGAGATAAAGGAGCAGTTCCTGTGTCCGGATTTCCTCACCTTAAAATCAGTCATAAAAGTATAATGGGCTGACTCTGGTATGTGCACCACTGCCCTCTCCTGTGTGCGTGGGGGGATGCTGGTTGTGAACAGAGCTGTGTTGCACACCCCTGCAACTTCTGGGCCAAAGAACGTGTGCTCTGTTCTCTCCCATGATCCTGAAGTCCTTGGATGCCATTGCACGTGGGGACATCCTTTGCCATGATGCCCTGCCCGACATGTTCAGAGCAGTGACTTCAGTGTTCTGTGGAACTAGCTGCTCCGCTGTTAAGGATGAACTCAACTTTGCATGTAAACTGGGAATTTGATCTCTTTATGTGTGAAAAACACAGCTTATCCTCTACAGATTTACAGTACTTAGTCTTCCCTGGAAGAATGAATTCACAGAGAATTTGCAAGTCAATCTATTAATTGGCTTGAATTAAGATCAATTATTTTTTAAGTGTCCTTAGTAAGGAATTTAGTGTTTGTCAGCCTCTTTCTTGTCTGGAATTAACTTAATAATGCAATAGCACAGAGTCTTCAAACATGGCATATAATTAAAATTCATTGAAATCTTATATCTAGGCTAAATTTGAAGAAACTAGGTTGTAATTAAACTAAGTTATTAACAGTTACTATATCTAATTATTGTGACTATATGGTTCTGCTCTGGGTCATGTGGGAGATCATTATCCCAAACTCAGGCCAATCCAAGATTTAAAATGAGAGCTAATCAAGAGAAGAGGCATACACAGTTAAAACAGCCCAAATAATACCAAATCTTTGCAGTTGTGATGTCATACACCAGCAACATTATGACTAAGATGTATTACTGCCATTGGCTCCAGTAGTGATTAAACTGGGATTTAAAGAGCATGTGTTTTCTCTCTCATTCTCAATCTTTGGCATAATGAACAGAAAAGAAATAAATGTGTGTTCCCTTACCCTGCTACATCTGGAATTTTTCTCTTTTTTTCAGTATAATCTTAAATTAATTTCCTGGGTTACTTATTCTTGCACTAGGGAATAACTGCAACATTTTTGTGCTGTTTGTAACTCTTCTTAGCTACATGTACTTCTTCCTTTTAGCTGTTTACCTGGTTGCAGGTCTTGCAATAACATACCAGAAGGCTTCTGCATTCACATCTGTGCTGTGTCACATGAGGTGCTGGCCACCAGTGGCAGCACTTCTCGCAGGGAAGGATTTTTCTTATACCCTCTGCCCATCCTTCCCCTCCTATCTGTCTTTATTAGGAGAAGAGCAGAAAGGAGAGAAAACAAAGAGCTGACAGAGATGAATATGCTCGATGAATCAAAGCCTCTGGAAACACTTCTGTGGGTTAGTTAGCTTTGTAGTGGGAGTGGGAGACTTGTACAAAACTTCCTGTGTACTGTTCTTTCCCATCCCTAGAAAAATGTCAGAAAACTTGGACAAGAGCATTTTAAATGGCATCTGTCTAGCACTCCTTTGTTGACTATTTTGCTACAGCTAATTAAAAGAGAAAAGCTTTTTAATATTTAAGCACCATTAACTCAGCTGAATTATTAAAAGTCAATTTGCATTATGTACATAAAAGGATCAATAAACAAAGAGAATAAAACAATGGAGGTGGCTGGGGTTAGAGAGATGTCAGTCCCTCTTATCGGAACCAGAGGGAATTGCTCGTTTGTCTGCCAGGTTGCGGTTATTAATTATTGGTAGTCGAGAAGGAAAGATCTTGGGCCTTTCTAGGATTCTGCACACCAGAGGCACTGCAGGGATGTAAAGGATGCTGTCAAGATAAAACATTACTTGGCTTGATTTCCAGGGGTGTCACGCAGCCCTTGTTGCCTCAGCTTTGCTGACAATTTGCTGGCATTTCCTTTTGGTGCTCTTTCTCTCTTCTTCAAGGGTGGAGATGAGCTGTTATATTTGCTTTTCCCTCTCTAGGTCATTCTGCTTGCTGGCAGTAGTTTTCAGGCTCAAGTTCCTTGTGATGGCAAAAAGGGATATGGGAGAAAATCCATAGGAAAACAGTTTTTCTTGAGTAAACCCTTCTGTGTTGCACAAGGAGTTTTCATCCTCCACTACCTGTGAATATAAACTTTTAGTGCTGGATTAGGCAGTGCTGGAGGCTAAAGTTTGGCCTTTGCATCATAAAGTGCTAGACTGGAATTATGTACAGATTGATCCCTGGCTGTGCTTGAGGCTCCTGCCCGGCTACGGACAAGCCATTTCATTTCTTTATCTTCCCCAGCTGGCAGCAGGCAATAGCAGCCTTTCCCCACCTGACAGCACCGCTTGGGGGATAAAAGCATCAGTGTTTTGTGAGGGCCTGTATACAAACCCATTTGAGCACAAAGGCCCCTTTCCACTGAGGGGCTGTGTCGTCAGCAGCACCTGTCTCTAATTCTGCTATTGTCGGGAGCAGATAAGCACCTGGCAGAGGAGTGCCAAGTCTCAGCTGTCCCCTGGATCCTGGGCATCTCTGCTGGGGTTGCCAGTGAGTGGTTGTGCTGGGGTTTGTGCTGTGGGGTGCCTGTGGGGTGGGTACCACTGTAGAGCTTTGGACAGAGACATGTCCCGGCTGTCCACCACTTTTCAGTAGCAAAATTGGATTTTAGGTACCTGAATTAAGGGTAGCATTTGTATTTCTAGCTCTTTTTAACTATGGCAAGAAGAAAAAGGGCTTTTGGTGAAATTTTATTTCAATCTCTTTGTTGTGGCTCTTATCACCCTCTGGCTCCTGCGGTGATTTTCTGCTCCTCCTCCCCTCCCCAGTTTCACGATTGAAATAGCCTTTCACTTTCTGTGGAGGCTGGGTATAGCAGCAGGTAAACATGGCCATTTGTTGAATAGTTCCTCTCCATCGTGGAGGGAATGTTTGCACTGCAGTCGTGGCATGATTGCCCTTGCATCCCCATCTCCTTCTGAGCCGGCTAGATGGGGCCCTGGGAGCAGCGGAGCTGTGACAGGTGAGAATTTATCATAGATTCAGTGCCCGAGTGTTTACCTAAGCTTCTCAGATGGGCTTTGTGGTCTGCACAGAGCTCTCTGCCTCTGCAGAAGCTTGTCTGACAACAGTGGAGCTGCTTCAGTCATGTGGACAGGGAGGTTTGACTTGCCACAGCTCTCCTGGAAAGCCCCCAGTGCCATCCTTTGCTAACCCCGTGGCTGTGCACCCTGCCTTGGGGGTTAGCAGTCCTGGGCATATAATGTCCCCTTTGGCTTTCCATGTAGAGAGAAGTCCCCTTCTCCAACAACTCTTCTCTGCCAACCTTTCTCCTTCTCGCCAGCCCTGGTTTCCACCTCGGCATCGAAGAATTTGGGCCTCAGGTTTTAGCATTTTGAACAGCATCAGCTGGAATTTCATGAAAATATTCTTCTTACCCAGCTTCTGTCAGTGTACTCTGCATACTGGTTTGGGTTTTGTAATTTTTCTTGTCTATTGTTTTTAGTATTCTTGGAGCTTGAGTCTGTCTCCTTCTTGTGTTTCCAGGGGTGGGTTTTAGCACATATGTGTGACATCAGTGGAGTCCTCACCACTGAAGTCTGGAGTGTTCCCCTTGTGTCCCACCAGCCAGGGAAGCGAGTCTGAAATCACTCTCTCTGCCTTTCCTTATTTTTCTGATTCAGGAGCCGCAGCTGTTGTTTTTTCCCCTTTTGATATGAAAAGGAGCCTAGTTATTCATTGATTAGAGTTCATGCACCTTTGCTGCTAATCTAGTCAACAGATGATTAGCAAATTGACTTTTTTCTTTCTTTTGAAGGCATGAACTGTCATGTTGTGCTTGCCTTTTATCTCCTATGTTAAATGGTCCAGCAATGAAACAACAGCTGAGTTTCAAAGTATGCTGGTTTATAGATCTGTGTGCATGGACCTCTTTGTTGAAGTCACTGTTGTACCAAAGTGGCTTAAAGTATAAAAGGAGCAAAGGAAGTGGAACAAGCAGTACCAACGGTGACTTTTGGAATGAGCTGATCTTGAATTCAGGGGAAAGAGAGAGGTAAAACCCTTGGGACCATTCAAGCATAGCCTGTTTGCTTGCGATTGTTATTATTAGCAGCAGGTCCTGGGGACATCACCTGTTGGGCTTTGCTACCTGTGGGGACAAGCTGCTTGTGAAAGGCAGTTTTCCTGGCTGAGTGGGGATGTGCAGCTTCAGTGGCTTCTGTGTGCTGCAATGGAGGCAGGGAAAAGGAGAGCAGGAGAGTGAGGTGTATGAAGAGCAGCTGACTTGCATCTCTCTCTGAGCCAGGCTTGGCTCTCCTGTGAACTGACTGCTCAGAGGCTCCTGCAGATGGGTATGCTGGAAGCTGAGAGCATGAGGGCTTACAAAGGCCGGAGGGTCAGCAGATTTTATGGATGCCTGTAACTGTTCATCTCCTTCAGAGGCTGGTGGGTGCATGGAACACCTGGAGGTTTACTCAGTGGACTGGAGACCTGGTGGGAGTTTCTGTAGGGAGGCAAGAGATCAAACCTGCCAAGGAGCCTGGTGCTAGAATGTCCTCTGGGGGCTGTTCCTGCAGCAGTCAGGCAGGATAGGTGAGTGTCTGTGCTGCCCATGTCCAGCTGAGTTCCTCTCTTTGCAGCCCTCTTCTGTCTGGCTGGACTGTTTCATTTTCAGGTATTTTACCAGCTGATAAGTCAGTCTGTCAGTGGTGTCTAGAATAGAGGATGTGTGATTTCTCCTCCAAGCTGCTTGCCTCATTTGTGTTTTCCCCTAAAATGCTTAGGAACTTTAAGTAGCAACCAGACAAGAAATGGGTTTTTAACCATGATGCTTTGAGCACTCAGCTTGGCAGGATCACCTCACCTGAGTGTGTGTCTGTGTGGCTCACTGGGTTTTGCAGCAAGATTTAGAGATACAGCTCCATCTCTGAAGCTGGCACAGTGGGAAGTGGGTTGGGAAAGATGATAAAATCTCTTTTATGGCCATTACGAGACAGACATGCTTTTTTCATTTCCTAACCAAAGCTGGAAGCCTCCAGGACAGTGTTGCTGAGGTACAGGCTCTGACTGCTACTATATCTGGAACCCCTAAAGATTTGAAGACAGCCTACTTTATATTGCTGGCATTGAGTCATCTGTACAAATTCCGCTTGGGCATATGAGTTCGGCAGTGATGCAGAGTACATGCCACCCTAATGTTGTGTGTGTAACATCTGTCACTTGATTCCTATGAAAATTGCTGATGGATTTTGCTCTACTGCTTGATACTCTGCAGTTAGGTGGACCTATGTAAGAAAATTTTGGGAACACATAGGAAAACTACTGAGCCACTACAAACAGTGGGGGGAGGCAGTGATCATCTGGTGACTGATACTTTAGTAAAGCACACAATACCTCTTTACTTTTAAATTGAATTAAGGTCTCGGTAGCAGGTGTTGCAGTCACTGGGAGGTGTGCCTGCTGTTCGTGACATCTCGCATGATTTTGTTGCTGGCATTTTTCTAAAAGAAACAAAATTATAGAGGTGCTTGAAGGAAGTGACACTGATTAAGGAAAAAGTTATTTTAAGACTGTGCAAATCATCTAGCTGTGCTTTGCAAAAGGAAACTCTTTCTGGAGGTGCAATCAGCCAGCAATGTAAAGACATAGTCTTGGTCTCTTCCACGTAAAAAAAATCCCATGCTTTTTTAAGTAGCCAAGTTTCATGCTCTGTGGTTACTTTCCACAACTCTTGTGATTTCTCTGTGCACTTCCCATTGAAAATTATATTCTTCTCTTCTTGCTAAAGAATGCTATGAAGTGTTCTGTAGGGTTAAACATGGTTGGTTTGCATATCTTGGAAGTGGCTGTCTTTCTCTTGTGGGTGGATTGATTTGTGTTTTAATCATGATCAGTGTACAAATACCAAAAGAGTCAGAGACATTTTGCTGCTGAAATATGACATGTTCCCTGCTGCAAATTTAGGTCAGGAGTACAGTAATCAGATTTTTTTTTATTTTTTTTTGAGTGTACATTGGGTTTGGGCTGTGGTGAGAACACTGACATATGGGAACAAGAGAGCCTTAGTGGAAATATGTCTGTCTTGGAGTTGTAACCCTTAGTGTCAGCATGTAGGGAGGGCTTCTTGATGGCTTTTGCTTTAGGACAGCCTTGTGGGTAGCACAGAGCTGCCCAGGTAGCACGCTGTTGGGAAGCGTCAACAGGAGGAGCCTGGGCAAGAGGGAAGTCCAAGGAGTGGGAAGAGACCTGGGACCATGGATGTGCTTTGCCCCTGAGCTAATCTGCATTGCCTCCCTTTATGCTATGGCACTGGCCTGGCCTTGTGTTAAAATTTGGAGCCTAATCAGGCTAATCTGTACCAGGCAGCTTCAGATGGGGAAGTTCCTGCAGGGGCTGTGCATCCTTTGCTGTTGTGCTGGGTGGAGGGGCTGCAGTGCAGAGGAGTAGGCCCCCAAGCAAGCAGCCAGGGAACACGTTCAGAAAGTGTGACAGGGGTTGCCCTGGGCAGGCTGCACAAAGGCATCCAGAGCTGTCCTGGTTTGAACACCAGCCCACTGCCATCTCCTCTCCCTCTGCTGCTGTGCTGGTCTTAACTGCTAATAGGTATGAGTGGTCTTTCTTCAGCCATTAATATGCTATTGATCCACAGCCCTGCTGACAGTGTTAATGGACACTGATTGTGTATTATTATTTCCATAATTGTCCTCTAGCTGGAGTGAATTTTCCTTTTCAAACGGCCCATCGATACCGTACCCAGCATTGTGGGCTGGAATTGGCCTGGTTTATTTGTTTTGTCAAAAGTTTCAGCAAAGCCTGTGGTCTTCATCCACAGTGGAGCAATCAGTGATACCAGCTGAATAGTAATGGATCACACAACAAGGCAGCTGCCATCCCCTCCCAGAGCAGGCATGAGCAAGGTATTTTCTTTGGCTGTCAGGATGCTGCCCCTGCGTACCCTTCCCATCCTGCTAGACCTTCCTCACTCCCACTGAGCCTTGCTAGAGCATCTCTTCTCTCTACTTGTGTACTGGCTTCTCTTTGTGCTGTGCATGACATGACTCCTTCCTTGGAGGTCTTCCTGTTTGTATGCCCCTGCTCTTCAAGCAGAGTTGTGCATTGCATGAACAGACAGGATAAAATGCTAACTAGAGCAGTGACTTCAAGGCCTGAGATGCTCCCTGGGTCCTTTGCCATGTGGGGTCTGTAATTAATGATGCCACAGGGCAATTCTACCCACGGACCATAAGTTACTGAGACTGGCTGTTGAGCGAGAAATGCCGCATGTGAATTTCCTTCATGGAATGCTTATTCAACCCCACATGCTCCATAAACAGCATGTAGTTTTCCCCTTTCTGGGAACTCCCTTCAAGATGCCCTCCTTATGTGCCACTTTCTCAGGACAAGAAGGGTGAGGGAAGGAGACAGGCAGGTTTTTGAGGGGTTTAATATGCAGATTAGCAGCCAGTGCCTCCTCCCCATGCTCCCATGTAACCAAGCAATGTGAGTCCAGGGAGGCTGTGAACAGAGATGGGGAAGGCACCTGGCTTCTTTTCCTACCTTCTGTGGAGAAGAGCCTGAATTGTCATTACACCAGATGTATGGGAGGGCATCACATCCTTTGCAAAGCAGGGTGGTAGATTAAGCCCGGGGAAGAGGAAAAGCTCCAGGTATAGGTTCCCTCTCTCCCCACCCTGAAGGAGGGTGGTAGTGGAAGTGGGTGGATTCAGTGTCCCTGGGTGTGTAGCTGCAGGCAGGTGCCTGACCAGCAGCTTTGGAGATGCATGTCTTTATCCTTGTGGCTGTCTGCAGAACATGTGGCAGAGGTGGTGGTGGGGCAGAGTCTAACAGCGATGTCTAGTGTTAGTCTGCTGATAAGGCAGCAGTAAAGTGCAGTTGGTGCTGTGCTGCAAATGGGGTGAGCAGCCTGCCCTTGCGGTATCTGCCTGTGACTGAGAGAGTCGGTGCAGTATCTGTCCCTCACCACCCTCCCTGTGAAGGAGCTCTCATCATTGCCATTGTAGCAATAGGATCTCAGGCTCACAAAGATGAATGGCTAGACCTGAGAACCAAATACAGGTTACTAGGTCCTCTTCGAAACACCATTTCTCTCCCCTTTTCTGTATTTTAATGATATTAGCAACTTCTAAGCACCAGAGTCTCATAAACTTTCCAAGTTATGGTAATAATAACATTGTACAGTACACTGCACTGGGAATAAAGTTATTTTATCCACTCCCAATTTCCTTTTGTTTTAATGTGTGAATAAATCAAGTGAAAACATAGTAGGAAATCTCAGTGCAGAGGCCAAATGCATTGCAAGCCAGCCCTTTCCTGAGGAAAAGCCTAATACTGCAGGTTCAGAGCCTGAATTTTTCCCTTGTAAAGCATCTGACAGTCAATATTTGGCAGGTCCAGTTTCTCTGGAGGACTCTGTGTTGGGAGCCTTCCCTTAGTTGATCTCTTATCTGGAACTGGAATGGAAGTGATGATTCATCTGTCCCTCAAAATGTGAAAAAAAGGGTGGGGAACAACCTGTCCTCTCTATCCCCACGAAGATCACCAAAGGTCTTGCTTGAACCTCTGCTTTGGGGTTTGCCAGCCCTGAGGAGAAGGATTCTGCTCCAGCAGGACTTAGCAAGGCAGGTGTATCTGTTCAAGGGTCATTCTTCATGAAGCACTGCTGAGAATGGCTGAGATTAGTGCTTCATCTCGAGTACCTGGCCTCATGCTCTAGCCTTTCTTTTTTCTCCTAAGGATCTTCTGTGAAATTGTCTACTCTGACAGGCATTCCTGCCATTCTGTTGTGCTGGCAGTGGGCAAACTGTCTGCATGCTGAAATCCTCCAGGAGACCTGGGATGATGTCAAACAATAATGTATTCTTTCTCTTCAAGCACATTAAAAGTGCAATTAATCCTCACAGTCTCTCTGCTCATCTGTAATACAGCATGAGATAACTTTCCTAGCCTTTGTGTGCTGTGGCAGGCTGCACTTGGAACCGAGACCTTCTTGAGTCTCATCTTGTGATTTAATACAGTCCCATAAGAGCTGGGTTGGTTTGTTGCTCAGCCCCCACTGTTTTACTAAGGTCAAGTTGTAATCCAAGGCAGAGCTTCACAGTCTCCTATGCCATCTACCTGAGTGCTTTTCTCTCAAAGGTAATCTCAAGCTTTCTGAGTTCCCTTTTGAGAGATCTGGATTCATATGGGATTTAGGGCATGGAAAAATGGCAGTTGGTCTGCTGGGAACGTGGTACTGTGACGTGGCAAGAGAGGTGTTACAGCTTAAACAGTAGGGATTCACTTAAAGGAATGTGCCTTTCCAATGCATATAGCTGAAAGATACTAGTGGTGGTAAGATAAGTAAGTTAAAACACCTATAAACAAAACTGGATCTGCACACCTTTGCTTGTAAGCTTCACTGCAGCTCAGTAGATACAGGGAGAATTTGAGAGAGGAGGACAAAATTATGACATAGGGCTTATCCCTAGGGTTGTTGTTTTGCTGTAGACTAGTGCCATATTATGCTTTGTAGTGCCAAATAAGGATTAGTTTAAATAATATTTTTATTGAAATCGGAGAGGTACCAGCAAATTACAAGGTATTTTAGCACCAGAATAGTTGCACAAAAGCTCTAATCCTGTACCGCTGTACCTAATGATTTTGCTGTGGAAATTCCCCATGTGGAAATGCCTTTAGGTAGGTGACAGAAGACAGGTGAAATTATGGAAGTGGAATGGCTGAAGGGAAAAGAGTGTAAGTTGAAAGACTTGGTATACCATGTGGGGTACAGCAGAGAAACCTAAGGAAACATTTAACTGGGAGCTGGAGCTGGAGATAAATATTCTGATTCTCCATGGGGTGGCTGGAAATTAGTTTTTGCAGCAAGGTCATGTTTTCAAAGGGAGAATAGAGCCACCAGCAGGCAAATGCAGCCCAGAGGCAGTGGAGAGAGGTTACAGGAGCTTTGCTGCTGCGGGGTGCCAGGCTCCCACTGAAATTCAGGCAGCACAGGTCAGGTATAGGGAGAAATATGCTACAGGATAGGAAGGGAGAGGATCTCTCCTTAAATCATAGAGCATTTTTCAGCATCACAGCCTGGGTCTTGGCACTGTGAGCAATGCTTTGCAGTGCACATGGGGTTACAGGTGTGATGGCAGGTGTGCAGAGGACTGATCTGAGGGCTGAAATGGCACAAGAAACCATCATTTGGATTAAGGTGTATTGGCAAAAGTTTTATAGGCTTCTGAATTACTCCTCTGCCACCGTTTGCTTGACAAGCATTATGTCTTTTTCTGTTAAGTCACTGTTTTACTTAATGTATGTACATATCTGTATGTATATCCATATATGTATGTGTGTAAAAACACATAAATGTATGTAAGCACATATATAGCTTTCTGCTCTCTGCTGGATTCAACAAGACTCTTCGTCTATCCAGGCAGGGGAAGGTCACTCATCTGCTCAGTCATATCAGTGAAGCTTTGGCTGTTGGTTTCAGCATTACATGATGCTTGAGCAATGGCAGGCATGTTCCTGGGAGTTCTGCAGAGGAGGAGACAGTAGAGGCTGAGGGATTTGTCCATGTTTGTGCTATCATATTATTCAAGTACACGTGTTGCTTCTGTTAGCAATTTGAACAGTAGCAATGATTTCAACAAAGTGCCACTATGCTAGAAAGACAGAAGAGCTGCAAAAAGAGCGAGTAGCTTGCTGCATGTACAGTGCTGCTGCATGGGTGTTGGGTGGCTGTGGCAGGCTGTGGAGTCCCAGCAGCAAAAGCAGCTTGCTGCCCATGATGCCTATGTCTACTCATGTGTCACTGCTGCTTGATCAGCGTATTCTGGTGACACTAGTTTGTACAGACTGACCTCAAATGCAGACCTTCTCACCTGCCCAAGCCCAGCCTGCCCTAGGTCTGTGCTGCTGGAGGATTGGACCAGTATAAATCTAAGTACTTCTCTTGCCCAGGTGATTTGGTTTAGAGCATTTGGTCATGCCAAAAAAAAAAAAAAAAAAAAAAAAATAGTCTTTGAAGCTCAGCTAACCTTGAGGAAAAAGTGGGTGCTCAGTTCAGCTTTAACAGGCTGTACAAAATCTGTGCTTCTTTCAGAAGGCTCGCTAAGGCTCATTGCTTTAAATCCTTTGACCATCTCCTTAGTGATTGGTTTGTTTGCATTGTATTTCACTACTGGGACCTAGAGCTGTGACTCCAGAGTCATCTGGAAGTGTTGTAGTAAGATGGGGAAGTATCCCCAGGGACCCTCACTGAGGCACCAAATTTTAGATACGTTTGTGGGTTTCTCTGTTCCTTGAAGTACAACTGGAGTTTTCCCCTCGAACAAGCACGAGTGTCCCGTTGGGCTACACAGTCACCTTCAATATATCTCAGCTGCTTTGGTGATTACACAAACCCTTTTGGAGTAGGGAGCCTATGACTCTGGAACTGAGGCTTTTTTCTTTATAAAATCCTGTTGTCCTAGAGCTTCTCTCACTGCTGCTGGTCAGGGCTACAGTGTTAGTTATAGTTGCTGTTTGAGGGCATGAAGTTTTGAAACGTTGTTCTGTGATCTTTTCTTTCCATGTATTTTTCCAGTGCGCTCATTTTTCCAATGCACTCATTTTTCTGGTCAGACTGGCAGTAACTGGTCTCTGCTTGGAGCCTTAGCTGGAGACATCCCTTGAGATCCCTTGATCCTGCAGAGGCTGTTCCCTCTCGCTCAGGGCTGAGACAGATTGCTGTGTAATTTGGGAAAAGACTTGTTTTGCCTGCAGCATGTGCTATGCCTGTGTTAGGGATGTGTGCTGAACTCTACAGAGCTTCAAGGGCCTTTCTCAGTCTGTTTGGTAGTTATCCCAGCCCCCTGCAAGGTAAATCATAATAATCAGGCCTGGTTTAGACAGGTGTAGAGCAGCTGTGGTTTGACCAGGTCCCTACTTTAATTGCTTTCATATGCTCCTCTCTGGGACAGATGAGAGCAGGGAGTTCTTAGTCCTCAGTTCATGCAGGAGGATCCCCCCAAAAAGCTCCATATTCTGCTTTCTGGTGCCTGGAGCTGCTCATCCGAGCAAGACCAAGAGTTTTAAAATAGAAGTTAGTAACAGCTGCCCAGGAGATAGGGAAAATCGCTGGCCTTTGTGTCTCTTACCCAGCACTGTCTGGCTCTTCCCTCAGAGGTGGCTCTTCCACCCTACCATGGGAGCAACCACCCTGCACAGTGAGCGTAAGGGGCTGGGGTGCTGCTTGTTTCCCTCTTTAACTCTAATTTTCTCTCTGCAGCTCCTGCTCAGGCCCAAATCATCCATGCTGGGCAGGCGTGCGTGGTGAAGGAAGACAACATCAGCGAACGTGTTTACACAATTCGGGAGGGGGACACACTGGTCCTGCAGTGTCTGGTCACAGGACACCCCCGGCCACAGGTAAGCTTTCGGTCTTGCCTGTCACTCGTGCTCCTCATGGCACTTCTCTGTAGTCTCCACGTAGAGCAGCGGAGTGCCCAGCTTTCTCCTACGTGTTGAAGTCAGGTAGGGGTGCCTCATAGCATAAGCACTGGCTTGTTAATCTCTGCAGGAGCCTATATGAACCTTCTAGTGGTCTTCAGTACGTCAACTCCCAAAGAAATGAAAGCCCAAGCTGAATCCATTATACAAACCACCCTCAAATCTTTAACGCTCTTACCAAAGCAGGAACAGCCTGAACAGGCTAGAGGGAGGCTTCTTGCATGTGCTTGGCCATAGGAGTCGGTCCTTCATGGTCCATCAGTCTCTCGGCTTTCCTGAATGTACAGCCAAGAGGTACCTCCTTGAGGGAGTTTGGGAAGTTGTTTGTAATGCACTTCAGAGAGCCCCGCACAGAGCCCAGCTGGTCAGCCCACTGATCAGTGCCACTGACCAGAGGTAGATTCAGACTTGCAGTGCTGGATATATCCATGCTGTGGTCAAAGTCACAGTTCACTGGAGAGGTGTGGAGCTGAGCTTGGCTAGCTGCTGCAGTTCTTCCCTAGGGTTCCTAGAGGGTTGCATAGCCTCAAGCCCCATGCAGCCGCCACCCCACTCTTCAGATACTCAAGTAGGCTGGTTCAGTGTTAGTGTAGTTGTGTCTATAGAGATAATGGACCAGAGCATGGGTCTGCCCGCTCTGGGGACAGGAGCAGCAGCAGGTGTGTACTATGAGGCTGGATATGCCAGAATATGCTCAAGGGAGCCAAGTACAATACATGTGACTTCTTGGCCCCCTTCCCTAATGCCACCAAAGGTATTTGGGTATTTGTGCTAAGAAGCCATACATCTGCGCACACCAACCAACGCCTCTGTGGACTTGCTTGTGAGGAGCTACTTGGCTAAGAGGAGATGACAAAGGAGAGGGAGACTCAGCCAGCAGGATTTGAAATGGTTTATCCATCAAAGCATATCCTGGAAACAATAAAAAGGAAATTATTTGAGCCAGGCCAGCAAAAATTACCAGCCGAGGCTTGTGACAGTGATGGGCAGATGGTAGATGTGTATGTCAGAGATGAGGAAGATGGTAGGGCTGGCCCTGGCTAAGGATGTTGAATGTGTGGGAAGGTGCAGGCAGGTTTTAGGGATCTGAGCCTGTGTAGCCAGAGAGATTGCTGAAGCAGAGCCTGATGCAGACAGCGTGCTAGTGGGCAACACTGTGGCTTGTCATTGCCTGGATATGCACAGGGGACACCAGAGCGTAGAACCAAGCATGACTGAGGAGGCTGGAACCTGCACACATAAAATGTGGCATGTGTCCCATCTCTGCTCTCCCTCTTCACGGATAGATTTCTTCCCCAGCTGAGCTCTTATCCTAACCTTTGTTTAATCTTTTCTTTTCCCTTCTATCAGCCAGTCATTAAAGCATGAAAATGTGGCCAAAATACTTAAATGAGATTGAAATTGAAAAGATTAAAGAGCTGGCTGAATAGTCCTTGCAAACAGGAGACTTTGAGAGTCTTGGGGCTCTCAGACAATTTCATAATAAGCCTACAAAGGCTAAATAAATCCATGGTCATTAGCTCTGAAAATCTGCTCAGCTTAGTGCTCTGGGAGTGGGATGTGGACACCCATGCTCTTTGTAGAGCATCAGCATCAATCAGGTGGTGGCAGTGAGCTTTAGGCAAAGTCTGGGGAAGGAGTAAAGGTACCTGGTCCATCTCATTTGTGGTCAATGTTGAATGAAGTCTATCCCCTTCCTGTTGGCTGGTCTTGCTGGATCTCGGTCCCAGAGTCTAGATGGGCACGAGTGTGGGAGACCACCAGTCACCAACCTTTAGAAGGGACAGTGCAGATATAGGAAACCAATGGGCTGAGAAAAGCCATCTCTCTCTATTTTTTGGACTGCAGAAAACAAGGGGGAAGCTTGTAATGCCACTTTCAGAGCTGTACCTCATTCCAGACACAAGAATAAGCACTCAGTCTTTAGGGGTGCTGTCCTTTTGATACCATTCACCATGAAATACCATGCAGCCTGTTGCCTCCGCATGCCAGGACCTTAAGATGTGTAACATAAGGACAAAAATGCAAGATAGCTTGAAATCTGAAGGGTTTTTTTTCTTTTCCTTTTCTGCATCTTTAAAATCAAAGTAAAATCTTGTGTAGTGTGAAAGGATGACTTATAAAAATAACATATACAGAGGTTCCCTGTGGGAAAGGGGCAAGAGCCAGATAGTAACTGCATTTTCTCACTCTTACTTGGAAAAGCAAACAGCATAAATAGCCTTGCTGTCCAGAGAAAGATGAAAGTGTTGACTGCAATAAAAGCTTTGTAGCTATGAGCTGATGTCTGCTGAAGCTTTGTGGCCTACCACCTGCATGGGGTCCCAAGGCTTAATGCTGGAAGTCATGTGCTGTGCAAATAGTGGTATAAAACGAATTAAGTTCCTGGGTTTACAGGACCAGAAGCAGGAGTAGTAAGTATGCAGTGTGTGTCTGGGTGAACTGAGGGCTTATCCTGGACACTTTGACGTGGGGATTGGTGATGGATGAGAATCAGCAGATGGTCTACTGAGACATACTGTGATCAGCAGTTGAAGGTCTAGTGGTGCTGTAGGGCCCATTTTTGAGAACAGATAGGGAAGAGGGGAAAGAGGATCAAACAGAGTGCTGCTGTCCCCTGGGATCTCCAGTTTGTGTCGCTGATTGCTTGCATTTCTCTCATTCTTCTCATGCAGGTGAGATGGACCAAAACTGCTGGCAGTGCATCGGACAAATTCCAAGAGACGTCAGTGCTTAACGAGACCCTTCGGATTGAGAAGATCCAAAGGCTGCAGGGGGGCCGCTATTACTGTAAAGCAGAAAATGGGGTTGGGGTCCCTGCCATCAAGTCCATTCGAGTAGATGTGCAGTGTAAGTCATTTAGCGGCAACCCAGACCTTCCCACAGTTCTACTGCATGTCTCTGCCTTGCTGCAGGGCCGGCAGGGAACTGCATTGCCCTAGGACCATGTGCACCTCATTCAGGAGCAAAGGGACTGGTGCGCTGTCCCCAGGGTCCATTTCCCCTAGGAGATTAGATCCATTCACAAAAAACATTGACTCACAGGCAAAGGCAGAGCTTTCTTATCTAGGTGCTGTGATGTCTGTCACTGCCAGGGGTCCCAAGCAGCACTGTAGATGGCTTCTGCTTTTTTGTATTCAATTTGAAGCTGGCAATGCTTGAAGCAAACCAATGCTTCTTGAAATTGGTAGTGCCTCAGATGCTTGGGACGTTCCTGAAATGAGTGCCCTGCTCCCAGCATTGCTACCTCTGCAGCATGGTAGAAATGGAGCAAAAGACTCTGGGATGCACCTGAGCAGGCTTAGTTGTGAAGAGGTGAATGTGAGTGAAGCTGTGAGGATCCCTCAGTTTCAGCAGTGATTCAGCGTTTCTCTGGCTGGTTGCAAATCTCATCCTTCTTGTGTCCTGGAGATGCTGTTAGCAGTTCTCCACCTTAGGCCCCAAGTTCTGAAGGTTTCTCATGCTGGCTTAATGTTGTTCATTCTTGGGCTGCTGTGGCCAAAAGGGAAGGAAATTAAACATCCCATAAGCTCCTTATGGGAGGAATCAAAGATTTAAGGTCTAGGTGACTTTTGAGGAGATTTGCTGTCTTGAGGAAGATTTACCTTTCTGCTCATTGTCCTTTGCTATCCACTATTCCAGTTTTCTCCAGCCCGAGTAATAGCGAATCCCTCTCCTTACTCATATCTTCTGAGAAGACCTAGCCAGCAAGAGGTTGCTCCTTAAAAGGTGTAAAGTATTATAAAAAACCTTCTTGAAGCTGTCACCACCTGTTCCCACAGAACTTATTCTGTGCTGAGGTGCACTGTGGTTATCTGTTGGTGAAGCAACCTCCTGCCTTCAAAACCCCCATACCTGCCTGGAGTCTGGGTATAACTTTGCTGACAGAAACTGCTGCCTGGCTAAGAGCTGCCTGCTTTTAGTCCTGCTCTCATGCCCTGTGGTAAGAGCTGGTGTGCTCCGACAATCTGCTGTCCTCAGTTTACATGTTGTGACCCTCACAAAGAACACCATGAACTTGAATGTCCTTAGCCTTTGGTAGACTCATGATTTGCAGTTTTATTATATGGCTCAGAGGAGCTCCCAGCTCTCTCCTTTCCTTGCCCAACCCTGTACTGGGGGTAGTGTAGTGTGAGCACCATCCTGCAGGCTAGAAATATGAATTGCTTCGTCAGCACCTACTTTGGATAGGATGAGCATTTCTTCATGGGCATCATGTAGCTCTGGAGAAGTACTGACACTCACCTTGATCTGCTTGGTTTCTCTGCCAGTTTCCTCTCCCACATGTGGTGGAGGAATATAATAGCTCTCCATTGCGAAGGGAACTTGCTTTTCATAAGCCTCAGTATGACACCTTGCTGGGGCTGCTGTCTCTAGGAACAGGACTGTGACATGAATCTTTTTATGCACTAAGGGTGCTCCCTTTACTTCTGGGGTGCAGACTGGAGCTAGAGTGATGTAGTCTCCTGTGGTCCCTCATGCAGCTCTGACCTGTAGAACTATGGGGCTAACGGGGTGGCCAAGGGCTTTCTCATACTAACATCTACTCTGCAGATGGACTTGGTAACGCACCTCTGTTCTGCTCACTTGGTTTTTGGGGAGGAGAGTCTATTTTCTGCTAGTATTTGCAGTAGTTACAAGGGAACACACAGGAAAAGCCACTGATTTTGTTGAATGCTCACCCAGGCAACCTTCAGCTGAATGAACCAGAATTTGAAAACAAATTGCTTCTTTTCCCACATCCCAGTTTGTAGTTGGAGGTAAGTAATCACCCTCATGTGAACGTTGGTGTCCTTGACAGCGAGTGCTAATCCTCACTCATACTTTTAGTATTAGACAGCAAGGTTGTGTGGAGAGCACCACTGGTGCCAAGAGGATATTAAACTGGAAACACAAACCTGTGTAGCAAGTTATTTTGCCCCAAGTGGGCATCAAGTGAGGCTTTAAAATATTGATTAGATACTGGCAGAGAGGCAGCTGCTGTTGGGAGTATTTCCATGTGGGAGAAAGGGAAAGTAAAGAAAAAGAAAGAATGGATGTTTACAAGCTTATATTGCACATGAAACATGCCATGTGATCATCTCCATGAGCTGCCTTGGGCCAAATTTATCATTTATGCAGCTCACTGACATCAGTGGTATTACTTGTACATCAAGGACATACATATTGTCATAGGTCTTATTTTAGCTTTTCTCAAGAGGGCTAGAGTTAGAGCTGACTGCTGTGAATAAGGGCTGAAAGATTCAAGGGAGGAAAAGTTTTGCAACTGAAAGGAAGATGTTGTTTGCTGTTTGGGCAGTAGCTGGGAGACAGGAGACCTGAATGGTATCTTCCTCGATCAGTAAGGGAAGTGTTTTGCCATGCATCCTGTTGAGAAGTGGAGCCTCAGTAGGATGGTAGGTGCAGAGTTACTCATGTAAAGTATGAAAAAATAAAGGAGGGTAAAGGACAAAGAAGGAGGAAAGAGGAGAGGCTGTGCCCAAGGTCCTGGTCCAAGAGAATTTGGTGTAAAGTTCAGTTACCCTGGTGGCCACATGAAGACAGCACTGTATGGTAAGGAGCCTTTTTTTCTTTCCTACTTGTGTATGTTTTTCTTCTTTTTTTTTTTTTTTTTTTTTTCCCTTTCCTTGTCATTGTCAAGCTCATTAAAATATGCAGATCCACAAGTTGACACTTGTGATTCAGCAGAGAACACGCATTATTTGGATGACGTGTTAGCAGAAACTCATCCCTGCTTCCCTCTTCCTTTCTGGGAGTCAACTTTCCAAACTTACAAATCTCTAAAATAAGATACTGTGAAAATTAAGTGGCATAGGAGAGCAGGAGGTAGATGAGCACATATTCTCTTCCTTTCTGCTAACATATGCAGTACTGGCAGTGCAAGGGGATACTGAAACAGTATGCCTCAGTTTCTTTGCAGTTGAAGATGAGGCTCATAAGGCTCCTGAAAATATAGAATTGCTTCAACTGAGCTCAACAGATGCCTTAGAAGATGTGCTTTAAGGGCACAGGGACGGATTTAAGTTTTAGGGGGCCAGTTGGTCCCACCTTGTCAAACAGGATCTTTACATTTGACCCCAGTCTCAAAGTGATTCTGGGAGGAGAAAGATCCACCCCCTCTGAGGTTTTCCCTGTACTTCCTTCATGTTCAAACACTGATGTCTAGTACAAAAGCCCAAGAAAATGATCTCTTTTTAGCAGGAGGGGCAGCCCTTGGGGAGCAGTGTGCCCTGGGTGGATAGAGAAAGTATGCTCCCTGCAGGGCTATTGCTTGCATCCATGCAAGTGAAGTGACTGGTAACCATGGATCCAATCATGACAGCTGTGTGTCTGGTGCAGGTATGGTGAGGGAACTGGAAGGAGCATTTTCTGTAAAGGGAGAAAACAGAAAATAATCTGATCAGTCAAGGGGTGGATGATAGGAATGCAGTGAGTAGAATTTGCTGAAGAGGGAGAGTCAGTACAGACCTTGAAAAGAAGAAGATACACAGGATATTTTAATAGGAAGAGAGATAAATTGTGGGTACCTTTCACAGTGTTTTGCATCTCGTGTTCCTGTGGCACCCCGTGAGACTTGCTCCTTTCTAGGAGATGACTTTCCGTCTCAGTTCTTGGATCTTGGTCTGACTTCTACTCTCACCCCTTGATTTGAAGGTTTGTCATGTCCTTTGGGTGAGAATCTCACAGCATTGGGCTTAGCCCCATGATTTCAGGAGGGATTTGGGAAGTGGGAAATTGGGAGCAGAAGAAATGATGATGGAGCAAAGTTCTTGGGATCCTTCTGACCTCTGACTAAAGTAGAGAGCAGTGATTTGGGGTCTGGGATGTCACTGGGGAAGGTTAATCAGCCTGCTAGTCTGAGAGGCATGTGGCAGGCAGGCAGTTTGCTCAAGGACCACATGAGATCTGCAAACCAGAGGGTGGTGATTTCTATTCTCTGAAGGTTGTGTGGTGAATAGAGGAATTTTGGCTTCTCCTGTCTATTCCCTTTAGATATTGTTCGTGTTACTTGTCCTCAGATCAGCTCTTAATTCAGCAGTTGTAATCAGCCACATGTGTGGAAGCTCCTATCTCCTCTATGGCGCGTGGAGCATCATCTGCTCTGCAGGCTGTACATGCAGACCAAGCTTCACTAACAACTGCTGCGGCCTTCCTTACCTTCTTTCCAGATCTCGATGAACCTATTCTCACCGTTCACCAGACAATCAGTGATGTACGTGGCAGCTTTTACCAGGAGAAGACTGTCTTCCTCCGCTGCACTGTCAACTCCAACCCACCAGCTCGCTTCATCTGGAAACGGGGAGCTGAGGCACTTTCCCACAGTCAGGACAATGGTGTGGACATCTATGAACCCCTCTACACACAGGTGAAAAAACCCAAACCTTTACCAGCTTGTGTCAAGCATCTTGCTGATGCAGGGCACTCTGTAGTGGATAGCCTTTCTTTCCCTGTATGGATGACAGTTCTAGGGAGATTGTGGTGGCCACTGCTAGGAGTACTGTCTCCAAAAGGGCTGGTAGAGGTCTGTATGGGGGTTGCCAGGGTACAAGAGGAGCAGAGCAGCAGGAGGGAGTGTGACAGCCCAGAATACCTTTCCCCTTTTTGGCACTGACACTGAAAGCAGGTCACAGCACCCCTAATGAGGTTACGTGGCTAGTGGATGGCTGAAACCGAAATCCAAGCAAACAACCCCAAGACTGGGTCTCTTCTATCTCCCATTACTATTTTTTTTTTTTTTTTTTTATTGAGTGCCCAAACTCCATAAATCAGGCAAATTGCTTTCGTTTAGCAGTGTGAGTGAACGGCAGGAATTGCTGTGGGATTCATGAGGCAAATGTTGAAGAGCTTTTCCTAGTGGCCATAACTAACAGAGGCAGCCCAGCTGCCTGGACACTTTCTGGCTGTCATCCTGTGATAGGGTATCCACATCCTCTCTGCTTCTCCTGCTTGCCTATGCTGGACTTGCCCCCTCTGAACTGCCAACGCAGGGGAATTTTTCTTTTACCAAGGCACTCTGGGCGTGTTAACCTAAGCTGAGCTCTGACTTTGAAAGCCCTTCAGATGCTAATCAGCCCCAGTGCTTCTAGCAAGGCCATTTGGCAGCACAAGGCAGCAGTGGGTGGGAAGAGAGGGCTGAAAGTGCTGCTACCCAGGGCACCCGTTTCATCCCATACACCTCCTTGTGCTCCCAAAGCTGCGCCCTGGGCACATTCGGGCTGAGTTTGATTTCTGAGCAATGCTCCAGGCAACCTTTCAGTTAATGTAGACACGTTCATATTTTATTGAAACACACCATCTCTGTAGGTCATGGAAATGGGCAGCCAAATGGAAATGTTCAGGGGGATGAGAAGAGAGAAGGGAGCTGCAGGTTAGCAGCAGATTTGCAGAAACGCTATAGGTGAGTGCTGCTGTTTGTCCCTGAGGAGAGCTTTGTCTAGTCCAGTGCTGTGTGGCATCCAACCAAAACATCCTTGGCCTTAGAGGAAGCCACCATGGGCTCTTCCATGTTTCACTAAGCTCAGTGTAATTAACAGGAGACATTGCTTAATGACAGGATCTTAGGACTTGAGATATTTTCTTCAGCTAAATAAGGCATCTGGCAGAAATTCACCATGTTGCAGCATTAACATGTAAATGACCTGGCATCCTGCAGCTCCTGTCAGGCAATGTTCCCACCATGATGGGTCATTCCCAGCTCTGGGAGAGGGTGTTAGGACTGCTGTGCTCACACAGGCATGCCCCTATGGTCCTCTCCTTAGCACCAGCATAAACCTGTGAGTTTGGATTGGTAAGAGCTGAAGTGAACAGAGACACACCTGTACAGCACTATCAGGAGGGGAAAATCTTGCTGGAGTTCAAATGCACCATGTTCAACAAAGCATCCTTCGCAGGGGTTTGTAATATTGCCTTAGAAATGAACTGGTATCAGTGTCAGGTTTTGCTAGGCTTTTACAGTAAAAAGGAGGTGAAGACTTTACTGTTTAAGCTTTTTAAAACTTATTTACACTGAAGGTTTGTACACATTTACCCAACATTTACTAATCAATAAACAGGATACATATGACCCTGTGAGTAAGCAGTTGACATGCACATTGTAAATGCCATAATTTGTGTGGCATAGCAACAAGTCTCAGGGGACAGGGCTTTCATAGGATTATAGGTCTCCTAGGTATTTATCTTTCTAATTTACTCAGTTCAGATCCTTGTTCTGTGCATATTAGCATGCCTAAGCTCGTTGTCCAGTCCCTTGAGGTTGTCCTCAAGAGGATTTGTTGTGCTGACACCTTCTCACATTTGCAGGCAATTATGGAATGGTTTCTCCAAAAGAGATTTAGGCAAACACAAGGAGAACTACAGTGAGAAGCTGTCGTGGGAAGACATATGAGTTGCAGGGTGTGCAAACCACAGGATGCATCTCAGAGCTTTCCACATTCCATGAATAAAAATCTACAGAATGCATCTATTGTTAATTTAACAACTTGATTCTGTTTCTATAACAAGCCAGTAACTAAGGGAGTGTCAGGAAGTGATTTTGTTTGTTTGTTACCAGAGTATTAAAAAATGCTATCAAAGTCCATGCAGCCACTCTGGATTTACACCAGCATAAATGAGATTAGAATCTGGAGAAGAGACATCAGAAAGTTTTGGGGAGTTCTTTGAATATTTCTCTGAATTACCTTTTTTTCCTCTGTGCTGCAAATTTTTTACAGCATAACTATTGAACTTGTTGTGTTTAGGCCAGCATTAATGCCTGAATCCACTCTGATTCAGTTTGGTTTTGCAGTGTTGAGACCCCAGTGACATCCTTTGGGTTTCTACTGACGTCTCAGTGTAAGATCTTGGGGTCTGTTCTGGGATGTTCAGGGTTTTTCATGTTCCACAAGATGATTCTGAAGGCAGTTGATGAGAAATTATGTCTAGATCTGTTTGGCAGTGCTTTCAGGTTAAATTCCAGTCGGTTGCTGGGTGTTTTGAGAAATCCTGGAGGTGGAATTACCACTGAAAACATTTGTGGCTCCTTTATATATAGCTAGGGGGTCTTGGAGTCTGCCCAGTTCCCTGAAGTTTTGATGGGAGCTGCTGGTAATCTGTAAACTTTGGGCTGGGTTATGGACTTCCAATGATAAGATGTGCTTTGTACACCTTTGTCTTTTTCCCCCCTCTTTTTTCCTCAACTCCCAGGGTGAAACCAAAGTCCTGAAGCTGAAGAACCTGAGGCCCCAGGATTATGCCAGCTACACATGCCAGGTGTCCGTCCGCAATGTATGCAGCATCCCTGACAAATCCATCACCTTCCAGCTTACCAACACCACAGGTAAAAGGGGACACAGAGGATCCCCACAGCCCTCCAACCCCTCACCTGCTCAGCAGCCATTACCCCTCCAAGAGAGTACAGCACCTTGTCCAGGGTCCGCAGCACCTCACTTTCACGTTCATGGCTACTGGGATTACAAGTACTTCATGCAGAAGTTTTGTGGCCAGGGATGCTCTAATTTCTTGTAGCTCTGTATAGCCGGTGCCTTGGCTAGACCTACTGTGAGATCATTAAAACAGACTACGTGAAGGTGTTAAGGCACTATGTAGTTTTTAATCCAGATGCTGTTTTATTTATTTATAATTCTAAGTGACTTTAAAAATAGATTTGATACAGTCTAGAGCAGGGCAGATGCTGGAGGAATTCTTACAAATAATTCATCCCTGTGTGACTCTGGCCTGGTTTGCTCTCAGCACCTCATAGCTAACGGGCTCCGCTGGTGCCGGTGTTTGTTGAAAGCAAGTATCTCCAGTGCCTTCCCAACAGATAAATTTTACACTGTTATTCATACTGGCAGTGCTCAAGTGTACCCCCAGTTGCAGACAGGATCAGTTTGGTGCCTCTTGCTTGACCTGCAATAACTGGCTGATAACTGAGTATCATGTACAAATACTTGCAAGGACCTGATTGCAACTTGTCCATTAAAAAAACCACAAAACAAACAAACAAAATACCCCACAAAAAAAGACAAACAAAAAACCCCAGCAAAAACCAAAACCACATGCACAAAAAACTCCATCCACAAAGCCCCCGCATGTGTTGAATAGTTTCAAATAATAAGTAAATGTCAGGAAATCGCTTCTAGCCCTGGAGTATTCCATGATCAGAAAGAAAGGCATTGTAGTTGTTTGAATTATTCACCTCTCTAATGTAACACAAAGCAGTTTGCATCCCTTGTGTCATCTTTGTGCAGTGGAAACAGAACTCTTTTGATGTTGCCAACTGTTGATGGGTATTGTTGATACTGTATAAATTATTTTATTGATCTGACTTGAGCCCAAGGTGCTGAGCAATAATTGCATCATTTTATGTAGATGGAAGAAAAAATAAAATAATGAGCTTAAGAAAGCAAACTGTAGGTAATGTCAGAAAAAAATATTCTCCGTGTAGTAAGATCTCGGAATGTGTCTCGAGCAACTCACACCACTGCCTGAGTTTATCTCAGGGTGAGACTGTAGCAAATGCTGGAATAGTCCATTTAAAAACTTAGCTTGTGCTCATGATGAAGAAAGGGATCTCATACAGCTCATCTTCCCTGTTGTCTCTACCTTTGAAGAGTTAGAAAATCAAATTTCTCTTCATGTCCACTCTCGCCTGCCAGTCCAAGCACAGGGAAACGACCCTTTGTTTCAGTCCAGCCTATTTACTGAGTGAATGGGGAAAATGTATTTTCAGGTTGTAGCCACATGAGAAGCCACTGATACAGCTGAGTTTACACCAACTTCTTAGGTACTTACTGCAGCTCTGAATCTGGCCCATGTAGCGCATGTATCTAGTTCTTTTTTCTTGTTGTTTAGCTATAGATGTGTATTTATAGTGTACAATGGAGCCTGACACCGCAAGCTCAAAGGGACCATGGAAAATGTGTTCCTAGCATATTGTATTAAAAGCTGGAGGTGAAAATGAAGCTGGCATTGTGCTCTGAGCAGGGTTTGTGTTAAGTGGTATTTCATGTTAAATATACTCATGTTATCTGGCTTACTTGCCCTGTAGGTAGTATTGTGCATAGATGAGAAAATATTTTAAGAAAAATATTTCAATTCTCTCCTTTTTTGCATAGAACTTTTCTTTCCTTCTTGCACTCGTGCTTTAGCAACCCCTGTAGCCTCGGCTGTGCCCAGAATCTTGAGCAGCTTTGCTTAGGATGCCTTTGCCTTTGCAACTGAGGAGGGCCCGAAGGGCACCAAGGTGCATGGAAATCAATCTCTTAAATATTTATAGACCCAGCTACTACAGACCTTGAGGGGAATTGGTGGGTCAGGTCATGTCAGGCCAAGGGAATCTTCTCAGTTCATTTGTTGTTCCTCAGCTCATTCACTTTGGCTCCTCGGGCAGTGGCCTTTGGGCAGACCATAGTCTCCAGCAAGGAGATGTGCTTTTGTCCAGCTCTGCATCAGCTTGGCCTTTGCAGAAGGGGATGGGTTCTCAGTCTGCAGCCTTAATGGGAAGGAGGTTTCCGCTGCTCCTCCTCTGTCCTGCTGCTGTTGTGTGGCTCTAGAGCAGCAGGTTGGTCTGCAGAGCCATGAGACCAGCTCAGCGTTGGGCTATTGTCACCTGCTCCAGCAGGGTCAGGCTGATGTTCTCCCTTTCCTCAATTTCTGCAAAATTAAGCAGCCCAGCTGGTTAATTCTCCTGCAGTTCTACTGCAGCAAATTGGACTTCAAAGGGAATTGAAAGCGACTCTTTGTTTTTAATGGTCCCCTTGCTGCTCAGCAGACTCCACCAGCAGGTTTTCTGAGCCAAGAACAAAAGGAATTGCCAGAGGTTACAAATAAATGAGATTCATCTCCTGAATAACAATGTCTGCCGACTGTTAACCTCTGTCTGCCGACAGGAGTGGGAGTGGGACCCTGCACAGGCTGCCGCAGCCAGGGCTCCATTTTGGAGCACATCGTGGGAGCTTGCTGCCTGGAGCTGTGCAGGTGGCAGCTCTGCAGTTTCCCTTCTTCCCTCTTGCATGCACATACAGCCTGCCCTGAGGAGGTGCTTGCACCAGCGTGTCACTTTTTTTCATGTTGCCTTGCCCATAACTGGGCAGGGTGAGTGTTGATCAGATATGTGTGCATCAAACACTGCAAGAGCTCTAAATCTTAACCAGAGCCTGCAGGACCTCTGGTTTGTGCTCCCCAACTCCGATATCTTCTCTCTGGACACAGGCTAGTCTCATCCTTTCTCTGGCTCTGACAGGGATGGATGGAGATTCCCAGGCAAGATGCTGCATCTATCACTTTGTCTGTGCTCTGTGAACCTGAGACCAGTTCAATGTCAGGGGGCAGGAAAAGCTATTTGGTGTCAAATAGCTGATCAGATCACAGGGATTGTCTTTTGTGCACAACTGAACGACCAAGACTGATTCAAAACATCTAGGCAACCTTTTCTTTGAATACCCTAGTACCTGGTTTTGGTTTATTTTATTTCTGCCCTCACCTGACAGCCTGTTAGTGACAGGAATGTGTCCTGCCCAATCACAGTGAGTTGAGCTATTGCATTCCTGGGCTTCATAGCATCTCTTCAAACCACCTGGAGCTTGGAGAGGACATGCAAATCCTTCCTTTGCTGATTAGTGTGCATTAACCCTTGCACACTGTTTCCAAGACTCCAGCAAAGAAACCTGTCAAAGGCATGCTGTAGCCTCCTGAAATTCAAGGACTCCAACCACTGGCCTCAACATGGTCAGTGCAGGTGGCAGAGGAGCCACCTTCTTCCTTAGGCACAGCTAGTCACCTCTGGTACAAACAACATACGCTGTGGCCAGGAAGAGGACATTTGATTCAGTGTACCAAAGCAACATCCCATTATGGCAGTGGTGCTAGGGAAAGAGCAGCCTGCCTCGCCTTGTTTGTATGGGCTGTAATTCAGAGATCCAACACAAATCCCGCACAGCTCATTAACGCAGGGTCCAGGGAGAGAAGAGGCAGAAATAATGATGCTGTTAAATCAGGCTTCATGAATATGGAACAATGTCTTGTTTTGCATTATTATGGCTGTTACTTAAAACATACTCCCTGCCTTTGTGCTGGGGACTGCTACTTTCTCAGCTCTGTCTGGATGGAGCCAGTGATGGTGCTGACAAGGGCTGTAAAAGGCTTTTCATGAGATGAAATAGAGAAGACAAAGGAAAAATTTTTGGATCCGTTCCTGGAGAGGGATGTAGTGAGAAGGGGGCAGAAATAAAATAAACCAAAACCAGGTACTAGGGTATTCAAAGGAAAGGTTGCCTAGATGTTTTGAATCAGTCTTGGTCGTTCAGTTGTGCACAAAAGACAATCCCTGTGATCTGATCTATAGCCCCTAGGTCTATAAAAAAAGTGTATTTGATACCTGTGGAGGTGAAGGAAGTTAAGAGCAGGTGCAGAAATGCTGTTCATTGTATGTTGTGGTGCAGACAGGTCCTGCTCCTCTGTGTTCGGTTCTGAGCTGCAAAGGCCAGCTGCGTGGCAAAGGTTTTGCCTCTAAAAGATGCCTAGTTGGGTGTGAGAAATGGAGAAGCATATCATGGGATAGCTGAGGTCCTCTTTTAATGGTAGACCTTCCCCAGAACTCCTTTTTGGGGTGGCAACTCTGTATGGGAGGAGTGGTTTAATCCCAACTGTCCTTGAACACAAACAGCTGTTGGATTCAAGCAGGTTCCTCTGAGCCTGTTCTTTCTCCTTCACCTCTCCATCAGGGTGGAGCTCTCATGGTCAGGCAGAAGGAGCAGGCTGTGACTGGGCATGCATCTCGTGCTCTGCCTGCCCTTCCCTTGGGATTGTGAGAACTGTCCAGCAAACACTGACATCCCAGTGAGCTTCCCAGCATGCTTTGGATCAGGTCCTGAGATGCTAAGCTCAGTCTATGGCTGCAGCTTCCTGTGCCTTGTGACAATGAATCTCTTCTTCTCCTTCTTTTTTTTTTTTTTCCCCTTTCTCAGGGCTCAGTCCATTGTGCTGTTTCTGTCCAAGGCATAAGTAGACTGATTCGTACAATAGTGTTGCAGCAAGGGAGATAGAGGTGCTTCAGTAGGAGCTACTAGTTGTGCCTTTTCTCCAATGCTGCTTCTGTAGGGCCTGGCTAGAGTCAGGGGAGTTAAATACAAGGGGAAGAGAAGGCACCGTGGTGTCTGCGGAGGAGCGGGCTGGGTGCTATGCAGTTAAGTAATACAGAACCACAATGGCTTTCCATTGCCTTTCTGCCTTGCTGCAGTTGTTTGCATCGGGAGTCAATAAGCCCCTAGCCTCCTGTTTTCCACTGCCAAATTCTGTCTGGTTGCCACTCCTACCTATGTAAAGGGGATCCGTTTGGCTTTTCTTCTGTCCTGTGTCCTAAGCCCTAGAGAACTTGCACTGAACGCTACTAAAATAATATACCTAGCTTGTGCCCTAATCCTAAGCACTAGTGGTGGACTGTTTTAGGTATGACCTCCATTCTGGAGTGAAGTCCTGCCTGCAATGTTTCCTAATGATAACACAGCGGAGTGCTCTAACTCAAAGACACAGTAGTGATCATGCTTTAGGTTCACAGACACATTGTATTTGTAATGAATTCATGGATCCCTCCAGCTCTCCATACTCAAACCAGCCATGTTCAATAACAAATCCTAGAAAGCATGAAGCTGTGCACAGGCAAGTAGATGGGTCTTTTTCAAGCTCAAAAATTTCCCTCTTTGTACTTTTCCAGCCCCACCTGCTCTGAAGCTGTCTGTCAATGAGACGCTGGTGGTCAACCCTGGTGACAACATCACTATGCAGTGCTCTCTGACAGGCGGTGACCCACAGCCAGAGGTTCTTTGGTCTCACTCTCCTGGCCCAATGCCTCCCAACAGCCTTGTGCAAGGAGGCAACCTCACTATCTGGAAGATCCGTGTGGAAGACTCTGGCTACTACAATTGCACAGCTATCAACAATGTGGGGAACCCAGCAAAGAAGACGGTGAACCTGCTGGTGCGGTGTAGGTTGTTCTTTTTCTCAGAGCATGGGTTTTCAGGCTGGAGGGGCTAGATTTGCATTTCTCCTGGCTGTTCTGGTCGAGCTGAGGGTGAATGTGATACTTAGCAATGATTAGTATTCTGGAGAAGTGTCTGTGCGAGCTTCTCTGCTCCCAGACCAACAGCTGTGCTAGCACTGCTTGCAGCCTCTTCCTGGGCTGTAGCACTATCCTGGACTGGAGAATGATCCCAGACTGCCAGATGTGAGGCCCTGGGGATATTTTGTGGGAATGTAACAGGGGGAGGTCTTCAGACAGATTCTGCATGGAGTTGTTGTATTCCTGAGGAGCAAAGAGCTGTTGTCCTGTGCCATGCAAGACACTTTGCTGTCCCTAACCAGTTTTGCATTTGTGTTCATCCCAGCCATGAAGAATGCCACATTCCAAATCACCCCTGATGTGATCAAAGAGAGCGAGACCATCCAGTTAGGGCAGGACTTGAAGCTGTCATGCCATGTAGATGCTGTCCCCCAGGAGAAGGTTGTCTATTCCTGGTACAAGAATGGGAAACCAGCCAGGTTCTCGGACCGGTTGCTCATCACCCGGAATGACCCTGAGCTCCCACCTGTGACCTGCAGCTTGGAGATTATTGACCTGAGATTCAGTGACTATGGCACCTACCTGTGTGTGGCTACTTTCCAGGGAGCACCCATTCCTGACCTCAGTGTGGAGGTGAACATTTCCTCAGAGACAGGTGAGCCTCTCTGTGGCAGCTGGGGACTTCAGAGGAGTGGTTGGCATCACTAGCTTACCCCCAACCTCCATTCCTCTGGCTTTTTGGAAGGACCTCACATGAGTGTCTTCAATCCCAATGGGAAAAGTCTTACATCCTCAGGCAAGCATTTGGCTGAGACTGGAGAGGGATGATAGTTACAGCTTCTCACCCAGACGTGTTATGTACCAAGAAGATCTTCCTTTATGTTTTTTGACTATGAGAAGTCCAAAGTGCAGGCCACTCAAAGCCACAGAGACAGGTTTAGAGTGTAATTGTTCAAAGAAGCCTCCAAATTGCAAAGGAAGAAAGAGGGGGTGGTATTTCACCAAATTTCAAACGTCCCTTTGCTGAGAAGGCGGTAAAAGAGGAAGCAAGCTGCTCTTTCCTCTCTTGGGTATAGCTTATGAGGAATGTCCCTTTTTTCAGAGCTGTGGCCAGGAGATTGGTATCATCTGTCACAGCAAATTCTGTGAAGAGCTTTGACATTTACTAGATTGCAATTGCAATGTCTTGGGCACTCTTTGCAAGAGTCCAAATGTTATAAATGCCTCCTCCCTTTATATCAGGGTCAAAGCTTCACCCCATGGCTTGGTGAGGACAGGACTAATCCGTGTGTTTGTCAGTCACTTTGAGTGCTGAAATACAAGGTCTCAGGGCCGTCTTTTTGTTTCTGGGGAAGTGGTGGGTCTATCTCTGCTCTCCACTATATCCATGTCATCTTGCTGCTTTTCCAGGACCTTGAGGTTACAGCACAAAGCAGCATTGGGCTATTAATCTGTCAAAGACTGCTGAGGGGAGCCAGCTGCCCATAGATTTTGTCCTGAACCTTCATGGAAAGTTTCTTCTCAATCCCCAATTGTGCTGAAACCATTGGCTAGGCTGGTCCCAGTCTTGATTCTGGACATTGCTTACTTCAGCCCCCCAGCAGAAAGTGCTGCGACTGCTTTTGATGCTTTGGGGAGCTCCTGTCTCCCAGCAGAAATGCTGGGGTCAGCCTGCTTCCAACAGGACTGCACCCACTGCTCATTAGCAGCCTGAAGACTGAGCCCTGACCATGCCATGGACCCACTAAGCACCGAAGGGTGGCACTTGCCTTCTGCTAGCAGCCCTGGAAGGTAGGGCCCTCTCTGTGCCAGCTGACACCAACCCTGTTGTATCAGCAGGGAACAAAACCAGGGGAACCCTCCAATCTCAGTGCAAAGCCAGCTCTCCTGACCTTGTGTGGCTGCTGCTGCCAGGAGCAATCTTTTGTGCCCAAGATCACTAGATGGCAGAGTGCAGTTGTGTTTAAGACTGCAAGGGTAGGAGGCTGGGAGATTCTGGATGATCTTGCCAAAAGGCTGGGCAGTGTCTGTTGGTGCAGATGTTGGTCCAAGCACCAACCAGTTGCTGCCTTAAAGCAGATGTTTGTGCTGGAAGGTTGCCCCATGCTATGGCCTCTCCAGTGTAGGGTGACCCCCACATGCTTGTGTGGATGCTGTTGATGGGGAAGGGCAGGAGGGTAGCCTGGGGCATTTTGAAGCCTTCCTTTGGCAGCCTGGGCCAGCAGGACCACCTTGTGACCCAGGGAGTGAAAACAGCCATCCCTGTCAGAGTGGCCCTCCATGCAGCAGCTAAGGCTGTCCAGCGTGTAGCATCCCCATGAACAGACATGAGCCACCTCCAACATGTGGTTCCCACGTAAAAACTCAGCAGGCTTTGCCCAGAGTGTGGGATCAGAACAGGAGGGCAGCAGTGGTGGCTCCACGTTCCCCACTGAAAAAGTGCCTGAGTTTGCTAAGGTAGCAGCCTCTGCTGAGTGGCTCCAAGGAGATAGCTTTTATTAAAAAAAAAAACCCTTCAAATGCAATTTGTAGCTTTTCCCCATGGAGAAAATTGCTTCTCACCAGGTGAGCAGCTGCCAGCAGTGTGGGGCACCAAGAGTGCTGTCGTCCCTTCACACTGTGAGGGACAGCGTGTGATGAGGTTCCCCGGCCCACAGGAGACCTGCAAATTGAAAATGTGGCCTCCCTGTTGCACAGGAAGGTCACTGCAGAGGGAAATTGGGCTGGAGCCATTCTAAACTTGCTCATAAAACAGCTGTGAGCTGTAACGTGTGCAATTACTGTAGCACACTCTCCTTTGCTGGAGTTGAATTGAGCTAACATTGGTCGGACCAGCTTGTTACAGCCTATGTAGTTCTAAACTTTGATTTAAATGGCAACTAAGTACGTGGCCCTTGAAGTTATGGAAGTGTCAGTCCAGCTGTCACCACTGTCAGCAGGAAGGGCTGAGAAAGGAGCTTTCAGAAAATGATTGTGGCCATATTTACCTCAGTTGAACTGTTAACTCTGAAGCCTAATACAAAGGTCAATATTACGTGGGTTTTAGCACAAACATCCTGTTCCTGGCTTTTTGGTGGAGTTGGGGATGTAAATAACAAACCTGTTCCCACTAACACCCCTGTACCCTTTAGCTGTAGTCACTTGGTTTCATTTGAGCTTTGTTTATCAGCAAAGTTTTGTTTGTCAGTTGATAGCTGGATATTTCTTGAGTGTTACTATACCTCTAGCTCTAGCCCCCAGCTGAGCAGCAGTTCTGCTGGGTGAGCTCTTCCCAGCCTGGAAGGGATGCCAGAAGTGATCTTTGCTGGGACCAGTGCACTGTGAATGTCAGTGTAAAGTAAGCAAAGACACAACAGAGCTGGCTCCTTGCTGTGTTTTACGAGAAAACGGATCCTGGATGTCTGATAAGGCTGGAGATGCAATCTACAAGCGATAATCCTATAAGTCTTGGATTTGGTCTGACCTGGATAAGGGGACTAGGTACCTTGGTAGATATAACTTTTATTTCTTGGCCGAAAGGTTGCAGTTCTGCTTGGGAAATTCGCTGCCCAGAAATTGAGAAATGGATCAAAAACGCTTTTGCTTTTGAGTTCATTGGCAGCCCTGCTGCTGGACAGCATTTTGCAACCAGAAGGATGGGAGCTGGGGGAATGTCCAAATACAGCTGGCACTTACCATTAGTACTGGGATGCGTTGTTGGAGAAGTTGGTATCTTCCTTGGTCCCCTGCAGGTCCAGACACTGTAGGATAACTTACATGGGCAGCATGTTCATATAGGCATTGCAGTCTCTGAAGTGGAAACCTTTGGAGTTCAGGGCTGTTGGTGTGACTCCAACACAAGCATCTCAAGAATGTTTATTGCTCATTGGAAACTCAGTGTAAAATGATTCCCTTCTTATATCCCTTTTAGTGCCACCAACCATCAGTGTCCCTAAGGGTCAGTCCACAATCACCGTCCGGGAAGGCTCCAGGGCTGAGCTGCAGTGTGAAGTTCGAGGGAAGCCCAAACCACCCGTCATCTGGTCCCGGGTAGATAAGGAAACACCCATGCCTTCAGGGACAATGACAGTGGAGACATACGATGGGAAGCTGCGCCTGGAGAGTGTGAGCCGAGAAATGAGCGGGACCTATAAGTGTCAGACAGCCAGGTACAATGGCTTTAACATCAGACCCCGGGAAGCCCTGGTGCAGCTCAATGTGCAGTGTGAGTATAACCATACAGTACTGGAGCGCCTGTCTGAATGCCTGTGTCCACAAAAGCCTGTGGGCTAAGCAAGGTTGACTCACTCAGTGCTGCTTTCAGGCAGATTTGACCTTTCTTACTGGGCTGAGCAGAGACATCTCTTTTGTCTGGGGACCTTTGAATAGTTTGTATTTAATCGGCTTGGCTACACAAGGCGAAGAGCAGAATACTGTACGGCCAGTGTGTTGCAAGTGGAAGGGAGAGGTGTTTTGTGTGTTTGTACACAATGCTTTCCATTTCCTTACCAGCAGTTGAGCACAGAATAGCAGTTATATCAGGTGTGTGTTTGTGTGCATTATATATGTTTAAAATACCTTCAGGGTACATTAGTAAGATTGTAAGGTCAAGGCAGCAAATGAATGTTAATTAGACCATTTCCACCCCACAGCCCTTTCTTCAACTTAGTTACCCCAGCTGTCGTTTCTCAACATGCCTGAACCATTTTGCCTGAAAAGCAGTGCTATGCAGACCCTCATAGGCCCTCATGCAGTAAAGCTGTGAGTAACAGAAAACTGATCCTTAGCATGTGATGTATTGAGTGATTTCAACAATGGGTGATGTTTCCAGCCCCACTTGAAGGCAATATCTGTGCATAAAGGTGAATGTAGAGGGAGGGATGCTGCTGGAGTCTGCGTTGGGTGACTGTCTCCATCCTTTCCCTGCAGCAGTTTCTCCCTCCAGAGCAGTGAGTACCTGGTCAGCTCCCATGCTGTTCAGGTGTGTTTTGACATGCAGGGGTGTCTGTGCTCTCTTCTTCAAGACTTTGAATCAGATGGGGGGAAGGCAGCTGGGTGAAATGCCTTGGTCTGGAAGGAGCTGCAACTGTCGGAGTAGTCCTCCTCCCTGCAGACCTTGTCCCTTCGGGATAGTGTGATTGCTAAACTCCCACAGAGTCCTCTGAGCAGCTCGGATCTGGCAGGCACGGGATGGGTAGGGAGCAGGTTAATTTGCATCCAGGCGCGCCACCTCTGAGCTGTGACTGACAAGCCTCCATGCACAGCAGCGCTCATTAGACACACTGCCACACTCCTCCCAGGCTTGCTCCCTGGGAAGAAAAGTGAGACCAGAGCGAATAACCTGGCAGAAGCCAACCAGACACACTGCTGACAGATGTGAGCTGTTGGGAGCACAGCAGTCACGGAGGTGTTCCAAATCCTGCAGGCACTTTGAATACTCAAAGTTTCCCCTTTTTAAATTATTTCTGTCCATCCAGGAGCATGGCAGGAATTATATTACAGGATGGGGACAGGGAAATGTGTGCAGATTTCCATGCAGGTGACTCTGTGGAGAAACTTCCCTTAAGCAGGTTAGAAATGTGTGTCTTGGTTTAAGTTGTTTTGGAGGGCAGGCTGAATCAAGTGTATGGGGACATGGTAGGGACTCTTGGTCACCCCAAGAACTGATGGGAGATGCAACAAAATCTCACTCTTGAGTGAGAGAAGAACCATCAGACCTGCTGATGTCCCGAGTTTGGTGTTGGTGTGTGAAAGCTGTGTGGTCCTCGCTGACACTCATCACCCCTGCAGAGGGAGCAACAGTGCCGAGCCTGGGATGACTTCAGGCTTACTAGGTGGTCTGGAGGGGAATCACAGCCCTGAATCTTGGGCTGGGTGGGGATAACCACGGTTCCCCACACAAGAAAGATGGTAGGTAGAAGCCAGAAGCTGTTCTAAGGCAGAGCCCTTGATGTGACACCCAAGAAGACAAAGATGTGATGAACTTCTATGTAAAGACCAACTTAACATACTCTTCCTATAGCTCTTCCCAAGTCAAAGCAATGCTTTATTGTGATCTCGCCCAAGTAACGGTGACACGGTCCGTATAGCAGCCCACCCAAGCTGCCCTCCTCCCTCCTCCATCAGTTCTGTGCACCCTTAGTTGGAGCTGGGTGTGTACTAAGTGTTTGTCAGACTGAGCTGCTGCCTCTTGCTTGGAAACTGTGGAAGGAGATTACAGTGGCACTGCCTGTTCTGTGCCTGAGCAGGCAGCTTTAGTTTCAGGGCTGTCAATTTGCTCCTTCCATCAGCATGAAAAACAAATTGTAAAGCAAGAGAGTAGGGCAAGAATTGCCGTGATCCCCTATATAGGCCCCCCTTTTTTCTCCCTGCAAAAAACCCCCCAAAACCAACAACAAACAAACCAAAAAACCCCCAAAAAGCCACAGCAAACAACACAGTCCTTTTCTGTACATGCAGCTGGAAGGACATGGGGGGCCTCAGTGGTTAATTGATATGCTACTCTCCAGCACAGGTAGCTCATTAGCCTGGTGGCTTGCTCTGGAATTCTCATCTTGTTGGAAATGGGGATCGTGTGGCTCCTGCAGCCTCAGTGATGAGCGCTTTCCTCACCTCCCCAGCCCACGCATCCCACTGGAGAGCTGCTTGGAGGGGGTGGGGGTGATGCACACCCACAGAGGCATGCACGCACATGTGTGTGTGGACATGCAGGCGTGCCTATTTGTGTCAGTGTAAGCTCCTTTTGAACTGGCTCCCTCAAGGGAAGAATGAATTCCGGGTGATAATGTGTTTGTTTCTCTGATTTGCTCCAAAGCTAAAGTTGCAAAAATCAATGCAGCAGATCTGATTAGATGTCAGAACCTGTTTCTGTGTTTCTCTTTTCTTTTCTTTTTCTCCCCTCACCCCCATGCATATAGTGTTGTACTGTAACAAACTAGCCCAGAAATGGGCTTTGGCAACTGCACTGCAGTAGTGGAAAGAGAATAAGAAGACAAAAACAACAAGTCAACTGTCAAAAAAAAAAAAAGCAAAGCGTTTGGACTTTTTATTGTTTTTTGTATTTTATAAGCAGAAGAAGTTGCTCTCCTTTTGTCTTATGAGCTGTAATTGTCTATCATCAGTTCTCTGACAGGCTGGATGTCTATTCCCTGGACTTCTTGGTCTGAACTGTAGTGCTTTGGAAGATTAATAAGTTCATGAAAGTCCTTGCAGCCTTATAGCTATGTGGTTAGGATGAAGAAATGTTGTATTATAGGTTAGAGCAAGAGATTGGGCTTGTCAGAACTCCTGGGAATATGGCCACCACTTCAAGTGACAATTTCTTGTCATCTTTTCCCGTATCTTCAAAACAGGAATAAAACTGACCCATCTCTTCAAGGATTTGTGGGGCATAATAAACATAATAAACAGATTGAAACCTTGAAATAAAAATAGTAATGGAAGGGCAGAGTGCTGCTGTTAATAACATCAGTGCTATTGCTAATGCTGTTGTCAAGGCTTTTTTCAGGACCAGGTACTCGCTCAAGAAAAATCCAGCAGAAAAATGAATCCTCTGCAGAAGTGGGTTTAAAATCAGGGCGGGGTCACCCTGTGTAGGTGAGATAGCTAAGGCTGTAAAACACACTGGGCTTGAAAATGTGCAGCACTCTGGGTTTTGGAATACAAAGTGTAATTTGAGCCAATATGTATGAGAGGAAGAAAGAAAGTGTGAATTGTGTGGATCAGTGAAAAAGGTGCTACCTAGATAAAAATTTAGCAAGCACATACTAACAAATTGCAAAAAATATATTAGCCATGTATCCTATATGCCTCATCAAAATAGCATTTCCATGAATTACTATGATTAGTTATTACTCTAAACTCTAGCTGTTGCTAGAACTGGCCTTTGAGATGACTGTCTTATCATGGTGAAAGTTACATTCGCTCTATTAGAACCTCATATAAGTGTGGTGTAGATTGCAATCCTAGTACATTATTCTGTTTGAATGATAGTGTCAGCTCTGATGATTTGTGGGTCCTGAACGTCATGCCATAAGCTACTGGACAGCTCAGTCAAAGTCCAGCTCATCCCTGCCCTCCTCATCACATCTGACCCTTGATCCATCTTCTCCAGTATTTTCACACAGATCCTCCCTCACAGCACTTGCAACTCGCTGTCTCAAGCACTTGCTCAATCACCTGAATGGGTTCTCCCTCTTTGAATAACCACCAAAGCCTGGTGGCAGAGCATACCTATCTCCTTTATTGAGAGATGTTAATTAGTTCACCAAATTCTGATGACTGGATAAGCAGACCTTTGCTGGTGACGTTTTTGTCTTTCGCAGAAGTCTTGGTGTCTCTTAAGTGCCCAAAGAAAGAAGGGAAGAAGGAAGAGGAGATTTTTACATAGGGTTGACCTTGGTTTGGATAGTCAAGTCTGAAGGATGATCCTGTTTCTCATCTTTGAGTCACACAGCATGTGAGATCTTGGCAGGAAGCTAGACTAGAAGAGGAATTAACCTGTGTATCCTTCCCTGGAGTAACATGGCCTGCAGATTTTGCCCCTTCTGGATCCAAAATAATAGTCCACAATCATCTGGGATTGATCTCCAAAGGATTAGGCTTATTTCCCTGAGGCAGAGTTTTGACACATTAAACAGCAGGTCAATTATTGTGTTTTATCTTCAAAGTATAGTGAATATTAGGTGCAATCAGGAAATTAGACTGTTATACTCTTTGGAGGAGCAGTTATTGCAGCTAACGGGACAGGAGATGTTGCATAGTCCTAGACATAGGTATTGCTATAGGGCTAGTGACCAGCAGGTCCGGCTCTGCCTGGACCTGGAGCATGTCCAGAATACATCCTGCTGCGTCATCTGTTGCCCTTGTCACTTAAACTAATGTTCAGGTGGGCACAAATATGTTTTCCTATTCAAGCTCACACCCTGGCAAATGTTATTCCTGGTAACACACTGTTGACTCATTCCTCCTTAAAATCCTTCTGAACCCATTGGCAATGCTGTACATCAGGCGGGCAATAGTCAGCATCAATTTCCCCTGTTATCTGTGTAGCAAACAGAAGAGCAGGGAGCAGAGGAGGGGGTGATACTGTAAATAAGTAAGAAGCACTGCTGGATCGACGCAACTGGAAATGGAAATGCATTAAACTGTTTCGATCAACTGTTGAAGCCATTGCTCAATGTCAGTGCTCTTTGCTGGTGCCCTGCCCCCTCTGAAACATAAGCTTGGATATTAACTGCTCCATTAAAAGCACTCTTGAGACATGCTCCTGGCATGGAGATGTTTCTTCAGAGTGGCTAGGGCTGGGCTTTTGGCTCCTGAGAGCTCCTTGCAGCTCTCCCTGTCTGTGTGAAGGGAGTCTAAGAGGAATGAGACTATCTGTGGCCAGAGCTGACCCATAGCTGCAACTGAGCTGCCTTATCCGTTGTGCTACTTGGCTGTGTGAGCTCTATAAGCCATCTGCTAAGAATTTTAGACTTGGCTGGTTTCATTTCTGAGTATATTTATTAATAATGTCTGGTTTAATTTTTTATTATTATTTTCACCAGTGAAGTCCATCCTGACACCCTCCTCCAAGCTGAGGAGCTCAGTTCAGGAGCTAACTTGAAGACAGAAGGTAATATTTTATTTTTTTTTTTTACCCTTGCAGTGGATTGGGCTTTCCTGCCCTTCCATTCATGCTTCAGTATCACTGCCCTATGTGGTACGGGTCTTGCTTTCAAGAGAGGGAAACCACAGGTTCTCACACCAACCAGGGATGCTCTGTTTCATTTTAAAACATCAGCGGCTTAAGAATGAACTGATGTTCTGGGGAAGATGTGTCGGTATTCAAAGCTGGGAAAACTGGCTTCTACAAGTTTAGTGTTTGAAAACCTAGAGACTTTCCTTAGCACGAAGAAGAAAACCATTTGTAGTCATGGGCGTGACCTCGAACCACCAGTCTGGCCCCATCTCTGGTCCCACTTCAGTGGAAATCCTCCCTGTTTATCCCCTAGTTGGTTGTACAGAGGTTTGTGTGACTACGCCGACAGTATAAACATTATTTCTGTGTTTCTGTCAATCCACAGAATCCCTTCCGCTCCCCCCGGTAAGAGCAGAGATTTTTGTTCCCGGTTGTCAACACTTTCCACTAGCAGTATTGTGGCTGGGATTAAGTTGCATAGAGCTTGTGTCTGTGCATGTAGCCCTGTCCTTGGTGATGTGGTGTTAGGATTGCTCACTGCTTCCCAGTGCCTTGTCTGCTAACAACTAATTAGAGCTGTCAGTCTAAGGACAGGCTGAAGGAGGAATCAGTTTTACTCCATCATGGCTGTGAAGTCAAATGGCCATGGTTCAGAGCACAGTAACAACCACAGAGGTTTAGGTGGCCTCAGATTTGTTTTAACAATTACCATTGATTGGTCCTGGGGCCTGGCAGATGGAGACTGTAACAGCACTTACATCGGTTTCAGATTTGGTCTCAAGATGGGGTGGTACCCAATGCAGCTGAAAAGAGCATGGCTCCTGTTTGTCTAGGGCTTGTTGGCCCTTCCCTCCTGCCAGCCTTTTGGCACTGAATCACACAGAATCACAGAATCACAGAATGTTAGGGATTGGAAGGGACCTTAAAAGATCATCTAGTCCAACCCCCCTGCCAGAGCAGGAATACCTAGATCAGGTCACACAGGAACATGTCCAGGCGGGTTTTGAATGTCTCCAGAGAAGGAGACTCCACAACCTCCCTGGGCAGCCTGTTCCAGTGTTCTGTCACCCTCACTGTGAAGAAATTCTTCCTCACATTTATGTGGAACCTCCTATGTTCCAGCTTACACCCATTGCCCCTTGTCCTATCATTGGATGTCACTGAGAAGAGCCTGGCTCCATCCTCATGACACTCACCCTTGACATATTTATAAACATTAATGAGGTCCCCCCTCAGTCTCCTCTTCTCCAAGCTAAAGAGACCCAGCTCCCTCAGCCTTTCCTCATAAGGGAGATGTTCCACTCCCTTAATCATCTTTGTGGCTCTACGCTGGACTCTCTCGAGCAGTTCCCTGTCCTTCTTGAACTGGGGGGCCCAGAACTGGACACAATACTCCAGGTGTGGCCTCACCAAGGCAGAATAGAGGGGAAGGAGAACCTCTCTCGACCTACTAACCACTCCCTTTCTAATACACCCCAGGATGCCATTGGCCTTCTTGGCCACAAGGGCACATTGCTGGCTCATGGTCATCCTGCTGTCCACCAGGACCCCCAGGTCCCTTTCCCCTACACTGCTCTCCAGCAGGTCAGCTCCCAACCTGTACTGGTACATGGGGTTGTTCTTCCCCAGATGCAAAACTCTACACTTACCCTTGTTGAAATTCATTAAGTTTCTCCCCGCCCAACTCTCCAGCCTATCAAGGTCTCGTTGAATGGCAGCACAACCCTCTGGTGTGTCAGCCATTCCTCCTAGTTTGGTGTCATCAGCAAACTTGCTGAGGATACATTCTGTACCCTCATCCAAGTCGTTGATGAAGATATTAAACAACACCGGTCCCAGTACCGACCCCTGAGGGACTCCACTAGTCACAGGCCTCCAACTAGACTCCGTCCCATTAACCACAACTCTCTGGCTTCTTCCCTTCAGCCAGTTCATAATCCACCTCACTACCTGATCACTAAACCCATACTTTATCAGCTTATCTACGAGGATGCTGTGGGAGACAGTGTCAAATGCTTTACTGAAATCAAGATATACCACATCTACCGCTCTACCATCATCTATCCACCTAGTTATTTCCTCATAGAAGGCAATAAGGTTGGTCAAACATGACTTACCCTTGGTAAAACCATGTTGACTGCTCTTAATGACCCCCTCATCCTTGATGTGCCTCGAGATCGTGCCAAGAACAAGCTGTTCCATCACCTTTCCAGGGATGGAGGTGAGGCTGACCGGTCTATAGTTACCCGGGTCCTCCTTCTTGCCCTTCTTATAGATTGGAGTGACATTTGCTATCCTCCAGTCCTCAGGCACCTCTCCTGTTCTCCATGACTTACCAAAGATGATGGAGAGTGGCCTAGCAATGACCTCTGCCAGCTCCCTCAGCACCCTTGGGTGCATTCCATCTGGTCCCATTGATTTATGGATATCCAGATTGCTCAACTGATCCCTAACCCAATCCTCATCTACCAAGGCAAACTCCTCCTTTATCCTGACTTCTTCCGGGGCTACAGGGATCAGGGGCTCCTGGGGAAAGCCTGCAGGAGTAAAGACAGAGGCAAAGAAGGCATTCAGCACCTCTGCCTTCTTTATATCCTCTGTCTCTAGGGCACCCCCCTCATTCATCAGTGGGCCTATATTGCCTCTAGTGTTTGTTTTATTAGCTATGTATTTGAAAAAGCCCTTTCTATTGTCCTTGACCTGGCTTGCAAGGTTAAGTTCTAAGGAGGCCTTAGCTTTCCTAATTGCCTTTCTACATCCTCTGACAACTGTCCTATATTCCTCCCAAGTGACTAGCCCCTCTTTCCATGATCCATAAATTCTTTTTTTCCACCTAAGTTTGCCCAGCAGTTCCTTGTTTAACCACGCTGGTCTCCTAGCTCCCTTACTTGATTTCATACCCATTGGGACACTCTGATCCTGAGCTTGCAAGAAGTGGTCCTTGAATGTTGACCAACTATCTTGAGCCCCTTTACCATCTAGCACCCTGTCCCATGGGACTTCCCTTAACAATTGATTAAGGAGGCTAAAGTTGGCCCTGCGGAAGTCCAGGGTTCTGGTCTTGCTTGGTACTCTATTCCTCCCACACAAGATCCTGAACTCCACCATCTCATGATCACTGCAGCCAAGGCTGCCATCGACCATCACTGCTTCAACAAGACCCTCCTTGTTGGTAAGTACAAGATCCAGCAGCGCTCCTCTCCTAGTCGGCTTATCCACCATTTGCATTAAGTAGTTATCATCATTGCACTGGAGGAACCTCCTAGACTGTGAATGGCTGGCTGTGTAAGTCTCCCAGCAGATATCGGGGTAGTTAAAATCCCCCATGAGGACCAAGGCCTGTAGTTGCGAGGCTGCTTTCAGCTGCCTGTAGAAAGCCTCATCAACTCCCTCGTCCTGATCAGGAGGTCTGTAATAGACCCCCACAACTGTATCGCCCATGCCTGCCTGCCCCTTAATTCTTACCCACAGACTTTCAACTTGCCCCTCATCAGCCCCTGGAGAAAACTCAATACATTCAAGTTGCTCCCTCACATAAAGAGCAACTCCACCACCTCGCTTCACTGACCGATCTTTCCTAAAAACGACATAGCCATCCATGACCACATTCCAGTCATGTGAGCTGTCCCACCATGTCTCTGTAATTGCCACCAGGTCATAACCTTTAGACCGCAGGGGTCTAAAGGTTATGAGGGGCAGGTAGTCTGACCAGCTAAGGATGCTTAGCTAAAACCTTCTTTGTGACCACCTTTATGTTTGCAGAGCAAAGTCCCAGGACTCCCAGAGCCGCTTTTTTTGTAGTTTGGTGTTTGCAGCTTTGGAGGAAAATGTCTTTCACAGGGTAAACTGGTTGTATGAATGTTGGGTTGCCTGAATTTTTCCCCTCATTGTGTAGCAGTTAGGATTTGCTGTGCAGGACCCTGGTCTCTTCTCTGCTTGCTGCCTTGTGGGGAAGGTTCCCATGTGCTGCCACTCACCGAGATTTACTTGGGAAGTCTCCCTTGCAACCCGAGAGATTTTCCGATTTACCTCTTTGATTGAAATTGGTCTGACAGAGTGTGTCTGCACGCAGCGGTGGCCAGGAGATATAGGAGACTTGAGACATAAAGCAAAACGCCCAGATGGCAGGGAGAATTCACCAGATCAGTGAAGGCTGGGGAGCAGGTTTTGCAAAGCTGGCATGTTCAGTCTGTGGCACCACACATCAGATGCAAAGTACTGGGAAGCCTCCACACTGTGCCCTGGGTAAATGACTGTGAAAGAAGAGAGGATGATACCCAGATATGAGTGTCAGGAAGGTGGGAACCCTCCATAAAGAGGAGACCTGGGTCTGCTACATGAGGCTGCAACCTGCCTGCACTGCTGTTCAGCCTTTGTTGCAGCTCATTGCTCATTTCTAAACACCTCTGTGGTTGAAATGATAGGGTGAGTAAAAGCCTGTGTGAGAGCTCCTTGCCTAGAGAGATGAATTTGTTCAGAAGAGAACTGGTTTAAATCAGCAAATCCATTTCTCAAATATTGTTGGGAGAAACAAATACACTTTCCATATGCTGCCATTATCCTCCTGTTTTTTGGCCAGACTCTCCAGGAAGGGCAACTTAATTTTATCAACAGAGAGAGGGCGATATCCAAGATATACAGTTTTGTCAGGAAAGGAGAGACAAGCTGTATAGACACGGTGGATGGCAGACAATGTTGGTCATCTCTCTCTGGACAATTTCTTGCCTGCTGTGGTCCTTTCAGGGCTGAACACCAGATCTAGTACTGTTCTAATTCAGACACTCCTTTTAAGGTTTTCCTGCCATGGCAGCTGTTTTCCCTGTAGCACCTAGCTATATAGCAATTTGTTGGGATAAAAAATTAGCTCCAGAATCCTCTCAAATGCTTTGTGCTGGGCATCCTGTAAGGCTGTGCATGTGTCATACTGTGAACTGCATGGTAACACTGGCATCAGGAGACACGGGACAAGGGGGGTGGTAGATGAAGGGAGCCAGCTCTCATGTTTTAAGGCTGGGGTCATAGGACAGGAAAGGAGGGAATGGCCTGTCCCTGCCCAATTCTAGCTCTTAGTGACCAGGAAATAAACGTGTTTACAACCCAAAAGGGTTGTCAAGCATTGGAACAGGCTGCCCAGGGAAATGTCTGAGTCACCATCCCTGGAGATATTTGAAAGACATGTAGATGTGATCCTTAGGAACATGGTTTAGTGGTGGACTTGGCAGTGCTAGTTAATAGTTGGACTTGGTAATCTTAAAGGTCTTTTACAACCAAAAAAAATGTTGAGTGTCCAGCTGTGGGGAGAGAGATGCCATGGACCAGGACTCTCTGGGGTACCAGGAAGACACCAGGCAGGCAAAAAAAGCAATTCATTTTCTCATGAGAACTCTCAGCCTCTGCACAAGAGCCTAATGCAGGGAAGTGAACACAGTTGTCTGCACCTGCAGAGGAGCATAAGCAGATCAGATGACACAGGACCTGTGGTAGGGGAGCGGATGCTGTTTTCCCCCAGCGTCTTTCCCAGAGCAAGAATATGTGATGCCATGGCATTGTGCCTGTGTCTTTGCTCTTCTCTCAGGATTTTTGGGCCATAAACAAGCAGTGCCTATGAGGATGCAGGAGCAGGCTCCCATGCTGTTCCTTACCTACTCCTTGTGCCCTGGCCCTAGAGCAGAGCTATTTCGTCCAGCCCAGCTGAAAGACTGTGACAGGTACTTGGAAACAACGCACAGAATAGTGATGGCACTTGTGAGGAGGGGCCTTATGCAAGGAAGACCCCAAGTCACTTCTGAAATGAACAGAAGCCCAAGCAGGAAACTGAGCATCCTGAGGGGTTTATGAATTTAATTAGCTGTAGACATCCTGACCCTGAGCTATGAAACAGCACCAATTACATTCTCTCCTATAGGGAAACTGTTTGAATGTGAATTAAATTTCAGAGGTGCTCAGGCTTCTCTACATCCCAGCAGGTCTTTCTGCTGCCACTTCTGTGCTGGGACACTGTACTGAGAGGCAGAGGGTTCACTTTTTAGGTGCGTCATAATGGCCCTTCTGTGGGGAAACAACTGTTCAGTTACTAGTTTGTGCCTTTCCACTTGGGCCAGTCGCTGAGAAAGAAACTGTCTTTTCTTTGAAGCCAAGAAATAGTGTTTTCTCAATGAGCAGAGATCGTATTTCCAACATGCACCCCTCTCACCCTGTTTCACTTCATATAGTTCCTGATTTCCATTCCTCTTTGCCTCTCTACTGCAAACACAAATAAGCATGTGTGTGCACACGCTCCTGCCTTATCTCAGCTTTTGCTTCTGATTCGAATTTAATTGGCCCCCAGGACTTGAGATAAAACAGTCTGTTTTCTTTTATGAACCCAGTGATGAACGTGCAAAACCCTCATTGGACCCATGAATTCACAACCATGCCTAAATTTCCTAGTTGCATACAGACCTGCTGCATTTTGTATGATTTTGGAGTCCTTATTTCTAGGGTCATGTGCGATCGCAGGAAACCATGGAAATTTTTCATTACTGTTGGCTGAGAGGAAGCTGACTTCTGAAGCTGTTTGTTTGTTTGACAAGCTGAAAGAGGATGAATGGGATGTAGAGGAGTCTGAAAATGACTCCATTTCTGTGGGGAAGAAGCATCTGGGATAGATCCCTGCTGGCTAAAGAAAGAACGGCAACTGAAGGCCATTCCAGTTGACCCTTTATAGGCTCTTGTTCTGTTGTGATCTGTTCTCACATCTGATGAAATGAGTTCTGTAAATCTCATCTGTCGCAAATATGCTACAACTCTGGGCCCAATTCAGCCAAGCATTTGATGGGAGGAATCAGTTGGAGTGCCAGAACTAAGAGGGGTTCCCGACAGCGGCTGTGATTGAGGTCAAGAGAACAATAAATAATAGTGGCATTTGCATTGAACAGGGACTTTCCTTACCAAGTACTGACTGCAAAGAGATATTTTACTGTCCTAATCATAAGCTAAAATACAGTAGCTAATAACAACTTAATGCAATATAGATGGGTTTAATAGTGCTAGGCCTGCTGGGATTTTCTGAGCATTTCAGAGCTTATGCATAATACAGGCCCTTTAGCCAACATCTTGGTATGCTGTGAAATGGGGAACTGGGACTTCAGGGAAAGGAAGCAGCCCTCCATCTAAGGTTGTTTGCTGGAAAGAGCATAATGGGTCTAAAGGGATGAGAAGATGGTGGCAGTTGGCTGGGTCAGAGGGAAACAGAGCAACACTCAAAATGGGGTTTTGTGGTTTGGGGATTTTTCTTTTCCCCTTGGGCTGCTTGTAATGAGGCTTTGCAAAAGTCCAAGTTTATTCATGGAAATGGGCAAGTTTTCATTCTGATTAGCTTTCTAGGAACCAACTCACATGTATAAATGAAAAGATGCAAATGAAACTACCTACAGGTTTTAAAGAGAGGAGGAAAAACGGATGGGTTTTGTGCTGGTTTGGGTTTTTTTTTAAACCATTTGAAGAAGCTGATGTGCTCCAGTCCGCCTACACAAAATGCTGGGACTCCAGCTTCCTGATTATTGTAAGAAAGCAAAAGCTCTTTAAATCTCTTTCTAACCATTTCACAGAATCACAGAATGGTAGGGGTTTGAAGGGACCTCTGGAGAGCATTTAGTTCAGCCCCCCTGCCAGAGCTGGTTCGCCTAGAGCAGGCTGCACAGAATTGTGTCCAGGCAGGTTTTGAATATCTCCAGAGACGGAGACTCCACCACCTCTCTGGGCAGCCTGTTCCAGTGCTCTGCCACTTTCAAAGTAAGGAAGTTTTTCCTCATGTTCAGATGGAACTTGCTGTGTTCCAGTTTGTGCCCAGTGCCCCTTGTCCTATTACTGAGCACCGCTGAAAAGAGTCTGGCCGCATCTTCTTGGCACCCGCCCTTTAGATCATTATAAGCATTGATGAGATCCCCTCTTCTCCAGAGAAAACAGACCTAGCCTTTCCTCATAAGAGAGATGCTCCAGTTTTTGTGCTATTTATCTGGACAGGAGAGTTAGTTACGTGCCAAGCATAGTCCCTCTCACTAGTGGAGCTGAGGAACAAGGTGAGTTGAATTTTGCGGATCTAAACTTGGAGTATTTGTACGTTTTCAGTGCAGCACCTACTTGCAGACTGAAGTGATGGAGAATTCAGTGTGTGCCTCAGTAAGTTGTTCCAGCATTTTTTTATTCTAATGGTTCAGTCGTCATGACATAATCTAAGCCTCTCATTTCAGTTTCCAACTACAAGCTCTGTTTATGCATTTGTCTTCTCACATAAAGAGCGATTTGTTATCAGCAGTCTTTTCCATGTGTATTCTCGGACATCAGAACAAGTAATCTCTTAGCCTTTTTTCAGTCTGCAGTCCAGAAGGAGTCTCTTTAGCTGTTCACTGCAAGGCATGTTTTCCAGCCCTTTATTCATTTTTATATCCCTTAGGTTTTTTTCAACATCCTTCTGGCAGCATGGTCACCAGTATTAAACAGATTTTCAAAAATGATCTCACCGATCCAGATGCAAAGGTGGTGTACATCTCACAATACCTTTAGTAAGCTTTGGCTTAATCATGCAAGGATTTGGACATCTTTGGACTACAGAATTAAGCTGACAGCTGATGTTCACTGGGTTATATCGATTCAGACTCCTCTTGGAGCGGTTGCCTCTTTCCTAACAAGAATGATGCATTCTTCCGCAACAGTTTTCTTTCCAGACCTTTATATTATCCAAGATAAATTGAATGCAGTTATCACAAGATCATTCCATCAAGCAAACCAAGTTGTCCTGTGTGAGGTATCTCTCTCTTGTATATTATTTACTGCTGCATATTTTGTTTCCTCTACAGATGTTGGTGTCTTAACCTGTAATAGGCACTTACGGATGGTGATTGTCAGTTATTGCACATTAAAGCGCTGCCTTTGTGTGGGAGAGAAGGAAGCAAAGCACAAGTCACATCTTAGAGCTGTATCAAAGTCTGCATCCAGTCACCCCAGCTGCACATGGGTGTACGGTCATTCAGACGCCAAAGGTGGTTATGTGTAATGTTGGCTACACAGCCTAAACGGGGGACTTTATAGTTGATATGCTTTAGCTATGCCGACCTCCTGGCTGGATCTTTAACCCTGATGAAGATGTGAAATAGCATCAGTTTAAGAGGTTCATATGGCATCTCACTAGAGAGGTTTTCCTAGAGTAGATCTTCCCTCTCACTAGTAAGAGCTCAGTGGTGTGTATGCCCATTTAAAATTTCTTTTTGAACTCTTTCAGTTAATGTGTTTTTAATCTGCTTAATGTGGGCTGCATTTGAATAGTATTACATCTTCAATTAGTTTGTTGTGTGGAAGCAAGCCAGGATTTTTCCAGTGCCTGAGGATGTTATGACAAGATAGTTACTTTTCTTGTTGCTTTCTCAAACAATACCCAGTTTGTCTGCCAAGGACCCATAAAACTATATTAATCATCATTCATTTTTTAACTTGTAAAATTGCATCCCACATTCATCTTCCATGAGTTTTTTCTGGAATCAGTGAGGAATAAAAAGGTTTGTTGCTGTTTATTCTGAGGTCTTCTCTGCTTACATTGACCCCATTGGTTTGTGTTTGTACTCACATAGGCAATACATGCATGGAGGGTACAGAATAATTTTATATCTCCTCTGGTATTTGCAGGATGCTATCACAAACTGCCCCTCAAAGGTCTGGCTAGACGAAGTTTTCCCCAATCTTCTCCTACTTTCTATGGTGTTTTTATAATGTTGTTAGTCTGTTATTCTGCAATTTTTGCACAGATGAATTCAAATCAGGGTACACAGATCTAGCTAGAGTCTTACAAAGAGCACACAGAGAAGCCTGTCTTTCCATGATCTCTGGCTTTATCACAGATTTAGCCACAGATATTCCCAGATTTAAGTCCATACAGGTTCTTTACAGAGCTGTACACAGAATTATACCCTCTCTCTGCCCACCATAGTGGGATGGCTCAGCAAACATGGCTGAAACTTGTTTAAAATGTCCTTTTCACCTGGGATATCTGATTCTTGGAGGTGTTTTTATCTATCACAGATATTTATCACAGAGAGGCTGGAAGGAGTAGGATGCCATGTTACAGTGCATGCTGCCACAACCCCTTGGGCTGATAATTGTTGATGGACTGATTCAGGCCAGGTCCCCTTCCAGATCTTCATGTGATGGGTAAGAATGAGGAAGGTAACAGCCTTACTTTTTGTGTCACAGAAGAGTTGGGTATGTGAACAACAGAAACTTTACGGAACCAGCTTCAGACATTTATCTGTTGGACCAAAATCCAGGCATCAGGCAAAGAAATGGAGTGTGTACTTCCCACTTGTCCTGCATATCACCTTTGCTGCAGCCTAAGTCCTCCTCAGTCAACAAGAAAAAGTGTCTCTGTGAGATAGGCATGTACCCACATTACAGGGATGCTGCTCCTCCAAATGGTTCCTGTAGCGCTGGCCCAGTTTGAGGTCAGCCACAGAAGCAGCCTGGAAAATCGAATGTCAGAGCAGATTTATCCAGTGAGCGGGACTGTTAATAAATTTCCCTTTCCTGGTCCAAGTCCAGAGGAGATGGGACAGAGATGATAGCCAGATGGGGAGGTCGAGGGAGCAGGCTGCTGTCCTTGAATGATTGCCAGTTCTGTCCTTGGCCTCCTTCCTATGCCCTCTGCTGCAGAGGAGATCCCGAGCCCTGGGGAATGATTTCTGGGAGCCCACAACACCTGTTGCTGTCAAAAGTGATGATGCTCTTCCTAATGCAGGGAAGGACGAGAGCAGCAGGGCTGCATTTGCTTCAGCAGCGAGGCTGGTGTGCTGCTACTTCTCTGGAAACATGGTGGCAGTGCAGAGAAAAGACATGAGGTTTCCAGAGGGGGAGCAAGTCCTCCATAGCTCAAGTCTGTGCCCTTCTCCGAGATGGGCACTGTCATCCAGGCCTGAAGAAACAGAACTGCCAAATGCTCTGCTGTCTTCATGGGGGTTAGCAGTTTTAGGAATAAGGTGTAGGGAGATGATTCTCTGAACCCAGCAATCTGCTGAAGATACATTCATGAAAAGCTATGACAGTTACTGATATAACAGATAAAATCTTTTTTTCCATAATTAATTGAGGAGTTGGACACAGGCACTTATGACATTCACAGATTTGAAATGAATGCAGATAACGATGTGAAGGATGGAGGGGGAAAACAGGACTTTCACATGGCAGAGATGGTGGCTATTCTGGAGCCGGTCAGTATTCTGAAAGACCTCAGCCATTTCATCTGATGGACTGCCTGGACCTATTCTCGTTTTTCCATTCTTCACCTATGATTGTTTTGAACTACCTTGATTCTTCTGAATGACAACGATCAAGAGGTAACCATTCAGTGAGTGACAGCAAAAATGCTTACAGTAAAAAATGTTTTTGCCTCTCCTTTCTCTATGCTATATATACTGATCCTGTGTTTTTAAATTACATGCATTTCTTAAGTTCCTGTATGCACCACCCCCCTTGTTATATTAATTCTTCTGAGAAAAATTACTTTGATATCTGTTAACTTCAGCTACTTCATCTATGAGACTGAAAGTTTGCCATAAATCTTTCAGTTTGAGCATCCTTTCAGCCTCTTCCTGAACGGTTACGTGTTCATTGTCATCATCTTCCTCAGATGAATAAAGATCAATCAAGGGTGAAGGATGGAAAAATTGGGTAATGATGACAGTTAGCAGAGCAGGATATTAAATAATTGGCAGCAGAACTCTGAGGCAGCAGATAGAGAAGTCACGAAGGATGAAGTGTTGCTCTGTGCTGAGTTCTTCCTCCTTGGTCCAAATTCCCTACTATACCTGAAGGAGAGGCTGAGGAAAAGCCTTGTTTGTATGGGGAAGCTTGTCCTCTTTCCACTTTGTAGATAAGTGGAGAACCACTGCATTAACTCTTTCCTGGTCTAGCTTTGCCCCATGTGTCCTTTTTGCTTACTAGTACAGACAAAGAAATAGAAGTAAACATACAAGGAGTGTTGGTTAGTATTTAATTATCTTAGTTGCCTTGGATAGCCCTTCTTCCCTTACCAGGCTTTTTCTGGCTTTGATCTCTCCCCTTTCCAGCTCTGATCCCATCACCCCATCATTAAAGCAGGTCTGATTTTTTAATCAACACTTGTGCTTTTGGCTCTGCTGCCTCTTGCTTTGCCTGCCTGTTTGGAAAGCAGCTATAGAGGGATCATCCAGTGCTCCCAATTTAGCTTTCAAACTGAAAACAGAAGGAGACGTAATGCTGTAGGCCAGGTGTGAGCAGAAGGCTCTGACCACCTGTGGCCCTGACAATCATTGGATTTCTAAAGCAGGGGCTCTTCTCCATTTTGATAGGATTGCAGTTTTCAGAGGCATTTTCTCCTGTGGCTTCCCTGCTCTTAACTTCCAGATCTTTTCTTAAAAGGGTCTATATGTATGGAGGCAATTGAATTGATAAGGCAGCTGCTGATGGAGTAGGAGCCTGTTGCTATTGGATTGCTGCTTGGAGTCAGCAGTCACCTCTACCTGGTAGCTCCTCTGGTTGTAGGTGAGACACTCCATAGGAGACTGGGGAAATTCAGTCAGTTCCTTGTAGGCAGTAGGTGCATACTCTGGACATGAGCCCTAGCAATGGCACTAATTGGATGCTGTCTGGAGTCCAGAGATTTATCACTGTGTTTGCTATGGTGAATGTGCAGGCTGGAGTCTGTTTCTCTTCCCAGGGTTGCTCTGTTGTGGCATGCAGCAGCTCGAACACAGGAGGTGGCTCCTGTCCAAGAGCAGGACATGCTGCCCAAGTTTCAGATGCGTGTTATGACTCAGCTTACTGATGAACTCAATAAACAAGGCACTGAGAGTTCATCACAGAAATGTGCAGGGCCTATCCTAGGATGATGAACATCACAGATTAGCTGGTTTTCCCTCTATTTTCCCTTCTTTTCAATGTGGATGCAGGCACGGGGAATGCATTCTGGTGTGATGGGCAATGCCGCTCTGTTTCTGCTTGCAGTGTTGGAAACGGTGCCTGTTGATCTCTGTCCCATTATGGCCCCTGTGCACTGACTGTGTCTGCCAGGCACCATGTGAGGAGAGTCTGAGCTGTAGATTCAGGTTTCTCTTTTGTTTTCTCCTTTCACAAGCTTTTTTGCATGTGATTCCTCTGGCATTTAAAACTCCAGGACAGTGTTTCTGCCCAGAGAAAACAAAATCTAAATAGGAGCTAACGCTGTGCTTCTGTCACTTGATGAGCAGAAGAAGGAGAGAAAGGGGAATTGTAAAAAAAAAAAAAGAAAAAAAAAAATATATATACACACATACGTGCACATATAAAATGTCAATGTAATCTTGCCAAGGACTTTGGGAGAGAAGAGGGCGAAGAATTCCTTCCTAGTATTTGCTGAGGTTGGGGACTACTGGAGATAGGACAGAGTTGATTACCAGGACATAAAAACAGCCATGGGGAGGACTTACAGTAGTCTTAAACTGCAGTAAGGGAATTGTGTTAGATGGTAAGAAAAAATAGTGATAAATTCTGAAGTAAGAAGAAAGATGTGGATTCTCTGTTTTGGAAGAAGAATCTCATTTGGTTCTTTTTTGTGGGTTCTTTTTTTTTTTTTTCTTTCTTTCTCTTCCTTAGTTTGCACTGGCAATGAGTTGCTTTATTCTCAGAACTTCCCAGCTGAGTAGCTCACCTATGAATTATTAAGATAACTGGTTCTCTGCCAAAAGTTAATGCATGTGGGACGCTTTTGGGGAGGGAGTATCATTGGCTCACTGTTAGTGAATGTTTGGATCTAAACTATTTATATGCTATTGGGAGCAGCGTGTCACTGCCAGTCCAATTTGTTAAACAGATGCATGTAATAACAGATGCATGAGTATGAGCTGACATCTTGTTATCTTCTAGAAGACAGAGGCAGAACCTGAGTGGAGAGTTGGTGGTTTGACAATACTACATATGGGAGGGCTCCCCTCTTGTGGGTATGTGGGTGGGCAGGAGAATACCACATCTACCCTAGCCATCATCCTGCTTCACCATGCTACAACTAGCAAAATTGTTTGCGAGTTAGAGACAGTATTTTCATGTTAGTCTGTGGCAAAAAAAAAAATTAAAAAATCTAGATTTGGGTTATGCCATTGGTCTGGCAGAAATTGAAGGTGCTACCTCTGAAATGCCCACTGTCTCGCCCTTTTTATTTCTCTGGTGCGTAACTTTGCTAATTGGGTGGTATGTGGGTGAGGGGAAGATTATCGGCATGCATTTAAAATACAAATGTGTATGTGTCTTCTGTACATACACTATCTTTTCCCACTTATCTTTTTCAAATAGGGGAGCATACTATTTTGAAACCAGGCACTTGAAGGTAAGTGAGGCATGGGAATGAGGTAGCTTTACAATGCGGGAGTGTTTTGTTAGCATAAATTAATTGGGCAGTGAGTCTGAGTGGTGTTCCAGCATGTCTGGGACAGATCTTTTTTTGAGGAGGTATATCTATGAGGCAGAACATCTGGAAATTCCCACCCAGGATGGACTTTCTTCAAGGCACTCTGTAAATTGAGCTAGGGGTCTCATGTATTAATCAGCACAGCTTATCATGTAGAAGAGGAAAACTTTTAGTAAACTTCTCTTTATTAGAACAAGGTGAAGACTGGTTGAGCTAATTGGTTTGGAAAATTCAGAGAAGAAAGAGGAAAGCAGAAAAGCTGGTAGTGAATACATTTCATTTGCTCTTCTTTTAAAAGCAGTCAACCAGCACAGAACTAAGCCTTCTCTGCTCTGAACCCTGTTTCTGCAGTCTCTGAACCCACTTGTGTAGCAGAAAATGTACTCAAACAAATTTGTTTTGTTTGAAATAACAATACTTGCAACTTGGCTTTCAAGCACTTTGGAAAAATACATGTTTTATCTCTTTATACATGAGGAAACTGAAGTGCAAAGGCAAAAGGCACAGAAGATGAAAGAAAGAGATTCTGGCTTTTAGCTGAAATAGGTTGAGCAAGCCTTCCTCCATCTCCCCTCTTCTAACTACTCAATTATATCATCTCTCAGAAACAAGCAGATGAGACTGGGCTTGTAAACATTAGTTTGATATTTGTCTCCACATGGAAAACTGCTGGTGCCTAATGTGCATTCTTGGGGTGTGAATGCTATTGCAGGGAACAGAATTGCTCCGCTATGATTTCCTAGCTTTGTGACAATAAAAGAGCTTCCCGCTTGCTCGAGTAGAGAGCTCTGGTCTCTCCTGGAGTGGAAACCACGGAGTTTTCTCCCTGCTGTGAAAGCAGGGGTGCAGTATTTTTGATGCCTGTGACATCTTTATTACCCTGAATTGTGGGACCAGGGGCTGGATAAGGAAGGCACCCTTTGCTGGGATTTCTTTGGTTGTCTAGAGAAGATTAGGGAAGACTGCATCCAGTATGACTGCAGAAGGACTATCAGAATTCAAATGGATGCTGGATAGGGTCATATAGGTCTCACAAGGCTCTAATAGCAGCCTGTGCTGATTTTCCAGAGAAATTACTGCCTGGTACCATTAGCCACTTTGGATAATGAAACACAGCTAATAATTGTAACTAATCACAAAGTGCAGTCTTTCATACTGGCTTACTTGTGTTTCCTTTGCAATGTTAATCCAGCAAGGGAGTGGTCGATTAGCTCTCATACGTGGGATAAAGTGAAGGCTACAAGCAGGAGTCCCACTGGCGCTGTGCTTGCATGGCCAAGCTTTGAGGGAATCATTCAGCAGACTGGGATGAGAGCTGCTGTAAATAAAGCTGCTACCTAATCTAGCAAGGCTTGCTATTTTCATCACTTGTGTTGTGTTGCACTTCCTAGATTTAAATAAAAATGTAAATGATGTCTGTCTCTGTGCTACCTCTGTCTGATGCTGCTGGTTCATGTGACATCAGGCAGGCCATCTTTGCTTATGCATCTCCTTCTTCCAGGACATGACTGTGCTGTGATGCTCTTTGCAGCAGAGGAAGTATTACAGGAAATCCTTGTAGAAAAATGAGTTCAGCAGCCCATGGCAGTTGCATAGACAGCAGTACCATGTGGGCAGTGGACCACCTACAGAGAGGGATGTTGTCAGCAGCAGGTCAGGGTGGCTACAGGGGTGAAAAGGCTGCTTGTCAGTCAGAAAATGGGTTATGAGTGAGCTCCTCAGCTCAGACAGCCCTTTGAAAACAAGTCAACCTTTGGGAATTGACCACGATATGCTATTCACAGCCCGCACACTTCGATGGGAGAGCAGAGCTTGCATGTGTCTTGCATAGTGGTGTTGTACTGTGGTGTCTAGGATTTTTGACCTACTTTGACCTACTACTCAATTCTTGCCTAAACTCTTAATCCTAGGTCTGTTCACTCAGTGTTCCCCTGTGCTGCAACTGCTGGTTTGTGTTTAAGCTTGTCACTGATTTCTGTGCATCAGTCCACTCCAATATAAGCCTTTCTTTGCCTTTCATCCATATCAGACTGAGAAGCCTCATGACAATATCCCCATTTTTTAAAGTGAAAAAAAAATAAAAATCACTTAAAATCTTTTTTTCTGTATTTACCCCACAAGTGAAAAACTTTCCATAGCGCATCACTGCCAAAATAAAAACAGACTTAAAACAAATACTTACAGACTTGATCACAGCTCAACAGCCAGTGCAGTTCTCACTCATGTAGCAGGACGAGCATTTCAGTCCCAGTCATTTCTAGTGCAACCAAGAAAATGAGAGGTTATTTGGGCACAGAACAACACCCCTTGACACTTCACATTTCTATGTTGTGCTTCCCTTGCTCTTGCCCTTCAGCATTGTAAACACCATGCTAGCTTAGCAACCCTTCAGTGCAGAGCATCTGCTCTGGCTCACAGCAAGGGAGCTGCCTGCAGCTTGGCTTTGCTTTCGGGTGCCTGGCATGCTGGAGTAGATTGCCTGTGTTCGGCTGATTTGATTTGCTCCTAACGAGCAGGTGAGTGATTATGTTTTCTCTTGTTGCACGGTAATTCTGGTGCGAAGGCAGGCTGCCCTGCCTTGTGTTTCACAGTAGCTGCATCTTAACAAGGTTGTTGGAGGTGCCTTCCTCCTTCAGTGTTGCCTAAAACGGTAATGTGCTGCCCTCTTCACCCTTTTCGTCACTCCTTCTGCCAGCTAACTCTGCTAGAGTTAAACTGTGCGGCCTCAGAAAAGACTAATTGTCTATATTTGTTTGCTGTGTTTCCTGCCAGAGTATCCCAAAGCCCTGTATACCTGCGTAGAGGTTTTTTACCTCCCTCTTGAAGTGTAGCAACCTGCTGCATGACACGTGGCTCCTGCTTAACAGAACACTTCAGCTGTGTGCACTCGAGTTCAGGGGAGGCACAGAAAGGCATTTCAGGAATCTCTGGACAAGGACCCTCCTTTGGAACTGGTTTAAAAAAGGGGGCTGATACTCAAGCTCCCCAAAGAGCACCATGGCAGCTTAGTGAGCCAGAACAGCTCTCTTACAGCTAGCAGGGATGCTGCTTCCCTGGGGGTATTAGAGGCACCTGGAAAATCATTATCATTTCCTGCAGCTCCCTAAAGGTGACTGCGCAGGAGTCACGTCGGAGGTCTCTGCTCTGAGACAGTCACCATCTCAGGTGTACCGGGGCTGTTCAGTTCCCGGTTCTGGGGAACAAGAGCACTGGCTTTCTTTTATGTTTAATCCAGAGATGAGAAAAGACGGTGTTGTTATCTGCTAGGATTTGCAGTCTGAATCCCTGCATTGGTGGTGGTCTCCCTTTTGTGTCTAACTGACTTGAACAAGCGTGGACTCCCCAGCGGGTGTTGGAAGCCAGAGTTCATGTCTGGCTCTGTAATTGCTGTTGACCTTTCTTTGCTTTCATATCCACTAACAGTCTTCAGCAACACCTGCCCCTTGCTGTAGTACTGTACGCATACTTTTCAGTGATGGGATGACCTGCTTCAGTACTCTCTCCAGAAAACCCGAGGGCTCTAGGAATACCTGTAGAGTTAATGCTCGTTGGGTGTTTCCTAGTGCCAGAGACAGGAGGAGAAAATGTAATCAATTTTTTCTGTCTAGGTACTCCCAGACATTCCCTTTGCAAGGTGAATACATGGTCCCAGAGCCTGTCCCAGTGCAAATCAAGAAAATCACACTTCCCAGCTGAAGATTAAACATGTTCATCCTTGGATGCCCTGCTGTTCCTGTGACCTAAGGAAGCATCTGGATTGTCCCAGCCCTGCTCCCTGACCGTTTTTACCAGCCCTCCCTCAGTGAGTCCCAAGGGGGCACTTTCCTTCCAGTATGTGTCCTTGCAGGGGGGACACTTTGTCCAGTTTCAGACCTTTTCTCTTCCTCTGTCCCAGCTCTATACACAGGTGCTGCTTGGTGCAGTGAGGGAAGCTGCTCTCCCACCCCTCTCTCTTCTCCTCACAAGATAGATGGCTTTGAGTACATCTGGAGCTGCTGTGCTATTTTTTTTAAGCCTTCCTTTTTTTTTTTTTCCCTACATCACCAGCTGGCCTTGATTCTAATGTGAGGCCCTACCGCCTTCAATTAAGGTACAGATGTGACCAAAGAAATAGGATGGCAGCTAGGGATGAAGATGACACATTCATGGCACTAGGTCTAATCAAACAATTTCTCACATTATTCTCACCATGAGGTGGGAGATGTGTGAGCAAAGGCAAGTCAGTGCTTGTAGCACCTGCAGAGACACATTGCTAGCAAAGCCATTCATAACGAGCTGACCATGCCACTCAGCATGGAAATGTGAGCTCAGTTAAGGGATGCTTTTAATCCACTTAAGTGCAGCAAAGGGCCCAGAGGGTGAGCGTCAAGAACAGGTACCTAGAAAACAATCAGCCATTGCCAAACAAGGGCTATGCCAGGTGGAGGACATGCTTGTACACTGCATACCCACAGATGCATCTGTGTGCCGGAGAGAGGGTACACTGTGCATACAAGCCTATGGGATGGTGCATGCATCAACTTCATCTGTGATGAAGATGGAAATGTCACTAGTCTTAGAGAGCCGCAGGTGGGTCTTGCTGGGGTCAGGCTATGGGAGAGGAGAGACTGGTGCACTGGAGCCCTCTAGGCACAGCTGTGTTCGGGGCAGCAGGGATGCTGTGTGACCCATGGTTCCTAGTAGAGCCATGTCTGTGGTGCTGCAGATGTTGTGTGTTGCAGGTTTTTGGGCCTGTCTAAGCTTGGCAACTCTGTGGACTTTTAGAGGAGGAAGGTGCTTTGTAGGTCTGTAGTGCATAGAAGTTGTCTGTGGAAGAGCAGATGCTTTGAACCTGCAGAAGGTGAGTTGTGATTGTGCTGAAGCTGCTATAAATCTGTTCTCCCTCCTTTATATTCAGGCTAACAGCTGTTTTGTGTTCAGGAAGGCTTTCTCATTTTAAAGGGAGAGCTTCTGGTTATTCCCATGCTATAGTGTTTTAATTAAGAGTTTATTGCAAGTGAAACATGTCCATCAGATGGCCATGGAGATTGAAGTCCTCTGCTGTTGCATTAAGTAAGGGGTAACCGGAGCAATACCAATCTAGACTTTCTCTTTACTCTGCCTCAACCATGACCAAATCGTGAGGTTCCTGTACATTTTTACAAGTCCTAAAGAACAAGACTTAGTAGCCTCCCTTTGCTAAGGAGGTGGCCACATTTCACCATTCTTGTACTACTGGCAGAGAGGCTGACTTGGAGAGATGTGACTCGCCTCCCAAAGTTGGGGAATCATTGCCAGAGATAAAAATAAGACCCAGAGTCCCTGTAGCCAGTCCCTGATGTGTTGTATTGATATATTTGGGAGAGGCCTTCTAACACCCCTTCAGGTCTGTGCTTTGTGGGGACAGCCAGTGCATATCCCTTCTTCTGAACATGGTGTCCGTGATAACCCTGTCGGATGTTGACCAGAAGAATATGAGTGTAGCTGCTTGGGAGCATACCTGCCTGCTCAGAGGATGTGGTTTATGCTGAGTATGAGGAATACAGTTATTCCAATTAGGATCTCAGGACTGAATCCAAGTCGTGATGCTCAGCTGCTGGAGTTGCACTTCTCACATGAAAGAGCAGGGCTTGGTAGCTCCTCCAAATGGTGTCTCACTGTGGGATGAGTACTTGCTAAAGGCCACCCCTACCTAATAAATGGGAGGGAGGTGGGAGGTGGCCCCAGCCCAGTCAGAAGGGGATGTCAGATGACTGTTGCTCCTTTTGGTTTGATGAAGCCTGGTTCCTGCTAGAAAATAAATATACTCTTGGAAACCATAGGTGCCTGTCTCCTCAGAGGCACCACCAGGGTGACCATGCTGAGCGAGAGTGAGACAGCTGTTCCCTGACAGCATCCCCGTCTGTTGCTCTGTTCGGTCTCCAGTTCCCCCTGTGGTGGAGCCGGCGTTCCAGGACGTGCGCCAGGGCATGGGGCGCAGTGTCACCCTGCGCTGCAGCATGCTGAAGGGCAGCCCCATGAAGGTGGCCACCTCCGTCTGGCGCTTCAACGGGACTCTTCTGGCGCAGCCTCTGGCGGAGCAGCAAGACTACTCTGAGCTGAAGGTGGACAGCGTGAGTCGAGAGACCAGCGGTAGCTATGAGTGCAGCATTTCCAATGACGTGGGGGTCTCCACCTGCCTCTTCCAGGTGTCTGGTAAGTCACAGAGTGCACATTGGAGTGAGTTGTTGGATGGAGTCATGGAGGTGGGAAGCTTACTCCCAATAAACTGGGGCCAGTACAAGCAACCTCTACTGCCTTCTCTGCATGGCGCTGTGTTCAAAAGGGATGACTTTGTGTAAGCCAACAGGAGATCTGCCTCCATCATTCAGACAGTCCTTCAAGTCTGGGATGCACTTGGGGCAGTTAGTGGCAGCCACTGATATATTTTAGCAGTGTTTGACCACTTGCCTGAAAGAGACAAGACTTAAACTTGAGGCTGCCATCAGCTTTCAAGCTTGGGCAATGTGTATCATAGATAAGTATTTACCAAGGGGGAGTGAAAAACTCTACATCCCCCTCAGCAGCATCCAAAACCATCTAATTTCCCCTTTAAAAACAAGCAAATGGACAAAAACTGCAGTATGTATTCCTGTACCTTCCCTGGTTGTCCTTGTGTTGTGGTGCCTGCTAGGACAAGCATAAGCTGGGAATGGATACTAGTACTCAGGGGATTTACTGCTTACAGCTCTCTCTGAATCCAGCACCACTGTAGTAGGACTCCTCTCCAGTACTTGCAACTATGAAGAGGGATGGCAGAGTTATGGCATCTAAACCCACACATCTGACCTAGCCTCTCCAGCTGATCATTAAATCTGCTTTTCCCATGACCCCAGAATTGACTTGGGCACCAGTTTCTGGACAAGCTCTCCGATCAAGTTGCCTCAATAAGCAGTAAATTTAGCCAAAATACTGGGTTTTCAGTCCAGGACCAATTTATAGTACTTTTCAAGGCAGTGCTGAACAAATGCGAATAAATAACATCCAGAGAAGCCTGATTTTGAAACAGATCTTTTCCAGGGTTTGGAAAAACTCAGGTGTGCTATAACTCTGCGATGCTCTCAGAAATGGGGAAGCCCAAACTGTTACAGTTTGGGCCCCTTTTCAGGATCTTGCTTTCATCCCTTGGGACCTCCTGGAATTTGTCTGGCAGTGGATTTTGCTTGATAGCTTTGGCCCTCTCTATCCTTTCTTCAAATGCTTGCAGCTGTCATGTCACTAACTGAATGATGGCAAACCATATCCTACTATGAGCCACCATGGCAAACTTTGTCCTTAGCAATCTTAGGAATGCTCCCAGGATCTGGAAGTAGTAACAAATACATATTGCCTCCCAGTGTGCCATACTGTGCCCTACGAGATGCAATCCCCTCAGCAGAAAGAAGCATTCATCCCTAGAGAGCACTCATCAGGAAAGCAACAAGCATTTATTTTCCTGCACCCCTGCTCTGTTTCCAAGGCATTGATATCTGATGGTGGCTTTTCAGCTACAGACATCTGTGCCTGTGTCCTGGACAGCTACAAATCAATTAGACCTTCTGAGCCTATAGAGCAACCAAAAAAATAATCCAGTGGATAGATTGCTGCGTTTGGGCTCAGAACCACTGGAGTTTTAATTCCCGTCTGCCAAAGCCTTCCTGAGTGAGCGGGGGGAATGGCATAGTCTCTTTCTGTTTCTCCTCTGTGAAAAAAGGACCACAAACCTTCCTATCTGACAGGGAAACAGTGACTCATTTGTGACTGTGAGGTGTTCAGATGTACTGGAAATGGAGTAAATAAACTGCCCAGGATGAGATTAGTTTCTTCTATGGATGGGAGATTATCTTTCCGAGATGTTTTGGAAGGATAGTGAGACATCCAACCCACTCCCCTTCAGCAAGTTATCAGGGCAGCCCATACTAGCCACCACCTGCTCTCCTACTAGCTACAAGCACGGAAAAGCCCTGAAAGATGGAGTGAATAACCTTCAGCTCCTCCCATCATCTGTAAACAAAAGACAAAACTTTCTAGCAATGGGAAAAGTTTCCAGAAAGGAAGTTCCAAATGTATCCTGATGTGCTACTTTTCTATTAGAAGGCATTTTTTTTAGCTTCTTTTCTATCTTGTAGTCAATTAATAAGGAATTAATATCATGCAGGATGATAATTATCATCAGTTCTGATTTTATTTCGGAATCCATTATGAAGGTTGACTTCCACAGTCAATACAAGTTGAATAAGCAGCAATTAGTCTCTGAGGTCGTTCTGAACTTCTTGCTTGTGCAAAAATTCAAGTCAATAAAAATAATAAGAAAAAAAGGACTTGGAAATAAACATCAATATTATCCATCTGAGTTCATAAAAAATAAACATTGAATCCTTTCGAGCCTAATTATAACCCACAGAATGGCAGGGCCTGTGATTCAAGTGGAAAGGTGCAGCAGACTGCCTGGGGAGATGGTGTTTATGTCTGTTCTGCTCTTCAGCATCCCTTGCTGCCCAAACATTTTTCTGGTCTGTGCAGGTCCAGATTGGACCTGAACCCAAAAAGGAGAGTTTTGATGCCTGTCTCAGGACAGGACCTGCCAAAAATTGAAGTGCACAGGGTGAAATGAAGGTATTTTCAAATAGAGCAAAACCAGTTGTGGGTAAGACCTCAAGTTGCTCCTGGGCCCTGTGCATTAGTCCATTAACTGCTGGGCTGCAGGGCAGTAGCCTTCAAATCCTGTTTGTTAGTGGTTCGGCACAGCAGTGGCTGGGAAAACAATGGGAAATCCCTTCTTCTGTGAACCATCCAGTTACTCTCTGGTACATCGTTTCTCCTGTGTTTCCCTTCCTCCTGCTGCCCTCTGTTTTTACGAGGAGATGTGGATTTAGGAAAAGACATCTCCACCCCTGCAAAAGCTCCTGCTGTTTTTGCCCAGGCTGAGGTCAGCATCCCCTTTGCTGCCGGGTTGACTGTCGTGTTACAAAGGGGCTGGAGCACTGTGTTGCCAAGGCAGGAGATATGCAGAAGGAGCAAGGTCTCCTTTTTAATGCCACGGTCCCTGTGTGATAAATAACACTTTTCCTGTGACCTACTGGCCAAATGATCTTTCCTCAGGGTTTATTAGCAGGAGACTCTGTAAAGCAGCAGATGAAATGGGAGAAAAGCCAGTTTAAAGCTCTTGCCTAATCTAAACTACAAAGCATGAGAGAAGAGATTAGAGCCGGCTCCAGGTGGAGAACTGAAGCTGTTCCCACCTCCTCTGGTGTCAGTCATGCCCCACTGATGTTGCAGGACTGCTAACCCTCCCAGTAGTTTAGGCAGTAGTGATTCACAGAAAATGATGGCATGTCAGTGCAACACCAGCTACAATAGTAAAGGTGTCCGTCATGTCAAAGACAAGTGGATGAGCTGGGTGAGAGGAGCTGTTCCTCTCTCACCACATCTCTGAAATTAATATTCACCTTGATCCCACTCTTTTACTTTCCTCCCTCTTTTTTTTTTTTTTTTTCTTCCCCTCCAGCAAAAGCTTACAGCCCAGAGTTTTACTATGACACTCCCAACCCCACTTTGAGCCAGAAGCAATCCAAGAATTACTCTTACATCTTGCAGTGGACACAGAAGGAGCCCAATGCTGTGGATCCCATCCTCAAGTACCGCCTGGAAGTCCGCCAGGTAAGGTCTGCTCTTCTGGAGCTTGAGCGTGTGCCCTTGGGAAAAGGGCATCGATGCCTCCTTGCCAGTTAAGACCTGAAGGTGATGAAACTGCCAGACCCTGATTGTCTTGCACCTTTCCCACCAAATAGAAGAGACCAGCCAAGTGCACAGCTCAGCATTCATTTTTATGTCTGGTGTTGGGTACAATTGCGGGCTTTCAAAGCCCTGCTGCCTCCCATCAGACTGTTCGTGCTCAGTGTTTTGGATGGGGTTTTAATGTGAACAGACCCCCACAGTCATTAGTAGGTATTGTAGATTTTATAGGCGAAAGACTCAAGTGAGTGAAATTCTACCCTTCCTCATTCGTATGAAATAAATGAAATAAGCTGAAGAGCTATCCAGGCAGGAACTGCAGGAAAAAGTCATCGACTGTTTGTGTTGCAGAAGGGCTTTCATACTGGCAACATAATGAAGCTATTTGGTCTATATAAACTCTGCAGGTGAAGAGAAGTGGGTTTCAAGGTTTCTGAGACTGAAGAGAAATCATACTGGGGTGGTGGGGTTGGGGAGAACTGAGAGAAATCTGAAGAGACTAATGGTTGGAGAACGTTAGGGAAAAGAGTCTGATGTTTTTAAGAGCACATTAACCTAGCAGCATTTCCAGGTACTTTCATCCACACTCAGGAAAGTGCCTGTGTTCAACAATTTTTAAAAATGGGGACACTTAAAATTCTTAGTTCTTGCCATTCAGTGGTAGCTTGGAAGCAAATGCATTTTGCAAGGAAAAGTTTGCTTACTGTAGATAGAAAAGAAAATAATTAAAAAGATCCAAGTGTTTCTTTCCTCTAGTTCTGCACAGGAGGCTCCAGTTTTATGTCTCTGTTTGATTGTGAGCTCTCTGGGGTAGGACAGCCTTTGTTTGTTACTCAAACCGTGTGGAGCACATTGTCAGTGCTTAATAATAATACAGGACACAGGGGAGCCTCTAATAATGAAGGCAGTTTGTCATAGAACCCCTTCCCTCCTAGCCAAGTTTCACTATTATCAGCACTGCAACTTACTGAACTAATTTGTGATTTTTATTCTTCTCCGGTGATGTTTAGGTTTTTTTCCGTTTGCATAGTGCCTAAAAGCAATCTCAGATCTGTTCCTCATTGAGCTCCCACTGAAAGGGACCAAGAAAAAGGAAAATCACATTTCCGCTTTAAGTTATGACATGAAGGAAGCTGAGTGCCCGCGCAAGTTTAACCCCCCCTAGTTTTGTTCATATCCCTTAGGTTACTGCTGTTAACGTTTTGCAGCATCACTACATAGTTGTGACTATTTAGTGGTGTCTTTTAGAGGAGTGTTGTACCGTGGCCCTGCTGTAACCCAGTTTCATGTGTGGGCAGTGTCTTAGAAATGGCTGCAGGTGCCACTGTGGTGGCCTGGGTCTGAATAAGGGAGGGCAGAGAGAGGAGGAAGCAGAGGAGTTTTGTTCCCACTTCTGTCAAGTGCAGCAGGAAAGGAAGAGGCTTTGGAAGACTCTGGAAAAGTCTTTCACGGTATTGCCTACTCCTTGCCCTCCTCTGACTAAGACACATTTCTTGGTGAGCTCTCCATCTCCATGTGCCATACTGAGGTCTCACAGAGCCCTTTCCATTTCCTTGTCCCAGAGGATCACATCCCCTCTTGTTTCCAACCTGCCACTTCCCAGAGCTGCCTCTGTGTTCTTGTCCTGCCTTCCTGACGATTTCCTCACGATGTCTGACTTGGGCTCCAAGCAGCCTTGAGACACCTCCTGACCTTTCACTCTTTTCCTTGTGCTGTCCCCCTTGTCTGCATCTCAGGGGCTTTGCTGCTGTGTCGCACCTTCTTCTCTGTGCTGGGACACCTGGGCTGAGCTTTGTGTCCTGCTGATCCATCACTGGACTGCAGAACATGGTGACATTACTGAATATAACTGTGAAAAGTTGAAAAGCTTAAAAGCGTTGCTGACTGGAGAGCTCTTAAGAAAAGGGATTTGTCTGCCTGAATGAGGAGCTGCTGTTTGCCTGTGCACCCTTCTTGCTGGATACTCTGGCTTCCAGGCACTAGCTGTGGTGGCACAGAAATCCTCCTAGAGAGCTAGGATTGAAGTGGAATATTCTCCTCAGATAAAACAGGCCTTACATGCAGCCAGTCACGACTGATTTATTGCCAGCATCAAGCTGATGAAAGCTTACCCAGCCAGCCAGCTCACCTTCTCCTCTGGCTCTGGGAGCTCCGCAGCCTCAGTGGTCAGTGGCAGGTGCACTTCAGCATCTTAAGGATGAACCGGACAGGACAGCAGCAGCCTACAGTCTCAGGGTGGTGAGGGGCTGTCTGGGAGATGTTAACTCTTGCTGAGCTGGAATCCAAAGAGCAGCCAGCTAGGATGCCCACTAATTGTAAAATGCTTTGCTCGTTTTCATTTCACTCTCCCCAGTTTCCGTAAAGAGCTCTTGACATACGTAATATGAAGATCCCTAAGTAGCAGGATGCTTTGCAAGGCACCTGGAAACCCTTGAATTAAATTTACTTGCTGCAGCTGCTGAAAATGGGGCTGAGAGAGAGTCAAAGTGCTGCTTATTAATTGGCTGGTGCTGTGACTCCTCCAAATCTTCATGTGCAACAGTTTCCAAGGGCTGGGTGGGAATGTCTGGGGGAATTTGGTTTGCTAAGCGATGCGTGGGAGCTCCAAGCAAGATGGCAGGTGCTGAGTGGCACAGCCGACATACCAGTTCCAGTAGAACAAAAATTAACCTTTGATTAAAACCAAATAAACAGCCTGACAGCCTGGAGCCACTGACCCAGGCAAAGCACGTACGATAGCAATGTAGAGCAAGCTTCTTGTAAAGCCTCTGTTGTATGTCTTGGCAAACAGGCTGCTGTTTCCCGAAGTGCATTGGTCAGGTAGGCTAGGCAGTGGCTTGTTGAGTGGCAATTCAGAGGGGAAAACATCCCCACTGAGGAACAGCAGGGGCCTTGCAGACACCTGTCCTGATGGCTTGGGAAGTTTTTCCCTTTTTGATCCAAGGCAACTGATCCAAATGCCGACCACCTTACTTCACCTTAGCCAGTGAACTTAATGAGTGTACAGCCTTGGGTGGTTTGGTTGTGAGCAGATGCCATGACGCTTTTCGGGTATTTGTTTGGTCAGCTTTTTTTATTTCGTATATTCTTGCAGCATAGAAAGGCACTGCACTCTTAACTGAAAATGTTTTTCATTGCTTGGGGATTCAAAGCAGCCTCCCCAAACCAGATCTTTGCTTAAAAAATAAAAAGCCTTTTAAGTTGCTTGTTTCTCTCTGTGTATTTTATCCCTTCCCAGAGCTCTGCTCTAACATTAAAGAGAAATGAAAAGCCATCTAATATTGCAAGCAGGTTGCATCCTGGAGGAAAGATCTGAGCTGGGCTGGTGGTTACGGTTACAGGGGATAGTGGCAGAATTACTGTGCACTTAATGAGCTGGAACCCATCTGTGACCTGAGGCTTCAGGAGAAAGAGGAAGGAGAAGGTATTGGTGCAGTAGGGAAGTTTAATCTTCATTGTGCCCCTCAAGGAGACCTGAGGCTGCTGTCTCCTCCGTACCTTATGATACACAGACTCAGGCCAGAATGGGGCCGGCTTAACACATTCCTGCCTTTCCCTTCCTCTGAGTAGGCTCAGCTCTACCTGCCAGACAGACCCCTGTAATTTGCACCAGGCCAAGCCCTGGACCCATTTGCTAAATTAGCTCACTGGGTTGTCACTTCAGATTAATTCCTGTCAGGGAGACTGTCTTTAATGAGACTGGCCCTGTGCAATGCCTGAGTAATTGTATGGTCTCTCTTTGTTTGTACTTTCATCCCTTCCATGTTGGATAAACATCCCCTGCTGTCTCCAGAACTCATCTGGGCTCCAGAGCCGGCTGCCACTTGCCTCATCAGCTAGGCAGAGCGGCATTAATGAGTGCTGTGGCAGTGGGGAGCCAGGCTCACCGTGTGGGGAGGTGACAGATAACAGAGCTGTTTGGACAGACACAGGACAGGGCGTTAGCAGGAATTTAATGATTGTGATTAGAGCAGAAGGTTAACCCCGCTGATGGCCATTGCAACGCAGCGGGAGAAGTTTTACGCTGAGGCCCACGGGCTACGGATCTGTGTCGCTTCATTTCTGCCTCCGAGTTGTTCTTTTGCTCTTCTCTGAGCCCACTTCAGCAGCGTCTGTCAGCTGCTGTCTGTCTTTGGCTTCGTGATCCCATGGAGCTGGACACCCCTCCAAGGGTGCGCAGACCAGGGCGGAGACGTCTCTCACCTGCTCCCTTCACACCAAGCAGGGGTGGTACTACTCAAAAGGGAGAGTGTAGGAAAGCATTAAACTAGCCCATAGTCTTTTATGTCAATGTTTAGTTGAGAACACTGTTAATTCACGCCACTGTGCTTCCCCCATTCATGCAACACTATGGCTTGATGAACCCATGTGTGTGGCCCTTGGCCTGTAAGGAACCCAGCCTAGTGAAGCTGGATGCACCTTCCAATGCTTGTAAGCAACCCTGTGATAAAATAGACAGCTGGTTTGGGCAGCCAGAGTAGTACAAACTTCTGGAGCAAGCTATCCACTCAGCCCTGCACTCATCAGGAGTGAGAACATCCATGCTTGTCTCATCCCATCTTCAGCAGCAGCCAGTGCCTGGAATAGAGCATAGAACAGACATACCACAGTATTGCTTTCTCTGCCCCTAGATATTATAAACCAACTTGTTTATTGGCCCCCAGGTTAGGAAAGGCTATGAACACAGAAAGGCTGTGTACCTGAGCAGGTTATTGTGTACTTGAATGGTTGGTGGCCCTTGCAGCAGCCCAGCTCTCTGCTCTTGGAGGTGAACGAAATCTCTTTTCTTTTGCAGTCACAACTGTGTCTTCAGGAGAAGCTTCTTGGAAAACTGTGCAGGTGGTGCCTCGGGGGGTGGCCTGAGGGCTGCACATCAGGGTGGGGGGGACTCTGTGGGCTAGGAAAGAAGGCAGCTCTGCACAAGGCAGTCAGGGGTGACTGAACTTGCTTTACAAATCAAGGGTCTAACATTTTGCTGGCTCCAGGAGATTACATGCTGTCTGGGCAGTGCTGCCATCACCAAGGTAACCACCTCACATGGGGCTGCTTACAGGCCTGAGTCCATAGCCCTCACCCCAAGGCTCCCTAGGACACTGAGCCTTCAGTGGCCCCATCCTGTGTGTCCCCCTGTTAGTGTTGCAGTGGGGTTTTCAGCTGGGGGACACTGCAGGAGCTGAGGGGGTGATACAGTGAGGTTTTAGGACAGCTTAGCTAAAAAGCAGTCAGGGTTGTCCTCCTAACTTGTTTTCAAACTAGAAGATGAAAAGCTTAAAGGATGGAGTTGTGGCTTGTAAAGTGAGGAGGGACCCATCCTGCTATGGATGAAATGTGGCCTGTGCTGCACTCACCTGGTATTACCTGCTAAAAGGGAAAGGACTTGTGGTTCCATATCCACTGAGAAATCCCCTTGCTGAGAGGCTGCTTAACTGGATGGCCCAGTTTGGTGCCCCAGTGCAGGGTATGAACAGGGCACGTGCAAAAGGGATGTGTGTCCCTTTTCCTTTCCTCCTCCCTGGTAGAGCATTGCAGTCCCAGCTGGCTGCACCAAGGAAGGGAGCGTGACTTCCCGTGAAGCAGCAGATGGTGGCCCTGGCTGCATGTGAGACACTGCATGGGTCAAAACGCTTGTGGGGTGTGACAAATGGCACATCCCTTTACTGTTCATCATTTCACTTGATACAGGTTATGCTGGTCCTGTCTTACTTGTGTTAAGATTGGGGACTGCAGTGACTTGGCCTCCCAGTGTTTGCCCAGGACTGAATCTCAAAGCAGACCTTCTGTTGTAGGATGGATTATAAGTCCCATCTGCCAGAAAGCTTCTTTAGTTCTGTCTTCTTTTTTGCCTACCTTGGCTGCCAGTTTGATGTCTGATCACAGGCTGCTGTCGTATGGGACAACGTCAGATCAACGCAATTCCACCTACCTGCTGAGCCATCTGTAGTGGAAAAAGGTGGTTTTTCAGCGATAATTCTCCCATCTCCCCCACTGATGCTCTTTTTCTTTTTTTTTATTTCAACTCTTGGGCAGGCAGTGAGAATAGGCAGATTACATTTGCACTCTCAAGTCTATTGCCTTCAGTTGTGCTGGTGGCATACATGATGCTGTGCAAAACTCAGCCTTGAGGGAGGTGGAAAAGGACGCAGAAAGAAGCCAGTGTGTCAACAGGAGGTGTGTTTGGCAGATGATCCAAACAGCCATCGTGATGCAGAACCAGGGAAAGCAAGAGAAGGGAGAGGTGACACTGCGCCTGTTTAGGCTGCAAGAGAAGGAGAGGTTTGGGACATGCAGTGGGATTGAGTGGCAGCCCCACACTGGTGGAAGGAGAGCTGGCTGATCAATAGCATTTGATGGATGAGCTGTGCTTGAAGCTTAATGAGATTTCTGTGTGGGACCTGGGGGTAAAGCAGCAACTTTGCCACAGGCATTTGGGAACAGAGAGTGTAGGATCCTGCCTCAGCTGTGCTCTCTGCTGCCTGAAAATAGGGCACTATGTCAGTCACTGCAGCTGACAGCACGTTGAGCCATCTCTCTTTTCATCCCTAGCAATGTGTCATGGGGGTTGATGTGTCGATGAGACCTGCTGCTAGAACAAGGTCCTCTCTACCTGTGCTGTAAGGGAAGACTCCAGGACAGATAGATGTTTAGTGGGGGTGGGAAACTTTTTCCACATTTCACACATGTATTCTTTACTGCCTGAGTCAGGAACAGCAGAGCTTCCACCCAATGGAAAGGAAAAGAATTTCCTCCTGGCCATTGCTCGCTGCAGGTTGAGGTGTCTGCCCTGCCACAGTTGTTGTTAGCCCTGTCAGCCAGAGGATCGGAGTGATTTCTACAAAGCTGGCCAGGGAAGCTTGATACAGGTCTGACTGGCACCGATGGGTGAGTTCAAGGGAAATGGCTGGGAGACGTGGGAGGAGGTTTCCCCCTTAGGTCTGCCTAACGTCTTCCAGTGCCACTATTGAGACTTCTCTGTGCCCACAAGAGCTTAGCAAATGATGCCTAACTAATGAATTAGTCTGACTAATTCTGTCTTTTTGCATTCACAAATTGCTCTTCAGTATGATTCTTGTTTTTCCTGAGCTGGTTCTCCGTGGTCCACAGATCATTTGCAATCAGTTAGATGGGAAAATTGGTAATATGAGCAATGGCAGGTTAGTTATGCCTCATGGTACCATTTCTCTTCTCTGATTATCCAAAGTAAGTAAGATTACCTGCCCAAAATGGGGCAGCTGAAGGTTTTACAAGGTGGCTTGCCATTCATAAGGTGCCTTGCAGCAGAGATTTTTTCTTAACATTCACTTTTCATAAGCACTGCTTGTAATGCAATTCAAGTACTTAACTATGCAAGAGAGAAAGCAGGATATTGTTTAGCTTTCCTGGTACAAGGGAATAATTACAAACAGTTTGCCCACTCTTAGCTCTGTTTGGAATAGTTACCGTGCCTGAGAAGATCAGTACGAATAATCTTGCTGGAAAGGCTCGTATGATTTCAAAACACATCTAGTAGCAAAATCTCATCCATCTCTAGCTTCTAACACCACTGTTCAGGGCTCATTCAGGGTAAGGAGAATGTGAGAGAACAGATAATCGCATTCCCCCAACCAATATGCCCCTCATATCAGCCTTACAGACTTGAGATGTTGTTTTCACACCATTGTGCTTGTTTGTATCCAGCAGGCTGTTGGCTTGTGTTTTACAAAGCTGAGCACAGGATGAAAAATGCTTGCCAGGTATCAAAGGTAAAACTGAGTCCTTTGTGTGCATCTCTTATCCACACTCCTTCGGTGGCTTCAAGGGGTACATGCTAGTTATTGAGTCTTTCTGAGAGTCCCTATCGATAGGCTGTGATGCAGCTTCCTCCCATTTACTCTGCTCATCTGGTTTTTTCAGTTGTCAGTCCATGTTCCTCCTACTGCTTCAAAGTCTTTTCTTTGTGCACTTGCTTCCCCTTCCCTGTTTCCCCTCCTATTTTCCACATCTTCTTTCTTTTGTTTCTGTTTCCTTTTTTTTGGATTGATTTTTCTTTTGGGTTTCTTTTCCTGACTCTTGCTTCCTGGAACATGTTAGAGATAAGAGAGGAAAGTGTGTAAAGGGGGAAGGGTTTGGAAGAGAGATGTAGTCTCTCCCATAGCTAGTGACAAACAAGCAGAAGTAGGCACTAGATAGATGTTTTGACTGTGTTTCGTAAAGAAATGAAACTTAGGCAGTCACGCTGCCAGTGCAGGCAGCATGGAGTAATGTGAAGGACTTTATGGCTCTCCCTGCATATGCTGTGTCCCTGCTTTACTAGAGGTAGGACTGCAAGTGCAGACAAGTTAGAGGTGGCCTATAGGCTCTGGAATGATACATACCTATACACCTTCATTATATATACCAGAGTGGTAAGCCCAGAGTCCCACACAAAGACTGTTACTGCTCCAGTAAGCTATATAGCCCCATCCTTTATTAATTGTTGTTTTTAAGGGTAAAGGTGTCCTGACAGTGAGCTCTGCCAGGGTCTTTAGAGAACCCAAGGAAAGAAGCCTGGGAGATGGCAACTCCTGTCAGTGGAACGTCTCCCTTGGTGACAACCATATTATAGACAAAATGGCTCATAGCTCAATCTAACTGCATCTGGGCAAACTTGGGCTATGCAAAGCCTGCTTGATTTTTCTTCTTGGAGCCAGAAGTGGTAATTGCATGCTTCATAGACATGTATGTGGGTCTGGCTGCAGGCAGTCATGTCCACTGCAAGGAGATGAGTGAAAGAGGAGACTGTGCTCACTGATATTAGGGATGGTAATAAAGTTGGATCCAGTAAGGCACCAAGCAGTGCTGATTTTCAGATGTGAGGCTCGAAAGAGAATGGGAACCATTGCTCTGAGCAGGAGGGGGCTGTGGACCTGCATGAGGGGTATTGTCCCTTATTCAGCTTTTGCCCATGCTGCAGACAGAGAGGTGATTTCAGGCTCTGTAGTGCATAGTCAAGTACAGGTAGGATCTTACAGCAGCCGTATAGAGCTTCCAGTCTGAACAGAAGGACCGCATGTGCCTTCAGGATCGAAGATACGGCTGTGAGACAGTAGGAGAGAGATAACAAGCATAGCTAGACATACACGTAACATGTCTAGCTCAGTACCAACCACAGTGACACCAACACAGGCTTCTTACACAGACTGAGGAGTGTGTGGCTCTCCCTTCCCACCCATCACCAAATTCAGGTGCTAGTTTACCCCTTTTCCCCTCCAGCTCCTGGGGTCCCCTTCCTCAGGAGCTGCAGCTGAGAGATGTCTCAGTGAGCCCATAGCTCATGAAGTTGCCAGTCACGCTGTGCCTCTGTTAAAGCTTTTACTTGACTGTCTCCCTGACAGAGTGAAGATTAGGTCTGTTCTTCTTAGACCAGGGAACATATGCTAATAAAATACATATTGCTTTCTGATCAGCCCCTAATGAAAGACATTATTGAAGAGTGTGGAACAAGCACTTACAGTAATTCATGACAGCACCAATTTGGCTTCTCTGGGAAGCTGTAAACTGCTGCTCTCGGCACCTAATGAGGATGGGCAGCTGCTTGTGTGTGCGAGAGGAAGAGAGAGAGACTGTCTCCTGGCTTAGGTGGCTCCAGCTGTCCTCGGTAGCTACTGAAGGTCACAGTTGCTTCTCTGTTTGTAGCTTGGGGTGTCTCAGCCCAGAAGGGGAGCCTCCTATTAAGGACAATTTAGGAGAAAAAGCCTCCAGGAGTCCTTATTTAGACTGTGTAATGGATTTTCTTTGGCCATCCATGCTTGCTTAACCCCTGGATCTGAAGCTGTGTGCTTGACTGATGAACAACATAGGCATGAATTTCAGTTCACTGATGCGCTTGTCTGGCAAATGTCAGCTTTATGTTTGTGATTTGATTATTTGCTCTAGAAACCCCTAATGGGTAATGGTCATCAAGCAAGGAATATTAAATAAATCCAAGTTTAAGCTTACCCTAGTCCCTTAATTGATGCTGTTAATGCTTGACATAATTTCCATTCAAGGTGATGATTGAAATACCAACCCAGGAAAACATTTTAATCCAATCTGACCCACACAGGAAGTTTGGCAGTATCTTCATATCCAAACCAAGTTTCTCCACTACCCAAAACTTACCCAAATGGCTTGTCCAGATGGCAGCTACCCTACTGAGGGGTCAGGCATCTTCCCTTTGGCTCATATCTGCCAGTCAGGTCAGAATTCCCTATTAGGATTGTGCTTCTGAAATTCTGTGCAGCTGACATCAGGTTTGGAGGCAGTGCCACCTCAGCAAAGGATCAGGATGTTGTAAAGAAAATCTGAAAGACAGAAAACTACTTGAGTGGTTCAGGTGGATTGAAATGCAGCAGTACAAATGCAAGGTTGTGCATGTGAAGAGTGCCATCAGAGGAATCTGCTACAGGGTGAGAGCTCATTGGTGGGAAATGACTGAAGTGGAGGAATGATGTGGGTGAGCAAGTTGACATCAAGGAGCTGCTGGTAAGATGCAGGTGTGAGAAAGGACAAACGTACTCCTAGGTGAAGCCTGAGGTACTTCCAGGCAAGGTGGAGAAATGCTGCCTGCATCCTGTACACAGTGCTGGGATACCCACCTCCAGCAACTGGAATCGTGCAGAAAAGGGTTATAGAGTACATCAGGGAAAGCAAGAGCCTGTGTCACAAGAGGAGGCACAGAGTTCTTGGCTTGTTTAGCCTAGCAAAGCAAAGGCTGAAGAAGGCTGTGATTGCTGCCTATAAAAACATCAGGGGGTCAAGCAACAGGGAGGGAAAAAAGCCATTTAAGCTGAAGGACAATATTGGCACAAGATCAACTGGGTCCAAGCTGCCTGTCAATAAATTCAGGCTGGAAATAAGAACGTTAGGGCAACCAGGCTCTGGAACAGCCATCCAGTGGGAAGAGCAGGCCAAACGGGAACAGCTTTCAAGGTGGGATGTGGTACAGTCAGAAAATGAATAAGCAGAGGTAACCCCTGTGGTGACAGGGGACTGGACTCTGTCATCCAGGAGTGTACTTCCCCTGCTGTGTCCCTGAACGCGGCTGTGCTTTTCCCTTCTCTGAACTCCTGGAGGATAGGAGAGGGCTGTCAGTGCGGTAGGGTTTTATCCCTCTGCCAAAATACAGAGAGCAAGAATCAAATCTGTGGTGTTCAAGTGCAATGTCAGAGACAAACCATCTTCCTCTGCTCTGTCCTGTGGTACCAAGGTGATGTCAAGAGCCAGAATCTCAATCCATTGCTGTGTGTCCCTTTGGAGAGGCCAGCATGGATGGGAATGGGAGCTGGGAGCTTTTCCAGTGCCCCATGTCTGTGGTTAGCTGGCGAGGGCAGAGAGGGAGTGCAGGCAGCCACCCCATCTCATTTGTGCTGCAGGAAGGAGCACCTGCGGAATTTGAATGAGGCTGAGAAAAAGATGTGAGAGAGTGAGCGTGTGTGGAAAGGATTTGGAGGGGAGACTAGAAAGCAGACTTAGTGCTTGTGCCCTGAGCTGAGACGTTGCTGAAGAAGCAGGAAAGTAAGGAGAGATCGGCAGGAGTGAGTAGCAGTGATGGGAAGCTGGATGCCCGTAGAGCAGTTCCTGTGCTCCGATCAGCTTGTTGGGGAATCTGTGTGATTTTAATGTACCTTTTTCTAGCTGGTGTTTGCAACAGTTCCCTGGGGCTTGCTGATGAAACAAGGTTTCTTTCTAATTCCTCCTTTAAACAAGCATGCGGCTGCTTAATGTTTAGCTGGCTGTGAGACCACATGCATGGCTACATAGGTCACACCAAGTCCCAGCACAGGTAGGTTATCGTGATCTTGTGAATCCATGGTACTGTTTGTTGAGCAGTACTGCAACATTAACTATTGAGAAATGTGTTTATTAATATCCTTTGGCTTTTTTATGTCTGTTAGCTGATCTGTATCTGGCTTAAACATCATTTAGTTTGGAAAAAACATCCTTTTTTTTCCTTTAATAGCCTAGCTAAACAGGAAAAGTAGATATGGTGGTGCCATACTTTGGACCCCTCTGCTGTAACAGCATCCCAGCTGGGATGGAAGCAGGGAGAAAGGGTAGTGTGGCATCCTGCTTTTCTCTCTGGGGCTCTTGGTGTGTGTTCCTGGACCGTGAGCCAGCTCGGCTGGCCACAGTGGGACAAGCACTCTCTAAGCATCACAAGCCACCTCAAATGATAAGTCAGGGGACTGGGCGGACAATACCTGCCAACAGGTGAGGAATGAAAAAGGACAGACCTAGTTTGCAGCTCCAGAGGCTTGATGGCTAAGCACATATGAGCACGTGAGCATGCATTCCCTTGGTTGCTAATACTGCTTACAAGTGATAGGGGAAAGGGACAGGTTGCACGCTGCATGTGAATACATATGTCCCACACAGGGCTGATTTTTCCCTTTCTAAGGTGTTTTTAGTGAACCCATTCTGCAAGAACATTCTCCCTTCTGCAGCTTGTGTGATATTCGCAGCCAGCTGGTAGAAACTGTGTGTTGGTTTGTTTTTTCCCTTCCTATCCCCTTCCTCTCATTATTGGAAATGAAAGGAGGCGAAGGCAGAGATGAGGCTGTGTATTGTGCTGTGCCTTTATTCTGGCCCCACTGGCAGCATCCCGAGCCTCGTGATGAATGAGCTTGTTGCGTGAGATCCTCCACTGAGGCTTCAGCATCTCTAATAAGGTGGCCGGCATTTCACTGTCCTCTGCGCCTGCCTCTGCTTTATTAACTGCACCACGGCAATATTAAGCTGAAGCACCGGGCCAGCATGATCAGAAGGAGGAAGGCAGCTGAGGAGAGGGTGGAAGGAAGAAGATACCAGAGTAGCATGGGAGAAGAGCACGCACAGAGCAGGAGAATCAGGGCAGCAGCGGGCAGTTGAAGTGGAGGATTAAAAAATGGGTTCCCGCTGGACTGATGCATGCAGCTCTGCATAGACCTGCTGCTGGCAATCAGGGAGGCAAAGGATGTTTAAGAAGGAGGAGGTAGAGCCAGACCTTGGCTTTAATGTCTCTGTCTGCTGGACCTGTGCTAGTGACTGCAACACAGCACCTGCTCTGTGTGCACAGAGCAAGAGGCTGGCTGGAGCTGTCCCCTTTTTCCCCCTTGCACTAATTTTATGCGCTTTAAACTGTGCTGGCAGCACACCTGACCCTTTCTCCTGAGGCTGCAGCTAGCCCAGGGGAGACATTTGGCCTATGCTGCTTTTCACCCAGAAGACCAAGTCTTTCCAAACACATCCTGGGCCAGTTCTGTCAGGATGCCAGGACTCTAGGAACTGTAGTAAGGATGTGAGGAGGGCAGTCTTGTTGGCAGCCAGTTGCTGTGTCTGTTCAAGTTGCAGGTTGAATAGAGACAGGGCACAGACTGAGAAAAGAGTTGGGTCCAAAGTATTTGGTGGAGGGAAAAGACCCTCACAAAACTTTTCCCCTATGCTCCTAGAGGAGGTACATGCCAGGCCAGTTGCAACCCATGGGGGGCATGTATACCTTTATTAATTTCTGTTTCACAGCCAAACCTGGGTGGCAGCCAGGTATTTATTTGGTTAAACCCACATGCCCCTGAGGATAGACTCGACTGGGGGATCTAAAGCTTTGCAGTCCAGACTGAAGGCTGATTTCTTGGTTTGTCCTGGATTAGGTGATGTGTGAGAGTAAGTGATTTGACATTGCTCCCAGAGGCTTTAGATACCCAAATTCCACTGAACTCCCAGCTGAGGTGGAATTTGCACTGTCTGAATCTCACCCTCAGGCTTCTCTCTGACTCTCCATTTTGTTTCTCTTCTAAAGGTTATGTCTAGACAAGGGAAATGGCTCCTGACCTCCTCCTATTTGCTGGCTGCCTTCCCAGTGCCCTAGCTCATGGCAGCCTGCGGAGAGGAGCTGCTGCCAGCCCCCCCAGTCAGGCTCCACTCCCCAAAAAGCCTCATGCCAGGAGCTGTACAACTCCAGCCTCCTGCTTCTGACTTGTAACCTCTCCTCCCAGATAATGGGTTGATCTGGTGCTAATGATCCCAGGTGAGGTCACTGCCACTGGGAGCTGGGTCTGCTCTTGCTTGGCAGAGTGGCGGTGCAGAGGGCTGGCAGATGTGGGGGCTGAGTGGTTGGGATGCCAGTTTGATCAGCACCCAACTTGCGTGCATGCAGATAGGGCATTGTTGATACAAATGGATCCTGGCAGCATCCTGGTGCCAAGTTTGTGCTTGGTTCCCAGAGTTACTGCCCTGGTCCTGCCCACCAAGTCTGCTCCCAGGTTCCTCACAGGAAGGCACTGAGCTGGGGAAAAGCACTGGAGCAGTTCCCAGCCCTCTGACCCATCTTGCCTGAGGGAGGAGAAGGGTGCAGAAAGCAATCCCTCAAGGAATTTGCACCCTTATCTATTGAAGGCAGGTACAAATTTGTTGTTCACTGTGAGAACCACGTGCAGCCATGGGTTCCTAGGGGCCAGTCCTTGCCCCAGCATGGTACAATGGCAGGATATGGTCTGGCCCTGTGCCTTTGTTTGGGACCACTGTCCAAACTGTGGGCAGATCAGCTCAGGTGAGGAGGTGGGTCCTGGCCGTGTTGGAAATGAACATGTCTCTGGTGTGGGAAGCTCTCCAGTGGCAGCCATTGCTTCCTAGTTTGAACTTATGGTTTTATACATCAGGGCTGGAGGCAGGCAGAGGAGGGATTGCATGTGCCTGTTTTTACCAAGCGCCACATCTGCATTGCACCCCTGCCCTGCCTTGCTGATGGCCTACGCCCCGGCCGTGCCCTCACTTCATCTTCTTGCCTCATGCTCTCCACACTGACAGATTTGCTGTAAACCTTCCTCCCTGCATCCCTGTTCCAGTCATCCGGTAGCTTCAGTTAATGATGAACACTGAGCCTGCATACCTGGAGAACTGCCTTTGCAAACCTGTCAGCCTAGAGGATGTAACAAAGGCAGAGGGAGGCTTGGTGTCTGGGACAGTGAACACTGGGCTATGGAAAGCTGTGTCAGAGGTCTTTTTCCCAGGAGCAGCATCCCCAATAACACATCTTGCCACAAGGACCCAGGCACTGCACAGCAACAGGCAGGAAATTGTATCTTTACAATGCAGTCCTTGTTCTTGCCCTTCCCCCACCAAGCAAGCATGACTGTGGCAGGGAAGCTTCACTGACACATAATTCATCTTTTTTAGTGGTGGTGATTTTGACAATGATGTTTTTCCCATTGTTTTCTTGAAACTTCCCTGCTGCCTTAGCAGACTGAATGGTGTTCAGGCTGGTATGGTTCAACTGGCATGGTTCAGCTCCTTCCTCAGTGGGGCACCAGAGAAAGGGGGCACCTATGGGTGACTCCAGAGGACAATGACTTGAACTGGACCCCTTGCTCTGGTCTGTGGAGGCAGCGTGGGCTAGGGTTCAAGGGTGGATTCTATGGAAGGGTGCTGAGGAAGCATGGTAGTAGAGAGGTCCTGAAATGCCACAGGACCCAGGCAACAAATGAATGAAGCCTGCAGCAGTGATTGTGAACTGAAGGGTATCTTGGAAAAATGCCATGCTGTGTGTGCACAGGACCTTGGTGCACTAATGGAGGTGAGTTGGGTTCATTCCTCCCCTCTTGGAGACATTGGTTCTGAAATGGACTTGCTCCTCCAGTCAGGAGGATCCAAAGGCTTCTCTCCAGGGGGAGCTCAGGCTCCTGAACACTGTTCTCTATCAGGGCTGGGAATTCAAGAAAATTCTGCATAAAGATATAATTTATAGACAAGGTGTACTTGTCTGTATAGGAAGAGGAGGAATAGGATGTTAGATGGTGTTTTGCCAAATCACTAGGCCTAGCACAAAGGTTGCAGCCAGCAGTAAAACAATCCAGTAACCAGATTCTATTGTACACAGAAAACTCAGTATATGGGTGATTGCTGGGGGTACAAACAAGTCAAACAGATCACACATAATAGACATCAACCCCAGCGACAACACAGCACGACCAATAATAGGTGGAATAAAGAAACAAAATCTCCCATAGAAGAGATGGGAGACAACCAAGTCAATAGGCTCATCATAGAAGTAGCCCCATATTGTCTCCCCACGAAGCCTGCATTTGCAAATGCCAAACCTGACTGGGGCCCAGTTGCAGGGAGAGTCAGGAGGTCCTTCCCCAACAGGAAACTCTGCAAAGTGCATCCACCTCACAGACAGACACTCCACCCTTCCTGCAAGTGGTCCCAGCTTTTATGCCCAAAAAGGACACCTGGCACTCGTTTACCCAAATGTGGGGCACCTGGGGCTTGCTTACCCAAGGGCTTTCCTTACAAGGCCGGCCACACCTTGGAGGAAAGCCAAAGGGCAAACTCATCCCCTCCTTTTGAAGGACCATGGGAACCACCCATATGTCAACCTTAATTCAGGGCTTGGGGTTCAGACCCCAGTACTTCAGATGGTAGGTAGGATCCCTCACACTTCCAGTTTCAGGATTTTCGTAACACTGTGGGTTCTTTTCCTATGCAGCTGGCTCAGAGAAACACCATCCAAACCTTCATTCCTGTGCAGAAAATGGAGAAAGGCCTGTTGCTGGAGCACATCTTGCCCAACCTGAAAGTGCCTCAGAGCTATGAAGTTCACCTGACGCCCATCACCAGCTTTGGGGCTGGGGATATGGCTGCCCGCATCATCCAGTACATGGAACGTAGGTGTCTCCTCCTTGGTCCTGGCTACAAGAGCAGGTCCGAGCCTCAGGCCTGGGGACATAGGCATGTGTAGACATTGTCTTCTCTGACCTTGGGTGGATCTCTCTGCTCTATGGAGTTTTGATGGCACAGTATTATCAAATTTTGGTTGTTGCCATCAAGGCAGAGCACTATCCAGAGACCTCTGAGGGCCAGTCTCTACTCATCCTTCACTCAGCAGCTCTGAATAAAGCTCTCTCCGCTCTGTGGGCAGGAGAGCCCCAAAGCAGCAGTCCCCGGTCAGGCCATGCTGCAGGTTCCCCCAGCACAATGGTGTATTTTAGAGGACAGCCACTGGACACTGTGTATTAGCTGCATGCCCATAAAGAGGATTTCAGGGGGTGTCAGCTCTTTGCCAGAGCTGAATGTCCAGTTCCTTTTTTAACTAGTCACTAGTAAACCTGTCACTCTGCCCAGTACCCTGAATCCCAGATCATCCCATGGACATACACTGACCATGCTTCTCTCCCCAGCATCCCAACAGCTCACAACTCTCCCCATTCCTACAACCCTATGATTCCTTCACTTAACTCAGGTGTTTGGACCCTGTATTTCAGCAGAAAGTACAGATCTCCCTCCTCCTATGTTTGCATGATTTCATGCAGCCCTCTTGTCCTGTGGAGTGGCAAATATCACTGGTGTACACTCCAGGATACCTGTTGTCTCAGATTTCCAGTGTCTCTTGTTGATGTCCCTCAGATACCCAAGCTTTAGCTCCTAGTGGGTGCTCCAGAAAGAAACTGCTTGGATTGTTGGAAGGGTTCCCCTGTGCAGTCCCGGGATTCCACACTCCCCCATAGGTGGAGTTTTCTTAAGATCAGTTGCTGCTTGGATCAGACAATCAGCATCTTTTTCCATCACCAAGGCAGACACTGGGCACTGCTGTTTCACGGGGGTGCTGCTAGAAGATGGGTGCATCTATGACCTTTCTTGATGTGTTTGTTTTATTTTCAGACTTTGGTTGTGATATGCAATTTGAGAGAGTACTAGCTGTTCTGACTTGTTTTTCTGTTCCCTCTTCCAGCAATCAACTATCCCAACCCAACAGGTAAGAAACAAGACCTTTGTATTTATGTCTCAAATGTAATGCTTGTTAGTCAAGTGCTCCAGCAGTTCAGACAAGCCAAACAGCTGGAATACACAGCTGACTTTGCCAAATCTTTTTTCCCAAAAGAGGATGAAATTGCACACACTAATGCTTCCAGTAAGTAATGCCATTTGTTGCATCTCGAATTATTTCCAGGAGATACACACCAGAGATACGCCTCCCACCTGATCTCTCTGTGACTGGATAGGCTGTGATCTTGAACCCACCCTCCCCCTAACATTAGCTATCTGCATCCAGTATACAGGTTATTAAATATTCCCCAAAATATCTGTGTTTAAGGAATGTATATCCCCCATCCTCTTCAGACCAGGAAGGATACAGCTTGACATCTCTGCAGGCTGGAGTGGAGCAGTTTCCAGCTCAGTCAGATCTGGCTCTTCTTACAAACTCCTTGAGCACAGTCCCTTTCTTCTTCCCCCCCAGTGTCATCACTGTTTACTTACTTATTTACCTTCTGGTCATTCCTGCCAAGATGCAAGCCCATCTTTATTGAGCACCCAGAATTCCCACTGATTTTGAGAGCAGAATGCACAACATCTCAGAACTGTGTTCTTTAACAAGAGTATGATGGTGCCCATCGAGCATAAAAGAGGATTTCTAGCGTGCTGTAAGTAGCGGTGGAGTGATCATCAGGGGATGAAACAAAGTCCCTTTGGTTCGATTGTTGAATATAAGCCCAGGCAAAGCTCTTGGGCAAAGATGGGCAGACTACTTGCTGGTGCTCCATGGTAAGCAGGTGATTCCATGTAGCTGTTTCTTTCTTCCTGTTTCCAGCTGCTGAGTCAGCATTCAGTCTTTTATTCTATTACTCTGTGTATGTGTAGGCAAGTGGTACTGCTGCACTGCAGGGTAGCAGTGGGAAGGAGAAGCCAGCATTAGGCCATGGCAGCCAGGAATCGGAGTATGGGGTTGTCTTGTTAAGGCAGCCACGAGGCATTCACTTGTGCAAGTTCACAGTCCGCGGATGGTTTGATGAGCCGTAGTCTGCCTGAGAGCAGGAACTTCTTATAGAGTCAGAGGCATTTTGCAGCTCCAATTCCTGATTCCCTTTCCTTTGCTTTTTCCCACTTTCTGATTCTCTTTAAACATTCTCCATGGAAGACTTGCTGGGAAACACTGTATTGCCAGGGACCGGATCCAGAATGTATCCCTTGGTACTCACTGGAGGAGGCAAGTATCTCAGCCCACAGGAGGAAGCGAAAAAATCTGGTCTTTTGCCGCTTGCTTTCACACTGCATAAATCACTGGTAAAGCCAGAGCAACTTTGGTCCTAATTGTATCAGTCTCTTGGGGTCTTTGTAAACTGAACCTTCAGACTGCTTGACTGGGGTTGCTTTGGCAGCTAGATTGAGACCGGAACAACTGCATGGAATTTGCCAATGGTGGAGGATAACTCAGCCACGCTTATATTTTCATGCGGTAAACCCAACACTTAGGGTTTCTCCGTGATACAAGTTACCCAGCCTCTGCTGGATATTGGGACCTCTGGACCAGTCATCAGGGTCTTGCCCATGAATTTGTGCCTTGAGATGACTGCCTGAAGTTGCATCCACCACACGTGCATTCAGAGATGCCCTTTCCTTTCAGACCTGCTACCAGTGACATATGAGCCCAGAGGCTCTTGGCTCTGTCTCTGAGCCACAGGTCAGTTCCCAGACTCTCATCCCAGTAACATGGCAATCCCTGCTACTTCCTTTTGTTTTCCCACATCACCTGCTACCACCACCCCCAGGGAAAAGGACTGGGACAGGATTGTAAAGGTATCCTCATGCTAGGCTGCCTAGCCAAATTCTGGGAGCAAACATTGAGAGCTCTCAAGTGAAAGGCAAAGATTAGATGATTAATGCCTCTGGCAGCCTGATCCAAGGGCATGCACAATGGTGATTAATTTACAAACTCTGAGAGTCACTTAATACAATTATTTCTTCATGCATTTTCTCTCTCAGCCTAATAAGATGTTAATGACATTGGGGCAGGCATGCATGTGGCATGGTTAGTTACAGAGCCAGGTACTGTGGTTCTAAAGCAAAAGCAAAGTAAAAGCAGAGGGACTGAACAAAAAACACTGAGGATTTCAAATATTTAGAGGTTAGTAAGACTGACTGTAACGCTTAAATATCAGTTAATCTGGTTCTAAAAAACAGAATTTATCTTAAAAACTGTCTTAGAATTATCTTAGTTCTAACATAATACCTTAAAGATCTTAGAATAATCAGTCCTTTTAATTTCATTACTAAATTCCAGTGTTGGGGAATCTGCTCTGTCCTTCTTACCTCTCCCCTGCAATTTTCTTTGGATATAGCCTTCAGTTTCTAACCTAAACCCTGTGGTGCTTCCCCACAAGCTATTCCAGGATGGTTTGGTTTCGCTGGTTCTAGCAGATGTAGCCTTGCAACCTTAGTGATGAGGGCATTGAGAAGCGTAAAGGATTTTTTTTTTTCTCTTGGCCAATGTGTCCTGCCCTTCTAGAGCAGTTACACTATTTCCCAAATATCTGCACTCTGGCTGTGTGTGGTGCTAAAATATTTTGGGATCATGGACAAGTACAGTGGGTGGTGATCACCAGTACCAGATGCTGGTTGTTGATTACCCTGGCTCATTGCTTACTGTCTAGTGCTTGTATGTCCTATCTCTGATGATGCCTCATAGTCCAGAGGAATCTGAGCTTGTTGCCTCAGTATGAGCATGTGGGAATGAGATGTGAGCCTGGAGTTTACAGTTGGATTCCTCAAATCCGTGCCTATTCCTCAGGAATGTGTGTAATGCAAAGGTTAAAAAAGGTGACTGCCACCAATTCCTTGTATTATGATGGCAGATAAGATTGTCTGGGCCATATTACGCCCTTGTCACAGATGGAGATATTAAAGCAGATGGCAATTCAGTACGACCCAACCAGTTATGGTATTGTGAATCTTTCTTCCATTACTGGTTATAAATGCTTTAGAAACTTGCCATGGAAAAGGCTGTTAAAAGCTGTTTCTTAGATCCAAATGTACTTTGAGGTCACAGTACAGTTTTCATTGTCTTCGTCTTCTAGATGGGGAAACTGATCTCCAGAGAGAAAGTGAGAGCCTGCAACCGAACCAAGGCTTGGAGTGTGGTCCCTTGTGCTCCAAGCCAGTTTCAGTCATCAGACCACAGCTAAATGAAGAAGGCAATTTTATTCAAGTGCGCTCCATCTGCTATTCACCCATAGTCTGCAGCTAGAATAGGATTATTATTTTTTGCATTCATCTGGCAGTCAGAATTTCAGGAGTAGGGATGGCTTCCCCCTAAGGACTTGAAATGAAAACTTCCATTATGTTTCTCAAGAAGGCAAAGCTACAAGAAATGCTAATAGCCATGGCACAGGGTCTCTCCCCTGGGAATGCAGGGAAGTGTCTGTAACCAGGAGCAAACATCTCTGCACTTTGAGCTGCTGCCACTGCAAAGCCTGCCAAGGAAATCTGTTTGGTGAAGGCAGTGCTAACTCCAGCCTTTGAAGAACCAGCTCCCCTGCCACCTCCACCTCACCACTAACAATCCAGAGAACAACTTCTGTGTTCAATATTTAAATCTGCTGTTTAATTTTTAAACAGGAAGATTCCTTTGTGCCACCATGTTGAGCCAGGATCCCTGGAAGATGGTGTGAGTCTGGAAGAAGGTTTGCTTCACACGGCCGAGGTCAACAGTTAGATCACCGCTGTGGCCTCTGAGACACAGCAGGTCATTTAAAGGTTTTCTTTTTGGACAGATCAGCCAGGTTTCTCCTGGTGAGCCTTGTCAATAACCATCCACAGGGCATGTGCTGGCAGTGTCCCAAACCACACTGAACACCTCCTAGTTATTCTGTGCACCTCCACTTCTAGCTTGGAGATACACCAGAGCTGTGTCTTCCTGTGGCTTGTTTTAAACCAAAGGACCAGGAGTCAGAGCATCTGGGTTCTGTTTCCAGCTTTAGCATAGCCTTCTGTGACCTTAAACGTGTCTCTCTATACTTTTGTGCATCTGTTTCCCCACGTGTAATGTGGGAGATATACAGAAAGAGGCATTGCTACCTCACAGAGATGTTAAAAAGCTTTGTTCACTAGTTGTTGCAAAGTGCCTTATGATCCCAAGCTAGGCAGAGGCAATATGCTGTAGTTATAAACTCCCACACAGCAAATGGTGTTTCACGTAAGCCTGATCATGTTGTGGTATCTGTGATGCATAGGACCCTTCCCTATTTTATACTCTCTGCTAGAAGTGTTGCCTTCTGGAAGCAGCTACATCTGAGTGAGAGGAGAGGATGAATTTATTCCTCCTCAGGTAGTTGCCTGTCTGGCCTTTGTGTTACAGCTTTCAGCTCTGCTTTCTACCTGGTATTTCAGGTTAAGGGAATTCTATGCTGGAGAAAGATGTCACCTTTCTCCTCTGAAGGTCCATGTACACAACAGGGTCAGAGGTACAAACCATCCTAGTTCCTTTGATTACAAAAACACTGTCACAGTGGATCCTGCTATGTAAGATAATGCATTTGTAAGAGAAAACTTGTCTTCGAACTGCAGCTGGCAACCTGTGAGCTAGAGACATGCAAATGTTTGTCTTCGGTTCAATGGAGAGAGGCTGGGATGTTAGACCAACCCAGCAATATCAGACAGCTTATGGGCTCTGGACCCTCTTCTGAGGACCAGTGGGTGTTTGCTGCAGGCATGAATTCCCTCCTCTCAGCCATAAGGGCTGGTGAAGGACCCTTAAAAGCTGCTTTCTCCCCCTTTTTCCCCTCCATCTCCTTGTGCTTGGGATGAAAGTGGCACCCCCAACCCACACAATTGCTGTGCCTCAGACCCTGCAGGCATCTGCCTAGTCTGCTCCCCACTCAGTTCTCCTCCTTCAGCTCCAGCTGCCATGTGGCCCCCTGTGCTTGGCACTTCGGAGCAGTGGCTAATTTGGATTAGGATGCTAATTAGAAATGAGCGGATTGAACGGAAAGCACTTAGCCAGGGTTAATTAGCAGTTAAGTGGCCAGACCAGCCAAGCTCTGATGGCTGCACTCAGCTCACAGGAGCAGCATTTCCCACTGAGCCTACAGAAAATCCAGCTGTCCTGGTCCATGAACCAAACCCGTGTCTTGCAGCACATTGCCGAGCCTCTGGTGTCGAAGACTTTTTTGCAGGGCACAGCAAGAGGCTGCCTCCTCTTTTCTTGCTGCTTTGGTGGGGGGGGCTGGAGAGAGACAGACAAGAAGGGGCCACAACAGTGTGAAGACCCCATTTCCCTACCACAGGGGTCTGCAGGCTTTTGATGTCTGTTTGGATGGCAGTCGTTTTCATTTCCAAGTGGGAGGGGATGGAGGGAGCCTTAGCTGCAGTGTAGGAACCGGGAGGTGCAGCATCTCAGAGTCAAGATGCTGTTCATTTCATGGGTATTTTCTCCTCTCTGGTACAAGATGGCAGATTTTGATGTGCATGGTAGTTGTGTGAAGTTCCAACCATCACCACATACCATGTCTGGAGCTGTTGGCCCTGGCATTGCAGAAAGCTTCCCTTGCCCATCCAATCCTTGGCATCTAGCCCATAGATTGCTGACCCTGCACTGCCCTACATGTTCTGCCATAGTCACCCATGCTAGAACAGAGAGCCTCCTGCCCAGGAACCAGAGGAAACCACCACTGAATATACAGGAATGCAGGAGCCCAAGTAGGCTTATCTTCATCTGGGCATGCTAACAGGAACAGTGTCAGGAGCAAACTTCAAAAAGTTGAGTCTTGCACCAGCATGCCATGGATGAGGTTTCTAGCACACCCCAAGCCCTTAGCAAGAGTCTTGTTTTCCTTTCTGTATGTGTTCTTTCATGGCTTTTAAGTACTTTATCTTTCAGTTTCATAGTACACCTCCTTGCTCTTACATAAAGGCAATATACCTTATATAAGGTGCTAACAGTGTCTGCGCCACTTGTGAGGTCTGAGATCCCACTCTCAGCCCATTCTCCAGCTCTGCTTTCTGCCCAGGGACCTTTCAGAACAAAAAGCAATTTTCACATCAGGTCTTGGACCTGTTTTCGCTCTCTCTTCTGCTGGTTTCCTCCATCCCACTTCTACTGTGTCAGCAGTGCAAAGCTGGTTCTTGGCCTTTGTTTTTTGTGGCTCAGGAACTACCTTTTTACCACAAAGGTTACCATCTTCAGCCTGGTCATGTCCAATTCATTCCAATCTCTGCAAGTCCATATTGAGTTATGTCTATGCACAAGATTTTTCAGCTGTCTAACAATGTTGCTGTAGGGTGTGACTGCCTTGTGGTAGTAATAAAACTGAGCCTTATTGCACATGTGGTTGATCCTACATAAAAACCTTTTGCCAACATGACTTATTTTGTTAGGGGAAGCAGCATAAGCTGAAATATCAAATGTGCTTTTTACCTGGTATAAATTGGATGTACTCTAGCTAAATGACACATTTGTAGCACTGAGCTGACCTCTTCTCCACAGTTGATTTTTTTCTTGTGTGCCATAGTTTAGTTTAATATATAGCCCAAAGTGGGGTCATCTACTGGTGCTTTTTCCTCTCTCTCCTGGGGAAATTTTTCTACCATCAAGTTGTCCTGGTTTAAAAGCCCTTGTGGCCTGTTTGCCTTCAATGCTCTTTTTAGCCTTCTCTACATTTGCCCCCTCAGACCTCTCAGCAGAATCTCTCTTTCTCTTTAGCCCTAATAGCTTTCTTCCATTTCGTTAGACTATCACATCCATCAGCCTGGATTAACCCTTCTGTAATCGTTCTAATGTCCCTGCTCACTGCAGGGGGGTTGGACTAGATGACCCTTGAGGATCCCTTCCAACCCAATACATTCTATGATTCTATGATTCATAATATATGTAATTCATATATTCCTTTTCAGCCACCTCCCGAGGTCAGGGGCTGCCCATCTGTCCCTAGCTTGACGCAGAGCCACAGTCTAGATGTAGCAGTGCCGTGCAACTTGCTGCAAGCATCCAGGCAGCATTGGGGAGGAAGTTTGAAAAGCCACAGCTGACCAGCTCCTTCCCTTCCCCGCAGATAACACCTGCCGCTTTGAGGATGAGAAGATCTGTGGCTTTGTGCAAGACAAGATGGACAACTTTGACTGGACCCGGCAGAACGCCCTGACCCAGAACCCCAAGCGCACGGTCAACACGGGGCCCCCCACGGACATCAGCGGTACGCCAGAGGGTAGGCACACATCTGGGTTTCTTTTGGCTTGTCAGGAGTCCCACAGCTCTGGGAGCTGGTGGAGTGCTGATCTGCTTTCCACACAACACGCTTCTCTTCCACACAGGGTCCAGGGAGCAGGCAGTTAGTTTGCATCTTACTGATTGGCATTAAACACACAATTAAAACGCCCACGACTTTGTTTAAGGGAATAGTGTAAGCATTAGTCCTTGTTACCAGCTAATTGCCTGCTGCCTAATGCCCTTGTCCTATTTGATGCTTGTTTTGAAGTAAAAAAAAAAGGATAAACAAGCAGGAGAACATCTCTAACACCTAGAAACAGCCCTGCTGGTTTTCGCCAACTGATTACTCAAAGCACATCTCAAGGAGGCAAACAAATCTCCTTAGTACCAAGCAGGAGCATGAGAGGGCAGGCGGGAGCTGCCTGTGGGGTGGCACCAAGTGCCTTGCCTCTAGCTGGAGGAGACTGGTGGTGTGTATTGCTCATGCTAGCTGTGCATGGAGTACATGCTCCCATTTTAGCTAGATATTGCTATCGCCTTTCTCTAAAGAGGAGAGTGAATTTGTATGCAAGCACAAATCTTTGAACTCAGAAAAAATGGGAAACATCCAATGGCCAGCTAAGGAAATGGCTTTTCCCATTAGTGTTCAGTACACCAGCCTGATCAAGCATTGAAAACGACGCCAACAAATTGAATACCTAATCTGTTCCTCCCTGGGTTGTTAACAATACCAACTACTTTGGTATTGTTCTCTTTAGATAACAATATTATTTAGGCCAGATATGCTGAATCATCTCTCCTTCTGCATGAGGCAGAGAAATTAGGCTGGAATGGTTTCTCCCTCCTCTTTCTGGTTTTCTCTTTAAACAGTGCAGTCAGGTCTGGGGCTCCTTTTGCTGCAGGAGAAAGGCTCATTCTGCATGTGGACAGATGTGAGTGCATGTTCAGGGACTCATCTGCTGCATGTGCTCACAGTGAGTCTGCTGGTGCCCATCTCTCCTGCTCTCCCCTAAATACTGCAGAGGCAGGGGAGGCACTGCAGACATCCTGCAAGTGTCTCTGGCCGGGATCACAGAGAGTGCAGAGTGGATGGGAAGAACAAGGCCATGTCTCTCAGAGCAGGAGTGAGTGGTCTCCCGGCCTCTGGCATCCCATCGCTTGCAAGGAGGGAGACCCACTGCACACTGCCTTTCCCACCTTTCCCTCTCATTCTGTAGGTTATTACATGTTCATCGAGGCATCCCGGCCCCGGGTGACAGGAGACAAAGCCCGGCTCATCAGCCCCCTCTACAACATTACTGCCAAGTTTTACTGTGTCTCCTTCTACTACCACATGTACGGGAAGCACATTGGTGAGTACCCTCTGGGGAAGGGTCACCCCAGCCTAGTGCCTCCAGCCTCCGCTCCGCCAGCCGTGCCTGTGGCCAGAGATTCACAACTCCTACTCCAGTGCTCTAAGTTGCCAGGCTGGGCTGTTGCTTTCAGAAACTTGTCCCTTACCTACACCCCAGCAGTGTCAGGGTTGTGAGGCTGTTGCAGCCCATCCTTGGGGCAGTATCTTGCAGTCAGCCATTACCCCTTTCCCTCTGGCTCACTCCTCCTCTAGCATAAGGCTGCCTACTCTCCATGAAAAAAGAGCATTGTACCCATGTGCACACATTTCCCCTGCTCATAGCTACAGACACCTTGCTTCAGGCAGCAGGACACCAGGTGAACAGTCTGTCTGTCAGAGAGGAGACAGAGGTGAAGGGGATTTGTGGGACCAGAGGGCTCTTTTGTGGCTGCAGCTATTTTGGGGTGGGCAGGATGCATGTTCCCTCAGCTGTGCCAAGGGGCTGTCTGCTCTGCCTGACTCCCTGCTCTCTAACCGCAAGCCTACGAGTGCAGCGAGCACCCCAGAAGCGCCTGGCACACTAATGAGTTTCCATATCCAGTCAAGGAGCAATTGCTAATTCGTCACCTCTTGATTATAATTTCATTAATTTGAATAATAGATGCACTCTTCCCACAGCATGCTAGGTTATTAATCACCTGCTGGACTGGAGCCTGACTGAAAAATCAGGGCCCAGGCAGGAATGTGTCCGCCCTTCAATAAACGGGGTTAATTAACAGCTCTCTGCCTTGGCACCATCGATGTCATTGGGAGGGAACATACTTCTCAGCCCAGCCATCACGTCTCTGCGCACGTGTGGCACAGAAGAGAGGTTAAACTGCAAAATCTGGGATCTCCTTCTCTCAGCGGGGGTGAGGCTTTTGAAACCCTGACCTCATCGGTGCTGGGGGGTAAGGGCTGGGCTGCGGTTCACTGAGCAGGTCTCCATCTCTGTCTCTGCTCTGAGGGCTCATATTTGCTGCCTACACTCAGAGTCCAGCTAGCTCAGAGGTGTTCGCACACACCTGTATTCCCCCTGCAGACAGGCTGCTCCATGCTGTCTTCACACCGGCGGTGGCATGCTGCTCAGGCAGAGCACTGTCAGTGTTGGTTCACACCGGGTTTTCCTGGATGGGCTGGTCTGGCTTAGCTGATGGAGTCCAGCTAGTAACGCTGGCTGGCAAAATGCCTTGTCCCCTGCAGTTGTCCGTTGTGGTCAGTCAGCCTTCCTGCCTAATTCCTCAACGTCTTCTCCTGGAGACTTTGAAATGGATCTCATTCTTTGTGATTGCAATGAAGGGTGGCCCGGACTGGCAAGGAAAAAAGATGTGGAGGGAGGAGGAGGAGGCCTTTCTTGCTTTCTTTCCTTTAGGAATACAGCTGTGTGTCGTATTACCAATCTCATTTAATGGAGAAAGTAAAAGCCCATCAGCTTTTGCTTGCTTTTGGAAGAGAGCACTGTTTTACAGCTCTCATGTGGTGGTCTATCTGGAGACGGAGTGGACTGGACATGCCAGAGAATCAATTCATTACAGGTTTTTGGCTTTCAGCATTTTAACTCTTTGCTCATTTGCTCCACCCACAAATTGCCCAGAGAAAAAGATACAGTGACTCCCAAGACCTAAGAAAGCCGCAGAATGCCATTTTCCATTCGTTGACTTCAGGCACCTTTTGTATCTGTTGGGTTTTCCCTTCATACTCAGTGTTGCTGCCCCCTGCCTGCTTCCCGTCTTCTCCTTGCTGCACAAAGGGGATGATAAATTTGGGCAAGGTGGATCGACTCTTTCATGCCATATGATGATTTCCAGGGTGGGTGCTGCTGAGCTGAAAGCAAATAAATTATTTTGAAATTAGACTAAATAGAGTCAGAGAATGAAAGAGAAACAAATGAGAAAAAGTTCTTGGCCTGTGGAATATGTGGCTTGGTCTAGCGAGCCCACAATGTATCTGTCTGCAAATTGAAATTCAGTACCCTGTATCTACTCTCTGTTCTGGAGTTTCTTTCAGGGCCAGTCATGATATTCTGTAATTGTTTTGGCTTCTCTTCTACATACCAGGGTACCAGGGTGAGGCTGAGACCTCTCCAGGAAAAAACAGAATGCCTAGTAATCCTTAAATTGTCTGGTTTTCATCATTCCCTCTATGCTACTTACTAACTCTTACACTACTTGGTCTTTTTACTTGCTGTCACGCTGGCAGCACTCTGGCATGGCTGTCCTCATCCCTGCACATGCATGAACGAATCCACATTTGGGACACGCTCGTTTTCACCAGCAGGTCTAATGCTACATTTCTAATGCACGTTGGTTACTCCCTGGCTGGTTTTGCTTGTGTGGAGGTTGTGAAACCCTGCCAGAAAGCTTTAGCTTATTCAGATGGTGCCAGGCTCAATGACCTTGGCGACTGAAGTCCTCTCAGAGTCCCCTGGGGAAGTGGCAGCCTGCCTGAGGGCAAAGCAATTTTCTTCAGCTCTTCTTTAGCCCTGGGTTGGAGGAGAGTGCCCCATCTCAGATAGAGGGCTCCTTGCTAGGACTTCTCATGTCAGATGAGGAGACCAACCCTGGCCTCCTACCTGTATCACATGTGCGACAATATGAAGGAAAAGATGGGGTGGCTACAACCCTGGGTAATGTCTTGCTTCCCCTGATGCCTGCAGACATGGCCCCAGCCCCTGGCTCTCCTAGTGCCAGCCCAGTCCTGCCAAGCCACATGCCAGCCCTCCTCAGCCAACCGTAGCACTTAGCAAGAGCATCTCAGATTGCTGCTGTTGGCAGACAGTGCCAACAAGAGTACATCTCCCAGCCTAAGCCTCTCGTAGCAGCTCCAGCTCCATCATGGAGCAAACCGAAACTCTGTCACTATGAAAAGAAGCCATATAAAATCCCGACATTTATTTATTTTTTTAATAACCCTTTTATTACCTTTCCCCCTCCCCTCTACAGAACTTGAAAGCTGGTTTGCTCTCACAATCTGACTATAAAATATCCATAGCCATCCAGGCAAATCTTCCCTGGGAGAGTTCCCAGACACTACTCGTTTATAATAGATATGACGAAAGAGAGAAACAGAATACAAATGGAGCGTTTGTAGCCATGGTATAAAATATTCAGTGACTAGCAGAGTAGGGTGATGCTGAATATCTCTCAGCCGATGAGAGAGCAGGGTGAAGGGGAGCTCCCTGCAGGCAAGTCCCGTTCTTCTGGAGTTATTTGGTCATCGGTTTTCCTTCCCCCAGCCCCCTCTGGAGTGAGCATTTGCACTGCCCTATGATCCTTCCAGTCCAAGCACAAAAATCAGGGGGAGGGGAAGCAACGAAATCACATTTCCACCAGGCATTAAAGAACTGTCTTGCTTTCAGCAGGCACAGATGTATCTAACAAGGAATTGCTTGCTTTCTTGAGGAGAAGAAGCTAGCCACGGCAGGCAGCAGCCAGTCGCCATTTGTCGAGTTGGCTTGGTGGGTCAGCATCGCAACTGGGAGTAGATCCTGAAGTCCTTGCTTCAGTCATCAAGTCCTCTTCCTCCCTTCCCAGGGGCTGCCAGGGAGGGGGATGCTTTGAGAGGACAGTGTCCCCAGTGGACTGCTCCCACCGCAGTCCCCTGCCACCTCTCTCTCACATCTCCTAGCTCAGTGGTAGCCAGGTTATGATCTGCATGGCCTCCTGCCCGCTGCTGGATGCTCTCACAGATCCTGCAGCAAGAGGTCAGACTGCAGGAGGGAGGTTACTCAGAGAGATGAGGAAATTTCAGCCACAGTGGATTTAGCTTTTTGTGTGGCCACTGTGGTTCTTGTGGCACACAGTGATTGCTAACACTGTATGTCCATATCTCGCGAACCAGTGACTGTGCTCATGGGGAAAACACTTGGGTCAAAGAGTTTACTTGCTCACAGGGGTACCTACATAGAAGCAGTGATGTAGGACATACCTAAGCAGCACTTTTTTAGCCTCCTGATTTGTGAGCTCACTGGTGGACCAAACTATGTTTTTTCAAACTATGCTTGCTGTGTTTTTAATAGCAGTAGTCAGTGCACACAGGCTCATGCCAAGATATGGCCTCAGAGAGGGGAGAAGGCAAAGACCCCTCCTTGCCCTGGGGTACCTCCTAAGACAGGACTGTTCAGCTGCTTCATGTAGTGAAACTGGCAAGTCCTGGGCTTCAAGAGCTGGGCCTGACTGAATGCAATGTCGGGAGACCCTGCTCTTGGCTTGCAATTTGTGTACATTGAGCCTCCTTTCTGCACTAGCAGTGTCATGGTCTTACCTTGGTCAGTTCCTCTCTCAGAAATCAGGTAACAGTCTTATTTTCTGGCATGTGTCCAGCATCTGCGAAGCTCATGGAGAGTTAAAGGTGCTGTTGTTCCAGCTTAGTGCTGGCACAGACCTTATCTGACAACCGCAGCTAAGTCTAGCCTATGTGTAGTCAGGGTGGGAAGCTTCTAATGGAATTGTAAACTACTCATTGCTCTCTACTGCTTCTTGGGAGGGGGAAGTGGAGAGGGAGGTGCTGATCTCTTTTCCCATGTATCCAGTGACAGGATGCATTCAAAGCTGCATCGGGGGAGGACCAGACTAGATATTAGGAAACAATTCCTTACTGAGAGGGTGGTCAGAACCTGGAACAGGCTTCCTAGAGAGGTGATCGAAGTGGTCAGGCAGTTGGACTAGATGATGGTTGTAGGTCCTTTCCAACTGAACTAATTCTATTCTGTTCCATTCTCAGATACTGTGAGGAACAGTGCTTGGGATGGATTAAGAGGGATTTTTGTTTTGAGTCACTAAGACCTGACCAGATCACTTGCCACAGCACCCAAGTTCAAGAAAGTCATAAGCGGTTTCACAGAAGTCGCTGGGTTATAGGCAGGCCACTTACACTGGCAGTGTCACCACTGATGACCTCCTGCTGAGTATGGAGCATGGATCTGGAAGGCCTGCCAAACTGAATTGCTTCTTTATTTCTTCAACTCAGATAATGCAACCAGTGCAAAGGTGTGCCAGAGAAGTCATGGTGGATGATCACACATAGGAGTCAGTGTTAGCACGGATGCCATATAGCTGCATCTTGTTTCTGACAAGTGACAGTAGGCAGAGCTGTCAGGTCACACAGATTGATAGGTACCAGCTGTGTCAATGTAAAAGCAATCTGAAACATGAAGATTTCCCTTTTGTGAGATTCAGCTTCGTAGCTCCCTCGTTCCTACCCAAGCCTTGTTTCTGAACACAGCACCCTGCTACTGCACACAGTTATACAGGTGGCACCCTGGAGGTAGCTGCATTCTGCTGGATATATAAAGTTTGCCTTATATATAAAAATGCATTGTTCATTAAATCCATGCCATTATCTCCACTGCAATAACTCTATGTGGTAGAGATTACATCACTGGATTGATTGAGGGGAGTCTTATTTTCCTAATGAGTATGATTCACTTCCCTCTAGGCTCTTGAAAACAAGTTGCAGTTAGAGTTAAGTGAACAGTTTGTCATGAAAAAATGTATTCAATATTTTAAATGTTCTTTCTTTTTCCACTTATTCAGATGGGTTCTTGACTTTAGTCATTCCTCTGTCACTCAGGTTTTGTGCAGGCATCCAGCAGTCTCCTGTGGGCTATGGTATGGACCCTTTGGATAGACTGTGGTCTCTTCTGGTAGTATCTGCTTGTTTTGGGGGGAAGTTAGTCAAACACCATGATCATGAGCAAGAATTATAAATACCTGACAAGATAACCACATATTTGTAAGGTATCATTTAAGCTCTGTGGGTTCAATACAGTAGCTCTGAACCAAAGACTGTTGAAGTCATTGGTTTTCTGAAGACTTCAGTGAACTTTGGATTAGAGCCATAGATTTAAAGGTTATTAAGACTACATGGGACCAATGCATCATCTAATCAAACTTCCTCCATAAGCAAGGGCAGACAACTCCTTTCAGTTATTCTTGCTGGATCCAAGTAAACAGCATGTGTCTACACCTTCACTGGATGTTTACTTACAAAGAGCACTAACAGCATGCCTGACATGGCTTGCGGATGTGGGACTGAATCTTCCCTAAGCCAAAGAGCTTGGCATGTAAAGCTGAAGAAGACATGGAAAGGAGGGAAATATATTCAGATGTGGATTGGCTATATATCATTTTTATTCTACGAATAATGTGTCTTCATGTTGATGCAGGCATTCTGATTAGTACCTTGAATCTGGGTGCAGTGACTCCCACCTTTCCTTGCCCCTCACTGAAAGTTCATCACTGAATCAAGTTCCCAGTGCAGATAGCCACTGAAATGTTGCCTTCTTCAAAAGTCCCCCTCTTCTGTCTTACAGTCATTATCTGACCACTTTCCTGCTGCAGAATTTGCTATGAAGGTTGTCAGGGGCACAGATGGCTGACACCAATTCATTTGCAAATGCCCTGAATCCCCACAGATCATCTTTGCTCCTCCTCACCTGATTTGAGTCACTGTTACTTGACTGCTATGATCCCACCTCCCTTCCTCCAGGCTCTCAGCAAAGCGTCTTTCCTTTCAGACTTGGCTTGCAGCAGCAGCCTTGTGCAAAGTTGAGTAGCTGTAAGGGTATACTGCAACCTGATCATCTCCTGAGGCATCAGGTGTTGCATCAATTATTCAAACCTTGAAATTGCTAGATACAAAACTTAACAGACACTTAAGAGGAAACAGGAGCTCTCAGCGCATATCCAGCTCCTTCTTCAGCACTCCTAGGTCACTCTTCCATTCTCTCCATGGCCTATTAACTATTTCACCAGCACCGTAATTGTACAAGTGGAGACTGAAGTTAGTCATTCAAGGTGCACATCTGGAGACCCCACTGGGTGCTCTGACAGGATAAAGACTGGGGGGCCAGAGTGCACAACTATCTTGCAGTACTTGTGCAGCTATGCCAGTCTGTTCTTGAACTTCAACAAGGCATGTGATTTTGTAACATGTATTGAAATGCTTCCCAGAAAATCAAAAAATGCTCAACAAGTGTCAGTCATCACCATTACTTCCAGGAGTGACTGCCTCTCCCAGAGAGCTCTGCAGGGATGACAGGCACCCCAGCACTTGAACTGAAGGAGTTCACAGACCCAAGTTGTGAGTCTCGCTGTCTCAGCCTGTCCCCTGGAAGTTTTCTGGTGAAAGCACAGCTGGGCATGAAATGGGAAAGGAGTCTCTTGCTATAATGCATCCTACCTCAAAGCTGGGAACATAGCTTACTCCAACAGCCTTCCTGCAGCAAACCACTTCGCAGGCCTGAAACATTCACCTCTCATGTCTCCTTGGGTCAGGCAGAGGGAGGAGGCCAGAGAACAGATTTTGAGTGGTGCCTTCAGTTCAACAGGAAGAATATGTGATCTCAGCTGCTCATTCCTGCTGTCTTGCTGGCTTCAGCATAGCACTAAAACAGCCCATCTGCTCCAAGCCCTGCAGCCATGCAGCTACCCTGTGCTTGGCTCCTGGGACTGAGAGACCACAGACTGGGTGATGATGGGGAAATAGGTTATTAATAGAGTTAGAGAAGAGACAGGCAAAGCCTTCCTCCGCGTAAGTACATCTGCTTCTGCAGGGCTCTTGTCAGGAACCCTCCCACACACACCACTTTTATTGTGGGGGCTTTGGGAGGCTCCCTCCTCTCTGGCTGAGGTCTTTGCAATGCCTGCCCACAGAAGGGATGCAGGCAGGCTTCCCCCTGTCTGGCTGTTGTGCTCTTTTAAACCTGGCACTGTCTATGAAGCAGACTTCTGTTTCAGCTCGCCTGAGAGAGCGGAGCACAGCGCGTGCTCTCAGTCTGAGAACTGAGCACAGGCTCTGGCAGGGGGATTGGACTAGATGATCTTTTGAGGTCCCTTCCCATCCCTAACATTCTGTGATTCTGTGAATTGCGCAAAGGACCCAGCTGTCTCTGGTGGCAAAGATGAAAGGGTCCCTTATCAAAGCTGGGAGAAGAGAGAGCGTTTGCCTGGGGGCATCTGGGCATGTCACGAAACAGAGGGTGAACAAGGAGCAAGCAGACCTCGCAGCAACTAGGGTTCACTCTGCTTCTTGAGTGGGCAGAATTTGTGGGAAAAGTTGCCTACACATGGTTTCCTTCTTGCCACGTTCCTTGTGCTCCCATTTTCCCCTACGATGGCCTCTCTTCCCTAAGGTAGTACCCACACTTCTGGGGGCCACCAGGTATAGCAACAGAGGGGAAGGAGCTGCCTGGCTGCCTTCATACTGCTTGATTCCAGAAAATGTCAGAGAAGAAGAAAGATGGGCTGCTGCAGCTCACTCGCCTGAGGCACAGAGCAAGTGTAATGATCCTGTCCATGGGCTGGCCAGCACTGCTGCCTAAGGAGGCTCTCATCACAGCTGCTTCACCAGAGTAGGTCTCAAGCCTTGAATTTGGTCTTTGTAATGAGAAATCATGGTCTGGCATCTACCCTCTGTAGGGCCTTAGGACCACAATCCAGACAGTCCATTCTGGGGGTTGAGGTTAATTTAGATGCTCTAATCTACAGTGCTCAACTTTAGGAGGGCAGTAAGTGATGCAGGCTGCCAGGTGAGAAGAGAGAGAGGCTGGTGTTTCTGACAGAGACCAACACTAGCTGTCTTCCTACTCAGGACAAACAGGAGTCCCACATCACCAAATCACCCTCTGGGCCTCCTTTGGAGCCCTGTCTGGACATACCAAGTCTGTGCAGGTGGTTTTGCTGGCAGCTGAAGCTGGGGCCAGCCCCTCTTCCCCATCACATGCCCCATAAGGGCTAATGCACATGCCTTCTGTCCCCCTGTCCCACATGCCCACCAGATTTCTGCAGAATGTGTGCAGAAATAGTCCCACAGTTTCTCATTAAATTAAGGGCAAAGTGTTGCCATGTTTGGGAGGATTAGGGCTACAATAAAGGCAGCAGGCGTGGCCTGGTTTTCTGCCTGTCTCACACTAGGGTAGTCAGGACTTTGTGGGTGCATCCCCATCGGCACATCCCATCCTGCTTGCCAGAAGCTGCACAGAGAAATGAAGGCAGCGGCATCCATTTCAGTGCTAAGTACCTGGGGCTCCCTCTGCCCTGCCTGGGGCTGAGCCAGAGGCAGCACTGGGCTCGTACACAACTTATGGCCCTGACAATTGGCCAATTCCAACTTACTCCTGAGTGACCCATTCCCCTTGCTCTGCTGAAATCATGTTTTCTTCTGCTACTACAGCCAGCAATCCCTGACCAGACACTTTGTACCTTTAGTACATCTCCCCTCCCAGCAGAATTTCACTGATGAGGGGGTTTTTCTGTTAAACAGACAAAACCAAGAATTTGATCCAGCTGTCTAGTTTATCTATTCAAGCTCAGCAAGGAATGCAATACTGCTGTCTGAGGGGGGACTGTTTCTGCCTGCTGTGCATTTACATAGATCATATTGTTGCAGGCTTGCTTGGAGAGCTCCCAAAAGGCAAGGGCAAACTCTCTGGCTACATAGCTAGAAGCAGTGGCTATGGAAAGGTCGTAACTCCTTTCTTAGGGCTAGATGGCTAGAAGAGGAGCTGCACAACTGCATTTAAACCAAGATATATCTCATCCTGCTCCATCAATTCAGGCAGACTACATCCTGTGTGTGGTTTTCTATGGGGGATCTTTGCTAGGAGCAAAAGGGCAAGCCCTAGATGAAAGGTGATACAGGTTGTTCTCAATCTCTAGAGACAGAGTTGTTTTCAAAATGTCTAGAACTTCTTTCCACAGCTACATCCTCTCCTTCTTAGATGGGGAGGTCTCTAAGGGTGCACATCCTTAGCCTTTACAAGGATCTCTAAATAAAAATAAGCTGTTGAGGCAGGTCTAGAGTATAAAACAACAGGAGACGTTTCTGTCATACATATGTTTTTTCTTGTAATGCAAATTCCTCCCTTTTGGGACTGGCGGTATTTCCTGAGGAGTGAGAAATCCCATGAGAAAGAATCTCTATGTAGAGAGGTGTATGGACAGACAGATGTTGTAAATTATCACACATACTGGTTATGGAGGGAGTCACGCAAGGAGCTGGAGTGTTAGCATGAATTATCATAGCACAGAGGACACAGAGCAAATGGGAGCTTCTCTGCATCCAGACAGTGCCTTCCACAGTGTGCTGCATATACCAGTATGGAGGGGGCCTTAGCAAGGCAGGATTAACTCCAGGGGGGATCTCCATCTTATGATGGAGCATCACTGTGCAGTAACAGGGCTTGGCAGCACATTTGGGGCTTCTAGGGGGCAGAGACCAGCAAGGCAGCTCAAGCACCATCCTGCTCAGTAAGCAAGCAGGGGACACACAATAAGGTCCTTCCCATCATTGACCTTGAAATTACTGAGTGCTTCCCAGTCCCGTTTATGTGGGTCAGTGACTGCCTCTCTGGGAAAGCATTTGTGTCCCCTGAGCTGGGGCTGCACAGAGCAAGCTCTAGAGAGGCTGTCTGGTCCCCATGGGACTGGTAAGGGAGGAGGATGTGTGCTGGAGCACAGGTGTTTGGAGACTCGTTCAGGTCACAATGCCATTTGTTTTCTGCTTTGCTGGGCTGTAAACAAGCACAGCTGTTTCACACAAGTTCAGCTGAGAGAGAGGTAGGCACCATCCTGCCTGCTCACCTCCCTCTGCCTGCAGACGGTAGGAGGTCTCCAGGAAGTGTGGGGAAACTGAGGACCTGGTTGCTATTAGACTGAGTGTCTGGCCTGAAGGGAAGTGGGACCATGGCTCAGCAGGCAACAGGCGACCTGCTGCCAGCCTGATCCTGTGGTGAGATGTGCTGTGACTTGCGATGATGACTCCTGCGCTGGCCCTGCAGCACAGCAGCGGGGTGAGCTGGCACAGGGGAGCACAGCTGCTGCCCATGGCAGCATTCAGGGGCTGCGAAAACACAGCTGGGCTTGGGGCTGAAAGTCAAGACACCTCATCTGTCCTGTAGGGAAGGACACAGTCTGTCCACGTTGTCCCCTACAAAATGTTTAAGTACGGGAAAGGGATGGGATTGAGCAAGATGGTATAATGACTCGGACGTGCAGTTGGCAAAAAGCCTGAGGACTCACAATTCCTGTCTTTTAAATGCCAGGCTCTGTACCTTCCCTCTACTCTGTTCTGGCTGCATATTGGATAGGCCTTTGTTCTTCTGAGATAGCATAAATTTAACGTCATGGAGTGTGGAGATTTTTTTCTTCTGTTTTTGAATTTGTTAAATCACATCTTGTTGTCCATGCATAGAAAGTCTGTTAGTGGCCATAAACCTCTGAGGGAATTTTCCATGAAAAAGGATGGCAGGATTTTGTTCCATGCACACAGCATCAGAGATAGAAGTCTTGTATCATTCATCTTTCTATGCCAACATTTTCTCTAATTAGACTGTGGATCAAATGAGCAAAGGAGCTCAAGCATAGCTCTATTGCAAGTCTGCTCCTACCATATCACCATCTGCTTTCTATGTACACAGACAGGTGGGGATATGCTGGAGAGAAGGAGCTGTAGGTGTAGTTTGCCTGCCTTCCTCCCTTCAGCGCTCGCATTCCTCATCATGAGGCAAACATGACCACACCGTTGTAATTACCCCACTGCCTGCATGCCCCACATCCCCTTTCCCAGCACGTGCCCCCCAGGTGTCCTGCCACATGTCCACTTTGCCTCTTTACAGTGCAGTGTTGTTGCTTCTCTGCTGATCCATTCCTTCCATCCCAAAATTCATATGTATGCTAGACAGGTCAGATAGCGATGGATCATAGATCAACCTGTGCAATTGGCTTTGCCATATCAGGGGATATTGCTTCAAGCCCATCCTCATTTGATGGTGGTTTAGGAGGTCAGGGGTGAAAATGTGTTTGTTTCTCTTATTTTTTAAATCTGCAGTAAAATCCAAAGAGAATTCCCTGTAGCCAGATATAAGTAATTTTCACAGGTTTGCTGTAGGGGAAAACATTGCTAGTCAAAACTTATCATATTGCTGTTTGTATCCCCAGAAAGTCCCAGCCACAGCAGGGAACTGGAGGCTTTGATTCCCCTGATCCCTTTCACTATCGCTGTAGTGAAGCAGAAAGAGTGTCCCATAGCAATTAGCCAGCCTGCGGCACAGCACTGAACGTGCTCAGTGCCTCTCTAAAGCTGATGGGGATACCATGTGAGCAGAGGTGGGATACTGGTGCTTTCCAAACTCTGACCAAGACTTGAGGTTTTTTTCTATTGATGAGCTCTCTGAACCCTTCTGCTTTGAAGTTACTAAAGCGGTGGCTGCAAGAAGGGGTCTGTGTACTCACCCTGTGACTGGCCACAGGGGACCCTGCAGACCAAAGCTGAGATGAGTTAATGACATGTAGAGATAAAGTTCTCTGTAATCAGAAGTGGAGTGGAAAGCAGCCGAGAAGCTTTAATTGTCTTACTCCACGTATGTTAATATTCGAAGCATCATTAGAGACTGTGAAAAAATAAATACATCCAATCATGGCACAAAATCAACTTGCATTCCTTGAAATTATGAGTGAGTACAAGCTGATACTATTTCTCCATCTCTATCTGTGCTACAATTATTTTTCCACCCTCTGCTTTCTCACTCTTAGGGCAATAACTTTCCCCCACAGTACTGTAACTGAGAACACCAGCCTGACACCAACTGCTATTCATTGACATCCATTTAAATGAGAGAGACCTATGTTTGTGGTGGGGATTACGAACAGTAATAGATTCTTTCTGGGAACTGTCATTTGCTCCTGAGATTTGCCTGCACTAAGCTTTGGGCTTTTAGTTTGTAATCAGTGGTGTTAACACTAAAACACACTTAAGGGAGTGCTCACAGCTCCTATTAGAAAGGTAAGAGCTCTTTTCTCCCTGGCCTGGTTTTAGCCCTCGTATTTGGTCTGCAAGTGACTCTGCCAGGCTATGCAAGGTCTGAGCCCTCTCCATGCAGTGTATCTTTTCCCATCCACTGGATATCTCTTGCCATGAATCAGTTTTTAATTCTTCTCAGTCCATCCTGCCTTCAGTTGAAATGCCAAGGGAATTTCCACAGGGGCTTTCAGCCCAGGATTCCCAGTTGGGTGCCAAACCTAAACTGGGACTGCAGCCAGGATTTCTCATGAATAGCTGATCTCCTGAGATCGCTCCGTGCTGGAACAGTGATCCTGCAGGAGTGCAGCAGGGAGACACAGTGTGCCCAGGCTGTGTGCAAGCCAGTGTCCAGCCCAGCTCCTAGCTGGGGATCCTGACAGCCTTCCCTACCCATCCCACAGAGCTCTGCTGCACTTGGCACAGCACCCCGTCTCTCAGCCGGCAGTGTTGTCCTCCCTTTGCTTCCTGGCCGCTCCAGCTGCCTGCCTTCTATCTGAGCCTGAGCTGTTCCTCAGCCTTTTCCCACCCCATCACCCCACATTAATCCCCCCCAGCTGCCCTGTGGAGAGCTCTTGAGGAAACCTCTGCCTTCTCTGCCATCCCACACGGACCATGCCTGTGGCCCTGCGCTTGCAGACCCTGCCTCCCTCCCAGTGCTGCCTCCACCGGCTCATCTGGATCTACACTGCTATTCAATGCAACAGTGAAGTCCCCATCCTGTGGCAACTGAGAGAAGACCTTTTCTTGTTGTGAGAAGGTAACATTTAAAGGCATCCCTTGGGCTACTCTATCTAGCAGCCCAGCTGGTGCTCTTTTGTGCAAGTGCCACTCTTTTGAAATGCCAGCTCTGGTCTTAAAGGCAGCCAGCAGAAGGTACGGCTCAATCTCCCTGTAATTGATTCCTCATCACCCATTGCTGGCCTTTATTCTGTCTTTTGATTGGGAAGGGGGAATAATACAGATTACAAGACAAATGCAAAGATGTATGGGGAGAGGTAACAACAGGATTGCTGGTGTCCTGGGATTTCCCTTGTGTTTGTCCGTCTCTGGTCAGCTGGAAAGATTTAGCAGCTGATAGACGGTCTGTCTTTGTGTGTGCCCCACCAGCAGGTGTCCTTAGGAAATGCCAGACACATCTGATGGGGGAGACTGAGAAGGGGAGACGATGACAGAAATAAGTAACAAAACTGGCCAACTGGATTGGGGCTCTGATACAGGAAACTAGGCATGATTGTAGTACAAAACCAGGCAAAAGGGGTGGCTGCAGCAGCTGGCACTGAAGAACATCCCAGATGGACCTTTGGCACCTCTACTGATGGAGGTGTGGGGGTTGGAGAGCAGGTCCCACTTTGGTTCTTCTTCAGTTTATGACCACTGTAAAGGCAGAAGAGCTCAGGAACTTCTGTTCCCTAATGTCTTCTTGCTCAGGTCTCATAAAATGTTTGCTATGTTTCCGAGTTCCCCTTTAAGAGAGTGTGTTATTATCCTTCTTGATTATCATTATTGTACCATGCCCGCAGATAAAACTAGGTAAAAGCATTTTGCTAAGGGTCATGTGGCATGTCAGTTCACAGCTGTGAATGAGCTTCTCACACCCCACACATGCGTAGATCGTGCATTAGCCACCTCCTGCAAAGTGGGATTTGGATATATGTCCTGTGCTCTAGGAGAGGCACCTTACAAGCAACAGGTGGCTGGTTTGGTCTGCACTTGTGTGACATGCTGAAAGCTACACAGGGAATGAAGATAGTTAATAAGGCATGAGATGGGTATTGTTAAATTGCATGGGGATGGGTGTGTGCAGGTGTGAATTCACTAGAGGAGCTATGGATGTCAATAGCTACATAGGCTCCACCTCACTTTTTAGCCTGAGACTTAATCTATGGATTTTCATGACTGTAAATGGGATCTTGGGACAACATTTGATTTTAGGGCACTCAGCTGAACCCAAAGGTTTCCCTTGGAAAACACAAAGCCCTATAACATTGGTTCCATCATGCAGTTGGCTTTTGGAGCCAGACTGAAAAATGGAGATAAAGAAGTTCCGAGCAATTGGAAAGATGACTTGGAGCTTTCTATAGTCCAGGACTGCAATGTTTCATGGCTCTGCCTGGAGCTCAGATCTGAAGGTTCATTTCCAAGTACCTCCATCACAGGCTTCACACGCTTAAATTTGACTGGCAGCCTGTGGCAGACTGACACGTGGTAGAAGGAAATAAAGTAGAAGACCTGCACAATCTTTAACATCTACAGCACTGTGAACCGAGTTCAGATGGGGTGGAGGCTTCATCCCTGTTTAGTTTGAAGTCCTGGAGACTCCCAGAAGCACATTCCCAGTGACAGCATTATTGGCAAAGGGAGGTGGTATGGTTTTTTCACAGCCTCGGGGAGGCTCTGTAATTTAGCATGTAGTGCAGGAAGGACTATGAGAACTGACTCTCCTTCACAACTGACTGATTTGTAAGACAGTCATGGGCGTGCTGTTTGTCTGTTTTGACCTTCAGTTTTCCATATGTAGACAGGGGTGGTGAAACACTGCATGTGGTGAGCAGATAAGGGAGCTTCCTTTCCAATTGCAAACCATTTGAAGAGTGCCTGCTCCTACTTGGTATTGTTTCGTTAGGGAATTCAGGGGCCAAAAGGTTGAAACTTTTCCTGATGCTGCAAGGACATGGAGCTGTCAGCCAGGATAGGCTCAGGCTTGGTTTGGGTTTACGCCAGGCATTCACAGCCAGTTCTTTGAGGGCACTAATTTGCATTTGAGATGCTTCTCTGGGTCTCTTTCTATCTCGCCTTAGCTTTTTTCCTAGGGCATCAAAATTCATTTGCTGCATGATTTGTCCCAGTGCCGGCTGCTCAGCCAGGGTCTTGTGCAGCAGATCCTAGCTGCAAGTCCCCAGACAAAGGCAGAATAGACAACGGTTTGTTTTAATCCTTGTTTGCTAGCAGCTTCATGTTAATTCTTCGTTCAGTCTCAATCCCTCACTTCACCGGCTCTGGCGTCTGTAGTTAGCTGCCCTGAACACACTCCTGTTGACATTGATCTATGGGGTTACGTAGTTCCTGCATGCTCTGTCGGTTTGGCCAAGGGCCTCTGTGAGGACTAGGTATCCCTCTTAGAGAGACTTCCCCTTGTAGGAAGCTCCCAAGGGCAGGGAGGACACCAAGAAACCAGCGGCTCAAAGCTGGTTTTGCCAGAGGTTCCCATCATGACTTCTCTCATTCTTCCCACTGCGTTTCCAGGAGGGAGATTCCACTCACCTCTGTCTCCCCAAGGTTGTGCAGTGCCAGAGAGAGTGCCAAGAGAGAAAAACATGTTGTTACACTCCTTATCTTGTGTTGTGGTGTGCATCCCAAACTGGGTACCACCAGGGAAGGGAATTGGATATGTTTTCCCTATGCCATCAGGCCTTCAACTAATTTTCTCAGCTATCCTTAGTGCTAATGCTTCTGAATATTTCCAGGCAATAACATGCCTCTCTATCCTCAGTTCACTAAATTATACACATATTTCATTCTTTTAACCTTTTCTTGTAAGTCAGATACTCAGAATCTAAACATTTCATCATCTTTATTATGCATCTCTGAACTCACTGTGATGTATCTCTCGCTTTCTGACAGCCAGGCGCTTGACGGGGGTACTCGTAGGTCCCTGTCCTTCACACAGTGCCCCCAAGGCTGATGTGCCAGGAATGAAGAATTTCAGGGGGTCATGTAGGAAGGAGGTTATATAGGAAAGTCTCTTTCCCCGTCTCTTCCCCTGACCTCTTGCGGCTGCCTCTCAGAAGGGCGTACCTGGGCCGAAATGCATCATCCCAAGCACAGACAGTCTGTGGACATATAAGTAAGGGTTATTATTGCCTCTCTGCTCTCAGGTGTAATATGTCTGTGCATGGAGACCAGAAACACTGACGAGCAACAATGTGACTAGAGTTGTGACTGATTTTTTTTGTTCACCAGCTGAATTGAGGGGGTGGGACAGGGGGAACGCAGAAAGAGATAAACATTCACTCAGGGATGACCTGAAACACTTTAAAAGTTTTTTCACTGAAACAAAACAGGAAAAAAAAGTCAGCTGAGTGGATTACTAAAAAGATGCTGCAGAAAAACAAACTAAGATGGTTTCATTTGTGGGTGGAGGGTTGTTTTGCCAATTAGTAGGCCCAGTATAAAGGCACAGCCAGCAGCAGAAAAACAATCCAGTAAGTGAATTCTATTTCACACAAAGGGGTCAGCATATAGAGGATCGCTGGGGGTACAAACAAGTCAAACAGATCACACATAATAGACATCAACCCCAGCGACCCCAGAAATGACACAGCATGACCCGCAATAGATGGAACAAGCAGAGACACAAGGTAACCCACGGAGAAAATGGGAGACAACCAAGACAATAAGGTGGTTACATACAATAGAGGTAAGCCCATGTTGCCTCTCCACAAAGCCCGCGTTTGTAAGTGCCAGACCTGACTGCGATCCAGTTGCATGAGGAGCCAGGAGGTCCTTCCCCAACAAGAAACTCTGTGAAGTTCATCCACCTCACAGACAGACTCTCCAAATCTTCCTGCAAGTGGTCCCAGCTTTTATCCCCAAACAGGACACCTGGCACTCGTTACCAAAATGCAGGGCACCTGGGGCTTGTTTACCCAAGGGCTTTCCTTACAAGGCCGGCTGCACCTTGGAGGAAAGCCAAAAGGCAAACTCATCCCCTCCTCTTAAAGGGCCATGGGGACCACCCATATGTCAACCTTAATTCAGGGCTTGGGGTTCAGACCCCAGCACTTCAAGGGTAGGGAGCTGTGACACTGTTTTCAAAGTGAGAACTGGAAATGCTTTGAGATTTGTTGGCTTTGGTATTGGTTTAATGGCAGACAAAACCTTTTGGGAATTGCTTTGTTTGAACGAACTTGAAGACAGTGTTGATTTACAGGGTCTTTGTGTCCCTCTGAAAATGTGGGGCTAGGATGGTACAGGCAGTGGGGTACAGGTAATACTGCCCAGGACTAGCAAAGAACTGCTCGCTCCAAGGTTGCTTCCAGGGTAAGTGGTGACTGAGGACACAGGTGTTATCTGTGCAGCTGATGGCCAGTGCCAAGGCAGGGAGAGGGCTGTAAGCTGCATAGCATTCATCAGGTGTTAGTGGTGAACAGGGAGAGGCAAACGTGTCCTGGGCTCCCCAGTTCAAGTGAGATGTGGAGAAACTGGTTTGGATCAAAAGGAGGGGCATCGGATGGTCAAGAGCCAGGAGCATGAGTCCTGGGGAAGAGAGGCTGAGGGAGCTGGGCTTCTCAGTCTGGCAAAGAGGAGGCTGCTATCAGCCATTGGCCCCCAACTGCTGTAAGGGCAATTTCAAAGGTAACAGAGCCAAAATCTTATCAGTAGTATTAGCCAATATAATAGGGAACAGCAGCCACAACTGGTAGCACTGTAGGCTCGTATTGGACATTAGGCAATGTTGATTTCCTCAGGGGATTTCAAGACTTGGCCAGGCAAAGCCACACTGCCCTCATGTAGAGCTGGAAACAGCTTCAAGCAGGAGGTTGGATGGGAAGCCTCTGGAGGTCCCTTGGAGCTAGCATTTCTGCCACCCCAGCCATGCTACAGAATGCTGCTTCTTTGTCCTGTTCCTTTTGTCTTCATCTGGGTCTATGTCCTCCCTTGGATAGCTTGGATGGATGAAACACTGCCAGTGGCACTTGCCCATCAACCCAGGAAAAAGCTGACTCCCTCCAGAGGTTACCGCTGGGGCTCTGCAGGCTGTCCCTGGGCCATCTGGGGTGTGTGGCTGTGGCTCGAGGCTGAGCCCCAGAGCTATGCAGGGGGCCAGCCCATCAGGCAGGGCTGCGTATGGCAGCACATGGTTTCTCTCTTTCAGGCTCCCTGAACCTGCTAGTTCGTGTGAGGAACAAGCGAGCCATCGATACCCAGGTTTGGTCGCTCAGTGGCAACCGGGGGAACATGTGGCAGCAAGCACACGTGCCCATCAACCCACCCGGGCCCTTCCAGGTAAGTCAGGCCATAGCCAAGGAGCCACCTGCCACCTGTCCTGTCCACATGCCATGGACTGTAGGAGACTTTCCAGCAGACATCTGCCTCCATGGCACATGGACTGGTTGGGCACAGGGGAGAGCACTGGGAGCTCTCCACCCCCAAGGTCACTGGGGCAAGGCAAGAGCTTGGTGGATACACAGAAATCAAATCTGCTTCTCTCTAAGGTCATTCAACATTGTTATGTGCAAGCATCAGTTTGGCACTATAAATTTTCTGATTATTGCTGGTCTGGAAACTGCTTGTCAAAGAGCTTCTTCTGGTACCAGGTCTGTGTGACAGGTCTGTTGGTGCTGTGCAGCTGGGGGATGCTGGCCTGTTAGTGTAAAGTGACTTGAGATTTCTTCTAGCATGTGCTGGAAGAGCCCACCCCCACTGCCCCCCTGGTTTAGGACTGTAGGACAGCTCGTGAACATGAACTGGGCACTCTGTATCTGCTCACAGAATTGTTTATGCCTACCCGAGAAGTGGGCTGCTTTGTTACTGGATGTTTCATTGCTGATGTTTTTGTCCAACATACTACTTTGCTGTTGTAGGGTTGTTTGTGAGAGCTGGGTCTGTGCAGGCTGGTAAGTTGTGGCACTGTGGCAAGATGCCCAGCGTGTTTTTGGGTACTTGAAAATAATAAATAAGAATTTAGTTACTCTTGTGAGCACTGTTCAGTATTAGTTGGTTTGTTAGTGCAACACACTTAACAAAGCAGAGCTCTATATGCTCGTTTATTACTCCACATAGGCTCAGCACGCAGGGATCAGTCCTGTAAGCAGTAGGGTCCAGCTCTCCAGATCCTATGAGTACTGGAGAAACAGGAAGGAAGAAACATCTGGGGACCTGCTAAAATCTGGTCTGTGCCCTGCTCACCTCTGCAGGGTCCTGCAGCGTGGGGAGAGTCCTCCACAACTGCAGCCTCACACTGACACTGGGCTCTGTCCCACACTCTGCTTGCAGATCATCTTTGAAGGTGTCCGGGGCACAAGCTACGAGGGGGACATTGCCATCGATGATGTTACTCTGAAGAAGGGGGACTGTCCAAGGAAGCCAATTGGACCGAATAAGGGTGAGAGTGTGTGTGCCTCAGAAGAAAATGAGTCAGTGGGAGTGCATGCGTGAATGCATGTGCTAGGGATGCGCAGCTAATTTCAGAGCACATTGACATTGTTGTTGGGACGCAACAAGATGGTTGACTTCATCAGCAGAAGTCAGCAGTGGGGCTGTCAGACTCTTGAACTTGTTATTTACAGTTGTGAGTTAGCAAGAACAACCAGATACTGAGCGAATGTGCTACCAGGCACCAGCATGCTGAAGTCTGCACCAGGATGTTGGGTTGGGTATGTCATCCCCAAGCATCTAAAGGTTTCTGCAATATCTCATTTCCTGGAAACCCTAAGTATGGCAGCTTTGGAAAGGAAGGCCTTCAGGCTTTAATGGCCTCTGCAGCTTTAAGTCAGTCCTTCTCCAGGGAAAAAAAAATACACTTTTTGAGGCCTGGAACCAGAGAGGGCTGGGCTTCTTCCCATTGCCCTCTGAGCAGAGAGGCACAGCCAGGCAGGGTATTGCACATGCAGGATGGGAGCAAGCTGTCTAAGCTGTATATTGCCTCTGTCCCAATCCTGGCAGTGAGTGCTTGAGCTAAATCCCACCAGCCTCTTTCCAGTCCATCCACATCATCCTGGTGCCAGCATTTCAGAAATGTCACTGAGGTGCACCGTAGGTTGAAGCCATAGCAAGGTCTGTAAGCAGTACTTAGGCATTAGTCCTTGGGTGGGAACTGCTGGTGTGCCTTGTGCCTTAGCCCTTCCCCTGCCCTCAATAACATGCCTTGGGAGGGCAGGAGAGCAGATGTTCAGAGTGTGCAAACCAGAGCCAGATAGGCACTTGTGAGCAAGATTTTGTCTTACTTATTTTTCAAGGAAAAAAACCCCTTGTTGAGGAAGAGTCACTTTCAGCAATTTTCTTAACTTCAAAGGTGAAGGGAGAAATGAGACATAAAAGTCAAAACACCACAAAAATTTCAAAATTTCATGTTTAATTGAAGGTCTGTTTCAGCCTAGGATGGCCAAGCTGTAACCAAAACACAAGCAGAACCTTTTGTTTGACTCAAGTTGAATCTTCTGGGGAAGAAAGGAAGGACAAATTGCAAAAGTAACTAAGATACCACCTTTTCCCTTGAGTTGGGAAAGAAATAATTTTGGGAAGACTTGAGGATGTCCAGGGAAGGCTAGAAAGATCTTCCAATAGATCTGGGAGATGCTTTGTGGTTCAGGGTGGGAGGAGAGGCTAAGACACTGACGTGCACTGACTTGTTTGATGAGGTCTGGATCTGTCCCTTCACTACTTCTTTTTCTCTCTTCTTGTCTGGCAGCGGTTGCTCTTCCAGGAAGTGGTGTCCCAGCCCTTCACAGCCCTTGTCTCTGTGGCCCGTTGACTTTCTTCCTTTACGTGCTGCTCAGATGATGGCAAGCGAGCGCTCCTGTCTTCGGACCGAGACATTCCTGCTCCTTTCCTACTCAGCCACCTCTGCTCCTCTTCCTCCCCTCCTCACTGGCACACCAAAGTGTCCATATGTTACCAAAGACTGACAGGCATGACCACACAAAGGAATCTGGTTCAGAACTGGAGCACTCCTTGAGAAAGTCATAATGTCTAGAACAAAACTAAAAAATAAAGACAAAAAATTTTTAAAAGCACGTGCACGAAAGAGTGAGAGAGAGAGAGGAAGGAAGGAAAGAAACAGAAACACACAGAAAGGATGGAATGAAACACAAATACAGGAATGAAGAAATGAGAAGAACAAATGAAGGAGAAAAAAACCACACCCATGTTTCCTTGGGAATGTCGGACAGGGCTTCCTCAGGGAAGTGGGAACTTGTTTTAAACACACAAACAAAAATATATTAAAGCACAAATTTCTACCAGAACAGTTACCTTCTTTACTGCAGAGCCCACAGCTTAGTGGATGATATACTGCAGTACTCCCCTTGTCTCCCCATGCTTTCCCGCTGGCTGAGGCTCCCCTGCTCTGGCTGCAGCTCCCTGCAGTAACGCTGGCCTCGACCATGGGGCAGCAGCCACCCTGCGTGCTGGTGGCCAGAGCATCTTGCCTCGCACCGCATGTGCTTCAGTGTCTCCATCCATCCGCATCTTCCAGGCTCTCATGCATTTAATTGCCCCCTGTGTGGTTTGTTTTGGCCTTTCCCCACCGCTCTGTGCTTCTCACCCACCAGCCTGAAGACGATGGAGCAGGAATGGACCAATCACATGGACCACGCTGAGTGGTGGAGAAGTCCCGGCTGGATCCGGCTGCAGTGTTGGCCTTTGAGCACCTCTTTCTCTCTCTCAGCACTCTTGCTGGGGGGAGAAGCTATGAGAGCAGGTCTGAGCTGCAGACAGAAGTGTGCCTCTGTGGCGTGGAGGGATGGGGCAGGGTGGGATGGGAAAAGCAGAGCAGTTGCACATTGGCTTCTCCTGGTGAATACTGCAATGACAGTAGCCTGAGTCCTGAGCCCAGGATTGCTTCTCTGCCTCTCTTTTGTTACCTGTTTATTTTGGTCTTTTATTCCATTGCTTAACTTCCCCCACCTCGAGCTTTTTGGATTATGAGAAGAGTCGGGCATTTAAACCTTCTTCAGCCAGACGGCAGGTCCCGTGCCCATGACCCAGGGCCAGCAGTTCAGGTAGCTCCAATACTGCCCTGTCACCTTCTGAGGCCTTTTAGCATGCACGGTGCATGAGCTGCAGAGCTGGCGAAGCAGCATTGCTGCTCAAGGGAGAGGGGTCCGAGCTGTGTCAGTAAGCGCAGTCTCACAGGCACTCAGCTTCTGCTGCCGCAGTAGTGGGCAGAGGAGCTGAAAGGTGGAACAGGCAGGAAAGCACCCCAAGAAGGATGGAGGCAGGAAGCTTGACCCAAAAGAGGGGCTCGTGCTGAACTGAGGCCCTGTTTGCCACCGAGGAACAGGGGAACAGGGATGGGGGGATGCACCTTTTTCCTGCTGGCATCATGAAAGGGTAAAGCTGGTGTCTCTGCTGCAGACCTGCAGCAAGTCTGGCTGGACCTCCTCAGGGTGGAGGCACATGCTGCTCCAGATGAATACCCAGGAGAAGGGTCTGCCCTGCACAGGACAGAGTTAGCCCCACAGGACTGTTAACTGGGGTTTACTGGCCCATGCTCTCGCAGTTCAGTGAAGTGGTACTCTTCCCCTAAAGGTCACCCCATCCAAACTCCTTATCTGGGGCACCAGAGATGTACGATGAGCTAGCTCTCTCACCAGAGCCCCCAAGTACCCATGGCTCCTTACCTACCCATTTCCGATTAATGTATCAGCTTCTCTGAGGCAACCATATCTAAAATCACCTGAATGCATTAGCTGTCTCCTGCATTGCTCAGCTTCCAGCAACAGCTGGTGCCTCATTTCCTCCACAGATGGAGGGGGAAAGCTCTTATTCAACTCCCAAGAGATTCAGTTTGAAATTTTGAAGTGCATCACTCTCCTGACATGGCATTCATCTGCACTAGTGCTCCCCAGCCACCGTCAGGGAGAGAAAGGACATCAGCTTTGAGGGACAAGGGGAACTCCTTCACAGGAGGCCTTGCAAGACAGTAAGAGGAGATGATATAGGTCTCCCTTGTTCCTGTTGCTTTTCCTCACTTCCAAGAATGAGGACTGTGTCTTTTCTGTCTCCGCTCCTCCCTCCAGAGCCCAGGCCTCAGTCACACTCCATGTTTGACCAGGAGACCTTTGGACATCTCCCAGGGCCAGGCAGTGTTGTGGGATGTTTGTGGGTGCTGGCAGCAATTCTGCTTCTTGCTGTCTGTTGCCATTTTCATGGGCACCCAGTGCCACCATCATCTTTTAGCTGAGTTCTTTCAGTCCTGTGCTCTTCCTTTCCTTTATGCTTGTTGGGAGGCCAGAAGTCAACACCCCACTCCTGATAAGAGTCCACTTTCATTCTTAGGAGAGGAATGGTGCTTTTCGTGGGCTTCATGATGGCTCCTGATCCGTCAGTGGCAAAACTTCTGTGTTATGTTGCTGGTTCAAGGGGCCTTCTACCAGGCAGAAGATGGAGACAGGAGCATTTCCCCATCCATGAGAGATAGCCCAGAGCAACCATCTCACCTTCTAGGCTCTGAGGCAGGGACCCTTCTGGCCTTGCTTCTACTGGCTGCCTAGCCAGGGCTGCACAAGCATGATCTGCTGATGCATAGTGGGCATTAGGGGGGCGGGGGGGCTGGGGAGGTGCAGTCTGAAGGCTCAAGATCACAGACAAAGCATTACCTGTGAGGTAAGTGTCAGCAAAGGGGCACCACCACATTTTTAAACAGGGACACCTGCAGGGCAGGTGTCCATGCCCTGTTGCCAGCTCCTGCGAGGAGGGATGCAAGTGCCTCACCAAGCCGACCCATGGTGCAGGAGACAAGAAGCCCACTGGTGGCAGTGGGCCCAAGGCAGAGGAAGCAGATCACCCCAGCCGGACGTGAAGTCTTCTGCTGTCAGGTGTGGGCCCATCAGCTTCAGTAAAAGTCTCAGGGAGCCCCTTCCCACAGACCTCTGCTCCTTTATCTCTGGCTAGAAAGCAGCTGGTGGTGAGTTTGGGGGGAAATCATTAACCCAAGTGCCTCAGCTTGTCAGAAGTACTGAGGACAAAAGGAAGGACCTCATTTCCCTGGCGGATGCGCTGAGAGGGTGCAGCGGAGGAGAGAGGCACTTCAGCAGCAAGGATGAGAAGCTGTGCAATGATGGGGTGGGGGGGGAGGCAGTGTCCCTCCTCTCTGAGGGCAGTGGTATTTGTGGTTTCCTACCCCATGCTTGAGAGGGCAATTCTCCTTGCAGTGGTGATGCATCCCAGGTGAGATATAAAGCCATGCTCCTTACCCCTTGCAATTAAAGATCCCCTCACACTTTTCACAGTGTTCTGGCTAAATTACTGTCCTTAACCTTAATTACAGAGTATCTTCTTAAATATCTGTCGCAGTCCCAACAGCATGTTTCTCTTCCTGATGTTTTATGTTGCTCTGTGCCTATCAAGTAGCTGCTTTATTCCACTCCAGAAGTGGCTGCATTTCAGTGATGGTGGAGATGATTCCTGTACATAGTATGAAAGTCCCTGCAGAAGAAAAGTGCAATATAAATTTAAGAGACTGCTTTTATTTACAAGGAGACCTCTGCTTGGTAGTTGTAGAAATACAATAGGAAGAATGCTGTGTGGGTGTTAGCCAATATATACTCAATTTCTTTTTTTTTTTTTTCCAGGGTATAAAACAGAAAATATGTGAGTGTGCAGGCTCCTGGGTATAAGTTGTAGATATTAGAAATAGTGAATGCTACCATTTAGTTACAAGTGGGGCTTACAAAAAAACTTTAATTTGAAAACTCTTTTTGTAGTTGTTCACTGTATTCTGAAAGATACACTTTTTTTATTATAATTTTGCACACTCCAGTGCAAGTCCCAATAACAGGTCATCAACAGGACTTTAATCCATGGCTTTGACCAATATGAACATCAATTCCTACCACGTGCTCTGAAAAGCAGTTCCAGGCTGGTAATAGTAATAGACTATTTTTCTTCCACGTAGATCAACCACTGGAAACCAATGGAGCCAATATGTTTTATTTGATGTGGAGTGAAGTAATTTGGAATGCCTGAGTGCAGCTCTTCCCAGCTGTATGGGAGTGAAAAAATGTTTCATCTCTATGAAAAACTTTGCATAGTGCACCAACGGTTCGGAAACTCCTAAAGTGTTGGGATTGGCATGCATGCAGAGCTGCACGGCATGCTGCCTGAAGAGCAGGTGTGGCAGCAGCAATATGGAGCTTTCTTCTGGAAGGGTGGCAATCGGGAAAAGTGGGGGGGGTTCAGATGTTTAGGCTGGTAAGTTTCTTGCATAACCGATTTATGGATGTATGAATGAGTGTAGTAAACATGATACAAATTGTATTTTATTCCCTATTGCTATTCAAAGTATGCAAATTTAATTTCTTTCTGTATGAAATCCTATGGGTGCACTACTCCAGAACAACACAAAAGTGCTTTAGTACCAAAGGGAGAGCAGGGCCTGGATTCTTCCTCCTCAGCCCATCCCTGTCTGTGCCAGAAAAAGCACCCTGGTTTTGGGTGCCCTGCGCTTCTCAGCCTGGGAGGGACAGTCACTGGGAACAGCAAGCAGTGCTGGTGGGAGAAGCATTCTTCCATCACACCATCACTGCCCTGAGCCTTGTCTCCAGCATGAAGTGATCCCTGCGCAAGGCACTGGCAGGAGCAAGCCCTGCTCCCCACTAGCTCATAGTGAGGTTGAGGCAGGGAGTTTTAGTTGTGGGAATAGCCAGGGTGTCCTTCATGCTGCCCTGAGGGACCCCATCTGCCCCAGGCAGTGACAGACAAAGGAACCAGGGCATCTTCCCTCCTAGATGGGGTAAATGGTGTCACCTCACCCCACTTGAAGAGACAAACTTTTGCCTTAAAGCAAAGAGCTCAGAGAGTTGCTGCTTCAGGGTGTTGCTGTTTTAGTCCCCTTTGTCTGTCAGAACCATGCAGATGTCCATGCTTCCCTGGAAATGCTGCAGCACCCCTTTGCCTCCTGGGTGCCTTCAGATGGCCCAGAAATGGGCACAGAGAGACACATCACAGCAGACTCTGCACTTTCAGCTGGGTGTGGTGGGACCCAGTACCACAGTGCCAAGCGATGCCCAGCTCTTGTACGTAGGGAGCAGGGAACTGCGTTTTGGTGGGGACAAGAAGTTTCATTGTTAGTGTCTCATGTGCAAAAGAGAGGCCCTTTCACACTCCTGGCTTCAGTAAAGACCAGGTTTGGTCCCTCTCACAAGGGTTCCCCTCTGCAGGGGAAGCCAGATGTTGCCACCCTTTGTATTTGCTTTGGCCCCACTGTTAACTGCTCATCCCGCTAAGGCGTTTAATGCAGACAAAAGGCACTTGCAGAAAAACAAGTGCTGGAGAGCTCTGGAAATTTCATTTTAACAGGACCCAATTTACACTCTCTGTTAATAACTGGTGGTTGGTGGTTTCCAGCAGGCAGCTGAATAGCCCTGGTACACTCAGCATCCCAAATGATAGCTGTGGCATATATGTGTTTTTCAGTATGCTTTTGGTAGTAAGACATGTCAGTTTGGCTCACGGTCTGCCACCACCTAGCCCACCATGGAGCAATTCTGGAGTCTTCTGATGGCTACTTACAGCCTGGCATGGTCACATCAAACCAGAGACAGCCACTTGTGCCCTGCAGGCCTTACACATCCCAAGGAGTACTGCAGGACAGCCCTGGGCCACCTTCATCCAACCTGTCTTTCCAGAGAAGTAGGGGATGCAGCTTGCAGGGACCTGTAGTCACCAGGGCACCTCTTGCCCATGAAAGAGGAGTGCCATCCCACTCCATTTTGGCTGAATGAGGTGTGATTTTTTTAGCCCCAGGGTAGCCTCAACCCAGCATAATGCAAGGATAGCTGAACAGCCCTCACACAGTGCCAGTACCCGCAGCAGTGCCAGTGCCCAAAGCTCACAGCACTGGCCGTGCTTAATGTTACAACATCCAGGTCCTTGCCTCAAGTATTGAGCCAAGCGAAGGGTACCTGGCTGCTCTGCCACCCTGCATATGCATGTGTCTGGTCTACAAGCCAGGTCTGCAGGAAGATAGAAGACCCACTGCTGCTTCTGCTGGCCAACAGAGGTCTGCTGTGGCTGAGTGAGCTGGGCTCTGGTCCTTCATTTAGACAGTGATGTGGCTTTCGGTTGCGTAAAACCCAGCTGTCACAACAGAGAGTTACCCCTAGATGTTCAAAACTTGCAGAACTATGGTGTGCCTCAGATCAGGAAAGTCAGGCTCTAGGTAGGAGCTGGAACATGCTAGATGTTGGCAGTCCTGCTCAGCCACTGTGAGTAAGCAGTGACTCCTTTGCCCTCAGTGTTACAACTGCTCAGGGCACAGGCTGAGCCCAAAACAGCTAAGAGTGAGTGCAGCCCCACTTCTCTGCATCGCAGCCTCTGCAGGCAGGCATCAACTGTTTTGCTTTCAGTGACTGTGATATATAATGCAGCACTGAGATGAAGCTGTCTCCAGGTGTTGCTTGCAGTGTTTAGGTCCAGTGCTGGTGAGGTGTTTATCTTAGCAGCTTCTAAAAGGATCAGAGATTAAAACTGAGGTGCAGGTGCTGCAGCTGCCAGCAATGTAGCAGGGCGGAGACAGGACTTGAAAGCCCGCTTTGGAGGCAGCAGCATCTCCGGCCAGTCCCCATCTTTCCCTTCTCCCATTGTCCACACTCTGACCCTGAGCATCCTCCAAGGTGGGGGTATTTGGTATATCTTGTTTCACTGGGCCTTCTTATCAAGAACCAGCTATGGGTATCAATAAACAGAGCAACAGCCAGGAGAGGCTAGATTTACCATCTCACCCCAGAGGGCTCCACAGCATGCATTCATCTCAGGACATTGCCAAAAGCTGTGGATGCTACAGATACTTGGCTCATTGTGGGTTTGGTCACAAACACTTGCCTGACAGCATGGAGACAATCTCGAATCTCTAGATGGGATGCAAAATCCGGTGCCAGCATGGTTTTGCATGGGTCTTTTTTCCCAGACAGAACTATCCTGCCTGTATCACAATGCACATAGTGGAGGAAAGGAGCTGACACCCAATATACAACTGTCTCACAGGGAAGCAATTGTGGCACCTCCTGCCTTTGGCCAGAAGCGAGCATCAGACAGTCTTTCCCGTACTCTTCCTCACTCCATGCTCCCACTCCATACTTATCCTCACCAAGTGTTTCATTTCCAGCCTGGAGAGATCAGCAGCAGACTTCATCCCCGGATCCCATAGAAGGGGATCACACCAAAATCCCATCCTAAGCTTGTGAGGGGCAAGAAGAACCAGCTCAGGCCCAACAGTGAGCCACTTCAGTGGGATCCAGTGCCAGTGGGACTACACCATCCTCATGCTTCCAGATCGCAGAGGCCAGTAGAAAGTATGCTTCGACCTGGCAGAAGCGTTTAGAAACAACCCCCAAAAGGAGCTACACACATTCTGTGTATTTAGGGATACTGTGGAGGATGGGGCGGTCCTCTGGTGTCTCTTGTTTCTTTTCCCATTGCTATCCTGGGTGGGGACCCTGGGAAAGATGCCCATTCTCCACCCACCTCCCTCATTGCCACCACATCTTGTCCTGTCCCACTTCACATCTCATAGGGTGCCATCACTGTCATCGAGCAGAGCTGGGACCCTCCCGCCGCCACAATACCAAGCTGTCCACAACGTTAAAAGCACAAAACACAAAGGGACTGAACTGAACCTTTTAAACAGGGTGAGATGTTTTATAAGCATTGCCTCATCCACCACCACCACCCCCAACCCTGACACACCCACCATGTAACCTGTAGACGCTCAACGTGGATTGTTTCATTCAAATAAAGCTGCAGTACTCGAGTGGGTGAGCCTGCGTGTTCCTCTGTGCTGGGGGGGGGGTGACAACGTGCAGGCTGCAATTTGTGCTCACAGCAGCTGGGGCAGGGAGGAGCTGGTATTCCTGCCTGACACTGAGGTACATGACAGTTTTTGGCCCTTGGCTCTTTCCAAAACGTCTGGTTAGGTCCCTGGGGAAAGCTTCTCATTTTTCCTCATATCACACCACAAGGGCTGGGCATAGGACATGGCACGGGCAGGCTTGGGGCACAGGGGGAGCCTGGTGAAGGCAGCAGGGGGTGGGCAGTGCAGAGCCCTCCTCTGATGTGCCCTTATCCAGCACTGCTCTTGCCTTTTCCAAACCTCTCCACCCCAGGCCTGCAGCTACTGAGACTGGTGGCTCCTGCTGCTGCTAAGCAAAGCTGGTCTTCTTCTGTCCCTTGTTCTTGGTCTCTCCCACAAGGAGAGGAGATAGGGCAGCAGCTCCAAAACTAGTGGGTAGGAAACAAGCCAGCAGCTATGGGATATCACTGTGCCACCAGGTCCCCTTGTCCCAGTACTCCCCTCCACCCTGGGGTCTCCAGCATGGGTCTAGCTACTCCATGGACCCATCAGGGAATAAGCAGTGCCAGACATGGCCCACATGATGCCTAAGATGTTGTTGGGTAAAGGTGTCTTCTCTGTGCCACGAGAACTGCAGAGTTACTCAGCTAGAGCCTAAGTAAAAATGGCCTCATTCCAATACTGTGGTCAAAGCAACACGTGTGAGAACTGGATGTGACAGCTATAGTTTTGTTTTACATGCCACAAGCTGCAACTGTTGGCTGAAGGTCCACAGATGCTAAAACATTTAAGCAGCACCCAAGTACCTGCCCTGACTGTGGGCCAGTGGATCACATAAGCTACAGCCATACCCTCTCCTTCTGCTGGTATTAGTGATGCTGTGTCAGTGGCATCTTGGGTTGCCTGGAGAAGGTTTGGGACCAGGCTCCAAGAAGGGTCCTCAAGCCAGCCCAGCATTTCTGCCTCCTACGCTTCCCTCACAGTAAGCAGTTATGAAACCCACTGGCAAAGCGGATGGCTTCCCTTCAGGGGAAAGTAATCATGCCTAGTAAATGCTCCCTTTCTTCTCTCTCATAATGAAAAATAATTGCTCCAGATGGGAGCCTAAAGGGAGCTGGATACTGGAATTTCTCTGGAGCTTCAGGTCTTAAAGATGGAAAGTACTATTAAACAAATACAACATAGATATATATTATATATACACATATATATGCATGCGCATAGCGTTCACCTGTGTCACTGTTGCACAAGTGCGGCTCCCCCTTGTCGTGCACATGTTGAGTCACAGAGTCCAGCTCTGCCATGACTTCTTCTCAGGGCCTCCCTCCTTTAGCACACACACCAGAACAGCTCTGGGGCTGGGCAGGAAAGCAGCTGTGGTTTGCAGGAACCCGGCTTCATTTCTTCCACAGGCTGGCAAGGAAATGACGTGGGCAGGACAGACAGAGAAAGGAACAAGTAAGGCTGTTAAATATCACCCAGAGAGCTGGAGTCTGCTCCAGTCACTGATCTTTTGTCCTGTCGCTTTGTATTTTTGTCATTAGTTGTTAATTCCACCTGTTGTAGATGTCCCAACATTAGGCTCTGCTTTGCAGAAGCACTCACATCGTTCTGTGTTGTCAGCTATAAAATGATATATACTCTAAAAGCGTGGGCTCTGGCTCTCCCAAACAGGGCACCACCGTTGAGAATTACCTCTGAAAACCCTGACTTCACTCTTTAGTTTGTGTCTATGCCTTACACCCCATCTGCGGTCATTCTTACAACCTACACATTAATATATTCCTGGACTTCATGTTGCAATTCTTCCCTGAGGGAGAAGCGGATGTGCTGGCAGATCTAGGCTGTGCTGGCTGGTCCAGGCTGTTCCTGCAAGGTGCTCTGTGCTACTGATTGTACAGCTGCTATGGCTCAGCCCCTCCTGCATGTGCTGCAGACTGCAATATCACCTCCAAAACCAGAAGCAGTGCTAATTTTATTAAAGTCTGAGCCCTGGGAATGCCCATCAAAAAGGCCATGAGGGAGCAAGCCATTTTTCTCTTCAGCTTGGTGATTTGATGCCCTACAATAAATACAGCCTGGAGCCAGACAGTGAGTGATGCAGATCGAAAGGAGTATTGACTGCATGCCCCAGTGATTACAGCCCTTCCCATGAAACCTGCAGAAACACTAGTTGTACAGTCACTAAGAGGAGGACTGTAATGCAGATACACAGGGATGCTTCACTGCACTTCTGGGTGCTCCAGGCTGTTTGAGTGTGGGAGTGCTGGCTTTGCACCATCACACACAACTTTTTGGCAGGCTCATGCTCCAATGCATGGCTGCCCTGGTACCTGGTGCTTAGCAGAGGCTATTTCCCACTGTACCAACACATGAACCCAGCTCTCATAGAGTCTCTCCCTGTCCCCAGGCAGGCAGCAGAGGAGAGGTGCTGCTCCTCCCATATAGGGACCCAGGAGCATTTTGCAGGAAGTGATGAGGAGCACAGTTGGGTAAAGATGTGGCTGAGAAGGTGTTCCTGGCACTGGGGAAGGTGGAAAGCTGTAGAGCACCAAGCTAGGAGTGCAAGTACCAGGTTTGGGTGAATAGCCCTGCTTGGCAAGGGAGAAGATAGGAACCACTTGCATGGATCCCTGCCAGGTATCTGGGGCTGGATATTGGGGGTCAGGGATGGAGGGAGGCAATGCAGCTCTGATCTGTGCAAGGTTGTGCCTCAGCAAAGGCAGGTGCAGGGTGCCAGCAAGGTGTGTGAAGAAGGGAAGGCAAAGTTGCATCCATGTAAGTACACTGAGTACGCTACAAGCATACATGATATTGTGTGTATGTGTGAGGACTATGTGAGTGACAGATTATTTTAGCACATCCTTTGGATCCCTTTTTCCCCATTCCTCTCTCCCCCCAAGTTCCCAAGCTGTTCTGTGTGGCCATGAGTCTGCGGCAGTTCCCCAGAGAGGGAGAGAATACTTATTATGAGCCAAAGCTGCAGAAAATGCAACCGTGTGTATTTTAAACATTCTGATCCTGTTATTTTAACAAGACCAGAGGAAAAAATAAATGAAACTGACTCGATAGGAAGATTTATGGCCTGTACGACAAGGCCAGGATTCATAAGCAGAACAAAATGACCTAAAAAGCAGAGAAGATTTAGAGATACAGGCTGTAACTACAGCCCACCACAGCAGCATCCTGACAGCCCACGTGAGCCCCAGAGCACAGCAGGGTCATGAGTCTGGCTGGGAAAGCCTTGTCTGTCAGCTCAGTGTGCAGGGGAAGGGGAAGATGTGTTGGATTAGATTATGCTTGGGTGTCTGGTGTTGGAGGGGGGACCTCGCTCCAGCTGCCTTTCGCCACACACGCTGTCACGCTCTTCCATCGTGTGGCCCCTTATACCTGCTGAGAAACCCTCCTCCCTGCTTGGCTCACCACCAGCACTGTCCTAATGTGCATGGGGATAGACACCTTGACTCCCTTCAGCCTCTCACAGCTGCATCTTGACCCTCTTTGCTGCCTTTGGGACTCTTGATGAGAGGAGTCAGAGGGTGCAGCTTGGTCCCCAGGGTGCCCAGCTCCTCTGGCCTGCCCTCATGTCCCTTGCAGCAGGGAAGGAGAGCCCTGCATCAGCCTAGGTGTCAGCTCACTGACCCAAAATGCCAGGGCCACTTTTTATGTTCTCATGGGCTGTCCTGGCTGCATTGAGCTTTGTCTAACTGAAAAGAGCTGGACTGTGGAGGGAAATCACTGAGGTGTTCTTTTTCCCATAGGTTTACACACACAAGACTCTGCCTCTGCCAACTCTGTGTCCTGAATGGGGTTTGCAGTGTGTTTTTCAACCCTGTGCCCTGCTGTCAGTACTGTAGCTGTGTCTCAAGCTCAATGTACATCTCCTGTGCAGCCCCAGTTGTGCCTGATGCTCCAAGCCAGAGCCAAGCCAGAGCCAGGCAGTGGTCCTGAGCCTCACAGTGGCTCTCCCTGAGCAAAGTGAAGCAGCCAGGAGCACTGGCTGCACAGCTCTGAGTGACTGTTTACCTTCCATGTCCCAGATAGTTCAGAGAGACCCCAGCATCTAATCAGAAAGGACTGAAGGCTCATAAGGAGAAGCGGGAGGCTTAGACAGCTGCAAGGGAGCACGGATTTGCCTATTGTACCCTTCAGATATTCAGGCATCACATCTACAGCATAGCACAGAGACACCAGAGCTGACCACAAATCACAGGGCTTGGGCACTGGAGCAGACTAGACAGCAGAGAAGCCAGCAGCATCGCATGGTCTGCCCAAGGCGAAGGGCTGCAGCTTACTTGGCTTTGCACAGCCTCACTCCCAGCTACCTCAAACAACTCCATCTTCCACTGCAGGCAGCACTATGGATTGATGTCCCCCTCACCAAAACCTGCCTCCTGCTTTCAGCTATGAAAACATCACCATTCCCAATCCAGGCCATTCCCTACCCAAAACATGGGCTCTCCCCTGGTATTTCAGTGCCTCACCCCAACCCTGGCCCTGCCCCCCTTGCCAATGTTGTTTCACCCCCACTCCCCATCCCTTGCTCTCGATCAGGAGGAACATGGAATTCATGCCTGGGTCTTCAGGAAATCAGGGAGCCTGAAATAATTTGGTCCCTTTTTCTGAGAAAACTGACAGCACCGTCATAAAAATGAAAAACTCTTAAAATAACATGCAATGTGGAGAAGCTGTGCGCCTCTGATGCCCACCACCTCTCCCTCCTGGCATTCCTGGCTGCGCACACCCGTCTGACCATCAGCCTTCCCTATGACTGTCTCATGATTTATGGTCTTAATAACTGAGCTTGAATCCTGCTGCCTGCCCTCAGGGCTCATAAGCAGCCGCCATTCAAACTCATCACGTGGCATATTCTGGTGCAGTCCAGACTGTCTCTTCAGAACAACCCTGTCCCTTGCTCCTCTCCTCAGGAGGAGATGCCTTTCCTGGAGGAGACCTCTAGACAGGCATTCCTCTTCCCTTTTCATAGGACACCTTCCATTACCTTTTCATGAAAGTCACCATCAGCCTACTGCAGCAGGAGGGGTAAGGGGTGCTTCTCCATATGGATGTATGCTTCTACTCTGCAGCACATTGGCAAAACACCAACTTCTCCCACACGCATAAATGCCTCCCCATGCATGCTCCCAACAGAGAAGGTGCAGAAGAAAGTAGGTGGTCCCTTACAGGTTGTTGTTGAACAAGTGTCAACCCAAGGACCTGAGCAAGAAATGGGTGCAAGACAAGGAGGCTCTGGGGGTGACCAAGTCTGAAAAGGTGGGAGTAGGGAGCCCCCATGTGGAGTGCCTTTGCAGGCACCACCCTGCCATTCAAGGATCTGTTCCCAGCCACAGAGCACCTCATAGAATCATAGAATCATTTAGGCTGGAAAAGACCTTTAAGATCATCGAGTCCAACCATTAACCCAGCACTGCCAAGTCCACCACTAAACCATGTCCCTAAACACCACATCTACGTGATTTTTAAATACCTCCAGGGATGGGAACTCCACCACTGCCCTGGGCAGCCTGTGCCAGTGCTTGACACTTTCAGTGAAGAAATTGTTCCTAATATCCAATACAAGCCTCCCCTGGTGCATCTTGAGGCCATTTCCTCTTGTCCTATCACTGGTTACCTGGGAGAAGAGACTGACCCCCACCTCACTACAACCTCCTTTCAGGTAGAGAGCAATGAGGTCTCCCCTCAGCCTCCTCCTCCAGACTAAACAACCCCAGTTCTCTCAGCCACTCCTCATCAGACTTGTGCTCCAGACCCTTCACCAGCTTTGTTGCCCTTCTCTGGACACACTCCAGCAGCTCATTGTCCTTCTTGTAGTGAGGGCCCCAAAACCGAACACAGTATTTGAGGTGCGGCCTCGCCAGTGCTGAGTACAGGGGGACAATCATTTCCCTGGTCCTGCTGGCCATATCTTGGCCACCTGGGCACACTGCTGGCTCATATTCAGCTGGCTGTTGACCAGCAGCCCCAAGTTCTTTTCCACCAGACAGCTTTCCAGTCATGTTACTAAAGTCTAGGTAGACAACATCCACAGCCTTCCCCTCATCCACCAAGCGAGTCACCCTGTTATAGGAGATCAAGTTAGTGAAGCAGAACCTGCCTTTCACAAACCTATGCTGACCGGACCTGATCATCTGGCTGCCCTGTACGTGCTGTGTGATGGCACTCAAGATGATCTGCTCCATAACCTTCCCCGCACCAAGGTCAGACTGACAGGCCTGTAGTTCCCTGGATCCTTCTTCTGGCCCTTCTTGTTGATGGGCACCAGAGTCCACTGAGACCTCCACCAGCACTGCTAATAAATGATGGAAAGTGGCTTGGTGACCTCAGGGTCATGTCTCCCAGGTCTCCTTTTCTATTACCCCTTGGGCTCCAGGGCACTGGTAAAGCCCTGCTGACTCCTGGTCTCTGGCAAACGAAGCACATCCTCTCCTGCTTGCACTCCAGAGCACATCACTCAGAAGCAGCTAAGAAGAGGTGAAAGACCCCAATTAGTCTCCAAAGAGTCTGCTTGCAGTTTTGAGAGCTGCTCCAAGGTCTCCTGGCTCCTTGGAGGTAAAGCTAACCTCTTGGATTAATTGACAGCAAGGGAGAGGCACAAGACAGTTCCCCCATCTCTGATCCAAGCTGCACTCCTGCCTGCCCCTGAAACACCACACTTCAGCCGTGGAACAGCAGCTCAGCAGCTGGTGCCCCTCCTGCCCTCCCTTCTGCAGATTAATGACTCTCTAATTGTTCTTTACCTAGCGCTGACAAAGGTGGGGTCCTTTGCTCATCACAAGGGAGAGAGAGCAGAGGAGAGGCACAAGGGCATTCCCAGAGAAGCAGGAGTTAATGAGCCATCTAACTACAAGCATTTGCTTTTCTTGTAATACCTGGTAATAGGTATTGCCCTGGAGGCTGGCTCAGGAGGACAGGGCACAGAGAGGAGTGAAGATATGATCAGAAGCTGCAAGAGCTTCCGATTTTGAGCGAGTATCATTTTCACAAAAGCCAAGTGGCCACCCAGATGAGGAGTGCTTTGCTGAGCGACAGAAACAAAAAAGCCCCAGACACAGCACAAGGGGCGCAATGGGTCCAGTCAGGAATCAACCACTGATGTGGTGATCAGTCTGTGGTGCAGATCTTGGGCACCCACACAGGCAGGGAATGTGTTGGGGGAGAATCTGCTTCTCCTCTCTGAAGAAAACAGCAAGTACAAAGGGGAAAAAATACACCTTTCCCCAGTGCTGGCCACAGCGGCTGAAACAGGAGCACTGCCCCTGCAAACAGATGCCCTTTGTTCCCCAAACACTGTGTCATGGTGGGGATCTCCGGTCTTAACTTACCATACCCCCCTCGGGGGGCTGAGTTCTCCCCCAGACCACCCCACACATCACTCCCCCAGGGATGCTGCATGTCCTGGGCTCCCCATGGGAGCAAGCCCTGGCTGCAGTGCAGGAGGCAGCTGGCCAGCTTGAAACAGTTAACAGCTCTCCTCAGCCACCACATCATGATGGATGAGCCCTGCCCCATGGAAATGTCACTGTCTGAAAAGAGCGTGAGCTCATTCCCCTCTGCCTCCGATCTCAGCAGGCAGCCAGCCAGGATAAACAGCCCTTGTCCTCACCAAGCAGGCAGTCTGGCCTGGTGTCCCCCCTTTTGATGATGATGTCCAGGCATGAGAGGCAAAAGAAGATGTGAATTTTCGGGGTGTAACTCCACTTATGCCAAGGCCTGCTAATTAACAGAAGAGAGGCACCCCTCCTCTGCCAAGGAGAGGAGGAAATGTAAATGGGTGAGGGATGGTCTGGTCAAGCATTCAACCTTGTTATCTAATTTGAAAAATGGGCAAATGAGGTAATTACAGTGAGATATTGATTCATAGCAACATGTTCCATGAATGCCATAGCAATAACTCTCAGCACTGCCGTGCAGCTCCCCCAGCCCCTCCTCAGCTGCAGGAAGCAAGTTCAGGCTTTTTGCACTAGCCCATACAAGTTTGATAGACAGAAACAGAGAGCATAGGCAGGGACAAGGCCACCTTCTGCCCCCAGGATGGGCCTGAGACTTCTGGCTGCCACCCATTCTGGCTGACACTGGACAAACATCTTCAGGAGCTTGGCTCTGATTGTCCGTGTTTCTCACATCCATTGTCAGACAGGACTAGTAAGGGCAGCAAGTGGGGAAACAGGGAGTCATGTTGGAGGACAGGGTTGCGAGGCAAGACAGAGGCTTTACTAGCACTACCAAAGGCTTCCTCAGTGCCTTCGGGCAAGCCGCCTAACTGTATCCTGTGCAATTAGAGCCTGAGCCCTTTCCCACTGCAACATAAATATTTTGAGATTTTGCTCTCCTCTGTAAACAACTATCTCCACAGCTGTGGATAGCTGCCTTTTAGAAAGTTGCCTACTACATTGGTAGTTCTCAGGTAAGTTCCTTGTAGACTTTGTAAAAAATTTAAGTAGAGATAGGTTCTCCTATCAAATTTCCATTTAAATCTGTATACTTATGTATTGCACACACTATAGCACGTAGTGTGCACTGTGACCCACAACTGTGTGAACCTGTGCCATAACCCTTTCATCTCTGCTCAGCTAGCATAAGAGTCAATGTGGACATCTGTTATAGCCAGATGGAGGTAGCAGACCCCAAGAGTGTGGAGAATATTTGGGTCAAGTCAATCACCCTTGTCTGGCTCATGAATTGTCCACTGCAAGGCAGCAAGAAAGCAGCCTGTGGGCCCAGGAGTGAGCAGAGAAAACTAGAATCTATCCATGTAAGTCCGTTTCTCAAAGCAGGTCTGCAGCTGGGGCACCTCCAAATGGCACTGGGATCCACACCGCAGGAGCCAGAGGATCTGGGAATGCGCTACCTGGCACAAGACTGAGTCTGCTCATGTCTGCCCTCAAGGTGCCGCGACATCTGCCTTCCCCACACTGCACTGGCATCAGGAAGGTGTGACAGGTAGTCTCTCTGCACACCTTGCGATGCCAGAGGCTTCCCTAGCAGCTGCTGCAGCTTTTTCCCTCCCAACCAGTGACTGGAGAAATCAACAGTTGTTGGAGGAGAACAGTCACAGCTCTATTCACAGCTCAGCCACTTATCCCCGTTTCACCACGTGTAAAGTGGGTGATCATTATAATCCCCTACCTCCCTGGAGACATAGAGAGTCAATGAATAAGTCATAAAAAGGAGTGCTTTGAGATCCTTGGGTAGAAAGTATTCCAGGGCTGTTATTGTTATTGGTAATGGCACATACTTATTCCACTTATTGGCACTTCAAGCTACACTAAAGTCATTCCCTAGATGCAGGAGACTACACACAAAATATATGACCTTCTGTTCCAAAAACACAGGCACCTGCCAGTTGCGTTGAAGCAAATACTATCATCTTGCTTTCTCTATGCTCCTTTGCAGACACTGTCTTATGTCCCCATTTTTCAGCAGCACCTTGGCTTCATCCTGCCCCTCTGAAGGGTCCTAATGCCATTTCCATAGCCAAATCCGAAAGCCTTTACCCCTTCCTCATCCTTCCAAGCATCCAATCCTGCGTTACACCCTCTTTCTCCAGACAGTGTTGCCTCAGCCTTTGCCCTGTGCATGTCTCCTGCCTTCTCTTCTTGCTTCCTCAATAGCTCCTGTAACATATATTCCTGCACCCTAACCTCCCCACACCCCTTCTGCAGAAAATGTGGAAATGTCTGAATTATTTAATGACTCAGTTTCTCCACTCGCTTTGTCCTGCTACCCCACTGAGTATGATAAGGGGGATTGCTTTCCCAAGTCAATAAGTAGAATGTAGGTAGGAATAAGTAGACAGGAATGTCTCTCAGAACCTGTTAGCACAGGAATAAAGTTACCTTGGAGCTGTAATAGAAGACCATCAGCTGGATCATGAACTTCAAATAACTGCCAGAAGGAGGAAGAAGATGCAGGACATACGAAGATAGCATGCCTGGTACCTGGAGACAGTCTAGGACACTCAGAGAAGGTGCTGCAAGCAGATACACCTGTCTATGTTTAGCCTGTACCCAGGGTTAAACTCTAGCAGTTGGTCTACCACACAATGACCTCTCCTCAGCTGAGAAGGGGAATCAGGGAAAAAAGGGAGAAGCCCCATGGGGGGGAACAGATTTAATGAAATAACAGAACTAATACAATCATCAACATAAAGTATACCAGGTTGTACTCAGCCTGGTCCTTAGGATCAGATGCAGAAAGCCAAGGAGTCCTCTCAGGAAAAGGAACTCCCCACCCTCAGTAAACTCCCTCCTTTTATAATGAGAAGATTAAGTTGTATGGGATACACCTGTGAGTCAGCTTGGGGCAGCTGCCCTGACGGAATCTCCCAGCTGACTCGGGACTACTCACGACCTGCCTGCCATGGCTGGCCCATGGGTCTGTTCCTGGGAAACCAGGACACCACTGTATGCTGATTATGCTTTGCCACTCTGGCATCATGCCCTGGCACTCTAGAGGGGGGGCTTCAGCATCCAGGTCCCAGCTCCCCCAGCCTTGTACACCCCTCCTGAGGAAAGGACCACAGTTTTCCAGCTGGATAGCACAAACTCTCCCCATTGGGTTCCTGCAGCCAGGACATGTCTTCTGCTTCCTGATAGCTCTCCCGTGGGCCATGCTCTGATTTCTGTGTAGGGACACATCAGCAAACTCACTCGGATCTTCATCTCTTACTAGCAGGTCTGGATGATCTTTGAGGTCACTTCCAGCCCAAACCATTCTATGATTCTATGATTCTTGAGGTACAGGGTGGGGAGAGATATCTCACCTCTCTTTGTCCATCTATAATTTAGACATTTAATCTGGGAGGGCCACCAAAGCGTTCTGTCTTGACGGAGAAAGAGAGAAACCTTGGGGAAGGGGGTTGGTCTCACCTCTCTTAAACACCTATTTGAGAGGACATAAACCCCCTTTTCCTCCACTGCCTACAGCAGGAGTGCAAGGAACTAGTCCAGCTTCTGGATGGCTGCTGCAAGGGGGGAAGGAGCTCACACTCAGCACCCAGCAGGAGCCCAAGCCCACTCCACAGCCCAGCAAACCTCCTGCAAACAGACCCTTCAAAGTAATGTCCCCCCAGGAGAATTAAACTACCAAAGGGGAAAGACTGGTTCCCTCAACACATCCTTCTGAGGGTGAGCACAACAGGTTATGCTCAAATGTCTCTTCAAGCTCTCTAGGCACTGGCTGATGTCTGCTATCTGAAGCTTTAAACCTCTAAACACTGATTAAAAACTACCCGCTGACAGAGAAAATATTTGTTAGTTTACTTCAAGTTTATTAGATGTTAGACCTAATTAAAAGTTCCAGTGCGTGGTAAATGCTTCTTTAATTACAGTGAGACAGGAACATTAGAATTGTGGGTTTGTAGAGAAAGTACATCTAATTAGCCTGGTATATTTAGGGCATTATTTCTATCTATTTGAAATATGTTGCACTACATGTTGCTTATTCCAGCCAGAGCTTTACAGAAATGTGTTCTAATCAAAAAAAAACACTTTTTTTTTTTTTTTAATTTCCTCCTACATTTTTTTGTTTAATGTTTAATTTATTCTTAATGAAAGAAACTAGACTGAGATTCCCCAGAGGATGAATTCCCTTGTTTATGCACAGAACAGATAACGGGCACTGTATGGATCAGTACTGGAATCTTTGTTAGGAGCAATTGGGGAGCTATGAATCCATCATTCAGTCCTCCATCTCGGCATCACCAACAGTGAAGGCAAGTTTTTAGGATGTGGACACTTGTTCTGTGACACTGAGATGCTCTTACTCAATTTATCCACCTAAACACATTTATACACAGTTGTATTGCCAGAGGCCTTTTCTGATTCTCAGAGTATTGAAGCTCAAAATCTTCCACTGGCTCCACAAAGCTAATAGGCCATGTAATCTCAGCTTCATGAGACCGAAGTTTTGCTTCAAATTCTTTGCATAGAAACACCCTTGACTCCCCTGACACCCCTGCCCCACAGCAAGCCCTGGAGAGCAGTGGTGTAGAGCTGGCTGGTGTAGTCCTTCCTGTGGATCTACATTGTGTGGACAGTGGGATTGCCCTAGCTCTGAGCTGCTATTTTTGGGGGAGTTATGTTGTGTATGAAGGGGCGAACGTGCCGGGGCGCAGTTTTAACCACATAAGGAACACTTCATGAATTTGTGGTCTGCATTAACTGTAGGCTTTGCTCTTTTAAGTAGGTGGTGGTGAAGTCTAGTGTACTTCACTAACATGTACCAGGACAGAGCTGCCTTTGCATCAATTGTAGATTTTCCCAGCTTGGTAAAAATGTTCTGAGTAATTCTGGAGCTTTTTTTGCTTTGGAAGTAGCTTTGTAGCTTTAGCCATTGCTACCACCAACCAACCAACCAAACCAAACAATCAGCAACCAACAATGTTGATTGAGGAAACAATTACACTAAAATGGGCATTAAAAAAGACAAGAAACCCCCAAATTTCTGTGGGCTGCCAAACTCCATGTTGACAACCTGAAAGTCACAGAATCACAGAATCACAGAATGTTAGGGATTGGAAGGGACCTCAAAAGATCATCTAGTCCAATCCCCCTGCCAGAGCAGGAATACCTAGATCAGGTCACACAGGAACATGTCCAGGTGGGTTTTGAATGTCTCCAGAGAAGGAGACTCCACAACCTCTCTGGGCAGCCTGTTCCAGTGCTCTGTTACCCTCACTGTGAAGAAGTTCTTTCTCACATTTATGCGGAACCTCCTGTGTTCCAGCAGAAAGTGTTAATTTAAAGGGAAAGAAAGTGCAAGCATTCATGTGGTCTGTGAATAGGCTTTGCTCACTGCTCTGCATTAGGCATTCTGAACCAGTCACTCCAAACCAAGTACCAGACACCACAAAGCTTGCATAAACCAAACCAGGATCCACCCAAGGAGGGATACTTACCCATTGCCCTCACCTTACGCATACAAAAGCCGTGTGCCGAGCTGCGGCTGCCACTGCCCCTAGCTGCCCAAAGAAAGGCAGTGATAACCCATGGAGAGCTGGGGTCTCACTGAGGCATTACTTTGGGTGCTGCCTCTTGCATGAGCATTGTTGCACATAATGGCACTGAAGGGGCTGCTGGAGCATGTCTGGTGTCCTGGCAGCACATAATTCTGAGCCTTAAAAAATCAGTCAGCATAAGCCTAAAACCGTGAATCAAAGCTTTCAAGTGTCCCTACTTACCTCCCTGAGAGCCAGAAGGTTCACACCAAAGGCCAGGAGAAAGAAGAGGAAAAGAGCTGGTGCATGGAGAAATCATCCCTGGAGAGCCAATGATTTATCTTCCAAAGGACTTTAATGCAGCTGGAGTGCACAGCCAAGTCTCATGTGTTAAGACTTATGAATGATCTCCCTCTCACTGGGCTCACATGCCATGTGGGGCAATACAAAGCCAATGCAGCCCTGACCCCATGATACAGGCAGTCAAGAAGTGAAAGCCACCTCCTTCGGGGACTGCAGCAGGGCATGGAGGGCAGATGGTTTGGGACGGACCTCCTCACACCATGTTCTCACCACGTGTCCAAACCTAGCCCCGTGGTGGCTCACCTCTCACAATGTGCCACATGGGGCACAGCTCCAGCTCTAGCAGAGGGGAGATGTGAGCAGGCATCCAGAGGGCTGACAGCAGCTGAGCAGCCAAGTGCTTACCTCCTGAGGCACCTTCAGCGAGCAGGCAGGATGCAACTGCTGCCTGGGGATTGTAGTGCTGTGAACTCAAACACGTTAAATAGGCCAGTGGAGCTGTGATCCATGGTCAACACTTTTACAGTAGGGATGTAAACGAATAGCAATAAACTGGTGTGGTGTGTTCACCAAAACCAGTTCTTTGAAGGAGGGCCAAGCGGGACAGAACAAAAACCATTCTGCTTGCTGGGCATATAATCCTGCAGCTGGGGGAAGTCATAGAAATGGCACTTGGAAACCACTGCCATTTGTGCACATGGATGTGCTTCTGTGCATGCAAGGGGGCAGAGGTCCAGAAAAAAAGCCCCACATCCTTAAGTGTATTCAGCATTCTTGATCAGAGGAACTGAACTAACTGTGAGCCAGGAGTCCCCTGTGGTTTATGCTGGCACTTCCTACGTAGCACTGAGAGGGAAGGTCTTTCTCAGGGCAGTCTCAGGCTCACATCTAATCAGGGGACTTTGCCCAGAAAAACTATCAGATCAGAGTTTCACCACCTCTGGTTTTGTAGGTGGCCACCTAAACTGCTGAAAAATCGTCCTGAAGAGCATCCTGTGCAGAGAGCCCAGTGCAACTGTCATTTACAGCCAAATAAAACTCTGAAAATTATTCCTTTTCATTTTTCTCTTGTTGTTTGATTTCCTTGTGCTTTGAATATGAACAGATAGTGTGGGTTTTCCATTAAGAGATCTATGCACAATAGCTCTCTAAATCCCACTCTGGTATCTTACAGACTGTCATCTTTGGGACTGTCAATGGTGTCTCAGGGTAGCGCTGCACTCCATCAGCTTGCTCAGCAACTGTCAGTGAATCCTGGCTGCTTGTCATCTGCTCCTGGGATCCTTCCTCAAATTTATTTTCCCTATACAACAGTCCTGCTGCATGCAGAATGGAGACAGTAGCATCAATGTCTAGAACACCTGCAAATTGCTGGTATAGCTGGTATTGCTGGTATAAATTGTCTAGCTGGGCCATGTAGCATTGTTGGTCCTTCCATGACTATCCGTAGCAGTGGTATGTGGATCACCTGGTTTATTCTTTACACTCCTGCTAACCCATCCTCTTGGAATGGTTCCTCACAGAGAAGAGTGGTAGCATGCTGCTCCAGCCACCTACCCACACTTGAAGGGAGGTGCTTAAAACTGTGGGATGAAGAATGGATGAGTCATCAATTCATAGCAAGTAGACATAGGTAGAAAGGGTATAGTCCAGCCCCACCTTGGGTTGTGCTTGTCTGCAGGAACACAGGGGTTAGGGACATAGCTCATGGGTCTACGCTTTCCAGAAGGGTTGAGGAGCCCATAGTACACCCAGAACAGAGCAACTGGGGAGGGAAACCAGTTGGAATAGCAGGTTACATAAGTGAAAGTCCTTCTGGCTGCAACATCAGTCAGAGCAAAACTGACAAGAGCTCTCAGTCTCTGGATTTCCATGTGTAGGCTGATCAGCAAATGGGGTCTGGCAGGAAGAGGCCTCGTGGGGATACTATCACACCAATGCCCAGATGTGTTGTGAAGATTGTTTTTGCAGCTTTCTCCGGAGCATCTGATATCAGCCACTGTCAGAGTTGAGATAAGGGCCTAAAGGGACTTTCATCTTGTCCAGTGCAGCATCTCCTGTGTTCACAATGGCTGCCTTTTCTCCCTTCCCTCATGCCTTTTGTTTACTGCTTGGCTTCACAGCTCATGTGTTTTTCCAGGCAGCAGTTGTGTTTCTCTGTATATCTGAGCAAGGCAGGGCACACAGTGAGCATTACTGTCATAAAAATGCCAGTCATCTGCTCTGTGAAACTCCTCCAGACGAAACGCTGCCTGCTCTGGGGATCACAAGACCCACAGGTCCCTGCAGATCTGTGAAAACCTTCCTATATCCCCACTGCCCACCTATTCCCCACATCTGTAAACACCTACAGCACCTTCTCACTCACAACATCTTTATCCCAGAGTTAATTCCCCAACAAGACAGCTCCCTCCCCAGGCCCATGCTGCCTCTCCTTGCATGCCAGCGCCTGTGGCATCGCATTCCCCACCCAGCTTTTTATTTCCCCTTTCCTCCCCCTGCCACATCTACTGACTCAGGCTTTACTTACCTCTGCAGTTTGGAAAAAAAAAAAAAAAAGCAAACCCTCTCTTCTGGGGAGAGCATTGGGTTCAAAATTCTCCAATTTAATAGAAAAATATCATTGGCTGGGAAATTTGCTTTGGATGATGCCAGGGTCTGAAGAGATACCTAGGCTCTGTGAGCTGATTTCCTATATCTGCTGCTGATCAGGTGAGAGTGCTTAGCCTTCTTGGTATAGTTTCACCTCCCATATCAGACATACAACCTCCCTCCTTCATCTGGCAGCAGCTCATCCTCAAAGAGTTATCATTTATTTTAAAGACAAGGTTCTAAATGGATAATGCCCAGCTTTGATAGTGGGCTCAGTACTTGAATGCAGTATAAAACATTCAGCAGACTCAATAGCTGCCTTTCTGCTCAGCTGCATCACAGCCTCAGGGCCGCCCGCAGCTCAGGCATGCTCTGCCTTAACCCATCTCTCCCAGGTCTCTGGAGGTCAGGATGGTTCAGCAGAGAGCACATCAACCCAGAGCAGAGAGCTCTCCAGAGGGATGCTGGGCCTGAGATGTGCACAGTGCAACCTCACTCATCTCCTCTGCCCACAGACCATGGGCTGAGTGACCTCAGAAAAGCCCTTCCTTCTGCTTCAGTTGTTTCTGCAACTGACCACTTGGCCAGCCCAGTGCCTCCATCTTACAACACAGGAGCAAAGGCATTTTGTGCCCAGCTTCTTGATACTGAGAGATATCGTAACTCATAGGTCATACCATCCGCACAGGCAAGATGCTGAGGGCTATGCATCTCATGTCCACAGCCTGCTCTGTCCGTCCAACTCCTGCTCATCTCCCCATCCCTCCATCCAGTGAACTGAATGCATGCTGCACAAAGCAGAGGGAGGAGGAGAGCTGACCAGGAGTGAAATCCAGCTGTCAGAGGAAATGTAAGGTGAAAGCAATGGGACCAGAAGGCAGGAGGTGGGGAGGCAGTGAAAAGACTCAGAAGCTTTCCTGGAGTTGTGTTACTTGGCTGAGCATTTGCAAGTCCTCATCAGCCAGCCTGTAAAATGTAAAGAAGTGGGAAGCTTTCTCCTGGCTAGGCTCACAGAACAGCCAGACAGCAAACAGCCATCAGAAAGAAACCCAGCCATGGGGAAGGAAGAAGAAAGTACATGAAAGTACTTCACCTACTCAGTTTGCAGCCACCAACCAGGCTGTTGTTTTTCCAACATGGAAGTGGCAGCAGTCTGCTAGCAACCTGCAGACAGGTTAACCATGTTTGAGGCATGGCAATAACTGGGGTCCCAGCCAAGACAAGAGTGCTGGCCCATGCCATGCAAATCCACAGCAGGAATCAACAGAGCTTCTACTGTAACTTTGCAAGACAGAAATGGGAGGGAGGGGGAGGCCTGGGTACCATCACATAAGGTGACCATACAGCTCTTCCACTCCTATGGGTGCACAAAACCATCCCTTTGCAAAGCTGTCTGTACAGACCAGACCTCAGGACTTATAGCCATTTCTTCCACACTCATTTTTGTGGTTCAGCTCTACTCTGTTCCTGGGCTGCTGGTGAATAAGGCGAGCCACAAGACCCACTCGTACAGCACAGGGAGCTGCACAGTGCAGGTGTGGGGCCATGAGTAGTCCACTCATGCAGAGGGAAAGAGAAAAGCATTAAACATGTCTGGCTGCCTGGGGAAAATGGACTTTTCCACTGGCTTGGAAGAAAACTGCTCCCCCTATGCTATGAGAGTGAACAATGTATAATATCTAAAAAAAACCATGTCAGTTTACTGATCGTAAGAGGGGCTAAAATTTATAATCTGCTGCATAGCCTAACAGGGTCTATTAAATGTGCAGACAAAGCATCTGCTGAGATTGTGGAAAATCTACAAAATCACCTATCCTCAGAGTTACTGGAGATGATAGAGCATTTCTGTTTTTATGAAGAGAATCTGAAAGAAAATTAACATTTCTGAAAACGTGGCTGGAATAGAGAAATGACCAGAGCTTTGCCAGGGTGCAGGGAATATAAATGATGCATGAAGGAACTGGGTACTTTGTGTTCAGGGAAATAAACGAACCCCCAACCAATAGTTCTAGAGTGAGACTGACTTGACCCCAAACCTGCTCAAAAAATCGGAATATCACTCAAAACAAGTATTAAGGATGCCAGGGATTTGTTACAGCATTGTATGATCTGTGCAGTGCATTAACTGAGCTTAGGGTGGACTACAGTCAAAAGCAAAGTGCTTTCGTTGCAAGAAATGATGCTGCTATGAAAGTGTCAGTTCTTGTAGAAACGGCTTGGGACTGCGTCCAGGTGAGTGCTGAAAGCATCAGGTGATAGAAGCAATTGGCTGTGATGGCAGATCCCTGCACTCTGCTTTCAAGTTTCAACCCAGGCAAATGAAGTCTTGCAATGACAACAGCCTGACTGTAGTGAAGGGAAATATTCCTAGCTTCTCGCTGCTTTAATCCCAAACCTGAAAGTACTGTTGGGAGAAAAAAAGGTTGTTTCTGGTGCTGGGTGCAGGCAGCAGCAAAGTGCAATGAAGAGGAATCAGGCAGTCAAGCCATCCTCTTGTCTGCTGCTGAGGGGGTGCCACAAGAAGTGCTGAGGAAGCTGGAGTGGGTACTTCTAAGATGGATGAGATAATGTCTGGCACTAATGACTGCCTTTGTCTTTGTTTGAAAACAACAGTTAAGTGTATGTCGAGGTTGCCTAATGCACAGTGCCAGAGCACATCGCTCTGCAACGCTCCAACATTGCGTATCTGCGGGAAGATCCCGGCCAGGAGTTTTATGTGCTGGCCAAAGACTCACATATGAATGGAGAAAATGTCCTGCTGGAGTCTGGTTACCCTCTAAAGACACCAGACGGGCTGTGCTGCACCCTGTGTGTGGCCCAGGTCCATGACAGCCCCTCTGGCCATTTCCAGGACACACGTGTCACAGAGCTGCCTATGTTTCAGAAAGTTCAGCAGACCCCAGGCAGTGTGGGGATGAGGACCTCCACGGAGAGGTGGCAAAGGGACAGGTCCCCTCTCTTGGCAGGTGACACTGATACTGTCAAGGAAAGAACATGTTCAATACAATGTTTTATAGCAGGGTCATTATGGAAAAGAAGCTCATAGCAACAGGTCAGGTGGTGATCATCCCAGCTACCAGAGGAGCTACAGGGCTCTAGATGAGTCAGAGTCCCAGCTTAGCATGCATGTCTTCTGCTGGTGGTTTGGTCCAGAGAACAATGGACACACAAGGTAGTGTTATTATCACAGGAAAGCACCTGTCTGCCCAGGACAGGGCAGAACTGGTATCTCCCTTGGGTGACCCTGAGGGCTAGCCCTGCTCTGAGGAAGGACTGTCTGATGTGAGACAGGACACAAAAGGCTTGCTGGCTTGGGAAGAAGGTCTCACAGATAAACACAAGAGTGGGAAGAACCTGTACCAGTCCACCTTCCTCAAGTCAAGCCTAGCTATGATGGCTAGGGAGGGATGTATGCAAGGAGAAAAGCCCCAGAGCTACAGAGAAATTGCCCTGTCCGTTCTTTTCCTGGGGGAGCTGCGGAGGTGAAGGATCTCCCTCCACACCCAACCTCAACACTCTGAGGCAGTGACAGGGAGCATAAGGAGACCAGAAGCGCTTGACTAGGACAAGACACCCCTTCTGGTCTCAGAGGCCAGGGCCTGTTCTCTGGTGAGGACAGCAAGCAGCATGGCATGGTGGCGACATCCGTGCAGCTAAACATTCTTCTGAAGCAGGATGGCCTCATCCTGTGCATCCTGCTGGCAACAGTCCCCAGGCCATGCTGTTCTATGAACTGAGCACAGGAGTGTTTTAACCCTGTGAGCCCTGCCAACTGAAAATGCAGAAGAGATAATATCTGAGAGATGTTTGTACTTAAGAAGCTAAAAGTTGAAAGAGAGAAGGTAAGCAGTGCCCAGAGCTGACGTTGCCTTTGGAGTCCAACCAGCTTTGGGCATTTCATTCAATTAAAGACATTTTTATTTAATAAAATGCATTTGCACTCTGTCTACATACAGAGACAGACATATGGCAGAGAGGGAGAGCAGCTGGTCCCTAGTAATGGTCTCCATCAAGGCACTGCTACAGCACCTTCCCCCTCAAGGGACTCCCACGGGTAACAAGGTCCCTTAGTGCTGCAGTGCAGCTGCCCCTGGGGTGGGCCAAGGCAGCAGACTTGCAGCATGAGGCAGCACTTGCAGAAATCAGGCAGGGAATGGAGCATACCAGCCCCTTGGTGCACAAAGCAGTTTCCCAAACATGGTACAGTCACAAAAGGAGGGCTAAAAATTGTCAAGGCATCACTGAAACCTGCATTTCAGTATTTAGCTATATCTACATTTAGCCTGTACCCAGGGCTAAACTGCAGCAGTTGTTCTACCACCCAAAGCTCCCTCCCCAGCTGAGAAGGGGAATCAGGGAAAAAAGGGAGAAGCCCCATGGGTTGAAGTAGAAACAGATTTAATGAAATAACAAAACTAATACAATCATCAACATAAAGTATACCAGGTTCTACTCAGCCTGGTCCTTAGGATCAGCAGCAGGACCAGAAGAACAAGACAGAGGAGTCCTAGGAAGAGGAACTCCCCACCCTAACTGAGCTCCCTCCTTTTATAACAAGCATGATTAAGTGTATGGGATACACCTGTGAGTCAGCTGCCTTGATTGGAACTCCCAGCTGACTCGGGGCTACTCATGGCCTGCCTGCATGGCTGGCTCACAGCTCTGTTTCTGGGAAACCAGGACAAGCTACAAGATTGTTCATGCCACAGCAAAGCTTCTCTTCATGTCAGACCACATCAGTGATTCAGAAAGCCACTGCTGTTTGCTTTAGCACCTCACATGCGCTTTGCAGGCTTCCCACGGGGACACTGACCAGGCAAGATCCTGTTTATTTTAGGATATCTGGTAAGATCTTGACTATGGGGAGACCATCTGGAGACTTCAGAAGGTTTAAAAGGCCTAGTTAGCCCCCCAGAGCTAATGAAGGGAGCAGGCAGAAGTGGGTCTCACACCTATTGCATTAGTCTGAGATTCGTAGTCTCTGTAAATTGCTGGGAAGCCCAACGCCCACCACACAGTGAGGAGACTTGATGAAGTAGGACTGGTAACAGACACCCACATAAATTCAGATCTGTGATTCAGCTGGCTCCCTCAGAGGTGAGGGAAGCAGGGAAGGGAGAGCCTGTGCTCCAGCACCCTCTGCACCTATGGCAGGAAATCCTGTGGGGATCAGATGTTCCCTTGGCTTTTTTTGCCCACGCTAAGCAGCCAGGCACAGCTACTGCACAGTGGGATCCCTCAAATGAATAGGGGCATTGAGGAGATCTTGGGAGATGTTTTGAAGCTCTCTTTGCTTCTGGTAGAAGCTGGAAACTCTGAAGCCTAAATGGGGATCAGAAATTCACTGGTTGGGTCTTTTCTGGAAAACACCACTTTGGTTCCTGTAGCCAAGATATTCTTCCACAAGACCTTAAAAAGGAGAGAGGAGAAGAGATGGGTGATAGCTTTCATTTTTGTGATTCGCTTCTGTAACCAGGGGCAAAATCTGCCCCCTCCTGCCAACCCTTTAGATGTCTGCTGTGCAAATGCCTCCATGACCCCAGACTCCTCTCACAGTAGAGGAGCCATTTTAAGGATAAGAGAAATCTCATCTATTCCAGATGAGATGATCCTTGGCTTTGTTGTTATACATTTCTTTTTTAATTCATTTTTTTCCTGATGCTAAGGGAGGTCTCAGACAATCCTGACAGGCACAAGACATACTGTTCCTTCAGAGGAAAGGAATTCAAACAAGGACCTATGTGCAGAAAAAAAGTTTGGGAAGCAGGGGTAAGTTTTGAAGGAGGCTGCAGGAGTTGGTTTGGAGCCCCAACGGGGGATATCCTTGTGTTCCTTCTGGACCCTGAACTTTCACTCTAAGTGGCTTTTGTTCTAGCTGTCTTACCTGAAGGGAGCTCAGCTGATGGAAAAGTCTGCAGAAAACTCATACCATTGGGAACATGGTGCAGCTGGCTCTGATATTGTGGAATAATGCGACAAGTAATAAAGTTTCCTTTTTTGTTGCTGCTTGGGTTTTGTGATCAAGAAGCATACCTTTATTTAGCAAATATAACTCAGGTGATTAATAAGCCAGCACACAGGTATCCAGAGGGACATGTAGCTAACAGTCAGTGCATGCGAATAAAAAAACACAAGCTGAGAGTTTTCAACTCATTTGACCCACAGCAAGAAGGGAAGCAGAGAAAAAGATATCTGTGGTCTCCAATGACCCAAAGACAGACCTGCTAGCTGGCAAAGGGGGCTGCTAATAGGTACAGGAATCCTACATGGAACTGTTAAATCTCTGCATTGTCAGGTTCTGGGCTGATCTCTTCAGTCTAAAAGGGGGTTTGTAGCTGAGTTCCTATGTAAGACTAACTCTTGTAAGAAGTAGGTAGTTGGGATTATCGTATATCCACTCCACCAGGAAAGGGTTTGCAACTCTGGCCATAGACAACAAAAAGGTCAATACACACCAGACATTTATTAACTTGCTCTAACATTGGCCTCTGGCTTCTGAGCTCCACCAACACTTTTTTTTTTTCAACATGATGTGAAATTTGCTGGTGTTGCTCTTGCCCCCTTCATTCCACAGAGCTATCTCAAGATATCTCTACCCCCTTCTTATCTCCCAGTCTTAAAGCTTTTAAAATGTAACATCAGAAAGAAGATTTCTTTCTAATTCCCTTGTCTACTGTGGTATTAACTCCCCATTTTTCCCTGTTGCTCTTGAAAAACGATTCAGGTCCATTGTGGACTCCCAATCCCTGAGCAGACTTTCTGAGTTCTCTTTCAATGTGCTTATTTAAAACTAAAAGCAAAATAAACACACAAAAGTCCACAAAGTCTCTGTGTGTACCATGCTACCTAGAAAGCAATTCAACCCATTATATTTTCTCTAGTAGTCTTAACACAAAGCATCTCAGGGGTTAGTGCAATGAACGTTAGTCATAAGCTAATCGGAAACAGAGGTGCTTAAATAATTCATAGGCTGCCTTTCTTCCCGAAGAACCTCAATACACAGCCCTGTCATACCATCAGTGCAGTGCTACCAAAAGGCAGCTCACTTCACAGAGGGTGTCAGTCAACTTGGAAACAACAGAGGCAATTTCTGTGAAAAGCCATACTCGAGGAGATGTGGAGCGACCCCAAGAATTCCTGCTTAGGGAAGCACATCTTTCCGTCAGGGGAGCTAAGGGAGGGCTCTGCTGTACCTCTGCTCTCCTAAGCACTTAAGTAGCTTTCTGAAACACAAAACCAGAGTGATAACCTTTGAGTAAAGACCAAGCTTAGGGCCACATCCAGGCACAGACTCCTGCAGGGTTTCCAGGGATTCCCTACACCTTGAGAACTGGGAAGAGAAATAGGAGGTTGCTCCCAGAGGCAGTGTTCAGATGGCATGATCTAGGTCTGTGCATGTATGGAGTTGATCTGGAAGCACGGCCATAGAGCTGTGCCAGCCAGCAAAGGGAGACCCCTTTGCTGCCCAGTGCAGCCATTGCTGGGCAGAGCTGCAGGTACCTGCTCACAACACAGATGTGCATGTGAGCTTTCGCATGCCAGCCTTGCCTAATGACCCTGAATCACTGCATCCCCATTGCTGGCTTTTATGACAGCAAAATATCTGCTTTCTGCCAAGAGAATAATGTCTCTGACAGGGCAGGGACTCTTCTGACCTTACGGGAAGAGTAGCTGTAAGAAAAAGTGATGCTAAAATTAGAAGCTAAGTCCAAAAGGAGTGGAGCTGCCTGTGACCTGCAAGGATGGGAAGTCTAATGCTAATGGGTGCTCCTGGGACTGTATAAAGGGAGAGAGACCAATGCAACCTCTGGAAGTGGCATCTAATAAGAAGAGGTCAGGGAGAAGGCAATGAGAGAAGTCAGCGTGTCACCAGAGAGGTGACAAGGACACAAACGATGTGCAGTGGAGGGGAAGGAAAAGACAAGAGCCCAGCTCACACCAGGGAACACTGCCTAGAATCTGGTGTGCAACCACAGTGACAGGGATATGAAGGAGGCAGCCAAGCAGGCAGCAAACAGCGTCTGTTTGTTCCAAGTTGATGGGCAGTGTCTGACAAGTGCAAAGTTTGGGATGAAGGATCTGGGATGTAGACAGAGAAAGACAAGGAGAGTCTCCCAGCAGAAAAGCAGGGCACATTCTTGACTGTTAGGACTGGAGAAGGTCACAAATTCTCCCAACCAGGCTGGTTAAGGGGCTTGAACTGTACGATGGTGTTGCTGGATTTACTGACGGCTCTGGGAAGGAAAGAGAAGTGCATCGGCTCTCGTTAGCTACATTTACGCAAGCCCGTGTCTCTGACTCAGGGTATCTCAGCCAACCAGCACCCCAGAGATTAAAAACATTTGTCACCTCTTTCCAAACACCTGCTAAAAAATGGGTGCAAACAGAAACATGCCAACTGAAAGATGTATTTGTTCAGCAGGCTGAAAAAAAAAAGTTGGGAAAGCCCCCCAGACCTAACAGGTAGAAAAGAAACTCCTTCTTATGCCATGGATCACAGGATTGTATTACTACACATGCTGGTTCACCTCACTACAGGTGTCATCAAGCTTTGTTAGGTTATTCTCACCATTAACAGGATAGTTTCTTGTGGCAAGGAGTTCCACAGTTTAGCACATGCTGTGTGCATCAGCACATCTTGATTTGCAGTATTGCTTTGCCTGAAGGAGCTAAACTTGCTCTTATTCACACAGCGAATTCTCCTTGCTCTCAACATGCTGAGAATAAAGGTGGTTGTGAGACACCCATTAGCCCACAAACCTCCCTGGGCATTGCAGTTTAATCCCCTCAGACCTGCTTGCTTTCTAACACTTGCAGAGCAAAGCCAGCAAGGGGGTTCTGCAGGCCTGCAGATTTGCTTCTTGTTACCTGAGGGTGCTACGTGCAGCTAGATAAAAGCCTTCATGCTAAATATGGCATTCCCAGCTAATCATACCAGACAGCCAGTATCTCCCCTAAAAAGCACCTTTCAGGCTTTCCAGTGGACTCCTCTGTAAATGCTGCTTTTTCATCAAGCACCTGAATCATCCAGCACTCAGGGACAGGCTGAGTGCAGTCCCCGAGCTTCTCATGGGAAGGAGCCATATTAGTATCACTCCCAGTGCTAGCACATGGTGGGAGGGTGCCTGGGGAGCGAGGGCAACCCCATCCCTGTGTGCTCACAGTGGGATCTGAGGCTTCACAGAAAACCTACTACACCGCTGTAGTCCTCAGGAGGAGGAGGATGGGGGGGGAGGCTGGTCATGAGCACTTGGGGACTATCTGCAGCATCTGAAAGCAGCTTTGAATGTGGCACCTGGCTCATCCCCCCACTTGCTCAGCCCACCAACAAACTGAGCCTCTGCCTTCTCATTACAGCACCCTCTCAGGAGACCAGATTCCTCTCCACCTAATGTCAAAGCCATATTCATATTTCAATATCCACATGACCTATAATGGACCTTGGTAAAATTAATCAATATTCTTTCCCTCATTTCCTGACATTCATCTGCTTAATGGAGGAAATAGCTGCTGCCCAAGACCTTGAAATTCAATGGGTCTTTTTTCCCCCACACAAAGGTACTTGACCATGAGGGTTTTTTAAAAAAAAAGTAAAAGCAGAACCTCACAATGACAATCTTCTTTCTGTTTTTCAAAGGGAGAACAGAGTGGTCTGAGTGGCTGGTAGACCATGAATAGGGATCTTCATTGGGGTAAATCCAGCAAATCGCACAAGGATTTTCCCTGCAGTCATCAGTCCATGAACTTGCAATTCCTCAGATTTCAGGATCCCAGAAAAGTATCAGGAGCTCAGCAGTTCAGAGGGGTTCACAGTTTGCCTCATCTGTTGTCACCTGTCTCAAAAAGGTGAATGAAGAGAGCTTCTTCCCCTTCTTTTTCTATAGTGTGGGAGAAATGTGCTTATATGGATGGAGAAGACAACAGGTTAATAGCACTGTCACCTTCATGTTTTTTATCCTTTGCAACTTAATTGCTAGGATCATGATAGAGATCCCTTTCGTCCTTTGTAGAAACACAGATTGGTGCCAAACCACTGGCAAGAGTGAAGGCACAAGAACAAACCGCAGACCATGGACGTTAGTCATTGTACTGTGCTTTGCTGGAAAGGCCTTACACTGAACAGGGGGATCTGCAATTGGATGGGAAGGGATGGGATGGGATGGGATAGGCTAGGCTAGGCTAGGCTGGGCTAGGCTGGGCTGGGCTGGGCTGGGCTAGGCTGGGCTAGGATGGGCTAGGATGGGCTAGGATGGGCTAGGATGGGCTAGGATGGGACAGGATGGGATAGGAGCAAAGCTGTCAGGTCAGGTGAAGCAATAGAGCTAACTTCCCAAACATTTGGAAAATTCAAAGGAAATCCTTGGAGGGCAAATGTTTAGCCAACATGTTGGACTACTCCGGACTTCATAGCAGGCAATATAACGGACAATACAAACACAGCAGGCAGGAATTAATAAAACAACAGAAGAAAAAGGCTGAAGTGTGGTTAAAACACTGGCTAATCAGTTGGGCCAAGCAGAGAGGAACCATGCTGGGAGAAGGTGATGTGCTGTTGCAGGGGTAGGCAGATGAAGGGACCATCACTGCCAGGCAGGCCAGTTGCCTGTTGAGGTTACATGTATGGCCACTGCAGCAGGATTATGGAGATGCTGTACACTCCAGTCAGTAGCCTCACAGTCTTTTATTTGCACGGCACCTGTATCTTCTGTGCCTTTTCGTCTCCACCCACAGGGTGACCTCTCTTACTATCTCCTTTCTAGGCCAAGAAATGCTTTATTTATCCAGGTCCAGCTTCCTTTTATTCTCTTGCACTTCTCCAGATTGCCATTAGCACAGGTCTGAAGCAGAACATCAGCTCCTATAGCTCTTTACCAGGTTGTTTACTGCAGCTTCTCTGTGAAGTCAAAGAAACTGCAGCCTGGTGTCAGATTCCATTTTAACTACACAATCAGTTTTCAGCCCATTACCATAATAAGGAGATTAAAAGCGCTGAGAAATGCAGTTTACTCATGGCTGGGGACTTTGCTGCTGCCTTCCCAAGTCCTGCTGGTTCCACTTTGCTCTGCTGGTCACTTTCCTCCAGGATCCCTGCGTGTGAGGCAGTGGATGGAGGTGATGGGCAATGCCATGTACCAGTGGAGGCTGGGGCAGGTGATTCCTCATACCCAGAGCCTCCCAGAGGAATTAAATCAGGCCAGATCACATTCCTTGGGCCCTAGAACATCTCCTTTCTTCTTTGAGGGTGTAACTTGTGAAACATTTCTCCACTGGCAAGGTTGGTGTTGGTAGGTCTGTTCCCCTATCTGGTCTGCCTATCATTCTTGGGACCAGGCTGGTAACCATTTCAGCCATCCAGAATAATCCTAGCTGGATCCAACTCCATTTCTGCCTCCCATCTGCAGAGGGCAGAAGATTGGGTTTCAACAGCATACTCTAATTCCCATGTATTTCTATTGCAGAGAGGCTCAAGGGGTGTTTCTGAAGTAATAGATGTGCTCCAACACAACAGGGGAAAGGCAGGCGGGGACCAGGATGCTGATGGATGCCTCCTGTGAGCACTTCTCAGCAGTCTGTAAGTCAGACTTGCCTCCAGGCTGCAGTAGCTGAGTGCTAGCGCAGACCAGAGCATTGGTTGCAATTCTGAGTCACCTGCCACCAAAAGCAAGTATCTCACCGAGAGGAAAGCAGTACCTGCACAGACTCCAAATTTATTCATGTGGCATCACCAGGAAACCTCCAACCATTACATTGAAATCCAAGCATTTTACAAAAGCAATTGTGTAACTACCGGGTTGCTGCTTTTTTATGTAAGATCAGTAACAGCCAGATTTACTTCCTCTCCCCAGACTCTGGTTTTATTTTCTAATCAGCTCTTGACTTTCATTCCCACCCCCCAGTCCTGTTGCCAATGACTTCAGCTTCTTGCTCCAGGAGGCAGAGTCATCATTTCAGGGCTGGGAGGCTGCATTAGGGCAAGAAGGATGGACAATTTTCCCTGTTTAAGCACTAGTAAAGCGGCTCAGCTCCCTGTCCAGGTAAATGACACAAGGAAGTCAGGTAAGCTGTCATGAAAGGCTCTGTGACCCTCTGCCCCTGGGGTGTCTGAGCTTGGGAATAGATGCTGGGGGTACAGGAGGGTTAGGGGAGGTGAGGACATTTACCAAGCAAACACCCATATGGCTCTATGGGTGCTCTGTCATAGCAATAGGAACAGCACTGGGAGCATAGAAGGACATAGGCTCTCAACATTTACCTTGTGTGTTGTGTTTTCCGTGGCCTGCAGACCCAAAAATCTGTGGCTAAAGCATGAGAAAGGACATCATCGTTTCAGGATCCAGATCCCGAGCCAGGATGGAGAATTCACATTAAATTGTATGGACAAAAGGAAGCATTTTGTACAGGTTATTCACTAAAAGTGTTGTACCACTGCTATACCGCAGAGGAGGGACAAAACTCCAACTGTGGGTGATCATTAAGTGCCCCTTCCCAGTTTTATAGTATTTTGCTTCACTTCCTGCCCTACCACCTCCTGTCCTGTCTTGTCCTTCCAACTATCTGCTCTGCTCCAAGCTGAGGTGAGCTGCATTTCAAGAGGTAGAATAGTAATCAATAAAAATACACACAGACACACACAATCACCTCTGCTGACCGAGAAACTTCTAGATTTACTTGCTAGCAGAATTTAAAACTGTATGCACTAGTCCTACAATGCATTTCTGTAACTTTCCAGGAACTAGACACAACGCAGGAGGGGTTGCACTGGAAAGCAAAGCTGCACTCAGCAAGGCAGTCTTGATGCAAGCACCTTACAGTGTCACACTGAGAAAGGCCTGGACTACATTTTCCTTACACACACACACACACTCACACAGCAAGTTTCCCTCAGCAATGCTTGTCTTCCACTACCAGAGTCAATGCAAGTTTCTTTCCCAAATGTCCCCAAAATGGTTTGGGGCTTGAAGCATGCCTATGAGACTGCAAATACCATTCAAAGGTAATGTGATAGAGTATCACGCTAGTAAGAAGAGCCACTGGGCAAATGATGCTCACAGGAACAAGCATCAGGTCTGCCTGAGCTGTTTACAGCTGTGCATGTAATTGAGATGAGACAGCAACAAGTCAGAGGGAGGGGAAAAGCTCTCCAGGGTCCCTGAAGAACGTGGCATCTGCTGCATGTCTCCTTCTGTCTGGATTAACCACTGCCAGGTCCCAGCAAAGGCTCAGAGCTGGAGTAGGGTGGGGGAGATTGGTGTTCCCTGGGGACATTTCCCTCCTGCACCTCTCTAGTTAAGATATCAGAAGTGAGATTTGTCACTTAACCATCTGGAACAGGCGATCACAGGAGGCTGCTGCTCCTCAGTCTGTCACACTCTTAAACTGTGCTAATGTCATTCAGAAGTTTCACAAAGCAGCCCTGACAAGCAGGCATGAAATTAAGATGTTTGTGGAGTTGGCCAAGTGGGAAACGACAATGGGAGAGCAGGGAAAGGCAGGGGAAGGGGACACGTTCAGAGGCAGGAGGCTGCTGCACTGGGGACTATTTGCTTCCTCTCTCTCCCATGGATGTGCTACAGCTTGGACCAGCTCAGACAGGAGGGCTGATGCAGCAGCACCTCCATGCCAGGGAAAGCCAAGGAGCATCTCCCCTGCTTGCCCGTTGCTGCTCTCATGTTGTCCAGCCTCAAGACTGAGCCCACAACAACCCCTCACATCCTCACCAAACTGAGATTTCTATCCAGGCAATTTCATTCCTGGGGAAGCACACACATCCTCTGGGATGGTCCTGTTTGGAAATGGGCTGAGGGAAGGTGGGGTGGCCAGCGGCAGAGGGCACCCTCAAAACCCACAGCCCTGTGAGGTTTCTCTGCAGGCAGAGGACCAGGCATCCTGCGCTCCTGCCTTGGTCCAAGCAGTGCTGCAAGGTGCTGGGGCAGCTGGTTCTCATTTCATACTGCAAGGCGGTTTTATCAGCAGGGAGTTGACATGGGGCTTTAAAACACTGTCTAATTAGGGAGCGGGCCAGTCTGGAGAGCAATTAGATTTTATGCATCCCATGTTTGAGAAAATCTGTGTTGCAAGCTCTGGAAAACATCCTGAGCTCCAGCAATTAAATCTTCTCCTTCCCATTCCTCCCTGGCCTCCTCATTTGCAGAAACATCCTTGGTGCACAGCTGTTTGTTACCTGCTGTCCCCACTGCCCTGGGCACAAGGGTGCAGCCAGTGTCAGGGCAGAATGCAGACAGAGCAAGTGAGGTGCAAATATACTCCGTGTAGCTGGGAAAAAGCACAGTGCAATTTAGACTGGAAGGGAGTAATTGTCTGTAAGACAACTAGCCAGGGCTGCTATGGTTAATCCAGCCCCTCTCCCATTCCCCCATCCTCAGAGGGAGCAAAACTCTGTTCCCCTCTGCCCCTTGGGCTTTGCAGAGCTGGTGAGCTGCTAAGATGGCTGGGATCCCTGGCCAGCAGCGAAGACATTCAGGTATGGCCCTGCCTGCAAGCTGGGATCAATGCCTCATTTTCCTACAGACTCACAGTTTGCCTTTGAGCCAACCCATGAAGCTGTCTGTGCCTCAGTTTCCCCTGCTGCAAGATAGCAGTGAAATAGCTATAGTGAGGGTATTTCCCTTTGTCTATTCAAAATGCCAGCAGAATTCATTAAACTGTCTTTTTTTTTTTTCTTTTGTTCTGCAACAACAAAAAATCACTTTCTTCAAAATAATCCATGAAAATATTACACTCTTTCAGATGTGTCATTTTTGTTGAGCTTTCTCTCTTTTTCCCCATATGGAAAAAAAGAGGAAGAAAAGAGAGTACATATTTGTTATACATATTTGTTATTTTCTTCCATCTACAAAACATCATGTTTGACAGAAACAACAATCTGCTACCCCCAAAAAAAAGTATATAGAAAAGGATCATTTATTTAACCAAAAAATATTTCCAAAGAAAACAAGCCAACCATTTCCAATTAGAAGTTCTTGAGAGCAGAGCTGCGACGCTAAGCTCACCCTGCTGCTGGTCTGCTCCTCTGCTCTGCAAGCAGCCACCCACTTCCCTCTGCTGGGGAGGGGGAAGCAGGAGATGTAGAAGGGGTTAGGAGTCCTAAAGGAGGGAGAGACACACAGAGAGAGAGAGAGAGAGGGAAAGAAGGCAGGAAGCAAGAAAGGAAGGAAAAGAAAGAAAAAGGAAGGAAAAGGAAGGAAAATCTGTGAAAATAAACAAAAACAAAAAGGGGGGAAAAAAAGAAAAGGAAAAAGTATGAAGGAAAATGGGTGTAGGAGACTAAGTGTTGCTCTCACTGCTGTCAGAAATTAAAATAAAAATCTCTCAGATAAAAATCTGCCTGATGCTGCCCGAGCCAGAGCAGGGAGATAGCTGCAGAGGGGAGAACTGGGACAGAGAACTGGGGAGGTGGCATGACAAGCAGGGTGGAAGAAGAAGCAGGTGGCCGCAGGGCCCCAGCACACCACACCCTGGGGAAGGGGCTTGCAGTGCTCCTGCTCCTTGCTTTTGGTAAGCACCAGGTGTTTTTTTCCCATCCTCTGACATGGGGGCATCCTTCTTCCACCATGTCCCTCCATCTCCCTCACCCACACCTCCTTTCTCTCTCCTCTCCCTTTCTCTTTTTCTTCCTTCCAGATACTTTCACTGTATTTCCATCCTGGTTTGCCCACACCTTCCTTCACACCCTGCTTGTCTCCTTGCTCCCCTCCTCTCCTGCTGCCTCTCCCTCCCTTTCCCCCCACCATCCCTCCCACTTTGTCTCCCTCCAGCTCCCTGAGGAGCTCTCTAATGACTTAAATGAAACACCAGCCTTCTTTATCTTCAATAGCCTTCCTTGCTGAATCCCCAAGGGGACCCAGCCATGCACAGCAATTAGGAAACCAGTGCCTGGGGCTGCTGCATTTGCAATGTCAGCATGGAGATCCTCTCTGCCCTCTCCCAGAAGAGGAGGAGGTCTCCATAAAATTGGGAGCACTGCCAGCACAGGGACAGAGGCTACTGCAGTGTCACAAAGGCTTTTCTAGGCCAGCCAGATCTCTTCCCCTCTCTTCCTGCCCTCCACCCCTCCTTCTGGCTGCCAGCACATCTCAGCCCACCAACAGCGTGGTGCTTTTCATGTTCCTCATGGCACCTACAGCCCTTCAGAGCCCCTCATTGGAGCCAACCCCAGGGGCTGAAAACACGCAAGAGCCCCGGCATGCCCCAGGCAGGACAGGGTCTGCCTGGGAAATGGTCTCTGGAGTCACAAAAGCTGGTTTCAAACTTCAGACAAAACAAGACTTAGCATTGGCAAGCAACAAGGAGGGCCACAGCCCCTACTGCGGTATATCTGCTCAAAGCCCCTCATTTTGCAGACCCAGCAAAATCATCACAGCCTCTCTTCCCTGCTCACACTGAGCTGCCCTCCCAGTGTGCCAGTCACTGTACCCAAAGTTCACCACCAGCAAGTGACCCATCCTGGGATCTGAGGTCTCTGGTCCCACATGGGATGGAAGGCATAAGTAGGACAAAGCTCTTCTTCTGCCCTTAGAAGCATGGGGTGGCTTGAACAGGTACCCCTAGGGCCTTCCCAAACTTGCACAAGGTTACTCCCCAAAGTCCCTGATTCCCTTACACCTCCTCCTCCAACCAAGCTCTCAAAATCACCAGTGTGCCAATGGAGCTGAGGGTGCTTCAGCATCACTGAATTTCCAGGGAACTCAGCTCCAGTGAGACTCTTTCAGCTGTTATTCTGTCCAAAATCTTGGCTCTTTGTGCCCTCATTCCTCTTGCTAAAAGCATCCCAGACAAAGCCAATGTCTCTCTTGTGTGCTGATGAAAAGCCTCTTTTGAAAAGCCTCTTGGGAAATGCTTCCCATTAGAGTTAATTCTGTTGTTCTTTAACACAAGATGCCCCTCTGCTCTGCTTTGTCTTGGTTAGCCTCTATTTGTGGGAAAACAAGATCTCAGAACAGGATTCATTTCACTGTTGTTTTTTTTTTATCTGAGCAAGTCACCCTGGGGTCTCTGCTTAGTCAGTGAAGAAAACAGACTTCCATGACGTAATTTGTCTGATACTAAAGTCAATGTCTAAAATAAGTCAGATGAATCAGGTCCTAAAAGCACCTTGTCCTCTCCCCTAGGGAGAAGGGGAGCAAGGGGCTCATCCGGGCAGAGACAGGCAGACCAGAGATGTCTGAGGCAGGTGATGAGTCCCTGCTAGGTCTCCTGACAACCTGCCCCAAGAACTGTCCTCCACCCACCCTGCCCCTGGATGCTGCTTGGGGATATGGATCTTCCTGCAAGGAAGAGGTCAGGGTGAGACAGGGCTGCACATGAGCGCGAGTGGCAGAAAACAGAGGGAGATAGCCCAAAATCTCCAGAGGAGAAAATGAGCTGCTCACGTCCCCAAAGCTTGGGCTCCCAGCAGCCAGCAGCTTCTCTCCCTGGGCTCAGCAAGAGCCTGTGCAGGGCTGGGGAAGGCAGCCTTGGTTTTGCTCTTCCAACAAGAGGAGAAAGGCTTTCAAAAGGCACCATCTGGTCCCTTTTTCTTTTTTTTTCTTTTTTTTTTTTCTTTTTTTCTTTTTTTTTTTTTTTTTTCACGCCACTGACAGGTCATTTCTGATGGATTTAAAAGCCCTCCTTAAAACCAGTTTTTATCTCACGCACCCGCTGATGTGCAGAGGCAGCAGGCTCACTGCATGCTAGCGCTACCCCAGCAGCCCCAGGATAAGCAATTAAGCAGCCACACGCCAGATCGGCATTAACCTCTCTCCTGTTTGTCTTAAAACCTTTCTAATTGCTCCTATGCCTCTTTCCTGTCTCCCCCCATTCCAGCCCTCCCATCCCCCCTCTCTTCTTGCCCCAACCAAGCTCCTGCATGCCTGGATGAGGAGTTGAGGAGCAAAACCCCATGCCTGCCTTCCAAAAACCACCCCGCATGATGGGGGTGCCTCTGCTGACAGGCGTCACTCACAGATCCCCAGCTCAGCAAAGCGAGAGATTTTGAGGCTGGCTCTGGCACGTAGGCACTCAGGTATTCACCAGCAGAAAGGTAAAATAAAAGTGGGGAGGATGAAAACCAGCCAGCGCTGGCTTCGTCTGAAGGAGGGCAGAGAGGGGGAATGAAATCCTAATTTCAGAAGCTCATTGTAGGGTAATTATCAAACAGCAACAGTAGGCTGGGATGCTTGCTAATTAGGCCACATTCTTTATGACTAGTTATTCTAAGATGTCATTTGACAGACTTAGGGGGGGAGGGATGTGCACATAAAGTTGTTTTTAATTACATTTGGTATGCTAATTTCTGATATAAAATAAATATTTACCAGAAGCAATATTTCTTCATTTCACGCTGGCTGCACCGTGGCATTTATCGAGGGTTACAAACAGGCTGCTATCGCCCAGCCCTCCCTGCCGACATGTCGTCCCCTCTCTCCTCCACTCAGCCTGGGAGGGAGAGGGATGGATCCAGCTGTGACTCGGGAGGGAAAGCAGCAGGGAAGGAAGCTGCAGCATTTTTCCCTTTGCCCAGGGGCAATATGTCCTTTTTCCTGCCAAATGGCCCTTTGGAAGGATGGTGCCCAGGAGAAGCCCTTGGCCAGCAGCTGGCTACTGCTGCAGGGCTGAGAGCCTGCCCCGGTGCTCCTCTGAGGAGATGGGAGATATCGCTCCCCTGCCAGACAGCCTGGTTCTTGTGAGGCAAGCGTGCCTCTCCAGCAGCTCCAAGGCTACTGACCTTTACTTGTACAGCCCCTTCAACCTTTAGAGCTTTCATGGCTTTTGTTTTTTCTTCTTCTTCTATGAGTGAATTAACCAACATTTCAAGACTGGAAAGCTCCTGCAAACTTAAAGGCACAAATATTTCATCATGGTTTTGACAGTCTGGGAACTTTTCTTTCCCTACGAATGTGTAGTCCTGCACATATTTTTTTTCCCGTTCACTGAAGTCAGCTCTTACTGCTACACACTCTGGGTTTCAATAGGTTGGAGCTTTCTGGTGGAAAACCCCATTGCTGTGGCACTGTCTTGATCAAATATTAGCTCAAACCACTCAGGTTATTGCAAAGCATACTTCTTTCCCAAGTAGGTAACTTCTGACCTGGTGCAAAGTGACACGGTCACTGCTTGACCTGACCTAGGCTGTCCACCAAGAGCTAGCACAGTCAAGAGACACTTGTTTCAGGTGTTATATCATGGAAGAAGTTGCAGTCACCTGGGATCAGACACTTGAATCACTTGAGGATGTGTATTACCTCCATCCAATCCTTCAGATGGATTATTCCCATCACTTAGATCACTTTGATCTCTTTGATAAGTAATGGACTTCTGTGGGATAGAGGGAGCTCATATTACCACCGTTCCATATGAAGAAGTATGTCAGATGCTTTGAATTGCCCAGCAACTGGAGAACCACCCCATTATAACCAAACCACCCTGTTCCTTTTTTTTTTTTGCATAAGTGAGCCACCTTTCAGAAAACTCCCACCCTTTTACAGTGTCAATATTTTAAATTAAAATTTTCAATAATTTACCATCTCAAGGCACTAAGGGAAAAGACAGAGAGTGTTGGGGGTTAAGAAAACTGTCTATGGGAAGATCAGAAACAGAGGGAGGGAGCCCATCCGAGGAGCAGAGCTATGGGGATGATTTTGCCTTCCACTGTGTACGTTAAGTGTGTAATCCACTCTGTTGATGTAAACTACTGTTAGTCAGATAATCCACTGATTAGCAGTTCAGTAAGTTTTTACAGCCAAGCTGAAATTTCTCAAAAGTGCTTAATGGCTATACGCTACTTAATATTTAATACATGCTCTTCGGTCCCTTGCAGGTTAGTTGCATTTGGGCTGATAGCACAAGCAGACTGTTCTCAGTCTAATGCCTGGGTGTGCAGTGGACAAGGAGCAGGAGTGATGGAAGCCAGCAGCATGACGATGGGTGAGTTAGCTGACATTGTCCTGCCTTGGAGCTTGGCACACAGAGTGGAGCCAGGGCTCAGTGGAGTTCCTTTTTTTAATACCGCATTCCCTCCAGGAGAGCCATTTGTCTTTTCCCTTCAGCCCTGTGCTCCTTTCTAGGAGGGAATTACAGGACAGGATGCTGTGATGGAGATGTCCCATTTAGCCCCATCTGGTCCATTGCTGGGTACCAGGGCATGGTTGTTCTTTGGCATCCTTCCAGTCCTATTACCAAGCACTCCAAGACGAGTACCCTCATGCCTTCTCTCCTCAGAGGGACCAGGAAAAAGGTTTCCAGGCTGAGGGACCACAATGACAAGTAGTCTTTTCCCTCTGCTCACGTTGACTCCCATTGCTCTAATCCCCCCAGTTCTGCCTCTGCCTCTCTGGTTCCAGCTCACTCACAGCCTTTGGCAGGGGCAAAGCCCTCCTCAAAGCCATTTCTAAGTTCTGCTCGTGATAGCATTTGAGTGCCACAGGTATTAATGAATTATTCATCAACACTTCCCTGTTGAATTGGGTAGTTTTATTATCTTCCTACCTGATGAAAGCCAAATTCATTCAAAATTATCATTAATTGGGGATGCTAGATTTGCAAAGATCTTAAAGTCTGATTTTTCAGGGTTTACATGGGATTTTATGCGTTTGAAGCATGAGTCCATCTGGTTATAATGGACAGCACAAATCAGGCTCATTACTCAGAAAAGGAGGAACGAGTTGCTCCCAAAGAATGTCTTACCTTATGCAACCTTTCCCTGACAGCAAGAAGCTCAATGACAGAGGAAAAACAAAGCCAGTCCCTTGGGGTGGGCATCAGATCATCCTTCTGCTTTTTGCATTTCCCTAATTTAGTCCTCCCACATGTTCACCATGTGCAGCAGCCAGGGCAGCTCTTGGAGACGGAGCCACCTCCTGCCTTACCTCATCCTCCCCACACACACTCCCAGGGGAGGCTCCTCCTGAGCACAGTGAGGTGGTGAGACACCTTTTAGTTGTAGTGCTGTAGGATGCTTTCTGGACTGAAAACTTTACCACAATACAACAGAGCAACAGCTGCACCAAAAACATCACCCTGTAGATGCTGGAAGTGCTGTCAAACTGGACTGCAGGAGCCATGGGAATGTAGGGCAAGCTCAGCATACACAGGTGCTCCAGAGGACAGAGAATTCCAGCTGCAACCGGTCCCTACAGAACATAGGTGGGACGAGGAGTTTTCAAAGATGTGTGGCTTTTCACTGGGGCAGCTCTAGTTAGGCCGAGTGGTATTTTACAAACATCGATTCCCATCTCCCAACATATAAGCTTGCACTTTCCAACCACCCATCTGTCAGAATTTGGTTCAGTGCAGTCAAAGCAGCGGTGTTTGTTTTTTCCCCTAATCTTCTCCTCGGAAATGAATGACCCACTTTACATGAAACATTAAAACAGCCCAAGGCATATTTCCAGCTTTGAAAACCCCAGCTTGCACAGTTAACATACAGATCAACTTTGGAGCAGGCACAGAGGAATAAAGGTTTTGAAACTGGTGGCTCTAGTGTAGCAATGAGGCTGGATTTACAAAAAAAAAAATAGCAGAGTCAGGCTAGTGGTCAAGCTATAGGATTTTTAGCTTCTCTTTTTGTTTTGAGTACCACAGATGTGCCATTGTGCTGCTATTGGAAAGCTCAGGGATGACAGAAGACCAGTACTGCACCAGAAGGCTTCGCTGGCAGAGCATGGAGATCCCCAAACACTATTCCCTTACTCCTTCCCTCTCTCAAGGCCAAAAGCAGGCTCCAGCACTCCTGTGCTTCGGTCCCAGGCTAGTTTCTATTTCTTCCTTCTGAAGAAAATTTCAACATGTAGGAGGGACCTTACCATACATATTCCCACACTCATCCCTGTCTTCAAATTTCATCCCTTACTGCTTATAGTAACCCTTTAATCTAACTCAGAAAACAAGCCTTTATCAGAAAGCACCCTTTCTCTTTCACCAGGCACCCCAGCAGAACTATAAAGCACCAGGAAGCCTCTAAACACATCAGCCCTGGCTCTACCAGTCTTAACACTCTGAGCACTGACCTACTGATTTCTGAACATTCAATAGCCCTATGCACCAGTCAGACAAATATCTGGGACAGAAATCCCTGTCTTGTGCCTGCCAGTGATGCTGTCCCCTCAGCAGAGGGATTGTCCTTCATGCCTTGCTGTCCTCATGTGAGGGCAGCACAGCCTGGGTCAGCAGCAGGGGACTGAGATGCAAGGTGGACTGTTCTGGGCTTGCCGGGATGAAGCATCAGCAAGCAGGACATAGGCAAGGTGAGGTATCAGCTCAACAGGGTGAAGATCTTCACTCTGGAACTGATAGACTCCCTGGTTTTATAAATCACTGCAAAACAAGGTATTCTGGGCAGGGTGATCTTTTCTGTTTTTTAACTTTCCTCTCCATGCTGAAATCACTGATGATGCTGGACACAAACAGGAGGTAAGTGGAACTGGGTAGAAAAGGAGACAAGTCACAGAGACAGACCTAGAGAGAAGGACAGATGTTATAAGGGATGGCAGTGTTTATTTCCACCTCCCACAGGAAACAAAGAAATGAGTAAGAGCCTTGCCAGGAGAGTGGGATGGATGCGTGGGAACCCTCTGGCTGCAGTAGGCCCAAAGGGACATTCATCTGGGATCACACCAAAGCCAAATCACCTGGTCACCCTGAGGGTCCACACCAAGCTGTATGTGGTTGGAGGGTAGTGAGTGTGTGCTGGCCCAACCAGACCAAGCCAGACCAGTGACCCGGTGCTAAACTGATCGACTGTGTGCCACCTTCAGGGAATGAAATCTGAGCCTTGTCACCTGCTTCGTGGGTTGGGAGGAGGAAAGAGACCTAATCCTGCAGACAGCTTCCTTCATGCTCCAGGAATGATTTCCCTTGGTTTGGAGGTTCTCCGTCCCCCACATGCTTCTTCCACTTCAGTCTCTGCCAAGTCTGACTCCATTTGAATTAATTTTAAAGGCACTCTTCAAAGCGTCTCACAAAGGGTTTCATAGCGTGTTCCAACAGGAGCCATTGAAAAAAAAAATCCTCTCCTTTATCATCCCAGCTGGAGAATGCTCTGTTTCAGTGCTCTATAAAACAGTTGTGTATCATGCCCAGAGGGTCTTTACTGCACATTAAAGCCCAGGGTGGGTGAAATGTCAGCTACAGTTCAGCCAATATGGGATCCCTTAGGCTTTGAAATGTAGTCTGTGGCTCCCTTAATGTCACCCTGTCCTCCTAATGGGTATAAAAAGGATACAGGGGGCACCAAATGATGAGAAATTAACATCAGAGGCTGTGTTCATCCTTCCTCAGTTTGGAATGTCATTGCTCCTAAAGCATTACAAACTGGCAGACAAGCGAGACACAGGGGCCAGCTCTGTTAGTAGAAGCCTGAAAGCACATGGAGAGGACACGTATCATTGCCCCGTTTCTGCTAGAGGCTAATTTCTTAGGAAATCTCATAGAATTTTACAAGTATCAGCTGGTTAGACCAAAAGGTTGATGAGTGGGATCAACCCCCCTGCAACTCTCCTTTTCATAGATCTCAGCTACTCTTCTTCTCAAGCAGGATTGTTCCCAAATCACTATGTGGAGAATATAAAGCACACAAGCAGAAGGAATGTAACTTCTCTGTAACAGTCAAGAGGCAGGGAAGAAAAGCCAGGACCAATGAGAGCTGAGCTCCTGTCCTCAGCCCTAGACTGTGGCCAAGTCAGAACCTAGGAGCTCACTCCCTTGAGGAGTCTGGCTGTGACCTTGTCCTGTCTGAAGCCTTGTCCAATGCATTGCCTTGGACGTGTGCCTGGCTAATGGATGGGACCCACTGTCCTCTGATGACAGGAGACAGACATGAGGAATGAACCTCACATGGCTAATCCTCTACCTTTCAAGTGAACAAAAAGCTCTGTGAACAGCCCTCAAACAAAAGGAAAAAATAAAAGGATGGTTTATATTTAGCTGATGCTGTGGAACCTGCAAGCTGCATGCTAATTATCTGGGAAAAGTAATGAGCTCTACTTGAAGCATGAGGAAGAAGACAGGGTCTAAAAACAAAGATTTTATCCTAACTGTTGAGACCACAGAAAATTATTTCTGCTGGGTTGTTTGCTTGTTTTTATGGGGAAAATATCATAAGGGACTTCGATGGATAATGACAGTCTGGTAAATACCCAGTCTCCAAAGAGCTGTTCCATTTAACACTCACCGTTCCTGTTCAGGATTGCTGTTGGATACTTCGTTGTGTAGAGAGCAGCAAAGTCATCAATTGAGGCTGCTGACTGTGCTCATACGGCATAAGCACATAGCTTCCTAACCCCTTCATCTAGATCAGAGCTGAGGGTCACCTCCAGGTAGGACAAAATCAAGGTTAGCATCTGGCATCAACCATAGCAGAAAAGTCACAGTCAGTGCTGTGATACCAATGGGTACTATTTCCCATGTTGTTTCCAGAGATTCCTAAGTCAGTAAATAATGGGTAAGGATGAGTCTCTGCTTTCATTTGTCTTTTACTACATAAAGAAAGGCGGTCCCCCCTGAAATACTGTGGCATTGCAGCAAGCTCTCCAAGCAACTATCTCACCTTAAGGAGCTCTGCACCCGAGTAGAAGGCCCACTCCCAAGGGAAAGCAGAGCAGGGCTCTTCCTGGAGTCAGTGGAAACAGGAAAGAAAATGCCTTTCTGTTTCCTTGCCCAAATGCTTTTCTGTTCCCCTAAACTCAAATATGTCTGGTCTGGCCTGCTCAAGTCAAGGTAGATCTCTGGTTTGGTCTGGCTGAGGCTGGTCTGATGGAGTCTTGGTCTGTTTTGGCCCTAGTTTGCTTAGCTTTTTCTAATTTCATGGGGGCTTGTTCAGTTCGATTTGCTTCAGCGTCCCTCAGCAACTAATGACCAAAGGATTTTTGCCAGGTTGGCAGGTTCTTCCACATGAAACCCCAATGAACACAAAATAAAAAGAACAAAAAGAAGTTATTTTCTGAGCAGGCTCAAAACCATAACAAAAAAAACCCAAAAACCCTTAGGATAAATTCAGATCATTGTAATCAGCCAAGCAAACAAAGGGTTCAGCAGCAGCCCTGGAAAACTCAGCTGATCTGTTAGGAATGACAATAAGATCAGATGCTGCTTTAATCAAGCGATGAACACAGCAGGGAGGCTCTTCCAGTTTGCTTTTGGCTGACAGCTTCCAGAGCATTTTCTCCAGGGCACAGTGAAACCTAACCCCTCTGTTCACTGCCTGGAGGGGGAAGACATACGTCCCCTGAGGGTGCTAGTGTGGGACTGTCCACAGCTCCGAGGAGAATCACCTTGTCCCAAGGGCTGGAGTGAGACCACAGAGGACACCACAAAGTTTCGAAAAACCCAGTCTGGACTGACCACATACTGGACCACATCAGAGTGTAGCAGGGAAGAAGACCACCATGTATCTGTGATCCATCACATGCTCAAGTCTCTTGTCTCCCAGCTACATTCAGCAGGTTCCTGCCTTATCACAGCTCTGTACTGTCTGATGTTTTCCTCTGCACCCTTCTTTCACCTGGCACCGAGGCAGGAAGGAGTCTCTCCTCTGGACATCACTGAGAAAATAAATGGTACAATAATTATTATAATAAAAATAAACCCTTATTCCTCCTCCATCTGCCAAAGAAATGATATAGTGTGTGGATGCTTGAATGCACCAGCTTAAGCACTTAAATTTGCAGAGCTACCTTTCGCACTGTGTGAATGTGGCTAAGGAGCTCCTTGGATTGCTGTGACCTTGCTGTCTTTGAGACAAGAGTCCCAGCTCAATTTGAGATGTTCTGGCACTTTGTACACTGGACCAAGGCAAAGGGAATTGCAGTCTAATGAGATGCCAGTCCCAGCTGGGATGCTGCTCAAGGAGGGAGCGGGCAAAGGAAGCTCCGACAGTAAAAGGTAGAGAAATTAATAGGAAGAACAGCAAGGCAAAGTGACAGAGAGCTGTTGCATTCCCAGATAACAAGGGGGCAAGGAATGGAAATGAGGAGTGGAAGGCACAGGTATAACGCAATAAAGTTTATGTAGACTGGATGCTGCCTTGAACAGATAGCGCAGTTAAAACCAGGTGAGCAGCTGGTGAGCTCTAGAAATCTTCATGACTGCTGAAATGAGAGACACTGGTGCAAGAAGAGGCTGCTGGGAACCGTGGGTTATGGTTGAGAAAACAAGAGCTGCTGTGGGTGGGAAACTGCAGCCCTGCAGTTTATCTAGGTTACACTCCTGTTGGAGCTGATCGTTTGCCCAGGAACACATACTCTGCCGGATGCTCTGCCACAGCTCAAGGGATCTCCACAGCAGGCAGTAGTGGGTAAAAGGGCCATAGGAGAGTCGGCAGTGAATCCACTGTGCAAGTGCGCTGAATCCAGAGGCGTCCTGAGAGTCTCTCGCAGCAGAGTAGGGGCTGGGGGCAGGGGCACTGCTCAGGAGCTGGGGTGACCATCAGGACAGAGTGGGACTGGTGCAGAGATCACACCACCTGCACAAAACACAGAGGTTTGGACAGAGAGATGTGGGTAAGGCAAGGGGAAAACATGATTGGGACAAGGGTTGCACTCACTGAGCACAGGATCCACTCCCTGATTCCAGCTCTGGCTCCCACGCTCCCAAAGTCTCCTGCCCCTCAGATCTTGAGCCAGCAGGGTCCAGAAGGGCATCTTACAGAGAACAGCTTGTCTGCAACAGTGACTGACCTTGGAGAGCTGCATCTGGCCCATGACTCTCCCCCCAGCCTTTCTCCTTCCCTCCACACCAGCCCCTCCAGTCTGCACTTGCTGCCTGGCTCCTTTCCTGCACAAATCATTTTCTTGAGCAAACACAATTTACAGGGATGGCGAGGGGGGGGCTGCGGAAGGGGAGGCTATTACTGTTCTCTGTTGGTAAAGTGGGCCTCATTACGAGCTCTCTCCATGGCTGGTCAATACTGCTTCCCCGAAGGCTGAGGGACATTTCATTATTCTTCACATTACCTTGTTCATCTCCTCCATGTTTCAGGGGGTATTTATTGAACACTTCGCATAAGCAGCTTTGGAGCAGAACAGCACACAGCAAGCATGGACAGAAAATACTCTCAACTAATATGGAGTAAGCAAGTGGGGTCTCCCAGCATTGTCCCCCCAGCCAGCAGCTGCCACCTCCTGCTGTGGGTAGTGCCACCACCCTTCTCCCACACTGCTGGAGAAACCAGGTTCCTCATCCTGCTCTGCCCTGGCAGTGCACATGGAGACAGAGGTGGCAGTGAGGATGAGGGAGCAGAGTCTGTTTCTGGCTTCAGTCCCAAGACACAGAAAAAGTCTTTCATCTGCACTATAGACAACAGAACACAAGCCCCAAGATAGGGTTGAACACAAACTCATAAAGCAACTTCTGTTCAGATTACAATAAAATGTGTTAAACTGCTGCTCACCATGATTATTTTCCAATTGTGTTTCAATTTAGCTCAATTACTTTCCCATTGCTGCTCAGTGAATCTTCTCTATTTTTCCCTTTAAATGGCTGCTCTGTGTTTCCCCACCTGAGGCCAGCTGTGCCATCTGACCCTCTGACGGAGCTGCAGAGACCAGGTCCTAAGCAGCCCATGGGTCTTCAGCTGGGCATTTGCTCCCAGAGGGCCTGGGGTCCCACACAGGCCACCTCTCTGGGCAGGGAGTTTCCTTTATTCACCCTTCCTTAGGCTCTGGGAGCTTCACCCTTTCCCTATTCCCAATCCTGGGTACCTCCTTGCCCTGGAATTGGATCCAAGGTCCTTGGTGCAGCACTGCCACCCGTCTGGGAGGCCTTGGAGCCCAGGGAGCTCAGAGCACCCCTTCCCCTTGCAAGGCAACAACAGACCTCAGTGGACATTCATCCCTCTTTCCTTTTGTTTAGTAACCCTTGTCTCTCTCTCTCTCCCTGTCTTTGCACAGGCCTGGGAGACATAGGGATCCCTCTTTGTTTTGGATGCATCCCTATTTAGGAGGTTAATTATGAAAACTCTAATTCTATGGCCCTCCTAACGTTAAATGGAACAAAGGTTAATTGATATGATTACGGCTCATGAGCTGAATTGCAGTCCTTAGTGGGATGGACGATTTCAGGCATATGGGCTGCAATTATTTCTCCCTCTTGGCTCATCGGGGTTTTGCTAAACCCATAGTAGGGACCTAATGATACTTAATGGCATGAAGATAAAGCAGTTAATAGTTACATAACTCTCTAAAGTTTAGTGGTTTTAGAGATAAGCTGACTGCTATAGGGTGTGTTTTGAGCAATGAACAGGTAAGTGCAATAACAGTCATATTAGGTGAGACCAGAGACCTGTCTCACTCAACAGCCTGTCTTCAACCAGCAGCAGATGAGGGCAGGGCAAGCATGCCATGGGATCTCCCCAGGTTACTCTTCCAGCCACCTTTGGCTTTGAGACGTTCTGGGTCACACGTGGCATTTCTACGTTTAATACTTCACAATGGATTTTTCCTCCACAGTGGTGCCTGGTCACAACTGGGATGCTCCAGATGACCGCTGCCCAGGTGTTTCACAGCTCAGAAATGTCTCCACCATGGAGCCACCTCCTCTGGTCTCTTCTGAAACTGCCACCTGCCAGTTCCCTCTGACCCCACCAAGTCCTCATGCTGGGACAAGACAATTGTACTTTGTCCCATGGTACTCACAGTTTCACAGCTCCTCACCTGCCTCTTCCAGTCAGGGAGTCCTAGCCCACTTAATCGTTTTTCACATTCAAGTCATTCCCCACCTTTGGTCATCCTTGCTGCTGCCCTGCTCTGAGCCTTTTTTAGCTCTATTATATAAAATGCATTTGAGCTGGAGAAGCCAGAGTTGTATACCCTACTCAGCACGTGGGCAATGGCATAATGATGTTCTCAGCATTGCTTTATTTTCCTTTCTATGACAGAGCTAGCAGGAGCTTCCTCCACCTCTGAACAACCTCATTGAACTGCAACACAACAGGCTCAAAAGGATCACATCAGGTTTGCAGCAGATATATGACCCATTGTGGTGTGAGACACGGATGAAGAGCTTCAAGGAACATAACAGACCCTCCTAGCACTCAGATATAAAAAGAAACTCCTGCACTCAGGACTTCCAAATCAATTAATGATATCCTCACAAACAGCTCATTAATTGCCTTCAGTTCTCCATAAGAGCTATAAACCAGCTTGAATTAGGGCAAAATATGCCTGACTACTGCTGAGTTATGCCCGGATATAATTCTTAGAATGTACATAAAGTATAGTTATAGAAAAACCTATAGATTTTCCTTGGCCCTTTCCTCTTTACTTTAAAATCCTCTCTGGGCCTAGAACAAGCACAGGGACTCTAAGCCTCAAAGGAATCCATATGCAAGAAGTAAGAAAAACTAAGAAACTGTACTTTCTCTCACAGTGGTCACATTTCAGCATTACAATAGCAGTCACTGATCCTTCTATTATAAGAAAACAAGTAGTCATTCTAGATATATAGATATTGAAATTCCACACAGTATTTCCATGGGTTGCTGGAAACACCATTTCCTCCAGCCATGCACTAGGATTTCAGATGCATTCTCTGAATTTCAATGGTGACCATGCAGATGAACAAAATAATGCACATTTTTGATGGCACATTTGGCTAGAATAGCATTAAATTTACAAGAATAAATTCAATTAGTAGAGCCGTTCATTCCCCAGCATTTAACTTATTTACACTGAATAAACACATCAGACAAGGCCCTCTCCAGAGATTACACACAAATACTTGGCAATGGGAACGTGCTCCTTGGTGCATGTGAGTATAATGGAAGGAAATGAATAATTTTTTGCAAAATAATAATTATTTTGCATTTATATCAAATGTTATATTCAAGGATCTCAAAGCATTTAACAGGTAAAGAGTGATACAATGCTGAATTTTTTTTATCTTGAGCACTTGTTTCTATGGACTTATACCTATAGCATCACAGTGTTTACTGGCTGCCATACATAGGCCCTGGATACAGAACTTCAGCCATTCTGCAGGCACCCTCCCTCTACCCAAGTAAAGGCACTCCGAGACCATGGATGCCACAAAGAGAGCAAGAAGACCAGAGGGTACACACTGGCTCTTTGCTAGGGCAGACCTCTGTGCAGGGACACTGCTCGGATGGTGCTAGGGAAGGAACCAGGCTTCACTGCTACTGGAGGAAGAGCAATAATGCCCAGAAGATCCTATCAAACTGTCCCAGTGGAAGTTGTCTCCAAATCCAGATATCATTTTAACCTCAAAAGGCTTTGACACAGAGTGGTAGGGAGTCCAATCCAATCTTATTTTCCGTTCTTGTACACAGACCTTTATTCCTCACTGCTAGCAGTGACCAAGAGGTAGCCTCACACTCAGCCCTTGCTAAGTCAACACGGCAATGTGTTTTTGTTGGGACAATACACTCATTTTCACCTGTTTCCTAACAGCCTGAAAGAGCCAGGAGCTCGCCAGCCTCTGCTGTCACCTTTAGATTTCTCTCAGGTCCCTTCTCATGCTCACACGCTTTCCTCTCTCTTCACTCCCAGTGCGAGCTGCTCTCTTCCAGAGGAGCAGAAATGCCAGCAGATGCTCATGCTTCTCATATTGGGGCTGAAGGAAGCAGGAGGCAAAGTGTCTGGGGCTCTGTGAGCTGCTCTCTTCATTAGGGAATGCAAATGAGGCTGCTTGAACTCATTTCACAAATGGCTGTCACAGCGTGGCTGACTGGTGCATGGCGAGGGGGTCACTCTGAACTTGGCAGCAGAGAAGAGCTGTATAATACAGACCAGCTCTCCCCTCCCTGCTCTCCATCACCACACCTTTTGTTTTCAGCATCACAGGACTCTGCTTCCAACTAATGGCTCCTTTGGCAAGTCCCTTCAATAGGCTGCTTGAAAGGCACAGCTCTGCTGCAGAGGGAGGATGAGATTAAACGAGAGGGAGAGACAGGAGGGAGGATGAGGAAGGCAGGCAGAGATCAGCAACGAGATGGGAAGGAGAGATGAAGGGATGAGAAAACAGGATGCAGAAGGCAGTGAGGGAGAGACAGAAGGAGGGAAGGAAGTATCATTTTCAAGTTGTTAACAGCATGGTCCTGAGCAGACCTTGCTATACATGCCCACAGACACCAGGGACTTTGAGCACGAGCAGAGAGGGAAGCAGAGAAGGGGGGCAGGCAAACCAGCTGTAGTCCCAGCAGCCAGACAAAGGGTGCCTCCCAAAGAGATGCTGTTTTCATTCCTGCAAGCAAGGTACTGATCACTTGGTGTTCTGGTCTCCCAAAAGAGGACTCCCTTCCCTTCTCCCCCTACCATAAAACTGGTCCTGTTCCTGCACCCCCCCAGACCCCCAGCAAGAAGGGTGCCCAGAGGACCCCACTGCTTTGGAGGCCAGAGGCATTTGGAGGGAGGATGGCCAAGGCAGAGCAAATCCCCGGCCTTTTCTGTTCTCTGTCTGCAAGTTCTTTTGCTCAATCAAGCCTTGGCCATGGCTCAGCAGAGATGCCCAGGGTCACTTTATCTTGCCTCTTTGTTTGGGCAGCCAGTCAAGCAGCTAGTAGGAGAAACAACGGGATTTTCTCTTTTGTGCGTGCGGGCAAAATTAAATGTGATTTGAACTCACTGCTGGAACTGCACCAAATGAGCCCCCCAGGGCATGAGCTGTCAGGCAGTCGAGGAGGGGCCACCCTTCCCAGCACAGCAAGAGCTTTCCCAGCCAGAGCAGCACAGGCAGCATGGCCAGAAGATCGCCCCCACTTCTTCAGATTACTTGCTGCCAGACGGGTGTCCGGGCTCCCTGCCACAGAAGAGGCTGGTGGCCTCCATCCCATTTCCTCCTCCACCTGTGGTGAGAACGAGAGGCGTGGGACGCCTACCTCTGCGTGCTCAGGGATGCACCTCCAGCACACACATATCCACCTGCTCCCCAGCCTCCCAAGGGAACTTGGGTGTCCCCCACAAAATTCACTGGACTCAGACTCCTCTTATGACTTCTGCTTTGGGCCAGCTCCAGGACCATGAGGGTCTCCTCGGTCAGCTCCAGAAAGAACACTCGGCATTGTCCATATGCAAGGCTCACCTTGCAAAGAGGCCGGCAGAGGCTTCCAGGAGTCCGAGGCTCGCTCCTCTTGGCTGACTGCCCTGGGAGATCCCAGTCCCTGGCTGTCTCAGTGGCTGACTGATGCCTTGCTACACTGCACCCTGAAGTCTGCAGCAAAGGAGAGATACTAAATATGGATCTGCTCTGCAGACATGACTCACGCTCCAGCAGGGTCATCCTGGTCTCTGTAGGTGCTCAGGACTTGCTTTTCTTAGCCCACTGTTTTCCCTTGCTGCTGTCCTTCTTATCCACCTGCCCTCCTGCCAGGGCTGCCTAATACGACCATGAAGATAATGAAATCTGTTCCAGTTGTTAAAAGCACTACTTGGGCACAAATTTCCTGTTCAAAACACCTTCAGCAGATGCCACAAATTGCAGCTCTTGACCTTTCCCAGCCAGGCTTGGTCCAGCAGGTGATCTTACCCCATTCCTGCCTGCTCTGCTGGCTCCAGTTAAGGTGCAGAACCCCAGGACTTATGCCCACATGTGCAGGAGAGGAGTGAAGGCAGGAGACTCCCCCCTACATTTAGGGATGTGCCCCTAATTTTGTAGCTGGAGCAGCTCAGAGTCAAGCAACTGTCTAGACAGGCTGCATCAGTTTCTGCAAAGATGCCTGCTCTGTAAACCCAGCCTCGTGGCAGCCGTATGTCCATGAGGTTCTTCTGTGGAGCAGCTGTCTGGGAGCAATCTCCTCCTCCAGCCTCCCATGCTGGCTGCCAGCAGAGGGGCTGGAGGACACCTCAGTCTTTGGGAGCACTGACAAAAAAAATCAAAGATTGACCAAGTCACCAGGCTTGGCAGGGGAAGGAGTGTGCTTTGCCAGCTTCGTCACCTGGAGAAGCAGTCGCTCCTCTCCCAGGCCCGGGAGAAGGAAGGGGTCGGTGAAGGGACACCTGGTCAAGCTCTCCCTCACATTTCTTCCCACCTCACAGCACAGTGCCATGATGGCCACGAGGCTAAGAAAAAAGGCCAGTTGTTTTTTTTTTCCAAGCACATGTCACATTTCAAGGCCAGGAAGGCTGCAAGCCTCTTAGGAAGGGGTTCAGAGATGTCCTAAGGCAAAGCCCCCCAGGACACCCTCTGTGAGAAGCCCTGGGCTTCAGGGGTTTGGGCTTCAAGGACCCTTCCCTCTTCCCCGGGGCATCTACAGGATGACCATGACAAGGAGAAATATTGTTGGAGGGAGCAGCACCTCGCAGAGGGAGAGAGGCAGCAGGAGAACTCATTAGGGGGAAAAATCAAAGCAGTGTGTATGCTAATGTGAGGATGGGGTGAGGGAAGGCAGCATCCCAGGCAGGCAGGAGGGTCTCCTTCTTCCTGCTCCCTCGGGGGTTCATTACAGGCTGGTATTTGCAAAGCGGCACAGCCATCTGATTCGGTGTCACTCCTTGCCACCCCGCATATCGACAAATCCCTTCCCACGGGAGCCCAGTTAATTTGCTTCCTGTCTATTGATCCCTGTGGCAAGTCACCATTAGCGGCAGCTCTGCCTGCCTCCTCCTTCTCGCTCTGCTCCACACTGGGGAGGAAGGGGAGCGGCAGGCTCATTACTGGAGAGAGGCGTTCAGGGGCTACTGGAGATGAAAGGTGCTGAATTGCTCCCTGGGCCCACTCCCCATCAGAGAGAGACCCTTCTTATTTATAAGGCCAGCAGCATCCCCCTGATTAGCGAATGCTTTCAGGCTCCCTCTCCCCTGCACTCAGCATATTGATTAGCCTTTGTTCGCTGCTTTATGAACCCATTCATTAATGGGCTGGGAGCTTGTAAACGCGCATTGGATTTCCTTCTAAATCTGCCTGAACGAAGGAACCACTGAGTGCTTACAAGGGGGAGAGTTACAGCTACCAGCAGCAAACTTCGCTGATGGCTAGGAGTGGGGTCACCCCTTCCCTGCATCACGCCCCCATCCTGCTCCACCTTGGCTCCTATTGGTCATGGCATGTATTGCTGAGGGAGAAGAGTGGACAGGACCAAGGAGGTTCAGGTGGTTCTTGTCCTTTGTGCCTTACCCCACACCACAGTCCCTCTCGGCTTGTGCCCCAGCAAGGGCTGTGAAAAGGACTGTGGCACACCATCGCTTCCTCCCCAAGCACATGTGACACCTTTCTGCTTCTGCCTGTCTGGTCTTGCTCTGCTGACTCTGCCCATCGGTGTCAGCCTTTGTGGTGGCACCTGTGAGAGATTCCTGCACCTCCTACCATGGCTCTGCGAGGTACCAGCAGCATCCCCACCCCCTGCCTGATCCCCATCACCAGGAGGAACAAGAAGGCACCAACCCTCAGGGAGATAGATGGGGAGCACTCCTAGACAGGCAAGAACTTTTCTATGCAGCTGACAGAAGCAAAGCAGATACTAACATGTCTAAGGGAGGGCTCCTTCCAGTGCAACACTCCCCTGGGCATGGTAGAAGTTTTAGTGGTAATGCCAGGCCATGGCAGATCAGACTCTTGCAGTTGATCCTTCTGCTGTCACTTATAACAAATATGTTTATCTTCCCTGCTCTGCAAGTTGCTCCCATTATTTTGTATGCTAACTGGATTCAGTGAAATGGCAGATGGCTGGCATTCCCCTCAGCAGGAAAAGAGGCTGAGTTGCCTGATATATATTGCATGTTCAGTCCTGTTTGCTCAGCTGTAGATCTGCCTGTCCCAGACTTTACTAGGCCATCCATTCTCTTACTATCAGACACAGCCAGGACACCATCACTTACTCCTAAAACTTTGATAAAGCTGCCTCTGAGCCTTACAGCCCAAGGTGCTCCTTCCATTGGTTAAAACCTCCAGTTTCAGGCTTTGCAACCTCCACTTCCTTTCCTCACCACAGTTTGATTGATGAAGCTGTAAGGTTTCTTCTCAGTGTCACTGAAGTGGATATTTCAGGGTCACTTTGGTTGCAGATTTTCCATTTTGGAAGTGTTGGAGTGTCCCTCACAGAGCTCACAGCAGCCTCTGGTACAAAAGAACTTCCCCTACCCAAAGATACCATCTCTGTTGTTTGATCTAAAAGTCATTCTTTCAGCAGAAAGTCAGTAGAAAGCTATTAGAGCTGCTTGAGCTGGCCATTGGAGGGAAACATTATCACTTGTACTAAGCTAATGTATTGCTTTTTCTTGCAGTATGCCAATGTATTGCTTTTGCTTGCAGTTCACTGGGTCTTTCCAGGGAGCCACAAGCCTAAACCAATATTGCACATGCATTTTCCAGGTACATCATACTGTTGCCCGCTTCCCTTATTCAGAAAGGGAACGTAACAGGCTTGATGCAGAGTTGTTGGCCCAGTAAAGCAGTAATAGAATCAGGACTCTCCAGCCTCCACGTTGATAGGAAAGTGGGAATCTGATTTATATTATTTAAAATGGGCAAGGTTCAGGACGTTTAGCACTTTGAGATATGTCTTGGGGCTCTTGTCTGTGAGACCAGGGAAGCATTTCTGGGGCATGACAGGCATGGGAACAGCATCCCTGTCAGCCAGCAGAGTCCCACTTCCTAATCTGGAATCTCTTGTAGTGCAATGAGTCCCAGTTTGGCTGAGTCCTGTTTGATCCAAGTATTCATTGGAGACCTCCTGCCTTCCAGGCACCAGGGACCTCCATCTTCATACATCTTGCTCAAATGCTGCAGGACGCAGCACATGGCAAACAGCAGAAATCCCACCCGGAGGAACAGGAATATCTGGTGTCATGACACTCTTATGTACCACTTGCCATGTACCCAGCACACACCAAAAGAAGACCCATTTTTCTCAGGCATTTCTTCCCAGATCGCAACCACTTTCATTACTGTGGCAAGACACAGCTACCAAGGAGTTTTACAGAGCAGAGCCCATTCTCTGACTCTGCTGTCTTAAAAATCCCACTGCAGAAATAGTTGGAGATGTTTGTTCTTTTCCTGCAGGTCTGCATCTACCTGTTATTCCCATTGAAGAAGGAAGCTTGCACTATCCTCTGGACTATGTATGCCCACATCCTTGGCTAAGTCCTCAGTTGGCTCTAGGACAGGAAATCTGCCAGGAGAACACAGGAACAGTGAGAGGTGGATTCAGTAACAAGTGTTTCCAGTCTGGATCGGTACTGACTTATGCATCCCAGATCAGCTTTAGAGAGCGCCATCTTTTGCACCGTTGTGAAGCTATAGCACTGATGGTTGATAACTATCCAGGATCTCCTGGTGCTTTCTAGAAGAAGGGCTTCAGTGTTCTCATGAAGCTACAAGTGAGCTGTTGACCTTATGGAGTCCTGAGGATTGTCATAAAAAGTGCAGTGTTTGCTGGGTGTCCCCTCAAATCGATGTCTGATTACTCATTCATGAGAAATGGGGTATCACATCACTACAAGAGCAAACACAAGCCAACACAGAAATCATGCTGTAGCTAAGGCAGAAGATTTAAAAGAAGTCACTTATCAGATGACATAGCTGCTCTGGGCTTATAGATGATGCCCAAACCCTTTTAATACTTCCAACTCACCCTGCAACTGGAAGAGAAAATCTGACTGGATTGACTGCTTTGTTGATCAGCAGAAAACAAAGTCCTGTGAAGGCTTTCTGCTGGATCATCAGTGCCCAAGGGGGCCTCATGAAGACTTATTCTCCAGATATGGAGCTGGAGACCTCATTTTGGGATTTTTCATACTCCCACCTGGAAACAACAATAGAGTAAAGATCCTCGGTGCCAATTAATTTAAAGCTGGGATAGAAAATCCCATCCATCTGTAGCAGAACTAGAGAAAAAGTCATCCAGACACTTGTACCGGGAAGTCAGAGAATGGACTTGTGGCTTTCTCCAGCGAAGTTTGTCTGTGCTTTACTATCCTACAAAAAATCCAGAAGTGATAAAAACAGCTGCCACCTGAATTTTCCTTTTCAGTGCATAAGACATGAGGAGGAGGTATGTTTGTACATACAATCCACAGAACACCCAAAGCCCAAAGCGTACAGAGATGCTCTTTAGAAGGGTCCTGGCAGGAAGCCAATTGCATTTTTATGAAAGGTTTTACCTCCTGAGACTTTAAAAACTTGCTGCATTCCCTCAAGGGTAACTCCTTTCCTAGAAGCTGCAGCAAGGTCTCTGGAATATACTTCACCAAAGAAAAACTGTAATTTGTCAGTGCCTTCATTTCTGTCTGCAGCCTGTCCTGCTGCAGCATCCCAATCCATCCACCCACATATCTAGTCACATCAAGGCAGCAGAAAGATTACACAAGTTCAGGGGACCTTTGGAGCTGACTTTCTGAGAAGTTTGTTCTTTATATCTATTTCTTTTGCTTTGTAAACAAGAGACACACAGATACTTCTTGCCACTGCCTGTTCTGCAGTGCTCCCTGCCTCAGAGCAGCAGCTGACAGCAGCATGTTTTGCCTGAAGTCTGACGCTTTGTCCTTCGTAAGAGCGCTTCAGAGTTATCACCACTGGGAGAGCCAAATAGGTTGGGTGGGGAGAGAAGTAGCTCAGCTGCTGTAAGACAGGGAAAGGGAGAGAGCAGAGAAATACCTTTTCTTCACTAGGTGTTCCATCCACACCATCATCTTCAAGGTGGAGAGTCTTAGCTCAGGACTCCAAGTTGAATCCTGCTGTAGTGTCCAGGGAGACAAATCATTCCTCCCTGGTCAGCCCCGAGACAAAATTAGGAGTTGTTGGTCCTGAAGGATAGAGCACAGAGCACAGAGACTGCCCTTGCATTGCCCTGGAGATGTCATACAAACACTGCCAGCCTCTCGTGGGACCTGGTATGTCCTGTGAGTGATGGAAACATGGCAGAACACAGATCCAGGAACATCTGAGGAGATAAAGGATAGCAAAGGGGTAGGTGAATAGTATAAGATTAGAGCACAAATTGGATTGGAGTAACCCAGAGGTATCCTGAGTGCTATAAAATTCCACAGATGGGGAGTCAGCCATATAAAACGTAGTGGCAGTGTAAAAATCAAAGTCTGGCACTAACGGCTGTGATCTTTTTTAATCTATTGATTAAACTAGTGATCCTTTCCAGCCCTAAACACTACTAATCTGTTGCCCTGGGAATAAACTTTGAGCTGGGAAGGAATAAGTTGCCCTCTCAGGAACATTTTTCAAGGTTTTAGTGTTTTTATCATGCTGAAATAGGCTTTTGAGCTTTTTCATACAGAAAAAAAAAAATCACAGAAAAGGTGACACTCCTCTAAGAGCCAGGAAAGCAAAGTACATGGAGAGGAACAGCATGTCCCCCAAGTTTAGTTAGTGCCCTAACTGCCAGGTTAGGGCACTCTGACTGAGCCCCAGCTCAGTAATTAGGAGAGACTGTCACATAACACACATACAGAAACAGAGAGACAGATAACCTGGTGAGACAGACTTAAATTATTAGGGCAACTTTGAGGTGCCACCTCTAATTGTACGTAGAGCTGCCATTTCTAGGTGGCAGCTGGGAGGATTTATTATTTAACATACTACAGCAGCACTTCAGAGCCACATTCAGCCTGTGTACGCGAGGTGCCTACCCTCGCTGCGGCACCTAGCTCCTTCGACAGCCAGGCTCCAGCAGCAGAGGAGCAGAGTCAGGCTGAATTGCTAATTTCACCCAGCCAGAGCAGTCACTACATCTGCAACAGCAGAGACATCCTGAGAATGATGAGAAGGAAGGAGACTGGAGTCAGCCCCTTTCACTGGAACCAAGTCACCATCCAGACATGTTGGGATCATCTATATGGGTGTCAACATGGCTTGATGCTTCCTGATGACAAACACACACGTGCAGATGTTGTCCAGCATGAGCAGTCCATTTTCGTCTGCTCCTTAGTCCCTCTAAATCATCCCCTACAAATAAAGATTTTTCTCTCTCTCCCTCCTCTTGCTCTCATTGAAGTCTAGAATCACCCCAGCTCCCTCCCTCCCCTCACGTCTAGGCCAATTTAGAGTGTTAATTAGTGATGAATTAGCAGCACAAATCCTATTTGAAGCCCCAGACCCACTATGATGAATTCCTACAGGGACCTGACAAATCTTATGTTAATATCTTCCTTTTATTCATCAAGCAATTACTTCTCACTTCATTTGTCTGCAAAGGCTGAGCCCACACCCTCAGCTCGGGTGCTGGCATGTGTGGTTTGACTTTGTCAATTAATTATTGAATGGCTTATTTCACGCTGTTAGACTATTTAAAAAAAAACAAAAACAAAAACAAAAACAAAAACAAAACCACATGTGAAAGCATCTCCTTAATTATTAAATTTCAACATGTTGGGCATTAAAGCTCTTAGAGGGAATGCTGACACCAGCCTTTCCCCTCCTAAAAATTCCTGCCATCACCACCATGGGTGGGTCCCTGCCAGGTTGTTCTAATCACAGTGGCACTTCACCTTGACATGCGGAGACCATGACAAATCCAGCCCTGATCCAAAGCCTGATGAATTCAAGGAAAAGATTTACATCATCTTCAGAGAGACTTGAGTCCTTCCCAAAGACTAATGTGCTCTGGGTGCTTTGGCAATGTACCACCTTTCTGATAAGAAACAGCAGGAAACTAACTAGGGTAGTTGAGACCTAAGATCCTCCTCCACCAGGGTGATTAACAGAGATTCAGGGCAGAAGAAACAGACAATTATCTTTACCCTTCCTAATAGCATGATTTGTCGAACTGCAGTCAGCAGCCCTTGTATTATGCACAGAAACATGGTGTCTAGGCTTTTTTTGTGGATCAAAGAGCTGAGTCCTAAACTAATTGTCCATACCCAAAGGGAAAGTAATTCTTTCTTCTCTGCCCAAGATGCCAAAGGGCAGGATTCAGTCCCAAACAGCCTCCTGCTCCCCTGCTCCCAGACCAGAGACCCCAGCCCCTAGTACCTCTCCCTTGGGTACCTCTCTTCCAAGAGGTGAGCTCTTGGCCGGTGACTTGCTGAGCTTGCAAAGAACAAGAGTTTGAAGCAGATGTTTTGCTTTTGCCTGTCAGCTCTGCTCAGCATCCCACTGGGGAGCTATGGGCAGAGACCTGAGTCACTCCACATCAGCACCAAAACAGCTGACCCATCTCTGCATGCTCTCCAGCTGACTGCCAGAGTGACTGGTAATTTCAAGTGACAGGCTGCCCTGGGAGACTCAGCGATAGTACCCTACCCTACAGCCTCTTTTCCTGGCTTCCTCTGGTGTTCAGCAAGAGAGAGATCCCCTGGTGACAGGAGCAGCCTATGTGCCTCCTACTGAGCTCACTCTCTGGTTTCACCCCATCCCCCTTGAGCATTCAGAAGGAGGAAGCATCTCAAGGCCTGTGACCACTGTGGTCTTGCACGCCCACCTCCCTTTAGCAACAGCAATACCTCAGATTCGGGGCAGCTGCTCACACCTCCTGCTGACATTGCTCAGTCTCAGCCCAGCTGCTGGGACTACCATGCTGCATCCATTTTTTATGGGGAACAGGATTTTACAAGCTGTTAGGAAGCCTGCCTGGCCCAGCTGAACTCCAGAGGTTCAGAGGAAGGGACTGTGGGGACACCTCCAGCCTGGTCCTGCTGGTCTTTCCCATGCAACACTTGCAGTGAAGCCAGCAGCTGAGCCCAGGGCCTCCAGCATCGGTGAGCCAAAACCAGCTACATCACACAAGAGCAGAGAGCCATAAAAGCATCAGGACTGTGTGTGGAAAGGGGTGAAAACGAGCAAAGGCAGTTTAAGTTTCAGAAAAGACTCCTTCCCCCTCCCTCCCAATGGATTAAAGACTCCAGAGCTGTCTGCCCACCAGTAGGCAAGGAGCATCTATCGCAGGCACCAGAGACTGCAGGGTCTGCTTCGGCTGCAATAGCTGGGACTCCCAGTGCTTTTTCTTTCATTGTCTTCCAGTCCAGAGCAATGAAAATGCCCGTGTTCCCCGCAGCTGACTTGCAAACCACAGTCGGGCACATCAGAGAGAAGCAAGCAATTAAAGAGACAAAGTGCTGAAAAATACATAACAAACGCCCTGCAAATGGGTACTGGGAGCCTGGAGAACAAAGGCAATGAGTGTTAATGACGAACATGATTTGGTTAATTTTTAATAGTCCATAACAGAAGCAATGGATGGGAGAAGCATGCGGGTGTCAGGCAGGAAACCCTTTCTTCCCAGCACCCTCCTCATCACAAATTACAGCCTGCCCCCTCCTTTCCCACCAGTGACTGTCTTCATGGCTCTGACCCAAGAAATTTTCAAGGGATGCAGTTTTAAGTTTTACATATGAGCTCCCTACACCCCGAAATGCAGCTCAAGAGTCCTAAGAAAGTCTGTCAGAAAGCAAGAGAATCTCAGCTGGTGATGCCTTCAGGATGAAGGTGTGCACGCCCTGGAGCTTGCTTGGGCCGCCTCGCTGCAGGAGAGGTGCCATAGCCATGCACACACTGAGATATCAGAGCCAGGGATGTGGATGCTGGTTCACAGCTGGGCATGTACATGCATATCCCTGAGTTTGCAGCAGCTATTTCTAGGTATCCCCCAGTCTTTCCTCCTCCTGCACTCCATGATGATGTGAAGATCAAAAATACTGTCTTGCCCAACACAGAAACACAGGATGAAGGAGGGCAAACAGGACATCAAGGCTAAAGGGACGGGGAAAGGGACATGCTGTCACTGTGACAGAAATGCTCTCGCCTCTGTTTGCAGCAAGTGGAAACACCAGCCAAAACCAGCCCTGTCAGCACAAGCAAGGCAGGACACATTAACACCGCTTCAATATGACATGGACAGATTAGCAAGAGCCCAGGATGCTGCTGCAGTGGTGACCAGCTTTGCTGCAGACCTGCCCCTCAGGGAGCTGCTCCCCGCCTTGTCCCGCACATCCACCCATGCACACACAGCTCGTTGTGTGTTGTATTGCAGCGAGGGACAGCCATGCATGGTTCCTGCTCTTCGTCCATGTCTTTACTCACTCCTGAGACCTCCCTTGCTGACTCACTGCTCCCTACTGTAAATGTTTCCCTCCTTTTGCTGGCCTTGCCCCTCTCTGCGCCTCTGTGAGCTATCACCCTCCTGCACCTTGGCCACCAGCACATCACCCCACATGCATTTAGAGCAGCACAGGCCTCCACTCACAACCTCTACCCTTCACATGCAAGTCCTGCACAGACATCCCCAGAGCCCCTACATCGTGCCAGGCTGGGGAAGAAGGGACAGTGTGACCCTAAAGATATCCAGTGCTTTGCACAGGTCCCCAGCTTCTCTCAACTTCCCTCCATTCCCCCACCCTTCTCCTCTCTATCACTGTCGCCTTCCCCATGATAGCTGATGAGGCTCCTTACCCTGACTCCTAACTTGTGAAGCCACTTTTTGCTTACTAAATCTCCTATGTGAAAATCCCAGACAAACTGGATTAAAGCAAGCCCTGGGATGTGAGCATCATCTCTGCTACGGGGTGGGTGACAGGGACAGTGTCCTCCTGCAAGTACTGAGCAACATGAACAAGTCTGCCTCTCCAGACACACAGTTCACTCTGCTTGCAGCACCTCTGAATGCATCTCACGTACCTATATTCCCCCCCAGCAACATCCCATCCCTCACCCCAGACTCTGCTGTACTGCAGGAGAGCAGGGGAATGGCAAAATGTGGATGGGGCAAGGGATGGGCAGCTGGGAGTGGGTCTGGTCTGTAAGCATGGACCGAGAATTGATTTTGGCAATGGGACGGCTACACCCCAGAGAGCTATGAAACTTGGGATCATCATCAAGCCACTTACTCAGGTCAAGTAGGAGTTTGGCATGGTCATCACACACAGCCCCTGGGAGAGACAGTCAAAGAGAGAGCCCATCGTCCCGGCATGAGCTGTGTGTTGGGGTGCAGCAGGCATGGGCCACCCACATGAGCTGGCGGAGCCCAGAGGAATCTCCACACATGTTGATGTACCTGTCATGCTTTCCCCAGCTCTCACCAGGTCCCTGAGCCTCCAGGACCACAGGGTGTGTCAGGCGGCGTGGCTGTCCCACCTACACAACAGCAGAAACTGGCACTGCGGATCCCAGCCGAGGGGGCTGCGGTGGGGACAGGAGAGGGAGGAGACTCATCCTCTCAGGAGCTGCAGGCTGGTGAGATGCTGGGGAAAGGACTGTCAAAAACTAATTTAAAAATGTAGCGCTCCGCTTGATTTCATGTCTCAACATGTCCTTAACAGCAATTTAGTCATCCCCTCCCGCCTTTCACTAAGGCACTGACACTTTAATAAAAATACGTAGAGGAGCTTCAGGCACTTTATTAAGAGCACAGTAAGGGTGCTGGCACCCATGTCTCTGCCCCGTGCTCCCTATTAGTGTAATGAGAGCATGCAAGAGCACAGGAGCGGCAGAGCCCCTTCCCCAGCTCCAGCTGAATGCCCACAACCTGATTTCCCAGACCACATGCTTGACTTCCTCAAGAAATCACATCCTCAGCTGGTGCTCAGGGGTGGGCCCTGCCTAGGTGAAAGGCATTCAGCAAACCTGATCTGCCAGCAAACTTATATAATTATTAGGATTTCTAATTTTTACCTTTTTTTTATTTGGTCCTTTTCCTTTTTTTCATTTAGTGTCCCCAGGCCATGTTGCGATGCAGAAGCTGCTGCTGCCATGGTTACGGTCCCAGCCAGCCAATACTCAGCTCTCAGCTACAGCCCCTCAGGAGGATACTGAGCCCTGGGAGCCCATGTGCCATGCTGACCCCCTTCCCAGGGGACAGGGCTGCCTGGCACCGTCCCCAGTTGACAGCTTCTCTGGCCACCCCTTCATCGGATCTCTGTATCCATAAACTTTCTGGCTTTGAGCTCAACACAGCGCTGTTGCTCAAAGGCACCCAGCACATCAGAGTCTGAGGCAAGCCCTGCACCCAAGGGAAGCAGCAGTGGTACTGCCCTTTCTCCATAGTCATCCAGTTGGCATGGCTGCAGTTTCCAGCTGGCTTTTCTGGGCTCAGGCTCATAGTGAGTGCAGGTAAAGTGTGCTCTGTGTCATTCCATTGATGGCCAAAAGCATAGCCTGAGTTTGGCTGTTTTCTTTGGCAACAGAGCCCCCAAAAGCAGAGACACAATCTGCATAATCAAGTCGTGTGAACAGTTTATGGGACCCTCCATGCACCTCTTCCAGTGGCCTTAAGAGATCCAAGCTCACTCCCCAACTGGACTAGGAACTGACAATTATCCTAGAAATCCTGACCTGATCCCAAACCAGGAATCTAAAGGGAAGCCCTCTTTTCCCCTCAGCTTCCCAGGCCCACACCTACACCACAAGCAGCCCAGCTAAGTCAGCAACCAACCTCTGGATGCTCTTTGCACTCTTGCAGATTTGCTCATCCCTTAGCAAAACCTCCCAGTCCTGTGTGCTCAACTGCACCCCATCATCCTCAAGGCTGCTAGCTTTAGGGTGGCAGGGACATTTTCCTTGCCCAGGTTGGCACAGTTAAGGGGTTAAGCCCAGGGCAGGGCAGACTGATGTCCCACCCTGAGTTGCCTCCTAGTGTCAGTAGCATCCCTAGGCTCTGGGAGATACCTCTGCTCTGCTGACAAAGCAGTGGGCAGCTGCCTGAGCCTCCCTCCTTGCAGGGATGGGGAGTAACTATGGTAACTGTCTCCAGCTGCATCCCAGTGCCATGTTTGCCTCTCCTCAATACTGCTTGTGTTTATCTTTTATGCTCCTTTCGCAGCTTACTCCTCCTTTCTCCCAACAAAAGGCAGAAAGCATCATCTTGCTACAGCTTCTAGCCTCTTCTCCCTACAGAAACTCACTGATCTCCACAGGTAAGGCATTACCTCGCTCAACACCTTCCCTGCTCATCACCTGAGAGCCCCCACGGGTTCACAGCAGGACTGGTTAATCACCAAAGCACAAAATGAGTGGCTGTGGCCTGGCAGGAGCATGGAGGTGCCAGCGGCATCAGCAAGTGCCACCCAAGAGGCACACTGCAAGGGCTGGTGGGGTGGCACACTCACAGCTAGGATGTGGGCACACACCAGCCTGGGTTGTTTCCAGAATTATCTAATAAAGCAATATAGGCACAACCCTTAATCCCTGCATAACTTCATCCCCCCAGCTGTAGAACAGGATGACTGTGCTTCCTCCTGCACCTTCCGTCACAGTCATCAAAACCTTTGGGGCACAGCTGCTGCTCCGTGCTGCAGCGCCTGGCACCAAAATTTATGCTCCAATCTCAGCTGTGACTGTTCAGGTAAAAATTTTCAAAGCATCTAAATGACTCAGACATTGAAATTGGATTTGGGAGGCACTTCTGAGAATGGATCTTGGGCTGTTGACACTTTTGAAATGTTCCCCACAATAATTTAAGAATGTCTAAACTACCAATTAGTGCTTGATTAACAATGGTAAATAGAAGCCCTATGTTCCACTATCTCTCTTGCTGTTTCAGCTATTAATGACAACTACACCAGGGGCTACCAGGGAAACATTTAATATGGGAAGCCATGATTTTTTTTTTTCCTTTTGTGTTTTAAAAATAAGATGATGACATTTCTTTTTCTTTCTTTCTCTCTTTGTTATTTTTTCTTTTGCTTTGTCATGCCAAGCAGCATGTCTGACACCAGCTGAAAACATCTGGAATGGTTCTGATAGGAGCAGAGCCAGCTGCCTTTTTATATTTCTCTGGGAGTGGGAGATATATATCAGATGTGAGTGTCTCTCCTCACTAATAATATGTTATCTGAATAAATAACTGGTGGTGGCTCAGGCCTGGCTGAAGTGTTTGCTCTCTGTCTCCTTTTGCAGGATTTGATTTACAATGTCTTCTCTTGCTTCACACTGATTCTTATTTTACGTTAGGGTTTTTTTTATTCAATCATTTCTTTTCTTCCCCTCCTTCTCCTCCCCTCCTTCCTGAGACATTCAATCACAGCTGCCTGCGAGGGGGGTTGCAACCCAGCTTTTCACCTGCTTGCACTGCAAGCGGAGGAAACCAGAGAAGCAACAGTAGAAATATTTTATAACTAGTCTTTGCCCAAATCCCTCCTGAGGATCAGGACTTGTTTGGGAGGCATGGTTTGGATCTAAGCCTCCCAGCATGGGGGCACACAGGGCGAGATATGGCTGTGCCTGGGCACACCAAGGTGACAGGGCAATGTGGCGTGGTTATCCATGGGCATTAGGGGTACCAGCACTGCAGTCTCGGTGGGACTTGCTTTCCTCTGTCCCCAACATCAAGGGTGCAACTTCCCACAATTGGAATCCTCTTTGGTGACACAGGGGACCCTAGGCACTCAGTGACGACAAAGGAGTCACCTTTCCCATTGCACAGTCACCTTCCCAGAAGCACAGCTGTTATCCCTCCCCGTGAGCAGAGCAGAGCTACCCAGCAGGCAGGGAGCAGGAGGCTGGGCTGCACAAGCACACAGGGGTCCCAAAGACGTTCCCACATGTCCCCAGGCCACCAAGGCCCCCCAGCCCAGCTCAGTTCCCTCTCTCATCAGAGCTGTTTGATCACCTCCATGCAGATATCCCTGCCATGCTCAGGTCACTCCTTTGTCCTGCAATGAAAGTCAATGCCATTGTCTCCAGTTGTCAGAAGCAGAGGGCTGTGATGAATCCCTCCTCTCAAGGCATCCGGGGGCTCTGCAAAACTACTGAGGCACCTGACTCTAATGGGCCATGCCTGGCCAGGTGCCGGTGAGGGAAGAGCACATCTTGGGATGCCAAGGGCATTTCTGGCAGCAGGAGTGGTTTCAGGCAAGGAGGAAAGCAAGTTATGTGACAGTGATGAAATGTGAAACCAGCTGCTTTTAAGGCCTTTCATCCATCATCCTTGTGAGCCTGTGACAGTGACAACAAGAGGGAGGGTGGGACAGAGGGAGAACTGAGAAAGAAGCATGGCGAAGGGAGTTGGCTGTGACGGTTTGGCATAGATTAAAAATAAACAGCTTTCCCGGCTTGCCTCTGTACCTTAACATCCACTCCTGCCTGCACAAATAACCCGACAGAGAGTGACCCTTCTAGTGTCGTGTCTCTTCATGGGTCAGTTACAGCAAGGAACTGGGTCCAACAGACTGTCCACCAAATCACCTCACAGGTCTCCCCTCCTCCTAAGGCAACGCCTTCCGTCACATAGGCTCAGATCCCCCGAGATGTCCATACAGGGAGACTCTTCCACTGCAGACACCCCACCACGCCTCAGCCCCATGGGGCAGACCCACACCACAGCAAAACATACCCCACCACAACATATGCTGGGAAGCAGAGCTTCTGCACGACGTCAGCAGGGAGCTCTGAGGGCCATGGCAGCTCAGGTTGTTCCTCATCCCACCAGGACCTCTGGAAGATATGGCTAGATGCACCGGCAGTGCCATTTTGGAAGAGGAGCTTGATCCTGTTGCACTGTATGTGCTTCACAGAGGTGGGGCGTTTGCCTCCAGAGCCACATTTTTTTTCTGATTGTTATTAGGAAATGCAGGTAAAATCAGGTTCTGCTCTTTCCTACAGGAAAGAAAGTGTCTCTCCCAACCTGGCAATGCAGCCACTCTCAGCTTCTTCCAGCTGTTTAGAAATGGGAGTTCGCTGTGGAAGAAACTGTTCTTCCCCTGAGGATCAGAGCACCAAGAACACTCCAGCCATGCCGTGTAGAGTAAACCACCATGGGAAGCACCATGCAGCAGGGAAGGGCGTTGGGACAGCCAATGATCATGGGTGATTGGCTGAGATCCTATTTGATGCCCCTTAAAAAGCTTTTGCTGGAATAACTGGAGACCTGAGCGTGGAAGTGTTTTGCATCACCTGGCAGAGGACAGTGAAAGGCAAGGCAAAGGGCAGCACACTCTACCCTAGCAAAGGGCTTTGGATGAAAAGCAACGGCAGAGTTGTCAATGCAACTGTTTGTTTGCATTATTTTGGGCTCAGATGTTTGCAAATACAGCCTGTTCTAAATTGATCTCTCTCTTTTTTTCAGATGGCGTGTGATAAATGTGTTAATTTCGCATTCAGCTCTGGGAGACAGAGGGGGCTGAGAGGAAGAGCAGCTGAGAGAAGTGACTGTGCTTGCCTGGAACCTGGTTTAGCGAGTGCCTACATCTCTGCAAGTGTGGGGGGATATTTACGAGTGACTAATCACCACCCTGCCTTGTGGATGCTAATGAATCCAGCCTCACAGCCCCCAGGGAAATGGGTTACCCTCCCTGCACTCTGCTCACAGGAGATGGAGCCAAGACACAGATGGAGGAAATTACTCTCCCAAGGACATGCTATCTATCTGCAGCAGAGCATGCAAAATGTCGCTCTGCCCTGACTCATCTCCCTGTGCATGCCGAGCAGGGTCCACCTTCATCACGGGCTCGAGCTGGCTGTGTCCACACCACCCATGGGCAGGCTTCAAATTTAAGGTGCAGGACTCACACTGCAGGTACCAGGCAGTTTGAGTTGGGGTGTAGAGTTAAGCCCTGAGCTACCATGACAGTATGGACATACCCGGCATGCTTGCCTGTGCTTGAAATGTGCTGCTGTTGAGTGAACCTCCAAATCCACAGCACCCCACTGTAGCAGCCACCTAGTACTGCAAGATTAAAAACAAATGCTCAGCATCCATACTGTCCTCTCTTAAAGTGGCCAAGCCCAGTTATGTGGAGCTGCTCTGGGATCCAAGGACCTCTGGCCAGATGAGGCACACACCATAATACCTCCTGAACACAGCTCTCCACAAGGCTTTTCCAGTCCTTGCTGTTCTTGCTTTTTTGCAGTGCCACCTTCCAGGCCAGGCAGCAAAGCAGGGACTGTGGCAAGAGCTGTGTGCCAGACAGCTGAAAGCGTATCTGAAGCCACTCGGTCACTTTCTGAAGCAAAGTGAGAAAGACCCTTGAGGAGGAGAAGGCTGAAATGAGGCAGACAACCCTGCAACAGCTTTTTTTAGAAGACTCACCAGGGAAGTGGTCCCTCAGGGATGAGCTGTAAAGCCAATTAGTGGCAAGGACAGCAGTGCAGCTGCAGCAATTGAAAATCAGTGTGGCAGGAGCAGGAGTACATTTTAGGGGTCAGTAGGGCAGGAAAAGGAGTCAATTTTCAGGGTCACTGTTTCTCACTGAAAGATATATTTTTGGGTTGACCAAGCCAACTCATGGATCATTGCAAAAATCTGTGAATTATTTCAACTGAGGGGAAGAAAACTGAGAAGTTCAAAGGCTCCATTTCAACATTTTCTGAATTACCTGTTTCAGGTTTTCTTGTTGAAATAGCAGTTTATTTTTACAGATTTCTAATAGCCCATTAGACCTTTTTTTTTTTTTTCCCCAGATCCATAAACAGAACATTTGCTTTCCAACTGAGTCATTTACTCAACACAAGATGATTTTTCTGCTTTTCATTTCAGCAGGAAACTGAAAAATAATGAATTTCACAATGACCCCCGGTTGGAGGTTTGTGGGGTTTTTTTAATGCTGCCCTTTCTGTAGCAAACCAAAGCAATGCTTATTTGTACAGCTATAGTCACATGTCACTTTCCTCAAAAATCTCTACTGACCAGCTAAGAGCAAGAGACTGCACAGTTGCCTGCGAATGCAAGTGGCAGGCTCGCCCAAGAAACACAGGAACCCAGGCTGCTCATTGTCTTAGCTAATTGCCTGACAGAAGACAGTTGGTCTTTTGTTAGCAGTTTTGCAATGAGGTGAGTTTTGGGGTGAGGAAGATGCCAGTCCCTCCATAAGAACACCTGTACAGGATCCCACAGGATCCCAGGGTCCTGTCCCTGACAGCAGCCATGGCAGAACTGGGCAGGCATATACAAAGCCTGCTCCTAGTCCCTTTCTTCCCCACTCACAGGGACTGCCTGAAACAGAGGCAGTTTCCTTGTGCTTAGTAACTACCCATGGGTTTTCTTCTTTTGGACTTAATGGAAACTTTAGAGTAACATCTTGCAGCAAAGAGTGAGGCAGAGCAATTACCTCTTTTGAAAAGCGACACCCCTTTTTGCTTCTTTCAAGCCCAGCTCCAGCTAGCTTTATTTGATACCCCTCTCTCTCAAATTGGAGGATAGGGGAAACAATTCAAAATCTGGTGGCACTGTTGTTCCTACAGAGCTTTGGGGGAACCCTGCAACTTGATTCCCCGACCTGAAACATCCTTCTGGGACACCTGGCTGGGGTGAAGGACATCTTATTTGCAACACAGCAGGGTAGACTGTGCATTTAGGAGACCAAAATTTAGGCAGGGAAGCCTGCCAGCAAATCTGGGCATTAGGAAGGAACGTCTCCTTTAACATTTCTGTTTTGTGTAATGGCGTCAGGAGGCAATAGGTATAGTTTGAGGAACAAGCTCTGTCTGGAGATCAAGATGGGGACTGTTAGGAGAAGGGCTGTTTGTGAAATGTTGCCTCCAATAAGCAGCAGAGTCAAGACAGCTATAACCAGGTAAGAATTCAGGGTGGAGACCTCTGGAAGTCACCCAGTCCAGCCTCCTGTGAATATCTCAAGGATGGAGACCCCACACACTCTCCAGGCATCTGTTCCAGTGCTTGACTACTCTCATGAGGTTGACTTTTTTCCTTTATGTCTGATCAGAATTTCCCTTGGAGCACTTTGTGCCCCTCATCATTTGCCGTGTATCTCTGAGAACAATTTGGCTCCATCATATTTGCAATGACTCTTTTGATAGTTGAAGACAGCAAAGAGCTCCCCACTTCTCCAGTCTCTTTTCACATGCCGGGTGCTCCAGCCCTCTAACATCTCAGTGTCCCTCCTCTTGGCTCATTCCAGTTTATCGGTATCTCTTCCCAGGGAGCCCAAACTGGACCCAATACTCCAGATGCGATCTCACAAGTGCCAAACAGATGGGACTGCTGACTGAAGATAGCGCGCTTTCCCTGGGTTTGCAAATACTATCTTTGCTCTTCTATGAGCTTTCCGTCATGATTTTTGCAGGTATCAGTGCAGACTCTGTCTGCCAGCTTTGCCTGCCCATCCTCTGAGCTCTGCACCAGCCAGCTCTAATCTAGAAGCCATGTAGCCAGGTTATCAAAGTGTAACACTTAAATTCCTAACCATGCTGAGGAGACAGGGGCATGACATCTGCAGCTCAGTGCCCAGCTACCCGGGGTTAACTCTAGAGGAGAGCTGACTCACCTGTCACAAAGAGGGGAGAACTGAATGTCTATGCTCACATCCATCCACAAGAGACTGCACAGACACCCCTGTCCTGTGGATGTCCTGTGGATAAAGATTTTATCCCGCTTTACATGGGGCCTCTCACCCACTCAGTGGTGGAGATCAGAATATAATGCAAGAGTGGATTTTCTGATAGGAAAAGTGGGTGTTTTAATGAATCACTTGAGATGCAGAGCCATGAACGTCCAGACATTCTTGGAGATGTTTTAATAAATAACAATGAAGATAACAATTTAAACATTGCGAGCAGGAAATGTATTATTGAACATACATAACGCAGTACAAACTTAGAGCCCTTTGAAAGCCTTCAAGAAACAGGCAGGCAAAATTCAAATAAATAGAAGCAAACAGGCACATTTGTGCTTTAAAGGCTGTCCGTGGCTTCCACAAAACAAGTGTTGTAAAACTGACCTGCAGCAACTTCACATATTTGTGCCCCTGCCTGCTTTCCCCACCCCTTTGCAGGAATGTACTGGCTCCCCAGCGAGCAGAGAAGGAGGACATGGGTGCACATATCGGTTTGTGTGTCTGCAGGCTACACATCAGCCCAGACCACCCATCAGCTTGAAAGAAGAGGTGTCAGGGATGAGGAGGAGCACAGGTACTCGTTGGGAGCTGCCTCTGGGTCCAGTCTCTTTTTGGACCCATATAAACTTTGGTAGTTTAACATCCTTTGGTGAGCAGTTCCTCAGGCTTCAAAGTCCCGCAGATCTTCACTGCTTAGGGTCCACTTAGAGAAAACCAGATATTTTCACCTTCCTTCTGACCATGCACACTATCTCTAGGCCTCTGATGGATGATAAAGGCCACAGGGGCACCATTCTTGAGTCATTTTCAAAGGGAAGGAAAGGTTGATACCAAAAATTCAGGAGGGCAGAAAGGTTACTAATTGCATGCATACATCTGCATGGCATGCTGACTTTGAAGAATGTCACTTTGATTGCATGGCCTCCTAGGACAGGGAAGGATCCAGTGCATGGTGTTCAAAAGAGCCACAGCCAAGGCAGAGAGCTCTGCTGCCCTACAGCCATTGCGGGATTAGAAGGAGAATTCAAGGTTTGCAAAAAGTGCCAAGGGAGCTGTATTACTATGCAACAGTGATGCCAAATTAGAGGATGATCCTTATCTTAAGGTCTCAGTTTTAATGTCCAAAGATCAGTGCACAGTGCAAAGAACGATAATTAAAATTTTGCAGTAACACAAAGGGAAGGGAATTCCTGAAAATGGCTTACAATTTCTCACTTTTTCTTTTCATTGTTTTTTGTTTTTTGACTATAAAACATGGCCTGAGTGATTTAACTCAACACCTGCCATCAGCTGAAAGCTAAAAACCTTAATGAAGCTGAGCCATGCACACAATCTTTGTAGGTTTTCTTGTTTGTATACTGTTTACTACAGTCTGTTTACTACAGAAAAGCCATCTTTCCTTCCACACTTCCACTTTTAATCATATCATGCTACTCCCTCCCTAGAGGAGGTGGAGGAGAGAAGGGACTGTGTCTCGTAGAAGAAGGAGAAGCAATGGCTGCTGAAGCTTGGAGGTAAGGCACAAGCCAGGTGAGCTCAGGCACTGGCTGTTTGCAGGGCCAGTGGGAGAGGCGAGGTGGGAAGCCTGTACCCTGCTGGACAGGACCACAGCAGCAGGGTTAAACACTCTTAGCACAGAAATCAGTGTGACAGTCTCCTGACGGATAAGCGCCTCCAATGCTACAGCTTTGTATCAGCATAGCTCTGGTCTGACTTACTTCTCCCAGTGGTGAGTCTCCAAGAGTGAGTTCACTAGATGGACAAGATTTTAGGATCAGTCCCTGGAAGGTCCCTGTCTGTCATGGTTTGAGGCCATGACACTGTCCTATTTAATAATGGCAAGGAGGCTGGTGTTGGTGGCCCAGGGCAGCAGGCAATCATTAGGATTCTTCAGCAAAGGGTACAGTATGCACAAGGCATAATAGCTGCATCCCTCACAGGTGCTACCTGAAGTCTCAGTGTTATCTTTCAAGCTTTCATAACCCATCCAGAGGTTTCCTGGCCCGGCTGTACACCTTCTCCTTCCTTTGCTCAGATAAACCCTTGTACTCCAGTGGCTGGAGCTAGACGGGCTTCCAACAATTTTTCTTCCCAGTGGGCAATAAGGCCAGACTTCCTAAAGACAGAGGCACCAGGAGTAGCTCGGTCCCATGAGCTGGACTTCTAGGAAGTAATAGCTGGGAGGACCCCACATTGACTTTGATCCAAATAAGCTTCTTCCAGACCCCTAGACCCCAACTTCCAGACAAGGGTCTGCAACACCCCTCCATACACTTGATGGTTTACAGCTAGAAACACTGCTGTAAACCTGCTGTGGACACATCAAGCGTGGAACAACTCAACCCCCAGCAGATTTCAGGTGCTGAGATGCCACAAGAAGCTCAGTTTCAAAGCAGCGTGTCTGATTCACTCATGACACTGTTTCTTTTGAAATAAGTTCTCCTTTGCTGGAAGGTTCAGAGCTGCCTGTTTTCAAATGCCATTTTATACTCAAACTAGCCTCAGGATCCTCTGGTTTCTCATCAGAGCTGCTTGGTCGCACTGAGCCCTCCCCAGAGAGGTAGGCAGATTCCCACGGAGGCTGCCCTGGTATTTGAAGCCTAGCCCTGCTTTGCACTGAATAGCTGAGGAAGTTTTTATTTAAACTTGGTTTCTATTGCCAGCGGCCCCACTGTCTGGGTTGACAGAGAATATTCCTCAAGTACCTACTGAAGCAGCAATCTCTGACATGCTCCCAAGACCTTGTCTTTGCCAATACTTCTTAGATGGGGCTTGATTCTCCTCTCGCTTACACCTGCTTCACAGCAGGGTAACTCCGATAAAAGGACTCCTCATTTACACCTGCAGAAGGAAGAGAAGAATCGAGGCCATCCCCTGCAGGAAGAACGCACATAAAATACCGTCTGCACAATGTGCTTTAAAAAAACAATCCCCTGACTGCTTCCACCATCTCAGCACAGAAACTCCTCTCGCCAATGTTGTTTTTAATAAAAACCTTATGAAAAGGAAACTGCCTTCCCGAGCCATCCAGCACAGACTCAGGAGAACCGTTGGGTTGGATCGTGACAGTATAAACTGGTTTATTGCCAGAACAAGAAACAGATGCCAGCAGCGTGACACGGAGCAAGGATTTGGCAGTTTGTTCAAACACTCTGACAGCAGCAGGCACTTTAGACTCCAACAGATAAGAAATTGGCCAGCAAAATGCATTGATGGAGTATGTGGGCTGCGGAGCCTACCCTGCTACCTCCCTGAAATAATGCAGGACTGAGTCCAGAGGGAGTGCACAGCTTTTGCAGGTAGCAGGACCACTGGATCCTCTACAGCCAATAACTTAGTTTCTGCAAGAAGCCATTGTTTAGAGAGATGGCATCTGCTGTATGTTTGTTTGGAGGTTTTCAGAGCTAGAAAATGGTTCATCACCGTATTTCACAGGTGCAGAGCACTTTCCAAGCATTTTCTTGTGCAGACAGGTGATGCCTTGATACTGTGATGATTGCCCCTACAGAAACACTACTCAGAGGGGGAGATGCTACCATCAAACAGTGTAATGGGGCATTTCTCTGCTAGAGAGAGATGGATGGATTGGTATAACTGTAGAAAAAGGGAGGTTGGAGTGAAAAATAAGTTGGTAGGTAGATGGGTAGATAGATAGAGGCATCCCACCTTCTATCTTCCTCCTATTTGCCATGCTGGCTGGCCAGCATCACCTGGGCAGGATCTGTCCTCTTCTCACAGCCAGGTACATACTGGCAGGGCCAGGAGATGGAGCGCATCTGGTTCATTAGGTCTTTCTGGCTTGAACTCATACTTCCTTGTAAGTACCAGTGCCTTGTGGCACTGTAGTTCAGGTTTCAGATTCTTCTTGGGAAGCTGAGTCCTCTCTGCTTGAGTTGGCCTATATCTCCTGCAATGCAAGGAGGAGAGCCTCCATGTGTTACAGGGTCTCATAGGAAGCACAAGGGTTGGGGTACATCTAGCTGGGAAGCTGGATCACTAGAGGAGAACAAGGACAGCAGGTTCTTAAACTACAGATCAAAGGGCCAATGAAGCTGGGTAGGAAAATGCAATGTCCTGCTGAACAGAATTGTACAGCATGTCCAGATGTTTACCCTTTAACAAAAAATGGCATAGTCATTCAAAAGCTTCTCTGCTCCCCTCAAATCTCCAGTTTCTACATTTCATGTCCACCTGGGGATGTAAGAAACTGTTGAAATGTCACAAGTCCTTGTAGATAGTGGATCCAGTTTTTGCTCAGTGCCATGCTCTGCCACTGCTGGCAGAGGCTCTGCAGCCTTGTAGCACATTTGGACAACATTTCCAAGAGAAACCAGCCACTTCCTGCAGCTGGAAACAGCATCTGAAGCAAGACCACCACAAATCCAAGCCTGCATCCCTCCCTTTGGTACCAGACCATGACTTTCTGAGTCTCTCTGCCCTTCTAGAAAAATCTGCCAGCAGCTCTCTGCAGCAATGCTGCTTGCAAGATCCCTTCCCCTTTCATATTGCCTGCAAACAGCTCCTGTTCATAGCAGGGACTTTATTTTTCCCCAGCGCTGCAAGATCAGAGCAGGAGCATCCAGGACAGCCTTGCCCAGCGTGTGCAGTCACTGCCCCATCTCTACCTGTGGCCCCCCCTGCACATGTGAGAAACCTTCATCCTCTGTGCAAGCAGGTTCCCCATCCGTTTCCCAGGCTTTGCCGGAAGGCGAGTGGCGTAGCCTGACACAACAGCAGTGACAGCCAATTACCAGCTTTAAAAATTACCCCCCAGGCGAGTGGGCTGCCCAGCTGCTGTCACACTGATTTCAGGTTAGGCTGGAAATTGTCAGCCAGCTGACAGAGCCCCTGGTTAGTCTCCCACAGCCGGGAAGGATGTGTCAGCACTCCCCATGCCACGCTCCGCTCAACTTTTATTCCCACCCCTGGCATTTGGGAGGAGGTTTTGGAGGGGATCAGAGGGGAAATGCACAAAGTCTTGCCAGCCATGCTGGGGAGAGAAATCGGGCAGGGAGAAAAAGCTCCCTCCTGCCAGCAGCCAGGGCCAGCCAGTGCTGGGTGAGTGCCGGGGAGCCTGAAAGCAGGAAAAGAGCTGAGGGCCGGCAGGAGGAAGCTGCCACTGGAAGGGGGGCACAGGCAGAAATGGTAGAGTGGGCTGTAGCCACGGGCAAGCAGAGTGAAGGAAAGGTTGAGCAGCATGGGCAAGGCTGCAGCAGCCACACAGCCAGAGCCCGCCGGCAGCCAGACCCAAGGAGTGAGGCATCAGGGACATATTGGCACGAAGCCCAGCACCAGCCCTAAAATGCAGGTGGCAGCGACGCTATCGAACACTCAATGAAAGGGAGCACCAGGAGTGCTTCACTGGGAAGAGGCTGAAACCACAGACCTGGGAAAACGACCCTTGTGAAGCGGGGCTTCCCAGGAGTGAGGTTTGGGTACCATGGGGGAAGCTGGGGCACCTAAGAAGTTTGGGATGGAGATGCTGAGGGGTGGAGCAACAAGCAGAGTACATGCCCCACGACATGGAGAAGAGCACCAAGCCTGTAACTCCTAGGACTTAGGGTGCAGCAGCAGCTGTGGAGAGAGCCCATGCAAAGACAGGGCAGCCCTGCCAGCATCACCCACCTCTGTCACCACAGTGCCAGCAACCGCTCCACCCCCGTCCCAGCAGCAGCAATGTCACATTTGCCGTGTGGGGGCTTCTATTTCAGACACCGTGATTCAACTTTTCTCTCCAGATAAGGTTATTAAGGCAAATTTGATCAAAATGACACATGGATTACAATGTGTGTTGCAGACTCTAATTCTGTTTACTGTTCTGGGGGAATGGGCAATTATTACAAAAGCTGGGATAGAGTGTTTTTAATAACATTTCTTGTTAAGATTTAATTACAGGAAATTGTATTTTCTTAATCACTGAAAACTCAACTGCCTGGGAAATTTTTTTATATAATTTCATTTGCAGTTTATTAAATCCTTAGGTTATTCCTTTTCTGAGGCTTTGTTTTAGTCACTCACTAAGTGCTTCTTAACGTGTGTAGGAGCAGATTGCTCAGAAGCACAAAGAAACTAAAGGCAGCAGACTCTGGAAGGCAGGGCTGGCCTTTGACAAATCAAATTTCCAAGCAGGATTTGGATGTCCTAAGGTATTCTTTAAAAAAGAAAGAAACCCAACAACAACAACTAAAAACCCAGCCCTGAAATAAATGACAGGGAAGAGGAAAGAAGGAAGTGGATGACCTGTTGTCCTGAGCATCAGTGCTCCACCAGCTGAGGTGTCTCCTCATGGACCAGTCAGGGAGAGGGGCCGAGTTACTATTCCCTGACCCTGAGGGGTGAATGGGCACACCAGAGTACCATTCCCAAAAAAGGGTGCCAGATATCGGCACCCAAATTGATGGGAGGGTAGCCAGGTCAAATCATTGGGCTTGGCAGGGCTGCTGAGCACCCACTGCCCCTCTGGATACTGGCACAGGGAGGTGCTGGCATGGAGAGGCAATGACCCACCTGAAAACCATGCCCATGTGTGGGGCCAAGATTGCTCCCCCAGCTGCTACAGTAGCTGTGTCACCGTTTCAGTGCTGCAGCTCTTGGTAGGACAGAGAACTGCTGATGTGAAAGCAGACAAGTAGCCACTTCAAATAAGCAGGGTGGCAGATCTCATGGCCAAGGGCTCCCCATCCCCAGGCTCCTGGTGCCCCAGGCTCCGCTCCCAGCCCCAGGGGTGCAGAGGGGAGTAAGTCAGCTGAAAGCACTGAAAGGGGTGATTGTGCTGCTCAAAGGCCGGGCTAGCTCCTGCTGGTGTGCAAAGCAGCCTCCCTTTGTGTGCAGAGCTAACGCTGAAAGGACATGAGACCTTGAGGGAGATGAGCTGCCGCCACTCAGTGAACAGAGCGCGGGTGCTTTCCACCCACCCTCAACCCTTCCTAAAGCAGCTGCATCCCATCTGCCGACCGCTTTATCTCTCTCCCCTGATGCACATGCAAGAGAGAATGGGCTTATCTCTGCCTCATCCTCAGTCTGGGGTGAGGTATTCAAGTGTCATGAGTAGCATAGCCAGACAGGGATCCTATCTGCTTGCTGGATGCCAGCCGGGCAGGGAGCCCACAGGGGCATGGGGGGGCCGTGACACCAGGAGCTCAGCACAGCTGGGGTCTTCCCAGCCCTGCTTCAAGCTCTGCCTGCAGAACAAGGACCTCCTGAGCAGCTTGTGTGTACACCATCAGCTCTGCTCTGCTGGTCTCTCTGCGCGAGCCACACATACTCGCAAGCCTGGGACAGGCAGGACAAACAAAAATCCCTCAGCTCCAGGATTTGAGTTGAGATAGAAGTGGCAAGTTCTCTTGGGCAGTCCAGTCTGAGAGTCCTGTGGTCCCCACTGTACTCTTCAGGTCATCCACAACTTACACCACTGGCAGGGAGCAGAGAACTGAGGCAACTGCATGGAGGAGAGCAGAGGGGTACATTCCTTCCACGCCCTGCTTGCTGCAGGTGGCACCACCAACTCCTCGGGTCTTGTACTTATTTGCACTCCCTTCAACATATTGATACTCCCCCTCCAGCAGCCAGGCTGGGATGCTTTGACATGTAGAGGTAAGGGTGAGGAGGGCTAACCCCTCCATCCCGACCTTTGCCAGATACTTCACTTAGTGCTAAGGCCTTTGGCTACCATCATTTTAAGGCAGAGGCATAGTTTTATAACAGTAGCCCCATTGCACTTGCCTCTGATTATTCTGAGCACCATTAGCCTCAGTTCAGGGCTCACAGCTCTGTCCCTGCTCCAGGACAGTGACAATCAGTGACTTGCCAGCTTCCCCAAAACACTGTAACCTTCATTTCAGGACATAAGCATTGAAAAGAAAAAACACCTACAAACAAACATGCCAAACACTCATGCCAAGCCTATCATGTAGTGTAGATCAGCCCCAGCAGATCCTGGTCAGCTCTGACATGAGTATGTCAGTCCTCTGCTCAAGCTCTGACTGTGTGTTTTTCAGTCAGGGCTGTTTCTTTAAACCCATCACCATTTTTCTTTGTCTAATTTCGTAAACCAGAGTAAGTAATTTCTCCCATGACAAATTTCTCCTGTGTTTGCAGGTGAGAGATTTGTATTAATTAAACAAGGTGGGCTTATTTGGGAGGGGCATAGAGAAGGAAGGAAGCACAGCCCCACCATCTCCATTGCGCCATGCATTGCTTGCTGCAGATGGTAGGGAGAACAGCTGTGCAGCAGCCAAACTCCCTCCCCAGCTGCAGCCGGCTGTCCCACTCCCTTCCCTCTCCCCGCCACCACTGTGTCCACCCTGCCGGGCTGAAGAGCCCAATGATACGTGGCACTGAGAGCACTGATGCAAGAGTCTCTCCAGTCACTCTGTGTGTGCCTGGCACAGATCACATCTCAGGGTAATCATCTTTGAAGGTTCCTGGCTTCTAAGGTCTTACAACTGTCACAAAGGAGTATTTCCCATCTGCTGGGATTCACTCCCAGTTCCCGGGACCCAGATGATTCCTGCCTACCCACCCTCAATCAAGAGCAGTCACATCAATCACTAACCTGGCTTCAACTAATATCCCCAGGGCAGGACCTGTTGCAGGGAGCGCGTGGGCTTGCACACCATGAGTTTCAGCTGGTAACTCTGCAAATTACTTTGCAGAGGCCACTGCAGAGGCAGTCTAAGGTTATAAAAGATAACCCCTCTGTTCCCAGACCTCGTGCTTCAGAGCTAATGGGCTCCTGTGACCCAAGAGGGTGGGTACATGCAATGCTGAGGAAGGAAAGGCTCAGCTTGTGGGATGCTCTGGAACACACTGAGGAGTGCAATACTTGCAAACCTTTTAATTCCCCAAGACAGAAGGATGACGTTAGGAACAGACGTGTTTTCAGACCAAGCACCACCCACCAGTGTGGGGCCAGTGCTGAGGAACTCGGTGGCACTGGCAGTGCAACACACAATGATTTTCAACAAACTCAACTCTACCAGGTTTAGCCACAGTGACCTTTCAGCACCCATTCCAATCCATTCTGGCTAGCTGGTTCCTCCATGCCTGTATCTTTGCTTTCTGGAGCCCAGCGAGGAAAGAGAAGCCCCTCTGGAAGTGCAGCTTCCTCCAGATGCACTGGACTTGTGGGCTTCCCTCTGTGAAAAGCCTTGCTGGGAGACTGCAGGCATGCAGCAACATCTACAGAAATTCTGGATGTACTGCAGGCTGTACGGAGAGAAGCAGAGCCAGCAGTGACAGGGAGCCAAATCGGTGCTCTTTTAATATACATCAGCTTTCCACATCACCACCTTCCCATGGCAGCCAGAAATGTGAGAGACACATCTCAAGCACTGAGCAGTAATTAGAAAAGGCGAAACTTGGGTTTGTTTCCATGTTTTGCGTATCAAAGCTCTGAAGCGAGGGAGGCTTTGGTGCAATGAGTCTTGAAATATTCTCTACAGTCTCCTGAGTCTTAAGAAGCAGCAGCTCAGCCTGCTTCCACAAGAAAAGAGAAACCGATGGGCTCAGTGTGGCCAGTCCTTGGCACCGGCAGGTGCTGGACTCTTCCAAGGGAGACAGGCAGGTGTAACCTGAAGGTGTAACCTATCCCTGGGGAAGTTTCTCCCACTTCAGTCAGCCTGTATTACATTCTGTGAGAAAAGCAAGAAGATATTTATGAGGGTCATGAGCCCTTAAGGCTCTGTGATCCACATATTTTTGGTCACGGTGCTGCTAGTAGTTCAAGCTTAAAACACCTGCAACATCTATGGGAGGCACCAAGCTTGGGACGTCCCTTGTACTCAGGCTTGACCCAGCCTGGGCTCAATTTATCCAGCATATAATAACAGCCTGTTGCCCACGCTGGGGCAGTCTCCCAGCCTGGGCTGAAGTGTATAGAGCAGACAGTGGGCAAGCCTGGAGTGGCTTTGGGCTCTGGCTAAGCGAGGGCACAGGCACGCTCTGGACCTGGTCCACTGAAACATGGTTCACCTACATATGAGAAGCTCAGGCACTGCCATTGGTGCTCTAGCAGGCACCATTGAGCCTCGAGTCACAGAGGTGAACCTTTGTTCTTTAGTTAAGATTTTTCTGCACTAAGCTAGGTGATGCAGCAGCATCCAGGCTGATCCCACAGTCCTTCTCACCTGAAAGTTTTTGTGTGCTCCTAGACAGCCAAGGATTCAGGCATCTTGCAGAGAAGTGCTGAGTACGTGGCCAGGACCCTGCTGTGTACCCATCTTCTGAGAAGGCACCACAAGCACTCCAGCAGGGTAATAACCCCCTCACCTCCACGCTAGGTGCCATGCTGCCTTCAGAGGCTTCTCGAGCCAGGGCTTCAAGTTAAAGCCCACTGGGGAGTAATCTACAGATTAGTGGATGGATCTACTGTGTGACCCTCTACCTGTCACTGTCACTTGCTTGCATTAGGGTAGCACTTAAACAAGTCAGCCAGCAACACAGCCAGGAGTGAGCTCTGCAAATTGGAAACAGTGGGGGGAAACAGGAGGTGAATAAAGTATTTGCTAGTAGACTAATTATCCCCTTTTTACAGACTGGAGAACTGGCACAACAAATGTGGCTGCCAGCCCTTGCTCAAGGAAAAGGGCTCAAGGAAAAGTTCCTTGCCCAGGAACACAATACCTGAAAAGCTCCTCCAGCCTTTTCCAGAGAGCAGACACTGCCAGGCTCATGGGTTGCTCCCTCTTCACTTGTGTGGTGCATAGGGAGGGCTGGCAGCTCTGAGCCCCCCTCTTCTTCAGCCCCCAGCTTCAACAGGAGTCCCAGAGGAGAAGGCTGGAGAAGGGTCTGAGCACTGGCTGCAAGGGGGGCTCCCCAGTTCCTCGATGAGAGCCTGGCCAGGTGGAATGCAAAATGCCATTAGTGTCAGGAGTGATACAAACAGGATCCTTTCTCATTTTTCAGATTCTGTGTGTCCCCAAAAGCATTAGAAAGCTGAACCAAAAGCCGACATCTCAGCCTCTCTAAGCATGTCTCACCAACTGACCAGACCACGTACCGCTGCTTAGGAAAGCTGAACACACACAGCATATTCACAGGAAGGAGAATATCTCTGAGTAACAGTCATGAGTGCAATGGCATCATTACTCTGAGCTGCAGCATCTGAGCTGCTGCTGTGGTGGTGGTTTGGCTTGGCTGGGGAGATGCACTGTGACATTACTATCTATGACTCAGAGCAGAGTAGCACAGATCCCCAGCACGTCACAGATTATTGTCTCCTACCACAAACATCTTTCTGTTGTTCTTTTACAGCTGAAGCTGACAGTAAAGTACACACCTCCATATCAAAGGGAAAAAAAAAAAAAGAAGAAATTATCTTTCTCATCTGACATACATCAGTGTTCTGTTGTTTCCTTTGGCTTGCAGTTAACTCTATGCCACAGCTCCTCAATTAGCCCAAAGTAAGAAGTAACACCGACCAGTTCCCAAGTGCGGGGCTGTGCACTAGGACACACTGATCACATACTTGCCTGGATGAAGGTACCTAAATTTCCTCTCTCTCTCTCCTGTGTTTATAAACTTCCGGCCATAAGAGTTTGGCTGCAGTGGCTGGCCTAGGGTTCAGGGCAGAGGCTGGAGTGGGTATGTCCAGACCTGCCTGGAATCAGCTTCTCTCTTGGAAATCTCTTCTCCATAATGCTCTAGTCCTGCAGCAAGCTGGCTGGTGCTCAGGAGCTCTGCACTGCAAGGCACACACCAAGGTCCATGCCAGGAGTATACAGACGCACGGCAACCAGAAGGAGGGACAACAGAGCTCACACCTGGGAGTCAGTTCACAGAGATGTCCCTGACTCTCCTCTCCCCCAGCTCCTGTCACCTCCAAGTGACACAGGACCTGTACACGTCTACCTCTCTCCCTGCCAGCCTCCCCCCAGGCAGGCTAGTGACAACTCCAGGAGAGCAAAGGTGGAAGCAGAGCGACCCACGAAGCATGTGAGCCACCATGCCTGAGCAGGAAAATTCAAAGTGGGAATACAAACGTTCCCTGGTGCAATGTGCAGAATAGGGGGCTTTATCTCACTGCTGCCCAGATGTGTGAAACTGCTGAATGGAGACATTTTCCCAGAGAGCACCATTAAAGATATTTGGTATATTATGGGGAAAGATAACTCTCCAATAACAGGGAAGACTGCACAAATCTCTGGCAGGGAGCAGGGAGCATCGGGGAGGCAGCCCAGGCCAATTACAGTGACACATTTGATTTCCCAAAACCTCGACTTACAGCAACCTAGAAAAGCACGGAAGATTGTATAAGTCTGCTATGTCTGTACTTTTCCCCAATTTAGGAAGCCAACAGGAAGAGATGAACTTTCAGCAAGGACTTAAAAATTATGATCTAGAAAAGGAAAGATTATAAAACATAACACTGGTCTACTGATGCCAAGGGACCCTCTCTGAAGCTTCAGTTTTGGAGAAATACCCTGAAAGGTGGATTTGTCCTTCTTGGCAGTTAAAAATGCAGGATTGCAACTGAAATAACTGAGTCCAATCCCCCGATCCCTCTGGCAAGCAAATGATCATATTCCTCTTAAATGTTGACAAGCTCCTTCTTAAATCCCACTGGAGCTTTTTCTCCCCATTACACCTGCTGAGAAACTGTTGCAGAGCCTCACTCTTTCTGATGTTTACAAAGCCTTTTTCCAGCCTACTTTTATTTGTAAGCAGCCCTTCTAATGGCAGTAGTAATTCCCACTCTTTGGAGGAAATACCTTATTTGAGAGGACTGGCATTTGCCTTTCTCCTGGCTGTACCATTTTCACACAGAATTACAGAAAGGTTGAGGTTGAAAGGGACCTCTGGAGGTCATCTTGTCCAACTCCTGTGGCTCAAACAAGACCTCGCAGAGCCAGTGGCCCAGGTCTATGTCCAGATGGCTTCTGAATATCTCCAAAGATATTCCAAAGATACTCCACCACCTCTCTGGGCAACCTATGCCACTGCTTGGTCACCCTCACAGTGAAAAAGTGTTTCCTGATGCTCAAGAACCTCCTGTGTTTTGGTTTCTGCCCATCGCTTCTTGTTCTGCCACTGAGCACCAAGTGCTCAGACTTTCTGACGTTGCATTTTGTAGTATCAGATCTTACTACCTCTCTATTATTCCAGTCTTCAAAGTGACCCATTTTCTGCTGTATGATATTCTGATCCTCTTCTGTCCTGCTGATGTCTCCCATCTTTGTGTGAATATCAAATTCTACCAGAGGGCACCTCTGCTTCCATTAATGAAAACATCAGATTCATCCCTAAGAAACACTTCTAGACCCTTAAGCCTGATCAGTACACTCTTGTGAAACACACTCTACTGTCATCTCCCCTTCAGCCAGTTTTTTACCCTAACTGTCAGCCCTACTGATCCCCAAATACTTCAGCTCCGCTGTTTTTTCTGTGGCATCCTATCAAAAATGTATTTGAAGCATAAATAGATCTCCCACAGCTCTTTTGTCTAGAAAATCAGCTGCCTTCTCAAAGATATCAGATTGCTCTGCCATGATCTGCCCAGAGCAAACCTCATGTTTCATTGTATGACCTTTTCCATTTACCTGTGCTAATTTGTCCATCCTTCACAAGTTGCTCAAAAGCTTTAAATATTGCTGAGGTCAGACATGGCCATGTACATGCCCAGAGCACATTTACCGCCCTTATTAACTAGAGATACTACCTTTGCTAACCTCTAACCGGGTGTTACTCACAGTTTGAAGGATGTATCAAAGCTCCATGCCAACTGCTTGCCATTTGCATGCAAGTCTTTCAGAGTCTGGGAATTCAAACTACTCTTGCTTCCCAAACTGACCACATCCAGCATTTGAAGTTGGCTTCCACCCCGAAGTGATCGCTTGACTGTATGGTGCCTGATGCTTTCAGCTGGCCATCTAAAGAGGGAGAATGTGCTGATAGTGTAATACAGCTGCCTCTAGCAAATTGAGATGGGCCAGGGTAGGAATGAGAAGGCAGCAGCCCTTGGTGGCTCATGCCCAGCAGATGCATGATGCTCAGAGACTCTCCCAGGTGGCACCAGGACTGCTTTTCCTACAGGAATCACCCACAGGTTTGGTCTAGGGCTTTCAGGAACTCCAACACAGAAGATGTTTTATTTTATTCCCTGCATTAAGAAAGGTTGTTCAGCTGGCAGATGGGTAACCGTTGTGGTGAAAGGTTGCGCTAGAAATAAAGTAGGTTAGGAGTAACAGACCAAATTAAGAAAAAAACATCCTAGTAGCTTGGCTGAGGAACAAATGAGGACAGCATGTAGCATCGACAGTTAAAATTAAACACACTGTCCTCATTTGTCCCTTAGCTACCCAGGCAGGTTTCTTACATGTTGCTGCCAGGTTATTTTCTACGCACATACAGAGAGAAAGTCCAGAAAGTATCCGTGCAATAATCCAGCTCTCCAGAAGTTGTGCCATCAGTATATGTCCTTAGGACACTGCCTGTGTGCAGACATTAGGTGGATGGGTATAAAAGAGTTATCTGGCACTCTGCTGGGGATGTCAAAACATGCCTTTATTTCATGGGGTTTTTTCCCCCCTCTGTACTAGAAATCCTGTTGAGCAAAGAAGCAGACTCTGATGCATGTTCTGTGCCTACAAAAATGGGCATTTCTAATTGCATTCGTAAGGACTCTCATTTTCAAGTTTGACAGGTCTCTATTTTTTTTTAATCTTTTCCTCTCCAGATCCAAACCAATTTGACATCATGCAGCAGGGTGAAGATATTCAGATACCACTATCTGAGTTTGTAACGTGAGATTGTATCAATGCCTGCTGTCATTATATCAATGACTATGACCACTTAATACTTGATCTTAATAATCATTTTCCCATCTCAAAATTAGGCTGAACCCAGCATAAGAGTTCAAGATAACATGTTTCCCACATAGTTAAGCCATTCACCACTCTAGCATGACAGCTCTGCGGACTCCCAGCCTCCCTGGGCTCCTCAAGGAGCTGTGGGGCCAGTGAGAACCCCCAGATGCCCCATGGTGTCTCAAAAAGCAAGAGGCATCTGAATTTCAGCAACTAAATCCCACCCTTGCCAATGCAGCCTGCAGAGCTGCACGGATTACTGTGTGGCATTTCCCTCCAGACTGTGCTGGCTGCCTTGACTGTGCCTGTGCTGACTGAAGTGGGAGAGCTGCGCCCCTGCTCAGCACTGAACATTGGGTGCCTTCTCATCCACCCCTAATGATCAGATAATCCGAGCTGAATGAGCTGGTTGCCTCCTGTGGAGCACTGCAGATGACATTATTAGATCATGTTTGCCCCATCTCCAGATAGGTTTCGACACAGAGGTAGGTAGACATGACACTGCCAATGATCATGGTGTGATTTAGATAAGTTATTAGCCAGTACAGCTTATCTTGTGCCAGCAAGACAGAGTATACACTCAAATATCATACTAAGAGGTCTCAGACACATATATTAAAGTCTCTAGGAGTGACATTACTAGGAAAAGGTAGGAGAAAATTCAGATGGGGTCATCTGGGTCGCTGTTTAGAAAGCAGCACTGGATTTCTGATATAGCAGCCTACAGGAATGGAGAAGGCTGTTGAAAGGCAGATGCATACACATACAAAATCAGTAAATTAAGAGGCAAAAGACTCATTTGACAGATAGAGAGCATGAGAAAATGAAAAGCAAATGGGATGCTAAAATGTTTTATGCTACATACTCATCACTGAGAAGGGGAGTTGTGTATTTAATGAGCAAAGATGTATCATTTCACTTACCGAGCCTTCCAGCCGATGATAAAGAGACTTGCTTTAGAGCGGCAGGATTAAACAAGGTGCAGATATGGATTATAAATTGCTATGTACCGAATGTGAACAGATCGCCCTTAAATGTCATTCTTAGGTAGATAAATCAATCCTAGTTGAAAAGAGCAGTTCAGCATGGGAGGAAGTGAAGGAAAAGGCAATGTACCTGTGTCCTCTTATAGTTCATACAGGATCCAGTTTTACTAAGAGCTCTGCCCCAGGCTTTATTCACCCGTACGGTCATTTGTAAGGCCCCCAGCATGTGTGTCACCCTCTCTGTGGTGCTGAGGGAAGCTGGACAACAACAGGTACTAGCCCCCAGTGTAGCCCATGCAAAGCTCTTTCAGCCTCCTGCATCTGGGCTTGGAGGTACCGTGAACCATCTCAAGCTTTCAACAGGAAAGACTTCTGCTGCCCACGGAAATGCTGGCCCAAATGCCTCCCAGAGCTTTACAAAAGCAGTATCACAGAGACTCAGCCTTGAAGGAAAGAGACTGGAAAAGAGACAGTTCCCCCCCACAGTCTTTGGGCCCTCCTTGGGGATGAAAAGGGCAGTGGGGAGTGCACACTGGCCATCTGAGACCTTACATCTGGTGAGCACTGGTGCATACGACCACTGAGGGACCACAGCTGTCGGTCTGCAGATCAAAACAGCTGGAAAACCCCTGTTCAAGGCATCGGCAGGAGCAGGAAGCATTGCCAAGAATCAACTGAAAGGGACTGCTAAAGCGAGGAGAGACGCTGCAGGGAAAGAAGGTGATCTCTCAGCATCCCCCTCAGCACACGTTTGGAGGACAAGGGAGTAAGATGGTGAGGCCAACCCAGGATCATTCTTTTTGGGCAAAATGGAGAAGGGACTGCAAACGACTGAGAGGCTGAGAGAATAGGTGCAGGAACAACCCAATGCATTCACAGGTCAGGAAGACACAGAGCCTCAATGGTTTATCCAGGTCTTTTAATGGTTATGATATTTCATTAAAATAAGCTACAGTGCTGAAGGAGGATTAGAGGGCAGTAAAAGCATATCTTTCTTTAAAATTGGCATTAGCGATGATCCTGGGAATTACAGACCAATGAGCCTTACTCTGAACTAGGCAAATTAGCTGAAAAGATAATTAAAGCACAAAGAATAAAACATCTAGATGACAGTGGTGATATAACAGGAACAAACCAACACTGCTTCAGCAGAAGTATTCATGCCTCACACATCTACTAGGAGACTTTGTGCATGTCAGCAAAACAGCAGATAAAGGAAAACTGAGATGGTTTACCTAGACTTTCAGAAAGCCTCCATCCACACACTCCTCCCACTGACTGGAATAATTTGAAAGCAAAGCAGTCAAAAGTAAGATGTAAGCAGCTATTGAAGATCAAAAACAGGTTCAAAGAACTGCTACAACACAACTAGTGGTCAATCTGGTGAGGGATTTCAAATGCAGCTGCACCTATATGAGTAATAGAATTAACAAGTGATCACAGAGGCAAGAGGACTTCAGCAATCTCCTCCTCTATGTAGCTCTATTACAAGAGTACCTCTGCCACCTCCTCAGATGGCACGAGTGTCTGTGTTCATCAGTCTTAGAGGAAAGTGTGGAAAGCCAGTTGACCTTATGTTCACTTCACTTTTCTTCCATAAATCTTATACTGTTTAATGGATAGGAAAAGGGGGAGTCTCAAATCCTCACCTCCTGGAGGCATGCTATTTCCTGAGCATCTCAGCTTGCCTTCTCCCTATAGATTTTCAAACCACATCATTATGGAATAGAAAGCTGGAAGCTGCATTTGCTAAGCATTTTTAAAACTCAGTTAAAAGGAAATTCAACACACACACACATACACACAAAAATCTTTACAGCAACATGACTTTGAAGCCAACTTCATTTGGTATCTGCCTCCTGTCTTGTGATGGGTTGGAGGACCACAGACATGATGATGCAGGACTCTGACAGATGTGAGTGGGGCACAGCAAGCAGTGCTGATAGGAAGTACACCTTCTCTTGCCAGATGTGACACCCCAAAGGGTGTCCGTAAGGTCAGTGCCACCTGGGCTATATGTCGCCAAAGTCAACACAGCATCTGGGTGGATAAAGGATGGGATATGAAGAACAAAAGCCTGATAATAGCCCATCCTTGCTCTGTTGCTGTGTCACCTCAGCGCAGCCCTATTTGATTCTGTGGGACTGAAGCCTGGGACACACAGGGGCGAGTCCAGCTTCTGGGTTTGACTATAGCAGCTCTGCCTCCAAAATGACACAGTAGAAACAGAGAGGGTAGCAAAAACTATTAGAAGCCAGTAGAGCCTTCCGAATGAGGAAAGACAGGGAGATCGAGGCAGGGTAATAGAGAAACAAGATGAATACAAGGGATGTAAAATAAAAGGTACAAAATAACGGCTGGATGGGTGGAAGTAAATCATTCCCTCACATAGACTGCCCAATAATATGAGAACAGAGGACACGCAATTAGAGTGAAAGGCAATGCATTTTGAACTGATAAAAGGAGAGACTATTTTTACACAATGAATAATTAACCTGTGAAGTTCAGTGCCATGGGATTTTACCGAGGACAGAGGCTTAGCAGCATTCAGAACAGGAAAAGCCATTGATATGAATAATGAAAATATCCACCCTTACACTTGACAGAATAAAATCTCTCTGGAAGGGATTTTAACTCCTTCCAGTCCAGTATAGGACCTCTACTGCTTGAGTAGGAGGGGATAGAAGAGATGTCTCCTGAGCATGTGCTCTGTTCCAGTCTGATTCCTACCCCAGTGGCTGCTACCTCCTTCTCTGCAGCTCTTGGTGCTGGGAAGAGAAAGAGTACAAATACGAGGCTGAGGGACAGGAGAGCCACTCTTCATATGATAATGCCAGTGTTCTGGTAGAAGGGATTTTAATTGATTTTCATTTCCATCTCTGCATTGTTCAGCCATCTGCTGGTTCCTGAGGCCTAAGAAGTTTGATGTCTCTGGAGGAAAGGAGAATTCAGCCTGCTTTCTGGCAGATGAGGCTGTTGCTTTATCTCTTACAAATCTGACCAAAGTATCCGTCCTTGACAGAAGAGCTGGCCAGTTTTCAGCTTGACCTCAGCCATACCTTTCGCATTTTCATAGGAAAGCCAAAGTTATAAAATTATTTCAGTTATTTGAAGCTGGAGAGTAAATACATAGGTGCCAACAACTCTTTAATGGATTTACAGAGGAGACTGGACTTGTTTCTATGTCATTTTACATACAGTATTTACCCTCTCTCAGAAGAGCTCAGCCTTGTTTACCACTGTTCACCGAGATCAGCATTATGGTTTGTTGCAGAAGGCGAGGGAAGCAAGACGCAACTCAGTATGAGTTATAAGCAAGCTTCAACACTTTATTCAAGTTCTGCTATGCCTTTTATACACTGGAGGTTAATTATGCCTACTTATGCCTAATTATGCCTACTTGTCCATATTTGATTGGCTAAGCATAAAAAGCTACATTTGCATGTTCCAGCCTCTTGCGGTTATCTCCTTCTGGATTCTTCCCGCAGGTTCTGCCTTGGAACTTTCCCCCAGATTCGAGGTCATTCTGACCCTGGGAAGCTACTGCTATCAGCAGTACTGTTCCCGTTATCAGTACTGCTCGCTCACAGCTGTTACATTCGGCCCTGTTCAGCAAGCCATTCCTCCACAATGGTTCCCCATGACATGTGTGCCATTATCCCTCCTTTCCAGGAGCAAACGTGGCAGAAGGATGTGGTTCACCATCTATCCCAAAGAGATGAGTTGTAACAAATCTCCTAGGCCTCATGCTAAGGCTACCTTTCCCTGCCTGGGGCTGATAATAGGTCAGCTCTTGCTTCTGTAGACCATCTTCCATCCCAAGAATGCAAAACATTTCAACATTACATAGACAGCCCAACACACCACGGAAGCAGGTAGGTGAATACCGTCTCCATTTGGAACTGAAAAATTAACATGTGAATTAAGCAGCATGTGTGAGCACAAAATGCAGATCCTTAAAACATCCCTGCAGAGCCTATAAACTACAATTATTGCTCCATGAGCAGCTAAGAGCATTGCAATACATCAACCAAGCAACCCTCCACCTGCCTCCTTCCCCCTGCTAGACCTTTTCAGAGCCTGCCGCCAGAGCAAATCACCATGAAAAGCACAGCCGTGGGAAACAGTGCTGCTGCCTTCCCTGCAACACCATAGCTCAGCTCAGCAGGTAACAGGCACAGCCAAGGCATGGTAAGCTCAACTGTGGTTTCTGCCTCTGCCCCTGGAGAAGGACTAGGGAATGACCTATTGCCACCAGCTCTGGTGTTCAGCTTGGTGGCTCCTGTGAAATTTGTAGTTGACTTCCCTAAGCACACCACTGGGAGCTCAACCTATTTCCCCCATGGAATGAGGGGTATAAGAAACACCCTGAGGCTAGCTTGGTCACACCAAAGTCCATCTAGCCAATTAGCTTGTTTTCTGTATATTTAGTAAACTAATTTGGATTCTTTCTCCACAAACCTATCCAAATTCCCCTTGAACATAAGTAAAGTTTAAGCACACACAGCACCCCGTGGCAAGGACTTCTGCTTAGCTACGTGATGTGTGAAGTACAGATCTTTCCTCTTTTACACCTGCTAGCTGTCAGCATGGCTTGATGATCTCCTGGTTCTTGCATTGGACAGGTGAGAAGTGGAAGACAGATTGAGAAGAGGCTGTGTTTCGGGCACTGCTTCCTGCTCTCAGGAGAGGACTGCAGAGGCTGAAGTGGATGTTCGAGTCCCAGAGGAAGTCTGAGTTAGCTGTTTCCTCTCTCCCCATTAGAAAGCCAAGGTGTCTGATCTTGGGCTCTGTGGGGCCAGGTGCTTCTAGGTGAGTTATCAATCAACTCATCTTTGCACGTCCAGGTGAGTGGCAGATGCTTGCTCACTCATATACCAAGAACGACTGAATCCAGTAGCCCTTGATCCCAGGTATTGCTGAGGGACAGATACACCAAGTCACATCACAGGGTCACCCACCGGGAATAATCAAATCTACGTGACACTAGAGGGGAAAAAAAATAGGAAGGAACTAAGAGCAGAATGCAAAGCAAATAAAAAGCAACTGTTTGTGATGGAGTGTTATTAAAATATTGGAAGAGATGCTGAACAGTATCTCAAAGAACAGTGCAGTATATAACAGGCATAGGGAATAGTCCAAAACCCATGGGATTTGTGATAAACTCAGGAAATTATTAATCTCTCTAAAGAAAAATGAAGAAAGAGATAAAAATATTCTTCCTACAGAGGATAAAGTGGATTTTTTACAACCCAAGCAGCAAGGTATCAGGGTCGGTTTTGTGGATTACTATAGGCGATTATATACACAGCTAAGTAGGATGAAGTCAGAAGAGGGTTGATTGTCTTCTGGGAAGACATGAATTAAAGGGATTTTAGAAGCTGAATAAAGAACTCCAGATAAGGCTGTAATGGATCAGAGAATACCACAGCCATCCTGTTGCTACATGAGGGTAAGAGCTACCTGGGGGAGGCTTTTCATCAGCAATTAACCCTTAGCCAGTCAACCTTTCTAAAGTGGGTAGCAAAGCCATGGTGCTGTTCCAGTGCCTATAGACTGAGCCTGTCAGACCTTGAAATGCCTCTTCTTGGGTTCTCCTGTGTAGCCCCAGACAAAGGGAGCCAGCTGAACCCTCCAGAAAGCATTTGATGTGTCTTCAGAGAAGCTGAGGAAGAACATTGCCTGTCTCTCTCCCTCTGCCATGCCTTGCAATGGATCTGGCCCCAGTTCTTAAGGTCCCAGATCCCAAAGGCTGCTGTATTCTTTGCTGGCCACAGCCATGCAAGACACAAGCTCCTGGTTTCTGACAACCATACCTATATCCTAGGATGTGAAATGAGCTTGCCAAACTCATTTCACACAGAGGCTGCCATGCATTCACCAGGCCTTAATAACATTAGCTGACAAAGAATTTGCTAAATAGAAAATAGACTCTTCCGAGAGAAGCTAGAAGACCTGAATCTCTTCTCACCTGAATAAAGCAGACAACAATTAGCCTTTTCCTCACATGAAAGGTTTCCTGTACTGAACTTAGATAAGACTGAAAAAAAGTAAAGAAAATAACTTCCAGTTTCCCTCCTGTAACAAAAAAAAACACTGTCCTTCACAGCAGGGCTTATGCTAGGTCTCAGGGCAACTACCTGAGCACAGCCCCTACAGAGCAGGTCCTACAGAAGTGGTGCTCAGCAGAAGGGCAGGTGGGAAACATCATGCCTGTCACTGTGGATGCGAGGAAGCCAAGAATCAAATGCCAGGAACATTTCTGGGCATGATACAAGTGACCAGCATGAAGTCCAATGGCCTGTTTTATGCAGGTGGGGTAAGCTACTGGTTTGTCCAGCCTACAAATCACCAGCTGTGCCTGTAAAGCTCTGAAAGGGCAATCTCCAGACTGGCCACAAAAGAGTCATTGCCTACCTCCCATCTACACGTCCCTCTCACAGCTATGCTGAAGCACGGGCAGGGAGTCAAACCCACCTCAGACACACCCAGCCTCACCTGAAGACTGGTGCCTGGTCACCTGGAGAGCATATCCCTGCTCCCACCACTTTGCCAATTAAAATCACTCCATTTGGTGTTTTTGTTGGGCAGGACAGGGGGATTTGTCAGCTGTTGAATGTGGTAGGTTTGCAGCCCACCAAATAGAGGTATGATGGTATGTCCTGAGCTTGCTGTGAGAAACAAAAAGCTTGCAAAAAGTGCTAATTCTAGAGGGGAACAAACCACTCAGTGATGGAGGATTTTCTTTTCTTCCTCAGTCCCTTTCCTACTTTGACCCTCAGCAGAGGAGCTTTCAGAGCATTCTGGCAGGTAATCACTTCAGCCTGTCTTTCAATAGACAAAACTCATGTCTGCTTCCAGCTGCATGCCAGAGAAGGGCAGCCGGAGCTACCACACTTAGAGCTGAGCGAGGCATGCAGCATGGGTTGGGATTTCCTACGGTCCTGCAAGCTGCTACTACAAACTCTGGGACAGATGTGGCTCAGGACATGGCTGCATATCACCCCGTGCTGCCTGCATTCCCACATTAACCTGCTTTGAGCAAACAGGGCTGGGTGTTTCCCCCTGCCTTCTCCAGCCACAACAGAAGACAAAGGGAGAGCATCCCAGTGCCTCCAACCTATTCACCTGCTGCTTCATGCTCTCCTGATATCATGTAGGAACTGCATTGTCCTTGTGCCTCAGTTTCCCTAGGCATAAGACATTATTTTTGGTTGTGTTTCCCAAGGAGCTGCAATCCATTACTAATTAGTGCCTGCAAAATGCTTTCAAGCTCCTCAAAGGGAAGGTGCAAAAGAATGACTAAATATCATTAACAGCTTTATTTTACACACAGCAGAAAACTAATGAGGTGTTGGCTCCTTGTGAACTGCAACTACCATCCTGCTGAGTAAATTTTGCTTTCATAGCAGGTATTGCCCACATCTGTGTTCCTGGAGTGCTATCATTTGGGTTGTTATCCTCTCAATTGAACCGCTAGCAGCTCCTGGTGACCGCTCTCTTTCCAAGGCTTGTGGATCTGCCACTCACAGCTTTTCTGTTCATTTCCCTGGAGTTGCCTGAGATGATGGTGACAGGAGATGGAGACCAGAGATGGAAAGCCAGCAGACATTTCAAAAGGGTGAGGTGTCTGCTTCCAGGCTCCTAATAATAAACTGCAACAGGAAGCAGAAACACAGGCTAATAGTCTCTGAATTGAATGGTTCTGAGGACTTCTCCAATCATCTCATTCAGTGTTTCTTCTGCCAGTCCCCTGTTGTCAGGGCTTTCAAATGGCAGCTTTGGGTCCCTGCAGTTTGCAGGGCTGGCAGCCACTCAAGGACTGCAAGAGAAATCATAAAAAAATTGCTCTTGCTAATTTAAAAGTCAGGTATCCCATTGAGCACATTTGGAGTTGGAAGGAGTGTTGCCTCAATGCAGACAGTTCACGGTGTGGGTCTTACCTCAGCTGGCAAACCTGCTGCCTTCGTATGCCAAACATATGCCAGCTAGGGAAAAAGCATTTCCCCCAGCAGAGACAAGAATGTAGTGGGTCCCAATCACGCCCCAGGCTCCTCCAGGGAAATGCACCCGGGGCTGTGTGTTGGGGACTCCTCCTGCAGATGGGCTCTGCAGCACCCTCTGCTCCCCAGCGCCCCTCTGCCCCTACGATGGGGAAGCATAGAACCAAGGCAATCACAGTCACTGCCTCCCCTGCCCCCCTGTTTCACCCTGACATCAGTTCACCCGCATGCTCCACTGCTCCCAACAGTTCCTCGGGGCTGCCAGGGAAATGTACGCAGGCTCAACACAGAGTTAGACCTGTCACAAGCTGGATTCTCCATCATGCTGTCTCTTTCTTGCCCACATGCTGGGCACCACTGGATGCAAAGCACTTGGACAAAGCTGTCAGCTGCCAGGGCTGCCCAAAGTCAGGACAGCCTGCACAGGAAAGTGTTGCCTTCAGTGCACTCCCATGGATCTGCACGTGGGAAATCCCAGAAGAACAGGAATACCTTCCTGGGCTCCTTGTCTCCAGTCCACTGTAAGCTCTGCTGCTGGCAGAGACCTCCAGGGTCCAAAGACTGAAGCAGGGGAACAGCATGTTTTTACAGGGAAGGAACCAAATGACCTCCATCTGCAAATTTCCCTGCATGGGAAGCAACTCACCTCACAGGAGCATTGTGGCAGGAGTGCTCAGGTACCATCACGCTTTCATGGTACTTCAATGTCTCCAGTCCCAGCCTGGGTCCTCCTTCTTTAAAGGAATTTACAACAACTTTAATACATCACAGACTGGTGCTCTGGGCCAAGGTCTCAACATGTTCCAGGAAGATACAGGTCAGTTTATCTGTAAAGCCCTCAAAAGAGCATCTGCCAGCATGAGTGAGGTCAGTAAGACATGGTGTTCGCTGGGTTGCATGTCAACTGAGACAAAGCACTCCCCTCTGAGATAAACTGCACAGATAAACATGTGTGGAAAATGGCTGAGCACTCTCCACCTGAGAGTAAAATATGGCTAAGCCATGTTTGTCAGTCTTAGCAGCAGCTAGTACACAAAATGGCTCTGTCTGTCTTTGTTTGCCCTATAGATGTGTTCCCGTTTCATGGCACTTCTCCAGCTTCTTCCAAACCCTGACAGAATCTCTGAAGCATCTTGATGACATTTCAAGGACAGGCCATTGGAGGCTGGAGCCTTTTAGCTAATTTCCTTCTCTCTCCAAGTTGTGAAATCTGGGAACAGTGGAGTCCTTTTTTAAAGTCATCAAAAAGCTTTCAAATCCCACCTGCATATGCCATGCAGAGTTCAAATTCCAAATTAGAAAAGAAAATGCACACCTTGTGCTGCAGCCTCTTTCTCCTACTGCTTCCTTCCATGCCCTGGTCTCCCTACCGCCTGCCAACGCCATGCTCGCAGCCAAGGCAATGGCTGTGAGACACAGCCCAGAGCAGCGCAGCCAGCCATATCTGGCCTCATCTTGGAGATGTGCAAGTTACTCCAGGCTCAGAGCCATCAGAGGAGCATGGAGTGGTTGTCTTCCTGGGAGAGGAATGAGCCTAACCAGGGCAGCTGCTTTATCCCTAATATGTGAGGCAGGATAATTATTTTTCCAAAAGACAGACAAGCTTTTGGACATTTAAACTTTTTCTCAGGTCTTAAGTAGAGAACATCTTGTGAAGGAAAGAGTGGAGAAAATGGTGCTGACGTTTAACTTCTTTAATCAGCCAGACAATCTGATTAAGGAAATTAATCTGAAAGAAAAAGGTAATAAGACTATTAGCCTGCTTCACACAGCCACAGCCTCTGCTGTCCACAGAAGGAAAACCTTGCAGCAAAAGGAACTCCCCTTTCCCACCAGCATCCTGATGATTGAGGTGTCACTCTTGAAACAAGGCAGGAGCACATCAAACTGTGCCTGAAACACTGCCCAGCTGAGCTTCAAAGTCTCTCAGACTGTATCCACATTGCTCTGTCAGAGCACCCTCCAGGAGGAGCAACATAAAGGATGGTCCTGCATTCCCCCTTGTACACAGGACCTCGTCCAATCTTTAGACTGTGTTTAACCTGTATGCACAGGTTCACCTGACCTCCTAGGGGATCCCATATTTGAATACAGTTTGACTGGGCTAAAAAACCTGTAGTGTCAACCTTGAAGCAGTGCTGAGAGGCTGGCTGTAAGGGGAGAGCTGGAATGGGCTCTCAGCAAGGGCAGAGACCATGTAAGCATCTCATCCAAGTGTGGATTCAATTCCTGCTCCCACAGTCAGCACTGCTCAGGCACAAGGAAGGGCAACATTGCCCAGCACAGCCCACAGCCAGTGCCTGATGCCAGCTCCTCGCAAGGGACAGGAAGACAGTTGATGCTTTGTGTGTCAGAAACAGTCTTTGGGGTTCACCCAGAGCTGGTTCACCTCAGCAGGAAAGGGCAAATACTCAGTTCTCAGCACTGATTTCAGGAAGATGCCTATTTAGGGAGGCACAACTCGCAGCCTTGCTTGTTGAGGGGAGAGGATTAGGGGTGCTCCTCCACAGGCTGCTTTGACACTCCTGCTTCAGGGGCTTGCAAAAGCTGAAGGGGGTGCGAAGCATCTCTGAAATGGGGACAGTGTTGCATTGATAGGAAAAGTAAGGAAATGGGAGCCTGAGCCTGGTGGAAACACAGCCCTCTCTTGCTAGCAATTTCACGAGAACTGTCTTCATGCTGTGTCAGAAGAATCCCAGCAGCAATTGACAGGGAGGATTTCAATCAGAAATCCATCTTCTGTAAGGACTGCTTTGGGGGCCAAACAGAGAAAGCAACCTGCAATCTACTTTGTATTGCTGAGCAATAATGGGGCCAGCTCAGATGGAAAGCAGATGGAGAGAAAGTGAATAAGGCCCCCAAACACCAGGGAGAGTGGAAACAATCAGAGCACCAACTGCTGCCAATACAGGCCAATGCCACTTCAACCAGCTCTGCAATAATCAGAGCCTCAGCTCTCTCCCCACCTCTACATTTGCCTCATGACATTCAGCCAGTGAGTAAACATTTTCCTGACTAAAGACTACATTTAAAAACACTTTGGCTGCAGCTTATCTCAACAAATAAAAGACCGGGAGCTGATCTGAGTGCGTGACTTCGCTCAGCATTGCTTACAGGCATCTTGAGCACAGCTGCTTTCACTGTCCCTGCAGGATTAGCACCCAGTGTACTCACAGCCCAATGGATAAAGTGCTGTCTGACCATGCCTCTGTATAGTGCCTAAACCAGAGCCACAGCAAGCTGGTATGGCTGTTGCTGCTACTGATGGAGGGGAAGCGAAGGGAACATCTGCAGGGCATTTGTGAAGGAAAGTAACAACTTGCTCACCAAGCACATTCCACCTCCTCTCACCAGACAGAAGCAGCAAGCCTGTTTCTCCCAACTCTCTCTCTCTATGGGCTGGCCTTGGCTCTGCCACTCACTCCTGCCCTCCTGCCAGGATTCTGCTGGCTCTGCCTTGGCACCTCCACCAGATGCCTACACTGCAAAAAAGCCTGGAGCTGCCTCTCAGAAGGTCAACCAGGGACAGTGTCACCTGGCCAGCTCTGCCTGGGCAGGCTCCATAAGCTGCCTCACAGACAGAGCCTTGCCCTGAAAGGAAGCCCAAAGCACATAGCAGTCAACACAGGGCAGCAAAGCCCAGCTATTGCCTGCCTTTCTCAGGTTGCCAAAGTAGAGGACTATGATGTTTTTTGTTCATCTCTGCACCAAATGGTAATCTTCTGGAACTGATTTTATTCCCCAAATCCCTACCCCAGTAGGTTCAAGGCTGAAGGGATAACCTGGAGGGAACACAAACCGTGGTTGGGTTAGAGAAAGGCTGGAATACGTCAACTGAAGTAACACAGGAATGGCTTCTTGGTGCCCAGAAGGATTTCTGTCTGAAAAAGAAGGAACACAGACCAATTTAAGGCCCTGGAGTACACCATGAGGAAAGGAGCAGCATCCTGCTCTCCTCACCATGTGCCTTTCATTCTCCTTCCCCATCAGGCCCAGTGCTTACCATGGGTCCTCCTAAAACCAGGGCACTGGCCAGACTGGCCTCCCCATCTGCCCCAGTACCTCTGTTCTTCTGTGGGAGGCGACAGTAACACCCCTGTGCAGGGAGGCAAAAGGGACCGCAAAACCATTTCCCAGGAAGCTGTATTTGTGCCATCTTTTTATATTTCAAGCCTGTTCCAGTTCTCTTATCTTTCTTTTTTTTTTCCCAACACTAGCAGCAGCAGCGTACTTAGCCTGGTAAATAATGCATACTGCTCTTGCTGCTATGCAGACAGACAAAGGCAGGTAGTGTATCAAAGAATAAAATTGTACAGCGAATTGCAGTGTAATAGCTGTAATTTAGTGCCCTGTGGGTGATCAGAGATTCAGAAAGCATCAGAGACCCATGCTCGGTGCTGACTGGCAAGGTGACTGGAGATACAGCACAGTGTTTGACCCTTGAATTGTTTCCAACTTAAGCGGAGCCATAAAAAATTCAGGAGACCATGCTGTCTCCCAGCGAAATGGTTTGTGAGGTGGATAAATAGATGGATTTTGTGTGTCCGCACACACAGTATATTTATGTGGGCACACAGACATAATCAAAGAAACACTGATCAAGACCTGGACTACTTATATAACAGAAATGCCTGGAGAAGCTGGGGGTGTATCTGGGTTGTTTTTTATTATCTGCTTGCAAGAACGAAAGAAAAGCTTCGTTAGAGCACCAGCTGGATCCCAGCTCAGGAAATCTCAATTCATTTCACATACAGGCTAGTGGCTAATGATGTGTGTGTGTGTTTGTCTGATTTCAGCTCTTTGGCCATCTCAGACTTGGGGGGCATTCAGATTCCTTGCCAGGTTCCCATTTCTGGAGCATTTGTCTCCACCAATCACCCAAGAAGTCATTTGAGGAAGCAGAATTGATAGCAGGAGAAATAATGCTGTTTTCAAACTCCCTAGTAGCCCCTTGATCAGAGGCGGCGAGACACACTTTCTCTTGGAGCTCAGCAGAGACCTAGAAGGATATAAGCACTCTTTCTACCTGAAACAACACAACAGTATGCAGGGATGCAGAGGGCTGTCACCTCCCATTTGCAGACATCTTGGTGTAAGAGCAAACTCCTTTCTTCTCCCTGCTTGGGGGAGCCTCGAGCACCCCCTGTCCTCACAAGCCTTTCTCCTATTGCCAGGGAAAATGAGAAGCAAAGGGTTGGCCACATCCTCCTAGGAGCACGGGGGCCTGCCCACAAGGAGTGAGCACCAAGCTAAGCAAGAGGGGCTTTGAAGCAGGAGGATGACTGGGAATGACAGTGCTTAGCATAAGTAGTAGGCACTTTCTTTTCAAAGAGCATCCCGCCGTCCAGAAAACCACAGGACACATCAGAGGGCAAGTCCCTCACCATCCCTTCAGATGGGGATGGACTCAGCCTGACTTCACAGTGAGACATCTGTGCCAGGGACATTAACATGGCTGTCCTCTCTCATAGCAAGTGACAGCTCTGATTGGATCAGCCACAGCACTCAGCAGCCTGCCTGCTGCATGACAGGCCCGCAGAAGAGGTGGTGTAGGAAAAGGCACAGATTTGGCTTCTACCACCTCTGTCAGAAATGCTATGAAATCCTCAAGCACCTCACTACTCCAACAGCACCTGGAACCTTGTAGAACAAGTCCCCCATGAGATCGGAACAGAGAACATTGTGCTTTTGATGAACAGCAGATGTGGTTCAGCTTTCTCATGCCTTTCACAGCACTGCCAGGTAGAACTGGAGGTCTTACTGCCCCTGGGACAAGGAGATGGGGAAATGCCACACATCAATTGAGTGTGAAGGTCAAGATGGAATACAGAAGAGAACCGAGCACTGGCCCATTAACTCCTAGGGAGTGCCAGGCAAAGGAGGTAGAGCAGGTGAAAATGGAGTGACTGGGGCAGAAACAGACACTGTGGTCACCAGATGACTGAGCTAGAAAACAGCTCCCCAGACACAGGACCAGAAATGCAGTCGCTGCCTCTGATGCCAGCACAGATGCGTGTGAGCTCTGACTGACCAGGCCAACCTCACCACCCTAAATCTCTGCATCCCATTTGCCAAATAAGTACTTTCTGGCTCCCTGGAGCCTGTTCAAGGGGATAAATCTCCAAGAAAGGGCTTAGGTTCTTCTGAATGTAGCTGAGGGACCTGAAGTTAAAAACATGGCTTTAAAGCCAGTCACCCCATTTTAAAATTACATAGAAGCCTGGGGGGGTTCTCCTCAAGAGACTCTACAAGACCCCACACGTCGTCAGAAGCAAACTTGTCCTGGGAAACTGCGACGGCCACATTTTCCCTCCCCTGATACTTGCCAAGTGCTAAAAGCAGGGCACACTATTCCACTCAGCTATGCCCTGATTCAGAAATACACAGCTCCCTGTCACCTCCCGGGCAACCAGCGGGACCCTGTACTGCCTCTGCACCATAGCGTCTGTCTCTGTGATGGATGCATCTCTGCTAGCTGCAGAATAAACTCGGCCATGGGGTTGTGGCCCCAGTAATACAGCACTTCATAAAGCTGCTTGGGTCTCTCTCTCTCTGTTCTCAAATATTTATAAGGGACCCATCCCCATAATATATCTGAGCACTTCACACTCGATCAGATATTTGTTCTTGTAACTGTGCTCTTACACTTGCTCAATAGATAGCAACTATGCCCACAGAGCTTCTTAGACCCTCAAGATAATGCAGCATGTTTTGGGGAGGACAGAAATGCTTTCATAAAACAAAGAACATAAATGGCTGGGACAGGCCCAAAAAACCCCTCCAAACTGGCACCTGGCATAAGAAAATTTGAGCTGGCACATCTTGTGGGAATTGGCAGAGACTAAAGCAGAGGGGAATCTCCAATTGTCAGTAATGCATTAGGGTAAAACTGTAGCTCTGTTCCCAGGTTTGCAGAGTCGGACACGCTTACTGGACCCATGGATCCCTCTCAGATCATATCTCTAAAAGCCATTGCTCCAGTTCTCCCGCATCCTCCATACCAACACAACATGATTTCGAGTTCAGCTTCATTCAGCATCAAAACGCAGTCTATGATTACACGCTGTGCCTGCCTCTGTGAAAAGCACGACTCCATCTGTTCCCACTGCAATTACTGCACCGTGTGGGCAGTCATGATCTTACATGAGGCACACAACTCCTCAGAGCCCTTCATGTTTGACCGAGGCATGCAGGACACAGGAATTCATCCAAACGGAACCTATTGATGAGGGCAGACATCAGCCCTGGCTACAGAATCCCTTCTTGGCCCAACTCTGCATTTCAATGATGCCAGTTTTGTCTCTGGGTAGGTTGTTTTGATTAATTTCATTTAATTAATTCTATCATCTCAAGCTGTTCCCAGAATCTGTGCGGAGCCCGTCAAGGTGGGAACAGAGAACATGATGCACACAAACTGAAGATGCAGTCCAATGGCTTCTCTTTATTTATCTTCCCAGGAGAAAAAAAACCCACCCCACCCTGAAGGAGCATCTTTCAGCCTGTAGAAGTCTGACAGTGTTTTCTGTTGCTCTTCTATTCCCTGGTGGCATTCAGTTCTGCAGTTGTCCCCACTAGGGACAGACATGTCTGCACTGGAATTTGTGTCCCCTGGTCATCATCACATAAATGCAATTTCATCCCTGCTTACAGGGCTTGGGGACAAAGGAGGCAATTTACATGTTGGTCCTATAGGAGGGAAATGGGGGGAAAACGAAGCTCCATAGCTCAGTTCTAGCTCACAGCGCCTCTCATCTTGTTGTCTGCCTTGCACTCAGTTTTTTCTTCCTCCAGAAGGTCAACACACAACTTCTATCCTTGGTGACATTTCGAGCTTATTCCTTTGTACTGGGAGTCATCCTGTCCCAGCGATCACCCATCGCTTCCCTCCATCTCCTCACAGGTGAACACGTACAGACAGAGGGAGACTCACCTTACCTGCTCGCACCTTGGCTTTCCCCTGCAGACATGCTGTGCCCTTGACACGGGGCAGTGACTTCCTTCCTTCTGTGATCCCAGTGACCAGCTGCATTTGGTACAGCAGGAATGGGAGAGGAGAGGAGATGTGGCAATGGGCTAAAGCTGTACACCCACTACACTGGGGAAACCTGTTCTCAGAAGGTCCCTGGAAGGTCCCCTCCTGCCTCATGGTCCATGAGCCATTGCCTGACAAGCTGGGACATACTTGGGGGACGAAGAACTGCTCCCCATGGTATAGCCAAGGATAAAAGGTCAGGCCCCTTATTTCAGTGCTAGCCCAACTCCTTACTTGCTGTGAAGACTGGGTCAGATATTGCCTCACTCTTCACATCTATAAAGTGAGATGTCTGGCCTTAGCTTCCTCTCAGACTTGTCAGAGTACTGATTCATTTGTGCTTACAAAGCACAGTGAATCCTGCAGATGGAGAAGGCAAAAAGAGGTAGGAAGGCAGTAAATCAGGAATGTCCAGAAACATTCTCCTAGACACATCCTGCAAGCTAATACCAAATGGCTCACATCCATATTATTAAACTCTCTTCACCTCTGAAACGGAGTGACCTTGTGCAAAGGCCTATTGGGAATGGTCCTTTGCCTGTCATAACTTCAAAATCATGCCTGGAAACTGTCTGGGACAGTCCTACTGGGACCAAGCCAAACCATGCCAGGGATGTGCTGACACTTAATACTGATGATTGAGTTTATATTCTGAGAACATTTCCTGACATTGTTTAATTTACTAGTAAAGACTTAATTACTAGTGAAGGCTTAATGTCTGTTCTATTAAATTACCCTCAAAGTCAGCACTGCCCTGATAAAAATCAGCAAGTGTCCCGAAACCTTCTTGAAAATGTTGATTCCTTAGCTCTCAGTCATTACCTTTTCATCTCCTCAATGACTGTAGAACAAATTATTAAACAATGAACTTGTTATCACTTAAAGATAATCAGGTGATAAGACAAAGCCAGCAGTGAGAAAGCCAAGAACAAATCATGTCAAATTGGTTAACTTTCTTTGCCGCGGTAACTGGAATAGTGGAGAGAGCAGGTACAGCAATGCAGGTAGTAAGGCTATTTGAAACAATCTTGTATGATATTTGTCAAGGGTATGCACTCTGAAACTAGTTGTAGTTTGCAGTCAGACCAGGAAGACTTACAGACATCAGTCCTAGGAGTGCCTGGCCACATCTATCAACTAGTTTCCTCAATGACTTAGATGATGAAATAAAGTATTTTTATAAAATACATGACTGGCCCCAAGTCTGGAAGAGCTTGAAAGACTGAAGGCAGGATAGGAAAAAAAAATATCTTGACAAATTGGAGAAACGTCTCACAATCAGCCAGCTAAAATTCCATAAAACCGGTGCAAAATACTGCACTGCGAAGGAGAAAACATTAAATGCACTAGTAAAGAAACAGGGAGCAGCTGGCTAGACCACAGAACCGAGGAAACAGATCAAGGAGTTACAGGACCATGAACCGAATATGAATCATCATTGTGAAGGTATTGCACAAAAAGGTAAATTTTATTCTTGACTGTATTACTAGGATGTACTGCCTATAACACAAGGGAGGTAATTTTTTGCTTTCTCGATACCTCTGAGTTAGAGAGGCTCAGTGAGTGAGGCTTAGTCTAGGTTTGGACTGAAGGAAGGTAACAAACAGTATTGAGAGGTGCAAAATGATAGGGTTGAAAGAAGAGGATTGAGGCTAGTAAGGAGAAAACAGAAGGGGGGAGATATGATAATGAACCTCAAATATATAAGTTTGTTATAAGAAAGATGCTGATCAGTTGTTCCCCATGTCTCCTGAGACTAGGTCAAGATGCAACAAGTTCAATTAGGTTTTAAAGAGGAGGTAAACCTTCCCAGCTAGCAGTCAATGAGCAGTGTAACAGGTACTGAGGAGGTGGTAGTATCCCTGGTGTGTGTCAAGGGCAGGTAAGGCAAACACCTGCTTGGGTGGCATCAGTGTGTCTGATCCTGCCTCTGGGCACATAAATGGAGTGACTTCTGAATGTTTCTTTCAGACTGACACTTGTGTAATTTCTAGAGTTTCTAATGTCACTTCATCACTCATTTTGGCTGCAGGGATGTGACCTATAATGCAGCAGGGCCAGCCTAATCAGGGGCCCTGAGCAGGATCTCACCAGGGCCTTATCCAGTCTCACTACTGGATATGTTATTTGGTCTTTGCCCATACGTCAATATGTCATCACATCCTGCGCCTTCCTCTTGCAGGCTTTGAGTTAGACCATCCCATTCAAGAGCTTACTAAAACGTGTTTCTTTTCCTCTCACCCCTTTTACAGGAGGCATGCTCCATAATCTGTTCACAGCTAGAAACTTCTGATTTCCAGCTTAACTATGCTTGTGGCCAGTCAGCAAACAATTGATATGGAGTAGTTCAAATTCACACTCATGTCTGTAGATATGCTAAAATACAGGAGCTGATGTCATTGCATGTGAAAAACTTCCAGATCTGTTCTTCAGGTTTCAAGAAAGAAAATATAAATTTGCTGAGGAAAAGGAACATTTTTTCTTTCTTGTGTCAGCACATAAATGACCTAAATGACATTACAAAGGAAATGAAGATGGAACACAGGAAAGGTTGAAGAGTGGGTGCCAGCTCAGGGCAGAACCAGGAGACCCTAGACCAGGTGACAGACATTATAGGGTTATCAGCTTGATAGATTCAGGAGGGCCAGCAGGAGTAACACATAAACTGAAAACTGCTGCTTGCAATGGTGGGAATGGCAGCTTGCTTGTGAGGGAGGAACCAGTTCCCCTTTTCTGTCTTCCCAAAAGAGGTAACAACAAAGGTCACACTTGTCTGCCCACAAACTGGTATATGTATGTCTCTCTGTGGAGAAGCGTGTATGTGAGAATTGACAGTCCTCCCCTGAATCAATACTCACCTTTGTAAAAGAGAAAATGCTTTCTGCTGAACTGATGGCTATTTCATTCCATTGCAAACCATAACAGATGGGTTTTCTTCAAACCTCTATACATTTTAAGATTGTATTTACACTCACTAAGCAAGTTTTCTAAGAGGGGAAAAACAGCATACTCTCCTCGCTTCTTCATTTTCTCCCTCCCCCTGTTGCTGTGCTTTCCCAGGGCTGCTGACTAGGTCCTGCTTTGCTTCTTCACTGCTTTCTGACTGAGCTGCTTCTGCTTGAAAAAGTTATCTGTGTCTCACCTTGGACATAGGAGTTCTGTCTCCTTTGGGTTCAGCAGCATAGGCTCCATAACAGAGTCAAGTACGAAACTGGGAAGCAGATAAAAGTACAGCTATCCTTTATTTTTTCCAGAGAGAAAATGAGACTGATGCTGTTACCAACAGGTGCTACCTCCCTGAAGTGCTGGGGTCTGAACCCCAAGCCCTGAATTAAGGTTGACATATAGGTGGTCCCCATGGCCCTTTAAGAGGAGGGGATGAGTTTGCCTTTTGGCTTTCCTCCAAGGTGTGGCCGACCTTGTAAGGAAAGCCCTTGGGTAAACAAGCCCCAGGTGCCCTGCATTGGGTAAATGAGTGCCAGGTGTCCTGTTTTGGGGATAAAAGCTGGGCCCACTTGCAGTAAGAGTTGAAGTGTCTGTCTGTGGAGTGGACGCACTTCACAGAGTTTCCTGTTGGGGAAGGACCTCCTCGCTCCTCATGCAACTGGATCCCAGTCACGTCTGGCATCTGCAAACACAGGCTTTGTGGGGAGGCAACATGGGGTTACTTCTATCATATGTAACCACCTTATTGTCTTGGTTGTCTCCCATTTTCTCCGTGGGTTACCTTGTGTCTCTGTTTGTTCCATCTATTGCGGGTCATGCTGTGTTGTTGCTGGGGTTGCTGGGGTTGATGTCTGACTTATTTGTACCCCCAGCGATCCTCTATATACTGACCCCTTTACGTGAAATAGAATCCACTTACTGGATTGTTTTTCTGCTGTTGGCTATGTCCTTTGTACTGGGCCTACTAATTGGCAAAACACTCCCATAGTAAAAATGTCGGGGGTTTTTTTGAAAGAAAAGCTAAACACTCAAATTAGGTATTAGCATTATCACTCCTTCTATGACAGGCATCTGCACTCCTGTCATCCTATCAAAATTTCAGTCAGCAAAAGGTATTTAGCCAAAATGAAAATTCAGTCTGTGTGTCTAATAAATGCTGCTGCTGCCCAGCCTTCCAATTTTTGGTCAGCAAACAGCTCTGCTGTTCTCTGTCATGTAGCAGCCATGTCTTACTCCGAAGTAAGACACGTTTCAGTGGTGTTTCTTGCTGGTTTGGTTTGGGTTTTTTTGATATAAGATAGCAGCTTTTCATAAAAAGCTTTCTCATGTGAGGACAAAAGCTGCCATGCATATGTAACGTTGTGCTGAGCATCTTGCAGTGAACTGGTGTGCACAACGTGCTATCTCCTGGTAGATCAAACGGCTTTTCCTGCAGCTGCTTTAGCATAAAGTTAGTGTTTGGGAAAGGAAGCCCCAAGGACAACCTGAAGCTCTCAGGGTTGGTAATACAAAATGAAACAGCAGTACTGTTGGTGCCTTGCTTTTCTGAGAGCTCATCTTCTTCCTAGGTGAGCCCCGACCCTCCTCAACACAGGAGCTGGGCTGGAGTGGCCTGGGAAGCGCAGAAGATCAAAGCAGGATCAAGCTGGCTCCCCCTTGGGGGAAAACTAACTGATCAGCCCAGATTTGCCCTCTGACAGGCCCAGAGGGCATGACCGGCCATAAAGCACACTGGAAACCCCTCCCAATATCCCCCGCTGAGGTGGAGAGGCGGGATAAGGCGGGTCCAAGGGGGACTGAGGTCCCACCTTGGCTTCCCGGCCTGCTGGTCCTTCCCAACCATCTCTCATCCACTGCCGCTGGAGTGGGCAGAGCTGGCTGAGGGCAGCACCAGCGCTGCTCTGACTGCCATGGGCCACCCTGCTGTATGTCCTTGGCTGCCTTTCAACCGTGCCAACACGAGCCCGCATGGCCAAAGCCGCCGCCGTCCCCATTCCCAGGTGACCTCGCCGAAGTGGGCCGGGCAAAAGCGCCCTCACCAAGATGGCGGCCGCCCAACAGCGCAGCCCCTCACAAAGATGGCGGCAGCAGCGCGGTACGTGGCCGCGCTCGGGGGGTGGCGGGGAGCGGCAGTCTGCGCATGCGCTGGCACGGCTGGGCTGGGGGCCATGGGCAGGAGGCGAGAGGGGCTGAGCGTGGCCCGGGAGGTGAGGGGGGCGGTGGCGCGGGGCACGGCCGGGTTTGGCTGGGGCGAGGCGAGGCGGCTGCTACCGCTGAAGCAGCGTCTCCCTGGAGAGCAGTGGGTGTCGTTGAGGGCCGGGGCAGTGGGGGCTCAGGGACCCAGCTTCCCCCAGGCCGTGTTGCGCTGGTGCCAGGCACGGCCGCCGTCTGAACGTGCGGTGGCAGCAGAGGAGGCCGAGGCGGGACTGGCTGATCAGGGCCCTCCCGCCAGCGGAAAGCTCGGTGTTCTGTCCTCGCCCCAGGCCTTCGAGAGAGCGATGGCATTCAGTGCCCTTGCTCCTGCTGAGCCCTGGAGCCTGCATAGGGAGAGGCGGTAAGCCTGTGGGCCCGTGGAGGGTGCTGCGGCAGCCCGGCCTGCGGCGGTGGAAGGCGGCAGTGTGGTCAGTGCTGTGGGCTGTGAGTGCTTTGGGGACAGCAGAAGCCTGAACCCTCCTCACGAATGGCTGTGATGGGGCAGAACTGGCCCAGCGAATCTCAGTGGTCACCTCTCTGCGCTGAAGTCTTCCAGATGAGCATATGCACAAGAGACCAAGATAGCTAGGGCAGAAAGGCCAGGGAAAGGACTTTGGGCTTGTCATATATGCTTCATCAGCTGGTAATGTAAAGGTGACTGTCCGACCGTGGCATACGAATGGGACGTCAGTTTCTAGTAGATTTCTGGTCTGTTTCATCTACTTAGGCTTTCCTTAGAGAAACAGACATTACTGGGCACTCTAGCTCAAATATGACCACCAAAGGCAGTCTGGGGAGGAGTGTACTGGCTGTCCAAGCTTCTTTTCAGTGAGCCTAGTGGGGAGAGTTGAAATAATGAGTGAATTTTTGGTGGTTGTTGTTTGAGATGTGACGGACAAGGAGAGTTGAGATGGTAGGGTCTACCTTACAAAAAGTAAGGTGTTAAAAGAGGTGGTAAAAAGGGTGAGCTTGTGAGGGACCTGCTGGTCACAGGATGAAAAGGGACTGATTTTAGCTGCCACAGCAAATTCTTGCAAAGTGTTTGGGGGACTTGTATCTTTAGATTTATATATTTTTAGGCATTGTCATGATAGAACACACTGCTTCTGAAAGGATTATAGAACTACTCTTCTTCAGTGTGTTATAGATGAAAAACTCACAGTGCAAAGATACTACTAAAAGAGAAAACCCTTCCCCCTTGCAGTGATGAGAAATAGAAGTTAGGGAGGAAGAAAACAAAATCCCTTTAAGCCAGAGGAAGAGAGGGCTGTGTTTCGGGTGTCAGAAATGCATGACAACCAAGATATTGATTTAATAATTTAAACTTTCATTCAGTTCAGTATTACCTTCTGAGCTGTTATGATTGTAAAGAAAACTTTCCAAATGAGTCTTAATATGACATGATGCATGGCTGGCTTTCAAAGGCCTAATCTAGGCAGAGTCATGCTTGTTTAACTGAAGTCATGATGCTAAATGAATGTAATTTTCTGTATGGATACTTATCAGATTAGCTTGCATTTACCAATTGTGGGTGTAATTGATATGACCTGCTTTAAACTGATATAAATGCGTCTCCATACTAGGGTGGTGGTTTAAACTCATGCCGTTTCTCCTTTCATATAGCTCTATAGCCTTTCAACAGGCAGCCCCATTGGCAATGCTGAGCTGCACAGAACTCTCTTGATGAAACCCATTGGGGAAATGAAACTGGGAATACTGGTTCATTTTGTAACAAAATAGTGAAAACGGAATCAGTTTAAGAGAGTGACAAGGATGATCAAAGGTGTGGATAACTTCTATGCATGAAACAACTAAGCATACCAGGTCCTTTTAAGCTTGAAAACATGACTGCAAGGGGACCCAATATAGGTCTATATCCTCTGTATACTATTTGTAATTTTAAACAAAGAATGAACATTCATTGTCGATACAAAATTAGGGCTATCAAATGAAATTAGCAGCTGACAAGCTCAGAACTGGAGGGGTTATTTCTTCCCATGACCTGTGGCTGTGCTGTGAAACTCCTTGCCAGAGGATGTTGTAGCCCTTAAAAATATACTTGTGGCTCAGACAACAACTGAAAAAAAATTCATGGAAGCAAAAAAAAATGAGGTAATTAAATGCAAAGGTAACACTCTGTTCTGCAAAATGTCAAGTGTGTATTTGGAGGAAGTATTGTTACGTGTGCTTCTAACAAGGCAGTGGCTGATCAGTGTGCAAGAGCATAAATAATAGGGTCAAGGCCAATGGCCAATGTAGTTTTTACTCAGTAAAGCTGCTGTTACAGGATTTTTCAAAAAGCTGTGGGTGGTACCGGGGTGGTCATGTCTGTGTGCTATCCTGCAAAGCTGCTGGTCTGAGCTGAGGCAGGGTGGAAGGACTAACTGGGTAGTCTCTGCAAGGCTGAAGGAAGAGATGCAGCCCTTTCTCCTTTGCCAACACAGAGGGTTGATCTGCAGGATTTATCTTCGACTTTGTTGGTGGATCATTCTCTATTGTGTCGTAGCTTGCCTGCTAGGTATTTCCAAGCACGCTGTGGGCACAGCATCTGCAAAATGATTTGCCAGCATGCAAAATGATTCCAAGAGTGTGGTGAAACTGGAAGTGTGTCCATGAACTGCAAGGTAGCATTTGAATTTAAACAAAACTCATCTCTGCTGGATTGATTTTAATAATCCAGCCAAATCTGTGGATGCAGGAACCACTAATTCTTCCATGAAAAGAACTGCTCAAGTGTGCTGGCAGGTGACAAGGCATGAGCAGACTCTTTGGGGAAGGGTTTTTTTCTTTGCCCTCACCTCTTCAGTTGGCTTTGATCTGTTTTATGAGGGTCAGAAGATGAAAACCTCATTACCTAACACTGCTGGATGTCGATGTATGTGTGATATGGCTTTTTGCCAGTATCTTAATTAGGGAATTCATAAAAGCGGAGGGTGGGTGCCAGTTCTTGAAAAGCACTTTTAGTCTTTCTGCTGGAAAGAAAACTTTCATTAATTCATTACAAAATGTAATTAAGAGGGATCCAGCTCAACTCTGTAAGCAAAGCTGCTTCTTTCTTCTCTCTTTGTCTCTGCCTTTATGTGAGCCATTTTGGGCTCCCTGCCCAAGATGATCCCAACAAATGAGATTTGTAATAAGCATGTAAGTCAGTTTGGATTGAAATCCGCTCCAGGTCTCTCTGGTTTAAAAAGGTCTCCAGATTGTGAGCGAGTGTTGCCAAAATTCCACAAAAATGGCTCAGTGCCTTGTTATACCTTGTGGAGCAAGGGAGGCGTCTGGTCTTAGATTCCTGTGTGTGTCCAAAGCTGCTGGGACTTGTCTTTCCAGAGTGGCTCCTGGGGAGCAACAAGGGCAGCTCTGTGTGCCCCGAGCTGCTGCCTAGGTGTGAAGCACCTTGTCCCTTTTAACTGACACTACTGTTGCTGCAAGTGAGGTCCTGTGTCCCTGCTACAGGCCATGTGAAACTGAGGAGTTGTGATGTGATCTTTCTGCAATGCTGCACTTCGTCTCTGTCCCAGAGGATGCCATTCATGGAAAGGAGAGCTGGGAGGAGCAAGGGTTCATCTTCACACCTTAAAAGCCACTGTGTTGAGATGGCCACTAAAAAGATAAGCCAGTGTGAAGTGCAGTGGTGGTTCAGCTAAGTGAGCTTGGCTTCTCATTTTCATGCAGGCCTCGAGTGGGCCTAGGTGCATACCCCAACTAACCTTCTCATATATCAGTTAGCAGGAGGGAAAGCTTTCCATCCACAACAAGCTCAGATGTACACTTGCTTCTGGGATTGCTCTCGTGGAGAGCTCCTGCAGGGAGTTGTGCCAAAGCTCTACAAGTTCTCTTATGCTACAGCTTTACAGCCTATGCCCCCCCAGGAGCTTCCTCAGCAGCCTGGAGAGTAATCAGTAATTCCCAGGCATTGCTCTGATTTCTCCCTGTGATTATTTTCAATTTCTCTTTCCTTTGCCCTACAGCAAAGAGTTACTTGGATGACTGAGCTGCTGAGAGACTTGTAGTTTGCAGGAACAAATCCCAAATCTCAAATGAGGCAATAGCACTGACGTATCAAGATAGTGTTCTGCCCATAGTTTGGGTTGGTTTCTGAGATTGTTGTGTAAATGAGCCGCCTCTAGGAGGCCGATAATATTGTCCTAATTTACAAGTAGGGAAACTGAGTCACAGTAAATGGAAAACATCCATGGATGGAATCCTCACTCTCATGCTTCCTTACAACCCCTAATGCCCCAGACGAGCCTAAAAAACAGAAATAGTGAGATTCTGGAGGAAAGTTATTTTGTTCATTCAGCACTCTGTTCCTCCTTCCTCTCTTTTTTTTTTTTATTTATTATTATTTTCTGTCCCGTGTGCCCCCAGCTCAGCAAAGCTGATGGTGCCGTTCTAAGGCTTGTGGTTTATTAGCAAATTATTGCTCTACAGCAGGGGACCCAGACTTTGGGTTTGATTTAAGAGCAGTAAAACCAGTTGAAACCTTTAAAGTATTATGTGGAATCTGGAGATTTTTAGTCAGCAGAAAGTAAAAGCATTAGGCAGAATATCCTCTTATGTCTCATGAAATGACAGAAGTATGGGCAGAGAACGTGCTAGTGAGAACAACAGCAAACTGAGCAGGAGGAGCAGTTCTAGAGGATGGGATAGGAAGTGCAATGACATGGATAATTTAGTGGTGGGGTTGGAAGCTGACTAACCAAAGCTCTCATTAAATTGTGTTATTTAACATGATTTTTAAACATGTTTCCAGAGAAGGCATTGTGCATCGTAATAAATTTACTGGCTAAGGAGGAGCCAGGTAACACAGGCTGAAGTACCTCTTGCTGTGTGTGCATGTGAGGGTTTCCAGCAGATACAGGAACAGAGACACCATCATTTGCAAATGGTAGGAACTGGTGAGGGAGACGGTCATTCTTAAATTGGACCGAACAGACACCTCACCTCCACTCTGCTACACGCTGCCATCAAATTAACTTGCTGATAAGCATGGTCAGAGCTGGCTGAAGTGAAGCCCTTGATTGGCCCTGAAGCAGACTGGGGTATTGCATCCTGCTGACTGAGCTGTAGTGGATGACAGATAGTGATGAGCAGCTGGAGTTAACATTCTTAACTGGCACAGCTGGATATGGAGGTGAACAATTATGTTTGTCCTGACCAAATGCATTTTCAGCTACCATGCTTCAAAAACATCTGTGTCCCTACCCAAGCAAACCCAAGCATTGCCAAACACAGAAGTGCCATTCCCTATGCTCTGGGATCAGGTGGTGTGCCTTGGTACTCCTTGGGCTCAGGGGAAGCTGTGCAGGTGCCTCTGGGGACCTTGGTGTCTATACAGCCCTGGCAGAGTTGCCTCATAACAAAGGACTTTGCATCTTACTAGATAGCAGTTTCAAAGATTTGTTTGAGCCTTGTTATATGCGCTCCCCTCCTCAGCTCTGCTGTGCTCCTTGCAAGGAGATTATTCAGCGGGTGCAGGGGGACAGGGAATGGGGGTTGCAATCAGTTCATCACACATTGTCTCAGCTGCTCCTTCCTCCTCAGGGGGAGGACTCCTCACACTCTTCCACTGCTCCAGCATGGTGTCCATCCCCTGGGAGACAGTCCTCCATGAACTTCTCCAATGTGAGTCCTTACCATGGGCTACAGTTCTTCATGAACTGCTCTAGCATGGGTCCCTTCCACAGGGTGCAGTCCTTCAGGAACAGACTGCTCCAGCATGGGTCACCCATGGGATCACAAGTCCTGCCAGCAAACCTGCTCCAGCATGGGCACTCTTCTCCACAGGGCCACAGGTCCTTCCAGGAGCTTTTGTCAGCACAGGCTTCCTATGGGGTCACAGCCTTCTTCGGGCATCCACCTGCTCTGGTGTGGGGTCGTCCATGGGCTGCAGGTGGATATCTGCTCCACTGTTAACCTCCATGGGCTGCAGGGGGACAGCCTGCCTTACCATGGTCTTCACCACAGGCTGCAGGGGAATCTCTGCTGCAGCACCTGGAGCACCTCCTCCCCCTCCTTATTGACTGATCTTGGTGTCTGCAGAGTTGTTGCTCTCACATATTCTCACTTCTTTCTTTGACTGCAGTTGCTGTTGTGCAGGTTTTTCCCCCTTCTTAAATATGTTATCACAGAGGTACTGTCACTGATGGGCTCAGCCTTGGTCAGCAGCAGGGCCATCTTGGAGCAGGTGGCACTGGCCCTGTTGTACAGAGGGGAAGCTTCAACCAGCTTCTCACAGAAGCCACCCCTGTAGCATGCATGCTACTGAAACCTTGCCTTGCAAACAGAACACATTAGCTGACCAGCTTCACTCCTTTTTGCAGTCTGCTTTGTTTTCACCTTCACATCAAGCCTCTTCTCCCATCCTGCTTATTTATAACACTTGCCTGCTTTTCCTGAGTAGAAGGTGTGAGATTGCTAATGAGCTCAGGAGGGAGCTGATCCCCAAAGCAGCAATAATTAGGGATCACTACCTTTGATTTTGTTTCCCGTATCACTTTTTATGGGAGTGTTTGTGCTCTGGGCCACCTCTGAGGCTGATGTCGAGGCAGCTGGTGTCTCATTCCACCTTGGTGCTCTGCATGGGATTGTGCTGCCTCTGAGCTCTGGTTTGTGAAGGCTCCCACTACAGAGAGGCCATGCTGCCAGCCATCTAGCCGGCCTTGGCCTTGCTTGGAGAACCGGACACAGCAAGAGTGTTAAGTAGCTAAAAAAAAAAAAGAGGTCATTACCACCTCGGGGCACCAAGGCCATTTTCTTTCAGGCTAGGATGTTGTGTTCATATTATCTGATTAGTCCCACTGTTTCCCTGCTGGAAGCAAGCCTGAAAGACAAAGTTTTCCTAACAATGTTTATGCTCTGGTTACCAGGCAGAAAAGAGAAATGATTCCCAGGAGACCTGTTGACCATGGTAGGATTCCCTCCTGGGCAATCCATTTGCACACAAGTAGATCAACCTTCTTGTACTTATCCACAGTTACTGCCCTCCACAGGAAGATATGTGGTGGGAGGCTGTTACGAAACCTGACGAGGAGATACAAGGAGATGACCAGTGTTTTTCTGCATGGGAACATGCTGCTGCCAAAACCTGGTGTAGGACAGAGATGTGGAGGCAGTGGTGAATGTTCTCTTGAGCATACTGTGCAGACTGTTGTTGCTGTTACAGATTTAGTTGGATAAAAGAGATAGTAGGTATCAGCATCTCTTTCCCCTTTGTCCCCTCTTCACCCAAGTAGGCAGCTGAGGGTGCTTTGTAGTCACATCCCATGAACCTCTGCATCCATTCACAGCAGTGAATCAAGACCTTGTTTCTCAGGGTTTGGCCAAGGCCAGTCTCTCTCATTTTATCCTCTTTTAATTCCATGAAGATGCCTTAGATCACATCTTTGCTTGTGGAGCCATATGCAAAGAAACTAAAACAGGCTGGAACGAGATCAGATCTTAGCAAAAGGTGCTGGCCAGCCACACGAGTGGGAGTGTTAGAGCTGGCTTGGCTGTGTCTGGGATTACAATGTCACAGTTGCCTGGGGTAAAATACAGGATGATCTAAGAGGTGGTGAGCTCTCTGTGCTGTGATCTCTACACAGAGCTGGGGCTGTTCCTTCATTTGGGGAGGAAGGAGGTGGAGTGGCTGAACTGCCACCCTTGCCATCTGAGTGAGGATGGATCCATGTTAGCTGGGAGAGGAAATTATGGTGACTGGTGTGTTTTTCAGATTGATGGACTGGAGGAGAAGCTGGCGCACTGCAGACAGAGCATGGAGGAGGTGGATCTTAAACTGCGCAGTGAGAAGCTCAGCCCTGAAGGAAGGTATTGATGACTACCTCTGTTCACAGCTGTGGCTGTGCGCTTCAGCTAGCTGTCATCCTGGTGCAGAACAGAGCAAGGGCTCTTGAAGGGATGGGGTGTTGTTCCCCATGACAGGACTCTTCTTCCAGCTTGGAGCTTACTTGGGGTGAGAAGTTCAGTGATATATGAAGAGAGCTTATCAACAGCTTCGCTTTCTAACCTGCACCACAACCATCCAAGCAGTGCCCCAAACTTGCCAGTTTATTTACATGTCTGGCTCCTGGCATGCTAGGAGACAGCTCTGTGAGTCTGGCAAAGGTTCACTGCACACTGCTACTCAAGCCTGAAGTTCAGTCAGGGGAGATGTACAACAGTTACTACTGAGGGCCAAACCAGGCTGGCATGCAACTGGGAGAAGGGCTGAGGGAAATTACTGTATCCCTGCCTGTTGCACATGTGTCTGTCTGGATGTAGGAATGCAGTGACACACTGGCTTTCCTTAGGAAAGGGAAGAGGGACAATTCCTCTGAAGTCTGTCACGGACATAGAAGAGGCAGCTGTAAGCTTCTAGAGCTGAGACTCAAGCAAGGACTTTGACCTGGATTTTGTAGCAGACACAGGCAGAACCTGCTATTTCTCTAGAGGGTGAAGCAAGAGATCCCAGATTTCCCAGTTGCTTCTCAAATCCATTTGCTTGAGGGCATTCATTCAGTCACGAGCATCTTATTGATCTGCTCCTAGCAAAAAGGCTGGCAAGCTCAATTGTAGGCTCAGGGAGCAGTCCTGTTGGTCCTGATGTCTGCTCTACAGTACTGTCTTATAGAACCCAGTTAGAAGTGATCCTAGGAGTGGTGGCATCTTCACACTCCAGTATTTATCAGCCTCAGGTTATCTATCTTATCTTCATTCCTCCTTTCCACTCTTGTTATTTTGCTCTGTCATTTCTTAAGCCAGCCCCTCTCTCTCTTTTCTCTTCCTTTACTAGGGTTTCATATTTGGACAGGGTCCTGTCTCTTCCTATCCCTCATCTCACCACTCTTTCATTTAGGCCTAAATTATTATTCTTATGTTTACTCTTTGTATGCTTTATCTGCCACTGAGGTGGGCAACAACCAAACCTACAGTTGTGGTAACTTGACAGGATGGAATATATCTGTATGATTCCTCTCTGAAATATAGAGCCTAGAGCAAAGAATTAGGATTAGAGATTCCTGAGGCCTTTTCTGAATTTTTCCAGCTTGTATGGAGATGGAATCAGAAATTCTGTTGCCCTAATCCAGACCATTTGAAAAACCTTGGAGGAAGGTACCATGATCAAAATTATTTATTCAGTGAGTAGTACATTTATGAGAGCTCCACTTTCCCATTTTGAAGTTCAGTTGTCATGGTTTCTTCATGTCTCATTTTCAAAGCCTCTTCCGTTGACTCTCTTCACAAGGCAAGTTTCCAAGTAGAGCTCAGTTGTGTTGGTAAATCTGTCTTCTCACTTCCTCCTGGCTGCACTCCACATTGCCTTTCCCCGTTGCCTTTGAGAGCCCTTTCCTGCTGCTCTGACGTAGCCTGCTTTCTTGCCATCCCTTAACTAACTAGCTGTACACACAGAATTGGATCTCTTTTCTCCTACAGGTTCTTGCTCTGCCCCAAGGGGAACAATAAACTGTTACATTTGCTGCCTTCTCTGTCTGCTCTGAACCAGGAAATAATTTGTTAGTGCATGTTTATTTATATGCACGCAGCCTGAAAGGAGTGACCGCATCCTCACTGCTGTAATGGAAATGCTGCTGCTTTCAGGCTCTTTGATTTGCATTTATATTTTAAACTCTATTAACTATCTTCTGCAGTTTAAGACAAGGGCTGGGTTGGTCTGACTTCCTCTTTATTGTTATCCTGAGTCTTCAGTCTAATAGCATGTTGTTTATCTGGTTGTTACTGGACTTGGATTCAGCTTGTTTCCTTGAGATGACCAATTTGTGTTAATCGGATACCTCTTGCAGAGGGATCTCAGCTTCAATTGGTGAGAAGAATTAGTGTTCCATCACTAAGCCAGATGTGCTGGAGGGGCAGGATCCTGCAGAGAGCATGTAGGGACTCTGCCCCATCCCATAGCTGTGGCAGAACTTTCTACCCCACCCAGGGAGACAGAGAAGGGGGCTCTCTGACATACGGTGCTTGTGCATACTGACACTGTCTTGAAAGGAGAGATATGAAGCAGTTTGGGAGAAGGAAGAAAATAACATAAAACTGCTGCATCTCTTCTCTTGCACAGCGGAGGGTTTCTAAACTGTCACCTCTCCACAGTGAAGGGTGAAGGGCTCATTCTGTGAGCAGATATACCCAGCAGTGGGACAGTCTCTCTTCCATCATATAAGCAAAGAAATAGGCTGTGTTGTGCCTTGCAGGTAATGAGCTCCTCTTCTCATTACAGAAAGTCACTGGAGAGAGAGAGAAACTTACTAATGACCAAAGCAGACAACTATGGTAAGAGCTTCATTAAAAATGGTCCCTCTGGGCTGGACGGGATCAGTGTGCAGCTTAGCTTCGTCTTCAAGCTCCTGCCACCTCTGACTTCTGCCTTTGAATTTAGGTTCAACCAAAGGGAGCTAAACTGAGGGAAATCTAGTCAGAATATTAGAATAGCGGTCTGGATCCTCCTGCTTGAGCTGTGCTATTATAGGAAGAAAAACAAGCACTAGCTAATGAGGGGGAAAAGATATCCCTTTAACATACCCCAAATTACCAGTCTTTATCTAATCTCAGCCAACAGATTGACTTGAGTGGCCTTTTAACATTCTCTCCCTCTCTTTTCCACCCCCCGCTTTTTTAATAGAGGCTTGCTACACAAGCTGGCAAGTGCTATCAGGAGTGTACCAAAGTATACTTTCCTTGGGGAAGGTTCTCACTGCATTACTTTCTGCAGCTGTTCAGCACACAAGCATAGGGATTCACACTGACTGATGTGCTACCTGCAATTCCAGAGAGCCAGGGTCCTTCCTCGCTGCAAGTCCTGCTGTAGACAGTTAAAATGAGTCCCTCTGAGCTACCGCACGTTTGACAGCACTTCCATTCCACTAGGGATGTTACTTTGCGTGTCTTCAGGCTCCTGGTGTTGATCAGTGTGTTAACTGCTTGACAGCACTCTGCAGCAGCACAAGCACTAGAGCTCACACAAGGGAAAGAAGCACAAGTGTTCTTTCAGGCCTGGAGAGTTGAAAGCTGGGGTATGGCCAGCAAATTGGTAACTTTAACTCACGTTAAAGGACTGTTTCCGGAAGACTAAGTTATTTTAAGCAAATTCAAAACTGTTCCCTGAGGGCCTGCCCCTAGAGAGGGCATAAGATTCTGTTGCTGCCACCTTTTTACCAGTAGTTAGCCATCACTGCCAGCATCAACAGAGCAATCTGACAGGTTGCTCACACAGCAGCAACAGCCTCACTTAATGGTGATGGCTGTTCCACCTGGAGCAGAACAGACAGTGGATGTGCACACAGTCTTTTTAGATCACTACTATAGCCTCTGATTAAATCTCTGCTTATTACAGCAGACACATTTGAGGCCATGAACTGCAGTTGCTAACAATGGCATTTAAGCTGGCACTGCTGTGCTTGGGGTTATGTGACCTCCTGCCCCTACCGCCTCCTCTGTAGCCCTGCAGAATCAAGCAGTTTTCCCTGTGGTTGCATGAGAATGCTTATCCTGTGTGAAGAACGGGGGCAGAAAGAACAGCTAGAAGACTCTTTTGATACCAGCACCAGTTTGGGAACTGCAGCACCTGGGCATTCCTTCTGGAGGCTGCTAATGCAAACTGTAGAGGCAGGAACCCACACAGTCAGTGCAGCTGAATTCAGCAACAAGAGCAGTGTGGTTCTGGAGACAGTCTGCACCCAGCCTTGCCCTGCAGAATGATTATTGCAGTGTGTAATGCTGCAGGCCTCACCACCTGCCTATACCATCCAGCAAAGTTTTGTGGAGCAGAACTAGCAAGAATGGGGTTCTCATCTTTGGTAAAGGGAACAGAACAGAAATGGGAGATCAGTAGGACTCCATACTTCTGGTAGCTACTTCCTTCCTCTCTGTTTCTTCTTTTGTAAGTCAGGGCCAAAGAAAGGGACCTGTCTCTAGAAAGCTAGAGACCCCAAGAGAATGAGTGTCCAAGCTCAGACTTGTTTCACACTCATCCTTCTAGGGCACAAGGAAACCCAGATTCTGCAACATTCAAAGGTGGCCATAGTTGTATTTAAGTAAATTTAAGCACTAGCAAAAGGTACGGGGCTGTTAGGTCTAGAAAGATAGTAAAAACAGCTCTCTACCCTCTGTGGTTTTCATTCTCTTAGGGAACAAGCAATTGCTCCAATGACCCATTGTGTCCTTAGTAGGGTCCTAGAACAAGGTCATTTGCAAACAGGACCTGTGTCCCAAGCACAGCTATTGAGATTGACAGGATGAGAGTTAGCAAATGAAAGGGTTCCTGCTAGTTTACTTCCTGTTCAGCACATCTTACAATTAGCAGCTTTACATACTGATCCCAAGAGTTGCCTCTGGCCAAGGTAGCATTGTGCTTTTAAGATAGTTTTGAAGAGAGATGTATCTGCAACATGAAGAACATTCACAGGCAAGGTTTTTGTTTGTTTCCCAGAGAAAGAACTGAGTGTGCTTCGTAAGGAAAATCGCAAGAATGCTGCCCTTGCTGTGGCCATGGGGTTGCTGATTGCTCTTATTTACACCTGCTGGACGATGTGATTGCACTCAAGAATTCTCCCGGCTGACCAAATGACTCTCCTGCAAGGAGCTCTCCCTCCTATCACCACTGTGCCTCCCCCAAGGGTGATGATCTGCATTTCAAATTGCTGTTCTTGTTTATCCTCTCTGAGCCTTGTTGTAGGGAGACTTTTTCTGAGAATTGAGGGGGACACGAGACAAACCAGAAATCACAGCACACTTGTGACTGGAAATTGGGTCAAGCAGGGCTGAAGTTGGTGCTGTCTTACCCAATATGCAGTCAAGACCATCCAGCCTGATGCAGGAAGGCAATACATTCTCCCTTTTGAAGAGGACCTCTGTGGTTGCAGACTGCTCTCTACCCAGCCCCATCAGAATACGTGCCACCTTCTTGGTACCTGTGACTCAGCCATAAGCTGAAGGGACACCAAGCTCTTCAAATCAAAGAGTAACTTTAGGTATTGTGTCACCACCTGTCTCCAGAACTGACCTAAACGAAGATGTTTCCTCCTTCACACTGACTTGCAGGACCAAAGGAATCCTACCTCCACAAAAGCAGATGAGAGGTAGGTATCTTTTCTCACAAGCAGGTAGCATCCAGTTTGAGATCTGGGTGCTTGGGCTTTGAGAAGATGTCCCTCTCCAGTGCATCAGAGCTTGGTAACTACCTTGTGCCTCTGACAATCACCACTTGCAAAAGAGAATTTACTATCAACTTCCAGAGATGGAAGTGCCCCTGCAGGCCTTTAAATAAAATGATTTGACCTTGTAACTTCCTGGGTTTGTTTTTGTTTTTTTTTTTTTTTCCTGTTTTGTAACATACCTCTCAGCCACTGCTTCATTCTCACCCTACCACCTCCCTCTTGGCACACACTGCACTATAGTAAGCCTAGACACTTAACATCCCTGGTCAGTGGGGTCTCAACAGTGGGTTATTGGTCTATTGTGTCCTGGAATATACTTGAGTGTTTTGCTTCCTTTGAGAAGAAAAGCAGCCCAGCATGCTGGAGACTGTAGTTCCTTCTCATTCTGATTCAGTGACATATACTAGGTAACCCTGAGTGTGCTCTACTTGCTAGGAAAGCCTTTAAAAGGAGACTGCGTTGAAAACTGAATCACAGAATGTTAGGGATTGGAAGGGACCTCAAAAGACCATCTAGTCCAATCCCCCTGCCAGAGCAGGAATACCTAGATCAGGTCACACAGGAACGCATCCAGGCAGGCCTTGAATGTCTCCAGAGAAGGAGACTCCACAACCTCTCTGGGCAGCCTGTTCCAGTGCTCTGTCACCCTCACTGTGAAGAAGTTTTTCCTCATATTTATGTGGAACCTCCTATGTTCCAGCTTGCATCCATTGCCCCTTGTCCTATCATTGGATGTCACTGAGAAGAGCCTGGCTCCATCCTCATGACACTCACCCTTGACATATTTATAGACATTAATGAGGTCACCCCTCAGTCTCCTCTCCTCCAAGCTAAAGAGACCCAGCTTCCTCAGCTTTTCCTCATAAGGGAGATGTTCCACTCCCTTAATCATCTTTGTGGCTCTGCGCTGGACTCTCTCGAGTAGTTCCCTGTCCTTGAACTGGGGGGCCCAGAACTGGACACAGTATTCCAGATATGGCCTCACCAGGGCAGAGTGGAGGGGAAGGAGAACCTCTCTCTCTTGACCTACTAACCACAGCCCTTCTAATACACCCCAGGATGCCATTGGCCTTCTTGGCCACAAGGGCACATTGCTGGCTCATGGTCATCCTGCTGTCCACCAGGACCCCCAGGTCCCTTTCCGCTATGCTGCTCTCCAGCAGGTCAGTCCCCAACTTATACTGGCACATGGGGTTGTTCTTCCCCAGATGCAAGACACTACACTTGCCCTTGTTGTATTTCATTAAATTTCTTCCCACCCAACTCTCCAGCCTGTTTGGGTCTCTGAATTGTGCAAGGTATTTCTCTGTCTCCATGCTAACACACACTGCTGGATAGAATTTTATGAGAAGCAAAGTAAACAAGCACTGTTGTAAACTAAAAGGGGCTGTATTGGTAATAGAGACAATGAAAGCAGAGAAGTCAACACAAAATGGTACACAGCCTAATAACACATTGTGCAATTAATGTACATACACATTCCCTTCAGCAAGACCTTTCTCACCTCTCTTCCCAAAATAATCCTGCCATGTTTACCCTGCAGCAGGGAAGCAAGTAGCATGGTGGCTCATGCTTGCCTTCTTGAATCAAGGTTCAGTGCATCAAAAATAAAATTAAAAATAAAAGCAAATTAAAATCAGGAGGAGCTGGAGGCAACTGGGTAGACAGAAAGTATCTGTTCATAAAAGCTAGTCTGCAGGCACCCTCAGAGGCCTACACTCACCCTGGTGTACTTCCTAGTCACCCCTCTGTCTGCCAGCCCACGGGAGACAAAAATCCTGAGTGGAGGACACAACACTTAGCAAAGGAGCCTGGCAAAGGGAGCAGCATGCTTTGCTGGCATCGGAACAGCCTCAAGGCAGTCTGAAGAAGCGCCAGAACTTAAATTACTGATTGGTTTAAAAAGCCAACTGCACACAGGCCTGGAAACCACAGTTGGAGGTTCTTTATTGCCCACTGGGAGAGATTGCTCCTCATCCCTCATGGGAGTGCCTTTGCCAAAACAAAACTGCCAGTGACAGGCCTCTTGTTCTTTGGGGGGAACAGCCACCATTTCTTTCATACGTGTTCTACCAGTGCTTGAGAGAGAGGGGGTCTACAGGTCAGCAAGATGCATTAACAGCATGCCATCAACTGCTTTGGGAGACCTAACTGTCTGGGGACTAATAGTCACCAATGTGGAAAAAGCAGCTTTGACCCACTTCACTTCTGGCCAGAGCTTGAGAAGAAACAGAATAGCTCACTGCACAATGTTCAGGGCTACCTATGTGTAAGCTAACCTCCCATCCACTCCTGAGCTTTGCCTCCTCCAGTTCCCATTGACCAACTGACCATGCAAACTTCTGTGCTGCTCCTTCAGCCAGGAGTGTGGTTCTGCAGTGATGAAGCCTGCATACAACCTTCCCTGGTGCAAGGAGCTGCAGCTGTTAAGTTCATTTATACCAAACTGTAGAGAATTAATACATGGTTATATGGAGACAATTTGCTTGTGAAGACATGGAAGTGCTCCAAGCGCAGAGAGCACGGCCTGCTTGTAGGATGGCACTCAACTGTGTGCTGAGAATCAGCACAAAACCTACACGTGATAATGGGCCTTGGAGGGTGCAGTGGGACTTCTACAACACGCCATACTTGTTCTGGCTTTTTCAGGTGGGGTGCAGGGCACCCATGCACCTATATGCCTACAAGTGAAAATTTCCAAGTCTTGCTACATAGAGCTTGTTCAAATCATACATACATGTGTGGAGAGAAAAAAATGAGAATCTAAACAACTGCTATAGATTCTAGGAGAACTATAGTTTTCTTTAAGGCACAGTTCAGACAACCCCTAAATCAGTTTCCTCCCTCCTGCCAATCTGTGTTTGAAAACAAGCCAAGAACAAAAAAAAAAAACAAACAACAAAAAAAACCCCAAAATCAAAAAAAGGGCAATTTTGCTGCTTGGCCAAAAGCAGTCAACTGTGTGTTATCTTCTGATTTACATGGAAGACCTGGCAGAAGTGCCATGGAAGCCAGAACTGAAGGTAAAACACGCAACAGAAGACAACTTTGAGCCCAGCACAGAAGTGCATGGAGAAGTCTGTTGTTGACACACAAATACCATGCTGAGATTCACAGCTCTGTGCCTTCACCCTGGATGCAGCTCCAGGGCCAAATGAGACATGGAGGGTTTCAAAGCCCACTCTGACATTTTAAAAGGAAAGTCAGGTAAGCCTTCCAGTGGGCAGTCAGGGGACAGGATTTCTTCTCATTAGCCAACACTGTCAAGATCTCTTTTCACTGAAGCCCTGGGGATTTTTTAACTAAATCAGACATTCCCATCATTTCCTCCGAAGACCTCCAGCATCCCAACCTTCCTGTGCCTTCCCTCCCACATTCACTTTCCTCCCTGAAGATTTGGGTAATAGTGTCGAGTACCAAGAATCAAAGCACCTTGGTCTCCGAAGTACCATGAGGCATAGACACGTTCACAAATTAACCCCAGGCTGCTGGCTCAGGATCAGTCACTGACCTGGAGAGGGGAAATCCTTGACACATCAGCTTCTAGAGGTCTGAGAAATCCCTGGCACTGAGCACATCAAATCTGTGCCAGGAACTCCACTCATCACCTGTGTTAGCCTTTGTCTAACAGGATACCACCATACAGGAATTGCCAGTGGCCAGCCAAGTGCCTCGGTAAGAGAAGTGTTGGGGACCCCAACAAGAATACATACTTGCATCCCAAAGCTAGCATTCCCCAACGACTTAACACCCTCCACTGGGTAGTGTAGGCCTTTGACAAGGCCAGAACAGATAGCTGCTGGGAACAATGCAGGGCTGCTTCAATTGTTGTCCAGCTCTGCCACCAAGACATCTCTGCTCCTTCCCACACTGCCAGGGAAGCACAAGCCTGGAGAGTTCTGGCACACACAGAGCTCCACAAACCTCGCTGAATGAATGGGAGCAAAGAAAGCTGCCAGCCCCTTGGCCTCATGCATGCAGTAGGTCAGGACAAAAGGGCATTAGGCCTTGGCTCCAGGAGTCATCATGGGTACTCCAGCAGCAGGCGCTACCTGGGCCATACTCCTATATACACTGCCAGGGTAGAGCCTTGTCCTGTGCCTTCTGCATACCACCCCCTGGTTAGATCACCTCCAGGAAATCGGCTCTGGAGAAGACCAGGATAGAAGTTGTGGAGTCTCCCCAGTCTCATCAGTCCCTGAAGAATCCAAGCTGGGCTCAGTCCCCCCTGCACTCCTCAAGAGAGCAGGGTTAGGGGTAGTGTGCTTGGATAAATGACAGGACATCTTCCTTTGACAGCTTCTCTGGATCTTGCCTTTTCTGAGAGTCATGCACTTTGACACCTTCCCCCCACTCCCAGAAGAGGCGGCTGTAATGGCAGATGCTGTGGGCAGAGAAGAACAAGATTAGATTGGCAGGGGAAGGGAAGGAAAACACCATCATCCTAGCCACAAAGCACACTGCAGAGCCAGCTGCCCTTGCAATGGGAGCCACGCAGAGATATTCTATCTAAGGAGAGCCTTAGAAAAAGGCCAGTACATTCATTCACCGTACAAACTACAGCCCTTAAGGTACAGCAACTTCCAAGCCTAAGAGATTTCCATGGAAACAAACTTGTTAATTCTAGCTTCACTCAAGATTCAGTTCAGTATTTGCTGGAAGGAGACAGGTCATTAAGGAAAACCTACCTCCCCCCCAAGTTTTTGAGAGGATGAAACTGTCATTGCAGGCAATGGAAAAGCCTTAATGAAGAATTTAGAAGGTCTGCCAGCAGCAGCAATCTAATCACTCACTGCAAACCTACTAGAATCAGTAATAGCTGTCCTATGGAGCTTTGCAAATCAACAGCACTTCACACTGTACAAAAGCAGCTAGGATCATCCCCTCTTTCCCCTCACCTGAAATAACCAAGCTCCACTTGGCTGCTGAGAGTTCTGGTCCTACAACGCCCTCTCTCACTCCACATCCATCAAGCATTGCCCTCCCTCGCTGCATCAACACAGTCCCAGACATAATGAAAACAGAACTGCTAATTACTGCAGACACAGCAGCCTTTAGTTTTGTACAATTACTGACACTTAATATTCATAGCTTATTTCCTGCTACTGTTCTAACAAAGCAGTACTAGCACAGCAACAAGAGCACATGTCAATGGCTAATTATAGACACATTAGTACTCACTAACCACAAGACAACACATCCCTTCTGGAGTCCCACACAAGCCTCCCTCCACCTCCTCAACCATTCATGCAGGTTCATGCTGGCCTACTACTGAGTACATCGGCAGAACTAACCCCATCCTGATGCACGGGGGAAAAGGCATTGTGTGCCTCCTCTTTTATGGGTTTAAGTCTGCTCTTCCATTTAGCTGGTTAAGGAAAGCTAAAGGATTCTTAAGAGTGCTGCTGTAAGGTAGGTAAGGAAGTTCAAAGTGAGAAAATCAGGAGCCGAATTTCATATCAAGCTCTTGCTCAGAGGCACAGTCCTGGGTAGTGGTGTTGGAGGGCCTCTCTCAAGACTACCTGCGGGCAGATGCAGAACATGTCCACCCATGAGCCCTGAGGCATCTCACAGATATAGGATTTGCTGTACTTAAGACAGTGGCCTTAGTCTAGTAGTCAGTAGACACAGATGGGGCTCAGCAGCCACAGTGTTAATGACTGTCCAGTGACAAGCTGCTCCATCCTTTCCCAAGGAGATGCTGCTTTTCTCTCTCTTTAAACAGCTCTCAGCTACCTACAGCTTATTCCAGAGCCTGGGCTAAATGAACTGGGATTTGCTTTTAAATTAGCAACTTCCAACCAAGTGTCTTAAAACACAGAGATGCAGCAAATTACAAATGCTGGGCTCGATTTCCATTTCCCTGGATGCAGGAAGGTTCAGTAACTTGTACTGTGCAGCAGACAGGGGAGCAAAGTTGTGAGATGTGTGTTATTCACAGCAATTAATTGCAAAATCCGCAAATCCAGATCAGCAGCTTCCTGAAAGTCTGAGAAGGTGCCAGCTTCTGCAGCACACTCTGCTGGTAACAAAGCTGCACTTGCACTGCAAACAACTGAACTCCCTCCCAAACAGCCAGACACACACACAAACTCACACACCGCTATCCTTCCATAGCCTCAGCTCTGGCTTGTACTCACTGAAAGGGTGCGATGGATTCAGAAGGGAGGTCATATGTCGCTTTCTTGGTCATTTTATTGAAGAAGAATTTCCTCTTGGAGTTTTTGCTGTATGCCATAGTCCAGGGATCTTGCAGAAGAGTCACAGGGATCAGACAGATAATGGAAAGGAGAAAAAAAGCACAGTATAAATGTACATTTAGTGCAAGCAGGGAAGAGGAATCTAGAATAATAATTGTGATCTTACTCCTTTTTCCTTCCCTCCCCTGAGAAGACCTGCTTCCCAAGCTGTTCTCTATTCACTGAGAAAACTCCCTTTTCCCTGCATTTAAAAGTTGACATTCCAAATAGGATATTTCCATGTACTATTACTCTGGAAAATATCTTCTTGATGAAAAATGATGATCTCATTAAAAAAGAAAGTCATTAGTCGTGTAAATAAATGGAATTACCTACACAATTGTTAATCAAGCTGCAACAGAAAATCCTATCATATAAATACCCTGAAACTTACCCAAATCCAAACTAGCAGTTAAGTCTCTAGCCACTGGAATACTCCCATTAATTTTTTACCAAGTTACAGCAGGAGCAAGCCAGGTCAATACTTTCTACTTGAAGATACAAAGAAAAGTTAAATAAGAGCAGGGACTCTCTCTTCCTACCATTGACAGTCCGTACTATGTAGAGTCCTGTGGGCACAAAGTGCCGGTCATCTCGGCCAGTGTAGGACAGCCGGGGTATTCCCCCTGAACTCTTGATGATTTTCATCTCTAACCTGAATGTGGAGAGAAGGCAGTGATGGGCATTCCTTGTTTCTTCCTTTACTGTTCTCTCACACACAACATGCTACCTGCACACCTGCTCCAGAGTGTTGCAATGAAAACTGACAGCACTGCACATGATAGCACAAAATCATCACATCCTGGAGAATTCAGACTCTGGCCTCCCGACATGGCTAGAGAAACCAGCCAAAGCTGTCTAGATCAGACAGCAAATTCAGTGTTACAACGAAGGATCTGCAATAATCTACCATACTTATGCCAAATGGGGTTCTCATTTCAGATATGAACTCTTCATCTTTCAATCCACTGAAGCCACTGACACTTGTGCACACAAACTCAAGTGCCATTGCTACTCCTACTGTTGTAAAGCGCATTGGCCACATCTACGGCATTAGAACCCAGCAGGACAATGCTCCAAGTCAGCAGCATTTCAGAAACAGCAGCTGCACAAGTTCTAACAGCTCTTTCTCCAGGACGCCTCAAGCACAGATCAGCACATCCCTCCCATTCCTGTGCACTGGTGGCCAACAGCCTCAGTGGGCTCTGAAGTCTCTCATTTGTGCAGTTCACTTACCTCACAAAAATCTTCTCCATTTCCTCCAATCTGTACACTTCCTTCACTCTTGGGGAAAAGACAAAAATGTTTTTTTAAAAAAAAAAATATTAAAAACTGACCTCTTTTTCTGTCCCAGCTATAGTGAACAGCCAAACAGTTCATTTTTTACAGTATGAAGTGGTCAGGGTAACTGAGGTTCACCCTCCTCCTCTATCTTGTTCTCCAGTGCTTTATTCCTCCTGGCTTGAGAAAACCTGACACCTGCGTGCTCATGGCTGGGTTGCTTTAAGCAGCATACAAGTGTCCTCGCTGATAAGGAAGCTGTGCATTTTTATCTCAGGTTGAGCATACCGAAGAGGAAGAACAATAAAAGTCAGGTGCTTTTGTTTTCCCATGAGGTAAATTCACCAAGGTCAGCCCTAGACAGGTTCTGGCCTCAGCATGCTGGCCTCACAGTAAAACTGAACTGCCCAGTCTTCACCATAATCATCAAGGATGCCACAAACTTGTTAGTTACCCTGAGGTAGTAACAGCTTTTTTTTTTTTTTTTTTTTCCTTAAAAATCAGTAAAGATGATTTGGAGTCATAATGTCAAAGTCAAACTTTGGTTTTTTTTGTTGTTGTTCAGAGACACAGAAAGACAATTGGAAAGTTTCAAGAGCACTGCCTCTGATCTGACACCCCAACCACCCATTTCCCACACACACACTGCTACAAGCACCAGGCTTTTAAGAGCACAGTTTGAACACCTTTTCACAAGAGCACCAAAGGACCCCTCTACAACCCTTTTCTACAGCCCTCCTTCTCCCTTCACCTTCAGTCTTCCCCAGCATTTTGAGCTCCTCCAGTTACTGCAACTGTCTGTCTGTCTTCAGTTTGAGATCCCACTCATTATCCTTCATTAAGCTACCATGGAGAACATCCTCTTTCCCTTTCTCCAGCTTCTCTCACAATATCACTTCTAGCTTGTGACACAGAAGCTGTTTTGTCCACAATACCTATCTGATACCCTGCACAAAGATGTTCTTATGCTCCACTGTAGCTGAATTAATGAAATGGAAGGCCAAGAGGCAACCAAAGCTGAGGCAACCAAAGCTGAGGCCCTTTGTCAGGAACTTTCTTGGGATTGTAACTAAAGCCCTCTCCTCAGGCAAACTATTTGGAGATTGTAAATGCTGGTCAGCACTTGATTTATCTACTAACAGTCAGCATCTCTGTATCACTGCTGACCCTTCAGGGCAGACAAGGACATAGAAGTCTTTGCAACGATTAAGCTAACTAGATCTGACCTACATATTTGAAATCAGCACCAGCCAATCCACCTATGCTGGAAACATGACTGATATGTGAAAGGAGGGCACAACGTCTCCATTATCAATCTTCATCTTAGATATTTAAAGGGTTCTTAGCTTCCTTCCACTGAACATAACAGAACTATGAATTTCAACTTGAAATTTAATTCTTCTTCAGCTTCTTATCTTCCTCCTCCACCACACTGAAACCAAAGCACGCCAGGCTGAGGAAAGGAGTCTGCACTCACCGGATGGGGTTCATATCTGGCCGGCTAGGTTTAGAAACAGCTTTGACAAATTTCTCTGCCAGCTGAATCCTGAATGAAAGCAGAAGGAGAATCCAGAAATTTAGCAAGATCTTCGGCACAGCAGGTAGGTAACAGTTTCAACAGAATAATTGATGAGACACTTCAGTACATGCAGACTGCATCCAGTGCTAGTCAAATGGGTACTGAGCAAGACTTTTTTCACCCTGCCCTCCCTGTTCAGTGATACTGGCTGTTATCCATTAGGAACAGGTCTCCATAGCTTCCTCTACAAGCCCACATGCTGCTGAACACATTGATGTATCAGCAGGAAAGTAGGAATAGTCAAGACATCATGTCCCTGAGGAAGGAAATAGTGGGGATCGTTCTTTCTCACTAAGCCAGTTATCAGCAATGCTCATTCATATTCCCAGGATGATCAGCTTACCCAGACTCTGCCAGGCTCACCCCAGACTAAGAAAGGAGCTAGTCCTGCCCTCAAACACAGAGAAGGTATTGCTGGAAAAGGCTATACTCACTTCACTTGAGAGCAGGTTCATTCACAGTTCATCTTTATAGCAGCATTTCTGCCAAACACACTTGTCTCCCCATGCTCAGCATTCTGCTTTTAGTGTGAACACTGTCCCAGTCACTCCTACCCATGTACAATAAGGAAGCTTCTCCAGATCCTACATACCTCTGGTTGAAATGTTGCTTTCGAACATCGTTGCCATTCAGCACCAAGACATCAAGGATGTGGATGGCACTGATTTTCCGCTGGGCTTTCCCCTAGGGAGGGCAATACAGAGACTTACTACTCAGACTGCTGCTACTTCAGCTTTTGATTTTATAGCCTGTTTTTTGACAGGATATCAATCTCTTCTAGCAAGAAAGCACCTTTCCAGATATCAGAAGCACACAAATTCCCTGCTGCCCATTGTAAAGTAATGTGCCATCCTCCAAAAACTGGTATATCTCAACTACACAGTTCTGTCACACAGAAAGGAGAGAGGGCAGGACCACAGCTGCCATCACCAGTCCTATGTGCCTTACCAGGTACCACAGCACAAAGCCTAGTGCACTACAGTATCCTCATCCAAGGTTCCACAAGACAGGCAAACTCCCAGGCAGCAATACATTACATAGCAAGTATATCTTGAGAATCTTTCACCCCAGACCTGCAATCACTACTGAGCAGATGTGTACCCAAAGAGACACAGAAAACATTAAGTCATGTTGGCAAATGTCATCTGCTGCTGCACGTAAGACGAGAGCAGCATGATAGGTCCAAAGTATTTTCAAAATAATGTTAAAAGCTCGTACCTCTAGCACTGGAAAGAAAGAAGGAACTTAAACCAAAATCATTTCTCTAAAGATCATATACAAAAAAACCCTTGCATCTGGCATAGATGGAACATTTATTCTGCAGTATCTTACAGAGAACTGGCGAAAACGCTTATAATATTTGCGGCCACTTAGTAAGAGAAAGAATAGCCTCTTACCTCTCCTTTCAGCTCATGAACAATCTCCACAGAGAGAAGGGTATCTCGTGGCAGCTCAGTTTTCAAATCCAGCTTTGTCCAGCGATCTGACTGGCGACCATCCCAGGTGTAGATCTGTGATTTCTGTGTGTAGAAGGCAGAGTCAGATTCAGCCAAAGCTTCATGAGAGCACGGGTGGAGGAGAGACCTCTGAGAATCTTTTTTGTCCTAGGCTGTCACAGGCAGTTTCTTTGTCAGAAGTTTTAAGGAAGAACGTTAATCTTTACAGCAAAGGAACAAAACCACTGATTCTAATCTGCCGGTGACCTTTACACCCACACAAAGAACCAGAAATAGAACACCTTTAAAGGACAGTGAAGATAACTGGAGACACTAGCAAGAGTACAGGTCTCTGTGTAGGCTGCAATTACAAAAACAGGGTTAATTAGTGTGAAAAGCAGTGATGTCAGGAGAAAGAAACATAAAATAACTAGCAGTCTCTGGGACTGTTGATGTGGATCCTTTCTGGCCTTTAAGGACAGGAAAGGATGGGATGAAACTGCAAAGCAGAATTGTAACATCTGAGTGAACCAGCAAAACTCCCAGACTGTTCTCAGCACTTACCCCTAGCCCCAAGAGGAACTTCTGCTCACTTCCAGACACCATGCACCGGTAATCTAACACTTGGCGAATTTTCTCCAGTGTACTGGAATTCAGAGGAGTGGGTTTGTAACTGAAGGTATCAATGTCCATGCCCTAAAGAGCAAAGTATGGAAAAGGCAAAACTTCAACAGGGAGGTAATGCAACTTCTACATGAAATGATAATCCAGGACTAGCTTCTTCATCTCTTAATTATTACGGGGAAAAATTCTATTTGTATGAAAGGACTCAGAACAAGTTTCTGGGTAAGGTCTCACCTGGATCAGCTCAAAGAACTTGGACTTGGGATCTGAAGATGAAGGAGCAACACGAGCCTGATCAGGAATCTGAAAACAAACCCAGACAATTGCTAAGTGTTATTCTTTGGCACATTCATAGGAATCTGCCTGGTTTCAATACATGACAAAACATCCTGCCTCCTGAAACTCCTGCACGTGGGATTCCAGTCACTAGAGAGGTGATCTGGCAAATAAAAGGTCTGATATGTTTTGCAAATTCAATGTAGGCATACCATGTCTCACAGGAAACAACAGGCAACTTCAGAAAATTTCATGCTAAATCTTTGACTTCATGCATGTTTCAAAGAAATAGTTTCATCAAAGACACACAATTAGCCTGTGAAACCAACTGCCATACCTGTGGCCCCACTGCAGTCAAAAGCTCAGGAAAGAGAAACTACAGACTCATAAAACAAGACCTTTTGGAGAATATTGCTGCTTGGGAACTAGGTGCTGAGTTCACTCTGTGTACAATGAAATATTCTCAACTGCAGCAAAGAAGTCTGCTCAGAGAAGCCATGTACGTAATGAATCAGAAACATCTTGTTTGCTTACATAAACAGCTTGAAATGGTCTCTGACTTTCCCACAAGACATCATATTAAACCTCTAGGTCAAAAGTCCTGTCTGTACTGCATCTCCATTCTTGTTTCACCACAGCAAGGGACACCTTCACGACCTCTCTGCTTGGCAGCTTACTTACCCCCCATAGCTGGAGACACTCCTTTCGAATTTCAGCCTGCCGTGGCTCAATCAGTGTCCTAGAGAAAGACAGCAGATTATGAAACCTCCTTCCTCGTGGAGCATTATATATCCCAGCCCTACAAAATCTGCATCTTTCAGTGTCTGGCTTCGGACTGACAAACAGGCACTGTTCCTCAACAGGTTACACAAGAGGATGCTGCCTTCCTTCCCCACCCTCCACCCATTTCCAGTCCCTGTGGTTAGCTTTGTTTCGTGGTCTGCACTACTGATTAGCAGCCACCACTCCACCCCATGAGAGTACCAGTGGGCATCAATATTTTCAAGAAATTATATATAAGGATGAACTTATGCTAATCTCCAAGAGCTGGGTACATAACCCTGTTTACAAATACTAATGAAGACCTGCTGAAGGCCACACAAAAAGATGGTGTCAATATTAGGATTAACTCTTAGATAATTCCTGGCTACCAGACTCACTCAACTTGCTACTATGTATTATCTCTGAATGACACCTGGACAGTAAAGTCACTGAAGGCAAACAGCTATACATTGCAATGGCTCTAGTTTTATGCAAGAAATTCACATCACAAGGCTTAGGTAATTCTAGGTATGGAACTTAGATGCTCTGAATTGCCCCTGGAAAATGAACAGCTATGAACCACACCCAACTTAGATGGTTACTGTAGAACTAAACATACCAGCTGGGAATTACTTTTCTGCTTACATTCCTACTAAGAAGCAGGCCCACTTATGGTAACAGGAAATCATGCAATGCATGGAAGCCTTCTCAACAAGGGCAATAATTGACCATCGACTCTCAGGACTCCTCCAGCCACCCACACATTTCTGCAAATAACTCAGGCAGAGACACAAACTGAGCTACCTAAAAGCACTGTTCACTTTCCTGGCTCCAAAGGCCAAGCCAAGTAACAGCTCAAATCAAGAAAACAGTAAAGAAGGGCACAGCAATTCATTTATAGCAGCTTAATTCAGCCCTCACCAAAAGGCAGAGTAATATACTCACGTGTCTTGAACAAAAGCACGAATTTTGGCTAGTGCCTTTATCTGAACTTTGCAGTGGCTGAAAGAGAGAATAAGTTTCAGTCAGGGAGCAAGTTCATCACCACCAAGACTGTTCTACTGTTGAAAACAAGGAAGACTGCTGGGATAACGGGTAGAACCCAGTCTGAACCTTGGAGCAGTGATGGATCATTGCCAACATGATTCACAGAAACAGGAAGGCCACTGGAAAGAACTAGGCTGTAGCCTCCTTTCTTTTCTACACAGTACTCAGAGACCGAAGTCACTAACAGTATAGAGCATTTCTCTCTACACAGGGTCCCTCTGCTCTGCTAAGCCTCTCAGGGAACAAAAGCAGAGCAGTGTAGCAGCATCAACAAGTACCTCCATGAGTGCAAGAAGCCACAACCGAAAGCCATGTTGGTTAACCTGCCTACAGTCAGCAGCCCTCATTGCCCTTGAGCACTCACTTTTCATTGGACTGGACAATGTAATCATAGAAATCCTGGTCGCCTTTGATCACGTTTAATGGGACAACAAGATTCACATCCACATCAGAATTGCGCAGCTGGTTGAGTCTGATGTTCACCGTGAAGAGATAGTCCCGCACATCATCAATCCCTAGCTTTAATCCTTTGCATATCACGTACCTGCAGAGCAAGGCAGAGAGATCATGCGAGTTTAGTTCTTCCACACAGCCAGCTTTCCTGCCACACTCCCATTTATCAGGACAGCTTCCCAGATCCCAGGAATTATTTCCCCGTGGGTATTCCTAGAAGGTGCAGTCTCACTGACCACAAAGCCATTATACATTTTCTACATTCTGGAGAGATTGGGAAACTCAGCCCTACTGAAAAATCCCACAGATCTCCCTCAAGTAGTAAATCAATTCTGCTAAACTTGACAGGTACAATGATAACACACACAGTGTGCTCTAGCTTCATTGGAACTGTAGTTGTTTCATGCAAAACAGAATTTGTTTTATATTTAGTTCCACCACTTTCTCCCCAGAAGGGCAATTTAGTAAATATCTTCTTTACCTTGTCAAACATCATGATTTGCTAAGTATCTACCATGTTTCCTCCTCCAAGACAGCTGCTAATTGAGGCAGGTCACAGAGCTTCCACAAGACTTACCCAAATCCATCTATTGCTGTATTTCGAGCACAGAGTTTCTTTAATAGTCCCTCATGCTCAAGAATCTCACCTCTCCGAGTTAGCAGGGCGGCTTGTCACAGGTTTAAAGATGCACACTCGCTCAAAGCAGCAATACAGCAGATAAACAAGTCCCACACTGAATGGAGTAAACAGGTCAAAGGTTTTGCACACAAAATGTCCTCCTGGAAAAAAGAGAGGAAGCACACCAATACCAGCAGATTATGAGGAAACAAGGAGATACCAGGCATCTCAATAACTTTCTGTTCTGCAGAACTGGTAAGAGTGGTTTTGTACAACTAAGCAGCATCTAAAACACATTCATGAAGTGGGCCAATGATGCTTCATAAATCAACTTCCCCGTATCTCTGCAGCAAAAAGAAAAGCATTTCCCTTACCAGGATCAAATTGGTATGCATGCTGTCTCATGAGCACACCTTCCATCTACCTCCCATCCTCCCCTTCCAGGCCCACGCTGTGCCCTATGGCATGGCAGCATGCTATGCAAAAAGCCTCAACAGGAGTTCTGATATGTGCAAAAAGAAACCTCAGGCTAGAGGAGAAAACTAACAGATATTACCTAAATAGAATAATTCACCATCTAGAAAGAAATGAGTCTATGTTGCCCCTTGCCTTCAAACAAGATTCCAAATTTCCTCAAGCAAAAAGCAGTCAGTCTTACAGAGCTATTATCTACCCAGATGAGAAAGACTTAAAGGTTGCTCCTTTTACCATATCACATTTGAGACTACTGCTAAGTAGCTGATTGCCTTGGGTACTTCTAAATATAGGGCATAAGATAAATGATAAACTTAATGAGCATCTTTATCTTATGCATCAGTGCCAAATGCTAACTAAACTCAGCAGAAGAGAGGAGCCATCAAAACCAGACAGAGCTGTAATGTTCCTCATTTGGCAACAAGAGGTACAGCTAAGACAATGCAAGACATTATCTTGTTCTGATCACAGAGATGGCAGATTTAAGGAAGAAAAGCCACAAGTTAGAGGGAAGGATGAACTATAAATATGTAAAAGGTGAGTGTCATGAGGATGGAGCCAGGCTCTTCTCAGTGACATCCAATGATAGGACAAGGGGCAACGGGTACAAGCTGGAACATAAGAGGTTCCAATAAATGTGAGGAAGAACTTCTTCACAGTGAGGGTAACAGAGCACTGGCACAGGCTGCCCAGAGAGGTTGTGGAGTCTCCTTCGCTGGAGACATTCAAAACCCACCTGGACATGTTCCTGTGTGACCTGATCTAGGTATTCCTGCTCTGGCAGGGGGATTGGACTAGATGATCTTTTGAGGTCCCTTCCAATCCCTAACATTCTGTGATTCTCTGGATAAACACCACTCCGTTTCAACCAGTCTGATCTGACTGAATATCCAGGAAGCAGTTGGTCCAGCTAGTGCCACAAAACTTGGGGTATACAGTCCAGGTATCACACTAGTGCCCTTAGCCCAAGACAGCTACTTAATAAAACACATTGTTAGAGCTTTAAACTAATGTATTTAATTAAAATCATGCTTTTAATTAAAATCAAAATAGACATAAATAATCTTATTTTTCTGCCCCAGTTTTCTTAGCTTTGAGATAACCATCTCAGGATGTACGCATACACACTCAATTCTGTGCAACTTAGCCTCACTGCAGAGCAGATTTCATGGCATGTTAATAAAAATTGTATAGCATCCTTCTGTGATGCCACCCACACCTTAGAGAAGGATGAAGATTAATGGATGAAACGTACCTGTCCGGACAATGGACAGTGCTGTGAGGAACTGGCAAAGCATGAGCTGTTTGCTTAGGATTTCTTGCAGATTCTCCTGACCCTCCACTGAGAAACCCTGCAAAGCACATATCATATGATTAGTATCTCCACAAATCTGTTGGGCAAGCAAAGGATTCTGTAACAGCTAAATCATGGAATCATAATTTCTGTTTCTTAAAGATAAAATCCACTGCCACCAGGAATTTTAATGGCAAGCCACGAAGAATTACACATTGTAACTGTGGACACATGTCAAATATCCTACTATATGCAGACCGAGGCAGCAGTTTTGGTCATTAGAGCAAAACAAAAAAGAAATGGACCAACCCCATCAGCCATTAAGAAATGCACTCCCTTGTGATCAGTATTGTCCAAAACAAAATTCCGGAAAGCAGTAATGTTCTCTGGGCGAGTGATGTCTCCATCTCCATCAATCCCTCCTTCTCCTAAGGGGAAAAGAGACAATTACTAACATGCTTGCAAGTACAGACAAGAGATCAGTATGTGCAGGTGATCTATTGTATTCAATCAACATTTAGTCAGAAATTACACAGACCTCAATAGGTGAATAAGCATTAACGCATTCCTTTGTTCACCACCGAAGATGCTTGTTAATTTAGGGAAAATGAATTTAGGAAAATTATTCAGATTGCGTGGTCAGGGCTAAACAAAGACATATAATAACTACGCTTAAATGAGGAGTTGTACATTAGCCTCAGCAAAAGACAAATCATGCTCTGCCCTCCCCCGAGATAAGAACTGACTACATGACAATGCAATATTCTCATCCAAGTAGGAAGGGCACAACTGAACTTACTAAAAATACAAGGTTCAATCTCACTGCACAGTTCAGCTGTTAATAACATGTTTTTACAGACAAGGCAAAATTACTTAACATTGTGCACTGGCAACCTTCTACAAATTCAAATCATTCCAAAGAAACAATACTCTATCTCAAAACACAATGTAATCTGGAATTTCAAAAAGCAACCCCAAAAACACCCTGTGAACAAGTTTATAAAGGAGTAGGGAAAGGAAAATAGGGCTTGTGCATGAATGTTCATATAGTTTTCCCATTTGTGTCTTTTTAAATAGAGGTACACTGTCCCCCAGGTTGGTGTTTTAGAAAGCTTATCTAAAGCGTATTCAAGAGGTCACCAATTCTGACTTTGAAGAAGCCTAAACTTCTATTTCGTATTAGTCCCTATAAATCTTCTACAACTACAGCTTCTATTAACTGAACTAGAGGACTAGAAAGCAGCAGAGATCAGGATGCATGATAGTGCTTTGATAACTAAATTCCTCATCAATCATCCTGGCAGTAAGTGAAGTGACACTAGAATTTGCTACCATACTTCACAACACAAACACTGCGGCAGTCTACTTCCTTCCCATCACTGGAAGACAGTTTGTACACATCTCACTAGTCTTCATAGCATAACAGACAGAAAGGAATAAAGAAAATGCATCAAAGTCATTGGGCTATTCATTTCTCCAGGTATCTCCTTCTCTTCATAAGAAGACCAGTTTGCAGTGAGTTATGAAGATCCAAATGCTGCAGCCACTAGAACAATGTGTTTATCTGCCTTGCTGCCCTTGCCATGAACCTTCTCTTTAACAGATCTAATCCTGAAGTGCTAACCATTCTCTGAGAGTTCATGGTCAGGTGTCAAAAGTGGCAGTCAACAGGAGTCAGAGTGGTGGAGGCACAACATTGGAATAACAAATGCTTTTCTCTACAAGACAGTCATACTCAAGTTTCCTTTATACAGTCTGGAAAAAGAAGCAGGAATACTAGCAATCCTTGTATTTCCCTTCCTATTCCTAGGGGCTGCACAGATAGAAAGCTCAAACATATCAGCAAGCTAAACAAGTTAACATCCATAAGGCGAGATGCAGTAATTGTCTATGTAAACCTGCTTAGTCTGTCTCAAAGAAAGGTAAAATTTGTTAGCTTAAATGTCTTTGGATTAAGAAGCTCATTTAGTCACAGTGATTCAGATACAGCCTCTAGCCCAAATCAGTTTTATTTATCTTACTAAGAGCCCACAATCAATTATCAAAGCAGAGCTAGGGAGGTCTGATACAGAAGCATACTGCCAGTCAGGCAAGTAAAGTTTCTATCTGTGGCTCCACTAACAGATCTTTGGGCAAGTCAGGGGGCTGGAGCACCTCCCCTGTGAGGACAGGCTAAGAGAGCTGAGGTTGTTTAGCCTAGAAAAGAAAAGGCTCTGGGGAGATCTTATAGCAGCCTTCCAGTACTTAAAGGGGGACTACAGAAAAGATGGGGAGGGACTCCATCATGGAGTGTAGTGATAGGATGAGGGGTAATGGCTTTAAACTGAAAGTGGGTAGATTTAGGTTAGACATTAGGAAGAAACTCTTTACTGTGAGGGTGGTGAGGCACTGGCACAGGTTGCCCAGGGAAGTTGTGGCTGCCCCCTCCCTGGAAGTGTTCAAGGCGAGGTTGGACAGGGCTTTGAACAACCTGGTCTAGTGGGAGGTGTCCCTGCCCATGGCAGGGGGATTGGAACTAGATGATCTTTAAGGTCCCTTCCAACCCAAAACATTCTATGATTCTATAAGTCATCTCACTCACTGTGTTTCAGGCTGACATCAGTGAAGTGGGAAAAATACTGTCAAGTAATTTTAAAGCACTCTACGATTTTCAGATAAGCAAAGCACTCAAGTACCAACTATTTCAATGGGACACACATCCCCAGGGCAAACGGGAAATGAGTGCAGAAAAGTGATTTGATATGCAAGCTCACCAGTCTCAACCCATTTCTCAGATGACATCCCCCTTCTACCTTGCAAAATTGTTTTCTATATACAGACTTCTCTTAGATCCCCATGCTAGTCTCAGTACTAGCCCCGCACCTGATACAAATGCTGCAACGTAAACAAAAACATCAGGTAACACTCACACATGCACTACATACCATAATAAGGTTCAAAAAGCTCACTGGAAGCAGAATAGAAGTCCTCTAGTTTAAAATCATTTGGTCCTTTTAAGGTCATGCCAAATCCTTTTGCATGCCACTTCCGCCTCCACAAGACGTACTCGGAGAAGCCTCCAGGACCAGCACACACATCAGCAAAGTAGAGCAGCTCTGCATCTCGCTCCTTTATCAAGGGCCTCTGCAAAGGGAAACTGAGGAAATTCTACTGACCCAGTAACAGCTCCCATCAGTCAAACCAGATACACCACAAACTGCATTACTCAGTCAGAGAAGTCTCTCAAAGCACCCGATTTACCAGCTAGTACCCTAAAGATTCTCCTTTCTCCCCACCTTCTCCATTGTCTGAGAAAGCACTGCTGTTCAAAAGTTAAATAGAAGCCCTCACCCCATGGAAGTCCTTAGGGTTTGTAAACATGTAATCAAAGACATGGTCCATATTTGCCATCTTCATTGCAGCCCTGTGAACACATAAATAAGGACCTATTAAGTTTCGACCTTGGCTCCGAAGGCTGAAAGTTGACATAAATGGGAAAGGGGCTACACTACCAGAAGTTCTGCAAACCTGTTAAGGAAGAAAACTCCACGGATCATCTCATAGGGGTTAGACCTTGTTCGGGCTCGACGCATTTCTTCTCCATCCAGCTCATCAAATACACTCTGCAAAAACAGAAATAAAATTGAGCTGGACCTGGCATGGGCTTGAGGGACAGGTAGGCATGAGCATTTCCTATCCTCATGCTTCTCTCCTTAGACAGCAAACTCTGTACAGGGTTTTGTTCACCAATATAGAATGTTTCTCCATCACATAATGATACTCGCTCTTCTTCTAAGCCACCCCAGTTCTTAAGCAAACAAGAATTCTGTACCGACAGCTCCAGAGCCTGATAATGCGGTTAGCCACCTCAAAAGCAGTCCCAGCCTAAGGTACTTTTCTCACATGTATACTCACACTCTACTGCAATTGACAAGATAAAACCTAGGAGGGAAGATGGAACACACAAGAAAAGAAAGGGAACTTACTTCCTTAGCTTATTCAAGTCTTCAGCCTTTAAGCTGGACTAAGCAAGGGAGACTGTTTTCATTAATCTCTTTGAAGGCTGAGGAGCAGCACAGGCTGCTGAACAGACAGTAACAACCAGGATGCAAGGTCATACATGCAAAGGCATGGAGGTGAAAGAGGATGTTCTGAGCTCTTGCCAATCACCTAAGTAAACTACTCAATCCTCTTGAAGTATTTGTTTCACTTGCTTCCCCAAAACTTCAGTTCTTCTCTGAAGAAGGGGACTCACCTTGCACTGCAGGACATTACGTAAAAGCTCTTCACTACAGAACTCTGTTTCATCTTCAATCACCATCTTCCTCTGGAACAGGACAAGAACACAGATAACAATCAGCAAACATGGTATCAGTGAGGGTGCAGAAGCACCTGGTGTACAAGGACAGACAGAAAATAGTTTGTTCAGAATGGAAAAAGGGAGACCCTAGTGTGGTCTACAAGTACCTAATGGCAAGAAATAGAGAAGACTGATCTAGACTCTTAGAGATAAATGGCAACAGGACAAGAAACAATGGACATAAGCTGCAACATAAAAAATGCCAATTAGCCACACAGAAATTTTCTTTTGTCAACTGGATTAACACTGAAACAGACGCCCAAAGAGGTTTTGAAATTTCCATCCTTGGAGATACTCCGAACTCAACCAAACAAGGCCTCAAGCAATCTGATCTAGTTGGACCTTCTTTAAGCAGGAAGCTGCACTAGCAATCTCCAGAGGTTCCCTCCAGCCTAGGTTATTCTACACTCTTTAATAAGGCAACTGTTCCAGGCTGAGTAGTCCTGCATCATCTTAGGCTAGTAAGTACTAAGAGACGATCAGAGGGCTGTAGCACCTCTGCTATGAAGACAGGCTGAGAGTGTTGGGGTTGTTCAGCCTGGAAAAGAGAAGGCTCCAGGCAGACCTTCTAGCACCTTCCAGTACCTGAAGGGGCTTACAAGAAAACTGGAGAGGAACTTTTTAAAAGGGCATGGAGTGATAGGATGAGGGGTAATGGCTTTAAACTGAAAGAGGGTAGAATTAGATTAGATATTAGGAAATTATTGACTATGAGGGTGGTGAGACACTGGAACAGGTTGCCCGGGGAAGCTGTGGCTGCCCCCACCCCCGGAAGTGTTCAAGGCCAGGTTGGATGGGGCTTTGAGCAACCTGGTCTAGTGGGAGGTGTCCCTGCCTATGGCAGGGAGGTTGGAACTAGATATCTTTGAGATCCCTTCCAACCCAAACCATTCTATGATTCCATGATCTAAAAAATTACCTTCCCCACAGTCATCCACTCCTTCAGCTCCTGGGCATCAGGGATTTCGGTGGTACACTCAAGGCACCAGTCCACCTCTTCATAGGCACTGGGCTGCAAACACAAAACGCAGGAAGAGCCAAAGATGTTTTATTAGCAAAATATAACAACTAATTGCTTCCCAAAAGTTTGCCTCCCAATTCTAGCATAAGGGGTTATGCCATGACTTCAGGGCCAACCACAGAGGTTTTTTCTCCTAGTCTAAAACATGCCTTATTTGTTTGGATTTAAAATTTAAAAATTAAAAATCAAACAACAGCAACAAAAATTCCACCACAAAAAACCCCACACCACTTTCCTCTCATTAGAGTCAGATAAACAATCAAGACAACGCAAACGCCTAGTACTCTCAAGGTACATTTTAGAGACACTGCAAAAGAGACACGTGCCAAATGAAAAAATAAATATCACACTTCCTGATGGTGCTTTACACATTTTTTGTTTCGGTTCTTTCTGAAAGGCTCCCTCACTCCACAACTTAATTAAGGCTTTGAGCAGTTTTTTATAATCTTTGGAAGGAATTATTTTAGGAGTTAAGAGAAAGTGATGCTACTCCTCCAGAAAGAGAGGCTGCTAAGATCTACTAACCTTCTTATATTTATTATAGTAGTATCATCCACAAGGGTTCATTCGTAACACTTAACTGCTGTGAGCTGTAGAAATACACTGGAGAATGAGACCTAAACCAACAAGTCTACAGAACAGGTCTCAAATTCTTGGCTCTCAAGGAACAACTTCCGATACTATTTTCAACTGCTGAAAACAATTCAAAGAATGGAGAGCAAAGTACTATAACATGCACCATACATAACTTTACAAGCATTGCTGCCCTTGACTAACAACGGCTGGGACCTTCTGGCTTACTCTCCAGCTGCCAGATCCCTAGGATTCAGTGGTTTCATTTTTTCTTTTTAAATACAAACACACAGCAGCTCTTTCGCACCAAATACCATCAAAACCGGGCTTTATTTTCCTGACAACATCTATTTCTACTTCCCGATGTTCTTCCCTATTGAAGAACTTGACAAGACACAGGAATAGAACATCTGAGGATTTTATTTGGGACTATTAAACCCACCCAGAAAAGTATTAGAAAAAAAAAAATAAAATTCACCTATACAAGCACAAGAAGTTATATACAAAATAAAAATGGTAAACCCAAAAGAACTTGATAACAATTTTCAATCACATTCGCTACTGCAAACTCAGAAACAAATCCTACAGACCACAGCAACAACCCATCCAAAATATGCCAGAACATTAATACATGTGACAGAAAACAAGTTTTGCTGTGCTTTTCTGGGACAAAATAAGGCCTGGCTCTACCCAGCAGAGCCACTTAATGGTGGCCAGTTGTATCAGACAACTCTAAACATCATTCCCAGAGGGCAAATCCCTAACACAGCAACAGAAAAGGGATTCAAATCAGGAAGTACTTACCTCTGGCTCACCCTGCCAATCAATATTGAGTTCCCCATCAAATCCTTTGAGAGTCAGCCCAAAGCCTCTCCTTCCCTTCTGACTGGAGGCCTCAACAATGTCCTTCCTGCCTTGACCATATTTTCCCAGACCTTCTCCTTCCCGGAAGCCCATCTTGGCCTATAAAGAAAGCAAACGGAGCACACTGAGGCAAGCAGATTTGAGTTTATGTACTACTAGTGGGGTCAAAGACTAGCAGGGGAAATGGCATATCACCCTGAAGTGCCCTGAAGGCATGGAACATTTTCAATCTCAGTTGTGGCTTTCAAGATTTAATAGTGAGTTCACTTCACTGAGACAGGACACAAAAAAAAGTAGATCTGAAGAATGCTTGAGATGACAGCAAATTACAAAAGGTTCAGTAATGCTGTTGAGGAACATCTCTGCTCAGCAAGAGTAGTGAGGAGCCTGGAGCCATTGATGACAGTGTTCAGTAAGCATGGAAAGTTGATAAAACAAAAGATGTTGGCATAGGAAAAAATTCATGTCGTGATGATATTCTTTGTTGTGAACATGCACTCACATACATTTCAAGCATCACTTAAAACTTCACCTAAAACTCAGAGGAGGAATGCAAGACACACTGCTCCTGAAACCCATTCCCATCTCTTAGGTTAAAAGAATATGTACATTATCTGCTAGTTTTTCAGGCATTTCTCTTCATAAATTTTCACAACAAGAGAACAACAACAAAAAGTATGAATGCAGTTAATTTTTCTCCCTCCGATATGCATCTACAAGACAGTCATTAAATAAAAGACTTAAGAAGTTTCACTTTGAATGAATGTTATCCACATAACTCTTTCCTATAAGAAGCAACAAAAACATTGTTTATTACCAATCTGTATGAGAAACAACACAAGAACATCTGACAGGTTTTATACAAAGATACATGGTGTTTTCCTATTGCCTTTGCTTCCTGGCTCTGAATCAGACCTCGACATATGAACACCAAATGTGACAGCCACCGAGCCTCTTATACACCGGTTTTCCGAGGAGAGAATTTTGAACATCTAGTAATCAAGGACTATTTTACTTTTACTAATCTAATGTTACTAAATTGTTCAACCAGACTTGATATCACATCAATCTTTATATTCAAATTTATGAGGCCTTACAAACAAAAACCTCATGAATTCAGTAGTAAAAACTCCTGTATTGTGGCAATTGAAAGTGTACATCCTAACTGGCTCAGGAGAGAACTCTCAAGTGAAAGACAGTCTTGTGCTAGAATCAGCAAACTGAAGCTCAGTGAAAAAAAAAAAACAAACTGCATGTGGACAGATTCTGAATGATCAGCAACAGGGTTTATCTAGAGAGGCACAATAAGCAACTCAGCCTCTGAATCCCATTGAGTTCTGAATTCAGCAAGAGCTGAAAGTTCTTTTATCATGTAGAGGTATGATCCAGCTAGTCAGCAGTGTTACACCTCCTTGAGAGGCAACACTTCCCTGTTCCCACTCCTAGTAGCAACTAGCACTTCTCAGCTTCTAGCAGAAGACTGAACTTCTAACTTGGCAAAGGCAGGTACAAGCTGGCCTAACACTGTGGAAAGATTGCTGAACCCTGCTCCTGCGAGTACAGCACCAGCACAGAACAACAGGAGACCTGAATTCAGCCCCCCATTGGATCACAAACTTCCTGTCACATTTCCAGGAACACACAACTATACATCTCATCTTCTCTGCTGCCCTTGGAAATAAGATTTTTGTTTCCCTGTTATCAAGAATGAAAATTCTTTCAGGATTAGGAGACACTCATGACACGACAGTGAGGAAGTTTGCATCTGGAAATACGTGTAATGACTTGCATTGAGACTCCTCTACAGCCTACTATTGCCTTTAAACTCAGGAACAAGCTGCTGAATTTGGGACTACCACGAGACAGAGACAGTCAACCATTTTCTTAGAGCTTCCTAAAAGTACTTTCTTCCCCACACTATCACTGTGCAATCAAAGGGCTGCAAATCACCTTCAAAGTTTAGTTGTCACAGTTGCTATCGTTCACAACTCTGAGCCTTTCCAAGAAATTTCTGGCCCTACATGAAGCACTTTATTAAGGTAATCATTTTACAAGGGTATGCCAGCCAGCCTCCAAGACCAAACAAATTAATGTCAATCACAGAACTTAAGGCCTTTCTTACAAGGCATTTGTTAACTCAAGCATTGAAAAATAACACACAGTAGGACTCTTTTTTTCAAGCTCAGCAAGCTGCTTGATCCAGAGATCCTTTCCTTCACAGTCACCTCCCTGCTCCTAGGCCTTGAACACGAATCAACTTTCTTTTTTAACAGAACCCCTTCAACCAAGCTTTCTCAGCCTCCCCTAATTTCTCAGTAGCTGGCTCAAAGAAGCAGAGACCCCTGCTACAGGAGGATCAGAATCAAAATCTCTCAAAACAGACCAGTTTTTTCACTTTGCTGTCATCAGGTCTTAATAGTTTGGTCCAAAACTATTTTGACCTACCATGAGCTTTTGGGAGACACTGTTATACATTGAGTAGCGAGATGAAGTACCCTCCACAAGAGAGTCTTGTTTGAACTCATTGCTGAAGACTGGTCTTTTTTCATCACTCTCGCTGTCAGACCCACTGCTGCTACTGGAAGATTCTGCAAACAAAAAAACCAAAAAGTAGTGAGAGAAGCAAGTACGAAAATAAAAAGAAAATGGAAGAAAGACATCTCAGTAATCACATTAAGAACTATGCAGTGTAACTCATTAAATCCTCTCAACACACACACACAGATAGAACCTTTTAGCATCTCAAATGTGCTACAAGAAGCATGCAGGTGTAATGGTGCAATATAAAATACGCTGTGGAACCAACACCTGGTTATCTGCGCGTTTATCTCAGGGACACACACAACCTCTCTGAGCAGTGGATTCCAGGTCCCCCAAAGGGCCTGGCAAACCCCATAAGAGCAGCAGAGCAGGCCACAACATGACCATGACAGTACACTGTGGTGTGCCCGACCTTTGCAATGATCCTGAGGAGCTGGGAAAGTCCATAGAGATTCTCTCCCAAGAATACTGACAGTTACTGACACCTTGATAAAACATCTAGTTTAAAATTACCCTCACAGAGACAAAGATTTGAGGAAGAAGTTAATCGAGTCAATGGTCTGATCAAGGCAGTAAGTACCACCATATACATCAGGCACTCAAAATAAACTTTTGCCACCTGAAAGTCACCTGAAACTGATGCAGCAGAGCCTTCATGGGCACCAATGAATGAAGCTCTATCTATGCCCAGTTCCACCTTGGGATCTATGTGGGAAGAACCTAGGCCTGGATGAGCTGTATACTCCTCACTGCTGCTCTACTGTTGTGAGATGTAACTGAGATCTGGGCAGGAATCGTAGTAGTCAGATCAATTGTCTCATGTCCTGCTCTGCACCAGGTGGGTATTGAGGGAGGCCCTACAACCCTCTGAGTCCTTCCGCTTCTCCTGTGGTAATATCACTACAAGGATTATTTCCTTCCTGAAATTTGCCTAGCACCACACAAGTCACACTAAAGTTCATGATGGGGGCAGGCCATACCAACTGCTGGAGCAGCAATCCACAGCAAGCACAGCCACACTCTTCATCAGACCTCTGCCTCCCAAGCCTCCCTTGTTTGCCGAGCGCTAGACATCATTCTGTGCTACTTCATACAACTAGGAGAATTTGAACTACATAAGTTTCCCTGAGATAAGGCAGAAAACTCTTGTGAGCAGAGTTAATGTTTTTCTGTTTATCACTTTAAAAGCAATTATTTAGCTACATAGAAGTGTTTCAAAAAAAAACCCAACCTAAACATCATAATTACCTAGAAAGAACTGAAACCAGAAAAAAACGTAAGAGAAGAAAAAACACCGATTATTTCTCTCCCAGCTCCCAGATCTGTGTATTTTCCTGTTACAGAAAACTGAGCATCAGTGAAGCAACAGGAAACAACTGGAGAATTAGTAAAAAAAGGCCATTTCAAGAAAGTGAAGTGAAAATGAAAGATGCCACCACCATAGTTCAAACCTGTTCAATGTGTGCTCAGTTCCTGTTGCTGAACTATCACATTTAAGATTCAGGACTTGTGTCCCCACATAACTACTGTGCTAGTGTTTTACGGTATCAACCTTCGAGGCTCCCAGCTCAAGACAAGGAAGGCTATAATTTAACTTGTGTTTGCAGTATTTTGTACCCATCTTGATTTTCAAATGTCTGTCACACAAGCTACATTTTTCTTTCCTTCACAAAGTTCTTAGGTATGATCAAGATCACAAAGAATTTTGCTTTATGGTCAGTTACTGCTTTCTGCTTCTCCAATAAACAGCTTCAATCAACTTTGCTGCCTGCTTTTGAGCCATGTCTTATTTTCCAGAGGCTCATGATGTGCCTCAAACACAACACCCACTACATAAATCTCAAAAAAAGCCCCTTCACAACTTTTCTTGCTTTCAACATTTGCTAGGCTGTGCTCAAATCACTTCTCTCCCCCAACCTTTTTTCATTGGAAACCGCAATGGATGTAACAGACTACTAAACAATTAACTCTATCCAAAACATTTCCTTTGAATTGTATCAAGTTGCTTCTTAAATATTAAGGCTCACGGCCTATTTTGACCCATATACAAACTGAATAATCAAAGGGGAAAAAACGGTTTTAAAATATTGGTTTGAATTTTTTAGCTCAGCCCTGAGTGCACAACACAGCATTCCCTACCCCAGCTCTCACACCCTGCACCTCTAACCTCCTCACTCACCTCCAGCCTTACCAGACAGGTACACACACCATACCCTGTCACAACAACTACTCCCAGACTGATCCACTCATCTTCCATACACCTCCCCTTCCATTTCCACAAGATGAAGGCTTCTTTATATGTTCAGGCCTTTCTCACTAACACTTTATGACCACAGGAAATCACAAGACTCAGAAGTAGCAAGCACGACCGTGAGGCTACCTGAAGTACCATTCTGGGAGAGTTTAAAATGCCCAGCAGCAGCAATACCAATTGTGTAGGGCACTCACCTCATCTTTGGTATATCTCAAGCTACAGGTGAAAAAGCACAGTCCAACTTGAGAAAAAGTAGGCAAATAATTTAGTTATTTCTAAATTTATTTCTGAAACCAAACACCTGTGAGCTCTGGCAGTTCCCCTCTCCCCCACCACGCCCCCTAAAAGAAAAAATCACACCAAGCCAGCAAAAGAGAGGATGCTACAATGCAGGAGTCCCAATCAACTCACCCTTTGTATTCATCTCAATTTCTCCCATCTGTAAAAATGTGATAAGAATACTGATTTCTTTTTATGTTTATTTTTTAAACAATAAGGGATTATGATGTTTCTTTATGGCACAACATCCACAACTCCTCACCACTGAGTTTCCAAAACAGAAATAACTGCTGAGACTGAAAAGATTAATGCTGTTCATATATCACAAGAATTTTTACAGCTTTGGACCATGCACTTGTCATCTACCTCAAGTTCTATTTTCTAGAATAGAAGTCTGAATTCATACAACTTCCAGACCAAACTGTTTACACGACATTTTTTAAAAACTTAAAAAAAATCACACCAATCCAAGTTTGTGAACAGAAATATTGTAGTTTTTCTCCTAAAGAGAGAGTATGCCCTTGAAGTTCAGGCTATCAATTAGGATTTAAGAGACATGGGTTTAATTTTCAGTTATTATTTAGATTCCCTGCAGTAGCATATACCTTTTATCCAACCTTACCTTGAGTAGTATGATTACTAAATTGAGTTTCATCATCTGAAGTAGAACTGAGGGTTAATCCCAAGTCTTCTATCCTCTTCTTCTGCTTCTTTTGGGGGCTACTAAATTCAGGTTCTGTCCTTCTCTTCATTTTTGCTGAAAGAAGATGATCACACTTGGTAAACATTAAGCAAATTAATTTTTTCCCACATGCTGAAGGGTAAGGCACAGCAGCACAGCATAGAACATTTTATGGACTAGTCAGTATTATGCTTCTCAAGTTAAGTTTCCTCTAGGTAAAAGTATTGGCTTCTTTTGAACCTACCTTTTTTAATAGCTAGTCTAACTAAACAAACAAAAAATCCATGCAGTAGCTTCCCTATTACTGATGACTTGAATTTCAAATCATTTCTACAACCTACTTACTATTAAGTGCTAGTAGATGAAGACAACTCAGACATCAGCACTTAGATAACTTAAATCCACAAGTAGTTACTACTACTGAATCAAAGATTTATTTTATCCAAACACACCAAAAACCACAAGGAATTAAGATCAGCCTAATGTAGAACATGCAAGGTGGAACCAATTTCTTACAAGAGACTTGGAACACCTCTGCCCTCACCTTGTCAAATGTTAATTAATAAAAGAGCTTTCCTACATGACTTCTACAGCAGAACTTTACTAAATATGTGTGCTCAAGTTGGAAGGTGTTTGTGTTTTTCACTAGGAATCACTGGCAAGATATCAAGCTTCTGGATGTGGCCGATAAACTTTGTATAAACCCAGAGAAAGGACTAGCACTGAAGACAGGGTTAGTAGAAGCCAGCTGGGAAGGCCTGCCGAGGACAAGAACCAAGGAGCGGGAAAGGAGGAGAAAATTAAAAGGCACAGATGCTTAGATCCCTGCTATTGATAAAATGCAATAAGAATCTATTGGTATTTGTTATTCTACATAGGAACACTAGGCTAGAAAAGATGCCCCAGGTCACCAGTTCAAACCCTCTGTTATCAAACTTATTTCCACAAACATACCGGGCAGCCTAAGACCAATTCTTTTATTCATCCCCAGAACTCCAGCTGCAAAATCATCCCACAGCCTCACTGCACCATGGCCAAGGCATCTTTTCCCTTCCACCATAAGTTTATTTACAGCCAACTCACATTTATGTGTGTTTCTGTCAGTTTAGGGTGGGGTTTGTTTCCTTGCTCGTTTATCTCTAATAAACAGAGAGCAATTTTCTATCTCTTCTCAGCTGTTCTCTCACTCTCAGGTCAGCCCTATCAGCCTGCTCTCGAGATCCCCATCCTCCTAACGGTCCCTTACTGTACCTGCTTGATTTCAAACTACGCACAGCTAACTGCAGGTCCAGCGACACCCCGGGACACCCACAGCCGCGAGGGAAAGCCCCTCCGGAGCACAGCCCCACCTCCCGCAAGCGATGCCAGCGGCCGCGCTCCCCGCCCGCCGGCACCCCTCCCCGCCCATCGCCCTGCCAGGCGCTCCACAGGCACAGCCCTTGCCGGTGTGACTCCGCAGCCTGCGGGCCGCTCCTCAACCGCGCGCCCGGGGGACGCGCAGCCCCCCGCGCCCGGTACCAGAGGCCACATAAGGCGGCGGCAGGCTCCGGGCCCGCCGACACGTCTCTGCTGGACCGGGCGGCACTCACGGAAGAGGCGGCGGCAGAGCGAGGGCAAGCAGGTTGCTGGGGCCGGCTCCGGCTGGCTCCGTCTCCCGCACACCCGACGGCAGCGGGTTGGTGGGAGCGCGGGCCCGTTCCTGCGCCGCTACCGGCGGTTTCGTTTCCCCGCTCGGAGCCACCGCTGTCGCCGCCCCCGCCCCGCCCCCTTCCGCGGGTCCTCTCCAGCCCGCCGGCGCGCGACAGTGACGCACCGCCCGCGCCGGCACCGAGGGGCACGCTCCTGCAGGCGCGCCGCGGGCAGCCCCAACCCGGATGTGGGCCCGGCCCCCCTCCGCAAGGCCCCCTCGGGTCGCTAAGCAACGCCGGCGGCCGCTAAGCAACGGCTAAGCAGCCGGCAGGGCCGTCCCCTCCCGCCGCCGGGCCTGGGCCGCCCCGCTCTGTTCTCCCCTCTGCCCGCTGCGAGCGAGATGTGGCGCAGGCTGCGGGAACGGCGCTATAGGAGAGCCTCTAGCGGGCTCAGCGCCCGGCCCTTCGCCATTAACTAACAGCTCCGTTAGTTAATGTTCTAGCAGAGCCAGAACAGGTTTTGTAAGGGCAGTGATGATAGAGCTTTTCACACAATAGAAGCCTAACGCACATCTACAGATTGTCACGAGGATTTCAAACACTAATTGAGCTGTCTTGTACTTTGCATTAAGCTTGAAACCTAGGGGCATACAGCTCAGTCCACAGACATGAATGCTTAATCTTCAAAACACAGTAGTACCAAGGCACAGGAGTGTACTATTTGGGAAATGATTATCTAGCTACTGTAAGGTATGTGTCTAAATAGGGGAAGTTATGACAAAAGGGACTATCAGAAGAGAAGGATTATAAGCAGGAAATAACACATGGACTAGACAAAGCATTGCTTTGGAAAAACACATTTACATGGGGAAGAACACGGGACATCTGGATTATTAAATTACCTGTTCCGTGTTCTGCAAAGTTAAATGACAGTTGTTGCTAATGCTCACCAAGCACTAACATAGTAGATTACATGTGCAGGAGAAAAGCAATTGTCAGACTGATCTTGGAACCCTCAAGATCTGCAGCAGTTAAACAGCACACCACCCCTCTATGACAGTCCTGTTCCACAATCCGTTAGCACTCCTTCCCAGCTATTCCCACTGACGTTGATTGAGCAATATATTGCTCAGAGCATTTGATTATCATCCTACATGACAGACAGCTCCCAACAGAAAGCAGCAAGTCTCAAACCTGCATCATGCCTGCTGTGCACAACTGTGGCTAGCAAAGAATTGTAACCTAAATCCTGGATGTGAGATGGGAAGTACTTCATGCCATGCCAAGACAGAAAACAGCTCAGGGCACGGCCTCTCCAAGGGGACATTCAGATGTACAATCAAGTAGAAGAAAAGATCCAGACCTTAAACCAAAGAAGAGCACAGCATTAGAAATATGGGCATGTTCACCTGACACTTCTGTATGTCTATTCGTCAGCTTGGTTTCTGATAGCAGTTTTACTAAGAAAATTAGTGAACTGGGAGGAGAGGTCTGTTTTTGTCAGTGAAATGCTTTTGCAAGTGAACAATATTATCACTTAACCTCTCTCCTTGGACTTCTACACACTATGCACCTACCAGTAACGGTAGAAATGGGCAGTACACTGCTCACGTTCTTCATATTCTAGTGAAGAGGGGACACTCAGAAATCACACCAAAGAACTACTGTTACAAAGAGAAGCACTATCCTTCTCTGCAATATGCATAAACACCAACATAACAAAATAAATATATTTAGCAAAATGAAATGAGCAAAAAAAGCACAGCAATATGGAAGAGATACACAGTATAAGAATGTGCAGTCCTAGGTAACCAGATTATCTTCTTCCTCCTCCTCTTCATGGGGAACGCCTGTTCCATTGTCAGCCTCTTGCACAAGCATTTTGTGAAACCCTCTTCTCTCAGACATCCTAGAGAGCATATATTTACAAAAGAAATTTTCAAGAGCACATACAGAAAATGAACATGAAAAGGAAAAGAGGAAAACTCAAGATGTAATGACTCCTTCACAAAAGAAATCTTACACTAAGATTTTAAGAAAGTTGCCTGGCCCACAGATCAGACCTACCTCCCCTGTTTAAGTCCTACCAATCAAATCTGTTTGAATGCACTACACTTCCTTAGGGCAGCATCACCGTTCATGCACCTTTTTAATGGGAGCTTTCCTTAGTGGAAGAAGGTAAGAAAGACTGTAACTACAAAATTACCATTAGGGTAGCAACAGACCTAAGAGTTGGGTTGTCTTTTATCAATTCCTGAGTACACAAGTCTTTCAAGTAACTCTAAAATAGCCACGCTGCTTACAGCAATCAAAACATGAAGCAGTTTCATTCAAATGAAATAGTTTGTTTTCTCAAAAAATCTAAGACAACTAGGAGAAAACCATTCATCTCAGCGGTTGCACCAAGGACGACTAATGCAGAAACAGATTTATATTTTCCTTCTTAAACAAAATAAACATAGAAACAAGAAAGTACATACAAATAGCCAAAGAAATATTACAGATGAGAAAGGCTTCCCCCACCCTCTTCTCACAGTGTAGAACAGTCCTTTCCATGTAACAGCTAAGTTAAAAGCACTGAAAACAGAACTTCTTAGACAAATTCCTTATAAGATGAGGCAAGACTTGCTCATTCTCTTAGGGATGAGTGATTTGCCGTGAGGGTAGTACAACCCACAGCTCAACAGCAATGTTTTGTAAACAATAAAACTAAATGCTTTCTTCTATGCCTTGTGGTTGCCTACAGATGCTGCTTTCCCACCCTGCCAACAAGACATTTCACCGATTCAGATAGCAGCACTCCTCAAGAGGCAGAAGTTCTTCTCTGCTGCTGACAAGAACTATATGTGTTTCTAAAGTCACTGCTAAATAACTTCTGGATGTGCTGCTTCCCAATTCTAAAACTTTTTATGCAAAAGCCTGAGGAGGGAACAAATGAAAGATACTAGCACTAGCTAAGGAAGTCTGAAGATTTAATCTTCTCCATCCCTATCTAACTGAAAAAGAGTAACATCAACAGAGCAAACGGATGGCCAGCAGCTCAGCTTACAAGGCATTTAAGCACGTAAGGCTGACAATGTCTATAATCCACCCTTTGTTACCTTTACTGCCAGAGGCCTGGGATGACTCTAGCTGCCATATGAAACTCAAGAGGAAAACCCACATTGGTACTTTTTCCTGATACACCTCTCCTGCCTGCTGGTGGGGATGGGCAAGTTCTCAAATAGCTTGGGCCATTCCCTCTGCTGCCTGAAATAAGAGAAGCTGATGTGCACATTTAAATATGTTATTCACTAAGGAAAGGGCAGCAATGCATACAAACGATTACATTACACTGAGCAGGTCACAAGCAATTGTGGAAGGTTTTGTATGTCAGCCATCTAGCATAACGGCAGTTTGTTCTCTCGCAATCCCAATTTTGTTTTGGAGATCAAGCTTCTGCACGTTCATTTAAAAAATAAGGTCCTTCTTCCAAATGCTGCTAGCTCTCTGCTCCAGCCTCTTCATAGAATCTGTCCTTCCAGATGTCCAGTCCACTCATCCAGCAGTAGTCAACCAAACACCATTAGGTTGGTTCTGGGCAGCACACAGGCAAATGAGTCTGCAGTAACAGTGTTTAGATAATATAGTAGCTTTCATCATAGTTAGAATCCTCCTCAGAGTCCTCACTGTCACAACTGCTCATCAACAAAATGGAGTAGATGGAAGGAATGACACTGCTGTCATTGTCCATGGCTGGGTTCACCAACACGTTCTGTTTCTCTGCATTCAAAACAGACAGATACAGAAGTTAGAAGTGACCACTGTACCCACAAACACTGCTAAATTAGTAGTTCTCTTTGAAACTTACGGCCTCTTACTATCAGTTTGCAATAGGTCTTTCAAGCTATAGGGCATAGGCCTTTTTCTTTTCAATTTTCAGCATTAAAAGATGAAAGGGTTTTTTTTGTTTGTTTTCTTAAGTCTACTATATGACTTTTCTTCTTAAGATAGCATGGATGAGAAGGAGACATTCTCCACCCTTTCACTGGCACAAAACTGGGCACACAACTGGCAATGGAAATGGCTAACTATTACAGTGCCTTGCCAGGTACGAAGGAATAACAAGGTGGTAAGAAGCTCTCAAACAAGTAATGGCTGTTCAGGACACTTACGGCCCTATCAAAACTTCCATGCATTTAAGAATGCAAGCTGTCCTACCGGTGCCTATTAAACTACAGTTCTTGGCAAGGCTTCTTGGGAAGCTCTGACTGAGCTTCTCCAGTGCCACATCATTATTTCTCTTTCAGTTGATTTCTTCTTAGGAATTCATGTTTAACTTAACATATGGCTATCTTCATCTCAATCAACATGTTTCCATCATTGAATAAAGAGACCACAAAGAAGCAATTCCTATTTCCTCCTGAAGTGTGCCATGGTGAAGCTAAACGATTTCCTATTAACAGTCATTTCATATAATTAGATCATCTATCACATGTCAAGGTAGGCTATGAGCTTATTTCCTCTGTGTTCAAACAAGCAGGAAATCAACAGTTTTACCATATGGAGGTGAAGTGGGCTCCAAGAAAGCACTGCTTCATCTAACCTTCATGAGCTACCTGATGAGACACTTCAGTAATGCTATGGCATACTCTGCAGATGAGCACATTACACAAGAGCAGTGTCAGTTCTGCAGAGGTGAAACCAATTCACAAAGCTGAGCTGGGAAGCCTCTAAGCATTGTGCATTTTCTGAAGGAGTCAGACTGAGGTAGTTAAATAGGTGGTACTTTCAGGTTTGAAATAACACTGCTTCACAGACATTCTATGTCACCATAGACAATCCAAAACGTTTCAAAAGCACTTTTCATAAGGTAAGAGGCTTGACATTGCAAAACAAAGGACCATGCACTCTACAAGAGGAAAACAAGACAATTACTTAAGGGAATATAGCAACAGAAATTTAAGGGGTAGCAGGAAAAGACTTCTGTATTTCAGCACCTAGATACCAGTATCAAGTGCTCTAGAAACAAATTTGGAAGAGGGAAGCAGAATAGGAACACCCAACACTGGAATTTTACTTAAAGCTACCACTACCATGCACAGTCTTTTAGCTACAACTAGGCAAGTGGTTATGCATTTAAGACACAGTGGCTTTAATTCCACAAAAAATAACATGGCAGAAAATCTGCCAGTTCAGCCATTCACTTACATAACATACCAACATTTCCTTCAGAGATCTCCTACACAAATCTAACACACAGAAGAGAATTCAGTTTCTCATCAGGCACTGCTCTGCTTTCTGGTACCTGGTAAATTTTTCAAGACCCATTCTACATAGTTTTGCTTTTATTTATCTCTGTTATTGACACCTTTGAAACAGTGTAAACTTTAGCATGGTTGAGTTGTCCCACTCGACTGTGGAATTCATACCGAAGTCTTTTTCCAAACTTTTTATTAATTTTATTTTACGGTGCAGTAAAGCTAATTACACAACATATCTTAAAAATAATTTTCTAGTGTTTCTGCTGCATTCCCTCAAGCACCATCTTGGTATATAGGTGCCAAAGAAAGTTATACAAAATAGATGGAATGAGAGATTGTACTTATCATGCCACATCCACCCACCTCTCACCTTTCCGCTCTCTGATAAGGGTCAGGCGATGCTCTTTCATTTTCACATCCAGTTTTTCTACCATCCTGTCAATGCAGTTATCCAGCACCAGAGAGCGTGTCTTTGATTTGATCTCCTGCCTGCAGATAGGGCACTCCACTTTACGTTTCGTCCACTCATTGATACAGTAGGAGCAGAAGCTGTGTGCACAGTTCAGAGTGACGGCCTGTGGAATTTGAAGGAAGGATACTTATCAGAGCATGCTCACACAAGCATCTTCCCCAAGCCGGCTGTCAGCAGCAGCTCAGAGCACCAGTTCAAAACCACCCAAAACTGCAGCAAGCCTATATGGATCTTAGGATTAAGCACTGATCTCTATACAGGTAGAGACATTAAAGCTGACCTTGTTGCCCAGGAAAAGAGTTGGGGCAGACAGAAGGGAATTCTGGACCAGGACAAACTCTTACCCACAACTCACTGTGGGTCTATTGGGACTCTTAAACTAGCAAAGTAAAGAAATAAGCTTGATTATTGCTTTAATAGAACTAGGGAAAGCTTCTCAAGTCTCTTTACTGGTAAACCCATACCAGATTAAACATACCTCGATAAAGTGCTCAGAACAGATTGTGCACTGCAACTCATTCTCCAACACGTCATTCATCTGATTCAACACCTCTTCTTTTTGGGCTCTCACCTTTTCCTTCTCCTCCTGGAAAAGTACATATGGTCACACATCAACAAAGAACAAGGTTTTACTCATTAGAACACTGGCAAGAATTGCATGTGCAGGGGAAGGCGGTGCAAGTAGAAAATCATACAACTGAAGTCTCCACATAACAAGTCTGCATCTATTACAAACCCAGATCTGTAACTTCTCTCTCTCCTCTTTGTAGTCACAGCAGTATTGAGAATACTTCTACTCACTGTAGAGAGCATACAAGCAAGAACAGCAGCCATTACCAAAATTCTCTTCAGCCTAAAGAAACTACCAGCTGGACCAATGTTTTCAGAATCTCTTTCAACTTCTTCCTGGCATGAGTTTGGCTTAAGTCAACAGAACAGTTCTTTTGATGTCTGATGTAAAGAGCAAAACACCCAACAGACAAAATACCTCAAATATTAAAAAAAAAGAAGCATAAGAATTTAAAATTTTTATTTGCATTTAACTGTCCAATTTTTTTTTTTTTGTTTGGACTTTAATTAAACTCCTAGGTACCTGCTCTATCTTCTAAAAATAACATATAAATTCTTCCCATTGAAGCTATGCTTGAAACAGCAACAGAGTTGCAAAGACAACAAAAAAAACCCGAAACATAAAGCAACAGCCAGAGGTGAATAATGTGATAATTTCCAAGAGTAAAACACTGGAAAGGATCTTCTTAACTATTTTTCACTCGTCACCTTGTGTCAAGGGCAGGAAGAAATGTGCCTTATTTCATTCATTATTCAAATTCCATGTTGTTTCAGTCCTAGACTCCCTTGCAGGACTGCTGGAACACTGCAGTTTTACTTGAATGCACTTCAACTGAAAATGAAGCACCTCACTTTTCAAACACACTTTTTTTATTTTCGTTTCTTTCCTTTTTTTTAAAAAAAAAAAGAAAGGGTGGAATGGGCCCACTTCTGCGCAACACACAGTTCAGGTGCTCTTGGCTTTCTTGACAATTGAGAAAGGTCTAGTAATGACTGTTGAACATTAATTTATACACAGGGCAAGGTGTATCCTCCCCCAAAGGAAACTAGAGTCAGCTGCCATCTCAAAATACAGGAGTTTTTCCACTATGGGAGGAAAGTACAGTCAAGACAAATAAACTATTTCCTCTGCTGCAGCATATCATTTTTGACTTATGAATAAAGCTGAGAATTCAATTATTCCTTACCTTGGTTTCTTCCAGTTCTTTATTCTTGGCTCGAATTATCTCCTCAAAATCTTTTTTACTACGGTTCAGTTCTTCCATCAAAGCATGATGCTGTAACGATACCATCCCAGAAATTAAAAGAGTGCCATTATAAGCTATCCTAATAAATATACATGGCCATAATCATAAGGTTCAGCATGCTCATTTCTCCTAATCTCCTCCTAAAAGAGAAACACATGTCTATATGAGTTGGGATGTTAAGGTAGTTTAGCCTTAACTTAAAATTGGAATGTACTGCCAGTTATTGATGACCTTCCCAGTGTCATGGCACTTCTCATTCCCTCTCCCAGGCTACTCTTTCATTTCAGTTAGGTTTTACAGTTCACCATTTTGAGTGCATCCAAGACATTTGAGTATCAATGGGTATTTGACATATAAGAATCACAGAAAACCTGGGGTTTTTGCAGGGTTACCTGAAGCAGGGTACATACAGGCTACACTGTATGCATGGTTACCTGAAGCTGTTTTCAACTTAGCTTTCAAAAGGAGAAGCCTTTTGGAAAAAGCCTAGGAAACCTAAGTGTGTGGCAATCTCCTTCAAAAACATTCCCAACCAAGAGTGAAATTTACCAAAACAACTTCCCCAATACAGATACCAGCAGACAGACCTCACAAAAAAATCTCATCAGCCCAAGGACCAAATTCAAATTAAAAAAAATCATTGCAGCTACTTAATTCTTTCAATCCCAGTGCATATTCCCACAATATTTGCTGGCAAATAGCAACTCCCACAAAGCAAGGTCAGATACTTTCTGACAGAAATTTGGTCCGTAGATGAAGTTCACCCATTCTGCACCTAAGGCAAAGTCCTCATCTTCTACCAAGAGGCCACAGCAGTAAGAAAGACTTAAGTATCCAAGTTACAGTTAGAGCAAACCTAGACTTGTAAGTACTTGCCTCTTGCAGGACCTGGGCCAGCTGCTCCTTCAGATTCTCTTCCCCATGTTGCCCCTTTACTCCCTGGGAGATTAAAAAAAAAAAAAAAAAAATTACTACTCTGCACACCCTCTTTAGAGGATATGTTTAAAGAAACAACGCTGGTTTTCAGCAAACCTTGAGATGTCCCGCTCTAGTGTTACATGTGTATGACAGAAACTAGAGCTATCATTTACTGTGAAGTTAAAATGGATGTATCATTTACAGTTACATACTTGGAACACCTCCACATTATTCTATCTCTAAAGGTGCTGGCATGTTCATAGAAACAAAGAGGTCAGCAACAGCTTAAACATGAGAAAAAGGTGCAACTCTATCTTTGAGCACATTCAAAGAGGTCAGACATTCCCATAGTTCCAGCTGAACTTCTCATTGTGTCTAGGCACACAACTCCAGGCTTTCTGTACTGATACACACGTCTTGCCTTTTTAGTAGCAGAATTTAAAGAAAGTAACTGATAAATTACGAAACTCACTAAAAGATGAATTCTTCCTTCCTTTAAACCAGATTTTGAGCAAACTCAAATAGAAAGACTTCAGTTTGTTATTTATAAAAGCCACTTAACATTCACACACTGCTTGACAGCACTTACAGATTGCAAGAAGGGTGTTTTGAAAGTATGAAAAAAAAATCTCCCTCCCTCCACTGAGATTCCATTTCCTCCACTTGCCTGGAAAGGGAATGGATCTGCCATGCAAACTGGGCATTAATTCAGCCATATACCGAGAGAAATTCACACTTAAGGTGAATACTTCTCAACTTGTCCTCTCTGTAACCACAGGAGATCAGGCAGAAACTTTTGATTACTTTTTTTTTTATTTAAAAACATGCTTTTTTTACTAACTGAAATACTTTGCTATCTTGCTGTAACGAACCTGTTTGTAAAAAAATAAAAGGAATTACTCTGTGCCTTTTTCCTAATTCCCCATGCAGCCCAATCCCTTCTGCCTCTGCACTTTCTTCTGCTACACATGCCCGGAAGTGAAATACTTCTGTGACAATTTTAACATGAGTAATTCATACAAACATTTGTGTTACTGTATGGTTCAAGATATTTTTTTTGGATCAATGTCTTATATTAGGCATTCCATAAAAATGAAAAGACACAGGCCAAAACGATTACCACCATTATACCTCTAATTTCTGCTGCTCTGTAAGGAATGTCCTCTCCAGCTCTTCCACCTGCTGCTGCTGATGCTCTTGTTCCATGCATAGCTGGTCCTGCAATTCCTGAAGCTCCTGCTCCATTGCCAGGATCTCCTTCCGAGCACACTTCCTGCGCTTCTGCTTCACATTCATAACTGCTGTCTGCTTCTCCTGCACTTTGACCTTTAACTTCATTATGTCTACTAGAGTTTTCCTCAGCGTTTCCAAGCCAGTCCACGACTGTGCAAGACCAGAGCCTTTCTGGTCCTTAAGGGGGACAGACACGGCTTTCTCAGAGTGCACAAGGCTACGACGCACTGGACCACCATCCTCCTCACTTGGTCCAGGAGGAGGCAGTTTGGCATTCATCTTCCCTGTTAACTGTCTGGCCTCTTCTACCCTTCCCCACAATTTACCCAAAGGTTCATTGTCACAGGACACTTTGTCTCTTTTGGATCTGGAGTTTGAAGGTCCTTCTGATGCAGATGTCTCAGATTCCTCCAAACTAAATTTACGTTTAGTTCTTGAACTCTTAGCTTTCACCAGGTCATTCCTTTGGGCTAAAAAGGGTCTGATTTTCTCCCAATCCTCTTTAATTACTTCATACTCATATTCAGCAGTCTCTTTGTTTTCCAAAGGCACTCCCAACTGGATATGGTCTCCTTCAGCAATAGGATAGGCTTTTGAGGGATCCAGGCGCTGTTTGTTAAGCCAGACTCCATTTAGACTCTGCGAATGAACAGAGAATCAGCAAAATTTAATATGCAGTTACAGAGTCCTCTGCAAGTTATTTCTGGCAACTGTAAACATATCCAACCTCTTCAGTGTTGCAATAAGAACAAGCCACTTCTTTAAATAAACCTTGCAATATCTGATATATTGGCTTAGTGTTCCATTTATTATAATTATTGCATAATCTTATTTACTATGCATTATTGCTGCATAACAGATTTTGTGTACAAGCACTAAGAACAATGTTAATATATGTGTTTGTGCAGAAGGATAAGAATGAATTCTAACGGAAAAAAACTGCCCAAAAGCTTCAGAAATAAGAACCAATAAGAAGTAAAGACCCCGCAATAGATCATTGTCAAGAACATAGAATATTCCAGTAATTATCCTTGACAATTAATGTCACCTGAAATTCAAGAAGAAACTAGAAAAGAAAAAGGAACATTTCTTATACTGCCTTAAAAGAAAAAAGAGACACTTCTCCATAAACACAGGCAGAATATAAACAAGGAAAACACTCTTCTAATGCTCAAAGCAGAAAAAGGTTTTCAAATTAGACACTAGCTCAATAAATAGTTTTGAAAACCAGCAAAACTGATTTATGCTCAAGACAAACTGCAGAATCATTAACAACTGATATATCTCAAAGAGATTCTATAACACAACAAAATGGTAGCAGAAATAACACAGGAAGTGCTAGTCTACCATAGATGTTTCCACTCATGCAAAACCGCTAAGTTTTCAAGTTTATACAAATACTGCAACAGTTTAAGAGCAGTGTAAGTTTAATGGTAGCCATTCCATTCCTTCTGACTAATCTGCTGTTGACCCAAACATCCTTCAAACCTGCACAACAGGTTGAACATTTTTGCTCCACCAGTGTTGTTTTAAAGCAAGCTACTGATTTTAGTTTTAAGCCTGAATGAAAAAGCGGAGAGACCGTGATATAAAAAACAGATTACTAAAATCAAACTGAGACTAGCAGAGGACTCAGATGTCAACACTTTATTCTAATCACCTGCAGAGGACTTTCAGAAGAAACTAATTTCAACATAACATGAAGCATACTTTTTCTAACAATAGATTCTTGTTGTAGTTGATTATAAAGCAACTGTGTCACTACAATAAGGAGTATCAGTTCATCCTTTCATTAGCAGTACAAGAACGTTATCCTTCTGAATACTGCTAAAATTCATAGGATTTTTCTTTAAGAGAGTAACACAAAACAGGCTTACAGACTGCAAAGTACCCTTGGCGAGACCACAGTTGTATGAAAAATGCTAAACCAAGATACAAATATACATAAAGCAATACAGTTTGCATCCTAATTGCAGCAGACTGAAGCTTCCTGCTAGAAGTGCACAACAGACAAGAACACAATCCCTTCTATCACACTTATACCATATTATATTATATCATAGCCCATACATTGTTTGAGCCGAAACAGGACTTCTCTTAAGTGAATCTGAGAGTACAAGGTCCTTAATCAGTCTCTGTACCTTGTTATCCTTGACAGTCCACTGCCCTTCTGCATTTTGCTGGAAAACACAGTGCTTACGAGAGATCATCAAGGGACAGGTTTTTGACACCAGCTGGTACGTGAGATCTAATCCTCGGCCTACAGTTACCTAAAAATAAAGTAGTTTAGCAACTGAAATCATCAACAACATAGTAAATTCAGTTTATATGGTTTCAATTTAAGTACAGAAGAAATCTATCTAGATTAACATCTTATACCTATTTCCAAAGAGTTCAAGACAATATGATTTTTTTTTTGCATTTAAATTCAAGAGTAGATAGAAAATAGAAACCTGCAAAGTTTGAATTTGATTGTTCTAAGGCAGGTTACATACTTGGTTTCATCGAAATCTTCAGCAGCAGGAAAGCTGCTCAAAGCCACTCTCAATCCATCCGCATCCCACCTTAGTCATTACCTAACTAAACACTACTTCTTCAAACCACTACAGTTGTTTGTGGGTCTCAGTATTACTTCTTACCCTCTTCTTCGCTAGTTGCGTCTGTTCACCTGTCTTCGAACAGGAAAGTCACAAGAAAAAATAGCTCAGAAAATTGCCATCCAAAAAATACGCACATGTAACGATGCCCTAAGTGCACAATACTTTTGTAAATCACACCATTCATCTTAAGGCTCAGAAACTAAGCTACATGCAGTTCATAACCAGTAGTGAAAGTGATCTAAATAATCTGATTAGACTCTAAAACCATCTTCGGAAGAAGAGACATAATTTAATCATACCATTTCACAGTATCTTATTAAAGCTGATCTAATTGCAGGTTGCCATTTAAAGCATGGCTCTGCTCTCCCTCCCGCCACTGCCTCCTTTGCAAGGTCTGATAACCACACACACTTTTCTTACTCATCTGAGTGCTGCATAAATTTCCTGTCAGCTTATCATGTAATTAGGCAACTGCATGGATCCAGTGTAATACAGCAGAAAAAGCAGGACAAACACCTTTTAGCAGAAGTCCACAGCTAAATGTGGTAAAGAATACTATATAAGTGCATTCTGGTTTTATGCCTTAGATGAAGGCTGCCCTTCTTTTCCCCTGCAATCCCAACATTTGTGACACACCTTCCAATTCCAACAAGATGTTGCAGTCAAGAAAAGTTCATTCACTACACATTACCTGAGCAGGTCTCACCTTGAGTTGAAAGCAAGAACTTGGACTCTCACATCATAACTAAATGCGACGAAGCAAACTAAGATCATGAAAACAAACCTAACCACACTTGGTCCCTATCTCTTACGCACTTCATACATATTAGTGTTCTGTCAATTGGGGTTGCATATGTAAGAGGCACAGAGACACAGGTGGATAAAGACTCCAAACTTCAGGTGAATTCAGTTATGAACCTGGCTTTGCACTTATTCCTGCAGTTGCAGCAGAAATGCCTAACCCATGTGAACTGTTACTAATGCCCGGTCACACACACCTGTGTGGCCTCACACACTGACACAAGTGAGACCAAGCAGGGCCAGTCACAAAACTTCCCCTTGATCAAGTTCATCGAGCAAACAGTGGGGGAGGGCTGAGATGCTACCACTCACCTGCTGGAGTTCACTGCTGCCCACGGCAGTGCTGGCAGACCCAGCACACCCTCATGCCTTACCAGTGCAGTTTGGTGCTGACGTTTAAACCCCCAGTTTTTGTTAACATGCTGGACTGTGGCCTGGCAAGCCTGCAGTACCGGAATGCCACCAGTCTCCTACTGCTGGTGACAAGGACTGTAGCACTACACTGACAATTGGAGTAATAACACCTTGAATGAGATTAACAGCGCCCTGTCTGCACATTTAGCAGATGTATGAATCCAACTCCTTCAGTGCGCATGCCTCCACATCTCCTGGCTTCAAATCTGTGATGAGAGAATAACAAAACTATACCTTTGCTTAAAGGGATGCCTAGCGTTGAAAGATGAGTTAGGAGGGGTACCTTTTGCAATGCATAATCACAAAGGAATTAGGTACAGCATGAACCCCCAACACCTAACTGCCCGATTTCAATCACTGGAACGGCGTCCTCTTGCAGCACCCCATCCTCAGTACACTTGTTTGTCTGCTAGGTTTAAGGACCCACTTGTGCTTTCCAATTTAAAAACGCGATCATTGAAAAAGGTTTATTCCTGTACCACACCGAAACATAATTGAAGCAGATTTAAAACACGACCTTACTCACACTTAAATAACTTAAGCCACAAAATTCAAATACGCTATGTACTGTTAGCCTCACCAAAGCATCACCTTGTTAATTAGGCTAATGATACACACACACAGTTCAGTTACTGTCACAAAACCAATTCCTATTTAAACACGAGATGGTGTTAGCATGGTAAGCGAGATTTAAACGCCTGCCCTCGGGCCGGCTCCCTGCTCTCCGCTCCCCGCCCCCACGTTACCAGTGCCCAAACGCGCCAGCTCTGCCCGCTGCTCCCTCCGTGTTCCGCCAGGCGTACGAGGCAGCGCCCCGCCGAGCCCCCTGCGGGGAGGCCGGGCGCACACCGGGGCGAACGGCCGGCCCCGCCGAGCAGCCATTAACAACCGCCGCTCGGTAACCACGACAGGGCGGGGCTTTGCTCTCCTGGGAAGCGCGTTAAGGAACGCGGAGGCTGCGGAACGAAGCGCACCGACGGCCGCTCGCCCCCACCCCGCGCGGCCCAGGGAGGAGCAGGGTCCCGATGGGGCTCAGGCGGAGCGGCGCCGGTAACAGTCCCCCGCCCCAGGCGGCACCGAGGGGCATGTCTCGGCCACTCACTCGCCCACACTCTCCGAGGGGAGCCTGTCGCGGCGCGGCTCACCTGGGTGCCGGCCTCCAGCAGGAGCCAGTCGCCGTTGGCCCCGACCCGGCGGAGACACCAGGCTAGGTGCGGTGCCCCGCGCGCCGCCATGGTGTCCCCCGCCGCAACAGGCGAGAGCAATCGCTGCGGCAGCAGCTGCGTTCTCGCGAGACGAGGGAGGCTGCGCACCGGCCAGCAGCACGGCTAATCGAACGCAGAGCGTGAGAAGAGGCACTACGTGCGCCCTAGGAGTGGGCTAGGACGATTGCGGTCGCCACCTCCCCAGCGGCGCTCCGTGATCGTCTTCCGCTATCCCGTCGGCCCCTTCTGCTACCGCCCTTCTCCCCGCCCTTTCCGGAAGCCACTTCGCTTCTGTCCGCCCTCGGCCACGATGGCAGCGGCTGGCCGGCTGCGGCGGCGGCTGCTGCTGGCGGTGCCGTGGCGCTGGCGCTGCAGCCCCCACCGCGGGGGTGCCGGCTGTCCGCCGGCGTGGCAGGTCCGCGCTGCCTTCTTACGCTTCTTCCAGGAGCGCCACGGCCACCGCTGCCTGCCGTCGACCTCTGTGCGGCCCCGCGGCGACCCGCGCCTCCTCTTCGTCAACGCGGGCATGAACCAGGTGCTCCCTTCAGCTCACCGGCCCAGGGCTCCGGCCCCGCCCCGGCCGCGGCCCGCCTCTGCAGGTCTCCTCCGCGTCTTCGGAGGAGTGTGGCCCGTCCCGGGGTGACCCCTTTCACGGAGGTTTCCTGAGGCGGGAGGGGGTCCCGCGGGGGCTTACCATGCCGCTGCCCTCCCGTTCGCCTCTCATAGCCCCAGGCAAAGCCCCCGGCGCTGGGCGGCACCTAGCAATAGCAGCTGTCTCTCTGCCTTGGTTTGTAGTTCAAGCCCATTTTCCTGGGCACGGTGCACCCCCGGAGCGAGCTGGCACAGCACCGGCGGGTGGTGAACAGCCAGAAGTGTGTGCGTGCGGGAGGGAAGCATAATGACTTGGAGGATGTGGGCCGAGATACTTCCCATCATACCTTCTTCGAGATGCTGGGGAACTGGTCCTTTGGCGATTACTTTAAGGTGAGGCGATAGGAGTGAACCCTACATCTTAAAATTGGAAAGGGAGAGAGCCGTTGAAATGAAGTTCTTTGATGTTTGACTGTCATTCTAAAGAGCCTTCGTGCATCACTGTGCATCCTGAATCACTGTACTTTATGTTCCCTGCCTGCTCAGGAGGAGGCATGTAGCATGGCCTGGGAGCTCTTGACAGAGGTCTACAAGATCCCCAGAGATCGTCTCTACGTCACCTATTTTGGTGGAGACTCCTCACTGGGGCTGAGTGCAGATGAGGAGTGCAGGGATGTATGGCTCCGCCTGGGGTAAGTGTGTTAGAGAAGAATTTCTGCTGGTGTTGATGTTTCAGTCTCCATAGTCTCCCATTTGCTCTTTAGTTGATGATAATCAGATATAGGGGCCAAAAGTTGGGCTTTAAACTAATTTTGTTTCTTGTTTGGGCTGTTAAAAGTCAGCTGGGCTCTGAGCACTCTGGGGCATTTGACCTTTAAGCTGTTTCTCAGATGTTATTAGTCTGGGGGGCTGAGACTGGCTGTCCTGGATGAAGTGCGTGAAGGATCTCTGATCCTTTGCTTCCTCTCCATCATAAGCTGCAGAGAGTGCATTCTCCTCTGAAAACTAGCAATGGCTGCTTCAGTGTGAGGGTGAAGCCATTGCAGAAAGCACTACTGTGCTTTGGGAGCTTGTTCCAGGCTGTATGTGGGCTTTGGACTCAAGGCAGCCAGCTCTGTGCTATTGTTGGTGTTCAGCTTTGTCCCCTGTGATCAGGTCTTAGCTCTGCTGGAATTCCCTTCAAGGAGGAAGGTGGCTCCACAAACGCAGTGAAGAGCCTGTCTCTGTCAGCAGGAGCCAGACTGAGTTTGCCAGCCATTCTAGGCAGTGAATAGGATCCTGTCTGGTTTGGTCCAACTTGTTCCTGCTAAGGAGAGTAATTCTGTGTGAACAGAAGCAAAGGAATCCTAATGTGTTTTGTTATTGAGTTTGTATAGTCAGAAAGGATTCTTCCCTTCCAACTTACTCTGTGATCTAGGCTGCTGTGTGCTTTGTGTGCATGCCCCAGTGCTGCCACCTCTGTTTGCCTTTCCAGGGTGCCTGCCAGTCATGTGCTTCCTTTTCCATTGAAGGACAACTTCTGGGAGATGGGGAACACGGGTCCCTGCGGTCCCTGCACAGAGATTCACTACGACCATGTTGGTGGTGGCAGAAATGCTGCAGTGCTGGTGAACCAGGGCAGCCCCGATGTAGTGGAGATCTGGAACCTGGTCTTCATGCAGTATAACAGGTACCAGGCATCTGGTCTGAACCCTAGAGTCATTCCCCTTGTCTGACTCCAAAATGGTACATGTGTATTCTTAGACATCTCACTGCTTTCCGTGAGTTGGTAGGACAAGAGGGAAGTTATGGAGATGTGCAGAGTGTGGTTCTTGGTCCCCTGTGCTTTACTTGTCCTGTCTTCCTTCAAACTCTGCTGCATATTCTTCCTCACTGCTGTGTCTCGGAGGTCTCTTGAGGTCTGCAGCAGCCTGGGAAAACCTGCAGAAGGAGGAGAACGCCTTGGGCCTCGGTTCAGGAGAGGCCTTTTTCCCTGTGATACAGTCTATCCTGACTATCTAATGGTCAGATCCTAGCTGCCTGACAGTGCTAAGGCAGGCAGCTGTTACTCTTGTCCTTGTCCTGAGCTTCCTTTTGTTGGGTCACCGGCTATTTCCATCCCCTGTCACTCTCCCATTCTCTTTCACTCACCTGCTCATTTTCTTTGCCCCTGAACTGACCCTTGCTTCTCTTCTGCCTTTTATTTTTCTTGGCTGGCTGACAGAGAGGTGGAGGGGAATCTGCTTCCCTTGCCGCAGCACCACGTGGATACAGGAATGGGCCTGGAAAGGCTGGTAGCAGTTCTGCAGAACAAACGCTCCAACTACGACACAGATCTCTTCACTCCCATCTTGGATGCCATTCACAAGGTGACGGTGCTTCTGCTCAGAGTCAAAGCTAAGCAACAGCTCCTTGAGTGTACACTGCTTGCCTGGTACCGTAGTACAGCCTTCTCCACACATGTTACTGTGTGGTATTTTAAGACAGGAGGTATGTCCAGCCAGGTCCAGAGCAGCATTCTAGGGAAACTGGGGAGAATTCCAGGTTGGAAATCTGCTGGGATATCAGCACTGCTGATCTGTTTTTCCTCCAAAGTTTCTTAAATTCCTCAGTGCCAGGACATTGGCTGACCTAAGTACAGAAGTCTTGGTCTCTAATGCTCTGGAAGGATTTAATGAGCTCATCTTAGGTGCCCAAGGTTCGGAGGTAGTTGAGAAGCATGATGTCAAGTGTAGCTGCCTGCCTTTTGCATTGAAACTTTTCCTTCTGCAGCTGTTAATTTCTGCTGATCTATCTCCTTACTTTCTCTTTTAGGGCTGCAGGGGGCCAAAATACCAGGGTCTGGTCGGGGATGCTGACATTGGGCGTGTGGACATGGCCTACCGTGTGGTGGCAGATCACGTGCGCACCTTGTGCGTGTGCATCACTGATGGCATCTACCCAGGCCTCTCTGGAGCAGAGTAAGGACGTAAGGAAAATGGCATGGGGTGGACAGAGTTAGATCTAGAAAGGCATATAGGCAGCCAGGGGAGAGGTTCTGGTGTGCGCCCAAGATAGGGCATGCATGATCTTTGGGGAGGCAGGAAGGTGAGAGCTTGGAAGAGGTTCCAATCAGCAGGCTCATCCTTGAATGGGTGTACAGTGTGGGGAGTAGCTGGCCTGTGTCGATAGATCAGACCAGAGGAGCTGGGGGGAGCGGTGTGCTGGAATTGGGAGCTGGACAGGGATGCTCACATGGCTGCCTGACGAATCCCACCCTGTTTTCAGGCTGGTGCTGCGTCGGATCCTGCGCAGGGCTGTCCGCTTTTGCTCTGAAGTCCTTCACGCTCCACCTGGGCTCCTGGCCTCCCTAGTGCCTACTGTAGTGGAAGTACTGGTGAGTAAAAACTGCTGCCTTGCGGGGAGGTGGGAAGAGTATCACACATGTCCTGTTCGGCCCCATGTCCTTTTCCTGTATATTGTCAGGAGACAACCTTGTATGTGAAGGAGCTCCAGGAGAGTATATCTGGTGCTATGCATCACAGCAGTAAAAATCTCTTGTCTCCTGATCATTTGTTATGGGAGGGAGGGGGCCTAGTGTGACCAGCAATACAGGCAGCACAAGTATGTGTATATGGAAGTACACATTGTTATTTCCTGAGGGCAGTGCCTTCCAAGCTGTTGTTTGTGGTTAAAGCCATCTGAAATTTGTCCCTGTGAGTACTAACAGCATCCTAAAAGACAATGCTTTCTTCCTGTTGTGAATGGACATGTTTGCCAAGAGATGCAGTGCAGGGACTAGCAGAGGTGGGTTGCAGAGAGGTAGCCAGGAGATGGCAGCTGTAAGTCCATGTGCAATTCTTCCTCTATGCTGCTGTCCCTGGAGCTGTGCGCTGGGGCTCCCTTCACACTCACCTGCCTGAGAAATCTCTATAATGCTTGCGGCATGCTCTGAGATTCCCCAAGGAAGATGCTGAGGATGTTATCACTAACTGAGGCTCACTCCACAGGGAGATGCCTATCCAGAGCTGATGAGGAATGCAGACCAGGTAAGCAATGTGGAATCCCCTGGAGAGAAACCCCATCTCATTATCTTTGTGAGGCACTGATCTGAGGGGCAGAAGTCAGCCCTTCCTTGGGACTCAGCTGGAAGAGTTTGCATAGCTTCCTCCATAACTGTATTCTCATGGGTGGGCTGAGATATGCTGGGAACATGTTTGTATCCTGGCTGCAAGAAGTATCTGTGGCAGACTTCCTTGTGGGAGCTTGACTAGATCCTTACAAAGGACTGCTGGTCCTGGTATAAGGCAGCTATTGCTCTAAAAAAGCTAGGGCAGCTCTTTTGTTGAGTGCGAGTACAGCCTGTCCTAGCCTGGGTACAGATTGGTGATTTAAGGCTAGTCCTGGCTTGTTTCTGCTGACAGTAACTGCGACGAGCAATTTCTCTGGCTCTTCCAGGCATGCAGTTTTAATTGGGTCACAGATGTGAATGTCTGACAGGGAGCATTTGTCAGCCTCCAGCCTTCCTCAGGTGGGTGGTCAATACTTCCTTGACAGGAATGGTGATAGGAGGCACAATGACTTTGGCACTGATTAGTAATGCATTGGAGCTGTGTTGTGATGGATACTTACAGAACAAAAAGGCTGGTTCAAGCAGACACAACTTGATTTGGTTTGAGATGACTGTAGCAGGGCTGAGCTGAGCTGGGGAGCTCCCTGAGGTGATATGGCTAATTCTTCTGATCCTTGGCCAGATCATGGATATCATCAATGAGAATGAGGCTGCTTTTCTGTCGTCCCTCGAGTGTGGGAGGCGCATCATTGAGCGGACAGTGCAGCAGATGGAGCCCTCCACAAATTTCCCAGGTGCGTCTCCCTCCTCTGACAAGCTGCACTCAAAGATGGGTCCAGGTCCTCACAAGCATTGCAGTCAAAACTGGTGGATGTCTGCCTCCCCCACATGTTTTCAGTGACCTTCTAGCCTCGGGGCAGAGGAGCAGATGTTGCTCCTTTCTCTAGATTGCAAGTGTTTTCTAGTACTTTGTTCTCACAACAAACTAGGCTCCAGGAAAGTTAGAAACATTCCCTTGTTGCTTTGTTGACTGATTAACTAGGTCCTTATAAGACACAGTTGAAAAAATGAGCCCAGGAAGTAACTGGCACAGCTGCCTGTCTAGATGTGCTGCACTGAATTTTAGCAGGGATTGGGCTGTGGGTCATCGTTAATACTCAGTCCCATACAAGAACAACTACGTGGCTTTTCTTCCCTTCCCCATTACCAGAGCAGTTGCACACAAGACAGGTGAATCCAGTTACCAAGGCACACCCCATCCAAGCAAATCTTGAGATGCCTCCGCTTTCTGTGTTCACACAGAGTTTGTGTCATTCTTTTTGTCCTACAGCTGAAGTAGCCTGGTCTCTCTATGGGAATTTGGGATTCCCTCTGGATCTGATTGACTTGATGCTTGAAGAAAAGGGAATCAGTTTGGATTCAGCTGCTTTTAATGAACTTGCTCTGGAAGATGCAAAGGTAAGAGAGAGACTTGCCTTGTCAGAACAATTTGGAGCCTTCCCTCCCTCCTGTGAGCATGGAGGCAGAATTCCTTTCGCTCCTGAGGTTCTTCAGATGCACCACAGGGTCACATGCCTTTTTCCCTAAAAGGGAAGTGGGGTCATAATGCCTTTTCTTCTGGGTGCAGGACTGAGAAGTATTGGCTGGTGATTCTCTTCAGATCAGTAGAAGTATTTTATGATGCTGACTGTTGCTTGAGTGAAGGTTATCATAGAATTATATAGGATCAGTGTCCTCTGTCAGTCATGTAGTCCAGCTCCTCACACAAAGTAGAGCTAGCTCAGACAGCCCAAACAGCAAGTGATTTATGAAGAGTTCACAAAATCTCCTTGGTCTCTATACTGCTGGAAGACTTGCAGTGCCCCTCCGTGCAGTAATTGGAGTGAGACCTTACTCTCCTGAGCTTTAACGGCCTGGAAGTTTCACAGCTACACAGCAAGGTGTGTCAGGAGGGTTGTGTAAGCTGTTGGTTATGGCCTGCCTCAAGGCTTACGCAGGGTGGTATTGAGTGCTTGTGGGGTTTGAAGGAATGGGGCTGGTTTAGCAGTAGCCTCCATCAGCCTGGATCTAAACAAGCCTTTTCCAGGAAGGTGGAAGAAGTTGTTCCTAGCCTTACAGCTCCAGTTACCATTTTTTGAGTGCCCCCACGTATCTCCCATCTAACAGTGCATTTGCTGTGCTGTAGCGGAAGGCTGGTGGCCCACAGGCAGGACAGCCGGAGGACATAAACACACACCTTGATGTGCACTCACTGGCTCAGCTGCGGAGCAACAACGTGCCTGCTACTGATGATTCTCCAAAGTACGCCTACACACTCGGGCAGCACGGGCAATACGGTAAGTGGCCAGGTCCTATCTGTAAGGCAAGCTCTGCCTGAAGGTGCTGGCATCCCTTACAAGACAGCTTTTACTGCCTAACCTCATGCATGCAGAACATGTAGTTTGCATTTCAGACCTGTGCACCTTACTGCTGCATCTTTTCTCTGCCCCTGTTCCTCATCCCAAAGTAGGTGCTTTTCCTATTGCTGTTGGTGTGTCCCCAGAAAGGCTCTGGGCTGGTGACAAGGCTGTCAGCTCTGGATTGGTATTGCTGTGCGTGGTGAAGCAGAGACTGTTTATTTCTGCTAGAGATGAGTCTGTCCCCAACAATTAGGCTTCTGGGCATGAGTGCTAGGGGAATGAAGAATAATTATGCAAAGGTTTAGGTAGTTGTCTAGAGCCATGCACTTGCTATTTCTTTGGCAGACCACTAGATGCCAGTGCAGGCTTTTTATCATTCAGGATTACTGGGGTTGCTGGTGCTCTAGGGAAACGTGAAGCTAAACCACAGACAGTAAGAGGTGGTGTCACAAACAATTACAGTTAGCTGTGTACAGCCAGCTCTCTCTTACCCAGTGTGCTGGTGGCAACCCACACTGAGCAGAAGGTGAGGCAATTCAAGCTACATGTACTACAGCAAGAGCACAATAGAGGGGCAGAAAAGCCCAGCAGTGACATTGGCTGAAATTTCCAAGCTAGCACTGTTCCACCTCCTCAGTCTCTGAATCATGGAATCATTCAGGTTGAAGGGGATCTCTGGATGTCCAGTCTCTTGATCAACGGAACATCAGTTTCACAGTTAGATCAAGTTGCTCAAAGCCTTGTCCATTTAAGTTCTTGGTATCTTTAATGACAGAGATCCCACAGCCTCTCTGTTTCTTGCTCTTTATCACTCTTGGTGTGAAAAGTGTTTTTCTTTATGTGCAACTAGAATTTCCTGTACTCTAGATGTAGTCTCACAAGTGCTAAATAGGGGTGAATGATGACTTTCTTTTGACCTTTTGACCTTGTGTTCATAAAGCCCAGCAGGCAGGCAATCTTCCTTGCTACGAAGGGCACCCTTCTGAATTGTGTTGTGTTGAATTGTGTTGAATCAGCTTGCTCCTGAGGACCCCAAGGTTTCTGTCAGTCCATTTCTGGAGCCTGCTGAGATGCCTCTGAAAAGCAGCCCTGCTCTTCAGTGTATCAGCCCATCCCCACCGATTTGTTGCCATATACAAGCAGGATATGGGTGCATCTCATCTTGTCATGGATAGTCATTAATAAAGATATTAAAAGATATTGGCCCTAATATCAGGCACCAAGTAGCTGTACTAGTAACTGAGTATCAGTTGAACATTGAACTGTTGAGCAATTCTCTGTGGGGCCAGCTGCCCAGCTGGTTATACACCCGCCTTCTGGTCCACTTGTCCAGTCCATATCACCTGAGTTCTGCTTCAAGGAGCCTAGAGGAGAGCATGTTAGAAGCTTGCTGCATTAAGGAAGCTGACATTCCTGTCATGCCTTGTCCACCCAGTCTGTTACCTCTTCGTAGAAGGCAGGCAGGTTTGCCGACCTTGCAGTGTAGCAAGATGTAGATGTGTCCATGCTGCATCTTGTTGTATCAGTCTCATGTGGAGTCAGATTGGGCATCCCTTCCTGCTTACATGCTGCTTAGCATGTCTGTCACTAGGCACGTGAGGGGTGACTTGGTTGCAAATAATAGATCCTTTGTCCTTTCTGGCAATAGGTGTTCCTTTCCTACCAAGGTAAAGGAAAGTGCCAGGTCTCAGTACAGACTGGATGTTGGCAGAGTTGGCATGAGGAAGTGACTCCTCCTTTCCTGTTGCACTAATTGCTGCCATCTTCTTCCCCCTGACAGAATTCAGCCCGTGCCAGGCCACTGTCCTGATGCTGTATAAAGATCAGTCTCTCCAGAAGGAGGTTGGGGCAGGGCAACGCTGTGGTGTAATCTTGGACAGGACTAATTTCTATGCAGAGCAGGGTGGGCAAGCCTCTGACCAAGGCTACATGATGCGTTTAGGACAGCAGGTAAGATCTTTTGCTGCCTGAACCCAAGGCTGCCATGGGTGCTGAGGCCGGGCAGAATTCCTCAAGTGATGGGCTGGTTTACTGTGTTAATTTGCAAGCTGCTGACTCTTTGCAGTTCCCTTGGCTTTGCATCAGGGTTTATGGGTTGAGGGAGAAGCAGCAGTAACTTCACAGACGTGTACTTGCTGCTCTGGTTGTCTCTCTCTGCCCTTTGCAAGGGCTTCTTGCTGGGGAAGACTGTAAAGTCTTCTGGATCTCCCTTCAGTGTGCTGCACTCTTGCCAGCTGGGGTTGCAATGCAGAAAGAAGGCAATCAATAATCAGAGAGTCTAGGAGCTGAGTAACTTGTCTCTGGCCGGTCCTGGACCAACTGCAAGCAGTGCCCAACCTGAGACCCAGAGCAAAAACTCGTATCCCTCCCAAAAGCATCAGGGAGGTCCTCCACTTCTGCAGCATGTTCCTTCAACCTTGCGAGAGGAAGAGCTTTGACCCTTTCCTGGGAAGTTACATGGGATGCATCTTTCTCTCCTTTGCAGATTCCAGCTCTTGGGAATCACCCCTGAGCATTGATGCTGCCTTTTTAGCCTTCCAGAATGTGATAGTGCCTTGCTCAGCACTTCTGCCCAAGCTGAAGCGGCGATCAAGTTTCTGTTGCCAGCCCAGTGAGGCAGAAATGGCACCTTGGCAGCTGCTGTCCATTTTCTTATGGACAAGTATTCTTGTTAGGAAAGTTCATCAGCATGGTGGTGTTACTGTACCTCTGCTGTGAGCTGATAGCCTCAACATGTTGTGCAGCAAGTGACTGGGTGCAGGGAAGGTCTGAGGCACACTGGTCACATTCACAGTAACCTTCTCCCCGCTTTTCCCACCCCATCCCTGCCTTTTAGGGATCAGGTGTGTTTCCCAGTCAGATCAAGCAGGAACCTAGTCCAGGTATTTGGATTTTTCCTGTGTCCTAACTCGTCTTTTCTGTCTCTTTGCTCAGGACATACTCTTTCCCGTAGAATCAGTTTGCCTCTGTGGTGGTTACGTGGTCCATGAAGTCACTGCTGTAGAAACACTGTGTGCTGGGGACCAAGTGCAGCTCTTTGTGGATGAGGTGATAAATCACTGCTCTTAACCTTTTCCTTGCTTTGAGAGTCTTGAGATGTCCCAAGTAACCTGGGGAGAGCCTTGTCCCTTTATTCCTGAGACCGTTCTTCATGATGTGCAGTGGGAAGGAGACCTCACAACTGACTCTGTAATTTTCTATAAGCCATTGGCCTGTGCAGAAGTATCCAGCCTACCCTTTGCTGTTTTACAGAGCTGGTCCCATGGGAAAAGAAGTTAGCTCTGCCCTGTGACATGAATCAATCTGTCAGCTGTACTACCTATTTCTTTTCCCCCATCTTCTCCAATTCCCTCACATGCAGCCTTTCCCTTATCCCTTCATGTCATCTCCTGCTCCCTCGAGCTGTGGAGAACCAGCACTCTCTAACAGTTTGTCTGTGCTTTCAGGCACAGCGGCTGGCCTGCATGACAAACCACACCGCAACACACCTGCTGAACTTTGCGCTCCGCCACGTCCTGGGTGACAACACAGAGCAGCGAGGGTCCCATGTAACAGCAGAGCGTCTGCGCTTCGACTTTGATGCCAAGGTGACTCTGGACTTCTGTTTTCTTGTTCTCAGCAGTATCAGCATCCCTGTACTGGCCTTCTCTCCAGGGATTTTTCTCCTCTCACCATAATTACTCCTTTTGAGACAGGTCACTTTTTATCTGAGCAATGAAACTTGACCCTCTGGACTTGACTGGCTCTGCTTTGCATTGACCTGACTCTGAGCAGGGCTTGCTGAGGGAATGAATGGGGGTCAGAAGTGAAAGAATTTAGCAAGGCCAGTGGTCATGGGACTGACCTGAATAGTGTACAGGGGTCTTTGAGAGATTCACCAGCTTGGCTGTGGGACATATCTGATGTCTGTGCTGGTCATCCAGGTGAGAGGGGTTTGGAACTGAAAACTGTTGGATCAGGGTGAGCAGTGGCCCTCGTAACCTATTGCTAATTGCGGCATCTCTTGAAGAGTTTGGTTGGTGCTCTTGGATCAAAAATCCTTATCCCTCATGGGAGGAGGGGGTGGGAGTTCCCTTTTACAAGCAGGGAAGATGAGTTGCAGGAGGAGAGAGGTGTGTGTGCCCAAGCTGAGTTGCCTGGGGGCTCTGCTCCAGTTCTCCCACCTTTGTTCTGTACCTCTCAGGAGGCTTCTGCTGAAAGTGGCTGATTTATTTCCTCAGGACCCTGTGACTGTGGAGCAGCTGCAGCAAGTGGAGCAAGTGGTCCAGGATGTGATCAAACGAAATGAGGTTGTGCATATGGCTGAGGTCCCACTTACACTGGCTAGAAGAGTTCAGGGACTCCGTACAGTGGATGAGGTATGACAGGATGGCCACACGCATCTTCATGTGCATTCTCCTTCAGCAGGAATCATCTGAGTCACAAGAGATGTTGATGCAACAGGTTTCTGCAAGGAAATTGACTTCTAAAACTGAAGAAGGAAAATGGGGCAGAGATGAGATCTCTGGATCACTGTGTTGTAGAACATGGAGGCTGGTGATGCATAGGCTTTCTGCTCATTTCTTTGGACCAAAAGCTTTTAGTGTCACCTAATTGTTTCTTTCTCCCCATGGTTGCTGGCTGTGGGGGAGCAGCAGTGCTGCCCCTGACTCTGGGGCTAGTCTAGAATTGGGGAAAAATGAGGCAGACGCCTGAAGCCATGTAGTTAGTCTGTAAGTGCCCCTGAAGGACCATGTTGTTAGCTGCTGATCCATGTCTCCTCTGTCAGGGGTATCCAGATCCAGTGAGGATAGTGTCCCTGGGGGTCCCTGTGGAGAGTGTGCTGACCTGCGACTCTGAGGCTGCAATGCAGACCTCTGTGGAGCTCTGCTGTGGGACGTAAGTGACTTTTACTTGCAGTCAGAAGGTGTGTTTGTGGGCACTGGTGGCTGAGGTAGAGATATTCTTGCAAGCCCCACTCCCTGCCCCTGTGCAACTAAGTTTCCTCGCCAGAAAGATGCTGTGAAGACAGGATGGGCTAGTTGTGAAGCTTTGGAAGTCCTAGGGTGAAAAACTTTAGTGAAAAGCAAAGCATTTTTCCTTGCTTCATAGTCTGAAACCAACCTAGAAGATGAAGGGCACCAGCAGAATGCGGGAAAGGGGTGTGTGACCTGTCACACCAGAGTTACAGGACTTTAGGTTTGCAGGGGGGCTGGGAACCCAGCAGGAGACTCTGAGAGGGTTGCAAGGTCTTGAGACCGCTCTGATTAATTTAATTATCTTTGCCCTCTTTTATTTTTAGCAGTAATGAGAGTAGAAGAAGAGTTAGTCAATCTTGGGACAATTCTGACACCAAAAAAAAAAAAAAAAAACCCACAAACCAAGAACAAATTTGCCTTTGACCAGATACAGCTGAAAATGAGAAAGTTTCTAGTCGTGAGATTGTTCTTGTGGGAGTAGTGGGACAAGAAGCTGCATGGGAGTGGAGATGATCAGTTCCTGTGAAGCTGTCTGAAATGATTACTTGTAACAGAACCTGAGACACTGTAGTTGTTTTCATACCCAACATTAAATAGCCAAGAAGGAAAGGAAAGGTTGTGACTGCACAACTACTCCGTGACTGGAGTTTACTGGCCAGGCTGTGAGCTGGCCTGATAAGAGAGTGGTGGAGTTGGAGTAAAAAATTACTTTCTACAAGGTTCAGTAGCAGCTGAGTAGAAGAGAAAAATCCCAATTCATTCCACTGCTGAAGGAAAGGAGGAAAGTGAGGCAGAACTTGGCTGTTATGCACCATTTGACAGCAGCCTTCTGGGCAGGTAGCACAGAGTTCCTCTGGAGTAGCCTCAGCTCTCCTGTGCCTTGCCTGACAGGGTGCCATCAGGATTTTAGGGATGGGAAAGGATTGAAGCTACTGGGAGTGGGGAGGGGCTGCTGGACTTGAGACTTGTCTAAAAGGAAAGCAGGCTTCCTGATTTTTGTTACCAGAGAGCAGCTTGTTTCTCTGCTGACTTTGCAGGCACCTTCTACAAACAGGAGCTGTGGAAGATCTGGCCATCATCAGTGAGCGTCAGCTTGTTAAAGGGATTAGCCGTGTCATTGCAGTGACAGGGGGACAAGCCAAACAGGTAAGAAAGGGGGAACTGAGATTTCAGCTGTGTCAAGGCAATGCCAGAAGGACCCAGCTTTGTTGGTTCATGGTTACACAGCTTTCCCCCTGCTTTGCCTGGAGCCTCCCTGCAATGCCCGATCTGGCTTCCTCCTTCACCCCTGGACCCAGCTCTGCTGCTGTACCTCACTAGTCACCTCCACTCCCCCCATCCTAGCCTTCTGTCTTCTTGACCTCCCCTCAGACCCCCTTTTCCAAGATAAGAACTTGGCACAAAATATCAGGAAGTCTCTAGACTCTAAATTTCAGTCCCCAGGTAGGTATTTAAAGGTATGATCCTTTGTGCTTTGGTTTCGCCTCCTGCTCACCTCCTGCCTATCACAGTTGGATTTGCATTTTATGGTTGCAGGGCTCTGGCCTCATTCTTACAGCTGTTTTGCTTCTTTTCTTTAGTCTTCCTGCTAAACTGTGGTTCTGGTCTGAATGGGTCTGTATAAAAAGTAAGCAACCTATTACTGTGTCAGTGAGATTGCTCTGTCCTTTGAATATCTGGAAGTGTCAGGGGCCGTGCAACCTTGCCTGCTTCCTTTAAGGCTGCAGAGTAGAGTGACTTGCTGTCAGTGGGACTGGGAAGACGAAAGTCAAAGCCCACCCCTGCAAATCTGTCACTTTTTGGTTGGCTGTCCCCTGTGCATCTATCTGTGTCCCTAGCAAGGTTTTTCTTGGTATAGAAGAACAAAGAGCTGCAGGGCACATCTGCATGCTTTGCTGGAAGTGCTGACCTGGAGAGCCCCTGAGAGGAGCTTTGTGCATGTGTTAATCAGACAAGGGAGACTGCAGGCATGAGGGAGTGACTTGAAACAAGGAATGTGTATCCTAGCTAGTCAGAGCAGTCCTCACTGTTCACAGCTTTTCTTGTATACTCCCTGCTGTCCTGGTCTGAAGGGTAGCAGGACCATCGTGGGCACAAAGATCTGGCAGAGAGGAAATGCTCCAAACCATAAGGATTTTCAGTGGTGAAAAAAGCTTGTATTAGCTTTTTTATTAACAGTAGTGTTGGTATTGGGGAAAGCAGTAAGAAATGCACCAAGACCAGCTGAACTGGTCTTCAGGAAATGTGCTTGAACAGTTAATGAGTTTTCTTTAATTTTAGTGTTTCTTTTGTTTGTTCCGTCATTAGTTTCAAGATAGCATTTGCTAATGAAAAAAGAGCACTAAGAAGTAAACAGGGCTTCCAAGTTTTTTCTCACTGAAATCGTAGTGATTTGGTGTGAGGTACTGAGGAAACAGGAATGCATGACAGCTTGGTCCTTTGGATGTGACCATCTAGTGTTGGTTGCAAATCTAGAGAGAAACGTTCTGTTCCAGAGTCTCTTAGGGACAGTCATTCTTAAAGCCTCTGTAGGTGTCTTCCCTCTAGATCCTGAGCAGTAATTCAGTGGTTATGACCCTACTGCCTCCCCACTTTCTCTGTACCTGTTCATTCTTTCTGTTGCTTCATTTGAAGCATTCTCTCCCTCCTTTTCTCTAGGCCCGGGAAGTAGGCCAGTGCTTGGCTATGGAAGTGGACTCTGTCTCCCTACGAATGAAGCAGAGGACCACCTCTATTCCCGAGATGCAGAACCTCTCCAAAGAAGTGGGGCAGTTGACAAAAGTAAGGATTACATTCCTGTACAGAAAGATCCCACCATGGGCTCAAGGCACATGACTTCTTCCCTACCAGGTTCACATCTTACCATAGTCAATAGCAAGGGCATGTTGCTAGCTGCTAGTGCCACTTTATTTGCAAAGATTTCAAGCAGTGTCTAGGTGCCTCTGTTGTAGATGACCAGCTGCCAGAGGGAATGTGACAGTGGTGGGAAGGATAAAACAGTGAAAAAGGGTTCCCAGGCTTTTCCTCAGGCTTTAAATGCCCAGGTGAAAAGAGAAAGCTACACACCACAGTGACTGGCTGGCCTGATCACATAGGGGGGTATAGGAGTGTTTGGAAAGAGGCCAGGCTCCAACCTGACCTCCCAGAGAACTAGCAATTTATTTCTAGGCATATTTTAGTGTCCTTATGCAGTAAATTGTCTTGCAGGTGGTGGCTAGCACTGCAATGCCTCAGTGGCAAAGAAAAGAACTACAAACTATCCTCAAAGCACTGCAGCGAACAGCCAACATGGCCATCAAGAAACTGGAGATACAGCAGGTACTGTGGCAGCAGCACACTCACTTGCAGCCTGTTAATAGCACTGTGTGGTGTGCACCAGTGGACCTGGTGTCTCTGTCATGTTTCACAGCCACTCAGTCACTAGAATGCCATTAGAAGGCAAAAGAAAGCAGACAACACAGTGCAACACAAGCCCTGTGTTGGGTTGATTTCAGTGGCATTAGCCAGGGCTATCGCTTAAAATGCAGTGAATGACTGACTGGGCTTTTGGCACCTGCAGAATCCCTGTATCTCTCTGCCTGTGAGGATGGAGAGCCCCATATCAGCACTTTGGCAAACACCAACAGGTGGATGGGCATCACTTTTGCTGTTTACACATGGAGATGAGGTGGCCTTGAAAATTGGCTTTACAAGGTCACACATTAAGACAGTGGCAGGGCAGAGCCTTTCTCCCAATCACATGAATATTGCTCTGGCTTCCCACTGCCTTTATGTCTTGCTAATTTACGTCATTACATTGAAATCCCTTTGGAAGTGCTTATTGTGTTCTCAGCAAGAAGTATTACTTTCTTAAAGTAGGAGCATCTTGCCGCAGGAGACACATGGTGATGTGTAGGTCCAGGAGAGAGGCTGGGGACTGAGCAGGTCACTGTCTATTCCACTTTTGAAAGGGGTTCATTTCTGCTTGCTTTTGAGGAAGGAGCGTTGTACAGGTCTTCACATGGAGATTTCAGTCTGATGGTCTTACTTCTGCTAACACACATTTCCTCTCTGTCCCACAGAGCAGCACTTTCATTCCTTATGTACATATGTTGCATATATATATATATATTGCCACCCAGCCCACCCTGTGCCACCTGTAGCCCCTCAAGTGCTGTGTGTTTCTTCCTCCAGGCTAAAGAGAAGGCACAAAGCCTGCTAGCAAAACATTGCAACCAATCTGTCATCATTGATACCATCCCAGCTGACTCTCTCTCTGTGAGTAATCCACATTACTTGTTGGCCCAGCGGTACCTCAGGTGCTGCATACAGTTAGAGGGAGCTGCTGAGCACATTTTCTGCTGCATGCTGGTTTCCTTTGCTGTAGCCTGAGCCCTCTTCTCCTTGCTTCTCCTAGATCCTAATGAAAGTAGTGAACCAGCTGTGTGACATGTCCCCTGGCACATCAGTCCTGCTGCTCAGCCCTCAGGTTTCTGGTGAGGTGCTCTGTGCCTGCCAGGTGTCCAAGGTAAGCAGAACCCTGGTAGAAACATGGGGAACCTGCTTGCAAAGGGGGACTGAACCCACTGCTCAGCAGGTCCCAGTTAAGGCTTTTCCTGGGATTCTGCCCAGTGTTGGTGGTTAATCACACAGGGGTAGGACCTGAGATGACCATACTGGGACCACATATGCTTTCAGTCTTTGCTGGGCAGAGATATCCCTGGATCCTCCAGGCCGTGTTTGCCCAGGGGCAGGACACAGCATTAACATGTCTTTGTGGTCCTCCCAGTCATGACTGCCTCAGGTTAGTGAGGGCACAGGCTGGGTGAGAGAACATTGTTACCTTTCTTCCTCCAGCCTGCAGAGTGCTCCACAGTTCAAATTACTTTGCTCTGTGTCTCTTCCCCAGAACTGCCACGACATGTTCTCCGCTGCTGACTGGGCTGTGGCTGTCTGTACGCAGATGGAAGGGAAGGCAGGAGGCTCTCCTGTGGTCGCTAAGGGCAGTGGAAAGGCCAAGGGCATGCAGGGAGCCCTGACTACTGCACTGGAGTTCGCTCAGAGTAAACTCTGAAATAACTGTGATGGTTTGGTGGCAGGACAGCTGCATGCAGCCCACCTGCAAGCTACATGGACACTTGATGCAGAGCACGTGTTAACACTCTACTGATCTGAAAGGTTTAGCAGCTCCCACACTGAACATTGCTGTGACCACTGCATTGGAGCATTTGGCTTCTGGCCATCAGAGATCAGCAGAGACCCCACTCCTGATCCCACTGACAGAACGATGCTGCCTGTTCTCAGCATGGACATATGGGGATTGAGCCTTGGAAAGCACCAGTTGCAGCAACAGATCCTACTTCTGTAACAGTGCAGTTCTGGCTACAAGATCAGCACTGAGAGGCTCCATGAGAGCATGGGGAGATAGCAGGGTGTTATTCTAAAGCCATTAAATGGTAGAGAGTGTTCTGATGTTTTCTGTTAGCTGCAATGTCTAACAATGGTCTGTTAGACTCTTGTAAGCAGTCCTATCCTACTGCAGAACTCAGGACACCCCTCTGATTAAAAATGCTACTATAATTTAGAAATAGGGAAAGAAGTTCCCCCCCTGCCTGCAGGCTCAGCTTTTTCAGCCTTTGCTTGTTAGGATGTGCAATGAGTAATGTAAAGCCAGTCCTCTGTACTAAAGCACAGAGGAAACAAAATCATCCCAGCCTCTACCTCTGTGCTTTGGATGAATGTTCTTATCCTTGTTTTCTCCTGCCACTCCCTTGTAACTCCTTCCTTCTCAAACTGCCTCCTGGTTTCTTACTTACCAGCACCCACCTAAAAACTGACATAGATCTGGTGAGTTGTGTGAATGAGGACCGTTGCTGTGTTGCAGCAGGGAGTTTAGCCTGGAGGTGAGCAGGTCTCCCTCCTAAACTGGTTGCTTTTCATGAGTGCTACCTGACACAGCAAACAGACATTTCAGACATCAGTGTTAGAGTGATGTCTAGAGCTCTTAGCCAAAGCACCATTAATTTAGATACTGTCTTGACCTAAATAAAGAGCGATCACAAACGGTAGCTGATGCAAAGGTGCAACAGGATAGCGATACAAGCAGGTTTTATCCTGTGAACAGCAACTCATCAGAGGAATGAATTTCACCAGAAGGTAGGGTTGCCTAGCACTGTGGAGGGAGGTGGAGGAGGCAGTAGCTGAATGCTTTTGGAGGGAGGAGGAGAAGGGGTGGAAGCACAGTGATGCTGAGGGCGGGGGAGCAGGAAATAGCTGTCACAAAGTTAAGGATTGGTGAAGAGGATGTAGTGGGGGATGGCCCAGTCTCCTAATGAGAGACTTCCTCCACTTTTCTTAGCTGCCTGTGTGAGGGGGGTGAGTAGCTGCTATGAGCCTCCTCTCCCTTCTCGCTTCAGTGAACAGCTCACCTGGGGAAAAAGGGAGGTGGACTTACTGGCATCACTAGAGCTGATCCTTGGAGACAGTATTTCCTGCTGTTCTGGTGAATCCCCAGTGCATGGACTTAGGTCCCATCCTCCCCTTTCCCTGCCACAGAAGGACAATGTTCCATGCTGCAGCCACAGTAGCTGCCATGTTTCTGCTTGGGACACCCTGTTTCAGTGACAGGTCAAGCGATGCTCAGCTGGGAGGGCCTGGGGGAATGAAACATGAGTTTTAAATGTAGTTCTCCAGACAAAATACAAGCCTATATTCCCTTACAGTCATCAAGGTGTGAGCAGTACCCTGGGCACACATTTGCAACTCTGAACACACACATGCACACAGAAGGGACGGCAGGAAGCGGGAAACTAATTAAAGAGATGATGGGGGTTTTTTGCTGTGAACAGGTGCTGTCAGGTTGGCAACACCTCCGTAAGTCCAGATGGACCCGAGGTACCTTAAGGGCATGTGCAGTGCAAGGGCTTGCCAGTCCCAGTCCCAAGCAACTACCCGACTTCAGCAAAAGGAGAGCAGAAAATACATGCTTTGTTCCAGAAGCTTCATTCTTGATGGCCTGGCTTGGGCTGCAGAGAGAGAGGCTGGCATGCAGAGCTTTCAAGAAGCCTAGCTCTCCCTAGGCTCTGCACTCCAGGTCCTGTGGGACTCCCAGAAGGAAGGTGTTTGGATCATAATGGTGGTAGTGGAGCTGAGTCACACAGAGGATGCCAAACACATGCTGAGCCACAGGCTGAAAAGCCATGGGGCTTGGTCCCTTGTGGCTGGAGCTGAGCATCTCCCAGAGACATTGAATGTAACGCAGCACATCCAAGCTGAGTTCTGCAGGGAGGGAGAGCAGCTCAGGGGTTGGTGCAGGGAACCAGAGCACAGCTCCTCTCCTGGGACACTTCATCCCTGCAACTGGTACCTGTAAGAGAGCATTGCTGGGGAAGGAGCTGGGCTTACACCGCAGCAGAGTACTGTCTGCAGGGGTGTGCCAGCAGCCTGCAGTGGTAGGAGAGGTATTTCATGGGGAACCCTGGCAGCTCGCCTCAGCCACCTGCCCTTCAAGGCCAGCTGGTTCCCTGGGTGAGAGCGCTGGTGCCTTGCAGTCAGCTCCTCAGCAGGGATTGCAGCTGGCATTTCCCTGCCATTTGCTGAGGGAAGCGATTTGTTTGGCTGCAACCTGAGCTTCTCCTCCAGAAAGTGCTAGGAAAACCCATGGGGCTGGAAGAAGGTCTCTGCTCCCCTCCATCCTCCTCACCACCAGCACCATCATCCCAACTGCCATGGAGCACCTGGCTACTGAGCCCACCCTCCTGACTGGGACGCAGGCTACTGGAGGGTGGCTGGTGGGGGACCTGGATGTCAGGACAGAAGGTGTGCCAGTGAGGCTGTTGTGGTGTTATCCAGCCTGCATCTAGATCCACTATCCAGAGACCGTGCACTGCAGAGCCCCTCACCCTGCTGACATGCAACCAGAGCAGGGCTCCCAGTGGGAAGGTGAGCAAAGCTATACCCATGACCAGCCCCAGCACTGGGGTGCTGCTGTCCACTGTGTGTAATGGCTCCCTTGAGACTGGAAAAGGGACTTAGGGAGACCCTGTCCTACAGGGTCCACTGTGGGGGAGACTGGAAGGAGTTCCATCTCACCTGAGTCCGTACTGCACCAAGTGCCTCTGTGTTGGTCCTGCAAGCTGGGGGCCTTCAGAGTTAAGTTGTGGAGTCCTACCACCCACAATCACTAAAGACTCCCATGGGGGCTGTCAACCTCAAAGTCCTGCTGCAGTTCCAGTCCAAAGCCCTTCCTGCATTTTCAGCAGGCTGTGGGATTTCTGTCCCAGAGCTACTGCCATCAGATAGTCTCATCTTGCCGGGACGCTCCAGCCCGAGCCTGCTGTGAAAGTCCCTGAGGCTATGCAGACACTGGGTTACTATTCCAGTCCTCGACCAAGAGCCCTGTATCTCTTTCTAGCCCTTGCCCAGCCTTGTTTCACACATATCCCTCTTACTTTGCATCAGAGGTTGCCTGGGCTTGAGCTCCAGGAATGGGAAGATAAATCTCACCCTACGTAGACCTTATTTTCACATGGTGAGGAATTATTTACACTCGGGTTGGGATTTGCTGCTCTACTAATTTTGTTGTCTCCTCGTTTGCCTGTTTGTCCCACATTTCAGATGGTGTTCCCTCCCTCCCCCTTCCTTCCATTGCTGTCCCCACTTGCGGGTGCCTTTCCTCCCTCCTCCTCCTCCTCCTCCTGGCTGGCACGGTTAGGCAGATGCAAGAAGAAGCTGCACAAGGAAGATAATCCATCAACTCAAATATCACTGAGTTTTACAGAGAAAGAGGCAAAGAGCTGCAAAACTAAATGACCTTTAAAACAAGTGAGCTCTCAGGTTCCCTTCCCCACTCAGAAGTGACTCCTCTGCTCTGCTGTAACCTTCTCCTCCCTGTCCCACCATTTATTTATAAGCACCATCAATAATTAAGTTGCCTGCCTGCCTGCTTGCCTCGGCTGCCGTGTTGACAGAGACATCTCTGACGTTTCCTGACTCAGCCTGGCTGCATTGCTCACTTGGGCTTTTAATTTTCTTCCCCTGCCTTGTTAGAAGCACAGGAATCACCCACTTGGAACAGACCAGAGGTCTGGAGAGCCAGGAGAGCTCCCTGCAGTGGGCTGCGACCCAAGAACTGCTGGCTTTGACAGCTCCACAGCAGCAGCAGGGGGTGGGATATCTGGGCTGGCCCTGGCACAGGCACCAACACTCCCTGGCAGAGTCAGGCTCTGAGAGAAGAGACTCCCTTGTCCATATCCAATGGCCAGGGAGCTCCCACGCTGGTGGCCCCTTGCTGATAAAGCTGCAAACAAGGGTTTCATGGTTGGAGTCCCCAGTCCCAGAGGAGAAGCATCACCATGGACACCCAGCCCCAGGCACCCAGCCAGGGAGATGGAAGGAGGAGAGACTCACCAAGCAGTGCAGACAAAAAGCACAGCCAAGCAAGGTGAGTTGGCCCTAGCAGGCAGGGCTGGAAGCCTTACAGTAGTGAGGTACAGCTGGCCTTAGAAATCAGGGATGGAAGGCTTTATGCTGGCCTGGAGGGAGCACTACCAGGCATAACCCCAGGGGCAGGCCAGGCACAGAGACAGCAGCCAGGCTTGGCACATCTCTGGTGCTTCAGAAGTCCTTGGAAACACTCTGGGTCACTCCTCGTGGGTTCAAAGGCACCCTGCAGGCATCAGGCAAGCTCTGGCTCTTGGGCTCTTGAACGAACCCTTAAGCGTGCGGTTTCCAGGCAGCCAGCTCAGCAGCTGCCAGCAGAGCCTGCAGTGTGCCAGGGCTGAGCCCAGGTCCCTTTGCCAGTGCGATCCCAATGCAGCAACAGGGAATGAGAGGGAAGCCAGGTAGCTGTCCCTGAGATGCTGCTGGACACAGCAGAGACAGACAGACAAGAAGTGCCAGATAGATGCAGCCAGAGGCATTCAGCAGCATGCACCCAGCTCCCCCCCAGCACCCAGCGTGACATCTCCAGCTCCTCTGTTCCACCAGCCGAGCCCTAGAAAGGAATGTGAAGGGGGCCAGGGCCCTGCTATGGTCCCCTCACCCTGCTGTGGGGCTGGGGACTGCCCAGGAGCCAGGCGCAGAAGCAGCGGGAAGCAGATCTGTCACAGAGTGTGACTCTGGAGGGATGGTGATGGCAGCTGGCAGCTCCCCAGCCCTGCCGGTGCTGGGCTCCACTGGGGTGGGAAGAGGGCACCAAAGGACAGTGTCACCTCAGCAGCCCTTGGTGGGCAAACTCCCAGGCTGTCCTATCCCATCAGCATCTGACTCCTGCCACAGTGGCCACCCTGACATTGTCTTTGCTGTAACAGGGTGGACAGGGAACCCCCTTCTGCCTCCCCAGATTGCCCCACACCAGTCCCTACAATTGCTGATGCAGGATGCGCAGAGCTGCTGCTGGGAGACACCAAGGGTCTTCTTCCCCAGGTACCTTCACCTGCCCAGCCCACACAGCCCATCTGTCCCAGGGGCATTGGGAGAGCTCACTCCCCTGCCCACTGGTCTGTCTTTTTGGTGGTTCAGGCTCTGAGGAGCATCCTCAGCCTTCAAGGGAAGGGGTGGCCCCCTGCAAGGAGTATCAGGTGGTCCTCCACAAAGGGGACAGCAAACAGGGATGATGCCTTCATTTCAAATATAACAAAGCCCCTGGACCTCTGAGCTTCTTTCTGGTGGCAATATGAGAGAAAGATGTTGCACTGCCTGCCATGGGCTTTTCAAAATCTCTCTGTGCACCACCTGTGCTGTAGGACCTGATCCCCCTCTGCATCCCTCTGAAGCACTTACCCGTGTCACAAGCACCTGGCGTATATCAAACCACAGCACAACAGGGAGAGGTGGAAACTGGGGCAGGGAAGGGAATGACACAGAGTCACACGCTAAAACGCAAAGCATGGACCACCCCGGGGAAAAAAGAGACCACGCAAAACCAACGGAGTATCTCCATGAGCATGGTGGAAAACAGCCTCCCACTAACTCTCATCTCCAGCCTGGAAGGGAAAAGATTCACACCTGCTCTGAAAGTTGTGAAGGCTGCAATAAGCCCAGACAGGAATAGAAGTCACTAACTAGATGCTTTTCCTCCTCCAAGTAAAAATACAGCCCCTTCTCCTTCTCCCCTCTTGCAGCACCCCAGTAGCCACGGTGCCATTGCAGCAGCCTGCCTGCCATCCTGGTTTGGCTCACACACCCACTGCCAGGTTTGTTGAGCGAGGTGACTCCATCCATGCCGGAGAGCCCTGCAGCTGGCAGCCAAGTGCACAGGGCAGGGAGGAATATGGCCAGCGTGGCCAAGGGGAGCTGGCCACATCTGGCACCCTTGGCAAAGACACGAGAGCATCCCATTTCACAGGAACAGAGGTGCAGAGGAGAAGGGCTATTAGAAGCGCTCAGTGACCAATGTTATTATATTAATTACCTCCTTCATGGCCTGATCTGCTGCAGCTAGCCCTGTTTATGTGCATGTCTCCTCCTGGACTCTAGTAAGGGAGATGCCTTCTCCATCCCCTCCAAGGAGATGAGTGGCAGCAACCTGGCAGTGGAGGAACGTGTGCTCCAGGGACAGGAGCCATGGAGATTACTGTGACACAGTAGTGTCACACTAGAGCTCAGGCAGTGCTAATAGAGTTACCCATGCCTTGGTATCAAGAAGAGCCAGCAGAAAGTGTCAGAGTCCCTCCAGGAAAGGAGGGATTGCTCAAGGGGTCACCCAGTTCTGAGCCAAAAGCAGCAGGCACTGTGCTAACACAGTCATCTGAAGCAGCAAGGCTGGGAATATCTGAGCAAATCCTCCCTGAGTCCCTTTTGGTCCCTAAATACAGCCCCATGCTCCCAGCAGGGCTCACAAGTAGGACATTTCTGCTGCCCACAACCTCTGAGACACGCTTTCTGGCAGGAAGGGTGCTCTGCTTTTCCCCTCCTCCTTCTCCTCATTTCAATAAGAAGGGACTAGGGACTTGTCCTGCCTGAGAGAAGCTTGTTAAACCTTCAGACCTGTACCAGTGGTGATGAGCAAACCCTGATGGAACAAGAAAACTGAGGGAGCATGGAGGAAGCTGTGGCTGTGGTCATGTCCTAGGCATTGCTTGTTAATTATAGCATAGCCTGGGAGCAGGGCACAGGGGAGAGCTTCAGAGCAGGTCCTCTCTTCCCTGTCACCCTTTGGACTGGGGTGCTGCCAGCACCTCTCACATCAATCCCACTGCAAGTGGGGCTGAAGACCAGGGAAGCTGGAGCAAACATGGCAGCCTGAAATCTAGCAGTGCTGGTTCTCCGTCTCTTTTCTGTAGATCGAAGGGTGGAGAGAAAGGGAGGGGAGCCTGGCACAGCTCCTGCCCAAGCCTAGTGTGCCATCTGGCATTTGGCTGCAACGAGGGGCTGAGTGGGAGTCAGCAGAGGGACCTGAGTCTTCTGGCCTGACGTTGGAGGGATCTCAGAGAGGGGTAAGGAGAGATGGCTCCAGCAGCAAGGAGGGAGGCATTTGCAAATGGCAACCAGCAGGTCCCTGGGCATAGATCCTGCCCACAGGAAGGTTTTCAAGATTCAGTCAAGAAAACATACAATCTGGAAAAAAAAAATTAAAACTAAGAAGAGGCAAATAAACTGTCTTGCCTGGGGAGCTTCAGCTTGGCAGGATGAGGCAGTATATCTGCCCTTTTCCTCTCACCCTGCTACAGGCAGCAAGGGTCACTGAAAGAAAGGGGTTCCCATGGTGGGAAGTGTTACCAGCTGCTGGGGTGAACCAAGGAGGGATAAATCCAAGTTTTGGGGGTGCAGCAAGGATTTGTTGAGACACCGTGACTGTTCAGATGGGCAGGATGGCACAGAGGTGGGGTTAGCAAAGTGCAGCCCTACCAAGCATCTTGCACAAACACTGGGGTGGAGGGTGTCCTGACCCAGAGCTGGAGTTTGGGATGTACAGGAAAGATTCAACAGTCATCCACTTTTGCCTCCGTTTTCTTGGGATGTGATTCCTGGGAGGTACAGCCAGCAGGTGAAGAAAACCGCCCACACTGCTCTTGCATCTGCCCTAAAGAAACCTGGGTGAAAGAAACCTTCCTGCTTCAGAGTTCAGTCCAAAGGTGGAGTGACTTAAGAAGGGAAAAACCATCCCCCTTGGGCAGGTCATATCCTGACTAACCCCATGGCAGCTGGGCTGTGCCCCAGGGAAGATGGGGGACAAGTCCAGGTGTACCCTGGGATTGGTTTGCACTAGCAGCAGATGAAGGATGCCCCTTTTCACAGACCTTGGTGTGATGCATGGTGGTGGGGATGCCAACCATAATGACAGGTCAGATCCCCTGATTATTTCTTCCCCTGAATTGTTTCATTAATTAATCTTAGAGAGTGTCCAACCCACCTGCACCCTCAGGCTTTGGTGGCATCATTTATCTCACTGCCACGCAGGGCTCCTGTGTGCCATTGGAAAGGCCAGGGCTGAGGTGCTGCTGCAGCCCCCCAGCTGTCAAGCTCTGCCTCCTCCCCTGTGCCTAGCATCCATGGGCAAGGCCTGCGGGATGTCCCGGGGAGATGAGCCTCTGCTCCTGCTGCCAAGCCCTGCTCCCCACAGAGCCAGCACAGGCAGCAGATGGGCCCATGTCTCCCTGCCAGCGCAGGCAAGGGGGATGGAAGGTAGGAGGTGGAACCAAATCCAGTCTAATTAAGGGTAATTACCATTCATCCCAGGAAGCAGTAGGAGACAAAACCCACATTCTCCTCATCTATTAATAGCTGTCAGCAGCTGCATGGTTCCTGCTGGGACCCAGGGAGAGCGGAAAGCTTTGGAAGGAGCAGCAACACGGAGAGCATCCTGCTCCCTGTCCTTCAGCACTGTCTGTGCAGGGGGCTTCTTCCTCCTTCCAGGATGCAGTTTTTTTTTGCTGCTTCCCCCAGGACTCCAGGAGATGCCGGCTGCTTTTAAGCAGTGTTTTCCAGCAGGAGCTGCAGGGAGCCTGCCAGAGGAGGGCCTGGAGATGGGGGAGGGGGGGTGGTGGTGCTTTGGAGCCAGTCCCTGCTCCTCAGCATCCTCAGTTTGCCAAGTCCCCCCCAGTTTTGGCAACTCTGTGCTACTCTGAACTTTCCAGTGAAAGGCTAGAAGTCATCCATGCAGGACTCCCCTGGTGCCAAGGACAAACCTCACTGGCTCCTGCCCTAGTGAATGCCTTTGTTGTCAGGCAGACATCAAATATCAACAGCCTCCTCTTGAACCTGACCTTCAGCTGTGCCCATGGTTCTTCCCCCCAGAGAGATGAAATGCATCTGACAGATGGGGGTTGCCTCACCAAAAGGCATCAACTAGAGAAGCCGCCCCACGCATAAAGGACTTCAACAAAATGATGTCCTGAACTGGAACAGTGACTTCTGGCTATCACAGTGTGACGTGAGGACAAAGCGGGCTGCAGGAGATGCACTAGCAGAACCAACCGGGAGGACATGTGCACAGAGGGTTGCGTTTTTTACCTCTTCCACTTCTGCTACCTCCAGCTGCCACTGCGAACAAGCAGTCTGCCGCTTGCCGTGCACAAAACCCTCACCAGATGTGTTTGTGCAGTCCCCAAGGAGACAGCTGGTGCTGGTGTCACTCCACCTGGGAGAAACCAAGAAGCAGATTAGAGGAGAGGAGAGCTGCTTGGCTGTGGGGTGCCTTGGTGGCCAGGCAAAGCAGGCTGCAGGAGGGAAAGGCACTTTTCTGCGCCTGGGCACTGTCACCTCCTGCTCTGGCACTTGCCAATGCCTGGCAATAGTCCCTGTCCCAGCAACACCCAGCACAGCTTCACTGCATGGCTGCCAGCAGTCCTTGAGCTCTGTGCTGCCAGAGCAAGAGTCCCCTTGGGTCCCCTTCTCTCAACTGCTCACCTTGAAATGGAAGATGCCTAGATTGAGAGGGGTTGCATCCAGCATCTTCTTCGAGAGGAGCAAGGCTCTGCTTCTTGTTGAAGCCTGTTGCTGAAAGAAATCAGGACAGCAGCAAAGAAGGGAAAGTTAAGAGCAGAGGTTTGGGTCAAAAGAGGGAGCTCCCTGGGCCAGCCATGGGTGGGCAACTTGGTCTTTAACTTTTGCAGGTCCCTGTGGGCTCTGTTCCCCACCCACAAGGCACTGCAGGACCTGGCTCCTCTCCTATTTATCTGTTGTGATATGAAGTTCGACTACTGTTACACTGTCCTCAAACTCCAGGCAAAGACAGCTGAGCTGATAACACACAATAGCACCATAGGCGCTGCTGGGGGGAAATCTGAGACCTGGCAGCTGGAGGGATACAGAAGGCAGCTGGGATTTGCTGGTAGGATGATGCTCTAGTCACCGAAGCCAGGGAACAGTGCCTTATAATTCAACATCTGATTGCATCCAGTTCAACAACTGACTGCAGTGCTTGGGCAATATTGTCTCTGGGATCTGGTGACTCTGGCAGACACAGATGAATTACATTAGACCACAAAGTCTTCAAAATAGGACATTTGCATCATATTAGCTATGAGACAGGCTAGAGACTTCCCTCTTTCTGGCTTGCTAAAGGCTCAGCTCAGAAATTGAGCACAATTGTGGAGACAGTTCAGGGGGACTATTTCTGTGGATCCAGTTTGGCTATGCCCTTTGCTATTCAGGAGCCAAATTGAATATGTGCATGCAAATCAGTGCAAGAGGAAATATTTCTAGCTTTATATTGCACTCATTCCTGCTCTTCAAGATCTCAGAAGCCCTAAAGATGTGCTGCCAGAAATAACATGGTCATTGTGGGGCCAGTGTTTGTGAAGGGCTTTGCAAGGTTTCTGACACCCCTGCTGTGTTCAACACCAGCTTGACTTGCAGGCGGTGTCATTGTCTTCTGGGGAGTTGAGTGACAGATTCAGGCCGCACCTAGAAATGAAGTACATTGCTGCCAACGTCTAACTCCACATCTTTGAAACTCACAAAGGAGGCCTCAAAATCTTGATCCTTTTTTAAATCTATGTATCTTTGCATTTATTGTGTTGTTGCTGAGCCTTTTGGGTAACCTTGGATCACGTTGGTAACATCTTCTTCACAACCGGGAGGTATATTTTAAATGAAAGTCTCTGTCGCTTCCCAAAAATGCCAGCTATCATGGGACTTGCAGGACTATCATGAGAGCTGGCACATATTAGGTATACTCCCACAGGGCACAGTCTGGCTACACTCGTCATGTACCCGTTACTGAGCACATCAGTGTTTTGAAGGAGAGAAAAAAAGCCACGTTTCAGTCTGAAAATCTACTGGCAAATACTGAAATGCTTAGATCTCAGAAACTGGAAAGAGGAGATGCACATTTTCATCCCTTTGTTTACTCTCTATATTCCACAGTATTATGTGTGTTGTCACTGCCATGGCGAGGATTCAGGTCTTTGCCCCGCTTTACAAGAGGGTGCTCACTCACAGAATGGAGAAAGCAGACGGAGGAGGCGAGAGATGGGCGCGCAGCAGATGGACCAAGGTCTTGCTGTCGGTGGAGTTCTCAGATTTGCTCTCCTCCCCCTCAGATCTCCCTGTGAGCTGTCATTCAAGGGGAAAGGCCCCAGAATGTGGGACCTTGAAGCAAGCCAGTTTCAGGCACTTACAAGCAAGGAAGTTGTTGCAAATACTTGTAAGCCTTAAAATACCATCGTGCAACACAACAAGTATCTCGAGCACAGCAAAGCATTCCCTATCATTTGAATACTGGTCCCTAACCATGCAGGGAGTGCTGCTTGCCCTCTGCTTTCGTGCTGCTGAGAATGCCACAGCAGCTGCCACCGGGGGAGTGTACAGGACCTCCGCAAATGTCCCCACCAGCACCCCTGGGCCAGTGGGGGTGTGAGGGACGACGTGGTGAGCTCACACACTTCTTCCACGCTGGAAAAGAGGGCTCCCCCCAAGGCCCACGACTGGGGCTCAGCAGCTCCGATGGGGTGGGGGTGTGTGACAGGGAACCACGTTCCCAAATGCCATCCCTCTGCCCTCCCGCTGCTCCTCGGCTGTTTACTCGGCTCTGCCTGGAGCGGACCCACCCGCGACCACCCCACGGGGCGTGGGACCGACTCCCCCACGAGCCCATGGCCCCTGCCTGCTCGGGCTGCCACGCGTGCCCGGGCCGGGAGGGGCTCCCCACACCCCCCGTTTGCAGCCGCAGCCGCGCCGGTACCGCCCCGGCAACGGCCGCGTCCCCAGCGACCGGCGGCGGGTGAGGGGCCGGGGGGCGTGGCTGGGCGGTTCGCAACCCCCTTCCCCGCAGCCGTGGGCTGGGACAGCCGGCAGAGCCGGCAGACGAAACCCCCGGGGCCGAGGAGGGACCACGCGTGTTTCACGCCCGGGCTGTACCCGCCGCACTGCCGGGGCTGCCCGCGTCCCCCTCCCGGGCACCTGGCGTCGCTTGGGTGGACACCACCACGCCCCCCGCCGCCGTCCCGGCAGTTTGCAGGTCCTCTTCTTAATCAAGGGGCCGGGCTAATGAGTTTTCTTCCCTCTCAGGGTCTCTGGGGAGGAGCTTCGCTGGGAGGGGGGAGCGTAGGGAGCGGGGCTGGCGGGGCTGGCGGGGCTGGCGGGGGCTTGGGTGCTTGGCAGCAACCAGATGTTTTCCTGGACTCTTCCCAGGGCCTGGAGGGACTGACAGGACAGAGCCAGCTGTGCCAAGTGGCCAGGGCTGCAGTGGGCAATGCTCAGGTCCTAAAGCACTTCCATGTTTCTGACACCTCTTTGGGCAGTGACCCTTACCTGGGCAGGGGTCTGGCGGATATCCAGGACCACTGTGTTGGCCCTTCGCACCAGCTGGACTCTGGTGATGATATGAACCATATTCCCAGCTGGCCTCATTCTGCCCGACCTCCCAATACAGACAGATTCCATTATATCTGAAGCTAAATAGATTCCCCATTTGGCACACCTTTTTTGTTTTATACTTACTTAAAACCCATTGCAGAGCTTCAGCCTCTTGATGAGCCTGCAATACGCTGCCCTAATGCACACTCGTCATCAGCCTTTCAAAGTGCAAGGGAGCTTGGCAGGTCCCTGCAGGTGACAGCAGGATCCATGGTGTTAGCCAGCAATCGGGAACGCTTGCCGACATCCCTGCTAGCCTGCCTGGAGCAGAGGTAACAGCACAAAGGCCAGGACACTTGCAGTACAGCTGGCATTTTAGGGCACTGCTGCAGTGACGTGAGAGCTGCCTTGATTTCTGGGTAGGCTGAGTTTCAGTGTGAATGCAATCTCGACTGGGACATAATCATCTGCAGGAAGAACTTCTCCTGCATTTGCGAACTCTCCAGTAAACACAGTGTGTACAGTCACACTGTTTCTTGGATCACTGTACTGCTGGCAGAAGGCATCAGCCAAAGGTCACCGGTTTCCATGCAACTCTTTTTTGGTCTCTCTGGGCTTTGGTATGAATGAAAAGAGCAGAAAACTTCTATGTTGGAGCAGATGTCCTATTTCCAGATGAAAACTGGTGCAGATGAAGAAGGTTTGTTAGGCGTGCTAGGTAGCAGCATAAATTGGCCATGTGAGTGGATTTCTGAAAGACTGGCTTCTTCCTGGGAAGGGAAGTATGATTTCTTTTGTTTAGAAATTTCAGCATCATTTATCTTTCAGCCTAATCTGGGTGTTAGATAATATAAACTAGGAATTTACTATGTGACCCCATTCGTTGTGTATCATTTAGTAAAGCCTTTTTAGTATCAGTGACTGATGTGTACAGGAGGTGGGAAGCTGCGTGTGTTAACACTGTTGTCTTGGCTTATTGATAGTGAATTGCAACACCTCCAGTGTTTAGACACATGCTCAGCAAACTCGGCTATGGGAACTGGCTTGGTGTGTTAGTTCTGGCTGGGTGAGACTCCTGCAGCCAAGGCGGAGGGGATGCAGTGGTGACAGAGGCCCTTCTCCTGGCGGGCTGCACCCCTCGGCCTGCAGAGAGGAACAGTGGGGTGTGCTCACTGTGCTGGGGGTGGTGGGAATGGATGCAGTGAGAGCAGTGACTCAGCGTCAGACTCGGCCCACCCCCCAGCACCGCAGGCGAGGAGTTGATTCAGACACCTTGCGGGCTGGCTGTCGCACGCCAGCAGCCTTGCTCTTGCTGGATTCACGCTGAATGGCAAGTAGAGATGGTGGAGACAGCAGAGCTGACTTGGTGCAGAGCTCACATCGGGGGAAAGCTCCTCAGCAGCTGGGACACAGACATCCTGAGCTGTCTGCTTCTCTTTTGGGCCAATCCTACCTCGGGTCTCGTCTACAGCTGGGTGGTACACACCGCTGCAGGGGAGCTCCGCTCAGCAAGCTTCATCCAGTGTATGGAGGGGCTGCACTCTTTGTAGAGCTGGGTTTGTGCTCTGCCTGAGGGCAGCTGTGTCTCCCACTTGGCCTCCAGGAGCCCCTTTGGCAGTCCTGCATGTGCCATGGGTTACATACCCTCTAAAAATTGATCTGCCATCAGTAAACTGGCAGATTATCTGCTGGAATGCAGCCATGAGATAATCCTAGGCCACCGATGCTGTACTGGCTGGCCTTTAATGATTGCTTCCAAAAGGTCAGGAAAGCCATCAGAAACCCCAATTAACTGTGACTGGCTTGGGGGACAGAGTGACACAGATGATGCTTTTTGAATAGGATGGAGGAGTGAGCAAGGAGAAAACATTTTTCCCAGCCACTTCTCCTCTATTGATGCCACCTCACTGCCATCCAGCCGTACTTTGCCCTTCTACTAAAGTCTGTCAAGCACCAAGAGCTGGGTTTCGGCTGGGTCAGTGTGCTGTGGAGAATCAGGCCTCTTCCCTTCTCCCTTCATGGTGGCCTGCCATCATGGCACCTTCCTCTGCGGGCAGGGAGCTTCAAAGAGAAAGGACTCTCAGTCCTCACATCTGCCCATCACCCGTTTCTTCTTGTTCCACACCCAGCCTTTTTCTGACAAGGCTCCCTTTTTCTACAGCCTTTGCCTTTGCAATCCATACACTGATGCTTCCCAGGAAATTCAGCTTCCCTGCTCTCGGCACCCTTCCTCCTCCTGCTTTGTGCTGGAGGATGCCTTGCCGCTGCCATCTCAACCTTTTCCTGACTCTCATTCTGCAATGGTTACTCTCTTCTTGGACCTGTTTCAAGAGCATTTGAAGAAGCCTTTGCTGACACATTTGCTGAAGCACAGCATGAATCATTTTGCTCCTCTCCTCTAGTTCTTGGCATTTCGCAGGTCTCCTCTTTTCCCCCTTTCGCAAATTCCCTTGCAGGCCCTTCCTCAGATGTCTTTTGGAGGTGGAAGGAGCAAAAGGAGGAACATTAGCAAAGCCAGCTATGAAGCTCTCAGGGAGAGAGGGGACTGGGCTGACTGAGGCTGACTGAGGCTGCACAAATTGGGAGGGCAGAGGGCATTCTCTTGGCCTTGCAGAAAGCTGTCCTCACCTCTGACGTTGCCATCCATCCATCCATCCATCCATCCATCCATCCATCCATCCATCCATCCATCCATCCAACATTGCCATCCATCCCTCTGCCTCTTGCTTCTTTTAGGTGTCCTGTAGTATCTAACTGGCCCAGCCCTGCACTGCAGCCCTGTTATCCAGTTAGCCCCAGTAAGGATCAGGATGGGTCTGTATGCCCTGGGAGATGCTCACCAAGCCTGGGCACTCCTGTTGAACCCAGAATTCAAGAGGCAGACTCCTTCCTAGTGTCTTCTCTGCCTCTTTCAGACTGGTAGGGCTGGCAAGGGAACAATTAGGACTTCCAGGCAATAACCATACACACAGGATCCTGATGGCTGAGAGTGCTGGTCCTGAGGCTGGGGCAGGAAATGGAAAATGGGAAACTTTGGTCTGGGAAAGCTCCACAGAGCTAATAGTACTGGGCATCCTGCCTTCTGCTCCAGGCTGGTTCTTTTAAATCATATCTGCTTAGGCTCAGTGTGGTCTGAACAGGTCTGACCCATCTCATCAGTTAATGGATGTTTGGAAGGAGTTCAGCTGGAGAGTAATTGGAAAAAGCAGGAAAAAAAACCCAACAACTAATACACTTATAGTGTATTCATCTGTAAAACATAAGAATTACTTATGACTTTAAAGAGTCATAAGAACAGGCATACTGGATCAAATAAGGGTATGGTCTGGCCCAGTATCCCATCTCTGACAGTGGCTAGAAGCAGATACCTGGAGAAGAGTAGAAAGCCCATGCAAATATGTGTGTTTCTTTCCTCCAGCACTCTCCTTGCCTCCAGCTGTGGCCAGATGCGGCTTCTGTGCACTGAATCATTCTCAAGGAGTTTCTCTTCCATGGACTTGTACTGAAACCTGTACAGACTCTCAACATCCACAACATCCAGTGGCAAGGAATTCCCTAGCTCAACTGCAGACCGTGTGAAGAGCCATCGTTTTCCATTGCTTTAAACTCAGCTCCTGCCACCTTCACCTGTTTCTTTTATTGGAAATGACAGTAAACAATCGATTCCTGTCCATCCTCTTCAGCAGCACTCTGAATTAACACCACGTTATTATCTGCTTATTACACATGATACCTAGAGACCTTTTTGTACAGGACAGTGTATAAAGATAAGGCTGAATAATAGTTGCTTTGTTGCAGTGCTTCCAGTCCAAGCAGAGGAGGCAGGCAAAGGGCAGGGGCCAAGTGCATTAAAGAAGAGTAGTGTGAACGGAGCATTCTTGTTGCTGACCTCTTTCTAAAGTTGCCTCTTTCTTTTGCAGGCAGCCCAGCTGGAAAACATGGTCATGACTCCTGATCTCAAGCAACTTTCCTCTTGCTTCTCCTGAAGAAGAAGCAGATCCTGAGCAGGATGCAGCAGCCAGCAGCTGATGACAGGAGCACAGCTGTTCCCTCGCTGTACCCATCCCAGGCCAGCCTCATTGCTCACTTACACGATATACGCTGCATCCTTGAGGATCCTGAGTGGACCCTTGCCACTGTCCCCCGCCTCACTGAGCTCTGCCTCGAGCACATCATCCGTAACTTCGAAAGTAAGTAGGAGCACGTCTCCCCTGGGACACGAAGAGAGAGAGTGTCAGTCCCGGGGAGCAGAGGATCAACAAGGCAGGCAGATGCATCTGAAAGGCAGAGTGTGGTACCCAGCCCTGCCAAAGGAACAGATGGGGAGAAATATCCCCTCAGGCAGCTAGTTAAACAAACTGTTTAGTTGCTAAGTATGTACTTGTGCACTCCAGAAGTGGCTGTAGTCCTCTGGGCTGCCGTCCAGGATGTGATTCTGCCCTAACCTTGTCCTATCGTTTCTTCTTCCTTTGATGCTCTGCTGAGCTCACTTACCTCAACTGTGGCCAGGGCTGTGGAGACACTGTTTGCTTCTCTTGATTCACGCAGACGTTATGGTAGCATTCAAGGATGGAGTCCCATTGTGCTGAGTGCTGTACAAGGAGATGGAGAACCGCTCCCTGATCAGAGGAGCTACCATCTCAGAATATGTGTTGTACTCACAGTCTCAGGCCTTCTCCATGGCATTTGGTGGTGATGTGACAAGTTATATCCTCAGGCAGTGAATGTACTTCTGAAGCAGGTGGATTGATGAAACATAGCAAAAAAGAAAAAGCATGTCTCATCTGGGAAGTGACTAGGAGGGGGAAGTAAAGGGCCTACCTGTCTTTTTGGCTGACTCAGTGGAGTGGCAGCAAAGACTAAAGATAGGTCTAAGGCTATGTCCACATTGGGACTGTAAGACAATATAGAGGAGCAGTGCTGCCTTATGCCAGGAGCTGATGGTACTTAGGGGTCAGAGCTGATGGTACTTGGGGGTCTGAGCTGGGAGATCCTCACAGTCCTATCAGCCTGGTCAGTCAGTCTGTTGCCAAATGAATTGGACCTACATTGCATGCACGTAAAAGCAGTGTGCTCAGTATCTTGGGGACCCTCATGCCACTACCTGAGCTGTAGTGCTGCATCTTGCCCACTGGTGCTACCTGAGTGAGCCCAAGTGAAGCTAGTGCAGTTGGCCCATAAGTGTCCCACCTCTGCTTGTGTTGTGGGACTTTGCAGAGAAGGTCACTGCAAGTGCCAGCTATAGGACACTGGAGAAGAGACTCCAGGAAGAGGCTGTGGTAAAACTCTGGGTGTCCTTAGGAAGGAAATGCCACAGAGACAGAGGAATATAAAGCTAAGAGCCGACTTTATGTCTCAAAATCTCATTTCCCATGTGCAGATAGGCCTTTCCACTGATGATTTCTGTTATACAACGCTACTGTGTACATGTCACCAAGCATTCATGGTGTGAGAATGCATGGCTTTTCTCTGGTATTTCTTACCACGAAGAAATTCCACTAGAGAGAAACCAGCTGAGACTTAGGGCAAGCATCGGGAAAGAGACTGAGTGGAGAAAGCTCCTGGGAAAAGAGAACTTCTATTTAAACAAAGTGGACCTAAAGGCTAAGAGTATATCTCAGTGGAAAGGAACAGGAATCAGTGCGGGGTAAGGCAGACACCTGAGTTAAATAAGACTTGCATGATGAGCACACAGACAGTTCTTCTCAAATATCATCCTTTAATATGCTTAGAAACCAAAGGGAGAAAGTTCAGCAAATGACAAGCCAAGCTCCCCCATCACTGTAAGGCTGAATTAGCTCTCTTGGGAGCAGAAGTCCTGCTCTGAATATAAACTGCATTCAGACTAAATTTAAACTGGGAGCTAAGTTTCTGATGCAGTTCCCAAATATTATGGGAGTAAACCCAATGGCACTGATGTTTTATTGTAAAAGTTAGAAATCCTACATAGAAATGTAGGAGATCCAACTTGAACATCCATAAATCCATGGGTCCTGATGGGATGCACCCACGGGTGCTGAGGGAGCTGGCGGATGTCATTGCTAGGCCACTCTCCATCATCTTTGTTAAGTCATGGGGAGTGGGAGAGGTGCCTGAGGACTGGAGAAAGGCAAATGTCACTCCAGTCTTCAAAAAGGGCAAGAAGGAAGACCTGGGTAACTATAGACCGGTCAGCCTCACCTCTATCCCTGGAAAGGTGATGGAACAACTTATCCTGGGTGCTGTCTCTAGGCATATCAAGGATAAGAGGGTCATTAGGGGCAGTCAACATGGCTTCACCAAGGGGAAGTCATGCTTGACCAACCTGATAGCCTTTTATAAGGACATAACCCAGTGGATAAATGATGGTAAAGCAGTGGATGTGGTCTGTCTTGATTTCAGTAAAGCATTTGGCACAGTCTCCCACAGCATCCTCACAGCTAAACTGAGGAAGTGTGGTCTGGATGACCAGGTAGTGAGGTGGATTGTGAACTGGCTGAAGGAAAGAAGCCAGAGAGTTGTGGTCAATGGGACAGAGTCTAGTTGGAGGCCTGTATCTAGTGGGGTCCCTCAGGGGTCAGTACTGGGACCAGTACTATTCAATATATTCATCAATGATTTGGAGGAAGGAATAGAGTGCTCTGTCAGCAAGCTCACTGATGACACAAAACTGGGAGGAGTGGCTGACACACCAGAAGGTTGTGCTGCCATTCTGAGAGACCTAGACAGGCTGGAGAGTTGGGCAGGGAGAAATTTAACGAAATATTACAAGGGCAAGTGTAGAGTCTTGCATCTGGGGAAGAACAACCCCATCTGCCACTATAAGTTGGGGACTGACCTGTTGGAGAGCAGCGTAGCGGAAAGGGACCTGGGGGTCCTGGTGGACAGCAGGATGACCATGAGCCAGCAATGTGCCCTTGTGGCCAAGAAGGCCAATGGCATCCTGGGGTGTATTAGAAGGGCTGTGGTTAGTAGGTCGAGAGAGGTTCTCCTTCCCCTCCACTCTGCCCTGGAGAGGCCACATCTGGAATATTGTGTCCAGTTCTGGGCCCCCCAGTTCAAGAAGGACAGGGAACTGCTTGAGAGAGTCCAGCGTAGAGCCACAAAGATGATTAAGGGAGTGGAACATCTCCCTTATGAGGAAAGGCTGAGGGAGCTGGGTCTCTTTAGCTTGGAGGAGACTGAGGGGTGACCTTATTAATGTCTATAAATATGTAAAGGGTGAGTGTCATGAGGATGGAGCCAGGCTCTTCTCAGTGACATCCAATGATAGGACAAGGGGCAATGGGTGCAAGCTGGAACATAGGAGGTTCCACATAAAAGTGAGGAAAAACTTCTTCACAGTGAGGGTAACAGAACACTGGCACAGGCTGCCCAGAGAGGTTGTGGAGTCTCCTTCTCTGGAGACATTCAAAGCCCACCTGGACATGTTCCTGTGTGACCTGATCTGGGTATTCCTTCTCTGGCAGGGGGATTGGACTAGATGATCCTTTGAGGTCCCTTCCAGTCCCTAACATTCTGTGATTCTGTGATTCTGAGATGTACCCTTCACATTTTCTGCCAGCTTAGTTCCCTGCACCAGCAGCTGGCAACTGAGAAGAGAGCCAGTATCAGCAGAGGGGAGGGCATGGGCACACAGCTGGGGGCCCGGGCAAAACCATGGTGCCAGCAGTGGTTCCTATAGGTCAGACCAAACTCTCCTTCTCTTCTTTCCCTCCAGAGAACCCTATTTTGGACCGTCTTCTCCCTGAACATCAAAGGAAAGTGCTGGAGAGGCTCTCCACTGGCCTTCCACTTGCTGTGACTGCCAACCTAATAAGCGATGAGGACTACTGGAAAAGGTGCTGCACCGAGCGCTGGCAAGTGTGTGACGTCTCCTTGTATGGAAACAGCTGGAAGCGGATGTTCTTTGAATGTCACCTGGAGAACATCCTGAAACGTTTCATCCCTAACACCACAGACCCCAACCAGGTCCTAGAGCTCATCCCACTATGCAAAGACTATGTGCGGAAACTGAGGGTTGATCAGTTCCTGCCACCAGTGAAGGTGGATCGAAAGGAGGAGAGGCATAACCTCGCTGATACAGGGAGTGATCTGGGGCTCAGTGAGGTCTCTGTGCATCACTATGACCTGGAAGTCCTCATTACTGCTCTCCCCCACCTTGAGGAGCTTCATCTCACTTACAACGTGAAGGACTGCGGCATGAACTTTGAGTGGAACCTCTTTAACTTCACCTACCAGGACTGCTGCAACCTGGCTGTCGCCGTGAAGAAGTGCCACAACTTGAAAGTAACGTATCCCAAACTGAACCCTCCTTCCTCAGCTAGATCTTCAAATCGCCTGTGGGAAGAAACCCAGGGACCAGTTCTGCTTGCTGGGAGCACCACTCCCTTTGCAAGCTGTAGTCCAGCAGAGTGCAGAGATGTTAACTTGCAGGCTTAGTGCAGAGTATCTTGTTCTGCACATGTTCTTGTTAGAACAGGTTATCAGAGGCTCAGTGAGAAAAATACTTGCTCCTACAAAGCACATTCCCCATAACCCAAGAGAAAGCAGTACTCCTGTTTTAACACCTTACATAGTCCTGGGAGGAGGCAGAGGAGAAGCCCAAAGAGAGTTTGTCATAAGGAGGTTTTGGTGCTTATGCCCAGTAAATACATATCAACATGCTCCAGTGACTCTCAAGAAGAGCATGGGGAAATATTCACATTTGCCTTTGAGTGATGAGGGGTTTTCTTTCTGGGCGCTAACACAATCTTCATTTGGGTGGCAACTGCAGCGCGGATGCTCAGCCCCTCCAAAACATCAGCAGGCTTTGCTATGCAGAGTGCAGCCGGAGGTGGCTGGCTGAATGCCCTCCCCACAGATCAGCGTGCTTTGGGGAATATCTGACTGCTTGGCTTCCAGAAGAGAAATTACCTCTTCTCTGGCTATTGAGGTGCCCTGGCCACACAGGGCATTTCCCTTCACATGGAGCACTGGGGTTACCACCAGTGCACGTGCTCATTAAGACAGTGTTTGTGATATGGGGTGAGTTCTGCTGTTACTCTCTCCAGAAGTTTGGGCAGCTTTATGTCATTTTAATTTAGCCCCCTGTGTCAGAGATCCTGTGGAGTCAGAGAAGAGGAACAGGCATTTCCAGGAGATGAACCATTTCTCCCTAGAACAGGCAAAGGACATCAGTGGCATGTCCTGCCTGCTGGAAGTATCTGCCCACTATAAAAGCAACCACTTGAGCCTACTGGCTAAAGGTGTCTGAAGCGAAGGAAGATTAATCCTGTCTGGTGGCCCATGGGTTTAACTCACTGGAGGTCTTGTACAAAGCTCAATCCAAAGCACTGGCTGTGTCCCTGTCCTTTATACCCACAGGTTTTCAAGCTGACGCACAGCAAAGTGGATGATGACAAGACCAGGCTGCTGGTCCGTAACTTGCTGGATCACCCTTGCTTGGTGGAGCTGAACTTGTCCCACAATCTCATCAGGGACAAGGGGGCACAAGCTGTCGGCAAGTTGATCAACCGCAGCAGATTAGAAATCCTCGATCTGTGTAACAACCAGATTGGTCACCTGGGGGCTCAGGCTCTTGCTGAAGCCCTGGCTGAGAACTCCACTCTCACCTCCCTGAACCTGCGCCTCAACTGCGTGGAGGACAAAGGTGGGGAGGCGATCAGCCGTGCCCTGCTGACCAACACCACGCTGAAGTCCATCCATCTGGGAAGTAATAACCTGTCAGAGCCAACTGCTACACTTTTCTCCCAGGTCCTGGCTCAGAACACCACCCTGACGAGTATCAACTTCTCGTGCAACCACCTGGGGCTGGTAAGAGAAACCCCTTCTCCCTGCAGTTCGTGAGCCTGTATGGAGGCCTTGCAAAGCAGATGCTGAGCCTGCCCTGTCTCAAAGACACAGAGGCAAATGCAGCCCTCATTTTGCAATCTTGCTGCAATTACAATCAGGTGTGAGCAGGGAAGAGACTCTAGCAGATGGCAGGAAGGAGAAGGACATCTTCTGTGCACACACACACACTTTTATCTCACGCATTACATCTAGCTCTGTTCACAGGGTCCTTGATCTGAATTTGGCTTCCAGGCTTTGGGCTTCTGGGCAGAGAGGGATTTTCCCCCCAGGAAACTGAGAATGAGGGAGTAAGTCTGAAAAAAATCACAGGCGCTTCACACACGTAGGAGTAGATAATAATGATAGGCAGCATGAGACAAGGGCCTTATGCATATCCTCTGTACTTTGGATCTGCGGTGCCATCTGTCACTCAGCAGCATACAGATAGTGTCACCCTTCCCAGAATCTCTCCTATCTGTCATGCACTCAGAGGATACCGTTAGAAAATTGGCTTAGTTGTTGAGCTCCTTTAACTCACCCTGCAGCTCTGGAGTGGTGCAGTAGGTCGAAAGTGACACATCTGGGTGCTTACAAGTGGCTCTGAAAGCACAGACTTACATTTTCTAGAGAGAGGAGCATCCACAGATCTTACTACACCCCTAAGAGCTGCAGTATGCAGTTTTGCCCACAAACCAAGACCGCTTCTCTTCTGCTGATTAAAAAGAGCTTTAGAAACCTGAAACCAGACAGCCAAATGCAATCATGCTGCCTTTTAAACTTTCTGCGCTGCCTCAATTTTTCTCACTGTCACAATAAAGAGACAGCAAGACCAGCTGTCCCTGCTGGCAGGAATATTGGCATCAATGTGTTTGACAACGGTTTTAAAAGGATTCGATGGCAGAAAACCTTTTGTGAGTTCTGAGGATTATGATCCTAGACGTGGAAAACCATTTGAGTGTAATGATACACAGGGGCAAAGGTTGGAAAGGAGAGAAGGATTTTTGCCTAGTAAATAATAATCTCTGGGCTTAGCATCTTCCTTCCGATTGAGCTCTCCTGGTACCCATTTGTGAAGCTCCACAGCAACCCAACAAGTGGGCTGGTGGTATTATCTTTGGGGAAATGGGGTCTTTGCTAGAGATGCATCAAATTCTGACTTCCCTACCCCATTAAAAAGAGACTCCTCTCCTGTCCTTTTTGCCCTGTCCTTTCTAGCAAAAGGTCTAAGAGTTAGGGTATGGGGAGGAGGGGACTGCCTGGATGGAGGAGATGGGGGCAGGAAGTGTATTTGGTACCTATAAGAAAATAGCTATGGGGGAAAACAAGTAAAATTGTCACATCCCTAAAGACAAGGTAAGGGAGGGAAATGCCTCAAAGTGAGTTCCCTCCCTCCCAGCCTGGGAAATGGCATCCAGGCAGGAGAGTGCCAGCAGTGGGGCTCTCGCCACTGCCATCATGAGGAGCAGTGCACTTATCATGTGGCCTTTGTCCCCAGCCAGCAATGAGCTGGGGACCAGGGGACCGGGGAGAGCAGAGACTCCTCTCAGGTTATCATCGCCAGCCATGCTATTAAGCAGCCTGAGCTTGAGGACTCTTGACACGGTACCCAGAGGGTCATTAGCATGTGTCATATCACTGAGTGCTGCATAAGGTTACGCTCCTTCCCTGTGTACTGTGAGCAACATTTTGGGCTTGGACAAAGGCCTTTGTCACTTTTGGCAGCCTTTCATGGGCTCCCCACCAGCAGAAGCAGGGAAGTACAGGAGAAGTTGCCCTAGGGAGGAGGGAAACAGAGCAATACACTTCACTTTTGGATCTCCTCCTTTAACCCCCCCTTCTTACTCATTTGCAGGATGGTGGGAAGCAGCTGCTTGATGGGCTGGCGGATAACAAGACTTTGACTGAGTTTGACCTTCGCCTGGCAGAGGTGAACCAGGAGACTGAGTACCTCATTCACCAAATTGTGTGGGCCAACCTGGAAGCAGTGAGGGTGGGATCTCTGCAGCACCCCCTCGCCAAACCCCTCTAAGAAAATGCTCCAGAGAGCAATGAGCCTTGACAGTGCAGTGTTGGAGACACATGTACAAATAAAAACAAGCCTCTGAAGTAAAGTATTTCTGAGAAACACTCCCCTTCTGGCCACCACCGCAGCCTTTCCCAGATCCCCATCATCCAACCTGTGACTTAACATGAAATGGACATTAGACTTCACAGGACTGTAGTGACATCACAGAAGCAATCTGCCTCTTGAGCCCTCTTACACACTGCACCTGAGGCTAAATCCCACCTCCTGTGGTGTTTCTTATGTGCTCCAGCAGCAAGCTTAGCTCAGGCAACTGGATGTGGTTCCACCTGTAAAGGAGCTAAAGTGAAGTCTCCACCATCTAAATGGTCTAGTCCAGGCCTAAACTTCAGGGCAGGCAGATCTTTTAAGGAGGACATGAGATGCATAGATGATAGAGGGAATGTTGTTTCTAGTTCAGATATGGATCGTGAAAAATTTTTTTTAAAAAAATAAATCAATAAGTTATATGTCTCTCCACCATGGTTGCTGGCTTTGGGGTTGCTATGCCTTTGATCAGTGCTAGCCTGCTTTACAAACAGGTGAATTCTTGACAACCAGATGCTTACCTTAACTAGTAGTGCTCTTCTGTGCAAACCTGTAAAAAAAAATCTGGTTTGCATAACTTCAAGTTAGAGGAGTCCCTGCAGGACTGCTGGCCCACACAGCCACAGGGTTGAAAACAGAGCAGCTTCCTTGGGCTTGGAGGAAATGGAACAGCTTTCTTCTGCCCCATGGGCTGTGGCCACCTGAGGACAGGACAGGGTACATAGCTGATTGCCTCGGTCCTTCCACCACCCCACTCAGAAGAGGTCAGCAGGGAATTAAGGAAGCGGGCTGAGCTCCATTCCCACCTGCCCTCTGAGCAACGCAGGGGCTGCAGGCATCTCCCAGCCCTGCCCGGCACCAGCGCTCACAGACCCACCACTGGCAGCCACCTCAGTGAATCATCTGAAACTTTTATTACACCGATTTGGTTTACAATCTTTGTACTTTGATATTTCCAACAAAAAAGGCAACATTGTGATATACTGTTTGTACATATATAGAGAGACAGACAGAGCTAGATCATATTGACAGAGTTGAAAAGTAAAAACTGTTTCCCAGTGCTCACAAAAGAATTTGTTTCCCACGTACCCGCTTCTGCTTTGCTCTGCCTGATGGATACAGACGCCCGTGGCACCGCTGCCCGCCAGCCCCCAGCCGACAGGACCTTCACCTGTGCCATGTCACCCCCTTATAGAGCAGAAAGGATGGAGGGTGAGGCTGTCCCCAACAGCAGTGGCCACGCAAGGGGTGCCGACAGGGCTCAGCCCCAAGCCCTTGCAGATCTGCGTCCCTTCCCAACTATTTGTGGATGCTCCAGGGGCTACATCTGCAAGAAAACTTAACCAGTGGCAGCAGCTATGAAACCTCCCCACCTGGGCGTCTCCCACTACTCATTTCCCATCCTCGAGACCGAGGTATTGAATAGATTTATTTCTTTTTATTTGCATTTACAAAATATTTCCACTGAATGACACACCTGAATGAGATGAGAACTCATGTTCAGAAACAGCAGAAAAGACCCAGATCAGCTTCAGGCTGATGAAGGAACAGCTCCAGCAGCAAGGGTGGGGTGCGGGCTTAATGGGAGTGGCCTGGTCCTGGGCAAGCTGCCTGTAGCTCCAAGTACAGGGCTGCGTCTGGTCAGCCAGTTGTGCAATGAAAGCTCGTGCTGGGAGGGCAGCAGTGAGATCCCTCAGACATGCTAGCAGACACATGGGGAGGAACTGGCCACCAGAGCCAGTGAGGAACAGGGATGGAAAGAAAAGGGCTTGGGAAAACGTATCACCCCCAGAACAACTGTTGACTTGCAAATGGTCGAGACTGTTACGCCATCTGAGCACCCTCCAAACCCTCTCCTGGGCTGCCACACACAGGAACACCTGGACAGGTACCTGCTGCTTGGAGAACCCTTTGCTTTCCCTTCCATCAACCTCTTGGCCAAAGAGCAAAGCCCAAACCACACAGCCTGCACCACTCACCCACACCTCAGACCAACAGACCACTATCTGCCAGTCTGCAAGGCCTGAAACCATTTCAAATGTTGTACGTGCCGGTAAAAACAAAAACCCTGACAGCAATAGCAGATTGTCTGAGTGCAAACACTCCCATCCTTAGTGACTCACTTGTCACCTTCGGCTCCAGATACTGAGGTGTGGGACTGCCTGGCAGAGAGGTCACTAGCAGGTCACTCTGTGCTGGGAAGGGCATGTGCCAGTGCAGGGCCAGTACAGACCCCTTAGCTCTCCCATGAGATCCATCCCCAAAGAGTACTGCAGGGCTCTGAGGAGGGGGGTCAGCTGTGGGCCCCTGTCTGGAGGAGGAAACAACTTCAGGCGCCTTGCTTGGGAGCTGTTGTCCCCTCCTGCCACCATCAGCTAATGCACCCAGCAGCAGAGGGACTCCATCCAAGCTGGGAGCATTCCCCCACCAGTGGGACCGTGCCAGATTGATGGGGGGAGACAGGGGGGTGGCCAGGTAGTAAAGGATGGGGAATGACATAAGGGCTTTCACTTTGACTGTGTCAGCAGGTGCCCCATCGGGCGGGAGCAGGGGTGTCCGGCTGGCTCCCTCCCACAGCAGATGGCCAGCCCTGCTTCTGCTGCGCTGAGCACAATGGGCGCAGCAGCAGGAGCCGGTGGCCGGCTTCCCAAGCCTGGCGACTTCTGCTTACAGCGACCCAGGCACCGATTTGCAAGGCGTCGTGCTGGCATATGTCATAAACAGGATGGCAGGCTGATTTTAAGCACCGACTGGAGGTGGAGAAGCAGGCTGCCACGGGGATGGGCAGAGCCTGTGCGTGGAAATGGTTGCTGTGTTGAGCCCCCTTTTCACCAACAGGGCTGGATTTGTCCAGGCTGGGCTTCTGTCTCTGCCTGCCAGGTACCTGCTGGCCCTTTGCACAGCCAGCCAAGGTGCTTGTGGCTGGGGTTCAACAGCAGGGGGGGAAAATGGGGGTCTGTGCACTGCCCCTGGGACAGTATAGTAGAGCCATGTCTCCAGACAGGGTGAGGGCTTGGGCTGGGGCAGCCTCAGAGCATTTCCAGGTTGCCTCTTACATGGGCAAACTATGAAAATGAATTGGGGGAGGAAACACCACATTTGTAAAACACGGCACCAAGCACTACAGGCCTGAAACACGCACGGGGCAGGCCACAGCCCTGCACCCCAGACAACTGACACAAGCTCTCCTGATTGCTGGGGACCCACCGCTTTACCCCGTCAGCACCTGCACCACCTGTGTACACAGCCTGTGTGCTGCAGCATCCCTCCAAGCTCCCTCACCAGTTAGCCCTGGCTGCAAGACACACGTGGCTGTACTGACAGAGCACTTTTTGCTAACCTAGACCCTCTCCTTCTTTTTCCTTTGGTCACAGCAAAGGGGGATGAAGCCTGAGCTCATGCAGCCAGGAAGCTGGGGAGCAGAGCAGAGCCAAGCCCTGCAACGGCTTCCCTAGGCAGAGGGGACGTCTCAGAAAAGAAGCAGTTCCTCCTCCCTACAGGCTGTGCCTGAAATAGCTGAGCCTGTCAGATCCCCATCCCTGGCCCATGATGGATTAGCCTCTCCAAGGCACAAGGCAATTTATTCATTAGTGACATTTACACCTTGTGGCTGCATTAGCCACTGCGGTTTGGTGGCACGTGCTCGAGCTGTCAGTGCTGGGCTTGGAGGCAACATTGCTGCTCTGATGATCCAATGAAGCTTGGGCTGGGCACCTCAGCTTGGAAATGCCTCCTGCCTGTCTCCTCGCCAGAGCATGCACAGCCTGCTTTGAAAACCCACTTTGTTCCCAGGCTCCTCCATCAAATGCCCCCCTCCTTCTGTTTCCCTCCCACTCTCCTGTCCTCACAGCACCACTGCTCCAGCACCACAGCCTCCTGCCCTGTCTGGCCTCATGTCTCCCACAGAACCCACTGCATCCACAAAGCCTTTTACAGCTGTTCTCGTACAGCCCCACCTCTCCACAGATCTTGCTGAGCATTTTCACGCTATTCTGCCGTCCTCAGCTAGCTCCTCCCTCAGCTGCACCTTGTGCAGCCCACAGCAAAGCTGCTCTCAGTCCCAGCAGAGAAACACAGAGCCCATGTTCGGAGACTCCCCCAGCAGACATGCTGCTTTCACCGTGACGCTGTCCCCTGGTCCCACACCACCACAAAAGCCAACCTGCCTCTCCTCCCCAGGGACAGCACTAGGGCACTAGAGATCAGGACTGCCAAAATGTCAAGGGCTTCTGTGTCCTAACTTTGGTCTGTTGAACTTACCCTGTCTACAGAGGCTCAGAGAAGTGCTGTGAAATTCTCTGGGAAAGCATAAAGTGATGCAAAAGTGAGGCCAGGATGTGCTGCAATGCTCTGCAGGCTGCATTGTCTCTCCACCACACAAGCACAAGGCACGCCAGGGCAGGCAGCATTGTTGGAAGGCTGTGCACCAGCAAACCAGCAGGTTATGGTGAGGTCTGGCCACCAGTATGCCTGAGGTCACCACGAGTCTGCTGGCATTTCACAGCCAGCCCTCAGCACCTTGCAGGGAGAGAACCGAAATGATGCAAATGCATGGCCTCAGAATTGTTCTGGGGATGGGGGTGCTTTTGCTAGCTCTGAGCAATGACAGTTTGCACATCAGGTTTGGGGAGGGTGAGAAGAGCTGGACAGTGTTGGCCAGGGAGCAGATCCAGCAGCTCTCCTGTTTCAAGCAGCCAGCAAGGGATTAGCTTGTTCTCAAACACAGCTTGCTCCATGCTTTTATCACTGCTCCCTGCCACTCGCTGCAGCAAACATGACACTTCACACCATCTCCTCATAAAAACCAGGTCAGGAGTTTCCCCTCACAAGGAACAAGCAATGCTGTCACCTTGCAAAGCCCTCGCTGCCAGGACAGAGGGGTGACACCAGACCAAAACCAAAAACACACCAATGCTCTGCAGGGCTGCAGGTCCTGGCCGTGCACAGGAGCACGCAGAAGCATGCTGTCGTGGTGAAAAGCAAAATCACTGAAAGGAAAAATTGGTTCTGTTTTAGCCAAACCAGGACACAAGCCCTGCCACACATGCATGCCTGGGTGGATGGCCAGGTCACACCTCCAGGGGCAGAGGAAGACTTTAAACTCCAGCATCTGCTCCTGATCAGCCCACCCCACTGCAAAGCCACAGGGCTACCATGCCAGGCTTCCTTGAGCATTTTTTTTGCACCAGCACTGCACATTTCTAACAGAGCTGGCTGAAGCGGAGTATTTAAACCGACTTCATCTTCAAAATATAATTTTTTAAGCAAGGAACAGCAACCTGAAACACTCCTCACAACTGTTATGGGCTTTAAGTCTCGTTTTAGTTTGGAAAAGCCGTTGGCATTTCCAAAGTGAAATCCTGTTATTTTGGGGTCTAGTTGTCATCACTTTATCCCAAACTGGCTGAACGGTTCTGTGCACGCCACTTTGTCAGAAGCTCCGTCACTTTTCTTTCCCTGCACTCAGCCCCTGGGGACAGGCTCTCCCTGGGAGGGCAGGTGCAACACACAGAGCCTACCCACTCCTGGCTTGGCTGAGCAGGAGGTGACATCTGCTTTCAGCTGATCATCTCTGCATCTGCTTCTGGAGATGTGTATAGACTCAGGCTTGAGTTTTTCCAAACCTTTTCACCCTGACCAGTTCGTGGGCTGACATCCAAAGTCCAAATTCATGGCACGGCAGCTGATGGCACTGCTAATGGACAGTGGGACCATGGGACCGATACAAAATACTAAGTGATCTCACCACATTCTAGCTAGGCTTTTTCTTTCACTAATGTGAGTAGCTAAGATTGCAGAAGCAGCTTGTGCTGATGGAGAGTGAAAGAACCTCGTGTGCCGGTGTGTGAAGTTACTTTGCTCTACAAAGTCCGCTAAATTATACTCACAGTAGGTGATCCATCCATTCCCGAAGTTCGAAGGACTGGGGGGGTTCAGGATGGGCACCAATTTTTCACAAGCTTCATTTCCCCAAATGAATTTTACAAAAAACAAACAAACAAACAAAAAGCCCCAACAAAAACAGTCTTCCTCAGGAGGAGGGGAGGAATAAAACCCACTTAGCTTTCCAGCAGCCGCTGTGCTTATTCTCAGTGTTGGATGGCCACGCCGCACATTGTAATGGGCTCCTGAAAACTCAGCAGTTTCTGGAAGTGTTGCATAGGTGGATGATGTACCTGTTCGTAGAGCCTGGTTATGAGCTGCAGGAAGAGGAGCTTGCTGAACTCCACAAAGAAACTGTCCCTCCCCCAAAACAGACAGACAAGGTGAGGAGGGAAGGAAGAAGGGGAGACCATGAGGCCATGGATCTTGCAGGTTCAGTTCTGTCTTTGGGACCTCTTTTACCTTGTGTGTGGAAAGCCTACGGTCCTGTGAGAGAAGGCTCCTCTTCCAGTGCGGTGGAGGTCAATTTGCTTGTTAGCTTGCTTTTGAGGGAGTTGACGAGATCACATCCATGGGCATAACATTTCCCTTGGCGGAGAAGCTGTGATGGAGGCAGTAGAGCAGAAAAATTCAACCCACTGCTAGCAGACACAGTAGATATTCAGCATTCCTTCATGTTGGCCAAGTCCCAACATGAACTCTATGCATCAAAGCAACACTGTGACAGGTCAATTTATCTGGACTCAAGGATAGACCACTCTGAGGAGTTGCTAAGACAAGCGCACATTGGTATAGTACTACTGGCTTCAATAAAATTACACTGGAAATTAACATAGCCTATTAATTTGTACCTGAAATGGGACTAAGCCTCATTCCCCTTTTCCCAGAATGCCCACAGGAAAAAGAGCCTGAAGTGCTGGGGTCTGAACCCCCAGCCCTGAATTAAGGTTGACATATGGGTGGTCCCCATGGCCCTTTAAGAGGAGGGGATGAGTTTGCCTTTTGGCTTTCCTCCAAGGTGTGGCTGGCCTTGTAAGGAAAGCCCTCGGGTAAACAAGCCCCAGGTGCCCTGCATTTTGGTAACAAGTGCCAGGTGTCCTGTTTGGGGATAAAAGCTGGGCCCACTTGCAGGAAGAGTTGAAGAGTCTGTCTGTGGAGTGGATGTACTTCACAGAGTTTCCTGTTGGGGAAGGACCTCCTGACCACTCATGCAACTGGATCGCAGTCAGGTCTGGCACGTACAAACGTGGGTTTTGTGGGGAGGCAACATGGGGTTACTTCTGTCATATGTAACTGCCTTGTTCTCCTGGTTGTCTCCCATCTTCTCTGTGGGTTATCTCGTGTCTCTGTTTGTTCCATCTGTTATAAGCGATATTGTGTCATTCCTGGGGTCGCTGGGGTTGATGTCTGTTATTCGTGATCTATCTGACTTGTTTGTACCCCCAGCAATCCTCTATATACTGACCCCTTTACGTGAAATAGAACCTACGTACTGGATTGTTGTTCTACTGCTGGCTGTGTCTTTTGTACTGGGCCTACTAATTGGCAAAACAGAGCCCTAGGCAGGCTCAGCCCCAAGCCCTCACCGGGCTCCCAGGTCCTATGAACCAGCCTTTGGTACCCATGCATATCTGGCTCAGTGGAGACTCTAGGCCCACGTGCACTGCAGGAGGCAGTATTACCAAATAGAGCTAACACTTAAACCATGTTCCATTTCTGAGATGATATGGATCCAGACTGTGTTCATATAGACTTTATGCTAACCACCAAATATGAATGAAACATGATTAGAAGCACATATCACAAATTGGGACTTTGAGCTCTTTGGTAACACAACTTCTTGATGGTAGCGTAGTATTTCAGACCCATGCCCTATAGTTACTGCAGCAGGGTAGGAGCACATTGCAGCAAGGTTGTACCCTGCTAAAAGTAAGGCAGGAGGGAGAGCTTAAAAGATATAATTCTTCCACTTCAGTCCCCTCTCCATAGGCATCCATCAGAGTTACTAAACAGCTCTGCAGCCTCTTGAGCATGAGACAACAAAGAGGGCAGGGGCGAGCTGGGTCTCTAACGTGCATTTTATGGGAAGCAGAAAGGAAGGAGGGTGTGCTTGTTTGAAATCTGAAAAACAGCAGCTTCCCCTGCACTAATCCTGAGTATTTGCCTGGTGTGTGACTCTGGAAGGCTTCATGTTGGCCATAAAACGAGATTCCCTTAACTTGTCCTCACAAATGCCCCTACAGTTGCTCACGTCGAAAGCCCTTTCTGAAATCTCCCTCCTTGGTGTGGTCTGTATGACACGCAGTGGGCTCAAGAAGTACCACCAGGCTGGTTGGTGTCACCGCCTGGTTCTGCATGGACAAAGAACAGGGCACTATCTGGGAAGCTTCCAGTGTGTGCCAAAAGATAGATATATGGGTGGTGATGTGTCTTGAAGATCAGCTAGAGCTTCTCACATGCTCATTCTCTCTTTTTCTAGTTCAGGAAGGCTGTAGAGCTTTTAAGTACCCAGCAAGTAAACTGGCAGCAATGGGCAACACCAAATAGCCCAAATTTATTGTCCAGCCTTGCAGCAGTGAGGACTAGCTCTCTTCTAGGGATGTACTAATGCTATGAAGCGCCAGGAAGAGGAACTGGCAGCGTTCCCACTTCACTCATCCACCCAGTATGAGAGGAAAGCCTGCTGACAAGTGCAATGCTGAGCCTGACTCTCGGCCCACAGAAAGCTGCAACGGGTGAATGACGTATGGAAAAAAACAAAGCTGTCTGACTGCAGAGATCCTCTAGTTATTGCCCCTTTGTACTGACAAGCACGCAGCTTTCACCTTCCCAAACAGTGAAGCAGGCTGTCCTGCTCTCCTTGCGTAAGAGGCCAGCAGCTGTGTACTTCCCCCACTTTGAAGAGGTCTCCTGCACCAGAAATGAGGACACAGCCAGCCTGACAGACCAAGGCATTGCTTGTACCTTCAGCCATCTCGTCTCACTCAGGCCAGGCTCAGAGCAGGAAGGATAGACTTGCTACACAGGGAAAACTTCTGCACCATCACACAAGGCAGGGTTTGCCCAGTAAGATCCTGGGGGAGAGAATACACTGGGATTGGTGAAGGGAAGGCTGCAGAGACCAGATAACGCCTGCTTGTGTCAGGAAGGCCATGGGGAAAAGGAGCAGAGCCAATTAAACTCACCAGTCAATGGAGGAGAAGTAAGAGGATTAAGATACAGCAGGGAGAATTCAGGTTAGATACAAGGGAGCAGGCTATCATGAGAGGAGCAGACTGGGCCATTGACTCAGCTGCCAAAGGAATCGTCATCACCGACATAGACACGGCAGAGAGTAGACACAAGTCTGGAGTAAGAGCAGACGCCTGCCTGCTGCTCAGCCCAGAGCTGTGGCGGGTGAATGTCTGTGTGCTGGCGAAGATGGGACCACTCCACCATGGAGAGGCTGTGCACCAGAACAGGGACAGAGCAGCTGTGGATATCTGTGCTGATAACCTGAGCTGCAAGGAGAATTAGATCAGCTGCCCTTTATAGAATCTTAGAATCACAGAAGCATTTTGGTTGGAAAAGACCTTTAAGATCATCAAGTCCAACCATTAACTCAGCACTGCCAAGTCCACCACTGAACCATGTCCCTCAGCACCACATCTACAGGTCTTTTAAATACCTCCAGAGATGGGGACTCAACCATCTCACCTGGGCAGCCTGTTCCAGTGGCTGATAACCCTTTCGGAAAAGAAATTGTTGCTAATATCCAATTTAAACCTTCCCTGGTGCAACTTAAGGCCATTTCCTCTTGTCCTATCACTTGTCACTTGGGAGAAGAGACCGACCCCACCTCGCTACAACTTCCTTTCTGGTAGTTGGAGAGGGTGATAAGGTCTTCCCTCAGCCTCCTTTTCTCCAGACTAAACAACCCCAGTTCCCTCAGCCACTCTTCATCAGACTTGTGCTCCAGACCCTTCACCAGCTCTGTTGCCCTTCTCTAGACATGCTCCAGAAGCTCAATGTCCTTCTTGTAGGAAGGGGCCCAAAACTTTGCTCAGGGCACTAGGGTCCTTTGCCAACATTTAGCAGGAAACCTATACACACACACCCCTTCTGCTGGCTGCATCCCATGCTTGGGTTGGGAAGGGAGAACCCAGTTGTCTGCCATGAACTTCACTGCCTGGCTAGACATGCTTGCATGGCAGGCAAGGAGAAGCAGAAGGAGCACAACCCCAGTTTCAGTCTGTCCTTTTCAGCTCCACCATTCTCTGCCAAGCCACCAGGAAGCTCCTGACCCTCCTGCCCAGCCCTGCTCCCTGCCCAGCCCTGCTTCCCTCCCATGCCCAAGCATGTCATCCCCATTTCCTGAGCCTAAGACAGGGCAGGAAGGTCTCCAACCTGGCAAGAATGGAGTAGGCTTGACCAGGTGGGCAGCTCCACCAAGTGCAGTGGGGTAGGAGAGCCAAGAATATGAGGAAGAGATCTCCAAGAAATCCTGGTGTGCAGCAGAGAGCACTGGTGAGAGAGGTCCTACTTCTCTTCAGGGTGCTGTGGGTGTGGCATGGCCAGTGCAGCTGGCACTATGTGCATGGGCAAGGTGTTCAGTAGCCCAAAGACTCCGCATGGATCCTGCAAGCCAGAGCAGCAGCCATGCCTCAAAGACACGTGTATCCACCCAATAGACCACCTGCAGAATAAAATTTCATGGGTGAAAATGGGGCCAGAGGAACAAATTGAGGCAATCTCATCAAGAGGCCTAGAAAAAGTCAAGGACAAGGTGCCTGAAAGCAGAACTCTGCTGCAGGTGCTAAAGGACTGGGGCACAGAGATCCCCATTCTGAGGACTGTCTTTGCCCCAGGGAGCTAAAAGGTCTGCCAAACCTTTGACAAATCCATCTGTCCAAGGCACCTTGAAGGCTGGAGACAGAAAGACAAGACATTGCAGCCTAAATGAAGCAATGTGTAGGAGATTTCAAAGAGAACAAGTTGGGAAGGACAAGCAGACCATATTCTTCACTAATGACCCATTGTGGCTCTGCTGACTGAACATCTCCTGATACACCAGGACATACAAGCACACAGCATTATCTTCCCGTTACCAGAGTCACGAGGACCCTCAGCATTGGCCTTGGCTTACATTAGGCCCTTGGAGAGAGAAGCACAAGTGCACAGCAAGCCAAATGTCGTCACTGAGAAAGAAATTCTCAGGACAACCACAAAGGCTGTAGCAGCTTTCAGTCAGTCTGAATCTGTGCCAATAATGATGAGAACAAAATGCAGAGAAGGATGTGCCCACACCAGAGACCTTATGCTTCCCTGTTCTCAAAGGGATCCTCTTATTTAAGCCAACATCCAGGTCTGGTAGTGATAGTAAGGGCAGATTACTAGACAGAACCATAACAGAGTGGGATTTTAAGGACCTTTCTGTTCAAACAACCATTGTTTGGAGTCTAGCACTTGAGATGCAGGAGGACAAGAGCAAGAGACACTGACCGGGACATGTAAGGCACAAAGAGCAGAAGAACAGACCACTCTGGGGGCAAAGCCAAGCAGAGCCTTACAATTCCCACAGGTGCTGACCACTCCATGCTTGCCAGCAAGAGATGATTTGCAAAAGAGGACTGATGTGGTGCAAGGGTATATCTGCAGCCTCCCCAAGACCTGGGAGGAAACAGTACAGCAGCATCACTGGAGAAACAGACCCTTCATTAATAAGTTGGCAAGAAGAAGATCAGCTGAACTAAATAAAATGTCTTACAGTTTTCTGTTACATCTTGCCCTTCCACAATGGATGCAGAGGCAGACACCAAGCTCAAATGCCCAGGTACTAATGGAGTTGCTCTTGTCACCCAAGACCTGCTGTTCTCAGACATTGTTTGCCCCAGTGGATGAGGGAAGCGTGGTGAGGCTGAGAAGCAGTGCTGTCTGCAGAAATCGCTGGCTGATTTGGCATGGACTCCCCCAAACTGCTGACTGAAAAGGAGACAGCTTTTCTGAGAACAGGGACACAAGAGATCTGGGGATGTGTTGATGGAGAAGGAAAAGTTGGGTGCCTGCATGCTGCAGCTACTGATGCAGCTCCAGTGACATAAAGGCTCCTTGCCCAACATCACCAAGATCCTTTCCGGCAGGACAGAAGGGGCAGCATAGAGCTCAGATCAAGCCAATCTGCCCTAAGGAGAGCAAGGCAGAGGAACCCAGGGGCTAATGGGCTACACAGAAACCACCTCACTTCACAAGCACAGCCTGACACCTCTGCAAAAACCTCTATAGTGCAAACCGCTCGGTTTTAAGCAGGTTGCCCTCTAACATATCCCCAGCCTCTGTTCCACAGAGCATCCCTCACAGCAGACACCTCCCTGACTCCCGACTGCAGGTCCTGCACCCCACAGAAGGGGAATCCCTTTGCTCCTCATTTCCCCAGCCCAGGTTCCCAATGCTCCAGCGAGCTTTTACATTTCTCCCTCCCAGCTCCTCAGAGCTCTCTGCCAAAACCAGGTTGCCAGGACTCTGCAGCTCAGTCTGCACCCAGAGCCCAGCCTGATATCATGCAAAACTCACTCTTGCAGACATGCACCAACCTGCTGCTCTATTATCAATAGGTGAACTGCAGCTGAACCTACCAGAGCCTTCCTTGATGCTCGTCTGAACCGATTAGGACACACTTCAAAGCCAGGAAGGGTCGCCAGCCACTTGACGCACCACCTATTACCACGATGCCTGTCCCAGTGCCGTCCTCTCCCCCTTCCCCAGCTCACTGGGATCTCCCGTTTTCTCTTCCCAGCTGAGCCCTCCTCCAGCAAGTGGATCAGTAGTGCTGCAGATCTCCACTCCATCTGTGTTTGTACATTCATCCCTTCCCCAGTGCTGCCTGCCTACTGTAATCCCACACCGAAAGCCCTTTACCTAGAGGATGCTGACTCTCAGAGGTGACATGCCGAGGCTTCCTAAGGAGCCAAGCCTGGGATCCTCTGGAGGCGGTGCCATTCCCAGCAGTGAGACCAGAGTAACAGTTGAAGCATGGTCTAAAAAAAAAAGTGGGGAGTGTGGAGAATGGTCGGGGGGAAGGGGAAGAGCTGGATTTGTAGTTTTCAGCCTTTGCTCTAACCTGCTGCTCAGCTCCACGTGCCTGGATGTCCCAGACCTCTAGGCACAGTCAGATGCTGTTCCCAAAGGGCCTGTTCCTCTCCACCCTGCAAGGGGTCTCACTCCAGCGTGGGCAGCAGTGTGGGCAGAGGTGCAGCAGGGCGCTTTCTGGTGGCTGCTGGTTCTCAGAGCACAAGCCAACCTGGAGCCAGGTCTAGGAGCCAAAGCACCTCCCTTCCTGCATCAGGCCTGTCTTTTTATTCCCCCCTTTGGATCTCGATGCCATGAATTACATTTTTGGGGTTGGTTTGGTTGGGTTGGGTTTTTTTTTGCATGTGGTGGTCGGTCTAGAGTTCTGTGCCATGTCAGGGGGAGCATCAGCACTCACCCCTCCAGGAGGTCACAGCCACGATAGGGGGAGCTTTCACTGGCTGCCAGAGCGAGATGCCATGTCTGCTCCATCCTGATGATCTCTTGGGCCATCTCTCTCCCCTGTGCTCCTCTCCCCAGACCTTGCACTGGCTCAGGCCAGGCAACAGAGAATGAGATCCCACCGCTGTCTGCTTTCACAGTGAGGTCTCCACGCAGGACCCGTTGCGGTGGAGGTGGCGGTGGTCGTGGTTCAGGCAGCCTTCATTGCGGTGCACGATGAGGATGGGGAAGTAGAGGGCATCCTGGTAAGGAGGGGGGTCTTCCTCCTCCACAGTCACCTGGCTGGAGAGTCGGGTCTGCTCAGTGGGACAGCTCTGCTCGTTCAGGCTCCCGCTGCGACTCCGCCAGAGGCAGCTGCGTCGCGAGCCGTACAGGCGGCCCAGGGAGAAGCGGCTGCTGCTGAATGGGATCCTGGGGCTGCCGTTGCAGATGCTCAGGGCACTGCGGGAGAAGATGGAGGAGCTGCTTATAGTCCTGTGGCACCGCTCGCAGTTCTGCCGGTAGCCTCCGTACCGGCAAGCAGAGTAGCTGGTGCAGCCGGAGAGCCCCGCCAAGTCCATCAGGACCGCTTCCGAGTAGCTGGGCACCAGCTGCTGGTTGGATCGGATGTGCCACTCCAGCTCGGTGCTGTCCACCGTGTTGACACGGGGCATCCTCCGGCAGAAGGAGCGCTCCTCGGCCGGCGTCACCGCCACGTAGTCAAACCCAAAGAGTTTCTCCACGTGGTAATGGACATAGGAGGTGCGGTACTCATTTAGCACCCGCAGGGGCCAGGATAGGGTCAGCAGAGCTGCCACCCAGAAGACATAGTGGGATACATACCAAGGCAGGTTGTCTGGGTCAGAAAAGGCCACCATGTATTCCTTGAAGTCCACATTTTTGAGGTGCATCCCCTCCCTGGCCTCCATGTAGTCATCTAGGCCCTCGTTCTCTGTGAAGAAGCGGGCCCGCTGGGTCAGGTAGGAGTTCTCCGACTCCACATTGGCAAAGCTGAAACACTTAGTGAAGCGGAGCCGTGTGGCCGGGTAGCTCTCCAAGTCAATGAGGTCCTTGGAGATGTCCTTAACTCCACAATTGGAATAATCAAACTCGGCCTCTGCCACATGGGTGTTGACCCGCTCATGATACACTTGGGTGGTGGTGTAGGCATCCCCATTGCGGTAGCGAGTAACCTGCCGGGTCCTGCGGACGTAGTGGTAGCTGATGGCCTTCCACCAGATGCAAGGGGTCGCCTGCTGCATCCGCTGCACGCGCTCATGCACGCTCTCCACGTCCACTTTGTACTGCAGCTCGTTGCGGGTGTAGCAGTGCCAGCACTCCACCAGGTACACCACGTAGAGCATCACCAGGAAGGCCAAGGGGATGTAGACGTAGCCGTTGGAACACGGGCTGTCGTGGTACATCATGGACTTGCCCTTGTAAGCGCTGTCAAAGGTCAGCCGGGTCACCTTGGTGACGTGGCACCAGGTCATGGCTCCCATGCAGCCATACATGAGGAGGGACAGCAGCAGGCATTTCCAGTGGGACTCTCGGCACAGGGACTTGCTGAGAGACTGCTTCACTGGTCGCTGCTGCTCCGGGGGACCGGGAGAAGGGGAGAGAAAACAAGAGAGGAGTCAGTAGGCTGTAGTGGCAGGGAAAAGAAAGCAAAGGAAGCAGACAGCAGGGTGCTGCGGTGGCACCTGTAGCTCTGTGAATGGCAACAAAAAGCAGATGCTATAGGGCTCCTAGCCTCAGCGGACAGGCTGGAGACCAGAATCTCTCCCAGGATGACAGTCCTGCAGTGTGGGCAGCTGTCACCCCCACTTCCCTTCATGTCCCTCCTTGGGAGATGGCCAGAGCCCAGATGGATGTGGAGGAGAGGGCAGAGGGCAACTCTGCTGGCCTGCCCCCCATGCACCCTCCTTCTTTAACAGGGAGTAACCTCCACCACGGCCATGTCCCGGGGAGGGGTACTGAAGCACAGCAAGACGGAGGCTGGGGGATCTCCCCCCACATACCTTGGCTTCTGCACCCATCCCACCAGCACAGGCAGCTCTAATTGATGGGTCGTTCTACCTGAACACCTCACCACAGCTGATCCCATGCACCTCTCACTGCTCACACACGAGTCTCTCCCTCTTTCCCAGTAACAACCGACACCAACATTCCAATTTCTCCTACCAGGGCAGCACAAGCAGCCTGGGGTGACTGTACAGCAGAGAAACAGACCTTCTGCAGCTGGAAAGGCCCCTGGTAATGGCGATTCCCACCACAACACCTGGCAGCCCAAGGGGCTCTGAAGTGCTTCTCAAGTACTTTATAAACCTCACAAACAGGAAAGTACTTTTCCATAACTGAAATGCAGCCGTCTCTGGTGGGAGAGAAAGCAGATATGGAATAATGTCCTAAAAAATTCTCAGCCTGGAAAAGAGCACTCTACTGCTCTGCAGCAACAGGGAGGGCAAGCGGCCAGTCACGGCTGCCAGCAAATGTCCCTGCTTGCACTGGGATTTGGGTGTGACAGCCCACACTTCTGGAACAACTGCTCTCAGGTGAGAAAGGGCAGCAGGACTTCGGCAATAGGACTTTTAAAAGAAATTGCACCGGTGCCTTCACCATAGGAACCATGCAGGGTTTCACAAAGACCTGGGAAAAATCTCCGCTTAAGGAAACCTCCATCACTCTCTGCAACACCCTGAAGTTTCAAGTATTGATCCAGCTTGGTCAGTGAGACCTGACAGTATCACACCCAAAGGCAGAACATGCAAAGAGGTTATTTACTTCCTTACACAGAAGACCAACACAAACACCATCCTACCCACCAACCTCCAAAGGTGCAACCTGAGAGAGGGGGGCAAGAACCCCAGCTTTGTGCAGATGCCACTAAACTCACTGTCAGCTTTGCTTTCTATCCCCAGCTGCATGCAGCACGGCTCCTGAGCTCACCTCTGCCATTGTAGGGGCTAACACCAGCTGTAATGACATCACTCAGGGCAGCGAAGTCCAAGTCTGGCCCCATCCCTCCTCCATTCCCGAGTGCACTGAGCTGGAAAGGTCTTTCATCCAGGGATCCCAAAGAGCTTAATGGGCTCACTCTGCTAGAAAGCAGGGGGATCACTTTCACTTTTGCATGAAAAGGGAAATTAAAGAACCAGAGGTCACAATGTTACTGGCAGGTCTAGGGACAGATCCGGGCCTCTTATTTTCTCTAAGAAATCCTCCTTGCTCTCCCTAAAGAGCCCCTCTGCCCTGGCTTGGTCCCCTAGAGTCCCACATGCTAATCTTTCCCCCCTACACCTTGCCAAAGCCTGGTCCGCCCCATGCCAGTGGGACTTCTGCCACCGCGATTAGCAGGGCTGGATCTGGCCCAAATCTCCAACAGAGGTTTCTCTCTGGGAGCAGGGAGCTTCCCTTCCTGCCCACCCAGCAGCCAGCCTGTGATGAGCAGAGCAGGTGGCATATCCAGAAGGTTGGTGAGGGAAATGATGGCACATCCCACTGGGGGTACTGAGCATCAGTAGCATCAAAATCCCCTCTTTGGGGCAACTGGTTGAGAGCAGGAGCTGGCAGCAGACACAGAGCCCAGGGAAGGCAGGTGGGGTAGCACTGGTCTGCAGGCAACAGTGAGGTGCGCAGGGCGGCTCTGATCAGCAGCTCTGGCATGGACACAGGTGTGCCCCAGTCTTTGCAGTGCGACTCTCCACTGTGGCAGCCTTACAGTCACGGGGCAAGAAGAGAATCTCAGGTAAGAGAAAAGGGAGCAAGGAGGGGAAGAGGGGGCACCCAGCAGGCAACGCCACCTGAGCTGTGCCCTCCCTGGTTAGGTCCACACTGCACTTACAAGAGCCTGCCCAGAGCCCTCTGCCTTTGTTCAGCTGCAGCGCAGCTCTCCCGTGCTGGACTGCTGTGCCACTAGCCAGGCGGCTGAAGGCTTCCTCTCCCACAGCTGCCTTCTGCCTTGCAAATCCTCCCCGGCAGCGGCAGCCCTGGCTGAGAGGCTCTAAGGGACTGTTCAGGTGAAGGAGGAGCATGGGGAGTCTGAGCAGGAGATGCGAGGCAAGTGCTAACCCTGGGGTGTCTGTGGGGTGAGAGAAATAGTGCCTTGTTTGCGGGGGGTTGGATCTCAAATGGAGCACAAGGAACAAAGCACAGCATCCAGCTAGCTCATTTGACAAGTTGGGGAAGGGGCATCAGAAAGGCAGGTCTTTGGCCAGGTCCATCTCAGAAAAGCAAATTCCATGTCCCTCTCACTCCCCAGCCCCTCACATCCTGCACTGCCTGCATCATCCTGCTCAGGAGAAGGGCAATGCTGGCTGTCGCCCTGCAGAGATGCAGGCAAGCCCCGCTGCGGTTACCCACCTGGGGCAGGGTGGCAGGGAGTGCGATGCAGCCCAGGCTTGGTTCCAGGAAATGTGTTAGCAGGGCTCTAGTCCATGCATTAGTCTCCTAGGACTACACAGCATTTAGATACTGCAGCGCTTTTACAGGGTCACGCTAACCCCTGCTGTAAACTGTTTACAACCTAGTTTTGTCCTAGGCTTTTGGGTAAAACACATACACATTGGCCATGCTGGTGGGGTTTCCGAAAGCTGATCAAGTGCCAATGACAAGGGATACAGCCACAGCAGAGACGGAGGAGGAGCCAGCTGCAGAGTCTAATCCCAGTAGGAACTGCAGCATCCCTGCTCCTCTCCCAGGCTGCAAAGGGCTTGCAGGAGCAAACAACCAGCTCCATGGCTTCCCCCCACCAAAGCTTATGAATAAGGTTGCCTTCTTGAGCTCTTAACCAGCCTTAGCGAAGTCCAGCACAGCAAATGTGCAGATGAGAAAACGGGAAAGGGAAATCCTTTCTCACGCAGAACAGAGTCACTGGGAGGAGAGCAGGCTCTGATATAAATGCCATCGTCATCTGCCCGCTGCAGTCTAATGGAATGAGGCTTGCCCTACTTCACTGCAAATAGGGTTTCCCTCCGTCACCGTGAGCCTCCCTCATTGCTCAGGATTGAGCACTGGAGAGTGGTGGGCAAATCTGCCATTGCAGGTGCACCTGAACATCTCTGCAGTGCTAGAAGGCAAAACTGGTCCAGCCATGGCTCAGCCAACCCCTTTGTGGGACCCCAGCCTTTTCCGTGCTTCAGTTCACCTTGTGGAACACATGGGACAACCCTTACTAGGCACCTGGGCGCTAACTGTAACACACACTGGGAAGGGCAAGGGGACAGACTGTTGCTGCAGCCTCCACTCCTTCGTATATAGTGTTTGCCTCTGACATTGCCCTTGAGGTGAAAGGAGACGGAGTCACACACCTGCAGCTGCTGTTCTGGGATGAACGGGAAGGGATGGAAGGGATGACTTGTGAGCAGCTATGAAGCAAATGGAGATGCCCACAATGCACAGAGCAGAGTCAGGAGAAGAGAGGCCCTCATCACTGCTCGCACTGAACTCCTTTGAGATCTGGGGAATTCTCTTCTCAAAAAAAAGCCTCCAGGGGATAAACCTGCCCAGAACCTTAGTGGCCAAGCACATGGGCCAAAATACCTTTATTGCCTCTACAACCTCAACCCTGCAACTTTGAACTCTAAACAACTCCAGAAATCCTTTGAGCTCTACAAAGCTCCTCTCTGAAAAAGCCTATCCCTGGCCCCATCTACCGTCCCTCCACTTCACAAGTGCTCCCATGTCCTCACCTCTGATGCCTCTCACCTGTTTCTCCCCAAAGAGACTAGCCTGAAATCTCCAATTCACCCCCAGAATGCTAAGCCCTCGCTTTACAAGATGCTCCGGGGTTCACATGATTAGGTATCCTAGAGACAGCCCTCTGCAGGGCTGAAAAAACTAATTGAAAGCCCCAGGGCAACAGACTGAAGGCCCAGGTAGGTCCTAAGTGGCAGGCTGTGGCAGCAGCTTGCAGGGGGCTCCAGTGGGATGTCTGAGCATCAGTTTCCATGGCTCTGCCCTGCCAATGTGCTTACATGAGGCAACAATTTAATAAGCCCTGTCACCCTTGACCTCAAATCCCCAGAACAAGGCGGGTGGGAGGGATCCAGTCATTTCTAGGAACTGCCACCATCTTCCAAGGCCCCGGACAGACATCAGCAACTCCTGGTCAGGATGATCCCAGAAAACCCCCACATCACACCCTACATGCCTACTGCCCAGACTGAGGAACAATCTGCCTAGAAGAAAGAGCTGGCTCAGCCCCAGGCTGGCAGCATTGCCAACTGCAGAGGAAAGGGGAAGGCTGAGCATCTAGGAGCCAGGGAACCCTGCCAGCAGTCAGCTCCTGCAATGGTACCAAGGTCTCCATTTTACACAGCAACCTGGAGGAGGACTGGTTCCCTCCACTGGATCCCACCTGAGCAGCAGGACAAGGTCATTTTTTCACTTGATCCCACGCTGAAGAGCTTGTCCCTTGGCATTTCACATACTCCAAGATGGAAATGCATTGCTGAGTGAGATCTACCTCATCACCATTAAGTGTAGGTGTATGCATGTGATGACAACAGGGAACAAGGGCTCAGCCAGCTCTGGCCAGTAGCTCTTGCGACTCGCCTTCCTGGGACAAGCTGAGCAGCACCTGAAGTCTTGCATGGCTCTGAGGCACAGTGACCCAAGACCAAGATGAGGCACTTTCCAACAGGACAGAGCTCACTTACCATTTTCCAGTCCCCAGACATCTCCTCTGGCTCCCTGCCAGCCCTGGCCATGGACCCTTACAGGGGGGATTCAGCCACTCCTGGGGTGCTTAACAATGCTGGCAGCAGCAGTTGGTCCTGATGGAAATGAGGACATCACACTGCCAGTACAGCCTTACACAGGCACTACAGGGGAGCAGGAGCACTCTCTCTTCCTGATATTTCTGAAGATGAGGATTGCCCCTAGGTCAGTCCATGAATCCAAGATCCCCACTAAGGTCTCTCCTCATGGCATCAGATGAGACACCAGCAAGCATGGCACTGCCAGGAGAGGCTGCAGCTTTCCTCTCCTCCATCAGCTGCTTCATGCAAGTCTGTGATAGCTTCTGGTCACGGGAAGCATGCCCTTAGCCTAAACAGTGCAGGTCATGGACTGCAGCCCTTCTGCCTGCTCCCACAGGGTAAGATTATACTGACACCCTAGCTGGCAGCCACCACAGAGCAATCAAAGCCCAGACGATCTTCTCGTAATCCCCGTGAGGCAGGGGATGCTGCAGGCGAGGGAAACACCCAGGCACTGCCCCTGCTACGCTTCTTTCATCCAAACCGGCTCTTGCTCTGGCACCTCTCAAAAGCCACTGTACTCTCTTGAACGTAGCACCAGCACTGCCAAGGCACTTGGGGGCAAGAGAGCATGTCCCAGCATGGCACAAGCATGTCCTCGCGCTAAAAGGCTGCCTCACAGTTTAGCTTCACTGGCCAGGATCTGTTTGGAGAGCCTAGGCTCATGGCACCAGGGATTGCTGAATGGAAGCAGGAACAGAGGAACAGCCGCAGAGCAGAGTACATGGTATTTGTACAGCTTCCCAGTCCTTGAACTTCAGCATTCCTCTCCCGCAATTATTTATATCTAAATATAAGTCTGTATATATAGAATAACCATGCACAGGCATGCATGTTCTTCCTAAACCAAGGAGGCAGAGAATACCAGGATTATGCAGTACTTGCTAACTGCAGCTCCTTAACAGCAGAGGACGAGTGATGCGCCAGCTTCTGAGCAACCCCCCCTTTGACCTGTGGTCTCACCGGCGAGGACATCCCACCACACCAGGAGAATGCTGCCCTTCCTATACTGCCTAGCTGCCCTGCATGGGCTGCCAGCCCCATTGCTGGTGGGTCTGGCTAGTCAGTGCAGTTGCTTTCTCTCCTCCTGGGAAGCCCAAGCTGCAAGCAGGATCTGTGAGGGCAAAGGGGCTCGCATACCTGCCTCCTCTGTGCACAGGGCACCCTGCTCCTGACCTTTTTTTGGGTCGCCTAGAGAAGTCATCAGCTGGGGGAGCACTGCAGCACGCCTGGAGGCAAGGCTGTGCTGGTACCCGGCCTGCTCCAGCCTGCACCTCCTGCTCTCCCCAGCCTGCCTCCAGCTGAGAGCAGCCCCCAGCTACAACCTCCGGATTCAGCATGTCCCCAAGCCCTCTCCCCTGCTGCCTGCCGCGTCCCCCCTCGCAGTGTCCCAGGCAGCTGTGCCACCCCCTGGTACCCCCCAAGCCAGAGCGCAGGAAGGGAGGTCTCCGCATCCATCTCCCCCAGGCATAACAACCCCTTCCCATTGCAGCAAGCCCTAGCAGCGCCCCGCACTTCTCTTTTGTGACCGTCTCCCTTCCTCCTACACCCTCGCCGCCCGCCGCCCCCGGGCCCATCTCCGGGCGGCGCTGCCCGCTGCGCCCCTTCCAGCCCCGGCGGCAGCGCAGCGCACCGCACCGCACCGCACCGGGGCTCCCGGCGGGGGCGTCCGTACCTGTGCGGGCAAAGCCCGGCCCGGCCCGCGGCGGGGCGGTCAGTGAGCGCGCCATGCAAAGCGGGCGGGGAGGGGAGGGGGGTGGCTGGGGGCAGCCCCAGGCGGGGGGCGGCCGCGCTCCTCACCTCCTCTCGGGCCCCCTCCGCCTCCTCCTCCGGAGGCACCGGCGTGCTGCTGCCTCCTTCGCTGGCGGCGGCCGCCGAGGCCGGGGGGGACATGGCGGCGGGGGCACCCCGCTGGCGGTGCCTGCGGGCTGGGCAGCCGCATTATCCCGCCCGCCGCCGGGCGCTGCCTCGCCGGTCGCCGGGCGGGCGGCGGGGCGGCGCGGCGGGCGGGCGGCGCGGCGGCATGGCCCCCAGCCGCGGCACGGCGGCACCGCTCGCCGCCCGCCGGCCCCGCCGCAGCCCAGCCCAGCGCCTGCCCGCCCGGCGCGGCGGAGGGCGGGCAGAGCCGCGGTGGGAGGGCCGCGGCGGAGGCGGGGGGGACGGGATGGGGATGCGGACGGGATGGGGATGGGGGCGCGGCGGGATGCGCTCCCGCCCCGAGCGGGGCGGCGGGTGACCTTGAAGCGCCGGCGGCCGGCGCGCACGGAAAGTGGCAGAGAACCACCCGGTGCGGCCGCCGCCCGGGACCCCCACTGCTCCCAGCCCCGCCGAGGGGGTCGTCAGGCTGCCGAACGGGGAGGCGAGGGGTCCCGCGGGTTTTCTTCCCCTCGGGATGAAATGGGAGAGCTCGGAAGTCCGGGAGCCCTCTGCCTGTTCTCCAGCTATGTTTTTCTAATCCGTGGGCAGCCCCAGCTGGCCTGGGGGGTAAGGGTGACCATCAGCGCTAATGCTGGCACTCGGGGGAGACCTTAGGTCCGGCAGTGTCTTCGCTGCTCTGATCTCTACCATGCCCAAGGATGCTCAGCTAGCTGTCCCTGAGCTGACTGCAGCGTATTTCACCCATAGCCCTAACTCGCTTGGCTGCGGAGACCATTGGGAAAGTCTCTTCAGACCCTCCATCTAAACTCACAATAGCATCCTCAGGGGACACACACACAGAGCTCAGGAAGCGTCCAGACTCAGCTAGGTCCAGATACTGCAGGTAGAGCCCAGTTCCTTGACAGTCTTGGGAATGCAGGTGTCCCTGCTGGTAATTCCCTGGATCCAAACTGGGGAAAAGCATAAGATGCAGAATTTGCTGGAAATTGCTTCACTTTTTCTGAGCTCTGAGGCTCAGCCTTGGGATTGGGATGAGTGCTTTGCTCTTGCCCTCTCTGTTGCCTGTGATGGGGAAGGAATGGTCTGTAGGCCTGGTGGTCTTGCTCAAGGAGACGAATCCAAGGGGAATTGCAAGCCACTGCTTCCTATGGGAATAGGTGTGGCAGCCAGGGGTGCTGCTGAAGGAGCTCATCTTCAAAAGAGGCTGGGATGCGTTTCCTCTCGCCTTTCCCCTGTTTCCATGGGAACAGCAGCAAGCAGGAACAGCCTGCTCTGAATTTCACTGCCTACCGCTCAGGCACCCCCTGCCCAATCCTCTAGGCAGACTTTGGCTCTCCAGGGTTTCAGACCCATCCTCACGTGACGGATCCCATGCCTCCAAGGAGAGCTCACCGATGTGCATGTGTACCAAGGCAGAGCATGGCAAAGAGGCACAAGCCCAGAGCTGCCAGGGTTTCTGTAGCAGCACTCTATGCTATTGCATGCACACTAGTAGACAGTTGCCAATGTTTTGCATACATACACGCATTTCTGCTTTTTATAGTGGTAGGGACTCCTGGAGGAAATTACCTCAGCTAGACCAAAAGGTGCCTGTGGGAGGATCACGCTCCAGGAACAGCTCTGGTTTTCTCTCTGAGGCAGGAGAAAAAGAGCAAAACAGAAGGGTGGAGGGGGAAAAAAAGTAATATGAGTTTATGTATTTGCATTTAATAGCCCATGGTGGCTTTTTCTCCAGGGAATGTGTCCATTCACTTTTGAATTTGTGTTAACTTTGGACTGTGTGCACTCTGAGGCAAGGAGTTCCACAGCATACCCACAGACTCAAGCAGCAGCTTCCTTCAGTGTGCCCATTTTGGTCTTGTTATCCACTAGGTCTAACCCTTGGGAAGCAGGCTGCTGCCACCCCTGTGGAGCCACCCACACAGAGCCCTGCAATTTATCCTCCACTAGTGGATTCAGTAGTTCCTGGTGAGCCAGAAGTAGGGGGTTTTGTACCAGGCATCTTTGATACTGGCCCTGGCAGCATGTTTTCTTGTGTCTTGGAGACAACACTTCCAAGCACATCACCAGCTGTGATACTTTTTTGCTGAGGTGTCACAAAGAAGTCCTCTGCCCTGCTTCATCCAAACTGAAGTTTTACAAGTTCCATCCATTTTCTGTGGGAAACAGACACATGGGAGGTTTTGACTCTCGGATAGGAACACATGGGTATGGCTGATAATTTGTTACAAAGAGCACACGACCCTCCTCAAGAATGGGATAAATAAGGTTGTAAGATGCATACTCCATTTGGAAACTGAAGCAAGAAGGCCAGCGTTCAAGATTGTGTTCCATGTCACCATCCCAGGGAGAACCCAGGAGTCATGATTAGAACACACTGCCCTAAACACTCAACTCTTCTTGAGGACAAAAGACAAAAAAATATGTGAGAATTCTGCCCTCTCCCCACCCCTGTAGGTTACTCCCGTAGGTTTCGGGATGTTCTACTGTTTGACCATGTCGGAGAGCAGGACATTTCTGGTATGGGAACATTTCTGATGTGACAAAATGGTTGTAAGAAGGAAAGCTTTTAAAAAGACATGGCAACTGAAGCAGAGGTGGTGCCCTTACTGGGATATCAATTGGTCTGTTCTCCAGACATCCTGTACTTGTCACCCTGCAGAGACATTTGTATCTGTTCCGAGCAGAGGTACAGCACTAGGTCATATCAGTTGTATTCTCCGTTCATTTTCCATAATGTGTCAAGCCAGAAAAGGTCTCACACTTCTGTCTCTGGCCGTTAGAGAAAATAGCCTTTTAGCTCCTGGTTAAATATGGTTTTAGTTGTTACCCTGTAGTAAATTTGTATGTAATTTCTGGAAAAATTTTGATGGAAGCAGCATTTTAAACCAGGTGTCCATAGATACCTATCCTTGGGCTGGTATTTGTAGCCTAAATATAAAACTGGATTTTGCAGCAAATTTCTGTAGCATCATATACATAGATATATAGATATCTAACATTGGTTTTAGCTTTATTTTGTCCAATATGCCAAGTGTGATCAGATCTTGGTCTTTTGTTTTGAAGTAATCAGTGATTCCTAGTGATCTGCTCCTTTTTCTCTCTTAAGCAGATGTGTAGCAGAGAATCCCCTCATGTTAGGATGCAGAATTTTCTGAGCTCGGAAACTAATGCCTATTACATTTAGAAATTTCAAGGATATTTTACGCTGGCTGCCTGAGCCTTCCAGAATGTGTCGCTCCAATTAAATTACTCCTCATTAATGCAACACGGGGAGCGTGGGTGAAGGAACGTGCCTCTTGCTCCAGTTAAACAACATCCCTTTGCCATTGCTGGTTGGCGGTGTTGACTGCACGGGTGCCATTTACCTCTGCAAACATTGTCCTCAAGGAAATCTGTGCCATTAGTTACGTTTTCTTTGGCTACACTCAGATTTCATGTCTGCTGGGAGGAGATCCAGGTGTGCCCTTTTTTACTGTGGGAAGGAAACCCGTAGGGGTCACGAATTTGTGACTGAGGAACTAGTTTCTGTTCAGCATCACTAGACAAGTGTCTGCCTCTCCATGGGCAAGATGCAAGTGGTCCACAAACATGCAAAGTCTGAAACCTCATGAAGTAGGTGGGTTTGTAGCTCCTGCTCTGGGGTGTATTTCACAGATGGGAATTGCTGTCATTGGAAATTCTTTGATCTCTCCTCTGATCCTTCTCTTTTTCAACAGGCTGCCTGTGTGCAGTTTGCTTATTTTCCTTCCAGCCCCATGAGAGTCTATTTCTTCATCAGTACAATTATTTGTGAGGCTCCGCAGAGGTTTCTGGCTTGGGTTAAATCATTTTCCTCTCTGTAGCAACCCAGCCGGATACCCAGTGCCCCATCCCCCCCTAGAAATGAAACATGGATTCAAAGCTGCCCAGATGCTGTTTGACAGTCGTCAGGACATCTCATCTGATGTAACTCTGGAGCAGTGGCAACCACCCCAAGTGCCTGGAAACTGAGCCAAATCCTCCACTGGCAAATGTGTTGTTCTGCCTGAGTTTTTTGGCCCATTACCTCCAGAAATGAATAAGCCACAGAAATTAATGGCTCGGAGAATTTAGCCCTATCCCTGGTTACAGTCCTGGGAGTCACCTCCCTAAATGCAGGAAATAGGATTCTGTTGCAATTTGCCTTCCCTGTGCTGAGTAGTTGGAGCTGACACATCCCGGCCTGGGAAAGCATCCCTTCTCCACCCAACTTTCCCTATGGACCTGGGCAAGTAGGGGAGACGAAGCTGTTGTGGTGAAGGGTCTAAAAGCCCACTGCACAACTGTCTGCATTACTTAGGGGCCATCGTACATGCTGGAGCTGGCGGTGACGCCAAGGTCCTGGGGAATGGCTGCCCTCCCACCTTCAGCGCACCAGAAGCAGCTGTTACCTGGGCAACACCGACTTGTTCATCACTTATTCATGGTGCTGGGGTTCCTCCGTCCCAGAGGATGGCCACCTGCCCTCTGCGTGCCCTGTGCTCCTGCTCAGCACCTGAATATTTCAAACAGCTTTCTCACCCCTGCCTCCCCTCATCACTCCTCTCCTCCTCATCCTGCTCACCCCTCTCTCCTAACCCCTGCCTGGACTCCTTGCTTGCTTAAATGAGTGTGGCTCCACCAGGCCTGTTCCCAAATCACTCTGATGCAAGTGTGGAGAGACACAAGCTCTAATTCAGCCTGGCAGCTGGGAGGTTTAACTCTCCTGAGAGCAGAGCCGAGCTTGCATGCATAATACCTCTGGCAGCACTGTGCAGCTTGCTACGGACCAGCAGAGCAGCCACTCAGAGCACCATTAGGAGGCAAGAACTGGGCTAGCGGGAGGCTGCAGGGCTGTGGTGAGGGGCTGAGGTGAAGCGGGAAGCAACTCAAGCAGAAGCAACTCAAAAATGAAAGTTAACCCATCCTTCTTTCTAACAGCCATCAGGTCCAGTGTGGTGATGCTGAAGCCCGGGATGCAGCACTGGCAGCATCTGTCCTACGCTCTCTGGCAAGGTGAACTGAGGGGTGGTTGGGTGACTTGAGGTTTTCATTCTGTCTCGAATAGTCCCTGACAGATAAACTGTACTTAGAGAGTCATGAATAAATGATAGTCCGGCGGTGGAGCACTGCCTTCAACAGCTATTCCGTGGGGAGGGAGGAGTGCTCTTCGTTAAAGCAGTGTGGCCAGAGAGAGGTTACCAGAGCCACCCTCTGGAAATGAGTCTGTCTCTCCACTAGATATAAAGGGAGCCCCAGGTGACAAGATTTCTCACCTAGGGCACAATTTCACCATCTGTTTAAGCATGAGTTTATTACCAGTTCTCCAAGACCATCTGCCACCCCCTCCCCATTCATAACCACATCTGCCATCTCCTTTGGGAGAGCTCTGAGCACACACAGCTGCACACACACACACACACACACATAAATAAATACATACCAAGGCCTTATCGGCCATGCATTTGCCCAGACATGTGCAGAAAGCATTGCTGCTACAGCCACTAAGCTGACAGGAGTTATACAAGGAGGATCTTACTTAGAATGAAATTTTCTTAAAATATCGGCAGGGCAATATCATTCATTTTGTAAGCGTGAGATTTTTAGTGCATCTTTATATCAGTCACATTCTGCTTGTGGAAATGAATGCTGTGGCTGACAGCGGGGTGAGTTAGGTGTGATCCTCATTTAAAGAATTAATTAATTAATTCTCCTTGTCCAATTTCCTACACTTCATACACACATATACACACAGTAAAAGACAGAAGGAACTAGAAACTGCCCTGTCCACTGTGGGACTCTGGGAAACAGTGGGAATCGTGTGTCTTTCTCAGGGAGGGCATTAGCTGGGCAACTTGCCGACCACCTACCACACATAGACAAACCTGATCTGCTCTGGGTTTTGTCACTGTATTGGCACGATGGGTCCCGTAATGGAAGTGCACAGCAGAAGGACGAGAAGCATCCAACATGGACTGCAAGGAGGAAAATTCCAAGTGGAAATATTCCCTTACTGCAAAAGCAAGCAGGTGCCAGAGCAGCAGCATCTTCGGGGAGATTCAAAGTGACCCTGTGATTTCAGCCAGACTTACCACAAGAGGGCAGCCAGCGTTTTCTGGACTGATTACTCCAGAAAATGAGTACCTGATGAGTGCTTGCTTTGCACTAGTCTATTAGAAAGCTCAGCCTCACTTCTGGGCATTGGATATTTAAAAATCATGTTCCTGCTTTACTCTGTTAGGCCAGAAAGTGAAGTGACCCAGTTTGGAGCACTACAGAGCTGATTTGTTCTCAGATATATGAAACAGCAGTTGGAGGAAAGAGCCTGTCGTCTTTCCTGTGGCTTTCCTTGCTCTCCCGGGGCCTCTGCTCCCAGCCAAGAGCCTGGCGCATGCAGCTTCTGGGCTGAGCTTCCTGAGCTGGAGGTCTAGGTGGAGGTCTGGATTACTGCTTGGGGCACCTAGAGACATCTCTGGTGTGGAAAATGCAATGGGAGCTTCCTCATTGGATCTAGCACCTTTCTGATGGGCTCAGCACTTCTGATTCTGGAGATGGGGAAAGGGCTGCATCCACAGGGAATGGGGCAGCCCGATGCTCACGTGGGACCAAAATTGTGGCCTGGACAGTCTGCATGGGGGGAATGTAGCATCAGTCACATTTCTTGGTATGAATTACTGTGGCTTCCTTATAATCACTGCTTACAACCAATTTCAGGTAACCTATGTTACTTAAACACTGCATTGGACCACAGCTGGGAATTAAAGTACCATTATTTTTCCTCAGACCAGACACAGACTGGGCATAAACTCCCTTTCTCCACCTCTCTCAGCCACATCTCACTTATCTCACCCAGTTAACATCTTGAGGAACAGCAGAGAAGATGCTGGTGACAGGTCCAGGCTGCAACTGATGCAGGCATAGCTCAGCTTCAAGAAGTCGGGTGCAGAGACCTGGCTTTCACCTAGGAAACCAGAGGGCTGTATTGGGACAGGACATTACTGAGGACAGTACCGGGGGTCACAGGTCGCTTGGGGAGTCCTTCCCATGCCCAGGCTCTGCCCCGATGCTCCTGGCAGCACAGCGTGGTGGGAGAGCCTTTCTGAACCGAGTTTTTTGCCGGAGAGGTTATTTTGAGTAGCTCTGGGTGCCTTCGAGCGGCGTGTGCTGACACTGACCTCTAGTGGGAATAGATCTCTGTCTCACCTTTTCTTTTCCCTGCAATTTTAACCATTTTAAGAGGCACATCTCAAAGGGGACTGGAGACAGCCCCAGAATTAGTTTCTTTTCAAAAATCCACAAAAGCAAATCAGAACATCAAGATTGGTGTCATAATTATATTTAAATGTTTTTACTTCCTCTACCACTACCTGCCAATACATTATATATATGTACTATATATGTGCATGCATGTATGTGTATGTACATGTATATGGTGTATGTACATGTATATGTATATGTCTCTGTATTTAAAGCCTGTGGGTGCCATAGCCAATTTTAATGGGAAATGCCTGGTCTCCACAGCTCAGCTGCAGAAGACCACTGCAACACAGCCCTGGGACAGCACTAGCCAGCTCAAGAAATTCCAAGGCTCACCTCAGGGAAGCTGGAAGATCACTAGCTCTAGCTACGTGTACATCATCAGCAGAGGAAGGTCACCTCCAGGGGCTGCTTGGTAGCCAGAGGTTTAGACAGCTCGCTGTGGAGTGGACTGTGGAGTCCCAAGTGGTGAATCTCAAGTTGCCTCCCTGCAGAGCTGGTCCATGGCTTATTAGCTCAGGCCCTGTGCTTTGGCTGAACCACTCCTGGACCTGTGCTAGCCCTGGAAGCAGGCTCCACACCTATGCCGCAACTGGAACAGGACATCGCAAGATAATCAAGAAGTGACTGCCACTTGATGCAAAGCCAACTAGTTCACAGAAAAGTGAAATATTTGTGCATCACCACACAGGCTTGTGCTCATCTGACCAACGTGGACTTCTCCCAATACCTGGTTTCATCCATGCAAATTTTTCTAAGAAATCATTCCATTATGGAGCTGTATCTCTACCAACCTCTAGTATGCTACTAGAGAAAATGGCAAAGACATTTTGGAAGGTATTTGACGGGTAAACTAGTAGCAGTTGGGTACAGAAAGCTGAAAGTGTAGAAATTCTGTGTGGGGGTCAGGTCTGAGAGGCAGTGGCATGAACATATGGCTCAGATCCATGCCCTGCACTGGACAGAGCTGATAAGATGTGAGAGAAACTTCTTTCTCTTAGCAATTGTAGTCTTGCAGCCAGGCAGTGCCAAAGACACAACTGGAGATACTAAAACAGATCCTGAGCATGAGGGGAAAACTTGTGACTGGAAGTTATTGCTGCCAACAGAGACTTCCTCTGTCTGCCTCCTGCTGCCCTGACACCCCAAAACCTTTCTTCCTGTCTGGTCAGAGGCACTTTTCATGGGTAGCTCGCCTGCAGCAAGGCTGTGGTTGAAGGCCTGGTGGCCAGTGCTGGAGGAGTGACGCAAACCCGAAGCGGCAGCTGCAGTGCGGGAGGGGGAAGTCATTGACGCTTTGCATGTGGTTTGTGTGAACTTGATCCTGTACCCACCACCAAACTCTTCCCAGGTGAGCTCCATTGCAGGTGTGTGGCAGGAAGAGATCCTTCCCCTCCTGCTGGGCTGAACTGGAAGGACGGGCACCCTGCAGAGGTGGAAAGGCATGTCAAGCAATAAAAGCAACAAGTGAAACCAATTTTAGAGTGTCACCTGTATTTACAGCTATCTAGGTTGTCTTCTGAGGAAAGCCCACTGCTTGGGATGCTTGAAAGTAACTAGATGAAGTCTATGCAGATCCACAAGGAACACAACTGGATAGTTTTGATGTTGGAAGGAGAGCACTGAAATGCAGCCTGGTATTATTGCCTTATTCACAGACAGAGAGCTGGGCCTTCGTTTGAGCCATCTTTGATCTCTGTGTCCTGGCTGCTCTTGTGTGAGCCCCAGCAGCCACTCTGGGCTTTAGGCTTTCTGTTTGCAACACAGAAAGGCAGTGGGAAGTGGCTGGACCAAGTGACTTATGCAGCCAACTGTAGCCACTGCCTGGCCTGTCCCTGTGCCTGTATAGGCAGGGCAGACAGAAAGTGTCTCTAGTGGGTGACACAGGTTAAACCACGCACGTGGGAAAAGCAAACGTCTCACTCGTTCGCACCGATCTCTGCTACCAGTCAGTGACATCCACCATATCGTTTCCCACAGAGCCTGCGGCTTCAGTCAGCACCTGCGCAGGCAGCAGCATCCTCACCCACACACCGCCTGGGTGGCGAGCTACCCCTCCCACCCTGGCAAACCTACCTGCTGTTTAAAGAGCACAAGCGTGCTGTGCCCTCGGGTGGGTTTTCTCCCTCCTCGCACTGCCTCCGGACCGCCATCCCATTCAGCGGGTGGCGGGGCCGCGGCGGGGGGAATCCCGTGCAGGCGGGGCCGGGCGCGGCTGAGTCAGTGCGGGCAGGGGAGGAGGAGGAGCCGGAGCCGCGGTGCCTTAGGCTCCGCGCGGGCCGCCGCTCGCTGGCTTTCCGGCCATGAGCCCCCCGTCGCCGGGACCGGGGCGGGCGGGCGAGGGTCGCTGAGCGATGTCGCGGTCGGGGGGCGGTGAGTGCCGCACGGAGGCGGCGGGCTGGGAGGGCGAGGAGGGGCAGTGTGACTCGGGCATCGAGTCGCTGCGCTCGCTGCCGGGCGGCAGGGACACCCTCGCCACCGCCGCTGAGATCCCCCCCGCCGCTGTTGAGACCCTCTCGGAGGCTGCTGCGGCCGAGGAGCGGCTCGACTCCAGCTACAGCTCCGGTGCTCTCCCCGAGCCCTTGCCCGCCCCGCCCGCCGCCTGCCGCGCCGAGGAGCCGCCGCCATCCGAGGGGCTCCGCCGGCAGCAGCTGGAGGCGCTCACCTACGTTTCGGAGGACGGAGACACGTGAGTCACCGCGACCCCCTTGCCCCCTCCCTCGCTCTCTGGGGGTGCCATGGCCTCCCAGCCCCGGGCATGGCCCCTCGCAGGCGGCCAGCGGTGCGAAGCCGGTGCCCAGAGATAAGCCGGGTTTTGTCTGCAGCGGTCCCCAGCCCTCTCCCGAGGAGCACCCGCTCAGCCGTGCAGTGAAGGACTCCCCGAGCCCCTGTCCTGAAAGACTCTCGCCTTGTGCTGCACATGGATGCTTGGCACCCCGGGGTGGGTTTGGTTGAGGGACCGGTGGGGCATCTGAGCCAGGTCCTGCAGAATGAGCAGGGGGAGGCACCCCAGGCAATGTGGCACAGAACCGACCCACCATAGGAAGCCAACTTCCACTTGCCGCTAGCAACTAGAAGGTGGTGTGGGAGCAACTCAAACCCTCCTCCCCACCTCCTGCTGTCTTTTCCCCAGAGAACACAATGTTTCCTCCGCAATGGGGAAGGCTTGGCTGCATGAGACGGCACGTAAGCAAGACCCAAAATGAGACTGGCTATGCAGGGCAAGACCTTGAGATAGCTGTGTCAGGGCCACAGATGCTGCTTAACCGATCAACCCAAGAACAAAGTTCTTGGGTGGAAATCATCTTGCTTTGCCAACCCCCCTGCACAGGCACAGCTTTCAGCACAGTTGTGACGTGTGCCTCGCTACAGGGCTGCCCTCCTGAGCCTCTGTGACGGAGACGAGTGTTTCTCTTAACGAGGAGGGGCTTCCCACATCCGTAATGCCCTCTGAAGAGCAGAGGCATCGCACTGGAGGTATTTGGTTTGGCTTCTGGTAACAGCCTTCAGCTAATCACAGTTCTTTCCTGTCGTACATTACCTCAACTGAAGGTTTTCATCATGAGTGCATGCACACAGCACGAGCAAAGCGTGCTTGCAGCTGAGAAGGGCAAAGCTTTGCCCCAAACTCAGGCTGGACTTCAATACTGAGTAATGGTGCAAGAGGAAGAGAAACTAAGATGCACCGACAGGAGCAAGCACATGTCTTCAGTAGTGGGAGTAGCAAGGAGGCTCTGTCCTTGCCTGGCAGAGCACATCTGGTTCCAAGGCTGAAGATGAGCTGGGAGCCAGCCTGAGCATTTACTTCTTGGATAGGAAGGAGCCTGTGCATCTGCTAATTAATTCATTAATGCTCACTGTGAGATCTGGTCCAAGGATTGGCTAGAAGTCTCATGGCAAGCAAGGTTAGACTAAACCCAGCCTCCCACACTCCCCAGCAGGACGCCTGGATAGTGCTTTCTAGTCCTGTCCTATCTCTGTGCTGGCTCTGGGGCTTCTGGACATGGAGGAGCTTCGCCACCTTTCCAAGCTGTAACGCTAGAGCCAAGGTGCCCATAGAGAGAGGCAAAGGTCTTTTAACCAGAGCTGTGGAAGTAACACCTCAGAAAAGCCACCCAGGCTAGCCCCTCAAGGCTCCCTGCTCGCTGTTCTTTAATGAGCATGGTGGATGCAGCTGCTTGGAGATGCTTTTGCTGCTTGCAGTTGTTTTGTAAGGTGGCTGAGCCCTTTGCTTGTCAGACTTGCTTGGCCAGAGCCTAACGCAAGTGTCTCATTAACTAGGGAAACATTAATCGGTGGTGCCTTGGTTACTGTAGGCAGGAGAGGCTCTTGAAGAGCTCTCCAAATGGTTGCAGTTGCCCTCTTGTTTTCTCTCACTCAGTGCAGTTCAGAACAGGAAATCTGTAAAGGGTGAGAGAGGGAGCAAAAAGATTGCTGGTGGTACAGCTTGTACAGCTCAGGGCTGGCCCATGTCTGTGCAGGGAGCTGGCTTTCCTGGGATCTGCTCCCAGCGCTGGGAAAAAAAAATCTATTCTTGTGGTTAGAGCGGCAAGGCTGTGGATTTCTGCCTCTGCTATTCCTGTCAGTCCTCCTGACCCTGCGGCAGAGGTAGGTGGCATTTATATTTAGAAATGCTGAACATCCACCACTCGAGTTGATGCAAATGGAGACTTCTGAACTGCCACCAGTTTTGTATTGCAAAAACAAGTCTGGGCTGATAGTGATGCTAAAGCCTAAGGAGCAATTGCTCATCTGGTGACAGAAGGTCCCCAGAGAAAAGGGATGGCCACAGGCTGCATCCCTTTCATCCTGCCAGCCAAGCCCATTGACTTCTTTTCATCTCCGTCAGCGGCACATTTCCTTGTGTGCCTTGCTTGAATGTCTGCCACAAAACAGCTCCAGGCTGAGAATTAAAATCATACTATCATTTTATTTCAGAAGACTTGGGCAACAACACTTCCCTGTAATTGTAATTCTGAAAATATAAAAAAGTTCAGGGGTTTTGGCCAAGAAGTTCCTGTTCCTGCCCTGGCTGGTACCAAGCAGAGAGGAGCACCAGGCTCACACAAAGAGAGCTGGCAGAAGTCTTGGCTGCCCATAGCTCCCTGGGCTCGCACACCTGTGCCATCTTGAGGTGTGCCTGTGAGGGGGCTGTGTTTGTCAGCCTGGCACTTGTGGGGGAAGTGTATGAGGTGGAGGCAAGGAGCACATGCTTGGGTGGCTGGAGTGTCAGCAGGATCTTCCTTGGATACCTTCCTGCCCGCCTCTGCAGGAGGGGAGCGTTAGCCCACGCAGGATGAAGCAATGGGGCTAAAACTGGCTCTTCCTGCGCTCAAAATTAGAAGGGGTCCTGCTCCTGGAGGAAGGAAATTGGCAAACGAGAGATGTGGGTGTGATGGGCAGTGACATGCGTGGGTGCAGTCTTCCAAGAATCATTTGCAAATGTGTCAATTCCCCCCACACCTACCTGGTACCACTGGTGATCCCTCTGTCTCTGGGAAGCCAGAGCTGCAGTAACTGGGCTACAGCACATCAGTCCTCGAGAAGATGCATGGGAGGAGAGGTCGAGGATGAGGAACAGGCAGAAGATGGTGGGTGCACTTAGGGCAGTGATATGTATGTATCCTGTTTATTTTGCAGCAGGGTAGAGAACAAGCCCTGTGCACTCAAGCTCAAGCAGTCTCCTCCAAGCATCCGTCCTTCCATTGTGAACCAAGCGGTCTCCTCCAAGCATCCGTCTCTTCCATCTAAACCAGCTCCTTTTCTGCTGAATTGAGCCCCCATGAGACTGCTCTGCGTGGAAGTGAAGAGAGGGGCTTTCCAGCTGCAGGCAGCTTTATCGCTGTGTCCTGGTCTTCAGGCTCAACCTTTGTTAGGATTCACTGAGAAAACCCCCTCCTTCCTGGTCTTGCCAGGCAGATGCATGAGTCCAGTGTCCTGGGAAAGGGGTGGGTGTAGGACCAGCTCCTCTGAGGTAGGATGGGGTGTGATGGGATCACCTATTGCATTCCAGCACAAGGGGAAAACTCCCCATTTGCTTGGGCTTATGGCAGCCCCTGCTAGCTCTGGAGAGGCAGAGTTGATATATCAGTGTGGGATATTAGGCTGAGCTTCCTCTCTTGAGGACTATATATTCTGTCTTAAATTTAAAAACATGTTTCCCTTTCTGCCTGTGCTGGTCCTTGGGCCACACACCAGTTTAAGCTCTCAGTACCTGATGCCACGGTGATGGGCCCCTTGGGCAGCTGGGTAGAGTGCGTGCGGTCTTGCTCTGGGCCCTCTGGCTGTGCTGTGAAAGGCTGGGGGCTGCGCCTCCACAGGAGGCTGGATGTCTTCTGCATGGGGCTCCATATGCAAAGCACTGCAGCTTCTTTGCAGGCGTGAAGGTTGGGGGTCCCCACCTTAATCACAGGAGAGAGATCTCACCCTCTTTTGGATGGCAGATGGGACTGAGCGGTTTTGGTTGGGTGTGTTTCAGGGAGGGAGGGGAGAGGAGGAAGCCTGACTTCCTCCTTCCACCAGAGACAAGTGCTGCCCCGTCTGCTGATAAGAAATCACGTGCCAGTGACTTGTGGGCTGAGATGTCTTAACAAGGGACAGTTAATCGAGTAAAAATGGGGCCCCACGGGAGCTGATGTTCTCAGGTCTCCTCCGTGTGATGGCAGTGAGGGGGCCTTTCCTGCTGAGCCCTTGACTGCGTGGGTAGGCACTGAGCATAAAGGCTCATCTTGTAGGGCCAGGAGCCACTTCTAACTGTTCACCAGCATGTGCCAATTGTAACCCTCCCATCCTGTGTAGTTCTGTGCTAGAGATCTTCCCCTTGCAACGGAACAGAGGCTGTCCCCACTTGGGCTGCCTGCTATGGAGTGGCTGCTTGCTTGATGCTTGCCCTGCTGAACAGGGATGTTACTGGACCCCCATACCCCTGGATCCCAGTGTGTGTGCCTGGGGGAACGCTTGGCGTGTGACAGTGAAGGGAAACCACTGTGAAAGAAAAAAACAGCAGAGGACTGGAGACACAGTTTTAGGAGAAGGATTAAAGAAGCCTGATGCAGAGAGCACACCTGGTTGCTGGTTGGGCTGGGTGCCCCCTGTTTGGCTGGGCTGGGCTGTTGCTGGCCACCCAGCAGTGGGATGGCCACAGTTAATAGGAAGCAAGGATGCTTTTGTTTTTTTCCAGAGAGGCTTTGGAAAGCTCCTTGCCTGATTGCCAAGGGAGTTCAAGTCTATCCCAGGTTGCTCCCTAGTACACTACTGTTGTGGGGCAGAGAAGAAAATGAGTCCTAACTTGGGGCTGGCCAGAGGTAGAAGGGAATGTGCTGTATCCAGCTCCCTATGCTTGGACTCTCAGCTCTTGCTCTGTGCGTGCTCAAGAGTTTGGTGAGCAGAGAGAAGGGCTTGTGCCCCTCCACACGAGGGCAGGCAGCTCTGCACAGGCTCCTTTAGGATGCCCCAGAAGTTGCTGGCTGCCACAGAGGTCACACACATACATCCTTGGTGTAAGGTGGGCAAGTCCTGGCAGCTCTCTGAGATCGCACAGGCAAGAAGAGATTTATTTTTTTTTCACAGTTCCAATGACTTCCTCCTGGCCTGGAGGAAGTTTCTTCAGACTTTCCGCCTGCATAGGTTTGCCTTGGAGCTGGGAGAGGCACAGGGAACCTCGGCACAGAGGAAGGGAAAGAATGGCTGGAAATTTCCATGTCCTGGGATGCAGAAGCCTGATGCCTGGTTGTAACAGATCAGTGGAGGTGGGGAGGGCTTAAGGTCCTTGCACGCTGCAGGCAGGCTTGGCCTCTGCTGAGAAATGGTTGAGTTCAGCTAAATTAACAAATAAAGTTTTGGGTTTTGTTGGTTTGGGGTTTTTTTTTAATACAATGTGGGTAGAAGAAGAGTCAGAGATGATACTGCAGGAAGAGAGACTGTGGGGTCTGAGCTGTGAGTGTGGTTACTAGGTGCCTCTCAGTGACCTGCGTGGGATGCTCTCAGCATCCCAAAGATGGGAAGCCCCTCTGACTGGGGCAAATGCAGGGCTGAAGGAGGGCCCTGATACATCCTAGACTCAGGTCTGGTGCCTCATTAAAAGAAAATCCTGAGGCAGCAAGAATGTGTGCGTGGGGCTGTAAATGATTGTTAGGGTGTGTTGTACTGGCTCTGGCAAAGTCCAGGCACTGTCCTCTTGCTGTTCTGACCTCAAGGTATCTCTGTGAGTACGGAAACTGTAGAACATATTTTCCTCCTGATGAGCAAGAATGAGAATTTGCTCCATTTGAAATGGAGTTGCCAAGGCCAATGGACCTTTCAGGATGTTTGCTGCTTTTATTGTAATCATTCATCTCACTTCTCAGCCCATGTCTGTGAAACTAGCCCCATCTGCCTGGGACGGGCTGACTTGCTTTCTGGTTTGGCTCATCCGTGCAGTGATGGTAGTGCAAGACAGACCCCTCATTTTGCAGGGGGCAGTCTGCATGCATCTGATGTTTAGTGTTTCTGCAATCTAGGACTCACCATCTGCTCAGAAACGGAGCAAAATGCTCAAACCTGTGGGTGCAGAGTCTAGAGGATGTAAGGCCAGGGCTGCAGTAGATGGGTGAATGGGAGTACCTTGATCTCCCAACTGCCTCATCCTTCTCCCCAACCTCACTGAAAAAGGAGGTGCCCAGAGCCCTCTTGCAGTGTTTCCCCTGCCAGTCAGCCTCCAGCACCCCTCATCTGCGAGCACCTGGACCAGACCTTCTGCAGAGCACCATCACTTCCCACCCTTCCCTTTGGCCCCAGGAGCAGCAGGCTGGGAAGAAGCTGCTGCCCAGGCTGAAGGTCAGGGGGGCTGAACTCAAGGGCTGAAGGGGCTTTGCACAGGGAAGGGGAGAAGATACCTGCAGAACAGGAGACCCAGGGCAGGAGGAGAGGACATGGGGATGAGCCTACAGCCAGCTGGGATCTGCTGCTCCCCTGGGGCTGCCAGAGGGCAGCTAGCACAGTTTTATAGAGCCAGGCAGCATTACATTGGTATGTGGGGAGGAAGAGAGCTAGGCTGGGCTGGCAAAGGGCTGCAGAGCAGGATGGAGCTGTGCTTGCTGAACCTGCTGGCAGAGGTTCATGCTGATAGCTGAGGAAGCGGTTAGCAGTGCAGGTTATGGGGCTGGAACAGGAAAGTAGGGTAAGCATGGAATTCCCCTGCTGTTTTCCTCCTCCCTCACTCTCCTTTCTGTTGCTGCTGGGGCTGTTTCCTCCCCTGGACAAGTTTTTCTTGTGCGAATTGTTTGCATGATTTCCTACTCCTCTGCTCAGCCAAAATAAGGAGCCAGAAGCAAACTGTTCCCACTACAGAGAGACACCTAGATCTAGAGAGAAAGAAAAATTTGTCAAAGCAAATTCTACTGAATGCTGGATTTCTTGTCCTAGGTGCTTCTGGGGTGAGATGGTGAAGGGAGAGGCTGCTTCATGGGCAAGGTGTCTTGCTCTATAGATGGTGGACCTGCATGGTCAGCCCCTCTTATAGAGGGAGGGAAGAGGACAGCTGGAGAAGTGGTGGGACTTCATCAGTTCTGCCTGTGCGTCAGAGCTGGGTGTCACCCTTACCCTTTCTCAGACATTGGCGCTTTCATACCAGGCACTTGAGGTCACTCAGAAGCCTGGGAGATGGACAGCACCGTGGAAATGGGTGATGTTCTGTGCCTAAACTAGGACCTCCTTGGGCACAGCAGTGCTGCGTGTTCAGACCCAGGGACATCCCCAGGGACAGCCCTGATCCTTCTGCTCCAGCATCGTTATCTTTCTGCTAATAGGTAGATCACCTTGCGCCAGGGATGCCCTGTGCCTGTGGGACCTTTGTGATTCAGAACACTGAATCCCCTTGTGCCAGGGTGGAGCTGGTGAGCAAGTGGAGAAGCTGAGATCAAGCCCAGCAGTCTGTCCTACTAGGTTGGCCATGTTTCCCCTGCCCTTTCCAAAACTCCCTGTTGCCATTTCCAAAAGTCCCCGCTGAGAACCCACCCTGTGGCTGCAGGCAGGAGTGCTGCATGCAGGAGCATGGGGAGGGAGGGAGCAGGGAAGTGGTGGAAGGCAGAGGGGAGACATGCAGGCAGCTCAGGGCAAGGGTCTGAGTGTGGCAGGGTGGAGGGCTTGTTTTGACAAAGGCATGGGGCCATGGCTGGGTGAGGAGGGGTGTCTGGCAGTGAGTGGGTATCTCTCCATTGCTGTGCCTTGGCTCTGGGGCTCAGCTGTGAGCACTATGTGCCAGCATGCAGCAGCCTGTAGGCAGCTGGACTGCACGACTGTCATAACAGAGAGAGGTGTGCTTGTAGCCTTGGCTAGAAGGAAGTGGAGACTGGCACAATGACTGCACCTCAGGTCCCCTGGGTGTAGGAGGTTTCCTGGGTTAGCAGGAGACAATCACGATTCCTGGTTGGCATCACTGCCCGTGGCACAGTGCCTCAGTGCACACACGCTCTTAGTGGGCTCATCCCAGCCCCGTGGCCTCACTGGAATTCGCCTGAGTGGCTCACAGCTCTCGCAGCCATTTCGGGAAGCTTGAGGGCTGGCAATGAGGAAAGGGGGGAACAAATGCAGAAATGAGAACACAGGAGGAGGCTGCACCCTGGAGAAGGAAGCGCGGGGGGGGAGGGGAGGGGGATGTGTGTAAGCAGTCCTTCAAAGCAGGCATGTCCCAGCTTCAAACTGAAAGGCTGAGCTCTGGCCCAGTGGGGATGGATGCCCCCATCGCCTCTGCAGCATAGATGCCCAAACTTGCTTGGCATCAGCTGAGCCCCGAGTAGCTCCACCGCCTCGTTGAGTTGCAAAGCCACCCAAACCAGGAAAAGCGAGGTGCTGGTTGCAGCAGAGGGCTGCCTGGGGTTTCCACCTCCCCCTGGTGACTGCCCCGCTTGTCCCCACGTGGTGCAGCATGGTGTGGGTCGTGGCAGAGGAACCAGGGGGATTCCTGGGGATGTGGGGGCTTGCTGCGGTGGGACTTGACCCCAGGCACTGCTCTCTCCCCTGGGAACCCTGTGCGGCTCTGGAAAGCGAAAGCAGCAGAGGTTTAAAGTTCAAGCCGAGTTGCCTTGGAAAGTCCCCTGTCTGAGCAGTCTTATCTCTGCCATACCTGAAAAAGGCAGATCCCGTGGCCTCCGCCCGCACGTGGCGCCTGGCAGCCGGTTTGGAGAAACAGGGGTTGTCCCTGCAAGTGGGCAAAGGACACCTTGGTGCAAGTGCTGCCACAGGGATGCAAAACCCAGCAGGGAATCTCCCTGGCCGGATAATACCCGGGCTGGGGCCAATGCGAATGTGCCGAGGGGAGGGGTATTCTTGCCCAGCTCTACCCCTCCCTCCTGCTAGCCTGGCCTGGGTCCCTTGGCTGTGCTTCTGCCCCATGGTCTACTGAGGGTGGCCAGATCCAGCCTGTGGGGCCACTCAGCCCTAGCTCGCAGCCCCCTCCCCTGCCCTGGGGAGCACCCCATGGTGGTGCGAAGGCAAATATGAGTGGCCTCTCCTTCCTTCGGGGAATTCCCTGCCACAGCATGACCCGGGGCTTCCCTGGGAATGCAGCCTCTCCTGTTGGGCACAGGCCTTGTTTTGCTGCCAGAAATGGGGCTTGGCTGAGGGTGCCCGCGGTCCCAGGTGCTGGGTCGACCCTTGGGCAGTGCTTAGGAAGAGGTGGATAAAGGACATTCTGGGGGACTGGCCTCTGTGCTTCTCAGCACACACGTCCCCCTGCAGCTGGTGAGAAGGCAGCCCCAGCCCCGCTTCTTTGCTGCAGTGCTTTAGGGCCAGGTCTTGCCTTCCCGCCTGCGGAAGGATGGTGCCCATCCCCCACATTGCAGGTGGCAGTCCAAAGCTGGGCTGTCCAGCGAGCAGGGTGCCTTGCTGGAGCTGGCATAGCTCTTATTCTCTGTCCCTTAGTCCTGCCTGCCTCCGCCAAGCAGTGTGGGTGGCAGGAGCCTGCTTAGAGCCCAGCCTTTGGTTTGTAGCTGATCCCTGATGGAGATAAAAGCCACCCAGGGACCCAAGCCCAGTGGCAAGGAGGTGGCAGGAGGCTCAGTTCGTGCCTGCCATGCTCTGCAGAGCAGGAGCTGCTGCCTGCTCCTTGCTGCTGCCTGCCGTAGCTGGGGCTAGCCCAAGGGGGCTGCCCTGCAGCGGGGGGCTGGTCCCTCTATGCAGAGGTGCCCAGGAACACAGCAGGTCAGCAAAGGGGACTGGAAATTCCCTCTTGGCTCTGCCTCCGTTGCACTCTCACTTCTGTTCTGACTGTGTGGGGGCCAGTGTCAGACCTGGATGGAAATAAAACCTCTCCTTGGGCTGGGGGTCTCTGGGCTGCCCAGCCACCCCATGGCCTTGAGGACACGGTCCTGAGGACATGGGTTCTCTGCTGGCCACCAAGCTTGGATGGCCACACCTCCGGTGTCCCTCTGTGCCGGCAGGCTGTATGCCAGCCCTGCTGTGGCAGTGCCAAAAGGGAAGGAAGGATGTGGGGGAGAGAAAAGGAAATCAGTGTGGGCCAGCAGATCGACTGGCACAGGGACTGTGCCACACAGGTGATACTGGACTGGCACCGGGCTCCTGCCTGGCCTTGGCTGCCTGCCTTCACGGAGGAGAAAGCAGAAGTGCAGCGCACAGCTGGCAGTGGGGAACTGGAATTCCCCAGGCAGCTGCCAGAGCCCAGACCTCCTTTCGCAGCTACCAAACCTGGCCCTTGGGCTCTGCGAAATGCATCCCAGGCTCTTCAGACCTGCCCCAGTTGGAGGCTTGGCTTTTGGCCAGTGCCAGGTCCAAGCCCGTGTGTGCTGTGATGTCCAGTGTGATGTGCAGTGCTTAGTGGGTACAGGAGGGTCCTTCCCCTGTGGGCATCAGAGTGAAGGACTGCCCTGGGGAGCCTCAGGCCATGTTACTGCTTTGCCCTGCTGCTGAGCTTCCCCAGGGAGAGGGCAGGATGGAGGAGCTCCAAGCTGGTGGGAAGGGAACTGGGGGAGGCGGGGAGGTTATTTCTTCATGCGGCAGTGGAAGATCTCCACTCCTGAGCATGGCACTCAGGACTCATTTTTCCTTTTTTTTCCCTCCCCTGTTCCCTTTATCCCCTCTGTAGGTTGGTTCATCTGGCCATTATCCACTGCGTCCCAGCTGTGGCACTCTGCTGCATCGCTCAGCTGCCCAGGGAGGTGCTGGAGATCCAAAATGATCTTTTCCAGGTATGTGGATGTGATAGGCAGAAGATGGGAGGAAGACAGGTGCCGCAGGCTGCTCCCTACATAGATGCACAATCCATCTGCCCTTTCCCCAGGACCCCCCACGTGCTTCCTGCAGAGTGTGGTGAAGGTCCTGTGTGAGCAGCCCCTTTTCAGAGAGGAAGAGTGTGGGAGATAACCCTGAGAGAGAGGTGTGACAGCTCCCAGCACCGAAGGGTGAAGGGGCACTTTACAAGGCCGAGCCTCCCAGGATGTCACAGACAGCCCCGGAGGGTGGAGCAAGCATGGACTGAATGTGGCAGGGTAGATAACCTAGGAGAGTGAGATCTGCCCCCACTGGTGATCCTTGAGCTGATGTGGGGGGAGCGCAGCAAGCCATTTGCACCCCCAGGTGTAAGCCACACTTAACCCTGGGATGGGGATGGGCTCCTGCACGCAGCCTGCCCTTGCCACCAGGCTGGCTCCTGTAGGCTGATGTGGTTCATCACAGTTGGTGTCCTGTGGGGCATCCCCCACCCTTCCTAATTTCTGCCCCCACCTCCTCCTCGTCTAGACCCCGCTCCACCTCGCTGTGTACCTGGAGCAACCCAGCGTGATCCAGGCACTGATCCACAAGGGAGTGAACCCTGGGCTGCAGGACCGCAATGGCAATACCCCACTGCACCTGGCCTGTGAGCAGCAGTGCCTGCAGTGCGCCCAGCAGCTGCTGCAGGGCACAGCCCTGACGGAGGGCACAGCCCAGCCCCAAGGGCACCACCAGGACCTGCAGCTCCAGAACTGGCAAGGTGAGACCTGGGGACAGCCTGGTGTGGAGCCAGCGGCTGGCTTGGGGCAGAGACCATGTGTTGTGTATGCAGGGATCCAGGAGCGCAGCAGGGCAGGCAGGGTTGGCATGCCTCAAGGTGGTCTGGACTGACTGTGGCACTCTCTTCTGGCCCCCAACTCCAGGCTTGGCTTGTCTGCACATCAGCACCTTGAAGGGGAACATACCGATGATGTCTCTGCTGCTGGAGAGCGGTGCCAACATTGATGTTCAGGTAAGAACTGAGTGCATGGTGAGGCTTGGAGGCACTGAATTTTGAGGGAGAAGAGAGGAAAGGTCCTTGCGGGGCTGTTGGGTGCTATGACTGCAGTCAGGGTGATGACTGTCCCCTTTGCACCCTGTCAAGGGGATGCAGGTGGGTGCTGCAGGGCCCATCTGAGAGGACCACACACATGCCCCTGTGGTCTGTGGGTTGCAGGAGGGCACAAGCGGGAAGACCCCATTGCACCTGGCTGTGGAGTGCCACAACCGCAAGGCTGTCCAGTTCCTGCTGCACAATGGGGCATATGTGGATGCCCAGATGTACAATGGGTGCACCCCACTCCACCTGGCTGTGGGCCGCAAGGATGCTGCCATCGCCGCCATCCTCTCGCACTCCGGGGCTGACACCCTGCTGAGGAACATGGAGAACGAGACAGCCCAGGACCTGGCTGATGGCAATGATGACGTGAGTCTGTGAGGGGGGAGGCCTGTGGCTCTGCCAGCATGTCATGGGGTGCAAGAGTGGGATGATTTGGGGGGGACTTCCTAGGAGGAGTTTGTAGCCATGCCTGTCCTCCCCTATACGGTGCAGGCATTGGCTCTGGGGGGTGTGGGTGCCTGTTGCCTTGAGCCCTAATGAAAGCCCAGCCAGGGTTTCTTGGTACTTACCTGGGGAGGTGGGAGGCTGCGGGGCATAGGCCTGGGCCCCTACCCCAGCCTGATGGAGACATGACCCTGGATCCTTACACATCCACACCCTTGGCCTTTGCAGCTCCTTGCCTTGCTGCCCTTCGATGACCTGAAGATCTCAGGGAAGCCTGTTGTGTGCTCTGAATGAGCAGCTGGACTCCTTTGGCCTGTCAGGCTGCCTCCTTGCTCTGCGCTGCTGCCCACTGGGACATTGCCTGCCTGCAGTTCAGTGGGAGCAGAGCCACTTTGGGAGACTTATCCCCCCGCCATCCTCTTTGGAAAAGTTTTGTTGGCCTCAGGCTGCCTTCCCAGAGGGAAGAAGGTGGCACTATGAGCACTACACAGGGGAGGCTTTTCTTCTAGTATTTGTGCCCAGCAGCAGGACTGAATTTCTCCCCCATGGGAGGGGGAAGGATGGGGTCTGATTTGCGGGGATCTCCATCTTACACAGAGAAGAAGGAGCAGGAGAGGACTCCCTTTCACACCATACAGTGGACAAAGCATCCTCTGGCACCCCCAAACGCCATCAGTGTAAGTGCTGGGTGAGGAGAGTTAACACTCACTCTAATAAATGTTTGTTCTTGCTGCGGGCACCTGAGGTCTCATGTGATCTGACCCACCCCGCTCCCCCACAGCATTGGGAGGCTGAGCATTACTCCCGGCACCCAGGCACGTGAAGGCTGCAGGGGCTTCCCCAGCCCACCCACTCCCTTGGGTCCTCTGCACGGCAGAAGGTGAGTGGGAGCACAGGGGCTTCCCCACTTGCAGAGCCTTTGCAGTGCTCAAAGTTGAGGCTGAGGGATGCCAGACTGGCCTTCCATTCCTGTGCCATCCTGCTGAGCGTCTGGCATCAGGGCTGAAGAAAGAGCTTAGGAGGTGCTGGAAGACCAGGTTGTGGATCCCTCTTCTGCTGTCATGCCTGACACCTTGCTGCCTTACTGTGCTGTGGTTTTCCTCTTTTCCAAAGAGAATAGAAAGATCCTGACCCATCTCCTGGCTTGGAAGGGCATTAAAAGCCTTATGGTACAGGTCTTCCTCGGGCTTTAGATTCCCCCAGGATGAAAGCAGAGGAGAGGGCAGCGTCATGTCCATATTCCTTCTGTTGTTCAGCTCACCACCCTCCCCTACCCCATCCCCAAGCCAAAGGAGCATGTGCCACACGTTAGGGAACCAGCAGCCACAGGTGCTCTGGGAATGGAGACACTGAATGTGCCTGACCCCACCTCAGCCAGGGAAATTCTCCGTTTGCTGCCTGGGAGCAGCTGCTGTTGTTTGGGGCAAATCCCAGATGGTGCAATCGCTTCTGGAGTGTTCTGTTGTCTTCCTCCTCCCTTCTTGGAAAGACAGATAGCAAGGGAATGCTGCCAGGAACTCAGCACAGCCTCCCCACAGGTCTCAGTGGAGCTTGCCTGGTCTCTTCAATAGCCCTGCCCTGGATTGCTCCATTTCTTTTGAATCTTTGCCTCTCGCCTTCTGGCAGAGCCCCAGCCCTGCAGCAAACAAGCCATGGGTCTCAGCCAGAACCTGCCAGGAGCAGGTGCTGTGTGAGGCTGCCCGGGTGCCACCTCTGCAGGGGGCCGTGGGGCACACACGGGTAGCCCAGAGCAGGAGCCACGCGCACTGCAGTGGTATGGTGGGGCTAGGGCCGCAGCTGGGTGTGAAGAGGGGGAAAAAGGCAGAAGCAAGTGATCTGAACTTTTTTTTTTCCATTTTAAAATAAAATCATTTTTTAAAAATAGTAGTATCTTGTAAAATGTTACTGGGTGGCCACCTGGTGGCCGCAGCTGGCCCTGCGGCATGGCCCGGGGCCGGCATGGGGCTGTGGGGGTCGTGGAGGCCCCATCCTGCCCCGCAGCGGCTGTGGGGCGTGCCCGGGGCCGAGGCGGCTCTCGGGCCTGGAACGGGCGCCTCCTCGGGCCCGTGACCTCCCCTCCCCGACTCGGTATGTTCCACCCCGGCGCACAGCGGAAGCGACACGGGCCGCTTCCCACCGCCCGCCGTCGCGCTTCGCTTCTCCCGCCGCCGAGCCACGCGCGGACGCAGCGAGGCCTCAGTGCAGCCGAAGCCTGGCGCGGGCACCGCGGCCGCCCCTCAGCCGCGGCCCCTCCGGGGCGGCAGGGGGCGCTGTGGGGCGCTGCCGCGCGCCCGCCGGGCGGGAGTTCCGCCGCCGCCGCCGGGAGCGAAGCCGAGCCGAGCAGTGGGGAGCCGGCCGGGATCGGGGCCGGGCCGCAGGTGGGTCGTGAGGCCGGGGGGCGGAACGTGGAGGGCGGGGTGGCCGCGGGCGGCAGACACCCCGCTCAGCAGGGGTGAGTGAGGGCCACCGCTGCGCTGCCGGCCCGCTCCCTGCGGACGTGGCGGGGGGACGTCCCCGGGGCCCCGCTCGCCCTGTACCCGGCCGGCCGCTGCCTCTCCGCCCGCCCGGGGCCGCGGGGTCGGTCCCCGGGAAGAGGCCGCTGGGGCAGAAAAGGCCTCGAGCGGGCAACGGGGCTCCCCACACGCCGCTTCCCCGGCCGGGGACCCCCGGGGCCTGGCAGGCCCTGCCCGCGGCGGGAAGGCGCCCCTGCGGCCGGCCGGGTGGGGATGCGGGAGCCCAGCTGCCCCTGCTAGCAGCCCCTAGGTGGAGGTGGCGGATGGCTCTGGGGGGACTGTCCCAGGCTGTCCCTGCGCCCCGGCCGCTGGCAGGGGCCGGGAGGGGACACACGACCCCGAGCTGTTGGCGGGGGAGGTTCCACCGCAGCCCTCCGAGGTGCCGGAGATGTGCAGGAGGGCTGCGGGCAGGGATTTTTTTCCAGACCTCTGGCCCTGGACCCAAATTTGACACGAGAGGCAGAGGGCTGTGACCCAGCCCGGCTCCGTAGCGGTACGTTTGGGAGCTGCCCCTCCTGCGCTGGCGGAACAGTAGCCGTGTGTGTCATCTCAGCTCCCTGGCTGTTCGGCAGGCTCTGGACTAAGGCTCCTTTCATGCCTCTGCGTGCCGCCCGCTCGCCCTGCACAGCCCCCCCCCACTTTCTACCTGCAACACTGGCGTCCCTGTTCCTTCCCTGCCTCGGTGGGGAGCGCTGGGCCTGCTGCACTGAGTCAGCTCTCGGGGCCTGGGAATTGCTAGCTCAGGCATAGAGAGAGCCATTGTCCCTCCATAGCCCTCTGCAGTCGCTGTGGGAGAGCAGAGCTGGTTCTCCTCCCATGGCGGCGCTGAGGGGGCCGGCGGGGGTGACAGCAGGCACAGTCGTGCTGAACGGAGCCGACTGGCTTTCAGTTGCTGTCAGGTCGAAGGGAGACTTGGCCCCGGAGTGTAGCAACCAACCCTACCATTTATATCCGACTTCTGCAAAAGCAAACGGCATTTCTGCATCCTCTCCCGGCAAGAGGGCTGCTGCCATCAACCACTGTTACTTAATACAGGCTGCGTGTGGGCAACTCCAGCCCCAGGTGCCTGCACCAAGCCCTGTTCTTGCATCCTGCAGCACCCCTACAGCCTGCAATAATGTCCCTGCAGCAGGAGAGAGGACCAGGGGTGGAGGTGTCAAACTGCTTTTCTATGAGGAGAGCAAGGGGGGGATAGGAAGCAGGCACAGAAACCCACCCTGAGCTGTTTGCACTTCTCCCTGGGCTGGGAATTTCTGGGTCCTTTAAGTCACAGAAGGGAGATTTCAGGGTGAAACACAGCCTTGGCGTAGGTCAGGTTGTTGGACTCCGAGATCCTGGCCACAGCAACTGAGGATAAGAAAAGCCCCTCAGGCCTTTCCCAAGGGGACAAGAGGTTGGTGGGGAGGGCTTGTTGTTCATGAAATGGCAGGGGACTTTCTTGCCTTTAAAGCTCTGAGTTTGTACGTCTCTGAGTTTCATGTGAGGGCTCCTAGAGGTCACAGGTATATTTTGTTGAGGCCAGTGTCCTGGTTGGGCTAGGCTGGGGTTAATTTTCCCCAGCAGTCGGGAGGGAGCTACAGCCGGGCTATTCCATCGCATGCTGATGTCATGTCCGGGTGCCCGGGCAGTGCAGGAGCGGCTTTTGTCCGGGTCTGTCCCTCGTGCTGTGTCCGTGCAGTACAGCTCTTGTTCGGTACATTGGTATCACTGCTGTTGTTATTGTTGTTGTTCGGGTTGTTGTTGTTGTTACACTGTTGGATTAAATCTTCCTTATCTCAGCCCCGGGGTTTGTATTTCACTCCCTGTCCTATCCCCATCCGAGGGTGGGGGAGAGGCAGCGGCAACATGGTCTCGGGTCCTGGCAGGGTCTAAACCACCACAGCCAGGTACACCTCACAGGGACTATGTTCCTATGGCTCAGTTGTTTTTTGGGGCAGGGGGATTAACATCTCTGGCCCCTTCTGTCACAGGAGCCCAGAGTTTCTTCCGGTGCATGTTTATGTAGCCAGCCCCACAGCACCCTCACCTGGCTCCCAAGACAATCAGGAGGCTTTTTCTACTGGAGAGACTGAGGCAGGGATGGAGCATGGACCAAGGAAACCTCCTACCCTGATGCAGGAATCCACAGTTTGCTGTGTGCGAGGAGGATGCAGGTGGCTTTGGGTGTAGGAAGTCCTTGCCAGCTTACTCATTCTGTTGTGTACCTGGTGCTCTCATTCTTTCCATGGCCCCTGAGTATCGCAGGTTTACCTCTGTGAGGGAGGGGACAGTGGAGGGAAGAACTCCAGGGAGTATTAAAGCAGTTTGAAAGCTGGCTAGGTCACCATCTTAGGGCTATAGCTAAAGAATATCAACTATACCTTCTCACGTAGTCCTGGTAAAATCCCAACCCGTTTGCTCTCAGAGGAAAGCAGCTCTGGCCCGAGGCTTGAAATATGAGCTGCTATGTAGGAGTCAGTTTTTCCATTCAGTGACCTTTTCTTTTTCCACTCAGGAGCTGCGCTAAAGTTTAACCTAAAAAGGTGAGGTGGGAGGTGCTCCTTGCATTTGGAGTAAGGGCGTTGTCAAAACCAGATTGTTACAATAGTGTTCAAATGTTCTCTCCAATCCCGGAAATCCCAAGTTTCTAAGTCCACATGTTCCTAAGCCAGAGCAAACAGAAGCAAACGTAAATGTCTGACATGTGCTCTTCAACTCCAGCAGGTTTTTCCTACTCCACGTGCTGCTGTCACCATTGTCATAGGATCTGGGTGCTGTCTGCCAGTGGGGAGCAGGCTGGGCGGTGGGTAGTGCAGGCATGCGGAGCAGAGCTGGCCGTGTACTGGTTGCCCACTGCCTGCCTCTTCGTCTCTGCACAGATTTTGCCTTCCCCTCGTGCTGGCTTCCCTCCCTGCCATGGCTACTGGTGAAGAGATCCCCCCTGCCCTGCAGGACTCATGGGGGGACTTCTGGCTCTTCCGTTTCTTTGTTAATGCTGCTGGCTACGCGAGTATTGTGGTGCCGGGATTCCTCCTCATCCAGTACTTCAAGAGAAGGAATTACCTGGAGACAGGTAAGGACAGGAGTTTCTCTTCCACATCCTGCTTCCCTGTGAGCTCTCTGCACCCCATTTAGTGCTGCAGGTCATTTCCCTGACCTGCTTTGGAAGACTAGGAGTGAGCTGCTCGCAGAGCTGCATCCCAGAGCTGTGTAGGTGCTACCCTGAAAGAAATTTCTCTGAGGCCCCCACGCCAGCAGATGCAGAGGCTAGTAAGGAGGGAGGCTTCACCTCTCAGGCTGGTGTGGCTTGTGGTGCCCAGGCTGTGGTTAATTCTGTCTCTGTTTTCTCTTATCTCCTTCAGGCCGAGGCATTTGCTTCCCTGTCATCAAATCATGTGTGTTCGGCTCCGAGGTGAAGTCTGTACACCAAGAGGATGGCTCCCTGCCACCCCGAGTAGAGCCCACAGAGTCTTCTACAGCCCGACAGGTCTTCAAGCTGCTCTTCTGCGCTGCTGGTCTACAGGTAAGGGCCCTGTGCGTGTGTGTGTGGCCATCCCACTCTGGGAGGAGGTGGGCAGTGGGTTTGTGGCCATCGTTTCCTTGAAGACCAAGGATACAGTGCTGTCCTTGATAGGGGCAGGGTTGAAGGCTGGGACACATCCTCTCAACCAGGATAGTCCACCAGAGCTGCTGTGTCACCTCTAAGGGCTGTGGAAGTCCGTTTAGCTGGTGTCATCTGGGTTGGGACCTCCTGTCCATCTGATCACACAGTTCTCTGGATAGATTGTTTGGGCTGCTCTTGTTCAGGCCCTCACGTCAGAGCAGCAGATAGTTTGAACCCTCTTATCTCCCAGGCTCCTCTGGCTCACCTTCTGGGGCTGATGAGTCCTGCCTTGATGGATTGGATTTGAATACTGAAATTCAGCTACGGATAAACAGGAATTTTTAATCTTAGTTTCCTTAAGTCTCAGTTACAGCCTGAGCATCATTAGGAAGGGCAGCTTTTTGAGTCTGTGAGGACTAAAACCAGAAATGTAGGCATTGTTATAGAAAAACCCAGGCATTCCACAGCCAACAGGAGACACACACTAATATCCCAGCCCATTCGGACTTGTTGCAAGGACAGCAACAAGTCCTTCCATCTTTCTGTGCCTCAGTTTCTCGGGAGGGTGTGTGGTGAGAGGAAGCCTGCGTTACTTCTGTGAAGGGCTTGGTACTGTTGTACCAGAAGTAGCAGAGGTGACAGCCAGAACAGCGATCATACCTGGAGGACAATTTTGTCTGCTGGGTTTCACACTAGAATTGATTTGGATGGAAGAACTGGGCCCAGGGAGCTGGAAGTAAAAACCAGTGCAGATGCACTGGGAAAACTGCCAGGACCTGAGGCAGGGAGCTGGCACCAAAACTGCAGCTGTGCATCAGTAACAGTCCCTGATCCTGTCTCCCTGGTTCAGCTTAAAACATAACTGCTCGCTGTATGCCAGGGTGCTTGCATTGTGGGCTTCTCTCCCCTTGAAGAGGCCGTTAAACCGAGCAGGTTTTGTTTGGGACAGGATGTTCCTGGCTGTAACCACACAGGACAGTGGGTTCCCTCAGACAGGTGGAGTGACCCCGGTGTCTCAGGGCTGTGCAGGGGATGAGGCAATGTTGGGGCAAAGAAGGATCTCCTGAGGTCTGTTCTTCCCGTGGTTGCTTGCAGCTGCCATTGTGAGTCCTGATTCTCCCTGTGCTCCTTCTGCTCCACAGGCCTCCTACCTCACCTGGGGCGTCCTCCAGGAGCGTGTGATGACAAGAACATACGGTGCTACTGAAACAGACCCTGGTGAGAAGTTCAAGGACTCTCAGTTCCTAGTGTTCATGAACCGCATCCTGGCCTTCACAGTGGCTGGTCTGTACTGCGCCCTGACCAAGCAGCCGCGCCACGGGGCTCCTATGTACAAATACTCCTTTGCGTCCCTCTCCAACATCCTCAGCAGCTGGTGCCAGTATGAGGCACTCAAATATGTCAGCTTCCCCACCCAAGTGCTGGCCAAGGCCTCCAAAGTGATCCCAGTGATGATGATGGGCAAACTGGTGTCACGCAAGAGTTACGAGTACTGGGAGTACCTAACTGCTGCCCTCATCTCCGTGGGGGTCAGCATGTTCCTGCTCTCCAGTGCTCCCAATAGGCATGTGTCCACTGTCACCACTTTCTCAGGCGTAGTCCTCCTGGCTGGCTACATCATCTTCGACAGCTTCACCTCCAACTGGCAGGACGCCCTCTTTACCTACAAGATGTCTCCCGTGCAGATGATGTTTGGCGTCAACATCTTCTCCTGCCTTTTCACAGTGGGCTCGCTCTTGGAGCAGGGTGCCTTGCTGGAGTCGTTACGCTTCATGGCCCGCCACTCGGAGTTCACGGCCCACGCCGTGCTGCTCTCGGTGTGCTCTGCTTGCGGCCAGCTTTTCATCTTCTACACCATCAACCAGTTCGGGGCAGCTGTCTTCACCATCATCATGACACTGCGCCAGGCCTTTGCCATCCTCCTCTCCTGCCTCATCTACGGGCACACTGTCACTGTCGTGGGTGGACTGGGCGTAGCTGTTGTCTTCATGGCCCTCTTCCTCCGTGTCTATGCCCGCAGCCGCATGAAGAAGCGCAGTAAGAAGCTCCCGCCAGGCGAGACCCCTGTACAGAAGGTCTAAGGAGCTGGGGCTGTGGCATTTAAGCTGTGCCTGCTGTGCTGCCTGTGCTCGGGGGCACTTGCTTGATTTCTCAGAACCCACTGATGAGCAGGGTGGGGTATGGATAGGCTGGACCAGTGACTCACTTTTCCACCTGCTTTTCCTGGGGAAGGGGCTGGAACAAGCCTGGGGAATGCTCTGGGCTGCCACAGCTCCAAACCTTTCCATTTGCCTTAATAGGTCAAAGACTTCCAGCCAAGGCATGGGCCTAGGGGCTCGCATCCTAGGGGAAACCAGTGTGGGGCTGCTGGTACTCCTGCCCCACGTCTGTCTTGTGGCTTCTCTCCAAAGTCACTGATGAATGAGGGAGCTCTTTTCCCTGGCACAGTTCTGCCTCTGGCTAATCCTCCTCCATTTCTGTCACTACTACAGAGCTCAGCAGGAGGAAAGAGCAAGCAAAACACTAGCTTTCTTTTTGAAACACCTCCATGTGAGACAAGTCCTAAGCTAAGCCTGTCCCAGGGCAGGGAGCTCTCAGCTCCACTCCCAGGAGGTGCTCCAGGTGGGACAGGCACAGCGAAAGGAAGTCCTACCCCAGGCCTGGGATCTGCTCTGGGAGGGCACTCTGCAGTGAAAGCCAGTACACCTCTCAGTTTGATTTTATCAGTTTGTTGCCCCTCCTCCAAGACACTTTTCATCACTCCCCTCAGCCCAGGCTGATTTTTATGCAGAGACTGCGGCTGGCCAGTATGGTTCCCAAGGCTTGCTGAGTAATTCTAGGTTGCTTTTTGGTTACATCTGCTGCTGTCACAGGCCAAAGGCTGCGTGGCCCAGAAGCCCCAGCATCACCTCGGGGTGTCTGTGCCACAGTTTCTGGTCTTTGTAGTTGCCGTTCATAGAAGCACAAATAGCCCCTTTTTTCCTGCCAACCGGAGGCAACAGCCCCGGCTTTCCTGGGGCCTGGCCAGTGCCCCACTGTGCCCAGAGGGCTGAGATGGGGCAGAGCCTGCTTGCGGTGCCTTGTTCCTGCTCCACAGGCAGCAGGGGATGCAGCAAGTGGGCAGCTGCTCCTCAGGTAGCAGGGGACAGAGCAGTGGAAGCTGCTCTTCCCCAGGAGCCTGGGTTTTACTAGTTAACCCTTTTCTCCTCAACACACCCTGACTGACAAGCCAGCAGGTTTTGGTACTTTTGAAAGGCAATTTTTTTTTTCTCTTTTTATTTTATTAAATTAAAAATATGCTGCATATAGTGCCCTGGAGGTAAATGTTCTTTTTTTTTTTTTTTTTTTTTTCCCCCCCTTTCTCCATGTACCTGGAAGGGAGAGACTTCTCAACCCTTCTTGTGTCCCTAGTCTGGAGGAGCCCATCCTTTATGGGGTGCATCTGCACCATGAGTTCCACAGACCACACACCAGAGCAAGCTTGGGGTGTGGATGGTACATCCAACCCATACACACAGGAGGCCTGGTAAAAAACCTTGTCTCTAGGCCTATGCAATCAATCTAATCTGTGAGTTCTGGGGTCAGAGACAGGACCATGGCCTAATAGAGCTAGAGAAAGGAGAGAATCAGGTGAGGGTTACAAGAGAAACAGAGGAGGAGACTAGGGACTCATCACAGTGCTGTTAGCTGAGCCAGCAGGGATAAGTGAGCTGGTGCTGAGCACAGTCCAGGCTTCAGAGCACTTGGCTCTCCAGCACTTCTACCTGTGCTCCTTTCCTAGCTCTGAGCTCTTGGAAGTGGCTGTGCAGTCTCATAACCCTTCATCCTGCCCCTAAATTCCCCCAAATGTCTGCCGCCCACCATGGAATAGTGCAAGGGGCAGATGAATCAGAGGTGATGGCCCAGGCTTCTCTGTCACTGAGACATAGGCAAAAGCCAGGGGGTGGCCAGATACTGCAAACTCCCCAGGGCTGCAGAAACCAAAAAAGGACAGGCTGGGAGGAAAGGTGAGAGTCTAGAGCACAGAGAGTCTGAAGAGAGGCAGCTTCCTGAGCTGTCACTCCAACCCCTGCTCTGCACTGCAAGGGAGCATGCAGATGGCTCCTGCCACTGCTCCTACCCCCAGGGATTAGACCAGCCAACAGCAGTACCAGCTTCAGGTCCTGGCACCACTTGCCCAGCTGACACATGCAGATTGAAGAGTTTTGTTCCAGGGCTGCAGAGCATGCAGTGCTCTGGGTGCAGAACTACTGCCCAGCTGGAGATGAGCCCACTTGCACAGCAAGTCACGTGTTTCTCCTGCCCACTCCCACAGTGGCTGGGCAAGGAAAGGGTAGAGATAGCTAAAGCAGAGCTCTGAAAACCATTCAGGGCAGGGGAGATACGAGCTGTCCAATACCTTCAAGGCACAGGCTGAGACCCCCTTCCTCTGTGTGGCAAGCATGAAACACAAGGGACCCCTCTGTGTTAACCATGTTCTTTGATACTTTAATTCCAGTAGAACAAAACAACATAAAAATAATCTAACAAAAATAACCAAGCCAACTGAAATACAGTATCCTACTCCGGGGGTTCAGGGAGGCAGCAGCTCAGAGGAAGGGCTCTCCCCACCCTAATGGAACAAGGGCAGTGTTTGATGCCTACTGGGAATGTGGGAGAACCCATGGAGGGAAGCAGGCCAGAGGGTGGGGGGAAAAGCCTGATGCCTCCTCACTTCCACTCCCCAGCAGCTGCTCCTACACAAGCAGAAACACACAGAACAGACAGGCCTCAGGCTGTCTGAATCACTCACTACTAACAAGGAATCATGCCCTCCTGCACACTGCCCAAAGCCTCAAATCCAAACAAAATTGACACCACCAAGGAGTCAGTAGCAGCTGATAGGAGCAGACTCCCTCCTAAGCAGACGTGATACAGGGCCGATGCCTGGCAGGTGAGGGAAAAGGCTTTCTGCTACACTTCAGTCTACCTCTTCCATGTGGGATGCATTTTCATCTCCCTCCAGAGGGGGGATTTCATCAGGAACAGCTGCACTGGGCTCCTCCGCAGTCACCTCATCTTCATCAATGCCTGGGAGAGGGGAGGAAAGGAAGAGATAAGGCCTCCCAGTTACACCTGATCCCAGAGGTACAGGCTCTCCCACAGCAAAGGCTGACTCCTGCCCACAGCCTGAGAGCTATTGTCATCCAGTAGTTATGTGCCAAGCCACAGCACCTCCTGATTTACATTTTTAGCTAAATAGCAAATTTGGAGAAAAACATTGGGTGCAAGCACAAGCTGTTTCATCAGATGGGTCACATCTCCCATGACAGACTTTTGACATTCACTCTGAAGAAAAAAAACCTCAACTTGTCATCTGAGGAGCTTGGTGGTGGCTCCTGGCCTTGTAGAGGACAGGACAGTCCTCTCAGAGCCCTGAGCCCTCTTGAAGTACCTTGTTCCAGGTTTCCACTTGCCCCTGGCCACCTTATGTACACAGCCAGCTCTGCACATCACACCAGCATGGCCCACTTACGTGCCTCTCCCTGCCCCAAGACAGTTACACACTAGCCTGACCAGCCAACCTGCTTTCAGAACCTGCTCCAGGCCTCAGCAGCAGCATGGACACTTACCAAGCCCCAGTTTGATTATCCTGTAGATGCGGTTGGAGTGGGTCTGGGGATCTTCCAGGGAGAAACTGGAGGACAGTAGAGCAGTTTCGAAGAGTAGCACCACCAGATCTTTGACAGCTTTGTCATTCTTATCAGCATCAGCCTTCTGGTGGAGAGTTTCCACAATTGGGTGGTCAGAGTTGATCTCCAGGTGCTTCTTAGCCACCATATAGCCCATGGTAGAGTTGTCCTGGAGCGCCTGAGCCTTCACGATGCGCTCGATGTTGGCTGTCCAACCATAGGTGCTGGTGACAATGCAGCAGGGAGATGAGACCAACCGGTTTGAAATAGTGACCTGCCAATGTAGCCAAGGGTTAGCTGAGCAAAGTCCCCATGTGCCCTGGAGTGGGCCCAGCCACAGCACACATGAGGCCCCAGGTTCACCTGGGGACACCCCAAAGCAAGCAGAGATCCTCCAAGCAGTACCAGGACTGCTGCATAGACTAGTTTGGACAGCTCAGTGAGCACCTTCAGCACCCACTGCATGTTTCATACACTTACCCTCTCCCATCAATGCATGTATTTGGGTCAGTGCCCTTCACCTGCAGCCTGGCTGCTTAGAGCAAGATGGTGCATGCTGGGACCTCCAGTCTCCCTTAGCAGCTCCTCTGGAGGAGATGAGACATGCATTGAGCTGGTGCCATTGCCTGCATCATGGAGGGCCCAGCCCTCCTCCTTCCAGCCCAGGGCTGAGCTCCCTGCCCCATCTCACCTTCTCCACCTTCTTGTCCAGAATCTCCTTCATGAGTTTGCAGAGGGTAAGTGGGGAACCCCGGCCGGCAGCGGCGTGGGGTGGCACGGAATCCCTTTTCCAGGCTCCTGCTCCCACCACCCCCCAACCCCTGCCTCCAGCTTTCTAGTGGGTTTCCACACCTCTCTTACATACATAGAGCGTGATGGGGCAGCCAATGAACTGGGAGTGCTTCTTCACCACCTCTCTGACATGCTGTTCCTCAAAGTACTCTGTCTGGTCCTCCTTCAAATACAGGATCACTTTGGTGCCCTGTCCAGTGGGCTCACCTACAGTGTGGGGAGAGAAACTTTAGCATTTCAGGGCATGGTGTTAAAGAACAGAGAACAAGTAGGACAAGCTCCTCAAGCCTAAACACTACCTGATAACTAACAAGCATGACTGACAACGCAGCACAGCTGCGGGGGAGCATGACAAAAAGGAGTGCTTCTAGCAGAGGAAGATGCTTGGTTTTTGCGTAACCACGTACCATGGTCAGTCCAGACAGTGAAGGAGCCCCCAGCTGATGATTCCTAAGCATACTGCTCATCATCATTGTGTTTGGTAATGACAACGACCTTCTCAGCCACTAGATAGGCAGAATAGAAACCCACACCGAACTGCCCGATCACGGAGATGTCTGCGCCAGTTTGTGAAAGCAGAGGAAGACTGACAGACCAGTGAAGAGACAGGAGATACCGGTAACTGATTTGCAGCAACAAAGAACTGGGTCAGCATGCAGAGAAAAAGATGCAAGTGCCAGCAGGCAGCCAGCCCTACTCTCAGCTCCTCCCTGCTGCTGGAAAGGTGGGGAAGCACACTCAGGTAGGCCAACAACTCCCACAGCAAAAAAAAAGGCTGTAGGGCTGGCATTATACCTCAGTGAAAGCCTGTGGCCCAGGGCCTAGAGAAGCCATGCAGCCAAAGGCAACCCACCTGCAGGACTTCCAGGAAGGCTTTGGTACCAGATTTGGCAATAGTGCCCAGGTTGTTGATGAGGTCTGCTTTTGTCAGCCCAATGCCCATGTCCACGAGGGTGAGTGTGTGGTCCCGGGGGCTGGGGACTATATCGATCTTGAGGTCCTTATCGCTGTCTAGCTTTGAAGGGTCAGTCAGGCTCTCATAGCAGATATTATCGAGTGCCTAGAGAAGAAGGTGATGCTAACCACAGTCTCCCTCAACAGCTGCCTCCCTCCCCCAGCACAAGCCTCACATCCCCAGAGGGACATCAGCCTCCCCCTGAGCACCCCCAGCAGAGGAAGGAGACCGCCCCGGCAGGGTCTGGGCTCACATCGGGGGCGTTGGAGATGAGCTCCCGCAGGAAGATCTCCTTGTTAGAATAGAAGGTGTTAACGATGAGCGACATAAGCTAGGCGATCTCCACCTGGAAGGTGAAGGTCTCCACGTCCTCCTCCCCGTGCTGCACTTCCTCAGGCATCTACGAGGCAAACGCAGGCCTTTACCACAGAGGGGGGGTGAGAGGGGGCAGCAGAGCCCACTCCCACAGAGCACTCACCGCGCCGGGCGTGAGGGACCACTGAAAAAGCCACAGCCGCCGCCGGACGCCTTTTATAGTCACGGGCGTCTCACCGCTTGCCGTCTCACTCCGCCTTAAAGCGGCCCTGGTCTCTGCCACAGCCTCCGGGCTCCCCTCGCCCTTTACGAATACAGCTCCGTACCCACCCTGCCGGTCCCCTCCGCCTGGCCTATCCTGTCTCCAGCCTCCGTGAGCCGGCCCCGCTGCCGCTCCCCACCCTGGGCGCCGCGACATGTCGCTGTGAGGGGCCCACCAAGGTTGCCGTTTAATGGTGGCGGCTATGGCCGAGGCGGGAGCGCAGTACTTAACCCCACGCCGCTGCCGGCCGGGGTTCCCCACGGTGAGGGGCGGCGGGGAATCCCGGCGGGGGACTATTTGCAGCGGAGGAGCACCATCTCCGGTAGGGAGCGGTGCAGAGGCACTTCCAGAGGTACTTCCAGAGGTTTACCAGAGGGGTCACAGGCGGTGCCTTAGGGGTTTCTTCCTCAGCTCCCCCCGGGCCTGGGCAGGGGGCTGTGGGTCCGCACAGCCTCGGGGGCTCGCCGCCGTCCCAAGGCCGGGAGCCATGTAGCTGTGCCGCCCTGAGGCTGCGTGTGACCAGTGGCCCTGGGGATGAGGAGGGGGCATGCTGTAGGGTCTGCGAGCAAAGCAGGTCCCTGTTCCCCGTTGGAAGCCAGTGTTTGGGTGTGCTGTATTTTTGCTGTGTAATAGGGCAATGAAATAAATCTCATGGCTTATTCTCCGTGTGGGGGCTCTGGGCACACAGGTCTGAGTCCCTCACAGTGCGGGGCTGGAGGGAGGGACGAGGGGACCTGGGCTCTGCAGATTTTGGCCGGGGGGACGTTGGCCGTGAATGGTGTGGGGCAGGAGGATGGTGTAGTTCCACCCCAGGAGCAGGAGGTGGCACTCCAGCTGCTCCCAGGCTCAAGGAGAGCTCCCAGGTGTGCACCCGAAAATGCGCAGGTGCATCCCCTCAGCAGAGGTGCAGAGGGCAATAAATACCCCCTTCCCATGCTGGCCCTGTCCCATAGTGGAGAGCCGCTGCATACACTGCTTCACCGCACACCCAGAAGTTCTGGTGCCCACTCCCTTTAGCCCTTGTCCTTCCACAGCCCTCTCCCCTGCTGTGATGGAGACACACACCCCCAAAAGGGAGTTTCAATCTTTTTATAGAAAACGGCAACTGTACAGACACATTTACACAGACGAGGGATGGGAAAGCCAAGGGGGAGGTCGGTCCTCCCTCTGTAGCACAGGCAGGAAGGGAAAGCAGCCTGGGTGGGGAGTTGCCTCGTCTCCTCTTGCAACCCACAGTGAGACCTCCTGTCACACAACCAAGAGGCAAAAAGAAAACTGAAAAAATGGGAAGAAAAAAAAAGTAGGTAACAAAGGCAAGGAGAGAGGGAGAAGGTGGGGTGTGGAGACCTCCTCCTCCCTCAGCCTAGCCATGGTGTTGGCTCTTTATGTGGGTGGGACGTGAATGTCTATGTCCCTGGGATGCTCCTGCGCAGGGGAATGTGCGCCTAGCAGACAGCGGGGATGGCGAGGCTGGCGGGGGCTCTCCTCCCCATTTGCAAGTCTGACCAGCAGGAGAAGTAGTGTGGGATGTCTCCAGGCTGCCTGGAAGCAGAGGAAAGGAGAGCAAGTCCCTAGGCGTCTTGGGGACAAGGGCAAGAGAAAGAATAACACTGGATACCAGCCTTCAACTCCATCGGAGAGGAGGTTGAGAATGGCTTTTGGCCTTGAGCTGGGGAAATTATGCAGCATGGGAGGCAGCTGGACCTCTCTGAGATCCCAAGGGTCTTACACACACACACACACAGCATGGGGAAGGAGAAGGCACATAGGCCTGAAGGCATCACACAGCCAAGCATGGCAGGAGTCAGGCCAACCCTGCAGGAGTGAAACCGTCCCTGGGTGTAACATCTGCCATGGCAGTGCGATTTAGCAGGGGCAGGTGTGAGGTGTCATCTCCCCACAGTGCCGAGCTGTCCAGGGCCTCGGAGGAGGGTGCGGAGCTGTCTCTCGGTGTCCCTGCACCCTCCTGGTGCCGCTGCTAGATGAGAATTCTGAACAGGAAGGAGACGGCAGCTCCTAGGGCCAAGCCCAGTGACAGGAAAAAGGCCATGACGGCTCCAGCTGTCTCTGCTTCGTGGGCAAGCACTTTCCTAGGGAAGAAACAAGTGTCAAACCCATCCTCTGGGATGTGTGCCCCATGCCCTGCTGTGAGTTCAACAGAGGGATGGGAAGAGGCCACAGAGGAGCCAGACGCTGTGCTCCTTTGCAGCAGAAGAATGGCAAGAGCAAATCCACCTTGGCTCTGAGAGCCTGCCTTCACATTCCGGGCTCATAGAAAATGTGCATCAGCGAGGCTGCTCTGAAGCCCCTGGTGCCAGGGACACCCCTCCCTGACTCCTGCCCTGCAGCTTGCCTGGCTGAGCCCCAGCTGGGCTCCTTGTGCTGCCTGTGCTCCTGCACCAGGCAGGGCTGCTCACCCTGCTGTGGGTGCTTTGCCACGCTGTGCCCCTCCAAAGCCCCGCTGTGTCCAGCCCCTTCCCCAGCATGGTGGGTAAGGGAAATGGAGAGCTCAAACAACAGCTTCCTCACCTCCAGGATATGGAGGCACAAGGCAAGGAGATGGGACATTGGGGCTGTCTTCCCTGAGGTGGTGTGGTGGTTCTCCTCTGCGCCTGCATCCCCCTCTCCAGACGCCAGAGCTGGGCAGAGCCAGACTCCAGTCGTGCTGGGGTTGGCATCTGTGTGTGTAACCAGCCCTTCCCCTGCCCCCAGCTCTTACTCACTTGGGCCCGAAACACATGCAAAGGCTGGCCAGGTAGCCATTGGAGATGGAGAAGAAGATCATGAAGATGATGTACCAGGCGTCATGAGAGAATACCACAGGCAGGTAGTCACGGGGCTGCACGTTGCACAGCATGAATAGAGGGATAAAGATGACACGAAGGGCTACCATCACTGGCAGGAGGCAGCTGTCCTTCCCAGGCTGGGAGAAAAACACAGGTTACTGAGCAACTGCACTGGGGCTGCAAAGGAGTCACAGAGAGGGCAAAGCTGCTGAGAGACTTTTTCTGCTGCAACAAATCTCAGCATCACCATTCGCTGTGGTAAGGAGCTCCTACTAGGTCTGACTACTGCCCTGAAGTCCTATCCCATCCAACGTGGAGAGCAGCAACACTAGAGCCAAAATACTGAGCTGGGCTTGTGAGTGACTGCTAAGCCCTTGCTGGAAACAACAGGCAGCAGGCAGGCAGGAGAGCCTCGTGCACGCTCACACAGTCTCCTTCTGCAGCAAACCACCGCGCAGGACAAGGCTGGCAGAGGTAAATCCCCTCTGGCACCTCAAGGTCTGCAAACTGGGCTTTAACCAGCTCTTCAGCCTCCTACGCTATCCCCCAGCCAAGCTGGGTGAGACCCAGCAATCTGGGAAAGAGATTATACTGGGGCTCTTTCGGACAGTGCTGGGAAGGGTGCAGACCAAATTAAAGTCTCCTCGGATCCCAGCAGAGTCCCTGGATGCATGAGGCTGAGACAAAGGAGGCACCGTCCCCCTGCATTGTGCCTGCAGCTGGGACCAAGGAAGCCCGTGGTATGAGACATGTCTGGAGTCCCCTCAGTGGGGTGCCAGCATCACAGATGACAGGGCTCGCTGGTCTGGCGTCGGGAGAGACCCACAGCTGCCTTGGGACATGCCTGGGCAGGCGTAGCTGTGGGACACCTTGTGAGCACGGGGGGAAGCTGAGGTTGGGCCAGCTGCTGTGTCTGGGGACACACTGGCAAGAGCAGCAGCCCTGCTGCCTGAGGAGCAGAAGAGGAGCGAGCAGGGCCCCAACCAGGGAAATGAGGCCCAAACCACATGCAGTCAGACTTTCCACACAGCCTTGTTTTGGAAATGTCTCCTGCTGGGTCATCCCACCAAGGAGGTTGCAGGCTGGACACCAGGCAATGTGGCTCATGGCCAAGACGGAGGGCAGCCAGCAGCAATGGCTAAGGGAGAAGCAGCTCCAGGCCGCGGGGAAGCCAGGCCCTGACAGACCCCACGGCGGGAGGTGCTGAGGAGCTTCTCTGAACAAACAACCTGAACAATACAGGGGGAAACGGCGCTTGGGGGGTGGGTGAAGGGGCAGGAAGAGACACAGACAGCACAGCCCCCTTCCTCACCCACCCCCATCACAGCTCCCAGCACTCAGCCCCGGCAGCTCTGAGCCAGGCAGGGGAGATGAGAGCAAGGGGACGTGGCAGCGAACAGCTCTGTGACCCACGTGGTATGGCTCTGCCCTGCTCCCAGGACAAGGCTCTTTAAAGCAGCTGTGTCCTGTGTGGAGGCCAGAGGTTTTATTTTGGGCTGCCCTGTCTTTCACCCTCTTTCCCTGCCGCCATCCTGCCTGGCTGTTTGCATAGCTGGAGTGAAGGTTTGTTTACAAAGAGGCTAAAGTGGAGGAGGCAACTCCATCCAAGCCATTCTGAAACGGGGTGGGAGGAGGACAGGACGACACTGTGGTTCTCGGCTCTGATCCATAAATCTCTGCTTAGGACTTAAAGCCAGGGCAGGAGTCAGCTCTGCATCTCCTTCCTCCAAGCCCCAGTGACAGCCATGGCTGAGGGGCCTGGGTATGAAGAGTGCCTGGGCATTTTCTCCCTGCCCCATGCTTACCCATGTGAAGAGGGCAGTGAGACTCCGTCCCGTCCAGTCAAAGACATTAAAGAGCAGGAAACAGGAGACAGGGATGAAGTAGAGACCTGCAGAAGGGGGGAAAGGTCACTGGTGAGCCCAGGGTGCCCCAGGCCCTCCTGCCGATTGCACAGAGACTGTCTTTCAGGTCTGAGTCCTCCTCCTTTCCCACTAAGGGCTGGAATGCTCTCCCAGTCAGGCCAGAGTCCACATACAAACCATCATGCACAAAGGTTTCTTCTTCCCCTCAGGCACTCCTGTGACTTCAAGTCCCACTTTCTTTCCTCCCATGTACCTTGTTCCCAGTTCCCTCTTACCCCACCCCATCCCTAGCCACACTTACCCCATTTGTTTCCATCTCCAAGGACAGTGGACACCTTAGCTGTGATGGAAGGAAAGACGCCGATGGTGACAGTGAAGACGAAGCAGACAGACACAGCCATGACCCAGAGCTAGGCAGATGAAAGAAAGAGGCTGGTACCAAACACAAGGCAGGAGACCAGTGCAGGGCTGGTCTCCTCTCCCCATGCTCTCCTACACCTGTGCCCATCCCCTAATATGCACGGCAGGGCAAGGGTTGCTGACAACTCACATACCTTCTTAAAAATAGCAACAACTGAGGGCTTCTCTTCAGGGTTGTGGACAGGGATGATCTTTGAGTTATTCTGCTCCATCCCATTGGGCTCATCTGCAGGGAGAGACACAAGTAGGGCACAGCAGACCCCAGAAAGCTGGGATCTAATTTAGTCCTTCTGTCTCATTCTTCCTCTCAGCTCTTTCTCTTCTTCCTTCCTCTTCCTCCTTTCAGCCCCTCACCTTTCTTAATCAGGTCTCTCTTCGTCTCCAGCTCTGCATTGTACACATGGTACTCTGTCTTGTCCTTCATGGAGTAGTATCGGAAGAAATCCTGCAGAGAGACAGCCACAGAGAACTCATTAATGCATGAGGAAAGAAGGCTGCCAGGGGCTGTGTGGTAATAGCAAATATGGGCAATATGGGCAAATGCAATATGGGCAAAGTGTTCCTTCCACTTAGGTCCAAGACTTATGCTTTCCTGCTCACCCAGGGGCTCATTTCCACAGTACCGCAAGGATACTGTGATATCTGAGGTGGGAAGTATCCCAGAGAGCTTTCTCAGGACAGGGCAAGGCTTGCCCTGACCCAGGAGGTAGAGGCTGGTAGAAGCCAAGGCTGGGGTGCTAGTTGGCCACGGTGTTTGTGCTGTGATGCGCAAAGGTTCCATGTCCCCACACCCTTCCCCACCAGGATGACAAAGTCTCACCATGCGAGGCAGAAGGATGTAGGAGAAGATTGCCAGCACTATTGCCACACAGGCCGTGGTGAAGTAACCGATGAAGCTCTCAGGTTGCTGGGCACCAACTGGGAGCACAGGAAGGGAAGAGACGGGGGAGGAGGGAAAGGAAGAAGATGATGAGGGCTGAGAGGAGCGAGGCCCTGCTGCCATCTCCCACCCAACCCTGCAGTGTCAGCCCAACAGATCCTGTTGATAGCAGTGCTCTAGAAAGGCCCTGTCACCCACAGGGCAGGGATTACTTACTGGCAATACTGAAGATCATCGCCAAAGCAGCAAAGGTGCCCGCCAGGCCCTGCCCGCTCATGATGGGAGCTGTGTAGCTGGCAGGCAGGAGCCCTGCCAGCCCAAAGAGGCTGCTCTGGAGGATGGCGCCAAAAGCTGCAACGGGGAAAGATAAGCAGAAATGAGAAACCAAAGGCAAGGATGGACTGCACCTCTGCAGGGAGCCAAGGCCCCCGCCTTGCAAGGCAAGGCAGGTCCCCCTCTTCCTTGGCTCTCCTGCAGTGAGATGCATGCTCTTCTCCCAGAGAGATCAGTCCTAGCCATGGGACTGTGCCCCTTTCCTTCCCCCTGCTGCCTCACGCACAGTTGATGAAGACGATGCTGATCATGGTAAAGATGAAGAAGGGAAGAGGGTCCATGGTGACCTTCACCATGATCGCGGTGACTAAAAACACCAGCCCGATGGCCACCAGACTGCCTGAGATGCGGATCTGCTGGGGAATCCTGAAAGAGAGGGTCTCAGTGAGGAAAACCCACTCACCAGAAGTCTGTGAGGCTAGGGCCAAGCTCTCCCATGGGAATCCCAGTTAAGCCCCATCACAGGAGACTGGTGTTTTGCCTTTGACTTGACTGAATGGGCTGCGGCTTGGCTCAGTGCTGGGGCAGGAGGACAGGCCAGGGCTGGGCAGCTCTATAGGGGCTTGCAGGGGCAAGGATGGGGCAAGGCTCACCGCTGGTGGATGAAGGAGTTGAGGCAGGTGAAGATAAGGAGGGGCACCATGGCGCAGAGAGTCATGAAGTTGTCAAACATGGACTGTAGGTAGGAGCGGGGCAAGGCAGCCCCACTGGTCTCATTCCAGGAGGGGCTCATCTCCTCTGGGTCCGCAAGGCGGCTGATGAAATACTGCAAGGAGAGGAGCCTGGTGGGGCTGAGGTGCTGTGAGGCCTCCTCCTAGCACACTCAGGCCACCCTTGTACCCCCTCCAGCCCCATGTCCAGCCCAGGGCTCCTCCTGCCATCTCAATGCCACTTGTCCCACCCAGGTCATCCACACTTCTGTCTCCCGCATGCAAACACAGGGGGCTCTACGCTGTGCCATGCTGCCACACCTACAGCATGGTCCCTAGAAGTGACAGGGGATGATTAGTGTCATGGGCAGCAGCAGGAGGGAAGCCCTCACCTCTCTGGCAGTCATGAAGAAATTCCATGGCAGCAGCGTTCCCAGACCAAGGATGAAGAAGATCAGCCAGACAGCCTTGTACCTGTGGAAGGGATAGAGTGGTTTGGAGCAGGACTCTGGGCAGGGCAGAGGACAGGCATCGCTTCTGACTGCCCCTGACCCCATGGCCAGGGGTACCAGGAAGAGGAAGGACAAAATTTATTGCTCTGTCCCTGCCTCTGCCCCGCAACCCCTGCTGGCCTGGACTGCTGGAGGAGACGGGGTACTGCAGAGGGGTCCTCCCCAGGAGGGTACAAAGGTGGAGAGGGCTGGTTGATTCTCAGCATATGGCACCCAGACACACAGCGGCTGTTGCCAGAGCTGAGAGGGAGTCACACTCCCCAGACCTGTCCCAGTGCTGGGGACTGTTTACAGCTCGTTTGCTATGGAAAAGCTGATGGAGAGAGCATCTCGGGGAAGGTACAGCTTGGTGGCCCAGTGAGAATGCAGGAGAGGAGGTCCCCCAGATGCTGGATTCTCCTGTCCTCCTTCACATCCTGGTATCCCAGATGTGTCTCCAGACCCACATCAGCACCTGGCATTACCTATCTTGGGGTCCGTCTCTTGCTGTCATCTTGTGTGGCAAGGGTCAGCGCAGGTCCCAGCAAGTCTCGTGGCTGCTCTCCGTCTGGAAAGCAAACGGAGGGTTTTATGGAGGGGTGAGGGACGCAGGCCAGACAGGGGCAGTGCTGGTTTTAACCCTCGGCCATGCCACCAGGTAAGTGCTCCACAAAGCAGCCAAAAACGGCAAGAGCACAGCACAGCAGCTTGGGAGACTTGTGGCTCAGAGCCGTTCAGCTGAGGGGCTGCGACACACAGCCTTGTGCTGCTGGCCGGGGGACACCAAGCCGCCTTTCTGAAAGGGAAACAGCTTTCCTGAGATGCCCAGGCTGCTTGATGCCAGTTGCCTGGCTGCTCTGCAGCAGGCTCTTAAGGGATTTGTGAGCTTGCAGCTCTCTGCTCCAAATCCTCGGGCTGTGAGCGAAGCATATGTGCAGCGGACTATGTCTGCTCCCCGCCCCCCCTCCGTCCAATGCCTGGGGCATGGCGGCACAAAAGACACATTTAATTCAGCAGCCTCTCTGGCCAGAACCACGCAAACCCCCCATTTCCAGTTCCCATTTCACTGGGGCTCTCGCAGCCCTTTCCTGGGTCACCTTGAAAGCCAAAGGCGTCCCTGGCACTGCTGTCCCCTCCCCGGCACCCACCGCTCCTTTCCTCCCATCACCACCTGCCCAGCCCCTGCCATGGCCCTGGCATTGCTCTCCCCACAGCCAGCCCCAGAGACGCAGCACTGGGAGCCCCGAGAAGCGACCTTCCCTCCCCAGTCCCCCCCTCCTCCTCCCAAGGCAGAGCGGGATTAGCCGCCCCGGAGAAGCTGCAGGCCTGCCTTGTCCTTTTCCAGTCGGGGCAGCACAGCATGAGGTGCTCCGGCACCACTCCCAGGGCTTCATCTGCAGTGGGGCTCCCAGCGCTGAGCCCCCGGCCCTCCCAGGGCATGCCCCTCAGCCACCAGCACCCAGCTACAGCATCCCTGCCTGCGCCCTGCCAGGTAGGGCGTGGGAGGAGGCCGCCAGGAAGCAGAATGCTGGGATCTGTAGTCCCTGCCAGCCCCGGCATGCATTAAAGGCAGCGGAGCCTGTCCCTTGTCGCAGGCGCCTGCATGGTTCTGGGCACAGCTTGCCTGCTTCCCCCGGCGTGGTCCTGCAGGTGGGGGAGCCTACAGCTATGACAGAGCTGAAACATAGCCGGAAGGATGTGGAGAGGGATTTGGGATGCCCGTTGGCTGCTTGGAAAAGCCAGAGCAGATGGACAGGTACATCTGCATGGGGCCAAGAGCCCCACCAATACGGCAGGTGCCACCCTGCTGATGCCGGAGCCGTCTGCAGCGCAGCTCCCCTGCCTTCCGACACAGACAGCTCAGGGCATGACAGCTCCTGCCTTGCCCTCGTGAGCCACCCAGGCTTCCAGAGAAAAAAACATCCCAAAATCCCCTCCCAGCAGCCTGCCAGTGCCTCTGTGGGCAGCAGATGCCCCAAGCCCTGACCCTGGATTAGCAGGGGGATCTGCAAGCACAACTGCCACCCCCTTGCACACAAAAAACCCACTGGGGTGACTTCTTGTCCCCAGGCAAACAGATCTCACCCCAAACAGGCAGAACCTCGGTTTCCTCTGTTGGTCCCCAGCAAACCCTAAACACGCTGCCCCTTGCCCAGCCAGGCCCCTGGCCCCTCTCCCAGCCCCCCACCAGGTCACATCAGTGTCCCAAGAAACAGGGGCAGGGACCAACCCCACAGACATACCTGGGAAGGACAGAGCCAGGGCAAGCCCTGTGTTTGTTGTATTTGAAGGTGGTGTGTCCCTCCCCTTCTGCACCCCCTGCTCTTGGGGGTGAGTGTCAGGCCCCGGCTCAGGTCACGGGGGCTGAGGCCATGTGGGTCTAGTGGCATCCGCGGAGGAGGAGAAGAGGTGTCAGGTACCATAGCTGGCTCACGGCCCAGGTCCCGCTGCCCAGGCACCCAGGGAAAGGAGGAAGGGAAGGGTGTTGTGTAGGAGGTGTCAGGCACCGGGGGCGGCAGGGAGGAGATGGAGGGGTTCAGGGGGTGCCGGGGCAGGGCGCTGCATGCTGCTCTGCCATCCTGCTTTCCCAGCCACCTCCTGCTTCCGTCTGGAGAGCGCCCACATCCCTGTGTCAGGAACCCAACCCCCTCGGTGCTGCCCAGCCGCAGCCTCCTGCTTGCTCTGTTTGTTTTCTGTCTCACTTCGCTAAATGCCTCCTATTTTTTTCCCACAAAGAGCCGGTGCCTGCCAAGGGGTGCCCGGGTCAGCACTCATTACGGCAGCCGTCGGATCTTGCAAACAACCCTACAACAAACAGAAAAGGTCACACGAACCAACACCAGCAACAGGTGGCAACCCTGCTCCTGCCTGGCAAGAGCAGCCTTACCGTAAGGGACAGAGGGACAGAGGCCACTCTCCAGCCACTGGCAAGGTGTAGCACAGCTCTAACCACCTTCCAGAGGAGCCTCCTGATATTTAGCCTGGCCACCGGTTTGGTGGCTGCACAGCCTGGGGGACAGGGAAAAGGAGGAGCTGTGACCTTGGCATAAGGACACCAATTTTGTTCCTGGGCATCAAGAGGTCTGTCTCATCCCCTCGGAAGCGATGTGTAAGTGGAAGGAGCAAGACAATAAGGGGGCTTAACAAACCACAGGCTAGTGCCTCTGAGCAGGTACAAACAAGAGATGGCACAATTTTAATTGCCAATTCACACCGCATAAAGCCCTTGACACACGCTAAGTGACACCTGCGGTATTGGGCCACACGCAGTCCCATTGCCAGCCAAGGGCTGAGAGCCCACAGCAGGGCCAGCTGTCACCAAAAGCACCTAACCTCTGCAGAAAAACTTGCACTGCAGGACAGCCACGCCTGCAGGCAGCCATTTGTCACTGGGCTTCAGAGCTCTCCTTACCTCTCCCTTCCTAGGCATCGCCTTTCCTCCTGCTTCTGCTGCCTTCACCGAAGGTGAACACAGCGCAGGCTTGGCTTTCCACTCAAGAGCAATTTCACAGTGCTGGGTAGGTGTGCTATGGGTTTATACCCAGAAACACCAGCTCTTTACAGAAAAGCCCTTTACGCCACACCAAGCATAGCACTGTTCTTGCATTCCCTGCTCCTGATGGCGAGCACGCCATGTCCTTCTGCCACTGCTTCGAGGGGATCACTTTGCAGGGATAAGGTCAGCACTTCCTCTGAGCACGGCCAGATGCCTCCCCAGCTTCACCCCATCCCCTACATCCACTCACCCCCCTGGGTGACACCAGAGCCCTCCTGGCAGGCAGGCTGATCTGGGGACCCATCAAGGTTTACCTGCAGGCAGGGAACAAGCCCGGCACGGGTGTGCAAGTCACATGAAGCCCTGGTGGCTGTGACTCAGCTGTAAGACGGGAAACACTCTGAAACTGCCTGTTACATGAGATTTCATGTGCACAGCTGAACTGTAATTGCACCACTTGTGGGTCCTCCTACCTTGTGCTGGGGTCCAGGAGAACCAGCCTCCCGGGCTGCGTCCTGCCCACCTCCACCTTCAGCCACCAGCTCTGAGGACACATGCTTGTGTTTCACAAGAGGTATGAGTGTGCGTGATTGTGCACCCTCACCATGGTGATGTGACAAACGCAAGCCCTCCCAAAACAAGGGCAGGTACCTTGGGTCAAATCAGAGGCCAATCTGGCTCACAACCTTGTCTCCATTAGAAGGCAAAAGCAGATGCTAAGAAACAGTAAGAGTGGCACAGGCATAGACTAACTCCTCAACTGCTCCCCCAGCCTCCAAGCTGGGAGGGACATGTTGTTCATGTGTTTTGTAACCTATGGAAGGTTTAGCTTCTGTGAAATCCATTTCCCCCTCTAACTCGGGAGCCTCTGAGCAAAGGCAGCATCTCTCCTCGCACACAGGGCCTCGGCCAGGGCTCGCTCGCCCTCGCTGTCAAAGGGTGGATGAACATCAGAGTGGCTTCTCCATGCCAGCCACGGCTTTACAGGCCTGGATTGTATCCACCCTTCATCACGTTTTCCAAATAGAGAAATTCTAGCTCACTTAGTCATCCAGGCACGGCTCCACGCCTTTGGTCCTCCTTGTTGCTTTCCTCCCAGCCTTCCCCAGCTCCCCTCAACCTTTCCAGAGATCCTGGGGTCAGAGGCACACAGGCACTGCAAGGGAGTGGATGGTGAATTTGAAGAGCAGCACAAGGCTTTCCTGCTTTGTTTCTGCTTTGTCACTCACAAAGATGATGTGATGTGTTTTTACACACACCGAGCTATCTGAAGCAGCCCCAGGCCTTGGTGCAAGTGGCCAGCTCAGTGTGTAACCTTGTTTGCAGAGGTGGGTGTCCCCTCCCCCCAGCTTTGTCTATCACTCGATATTCATCTAAACTGAATTTCATCTGCCTACTGCCTGGTGTTATAATGGTCATCTGTACTCTTCCTAGCTGGCACTTGTCCCCACGAACCTGAGTAATCCAATCACCTCGGCAAGCCCTGTCATCTCATTGCTCATTCCCTTTTCCAGGTCACTCACAAACATATTGAAAAAACATGGGACCAAACACAGCAATCTCTTTCCACTGCAAAAACTGACCACTGACTCCTACACCCTCCTTCCTGTTTTCATACCAATTACAGAGCCATGCGAGGACCTTCCCTCCTGACCAGCCAGTTCCCTTAAAGACCAGGCTGACAGCCCTGGTTTAATGTTTTTTTTTGGAAGCAGGGTGGCTACCACAAGTCCAGAGTCCCTATGAAGCACTGCCCCAGCTTGGGGGTCCCTCAGCAGGAGCCTCCCTGCCTGCCCACAGACCCTGTCCCTGTGCAGGCGCCCAGGCAGCGCAGCAGATTCACTGGTCAGCTTTTCCCTGAAGTTCCCTCCAGCCCTTCTTAGAAACAAACGTCACATCTTTCCCCCCTCCCAGTCCCCAGGGGCCAGGGCAGTTGTGAATGAATGACTAGAGGCCACACGTGACAGCCAGCCTGTTCACCCTCCCTTTCCTTCTGGTGAACATCTCCTTGCCCTAGCAATTTGTTGCTGTTCAGATTTGCTTTCAAACCTTTCCTCTGCAGATACTCTGAGAAGCCCCCCCAAAAGAAGGTGGAAGAAACTGCTTAGGCTTTTCTGGAGCAGAGAGAGGCAAAAACTTCATCTGGCTTTTCTGCTATGGCCTCTTTCCTCTGATCCCCCATCACTCCAATGGACTGCAGCAGGCTTCCTACTCCTGATGTGCTTTGTGAGCAGTTTCCATCAGAGAGCTGCTAACACTTCCTATTCTTGTTGTTCTGCTTTCTGACCTCTGCTTTGCTGCGAACAGGCTTGCCGCACCATCCACTCCCCCCATCTGCTCGTGTGTGTGTACTGAGGATGGAGCTTGGTGAGGCAGCAGGATGGGGGCATTTCTGCCTCCTCCCTTGCCTCGCTGTGTGCAGACAAACCCCTCTGCACTGCAATGGCCTGGCAGGCAGAAAATACCTCCTGCAAGGTGCAGCAGGGTTCCTGGGCAACATTTCTGACCTGCTCTACCTCACTCCCTCCACTCCTCCATGGGCAAAAGGAGAGGCAGATCTAGACCCTCTCTGCCTTCAGGCCTGCGGCACTTGCAGCCCTCACACAAGCTCCCTACAGAGCAGAAGCTACGAAGGCTGTCCCCACTGCCAGCAACCACCACTGGCCGTTATCTCAGCTGCCGGGTGGTGCGGGGGGAGCATTCAGCCCTGTGATGTGTTTTGAACTGCGCACACCAGCCAGCTGCAGTCCCTTATCTGGAGAGTTCAAGGAGCCTTGAGAGGCTCCCTGGGGGCCCTTGCTCCTGGCAGGTAAAGTGACCCCGTCAGGCGGCAAATTCCCCAAGGGCTGCTGAGCCTCCAGCACTGTCTCTGAAGGGCTTCCCATCAGGGAGAGGGCACCAGGCAGTGATGGGGCAGAGCCAGCCATAAAACTCCCCTAGGCAATGCAGCTGGGGCTTTTCCACCCATCACCAAGTCCCATGAGGCCATAGGCATCCACCTCCCCACCGGGACTGCTGAGTGGGTTTCCAGCCCTGACATATCGCTGGCCAAATACCAACAAGGGGGCTTTAGTGATGGCAGCCCCATGATGAACACACACACCTCTCTCCCAAGCATGTAGTGAGTGCCCAAGCCCAGGCATGCCTGGTCCCTGGCCAGAGAAAACCCCTCCAGGCACCCATGCAACTCCCTGGAGCAGAGGTGGGTGCTCCTGCCCAGCATCCCATCAAATGCTGCAGGGGGACATTTTCATGTCACAGCAAGAAGCTTACCAGAAGGGTAGGCTGGTCCCAGACCCTTGCTCCTGGTCACTTCAAGGCCACAGGACTGCAGGGATGGTGTACCCTTGGGAGAGGCAGGAAAGCCCCACAAATACCAGAGCAGTCGCCTCCTCCAAGGTTGGTGGTTTGGGGGTGCAGAAGGAGATACAGCACCCGGGGGGGGCAGGAGCTAAGGGGAGACGTCATTTCTGAGGAGGTGTCAGAGGGCAAGAGATAAGCTGTTCTTGGGAGCCTGTTTGCAGAGACAGGATTCGTAGGGGCTCTTCTGAGGAGCTGATTTCCCCGATGGCACCCACTCAAGCCACAGTCCCCAGGGGAAAAGACCATTCCTTCCAGGCCACAACCCTGACATCCTTCTCAGCAGGCTGGGGAAGGAGGCACATCTTTCCATGGCTGGGTTCAGGATCCATTTGTTGGAAATTTAGAAAAATAAAGACCCTTTCTCCCAAGGGCAAAGGGAAGGATTTGCTCAGGGCTCCACTCAGTGCAGCTGCAGAAATGTCCAAAACCAGGTAGAAACCACCTCCAGGACCTGGACGGTGCCTCCAGGCAGCTTTCAGCACCTCCAGGGTCTGCCAGGAGGTGGGGAGGGACAGGGGGATGACTACAGGCAGGGATGATCACTGCAGGCAGGCACAGAGGCTTAGACCAAGCTCATGTCACCTGGCCATGGTTTCCTGTGGGACCGCCATGGGTTTGAAGAGAGCCCAGGGATGCTTCACCTCAGACCTTCATCCTCGCCTGGCATCCTCTGCAGCTGGCAGACCCCCACTGCCTATGTCCCCAGGGCTGGTCCAAGCCCCCCAGGGGTGCCAGCATGGCCAGTAGAGGTATTGCCTGGCTCTGCCTAGGGTCTGTGGGGAGGGGGAGTGCTGCAGGCAGGGGTGCTTCCCCAGAGTTGACCTGGGGGCCACGGCAGGAAAAGGCACAATGGGAGGAAGTCATGTTTCCTCTTCCCAATGGAGAAAACCCTACAGGACCCCTGGGGAGAACAACCGGACACCTTTAATGTAAAAATCAGCTGGGAGCACAAGGAGCAGCCAGAGGCAGCCCCGAGTTGGGAGTGGGTCCTCCTTCCATGGAGGAGCCTGGGGCTTGGTGCAGCAGCGGCACAGGCCACCATGTACCAGGACAGCCATGCACAGAGGACAGAGGCAATCCCAGCCACGCCAGAGCACAAGGCACAGTGCTGTCTCCTGCCTGCCCGCAGCCCGGCTCTCCCGCAGGCAGGTAACACTCCTTATTTCCACCCCATCGGGTGGCAATGGTGGGCTGGGGCAGCGCTTAGGTAAGACCCCCTGGAGCATGGCTGCCAGATTCATCTCTTCTGCTTTAGTAGCTTCCCCCAAGTCACGCTCGGGCTTGCTCAAGAGGAATCCTCATCTGTACAGATGTTATCTTGGTTGGCCACACCTTGGGCAGCAGCAACAGCATGTCGGAGGGATAGGCTGAGCCTACGTGACGGTGACCCCATTTCCCCCTCATGTCTGCAGCTGAAAGGAGTGAAGATGAGGCCCGTAAAGAGGAAGTACACAAGATAGGATGAAACCAAAACAGCCTGTGGTCAGACAAGTCTGAAGACAAGGACTCAATGAATGCATGGGAAGAAACCCAGGGGACAGAGTCCTGCAGCCAGGGAACGAAAGAGGGGCAAGATGAGTTTCTACATACCCTGACCTTTCCTGGGCTTGGTACAACTACACCTACCAACCACACGTGGCTACCCTGAGGTCATCACTCAGGGAGAAGTACCAGAGGGGAAGAGCAGGTGTGCAGGAGTCCACTTGCCATTGGTGGCCTCCAGGGTGCTGGGCCAGAGAGGGGAGAGAATTCCTCCTTCATTGCTTCCTGTTCCTGGCCCCAGGACTGAGCTCAGAGCTGGCAGACCTGGGAAAGAGTCAGGCCAGGAAAGACACAAGGGAGCTGAGCAAGGAGAAACCTGTGGTAAGGGGCTAGGGGAGAAGGATGGGGACAGCTTACGCTGCAGCCAGGAGGTCCTCAAATCAGCCCAGCAGTGGGGCAAGGCATGAGGGGTCTGAAATCACTGGACAGTTCAAAAGCCCCTCTAAATCCTTCCCCAAACTATGCACAGAGCCCCAGGTGGAGAAGGCTTGGAAGGCTCAGCATAACCACAAACACTCCCCCACCTCAAGTGCCCCTGTGCACTTTATGGGGGCTCCTCTTCCCCAGTAAAGCCCTAGCTCAGGGCTCACTCACTTACCCCCAAAGCACAGCTGCTTCTAGAGCAAAACCCTGCGCAGGCTATTGTCACTGCAGAGCTGCCCTGGAGAGGAAGGACAGGAGAAGCTCGCAGACAACCAGCAGCAGGAGTGCCTGCCCACAGCAGCCACCTCCTCCTGCACCCCAGGGCACATTTGCCTCCAAGGGGAGAGGCTCTGTCCTTCCAGCTCTGGCTTCTACCCATGTGGAGCAGATGCTGGATGGAAATGCACAGAGCTGGCAGCAGGCAGGACCCCCAGCTGCTGAACCACATGCCCCTGCGCTGTGCTGCTCCCTCGCCTAAGCCCCTCCAGCAGGTGGGAGAGCATCTCCGAGGCTGGATGGGAGTCTTGCCCCTGCACCCAGAGGGTTTGCTGACTGAGGGCTGGCACGGGGGCAGAGCTCATTTTGCTCTGCTCAGAAATTTTTTGGAGGCTGGTCTCGGCTGCACAGCTGTTTCCAATTTAGTAGGGGGAGGTGGAGGACTAAAACCAGTACCAGAACAACATGATCTTCCCCCAGCATCACCGTCTCCCCAGCTCCCAAAATTTGGAGAGGCGGTTCCTCCCCACAGACCAGCAGCCACCAGACGGAAGCTGGGACGGACATGCAGGGGCCAACCACCACCGGGCCTGTGGCAGGTGGACGTTGGCCCCATCCTCTGCATGTCAGCTGTGCCCAGCGGCCGAGACAGAAATACAAGGGCTATTTTGGGTCCTGGCAGACCAAGCAGCCTTTCCTTCTGTAGGCCAGTTCAGGAACAGGGGCCCTGGCTGACCGCTGCTTTCGCCATGAAATGTCCACAGCCCTACTGGGAAAAGGGATGGCGAGCAGGGAAGTGGGTTTTTGTACCTGCTGCGGTCGCATGCGGTCCCTCTGCCAGCTGCCTGTCCTGCCAAAAAACCACTGCTCAGACAGCCACAGCATCTCATAAACCCCAAACTGGCTTCAGCTGCTAAATGCAGCCGTTTCACAATGGACAGGGGCATGGCAGCTCTGCTCCAGGAGATGAGGCACATATTTCACCCCTTCACCCTCACACCTCCTTTGTCCCAGCCAAGGGGCACCCCACGATCCCCAGAAACAAAAGGAGAGAGAAAGGACGGATGCCCTGTCTGGGTCTGAGTTGGGGGCACTCGAGGGGCCACACAGGCCCGCACATTTCCCAGCTGACTTCAAGTTAGGCTGAGCGGAAGATGCTGCCTGCTGAGAGCTGGTCTTGCCACGTCCCTGCTCTGCGGCAGCTCCACAAGAGCCGCGTGGGCAGTGCATGGCCTGTGGACCGAGGAATGGAAAGCCAAGGTGGCAGCACGCCATCAGTGCCGTGGAGCAAGCAAAGGACTTGGAGTAAACACCCAGGGTGGAAACACCACCTCTGGCACCTCCTCCCCTCTTCCCTGAACAGCTCAGCTTCCCAAAACAGCCTGGCAGGACTGAGGTCTCACATGTGGAGCCAGAGCAAGGCTCGAGATAGACACCTCCTTCAGAGGGAATAAGTCAGAACCCAAACCTCGCGCTCTTGGCGCTGGCTTCAACTAACCCGCGGCAAACAGGAAAACCTTTATGCGAGTAGGATCAGGCAAGGAGAGAAAACAGGAGGTGGGGAGTTCACCCCCACATCTGCCCAAACTCTGGCAAAACAGACTCTCCTGCACGACCAACAATAATAAGCCCAGCCACAAGTCACATCCCCTCCAAATCCCAATCCGCAGGCGCTGCTGCATCCATGCAACCAGCCACCACCCACTATGCCACAGCCATGAGGTCCTGGGCTACCTGGGACTGTGAGCATCCTTGGGGGTGCCTCAGGGGAACATGGAGACCCCTGTGTGAGAGCCTCTGAGTGCTCTGCTCCTGACAAAATGGTGCTTTGGAGAGGATGATGTCAGCTTGCAGGCTCTGCTGGCATCCCAGCTTCCCCCATGTTAATTTGAGGAGCAGAGGAGACTAGGGCAGCTCTGAGACTCCCCACTGTGAGACCCAAGGGTACCGTAGCCCTGGTCGAAGCAGGCTGGCCATCTAGCAAGGTGCTCTGCTGGAGTTTGCTTGGGTGCCTGAACATGCAGGGATGCTGGTGTGCTCCCACAGCAATACTGGGCGATAGGGAGCCCCGGGGCTGACCCCTGCTGAAGCAATCCCTTTCTGGCACACCACGTCCCCCTTGCAGCCACGGGGACGGAAGGGAGGGATAGCTGGTGGTGGATGACTTGTGTTTATCTATGGCCAGGCTATTTACTGCTGTTGGGTTTTGTTTCACACCAAAGGCTCCTCTTCTGGAGCAAGCCCAGCTGCAGAGCCCAGGCAGGGGGAGCGGGGAGCGCAGGGCCCTGTGGTAGCTCCCTCGACCCACCACAAGACACAGCTCCTGTCCCCCATCGCCTGGGCAGCCTGCTCTCGCTGCCTCTGGGGTAAAAGCCCCATCTGGGAACACGCCAGCAGATCAATTCCCTGATGTCATTCTCCTTGCAGTCACACCAGCCTTGTATTGCCACAAGGAGAGGGTGTGAAGACGGGAAGGAGAAGCTGGAGGGGAGGGTGGATTGTTTCTTAATAGCTTGGTTGTGTTGCCGTTGGCCTGCCTCCTCCTGTGGTTAATGGATAACACTCCCGCTCTCATCAGGACAGTGTGGAGACCTATCCAGCCCTGCCGTCCCCAGCCGCAGCCCAACACCTACAAACACTGATGGGCTGAAAGCACTGTGCTTCCCACATGTACCCCACAGCAGCAGGCTCCCTAAGGGGGCAGAGGTCCCATCCGGAGCAAATATTATTGAGGAGCTCATCCACAGCACCAAGGGAGGATATCCCAGGCAACAAAAAACGGCATTGCCTCCAACTTGGTCCTGAGGCCAGGAAAAGACAAGGCCTGTCGAAGGCAGGGCAGGCAGGGGAGGCAGCTCCTTCAACCCTGCACCCCTGGCTAGGACCACAGGGAGCTGTGCCACCAGTCCCTCCCACCTCCCTGAGCTGTTCTCCGGGGATAATCTCCAAGCCAAAAAGGAGGAACTCCTCTCACGAGAGTTTCCCATGAGAAAACATGTAGCAAAACTCAAATGGGGCTGCCCACCCCAAAGCCCTCACCATCTTTGAGCTCCTCCAGGCAAGCCAGCCCTCAGCCACAGGTATAAATCTGCTCCCTGTCCCTGTGTGGCATCAGTGGGTGGCTGCGCTAGGCATGATGAACCAGTCAGGGGTGAGGACCACACTCGGAGCCACAGCATGGGCAGCAGCAGGAGAAGCCAAGTGGGGTGGCCCAGGTAGGACGCCCCTTTCCCCAGCAGCCTTGCAGGAGACTGGGGCCATTTCTGTGGCAGTCCAGGGGCACTGGTACACGTTCAGGTTGATGGCTTGCCCTCGGCACAAGGCTGGTGACCCAGTCCTGCTGCCGTGACTCAGCCTCGGTACGTGGTCAGAGTGGGCTGCTTGTTGGGCAAAAGGCTGACTGCATGGACCCTCCGGTCCCACCACTGCTCCCGACTCAGTCGCATCGCTCCCAACCTTGCTCCCACCTCCAGCCCCTGCTTGCCTCCTCCCTCTGCAGCTTCCCGGTGAATTTCCAGATGGAAATTTCATAATGAGTTGCTTTCCCACCAGACAAGTCCTAAAGGAAATGAACTAAAGCAAATCCCAGTCGCAGTGGTGCAGTGGGAAGAAGGCAAGAAGTCTCTGCGGAAATCTGCCTGATTTCCTGCTGACTTCTGCAGAATCCAGCAGGCAGGCAATAGGTCTCTGCTCCTCTTTGGCCTCAAAAAAAAGCCAGTTTCCTAGAGATGAAGCCTGACTCTGCTCACCCACGGCTTAACTAAGAGGCTGAAAGAGAGCCTCGAGCACTGCACCCAGAATGCCAGGCTCATCGATTTGTGTCACGGATGGTGCATGACACCCACGCATACCCAGTGCTTTAAGCCTCCGGTTTCTCAGGGATCAGTGTGACCAGGGAAAAGCCTGCTTCAAGCTGGAGCAGGACCAAAATGTCACAACAGTGATGTTTTTCACACCACCAGCATCACCACAGAAGTTACAAAAGAGCTAGCGCCATCCCTATGTAACAGATTCCCTTGTCTCATAGGAGCAACAACCCTCATACATGTTCCTCACGCAGCACCACAGCTCCTCTCCCACACAGGGACCCCAGAGCCCATGTACAGCCAATATCCCAAGCAGGTCTGCGGGATCTGGAGTAGGAGATGAGGTGTAGTGCTGCACCACAAGCTCAGCTGGGAGCAGTGGAGTCCCTCCAGACCACACATCCTGATGTAACCAAACCCACCCAGGGTCTACACCTACTCTGTATGCTTCTTTCCCCACCCCATGTCTTGCATACTGTTAATCTAGAAAGCACTTAGTCTTTATCGCACTACTTAATCAAATCCTAATAGCTATGTGGCTATTAAAACCCTGACTCCTGCCCATCTGCACATGCCTGTGGCTCACGCCACACAGCGCGATGCGCCTGAGTTTGCTGGTAGCCGAGTACGAGTTAGCATGGAGATGCGACCCACCCCGAGAGCTTGCACTCCTGCAGTCCCAGCAGCACCTGTCACAGGGCAGAGCTAGGTGCTGGTGGGAGCTCAGGAAGGCACAGGGAGGTGAGCGGAGTTTGCACTGTGGGTTCGGTACAGAACTGGCAAAAGCCACAAACAAACAGCACCCTGCTGATAAGAGCAGGTGTTGCAGCTTCCTTAACACTTGCCAAGGACCTGGATGTTACACTGGACAGAAACAACTGTCCTAGAGAAAGCACCAGAGGCTGCTTGTTGGCTTCCCAAAGCCCATGCCTAGTGCCTTCCCATCTGGCCAGGGCAGGCGGGTGCTCCTGGGCTCTCTCTGGCCCAACGGGCCGGTCCCCAGCCCTGCCTCTGCCAGCAGAGCTGGGAGTGGAGCCAGGCAGGGCAAGGAAGGTGCAGCACGGGAGTGGGTCAATGGGTGCTTTGTCCTCCGTGCCCTGGCTTCTCCCCAGACAACAAGAAGGAGGGAGACAGGTCAGGCCAGGACAAGAACAAAGCCCATGGCTCATCTTCAAAGAGAAAGAGGCTCATTAATATCTCCCAGCCCAAGATAATGAGAGCAGGGATGCCATAGTGGGGAAATGATGCCAGTGGTTAATTATGCAGCTTGGGGAGGAAGGGAGAAGAGGGACAACTGCAGGGTGGAGGTGCCACACTGCCCTGTGTGCTGGCACTACATTTTCTGGTTCAGGCTGGAGTGAATTTCTTCATCCTCTTCATCCCAGGTACCTGGTACAGCATAGGCTCTCACCTCTCATCTGTGCTAGCTGGGAGGGAACAGCCACTCTGCCAACCATTGTCTGGGGCTGATGTTACAGCCCTCAGTGCGGTACAGAAAACACACGTGCTCTGTGAAGACCTTCTCAGTGAGCCAATAGCAAGCCTACCTGTCTTTTCCAGTAGAAAAAAGCAATGGCAGGAGCAGGAGTGCTCCAGAGGGCACATATGTGGTGTCTGCACTGCACTGGCACTGTATCAATGGCCCATGAGCTGCACTCGGAAAACCAGTGAACCCCAGAGAAAAGCATCCCTGCCTAGTCACATCCTCAGATAGATAGCTTTGTAGTGAAGGCAGGCTCAAGGCAGCCTGAGACTGTCCGGCAGCTTGCAGGGGCTGGCAAGCGGAAATGATGCCGCCAAGCTGGGATGTGGTACAGAGAGGAGTGGGATTTCCCGTGTCGGCATTCACAGAAGTCCCTCAATTGTGTCGGCTCACAACAGGCAACTGAGGGGCAGTTGGGCTGCTTCCTGCTTTGCAGCAGCCGGGAAGAGCATCCAGCTGTGGCCAACAGCTGCATAAATTCCTTCTGCAGCCCCTAGCCCTGGGGAATCTATTGGACTCAAGGATACAGGCTTACTTGTCTGCGATCCCACAGCCCCAGGGCCTGGCTGCCGCTGCCTTCCCACACAGCCTGCAGCTCCACAGCCTGTTCCCGAGAGTAGGATGGGAGCGCTGGTGAGTACAGGCAGGGACTGTGTTGGTCTGGCAGTATTAGCACCTAGCAGGGACTGTGAGGCTCAGATTTAACTACAGGGGTGGGGAGGACAGCACAAAAGGGCTCCACACGGAGCTCTTGGAGCTCCTGCCTGGAACAGGCTCTCCGTTAACACAGATGGTTCGCTCAGGAATAGAAAGAAACGCTTACTGAAATCTTCCACAGCATCCCACAGCCAACTGGGAGCATTTTCTTGAGGAGGACCTGGAGCAACCCCGGCCCAGCATCTTTGCCGCCAGCCACGAGGGCTCTGCCCCTCTGCTTGCACAGCGGCACAGGGCGCCCAGCCCACGCACCTTCCGGCATGTCCTCGCAACGTGCACCCGGCTGTGGCACCCCAGCAGCCGCCGTCACACACACACGCGAGCGATCAGCAGAAATGCACATCCCTGCTGCCAAAGGACCGCTGCACAAACCCCTCGGTGAAGTCCTGCATCCCAGGCATCAGAGCATAACCACACTTCTCATCCCTAAAATCCCAGCGTGGCTGCTCTGCTTCGCATCCCCAAAAACCACATGCTTTAGCCCACCCGGCAGTAACTACAAAAGACGATCTGGAGTTGCCGTGTGAGGCAAGGAGGAAGAAAACCCCCCTCCATCCCCAAGGGCAGCATCTGTGCATCACACACACCTGCCCAGTCCTGACCCACCCCCGCCTCTCCTCCACGCTGCGGTGCCGGACCCTGAGTTTGCAACCCCCCAACCCCGGCTCCCACCGAGGCTCCGAGCCTCCGTGGGTTCCCCACGCACCCGGCAGCTTTGAAACGCTGCTCGGAGCCTCGGTAGGCTGCAAGCTCAGCGACTGTGAGCCAATACCTGAAATACGGTCGCCCACCGCTGCCCCCCCCCTCTCCTCGCCGGCTCCAGCGCCTTCTGTCCCCGATGCGGATGGGAAACCACCACCACCGCCCTCTCTCTCTCCCTCCCCGCTCCGAAACTCCTCCTCCTCTTTTTGCCGCCTTCAGCGCCACGCGGTTCCCGCGTGGGGGTGGCGGCGGGTTTTCCCTCCTCCCCCCGCCTCCCATCCACGGGGAAAGAGAACCGCCGCGACCCTCCGTGGGCAGCGGTACTCACCCCACGGGTGAACCCACCTGCGCCGAACTCTCCCACGCCGCGCCACTCACTGGTCCCGGCCCTCCCTCTGGCCTTGCCCGCCCCTGGCTCCCCCCCTTTCCGCGCATCCCCACGCCCCGCAGCCCGTGGAAGGAGAGCAACACGCCCCCACTTCCCCGCCCCTACACTCCTGAGTTACACCCAGCTCCGGGTTTGCATCAATACTTACACATTAGTAAATATTATAGCTATACGTTATATCATGGCTCTGAAAGGTGCATGAACTGGCCCCGTTTCCTATATCCATCGTGTGTACCTCTTGCAGCATCCTAATCCAAATAAAAACCCTCTCCGCTGGCAGTCACCACTCATGGGTGTAAAAAAAAAAAAATATATATATATATATATATATATAAAACTACCTTGAGTTACAGAGGTGATCTAAGGCAGCTTTTTGCACTGTGCATTCATGGTGGTGCTACCCAGGAAGACAGCCTATGCGCAGACCCTTCTGAAATGTATCAATTCCCCTGTACCCAGAGGATATGAGTATCATGCGTATCCAGCATCCAAAGGGCAGGCGTGGACTCTTAAGCTGGTGTTTTTGACCAGGCTGCCTGTCTCCAGGCTCCTATCTCTCCAGAACAGTTATCTACTCCTCTGTGATAAAAGCCTGTTGTTCTGCTGAAGTACCAAGGTGCAGCAGGACTCGGGGTACTTTGTCCCCCAGCAAAGCGGAGTGCACCTGAATTCAACCTCAGATCTGGGCGGTTAAACCCTCTTGTAGACATTTTTCTGTAGCTCTGTGTTTCAAGGTGCTTCCGCCAAGAGCACAGGGCCCTCCTCACTCTCTCTGTTCAGCTACGCCGTGTAGCCGCAGCGACACCAGGAAGTCCCTGAAGCAGCTTCGACTGCAAAAGCGTTTGCTGCATTAATAAACAGCCTCAGAAAATTCTCCACAGACAGCAACCAGTTTGGGTTAGAAATTAAAATCAGAAGTTTAAACATCCCCAAATGCTCTGGCAGATTCCCATCCTCACGATCTCTAACACACATCACCCTGCAGAATCCAAGCACCGAGCTTGGATTTTAAGATAGACCTGCACAACATCCACACATAAGCAAAAAGTCCCCAAAGCCTGAGAGAGCAGGCAATGGGGACAGGGGTGAGACAGGTACCAGTACTTTCTGAGACACAATGATGACACTGTGGAGTGGCACCCTCAGGAAGTGACTTCTGTCCTGTCCTGCTCAACAGCAGCCTCTGCTGCTGGATTACTCCCTCTGTGCTGCTGGTGGATGTTTGTTGCAGTTACGGGTTTCAGATAGTAGGGTGCATTGACAACATCAAGTGAGCAGCAGACAATGTTGTCAGATAATAAGACAAGAGGCTGTTGTCTTAAATGTAAGATTCAGATCAAATTAAATTTAAAAGCTCCCATCTCCAATTAAGCTCCTGCTGCATCTCCCAGGCAATGACGGATCCAAGCCTTGGGCCTGCCTTTCTTCAGCCTGCTTTCCCTAAGCCTTTCCAATCTGTGAAGTCATCTTGTGGGTGAGCCCTTCTCCCTCTCCCTCTCCTTCTCCCTCTCCCTCCTTCCACTCCAGCATAAAGGGAAAAACATGAACCAAGATCACTTCAAAACAGACTGGGGAAAAAAAGCACAAAATAGAAGAGCAAGGTCACCTGCTTCGGGGTGTCTCATGTCAGGTCCTCTCTGCCTTTGAGATGTGCCATGCTGTCACCTACAGAGCCCTACGAGCCCCTCTGGCAGTCCCCACGACCTCGATGCTGCAGCACCTTGGGCCCCATGTTTCCCATCGAGATGTCCACACTTGCTGCTCAATGGCATTGAGCTAAAGTTTGAACATCACTACAATTTTATTTTTCTATATAAGCTCCAACTTTAGCGCAGGCTAAAAGCTGCGGGAACTGATTCCCCAGGGACGCCCCCAGGGACTGATGGTGCCCAGCCAAACCACCACTGTGGTTTGAGAAGCCAGGACAAGGCTCTCAGTATCATTAAGAGCCTCAGACTTCATTGGGAGGAGAAATGCCAAAAAATTTACCTTTGAGTGGATATTTCGGGAAGTCTCCACTTCAGGACAGGGTGGGTGTAGCTACTGCCTCACCCTGTGCATTCAGCAGTGGGGTGCGTAGCACTTAGCACCGCCAAAGTATGGGATTAAATGTTCTCTAATTCACAGTTCCAGTCCTGTCTGCACAGCCGCTCCCGAGCACTCAGTAGAGATGTCTCTCAGTGGAGACAGGGGGTTTGAAATCCATTAGTGCTGAACAGCACCGCAGCCACCGGTGACCGCAGGCAGAAGGGAGGCCAGCAGATATAGCCGAGGGGAGGCGAGGAGAGAGGCAGCTTCCAGCTCCCAAGTACAGCATGGGCCTACGGCTGCTTCTCTGCACAGATTACGCACCCACCCACCACCGACCTGCAGGGCGGCGTCTAACGATGGTGCTAAGGGACGTTGTGTAGTGGAGAACTGGCAGTGCTGGGTTAATGGTTGGACTTGGTGATCTTAGAGGTCTCTTCCAACCAAGGCTGTACTGTCATTCTATGACTCTGTGATGCCTTCCTTTGGGCAGGCTGGAGACCTGGAGTGAGCCTCCATGGAATGAGGAAAGCTAAGGCTGGGAGAGAGTGTCCATCAAAATCCAGCCCTGTCTGGTGCAGGACAGAAGAGATTTCATCCATGGGTCTCAATGCATGATCCTTGGGCTGTGCGATGCCAACGCTGGCATGTGATCTCAGGGGGACAACACCTCCTCCATGAGGAAAGGTGACAAATCACACAGCTGGTGACAACTCACTTATTACCCCACAAACACAAGCCCTTGCTGAAGGGCCAAGCTGCTTTGCTTCATCTTGACAGGATGTGTTGCCTTTGCAGAGCCCTCTGCTCCCAAATGACTCTCACATTATCGTGTTGACTTTTGCAAGTATAATAACAAGCCTTCCAGAAGAAGTAAACAGCTACAGAAGCAGTTTCTGCTCCAAACTGGAAACAGCTGGTGCTTTGCCCAGCACTGGTACTGGGCCCCACCACTGTATGACACCAGGATGACACACAGAGCTAGATGTTTCTCCTCTGTGTCATTTGGGCAAGAAGAAAAGGCAGCCTCGAGTGGGGCCCGGGGGCTTGTTGCTCTTCTACCCTCTCCATCCCAGAATGAGCAGCATGGTGCCAAAATATGCTGCTGCTGTTGGCAGATTGCTGCGCTACTCAGAGCAAAGGGAGAAAGCAGAGTCCCGCTTTCCTGGAGGAAAGCAGCCAGCAAAGCCTCTCCCTTACATAAGGCCAGGAGCCCCTTGCACATGCTCCCCGGGACATGCTGATGGGGCTCAGCCCTTCAAGTTTTTTTTCTGAAACCTCAAATGTGCACCGCAGGCGTTGTGACACCATCACATGGAGCCCAGTTTGTACACTCTGCTCAAAACGAGTGTGTAACAGGCAGAATAAACAGGCCAAGAGCTCTCCCTTCAGAGATGCTTGCTGCCAAACCTTCCACAAAAGCCGCTTTTTTTTTTTTTTTTTTCCCCCCTTGTAGCAATTCCCTGCTTCAGCTAAAGCAACAAAATCCAAAAGGGGAAAGCAAACAAACAGCTGGTTTGGAAAGCAAGAGCAGAAAGGGAGATTTATTCCAGGCTGTGGGTAATGCATCACATGAGCTGAAGGAGTATTTTCTGTGCCTCTTTGGCAATATTTGAGGTTTAGGGCCTGAAAAACTAGGCAGCATTTGCAGGCACTTAGCGCTTCCAGGATCCTTTACACTTGGTACCCATGTCGTTTGCCTTGGAGATTTGCAAGCACTTTGCAACCATACATTGATTAACCCACCAGCCCTCCTCTACAATGAGATTTCCCTTTCCCTCTAATGTGCCAGTGCTAGGGGCAGGGCACGGCAGCGCCTGCAGCAGGGCTGAGGTCAGGGGGTTGCATACCATCCAGCTCCCTTTTCCATTGTAAAACTGCCTTTCTCTTTGCAAGTGTGACTCAGGCGACAGCGTTTCCCTCCATGAGGCACTGCCCACTCCAGGCTGCTCAGCTCAGTCTCTGCGCTGGCCTTCAGCTCCACGGAGCAGAGAAACAGAGAGCCAGTGTGTTTAAAAGGCAGAGCAGGCAGGCAGGAGTGGGGTGGCAAGCAGATTAGCAGCCGTATCCGATGCACGTGTGATGAGGCAGCGGAGCACAGCGGGGTTGGGAAAGGGGGAGAAGGGGCATTTTAATCAGTCACATGGAAGGAAACACAGAAGATGCTGGACCTCAGTCAAGTGCCAGCAGGTTATAAACCTATTAGCCATTGGGAGAAAAAAAAATCACTACAGGCTCCTGGGAATCCAGTTATAATGAGACTGCAACGATCCTGGATGCTTTGACAATCAACAAAGCATCTCAGCCTCTTGCTGAGATCAGCTTGGGGACCATTTTAGTTTTGCTATCCCCTCGCTGGCCCTGGCTGACCCTGGAGCAGGGTCCTGGCTGCAGAGCTGCTGGCAGACCCTTTTTGGGGTGGGAGTTCTCTGGTCATTGCTTTCAGGGCTCCCAATGGTGCACCCCTGGGGCCTCAGTGCCCTGCTCTGTGGTTTGGGATGAGAGGTGGCAGGGCAGAGGTGATACTTACCTGATGGCCTGAACCAGCCTGAGATGAAGTGGGGAAGGAGTGGGCTGTGATCCCCTCCTGAGTGTTGCCCGTGGCACCGAGATCCAGCTGGGCACGTCACCGCTCACAGGGAGCCATGCAGATCTCCAGCATGCCACTGTCCCTCTGCTTCCTCACACGAGCCGATCTGCCAGGATAAAGTCAGGCAGCTGCCTGTGACTTCTTCGCTAGTGGGCTGAGGGCAGCAGGAGCTCACTGCCGGCAAAGGAGAAGCCCTGGGTGAAAACCTGCAAGGAGAGGCAGGGAAGAGGGAAGCACTTGTTGCCAATTGGCCCCTGCACCTCCCCACACTCAGCATCCCCCCCCACTGGTAACACCAAGATGCAGTGGGGTGACACCGCTACCCCCAAAGCACTCAAAGCTCTGGTGAGCAAATGGCGGGGAGACATGGCAGGGAAGGGCCAGTGGTGGGGCTGTGGGTGTTTTCCAGCTGGGCAAGCAGAAACAAGCCCCATTGTCCGCCAGGCAGGCACAGCTCAGCAAGGGGCCCGGATCACGCACAGGGCTCCCAGGGGCTGGTGTGGGCAGTGGGGTCCAGTCAACGGTCAAGCCTCAGCCCTTGTCAGACTGCTGGAGGGGAGGGCCTGGTGCCTCATGGAGCAGCAGCATCTTTGGGATGCCGGGCATCTCTCCAGCTGACAAGCTGGGAGGGACAGAAACCCCTCCTCCCAAGCCACTGCTGAGGATCTCCCATTATTGTCACCTCCTAGGTGCCATTGTACCTGCAGCGATCCCTCCCTTTTCTATCCCTACCCCTCTGCCTCCTTCCCCGCACCCTACACATCTTCCTCCCTACACTGCTGCTGCCCTCTCCTCTGCTCCAGCCACCCATTTGCTTACTCTCACAAGCATTTACTGCCTAATGACACCAATTAGCCACAGAGTTGCTGGGAGGTTAGTTACTGAATGACAGCCATGCAGCCACTGGCCAAGGGTGAAATGTTACCCCTGCAGCAGGTGTTTCCACCTGCTAGGGGCCGAGCTGAGAGCTGGATAAACTCAAGACACACAGTGCAGGCTCCCACTCGTAATGGAGGAGCCAGGGTTAACCCCTGGCACAGCGGTGAGCAGGAACACCCTGTGGCATTCAGAAGTGACAGCTCCGGGGCACGGGCCCCATCCAAGCAGCCAGTGTCACCCTGTCATGGTCTCACGCCGGGTGTCCCTGGCAGGGGATGGAGCTGGCATGGGCAGAGGGAGCCACACTATAGTCAAGGTCATCCGGCCCATTGAAGCAGTGCCGGGGGCATATCCCGCTCCTTGGCTGGCAGCACCAGCCTCCCGCGACGGAGCAGAGCCATTGAGGAAGGAGCTGGCTGGGCATCCAGCCATCCTCGTAAAACACCATGGGGGAGCTGTGGGCAGCTGGGAACGAGGGAACCTGGCAGGAGGAAGGGGGGTGGCAGCTGCTGTGTGGTCCTGCTTCCTCCTGCCAAAACCCAGCCATGTCCTGGGGGAGCCATGCCCAGGGGAGCCATGCCCAGTGGCTCCCTGGATCTCCAAGCACCATCTAAAAGGCAGAAGAAGCCTTTCTGGAAGATAGCTGAATCTCAGCCCCAAGCCTGAAGACATCGCTCCCCATCCCCTTCCTGAGGCACATTGGTGGCAGTAAGGCAGAGCTGTATTCTGGCTTTTGGGGAGTGCTGCTGTGGCCCGAGCCTGCCCACCCTGCCCACCCTGCCCGGCAGGGCAGGTGCAAAGTGCCCATCTGCTCTCCCAGACAGGGACACCATGGCTCTGTGGCCACTGGCACCACAGGGACCATGGCATATGGCCACCTGCAGAGACGAGGGCTCCAAACACAGCCCCAAGAGGTCTCACAACCCTGTCGGCCCCAGCCAGTTCCCAGCCCAACAGTTGCTGGCTGGCGTGGAGGAATTCAGCTCTGTGCAAACGTCTGGCACGGCTGATTAAATCCTGTTTGGAGACTAAGCCCATCCTGTCATGCTTTCCCCCTTGGGCAAATCGGTGGTGGAGCTATGGCTGAATGCTTCCAAACATCCCCTAGGGAGGTCTCCAGGAGGGCCCTTTCCCACAGCTTCCAACAGTACCAGCCGTTCATCATTTCCCCTCCTTGCCAGTCACACTTCCGCAGGTTCCCAAGCCGAAATGTGGCCCCTCAGGCCACCCAGTGGAGCACAACCATTAGACATCAAAAGAAGGGCAGGCCAAACCCATGACTGGCAGCCCGGCTGTCGGGTATTGCCCGGGTATTGCTTGGACTGCCCTCCCTCCCTTAGCAAAGCTGAGCATCTGCCTGTGGGAAGAGGATGCGCTAACATGGCCCAGGGAAAAGGAAACCCTCGGCGGGTCCTGTGCCCCTTGCACATGGGGCTGGGGGGCACCACCAGGAGCCTGCAGGCAGCTCCGGGGGTGCCTTGGCAGAGTTTGGCTGTCTCTGGAGGGGAGGCACCCACTTCTAGCCCCTGCCTGCCGTCGCTACAAAGCTGCCTGACCCAGAGAGGGGCTGTGCTGGGGGCTTTGCTGTGACCCCCTTCCCCTCGCGGCACAGCGGCTGAGCACCCACAAACTCATCGCCGGGAGGCGCGCGTGCCGGTGCTGCCCCCTGCTGGCGGCCGTGGCGGCAGCCGTGGGCCCCCTCCCGTGACCGGGGAGCACGGGGAGCCCACGGGAAAGGGTTTAGCCAGTCTGTAGGCTTAAGTGGCTCGGCAGCATGCAGGAGGGAAGGAGGGTGGGAAAGTAGAGCTCGCTGGGGGGAGCGCAGCAGTGGCGTGCTCCCAAAAGTAGGGAGCTGATGGCTGGCAGGAGAGAATCTGGCCTTTCTGAGCCAGGAAGCTGCCCCTTGGGCAGGGAGGTAGGGAAGGGCAGGTTCCCAAGCACTGGGACCCCATGCCCACCGTGAGGATGAGGAGGTAGTGGGCTAGAGCAGGGAGGTGGAGGCATCACTGGCATTGGGAGCTGTGTGTGCAAACTGGGACCAGGCACCCCAAAGTGTGGGCAGAGATTTGGAGGGCTTCTGGTATGTGCTGTGTTAACCCAGGGCTGTGCTGCAGACAGGGGTCTGGGGAAGAGCGAGAGCCAGGAAATCTGGGGGGTAAGCAGGGAAGTCAAAGGGCAGATGCTCCAGCTCTTCGATTGAAGGTGCTGAAAATGAGCAGCACAGCGTTTGCCTATGGGTAACACACCATGCAGAAAAGCAGGGATGGTGTTAGGAAGCAGAGTTTCAGGGTCCTGCTGTCACCCAGGGTGGATCACATGAGGACACAACACAGTGACAGTCACCCTGAGCACAACACCTGTCCTGTGAGGCTGTGCTTGCAGCTCAACTGCAGGCCACAGAGAAAGGGGGTCCTGGCTGGTCCCCTGGGAGCCCCAAATCTCACAGGGATGGGATAGGACAAGGAAAAGCACGAGGTACACCTCCTCAGCATAGCTCACTTCTCTGAAGGCAGCTTGCCTGCTTCTCCCTGCTACCCTGGGCTGTAAGGCAGCCCCAGGATCAGCCTTGTGCCTCTGCCAAGTGCCATAAGGACAAGAGGGGCTCCTGGCACTACCTTCCCAGGGGCTCATGGCGTGAGACTGACTCGACACATCCCTCCTCAGCTGACAGGGACTCACAGATGGTCTCTGAGGAAACACAGCCTGCTCTGCTAAAACTACAACCCAGACCAAATAAATCCCCTTTCTTGGCAAGCCAGAAGGGGAAAGTCAGTCCTGACAACAGTGGTGACTGGCTTCCCATGAAGACCCTCCTTCTGAGGAGGAGCTACAGGTGTCACCTACTCCCTGCCTTTTTCACCCTGCCCACAGGACCTGCTGTCTCCAGTGGGTGCAAGCAGGTGGAAAAGCCTCACCTGGCTTTTACTAGTGTTGTGTCCTAGGACGGCAGAGCTGGGAAGACTGGCAGCAGAGCTGAGCTGCCGCACAGTGCCCAGCAGTGCTGGTGCTGTGCTGCTTCTGGCCCTGCTTTGTAGCTGCAGTCATGGAGGTGCTGGGACCCCTGCAAAAAGCCAGGCTTCTTGAGAAGAAGAGTTCCACAAAAACCTGGCTTCCAGATAAGCCCTGGAGCAGCTTGTTGCTGCCAGCGGCTCAAGTCAGGGTTGCCCACTCTGACGCAGGACAGGCTGCTCTGCTGCTGCTGCCCACGTCCCCTGTCCTGCTGCTCCCAGTGCCACCCAGCTTGCCTTCAGGGGTGCTCCAGCTGCTCTTGGCAGGAGCGGAAGCTCCTTAGATGTCAGTGCACCAGACAGCTGGCCCAGCGCAAGCAGGCCAGCAGCAGCACGTGGCCATGCTCCTCTGCTGTGTCCTCCATCATCTTTCCTGCACAGGCCTGGGGACTGCGACAGATGAGTTTCACTATCTCCTACTACCCAGCCTTACCAGCTTCCCTCACTCCCTGCCTTTCCCCATCCAGCCAGCCCCTACAGAGCATGCTCCCTCCCCAAGGCAGCACCAGGGCACAGAGGGATAGGAGCAGTGGGCTGTGGTGAGGACCCTCTTTTCTCACCTCTCATGTGAAACATTTAGGTGGCAGAGCAGTGCCCTGACCTTGAGAGGCACCCCAGATCCGGGGCAAGGGGCACGCCGTGCACCCTGCACTGCCTGTACCTTCGTCTCTCTCTCCTTGACACATGAGGTCAGGCTCCGGTAAACAAGCCTTGGGCTAAGCCTCAGGTCCCAGGGGCAACCGGGACCTCTGCGATGGGCCAAATCGCGCCAAGGGCAGTTGGGGAATGGTGCCTGGGGAAGAAAAGGCTGGATGGGGAATAGTGCAAGGGCAGAGGGCGGGTTCCTCGCTCTCAGCAGTCAGCCTACAAATAGAAAGGGTCATGGGAGAGTGACCAGCTATGGGGACAAAGGGCCTGTGAGAGGCAGACGGGGCTACAGAAGGAGCCTCGTCAGGAAAGCAAAGGGTGCAGTGGCACAGCTCCAGGGCCTCCAGGAACAGGGAGGGCTCCCTGGCATGTCCCCTGTGGTGCAGGGCACCCCAAGGGCCATACAGGAACATATGGACCTGGTGGGGCAGGGATGCAGCTAGTGCTCAGGGCAGGCTGGGACTGACACAAGAAGGTGACAGGGGCTGCCAGAGGTAGTTGTGGCAGTCCTGGGGTGACATCCCCACAGGTGAGGTAACCAAACACCATGCCCAGTTGGCCGGTGCTGGGGGAGTTAAGAGAAAGGCGTTTGCTGCCCCATGGCACTGTCCTGGTGCCAGCCATGTCACCCAGGACAGGTCCCCTGCCCAGCCCCATGGGGAGTCCTGGAGTGTGTGTGGGGGAAGGCAGCAGCACCCAGCACAGGCAGGAGCGCGGGGATGAGCGCACTGGGGTCAAAGGACCCGTCGGACAGCCTGCCACCCTGCAGCACCCCAGCGCCGGCTGCCCTGCATTGCCACGGGACGCGTGCCAGGGCTGCCCTGGAGCGCAGCCATGTCACTGTCACAGGGGTCCCTGCTCTGCCCCGGCACCCCCCCCCCCCCCGTGGACCCAGTCCCCAGCCCTCCTGCCAGCGTGTCCCTACCCCACAGCGCAGAGAGCTCCGGCCGGGCCCGGGGTGGCCCAGGGCACAGCCATGCTTGCTTACATGTTTTCCCCGGAGCTGGCAGGCTCCTTCCCGCGGTGCTGCCGGCTGACGAGGCAGGATCCCAGGCCGTTCGGGCAGAGCCCTGCCAGCAGTGCCTGCCTGCGGCTCGCCAGGTCCTAGCGCGCTGCCTGCCACGTCAAGGACACAGAGCAGGCGGTGCAGGACAGCCCTCAGCCCCAGCCCGGGCGAGCCCTGCTGCCACCGGCACTGCAACCCGGTGCTCCCTTCCTTCCCTAACCCTGCCCCGCACCCCCCCACCTGTGACACCCGCATCTGTGAGAGGGGTGCTGCTGGGGGTCACCCCTCTGCCGCAGCCCCGGCACAGGGATGCTCTGTGCTCTGGCTTTTCGCAGTGCTGGCCCTCCTGCCCCTGCGTCCTCTCGGGAACCCTGCCCCGGGGGGACCTGGCCCCATGGGTTAGGGCATCGTCTTGCTGTGAGTTTGCCCAGGCAAGGAGGGCAGGGTGCCGGCAGGCAGCCCCACCACTGCTGCGTCCCCCTTTCTCTTCCCTCTGCAGGGGGACCAGGCTCCGAACCCTCCTTGAAGCCCTGGGACCAGAAAGCCCCAGGTCCTTCCCAGACCTCTGTCCCCCCAGAATGGGGGAGCGAGGTGGTGGGTGACGGCTCTGGGAACTCAGCGCAGACTGCTGGCTGCAGGGTGACCTTGCAGCAGGACTGCCGTGCAGACAAAACGGGGAGAAAATTCCTGCTTGTTTGGGGGGGGCTCAGAGCCGGACACCCTCCCTGGCACCCTGAACAAGGTACGGCAGGGCCAGTGCTTGCTTCTCTCACCCCCTGCCTGCACCCTGCCCTTACCTCGAGGGCTCAGCTCTCCTGGCGCAGGTGATGCTGCCTGCAGCCTCCTCGCTGCCTGGTGCCGAGCGGGGTCGGGGTTTCCTGCGGCGACAAGACTGGGGTGTGGAGGTTCCACCGCCCCACAGGCTCTGCTGCTGGAGCGGGTTTCTGAGCCCTGGCGCTGGCTGGGGCCGGCTGAGCACAGCTCCCACTGGCTCAGCAGGTGGAGGCTGCATGCACGGGCGGATTATCGGGGGGAAGTGGCTTCTGCCATAGGAACTGCGAGCGGGATTCGTCAGCGTGTTGCAGCGGGGCCGAGAGCCAGCATGGGGAAGGAGAGAGGGGAGGCTGTGGGTGGGCAGCTGACCTGGAGGGACAATGCAGCCCATGCAAGGGGCACTGCCCTGGGCACCTAGAGCAGTGCCAGCATCGTCCCTGGGATGGGGGCACCTCTCTGGTGGCACATGTCACTCCATGCAGCTGTACTGGACTTGGGCCATGGTGGGACACATACTGAGCCCCCACCCCACCATGGGTCTGCATCAGCCTCCTGGGACTGGCGGGGGGGGCCCTCCACAGAGCATCCTGCACCTGCTGCCCCCTCCGCCGGGCCCCTCAGCTGCTCAGGAATGAACTGGCGCCTGCCCACCGCCTGCTCTCCTGGTATGCACAGCCAGAGCCATGAATGCTGTGCCTCAGCCTCCTCCTCAGCCGTCCACAGCTGGCCCCCACACAGGGCACCCCCCCCCAGCCCCAGACATCCTCTTGCCTCTTCCCATTAAGGCAGCACAGACAGCCAAGCTTCAGTGCTGGAGGAAAACAGGTGCCAGAGCCAAGAGGGATGGAGCCCAGTAGAGGGCAAGAAGATGCAGGGGGAGCACAAAAAGTGTACCCCCCCTCCCCCAGCAATCCTTGCTGGCATTTCCTCCCATCCCCTCCTTGGGAACACCTCCTCTGCAGGTGACACTAGGATCTCTACCTCACTGCCTGTCCCCAGACCCAGCAGACACCGCAGTGGGGAGAAGGGGTGGCAGGAGCAGCCCTGTGCCCACATTTCTCCTCTCCCAGCCCTTGCTGCAGAGCTGGGCTGCAGCCAACACTTCTATTTTAAGCCCCACAGTGTGGATAAGGAGGCGAGGGGTGTGCATGGCCAAGCCTTGCAGCCTGCTGGGGAGAGGCCCTGCTACCCCTGGCCCTGGAAACTTCCCCTGCTCTCCCCAGGGCTGCGGCATGCTTGGGGCAGGCTGGGCCAGCTGCTCTTTCTCCTTCCCAGTGCATGCAGGAACCAGGGCAGCTGAAGCCAGTAGAGCCTGGTGAATGTATTGCAAAATATCTGTGATGCAGGAAGCCCTGAGGGTTCGGCCACTTTCCCGTGGCCCCCTCCATGGCATGCAACATCAGCCTGCCATGCCCTGGGCAAGCAGCCATCCTGCAAGAGAGAGCAAGGGCAGGCCTGGCAGGGCTGCACAGGCAGAAGTATTTGCTCTGCAGACAGCAGCTTCACTGCCGAGCTCCAGCAGCAGCAAAAAGGGGCCCAGGCGCCCTGTGGGATTAGCTGGGCTGGGTGCAGGCACCAGACAGCTCAGACTTCCCTCCCACCAGGACCAAAAGCCACTAAAAGGACCCCTCTCATCTGAAGCTCTCCCTGCCGTTAACAGGGACCACCTTACAGAGCCCCTCTCCTCCTGTGCTGGTGGGTGCTGCTGGAGGAAGAAGCTCCCAGACTGTTTCTTTTTTTTTTAATAAAAACAATCATCCCCCCCCCGCTTGTGCTGCGTGTCAGCAAGACGCCTGGGGAACCAGTGGCACCCATGGAGAGCACCCAGCAGGAGGACAAGAGGGGTCCTCACCGCTGGGTTGAGGGCTGGGGCAGTGGTGGCTAGGGCACAGTGCAGCCCCGAGGCTGGCTGGAGCAGAGCTGCTTGCTGCAGCCTCTCTCCCCCGGGTAGGTGGCGAGTGGTGTGCTGGTGCTGGGAGCAGAGACTGGGCCAGGATGGCACTTGAGAGAAGGATAAAGGGCAGGCTGGGGCTTTTCTCCACCCCTCAGCCAGGTCTTACTCCTTCTTCCCAAAGAACTTCTTGAAGACGGATTTGTTCTTGGGGCGAAGGGGGGCAGGGGTCTTCTCCCCTGGCGTGTCCCGTGGACTCCCTGGCTGGGCCACGAAGGAGTGGCAGCGTGCCCGTGGCATGGCCGGTGCTTGCTCCCCGATGTACAGCGTGACCGAGTAGCTGCTCCCAGCCTCCACAGGCTCCTTGGGCACGGCCACCGGGGTGATCTTCTGATAAGTGGCTGCAAGAGGGAGCAGTCAGAGGGGAGGGCACTGCCAGCCCTCCTCGAGTTGGGGGCTGCAGCCCAGGGCACCGGGATGTAAGACCGGGTGAGTGCTGGAGCAGCATCTCACCTGCCCTCTGTCATCTGTGGGGACGGGCAGTGGTGCCACCTCCTGGCAGTGACAGCCATACCAGGGCCGTACCTGAGGTGAAGGAGTAGGACCTCTTCTTGTTGGCCACCAGCCCGTAGTCATCTTCTTGGCAGCTGTTGTCCCACAGCCCGGGGGGCCCCATAGGTGACCACTGCTGCTCCCTGTGCTCGGCCCCATGAGCATCCTCTGAAGCAGAATGGAGACACATCATAAGGCAAGGCTACCACAGGACACCCCCGTGTCAACCCTGAAGAGGACAGGGAAACTTGCGTGGTTATTCCAGTATCCCAGGAAGTGAATGGAGGTTACTGGTCTTTCCCCCATCCCCATTTCTGGGTAACAGGCCCTGGGACTCCTGGCCCAGACCCCACCAAGTCCAAGACTGATCAACAGCCAGACTCCCCTGGTCAGCTCCCTTGCACCTCGTTGGGCTGGGGAGAGGACATGGGACAACAGGAGCTCATCCAGGCAGGAAAGTCACCTGCTGCTGCCACAGCCCCATTGGCTGGGCCATCCTGGCTGCCCGGAGGCTGCTGCCGATGGATGTTTGAGCAGGGTAGCACCACAATCTCCTGGCTCTTGGCTGCCACGACCTGATGATGTCCCTGGAGGTGGGAGCTTCCAGGGCTGGGGACCTTGCTGAAACTGGAAAGTAGCAGAGATTTAGCAAACCAGATCGGCCCACTAATGCCCTGCTGGAGCAGGGCACACCGGCAAGCACGGGAGAGAGTTGTAATAATGAAACTCGTCTGGCCGTCTCCTGGCTCCTCACCTCCCAGCACCGCCAGTGCCCTCGACATGCTGTGCCACCGCCTGGAAGTAATCCACTTCGGGGAAACCTGGGGGCACAGCAAACATCCTGCTGGGTGCTGGCAGCACACAGGACCATCCCGTGGAGCCAGCCCCAGCTCTGGCCAGCTGAGCCCCCCAGATGCCTGTACAGCATGGCTGGCCCCTCCAACCTCCTGCTGTAGCACCTGCTCTTGGTCCTGCCAACCAGCCTAGGATTTCATCGTGGGGCCTGAGCTCCCTCAGGTATGGGTACAGCAGCAAAAACCCCTCAGTATTACAGATCTCCTTGCCTGGAGGGCAGGCAAGGGGTTTCCAAGCCTTGCAGATGAGATGGAGAAAGACCAAGGCACAATTATAATTTTCCTGACACACTTCTGCTGAAGCTCCACTGACGTCAGTCCTGCTATTCCTGATTTATAACTGTGTATGTGGTGTGAAAGCAAAGCCTCCAAATCCTGCTTGGCAGAGATCTGCCATTCCCGAGGCAGGTTAGGATGCATAAATCAGAGACAATGCAGTATTGCTTCTCTTCTGACCCCCCATGTATCAGAGGGCTCAGCGAGCACTGCACACCCATAGTAACTACATATAGCCAGGCCCTTGCTCCGCCAGCAAGGGCTGCTCACCTGAGTTTTGCTGCAGCTTGGAGACCCATTCATTCATGAGGGGCTGGGAGGGGGCCCTCAAGAGGTACTCGGAGCCATCCCGCAGCCTGCAAGGGGGAGAACAAGTCAGCAATGGGACACATATGGGGTGCAGACACCACAGCTCCCATCAGCCTGGGAAAGAAGGGAAGCAGGTGAGAAAGAAGGAAGGAAATCCTTATGCAGGCACTAGACTGAGCTGGTCCTGGCTGGGAGCAGTGGTGTGCATCTGTCCCAGCAGTACCAAGCCCCCTCCACCTGGGGAGGGCTGTGGCTATGAGACCCTGGCTGACTGGGTTGGGGTGACTCACTGTAGCCTGAAGCAGTTGGTCTTCTTGGTGTACTCGGCATCCGGGGTGCAGACCGCCCCGGAGAGGTTCAGGGGAAGGGCCACCACGGAGCTCTGCAGCACAGGGAACAGCAAGAGCACCAGTGGGGTTGGCAGGCTCTGCCCTCCCCAGCCACAGGGGTGGGGGTGCCCCAATGCCAGCCCTTCACCCCACCACCAGCCCCTCTGGTGCCCCCTCTGCTCCCATGGTACTGTGCCCACCCGCCCTCCCCCACCGCACCTTGAGGCTGTCCCTGCGGTCCTGGTAGAAGCACAGCGTCTGCCTCATCAGCACGGCATGGAAGAGGCCCCAGGCCCTGCAGTTGGCCTGTGGGATGCAAGCAGGGGACAGCTGTTATGCCAACAGGTTTGGGAGAAGACAGGCAATCCCCTGCCACTCAAAATGCCCCCCCCCCCCCAGCCTGGGTGGGCTCTGCCCTCCCAGCATTGCACTCCCATGGTAGCACCATGAGCATCCCTGGCTTCACTCCTGCCCCAAAACCTGGACCTCCACCCCATGTGCCAGCACTGGTCCCAAAGGAGCCCCTCAGCCATGCCCGTACCTTCCTCCCTCCTGTCTGCAACACGTGCTTCCTTTCCAGTGTCCCCTCCATCATCTGAAACTCCGTTTTACTGGCAGAGACCTGCAAGGGGACAGAGGGTGAGCAAAACAGTGCGGGGGCTGACAGTGCCAGCTCAGCCCCTGGTGCATGGGGTCCATCTGACCCATCCCCGGTGGGCAATGCCAAGGTGGGAATGAGACTACAGGGGCAGTTTTCTGGCCTGGGCAGGGGCTGGGCTGTTTGTAGGCTTTTGGGGTGAAGTGCTGCTTTGCTGCCTAAGGGCTGGTGGGAGAGTGCCGAGCTGCAGGGACTTCCAAATTCAGCACCTAGCTCTTCCCCACCCCCAAACTGGAGCAGAGTAGCCACCTGAGTTGGGGAGACCCCAGACCCAGATCACGTTTGCTGGAGTGGATAACCCAGATGCTGCCTGGCATGTCCCCCAACACCCTGCCTGACCCTGAGGGAGAGCCCCTGGCCCACAGATCTCACCTTGCTGCCCTCTCTCCCCTCTTCCTCATGCCTCCGTTGATTCCAGGTGCCTGGGCTGTCCAGGGGGACTGCAGACACCAGCTCCTCTGTACGGGGGGATGCCCCATGTCTGCTGGGGCTGCCACTGCCGCTGTGCCCCATGCCAAGGCTCTTCTCTCCCGCTGGGCTGTGGAGGAGCCGGGCAGCAGCAGGAAGGGTGAACTTGGCCACCAGCACGTTGTTGGCTGCCGAGAGGATGAGGGGCCCGCCAGCAGTGGTGTCGGGGCTGGGCAGGCTGCCCACCTCGCTCCCCAGACCATGGCGGGCACGGCTGCCGGCTGGAGGGCTGGGTGCCCGCTGCTCGCCTGTCCCATCCCAGATGGCCTCCAGTTCCTCCTCCTCTTCCTCAAACTGCCCGTGGGCAGGATGGCAAACCTCCCTGGTGCCCGGCACAGGGCTGGGAGGCTGCAGGGACCCCAGTGCCCACTCAAAGACAGAGAACTGGGTGTGGGCAGTGGGGGAAGCCGGGGACCCACAGGGCTGGCTGCTGCCTGCTGGCTGCTGTGCATGGGCAGCGCTGGGGAAGGCTCCTGCCCTGCCTGGGATGCTGGCAGGGGACGGTCTGAGCTCTAGCCGAGTGGCTTCGTGGACCTTGCTGGTGGTGCTGGGGCTGCCATTGTGGTCCAGCCGGGCAGCCGGCTCGTCCCCCTCCTGGCCGCCCTGCTCCTGCAGCACACCGGTGTGGGACGACCGGCTTGGCCTGAAGTCCAGGAGGTCTTCACTGGTGCTGCTGGGGCAGCCTAGGCTCCAGTGCTCCTCCCCAGCATGGTGTCCCCTTTGGCGGCCATAGCTGGGGTTGAAGCTCACCTCCTCGAACCATGTCCCTTGCTCGCTCTTGGGGGATGTCCCCAGTGCCTCGCTGGGCCCTTGGGGACTGCACCCATCCACATCCGCCACCTCCTCCTGCCATCCAGCCTCACGCGTGCCTGTGGGCTCCCATGGCCTCACCCTCCCACCCTTCTGTTGCTCCTGCCCCTCTGCCTCCTCCCGCCGTGCCATGGCCCCTTGGTGGCACCCCAGGACCGCCACATCCCGGGGCAGCTCCAGGCTGAATACGGAGCCCAGGGACATGCGGGGGCACGTGGCTTTCGAGTCGGGGAGGTGGCGATCCCCGGAGGACGCCCCGCACTCAGCATCTATGTCCCGAACCAGTGGGTTCCTGACGTAGAGCAGCAGCTCCCCGAGCTGGGGTCCAGCAGTACCCACCCCTGGTCCCCCCTTCCTCCGGCCACACTTCTGAGGCCAGGTGTTGTTGGGGCCATGGGGCTCCTCGGGCGTGGGCTGCAGGGAGCTGGCGCCCATGATGCCCTGCAGGGTCAACAGCCTTGCCTGCTCGGCTCGCGCCCGCTCCCGCCGCTGCAGGCTGTTGAAGAGGGACCCGGCCCCAGCCTTGGGCAGGGTGTGGGATGCGGGTGGTGTCCCACTGCTGGATGCTGGAGGGTGGCGGGGGACAGCGGGCGGACGCTTCATGTCAGAGGTTTTCCTGGCCTCCACCTGCACCTGAGAACACAGAGAAGGAGAGGAGGTGACCCCCATGTCTGGAGCCTCCTTTACCCCACACCAACCACCCTCTCTCCATGCTGTGCCCGGACAAGCAGGGAGCTGGGGGGCACAAGCAGCTGAAAACACTTGCCAATGGCATATGCAGGGCTGGGAGCAGCATGGCTTCACCCCAGCCCTCCGATGGTTCTCCCACCTCGGTGCAGGCAGGGAAGAGCCAGGCAGGGGAGTCCCTGCCCATAATGGAGTCCTGCAGGTGCAGTGCAGCAAGGGCTGCCTGTGCCATACAGCTCTTCCCCTGCATCGCTGCCCTCCAAGCCACCACTTTTGGATGGGTATGGAGACAGCAGTCACTGCTGCCTGTCCCAGTCACCCCTGCATGCCCTCAGGCAGCAGAGTGTTCAAAGCTAAGGGCAGGGACACAGCCCCTTCCCCTCCCCTTCCCTGCAGACACCCTCTTCAGCCTAGCCGCAGCCAGTCTGGGCTTCTGGGGCTAAAAGGATGAAAGCAAAGGGCTTTGCCTGCAGGAACTGGAGAAGCATCTCCCTGTACCCTTTAGGCTGGAGGAGGCCCATTACCCCCGACCATTCTGGTAGCCCCTTGCCCTGCCTTGATGCCCTCTGGCCTTTACAGCCCCCTGCCTTCTCCCTTGGGCTGCTCCATGGAGGGCCCAGCTGTGGCTGCCCTCGGGGATCCTTGCACCCAGCCCTTTGTGCTGGACCTGAACCAGTGAATGGATGGAAGCCCCAGCAAAATGCTGAGCCCCCAGCCCTGGGGTTACAAGCCGTGCACCACAGAGCATGCCCCCCCAACACATGCACCCCCATATGGCCCCATCCAGCTCTTCCCCTTTCAGTCAGCTGCACAATGGACTGCTGCTGCCCTCCAGCAACGGCTCACCACGCCTCTCATGGCCACCAAAACCACTTACCCAGTGGGCCAAACTATGGCCAGCCACACCCAAGCCCCCTCCTCACATGCCCCAGCACGCACACTCTAATGCCCATGGCACTGGCAGAGTATCCCCTCTGCCAGGGGACTACCACCAGCAGGGCATGGTGACATGGCCAGGTGGGTCAGTAGCAGGCAGGTTCACGCCATGCAGCCACTCTGCCATGCATGCAGCCTCCCCAGAGGACATTACCTCTTCCACCAGCTGGCGAGGTGGCTTTCTCTTTCGCTTTAAACTACCCCAAGTGTTTCCTAAAAGCCCCTGGCAACGCTTCCAAAAGGTTTTACAGCCAGAGGGTTTAGTGGCAGGGAGCTGAGCAGGGCGAGAGAGAGACACAGAGAGAGTTGAGGGCAGAGCAGGTGAGGAGCCACAGCAGGAGAGCACAGGCAAAGGCAGGTGGCAAAAGCTGGTCCTCAGCCAAAGGCATGGCTCGGCATCGGCACAGCCAAAGGTCCCTCTTCTGAGGCTGACACAACCCCAACAGCTCGTTTGGAAATGGCCTGGAAGGGGTTCCCAGCACAGGGGCTGCCCCACAGCCCTCAAAGCCCCCCGGTCTGTGTGGGACACAGCTCTGGGGAGCTGCCCTGGGATGGGCACTGGGCACTCCCCCACAGTCCTGCCAAAACCGCTTACTGTCCCCCACATACCGTCTGGAGCACGTCCTCCCCTGACCGCTCGCCACCAGCCGTTGTCTGTGCCGCCTTCTTCTCGCCCTTCTTGCTGATGCTGAGGATGAGGTTGACAGTGCCCCCCAGCCCGCTGGGGCCCCGCGGTGGCAGCAGCAGTGTGGAGGTCTCAGCGGGATCCCCGATGACAGCCTCCTCAGGGAGACCCGCATCATGGGGTGTTGAGCTGCTGGGCTCCCCCCAGCTCCTCTCCACTCCTGATGGGGCATCTGAGAGGGGTGATGCCAGTGGGGAGTCCGCTGTTCCTGCTGGCACCTGGGGCTCTGATCCTTGCACGAGCTCGGGGAGGGAGCAGGGCATGAACCCCATTGGGCTATGGGTGCTGTCCAGCTGGGGCTGAGCACATGGGGCACGCTGCTCCTGAGAAGTGAGGCAAGAGAGGGAATGTGGAAGAAGGACTGCTGGGGCCCAGGCACTTTCTCAGGACAATCCTACCTTTGCTCTTTCTAAACCCAAAAATCCCAGGGGTATCACCCCATGGGCATGACATGTCCCTCCCCTACTACTGCACCACCCACTCCATCTGGTGCCTCTGCTATCCCCAGCCTCAAGGCCGGTCCCACTCCCCAGTGGTCTCAGCATGGCTGGGTACTCACTTGGTTGGTGGGGGATGTGTCAAAGGGGCTCTCCAGATCCCTTCTGTCCTCCTGCTTGTTCTCCGAGTCTCGCTGGTGCCTCTGTGCTCGCCAGCGCACCAGCACCCAGCCCAGCATGCTCTGCAGCTCCTCCAAGCGTTCCTTTATCTGAGGGGAAAAGAGATGCTGGGCAGCCCACAGCACCCTTGGCCCAGGGACACTGGCCCTACCAGGACACCTCACCACTGAGCAGTTCAGGGCGGGTTTGAGAGGGGGACTGGGTCAGTTGTGTCACCTCAGATCTCAGCATCCATTGCTGGGTGAAACCCCTTCCTGGCCTGAGCAGCCCTGGGGATACATGGCTAGCCCTGTACCGCTCCCTGGGGCTCTGCACCCACACCTCGCTCTCTCACCAGGGACTGTCCCTGGAGGATTTCTTGGGGTGCAAAGGTGGCTCCCCCCATTCCCCGCCCTTACCGTTGCACTCAGGTAGTGCTCCTCAGACACCAGCTGCTGCCCCACTGCTGCCAGCACCTCAAACTCCTTGAGCTTCCCTTCGATCCTCCTCTCCAGTTCCTCACACGGAGCCTCCGGGAGGCCACGGCCACTTGGGCTTTCGGAGAAGATCTGGGCCCGCGTATCCTCTGTCCAGGAGCTGTGGGCATGCAGAGGATGGGCTGAGGAATGACCTGGCCCCTCCTCAGCCCTGCAGGCCCCAGGGAACCCATTCCCATGCACAGGGATGGCTGGAAGCAGCTCGCTGGGGTAGCACAGCAGCAGATCTGGCAGGGCAGGCTGAGATGCTGCAAAGCTGCCCCACAGCAGGCAGCCCCAGGTAGCCCTGCATTCCAGGGTCTCCTGGTCCCCATGGTCTTGCCTGGCTGCAGCTCTGGCACTGCCCACATACTTGCCAGCAGCCCATACTCTGGCCATGCCGCACTCCTGCCAGCTCCCCCCCAGCCGCTGCAGAGGCAACCCCAGCAGCTCATCACCACTTACATCATGGCTAAGTAATCCTTGAAGAAGTGCCGCAGCTGACTGGCCTGCTGCACGCGGGCCCGGGTCTCCCGTAGCAGCTCCCGCAGCCCTGCCCATGCCTGCAGCGTCCCCTGCACCTCCCGGCTGACGGGGCACAGCCGAGCAGGGCAGAGGTCTTGCAAGCGGGCAGCTGCCCTCTCCAGCTCCTCCAGCTGCCCCTGCAGGGTCTCTGACACGGCACGCTGAAGGCAGAAAAGGTTCAGGATGCATCCAACCCCTCTGCATTCAGGCTGGACTCCCCTGTGTCCCGGGATGCAGGGATGAGGGATGGAGGGGAGGATGCAGGCACAGGGGCCATGGGGAGTGGGCAGAGTCACGCTCAGTGGGGAGGACAGGCAGAGTGGAGGGCTGCCTGGTCTACCCGCTCTGCCCACATGAGTCGCTTCCCCACTGATGGGAAGATGAGCGAGGTGCTGGCAGCTGGGTGCCTTCACATGGGAGCTGACGCAAGCTCTCTCCCCTTGCCTGGCCCATGCTGGCAGAGGGGAGCAGAGCGGGGCAGGGCTCAGCTTCGCTGGAAAATTCCAGCCTGGCCCGCTGCGGCATGCCAAGGCTTACAACACCTGTGTCCCCGGGAGCCAGTGCCTCCCTGGGATGGCCCCAGCCAGCTGGGACACCTCCCCACCACAGGCACATCCAGCCACATGCCTGCAGGCATGGCACTCCCTGGGTCTCACCTCCATCTCCTGCTGCCGGCTCAGCAAGCCCTGCAGCCCCTGGAGGTCCTTCTCGCTCTTCACCGTGGTGAAGCCGCTCTCTGCTTGGGCAGTGTCCTGAGCCAGTGCCTCGGCTCTGCATCGAAGTGCCTCCAGGCGTGGGGACACCTCTGCCACCTGGGTGGGTGGGGGGGGAGAGATGAGCCCCAGCATGGGACCCCCTGTGCCACCACTCCCCACACAGCCCCAGCCCACCCCAGCCTGGGGGCACCCTGCCATGCACCTACAAAAGGGCAGGGGAGGGATATGGGTACCAGCCTTGTACAGAGCAGTCCCCATGTATCCCAAAGCCCCTGTGTTCCACTGGAACCGGCTGAGGTGCACACCCTGTCCCAACTAGCTGGTGCGTCCAGCTGCAGATGGACCACCTGGCTGCATCCCCAGACCTTCTGCTTCCGTCCCCTACCAGGCACTCCAGGCTCTCTGTCTCCGCTGCCACCTCCATGACCCGCTCCCGCTCCTTTGCTGCATCGTTCAACATCTCCACGGCTTCCTGCAGATCTCCCAAGGGGTGGCTCATGTCCTTGTTGCTCAGCGGCTGCCCAGCCTGGGCCGAGAGCAAGGGAAAAGACCCCTGCGAGCTGCAATGCTTGCTCCCTGGCTGAACAGAGAACACCAGGCATGAAGGAGATGGGGAGTGACCCCCCCCCAGGCAGCTGGGCCAGAAGAGGGGCACCCATGGGGTCCCCCTGCTGGCCACAGACCAACCCTTGAGCCAGACCAGGTGCTGGGTGATCCCGAGGGATGCCTGGCCCCACTGCTCACCGCTGCATGTCCCTGCCGGCTCCGTGCCTCCTCCTCTTGCAGGTCCTGCAGGAACTCGGACAGCACCAAGGAGTCACGCAGATCTGCCGCTCGGCGCCGCAGGGCTGCCTGCACACGTGCCAACCTGCAGGGACAGGCATCCACCATGGGTACTACTCCCTCTTCCCTTCCTTGGGGTGAACATCCTTCTCCCCACAATCTTCTTGGGTGCCTCCTCACACCTCCTCGGGGCAAGCATCCTACTCCCCACCCAACCCAGGGACCAGAGAGGAGTCCCTTCACCCAGGACTCACTTGTCTTCCACCATCTCCACTTTCCTCTGCATCTTCCTCGCTCCCTCATGCTCGGTGGGCAGCTCTCCCGCTGCCTCCTCCCGCAGTGCCTGGAGCTTGAGGCCGCACAGCAGGAGCTGCCTCTCCAGCTGCCCCATCTCCTCCAGGTCCTGACGCAGCTCCACAGGGCTTCTCATGGTGGCTGGCTCTGAGAGCGACCCGGCCACAGCTTGCAGCCACCGCTCGACCCGGTCCAGCTCCCCCACTAGCCTCAGTGCCTGCAGGGAGAGTGGAGAGCCCATCAGCATGGCTCTGAGCCACCCAGGGGAGGCAAGAGTCATGCTGCCACCCCACTGCAGGTACCCGGGGCACTAGCAGCTCTGGCAGCACAGCCAGAGCAATGCACAGGCTGTGAGGCCAGCTGGAGACGTCAGTGCCAACACTGTGGATCCCGTCTCTGTGGGTACTGGCCTAGCTTGCCAATCCTCATCAAGCTGCTGTAATTGGGGCATGCCCCGGTTCCCACCCCAGCCCTGCCACCATGTACCTTATCTATTTCCCGCAGCACGGCGCCGTTCTCCTGGTGCTTCCTCTGCAGGTCCTCCCACAGCTCCCCCAGCTCCCTCAGCATGGCCTCCACCTGCAGGCTCCCCGGGGGTCCTCTGGGTGCCGACCCCTCCTGAGAAGCAGGGAAGGTGGTTAGGAGAGGCCCTGCCTGGTCTGTCCTCCCATCACCCCATACTCAAGGGGGCTCACCAGAAGAGCAGCCCTGGCACTGCAGCTGGGGTCCAGGGGCTCCTGCTGCCTCCGTGCTGCCTCCAAGCTTTTCATGTCCTCCACCGAACATGGGAGGATGCTGGGACCCACACTCTCTTTGCGTAGGGACACAGCCTGTTGAGGAGCAGGTAAACGTCGTACATTAGTGCCCAGACTGGGGATGAGCGTGAGTGCACAAGCATGCATGCTCACAAGCAACAGGAGGGGGTCAGGAAAGGGAGTGTGTCACCCCCCCAGTACTGACTCCCCTGCTGGGCAGGGAGCAAAGGGGACTCTTGGGGAGACATTACCACATTCACCGCCTCCGGCACCTGGGGCTCTAACTGCTGCGTCACCCACTCAGCCTCTGCCTCTCTCCTCCTCCTGCAGAGAGGGGGACAGTCAGGACAGTAAGGTCCCCCCTTGCACAGGGGACCCCCATCCCCTCCGAATCCATCCCACTCCCCACAGTCACCTCCACAAGCTGGTACCTTTTGCTGTCCCCACCATGAGAGGGCTGACTTGTTGCTGGAGAACCAGGGCTGCTCTTCTCCCCTCTCCCGTGTTCCACTGCCTTCCCTGGCATGTCCTTCGGCACCTACAGCACAAAGGCTCCCATTCCTTCTTTGCCAGCCCAAAGTGTGTGTCACTTTGCCCCATGCCTGGCACTTACCACCTGCTGTAAGTGGTGGGGCCAGGTCACAGGTGTGCCCAACTCCTGAACCCCCTTCCCACAAGCTCCCCCATCTTCCTGAGGCAGAGGCACTGGAGATGCCTGGAGGAAGGCAGTGCTTACCATGCTCCCAGGGCCTCTTGTCCGTTTGTCTCCTGCTTCCTTCCCCACAGCTCCATGGCTGCTATCATCTCCTCGGTGCTCCGCGCTTGGAGCTGCACCTTCGCCCCCTGGGGAACTGCTCGCCAGCACCGGAGCCTTCTCTGTCCTGCAAAAGGGGCACAAGTGATGCCTGGCGAGCAGAGGATGGAGAAAAGAGAGACCCTTAAATGGAGCTGGTGACCCAGAGATGGCCTGCCAGGGGCTAACCCAGGTCTTTCCCCAAGCCTTTGGCTCCAGCAGTTGGGAATCAAGGGTTGGGGCCCTGGGGCTCCTGCCTGGGCTCTGCCCTACCTTAGAGCCTGCTGGAGCTGCGCCCAGCTCTCCTTCACGTCTCGGTGCTTGGGGGCAACTCGGGCTGCCAAGCTGGGCTGCAGGCTGAGGAGCTGGGACACAGTCACATCCAGCATCTGGAGGAGAGAGCAGCCAGGGAATGATGACAGAGCTGGTGACGGACAAGCCACCACAGCAGTGGTGCAAGCGCATGATGGCAACCCAGCACCAGCCCTGTGGGAGCAGGAGAGGCAGCGGGCACCAAGCCCAGTCCCCTGCTGCCCCTGAGGCAGGTCCCCCATCCATCACACAGCCCTAGTCACCACATGCAGCTGTGGGATGCCCACTGCTGGTGCCAGTGCTGACCCAGGAAGGCACACCTCCCCTCTCCGTTGGAATGCTCCCCATGGCTCAGAGGATGGGGCAAAGCCTTGTACTTACCATCACCTGGCTGGCTATGTCCCTGACATCCCGATCCCGGCATGGCTGTCCCTCCCCTGGCTTCCCCACACCGCAGACACTCCTCTGCTGTAAGAAGAAGCTGCCGTCAGTGGTGGGAGGAGGATGGAGTCCTGCCCTTAGCTCTGGCAGAAAGGGACACTGCAAAGCTATGCTTGCTGCTCTGGCTCCCCTTCTTACACCAGGTTCTGTCCCCCAGCTCTCTCCCTGAGCCCCAGGCTGAGGGTGTAGGGCGCAGAGCAGCCCCCACACAGGGGATTAGAGCACAGTGCTGTCTGCCCAGTTTCGCTCTGGCCATGCAACAGCCCTGCACCAGGCTGACCCTGACTCCAGTGCTGGTACCTTAGTGTGGATGGCCCTGAGCAGAGTATCTGCTTGCTGGAGGAAGGCGGCCACCTCCAGGGCCAGCTGCAGAGCCTCGTGGTGCTCCCTTAGGGTCCCCTGTAGCCGCAGCCACCTGCACAGTTAGAAGGCGAGAGGTGAAAGGCAGCCCGTGTTCCCCTGGGGAGCTGTGCAGGGGTGGGGTGAGGGGAGGCAGGTGGGAGGTTCAAGGGGTCCTGCTTCCCAGCCTGTCAGCTCCCTGTGCTTCACCTCTGCTCAGCTCATACATCCTCCACTCACGTTTTGTTGAGGTGCTTGCGCCGGGCCGAGATTCCCCTGCTCTCACTTTTGCCTTGTTTCTCCAGCTTCTGGGCCAGGCTGTTCAGCTCCTCATGCAGACTCTGGAACTGCTGCTCCTCCTGCCCCGAGCAGAGCGACAGGCATCAGCAACCCCCAGCCACCCCTCCTGCCCCCTTCTCATGGACCTGTGCCATACCCCAGCCTCAGGACCCCAGGGGCGGCAGGGTTCAAGGCTTCTCAGCACACCAGCACCCCCTGGCAGCCTCTCACCTGCTTCAAGTCAAGGATGCGGCGGGTGAGCTGGATCTTGTCTGGGCTTTCCTGTAGGAGGGCTGCCAGGGAAGGCTTCTCCTCCTGGACCAGGGGAGGGCGTGAGAAGGTGGGGGACAGCCAGGCTGCCCCTCCTCCCCCAACCACACTCCCCACACCCCACACCTTGTGCCTGATCCACGCCTCCAGCCGCTCAGCTTTCCTGTTGAAGTCCTGCAGGCTCCTCAGTCCCCCCAGGGCTTTGCTCTGGCTGGCAGCCGTCTGCTTCAGGAGCTGCCACTGGTCCCGCAGGGCCAGCAGCTGCCTCCGCACCCCCTCAGCACTGGGGCTCGCTCGCCACATCAGCTGCTCGCCCATCTGCGGGGCCAAGTGACCTACCTGCTCAGCGTCAGGGGCTCCCAGGGACCCCTCACTGCAGAGAGCCTGGGAACACAGGCACTGAGGGGAATGGGAGCCGTGTCACCACCCAGCTTCACCTGGTTGAGCTTTATTAGCGTGTTCTCAAAATCCTTCATGTCACGCTGCAGGGTCTGAGCCACCTCCTCCCAGTCCTGGAGGTCGCAGCCGTCCTTCAGGTCCCGCAGCTTGCCTCGCACCCAGCCCTCCGCCTGCAAGGTGGCAAGAGCCACATGGCCGCATGCCTCTGCCAGAGCCCCGAGGATACAGCTCTGAGGACCCAAGCCCAAACCCCAAAGCCGCAACAGGGACCGGAGGGTACCCTTTTGACTGACAGCCCATTTGCTTCCAGCGAGAACAGGCCGGCAAAGAGGCTGAGGATGGCAGCAGTGGCGATTGGGGTGGGAAGGCAAGCAGCATCTCGCTTCTTTCAAGCATCTGTCTGCCGCAGCCTGGCAGGAGAAGCCGAGGCCCCCCAGGCAGGCCAGACCAGGGGTCTTTGTGTGGGACATCCCTGCATGAAGCATCTCCTCTCCCTGTGCTTGGCTCCCCAGTGCAAGCACCCATGCACCCTCCCCAGCACTGCATGGGAGCAGCCCCCCTACACCATCCCCATTCCCACACTGCTGAGGAGGGACAGGGGCTGGAAGGAGGAGGAGGATGGGACAGGAAGAACATGCGCATGTAGGGAGAAAGCAGGGCCCTGGTGCAGGCTGACCCCCTCTCCCCAGGGCTGACAGCCAAGGGATAGGCGGCCAAATATGATCTCATGCCACAACCATGGCTTCGCTCGGGGCCGGGAGTTCAGCCCTCCCTGCTGTTCACATGAAAGGCTGCCGGTGGCCCTCCCTGCTCCCCACGCAGCTCCTCAGGCGGGCACCCCAGCTGACCTCACCTGCAGCATCTCCCGATTGAACTGGGCTACCAGAGGGCTCGGGTCAAGGAGAGAGGACACTCCCATGCCGCTTCGCCCACCGCATCTTTGTGCCACTGTGGGTTCCTTGCCCTTGGGGCTTTCTCTTCGGGGCGATGACAGTGGGGTTCCTGCCAGCTGGCGTGGGCAGAAGTGAGGGGGTCAGCGTACCACCCCAGGGAGCCCTCCCCATCACCTCCCAGGAGCACTTTGGAAACCCAAATGAAGTATATCGGCCTGTCTCATCCCCAATCCCACTGCTTCACTGACATATTTGGGGTTCCCTCCCAGCACCTTGAGGTACAGCTCCCCTCTAACAAGGCCAAGCTGGTGGCTTTTGCAGTCCTGGCAGGGGGTTGCCAGGCTCTCACTCAGCCCTGGGTGACTGCCAGCTGGCAGGATGGCACCCAGCACCCGGGCTGGTCCCCATGCGCGCTTTGGATGCAGCGCTTGCTGCCCCTCCAGCCTGAGGCTATGCATCCCTGAGCATTCGTGTCTGCAGCATCCGTTTGGTGTCATCCTAGGGGACACTTCCAGAGGATGGGATGGGGGGGCCATGGGGCAGGTCCCCAGTGGGCTCAGCCTGCCACTCCTTCAAGGGCGCCCAGAGACCCCCATCCCAAGCAAGCAGCAGTGGGGGGCAGGAAGTGCAACATCTCCCCCAGGGCTCAGCCTTGAGGGCAGCTGGTGCTGACGAAATGCTGTCAGGGCTCCAGCTCTACCATGGGTGATGGCGAAGGTCAGCCAGTGAAAGCACTGGCCCCTCTTCAAGCTCAGCCCTGGGCCCAGCTGCATGCAGCCCGTGGGATGGCACAGCTACCCGGGCACTCTCTTCCCACCCCACTGCCCAGGGGACCTGACCACACACTAACCAGCAGCAAACAGGAGCCTGAGCATCTTCAGGAGAAACCTGAAGTCCTAGGGCTCACTGCCTACTCTCACCAGGCAGAAATTACTCCTGGGGCTGGCCCGGGGCAGCCCTCCCTCCCCGAGGGGGCCGGGTGCAAGCTGCCCCATGGGGTCCCAGCCACCCCCAAGCCCACCAGGGTGCAATCTCCTGGGAGCCTGTGGAACAGCGGGGTTTGGGCAACAGTTTCAGACTCTCTAAGCACTCTGGCATGTGCTGCCCTGCTGATGGCATGGGAGACGCTTTTCAAAGCCTTACTGCCTAACCACAAGAACTAGAGAAATCCTCTGTCTTCTTTCTAGTCTTTTTTCTTTTTTAATAGCAACACAGATTCTCAGGCCCTCCTGTGACTCCAGGATCTTCAGTCTCTTGACACGGCCAGGGCTGGAGGAGCCATAATCCAGCTCACTTGCAAGCAATAAAACCTCTGGGCACTGGCCTGGGGGCTGTCCCCTCACCCCATCATGCCCAGCTTGTCCTCTTGCTCATTTAAAACAGCAAGGCTCCATCCACACCCATGCCCAGGCTGACCAGCAGTGGCTGTCCGCGCTTGCTTAGCCTCAAGCTGTGCCCCTGGGTCAGACCCTCTGAATGGCAAGTGCAGGGGGACATACCGCATAGAAGGGAGAACCTCTGTCCACCGGAGAGCAGAAACCACTGGCCCGGGGACTCCCGGCCTCCTGCTGCTCATCCTCGGCATCCACGTCCTTCCTGAGGAAGACCTAGAGATGGGAAGGCACAGCTGTGAGCCTGGAAGTGCTTGACCGTCCTCAGCAGATGAGGGGACAGAGGAGTGTGTGCCCACCTCCCCCTGCCCTGGCCCGAGGGGACTGCCAGTAGCACCCAGACACAGCTTGACTGGGCTCCTGCCCATCCCTCCTTACACATCCAGAGCAGGCTCCTCTGGGCAGCATCCGCAGCTCCTGCCACGCATTCAGCAAGTGGCAAGAGCTCCTAAGCTTACTTTGCTCAGTGCTTTCTCCACTTTAGCTCCCATTCACACACCCTTTTTCCCCTTGAATTGACTCCAAAGTCAACAGAAACCCATTCAGTGGTCACCACTGGCCCCTGGTCATCTAAGGATGCTCAGGGTCAGCTCTCCCCCCATCTCCAGGACAGAAGGGCAGAGGCACAACGGCACAGGAGGACAATAACCCCACCAGAAGGAACCCAAACGCTCTCAGCTGCTGATCCCTGACCTTAGCCTGTCTGGGAGGCAAGAGTTAAAGGGGCAGCTGACTTGCAGGCAAAGGCTCCCATGGGACAGGGCTAAGGGTGGGAGCAGGAGAGGCAGGAGGAAGGAAGTCCAGGAGCTGCAGCCAGGCAGAGAGGAGGTCCAGGATGAACTTCACGTTACCTTATCCTTAATAGAGCCCAGCCCCAGGAGGAGAAGTGTGTGGGATTGCTTGGATCATGCACAAGGGCAGTCGCTCTCATCCTCTACGGATGGATCTTTTCTTGGGCCATCGGATATAGCAGGCCAATTTAGGCACCTCTTTCCACTCCCTCCCCGGGGCCACCTTGCTGTCTGTGTAACAGCTATCCAAGTGTGCACAGGGCAGCACAAGGTGGTGGGCAATATGTACTGCTCTGACACCCCCTCCTTGGTCTCCTCTGAGGCTGCAGTAAATGGGGTGGTGGATAAGCCAGAGCCAGACCCAGCCCGTCACTGCTCAGACCAGTCCAGACTGGGGACAGTGTCCAAGGGGAACCAAACCAGGCAAAGCAGGACTCCCTCCCTGCACAAAGTCACTTCCTACTATCTCTGCAGGACTGAAGAAGAGTCCCAACATGGATGGCATCCCACAGCGCCAGAGCCACTGCCACCAGAAAGGCTTGGAGCACTACAAAGAACCCAACAACCCTACAGCCCCTGCGAGAACACCACCACCGGACCTTTCCAGGGGGCTGCAGAGCCCAGCTGCTGGCTGCAGAGGACAGCCCACTACACCACACCACAGCATCCCATCTCGAACAGGACAAATGGGCAGGGAGTGAAGCTGAGTCACGGCCCGGCAGGCACAGTGAGATCTCAGTGCATCTGGCAGGAGGGTACCAGAAGGAAAAGGCACCCCCCTACCCAACTGAAGGGCCGAGAGGTTTGGATGCTCGTTTAGGTAATAGCAGGGAGCTGAATGTGAAGTGTTTACAAGGCATAAAGACCTAGGAAATCCCTCTTCCAGGCAGCAGTGTCCCACACCAGCTGCAGCCTGTGAGCCTCCCCGCAGGATTCAGCCGTGGGAGACAAGCCTGCAGGTGACATGGGAGCTTTATTTAAAGTCCCCATCTCACGATTCGTCAGCCGCAGGAAAATAGGGCTGCTGGCGCAAGGATGACTTCATCCTTCCCGCAGAGCTGCTCCACCGGGACTGCCCCTCCTCCCCAGTCCCTCTGGCCGGAGCTGGGTCCTCACTCCGGCAAAACAACAAACTCTCGCAGCAACCGAAGGCTGGGAGAAGGAGCTGTGTCTTCCTTGGCATCCATGAGGTGCCCTGCTCACTGGTCCCCCACAGAACCCCAAGCTTCACGACATGAGCAAAGCCACACGTGAAACGAGTGCAGCGGCCTCAGCTGCCTCCTCAGCAAATGCTTTTTTCCCCTGTTAAAAGCGAAATTAACACGGCACATAGGCTCGCCACATTCCCATAGGAGAGCAGGTGCCAGTGACTTCGCATGAGCAAGATGAGGGAGGCCAGACCCTCACAGGCTGCACTGTGCTCATCCGGAAGGAGTCCCCCATTCCTACAGGGAAGGAGTGAAGAGCAGAGCCAAGGGCTGGGGGGCACACTTGGGAGAGCCCTAACGTGCCCTGTGCAGGGCAGTGTTCCCTTCTCTCCTCTGGGTGCCATCCCGCCTAATACATGCTTTCCGCTGCACCCTGGCTCCCTTTCTCCCTCCCGAAGCTCCATCTTGCAGCCTAACCCCCGCTTCCAGCTCCACCCCCCAAGGCCGGACAACGAGGAGGGGCCAATCCTGGCAGCTTCCCAAGAGTCCCGCACCACACCACTGTGCCAAGCACGTGTCCCTGCCTTATATGAAGGAGGGGAGCCCTCGTGCCGATGCCCCTTGGGCTGCGCAGACTCTGGCCGCCCAGTGAGGAGCTGCCTGCGCGCTGGAGGAAGCGGCTGCTCTTGCGAGGCCGTGCCTGGCCTTTATTGGCAATGAAGACGAGGGTTTTGGCAGAGGGCTGTGTGGCTCTCCCTAGCGCTATCCCACCGGGAAACCAGCTGTTGCGGGTCAGGGTTAAAGCCCAAGAAGTTCCTGCCTGCTCTTGCCAGCAACTGCAAGGTCTCTGAGCTGCCTTCCGCCCCGTCCCAGCCACACCGGGGTCTGCCACGCTCCAGCACTGACAGATTTGGACCTCCGTGCCTGCTCGCACTCAGAGGGTGTGGTGCCGGGAGCCCTGGGTCCTGCTCCTAGCCTTGTCCCAGCTCTGCCTGGCCGTGTGGCCCTACATGAGTCACTTCCATTCTCCCAGCCTGTGTTTCCCCTCTGGTAAACGGCAGAGCAAGTTCTCAGCTCCCCACACACAGCTGCATCGGCACAGGCATCCCAAGAGCTGAACGCTCCGCAGCCAGGCTCTAGGGCAGAGTTTTTCTGGGTCTGATGGGACAGAGGAGGGGCGGGGGGGGTGGAATGGGGAACGTGGGAGAAAAGTAACTCCTTTCGGAGCCCCGTAGGGAGTGCTGCCTGGAGGGCAGGGGGACAGGGCAGCCGGGGCACAGCCTCCCCAGGACCTACCCGGCCGCTGGCACCCAGGGACGGGGAACCGCAAGGAAGATGGGGAGAGGGCAGGGCGCAGGGCATGGTGAGCTCTTACCTTGAACTGAGCTTTCCCTAGCCTGCTGTTGTTGTTGTTGTGGTTCCTCTCGCCGCCGGTCCGGGCAGGGTCCCCGGGTGCCCCTGTCCCCCCCACGCCAGCCTCCCCATGCCAGTTGGACAGCGTGATCTTCTTAATGGAGCGGGCGAGGGAGTTACGGTTCAGCTGCTCCTCGTCGGTGTCCCCTTTCTGGCGGGGGCTGGGGCTGCGGGGCTGGCCCTCGGGGGCGCTGGGGCCGCCGGCCCGGGCTTGGGCCAGGTAAAGGGAGATGCGCTCGTTGAGGCTGCGGCGGAGGCCGCGGTGGTGGTCCAGAGCGGAGGCGAGGGCGATGCCGGGGCAGGCGTCCGCGGGGAAGTCGGCGGCGCACTTGGGCAGCGAGAGCTTGGTGCTGATGGTGAAGGGCTGAACCTTCCTCGCCGTGCTGCCGGACATCCTCGCCCTCCCCACCGCCGGCGGGCAGGGGGGCAGCGGGGGGGCCCGGCCCGGGCTCCGTGCGGCGGAGCGGCGTGCCGCCCGGCAGCGTCGGTGATGGAGACCGCCCGGGCGGTGCCGGCTCCTTCCCCGGGGCGGGCGGCGAGGGGGGCGGCGGGAGGGCCGCCCCTTCCCGCGGAGGCGCTCAGCGGGGCGGCCCCGCAGCGAGGGGCAGCGGCGCGGGGGGCGGCCCCGCTCCCATGGCCGGCGCGGCGCGGGCGGCCCTCCGGCCTGGGCTGCCTGGGCGGGCCCTCCACCCCCGCCGGGGCGCGTCCCCTCCCCTGCCCCGGGCCCTCCTCCCGCGGCGGGCAGGGCAGGCGGGGGAGAGTCGCGCCCTGCCCGCCCCGGCCGGCTTCAGTCGTCCGCCTTCTTGCGGAGGTTGAGGAGGCAGAGCAGGCAGGTGAGCAGGGCCTGGCGGCTGTCCCGGGAGCACAGCCGGCGCCCCAGGCGGCGGAGCGGCGGCAGGAGGCGCTGGCGGGCCAGCGGCAGCAGGCGGGCCAGCAGGGCGCGCAGCAGCGGGGCGGCCAGCGGCGGGGCGGGCATGCTGCCCCCCTCAGCCTGCGGGCACACCGTCAGCACCCGCCGGCCTCCCACCCCACACACCCCGAGGCGCCCGAGTGGATCGGACCTTCCGACCCCAGCGGTGCTCGGGGGGTCTGCACCTCTCCGAGCGGGGGCTGCCTGGGGAGGGACCCTCTCTCCTCCCCACCTCTTCCCCCGGTCACTCTTACCCTCCTTGGGAACCTTCCCGCTCCGGGACACCACTCTGCCCTCTGTCCCAGAGGAGCCCGTATGGCTCAGCTCCCCCTACCTGGACCTGCCACCAGCCCGAATGGCAGGAGCAGCTCTAGGGCAAGGGACAGCAACAACAAAAAACCACAGCTGCCCATTTAAATGCCCCCTCCTCCCAGGCCAGACACGTGCTCCCTGTAAGCGATACTGCTCCTCAGCCTGGGACCCCCATTTGTCGGGGTGGCAGTGCCGGGGGAAGAAGGGGGGCAAGGGAGGAACAACATCTGCCCACCACAGAAATGTGGGTCCTATTTCACTACAAGGCTTCGCTGAAGCCCCTGAGCAGGCGGCCAGGTCCAAAATGCGCTTTCCTGTCATTCTCTGCCAGCACCAGCAACTGCCACCCTGTTCCCACAAGGGCCAGGAATGCAGACCAGGCGGAGCGCCAAGGAGAGTGGGCAAGGGATGCCCCAGGGCACGAAGCACCAAGGAGCAGATGGGGCACTCTCCTGGGGAGGAGCTATGGTCTGGCTCCAACATGGGGCTCCAGAGGAGACTGGTAACCAGTGTCCCTGAGCCTGCCTGGGGCGAGCAGCCAGGGCCCTGCAGACCAAGGGGGTGCAAGCTAGCCAGGGTCAGGGTGCAAGCAGGAAGGTCCGTGGGTAACATCTGTTCCCTTCCGCTTCCCTTCTGCGCCTAACCTTTGTTTTGTTCCTGGTGGCTGTCTGGCTTCATTTCCTCCCCTTGTTGTTCCCTTCAAAACCCCAGCCAAGGCCCTGCTCTTGGCTCCCACTCAAGCAGAATTTAGGAGAATGAGCAGACACAAGGGACTGAAAGCTACTGCTCCGTCTCCCAGCATGCCTGATGCAAGCTGTCTGTTGCCAACGAGTCCCATCCAAGGGCATTTAGTTCATCCAGGGTGGCCTTTCCCAGCCCCGCAGATTCCTCTCGGGGAGCTAGCCACAGATGAGGAAAGTGGGCTGGCCGTCCCTCAGCACAAAGACTCCATGTGCCGAAACCAGAAACAGCTCCCCAACAGCTCAGCTCCAGGCCCGGGAGCTGCAAGGACCAGGGCTGACGTCAGCCCCTTGGGACCGGCCTCCCGGAGGCTCCTGGAGTCTGCCGCAGTCAGAGGGCGAGGGTGCAGGGGTACCGCTCTGCTGCGTGCTGCCGCCAGCCCCGCGCTGGCAGTGTTACGGGGACTGGGAAGAGCTCAGACGAAGGAAGCAGGAGCCAAAGCTTTGCTGCAGCTGTGTCAGGGTTTACATTGCTCTGGGAGGGAGCTTTACCCCTCTTATCAGGGAGGCAGTGCTTGGCCTGCTCTTGAGACTCCTGGGTTTGCTGTGCTGTGGCTGATCCCAGGTAAGTTGCTGCCTCGCTCGGTGCCTCTATTTCCCCAGCAGTACAGCCCCAGCAGGAATATCCCCTCCCTGTGCAGAGGGCTCTTGCAGCATCCCACCTTTGGGATGAAAAGTGTGGTGTCCCTGGTCAGTGGTAGCGAGTGCAGTGATGGAGAAGAGTGGAGATCTTCCCTGGGGAGCCTTACCTACTCCTAGGAAAAGCCCTGCCTGAGCCAGGGGAGCTGCACATCCTATGATGCCTCCCCAGGGGAATCCTGTCCTGCGGGGGAAAGGGAGGAGCCAGCCAGGTGCAGAGGTGTTGCAGCACATTCCTGCGGGCGTTGTGTCTGAGCATTAAGTGGCAAGAGGTACACAAGGGAGTGTGTGTGTGGAAAATCCCTTGGGAAAAAAAAGGAGCTTCAGTGTGCAGCCTCTGCAGAAACCTGCTCTTTCCCAGGGAGCCAGAGCAGGTAAGGGCAGGAGAGGTTATCCTGCTATGAAAGCCAGATGCTTGCAGCATCCCAGCACTGGGTGAAAAGTGGAGTGGGGCTTGTTTGCCAAGCTCTTGGGACGTGTAAAGAGGCGATTTTTGTCTCTGCCAAAAATGCCAAGACGTTGCCAAGCTGCTTTCCCCCTCTGGAAGGTTGGGGGCTTTAGCCTCCTTCCACAGCTGGGCAAAAGCACAGCCCAGGGAGGTGACGGGACTTAACCCTGCTCCTCACAGAATCACAGAATGTTAGGGATTAGCAGGGACCGCAAAAGATCATCTGGTCCAATCCCCCTGCCGGAGCAGGAATACCTAGATCAGGTCACACAGGAACACATCCAGGCGGGTTTTGAATGTCTCCAGAGAAGGAGACTCCACAACCTCTCTGGGCAGCCTGTGCCAGTGCTCTGTTACCCTCACTGTGAAGAAGTTCTTCCTCATATTTATGTGGAACCTCCTATGTTCCAGCTTGCATCCATTGCCCCTAGTCCTATCATTGGATGTCACTGAGAAGAGCCTGGCTCCATCCTCATGACACTCACCCTTTACATATTTATAAACACTAATGAGGTCACCCCTCAGTCTCCAAGCTAAAGAGACCCAGCTCCTGTGGTGAGTCAGGCACAGAGGCAGGAAGAGAATGCAGCCTCAAAAAAAGTGAAATCCCACAAGTGTCTACTTCAAAACACAAGATTTAGGGCACCGGAGTCCTGTGCCCATGTGTTTCCTGGGCCAAGGCATGTAGAGCCTTGCTGTAACCTCTCTGATCCACGGAGAACCTTCTGCTCCTGCAGTCACTGCTGTTTCTCAACCCTTTTACTTGTCTACCCTTTATTCTTCTTCACCAAGGGGCTCAAAATCCCTCACCAGGTGGCCAGCTCCTTTTTTGCTGGGTATATATCAAGGCCACTTCCTTTCAGGCATTATCTTTATCACACCAATTGCACAACCAAGTATCCCCTATTTAATTGCCAGGGAGGGATGGGATCTGCTTCCCGAGCCCAAACAGGGACTGTATACCCCTTCATAGCACTTATTTCTCTCAGGTGGTCAGTTAGCAGCTGGACATCAGCAAATAAGGAGCAGGAGATGCCCCTGGGCAGCATGAGGCAGGTGTGGGGTCCCAGAAGCCTGTGGATGGAGCAGCTCTAGCGATGGGAGAGCAGGGCTGAAAGAAGCCTAGCTGCAAGATCTGTCCTCAGGGTGGTGGCAGGACTGTGCAGAGCTGTCCTCTTGTCTTTTCCTCCCTGCTGTCCCAGAGCCCTGGGGATTCAGCTTGCCCGAAGCCCAGCCCCTTCCTTCTTGCTTCTGAGCAGGGGTGAGCTCACAGCCCACACATCCCCTGTGCAAAGCCTGGGGCTGGAGCCAGACCGTGCCTCCGCCTCTGTCTCCTCTAGGAGAGGACAACCAACTGGGAGGCCACCTTGGAGGAGGTGCCAGCATCCAGCCAGCTTCCAGGACAGTATCCCTGCTTCATGGGCAGCAAGACCCTTGTGCCACCTCAGAGGCAGGCACAGGGGACAGAGCAACCATTGACACCTGCCAATGCTTAAAGCGGCTGTCCCATGGTTAAGGCTCCAGAGTATTTAGCAGGGCGCAGGGATGCTGGGAAGAAGGGCATGGCCCTTGGGAATCTCTTCTCTTCACAAGGTATGTGAGATTTGCTGCAGGTCTTGCTCTGGACATAGCACTGGGAGCCAACGGAAATGGGAGGGGAGGAAGATGAGAGGAGTTGGGAGTCCTTTCTTTGAGGAGACCTCACCCTTCTGGCAGGGATCTGAGAGGGTGTTGGTGGTGGGGACACCAGTGGCACCCGAGCACCTGGCTCTGTGCAGGAGGAATGTGGGGCCATTCCTGCCGGGGAGGGATGCAAGTGCTATAAATAGTTTGTTTAACACACCGTGGCCAGGCCCTGGAAAGCCCCGGCCCATGCACATTCCCCGTTGCTGGCACTGAGATGGCAGCTGTTGAAAAAGGCCGAACCCAGCAGCTGCTGCCCCGTGCTCTCAACCCGTGTCCCAAACCTTCCTGTTGCCCCTCAGGGGGTGGCTGAGCCCATGGCATCCCTTGGCACGGTGCCAAGGTGGTGCCAGCTCTGCGCTGGTGTTGGTGCCGCTCCTCGGGCCGGCACTGGCTGCTGGTGCTGGAGGGGTGAGGAGGATGAGGAGGGGGGTTTCCTCCCTGACAGCCCTTGCAGCAGTGGGGACACTGCTGAGCCTGGCTGGGAGCTACGAGGCCATGCTGGTGACAGCTGCTGCCCACGCACGTGCGCTTGGCTGCGTCTTTCCCCAGGCCCGGCTCGGGATGCTGGGCTGGGCCATGGCCCCCCGCCCACAGCTCCGCTCACACAAAGGCCCCTTGTGCCCACGGGACTGACATTCCTGTGGCTGCAAGCCTCGGGTAGCGCAAAGCGCAGCCGAGGGAGAGACGGGGCCAGAGCCCGGCTGCCAGGGCAGCTGGTGGGACCAGGTGGGGACAGGCTGCAGTCCTGCCCCCCCTCCTATGCCTGGAGAATGGACATGAGCAGCTGGCAGGAGAGGGGGGACTCCCAGGGCAAGCAGGCAGCTCCAGGCTGCAGGAGACGGGCATGGGGTGCAGAAGGGGATGCCATGGTACTGGGGAGCAGGAGCAGCAGTGCCGTGCACCCACGGGTGGCTGCCTGCCCACCTTGTGCACTCCCACACAACTCAGACCTGTAGGATGGGTATGGGAAAGGTGGGAGCGGGCCAGCTCTCCCTGGCTGGTGCCCATGGCAAGGCAAATCCTACGCTAAGAGCAGGTGTGGCCACATCTGGTCCTAGGCCCCTCTTGCCCTTCACCTTACACCAGCATTTAAGGACTCTGCTGGGCCTCCTCCTTGTCCCCTTTGCAATGAGGGGGACGAGCCAGGCTACCATTTGTGGCATTAGCTGGCAGCTGGAGACCCCCTGCCTGCCGACCCCCTGCTGATACTGGCCTGCCAGCTGCCAGCGAGGGAAGGGATCTGCCAGCTGGCACGTGGAGGGAGGGAGGGAGGGAGGGGGCTTCTAGTAAGGCTATGCCGGGGCACCTGTCATCCCAAAGCTGGGGCATCACTGTGCCCTACAATTGGGCTTGTGTGTGCACGATAAGACCCTGCAGCTGAGACAGTGATGACAGCTCTGCATGCTTGCCCGTGTCCCCTTGCTTCCCAGGGGCTTTGGGGTTGCATGGAGAAGTGGGGAGCCTGAGCTGGCAAACCCCAAGGTACCCCCCCCAGTTTGAGGCAGCTCAGCCCACAGGTAGCCATAAGCCAAGTGCAAGTAGCTCACCTCCATCCAGCCCTGGGGAGCCTCTGGAGAAGAGGGCTGGCTGGGGAGATGCTACCTCCTGCCAGAGCACCTTAGCTCCCCTCTGTACTCTGAGCCAGGTCATCTCACCCCAGAGCTGGGAGCCACACCACTGTGGGGACACAGGTCCGAGTGAGCTGGGCTGGCACAAAGGGCACCCAGATGAGGGATACTGAGATGCTGGGTGGAATAAGGTGCACAAGGGTGCTCTTCCAAATGCTGAGCACCCCTGGGGCCACCTGGGCTGTGATGCTCTTCTAGGGTGTCAGTACAGGGCAGGATGCACACGCCGACAGCGAGTCCTGCTCTGAGCCATGCAGTGAAAAGCCCCACCACCCAACCCCCCCTGTCATTTTCCTAGAACCTTTTATCACCTGCATGGCCTCAAAGGAAGCAGGGGAATACACCAGCCTCCTACAGCCCGTGCCCAGGGTCACATACGTCATGTGGTCCCTTTTCAGGATCCAGAGCTCCAGGCTGCCCTCTCCTCCTGCCCACTCCACAGTTAACCCCATCCTATCTGAGAAGATCCTCTTTCCCTCCCCAGCCTCCCCAAAACACCTTTCTTTAAGAGCACAGCCCAGCTCTGCCACCAGGAGAGAAGACCTTGGCAAGGGGCTGGCCAGGGCAGCAAACCATGGCCAACATTAATCCACCCCACCACAAAGTCTCCTGGGCCAAACCCAGCCTTGCCGGCTGCCTTCAGACACTGCCAGGACACTAGCAAGGCAGGGGGACAGTGACAGTTTGCTCCAGCTGCTTGTGTGGCAGAGGCACCGGCGCCCTGGGGAGGCCTTTGGGACACCCTGGCCAGACCCAGGGCTACCCTAGCTGCACCCACATGCCTGGGGCACAGGCTGGGGTGAAGCTGCCCCAGCCTCCCATCCCATCCCAGCACTAACACGTTCCTCCTCCTATGAACACCGGGGAGCAAGCACCGGCTTTTCCTCCACTTGAAAAATCCCTGGGATAACCGAACAGCCCTGCTAACAGCAAGCTGTTTGCTCTCACTTTGGAGAGCAGTGCTCCGTTACACCTCTTTTACATGGTGTTGCCCCTGTGTGTCAGCATTAAGACCTCCCTGCAAAGGAAGAGGCGAGTTTTATAAACTCCTAGGGGATATGGACCCTCCTATTCCAATGGCAAGACCTGCACCTGGTGCTGCTCCTCCACCCGTGCCCCAGGCTGGGCAAGCAGCGTGACCTGGGCTTGGCTCTGCATCTCATCCCCCCCTAACACAGGCCACGGTGAGCAGAGAGAAGACGAAACCCCCAAGTCACTGCACGGGCCACACATCCAACAGATCTCAGTTTATTCCTGGAGTGTGCAGTGAGCAGAGTGAGGAAGCGGAGCTGCCAGGCAGGCAGCAGTGGTTATTGCTGCAGGCATGTCCTCCAGCGAGGACAGGGGTCTGGGGGAACCTATCTACCTGCCTGCCTCCACAGGGCAAAAGACAGGCCCTTGCCCACTGCCAAGCTGGAGCCACCCCATTATCCCAGAAGAAGGTGAGGGGAGCTGGAGGAGCACAGAGAAGTGCAAATATGTTGGCACTGGAATCCATCCGCAGTGGGTGAAGGAGCCCAAGGGAAGAAGAGAGTGTAACAGTATGGGAGGGTGGGGGAAAGAGGGGGAAAAAAAACAACTGTGTGCAAACCATCCCCAAACCACGCCCCCCTCCTCTCTGGGAGAAGGCAGCACCTTTCAGGTGCTGGTCCCCCCCAGACCTGCTGTGGGCCATGAGCAGGGGCAGCAGATGCCCCAGAAGCTCCCAGGGACGGAAGGGGAGGCCAAGCCACTGTGACGGTGGTGGCATTGCTGTGCCCACCCAGAATAAAGGAGCCTCTGCTGCACTACAGGGTGGCACATGTTCATGTGGCAGGGAGGGCCCCTGGACATTCAGTGCTTAAGTTGCAGGGCTTGACCCAGTGGTGGGGCAAAGGCAGGGGCATGGAGGTGGGAGGGATGTGTTGAAGGCCACGCAGAAAGAGGCACTGGGCTCCGTGCTTTGGTCGTGTTTAGTGGTGATGAGTGCAGTGCAGGGGCTTCAAGAAGAAGAGTATGGCCCTTCCTCCTCCCAGAAGTCCACTCTGTTCCCTGGGAACCCTCTGCCCTTTCTGAGCAAGGCAGTACCTGCTGATGCTCCCAGGTGTGGGTGCAGAGACAGGCAACATGTGCCAGTGCGGATGGGGCAGCACTAGCGCAAGAAATATGAGTCCCCCCTCTCTTCCCCATGCAGCTCCTGCCTCTCCCTGCTCCATAGCCAGCTCCCAGCCTGCTCCTTCACTCCTGCCAAGCTCAGTGCCGGGATACACAGGCACGCCATGCTGCTTGCCCTCCTCCTCTTCTGGGGTGGGAAGAGAGGAGGAGGGAGTGGAAAGAAGCCCAGCCCCTGCCTGCCTTGACCCCTGGTCCACCGGAGAGGGTGGCGTGAGGCTCATTGGGAGGCAGGGCTGGTGGCTCAGCATGGGATGGAGCAAGGGGGGAAGAGTATCCTGTGTCCATAGATCCAAGGGGAGGCACTTGGAGGGGACCTGGCCTGCTGAGGTGTCCCAGCCAAAGCAGATCTGTCATGGCTCCTAGCCGCACATCGTCAGCAGCAGCCACTGGGAAGGAGAGGGAGAAGGGATGAGCAAGAACTGGTTCATTTTTGACATGCCCTCATGTCACCTTTGACAGCCCTCCAAGAAACACAGAGCCTGAAGCAGTCCCATTTTCTCTTCTTGATCTTTTATGGGTTCTTTCCCTACCCAAGGGGCTGGAGCACTTTCTACCACCTACCCCAGGTGCTCCATTCACCTTAGTGCCTTGTCCTCTTGTTTCCCACCCCACATCTGGGCCCAGCTCACTGCTAGGCTGAGTTCTCACCTCAGAGAGATTCATGACAGCGGTGCCAGTGCCTTCGGGGTCCATGCTGTGGAAGAACCCTAAGGGGGCACAAAAGCAAGGTGAGCAACGTGTCCCTCTGTCCCTGCCCTCCCTCCCTGCCCTGGGGCTGGCACTCACTGAACATGGCCTCCAGCTTCACAAGGCAGCAAACAAAATTGTCAAAGTCCACACCCATGTCAGCATCTGCATAACGGGCCACCACCACCTGATGCAGCTTGTTGTTCAGCTTGAAACCTGCATGGCAGAAAGCAGTCAGCACCCCAGGGAGGCAGGAGAGGAGGATGTGACTGTGAAAGTTCGTGATGCATCTGAAGAGACCACCAACCCACCCAAGGAAAAGCACCATGTCCAGCCTCAGCAGGAAGAGAGGATGCTCTCTCCCCAGAGCCATATGACTAGTTAGCTCACTGATCCACCCCAGGCCTCTGCTTCGCCAGGATGGGACCCTGCAGGTCAGAGGAGGACAGAGGCTGGGACTACCTTGTGTGCGTCCCTAACCCTGAGGTCCCGGCACTTGGCACAACTGGGATGGAGAGAGCCGAGTGTAGACATGGGCCACATCTCACTACCACAACAGGTTAGCTTCAAGCACACAATACAGACTTGTTTCACTCTTCTCCAGCTAATTGGGACAGAGCACTGGCAGCAGGAGCCCCCTTCCCCAGCCCCCAGCCCAGCCCCATCCTTTTCCAGACCTACCGGCTGACTCTAGAGCCATGCGCATCTCATAGGAGCTCATGGTGCCTGACTTATCCAGGTCGTGCTGGCGGAAGATCGTCTACAAAAACATCATGGAGGGTGTGAAGGGCAGGCTCCCCTGTGGCCTCCAGCCTCGCTGTCCCCTCACCCTGCTGCCCCAGGAGGGGTGCTACCCCTGTGCACTGTGCCATGCCCCGTGCTACTCCTCACCAGCCAGCTCCGGATCTTGTTCCACAGAATCTGGAACTCCACCAGCCCAAGGCGGGCACTGCCATCTTTCTGAGGAGCAGAGCGTCAAGGAGAAAGCAGCCAGCAAAGGGGGTGGCATAAAGAGCAGAGACATCAGATCCCAGCCACCTGAGGTGAAAAAAGCCTGGCCACGCTTGGCCTGCCCAACTTCCCCTCTCTATCCTATAGCATCAGCAAGATCAGAGCTTGCAACCCAGTGGGGAAAGTGCAATGCTTAACTAGCTGCTGTGCTGCTGCTACTGTAGGAAGCACACTGCTGTGGTGTCCTTGGAGCAAAACTGGGCTGGCCTGCAGCAAAAGGGAGAAGAAGGGCTTGGAGCGGCTCCTCTGCCCTTGTCTGACCCCTCTGCTGCATGTCCTTGTGCAAGCGGGAACACAGGCTATGGCTCCTGTCGCTTTACACCTCTCATCCTCAACTGCTGGACAGGATGGTTTGGGAAGAAAGAACCCCAACAGCCCTCGTTCCCTTCCAGGAGAGCCTCAAAGGCTGAGTGGCATCACAGCATATCAGGCTGGGGAGCCTGTGGGGAAGGGAAGCACAGGGAGATTCCTCCTGGAGGGGAAAGTTGAAGGCATGAATGGGGCTGGGTTGGGCTTCTGGCAGCAGAGCCAGTGCCCGAAAGAAGCAGGGGAACTGATGGCCCTTTCCAAGAAATCTGCTGCTAAAGCCCAGGGTTGTAGGGCAAGTGGCCCTGAAGCCACATGGACCCCTTCCTTTCCTCCTTCCCCTGGCTGAACAGCCTTGGCATGGCCAGAGAGTGAGCCAAGCCCCAGCTCCCACAGAGAAGTCCTGGTGGCAGGCTGAGTACCAGGGAAGCTGGCCCCTGCCCACAGCACCAAGAGGATACATCCATCAGGTTGACCATGTTGCGGCAGGAGTCCAGGCTGAACCCATCTGTCTTCAGATCTTTGTCTGAGGAGGAAGGAGGAGGTTGAATACATGCATCAAAACCCAACCTGCTGAGCAGGCCTGGGCTGTGGGGAGCAAGGGGTGAAAAAGGTAGTGCTTACGTCTAGCAACAACTCTGTTCAGAATAGTCCGGAGCTCGAAAACACTGATTTCCATGTCCTGCAGCAGGAGCAGAGTTAGCAGCACTCCTTGCCCACTCTCCACCCTACCTGTGGCCATTGCCCCCCTCCTGCCTAAACATCTCTGCCTTAGTCAAAAAACATCAAGGTGCCATTGCATTTCCTGCATGCCCAGAAGAGTTTGAGCCACAGCTGGATGCCCCTTCCCCAGATCTGCTCCTGTCACACCATCCCTGGGGGCAGCTGGGGCTGAGCTGTGGCAGAGATGGACTTGTCTGCAGGATGGGGCTAAGTGAGCATGGGGTAGGCTGGAGCTGTTATGGCCAGGGGTCCCCTCCTGTCCCCTCCCCCGGCCAAGGCCCCCCAGAGCTCAGTGCAGCTGTACTCACCTCCCCTGCCAGCTGCTGGAACATGTTCTTGAAGCCATCCTCTATGTCATCCTCAGTTATTTCCTCCTGGGGTGACACAGGCCAGAAAGAAGAGGTTAGTGGTCAAACCAGGGCTCTGCCCTGCCTCCCAGGCTCAGCAAACCCAAATGGGAAGGGAAGCTCTTCTTTGTTCTTATCTTTGTTACTTCCCACATCCCCGTCTCCATGACCTGCCAGCCCCTCTCCAGCCACAGTGACATCCCAAACCCAGGCAGCCACCTCCTGCCTGAAGCTCCCCCTCCCAAGCCCCAGAGTCTCAGCACCAACCAAACCAAAGCAGCAGCTCCTACCTCATCTGCCAGATCCGCCGAGATCTCCTCATCCAGCTCCCTGGGGGCAGAAAGGAGGAAAACAAAGTGACGAGCGGGGTCCCCAGCCAGCAGGCTGCCTGTGGTGCGGAAATGTCCCACCGCTCAACGACACAGGGCATCCCCTAGCCAGGCAGGGACTCACGCCGTGTCCGACTGCTTCTCGGTGAAGACCCGCAGGATGAAGTCGGCCTCCTTGTGCGGCTCGAAGGTGGAGGGCACAACGATGTACTCGCCGGGGGGCAGCCGGATCTGGTTGCTCACCTCCCGCAGGTTGATGAAGGTCTCAGACCGTGCCCGTGACTGGTTTCGCAGGAAGAAGTCCTTCTTCAAGTGCACGTTCTGGCTGCCCTGGGCCTGAAGGAATGAACACACTTGCGGATCACTGCCCTGCAAATGGGGGCACCCACAGGGAGTGGGAAGGGACCGAAGCCAGCCTCATCAGGACATCCCTGCCCTGTCCATCCCAGCAGGAGCCATCCTCCCACATAGAGGTGCCCACAGCCCATTAGCCCCAGTGCCCATTAGCACCCCAGCCAGGGCCAGCATGGTGGGAGTGCTCATTAACGCATTCCTGCCCACTCTTGCACTCCCCTCCAAGAGGGGGTAAGCTCCAGCAGCTCAGGACATACCTCCTCAGGAACCTGTAGGGAGGAGAGAAAAGGAAAATAAAATCAGAATCCCAGTACCTGCCCCCATCCCTTACAGCCGCAGGGAGCACGGGATGGGGGACATTAACCCACAGGCTGGCCAAAGCAGGTGGGAAAAGTTTCCTTGAGGACTGGGGTGCCAGGTCGAGGTGGAACTGGCAAGGCTGAGCCAGTCCCAAGGAAGCAGCACTGGGGCAGGCAGGGCGTACCTCATAAACAGCAAAGCCGATGGTGTGCATGTCACCCCCCACCCGCCGCTCCCGCCGCCGGTGCTTCTGCATCAGAGCCACCAGGAAGCTGCAGGCCACCTCATCATCCCCAGGGTCATCATCCTCTTCCAGCAGCTTGATCTTAAACTGGGGGTTGATCCAGAATGTGGCTGGGAGGAAGAGGATGTGTGGATGAGACACCCGGTTCCACCACGCTGCCAAGAGTGGAGATGTGGAAGGGAGAGTTACCTGGGTTATTCCTGCAGCCTCCGGCAGTGCTGCCCCGGCGCCACGTGCCCTCGAACACCTGCGTGTGCCATCTGCTGAGCTCATCCTTGGTGAGGGCATCAGGGGTCAGGTTGCAGATCTCCAGCCTGGAGAACTCCCTCATGAAGTCCCGGAAAGACATCCTGTGGGAGGCAGGCAGGGGCTGAGGACAGGGCACTGCTCAGTGGGAGGGAGGAGAGTGCAAGCAGCGTACGTTTTGGGAGAATTAAGATCTTTTACCCTGAGCAGTTATAGCTCATTTAAAGACCACTGCTGGGTTTGGGGAAGAAGGGGTGTTTACCTTTCCTAGATGTTTATTTTGCATTTACTTGGGCTGAATTATCTTGGAGGAAAATTATTAACTAGGTCAGATCAGAAAATGCTAGCAGGCTCTCCAATGCTGGGAAGCCAGCCCATAAAAGCAGGTCATGAGTTTCAGGAGAAGCAGTACCGCAGGACCTCTGCCCAGCTCCTCTGCTCCTTCTCAGGCTGGCTGCTGAAGAGCAGCACTTTGCTCTGGCACTCACCAGAACTCTCCATCCTCCATCTTCAGCTGCAGCTCTTCCCTATCATCAGGGTCAATGTTGTTCCACTCGGAGGAGCTGGAATAGCAGGAGAGAGACAATTAGATGAGGACTACTCAAGGTGAACTGAGAGTACTCCAGAGCTGTCCCTCAACTGACCCACTCTCTGCTGCAAAAGGCACTTCCCCTCAGCAGTGCCCTGCACTTGATTGCTGTGTGTGCAGTGCCCGCTGGCCTGCCAGTGTCAGGACTGAAGTTCAACTCACCCATCGCTCCAGGCTCCTGTCCACTCCACCTGACCCCAGGGGTTCCTGATGCGGATGAGCTGTTCCTGCTGACCCCGGTAGTTCACCTGCCAGCCACCAGACAGAGGAGACTGAGCCCATGTCACTGACCAGGCTATTTTATTGCTATTAAAGTCTCGCATAGCCAACTCACATCTCTGAAGGCTGTGACAGAATAGGCGTGGCCCTTCACTAGCTTCTTGAAGGTCACTGCTTCCATATCAAAGGCACTTGTGATCTGAGGAGAATGTGCAAATCTCAAGTAAACATGATTAAATTCATGTAGTTCTATCCCTATCCCTTCACTGCTCCAGCCAAGAGAAGCAGCATGTACCAGCACCCTCTGCTCGAAGGCTGCTGGCTGAGGACAACTTAAAGACAGTTTCCCTGGCAGAGGACCCTGAAGATCCATCAGGGAACCACCCAAACTTCAGAAAGCAAGAAAAGGATTCTAAGAGAGAGAAGGGATGGAAAAAACTGCTCCAGATAATTCTCAGGTGCTCATGCAAGACATGACCAGAGCTATAGGCAGACCCTTGCTCAGCATCTTGCACTTGAGATGGACATTCCCGCACCATCCAAAGGAGTCCGTTCCCAGTAGCTGGGCTGCAGCCCCACATACTGTGCCCTGGGCCTGCCACACTGGCTCTAAAAAGCATGCTCTGCTAAGAGGGTGTTTTGCCAATTAGTAGGCCCACTACAAAGGACACAGCCAGCAGCAGAAAAACAATCCAGTAAGTGGATTCTATTTCACGTAAAGGGGTCAGTATATAGAGGATCGCTGGGGGTGCAAATAAGCCAGACAGATCACAAATAACAGACATCAACCCCAGCGACCCCAGAAACGACACAGCATGACCCGCAATAGATGGAACAAACAGAGACACAAGGTAACCCACAGAGAAAATGGGAGACAACCAGGATAATAAGGTGATTACATACGATAGAGGTAACCCCATGTTGCCTCCCCACAAAGCCCACGTTTGCAGGTACCAGACCTGACTGGGATCCAGTTGCATGAAGAGTCAGGAGGTCCTTCCCCAACAGGAAACTCCGTGAAGTGCGTCCACTTCACAGACAGACTCTCCAACCCTTCCTGCAAGTGGGCCCAGCTTTTATCCCCAAACAGGACACCTGGCACTTGTTACCAAAATGCAGGGCACCTGGGGCTTGTTTACCCAAGGGCTCTCCTTGCAAGGCCGGCCCCACCTTGGAGGAAAGCCAAAAGGCAAACTCATCCCCTCCTCTTAAAGGACCATGGGGACCACCCATATGTCAACCTTAATTCAGAGCTTGGGGTTCAGACCCCAGCACTTTAGAGGGGAAAGAAGTAACCTCCCACCCAGTGTCCCAGTGAGGGGAATGCTGACATGGCCTCACATTGGCCATCACTGGGGCAGAGCCCCTGGCTCATTCCAGCTCACCACTTACGTCGATGGAGCAGCCCAGCAGGGACCCTCTCTCCAGTGCCTTGCGGATGATGTGGCCCATGTTGCGCGGTGGCCGCTTGAGGTCATACATCTCTGCCACGCCGCCGGTGAAGTCCTCGAAGCCCTCAGTGGTGCTGCCCCCCGAGAGCGCCTCGTAGCAGCCGTTCAGCCTGAGCACCATCCGGTGAGAGGGGTGCATGAGGTGACAAGGACGTGGCACGCTGCTGCTCCCCAGGCACCCAGCACAAGCAGGGCCAGGGATGGAAAAGACCCCCTCCCCTCTGCCCCACACAGTGAGGTGCCCTGTCCCCCACCCACCCGCTGCAGGGGTACCCACTTGGCATAGGCCTTCTCCAGCAGAGCGCTCCAAAACTCAGTGCACTCTGCTGAGTGGACAAACAGGAGCTCCCCGTCCTTGGTGGGCAGCTGGTCATCCACCACCACATCCACCCACTCGCCAAACTGCCAGATCTGGGGGTCAGGAGAGAGCAGGGTCAGCTCAGAGCATCGCACAAGTTGCATCCCCAGCCCACCAGCCGTGGCAGGCCAGGAGCTGCTAGCCCACCTGGAAGTGGAAGATGCCAGCATAGTCCTCCTGGAAGCTCTGCCCATGGGGCACCACGCGGTGCAGGAGCTCCTCATTGAGCGTGAGGGAACCGATGGCAGCCAGCAGCCAGCAGTCGCCTGGAGAAGAAAAGGAAGATGACGTGAGCCTCTGCCACCTCCCTAGCTGGGGGTAGGTGGTGGATGCTCTCCTTGCAAACATTTGGGGCTTGCCAGCTCAAAAAGCACTTGGAGAAACTGGAGAGGGGCCAACAGACAGACAGAACTCAGGGAACAAGGCTCACTCAGCCTGTCTGAGAGCAGCATTAGCTCTAGGCATCAGGGAACGATCCTCCCTCACCCACAGCCTCTGTCCAGACCATCAAATACAGCCAGCACCAACCCCTCCTGCAGCTGTTTATCTAGAGCCTCCTGGGACTCATTCATATGCGTGCCTTCCACATCTCAGACAGTGAGTTCTGCAGCAGAATTACACTTTGCATTTTAGAAAATGTTTTACCAAGAGAGAGGTTTAATGCTGCTGCCCCAGCGTCTCAAATTGCAAGAAACACCACTACACTTTTCCTTCCAAGTGCTCTTAACCACAAGTGTTGCTCCAGGCAAGCACTGCACTTTAAATTCTTTGCCTTGGTTCCCCTTTCTGTTTTGCATTTAAAGCTTGTCACACCTTAGCCTTGAGCCCAGATAACCTGCACCGGGCTGTGGTTTGACAAAATGGCACTTCAGACTTTTTTAATGACTAATTGAACACCACCACAGTGCTCTGGGCTGTTACATGCTCCAGTTACCACCTCAAGTTTTTTCTAATTACTGGATGCATTGAATGTGGTCAGCCTGGAAACCAGTGTGCTGTGTGTGCTGAGGCATAGGATACTCCCAACCAAGTGCCCAACTTGATCCAGATCAGGATAACACTCCTCATTGTACCCAGATCTGGTTCTGGTGACCACAAAATCCCAGTTGCCAGCCTTGCCAGCCTACCCAGCCCATTAACACAGCTCTCCTTGTCTCAGTGCCTATGGCTTGGGAAACACCTCTGGAGAAATGACAAATCACCACTTGTACTCTGTAGCTCTTCTTTCAGTTCCCTTCTGCCACACTCTGTTGCTTCGCAAGCACTTTGTCATGACCAGCACATCCTCACCTCACTTTGTTACTGTCATCCAGTTGCCACCTCTCACCATTTATCAAAACAGGGAGCTCTTTGGAGCAGCTCCTCATATCATCAGCATATGTCAGGCACAGATCCACCTGACATCTCTGCTCTTAGTGTGGTCAAGCTGTGCACACATCAACCCATTTTCATGCATCCTTAAGCTAGAGCCACCAGGAGGCACAGGGTGTCCCCCACGTTCCAGTTTCCACCACACTAAATGGGAAGGGAGCCTTTGGTATAGAGATGGTTGCGCAAAGGCTGGCATCAAAATGTACTGCACAGGCCTGGGGAAAGGTGCTGTGAAATAGGTCCAGTGGTCCTCAGCCCCTGCCTCACACAAACATCTCTTCTCCAACCATGCCAACCCTCCCCAGCCACTGCTCTCCAGACCAAGGTCTGGGAACAGAGCTCCAGCACTCACCCAGAGCCCCCTGGCAGATATCCGTCCGGGTTGCACCACCAACGATGAACTGAGGGTCATCCACTAATTCCTGCAGGAGGAGGGGAGAATCAGATGTGGATGCTGGATCTCAGCAGGGCCTTGGTTTGTGGGGGGCTGGCACCCACTGCACCTCTGACTCAGAAGGAAGGGTATACGGCTCCCAAGAGATGCACCCCCACCTGCCCTCTGCCAGGGGAATCTGCTTGACTGCAACCCCAAGGCCATTATGGTAAGGCAAGGCAAGATCTTCTGCTGTAGCCACGGCAGGACACGGCTAGATGGACTAATTGCATTCCCCTTGCACTCGTGGCACCGGGGGATATACACCCTCAAAAGCCCTAGTCACCGAGGGTGACACATCCATGCCATGACACCTAGAAGCAATGACATAGCCCACCTATTTTAAAGCCCACAGTCTGCTACCCAGAGGAAGCAGGGCCTGATAGACACAATGCTTTTCTGAACACCCACAGGGTGCTCTAGGCCCTTGGGAAAGGAGGCTATGAAGCACTTGAGGGACTCTCAGCACCAGGAGCAGGTCAGAGCCAGGCTGCAGCTTTGCAAACCACATCAGAGCAGACGTAGCGGGGCAGGGACGCCAGCCCAGCCCGAGGAGAAGCAAGCCCAGCACTTACCGATGGACGCTTCCACGCCACCCCCCGTGTCTTGCTGGAGTGCGGCCCCAGCTCCTTGAATCCAAGGGCAGAAGGGCCCGCTGGGAACTGGGGGTCCCTAAAGAGGGTGCCGCTCTCAATGCACTGCTGTTTGAGGGCCTCGTAGTCTTGGTTGAAGTACTTGATGGCGTTGTCGTGTTGGCCAACTCCCTCGGCTCTCAGGCGGTCCCTCTGCAGTCGGGCAGCCATCCCACCAAAGGGCATCATGGCAGGGCACTGGCAGCGCTACCTTCGGCTCCGCTCCCTGCGATGAAACGGGCATGGTCAGGCTGCAGCAGGGCCTGGGACCCGTGCACCCCCTGGGGATGTCAGCCACTTCACACAGTGCCACTCAAGGGCTGGATCCCCAGTTCCCCACCACCCCAGAGCAGGGATGTTCCCCATCGGCGTTCCCCGGGGCAGTAAGCACAGCCGGCACACCGAGCATCCCCAGGGTGGGTCCGTGCACTGGGAGAGCCTCCCCAACTCCCACTGTTGGCAGCAGCCCCATGCTGAGCCACGGCATCCCGCCCCACCACCGCGGCCCCGCTCTTCGGGGCAGGCCGAGCGAGCAGAGCCGCTCCGCGGGACGGCTGGCAGGAGGCACCCGCGGCGGCCAGGCCCCGACGCACCGCAAGGCCGAGCCCGGAGCAATGTCAGCCGCTTTCCGCCCCCGACAGCCTCTCCTCCCTCCCGGCGCAGCTTTCCGGGACCCTCCCTCGTCCCGGCTCCTCCTCGCCCGGCGCAGCCGGGAGCCCGTCAGCAGCCGTCCCGCCGCTTCGCGCAGCCCGGGGCGCCGCTCTCCCTCCCCTCGAAGGCTGCCCTGGCTGCCTGAGCACTGAGTCAGTGGGGCCGGGCAGGGAGGAGCCCGGCGGGGAGCAGAGCTCTATCTATGGGGCCGAGGAGGACGCGGGAAGGAAGAGGCGGCACGGCCCTTCCCGGCACACACACAGGGGCGGGCTGACTCCAGCCCGGCTGGCTGCAGCCTGCTGCGAGGCTCCGCGGAAGGGATGCGGAGTGCAGCGGCGCACCCCGGCACCAGGAGACCAGGGCAGGGCAGAGGGGCAGATGCCACCACCCTCCCCAGCCATCTCAGCTCCCACTCGGCAGGGATGGTGCTGAATACTCCAGAGCTTTCCTTGCACAAAGCAGCGGAGCAGTAGCCAGCAACCTACTCAGAGCAGGCTGGGATGCCAGTGCTGGCCTGCTGCCTCCCCAGTGCCCCATCCCAGGGGAGCAGGGCCAGCCTGGCTCCCAAGAGGTGGCTCTCCTTGTCCTGAAGTGCTGTGATAGCTAAGAGAAGGCAGGCAGCAGTGAAAAGAATGCAAGCTCTTGGCATGTGCATAGGGCATAAACCTGGCTGCTAACCCTAACCAGAAGCTTTTTGGGAGGAAAATCTACTCATCCTCATCACTCTGCCTGCCCTGGGATGCTCTAGACCCGCTATCCGTCTCCAAGGCACTGCCAGCCCTTCTCTCCTCTACAATGGCCCCAAATCCATGGAGCTCAGCCCTTTTCCATCATCTCCTCCTTCCGACTTTTGCTCCGCAGCCAGCACTCTGGCAGCCTCTCCCAGCAGCGAGGCAATTACTGCCTGCAGAGCTGGTGGGATGGCTCCTCGGGTCCAAGCTGCTGCCCAGAGCCCAGGGGGGCTGTGGGAGGAGGAATCCCAAATGCAGACACCTGCACAGCCTCCACGTCCCACCTCCCCAGCACTCACACCACAGCCAGAGAACTCCCCCTGCCCGCAGCCCCTTCCAGGCTCCCTGCACCCTCTCCCACCCCGCTTACCAGCACTGGACATGGCTGCGGACACAGGGAGCTGGGCACTGTGTGAGTTATTCTTAGCTCTGTGGCTCAAAATACTCAGGAAGGTTGTGCTCAGTGGCAGATGGAGGTCACGCAAGCGCAGAGCGAGGAAAAACATTTCAGACCCCAGAATGGGACAGGAACCATGTGGGGCCTTAAGCAACGGGGTTGTTTGCCGACACCCTCCCAGGCTGATGCTGATGGACACTGCAGGTCCTCCACGGGGGAGGAAAGGGCAAGCAGAGACAAGCCAAGCCTCTGGGACAGTTTTCCACACCAGGCAACATCCAACCACAACATGATGCTTTCCAGCATCGAAGGCACCTCTGATTCCCCCAGGTGGGAGCAGAAAGACACATTGGTCCCTGCAGGGTCCCTGATACCTGGCGCACCTTAGCACCTGCCCTGGACAATATCATTGCTGAGGTCCAGCCAAAAATCTCTGCAGATCTCTGGGTCGCCAGCTGCTCTTGGAGACTCAAGGAGGGAGGAGCAGAGTCTCCCTCCCTCTCCTTAAAAGCAGCCAGGCCAAGCCCGGACACCGCATCCTGCTGCATACTCAGCTCGGGGCAAGGAGCCACAGCCGCCCACAGGGACCCACACTGCAGGCAGCTCTCGGGCCCTCCCCAGCTCTCCCAGTGACAAAGATCCTCAGTTCCACAAGCTCCCCTTTGTGTTCCCGCATCCCCTCGGCGAGATGAGGCGTTGTCTTGCGGGTCGGCACCGCATCCCGGGTCGCTGCGGTGCCCGGTGTACTCGCCGCCCTGACCGGGAAACCTCCGGCTCTCTGCGGCTGCGTTACCTAATGCAAAAACCCTCGCGGATGGGAAGGGGATGAGGGGATAGGCAAGCCTGGAGCATCTCACAGCCCAAGGGGAGCAGTCCAGGGGGACTCCCCCGGTGCTAACCCCGTGCTAGGGGTCGGATAAGGGTAAGGGGAGGGGGGGGAAGAAGGGAAACGACGACAACTTACGGAAGCTGCCGCCGCCGCCACCGCCCTGCCCGCTTCAGTCCAGCCCAGCCCGGCTCGGCACGGCCCCGCGGAAGGTGGGGTTCCGGCGACCAGGATGTGTGAGCAAAGCCGGGAGGGCGGTGGGAGGGGGAATTAAAGGCGCAGCGGCCGCTCACGGGGCTGCTGATGCAGTGTGTTGTCAGCCTCTCCCAGCTCCCGGGGATGCAGGGGTACCGCCGCGCCGGGCGTGCTCTTCCCAGCTTTGTTCCCAGCAAATAGCTCCGTGCACACGGACACCGGAACTGGAAGGACAAAAGGAAGCCACTTTCCCCTGGGAAAGGGTTTGGGGGTGACATTGCACTGCCCCACGCTGTTGGCACCCCAGCTTAGCTGGGTGAAGCTCTGCGCTGCACCTCGCCCCAGGGCTTGTTGACCTTTTGGTGCCAGGGCTGAGCACGGTGATCCTAACGGGTGTTACCCACCGTGGGGTCCCTTCTCCTTCCCTCATGCCTGGGAAGGCACAGCCAGCAACCACACCGCCAGCTGCCCCGGCGTCCCTGCAAGCCCTGGCAGGCACAGCCAGCACCCACCCCAGCAGCTGCCCCTCGCTGCTGGGTGCCGGCAGGGCCCACCCCGGCAGGTCCCTCTGCCCTGCGGCTTCCCGCAGCGGGGCTGCCTGTGCCTGCCCGCCCCTGACTCATGGTGCAGCTATGCCGGGTGGTGCCATTGCTGGCAGGCATGGCCACCGCCGGGCTTGGCACTGCACTGTGCAGCCCACTGTGGTGCAACATGGCTTTTGCTGACACGGTCTGGCCCAGTGTGGACTGGCACAGCTTGGATAAGAGCAGCATGGCATGACCAGCTCAGCCCCGTTAGGCAAAGCCCAGCCCCACCTACGGGAAGAAGGCTCTGCACTGCTGTCCTTCTGGTGCCAAGGCTGAACACGGTGATTCCAACGGGTGTCACCAACTGTGGGGCTCCTTCTCCTCCCCTCATGCCTGGCTGCAGCTGGGGTGGCTGTGGCCGTTCTGCCTCACTGCGGGAGCTGGCACCCAGCTGCTCCCCCTGGGCCTTTGCAGAGCACCTGCTTTCTAACCCACCCCACCTTGCCCCAGGGGCAAACTCCTTGCTAAGCAGGGAGCAGGTTGTATGTGGGCTCAGGATGTATGTCCCTTGCCTGAGGGAAGGGCAACCAGGACATTCAAAACCAGCTGTAGCATGGCCCTGCTGCTGCACCCACAAGCAAACACTCAGGACCTATCCCCACCCGCACCGAGGAGAGCCCACCACAGACACCTTGTTCTGCCCATCCTGGCACAGAGGGGGCTTTGGAGTGCCCTGCTCTAGGGGGGGTTTCTGCCTGCAGGCTGGAAGAGTAAGGGGGTCCCTGCTAGGGTCACGAGCCAGCTCTGCACTGAGCTGCAGGCCACAGAGCGCTCTGAGATGAGGAGCAAGCAGACCTGCAATGCAAGGGCATCTTCCTGCTTTTGGCTTGTACCTAAACAGCTCTGCCAGCTTCTTCTCAGGCCTCAACCACCACTAAGCACCCCGCCTGCTCAGATCCCCCAGGACAGTGCCTGTCCTTGTTGTGACCCCATTCTCCTCCTGTTCATCTCTTCCCTCGTTACCCTTCAGCAGCCTTTAAAGCTGCTTTCCTGGGGTAAGAGACAGCTCCTATCTAATCCTGTCACGCAGGCTGTCCCATCTCCTGCCCTGTGTACTTGGGAGCAGTTTCCATCAAACACCTGCAAGAATACCTGAGAAATTTCCTTGTTCCCTTCCCTCAAGCTTCCCTTTGCAGTGATGCCTGCAGGGACTTGGCAGCAGCCAATGTTCTTTTGGTCCTCTTTGTCTGTGACCAGGTGTTGCCTCTTCCCAGTCCTTTGGCTGTAGGCTGCCAGGGAAAAGAGAGCTTTTTGTTCTCTCCTCATGCTGCACCACAGGCACACAAAGGCACAGAGAGGTGGAAATGGAGATGGGTGGCTGAGGTTACCCATCCATCTCTCGGAGGCCTGCCCCACACCTTACCTCCGTGTTGCACTCTCCTCCAAGCAACAGCCACTGTACACAAACCGATGAGTGTGCTCGGCCAAGGGCCAGGGCAGCAGCTGCTTGGGAACCACCCATGCTCCAGCCTGCTCCAAAGAGCAGTGGAGAGCAGTCCTGTCTGCTGCCTCCCCCTGTGCATCACCTGATCTCTTCCTTCAGACAGTTGTTCTATCACCCGATGACCGCTCCCCACCAGAGAAGGGGAATCAGGAAAAGGAACGGAGTCCCATGGGTTGAAATGGAAACAGATTTAATAAAATAATAACAAAGAACTAATAGTAATCCCAATACTAACATGAAATACAAAAGGTTATACTCAGCTGATATAGTAGTCATGAGCTGTGCACTCCCAGCAGTGAGTGCTGATGTCACACACTGTGAGCACCACAGCTCCAGCGAGAGTGGGATGGTCACAGCAAACGGAATGGTTCGCTTTGGGAGCAGAGCAGCAGGTGAGACCCTCCAGGGACTGCGGCCATTGAGGAAGAAACCTCTCCCTGGCAAACTTTCCAATTTATAGTGAGAGTGACATTTATGGTATGGAATACTGCTATTGACCAACTGGGTCAGCTGCCCTGGCTTTTGCTCCTCCTGGCCTTAGCACCTGGCTGACTCAAAACTGCTAGATCACTATAGAAACTCACATACCATGGTTGGCTACAAACTAAAACAAAGCGTCTTATCAATTTCATTCTCATGGAATTGAGTGTGGCAGTCTTCTCAAAACTGCAGCTTTTCTGAACAGAATTTGATTCTATAATTCTAGCCCAGCAAAACCAGGACACATGGCCAGAAAGTGCTCCCAGCCAAGCTGTGCTCCAGGGGTCTGGCACTTCTCACCTCTTTCCAAAGGCTTTAGCTGTCCCCCCCGACCAGGCTAGAAGACAGGTTCCTGGATGGAGGCAGCAGGAGCAGCCACATAAAGTGCTGTTAGGACTGTAGGGGTGGGCTGACATCTGCCACTGAGGCTATCGGCAAAGCTCCCCTCCCCTCCCACACCATTCCAAACACATCCCAGCTTCAGTGCATGCAGCTCTCCCTCCATTTGGTTTTAGCAGCAAAGCCTTTGATACCTCTGCAAGCTGGAGGGAAAGCCTGCTTGGGCTGGGAGAGCCCCTGAGCCACAGCTGGGTGCCCAGCAGCAGGACTGGGCTTGTGCTTGCACAGGGGGAAGTGCGCAACCCCCCGCTTCTCCTTTTGCACCACGCATGCTCCTGCATCCCTGCCGCAGCTGGGGTCCTCTCCTCCCAGGTCCCAGCCCCCAACCCGCTCCACAAAGAAAAGACTGCAAGAACAATAGTGCCTTTTTTTCCTTTTTTCTTTTGTACACAAATATATACAGGGTATTATACACATCTCTACACAGACAGTGCCACTCGGAACACACAGCTCTCTTCAGGCAGAGCCCCGATAGCCACGGAGGTAGCCCAGGCCACCACCACACCTACAGCGAGTGGAGCATCTCAGCCCACCTGCTGGACCAGGGGCAAGGGGCGCTAGGTGGGGCAAGAATAGGGAAGCAGGATCAACATCCTCCCCTACCCAGCCTGGGAGGGGCCCAGAAGCTCATTTCATGCTCGTTTCATTTCTAGCCCATCCCTGGAAGGGGCAGGCAACATTCACCATGCCCCTCTACCCCTACATATGTTCCAGCCCTGGCTGAGCCCTGGGAGTGGGGGTGGCCTGCCCTCCCCATGCATCAAGGACCCACCTTTTCCCCTCCATCCCCCCTTTCCTCTGGGCCTGGGATTCCTATAGAGAGGTGTACAGGAAAATTCAGCCATGTCCTCCCGGAGCAGCCCCCCCACCTGCTCCATGGCTCTGGCTCCCACCCCCTAACGGGGGGGTGAGGGAGAGAAAAGCCAGGGGATGTGACTGCCCTTCCCAGGAGAGGAGCTGGGCAGGGCTGACACTTCGCTTGCTCAGGTCTATTAAAGTGCTTGGAGCTCCAGGGTCAGCATGGGTGATTGAGAAGGTAAATGACTGTACCCTAACACATGGCCCCATCAGACCCTGGAGGGCACGGCCCCAGCAAGCCAGAGCAGCACCCACAGCTGACAGGCAAAGGTTGGGTGGTAGTGTCTGCAATGAGCACCAAAATAGGATGGTGGTGGGGGGAGGGGTGAGGGAAATAAATATAGCTCAAGAGCAGGGAGATTTATTATTTTCCTTTACATTTTACACAGGGGAAGGGGGGAAGCAATTGAGGGCGACTAATCCTGACCAGAAACCTCTTCACAAAGAGCCTTCAAAAAGGGTCAGACCTCCCTGTGGATGTCAGGGGTTCCAGTCCACCTCTCCCATCCATGCTGTCCCCTCACTGCCTCTGGAACACAGCTATCATCAGGTAGAGGGCAAGGGCAGATGTAGAGGAGGAACAGCCCCCCTCTCTCAGGCTGGGTGATGCCAGGGGAGCCTACACCCAGTCAGGGCAGGTGAAAAAAGCCAGTACAGCCCCACGATGCTTTTGTGCTCCTGAAGATGGTGGGCTTGGCTTGGAGAGGGCCTCCAGGGGCTGCTCTCCCAGGACTCCCTCCCTCTCCAACCGCCTCAGCTGAGGAAAGACCCTGTGGTAGCTCAAGGAAGGCAGCCCATGGGGCCCCAGCGCAATCAGGCAGCGCCAGTCCTGCAGGGTGCTGAGGGCCTGCAGTCCAGGACTCTTTCTCCCCTCTCCCTAGCACTCAGTAGACCCCCAAGCACATCCCCCCCACCCCTGGGCCTCACCCTGCTGTGCAGACGCAGGGCAGCAAAGGGGGTTGTGGTACCACACAGAGGTCAGGTTGATTCGTTTGAAATAGGAGTAAAATATGCAAAAAAAATGCCACTTAAAATGACACTGCAATATCCTGCCTGTGCCCCTGGGGGAGGAGGGGACAGGACCTGGGATGGGGAGAGGCTGCCCGCGCCTCCTCTTGCCCTTGAGAAATGCCCTCAGCACCCCTCACCCTGTGAGGGGCTGCCCAGCTCACACGAACCCCCTGACCCTTCCCCAGGGTGATGTCACCCCTGACCGTGAGGCCAGGCTGTCACCTTCCCCGTGGTGGGGGGGAAGTCTCTGTCACCACCCTGCGCGCCTGGCCCAGCTCCTGGCATGCGGATGCTGCAAGGGGTTGAGAAAGAACACGTGAGGGCATGGGGAGAAGGTGCGACAAAAGCCACCCCCCTCCCTAGGTAGGGCTTCCAATACACTGACTAAAGCTTTTTGTTTATCAACTTCCTGTAAATCTAATAAATTATTAGTGTTTCTCACCAGGAGGACAGGGGGCAGAGGGGCCTGCTAAGAAGACCCCAGAAGCTCCCCTTGCGACCCTCCCCACAAAGCACCCAGCCTTCCTCCTCCCTGCAGGTCTGGAGCAGCACCGTGGGGGTCACAGTCCCCCTCCTCCCCAGCCCCTGGGATTTTGGGGTCCGAGGATGTGTTAAAGAAGGTAGCTAGTAAAGAGCATGCCCGCCGAGCTGCCGGGATGGCGCAGGGCTGGAGGGGCAGGGAAATGGAGAGCTTGTGGCAGGGCTCCTGCCCTCACTGAAGGCAGTGGCCCCGGAGGGTGGGCAGGCAAGGGCAGCGGCCAGCACCCTCGGGTGCCTGTCCCTAGATCTCCATGCACACAGCCTGCTCCACTCCTGGGCCTCCCTTCCCCTCCCACCCTCCAAGGTCCCTACTGATGGATCTCGTTCTCTATCAGGCTGTCCTCACACGACTGGAAATCCGTGTCGTTCATGCCATCTGCGTTGATGAGCTCCTCGTCCTGTGACCCCTGCTCCTCCGACTCCGTTGCTTCGCCCTCTGGTGAGGAGTCCTGCAGCACTTGGGCAATGTACTTCTGCCAGGGCCAGGCACGGGGTGGGGAGAGAGCAGACACACACATGAGCTTGGGGGCCTTCTTAAGGCAGAAGAGCACAACATGCAAGGTGCCATGCAAGAGGTTGAGTATGGGGGTATGCTGGGAGGGCAAGGAAGGGTGTAAATTCCATGGTATGTACTGGGAGAGGGGGTAAAAGTGGGTCTGGCTTGGCCCTACAACAGTGAATGTGCCAAACCCCAGCATCCTGGGACAGGCAGCATCCCCAGGGAGCCAGGGCTGGGAAAGCATGGGGCTTCTCAGCTCTTTGGAGCCCAGGAAGACTGTGGACATGTCTGAGGCTGTGCCTGCCACCTATGGGGAATCTCCTTTTGGAGAGATGCTGCTGCCCTTAGCTACACAGAGACTGGGAAGGAGCCTGGATCACAGGTGCACACCCCAGGCCCACTCTCCTGAGGAAGCAGGAGGCTCTGCTTTACTCCATCTCTGCATGTACCTCCAGAACAGCTCTGGACAGACTAGTATAGAAAAATCTCATGGTGGAAGGAAGCAGCTGGAATGAGCCAGTAAGCCAAGGAGAAGTTCAGAAAACTGACTCTGGGATCTCAGAGAGCTGGGCAGAGGAGGGGAGAGTCCCCAGAGCACTTTTCACAGCCTTCGAGGCAATGCCCACGGAGATCCCTTTGCATTGGCACTAGGACCAGCCTGGTGGGCAAGTGTGCAAAGATGCAGAACGAGAAGGGAGACTGACCCAGCTGGATTCACTGTCCCAGCTGAAAGGGAAAAAGTAAATGCACAGTATGTGAGGAGCAGCAGGAAAGGGTTGTGCATGTGTGTCTGTGTCGGGGGTACACCTCATCACCCAGCTCAGGTGAGGGGCACAGCACCCAACACTTGCCTCCCACCCTCACTGGAAGACTGGGTACTGCCTCAGAGAGGTGAGGGATAAGGTACTGGGACAGGGAGTTACCTCCCCCTCCCCAAACTGGGTAAGGAGTGCACCGGGACACAGAGGTGGGGACAGGGACTTACAGCTGATTTGGGAGCTGACAGACTGGTGGCAGGTCTCCCATTCTGCCTGTTTTCTATGGAGTCCACCTCTGTGTGGTCAATCTGCAGATGAAAGGAGAAATTGAGAGACTGCTGGGGCAACATGTTTGCTTTCCCACCACAGAAGCAGCATAGAGGCAGCAGGGACAGCCTCAGGACTGGCTAAAAAGCTCTGCTGGGGAGCAGCCTGGAGCCCCCCTGTCACTGTTTCGCTGCTGAGCTGTGCTCCCAAGGAGAAGGGTCCCACACCCCCACCCAACACTCCGCCTCACCTTGTAGTTGTGAGCACTGAGGTATTTGAAGTGCCCGAAGCAGACGTGACACAGACAGATCACAATGGTGATCACAAGGACCACAAAGGTGAACATGGAAGTCGGGGCCAGGAACCCTGTGGCAAGGGAAAACCACAGTGGCAGTGTCAGAGAGACCCTGACTGTGCTGCATGGCTGGGAGCTGCCAGGGCCACAGCCTGATCAGGGAAGTGGCTCCATGGGAGGCCAGGGGCTGGCATCCCAGCCCAGTGCTCACCTGTGCGCATGGTGGAGAAGAAGAGAAGCCAGAAGAGGCAGAGGATGGGGGCTGCCACCACCTGGTTCACAGCCCCTGAATGGATCTTCTTGTCCAGCTTGGCAGGCAGGTAAGCATAGTACAGGTTGTATCGGTCCACCAGGTGCTTAAGCAGCATGTACATGAGCCCTGGGAGAAAGGGAGGGATGCCAGCAGAGCGGGGAATCGGTCTCTTTCCCAGTGCCTCTAACTGACAGGGATTATCTCCCCCATCCCACCCTTCTTGCCTCCCCATCTCAAGCTATCCCCAGTCTCCAACACAGGGAGGGAGAGGGGTATCACTTACCAAAAGGGACGATGATGGGGCAGGTGATGCTGTATGTCATGACCACAGTGAAGACGCACATCATCCAGGCATAAGCAGCCCCAAACTGGAACTCGTAGGCCTGGTGCTGCATGAGGAAACAGAAACCTGTCAGCATGACCCCAAGAGCTGAGCTGCAGTGTGCAACACACCCAGTTGTACACACAGCATTGGGCAAGCCCCATCAGGGCCCCACTGCAGAACTCCCACCCCTGGGGGGAAGCTACAACCCACCGCTCAGCCCTGCTACATACTCGTTTGACGTTCCTCCGCTCGGCGGCCGAGCGGGCAAGGCAGAGGCGTATCATGTACATGAGCAAGCCAGGGATGCGGAGCAGGTCCATGGCATTCCCGATGAAGGCTGAGGCAATGACGTAGTTGACGAAGAAGGCTCCGTTGTCTGGCAGGAACACACACCTGGAGAGGTGTAGCGAGAGCAGGCTGGAGGAGGTGCTCCTCTTGCTTGCAGGGCAGCAGCTGGGAGCCCCCAGTACCTTTGGACACCAACAAGAACCTCCCCGCCACTGCAAAGGGCCTTCAGCCCAACTCTACTTACTCAAATCGCACAGCGGCTTCGGCAAGGAATTTTTTGTCAAACAACCAGCGGAAAAACACATCCAAGCTGTGGGGAAGAGGGACGAGTAGAAAAGAGGAACAGTCAGAAGCAGTGACGGACATGTACATGCAAACATGTGGAAGTTGTTCTAGAAGGACCGACCCAAAGCTCTAACCATAGACTGCTTTGTTCCCTCTTGGGGTGTGTCACCAGCAATTATGTAAATCAGACACGGGGAAAAACAATGCAGCACCCAAAAAGGGATGTAAAGCTTCCCACTCTCATGTGTGTTGCCCTCCCTTTGCTCTATTTTATCAGTAAAGTATTTTCCTCTCCTCTCTGTTTGGGCACAACATCCATGCAAGGAACAGGTGACCGACGACACTACAGAAGAAACTGGTTAGGTACAAGGTACTCTCCGATGGAGATTAAAAAAAAATCCCTTGGGAGAAACAAATTCCCTTCTCCTCAATTCTCATTTTTTGTTTTAAAACTGTCAAATTCTCTAGCACCTCAGGTACTGGTGCAATACAGAGCTCCAGATGTAAAAGCAGGAGGACTGAGTCCTCAGAAGGAAGTGCAGCCTGTTTAATGGTTATCTGGTCAAAATGCAAACCTTCCCAGAGCATTCACCTGCCTAGATCATAAGGTTATATGCAACAAGGCATTTTAGTCTGGCTGGGAAACATCACTGTAGCCACTCATCATTCCACTTCCATCAGACGGCTTGTCTATTCTCAGGAGGTGCCTCATGTAGCCACTGAAGGGCTATATCCTAAATCCTGAATTTAGGGATGCAGATCTCCCACCCTACAATGTGTAAGTAACTCCCAACCACACTGAGGATCCCCCATCCCACTCCCATCCTGCAGTTTTTTTTCCTTCCTCACACTGCTTCCCTACTCAGCCACTGTTCTGTGCTGGGAGCCCATGCCTATGGCTGGCAGCTGATGCACTGCTGTTTGCCACAGGGCATTTCTATAACTCCTGCAGGAAGATTTGGGGCTCACATCCAAACAGATGCACGTTGCTGCAGCCTACACAACTATCCCACCCAGGCAAGCAGTGGAACCTACTCAGTTCTGGCTCAAATGGGGAATTCACTAGTTTTGTGCAAAATTTGGAGTGTACACTGAGTACAGAAGTGGGGAGTGCCTCCTTCAACAACAGGCCTTGAGCAGACTTTTCACATGCACTCATCAACCGTGCCAATTCTTGCCATGTTATTTGTAACACCATGCCACATGTCAGTGTGTCTGCAGATTGATTCAATAAGCTCCTAGAGACCCAGTCAGGTATGGTCCGGCCTGGCCCCCCAAACAGAACTAAACGCCACATTCCCAAGTGGATAGTGGTCAGGGAGCTTGTGCAGCAGGGAAAGGATGTAGTGTAGGAGAACAACCAGGGGTACATCTTAACCCTCCCGGTGCTCTAGGTCTCTGCACTTGCTTTCCCTTCCCACCACTCCTACCTGCTCAGGCCCAGCGATGGCAGCAGCAAGACCATGAAGATGAGGAAGGTGTAACACTTGTGCATGGTAGTCCTGTTCTCTCCAGACCTGAGGGTAGAGAGGAGGCTGTTAACCTTTCACTGTCACCCCACCAGCCCCAGGAGCTGTGCCCCAATCACTTTCCTCATCAGAAAGCGCTTCCCAGTGTCTAATCCAAATCCCACCCTTTCCTTCCAGTGCATCCAAGGTCTGTTTCTCAAGTCACAGATCCTTCTGCTTGTCCCACAGGCCCTCCCAGCCCATGTGTCTTTAGAGGACTCTGCAATCACCTCTCTTCACCTGCAATCCTCAGAACTGGTGACAACCTCCCCACCAGTCTTCGCAACACAGACCAGACAACCAATCTTACACTGTACATCCCATGGGGAATGTGCCTCACAAGCAGCACATTTCTAGTGCTCTGCACTTCAAATGCCTTCCCTATGGCCAGAAGTCATAGGAGCTAAGGTGATTTTCCCTTGGAAAAGCTGATTTACACACAGGTACAGGCACAACACCCTTGCCTGCTCACCTGAGCCAATACTTCCCTTACTACTAGCATTTCTCACAGTGACCAGCCCCAACTCCTCCCAGCATTCTTCTTGTAGACTTACATCAGCCTCTGCTCAGACAACCATGCTGCACAGTAACAGCTAAGGATTAGCAGAACAGCTGGCCACAGCAGACCCCAGGTGTCCAAGAGGACAAGGGGCACTGGGCACAAACTGGAACCCAGGAAGTTCCACTGGAATGTGAGGAAAAACTTTTTTCTTTGAGGGTGGCAGAGCACTGGAACAGGCTGCCCAGAGAGGTGGTGGAGTCTCCCTCTTTGGAGACATTCAAAACCCATCTGGATGCCATCCTGTGTGACCTGCTCTGGGTGATCCTGCTCTGGCAGGGGGGTTGGACTAGATCTCCAGAGGTCCCTTCAAACCCCTACCACTCTGTAATTCTGTGAAGAGGTGCAACATAACACCATGCTTGGAGTGGAACACAGAAGTTCAAGCAGAAGGATCCAGCCAGGAGCTTTATGCCAGTGAGAAGTGTCTAGCAGTCAGGCAGCATGCTGGTATAACTAAGAACAGGCACTGGCTGTCCTTACCTGGTCCAGTGTGCTTCAAAGAAGGCAGAGTAATACACAATGGTGGGCAGCAGAGCAGAGAAGCACCACAGCAGCAGGGTGGGGAAGAACTGGGTGATGATGGGGTTCTGCAAAGAGGTAGAGAAGAGACCGTGTGTTACACGGTGCAGCAGCTCTTGCACCAGCCACCTTTGCTGATGCTGAGTCCCCAGCACCATGGCTGCCCTTACAGCCTGTCCAGGCTCAGTACCTCTCTCATGGTCAGGCTGACAGGACCTGGGGAATGCTAACAATCTCTCTCCCTGTCCCCTCCCTTGCTGGGGCTGTTGTGCCTCAGGGTGGTTCCCATGCTACCCATCCTGTACCCATCTCTAAAGACCTTACATTGAGGTACTCCACGGGCTTGGTGACATTGAACTTGTCCATAGTGGTGATGATGATAGCAGGAGTGGTGAGGAAGAAGAGGAGGATGAATAGGACCACATTGATCACAAGGCAGCGGATCCACCAGATGAAACCCCGGATGGAGAGGTGTTCCCTGGGAGGAGGGAAGGAGATCATCAGGATGGCTGCATGGGGCCGGTCCAGGGCCTCACGTTCATAGCCCAGCCCAGCCTGTGTAAACAGCACTTGGGGCACCAGCCCAAGGCTTTCCCCCTCCAAGTCAGATCAGACCTCTAGCTTAGCCAGGCTGGGCTTCAGGAAGAACAACTCATTCAATTGCCAGAGGAGCAGATGGGGAGGGAGACAAGGAGGGTGCACCCCTTTCCCATCAGCAGGGCCCACTGAGCCCCACAGAGCTGCTCACCAGTAAATGTTCTGTGGGTCAGGGGCATAGCTGACTGTCCAGTTGGACACGTGGAGGGACTCGCTGCAGGAGGAGGCCCTGGGCTCCCCACGGCATGCACTGCCCTGGCATTTACAGGCATTGAAATCTTTGAGGATTCTGTAAAAGAAGAGAAGGGAGATGCTGACACAGAGGGCTGGCAGGGACAAACTGAGGGAGTGCCTTAGTCCTGGCATTCCTCTGATTTAAGATGAGGGCTGGGACAGGTCACCTTCCTGGGGAGGACAGGACCCTTTGCACTCACATGGCTGTGATGGTCTCGTTGTGGAAGGTAACAAAGGCCATCCCCAGAGGCTTTTCATTCACCTTCTCTTTTTCCCGTTTGTAGTCATCTTTGAGCTTCTCCTCCAGCTTGGTATAGTACTCGATGGCCTCCACCTGGGCAGGGGGACAGGGGTTAGAGCAGAGACCTGGGGACCCTGTTTTGCCAATTACCAGGCCTAGCACAAAGGATGCAGCCAGCAGTAAACAAAGCAGTAAGCAGATTCTATCGTATACAAAAAGATCAGTACATGGGTGATTGCTGGGGGTACAAACAAGTCAATCAGATTACACATAACAATCTCAGCGACCCCAAGAATGATACAACATGGCCAACAATCGGTGGAACAAACAAAGCAACAAAGTCTCCCATGGCAGAGATGGGAGACAGCCAAGCCAATAGACAGATAATGTAGGATAGAGGCAGCCACATGCTGTTCCCACGAAGCCCACATTTGTAAGTGCCAAACCTGACTGGGGCCCAGCTGCAGGGAGAGTGAGGAGGTCCTTCCCCAACAGGGAAACTCTGCAAAGTGCATCCACCTCACAGATAGACACTCCACCCTTCCTGCAAGTGGTCCCAGCTTTTATCCCCAAAGCAGGACACCTGGCACTCATTTACCCAGTGTGGGGCACCTGGGGCTTGTTTACCCAAGGGGTTTCCCTACAAGGTCGGCCACACCTTGGAGGAAAGCCAAAAGGCAAACTCATCTCCTCCTTTTAAAGGACCATGGAAACCACCCATATGTCAACCTTAATTCAGGGCTTGGGGTTCAGAGCCCAGCACTTCAGACCCAAGCCCCCATGTGTCCTACCACCCAACACCTCCGGCTCTCCCCCTACCTCCTCACAGCCCCTGATGACACAGCAGCACAGATGGCCACAGGGCTTGGGGTTGATCATTGATGGGGTGTTCTCCTTGGTCTGCAGATTGGTGAAGTAGATTCGCCCACGCTCAGCTTTCTTCCTGAAACAGGAAAGCAGAAGAAAAGAAAGGAAGGAAGGAAGGAGGGAAAGGAAAAGGAAAAGGAAGGAAGGAGGGAAAGGAAAAGGAAAAGGAAGGAAGGAGGGAAAGGAAAAGGAAAAGGAAGGAAGGAGGGAAAGGAAAAGGAAAAGGAAGGAAGGAGGGAAAGGAAAAGGAAAAGGAAGGAAGGAGGGAAAGGAAAAGGAAAAGGAAGGAAGGAGGGAAAGGAAAAGGAAAAGGAAGGAAGGAGGGAAAGGAAAAGGAAAAGGAAGGAAGGAGGGAAAGGAAAAGGAAAAGGAAGGAAGGAGGGAAAGGAAAAGGAAAAGGAAGGAAGGAGGGAAAGGAAAAGGAAAAGGAAGGAAGGAGTGAAAGGAAAAGGAAAAGGAAGGAAGGAGTGAAAGGAAGGAAGGGAGAAAGGAAAAGCTCCTGTGGCACCAGACTTGAGGGGGAGCCTGCAGCCCCTGCCCACCCTTCACTCTCTCCCAAAGCAGGGGTTACCTCTCTGCATCAAGGAACATCAGCCGGGCCACGTCATAGCAGGGACGGGCCTCCAGGACGGTGCAGTTGGCGTAGGCCTCCCTGTGGACAGAAAGCACTAGCTCATCACACCCAGCACTGAAGGCTGTACCCTCAAGCAAACCCCATGTGTCCAGGACTTCTCTCCTGTCCTGGGCCAAGCATCATGATGCATAGCAAGAGCTTGCTGGGGGCAGCAAGGGAGCCTGCAGGCTCCATCCCTTATGGCAGAAGCAACACATGGGGCAAACACTACATCCTCTGGGCTCTGGCATGAGGAGCCTCTTTGGACTTTCACCCTGTGGCAATAAGGTACCCCTCTGATCCCACACCCCCTCTCTGTCTTCATGGGCATCAGGGCTTGGAAAGAGGTGGAAGGGTCCCCAAAATGCAAAAAGCATTTCTCCTCTCTCCATGGTGCTTCTAAACAAGGCCCTGACAGTGTGTTCATTGAGGTCCTTACTGAAGAGGATTTTAATTTAATTTTTTTTCGTTAAAAAGAAAAACGTACTTTTCTACTTGGAACTGATCAGGGCAGAAGCAGCAGCACAACATCCCATAGTCACTGCTTGAGCGCCTCCTGCCTTGCATCTCATCTCTGAACTTGACTACATCTCAGGACATGTCTTTACTACTTACCACTCTGACTCCCTATGGTAGTGCAAGAGATAGCTGGGCATATCCCAAGGCACAAAACCAATGACACTGCACATTCAGACAAAAATTTGTGCAGAAAAATAACAGTGAGATGCCTAAAATAAAAAAAGCGTTCACTGACTTTGACGAGCTTTCTGCTCTCAGTGTATTATTGCCATTCCAGGTAACGCTAGCACTATCCCAATAAAAATATCCCCCTTACAGAGCAGCCTTTAATTAGGGACGTAGTTAGACTCACTCAAAATGCTTCTTGATCTTCTCTGGCTCAGCATATTTTGAGATCCCATTGATGAAGAGAGTTCTCTTAACCTAGAAGGAAGGAAGAAAAAAAAAGGAGAGGGCAGGGAGGTGTGGATGGTGTGAAAGACCAGACTGCAGCAAAACCCCCCAAGGCCTGAGCCTGCGATGGGAAATGGCAGCCTCATCACTTCTAGCACCCAGGGCTCCCCCTCTCCTATGCTTCCACTGGCTGTTGGCATCCTGCATCCTGACAGGCTAGGGGCTTACATTCCAGCTGCCTAAAGAGAAACAGGGGGTACCGTTCAGAAATAAAGGTGACAAAAGCAGCTGGAGCAACCCCTGAGGAAGGTGCAGGGTCCCTTGCACACATTCACCCAACACAGGCCTCTCCTGTTTCCCCAGAGGCAGTCAGGGCTGCTGCTCTGAGGGATATCTGCCTTTGGCCAGGCAGAGTAAGAGAACAGCCAAAACAAGACAGCCCCAAATAGCTGTAGGAAGTGGGGTACTCGGCACTCTCTCCAAGGCCACCTGACTTGACAGAAGGGCATGGGAAAATGTGCCTGGGAGAGTGGCCAGACCCTGCTCACCAAGTCATCCTCCTTGTAGCGCATCTTGGAGGTGTGCCGGCGCATGCTGTACACTGTCAGCAGCAGGTACAGGAAGGCAAAAGTTGTATGCAGCCACAGCAGGTTATTCCTGTCACAAGGGAGACCACAAAGGTCAATGCAAGGTTGCCACTACAAGTCTGTGTACGGTTGGTCAGGCCCTAAAGGCACTGGGGCCATGAGTAGCATAACCAGCACCGTACCCACACGCCCAACAACCAGCTGCCAGGAGCGCAGCCTGGAAATCGGAGCAGAGACAGTTGCCTCACAGCAAGGGCAGAAATGCAGCCTTCAAAGAGGTGAGGTTCTCGGCAAGTGGACATTTACAAAACACCCCCCGAGGGCCTCAATTATCCATTTCACCCCTGCCCACACATACCCAGAATTCAGGTTAGCAATAGTTGTCCTCCCAAAGCTGTAGGCATTGTTTTCTAGGGAGAAAGAGGCAGACACAAGCACATTCAGTTATACTGAGTGACACAGAGCACCACTGGGGTGCACACCCCAAAACCCAGGCTGCCCAGGATGACCCTCTGGATGCGCCACACTCAAAGCATGACAGCAGTCAGGGTTTGTCTGTGTTATTCCTGTCCTGCCCTCCACTGCTCCCCAGTGGTCTAGGACATGGTGTTGAAAGCAGCTTCCCCAGCTCAGCCAAAGGCTCCCTGCTCTTACCTAGCAGGTCCCCTGAGAAGTTGACAGGTAACACAATGCCCACTGAGAGCACACCCACAGCCACCAGCAGCCCGATGATGTGCCTCTGGAAGGACAGGTAGTGCACCGCATCACCCCCGCACTTGTCCCGGATCTCGTCATCCCTGCCGAAGAGAGAAAGGCCACCAGGCAATCTTCTACATTCCCTCAAGTGCTGGAGAACAGCACAGGGTCATGGCTGCCCTCCTTGTTTGAGCCCACACAGCACCCCTGTTTCTGCCCTACAGAGCTGTGGCCAGGCCCCAGGGTAGGGAGCTCAGCACCCAGCCTTGAACCAGCCTGGGTGATGCTTACTGCAGCCCCATTCCCCATGTCCCTGCCCACCAGGACAGGTAGCTGGACACACACCAACACCACCTCACACCCTTCTGGCAGGCCTTGCCTCCCCTGTTGAGATACAGGATGGCTGACACTATCCTACAGTGCTCTGAAGCCAACAAGTGCTTAGGAGGCTGCTCCTGAGCATCATCAGGGTTGGAGGTGTCTCCCTGCATCCTACAGTTCCCCCTTCATAGACATTCCTTGGACAGCAGTGCCCCTAGCAGGAGTCCCAGGGAAAGGAGCATCTCTGCGGAGTAGCAGGCAGTGTTTCTGAGATGGGACTGATGCAGGGGAGATCTGGGCTGGGTGCTCTTCTCTGTCACAGACTCACTGTGCAACCTTAGTTTTGGCTTTAGGACTCCTCATCTAGTCCCATCTTTGCTTCTCCTTTCCAGAGGATACACTTTGCTTGTGCTCTTCAGAGAAAGGGCTGCAGCAAGGGCAGTGACTTCACACAGCTGTACTGCACTGAGTGTCCCAACACCCTGCACTGCCTCTCCTCCTTTCCCATGTGGGTCCCCCATGCAGGTCCTGGGGCACTTACTTTATCCTGAAGATGGCTGTCAGCCAGGAGCAGAAGCCCTGTGCAGAAACAAGACAAGAGGGTCTCACATCACTCTTTTCCCTTATCCCTGCTCACTCCTTCAAAGACTCAGGGGACTAGGCTGGTATCCTTGCACCTCCACAGACTTGGCTTGGGGGGGACAGACCATGAACACCCAGACATGCAGAGCCACGGATGGGCCAAAGTGAAGGAGATGATGGTGCTACTCCATGGGGCACAATACAGGCTGGACTCAGCCATGCGGCTGTCCCCTACCAACTGGCAGCTCAATCTCCCAGGCAACCCATGGGCTCCTGGCTAGCATGGAAGCTCTCCACAGCCTAGAGACACCCAGAAAATCTACCATACAGGTACATTAGCCATCATCCTGGACAAGAGGAACTCTGCAGGGACTGAGAAGGCAAGCTGGGCCAAGCCAGTGCTCCTCAAAGGACACCCAAGGGAGGAATATTTCGTGGGAGCTACACCACCCCATCCATCACACCCTGTTATCTTAACTGAACTGTGCCTCCCCTTTAGAGAGGAAAACAGTACTAGAGGTAGACAGTAGTGTGACGAGGAGCTGGCAAGTATTATTTGTAATTCTGAAATGATAGGTTGGACAGATGTCCATTAAGCCACAGGGATGCACAGCCTATTTACTTAAGCACGTGTCTAGAAGCCACGTAGTTATGTCTCCTTGAGCTCTATACCATACTCAAACAATACGAGGTACAGGACCAAAGGCCTGGGGATGGGCAAACAGTGTTTCTTCTGAAGAGACCTTGGTTCAGACAAGCTGCAGGCTCCTGACCACTCAAAGGCAAGGTGTTTGACTCTTGCTGCTACTTACATTGTCCCTCTGGTCAAAGTCCACAGAGCTGGAGACAGAGGTGAGGCGCTCGTAGCGGTCATGGTTGTCAGAGTGCAGGGCGGAGGCTACACTAAAATGACAAGCAGGAGGCGAGGGAGAAAGTTAGAAGATGCAAGGAGGCAGCCTGGCCAGGGACCAAGAGCACCCAGAAGATCAGAGGTTAATTCAGGTCAGTTTGCCCCAGGTGAGATGGAGAAAGGTGAGATCAGAGAGCAAAGGACAGCAGTAAGCAAAGACCTCAGATGGTGCCCTGAGCCCGGCAGCCATCACATGCTCGACCACAGATGCTACTCACTCAGCACCTTCTGAGAGGCACCCACGTTATGCAGCATCCCCTGTGAGGAGGGGCTGGCAGCAGCTGCCACACAGGAGAGTTGAAGTCTGTTTAGCACAGGGTTTAGACAGAGCAGAGAAAGTGGGAACTGTAGGGTGCCACAGCCCCTCTGGCTCTGGTATGGCCATGAGGTGGCAGCCCCGGTGCTTTGGACAGGTACTTGGCAGCAGCTCCATCCTGGAGGGCCTCGCTTGCCTTAGGCAAGGGGAAGGCTTGGAGTCTGGTGGGCCATGCTCCCGCTACACAGTCCTCCCTGCTCTTAGTGCTTCAGTGCAGGGACACCCAGGAGGAGGAATGCAGCTGAGCCCCAGCAGCCATTCTGCCTGGAGTCAGGCTCAGCCCAGCCTGCTCCACAGCCTCAGCTGGACCTTCTGCCTGGAAATCCCTCCAGCAGGAGCAGGGCAGGCAGCGAGTGAATGACCACAGGCTAAAGGACAGGAAAGCAAGAGAGGTGAATATCCCAGACCGCTTTACTCCAGGCACAGGCAGGGACCTAGATGAAGAACCTGCAGCAGAAGCACTCAAGGCAGACAATAGCCCCCACTATGAATGCAGGCAGAGGGCAGCTGGCAAGGGAGACAAGAAAACGGTCAAGACTAAAATCAAACAGCACTTCCAAGATGACAACAGCAGGCTGGGACACCTTGGAGGTGCAAGGAGAGATATGGCTGATCTGAAGGCTAGAAGCAAAGGAAAAAAAACAGATGAAAACATGACCTCCCTGTAACCAGTACAAGCTCAAGGAGGATCAGATGGATGAGAACCTGGAGAAGAAGCAGCTGAGAGACAAGTACTAGAGACGAGGTGGATAACACTATGGGACAGATAACAAGCAAAGACCCTCATGACCCTGCCAAAAGAAAGAGGATGGGACATGTGGCCTCCCTCAGAGTGGAGCAGCACCTGGTGAATCCTTAGCTGGAAGTAATGGAGAGAGGGAAAAGCAGATTACCTGAAGGTCATGGGACTACAGGAGTGCAGATTAGACAGCAGCATACAGCCTCATGACTGTGCAGCCCAACACCCTGCTCTGCCAGAGGGACAGAGTGAGCTTTGACCAAGCTCTTGGATCTTCAGTCCTTTAAAATCCCAGAGGCCTTGCCACTGAGCACAGGGAGCAAGGGTGAATTTCTGCTATCCACAACCCAGAGGAGAGCCCAGCATGATGACATGGTGTGCTTTTGGCTCCTCAGTACTGGAAAAACAGAGGGCACAGCAGAGCAGCACTGGAAAGGACAACTGAGTGCCATGTTATGAGATGACCAGGCTAACTCAACTCCATTCATCAGAATGCAGAGATAATCAGGATGACCAGCAGTACTGAGAAGACAGAGGGAGCCAAACCTTGCCAAAGAAGGGAAGCTGAAGAGGGAGCTCCAGTGGTACCTGCACCTCGCTGGAGGCTTTTTAAAGCAAAGCGCTAACAAAGCACATGAGTGGAGGCAAGGTTGCCCTAAACTGCAACAAGATTAAGATGGGACCAAGAGGCCTTTTCCATGCCCAGTGGCCCAAGTTTGGTGCTAGCCCTGCCAGGGAGGGAGAAGGATCCCAAGGTATGGATAGCCTCAGGCTGAGGGAATCGCAGGCTGTGGGAAGGGAAGCCAGGCATGCTGTGGAAGGGGCTTGCTGCAGCACAAGGCAGGAGGTGGCTGTGTGGATGGCAAGCCCTGCAGGGCTCTCTCATCACTGCCCTTACACACAGAGGTGTGGGTAGGTTGCTGTGACCTCCCAGTGCAGACTGAGTCACTGATTAAGAGCACTAATGGCTATTGCAAGCCCTGGCGAGGGCAGGACAAAAGCACATGCCAGTTCTCAAGCAAAGGGACATGTCAGAGGAGGATGTCCTCCTGCATGAAAAGCAATGCTGCACATTCAAGGGCTGGGAGCACCAGGTGGCATACACATGCCCCTAATCCACCAGCTGTCACTGTGCCCCAGCACAGAGAACTGCTGGGATGGGAAGGTGCCACCAGCCTTGGAGGAGCACAGCCAGGATGAGGCTTCCTCGCTGAGCTCCACAGGCTTTTGAAGTTTCTGGCTACAAACACTGTCTCAGCTCAAGCAGTAGGTTTGGGGATGAGTCAGCAGAGAGCTCCAGCAAGCCCAGATGAAGAACGTGAGCAGAAGAAAGCAGCTCCCTGGAGAGACACAAGCACTTGGGAGGATAACTGAGGTGGCTCCTCTGAAAAGCCTCAGAGCATGATGGCTCTGCTACCTCTGCCTAACTCCCCTCGCAAGGTGTTAGCAGCAAGACACACCTGAAGCAGGTACCACAGCTACCCCCACCCCTGTTTTCACAACTCCAATTGCTCTGCTCCTTTGGGGGCAAGGAGCAACCACAAAAAGAGGAGCATCCCTCTACCTTCTCAAGGCAGTAGCAGACCCCTGCTTTGCTAGCGATGGAGTTTGAGAAGCAAGGCTGCAGCTTGCTGCCTCAGCCTCAGACACACATTAGCCTGGATTGAGTGACCATGACAAGCTCTGCACTGTGGCTGATTGTATCCTCAGCAGTGTACACCATTTAGCCAGCTGGCAAGGCATGGGGGATGCTCTTTTCTTAAGGCATAAAAGCAGCAAGAAAGAGGAAAAAAGCAGGGAGGGAGATTGCTTAATGGGCAATGCCAGGTCAAGATGCCAGAGGATGCTCTTGGCAGCACTGAGGCAGGAAATTTGCTTCTTCAGGGGGAGAAAGAAAGGACAAAGGTGCTGCCTTGCCAGGTATGCTGCCAGTCAGGGACAGGTGGCAAGGGATAATAGTCAACACTTGCCCTGACAGCCTCACAGGGTGAAGGAAAAAGAGAGAAGTCTTGCAACTGCCTGCCAGATCCTCTCTATGTACCCGCCTACCCTTGCAGCTGGCATAGGAGTAGTCCTCGTGGTGCCCTGGCACAAGAGGGATCAAAGGAGGCTCCCCTGCACGTGGGTGACCCAAGTGTGCTGTGGGCTCAGGCAACCAGGTTTATTTTTTCCACTGTAAGGCAGAATAGCTGGACACAGGCAGGTAGAGCAGGGTATGTGACATGGCTCCCTCCGTCTCAGCTGGGACTGGGAGCTCCTCAGCACTGCTGCCCTCAGGGAGCATTTAAGGGCTACTAGGGGAAACCAGGGTGCATCCAGCTGTGGCAGTGGCTGACACAAAGGGGAGGGAAAGAGAAGAGCACAAATCCACCAAAAGGCACAAATCCAAGCCCGAACTCTGAGCCACTTAGATTAGTTCAGAAGCAAGACAGAAAACTGCAAGAGAAAAGGAGAAAGAGAGAGAACACGAGGAAGAAAGACAGGAAACGAGACCCTGAAAAAATGACATACTATTCCCGCTCCTCTCGCTCCGTCTGCCAGTGTCGGCGCCTGGGGGCACAGAAACAGAAAAGGAGAGGTTACCACCTTTCAGCCACAGGAGCAGGCACTGGATCTTCTGTGTCACAGGGAGCTACACACCCGACAGGGCTCCACACCATCCTGAGGAAGAGAAACCTGACAATGGTCAGGCTGGAGAAGACCCTCCTTCCAGAGCTCTGCGCTGCCCCAAGCCACAACACCCTGGAGCACTCACTGGCCCAGGGACAAAGTGCTTTGCTGCCAGCTAAAGGGAAGCTGGCTTTACTGGGAAGGTGGTCTGGCTCCAAACCATGGGTGTCTCAGGGAGTTCCTGAGGGATGAGGCCAGGCAGGACAGCCTGCTGGGGCTGCACAGCTGCTACCTGAGCTCCCCTCCCATGCCTCTCCTCCCCACCCAGGCAGCCAACACACTTACATCCCACCCCACAAATGGGCTAAGCAGCAGTGGCTCCTCCCTGGGATCCCCGTCCTGGTGACAGAATCATAGAATCGTTTTGGTTCGAAAATACCTTTAAGATCGTCATGTTCAACCATTAACTCAGCACTGCCAAGTCTACCACTAAACCATGTCCCTCAGCACCTCATCTACAGATCTTTTAAATACCTCCAGGGATGGAGACTCCACCACTGCCCTGGGCAGCCTGTGCCAGTGCTGGGGAACCCTTTCAGTGAATAAATGGTTCCCAATACCCAATCTAAACCTCCCCTGGTGCAACCTGAAGCCATTTCCTCTCATCCTATCGCTTGTTACTTGGGAGAAGACACTGACCCCCACCTCACTACAACCTCCTTTCAGGCAGTTTTAGAGAGCAGTAAGGTCTCCCTTCAGCCTCCTCTTCTCCCAACTAAATGCCCCCAGTTCCCTCAGCTGCTCCTCATAAGACTTGTGTTCCAGACCCTTCACCAGCTTCTTTGCCCTTCTTTGGATCATGCTGTGATTCACAGCCCTTACCACAGCTATGCTGTTGCCCTCCCTGCACTTACCAGCTCTCCCTCACCAAACATCTGGCACCTTTCTGCCTACAGCCACTGCTCCCACTCTCTTGCACCCAAGGTGCTCAAGCGTCACCTCCAAGAAGGGCCAGCCCACTATCCCCACTAAAGGCTAGAGTCATCCAGCCGCTGTGGCTACCAGCCAGTGCCTGGGTCCAGATAGCTTAACCCCAAGGAACTGCTGCCCTCTCCCCAGTGAGGTCTTATACAGCTGTTCCCTTCTCCTTGCTTTACCCCAATGCCCCTGCACTGCTGATTTCCCCAGCCAGGCCAGGAAAGGAGGGGCAGAGGAGTCACAGGAACACAGCTGCTTATCTAATGCTATTCAGGACCACTTACCTAAACCAGGAGAGGTCCTGGTTCAGTGTTAGAAGAAAACAAGTCTTACGCTTACTTTTCCACTGTTGTGCAAGGAGTGCCCAAGAGTGGCTTGCTTGAATCTCTATCACCAAAGGAGCCAAAGAGGCTGGAGCTCAGCCCCACCCATGCCTTTTTGCACAATGAGCTCGTGGGGCTGATCAAGGGGAAGAACAACCTACCACAGCCAGTCTTCAGGAGCCCCACTTTTCCTCCAGCATGTGACAAAGCACCATGGGCACAGCAAACCACCCCTGGAGAGAGGTAGACTACCCACATAACCCCTCTAGCTTAATCAAGGAGAGTTCCTTGCCCTGAAGAAAATAGCCATTGTCCTTCCTGCTGCCGACAGCAAAAATGAGGACAGGATCTCACTCTGCTGTGGGGCTGCCACCCCCAACGGGTCCTGGCTTTTGCTGACAGACACTGTAGCCCACAAATACATTGGGCAGGAAGGATCCATACTCAGATCAACTTGTCAGCACTTGTGAGCTAAACTCACATTAGCACTGCAGTACCACACCTGGAAATGCAGCTTACCACTTTCAAGTGCTCTTAACAAGAAATGCATCCGGCAGAGTCACAAAGACACCTTCAGAGGCTTAACATTGCCCACTGTGGCAGCCCTCGCCCTTCCTCTTTTCCTCTCTCCTCCCTCCCCTCCATCTGCTGTTCCTTTGTAAGGGCCCCTGCGCATCTCTGTCACTTTAGGGACCATAAGTGGTACGGAGCCAGCGGGTATTACTCGTGTTGGGAGAAGGATGCTGTAACAAAAAAACTGGTGAGGTTTTTTTCTGGCATGCTTGCCCCTCCTCTCCAGCTGCCTCTGGCACATGCAAGGGGATTTGTCCCTTCTGCCCTGCAGCAACAAAGGGTACCACTCGTGCCTTGTTTTCCTGCCCCTCTCCCATGCTTACCTGTCAGCATCAGTCACTAGGGCCAGGCGTCCGTAGTCCCAAGCAACTTTACGCAAAATTGAAAAGACAAACAACAGTGCCTGAAAGACAGCGAAGAGGGAGCTGTGAGATGAGTCATTGTCCAGCTCTGCCCTTGTCCTCTGCGTGCAGAGCCCCAGGAACAGCGTGGCAGGAGGGGACAGTGACAGCACACTGAGGCCATGGGACAGTAAAAGTTCCCCAGGGCTGTTAAAAGTCACACTATCTGGATGGCTGTGGGAGGCAGAGATCCAGGATGCAACACAGAGTAGCTAAGTTAGCCACAGGATCAAAAGGCCCTCAGGTCCCATGGAGGAACAACCAAAGCCTTTGGGTGGGAAAAACTGCACGGACTTGGCATCATAAGCAGGAGTTCTGGGATGCAGGATTGACCTAACCTGACCCATGTCCTTCGGAAAATTTGCAACACCCTTCCACTGGCTTAGTGTGGTGGTATTGGAATTGAGTCAATAGTGGCTAAGGGACATGATCAGGGTCATTAAGTCAGCCAGCAGCAAAGTCAGGGGTGGCATTTTGGGCTCTGAACTGTAACCACCTGACCACAGTCATCCCTTCTCAGCTAATTAGGGGAGAAGGTATTGAAATAATGGTAGGTAGACTTACAAGAAAGCACATAAAATCAAGGGCTAGGACAGTGGGCACCCCGCCGAAGGGCAGCCCCTGCAGCACAGTGCTGCGGATGCGGGCGCTGTAGCAGTAGTCCTTGGTACTGTTGTTGCATGTGGAGGCTTTGCAGGTGGCCCCTGCTGAGCCCAGGGTGGCAATCACGTAGGGAAGCATCTCTACAGCTTCATCGTCTTCCCTGGGGAAAGGAGAGAAAGGCTTGGTTAGACACACACCAGCTGAATGACAGCATAGCCGTCTTGGAGTTAAGGGCCAACTCTGCCTGCTAGCACAGGCTTCTCTGCACTACAGGATTTCCCTGGGAACTGCTGTCCAGGGACAAGGTCATCTGGAGAAGCCTGCTGAGATTGAGGGGTGCTGGAAGGCTCAGATGCTTCAGCAGCTGTGGCCCCAGCATGCACAGTCCCAGAGCTCTCTTCCTTGTTCCTGTACTCTCACACCATTTAGGTGCACCTCTTTCTCACCAACTCCTCCTCTTCTCGAGGACATGGTGTCCCAGCCCGTTCCCCTCAGCAGGGAGAACATCTAGGTACAGGAAGGAATGAAAGGGTGGGGTGGTGGGGACATGGAAGTCACGTCTGGATGATGGAAACAAACTGCTACGGGACAGTTGCTGCATCACGATCCCACAATTTCCTTTGCCTGGCTGTGTGCCATTAGCTTTATTAGGCTGAATCACCACCCACTGCAGGCCTCAGCCCCAGCTCCCAGGGCACCCATCAGGGGCTGCTTACACCCTCTGCTTGTTTTCTTTCCTTCCTCTGACTTGGATGCGTTTAGACATGATGACAGAGAGGGCAGAGAGGAAGCTTAGATTATACTATTTAGCTGGGCAATATTTTATTTCTTTCAGTGCCCTCTCCAAATTGCTACAAGACCTGCAGCTGGGCTGAGGTCAGCATCACTGCAGCATCACTACTTGGACACAGGGAGATCTTCCTCCTGTGCAGAGCAGCAACATGGGAAACAGAGAAGACCATGCTAGCAATGCTGAGCATCATATGGATGGTCTGGAAAGAACAAATTGACAGCAGAAACACAACTGCTTTGTGGAACGGGGGAGAGAAAACCCCATCAGCTGCAGAAGGAAGCAGCGATAACAGACAGGAAGATCTACCCAAGCTGCCAGTCCCTGAACCACCCCTCTTATCCAGCATGCATCAACCACCCCAAGTCCTTCACTACCATCACATACCATGCAGAAGGGCTGGCTGGCACAGCAATTGCTGGGCAATGCTCAGAGGCTGCTTACTGAAGCCCAGAAATGCCATCCTGGTGGGCTGGCCAAAAGAGCAGCCACTTGCCTGAAGCACAAGCAAGCCACCACCACTGCCCAGGCCAAAACCTGTGCTGGTTTTGGCCTCCTGTCCCAGAGACGCCCCCAGCCACTAGTTCTGCCCTTCTAGCTCTGCAATGGATGGTGACATTAGCAGAGAGGGCACAGGGCTTTTTGCTGCTGCTCATGGGTATATCCTGGCAACCTCCCGCCTGGCTGCAGGGATTTATCAGCATCGCAGCACAAGGCTGGCTGGATAGTGACCACCAAACCGTTTGCTGCGGTGTCCTCGAGAGCTCCACTTCAAAGTGATCAGCTAGTACGGATGCATAGCTGCCAACCAGCTGAAGCACCAATAACAGAGGGCACAGTGACAAGCAAAAGCCCAGCAGGGTACATGCATTGAGGGGGGTCAGCCAAATAGGAAAAGCCACCGAGCAGCCTGTTGAGAGATATTCACAGGTACAGAGCTGGAGCAGGGCTGCCAGGAGCAGAAAAAGGGAGTAGAAAAGCAGGAGAAGAAAGCCAAGCCATGAGATCACAGTTGGGAACCAACTGGGGAGCCAGGCTAGATAATCCACCCTGGCTGAATTAATGAGAGACTCGGAAAGTCCAGGGGAGAGACTGGAAGAAATGATGGGATGAGACTCTCCAAAGGCAAATGACACGTTTTGGAGTGTGAATGGTTATACTCCTCTGTTTTTACCTCCGAAGTGCCAGGACTCATTGCAAAGAGAAATACCTTTCACCTCTCTTTTTGGGAATCTTGTAAACTTTTAGGTTGTAAACGGTATCTTACAGCAACGAGTTCCAGATGCAGAGTAGAAGGCTATGATCCCACTGTGACTCCACAGCCTTCAGTTTTCTTTCCACAGAGAGGAAAAGCAAAGAATAAAAGCCTCTGCTTTTTCTAGACCTACTAAGCTCACTACTGTTAAGTGCCCTCTCTTTCCCATGACACAAGGTGTCTTCCAGCTCTAACCACTCTCACCACACATCCCCAATATATCCTCTCTTTTGACCCTGCAAAAGGTGACCAGAACCACATACAATATCCTGGGTAGGGAAATGACCCTGACTGCCAGAACAGCATCCTAATGCTCTCCGGATCTGTCCTCACACTACTCCTCGTGCAGCTGAGCATGACTTACTCCTCTGACGGCATCCTTACATATTGAGGAAAAGCATCTCGATAACTGGCCCGCAGTGCTGCTGCCCTGAGTAGCAATGGTAATTTAGACGCCAGCCATGTCCCTGAGCAAGTTATTCCTTCCACTACACCTGGCTGTATGCTTCCAAGAACCCACTTTCTCCTTGCTTCACACCACTTCACCTCATATGGTGTTGCTTTGAGTCGCTTCATCTTGACCAATCTGAACAACTTCAGGGTATCCTGAGATTTTGAGTACCTCGCTGCACATTATGTTTCCCAGGTCATTAACAGCAAAGATCTCACCCATGCTCAGCACACTGAAATTGCTCGTTCACTCCTATGCTTTGTCTGTGGACCCTTAGGCAGTTTTTGATCCAGGACTCTTAAGTGTCCCTCCAGTGGACAGTTTTCTTAACGGTATTTTTGAGGAATTTCTGAACATCCAAGCAACTCACACAAGCTGGCTGAGTATTACCTATTATTTTACTGAAGTACCAAAAGACTCAAAACAGATCAGGGAAGTACGATTTTCTTCTGCAGAGACCAAACTGTTTACCTCATTCCTGCATGTTTTATAGCCCCATTTTCCAGTCGTTTTTCTAAAAGAAACTAGGCTCATATGCTCACATTGCCCATGACCCTATCATAAGCATTATTTATACAAACAATTACATGTTCAAGACCAACTTTGCAAGCCTATGGGTAATTTAAGCCACATTTCACAGAGATGAGTCCCAGAGATGCATTTGTTTTTCTAAAGTCTAAAGGATGGACTGGAACGGACTGGGAATAAGCCTTCCCAGCCTCTCCAGGAACCTGGCCAGAACATCCAGCAATGGAAAAGCTGTAACATATGCCCAAGGGTTACATCACCTTTTCATCAGCCCAGCCAGGTAGCACAGCAGCAGACAGCACCATCCCTGCGGGATGCAACCTCCCACCCAGCTGGTGAGCACAAGAAGGGGCTCCCCAGGGAGACAGAGGTGCTTTAGGTGTGTGGGAAGGCTGGGAGAGCTTGCAGGGATGGATGTCCTGAGCACTTCTGCCCTTCCAGTTCCCCCAGCTGCATGCATACCTGGCAGCAGGCCAGAGGCCATCTGCTGTCCCATTGCTTCAGGTCAGACCCACCAAGGTGCCCAGCCTCTTCTGAGGTAACAACATGAATTAGACAGCTAAGGAAAAGCTTGGTGACCACCTCTGCAGTCTCGATTGATAGCGCCTACCTAGTATCCTTCATCTGAAGGCCTTCCCCAGGAGTCTATCGGCTGAGCAGGAGGTTGGCTGGTCTTGCCAGGCACAGTGCAACCCGTGGGCCTGGCAACACCTCTGTCCTCACACTCAGTTTGCACCTTGGTCTCAACGGCCACTCCAGGGGACCTCCTGTCCCCATCCTCAACTGGACAGGGCATGCTGCAGTATGTCCTGTGCTGCAAGGTGCAGGTCTGGTCCTGGAGGCAGTTCACATTGGGTGTAGTGCTTTAAGCAGAGCCCAGGTGGGGAGGAAAGGTGGCACTTGCGGCAAGCACAGTCCTGCAGCACAGCAGCATACTTCCCAATTATGGAAATTCCCTCCAGCAGCACAGGAGGGAGAAGAGGACTTCTCCAGCAACAACCATTCCCCTCCCCAAACACGCACCTGATGCCCTGCCTCCACCCACAGCAGAACAGAATGGTTTTGCAAAGCTTTCTGTTCAGATGCCACTGCCTGCCTCTGGAGAAGGACCCTGGGTGCCTCCTTATACCTACGGTGCCACAGCAGGCAAGAGAGCCCCTGAGATCATGCAGGCTGTGCTGTACCAGGAGGGGGACACAGTTAAAGGTGCCTTTCCTGGTCCCTCCTTCCCCTCACAGGCTGTAGGACAGGGTGAGTTTGGTTTCACCTGGGCTGTGATGCAAACATCAGTGCAAGCTCCTGCTCATCAAGACAGCCAGGGCTCTGGGAGGTAGGAAGCCATTGCAAGGGCTGGGGTGGTGGGAACCAGCCTGTGGCATCCAAGCCCTTCCCCAGTGGTGAGTATGGCTTCCCACCACAGCTAACAGAGGGGTCAAAGAGGCACGAAGAGCAGGACATCAAACTAGGTCCCACACAAGTCCTGGAGCCTTCCTGTTCTGCACTCTGCACATTTAATGCTGACTTCCCCAAAACAGCAAGGGCAGCATAGAAAGACTTGCCAAAAGGCATTTTTTGCTCTTATTCAGCAATACTAAACTCCATCCCCTTCTCTATGAGCAGCAGGAAGTGGGGAGGGAGGAATGGCAGTCCCCCTGCTTTCCCCATCCCCAGAGAAGCCTGCTCCCTGCCCTGCACCACAGCTTTAACATCCCCAGCAGGACCAGTGTGTCCACACTGCTCCATGTTTCTGCCCCCATGTGACAGAAGCAGAGGCACACTGCTTCCTAGCCGAAGTCCCTAAAGCATATCCCACCCGGTGCTGCAGTGTGCACAGCCTTCAGCCCAGCTTCTGCCTGCTAAGTCTCTGCAAACACAGCTCTGGGAACTGCCACTCTCCAGGGCTTGGCGGATCCAGCAGGGCAGGGGCTCTCCTCCTCCTTGCCTTTGTCCTTGGCCTGCAGGTCACCACAGCTCGCTGGGTTTTCCTCTTGGATGAGCACTCACGTGGGAGCCAAGCAAGACTCCATGCTCCTGCCTGTTCATTGCAGAGGGGAAGAGGGAAGAATGCGGCAAGGCCGGGAAGCCCAGGATGACATACCTTGGCCCTTGCAGCCTGAGAGACAGCCACAGAAAGCATGCATCAGTATTGCTCACAGGGTCATCCTGCAGTCTGGGCAGGGGGTGACACCCAGCAGAGTCCTGAGGGGCTCTTCAGGAGACCAGAAGGCACCCATTGAGGAGGCTGCCTGACTCACACTGAACTCTGCCACAGCACAGTGTGGCTGGAGCACACAAAAATAGTACTGCAGGCCCTCCCAAGTGGAGCATTTCCCATTGTCCTCACCAGCTCATCCTGGAGTCTCTGCCCCTCATGCCCAGCACTTGCATTCCCTGCCAAACCCATAAGGAGAAAAGAAGAAAGAGAAAGCACTCTGCTGGGACTCCGACAGGAGTGCTGCAGAAGCTGGACAGCCGTCTTAGGGGCAGACAAATTCACTGACGTGGGCAAGTGTCTAGCTGTGTTCTTCCTGCCACACCACTGATGTCGGCCAGACATGAGGAGGTGACCTGAGAAACGCCTGCAGAAAAACACAAATCAACAAAGCATATGCCTGCGCTTACAGCCAGAATGATGTAAGCATACAAGGTACATTCATTTGTTTTCTCACCGGTAAATGTTAATAACCCCATCTGTAATTAGAACAGGGAGATTGTGCTCTGGTAAAGACACATTCATTTATGGAAACGTGACAGTCTCACAACAGGGTGGTGGCACAGACAGCTGGATACCAGCAGGTCTGGGGTTAGGAGACTGGAGATTTCCAGATTAAAAAACAACCCCAAACTTGCTAAATCTCTAGGTCATGACACTCAGGGAAGTGACGTGCGTTTTGGTTCCTGGCCCCAGAGGGTGCTGGGGCCATAGCCTGTACCTTAAGCTGCTCTTCTGGAGTCCCTTTGTCTCCCAAGCACCACTGTGATGGTAGGGATGTGAGCCTCAGAGGACCTGCCACCCTGAACTCCTACCTGCCAGGGTAACACAGACCTGCCTGCACTGGGCACTTGGGGACTCTCATGTAGCAGCTGGCACCTACAGTTAAGGGATCCTTTTCACCCCCCAAACAGCCACCTATAAACAGGTAACCTATACCAGCACCATGATGGCGAGAGCTTTGTGCAAACCACTTGCAGCCATGCACAGACCATGGGAAGAACAGTCTGACTGTTGGTGAGCAAGCAGGGAAAAGCTTCAGGAGACAGGAGAAGAGGGCTTGCAAATTAGCTGAAAGCCTTTCCCCGAGTACAGCAGCAAAGAGAAAGGGTAAATAGCACTCTTGCTGCAGGCAGAACAGTGGGAAAGCTGCCCCACACCATGCTTCAGACCTGGCACAGGGCTTTCAGGCAGCTGAAGGCTGGAGAAGTGCTGACATGATGGGTGCAGTGAGGAGGAACACGATGTGCAGGCCAAGGGAAAAAGCATCAAGAAGCAAATGTGCTACCGGTGCATTTCAAACAAGCCTGGGCAAAGCACCCACAAGCACAAAACAGGGATCAGTCCTGTATCACCAGGAAGGAGGAAGGCCTGCCAAAGCCCTGCATCTCTCTGCCTCCTCTCCATTTCCCTCCAGTCAACGTACAAAGCTCCCTGCATGCTTCATCGTCTGCGTGAGCCAGTCAAGCAGACACTGGACCTCCAAAGCTTTAATATGGCAAGCTCAGCTTCTTCAAAGCAAAAACTAAGTGCACCCTTGCCCTGAGTCCAAAGCCCTTCCTGAGGCTGGCGTTGCATCATGCCTCAAATATGTACCAGCAAAGGGCATCATACATTTTTTGTGTGTATCAGCTCCTAGCCCCGGTGTTGGCAGGTAACATCACTGTCACAGCCAGCCCCAGCCCCATTCTGCTCAGAGCATCACTTTGTGGCAGCTGTGTACATCCCCGCTGCTTGGGTCCCCCTGATCCTGCTCCCGGCACAGCTGTAAGAACAGCCAACCACACAAGTGACTTATCTGCACTGTAACTGTGTTGAGCAGAGATGGAAGTAGACTGTAACAGCAGGGAGCCATGAGAAACTTGGGTTTGATTTTCTCCTAAAGGCAACCGAGACGTACACAGCTCACTTCACGAGCAAAACAGGAAGGAAGCATGGCTTCCCCACCCAAAAGGAGGAGGGGAACTTCTCCCAACATTCTGTCCTGAACCTGCGAGAGGGTGATCCTGAAGGGACACAGATGTTTTGGAGACTGCTGCTTACTTTCTGGGGTTCAGTACTGGACTGCTCCTTAGTTTCAAAGGCTTGAAACAGGGTTGTTTTTTTGAAGAACTTCTTTCCCTGGGGAAAAAAATCCACTCTGCAAGCTGCAGAATCTCAGCATCAGGGAAATCTTCAAGTTTCAGGTGAAACGAAGACATTTTATTTCCACAACTTCATCTTGACAGTCCTCCCTTGACCAGGCCACATAATCCCTCTTCTTTCTTGGAGGTTCTTTTCTCATGCATGATTTTGAATAAGAACAAGAGATTTTGGGTGCTAACTTCCATGAAGGTCAGGGAATCTGTCCATTTCACGACTCTCTCCTTTTCAAGATCACACAGGACAGTCAATCACAAAACCTTGCCTTTGAACATAAGCAAAACTCTTCATACTGCCTTCACCCACTGGAAATGGTCTGCCTTGCCAAGTGATATGGATTTAGTTCCAGACAGCTAGGTCTTGTTTATGCTTCTTTTTTACAGGAACTCCCTCCAATCTGTTGGTAGCGCTTTCAAGTCATATGGTACCCTGAACATAATGTACCATGCCAAGAGGGGCTGTTCCACAGCTTGAAACCCTGGTACGCTGTGGGTCATGCTCCTCATCTTGGCTGGCTAATCCGTCCTCTGCCTAAAGGCTCTTTGGTCTCTCTGGCTCTGTGTTTTGATCTTATGCCACATCATGCTGCCCTCCTGCCTCAGTTTTCATACCCCTTTGGACTGGGTGCTTCTGGGCAAGAGGTGTCTGTCCCTGCTCAGCCATCAAGAAACCTCCAGGGAGGTTTGGTGGAACATCAGCACCCATGCAACACCATGCTGCGGCTGCACAGTCAGCAAGGCAGCTCAACTGCCTCCATTCAGCTACAAGGAACCAACACAGCCCCCAGCATTTCTACATCACTAAGGGAAGGTCCCCAGCCCCACCTTGTTCACCTCCTGACAAATACTATGGAGTCTTGACACCACCTGGACGTCCCCAGGGTCCCATCCTTATGTCCCACCCTAGTCCACAGCAAAAGGCCCGTCTCCTCCTCCACCATCAAGAGGAAGCCCAGACCTATCCAACAGTTCCCCATGTCAATCAGCTCTCAGTCTGTACAGCAGAGTCACAGCCAACCTGATTTGCATTAAAGTTTGAGTGTTATATTTCATGAGTCACCGAATCAAACACTTTAGTTCCAAATATATCTACCTGTCACTTTCCCTTCAAGCCCCTGGGCTGTAAATCTATCAGAAAGAAATCAAGTTTGTCTGCCAGCTTGTACCTTACAGTCTATAAAGAAATGCCGCTTACTGTTTGGCTTCCCTTGTTTCCTGTAGGCATATGCTGGTAGTGATACAGCAAACACAACATAAATGAGTGGTGAGACTGACAAGGCAATGGACTTCACATTGCATATTCTGCAGAGCAGCAGCCATATGGCCACCAAACGCTGGTTGGGTGCAAGTCCCAGAAAACAGGGCTTCTTCATCTATCACCCAAGACCCCAGCAGTAACAACTCTACCAATTCCCAACAGATGTTCACTAAACTCAAGGATGGAGACTCTACTGTCTCTTAACACCAGTGGTTTTCAGCTTCTGGTTTACGGATCCCAGTAGCACATGGGCTGTTACTCAGAAATTGACTTCTTGGTTATCTCCTGCATATCTATTATCAGCGCTTATGCTACTTGCACATGGTCTGCGCTTTCCTTGCAAAATATCTATGGGCCTGCCCCAGGCTGGCTCTCCCATACTTCATTCTTTAGGTGAGAGTGACTATTTATATAGGATCTTTACTGCGCAAATATCACTTCAGCTTTTGAGCACTGTTAAGGTGAGCTGTTCAGGTGTGTGATATCTGGCTTGGCTGAAATATGGATCAATCTCCTTGGTGATCTCTTATTTACTCAGAATTTTATCATGTCCCCCTCCATTTCTAAGTGACCAAATGCCATCTTGTCTGTTTCGCACAGGCACACATTTTTACCAGGAGCTTTGCACGTCTCTGGTCTCATCCCTTTTTCCTTTGTTTATCAGTAAGCTCACCTCATCTTAGAGCTTCTTGTTTATCTCTGAACTTAATCCTCTTGTGCATAGGGGAGTGTTAACATACTTGCCTTCCCTCATGCCCCATATCTGTCCCCTACCAGTCACACAGACTGGGTATTCTCATCTGAACCCGTCTTTTCCTCTTGAGTGAAGCATATGTGTGCCTCTCAAACCCAGGTTTTTGAGCTAGTCTCTCAAGGTCACATTGACTGTTCACTACTGCATGACAGAAATCTTTACCTCCTTGCAGCACAGTGCTCAAAGACACAGGAATTTTGTCCACTGGGCATAATTACAATTGCTTACCTACAGTGTGGTCAGCACTTCCCACCAAGGAAACCCTTGGTGATGCAAGTTACCAAGCATTGGCAAGGAGCATCTCTCAATTGCCCAAGACACCTCTCAGGGCTCCACAGCTTGTTCCTCACCAGGGGCTGGCAGGATACTCTACTGTGTTAGCCCTGGGAGCATCCCTTCTCCTTACTCTGCAGCATGCAAGTTGCTCAGAGGTTATTGGAGCTAAACTTCTCTCTTGCCCAGTCCTCCCGCCCTAAGCACCGATAATACCACACTCAGCACACATAGGGTTGGGGTAGTATTTCTCTTGGATGGTACTGCAGAAAAGACTCATGCCCCTGCTTTGAGCAATTGCTCCATAGAGACCCAGGAAAATTGAAACCCTGCATCGCTTCAGGAAAGGTGGCAAAGCAGGTGCATGCACTGCTTAGAGCAGCATCCCTGGAGATGATGCTCAGCAGCACACAGAAAAAAAAACCTCCTTCATATCAGAAGGTGAGGAAGCTTGGTACCAGCAGGGAAGGGACCACCAGCCTTGCTCTCTCATCCAGCAGAAAACACACATGATGTAAAACCAGAAGCCTAGAGGGAAACACCTTCCCTTGTGGGCCCTGCGGAGCAAGCGGTCAGGATGCTGCATGACCTCCAGTAGAAACAGCCTCTCAATGTTGCTTCTACAACACCACAAACATCTCCAAACCCTAGCACCTGCACCCTTCCTATAACAAATAAAAGCTGATTCTTTTCAAAGGTCCTTAAGCAAACTGCGACTCCAAGTGTTTGCATTTTGCAGGCTGGGGATGTTCTCGCCTTTTCCTTACAGCACTCCTAGGGTAGCACTTGCCTTGCGGAGTTGGTCTACAAAGGACCCACAGCACAGGGAAGCAACAAAGGTCTGCAGAAGGCAGAACTGAGCTCCTTTTACAACTCTGTACTGAGAAGAAATTCAGCAGCCACAGCAGGAAAAGGAAAGATGTCTATTGTTCCTCAGTGACAGCAGACATCAGCAAAGGGCTCTTGTAGCAAGAGGTCTGGATGTGGCCAACAAGCCAGGACAGTTATAGGAGAACATCTAGGAACCAGCAGTCTGCATTTGGGGGGTAATCATGACATGAGTCAGAGCTCCGGCAACAGCAGCACAGCCCAACCCACAGCACAGCACCAGGGCACTATGCACAGGGCTGCCACACCACCCAGTATAACCAAGAACAGCAGAGCAACCTTGGTCACAAGGATGTCCAAACTAGGACACTGTGATGCTAGAAAAACCTTGAGGCTTCACGGCACACAGTTCCCCTTATGCACTGTGTCCAAGCAGCTACTGAACTCCAACAAGGGAGATAGAGGCTGTGAGACACCAATTTTGAGCTCCTGCTGGGCACTGAATAAATAACAAAGGTCATAGCAGAGCGAGACAGGCATTAAACACAGCTTTGAGAATGTCCTTGCCCTCAAGCCCTCATCTATGCTACTGAGAGAAAACTGGTGGACCTCACTTGCCCAAAGATGTCCCAGCTCCTCTTCTGCAGGATGTTTGCTCTGATGCTGCCAGAAGGCTCTAATCTAGAGGCAGCTCCCCGATAACCTTTACCTGCTGGGAAGAATGAGGGTTGAACCCCTCTTTTTGAGTTTTCAGGGCAGCTCTGGCTGCCTTCGACTGCCAGGGCTGGGGTCTGCAGCTGGGAATCACTTGCATGCCCCAGGCTGGGGACACTGGGCTCTCAGCCAGCCACCAGCACTCAAGAGATGCCGACTGGGCTCTCCTTTTCAATGGTCTCTCTCCACTCTGTGGGGCTTGGCAAGAGAAGCTGGGCCTGCTTAGGAACACAGGGAACAAAGCAGCAGTCGGGCACTGGGCACACAGGCGATAGTGCCTAGCTGAGATCTGGAACACTGAAGTGGTACTTCAAGGCAAGCAGCCTGGCTCCCAGACCCACAGATAAGGGTGTGTGAGATAAAGTGGCTGCTTGGACTTGGAGGAAGGTGCTGAATTTTCAGTAAGACATGGCAGTGCAAGCTTTGTGTCATCTGGACTCTATCTCAATGTTAGGACAAACAAAGAAACAGTACTTTAACTGTGCAAAGCCACTCTGAGTCACTGTTTATCCATGGAGCACAGCTCCTCAAGAGCAAATATCAAGCCTATGAAAGTCCACTAAAGACTTGCAGGTAACCTGGGCTCCTCTTGCCCACAGCCCCAGCTGAAGCCAGGGTGCTCACACCTAAGGCCACTGAAATCTTGACTTGACATCAAGGAGATGGCTTGAAAGTCACCCCAGAAGCAATGTGGAACACACCAAATACTGTGCACCAAGGGCTGCTGGAGGTGAAGTCAGGAAGGGCCCTCCTGCCCATACAGACCAGCATCACACAGAAGAACTAAGACCTGATACCTAGCAGCCCCCACAGGCATGCCTGCCTGGTGGCCACTGCATCTCCAGGCTGTGGCACGGAAAGGAAAATAGCAGCAGATGCTTTCCATGGGCTTGAGTCTGCAGAACACCCAGGAGCAGCTAAGCATCATGACTTGGAGCTGCTGTAAGGCAGCCTGCACACCTGGAGGCTGCTTACCATGGAAAGCACTGCCCTAAACAGAGTGCAAATCAGTGGTGAACTGCCTGATTGGAACTGCAGTGGTAGCCCTGAAAGGGACCATGCTCAGAACAACTGCACTGCTCCCATCCCACCACCTCTGCTGCCAGGCTAAGCCCTCCTTATGTGTCAGTGGGAGCCAAGACCCATTGCTTATTCTGGATACGTTTCCTGAGGCCACCTCTCCCTCCCAAAGCACTCCCTTGTACTCTGTACTTCCACAGATGACTTCTAACATCAAAAGAAAACAGCAGGACGGCACTGATATCTGCAGCCCAGGTGCCGCAAACCTGGGGTGAATCTCATCTCTGACCTCATGTCTCCATCCTTGCATGAAACCTTGAAGTTTGAAGGTCATCCTGTACCCACAACCCTAACCCTCCCCTGGACACAGGTACCAGCACACAGCACAACAATGGCAGGATGCACCAAAGTGCACCAAGAAATCACACTCTTGGCTGTCTGTTCTCCTTGCATGGAAGAGGCATCTGGCTGTATGGACTGATGCGAGGCGCAGCATCACAGAGGGGGGCAGGATGGGCAGTACACCCAAATAAAAAGGAGCCAGTGGACCCCAGAGACAATCAGGGTACCTTCAGACAGCAAAACTGTTCTTCGCTGGTTTGCACGCTAGAGAGGGTGAACATGCTGTTCCATACCTCATAACTAGATTATGACAACATATCACATGTATTGCACGAAAAGACAAATCACTCATTACAGCAGAGGCCCATTCCTCTACTACAATGCAACAGAACAGCAAGTAGTTCCTCCAGAATTTTCCTTACCGGCGTGAAGTTTGTCTGGCCTTCCCAAACACATCACAGGAGCAGGAGTATAAAAATAATTAGTAGATTATGGCATTCTGAGATTAATTACTAATTAATAACCGAGATGATATTGCTGTTTAGTATTTCTCCCAGCACAAATCTAGCTTTGGCAGCTGTACGGGCTAATGCTTGTTAAGATATTTCTCCAAGGATCTTCATGCAAAAGAAATCAGCCCTGCTCAAGAAAGCTCCTAAGTACATACTTATCTCAAAATGCTCTCACTGAAGTCATCATAACTTAAGTACATGGCTAAATTAAAGTGTTTACCTAAAATGGGACAAACTTGAGCACTGTGCTCCGCTTCAAGCATCAGACGTTTTCCAAGCCCATTCTCTGAACCCCAGCTATGTGTACCAGTTATCAACCCAGTCCCAGTTGAGCTTCTCAGGGTAGAGGCAGCAAAGATCAAGTAGCTCAATCAGAATTTTTCTTTGATGATGAGAAATACATTCCTGCAGCACCCTTCATAGTGACTGGTTAAATAAATGATCCTAGAACAGAAAGCTTTCTTCTCTTTATGGGGAAATGGTTCTGGCAGGCTTGAAAGGCATACCATTCCTCCTGATCTGTTTCCATATTTCACTATTTCTGCTTCTGGCTGTGTCTCCAAAAATACTGCCCCCCATTTCTCAGAGAGGGGATTGAAGATCCCTTGCTATCAGGAGACGTCTCACCTGCCTCCACTCACCTTAAGCTAAGCTCTGTACACCTGACATCTTTCCAAGCACACCTTCCCAGCCTCTGACTGTTTCCATGGCTCATGTTTCTGCACGGTCAGCATCTTTCTAGCTGTATTGTGCCCAAACATCCAAGATATAGTTTGAGCCAGAGGGTCGTCTTGTTCTGCAGTGTAACTCCTTTGCTTTCATAGCCCATGAGGCCAAAGTGTTCTCTTTCAGTCACATTGTAGCCAAATAGCTAAGCCTCTATACCCTGTCATCCTAGCTTCTTCTCTTGCTTCCCATTTCATTCCGGCACAGCTGCCTCCCATGGTGTCCAAACCATCCACAGCAGGAGGGGAAAGCAAGCTTTAAAATTTTTTTTTAAATAAACACAGTAGTTTGACAAGTGTCAACTGTTATTTGGTGAACTTGAGTTTTCCCATTTAAATCAACAAGCATTTGAACATCCAAGTTGTCCCATTTTTACATAGTGGGACACACCTGAACCTTGTGGCCAGATATCAGAATAAATGTCAGGGCTTGCCTGGCTCCTGGCAAACACTACCACACAAGAAACAGCCTTTGTGTCTCCATCACTGTTTTGGAGTATTTTGAAAAGATGTCCTGCACTAAAGCACTTGAGCACCTCCTAGTTTCCTCAAGCAGCTGTATGATCCAAGGTCTCCTGCACTCCCACTGGGGCAGGTGATCTACAGATCCCAAGGGCAGAAGCGAACCCACTAAACACATGATGGAGAAGCTTCCTAACGTTTGCTTTTCAGATCATGGTGTGGAAAGACATGTGCTACATATGCTGGGCATAAGGCAGGAGCCATTCACAGGGCATCTTGCTTTTTATCAGTGTAAAAAGTGCAGCCACACTGCCTCATCTCACATGCCAGTCAGGCTGTTCCTGGGATGCCTTTTGCCTCTCTCTTCCAACACATCCCAATCAGCTCAGAGAAGCCAGCCCCATACTTCATAGGAAAGCACTAGGCAGTATTAGATTCACATGGCTGAAAACACCACCCGGACAATGTAGAGTAAGGCCAGACAACACTGCTTATTTGATCAGCAGCTCGAGCAAAGCCTCCACTCCTCAGACTGCGAGAGCTTTCAGATTCAGTTTGCGCTTTCCGAGCCACCACTGCCCTCCAAAGAGCTCGCAGGCAAGTCCAGCTGCTCCTTTCTCCCAGTCACTCTCCCCTATTTGGCAGGGGGGAAGGCTGCAAAACCAGTAGTCTGCTGTTTAAGCATCACCCTAGCAGGAGGTGCATCCCAGGCATGCCAACACACAGCTCCTCCTAGAATCACAGCTGCCTCTGGTGGGGACATCCCCTCTCCACCCCACATTGCTGGGGCTGGGAACATACCTCCCAGACCTGCCTTTGGCAGGGAAGGTGGCCGGCTGCCGCTACGGCAAACCCTGCAGCTGCACTTAGCTCCTCCAGGGCCTGAAATGGGAAAGGACATGGATGCAGGAGGGCAGCATCTCCATCAGCCTCTCCTCCTGGGTGGCCAGCCCTGCCGCTGCCACCCTGCCTGCCTGTTTATGCCTGAAGCTTGCCACAGCAATCCTGCCACAGGCCCGTAAGCAAGCGGGGAGGCTGGAATTTCACCCCCTGGCACCCTGCCATCTGCTGACGCCACCCGACCGGCATCCCAGTCAAAGCCTTTGAGGAATCCCCGCGTACGGAAGTCAGGCCTCTGCTGAGGCTGCGCTGCCAGCCACCAGGCACAGCTGCCAGGGACCCACTGCTGGGTCTGGTGGCAGGCGGACATGTCCTATCAGGATCAATGCTGGGACCTCCAAGGATCAATTCTGCTGCATGGGGCTCTGCTGGGCTACATGTCAAACACACACCTGAGAGCTGACTCAATTACTGCAGCTCATCAGAAATCTGCAGCCCCAGCAGCACTTTAGGGTCAATGCCTACTCTCCAACTGGCACAGGCATACAGATGTGTGTGTGTGTGTGTGACCAGGTAGCAATCAAAGAGAGATCCCTCACTTGGTGTCTTCCACCCAGCACCCCGGTGGGCACAGAAAAGCAGCCTGGGGCAGTCATCTGCTCACCTTCAGAGACTCACCCAGATGCTGGCCACATACCTTCTTCCAAGTCAGGGACTATCGCAACAGGAGGGAGCGGACAGCAACCCTGCCCCAAGTTTTACCCCGCTGCTGCCAGCTGCAGTACCTTTGTCCCTACATGAAACACCTGCACCCCCTCAGGGATAACTGTAGCCCAACACAGCCATGTACATCTCCTTCCTCCTGAATCCTAGCTGCTTACAAGCCTCCTCTCCAATGCCCCCATCCACATGGCTGTGAATGGCTTCCCAGGGCTAGAGGTGGCAGAGCTGGTGCTCAGGCAGCATCCCCCCAGCCATGCCCACAGTTTCCAGGCCCAGGTCCCACTATGCCCGTGCTAACCAGCAGAGAAAACTCCTCCCAATATAGCATCAGTTGCCTATTTATAACATGCTGTTTACCAACACCAAGCACTCTTGTTGGAAGCGGAGGACGAGATGAGTCAAGGAAGCATGAGCAAGGAACCTTTCTCCTGTCATGGGAAGATGAGGGGACCGTGGGAGGGTTACTTATGGCTGGGTGCTGCAGCACAGCTGATCACCTGCAGCTCCCTCACCAATGCAAGCAAATTCGCGGGCACGCTCAGCATTTTTTTTTCACATCAGACCCTTAAGTGCTGGGAAGATCTTCCTGTAAAAGGGTGAGATCAGATCCAGCGCACAGGAGTGCACCAGCATCCTCTTCCAGCCTGCTCCAGGCTTGGGAAGCAGAGAGTGCCAACAGGTGTTGGAAAACAAATTTAACATAAGGTCTCTGAAAACCTCCTGACAGCTTCTGGGACCCTCTTCCAGCAGCTCAATGAAGGACTTGTGGTTGCTACAATGCTTTGACAGGGTTCCTTCAGGCACTGCCCATCTCCAGAGTTAACCACAACTCTGCCAGCCAGCAGACCTCTGGCAGGTGGGTGGGAAGGCAGCCCCCACCACTCACCCTTGCCCAGCCTCCCCTCTGGACAGTCACTCTCTCACTGCATTTGCTCAGCGCTCCTGGCAAGAGTTAGATTTGGGGTGCTGTATGAACCAAGGACATCTGACTGCTGAGGCACTAACGATGCCAGCCTTCAGCAGCAGGCAGAGATGAGTAAACAACTAAATTTTGCTATGGGTCTCAAGGTGGGGTAGGGGTAGGAGAGGGATTATAACCCCAGAGCCACACAGCAATGTCTCGCATTTGGGATACCATCCAGGAACATGCTCCTGAGCAACAGAAGGCGAGAAATGAGTACCTCTTAGGGCTCCTTAAATTTTGCAGACTTTCTCTGGTGTTCAAGGTACCCCCTCCTAGGCGGCTGGAAACAGACACTGTGTGATGTTATTGAACTGCACAGCCATATGGTGGCAGATCAGACTCCTGAAGCCCATCCAGGTGAAACAACCAATGCCAGCCCCTGGCTCCTCCCAGAGCCACCACCGCATTTTCCATTCCTCCCTTCCTGGCTTCATCCAGCCATCTCCTGACACCAGGCTCATTTTTAGAGCCTTACATTTTCCTCTCCATCTTTTAGAAAGTTATTGCTTTCCTGCCCTCAAATAGCCAACACCTCTTCCACCCTACCAAACTGGTAATGGACCTCCTGGCTCTGTTCCCCTCTGTCATTTCCCGCATCCATCTCCTATACCACTGCACTTTACCAGCTCCAAACAGGCTGGCGAGGATGCACATTTACATTAAGAGGCTGGATCGATGTCTGAGTTTTTAACCTTTCCAAACAGGCACAGGGAGGGCTGTGTCAGGGGCTTTACCAGAAAGCCTCAGCTGGGGCTTGGTACATGTTCTGCCAAGGCTTGGAGTATACCACCTTGGCTGCAGGAACATCATCACACATAGGGTCCAAGAACTGCTAGTTAACTGCAAATTGAGTTTGGGCTATAAGCCATCCACTCAGCTCACCCTCATGTGCCATCCCTTCAGCATGGCTTCTCTCCACAGACAAGCCATGGGCTCAGTGGACGTGCAGGCTTCTGCACTCCATGTGCTGCCAGAGGTGGAGACACCATCAGCACTGCCTGTGCCCAGGATGATCCTTCACTTTCTTCATCCTCCTAGCTCACCCCAATAGCTGCTGCTGTGCCCCCACTCTCCGCCAGCTTCCCACACATCCATGAGGCAGCTCCCGGCCATTGCCACCTGAGCCCCAGCCCACCTGCTCCTCCTAGCACCAATTCACCCACCCCCGGTGCTGAGTCACTCCTCACCACTCACAACCACTCATCCAGCCTGCCTCCTGTGGCATCCCCACCGCCCCAAGTCACAGGGTGAGGTGTCAGCACTCTGTTTTAGAGAGTCACAGTAGACCAGTGATGCAGGACAGCCTGGCTCTGCTCTGCATCCCACTCCAACCAGCTGCATGACCATGGGCATGCTGCTGATACACTCTGTGCTTCTGTCCATCAGAACGACATAAAACCCCTCCTAGGGTCATCACATAGTTAACTGATAGGCATTAGAAAGATACACTACTTTCCAGATTAGATTTACCAGTAGCACACAAGTATTTCTTGCTGCATGTACCCCCACCTATAGTCAGCCAAAATCCCTGTTGAGTTACTAGGAGTGCAGGGTATATCCTGGAGCTATGGTCCTCTGCTCCCATCCCTAAATTCAGGGAAGTGACAGGGAGCTGCCACTGCCCCGCTGCCCCTTCCTCTACTGGGGCTTTTGGATTTGCCCCTCTCCTGGTTGAGCAACACCTGTTCTGTTCCTGCTTGAGAGCGTCACCATCCACAGGATTAAAACCAAAGATGTTTTTGGATGGTTTCGCAGCTGCTTGCTGGGGTAAGTGTGAGAGCACAAGCTTCATGTCACCTCTGCCAGCTCAGGTCAGCTCTGAGCAGCCAGGGAGATGCCCAGGCAGGCAGCAGTGCTCCTTATGAAGTTATGCCACTGCTAGTGGCATCTTCCATCCAGGTCAGCGCTTGGGCTCTTCAGGACCAGGTATACCCCCTGCCCTCAAGGGAGGGGTAGTGGCACTGAGCAGCAAGTTTGTCTCAAGGAGTGAGAAAGAAGGAATAAAACACCCCCTGTCCACCTGAGGCCTAAGTCAGAGGACCCCCCGCCAGCCCCATCATAGCCTCTCCTGCCTGTGGGCAGTGACCATCTTCAGGTACCTGCAAGGAACAGCAGTGCTGCTCTGCTCAGTGTCCCCAGCTGCCAGTCCCCATCCACAGGCTATTCATTCTGTGCCTCACACAGCTCCTCCATATTGCCTCCTGCTACCTGCTACTTGTCTCCACCATCACCTTTTCTCATTTCGTTCTTCCCTGCCTGGAGAGGACTTCAAGTTTATGTTAGGACCAGACCAATCCCCAGCCCTACGAGAGGATCCCAACAGAGACAGCACATATGCTTGATTACTTTACGTGGTCCGCTCTTTTCCCCCAGCAAGCAGAGTCATCGGACTAGGAGCAGAGAAACCTCATCTCAGCTATTCCCTTTGGTATTTGTTTTGGTGCCGCAGTGCTTGGGAAGGAGTGGGAGATTCCTCCCTCGGCATGGCAGGCAGTAGGGTGTGCCAGCAGGGCCTCCTCCTGGACCTTCTCACCTGCTGGGTTACCAAGGGATCACAGAATCACAGAATATTCAGAGTTGGAAGGGACCTCCAGAGATCATCTAGTGCAACTCCCCTGCTTAAAAGCAGGATCCCCTAGAGCACATCACTCAGGACTGCATCCAGGCGAGTCTTGAAAACCTCCAGAGAAGGAGACTCCACATCCTCTCTGGGCAGCCTGTTCCAGTGCTCTGTCACCCTCACTGAAAAAAAAGTTCTTCCTCATATTTAAATGGAACCTCTTATGTTCCAGCTTGTGTCTGTTACCCCTAGAAGTTCCTGTCCCACCATCCCCAATGCAGATACCTTAAGAAGAAGTAGGGGCAGATCAAAAAAACCCCAAACCACACCCAACCCCAACCACCCCCTTCCAGCCACATTTGAGTCTCAAACCCTCATTGATCCTGAAATCTTCCTGGCACGAAGCTCCTCTAGGCAAAAAGGGACAGGAAAAGGCACACACCTCTAAGCAGGGAGGCAGAGCAGGAATAACAAGGCAGCTGAGCCCAGGCACTAGGGTAGGAGGAGAGGGTGTTGCCCCAGAGCCAGCTCTGCAAGGATGGGTTGATAGGAAGGGCAGGCTTCGCAATCAGTAATGTGTTGCAAGTAAAAGGATGCTCTGAAATGGTGGGGTGGGCTGGGAGGCAATTAGAAGTTGATCAGGACAATTGACAGGCTGGAAACAGCCAGAGGCAAGGGATGGGAGCAGAGGGAAGAGCAGGCAGATGTCCCTTGCTATGGGCCAGACAGGCTCACTACCCTGCAGTAGCTTTTCAGGACTAGGTTGGCAGTTTCCAGTCCATGCACCCACCTGGCCACAATGTACAGCTCTACCTGCACCACTGCTTGGATGGGCTGGAGTCTACCTTCACTAAACAGGTTTAAAAATCCCTTTTCTTGCTCCAAGAAACGCAGCGCAAACAAGAGACAGAGCACACGTGCTGCAGTCCAAACAGCAAAGATCCCTCTCCCCAAGCTGTCTGAAACCTGCTTGTTCTCCATTTACCAGCCACACACTTCCAGCACTGCTTTCCTACCCAGACATCAGTCACTCCCATATATTTTGAAAACAGGCTCATTAAAACTGCACACCTCCTCTACTTTGATTGCCCCATCCCTTCTCTTCCTTAAATTTCTGAGGTCCAACCAGAGGTCCTATTTGATCTTTCACATCCAGCCAACCCCAGAGACATCTGTGAGCACAGCTGTGTCAGACACAGAGGCAAAGACCCAAGCGAACAACATGTCTCCACAGGCATAAGTCTGCTGATGGAGGTGCAGTTATACTGGCAAAACTGCTTCTTGGTGTTTTGAGGTGGTGGAATAAAACCAGACTGAGAAGCAGGAGCATTTTTGCCAAAATAATGTATCAGCAGAATAATCAAAACAGGCAATCCTACACATTAAGCGGGCCAGAAGCTACAGGTATTTTGAAGGAGGCACCTAATGCACCCTACAGACATGGCCCAGGCCATCCTCAAATACTGCCACCATACCATGTTTTTATGCCTTTGATTTGTGAAGGTGCATCCCTTACCCCATACCCACCGGAGAAGAGATGAGCTATGGCTGCTACTCCATAAGACTCTTCTGGAGCAATTCAGGCTGTTCTACCCTACAGAACTCCTCAGAAGAAGACATAAACAATTACTGGGGTTATTCCCTACAAATCAAAGCTCTCCTCTCATCAAACAGAACAAAGCTTGAGAGAAAACAAAACAAAATAACTGAAACACTGGGTTTCCCCCCCCCCCCCCTTCTCCCTTAAAGCATATCAAAGCATTTGCTTTCCCTTGATTCACAACTATAGTCAGGAGCCATCTACTAGCTCTGAAATTCCCCTCCTACTCCAGACAATAATAAAACATGAAGACACGAGAGTGTGAGATTCCAGGAGCACTAGGCAGCGGGGATTTACAAGGGATACATCCTGTCAGGCACACTGGATCATCTTTATTTTTAACAGCATTACAGTGTTAGTGGGTGAAAGGGAAGTCGTGGATATAGCAAGATTTTAGTGAGCCATCTGCTATGGCATCTCACCCAATCTCCCTCTCAAGGTTTGTTCATTGGGCTAGGGCAGAAACATCATCTCATGGACTGAAAATGGGCGTAATCATGCTAGATAAACCAGCAGCTGTGACAGAGCAGTGGACCACAGGCTGGCAGGAACAAGAGGCGAGGGTGACATTTGGTTTCATTTATCATTTTCACCAGCTGAGGTGCCGAGGTTGGAAAGGTGGTAGGTGCTCAGCTTCTCCCAGATACCTGTTTAGCAAAGAAGCTGGGTGCCACAGGGGAAGGGATGCTATAAATCACTCAGAGGCAGATGATGGGCTGGGGCAAGGAAAGGCAGGGAACAATTTCAGAGGCACATGCATGGAGAGTGTGCATAGGTTTGTCAAGGCATCACCCTACATTAGCTGGGGTCAGGCTAGTGTTATTTTTTTAACTGGAGATGCCTCCTCGTAAGGTAGAGCAGTCGCAAGGAAAGGGCTCAGACAGATACCAAGGCAGGAGCAAAAAACAAGGAGAGCCTTGAAATCCAGAGAACAGGGGTGCAATGAGAAAGTGGCCACAGGCAGAGACAGGGACTTCCACCCACACAAGGGAAGGCAGATCTGGCTGCACATCTCTGAAGGTGACCCCAGCCTGAAGATGACAGCATGTCATCATGGGTTTTTTTTTTTTGCCACTCTTCATGATCTGGCATTTCTACCCTACCAAGCTAATGATACACAGTCATAAGATATGTTACGCTTATGCAGGATAACCAAGTCCCACCTTGATCTTTTCCTTGATTAGATAAACAGATTGATCTCGTTATGTTTCTCACCGTAAAGTTTTCTCTCCAGCCCTCAGATTATCTTGTAACTCTTTTCTGCATTCTCTTCCATTTTTCAGCATCCTTTTCTGAGCACTGACACTGGATTCAGACAATGTATTTTAGTACCAGTCTCCCCAGCACCTCCTACAGCAGTCAAGTCTCATTTCTAGGGCTACTCACTGCTGCCTTTCCAGGTGTCAAACACTTCACCTAACTGCCAGGCTTGAAGAGGCCTTAATAGGTCATCTAGTGAGATTCTTTGCTTGAGGCACAGCCAGCTGCAACACATTCATATATACATACTTTTGGCTAATTTGCTCTAAAAAAACCCTAAAGCAAACCACACCACACCCCCCCTGCAACATAGCCGCCCCCCCCCCCCCCCCCCCTTCAAGATAGTCTCCTCTTTGGCTTCACCATCCAACTGATACTATGGAAAACCATAAAGTCTGAACTCCCTCATTACAGGTAAAATCACTTCCTGCCCTGTTGTCATCACAACTACAGTCTCCTAGAAATACATTGCTGTACATCCTTGAAGATATGAAGTTCCCTCTTCCATCATTTCTTCCTCAGACTACACAGTCCTAGTTCTTCTCATTCTTCCTCCCACACCGTATTTTTTTCAAGATCTTTATTTCTGTTGCTTTCCTGGATACACTCTTGTTTGTGCACATCCTTCTCCAAGGGTTGCATCTACAGCTGTGCCTGGTGCTTCAGCAACACCTCATGTGTGTCAAGGAGAGCATTAATTGCTTCCTGAACCTTGGAGGTGTCATTCCTTACACAGACTGGCACAATGCTTGCCTCATGTTTTTCTCCTCCTCATCAGAGCACTAACTCATCCTACTCCCAAACTCTGGTAATACCAACATTTTCCCCTGCCCTGCCTCGTCAGGGTCTTCTTATTAAATAGAAACCCTTCTGAGTACAGCTTTTCAGCTGGTTGTGGGTCCACCTGAGGGATGCTTTCTATCTCCCACACCTTGCCTGCTTGCTTACGAGGCTGACACTTGGGTCAGTGACACAGAGTGACTTAAGATCTATTATATCCATCACACCCGCTCAGCTAGCAGGCAAGCCATCCTTCCAGGCAAGGGTGTTGACCGACTTGATGTGGTACGTTCCAGACAAATGCACACTGGTGGATTCTTAATCAGCATATTCTCCCACCTCCTTAACAGAACAAACACTAACTGCTTAACTGTTTATTCCAGTTCATTTAGACAGGCTGGTTGTAGTGCCATTCTTTCTTCCTGTATTTCAAGGGATCAAACCTTGGGATCTCTCTCCACTAGATGTTCTCTAAGGCAGCTGCTCACCATGCAAAGGTTGCCTTAGTCTATTCTTCAAGTACTTTCAGGGAAATTTCATAAAGCTTTGCCCACATAACCACATCTAATTTACCTAAATAGTCTTGTCACCTGTTTTCATTTGTGCTTGGATTCACTTTTAAAAATTAACTCCCTTAAGTACCTTGTCACACCTGACCTCCTTTGCAGTGTGAAGACAGAGTTCTTATCATCACATTTTATTTGTTCCCCTTTTCCATGCAGCCAGGAGCCAATTCTTTCTTCTATCCAATAGCTGCATCAGCTCCTTCTGCCCTAGATGGGAGTTCATAGCAAGTTTTGCATCCACCACAAATGCGGTTCCTTCTCTTAGATTTATAACTTTGAGACTCATGCCAACTCAAGCTGCCTTTTCTGTGCTGAGAGTAATAGCAAGCACCTGGGCAGCAACCACAGCTCAGCAGACACAAATCCAGATCTATGCCTCAAGTGTAAACAAGAGCCCAGCAAAACCAAATCACCAACTTGCATACACACTCATCCTGGAGAAGATGTCAGCTTTATCAGCATCCCCTGAGAACCTCCAGAGTCCAATGGTTTCACACAGAGTCTAGACCATATGGACAGGGAGCTCAGGGATGAATTCCTTTTAAGATCTTCCTTGAGACCCAAAGGCACTAAATTTTGGGCTCGAGAGCCCAAGTATCCTAAGGTCAGCTGCAGAGACTCTCTCCCAGTCTGTGTCACTGCCAGGCTCTCTCTGATCTCCACACAGAAGACATAAGATGTTGATAATTAATTCAAGCAGGCGACAAGGACTGCTGCCATGTGAATTTCCTCTCAGTACAAGATCATGCCAAGATTGCCTCATCCCCTGGCTTCGAAGGGACCTGAGACAGAGCCTACTAAAGGCCACTGTTTAATTAACAAAAGCATGGCCGAAAGCATTGGCCAGGCCAATACACAACTCTCCTACTAAATGCACTCTTGTAAGAAATTGCACTTTTAAGAGTAGCACCCACCCCCTGACCCGTGTCAGCAACACATCAGGAGACAGCTGGATGCTCTAAGGGAGCCTGTCAGAACTGCTCTTCCATGCAGTTCTCTCTCCAACAGGAGAGAGGACACCCCCCCACAAGCAACACCATGTGGCCTCCTTGTTGGTGTGACTGAACCAGAGGTCACATCGACGATGGTAGCTGGCTGTCTGCAGGGCGATGCTCTGCACTGAGCCAGGAGCTGAGACCTGCATGGAAATCATCAGGAACATCTGAAGGGGAAAAGGAAAGGATGTCAGTGCAAGCAACTGCTCTGCACACAGCATTATGGGGTACAGAGGGGATGAGCATACCCAACGCAGAGACTCACAGGAGTAGCTCTGGGGACATAGTCCTTCTAGGGAGTGACAGGCAACAGTCAGACAGGAAAGGCCTGCAGCAGCTGCTCTTCCAACCAAAGAAAGGCAGGGAGGTTTTTCAACTTGCTGCTCAGAGGCAGCATGGTTGTGGTGGTTCAGGAAAGCAACTGCAGAACATACTGAAAGCAGGCAGACATGAATCCTGCCTGCAACTGCTTTCTCCTAGTGCTGATGCAATGTGCTGCCTTTTGAATACCCAGTCACTTAAGAGATCCAGCCTCTTTCCTTAATGCAATAGCACAAAGATCTTCCCAGATCGAGCAACACAAATGGGAATCTTGAAAACCTTGCTTTAAGCCAGATCTGTACTACCAACTGCCAATTTCTCTGGGGAAAAACAGCATGCATAAAACAAGACCTCTCTCACTTCCCAGCACAATAACCATGTGGGCAGAAGCTGTTGGCATCGACAATTAGTCCAAAGCACATCAAGAACAGGAGACCTTGCTCAAAACATGCATCAGGCTATGCCAGCAGGATCCCCATCTAGCTGCATAGCCACCCTAAGAGCTTGGCCTACAGAGAGCCCTGGGATAATGGGAAAGCATTTCCACTCCCCCACCTAGCTTTATGAGGGAAGAGAAGAAAGGGACTTGAAAGCAGAAGAGGGAGAATGGCAGGCAGGCAATATCAACATGCAAGGGCCATGGGGAGAACAGAAGTATTTCCAGCACTGCTTAGCAATTAAGTGTAGGGAACACATAACAAGCATGCAAAGATAACCCTGTGAAGGGCAGCGAGCACTGCACAGAGAAGCACAGAGGAAAACGACTTGCGTCTCATGCTTAGCAAGACAGTCTTGGGCTTCCTACAGCTAATGTGTATTTGGAGTGGAGGACAGACACCCAGCTCCACTCTGGAAGGACACAAAGCAAGAAGGCAGCACCAACTGCAGGCCTGCAGGCTCACAGAAAAGCCATTTCATACTGCAAGCCTTTGCTCTACAAGCTTGGCACTGGCTTCACGAATCTCACCCTCTTTCTGTTGCATAGTGTGTACAAACATGCAAGTTTCTTTTTCATTCCTTGATTTTTGTTTTTCTTCTTTTAATCGACTTTCTAGCCGATGCATCAGGCCTGCCCCCCCATCTCTCTCCCCTGAGTGAGCCAGAGAGCTGCTGACAGGACGAGGGCTGCTCAAGGAAGTTCCTCCACACACCAACTCCCCATACGGCTAGTGAGACAAGGAGTCCTTCCCAGCAAGATCCTGAGCTGCACGGGGCACAGGAGAGAGGCTGAGGGCTGCAGTTCCAGGCAGCAGGCACTCCCACGATGAACACAGAGCTACCTTCAGAAAGGCTGGCTGCCCCATGCCATGGTCCTTCAAAGCTAGAGCATCAGGACCAGCACACTTGCTAAGATCAAGATCAAAGCAGCCAAGGGACATAGGGACTCCATCCCTCGCATTTCGGTTTCCAGCTCAGCCTGCAAGCAAGCTTGAAGCTCCCCAGGCTTGTTTCCAGAGCCAGGAGGAGCAGGAGACAGCTCTGCTGGAACCAGACACAGGCGAATCTTCCACTGACTCACACAGCATCCCAGAGGCCACAGCCCATTTGCAGCTCTGCTTCTCCCCCTCCCAATGCCTCCTGAGCCGTCAGGCAAAACGTAAGACCCTGCAGAGCCAGTCCAGGAGGTAGCAAACCTGCCCCTTTGCTTCAGGCTCCAAGCTGAGCCTCCTTGCTCGAGAGGCAGCATGGAGAATAGGTAGCAGGATGGCACACCAGCTGCTCGCCGGAGGAGCCACCGGCTGGGGGAGGATGGCTCCGGGAGGGCAGCACAGGGCTGCTGGGCTTGACACAGCAGGTTGCCATGCAAGCTGTCACTGGTGGGAAGGAGGTAGGGCAGGAGCAGCCAGAGGGACTGCCACCAAGGCTTGCTCCCTCTCTCCTTGGTTCCCGCCCCCTGGAAAGCAGCTGCTAGATTAAAAAAGCCTTAATGGCACTCTCATTCAAGGACATGGAGACAATCTCCATTTTCCAAATACCTCCATCATCTTGTCCCATCTGTGCACCACAGAAAGCCCCAGGGAAGACTTGGCCCCAGCCTCCAGCAAGCCCTATCATCTTTGCCTTTGCTACCCACCACAGAGCTCTCAGATGCTTTGATATGCAAATCAGCCACATGATCCATAACCAGTGCCCGTCTACAATTAACAGTGCTGTGCGGAGTATCCTACACCCAGGGCCTCTTTCAGCACGAAGCAGGCATCCCATGGCTGTGGAAGATTCATGTCAGTCAGCACAGGTCCTGGCTGTCTTTCCGGAGAGCGGGAGGTGCTGCACGCGGAGCCCTTGTATCCCCAGCACACAGCCTCGCCCTGGCTGCCAGGATGGAGATGGGGTGCTTACAGAAAGGATGCAGGCTGGGGTTGCACCTCGGTACAGGTGGGGAGGGTGGCAGAGGAGTCCCTGGCAGGACTCTGCAGGGTTCCCTGTGACCTGAGGCACTCCAGCTACCCTGGGCTCAAGGAAAGTGTAATTAGCGATGGACAAAAAGCAAGTGCTCAGCACTGCCAAGCTCAGGCTTTTGTCACACGTCTCGCACTACCTGGGATTTTCTTGAAGTCCTAGTTCCCAGAATGAATTGATTTCATGAAGATATTTTCTTTTTTTTTTTTTTTTTTAACATAAAAACTTACCAAAAAATCCCCAAGCAAGTTCCTAGCCCATTTTATTGCAGAAAAAAAGCTAAAAAAATATGACCAAGGATATTTTAAAAGCCCAGAAGGGGAGAGGGGGAGGGAAAAAAAAAAAAAGCAACAAACAAACAAGAAGCAAGGCAGTATTTCTCTTTTTTTGGCCCAATTCACAACTTCAGGACATTTCAGGATAGTCGCACCTCACTCCAGTCAAAGGGGAAGAAAATGGAGCATTGCAAAGCCTCACGGCAATGCCTTCTTGACAAGAAAACTGACACCCTCAGAAAATACAGTAGCTTCAGTTCCTTCCAAGGTTACCAAAGACAGGAACAGACAAAAATAGAGCAAACCTAGTGCAACAAAACACACTCACGAGCCAAACCTAAGTCTCTTCCCAACCCCCTCACAGGCATCTTCTTTCATGTTTATCTTGCTCCTGTGCTATCCAGGTGAAGAGTGCAGAAAGGATGTTTCTCCCTGTAAAGACAGCATATTCCAACCGCTAAAAGGCTCAAGATGAAAAAGGCCTTTCCTGGGTAGATACCAGCTAATTGCAGTCATTAGACGCAATGTCCTTAATGCTTTGCTATTTCTGGTTTGAACAGAGCCCTCCTGGAGTCGGTTAGGAGCTGAGAGGTTGGCTTTCCACTCTCAGAAGCATTAAGAGAATAAAAGGCTATTAGGGACTGTACAGCATGGGTGCTGGGAAGGGAAGGGTACCTGTCCCTGCAATGCACTTGCAAAAGCTTTGTCCCACGTGTGGGCGGGGCATCTGCAGGTCTATCCAAGAGGTACCTGTGCCATGCAACCCTTCAGTGGCTCTGTGACCACCGCTAATGGGATGCTCCTGCCTTGCAGCCCACAGCTTTCCATGCGTGCTTACCCCAGAGGACAACACGATGACACTTCTACAGCAACAGACAAATACAGGGCAGGGGGAAGGAGGGGGCTCCTTGTAGACTATGCACAACTAAATTAGCCACCCTAGCACGCACTGATCAGCCTTTTGCTTCCAACTCCTACTATCAAGGGAAGAGCGAGGGAGGGAGGTGCCCAGAATTCCAAATTTCCCAAACATCTTGTCTCCAGCCAGCTGAGAGCTATCAAACCTGCTGTGGGCACCAGGCTGACTGCAGTCACATCACAGATTTTTGGTGTGATGCTTCCAGCAGGCAGCTATGTACAAGCATCCAGGGCACACTCCGGGACAAGAGGAAAAAACATGGTTTGCTGATCTGGAGGGGGCGGGTGATTAAGGCAACAGCAGAAAGAGACTGCGTGGCTACATGGCCACAAGCCCTGTCTGACAGCTCTCCGCTCAGCCCTCCATGGCCGGAGAGGCAGGGCGATGCCTGCAGCTCCCACCCTTGGAAGATCCCCGCTGCCCTCCCTCGCAGCGGTGCCCGCAGGAGAGGCAGGGAGGAGAACGGGCGGCTCTGCGAGACGCAGAACGCACAAAAGCCACCTCAGCACCTCCGAGGGCGATGGCAGGTGTGCTGGGAGCCGCTGCCACCCCGCGGAAACGGGCACGGCGACCCCCGGGGCGCACGCTACCCAGCCGAGGGACGGCAGAGGACAGGCGCCTCTGCCACAGGATGGTGGGCGAGCAGCCCCGGAGCCCCGAGCCACCCCGCTTCCACACAGCCCGGGCAGGCCCTGGGGGGTGGGGACAGTACAGGCCGCTCTATGGGCGCCGCACCCGGGTGCGCCCCCCTCCCCGCTCCGCCCCAAGATGGCAGGCGGCGCCCCCCGCCCCAGGCCGCCCCCGCTGCGGGGCTCCGTGCAGCGGCCGCGCCGCCAGGCCCGGTCCGCTCCGCCCTCAGAAGGGCCGGAGGGGCGGCCGATACCCCCCCCGATCCCCCGGCAAGCACCGAGGCCGTGGCGAGCTGCGGCCCCGGGCCCGCCTGGCCTGGCGGAGCCGCGGTCGCCGCGCCCCGCCGTGCCGCAGCCCGCCGCACTGTCGGCTCGCTTACCCCGTGTCAGGCGTGGACTGACTCCCACCGGGCTACCGCTCCGCTTCACCCTACCGGGCCAGGCCGGGCGCTGCGGTACCGCGCTGCGCCGCGCACGAGAGCGAGCAGGGACCGCCCGGCTGGGCTCGGCTCGGTTCGGCTGAGCTCGGCGCGGGGCGGGGCCCCGGGTGGGCGGGGCGCAGAGGCGCCGGCCCCGCACAGCGGTGAGCGGGGCGGTGGCAGCGGCGTTGCGCGTGCGCACGGGTGCTGGGCCCGCGTTCCCTTCGGAGGTGCGCGGCGGGGGGTGGAGGGGATGCGCGGTGTGCGCTCCGTGCGGGGCCGGGGGGCGCGAAGGTTGGCACCGGGACAGGGCGGCGGGAAGCCGAGCGGGCGCCGGGTGGAGGCAGCGGTGCGGCAGAGGGTGCTCCGCACCGCCGCCGTCGCGGGGCCTCGGGCCTCCCGGGCGATGCTGGCCGCGGCCTGCGGACCGAGCGGCCTTGCGCCGCCGCCAGGTCGATCTGCTCCTGGGGTGCTGGCTTCCCCGCGGAGCCGGCGCTCAGCCCTCACTCGGGGCGCGGGCGGCGCCGCTCAGCCCGCGGGCGCTGGGGGAAAGCAGGCCGCAGTGCCTCTGGGGCTGCCCTGCTCGCGTTTGGGCCCTGCGGCGCCTGGGCTGTCCGCGCCCTCCCTTCCCCCGGGAACCGGCCCTGCTGCCTGGCCCTCGTGGGGTGACCGGCTGCATGTTGCCTCTCCAGCAGGCAGCACCCTCTGCTCCCAGCGGGCTCCAGCCCGTGCCCTAGCGGTCTGGCCTGGGGGAGGAGGAAAGCGCTATTTTGACACTCCTGCACGTGTGTCTTTCAGAGCGGTTTCTTTGCTTCAAAATTCGTGTGGGGCTGTGCAGCCAGCCGGGATTAGGTTTGTGTGGGTACGAGTAGTCATGCAGCAAAGTTGGACCAAAATTCCTGTGTCCTGACAAGCGTGGCATTTACTCGTGTGTGTCATGGGGACTCGGGAAGTGTGAGTGCTAGTCTGTGCTTTGCTGGTTATTCTCCAAAAAACTCCTTTGGAGGTCCGGTGAGTAAGGGGAGGCAATTTGGGGAAGGAGACAGCATGACAGGTCTCTTAGAAGCATGAAAGACTTACTCTTTGTAGTAAAAGCAGACGGGCAGCCAGCCTTTTTAAAAAGCAGGACACAGGTGCTTATCTGAGCTGTGTTCACCTGTCTGGTTTGAGAGGTCTCCACGCTTACCTGGGAGGGTCTTGTTTGGGAAGGAGAGAAACTGAATTAAGAGAAGCTTTTGAGTGAGAAGCGAGGCTTGTTCCAGCAAAGCTGCAGGTAGCTGTGAGCTGCCATGTGGCATGAGTGCGTACTTTGTCTCCAGGTTAGGTTTCTCTTAAGCCTGAATTCTGTCTGTATTAAGCATCCTTTTCTGGTGTAGCTTTATCAGGAAGGCCTGGAGCCGTTATCATTCTTTGTTCTGTGAACAACTAGCCTAGCCACAGCTTCCCACCTTCTCTTCCTTCTTCTTTGTGTCCTCCTCCCTGCCACAGCTCCCCCTAGTGCTGTTATTGCTGTCTGGTTTGTGATTGCATCTTGCTGGTTGGGACCTGGTCATCCACGTCAGGGCTGGGAACAGAATCTGGTCTTGTGGCTTGCCACCTATTGTCCTGTTCCTGAGACCTCAGTACTTTAGAAGTAGTGAAGATACGTTCAAGAGGTGATAGTAGCGTTATGGGTGTGTGGGCAGTCCTCTGAATTCACGTGGAATTCCAAAAGACATGGACAAGGCAGGACCTCACTGGGCTTCACTTCCAGCCCTACAGACTGTACAAGAGTAGAGCTTCTGGAATTAGATACCTGCTCTGCTGCTTCGCTCCTTTGACCTCCTATGGGAAGTTGTGCCCTCTGTAGCTTAATGTCCTGCTGGTGCGCTGGGAATAATCCCTTCCTATTTTAGTATGGTGCTGTGAATATGAATATATAGAGTAGTTTAAGGTGCTCCAATACTAGAATGATAAGAGCCATAAGTACCTTAGCGTTGGCACTTCTGGATACTTAAAAAGTCAAAAATAAGTTTTCCATTAACGATATTCAGCTCTTTTTTATCTGCCTTTTCTGATTGTGATCTGGAAGATGAGGTTAGTGTGTTTTGCTTTGAAATTGTTAACAGATGTACCTGTAACGAGTTTCTGTTGGTAACTTGGGTCACTAAATATCCTGTTTAACAGCTAATCCTATTCATAAACGGAATTCGCAAAGACTTAATTCCTCTTTGTGAATCCTGGCCTTCCTGGCGGTCATTAATGTAAAACCAATTATGTCTTGGTAATGAATATCTTGTGTATTTTTAACACGCGCAAGCCCTTAATCACATCGTTTCCTTTATGAGGAGAGCTGTGAATGGATTGAGTCCCGTAGTTCACAGTTGGCTCTTGTAGCACACCCCGGCAGACGGTCTATAAATAAACCTGCAGTGGCAGAGTAGGGGTTTAGGTATTTGCCTTGTGCGTATTGTCTTGGATTTATTTCCTGCGTTTTAATGATGGATGACAGATGCAGTTCGAATCTTTGTGGTGCCTGGAGCATGTCTGGTTTTGTCTATTAGAAGAATAAAGGGGATCTTGGCCCCCACTGTTTGACTGTGCAGATCAGGTTACTACTATTAAAGTGAAGAATATTTTTCCCGTTTTGTTTTGTATGTTTGACAGCAGGCTTTGGGTAGTAGGCCTCGGCATTTGCTTTGCAACATCCGTTGGTTTTCCTTGGGGCCTGTTTGTGTGGATGAGTTACTAGCAGAAAGAAGGAAAAGAAACAGCTGAATGGTTGTGGAACTACAGACCTTGGGAATAGAGGGAGCAGGTACCTTTTCCAAAACTTGTGATCAAAAAGGAAAGTAATACTGGATTGCTAGGTAACAGCACTATTTAAAAGTATGTTTACTCTAGGATGCAGGCAGGGTAAGAAAGGCACCTTGACTGTTTTTTAGGGTATACGCCACCGATTAAAACTTGGTCAGAGCCATTGCACTGGCATCTTGAGTGTTTGGACACAGACCTTTTTAGTGCTCCTGTGGCTGTGTTAATAGTTCAGATTCATACAGACCATTCTTTTGAAGCATGTCAGTATTTTTTCTGAAATGAGAGATCCTTTTCTTGTCTGTATCTCCTGATGTTTCTCCAGAGATACTCTCATGATATAAGTCTGGGTTGGCAGTGAAAGGAGAAGTCCCAGTCTTGTGTTTTGCAACATTCCCTCGCACCAGCATTCATGCGGCCGTGGGATGATTTGAATCAGGGAACTGATCTAGCTGAAAACTGTGACTGATTTACACGAATGCTAGAGCCAGCATAAGGGAGGTGATGGAAATGTGTGTTCCGGGGACATGAGGCTTCCTTTCTTGGTACTGTGTGCCCTGACGTTGGTTCAAAGTCAGTATGTCATCCTGTCCTCCTTATCTGGAAGATGTCCTTGCTTTGTATCAGCTCCCCGAGGTGGTCTACTCACATGTTTGCATGTGTTTGACGAAAATATTTTATGTGGCCTGCTTCTGTTAGCTGAGATGAAATTTTCTGGAACTCCTCCATTCAAAAACCACTTGAGATTGCAGTAAATATAAGTTAGTTCTTTAATCTCAAGGGAAAACTGAGAAGGTGGTAGCTTTAGTATGGCACTTGAAAATGGTGTAGTGGGTAAATAACTTCCAGAGGTTCATAACTGGTGAAAAGTTCCTTTGTTGTGTGGTGTTGGAGTTTGATGTCAGTCTGTTGCATTGAATGAGGTTTGGCTGAAGGGCCCTCGAGAAAGGAGTGTTTATTGCAGCAGGTTATTGCGTGCTCAGACTTATTCAGTGAAGTAGAAATTGGGTCATTTTAGTGAATATTTGATTAACAGACTCCTTTACCCTTTCTGAAACTTACTCTGAACTCAGTCTGAGGTCTGTGCTTTTAACTGATATGTAGAGTGGAGAGAAGCAAAGCATTCCTACAGTTCTGGCTTTAAGAAAGTAGTCACTCTAACCATGAGATAGAGCCACTGCTAGAATTTAGGGGCAGCAGGGTAGGAGCTGGGAGAGAGCTTGCTCTGTATGGTTCTTTATCACTGCTTTGGTGCAGTTACGTTTGGGCTACACTATATCAATAGTTGTCTTTGTGTTGGGCCTTTCATTTTAGGATAGTGTCTGTTTAAATACTGCTCTTGCCTAGTATGGACGACTTGAAAATTAATCCAGCTTGAGCAGGATATTGGACTAGATGACCTCCAAAAGTCCTGTCCAAGATAATTCCTTGGTCAGGAGTGTATTAGTGACTAAGTACTAAGCAGCGGTAGTGTTTTACCTATACAGGATGTTGTAGGGTGTGCTCCTGTATCGACTGGGCAATACCAACAACAGACGCCTAGGAATTCCTACAAATTTCTCTGTGCTTGAGGGTTATGCGGGTGCTCTTCCCATATATCTCTGAACACTGAAACCTGACAACATGGGGAAAGCCCGTCAGAAGCAGACTCGGGTGACGTGCGTGCCCCGTGCCTGGGCTAAGTGCAGCCTCCTCTGAGCCTTTTTAAGGCCTGCTGGTGTAAAGCAACATCAGCACTGGGAGGGAGAGAGGTGCTGGGTGTGCTGGAGCTGATGGCTGTCGTTGCTTTATAGCAGCTCTTCAACTTTGGCACTAACTTGGAGCATTTGTGTGGCAGCACCCAGCATGACAAAGTGAGCGGCTCCTGTGCCCTTTGGAGTTTAGTTTAGTAATTGGCTGTTCCACAGAGGGGGAAACTGAGGATGAAGGAGACCAAGTGCCCTGTTCACAGGCACAAAGGGAGGAAGTCAGGACTGGGTCTGGTTGAGGAGTGCCTGGAGACAGGCCCAAGGTATTGGCCCTTCGTTTCTAGAAGGGAAGCTGGCATGTTACGATAGCTGAAGATGTGATTCACTGTTCGTGAACCTGCCTGCACCCTCGAACACTACTCCATGCCACAGATGCATTCTTCTCTTCCCTCCACTCTGAACCTTCCAGCTAATTGGAAGCATCCCCCCTGTTTACTCAGTTCCTAACAGGATGCTTCATACCAAATAATCAGTCATACGAAGTTTCTTAGCTTGTGACACATCTTAATGTGCCGAGGAGTAATTCTGAGCAAAGAAGGGGGTGTTGAGTCATCTGGAAAAATAAACAGTCCTTGGACACTTAGTGCTGTTGATGTTTCTCACAGTAGTTTTGTGACTTCAGACCTTCACTGTTGCCACAGGGTAGAAACAAATGATGACTCCTCCCAGGATTAGTACTGGAGACATGCACCACAGCAATTTAGGTGGTGCTTTAGGACTCTAACATGCGGCCTTGAGCACATCTAGCTATGCTGGTCGTGATGTTGCTGTCCCTCTGAGTGCGCAGAGCACGCGCCTGTACCTGCCCTGCCAGGGGACTAGAGATGGACTTGCGGGAAGCATCCACCAAAGACAACAGAGAGGCTGACTTGCTGCTGCTGCTTATTTGAGTCTTCTAGAGGGATGCAGGGTCTTGGTGCAATTCTGGAGGAAGCAGGAGCAGTATTACCCACTGGGTTTGAGTTTCACATGGGGAAATGGTACACCCAAGTGCAGAATGGGACACAGGCTCTCCTCCTTGCCAATGCGGGGTGTGGGCTTACAGCAAGGCAAAGTAGTTGGACTTGCTTAGAAATCCTAGCAGCAGCAAGGCCTGGGTAGTTGGACCTTGATTGACAGCAGCACTTACAATACCACAGGGTCTTGTTTTTGTTAGGATGACACAGCTAGGTAAGAAGCTGTGGCAAATACACAGCCTTCTTGGAATCTCATTTCGGAGAGGGTGGAGTGCAGGCAAGCTCTCAAGGGAAGCTCTGAACTCATTTGGAGATCTACCCCACAGAAAAGTGGCTTTATTTTGCAAATAAATGTAAGCTTTAGCTGTTGCTGTTCTCTTCCAAACCCTCCTGTATGACAGGTGAGACCGTTCGCCACATATGAAGTGCTTTGCTCAGGGAGCACTGATACAAAATTGCTGTGGTGCACATCTCCAGTACTTCTTATCCTGCTGTCAGGTCAGGCTTGTTCTGTAGAACAAGCACAAACCCTGAAAAATACATACATCTCCAAGTAAGCAAACACACTGGGGCAAAATAATAAAGAGTGAAGATTTAGCCTGGCTTTACTTGGTTTTAATAAGAAAAGCTGTGGCATTCTCTGTTGGAAGGCTCTGTGGGTGTTTTTTTCGTTCTAGAGAAGTTAGGTCAGCTTTAGTTTTAAAATAAAAGTTAAGAAAATGGCTTTACAATGTATTGCTACAGTTTGGCCCTAAGCTCGTCAGAACTGGCAAAGGGAGGTAAGAGGTCAATGTATTTTTAATGTTTACTTTAGAAAGAAGTGGAGCATGTGTTGGTTATACTGCCAAGGTCTAAGCAAGCAGTGTCACGCAGTGGTAGCTGCAGTTGGATGGAAAGTCTTAGCTCTACCTGAGCAGGCCTGAAAGAAGACTGCCTTGTTTCTTGTCTGGCAAATCATTTCTAGAAACTCTGATGCTAGTCTGCAGAGTATCTCTGGCCTTTTGCTTGGTTTTATAGGTAACATTGGTAGCTTTTACAAGTAGCTGTAGTATCTTTTACTGGTCATTGCAGCCTCTAAATTGGTTCACATCCAAAATTCTCAAACCTGCTGGTTGATACATGGTTCGCAGTGTGCACAGGAAACTGAATCCAGCTTAGTAGTGTACGCATCTGAATTACACTGTCTGCTGAATTCAGGCAGGGGTTGTTGATGTGCATTGTATTGTGCTGTGGATGCTGTTAGCACTCAGTGTGCTGTGAATTGCAGCATCTAAAGAGATGCCGCGACTCCAGTGTGTGATTCACATAAGGAAAAGGAAGTGAAACAAATATTGTCCAATTTCCAGAGTTCATAATCTTGTTTTTATGCAGGGCTGGTTACCACGATCCAAATGGCTCTCTTGAGTAGGCGGTTGGGTTTATCCTTGACACATCGAAGCAGCACAGTGATCCAGCGACACTTCAGGTAATTTTCAAATCCTGCTTTTGCTTTTGTTCTCTTGTGAGAATTTCCTGATTGAAAGAGATGCCGTTAAGTAGGTAAAGCAATACAGTATTTCTGATTCAAAAAGGATAATAAAATAAAACAAAAATCTCATAGTTGTCTCTTTACGGGTTGTAAACTGAGCCCAAACACAACAGATGCAGGTTCCTGGCAGTGTGAGTGTGATCTGAACTCTACATTTTTGTATGCTCATAAGGGGGCTTTTAGGCCTTTGAGGGTGATGCAAAGGCCTGCAAGCAGAAGTTGGAAATGTCTGTGTTTCTCAGCCAAGTCCAAAGAAGCAACAGCCAGGCTCTGCTGATATAAAGCCAGTTATGTGTTCAAAATTATTGCAGCGTTTATAATTTCAATTATTTAGAACAAGAGTAACCTGAAAAATTATTGCCTTGTACCTTAATGGTGTCCATTTTGTTATTTTTCTTTAGATCCTTTTTCCAGGCTCAAGGCTTTTAAAGCTTCTTAAATTTATGGACCTCATGATATACAATGCCTTGCATGAAGTTTAGAGCCTAATCTCACAGTACACTTGGTGTGGGTATGGGGAATCTCTAGCGTAGAGCTCTTTGAAGGGCTTCAGTTTATAGGGTGAGAACAGTCATTCCCATGGCTGTGGTCTAGAGAGGGGATTAAGACAATGCTCAGGGCTAGGTTGTGTGATAGCCCTAGGAGCTATCTTGAGGAGGTATATAACTCTTACTGGCTTTCTCTGTAAATGGGCTGCATGGGAGCATTGGCCAGTAGACATTTAAAGGAGATATAATGTTGACAGCAAGAGGGAGGCCAAGTCCACAGAGGTGAGCAGTGTTACTGCAGGATGTCAGCAGTCTTAATGGGGAAACCGTTCCTTTGTGGTGGGCCTGCCTTGGTTGTGGTGGGGTTTTGCTCCAAGAGTGTAGTAGAAATGAAGGAAGGAGGGGAGAGAAAAAGTCCTCTTTGCACAGTTACTCTTGTCTAGTGGTACCTAGGTGTACACACTTGTAGTTGTTTGCTACTGCTGTATTGTGGACTTGGTCCCACGTACGTTTCTGCTCCTCCTGCAACAACACTCTTGCCCCTTCCAGCCTCCTCCCTTCTGCCTTCCCTGCCATGCAGCCACAGTCTGGCAAGCGAAGGATAGAGAATGTGGTGTTCCAACAAATCTTGAAAGACAGCACTGGACCTCTGGAGCAGTTAGACTAATACAGACTCACCCAGCCAGCCTTCCCTTACTGAGCATAAAAATGTCTGCTTCAACTGATGTCCATTCACACTGTGTTTAATACGCAAGGGATAGCTTGCTCTTCGTGTTTGCAATGCTCTCTAGAAGGTCCTTCATCTTCAAGAAGGGGTGGTGGTCCCCATTGGTTTTGTTTACTGTACAGGCTCCTGCTCTCAAAACAAGGTGAATAGTTAGGTTGATTCTGTATGCTATCTATTTGAGTAATTCAGCTTACAGCAGCTTTGCATTCCTGCAGCTATCTGGCCAGCATGTTTCTAGTACCTTACTGCAAAGCAGTTGTTTAGCAGTAGAAAGGATCTTCCTGCTTTTCTGATGTTCTGTGTTTGGGCATCTTTTGAAGAGAAGTAACAGATCACTTGAATTTGAGCGTACTGGATAAAAGAATAGCTGTTCCTCTAAAGGTGGTTGAATTGTTCGTCAGTTTAGTCCTGCTGTTCCCAAACATATACAGATTCAGATCTAACAACTTAGTATCATGCTGTTTATTTCTGTTGTTTCTTATCCCTGATAATCCCACAGAGCAAACAGATACAGAAGAGACTGCGTCTCTCTGGGCTCCTGCTACATGGGGAAGGTGATGATCTGTTAGATTCTAGTTGGTGGCACCTTAGCACAGCCACAGCAGGACCTTGGAGGTCTCACTGAGAACAGAGTAACATGGGAGATCCTAATAGACTTCACTGAAAAGAAGATTGGTCAGAAAAGTCCCTTTTGCTGGGGACTGTGTACAAGGCTGAAAGAGCCTGACTTGAGATTTAGCTTCCTATAGGCTGTTTGTGGCAGAAGCAAGCACGTTTTTTCACTTGTAAATTGAAGTTGAATGGAATAATCTGCAGTTGCTAAAAAGCTCAGTAAAGGCAAGCCACTCTTCACGCCATCATTTAGTTGTGTTTCAGAGTAGAACGGTCGTTTTATGTTTGACATTTAGTGAAGTGTGCAAAGCCCAAAGTATCATCTGGCTTTCAAAGAGCACATTGAATACAGTCAGTCTATCACCCATATGGTATGTATTTGTTGCTGGCGCCTTGCGAGTGGTTTCTGTAATGACAAGATCCTGTGCTGGGTTTCCCCTTGCTCCCCAAGGATTATTGAGGAGATCTGTCTCCTAATTCTTTCCTGTCTTTTTCTAGTATCACTGGAGCATGCCAAGCAATACAGAAACTCACCCGTGTGCGAGTGGTGGACAACAGCACCTTGGGGAACACGCCATACCACCGGCCACCAAAATGTATCCACGTGTATAACAAGACCGGAGTTGGCAAAGTAGGAGATAAGATCCTTCTGGCTATCAAAGGAGAAAAGAAGAAGGCTTTGATTGTAGGGCACAAGATGCCTGGCCCCCCCATGACGCCTAGATTTGATTCCAACAATGTGGTACTCATAGAAGACAACGGAAATCCAATAGGGACTAGAATAAAAACACCAATACCCTATATCTTGCGACAGAAAGAAGGAGAGTTCTCCAAAGTATTGGCCATTGCCCGCAACTTTGTATGAAAGCTAGGAAGGGTTTCTGGCCATCTTGTTTATATGCTTTCATACAGTAGCTGTTCCTTGGTCCTTTTCTAGAAAATAGTGAAACATGAAAAAGTTGAGGTTCATCAAGAGTTTCTCTCTTCCTGTTTTAAGAATTACAAACAACTAGTTTAATATTGAAATACCTTGTTTTTCTCCAAAATAAGGTTGATTTGTTTCACAGAACTTCTGCAGTGTTACTTACTCTTGCTGCACTGGTGGTGTTCATTTGGTCTCTAATCATTAAAATGAGAACATGAAAATCCTTCTTGGTTTATACTGTTTATGCTCTCTTTTCCCTATTTATGCCTCTCCCAGTTGCCCAGGAGGAAGACACAAAGCGCAGTTCCTGGTCCAACAGCACTGAGGTCTACAAAATGGACTCGCATGTAATAGAGTAGGAGAGATATATAATGAAATATTGGTGCCTTGGGCACATTCAATAAAAGGATTAGTTTCTACGTCTTTGCCTAAGAAAAGTCTTTAGGAGGAATCAGAACTGGGAGAAGACGATGCCCTACAGCTTTGGTGGTGTGTAGTTGAACAGGGTATGCCAGAGATGAGGAAGCAGAAGTAGGAAGGGGAGACGAACAGGGTAGGTTTGAGATGCAGCCGATGCTCTTCAGCTCACCATCCTCAGGAAATTATGTTCACCAAGTAATGCAAGGGCTGAGTTCGGATTGAAAGGTCCACAGAAAGCAAATTCCTTTTGGACTGCTTTTTGGGACCACGTCAGACATTACCTGCTGCCAATAGGTGGCATGTGCTGGTTGGTGAGACCAGCTCTTGTCCAGTGGTGCTTCCTAAGCTTGGGCACAATAGTCGGCAAATACTACTGTGTTGCTTTCAGGGCCAGCTGTGGTCCAGGAACCAAACGGCTGCCTTTATATGGAGCTGAGCAGAGAAATGTGGTGCTCACGGCAGGACAAGGGGCATCGAGGCAGAGCCCTCCTACAAATAGCAGTGCTGGTGAAGAGGGTGCAGGGGAGGCAGCCAGTGAGAAGTCTGGCGAGCTTCAGGCCCCTGAGCTGACTCCTCATGGGTCCAGTGGCAGTGGCAGCTGGCTGTACCATGTCTTTCCACCTCTTCTCTCTGTCACGCTTGCCCCTGTGTGAAAATCTGAGGACTGCAGTGGTGAGCTATACCACACGTTACTCCTGGCAGATATATCTGCCCCATGCCCTGCTCTGTGGAATCCACATTGCCCATGGAAAAGGTGAGCCCTTGTACTCCATCACTCCAGCTAATGCAGGTAAGATGATACCTCAAATTTAAATTCAGTCTCAACTTTTAAGTAAGGGCACTGTCCCCCTTGGTAAAACTTCCGTGTGAACTAGGGGGGGCTGGAGGTGAGCCAGCTTGGCCCACTAGCAGCTCCCTGCAGCCAGGCAGCCCACATCCCATCTCACCCAGCTTCAGGAGCAGGGTCAGGGCTGGGGCCATGGGATTTCGTGGGCTCTGCTCAAGGTCAAGGAGCTTTGGCGACTGCTGGGTGCACAGGTCAGATCCTGGTGCCGGGGAAGCTTTGTGCAGGGGGCTGATCTACCTGAGCGCAGCTATGGGGTGGGAAGGGCAGCATTGTGCCCTGCCGTTAGCAGCTAAATCTTCACAGCCCAGTTTAAGTGGATTTTTTAGCTTTTTCAAAGCTCATCCCAGTAGCAGGCTAAAGTATTTGAAGTAAAAAAATCAGGTGTATGCTTTTATGCATATTTAGGGTGTTTACACCACTTAACAGCTCTGCGGTCTTGCTTTAGAAAACCTTCCACAGCCTTTGGAAGTCCCCCAACCCTGATAAACACATAAACAAATACTTTTATCCTTTTTTATAAATAAATCATAAGCCAGTTGACATGTCTGTCATGCCCTTCCTGCAGACAGAAGGAACTCAGAGTTTCTCAATGTAAATCCTTTAGAGAACAGAAGAGGAAGGTGGCTTACACTAACCCAGGGCTAGAAAATATACTTCCAAATGGCACTTGCATGGGGTATCTCGTTTCTGTGCAAAGGCTGTGGGCACGGTGGAAGTGGGGTCCATCCCAAGCTGGAATACCTCGGTCCCAGCTAGCCTGGTTTTATAACTCATCTAAAGGGCTGCTTTACTGCCAGGTTTTTGCTTGGCAACAACTCCAGTCTCAAAGTGTCTCCCAGTAGGACCTGGGGGCCTGCAAACGATCCCTGTTTTTCTTGTCCTGACCACAGGGGCTGCGAGTCCCTCATGGGATGCACAGACCCCACTGGTTGGATATTAAATATTTCACAGAATATTTGCTAATAACTTTCCAGCATTTTACTGGGGAAGAGGTCGTGGGGAGAGGGCACGAGAGGAAGCAGGCAAGACAATGCAGCATACTTGAGATTAAAATGTGAAGCGATGCTTTATTTCTAAGTAAACTGATAGGTGGAACCAAATCCTTAACCTCAGAGTTTAATAAGCAGACATGCAGACAGCTAAGCTAAGCATATCTCCTGCAGTTTTCACTCATTTTTCCCTAACAAGTAATGTGGCCTCGGCAGAAATCCCCGGCCCACGGTGACAGCTCTGTGCTTGGCGAATTCCAGGCGCTGCCTGTAGCAGCATCTCTCTGAGGGGAAAGGGACTGGCTTGTGGATGAGCCCTTAGCCTGCTCCCACCTGTCCCACTGAATTTGACACTGCTATAGCTGCGGGATGGTCAGATCCTGACTGCCCTGGTGCTGCTCCAGCAGCAGAGCCTGCATAGGCAGGAGCAGATGGATAGTGCCTTGCCAGCAGCCCAAGCTGATGTGTAGGTTCTCTGGGCTGTCTCTTTTCCTTCGAGCAGGCCCTATATTCCACATCCTCTCTTTTGTTTCAGCACAGGGGATGATACCTGCTTGTTCTCAGCTTCCAGGCTGGCTCCTGCTATGCTCTGGATGTGCCGGAGCCTTCTGAGCAACAAGGCTGTGGTGGCCTGCGAGTGGCTGCTGGGTTTCCTGGGCTCTGACTGGAGGCATCTGTCTTCCTTTGGGATCTACCTGAGACAGCTCTCCCCAAATGGGAGGCTTTTCCTTGTGTATCCATCCTACTAGGAAATCAGATGTGATTTTCTCTGTGTGTAGCAACTCTTGCAGGTCCTTCTCTTGAAGGATGGATGCAGTCTGGTGGGATGATTCCCTCAGAGGAGGGAAGAAAAACCAAAACACCACTTACCTCAGTTGCTGCCAGAAGGTTAATCTCTCCCCTGCTCCCTATTTATATTTATTATTCTGCCATTAGCATGATTTTATATAGTAAATGGGAAAATTTCCCAGCATCAGATAGTGCTTAGGAGGAATTCTCCCATCTCCTGTGCAGCCTCTGGGGGAGCTGCCACCCGCTGCAGTGGGAAGGGGAAGCCAAAGGCAGAGTCCTCCCAGGGTCTTCTTGCCCTGTTACAAATGTGCCTCCCTGATCAGCTCCAACTGGGTCCCTGGGTAAGGGTCTGTTCCCGTGTGTTTGGATATGGAGTTTGCGTCAGATGAAGCTCCCGAGAGAGTGTCTATTCTCTTGGCGATGGTGGGGACTTTGTGCCCAGACATTCTTCCCTGGGAGTTGGGGGAAAGGGGTCTTTTTTTAGGGCATCCTGCATGGGTAGGGAGGGATGGCCTTTGGGAAGAGGCTTGCCCAGAACAAATATGCAACAGGACTCTCTAGTGAGGGCCAGGGTCTGGAAAGAGACAGGCAAGCATTGGGATTAGCTGGCTGTGAGAAGGGGTGTCCCTGAAAGGAAGCGGGCGAGACAGTTTATCGTGGAGGGATGCAGTGGGGAGCTGATGTCTTCCATCTGCTTGGAGACTGAGGCTGGGAGACAGGCGGCCCTGTCTCGTGGCCCTGCGCCAGCAGGGTGGATGGACCGCAGAGCTGGGGGAGGCAGCTAGTGACTTTGAGGGCTGGGAGGAGGGGGAGATGGCTGAAACCCTGGCTGAACAGACGGCAATGCAGCCAGAGCCTGGACTGTGGTCCAAAGGGAGCACTGCTCAGTTGGAGGGAGTGAGGGAGACAAGCTGCACATCCCAGAGTGGGAGGCTAGGTGGCAATGTGGGCATGATGGTGTGCCCAAAGCCTGCCCCCACAGCCCCCTGCGCCACTCCTAGGGCCCCCTAAGCCTGACTGATGGGACAGAGCCAAAATCTTCCTCTGTCAGCAAGTTCCCCAGCTGCCGGTCCACAGCAGGGCAGCTAAGCCATGGCTGGCGAGGAGGAAGAAGATGGAGACTTTGGAGTGACGCTCCTGATCCAGTCCCGTAGGGAAGGACCCAGGAAGAGCCAGGGAGCTCTAACTGGGGCTAAGACCTGGCTCCACAGAGGGGTGTTGAGTAACCAGGGGTGGCAGGGTCACATCTAACCCCTCTCCTGGTTTGGTGAGAGTAAGCTGGGCTAGGGAAATCAATGGAAAGATTGGTGTGCGAGCAGTGCTGTGACTCCCACAGGACTGGTAGCTGCTCACAGTGTGGAGAGGAGGGACACAATGCCTTGCCCAGCAGTGGGGTGCTGGCTCGTGGATGGCAGGGGGCTGCAAAGCAAGGGGACAGGGGTGGGCAGCAGGGAGGCACAGCCCAGCTCTCTCAGGCCCTGAGCTGGGCCGCTCTCCTGATGCAAAATATCCTCTCAAAATGCATTGAAACCCTCTGCCAGGACCTTTCACTGAGAGGCAGATGCCAAATCCCCTTCCTTGAAGGACAGGTTTGCAAAGTCTCAGGCGGCGAGTGGGGTTTGCATCCTGAGCAGTGTTTTCCATGCAGTCACTGGCAGGGAGGCAGCAGGAGGACCCTGCCAAGCCCTTCTGATGAGGGTTGTCATTTTTTTAGCTGTCTGCTTCTCTTTTGGATGTGGTTGTGCTGTTCAGGATCTGCATGACCCAGGGAGAGCAAAGAGGACTGGGAAACAGCTGGACCCAGGGCCTCACTTGTTTATATCCTGCAGCTACTGTTCAAGATAGACAAGGGCAGGGGGAGAACATCCATCAGGGAAATTGATATGGGCTGGACACTTGTACTGGGAAACCCTGAGGGGCTGGAGGGGGCAAAGAGCCGAGAGCAAGGGGAGGAGGCTGGTGCTGGTAGCACTGCCAGGGCAGAGTCCTGAGGTCGAAGCTTGTGTGGTCGCTGCCCAGAGGGCTCTCCCGTAAGTGAGTTAGCACCAGCTACAGCCTTGTCAACTCATTTTCTGAACGATTTTTCCTGTTCTCCAGTATAAGAAATGAGGTGGTGAACGATACTGAATCTAGTCTTAATGCTGTTGTGTAAATCAGTGGTCGAGCCTCAAGGGAACAAGTGCATGCCAGGCTGGTCAGCTTATCTCAGAAGCTGTCAGGGGTAGAGGATGGGAATTTTCCTAGGCCTCTCGCAGATACACCCTCTAACAAGAAAGCAGAATTGGAAAGCTTAGGAATGTCTAGCCTAGAGAGAAGGAAGATTAATGAGGGCTCGTGATAGAAGGATAAAAAGAAGGATGTGGAGAAAGCACATCAGGCACATCCATTCACCCTGTCTGAGAGTGCAATAGAGGTGACATTCAATCAAACAGGCTGGTGGAGGAAATAAAATTAGGTTTTTTTCATTTTTTCTTTCACCCAAAGTACAAGTTGTTCTATGGAATTTATTGCTCTGGGGCACAATCAAGCTCTACTAGTTAATACAGCTCAAAATGAAGCTGGACACTCACCTCCATGCCAGCTAGAGTGAGCATACTCAGTACGAATAGTACACAACACCCTCCCCAAAAGGTTGGGAAGTGATGTGCCCAGTTATTGTGGTGTGGACACCAAAGACAGGCTGTCACTTGGGCTTCTGATGTATGAGCTTTTTTTGAAAATGTCCGAAGTCTGTAAACTCCATGAATCTAATGTGGTTCTTTAAAAATAAACACGCAAGCCCAAAGATACAACATGGACCAAGGCAGAGCCTGTGGAGCAAATCCAAGGTCATTTGGTATAAGATTGTACCCCAGACCTTTCTCTCTCTCTAACTCAAATGAGCTGCTCTTCATAGTTAGGGCCTTGCAGCACTTGGGTGTGGAGCTCAAGGGTGAGAGGAGCACTGGTAAGTATTCCTCAGGTTCAAGGCCAGGACACAGTGGTCCCATGGCTCCTGTACGGTGAGACTAGCCCTCTGCTTGCCTGGAGGCATGGCAGGGTGAGCTCTGCTGGCTGAAAGACTGCAGCTCTGCAAAGGGCTCAGCAGGCATCCTGTACTGGGTACCAGGGTACTTCCAGTGGCAACCTACAGTGGCCTGTGGAGCATGGGGAAAGGAGGTGAAGCTGCATTCAGAGCCCACCACTGCTCTTTCTGACAGGATCTACCAGGGCAGGGCAGGAAAAGGAATGAGCCAGGGCTGGGCCACCTAAAGGAAATTCTCATCTCTTACCCCTTGTACAGCAGTCCTCTCAACTGGGGCTGTCCTCATACCAAAACTCAGGGCAATGCTTTGATGGGCTTTCTGACTGCTGCTCTAACTTCCCAGTACAAGTGTAGATGGTGTCTGACCTTCAGTCCTTGAGAGCTGAAAATTCCCAGGTACCGTAATGCCACCCACAGCTGTAAAAGGCCATCATGGAGCTCAGAACCACGGCCATGCAGTCCAGACTCTGAATCAAACCTCCTCCTCTGATGAGATCCTAGTTGTGACCATGGCATCCCAATGTGGTTCCTCTGGTTTCCTGTATTAGTTGTATCCCTTGGAATATAAGGATTTGTTGTTCTAGCTTGTGAGGCTGGGGTCTGACTCCAGAGGAGGTAAAAAAACTCTCATTTCTGGGACAACATAATGAAAGGACTGGAAATCATAGTGGTGTGTTCTGGGCTCTGAAACGAGGAATGTTTTGTAGGTTGGGAGCGCAGCAGTCAAGCATTAGGGGCAGCATGCACCACTGGGGAGCATGTTCAACCTCCTGCATTCCAGAGGTGGGAAGAGCTCAGGTGTTCCCTGACATTGGTCCTGCCAAGCTTGCTCCTGCTCACCCAAACAGGCACCCTACGCTGGGACAGGGGGGTGAGATACAGAGGGGTGAGTGATGCCTGACTCATGCTGCTGGCCCAGCAGCAGCTCCCTGGAGGCACTGACAAGAGGAGACCACTCTTGGTTCACTGGGGCTGGCAAAAGCTGAACAGGCCAGAGTGTGTTTCTTGTTGCAGTGCTTCAGGGCATCCCGAGGGGAGCACTGCCTGGGGCCCCCAGGTGCTGTTTTGCCCTGAATTTCACACTTGGCTTCATGGTCTGGTCCAAGCTGTCTGGGATGCACAGGGGATTTGGGAAGGCGGTACCTGTCTCCAGTGCAGGAGGGGCTATTGCTTCCGCATGATGAGCTTTTGGGTGTTTGCATCTGTGTGTGCCTGAAGCAGAGAAAATGGTTGTGTGCTATCTACCTGAGCTTTGCTCCTAACCATGTCTACATTTCTCTTCAAAACAAGACCCAAGATCCCCGGCCTGTGTCTGTGGAGTGGTGGGAAAGGCTCCAGTTCACTGACGGCATAAAACTCGTTGCTCAGAGGGGTAGATAAAGTGAGGAGAGGAGGTGGTAGGATAGTAGATGTTATCTTTGCTCTTGTTTCCTGAGGTTGATGCTTGGCTCTTGGCCGTTCTCCAGGAGGCCCTTACACAGCTCTAAGAAGCCTCAAATCTGTGTTTCCTGGGCTTTCTGGTCCCAGAGAGGGCAGAGGGAGTGCTGTGCTGCCATTTGTAGCCCCACTGGTGCTGCAGACCGGGGGCAAGGTTCCCAGGGCTCAAGCTGACTCAGTTTCACACATGCCTGACATTGAGCGTGCGAGGTGGGTAACTTAGCTGGGGCCAGCAATCTTCTCAGCCTGGGGACTGAGTTTGTTGGACCAGTATCTGTAAGATCAAGTGCTTACCCAGCGGTCTTAATGCAGCACCTCCTCACTGGCAACACAGCCCCCAACCCTGCCCAGGCTTGGCCTCCGAGCACTACTCACTGGCCTGTCTTTAATTAAGAGGTGTTCTCCCCATCCAGGTGTTTAAATGGGCTTTGGGTTGGCTTTCTGCCAGTATCAGCCTGGCTTGGGCACTGGCCATAAAGGTGCCGAGATCTGGTGGAGCTGCAGCAGCCTGTGGCTCTTCTGCATTGAGACGTCAAACCCGTGCTGAAAGCCCCTGGTGCCATGCAGAAGGGTTAACAGTCCGCTCACTCCCTCTCTGCTTTGGGGAGCTTTGTTCATTGGAGTATTAAATTCCACAGCTGTAAATAATCTGCAGCAGGAGAGATTATCAAGGCCTTGGGAAGAAGCAGCTTTTATTAATAAGATCAGTTCTCCCTGCGAAGCATCACGTAGTCGCTCTCCACCCTTGCCAGGCACTGCTGAGGACTGGCAGTGTAGCTTCCCCACCTCCATCCCATGCCACCCATCCTCCTGCCATGCTCCCTCCATCTCGCTGGTACTTATTGGCAAATGAGTTTCTTCACAGTGACTGGCGGCATGAGCTAGAAATGCTCCCTGCACTGCCTGCAATAATTGTGGTTTCATGCGGCCCAGCTGCCGCTGGCTGAGGCAGGGAGGTAGCAGGACACATCCTTGCTGGGACAGGAGTGTGGTGCTGCTCACCATCATGGCACCTGCCTCTGTGCCAGGCTGGAGGCTGTTCCACCTCTGCCTCTGCTGCAGGCAGGTACAGCACAGAAGGCCTGGCCATTGCTTTCCACAACTGTCCTGCGAGGAGAAAACGAGCCTGGAGGGTGCTTGGAGGGAGACACATTCCTGGTGATTCAGAACCACATGGTTTGGTATTTGGGAGCTTTTATCCCAGAGCATCCTGGGAACATCAAGTGAAGGCAGGAGGATCACAGCTACTCAGGGAGGACTGGATTCTAGCTGAGGGCGAGCCTGAGAGAGGCTCTTTAGGATGGACACTAGGGCTTGGCCTTCTTTCATGCCTCTCAGTCCCTGGGGATCCCACACTTTCACATGAGGAAAAATTGTCTTGCCAAATTCCTCCTCAAACTCTACTCACCCTCACAATCTGTTTCTGGTCTTAGCATGGCCTGAGCAGAGATCCCTTCTGCTGCCCAGGCAGCATGGCATGATTTGCAGCTCATCAGGAAGGACGTCAGACCTAGTGGCTGTTTCCAGCTCCAGGAGGTGGCAGTGGCTGCAGTGGCTCCCCACCACACTGCAATAACCCCCTTGGCGCAAGGTCCTCCTGAGCTTTTAGCTTTCTTTTCTGGCAGAGACGGAGACAGGTTGAGGCCCCCATACCTCCAAACATCCATAAGCAGCACACAGACATCCTTCTTCTCTGGCAGAGAGGGAGGATGGTATTGGGGAGCAGCAAATGCTTTGAATTGGGGGGAGGGAGTCCCTCAGTTTGCACTGGGCTTTCAGGGCACTGTAAGCATTGCCAGGAGCACCAGCCCCATGGTGAGGCTGCTGGGAATTGAGCACCAGCACTGCTTCCTACTTTCCTTGCAAAGCTGTCAAGTCTAGAGCTAACCCTGAGCAGGCACATCTTCCCCCCACGTCACTCACCCAGCTCACTCCTCCTCCCCATATCCCCAAAGAAGCCTGCTGACCAGAGCATCTCTTTTAATTAAAATGGTTCCCCTGCGATGCACTGTCTGAATGTCTCTGGTTCTCCCCGCTGGGCTCAGGCCAGAGGGACATGCTGGGAAAGAGTATCACATTGAAATCTCTCTCAACAGCGGCCAGTTCGGAGAAACTGAAGTCAGAGCAGAGAAAGCAGCTGATAGGCACACTGCCCCTCTGCCAACGGGCTCTACAGCGAGGGCGAGCTCTGCCCCAGGCTCTGAGAAACCATGAGCCTTGGCTGCCCACCCAGGAGAAGGCCTGTGAATGAGAAATGGTCTCTGTCCTTGCAGAGGCATGTAGATCTGGGAGTGCCCGGGGGAGGCTGTGGATGCTGTGAGCAGTATGGCAGGGTTAGGGGTCACTGGCTCCCCAGGCATGACTGATACACCTGCAGGACAACCAAGCCAATGGCCATCAGATGCTCAGCACTTGGTGGATTTGGAGGTCTCTCCTTGTGGCCCAGGGAGGAATAAAGGTGGGACATCCATTGGAGTTTGTAAAATGGAGAAGGGAGGCAGGTAAGTCAGGGTATGCAAAGGATCCCCTCCTAAATGGAGACAAGACTTTCCATGAAGGTTGCAGGGCTTTGCTTGGATACCTGGGTGAGCACCTGGAGCAAGGGCTGCCTGCTCCAGGGTGGCTTGGCTCTCAAGGCCCTCTCAGCAAATATCTCTACCTCCCCCCAGAACCCTGGCTGTTTTTCCAGGGATGAGGACAGACCTCAGCTGTCCCTGCAGGAAGGGATTCTGAGGGTCAGTAACTCCCCTGGGACACTGCATGGAGCCATGCCTCTTGCTTCCCCAGGAAGGGTGAGTGTCAGCCCTGTCCCCAGCTGCTGATGGAGCTTCCCCGGGCTGGGATCCTGCAGTGTTGTAGCTACTGGTGGTGCCTCAGACATGCCGCAGGGTCAGCTCTGAGCAGTGGGGTGTTTTGACTCTTGCAGGAGTGTGTGACACTTAGCACAGGCACCAATGATGTGTGCTGGACATGCAGACATGCACCAGGGCCACACCTTCATAGGTGGGCACAGCAAACAGACACCCTATGGGGTTGGTGGGGTGCAGCTGACTGGATTTTACTCCTGCAGAGACCTCAACCTTTGTGCTTCAGGAAGCCAAAATTCAGCCTTCTGGCAGGAGGTGAGCCAGGCTGTGGAAGGGCAGGGGAAAGGCCCTGCCGTGCAGGGTGGAGGACTCTCCAAGGGGCTTGAAACCCATATGGATGTTCTTAGGGGCCTCTCATCTGTTGAAGTATTATCACAGCAGCTCCTGCTGTCACATGCTGCTCATAGAGTGAGAGGTCTTACGCGCTCATATGAGTCTGTGGCATCAGCTAGAAATAAATTGAAATTCTTTTCCTCCTGGACATGCCAGGCTGAGTCCACGGGCACCTACGGGAACTGCCAGGACATGTGTGTGCTGGTTTACTAAAGTACGTCGCATTTGATCCCAGGACGGCGGGTGGCAGGAGCCAGGCATGGGCTCACTCTGCCATTTCTCCGCGCTCCTCTTGGCTTTGCTCTGCTAAGAGTCATCCTGGGCGAGTCCCTGTGTGCCCACTCCCACACAGCCTTCCCTCCCTTCCCACCGGCCCCGCGTCCCTGCAAGACGGGCGGCGGCCACACGGTGTCAGGCGGGTGCCGGCAAACCCAGCGGGCCCGGGCAGGAAACCTTGGAAAATTGCGAATAATTGACTGGTATTGCTATAACCTATAGCCCTGAGTGCGCCTTTCTATAGCGGAAGGATGTCTTCGGCTCCTTTTCCTGCGGCACGTAGGAGGAGTGCAACATTTTTCGGGTGCTGTGTGAATTTTGCCCGGTGTTTCACGGCGGGGGGGGCAGGAGGAGGGGAGGTGGTCTGCTTGGAGCACCCCAGGTGAGATGAGTTGTGCTGGGCCTCAGCTTCCCGCTTCAAAACGCAGAGGAAGGACAGCCTTGTGAGGGAAACAAAGGGACTTGGATAGTGAGAGCTACGCTTGCAAGCAGGGAGTGTTGGCAACACGGCTGCCGTTGTTTGGGGAAGAAAGTGCCTGAGCAGGGGTGTGGGGAGAGGCTGAGCTCAGGGGCGTGTAGGTCCCCGGCAGAAAAAGGGGATCAGGAGGTTTGTGATGCTGAATGCCTCCTGGAATCAGGGCAGGCATGAGCTGGACCTTGAATCAAGCTTAGTTGTGCTTCTCCTGGCTCTCTGCTTTGTGGCTGCACCGGCTGTTGGGGGGGAACCCATTTTTTCTGCTGCATTTTCGTGGCAGAGGCAGGGGAGCTGGTGCAGAGAGAGGGCAGGCTGGGGAGGATGCATCAGTCAGTGACGTGTGATGCCAGAGCGAGCAAGGCCCAGCCTTGCTCAGGTGCAGTTCTCCGTGCTGTGCCTCACGTACAGAGACGCTGTCTATCCTCCAGCTATTTACCGCCAGCTCATTTTGCAAACGCTGCACTCACAAGATTTTTTTTCCCTCTCTCCCTCCCTCTCTCTCTTCCCTGTAGAGATGCTCAGACAGTGCTCCTCATTCAGCTTCAAGCAGGAGGTTTCCCACCTGCACATGCATTGCAAACACTGACCTGCCTGCAGGTTGTTCTGTTGGGCCAGTCAAAATTCACCCCCTTCCCCTTCTCCTGCTCTCCTGGGGCTTTAGTGCTGGGAGGGAGCTCTGGTGAACAAAGAGGGAAGCTGGTACGAGCTGAGATGCTGCTGGGGAGTGTATGTGTGGAGACTCGGCCAGGGAGTTTGCTGGCCCTGCTTGCCAAGCTGTGAGCCCAGAGGTCCAGCCCCAGCCACCCCGCAGGGCTGCTTGCTTCCCTGCTGGGGTGTGTGGGTGCCATCATTGTTGCCTGAGATAACCTTCCCTAGTGAGGGAAGGGAAGGAAGGGCGTAGGGCATTGGGGAGGGTCCTCTGATGTGGGGCTGTGGGGGTGTTAAGACTTTACTCCTGTGGGTGATAGTAAGGAAAGGGATGCAGAATAAGACCCAACCAGGGATTGCCCCATTGCACGCGGAGAAGGGAGAATAGAAAGCTGTAAGCAGAGGGGGGTGGAAGCCCAGGCCTTCCCCAGTGGGGAATAGAAAGGGATTGCCTAGGGAAAGGGGCTGCCCCTCAGTGAGTCCTCATGGAGAGGGCTACTTGGCCCTGGGACAGTTTCTTCCCGGGCAGGGACTATGGCTGATTCTCACCCCTCTCCTGAGGGGCATGTGCTACTTTCATCTTTTTTTTAAGCCTCAGGCCCAGGGCTTATTAAAGGAGGAGCTGAGTTTTTATCTCCCCTATCTCCCTGTGCTCAGAGAGGACTTTGTGGCTTTAAGGAGGTGCCTGAAAACAGGAGCTGAGGGTTTTCCTAAGGGTGGGACACCAGACAACAGAGGTAGGTGACCGCTGCCGCCTCCTGATTTCTAGCTGCTTGGTCGGCAGCGGTGGGGCTGGCTGCTCTGCCCTTGGCTGTGCTACCCCAGGGGGTGACGAGGATACCCCCAAAAACAGCTGGGGTGGGCCTGAGGCTGGGGTGAGGGGCTGGACAGAGAGACACCGACTTGGCATTAAGGAACCTTGGGACTGCTGCTGGGAGGATGGGGCTTGCGATGGGGCTGAGACCCACGGGCAGGGGGCAGGGGTGCGAGTGGGGGTGCTGGTGGGGCGGTGGGCATGGGGGGCTGCCCCTGGGCCGAGCGGGGCGGCGGGCTGGCCATGGCAGGCTACGGTAGATGGCAGTGCCTCCCGGATTTTATGAATGGAGAAGGGAGGAGGAGGAGGGGAGGCAGATGGATGCGGGGAGGTGGTGATGGAGAAGGGAGGGGGGAAATTTGCTGGCTGGGCTCCGGCCTCCACCTCCGTTCCCCCTCGCACCCTGCGCCCTCCCCCCGCCATTAGCATAGGCCTGCCCGGGTTTACATGCCGGGCTGCACGTTGCCGCGGCCGGATCCAGCAGCCAGCAGCGCTGGCAGCCGCCCCGAGTCAGCTGCTTCGCCGCCAGCAGCGGCGCGGCGCGGGGCGGCGGGGAGCAGCCCGCAGGCACCGACTTTAAGGTGTCCTCACCGAGATGCTGCTTCAGGCCCGGCACCCCGCCGCACCGGGGTACCCTGCCGCCCCCCGCGCCCGAGCGCGGCCCCGCAGGTTGTACACCATGCTGCCGCTGTGACCTTGGGCCCCGGAGTGCCCCGGTGATACCCTCCACGTGTCCCCTGGAGAGCTTTCTGCAGCCCCGGGGTGCGGCTGCGGGGCCAGAGGGGGGGTGGGCAGGGCTTTGGGGGCACAGATGCCTTTTGGTGTCAAACTGCCTTCTCCCCACTGCCCGTTTGTATGCCCGGCCTCGCAAGGCAGTGCTGGCACACCCTCCTCCCCTGCAGCTTCTTTGTGTCTTGGGGGATGCTCGCAGCCCCCCGTCCTGCTCTCCCATGACCTCGCACTTGCATCAGAGGTCCCCTTTGGCGGGGAAAGCTGGAGAAGTAGCTGAGTAACTCCCTGCCATTTGCTGGGGGTGAGGAGTGCTTTGAGATAAGGAGAGGAAAAGCCCTTTTTTGTGTGTTTTTGGGGCCTGAGGCATCACCTGGGACTGCATGTGCCGGTTGCTTCCAGCTGCAGCTGGGATTTCCCACTGAAGGGACCAGGACATTAGCATTGCTTGCACAGCTGTGGGACAGGTGACTGAACAGCAGTAGTAGTGACTGCACACAGTCCCAAAACCTTCCCTCTGTCACCCAGGTGGGTGTGGGTCATGCCTGCAGCACAGCATGGAGAGTTTTTGCTGTTTCCAGGAGGAAGGGGGCTGGGGGGGTCACTGCTTTCCCGTCCACTCTGCTCACTCTGCCACATGGGGGATAACATTTCCTGCAGAGGCAGCTTTGGCTGCCTGTGTTGTTGGGGCTCGAGTGTCCTTCTGGGGAGCATTCAAGGTGCAGAGATTCAAGGGGGGAGCTGTGGAGGAGACTCCTGAGAGCAGCGCTTCTCCAGGAGGGAGGCTCTAACATGGCTTTTCCCAACAGCACATGGATTTGGTTGCTGCTGGGGGCACCCCACCTTGTGCCACCCCTGCACCACAGTGCAGGAGCAGAGCTGGCCTGCGACGTGAGCCAGGGACCCTGCAGAAAGCCCGAGCATGGCACTCTCAGTGGCTGGGCCTCGTTTCTCAGCAGCACCCGCATTACTTTTGCAATAGACAAGGCTGATGCTGCAGCACTGACCTCCCCAGTGTGGCCGGCTGTGCCTCGTGGGTGATATTCTGCAGATCTGGTGGTGCCTTTGGCACCATTTGGGCACCAGTTCCTGCCCGCTGGTCCCACTCCAGCGTGGGTGATCCCACCTGCCTGACCTAAATCCCACAGCAGTTTCAGTGGGACACAGGGTTTTTTGTCACCCCTTGTCTGAACCAGTTAGGTAGGATTGCTCTGTGCCACCCTAAAGGAGTCCATGCTTCAGCAGCATCCTGGATCCTGCAGCATCCTTCATCCAGAAGGCAGGCAAGAGGGGGACTCTGCAGCAGTGGGATGAGGTGCCCCTGGGGCTGGGAGGTGATGCAGGAGGAGGACAGGAGAGCCTGCAGTGGTGTAGGTGCTTTCACCTCATGGTCAGCAGGAGGTCCTGCCTGGTGTAGCACCTTGTAGCGCCTTGAAGCCACCAACAGCACAGGCCTTGATGGGGCTCAAGCCCAGGGAGGATTAGGGCACATCTTGCCACCCCATGGAGCCTGGCTTGAGCAAAGGAGAGCAGCTAAACTTCAGAGTGAGCATGAAGCAGAGCACAGCCCGAGCTGCTTGGCTGGGCCCACAGTTTCTCACCTCCACCCTGTGACCAGCACTGGCTATTGCTGGTTGGCCACCACAGCTCCCCCTGTGCCCTGTGTATTTGCGAAGCGCTCAGATGGTCCCTTCCTTGGAAGAGCTGACAATCCAGGGATTTTTGTTTGCATATTAAACCAGCTAAGTATTCAGAATCTGCTCCAGCTACCGCCGCGGGGAAAGCAACTCCAAGATATGTAGATCCCTGCCAAACCTGCCTGCACTACCTCCAAGGCAGCAGTGCTGCTGCCCTATGATGCTGCCGGGTACCAGTGCGTGGCAGGGCTGTGACCCACCAGCCAACACTTGTGCAGTGTCCATCTGAGCTTGCGGGGAGAGCACCTCTCTGCAAAGCTGCTGGCGAGCATTTGGGGAGCTCACCCCACTACCACTGTGTTGAGGGGTTTCCAAACGCGCCCGGCTCACTGTCCTCATGAAGCAGTTGGAAGGGAGTGGGTCATGCCTGCCCTACAGCCCCAGGTACAGGGAAGCAGGATGGGGGAGCTGATGTGCACCCCACCATCCTGTGGCCTCATTCTGGTGGCTATGGGTAAGAGAGACCCACTCCACATCCATGCATGGGGCAGGATGAGACCTCACCATGTAGGACAGTCATCCTCTGGCCATTTGCTGCGTGCCTGGCACTTTGTCTCACTGTTTTTTCCCCATGTGGTTCGCGGGACCTGGAGTTGGTTGGCCTGCTGCGCACAGCACACAGCGTGTCCCTTTTCCAGGGCAAGCTAGTCTGGCTCTCCCGGTCTCGTTTTGGGAAGCAGGGTTCAGGGGAGTACACCCTGCCTGACACGTAGGCCATCCTTGGGTAATGACTGTGAGCGTTTGGCTGGTCTGATGCAATGAACTAATTAGGAATTTGCTGTCACCACAGCTGGACTCACCTGGCTTGTACGCCGCAGCCGGGTGATTCTCACTCCTTGTGACAGTCCTTCAGCCTCTCCAAGGACCAGGAATAGCAGTGAGGGGATCACATGGCCACTCTGGCTGTCCTCCCCTGCTCTGTGCCAGCCTCCTGGCAGCTACGCATGCAAGCGTCATGAGGTGGCCTCAGTGGCTGTGGAGGAACGTGCTCCTCCTCACGAACCCTGGGGACAAGCGGGTGACAAGTCTCCTGATGGAGCAGTGCGCGTGGCCAGGGTGCAGCCCTGGCAGAAGGGAGCAGTGGTCATGGCACCCCTCCTCTCTGGGATTTAGCCAGCATAGCCAAGGGTGCTGGGGTGACCTGATGCCTTTGGAAATGTCTCCCTGGTGGTTTGCAAAGGCTCTCCTGCCAGGCAAAGAGCTGAGCAGAGCAGACCTGTGCTCCTTGGGGTGGGGAAGCATCCTGCTGCTTGGCTGGTCATGGCATTCCACTTGTGCTGGCCCCACAGCGGGCGCTCAGCAGCTGTGAGGTGGGGTAGGCACAATATAGAAGGACTTCGCAGCCTGACTTTGTCCCAGGCAATACACAATACAGAGAATCTGTCAATGCCAATGAATAATTTTAGTACCTATCCAGGTGGCACAGGTGAGCCACTGGGCCTTCAGTGCTGATGCTAGCTCAGGGCACCCCAACATCCTCAGGTTTTCCCACAGGGAACCCCTGGAAAGAGCCCACTCCCAGCACGTCCCAAGGGCTGAGATCTGTGAGTGGACATGCTGAGAACCACCTTGGTGACCATGAAGGTGGGGAGTCCTGGGGATGACATGCTGGGGACAAGCAGAAATCAGCTGCAGCTGCTGGAAGAGCCTCTGAGAGGAAAACTGTGTGGCCCATGGAAAATGAATTAGTGTTGACGTTTACCAAACATTTGTTTAGATTGAGCAATATGGCTCAAAGCTGCTCAGCTGTGGGGAGCCGGTCACCACGGCACTTACTAGATGTCTTTTGGTGTTGCTGTTGATGGTAATGGCCAAGTGGCTGGGTGGCGGCAGGGAGAGCTGGCCCTGTCCTCATGAGCCTCCTACTCCGCACTTCACCTTCTCTCCCTGGTTGCTCCTCATAGGCAGAGAGCTGAGCAAACAGTGGTTTTCCTTCCCAGAAGCAGATGCTCTGGGTGATGTCCTCTCCCAAAAGGCATTATCTCTTGCAGCATTTGCAGTGGGGGCATCATCTGGTTGCAAGGACCTGCTGAACTTTCCTGTGAAAGTGGGTGCTGGAGATCAGGAGGTGACAGGCAGCCTTGCCCCAGCTCTGCCCCGGCTCTGCTGGGCTGGTGACTCTGGGATCCCTGCAGTCATCAGGGCATCAATTCTTCCACCAGCTTCCAAATGCAGAGTTTAGAAAAGGCTGTGGCTGGGGAGTGTGGGCTGCACTCCACTGACACCAATACCTCATAGTGCGTGGCTCCGCCGGCTAGGGATGGGCATGCACAAAATACCTCAGAGGCACGGAAAAAACCCATATTTATTTCCTGGAAATCTATATAAATTGGAACCATTTCCTAACTAGAAGCACTGAGTTCAGTTTCTCGATGTAAAGCAGCAGCTACAATAAAGACAAAAAAAGGCTGGACCACCCACTGTCTGGAGAGAGAGTGCCCCAGGCCCCCGGGGCATTTGGAGGGGGAACTGGCCGGGCCCTGAGGTCTCCGCAGGTGGGACGCTTGCTGCCTGCAAATGCAGGGAAGCCTTCCCGCTGCCCTCCCCAAACCCAAGGGAGCCACCTTAAGAGCTCTCCCTCCATAGGACCAAACGGGATCTGCCAGGCGTTTCATATACCATATTCTATAGCCAAGGAAACCTTAACAAAGAGCCGTACGCTCTCACGTTTCGCTTCAGGCTTCTCCCTGCTGCAGCTGGGGCTGAGTTTTTTAAAATCTTTGTGTCATTATTTCGTTCCTCTTTTGATTCAGCCATCGAGGGACAAGGAGATGCCAAACGAAAAGAATGGGCATTTAAACAGAACTAGATTGAAGAGGCAGTGTGTGCACCGAACAACAAGTCTTTTTACATTTCATATGATCTTATACATGGGCTCCATTCAGTATATTTCCCCTCTGTTTCATCTGAATGTACAGAATTAGCCATTCACATCCTCTGGAATTACGGCTCTTTTAACATTTCCATTCTGAGCTGCCTCCATATTTTGGGGGTTGGGAGCATTATTAGTTCAGCTGGGGAAGCATAGGCTGAGGTCAGAGTCGGTCTTGCAGGCTGGAAATGAGCTTTTTCTTTTTTTGGAAAGTGCAAGATTTGATGCTTGATGACTGCGGTCAGAAAAATATACGAGTGTACACGAATATACATATGTGCTGGAGCATGCGTGTGTCTGGTTTCAGTGGAGGGGGGTCTTTTTCACGTTAATCCTGGTGGAGTTATTTCTTCAGACAGAAAAGCGAGCCTCAGTTTTCCAATGCAGGCTGTCCTCTGCGATCACCTGGGGTTGTACGCGTGGCTGTGTCTTTCTGCGTGGCTGCACGGCTGCTGCCTTGTTGTCTTTTTGAAACACAAATATTGAAAACAAATATTTATTGTGCTATTTACTAAAGCTCCCTGGATACTTCTACAAATTTAGAAGACTTGGCTCAGCAAACTCAGTTGAACCAAGCTGGGAGTCACAGGAGGAAAACCAGGAGGGATGTGTGCGTGCAGCTAACCCTACGGAAAAGCTGGGGAGGCAGCACGGCTGTCCTGAGCAAGCGTGAGACTGTGTGGTGGTGCTTGTGCATCTTGCAGCCGGCACTGCCTTACCTGGGGGTCTCACAGCGTTCAGGTGGCATTACTTCTTGCACCCATCAGTACTAGGAAGGAGGATGATGTGGCAAAGTTTTGATTGTGAATCTGCCTTTTTCCTGGCTTTACTTCTCTGCTCATACAGCCAGGCCAGTGTCCCTCTGGGGAGTGTCCTACTTTTCCCCAGCATCTATATGCAGGAGGGTGTCTTGTCAGACACCCGGGGTATGGAAGTGGTAACAACCTGCAGATGGAGGGAGTGGGACCTGCCATGTCTCCTCTGGCTGCTTTACAACACGTCCATGCTGCAGAGAGGTGCTTCCCTCAGAGGATCCCAAGGCGGTGGATAAAGTGGACCAACGTTCCCAAAAGAAGTCTGCATCCTTTGCTGCCCTTTCTTTCTTGTATTTTGCACTTCTTCTATCTGTGGCATCTGCATCAACATTTGCCCAGGCAACCTTATCTGGTTGTTGTGGAAATAACAGGACAAGGTGGCAAACAAGAAACAAGGCCCCTCAAAGGGGCAAATAAACCTAGCAAAGTTGAGCATGGCTCAGAAGGCAGGGAGGCTCCCATTTGCCCCTTCACCTGGCTTTCTACAAGGCACAGAGGGCAGGCCTGGGGGCTGGGACATCATGCTCTGCTGGTGATCATGGCCAGTTGGCATTGCTTTAATGCACAGCATCTGCTGGAGAGGGCTCACCTGGGCCAGGAGCAAAACCCAGGTCCCCAGTTGACCACCCCTGAACTGGTCAGACACAATCAGGCTGCAGGCTTTCCCAGAGATCCCTTCAATCACAACCCCCTGCCTTAATTTAACCTGGCTATTTATACCTTTTCCTGTGTGTGTTTAATTATAGTCAAACCTGGCAATACCACTGTGCTTAACGGTCTGTTGGCGTTTCCATTATGAGCCCAGACTGGAAGGGATTATATAGCCTGAGTGTTTGAACTGAGCCTCAGACAGAGACTTGGCATAGACTCGCAGCCCAAATACAAAGATTTTCAATTGGCTAATGGCAGTTTTGAAAAGGGAACATTTTTCACATGCTTAGCCCCTTCCGTTTGCTTAAGCTGCCTTCCTCTGAAACTCAGCGAGCAAGGAGTCGTAATTCAGCAGTGACTCATGTTCATTGCACAGTGATGCTGTAACCAGCCAAGGGAAGGCCTTCTGCCTTAAGAGGAATTATGTTCAGAAAGATGACTGGGGGAAAGTTATCTTTTTCACTCACTGGGGTCACACCATCTGAGCATCCAAACTGTAGCTGCTGTGGCCAGAATGACTTGTCTGACCACATCTCAGGCAGTGGAGGCAGTGGAGCAGTGGAGGTAGTGGAGACATCTAATGTGACCAAGATGTCCTGGGCTTCATGAGCAGCCAGCAGCACTTACACAGCATCAGTGCTTCATGCTCAAGGAGACATCTCAAATAGCTTAGCTCTGTCAAGTCCTAAAGGTGATTTTTCTTCCCATCAGTTATATGGGGAGCCTGGGGTAACTAGCTCAGGCAGCAGTGTCCATGCTGGCGGTAGTCTGATGGGACCAGTCCCACTTGGAGGGTGTCTAGAGTAGCTCCCATGGTGGGATGTGGTGCATACATCTGTCCCCAGACGGAAAGAGATTGTTCTCTAGTTCCATGGATGGCAGAGCAAGAACAGTGGAAAAGCTATGTCTTTTTTTTTTTTTTTTTTATGCATGGTAGTCTTTGGTACAGAAGGATTACGGAATTTGCCCACAGTCTCACAGGAGGTCAAAGTGAAGCTTTCCCTGGGAGAGAACCTAGGTCTGCATTGCACACTGGTGCCTTTGCAGTGAGCCTTCCCCATGTGAATGTGTTAAATAAGCAAGTTGATATAACAAGCAAGAGAATATCATGTGCTGGGAAGAGTTGTAAGTCAAGTTGGCCAGGCACCAGCAAAGCAAACTAGCTGGTGAATTCAATAGGAGCTGATGGCAGAGATCATGGGGTGCAAATAGCCTTTATCTCCAGAAAGCTTGCCTTTGGCTTCAGGGGTAGGTGCTCTGTGTCTGTGTCCCAGGGAGATCTGGTCCATCTGTTGTTGTCGTCACTGACCCTTTGCCTTTTGGAGCCTGAGAGGAGGTGAATACCAAACCCAGAACGAGAAGCAGCAAACCCCAAAGCTGCTGCATCTGCAGCCTGGCCCTGGAGGGACACTAAGCAAGGTGCCCTGGCTGCTTCTCCCCCAGAGCTGGGACCACACTTTGTTCCCCATCTCAGGGGGGTTGGAACTGGGTTCACTCACCTGGGCTGCACCAGATGCCTGCACCCCCCAACCTGGGAAGGGCTGGTGGGGACTGGGCAGAGGAGACAGCTCAGTTCCAGATAGGACTGTCACCATGGGAACTTTAGGGACTGAGGCCATTTACGGCTGGTTGTAAACCCTGGCTCTGACAGCAAAGGCTTTCTTTGCCTCTTCCTCTGGGCTTGGCCCTGGCTGTCTCAGAGAAAGCAGGCGTTTTACCTCCGGCTGGCTCTGCACACACATCCCCTGGCACTGAGTGCTGGCCCGCTGCGTGGGAGCTGCTCGTGCTCAGGGAAGCGCCCTGGCCCTCTCTCCCAGAGAAAGTGGAGCAGATGCCCAAGGTCACTGTGCCCTGCAGGTCTGATGGCTCTGCAGACACCTGGGGATGTGGGGGGAGAGGAATGGTGGGCTCACTTTTCTTCCGTGGTGCTGTTGCTCCTTGGAGGAGCTCTCAGATCTCAGAGCTCAGATTGTGAGGCTAAGGATCTCAGTTAAGGTCTAGCTCCCCTCGGCAAGCTCCTAGCTTTGAGGCTGCAAAGGCTCATCTCTCCACTTGGCCAAAGCTGGCAGTGCTGCAGCAAAGAGACGGAGGAATATCTGGCAGGAGCCAGCCTGTGGAGGAGAAGTTGAAGGCAGAAAGATTTCAGCAGCCAAATCTCATCTGGTCCTTCTTCTGATGCCAAATGCTCCTGTGAAGCCACTTCTGCTGTGCAGTTTCCAAGGACTACTCCAGTTTGGATGCCCACCTGGCCCTCCTCGAGTGGGAGGTTAAAATGCAGAGCTGGTCAAGAATTGCTCCTTCTCCAGCTGCTCAGATCCTGGCAAGAAAAAAGTCACACTCACAACTTCTTGATGCTGTTCCATCTCCTGGGAGCTGCAGTCCAGGTGGCTCATGCCCACCTTGCCCTTTCATGGGCCCAGCACCCTGGCTGGACTGCCGATCCCACTGTGTGCCAGGATGCCCTGCTAACAAAATATGGTGGTGACCATGGTGCTGGATGGGAGCCTGGCATGGCAGGGGAGAGCATGGAAGGGTAGAGGAGAGTGTGGCATGGCAAGGCAGAGCCTGGCAGGACAGGGCAGAGCATAAGAGGGTAGGGGAAAGCATGGCAAGGCAGGGCTCAGGGACCAGGAGGCAGCCCTGGTGCCTCGGGGTCAAGGCCTGGGGGAGGGAGTGTGTTTGGCCAAAGTGCGTGGTTTCCAGGAGTTAGGTTTGTGTTAGAAGGTAAAAGCTCCCTGCAGAATCCCTGCTGTTACAACAGAATAAAAGATTCAATACAAAGAAATAGCTCCAACAGATAATCTCCAGCCATTCCGTATAGGAAGCACTTAAGTGGAGAGCTGCCCAGAGACACTCCCTTTCTCAGACACTCGCATGCACAAACACTCTCCACTGCAGGTTCCCCTGCAGCTTGAGGTCCAGCTCTGCCCATTGGGTCTGCCAGGGCCCATGACCTTGTCTGCACAGGAAGACATCTCCTGGCAGAGTGACGCACTGGGAATAACAAGGACCACTGCTTTCTTCATTATTCTTCTGCTTCACGCTCCCCAATTTCCATCACAGATGAGTCACTGGCTGGCACCCCAGCTGGAAGATGGGCGAGTCACCCGTATGTTGCTGACACAGCACGAATGCAAACTTTCTGCTCTCTCCTAGGTATGAAAAGATGAAGAGGAGATGTGTTTCCTCAGAAAAAGTGGCAGGGTTTGTCCTGGACTTCCTATGGGATTCTGGGGGAAAAATGAAAAGGTATTGCTGCTTTGTTGAACGTAAATGCATTTTTTTTTCCCCAGTGTGTTGTTTTGGTTTTGGGTTTTTTTGTGGGTTTTTTGTTTTTTTTTAATTTTTTTTTTTTATTTTTAAGAAAGTGGTAAAAAAAATTTCCTCCTTAAGGGAAAAATAAACCAAAAGCAGAGACTGGTAGTGTTAACCACTCATCCGTGGAGAACGGCAGTCCCATGAACGGCCAGCTAACGTCCATGGAGAGACTGCGCTGGTGCCTAGAGCTAATGAAATATGACTGTGAAGGGCGCTCTTAATGCTTATGCAAAGCGAAGCTCACAAGCTCCAAATGTCTGCATGGATGGTCTCCAAACCTCCTTTCGGCTGGAGCTGAGGTCGGAGACCTTGGACCTGCAAAGATTTCAGTGTGGCTGCTTCCAAGCAAAACCAAAGCATCACAATGAAAATAAATAAACAAATGGAGCTATTCTGAGCCTCCACCACATTGGAAGGTTTCATTTGCACCATACCAAGCACGATGTGCCCCTCTGTTTGGAAGCAATGTCCCAATTGACAGTTTATTACTTTCCAATGAATTCCCTCCTCTGTCTTCAGAGTGTGGAGCCTGCACACCTCTCTGCGACCCTCAGCTCATACTTGCAGAGCTCTGCTGATTCCCATTAGCAGGGCAGGACCCTGACATTACAGTGCAGGACTGATTCATCCCCGACTAGTATGAGCCCTTGTAGTAATATTTCCATGATACGCAGCTTCCCCTCCACACCTTGTGTTAAAGAAACCTCTTTGCAGGTGTGGTCTTGTCCTGACACCCCCAAATGTCAGCTCTTATGTTCCCTGCACACCTTCTGGCTGTCACTTCTGCCTGTGATGCTGTCCAAGAGCTCTTGGTTTTGCCTGGGCCCTTGCCTCGTTATGCGCTGGTGATACTCAGCAGCAGTCCGCCGCCCTCCTCCTGTGCTGCTCCTCATTTCCCCTGGCTCCCGGGATACCTTGGCTTTCTCCAGGGCTGTGTTCTTTCAGGATCCTCTGCATCCTTGTGCTGTGCTCTCTGTTGGTCCCAGTTCTTCATGCTGACTCCTCATGGAGGCTCACCTTCCTTTCCCCTCCCAGATCCTGTCCAGTTTCCCTTCAACCAAATCCTGATCCCAAATCCCCTCCCCTCCCTGCAGTTCCGGGTTGGCTCCTTTCTCCACCTGCCTGTGCGTGCCTTGCTCACAGCTGCCTTGGGCTAGGATGGGGAGTGTGAGGGGTCAGGAGCTGCCTAATCTCAGGGAGGGACTGAACTTGCGGTCTGGATCACAGCGATCCACAGCTTTGCTTATCTGGAATGCTGCTCAGCCCCTGGCTGGAGCGCATCCTGGAAGGGGAAAAGTTTCAGCAAATTCTGCTGGTGAGCACTATAAGGCTGTCTTAAGGGAGCACATGTGAAACGGAGTATTTCAAAGACTTGGCTAAGTTTGGTGGCAGCAAAGGGTCCATCTGGATTAAACCAAAGGCCTTCCCTGCTTCTCTTTTTGCCAAACTTCAAGTCCGCACGCCAAAAACATGCAGCTTCAAGGCTCTTCAAAGAAAAGGTCATCAGATTTCTCTGTAACAAAAGCAAGAGAAACCAAAGTATTTCCCCTTACAATGTTCTTGGAAGCAGATGAATCATTTTGGCTGAAATGATATATTTTGTATCTATATTTGTATAGATAGTTCAGTGTTAGGCAGCCAAATAGCAAGACAAAGTTCAGCCCAAACGGTTTAAGTATGGCCAAGTTAAAACAGGCTGAAAACCAGTGCTCGGCGTGGGAAGAGTGACAGAATGTCCATAGCGCTTGGCAGGATCGGACCTACCTGCAGTGCCTGCCCCTTATATTATCTGCTTTCACAGAGCTGCTGGAGTGGGGATTGTGTTTTGTCAGGGCGAAGGAAGTATGAGAAAATCCTAAAACTTCCATCCTTCTCTGCCTTCACTTTCTTTCTTCCCCAAGCCAGAATGGCAGTGCCCAATCTTTAACCTGTGAGCAGTACCCACACTCCAGCCTCGGTTTGGAGACGGAGCTCAGGGCGCACAGGGTATCACTGCTTATGCACAGGAGAGCTGGTCAGCTCATACCAGTGCTTCCCAGCTACCTCAAACTTACGCTTCATTACACCTCTGAATGGTGGTGTATCCTGTGACACATCCCATGTCAGGGGAGGCTGTATGGTCCTCATGGCCGGGCAAGGAGGGGCGGAGAGAGAGGAAGCAGGTATCACAGACCAATGTGCCGGGAAGTGCGGCTGTGCAAGAAGAAATTGCAGAAGATGAGGGCTCCAGGGGCAGGCAGGGCTGGGCGAGGCTGTACCACTGCTCAGGTCTGTACAGTATCCTCTCCCATTTTTCCGCACCATGATGAAACGGTGGTTCACCGGCCTCCCTCCTGGTGCTCTGCAGCATGTCTGTGTTCTGTCAAGCTGGGGAGTCAGCATCCCAAATAAAAGTGAAGCTGCCCAGGACTGGGAAGAACTTGTACTGCAAGGAATCCGGCACTGGGATGTATAGCAGGCTGTAGCAAATGGCATAGAGCTGCACTGCAGTGATGGAGGTGTTAAAGAGGATGGAAGAAGCTTGAAGTCAGCACCACTCGCTGCAGCACTGTGCACTGAGAGGTGGGTATGGATGCTGCATCAGTGCAGGGTCCTTTTCCCTCCTCTCTCTTCTGTATTGCCACTGTGCCCTGGCATGGGCCACTGCTGAGGAAGGCGAGAAGCTGGCCCAGCCATGGTGGTGCTGTGGTGGGTGCAGGCAGGGCTGGGGACCAGTGCTGCCCTTTGCAAAGGTGCTGCATGTCCTCAGAGTAGCCATTGCAGGCCTGCTGTGTTGCTGGGGTGTTTTGGGGAGGGGAAAGAATACCCTGAGAGCAGGGGCCTGTGGTATGGCAGCTGCAGTTTTCACAACAACAGCCTCCTTGCTCCCCACGTCTCCCATGTGAAGGGCTCTCCACATCTTGTCAGTGCTCAGCTAGAAGCAAGCTGCACTTTCCTTTCTGCCCATCTGCAGGGTCTGTGGCACCAGGCACTCTCTCCCCTTTAGGCACCTCTTGCCAACGGTGGTATGGACAATTTGATGGAGGATGGAGGGAGGGAGGAGGGATGTATCAGGACGTGAACGAGGAAATATTTAGACTTAGATTCACAGAAGATAATGTCGTGCTTTACATCTGGCTGCCACCAAGATGTGCTGAGCAGCTTCCGAGGTCAGGAGAGTTTGCCCATCCTTGACTTGGGTGGCCAGTGGGTGCTCAGCACGGCTCCAGCATTGTGGTATCTCCTGCCAGCCTCAGTCATCTGCTGATGTTCCTTGGTCTGAAGCTGATGCAGGCCGGGGTATGTGAGTCACCGGCCTCTGCTGGCCTTCGTCCACACGCTCCATTTGGTGCTGCTTTGTGTGTGTGAGAGCGCACTCCCCTCTCCCAGCTGTGTGTGCGTGCCTGCCTGCCAGTGCGCGGCTGAGCGAATTTGCAGCTGTGCTGCTTTTCTCCTCTCTTCTAGCTCTGAGAGTCTTGTTCATAGATTAGGGGGAAAGAAGGAGGAGGAAGAGGAGGAGGGAGGGAAAATAAAAAATAAATTCATAATCCAACAGAGAGAGAGATGCCTAGTGGAAGGGGGTTTCTGCTTTCAGACCTATTTTGCCCCCCAGGCAGGGTAGTGTGCCGTGATCCCCACTGTGCCTTCACCACCAGCAAGCAGGAGATGCTGCCTCCCCACACCTTTCTGGAAGATGAACTGGGGTCCCTGTTGATAGTCTCCCTGCTTTGCTCAAGAGCTGCTAGCTCCTCCAGGCACCACATTGATTCCCAAGAAAAACTAAGCCACTGTCTCATGGCTTTGCACCCAGTTCTGCTGCCTCCGAGGCTGCTTCTGCTCGCTCCATGTGGTGAGGGAGCCACCCATCCTGCAGGTAGATGGACTGGACCTTCCTCAGTAGGCACCACCAGCTCTTGACTATGGTGTACGGCTCATAGAGCTCAGAGGTGGCGAATACAGAGCTGGGCAGCCCCTCTAGTGCGAGCTGGCTGGCGGCTGCAGAGCTAGGACACACAGCCTCACGACCCTACGCCTGACAGCCTTCTTCATTGCAGTAGGTGCACAGGAGGTCTTCAGCCATGGCATCTTAAAGGGGAACCATGAGACATCCCAATGGGGAGAGTCCCACGTGTCAGGAGGTGTTTGGAGGTAAGTTCTGCTCTTTGCAAAAGGTTGGGGAGGGCCTCAGGGTGGACTGCCCAGGATCCTGATTCCTGTGGCGTCCTCTAGTCAGCATAACCCCCAGAGGGTCTTGTGTGGGGGTCAGAAGGTGAACTACGAGACATTTTGGAGAGCTTGAGTGCCGTCCTCCTCTCTCCACTGGGGTGCTGGAGACTTGAGTGTGTCACTCCGAAGCTTTCCTTTGCATCAGAGAAGGCTTTGCCAAATGACCTGTACCCCAGTGTGCACCACAAAAACCTGCAACGGGTCATGGCACCCATCACAGGGGGTCTTCCGAGGATGAGAAGGACTATGAGAAAAGAGGCAGACCAGCCAAAATGGTATGGGTTGTGCTGTACACTCTCTTGCTTCCCTGTATTTTATGGTCGATTAATTTGATGAAGATCATCCAGCCTTCAAAATATTGTTCCCCCTCCCAAGCTGTTCCTGTAGCAGACCTGGTTTCTCAAAAGGGCCTTTGGATTTCCTGTCACTTGGCCCTCTTAATCCTGTCTTTTCCCAGGGAACAGCAATGGCCCAAAGCTTGATTGTGCTTTAGCTGGCATGGATGCAGATCTGTGGACTCCAAGGGTTCCCCACCTGTGGGACACCTGTACAAATGAGATTAGACAAGGCCCTGGGGACACAGATCAAATCAGGACAGAGCAGTGGCTTCCCAGCGAAGGGGCTGGGAGGGCTGTAACTTCCTCTGCAGCTGCGAGCCTGCAGATACGATGGGGAAGGCGCTCAAGAGGTCTGGGCCGGTGTTTAAGCAGCCTGGAGCAGAACCAGGCTGACTTTACACTTTACAGATGAGGTGTATGCTGCAGATAGCAGAAGGTATTTTCCCAGTCTTTCTGGTGGTCGCCATTCACAGCTGGAGAAATGCTTTGGATGTGAAAATCTCCTGGTGAGATGTCAAGCCCATGTGCTCTGTGCCAGGCAGCGGCTTGGGTTTGAAAGAGCCGCAGCCACAGCAAAGACCCCCTTGCTTTTTACTGAGGTGCCTGGGGCTGGGGTGGGAAGGAACTCTTGTGCCCTGGTCCTCAGGCTAAACCCCCACCCCCAACCTGACCTTGCTCATCTTGTAGTCCATGGACTATCCCTGGCTTGCAAAGACCAGGGGTGATCGTGGCAGACCTTCTCTAATTCGGGATTTTCCCTCCTCATCCGGGTGCAGGAGGTAACACGGTAATACCCTGCGGCACAAGGCTCTCCCTGCCCTAGTGAGGCTGGCACGTGGGGTGGCCCCCACTCTGGCACTGGAAGCAGGCAAGGAGGGGTGGGTTTTGATTGCTTGCAGCACGTCTTGCTGTGCTGTGGAGTAGGACAAGGAGCGTGGACCCTGTGGTACCAGCCCAGGAGTTTGTGTGTGGGTGAAGGAGGGGTAGCTGCTGTGTTGGTGGGGATGGTGGGAGTGGGGAAGGAGTGGTTGGAGAGATGGGACCCCTGTCCTCTGAGGGGCTCAGCTCCAGAGGGGGATACTGAGTGTCTCAAAGGATAAACCCTTGAAATCCTGGAGGGGCTTCAGTTCCCCTCAAGTGCTGCATCCTCTGCCAACACCCTGGAGGAACCAGTCTGGGGTTGCCTCCGATAGGGACCTTGGCTGCTGAGCGCAGAGGGGGTGCAGGAGGAGGCTGTCAGCTGGGAAGGGAGGGGTACATTGTAGCCCTTGTCCCCCCTGTGTCCCCCCCGATCTTCAGAGGGACGCAGGGGAGTGGGAAATTTGTCCTCAGCTCCCCTTACCCCTGTTTTGAGGGATAAGAGAGAGTGCGTGGTACCCCATGGGGAGGGGGGCACATCTGGCACCCCAGCACAAGAAGCAAGACCAGGTGCTGGATAAGGAGTTTGTCTCCTGCAGCTCTGGTGCTGGGAGGGCAGGCAGGGGTGGTAACCCCTGGGGAGCCCCTGCAGCCTCTTCCCTTGGGGCTGCCTCCCTCTGGGCAGAGCCGAGAGCAGGGCAGGGGCCCTGATCCCCCCTTCCCCCTGTGTTTGGCAGGCTGGCGGGGGGGGAAATCCAGGCAGCGCCTAACCTGGCTCTCCTCCATAAGTGCTCCTACAACACAGCCCCCGGCCTTTGGTATTCCCCCCACCACCTGCAGTTCGGCTGCTGTGTCCTCCCACCACCATCTCTGTCTCCCGTGGGTGTGGGAGGCACTTTCCTCCCTCTGCAGATCCTCTGGCGGCCCCTCCTCCCCACCTGGGAAACAGGCTCCCTTCTCTTCCCGGCCCGCTGTGCAGACACCCAGCTTTGCACGTAGCAAATGGAGGCGATTTCCTCCTTAGCGGCAGCACATGGAAAGTATTGAGCTGTGTGTGGGTTTGGCTTTTTTTTTTCCCTTCTCTCTTTCTCTTGCCCGACACGCTCTCAGTGTGCTCTTGGATGCCGTGTTAGAGCTCCTATTCTGCTCTGCTCATGTACATCTGCTCCTGGTCATCCTGCGCAGTGCTGAATGTCAGGAAATGACTGAATTGTACAGCAAGCGCAGCCGGACTGACCCGGCAGGAGCAGGGAGGGAAGGAGCAGGGGACACTGGGGGATAAAGGAGGCTTTTGGGAGTCATGGCTTGGCTGTGATCTCTTGTGCTGCTTCTCTCCCAGCAAGAAGAGTTGTGGGGGTCCCCTGTGTCTCTCCGCTCCAGTCTGGTCAGTGTCCTGGGGGTTTGCTCACAGATGGGACACAGGGGAACTTATTCCTTCACTTTTCCAATGGAATATTAACCAAGGAAGCTGAAAACACCAGGCAAACCCCGGAGAAGAGCCCTTTGCTCATCTTGCTCACCATCTGGGGCCAGAACATAAATACACTGTGTGTATTGATTGTGTGAGATGCCCATCAGCCAGTGGGACTGGGATGGCCAAGGAAACCTTGTACTGACTGGGAGGGGGTCTCTTTAAATGCCCAACACTTGGGGTAGCCTGCCCTGACAAGGAAAAGAAAGCACCAGGGATCCAGAAGGACAGGTGCTATTGGTTGTGAATTGAGTGTGGCAGCCAGCTTAGCATAATGCTTGTAGGCTGCATTACGAGGACTTCTGCCATCATCATCATCATCTTGGGATGGAGTCTTTTTTCCCACAGACTGGCTGCAGCATTGGGGAAGGGAGAACTGGGGCACCACAGTGCAGCTACACTGCCCCTCAGCCAAGGCAAGGGCAGGCAATAAGCCAGTGTGATGGGGCAGGACCTGTGCAGGGCACTGATGGGAGAGCTCAAGGGCTTTTTGTGTGCATGTGTGACTTTGCTTTAGGAAAGGACAGCAGTTCTGTAGGTATAGAACGAATAGAAAGACACCTCTGAGCTAGCGGTACCAATAGTTAGCTATGAGGAGGACATGGTCCAGGCTCCGTGTTGGGGGTAAATGACTCATATTGAAGTATGTGGGATGAGAGCTTCGTTGCTCTTGGCATTCAAGCCAGCTGGACGTAGCGTTAGGTTGGGTACATCCTTCAGGACTAGCAGAGAGTCCTTCGCAGCATGCTGTGCCGTTTGCAAGGACAGCACATATGCTCTCTGGAATGAATACCCTATGAGCCCAAGAGCCTGTCTTCTACATCAGTACCTGACGTGTATTTGAGGAAGATACCAATGACATTACGAGGAGTGGGGAGAAGGGGGGAATTTTTGCACTGGGCAGCTCAGCAGCTTGTCTGAGTCCCAGTGCCTTGTCTTCACTCCCCGTATTGCACACTGCCCATCTGCCTGCCATGGCTGTGCTGGATCTGCATGCAGACACCGCTGGATGGCAGAGGCACATGGTGGACAGGCTGTTTTAGGACATGTTCACAAGGTGAATGCCTGAGCTGCCACTACATTTTACTAACCAGCACATTGAGGAATGCCTCCATTTCTGTTGATCTGAGCTGGGCAGGTGGAGGTGCTGCTGTTGGTCTCTCTTGCAGGAACCTGCAGTACGTGAGGGCCAGAGCAGTGTTTCAAGAGAGGAGGCAGTCACTCTTCTCTCCACCTGACTGGTGTTTGTCCTCTGGACCGTTTCCTTCTTCCTTCCTCTAAGTAAGTGCCCATCTGACTCATGTTTGAATCCCTTCCTTACTGCTGCTCCAAGAGCTCATTGCACACAGGAATTGCTCTGCGTGTGCAGACCTTGCACCGTGCCATCCCTCGGAGCACGCTTCCTGTCCTCCCACGAGCTGCTCTCCCTGAGCTGGTTACAAGCTTTCTCTCTTCCTTAGAGTATTTTATGTCCAAATGTGATCTTTTATCTCCCAAGATTTTAACACTGTCCAAGTTCTCCTTAAGATCCGAGCACTCTTCTTCTGCAAGCTGCAGTTCCAGCATGGCCAGTGCTTGCAGAAGTTTACAGGCATGCAGAGTGTGAGGTGTTTCAGAAACCCGTGGGACTATTTAGCCAGAAGACATTGGTGATCTACCACCTTCTCATTGCTTTGGTGCTGACCTGACCCCGCAGTAGGGTGCTATAGGAGGCACTGGTGAACAGAGTGCTGTCTGCTAAACAAGCTGCAAAAAGTGGCTGCACCTCACTTACAAGCCAGAGGGATTTTGTCTTTAAATATCCCTCAGAATGCAGAGAGATCTTTGGGCGGTGGTATGGGTCTTTCTTTGTTTCCAGCTCTTCAGTAGCATCCTCAGACCTAACAGCCTGGGACGGGCTGATCTGAACACCACCAATGGACTCAGCTCTTGGTGGCCAATGGTGGAAGAGGCGACGATGGGGTGATGGGAGATGCAGCCCATCAGGAGCCAGGGGAGGGCCCAGGAGATGGGACTAGCCTGGGGGAGGTACCCTTCATCCCGAGAGGTCTGGGCTGGTCCCCCCACCCCTCACCACCTCCACTGTTCCAGGCGCACAGTCCCCTTCTGGCACCGTGTGCCAGCTCTGCTGTGAGCATAGGCAGGGACATACTGAAGTGGGACTAAAGACTCTGGAGAGAGTAAGCTTCCCTCAGCGTGGCCCTGGCAGAGCAGAGTGAACACACCCCGACTTCCAAGCACCCCTGTCTCTTAGGGTGCGACTGCAGGCCTGTTCCAACACCCCGCGTGCAATGCCAGTGCTTGGATCTTGGGGTCCCTCCTTGCTTTGCTCTGCATCTGAGAAGGGATGATCCAGGTCCTCTCTCCTCCACACTACTCCCCAAGACCCCAGTGTCACCTGGGCCCTCAGTAACTACTGTCCCACTCCTGGCAGCTAAGCAGCACTGTCCCAGCACCCTGGCATCCCCCAGCTCTGCTTGGCCCCATTAGCTAGCAAACTATGCTAGTGGTTGCCTGCAAGGAGCTGGCACCAGCTCGAAACAGGTCCTCTGGGCTCAGGTGAGAGGCACAGGTGGGCAGCTGCCACCCTCCTGCCTGGCTTGCCCCATGGCACTGCCGTGCCTGCCAGGCTGCAGAGTGAGCGTGCAGTCCAGAGCAGCTAGAAGCGGCAGGGGTGTGGACAGGGGAGCACGCTGCCTGGGATCCCTCGGCAAGCCCTTAGTCAGAGCCCTACTACCGTACGTGCAGCCTAGCACTGAGACAGGGTGTGAGCCTCCGTGAGAGGCAGGGAGGGAAAACAGTGATAAACGAGCCCAGGTAATTAGTTCCCACTCCTGATTGCATGTTTGCTCTCCAAAATGTGTGTGTTGGCATGATCCTGGGCAGGGCTTGGCCCAGCATCCAACAGACACCTTCTTTTATCTTGGTTATTTCATCAAATCTGTTAATTGTATCTATCTCAAGCCCTGGGCTCAGGATGGAGATTTCACATAAAACAGTGTCATAAAGTGGATCCTAGCTGGGCACTGAGCTCAGCTCTGAGGCTTGCAAAGAGGAGTAGGAGACCTCCCAGGCTGTGATTTCATCCCAGGCTCTCTGAAAACATCCTCCTCGCCCTGCTGGGGCAGACAGGGTCTGCAGAAGACTCTCAAACCTCGCATTTGGCAGCTTTGCAGGGAAGGAGTTTCCTACACTGATGACCTCTGCTAAAGAATGTCCCACGGCAGTCAAGAAAAGTGGCCACCTAAAGCTTGGAAACATGTCATATCTGCAGTGGTTTTAAATTGGAAGCAACTAATCTCTGTAAAATCCTTATCTGGAAGTCAGGCAGTAAGGTTCATCTCAGAATATATGGGCTTGTTGCCAAAGCTCCTTGCATAGCACTGGGTACACAGGGTATTACCTATGATGTCCCTCTTGCAGGAGCTGGCTGCCCAGCTCCAGGAGGCTCCCAAGGCTTCCAGTCTGTCCTGTACACGCCCTGCAGCCAGCTCATTAATTTCCATTCCACAGTCCAATCTCTTCTTCCTCTGACACAATTACTTAAAAGTTTCTTTGCAGCCCTCCAGGCATCCCACCCTCTCGCTGGCTTCCTTTTTCACAGCTCTTTCCAGCTCATTTCAACAGGACTTTGCCCTGAGCCTCCCTTCAGAAGAGCTTCATAACTGGGGCCCAAGGTGGAGATGTATGGGAAGACCACAGGGGTGTTCCTTGCCGTATAGCCCAGACCTGTAACCTCAGACAAAGATGTGAGAAGCCCCTAAAAGGGACATGGGGGAAAACAGGGGTAGTGCCTTGTTCCCAGGAGAAAACAGTTCTGGTCTATGATTGGAAAGGGCAGCATCTCAGAGGCCCTCCCAGGGCTGCTTTTGGACGAGAGGCTTGAGGCCAACAAGCCAGGTCAGCAAGCATAGGCTTGCTTCTCTTCTGGAGTGCTTGTCTCTTGGTGACATGAATAATAATAAAAGGCTTTGCTGCCTTTCATGTCCTGCATCCCTGGGCCACCCCTTATCTCTGGAGTGTAGGAGCTGGTGAGGCCATTTTTGATCAAGCACACCACCTGTGAGCAGAGTTCCTGGCACGCTGCTGGGTCCTGTTAAGCTGCTGAACTGTGAAAGATGGCTCCTTCCCAAGGATGTACATCTCCCAGAGCTGGCAGCCAAGCAGCAGCCCCAGCCACCAGGGAGGTGGGGAGCATTGGGGAATCCAGTGGGGTGACTCCCCGGCTGGGATAAAGCAAGCAGCCAGGCTCCCTATGCTCTCCAGCACCACAATGGAGAAAGTGGTTTGGAGGAGGTGTGTGGGAAGCCTCTCCAAGGCACAAGTGGGTGAGAAGGGAGGGAGCATGCAGATGCTTGCTGGGAAAGCAGGCCAACAGGCAGTATTGATCACCTGGCAGGGCCGGCAAGAGTGGAGGCAGGAGCATAAGAAGGTGGGGAGTGACCATGCAGATGCTGGAAGTGGAGGTGCTACGTGTGATGGGTGGGGAGGAAGGTTGTCATCTGGCAAAGTTGTAACTGCTCACTATTGTGAGAGGCTGAGGGGAGACCTCATTGCTCTCTACAACTACCTGAAAGGAGGGTGTAGTGAGGCAGATATTGGCCTCTTCTCCCGGGTAATGAGTGATAGGATGAGGGGTAATGGCCTCAAGTTGTGCCAGGGGAGGTTTAGATTGGATGTTAGGAGCCATTTATTCACTGAAAGGGTTGTCAGGCACTGGCACAGGCTGCCCAGGGCAGTGGTGGAGTCCCCATCCCTGGAGGTATTTAAGAGATGTGTAGATGAGGTGCTGAGGGACATGGTGTAGTGGTGACTTGGCAGTGCTGGGTTAATGGTTGGACTTGATGATCTTAGAGGTCTTTTCCAACCAAGGCTGTTCTAGGATTCTATGATGTCCCACAGGGCACCTATGGCTGTCCCATAGGCTCATAAATCACCTCTGAGCTGGCCAGTGCTTGAATCGCTCCAGAAGCACAGCAATATTCTGCACAGCTTCATCTCTTCCCTACCTGAGCAGGGGCTGTTTCCTTCCCCTAGTGCCCTGCCCACACTTGCTGAAGGAGAACCCGTCCCTTTAACTCCAATCGCAGATTCTGGAAATGATTAGTGGGCTGTCATCACTTAGCCTCACCGGATATCGGGCACAGGGCATTTCCGTCCCCTGTAATTAATGGTGTGCAGGGCTGCCTGGCTTTGCAGCAGGCAGGGGAGAAGTGAGTGAGAGGTGGGTGTAGCGCTCCCTCTGTCTGCCTCTCTTACTGCCCGGCTGGGAAAACCGCTGGCCCAAAAAGCAGGGCAAAGAATAAATTCATTCATAGCTAAAGGTAAGGACAAGGCAAAAGGGTTCACCAGAGAACTAGGCCACTCCTGTCTGGGAAAAGAAATGGAAAATAGTGCGGTTGGGGCGGGGGGTACTATGCTAGGGCAGCCCTTCACTGATGCGCAGAACTGCACTTTGCGCGACCGCTGTCGCATCCCCCTAGGGGCCTGGGAACTTGGTGGCCTGTTCATCCTCTGTTCTTTCCTGGGTACCCAGAGGCAGCTGCCAGCTCCTGCTTGACGGAGAGCATGTCAGCATTGCACCCGCAGCCTCCCTGCAGTCACCCAGCAGCCTTTGTTCCCCCCCTGCCTGCCCCTTTCCCAGGGAGCTATCTGGCTCCCAAGAACTGCCTGTTTGCCAGCTGCCAAGCGAGAGCTGCTATCTGCCCTGTGTGAATGTTGTGCATCCATCCAACAGCCTCCCAGCCCTCTGCTGAAACGCCTCATTGTGCAGCTGGCCAGACTACGTGAGCCTGGCTACGTGGAGCCTGTTTTGCTTTGAAGCTAACTCTTCCTTTTGAGTCCACAGAGCTGTGTGGTGCAATTGTAAAATTTCCCTTCATTGGCCAACCTCCTGATGTTAACAAAAGCTCTCTGCTATGTAACCAGGCCAGATGCTGCGGGATGTTGTCTGCAGGCTCACATACCCTGATGGACTCACACCTGCGGGCTCCCAGAGCTGGGCAGAGAGGTTCGAGACTCATGCCCCCTATCTGGAGCAGAAACACCGCTTCCCTTGTCCTTTCACCGGTGACCTCAGATGAGTCTCTGCCTTCCTTTCGGATCAGCTGACCCAGTCGAAATCCTGGCTGAAACGCTTTCAAATGTGGTAGTAATTATCTTACGAAGAAGGGGTAAGGTTCCAGATGACTAGTTAAAAAAGGCAGAGGGATAGTACCTGCTCTTAAAGGAATGGAAATGAAGCCACAGGACTGCAGACCTTCCAGGCTGCCTTCAGCAGCAGCAAGGGCCCTGGAACAGATGTCCTATTTGTAAGACTGACCATGATAGCAAGGTAAGAAGCAATAGCCAGCACAGATTTGGCAACAGGATGATTTCCTTCCACAGCAGGGTTGGAGGGCAAGAAGATGAGAAAGATATGTCCTGCCTCTAGTGCTATGAGCTACTTGCATGGTCAGCCTGGGTGCTGGTTTCAAAGATGCATATTACATTTGCTGCTGATGACTGGCCATGTGGTGGTTGCAGGCACTTTGGAGATCAGGATAAGAGTTCAAACAGATTGTGACATTGGTGAAATGGATATAAACAGGGTGCAGTTCATAAGGACAAAATGCAACCCACAGCTCTTAGAAGGATAATCTGCTATATGTATATACAAGGGGCCAACAAGGCCTTCAGAAAAGGACATGGGTGTCATTGTGGTGATGAGTGTCATTATTGAGTGACTTGACAATGCACAGATATGAAGAAAAGCAAACGTCCTTACTAGGCTATATAAACAAGAGTGCCTCATATGCTGCAATCATTCCACTTCATGGAGTGTTAGGAAAGCCTCATGCTTTCTGGACATATCCTGTTTTGGACAATGCAGTTCAAGGAAGGCTTACACCTATTAGAGTCCATGGATGATAATCAGCAGCCTAGTAACCATGACCTATGAGTCAAGGTTGAAAGAACTGCATTTGTTTAGTCTGCTTAGGAGAAGAGGAAAAGGGAAAAAATAACAACCTTCAGATTTGTAAAAAGTGTCTGAAAAAGTAACGGAATGGGTTTTTCTCCATCTCCAGAAGACATAAGGTTAGACATCCAGAAAAACTTTTCAACTCCTTAAGCCCTTAAGGGCTTCCATCCTCATAAGACAGGGTGCCTCACAGAGACCACACAATCTCCTTCCCTAGAAATTTCCAAAACCAAGGTGTTACAAACACCTGTCAGGCCCGGTTAGACAGCAGTATCCATGTCTAGATGGTGTCTCAAGAGCCCTGCATTTGGTCATGCACCATTACATGGTGAAGTGCATCTATGCAGTTTCAGGAGTGAGTTAGTCTTTGCAGGCTGACATGAAGGGCATTGCTGAAAAACGATGAACAGTGGTTCTCCTCATGTTGCCATGTTGTCCAGACACCACACCATATTCCCTGTTTCCAAAGGTGGATAGCCTTGCAGGATACATGGCACAACACCAGCAAGCTGTCTGTTGCCCAGGTGAAGCTTAACCCACTGCTCAGACAACCCTACCTTTCAGATGATGGAGGACAGCAGCCTTCTGTCGCTTCTTGCTGGGAAATGCAGTGATGGATCCTAATTCTGCAGAACTGGCGGTCAACCAGAAAGGCTCATTACACCATTCCTGACTACAAGAATCAGATGAGAAGACTTCTTGAATGGGTCACCCAGCTGTTGCTGGCTAGATAACAAGTAAAAATTTAGAAGGGGTGGATGAAGCCTACCCTTTGTTGGAGGTGAAGGTAAGCCACTAATCCAGGGTAAGATGCAAGTGTGGAGTAAACATCAGTCCTTGAATGAGCTTTCATGACAGCAGGAGAAAGAGAGCCTAGTCTCCACTAGACCTCGCAGCAGTCCTTCAGGAGAACACACTGAAGCTGGTGAGTCCTCCAGGAGGTCAGTGGGAAAGTGAACCCACAGGAGTCCTTCGGAGCCATGCCAGACTTCTGCAGAAGACTGTTCAGAGAAGACCTGAGATACTTTCCTTTTTATGCAGATCTGGTGCCACAGTCTGTATGGGAAATCCTCTTCTGGCTTTGCTGGTTCAGCCCCGTGTTGAAGTGTACAAACTGCCCCTTCAAACTCAAATGCTCTGTTGGTTGGCTCAAGCAAACCGGTGCCTCTGCCAAAGGGTAAGCATGTTCACAAAGGCTGGGTGGAGGCTGCATGGAAAAAGTCTTATTGATATGGAAAAGCTAACCCACCGCATGCACTAAAGGAGGCATTGGCAATGAAAGGGCTGGTCATTGCCTGGATTACAGCACTGAGGTGAAAGAGGCCACAGTGGTATAAACATCTGTCAAGAGCAGATGAGGATTGGAGAAGAGACATTCCCCACAGGTTTATATCATTTTCAAGAACCTGAGGCAAATGATCCATTTTCTGCTCCTCAGTGATTTCACAGATGAGTGACCTCAGTGATCTCATCACCCATTAATAAACAATTCTTCCAAACTCCTTGGCTGAATCGCCCCTGTGTAACGCAGGGCGATGTAATGCAGGTGCAGGATGAAACCAAGGGGAACAGCTTCCTCCAAGACTTCATATTGCAGCTTAAAAACATTTGATAAGGCCATCCCGCAGGGAGTACAAAATCCCCTGTGCTTGGAAGGGAGGAGAAAAGGGTCACAGTGGATAACACAGCTTGGATCTTGGAAAGTACCTTCTCTGGCTCTCCTGCTCAGCCAAGACAAAACTGATACAGCGGCTGGTTCATTTCGGTTGGATGAAGAAGTACACGACCATCCCAGCAACCCTCACAAGCTACAACTGGCCCTCTAGGCATTACCAGTTTTCACTGGAAACCAAAGGGGATTGCATCTATGCTATCGATATCTACCAGCCAACACAGCTTTGCTACTGAAGGGTGTGAAGCAGGGAGACCAGTCACACCAGCCAAACATCTCATAACATCTCATTTTGGTATCTGGCAAGTTTGTTCCAGGGGCTGAGCTTGGAGGAGTACCATGACCTCCTCCCCTCCACGTCTGACTGTGGTGCTCGGGAGAGTGAGTCATCCATTTTTCATGTGGAGCTCCCCATCGTTCCAAGGGAAAAGGCTGTGCTTCCGGCATCCCTTGGTACACGGGTTTCCAATCATGTGTTGATGGTCAGGCAACATGCCATCCCCAGGACAAAATGGCTGCCGCTTAGTTCCTCTGCTATTAGTGCATCCCTTAGGATTTTGCTAAATTTCTCCAAGAACTCCAAGTCTTTTGGACAGTCTGAGTGGAGAGAGCTCAGCATCTGGAGATGTTGGTATCAATCCCTCAGTGCACTGTGGCCAAGTCAGAAAGGCTGCTTCTTCTTTTCCCTTGATTTTTGCAAGTCCTGCACAGGACAGGAGTGAATTGGGCCTTTGCCGCTGCAGCTCTGTGTTTTCAGGCAGCAAAGGCGCATCTGTCCCTGTGACTTGTCAATAGGCCTTGTTAGCAGGAGACCCTCAGTAAAAGGTCAGGGAACACAGTATCCCCTCTTGTCTCCTGGTGGGGGAAGTATTAGACAAAAAAATATCCCAAGTCAGGCCAGCCAAATCAGGCCCTCCTGACTTAGAGAAGTCAACCAAAGCAGACCAGGTAGTCATCAAGTGGTCCCCTTGCTTTGGAGAGCACATAACACATCACTTCTTATTGGGATCAGTCGGCTTTCTCCTTGGCGTGGACAAAACTCCCCTGTTTCACAGGAGGTGGTAAACAAGCCCTGGACCTCATCCCTTGGCTTCAGGGCACACAGTTGCTAAGCTCCTCTGATCAGTGTGGGAGGAAGAGCCTCCACCCTCTTTATGGCTGCCCTGTAATGAGCCCCAGCTGTAAGCCTCTCCCTTCCATGCCTGGAAGGCCAGGCTGGCCTCTCGAGGTGGGGCATGGGATGTTTAACCCATTCTCTGGACGGATGGATGAATGGACAGATGCTCCCCAGCTACTGCTGAAGCACTGAGAGCTTCTCTCTGCTGGGTTGGCTGGCTGGGTTGCCAGAAAGGTGCCAAAGGCTGGGGGTGCAGAGGCACGTGGGTTCATGTGCCGGGGGGGAATGGCGATGGTTTTGCTTGCTCCTCACTCAAAGGTGTGCTGGGGAGCAACCTCTTCACTGGGCTGCTTGCTGTGCGGGCACCCGAGTGTGGCTGGGAGGAGTGGAGCTTGGCAGAGGGACAGGTTTTCCCCCCCACCTTCTTCACAGGGCTGTTCCCGCTGGCTCCTGCAAGCACCATCAGGCTGGAGATGCCCATCCTGGGTGCATGGGTCCGTGGGTTACTGCAGGGTGCCCTCTCCTTCCGCAGCCCAGCGTCCCAGCAGCACCTGGGGCTTTGGCTCCTTTTTTTAAGCAGCTTTTGTCCCTTAGAGAAAATCAGCAGCGGGGAACCATCTCCGGCTGTGTCTCCTGTCCAGGCACAGGCGAGTGGCCAGGCAGCCGCTGGTGTGATGCCTACGTAGCACCGCGCCACAGAGACGAGGCAGGGGATTCCTGAGGTGATGGGGCTGAAGCGCGAGAGCAGCGCGGCGCTGGATGATGAGAGGCTTTCTCTGCTCATACAGCTAATAGACTAATTAGCAAGGAGCTCAAAACTTGGCTGTGTTTGTTGTCAAATGCAGGCCCCCTTCCAAGTGGTGTTAACAGCCTTCCCTTTTCACTCTGGGCGCATTGTACCGCCGGGGCTTTTCTGCCGCTTCACAGGATTCTTCATTTAGTAATGGATATAGGCTGAATAGCTGTTGCAGCTATAGGGGACACTAGGGACAGGAGCAAGGGGTGTCTGGGAGAGCAGCGGGAGGCTGGGAGAGGGATGGAGGGGGCACTGACTCAGCTGTGTGCAATGCACAGCCAGGCTGAGGGCAGTGAGGGCAGTGGGGGGCTGTGGGATGCCAAGGTGGATGGAAGGGCTCAGCCAGCTGAGGTCCCTGAGGACCTGGTGGCAGAGGGGGGGTGCCTATAGGTGATAGAGGAGTGCATGGGCAAAGGTGTGCTTCCGAGCCAAAGTTAGGGCTCCTAGTGCCATTTGCCCACTTCTAATTAAGATGCCAATGTTTAAACTATTCCTTTGAAAAATGCTCCCCTTTCACACGAGAGACAAAAAGTTTACAGAGGCGAAAGGCTGTCGGCACTGGCAGGACACTGGCAGCATGTGGGCAAGGGGCGGGCGAGCTTCCCCGCTGCCCTGCTGCCAAAGCAAATCTCCCGGTGCAGCTGAGCCGAGCCCAGGGGAAACCGGGAGGGTTTCCACCGGGTTCCCACAAGCACAGGAGCTGAGGCTGTGCCTGCAATCACGTCTGCCCACATTCAGCAGCCTTTGTAGGCGGCCTGGATAATGGTTATTCACTGCTGGTGGGAGCAGAGTCTCTTGCCACCACAGTGCCACCCCTCCATCCGGACACCTGGCATTTCAATTCCCTCCAGCTTCCCAGCCCATGTACTCTTGACTCTCCAAATTCAGCTCCTCCTCAAGAGCATCGTCCCTTGGTTCCCTCTGGGATGCCTCAGAGAGAAGCAGCTGGGGTTTTTGGGGCTGCCCTGTCCCCCCAGGATGGTGCTTTTTGCAGAGAAGGCAAGGCAGGGAGGTGAGAGCTTTGCAAGAGCTTGCCTGCAACCAAGGCTGGAGGCAGGGGAGATGCCTGCAGCCCTGGCTATGGCTCAAGTGCTCCGCAGTGCCTCAAACAGGGTATAATTCACACCTTCACCACACACTCAAATATTGCCCCAGCCAAAGCGAGGTGAGCACCTGCCAGCCACACACAAATATTATCTGGGTGCCATGGCAAATATTAGGCACAAGGCCTGGAGCATGCCCAGCCTCTTCCTGAGCTCCACAAAGGTTGCTCGCCCACAGCTGGCCTGGCTTTCCCACAGACACTTGCAATGGCATGGCATCGCTGCTGCTGTTTCCTTTGGATTGGGGCCGACTGCTTATGGAAAAGCAGCCGAAGCAGCGTGGATGGCAGGTAGTGCAGAGCCAGAGTGGGGGGGTGCCCTGCCGACGCCATGGCTCACATCCCCGGCATGGCGCAGTGGAAGTCACCCAAAACCTCAGAAGTAGGATGGTGGTTTGGCAGAGTCATGACTCCGTGACAAAAGCCATGACTGAAAGTTTTTGACACATCCACACTCATTCATGTGATGCTTGGAGCCAGAAAAGACTTCCAAAAACATGTCCTCTTCTGCTGCCAGAGATCCTGGAGGAATTAACTCCTTTTGGTAGCAGCAAGGAGACCTAATATCAAACCAGGTATGTATGCCCTTTGCCACTTAATGCCAGGCTTTGACCCCTGTAAAATCTGTTTGAAGACTGTGCCATGAGCACTCCATGCAAATGCAAGTTTAGCCAGCCCATGGCTGCCTTGGAGCTGGTCACAGTGTGTGGAGCATGACTAGCCACCAAGTCACGCTGGCTGTGCTCCTCTTCCCCAACTGAGCCACCAGCCAGGGTGCAGTAAGGCCAGAAAGACTTCTGAGATGGCTGTGCAGCCTGCCAAGGTGTAGAACGCCATTACCAACAAGCCTGGGATCTCACTATTTGGACCTTGGGACTGAAGTTTTCCATGAACGTCAGCTTCTAGTCTGGAAAATAAGTTTGGCGACAGGGTCAGGTTTCCAGCTGAGAAGAATGAATGATCTCACTACTAAGCAGGCTATTTCCAGAGCGGCATTTCCCAAATGGAGTGCTCTGGTGCTAAGCTCCTCTGAAGCAATGCTGGCAGTACATGGCAGGGCCAGGCTGTTCCCCAGTGTGCCAGCTCAGCTTCATCATTTCCTTCACTCTCCCTCCTTGTGTTGGGGATTTCAGTGCAGAGACCTGGCTGCTTTTGTGTTTTCTGCTTCTTTCTATGTTTGCCTTTCTGGGTCTGGATATCTCCTCAGTTTTAAATGTTGGTAATTCCCACCCATTCACCTCCCTTCTAAGCTCTGTTTTGAGTTCACACATCTATTAATTTGTTGCTTATTTGGGAGCCAGACCTAGAGGCTGGGCAACCATGGAGGCAGCCTCTGTTCCAGGTAGTTCTCAGTTTAAACAACCCCCATAGTTCTCTTTGAGCAGCCTGGTCCATTCTAGTCCTTTCAGTTTATCTCTTAACTTGGCTCCTTCCTTTTGCCACTTCCCCTGTCTGACCCTGTGACTTCTTTCACTTTTCATCCCTGCTTTCTACTCATCCCAGCTCTTCCCTCTGCTACTTCTCAGCCCCTCTTCTTCCTCTCCCCCAGTGCCCTGCTTGCTTCCCTGGAGGAGACAGGGAAGAGGCATGGAGGTGCTCACCATATTCATGCTCTGGGATGAAGCAATGAATTCAGAAGTGTAGCATCCCAAAATTGGCAGCAGAGGGACAAGCATGGGCTGACATGGGAGAAGTTCTCAAGGCGTTTGGATAGACAGCCCCAGTAAGTAGCCTCAGCCTAATACACCCTGTCATTCCTGCAGGTGGCTCTCTCCTTGCTGTCCGAAGCAGTGCTGGTAGGAAGGTGGAGGATGGTGGGAAGCCTGCCAGCAGCACAAAGCTCCCCCGCCATGGGATTCAGCTGTCCCCACCTTTGCCTGGAGCGGAGCACTGGGGGGACATCATTGGTGGTGTGCAGGCAAAGGGTCCCAGGAGGCTGTGGCTGGGAAAAGCTGTGGCAGAGCTGTGGGCCCCTGGGGAAAGCAGGAAAATGGCCAGGCAGGCGATAAGCCCGGAGCACAGTGCCCTGGCTGAGGTCTCCACACAGACACAGTCAGACAAACTGCTGCTCCCATTTCCTACAGCAAACAGCAGCCTCCCAGCAGCACTGCCCTGGGAAAGGTCTGTGCCTGCTAAAGGGCTGCTGGTGCAGGGGAAGCCTCCATAGCTGACAGCAGGTGGGGATCTGCACCTGCCTCCAGATGTAGTGCTCTCAGTAGTGTTATGTCTGACTGGTTTCTAGAGGCAGAAAGGGAGAACTGAACCTCTGACATCCACTTGATGTAAGCACCCACTTTTTCTGCCCTGAACAGAAGAAAGAGCAAAACTGTCAAACAACAGATCTTGGAGAATATGGGAGTGCAGGTTCTTCGCAGTCCCGCTTTCCTATCTCAGCAGTGCCCCACTGAATTTGCTCCACAGACACCAGAAGCAAGTCTCTGCAGTAGCCAACCTTGCCCATGTGCCACAGGCTCTTGCAAACCAGAGTGGGAACTTCCCACTTCCTCTGCTGCTGCTGGCACAGGCTCTGAGCTCATCTGGTCATGCCCTTCGCGATGAAGAAGCTGAGAAAGGAAATGCTGGTGGTGCCCATCTGCAACAGCCTGGGCAAGGAAGGGAGGCAGAGTGCTGGGCATGGAGCTGGAAAGCTATCTGCAGCCAGCCAGCAAGCACCTGGCACAGGACAGGCAGAGCTGTATGGGAGAGCAGGGCCTTTCACTTAGCCCCATGCTGGCTAAGAGGCTGGTCATGTCACAGAGAGTTCTGTGCCCAGAGGTCTGAAATGAAGTCCAACGTGCTTTTGTTGGACCTTGCTATGCCTTGGCCGATAGGCCAAGACATTTTTCCACTAGAAGCACAACACTGAAAAGCCCCCATGTTTGAAGAGCTCTCAAGGGTTGGTTTGGACCCAGGGGCTTGGACTTTGTTTGCATCCCTACCAATCTTAGCTGCTCAGCTCAGGCCACCTGGATCAAAGGCTCACCCTTCCTCACTGAACACTGCAAAGGCAATTTGCAGGATGGGGTGAATGAAGGATGCGATTAGATCTGCTTCATCTGCCTCCTTTGTTTAAGGGAATGTGCTGGCAGCCCATCTCCAATGTAGCTTTGTCCAGTTTTATAGATATGTAATTACTCATCTGCTTCAAGAAACCTGGATTATTATTTGGCACCTCACCCTCCCACACCAAAAATTAATATTTCACTGGGACTGGGAGTATAAATTACAAATCCTCAGTATATGTGATGTGTTACACAGCCTTCAAGCATGCTGCAGGGCAGGAGTGAGGGGCAGGGGCAGAGCTGGGGCCTGGGGCTGGGACTAGCACTAGCAACCTGCATGAAGGACATGAAAAGTGCTGCCTTCATGCAGCAGTTGTTACATGTCAGGCCTGCTTAGACACTTAATGCTCTTTATTGCTTTTGCGCTCTGATAGCCAGAGGCTAGGTAGTGACGTGCTACAGTGAATAACTGAGAAATTAATAAAATATTTACAAGCACAACTGGTGTGAGCTAAAAAAGCTGATGTTTCTGCCTCCCCATGACATTTGCCTCTCCCTGCCTGCAGCCTTTTTGATGTTTCCCATGCAAAGAGCTGGGAATACCCCAGCATTGCCCCTCTGGGCTGTTCTGCAAGTGATGCCCAGCAAAGGAGGTAACCTGCTGCCCAGGAGCAACTCAGTACCCTGAAAAGGCACCAGCCACCCCCCACAGCCCCATGAGCAGCACTTCCCCTTGAGTTTGTCTGCTGTGGGGTGAATAACTTTCTCAGAGGATTTCAGTGGGTCTGCTTTACTCTGAGGAGCAGTTGAAATGGGTCAGATACACCAAAAGTGAGCAAACACAGGTATGGATGGCAGTGAAATGCAGGTGACAGCCACTGGCACAAGAGCTGTGACCCACAGAGGCTGCTGCAAGCTCTATGGTGCCTAGCTGCACTGCTACTAGCTCCCTAGAGAGCTGAAGTAGTACGTGCTTTCTGGGACATACGGACACCTTGGTTGTGGTGTTGATGTATTCTTAGTCGTGTCAAGGATGGGTTTGAGCAGCCAAGTTACTACGTGCCTATTGTCCAGTGCGTGATATTACAGGGACTTTCCTACCCCAGCGGTGTCACCCATGTGTGTGTAACTGTTACCGACAGCTGCTGACTCATGGGTCCAGCACACCTCTGGCTCGGGAGACTGCTCTCCGGTCTCCAAAACAGCTGGAAACTTCATTCATTTGCAGGAGATGAGGAGGAGAAAGAGACTAAGACTTAGTTAACTCCCAGCTGGCCCATAGCATAGTGCACAGAGGTGCACAAGAAACCGTGTCTTATAAAGTGCTTCACTGTCCCTTCCCTTCCCTTCCCTTCCCTTCCCTTCCCTTCCCTTCCCTTCCCTTCCCTTCCCTTCCCTTCCCTTCCCTTCCCTTCCCTTCCCTTCCCTTCCCTTCCCTTCCCTTCCCTTCCCTTCCCTTCCCTTCCCTTCCCTTCCCTTCCCTTCCCTTCCCTTCCCTTCCCTTCCCTTCCCTTCCCTTCCCTTCCCTTCCCTTCCCTTCCCTTCCCTTCCCTTCCCTTCCCTTCCCTTCCCTTCCCTTCCCCTTTATGTGAATTTGATACGAATGTAGGGAAAAGTGTGTCTGAGTGTGAAACATGAATTTTGGGTGCATTTGGGGAGACATTTTTGAGTGAGGGGTGCAAGTGAGACCTCTTTTTGCTCCCGAGTTGGTGGGTGAGAAGTGGGAGCAGGGCAGGATGCCCTCAAAGAGGGGTGCAGGACCACGTCCAGGCTGCAGGGGGTTGAGCAGAGGGGGACACACCTGGGTGCTCTGCGGACTCCTCAAGCTGGGAGGGAGCTGTGTTGGATTGGGAACTGCTCTGAAACTGCTGACACAGGCAGAAGGGAGCAGCAGCAGCGTGATCCCGAGCATGGCATTGCCCACGGGCCAGCAGAGGAAGGCATGTAGCCTTGGGACAGAGGAAGTCACGATTTCTCTTTCTTTGGTCAAAAATGGCAAGCTGGCATGATAGAAAAGCACACCCGCCTGCTTGGAAACTTGTGATGACCTGGATGGCTGTCCAAGCACGGGGGCCGGGGATGAGCAGCCAGTCGCCCATCACCCTCCTCGCTGCCTGCCAGCTGATGGGGGCTCCTGCAGGGAACCTCAGCTGACGGGCACACAGGCTGCCAGCCTGGGCTGTCTGGAGTGGCAGTGCATGCCTGCCAGCCCCGGCACACACTGGCTCGCACGTTGCTGACCGCACGTACATGCCCCGCAGCCCAGAAGGCCCTGGCAGCGGCCGCGCGTCCCAGGCTCCCAGCCGCCCCTGCCGCGCTCCTTGTCTGCCTGCCAGCCTGTGCCCAGGATCCGCTTCCTCCCCCTCGCGTTCTCTCTTTTTTGCCTTCTTTTTTTTCCTGTCTCCCAGTTTCACAAACTGCAGAAGGCAAGGGAGAGGGGGGAGAAAGAGGGGCTGCCAGCAGTGAATGGGAGGCAAGAGGGGACAGGAGGTCCCCTGGGGGTGTCACTCGTCTGTCCAGGAAAGAGATGGGTGCTCATCCCACTGCCACAATCGCTTCCAGAGAAGTCACTTCCTTCCCTCCCTCCGCTCTTTGTTTCATGCCACAAAGGAGGAGAGGACAGTCTCAGTGCCAGGCGGGTAGCATGTCCCCTGTGTGGAGGCAGCGCTCCCAGAGCAGCTGCTGTGCCTGGGATTGTGTCTTGCTCCCTGTTCCCGCTGCCCAAAGCAGAGGGGTACTGCTGTCAGGTGGGGCTGGGACTCCTGGGACCCTCCAACATGAACTAAACCATCACTTCTCCTCCTTCCCTCTGTCACCTCAGAGTCCTGCTGCGACACACAGGGCTGGGTCGCCTAGCCCAGGCGTTGGGGTACGTGGTGAACCTGTCAGGAGGCTGTACAAAACATGGCAGTGGCTGGTGATGAGGAGCTCTGTGGCACAAACACTGTCAGATGAAGCTTGCAGGGCCTATATGTTGTCTGCTGGGGACAACTTAAAGGACGGAGGGAGGATAAAAAGGGAGACATCAGGGCCCTTCTGGACATGAGCAGTGTGCAGGGGCTGCTTGCATTTATGTTTGTTAGTGTTCCCCATGATGATGTCCATCTCCTCACTGTTCCTTCAAATCCCTGGCTCTTTTCCAGCTTGCTCTAAGCCCTTTCTCCCCTAGCTTTCTAACCTAGGGCTTTTCCAGCATGAGGTCTTTGCACTGGTTCCTGGGAAACTTACTCTTGTATCATCATGCCACCAGAAAAGCAAAGGTCCTCTGACTGGGCACAGTGATCTCATCCCTAATCCAGGCAGGCTCCAGGTTCTCATGGTCACTGCCCTGGACTTCCCAATCATCCTACTGTTCATAGTCGCTGCCTTCCCCTCTAGTAAGAGGAAGGACCAAGGGCGTGATTTTCCCTTTGGACCCTCTCAACGTGCCTGTCTGACTGTGCCACATGGAATAACCTTTACTCACCACAGGAACGTCTGCTCACGTCCACATGCCCATAGATGTCAGGGGGCAACTTGCCTAAGTGAGACCTCATGCCAGCAACACTTTCTCGTATCAGCAGCCTCAGTGCACCCAAGGGACTCACTCCACAAGCATGTCCTCCTCAGCAGGTTTGCCCTGGTTATGGTTATGGTGCAGGCTCCTGCAGCCAGCCACATGCTGCGGCCACCTCCCCTGGTGCATGTCTGCAGGAGCTGGTTAGTGACACAGACCATTTTGTTCCTAACTTGCTTAGAAATCTGAACAACCATGTTTCCCCAGGCACATTGCCTTGTGCTGGCACAGCAGTCTTTCTTACATGCACACCAGCACTGGTGGGTGCTGTTGGATGTGGCTGTGTGTCCTCAGCATGGAGGTGCATCTCCCCTCACCCATGTTACTCCTTTGGCATTTACCCCTTGGTTCTTTAGTCCAAGGATTTTCCCCCCGAACTCTTTGCTGTTGATCTGCCACCCTCCCAGCATTATCAGCCCCCTCTGACTATCTTGTCCATGGAGATGGTGACCAGCTAGGCCACAGGGGTGACTGAGTGGTTGTTCTCACAGATGACAATGGGCTCCCCCTCATTTTCCCCTGCGCATGTGTCGATGGGGCTTTTTGATTCCCACTGATCTCATGTTTCAGAGGAATCTGTCTGTCTCTTAACACCCAGGGCTGGAGAGTACAGTTGTGCATGCTTGCATAGCTTGAAGGATGACTAGCCAGCCCTGCCAGTTTTGAAGGAAAGTGGTTTTCACCTTTTCATCCAGTTGCTTCCTGTAAGAAAAAACATGTCCATCGTCTTTGAGTCCAAAATCTTGCACATGCCAACATTGGCTTTCTTCTGTCCTAATTCCTGGAGGAGATTCTCCTGGCCTGCACATACCTTTGGCTCTCCAAAGTCACATTTGTATGTAGAAAATCTTCCTTCAGCAGAAGATTTGTGCTTTGTTAGCAAAAGGAAATCCCTGAATTTGTTGAAGTTCTTGGGAAACTTCTCCAAGACTTTTCCCCTGGTACTGTAAGAGCAGTGTGGACAGTGCTGATTTCTTTATGTGAGCCCAGAGTATCTCAAGCCATGCTTTTGGCTGCGGGTCAGTAATGAGGCCAGTCATTTGTTCAGGCTTCTGTGGATAACGATGTCAGGGCCAAGCACTGTGCCAGTGAGCTTCTTTTAAGAACCAATTTTCTTCTACATAGTCAAGACTCATGCAGCCTATTATTAACCTCAAAGCCTGGTGGCTTACTTTGCATTGCCATTTTAGTCTACATTTTCTCTGACTCCAACACACAGCTGCTGTACTTCCATGCACCCCTATTGTCTCCCTGTACTTGCTTTGAGCCCCACCTTACCAGACCACCTTTCCTGACACTGCACCTCAGTGAAGCTTGTCATGTCCTTTACCCATCCACAGAGAAGAGGCCCTGTGAAGACAGCACTGAGTTTTCAGTCAGCCTGCCCCACTTACTTGTCCCAGCAACCTGGTGGAGTAGGGAAATATGGCTTTGTTCTTCTAGACGGACAAAGTAACATGACAGCAGCAAGCAGGAAGCCAGTAGCAGAGACATCACTTGAATGCAAAGCTCCAGAATGCCAGGATTAGGTCAGGACAAATGTCACCAATCTGAAGGACAATAGCAGGCAAAAGTGTGTATTTTGCCCACACCCAAGCAGCTGTGTCACCACTGATATCAAGAAAGGATGGTGAGGGGTTTTGCTAATAAGGACTAATTATGAGGTTGTGCCTGAGCTCAGACCTCCAGATTAAAACATCCCTCTGCATGTGAGTAAGCATACAGCGGTGACCTTAGCAGGGCAAACCTCAGAGACCATGGGAGGTCTGAGGGTGCCAGGCAAAAGAAGGGATGAGCCTACGCCAGCCCATCTCCGTGCAGAGGTGAAGCAGGCATCCAAAAATAGCTCGCTACCCTGCTGCCAAGAGCAGCAAGCCTTTGATAAACAGTTTAAAAATAACCTCAGTGGGAAAGACATCGCAGCTCCCTCCATCAGAATTGGATCTGTGTTGTGTTTGCCTTCCCATGCCCCTGCCAGCTCGCTGCTGAGCATGTTGCTCACGTGATGCCCACTGCCCGCAGAGGCTGGCCCAGGCTGGGACGCGGGTAACCACGAGGGACCAAGAAGGTGCTTGGCTATATTTTGCTGCTGCAGCAAGGGTTTGTCCTGGACAGGAGCAGGAGTGGAGAGGCAGCCTGGTGGGGACATGCCTGGTCAGGGCTACAAGGTGCTCTTCGTGTTGTGGCTTCCCACCCTCCTGTTGACACAAGGGAATGGCTTGTGTGGGTGTCAGGAGGAGAGGGCAAAGCGCAGGGAAGTCTGCCGCAGGAAACTGGAGCCAGATGCACTGAGGGCCAGGGTGTCCTGGAGGACCCTTCCTGGGGAAGGGGACAGTGGGGGCCCTCTGCTCTGCCTGGCCTCACTCAGTGCTGGGGCACAGAGCAGGGGCTGAAAGGAGCCCTCCCCACCTCCACTCTGCTCCCCTGGGATAACAGTGCAGGCCATAGCCAGGAGATCACCCTGGGACGCAGCCCCATTCCTCCCTGGCAGCCCAAGGACAGCCACACCTCTACCTTGAGAAAGTGGGATTTTGTGCGCGATGGGGCAAGCTGAGTGCCCCAGCATGCTGGTTCTGCATGGGGGACCTCAAAGCTCTGGTCACCTGCATAGGCAGCCCTGGCAAGCAGCAGAGCAGCAGGGCCCTTTGCACAGACATGTGCTCTTGGACAAGATAGATAGTCTCAGCGTTATAGGAAAGGACAATGCTTATATCCTCCTCAGCACCGTGTCCCCTTTAGGGACACAGACCCTGCACTGCTCCTCTGCCCCAGCTGCCTGGCAAAGCCCCCTCTGGAAAAGCAGGGAGCAGGACCTGGAAAGAAAAAGTCACACAGAGACAGAAAATCTCATACTTTGCAAGGTTATTGTATTGCTCTTGTGGGTGGGGGAGAGCGGGAGGGAGGTGGGGCAGAGCAGAGGCGGGCGATCCTTCTCCAAACATTGTCACTCCGGCGCAGTGATCCTTGGAGAGCCCTTGCCATTCTGCTGCCAGCGGGCAGGAGCCAATTAAGGGCAATTATGATGGAAACGGAGAAGGCGCCCCTTTAGCTGCCGCCAGAGCGGCCGCTGGGAGCCCTGGCAGGGCTCCACACTGTAAGGTTATTAGAGTTCTCCCCTGTATTGTCCTTGGAAGAGATGCTTCAGAGCCGTCTGCTCAGAGCAGTGAGATGAAAGGGAGACCTCCTTTGATGTGTTCACCCAGAGCCTCTGCTGTGGCACATGTAATCAGCCCTAGCACTTCTCCAGCACCTTCCACTGCTATTAATTACCAAGGCCAGTTACCCCAATATCTGAGGTCTCCCAGACAGAGCAGGACCCCCCAGGGCACAGACGTGGCCTCTGCCCCACACAGTGAATCCTTTTCCATGAAACAAGATGCAGCAAGCAAGGGCAGAGAACAGCAAGGAGGAGAGGATCTGGGGCAGAGGGCTAGCCCATCTCCATGGGGAGAGGCTGAGAAGCACAGCTGAAGAGGAGTGGGCTTGCTTGCAGCCACACAGGCTGTGGCATGGACCCAGGGCTCTTCCTGGGGGCCCGCATGCTCAACAGCTCGATGATGATGATTTGAAAACCTCCCTCCTATCTGCACATACTGCCACAGGATACCAGACCATATGGAATGACAGTGGCTGAGCTTGCAACAGCTTTCTTACTTATTCTGTCCCAGCATTTACAAAATCCTTTTCCTTGGCTGCCCCTTCCTCCCCTACAGCTCTGGCAGCTGAGGAACAGCAGAGGCAGGAGATGGGGCAGCTCTGTTACATGTCATGAAGATGCCTCCTTGGCCCGCTGGAGAGATGATCTCTCCAATCCCTGCTCTGCAAGCCTGAGTACTAAGTGCCTCTGGGCAGCAGTGTCCTGCCAACATAGAGATCTCACCACAGCACAGAGTTTCCTAATACGTTGCCCACAGCACCCTTATTCCTTCCCCCCTCTCCATTCTGCTTCTTGGACGCTTCCTCTCCCTCCCCGGGCATCACACCTCCCCATCCTTATTCTCACGCTGTACTGCTCCCCACGTCACTGTGCACATCCTGTGTTGCTCCCCCCAGGCAGAGCTTAGCATGCTGCCCTGCATTATTCCCACTGCTGGAGGACCACAGCAGGGGCAAAGCTGAAAGAAGAAAGAGGTGCAGCTTTTGCCACTGGGCATGGGCTGTGATGGATGGGAAGAAGGTCCACAGTAACTCACCATCCTTGCAGAATCTGTATTTTTCCTGCATCCATGCTGGTGGATGCACTTCAACTTCGTCATGACATGGAGGAGAGCAGGAACACTGTCAACTTCAGATGTCAGTCCTTCTGTCTCCAGACTCTGAGCACTGTTGGTTTGGGCCAGGTTCTCCATAGACCTCTGCAAACCAAGTGGGCCTACCTAGGTGGCCTGTTGGGCAGGTCCATTGCCTTGCCGCCCTCCCTCTTCGGCTGGATGGCTCCTTGCATTTCCCAGACAGGCAAGCCTGTTGACTAAAGCTGCCATCTCCAGCACTGTACACAGCAGCACAGTGGCAAGAGCAGGCTCTGAGCATGCTGCCTCACAGTCTCCAAAGCAAAGGTGGCCCCAGGGCACTTCCCATGGGTTTTCCACCCACAGGTGCCACCACACATGCGGAAGGAAGCAGCTAGCCTTATTTTGAGCAGCATCCTCTCTGAACTGCATGTGACTGCCTGACCAAGGACAAAGCAACCTGTGGCCTTAAGAAGTGAAACACAGCATTGAAAACTCTCAGTGCTGCACACAGCCAGAGAGACTGATGTTCTCCACCAGCTCTTGTGGCAACTGCCTTTCTGCTTTTCAGTCTCTGAGAACACAAACAATCTCGGTAGTTTCCTTTCCTGCCCGGTGCTGCCCTTGCAACTGCTGCAAAGCACAAATGAAAGCAGACAGATGCAGATCTTGGTCTGCTTTGTGAAACTACTTCTAGTGGTGTCAGGTTTGGTAAAGGTCTTTCATTTACAAATCCTACCCACTTACCCCAAAGCACCTGAGATCCTCTCAGAATTTTTGCCAGCATTCATGGTGTTTTTGTGTATCTCCAAACAGGAAATCATGCTCTTGGAAAAGCTCCTAGCAGCTCCAGGTCCCTGGAAACTTGGTGGGGTAGTTACAATGCAGAGCTCAGAAGTGCTCTTCCCACACGTGCTACCTCTTAGAAACCAAGGAAGGATTCCTAGGGCCAGGAAGAGAGAGTGGATGCCACCATGTGGCAGCAGATTCCCAAGTGTGGAACTCAGGAGAGCTTCAGGCAGGCCCAGGTCATTGCTCAGGCAGGAGGATGGCCTGGCCCTCCACATGCAGAACTTCAGTGAGGAACTATGACCATGGGTGTATTGACAGTGAGGTGCTGTAACGACACCCTCTACCTTCCTCAAAGACATCAGCCACCCACTCAGTGGAGGTAAGATTTATTCTGCAATCCAGAAGCCCTGGAATTTACCATGGAAGCCAATATTTGTCCGAGAATTGTTTTCCAGCACCAAAGACCCATTATTCACAGTGACAGCCTGAAGAACTGAAACCAAACAAAGAACAAAGTCAAATCAAGTAGCTTTGGACATAAACCATCCTGCCTCAAGGCAGAAGACAATTTCTAAGCAAGAGAGACAACTTCTAAGGGAGAAACTCTTTTGGCAAGCAAATTATCCCACTGCTGCAAAGTTTCTTGCCTTTCTTGCAGAAACAACCAAAATCTACTCACCAGAAAACATTGGGCTAGATGGAGGCTTAATTTGATCCAGGCTGGCCATTCTTATCTTCTACATTTTCACTGTAAAAAAAAAAAAAAAAGAAAAAAAGAAGAAAGAAGAAAAAATTTTCATCTTTCTGGCAATTAAAAGAGCCTTAAGTATTTGAAGCTAATACAAAAAAATGCATCTGCATTGTTTGTGGTCTGAAGTATGCTGCAACAAGGGCTCTGAACTATCATTCATATCAAGAGGCTGTTAACTCTAAACTCAGCAACGGCAACTCAGGCCTTAACTTTCTTCACTACTGCATGTTGGCTGCACATGTGCTTATCCCCTAAGCTCTTTAATGCCCTCCTAGCCATAAAATGCCAATTTCTGGCCCCTCAACAGCTCTTCCAGGGTATTGCATGTAACTGCTGTACTGTATTCTGTAAATACAGCACTGTCAGCTTAAAATACATTTGAATATCAAAAATAGCATAGGGACAGCTACCTGGTTGGGTTACTTACTTGCATGTTTCATCCCGTAAGTGTTGCGCTTTAATTTGAAGGTGTGAACGAAGCTACCGACATGTCTGAGGTCTTTTACCCTAGAGATCCAGATAGTCCAAAGGGCCTTGTTCCGAAAAATCTTGGATTAAACCTGCCTTGAGCAGCTGGGTCCATGCAAGCTACTGGTATACCAAGGTTTAGCTGACTTTGGTTGCTGGGCCCTGACCGCCCTAGGTGTTTCCCAGTTCTCCAATTCTTTGCTCTTCAGAGCAAAAAGGGCTAAGTGGTTAGACCATGCCAGCAGACCTCCATGGCTCTGTGCTGATTTTGCCTGGCAGAGACGCCAATCTGTTATTGCCGTCTGGGAAGACCAGGTCTGTGTCCTTGGGAAGAGCACACAGAAGATCAAAGTGTGGGCTCGGGCAAAATGGAGCAGATCTACTGCTTCTGCTTCACTCTGTGCTTGTGCAGGGTAGAGCAAAGCATCAGCTTGGGAGGCAGGGTGAGCCTGTGGAAACCAGCTGCAGCACAGAGGAGGAGGAAGGACCTGGGGTCTGTAGTATAATAGGATGGGAAGAGGGGACCTTGACTTGCAAAGGGCACAGAACTGGGCTCACACCAAGGGTACTTATGTGGTGGAAAGGCGGCTATAACCATGCTGGGGTGCTGGCTGGAGAAACAGGTCTTGATATCCAGCAGCAAATACTCAAAACAAAGAAAAAAGCAGTAAAAAATGTTGGCCTGCTTGGCTGCTCGAGCTGAGTGTTGTAGTGAGCCTGGAGGTGCCCGTTGCCCAGAGTGCTGTGCTCCCACCATGCTGCCCACCAGCTGCATGGGAGCAGAGCTTGTCACCATGGGTCACCAGGGACAGTCACCTCAATTGGCTTAAACCATGGCTTGACTCAGGCCCCCAGCTGTGCCACCCATCTCAAGGGAAGGTCTCCGAAGCAGAGAGTGACTGCTGTGCAAATTCCTCCTGCGGTCACTTTCGTAAACCTCTGCTCAGCTCGGAGAGGGACGGGGGAAGCAGTTAGTGGCATTCTGCCTTTAAAGAGCAGACGCGTTTCAGCCGTGATTCATGCGTCTGGGGATTCGGCCTGTTTTGATAATTTGTGGAAAGCCAGTTCAGCAGATTTGCTAACCAGCTGTTTGCTGACACTGCCAGTGGGATGTGAGGTTGTCACCCCCCCACCTGGGAGACCTATTGCCAACACAAGGAGGGGCACAGCATCAGGCTCAAGTGAAGCCTTCAAACCACATCCAGCTCCCATCATTTCCTTCGTAATGTCCGTGGAGATGCACAGAGATGGGGACCACTCATCTCTGTGGGGTAGAGTGGCCTGGTGATTCTTGATCTTTATTTCTTTGAAAGAGCAATAAACACCTTCGGACCTCCCCATGGAGTGCTGACTTGTAGCACATTGCCCTCCCTTTGCCTGTTGTTTTTGTTCCTTTTCTGGCATGTGTGAGGATGGATGCGCCTGTCCGCAAAAATTGTCTGCTGTCATTTTGCAGTCCCTTTGACATTTGACAGACCACCTGTGGCCCACAGACCACAGGCTGCGAAATGGGGTGATGTCTCTCAAGTTGCCTCCCAGCCCTTCTCTCAGGTTCTGTGAAACACGTAGAAAGAAACAGTCCCTACCCTGAGAAAAGCATCGCCTTGGGCAGACAGGCATGAGGGAGGTAAGGACAGAGATACCCCAACCACCCAGCTGGTGACCTGACCCTCCCAGAGGTGCTGCTGGAGCAGCACAGATGAAGACTTGGGGATCCAACTTGCAGTTGTGCCATAGCATGGGAGGGGGATCCCAGCAAAGGGCAGGCAGGTAACAGCGTGGGCTTGTGGTGGGAGGGAGTGGAGGGGGAGGAGAGAGCTCTCGCCAGCCCCACCACACTCCAGCAATCAAAGCCCAGCCTGTGTAATTAATACTATTTAGCCCAGGTTAGTGGCAGAGGAAAATGTCTCTTGTCAGCCTGGCTTTGCCCACTGGCCCTGATTTAGCAACATGAAAGCATTTTTTCTGATTAACTGTTCACTGAAGGAGATAAAAGAGACGACCATGAAATGTTTTCTTTAATGTGATGAATGTAAAGGGACTGGTAGAGCTGGGAAGGGTGAGAGAAGAGGAGAGAGTGCTCCAACAGCAGATGGGGCTGGGTGGGAAAGGGGTGTAGGGCAGAGCCTGGGGGGCTGGGGCTGGGCTGGAGGGGGCTGTGGGGCAGGAATGAGTGGGCATCCAGGATGAAGATTAGTAATGGAAACATTTTTTAAAAGAGTGACTATGCGAGCAACTGTTATTGTTACGGATGTGTGTGTATATATATATCTATATGTATGAGATTTTTTAAAAGGATTTTATGAAGTCGCAGTCTGAATACCAAATTTCACTGCTCATCTCTACTACTAAGCTAAAAAAAAATGCTGGTAGCTAGGAAACAAAGTGAAGTAGTAAAGCTTCATTTCTAACATGATGTGGTTAGGATATTTTGGGGAACAGTGATGCTGCCTCTACTTCATAAAATCATACCAGGGGTTTGACAAGCTATATTTAAAAGCTAAACAATTTCCTACCAGCCCTTAAAAGACATTTTGCTGGCATGTAGTCTGAACTGGCCTTCAATGGTTTCCCATATGCTTTTAACTATGCATTCTTGATAGCTTAGATTTTAAACTTTTCTCAAGCTGGACAATTAAATTGGTCTGACCCTTTTAAGATTAGTTTCTAGTTCCCATGTATTATCAAGTAGTGATTGGGGAATTGGACAGGTTCTTGCCAAAATGAAATAATACTGTTTTAGAAGAGAGAGAGAGAAAATCCAATGAGCATCCCCAGTCAAGTTAGTTTTTGCAGTAGTTTGCAGAAAGGATTTTGCCCTGATGTTTTCAGGTACTCCATGAAAGAAAGGGAGAGTGTATAAAATAAAATGGTTTCAGTTAAGAGTATGCTGTTGAAAGGTAATTGTGCACAAGGTAGATGTATGTATTGGTAAGTGCCAAGTCACGCAAACTGACATTGTCCTGTACAAGCTGATTGTGACAAAGGGCATGTAACTTTACAGGCAAGCAAGCAATCATGTTATCTTCCTAGGATGCACAGTGAGAAGCTTAGACATGCACAAAAGCATTGGCTGTGTTCAACATTAGGTCGGCTGGTCCGTAAACAGATCGGATGTCCTCTCACCAAGCCCCCCTTCTAAACCAGCTCGGCTCCTCTCCCAGAGGTCAGAGGAGACAGAGAAAAGGTCCCCAAGCAGGCAATGGAACACTGAAAGGAGGTGAAGCTTGAATACAGATAAGAGGAGTGAAAACTAATTGATCTGAAAAAGCACTGTGATTATGGGGTATAAAATAATGACTGGGAAGTCCCTTTTATTTACTGTGAGGCAATAATAGCAGAGGGCAGATGATAACACTGAAAGGGTGACATTTTAGGGCTCTTTAATCTAGCAGGGAGAGGCGTAACAAGCAGCAGGGATTGCAATTTAAAGCCAGGCAAATGTAAATAAGAAATAAGGCACATTGCACAGGGGGTGCTGGCACATATCAAAACAGAGCGGGAGAGGTCTGGGGCTCCCCATCTCTTACAGGCTTTGTGTCCAGAGCGGCTGATTTTCTGGGAGATAGATAATAACAAGGTACTGAGCCGAATGGCAGCGATGGCTGCAGTGATGTATGGCAGAGCATTAGTCAGGCTAAGAATTCCTGCCTTTTCTTCATTCAGGCAGAGGCTTGACTGAAAAACATGCCACTCACCCAAACACCTCACCCACAGGGACTGTCCCAGAGTGGTGGCAAGTGTGAAATGGGCTGTGATGTTTGCATGGCTAGAGAGAAGTGTGTGACTTTTTATTGCCCGGAGGAAAAGAGGGGTTAGTCTGCATGGAAGCAGCAGCAGGCAACCATCTTTGAGCGGAGGCCTGGGGCCAGGAGAAGCCATCACAGTGTCTGCAGGAACATGACTGCTGCTCACACACATCAATCCGGGGCCAACCACACTGAGAGCCGTACTAGGCGATCCTTTCTGTCCGTGACGACTTGCCCTCACGGGAAAACAAAATGCCCAAACACTTGAGCCTCTGCACCCTCTAAGTGCTTCCAGCAGCTTGTGCTGGGGCTGCTGCTCAGAGGCACTGTCCCCGCTGCCCAGGAAGCCTTTCTGTGAAGGCTCTGTAGCCACCTCAGGACAAGCCTCTGCCTTGTCATCTCTTCTTTCCCCTGCTCAGAAATGTTTCCAAGGCTGATCCATAGCATCAGTGCATGTTTCCCTCAATGGGCCTTTCGGGGTCCCCTCTTGTGCATCTCCAAGGGCAGAGCCCTCCCCCTTCATCTAACCACACCGCCTGTTCCCAAAACCCTCATTCCCGTGAAATACCCTAAGCCTCCTGTGAACTCAGCTAATGTGCTCTGACCCATCCTGTTAATCTGCAGGCAGCTGCCCAGGCTGCCAGCACAGCGCAAGGGTTTGAGGTGAACTGGGGTCCGTGCTGAAAGCCCTACCTTGCCTCTGGCATGGCAAGTGGGGCGAGTACTGCACAGCAGGTGGGAAAAACACCTGCAAGGGATCATTAAGTGGTAATGTTTTCCCAGAAAGGGGCAAATCTGTCAGGCTGGAGTTCATCATTGTCAACAGTTTTTATTTTAAAAGCAAACAAATAAACTGGTGAACCTCTCCCAGTAGCAAGTGCTGGCTCCATCCTAAGTCCAGTCTTGCAGCCCACAGCTTGCAGATGTCTGTTTATTCTGTCTGCTATTTATAGCTGGTCAAATCTCTCCATCCCAGCTGGTGTTTCCTACTTGCTCTATCTTCCTAATTAATGTATTTACTGTGAGTATTTTAATAAAACAAAACAAAACAAAAGAATGAAAAATATAGCCTGTGGCCAAGGTGCTGCAGACGTGAGCTGTTTGCGAGGGCATGGGTGAGCCGAGGAGGCATGTGCCGTGATGGAGGTTGAAGAAATGGTGAGAGGGGAAAAGAGATGGCATGCAGGTAAAGTGAGGGACAGAGCTCAAGAATAACGGGGCAGGGTTTTTCCCTGTGGTGTGAACCGCAGTATTTTTACTGCCTTCCCTTGAACCACCACCCATTTCGTGCCAGCTGTGGAGGCTGTCCCAGGTCCCAGCTAGGGCAGCCCCTGTTCCAGATTTGGCAGGTTGGTCCCTGGCTGGGTAGGAAGAGACAGACACGGGCACACTGACATTGTGTCAGTCCAAAGGGGAAGCTGTTTAATGAAGAGACTGGCCATTCTATTGGAGGAGTTTGGCTGGGATGCAGATGCTGCAATTGAGTGCAGGCTGGCAGCTGTGACTGCCTGGTGAAGGCAGATTGTGACTCTGCAGCTGAAACCACTCTGAGACCTTGGGACAGAGAAGAGCCCTGAAACCTCCAAGATGTGACACTAGCCAACATGGAATAAATGGACTGAAGAAGCCGTGTATGTAAAGACATACACGTGCCACTGAACCTCACTTCATCCTCCACTCCTTTGCAGATGTCCTTCTTCCTGCAGGTCACCTTCCACTGGCTACACAAGTCAAGACTGCAGTCACCTTGCTGTGTCAGCTTCGCATTTTCTTCAGCAAGCTTCTATTTCCTTACGTATGTGCAAGTTTAAGCATTGCATTATAGCCTCAAGCAGACACCAACCATGCCTCTCCCTTATTTAAATTCATTTTACCTGCCAACACAGCACAAGGTTTTATAGAGTATGGATATAACTGAGCCCCTACTTTGTGTTTTGATCTGTGTTATGAACAACATAGCCCTAACAACATTTGCCTTAAAATAAAAAAATTATCACACATACTGCCACTGCCTTTCTGAATGAGCAATTTCTTTGATTTCATGTTGGGTTGTTTAGGCAGCAAGCTCTAAACCAGAAACTTGCTTCCCTTTCACGTGTAGTCCATGACAAACACTTGTTCTGGATTTTTGAACAAGTGTGTTTTGCACCCCTTTGTGTAGGGAGTGTAGTCCACCTGGTTATTGTTCAAGTGGACATTTTCTCATTTTATAGAAGAAAGTGTGATCCCACTGCTGAGCGGGAGGTACAGGTCCACATCCTGACTCTTGCATGATCCTCTGAATGACTGCAAAGATGCCTCTCTCCTGCCCAAGAATCTCCACGTTTGGGAAGTGGGGAGAGCCTTGGGGTGAAATGATGAAAGTGGTGCTATCTGATGGGGCATGTCTCTGCTCACAGAAAAACCTAGGCAGCTAAGTGCATTGGGTATAAAGTGTAGACAGGGAAAATCAGTGAGTTTTCCTTTTTTAAGTGGTTTTCTACTCAGAATGCAAATTCTGAACCCTTAAAAAGGCCAGTTATGACTACTTGTTTATAAAAAAAAATGTAGTTGATATTAAAGAGGAGGTCTAGGGTGTGTTTTGTTACTCTTAGGAGGTCTGCACTAAATTAGTTTATTACATTTTTTTTACACTGGATAACTTTCAGGCTGTGTTTTTTTTTTTTTAACAGGGCTGCTAATGTAACAATAGGATGTGACTGAACTGTTAGCAGCCTCAGGCACTGTCCAGTGATTCACCAAAGCATTTCACTTGTACCACAGCTGATATTTTTATGTTGTTCAGTGTGCCAGACTGGAACATTCAATATTTGGGTCTCTGATTCTTCCCAGACAGAAAGGCGCTTGGGAGGGGCTGCAGCCTATCTCTGGGCTCCTTCCTTTAAAAAAAATTAAAAAATAAAAATCTGATTAAGTAATTATGTCTGGGAAAAAAAAAAAAAAAGAGTAGAAAAAACAACTTATGAGATGTTGGGAAAAAGAAACAGAAAAAGCTTTCTGAGAAAATGGCTTGAAACAATGGATTCCTGCCATCTTAGCTGTCTCACCTTTCCTGCTGGCTTGGCTGTGATTTACATTTCTATTGATAAAAGAATAATCCTGATGTGAAACAGCTCTGCAAATAATCAGAGCAAAATCCATGCATCCCTACACAATATTCCAGCTCCATATTTTAGTGGAATGAAAAATATAAGAAAAGGATTTTTTTTTTTTTTTTTTGTTTAATAAATTAAATTGACATTTGCTTTGGAAACTGGGCAGTGAGTGATCTCTTCTGGAATTGCCTTGGCAGATGTAGTAGCACATGGACTGAATGCTCCAGGAAGCAAGGGCAGGGTCTTTCTGTAAAACACCACCTCGCATTCCAGCTCTCTCACCTAAGCAATTTTTTTTTAGTGCCAAATACCTTTTCTGACAAGATTTACAGGGGTCTTAAAAAGTCTTATCAAAAATCAGATTGGAGAAAGGTCTAATGGCCCTTCCCATCTGGTACAGAAGGGAGTTAACAGCATAATGATGCAAGAATGTTTAGCAGTTTATGTGATTGCACAAATATTTATTTTATTCCTAGAAATGGGACCCAAAAAAGGGGGTTTATGAGTTTGACAGATTGCCCTATTCTTCACTGTCAGTTGCTTATTTTACCCCCAATGATACACAGCTGCAACAACTTTGGTGTGCCTGTGAGCCCAAATCAAAGCAGTGAACATCTCCCTAAATATTTCTCTAACAAAACCTGCTCAAGTAGACTGGATTGTCTACACAAGGAGTCCTATAGGAAGCACCTGCACTTGGGTATTTAGTTCAGCATTGTGTTACCTAATGCTGCTGACCTGTTCTGTGATCTTGAAAAGAAATGCTTTCTTTTTGTTTCCTCTCTGATCCCATCGCTCTTTTGTCTCCTTCCATACTGAGTGCTTCATGGCAGAATCTGCCTCGTCCCCTTTGTTTGTAGGAGGCTCCACACAGCTCAGTCAAAGCCTATAAAGACCAATGTTATATGAATAGTGCCTGTCACCTGGGCAGACCAGCGAAGAGATCTGTCTCTGTTGCTGCCTTGTGTGTGGTGGCACAGTACCGTTTTATGGTGTGCAAGTTGGTGACGTATAGAGAGATAAGACCTCACCTTTGGATGCTGCTGCAGTTCCTGGTTCCTGGCACAGTAACACAGCAATGCAAATGAATTTCCCGCTGGTGCCTGAACTAGATGCAATATAAAACAGCTTAAAGGAAGACTTATTCAATACCTTTCAAATCCTCTACCTACCTCTGGGCTGTCTACCAGACAGCAAAGGCTGGACATGGTGCCTGGACAGCCAGGCTCACCACCGCCTCTTTGATGCCTGAGGGGGGGCCCATCAGGTCCTGTTGCCCCAGTCTATGTGCCTGTAGCATGTGGACAAGAGCACTTTCCAACTGTAGGGGCTACTCTGAAGAGACAAGGTTTTGGACAGACACAACATGCACTGAAGGCAGGCAGACCACCAGGAGAGGAGGGAATTTCACACAATGATGGCTTGAGCCACAAATGGAAGAAGAGTGTATAAAAAAGGAAGACAGTTTTCTGTAGCTTGGATCGGCTTAAGCTGTTAGGATTCCCAGTCTGTACAACACTTCAGTCCTGGAGTATTAAGGCTCTGTGTGTAACCAAGCCACCTGGCTTTGGGCTGTTCTGTCTCATGTTGCTTCTTGCAGTTGCTGGACTGAAAAACTTGGTTGCACGTAGTTTTTCTTTGCAAGTTTAATGGGGATAAAAACCATATGAAGGCAATGGAGATAAAAATCTTGTGACATCTGTTTGCACTTTAAAAAAATTGGATAAAAACTGAAAACACACAAATAAGCCCAGCATTTGATGAGTGATGAGCAGTCTTCCCTCTGCTTGTGTGACAGCCTGGAGCTGCTAATGACTGGACAGGCTATAATTACAGCTAAGAGAAAGCCACAAGAAAATAGCTCTTGATTAATAAAGCAAAGTACCAGCTTTCAGCCTCACTGGAATCCCAAGACTGGTGGGGTCTGACAACCCTGGGCAGTCCCTATAGCTGTTGACCTCACCAGTCTTGTAGCTGGTGGAATCAGGCAATCAAATGCAGGATGCTCTGGGTTTCCCTTCAGGTGCTGCTGATAGTAAGACTTGGAAGGTCATGGAGGATGTACTAGCCAAAGCCTGCAACCGTGCTTGCAGCACCAGAGAAGAAAAAGAAAGGGAAGCACTGGAAATGTGCACGTGGGATGAACCCTACCAGCCACCTCTTTCCATCCCATGTCAAACAGTGGCCAGCACCTCTGCTCCTAGGAAAGATGTTACGGCTCGGATAGGCAAGTGTGAAGTAAGCACATCTCTGTCCTTCACCCTCAGTCATGGGTATCCATTCCAGCTAAGGAGCTCAGTCAATGAGCAGCTAAAGACTGCTGGAGCAGGATAACTCATACCTCTTCTGATATGTGTGGTCATTATTTACAATGTTCCTGACCCTCGCTGACTGCCTTCAAAATTATAGAAGTTAGCCTGATGGTACAAAGCTAACTTAAGTCACACAGTACTCCCCCCATCCCCTGAGAAGGAAACTCTCAGAAGCCAGCAATATGAATTGGAAAGAAAAATTGCATAACTTACTGCTATTTGCAATGGCCCTGTGCCTTCTAGGTACTCAAGCCCCTTCTGAGTACTGCTAAGTTCATGGCTGATGTTAAAATGGATGTTATTCCACTGGAATACCCCACCCTTTAACTTCTTTTCCTTCACCACTCTTGTAGTTATGAGGGAAAGGGCAGATGTTCCCAACTGTCCCCCATGAGACCATTAGCACACTCGTATTGATGACCCCCTTGCTCTTTTCCTTTTGGAGGCAATGCATCCCGGTACTTTCAGGGTCTTGCAGACAAGAGTTAGCCCACAGTCATTCTCACTGTTATCCCCCATGCAGTGGGAGAGCAGACCTGTGGCAGGGGCTGCATGCCAGCTGATATAAAGGTGTTGGGACCTCAGCAGTATGTTTTCCCAGGCCCTTTTACATCATGCTCACAGTGCCAGCCTGCTCCTCGAGCATTGCTACAGATCACTCAGAGTCCCATAAAGCCCATGAGTCAGAGGAGGGCTTCAGGCGGCTTCAATTTGTTTTCATCATCCTAGGCTTTCTCCTGCAATGGGGATCCCTCTTTGCTGAGCCACTAAGGGGTGACTCCCCAAGCTTCCTCAAGTCCCTCCATGTCCAGCAGGCATTTGCATCACTTTTATCTCATTATGCATCTTATCTCATTACACATCCTTCTTGTATTATTGTACATCTTCCCTTCTAGATCATTAAAGAAACTAGCACGTGGCAGTGAAGAAGGGCTGCTGACCAGTGAGGCAGCCTTGCCAGGGAGGAAAGTGGATTAAAGGATGAGTATTGTGACATTTGAGTGAGAGCGTGTCAAGCTCCAGATCAGGGAAATTCGTGAGTGTTGGGACCTCAAGATGCTTAGAAGACAAACTTGTCAAGAAATGCGACAGTACAGATGTACAGCAGAGCTCAGATGACAGGTGGACAGAAATCCCAGCAGCCAGAGACAGTCCCACCTGACAAAGTCCACTGGCCACTGCCTTTGACTTCGGGAATTTACAAAGGGGATTTGGAAAACAAAGTATATCCCATTATTTCTTGCTGGAATGCTCTTCTTGAGCCTACTGACTCCTCTCCTAGGCCAGTCAAGCAGAGAAGAGGTTCTCCTGACTTGTGGGCCTAAGTTAGCAGCTCTTTGCTTCTGTGTCAGGACTGAGCCGGTGGGATGTGAGGGCTTAAGAGAGGCTGTGTTAGAGCCTAGTACCCATTTAACTGTAGATAAAAGAAAACCCAAGACACGGATGGGAAAATGAGGAGACATCACACTCCATGGATAGAGAGCTGGTAGAGCCTCACTCCAAGAAAGACATCCGTTAAGGTCAGCTTTAAGTACGTTCTTGGAAATAAGCTTAGAGTGATTCTCTGAGTAAGATCTCAGAAGTGGGCTTGGGCAAAGCCTGACGGTACAAACATGACTGCTGTCAGAAAGCACTCTCCCTTTCCCTCCAGATACAAACCCGCTAACCTCTGTGGGATGTTGGGGAGAGGACTGGGAATGAGAGCAAGGATTGCACAACACACTATGTAAGAAACCAGGCTTGACTCCCAGCCAGTGTAAATTTGAACTAAGTGCTATACTGGGTCGGATCAAAAGTCCACCTAGTTCATCCTCCTGGCTTTGACAGCAACTAAAGCATACAAGCTGGGCCTCAACAGAGGGGTCTTTTCCCTTGTGGGCCCTCTTAGCATCTGACAGCTAGCACTGCAGACATGTCCAGAGATGGAGCTTTGGCTAGACCATTGTATTTGACAATGAGGGGCTTCTCATTGATGCCTTGCTGGAGCCACTGAGATAGTCGTTTTCATTATCATCCTGCAGCAATGGGTTCCATGGGGTGGTCACATACCATGTGGAAGGAGGCACCATTACTGAATGGATAAAGAGGCCAAGCCAATATACACTGCACAAAAAGCCCCCCACCCACCCCTTTCTCAGCATACACAGAATTGAAGACTATGAATCTTTCAATCAGTGCTTATGAAGAATCCTGCAGCTATGCCATAGAGAAGAAACAGAGGAAGTCCAAGTTGTTGGTCATTGCCACATGAGGGACATCTTAATGAGAATTCTGCCAAGTAATTTCAATTGTGATGCCGTGAAAATGTTGTGTAAATAATGTTTCTGTGATACATGTGTTGCAAGTTATTATCAAGCCATAAAAGAGCTAGGAAAGAAGAAACTGAAACACAAAATGCTCTGTGACGCCAGAACACTCTTCTGGTGAGTATCAGTTTGCAAACCGCAATGTAAGTTTATGCCCACAATTCAATTGACCTCCTGAAAGCAAAGGTAAACAGGATAGAAGGGCAGGCGTCTGCGGTTCCCTCTTCCCTCCAGAGAAATTCATTCTCCATCAAGCTCTGCCCTATTTCACTGGCATTCTCTCAGCCCCCGAGCAACCGAATACAAAAATACCTAAAAAACCTACTCCTAACTTAGGTGTGCAGGGAAGGGGGCCTCAGAGACACACTTGGCAGTTTTGAGGGCAACCACACAGCTCCCAAATCTAGCCAGGAAACCTGACACCCACCCCAAAAACCACACAAACCAAAACAAAAAGATGGCTAAAGAAAGCAGTCTGTTCTGACAGGCTGCACTGCCGTGGTGGGAAGTGTCTGAACCAAACTCTAGCTGGTCACAGCTGAGAAAAAAACCCCATGTTATCTCCCTTCCCAAAACTTGCAACCAAATGTCAAACCCTTTGGTTTGGCAGGACTAACTTGTTTCTTTTCTTTAAATATGATCTGGCCATAGAGGAGCACCAAAACAAGCTGAGGAAGCACGAGGTGTATCCACTGCCCCGAGTGAGGCAAATTTCTGCCCTCAAGGACTGCCACAGGGAGGCAAAGTCTGTCACCTACACCATATGGAAGGACCCTGGGGAGTCAGGAGGTGGCTACAGTGCCTGGTGGTACGAAGTGCCGGTCTTGTAGAGAGAAATCTCCTCTGGGAGCCACTTACTAGCCCCTTTTTGGCAAACAGCAGTTATCTGCTGTATAAGCTATGACATACGTTAGTCTTACAGTTACACACCCCTGATCTTTCATTTTGATCAGTCTGTTAGCACCCAGATGTGTAGGGCCTGACTAACGGCTTTTCATGGGAAGAAAGCCAGGTTCTAGGATTAAACTGCCCTCCAGGAGTGGCTACTAACTAAAGAAAAGGAATCACCAAGAAGGTAAAGCCAGAGACTCTCTCAGCCGTTCCAGCTCAGCCTCTTCAAGTGGAGGAGGGCAGCTTGGGGGTGCATCGTTCCCATGGTGACAGAGGCACTCTGTGACCCCACATGGGCTATGGCATGAGCGGGCAGAGTGAAGGGGATGTGCTCGTAGTCTCGTCAACCCAACAGGCAGATGCTGCACGTAGAGAGCCACTGTCAGCTTCCTAAATTAAAGCTGTCAGCAGGTTTGGGCCACCCAGTATAGCAAGGGAGATGCGCTCTTCAGCAGTACCTCCCTGCCATTTTGAACTCAGTGTCCTGCAATATCAAGGCCACTGCAGAGCCAGCCTCTGGCACAGGACAACATAGGCCATCTCTCCAGGAGCTGCAGTCCCAAATCTCACATCTGCTTTATGAGAGGAAGCGAGCCTGGCCACACTCCCTCCCTGAGAGAGCCCAGGGAAGTTAGCCAGGGAGAAGAAAGACAGCAGGCACTGAAAATGGAGAGGTGAGCAGGGCTGGTGTGAGTCAGGGATTCAATAGGACCTGTTTTCCCTCCTGGAGCAAGGTGGTGGACGGGGAAGGGATGTGCTCTATCCCCTGGCCCTGCAGCTCCCTGTTTCACATTCCCAGCCTGCATGAGGGATGGCAAAATGGGCTGCACTGGCAAACTGTGGCTGCTCATCAGCAGGGTTGCATCAGTCACAGAGGAGCCAGGAGCAAGAGCGGTGGAAGCCAGACGGTTGTAGAGGTGTCTTGGCTGGCTTTGCTCTGTGTGTACATGTGCTCACATTTACATATATCTCCACCTGCACAGACACTGAACAGGAATCAAGATAATTTGAAATGGCAGAGTTGGATTTCCTGATGGCCAATCCGATCTGTGCTTCACCCTGTGGATGGCATTCGTATAAACCTCCTGGCCATTCCGTCACCCTTTCCCACTGCCCCCCATCCCCCTGCAACTGAACCCACCTTGTAACACCTCCGCTCCCCCTGTAACACCTCCCGTTCATCCCGTTATCCCACATGAGAATGGCGGACCGGTTTGGTACACCCGGGAGGCTTCTCCTGCAGCACATGCTGATTGGAGGCTGGTGAGTAAGAGCCCAGGAGGAAATGCCACTGCAGCCTTGCTCCGTTAGAGTGAGATGTGCCAAGAAGTTCAGAGCTGATCAGCCCCAGAAGACAGCTTCCTGATGCAATTAAGATAGAGGTAAATTCGAGACATCTTGCCAGTCTTCTGGGACATATGTTGCTAATTAAAAGTCAGTCTGTATGTTTGGGATCAAGGACTGGGACGTGTACTCTGCTGGTAGAGAACATTTCTGTGTGTTCTCGTGACTCTAGTGTCTGGTTCTGCAGAACATGGTTGTGGCTACCTGTGAGTGAGGGCTCTCCTTGGACTCTTTTGGTTTATGCTGCACACTTGCTGCAATTTAAAAGCCTAAAAAAATCAGAAAGCTGAGACTGTCCCACAGGTCAGGGGCTGGAATGGGGCCCAGGAGTTTTCAGTTTTGCACTTGAATCATCTGGAGTTGAAGCACGATGTGGGGAAAGCCACCTTACTTGTGCCTGTGTTCGTATCATCAGGAAGCACTTCCTCCAGTGGGACCCTGCCTGAGCAATAAATCTTTGAGTCGGAGACTGACTCCTGTTCCAAGTACGCAGTACAGCAAGCCCCTGGTCTCTCTCACCCTTAAGACAGCTGTGATACAAATGGTCAATCATCAGAGTATTATTTTTTTCCAATTGTGAATTAAATTTTAACTGAGCATCGTTTTCTCTGCAGCTGACAAACATTTCTGTAGGAAGTTTTGTGAGCCCAGCAAGTGTATAGGGTTCATGCCCTGCTGGTAATGAAATGATAGATTCATTTTTGGGTTTAGGAGATAACATGTGCTCCCGGGTGGTCCATCAAATCCAGAAACAGCACCACACAGCTGAAAAATCAGCTCGAACAAAGGATTTCACAATGAGACTTTTACAGCTAAGGCATTTGGGATCATTGGATATGGATTCAGTTCCCAGCCACAGATTTGCAGCATGAGGCGGGGCTCTCAGGTTCCTCAGCTGTAGAAAGGGAACAGTACTCCATCCCCTCTTTAAAGGAAGGTTGCAAACAATTGCAAAGCTGTCTAACAGGCCAGTGGAGCCTCCAGCAGAAGTAGCCACAAGCACGTGGTGAGACCACATGCCTGACTATCTTGATGGTTGCCTGTGGGATCTCAAGAGACTAAAATCCCTTCTCCAAATCATTCAAAATCACAAACTTAAGACAGCAGAAAACCCAAAGGCAAATAATCTGTTTGAAAATGGGAGATTGATTAATGGAGAGTTTTTATTATTTAGAGTGAATATTTGGTGTGTATTTATTTATATTTCCCTCTCCTACCTTCCCCTTTTATACTTTAGAGCAATTCAGAAACAAGCCAAAGATAGGTTTCACACCAGCTCCTTCAGGTTTAGGATCAAGAAACTTTTTTCCTTCTTCAGCTGCTGAAGGAAGCTGATTGCTGGGAATTGCCAAAGGAGCAGATTAGCGTCTCCTGGACATTGCCAGTTCCTAGGACTGATTGAAAGCCAGGCAGTGCCCTTGACAGCTTCCCCCCCGCCATCATTGTTCCCCTCCCAGCCATCTCTGATGGCCACCCAGCTGTTCTCCCACTCCAGCCCTCAGATTTACAGTCTGTCATGTCTCACAGCTGCAAGCAGGGCTTGAACAGGGCCTGCCCGCTGTGGTTGGAAGGACTAGCCCTCGTTTCTGGGGGCTGCCACCTTGCCTTCCAAAAAATCCAAGCGTCCAGAAGAACGAACAGAACTGCACAGCAAAGTCTTCAAGCAGACGGGTCCCAAAGCAGTGGATCTACCCAAGCATGCAAACAGCTGGATCCAAGGGCACCAAGAAACACAGAGTCACTTCTTAGATATTTCAGGGGACTCTTAACTATTGTTTGGAAGGTCAGCACAGCCAGTTGTTTCACAGCTGCTCCAAACGTATGAGAAGAGGGGTGCAGTGAAGATTTGCTACATCACTGTTTGGCCCTTGGGAGGAAGACACAATCCTTCATCAGCTCACTCCTCAGCCCTGGGACCATTCTCCAGAGTACTGTCCTTTAATGCTGTTTCTTCAACACTGAAAGATCTATTGCCTGCCAGCAGCTGCCAGTTTACAGAACTGGTCTGAGACCTGCAGTAGTGCTCCACTGACTTGATGGCAGGCTGACAGCTCTTAAAATGCCAGAAGATGGGTGCAAGGGTTGTCCTATATTTTTTATGTTTCCCAGATGGTTATATGCAATCCTGGACCTGATCCCTAAATGAAGAGGTCTGGAAACAGCACTGGGACATCAGCTGCTGCTATCTCAGCTCTAAGACTAGGCATATCAGCTTCTCTGAGGGATCCTAAGAAAACCAGGAGGCCTTTATGAGCCTACAAGCTCCAGAAACACCTGGCTCATGCAGCTTTTCTAAGCACAGCCAGTGTGTTCATGCCCTTGTTATGCTGGTCTCTACCTGTTTAGCTCCTGAAGTCTGGAAGATGTGGTGCCAGGCACTCAGCCTGGGACAGCAGTGCAGGGAGGCAGTACAACTTGAGGACTCCACACCACCACCATCCCACAGAGCCACAATGTGCTCTTCTGGTCTTGAAGCCTCTTCTCCCCAGCTGCCAGGGGCTTGCTCACCAGAGATGCTCTGGCATATTTATTAGCTCTTGTTTCAAATCCCCTCTCTCCAGCCTGTATCAATGCTCTCACACTGCTGTGCACCCAACCTGCTGCATCTACAGGTTGCTGGAGTAGTTCTTTCCTCCAGCCTCTCTTCTCAGTTTGCCAAGTCTCTCTTTCTCTACCCCCATCTCTAATGTCCTTTTTTTGGTTGGGAGCATTCTCTTAGACTTACCGCCAAGCTCAGCATAGGGCTGGCAGTTACCCCTTTCCCCTGCTGCAGGGTCGTGCCAAGCTCTAGAGTCACTGCCTGGGGAAAGGGTGATCCTCTGTAGTCATTCCCCTCCCCTCCACTCAAAGAGCTGCTTTAGCTCTTTCTGTGCTTTTATCCCTCACACCAAGAAAATTAACCACTAATGAGAACCATTTGGCTTGCAAGTTCTCACTGCTCTTTCATATCAAGGTTGCCTAAATCTACTCCACTAGCACAGAGACAGGGAAAGTGGTGATTGTATAGCTTCTGCTCCTTCAGATCCAAAAGATTTGGGCTTCACAGCCAGCTGAGACTGCTGTTTTCCCTTGGGTCCACCCACTGAGGCTGCTGGCCACTTCTGTGTGGAGATGCTGCAGCTGGCTGGGACTCATACCAGCAGGGCTTTGCCAGCTCCTAAATTCATCAAGTTTCTTTTCCACTCCCTGGAGCTCCAGGGTGCATCTCCCATTTCTGAGCTTTCTGCCCTAAGCAGAAATTCCTAAAATTCCTTAAATTAAGAAGTTGGTTAAGTAATTGCAACAGATAATTTACCTTCTTCACAGTTGTGGTGTCTGTCATTCCTAAGGATCCCAGCACACATCTCAAATGCAATGTGAAACAAAAATGCAGCCATCTCCAGAGTGGTGTCTCCCAGGTGGGACCCACCTAATATCTAGCAATGCTCAGAAGCATGCTATTTCCTTCAGAGGCTGTGTCCCCACACCACAAGCAGCACAGAGGGATCATTACTATCCTTTCAGAGCTGGGAGAAAACTGAGGCTGCTTGGTCTGAGCTGAACAATTGTGTGACGTGTACGGGATGATTTAGATCCTACAGTTCCAGAGTGGGAGCAGTGTGTGATGTCAGATGTTTGCAGTGAGCAAGACCACAAGAACTGGGCATCTTGCACAAACCATGGATAGCTCCAGGATCGAGGAGCTGGGACTCCAGATAGCTTGGAGCCCTGCCTAACGGGGACTAGGGCGGCTTGGTGAGTGAGCAGCACCAAACACTGTTCTCGCAGAGGGGGTTGCATAAACACACTCTTTGGTACTTGGGCAGTGAACAGAGACATTTTTTTCCTCCCAAGAATGCATGCAGGGTGGGATCTTGTAACCCAGCCTTTGAATAATGCCAGTGGGGAAAGGCATGTCGCATTCCTCCTCTGTGGGGCCAAGGGCTGTGCAGGGTCTCCTCGGTGCAGGGCTGCTGTGCATGAGGATGCTCTGCCCGTTGCTCCCCTGGGGAGTCAATACAAATGTGTGGCAGGATCCAGGATAAAGACCCTGTGCTCCTGTCATTCCCAGGAGTTACTGGTATCAGCATCAGGCCTTACAAATACTCCTGTGTGAGTCTGGGTCCTGAGACCATTCCCTCAGGATACCATCAAAGGTCTTTAGAGAAGGATGTAGGCACAGATCGTTCCTTCAGTGCTTGGAAGCCCTTCTATACTGCAGGGAGGCCTCTCTGAGCAGTGGAAGGACTGGCTTGACCCTGGATACAGCCAAAATGAGAAGAACTTCTAAGATCTTGTGCCACCCCAGCAAAACCCTACCTCCCAACAGTTCAGAGCATCCTGTTTTCTGGCAACTTCACTGCAGCCAAAACATTTGGCACTATTAAAAACTAAGGCTTTCCCTTAATGGGTAATGACTCTGTTACCTCCCATGGGCCCTATGAGGATTAATGAGTTAACCGCTTCGGAAATGTACAAGAAGTGACGAATAATAATAATAATAGGAGTAGCACACATTTCACAATGAGCTGCCTGTCAGATTCAGTTGCCTCATTCTTTTCCTTGAACTGCAGTGTCTATGAAGTTGTGTTCTCCTTGCATTTGTTTGTTGATTTAATCGATGAAAGAATCCCATCAGCTCTTTTTTTGTGTGTGTGTTTTGGTTTGTCCTGTGACTTGACAGCAAATATTTGAAATTCAGTGTGTGTTAGCGGGGGTGGCTCTTCACAAATAGTGGGTGTTGCTGATCCCTGAGCAGATCATAGATGAGCAAGTATGCTCTTTGAGAGGCAAATGACTGCAAAAATCATTCTGCCTATTTTGTGCAGGGGACTGAAATGTGATTCCTAGAAGTATCTTGAGCTGTAAAATAATTTCTCATGGAAGTGAAATCGTATCATACTCCCACAGGTCATCCAAAGGATTTGAACTTAGGCACTACGAGAACTAAACAAACAACAACCGTATCTGACTTCAGCTATGGAAACTGCCCTGTCCTCTGGGTTCTCCAAGGGAGTGGGCAGCACTGCAAATGCAATCCTTCCCAGGGCCTTTATTTTCACCTGTTGCTTAACTTGATATTTTCCTGGTACATGGTGCTGTATGAGGGCTGTGTGTTATTAGAAAGCCCTGAGGCATTTTGGTAGCAGCGACAGCTGCATCTCCAGGGAAGCTGGGCACCTCACAGGACCTTGTGAAGCTCTAACATTCAAATACCACCATTTAGCTGTGTCCAGCTCATGTGGTACCTTGTCTGCCTTCCCCACTGTGAATCCATATGTTGCTGTGGCAGTGCTGGGATGTCATCATTGTTTCCACAGCAACACACTGTGATGTCATAAAGAGAGGATTAGGATGACTTTGTGGCCAGATTAGGCAGAGCAACTGCTGTCTTCAATTACAGCAGTGGGGAACAGAACACATCCAAGGACATGGTCATTGCTTTCTCTGGCAAAGCTCCTTCCTGTCCTTGCTCACCTATCCCTGCCACTGCCACCTGTGCCCTGATGGGGATGTCCCTGTCCCAGAGCAAAAGCCAGCAGGTGACATCCCTTCTCTTACTGACCTGAGCAGGGTTGCTGCGGGAGCACTGCAGAGCCAAGCCCTGCCAGCAGCAAGGAGGAGGCAGGGACTAGGTGCTGGTACCAATTAGCAGCCTGAATGGGGTTATTACAGGACAAGCTCTGTTTAACTTAACTGCTAACAGACTGGCTCTCTCAGTTGGAAGAAATCACAGGCAAACAGACCTAATGGGGGCCTGGAGGAGTGGGGGCAGGGAGCACGGTGGCTTCCTCTCCTCATATGAGCAACCTATTTTTTAAAATACAAATATAATTGTCCTTTGAAACACATGTACAGCAGGATGGGGAGGAGGGTGGGAGACAGCGAGTGTGACTGATCATCTCAAATCTACGGAGTGATCTGTGTCCTGAAGAGCCCGGGCCTCGGCACATCTGTTTCAGAGGCTTGTTTTGTCACCAGAGAACAATAGCAAGGCTTTCCTGTGCAGCCGCGTGGCTCTAACTCCTCCAACATTGCCACCACCCAAACCTGCACCTAGAGGAAAGCCTCTGCACCTTCCCCTCTCCTGCAAGCCTGGCACTGCCACGGGCTGTGCCCAGTGCACTCTGCTCCTCTGGCAAGCCTCCATGTCCACCTCTGACCCCCCGGCACTGCTGTCTGAGCTGCCTTCCAGCCTGGCCTCGCACCCCACAGCAGCACTGGCAGCTTAAAGCAGCCAGCCCTGACTCCAGCTCTGATTCGAGACAATGGCATGGTCTGATGGGGTCTTGCAGTTCTCATGGAGAAGTTGCATGAGCAGAAAATGGATTGAAAACCCTCCATGCAGCTGGAGCTACTGTCTGCAGATTTCATCAAACCAGATGGGCTCTTTTCTGAATGCAAGGAGGGAAAAGCAGACAGAGCACAGGACTCTGGCTCATCCAGAGCACAGTCCAGTGGCCACAGAGGTCCGTGGAGATTCCTCCAGGTTGCTCTGGTGGGACCCCTGAATCCACAGGTCTTCTCTGGATTTGGAGCACTGAAATGTTTGTTTTTACGAGGGGAGGAATGCCACTGGCATGTTTAATGGATGGTTGGGTGGGGTTCTGGAAAAGCCATGGCTCTTAACTCAATAGCATTGCTCACTGCATCAGGATTGTACTGGCTTAGATCTAGGAATTTTTTAAGGATGAAGAAGAGCCTCTGCCTTCCTAAATTCTGCATGTTGACCTCTGGGAAGCTGGGCATGAAGGAGGAAAGCAAGTTACACATCTTGATGTGCAGACACTCCTCTTGAGTCCTGGATCATAGCAAAATCTTGCTGGTCTCTCCTGCCCAGACTGAAGCAGCTTTTCAGTCTATGGCATCTCAGGACAGCATCAGGTGTGGAAAGGAAAAGTGAGGGCCAGGTAAGCAAGAAAGCCCTTTCCTGCTGGGAAGCAGCAGGGGCAGCCTGCTGGCAGGCTGTCAAACACAGTGAGCAGCAAACTTTGGCCGCTGCACTCTGAACTCATCTCCATGAGAGATCAGGGCTCCCAGCTTCTCTTTGTTTCAACATTTAGCTGGAGCTGGGAACTTGCTGCTTCCCACAGAGGACAAGATGCCACCAATTACCTGCATGCTTACAGTAACTTAGGACAGGAAACTACAATGCAGCATGTGGTCGATCAAAGATTGCTGACCACTGCCCTATGCTACTGAGTTTCTGCTTCCAAGCAGGCGCTTGACCTGTATTTTTTGTTCAGTGTCAGCCGGGTATTTCTAGTGGAAGATGGCACAAGAGACATGGCCACTGCAGTGCATTAATTTAAGAAAGATTAAGAATTTGCAATTGAATAAAATTATAGCAATGGAGAGAAAAGGGCTTTGGCAGAGCTGGGAGAAGGGCATAACAGGGGCTGCAGGGCAGAAGCAAGGTGCAGGGCAGATCTGGGCAGCCAGGGCTAGGCTAGTGGGGAGGCTGCAAGGCAGGTGCAAAGGCAACAGTAAAGCTATGCAGTTCTGGATGGCACTGGCACTGCAAAACCACGGCTCACAGTGATATACCGAACACATCCCCAGAAGCATTAACAGACCACACATGGCCTCCTCCTGAGCAGCGTGCCTTTGTATGGTGTGGCCTTTTAAAATGTGCCAAAGGGATCAAGTACAAGCAGCATGCATATAATAAATGTCACACAACAGAACAACAATTCTGCATTCGCGAAGAATGCTGGAAACACCACAGAATTCATTGAAGATGCCCCAATTCCCCCTTAACCTTTGTGCCAGGAACTATTAATTCTAATGTTAGTAATGTCTGGTAATGAACAGTGGCATAGGTCCAGGTCCCTGTAGACCAAGGGTTATGGGATTGGACCGAAGCAATGTAATTAGCAGCAGAGCTCAACTTGGATTTCCAGGCTCTTTCTTTTTGACAGCATGTATCACAGCTGGAAAAAAAAGAAGTCACCAGAGACAGGCACGTACTGTGTAGGTGCATCCTCCTGCAGCCATTCCTCAAGTTGATGGAGTTCAGAGCATCCTGGAAGAAAATTGGTGGCAAAAGACCCTGAGGAGTCACACAGGCTTTGCCCTTGCACCAGGGGTAGCATTACCTTGTAGGGCTTGGGCCAGGGAAGTTTACTTGGCTAAGCATATACTGGCAGCCAGTGCTGAGGTGGAAGGGGAGAGAGGGAGCTTTTCCATGCCAACCGGTGTGAATAAAGCCCATAAAGCAAAGTAGACAGAGCCCTTGGACAGGAAGGTGCTTTCATCCTGTTTTTTTGTCCATCCCTCTGTGATGTGCCGACTTCCTGCATCCCTTTTGGCTACATCTCCCCTGTCTGAATGTGGGACCCTGGAAGAGCTGCTGACTGAGATGGGATGGATCCAAATACCTCAGCACAGATATGATCTTTTAAACAAGTAACTGGTGTAGCACTGTGATACACACGATACAGCATGGCCCTCCATGCAAACAGCTTGGACTCCTCCCCACAGCAAAACCAGCCTCTGGACCAGGGCTTCCTCCCTTTGCCAGTACCCCTATACACCCCTCTGGGAGCAGGCTGGGAGGGAGAGGAAGGGGTTAAAAAAGCCAATGCGGCCCTGACGATCCATCTGCCACCTCATCTCGTGTGACATCGAATCATGCGATTGGGGAGGGGGGTGGGGGGGGTGGCGGGAGGGCAGGGAGCAACTCTTTCTCTCCTGTTTGCTGAACCTCTGATTATCATTTCTGTGCAGTCGAGGAGGTGGCATGCCATTGTGAGTCAGCTGGGAGAGCCTGCTGAAAGGGAGGCTTCTCCCTTCCTTAAAGGAGACGGCCCTTCCTAATCCTTCCCTGTGCATAGGAATCGCCCTCCTCCCGAAGAGCTTTCCCCGGGACCCTCACAGAGCTCCAGCCCACCCAACCATCCGAGCACTAGCTCTGGGGGCGCTGGGCTGATGCCACAACAGGGATGCTCCCAGGAGGGAGCAGGGAGCCAGGGCCCCCTGTTCTGCAGACTGGCGACCAGGGGGGCGAATTAGCACCAATTGCAGCGATAGGTTTTCTGCTGTAGAGGCACTTGGCCATGAGGAACTGGTCCAAGCTCCTCACCTCATTTCACACAGGCAACAGCAATCAGCTGGTAATAACCATGGGTCACTAGAAGGTGACCTCAAGGTGAAAGGCTCTATATCCCATTACTGGTTTACTGAGCTATCAGCCTAACACGTCTCTCTAGCACTTTGAATCAGAAAATGGCATTGAATCTCTTTGAGAAAGTCCCTGCTGGCTGGTGTTTAGCATTGTGCACTTCCCAGCAGACATGTGGGAACTGTAATTAAAATCCTCCCTGACTACCAAGCACTGGGACCTTGCCACTAGTGTGACTAGGCAGGAGTCTATTGATTTCTTTCTTGAGCTCACATGCTCACAACAGATACCAACTCTGATCTTTTTCCTGCTTAATTACATGTGTGTGTGTGCTAGCCATTAAACTTCCCATTAGTATCTGCTGGTATTCCATGGCGTGCAGAAAGGCCCTGAATGGGAAGAATCACCCCTGCTGCAATCTCTGTCACATCTAAATAGACTGCATCCCACAGCACTAACAATCCAGTCAGCTCATTTATGCCACCCAGACCTTGTAATGCTACTTCAGATCTCTTGTGGTACCACTTTCAGCCACTCTTTTTTATTCTCCATCCTCAAAGGATCGAAGAGATCATTTCCTTTTTTCTGGCCATTTGTGTTGTCATCTTTTCCCATCACAATCAGTTTAACTGGGGGAGGGCTGGATGGAAAAGGCTAAGAGCCCTTGTTTTGGAAGCACTTCCTACCAGACAAACATGATGGGACATGTTTTCCCAAGTTACATGATGTGGACACAGTTCCTTTGCCCTAGTCACCTGCTGTCTTGTCACTGTGTGTCTGCATCTCTGCCTGTGTTTTAGTTTTGGCCCTTATAATGAATTTAGGGTTTTCTTCATTCATCTACCTTCTTCAGCATGAGTCATGTTGGCTTCTCTGGTGAGCACAGGTTCTCCATGGTGCTAGTGATAACGCTGCTGCAACCACTGATACCTAAGAGCTACGAAGCATATAAGGCTTGTACTTAGGGGCAATTTCTTTTAATTAAATGACATAATTTGAAAAAATTTGGAAAACTTTCAGGCACAAAAGCCTCCTTCAGTTTTGAACTACGAACAGCAAGCTCCTGCTGAACACTGAGAACAAATGTTTTTAGTTTGGTTTTGGTAACCAACTGAGCAGTTTGAGAAAGAGGTGGTCAGCAAGAGATGTGAAAGGGTGAGGGATGAGAAGTAGGGATAAGCAGGACTGTGTCACAAAACACTGTATTTACTGAGTCCATGAGTTTTACCATCCAGAGGGACTGTGAATTCTAACTCCTAGCTCAAACTTTGAAGGTATTTTATAAATCTCCCTGGGGATCAGGTTAAGAAGTTGGTGGCTGAACAGCAATTTCTGTGGAGAAAGCCAGCTAGGTGTTTCTGTCCCTCTACCAGTTGCCCACATGAGTTCGTTTGGGGTTGTACTGCTGGCTCAGCAGTGCACACAATTTCCAGGATATTGGGTGTGGTGGGGAAACTTATTGCACGCTGATGGCTGGGAAACGGGATGTACATCTGCATGGTCCATGTCCAAACCCCAAATGGTAGCTGTTTCCCACACCAAAGGCACCTCTCAAGCCTCTGCAACTCCCTGCCTCTCCTGGCTCTTATATCACTGCTCCCAGAGGCATGTGCCACTGAGAAGAGAGCAGCAATTTCTTTCAGCAGCATGTCAACCTAAGCAAAAGGTGATCTAAAGGGATTCCAAAACCAAGGTACATTGGAATGTAGGCTATCGTCACTCTCTGGGGTGATCTGACTCCTTTTTGAAGAGCAGGAGGAGTAAGAAAGAGGAGTAGATTTAGGCAACAGCAAAGAGCAGCCCTAGAGGGATTTGCTATACGGCCAGCAGATACTTATGGGGCTCTTAGCCTTTCTTTTGCCTTTCCTTTCTGACCATTGAGGAGTGTCCCTCCAAAACAATCCTGAGAGTGTTGAGGTGGCTCTGGGACCTGGTGTCCCATGTATTAACCGTTTCTTTCCTGTAAGGAGGAGCCTCTATGTAGATCTACAACAGTACACTGCCACAGGAGTTCACCAGGAGAGGATGTAACCTAAATGCTTTGCAAATGTCCTGGCATAGGAAGGGGACAGTAATTTATATATTTGTGTTAACTGAGCAATTTCAGGCCTCCTGCTATGGGGGGGACACACACACGGTCATCCAGGGGAATGAGTACCATGGAGTCAGGGATGGCACTATCATGCATTTGAAGAGACATGCCTGCATGGGCAGCATGACCCACATAGTGTTTCCCTGTGCAGTCAACCCAGGCTCCACCACTTCTTGCTCTGGGCTGTTCAGGTGGTTTAAGGGTGTGCAATGGAGACTGTCAGAGCGGTCTCTTAAGCTTCCACTTTGTGTGAGTCACTTGGGCTTCTCTAATGAAGCTCCTCAATTGATTCAAGACTGAGACTGCATGAACTGGCAGAGAAGATTTTGTAGTTGCTGCAGGGTGCTCCATAAGGGACTGTGACAAAGGGAAGCACAGCTGGCTCCTGCAATTACAGATTCATAACTCATATAATAATTGAGGTTAGAAGGCACCTCTGGAGGTCATCTGGTCCAAGCCTTTGCTCAAAGTGTGACCAATCTTTATGTTAGATCCACCTTCAGAGCTAAATCAAGTTGCTCAGGGCTTTGTCCAGGTGAGCTCTGAAGATCTCCAGGGCTAGATGTTACATAATCTCTGGACAGCATGTTTCAGTGTTTGACCACCCTCATTGTGAAAAGATGTTTCCTAATATCTAATTATATTTTTCTCTTGCTACAGCTTGTTCCGTTGCTCCTTGTTTTTATGCTGTGCACCTCCAGAAAAGTCTCCTATTTTCTGTATAATTCCTAATTAAGTATTTGAAGAGATTATGCCTGGGAACAGACAGGATCTTTTATCTTCTTTCAGTGTCAAGAGGAGAATAGAAGAAGCAGTGTCACATCATGACCTCAAAAGCTTTTCATGCTGCTCAGAGATGCACCTGCCACTGAGATCAGAACAAGCCAAATGATTAGTTTATGAGCCAGTAAAAATTATGCTCAGGAAACTGGTATGATCTGACCTACCCCAGAGGATCAATTTACTGAATTAACTCTTGGACAGTCCGCTGCCTTTGGTGGTCTGTGCATCAGAGGAGAAGGAAAGGTAGAGAGGAGAGGCAGCTCTGGAGAAGTCAGTGATATGGGATAGGAGGAGGTGATGGGGAAAAGGATCAGAAGTCACTGGGCTTTGAACACTGCTATTCTGAACAGGTTTTCCTGTGCTGGATGTGCAGCCTCTCCATGCTTGAGGGTGCCACCACACACAAGCTGAATGGTTTCCCTCCTGCAGAGAATGACAGACTTCTTTGCCTAGTGATGGCTGAATGTTTTATGCTGCTGCTTAGCCAGGGGCTTTGCAGATTCCCAGGGTAGTTCTGAAAAGGCTGAGAGAAGGATCCAAAGTGTCTTGTCATTGCTGGGATCTTGAAGGAGCAACATAGGATGGGGCAAGATTGTCAAAGCTAGAAAGAATATTGTGTGTAGCAGGTGCCTTTTCATAACAGCAACTTTCCTCCAGCCATAACAATTTCACAAGGAACCAGAAGTGAAGAAGGCAGCCCAAGAGGTAGTGTGATCCTTCCAACCAGCCCAGGAGATCTGTGCTATGTAGTTAAGGGCTCACATTGACTCAAGAGACCTGACTTCTTAACTCGTGTAAATTGGCACAGGCTCTCTGGAGGCACTGGAACTGTGCTGGTTTGTCCTAGCTGATGAAGAGGCCTGTGACATCCAGCCTGAGACTGCATGATGCGTGCTTGTCCTGTGTGCATGCAAGAGGTATCCTATGAGTTTGGGACAACATGGATTACTCTAATGAGTAGCTGGGTAGTGAGGAACAGAACCCTCCTGGATTAAATACAGAACCTGTATATCCTGCCTAAAAATCGGTAGCTATAGCTATAGCTGAACACAACAAACCTCACTGCCCTGAGAGAAGAGAGAGAAGATCTGAACTCTAGCTGGGCTAGAGAGCCAAACAATGGCATTTGGATGGGGAGAAAAGGTATCCTGTTTCTTGAGAAGCTTCTTATGGGATTCTGGCCTGTCTGTTATTAGGGAGGAAGAAAAGCTACAACAGGACAATAACACAGTGTCCAGAAAGACTTGAATTGAATTAACACAAGACGAGGGGCTCATAAGGCCTTGGCTTTCCTTTAGTCAGTGGAGAGAGATGAATATCCAGAGAAACATCCAGGTCACTTAAGGTCTGTCTTGCTTTTTGTAGAAGTATGTGTTTGTCTTGTGACTACAGGGAGGGCCAAAGGTTCTTACCAGAACTCTGCACCTAAGGCATGGTATTCCATTAAGATCCCATGGGAGGAGTGCTCCCTGGTAGAGGTGAACTGAGTTTTACAGTAAGGCTAGGGCTCCAGTCTTCACGCCAGAGTGAAGATCAGACAGTAATGAAAAGATCATGACTGTAAAATTAGCATGGAGTGGATGCTCCTGACAGTGTGGTGGAGTGTTGGCAAGATCTTCAGCAAAAATTGGAATAGAAAGAAAAATTGGAGAAAAGAACCATGACAGAAGACTAGAGGAGAGTGCTGGTAAATGTTTGGACTAGCACAATAGCTGGAACATGGGTGGACCATAGAAGGATTTAGGCCAAGCTCTGACTTGCAAACAAAATTCATGTTTGGATTTGACCCTGCTGATTGTCATGGGTGTTGCTGAGTTTACAGTTTTCTTCACTGGGGAAGGAACACGTAGGGATGAGAGCAGCGAGGTCAGGGTTGCCTTCATGCTTTTGGCTCGCCAGATTTTCTTCTATGTGGACTTTTCTCAGCCTCTGGGAAAGTCCGTTGTTGCTACAGCCTCGTTTACCATAATTTTCCTCCTAATTCTCATTCATGCTCAGGAGGATGCAAAATCTGCAGTCAGTCAGAGGGACTTTGACAGTGGAGTTTGTCAAAGATAATTAAAGCCTGTAATCGCCTACGTGTTTATTTTTACTTTATTGAAATATGTTGCTTAAATTGGGATGCGTCCAGGTGTGTATATCAGGAACAGTTTCTATTGCTTTTCTTCCTTTTAGCGGCCCCAGTTCTAGTTTCCTTTCAGATTCTCCTATTTGCTGTAAAAGATATTAGAAGATTAAATTTCTTTCCCTTATATGCCATTTTGTCTCTCAGGGTTGCCAAAGCATAAACATTATTGATACCATTCATTCTTCTCCTTAGGCCAGCTACCTCTTTTTATTCTTTTTTTTTTTTATTACTTTTGCTTTGAATATGAATGTTCAAAGCCAGTTCTCAGGTGCTGTAAATGTACTCCCGCTTTGGGGCAGTCAGCAGTGTCAGCAGCACATTTACAAATAGCTCCTGATGTTCACACTGAACTCTGCTGCACAGCTGTGGTGCAAAAGCCCAGCACAGATGCACTACAGTAGGATGTGGCAACTCACAATACTTGACACCAGCAGACTGGCCTGAGGCTTTATACTGTGACTACAAACCCACCTCTAGAGAAGCACGTTGGAGGGGTGAAGCAGAAACTGGTCAGGGCAGAAAGTTCAGTGGTGATGGTAGTAAGATAACTCAGGGGAAGGGAGTCTGTGGAAGAGGTGAAGACTTGCGGAGTGCTTAAAGGAAGGTAAGAGAAGATGTGACAGGCTGGTATGGCAACTATACAATAACAATGATAAACTGGGAGGGACCAGGCTGACAAACATACAAGGGGATGTGGGAGATCCTTCACTGGTTTCAAGTAGAAAGAACATCATGGCCAAAGTGAAAGAGCAGAAAAGCCATGAGAAGGAGGGTGAAGGAAAGGTTTTATTCAGAGTTGCAAAGGCCTCGGGCAGATGCATCAAGAAAGAAGAGGGAGATGTATATAGAAGAGAAGGGAAGGGAAAGAAAAGTCAACAAGAGATTGACGAGTAGAAGCTGTTGTCTATGGTGCAGTCATAGCCACAGCTGCAGTGAACCATGGGTGGATCCAAGGTAGTATTAAATTAGACAGTGCTGGTACTGCTGTGTAAAATGGTACAAACCCTACTCCTGGTATAGCTGTGGCAGCAAGGGGTACCAGCAGTCCTGGAGACAGGCCAGTTAGCTACATCTCCGTGAGATGAAGAAATAATTTTGGGAAAAGATCCAGAGCTGTTCAGGGATGCAGCAGCAGAACTGAATCACCGCAGAGATATTTTCTGTTCATAGTGGATCAAACATAGGTCTTAATTCCCCTCTTCCATGGGCTTGTCCCCTCTAACTGGCAGATGCCCTTCCCCTCTGCAGGGCCAGTGTTACCAGTATCTGCACTACTAGTATCCACCTGTGGTGCCATTGCCCTCAAGGGCTTTCAGGTGGTCCATGAATAACAGCTCTTTCCCTCCGGTGGCCACAGGCTTCAGTACTTGCAGAGCAAAGGGGTTGGAATAACCTCTCCCTCCACAATGAAAATTAAATGCAAGAGCTCTCCACCTCCTCCCTACAAGCGAAGTCCTGGCCTATTAACTGGGATGGAGGGGAGGGGGGCTGTAAAGCAGGGGAGAAACATATCTTTGTGTCTGCTTGACAACTTTGTAAGAGGCAATGTTACCATGGCAATGGGTGGTCTTTAGTGAGAAGGGGAGTGAGCTATAGTCTTAGGGTGAGAAGAAGGGGGGAGTGATGCTAAAGGGAGGCGGCTTGAAAGTCTAGTGGGGAAGGAGAAAAGGGACCGCAGAGCAGGGGAGGGAGGTGATGGTCAGAGACCCACATGCAGCAAAGGACAAGTGGCTGTGACAAGAAGCCTGATGTTGGGCATGGCTGTCCCACAACATGGGCTCTCTCCTTAGCTGCTACAAGATAGGCACTTCTGGACTGGGCCTACGTATTTCCACCGAGGCCATCACCCCTGGCAAAGAGGGCACTGCAATTAGCACCCACGGCCTCTGACTGGACTGAAAACCCCCACCTGGAAATGCCCATTCTGGTCCCCCCTGTCCCCACCCCCAAGTCTTTCAGTGTTTCAGCAGAAGCCCACCCCAAGGCAACCACACAGCATGGCCACCACAGAATGGCCACCTGGCCACAGAAACCCGTTGCCTGGGCTGCAGCCAGAGAGACACTCCAGCCCAGCAGAGAAACCCTGCTGAAAGCCCAGCACCACGAGAAAGGTCTCCCGATCTTTCATCGGATGCAGATGGGAGAGGAGTTTCTTTGGTCTCGTGTTTTTTGCAAGGGGAGGGGCTGGGTGACCAGAAACAGTCAGACGATTGTACAGTAGGTGGGGAGGAGAGGGAACAAAGAGCCAGGGCTGACAGCACACACGGCAGCACTACCAACGACTGCAGAGGAAAACTCAGGCTTCTCCCCTCCGCTGCCTCTGCAGCAGGCATTGGGCAGTGCCCAGTGCCTTGGCCCTCGGCGGGCAGCTCCGCAAGCCCCGCGGCTGAGGGTCAGGAAGAGCCCTGGGGGCCCTTGGGCGCTGACACAGGCCAGCAAGGACAAGGGTGCCGTGGCTGAGCAGGGAGAGTAGGCGAGGCGGGCCGGGGTCCCCTTGGCAGGCGCGGCGCTGAGCCCTGCCTCCCGCCCCGGCGGGCACACCCCGGCGCCCGGCCCTGGCAGAGCCTGCCGATGGGGGCTTCACGGCCGGGGCCGTCTTCCACGCAGGCCCGTGACTCTCCCGCTGCTCCTCACCCCGCTCCGGCCTCGCACGGAGCCGTTGCTGCCGGCAGGTGGCAGGGCAGCCCCGCGCCTCGCCTCGCCCGGCCCGGCTCCGGCCCCGACCCGGCCTGGCCGCTCGGGGCGGCGGCTTTCCGCGGGGCCGCCATAGCGCCGTGTGGCAGGGCCTCGGAGCCCGGCTGGGGAGGGAGCCCTTTTCTGTCCACCTCCTGGCAAAGCACAGGGGCGCCGCCGCCTTCCCCCCTGCAGCCGGAGGCGCGGAGGAGGAGGGGGCTGCGGGATGCCCGGCGGACACTGGCTGCCCGCGGCCGGCTGGCCCCTGGCGGGAGCGGGACTGGTGCCGCTCGTCCCTTGCCCGCAGCCGCTGTAGGGTGTGATGGGCATTTTTATTATTATTAATGGCGGTGTGTTCGCAGTGAGGCTCGGTTACAGCCCCATTGTGTGCGGCTCCACACCAGCGCGGCCAGGGACAGCCCGTCCCGCGGGGAACAGGCAGTGCCGGCCGGGCCGCGCAGGAGGGGAAGCGGTTTCCCCCGGTCCATCCAAGAGCCCGGTGGCAGGAAAGAGGCTTTCGAGGCTGCTGCGGGCCCCCTCATCCTTTGGACCGCACGGCCCTCTTGTGTAAGCGGAATAACTAACCCGCGGCTGGCTGGTTTGCGGTGGTTCAGCATTTGTACGTGCTGACCGTTTACCCCTGGGTTAAAGCTAAACCTGCCTTCTCCTTCCCCAGCTGGTCAGCGTCCGTGCAGGGAGCTGGGAGCCACGCCGGCGTGCTGCGTGCCGTGAAGGTAATTATTAATCGTGGGGGCTCCTGCCCCCCAGCCGGCTGGTGTCGGAGATCACTGCCGGGGCATGGCTGCCACTGCCTGCTGCGGCTCTGCCTCCCCAGCCCACCCCAGCTCCAGCCCTGCTCAGGCCGGGGCAGGCAGTGCCTTACATTGCTTGCCAGGAAGAGAGAACGACCACTCCAAGCAGCTGAACTTTTCCCTCCAGCTTACAGACAGATTTCCAGAGATGCTTCGAGACAGGGGAGGGGATGGGAAGCAAGATTTGTAGGGGGACCAGCCTGGCCTTTTTGAATTCAGCTGTAGAGTTAGTTAACAAAGTTGCAGATTCTCAGTCTCTTTTTCTCTTTCTTTGCCAGCTCTTTTTTTTCTTCTTCTTTTTTTTTTTTTTTTTTTTTTTTTTTTCCCCTTCCCCCCCCCCCCCCCCCCCAATATAAAGACCCTGGGGCGGTTTCTTTTCTTTTTGGTATGAATGTGATGATCTTTCGGGGCCGTGATTGGCTCAGCCGCTTGTCATCGGGGACACACCTCCTGGCGTGGGGCCACCGCCTCCCCGTCTTGTGAAAGCTTCCCCTTGTAACAAGTGAGCGTAATTACATCAGTTACTCACTAGAGCACAGACCTGCTTTAAATTTTGGCCTCTCGGAGCCAGCTAGAAGCTGAAGGACTAGAAAACGCAGAGTTCAAAGGCCTGTAACACTGTGGACCATACAAGTTACGCTGTGCTCGTCCCTCCCAGGAATTAAGGCGCCAGTCACATGTGAAGATGAATTAATTTCCGTGCTGGCCATGGAAATGGCTACCTGTTAGGAGAAAAGAGTTGCTGCACCAGCAGAGGGTTTCTGCCTGTCTAAAGCCTAGCCCATCAAAAAAAGTACACATTGGGTCCCTTTTGAATTGAGCTTTGGTGTAAATGAACCAGGAAAGGCTGCACTTCCAGGGCCACCAAAAAGGAAGAGAGCTCAGAGTGAGAGTTGCAGGGGCTGTGGATGATCCCTGGAAAAGAGTACAGCCAGCTAAACAAAGGCATCTGTGTGCCAAAAGAAAATGCATTTCACCCAGCAGCAAGGGCCTATGAGACAGGGCCAGACCTGTCGGGGGAAGAGAGTGGCCCTAAAGAGCAGCACTTGTGCCAGATGGATATTGCACCAGCAGCTTGATGCATTTCTGACAGCTTGGGGTAGGAACTTGCAGTGCTTCTGCGGGCTTGTTCTAGGAAGGGCTGAGTGCTGGGATGGTAGCATCTTTGCTGTGCTCCAGAGGCCCAGATCCTTCACTGAGGTAAATTAGTGTATCATGTATGAAGTCAGTGCTCTTGCAGCTGAGAGCCTGCTTCATGCCGGTGTGGCAGATTTTGGCTGATAAAGAGGGAAGTTTCTGCACAGGAAAGGAAGAAAGTGGTGCTCTGTCTGGAGGAGAGGTCTCACGTCTTATCCCTGGGTGTCTTGTCCTTGTAGGGATGTGACCCTGATGTATGGCACAGGTGCTGCTGCTGCTGTGTGAGCTGGAAGGATGCAGATGAGGTGTAGGAGAATGCAAACCATAGATCTGGCTAGGAAAGCTGAGTCTTCACATACAGACGTTTGCAAGGTGTCAGAACTGCTATTCTGACATGGAACAAACCCAGGCCTTTTCAAACATGTCTTGCAAAAATTATACATCTTCCCCCTGTCCCCTCCAGCTATTCTCTAGCATGCAGGTGTTTGCTCAGAGCACACAGCTGAGCAGATCCAGCCCTGGTTCTGGATCAGGCAGAGCAAAACTTGAACTGGTGCCCACGTTGCCTGGACAGGGGATTGAATATAGCTGTAGCCTCTTTTCCCTGTCTGTCTCCTTCAACTCTCTGCCTTTCTTCAAAATAAAAATAACCTTCTGCTTTCTATCCTGCATCAGAGGAACTTTTTCCTGGAAACATCATGAAAAATGATGTGCCTCTGGAAAAAGTAGGGTTTTGTGATTCAACATTTTCCCATGGAAGAAAAGGCTCCTTTGTTTCTTTGACCAGCTCTCAGCAAATGGCTCAATGGCATATGGTCCATGTTTCCTCCCAGGGTCCTGTTCCTGGAGCTGCTAAGAAGCTTCCTAGGTCACGGCCCATTCAGTACATGGCAGGTGTCATTGGATTAGACAGTCTGAATACAAGCAAAGAGCTCTAATTCATTCTTACAGACCTGAAAACATGAAAAATAGTGTTGGTGCTTTCTGTGGTATCAGGTGTTCTCTGACTGTATGATCTTCAGTGAGACCTGGGTTCTGCCTGATTTTGGGAAGAACTCTCAATACAGGCAGCTCTGCTCTGTTTGTTGCTGAGCTGAGCCTGCAGAAAGGCAGGAGCAATGTATCACAGGAGCCAAGGAGGAGGCATGAAAAGGGATGACAGGCTTCCCCTTCTGAGGGATGAGTACTGCCACTAGTGGCTTGGGATTTGGGTACTTGAAACTGAGGGTATCCTCACTGAGATGTGGGAGTTGCAGGGTGCCTGGCATCTCTGCAAGAGAGGCCTTCCTCTGCCCCATCTATGCCAAGAGCTGGGCAGACAGGATGGGGCGGGTGGTATTGATGCTGTGAAGCTGGATTTCTGGCACAGGAGGAGCAGGCAGAACAGAAGGAGGTTGTGGTGCTGGGACAGGTGTCTCAGCAGGCCACAGGGCACTTCCCTGTTCCCAGATGTCATATCAGCCTTTGTGCTGATCCCCAGGCTAGGGTGAGAGTGTCAGCTCCCAACTTTGCTCTGCAGGATCCCAAAGCACATTTGTTCCTTTCCCTTGCCTGTATACAACTGCCAACCCACCTTTCATATATACCCTTTTCAGGTGCATCAAGGTTTTATCCTTACTGTTGTTATGATCCTTAACATTCCCTACAAGCAAAGTGTTGGTGAGTGATGAAATTCTTTACGTAGAGTCTGAAATGCAGGGATCACAGGAACAAAATAATAATGCTAGTCATAATAATAAATAACATTCCCATTTTCTTTAATCCGCAGCTCACAAAACAACAACTCAGTCCGAATTCTCATCTGCTGTGGAGATAAAGAGTGTGATTTATTCTGTCAGCTATGAAGAACAGACACACCACCAGGCAGTTATCTCTGGCCATAAACAAAGTGGAGTGGCTTTGCCTTTTAACAGGCTTCCTTCTCCTCTCCTGTGGAGTGCTACTTTCCACCCTACGTAACCCTCTGGGCAACTCCACTGACCTATTTTGTTTTAATAAACTTGAGCAGTTTGAGTTATGCACCCTCCACTTTTCAGACGCCACTGCCACTCCACAGGGCTCCCTTTCTTGCCCTGCTCTGCAAGGTTGCATAGGTAGTATCTTGGGAGAAGCTAAATCAACAGCTTCTAAGTTCCGACACAGCCCATATGTGCCAAGCTTCCTTTTGAATGTTAGCCTTGGAGGTGAGAGGGAAAAACTGAGTTGACTAGGAAAATGCATAACTTTTCAGAAACAGTTTTTTATTACCATCCTTATCACCCCTTTAAGGTCATAAAGATTATGCCAAAGAAGCTATTAAGTTTTCCAGGACTGCAAAATATTTTATCAATGATAGAGATGAAGCATGCCATTCCAGTTTTCAATTTTTTTGCTTTAAATTTCCTTTTATGCTTGGGGATTTGATCCTAATCTTCTCTCTGTACCTTTCTGCTTCCATCCTGCTTGGAGGCAGTCAGACACAGTTAATGGCTTCTTCTACCCAGAAGCCTACACTCAATTGCAAACAGAAGACCTATCAGGTATTAAAACAAATTAAGAGAGTGAACATGGAAACTAAAAAAGTGGGCACGATTGTTCCTTAACAGACTTTCTCTCTGTCATGGTGAAGTGCTGGAGTCTGAACCCAGAGCCCTGAATTAAGGTTGACATATGGGTGGTTCCCATGGTCCTTTAAAAGGAGGGGATGAGTTTGCCTTTTGGCTTTCCTCCCAGATGAGGCCGGCCTTGTAAGGAAGCCCCTTGGGTAAACAAGCCCCAGGTGCCCCACACTGGGTAAATGAGTGCCAGGTGTCCTGCTTTGGGCATAAAAGCTGGGACCACTTGCAGGAAGGGTGGAGTGTCTGTCTGTGAGGTGGATGCACTTTGCAGAGTTTCCCTGTTGGGGAAGGACCTCCTGACTCTCCCTGTAACTGGGCCCCAGTCAGGTTTGGCATTTGCAAACGCGTGCTTTGTGGGGGAACAATATGTGGCTACTTCTATCTTATATGATCAGCCTATTGACTTAGTTGTCTCCCATCTCTTCTATGGGAGACTTTGTTTCTTTATTTATTCCACCTATTATTGGTCGTGCTGTGTTGTCGCTGGGGTTGATGTCTATTATGTGTGATCTGTTTGACTTGTTTGTACCCCCAGCGATCACCCATATACTGAGTTTTTTATGTGCAATGGAATCTGGTTACTAGTTTGTTTTGCTGCTGGCTGCATCCTTTGTGCTAGGCCTAGTGATTGGCAAAGCACATGGTTCCTGAGATGGATACAAACTTCTGGAGAGCAATGACTGACAGCAGTGGTTTTCCATACTACCACATCTGCTTGAGTTAATTTAGGAGCTCAGATATATTCTTCCGCTGAAAAACATCTGTGAAAACTTGACACCAGAATGTTTCTAGTTGTTAAAACTGGAGTCTGGGCTGAAATGCTTGCATATTGGTGTCTCCGCTAGGTTATTGTAGGTAAGGAAAAGGGCACAAATGCCATAGGAGGCTGTCTGACATTCCTTTCCCCACACGCTGCAGTGGAGGAGCAGATTAGTGTCCTGCTCATAATGCGTCTCCTGCAAATCCCACACTGGAGAAGGATATCCAGAGCTTTGGAGAAACACTGAAAAGAGGCTCACGAGAGGCCCAGTTCTTCACACTGAACTGGGTAGCATTACGAGTGGACTGCAAAACTCTACTGAATATCAAGTTAATCCAAGATTTACATGCCATAAGCCTCCAGAAACTGGGCTTTAGCTAAAGCAGTGTTAGCTAACCTTTTAAGAAACCATGTTTTTCCTTCCTGTGCAATCTTTCTGATAGGCGTTGTTTTCCTGAAGGAACAGATCCTCAGCTGGCATAACACAGATTCATCTCAGTGAAGCCAGCGAAGCTGTAGGTTAGGAGTATCTGACCCCAAAGCAATTCCTCTTAATGGTGACATGTTTGTCGCTACCAGGCAAGACGATGGACTCAGCACTAGTGATGGAGACAGACGGGCTACTGGCACAAAGATCTTCCACGCGCATCTGCCATGGCATTTACTGTAAAGAGCGGCAGAAGAAGGAAGGTGAAACACTTCACTGAAGTTGCCATGAAGAAGAGAGGAGTCTTACTCAAGCTGAGTTAGATTGGAAAAAATTTTATCAGGGAAGTGCCAAGTATAAATCACTAACAGAGACTCCTTGGTCGAGATGATTCAGAAAGAGTACAGTAGCGAGCTAATTAATGCCAACTGGTGATAAAATGGAACAGTATCACGACCTTTTAGGACAGAGTGTGTCAATCTTTTCCACAGTGTCCTGCAGGGAGAGGCTGCCCTGTTCCCACAGGATTAGGCCTCCTGCCTGGAGTGGGCAGAGGGGCCAGGGGTGGAGGATCTTTGAGCTATTGTTTCAGGTGCATTGCCAATCTGAGCAGATATCTCGGCGTCAATTTATGCTCTGCTCATACTTTCCAGGTTCTTTCTCCAGTCATGCAACAGTACCAAAAGACTTCCCCAGTGATTGTAACAGGGAAAACAGGGTGGGTGGAAGAGGATAAAAGATACAGGGGGACGTGCCTGTTCTGACAGCTCTGACCGTTCTGGGGGTAGCTTGTAATTCCCAGCTGGAAACTTTGTCTCTGTGGCAGTGATTTGTGATGCTGAAGCCACCCACAGTCTCCTAAGGGCAACTTAAGGTAGTCTGGTCACTGAGCAGGGAAGGCCCATACTATTTTCAACATCCATTGCAGACAACATACAATATCAATGACAGCCTTTTAATAACTTTAAAAAATTTAATTTAAATACATTTATTCTCTTTTGACACAGAGCTATTTAAAATTACATGTGGAACAATGGCCATCTGTATTAGGAATGAAGCTTAGTATATTTGATAAAAAACTTCTTTTTGTCTTGTTTTGTTTTAAGTATCAAGTTACACATGCTTCCTGCCAAAACATTTCAGAAAGTTGAACCAAACCACTGCCTCAGCACCTGGAACCAAAGCTTGCTAAGTGCTAAATCCACTTTTGAGAGCAATTGCTCTTCTGTGAGTGGAGGACAACTATTTTTTCCGTTGCAGTTTATTCAATAACTTAGGCTCAATGGCTTGCTCATTCAAAGTTGAGAAACTGAATGAGGTTTGGAAAAAGCAGACAAGCTTGTTTTTCTCCTCTGGTCTATGAGGAAAATGAAGATGAGAGGACAAGATCCAGCAGATCTACAATGTTGGGGTATATGGTATCCTGGAACAACCTGTTTAACCCACTAGCCACTGATACAACTTCCTTTGTTTAACATTACTTTTTCTTTTCTGTTTTGCAGTTAAGGTGGTTTAAGTAATAATCTAAGAGTTCAATAAAACTGTTTATACATGTTTTATGGATTCAAATTTCATTCTAAATGCAGCCTGATATGAATCAATTCTAAAGAAAGAGAGTCATCCTATAACAAATTAAAAATGCAGAATTCACCATTTTCCCTCATAGAAAAATGTAATAATCAAGACCTAATAAAAGCATGAAAAGCTGTAAGTAAATATGTGTAGATAAAACTGTCTGCTGGTAACAGTAAGTACCAAAGTTAGTAGACAGGCTATATGTGGTTTCAAGTCAACAGAGCCTTACTGGTTACAGCCTGTTGAGTATCAGCCTTTCTTTAGGGAAAATGATTAAAAAGGATAAATGGAAAAGAAGTCTTAATTTAATATTTAAAATTAAGCTCTCCTGCTTGCTAATTTAAATGAGTGATTTAATCTGTTCACTGAGGCTCAAATCTGTCCATTTTAGTCCAGTTTCCCTGTAGTTACCACATGGGTGGGGTTTTATGCATCTGAAGTTTCAGTTTCAGGCTGTTCTCTGTGAAGCTGAAGCCAAACCTCCCTGAACTCAGTGAGATTTTCCCCACCACTCTGCCAGGAGTCTGGAACAAGCTTTCCATGGTCCAGATGAGTGGTGACTGTTCAGTCATGGGAAACCAATGCCTAGTGCAGTTCCTCTCAGGTAGCTTCTGTCACTGCCTGATGTGTGTCATTAAGTGTGCTTGTAGCATTCTCAGCAGAGGAGTGAAGAAACAGGATGCTCTGATGATAACACATGCTAGCAGTTTGTAGTGTCCCTGCCTATGCTGTACAACTCTTTCAACCTCCTGCCTGTTTACCAGATCTTTCCTAGCTCAAAATTTGCTTTAGACAATGTCAGCAAAGCCCTTGTCAGTACCTTTGCAGAGGCAAAAAACAACAGCCATGGAGCAGGTGAACCCAAATAGAAGTCATGATTTGAAAAGTAAAGGCAGGATGAGCACATCTAGTCTGAGACTAGAGGAGAATGTTGTGAAAACAGTGGAATCATCTCCTTGAGGAAGAAGTAGAAATAAACGAGGTAACAATATATTGCGATACAACCGGAACTATGAGTCACTTGCTAAGAGTTTTTCTTCTGCTTCCCCATCCTTCATTTCTGTTCTGTTCTATTCTATTGTACCCTATTCCCTTCCATCCCATCCTATTAATCTGGCTACCATAGGACCTTAAAGCTCCATTTATGTTAGGCTCTGTGGGAAGACCAAACAAATAAACCTCTTCCTGCCTCCAGAAGTGTGCAGACAACCCGACACAGAGCTGTGCTGTGCAGGGATTGCTGAGCCGGCTCTGTGCACAGCTGCCGAGTCCCACTGCTTGTGTGAACTCATTCAGACCTCAGTGTGCACCACAGAGGGCTGTGCCACCCAGGCACAAGGCAAATGGTAGCGACAGACTGGCTTGCAGTTTGCTATGGGATGATGAAGTAAAAGCAGGCAGAGCAACTTTGTGCTATGTCAGATACATTCTCAGCTGTCTTTGTATGCAGACAGTTCCCCTAGTGCAAGGTACACACTGCATGTTTGCATCTCTACCTGTCTGCTGGTCAGCCCATCCATGTCATGAATTAGCTTCTTCCATCAGGGAGAGGCCTGTGGAGAGACATGTGCCAGCTGTTTAATACATTTATTGAAGTGTATTTACTATGTTTAACCAGTAATGGCAGAGTTCTGGGTAACTCTGTCAGGGAAAACATCTTCCTATGTCCCACAGCAAACATACACACACAATTGTCCAGTTAGGCTCCAAAATGACCCATACTTGTCATCCCTGAATCAATTTCTCTTTTCCAGCCCTCCTCACAAGTTTACAGTTCCTGTTCTTGAGCTCCTTCCTCTGGCCTTAGATGCCTATCAGCATAACTGGAATTCATGGTATGACCTTTGATTCCTTCTGTCCTCATGCCAGACTCCAGCAGGTCTCTGTTATCAGATACTAAAGCTTATTACAATGTGAAGTGCATGCACAAATTTACCCAGGCGGGTATGCTGGCATCCTTGCCTGATAGTTCCTCTTTCCCAAAGGAGCATGGGCATCTCTCTGCCTCCTTAGGGCCGCCAGGGCCTCTCTTTACATAAGGAAAATATGTTGGCACAAAGGCAAATGGTTACACATGCTTCTCCTATTTTCTCATGTTTGTCCATATCCCAGGATGTTATCTTTTGACACACTGGTGAGTCAGGCAAAGATGGCATTCTAGTCTGCTGTCTGCTTGAGCCTGCAGGGACCCCCCAGCGATTTGTCTTTGTTATTCTTCTTCTAACTCAAGGGAGCAGTATTTCCCCAGGTGAAGGCACAGAAGAGTGATGTGACTTGCCCAGCATCACACTGTGAAGGCTATGGTGCAGCCGGGGACAGAAGCCAGGCCACAAGAGTCCCAGTGCTATTGTTCTGCAGTACTATAGCTGGTTTCATGATATACATGAGTTCTTCCAAGCAATCCTGTCTCTTGTGCAGACACCACAGTCATCAACAGGGCTGCTGCCTGGGCTCTTGGGCACTGCAGGGTACATGCCTCCTTGGCTTGATCTGAGGTAGAACTCCAAAAACAGCTGTACTGGGAGGTGTGGGGCTGGCTGACCTCCTCCTGTCATGGGTAGTTTGTCAAAGGTTGATTCACACCACAGGCACTATTCTGTGCAAAGCTGGCCCTGGACAGTACACAACCAGAGCAGATCTGGCAGAGACAGCAGGACTACCCCAGCTCACCAGGGTCATGTGTATATAGCAAGACGTCTCTTTACTAGTAGCAGATGGGATGGTCCCAGTCTGTGCTCTTCCTGAGACACCTCCTAGGACCATATGAGCCACAAAATTCATTCACATTCCCTCCAAGACCCTTGCAGAGCACCCCAAGCTGGTTCGTCACACTGCATTCCTCTTGTGCGAGGGCCCGGCTCGCCCATCAGCCACCTTGGCCTGCCATCAGGCTTTGGTTGCTCTGCATGAAAACTGTCCCATCTGGTTGTTCTGGATATGTCGTGCAAAATCTCCCTGCCTCTGCCTGGCCTCATGCACGTTGGCTGTGGCACGTATTTCAGATTTGGGCACTCTAGCTGCAGGCAAACTCTGTTCTCCTTCAGCAGCATGCTGGGTTTGTCGAAGGGTATTAGGAAATGTTCCTGTGGTGGGTGGAAGCACGTAGTGCATCTGAGGTGGTTGCTGTGGCTGTGGGGGACAGCTCTGGCTTGGCCCACACGGTCTCTCCTGCCTGGGTGATCCTCTGTGCTGTTTGTAGCAGTGCTGCTGTGAACGCTGCTCACCCACACCGGCGTCACACGACTGAGCCAGTTGCCAAACTGGAGCGCCTCAACTGATCCCGGGGAATTTTAATTGAACCACCTTCGGCCACTGTGAGTGGGTGCCAGTTTGTCAAGCCTTGGTGACATTAGCTGGCACGGGGCAGCACAGTGGGTTCATATGAGTGCTCTCCGTGGGACTGCAGAAATGCTTCCTGCTAAATGCCTACGATTTGCTTTGCAATCATTAAATGTAGGAAACGCCTTTTGTGTGCCTGATAATACAGCATTACAGTCATCCTGAAAGCTGCTTCCACCTTGCCCCAGTGTCTCCCAGCTCATCACACAGCAGAAGTTTTGCATGTGAGAGGAGTGGGATGGGGCCAACAGCAGGTAGCAAATCCAGCTTCAGCCCACCAATGGAGAAGCAAGTTCTGATGCCAGGTCCCCAGACATAGGGAGCTCTCTGTTAAATGTCCTCCCAAACAGACTCTATACAGCATGGTATGGGGTAAGAGACAGATTTGTTATTAATCGGATCTTAGGCAACTTTGAACAGTGCAGATTAAAACCAAACACCTAGAAGGGAAAAGTCTTAAGTTCCTCTGTGATGTACTGGAATGGGCAGGCAGCTGCGTATGGAGCTAGCTTGAACTTGAGGTCTCCAGATACAGTCCTGCAAAAGTACATTAAACAACAATCTTCAGCAGTACAATGAGGCCGCCTTATGTGCTTGCTGCTTGTTCTGACACTGGTAGTGTGTGCTGTTCTCACACGCACCTTCACACTCCCTGGTTATACATTATCAGCAACACATTCTTTAGCTCAAGTTTGAATTGGACGTAGATTGAAGCCCGATGCTACAAAGTACAGTTAGGGAGAAAGAAAACATCACTCAGGGTCAAATATTTTCTGGTCTCGGGTTAGGAGGCAGAACATGTGACAGACCACCAAGTACTGTTATTGATCAGTATTTACTGGGTACCAGTACTGCAAGAGGAAATGAGGTCCTTGGGTCTAAAGGCCTTCTGAGACAAAGATATCCAACAGGCATTCTCAGTGCATGAGTTTTTCTCCAAGGTGGAGAGCACTTCGGGGATGTGGTGTGGCAGGGTGTGCCTTTTCTGAGAGGATTAGGGTCTAGGGGTCCCAAGGATGAAGTGTTTTTTGTGGAGGAGCAGGGAGCTTAGTAGAGCAGGAAAGCAGGTACGGGCATAGGCAGAACAGGAAGGAGCTGCTTTGGTGTGAGCTCAACAGAAATGATAAATTGGGGGTTGAATAAGCAAGGTCCTACATTTTCATCATTTGCACCCCATCTGTGTGCAAAACCATCTTTTCCTGAGGAAGAAATTAAGAATAACATCAAAGCAATCAGATCCCAAGATTAGTGCAAACCCATCACCAAGAAAATTTCATTTCTGATAATTCAAAATTACATAAGGAAAATGCAAGTAGGGAAGAGAGGAACGAGTAAAGCCAAAATAGATCAAGGCAGAGAGCTCCAGCTGTCTCACCAGCTGCCTTTGGACACTGACAGCTCAATCTAAATCTTAACGTAGGGGCACAGGGCAGATGATGGCAGATCACGCTGCCTGCCTTGTTCCTTGCACGATCACAGTGGCAGTTTTGCTAAAGCATGGGAGGACAGTTTGATGGAGACTATTAGCTGTTACTCTCCGCTCTCCTTTTCTTCTCACTTTCATGCTTCGTGGAGCAGCCATACTGTGATCTTAGGCCTGATATACATAGCCTTCCTGCAGCCCTCTTTTGAAAGGATGTTTGGCCCAGGGAGGGAGGTGGAGGCAGAACTGGCCACTAAAAGGGTTTTGCTGACAGATCCCTTTGGGTATTCATCAGAGATCTCTTTTGCTTCCATTTACTTCTTATTTCATAGAGCCTTTGTACTCTCCTGGATCAGTAGCATGTGGAAGGAAGGACAGGAAGAGAGGCAGAGCTGTACAGGAGGCTGTATCAGCCCACTGAATATTGCAGATTAGGAAAAAATTCATGGACTCATTCTTGGTCTCTGCCTTTTTGACTGCATGTGTATCACAAGGGTCATGACACTTCCAGCGCACCACTTGGTTTGCTGCCATCTCAGGGAGGACTGTGGGGATGAGCCTGCTCGGGAGACAGCAGCTGGTATACTTTGTCCAAGGAGACACATGGAGCTGAGCCCCAACCTGTTTTAGGAAGTGGAGCTGAAGTAGTCTCAGATGTAACAGAAGTTAAAAGATTTGCCAAAGGTCACAGAAAAACTGCAGCAGAAAGAGGACCAAATGTAGTATCTTCACTGCAGGGCCACCCATGTCATGGGAGAGACAATAGCTGGGCAATTATTTCTAGGGAGGAGATGCCAAACTTTGATGCCTAAAGAGCCCTTGTGAGACGTCCCCTTACAGAGTCTCTTGGCCAGCTCGGGAAGCCAAGGCCAGACAAAAATACAACAGTTGTCTCATTTGTCAAAACAGGCAGTGACTGCATAGGCCAAATCTTGTCCTGACTCACTTAGGTAGGTTGGTGTAAATGTTGCTCGAGTGAAGCCAGTGTTTCAGCTACCAGAAGTGAACATCTTGACCTAACAGACTGACAGGGAAAGGACGCATGTTTGGACAAACCTAGTAACTGTGCTGTGGTGATGGTTCCTTTAGATTGTCTTGTAGGTACAAGTGGCTCATGCTCAGAGAGCTGGATATGGCACTTGTCCTTCTGAAATCCACTTTTCTCAAACCTCTAGTGCTAGCTCCCCTGTACAAAACTTAGTTCAAAATTTCTCAACCACAGCAGCATGCTGACATGCACGATTTTGCTGATGAACAAACAGCAGTTTTTTCCAATGCTTCCATACAGTTTTTCTACCAGTGAGAGGTATGATCTCAGGAACATTAACATGAATAAACAAAGTCCTAGTATATCTACACTTACTGGGCCTGCTTCCCTCCATCATCTCCAAATTTCTGACATGACCTTTGATAAGAGAGTGGCTTGCTGGAATGACACTAGATTGCTAGGAGCTCTTGTGAGACAACCCCTTATCAAAGCCTGAGCACAGCCATGACCAGCATGGAGTGCGAGCCCAAATTTACCCAGGCTGTTATGTTGGCATGCGTCCGTAAATTCTCAGCTTTGTGGACTTTTGTCTTCCCCTGTGAAACGAGGGCATCACGGACTACCCTCTTAGCTGCCACTAGCGTGTTTGACACCACAGAAATATGCCCAAGTACGAACAAGCTCACCTTCCCAATCCGTACACAGAGCTCCCCTCCCCCAAAACCTCAGGGAAGATATGTTTAAAATATGTGTTTCCCAAGTGCAGCTCTGTTTACTCGATAGTGATTGTTCAAGGAGGTGTTTTTGGCCTCTCCTCTCCCATTCTTTGGTTCTCCACCTAACAAGGGCTGTATTCTTGTCACGGTGTTTATCAGGCAATGAAGGAGAAGCAGCAGCGGCTTCCCGGTGCCAGCTGGCAGTGTGCCATGTGATTGTTGTCAAATGGGGATGTAATAATCCTAATAATATGTTTCTCGTTCAATTCAAACCTCTCCTGAGATTCTCTTTTTATTTGAGGGGAGGAGGGGGAAGGATCTGAGACTCTCTGCGTGTCTCAGTCTGCCACTACAGCTGGGTGTCTTTTTCCTTCCAACCTTGCCTGTGGCAAACTGGGTGCCTCTGGAAGGGCTGCAGCTAACTTCACCCTGATGCACTCTTTGACTGCAGGGAGAAGGCCCCCAAAATGGTCTCTGAGCACCAGAAGGGTTTCTGGATCCCCAGTCTGCCTCCCACAGCTCTCCCTCCTGTCTGGTGTCTGGGCTGTGAATGGCTCCAAGTGTGCAAGTAGGCGCTGAAGCACTGGCATAGTGTATAGGAGAGGAGAGTAGTGACTTGGCCCCAAGTCTTTTCCTCTAACTTTCCTGCCTGTCTGGCCATTAGGAAGTAGAAGGGAACTCAGGCATTAATAACCCTTGCAGTTTTTTGGCCTCCGTGCTGAGCCTGTCCATGAGAGACCAATTATAATTGTGCTGCAGCCAGAAATCTCAGCTAAATGGCCAACGTCCTCGGATTCTAAGAAATTCTGTGGAAGAATTTCTTTGTGGAGAGGGAGAGGATGAGAAAAAAGAGGATTTTCTTGGACACATGGCAGACCATGAGCAGGGCCAGGATTCTGTACAAAGCAGCTCGCTGTGGCTGGCTCCCTGTGCAGAGAGCCAGCAGGAGACCTGTGTGTCACCTCAGACTTAACACGTCCGCCTTTCCCCATGCGGGATGAATTTCACCCTCCAGCTGTCTCCACAGGACCACACTACTGCCCTGCTCCTTCCACCACACACCTCTCAAAAGTTGATCCCTTGGGAGAGGATGGGCAGAGCCTGGACTGATGCCAAGACCCTGGAGCAAGGAGGCTCCTCACTGCCTTTCTCCCAGTCTGAGTCATTTGGTCCCTGGGGAGGAGGAGGGGGGGAATCCTGTCCTAAGGGCAAATCTGCACTGCATGTTTGTACCCATTTAGCCCATAATAGAAATTAGTGCATTTCATGAACGAATGGGTGTTCTCAGCACACCGAGACCTAAAATCTACATTTCCAAAGCAGAAATGCTGACTAAAATAATTACAAAATAGAATAAAATAATGGGGAGGATGGCAGGGCGAATGTAAAATCTCTGCATCAAAGGATTTATCCCTGAACACAGGACAGGTTTTATAGGATAGAATCATAGAATCATTTAGATTGGAACAGACCTTTAAGATCATCAAGTCCAACCATTAACCCAGCACTGCCAAGTCCACCACAGAATCACAGAATCATCAAGGTTGGAAAAGACCTTGAAGATCATCAAGTCCAATCATCAACCTAACACTGACAGTCCTCAGCTACGACATATCCCTAAGGGCTATGTCAACACGACTCTTAAACACTTCCAGCATTGGGGACTCCACCACTGCCCTGGGCAAACTGTTCCAGTGCTTGACAACCCTTTCAGTGAAGAAATTTTTCCTAATATCCAATTTAAATCTCCCCTCGTGCAACTTGAGACCATTTCATCTTGTCCTATCACTTGCTACCTGGGCGAAGAGACTGACCCTGTAGCCTCGCTACAACCTCCTTTCAGGTAGTTGTAGAGGGCGATAGGGTCTCCCCTCAACCTCCTGTTCTCCAGACTGAACACCCCCAGTTCCCTCAGCTGGTCTTCATAGGACTTATGCTCCAGACCTTTCACCATCTTTGTTGTCCTTTGAACATGCTCCAGCAGCTCAGTGTCCCTCTTGTAGTGAGGGGCCCAAACCTGAACACAGTATTCAAGGTGTGGCCTCACCAGTGCTGAGTACAGGGGGACAATCGCCTCCCTACTCCTGCTGGTCACACCGTTTCTGATACAGGCCAGGATGCCATCGGGCTCCTTGGCCACCTGGGCACACTGCTGGCTCATATTCAGCAGGCTGTTAATCAACACCCCCAGGTCTTTTTCTGCCAGGCACATTTCCAGCCACTCTTCTCCAGGCCTGTAGCGCTGCACGGGGTTGTTGTGACCCAAGTGCTGGACCCAGCACTTGGCCTTGTTGAACCTCATACTATTAGCCTCAACTCATCAATCCAGCCTGTCCAGATCCCCTTCAAATGCAGGAAGGGAGTGTGTGAAAAAGGCTTTGACAGCTGTAGTTTTAAAGTGTGTAGCTGCTCTCCAGGAGTTAATCCTAGGTATGAGAGCACTTTGCAGACACACATTAGGAGTTTGGCTTCATTCAGGTGCTGATGCAGAAGGGGAGCAGTCTCCTGCCACAGTGTGTACCGCACTTCTGTTTGCTGTGGGTTAGGAGAAAACATCCTGTCTATTTAGTGAATCAGGAATGGGTAGGGATGTGCTCTGTTCTCTGCTGAGGCACTGCAGTACTGCCAGCATTTCCTTACCCAGCAGCCACATAAGGAAATGCGGGGATTTTGGCAGGTGTTTAGACTTTTTTTTTCCTGCCCATTCAGTGAGGTATGTATCACCAAAAGCTGGGAATGGCTGGAAGGCACACATCTGGGCTGCTGCAGCCATCCGAGTTTACAATTGCAGTGATGACAGGATAGGGCAGAACCTCGTGCCATAAACCCTCCTGGGAAAGTGTGTGTGGAGACATCTCAGCCTTGGCTGTTCTCTGAGGGGGCAGCAACTACCCTTTGTCAGTTTTGACAAGGTACTTTTGACTCATTGTCAGGAGATTAAGAAGAATAGGAACCTAGTAAGTGGTCCCAAAATGTCAGTGTTATTCCAGATACAGGAATAGTTGGAGAAGAAATGTTGCTTTCCCTGTTGCTAGAAATGCCTCCTGTGTTAGCTGTGCACCAGTCACACTACTAAAAGGTAAAGAGTGACCATTTGAAGGCTGGTGAGACCTGAAAAACTGAAATGCAAAGTTTAAAATACAAGGCACATCCTCAGGACTCACAGAGTCCTGCACCCTGCAGGTCCCACTGAGTCAAGATTTTTTGAGAACCTGGCCCCTACCCCATGGGTAATCACTAACAATACTCTCTGGATTAGCTGGTGTGTTGCTGAATTATAAGAGTAGACCTCAGACAGTGAAATTCACTTATATAATAGTAGTTTTATTCAAATAACTTTGGTAGTGTTAAAAAAAATGCTGTGTTGGCGGCTCTGGAGCAAGAAAATTTTGTCTGTGAAAGTAGATCAGGAAGGTCATGTTTGTCCTGTCATAGTCTGCTCCACCTGCTTGCATCTGCTTTTGTCCTTCACTGTCTGTATCTGAGAAAAGTACCTGTTGTAATATGGATTCCTATTAACGGGTAACATAGAGGAGAATGTCAACCCTTGTGAACTCCCATCAGTTGGAGAAGAAACCCTTCAGACCTCTCATACCCTGTTGAGACAGGTGGGACTAAAGAGAAAGACCAGATTCCTGGAGGGACATCTATTAATACTGGAGCAAAAGGCTGGGACTAGGTGTTGAGAGAGACTCTAGAAGGTTTAACAAAGCTGTTTCTTCCAGCTCTGCCTCATTGCTGCTTTGCTTAGTGTGAGTAGACATTGGAATCCTTCCACACCTCTCGTATGGGCTCCTTCAGTCTCTGCCTCAGGCATTTGTACCTAGATAAAAATAATTTCCACAAGCTTCACACTCTTGGCCACAGTCCATGCTGGTGCCCACTCCTCTGTCATGATGGTCCGGATTATTTGCGGTTGGCCAGAGTGGAGCTGCATTCTCCAATCCCCACAGCAAAGCACCAAAATCACAGAGTCATGGTAACCCTGAGAACACAACTCAAACTCTAATCCCATTATAATGGCTCAATGTACTTTGGTCAAACTTTTAATAAGGTAACATGTACCTGAATAACTAGATTTCCTCCTCATGTTCATGATCCTGCTCTTGGCGATGACTGGAGAACTATGATAACATAATCTGATTTGAATGTCCTGTGCAGGCACCACCTGGCAGCTATTGATATCAAGTTAGGAGAATGAAGATGAATGGTCCAGAGGAATATTCAATTACATAGTTTCCTTTCCAAAGGTAATAACCTGATGAGTAACAAAGTTACTTTCCTTTTTTTTTTTTTTGCTGTCACCATCTCCATTTCCAGTGATTTTTATTTAGTTACTTTCATTTTTCTATTCAGCACCCATCTGAAGATGGATGGGTATTCCCTCTCTTTCTGGAAGCCACCACTACTGAATCAAAATCAGCTGGTTGTGTTGGAATATGACGGTAATACCCAGAGAGAAACCTGTGCGCTGCAGAGCCTGTCTTCCCAAGACCCTGTGAGCAGGAGTGCTGAGAGATGAGCTCTCAACAGCCTACCTCGTTGTGCATGGGCAAACTGCTCTCCACCCCCAGAAAAGAGCTTCAGTGCAGAGATAAGGGAAGAGCTTTCTCCTGATAAGCAAAATCGAGGTCTTTCTCATTCTGCCCTCCGTAACTAGTCTGGGTGTTTTAAGAAATGCTGGAATTCACTGAGATGTCCAAGACAGGGTGAGAAGGCATAAAGAAGCTTTTCCTAGAGGTCCTGGAAAACAGAATTGCTTTACTTATCATCTGTTTGAAAGGTTCTAGAGCACTCCCTGATTTGTGAAGTTGATCTAAAGTTTATGAAGAGATGTTAAAGAATGGTCTCCCTAGTCCATGCACTGACCGACCATTCTCCATATCCCAGATTTCTCTCTCATGGACTCAGATGATGCCTTGGGGCCTGTGCTGAATTTTTTTACTTGGGTCCTAATATAAAGTCAGCTTGACTGGGACTCCCCTCCCCATCCTGAAACTTCACCTCTGCTCTCCTGAATTCTCTTTATCCATCAGCATCCCAAGGAGGATGCTGCGGTACTGACAGTCCACCTCTGCTTTTGGGACAAGAGCATTTCCTTTCTCCATGTCATCATGCAGGACTGCACAACTTTTTGGGAAGTGACAAGTACTAGGTTCCTTCAAGGTCCTTTATGCATTTTGTAGATATTTTCATAGCTTTCTACTGAATTAAGGTAGAATATTTCCATCCTCTCTGATATGTGAAAGAGTTCACTAACTAACTAAGAGTTCACTGCCCAAAATCACTGAACCTCATAAACTCCAGAAGCAGTTTATGCCATTCTCTTCCCAGTATGTGAGACATCTGGCATTTCTTGCTCCTGTAAATGTTCTCATGAACTGGTTTTTCATTAGCATTAGAAAAATGGGGTTTTGAACACCAGTGTTACTCTCCTTCCCCAATCCCATCCCACTTCTGTTTTTCCCTCCCACTGCCTTCTAAGCAAACATTTTAAAATGTGTAGTTCCTGGGCAATTGCATTATGGAATGACCGTCTTGTCTCCGTACCTGCCAGCAATAGTAAACTGGCCCTCAGCACTGAAGATAAGACAAGCAAACTGAAAATTTGAGTGAACCAGGTCCAAGAGCTCATGGAAATGAATGGAAAAGCTCCCAATGATTTCTGTAGCCTTGTAGCAAGTTTCTGCTTGAACACGGAATAAACTCAAATGAAATCACTCTGGAGCAGGAGGGACTTACATACTTATATCAAAATGACACAAGCAGGGAAGAATAGAGGATGCTGGGAGAGAGAAGTGGGCAAAAAGAGGAGAAAGAAGTTGTCTGTAGCAGACAATGGTCTGAGAGCTGGTCTCATTTAAAACCACATGGGCCAATAGACTACAGAACAGATTGGGGGAACTATCTATCTTTGGCCTTCCTGGAAAGGGATGATAGAGGGAAATATAAACAGTTCAGCAATCATCAATACAGTCTTTCTAGTTCCACCAACATTGCACCTAAGGCAACATATTTTGCTTCCTAAATTGTGACAATACTCAGCAGACATGGGAGTTACCATTAGACATTTTTTAGAAAAAGAGTACAGAAGCTCAAAATGTACTTTTCTTTGCCAGGTACTGTACAAGCATACATGAAGAGAAACAGCCCCTGGGCTTGGGAATCTGTAAAGCAACGGGTGGGAGACAGGAAATACAGTTCTTATCATTGCTACAGAACTCCAGGCATGGAAGTGGACATGCATGTGATCAAAAGCCATTAGTGGCAAAGCTCAGAGTTGGAGCCAAGTATGGTGCTCTCTGTTACTGTTGCATAACCATAAGATCTTCTTGTCTCCTTGAAGTTTCCTGATTGGACCTGACTCTTCAATAGGCACACCCTGAAAGTGATGATAGTTATTGTTTATACATTTAATTTTCTACACCTAATTCTAGCTCCAGTAAAATGCAGTGTAAGAACTGAGTCATCATCTTGAGGGATACAAAAGGTCAGTACTTCTATCTCACCCTGTGCACAGATTTCTAGAGAAGATAGCACATGGATGATGAAATCCATGCCAGCAGATGTAAGGAAAATGCCATTCAGACTCCAGGTCTGGCTCCAGCATTGCCCACGTGCCAAACTTTGTGAAGCTTGGACATTGTGGAGAAATCCCATCAAGGCCATTTCTCATTATCTGTCTCCTCAGAAGGAGTGTGGTCATTAGGCACTGCCAACAAAGGTTTTAGCTTTGATCAGGAAGGAGACTTTCTGGCCACAGTAACAGTGGATCAGCCCAACTCACTGGCTCTTTATGAAAGCCATTTTCAGAATCACAGATGGAAAATGCATGATGAGATCTGACTGTTACAGCCACAATGACCGCAGTGGCTGATCTCGTCACATCACTTGCAAAACCCAAGATGCAGAGCTCTGCTGGGCCAGCTGGCAGTTCAGGCGCTTTGTTCTTCCCCACTACTTACCAAATCCAATACATTCTGGTAAACTAGACCACGTACTTTAGCAATCATCCCAGACTGGATGTAAAGAGTCCAAGGGATGACAAATTTACCACTTCCCTCAGGAAGTGCTTTCAGTTATTCCTTTCCTCAGATCTTAAAAAAAACCCTTGCATCTTACTTCCAGTTTGAATTTTATGGGTTCTGTCTTCTGGATGGCACTTTCTTAGTTTTTTGTTGTTATTTTTTTGTCAGTTTTTTTTATTGTAGTTTTTGGGTTTTTTTGGTTGGTTGTTTTTTGTTGTTGTTTTTGGGTTTTTGTTTGTTTGGGGTTTTTTTTTGGGGGGTGGGGTGGGGTGTAATAGGCCTTCCTGCTCTTGGATGCATTTTTCTTTAGTAAATCGTTAAAACATCAGAGTGCCCCTAACTTTGTTCTGATCCAGAAGAGTTTCTCACACTGAAGAGTATCTTAAAGATTCTATATCATTCCTGTAGCTCATTTCTGAACCTTTGCCACTCATTCTGTCTCCCTCTTGAACATGGTCATCTCGTAAATATTTTGTCAATGCCATACCAGTGGGAAAATCATGTTCTTTCTGCTACTCTGTATCTCCTTAATTAACTACCAGGAGGAATAAGTTAGCCTTTCTTGCTGTGCCTGGAGCCAGCTTCCAGTGGATTATCTGTGTAACCCATCAGAGCTTCCCAGAGCCACTGCTTTCCAGAATACAACCTCATAAAAATGTAAAGCTTGTGGACTACTTTCTGCCATATTCATCTAGGGCAGATGTTATACATACATGACCTGATTGTTGCTCCATTATGAACAGCAGAGATTGATTAGTGTCACTGATCCGCTCTTACTGCCATTCTACTTTTCCGTTTTTTTACCCAGATACTCTTCAGCATGGAAATGCTGTCCTAGCATTCTGCTGTCTTCCAGAACAGGGAATAGCCTACATTCCCATCCACTTCTTTCCCCTGCCTAACCCACATTCAGATGAAACTGTTATTTTTTGCTATCTGTGAGCCAAGCAGGCTTTTTATACATTTTCTGCCTTTATTTTTTTCCCCAGTCTGCCCTGTACTAGTATCCTTGTTAGTTTGTCAACTTTGAGAGAGTCTAATTTGCAGCATTAATTCTTTATTTATATTAAAGTAGTGACTGGAGGCTCCAGAGGAGTTATGTACTGCACCTAAGCATGCAACAAGACTGTCTATAGCACTGGGCAATTATAATCTGAGCAGAATCTAGGGAGAAGATAGGCAGAAGATAGGAAAAAGGATTTCACAATAGCTTTGTTTTGCAGATGAGGCACAATGACATGGAGAAGTTCAGAATAAGGATGTATGTGACTCTAGTTTATCTGTCAAAAACCAAACTTTCCCAGCAACTGAGTAGCAGGGAACACCCTCACCCAACCTCTTGACCTCACTATTGCCTGAAATTCAGGTTTGATTTACATGTATCAAGTCTTTCCCTTTTCCCTACGCTTTCCCATCCTTGCTCTAATTCTCAGCCAGCTGGTCTCATCTCAAGTGCACTTACCTATATTGCCTTAGCCATGATAACTTATTCCACAATAGCACATGCTCTCCTGAATGACACAATTTTGGCCAACGGCTCTGTTCCTCACTTTTAGATTATTTACTGCTGAGACATGAAACTGATCTTTTCTGGCTCTCTACTCCCCTTTCAGAACTGTGAAGCCTCCTTTCTTGTGAGACACCTCCCAGAGGCCTCCAGATTCTACAAAAATGCAAGTTCTTCACACCATGGGAGTTTTGCATCAGGTGTCCTGCATAGTGTCTTTTTATTGTAGTGGGCACAAAATTCTGCTCCCATGAAAAGACAGACACAGAATCCCAACCTGTGCCTATACACCTGCTCCTTTAAACAGTCCTGGGGCAAGCCAACTCCTCCACAGCTGGTTAGCAGATGGGGAAAGGTGAGAACAGACAGGCTGCTGTTCAGGATTTCTGTGGCAGAGTAGTAGGATTGCATTAAGCTCCTCTTAACACATTATGCAGAATCCTAAGTCTTTAGCTGAACCAGGACTACAATCCTCTTATGCGTCTTTGCTGAAATTCCGTGAGTTGTATGCACGCACGCACACACACCAGCACAGAGGAGCCTTCAGGAGCAGCTTACCCCTTGCAGGTGACAAACGACACCAGGCAAGTTTGTGCTGGAAAGCCCGTGAGCCATCAGTCACCCACAGACAAGAGGCGGCTTTTGGCTCCCCCAAGCTTAGGACATGTTGTGATTGCTGCCTTTTTATTTACGGGTAACGGAATTGCTTGTTAAGATTGGCTTGTCCTTTCTTGCTGGGGATTTCTGTGTGTGTGTTTGTTTTCTGTTTCCAGCATATTCAAGTGAAACCTTTACCTCCCTTGACCTCCAGCAACAAGGCAACTCGTGTTTGGGTTTGAAAGTCTGGGAGATGTTTGCAATGAGTGAAGCTCACCTCTGTGCAGGACACCAGGACAAGGTTGGGGTGCCGCAGCTAGGGTGGACATGACTGCTGGCACTGTGTGTACGTGTGTACACATGGAAAGAAACATGGGTCCTCTCCTTAGGAACAGACATTCTATGCTGCCCTGAGACCCCAAAGGTGGGATTAGCTGGAGTCCCAGGTCCGATGCTGGACTAAGGCCTACACAAGCAATGCAAGAGGTGACCATGATGAACTGGAGAAATTGAACCTTGGGCTCTTGCTGCTTGCTGACAAGGGTAGCTTTTTAATTTGTTTTGACTTTTCTGCTCTCTTATAGGATCTCCCTACCTGTCCTCCCCTCCGTACAAGCTCTAGCCAGCGCCTGCACCCAAGCTGCTGTGAACAGCTTTGTGTAGCAACTGAAACTGCAGAAGAAGCTGGCTTGTGAGCCAGCTGGCTAGGGAAGGGTCTGATAAGTGGCATCTTCAGAGCCAAATGCAGTCCTTAGGGTTTCTGAGGTTGGCTTCCAAGGCTTCTCAGTGGCTGCCTGTGGCGCCAGGCCTGCAGGCATGTGTCCTTGTGCTCTGCAGGGTCCCCTGCTCAAACCCTGCCAGCAGAGGGGACCCCAAGGTCCATGGGGATGGTGGGGCCATGAGCGAGCAGTGGCTGTCTCCATGCAAAGACTGTCCCCTCCAGGGCTATGTCAGATCCTGCTTGCTGGGGCTGTGCAGAGGCTAAGTGGCAATTATGGGCAGGTTGTCGTGTGGGATGCCGTAACCCAGGGAATTGCAGCTCTGCTGGTGTTGAGGCTTCCTTGGTACATCAAAGATTTTGTTTCATCTTGCCAGCCATGGGATATTTTGAGTCTCTCTGGATAACTTTGAGATTGTGTCAGTGTCTCTGGATTTTTACTGACAATAAGCAAGCTTAAAAAAAAATAGCCAGCTGTGCCAAAAATGGTGTGGTGCACTCATCATGGTATTGACAGTAAACATCTCCAGACAGGATTATACAGGGCATTTTTTACATTTGTGCCTCCTTAACACATTGCATTTCTTTGCTCCGCAGAAGCAGAAGCCTGGCTACCCCTCAGGCAGACCATGCACTTCCCCATCATGGTGGCTGAACACCAGCCCTGTTCTCCTGTGCTGTTTCCTGAGTCAAGCAGCCAGTTCTACGCAAAGGAGGCTTTCATGGAGAGACCACAGAGCTGCCGCTCTCCCCAGAGCTGCTGCTGAACCACAGGTAGCTCCAAGGCCTGCAGAAATACTCTGCTGCACCCTTGCACTGCCTTCAGCAGGGCTGAATGGTACACAAGCATGGTTTTGTACGTGCTGAGGACTGCTGTGAGGCGGTGGCTCTGTTGCATGGAGCCTGGGTGTGTGAAGCCTCACCTTAATATCTCATTCCCTTAACGACTTAAGGTGTCTGTGCACCATGCATTTACTTGTGGTGGGTTTTGCAATCTTGTCTGCACTGCCTTGTCTTTCCATTTGTGGCCTCACCAGCTGCTGCCAGTGGTGAGAGGCCAATTGCAGCACTGCCTGGCTGCTGGCCAGTGCATGCAGCATTTGTGCCCATGGCTCCGCCTGATGGCATCCCCTCCCTTGTCAGTCCACATTGCCTCACATGCAGCTCTGCTGCTGCTGCTACTGCTCTGTTTGCATCTAGAACATCTCCACCATTCTTCCAGCCCCATGCATTTCACAGCTCTCTCATTTGGCCTCCTGCTTGAGCTGTAGTGGGCCTCTCCATTGGTCCAGAGCTTTTCCAACCCTGGTTCCATCAGTACATCCTTCAGCATTCCTGAGTCTCCCCTGGCTCTGGACTTATGTTGCTGTGCAGAGCTGGTGTTAGTCACTGTTTTTTGGAATCTCAATGGAGACAGGGTTAAAAAAAACATGTTTGTATTGGTTTGACTCATGTTTTGGGAACAGATATTCACTGAAGTATGAAGGCTCATTCCTGACTTATTTCAAACATATCTGTAATCCCTAGGCCTCTGCTGACATGTTTTACTGTCCTGTATCATCCAAATAACACCATGCAGGGAAAGCTTTGTTATGTCACAGGACTGCTTAGTAGCTAAATGTCTGTGGTGCCTCCCATCAAAGCAATGCTCATGAACACTTTAGTACAGTGCTTTTAGGAAGGAAGTGCTCCACTGAAAGAAATTCCACCTGAAGCTGACCCTAAATGTAATGATACAAATGAGAGTCTATACTGGTTGCAAGGAAGGGAAAGAGACTCTTGTGGCTCCAGTGGTACTGCATTATGATGCCCCCCTCTTCCTTCAGGAAACTGAAACCTGAAGAATGGTGGTTTCTTGAAGATCACCTGCTGAGTTGGTGTCAGAGCCCAGCTATCAGCTCCCTGTCTCAGTGACATCATGCTCTACATAGGCATTGCAATCCTGGCATTGCACCAGCTCTAATTTTTACTTAAAGAACAAATCAATTTGAGCTAACCTACCCATCCCTGTTTGAAGCTGGGCCAAGTCACAACTGAGCATCGTTTATGAAATAGTAACTAGAGCTCTGGAAACTGAACTACTATATTTATTCAGCCCGGGGTGAAGTCTGTCATCAGATAATTGCAAAGGGGAATGAACTTACTCCAGTAAGGTCAGTTTTACTGTTTCATCCCTTGCAAGCTCAGTTCATAGTTCCTGTTTGTTAACTGCAACTGAGCTGCACACAGAGTCTTTGTGCTGGGGGATCTCTCTGAGAGGTAGGATGGAACAGTGCCTGTCCCAAAGAATTTACAGGAAAGGATGTTTGTCTTATGCAGGTTAGTAGCAGGGCTTTTTGTTTAAGCAAAACAATTTCCTGTATTCACTGTGCTTCTATTAGGAAACACTCTGATTAGGGTGTTTTTAGTGGAGATGTGGGTCTGAAGCAGAGGAGAAAGGAGAATTCTTTTGTGGAGGAAAGAGCAAGGAAACAAAGAAAGGTTTGGGCAGAGAGGAGATGTGGCATGGTTTGGCAATGAAGGGCTGCTGAGGCAGAGGGGAGAGAAAGGGGCTGACACCCAAGAACAATGCAACACGGCAAATTCAAAGTCAAGATCAAGCATGCTGGAGGAGTGTCTCTGGCAAAGAACGCTTGTTGTGCTGTTAGCTGCTTGCAGCTGTGTTCTGCACTCTGTCTGTCCCAAATCTACCAGCAGTTTCTCCTGAACTGGAATCATCTACAGAGAGGCTGCCAAAACTGCTTTCCTAGACACTCAGCAGAGATGCTGGTTGAGCTCCCATTGGAGAATTGGCCTGGCTTCTGGGAACAGAGTCACACCCCTTTCATGCTTGCTGCTCTTGGAGTAGCCAAACTATTGTTTGCAGGGCCTGAACGGCAGAGCTGCATGTGTGGAACTGAAACAAAATTCTCACACCCAAAGAGCTGGGCAGCAAGTCTTCATACCCTCAAACTTGCTGAGTGTGAAAGTCTTCACCACGCACGTGTATGCGGATGGTCCTACTCTCAACAGCTTCAAATGACCCACTGTCTGACACTGAACTGCAGCAGTGCCAGGATGCTGCTAATAGTCTTGGAACATTGTTTTAAATTCAGTTTGCCATACATGAGATCTGTCACCTGCAGGATATGAATCCCTCCATGCTAGTACCTGTCTTGCCCATTTCTGCAGTTAGTACCCCACTCTTTCAAAGCCTTTATATTCCCATATGTCACAGCTAGGTCAAAACCATAAATGTTCACAGATCAGGTGTACAGATGCTGTCCATTCTGGTCATAGCAGACATCTGAATCAGCCTAATGGCTCCATAGCTCTGTCGTTGATTCTGAGTCCAAATGTGATTATTATCAGTTCCTTCAGAGGAATCCTTCAAGATACTCTGCAGTCGTTGGTTCTGGACTAAGCAAGCTTGGGGGCAAATTCCTTCTCAGCCCCATGGCCTTGAAATCAGTTTATCAGAAGCAATAGGACACATTTTTCTTTTGGAAGTTTGACATGTTTTAAATAGTTACTATTCCAACGCAATATTTGGAGACCATTATAAATACTACCTACTTTTTAAAAAAAAAATCTTGCTTAGCTGTTGTGCCCCATAGCACCCTGAGCCAGTGAGTTCCAGCTAATGATGACAGTACGGTCATGTGCAGTGTTCTGGGGTGTCTTATTACTCTTGGGTTGTAGAACTGGGAGTTCAGGATATCTTGCTTCTGTAGCTTGTTCAACATTTCTGTGAGAGCTCCTTCTGTCTGTCTTCCCTCCAAGTCAAACATCATTCACTGCTCTTCCTGGAGGTTAGTCCCAGAGGCCAGTTCCTCTGGCTGGAGGGCATTGCAGCAGGGATATATACAATTGTTCCAGGGAAATCCATCCTCTCCATTCTCCCACTTCTCTCAGCTCTCCATCACCATCACTTCACTAGGGTTCAAAAAGGTGGCAGAGCTCCCAACAGGAGTCATGGTGATGGAAGAGTTCCTAGAGGGCTGCACATATACTGCCTCAGCCTTTTTTGACAAAGAAGCTCTTGCAGAACTTGGAGAAAGGCAAAGGGTTGAATTTTATAGCCAGCCTGCCAGTGCGAACCCAAAAGTAGTGAGCAGGTGCACTGTCCAGCATGTCTTGGTGCAGGTGCTCACTCCGTTCCTTGAGAGATGCCAAGGTGACACCAGTGTGCATGAAGGCAATGTGCTGCTTGAAGTCTCCATTATGTGAAACAGTGCTGACAAGCCCTGCCCCCACAATTATTCAGTAGAGGTCCAGTCTGACCTCATACAGCTCTCTGATGGTAGCCATTGCCCTAAGCAGCAGGACTCCTGGAGCTGTGAGGCAGGACTGACAGCAGCACATGTTCTCCTGGACACAAAGATCAATGCTGGCTCTCGAGAAACCTCAGCATGCACTGAAATGGAAGTGGAAATGGTGCCTTTTCATTAGCACACAGGAGTACTGGCATGTGCCTGCTTCTGTGCCAGCAGGTATTAATGCCCATCAGAGTGTGCCAACCAGCAGGCACTGTCTAATCCTGCTGTTGTATAATGAATAAGATTATTGAATGGGGGAACTGAAGGTCAGAGAATGAGAATGAAGTTGCCTGGTGCAGAGCTGCTGTGCTCTGCTGAGATCCCAAGGCACAGTCCCCACTGGTGCCTTCCTCACTCTCCCTCCTGGGGGCCTGACCAGTGCTCTTCTCTAGATTTAGATGCTTGTGTTCAAGGGGGAAGCCATGAAGACCCCAGCTAGAACTGAAGGGGCAAGACCAATTGCAGCTCCAGATGCTTCTGCCCACTTGGGCTATATCTGGACACAGCTGGATATCAGAGTCCCATCAGCTTCAGGCCATTATTGAAAGCAAAGACTAGTGCCTGACAAAATAGATGTAGGCTCACCAAGGGCCAACCTTCCTTGTCTTCAATCTGTTACAGGCCTCGCAGTATGACTGCAACGTGGAAAAGAGTGGGCAGCACCCAAGAAAGAAAGAGTACCTCTGATATTGTAGTGCTGTAGCACGGCAGGCGTGGCAAATGGAAGTGGCAGGTAGATATCCAGATTACCTACAGGTGAAACATATGAGAATTGAAGGGAAAGTAGAAATATGGGAGGAGGGTTTGAAGGACATTCAATTCACTGAAGGAAGAAAGAGGTTCTGTGTTGCTCTGTAGGGCCACAGGGAAGAGTTGGATGCTTAAGACTTTTGGACTACGAAGGAAACTGCCTTTGAGCAGCCTTCAACTGAAAGGACTGATCTGTGGTCTGAGGCATTTCAGGAGGGAGAAAACAGGGTTCTCAGGATTGAATGAGGTCCACAGAGAGCTGAATGTCTAATTAATTTCTCCAAATGCAGACAAATTCCCTATCAGCTGCCTTTTTTTAAAAAAAAAAATAATTATCCAGAAATAGTGGGAGGGAACCAAAAGCTTGAGGCTAAGGCACAACAGCCCTGTTAATCATTTGTTAGTGTTTGGTTGGTGCCTGTAATGTGTGCATGGAGATGGCTCTGATGAGCTCTGAACTTCTGGTTCCCATCTGGAACCTCTTGCTGTGCCCAGACTTTGTTCAGACTTTGTTTACCGTCAATTGGCCATCTGGCCTGTCACCAAGAAATACATCAGTACAGGTATTGATTTGTGTAATTGATTTTGTGTCACTTTCTCCTCTGGGAGTGTGTTCACATGAGAATAACTCAGAAAATTCCAAGTTCAGAGGGCCACTGTGGACCCCCACAAGGGTCCTCTGCCATGAGGACCTCCCTGCCAGTGAAACTCTCTGTAAAGAGCTCAAATACAAAAAAAAAAAAAAAAGTTGGTACATTTTCCAGCCAGGACTGAGAAGCTTAGAGTCCTCGGAGGTACGAACTCATTTCATCTTCTTTAGGTGAAATGATGCATTCCTTTTGAGGAGACATGCCTGGAGAACATCATGATGGTGTCTTGTAAGAACCATCCCACTGGGGTCCTTGGGCAACATTCACTCAGCTTGGTTTATGGAAGCAGAAAGGACTTGAACAAAGTAGTCTAGTCCCTGGACAGGCTGGGTGGTACCTCTGCTCATATCTCCTGGGTTCCCATGAGAAGGCTGGCATTCAAACCTCTCCCCTGGAGCAGGTAGTCTCCAGATGTCTGGGATGCTTCTGCCACCACCACTCCCTTGGGAGCTCTGCAGTCCTCCTGGCCTTGGGGAGATGTTGTTTACAGGAAGACAAACAAAAAACCCCACAGTCCTATAGCCTATAGTACTGTGGTTTCCATTCAATCAGTGACACAATCCATAGCCCAGTATCATAAACCACTCTTCTCTAGACCCTAACAGAGGTGTCTTGAATGTCTTACCATGTGGGCATGGAGCATGACCTTTCTTCAGTTCAGACTAGATTTGCTTTAAGAAAAGAATGTACTAGAGGGATTACGAAGTGAGTCAAAGGACGAGGTAAATATAATAGGAGGAACATTTTCAGGAAGAATAAAAACAAACAGCAGCATTAGAGAGATATTTATTTATGGGTTTACAAGAAGAATGAGTGGAAATCTGCTAACAGACCAATTTTCTGTCTTCACTGTCTTCTGCAGTAGCCATACTAACTTTTGCTACTCCCTTTTCTCCACCGGGTATGATCTGGAGGGCTTGCTAACAAGTGAAACCAAACTTTTCCATCTTTGTCACCTCAAATTTGGCTCCAAAATCCAGAGTTAGGCAGCTGGAATGCATTTTCAATAGCTCTGAGGACATCCAATGTTATTCATCCAGATGCACTGAGCTTCTGAAAAGTACTGTTCCCCACGTATTTTGAAACCTACATTCAGGCACCATTTGAAAGACTGGACTACACTAAGCGGCTCTCCTGCTTAGTGTAGGGAGCAAATAGGACAGAATCCAGCTTTCAGCTACTCTAAAGCAGCAGCTTTAGCCCTACCATTCACAGTCAGCACCTGCATTTGGCAGAAGGTTAGTCTTCAGGCAGTTTTTTGACTATAGCCTTAATTTAAAGGCTCTTGGACTTGCAATCCTGCCCTGAGCTCCCCATCAGCCAGAGGAGACTGAGGGAAACTGATCTCATAGTTATACTGGGCGTCACTTAGTTCTTTGTCTGCACCTCCCTTTTTTATCTTCTCAGCTTTTCAGACAAATGGCTTGCACCCTCCAAGGGAAAGTGGGCTGATGGGGAATACCTCAGCCCCTGCCAGCTCTGTGAAAGCAGCCAGACCTTGCCACAGATGTTAGCAAAGGTTCCTTGCTGACAACTTTGTTGGTACCTTTTTCCTGCTGCTCACCTAGAGGTCATCCCATTGGAGAGGCTCTGGGGATAAATCTCCACTGCACACTCATAACCTATATGTGCTCTTCCAAGCTAGCTCCCCTTCTTGCTTCCCCCTTGCCAGAGACAGTGCTTTTCTCTGCTACATCCAGCACAGTGGCAGCAGGCAGGGGCTGCAGCCATGGAAGTGCAAGCCAGGCTATTTAGTTTGATCAAAAACACTGAAATCCAGGTGCAGGGAGGGAGAAAATTTCCCATTTACTGCTAGGAGTCTCAATCGCAGGACTCATACGTGAATAATAAGACTATACAAATTAGATCCTAATTGATATCAGGCATATTCAATGCTCCTTGCATCTGATGGATGTTTTTCCACTGATTTCATTGCCTTGTGGATTAGGACCCCTGGACAGCAGGTGAAAACAGAAACCAGATCTGTAAAGTCTGACAGAGAACCCCCTTGGGAAAAGAGCTGTCTTGCAGAGCCACGTGCGAGGAGAAGGCACTCCTTCAAGAGAAAAGGGGTAAGGGAGATGCTGGAGCTGACAGTCTGTCCTCTGCAGTGGGGTGGGGGGACAGAACATGAGATGTGGGGCAATTTCCACCAAGCAGGAGATGGCTCTGCAATGAGCTCCATTTCTTCCAGAATATGAACAAGTTCATAAAAAGAAGATTACAGGCTTGAGGGGCTGAGGGACAATGGCTCTGTAACCTGCAGAGAGCAGGCAAGTTGTAGGACGCTCCCCTGTTTTCAGGCATCAGTTAGAAGTGGAAAAGTCTGTGGTGTCAGATCCTGGCTACTCTTAAAGGGCACTGCTTGAGACTCAAAAGGATCTTTTTTTTTTCCTCCCTGCCCGTCTTCCCCACTTTCTGCCCAAACTCCTGCCCTCTCCTCCTGCTCCCCCCTGACAGGCCATCAGCCCAGCTGGGACCCGTGCATGCTGTGCCAGGGGTCAGAGAGACTGGTATGAGCTGGCTGTCACATGGGGGAAACAGCACGTATGCACCACTGCGCTGTGCCTCGTGCCTCTGGTTGCACAGCAACCCGGGGACACAGGCTCGGGTCCCAGCCAGCTGCTGGGGCTGGCCCTGCCGACACCTGGTCTTCAGTACCCCTCCAAAAACTGGAGGAGAGCGAGCATCCCTGATGTCAAAGAAAGACTCAGCTGGCGGTGCCTGACATGAGGCTCGGGGAGCTCACAGCAAATGCTCCAAGTTCTTGGCAGGCCAAAACAGGGGCTGCTGGTTTTATTTATTTATTTTTGGTGGGCAGGGGGGGTATAGGAGAGGGAAGGTTGTGATTTAAATATCTATCCTGTTGCCAACCAAAAATGTCAGCGGGGTATTAAATTACTATTGACTTTGCAGGCCAGCATTTGGCCCCCCTTGCCCCCTCTAACTCAGGTCTCCCTGCGGTGTTGCTCATCAGCCGTCAGGGCTGCTATAAAGGGAAAGCAAGCCTCACTGCCCGACACTGGAGACATTTTATTCCCCCCGTCCCAACTGAAGCGGCTGGCCTCCAATAGCAGGAGAGGACAGGGTGCCATGCTCCCCCCAGCCCTCCCTCCTGCCAGACCTGCTGGGCACCTGAATGCTCCTTTTGATTCAAAGTTAATAGCCTGCCCTTTGCAAAACTGGCTTGCTTCCCGGCAGGCCCTGCAAAGGGTACTCCGGGCAATGGAGGGTGCCAAGATGGGGTAAGGGGAAAATAGATGTGCTCTGGCCTTCTTCTGACTTTAGCCTGGTTTTGGATACTTTCCCTTGCCATGCCCCCTTAGCGCCTGGCCAGTGCCAGACGCTTTTGCTTGCAGATTATTTCATGACTGTCAAGGGGTTTGAGGCTTTTAATCTCTTCCTCTCTCCCTTCTGAGACATTCGAGTTGAGGTATCTGCTCAGTCGGGCTCTTCACAGGATGAAATGAGATGAAAAGTCCTCTGCCGCTGCCTGGTGTTGCCTTTCATGGAGCTCTCCAGCGGGGCTCTTCTCAACGGTTGCAGGGCACACAGGGGCCGTGTAAGGTAGGGTGTGGGCTCAGATGTCACCCTTGACTGATCTTGAGCTACAGGCAGGGTACCCAACTGGGATCATGTTGCCAAGGGCTTAGTTGCAGGGAGGAGAAGGTGTTGTTGAAAGGGTCTCCTGACATGAGCATGTGTAGGGGAGTGGAAGAGGTGAGGCAAAGGGACCCTAAAGAAATGGAATGAAGGAGAGCAAGAGAGCCATAAGAACCTACATAGAGGTAGCTCACTTCCCCAGACCTAGGGGAGGCCAGATGAGATCAAGAGCCCCAGATCTCGTGCTGTAGTCAAGCTAGCTCTGGAAAACACACTGGGCGTAAGTGAATCCTGTGAATAGGCCTGTTTGTCCTACGGGATTTGAAAGCAAAGCTCTGTGTACTGTGTGTTAGAAGTCAGGGGGCACACTGGGAAAAGGATGGGCACTCTGCAATACCAGGGTCTATACGTTAGCAAGGTTTGTACCAAAGGAAAAAAAAGGTAATGAAAAGCAGCGTGACCCTGCAATGACTTGGCTTGCTAAGCCTGCGGGCTCTGTTTGATTTTGCTTCTGATTAATAACGTCAACCACTTTGCTAACGTCTCTTAAATGAAGTGACCTGCATATGTAAGCCATATAGCAGGACTTCAAGAGTGTGGGATCAGCAGGTAGCATGGACTGAAGCAGGAAGGATATTCAGGGCACTGCCAGGGAGCTGAGGTGGTGGTGAAGAGACACCCAGAAATCTGCAAATTAAAGTGTGTGGAGTAAATGAGGAGGCACAATTTGTTCATGCCTCCTCCAATCAGTGTATCAGGGAGTTCCAGTTGTTCCAGCCCAAAATCACCACTTTGTTGAGCCGAGACACTGGCAACAGCAGATTATCGTCAAACTTTCATCACTCAGGGCTGAGCATGAGCGTGAGAAATTTCAGCCCAAGGGAAAAAAAACCCAGCCTCCAAACAGTTTCAGAAGGTTGCAGAAGCCAATGAAAAGAACTGCTTAAAATAAAAGTGCCACCTCAACTATTAAAGCAGCCAACAGTGTAAGTGCATCCTGGCAAGGAGGAGAGAAATTGCATGGTCTGATGTGGTCAGTGCAGGATTCCAAAAAGGCATCTGACTAAGTACACCGTCAAATGGAGACTTATCCTTGTTCCAGCAGGATATTGAATAAGGGCACTGTGAATCAAAAACCCATTGGATTGTCTATTGATTTAAAGGATCCCTTTTTATCAGCAGTTCTTCTTACTGTTTGCAGCCACAAGAGCAAAGCAGGCTGGATTGTGGGCTGTGTCTCTCGTGAGGAGGTAGTGGTGACTTCATGCCCCCCTTGTAGTATCATTGGTGCTTTCCTGCCCCCCTTCCTGGATGGAGGGATGACACAGGGGTCTGATCAACACTACTGTGAGACAAAGCAGTCCCAAGTATACAGGACCATACAGGTCTGCACAGGCAGCCCAGTGAAGATCTTGCCATGCCTGTACTTCCCCAGCTCCAGCTTATCCTTTCATGCTGCACATCCAGAACGTATTGCACATCAGCACAACTTGCAAAAAGCCAGTTCGTGTCAGGCCCTTCTACTTCATCTCTAGCACCTTCCTACAGCATTATTGCACAAGCAAGGCATGGTGGCCAGAGCAGGAGCTGTGCCAGTTTTAAGCCCCAAGCTGGTATGTCTACTCATTACTCTCTGGTGTTTCTGACATCTCTGCTGCCTCTTTCTGTTTTGTTTTCCCATGAGTGGAAAACAATTTCTCTTCCCCTCATCAAATTGTCTTCTTCCAATTCCTCTAAATGGCTTGCACTTTTTGCCTCTCCTTTCATCACCACCCTCCTCCATGGCATGATTGGCTCCCTCTTTCATGCCTGATCCTGCCTTGCCTGTTGGTATCTGTGTGATCTGCATGGAAAGCTCCTTGGGGAAAGAGGCCGGTCTTGCTTGCTGTTTGTCTAGCATCAAGTACACCTTTTGTACTGTATAAATAATTAACAGGAATCTGTCAAATGCAGATGAGAGCACACCTGCTCTTGAAGCCTCTAGCTACTGCTGCTTCCATGACAGGACTCTCAGCTTCCCACGGAGGAGTCACCCCAGGATGTGTGAGGAGGTGTGATAGAGGGATAGCTGGCTGTGGTACAACCATCACTCTGGGGAAACTACCCTGCAGGCAATGGGCTGTAAAGCTGAGTCATGGTTGCAGCGAAAAAGTTGAACTCCCCTTGCTGCCTCGCTGTGTAACTGGTCCAAGATCTTTAGTGGTTGCTCTTTATTACTTTGCTGCATCAGGCTGAGGGAAAATGCTGTCTTTGATGAGTTGCCAAGTCTTCACTGAATTATAATAACTACTGGAAACACCACCAAGAGTGATTTTAGAAAGAACAGGAACAGATATATTTATGTATTAGGTCCTCAGCAATTTTAATTGGCACTGATTGGGATCTTTGGCCATAAAGAGCCACATCACAGTGGAAAGAGGCTGGTTCTGCTTACAGAGCGTGCCTGTGCCCTGTAAACCTGTGCTCTGGGGAAGCAGCCAGATCTGAGGGAGAGCTGGGAGCATGCTGTGGGCCCCTGCTTTCATGGAGCTGTCACAGCCCCCCCATGGAGGGATGCTTGATGGCTGAGATAGGAGGGGGGAGCAGTAGTGTGGCTCCCCCAGTGCTCCCAGTCTGCAGGGGCACGTGCCTCCCTCCTGGATCCTGCTCAGACACTGAATGACAGTGTTGCATGCTAAGGGCCAAGACTGGCTCTTTCCAGCTTCCAATGTCTGCCTCAAGGACAAGCCAAGGCAAGTCGTGTATGACTTTGGGATCCTGCACGTGGCAAGACTAATGTTGGGCGGCTGGGTATTCACCTCTGTGCAGAGGAAAAAAAAACCCTAAACCCCAGACATCTTTCCTTGCCAAAGCCATGTTTTCCTTATATGATGCCTTTCAGGGGGGTGGCTACTCTGGGAGCTAACCCAGAGTCAGCTGCAGGACCTAATAAAAAGCCATTTGCTACCACTGCGGGAAATCTGTGTGCAGCTTGAGCCCATGTCTAATGACAGCTGGATGGCAGGTTGGCACAGGAACATGAGTGATCCAGTTGTGTGAGAGGCTGAGCATCCTCACAGGATCAATCTCTTCCTGCGGAGCAAGGTACTTGAGAAGTGCCAGGAATATCATGGACTGATGTTTTGGAAATGAATTGTCTCAGCAGAGACCACGTTATATTGATGTAGCTGCAAGAAATGTCTCATTTAGCGTCACGCTATGAAAGCCAGGAGGGTTTTATATGAACCACAAGCAAGAGACACATCTCAGAAGGTAATCTGATGTAAGAATGTCCCATCGTGTTTGTGCAGGACTGTGGCAAAGCTTCCCAGGGCGCTTGGATCAGAATGGAGCTTGTCTTAACTTTGTTGTTATTCTGGGGCCCAGCAGTACAAGAGCAATTCAGATGCTCAGTGTTTCCAATACTCACGAAGAAAGCTTTCCTCAGCTTCAGATTGCTCTCAGTACTGTCAGCCCCACATGTTCCTTTTGCTAATGTGTGTCTGCTCAGCAGCCAAAAGAAAAGCAAAATACATTTGAGGGGAGGGAGCAGGGAGAAATGTTATGAAATAAAAGATCAGAGGATCAAGAGCACTTTTGAGGCTCAAACATGCCACACACAAGCTCTGGGCCTGTGGTCAGCCGGAAAACATCAGTTTAAAATTCCACAATAGCCCTGGTATTTAATCCTTCTAATGCAAATTCCCCCCACCCCAGTCCTAGATCGGCACTACTACTGTGGTGGCACAACCCGAGCCTTTAAGCCCTTTTGAAGTATGCAAGAGTCCCTGTTTCTCAGCAGGAGGGCTGGGAAGCTATGTCAACAATGTCAAAAATGTTCCTGTGATTACTGTACCTTTCTGAGCAGAAACCAGGAGAGAAAGCAATTAATGCCTCCTAATCTGGCTCATAAATAAAACTTGTTCTCCATGGAAGCGTCATCTCTGTAGCCCCTAATGAGGATGGCTCTGTCACCTCCAAACTTGCAATAGTGGAGGAAGAACACCCATTATCTCCTTCTGCCCAGCACAAGGGTTAGCTGTACACTTCTGCAAGTGAAGCCACGTGTCTGAATGCAGTTGCAAGCGGTACTGTGTGCCTCTGTGATATTCTCCATGGTTTGGTTCCCAGAGCAGCCAGATATCACAGGACCTGGGCACTGGGTTCTTGGCCAACTCCTGTGCTGAGAAGCTCTAATCCAAGACATACAAAGGGTGAGGCAAGGGGAAGGAGCCAGAAGGCAGAGGTGTTGACATATGATGGTGATGAGAACTGTAGACCACTCCAAGTCAGACAGAGGGAGAGGCACAACGTGTATTGGCAGATAGTCCAGCCTTATCAACAGTTGAAGTGCATGCCAAGTATTTCCACCAACCTCCCTTGTATAAGCAGGGTGACTTCATATCAGCATCAGGCGCAAGACCTTGGAGAGCTGAGGGCACTGCTTACAGACCAGTTCTCAGAGGGTGTCCAAGTGTGTCTGCATTGCACGGTCACTCCAGGTCTTTGGTACACAGGTGCTTTGTCCTCGGGTATCCTGGGGGTCTTCCCTGTGGGCTGCGAGGGCAGTTGTCTGCTCCAGAGCAGAGAGAAAGCCTCTGCAGAGAGAAAACCTCTGCTCTTGGGTGAGGCATCTCCACTAGAGACCAGACCGAGCTGGAGCAGAGCTCAGACTTTTTTTTACAGCCCTGCATGAGAAGTGTACATGTAAAGACCACCTGTGTGCATAGGGAGGGAAATGTGTGGGTGAACAGAGGAACCATATGGGGGAGGCAAGGGAAGCACAAAGATGGTTATGTCTTCTGAAGGCATGGAGGGGCTGGGCATAGCTGGTGGGGTCATGGCAAGGGACAGATAAATACCTTAAGAGAGTGCAAATAGGAAGGTGATGGGATGAACCTGGGACAGCAGAAAGGTTGTGGCAGGTGTATGAAGGAGGGACAGTTAAGTGCAGCCCAGGAAAGCTGATCTTGCTTTTGCAAGACCCATGCATATGGAGAGTTTGGGGGTAGAAAGGGCCAAAGGAAGGGATGGGGAGACTGGAGAGGAGCCAGTCATGGTTCCCATGGTGCTGGTGGAGGTGGTGGTCCCCACTACCTTTTGCAGGAGTTTCGAGCATCTGCAAGACAGGCCTCACAGCTCCAAGTGACAGGCTGTGGGAGACAAAGAAGCTTACCTGCACCTTTTTGCTCAACAATAACACCAGAATGAGTCACTGAGGTATAACCCAGGTCCCAGCCCCATGTCTGAGACCTGAGCCCACCCATTGCTCCCCAGCTCCAGCACCTGCATGAGTGTGGAAGACATCCCAGATGAGAGAGGAGCACTTGAGGCATTGCTTTCTCAGCACCAAAATTATATCACCCAGTCATTCCCATGGGTGTACACCACCCTCACTGAGCTCAATGCACCTTGCAGGAAGAAGCATAGTTTTCCCAGGAGCTCCTGACTACAGGGACCTGATCCCTCCTTGTGCTTCTTGTGAAGCCATGCTGAGGAGCTGTGGGATCTGCCTGTGGCCAAGCACACCCGCTGCCAGGGCAGAGTGCCTCTGCAGTGCTTTAGATGAGCCTGCAGGAAGCATTGTACCTGTAACTTCAGTAACATTAAAATCCTACCCCTAAGTGACAGAGGGAAAAACCATTTCGGATCCAACTCCACTCATGGAGGTGCCAAGTTGCCGACAGACTTGCTCTCCCTACGTGGAGTAGGGGGTTATATAGGAATTTGTGATTCAGGAATTTGTGATATAGCATTTCCACCCCCCCCTGTTGACTGTGCAAGACTGTGATGAAGCCAGGCTTGGCACTACCGTCTCCATCAGCAGTTCTGCTAAGAGGAATTTGAGTTTTTATGGTCACTGATAAGATTAAACTTTGTTGCAGCTGGCTGAGGCAGACTCGGCTGCAGGCTGTGTAAAAGCACTGCTGTGAGGGCAGAGCGAAGGTAGTTTGGTTGCTCTCCTTGGGAATTCCCACACTTGCAAATGTTTGGATTTCATCTCAGCTGCAGTCTTAACTCCACGCTTGCTGGTTTGCGAAAGGCCTAGACCTGTGGATAAAAAGGACAGGAGTCTCTTGGGGTGGGTTTCTCCCCACTTTCTCACTGAGCACTGCTGAGAGCCCAAGTATCCCTGTGCATCTCCTGCAGGACAGGTGCTGAGGGACAATGTCAGATGCAGTTCCTCTTCCTCCTCTGGAGACGGTCCTTCTCAAATGGGCGAAAGAGCAAGAGTCGGACGATGATCAGTACCCCATGATCTGCAGTTCTCCTCCTTTCACAGCCTGGGGAACTTCTCAAGGCTCTCCACTCAAGAAGACTTCAGGGGATAAATGGCAGTCCCCTGGTCTTCACTCCATTACATGCCTGCAATGTTCATTAATGCTCCCACCTCTAGAACTGTAGAAAACTTTATTCCCCAGCAAATCCAAACAAGACCTTCATCTCCTAGCTTGAAACCTCAGTCCCATGTTGAGTCGGCAGCCAACAGGAGCCTGAGGACTTGTTGGTGCTCCTTTCTTTTTCTTGGCAGTCCTTCAACACACCCTACATAGGGAGAATGGCTGCCTTTGCTCACCTTGGGCTCCTCTTCCCACCTGAAGGGCCACACTCCCACCCCAGGGCCTGGCACTGAGAAGCTCCAGGGCCCCAGGGAGGGCAGCGCTGGTGAAGAAAGTCAGGAGGATTGCTGGCCGCTCTTCCCTGCTGTTTGTTTCCTCTGCTGATAGGTAGAGGTGTTGTTGGGTCCAAATTATGGGGCTGTTCCCCATAACCCACTCTAATATTATAAACTTAAAAAAATTTACTGTGTATCAAATGAACTATGGTTCTGGGCACCAGCTCTCAGGTGTGCCCAATATACTATATTTTCTTCTATCCTAAACCGTAGTTTTTTTTCTCTCTCTGATTTGCTATGAGGTCTAAATGCTATTTCAATGATCAGCCTCTGACAGATGCACGCTGAGAGACAGAGGGCCTATTCAGGTCTCATTTGGTGGGAAATACCTTCCTTGACCTCACAGCCCATCCATGGAGCAGATATTCTTGTGCTTGAAAATTTAGGAGTAGATAACATACTTCAGGTTGTGAGATACCCGATTCTGAGGCATGCCTTGGACACAGGTCATGGTCTGGTAGAAATGGAATAGAGGGAAGTGAGAAGTGCTGTGTCAAGCTCGTACGGCTCTCGGAGAGTTCAACTGTTTCTTTGCACAAGGGCACTAGGTGTGCAGGAACCAAATCGGGCTAGCTCAGGTCCTCATGCCCTTTCTGCTTGTGCCAGGGAGGTAAGGTATCCAGGGACAGGTGGGCAGCACTGCTTCCATTTTTAGAGAATTATTCATAATCAGCCCAGCCTACTGCTGCTTTTGCCCTCTCAGATGCCATCCTGGTCCTGTGAGTCGTCTGTAGGGCCCGTCTGCTTCCACCACGGCACCTCCGCTTCCACCACAGCACCTCCTGAAACAAGGCAGTGCTGTTAATCGGTTTTACAGACACCAAGGTCAAGGAAGTCATCTTTGCCATTGCAGATCAAGGCCCAGGTGACTTGCCCCAGGTATCACGGGGAGGCAGTAGGATAACAAGGTGATAACAGAGGCTTTCCTGTGCCTGGGGCAAGGGCTGTAATCCCTGGTCCTCCCTCTCTGCAGCCGTGGTGGTACGGTCAAGGGACTGGGGGTAAATGGAGAAGTGGGGCACTGTGTCCTGCTGGGATAACCACAGAGCAGACCTCACAGAGAGCACTTTGGAGAGGTGACAGTGGCAGGTGCAATAAATGAAAGGACTAAATGAAATGAAATATTGGCAGAGCAAGATGTAAGAACAGGTGCTGCCCTATGTTCAATAAGTAGGATAGGTGTTGGAAGACCTTGCTCCTGGACTCCTCGGGTCTAGTCCCACGTATGTAGGTGACAACAGGGACACAATTCCACAGGATTTGAATTTCACATAATTTTAAATGGATGTTCTTGGAAACGATGCACGAAGTGGTGCCATGGCTGTCACCTGCACTTTGCCATGCAGGTCCATTAGTCCAGGCCACAGAGTAGTCACCATTTCTCCATGGATGTGTTTGCAGCCTAAGCTGGGTATTTAGCCATCACACAGAGTGCTTTCCATCACTCCAAGTGCTGGTGCTGACATTGAGAGCTGCAGCTCCTGGAGATGGAGTTACACTACAGTCTGCAGGGCTTCAGCGATGTCATATTTCAGCAGGGGTGCCACCAGCAGAGGTCCTGAAATACCAGTTTTAATTAAAAGCTGTATTTTCTATTATGCTGCGCAGCTCATACATGCTGACTACTGCTCTTTCACCTCTCCAGGCCTAAGTCCACACTCTTTAAAATATGTCATGTGTCAGTCAGACAGAGCCCATGGGGGCTATGGCACTCACAAGCCAGAGCTGGGTTCAATCTGAGTAATGTGTAGAAAACAAAAGGAAGAGGACAGAGGGACAGTGGGGGTGGTGGGAGGAGGTTCTGGATGGAAACAAAGAGAAAGAGGACATCTTGGAGACGAGTGAAAGGAAAGCGAAAAAAAAAGGAGGTAGGCAAACATCTGTGGTAAAGTAACAGCAAATGCCTTTCTTGGGATCAGTATATTTTAGGCACTGAGTATGTCCACAGTTCTCCCCTGTCTCTTGTGAGCATCAGTCCATGTAGAAATGACCAAGAGGGAGAAAGAAAGAACTGTTATGTTTTTTGTGGATGAAAAAAACAATTGTGTAAAAAGTTTATAGACTTACCTGAAATCTTTCAAGGACTACTGAGTGGAACTGGCCTTCCAGTCTAGACCATCTCCTGCCTGACACAGCAACTCATACTGACTAGGAGAACTTCCCATTTTTTTCTAAACATTTTGCAGTCACTGCTTTCCATCTGGAGCCCTCTCTTTCCAATGCAAGGCTGGCCCTCCTTAGCAACCTATGCATGACCACTGTGTTTCCAGGGGCCTTCCAATTCCCTCTGGTGTGTTGGCATGGTGGTCACTCAGGTTGCTGCAGGCAGGATTGCAGTAGCCAGCAAAGCTCTCTGGAGCATGGCCCAAGTGGCAGTGTTAGATTAATGGTTGGACTTAATGATCTTAAAGGTCTCTTCCAACCAAGGCTATTCTGTGATTTTGTGATTCTGTGACGGCTGGTGACTGAGACGCGATGGTCCCTTTCTCGCTCTGCCAAATCTACTCTCCTGACCACACAGGTCTGGTGTCCCACTGCCTCACTGGAAGGACATGAAAGGCTGCTAAAAGAGTGCTGCCAAGGGGCCCTCACAGCTGTGGTGGCTTGCAAGTGGCATGTTCCCTCTGACACTCTCAATGGTTACCACCCCAGGGACTGCCAGCCTCCCCAGCAAGCTCAGCTGGTGGTTCCCCATCCTGAGGTCAGCAACCATGGGCTGGAAGAGGTTGGAGCCATTCACATAAGGCGTGGGTGCCCTGCAAGAGCCTGTGACCCTGGGAAAAAGGTGTAACGCAGGGGAGAAGGCCACAGGCTCTGGTTAGGATCTTGCCCTCCTGCTGATCATGGAAGGAAAAGGTAGGGCTGTGCCGCCTTATCTCCCATCACCTGTAGATGGCTCTTTCATACTCCGGTAAGGCTGGAGCAAAGCTGCTTCAGTCCAGCACTCCTAAAATGCTGCCAGTGATATGGCTACGGTGGCCTCCAAGAAGGAGGAAAGGAGAGGAAAATGACCCTCCTGTAACCTCCAAAACTATGTTTGGCTCACATGGAAGCAGAAAGGAAATTTTAAATCCTGCACCTGCCCTTTCCTCTGACTTCCCACGCCTAAAACGAGTAGTTGCTCAGCTTTCCCGTGATGACGTCATGAAAGCAGAACTGTTGGAAATGACCTCATGCTCTTGCCCTCCTGCCTGACAGGGGTACGGGGCTGCTGGGACACATGACTGTGGAGCTTCAGTAACACAAGATGGGAGTTATTCACCCCAGCTATATTAAGAACATTTCACAGGCTCCGACCGCTTGGTTTAGTTCACTCTCTGGGATCTGGTGTCAGCAGTTTTGAAAACACTCCACTCTCCAATAGCAGTGGAAATTTGGAGGCTCCCTGTGAGACTGACCCAGCACCCACAGGAGTGCCCGGAGTGCCAGAACAGGCTAAACATAGCACTACTAATTTTGGAGAGGTTAGGTGATCAGACAAGGAGAGATGGGGGCAGGAGGAGAGGGAGAGTGTAAGCGAGGATAGTAATGTTAGGCAGAGAATGAGTGGGAAGGGATGGTAAAAGGGTCTCACTAGTGGGCTCCAAAAAGCAGCACTGCTATTCAATGTCGGTAGCTGGCTGCAGAAACCTGCTTCTCCTGCAGCATTCCCAACACAGCTTCATAAGCCAGCTCCCAATGCATGCAGAGTGCATCCACCTCTCATATCAAATAACCAGGCAGGACACTGTGATTTAGGTAAATGACCCAGCCAATGCAGTGGACTAAATGATCTTTGCCACTGAGAGCAAAAATGCACACTCACTTTGCAAATGACAGGGAAAAGTTTTAGGATATTTGCACTCAACACCTACTTGCAATTGTGCTTCTGCTGGAGCTCATACGACATCCCAGAGCTCTGCTGGTGCAGTGTTCCTCAGCTGAGGAAGGACCAAGTAATCTGTTTTAGCTTAACCTGCTGCTAAAACTGGCTTTCACTAAGAATTTTGGACTGAAACAGGTGAGGGAGAGCTTACGTGGAGTAACCATCAGCCAGCTGGCAGTGACTGGCAGATGGAGTGGGTAATGGCTTTGCCTGCTCCGTTTAGGGACCACAAAAGGATGTTTGCCCCTGCCCTGAACAAATCAGTCACTGAAATAGCTTAAATTGTCTCTGGAGGCTCAGACAGATGGTCTGTCATTGGAGACTGCCATGTGTCAGCTGGGCCAGAGGAGTGGACTTTGTGTGTGAACACCTCACAAATACGAGGTGAAGGGTGCAGGTTTCACCCCTGCCACCCGATTCATTTAACTCCTCAGTTGCTGTGGGTGAAGAGCCTGCACATGGCTAGGTGCTGTGGCTCAGCTGACGTCTTGGAGCTCATGAAGCCATTGCAGTCAGTTGCACTTCTGAGCCTCTCAAGTGAGGAAACAGAAAAAGCAAATCACCTTTATTGGGTGAACACTGACCCCTTTTTAATCCCAAGCAAACTGATTCAGTGGCTGGGGAGTCAATATTTCTGCTGATAGAAATAGATGCGAGGCCATCTAAGGTATGGGGGCTCTTGGAAGCTGCAAACTCACAGCTTCTCTTGTGGTTCCCTGAGCTTCCTCCTGGGACAAGAGCAATTTCCCAGCAGTATCTGCCAGGAGATGAGAGGTTCATGAGCTGCCTGGTTTCTAACTGGCTGAAGTGCCAACTGAGTTCATGCTCTGGACACGTCAGGGAGCAGCTTTCTTCAAACAAAAGGGGGAAGGTGGGGGAGAGGGAAGTCCTCCCGAAGAACTTCCACTCTGCAAAGAGTTCCCGAATGGCCTCCCACTTTCACATGATTTGGTCATTTGGCGTGAGGACAAGTGAGCCCTGACAGAGCTCTGCTACAGGGTCAGGCACATGCTTTAGAGACAAAAATAAGTGTTGGCTTCATTTCCATGTTCCCTTATCACTAAACCCCTGGCTTCAGCCTGGCATTGGCCACTGAACAGCTCTGTGTGCCAAGACTCTGGACTTAAGTAAGAAATAAAGTTTAAGAGCTTGGCAATGAGGTTACTAAGCCACCACAGATGGGATAATACTTTGTGAGCCCCTCTGAAATGCTCCCTAAAGGTTACTTTACCTACACCCGCTTATCCTTCACCTACCACCACAACTGTCTCCCTGGCTCAGCTGGTTACTAGGTGGAGAAGTACAATGCCATGTACTGGTGACTAGAACATGGTGGCTGCTAGCACAAAGCATGCCATTTCTATTGCATTAATCGGGAATTATTTTGCAACTGGGAGCCTGTATTCATGTAGCTGGGCATCATGTCACTTTGCAGTTAACTGATGAGTGAATGTTAAAGAAGTAAAGAGAAGTGCAATCTGCCCTTCTACCCAGTCCCCATGATAACCACATCATCATATGGTATTGTTAGACACTATACCCAAGCCGTATTATTCCTAGATTCCTTCTGAGAAGAACCCTATTTTCTTGTGAAATAGAGCAGGAAAGACCACTATGTGAATCCATGTGTTCAAATCCCCTGGAAATCGGGATGCACATCTAAGTCCCCTTATGCTTTTTCTGAATCTACTCTTCAGTAGCTGGATACAGTTTAAAAGTCATTTTGGGATGTTCAGTAACAAAGAACTATCACTTGTGTGGCTGAGAAGGCAAAGCTCCTGTGATTTGGTCCTGCAGTCAGCTGACACTTCTCATGTAGTGATTGTCTTACTACTTGTAAAGGTTTCTATCTGAGCATCCAGAACAGAATGTTGCTTTCACTCCTGTTCTTCAAACTGTGACTCATTTATGGATACTTCTCATCCCATCTCACTCATCAGGGGCCACAGAAGTAAAGGTTAGAAGCATGACAGCTTTAAAGGCTCAGCCCCCAATTTAGAGTGAGATGATGCATTTATCGCTGATGCAGAACTGCATGTTCCCCGGAGGACTCCTCTATGTAAAGCTCCAGTATCAGAGGTCTCAGCTCTAGCCAGACTTTCCAAGTGTGTCCTGCCAACGCTTTCCCTGATCAGCCAGTGCTGGAGAAAGGCCTGGACCTGGGATTAGGAAGGTCATCAAGCCTTTTTGTGGTAGCCTTAGCTAGGCAGTTGATTCAAGCAAAATTAATTACAAATTCTTTTTTTTTTTTTTCTAGCTCCAAGGAGGGCATGGTGCAAGCTTAGCGCCTTCAGGGAGACAGTTGAACTCCAAAAGTGACTTAGGCTGAATGTTTTTATTCACAGGGTTGCTTCTCTCAAAGAACCTCCTACCCAAAGGGAGGCCACCATCTCACGTTTTCAGGTGCATAGATTTTGCAACCTGGGATTTAAAGGACACTCTCAGAGACTAGGACACCTGCTTCTAATAGCATGTTCCTATAAGTCTTCTCCCTTAAATTAGACCCCTGTGCTTCCTGTTTTTAAATATGCCCTATGGTAAAGCTTTCCATTCCTCTGCTACGTAAAAGCACATGACCATTTTATGCTGAGTCTTCCCGTGTGGCTGGCAGCAGTGGTAAAGCTCAGGTGAAGAACAGCACCAAACAGATGAATTTATCTCAACAGTTCTGGCTGGCAGAAGTTAGCTGCAGGAAGAGCAGGTATGTTTTTCAGCATTGAAACACAGCTGCACCTCTGTACTCAGGTGTCTATGCTCAGGGGTGTGCAAAAGTTCACATATCTGCAAGCCTTCCTTTTTTTTTTTTTTTTTTTTTGTCATGAAGGAGTTTTGGGCACATGGGGAGGCCTGTGCCTAGGAGTTTGTACATGTGGCAGCAGAACCTTGTGTATGCTCATCTTGGCTAATGACAAAGAATCAACTTTGATTAAAGGTCTTCTTAACATTTGAGAGCACATTTTCCTGGATATATTAAACTGTGGTCAAACATCATCCACATGCTTTGCAATGGCCTCATTAGAAACAAGACAGAAATGATGAAAGTTTTGAGCTAGAGCGAGGGTGTGTCAGGCCTTTGGATCTGGGTGTGTAAACAAGGGCACAACAGATTTTGTGAGTATAAACTCTGCAGACCTGTAAGACTAAACTCCTGTGACATATTTATGTTTCCTCATACACAAATCACATTGACTCTCACACTCCCCTATCACGCGGAGTCACCGGACTTCAAACGGAGTGGAGGAGGCAGCTGGATTCACTAAACAACATCTTGGGCACTATGAGCGTGTGCCAGATAATAAGGAGAGAATCGCAATTAAAATGTCAAACTGTATCACATTTCCATAACAAAGTCAGAGAGGATTTCCCTCTCTGTGCCTTTCCTTTCTGTTTAACTTGTTTATGGAGCTGAGGCTGCTCTTTCCATGCCGTGGTTTTCAACCTCTGCAAGACATACGAGGTATATTGTTCTTGCAGTATTTGCTTCCTTCATGAGATAATTTGTTGAACACTTGAGTAAAACTGTGTAATGGAAGGAGCCAAAGTTGTCTCAGAGGAAACTATTTAAAACCTCCTGCGCAGCACAACGCCTGCTTACAGAGCTCTGCTTGTTACTCTCCGCTAATAATACCTCTGCTTTGTTCTCCTCTGGATCTTGGGGGGCTTTCTGAATGTGCTACACTCTTACAAGGTATATAAAGCTTGTTTGTGTATGAAGCAAATAAGGGAAATTTCAGTGTGAAATCCAGTGTTGCATAGGCTCACTCTCAAGATTATTGAAAAGGTTTTCTTCAACCTTTATACCCAGACTCCAGGCAAAAATTTGAGGCTGTGCTAAGGTTGTCCAAGACTCAGATAAAAATGGAAACTATGGGGAGCTTCAGGTGTTTGACAGTGATAAGAACTACTTTAGACCTACAAATGAATATCTCTATCAAGCATCCCCTCTCCTGCCCACCTGGAAATCATGTGGGGATTTGCCAAAGAGGGAAGAGCTAAACCTTAAAACAGGAAAGAAAAATTTCAACATAGACCAAATGTCTACTTGGGGAAAAAATGCTTCCCAGGCAGATTTTACTGTAAATACTTAATTGAGAGACCATTTGTACAATGTCTCAAGGCTATTAGTGCTATGAGCATTATCAACTGTTGTTTAGTGGTTGCTGTTACATTTGACATGCAACTGGGAACCAAGATGAAGGTTGCTTCCCGTAGCAGCTGGCTCTTGTCCCCTTGAAGAATATCTCAAGCTCTGAGCCAGCCCTTCCTAACCTCCATAAACACATCCTTGCTTTTATATACTGTAATAAAGGAGGCCTCACTCTGTTTTGCCTGACTGTGGCTGCCCTGGCCTTGCACAGGCACATCCAGCAGCTGGGTGTAAGTTTGAACTCTGGGATTCCTGCGGCAGCACCATCTGTGAAGGAAAGGGTGTGGAAACAGATGCTACCGGATAATGTCTGAAGCCAATGAACCTGCCTCCCAGCTAGGAAGCCCCAGGCAGATAGCAGCCCATGTTGTCAGGCATCCTGAAGGCCATAGGCCTGCTGAGCAAAGACTCATTGAAGAGGATCTGGTGCAGTGTTTCTTCCTTGGGGAGCAAAACTGGAAGGATGCTCCAGACCTTTTTGTGGCAGAGAACTATGGAAGCCCTCCATGGTGACGTGTACCAGCACCCACTCACTTCTTCTTCTATGGTCCCTGCTGCAATGGACTGACTTAATAGAGCAACAACCTCTGTGTAAAATTAACAGGCAACTCCGCTCCGTTCCTACCATTGCTGTTACTGGTTTCCTCTCCATCTTCCCTGTGCACACCACCTCTCCATCATGCCTCATCTGCTCTGGTTTTCTGCTTCTCTCTAAAGTAATTCAGGATCACCCACAACATTTTTATGGGATTTCTCCAGAATTCAGCCATCACTTTATAGGTACCTTTTTTGCAAGGGCCATTTCTTTGTGCAAGGTGTGAACTCACCATTTCTCCTGAGAGGCCCCACAACTATCTGAAAATCGTTTGTGACTGTAACACGACAGCTTGCATTTCCACCCATTGCTTCCTCCAGCCCTTTAGCATCAGATTTGTCCATGCTGAGGTGACGGAGTCACTTCCCCTGGTTGTGCGTTTGACGTTCCCATGCTCATGTTCAATCAGGCACCAGCAACTGCACAGCTGTAGCAGCCCAGGAGTCAGCTGGTGTGACAGGACGTGCTTCTTCAGCAGACCCAGAAGCCTGCACCAAGCTTTTTGTTTCCTCCCCTGCCCAGCTGTGAGGTCCCCAGCCCTTCCAGCTGAAACTACACCTTCCTCCTTTCAAAGCTGGGTCACACTCAAATCTCCTTCCCAGCTTTTGCAGGTAGCTGCATCTCCCTGCAATATTCTCAGCCAGGACATCTGTTCTATTGACTCCTGCAGTATCTCATGAGTCATCTCTATCCTTCTGCATAATTGCAGGCACAAAAATGCTGGGTTGTCAATTGGCTGGTTTGGGCCCATGAGCATCACAGAGATATGCATCACCCCCCTCCCACAGGATGTCCCTGGAACATTTAACAGAAAAACATAACCCTGCCTGTGCCTGGCAATTGCTCGGGCAGGTGACATCTGCTGGGCTGCTGCTTGTTTCTCTAACCTTGAACATTTTACAGTTCCCGTGTGTTTCACCCATCTGTTAGCTGCCTCCACCTTTCGGTTGCCTCCAGTCAAGTACGGTGATTGTCACCGTTTTGAAGCAGATGTCTTCTTGCCAAAATGCGTTCAGGTCTGAGTACAGCAAGGGGTGGAGAGAAAGAATCCAGTGCTAGGCAGCCCCAAATCAAGCACTGCTGACTCCCTCTCTGCTCAATCCAGCTGCAGGTTTATTTCCAACTCAGTGAAGATTTTAGTGTGATGCACAGTGCGAACATGTTTGAAGGTGGTGTGCCTGTGCTCCCTACAGGTTTCTCTGCTGAGGATTATGAAGAGGAAAGGCCAAGGCTGCATTTCTGGACTTTATTTTCTACCTCACCTTTCTCCATATCCCATGCTTCATCCCTGCCCTCAGAACAAGCAGACAATTCTCGATGCACATCTTCCCGCAGTGGTGCTCCACATGCTTGCCCCTCCCTCCTGATAAAGAGAGAGCCGCCATTGCAGGTCCTCGTGCATGGAGTCTCCCCAGTTTTGTCATAATATCTCATCATGGAGCCCATAGCTGTATGCGTAGGGTGGCCAGTGAAACCATTGTGGCTTTTTTATCATTTTGTTAGTATACCAGTCAGGGATAAATGGCCACAATTGCTGGCTTATCTTAACTATCCGGCATACAGGTGATCCCACAGAACCACTGCATCCCAGCCAGGTACAGCAGCCGAAGCTGCCATTTTACCTTTTCCGATATGCAGGCTATTTGGATTTTATAAGAAGACTGGTTTGTTTGTTTGTTTGTTTGTTTTTCACCAGTCTTATGTACATTTGGTTTCTTTTTGAAAAAGTGGAAGGGGAGACAAAGAGAGCAGCTAATGCTGCTAAGTGTTGTTTGCCTCAGCAGTCCCTTTTGGCCATGTAAGGGTTTCTGCTCTGAGGGGACCCCCACTGTCTGTTCCTGCTGCTGCCCCAGGCATCCTCTGGGCAAAGCAGTAGCATAACGCAACTCCTAGCCTGGCAGCCCGAGCTTTTAAAGTGCAACGGAAAGCTAAGGCACACGATTTCTATGCAACCCTCCCAAATGCCCTTTCTGGAACTGGGACCAAGCAGCATCTTTTCCAAGTCACACAGAGAGCCAGCAGCAGAGGTGGTGGCTCTGCCCCAACCTCCTGCATCCCACTGTGGCTGTAAGGAGGGTGTTGGTCCCTCCGCATACTGATAGGGTCCCCAAGTCACCAAGCACCCCTCCAGTCCTGAATGCACTTGTCCTCTTGCAGGTGGAGGCTGTTTGCAGTCAGGCACCAAGGCTGGCTCTGCAGGAGCCCAAAGTTCAAGGTCATGCAGGGAGCCTGGGAGAGAGGAGGGAACCGGACCCCAGCTGCCCTAGTGCCACATTAGCACTGCTGCCACTGCATGGGTGAAATATTTCCCACCATCTGTGCTGCCTTCCTAGAAACAGGGAAGTCACTCCTGGCCCCTCTCTGTCTGCCAGGCGCTGAATTTTTTTTCCTGCTCTCATCTCATGGAGTCAATATAGAGAAGCATATCTCTGAGTCCCTCCTGCACTGTGCACCAGTAACCTGGGAGACCTCTGTGTGGTTCTGGAAAGAGGCTGAATTTGCTTATTTTTGCCTTTGAGAGAGGACCGGGAGCTCTATGCTGCAGGTGAAGCTCCAGAGCTGCTTCTGCTCATCACTCCTCTGGGACGAGCCCTGAGGAGTGGAGATCAGGGGCAGTGCTGCCAGTCCAGCATCCCTAATGTTGGGGCCTCCCCCAAAGAGCCCTTATGCTCTGCCAGATCATCCTGCAGCATCAGCCCCAGCAACCAGATAGAGGTAGACTGATGCCTGCCCGGGCACTGGTACTCTCCAGACCTGGCAGAGCCTCACCTTTGTGCCTGGCAAGGCTAGGCCAGCAGGAATGACATCTCCACAGCTGCTACAGACCCATGGGGCCTTGGCTGCACATCTCCCCAGAGCAGGGTAGGTCAGGTCAGCCCAAGCTGCCTCATCTGTCTGGATGCACTTAAACTCCAAACCTGAAATCTCCAGCCTGGAGTTCAGTGTGGATACTCAAAATACCTCCTTTTAGGGAAAAAAAAAAAAAAAGAAAGAAAGAAAAAGAGAGAAGCAGAAAGAAAGAATATCCCTCTTGTTTACTTCATTCTTCAGCAGGTAACCTTGTGATTCTGTGCTATTTTGGTGCTGACATTCCTGGGAGCTTACCGTAATGAGAAGCAAACACCACAAACTAAAATAACAGCATGAACCTAAGCACAAGCCCTGGATTCCCACCTAGAGATTGACTCATCTCCAAAGGCTGCTGGGTCTGCAATTCAATGTGACTGGTGGGGAATTAGTGAGGCACTTGTGAGGAAGGGATCGATGAGTGGAGTCCCAATGGTCCAAAAGACTGTGATTCCCACACACCGGTTCCTCTCTGCCTGATGCTTGGTCTGTTGCAAACCAAGGCTGTGCGCTGCCTCTGGAAGCATGATCTCACCCCTCAGTTTTTAAATCTTTCATACTTTTGTGTCCTATGGCTTGCATTGCCTTTGGTCACACACTGCAGCAATCACTCCAGTTACATGGTTGGTGCTGTGCAGCGGCAGGTATGAATGTGCTAAGTGTTGTGCAGATACTAAGCAAACACACAGGAATGACAGGCGAGTGAGCATGTGATAGAGAGATATAACCCACCAGCAGGCCCAGGAGACCTCATATTTCACCTGATGTGAACAGCAGTTGTCACCCAGCCACCCCCTACCTACCTTGGGCCACTGGTAACATCTGCTAATAGACTTTGCAGATGGGGTGGAGCACTTCAGTAGGGTCAGCTGGCTGGATTGCTAAACCCATGTGAAAGCTGGATGGAAATGTGTGTGCAGTCTCTTAGACTGAATTGCACCAATGTCTGGCTGTTGCTTTGGAAGAGGGCAGCCACTGCACAACATTTTCTGTTATAAAACCAGCCCATTTTATTTTTCAAAGCCCAGACGCAGTTTTATGGAAAGGAATACACATTTCTCCCCTCGTGAAACTTCATGACATTGGACGGGGTGCAAAACAGAGGCAGACTTTCTCCTTAATGGCCATCCTGGAGAATGCTATGCAGCATCCAGCCTATCGCTCGGTAAAGTCTCCTGTGGGTCCCGTTATATAATGCAACCGGAGCTGCCGTGGGACCCCATCTGAATTCACCTGATTAAATTGTTAGCCTCATGTCCTGGCAAACATCTCACGAGGCTGCCTTGCGAGCTTGATAAATCTAACACTGGGTTTCAGGTGTCAGAGGAACAGGAAAGTGTAGCCCAGCTTGGAGCATTTGCTTCTAAACCGGAAGAGCTCTAAGCCCATGGGAGCGCAAAAGCCACGCGATGCTGTTGCCTGTCTGACAATGCCACCACAGCCAGCCTGATGTGATGTCACCCGTCCCTGGTGGCTACTGGGACCCCATTTTCTGCACACAATCTTCTTGCACATTAAGGATGCAGGGAGAAAGGCTGAAATGCAGGGTGGAAGCTGTCATGGAGGTGTGCAGAGGGCTCACTGCTGCACTATTCCCTTCCAACCACATCCACAGGTGTCCTGGACAGTGCACATTGCTGGCTGCAGCCTGCTTGCTGTGTCCTGGCTAGGCTGCTTCCTCCCTAGTATGGTGCTCCCAACCAGGACAATGTCCCTTTTTTCTGTTGGGGATGGAGGTACAGGGCTGCATGGCAGGAGAACTTCATGCTCAGCTTGTGCCTTCAGCCGGGGCTACGTTCCTCAGAGTACAGCAGGCATTAGGAAATATCTCAAATTAGAGATTGGCTTTTGGATGTGTGGAGCACCTGGCAAGCTCTATCCTACGTGTGCTTAACCTTTGGGAAAGGCAGCCGCTCTTGGCACTCTGCCCCCAGCACACTCTGGCTCTCCTTGGGCAGTGGCACCAGGTTAACCCAGGGAACTTCTTGCTGCAAGACACAGAGCCACGTCTCTGCTGACCTTGGTCTCCACTTCCCTCCAGACACAGCCATATGTTGCTGCTTTGGATACCTCACGGATGCTTCAGAGAAGCTCCAGAGGAACCTGCAGGAGTGCAGCACTCATGCTGGCCTTCCCATCAAGCAAGGAAGCCAGCAATGGCACATGGAATTGACGGGTGTGTCTCAAGGAAAAGCATTTCTCAACTCAAAGGCTCCCTCTGTGAGGCCTGCTGCTGAGGACAGCCCTGGGAAGTGGCCAAGAGGAACCAAGCAGTCTTCATGCAATTTCCCAGCTGCCCCTGCTGCTCTGCTGGATCACCCAACTGCTGGTGGGAGTTTTAGGTCTAGAAGAGGCCATAACCCAGCAAATTAGTATTGCTAGAAAACGGGGGTAAAATCAGGGCTGGACAGACTTTGCAAAGGTCACTTTGACTTCCGTGTGTGACTGAGGATGGACTCATGTCTACAAAGTTCAGATAATGCAAAATAACCTGTAGAAAGAAGCAGCATAGCCTAAAACAATTGATTTGATCTCCCATGAGTGTGAGAAGGCTGCAGTGCCGCTGGATATATCGTGGTGCATTTTCTGATTAAGAGATACAAGGAGCTTTGCTTGCGATGAGCTTTGTATTCATTTCAGTTGCTGTGAGTGTGCTCAGTGGGGACAGATCTCCTGTTTTGTAAAAGGTTTTCCGGCTCCCAAGCAGCCCACTGACTGAGAATACAAGGCAATCAACTTTACAAACACTGCTTATGCTACACTCTGGTGTACTGCCAGGATCCCACACAGATCAACCTGACCCAGCCGAAGAAATCATTGAGAAATAAGAGAGAGAGGGAGAGTGAGCGAGAAAAAATCCCCAAATCCCCAGAAACACAATGTTAAACCCTCCCACCTGATCTGCAAAGCAAAAGCCAGCCCAGACCAAATATAAACCAAGGCTGCACAGCCAAAACAACCAGACTGCAGAAGGTCAGACAATCTGAAATGTGCATATCGCAGCAGGGCAGATGTGCCTGCAGCCAGCTCATGGAGGGGAGGAGGCAGGATGTCTCCCTGCATGGATTCATTGGGGATCCTCTCAAACTCTGGTCCTCTTGGAAATCACAGGGATGACTAGCCTGGAGGAAGCCCATAGTCTACGCAGCTGGCAGCTGGCAGCCCCGTGCCTGGCAGCAGCCAGCCCAGATGCATCACTAGCTCTCCTCCTCCCTGCCCACACTTGGGTGTCACTGCAATGTGTAGGACCAGTGACAGGAGTAAGGGAAGGGCATCTTTGTGGACCCCAGCAGGCTCACACCTGAGGCAGGAGGACTAAAGCACTTTAAAGTTTATGTAGAGTTCTTACTCACATAACATGTCTGATCCCTTTTAATCTTACTAAGCTAACAGTAAATCCTGCTATAGCAAATACCCCAGCACTGCCAAAAGTGTTTTCTCTTACACTTATTAAAGTGTTGTTGTTTACTATGTTTTTTTCCCATAAGTCCTAGGACAAAGGTGTCCCTTTCCCACAGTGGCAAGAAGAAAGGTAAATGTATTTCTAATGAAGTTGAACAGTTCTTCCCAGAGTGGCTGGACTTGCCACATGTTCCTGCTCTGCAAATACAGGATTGCTTGTTGTGGTGCTCGTGAAAGGGTTGAAGGTGTTAACATTTTCTGAAATGTCTGCATGGATAATAAGCCGAAGAGTTTAGAAGTCACCACTGGCCCCAGCTTCAGCTCAGACCTTAGTGGGACTGTCCTAAAGGTGTGGCCCCACATCAATGCTACTCGATAAACAGAGGCTGTCCTCATCCCAAGTCTCCCTCATAGCCCCTTGATACTCCTCCCACGGAAACTGCCATGGGGTATAGTTATTTCAGGCCAGCTGGTGACACTGTCTTCCAAATGCTCTTCAGGCTATAAGGAGTCTGCCTTTTTCCAACCCCACTTCTGACAGTCTCTCTCCTACACAAAGCATCTTCATCTGTGTATGTTAGTGGTACCCTTGAAACCATGACACCCATCACCTCCAGGTGCTCCATCAGTTCTGTGCTCCCTACCTCTGTTGTGGATGTGAGTTCACAAACATTGCAGCAGCCAGAAATTGCTCTCTCTTCAGGCACAGTTTTATCTTTCTTATGTTTTTGGATTCCAGTACCATCCTGAAAGACTTCAGCTGCCCGTCCAAAAGGGAGGATTAAGGCTGGAGCTCATAATTTGAACGCCATTCTTTGCCAACCCAGCTGAATTTCTCAGCTGCTCTTCACCAGATAATGCACAGCCCTTTAATTTCATGCAGAGATGTTTAGCCTATAGTGTTTACAGTCGTATGTTATCCTTACCATGACAACACTGAAGGGAGTGTCCCTCATATAGTGATAACCCCTGCATATCTTCTCAGAAACACTGAGGTTTTCCACCTTGTGTTCCTGGACAAATTCCTGCCCAGAGCTTGTGTCACATTATCACAGTGAAAACACATGAGACCATAGTAGCTGGATTAAAAAAAATCATCCCTCAGATCCAAGACACACAGCCTGTGTTCTTCCTGTCTTGGCAGGGACCTGATGGCTGCCCAGGAGAAAGCAGGCAGGCTCATTAAGGAATTTTGCAGCTTCTCAGAGAGGATATTACACAGCTGTTCTACAGGACCCTGACACAGAAGCCTCTCTCCTCCCACCTCCCTAAATCCCTCTTTCTCCTGCATTCACACAAGCTTTGATACAAGATGTGTTCTCACACCATGATCATAAATTTCAAGTTATGGACACTTGTGAGGGACTTTATGGTGGGCCTTTTGTGAGTCTATATCCACCAGCTGCTTGAATCTATCACCACATACACTGTATAGCTCTTACAGCAACTGAGAAATTTTCTCCTAACTTTGCTAATTTGCCTTGGAGGCTGTGTTCACGTGGGATGAAGGACTATAACCTCCATAGTTCACATGGGATGGAGAGTTATAACTTGTTATTTCAAAGACAAAAAACCTCAGAGTGGTAATGAACATGACCTCAAACATACCCCAAGTGATAATCCAAGGGGAAGTGAATAGAAGTGTGAGTCGATAAAAAGTGAATTTACCCACATTTGTACGATATGTAGCAGGTAGGGCCCTGCTCTTATTTTTGGACTGCTGTTACAGTAACAATAATGGGAAGGAAGGAAGGAAGGAAGGAAGGAAGGAAGGAAGGAAGGAAGGAAGGAAGGAAGGAAGGAAGGAAGGAAGGAAGGAAGGAAGGAAGGAAGGAAGGAAGGAAGGAAGGAAGGAAGGAAGGAAGGAAGGAGGGAAAGAGGGAAGGAAGGAAGGAAGGAAGGAAAGAAGGAAGGAAGGAAGGAAGGAAGGAAGGAAGGAAGGAAGGAAGGAAGGAAGGAGGGAAGGAAGGAAGGAAGGAGGGAAGGAAGGAAGGAAGGAAGGAAGGAAGGAAGGAAGGAAGGAAGGAAGGAAGGAAGGAAGGAAGGAAGGAAGGAAGGAAGGAAGGAAGGAAGGAAGGAAGGAAAGGAAGGAAAGGAAGGAAAGGAAGGAAGGAAGGAAGGAAGGAAGGAAGGAAGGAAGGAAGGAAGGAAGGAAGGAAGGAAGGAAGGAAGGAAGGAAGGAAGGAAGGAAGGAAGGAAGGAAGGAAAGGAAGGAAAGGAAGGAAAGGAAGGAAAGGAAGGAAGGAAGGAAGGAAGGAAGGAAGGAAGGAAGGAAGGAAGGAAGGAAGGAAGGAAGGAAGGAAGGAAGGAAGGAAGGAAGGAAGGAAGGAAGGAAGGAAGGAAGGAAGGAAGGAAGGAAAAATAGGTGTGCCACAATATGAAGAAAAGGTATGAGTAGTGGCACTTTACTAGCAGCAGTGTCTTAGCCAGTGGGAACTCTTCCAAAGGGATGGCTTAACTCCACACCTTTACTTTATGCTCTGTAAATATTTGTGTTTGAAAATGACAATATTTGTGGGTACTTGCAATTTTCTTTGACAGCTACTACCAGTAACTTTCCATAGCAAAAAAACCTGGGGAAATATAATTTCCTGAGGAAATTTCCATGAAAAAGTAGCAGGTAAAACCTGGTTAACGTTATGAGATGTGTTACCTTTTGCACCTTGAAAATGGCTTGCTTCAGTGAAATTCGTTTCCACCTGGGCAGACTGACTTCCTTTCTCACGCTAAAACGATGCCAAGGAAAAACAACCAACAATAACAACAACAACAAAAGAAAGATTCTGCTTTATGAAAATATCAAAAATACAATTGCCCTTATTCATACCCCAGAAGGGCAGCAATGAGAACAGGCTTCGCTCTCCCACTAACCACATAGACCTCAGGAGTGGGGAGGCAAACCTGTCAGGAAAAGGGAGCTGTGATATACACTCTTTCCTTTATTCAATAGGATAAAGGGGAAGCTGGGACACTGCTAGCTTTTGCTAGTTGTAAAGTGCCAAGAACTTTTCAGGAGCCTTACAACTGGCAACTATGACCAAAACATTCAAAATGACATTTGGAGATCATTAGAGTAACAAGAAGAAGAAAGACTGTAGTGAATGATGATCTAGCTAATGGGCTTCATGTACTGAATAAATAGAACAAATAGGCACAGAACAAAACCTTGTGTGTCTCTCACACAGTACAGCTGAAAAAGATGATTCGGTGCTAATCCAAGTAATTACAATAAGGGCAGGGAGAAATCTGTAGCCTTTTGTGAGGTATTAAGCTGACAGATTTGAAGAGGAGAGGCAGGCAGACACGGCTGGGTTGAAAATGTGTCTCTGGGCCTCACAAGAGCATTGCCCTAGGTTGTCTGGCTTTGCACTGCAGTCTCCTCTCACCAGAGGATGTGCTTTGTGGAGGAAAAAGTGGGAGATTCTGTCCTGAACTGGGGCTGCTTTGCCCTTTCTAATACCCTAAATTCCCTCTGTCCTACTGCCTCTAATTCTCCACACCTGAAAACACACTCAGCAAGGTCACAGAATCACGCATTTACAGCGTGGTTGACTGGGCAGGCACCTCTAGATTGTCTAGTCCAACCCATTTGCTCACAGCAGGATCAGCTAGAGCAGGTTGTTCAGGGCCATGTCCTGCTGTTTTTAAAACATTTTCTGTGATGGATGGAAACTCCGTAACCTCTTTGGGCAACCTGTTTCCAGCTCTCCCTTATTGACAAACCCAAACCTTTTCAACCCCAGACTTGCAAACCCACTGAACTAAAGCTGCTCTGATGCCAAACATCATGCTGATGCTGCAGCAAGAGAAGACTGATAACCCACATGCAAATATACGCCAAGACCCCTGTCTATGTAAAGTGCAGTGAGACGTGCAGATCACCACGCAACGTGGGAGCCGTGCCCATGCACGCCCTGACGGGGAAAAAGCCCAGCGCTTCCAAAGGGTTAGTACCCTCAAGGTCATCGCAGCAGGGGCTGACGTAAGGCCGTAACCTTGGCAGGGTGGGAGAGAGGGAGAGCAGCATTTCCACTTTGTGGAATAAATAATACCCAAGGCTTCCCTGATAAGAGGGGCTGTATCAATAGAGAACTTTATTCAGAAGGTTAATGAATTGATCTGATCATTCCTGAGATCACCTATTAGTTCGGTGCTTGCTCATGAAAGAGAGCTGCCCCGGAGCGTACGCTGCACATCAGTGAATCCAATGTGCAAAGAAAGACACACGCCTGGAGAGAAAAGAAGCCTGAAGCAAAGCCTGACACTGAACAGCTGGACAGCAGCATATAATAATGGAAAGCACGTTGTGAATGCTGCGTTATCCAAATAAAACAGTGCAGAGGAGATTTAGAGAGATGAGAGGGACATGTGGCGAGGATGTAAGAGCTACCATCGTATTCTTTCCCAAAATAGGCCATAAATATTCTATGGGACCCTTTGTGACAGCAAAGTGCTCTGAGCCTGATTTTTATCCGAAATACACAATAAGAGAGTGGGAGCTCAGTAGCTGCCTACAGGAAAAATGCCTGCAGTTGGAGCCCTCCCTGCACCTCCTGCCACAGCAGGGTTTTCCCCAGAAATCACCCCTAGCCCCTGTGCCTACGAGTGCCAAGGGGAAGCACCTCCCCATGCAGTGCTGATGGCCACCGGTGCTCCCCCATTTGGCTCAGCTCCCAGGTGCCTGCCTTGCAAAATCCTCCATCACACTTGGCACTAATTGGTACCCTTGTTAGGAGGCTTATCAAAGAACGGGAGAGCCGGACAGGGTCATAATGGCTGAATTATCTCCTTGTTCCTGGAAGTGACCCTGCTGAGCCGAGGCTGAGGCAACTTGACAGGTCACTGTAGTGGAAGCTAACGCTGCCTCTCCTCCTGTTGTAGCACTCCTGGAGATAAAGAGGACTTAAGGCTCTGGGGATGTCTGTTCAGCACAACATGCTGCCAGCATTACATTTATAATAACAAAAGCAATAGTCATGCAACCTTGTCCATGTTAAAACAACACCTTCATCAGGATTCGTTAGCTGGGTTAGGAGTTGCCTCTACAGCTGAAGTGTGCCTTAAAAGACTGAACTAACCCACTGGGATTAGATCACTCCTGTGTCGTTCAAAGGGAAACACTGGCTATGCAGATGCAATACATACAGGCATGTGTCACGCCCAAACAGCAACGGGCTCTGGATCTATCTTGAATTATGGTCTAAACCCATACTGGCCAGGGAATATGGTTCCCTTCTCTACTCTGAGTGTAATATGGGAAAGAGAATAGACCTGCTGCTGTGATGAACTACAAGGAAGCAGATTGCCTGTGGTTTGCAATGAATGGTTATATTGTAGTTGTTTACTGTTATTATTGATGTGTACATGAGAGGTTAAGACAATGGTTTGCCTGAACTACACCGAGGTCCAGAAAGTTAGCTAGTGCATGTTCACAACTACCTTTTCTTTCACCTAGGCATAGTTTCTGCTGACCACACGGACACAGAAAAACGTACTTTCAGTGCTGTACACCTGGGAACTTCAGGAAGACTTCTTAAGGCAGCCTGGTAGGTGGTTTAGTGTGGCCAGTGCTCATTTTTCAGCTGCTCTGACAGTCCATCCTTTGCTTTGGAAGCACTGATGATGTATGTTAGAGCTAGATTTACTACAGCCACATCTCTGTCCATGAGCACTGCATTTAAATCTGAATGTCTGTTATATTTGCTCATGTTTGGACACTTTATATGTAGTTATAGTATGCGTTTGTGCCTAAGTTGGATGGTTCAGCTCTCCTTTCAGCTACTGAGATCCATGCTCCTGTTGGACACCAGATTGGACTGGGAGTGTGGGTTCATTCAGTCCTCCTCCGCTGACTCTCAGCCTGAAAACCCCATTGCCTGGTGTGAAAGCGTCATTGTCCAAGTCATTTATAAAACAGAATGGGCATGGAGAATCCATCCAACGGTATTCTGCTCAACAGCAGCAGATCTGACAAAACCCTTTGGCAGTGTCAGCTGGGGCTAGATAAAAGCACCTGGTAAGCTCATCAGCCATCGGGTTGTAAGGTCAAGGAGGAGATAATCCCTCTGAGCCATGTCAATGGAACAAGCTTATTTCCAGGCTCTCCCATTCAGTGATGGGGTCAGAGCTCCACCAACACTGCCAAGGAAGAGTATTCCCACTCATCCTCACTCTCCAGTGCCTCCTGCCATCAGCTTTTGGCTCACTTATGGGAAGCCCACCAAAACAAGCTCTGTCCCACTCTCAAGCTTTTGTCATCTTTACTAGAGATTTCACATGAGAGTGTGCCACACGAAAGCAGGGATATCACTGACTCCCTTTGGAGTTGCACAGAACAGCGTGTCCCACCGCATCTTCCTGCCTTCAGGGCCAATCTTTGTCTGAGGGCAGGTCTGAGATTTGCCAGCTTGTGAAATATGATCAGGACATTTCTATGTTGTCCCTGTCATGCAGCCTTGACTTCAGGGACATGTTGAATTCTGTGCTTGGCTTGCCCTGCTTTGATGTCCCACATCGGCGGCATTGATTAGAACAGTGACAGTAATTGCAGCTGCCCTTTGGTTTAGAGTGTTACTTATCCCTTCAGCCAATTTGATGCATTGCTTTCACAGTCCTTCCTCCTCCTCTGCAAAGGGCTGCCCTGCTCTGCATAGTAAAAATGGCTTCTGGTTGCAAAGATTGCATCTGTTAGCCAAAAGGTATAATAAAAACCTCAGGATGGCATAGTCCAGCAGCTTCACAGAGGGGTGCAGCATCCCTTGCATGCCTGATCAAAAGAAATGGGGAGTAAACAACGACTTACACTCAGAGGTGGCTCTTGAGAGATCTTATGCCATTGCGGTGGAAGAAGGAAGTGGAGATGGCATTGAGATTGTCTACTGTAGTTCAGCACAGCAAGAGGAAAGAGGTGCTGCACTTCCTGTAAATCCTCATTTTTCAGTGTCATCCCACATCATCTCCATCTTCCCAGCTGTACTGACTATGAAATCAGTCAGGCACCTTGGATTCTGCAGCAAAATCCTACTCCAAAAGGCTATACATTATTTGCTCCAACATACCTGAAATTCTGCTTTGTACCTGCCATTGGCAACAGCTTTTCCTACTAATCCAGCCTTTGCTGTTTTGGGGGGGGGCAGCTCTCGCCCTGTTTCTCATTGGGAATCAGGTAGATATGAGAGAAGATGCATTTGTTTCATCTCTGGAGCTGCATGAAGAATTGACTTTTAGCTTGGCAGCCTTAGTGGAAAATTATTTCGATTCAGAGAAAAACAAATGTAAATTTTTGGGGGTTTAACTCACAGACGGAGGAGGGGGATCAATCTTATTGTTTTCAGTTGACACAAAAAGTTCCATGTAATCCAAAATTAAATACTTAGCTATGGACACATGCAAACAAAGGCAAAGAGGGGGTGGGTTATGCAACTGTGGGAGGAAGGAGCAGTTATTGCAATTGCAGCCTTTTATCTGGTATAAAGGGGGGGCAGTAAGAGATACCCATCTCCAAAGGCCCTGGAGGCTGGTGCAACACTGGTTAGGCTGAAGTCCCTGCCTGGAGTTAAGCAGCTGCCCTGGGCATGGGGCTCAGACACTCCAGTCTCTAAGGAGTTCTGGGGTAGGCTGGTCTCCACCTCTCCGCCTTCCCTGCTGAAAATATTCTCGTTTAAATACTGATTGGGACAGATGACATCCCTCTCCATCCTGCTGGATTACAGTACTGTCCCAGGAAATGGGATGCACATGTTTCCTTCCTTGTGGGAGGGACTATGAGCTTTATGTTAGAAGGACTCAACAGGATAGAACAGGAAGCCGAGAGGCAGGACTACATCTTCCCTTGGTGGGTGGGAGTTTAACCTGGGTATCTGACACTCTTGAAGACCAGACAGAGTGGTACAATCTGAAGAGCACTACCTCCTCTTGCAGATTTGTGAAGCTAATCCCATTTTCTTTTTTTCTTCCCAGCTAGTGTCATTCAGGAAATGCAGTACTAATAACGTGTGAATAGTTTCAGGACAACTAAAACCACATTTCCAGAGAATGTATTATTCGCTGGAAAAATAATAATTGTTCAGGTCTATTCATGAACACACACTTGCAGAATTAGTTCCATATATCTGGGAAGGAATCATTTCAATCTCTCTTTTGAAACAGAGCAATTGTTGGTTGTAAAAAACTGACCGGGAAAATAGGATGAGACACAATTGGAAGTGCTTAGAATTTAATGAGGAAAATGTTATTCACATTGGTGCCAGCATCATTGATATTAAGTAAGACACAACTTCATTCAGCAAGCTTCTCTCTGATCCTATTGTATTTGCCAGTGGTTTTGTTTATATATGTGAAGAGGATGTGCTGCCTATTATCGAGCTGTCTTTGCCTGTGTTATATTGGTAAGGAAATCCGCTCAGCCTGTGCTGTGGGATCCATGATGTGCTCCATGAGGCTAAGTGTGGGACATGTGCTTGGTAAAGGACAGGCTCTGACCTCAAAGAGCTCCCAAGTGAAGTTAGAACCAGCTGCAGCAGGTGGTGGAGAGACAAACAGGAAGGTCATGATGGGATACAAGGCAGTAGCTAAGTCAGTGCAGGAACCTCAGGTGACCTCTGTTATGAAAAGCTTGAAGGTGTCTGGACCACAAATCACCTTGCTCCTAAGAGAACTGAGCTGTGGTGATAGAATATGTCTATCCAGAGAGCCACAAAAATGCAGGAGGCGTGAAGGAAAGAAGAGTTTTGATATAAGGAGAAAATATTGTCAGGGAAATTAAACTTGGATGAGAGCATGAGGAGAGGTAGCAGGAGTACATAGCAATGCAGGTGACTCCAACTGGCACTGCTGCTTCCCTTTCCCATAAAACAAGACCAAGAGACTCTCTTTATTACAAGATAGACTTGAAAGGATAAAAGGAAATACATTTTCTGGCAATACATAATATACTCATAGAGGGCTCTATGTTGCAGAATGTTATTGAGGCAAAGAGTTTAGATTGAACGTGCGATAGACATGAGGTTAAACTTACCCTTGCTATAACTCAGAGAATAGACCATGTCTGAATAAAACACACATAACAGCATCTGCAATTACAACACAGAACACTAGCAATATATGTGTCTTCAAAGCCCAGGCTAGCCAGGATGAAATCACAAGCACTGTCAATGCTCAGCTTCAGGGCATGAGATAATCAGCCATGAAAGGGGCAAAGTTATCCCTCCCGGTCTGGTATTTAGGTGAATTAGGAAGGGTTTTGCACCTTCCCTTCAAACATCAGCTATTGTTAGCTGGGTATTGGACCATGTGGACAACTACTTTTTCCTAATGCAGCAGACCTGCCTCTTGTTCTCCAATAAGTTGGTGCCAGGAACTTCCTGCACAGCTTTTCCCAAGTGGGTTTCTGATAATATTCTGTCAGAAGGGTGGTGTGCTTATCTATTTTATTTCTATTGGTGTCTGGTGGGTACAGTAGGCTTTGTAGGTCGCTGCTGCTACAGGAGAGGACTTCTTAGAGCATTGACGGAGGAAGTATAGTTTCTTCTGATGTAGAAGTCGCTAGGAGCCAAACAAAACATTGCAAAACTAAACAGGACAGAGCGTGTGCTGCACTTCAAGAGGCTGGTCTTGTTTTGACAAGAACCTAAAGCAAATACTAGCAGAGAACAAAGCAGAGAGAACAAAAAGCTGTCTTCTCCCCTGGCCAGTCAGAAATCAAGTCAGCCTGATGGACAGATCATCTCTATATGCAAGATATCCCTTTCACCCTAGGTTCTTGAGGACGGGACGTTGTTCTCTGAACCCATTGGCAGGTGAATTCCTCTGTTTAGTGCATGAGTGTTTCTCTTTAAATGGAAGGTAGTACTTTGTCCTCAGACGTGGTTGTCTGCTCTGTGTTTGTCCTCCTTCCTTGGCATTTCGTTCTCATGACCCAGGTCACTTGTAGCTCATCTCGTGTCCCTCTCTTATGCTTCTATGCACATGAGGGAAACTGTATCTTCAAAAAAAAGTCTGTGTTATTTCAGGAAGGAGTGAGGGGCTACTCTGCTGTTTCTGTTGCCACAGAAGGTCTCAAGAAGTATTAGATGCCTGCAGTCTGCCATGGACCACTCGAAATGGCTCTGCAGAATCAGCTAGATCCTCAACAGGCAATTGAAAGGGACATTTGCAAACTTTTCTCTCTGTTACCCCTGTGAGTAAGTCTTCCCCCCTGCCTGGCTCTAAGCTGGAGCTGTCCATCTCCCTGTGCCTGTCCTGCCCTCAGCTCTTCCCAATCTGGGCCCCAGGCCTCAGCTAACTGATGGATGAGATCTGCCAGTGACGGGAGCCTCAGAAGCCCATTTCACACCACTCCACATCCTGCTGAGCTATCCCAGGCAAAGCTTGCTCTTTGACACCCATGGTGCAGAGTCAAGGTGTTAGCAGGCACTGCTTCCAGCATTGGGTATCATTGACACAGCAGCAGGAGAGGCTCACAAACCAGGAAGCGGCCAGAGCCCAGCCCCTCTGCTGGCTTAATTTGCATTGAGGCTGCAGGAGAGAAGGACAAATGGTGAAAAGGACTGAAGGTGAAGGCAACATGTGATGTCCTCAGTGGCAGTGATGAGCTAGTCACAAGACAGGTAGCGAGTTTCATCCCCTCAAATCTGCCATCAGTCAAACTCCAAAATAATGTTTTCAGCCCTGACCCTGATGTTTCTAAGGTCTGGACGGTGCTCAAGATGGGAGAGTAACAAAAGGGGAGTGTGTGTACAGCTATTATAAAGAATAAAAAGAAGAAATACAGAACATGGCTTTCGTCGTGGATGGGATTTACTGCCTGCCCCCACCCTTCACGACATAGATGTGCTGTCTTCCCTGAGGACACTTCTCATTGAGAGGGGAAAAAACAGATGGTCTGATTTCTTTTTTTACTCCTAAGAGCTGCATGATGCAGTATTTAATTAGAAGAATATAAACTTCAGCAAAGACAAGTCTGGAAGGCAGAAGGGTCATTCTTGTAGTATAAAGGTGAGAGGAAGTGGTGAGCAGGCTGGAAATAACACGGAGTTAGAGAGGCTAGTTTCAGAGGATTTCTAAAGAAATAAAGTAGTTTTAATTGTGACAAATTTCACTGACCTTTCACTGGAGATAAATCTGGTTTTTTACCTTTTATTTGATCTTGTACATAGATCAGCCGTTTCAGCTGAGATCATTTCAGTTCTTGGAAAGGCATTGCAAACCTAGCTGAGATGATAGACATTTGAACTCAAAATGATCTTTCTCTTTTTCTTTAACACAAGAATTAAGCTTCGTGGAATGATTGATTTCCAAACACAATGTATCACAAGATACTACTCTGTGTCCAGAAACTGGCCTGCTGCCTTCCTCTCTCTTATTGTGCAGCAATTCTCTATTCAGTTCCCTGCTTTCTTCACACTACGTGACTGCTGTTATTATTTCATTGATATGGTTCATCCACACACGTGCACCTCACTGTATGTTTACAGCTCTCCCTACTTACAGCTGCTGTGTTGACTTTGATTGTAATGCCTCAGCCAGCTCAGGGTAGGAAAAGGGCCAGAAGGGCCATCCCTGATTGACAATTCCAATCCCCTGTTATTACAGGCAAGGGCATTCTGTCACATCTTTCATAAACATAGCAAGCTCCATCATCGAGAAGCTTTTCTGGTAACCTTTTCGGCTGGTTGTCTTGCTGGAAGCTTGTTCTACACCTCTCCTCCCCCCTTGAGAGTTCTGATTATTTGTACGTCACCCATCACACATTGCTTTGTTTTCACAAAGGCGGATAAAGAGATGGCTTCTTACAACCCCTCCTTTTTTAAGTTTGACATGTAGTTAATTCTTTGTTGTCAGTGATTAATCCCCTGGCAGAGCATTCAGAGCAGGGTAATATACAAAGTGATATGGAGCAATCAAAGGTGATGTTGATTTAGTCCCAATACCAAATCAATGCCAAGGCACCCGACCTGCTTGCTAATATATCAATAAAGCTACAGGATGAAATTCATCCTGGCATTTGAACAGAATTTAACAACTACCTCAGCATTGTGGTATCTCACTACAGAGAGCTCAATTTCACCTGCAGAGAGCACACGCTGATGTGTGCAAGACTGCCTTGGGCTTTTAAAGACCATTTCCAAGAACTGCAGAGCCAGACTTTCTCTGAAGTTAGAGAAACATATGCTGCACGTGCTAATGCACCATAAATCAGTGTTCACTAATACTCCATGGCTTTTCATGTCAGGGAAAGTTTCTAGAAAGCAGATAAGCCAGAAGAATTTATCTACAATCAAGGAAGGTGTGAGACACAGGCTGGGAAACAGCTCCTGAAGTTCAAAACTTGCCTGGCCTGTTTTTGCTTTTAAGTTTTGGAAGTGCCCCGACCTCAGGCCACCATAACCTGAAGTTCTTACAGCCTTCTAGGGAATGACACTGATGGAAAATCCACACTGGCGTAGCATTTCAAATGTGCTCAGGTTACTGGATGGTTTCTAATCGACCAACAGAAAATCAGTCAATAAAAAGCGTGTAACCAAGTACAAATACCTGTCACCAATATTATGTATGTGGGAGGTACAAATCATACGCTGTCATTTTCCAGCTTGGTGTTAAGTCAACATCTAAACCAGACGTACCAGTGGCATATGATGTTATTGTAATGAGCTACCCAAATAGATCAATGCTCTTGGTCTCATAGTAAAAAAGACACATGGGAACTCATCATGAAAACACTCTGCCTTGTAGAGGCACGTGGAACATGAGTATTCACAATCACAGAGGCTTTTGAAGCTGTGAATAACTTCTACCCACTGGAAGAAATCAGAGGCACAATATCTGCTTCTGCACAGATGACAGGAGGAGAAGGGATCCCCTGCCTCACTTGTGGAGAGGAGCACAGTTGCTTCTGGTAGGTGGTCTGTTACTGCCGAGGAGTTCAGAACTTAACTGGATGCATGTGTGTTAATTGCAAAAAAGAAGGAATTCAGCCAAGGGAAGCACCATAAAAAAAAAAAGTGAGTAAAGCTAGTCCGGGGTTTTAATTAAATGACATCAACAACAAAAAATACCAAAACAGGTACATTTTTGTGGGCAGAACTAAAATTTCCAGAAGAAATCCATGTTAGATTATGTCAAACAAAAATATTTTTTGGTTTCCAGTTGTTGAAAGTCAAATGCAATTACAATTTTTAGGAGCTGGGCACTGAAAATTGCAACACAAGCCTGGAAAACTTTGCTTTGCAATCAAAGTGGTTTTTCTTCAGGCTCCCCAATAAAAACCTGAAAAACCTTTAAGTAAAAGTTTCAGTATAAACTTTGCCAGACTAAACTTGCAGAAATAATGAGCAGTTGAAGTTGCAATTCATGTGGCTGATCTCAAGGTCTGAGAGCTCTTCAGACAACTGTAGCTGGGTGGTCACTACAGGGTTATGATGCCTGAGATCATTTGCAGTCAATGCAGAATCCATTGCAGAATAACTCAGGGTTACAGCACAGAAGGCATACTTATTCTCCTATTAGAGGAAGTTTATATAACTAAGTCAACATAAAAATACAAGCACATAATGACTAGAAAGTCTCAAAGGATCAAGGAACAAACAAATCTACTCTACCATTCCATGACAGTGCGTACGTACACAGACAGTAGTGACTTACAGCATTCCTCAGGACATAAGAACCCCAAATGCCTGTATGCCAGTGCCACCATCAGTCTGAGACAGCTGACTTCTGTATGCCCTCCTTTTCTATAGTCCCCAGCATGACTCTCTGTGTTATCCAGGGACCAGAAGTTTCTGTTCAGCAGAGCACTTGTATATGAGTCTTACTGAAAGTTAACAATAATTATGCCCTCTAGCATCTTCGTGAACACCAGTGGATGCAAACAGAACCCTGAAATTAAGCAGGTGCATTGCAGAAGTGAGACTGCAGTCATCAATCAAGAAGATCCACACTGACACATACCCCCAGATATTGATAACTTGGGACTTGCTACCTGGTACTTGAGCAACAACAGCTAGAACTGCCTGCCTGCTGGGCAGATGGGCAGGATGGAAGATCCATTCAAGCACTGGCTGAGTATCATATATTCCAGTTGTGATTTCAAATAAAGGAGATGCTTTTCTACACCCCACAAATGTTGTTTGTTTCTGTGCCAGAGTCTGAGGAATTGCATGTACCTTTTCCTGCAAGTCTAGCATAATGTCCATGTCATTCCTACATCTTCTTGTTACTGAATGGGATCTTAATAAGTAAGGTTCTAGAGTCTAGAGGAAATAGCTTTTAAAATTTGTGCTGATCATAACCAAGCTGAATGTCTGCTAGTATCATTTTTGAGGGAGTAAAAACGACACTGACTATTTACAGCTGTAGACACCCTTCTCTCTTTTACCCCCCTCTCCTTCCCCTATGGTCTCCTCCCTTGTGATAGAGAAACAGGACTGTAGATTTATACTCCATTTTCTATTTTACTGTAGGTCTCTCCACCCATTCATGAGCATTAGCTGTATCACTTCTGAGGTTTTTGTGCTAAAACCTTTAAAATTTCAACTAATCTAAAGCTTTTTTTATTTGAACTGTAAACTCTTTGAGTCTGAGATTGTCTGCTTCTCTCTCTGTGTTTATACAGTGCCAAAGACCATGAGGCTATTCTTGATTTATCATTAGCCACCACCATAACAAGTCTAACAACAACAGGATGGACAACCTGCTCCCACCTGTGCTTCGACACGAAGATTTGGAAAGTATCAGATTGTTGCTGGCAAACCCTTTATAACATGAAATAACACCCTCCTCCTACATCACAAGTTAGAACATCTTTGTCTGAACAAAATCATTTGCATGACAACATCTGCACACTGTGTTCTGCTCAGAGTTAGAAATATGTTTATGAATGCCGGTGAGGAGCTCACCCGCAGATGTGAATATGAATACGGCTGTGCCACGCAGGTAACTCTACTCTGGTGTTGTCAGATTTGGTAACCTTGGGTACTGATGATAGCAATCAAACTTGTATTACAGACATAACCCTGGGTACCAAGGTCATCCATGTTAACTTGCAGAGACACAACCAAGCATGGATGTTTGTGGGGTCATTGGCCACAGAGAGATCCAGTCAAAGGAAGATATAAGACTACAGGCCTCTGAGAGGACTGGGATTGCCATGAGAATCTCTAGGGATGTTTGGTGCAGAAAAAATAAATCTGAGGTTATCACTTTACTATATTTGACAACTTCCCTTTAGAACAAAGCTATCAGTTACAAAGGGCACTTGCAGTAGATGGTGAACGATCTCAGGTGCTTCTGCTTTGGGGAAGCAGGTGACATGTCAGTCAGTGGTCCCTCATCATCACGAATATCTCTCATTCCACTAAGCATCAGACCTGATTTGTCTCTCCCCAGATGACACAGTGGCTAGATTTAGACAGTGAGGATACATCTTATCAATCATAAGTCCTATAAATAGTTGTCATATCCATGTATGGTATCTTGCTGGAGTATTTACAGCATGATCTGAAGCCCCCTGAAGCCAACAGAAAAGATGTTGTTTACCTTACAGGGCTTTGGATCAGGCCATTATAAACTCCTTACCTCCAGGGTATGTGACCATGCTCTTCCAGGCCTGTCACAATGCACATGGCAAACCACAGTCTCTAATAGGCTTCCATTTGGACCTGCTGCATTTTCTGGCTATGGTTAAATGATCTCAATGGGAAAGAGGAAATGAAAAACACAGAATGAAAAAAGACAGGGACAAGAGTTGGAAGGAGTCCATCTTCTGCTTTGATACCTTTTCCTGCGTACGATAAGGGAAAGATTAGAGAGAAATTAAAATGAAAGAGGGCAAAGTGAGAGCAGGTTAGGAGATATCTGGTGGGAGGCACCAAGCTCTGTGGCTTGAATTCTGTTGTCTGCATTGAGATGCAGTGGGTGAGTCTATTTTCTTTGCTTAGTATTTGTTATCGTGTCTCCTACCTCAAAATGGGAACAGCAAGTCCTGAGAGGGCGTTTACTCTCAGTCCTTCTGCATGGCACATGTACCGGCAAATGAGGCTGTGTAAACTTCCTTCAGTGAAACTTCTGCAGCAGATAACATTACGCTTTATATAGCAGCAGGGAGGAGGGACAGGAAAAATGTCCCAGCTTGGAGGACTGGATGATGGGCTATTTGGTCACTCCTCTTCCAGCCCTGGTTTACTGATATACTCTGATATAACCATCCAGTGAAGTCAGCATCAATGGTACCTGGGCAGTGCTAAGTACCCTACTAACCCAGTAAGATCCTTGTGCTTGGTGCTATACAAACAGAATGGAAGGGTGGTTCCAGCTCCAGGCAAATTACAATCCAAATATAAACAAAAGGCAGAGGTTTGGGGAGAATGAGCAAAAAATGAGATTGTTTGGGCCAGCACACTAGACAGCAGAGAGCCAGAAATTTTTACTGCAAGTGGTAGCAAAAGATGACTGACAAAACCCAGGATGAACAAGGGAGAGCTGGAACCAGCTGCAGGTGGGGAAAGGGCATGCAACAGGATAAACAGCCTGCCTCTTGAGGCTGGGGCAAATGCTGATAGCAAGCAACAATCCTGAAAGACAGCTCAAGAGGTTAAGACAAGAGGCCAGGAAGAAGGAGTGGAGGGAAAGGATGCAGGTGATGTAGGATGCTGCAGAGAAGGCTGTATGGACTCCTTCCCCTAGGGCTGGCAAACCTGCCCTTTCTGAATTGGTTTGTGCCCTGAAGCAGGAGAGTTAACTTCCTTTTCTGTTGCAATCCTAGCTAGTCTAACTGCAGATAGTATTATTCATACAAGTGTCTAATAAAAGATATGGTTTGGAGCTGCTGGAGCAGAGCTCTGGAAGGTGAATGATGTTAATAATGTTTTTACTGAGGACTGAGCACTGAGTTTAAGTCTTTTTGTGCTCATCTGTCCTACAAATGAGACAAGATGGATTACAGAAGAGTGAACAAATAGAAATACATGATCCTGTTGGAGCCCTTGCGTCAGTAATCAGGAGAAGGCAGGTAGCCAGACACATCCTTTGCTTCCAGTGTCCCCATTTATCCCTGTCCATGGAAAGGAGACATTATTCCCTTTACCAGAACCTTGACTCATGAGTCAGGTTTTTTTGTGCCAAAAAGTAGTTGCAAATACCTGGCTTCTATGAGTGGGATTTTTCAGGAAGTGGGAGACAGCCCAAACACCTTGGATAAAACCAAGCCAAGCCTGAGGCAGTGTACTCAGTAGTGATTCTGGAGAACATCAGCTTTGGTTTCTGCAGAACTCTGGAGTCAGAATTTCTACCGTCCTCCCTGAACCCCTGGAAGCAAAAGGGAGAGGGGGATGACTTATTATTACACAGGAGATGTATTTCAGTGAAGAAGTTACAGGTTCAGCAGCCAAAGGAAAAGAAAGAAAAAGTCATCACCAAATGTTTTAGTTTGGTTAGAAACATGTCTCTTGTTTGGCTTCTTTGTTTTGTTGCTAAAACATTTTCAAAAATTTAGTCCTGTCACCAGAAAGCTTTAAATCAACTGAAAGTACAACATGATGATGAGTGAGTGTCATCTTAAGCCGACATCTTGGCCACCTCCCAGATCTGGGCTTGCACCCCCATGTGCTCACCCCAGAGGTGAGTGGCTCTCTAGGACTTCTGCTGATGGGGCTCAAATTTGCAAAAATAATGAATTCTTCCCTGGAACAATTCCCTCAGACAACAAAGCATGTTCTCGCCACCAAGACAGAAAAGTAGGCCCTCCCCCCTTGCTATATTAGTAGAAAAACTTGAATTGCTCCAACAAGAGATAAAGCAGAAATGCCATCTTGGATACCCCTTAGCTCTGTGACTACTTGACCCCAGTTCACTGTTACCTGATCCTCTAGAACATCTTGTTTCCTCAGCAATGAGCTATTCACAGGAAAGTTTTCACCACTCCAGAAGCTGGTGGAGGATGTCTTGTGTTCTCCATCCCGCTGTCTGCCTTTAGGCTTTCATTGTGTTATTTTTGCATGCAACCTGAGTCCCTGAGGAAGACTTAATGATAAGGTTTAGAAGACTCTTTGCGTTTGAACTTCAGCTCCTTCTCCCCATATTGCTTTGGTTTGGACCGACATTAGATTGGTCAGTGTAAAGGCATGGAACACAGCAAGGGTAGCCACCGAATCCAGCCTCAATTACATGGCAAGAGATCCCTGCCAAACACTCATGAAAGAAAGCTCTTCCATTGACACCACTGGGAGTTTAGTTTGTGTATCATCAGATATGGTTGCAACCCCAAGCTTTGCTCTGTCTCATGAGTGAGTCCCATTCTAGCTATAAAAAATTCTGCCTTTGGTGGCTATGCATGACTTGGCTGCCATGGTAACACAAACCTTAAAAAACCTCCAGGTACGACTAATCTGGTAGCAAGGGTCTATGTCTAGTGCGTGCACTACCCAAGGCAGCAGGTATGTGCTTAGCATAGCAGCTCAGGGAAGCTGGAAAACAGAAAAAAATACTGCTGCACAGTGCCTAAAGAAACTAGTTTTAGGAGTGACTTAACTGTATAAACCTGCCAAAGCAGTTAAGTCATCTGGTGGATTATTGAAGTGGATAAAGTTGTAGAGTATATAAAGGTGGTTTGTTTTTAGTGACCTAGGCTTTAGAGGACTGTTACTTTTACTAAACATGTTGTGAGTGATTTGGAACTCAGCCTTGGCAAATTTAACTAACTGATATGTTTTGACACAGTAAAAGATAACCACAGGTTTTGGGGTTCCTCTTTAGGGCTCCTCCTGAATTGCTACATGTCTCCTCTCCTCTCCTCTCCTCTCCTCTCCTCTCCTCTCCTCTCCTCTCCTCTCCTCTCCTCTCCTCTCCCCTCTATTTTTTTCCTTAATTCTGACACTTGGAAAATACGTCTGGATTTTCTAAGGGTGCCAGCATTTGGGGTATGACATTTGGGTAAATACTCATCTATGGTCTTCAGATAATAAAATATTCTATTTCCAGGGTGAGCAACCTCTACAGCTCTAGATGCAATCCATTTGCCAAGGTACACAGTCAGAAGGGACAGGCTTACATCCTTAGCCTGTCCAAAAGGTCTTTGTGCTGGCTCTGGGACACAGCTCCCTTAACACCAGCCACAGTCTGCTCCAGGAATTCTGGTTCTCCTTTGTCTCAAAACTTCCAGGGTAAAGCTCCTTGCTCCTTCCCTTGCAGACTTCCCTGCTTACTGCTGGTGAATGCTACTAGAAGTGCTGAAGCTGGCCACAGAGTACCTTGACATATTTCATTTCAGGTGCTCAATGAACTCATATGTGGCAAGCTTTACTCTGCTTAACTGTCATGTCTTTCTATAATGAAATGGAAAAGAATAGCAGGCCAATTACTGTTGCTCAGATGACTCAGGAAGCCAGTAATGAGATGAAGAATCTCTCACCACTGGTTTACCAGATTACATGTGAGTTAGATGTGGTTTCATGACCACCCTGAGCCAATCTGTGTCCAGCTTTTTCCAAAATCATAGCATTGTTCTCCTGCCCCTGTCCATGAGTTCTCATCCCTTCCCTTGTGCCAGCTGTAGTGCTCGTGCATCTGGGAAACTGAGCACATCAGTCTGATCCAGCTAAAGGCTTCATCCAGCAGAAAACAGGAAAAAAAGGGAAGAGTTCCCTCATCTGTCTGAATCCCCTGATCTGTCTGGCCACCCAACCACACACAATCTCCAAGGCGCACAGGCAATGGGGTAGCAATGCGTGATGTAGGGCTGAGTCACTCCTTTCAGATGTAGTGCAAATTAGATTGCTTTAAGACAATGCTAAAAGCAGAGAGACAACAAAAACATCTTTTTCATCTAGGAATTAAAAGACTATTCATTTGTCATCATTATGTTGTCTAACGTCTTTACAATAATTACTACAAAGCTAAAGGATGGGGCTCATCTCTGCTCATTTATCCAGCTAGTTTTAGGTTCTCAGATCCCTCTAATCAATGGAGAGAAAAACTTCCAGAGGAAGATGCATCTGATACAAACATTGGCTTTTAAGTGGACTGAGACATCTTCTGAAGATCAAAGAATCATAGAATGATTTGGGTTGGAAGGGACCTTTAAGGATCGTCTAGTTCCAACCCCACTGCCATGGGAAGGGACATCTTTCACTACTTCAGGTTGCTCAAAGCCCTATCCAACCTGACAATGAGTACTTTCAATGACAGGGCATCTACAACTTCTCTGGGCAACCTGTTCCAGTGTCTTACCACCCTCATCATAGATAATTTCTTCCTTATATCCAATCTATATCTACCCTCTTTCACTTTAAAACTATTACCCTTTGTCCTATCACTACAGGTCCTGGTAAAAAGTCTTTCTCCATCTTTCTCATAAGCTTCCTTTAAGAAGTGAAAAGCCACAATAAGGTGTCCCCAGAGCCATCTCTTCTCCAGGCTGAACAAACCCAATTGTCAGTCTTTCCTTATAGCAAAAGTGTTCCAGGCCTTTGATCATTTCCATGACACTCCCCTGGACTTGCTCTAACAGGTCAGATGCTTTTGACTATAGAGTAAATTCCAGCTCCACCTCCAGGACATCTGCATTTCACATCCCATCTTGTTCTTGACTGGAGTCTGGCTCAGAAATCTTTACACTCTGGGAACCGTGCTGAAGAGTGCACGCACCCTCCACATTGATGTATTCCTGGTGAATGCCTGTTCCCCTTCATCTCTCCTGCCCTCCTGCACTGGACTGCACCTGCATGGGCCTAACATTCCTTCAGTGAGGTTTGGCTCAGACTTGTAAGGCCAGCAACAGATTCACAGAGATAGGGTTTCTAATGTCGCAGCAATTGCCCCAACAAGAAGAAGACATCATGAACATCAGCTTTGTTGTGCCCTGCTTTCTGTCTGCAGCACACTAAGCAGGGCACATGCTGGGCATGAGGCATCCCAGCTTTCTGAGCTCTGCCTGGGAAAGTCGGGCAGAAATGTATCCTTCCAGAGAGTAATTGATTTGGGAGGCTAGAGGGAAGACGGAAGAGACATCATTTTATTAATAATTTTTTGCAGCCATTTTCCCTCCGGAAGTACTTTTCTGCTATCTTAGGGCAAGGTCTAGGATTGTATAACTTAAAAGATCTGGTATGGAGATTTTGATCATAACGACTTAATTAAATGAGGTGTTTGGGGAGTTTAATATTACATCGTTGCTGATGGCTGGCTGATTGTTTTACTTGCCTTTGATCAACTGTGTGAGTGGAGGGTCATCCCAATCACTGTGGGACTATGGTATCCGTCATCACCCCTCAGTCCTATTTGTCTTGCGTGTGTATGCAGAAGGCCTGCTTTTGATGAACTGTGAAAAGAAAGATGAACTGTTGTAATGAAAACATTCCTTCCCCAAGATCCTCTTTAGACAACATTCAATTGGTTTGACCTTGTCCCCTCTCGCAGAGGACGGTAATGATTCCTGCAGATGGCTGGGTCATTCCTTGGACACTTGGGAGCAAGGGAGCCGGATTCTCCGTCTGTGTTAGCTCTCCAGTTATGCAGGCTGCAGCTGGGAAATGCAAGAGGAGCATGGGTAGACATACCTGAGACAGTTGTCATCTAGCCTTTTGGAGTCCTTATAAATGTCCTGGGCTGCCTATTTATACTCGGAGGACTTTACCTAGGCTTGTTTTGCTCATAGCACATGCATGCACTAGGTAGCCAGAAAGAGCTGGATCTCTCAGGGCTGCAGTCTCCTCTCTGGCTGAAGCAAAGGCATGGCCTGAGGGAAGCCATTTGAGACATCAGCCTGTCTTCCCTTGCCCAAATATTAGTAAACGGTCTGTTAGCTGAGCTAGTGGTCTCCTGAATTAACTCCCTCTTGCTCCCAAAGAGGCAGTCTTCTCTGATTATGTCACGTTTTAAAAAGTGACATAAGAGCTGGTGGTGAACACAGCCTTCATGTTCATCCCCGCAGTTTTAGGGAGATGGAATTCCTGGATCAGACTCAGAGAGATGTTCCTGTCTCTCTGTCAGCTGAAAAGGTGACTGACTGTGTTGGAAATGGTTGTCTGTTCACCTTCAGGGGAGGAGAGCAGAAAGACTTTCCAGTACTTTTACTGCTTAGTAAGAGAAAGTGAAAAGAAACAGCTCTGTGTAATATAAGGATTTAAAAATATTTGGAAGCTGAACACCAGTAACTACATACTTGGAGGCATCAAAGGGCACAATGAACCCTTGTACAAACACTTAGTAGTGGCCTGTGCCTGGCCTGAAGAGTTACGGCAAGAGTAAGGAAGAAAGAGAAAGGATGAATGGGGAAAAGAGAGGACATGAGAGCAATGGGATTTGTATGATGTCACACACCCAGACCACAAAACTGGAGCCCAAACAGTCTCAGTTGGTGTCCTGTTTGTGAGGCCACTGAGTCTAGTCTGGTGGCCCTTGAAATACCTGTCTTTAGCTGAGGTCAGTCTCCACTTCCGCCTGAATAGTCTGAGGATGTCATGGCACATCAAACTCTCACAGTCACATAAGCTGGTCCACAGGTCCTCCAGCAGCACTGTCAAACACACTTTAATGCAGTTTATCTTTTTCAGTAGTGCAGTTATCCTGTCCTCCTGTGGCTCCTCCAAAAGGAGCTGCAACTGTTTTAGTGACGTAAGTCTTGCCTCTGGAAATACGCATAAATGAAGTGTATGTCTACTGACCTAATCCTGCTCGTTTCCTTGTTCTTCCTTCGTTTCAGCAGTTTCATGAAAATGCAGTCATTGTCTGCATCGCAGTTATAAGACACCTTGACACTTGGGCGCAGGCCAAATACTGACCGTTCTTGTTTTGTCGTGCTTCAGTGAAGCAAAAATGCCACCCTTTCTCCAGGAAATAGCACAGCTACCTGCATCTAGGTACCTATAATAAGAAGCCTTTTGCCAAATGCTGCTCTGCAGCTCAGAGTGGTAGGGGTGGGCTTTTCTGCCTACCTCGGCAGCACAGAATCATGTAGGCATGACTCATTTAATCTGTTCAGTCACGTTTCCTTCCATTTTGGGTTCCTTAGGTATTACTGCCTGGGCTGGCCTCACTTTCTCTTGACCGCTGCCAGAGGCACATGTCAATTTAGTCACCTGGAAGACTATAGCCCTGTCGTTTACCTAAAGTCAAGGGCTCTGTACTGGGGTATTCCAGTTTGACTGGTCCCAGTGGGATATGAAAGCAGCCAGTGTGCTTCACTGTTTTACCACCCCCATGACTTGCTCTGTTGTGCATTAAGCCTGCAATGCCCCGTCACTGCCCTGGGTGAATAGTGCTTCCCGATGAGGTTTGCAGATTTAGCGGCATTCATTCAGCCAGAATTCCTCAATGGTCTGAAAAGATGTTTTGCCTCAGCAAGAAGTGCAGCACTAGGTGTGCAGCTGGCAGGAGTGGCAGTCAGGGAAAGATCAGGCTTGGGATTCCCCTGCAGGACTTTTTTCAGCCAAAGAACCTTACCCAAATACGTTTGTATAAGAGAAGAAGAGGTCCCTCCAACTGGTATCTGAAGCAGTGCAATGAGGCTAAAACCCCAAGCTGCGTTCAGGACACAACTGGGTGGGTAGCAGCAGTTTGCAGTGCATGCGGCAACAGGCACTGAGAGATTACTTGCTCCAGTAACTCGGACTGAGTGTTCAGGACCCAAAGTAAACACACAAGCCACTGTGCTGTACAAAGGCTTAATACCCTATGTTCATAAAACACCTTTCATTCAGCGGCATTTTCAAGCATTAGTATATCCTGTGTGCATGGAGCAGAGGGTGAAGCTGAACTTGGTAACCTTTGCCCCAAGCAGCGGTGGGAAGAACAACCAGGCATTCATGCAGCGCCTAAGCCCTGGGTGCACCAGATGTACCCTGCACCAGCCCTGGCCCTGCACCACGTGCATGGTTGCTGGCCATCTGGGATCCAGGTGATCCACGCTCCCAGAGACAAGGTGGGCACACACAGTGCGACCTGTAGTCACATCGGTTGTGTTTGTGAGAGAACATAAAAGGAGTTAGGTGTCCAGGGCCCGCTGGGAGGAATACCTCCAAATAGCAAAATAACTGAATGCTTTGGCACCCCCTCAAAGATCTCCCAGAAACACAATCACAAAAGAAAACCAAACACTGAATGTGATCAGCAAAATTATTTGACTTATTTCATCGGCCAACACATGAAGGTTGCAATCCCACTGCCCAGGGTATGCACCTCTCTGTCTTGCTAAGTACTTCTAAAGCATCTGATGGTATTTATATCCCAGCCCTGACTTTTTGCCAGCACTAGACTAGTCAGCAGGAAAACTTTCTCCTCCCTCAGTGCATGTCAGCAGATATGTTCAGAAGCCACATGCATATCCCAAGTATTGGGCTACTGACTGAGAGCACCAAGCTCTTGTCCTCTGAGCATAGAAAGCTCTCCAGCTGCCTGGGGAGGGTGAAAAAATTCTCCAGGAGCTGCCATCTTGGGAACATTGTTCTACCAGACTTGTATGTTTGCAAGATGTGCAAAAGGAAGGATACAATAATTGACATTTGTTTGATTTCCCAATTTTTAAGAGGCCCGGTATGTAAACCCAAAACATTCTCCCTCTGCAATGGAAACTTTCTCATTGGAGGAAAGTTACCTTTATTTAGGTGCAATGACAGAACCAAGGGTTGTGCACCATTACATTAAACTGGCTAACATTTGTCAAATAGTTAGAGAACATAACTGTTCCTCTGAAAGTATTTTTGAAAATATTTCAATATTTTTCCATAGCCTTCATTTCTGGCATTTATTCTAGATTTTTTAATTGCTGTTTCCCTTGGTCAGCATAGCCACATAATGAGTTTTTCAAAGACAGAAAGAAAAAAGAAAATTTTGCTTGAAAGAAAATGTTTAATTTGAAATTAAGAATTTCACATTCCTATTTTTTTTCCAAGAAGAGAAAGACGGATTTCAAAATCTGTGCAACTAACAAATCCATGGAAAAATAAGCACCTTTTAAAGCTACAGAAATTGCTGACCTTCAAGACTTTGCAGATGAAAGAAAAAATATCCACCCATTTCTAGATTGAGGTGAAATTAGAAATTGCATGCCTCTGCACTCCCAGATGAATGTCAAATCTTGCACTTCATCAGCATTTATCATTATTCCTACTTAAAAATGGGTCTGTCACAGATGAAGTGGAAGGTTGAAGGAATTCGCTGCCCCTTGGCTGGTGCACGTGTCTCACAGCTAAATTCCAGAATTGTCACAAAAGAGGACAAAAGGACGCAGAGGAGCAACAGAAAGGAGCTGGACTCTCAAACAGGGGAGAGCTGCTTTCTGTGGAGACGTCTGAAATGCCTTTTAATTCTAAACTAGCCTGTGGTGCTTGCATTGACTTAGCTGCATGGGATATTTCCACCCAGCTCATTGCAGTGAAGCCGAGCTCCAACATCCCTGGGGAGCAGCATCACAGGCAGCCACAGCCTGATGAGCCCCAGGCCACCGCTGCCATCCAGCCTTCCCCTCCTCCTGCACTGACCCACAGCGGGGCACTCCTCCAGGCAAACACTGGCTGCATAATTCTCCCTCATAAAAAATGGACAGGATTACAGAAAAGGAAGGGCTAAAAATACAAGCCTAGTGAACCTGCTGAAAAGGCAGCTTCTTTGCTGGGTCTTAAACCCCTGCTCGCCTCGCAGTGTTTATATCTGTGAGGGCGTGCATGCCACTGTTTTACACAGGTTTAATATATGCATGGCAGTGTGCCCTTGGCTTTTTCTTTTTATTTAATCCTTGACTTGACAGTGTTTGAACTTGCTTCCCTGTGAAACCGGAGAAGGAGCGATTGTTACGTGCATCAGGTTTTGCCTTTGTTTTGTTTCTCTCACTTTTATTGAGTTACATAAAGAAACTCAGCAACTCCTGGCTGCTCCTAACTGGTTGGGTGTCTCTTTGATTCTGTATACGGGGGCATCAAAGTGTACCTCAGTGCAATGACCCCCATATTGGCCACCACAGAAAGGATGGGTTAGGATGTTGCTGAGGACAGCAGGGATCCTTATTTTTCACATCAGCTGAGAAACCTGCCCTTCACACTTCTTTGTGTCTGTAACTCCCTTAAAGGGGAGTCCCTGAGACATCTTTGGAATTTTCCTCTGCACAAATTTAGGATGGACAACTCACCTAAATTCCTTCTCCCATCAGACAACAATCCACAAAACTAGATAGTGGCCTGGTTGCAAAACACCCACCAGAGAATTAAAAATCAGCTTTGTGACTTTCCGCTTTGATAATAGAAATCATTCATAACTGAGCTGGAAGGAACTTTTAAAGGTCATCTTGCCCTTCCACCAGCTTCCAGATAGGATCAGCCATGCTGAAGGTGCTTTAGCTGAGATAGTTATCTCAGCCTCTACTAAAGCCTTCCTGCAGCAGTGCTTTCACACAGCAAGCCATACCAGTGGTGCACAAGTCTCACAACTGGAAACTGTCTCGTAATGTCTCACCTGAATTCCCTTTGTTGCACTTAAAGCCCATTTATTCCTTTCTTGTTCCAAGTAGACACGAAGAACAGCTTATCCTTCCTCCTTGCAGCATCCTTTCACATACTTGAAGGGTGTTATCACGTCTACCCGTCTTCAATTCCCTAGACTAAACAAACCCAACTCTTTCAGTCTTTCCTCATAGCTCATGTTTTCTAGCTCTCTCATGACTCTTGTTCCTGCCTACTGGACTCTCCAGTTGGTCAACATCCTCTTGAAGTCTGATGCGCACAAGTGGAAGCAGATTGATTCAACAGGTTACTCCAGGCCAAAGGACAGAGTGGAATAGTTTCAAAATTGAGGGATCCTCACCACAAATAACCTATACACTCTAGCTGTGGCACCTCTGTAAAACTTGGCTCTGGGTCAGACTGGCAGCCTCCCGGAGAAGCAGCAGATGCATAGATGAATATCAGCACCTTGGGCTCATCCTGGAACCTAATAGGCAGCTGTAGAGAAAAAAAGCAAACAAACAACAAACCACTAGAACTGGCATAGTGGACTCACTGCATGAGACACTTCCTGATATATGGGCTGTTAAATTTGCTTCTGCTTCAGTTTCTGGATAGATTTAGGATGAGGCGCTCTGAAGAGCACATGAAGAATGAAGGATCCTCTAACAGTTTGTTAGCAAAGTATTCAGGGACAAGTGGCATTGTCCTGTTGGCATAGAAAAAAAACTTCTTCCCTTTCACATCCCCAGGCTTATTCTTCAGGTGAGGGAATATTTCAGTATGTCTATACTGCATTTCCAAAATGCTCAGAGCAAACCCCGGACTAGTCTGTACTGAGCACAGTACAAAGCCTGAAAGGCAGGTGAGCTCCCTTTTGAAATCATGGGATACTGCCCTCTGAGCAGGGAGGACAGGCTTAGTCACTGCTCCACACTGACACAGCTCTTTTGCTTCTGGTCCTGCCGTTAGCTCTGTGGCCAGCACTGGGATCTTTGCAGCGTGCTTCATCTCATGGTGCAGATGTACCCTAAGGAGCTCGTTGGGTTTGTGGGAAAGGTTCTCACTCCTAGAGTCGGTTTTCAAGGCAGTAGGATTTCTGTCTGATTTCATTGCCATGTTGCAGGTGTTTTTCTGTGGAAATTGCTCTTTCCAAATTCTAACCTTAACATCCCTCAAAGAGCTTGTCCTTCATGAACCAAAATCCTTAGCTCCTGTGAAGTGAAGACAATGGAAGGACGTGTTAAAACAGCCATGCTGCTACACCTCAGGCAAGGCTCAGCTCCACTCTCTTCTGGGGAACTGCTCAAATACATTTTGGCTATGATTTGCGCCAAGATTTTTCAGTTAATATTTGCAAAATTTAATCACAACAGCCCAGATTCTGCATTGCCTTAATCCCATTGAATTGTTCCTTAGTCTGCAGCGAGCGCCTCGGGTTTCAATTAGACTATTCACGGTTATGGGCACTTTTGAATAAGAAGGGATCAAAACCTGATTCTGGAAATCTGGTTGCAGAACATGTTCATCCAAACCAAGGCTGCATTTCAGCTGCCCAGTCCACAGCATGTTATAAAAAGGGAAGATTTAAATACACACTGTACTGGACCATTGTAGCAAAAGACTGTAAGGACCAATCTTGCTTGAAAGAGAAGAATGTAGACTGACTCATTGCAAAGCATCTCCCTGAAAAGCTCCCTCTTTAAATGAAATGGAGGTCAAACCAGGAAAACAAGCAGTACCTACCCCAGGAGGCACGCTTGCCTCCTGAGTGCCAGATAATAATAAACGATGTGTTTGTAATCCACAGCAGAGATACAATGGCATTTTCTTTGACATCAAATGGTAAAGAGGGAGTGAATAGTTCTGTAAAGTGCTTTTTCCAACTCAGGGTGAAAGATCTTTCACCAGAGAGAGGATGATCTCTGGGGATTGTTGTTCCTATCTTTTCATTTCACATCAGCATGAAGAATCCGGCAAAAGAGAGAACTGTTTATGTACCTAATACTGCATAATTTCAGGAAGAAAAGAGATTCAACTACTACTAAAGTGAGCCAATAAATTATACATATGCAGGAAGGGGGAGAAACCGAATGGGAAAAATCTTGGAACTGTTTACACTGAGTGTTTTTAATTCAGCCTGAAAGCTCCTTTCAGATGTACGGATAAAGAGAGGTAATTCCTCCTCCCCCGAGAGAACAGCCACGGTAGGACTGAGAGGGCACTCCTGGCAGCAACAGTAGAGGGTGGCCAGGGAAACTCAGGATCCATACATGTGCAGTGGGAGGAAATTAATTCCAGCAGAACAGAATCAACTCAGTTATAATTTGACCAGATCAATCTATATCACTCCTCCACACATACCAAATGCCATCCAGAATGATCTTCCGTGCAACTAAATAGTCTGGGCTCAGTCCTGTTCCCCACCAAAAGATTAGAGGGCAGGCTTAAATTTACTGCAGGATGTTTTAATTCTCTGTATTAATGCCATCTTTAAAAAACTGCAGCGGGTTTTATTCTCTGGTTATTTCCTAAGGCCACATGTTGGCTCAGCAGTCCTGGGTTTCACTGAAACACCTGCTCTTTACAGGCTCCGTTGACTGAAGGACAAGGTAATTAGGTAACTTACCCAAAGGTCACATGGTGAGTAAAGTAGGATTAGCACTCAAGTTCCTCCTGGCAACTAGTCCTGTGCTGTGACAATTAGAAAAGGTTAACCATCCTCTTTTAGCTTTTGTTTTCCATCTTCCAGAATGGGGCAGCACGTACGCAGGGCTGGGCTGTGTTACATTGCCTCAGCAGTATTTTGGAAAAAAACCCCACAAAACAAACAAAGAACTCACCCCAAAAAGGGCTTTTAAAAGTCATCATATCTGGTGGGATGTGGTACTTGAGAGGGACTGGAGCAAAACAGTGGATTAAACTAAGCACACTGAATATGAATTCTGGAAAATGCCCCACTCCCTCGTTAATCCCTGAGCACAGACCTTGCACGCCCGCTGCTGTGTAACGCTTTGTCATGCTGCTGCCTGCCTTCTGCTTGGAAGTCACCCTGGCTTCCCTTGCCCATCTGCCCTGCAGGCAGATGTGAGCTGGCAAATATTAGTAAAGGATCTGTCAGATGAGTTACAAATCTCCTGCCTTAACTCCTGCTTGCCTAAGACCTCTTGCCCTAGTCCCCTATGCTGGCACGGTGAGGCCAGGCCTGCCAGCTGGCATAAACCTCCGTAGAAACCAGCTGCATTGGAGTCCTTGGCCACGTTGCACAGTGCTGTGCACGTGTGTGTACCTGCTGCCATTGTGGTCCTCAGCAGGACTGGTTTGGTCATGCCAATTTTGAGCAGGCATGCCTGGGAGCACAAGGAAGCAGTCTTCCATGCATGCTGGTCTGCACCCACAGCCCACTGGTCTCTTCTCCAGCCTCTCTTCACTTGCCTTGCCCACAGCCCCATATCCTGCTACTTGCAGGCTACAAAGGAGAAAAGATGCTGCAAAGGAGCACAAGGCCTCTGTCCTCATTCTGGGGGGAACTTGTGCTATCCTGAAGAACACACCGTAACTCAGCTTGGATCTGCATGTGTCAACACCTAATCTCCCACAAAATGCCTGATCCCTCTTGATGAATTGCCCAAGTGCATGAGCAGACAGCTCTCCATCTTGATTTGGGGGCAGCCTTGAGGGGACACATCTGGTCTTCCTTCTTTGGGGGAGTTTGGTAGGAAGGCATAAGTAATCTAAAGAAAGGACTTCTGAGTGTGCCAGGGCACAATGTCCCTCCACCCACAACCTTGGTGGCATCTAGATAACAGTACCAGCACAGAGAGGTTCTCAGGGTGATGTTTTGGGAACACTGGCTGTGGCCTTTCCTCCACTACTGTGATTAAAAAGAGCAAATGTGTTTTATCGTAGAGAGCAGTGATGGATTTTGGCTCTGGCCAGGAATGAGGTGTGTATCACTTGATGACACATATCTCATTCCCATGCTCTGTGCTCTTATCTCTCAATGTCATCTCCTCAAGACTCTTCCCATTGGCCTAAGCAGTGCCCCTGGGGGCCAAGGACCTCAGCTGTTTCCAAGCAAGGTCAGGAGGCTCCCTCTGAGGAAGGTGGATCTTCTGAGTCCTCCTCCAGTCCCTTGAGTGCTGCACCTCCCTCCTTCTCTTGCTAGTGAGCAAGATCAATGGGTGAAGATCAATTGCTGTGCTGCTGGAGCTTGCTGAATACACTTTACCCACAACCTTCACCAGGAGTGCGCGTGGGATGGGCACTCATCTGCCACAGTTCCAGAAGGGACATACCACAGCAGGCAGTTTACCTGGCTGCTGTATTCTCCTCTCCTGCTATAAATACAGCCTTTGGGTAAAGGGCTGAAATGAAAAAAAAAATCCATTCACGCATTGCAATGTGTAATGGCAGACAGCCATTTCTCTGCCTGCTAGCTGCTTTAAATTCAGGTGGCTTTATCAGCTGAGAACTTACTGGACCATTCATCAGAAGCAGCTGTTTCAGAGTCAGCCAGGGACTACCTCCCAGATACTAGCTGTTCAGGATTTGCATAACTTAAATTCACAGCCATTGAGAGTACTCGCAAAAGCGAGACCTGCTCCTAAGGTGTGAGCAGGACAGCTTGACTTTAAAAAGTCAGATCATATTTCTCATGTGTTAGAAAGAACACCTGTTTAAACCATGCAGATCTGACTAGCAGTGGGCATGTTTTGGGCACTGACCCGTTAATAGAAAGGGTGGGGCTTTGCAGTCATTAACAGCGATCAGCAACTGAAACAAACAGGATGAAAAAAATCAGCAATTTCTTTAACCTGAGGATAGGCAGGAGGGTGAAGATCATGGCTGAAATAAACCTGTAGTACATCATGTCTTATCCCCAGTTGCTGGCCTTCTGACATGCCCACCAGTAAGAGACAAGAACTTCAAAAAAACATTAATCATTTCTATTCCTAGAAAAATCCATAGTACTAAATGGGACTAATGACTCTGGACTGGCAAGAGGGTCCAGAACAAGGCATTATCAACGGAGTATAACACTCCCACACTAAAAAATTATACTATTCCTTCTGAGATCTTTTCACAAACCTTGATTAAAGGTCCAAGAAGAAAGAACACACTTCCTTTGCACATTTTCATCAGCAAGCAGTATTGAGGGGCTTGCATGCCACCTCCTTCTCACTTCTTGCAGAAAGGGCTGTCGGAGGGAATGTTTCTGCCGGTCTGAACTGCAGATGTTCCCCAGCCTGCTCCCCTACCACCCATGTCCCCTCACAGGTGTTTTCAGCATAGTCCTTTTGTTCTCCCATTCATAAACCGCTGTGCAAGTGGGACAGGTTGCTGATCAACAGCCGTCTATCTGACTTTCTCTGAAAGCAACTGTCTGTGTGCCACCTAAAATAAGTGACTGGGGCTACCCCCTCACCTACAGCTCTGAGGACACCACTGAGGTAGTGAAACCTTGGGTGGCTGCCCACTCCCAGGGACAGCCCTGGCAGATGAAATTCTCATCTGCTCCATGTATTAGCATTGTCTGTCTCAGCAGCGCAAAGGTCTTGAATGCCAAGTTACGTATGCCTTCTGAAACAGGCAGAGGTATCTTTCACAATCAATAAATTGAAAAAATATGCCTGGTGCCTGCAACAATAGCAATCGATCACCAAAAAGACTAAAGGACAGAAAGCATTTGGATATGAAACACACGTACAGTTTACACAGTGCCTTGACTTTGTGCTAGACACTTAATACTTTTGGAGAGCTGTGGTATTATGGGACTCTGTAAGCCATGTAGAGCCCTTGCAGTATGACAGCCATGTATGGCCACTAGAGACTCAGTAATGTGTCATTAAAGGTCATCAGCACCACAGACAATACTTCAATATGCAGTTATTTTGGGAAAGATCAAACCTATCAAAAATAATTGGTATTTCACTACATCAAAGACAGTTTACTGACATTCAGTGAAGCACATCTCCTTACATCCTGGAGAAAGGAATGAGCCTCATAAAATAATAAATATCTTTGCATTTTATCTCTTCATGCCTCTATCTATGGTGGTATTTATATTGCCCCTATAACTAGCCTCTGGGCATTTACCTCACCTGATTAGAGTACAGAACTACTAAACAGACATGACTTGTGTACAAAACCAAACTCATTTTCATAAAACAGCTTTATGAAGGAGAGACAAACCTGTTGATGGAGTGCATTTAGTCAAAGAACATTTTGCTGCAACAAGGGTTTTTTGTTTAGCAGGATGGTGCTTGATTGGTGCCGTGTAATTGAAAGGATTTCTCTCTTAAGATATGACAGCAAAACCAGTCAAAACACCAGAGGTCTGAAACTTCACTGTATTTCAGATCTTTTGCAGCAGAGCATAGGAGTTCATATGCCTGAGTCTTTGGTCATTGGCAAATTCTGCATGGGGCAGGAATATCAACAGGAGAGCTGTATATTACTGCTCTTATAGTCCTCTTTGCAGAGAGAGTGGACAAACGTCCATGATCAGACCCATGGTCTACTCCAGCTACTCTCAGCTGCCAGAGAAGGCTTTTGTGGCATGGCTGAGCAAACCCTGAGGCTGCTCTGATCAGTGTAATACCTTTATGCCAGCCCCAGGGGTCACGGACAGTACAAAGGTACCTTCAGAGACCACCATGGGGGGGAGCAGACCCTCTTCTGCTCACTGAGCTTTGGAGCAGAGAGCTACCTGTATTTCAGGTGGCAGTAACCCAGAGAAGGGCTTTGACCATCACCAGCATGCCCAGTTTTGCTTCACAGGCTGACCAGCACAGCAAAGGAGACAGATATTGCCAGAGTCACCAGGACAGAGGTGGTGGGCTGAGGACCCTCCCCCTGCTGCCCCGGGGCTGGGGTGACCCCCACCCATGGGCTGGGCTCCAGGTCATCCTGGACCTGGCCACTATCCTCACCAGGTGACTGTCACCCTTCTGGAGAATGGAGCAGCATCTGCTGTGGGACTGGCTGCAGGGGGATCTGTGGAGACCACCACAGCCAGAGGAGGCCAGGGAAGGTGGCTTTTATACCCTATTATCAGCACACCAGAGGTTACTCCCACTGGGGACTTGGCAGCTTGGCAGCCGCAGGCATGACTGATGGGGGCAGGAGGGATTAGCATACAAAATCTCTTTCGGGAAGATGTCCCCTGGAAGTATGTCATCATGTCACCGACAGCACCAGGCTGACACAGCCTGATCACTCTCCTGTCGCCCTTTTGTGGGCCTGGGAGGGTGAGCACTGTCCAGCCATCTCCCCCTGTGCTACAGGATGGCCTGGCTGGAGCTGATGTCCCCAGAAGTGCACAGGGGCTCCCTGTCACTCCTGGATCCAGCATCCCTCACCCCTCCGGCTCCATCCCAGCTGGCATCCCCTGCATGCTTTGCAGTGGGGCTGCCTGTTCAGGCTCCCCCCAGCAGCCAGCCACCCATCCCTGAGCCATCCTCAGGCTGCTGCCCCAGCTCTGGGCTACACTGCTGAGCCTCCCCCTGTACCCGCACACTGCTGCTGGAGGAAAGGAGGATGAACACTGAGCCCTGCTACTGGTTAAATGAGGCAGTCTGTGCTTTTGTGAAGGAAGAGAAGCAAGCTGTTACCTTCCTGAGCATGAAAGGCCACTACCCTCAAAAGAAAGCCTGCACAATAAATCATTTCTGAGGATTACTGGGCAAACCTTGGACATGGGAATGTAGAAGCCAGTGGCACTGCACAACACACCCCATCCTGACCTCTGAAGCAATGCCACAGTCTCCACTGTTTTCCAAAGCAACACACTTGCAGTTCCAGATGATCCCAAATACCAGGATGCCCCAGCCATTGACTCAGAGATGCCACTCATAGGCACAGAGGGACACAAGAGGCCATAAGACCTTCCTTGCAGTGCTTTCTTTTTGCAGTGCTTTTGTCCCACAGAAAGCTGGACTGCCAAAACTGGACACAAAACCTCCCACAGAAACCCCTTTCAGGCTCTGGCCCAGCATGCCACCTGCCGTCATGTTCCCCTGCATCTCCCCAGCTGTCCTCAGGAGGCTCTCACAGCAGAGGCACCTGGGCTGCAGCCAAGTTGGCATGAAGTTTGCATGAATCTCGAGACATTTTATGACTTTAATAATGTTTAGCCGAAATAAGTGGGGCTGTTTACAGCCCAGGCTCAACCTAACTAAAAGCATTTCTTAGTAGGGTGGTGGGAATATAAATCCTCTCGCCTCTCTGTCATTGACCTTTCTGTGGGAGGAGAAGCAGTGCAGAGGCATGTGGATAGCAGATTACACTCATGTGCCATTGTGCCAGCACTGTATCCATTACGAGCTTCTGCCCTTGTTCTTAGAGAACGTGTTCCAGTAATAATATACCTCAGTGAACTTTTCCATCATGCGATCATGGTTTCTTCCATGGGAGCTGCAGTAGCATGTTACGATTTACTGGATTTAATTGACCAATAACCATTTTCTTACTGTAGTAACATAATGCTGCAAAGTTTTCTGAAATGAAAAAGCAGTGACCACACTTTTAATGAGGGATTCACTTCCACGTTTACACCTGCAAATAGGAAATTTTCTCTCACATGTAAGTGAATCTTTATGTTTATATACTGGATTTTATATACCTGATTTATGCTTCCTGTCAGACAGCACTGAAGGCCAAATACTTGAACTGACAACCGTGAAAAAATTGTGAGCACAGGGACAAAAAGCAAATGCTAATTTTGCTACTGAGAACCCTGAAAGGGAGATTTATACTTTTGAAAATGCTTAAAAAGAAACTCATGATGTTGTGAATAAAGCACCAATATATTGTAACCAGGACAGGACATCACTGTTGATTTATATTGAAGTAATGTAATCATGTTTGTTATAATCATTTCAGAGGGAAGAAATTCACAGAGAAGTGCAATGATGACTCAAGTTTTTGTCATAGCAAAACAATAAAAACTGCAGAATTTATCGCTTTATAATCAAGTTTTTATTCACACCAAATGTAATCAGATAACAAAGTCCACCTCCTAAGTCTTTTCTCAGAACAGTCTGGCTAAAGTTCTTCCCTCAGCTTTGTTCAGCTCAGATCCTAGATTGCATGAAAATGGTTCTTGGTGAAAAAATTGCACCCTGCAGAGAGAGATTTAAGAAACTCTATCTATTTAGCTGATCAAAGAGACAGCTAAGAGACAACTTGATTAGGGATGAGAAGTGTCTGCACAAGAGAGTATCTAGAAAGAGAGGTTTTTTACTCTGAAATGTGGAAGCTAAAGTGCAAAAACTTAAGAGCAGCAATAAGCCCTTAATAGCGGAGGTGTTAGCACTGGAGTAGATTCTCATGAGAGTTCCAGATTTTTCATTATTTTAAGTCTTTTGTCAACAGTTGATTTTTTTCTAAAAAATATGGCTGGTTCAATCCCAGATTATTTGTGGGGGCAAATAAAAAAAGAATGATTGTGTGAAATGCTATTGCCTGTGACTTGGCTAGAGCAGATTTCCTCTTTAGGCATTCACATATTCCCAGGGCCCCAACCCATTATGTTGTCTACATCTGTAGACCGAAGCTCCCTTTTCTCCATGACTCGTCTCAAAACACGTCTAGGGCACTGGCTTTCATTGCTGTTCTGTGTAGAGATGTAGCCTCAAACACAACTGCTGTGTGTTCCAGCAACCACTTTCAAAGCACCCCATTCTTCAGGACCACAGGTACCTGGGAGATCTGGTTCTCTTCTGTAAGCTTTTAGGGCATGTGGTTTGTAGTTTGAAAAGGTAACACGCCTTGGGTTTGAGATGCAATTCAGGAACAATTTAGCTCTTTACTCAGCACCAGAAATGCATAGAAGATAAAACAGAAATGAAAAAGCTCTGCATAGATTTCTTTCCTTCAATGTCCTCTTTATGCTAGGGTAAGATTGAGTTTGGACCAGTTCCTCCACTAGCTCAGCTGATAAACCAGACTTGTTCCCAGTACGAAAATCACAGTGTATCCTTCCCTTTCCTCCACAAAGATTATTTTAGGTCCTTGGAAGAATCCCACAAAAGTCCTCATCAAATAATTTTTTTTTAATCCCCTCTGTTCTTTGTCCTGTTCTATTTCCATTCTCCAGTCCCTCTCTATGTAGATGTGAGCTGTGTTCCCACCAACGTCATTAGCATATCAATTGTTTGCTCAGAGGACGGTCATTATGACTCTGTTCAGTCTCTGTTATTACTCCTTGCCCTTAGACTGGTCCTAGAGGCCTTGTCAGCAAAGGCAGAAACAGAAAACATTGCATGATAGGGCAATGACCATAGCAACAACATCACATTAATCAGAGTCTGTAGTCTGTGCAGAGACAAACTTCCCAAACCATCAAACTGCATGATGCAAGTCACCATCAAGTTCCCTTTCAGCCCAGAAACTACAACCCCCCTAGATATTTGCTCCCGGACCTCCCTTCTTCAGGTGAGAGAATGAATCATCTGGGAGCAAGATAACCCCACATTACCTTTTCACAGGACCATGGACACTTACTGTTAGGGTGGTTGTTAGAGCAAGGACTTCTGGGATGCCTTAAGCATTTACTTTATGGACCCCATGGAGATGATGATTTGCATTCCTCCACTTTAGGGAACATACAGATAAGGCTGAGAAGCCAACCTTACAAATGCCCGAGGACTTCTGAAAAATGGGCTGATTGAGGTGTTAGGAAAGGAATAATAACAATTCACTTACATTGAGCTTATATGCATTTACATAATTTATTAAAAATAAACTTATATATATAAAATGGGTCTCATCATCTGTTCCAAGAGCAATGACATGACTGTAGCATTGTGAAGCCCAAGTGCATATGGAACATCTTTGCCACTGTTGATCTGTCAAGGTGTTAACATTCTCAGAGGATAAAAAGTACCTTTGAAGTAATCGGCTCAAGCTCAGTCACTCACTGATGCTGTTGCTCCAAGATAACTGTGAGTCAGGGGGTGCATACAGAGTCCTGTGCACAGCACCGAAAGGTCAAGCACGCTGGGAGACACAAACACATCTACGTTCATCCCTATCGCTTGTTGAGAGGCTGGGAATTGTTGTTGAGTTACTTAGAAGGGGAACGTGAGATAAGTATGGCTTTCGAGACAGATATTTCCTTTAAAAAGATGGATACATTCAGAGAGTTTAAAAATCCTGGCTCCTGATCTTTCTGTTTTATGCTCTCCCTCTCCTGTATCTCCAGGACACAAAAGACTTGGGCTGCAGTAGTGAAGACAATACCAAGGGAGAAATCATGTCACTGCGCTGCAGCTGGGGAGGTCTGTGGGCCTTCCTGAGCAGGGGCACTGATGGCAGAGGTCAGCACAAGAGCAGCGCAGCACAGACAGACTCAGAAGAAAGATCTCTGAATGAGATCGGCCCTGGTCTCCATGGCCATCTGGTTCAGGCAATCTGCCTGTCTTATCACAGCTGGAGACAGTCCTTCAGCAGAGGGAGACTTGGGGCTTTGCAAACATCACGGGCTGCACCCAGAGATCAAATAGCTGAAATGCAGCCACAGAAAGGGTGCAGGGAGTGCAGCATGATCTAGTGTGCCGAGTGCACTCCTTGACTAGCAGAGACGTGCCCTCCCTATGAGGCAGAACGGGAGGCACAGGCAGGAGGTGCCCACTGTACAAGCACATGGCAGCCAGCACTGGAGGAGGCGAGCGGGATAATGGATGTTGCTATTATACTGAATTATCAACACAGAGGGAGCCTGACAAGAACGATTGGGACTCTCAAGGGGACATGGTGGGAACGCCACCAGCTGCAAGAAAGGACAACTAAAAAGGAGTAGTAAATCCTTCCCCATAGTTCATGTTTGACTTGTCATTGGGTCGCAGGGCAGGGGATCATGTTCATGTCATGGAGATGATGTTGTATCTGGAAAGGCTGGCAGTTAGCAGGCAGCTGTGGTGTCGGATAGAAGGTCAGCTTGTCTCTCCAGAAGGGGACTTTGGATGTGTGCAGACAAGGACTCTACTAGGCAAGCCGCTAGACTTGCAGGGAGAGTAAAAGGAGATCTCCCTGGGACTGAAGCCCACTGTTTTCAGTTTGTGGTCATGGCACATTTGTTTGCAAAGCAGTATTAAGTCAGCCACAAGTCACAAGGTTCTACCTGCTTGTACTGCGTTTTAGGAACCTTAAACAAACAAACACCAAATCATGAGATAAGAAAAAAAAATTTCCTGAGGAAATACTCCCAGGCATGACAACAGAAGATGGCCAAACTTTCACAAACTGTGAGCCATGTTCTTCTCCTGGATCTTCTCTGAAACCTCATGTTGAATCTCAGCCTATGGCTTACTTCTGGGCTACAGTGACTCACTGCTGGGCTAGAGCATTCACAGCATGTCATGGCTCAGCCTCCTAGGACCCACATTTCCCCTCGGGGCAGGATCCAAGTCCAGTCCAGTACTCTCCTTGTGACTGGGTGTCCCTGGCTTGCAGACCAGAGGGCTCAGCCCAGGTGTGAGCCAGACTATGAGCAATACAGACAATCGGAGGATTAGAGATGGAATGGGGTCTCGAGGCTGGTGGTAACACGATCCTACAGATGTCCCCTTAGCAGCAAGGTCTGGTAACTTGTTTATGTAAGGTAGTGCAGATAGGAGTCACCTCTTTCTTGGGAGAGAAATGGCAAGCTGCTGACGGGGGAGCATATGGTCAGGCATGCATAGAAGATAATAGAAAGGAGACCTGGATCCTATTCTCAGCTCAGTTGCTGACTCATGGACATGATGAACAGGACACTTCTTCATGGACCAGCTCCATATTTAGGCAATGTGAAAGATTAACTCACTTGCTTTTGCAAAGCGCTTTGAGATCATCAGGTGTCAAGTGCTCAACTGCACCTGAGGGTTGTTGTGTCCTACAGAAGGGCACTGAAGTTCCCAAAATGGGTGTGCTGCTCCACTGGCAATGAGATGGCTCTGACCTTTACAGCCTCCTTGTATCAGTGGCATCATGTTAGTGCAAAGCTTGGTGCCCTTCATTTTCTTTCCAGGTAGAGCCCTGAGAGCAATTACTTACTAATACAAATATTTATAATATAAATTAGGATGTAAAGTATTTATTTAAAATAAGTATTTACCATGTCTCCAGGCACTAGCTACTGACTTTTGAAACAAACACTAGTTGCTAATCTTCTTGAAATATTTCTCCACAAATCCATCTTGGTTCTTCTGCAAATGAACTCTTCCTTAGGTATATCTAGACCTCCTCTTACCAGCGTTGGTGAGGATTGGTTGTCAGTTTTGACATCTCCAGCCTCTGTTTCCCAGGTCTATTCCCCTTTTCACTGAAAAATCAAGTACTTTCTGAGGGCTAGAGTAGACAATTACCCAACTGAGTAACTATCACAGAAAGCAAGGAAAGACAGAGTTGAAAGCATTAGGAAAGATTTTCTAGTGATCAGCACCAAGCACAGCCTGTGCTTCTAATGATAGATGCGCTTTCCATCTCTATCAGTCAGTTAACCTTCCTGAGTGCTGATGCTAAGACGATATCACTGGTAAAAAAAAAAAAAAATCAGACATATGAATGTGACTTGCAGATAATTCAAAGTACAAACCCAATTTCCTTTGAGAAGGTTGCATTTCAAAAGGTACTTTTTGAGATGTGACATGTGGCCACACCTGAATTAATTGCTTTCTGAAGTTACAATGGTTAATCAAATGTAAAACTCGCACTGAAAAAAAGGGAAAAGAAGAAGAAAAACACAGTAACATAACAAGTATCAGTATACCTTTATTTGCAGAGGACACTATCAGGACCAATATGCAGGAGGTGAATGCACCATCAGCAAGTTTTCTGATGATACGAAACTGGGAGGTGCTGTTGACTCTGCTGAGGGACAAGAGGTCTTGCAGAGGGATCTAGATAGGTTGGAGTATTGGGCTATGATTAATGGGATGAAATTTAACAAGTCAAAATGATGGATTCTGCACCTAGGGTGGAGTAACGCAAATCACAAGTATAAACTGGGAGAGCAGTGGCCAGAGAGCATCCCTATGAATACTGTGTGCAGTTCTGGGCCTCACAATTTGAGAAGGATGTGAAGGTCATTGAATGTGTCCAGAGGAGGGCAACAAAGCTGGTGAAAAGGCTGGAAGGAATGTCCTCTGAGGAGTGGCTAAGGACTTTGGGCTTGGCTAGTGGAGAAAAGGAAGCTGAGAGGTGACCTCACTGATCTCTACAGCTTCCCGAGGAGGGGAAGTGGAGTGGGAGGTGCTGAGCTCTTCTCCCTGGTATCCAGTGATAAGAGGCGTGGGAACGGTTCAAAGCTGCACCAGGGAAGGTTTAGACTGGACATCAGGAAGGATTTCTTTACTGAGAGAGTGGTCAAGCACTGGAACAGGCTTCCTAGAGAGGTGGTCGATGCCCCAAGTCTGTCAGTGTTTAAAGGGCATTTGGACAATGCCCTTAATAACATTCTTTAACTTGGGCAGCCCTGAACTGGTCAGGCAGTTGGACCTGATGATTGTTGTAGGTCCATTACAACTGAAATAGTCTGTTCCGCTATTCCCTAGTATTATGACCAATTTCCTCATAGGCAGCACAGGCTTTCAATGCTGGTTGGAAGATAAGGGTCTAGTTACTTCCCTGGTAGACTCAGAATGTTCCAGACAGCAAGTACGTCTTCAAATGCTTGGATCTGCAGAAACTGAAACTTACCTCCTCTGGAAGCAGGCAAGGGGAAAGCTGAAACACAGGCACTGTTCCTTTCTCCTTGCTGTCATGCCTGCTGCCCTTAACCCAGGGCTCAAGCCCAGGTGTGCAGCTGTGTCACATGCAGGGTGCATGGTATTTATAGTTAACTACTGTTGTGGCATCTAATAATATAGAGCATCACTACTGCTAGCTGTATGTGCACACTTAGCTCACCTCTGCTGTTGCTGTTTGCATCAGCATAGGTCAGCAAAGGATCCTTCTGGGATATTACGGTTTCAAGTACGGCTTTACGAGGTGTCAAAGATACCAGTCACTATGATGATATATAGTACACCATGCTGAGAGTGTTCAGCCCTAATGTCTGTCAGTGTCACAGGAATTAGACCAACAAGTGGACAAGCTTATACTCTGCTGACCAGGGAAACACCTATGTAAAACAGAGTAGTCCTGGCTAAGGTGGGTACTTATAAATGATGTCACTGAGCTATGTTCAAGGTTCTTGACTGCCACTTGAGTCTTTATGAGGAAGGTGACAGCTACAGTCTCCAGTGACATGTATGGCCATCAGTTGGGTTCAACTGGATGTGTCTTTTTTCTGCATCAGGACCCAGGGTCATAATTACACTTGCATTAAGTTTGCTCTCAAACAACCAGTCTGAAGTTGAAGTGGCCTTTACCATGTTAATCTCCAGTGACTCTGGCAATTGTACCTGCAAATTAGGAGAATTCAGTCTTATAAAGCTATTCTATTTTGCTTGCTTGCATTTTTCTTATTCAGCAAGCTTTAGCTGTTTTGTGATGTATGAGGAGTACCACAGCACCTGGGGAGAAATTGTCCACGCTCAATGGAAGCAATGCTGAGAGGAGAAAGGGATGCAAGAGACATCCCCTTTATTTTCACTTGAGACAGAAAAAGCCCAGTTTTATGCAAATCAAGCATGCTCTCCTTTAGACAGGAGACATACGGGGCAGAGATTCTTCTCTCACTGGTCAGCAAAGTCAGACCCGGTCCTGTTGGTGGCTCCTCAGGACCCTCCCAGCCTCCTACCCCTGAGTGTTTTGGGACCAGTGAACCACTGTCATCCCTGGACATCTCTGGCACGTTGACACTCAGCTCTCAGCCCAGAGCACTCCAGCACAACTCCGGGGCAGCTGCAGGCTGTTTCTTGTGGGCCCTAATGCATGGTCTACAGGCCCAATTGGGAAGTTTACAGTGAGACCAGAGTTAAAAACAGTAGCAAAGTTTTTTTTTTTCTTTGGTGAGATAACCTCTAAAAGAAGTGGGGCTGTGAAAGCACAGCCTTTGCAAATATCCAAACTCTGCTGGTAGCATACACCGTTGGTCACAGATTGTCTCTGCAATAGCCTGGACTCCTACAAAGGCAGTTGTTCCATTTCCATTGTCCAACACTGTAAAAAAAGAAGAAATGCACCATTAAAAGAACGCATTGCACATGAGAGACAGGGCATGCTGAATTCATTTCTAAGGTATTGGCCATATGGTCATTTCCATTTCAGAAAACTGTTCGGCAGGATCCCAAGCGCATGCACAGACAAAACGAATGATAAATGAGCATCTGCTTGCTTAAAACCCAGTGTTTGACATAGTTTGTTTTCTTAAGAAATTAAAACACATCTTGGCAGTCTCCATCCCATTCCAGAAGGGGAACAGTATCTCTTCCTTTCACTTTGATTAAATGTTTGCTTTGATAAAATACTTAGTAATATGATTTTTTTTAAAGTTAACTCATTCACAGAAGAGACTTGAATAATGGAGGAGGATTTATACTTTTAGGGGCCTCTGTCATTTCTTTACTCCTTGTCCTGACATTTGAGGAGGATTGTAAGTTTCCCAAGAAACCCGGGATACTTTAAGGAGAAGAGATCACTGTTCAATTAAAGGTGACCAAAAAAATTTCTTCTCTAGTCTTATATCATCCTAATGGACAACTAAAATGTCCACAAGTACTGCCAAGAAATTGCCCATTAATCTCTGAAGTGTTGCGGGTGTGTTTCTTAACACAAAGGCCACCCTGTTTAAAAAGGCTAGAAATGCCACTAAGATACCAAACGGCTACCATACACTTCCAGCTTCCTCCTCTGGCTGCTCTGTGAATGTCTCGGTGTGCATGGTCGTGCCTTTCAGAGTTTCCCCACAGGTAGGCTCCAATCAGCAATAATTAAAAACAAAATAAGCTAATTGCACTGCACCCCCAAGGGTTTATGATACAACAGGAAAAGCCTATTGGAATGCACTAATGGTTTTTCTATTTTACAAGGAAACTGATTATTTGGCCCAGGCCAGCAATTTGAAAATTCAGTGGGTAAGAAAGAATTTTGTGAATAAACAGTGAGAAGTATTTCATTTGGCATCAGCAAGCAGAACACTGGAGAAGAAGCCATTTTGCTGAAATATGGTATTTATGCTACTTTGACATTGCACTTTGTTTAAACACATTAAGATAATTTAACCACATCTGTAAGAGGCTGAAATGCTTGCTGTTCAGCCTTTCCCCGTCTGCAAAATGTGTGGCCTCGTCTGCAATATCAGAGGCCAGGGGGAGAGATGGCAACTGTGCTGCCTAGCTGGATAGCTTTCATTTGGATGCCTGAAGACGAGCAAGATGGCGTGAAGACTTCTGCTGACTTCAGGCAGCGTTGGTTTGGGCCTTGGTGCAGCATTTTGGTACCAATCACAGGTGAAAGACAACAGCGTTTACATTGAATCCACTTCTGGTTTATTCTCACCATGATATTGTGTGAGATCTGACAGTCTGCTAAAAGATCCACCCTTTGAAGATATTATTTTCTATCCATCCTACTCCATCTGGGCATGGTATTGTTTTAAAGAGCAGGATGGGTTTTGACAGGAGGAAAGTCTGTGTACTAGGGTATTATTTATATTAAGAAATAGTAGCTCTGACATGCCAGGGTGCATTACAAAAATTGAGTATTAAAATGGACAGGGTAAATTCTGCTTATGCAAAACATTCTAATCATTTTTTTTCCACCCAGAAATGTAAAAAAAAAAAAGTATGAACTCTGTACTTCAACTTGCTATATAAATAATATTATGGTGCTACCAGCAGGGTTACATTCCCCTTGTTCAGAGAAGGCCAACTCAACATGAGCAGATTTCTGCACTCTTAAAAAGACTGAGAAAAGACTGCCAAATATGAAACTCCCCTCAACTCTGACCTGCTTTAAGGCTCGCATCCTTAAAGAAATACTAAACAGACGACAAAAAGGAGCAAAGCAGTGCAACTGTTCAGTAATACAGCTGCCCTCGCAATAAACTCTGTCTGCAAGTACATGATGTAGCTGGACTGTGAAGTGGTTCAAGCAAACCCATTTGACTGTGTATTGTAACAGCCTCAGCGACACACACACAGAGCCAGATATCTCATCTTAGCCAAGGGATAATAACTCCATAAACGGGCCAGGTGTGTTTGCAAGGCTCTGCTTCCATCTCCTGCTTAGGCAGGCTGGGATGGATGAGCAGGACTTGTGCTAACCTCTACAACTGGGCAAACTTAATCTTTACTGGATCAGAAAATGTCACCCAAACTCAGTGCTGTGTGAAAGAAGAATGTGAGGCACTGGAAACAGAGTACATTCTGTAGGATGCTCCCAGCATCCGCTGAGGAACGTGTATCTCATGGAAAGCACAGCACAAAAATGAGGGTGCAAGCAGAATAAGGTATGTAGCAGAAAGGGTGCAAAGACCAGAGACCTCCTGTGCACTGCCCTCTTCTCAGGCTTTCCCAACTTTCTCAGTGGTTTCCTTTTCTAGCTGGAAACTTCTCATGCTTAGTTACCAGCTGAAGCCACATAGCAAAACATATGCGTAATTCATTCGTGCATATAGAGCTAATTACATGCTCCACTGGTTGGCTAAAGGAATTCACACATCCCACCAGCCAAATAGTTTTGGATCAAGGAGTTGAAAAGCTAAGGAGTTGATATTACATTAGCTAAAATTTTCAGTAAAAGCATGACGGTGAGAGGAAAAAATACACATACATCTAGAAAAAGTTTGAATGCCCCTTAGAAATGAACCATCTGAGCAAGTTTGTTACAGATGATGTCCATATGGTATTTTGCAGGCAGGTGTGAACTTGCTCTGTCTGCATTCAGAGCTGGCCGAGTACAAGGAAGTCTTGGACAAGTGAGGTCATTACCATCAGCTGTGCATGCTGTTAACACAGCCGCACAGCTCTCCAACTGAGGCATGGGGAGACCTTCTTTATGCCTGCCTGTGTAGCAGATATTCATACAGGAGCATCTGCCTTTTACACTGACACATCTTTGCAGAGAATAGGGCTTTGTTTATGAAGAGCCACCAACTATTCACTGCCAGAGAGACCAAGAAGGAATTCAGACACAATCCTATTGCATGGAGCCCTCTGATTGTCATTTGTCTAAATGACCAATAACTGCATAAAGTCACAGCTAAGTGACGAGGTTAAGACTTTTTCAGAAACCCAAAGGTCTAAAAGTCAGCAACTAAATACACATGCAGGCACTTCAATAAAGGCAGCTTGGTTTTCAGAGTAGCCAAGCCTCCCAACTCTTCACAGGACAAGTGGAGGTGTGCAGCATTTGTGAAATTCACCTTTCAGGTGTGTGGCCATGGACACTGGGCAGCCTGACGTAGGCATTGGCACCAGTTGGTGGCACATGTTGGTGGCACACCAGTGTGGTGGTGTGTGGTGCTTATGAGATGTCAGCCACGGGAACCACATGAAGGAACTGAAATTCTAGCCTTGTCCCTCTGCGCCTGGCTGCCAGATTCTGACTTGGTTTTTGTCTCTTGCCTCCTTCTTCTCCTCCCCCACCCTCCATTTTAATTATTTTCCACCACATTCACCCTGCTGTGGTCTTTGACCCGCTCTTGTCCCTCCTGGTTTCTTCCTTGAGAACATGCTCTTGCAGGGGAAGGAAGACAGAGTGAAACATTAGACTGCATGTTACGATGATTAAAAGGCATGTAAGAAAACCAAGGCTGTCATTTTAATCTCTCACTAATGTTCATTGGCATGTCTTTGAGATAGGGTACCGTGCTGACAATAGTGATGGACAGGGTGTGAGATTGGCCCCTTGAACTCAGGGGCCTCCCAGGAATAGATCATGTCTAGACCTTGTTTGCATCAAGGGCCAAACCGGATAAGCTGATTAGCCAATTAGAAATAGTTCAGCTAGTGGAGTAGAGGGACCAAAGAGAGCTGAAACTGGAGGTCATGTGGATATCACAACTGATTAATAACCCTGCAGTGATGTGGAACCTGGGAGGGGCTGGCGCTGAAAGGGGAGGAGAAAACCAAGTACAAAACCAGGAGGCGAACAGAAGATGTTTTGTGTGTGTGTGTGTGTGGTTTTTCTCTCTAGAACCTGACCAAGAAGAAAGATCAAACATCAAACCTAAATGTGGAGAACAGTGGTATTTGATCCCACACCAAAATATTTCTAGCATGTCCTTTAAATGTCACATGAAAAAGTCCCACCCTAGAGGTTTCATTTCCTATCTTTACCAGTGTATAGCTTTTCATCTCTTTATTCCTGTCAACCCCTACTATATATGGATACTACTAACACTAAATATGGTTTTCATCACAAAACTCCTAGAATTTTCCATTGTGGGCACCATTAGTCAGGGATCATGTGAATCATAGGAGTTTAAAATTACTTACTTGGAACATCATTCAAAGCCAAACAGAACCAATGCAGAGGTGATAACTTTTAACAAACAGAAGAAAGACGAATCTTAAATCCCTTTGGGAAGGCAACATCTCTGCATCACCAGTGCCCTAAATCCAGGTCTTACCCGATTAAAGGTAATCAGGCTACTGCTTGCTCCCTTGACTCCCAAGAACACAAAAGACTAAGACCTTTCCTGCAGTGCCTGGCTGGCAGGATAGTGTTACCCATCCTTGTTGCCTCTTACGCTGGGTAAGGCATAGGAAAAGATGGTTCCTCAGCACCAGGGACATGCTCCTTTGTATCCCGTGCTGACCCTCTGCTTGCTCAGTCCACCTGGAGACAGGAAGGTGGTAGGAGGGTGAAATGAGGGGCCTGTGTGTGTACACATGGGTTGAAGCAAGTGCTGATATGCTGCTGTGTGTCTCACACCTGCCCTGCACCCTGCTCACAGCAACATTTCAGTGAGAGAGGGGAAAGCTGTGGTCTGCCCTGGTCAACTGCATCTCAGCGGGTGTATTCCATCCAGCCATACCTGAAGCATTCAGGAGCTGTCAAGCAAGACATCATCAAACATTCCCAAGTGACAGAGAACAACAGGGTCCTGGTGCAGTGCGAATACCCATTTTGAGCATGTAGGAACAATGTCTGGGTCTTTTAAAGAAGGGGCATGCCCAAACATTTCTTAGGTTCAAGACAGGATGCAAATGGATAACTCCATTAAGCTTCTTTGTTTTAAATACTGGCTTTATCTCTGTGGTTCATAGGCCAGAGTTGTGCATTCAGCTAGCCAAACCTTTTGGAGAGGCTGCCCAAAGCTGTCTTCTACCTTAAACAAAGATGCATGTCGAAAGGCTTTCCAGGGTGGAGACCTCTTTCTAAGAAAACTCCCTCCAGTGTGCCACTCTTCTGACAGTCAGGAAAGTTTTCATAGTAATGCCTGATCTGCATCTTTCGTGCTGCATTTATGTCTTTTAAGTTCTTAGGCTGAGAGGACAGGTCATTCCCTTCTTCTCTGTAGAAGCTTTATTTACCTGAAGTTTAGTTCATGCCTCTTCCTCTGTTAAACAGTCTCCATGCAAACTTCTTCTGCAATTCCCATTTTCCACTCCTCTACACTATTATGTTGCTCCTATCCTGCTTTCCTCCAAACTCTCCATGTCTTTTCAGAAGTGCAGTGCCCAAAACTGGACCATGTATTTGTTCTGAGGCCCTTCCAGTGCTGAGTAGAAAGTGTCATCCAAGATCTAGTCCCACTCATATATCCCTGGATAATAGTTGACATTTTCACAGAAGAATGACACATTTGGCTCATTTGACAACTCCTTCTGTGGTCCACCAGAGTTCTTCCCTGTCTTTTTCTGCAAACTTTCTAAAAATTGTTCTTCATTATAGGCTTATGCTGATGATTATTTCTGCCTAAGTGTATGTGTTGCGTGTGTCCCTGTTGAATCATATTCTTTTTTATTTTTTTTTTCCCCAGAGCATTCATCCAGTTTGGCAAGATAATTTTGAATTCTAATCCTGTCCTCTATCAGACTTACAAGTACTCCCTGCCTAGTGTCATCTGTAAATTTAATAAACATTCTCAATATTCTATCATGAGGTCATTAGCAAAAATATTCAACACTAATTCCAGATGGTCTCTTACATTTCTGGGCAACGGAGAATGTGTTGAAGCATTTCCATGACTGACAATTCCCTCAATTTGTGTTATTGCTGAGAACTTTAGTTCTGGGCTGTGTGGTCACCAAGGCTGGGAAAAACTCTTGCATGTAGATGAAGTGAGCATTCCTGCTGGCATGGCATGCTACATCCCCTTCCCACTTCTCGACTTGAAAGAGCTGTATGTCTTCCTGGTCTGAATGAAATAGGTTGAATTCTGCTTCATAAGATAGGCACTTTTCTCCCTCGTCTTCACTTACTCCTAGTGGTGTATTTATGTCCTCAACTCATCCCTATTATTAAAACCTCATTCTTGAGCTGAGAGAAATCTATTTTTAAGGCAACTGCATTTAGTTTAGAGAAAGAGTCACTTCTTCTGATTTCTGTGAGCAAATGGTGGGTTGAAAGATTTGAGAGTAGTGTCCTATGCACTGGTACCCACCAAAAAAACCCCAAATGTCTGAACCTCAGCAAAACACCTTTCTTACCTATGAGATGATGTTTCAGGATGAGGACAATGGGCAGTGAGTAAAACCCACTTGATCAGTATGTGCTCACACATACACCACAGAAAACAAGGAGAAGACCTTAAAACTAGGAAGGATAAGGCAATTTGTCATGACTCCACAGAAGAAACAAGAGGATAGTACATCAATCTTAGATGTTGGCATAGTCATGAAAGAAACATGGTGAAATCAGCATTTAATAAACATCCTCTATATTCTAACTAGGAGTTTTAATATAGGATCAAGATTAATATCTAATATATCTAATATCTTAATATTTAATATAGGATCAAGATTCACTGAAATAACAGAGTCATGGTTGAACCACTTGTATGACTGAAATGCTAACAGAAAAGGATGCTGCTTGTTCAAGAAGAACGGACAGCAAAGAGAGAAAAGGGATTTCACTTTGTGAGCCTAGTATGTATAAGCTTGTTCTGAAATCCAGAAGACAGATGGACTTAGCCTCGCTGAAAGTCTGCAAAGGTGGAAAGAGGATACCATTGTCAGAGTTTATTGGAGTCTATTAAAGGCCATCCATCCATGAAGATAAGTTGTATGAGGCTCTTTGGGAGTAACTAGCAGAGATATCTGAAGCACAGGTCCTGTAGGAAATGGAAGATTTTAGCTACATTTAGAGATATTTTTTAAAAAAAAAGAACTCAGCAGCATACAAATTCTCCAGCACCTTTATGGCATAGGCTTATCACAAGTTCTGTTTGGATTCAGAAGACTCAGAAAGGAAGTAAAGGAAAAGGCCCTCTGGGTTTAGAGTCTCAGCATGAGGGAGGATCAGTGTAAGAAGGGGAAGGTGGAAGGCAATGTGGATGGGAGTTACCATGAAGAGGTAGGTTTCATGGTTCTGAAGAGGCAAGTCAGGAGAAGAAAAGAAAAACCAACCCAATGGGTTTCAGACATGCAGACTTCAATAATTTGGGAAACTGACACATAATATCTTGTGGGGAACTGCCAATAAAAAGAGAACTTAGAAGGAGTTAACAATTTCCCAAAGAAACAATGCTAAAGAGAGGAGCACAGATGCAGAAGATCAGAAATGCAGAAGACATTGACTTCTCTTCACTGATCTCAAAGACAAAAAGGAGCCACAACAAGTAGAAACAAAACCAGATGTCTAAGGATGAGTATGAACATAGCCATGTAAAACAAAGTCAGGAAAATTAAAATTAAATTAACAAGAGACACCAAAGGTAACAGAATTAAATCATTCACTAAAAGGAAGACAGAGGAAAACATTAGCTCACTACTCTGTGAAGAGAGAAGGCAATGGGGAGATTGCAATGAGCAGACCAGACCAAAGTGTTTAATGTTTGTTTGTTCTTTCATCTAAAATAGTCAAATGTGAGGGTGTGATTAGCACAGTTGATACCAATGAAAAAGAGGTAAGATATAAGTAGGGAAAGAACAGCCTTGGGAGTATTTGTGAAAACAAGACTACACACAGAGGAAAAGCTGTTGTATTACCATGCATCTCAGCAAAACATCTGGTTCCTGAATGATCTTAACAAGTTGAAGAAATAGTCTGAAAAAGCTGGGTAGGACAAAGCAAGATCCAGGGATTAAGTTCAGGTAGGCTCTGGAGATTGCACACATAGTAAATTTTATGATGCCAAAAATGCAGAGAAAGACGTTTTGCTTAGGAAAGAGTCTCTGGAAAAAGGATTTGTGGGTTAGCTGAACCTGAAACAGCAATGACAGGCTGGTGTGGAAAAGGCAAATTATCACATGGAAGTGTACAAACAGGAATTCAAGCCTGCACACCATGAAAAGTGATACTGCGCTCTACTTAGCAGTGGGAAGGCCTTCACTGAAATATTATTCCTTAAGCTTAAGGCATGCACTTCCACAAAATGAGGAGCAAGAACTACTAGAAATGTAGAAAATGTAGTCTGTGAAATAAGACTAAAATAATCAGGGAATCAGGATTGTTTAAGGGAGAAAAGGCTGAAGGAGAAATGGTAACATACTTTCAACATGTAGAATGGATATTGCAAAAGAAAAGGGGATCTACTGTTTAAATTGTACAGACTGGTTTTCCATTGTTACAAGAAAAGCAATTCTTTCAAAAATTAAAAAAAGCATTCAAAACCAGTTTTCCAGTAGCAAGTATATCAACATGTTGCTTGAGGAAGATATGGAATAGCCACCTCAGAAGGTCTTTAGGACCAATAAACAGATACCTTTATCAGGAATGGTACTGATCCTGCTTTAGGACAGAGAGAAACACTATCACATTTTGAAACCCTCTCCCATTTGTACCCATGTTAACGTGAATTTCTGGCACAGGCACATCCCTGAATAAAGAGAATATATGAGACATGACAGACTCACATGCCTAGGAATGATCCTTGAAAGTCACCTGCTCCAGCTCTGTGCCCTATCACAGCCAATTGGGAGCAGGCATGGCAACAGAACTAGAAGAACAAAAAAAAAAAGAGGTGTGTTTTTTTTTTTTCACAGGCCAGGAGCTGCTGAGCCTCTTGGTTTCTCCAAGACCATTCCTAATCTCCTGCTGTACGTGGTACCTACCTCATCATCCTTGCCTGCACAGGACGTCTGCCTTCAGCTAGTCCATCCCCTGGCCACCTTGATCAGGCAAGGCAACCCCAAACCTCAGGGTCCCTCTCTTTGCACTGCACTAGCCAGGCCCTAAGATAACGTAGAGTTAGCAGGGAGCAGAATAAATAGGGCAGACAGCTGGTAGACAGCTGCATCAAGCTTTCTGACCCCTGTTATATCTCCATTAGATTTGTTTGTATATAGTGCTGTACAAAAAGACTAACTGGTGGCACTTTGAAGGAGAATTTTTCTATTACTCCTCTTCTTCCTTAACATGATTTCCCCTTTATTTATTTAGCTTTCCACTCTCACTTGAGTTTGCAATAATTTAGTGCAGATGTTCTGTCTTTCTGTAATTTATTAATACTGACTCGCTGTTCCCTCCCTTTTCTATAAATGTTTTTCAAACGTTCACACTATGACTGTGTGACTCCCCTTGCTTGCTTCCAAGCAAGGGAGCTGCAGGCTTGCAAGGAAATGTGCTGGAGGCATCCTATCAGCCACAGCCCTGTAAGCAGCTAGAAGTAACAGGCCACTCTTGGCCAAGGAAGGGGAGTGTGTAATGAGCTCACCCCAGACACCCAGTGTGTGCAGGAAACCTCTTATGCTCAGCAAGAGTGTATGGCCATGCAGAAAAGATGCAGAGAATAGGGAGAGCAGCTGGGATTAGATGGGAGATGGGTAGCTTCTCCTTGGGATCCTCTGGGAGGGGAGAGGGACTTCTGGTGTTTGCACAGACCGTGGGAAAGTGGTCATCTTCAAAAGGTCACTGAGGACGCATCCAGCCAGTGATTCACCCAGATCAAGGTGCAGAAGTGGCACTGCCCTGTGTGCCTGGTTTCAGAGAGAAGGACAGGACAGTGGGTCAGGGATCAGCAAAATTTTGCCTCGGTTATGCATTTGCTTACCTGCTGAGGAAGGACTCCAAATTTCCCAGCCTGGGGGATAGACCCAAGCACTTGCCATTCACTCCTGCGCAAAGCACAAATGCCACAAGCAGTTCATTCAAAAGAACAACTGGAAGGGGAGGCTGCCCCTATTATAATCTGATGTTTATAACAGCGATATGTGCAAGGAGAGACCTGCATTTGCTTGTCTGCCTACTATGGGAAGGTTCGACTCAGTGTCTTCCAATGCCTGGAGGTGAACCCAGCTGCCAAGCCTTAGGCTAGTCTACCTGGTAGACAGGACACTGGGCCTGGAGGGAGGGAAGCCCTGGACCTCATCCTTTGCTCCATCACTGGGAATGTGTTTTGCATTAAATAATTATTGTGTAGAAGGCAGAGGTGGTAAGAGGAGAACAGAACAGAATCCAAGAAACAATTTGGGATCTTCAGCACTAGGCTGTCCACAAACAACCCCCTGTCTGAAAGATGGCAAGGAGTACAAGTTACTGATTTTCAACTCTTCCAGCAAGGTAAGTGCAATTCTTTCAGTGTCTCTCTGATGATGGGGATGAAAAAGTACCTGTTTAAGAGATGTTTCCTTGGAAGAACGAGATGGGCACCAAGAGGTGGATTCTCCCATGAGTTTCTGTTAGACACCCGTAAGACTACAGCAGACTAGCAAAAAATATTGGAGTCCATCAGCTGCTGGTTCTCCACCTCCCTGACTGTGCAGCTGGTGGTGACTGGCAGTCCATGGAGAACAGTGGTATATCTAGCACCATCTGTGCTTGCTGTCTGCACAGCATGGACCTACAATATCCAGCACACCCAAAAGCTTAAGGAAAGAATGTTGTTTCCATGACCCCAAAACACTGCAAATATGTTCTGGAGCTATTGAATGCATCAAGAGGGCTCAGAATAGCATTTTCCAAGATGTTTTTAACACTTACTAAGTTATTGGATGTGGGTTTCCAGAGATCTCCAAAACCTTGATACTACCAAGGATGTCTAGGCCAAGGGAGAATTAGAATCCAGCTAGGAGAGGAGACAATGTCTTTCCACTTCTTTGTGCTTACCTGTTTCTCCCCACGCTCTGTTGTCACTTGCAGGAGCAGTCCAGCACGCTAAGTCAGCTCCAAGAAGGGAAAGTATTTCCAAATGTGCAAGATCAAACTATTAAGGTAGCAGAAACAGGAAGCTACAGGAATTTTTTTCTTCTTAATTGTCAGAACAATTGGAATGTGTAATGCTGGCAAATGAGGATTAGAACCTTGTGCTCTTGCTGCAGCCATGCAACTTATGGCCAGTCAGGCTGAGACCTGGAACTCTGAGCAGTATTCTGCACCCATCTGCCCCATTTTTGCGTGCACAGCAGCCCTTCAGCCTGCTGCTAGGAGGTAATACATTTCTGGAAGTGCATGGTCCCACTTACCCTGACTATAACGTGGTGATCAAGATGCTGAAAAAGTCATGGTGGAAAAAGAGGAGAAAAATTCAGAAAAGTGCCAAATCACTTCCTCATAACCAGGCACATCATGGCTATTTGCAAAGTAAAATCACATTTCCTGACTGCAATGCCAAAGAATGAAAATAAAATAGAATAACAGCAATGAGAGGCATTTTTCAGGACATAATGCTATATTCCTTGTCTTCTCCTTTCCCCTGCAGTTGCTTCACCTAGACCCTGGGTAATACAGCTATCAATCTTGCTTCAAAGATCTCCTCCTAAGTTCCTCATCCTCTCTTTCCCCTCCACACACAGTACACTTCTCTCCACATTTTGGTTGCAGCCACTGCCTGGTCCCTTGGGTGACCATGTGCTGTGGGATGTTGTCTCCTAATAGCATGAGATCCCTTTGTCTGACTAAACCTACAGTGAAATTTTCCCATGGTGGTCATAGCCCTGTGTTTTGTTTGCAAAATGCCTGTATTTAAATCCCAGAGACCTCCATTGTACTATATTCACAAAGATTATTTCATATAAGCACAAGAAGCAAAGCTTCACTTCTGCTGCCCACAGAGACTAGACATGGTGCAGACTGTGCTGTGGACATGGTCTCTGCTGTACCACCTGCTCATGGGACACACTTGCATGTCCTCCATGGCCCAGGTAGGTCTTGCAGCTGATTATCCCTCGCTCTGTGAGCTGTCTCCTCTTTGCTGAATGAAGCCAACAATGTCAGTACAAATCCCCAGCTGCCACACAGGACGTGTGCCCCATGGAAAACTGAGGCCCCCAGCCCTGCTTGGTGCCTCCTAGTGTATCTCCACCAAGGTCAGCAGCAAGCATGGCCATGTGGGGTAGGGACGATAAACTAAACGACGAGAGAAATTTGAATGACAGCGATATCCGTTTTGGCTCTTCCACAGAAGTGCTAGCAGAGATTTAAATATATATCCAGAAGCATTTTGCTCCTCTCTATCCCAGCTCATTTCTTATCCTTACAAAGGCAGTTAGCAAGCCCAGATTGGCCTAACAGTCCATTAGGATCCAATCTGCTCCAAGCTGTCCACAGTGCAAAAGAAGATTAGAAAGCTCAGATAAAACTTTGCATCTGGGAGTTTAGCTCTGTTCTCCTGCTCTGTGGGTTGCAGAGTGCTCAGCGTGGTGGGTCTGATGCCACACTCAGAAATGGATAAGTATGACACATGATGGCACAAAACCAAGTGGTGCTGATCCTGCCTCACCAACCAACTTCTGATCTTTGGAGTTTACTGTGGAAAAAACCACACTGACTTGCTTATGGGGCTGGTTGTTTGAAATGATGGTTTGTAACTTGGGTGGTTTAGGGGGAAACACGCTGAAGGAAAAGCAAAGGTGGTTTTTGTGCAAAGGAAGTCAGGGGATGAAGAAATAATACAAGTGATTTCACACAAGAGGAGCAGAAGATGTTTTGTAAATTGCTAGGATAAATCTGTCTCCACACTCGGGAAGGAAAACAGATAACAGGAAACAGAGGACAAGACAAAATGCAAATGAAGGATCTGGGTAACATCACTGAGCTGTATGGTGCCCCTCCAGGACCCACTTCAGAGCCTATAAGAACCAATGGATGACTTTCCACTGACCTCAGTGGACCAGGTCCTGTTTCCCCAAAAATACACCCTTCTAGGTAGAGGCAAGCTGCTGTGGTAGGAGCTCCCACATATTTGAGAAATGAGAAGCCACACAGAGCAAAGGATTTCAGATACTTGAACAGGCCTTCTAGTTTGCCAGGTAATGTAATATTCTACATTACATAGAAGTGTATTTTTGTAGCTGCAGCAAAGTTTCTATACCCAAACAGCATATATGGATAATGAAGTCTTGGAAAAGCCAAAGCAGTGCCCTGACTTTAGAGACAGCAATGGACCCACATAAAGGAGCAAGCCAGTGTGCCCCCTTAGAGGGGTGTCAGATGCCAGTAAGAAGAAAGCCAGTTTGGGTGAAACTGCCTTTGTGAAGCCGGGATCAGCATTCAGGTTTTCAAGCCTTTCTCTGCCACAGCAGTTGCAGTAAAACTATGGTCTCTCCCACATTCACTCTATCTGCCTCCCTCCACAACTGCTTTTAGAAGTTTCTGTAAGTGCCTGAAATGCTGCTTCAAGCTCCAAGGCAATGCTTAGAGAGACTAGACCTTCAGCTTTCCTGTGGAGGATGGCTGCATAGATAGGCAGCACACAAGCATTTTAGTCAGGAGGGGCCTGGATCCTTTGTGACCATTTCCCTCTTTGCTTTTGAGATGGGTGACATCAGGGAAGTGTCTGCTTACATGTCCAAATCACAGGATTAAAAGGTCTACCTCCCAGGAACATATGATCAAATCTTCGTCAGTCCCACAGGACACTGAAGGCTTACCAGGGGGTAAGGAAATTAGAAAGGCTTTAGAAACTAGACTCCAGTCCGCTCCATGTGGACATGATGGATTAGACCCAGATTTTCTCACAAGCGCCAGCCTGGCCTGATTGTATGTGGCCTAATGTCTCCTCTTCCAAGAGTCATCCTGTGTCGGGGGAGTGGTTACACTTTGGAGAGGAATAATTCCCACAGGTATACAATCCACTGTAATCACTCAGGTATACAGCACTGTAAATTTATATAATGAACTACAACAGCAGGCCCTTACCTGGAGGATTTTGGTGTCACAGCTAGGGTAAGGCAAAAAGTATTGACAAGAGGAAACATGTACGGTGAGGTGTGGCTGCTAAGAGCTTTTTGCATTGTAAAATGGGTAAGTGTTATTTATGGTGTGAGCAGGATGCAATTTAAATAGTTACAGTCAGATCCTCTGAAGTACTTGATCTACCTTTGAAGATGAGGTTCTTAATGATTATTTAGGGTGAAACATATCCAGTACAGCAAGCTGTTGTTTTTCTAAGGTCTTTTCAGCATCCCTGGAGGTGATGAAAAAAAAATCCAAAGACCCAGGCTTCCTAAGATCCCGGAGTTACCATCTGAACTGCCAGAAGCACAAAGAGGAGATTGAAGCTGCCTGGATGCTGAAACTTAATTAGGGGTGAATAAATCAGCCTTGCCTGAAAAGTCAAGAAAATACCATACTCAGTGGTGCTTGGGATGTTTTTGCTTTTGTTCTCTCTGAATGAGCGCCAGTAACAGGACAAGCAAGGAAGAGACAAAGAGGCCCATTAAAACAAGTTACCTCATAAGGGAACTAAGGATAACAAAGGTGCAGCTTTGTTTTCTTTCGCAAATATCTCTGAGAGCCTTCATGTGACAAACTCACACATCTGTTTCACCTATGCAGGTAATGCTCTCACACCACCATCTGTACCTGACTGTCACTGTGATAGATGGACATCAAGTCCTACTGTATCACTGATCCCCCGAAGCCCTTAAGCAATCCGATATTGATAATGTTGTAAGGCTAATCACTTAATAATAGGACTCCCTGCAAACCAGACACCTCTACCACACGCCGTGGGAGGAGATGTTTTGCATACATCATCCTGTCAGCTGAGTTTATTATTCTTGCATTCAAGATAAACTGCAGCAGCCAAATGCTGGCCTGTATAAATTCCAGCCTCAGGAGTCCAGCAGGTACCAGGCTCCTTGTTAAACACACACACACATATGCATAAATCCAACTGGGTAAATAATACGACATCTTCCTATTCCCAGCAGATCTTTCAAGAGCTGATTTTCTTTGTTACCTGGGGTGGTCCTCAGACCAGCTGTATAAACCAGGGATAAGAAGTGAGTGCATGGGCTACACAGAGACAACAGGCAGGAGAGACTTCTGGCCACATGCAGACCTTGCTGCTTTGTGCTAATAAAGCTTTGTTGTATGGCATTTAAACAGACACCAGACAAATAAGCTCTGGGCTTCAGAGTCTTTATCTCTTCTGTTTACCTCTCCCCAGGATTCACCACTATATCTGATAGGCAAAGAACATAGGCATCTAAGAAGCACAGAAAAGATATAAAAGCTTGAGAGCTCAAGCCAAAGTCTTCTTAATGGGTTTGCTGAATTAAATAATCCCTTCCTGTAAAACATCTGTATTAGTCTCTATTGGGATAATGAGCTGGCAAAACCATAGGTCTGGCTAGGAGGGTTTGCTCCCATGTTTCTGGCAGAGAGGATCCTAGGAATGAACAGAAGTGAATCCTCTCAGTCTTAGATGTATTAATTGTCTCAGTGATTCTGGTTAGGTTGTGCAAATATGGTTGCTGACTTGGCATAGTGACTAGTTACCAAACTCCCAAGGAGTGGAAAAGAAAGATGGCTTTGCCCAGAAGTTTATTGTTATTGGAGAAAATAACAAGCAAAAGAAAAATATCTAGCAGGATAACACTGACTTCAGCAACATCCCTGTAGGCTTGAGCCAGAAGTGTCATCTTCTGGCACTGACTGAGATGGGTTCTGAGCCTGTATACATGGCAGGTCCAAGTCCACCATCCAGGGAGAGTGGCTGCCCTGTTCACCCCCAAGTACTTAAGAACAAGATTTGTTTTTCCTTACGGGAAACTGTCTTGGATAGCAACAGGGAGCAGCACATAAATAGTGTATGAAGCCACTACAGTAGGTCCTGGTATAACTTCAAAGGAAGAAAAAATTTCAGGTTTCCAGTGTCCTCTCACACTCCAGGTTGAAGGAGACTGAGGGACCTCCCTCCTCATACTTCTCTCTGGCAGTCCGGGAGCTTCCTGGTCCCACCAAGTGCACAAATGAACCAGTCCTACCAATTCAGCCTAAGAGATCAGTAGCTTTTACCAGTGTTAAAAATGAAAACCAAACCAGTTACCAGGATATTGAGCTATGGGAGCAGAAGGCTGAGGTGGTGTTCCCCCTCCCCAAAGCCACAAGCAACAGCAGCTGACTCCAGAGCTCAGCTCTGGAGAAGATGACTTTTGTCAGCGCAGCCTCCCCCAAGTTTCCAGGCTCAGAGCTCTCAGGTAGGAAAGTTCTCTGCAGTCATTCAAACAGATTTCTATTTTTTGTCTCTTTGACAGAGTGATCATAAATAAAAGATCTTGGTGAAAGGGGCTGACTCAGCCAAAGAGAAGTAAAGTGAAACTGAAACTGCAAAGTGCCCCTGTTAAAAGTCAGAGCAGCATAGAGATGATGTGCCAGACTGCAGCACTTTAAACTGGGCAGATGTGTCCCATTACAAGAAAAATGAGGACGTCTAAGCAAAATGAGGGAAGAAGGGCTTAAAAATTTCTTACATTCCCTTAGATCAGCCCTTTTTCTACACTCCTCCTCCTCCCACCCTGCCCTTTCCACTACAAGAGACTACCTTTTATTTCTGAACAGCTGAGATATGGCCCGATGTACCAACAGAAAGTAAAATGCAGGGGTTTATGCACTGCTGACCTCTTTACTCAACCTCTTTTCTGCAGCCCTAGAAAGAGTCCTGAAGGGAGATGAGAGTCCTTCCAGAGTCCAGCAGTGGGAGGGAAATGAAGCAATGTCTCTGCTAAGGGCTGACAGCAGGATGCTGTGTTCGGGAGATACTTTGAAAGCTGCTCCACAGCTTCACACATCTGTTGTTCTGCTCCTGGCCAGAGAACAGAGCCATGGAAAATGCTTCCTTAACCAAATCCTAGATGGGCTGGAAAATCAAACTAATGCTGGTTTGATTTTCCACGAGAACCTAGAAAATCTGATCCCAAGCCCCATAGCATGTTCGAGCCTATGCTATTTTTTAATACTGCTTTTGGCAGCACATCAGGTGAATGGCAGATTCCATGTAGCGTCTCATTCTGCTTATAACTTTCAAGCCGTGGATGTCACGGGCATGCTGCCTGTCTCAGTTTTTCAGCTGCATGTGGATCCCACCATTTCACTGCTGCAGAAATTTACATCTTCATTTTTGCTTGCATGTGTCAGCAGTTGTGTGACCAGACCTCCCGGTGCTCACAGCTGACCTCCCCTACACATACACACAAATTTCTATACTCTTAGGAAAAGGCAAGGGCACCTTTCATAGTCTGGTCCTCAGTATTTCACCTGCACCTAAAAATGGGTAGTCCTGTGCTGAAAAGGCTGTGTAAGTGGCCATGAGACACTCCACAAAATCCAGCAGCAGTCCACTACTTCCAATTTTGCAGTACCAGGTGTAAGCAGCTGGTTGTCTCTCTGCAGTTGCTGATTCTTCAGCCAGTAAATAATTTATCATACTTCTGTGGCCTCTGTGCAAGGACTGCAGGGGAAGAGTTACCCTTGGTTGTGGGACTCTGCCAGCTCGTCTCAGTCTGAGTGCCCTGATGGGATCTTTTATGAGCAGAGGTGCCATTCTCCTTTCTCTGAGCTGTGTATACAAACTGCAGCAGTATGAGCTGGATCCCATTACTCTGCTGAAATCCTATATCGAGCATCACAAAGTGAATGAGTAACTGCATGACTGGCATTTTAAACATACCCTGCTGGGATTTTATGACTAAGAAAAGAAGCAAAAGGGAGGAGGAGTCACAGTAAGTTTTACTTTTTGGCCCTCATGTTACTCAGTTCTTCTCCACAGCCTTCAGCTCCCCTGTTTCCACAGCCTCCGTTGGGGGCTGTTGCTTACTTGAGCCAGACAGACTTCATGTACAGCTTCCTGACACCAAGAATGAACTTGGTCCAGCTGTCCTGGGGGACACCTTCCCAGCATTGCACTGGACAGGGTCTATGGGAAAGGGAACACACCAAAAAGACATGACTTTAGGCTGTCTTACATTTTCAACCCCATTACACAGGGGCTGGACAAAAGGATAAAACCTGAAGCTAGAAGGAGGAGAGCTTTGCAGTGATACACTCGCTGCTCAGGAACTTTCCCAGATGCAGCAGCAACCATGAAACATGTTCATAGAATAATAATGAAATTTTCCTGTCTGGGCTTCAATATTTTTCAAAAGGCAATTCCTGACACCAGACAGATGTTCTACCCATCTTTGCAGAGCCCCTGGTTATGGCAGTGAGTGGGCATCTTTGTCCTTGGCACCATCTGACTGTCCTTGTGGTGTTGGAAGCAATGCAGCCGCCCCACTCCTCCACTCTTATCTCCAGAGGGCGGTGGCTGCTTGCTGTCTGCCACCCACTGAACATCCGTGGGCCTTTCCCAGGGTGGCATTTGTTGGCTTTGCCTGTCAGCATGTAATGTCTCACATTGAGTCACCACCCCAGGAAGGCTGTGGTTCATGCTCTGACCTCAGGAGCTCAAGGATCTGCTCTGCGTGGGAGCAAGACATGGGGAGCAGGGAAAGACCCCCACCCTCATCTTTTGCTCTACACAGAGGGCTTCCTTCAGGTAGTACTCACCACCTATCAGCATACCCATGAAAGCCAAGCAATCCCTTGGTCAACCCATCCAAAGACAGGCAGCAGAAACTTAAAGGGCTTTCCCACCTTCATGGGTGAAGCCTGCTTGCCTTTCATCCCATGTGCAGGGAGACGGTTTTAGGCAGCAAACATCAGGGCAAATTTTATTTTGCTTCTCTAGTATTGTCCCAGACATGATGAAACCCACATCTGCTAAATGTGTGGGCTTAGTTGTTTATCTGAAGGGGTGCTTCGTTTTTATTTGACCGCAGTTCTTTTTTAAAATTATTTAAAAAAAAGAGCTTATCCTTATGAGTAATAAATATGTGATAACAGTTTCAAAAGACTTCAGTCTGGGATCTGTGCCCTTTCTGATCGGTGCTTTATATAACCTTTATGCATTCAACCTTACATGTATAATCTAATACAATTAAATATGTATTCACAATGTGTATTCAAAATGACATTGATCTTTCTTCATGTTTTGGTATTAAACTCTGCTTTTCTATCTGTTTTCCAACGTGAGTCAGTCAATAAATAATGGATGGCTGAAGGCATAAAATATTATTTTTAGAGCATTTTAAAAATGTTTGTAATTCATCTTACAGGAGGAGAGAAGCATCTGCAGCTGTAACATACCAGTTTCTGCTCAAAAACTCCTCAGACACAAATGTTGGGGAGAAGAGAGACAGTTATTTAGGTAGACCAAAGCTTCACTCAAAGCACAAAGCCTGCTCACAAGCTGAAGTGTGGCTGTAACGGCAGTGCTTTGTGCTGAACTTTACCTCTCCCAACCAGTTCTTTCACTTGCTCACAATTTGTTAGCTTATTTTCAGAGCTTCATGAAGATAATTTTTAGCGTGGTATTCTGATAGAACAAGGTTCATGCAAATATGGACCCCAGCAACCCCACACCTTCCCAGCTTCTGAACCCATCAGCAGAGGAACAGGAACTTCAAGAGGTCTTGAATTTCTATCTGCTTCATAACAATGGGCATCTAGTTAAAGGAGAGAGCATGAAATTGCTCATCTTTCTCAGAGCAAAGGTTCTGGGAGGAGCTTGGACATACTGTTAAATATGAGGGTCCACAATGGACAGAGCCATGGGAGAGAGACTAATAAATTCTGCTGCTTGTATAACTACTTGACCTTGGTGTTATCACTTTCAATGTCTTTAAGCTGCCGAGTCCTGTGGAATCACCCTGTTGGTGGCTAGCACTCATGTCAAAACACTGAAGGTGGAAAAGTTGCTGAAACACCATGTGCAGGCCCTGCACTGACACAGAGGACACCTGTCTCACCTGTCTTCAGCTCCTGACTTCATCATGGGCTCTTTGCATCACCTCAGCACAGAGACCTTTCTCTTCCTGCCTCTGCTCCTCAGCACTCAGATATGAGATAATAGATCTGCTTTTCACCCACACCATGAGAAGCTTATCAGGACAGTTGCTTTTTCTTGGTAGGTTTGGGAGCAGTAGAGAAGAGCTGCTGTTGAGGCTATAGAGCAGAACGGGAGCCAAACTGCAAAAGGGATGCTGAGGAGAACATGGGTCTCAGGTGCATCTGCCCCCTGCCCTGGGAGGGAGGCAATGAGAAGGGTTCCAAGGCAGGGAGGCCATAGGAGGAGATGGGCCAGCAAGGAGAGTCAGGAGACGCTGGGGCTTCTGGGGTGCTTCGGTGCTTTGTTTTCACTTGCTCAGCCAGCAACCAGCAGCTAGCGTGGTGAGCTGTGCTCCCCCAGCTGCAAAGTAAACATGTGCGAGAGAACAACAGGGATGTGTTTGCTGTACATAGCCAAGTACAGTAGACTTCAGAGGATAAAAATACCCAGTGGAAAAACACATGGGCTTAAGTAAAACTTTAACCATCAGGGGCTGCCTAGCCAGCAACATGTGTATCCTTCACAGGCTCTCCTGCTTGCGGAGACCTTTGAAGCTCCCTAGGAAAACTCCAGCTCTTTTTGATTAGTGGCTTCTCCACCCCAACTCCTGATAATTGCACCATAGGTCTGCTTCCTATTATAAACTCGTTCAATGCAGAAAGGCACAAGGGATCGTGGACAGCCCATGATGCAGGGAGAGCCCATGATGTCCTTTGCACAATCTCCCCCAAACCTCAGCAGGTTCCTGTGCACTGGAGGCTCTTGCTGAGAAAAATTTAGCCCGGAGCAAGGATCAGCAGTGGGCATGCCCATCCTTCCAGCCTAAAAGGACTCAGAGAAAGGGGAAGGTAGCAGGTGATGCATGGCATTGTGCAGCCTGAAGCAGCTACTGCATAATTTCTGAACTCTCCTGCAAACTGGGCAGCATGGCAAGGCCCCGGCACTCACCTTGGACTTTGGGTATGAATAGCAGAGTGAAGACAACGGCTGCAGCCCAGAGTCACTCTGGGCCAGGGCTCCCACTGGCATTACTGAAATGAATGGAATTGCACCCGCCAAATTACACCCACTCAAGCTGCATTGAATTGAGGCCCTGGCTGAACAAAACACTTAAGCACGTGCTTAAATTTAAGCACATGAACAAACAATTTCAGGGCAAATACTTATATGCTTGAGTGCTTTGCCAGGTAGGTGCTGTTCTCAGCAACACACACCTGGAGGAAGGTGGTGCCATTTTTTACACGGTCACTTTACTGACTATATCCAGGCGAGAAAGGAAACTTTCCACTGGCTGTGGGCCAACAGGCACTTCAGGTATGTGTCAGGTCTTCAAAAAAAAAAAAAAAAAGTTTTTTTTAATCTTATCTGTCTCATTATCACCCTGACATTTGCTTTGGCTTTGAGTTTAATTACCTCTTGAATTGAACAAAGGATCAGATAGGGATGAGATAATAAGAAGTCAGTAAAGCTGATGTATATAGGAAATAGGGCCTCCCTGAAGGTGTTAGCCCATGCAAGCTGACCCCTAGTTATGAGAAAGAAAAGCTGATAAGGGAGAAAGCTATTAATCAATGATCCAGGAAACTTGGAGATGTGTAAAGAGGTGTCTGATGTTTGCATCTTACATGCCACCTGGGATGGTACAAATACAGCAGACCCCAATTAGATAAATACCTGTGCATCGGAGCACAACCAAGCAAACAAAGGGAAACCCTGGGGGGGGCATGGAGAAAGAGACTGAACAAACAAGGAAAATAAATATATTACCATGAAAGACAATATTCAGAGTAGAAAACTGCACAATAGAAAGGATACATTACCAGTCACCAGAAGCAGAGATCAAGACCTCCACGATTCTCCAGGTGCTTTGTGCACAAAGTAATTAAGTCTCAGTCTCAGAGTCTTCAGTCCAACTAGACAAATATGGGGAGGGGAAAGCAGTCACAGGCACTTGCCTTACACCATGTCTGAGTAGCAAGGTCTAGGAACAGGACTGAGAGACTGTGAGTTCTGTGTGCCACATGATTAAGGGATGGACTAGGCTTGCAGTCACAAAGAGCACACCTGCACCACCGGTCTCCTATGGAGACCTTGTTGTTCTAGGACAGTTTTATTTCACATTTTGGAGGTTCTTTTGCTCATCAGGTCAGAAAACCCAGTTTTTCAGGAGCAATTCCTTCTCAGCCTGTTTCTGGAGCAGGTTCCAGTTGGCTAAACAGAAGGGATGGGTGACTAGGAACTACAACAGCAGGTGGTATAGTTCAAAGTGTGATGCTGGACCCACAGCCCAAGACTGTACTTTTGCAAAAAGCTCTTTGCTGAAGCTGATAAAGAGACAAGTAGAGTCCTCAGAGAATCAAAGATTGTACTGTTACTCTGAGGTTCTATCCATGCACAACATTCCCACTATGATCTGAGCACAAAACAAGGTTATGGTGTCCATTTAAAATCTGCACCTGAATGAGAAAATGTAATTTTGAGACTGCACTTTGGAAATAACCTGCTGACATTATTGTTTTGACTTTATCAAACAAACGAAACAGAAACACAATCTTGTCAAAATAAAACATTAATTTAATTTTGATTTCGTCAGCTTGACCCATGTCATAGCATGCTTTAGAGTCAAAACAGTACGACTATTATGCCATGACCCGTCATAATATTATGGCATGGCAATTTAATAGACAAAACTTGAAGACTTTTATACTGTGTTATAAAAGTCGAAATAAATGTTTCAATAAGCTGGAAATACATGTACCTTCTTTGGAAACTCTGTGAGAACCGACACCTTCCCGCAGACCATATCCAGGGTATCCTTTCCCATGGAGGGGCACTCGATAGCCAACAATAACCAGGTCTGACCTGCACACGTCTCCACCAGCTCCACAGGGAATGAGAGTGGTGGAGCCACAATTCTTGCTGGTCTCTGCCTCCTCCCAGGACATGCATTCCCCAGAGACACATCATATGTAAAGCCTTTGTTTTTCACACACAAGATACAGATGCATCCCAGAAGAGCTGCAAGTGGGGCAGTAAAGCTTGGGCACGGCCTTGCTCACCTGCTCTGCTGTGACACTCCAAGATATTTATATTTTCTGTAGGGAAAATCTATCAGAAGCCCAAACTACTGATAGAAGCTTCTCTCAAAGGTCTGTCAGCCCTTCTTGGCTGAGAAAGGATAGCCCCTAGCATCATGACAGTGTCGCGAGCAAAACTGAAAGAGAGAACAGCAGAACCTGCCCGTGGAGCCAGGGAATTTGCTCCTACTGGCATCATACAATGTGCTGTCGCCTGGATGGCAGGGACATCTTGGTGCCCCACTGTTGTGTAAAGACCTGTGCAGACATGTTTTTAAAAGCATGTGGTTTATAACAACTTACAGTGTCATGACTTTGACCACATGCAGTCTTCAACAGCACAAAAAGTTGAAGTCTGTTGCCTGTGGACTTGTTACATGGCAGAAGTGTTCTACAGTAAGCAGGCAAGACTAACAGGTGAATGGAATGCAGAAAGCATCAGGAGAGATGTTCATCTGCAAGAATAACAGTATGTGTTGAACAAGGTTCTCAGCAGACTCTGAAGTAGCAGAAACAATGGCTTATTCCCTCTAGGAAACATAGCAAAGGAAGGACTGGGATAATTGTCCTCCAGATACATCCCATTTCACCTTGCAACTGAGGTAGGAAAAGCTGCAGTTAGCAGAGATGCCCTGAGCATGAGCAGAGATGATACCTGGATGTGGTGCAGGTGTTACATGACTGTGAGCCTTTGGGCAAGTCTGCCTTACCAACTTAATAACAGCATTTATGATTCTAATTCTTGGAATGGATTAGGACTCCCCTTTCTGAGGCAATATCTGGAAACAGGAACACACCACAAGGGGCAGACAGATTTAGAAGATCTCCATGCTGATGGGGACACAGGATTGTTTCCAGCACAGCCATTGACTCTTGAGAGCTCTTCCACACAGAAATGGAGAATGTGAGAATCCAGCACAAAAGAAGCAATAAGCAAAATCTGCTTTTAATGAAGAGTATCTTAAATGAGGGGAGACAAAAGACTGGAAGAGACAGGAAAGTTTGCTGGAAGAGCTTTGCCATCTGCCAAGGACACTGACTGAAATCCAAGGACTTCCAAAACCAGCAAGGTCCCCATGGGAACAGAAAAATCACTTCTGAGTGACTGCCATTTTGCCTGGATCTGTTGGCCACTGGTAGTCTTTTGGACTATCAGTTTGCCTGTAGAGCTTGTGCTCCTTGCCTTACTGGAAGGGTGTTATAAAAGAGAGAAATCTGGTCTGCCCTGTCTACTCTCTGAAGACTATTTTACAGCCTGCCAAATCTAATCCCATGGGCTGTAGCCTATTCCTGGTCACCTCATTTACTGAGGACTCAGTAAAAACTCAGGAAGAGGGTGTAGGTTGTTTGAATTCCTCTGACAGCAACATCCCAGTATCAGATGTTATTTTCTGGGATGGGACACTAGGGCTGGTAGTGCTGGAGGCCAGTCTTCCTTCATGGTAGGAAGGGATCAAAGGTCCATGGGAAAGATGTATGGAAACAAGCTGATCTGCCTTGCAGGTCAGAAAGGGACTGGATGCCTTCTTGCCATCCCTTGATATTTTCTACAGTTGTCAAAAGTTATGAGGTACACCAGATCAGGCTAGAGGTTCATCTACTCCAATAATCATTTTCTGCTTGGTAAGAAATGCTTAGGGAAAGCGTGTTAGACATAGACCAGAAAAGAGTCATCTTTCCATTCAGATATCCTCCCAGCTTTCAGCAAACAGCACCAAACGAGTTTCCTGAGTTGGGCAATGCAGCAAAAAGCCTGTGGTGTCTACCCCCAAGTGCCTCCTGACCTGCTCTGAACATTCTGCCCTCTGTGATTTCCCATAGCAAGCTCCATCTCAGGCTGAGAAGACTTTTGCAGCATCCCAGGAGAGCATTGAAGGCTGCACAGTTCTGCCCTACAGAAACTTGTGGGACCCTGCTGAGTCCTGTGGTGCCATCACAGTGCTACCTCCCTGTGGGAAGAGCACCCTTCCTTGCTGCCTTCTTTGCCCTTGCATTGCTGCAGGCAGGAGAGCTGAGGTGGAGGACATGGCTCCTCACCTGTTTGTTTCCTCTCTCCAACTCTGAAAGATCAACCATCCATCCCCACTCAACCTCAATATTTGAGGTATCATTTTCATTAGGAATACTTTCCCAGCACTTTGGGGGGTTTTGTTTGTTGTTGTTGGTTTTTTTTTGTTTACTGTGCTTTGTTTCTGATGCCTCATGTGCTCTGCACAATAAAATAAAAAAATAGTAATAATAATAATAATAAAAAAACAACAACAAAAAAATAGAATGAGACAATGCACACAAAACTCTGGCTGTTCCATCCCTTAGCTCCTTGCAGTGATACCAGATGTTGTCTAACAACAGCCTCCTGGCTGGTGGTTCTTGGCATGACTGACACCTCCCACTCCAGCCTACTTCAGGCACAGCTCAATTGCTGGCTCTCAAGGCATGGGGCCAGTATGCCTCTTTAGTTTCCACTATGGAGGGAACAGACTGTGACAGCACAGTCAAGCTCACTCTCTCTCAAAAAGGAAAAAAAAAGAACAGCAGAAAAATTAAAAGGTAAAATATTTTACAGAGTATGAGTAATATAATGGAGAAAATTTTAGGAGCAGGAGGCAGTTTTACCCTTCACCAGCAGACTGAATTATTCTTAAAAAGCACCATATTAGTAAAAGCTTGTACAGGCCTGCCACAGGTGAGCCAAAGGAAATGGCTCAGATTCAGTCCTTCTGGATGGATTCACAACCAACGTTTGTCCAAGCAGGTAGGTAGGAAACATTTCTCATGTCTTCAGAGGACTTTGAATTAGACACTTCATAATGTTATTGTTGAACTCTGAGCAGAAATGGGAACAACAGTCTCAGGTTGCTCTTCAAGCTGATCTTCCCCAGTATAAGTCACATGCAGCTGCTCTTAGTTGTGTGAACTGCAGATTAACTGCTGGTGGTGAGGGTGTCCTTCTCCCCAGTCACATACTCTCTCTGAACAACATAAAGTGTATCCTGCAGTGTAGTCATAATGTTCAAATTCCCACTGATGGAAATTCAGGCCAAAAAGCTATGCATTTTATTTTATCTTTTTTGATTTCCTTCCATTTTTGCTTTTCTGCATGTTGTTTGGCCTGGCTGCTGTCTGGCTTGCAGGTTGAGTAATGCTGCTCCAGACCATGCAGGGCCCTGGAGAGATGTTCCCATTTATTGCCCTATTGTCCCAGGGATGAAGGAAGTGGTTTTCACTCATGAATGTACTTTAAAGCATCCTGGTGGTTGGAACAAGCTGCACATCCAGATATACTAAAATAAAACTTACAGAGTATTTTTGCTGCTTGAAGTCCTTAGTTCAGGTTTTAAGGAATAGTTCAGCTTTGAGCACCATTTTCTCAGGAAGTGAAACATACTTTAAACTGCCTTTTCAACATACAGCTTAAATTGTACTGCTTCTGTGCAGCCTGGAAAGAGATTTACTTCCCTCCAGGTTTTCATCACAGTCTTTTGGATGGGAATTAGAGTCTGCAGCTCCTATGCTTTCAAAATGTTATTCCCTGGGAAAGTAGATCCAGGCATCCATGCAATGAGGACAGGCTACAAAGCACTGAGAACACCAAAGAGTAAGCAGTAAACTGTCCCCCACTTGCCTGGGTTATTGGAGCAGAAACATGATGGGATGCAGCCCATATCATAGTGGAACTGACCAATTTATATACATATATATATGAATGTATTTATAATGACTAGAGAGGATAGTAAAGCACATATACATTAAGGTATTTTAGGCAACAAGGAGGTTAATTTGCTACACCAGATACTCTGTGTGCAGGCAGAAGCTCCTTGTCTGAGACACCTCCTGCCTTCCTGTCATTCACATACCAAGAAACAGAAGTTATAAACAAGTTTAGTTGCTATGGCTCATACCTCCTTCTCCCTCCGGAGCAATCCATGCTCCTTGACTCAGGTCCAATTGCCCTGCCGCCTCCAGCTGCCCTGGCACTTGGAACAGTCTGTCAAGGTCACCTCCCTGCTGCTGGGCCAGACAGTGTGAGTGCTTACAGCCATCCTCCTCATTCTGAGCATGCTGACCATCTCTTGGCAGGTCAGGCATCCACCAAGCCAAGAAGATCTTAGCCCAACCGAGCTGAATTGTATCTGTCTAGATTCCTCCTGCATCTCCTGTTTCTGGTCTCCTTCCTCCTCTCTTCCTCCGGCCGAGATGCTCCTTAGTCTGCCTAGGAACAGCAGAAGATGACATCGCTGTTGGTCAAATATAAACCTAGGGCTGCAGTCTGGAGGCACTCCCAGCTGCTTTCTCTTGGAAGCAGTGCTTTATAATGTGCTGCCATGTACTCAGCCACGCAGAACCGAGGAGAAGACCAGCACACGAGCAGCTTTAGTAATACCGGTCATAGACACTATAAGGTGCTCTTTGCTTTGCCACATTTTAGTGCCAAAAGTTGAATTCAGCTGTGGGAATCATGTCAGTGTTTATCCTGCTTCACTGTGAAAAACTGAGTGAAGAGAATATTGTTTCTGATTACAGACAATTACTCATTGTTGCTTTGGTTTGGTTTTTCGAGCTGCCTTTCGGCTCCCACGGCAAGGTTTGGAGGGGCCAGTAATAGCTTTCATTGGACCAACAGATACAGGCAGAAAAACCAGCGAGCCTTCAGGAAACCCTAAGGAGGACATATATGGACAAAAGTTCACTTGTTTTTCTCCACCCATAACATCTCATCCAGTAAAAGCTGTTGTTCTCCCTATGCCTCCTCCCTCAGTTATGTCCAAAACCTACCACAACACCATGACAGCTCCTAATTCCCCAGAGATGCCCAAAGTCTGCAGTGCTGGAGTGAGTCTGTTCCCATTTTGTAGGACTGCAGGATCTGACATGGGTTTCAGCAGGGTTCCTTGCACACAGCTTTGCAGCTGGCCTGGGGAGATGATTCCCAAGACAGAGGAACACTTGAAGGAAGAGCAAAAAGCTGGGAGTCCACATCCACCGTATGCACACAGGGAACCTGGCCACCTTGGAGGCTGTGCACTGGTGCTGCTCTTCCCTTCCCGAGGCTGCCACAGAATATGTAAAAGCACACACTATTACCTCTGCCTTTGGCAATGGTCTTGGTTTTGCTTGGTGGTCTGTGAGGAAGCCACAGGCAGCCCCATACTGAGGCAGTGCAAGGACCAGACAGAGCCACTTAGACTAGTCCCCCTCAGCTCCTAGATGAGCTGTTGAAAGGTCAACAGCCAAGGAATGGAAGGAGATGGGACAAAGCTCTGTCAGAAGCCTCTCACCCATGTGTGCTGAATCAGTCACAACCTCTTGGTGCTACCCCTAAAAATCTTTTGCATCCCAAGGTACACCATCATCTGTTCTCCTGGCTCCATAAGAACCCTGCTCCAGCTCAGCCTCCCATCTGCATGGGCAACAGTGCCTTCCCAGGGCTCGTTCACCAAGCCAGGACCCTCTCCTCTTTTGCCAGCTGCTTGTTTCTACACTAAGACAAAGAAGTAGCTTGAATATACCCACACCGGCAAGGAAAGATACTTTGGAGCTGACTCTGTCCATACAGACTCCAGAAGCCCGTGGGCAGGACATGTGAGCATGAATGTGGTGGGAAAGCCTATGGGCTGCTCCACACCGAGCCCCAGGCTCACAGATTGCTCACAGCACTGCGTTGCACCAAGCAGGCAGAAACACACCACCCTTCGCTCCTCACTGCCCAGAGACATCCTAGCCACCCCCACTGACTCAGCCACCCCTCTGCTGCTGCTCTCCTGAGAGTGCCTGGCCATCACTGCCCGTCGAGGGAAGGAGCTGCCTGCACCCTCATGACCCCTCTACCTCACTGCAGATCAAGCCCACGCAGGAACCAACTTTGCTACACATAGCTCTGTGCACTGCCTGGGCTCAGGGCCCTCTGCACAGCTGGGACACGCTGGCACCACTGCTATTCAGGTCTCCTGCTGCCCCTGCAGAGAAGGGGGGAAGCAGGGGAAGAGGTGCTGGGCCCCCATGAGCTGCATCCCAGCCTGTGTATCAGACTACACATCTTGGTCTTTCATGTCCATCCCAAGTACAGCATCCTTCCCAATAAATTATAACACAGCCAGGGAGGACGTGAACAATGTATAAGACATTTAAGTTTACATTTGACATTTATGCCTGAATTGTGCTTATGCTACAGAATTGGCTCAGTGACTCAGTGGTCTTCGGCTATGCATTTCCCAGTCTTCACTGGTTAGGTTATTAAAAAGAAAACAATAAAAAATAAATATGTATTTACATTCCTCTGCCTTTTTATTTAAAAGGCAGCTAAAATGACCCAGACTCAATGTATCCATTCTCTTCTTTAAGTCAGAAGGCATTGTTCTGCCTGTTCTTTTATAGATCATATTATCGAAACATCAAGTAAGGAGGAAAGTGTTTCCCTCTGGCAATGGGCCCTTGCATTGCCTCAAAGTGAGTGTGGGGCCAAGGAAGTCTTCAGTGATTCTCTTGAGAGTTTTTCCTACCTCAGAGACCACCTTCTATCTCAAGCCCTGCAGTGTCCTCCCAAAAACATCGCAGAAAACGTGCTTAGAACTTTCTTTTGGAAAGGGAAATTTTGCATCTTCCATAGACTTTAATTTTTATAAATCACACCTTTCTTTACTTGCATAAACACAAAAAAATAGCTCTCCCACCAGCAAACCTGTTTGTTTCTTTTCAAATGCCCAGCTCAAAATAAGCAAAACAATGCGTGGGGGTTTTTTTAATGTAAGAAAAAAAAATATAACCCAAGGCTGAGGCTCTTTGCTAAGAACAATTTTAAAAAAGGACAGTTCAAAAGGTCCAAAAATAGATTTTTATAATTGGAAGTGCCTGCAAGGGCCTAAGTATAGCAGGCTTTATTACATCTCCACTACCAGGTACTTAGGTGCTTCTCAGAACCTGCCATTAGCCAGGTCTGCTGAACAGGGCACACAATTAGTTTTTTATGAAAAGGCTGGCACAAGTTCACACACAAGGAAGGTGCTGAGCCTTTCATCCTGAGTGCCAGGCAGATCCTTGAAAATGTCACAGAGTGATTCATGTGCCCAAAAAAAAAGGGAGATCTTCTGCTGAAGGAAAGCAGGTGTAAGGCTGCTTCTAGCCAGGCTTTGTGCCCATGGAGGAGAGCTGGGAGAGCAGGGGGGCAGGGAGAAGAGCCCGGCAGAGCAGGATGCTCAGCTCCTGCCGTGGGACAGAGATCAGCTAGGCAAAACTTGCTTGGCTTTGGCACTGGCTTTCCCCTTCATGCCAGAAACAGGATATTTTTCACTTGAGGTTTGTTTCACTTAAGCCTCATTTCGATGGGAGACCAAGTGTCTCGGGACAGAAATAGTCCATATGTAAAAGATGGAAAGAGGGGGAAGAAAAGACAAATTCTTTGATTTGGCTGTTTTAACATGGCTGGTGTGTTTGAGTAGGCGGTAGGACGCCAGAATAGAAGGGATGACAGCGTGTCACCGTGCAGAAATACTCTGGGCTCAGAACATAGAGGCCAACATTTTCAAAGCGGGGGTCTAAAGTTAGGAACCTAAATCCGTCCAGGAGCGCCATTAGACTCCCTGCTGAAGCCTGGAGAGTCTCAGTGCTCGTGAAGCACCAAGGCACTGATTTAAGACAGGGAACTTCTACCCTGAGCTGGATGTCTAATCCTGCTGTGGGGCTCCACCGAAAGTCTCAGCACTGCTACCTGGTTTTAAGCATCCAGATGTGAGCAGGCTCAGCTGAGGGCAGAACAAAGCAGAGCGCGCTCTCGCTTTGAAGAGACGCTGCTTCTAAATCTGCCTCTTTGGGGTGGAGGCTGCCTGGAGTATAAATCAATGGCCACGCTGCATATGTGTGTTGTAAATAAGCGCTGGAGAGCATCCAAGGCAGCCCAGCTTCCTGGCTGAGGCGCCAAGAATTGTACCCGGGCTCTTCAGAGTAAAGCATGAGATAAGATAGCTTGGGTTAAAAAGCTAACCATCTGTAGCTGGGGACTGCAAACAACCCATAGCTTCAGCGACTTGGCCACAGAGGGTTAGCAACATTTTCCCCACTAGTTTTGGGGGCAGCTGTGTCTTTAAAAGGTTCCAGCCTGAGCCAGTTGGAAATAGGATTGAAAGTACCATACCTCTGCCAAACTCCTGGAACACCTCTGAGCCCTTGTTCACAGTCAGCTCAGCAGCCACTGACAAAGCCCCTAAAATGAGCTCTCAGTACTGCAGAGGTCTCACTGTAAGCAAAGGAGGAGACATCATGGGCACTGAGCTTTCTGCAGAAGCTGGCTTTGGAGAACACTGCCAGCCCTGCTGAGGGGTTCATGGCTCCCTCAGGCCCCCTAATCTTCTGTTTAGCAATGCTGCATCATGCTGGGTGTGTGGCAGGTTCCAGGGAGCTCTGCACGGGTCAGCCTGCTCCTTGGGGCAGTGCTGTTAGAGGACCACAAGAGGGAAAATGATGCAATGGCATACAAATAAGGGAAGCAAAAAAAAAATAACAACACAGACCCCACAACCAAAAGCTCAGCTCTGACATTGTGTCCTCTAAATGCATCTGTGCTTTACATTGTTAAAGAGAGCAACTTGTTCCCAAGCAGCTAAGCATGGCAGAACTGCCATAGTCCTCTGTCTGGTACTTGCCACTGCAAAAAAAGAGAGCATTTCTTCCCTTATGGTCTCACAACTGCTTAGCCTGCAGTGTAGCCCCCACAGAACATTGCCTCTGAGTGGGGGAGTTACATGTATTATGCTCTCTGACAACCTCTCCTGCTTTCCTGCCGTGCTTTGCAAGGGCCATGCTCTGTGGCTGCTGCTTCTTTCTGGATGTGCATCCCCAATTCCTTGCATCCGCAAGATCTCTAGTGGGGCTGTGGCTGGGAGTCCCAGGACCCATCACCAGGCACACCTGCAAGGTGTTCAGCAAGGGAAGAAGGTGAGGAGAGCCAGCCCAGGGGCTCCTGGGGCCACATTTAGGGGCTGGGGTGTAGAACTGAAGGGCAGCATGTCCTCCAGCTGGGAAGGACTCGAGGAGGAGCAAGTGCTGGCGCCGCTCGCCAGGCCCTGGCTGTGAGCAGCAGAAGTCTGTGGCCACTGGATGCCTCTTAACATATTCCAGTGCCCTCAAGACAAGGTAAATTGGTGGTTGAGGCAAAACTCAGTTTTGTGTGCAGTTATACTGCACTCCCTGAATTCTTGGTCAACCAATTTTGTTTGTTTGTGTTATATACTCATTTCCCTTCCCACTTTAAAGGCCATCTTATGCTGGCAGAAGGTGCCATGCTGGCAGCTCTGGATGACCCAAGAGTTAAATTTAAGCCCGCAGACAGGTAGAGAGGAGGCAGCAGCTCTTCCCCCCCTACCCCACTGTAGCAGTGGTCCCTGGGCTGTGCCATCCCTAGGCCAGTCCAGAGGGAGCCTGTCCAAGGGGCCATTTGCCTCGGAGCCTGTCTGCCAGCATCAATGTCAGACAGAGCCAGCAGAAGAGTTCCTATCTCCTTGGGCAGCTGCCTACCAAGGTCCAGCGAGATGGGGAACCTGGCTCTGCTGGGACACAAATTGAGTTCGGGGAGCAATATCCAGTATCGAACTCCATTTGGCTCCAAATATGGACCAAGTCCCCCAGGTACTGATGTCCTTCCTGTCCCATAGGGCAGTCCAACAACCCTGACTGTAGGCAGCAGTGAGATATCTGCCTTTTAATCTCTAATGCAGACAGTATCAGGCCCTGAAGCAAGTCTTTATGTACCTTCCCTACTTTTTTTGGATTTAACCACTGCTACTGTATCTCCAGCCATTCACATTAATTACACTGACATTCAGCAATTCACCCTGCTAAGCAAGGGGTGACCCCTGGGACACATTGCCACAAGTAACTGTGTACTGACATTCCTCTCCTCTACATAATGTATTTTTTTTGTTTTTCACATTCCTCAAGTATGCCCTTTTCCCTGTGTTCTGATTCAGCACACAGCCTGCTAGACATTGTTTGTATCTATTAATTAAGCTTCTCTCTCAGGCTACATCCACCCATGACTTTGCACTCTGCCCAGGCACTGAGCAAGCACGATCGAGGCCTGCCTGTGTGCGCAGTTGAATGGAAGCTGCTTTAAAGGAGTTATCACCTTGAAAAACCCAAGCTCAGGTTACTGTAGGGTCAGTGCTATCCTGTGGCATCTGATCAGCTCAGAGTTCAGACAGTATATCTCTATCTGGCTGCAAAGTACCTCGTAGGCATGCCCATAGCCCTGGGTCTGATCTAAAAGTAGTCATTCACCTACTTTTTTTTCCCCTGACAGCTTTTTGTCAGTAAGCTTTGACAATCCCTTAATGAATCATTTCAATCAGTTCAGCTACTAGTTTGCTGCCTCATTTGGAGACATTCTGGCAGACTGACAAGGTCCAACTTCCCCTTGTGAAGACTGGGTTCTTTGGAAGCCATCCTGTTGCAATTACTTAGACAACTAATAGCTCCGGTTTTAATTAATTGTCAGTTGATCCCATGCCCTTTATGCACTATATGCTTGCCTAGTTCCCACTTCTCCTAGCCTGTCATTCCCCCACTGTTACTTGAAACCAGCAGGTATGAGCATTTTCATATTTTCAGCCCCCTTGTTCTCCAGCCAGCTCCCCATATAGGGACCCAGAGGTCTCAGTTCCCATCAAGAGGTGACAAAGTGCTCATGTTTTCAAAACATCCAAGAGGAGAGCATGAGCTCTTCTGGAAGCCCAGACAAGCATGGAAGAGGGGAACACTATTCTTTGTGGCACCAGCGAAGGAAAGCACAATCAGTCTTGGACCATCCCCAGCTGCTTGCCTGCAGCAGGATGGACACTTGCCACAGAAGCACGGACACCTCCTTAGGGTTAAACAAGGTTGTGCACCGTCCTCAGAGTGGTGCTCTGCTAGGTACTTCTGATAGGAGCTCGGCCACTAATTTGTCCCAGCATGGTTCAGATATTTCTGCTTAGCCCTTGGTAAAATATTTACTATGCCTTCTTATCACTTTCCTAGAAGGTTTTGTTGGAGCTGACTGATGCATTAATTCCTTCAGGATCTAACTCAGGGTTTTTCTACACAGTCCTGGAACATGTCCAACAGCATTAAGAAAGAAACCTTCCTTTTTCAGTCCATTCTTTTAGGCAGAATTTCACCTGAAACCTGGACTCGATTTGGCACCGAGATGGCTGCACAGAGCCACATTCCTCTCTCCTGAGGATGCCTGCGACCATTGGTTTGTATGCAGGCAAAAGCATCCCCTAATAAGCTAATTGTCACATCTCCAGGAGCAGGAGAATAATTAATGAGCTTAAGCAGAGTGAGGGAGAGCCAGGTTATAGTCTGGAGAGTGCATTCTAACACAAAAGGTGTTGAGTGTGTAGCACAGTGTTCCTGGGAAGGCCATAGGGCATGTCTAAGAGCAGGTGATGCACACACCTGTACAGGGCAGGTGAGCCTAAGTTGCAGGGCCTGGCAGCACTAGGTGGGCTCTCAGGTTCCTTCTTCCTCTGGTTTGCTGTGGTGCTGCCTTCCTGCATCCCATTCTTACCACAAATATTTTCCACCAGCTTGTTGTTTCCTATTATCCCTTCTAACAAATTCACGTTCCTCCCTTCCAAAGTTACATGTTTTGGTCTTTGCTGTACTTCTCGCTGGAGTCATATCTGTGTTTTGCCCATCTGTTCTTCGTCTTGATATCCTCATATGGGAAGATGCTTACAGTGCTGCTGCTATTGGGGTATTTGTTAGTGCTTACCCAGCTTCGTTACGTCTCTTCTCTGCTGTAATTTCAGCTTGACACTCCAAAGGGTTCAGCAAGGTGCTATCGATGCTGGATCACATCCAGCCATGCGAACAAGCAACCCTTCACTCGGGATTATCACCAAGAAATTCCTTCCTAGGATAAATGAATGGCTGATGATGATGAACAGATATAGCCTGCCATTGTTTCGTGGTGTTTGGTAACTATCAGAAAGTTTTCTATTCCGTTTAAATAGCACTTCTTATGAAAAAGCCCTTGTGAGCCAAAGCGTTACACAAAGGCCACATTCAGCTCCTCCAAAATGTACATGAAAATTGAATTAACATCCCGTATGTTATATACAGTACCTGTGCAGCAGACCAGCTCCCAGACAAGCCAAGACAGAACAATGTCATTGTCTGTTCCTCACAGACTCCCTCCAAAATCATCGCGTATGTGATGAGATCTTTCCACACGACATTTGCCAGAGGACAGACCAGCTGCAGCATGGGGCACAGGCTGAATCCAGGAGTCCCTTGGCACAGTGATGGGCCAAACCGTGTGAACCCAATAGATAAAAACTCTGAGCTGACATCTGAAAGCTCCATTTTGTGTCCTAAATGGCACAATATTATCTCCATCCCTGAACCCCAGGACCTCTCTCTCCTGTCCTTCTCTCAGCCAGAATGAAGCAGTGATCATGGATTTCTCCATACTTAATCTCACACATATCTCCATCCACAGCAGACCTGCACACACCTAGCTGCAGTATGGAGGATCGTAGCACCCAGCCAGTTACTCCCCTGGGGATGTAAGGAAGCAGGAGGGCAGGTGAACATCATGTCTGCGCTGTTTGAACTGAAGAAACATGTAGATGAGGTGCTGAGGGACATGGTGTAGTCGTGAATTGGCAGTGTTAGGTTAATGGTTGGACTCGATGATCTTAGAGGTCTCTTCCAAACAAGGCTCTTCTATGATTCTATGATCAGAAATTAGACCCCAGCCAGCACTCGGGCAACCCCTCAGTGGTTGGGAGGGACAGGAGGTGGGGTGGAAGCAGAAGGGAGAGTAGAAGTCCTCTCTGTGTCTTTCCTGGCTGCCCCTTGGGGTCTTCTCAGGTGGTGAGGTGCCACTTTACCTCCTTGGTGCTGTTGGGCTGGGATAAGGTGGTAGAGGGGAGGAAACAAGTGGAGATGGGCTGCCCATCATTTCCTCCCATGACTCTTTGCCCTGAGATCCTTGCTGCTGGCCCAGGGCACCACCTGCCACGTCCTTGCTCACCCCTGTGTTTTTTTGTTTGCTTTTTGTTGCAAAACTCAACACACTGATCAGCCTGTTGTCAGGATGCCAGCCATTGTATTTGGCGGTGGAAGGAGAGGATTATCATCAGCTCTGCGTTCATGTGCAGCTACCCCAAACAAGGATTAGCACATCATTGTACTAACACATAACCCAGGCAGCAGTGCCCGCTCTAGGAAGCAGGCAGTCTGGCCTTGAGAAAATATATCTCACAGGTGAGTAAACAAAGGGAGGAAGAGCCAGACAGGAAGGCAGGGACCAGGGAGAGGAGAGACACGCAAACACCTAAACACAGACATAGCAGCCTCAGCAGCCAGAGATGGAAACCACAGCCTGGAGTAATCTCCTTTGACCAGAGCTTATCCAGGAGCACCCCACATCTCCACTGACCAGGCTTTATCTGCTAGCACTCCTATGTCCTTCACTGTCCCAGGTTTTTCCAGGAGCTCCTTCAGGTCTCCATCATCCATTGACCAGAGCTTGGAGCAGGAGGAGCCACCACCAGAAAGTGTCTTTTTTTCCATGGATAACTTGAACGTAGAGCTGAGTGGGAAGGTCATTTTTCCACCATGCAAAAGCTAGGCCAGAGGGATCTGGCCATTGTAAAAAAACCCAGGCATCTATCATTCCTGGCATCACTTGCTAGCAAGGCCCAATCATAAAGTATCTATTTGTAGGCAAAGGTATCAGTGTTTGGTAAACCCCACTGTTTGTCAGCCCACTCATGGGCCTGTCATCCACCAGTGTCCCATTAGGTCCCTCGTTCTGAAAAGGCAGCATTTCAAAAGCAGAAGAAACCCTAAACATTACTTGCCAAAGAAGACATTTTATGCAAGCATTTTTCATTCACATTAAAAAGCCATTTTTCATTAAAGTTTTTTTTTTTTTTTAAGGTGTGGGGAAAAAATTGATTGTGAAAATAGATGTTTCCCACTGCAATGGCAACATAGCAGTGAAATCTGCTTTCAGGATTAAGCTACTTACAAGCAGGGGCATGGGACAGACAAGGAACAATTTTTCCTTCCCCCGTGCTACTTTTTGTTCCACAGTTGGACAAGGTAGTTGTGGAGCAATTTGAAATCACTTTCTTCTGGTATATCAAACACTTCCCAGGCTCTGAAGACTGAGTCTCTTGCCTTGATAACTGTATTTGGAGGACTGACTGACCATGGTAGACCTCCCAGAGGAGTCCTCCGTGGAGGTTAAGGTGTCTTTGCAGAGCTTTTCTGAGGATCCAGCAGCAAAATAGGAAAATAATGTTTTCCCAAGTAGAAACTACACTAGCTGTGGTGGGAAATGCTTCAGAAAATACCACGAAAGTGAGAATGCAACTGTGGAAAACAGAAAGCTTGGGAGAGCTCAGATTTCGGAGCTGATAGGGAAGCCTGGTGGAGGAAAGGGAGAGGCTGTGGAAGGTCTGCGGTCTCTAGGTCTAACGCTTAGGCTTGGTAAAGAGGGACTAGGGTTTTGGAATCTTTCTGTTTGTGGAGAGAAAATTATTTTTACATGCAGAATAGATAAGCATCCAAACAAACGAGGCTTATCCAAACCTTGCAGAAATGTTTGATATTCACCATCCTTTTGAGGGACTAAATTTAATCTCTTGCTTGTTTCATCCAGATAAAGCTGGCATTCATGCTGTACCAGAAAATAAGACTGTCTCCTCATCTTGATTTTTTTTCCTCTGTTGCTCTAAATGAATATGTTTGAGTCAGAACACATTTTCAAATGCAAACAGAAGACAGGACCCCGATTCCCAGTGAACGACTGTGCAAGTTATGTACCTAACACAAAGCTGTCCTCACTATGACCAGTAAAACATCCTTTGTGTTAGTTTCTTGTGAAAGAGACTGCCTCTAGCTCCTTGCTGGCTGAATGAGGACTAAGCACCGTTGAAGCTGTTTGGGAGAATATAGTCCATAGAGTGTCAGATCCAAACTGAGACACAAAGCAGTATTTGGGTCATTGAGAGGGACCATAACACAAAACTCTTCATTTATGTAAAAAATGAGATTTATGTAAAAGGATGAAATAAAAATACCACACTCTGGAAATGTCATCTGGCAGACAGTCACCTCTTCTGGTGCCTTTCAGGACCTTCTGGTGTACCATGAAGAAGAAATATTGCTTTTACTTATTCTATGCCAGATAATTAAAAGTCAAATATGTGCACATCAAAAGACATGTATGCAATTTAAAATGTATTTCATTCTGGATACTGGACTTGCATCCTTAGATGGTGTAAATCTACATGGCTACATCACTCACAAGTGGACTTTGCTGTCGCTCAAGGTAACACCCCATTTCTGCCCATAGCCCAGGCTCTATGAAAGTTTTGTAATTCTCCTTTTGGGACCCCTCCCAGAAGTTAAATGTATGGGTAGTATATAGCAGTCATAATTCCTCAGAGCTGTGGTACTCCTTGGTCAGCCTCTTCCTTTTTTTTTTTTTTTCTGTCCAGTTGGAGACAGAACAAAATGCAGCAGTCTCAGGTGCTGAGCAATACCTTCCTACTTCCAGCATTAAGAGTAGCCATTCCTAAGTGCCAGTTTCTCTTCCCAGCCTGCAGACCCATTTCTGCTTGAAAACTTTACTTCTGCAATTGAATTTTTGCCAGGTGGATATAGTCTTGCAAACCTCCTTGAGGTCAAGACCTCTGATTTAGGAACAGCTATGATAGATGCCATAGGGTTTATACCTCCTCCCAGTACATAATTTTCCAGTCCTTCTTGTATCAAATCTTGAAGTTCACATCAGCACTAGAACTGTCAGCTCCTTTTAGTAATTCTCCAAAATTTGTGGTTTGCTTACATGTTGTGTCATGGGGTTTTACAGGATGATTCCACCAAGAATCACAAAACCATCACTTTTTCTCAGTCTGGAGATGGAACAGCTGAGTTTAACTTCCCTGCCCCATTCTTCACCCTGTGATCTCTTTCCCATGCCTTTTTTATTTGTTTCTTCTATATCCTTCTTTTTACCTGTGCATTTTCCCCTGATAAGCAACATTAAGCCATTTATAAATATACTCATGCATATTTACGTATTTAAAAAACATAGAAGTGATCTAACCTCTCAAGAAAAGCCACACACACAACTTTTTTTTGGCTCCATTTTTACTCAACTTTTTCTCAGTTGTAGTTAGTGGTTTGGCAGATCTTTCTGTATTTTTGGATCAAACACTCACGCCAGGGAACACAAAGGGTCCTGGTATGAAATTCAGAGGAAGACCTCAGAGGGGTATTTATTTTTGTTAAAAATAGTTCAGCCCATCTCTATCTGTATTGAAATTGGCAAAAGAATGGGTATGATTTTCATTTTTTTGCAATGCTTCATTTTAAACTTTTGATAAAAATAGTCAATAACAAAAAAGCCAGTTTATTTTTACTGCAATGCAAATTTTTTCTCTGCTGTTCAAGTCCTAGATGACAAATATAGACCAAGACTTTTCCTTCTCATTTCCACTAAACTAAGCATGTAACCAAAAGCCTGCTAACCCTCTCATCTGATATCTTCTCTTTCTCCTACCTATACACCACCTCCAGTCCCATCTTTATGTATATTTCCATGCTCACTTCCGTGCTGGTATCTTTCTCAATTACTCGGTGTTTCTCTCAGGAAGATTTATCTTTGAAAGTGACTTGCATGGCCAGGAGATACCATCCCACTGAACAGAATAGCCCAAGACATCATTTAAGAAGGGCACTTCTCAAGTTTTTAATGTACTCCTAGATGACATTTCTCTCTACTCAATGTCCTGCTCCTGAAAACTTTGGCCCATGGTGTGAATCCCATGAAGAGTTTGGTGGAGAAAGTGGTCTTTGTGGCAAATGGGAGGTGTCCCCTGTGTGCTCTCCATCAAGGCTTCCTCACCTGTGAGAAAGGTGGAAGGTTGAACCTCCTGGGTACAGGCATCAGCTGCCAAAACCCTCTTAGACCTCACCAAAGAACCACACAGCCATGCAGATTTACAGCTTGTAGGGACAAAAGCTACTACCCAGAATGATGTGATGTTTTAAAGCAGTTCATGGCTTGTAGGGCATCCATATCTCACCTCAGATCCATAAGAAGTTAGCAGTTCTGTCAGGAACATCTAAGGAAACTCAAGCTCCACAGTTAGCTGTGACCAGGACTAGCAGCCCTTCAGAGGACTGTGAAAAGTTGTGCTATATAGGACCATGCAAAATTGTGTGTGATGCTGTACAAACACAGCTGAACAAAAGTTAATCCTTGCCCTGAAGGGTTTCGATGAGAGAAGAAAAGATTCTTTACAAAAAAGCCTCACCCCAGACATTCAAGTGTACAGGAATGAGTCATCTGGTCAAATGTTGTAGTGGTACCTGAGAAAGAGATGGTTTCTCAGGACTGTGGCAAAACCCCTCCTGCCACAGGTCATTTAGAGCACTCAAACTGCACTGAAGCATAACTTACATTAAAAAAATAATCTCCATGTGTTGGATTTTTTTCCTAGCAGACTGCTGTATGCAGCATCTCATGCCATGACCAGCACATTAATGCTGTACTGGTGGGTGTGGAGAACTTCATGAAAACACTGTGTGTATTTTTAGGCCACTTCAGTTCTGGCAGCATATACCCTGGGATTTCAGCTCAGTCAACTTCCAGCTATACCATCTTAAGCCATGCTGAAGGAAATGGATATACTCTTCCGTTTGATACTGTCTACAATAAAGCCAGAGAATTTCTCATAAATCACATTCTTACTAGAGCAAACTGTGAGGCTGGAGAAGGGATAATGGCAACAACTTTGATTTATTTTTCTTTGACCAGCTTACATTTCTGATCTTCACAAAAGAACTTAAAAACTGCAAAAAAAACTTTCCATAACGTAATGCAGTCATCCAGAACCCAGACAAATGAAAACCACAGGTTCAGCAGAGCGACCTTGCCTTTCTGCACTGTGCAGAGGGTTATATGTTTTTCCCAGAAAGTATATTCAAGACCAGACCATGCATACTGCACAAAGGGAAGATCACGTTTCCTTCCCAGGTTCCTTTTGTTAATAATAATTATAAGCCAACACTTAGCCTTGGAGTCACATGTCTACTGCTGAGAGATGGGCTCTGTCTCTAATCCTGGTCCTCTTCTCCCATTATTGTATCATTGACTACTATTGACTTTATAGTGTGGCTGGAAGCCAGAAATGGAATGGCAAAACTGGCGGGGCAGGTTTCCCTGGCCAGTGTTGCAACAGGCAGAAAATAAATAAATAAATAAAATAGTGCCATTTATCAACATCCAGGGTCCAGGTCTTTCTAGGGTGACTGTGCACACATGTTGCAGCTTGAAGACAATGGCCTGGAAGACCAATTTGACTCTTAGAAGTGCAATTACATTTTCACAATCTCACTCCACACCTGAGGTTAGCCCAGTTTTACATGGCCTCTAGATTCACCAGCAAATGCCCCAGTTGAAGCAAACTCCACTTGAAATCTGGGTTTTTTTTCAAATTAGACCTTCAGATCACATCCTCAGATGCCACTGATGCAGCAGGACAGTGAAAGAAAATCTCCAGGAGGATCTTCTTGACATGAGGGAGTTACTGTCATGTTACATGCTGGACAGAGAGCCAGAATGGGACAGAGAAAATTATCCCATGCTGTGACCTGGCAGCTACCGTTCAAGGGACCAGATTCTCAAAGTGTATGAATGGGCCCTTCATATCACAGTCATTTAAATGCTGAGATTCTGTCCCAAGATTTTCCTCAGCTGTCTGAGTGACCCATTCTTAGCGTATCTACTACATTCCCATCACATGGAGGGATTACATTCTGCAAGGAGTGGTTGCAGAAATGGAATGTGTATGTACCACGAGCATCACTGGCTTTGCTCCACTATGAATAGCAAAGCTGCCCCACAGAACACAAATGTAGTGTCTCTTCTGCTGAGACTTCAAAGAGAGCTCTGAACTGAACCCCTCTGCCTCCTTAAGACAGGCAGCAGCCATCCCAAGCTATCTAAAGGTTTGTTCTGAGGATGGAGTGGGGTTGAGGGCAAGAATTTTCCCCTACTGTCTGGGGACATCTAAGTCTGGGTCAGAGAATGAAGGGACATGAAGACAAGAAACCAACCTCTCTGGCTGAGAGCAAAGGGATCCAGCAGGTACTCAGCCCCTTCCCTATGGATGGAGTCCCATGTCCTAGCACTGGTTAAGTAGAGAGGAGAGCTCACTATTAAGTCAAAGTGGGTATAGAGACTACAGCTCCCAGGAGAGACAGCAGCCAAGTGAAGAGTGTGATGATACAGCTTTAAAAAAATGGTTCAGGAAACAATTCTAATTTTAAACAAACACTCCAGACAGACCAGACAGAACTGCTTCCAGCATAGTCTGGCTCTACTGCATTCTGGAAATCACAACTCCTTAAAGAAAATTGGAGCCACTTACTCAAAAATGAACTTACTTAAGATTTCTTTTGAGATGTGAGGTTCTCATAACAGTAACCAATGATCCCAGTAAACGCTTTGAGGTACTTGAATCAGAGTGACATAGGGCGCTAGTCTTAATATATAGCTATCCATGCACTGTTCAGAACTACAAGTGACAGTATCTCAATTCAGAAAGAGTTGCATCCTTTATGCAGTAATTTCACATATGACTTGATCTTGGCAGAGAAGAGGAACTGATCAGTGACCAGATTAGTGGTTGCTTACATCCAAATAATCATGATTTGTCTGTACTTGCTACGTTTATGCAAATTAAATCCAAACTCAGTACTACATGTGGACGTCATGAAGTCCTGCATGTGGATACTTAGGACAAGTTCCTTGAACCCGAGGCTAGTTAGAAGAAAGAATTTCAAACAGAAAAAAATAATAGTCAGGAACTTGTTCAGGGACATGCTGATGGTAACTCTGCAAAATGAACTAAGAGGGATTCTTGAACTCACCAAGGAAATCAAATTGCGAAATGGATGAGGACATTGGCATGAAGAAAATGGGGTGGGAAGTCACAGCTCTGGAGGAAATAACAGGGATAACTGCACAATAGGTACTGGATTGTGCATTCTTCTAGCAAGTCTCACTGGTGACTATAAATGGGGAAATTCCTGATTCAACATCACGTGGAGCAGCACAGATATCAGAAGATTTGGGGGATCCTGGGAAAGGACCCAAAGAAGAACAAGGTTCAAATAACCTACTGACAATCCCTTTAGCTCCATCAGTGACAGAGCTCAAGGATGAACTAACTCCTGGTTAGCTGAGGTGACATTGAAGGTCTGGGTTTTGCAGGGCACTAGGTCACATCCCCTGTACAAACCATATGACAGGCGTATTGCTGGTGAGAAGGGAGAACTGATCTTCCTAGCCTGAGTCTAGCATTACACAATGCAAGAATTGTGGGTTAAGGATCTACAAACAAGCTTGGCATGTTACAAAATGATTTAATCGTGTGACAAAGAATGTGAAGAGAAGACATTTTCCATTTGCTTTTATGTAGATATTAGGCGTCTGGGTAGCAGTCAAGAGGAATTGGAAATTCTCATTAGTGAGAAGAAATGTGATATAATCAGCATTATTCAAATCTGCTGGTTTCAATTTGCATGATTGGAATGTTAAAATAACTGGTTATAACCTGCTTAGGAAAGATAGAGTCGGTGAAAACGAACCATGTGAATCACACCATAAAATCAGACCATAGAATCAGAATTACTCCACAGCGTCCATGAGAAATGCATGGAAAGAAAGATGGTGTTGCAGGGGACTTCCATACACTGGAAGCTTCAGACAGCCACTGAGAGCATCCTGATTTGGGGAAAACTATAGGTTGTTTTTTAACACAAGGAGCCACCATGTAGTAAGTCTTCTGGACTTCGTTCTGACAAAGATGAATTAATTACTGGGCTGAGAGTTGATGGTTGTCAAGGGAACAGTAAGGATGACCTGATTATATTCAATATGGGCAAATAGAAGGCTGTCCCTAACAGTTATATGTGCACTGGGACTTCAAAAGAGCTAATTTCTCAAACTCAAAGAAAATTAGGAGTTAACTCAATTGTGGGGAAAAACTGAGACAGGAAAAAACATGAATGAAAGCAGGAACATCTAGGAAAATTGTATTAGATGGCCAATAGCTGCAAGCCTACAAAATCTACTGCAACATTAGACAAAAGCTTTGTGGTAAAGTTGAATGTAGCACTAAGGAATAAAAAAAAAAATTCAGTAAAGAGATGAAAAAAGAATGGAGTTTTAAAACTTCAGGGTTTTAAAACTGAATATTTTAAATGGTAAGAGTATCTAGGGGAAAATATGTGGCCAGTAGGACCGAAGGCAAGTAGAAGGACATTTTCAGAAGGATATTCAGAACAAAGGAAACTGCAGTAATCACTTACTCTCATTACTGGATGAAGGCAGTAAAAAGAGGTAATGGTGGAATGAAGAGGCAGAAGCGGCTCAGTAGAATTCCCTGCTTTGGTGTTAAACATCTTTGGAAGTTAAATGTCTGTTAAAGCATTTCTAAATCAGCAGACCTAAATAATCTGCATTCAGGAATCATAAAATTCTTAGCTGAGGCCTGTTTGGTTTAGTTTTGAAAGTGTCTTGTGAAATGGGAAATACCAGAAAACGGAAGGAACATTAGCACGATCCCAGTTCAAACAGGGTAAGCTGGATGAGCAAGGTAACTATAGATCTCTTACCTGAACCCCAGTCCAAGCAAAATGGAAAAACTGACATGGGACTCAACTGATAAAGGATAAACGGACAAAAAGAAAAACAATTAATTCCCATAACATGGCATTGTGGAAAGTATGTCTCATTGAATAAATATAATGATGTGCTTTTGATGAGTTTACAGGAATGGCCAGTAAAGTCACTAGTCAACTGCTACATGATAGTCCTTGACAAAGTGTCTCCCTTAGCACCACATAACAACCTGATTACAAATTAGCATAACCAAACATCAGGAAAGCGCAGGTGAAATGGCATGAAGAACAAAGCGACTGACAGATTTAAAGCAGCTGTCAACAGAGAGCTCTTGCTGAAGGAGGATGTGTAGCTGGTGAGAGTGGTAGTAGGCTCTGTGCTAGTCAACATTTTCATCAATGAGCAGGAAGCTTGAAATTACCACTGGTAATCATTTGTTGATGACACAAAGATTGGCAGATGGGTAAACAGTGTTGAAGGCATGGCAATCATGCTGCCTGACTGTATCACTTGGTGAATTAGGCCCTTCAAACAACACTTATTTAATGAAGCAAATGCTAATATATGCATCTAGGAACAGGGAACGCAAGCCATTCATACAGCCCAGGGATGACATTCTGTGAAGGAATGATTCTGAAAAAGATTAAGGGGGAGAAAAGGACAATTGAACTTACAAGTTTAGGGCTCTCTTAGGGCTAATACAATCCCCTGAGATATAAAAAAGCTCAAAGAAGAAACAACCTTTCTGTGGCACTGCTGAAAAATGCCAGAATGCTGCAGCCAATTCTGTTTGCAGTTTTTAGAAGATGCTGGAACTTTGAGGGAGGGTGCTTATAAAAGAACCACATAGAAAATTTTTTTACAGAGTGTGACTTAGAAAAGAAAAAAACCTTGGCTGCAAGGGACTGTTTCAGGCCACTCAAAGCAGGACCAAGTTTAAGCTAACAGGTTGCTCAAGGCCTCGTCTGCCTAGGTTTTTAAAATCTCTGGCATTCTCCAGTGTTTTACCACTCTGCACAATGAAGACTTTATGTCCAGTCAGAAAATGCCCTTGCTGCAACTTGTGGCCGTTGTTTCTCATCCTTACAAAGTGCCCCTCCATGAGAAGTCTGTCTCCACCACCCATTAGGCAGTGGAAAACAGCAAGCAGCTCCCCCTTAGCCTTCGCTTCTCCAGGATGAGCAATCCCAGTTCCCTCAGCCTCTCTTCACACACCATATATGTCTCAGCTGCCATCTATTTTAGTGGTCCTCTGCCGGAGTCTTGCCAGTTTACCAGTATCTTTCTCGTACTTATAGAGCTCTGTTTGTTTCACCTATCTAAATCCGGAGTGAGAGAAGATTTAAAGACATGAGGCCTCCGTAAGCCAGAAGGAAAGATCAAGGATCTACAACCAAAAGCTGAAGCCAGATAAATTGGATTACAGTACGGGTGCTTAGCTACTAAGCAGCCAGTGCAAGTGCTGGATTCTCTATCTCTTGATGTCTTCAAATCAGGGCCAGATGCTTGCCTGGACATTATTCTCCAATCAAACAGCATAATCTTGCCTGAGCTTAAGGCAAGGCTAAGATGACGTGAAATTGTGAGATCATGACATGCAGACTGCAGGACCCAGCTGCCTCATAACTATGAATTGTTTTTGGAATAGTGCATTCAAGGTCCAAACCACTATAAATTAAAAAAAAAAAAAAAAAAAAAAAAGAAAAAAAAGCCCAGACTCACTCATGGGAGAAAGGATAAGCAAAGAAGAAACCCAATATAACATATATTGGATAGGAGAAAGAAGTTTGCAATAGCAAATATTGAGTTTTCCCTGGTTGGACATTCACTGGGCTTCTGTGGCCTCTGTCTCAGGATGCTTTCTTAGCCTCTCAGAAGTAGATCCCTAAGCTGAACAACCTTTGGCCCTAAGGACCTAGGCTTCTGTGATGCACTCGACTTGGTATCATACAATGTTTTTATTAAGAAAATATGTAATACGAGGCACCCTTGAAATGATTAACAATCAACTAATAGGTAGGGTTTCAATTGTTATTCTAAATGGGGAGCTGTTTCTCACCTATTTCCTGCAGAATTCCCCCAGACATCAGCTCTAGACCCTCGGCTATTTAACATTTTTATTGATGACCCGGAAGAAGACATAACTCCATTAACAATAAAGTCTCATCCATCCTTAGAGAGGTGTGACATATGTGTTAGGCAAGACAAATGGCCCCCTGAGAAAAACTATGCTTCTCCAAATCTTAGAGAGAGGCCAGAAAACCAGCTCAAACCAGAGGTGTAGCTTCAGGTAGCTAGATAGCCTAGATGGATCCCACGCTTAGACATTGAGTTGACACTTACAGTGAGCTCCACAAAAAAAAAAAAAAAAAAAAAAAGGGAAAAAAAAATAAAGAGGATGTTTTCATCGGCATCTTTAGGGAAAAATAAATTTGACAATTACCCACCAGACTGAAAGGGGAACTGGAGGCTCCATCAAACTGTAAAGCAGCAAGCACCCAGGCCAAAATGCAGGCTATAGGCACAGTAGGAGGAAGCTGAGCATTTTATATGGAAGTTCAGAGCTCTACTAAGTGATTGTCTGGCCTTGCACATCCTACTCAACAAACAGGTGGCTCTAAGAGCTCTTCTAATGAAGGCTCACTGCAGGGATTTGGTACAATGCTCCAGAAGGGCTGAGCATAACCCAGGTTCTACTTAATAAGTCCTCTGGTAGTGCAAGAGAATACATAATGAACCATAGCTCACATCAGTCTTGCTTTCTTGTACTTTTTGCTTGTGGCTTTTGTTCCTTTTTTAACATTAGCTACAGGTCCTTTTCTAGAGGACTATTTTCAGGAGATTAGGAGGTGTCCCACAGTCATACTATGTCTTATGTCTGGTGGTGCACAGAGTACATGTGTTTCTGCTGGAGAAGGCAACAGTTGTCTAGCTGTTGAATGGTAGGCTTGATGACCAGAAAGATGCTATTATGCTCCAGTGCTTTGGTGAGGGCCCCCCTTCCAGGGCTGGCATTCCAGGCTGCACTCTGACTTTCCCCTGCCAGAACGGTTGCTAAACCAGCCGTTATCTCAGAGACATGCTGGTATGCTGGAGAATCAAATATATCAAAAAAATTTGATCAGCTAAAGCAATAGGTTTGCACTGCTAGATTGAACCTGTGTGATGGGCAGCAGTGATTCATACAGAGTATTACGAAGAATCACGCAAGGAAACCGGTACCCAGTGATTTACACACAACAGGACTAGCTACACACACTTTTTATTTCTCACTTCATGTTAAAATTCAATCTTCCTTCTATGAGAACAAGCATGTGCATTCTTACTCTGTTGTGGCCACTCCACTACGCTGTTCAGCCGGACAAATTCAGAATAGTAATAGCTGGAAAATAACCATTATATCCCAAATTTGCACAAAAACGTAAGCTCACTCCACAAAGAGGTGACTTTGTTTTCCCCTCAATCTGGTTTTGATGTTCTCTTTCTCCTTCCTTTTATGCAAAGCTCTCCACCCCAGAAGGCAGGCAAGCAGCCAATCCACCTCTCTGCCCCACTCCAAAATAAATGTTAGATGCTAAAGAATGCACAAAAGGGAACTGTGAATGGCTTTGTAAAAAGGATTGCTGTTTTTATTTTTATTTTTTTTCTAAATTTTGAGAGGTTTTGTGTGTTTTCCACAGTGCACTCTTTGTTCCACTGAGGTTCCTAAACTGTGGCTTAGTCTGACTGTCTGACAGGTCAGAGGACATCTGCCACACAGATAGACCTGATACACTAAAAATGCCACACGCCTTTCCTCTGCTACATTCCTCCTCTGATAAAAACAACATACTGTGGGCTGATAAAACGAGCACTGCATTGAGAGATTTGTTCAAAATACTGGATACCTCTGTGGTAGATCTGAAATGTTGCTTGTCAGATCCATACCCAGGGTGATGCAGAACTGGTGTAGCTCCACCTAAGACCAGATTCTCAGCTGGAAAAAAACCTTTGCAGCAGAGCTAAAATGATTTACAGCAGCTGGGGATAGAAGCCTACAGCGCATAAAAAGGTATGTGTACACATTGGATGCTCTGCTTGCTCTGCGCAATCCAGGAGTCTTTACTTCCCGGCAGTTATTCCATGGTCACTCTTCCTTTCTCTGAACTGGTACATCTCACTGTTCCATGTCCCATATTTACGCCATTATAAGAAGTCTGGGAATTATTAGGCTTGAGCGGTGATTGTTGCTACTCTTACATAGATGCAGCCCAAGCAACTTGCACTAGGAACACCAGCCTCACAGCTAAGCAGGCACCATCCCAGTGCACAGCCAGGAGATGTGAGGTCCCTGTAGCACAGTTTGTTTCCCAGTGCACTCTACAGAGATGCCATCAAGAAGCATGCAGTCCAGGGCAAGAGGTACGTGCTCGGAGCTCAGACGGGCTCTTGCAGCTCTGATGTTACAGTTGCATCTGTGGATGGTCAGTGCCTGGATGGCTCACATCCAGGCTCCCTCACAAATAAAGCACGCGGAGATACTGAAACTCCAGCTGTTGTGCCCAAATTCCACTGTCTGCCACAGGGAAAGACAGATTGCTCACAAAAGGGCAAGTGTGAGTGACTGACCACAGAGATCTGCTCTGCCCAATCCATCAAATATTTCCATGTGCTCCAGTCCAAAATATTGATGTGCCGAGCCTTGGGAGCTTTATATTTAGCAAGGAACATAAATCACACATGCAGGGGGCAGTTTCTGTAATGTTTCCTCACTTATCGACTGTGCTACTAATAGCTCAGAGGGGCTTGTAAATTGGACTGAGAATACCACAGTGCAAGCAGGAAAACAATGCCATTTACCTCTGGCGTTGGCCGGGAAGTGCTTTCTGGTGACAGGTCTCCGGGCCCTGTCAGGAACCTCTTGGCAAGGCTCCCAGGGGGCTGTGAGGTGTCAGTGAAACAAAAGGGACCCCGCCAATTCACAGACACTGGTGCATGGGTTTCCCTGGATTTGCACTGAGGATCTGGGCATAGGCTCCCTCTTACTGCTGCATTCAAAGGGGAGCTGTCGGGAAGAAGAGGAAGGAAGATGGAGGGGGTGAAGTGCGCTGCTGGTATTAATTCACCTTCGTTGAAGTCACAGCAGACACAAGAGTGTGCTAAGACACTCTAGAGGTGCACAGAGATTTGCCACAACCTTTTAAGGACCACGGCACATGTCCTAAAGCAGAAAGTGAGAAGTCAGTCAGAAGCTGGTCTCTTTCTTCTTTTTCTTTCCTCTTTGTTTTGTTTGTTTTCTCAGCTAAGAAGCCTCACACATGATCTATTATTTTCATTGGGAAGTGGCTTGTAAATTCAGCATTTTGGATAAATAGCCTGAGAGCTCAGGAACACTCATGTGAACTGCATCAAACTTCTCCTGGTTGGGAAAGCCATCAGCCTTCTCAGTACATTCAAAGGTGATGCACTAGTGTGCTATTGCAAGGAAGGTTTGAGGCCTCCCCCTTTGTAATTCACTGTTTTATGCCTCTGAATAACTCAGTGTTTGGTTTAATAATAATGCTTTTTATTCCTGTAGTTCCATCCATCTGAGGACCAAGAATTGTTTTACCAACATCAAAGCATCTTTCCTCTTGCATTGAATCTTGACATCAACTGATTTTCTTAAAATCAACATTCTGACAGATTTTCCCTCTAGCAGCTTGTCCTGGCCTTTAAAAATTCTTTTAAGCAGAATCTGAGAACGGCTTTCCTGCTTTCCTCTCGAAGTCACAGTAAAACTTGCCAAAAGGGAGAAAGTGTGCATCCAAAACAATGACAGTAATACACACGAGGTCCTGCCAAATGCAAGGAGTGAATAGCCTGAAGGAGATGATAACCAAAAACTTGCTTATTCACAGGGCTTGTTCACTAGCAGCCAGATTATAATTTTAGCAATAGGAGGTACCCGGTTTTGGACAGATGGGATCTGTGAGCTAGCATGTCCCTCCCAGAGCTTCATTGTGACCTCATGCAGAGAAGCACTCGCATCACTGAACCAAATACAACTGTACCCAGCCTGAGGATCTGCCTGCCGGGCTGGCTTCGCAGGAGCTGCACTGTGGGGATACAGTGCCATGATGTTACTGCATTCAGTTATCTCAGATTTAAGAAAAGGCTCTGTTGTCTTGAAGTCCTTTGAGAAAACTGTCTTTCCATAATTTCCCAAGTCTCTGGGTTTTTTCTGACTTCTTCCTCTTGCCTAAGCTCTGTTTCACCCCATGGTCTGGCCAGGACCATTAGTGGAGTTTTTTCTAGGTATTAATGCATGGATGTTCTTTTGCAACTGAGTGCAATAATCCCCCTGGACCTGAGAAAACTTGCCTGTGGTCTGTTACAATAAGGGTTTTGTCAAGCCCGTTTTCCTTTGTTCCTTTAATTGTGCCCAGTCCCTACCTTATTTTAGAGCTTGCTACCCACAAAGCAGCAGCATCCACAGTACAAATGTCTATAGGGCATGGCTGCTTTGTCTGTAACATACCCAAATCTCACTTCACTGGCAGGCTGACAGGACTGCGCGCTCTAGATACCCTTCTATTGTGCAATGGGATTTTACTCCATTTACCTTCCGTGAACTCTGTTAACATTGTGCAGGGCTCTGTTTGCGCTCCTGTGTCTATTTTAAAATGACACACCTTGTGGACTTCTGTCATTCAGAATTTTACAAATACTTCACCCTTTTTTATGACAAGGTGACTGTCAAAGCTAACAGCACCACTTTGTCATGATTTTCTCCTCTCTGTTGCCTCTGGCAGAGCTTAGTTAACTCTTTCTGAGGTAATTAATCTCTGCTTTGCAGACTTTCCTTACCACAGATGTAGAAAGACATCTACCACACACCTATGATCTTATGAAACTTGCTGTTCTAATCCTTCTTCGCTGCAGCCATATTTTTGCCACCAATGTCTTTCCTGTGGCCATCAGCTTTCCTGGATATCATACTCTCAGCCCATTAGGCAGAGTTTCTTATCTGTATTATTGCTGTGAAAGAAACCTTAGGAGTTTGGACCCCATGGTGCTGAGACCTACAGAAAAACAGTCTGGAACAGTAGTCCCTGATCCAAGACAGCTAACAAATCTTTTTTTGGCTCATGTTATGTTTTAATGCCCTGACATTGTTTTTAAAAAATAAATTACGGTGACCAGACCAAAAGCTTCCACTAGAGGCATTTCTCCAGGTACCTCCTGTCTCTGTATTTATTAGAGTGCACAGTTTCATCCTCCTGAATGTCTTGGGGCTGTCAGAAGAACAACCTGTCATTCACAGCTGAACAAAAGGAAGCAACTGCTCCTCCTACTCCATATTATATGATGTTCTGTGTTTATAAGCCCGTTCCAGGACAAACACACAATGGAGAAGGTTATCCTCTGTCTGTTGAGATTTCTTTCCTGGGAATCTATGCTCTGGCCACTCTGGCAAAGGTCTAAAAATCACTCAGAAACATAGATCTGGGCAGAAATTGCAAGATTTCAAAAATATGTTTGAAAGAGTAGAATTTCCTTCATTCTGATGCTGATACCAAGCATTCAGGCACATGAGGTTCAAAATATAAAACTTTCTTCTGGAGCTTCAAGTACTAGAAACATGTTTAAGATGAGGTAATCTCATGATTTATCAAAACCATTGCCTGATAATACACCCATTGCCTTTAGATGATATAAAAGGAGCCGCTGGAGGGACGGAAGAGGGTGCTGTCAGCCTCAGGTAAGATGCATTTAACAAAGTTGATAACAGCCCAGACACTCTCTAGACAAAATCTCTCTTGCGGATTGGGGGAAAGGAAGCAGAACAAGTCAGTTCAGCCCCAAAGCAGGTAGCAAGGCAGAAGGATTTTTTCTAATACCTGCCCACAGTGACTTAGCTCTAGCTCCACAGCCATGTTACCTCCCTGAGAGATCCGTATATCATTTGAAATACTCTGAGGCAAAGGAAACGGTGGTCACTGGGCACAATCAGCAGTGGTGCTGAGTGATGTTTAAAGGCTAGAGCTGACCCCACAGCTTCATGGAGGACTTTGCCAGAGTGCACAGAGGAGCCCACAGACAAGGCACAGCAGGAAATCCTTGGAAAGGGGAGGCAGAGGAGAGGATGAGGACAGGGTGGCTAGCCCCAGACTCTTAGAGGATGCTTGTCCCAGCCTGGCTTCCCGCTCTGAATTCTGCACTGCACAGCTCCCAGACCCCAGACTGAAGGCCTTGCTTGGCATCAGATGCCCAGAGGCACTGCATAGCATATTAAGCATCATGTAGGCATGTGATCCTAAGTCGCTGGCAGCATCCCAGCAGAGTCATATTCCCATTGCATTCCTTGGATATCTCCCAGCCGCTGGCTTGAGAAAGCCACTAACCTTAGTATGCTTCATTGTTCTGGCGGGGTGTCTCAGTCCAGAGGGTGTCTCGTGATCCCTACTGTCCACTGCGCGTGCACTTGTGCAGGTCAGCCCAGAAACAGCTGAGCAGATGGATAGGTCTCTGTGACATGCCATGGTCCCTGGCACCCACCAGAGCTGTGGTGCAGCTGGACAAGTCTTTCCAGCCATGACATGTCATCATCACTCCCCCAAACACCTTTTCCAGGGAGTGTGGAGCGGGACAGTCTAACAGGGTTTGAGCCCTAGTATGAGCAGAGTTTGGAGAGTGGGCCACTTGGGGAACTAGACCCATGGGAACACGTTGGCAGGAGGTGGCTGACAGGCAAATCGTGCTCTCCTCAAGGCAAGCAGTGTTTATTCCCCATGCTCCCTGCAGTTCTCTACCTCCAAAGGCACGATGTGCCTGGGTATAATGACGAGAACAGTGTCAATACAACCAAGACATGATTTCTCCTCTTTGTCTCCCCTGCCAGTGAGCCTGTCCTGGCAATGTGGACACATCAGCCAGAATGCTTCTTAGGGTCTGTTTGCCTTGGACTCAAAGCCACAAGAGCTCTTTGTAGCCTGCGGCTCTGCCACACAACAGTCTGCACGCTTTTTCTCCCTGGGAATCTGGGCTCCTGATGTATCCAAAATCCTTCCCCAGATGTCTTGCCAGCATCCACACCCTTATGCCAGAGCACTTATTCAAATAGGAAGTAATCAGGCATGGGTCCTGGGCAGCTGCCGAGGCACAGGTCTACCACTCTGCAGACAAGGTGTGGGGGTTTCTTTTAAACTCAGCTGCACAGGAACGAAGTGTCCGAGAGCTTCTCTACTCATCTTTCCTCCTTCCTCCCTCCGGCTCTGAAAACAACAGGGCTGATTCTTTCATCAGACCAAATAGGCCAGGGCAACGTGGCACCCTGTGCTAGGGAATATGTCTGAAGATGGGAGAAAGTGAGCGGAACAAGCAAGCCTGGTCCCAAAGCAGGCAGCAGGGCTGAGGGATGAGCATGACCAGGGTAGATGTGCTCAGCATCTCACCAGGCTTGAGCAGGAGCCATGCAGCCATGCTGGTAACTCCTCATTTTAAGATTGCTTCTGAAGAGCAAGTCCATTTCAAGGTAGGCGAGTGATCCCATGTGGCTGCACAGGGAGTCTGAGGACAGTCCGTCACCTGCACGTCATGCAGTCTTGCTGCAGCAGGTGGGCACTGTGTGCTGTGGGATGGTCAGAGACTGTGGATAGACACTTCCTGCCTTTGGTCACAGCTGACAGGCAGAGAACCACTGAGTGCAGAGGACAGACCAAGGAAGAATGAGAGAAAAGGCTTCTATTTATTTGAAGGATGGAGAAGAGGAGATGAAGACAGCAGGAGTGAGGAGACCCAAAGAGGTCCAGTGACAATTAGGATGACACCATGAGCTAATGGCATCCTCAAACCTGACACAACACCATGGCTGCTGCCATACCTTTCACAGCTCAGAGAAGAGAACTGTCAGATAGAAAATTCACAGAACCAATACACTGGTCTGATGGGGAAGGGAAGGAAGGTGACCTACAGACAACACAAGATTTACAGAAGTGTGCATCAAGATGGCTTGATAGACAGATCTTTGGATGAGGAGAGTGAAGGACACCTGAAGAAGAGACTCAGGAAAACACCTAGCCAGTGGAGGAGGAAGAATAAGTTTGCCAGAGGGCAGGTGGATACGGAGGACTTGACCAGCTGCTCACACAACAACAGAAGCAATGGCAACAGAAGGGGACTCGAACCCTCTGGTGATATGAGGACCAGAGGCAGGACAAGAACTGGCTGACTTAGGTTGTGAAGGTGGACCACTTTTAGCTCTTCATCATTTCCTATTATCTGGCAATTTTATTTGTACTAACTTGGGTTAGGAAATCAGGAAATTTTTCTCTTTTTTCAAGAATTATTGCATTTTTATGAGTTACTAATGAAATGACTGTAGGATCCCATGTGTCTGATACTATTAAACTCTTCATAAGGTTGGAGAAGCAGGACAAGGTTCAGTGACATTCAAACTACAGGGGGTAGCAGAGATTTCTTCCTTGCCTCTTTCTTTTAATGGACAATAAATAGATGTTACAATTACAACAGGAATGGAAAATATCCAGGACACTTGCAGAAAGCAGGTCCAGTTTAATTTTATCAAACTATTTGATATAAAATGAAACTCAAATATACTGATGATATATATTGCAAGATAATTCTCCAGCTTAAATGAAATTACTGATATATTATGTTGAAGAGGCTCTGTACTGTCTTTGAAAATATGCAGAAAGAAAGAGACTAGCATCTTCCATTTCCTGTAAAACATGAGTTGGAAGTCAGTGTAAACTTCAGAGTCTGTTTCTTTCATTCAGTAAAACAAGGAGATTGAGACAGAAAGAACAAAACAGCAAGTAGCCAACAAGCCAATCTGCAGGCACAAGGAGGGTTAGGACTGATTATTAAATACAGAACAGGGCATCTTGATTAAGGACTTTAATTATGAAGCCATTTATTTGTTCCGTGATTTAAGTAACAATAAATCATGTAGCATGTGAGATAGCAAGGAGACATAGGGAAGATGTTCAGCTGGTCAGAAAGGCAATGTCTTTGCAGCACTGGAAGTCTACTCTGCACTTACCTGGAGTTTTGCATGCAAACTACAGTGGACAAAAATGCATTCAGTGAAGCCTGACAGTCAGAAGTGGGGGTCTACAGACTTCAAGTTACCTCTACAATCTACATTCACAACCTTGGGCATATGGAAATGTACAGCACTTAATTTCATGAACACCTACTCTTTTTCCATAGGGCTTCCACTGCTTTAACTGTGTGCATGGTTATTCAGCTCAGCTATGTGCCCTCCTTACTCAGTGCGTGGCCTGCAGGCCCATTTTCCACAAAGAGTAGCCCTGTAAACATTGTTACTGAATTTTCTCATGGCCTTACCCTCAAGTGTGAGCGCTTAAAAATATTGGTGCATGTTTCTTCATAACATACATAGGAGAGGGGATGCTGCTGCCCTGTAACAAAAGAGAGAGATCAAAGTTGCCGGAAATTTCTTGCTAATTGTGAGTCCCAAAACAAAAGCAGTCAGGGCTTAATTTCCCAAAGCTGTTGGCAAGCTTACAGCATTTTATACATTCAGCGTGCAGCTCCCACTGATTTCCCTTCCAGGTGTGCCTGCTCAGCACTGCCATAGCTATTGTCTACAGGAAAAAACACAGCACAGAGTGAGTGACAAGCAGAGAAAGTCTGAGTGGACTCTACTGCTGCCCAGACAGAGAGGAGAGCATCTCTTTCTCCAGCACAGCATCCCCCTGCCTCACCTGTCAGACACTCCTCACTGCTCCTACCACGACAGCCACACCAGTGACATCGGTGGCACTCAGGGCAGATGACCCAAAGCAGCTTCCTTCTCCACAGACTGATTCCTTCCCCGATCAGCCAGCCCTGAGTGCTGAAGGAGGCAGAGGTCAAACCAAAATACAGTGTGTGCTCATGTAACCAGAGAGCAGTAGCATGTCTCTTGAGCACAAGGCAGACACATTCCTCAGGCTTGGCATCTCCTAACTGAGTGATCAACTCTGCAACTTTAACATAAAGCACTGCAACAAAAAACTGAGTCTTTTAAATTAAAAAATAAATTAAAAAAAAATTATTCACCACAACCACACATGGGTTTGTATTGATCACTCATTTTGGCTGCCACAGAAGAGTTATTAGCTTCAGTTGAGTGATAAAGATTCGCACTTTGGATTTGCTGCATTAAACAAGCTGCTCTTTTCTTCATAGACCAGCGACTGGTTAAAGGAAAGGAGGGGAACAAGTAGGACAGCCATTTCAGCTGGGAGTTTCACAGCTATTTGCAGACAACAGATGAATAGGAAGACTGAGGGCTCATGGGTTCAGTTCCAGGGTGCTGGCAGTCACTGGGAATAGCAGTTGCACGCCATTCTACTGCTCCATTTTTCCTCATTTCTTTGCTTCTGTAGACAAAAGAAAAGATAAAAGTATTAATAATAATCACGTCCCTACCTTCATAATGATGTGGATTAAGACCAGTTTTGTACCTTTCCCAGACAGATCACATTGTATATGTTTTCAACCTGACTCTGGCCATTGAATCTTGGTAATGGTAACAAAAGTGTCTGAAGAAAGGAAGGTTGCATGTAAGTTTAAACAATAACCAATATGCTTGGTGTGAGTTTGATGCATGGTCATGGAAAGTAAAAATTGCAATTGATTTTGCTAAGTAGCTATTTCAAAGTGATAGTGGTCTTTCCCACACTCTCTGTGCAGCATCCGTTTCAGAATGCCTCAGAGACGTTACCTCATTAATTTTAATGAGAAGCCCAGACGTGCGTCTGACACAACCATAAATTGTTCTTTCTGTGCGTGCATGTATGTGTGCGTTTAAAAGAGCTCCCTGTGTTACCCCGTGAAGGACCTGACTGTGTTACATACTGACGTCTGCTATTTAGGTACACGTCATCCTGGCTCCACCACACAGGTCCCTTTTCATGCTCTGGCCACCCTTTGCAAATTACTTTCGTGCCTCTCCCTGCCATGCCCTGCATGCACGGACCTTCTTCCATCTCTCAGAGAGGAGTGAGAGGTCCTCCCACTCCATACACAGCTCTAGATCCAGGTCATACCATCACCACCAAAACACCCTGGCTCAGACACAGTCCCAACAGTCGTATATTCATGGCAGTCCCGCACTGTCATATTTAAGCCCTGTAGCCTCCAAGGAACCCTCTCAAACACTCTTGCAAGGGATAAGCTTAAGGCTGGCCCCAAGCTGGAGGGCTGAGGATGGATGATGACCCTGTCAGCCCCAGGAAGGAGATGAGGGATGTGAATATGACAGCTCACTCTCCTGTTTTCCCCATCTTTCCGCCCACCCCATTCTGCGACTGACCTTAGAGACACGAGCCACTGACGGAAACCATTGCCAAGGGAAAACTCCTCTCCGAATATTCATCGTGGGAGGCATCTGGCTTTGTACCTCCTGTTAAGGAGCATCGTGGAAAGCCAATGTGCTCAAAGCAGCTTATTCACCAGCGACTGTGAGCTCAAATCCCAAGCGTCTGCTGTGGGCAGTGGGCACTGGCTACTGAAGTGACATCATCAGACGGTACAACAGCCATTTGTCTCTGCATTTATGCTACTTTATCTTACATAAGAAATGAAATGAACAGCAAAAGGTCACCTTCCATTGTACCTGTGCTCCTAAAATGTCTTCCTCCCACATGTTTTCATTTCAAAGATGACCCATTTCCCATTCCAGAAAAACCTTTTCTTCCTCCCTTTTTTACACAATAAACTTTCTCCATGAGATGCTTACTCCTCTTGGGGAGCAGCTGTGCCTGCATTTCTCATTGAGGCTCCCTGACATTCCCTTTCCTCAGCTGCTCACTAGGCATTACACCACCACATCCAGCTATGGGACGTTTTCAACTCACCATCAGATTCTGACACTACCCAGATCATCTCACACTGGGGAGGAGATGTTTCGTTTGGTCTTTTCAGGTTTCACTTTGCCAGATTGTTGTTTACTTACTCATCAAATACCCAAATTAAGGCAAATTTTACCATCTCTCTCTGTCCTTGTAGGACTCAATTCTTGCACACAGTTTGTCAGTCACTTGGGTATTCCCATCAGTGAGTATATTTATGTTGGTTTTAATCCATCTCAAAACATTAAAGGCCACCCACCAGCTCTTTAAAAAGAGATGCTGCATCTGTTCAACGAACAAGTTCTAGACCTACATTTGAAAACTTTGATTCAACCCAGATACTCGCGTGACTTGGGCTTTCTCCACTCTCTGTGTCCTGATTACCGTCTGCCCTTCTGTAAACGTCCCACGTAGCTTGGCAACACGGACGCTTTGCATTCTATGTGACCGCTTATGAGTGCATTGGCATTTTGTCTTAATTATACAAGTAGAAAGTCTCCTCTGGTACTGATAGTATTTCCGAATTTGAGGGTGTCCATCTAACCCCAACATCGCAAAGCAGCCTCCTCTCCAGCCTGGCTGGCTACATGTAAATGGAAACCTGAAGAACTGCAGGTTTTGTCTCATCATCAAACCTATCAGTTCCAAGTCTTTGTCCCCTGAACCATATGTGCATAAATGCACTTTGGTTTTGTATGTCTTTGCTGTTTGCCAGCCACAGCATACTTTCGTTAAATGGGATGCTTTTATTGAAAGTTTGTAACTAAATCCCCTCTGATGGATTCATTGTTTTCTGTTGCAATTGCTCCCATGTTTATTGCAAACTAATCTGTTCTCTGCTTTCTGTTTACCCTGGCACTGGGTTTTGTGCCCTGTTATGCATCTTTAAGTAGATTCACTACTAGTGGCTCACTGCTTGTTAACACTTCCAAGTCCTGGTTTCACTAGATTCCCAAATCTCTGGTGCTACTTGTCAACTCCAGTCCACTTCTAGCAGTAACCTCCCTTTGTGGTCAACCTCCACTCTCAGATCAGCTGCCAAACAGCCATTAATGAGCAAAGTTTAGTTTTAGCCAGCAAGCTGATAACAATGGTCAATAGTATCTCCTGACAGGAGGTGTCTTGTGCAGTTGCCTCTGGGATGTTTCTGAAGGACTGGAGAGTAATCTCCGTCATGCTGGAATGGGCTGCTGCTTTCCAATGAATCAGAGATAAAACCTTCTTACTTCTGTTTCTTTGAAATACCATTTGCTTCTAGGCAAGCTCAGACTCAGTGCAACCCAATTCTTCTGATTCCTCACCAGGCTCTTTTTAAGCCTGAATTTAGGTATAACAGGTTTGTTTACTTCTGATACTGTCCAAGAGAGATGCTGCTGCCAGGGGTCCTGGTGTGGAAGACCAGCCAGAGTAAACATCGCGTCCCATTCTGGCTGGTTGTATCCAGGGAAGCAGTGGAAAAGCTTTTTCCCTAACAATTATTCTTTCTCTGGTCTTGTTTTTCATGTTTTCCTCTTTCCTCCATCCACCAGCTCTCTACCTGCTCCCCTTTTTCTTCTCCTCACAGCTTCCAACATGGTTTCTTTTCTTTCCACCCTCAGCCTTGCATTCCTTTTTGTCTTTGGCTGACTGTGCAAAATTTCCTCCCATCCAGGGAGCAGCAATTCTCTACACTTGGTGACCTGCTAACAGGACTGTCAACAAAGCACCCATATGAGCAGCATGATCTTTGCGAGCCCAGCATCAGATGGGAGAAGTCACGTTTCACAGAATACAGACCTCCTCTGCAGCTGAGGACTACTGTTTGAGTTTCCATCCCTCGGGTGCAAGTGAATCTGAGCTTAAATGGGACATGTTCTCCAGTTTCTGCTTCTAAAAGTAGAACCCATTTAACTCAGCAGATTGCCCAGCTGGAACAGGCTATTTACAGCTGTACCTGAAGCTCTGATAAGATAATGCATATGTTGTAAATACCGATCATATTATGTTGCCTTTGGTTAGTGTTTGGGATCACACATGAAACAAATGGCTCCAAGGATTGAATAACATCTCAGGGTTCCTCCTTAAAGCAAGCTGGGAATCCCATAGGATTTTTCAGGTTTGTTTATTTTGCTGGAAATTTCCTGGGGACCTGGTAAAAATAATCTGATTGCAGGGTAAAAAGCATGCATTTTAACAGAGTTTCAAGGCAGGGAGTCAGGGTGGGCCATTTTCCCACTTCATTCATTTAATAGGTGTACATTTCATTAAGTGAGATTGGACCTGACATTTATTGGAATTACTAAAGAGCAGAGAAAGGAGTGAAGTGGGAGAGCTTAGAATAAGGAAGCAAGCAGAAAATACATGTTCACATCGTGGGGTGAAAGAGGATTTGTTCTTCCTTCCTCCCTCTGCCCTCTTCCCTTCCCAAAATTTAGTCTGCTTTCAGAGCCAGGAGGAGAGAGGCTTCTGTGCAATCACCCCGAGGTTCTCCTAAATTCTGCGGTTGGTGATGGATGGGGAAAGGAAGTGCAGAAAGAGGCTATTGGAAGAGGGTTTGTCTAGCCCAGATAGGTGTTGTAGGCAAACCCTACATAATGGAGATGTGAGGCAGGCTGGTCAGGAAAAGAAAAGCCTGGCATGGGTCATCTGTGTTCTGCTGTTGTTAGCGCACAGGGAGGATTCTCCAAGGGGATTGTGTGGGGTGTTAGGGTGGCTCTTGGGGAAGGGGCAAGGGAAAGACAGAAATCTCCAGCTCTTGTTTGGGGGTGGCGATTAACCCTATCTCCTTCTCTGCACCGCAGTCCCCACAATTTACCAAGAAGTACCTGACAGCTTCTGTGTGGCAGAAGGCAGCTGAGATGCTGCTCTCCACTAACACTCAGCATGGCTGCTCTCTTCTCTGCGGAAATGCTTCACAGAAGCCACTCCTCCAGTAGGACCCTTTATGGTATCCACATGTCCTTGCACTTGCAGACCACACATGAGCTGCAGCCAGCACTGGACAGTCCATTTTCTTCATGTTGTTTCTCTTGGAGAGGAGGGAGATCCCATTAGATCCACAAGTGTGGACTGGAGGATTTGGCAGTGAGGTGGATTGGGAACTGGCTGAAGGACAGAGCCCAGAGAGTAGTGGTCAGTGGGGAAGAGTCTAGTTGGAGGCCTGTGACTAGTGGTGTCCCTCAGGGGTTGGTACTGGGTCCGGTCCTATTCAGTATATTCATTAATGACCTGGACAAAGGGACAGAGTGTGTTCTCAACAAGTTTGCTGATGATACAAAGCTGGGAGGAGTGGCTGACACACCAGAGAGCTGTGCTGCCACCCAGCATGACCTGGACAGGCTGGGAGCTGGGCAGGGAAAAACCTAATGAAATTGAACAAGAGCAAGTGTAGAGTCCTGCATCTGGGGAAGAACAACCCCATGTATCAGTCCAGGCTGGGGCTGAGCTATCGGAGAGCAGCTCTTGGGAAAATGACCTGGGAGTCCTGGCAGACAACAGGCTGACCATGAGCCAGCAATGTGCCCTCATGGCCATGAAGGCCAATGGCATCCTGGGGTGCATGAAGAGGAGTGTAGCCAGCAGGTCAAGGGAGATTCTCCTCCCCCTCTACTCTGCCCAGGTGAGGCCTCATCTGGAGTACTGTGCCCAGTTCTGGGCTCCCCAGTTCAAGAGGGATGTGGAGTTACTGGAAAGAGTCCAGTGCAGGGCCACTAAGATGATGAAGGGACTGGAGCATCTCCCATATGAGGAGAGGCTGAGGGAACTGAGCCTATTTAGCTTGCAGAAGAGAAGGCTGAGGGGGGATCTCATTAATGCTTATAAATATCTTAAGGGCAGGTGTCAGGAACACGGGGCCAGGCTCTTCACGGTGGTGTCCAGTGACAGGACAAGGGGCAATGGGCACAAACTGGAACACAGGAGGTTCAATCTTAACATAAGAAAACACTTCTTTACTGTGAGGGTGACAGAGCACTGGAACAGGCTGCCCAGAGAGGTTGTGGAGTCTCTGTCTCTGGAGACATTTAAAACCCATCTGGACATGCTCCTGTGTGGTCTACTTTAGGATCCTGCTCTAGCGGGGGGTTTGGACTGGGTGATCTTCAGAGGTCCCTTCCAACCCCTACCATTCTGTGATTAAATGTGAAAACTGTGCTCTGCCCTGATTTCCTGTGCATGTGAGTGCTGTAAGAGGCAGCCAGTGTTAACCTTTGCGGCACCATGCAGAGCTCATCAGCATATGTCCTGAGGCCATTAATAAGGCATAATTTTATTTTTTTTAACTTAATTAAGCAGATTTTCTATTTAATTGCTGGACCCATCCATCCTTTGATTCTGTGTGTCACTGTGGTTATATTCACACAGGCGCTCCCAACCTGAGGAGCTGGAAAAAAAGAGTCCCCTGAATCATGCCTGAAGCACAGCAGATGTGGTTCTCTGCCCCTAGCAAACCATAATCAAGTTCATATGTGTCACTTAAATCCACTATTGTCTGTGCATCCAATAACTGCTTCTTGACTCATTAGGTGAAACAACTGCAAAATACTGGGCTCTTCTGGCACCAGAGCTAGAACCACAGCAGAGCTGCCAGAAAGTCAGGAATATTTATAAGGCAACAAGCCAGCAGCTGGGCTGTTACTCCAGAATTCAGAAGACATCAGCTTCCTTCCAGGTTCGGCCGCTGTGCCTGCATTTTCACTCCCACCTTTTGTCCACCCTCTCAAAGGTAGTCTCTCTCCCTCATTAAGATCTTGTAGAGTGTCTAGCGTAACGGAGCCTTGACCCTGTGCAGCCCCAGGCCCTGCCTTCATAAATCAAGTATAAGAATGGGATTACAGCATTGTCACCCGACAGTAATAACATGTGCTTCAGGTCAGAGACACTGAAGGGCAAGAATTGCTTATTAAGGGAGAGAAAAATGGGATTTTTTGCTTGACATTATCAGGGAAACATATTCATTCATGTTTACAGAGTTATTGTAAGAGCTTCCTGCAACACAGATATCCTCTGACAGCAAAAGTGAAACTACGTAGCTGCTCTAGGCTGACCTCCAAAACAACGCCCCAGGACAGAGGGAGGATTTGGGGCCCAGAGGAAAGCCCCAGGCAGCGCTAAGCTCTTTGGCTGAAGGGAGCCTCCGTGCTACGCCGAACCACCAAGCACTCACACGTTTCTCAGCCAAACCAGAGCCGGTGGAACCCAGCCCCCAGCCCTGCCACAAGCCTCCCAGCTCTCCTGCACTTGTGTGAGCAACTGAGGCCCCAAGGCTGGATTCACGGGAATTTTAGTGCCACTCCTAAACAGATCTGACCTTTTCCCTCTTGGCTCAAAATGTAGTTCAGGGCCAGCAGCAAACTCTGCAGTCTCTGCCAGCCTCCAGGAGCTCTGGTCAGTACTGGCACCCCAGCACAGACCCCCAGGTGTCTTGGTTTCAGGAAGAAGATACTTTCTAGGTTTGTAGCCTGGCTTTTGCTTTCCTAAAGAAGAGATTTTTCATTCAAGCAAAGCAGCATTTCTAACCCACTCCCAAAGATACCCCAGCTCTATGCTGCTTCTTTTTCAAGAAGTAAAGTTCCTCTTGGACTTGCAGAGAAGCTTTGAATTATACAATTATTGGAGAGCCAAAAGAAGGAGAGAAGGTGGACGGTGATGTAGTTTTTCAAGGGAGGTATACTCACATCTAACCCTGTTTGGGTTACCTAGCATCCTGGTGATGCATCTGATTGGTGGCAGGTATGGGTCAGTTCTGCAGAAAAGGGGTGTGATAAAAAAGCAGCCTGGCATCCTTGGCAGACTGGAGCCTGAGCCCTTCACCTTCTGAAATCTGGGAAATATTTTCCTATCTCTTGCTGGGAATTTGGTGACTCAGATTATCTGGGGTTTGAAATGGTCCTGTTGATGAGAAGAAGGCTACCCCTTCCCCCCAATGCCCTGCTCAAAAGGAAGATCAAAATTTCTCGGGGTTGTAGGCAGGGCAGAGGTGAGGGCAAAAGCAGGGTCTGAAGCTCCTGCTGAAAGTACTAGTGAGGGACTTAGGGAGACCTGAATTCATCTTGGCCAAATCCACTGAACAGTCTGGGGCAGGTCATTTCACCTCTGGTTCCCTGTTGTAAAAGAGAAGAAAAGTTTTTCCCTACCTCAGACTAAATCCCTTGGTTCTTGTCAAGCACTTAACTATTACAGCAGTGAGGGACATATAAATTATAATTACACTGAGTGCCTGGTGCTGCTGCCCGGAACTAGCACTTCATTCTTCAGTGCACAAAATTTCTTTTTGGTGGGGGAATTAGCTGCTGCTGCAACCCTAATTAGGTTCCCTGTATTGAATGACTCATTTCAGCATATAGAAATCAATTTTCTTTGTCTCTAAAGGAAGCTTGAAGTCATGTTTTGGAATTCAAACCAGGTTATATTTGCCCATAGCACTCAGCCCCCAAAGTCTGGTTAGGACAGGGTGGGAAGCCAGGGGTGTTAAACTTAGAAACGGATTTAATTAACCTTTGCTGTTTATTGCTTGCTTCCAGAGTTCAGTCAGGTTAGCAAAAGAACAAGGAATGGGTCACCCAGTGTTTACATGGGGCTTTTGAAGAATGGCTCAGACACTTATTTCCCCCCCTTGTTTCTTTAAACATTCTGAGTTTAAAGTTGTGGCTTAATTTTGGAGCCAAGGAAGGGGGATGTTGATTCAGAGAATGGTAAATAGGTAGTGGTAGGAGGCAATATGAGCTTCTCTGTGCTACCTTTAATGCCAGAAAGAAAGAACAGTTTTCTGGTAAAGTAAGCTCAATGCAACAGGATGGAAAGATGACTTTATGGTTACAGGGCAACTCAGGAGACAGTGACTTGTTCCTTCCACAGAAGCACAAACAGGAATAGTTCATTTCTCTTTGTTGGTCTGTAATATAATGGGAGTCAAGATGGTCTCTCATTACATTTTTGGACAGCATCTGGGAGAGTGAAACTTCAGGCATGGCAAAGCGCTTCTGGAATCCAAGTGAAGACGAAGATGTCATGGAAACTTGGATCCGGACAATCCAAAATATTTCTCCAGCCTTGCAGTGGAAGGCCGTGGAGATACTACATGACAGTAAGTGGCAGTATTTGCAAAACAGAAGGGAATGCAAGCAAGCTTGCTCCTTTCTAATTATGGAGGAGAACATAGTTGATTCAGTGGAACAGGAACACACAAAGAGAAAATTTCCACTTGGACCGAAACATTGACTCAGTTGATGGAAGCCAAATTCTTCAGCAGATTAGATGGATTGACAAGGTTTTTCAGATCTCCTTCGGCATGGAAAGCCTAGGGTTGAACACCTTCAATAAATTTATTGGGCAGATTCCAAAACATTTCACTGCATAGATGCTACAAACCCTGTAAAAATTGAAGTGTCTACCAATGATGTAATTGTCTGGGACCGAGCTGTCACTGAGTATCAGGAATTATTTCAGCACACGCTTACTGCAGTTGCAAGTGAGGAAAGGTTTCATTTAAACAAAATGAAGTTTCAGTTAGAAAAAAAAAAAGAAAAAAAAAAAAAAGAAGAAGGAGAAAGAAATAAATATCCTAGTTATTACAAATGCTGATCTTAAAATGATAAATTTGAAGTTCTGGCTCTCGTACATGTTGTATCCCTAAGTTCATGACAAGATTTTCACAAGCTGTGTGAAGTGGCTTCCCAAACACTGCTAAGGCAGAGTGACAACACAGAAAGTTTAACCATTTGTAATATGTCCTGATATTAATCTAGGTTGCGTTTTTCAAGGCCTATTAAAAGCAACAAAGTTCTATACAGATGTTTCAAGCAGTGACTCAAGAGCTCTACTTCACCCAACATGTTGCACGACTGAGTAGACAGATGCCTGTAGTGCATGCAGAGAGCAATGGAGGTAAGAAAGAAAATGCTTGCACAGCTTAAGAAAACAATGCTAGATCTTGCACATGGTTGTCCTGATTTGCCCAAGTCTCCCAAGGGTTATAAACAACGCAAGCAGACAAAAGTTCTCTCTGAAACTGGAATAGCACACTGTGAGCCTTGAATTGATGACCTAGGATATGATTTAGTCACAGCAGACATGCTGTTGAGAGCATATGCTCCACTTGTCAGCACATAACCTGATGATGTGCAACAAGCAGGAACAGCTCATGCAAACACAGAAAAAGCATCGTGTGCCGCATCTCCTGAGACTGGGGAATACTCCAAGAGCAAAATAGAGCAAGCATCAGTGCATATAACATCTGAAAACTCATGTACTCGCTTACTCCCTGTATGTGCATATGCTTCTGAGATGAAAGAAGCAGAAAGCAGGTGAAGCAGAGGAGGAGGGTGTACATAGCTGTGTCTAGATACTTCTGCATTTATTTGGAGTCAGGGGTCGGCTCACACTCTGACACCGATCAGCCCAGCCATACTGAAACCTAAGCCAACAAGACAGATTTTCTGCTGGTGCAAGTTGGCGTTGGTCCACTGACAAAAGCAGGTCTCATCCTTGGGTGATGGGAAGCAGTGTCATCCCACTAAAGTCAGTAGACCGATAACTGAGCCTCAGCTCTGAAGAAAGTCAATAGAGCAGCAGCAATCGTCAGGAGCTGAGATTTTGGCCCACTCCCTTTTGTTTTACAGTAGATTAGGAGGAGAGAGATTTCTCCAAAAGACCAACGAGGCGCACTGACAGCAGAGGGGAGGGGAAGGGGAGGCAGGGAGCCAAAGTAAGGAGCTTTGCTGGGCTTATTAGTGTGGGCTCCAAGTTGATGCTGCCAGAGCCAGCAGTGGGACAGGCAAGGAGGAGGTGGCTCAGGAGGCTGAGTGGGCAGCTGCTGCAAGGGGAAGATATAGGCACAGCGGGAGTGGCTGTAGGCTGGGTGAGAAGGCATTGGGCCCAGGGGACAAAGCCAAGAGGAGGAGAAGGGAGGGGGACCCAGCAGCAGGTTGAGTAGTGGAAAGGCGTCTGCTGTCCTCTGACACATTCATGATGTAACAGCAACAGCTACACCACGGGGCTTTTCTTGCGCCGCCATTGTGCTTCTTCAGCAAATTTGCTGTGTGCTGAATTTAGAAAAGTCATCTTTAAAAAAAGAAAGAGAGAGACAGGGTTTCAGTAGAGGTGGTACCTCCTAATGCTGAAGTTGCCTAATACTTCTTATTAAAAAGCTGTTTTCAGTTACTTATAACTTTGTCACACTAACCATCTGGCCTGCAATTCCCCATGCTGGGTGTCTGCCTCGAGCTGAATTTGTTTTGTTCATTTGTTTTCGCATTTCTGCTTAAGTGGTGTGGTTGTTTCTGAGAACAAGGAGAAGAAAAATGCATTGTTTCCCTCACGGTGAAACATTTTTACTGGTCAGTGACTCCCATGCCTCAGAGCAGGCACCCAAGTATGTGGTTGCCCTCGTATCCAGGATGTGCTCTTGGCAGCCTGTTACTATCTACCCCTGTTCAGCCACCTTACAAGCCTCGGAAAAGCCAACATGCACATTTTGTCTGCAGAAGACGCAAGCCAAGCACTTGTTCTCCCTGAAGGTTTCCTGGATATCTTTCCTGGGGTTTTGCCCATCTCTTCCAGCTCCTCTTTGCCACCATGCAGGAGATGTGGGTGCACCACATGTGTCCCTATATGTGGACATGAGGATCAAGCAAGATTGCCTCTGCCACCACTCCTGCTGAGATCTCTTGCTGTGAGAGGAGTGTACCCAGTCTGCCTTCGAAGGCAGAGGTAAGTGGAGACATAAACTGGAAATAGCTGGGGGGTAGGAATGAAAAAAAAAAACCACGAGGCACCAGCCAGAGCTGAGAGGAAACAGAGTATGAGTGAGAGAAGGAGCAAGATGAAAGCAGGGAATACCATGGTATGTGGGGGTACATCACCCAGGATCTAAGTGATAGAGCAGGAGCATTAAAGCCATAGAAAGTTCTCCTTTGGAGAGTCTGCACCTGTACACCTCAATGTCCCTTGGCAGCCCAGACTCCGACATCAAGCCCAGTGTGCTCTCATCCCTGCAGTCTGCAGGGCTGATGAGCTACTACTATCCTGTCACCCCAGGTGGCAAAGGGCTCCCCATCCCCTGGTGATCTGTGCCAGGGTCAGCCCATCTCCACACTGCACATTCTCTAAGGGGTAAGAGAGAAAGCTCTGAAACTTTGTTGTGGTTCCCCCCATAAGACTATGCAATAGCACATAGAGAACTATGTTAAAGGAACATTATGACTGCACAGCAGAGTGAGGAAATGCTGGTCCAAAGGCTTTCCATACAGCATTAATTCATCTTTGTTCCTGTGTGTTATAGTACAGCCTTTAATTACATGATCACGTAGCATTTTGTTGGGTTTTTCCCACAGGACCCCTGCATCCTTTCTTGCCAAGCTGAAGGGGTGAGTAGGAAGTGAGGGAAGGGATTGGAGGTGGAGAAGAGATGATCTGGTCATTAAAGCAGCTGAACACTGCCTAGCTGGACTCCTACCACTGAGTCCTTGTGTGCTGCTGGCAAGTCACTTAAATAAGCATTTTCTAACTTGGCCGCTACCTCTTGTCCTGTTTGCCAGACTACGGACACCTGGGGCCTGACTGGCAAAAGTGCTGAGCATTCTGCATTGCAGGCAAAGTTGCGGGGAGCTGTGCCTTCAACACGAAATTATGGGAGTCTCTGGCACTAAAGGTTCAAGAAATCCTGGCCACTCCTAGAAATTCCCTGTCCCACACTCCCACTCTTCAGCTGAGGATGAGTTTTGCCCCTAGAGGTAGTTCATAGAAGGCCATCATAGGTTTACCAGTGATTCCCTTTGGGTGGCTTTGGTATCAGAACCTGCTAACAAGAAAATTCTAGGGCCTCCTTAGCTCACCTTTCTTCTGTTGTCTCAGCTCCATGTCCTGCCTGAAGAGGTTCTCAAGTGCTCATTTTATTTATTTGTAAACCTTCCACAATATTAAACATTTTTGTCCCCACACCATTCTTCCTGCTCTCCTCCCTGGTCCTCTCAACATTTTTTGCTTTTCTTTTTCTTTCAGTCAGTGCCCAATTCCCACATTCATAGAAAACAATTGTTTTTTTTATATATCTGCAACTTTGTCTTTCACAATAGTCACTTGGAGGGTAAATTCTCTGCAGACTTCAGTAGCAAGCCAATGTCTAAACATATACAGCATGCACACAAACCAAAAAAAAAAAAGACCAAAAAGCAAATTTGTGAAGCTGTAAAGTGAACAGTCAGAGTTAGTGGTCACGACCTAAGGTCTTTGTCCTCATTCCACTTTGGTAAAATGGAAGCGGTACTAGCTCCTTCCTCTTTTCAGAAGTTCATGTTTGTGAACTGCTCAGATTTAGAGTGAAAGTATCACAGGAAAGCCCATGAGGAAATGTAATCAGTTTGTGTTCTAGGCACAGCTCAAGTGGTGTTTAGTAAATAAGGCCTGAGGTCAAGTGATGAGGGTAAGAAGAAATTCTGAGCAGTTACCCAGTGAGTACAGTGACGATCTGTCCTGTACAGTGACAATCCTGGGACTGTGACACAATATAGATGTGTATAGAAGTTTGAATTCAGGCATGAAGAGCAATCATGACTTTAGTGTTTCTTATTTCTGAGCATTTCATGTTTCCAACCTCAGTGTTTTTTTAATGTCATTTTTAAAAGGCAATAAAGACACTGATAATATAACAATAAGTGACCATCTAAATGAAATACCATTCAGTTAACACACATAGAAAAGAATTACTTGGTTATCAATTTGTCCTTTGCCACAGCATAGAACTGGACTTTATAGGATACATGTCACTACCTTCTTTTGAAAGCCTCAGGCAAAGAGCCTGGGGAGATATTCATGTTCTTGTGTTTTTCACTGTTTAATTTTCCCCCACAGTATTCAGGTGACTTTCCCATCACCCAATTTCCTCCTCTTTTTATACCTTCTCATACAAGCAAGCATGGTGTTAAAGACTCATTGTCCTGACTGCTCAGAAACCAGTAAGTGTGAACAGGTATTAACATGCCCCTACAAATACAGCCAGCCAATACACAGCCAAACCAAGCAGATTTGGGTCATTCTCCCATTGCACTCTTCAAACAGGCTTGGATGATTTTTCCAAACCCTCAGTCCTTGCTGTTGCTCTGCTTTGAAGACCATCCAGGTTATCACCATCTCCCTTGTTTGGTAGGCCACTGATTTCAGAGCAAGACTATGACTTCCTAGTTCTGTTTTGTGTCCTGTTTGTGCCAGCAAGATCAAACTCCACTGACCGTCCTTGTGGTCACACTGCATGCCAAGATCTTATCAAACCTGCTCCATGTATTGGCTCACCTATCCCCTTCCATTTGTTGAGCCCCACATCTGGCTTTAACCAACACACTCTCAAGTTCTTTCAATATCACATCTGCCAAGGTTTTTCCTCCCTTTTCATAGGCTGTGTATTTTGGGTTGATTAATAGATGTTTATTTTGCAGATTTTTTTTTCAAGATTTTTTTTTTTTTCTTCTGGCTGGCTTTCTGCTCCTCCAAAGTCACATTGTATTTGTTCTCTGCCTAAACTTGCATTTGCAATTCAGCCCAGTTAAATAGCATTTGTTAATGCCATTAATGGGCTTTTAACTCCCCGCAACCCGATTAATAGTGGAGATATTAAGTACACCCAGAAGTAATGTTTACAAAAGCATCCACGTGATTTAGAAGCATGAGTCCTGTCAAATGTCTCCGCGTCAGCTTTGCCTTTGAAAGTGAACTTCACAGTCTGGCATGGACCCAGAGATCTAGGAGCATGCTCCACTTTTTTTTTTTAGGGGGAGAGGGTTTCAAGTTTATCCCTCTGTAGCAGGACACTGAGGTGAGCATCAAATCAAAGTTGATTTGTGTACATTGACATTTTTCCTTCCCTCCCTGACTGCTAGCAGGTTTTTTATGGGATCTTGTTTTCTGCCTTACATCCTGTTCAGTCACTCATTTTTTGGTTTGTCCTTGTGTTTTTAAGGAAGCAATGGGGACTCTCTGTCACTTCAGACTCCATCTTATTTATGCATGGATAAGCTCTCCAGTACTACTTGTTTTCACAACCTCTCTTTCTAAAATCTTTTCATCTTTCCTTAGCAGGAAGAACTCTCTTCAAACCCCTCTTGTGTGTACCCTTTCCCTGCAGCAGGTAATGACTGAGCATTCAGATTTGGTTGCTTTCCCTACAGCATTGGATATTAACACATCTAAACAAATGCACCTATTTACGGAGCAGCCAGACAGGTATCCACAACAGAGTGTGCTCGTTGTGTCCCTCTAATACTCACCTTCCCAATAAGCCTCACAAATGCCTTATCTTAGTTGAGCCACTCTCAGTTTGCTTTCAGATCCCTGTATGGGCCCATCCTAATTCTGACAAAAGAACAAGACTGGACACCTATCTTCTTTTCTGGGCTTCTCCTTCAGGAAGAGACTGTTCACACCTCAGTAATTCTGAATAATTTCCCAGAATGGCAGCTAGCTACTTGGTGCTAATTCATCACAGCAGGAGCTGCACAGTTCCATCTCACTCATTGCACAAAAGCACTGAAGCTCCAGGGTCCCACATCCTGCTCCAGCTGTGAGTTCTTCCCAAACATTCATAAAAGGAGGAGGGTCTAATTTTCTAGACAGTGTCCACAGAATTAAATTGCTGCAAATCTCCCCGCTGGCATTCCCCAACTTCAGGTTGACACTGCCCACCTTAAAGAACAAACATGACTTTTGCATCCATCCTCTTGTTGATGTCCTGCAGAACCTTGCTCGATCGCATTGTATTGACCACCTGAACTAGACATATGGAGCTAGTGGGCTATCCGCTGTGTGACATACAGAGACAGTTCCTGTAACAGCTCTGAAGAGCCAACTTCTCTTGTTCCAAACACTGTATTAAGACTGAATGACACTTATCAATGATTCAGCAGAGACTTCATGACTTTTGGCTGCCGCTTTCTTGTTGTTTGCGTGGCAAAAGAATGCCATCTATCATCCTTCAGAGGCCTTGCCCATGCTGGCTTGCTCTGAGGTTTGCTATTTGACACAAACTGAATTTTCAAGGGATGATCATGCTAGATGAGCACATGCTTTCAGCTTGTCATGCAGCAGGAGAGGAGTGGTCCTTGTCTGTAGCCAAATGCACAATGTCCTAGCGGAACTGCTTCCCACTTTGACTGACAGCTTTTAGTCACCAGACCACTTGTAAAGACCAAAGTATAGGAATGAAAGGAGAGGAACCTCCAAAATTTCTCCATGGAGCAGGGGAAGGATAGGATGTGACTGGATACTGCACCAGTTCTCTACATTTCCCTATTACATATAACTAGATATTACGGAAGAATACTATTTAGAAGTCACAAGATCTCCGATCAGCTGTTCAAACAGATGTCAAGAATTGCCTTTTAAATATATATATATATATAATATATTATTAATTATAAATATTAATTAATAAATAAAATAAAAATTAATAATATGTATATATATGTTTTATATATCTAAAGCCCAGTGCAAGAGGGACTAATCTCACTCAGATCAGGACTTTGGTTGCAACATGGTTATGAGCAGTATCTGAGGCACTGTTTTACAGTAACTTGGCACCTCCTGTGGCCCTGCAGAGAGGGAAACCACTTCAGTGAATCCTGCTCGATGGGAATTTAAGGTGTTCAAAGAGGTTTGAGGGGATGGTGATCTGGAGTGGCCTGTTAGCACATGGTGAGAGGATGGAATTAGACCTACATCCATCTCATGGTAGCTGGCATGACAGAGAGGGGCAGAGTTAGCCAGGGGGTCCAAGTGTCATTTGGTACCTGGTAAATGTGAGACACAGAGTAGTCAAAGGGGGGATGGAGAACCACAGAATCCACCCGAGGGGCAGCCCTGCTGGACTGCAAGCTGCTTCCCCATGGATGCCTGCCAAGTACAGCCCTGCGTGATTTTGGACACCCTGCTGTGGGTGTGTTTCCAATAAAACAAAAGAGAAAAGGGCTTTATTTCAAGAAAAAAACACCCACAAAGAAATTGAATAAATACTATTTAAGTCCTCTGTCTCCTTTTCATGAGCTTAATACAGAACACAGGTCCATCTCAAAGTCGCAGCACGTAACAGAGAGCCTCTGAGACCACCTCTGCAGGAGACCTGTCTCTGATGTGGCCTTGTCCACAAACCCCTCTGAAGCATTTCATGCAACGGCAAAGGCAAACCAGCAGCTCCAGCCACTGAAAAAGCAGCTGGATTTTCTGGGGAAAAAAAAAAACACAACAAAAAACCCAAAAAACAACCAGTTGTGTTTCTCTTGCTCATTAACAGCCTTTGGGTTTTGCTGAAGACAGACTTCTAGATTTAGCCAGGGAGCAAAACCTCATCTGTTCTCCTGCACAAATCATAGAATCATAGAATGGTTTTGGTTGGAAGGGACCTCCAAGATCATCTAATTCCAACCCCCTTGCCATGGGCAGGGACACCTCCCACTAGACCAGGTTGCTCAAAGCACCATCCACCCTGGCCTCAAACACTTCCAGGGAGGGGGCTTCCACAGCTTCTCTGGTCAACCTGTTCCAGTGTCTCACCACCCTCACAGTAAGAATTTCTTCCTAATATCTAATCTAAATCTATCCTCTTTCAGTTTGAATCCATTACTCCTTGTTCTATCACTACATGCCCTTGTAGAAAGTCCCTCTCCAGCTTTCTTGTAGACCCCCTTCAAGTACTGGAAGGTGCTAGAAGATCTCCATGGAGCCTTCTCTCCTCCAGGCTGAACAACCCCAACTCTTTCAGCCTGTCTTCATAACAGAGGTGCTGCCACAGTTCTGTGGGGAAGCAGAAATCAGTTAACAGGAATGTGATTGCTCACGTAGAGCCCAGTCTTCCTCTGCCCAAGGGCACCAGGGGCATGCTTGTGCACTGCAAACATGAGCCATAGTTGGGTAAGCCTGAAACCTCCAGGGCCCTCAGCTTCCCTGTAAGATTATGGTCTGACACTTCCTTACAAGTTGGTTCAAGGAGAGGGGCAGGTGTAGTGTGGGACCTCTAAGGAGAATCATAGAATATATTGGGTTGGAAGGCACCTTCAACGGTCATCTAATCCTAGGAGGCTCTCTGTCTTCTTGGAGCACTAGGAAACCTCAAGCAAGCAGTGCGATGGACAACGGGTGGACTTTGGAAACATGATGTGAAGATTAAGCCCCAGTTATAATAAGCTCTGCATCAGCTGTACAAACCTGTGCCAAAAACCAGACATACGCAATGGAGCAAGGGCATAAATCACAGCATGGGGACTGAGGGTGGGAGGGGGACAATCAGGAAGGTCAGAGTGGCTGGATGGTAAAAGAGTTGGCACATTGGGCTCAAAGGCACAGCTTGTCTCTGATAATGCATAACTCACATGTGAGCTGTTCCTATGAATAACAGCCAAGTTTCTCCTCTGTTGTCTTCTCCTTTCTTCACCTTTCACCGTGACATCTACTGGAAGTGAAACTCAGATCACACTAAGATCAAGGGGAAAGAGAAACTGGGACATGAGTGTTTATGGCTTACCGTGTTCACATCTGTGTCAATGTCCTAACAAGCAGTTAGGAGGACATCTGCCAAAAGTGTGCAAACACATGTTGAAGAAATTGGTCCAGCAAGTTGAGAGATGGTTAAAAAAAACCACAGGGAGATCTGTAAGCAGGAGAGCTCTGGCTGAGCCATTAAGAGTTGGCTAGTCATTAGAAAAACAGCAGCACTCTGATGGCCACAGCAAAACAGACAGGAGATCATCAGCTCTTCAGTCTGTTGAAAGTCAGCACTGAAGTTAGTGGGCCATGGAATTTTGCAGAATGGCATTGCTACCAAGGCATGATAACCTCAGATGGTGCAAATTAATGCAGCTTCACTAAAAAGTTAGGTGATGATCTGTCCCAATTTTTTTTTTTTTTGGCTCGTTCAGTGTTGTGAACTTTTACCACAAGCAGAACTCTACCCTGTTGTTGTTTCGATAAGAGACAGAGGGTGTTTCGCAAAACTTTGTGGCAGAACACGTAACGCTGGCCAGAGGGCTGTCAGATTTGCAAAACTGGGTGAAATGTTGCAAACATGCAGACTGGCGCCATTGGAGAGCAATTCCGAAAAATGAACTCCTGGACACTTCCCGCTTTCTGCCATGCACTCAAACACCCTCCAGATAGATAGGCTTTTGACAAATGCTCCTGCATCCTAAATGCTATCTAGCCTCCAGGACCTCAAAGCATTTCCCCATCATCTGCAAAAGGATGTAGATAATGAATATAGAAAGTTTATTAAAAAAAAAAAAAAGGAAAAAAAAAGAAGCCAGAGGTTTGACTATGAGTGTTTAAAAAAAGTATTGGCTTTGCACTCAATAGTTCTGCAGGAAACTTGCCATCCCACAATGCCAATGAACGAAAATGCCACCAATATGTCTCTCTTAGGGGCCACCCAAAATGTCTGAGTAGATGGTCATGCCATTGTGTGATTCCTTAAAATAAAATGACTATAATTGTGGTTAGGCTTTAGCTATCCAGGAGCCACATGAAAGAACATAAAAGCCACAGAATAACTTAGCTACATTGTCTACTGGGGCTTTGCCAGGGCTATTTCTGAGATGATGAAATCTGTATCTCTGCAGAACTTATGCCCAGTTTCAAGTTCCCAGTTTTTTGGTTTACCTCGCCTGGAAATCGACTCAATCACCTTGAACTCACTGGTGTTTGTTCTTCTGCAGTTGAATCCTATCGTGGAAATGTAATTAAGGATAAGCTGTTCTCTGGCACCAGCCTTGCTCCAGAGGCCCAAGTCCCACCCCAAACCCAATGCAGTCTGAAGAAGAGGCGATCTGTTCCAGGACATTGCATAGGAATGCATGGCTGCTCTGCTGAGTCACCCTGATAGAAGGAACCTCTGCCATGCAAAAGTATGCAGTTATTTTTGCTTGGTGCCTGATCACGTGCAAAGCCAAGCCAGCTCACCCAAGTATAGGAAGGGCAGGTAGGGAAGAGCTACAGTTTGTGATGGGAGCAGCACAGGAGGATGGCTGTGCCAGTGAAACTGTTCCAAAGTCTTTAATTATCTGCCACTGCATGGCTGGTGCGCTTGACTGCTTTTTGAATAACAGAGCTGCAGCAGCAGCAGAATAAATAAGAATTATTACCTACAACCACAATCTACACATTAGGAGACACATGCTGAGAGACACAGAAATTAGGATAAACATGTTCTCTTGTAAAGGGACTGGTGGAATCCCTGCACTTGGGAGGAAATTCAGGAAAAAGAGGGACGGTACAAAAATATTGAGTTTGTATATGGGTCACCTGAGAACTAACTTTCGGTCCTTTCTTCCCCCAGAGAATGCAAGCAACCATGAAAGAGAAGCTATTTCCAGGGGTGACAAAGAGGCTTAGGACCTTAAACTTGTGTTTCAGAAGTGGATTAAAGGGAGGGCTTTCAGCAAGAGAGATTTCTAAGGCCTATCAGGTTTTGAAAATAAGTTTTGGGTCCTCAGAGACTTAAACCTATTAGTTGTTTAAACACCCTAGTTCCCACTTTTTAAAGCTGCAGACATTCCCACTCCCACCTCCACGTTCTTACCCTGCTCCTATTCCTCTGCAGAGCTATGTTGGCACTGTGGTCCCACCAGGCAGCTGCAGCAGCCTTTGTGCCCTCCTCTTTGTGTATCATTCCTAAGTTATTAGAACAAAGTCGGTCAGTGAGCAGAGTCTAAGTTATTAGGTTCAGAGTTGGCAAGTACAGTAGCAGTGCAAACAGCAGACATGTCCAGAAGCTCCAGTGTCGTTCCCTCTGTCTCTAAGGCTCATGCTTCTCTACTGTCCTGAATTTCTGAATAGTTTCAAAGCTGATTCCAGCCTTGCACTGCCCCAGCAGAGCAGGTACAACCCCTTGCACTAACCTAAGAGTTTTGGTGGCTGGAGAAGGAACAGTCTGCACGCATCACCTGCCTACATCGTTAGTAAAACCTTCTCAAGATGCCCTGCTGATACATGGCCAGTGACTTGAGGGAGCAAGAGAGAGGAGCACCAAATGCTCTGCCACACGGTGCACATTTGCACCTTCCACTGTTTGTTCAGGCATGATATTCCCCAGTTAGCAAATCCCCAGGGTGCTGTTCAGGTAAGATTGAGCAGAAGAGTCCACATCCCAAAAGGAGTTGTTGGGATTTCTAAGCCATTCAAAGAGCCTGATCATATGTTCATCTCCTCTTTCCTCTTTGTCTCTTGAGTTGTGCTTTCATTCCCTGTTATTTGGGTTACAGGTGCTTGTGTGCCGATGTTTGAACCTATCAATACTGCCTGCCTCTGCTAAAGTCATCTGGCTCATGAAACTCTCTTGCAAAAATGTGTTGATCTTCTGACACAGTTCAGCATGGACTCCACACACCCACCAGGAGCACCTGGTGGGACTGTGACCTGACACATCATTCCAGGCACAGAAGACTAAGGGGGCAAGCCCCCCCCAGCTGATGCTGCCCTGATCAGGAATTACACACCCAAGCAGGAAATGAGGTCACACAGCTGCACAGCTTTGCCCGTCGCTGTCCAAGGGATCTCTTTCTGCTTCCGTCTCCCCTCTGCAGTCACAGATAAATGTGTCATGAAGCAGCTGAGGAGGGACCTTGCTAATGCTGCACTATCTGGGTGGAAGGGAGAAGAGTTTCCTGCCAACTCCATCTCCAGAAGCCCTACTGTAATGCAGCAATTCTAACTTTAATGTAAAGCCAGTTTTCAGGTGTCTATGCTGATGAGAAAAACTTGACAACGTGAAAGTTAACGGCTTGAAAACTGAAAAGCAAGTAAGGCCCCTGCCCCAAATACCTTTCTTCTCAGTGCCTGTGCTCTTTAAGGCATACGTCCAGGAGTCTGACCTGGGGACATGGGACGGCTGAGGCTGGCAATAGCACGTAAGTGACACTCAGGCATTATGCTGTCCTGCACAGAGGTGGCAAATAGGAAGGCAATGCATAATGTTCTGTGCTAATTATATATATGCCTGTAACCAGGGAAGGGCCTATGTACATGCCAGTGCGTGGAAGAGCCTGGAAAGATAGGCATGATATGCAAAACTGCTGTCCCTCCTTTCCTCTCTCTTCTCCATTCAAGGCATTTACACAGAACACAATTAAGGATGGTATTTATTTATTTCTTTGAATGAAAAAGAAAAATTGTGCTTGTGATTTGGGAGGAGAGCTGCCAGAAGAGGAACTGGAGCCCTTCCAATACCTCACAGTCTAGCAGTTAAGCATTGCCTGAATTGGGCACCGGGGAATCTTAAGTCCTGCTTTCTTCCACTCACTGGTTTATAGCTCTTGGCATTTAAAAAGGCATCTTGTAAACATTTATTTCATTGTTCTTCAGTATATAATTGAGTCATTTTCCGGCTTACCTTGTTAGAGGGAGGAAAGCACCCTGCAAGGGGAAGTTTTATCTTTTCCCAGCTCTTCCTTGCCTGCTGGGGTGCAATAGCACCAGCAGCTTGATGCCTTCCACTTCCCACCAGCTGCTTTCTAGCTGCCTCTGAAGGGAGGGAGGACACCTTGGAGAAGGTCTTCTCTCTGCATTGTCAGATCTTCCCTCACCTGCATGACACCTGCTTCATCTTCCCATACCAGTGGTGCTCAGCTAGTGTGTCGGCCCCAGTCTCAACTCCCGAGTGAGCCAAGACCTTCCACACAACTGGTTCATGTGGGGCTGGCATGGAGGTGTGGTTGCCTCCTCCCATCCTTCCCTGCTGAGACATGTGGTTGCTAGTCTCAGTGGAGGTGCTCTGAAGTTTGCCCAGTTATCCAGCACATCCCTGCTATCCATGTGAGGGTGGCATATGCATAATGCTGTCCCCAGCATGCCTGGAGTTGGCTGGCTCCCTGCTCAAGTCAGTGTGATTTTTTTTTTAATGTTTTCTTATTATTATTACTTGCATTTAATGCACAGGCCAAGGCTTGTTTGATGCTGTGCAGAAGCCCTGCCTCTCTGTTACACCTTATGTACAAAGTTAGTGGAGATCTTTGCTGTGTTCCAATAAGGGACTGAGCAACAAACATGCTGGTTAATCATTTATTGCTGTGTGAACCTGCTGAATAGCAAATGTGCTAGAAAGGGGAAAGGAAAGGGCATGGAAATAGATTAACTGAGGACAGTCAAAAGTCAACCAGAAAGGAGCGAAGATGAGGCTGGAAAGTCAGGTGGCAAACAGGAAGGCTACTGTAGTGTAAACACTGCTGCTCAGCAGTACAGGGGCCAGATGCACTGTCCCAGTTTAGCCCTCTCTGCCCCATGACCACAGGTACTGCAGGATGAATGGACTAGCTACTGCTTCCAGCTGAATTTGGTGGCTTCTCTGTTTAGGAGAGCTTTTTGGATTCACTAAGTTTCTTGCACTTTCCAAGACTTAGGTCTCAGATGTTCCCAAACCCTATGCTTCTCACAAGGAGACACCCATTATGATCCTTGTAGCCATTAAAAACATACTTCCCCATGCAAAGTGCTGCTCTCTCCAATGGCTCTGACTGCCAGTTCCACTGGCGCTGGGCTGGTGAGGAAGGGCAATAAACTCAAGACAGAAAGTGACCTTTCCGGGAATGGACTTCTCCAACAGAACACTGCTTCTGCAGCGTGGTAGGGCTGGTGGGGCAGAGCACAACATGTATCTGTAGGACCTTCAACAGAGCTTGAGCATAACAAATGTCCCCTCCTAGAAACTCATGAGTGATACACTTTAGCCCTCCAACAGCTGAAGACCAGTTGTCTGGAACAGTGAATATGGCCACTGGCACCCAGGCTCTGGCTGCCCTTGACCACCCCAGTTAGATGGTAGTTAGCTAGGAAAGTAGGCATGACCACATGGGCACTGGCAGGATTTATGGTGTGGTTTTACTAGTCAGTGGCTGGCGGGATGTTCAGCCCCATGGCAGCAGTGTCTGTGTAGGCCCATGTGGGCTGGGACAGGGTCTACCTCCATGCTAAGGACCCATCCAGTAGGGAAAGCAGATGGGAATGGCATCCCAAAGCTGAGGAAATGACTCAATTTCATCACATGTTGACATAGCAACAATATGATATTGCCAGCATGTTCAGAGCATGGTGGCAAAACATTGTACCATGGGATATCTGCCCAGAAAGTGGGGTGTTTGTTTTAAGAAAAGCACAGTACTGGGTGAATGCCACAATTCAGAGAGGGAAGTACTTTGGCCAACATAAACAAAGCAGTTATTGATATATTTACATGACTGAGGTTCCTGACTTGAATTGTCACCATCCATCGGACGCAATTGCCTTTTCTTTGCTCTCCACCTCAGTGTTGACTCAGACACAGGAGCAGCTCTGAGAAGTCCGGTTGATCATCATACAGTTTCATCCATGTTGATGAGGGAGACTCTGGAAGAGCCCGTGGTGCTGTCATGCTTGGGCCTGCTGCCTCCAGCATTCCCACTTCTGCTTTATGGAGGGCTTTGAGCACCAGCACCGCTGCCCTTGCTCTAGCTGTTCTGGGATATCCCCATGAGATTTGGCTTCATCTGGGGTCATCAGTGGTGGGAAGGCTGTGGCGAGTCTTGATGGAAAAAGGGGTGAAGGTGGAACCTGTGCCTCATAGCTGTGGGTGTCCTCAGAGATCATGTCCTCCTCCTGGGGTGAGGGACAGAGAGAAGTTGTGTACATCTTTGCTGAGGAGAAGAGGGCTACACCTACTCTCGCAGGGTTCAGCAGAAACAGCGACTACCTTCTAGCAGGGGAGTTTGTCTCCACCTCAACTCTTGCAGTGCACAGCCTTGTCATTGCTTTGTTCATGAATCACTTGAAGACCTCTTAGGCTGTTCCCAGCCTGCCCCCATTGCCTTTCTGACTCTGCTGGGATGCAGCTGAGTCCTTCCTACCTTCCATATCTTGTAACAGGCATGTGCCAGATACTCATACAAGAATAACACTCCCATCTATGGGGCCATGGTACAACAAGAAATAGGGCAACAGAGACACAGCTCAGCCTTTACTGTGTCAGTACCAGTCTTTAAGCCAGATGCAAGAAAATAGTTCTTTTTCCTCCATCTGCTCGTGCCAGACTGGAGTGAGCTAAACAACAGCAAGAGATTTGCAACATTCTGCTCCCTCTCTGTGGAAGACTCTGGTCTAGTTTTCAGCTGGCTGGGAAGGAAGATAAGTTAGGAAGGGCAACAGGAACCCACTTACCAATTATCTGAGGACTTAGCAGGCTGGCCCTTCAAAGGCAGAAAGGAGTTTGTTACTCTTACTGCTTTTTAAACTAGTGAGAAGCAAAAGAATAAAATAAGGTATTGCCTATTTGCTGGCCCCAGCAGGATTATATTGCTTCACAGTATGCATGACAAAAATAAACAAATATATCTACCAGAAACTCTCCTGTATTTGTCTGCACACAAGAACAAATGGCACTGCAAAATACTTTTGCGGTCAGTGTTCTCATTAGAAGCAATTAATATATGTTTTGCCAAAGCTGAAGATACCACTGTCAATTTGATTTGGGTAATTTACCTTGCAGCAGCTAAATATCAGCTGAAAATGAGTGCATCAAACAGGGAACCAGTACCTCCCTTTTCCTGTTTAAGGCTCTGCCAAACTATAGCAGGGTGTGAGCATCGGGGTGGGGAGAAATGGGAACAGGTGGCTGGAGGGAAAAAGGGAGGGAGAATGAGAGGACTGGAAGTGGCATTACTGGCCAGCAGTTATAGGATTTGATGCTTAGCAGAAATAAAAAGTTCTGGCATTTAAATTTTTCCATGGAGCCAGCAACAGAGTAAGGGGGGCATCAGCATGGTGCAGAAGCCAAGGCTCCTCACCATTCAGGCAGCAGCTGCGGTGCAACATAGCACAGCATCCTTCTAGGAAGAGGATTGCTCGTGGCATGGACAGGTTGTCTCTGGCTGAGTTTGAGGACCACTTCAACGGTTCTCTTTGCATGTGGCATGTCAGAGAAACCTAACCTCCTCTTATCCAGGCCCATGCTCTATTAGCCACCATGTCCAGGATGTGGCTGCCCATCTAGCAAACTTGCAGCCTAGCTCCTCACAGGATTTTGCCAGATGTCTTGAGTTTCTCTGCTTCAATTTACCTGACAGACCCTGCAGGCTTCAGCAATCCAACAGCTGCTGTTATATTACACCCAGATATGTTTACTTCTCAAGAAGCCCAAAAATACTGGACTTCCCATCAAAGCCCAAGCAAGCCATAGCTGTCAGTGTGCCAACCTGGGCTCATCACAAAACAGGGCTGCGATCTGAAGGATATGATACAAAATGAGAGTAAATTCCCTCCCAAGCAAAATAGTGAACATGGAGTGGGATGCCACACACCTGAGAGCAGGTAGGGGAGGGAGGAAACCACCCATGGGTGAGATGGTGGGGAAGATTTGTCCCCAAAACTACCAGTCCATTAACCCCCATCTAAAATACCCTTGTACAGACAGGGTGAAAGAGAGATTTTTTTGCAAATTATACAAGAAATGTGAGGGCAATTATGAATACAGTAGTAAAAAGGTGAATGTCATCATAGCAGATCTGGATGCCCTGCTCTGCCATGCTCGTTCAGACCAGAGTGCTACGTGTCACACAGACGATGAACAGGCCTTCGGCTACACTGCTGCACAGGGGGAATCTCAGCCATCCCATTTTTCAAAGCTGGCAGCTGAGCCATAGAATATATGAAGATCTCTTCTTCAGGGACTTTCTAGGAACTCACTTCACGAGGATTCCCGTTGCTGGAAAGGACGTGCATCAAAGCGCTAGATATCCTGTGGGAGGAAAAAGGGAATTCTTTCACAGACATCATCTCTTCCTTACGTAATTAAAAAAGTCAATGGGAAATGAATCCAGACATGAATATTTATCTTTGGCTTCCTGGTAAGCATTTTGCTTCACTAATTTTCTTGGCCTCCTTCCAATTAGCTTATAGAGAGAACCCAGATACAGTGGCTCCCCATAAGGACTTGGGCACCTGGGGACATGTAGCCTGAGAACCTGTTGACCCTCAAGTTGTCTGACTGGGCTGACACATGCAACTTCATCTAACATATCCCCTGAAGGCTCAGCCCTCAAACTAGTGTTTTCCATAAAGGGTAACACTGCAGTAATTCTATTAATGAGCAGTGCTGTGAAACTGCCTACTGGTCCCTTCCCACACACCACCCTTGTCCCAGGGAGATGTCCAAGGGAGTAAGATGGAAAGGGATCTGTCAGCCCGGCTGCACCAGTTTTAGACATCAGAAGGACACAGGGCGCGGGCCCGCTGCACGAGGATGACTTTCATTGCATGAGGCCAAACCACAAGGGCTTGGGAAGGGACCACAGACACACCTCAAGACAGTATTAAAGATGGCATCCTACTGTTCCTCCTGCTTCCCCATGCACTCTCACCCCACAAAGCACTCCAATGCAGTTCTTTCCACGGTCTGAGAGAAAAACAAAACACAGCCAAAGTCTACCTAAGCATGTCTCTGCTGCCCATGCTCCCCTGCTCAAGGATGCTACTACCTGCTCTGACTTCTTAAGTGTGGGGGACCCCCAGGCCCTTACAGCAAAGCACTCTCTCAGCCCACATTTTTGCACAAAAAACTCTGCTCAGAGCCAGGTAAATTTGCAAAGTCAAGGACCACCAGGTTAGGAAGAGCATTAGACTTCTCTGTATAATCCTACTTTTCCTCTCCCCAGGTAGAAACTCTATGATACAGAATTTACATGAAAAAGGCAATCTACCTTTAACCCACAGGATTCCTGTCCCCACAGAACAAACTATAATATGTAATCTGCACAGGTTCATCATTCCCTCCTGCTTTCCCCATGTTTATTTACCACTCTCTATCCTGAACATACTATTATTCATTTCCTGTTGTCGTACTTTTCCCATTGTACCTGCTCCTTCAAACATTAATGAGATTAAGGCTAACATGATGAGATTAAGCCTCAAACTTTTGGATCATCCACCAGTTTGGACTTTCACTCAAGCTGGATTCCCCCACGTCACCTGGAGTCCCTATGCTGGGAAACTGACTGCCTGATGGTGCTTCTATAGTTAGTGGGCAGATTTAGAAACCCCTCAGTGGGTGACTCCAGCCAGCTTGTTGACTGCAGGTAAAGACTCTCCCTTTTGAGCTTGTTTTGGGATGGCTGCTCCTTGTCATCCACCAGTGGTTTCCTGCCACCTCTCAGTGATTTCCCTTTCTGAGCAGGCATTGCTCAGCAGCTCAGGTAGCACCTTCAGCCTCCAGCCTGGTGCAGGAGGATGACATGGCACAGGAGGATGACATGGCACAGGCTGTGTACAGCAGTAGTTCACTAGCAGTGCATCAGAGCTGTCCCTGAGGTGGGGGTGGGAAAGCAGCAGAGTAGCAAGCAGGGGCATGAGCTCCCCTGGGGTAATCCCTTCCCACCAGTGAGTCAGACTTTAACCTGACCATATTACCTCACACAGAGCTAAAGTGACTCAGATACTACCCGATGACTTGATGACTGTGGCAATGCATGTCTAATTGCGAGCCAACAGTGTCCTACTATTCCCTTAAAGTGAAAATTTTGTGTGAAGTGTGATGGAGAAGCAGGAAGAGTCCAGGTGATCTCTCTTCTCTCCTCAGCTCCTGCACAGCCTGAGCTGGTCAGTGGGGAAGGGAGGACCATATGTCAGAAACTGAGGGGAAACAAGAGGGGAAAGGAAGAGATTAGAAGATACATGTCCAGGAGAGACGAATTCTTTAGCCTTTGGAACACAGAACAGATGGGAGACAAGGTTATGCTCCTTGCATGTGCAAAAGTCTGTCACTAAGAAGAAGGGAATAAGTTGTTCTCACTGCCCACTTGGACAGAACAAGAGAAATGGGATGAGGCTGTAGTGAGTTGGTGCTAGACAGCTGGGCTAGACTTCCACTTTGCGAAGCTGCGGTCTACAGTGCATGGGGATGCCGCAGAGGGTTGGAAAACACGTTGGTCACATCTGGTTTAGGCAGTGCTGACCCTGTCTTGGGGCAAGGGGATGGAGGTTGTGATCAGGCGGACCCTTCCAGGACACCAGCAAGGCACCTACTTTGCCACTGGCTTTCCTGGGTAACTGAGACAGAAGAGCTTGGGCATCCCCCACTGTGCTCAAGGCTAGAGAACTGCCTCTTGCTCTAGGACTATCAATTGCTCTGTTCCCGTCACCTTTTCCTCTTGTGTCCCCCACACCTCCACCAGCTCCTTATTTTCACTGACCTGTCCTGCTTGTCATCCCTAGCTCCTGTGATCTTCCCTTTCCTCCCACCTCCCTTCTCATCATCTTCTGACTTCTTTCCCCACCTTTTCCTACTGTCCTCCCTGCAGCCTCCACCAACCAGCCCCCTAATCCTTCTCCTCTCCTCCTACCTCCTATCTTTCTACCTTAACACTCAGGATGCTCCTCCCTTATGTCATCTGAAGTCACATCTAGTTGTGACAACGTGGAAAAGAGACTCACCACAAGTTCCCACATGCCTGAGGCTCAGCGCCAGCAGTGCAACTGCAGAGAAAGCCTTGCTTAGTGAGGTGGGATCCCTGAGACAGCAGCACAGGCTCTCCTGCACCCCAGGGCTGGCAAAAGCCCTGGGAAGGGCTGGAGCAGAGGCAATGAAGGCAGAGCCCCAGGAGAATTTAGCAGCCAAACTCTTACAAACCTTTGCCAAGCAGGTGCACGCCACAGCTCTTTGGAGCTTAAAGCCTGATTAGCTCTGGATTGGTTTATAACAAGGGTAGCAAGCAATTATATACCAACCCCTTCATGGGGAAATGTTAAGGCCCTCCTCCAAAGTACTCAGTGAAAATAATGTGAAAAAAAGAAAGACTATTACAGGGCAAAGCAATGTCATTTTCCTAAATTTATTCTCAGAAATCAACGAATCATTTTAGCCAAAACTTTTTAAAAATAATTAATTAATTAATCATGCTGAAGCAAGAGACCTAGCATGGAAAATTTGAAGTAAAATAGTGACTGGCAATGTTATGAGCAACTACAAGGAAAAAAAAAAAAGCAGAATAAGACAAAGTGCTGGCTAACTTTACCCATCACTGCCCCTCATATACAGATGGCATTTGCACAAGAGCAATACCCTTCCTGTCAAATTTATCACCATGGTCATGCTAGTGACAACTTAGTGGGAGTTTTGCCTGAATAAAGGCTAAGAAAAATATTGAGTAAGGACTTGGTATGTTGCCTGATAAAATCATGGTGCAAATGAGAAAGTGTAATAGCAATGAATGTTGTATCTTACACGGACTTTATTTCCTTGTCAGTCAGAAAGCCCAGGTAGTTTGCTAAGCACACGAGATCAGGAAGTCCATCAAGATGTTCCTGGCACAGATTAGTCAGAGGACTATCTATCCAAGGGTCAGTCACATGTGTGGAAAATAAAGAAGAAAAAAAAAAGGTAGCAGCTGACAATCTGTTGGTCTGTGAGCGTAATCGATGTGCACTGTAACCCTCCACGGATTGCGCGGTACATGCATGCATGCCCGTCCTCAGACAGAACATCCTTTATGTCAAGAAGAGGATTTTTGTGTAAATCTAAACAGCAAAGTGCAACTCTGAATTACAAAGTGGAGAGGTGGGACCTCACCGCAGAATTGCCAACATCATCTCCTTTGCAGGCAGATGGCAAAATTGCCATAAAAAGACGCTTCAGGAGGAATTCGCCAGTAACACTTGGAGGAGTGTAAAGAGACCGTCCCTCTGAATTGAGGAAGGAAATGTCAAACCAGTAGCCCCAGACTGTTATATTCCTGTATAGATTTATCCTCAGAGAGGAGATAAAAGTTTTTGCATTAGAAAATCAGCAGTTGTGGGATATGTCATTGCAGAGTCATGTCTAGTGACCCAGCTCTTCAGTCAGCAGAAGGGGGGGAGCTAGCACCACATCCACTGGCCCATCAGCAGGAGATGTACTAGGCTTCTGAGAGGACACGTGCAGATCACCCATGCTAACCATGATGAAAGAAGAACAGACATTTGACATTAGTGACTGCCATTAGATTTGCTGCCTCTCCCAAGTGCTGGTGACTGAGAAAGTGATATCTATGTCAACTGGCTTCTACCAGAGAGAACACTTGTTTCTTGCTTATAAGATACTGGCTTTTATTAATTTCCCTACCCTTTTTATGTCTTAAAGACAAGCCATCTAAATTACACTTGCACCTTTGCAGCAAAACCCAGAGCACAGGGCCATTGCCATGAGGAAGACCCAGAGAAGTGTGCCATGGGAAAGAACAGGCCACACAGAGAGGATGAAGAGCAGACCTTCTCATGAGCAATCACAGAAGATGAGACCGACAGTGGTAACCGAACCCCAAACCTGAAAGCATGGGCCGATATCAGGTAGCCCAGCAGTTCAGCCACGTGTTGCCAAAGCCCACAGCAAGGTTCCCATCCCTTTCACTAAACCAGTTGTCATGCTCCTCTACTCACAGCAGCCCATACCAGGGTAAGATGGTACAGGAGGGAGATTCAGGGCCGAGCATACAGCGAACAGCAAGTTCCAACAACTTTCTCACCACGCTGCATGGTAATTTCTGCTTTCTTCAAGACTCCTTCTGCTGCAGACTCCCAGTAGAAGAACAGGCGTAGAAATAAGGAGTGTGAGTGGCACCTTCCCCAGATAGATTTCACACTTCTAAGGCACAAAGAAGGAAACCAGCGTCACTTTGATCAAGTGCTGTGCGCTGTGTATAGTTAATGATGATACACCACTCCCTCCTGCGCTTGACACCTTGTCAGTTTGGCATACTCGCTTCTGATCGCTGAGTGTTACTCCTTTTCAATAAAGGAAAATACATGCAAAAGTATTCAAGTGACTTAGGAGCCCAAGTCCCATCATTGCTCTGTGAGGCATTACATCCATCTGATAGTAGGCACTTAATAGAAGTACTTAACAGGTCAGTCACCCAGATGTGGAGTGGGGCAGTTGCCACCCTCTGGAGGTGCCCGTCTCCCTTCAAAGAGAGCTGAGGCTCAGTGTAACATTTTTTTAGGCCTTCAGGCTGCATAGGAGATGCAGATCATAACAGCAAGACTCTGCACCTAGGACCCAGTCCATAGCCCGGCCATGTCCTGCCTCTAGTTCAGCTCACAGCTGAGGTGTGTCCATGGAAACATTTTATTATGTACCAGCATCTGATCAACATAATTCCCACTGGGGAGAACTTCCTTCCAGAAATGACTTGAATGGGCTACTCAAGGACTGCAGCTACTTCCTGGGAAGAGATGTTTACAGGGGCTCTTTCACAGCCAGCTTGATGTTTTCCTTCCCAAGTGCAGCCGCTCGTGAAGGTGCTGCCTCCACTCGCCATTGCTCGGAGTGCACGAGACCTGCGGTCAATGCTGCCTGCAGGCTGAGGGGGTTTCAGTTCACACCCCCTAGGAAGGATCACAGAATCACAGAATGGTAGGGGTTGGAAGGAACCTCTGAAAATCATAGTCCAACCCCTCTGCTAAAGCAGGATGGAGCAATAGGGCCTGCAGAGGTGAAGCTGTTCTCCTTGCTGTCACAGGGGCCCAGTGAGCCTAGGAACGAGAGATCTAAAGCCTTTGTACAGCCAAAAGTACACTCTGCAACCTAGAGCACCAAGGTCCTGTGCTGCAGCATCTCATGTTCCTGCAGCACAGCAGGCTCACAACGAATAGTTGCCCTTACACCAGCTCCACTCCCAGAGCACAACCCCACCATGTTCCTGCTCAGGCTGCTGAATGCAGATGATGCAATGGTTATTTATGTCATTGTGGCCACAGAAAGATTCCCCTGCATGGGATGACTTCTCCACCAGCATTATCTAAATGGTGCACCCATGCCTTGCACTGTGAAGCAGGAGTCTCAGTCTCATAAACTTTGTGGGCATCAACCACTGTTATATCAAACATTGTCCCTGCTGTTATTTCCTGTGTGATCCGTGCGATCTGCCAGGGAGCAGAAGCCATGTGAGGGCATCCTTAAGCATGAACACCAGGTTCCCCTGGGACAAGAGATGAAATATTCACTATGACATATTAAAATAAACCAACTCTTCCTTCTTTGGAGCCAGCTTGTGAACATGCAGGGTGTGTGTAGTCAGATGAATGTTGTTGCCAGATAACAACATCTCACACAATAATGCAGTGTGGAGAGCCCAAGCGAATGCCAGTTACTGATCACTGTCATGTCAGTATATTGCAAAATAGTGACTGCTCTGTTTGCTGTTGCCATACTGTGATTTTGCAGAACCTCAACACTCATACAGGAGCAACTCCTGAGACAATCCACAGGGAATGTCTCTCTGCATTTCCCTTTGTTCACGACCATACTTTTATACCAGGTGATTGCAAATATAATCGTGCAGGAAAGGAATGGAACTACAGCCACACACTAAAATAAGCAGGGCTTAGAAAACGCTGTCTGGGGCATACAAAGAGAAAGTCTGTGGCCCAAACGTTTAAAAAGTGTAGCTAAACAGAGCAAAGAGTGACACTGTGGGATTTTCTTCCCTGGGTTAAGGTGGGAGCAGTGGGAACCTTCTAAGCTCTTCAGTTTTCCCGGTGTTTTCCCATCTGTACTCTGTACAACCCTACCTTGGGCAGACTCAGATGAACACAGGAGTGACCACGAAGAGATAAAACTGTCAATGTAAACTGATTTATTTCTGACACAGAGTCCTATTTCCCATTCTGCTTTGCACCCTCATTTTTACATAGGGGAAAAGACCTTTTCTTTCATATAAGTATAAATAAATGTCCAGTGCCAAACACAGCCACCATGACTGAGCAATGGAGGAGGAGATTTAGCCCTTTCAAACCATGGAAACAACCATAGGAAAAGACCTAGTCTCACAACATGGGGAATGATGTCAAATGCCTTCTCATGCAGGGAAAGGCACAGCCTTTCTAGAGTAGGTTTAATTCCAAGAGAAATATTTATTTAAAAAGACAACAAAGGATTCACAGTTGCACTGTCGATAATAAGATGGTAACAAGCAGGGCCATGCAAGAGGAACGTCCCACCCATTACCCATGTATGTTCAGGGAGTATCTCATCCAGATCCAACATCTGTCCAGGTATTTGAGCAATGACTCAGCGGAGATCAGCACTTGGTAAACGTCTCCTACATGAGCTGGGGCAGCTGGGGTGGCATAGAAAGTGTATGCTTAGGTTGCACACACACTACAGTAAGAGATCTGAGAGCAGCAGCCTAGGGCCAGCTTTTTGCCAGCCAGTTTGGGTATGCAAAGCAGCGTGTGCATGCTGGCGAGGACCACGGCAGAGACTGCCTTCCCCTGTGGGAACCTGGCCTCCATCGAGCACTTGCTGCCTCGAGATTGTGTCTTTGCTGCTGCTGTCACTTGAGCCACTGAGAAAATGAGCATGCTCAGACACAGTCTGCTTGTGCTGGAGTCTGCCAGGTGTCCTTCCCATCTAAAATGAAGGGAGAACCCCTTTTGGTGTCACATAAAAGACTTTCTAAAAAAGGCTTCTTTAGAAAAGGATCCTAATACTACTAGGACTCTTTTTTTGTCTTCCACAGTCAAAGACACAGAACATCAGTACATCAAGTGACGAGGGAACAAAGGCAGAAAAGCAGGAGTGATGTGTCATGGCCCAGGCAGGGGCTGGAGGAGTGTCTTATGGAGAAGTCAGCAGACTGGTACTGGGAAGATAGCTGCTTAATTCCCATTGCAGAGGCCCTGTATGACACTGAGACACACATTTCCTCCGTGACACATAGGAAACAATTTCAGGTGCCTGCACTCCAGTTCCCCCTCTGGAAACGGGATCGTCTGGTGCTCACTGTTCCACTCATCTCCCATAAGGACCAGTGCTCACCCAGGTGCTCTCATCACGGGGACCAGCTAACCAAACCCTCAGGAGAGAGACATCCCAGCACACTGTGGCAGTCAGTGTCTCATGAGAGAGCAGACTGTATTGGAGAAGCCTCAACTCCATGAAAATGGAGCCTGTGCTTTGCTCAGTGCTCCTGGGGCTGGCCAAAGGATAGCAGAGGATACAGCAGGGAAGCTATGGGTGGGCTGGTGCCTGCAGCTTCTCTGGTGGCAACTGGGGGTGATCCTGTTGCAGTTGTTACTCTAGCAGCCAGAGGTGTCACCTGATGCAAGTAGGACTCTCTCATCCCCCTTTTCACTTCTGACGGTGAACAGCCTGCCAACCCTAGACTTCTCTGCTAGGCTCAAAATGCTGGGTTGTGCCTCCCTATGTGCCAGATAAAGAACACTCCAGAAAGATTTGTTTCATATACTTTTAAAGTAGTTCACTATGAAGCTCCTGTTTCTCAGAGACTCCTGGAAGCCTCTGTCATCGAGAGCATCAAGCAATGGGGTACCCAAGACATCCTACTTGTCTGCTTGGGGTTAAAACCCACTCAGCTGCCAAACTGCATGTTCTAAATTGTGAAGATGACTCTCCTGCCTTCAGTTGAGCACCCTCCACCCTTGAGGGCCCCCCTACCAGCATCCAGACACCCCTTTCCTCATTTCTGCAAAGCAAAGAGAAACACGTTTGCAAAACCATAGGCGTGCATGGGGGAGTGAAGGCTTCTGCTGGGTATGGGGTGAAGTGGGGGCATGAAGGGAGGACCCAGGGACAAAACATCAGAGCAGATCTTCCACTAGAGCAAATTGAGGTGGCCTCATTGACTTTGCCTTGCCCTGGCTGGGTTACGCCTCCCAGGCCATGTTTCCTGAAATAGGGATCCACACATCTGTCTCGATGAGAGCAGGCTGTTCTAGCAGTGTTTAGAAGCTATGTAAGTGGAAAGCATTTTTACGCAGGCTAATTTGACATGTAGCATTTCAGGAACTTACAATTTATTCCATTCACATTTCTAGCCAGAGACAGCATCTTTATTTTTATGGTTTGTGAGGGGAAAAAAAAAAAAAAAAGAGAGCGAGAAAAAAAAAAAAAAAGAACACTGAGCAAATAAGAACATGTGTGGGTGGGTTGGTGTGTAATACCCCAGCCACAGGGCCACAGCAACATTTGGTCCCATTGACCTTTTTGCTCAAATTAAGGTAATTACTCAACTACTGACAATAGTCTGCTGTTGTTACGTCTGTGGATTAGCCCATAGAGAGGGACATGACAAACACTTTATAGTTTGACACATGCAGGTGACTTCAGACTTGATCCAAAGTCTAAGGACAGACTGTTCCTACGTGCAGAATTATTAAACCTTGATTAAACCCCAAGATATAGAAAAACAGAAAGATGGAAAGGTGGAAAAATAGATAGATAGATAGATAGATAGATAGATAGATAGATAGATAGATAGACAATACATAGATAAACTCTATGTATATTAAAATAGATCTAGTCGGGAAATTTCTGCTGTAATCTCTTTCTGAGGGTAACAGACTTTCTGCAAACATCAGCAGGTTTTGTTTTCCAAGGGCTTTTATATTTTTCCTAAAGTTTTCCACTAGGAAAATCAAAACTGTACATTTTAAATCAGATAATTCAGTGTGATGGACTATATGTTATGCTGTTGACCTGGCCCAAGATACTCTCAAGTGCATTTGCATACTGTGATGCACTGTCTTCTAAGCATTTGCATTTCTTTCCCATAATATAAGTCTTCTGGTTCACATGAGGAAACGGGACTACCATTCAACCTAGGTCATATGCCTCCATACAAATATTCTTTGTAATACTGAATGGACTCAAAAGGAAGCATTCTCGTAAACTGAATGAACTGCCTCAGAACATTGCCACCTGGAAAAGTCAAATAGTCCATTCCCCTGAGAAATGTCAATAAAAGCAATCTACAGATGTAAACATTTTAGAACTTTTCATTAAAAGAACCTCTGTATTTCAAATGTACATTCCATGTTTGTCATAAAACAAATGCTGAAGCATCTATTTCATTAAATAGAAATTCTGGTTTTTATTCTGTTTTCCTGCTGCATAGCAGCAAACACAAAAAAAAAAAAAAAGTAAAGTTTTCCTAGCTCAAGTTATAGAGCAGATTTACTATTATGTAAAATAAATGATGTCTCTGACATGGAGACCTCATAACTTACATACTTACACAGTGTTGACTACCTTTAAATGAGTCTTAGAAACTTTTCCTGCTTGAGGTTGAATATTGCATCCATGCACTATTTTTGCTTTCAAATTTTCTCTTTACAATGAATAAAACAGCTGGGATAAGACAGAGAATACCTCAGGTCATAAGATTTGTGACATGACAGAATGATATTACACTCTGGAGTTTAGTATCACTAAGAGCAAGCCCTGGGAGTTCACTTGCCAAGCAACAAGCTTCACCCTTGAGGCCAAGTAGTCTGCAAATCCTTCTAGTGCCGAGCCATCTGGTCCCAAGGCTCAGTTCATTACAGTTTCCCACTGTAATTTGCACATCCACAATTTAACATCTCTTGAGGAAACAGGGATAGTATTTTTTTTTAAGATTTGAGAGTTTATATTTTTACATTTGACTCTTCTTCTTAAGGGTTAAGAGCACCTTAAAATCCAAAAGAGATATTTGGAAATGTTCACCAACTCTGGTGCAGTTTAGACTGAAAGATGGAGGTTTAACTAACCCACTAATTTTTGAGTCATGTTTGGAATAGGCCTGGTGTTACTTGTCCTCTAGGGAGAAACAGAGAACTCCAGTGGGAAGCAGGAGCTGGAAGGAGACTCACAAACCTTAGGGCAAGTAAATTCAGGAAGCATTAACTCTCCAAGCAGACAGGTGGAAGACTGGAGGCAGATGAGCAAGGAAGTTAGCATTTATGTCTTGTTCACCGTGTTTTCATATCAGCTTTGTCATCCAGACCCTCAGCTGAGTGATATTTTGGGCCAAACTTTCAAATGCTGTTAAGCAGTGCATCTCTATGTCACAAGCCCTGATTTAGCAACAGAAGGGTCACAGAAAGCAGAAAATGAGTCCTTCCCTGTGGACTGCTTAATCAGACTTTAGTACCCCTGAGCCACATTCGTCCTAACCTCGTTCGAGACATCCACTGCCTTTCCAGTCAACCTAAGGCAAGCTAGGAGACCAAATCCATGGTCTAAGCTAGTAAATCCATGCATTAGCACTGCAGTAGCACCAGTTGATTGTTTGCTCCTTGAAAACACATCCCAAAAATATCTGTGGGGCTCTCATTTCCCTGGTGGTTCTGGAGGTCTCACCTAAAAGTCCAGAAGGCAACGAGTTCCTGAGGCCACAAAACTGCCTCCAGCTTTCCCTCTCAACACCACCAGACCAAGTACAGTGAGCAGAAGAATCCAACAAAACAAAGCCAAACAGCTTCCCACTGTTATTTTAAGCCAGGAGAGGGGATGGAGGGAGGGGGGGGGGGGAATGGGCCGCTCAGTGTACACTGGGAAATCATTTTGTTTTGGCCGATGTCCTCTTGTGGCTGTGGTTTCCACAACGTCTCTGTATTCTATCCGTGTCAAGATGGAACCAGCCTCCTAAAATAGACTGAACAAGCTAGACGGGAGCTATTTTAATACCTGGAGCTTGTTCCCTTTAGACTATGTTGAGTGAGGGGAGAGGGTGGAAGAGGAGAGACAACAAGCCAGGGTGATGTTATTTTAGCACGTGCAGCAGAGCTGTCAGAGCATAGCAGTTTGGCTGTCTCAGCACACACCCCCGTTGGCCCCATCGCTACTACGTGCAAGGATGCACAGCCTGAGCTAGCACCCGCATAAACCAGAATTATCCTGGGTTTTGCATGTGCATGCACACATCTTATTGGGAAAGCATCATGGTTTCCTTCATGTCGCACTGAGAGGGAAAAGTGAGTTAATGTCTCCAGACAGGCATGCGCAAGGCATGATGGACAAGTTGACAAAAAGCAACATGGACCTTTGTGACCCAAGACAAACACAAATCACTTCCCCGTCATGCTGCTGTAATAGGTTGGCCACCGTAGCTTTGCTTAGGAGGGCAGTTCCTTCCCAGCATCAGATGTTGGAAAGCTGGGAAGGGTGGTAGGATAGTACACAAAGCAAAGACTCAGAATACCAGGTACTTTTCTGCACTTGCAGCCAATTTTGATACTATCTGGTGCTGTGTGATAAGAGGGTAGACTTTCAGAGACTTCATCTTCTGAAGCTATACAGACCAGTCCTTTCCTCAGGCTGCCTGGATCCTAGTTTCATAACAGCAGCAATAAATGGTATGTCTTGAAAATGTTCCCTCAGATTGCCAGTATTGCCCTTTAAAATCTCGGTGCAGGAGGAGACTTCAACATCTGCACCTAGAGTGTTTTCCTACACTTCTGTACAGGAGGATGACATTAAATTCATCTTGGATAATAAATTTGTCTTGCTCATGGCACCCTACACTGAGGGCTCATCCCCTCCATGACAACCTCAAACTGAGTTATCCTGATTTATACCGGGCCCACTGTGGCCTGATACGAAGCCACAAAACAACATGTCAGTCATACCCTTGACACATGAAAGCTACACTTTCTTTAACAGAAGAGAGCAAGGCCATATAGCACCTTATACCACCTCTAGCTTGGACAGAGAACAACTTGCTCCAAGGAGGATATTCCTCAGGAGCAGAAGCAGCAAGTCCCTTTGGCAGCCTGTTCCTATTGCTAAAGTCACAGGGGAAAAATCTTTTGCTGTCCCACTATTTGGATTCTTCACCTTTGCACACCCTCTGTGCAGAACTAGTGCCTGAATCCCCTGTCATACCCCTATGTTACAGCAAATCAGCCTAAAAACATGCGAGGCATTGTGCTGCTTCTTTCAAGGTTAAGTCTAATTTCTTTGCCCTTGCAACCAGACCTCCCCGACACAGTCAGCCAGTGAGGTCATCTTCTCTATCAGATGGAAAGAGCTAAAATGTGACACAGGAGATCTCAGCTCCATTGGCTGCTTATCTCAGTACCTGCGGCCAAAACAGAAATCTTACTTAGACTGCCAAATAAAAATACCTCTTGTGGGCACATTCCTTGCAGAGTATGTGAGAAAGCAAGGTGGGGAGACAGCGAGGGAGGGCAGCAAGCAGCAGTCAGACAGAAACAGAAGAAAGGGGAGAGAGAGAGAGAGACAGTAGGTGAGGGGGAAAAACACAGATGAAGAGCTATGAAGATAGAGACATGGAGACAAGTGGGACAGGGGGCACACTGGTTTCACTAGCAGTAAGTGTCATGGCAGACAACACAACTGTATGATACAGTGCTTTCTTAGGCATGCTCAGTAAAATCCTACCCCTGTTGAAGACTATGGCCAAAATCCCATTGACTTCAGTAATGCCAAGACAAACGGAGCTGCCCCATGTCTCCTGGCAATCAGCTCTGGCCTCTGTCAAAATCCTTCCTGCCACCTGATCCTGATTCTCCAGTTTCACCTATCACACTGCCAGAACCAGACCCAAAGGGGCAAACAGAGGATAGCAATGCACAAATAGCCAGTTTGTGTTTTTCCCATTTTCCATGTATGGTGACAAGAAAGACAGGCAGCTAAAGGCAGCATTTAGCTTCTGAAACACATCACCCTTAAGAATGGTCTTTAGCCCCAGCAGGATTTCCTTCTCAGTGTCACTGTACCTTGTTTCTACCTAGGGTAAAGGACCAACTGCTAATTACTACAAAGCATAGCTATAAAGTTCCAGTTAGCTCAGAGCTTTATCCAAAATCACCAAAAAGCTTTCCACTACCTTTGGAGAGCAAAGCGTGCGGTGACATTGGACTGATGTAGAGTGGCAGACACACGGCAGCCAGCAGAGCCTGCTCTCACAAGGTGGACAGCAAGAGCTTGTTCTGTTTTATTTCTCACCATGATTTGATTACTCGGTGATCAAACTTATGCAATGTGGCAGTGCATAAAACCTTCAAAGCGTTAAGAACTCCTTGCAGTGCAGGGCCACCACAGGGCAGGCTGTCCCCAGGACAGCTGAGATCTCTGCCTTTCTTGCCTGGCTTCCCAGCTAAGTTCAAGGTCAGAGTCACTAATGTCAAGGTATTCCACTGCAAAGGCCAGGATAACGGAAGGACCAGCTACCACTTGAGATGAACATTGTGGCTGACAGCTTGACTTCTCCAGCACTTGGGAAATCTCAACTGCAAGATGAATCTTCCTCCAGCTGGCTGGAACAGACACAGGCTCATGCATGGAGTGAGCTTCTACAAGAAGACAATACACGTCTTTCTACTCCAGGTGTGAGGGCATTTCTTCAAAGGACCTTCCTGATACTTCAAAGATACAAACAAAAAGTTTTATGCCCCTGTGGCTCTGGCACTTGGTTTCAGTGGATGCACATGCGCTCACACCAAGTGATCTGTTGACTCAAATGCCATCGAGGACATAAGCAGCACAAACATTGCCTTATCACAAACAGCTGTCACCTTGTGAGGCACGTGCTCAGAACCAGGTGCGTGTCACTTCAGAAATGTTGGAGGATATTACTCTGACATGGCTATAAAAGAGAGGGGTGGGACCCAGGGAAGATACGGACACTGCAGTAGGTACTGGAAATTGTTCTTGGCTCCTAGCAGCATTGTTTGATCTGTTCAGTGGGTCATGTGCCAGCCAGCCGCCTCTCTACGTGTGTTTAGGCAGCTCTTGCATGTCTGAATTCTCCTGGCCAGCTGGTTGCTTTAACTCCTTCAGCTGCCTTGACTTCTAGGATGTAGGCAGTATTGGAAGCAGCACAATAAAACACAGCAGGGCTGGAAAGCAGCACAGGGCTTGAGTTAAGCAAAGACGCTTTTTGGGGTCACAAAGGAAATGGGATTTGCTGAGGCCCTTGAAAATGGTGCCCGGTGCTGTTGCTGTTGATAAAAAGCCATGACCATCATCCTCCTGAGAGCTGTTTTCTAACATGCCTTTGATGGAAAACTAACCAGGACAGCCTCTGCTCTCTCATGATTTGAAATCCTGCCATGGAAACCTGTAGCACAGGATGAAGAGATAAAAGCAGCAGCACTATATAGCACAACCTAGTACTGAGAATAACTGGCAGGGAGAGGTTCGTATGCCTGTCATGCCCTGCATCTTCAGTTGCATGTATCTCTCACAAAAGCAAATACTGAACCTAGAAAGCCTGGAAAAGTAACACTTCACTGAAGCTTGCTGCAAACCTGTGACTGAATCCCACACCTATGCCTCCCCTCCTATGTCTTACCTCCTTGACAGCTGCTAGAGTATGATCTCTGCATTAGTGCTGAGGTCTTCCCTAAAACAGGCTTACATGGGCACCCAGGCAGCGCATTGCCTGGGGGAAAGTTTTCTAGACCTCCTGCCTCACTGTGAGTCCTTTCTTTAGAAATATTCAGTAACAGATCTGAGACAGGTTTTGATGTGATGTGTCACATATTGAAGACCTTATACCGGCAACCCATCTCTCTGTTTGCCCCTTCTGCTGTGCTGATCCAAATTCTCAGGTCAGTGGTAGAGATCTGGAATTATTCCCTGGGGCTTATTCCAGCCTGTCAACAGCACTGCTGAGAGCTGAGCACACCGTGTTATTTCCTGTCACTCTGTCCAGGATGACAGGCCGGTTGTGAGGTGGACTGTGACATCTCACACTTCAGGCATTGCACTGGTGTTTGCCGTGTTGCAGCCTGAGGAGACCCAGCTGGCATCCTGGGAATTTTAAACAGATCCGTGAAGACTTCTTTGTTCCAGTCCCTCCTTGCTTCTCCTGTGGGGGTGTTCTGTTGCCCTTTTGTGCAGCTCAATAAAAGCAAGGGCAGAATCCCAATCATGGAAGATGAGCTGGGAAAATCCCACAGAGAATGGGAATAAAGGAGGGGTGGGGATGTCCTTCCACTCATCAAACAGGCCTGGGGCCACCGTGATCATGCAGTGCCTGGAGACCATCCATAACATGGGGAAACCATTCCAGACTATTTTGCTGGTAAAACCACAACACATTCCCACTGATATTTTCACAAGCTAACTGGTTTTTGCCTTGCTCACAAGAAGGCTGTTCCCATCCAGGGTGCCACTGAAGCTAGGAGAGTCACACTAGTATATAAATGACAACAGTGAGAGCAGAACAAGACTGTAATTTTCCAGTAACAGTGAGGAGAGCAGCCTTTTGTCTTTCAGCATCTCAGCCACGACTCCTATTATTGTTTCATGGACCTGCCTTGCCAAAAGGAGGTTGGTCAGGCTCCCAGGTAGAATGGGGACCCAGGCTAATGATGGAGAAGGTTATGGGCTTTTTTTCTGTGATGCCTAATCTTCCTTCAAGAGGGAATGTGTTGGTATATGCAACTGGTCTGGTAAGCGAAGCAGGGAAGAAAGCAGCAATGGCATGTCCTCTAACCATCTGCTACAAGTCTTCCACTTGACTTTGCCTGCTCAAGGTAGAATATGCTGCTAACGCTACCCTTGACACAAGTCTCAAGTAGATTTGTCAGGACACATTCTTGCCTTGTTTCTCTGCATCTGCCTCTGCTCCAGCAAGCTGGACACCTGCTAGGGGGACTGCAGAAGCTGGGTCTTGTTTGCTTTCAGTTGAGTTTTTACTGTTTTGCAACAGCAGCTGCAAATGCCAAGTGAATATCAGCTCAGCCCTCATTTACCATGACCAGTGAGCACTGCTGGTTCTACTGGGGTGGAAGATTAATAACCTGCCCATTGACTGAGGGGTTCTAGTGTGTAGGGGTGAGGGAACAAGCACCAACTGCAACCTCCATCTTCCCAGAGACAAGCACCAACAGATTCTTCAGGCCACTGCCACCTCCAGGCCAGCTCCCTCTGTCTTTAGGTCTGCCATCCAATGGCCATCAATGACACCTCCTCCCTGCTCCACTTGTCTCCAAAAGTAGATCCTAGCTGCTAGCTACACAGCCATGAGGAGAAATCCTGCCAGCTTTGAGAAGCATCTTTTATCTCTGTCTTCCTGAAATGATAGACACCTGCATGGATTTTTCTGACAGCAAAGAATAGGATTGAACTTCTGTGGGACTGGAAGCATGTCTGAATTCCCATTTAGGTTCTGCACCTGTGGAAGATGCTACAACGGTTGGCTTTTTGTAGCTAGAGCTTAAGGACTTCTGAGCCCTACAGAGAAAGGCCTCAGGCAACACAGTAAAAGTATCTACCTGCATGAAGAAAAGGACCTTCCCAGAAGGCTGCACTATGAGGTAAAACAAGCCCAAATGAGCTGGGATCCCAATCTCCCTGGTGGCCATTAAATCAACAATGACAAGCTCACCTGAGAGTCTGAATATCAGAGAAGAGAGCAGAGTAGTGGAAAGACCCTTTTGCATCCAGTCCTCTGTTACGGCAAACAACTGTGACACATGAATGTGCTCAAAAGCACCTTTGTAAATCAGGCTGACAGGTGTAGTTGATCAAAATACCCTACTGGATTGGGAACTCTGCAGGCCATTCAGCTGGCAGTGATAAACATAGTGGTAGGGCAAATCAGACCACAATCAGCTTCAGCAACGAAGATGAATTTGTGAGGTCAGAACATTGGCACCATTCCTGATAAGTGCCTGGATAAAATATCAGAAGCATCATGTTGAAAATGATTTTATGATTGATTAATTGCTTTTATAAAATTGTAGCTTTGAAAACATGAGGAACTTCTATCTTTGTTAACCTTTGATGCCCTAACCCCACGTGCTACTTGCAGTGGAGACAAGAACGACTCCCTTGCTCAAGCTTTCTACTCTCCACACATGTCACTGTAAAAAAAAAACCAACTCTTTTTTTGCTGAGGGAGGCAGAGGGAAGAACATCTAAACATCAAGAGCTGAGAATTTATCTACCATATCGAAGTCGCTTTAGGCTTGACAAAATTCCCCTTGTTAATTGGGAGCAGTCTGCAAGGAATTATAAGGCAAAATCAGATATTTGAAATGCTTATTGTTACACTGCTCTGTTTAACTGCTCTGGCAAACCTGCTGTCAGTTATAAATTTCTTCCCTGTGCCAAGCCAACCTAGCAATAATGAAACGTGCGTGCTCCTGAGTTACCCTGGGTTTCCTGACTTCCTGGCAGCTATTACTCTTTCTTACCTGTGCCTGTGGCTGAGTAGTGCTTTGAAATGGGTGCATGTTCATGGAGGCTGCAGCCTGTGAAGAAGACACCTGGCCACATACAGGCTCCTCACCCATTCTCCACCAGTGCATGGCACTCTCAGGCTGAGCATCCCAGGTGTCCTCACTCACGGCAGCCAGGGCACATGTGCCGTGGTGCTTCTGTCCCATCTTTTTCCACACCTCATCCCCTCCACCCCAACCTGCCTGACCACCTAGTCTCTACACCTAGCCCTAGCTGAACATTTAGGTCCAAGCCAGTGAGACCATCGCTAGGTTCTTACATGCTGTGTATGATTCAATAGGTCTTTTTTATTCCTTTATGTGAACATAAGTTCACCAGAAACTCAAATACATCTCGCTTGTCAAGCGATGACAGATCTCCCAAGATGAAATGCTTTATGCACTAAATGCTTGCACAGCCAGGTCCCAGAGTGATCATATATTTGTTGAGATCACACGTGGCCCTGTGAGTTCATTGTCGAGAATATCCTCAAGTGTTAGGGCAGCCTGTTACATTTGGGAGATAACAAAATGTCCACAGCACCCCACAAGCACTACCACCACTGGGGGACCTTTGCCCCCGCTGGCATGCCATCATCAGCTGAGCAGACCTGCATGCTCCCCCACTTTTGCCAGAATGCCCATTACACCACTGAGGACACGCGGGGAGCCCCATGCGTGAGGACCCATGTCCTATGGACTCTGCCTGGAAACCCTACGCAGTCCCGTGATCTGCCTGCCTTGGCAGAGGTGGCGTTCAGGGAGCCACACCTGGGGAGTAAATATCTGTCAGGGTGAGCCATCCTTCTGTTGTATTGGCTGCCAGGTGGAATCACACCAGGTTAGAAAGACACACCATCCTCCTCACGTATTGCAGCGGTCCTGAGTCAGAGACTGAGGTGATGTGGGTGCCCCATATCAGCAAACAGCAGCTGCCTGTCTAAGTGGCATGCAGATGCCCTGAGAAAGGTAGGCAGGTCTCCTGCATCCCTACAGTGAAGATCACCTGCTGCTTGTAGGTGTTGTCTAGTCAAACATGGGGATCTCTGCTTCCTGTGTCTGTGCTCTGTAAGAAGGCATCTCAGCATGGTTTCACCCTGAGATCCTGAAACCTGTGTGACTCACATAGACTAGTGACAAACATTTCTCAGGGAAAAAACAAGCCCCTGGGTAGGATTTGGGACATATACAGTTTTTGAGGATTCCCTCTACATATCAGTGTGGTTTTTGTTTGGTACATGAGTCCAAACACAAGGAGAATGGTCCCATCTGCAGTCAGAGACTCAGTGATGCCCTTGTCCTGCAGCCTTCAGGCAGAGCCACATTGCCCAATGTCCTATTGGAAAGTTCTCAAAAGTATTGGTGTTATGGGTGGGATAAATATCTCGAGATGAGTCCTGAGTGCAGCTTGTTCCTAACTATGTATATATTTAAGAACAAAACTAATTCTGTTTTTTCTTTAGGCAAGACCAGGAGTCACTCCCACAAAATCCTGGATTTTTTTTCATGTCAGCAGAGAGAAAAGCACAGTCTGGCCTTTGCATTGAGCTGTGCTGTACTTACATGGCTGCATGTCACCAGTGCTGCAAACTCGCAGGTCTGTTGGTGTATTCAGTGCTGCACTTGCACCCTGGATTCTGGTTCTGAGCTCTATCCCAAGCAGCATGTGTTGTAGCTGGGCTGTCTCATTGGGCCTTTTCAGGAACAGAGCATGCTCAAAGCTCATTAGCAACCCCCTGAGATCAAGTGATGATGTAACATTGAGTAGCTGCAGAAATGGAGCTACACAGTCTTCAAATGGAGTGCATGCAAGACCTGTAGATGCCCTAATTGTTGCACACACTTTTGGACATATTTGCCTTGGGGCATGGTGCATCACAGTTGCCATCTCCAGTGTATGCTGTTAGGTCTATCTACTCTGCCTGGGTTTTACTTGGTTGAGTGACTTTGACTTTCTCTGATGGCTCAGGATGTTTCCTGGGTGTTCCCTCTGCTGGTACTTTGTTAGAAGGGTCAGGCATTAATTTGTGCGGTTTTATAATTGATGTGCCTGCACCTGGAGGTCACAATAGCAATTTGCATCAGGAAGAATGAAGCACTTAGAGGAAAGCCTTGCTCATTTTCTGCACCACAAGGGAAGTCTCTGGACCCTGCACATGACTCAGCTATGGTCCGCAGCAACTGCAGGATTCTGGCATCAGCCTGGTGGTTTTGCAGGGCTGCCTGTTGTGCTCTAATCACCTGCTCTCATCGGGCAGCTGCACCAGCGTGACGGGTTTTCCTGCCTCTTCAAAACACAGTGCTGGCCAATGGGCATGGGCAGAGTTTACTGTTGTCATTTTTCTGCATGGCAGACGTGTCCTGTTTGCCTGTGGGAAACCGCTGCCTGGGAGGAAGTGGTGACTTCCTTGTGCGTCTTGCATGTTAACTTTTCATTCCATCTTCACTCTAAATCTCAGGACTGAGATTTTCAAATTGCCCAAAAGGCTTTGAAATTCACTTCTTCAGCACCTTCATGCAAGAACTGCAAGCTAAAATGCTCCTCAGTGTTTCAAACATGCTCATTTGCTTCAAAGCATCCTTCAGAGCATACCGAGTGGGGATTACATCTGACAGCAGTGACCAGAAAAGCCAGTGTTAGCAGTTGGAGGTACCCAGAGAATCACTCCCTTCACCCAACTTTCAGTAAGACAGGTCTGAAGAGGAAGAAATCCTAACACTTATGTGCAGCCCTTGGAGACCCAGAGGGTCAAGCAAACCTCAATGTCAAGTGCTCACTAGACCTGGTCCTTCCCTTGTCTGTCACTGAACTTGGGAGTGAGGCCCAAGGAAAGGTAGGTAGGTTTCATGGCAACTTCAACCTCCGCTCACCAAGGTCAGCAGGTGAACTCACTGCAGGGGCAGCACCATGAGCAAAGCAACAAGCCAAGTTAGCCTGCTGTCAAATACATGGTGGTAAATGAAATTACTCCAGTCCAAAAGCCAGCCTCATTTGCTTGAGGACTGCCATGAGGACTTAATGCTGATGCCAGAAAGCATGGTGCAAGAGACAAAAGGTCCCTTCACAGCCCCAGGGAAGTGTTGTTTTCCTAGCCAGGATCCTGAACTTCACCGAGCCTGGATATGAATGCATAACCTGCCCACCCAAGTAGAGAAGTTGTGGAGCATGGTGCTTTTGTAGAAGCAAGGACACACAAATGCATACAAAGGTTATGGGTGTCTTTCAAATGCCCTGGTGTTTTCCTGCACCAGGTGGAATGTGGAGAGGGGATCAGCAGCCCTCTGGGGACTGCACAGCCAGGGAGGTTGTTTCACTTGCTTGGCATCTGCGAGGACACAAAATGAGTGTGATAGAATCAACACAGCCTCTAATTAATGTTTTGTCTGCTGGACAAAACCCCTCTGGAACTGAAAAGAGAGACCTCGGAATTTCGAATGAGAAGGGTGATACAGGGTGACAGCCAGAGAGGGGAAGAAAAAAGTCCAGCGTAACGTAGACTTGTAGTCCTGATATGTACACATCCCCTACCTGTCTCCAGCTGAGGAATGTGAGATTGTATGGGCTCCCGGCTCACCCAGCCTGGTCCTCAGTTCTCGCAGGCACTACATTTCAGAAATATATTGAATTCCATCTTAAAAGTGGATGGGTATTTGCCTGGAGTAGGAGGCTGTTTCAGAGCCCAGTTACCAAACACAACCCCTCCAGGGTCATGGCATGTTTAACAGAGGTCATGAGTTCACTGCAGAAGTGATTGCAGTAGTGGACGTTTGGCTAGAAGTTGGGTAACCATCAGAAGCAGTATTGAGCCTCCTTCGAATTTCCCTCCCAATTCACTGTCCTTGCCCTCACGTGCATTGCCTTCATGGCAGAGGCAGCGTGCATGCCTCAGTAGCCACCCATTGTTTGTTTACTTTTTATTACCTGTTTGCCTTAAAATGATCTCAGTCTATTCTGCAATTCCTGGACTCTTTCACAGAGCAGCCTTAAAGTTACCGTGTAAATCATAGCTCTCCTCATTCTATATACACAGACAGGGAGCAATAAAAAAGCTATAAAAAGAAATGTGGCACTTTTTCAGCTTATCGTCTAAGTGTAACGTGGCTGTTCTTTATACAGGAAAGAAGCTGACTTCTTGCCTATATTATTTGCCTGGAAGAGGAGAAGAGAGATGGGTTCCAAGGTGGAAAATTCCTGCAAAAGCAACAAGTGAATGGCAAAGAGATGTCTCTTGGTTCAGTTGCCAGGCCTAGGTTTCACCCTGGCTCACCCCTGCATGGAGAGGAAAAACATGTCCCTTCTCTCTATGGTGCCAGGTAGAGGAAAGAGTTCAGAGCAGCAGGGACCCTGATTTACAGCCCAACTGTCCTTATTCAGAGGACATGATCAAAGCATCCTGCAATCCCCCACTGGAGTGATGGGAAGAAACGGCTGACTGGCTATCTGCTTGGCATATTCTGCTCTAGCATGAGGCCAAGGCAAGCGCTTTGTTTTCATGGACCAGAGCTTCTCAGAGTGGCTGCTGAGAGGAAGTGACTGAAAACTAATTCTCAATTAAGTTGGGAAACCAGTAGGTGGGAAGTTCCACTCAGGCCAAAGGCCCATAACCTTGTCTAGAGGTGACCTTGTATTAAGAAAGAAAATGATGTGAGCTGTCCTATCCCCAAATTTCCTGTTGTGCCCTGGAGGGGGTCATAACCCCTGAAAACTTGTGCTCCTCTCCTGCTGAGGGCTGATGCATCCATTTGGAGACCCAGCTTGCCACCAAAGGGGTGGCTCAGGAGCAGCCTCAGGAAGTGCCACTTGCTGCCTACGCAGGGCTGAAAAGGAAAATGATTAACACCTGGAAAGGTGATTGACCTTCTCTGGTGAGCCCAGGGAGGGAGTGGTTAGCAGGGAAAGGGGCTATGATTTCAGGGCAGAAATACAGGCTACGGGAAACAAGGGAATCCTTGGGTTACCAAAATGGCAGACCCAGCCAGGAGGGATGCAGAGAGGACAGCCTCTGTGGTAGGTACTCCTTGTGTGTATCTGGGATGGAGGTGGTCCTTCTGGACAGGGATAGCTTTCACTTAGGGCCAGTCCTGCAACTCCAGCTGTGATTCCTCAGACTCCCAAGCTGGAAAATTCAGAAAAATAAGTAATCCCACCTCTAGCGTGTTTATTCCTTTCATTCCTCCAGCCATCTCCTGACCTCAGCCTCTTAGCTCTATCCCTCCACATAGACATCACACTGCCTACCAAGTGGACTAGTTCTCAACCTGCATTAGGACCTTGCTTCTTCAGACCTGCTCTCACCACAGGAGTCACAACCCAAGGCCCAAGCCACCTGTGTGGCCACCCTTCCCTACTGTCACCACCAGTATGAGGAAAGTGGTTGAAACACGACGCCCATGCCTGGTCTTGACCCCTGGCTTTGTTGCCATTTCCAGTTTTATTCAGTATGGTTTCCTGGATAAATAGGTGGATTTTCCTCTCCTGACCCTTTGTAAATATTATTTCAAGAGTTCCTTAATTGTGTAAACAACCACCTGTTTTCCACCTTCACACAATATTTTTGCTTCCCTTTAGTATGCAGATGGGTCTTCTTAGTCCCTGCGTAAGTTAGCATTCTCCTCCAGTGGCTCCCACTTCTGTTTACTTCTTAAGCAACAGGTTATAGCCTTTCACTCACAGCCTTGAATTTCTTGCATCCCAAGTAATTTCATGGTATTTCAGTCACAGCAGTGACTGAGGGATTATTATAGTGTTGGAGGCCTGTGCCTACATCACAAGGATGCTGTCGAAAAGGCCCAGCCTGCCAAGGTTTTCTTCTTTGAGGGACTAAAATGTTTCATCTTGGTGTCTTATATTACTTATATATGAGTAAGGGGAAATCTGCCTTTAGGTGCCTGAAAGCTTGTCTTTTTTCCTAACTGTGTGATTTGGTCCAAGTAAAAGGTATACTTTCTCCCCATGACACTTTATTTCTATTCTTCTAACTACAGCAGCTGTAACATGAATATGGGAGACTGTAAATGTGAAGGGCTGGGGTGAGGCAGCAGAAGCAGTCACCCCATCTCTACTTCAGAATTTAGTGCAACCATAAAAAACATTCCTGATAAAATACTAGAAGTAAAATCAACAATGACTGCATCATCATCATCATAAAGGCACTGAGAAGTCAGCCAAAAGCAACCACAAAGGGGAGTGTCAGAGGCCTCCAAATTTTGCCGACATACTCTACTGCTATCTTTTTTTGTACATATTAGCTGCCAGCCCATCTTGAGCAACCTCTCTGAAGCAAGCCGTGGACAAGTGTGGCAGCCAGAAGCTGTTTTTCCTCTGCTCTCGTCTTCTGCTTGAAGACCTTTGCTCCCTCAGCAAATCCTGACAAACTATATGGCACTTGAATGAACAGCTTAACTGTAAACACAGAGCAGGACCAAAGGTGAGATAAACAGGAGGCTGTGAAAAGCAAGCAGCATAACCCAGCAGCTCTCAGTGATCCGGGAACAAGGGGCAGAGTTGACGTCCAAGAATTGGACTGAGACTGATGTTTGCTTGCCCCTGAGATCATAGGACGCTGTTTTGAGGACCCTTTCCATGGAATTCCTATAGGAAATTCAATGGCCATTAACAGCAAGGTGGAAGGGAAGAACAAAACAAACTCTGCAGCTCAGACCAGTGATCGACCCTCTGACATGCTCACCCACCACCTGGTCATCCATCACCCTGGCCTCATTAGCAGGAATGGAGTCCTGCAGTTTATGCTCCCTCCGCTAGCGTAGCTCCCTGGGACAGGAGTTTGCCTTCACTAGGTTTGCACAACACGCCGACCTGGGGAGAATCAGTGGAAATACTTACTAGTAGATAACAGTTGTTTTTGTAAGAGCAGACTTGCATTGCTCTTGGCAATATTTGACACAACCAGCTTCAAAACACTTGCCCTGGCCCAGGAATGTGGAAAAGCTCAGCAAGAACACACCAAGAGGGCGCCTCATTCCTTGCAGAGAAGGCTGGGATCAGTCACTGCCTCTCAACAGCCAGCTCTACCTGCAAGACCCGAGCTCACCTCCATGAACACATGTGGCTTCGTGGTGCAGTGAAGAGAGGTGTCAAGGGTCCAGTCATAGGTCCGGAATGACTTAACCAGCTGATATGTGCTTGGAGTCCTAAATCTGCATTGAGCCGGCTGCAGACATACCAGCAATGTGTTGGTGAAGCTGCTTCTGCATTATGTTATTTACGTCCATAGCCCACCCAGGAGGGCCACAGCTGAGACCAGTGTCTGCAGGCAGAGCAGGATGGAATGTTTTTAAACACAGCTTGTCATCCTAAAAGATGTTCTGATTAAATGCATTGGTTTTAATAATCAGATATTGAAGTCAATGGAAATTTCCCCAGCAAAATATGCCAGTATGGACATCTTCTTTTTACTGGGTTGAGAAATACATTTTCATAAATTGATAAATTTCAAAATTTTATCCCAATTTTCATTGTAATGCTTTTTAACTTTATGAGAGCTCTTCAGCGTGCACATCACCATATGAAAGACTTGAAATACTGGAGTTTTATTTCCTTTCTTAAATCATGATGGACAGCTGTTATATAGTACTAATTAAAACACCTTATCTTTTTTCATGGATCAAAGTGTCTCCTGTTTGTTTTGTAATGAAGCAGTTTGACACTTTTTGTGTTTGATTTTTGTCAGACTATTTCATTACAAAACAAAGTCACTTTGATCTGTAGAGAAAGATAAGAATTTTTAATTAGTACTATATAACAGCTGTTCTTAATTGCATTTAAAAATAAAGGAATGGAAGGCTTCAAATCTCTTGCCATATTATGAACTAAAACTTTACCCTAAAACAGTCAGTAATCATTGTAAAACACAAAAAAAAGACATGAATTAAGATTTCTAAGTGATGCTTTGAAATTACAGAGTGTGAATGAAATGCAAAATGCAAAGCCCAAAATCCCAAACTGTAAACTCCATGAGAATCCATTTCATAAGAAAATTCCAAAAATCATTTATCTGGCTTGAAAATACCTTTCAGAATTTGTCTTCCCATGGAAAAGCTGAGGGTCCTGCCCTGAAAATCAGCAGGCAAGGACTAAGAAGAACTTACATCATTGGCCCCATTTTTCGGCATGTTAGGACAACCCATGGCCTTGGCGTTCTCCTGGCTCCTCATCGCTTCTAGACATTGAAATAGCCACATCTGTTAGATTTGTATCTGCTGCTCTGTATGTACATTGCCTCAAGCAGCAGGGTCCCATTCTTGGCTGGCACCTAACCATACTACAGATGAATATTAATAAAGCATCTTTTGGCAAGGAGACGCCTCTTTCCCCTTGAATTCACATTTTGATGCAGCCTTTCCAGAGACAACCACCCCCAAATTTTTTCCCCTTAACTCTGGGTTGGGCACTGACTTCAAACATCAGACTCTTTAGTTCTCTGTATGAGTTCCATACCAAATTTTGGGCAAAATCCAGACTTTCAGCCCTCCTCTCCAAACCAATTCACAGTCTGAGTGCTGGCCGCCTAAGGGAATGGCTTCATGCTTTCTGACCGCTGCTGCTCTCAGCGGCAGTGATTCACCTGAAAATCTCTGTCTCAAGGGGAAGGCCAATGTCTGGAGCAGATGGGTGTCTTTCCTGCTGCTACCCCTGGACTTCGCTCCTGCAGGGAGCGGGGGGAATGACTACCAGCTCCAGATGAATGGACCTGCTCCAGATGAAAGGATGTGCATGGAGAGGAGAGGGATGGCAAGGGAAAACAGCAATGTCCCTCCCAGCAGCACATCTCCACTAGCGGCCAGCACCACACGCTTCATGGGAGGTAGTAAAACCCTCGTAGTGGACAGTTATGCAATAGGCTTCCTCGTCTAGCTCACAGCAATTATTGTCGTGCCAGATGAAGATTTATATCCCATGTAGGTTTTTATCCCAGCTGGTGTAGGGGTGGATGATATTTTTATTGCTCCTGTATGGAAAATGTGAGAGTAATGTCTTCCCAAGCTCTTGGCCCCGGTTGTATTTTCAAACAGTGAATTCCAGAGGTTACATTATTGCATAACACAGTGTGTTCTTTTATTAGTATTTCAGGTGCAGTATTTTAAGTCATGAGGTTTTTCTTTCTCATTCTGGTATTCTAATAAAGGATAAATAGAAGGGTCTCATGTGCCTTCTCCTTGCCATTGTTCTTTTCATTCCCATGTCACATCCCTCTCACTAAATCAATGGTCCTAATCTTTTCTTTGTGAAATCTTTCTAGGTCTTCTAACAATTTACATCATCTATCTTTACATACCTTCTATTTTTGACATGTCTTCCAGAACAGTGACAAAATCTGAGCACATTGTTTCAAATGTAGACATAATTAGATTCATAGGAAGGTATTACAATACAACCTTTTCAGTGCTAGCTAGCTATTGTGATCTCTGTGGCTCAAGGAGCCTGAAAAGGACATTGATGTTTTCCTGAGTAAGAAAAAATTAATTTAGGGCCTGTCATGTTGCATAAGTAGTTTAAATTGATCTTTCATGTTGCATTACCTTGTACTTACCCATGCTGAAATTAAACTGCCAGCTGCCTACTCTGGACATCTTCATGCTCTCCCCTCTTTGAGTCCTCTAAGCAGCATATGCAGCCCTGGAGTTGAGTTTTGCAAAACCAATATCCATGGCCTGGAGAAGAGCAGCACGTGTCGCACAGCCCTCTGGCAACCTTACAATGAAGTGCAGTGGGTAACATATCGGCCATCCTCCACCCACTGCTGGGAAAACAGCCACCGAGTGTTGCTCCTACACCATGAGCAGGTTTGTGGGGAAGGTGATGTGAGCTCACAAACAATGGTTGCTGTCCAAGTGCCTAAATCCTCACTCTGCATGTCCACAGGGATCTTTGGGCACTTTTTGTCCAGCTTCCTGCTTAATACCTGCTCAGTACCAGTCACGACATTTCTGCCAGTCGTCTCTTCCTCAAGTCTTGGCATTTGCTGAGCAAAATAAAGTGTATCTCTCAGAAAGTCAGCCAAGCTCAACTTGAGAGTGCAAGTCTTGGTGATCCCACTCCATTGCTATACATTTCTCCACGGGTCAAGCTACAATGTGCTGCATGAGCCTAACTCCATACATTGGCTCCCACCTGATCCAGTTGCTTGTGGGACTGCTCATCTCTTTAGGTTTTTTGTTTGTTTTTTATTGTGATCAGTGACTCAGCATAGGCTGGACGAGTTGCATCAACAAAGCTGAGAGAGGTGGAAAGTGAGCTGGCTGAACCCGTATCACAAAAATTTCATACACTCTTTACAGTGACAAGAAAGAGCAGAGTCTGGAAGACAACTGGCAAAGACCTATAGCTCATCGAGATTTATCTGTTGGTACTAATTCTTGCTGCCTTGAAAGGGGCTTAATTAGAGTTGTTTATATAGACTTGGCCAAATCCTCAGTAGTTATAAATCAGCATAGCTCCAATTAATTCAATGAAACTGTCAATTGACACCAGATAAGCATCTAGCTTGTAGTACATTCTTGAATCCAACCAGATCACCTCCTTTTCATAAATACCTGGCTGGCAGTTTTCCCTCTAGGATCGCTGCAGTCCTTTCCTTCTAGAATCCAGCAGACTCCATGTTCTTGCTGTCTTGCTCGGCATGAAGTAACATCTGAGTGTTAGTCCCACCAAAAAAAAAAGCAGCACACTTTTTTTTTTTTACAACAGAGACCTATTAGCCAGTCAAAGCAACAGCTTGGAATGGTGGAGGCACAAACATAAGGAATCTGTGGTATTTGTAAGAAATGCAGATAGCAGAGGATTTGAATTATTTCCAAATACTATGGCAACTGTTCCTTTTAATGCACAGGGCTTGCTCAACGTACTGTACTGCCTGCAATAGCAGTGTACTTACGGATGGCCAGAGGTAAGCATACAAACCTTCTTGTAAGAAGTTCTTGACCCATAAGGTAAAGGAATAATCATTGTTCCTCCAAATCACCTTTCACCAGCAGATTTCTGGGCACTTTGCAAACAATGACTACAGCATCAGGGAAACCCTTTGTGAGGTAATTAATTGGTATTGTTGTACTATGAGAGTGAGTCAGTAGGTTGCTGTAGGACAGTGGGAAAGGCAGGAATTAAAATCCACTAACCCACTTTTTCACTTCCAGGCTACAGCCAGTCACTTCCCAAGCCTGGAACTAGAAGCCAAAATCCTGAGTCCCATCACCAGCTGCAATCTCCAAACCGCTTCTTTTCTTTGGCAGAATAATACCTACATCTCTCAAGCTCCTAGTTCGCACTGTAAGCCCTACATTCTTTGTAGAAAGTCACCAAGAAAGACTCATCTGTTTGCTTTAAAATTATATAAAACCAAGGTTCCCCTGATCATGTGGTAGAGAGCAGCTCCCTGCTCTGGTTTGCTTTGGAAGTCTCCAGGGGAGACTCTCGAGCAGAGGAAGAAGCCCGAGTTCTCTGGAAGAGATTACTCAACCATCCTGTTTGGGCAAAAGGTGGATAAATTAATTGCAATTCAATCTGAATCTCTGCTGGGTTTCTGATGATGATGTTTCAACTCAGTTCCTTATTTAAAAATAGTGATTCACACTCCAGGAGACTTCTCCTTTGCTTGTCTTCTGTTTTCCTATTCTCTACATGACATAGATATTTTTGCTGGTTTTCTACTGTCCATCACACTATACCCTCCACGTCTTTTACCACATCTTATCCATCCTTATCCTACTTTTTCCCATTTTCTTTCTAATTATTTCTTTAAGTTCAGTCTGAATTCAGTGTAAACTCTCTTGCCTGACTTCAGGGTATCTGGATATTTTGTCTTTTGTTTCCCCTGATGCTTTTTACTGCATCTTTACTCTCCTCACCACTTCTGTGCAAAGGTCCAGATGACATTAGCTGTGTCTGTTCTCTGAGGAGTAGGATTATTTTCCACTTTACCCGTCTATGTATGTCCACAGCCTAGCCACATTCTGATTTTCTAGTGGGACAAAACCTGGATATATTTGATTCTCAGTCTCTCTCCACTCTATGTGTAATCACATAGCAGGCCAGCGTTAGATTAGGTACAGCACAAGGTCTCCTGATTGTCGCCACTGGTGCTCTTACCATAGCCTATATGACATTTGTCCCTCCTCACTCCCTTCTCATCCCTCTCTCCCCATACCACTCCTCTCCTTTTATTTTAAGAGCTGACTCTGCTGTTTTCCATCTATAAGGTGACATATGAAAACTTTCTTAGAAAAAGGTCATAAAAAGAAGAAGAAAATGAAAAAGAAAGACCCAATGGAGAGCAGAAAATTACAGTGTCTGGGCCGTATTTACAATAATTATAATTATTATAAAGCACAATAGGGTGTAGAAACCCATAATTCTCCTGGTGCTTTCTGATTTTTAGATCTATGTTTAGAAAGCACATGGCACAGAAACAGTCAGAAAAGGAATGCCATGAAGTCACTTTCCTCTCTGTGTTGTAAAAGCATATTTGTGTCTGCAGGAACACTGGGACAAGCAGCTTCAGAAATGAGTCCATCATTGCCCATCCCAGGATGACGTACCACCTGCTAAAATGAAAAACAAAGCCCTCTCCTGACACCAATTCACAAGAAGAGGCTATCCTTTCTCTACCCCCATCCATGTGTCATTTTTATTGGACCAGACATTTCTCCCACTTCTGATGCTTTGCTGACTCTTACCCAAATGTCAGACTCCACATCAGCAGCCGTAGCCCCTGGCCCACAGTGACACAGCCTCCAAGTTGCTCCCTTCCTTACATGAATGTATCATGGTGGTATCTGAAGATCTCCCAGTAGCACCTGAGGCAGTCTGACTAACATTTGCCCTACAGGACTCCTTTCCTCATTCCTTTCCCATAAGCAGAAGTACACAGGTAATGCAAGTGGTTTATTTTCCTCACCAGGTATTGTAGCCAGAGAAAGAATCTTTGAAGAAGTGCTCTTATGTGTAAGACAGGTGGGAAGGCTTGTGATGGTCCTTTGCTCCTGCAAAAGGTTATCTATCCCACCATAAAGCTCTTCTACCTGCACAGAGGAGCTTTCCCCATTTGGCAGGATATTCTATTGCTCAAATTTCTGCAGCTTTGCTCTTAAATCCCATGAAATCTCTTCAAGGAAAGGGGCTGAGATCTTCAATTCTAATCAGAGGTCTTCATAAGGATAAAAGCTCATATTCCTATATAATCATTTGTGGCTGCCCACCTTGGAGCCAACCCATTCACTCTAACCTTCTCCCAGTCAGGTTGATAGTAGGAGACTTGTGTCTCCTGAAAGAGAGAGGTCTCTCCACACAGTTCTATTATGTACACAGTAGTCTGTGTTGTTGGAGGTTATGTGCTTCAGCATCCAGTATAAGGTGGATTAGTTCACCTCCACAGATGTCCCTACTCTTTACCACCTAGGTTCAGATTCTGCCCTCCATGCCCTGACTCCCCAGCTCTGCTGTCCTGTCCCAAGCAGCACATGTTCCAGCTGCTATGATATACACCAGCATCTCCTTCCTGCCAGGCCACTTCACAGCCAGTAGCGAAAGGGGTGTCTGAAGTGCTATGGAAGTGCCCACATCCCTTTCAGAGCTGCCAAGAGAGCTTGGGATATCTTCTTAGGCTATCTGACTGGAAGACTGGGCCATAACACAGATATTGTTGTGCCAACAAACGTTGAGGACTTTCTAACCAGCAAGATGCATTAGAGACATCTTCACTGCAAAGTCATTTATTTCTAAAAATGGGCCTGTAATTGTCTGTATTAATACATGAATGGGTGATAATAGCACCTGAATGTGAAAACCCACAACAAGGTATGTCCAGGAAATATGTCTGAGTAACAAAGCAATGCTTAGTGACATCTGGGTAAATAGGTAGGAAATCAACAGGGACCAAGCTATGAAGGTCTGTGGTTTTGGACAGGAGTGAATACACCCTGCCCTCAAGCATCAGTTGCATGTGGGGTTATGTACAGGGATCAGTTCTGTGCCTTGCATACGTATGCATGTATATACGTACACGTGTGTTAGTGGTTTTGTGTGTTTTTCTTTGAACGTTACACATTTTTGCCCAGATAAGGGAGAGTGGGACTGCAGCATGGACATTTGTATCCAGAAGAGAATAATTAGTCTAATTAGCCTATCTGCAGAATCTCTCCCAACCCTGTAGTGATCTCAGTCTCAGACAAAAAGTCATGGGATTACCCCAAAAGTAGGGTGTTTTACACGCCTTCCCCAGGCACCCCCTCTCCACTGGTGCAGGCCCAGTGCAGGCACTGAGGAGAAGGATGGAGAAGCACAGAGGCACTCAGAGAAGGGCTTCTCCTCAACCCTTGTTGTTTCCTAAGGGACAGGTGGAGAGTTTTGCATGGTGCCCTCAGCAGCTGAGCTCTCTCCCTGAGAGGTAGAAAGGTCGCCAAACCAAAGAGGTTTTCCCCAAGGAGGGTTGAGAATTACACCTGGCCGGGTGTTCTTGGTCTCACATGAGACCAACTCCCACCCCACCTCAAATTAGACAGCCTGAAGTGGGGAGAAAGGGTGATCAGATAGATGCACATACAGGTATCTCAGATATGCACCTGCTGCTCAGTCAGCGCCAGGGAGACGCCGGGGAGAGAAGGAAATGTTTTCTTTCTCTGACATTTTTAGTGTGGATAACATAGTTCAAGCAGAGCAGGGGAGCCCAGTAATAATGGCTTCTGTTGCCTTGAGCTAAGCTGCTTAATTGCATGGGACTGGCTCATCTAATCAGGGAGAAAGGTGAAACACCTCGTAGCTTGTTCCAGCTGACTTTCCTCAACGAACAAAGCCTGTGAGCAAAATGCCAGGTGATCCCCAACATCAGATATAGCTGAATGGGGCAAAACCAGTCCCACTAATGTAAACCTGTGGGCAATAACGCGTGAGCATGCGTGCACTGAAATGGCTTGCAGACCAGGCTGAACCTGAAGCCCAGTAGCCATGGTCCTCCCAGCTCACTGGAAGCATATCGTTCCTAACTTACCTCTTCTCCTGTTCATGCTTCGGGGCTCTGGAGAGCTCCAAGCAGCTCCCAAATGGTTGTTGATGTCTAGAGAAAACTCTGTCTGCTGAAACAGCTGAAATAAGGATCTTTATTCCACTCAATGTCTCACAGTTCAGGGCCATTTTCTTTCACCCCTGCCTTTCCTTTGCCAGACCTTGGCTTGCTGTTTAAAGAACTTGCGATCACCATAAGATATAAAGTGTTCTGCCAGGATGCGTAACTAAAGATCTTGATGTACCCCAAATAATCACGGGTAGCAGAACAAAACAGCTCAGCAAGAAGGGTCTTAGCCTGGACTGGTCTCTTTGCACGTCCTGTCACTCAAACCCCTCAGCTCTGCAGCGAAACCGGATGATACAGGTCAGTGTGAGATCAGGGCAGGGCTGAGGGGTCTCGCTGACCTGGAAGGATGAGTCCTACAGCATACAAAGAAGAGTAGGTAGTATGTCTGGTTTAATTTTACTTTGAAGCCATACTGAAGGCAAGGTGGGTATCACGGGGGTGGTTTTGGTGCCAGTCCAGCCCCCTTGTCCCATGTAAAATTCTACATTAGTCGGGGACAGAGTATGATGGACCAGTGCCCTGTGCAGAGCCTGACCTATGGTCTTCTTTCTCTGGTGGCTGACATAGCATCAGACACTACATCTTCAGAGAGGTGGCCCCGGGCTTAGCAGCTGATGCTGTGGTATCTCTGGGCAAGGGGAACCCACCCACAGGTACACAGCAATGGCACACCGCATCACTCCCATGGCTGCACATGTTTATCACCGGCATCAGCCATGACACCTGCCTGCGCCTGGCTCCAGGACCACATACCCCTCATTGACCTGTCTGTCACCACCCACTGCAGACAGTGGCCCAGACCCTCTGTCGGCTCCCGGGGGCTGCCAGTTGGCCAGTGCACACCTCCCCGTCCTCCCACCTGTGCCCCCAGCCAGGCCAGGTGTTCCCTGGTGAGCTATGGTCTGTGCCAGGAGAGGAAAGCACCCTCCTGCAGCCCGTGGGCAAAGGGGAAGGGTTGGCTGGAGGGTGCCCGGCCCCAGGATGTGTCGGGTACCACGCTGTGCCGCAGTCCTGCCACAGAGGCAACGTGTACCCGTGGCACCAGCACCATGAGACCTGGCTTCACATCCTGCTGCTGCAACTCACCCAACATGTGGCCCTGGGCAAACCATTTTGCCACTTTCCTCTTTCTGTCTCCCTCCCTCCCTGTCTTGTTTAATTAGGTAAAAGCTTTCCAGGGTAGAGATCACCTTTCCCTGGGCAGTGACACAGGGCAGCTGGGAGCACTCCTAGACACAATTAATACCCGAGCAGAGCAGGCCTGCTGGATATGATGGTGTGAGCGGGGGCAGGCATCCCTGATGCAAACTTTTATCTTGTCTCAATTAGTGGGCAGCAAAATCTCAGACCTTCTGTGGTTTGGTCGGAAAGCCAAGGCTCTCCCTTGGAGAACCAATCCCCAGTCGGAGCAGCCTCTTGGCCTCAACATACCGAGCAAAGAGTGGCTTTTGCAGGAGCTGCAAGATGTGTCTCCCCTCTGAAAAGCCTTGCAGGCTTCCCTTGAGCACAGAGCAGAGAGGCTCTCTGGAGCTTTGGTGCTGCTAAAGGAAAGGCTTTGCCCATTGGTTGAAGATAGCTGGAAGAGGCCTGGAGCTCAGTTTGTCTCGCAGGTAGAGGCACAGAGGCAATGGGGAGAGCGTGACCCTGGCACAGTTATTACAAGGGTTGCTCACCTGCGTCATGGTGGAGATAACATCAGTCTACTGAAGACAGTCTCGGACGAGCCTAATTGCTTATGCAGGAGAAGGAAAACGTGGGCCCCAGGAGCTGCTCTGGTTCTCGGCTAATTGCTGGGCAGTTGCACTGAAGGAACTGTGTGTCATCTTGGTGGAAAGGCTGCTGAGGAGGGGCACTGTGGGCAGCCAACACTGTGATGATCTCCCTTTAAACATCGTGAGGGATGGGTGGATGGAGCAGTACTGAGAAGAGGAGGTACAATTCTCTGTCTCCTGCTCCTCCCTGGGGAGGTGGTTGCAGGTTGGGGTGCTATGCTGAAGGTGGTAGTCACCATCTCAGAAGAAAAGGGAAGGGCTCTGTTAGGGGGCCAACAGAGAGTAGAGAGGAGGGGTGTGATGGCTGCTAGGACTGTAAACGGGGATGCTGCAAGGGATCCAAAAGTACACAAGGTCTCCCTCAGTCCTTCGCTACACACCTTATTCAATCATTGCTGTTTGCCAGTAGATTTCAAGACATTAAGAGGAGAATGTCATGAGACTAGCACAGCTACAGACATTGCTAACCTCAAATGCAATCACCACAGGCAGCATTGCAGAATGGCAAACTCGAGGTGTGCAGACATACCAAACCCAGACTCTCCTCACTAAAAATCCACATGCTCAGGATGTTTCCAACATGGCTTATAAATAACACATTGGCCTTAAATATTCGGAAACCCACAGTTATGTTCTCTAGGATTCAGGCCAAACAAAATAAGCGAACATTTTGAGATGGTATAGGTCTATGCGTTTGAGAGCTGCATACTAAAAGTAGTAGTGGCAACAAATGTAGTGTTCTTCATCTACCTTGTGGGCATAGAAGAAGTAGAGTGTATGTCAGGTAGTGTCCCTGCTAAGACCGAAACTGGAGCTGTCATGTGAGTTCTGGGCGTCTTCCGATCCTCTCCTCCTGTGTGGAGTCATCTTCTCCCTGCTCTGAATAGCCCAATAGCTTGGCTTGTGACTCTGGCAAGAAACACAACAGGACCTATCTACACTGGCCAGGACCCACACAGTCCTGCCGACTGCAGGACAGGGTGCCAAGCTTTCTGGAGCTTGCGAGGCAGCAAGAGCTCAAGCAGTTTTCCCAGCAAGCCCTTGAGCTCATTCACAAAACAGGAGCTCAGATCCCTGCGAACCCACACGCTCACCAAAAGGAGCCTGGAAATGATCTGAGGGAGAGCACAGATGGAAATCATTGTCATCAGGGAGGCCAAGAACTTTGCAGGAAACACGAAAGGATCAGATGTTTCAATGGATAAAAAAGAACATCCAGAGCTACACAAGATGATAGAATAAAAACACAAGAGATCTAAGCCCTCTTGCTCCAGGATACAAGCCAGCCCTGACTGACAGGGATTAAGACAAAACAACGCATCTGAGCAGGTTGTTTCGTAATTACCTGCAGCCGCATTTCCTGCCCCTCTTCCCCTCAGATCCTGGCACTGGCCCCGTCCCAGATGCAGCTCTGAATTAGACCACTGGGAAACTAGCAGGAGTGGAAGGAGGCTCTGTGGAGGGGAGACGAGGAGACAAACTGAGAAACCTCAACTGTGGTAGAGCGCACTCATCCCCCTTCTTACTCTCCCCCTTATTTCCATCTTCTCCCCCGCCACTTCTGCTGAGGAGAGATCTTGCCTAAGCAAAGCTCTGATGACAGAACAGCCTGCTTTGGATATTTAGGTACGCAAGGGAAAAAATTAATTTTCAGACCATCTGTCCTGTCCAAAGAAGAGCAGTCTTTCCCAAAGCGAGCTAACTCCATGCAACAGTAAGCAACATGATATTAAACAATAATAAATCAAAGCTGACATCATTCAGAGCATGTCCAGACCCTCCCCCGTGGGGGTATCACTCTTCTGTGTGTCAACAAAGAGAAAAGCTGAAAGAAACCTAATCCAAATCAGACAAAAGACAGTGTGCCTAGGATGGTGTTTCTGAGAGAGAAGACCCCTCCTAACGACTTGCTGTGGGTGCCATGAGGGCAGGAGAGAGGGGCACAGGGAGGAAGGAGGGGGCAGGATGACCTGTCCCCTTTGCAGCAAATAACTGTCTAGAACAGCAAAGCTAGCCTCAGTGCAGAGGGCTGGGACCATCTGTCCCCACAGCACACCTCCCGGAACCCCTGCCTTTGCAGAGAGATCCCTTCTTCCAAACTGTGAGAAGGCAAGCCCAAGAGCTCAGACACATGTGGGGAGCAGCAGGGCAGAAGGGGAGCACTCGCGGTGGCTCTGGACTGGAGGGTGTGGTGGGAGTTTGACAGCAACATGAAGTGCCAAAACAGCAGTCCAAAATCATGACAATGGCTTTGGGAGACATTCTTGAGCTAACTTTAAACTAGCTGGGGACTAATGGGAGAGCATGAGCAGCAGCAGACAGCCAAGCTTGGCCTAGGTGGGGGTCTGCAATCCAGACATCTCAGTGACACATCGCTACTGGTACCCAAGCTAACAGGCAGAAAATCAGGTTAAAACTCAGATTAAAACCCAAGCTCATTAGGAGGTGTTTACCAAGCTGTGATCCCACCTCTGGAATGCAATGCAGACATACCCAAGGGATGACTGGGTTTAGCTATCTCCTTGTAAAATACTAATGGAGAAGTGACTTAAGGGAGTTTTACTCCAAGGCCAGTCCTAAAGCTGTATACTAAGCACTTGAGGGTAAACCTACATTTTGGTGTCTTTAATGGGAGCAGAAAAATGAAGCCATTTTCCCAGTGATGTACCACCAAGGGACACCAATGTCATGGAGGTGTGCTGCAGATGTGTTTTCTGCTTGTGTCACCACTCTGCACAGTCCAGGTCAGGGTATTTATACCTAGACACAAAGAAGTGTTCTCTCTCTCTCTCTCTAGTTTGGTGTTTTCTTCAAGGGTATGTCCAAGAAACCAGCCAGCAGGCAAAAACTGGCAGGTGGATGGTGTCCAAGAACCAGGGATTACGACACACAGCTCTTCTCTCTCTGCTGCCATCACTGCAAACACCGAGACAGGCACACGTGAAAAGAGATGGTTTACAGCAAAGAAAAGAAATAAGGTGCTTGAGTTTCTTCCTTTCAGTTTTAATGGGCTTCTCATAGGTGTGCCACTGCTAATGAGTGTTGAGTCATGCTGGTCAGAGCTTTCTCTTGCACAACCTCTCCCTGCCTCCCTAGGTTGCTCTGTATCTGCCCTCTGATAGTGCTATACCTGATGACTAGGGCAAGCACCACTGCCAGCAGCAGGTTTTACGCAGTATTTGCTGAGCTTTACCAGAACGGGACCTGATTGTTTCACTTTGGCGGCTGTTTGCTCGGCCAGCTCACTGTTTGCTCGGCCATTCCTCCCCCCTCCCACCCCTCAAAAACCCTCTGCAGCTGCCCTTGCCACGCTCACAGCAGCGAAGGGCGAAGCACCCCTGGGGTGCAGCCCCAGCAGCCCAGCATGCACTCCAGCCAGCGCAGGGGCCGTGCTGCTCCCCTCTGACATCACTTGCACCCCACCCCGGCTCACCAGCACCCGTGGCCCCACTCCCTGCCCCTGAGCACAGGAGGAGCCACCCACCTGCCACCCCAGCTGCACTTACGGGGCCAAACACTGAGTCTTTCCCGCTGCCCCAGACCCTCTCCCACACAGACCCCCATGCAGCATCACACCAGCCCCCTTCGGCCCCACCTGCACATAGACTAACCCCAGCAGAGGAAACTCCAGCTCAGTGCAGGGATGGCTCACACCCCAGCCAGGTGGAAGCAGCCATGAGCTTCATTACAACATGACCGGCTCCCATACATGCTTCCGCTTCTTTTTCCTTCCTATTTCTCTTTCATGCTGTCCGCAGAGGAGTCACACACAGCGGGGAGAATCCAGGCATCTCATTCAGAGGCATCGATCCCATCAGGACTTTCTTGACAGCCTCTATGCACAGGGGAGCATGTCTCACTCTGGTGCTTGAAACCTCTTATGCCAGGACTGTGAGTCCAAAGACACCGTGTAAGTAGGCAGCATCCCCTTGCTGATTCAGCTAAAAGTACTGGCACATCACAGGGAAAAAGCTGAAGTATTTTCACTGACTCACACAGGTCCAGAGATCCTGTTAGATCTGTCCCAGGCTATGAGAGTGGGTAGAGCCTGTCTCCAAGTCTCAGTGCCTTGGGATTACAACGGGAAGGAGAGGAAATCCCTTGTGGGGAGGAACTTCGATCCTGTCTGATACACCAAGGAGAGCAGAGACCTTCCACCTTGCAACAGGCTGCAAGGCTGCACAATGCAGCACCTCTATGCCAGTTTAGACTCATCTCTGAATCTGGCCTTCAGTCTCTGAGTGGCTCCGCATGCCAGGGCACAGTGTCCCGGCATTAAAAATGCCAAGGCTGACAGATAGTGTTTATTAATAGCACGAGTGGTGTTTATTGCTGAGCAACAGTCAGCAGCTCGGAGGTTACTGCTGTTACGAGCCAAGGTCTGAGAATGTTGCCACATTGCTTGGTTCTCAGGGGAAAGAGGCTCCATTTTTGGAGGCAGAACCCACAGAGATGGGGGGCGAGGTGGGTGCATGGCTGCCTTGGGGACCTGCTGCATGCAGGGGAAGGGGTTACAAGCAGAGCATCCTGAACTGAGGAGCAGGGCATCCCCCATGGACTGGGGAAACCAGTGTAACACACAGCACAGCTTGTGCCAGTGGGTGCAGAGCAGACATGCCAGCGCTGAGCATCTGCTTTCCTCCCATCGCCTGCACTCAGCTGTGCGGGAGGCATCCCCTATCCATGAAAAGTCCTGGTTCTCTGGTGTTCTTGCTCGGACCTACACGTGGTTCTCTAGCTCTGCCCCTGCCCCACACTCCTGCCGCATGGTCCCTGCCAGCCTCTGGGCACCAAGCTGCTGTTTTTAGGAGGATGTTGGATTTGACATCGCTGTTTCACAGAGCAGGAAACTGAGATGCAGAGAGGTGAAATAATCCATCAAAGGTGATCTGCCTGTGTTCCAGAGATGATCACTGGTCTGGCAACTACATCTTAGTGATCCAGAAGAAGTGCTAAGGCACTGCATGTTCTGCAGAGATCTGTGCATCTGACTTCTCTGAAGAGCTGTGAAAGGCTCCTGGAAGAGGGGCAGGGGTTCAGAGACTGAAAAAACTTGAAATCTAATAGGCAGTTGTCATACCCCAGACTCACTGTTCATACTTTGGAGGTGGAACCCAAATCCAGCTCTCAGCAGACATTTCTTTCCAGTCCTTGATCTTACGCTCCCAGTAGACTTTGTGTGATGCTTTGCACTCTCCAGGTTCCTCTCCTCCAGAGCTGTGCTCCCTAGCTTTTACCAGTTTATGGTTAAAAATGCTACAGCACTAGTATGCTACAAGCAACATCTCACTTTGCTCTTTTTTGTCCTAGTTTTTCCCTTTTCTCTGTCATCACATGCAACATGTGGGGGGTCTCCTAGAGGATGTTACCCCTGCATTATCTCTTTACATATTACTTCAGGGAAAGACAGTTGCAGCTGGGAAGCTACTCCATCCTGCCCACACAGCCTGCTGCACACCTGGAAATAACATTACGTGACTGATGAGCTCTTGCCTTAATCAAGGCGTGACTTTCCTTCGGAGCCACCCAGAGAGGAGCAAAGACTCAGAGACAGGCTGCAACGTAAGCAAAAGTCGTGCTTTACACATCACGCAAAACTGCGTCTCGCCACTCACCGCCCGCTATCGTGGAATCTCTGAGTACCCGACAGAGCTTACCAATTAACCCATCTCTAACTCCTCACCATTAATTCACTCACAGATCATCCCCCAGGGTAGCTCAGTACTGTTATTGCCATGGGATGTTATCGCCACTAACAGACGAGGAAACTGAGGCAGAGACCAGAGTAGTGATTGACACTGCCCTAATTAGTGAGCGAGGCACAGGGCCGGGAAGAGGACCCAGGAGTCCCAGGTCTGGCAGAGCACCAAGATACAGGATCACCTGTACTGCACAACCCCATAACTTTTAGCCGGTTTCTTTTACACCAAGCCAAAACACAGGGTTTGGCAAAAAATCTTCCATAGAGGCAGCAGTTTTGGTTCATCTTGGCTAAAAGATCCTATCCAAAACTGCCTGTGCTCTCTCTAGTAGCCTCCAAGCAGGTTTCCTGTCATAACTCTGCATTTCATCTTTACACACACCCCCTCACCCTCAGCGAGTTAGAGACCAGTCATCCACTGCTAGATGGATTCAAAGGATCCACTCTTTTCTAGTGGAGGGCTCAGTCTGCCTGGCCACGTGGGCTGGGACTGCCGAAGACCTGGTTCAGAGGTACCCACAGACCAATCTTTGTCACTAACATGTTCCATGCACTTATCATCTGAATGAGAACACGAGTAGCCTCCGGATGCATCAGAGTCCAGACCAGGCAGGTCTGCGTGGAAATGCCAAAAAAGCGCCTGGACCTCCTGTGCTCCCAGCACAGCAAAAGCGAGGTACCTCCTCTCCTCCCTCAAGGACCCCACTCCGGGTCAGGGAGCTGAGGCCATGGATGTTTAGTCTGGAACGGTCTGCGGGGCACGATTTGGTGGTGTTCCCGTGATATTTCGCACAATAAGCTTAGAGAGGACAATGCAGTTGCTTTGTGAGACATGGTGATGCTGTGTCTTGTGACACAGCCTATTAGCAGATTGGCTAATGCTGGGTGTGCAGCTGCTTTCTGTCATGGGAAAGGCTGAAAGCAGCCAGAATATACCTGTGAATCCTGCCTCTAATTACTTAGAGCAAAACACACTGTGCTCCCGGTTTTCCTGTATCCGAGTACCTTGCAGACACATGCAAAATAACAGTCAATAACCAGAACAAAAATCCCCTTTTATGCCTAACTAAAATCCTGCTCAGTAAACAGGATTATACTTGAAATATGCTGTGATGGAGATACAGGAAAGAGACAGATGCCCACGTCTCTTTTTCATGAAGACAGCTCGCTAAACAGCTGAATGGATTTCACTACCTCTGTTTAGTCCCAGCTGCCTCTATACCCCCTATTTAAAACATTTTGCCTCTTTATAGGGTCTGTGTGGCAGCCCTTCATCCCTGCCTAATTTTGCTGGGGCAGGAGGTGAAACAGCCCGACGAGGGAACATAATGTTTTTCCCTTAATTTCACCAAGGCTGAGATTTCCCCTTCTTGCTGAGGGTGTCTTGGTGGTCACAAGGATCCCAGCAGTGAACTTCCTGTGAACTGATGGGAATGACCCTTCTCCCAGAGTGAGGAGACAATATCCAAGGGCTGTGGATGGAAAAGCGAGGTAGTCAGCTAATAAAGAAAATTAACCCGGTGGACATGATTTGTTCACATTCTCCAAAGCTGGAGTTCTTTTACACGGCTTGCTGCAGAAAGCTCTTAAGGATAACAACTAATCCCTGGATAAGGGTCAAAGTTCTTGCTGGGCATTAAACTTGGTGATGTGATTAAAGAAAAAGGGAAAACTCAGTGCTCAGAGCAGAGCCTCCAATGAGGAAGCTGCAGGGTGCTGGTGCTCTGGTCGCTGCTGAATGATCCCAGGACACTAAGAATGACAAGCTAATGGGTTTCGCTCATGGCGCTCAGATGTCTGAGGAGCCTGAAAGGGATGTAAAGATACTTTGGAGTGAAGCAGCGCAATAGCCCTCCGAAACTGCCCCTGGATAAGTGCAAGGTGACGTACCCTGGCACAGAACAGGCAAAACTTTACCTCTACACCAATAGGTCTTGAAGGTCCCTTCTGGAAAAAAATATTTAGCAGTTGCCACAGATACCTATGATTGGATGCCTGGGTTTTGTGTGTGTCTACAACCCAAAAGGCAAACAGGGCTCAAGTGACTTAAAACGGGAGAGAAGCTGTAAAAAATAATCACAGTAAGACAAGGACATGTATACAATCCTCTTCCAGGCTTAGGAAAGGTCTGAGATTGACAACGCCAGAAGATGGGGAGTGGATAAAAAATAGGGTGGAACCTGGATGTAAAGGGATCTGGTGAGAGCCTGGGGAGCAGTCTGGAGCGTGCCCCAGGGGACCGGCAGCATTTAAGGCTTGGAAGGAAAGCCATTGCCGTCAAACCACCTGCCTAGCTGAATGCCACAGCGGTTTGAAAACTAACGGAATCTGGGGACGTTGTCCTCCTGAGCTGTTGGAGTATGCTTGGGTCATGTTGGATTTTATTTTTTCATGAGGACAAAGGATTGAAAGCTTTCTGGTTTGACTAAAAGCAGGTAGTCTTCCACACCACACGGCTCTTGCGCCGGTGTAAGTAGCACAAGATTCTCAGTGTTGGCCACTCTGGGCTCTAGCAGCTGCCTTTTCACTTGCATGGTCACCCCACAGAGAAGGGGGACTCCAAGGAGTCGATAGCCATGCAGGCAGCTGGGCAGCATCTCACGATCTTCTGCAGCAGGGCTCTCTGGCACGAGGAGGCCAAGGGGCTGCCCTGGGAAGGCTCCCCAGGTTCTGGTGAAGTTGGCAGCTCAGGCACCTCTGCGAACCACAAGTTTTCCAGCACTCAAAGCAGTTCACACCAGTGAGAGATGCACCCATGGGAGTGCGGGAGGTTTCGTAACTGGGAGGGCTCCCTGTGCCCAGGGCTGCCTGATAATCTCAGGTCTGCCCCACCCCACTCCTGAGACACAGTCAGCCTATTCCTCCTCATCTTCCCACCTCACAGGGCATCCTTACCTTCCATCCTCATTGGCCTTGAACTGTCCCCTACCTCTCCCAGGCAGCAAAGCCTCTCTTGACCTGTGCCCTTCTGTTTCCCTTCTTCTCTACCCCCATACCCCATATGCTCCTGTCCCCTTCCCAAAGAGCAGATGGAAGGAGGTGCTATCGGTACCAAAATACCTGTTGAGATTCTCCCTCAAATGATGGAGAGGAGCTGGGAGACATGACTGCAGCTGGGACTGTGTGGTGAGGGGACAATGGCACACATGATTTGGGGAAAGCACACACAGATCCCTAACAATTTCAGCAAGGTGGGAAGCCTTCTACTAACTGGCAATAAAACAATAAGCAGTGAACGGCACTGGATTATCTGTCAAGGGTCCCAAAAGAGGAGGATGGGATTTGTTTTATGCATGGAGAAATCCAGGCAGGGAGGGAAAGCAGAGCCCAGCTGGGAACTGAACCCAGCTCCCTCACTTCCCACACCTCTGTTCTGCTCTACTGACTAGGACCCACTGACTCCCACAGTTCCTCCAGCTGCGCTAGGCAATTCCTATCTGATGGTGAGGGAGAAATACAGCTCACCAGATGATTGAACGCAGCTACGTGCAGGGCCGCACCTGAACCCACACTATAGGGCACTGGCACCCTCACGCCAGTGCTGGGAGCCACAGCACCCTCCTGACTCAGCACCACCAAGGGGAAGGTTCCCCCGTTGAACTCCCCGAGCTGGCACCTCCAGCAGAAGTGATTGTGAATTCCAGTGCAAACTGAAAAATCCTCCAAAAGGATTTAGAGAGATTAGAAATGAGCAGGAAACAAAATGAGATTTAACTTGGGAAAAGATAAGCTAATGTATCTGGGGCAAAGCTGCTTTGCAGTGGGAGGGGACAGCCTGGAAAGCAGAACTGCCAGAAGAGGTTGAGAAAGAGCAACCATGGAGAGATGCATCCAGAGAGGGACACAAGGGGGTATGTTCAGAGCCAGCTGCCTGTTTCGTCTCCTGTGGTTCTAGAATGATCCACTTTTAAGGGTGTTCAGCAGTATATACCTTTTGAGGGGAAAGGAGTGTTATTGTTATATATGAAAGGTTCCAGGATATGAGGAACAGGAATGATCAAGGGCAGAGCTCGATGAGCTGATGCCAGGGGCTCTGAAGAACCATTTTATGTCACTGGCCATGAAACAGCCACAGAAGAGACACGATGAGACTCCACAAGCATTTGAAGTGTCTCTGTCAAGAGAGGAAGGGAACACATCTTCTGACACATCTGCAAATTTAGAGCAACAGGGTGAAATGAAGGCAGAGCAAACAGAGGCTAACGAGCAGGACAGAGTCCAGGCAGTGCAACATGTTAGGCTGTGGGGTACGACCTGTACGAAGATAGACAAGTTCAGAACAGCAGCACGTTTGCAACTGGTTGACAAGACAACCTAAACCTAGAAATTGTTCCTCTTGGGATGTCTCTGAATCCATGACTGGTCCCAACAATTCATCAGGGGTGTGGATCACACTCAGTCCCACAAAGTGACTCACAAATGTCACCGCCTCTTGCACTGTACATCCAGCCACCCCAGCAGGGTACTGGTGCAGAGGGCAGTGACACTCCCTGACTCATCAGCACCACCTCCGGCAGCTCAGCCAGTTCTCCTAGGTGCCATGTATTGACTAGGTCTACACTGCACGTTCACAACACAGAGCTCTGGCAAGCCAGCACTGCAAGCAAGAAATTGGCGCTAAGCCCCAAGACCTCAGATTAATCACCAAATAACTCAGGACGATCCTATGACTCACAATTTATGATGCCTATGGAGACTGGGATCAGATCCAGAGCTATTGAACCCCCCATTCACCACACTTTCAATGCTGAGATAAATCAAAATAAGTAGGAGTTGGTACCTTATTTCCCAGGAGCAACAACACCTTAGAAGAAACGTGGAGCTCAGGAGTCTCCAGGCTGCTTATCCCAGATGTGGCGTCCTTGTAATGCAAAAAAAAAAAGAAGGCATGGACATTCCAGCAAGCTGCCCAACATAAGGAAGGGGGCTTGGCAGAGGAATGAGCCAATTCAAGCTGGAAAAAAAATCAATGGAGGTGATTGATAGCAAGTTGCTTTTTCAGAAGTTAGTACCTGCACTGGCCTCTGAGCAGCCAGGTAAGGGGTTTCTTTGAAAGGAATGAATGAGTCCATCATAAAGCTCCTTTGGGAGCCCCTTCTGCACTCATGGAGTCAGAGCTAAGCACACACAGGGAGGGGCACCGGTGGGAGCCCAGCTTCTGGAGGAGATGCCCATGACACAAAGACATACTCCCCAGATATCAATATGTTCGTGTCACAGGCTGCCTCCAGTATCAGCAGGTTCTCTGTGGATGAGGACAGGAAGGCCAGGCAGTGAGATGGCAGCTTGGATGCCTTTGCAAAGTGTACACCACAGCTCAGGTAAGAGTTATGCGCAAGACAAAGGAGAAGGGCTCTGGTTGGTTCAGGCAGGTCACACTTCTGGCCTTAAAATCTCCGAAGAGGTGACGGAACTGGATTATTTGTTTAACCTGATCATTGTACTCATCTTCTGCCACCTCTCCCAAGCTGATCATAGGGCTTGCAGCTAAGGGTTTAGGTCTCTCCCCTTTTGCTTAGATAATGCTCCCATTGACCAGGCTGCACAAGAAAGGCCCAAGGGCTTGCATGAGACACACCTCTTCTTGGCCACAGACCCATTCAATCAAGATTCAGAGGTATCACCATCCACATCCAAAGCTTCTCACCTCCAAGGCACCACACAGGTTGGTAGCGAGACTTCCTGACCTGCATCCCAGATTATTTCAGTATTACACGGGCTTCCCTGGGGAGTGCCCAGCAGGAATTGCCATTCATTGGCAGTCCTGGAAGGGTGCTCAGCAGAGCCAGACACCTTTCCCAGCCTGGGTCCCACCATGTGACATGCTCCAAGCACGGGGCGCACCAACAGCTCCCAGAATAGCTGACAAAGGAGGTGTCAATGTAACGCCCGAGCTGAAAGCCTGCTGTGCCGGCATCAGGGTTGCAGCCCCGTGCCTTCCCACTGCTGTGTGCACCAGGCTGGGCCAGGAGATGGGCAGTGTGGGCTGGGCAGCAGAGGTATCTGGGTACCCCTCCCCAGTGCATGCTGCCAGCAAACTGCTGACATTTGAGAGGGGAACTGACCCTTGTCCCCTCCATCGTGCAAAGTCCCCATGATCCTCTCAGCTCCCCAAACCAAAGGGAAAGCCTTCCCCAAAGCTGTGGTCAGGAGCTCTTTGCATTCCTTTCACACCCTCCTTCACTGCTGCTGCAGGGGATATCACCTCCCTGTTCTTATCCACAACTCACCACCTCCTATGAGATATGGAGGGACTTGGCTGGAGGTCTAGGCATGAGCACCTGGTGCTACTGGGATGGCTGACAACTCAGCAACCCCATCATGCTGTAGGGTGCCGGGTGCTTTAGGGCACAGCGGAGGCCAGCAGCTGCCTGGGAAGTGGCACAGTGCCGTGGCACCACGCTGGCCCAGCCCCAAACAGAGCATTGGGAGCAAGCATGGTGCTTGCATGGACCGGGACTGCAGACCTCGTGCTGGATGATCAGGATTAGCCTTACATTTCAGGCATCCCAAGCACAGAGAGACTCCCCTCACAAACACCACGTGGCCTGGGATAAAAATATCCATATCTCACTACCAAGGCTCCTGCAGGCGGACAGTGGAGGACGTGGCCTGTGGGATGGATTTCCTTTGGGCTTCCAAGGTCTTTTGTGAGACCACACTGAAGGACAGAAGCTTTACAGACATTTCTAACAGGTGCTGCAGGTGGTGGCGGAGCCCAAGCGGAGCCTGGCTGACTTACAGACCTGATCAACAGCATAAGACACTAGCCACAAGGGGTTAAACCAGCCAGCAGGTGCCAAACAAGAAAGACAGAAGCAGTTTCCAATCAAAAGCGCCCTTCTCCCATTGCTGGTGGCGATTTCTGCCGTGTCTGCCAGGGCACCCTTTTCTTCCTCTAAAGGTGCCTCCACTCTTTGAATCCCACAGAACAAACAAAGCAGGCACAAAGAAAGCACCAACCAGCTGCGTGAAGATAGCATTTTAACTTGCCAGACACCAAAATGTGGACGTGACCAGAAGCCTTTGAGGGAAAGTTCTTGTGTGCAGGGTGAAAGGCTGCACGCTGAGATCAGAGGACCAGCCTGCAAACCTGGCTTCACTCCACACGTCCTCACCTCACCTCAGGACAGGGCACACGTGAGCCAGGTGTGAGATACAGGCTCAGGCTGGGCAGGGTGAGGGGCAGCCCCACTCCTGCATTCCAGCTCCTCCAGGAACGGGGTCCTCACCCGTGTGCAGACTCTCCAGCCAGGCTGAGCTCCCCTCCAACATCGAGCTGCAATCGCTCTCCTTGCAAGAGGTGACAGCCCAGCCATACACACCCTGGCGGATAAAGGGGAAGGGCTGGACTGCTTCCAGGGCCCCAGGTGCCTCATTCAGAGCTGGCTTGGGCAGGTTCTTACTGCAATGGTTTGAGGCAGCTGCCTCAGCACTGCTGCAGCCACAGGCAAGTGAATCCTTTGAGTGGGTAGAGTTGTCCCAGCTGAAATGCACCATCCAGTCAGGCACAGCCGCCGCCTCATAGAGTAGGCAGCTGCCAAGGTCATCTGGCTCTGCAGATGTCCTACTTCTCCTGAGCCCTCAGAGGAAGAAAAAGAGAGTGATGCAGCATGCTCTTCTCCTCCAGGCACCAGGAGCAGCCAGCCCAGCTCACCAGCGGGCAGGGTTTGATGTGTTGCGATTGACAGGAGGAACCCACAGCCTCATCCATCCAGGAGACCCGAGTTCTCTCATGCTGAGGTTTAACATCCAGCTCAGCCCAGGGGAGCAACACTGACCTGCTGGTTTCAGTCTTTTCAATTTGCTGACTCATAAACGTGTCCCAGATGAGGCAGAGACAACGCAGGTCCACCGAGAATAGGCTGCAAAACAGCCCACAGATCCTCACAAATCAAAAGCTGGTGGTGAATATGCAAGGGAAGCAACTCCTTGGGTTCCTCACGCAGCAGCATCCATGCACAGCCCTGCTCACCTTCTCACCTCAGCACTGCACTCCACAAGATGTGACTGAAAAAGAACTAGAGCCTCCTCAAGTACTCGTCCTCTTTCCTCCACTCTGCCCTCTGCAGAGGCTGTGACTGCAGACCCACCTGTTAAGCTAAGCCTGCCCTAATTAAAAGCCAGAATCCTTTACCTTCACAAGAGCAGGACAGAGGCAGCCATGAACTCAGCGGTCTGTATTAACCCAGGTGAGTTGCCTCCCAGACATCCAGGAACATCCTGTGTGCTCTTTCCCAGCGTGGCCAGATGACTGACATATGATACACTCACCTCCATGGCTGATGAGGAAAGGACACGGCTTCCAAAGAGCTTTTTATCCCAAAGACCCCAAAACACATCACAAAAAGTGCAACGGTATCAAGATCCTTCACAAAGTGATGAGCAGTCAGAGCTGAACAGTTGTTTGTTCAACATTGGCCGGGATGGCGAGGTCTTGCTGAGCCATTACAGGCAGCTGGTTATACACAGGCTGCTCCAACTGCAAACACCAAGTCCATGACCAGTGAAATGCAAGCTCACAGCTTTACTTTCATCTTGCATTGTAAACTCCACCAGGATCGTGTCTACTCGTGCCTGTACAGCGCCCAGCACATGGGGCTTGGCTCCTGACAAGATGGAGGCAGGGTTGGGACCATCACCGCGCTCCTTGGGCACCAGAGGCTGGGAAGGAACCCTGGAGTCCTGCCCCCTCGTTCCTGCCCATCACACCACCCCCTTCTCACTGAGCGGGGAACTCAGGCTGAGCTCCACACAAGCTACTTTGGTGCCTACCTCCCATTCATTTCAACGGACTTTAGGTACCTAGATGCTTTTGGAGGCCCTGGGCCCAAATCCAAGAGTCCGACTGGCAGGTTGCTGGTACCCTGTAGCCTCCAGAAGCAATGCTGGAGGGTCTGTTACACAACTGAAGAAAACCAGGATGCAAGGCAGAAGGAGAAGGCAAAGGAAATCAAGGTCAGAATTAAATTCTTTAATACAAAAAAAAGTTTGTTTCTCGTCGTTGTTGTTGTTTTTTTAAGATATATCTGTAATTTCTTTGTTTAAAAATAAATATGTACTAAGGAATATCTTGAAAAAATTCACTAGACACAGTATGTAGTGTTAATATCTTTTTTCCCCACAATTATTACAGATAAACAGTAGCACCAATAAATAAAATGATAACAAATATTAAAATTAAAAAGGAGAGAGATTAAAGATGTAGAATTTTCTATTTTTCCTGTTTCTTCTTTTTACATATATAAAAAAATCGTAGCGTCTATTTAATCCGAATCACACATATACATAAACATATATATATATATACAAACACATAGCCAAATATATATATAGTATGTAGATGTATATCTAACCCTTGTCTCAATAGGAATGTGTAGGGGTAGGTGTTAGAGAAATTAATTAAATAACTGCCCATAACATGCTACTGACTCTGCCAACAATTGGGGAGAGATGGGACGGGACAACAGGAAGGTTAAATTTATACACAACCAGTACAAAAAAAAAAAAAAAAAAAAAAAAAAAGGAGGTACGGCTTATAAATAGTTGAAATTAAATATTAACAAAGAATACTGAAAAATCCCTACTCTTTAATTAAATTATCTGTTTAATTTCTAATTTAAAAAGGGATATTAAATAAGTATATAAAACACTTTCTCTTCCCTCCCCCCCATCGGAAGCCTCTGTCTTGCGCACGATGCAGCATGAGTATTATACGTTGCAGATGCAAGCACCCACCCGCGTGTTTTTTCCTCCTTCTGAAAGCCATCAGTCGGATGGGGAGTTCCTAGTGGTTAGTAGTCACTTGTTGTGAGTCTGTTTTTAGACTGTCTTGTCTTTTTGGAAGCTTTCCGTGTTGTACATTATCAGGCGTTGAAAATTCAATTGCAGATGATGTTTGGCAGCATTCTGACACAGACCGAGTACCTTTTTGATTATTATTATTATTAATAATAATTTTAATCACAGAACTAGATTATATATATCCACATAGATGTACAAACACGCTTTTGGGGGGGTGTGTATGTGTGCGTGCGCACGTGTGTAAGGTGGGTTTCACATACACCACAGCGTATATTGCAGATACACGCATAGCCAAGATTCTCAGGCATGGCTTAGGGATTCCAGCTGCCTTTACGTTTGATTCCTCAGCCCAAGACATGGAAAAGGGGCCTGATATTTACAGTACGTCATTAAAAAAAAAAATCTTGACGTTCTTAAGGGTCATTCACACTGGGCATGCAAATTGAAGGCAGCAAAAGTTGCTTTCGTTTTCCCTCCTTCAACCTTGGCATACATATATGTATTTTTTTATATATATATATGTATAAAAATAAATATATATATATAAAAAAGAGATAAAAACACATACAGACGCACAGACACAAATGCACACATTCACTCACTCACTCTCACACACCCACACACCCACACCCACACACACCCCTACTGTGTATATACTTTTGATTAATATCCCTTTCCAGAAATGTTCCGTAAGCATCTTGGATGCTCTTGAGTGGCAGCTCTGTGCGTGAAGAAAGCAGACAGTGCTGAACAACTGTGTGGCTACGCACCGGTCCCCATTCTTGCTTCAGCACACTGTAGGCCTTGCGTCCTTTTGCAGCCACCAAGGGCGGGAAATCTAGACTCCTGTGATACTTCCATGAATGGAAAAGTTAATGCGCATCAGCTGCCCACCATCCTTAAGAGAAGCCAGCGTGTCTCTCTGGCAAAGTTTCTATAGCGGAAAAAAGTCAACGCAAAATGTACACTGACATCCCGTGTCCCAGCAAGGCAGGCAGGTTATGAGACGCGTAAGGGCGAAGGTTGGGGGAAGAGAGGGGAGGAGGAATCCTTGATCACGCAGACGGCCATTTCCTTGGCCTTTGACCCATCGCACCCTAGGATGCCGTTCTTTGGAACTCCCTGCCCGTCCTCTCCATCACCTCTCCTCCCTGTCCCAGGCAAGGAGAAGGTGGTTTGTGGTACAGCACACTACAGAGAAACAGCGGAGGCCGCACAAGTCAGTTAGTTAAGAAGTTTACACCCAGCGCTTCTACTCAAGTCCAGTCTTAGCTTGTTTCTTATACCCCAAGTAGCCCGCTTGTGTCCACAGCAGTCGAGTATTATCCAGTGAAGACACCAATAACATTAGCAATGTTAAAAAAAATAATCAGTATATATATAATATATATGTGTGTGTGTGTGGTTAAGATATACATATATGTATATATAGATGTGGTTAAAATATATATACATATATATATATGTATATGCATGTATACACACATATATATGTATGCATGGGAAAACCCATCAAATACACCCCTATAGTCTTCCTGGCTCTGTTATTTAGCAGCATGAAAAGAAAAATAAAATAAAACAGTTCAAAACCCAAAAGTGAATTCTGTGCGGCGGGTGCCTTGGGGAATGTTCCTTCCGGAGTCCATCGTCCGTACTGAAAGTGCTGTGCTCTACCGATCCTTCATTTTTAGGGTTCATTTGGATTAGTGTTTTGTTTTGTTTTTTTTTCTGTCCAGGCGAGAAATCAGGCTCCAGAAACAGGGCTGTTCCCCCTTCTTTTCCGCTGCTCACCGTCTCGGTTTTTCACATCTGCCAGAGAGGAGAGGGAAGGAAAAAAAGAGAGGAGGGGTTAATGTTTGTGATGGGGGTGCAAGTAGGACAGGGACGGGAAGGAAGGGAGGTGGCTAATGTGTTTAAGAGCACATGGTGTTAAGACATGGCATGACGTCACTGGTGGGGTGAAGTGCTGCGCAGATGGGGCAAAACAGCTGAGAATCTCAACCCGTGAATTATATTCCCTCAGGCTCACCTAGACAGGGCAAGAGGGGGGATACCAGTATAGGGGTAAGTTTAGGAGCAGAATCAGAGGCACCCTCACAGATGAGCCGAGTGTCTTGTTTGCGCCCTCTCACACCATGCACACACAGATACACACAAACACATAAAAAACCAAGGCTAAGCAATGCATGCAGAATGACACACCCTCAGCTCTCCACCTAGCCTGTTGTTCAGGTTGGAAGCAGTGCAGACAACAAAGCCTCATGCAGGCAAGAAGGGGAAAAGAAAGTGCCTCTCATTCCACTAACTGCCACGAGCAGGGGTTAGCATCAGAGAACAGTAGCAGCAACCTGAAGAAGCAGTAGGAGAAATGAGAATTTACCCTCCCCTGTAGGGCCCGATTCTAATTCTACAAGACAGAGCATGAGGAGCTTTGGCTTAACCAGCTTTTTATCCGGCAACAGGGAACCTACCCACTCCTACGACTTCTTCCTGGCCAATGCACCAGCTCTGGAAAACTCCCTTGGTGCCAATTATCCCACCACAGAGAGGGACTAGGAAGAGAAACTACTAAACCCCTTCTGCCATCATGACTTCTTTGGGGTATTGTTTGTTTTTCCTTTGTCTATTTGACTATTTCTCACCCTTCAAACTCTGTAGGGTAATTTCCAGTTATTTTGGGGGTTGAGAATAGGAGCAGAGGGAAAAGGCCAAAGTTAGGTCTGGTCTTATGCTTCAGGGGTTATGCTCACTGGGAGAAGTTTAAGTCCAGAAGCTGCTCTATTCTGGCCCCTCCATCAATTACTTTCCCACTGAAATTACAGCATCCCAGAAAATTCCTCGGTATACAGAGCACTCTCCACCATGCTAGCAGTGCCAACGCCTCTCTGGTTTGGGCACAAAGCATTTTCACACCTAAAGGAAGCACTTGCTTCTTGCAGCAACCTTTGTCACCTTGCCAATTCCAGGCAGGCAAATGGAGGCAAATGGATGTCTCCTCTTCCAGGATGTAGCCACAGAGGACCCTGGATTTCTCTTCCTATTCTCTCCCATCCAGCCACTGCCACTGCAATACTCTCTTGACAGGAGAAATCTCCTAGATCTCTGTGAAAGGGGCCTAAGTTCAGAGTCACAGTCAAAGGCTCGTTAGTAACCCCACCTCTACGTCCCTGGATAGGTAGGATGATTCTGGGGTGCATTAAGAAGAGTGAGGCCAGCAGGTCCAGAGAGGTGATCCTCTCTCTCTGCCCTGGTGAGGCCACATCTGGAGTACTGTGTCCAGTTCTGGGCTCCCCAGTTCGAGAGACAAGGAACTTCTAGACAGAGTCCAGCGGAGGCTATGAAGATGATTAGGGGACTGGAGCATCTCTCTTACAAAGAAAGGCTGAAAGACCTGGGTCTGTTTAGCCAGGAGAAGAGGTGACTTAGAGGGGATCTCATCAACGCTTACAAATATCTAAATGGCGGGTGTCAAGAGGATGGGGCCAGTCTTTTTCAGTGGTGCCCAGTGACAGGACAAGGGGCACTGGGCACAAACTGGAACACAGCAAGTTCCATCTGAACATGAGGAAAAACTTCTTTACTTTGAGGGTGACAGAGCACTGGAACAGGCTGCCCAGAGAGGTTGTGGAGTCTCCTTCTCTGGAGACATTCAAAACCCACCTGGATGCCACTCTGTGCAACCTGCTCTGGGTGAACCTGCTTTAGCAGGGGGGGGTTGGACTAGAAGATCTCCAGAGGTCCCTTCCAACCCCTACCATTCTGTGATTCTATGTGATTCTGTGATCTCACACCAGAGATATAGACGCAGCTGGTGCAAGTCAAGAGACCTGTGACAGCACTCAGGTGACAACCAGGAATCAGTTTCTGCATGTGTCTATGCCACAGATGGTGTGTGACAGGTAGTAGTCAGATGACACATACATAGCATGGATCTCTGAACAAACACTAACCACACAGTGTCTCTGCATCTCCCACCTCACACCTGAAATACAGACTTCTGCCTGCCTTCACCTAGAGACAGACTTAATCCTGCTGCATCCCACGTCACAGCCCTGAGTGCAGCCTCTCAAACCCCAACTCTGGCTGAGATATGGACAGAGAACTGTGAGCACAGTGCAAGAGGACAGGATGCTCTCCCTGGCTTTGAAGAACAAAGAGGCAAAGGAGAATCTGGGGGCAGCCTTGAGGGAGGCTCTTGGCCTGGCTTTCCTCACTTTGCACACAGCAGAGCGTCCACAAGCGACATAAAAAAGGGCTTGGAAGACAAGGGTGGTCAAATCCTAGTCAGCTAAGGATTTCTCTTTGTCCAACAGTACACTCAGAGTTGCATAAAATGTACAGAGGGCTACAGACCCTCCCCCAGGCTACCTCAGCAACACAAACTCTGTTATCTTGTTTTACAGGAAAGGATACCACAAATGCCCTGTCTCTGGGAGCTGTCCCCGTCTAAGCCCTGACAGCACATCTGAAATGCACAGCCACCCTTTGACACAGGGAAACTGTCCTCATCTCAGTCAGCCCCTCTGGCCCACGTAGGACAGAGAAAAGAAGTAATCATATAGCACTGGTGCCAGAAGTCAGCAGGAAGCAAGCTCCCCCTTCTTTCTCTTTCTCTCTCTGTGTGTTTCTCTTTCATCCTTCAAGACACAAACCTGCAAGTGCGCTCGTTTAACTCAAGCTGCCTCGACTTGCAACGTGAGTCTGTGAATTTGCAGGAACATTTACAGGTCTGGGGATCTTGTACAAACAAGTGCTTTCTCCTCTCTGAGCAAGGCTCACAGTGACTGCAAAAAGGCAAAAGGAAAGATGTCTAAGCTACAGCGCTTCAGCAGAAAGAAAATACACATGCAACACCCTAAACATCAAAGCAATCCCCTTGCCCCCTCCCGCAGCCCCCATGCTGCCCACTGGAGCGTTGCGGGCTGATGGATTTTCCAGCAGCATCCCGGCAGCCCCAGGACAGCACCCCCTTGCATTAGCGTAAAGAGAAAGAAAATAGGCTCTCTGCACAGTATTCACAAATGCTGCATTGGATCCACCAGCACAGGCCAGAGGGAGGAAGAAGGGGAGAGCAAGGATGGGAAGGTGAGAGGTCCCAATCAGCTATTGACAGATCAATGAAAGGAGTTCTCTGAAGTGGGCTATTCGAGTCAAAAGAGGCCAGCGGCTAAACGAGCTAAATACACAGGGTCTCTCCTCCCCTGGAAAGCAGCTGGTGTCCAGCATCATGTGCTTACCCCTGCAGCTGGCACTGCCCTCGTTTCCTAAGCCCCATCCCAGCCTTGCCACCTAGGAGTCTCCTACAGAGGGGCCGTGAATTTACAATGCAGAATTCTGTGAACCACCGTGAGAGAGGCAGAGAGAAAGAGACAGCGAGAGAGACAGGGAGAGAGAAGCCACCATATCCAGCAGAGCGAGAGAAAAAAAAGAGAGAGCCCCCCCCAGTTCCCCAGCACCCCCTCTCCGGCTGCCCACCGTCCCACCTCTCCTCTCCACCTGTGACTCCACCAGACACACGCACACACACGCACGCACGCACGCACACACACACATGCATGGCAGATGCCAGCCTGCCTGTCGCCAGTCATCGTAGCAGTGAGGGCACAAGACGAGTGGGGGAAAGCGGGTGACAGATTTGCAACTGGAAGGCGTGGAAAAGAGGTGCAGGGCGCTCACCCACCCACCCGCACTCTTGTGCCTTGGGAAAATGGTCACCACTGATGATTAGAGAGCCAAGCAAGCTAAAGCCACCTTCCCTGAGATACCCTTAGTGCCAGAGCGGTGCCACCACCAGTGCTGCCCCTGCAGGATCTGCAGCCCACCAGTGACTGGGAGGGGAGGGTGAGAATTTGAGTAAGCAGCAAGCAGGCGGTTTGGTTTGGGGAGAGGGAGGGAAGACAGTCTATAAGCAGAGGACACAAACGTACAAGCTGGGTGGTTTGTACCGGCCTTTCTTGCGCTTTCTCTTTTGACCCTTCCCCTTTCCTCGCTTTGATTTTCTGGAAGAAAAACAAAAAAAAACAGAGAAAGAGAGAGAGAGAGAGAAGGAAAGAAAGGGAAAGACAGAGAGAAAACAGAAGAAAATGCAAGGAAGAAGGGGGAAAAAAATACAGCCATGTGCCTTGCTGGGATAGGGGAAGCACATGAGGCAGGACTGGAGGGCAAGTTCCAGGGCCGAAGCACAGATCTCCACCTTGCACACACATTCACTGGCCCTCCTGCGCTCCTGCCAGCACCGCAACCAGCCTGCCCACAGCCAAGCCAGTGCCAGGGGACTCAGCAGAGACCACCTCCAGCAGGGCTGCTGTCAGCAGAGGTGGATCTGCTAGAGCCTCAGAAGGGCACCTGCCCCCTCCAGAGAGGGGGAGTGGGAAATGGACAGGGGGTGAGGTTGAAGGAACAGAAAGCTTTGTGAAAGCATCACACAACCGCAGTGAGTGCAGACAACCGTTGCAGGCGACAAGCACGGGCGTACGCAGACTGACAAGAGGTAACCAGAGAGGAGGGGCTCTCTGCAGGGAAAAGGAAACCACTCTGACCTGAAACACTGCCCAGCACCGGGCCTAGGAGGGGGCAGCCCAGCTTCAACAGCTCTGCTGCAGGGCTGGTGGTAATCCTGTCTTGGGATGGGAGCAAAAGGGGGGCCTGGTCTCAGCACCCCACAGACAAGGGGAGATACCTGGTCTACACTGCAGTGCTGTGTGAGAGAGGGCCATCTGGCCCGAAGGCTCTGCTCACTCACCCCACCTCCTGCCAGTGGTTTGGAGGACTCCACGAGACCTCGCTGGATGTCTGCTAACATCCTCTCTGGCAGCCTCCATCCTGCGTACCGAAGGTGAAAGAGGGAGGCCTGACCTAATTGTGACACCCAGAAGATAACCAGCAAGCAGCTTTCAGAGCTTCCTTCCTTTCCCTCCCTCTCTCCTCTCGCCTTCTACATAGATCTGCCAGACAGACTAGTGGATGGAGCCAAGGCACTGAGTCTCTTCTGAAAAATTCACTAGTTGCTCCTGACTCTTGGGCAGGAGCTGGGACAGGCAGGGGCCAGGACGTGCAGGCCTGGACACTAACCATGGATCCCTACAAGCCAGTGACAGCACAGGGAGGGAAGGAGGCTGGAGCCTGTGCTGCTCCTTGAACCACATTAGCACAGGACCAAGGGAGAGACATGCAAGGAGAAGGCCCTAGGCAAAGCACCGGGGCTTGTCAGGCAAGTGACACCAGCAGTGTGGCAGTTCAGCAAAGGCTCCCTCCTTCCCTGGTGCAGCCCACCTCGGGAGGAAGCTGTTGAGGGAACATGGGGGGACAGAAAGGAAAGCACCATAGGTGTTTCTTAGGCTCTGTTCAAGTCCTCTCACTGGAACAAGTGTCAGAGCATCAGCTCGCTCCCAGCCTCTGCCCTACATGTCAGGAGTCACAGGGAGGCAGTGAGGGGAGGAAAATCGACCTGAAGGGAGGAGAGGGGCACCAATATAATAGGACTTTCAATCCAGCACAAATCAAAGCACACCAATCTCTCCCATCCCTTCCCTTCCTTCCCCGGGGAGTGCAGAACCAGCAAAGAGCAGGCAAGGTGCTGTTAGAAGAGGAAAGGGAATGCAACGCAGTCTGAGCTGGCTGCTTCACCCACACCCCATCCTCAACAGAGTTCACACAGACCCAACTCTCGCACACCTTCAAACCACAGAGCCACGCAGACCGACCGTCCCCGACACGGCCCTGCATAGAGAGGAGTGTTGGCTGCATGCAGCCCGATGCAGCCAGGAGCAGATTTCCAGGGGGAGGAGGAGAGGCTGGAAGGCAGCTAGAAATATACAACCACCAGGACAAGGGTGAAAAAAGTTCTCTCAGTCTCCCGCTTGCTCTCTCTGTCTGTTTCAGACTCATCTCCCAGTATTCACTCCCTTCCTCTCCAACTTCACACCTCTAAATGGCAGAGTCGCTATCCCAGCCATGCACGGTCCAGCTGACCTTCTCATCACCCAGAGAGGTCACTCTTTCTTTTTGATGTTGTTCCACATTTTGGGATCGTCCTTGCAACTACTGCAGGACGAGAGCTTATTTCTCTGCTTTCCACACCTTTTTACTTTGGGGAGGAAGGAAAGGGAAGGTTGTGCCTTAACCTTCTTCAGGCCACCAGAGAAAATCCATCAGATAGATTGAAAAAAACTCTCATGAAAGCCTCCACCAAGACCTGTCTAGGACATCCACCTCCCTTTGCACCCTCCCAGGCCCCCCACCCAACCAAAACCAGCGCCGCATCCTGCGTGGCATCAGTCCTGCCTCCACCAGGCCTCTACTGCCACCTCTCCCTGTAGCCAGCAGAGTTCCTACCCAAGATGCTGTGAAAGAAGCCAGCAAGTACTCACTCAAGCAGCAAGAAAAAAAAAAAATAAAAATAAAGAAAGGCAGCAATTTGCAGTAACCAGAAACACCCCAGGAAGAGGGAAGGGAGAATGGGGGCTGCACCTTGAATCCATTCTGGTAGGATACACATGACGGGACTTCCCTGACTCAGGATAAAGCATTAGGAAGGACTGCCATGGCCATGGGTCATGCAACCTCCAGGTCTGGGGTATGAAGGAAGGACCATCAGATCTGGGTTTCTGTGCCCACCTGGAATGGATTCAGAGTGTGGTCCCATGCACTACCATGAGCCATTTCCAAAAACACCTTCTCAAAGTGAGTATCTCCAACCAAAGAAAAGGGCGAGGGGCAGTGGGGAGAGGAAATGCCAACCAACCACCAAAAGAGAAAGGAGGAAAGGCTTATCACTTACTTTTCTTGTTTGTTTTTGACATCTTTCTTTGGTCTGTGGGGGAACAGAGAACAAAGGCCTCATTAGAAGGAAGCTTACCACATACACTTCTTCCAGTATTATCCCCAGTTTCCACCAAGTCCAGGGAAGGACATGTACAGCTGGCATTGCAGGATGCCCATTGCACGGGTTAAGTGGTCCTTCTCAAAGTGTTTGCTCTCCTGTTGCACCTCGCTGGCAGCCAGTGCCAAAAGACCCCAGGCTGCAGGCTAGCATTGTCCACTTGTGATATCTAGAGATGGAGGAGCCTCCCCAGCACAGGACTTCTTTTCCCAGGCTCAGCCACCCCACTGCAAACCAACAGAGGAGACTGCAGAAGCCTCTGGACAACAGTCCCAACCCAATGGTAGAAAAAAACCGAAAGGCTCAGAGTAAGTTTATTGCAAGAGGAACCAGTGCTGCTCCATTCTCACCTGCAGTCACATTTACTGTGCTGTAAGAAGCTCATGTGCGCTATGTGCTGACTCTGATGGGGTTTAATTCTCATGATCTGGAATAAAAGAAACAGAGAGGGTCACTGCCCATTCACTATTTATATTCACAGCTTCAAATCAGCCCGCTGCACAGCAAAGCATTTGCACCCCAGGTGCTCCTGGGAAGAGCATGGCAGAGTTTGAGCTGGCTTTGAGGCCCCATTCTCCCAGTCAGGGAAGGAAGGCCTTTGATCACAAGCAAGCAGCAACACCAGACTCGTGCCAAAGCTCTGTTTGCTCATGCATGCAAGGTGCCAGCTCTGGTGGACTGCTTGGAGACAGGCATGGGAGAGGACGTAACACCATAGCAGGGTTCTGAGCCATCCCTGGTTGATGCTAGAGAGTAACAGAGCATCCAGCCTGCTGTCATGTAGAAGCATGCTTCACTCTAACGCAAAGGCCCAAAGCACAAATTCCATAACCAATTCCTTTTCCCTAAGCCACCATTCCTTCCCAGCTGACATCTCTCTCAGTGACTCGACAAAGTAAATCCAGTGATCTGTGCTTAAAACAGCCCTGCAGAGCCAGACATTGGCCATCTCCCAGCCCCAGGTGCCTCCAGGGAAGTTATATCAGAAGCTATGCATGTATTGTCACAGTTTCTCAAGCAAGAACCTGGCTGTACCACCAGCTCTAGCATTCACACCAGAGATCTACTCAAATGCCTCTGATCCTTTACAGGCATGCAGGCATGCCAGCCAAAAACTGTAATTCAGCAAGGAATGGTAGGAAGGAAACCATCCCTATCTACACCATGCTAGCATTCTCTGGCCCAGGCTGGAGCCTGCAGGTGGAAAAGCAGTATGGGGAACCATGGAAGGGTAGAGACAGGCTCTCCACCAGAGTTCAAATGCAGCTCAAATGACAAGTAAAAAGAGCTTGGTGGTTAATCACTTAACCCTGCATGTCTCTCATCCATATCAAAAAGTGATGGCAATATATACAGTGGCCATTCAAGAGGCTGAGGGACAAAAGTAGGTGAGGGAGCTATGGGTTAAGGGTAATGGACACCAGCACCATTGTGGACACAAGCTGGGATCCACGCTAGCAGACACGGGCAGTGAGAAAGCTCTCTAATGCAGTTTGTATCTTCCCCAAGTGCCCAGCCTTTGCTATCACAGCCATCTCTGTCTCTTCCAAGGAGTGAATTCAGCAGCCTCCAAACAAAGGAGGAGGATGCCCAGAGGCAAAGGCTTTTCCACTTGACACTGAAGCAGTGTGTTTCTTAGAGCCCCTCTCCACCCCTGCTGTGCCAGTGTAAGCTAATGACCCAAATCCCCTGCTCTGTTGGTAAAGGCTGACCTCATATGCCCTCAGGGAGAGAGTACTGACAGGCTTTCCCCTTTTGCACTACTCAGCTGTCTTCAGAGCAACAGCTTCATGGACAAAACGCAGGGTTAAGGTGAAGAAAGGGCCCAAGGCATATCTTCTTTGGGACCTCAGAGATAACAGCATCAGAAATGCTCCTTTGCATTCTCTAAACATGAAGTGCTCCTTTGCATGCTCCTAACTGCTGTATTTGGGCACTAGAGTGGCCAGACCCAAAACATGGATCCTCCTCTTAGCCTTGAATAGAGATGGGCAACTCATCTTTTAACCCTGCATGATGTAATGCTGGGCACAAGGGTCAGGAGAGAGGTAAGCCCTCCTGATATGACAATCTCTAGTTCCCCTGGGGTAGGCTGCCCTTCCTCTGAATTAGCTGGGACTTGGGGTGGCTGTGACGGCTGACTTGATTCCTCCACCCAAGCATGCCAGCTTGCAAGCTGGGCCCTCACCTCCATCGTGACGTTGTACACATCCACAGGGACACATTCTAGGCCCTCATCGCCGCAGCAACCCGCACATCTCATCAGAGGCACACAGGATGGCTTGAATATGTACTCCACCTCATCAGGGTACTCCTGGAAAATGTCCACCAGGGTCTCAATTGTCCTGCAGAAGCTGCGCTCGTAGACTTCCAAGAATTTGATAACTAAAAGGAGGAATGGAGGGAATAAGTTAATGCAAACTTAGCTCAAGAAGATCTAGTGCTTCACCCCTTAACACGAGCCATACAGTTGCAGCACATCTACCCTATGCTCTTCACTGACAGTCTTTCAGGCCTAAGTCCTTTGTCTCTGCTACACACACACACACACACACACACACACACACACACACAAACAAACAAACAAAAAACAAATCAAGTAGGGAAGAGAAAGAGACAACGTATTCCTACCACTTCTTCAAGGCAGAGACAAGACAGACAAGAGAGATTCACTATTTGCCTCCCTGGCACCATGACGCGTCCCACAGGTGCCTCCTCCCCAAACCCTTTCCCTGCTATCCCCTACACTCTCAGATATCCTGCCACTAGGCATATTAGCTCAGCCAAAAAGCAGCTGAGGCTGCTGCAGATGATCTGTGCTCTGGATTAAGGCCCTTCACCAATTTGCCTTTTAGCCCCTTTCAAAACAGCCAGTGGATGCCCCAGTGGGTTTTAGAAGTCAAGGGAATAAGCCAGAAGCGTCCTTTGTGCAGACCTCAGCAATGAGATGTCTTCTGAGAACAAGCAGAGGGTTCTGAACCATGCATCCACATATCCTCACTCTTCCCCTCAGCCACCTCTTTCATCCATACAGAACACCCACCTCAACAGGCCACCTCAGAACCATGACAACACCTGCTACAAGTCACAGCCTCCGTGTCTCCACACTGTCTCCACTTTCCCAGACCAAGGAATCAAGCCACCCACTGAAAGATTCAAAGCAAGCCCACAGCATCCCCAGGGTTAACTAGACCATATACTTGGCTACTGAACCACAATGAGGCAGTGTGGGAGGGGGAACAGGGTGGATCTGCCATTATCCCCTGCCTTCCCTCTGAATAGAGCAAACACTAACTGCTTGTGATCTGCACTGATTTCACAAGCGTTTCTCAATGTTTCCCAGTCTCTTGCCAAAGCTTCATTTTGCTGCTTGGTCAAGGGTTGGAGAGATTTAAAGAGATGAGAGATAGGATAGATAAGTACACACGCACAAAACCCAGCTGCCAGTACAGTTCTGCAAACAGTGAGTACCTGGAGCCCTCCAGGCCTCATAGCTCCACCAACACACAGGCAAAGCAGGATGTCTCACATGGAGCAGAGGATAAGAGTACGCACAAAGAGACAGCACCTGCCCCATGCTGTTATGCACTATAATGATCCACCTGCACAGTATGCAGAGTCCTACAGCACCAAGGTTGATAACTGAGCGATAAGCACAAACTGCTTGCATCATGGAAAAAACATGGTCTCCAGTAAGCGTTTCTAAAGTGCCCTGAACTTGTGACAAACTGGCATAAAGGTTACTTTGCCACAAAAATGCAAAAGCTGCAGGGCTTGGAGCTCACAGCCCGCAGTTAATTGTTGAAAGTTAATTCTAGGTCATGCAGAGCTGACAGTGCCACAGTGCTGAGAGCGGGTACAAGAGGGGAGGAGCTTCCATCCAGGGAGTTTAAAGTGTCAGAGAGCTCGAGCAGCTATTAAAAGAGAAAGTGGCTTGTGAAAGGGAAATGTAGCCTGGCAGGCATGGACTGCTTGTTGGTATTCCTTGTCTAGAAGATAGCATGTTTCTGTTCCTCATCCCTTCCCTTCCTCTTGCTTCCTCCCCTAGCTGCCATATGTCTCCTGTCTGTTCTCCTATCTTGTCTGTGGCTACCTCCTTCCCGTTCCCCTTCAGAGTGACCGGAGTTATCGCCTATGTTCCAACAAGCTGAACAATTTCACATGTGGGAAATTCTGCAGGCACAATGACAGCCACTGAACTGCACTGTTGATTATTCACGCTGTGCCAGCAGAAAGGATCTGTGAACTCTGGCAATAAAGGCACAGTTCTGGATAAAAATGCTTACAGACCTACGTCAAGGGAAGGGAGGGAGGGAAGAAAAGAGGGAGGGAAAGCAGCAGTTACCTGTGCACAACAAATGCTGCCCAGGCTGGGGTATAAAGAGGCAGAAACCAAAACAGAGCATTAAACTGAAGTGAAACTGATTCATGTCTGCCACGCTTTCTAAATGTTTGCACTGTGCAAGCAGCTGGATTACATCAGAGAATCCGGACTACAGATCATCCACAGAACAGCACATTCAACTCCTTTTGCAGAGGGTTTACTTTCACAGCTACACCCTGATAACTATACTTGAGATCTGGGAGATCTGACAAAACCAAATACTTCCCATAAAGAATCTGGGAGTTTTTGCCTTTAATTTAACATATGATGATTTTCCAAGTATGAATCAGCTTCTGAAAAGGAAACGGGAATCTTTCTTCAGTTGCCAGTCAGAACACCCTGCCACAAAAGGCGTGTTGCCTTGATTTCACTGGTCACGGAGCATTCACGCAGAGATCGTGCAACACTCCGTAGTTCATTTGCAGTTAGCACCCAAACCGGAGCACATGACTGGGGTACAGTCATCCTCACAGCAAAGCCCTGCCCCTGTTACCGTACCTACACTTACTCCTATGTACCAGGAGTCATATTCCACATTTTGCTGGGCTGATTCAGTCTGTGCTTCCTTTCCATTGGTTGTGTCAGGGACGGAAGGAGGTCTGTCTTTCATGGGGAATCAGAGGAAGGTCACTGAAGGACTAACACCATTTGGCCTGCTCCCTTCCTGCAATTTGGGCTTCAGCCCACATTAAAAGTTAATCCCTCATCTAACCCACATCCCTACCCTGCAAAATACCTCCAGATTTGGGTCAGAGGTTCTTTGTGAATGGAGGGGGAAGTAAGGTTCAACCCCAGTCAGGGCCCACATTAACTCTTCAGGGCAGACATAGCCACAGTAGGCAGGATTAAGTCCAAATTTGGAGCAGTCAAGTGGGAACATGCTAGACTAGAAAAGGAGCAAGTCTATGATCATTTTGCCTCCCTCCCCATCAATGGCTTAGCAGCAATACAGACACACTGTTCTTTTAAAAATAAAAGTGCAGCCACAAGTGCTGGTGGTTTCCTTTATTTATACCAGAAAATCTTTTCTCGTGGAACAAACAAAGAGTGTTTGTCTGACTCCTCTACAACTTCCCGTGCCACAAAACATGTGGAAGACTCTCTTGAGCACAAAAGGGTAGGGGCTGAAGCTAAAATTACAGCCTCCAACCAGAGTGAGTCCCTCCCAAATAAAAACCCGTCACAGCTCGACATCTCAGAGCAAGCACAAAATGGTCAACGACACAAAATCACTCTTCACCCCGACCCCAAAGCCCCCAAGAGCTCCAGTGGAAAGAACTACAGTGCTGTCCTTGTGGAACAGAGGCACATCATCGTCTCCTCTACACAGAGGAGAAACTGAGGTACCGAGAAAGGACCTCCAAGGTCATACAGCAGGACAGAAGTACAGCCAGGAAGGTAATGCCAAGAGTCCTGATTTCTAGCTCACAGATATATCTGTACCACAGAACCAGAAATAGCACTAAGGCAACAGCACCAAAGTCTCACCACTCGCATTGCCAGACCAGCTTCTCCCATGATACCATCAGCCTTCTTGTGACAGGGAATTACATCTGGTTCAACTCTTCCCCTTCCCGGGAAGGTACTCGGTCACAACAAATGGCACAGATAAGGACGCTACCTCTTCTCTCCCAACAGCAGAGGACTGGTTACCAAAATAAGACTCACAGCAGGCTCCATCTTGATCTCTCTGGAGTCACTGAACCTTCTTCTGTTGACTTCAGCAGGAGCAAGGGTCAAGCACAACAGGCAGCAGTCCGCAAGCAAATCAGAAATTTTGCCTGTGCAAAATGGACACCTATCCCAAACACAGCTTGCCACAAACCTCTGGCAACACACATGCAGCTTGTCACACCAATAAAGTTATAGAAATTGAACTCGGGTGCAACCAAAGAAAAAAAAAAATAAGCCAATCTAGGCCCACACTGCTAGAGCCCTCTGCTGACCTCCAGCTGGAATACCACTGGAGGTCACAACCCATGGGGACCCTGCAGGAACTTCATCAGATCCTGCCACGCAGTGAGTGATCTGCTCTCCTAAGAAGGTACGGGGAAAACACGGTCAGAGTGGTCTTGAAGCAGCTGATGATCACCTCAGCCTGAAGGCTCTAAAGTCCACAGTCCCTTTATCCTACTTCTGAACTGAGGACTGCAGACGGAAAGCCAGCTTCCTGCAACGCAGGGCTCCACCAGACAGGGCGCTTGTAGAAGGCATCTCTGACTAACCTGGGGGCTGACTGGTCTTCTGGTCTACATTTACCTTCGCAAACCAATGCAACAAGAGGACGTTGCCACAGCCTGGCCTTTGGGCAGCTGGAGCAACACAAAATCACAATGGCTGCAGAGGCACCACCTCGTTTCCTCAATACACAATGGTCCCATCCATAGCGGACCACCAGCAAGGAATTAAGAGGAACCTATCAGATCACACTGCTGTCCCCTGAATCTGCTAAGCCTGCTGGCTCAAACTGGAATAAAAGGGTGTATTTCTCGAGCCTGGCTCTGTGGAGCAGTTAGCAGTATCCTGACTGGGGGTACCCCAGGACTGTCAGGAGGCACGACTCTGTAAAATCATCCAGGTCTGCCCTTTTTTCCTTCTCTCCCCCTGGAGACAGACCGCCTGGCCGCCTGGAGAAGAGTCGGGGCGCTGCTCCGGCCTTTGTTCGGGGATCAGCCCGGCCACCCAGCCGGGCACCGCCAGCGCCGCCGGGGAAGAGGCAGGCGGCAAAGATGACAAATCCCTTCCTACGGCACTGTGGCGAATCCCTAGCAAACTGTTCGCCGCTACTCAGCTCTTTGTGCATGCGCGTGTGTACATGTGTGTATATATATATATAAATGAGCGTGTGTATGTGCACGAGCGCACGCACACAGTTTTCCTCAGGCTTGTGGGAAGCGAGCGGCGGGCTGGGCCGGCCCTGCTGCCCGCCACGGCCCCGGCCGCCCAGGGGCCCGGCCCCGCGGCCACCCCGGCCCCGCGGTCCCACGGCCCTGTCCCACAGCAGCCCTGTCCCACGGCAGCCCTGTCCCACGGCAACCCTGTCCCACGGCAACCCTGTCCCACGGCAGCCCCTGGCTCGCAGGGGGAGCGCGGGGGGCGGAGCCGCCTCCGCGAAGGGGTTAATGGCGGCGGCGCCTCCCGCCGGCAGCCCCCCGCTCCCGCTGCCGCCGCTCCCCGGGAGGTGGCGGTGTTGGCCGCCGGCGGCTCCCCGGGGCTCGGGCCTCCGAGCCCCCGGCCGCCCCCCACCCGCCGGGAAGCCGCCCAGCGCTTACCTTCATTGGGTTTCCGCTCCCCATCCCCCAGGGCAGGAGCAGCCTTCGACAACTGCAAAGATAACAGAGAATCAGTCACAACACGGAGCCGGTACGCGGTCCCGAGGCGCGGGAGGGCTGCCGGGCCCGCCGCCCTGCCGAGGGAGGCCCCGGCGGGAAGGGGCGCCCCCCGAGGTGGAGCCGTTCCCCTCCAGCCGGCCCAGCGGGCACAAGAGGGACCTTTCGTTCCCTCCGTCCCCCGGGGAGCCGAGAGGGACACTGGCGGCGCGGCGGGGCGACCCAGGGCCGAGGGAAGGGACAGGCGGCCCCGGGCCTCCAGTGCGGCGGGCGCGGGAGAGGCCCCCAGGGGAGAAACCGGCCCTGGAGAGGCGCCCTCAGTCGCTGCAGACAAAACGCAGAAAGCAAGCCTGGGCCCCGGGGGAGAAAAGTAACTGAGGTGACCTTCTGCCACTGACATGACTGTCGGGCTGGGCATGAAGGTGAATTAGGCCGAGGAGAGCAGAGGAGGGAGAAAGGCAGCCAGGAAAGGGCATCGCTCCCCTCTCAATGTCACAGATGTCTGTCACAGAGCAGCCACCGAGGTGTCAGTATCCGGCCGGGTGTCGGGGCCATTAACTGTGACAGCACTGCGTGGCCTCCGAACACCACCAAACCGCCCGGGTTTCCCTCTGCACCTCTGGAAGGGAGCGCACTGCGCACCCACATGTAACGGGCCAGGTCCCTGGCCCCTCTGTGGCCCCGTCGCAGTGCAGATCCCGTCCCTGTGCTCCCCACGGCTTCCCCGAGACAACCAGACAGGCCCCAAGCTCTGCATTCACTCCTGCTGCCATCTGGGACCAGGGGCATTTCCACACCGCGAAGGCGGGCAGGAGTGGTGACAGGTAACCCACCTCCCGACCGGCATGGAGAAGCGTGACACCGCTTTACTAAGGAAGTCTTTTTAATTCCAGGTGAAACAAAAACTCCACTCTTCCTGCTCTGCATGAGGGTTTTAGCTCTGACGTAACTTTCCAGCCAAGTCAGGTTTCCCCCTGCTGTTCTTTTCTGAACCAAAACCAAAAAATGCCCAGCTTTCTTCACTTCTCCGAGGTATGCTGCCACCTGCGTGACGCGACCCGCCCCAGAACCTGCTGCCTTTCAGCAGAGACCCAAAAGAGCGTGACAATACATACACACAGAATACTGTTTCATCAGTGATACACTGCATTTAGGCTTAGAAAAAGGCCCTCTGATCTCGTAGACGGAGGCAGGACTGGAGGGAGCTGGCAAAGTCCACCTCAAACTCACAACAGGAATGTGCCACCTCTGGTCTTCTAGGCAGCCTCGTGCACAGGGCAGCACCACTGTCCGAGCAGCCCAAGCTTTTAAAAGGAGGGGGCAAGAGAGCTGGCAAAGCCCTAGAAACCCCTCTCCCAGACACTCCTTTGTGTCTGTGCACAATTCCCTTTGTCTAAGGTCCCCCTGACCAAACTCCTCGCTTCTCATTTCAATCAAAGTCTTTTTGTACCTGGGCATAACTCACCAGCCCAGACCTGAGCCACCCCATGCGTGGATCTGTTCCTTCTCTGGGGAGAAGAGGGCTGTGTGCCCAACCTCCCTGCTGTCACAACTGTTTAAAAAGCAGGTTCCTAGAAACAGTTTCATTCCTGAAGTGTGAAGGTCACTGCAACAGCATAAACAAAATGGAGGCAGTGGAGTTTGCAGCGGCCTTCCAAAGCCATGCAGCGCCTGACAGCCTATAGGTCAAAAGAAAACCGCATCAAGGGCAGGAAAGTCTCAATCTGTGTCATAGCACAGGAAGAGGATCACGAGCTAAGTCAGTTTATCCAAGTCACAACGCCCCCAAGACCTTTCGCAGAGGGATTTTTGGTTCACACACAGAATGACCGTGATGGACTGAGCTCAGAGACACCTTGAGAGGCATTTTTCCCATTCTTTATGCGAGGCTGCCCAGCCGGCTGCCAAGCCCACCAGCTCCTCACATGCAAGCACACGTGGTGCACAGGTGATGGGAAGCAGAAGCAAGCCACACACTTTCACTGCTCACCTGCACCTGGCCTCTACCTCACCCTGCCCCTGACGTACTGGAGCAGGAGCCAGAACACTCTCTCAGTGCTCACCTAGACCTGGGTTGCAATCCTATCCCAAGGATGGGAAACAAGACTGGTACAAAGCCTGCAGAGAACTTCTGAGCACTCCCAGGGGAGCTCTCTGCAGAAAGTCAAAAGGTTTCCCAAACTACCAGTAACACGCTCTGCTCACTACACCAAGAAACTTTTCTGCCCTTTCACCAGTGGTTAGTGCCCTCAGAGCCTGTTCACTAGAACCAACAGGCAAGGTAGGGGCTTTTGCCTCACTTTAAACCAGGCTGCTACATATCAGCCAGGGCAGTGGGGAACACCAAAGCCTTCCAAGGGACAAGCAGGCCCAGTGTGCCCTTTGGTGGGACCATGAAGGTCATGCTCTCCTCTGCTGGCTTTTGGCATTACCCAACAGCACCATAACACAATTGCCTTCCAATAGATTTTCAACATTTCACAGAGGTGTGGAAGCAACCCCTGGGCTCGAAAGTGGGACAAATGACCCCAGGAACTGGGCTGACCAAGGGGAAGCTCCCTTCTGTGCCCTTTGCAGGTCCCAGCAAATGCACATCCCACAGTGGAGTAAAACCCTCCCTTAACAAATAGATCCACTTCACACCATAACCCCGTGTCTGCACCTTCCCTGTCCCCTTTCCCCCCCAGTCCCTGTCCAAAGCCAGTTATTCTCTAAAGGGAGAGAAAAGGTTAATCAAGTCATTCCCCTCCAACCATCACCCCCCTCATCACCACCAGCACTCTTTCTCTCCCTTCCCCTCCCCCTAATCTGTGCAGCCTCATTAAAAGAGCTTTGTAACTGTTTAGGACTGGAACAAACAATCCATCCACTTTGAGAAGGACTCTGGGACAGGAGTTAAGGCACTTTTCGTCTTAGGCGACAGAAATTCTTCTCAGCGGTTTCTACTTAAGGGGTGGGGGTGGGGTGGGGTCGCAGGACTCACTGCTCTCCTCCATTGTACATACAGACAGAGGTCAGTAATCCCACAAGCTGCCAGCACAGCTGAGGCACCTCTGACATGGAGCAGGACGGTCAGGAGAGTGGATTTCGGGTTGCTCAAGAATCAGTGAGCCCCTCTGAGATGTCAGCAGGGGCTTCCCTCTCCCCTGCTCCCAAAGGAGCGTTTCTCCTCCCAGCCTGTCCTTGGAGCATGGGCCTGGAGCGGCTTTTGGGAAGGTGACCTGCTATGTCCCAGCTGCCTGTGGGCTGGGGAAGTGGGTTCTGGTGGCTCCCCATCGTGGCCTGGCGCAGAGGCACACCAAAGGCAGGGAGCCTGGTGGGTGTGTGATCATTAGCAGTCTAGTCACAGGCTCAGTCTCCCTCCCTCGGTGTCTGATCACTGCCTGTTCCCTATGGCAATACAGCTGGTGTATCTGGGTCCCTCCGCAGCTCAGGGCAAGAAAGGAAGAGTTCCCTGACCCTCACCAGGGGTGACCTGCCACCAAGCTGCCACCAAGACCCTCAGACAAAGGGACATGGGGAATGACCCACTGTCTCCCATTCTCTAGGAAAGGGGAGACTGGAAGGGGATGACAACGCAAGCTTTCTGACCCTGTGGGGTGCGAGGACTGTGCACCATAACTCAGCACAGGCAAACAGCTGGGAGGGTGGCACTGCAAAACCACCTTTTCCTCCCTCTCCTGCATGGAAAGGCTATCGCCACCAGTGGAGGCAGACACCTGTGGCATCAGCACCACTCAGCCCTGACCATGACATGATTTCCTACTGCCCCGGCCTTGCTGCAGCAGCAACCATATCAACTCCCTCAATAAGGAGGCACCCCCCTGCCACCTTCACCAGGGGAGCACCATGATTCCTGCATCCCTCCTCCTTCACCTTCAGGAAAGCATGTCAGCAGCCTGACACATGCTGGACCCCTCTTTCCCAACTCAGCCTCTGCCAGGGCTTTTATTTAATTCTCTCCAACACGCCTGGCTAGCTAGATAGGTTTTATTCAGCACAACAGTCAGATTAACAGTACAGATAAATACTATCATCAAAGCACAAAACCCTAGTCCCGGCGTGAAGAGTCATGCCTTCTGCCATGCCCAGAGTCCTTGTCAAGCTGCCTACGTGAGATCTGCTGGCATTTCTAACGTTCCCATCACCATGGTGCCCAGGCGATCAACGGACAAATAAGGACAGAACCGAAGGGCAGACCTCACCATGGATCTGCCCGAGCACTTATATGGCCCGCATCACCCAGCTATTGGAACATCTTGCTATCTCTCATGTATCTGTCCCCGCAACATTTCCCCCCAACCCCACGGCCACACTGTAATTCTTCTCTACTTTTTTTTCCCCCCACCGTTATCCTTTTTCTTTTCTCATCAGCACCACCCTCCCGCCTAGGGGAAAAGGCAGTATGAGGCTTCTTCTACGTGACTCCTGAGGACAGACAGACCTGGACTCTACCTGAGCCGCGTTTCCTCGTCTGGGGAAGAGGAAGGGGAGGGGAGAAGGAGCAAGGGGAGGGTTAAAGAGTATTATCAGTAGACACCCATACAGAGTTGTCTAACCTATAGCTGGGGAACAGACGCTACTCCACAAGTTTACTGAGGAGCCGGAGGCAAAGAAACCCCTGTTTCAGGTGACGGTGGAAAAACTCTTGGTGAGCGAAAAGAATTGTCCCAGGAACCAAATCTGGCAGGCAGGCAACACGGAGCTGCTCCGTGCCACGCTGGAGTGAGAGCTCTGCCTCAGTTCCCATCGAGCACAGCCTAACGTGCAGCTGTCACTGGAGAAAGTAGAGATATAACAGGCTAGAAACAAAGCGTGCAGTGCTTGCATGACTTCAGTTACAGCCGAAATGGCTCCTAATTGGGGAGTTACCTTCCAGCATCGGTGCTGAACAAACAATGTGAATAACTGATTAGTTTGCAAGCGACGTTTATTTTCACGATTATGGGAGATGATCTGGCCTGAGTTCTCTCTCTGAGTGCAGAGAAGGAATGGCAGGAGAGAACTAACCTGTTATAGTCTTTAAAACGTAATCCATGCCCACCTCGCAAAGAGGCACTTTCACGTGGGCACTCTGTCTAAACCCCTTAACATCTCTTGGCAACACGGCCCCTCTTTAGAAAAGAGATTTATAGGGCAGGTTTGCACAGAAAGCTGCTTTTCTTTTTCCTTAAAAAAAAAAAATAAAGAGAAAGAAAAGGAGGAAGAGCTGGTTTCTAATCCCTCGGGAATGACAATGAGGCAAAAGTAAAAGTGACTGACAAGGAAGAGAAAAACGCGCGGTTTTGTAATCTCGGTGCAGGAGATACGTATTTTGAAAAAAAAAAAAAATCAATCTGGAAGAAATTCAGGATCCATTTTGTCCTCTTTGATCTCTGTTTGTTTTTCCAGCTAGGTATTTTGAACTCCACTCGGCGGCACAAACCCCAGCTGGGACCCAAGGCAAATACCGCCGAAACACCCTTTTGCAATGTCAGGAGACCCGAGCACGGGAGGCGAGGCTGATGCAAGAAGCCACCGCGCTGCCTCCCTGCCCCACTCAGCGCCCCGGCCCCGGCCCCGCCGGGACCCCCCGGCCCCGCCGCCGCGGGAGCCCCACGCCGCGGGCGTGCAATGCGCGCACACGTGCGCGGGCACTCCGCACGGCGCTGCCGGCCGCTCCGAGAGCTCGCGGAACGCCGGACAGCCCTTTCCCCCCACGCTGCAGCACTGCACGCACGCACACACACGTGTGTGCGCTGCGGGCACCCACCCGGACCCGGTGCCCGCAGCGCGGCGGCACCGCACCGAGCAGGTGGGAGGCAAGGGGGGCGAGATTTAAAAAAAAAAAAAAGGGAGAAAAAGGTTTTCTCCGCCTCCCCCGCCACAAAGCCCCCGTCCCGCCGCCGTGCCCGTCCCCGCCGCTTACCTCCGCGCTCTGCAGATAGAGCAGCGCCGCCAGCCCCCAGTGGATCCAAGTGAGCAGAAAGTTCATGGTTGCCGGCACACGCCGCGGAGCGGGGCCCGCTGCACTCCGCCTCGCCGCCCTGCCGCCGCCCCGCCGCGCTCTCGCCCGCGCCTCCTCCGTGCCCGCCGCCGCCTCCTGGGGTGCCGCCGGCCGGGCGCTGCGAGGGGCTCCGGGGACAGGGGAGCTCCTCTTCGGGGTCTCCGGTTTCACCCCTCCATAAGCCCGGCTCTCCGCCGGCCCCTGCTGCTGCTTTCGGTGGGCGCTCCGCCGGGCCGAGCGCAGGCTCCGCGGCCGCCCCGCCGCCGCCCGGCCCCCGCCGCCGGGCAGTCCGAGCTCCACAGCGGCGCCCGTCCGCGGCCGATCTCCCCGCGCCGGGGCAGGCAGGCACCCGCGCCGCGCTCGCTCGGTTCCGCGCACTCACGCCAAACTTTGGGCGGAAAGTTTCAATGCATCTCTTTTCCTGCGCCCCCCTCTTCGCGGCGGCTGCCTCCCACGGCTCCCCGAGCCGGGGTCGCCTCCCCTGGGGGAGAAGGGGTTGATCCCGCCGCCGCTCGGCCGGACCCCTCTCCGCAAGTCGGGGTGGTGGTGGCGGAGGGGACGAACAGAGCGCTTTCCTCCTCTCTGTCTGTCTCTCCTCCTCTGTCCACCGCTTAAAAAAAAAATTAAAAATCAGAATATTAAAAAAAAAAATCCAACCTGGCGAGAGAGGGAGGGCAGGGGGCGGGGGGGCTCTGCAGGAAAGGGAGGGAAAAAGAAAAAAATCCCAGCGGATCAAAGTATAGGTGGGGAAAAAATAAATTAAACGAAAGGATAAAGCAAGGCAGCAAGCCAACAGCAGGTCCCGGTGCCCGGGGAGGGCTGCTCCCGCGGCGCGCTGTCCCCCGCTGGCGCGGCGTGCGCTCCTCGCCCCCGGCGCGGCAGCGGCCGCGCTCCGCGCACTCCAGCTGCGGCTCCGCGCAGCGCCCGCTCCCCGCGCAGCGCCCGCCCCACCGCCCGCTCGCCGGCGCTCTGCAACTGCTCGGCGCGGCCGCGGGGAGAGACGCTCCGGCAAAGTCCCACCCTCCCCGACGATTCCCCTCCCTCCTCCCTTCCCCTCCCCTTTCCGCGCTGGGCGAAAAGGCCACGGAGGGCCGGGGTCCGCCGTCTTCCCCGCCCGCCCCACTCGGGACCGCAGCCCCCCCGCCTCCCCCCGCGGCTCGCACATTTCGCCCCCAGCCTCCCTGCCCTGCCTTTTCCCCCGGCCGCCCCAGGAGCCGCGCTCCCGCCACCCGTTCTGCCCCGCCGATGGATGCACGTTCAGGTCAAAATTCACCTTGCCCGTGGGAATTGCTCCAAAGTCCGGCAGAGCCATTTGGGGGAGGGGGCAGTAGGGGACAAATTGTGGTCACAGTCATCACCCGTCGCCCCAAAGGCCTTTGCTTTTCAGATACGGTGGTTTCTTAGCACCTATGTGCTAAAGGGGTGGAGGGGGGTCATCCTCAGTTGGGTTTTATTTCTCTTTATCCATCGCCGACGCCCCTCGGCTCAGGGCCCTGCCTGCACTGGCCGAGCCGTGCCCCGGTGTGCGGAAGGGTGTCATACTGAAGGGGTGAAGATTTTGCCAGACAAACCCCACCCTGCTTTCTGGGAAGGTTCTTGAAGGGCAAAGAGGCAGCTTTGTTTCATGGGGGTTACCGCAGGCTTTCCCCAACTGAGCTCCTTCGCTGGTGTCACGCGCAAAATATCCTCATATGGGATGTATAGAGTAACAATATGCGTATGTCAACATACACAAACCTCTCTCCTGCCACCTCCTTCCAAGGACCCTGGGTGGCGGAGAGAGTGGAAGTCCAGGCTGGCAAATTGCTGGGGCTCACCATGGGCTGGAGGAAGGGGAAGGGGAAACAGCCACCGAAGAAAGAAAAGGCTGTAATATCACTGGAAAGCAGGTATTCCAGTGCTGTGCCACAGGATCCTACCGATACAGTCAGAGCATTGGCTCTACAGAGGCACCTGCTGGCTGAGGGAAACACATGAAATAAATAAAAAAGGAAATAAAAATCTTTGCTTTCGGTAGATCTTAGGCCTGCTTTTCCCTTTATTTTTAAAGATTTTGTGTCACCCCTTTGTGCACTATGTGGGGTTGTCGCCTGGGTCACACTGATCCCAAGGAAGGCTGGGAAATGAGTGACAGGTCGGTCTGAGCAAGGAGGACTCCAGCTCCTGTCCGGCCCCTCCACTGCCCCGGGTGCAGGGTTGCACCCCACACCCCCGGTGCCCACAGTCTTCCTTCTGGGCGAGGGGAGAAATCCAGCCTAGTCGAAAGCCTGGAGGGGAGCATAATCCCTTTCCCCTCAGGGATCACATTTCTACAGAGGAGTGGTGGGTGTTGCTCTAACATTGCAAAAGAATCCCTTTTTCTTTGCTGTCTCCATTTTTTTGTTTTTTTCTTTACTAATTGTTGCGGAGGGTTTCTGAAGAAATGTCCTCTAAGAGATAGGGGAGACTTTAAGCTCCCCCCCAGGAAAAAGAGGGGATATTTCGCTAACTGAAGGTAAAGCCAAATTAAAGTTCCCAGAAGCAAGAACCGCTTCTGACTCTCTCACAGTTCACTGTGAGCAGCTCCCTCCTTACGCCAGGCCCTCGCACTTCAGATTTGGAGCAAGCAGGTAGCTTGCTCAGTACTTTTTTTCTCTTTATTTGGTAGAAGGTCCTTTTCCACTCCCAGTAGGTCAGCGTTTTATGAATGAACATAGCTCTACTGCAAATAACCCGCAATTTTAACACTCCTCTGGATGGGTGAAATCCCTCCGGCTGCTGCACTGCTGAAAGTCCCACATAGAAATCGCACAGGAAAGATTAAATCCACGAGTGGCAAGAGGGAGCCTTATCCCCTTAAAGCTACAATGTACTGTAAATAATGTACAGAACCCAGCTTCTAAAATTACCACTACGGGATTGCTCATCTCATTTTACGTTTCATCTGGATCCTGTGATCTTCCCACCTGCCAACATCCTGTTACCAGTAGAGCGGTGTATGTGAAGTTTGTGCAAATGGTCATGTACTTGCCTGAAGTCTGGCACCAGCAAGGACATTCATGTGCCTTCCACGTTAACGTTACACCATAAGAAATACCGATATTGCTATAGAATCCTCAGCGTTCGTGCTAAGCACCGCTCACCGAAAAAGCAAATCAATGTGTGTCCACACTGCTTCAGTAGCCTCGTTGTCTTTCCCCATGTCAAAAGCTCCTGAGCCAGAAAGAAAGATAGCATCAACAGGCAGAATTTTAAATATGGAATACCTAAAAGCGCGAGCTCCGTGTTTAGGCACTTAAGGGAAGACGCGTGATTTGCAAAGAGGCTGAGTGATGACTTATTTGGACCTGTGAGACGCTGAGAACTTTTAAGAACCTGACCATAATTTAGGACTTCGTCTTGCAGATTGAATTCAGTGGAAGCTTTGGCATTGACTTCAAAGGGCACAAGATCAAGCCCTTATTTAGGGCCTCAAAATACGAAATTAGGAGCCTAAATTTAGGCATCCATTTTTTAATACCTTGGCCCATGTTAGTAATACCCTTTGTCTAATCCCTCTATTTAACCTGAAAGAGAGGAATGTCAGTAACTCTTTACCATCTCGCCTAAAAGAACTTGTCTCTGACAAGGGGGAAAGGCAAGAAAAGCATTCCCCTCACTTAGTTTATTTTTTCTCCCCTCGCTCAGATCCCCAAAATAACAGCTGGAGCAAGGTTAGCGGAGGAGCTCAGGGCCCACTTTGAAATTGGAACAGGAAATGTGAGAAATGCGGACGTTAAAAAACAAATGAAAGAAAACAATATTTTCTGAGAATTCCATCTTGTGGGCAAGTCTGGGGGGAATCTGGATTTGGATAATCTAAATTAGGAGAGAAGTCAGGGAAACAAAGAGTAATTTTAAACATTTTAGTGCCAGAGCTATTTCTTAATACACAGCTCACTCTGACTTCAAATATAGTCCCTTAGTGCTGAGCCTGGAGAACAGCACAAGGAAAATCAACGTCTTGATCTGGCCTTCTAGTGGAAAAAAGGCCAGAATGGAGTGAGCTGCTGAGAGAAGCAGCCAGGTGAACGGATCCTAAATGTCCTGAGGTACTTAAGGTGCTTCCTTCCCTGTAAGAAATCACAGGGACACAAGATGCAGTAACCAGGCTACAGCCGAGTCAGCTGCAGCATGGTCACAAGGCAGCAAATCAATTAACCACAACAATCCTTATTATTGTGATTATTTTCGTGTCGGTTGCACTAACAGGGAAGGGAGCAGCTGTAGGTATAACAAAAGGTTGCTCCTCTGAGATGCTTTGCCAACGCTCCCTCTACTGTGGTATAAATAGAATACATGCAGCGGGCACGGGCAGTACTAGGCTCGTATTTGCAAGCATTGGAGATGCCCATGCACCACCCACTGGCAGTTTCACTTGCCTCTGTCACTCAGGAGTTTGTCCAGAGATCTGCAGCTCCTGGAAAGAGAGAAAAATGCTCATTAACGTGCAGCACCATCACTCACTCTGCCCTCCTGTGCTGATTTGGTACACAGGGTGCTTCTCCTGTAGTCAACCATTACAGCTGGTTATGAAGAATTGTTCCTCTTTCCTTCTCTCCATCTATATTTTCCTGTCTTCGTATGATCCTTTTGCATCAAGCAGCAGAGGCAGTGACAAGTGAGTGGAGGTAACAGGACAGGTCCTCAGCCATCAGCAGGATTGTTTTACTATCTACAGAGAGATCAAGAGACGCAGCCAGCTTTTTTCTTGCTGAAACTACATGTAATGTCAGCCTAAGGGTACAGACATCTTGACCCTGACTTGTATGTCCCCAGCTAATAGAGCTGGTAGGAATATACATACACGGTTATTGCCATAGTACTTCACCTTACACTTACATCACAGTCCCCAGAGAAGCATCTGATGGGGCAGGCTTATGTATTAAATCATTTCCTGAAGGGGAGAATTCATTTGGGCTCATTTATTATCATTTGTCCTGGGGTTCATATTTTCCACTCCCAGCATGGAAGTACGTATGGGTATGGGTCTAAGAACCAAAGGCTAATTTCAGAAAAGCTGTTCTGTTGTTTGAGGTTGATCACTTGATATTTGTTCCAAGTGCTGGACATATGTTGCTTGCTGAAGGAGGTCTGACTTGCCCTCAGATTTCAACATTTTGGTAACTACCAAACAAAAATAATACTAAACTCAAGCATGCCCATCCCTCCCCTGCAAATCAAGTGGCCATTAGCAATACTGACTGGAACAATAAATAGACCTACACAACAATCAAATCGCATAAATGATGCATCAAATGAGTACACTAACAGAGGAACACAGAAATTGGACAGTCAGCACGTGCAGTCCTCTACACAGCCAGCAAATGGGACTTCAGTCCAGAAGAACCCACAAAGCATCTATTCTACATGCCATGGGCCACAAAGTGCCTCCCAGCACCTCACACCAAACTTCAGAGCTCTATCAAAGGCCAAATACCACAAACGTAATGAACCACAGAAAGAGAGAAGAGCACAAGGCTGCCTCCTAGCCCTGGCAGTGGTAGGCTGTGGTTTGCACCAGTGCCCCACACGACCATCAGAAGTTGTCAGTGCCAAAGAGGAAGGTGTCAAACCCCAACTGGTGGTGTCTATCTGACCAAGGAAAAACTCCCTCCTGCCCACAGATCTGACAGTTGGATTAAATGCTGGGGACACGGGGACAGGGTCACCTTGTAACAAATCCCGTCTTTTCTCTGGCCACTCACTCACCCTTGCTCCCCTAGAAGGAAGAAGCTGCAGCAGAAACCCTGATGCCTCCTCCTTCCAAGGCAGGAGGAACCCTTCCTGCCTCCCTTCAGGAAGTGTGGGATTTTTGCCACGCAGGCATGGTGCCAACAAGCGCTGAGCCAACCTCCTCTCACATCTGCTTGGTAAGACTCGATTGCCCTTCTGCAATGAAAGGAGGAGATTTGAGAGTTACAACTTCCTTAGGGTGAGAAGCTGGGGAGCAGCTACTGGCCAGCCATTTGTGGTTCTTCATGCCAGGACACCAGAAAGGCGTAAAACGTATCTGTATAAGCAACACCTATGCCTCTTCCCCAGCAATTAGGGTCTGAGGGAGAGAACCACCCGATCCCCAAGCACCACTTCCCCACAGGTAACTCTCGACCTCCTTGCACCACTTCCTCCTCCCACCCCCTTTCCCCCAAGTAACTCATGATCATCCCAGACTCACCTCCACAAATGATCTGGGGCCAAATCCCTTCAGGAAATTCTGTCCACTCAGCCATGCAGGCTACAAACCCCAATCAAAGGATGCTCCAATCAAATCTACAACTGGATACCAGTTAAATATTTCCATACTGAAACTAGATTATTATCTGGTGTGTAAACCACAAACCATATATACAATTGTAAAGCTTCCATCTCAGAGGTATATTAAAGTCTGGCTCTACACTCCAAAAACATGCAATTTTTTTTAAATAACAGACTTCAACAAATTGTTTTGGATAAACGGAAATTTGATAACTCTTTTGAATCACAGTTTACCCAGGATAGTATTTCAGTTTCGTCAGGACTTTAAGTAGAGCATATTGAATACAGTTCAGTGAGCAATTTCATGAGAGCACATTGGGTTGCTCAAAGCAGGGGAGTTTTCTTAAATTCCTTCTGTCTCTGGACTCTACAGATGCCCACACACCTTGGTGGCTGTCTGCCCAGAGCCACACCTTCACGCCCAAAAAAAAGGCTGGGCAATACTCCAGCTAATAAAAGATGAAAACAAGGGCAAATAGGCTGTTAGGAGGGTCTTAAATTCTCCAGCTCTCAGTCTCCTGGGGTAATACTTCTCAGCTCTGGAACTGAAATGGAGCCCATACAGCGTTTCTCAAGAACAGAATTTGAGAGAGAGCCTTCTTCATCCTTGGCCAAGCTCATCAGCCTCCTCCTTGCTAATTATAATTTCCCAAATCTCTTTTTCCTTTCACCATTTTGAAAGCAAGTTCTTAGGGCACGTCTTGGAGGAAGGAACTTTGGTCTAAACAGCTTCAGCTTGAGACAACACTTCACTAGTGTCAGTTCTGGGAAAACTTCATTTACATTAGTAGGACAAAACATAGCCAAGGCTTAGGATGCCTGAGATGCCAGAAATGCCCCTTTTCTTACAAATATGATATTCATAAATGAAAGTACTTTTGAAGAAGATTGGCAAAATCTGAATTGGGTAATAGGTTTTCTGATGTCACCATTTCACAGAAAGGTCAATATTAAAACCCCAGATGATTTAAAACAAAAACCGTAGGGGCAACTACTCATACATAGCTGCCATCCATCAACAAAATTAAAGTTCAAACATATGATCAGTTTCATCATTTCCAGCTTATTTTCTGCCCATCTAAAAAGAAGTGGTTTTTCTGGAACTAAGCAATAGGTCAAGAGCTTAGCTTTTGGCGTCTATAGTTTGGTAGAGAAGTTGCTTTTCAACATTTTCTCTTTTCCCATATATGTTACTTTTCTCCCCAAGGGGAAATAGTAACTCTTCCAAAGGACGATGGACAGAGGAAGGGATGTGAGTTTGCAAATTTCCAGCAAATCTAACATATTGTCTCTATCCCGGTAACAAAAAAAAATACAGAGCAGCTTTACCCCATCCCCTTCATGGACATTTCATGAGAGTTACATTGTGGGTGGACTGGCATCTTATCCACCTGCATTATGTCACAGGGCAGCACAGGACCATCGGGGCAGTGCTATAAACCTGCACAGGGCAATGCTCTCTTACCATTACAATGTGAAGCAGCAGCACTCTGAAAGAGCAAGCTGCCTTCCTAGCAAAGCAAAATACACAGTCCTTACTCCAAAAAAACTTGCTATGAAGTACCTAGCAGTTTGTTTTTCCTGAAAGTCAGCCATAAACCAACTCTTACAGCAATGTATTTATATCTGGATAGCCCATTTCCAGAGTCAACCAGTTTGCTAATACAAGAGAAGTAGGCTGAGTTGGAATAAACCTTCCCTCACCCTTTAGAAATGACAGCATGATATTTCTTTCCATCTCCCTTTCTCATTTACCCCCCAAAACTTTCAAAAGCCCAAAACGCGCTCTCTACCCAGGATTAAATGCTTCAGTCACTTTACCTTTTAATGCTTGTAACCCTGAAGCTTGGATGGGAAAAAGCCCCTCCTGCCCATTCAAAATACCTTTATGCCACAGCTGGAGCTGCATGCCATTAGTTTTTGGGGGTTGGCTTATATGTCTCCCAGCTGCCATGCGCAGTGCTGTGCTGGGGCCCCAGGGCATGCCTAACATCAGGACAAGACAATCGTTCTCTGAGGCAACATTCCGAGTACATGTCACTGGCTGGGGACCAGGGTTGTCAGCAAAATAGCTTTTGCTTCACTCAACATCAGCCCAGTTAGGTGAAATAATGTGAGCTGAATCCCGTTTTCAAAGAAACTGGTTGCACAACCCAGTGCTATCTGTGAAAACAAACAATTAAGTAAACGAAGCCAGGCAGCAAACTCAATGCAAGAGTAAGTGTGTTTCAGGCAGTGCCATGCCTGGCTACCTGGTTCTGCTCTGGAAGCCAGCAGTCCTGTCCCTGACACTTCTGTTTGCTCTCCCCCTTGCCCACTGGCACATTTCACTGTATTTCACTTGGGGAGTTTGCTTCGATCCTTCGAGGTTCTGGCATACTTGGCCGAAGGGACCCTGCAATGGTGAATGGCTCCAGCTGCAAAGCTCTGCTAAAGCAGAATTTGGGGCCTTGGATTTAGATGTGCTTTTCTGTTCAAGAGGAAGACGGCTTTGCAGTCTTTGAAGGGAAGAAGTGACTTCCAGAACAGAAATACCTTACTAGTTCTGTTCTTCAGTTCTTTCATTGATGAACACCTCTGCTGTGTGTGTACCCATGTTCCTGCCCTGCCTGGGACTGAGGAGAAGTCTGGGCACACCAGGCTGGGCTGGGCAGAGAGTGCACAGTGAGGAGACAGATCAGAGGCTATGGGAGGAGGTGCTGGTGGAGGGTCTGTAGCCTGGAGGATTTCATGGGAGGAGAACAATCTGTCAGTTCACGATGTAACAGAGCACCTCTGACACACGGAGGACATTGAGAAGCCCAATGGCTACCACCTTGGAGAAACAACTGGTTGCCAAACGAGTTGTCTTCTTTAATAACATACATCCTTGACCCAGGTGCAGGCCGTGTGCAGACTGGCCTTGCTGCTGGACAGCATCCTATGGTGCAGAGAGCTTAGACTGCTGGCCAGGAGCTCGTGCCAGGTTTCGGTCAAAAGCGCTTGCCTTTCATTTTGCTCTGGACTGAGCAGTGGGAATGGAGGAGCTGCATCAGCCAGCGCCGATTTCATCTGGTCAAATGTTTGGCATAGGCAGATGAGTCAAGACTCGTTAAGCAGCTGCTGAGGTTGCCTGAGACAGCTGTGTTTTTCTCCAACAACGTGCACGTGTGCTTCAAAGAGCAACTATGGGGTCAGCTACCTGCTCTCCCAGGTCTGCAGCTCATCCTGGCATGGGGAGGACTGGGAGGATCATGCTGGCAGTTATCTCCTGGCATCCCACCTATGCATATCTGGTCACTTGGGAGAACAAAGTTCTCTAATGGGGTCACTGCTGAGGCAGGCCCCCAGTGCAGGAGCAATCTCCTCACCAGACATGGCTAAGTAGCAGAAACCAGACAAGAATCAGGATGTGGGCCACATGGAGGTCCCTGCACGCTGCTGGACAACAGTTAGTCAGAGGCACCCAAGCACACAGCTAGAGCCGGCCAGTACAGTGACTCTGTGCCACCTTACAGAAGATGGCCCATGCTCTGTCATTGCAGGCACTTTGCGGACAGTCACCTGCTGGCAAATGGAAAAAAATTATCCAGGGCAGTTTATTGCTGTCTCAAAGGTACCAAAGATTGTCCAACTTCAAAACACTACAGGACTGAAAGCAAAACAGCCAGTTGCATCCCAGGAAACTTGTGACTTGTGCATATTTTACTCTGATCAACACTAGTAGCTAAGGTGGGAGGGGATCCCACAACAGCCAGCACACATCTGCAGGCAGAATGCAGGCAGAGTGAGGTAGGAGGGGTCAGGGTGGACTTTCTAAAACACCTTCCTTTGGTGGAAACTCATTCCCTATTGGTATTCTGCGCAAGGTGAAGACTACTAACTACAGAACTAAAAATGAATTATTGATTAGTTGAGTCAAATGAGCATGACTCAATGTGATTTGTTACAGGCAAACAGAATAAAGTCCAAACTGTGCAAACCTGGAGTTTTAAAAAGGCCAGTTTCCAAAGCTGAAAACAATTCAGCTTTCAGCTAATTCAGCTCAGAGAAAAATGTGATCAGAAGAAATGGAATAGTGGGAAACTGAATATTTTTACTGGTGCTGAAATATCACAATTGAGAAAGAAGGCTTGTTTGGAGGCAAAATAAAGGAATCAGAAAACTTAAATATGTAGACATTGGTCTCTCTGTATGGATTTATGTGTATGTAGATATGAGGGGGAAGAGAGAAGCTGGTAGCAATGGTTAATTTGCCTGATAATTTAATTTATGCAACTGTAGAAAATTGATAGAGGGAAAAAAGGGCAGGAAGATATTTGTGGACAGTAGGTTTAAGAGCAGTAAGACAGCTTTTTTTCAAGTGGAGTCAAAACAAAGGATATCATAAAACAATTCTCATCCATTTCTATGTGGAAATAGTTGTGAAATAATTATCCAATAATGATACAGAGAACAGATGTAGCCAACAAATATGACTGTTGTAGACTTTGGACAGTGACAACATGTATTTCCTTCCCAATAGGGACTATGGAGATTTTTAAACATTTAACAGAAGAGTAAAAAACCTGAAGGCAGTGATTTAAAGTGAATTCACACATCAAAAAATAAACAAAATACAAAGCATTAAAAAGAGCTGGCAGAAAAAGACTCTGAGGGGCTTCGACAAGTTTTAGAAAACAGGTTTCAAGGTGGCATTGTACCAGTATTACAATGAGTAAATAAAGAAGGTTGTGTGGCACTGCAGCAAGATACACAGAAAGCTGGTAGAGGCTCCATTCCTGAGCTTTACAATTAGTAAGAATGAATTAAAGGAGATAGTATAATTTGCATCAGATATGTAGAAAATAGATCCAGTTAGAAAAACGACGGCTTTTACCAGTGAGATTATGAGTTTGCTTGACAGAGGTAATAGGGTTGATGTAATTTACTTGGACTTCTTCAGGCCATTTTAGTTCATGCCATAGGATGATACAAAATAAGCATGGATCTTATTAAATGGATTAAAAACTGGCTAACTAGTAGGTCTGAGGAAGTGATACTGTAAGTGAAGAGTCACCATTTGGCAGATGGTGCTTTTGGCCGAGCTCCTTCAAATCCAACTCAGAAAGATATATGCAATTATTCCTGTTGAAGTCTGAAGATGGCACAAAGAGGGAACTATTAAGCAATGAAAAGGATATGTGTTTGGTGCAGAATACAGATTGCCTGGACTCCTGCAACCACAATGCATTTTAATGCAGAAATGTATGACTCACAGCTGTGGAAGAAAGCAGGAGACCTCCTACCAAAAGGGGATTTCTACCCAGGCAAGGCAGAAAACTGGAGAGGACTTGGAGGTCATGGATGTATCTGCCAGGGTGAAATACGGTGTCAAGGGTAACAAGATCCTGTGCTGCAAAACAGGAAATATTAAACAGGAAAAGGGATGTTACATTATCCCAGCCTTCAGCATGAAGACAACTGCTGCTGGGATCACTGCATGGGTGGGGAGGAGTTGGAAGGGTGCTGAGAAGAGCCAGAGGATGACTGCAGCACTGGAAAAGATGCCATGGAGTAGAGCTGCCAGGATGCAGTCTGTTCATTGGATGAAAGAGAAGGTCATGGGTGATTTGGTCATGGCGTATAAGAGTCTTACACTGGAGATAGCAATGCAATAACAAATGGTTCTCTTTGGTTTAGCAGTTACAAATATTAAAAGAGCCAGTGGGGGGAAATGATGCAAGGCAATCTCGGAGATTAGAGATGAGGCAAAAATACAACTGAGCAAAATTACAAGAAGCTCTGGTGGATTTTTTGAAAACTGGAAATCTTTCAGTCATTTCTCTTCTAGAAAAGAGCTTTAACATTTCTCCTTAATTCAAACAGGGATGAACTCAGGAAGATCCTTTGGCAAGTGTCATATGGATCAGATGAGGTGGTCACCACAGTCCCTTCTGCCCTCTATTTCTGACTCTGTTACAAAAGTTGATGGATTCTGTGGGTATATTTGTTGCTTGCTCTCATTGCAATAGGGATTCATGCCTTCCTGCTGGTCAGTCTGTGATGTTTCTCCACATTGAGTAGTGATTCCCTTCCTGACGGCCTCTTTTCCTTCTTCATATCTGTAGCCAGAAGCAGCAGACTGCTTCATTACCTTTCCTCCTGCTTTCCACGAGATTCAAACTCTCACAGGCCACTCCTGGCTTCCCACAGCTCTATTCCTGTCCCAGTGTGCCCAAGTCTCCACTCTCCTCCAGCCCTGCTCCTACTGTTAAATCCCAAGAGATGTCTCTGCAGAAAAACCCTGCAGATGCCCTGAAAGACGCCCATGTCTCTCTGTTCGGCTACAGAGAGCAGCTATGCAACTGCCTCAGACTTGAGTCAGAGGCAATTTTTTTGGCATCTAAAGGCACCTTTTGAGCAGGTAAGGCAACTGTCATGATGAACAACTTGCCCACGTCATACCCCAGGTTTGTGGCAGAGCAAGAAAGGGACTCAGAGCAGACACTCGTCTCCTGTACCAGCATTCAAACCCTTGGACCACGTTTGATCTGTTGGTTGGTTGGTTTTTCCCCTAACAGGGAAGCGACTGGATGTTCATGCTGCCCACACTCCCCCCTGCTGGTCACACCGGCGCTGGATCTGCTCATTTTCTGGTTACTTCAAAATCTGGAGGTGAGATACAGAAAAAGATAATGATGGCACCTGGTCCTGTGCCTGTAGGTATATGGGTTTAAATATCTCTCACCCATGTGTTCTGACAGGACATGAATTTCAGCCTGGATGAGGGGAGCAATGAGGAATGCCTCTTTATTCAGCTGATGCTAGCAAGAAAATAAACCCCATGTAAACACAGTCACCCAAGCCAAGGAAGCCTCTGCCTGCAAATGCCACTGTAGGAAAGACTCAACAGCATCAAAGAGCTACACAGAGGTGATTGGGCAGACGTGCGAACAGGAATGTCATTAACTGGAATGTGACCTCACACTTTGCATGACTCATAGCTGGAAGTGGAAGTGCAATCCCATTACCTGCACCCTCTGACAGTACGGTCATAACCTCAGCAGAAATAGATTGCTAAAAATTAACTTATTGGTATTGTTGTTGTTGTTGTTATTACTAAGAAGCCAGAGACAAGAGTACTGACTCAAAGGAATGGTCTGTCCCCTCCTGCCAGCCATTCTTTGAAGACAGGACTTTTCTGCTGAAAATAGGGATTAAGGAGAAAAATGAGTGAAGATTTCCGTTTCTGAGATAGCTGGTAATAATTAACATGCGGCTAATGGAGGGGCATGTTAGTTGGGCTTTCCAGGGAATGTATTCTAGCTGTGAGAAGATGGAAAAATTCCAGAGTGAAATGCAACTGGCCTTGCACCTCATATTTCTTGTGCTCCCCAGATCCCATCAGGCCATTAGAAGGCCTGACCCTGAGCATACTGAAGCTACTCTGAGCATTTTCTTTGTGTGTAGAGGACTTTTGGGCAAGGCTGCTAAATCTCAAAGAAGAAAACCAGGATTATACTCCTGTTGGAGAGAGCTGAGGCTCAAGAATCCCATGGGACACCTCCATATCTTTGGTAACATCTTTCTGCCAAAATAACACTGTCGTCTCCTGCTGAAGCTCCCTCTCCAACCAAACCCACTCTCTCTTTCACAAGAAGTTGGTTCATCAGGGAAAATACTGCCCAGGCTTTGGTACGAAAGGACTCCAATACCTACTAACATGACAGACCAGCGTGTGGTCTGGTCTGTAGGCTGTCCATCACTACTAAAACACTTTGACTAGAGCAATAAGGGAGCACAGACCTTGCTGTAACAGGGACAACACAGCCCCAGTAGTGATAAGTTAAATTTTTAGTATATCTCTGGCCTATCTGGTAAGGAATCCAGCACTGATTTCCTCCGAGGTAGAACACTTCTCACATTGTTAGCCCAGACAACACTACCAGTTTTCAAGCAGGGAAGCAAAGAGCAACTTCTCCCAACAACTGGGATTAGACACATTTATATACACAGAGTAAAAAACACCATCAGTTTGTGCTATCATTGTTTACTATTGCATATGCAGCAGGACTAGCTCAAGATAGTGTAAGAGAAATAGTTGAAGTCGTACAAACATGTAGATTCTGGGGTATTTATGGGACAAGATAGCATAGTGAGGAAGGACAGATAAAGTGGTGTAAGGAGAAAAGAAAATGAGAGATTTTGCCCAGGGCAGTTGAGAGACTGAAGGAGACACAAGTTTGAATGAGAAAGCTTTAAACATCAGATGGTCTCCAAAGAACATTTGTGGTTTTCCTCTTCTTCATAAACACAGAAGCAGCCTAAACAGGGGGAAGTAAAAAACACACTGAAATCTTAACTCACATTAATAGCATATAAAAAAGAAAATCTCACTCCGTGCAATTTCTTACAGCTCTGTACAGGCAAAGACTCACATGGGAAAGGGGAGTGAAGGACCATTAGTAATCACAAAACCCAATCTCATGTGATTGCCATCCAACCTTTAAACAAAAAGTCTTCACAATTTGCCAACCGTAACCGCAATTCTATTGTCTTTGCTCCCGGGTCCCTCAGCTCACAGTTACAAGGCCACTCATGCAGAACACCAGGTTATAATTCTGATAGCTGGTGGAGACAAAGAGAAAGTCCACCAGGGAAATATAAATATTGTTCTATAAAGATCACCAACCAAATCTACTCAAATTCCAGAAGATAAGAATCGTTAATAATTTCCTGCTCAACGTGGTCAGCCCTGGCCTCTCCTGCAACCTCTTGTTCCCATGAAGATAACATTTTTTGAATAAATTTTTTTTAAAATTACCCAAAACTAAAGCAGTTTTCCCTTGAGTAAAACTTCTGTCCCTAATTTAGCCAATGTTGGCTTTAGGCCATCACACTTCTTTCTTCTCTAGTGGGTTGTATGGTGCATTTGGAGGAATGCCGCTATATCTGAAATGCTCAAGCACTTTATTTTAAGCAAAATACAGTTTCCATCCACCTCCGAAAGGCCTAAGTATTCCAGGAACTAAAAGCTACCCGCTCATCTTACCAGATCACAAACTTTTTCAGCTGTCCCCAGAGAACAAAATAACAATAAGTAAATTTTGAAGTAAACTCTGTCTTTTAAGGGCTGATGAAACACTTTGACTGCAACTATGCAGAATGAGTCTCTGGAATTATCTATCAGTGGACTCCAGCGCATTCAGACTCTCTCACACACTCTAACAGCTGAAAGTTTACAACCGTGGTGTTATTTTCAAGCATTTCCAAAACCGTTTTGGTTTGGTGATACATTCTCTTCAGTTAGAGAGAACATTTTGCAGGAGCTGCTCTCTGGCTCTTCTGGCTCTGAAAGATCCCTACAGCAGAGCAGCTGCAGAAGTGATTTGCCTTGTAAGAAGAACAGTTTAGTCTGCATCCCAGGACAGGGAAAACAGGACCAATCGTTACTACAACAGCATTGTGTCATGGTCTGCAAAATATCTGTAGCCATGACCACTCCTTACGACAGAGCTGAGCTCCCTGTGCCTGCTTTGTGTTGCTTACTCTTGAAACTCCCACCCAGGGCATTTCCTTTTGTGCCAGTCCCGCAGGAGCTGTCAAGCCATCCAGCTATGGAAGAGAAAACTGGTTCTGCTCACCAGAAATGTGGCATTTTGCTTATTGCCATGCACCAGGGAAAACCACTTTTGGGAGCCAGATCCAAGGGCGGGCTTGCACGGTGGGCATTGGAGGTCAGTAAGTTATCGCTTTATTTGTAAACATGAGAAAACTTCATCTGGAGTCAATAAAAACATGAAGTCCCCTGGGGCCATTTTCCAGAGTCAAAAGCAATAAATTCAAAGAGCTCATCCTTACAGAGAAGGGAAATTGGCAGAGAACAGCAGAGTAATAATATGTTACATTGTATATCTATAGGGCCTTTGATCCCTGGATATTTACAAATATTAATGAGTCATGCTTCTCAACCACCTTTTTGGAAGGTATCATTAGACCATTTTCCAGATGAGGAAACCCACAGGAGAGAGAAGTGATCCTACTATAGCCACACAGAGCGTCTGTGACACAGCCAAAAGCAGAAACCAGATATTCTTGCTTCCAGTCCTTTGTTTTTAATTATAGCAACATTCTTCCTCTCATATTTTATGTTGTATTTTATAACAAGTCATATGTGAATACACCTATGTAGGACATTTCTTGCTGGTTCACTTTCCACCAGTCACACAGATATTTTAGTCCTTACACTAAATGAATTTTAACTGACTCCATTACAGCAGAAAACTCAGTAATAAATATACACTGTAGTCACGCAGAGAGTGTTCCTCACACAAAATAGTAATTGACTTGACAAGCAGCAACAGTGCACTGAAAATTTACGAACAGATGCATCTTAAATGTTTGAGAGGGAAATTTTAACTGAAGAAGAAGAAAAATGCTTCTATGCGTATGAGTGAATGCCAAATAACATCGTGTTGTGCTGCCTTGGTCAAGTTCAGCAGGTCTGCTGCTACAATATCTTAAGGGATCAATTTTAAAGAGACAAAATTCAGGGTCTGTTGGTTTGATGCAAGAGCAGAGGTAGAAAAGAAAGAAATGAAAAAATTGTCAAGTATTCTCAAGTATGTGAGAAAGCAGCTATCTATAGGCTCCTTTGTTGTGGGGGAGCTGATAAAAGAAGCAATGTTCTTTGGTGACACACCACCTAGCACTGCTTTTTTGCTCCTGTTGTGGGTAAGCAGGACAGTTGTCACTGCATGACCTAACCCATAGCAGCTCTGCTTTCCTCTAGAACACCAGAGCATTTTCTTTTATTTCTTTTTTTTTCCTTTTTTTAATTTTTTTTTTTTTTTAAACAATGTACAGACCCTTTGCATATAACAGCTCATTCTTTAAAGCCAGAACACTATCATAGAGTTTAGGCTAATGGGATAGCTTCATTTACATACAGGGCCAGTACTTATTAGCTTATTTCTACAGACCATATCAAAACATTCAGATACTCCTGTCTCCTCCCTCTGAAATCTATAAATTCTTCCCACCAAATCCATAGATAAGGGGATGAGCCAGGCCTCTGCACCAAATCTGTTCCTTACTGGCCCTGAAGTGGTGTGGCAATTTCATCACATTATCATTTTCTCCCTGGCTTTCTCTTCAGCCTCACTCTTCTTTGCTCTCACCCTTGATTTAGCTATTTGTTCTTTCAAGAGAACAAAGTAATTGCTCTGGATTTTACCAGGGGATGTTTTGCTGGTGGGATAAACCTGTCCAGATGTTGGCATTTACATCAGAGCTAGACGTCTAGACTTATTTTAACAGTCAGCAGAGAGAAACAGGCATTCTGGGGCATGGGTAATCTCATTTTAAGGTAGATGTTGAAAAGCGCTCAGATGAACCAAGTCCTGGAAATGCCTATCTCTCTCCATTGGCTATAAAGATTGCCTGAAGCAGGAGCTCAAACATTAACATCAAAAGTTAAGAGATTAAAGTGTATGGTCCTCAGAGTGCATCATACAAAGGCACTTCAATAGTCACCGGGCTTTGGGTCTTTCATAGTACATCTATGTGTTTTTCATGATGTTATCAAAGAGTAATAGAAAATAAGGAAAAGGATTTTCTATGAAGGAATCACAACCTATACTCCTTGTCTGGGAGTGATATCCACTCACATGCCTGAAGACAGTTAGGCTTAAGCCTCAGCCTCAAACCCAACAATTTTGGTTCAACTATTTCTGCTGCCATCAGTGAAGTTAGATTGCCTTTCTCAGCAAGAGGAAGAATGACTCCACAGCAAACTTCATTCGAGGGAAGAGCTGCTTGTCTGGTGTCACTGAGCAGATGCCAATAAGATGCAGTCTTCCATAATGTTAGCTCATATTTCCCCAAAGTCATGTGAGGCAAAATACTTCATCATCTCTAAATTTGTATCAAGAAAGTGTATCAACTCAGTTGCCTTCATTAGCACAGTTTGCAGCTTGTCACCAGTGAGACCTCATCTTGTCCACCTCATAACAGGAGGCCACACTCAGATTCCCTCCAAATCACATCAAGAGTAGATACTGCAGTTACTACCCCCACTGATGATGCAGCCAGAGACAGTCCAGCAGCCCTCAGATAGCAGGCTTTTAATCAAGACTGTAATCACAAAATACTCTTATATTGAGACACCAGAGTAATTGCAATATCAGTATTATAACAGGCGGTAGAATAAACTCAAAAGCCTTGCCACCCCCCTCCCCAAGTCAACCGTTTCTTCATGTTCTTCACACTAGAAGACAACAGATAACCACTTGGGCAGATTCCTGCTTTTTCCTTTCTTTAATAGTAGGGCTGACTGTCATTTTATCCATATTCCTTTTCAAATTTAGCTACATTTGCACAACGTCAGCATCTCAACAAGACCATTCAGGACACCATAACTGAAAAGCCTGGTTTGTTGTGAGGACTCTCGTTCCCTAAAGGAAATTTTCCAAAGACGCCTGAGCAAAAAGGGATTTCTTTTTGTAAGCTTGCTCTAAACTACCTTCCTAATAATGTGGAAGTATTTGGAAGATCGGGCCCTGAATGGTCTTCTACTCTCTGCTCTTCCAGTATCCAACACTGCTTTAATTTAGCTTGAGTCAAAGGCCTAGTGGAATCCAAAAAACTATCCACAATGCTAGTTGTTCTGCCTTTCAGACAATCTACTGGTAAGGAGTAATTTCCAAGCATTCCCTCTTTGCATTACAAACTAAGATTGTTTTTCTCAGTTTTCTTTTTCTTGTTCTCTAGGAACACTTATTGGCAGAAGTGTCTTTGTTTCTTAGAAGTTCATCAGCTCTCACCATCTGTTTCTCCCATGATGTCACCGCTCTCACTTTTGCCTCATCGCTATTTCCACAGCAATCAATCAGAATTGGATGCCTCAAATGTCTGACCTCCACAAGGAATTAAAAAACAGAACACAAAGGATGTGAAGAACAAAAAGGATAATGGGAATCAAAACCAGGGAAAACAACTGCTCAATGTCTCCAATTGCTTCTAAACATGATTCTTCTTCTAAATTTCTGTATTATGGCATCATCTTTTGAATGCTTTAAAGTTGACTTCCAAAGAAGAGCTGTTTAAACTTATAGACTTTAAGAGGTATATGTTTAACAATGTTTCCATAGTGTTTTTAAGAGGAGTGATTTATCTTCAATCTTGTACTCAGACTCCTATAATCTGAATATCAACAGATGGTGTGAGAACTATTGACAAGTTCTTACATCATAAGAAAAAGAAAACAGCATTTAGCCATTTTAAGTTGAATGATTTATTTCTTTTTCTTCATATTGGTGCCTAATAAACACAGGAAAAGAATAATACCTTTGTTAATAAACACTCTGTAAATTTAGACATGAGGCATCTGTTAGTTCTGAAACATACATCAAAATCAAGGAAGACCCCAATGCAAAAACTTCGCTGAGAAACAAGCAAACCATTCCCTCTTCCCATTTTTCTTTCTTGTCCTGATCACACAATGTCAACAAACAAACAAGGCCATAAATCCGATTGTATTTTGACTTGGCAGGGCACCTGTAGCATGTGCTTGCTCTTACATAAAACAGAGCTTTCTAGCTGGTTTTTATTGCTCTCTCTGGTATCAAGGTGCCCACAACATTCCAGCTAGGAGCTCTTCACTGCTTCTGGGGTTGTAACTATGCCAGAAATACCACTGCAAAAAGGAAGGCTTCCTTTCCATACACCAGAAATAATAGTTTCCACAGATCCTCAGCTTGCACAGGTTAGTGTGACCACAGGCATCTTCCTCAGCCCCCTGTTGTGTCTATCATAATGAAAGCATTTGAAAGCGCTTTGTACACTAAACTTCCTGGAACCAACGGGTGGGCTCAGTATGCCCTTTTGCAATCTGAGCATCCATCTAAGCAGCCGTGTTCCTCATGAAGTCCCAGCGCTGCGTATGCTGCATATCTGCACTAGCAATTACAGCAAAGGGGTGCAGCTGAGCCTGATCTCAACACAGCTGAAGCTTAAGCACTGCCAAGAACAGAGTGTGTTCTGTGCTGTTTTAAGTATGGTTTGTCTTCATAAGCAGGAGCTCTCCTTGTTCTCATTACCTCTCTTGAGTGCCAGAGTCTTTGAGGTAAGCGAGAGAGTCCTCTCCTTCCTTGCTCACAGTAAAAACTACTTGCCTCAGTTCGGAACCTCATTTAACTAGAAATTATCCCTCTAGATGTTTGTCTGTCTTCAGTGGAGGATCTGTTACATCCAAAAGAACATATCCATATGTGTCCCTCCAATAATCTCCAGGAGAAACGTTTTCTCTCTACTTGATAATGGAGCCACCTCTCACTCACCTCTCTCTCAGTTTCAGCTTCAGATTGTTTCATGAGTCTTTGATTTTATCCTTTCACCTCCCCAGAAGGAGATTCCTTTTCTCTACATCTCATACTTGGGAATGGAGAAGAATGAGTACAAAACTTTTTACCGGATTATGTGTCTGTCTTGTTAGTGGCACACATATCTCGGTGCATCAGGATGAAGAGGTTGTTCTGAATAGATGATTTATGGGGTTTTAGTGGGAGAGAGAGGCTGTGGTGGAATAATTTTTGTGTGTGGTGTTTGGCTAGTGTAAGCCAAGCAGAAGGAAAGGAGTATTTATGGTCCCCAGAAAATGGTGTTTGGGTTCATCCCAGAAAGTGGATTGATAAAATGATCATTGTAAACATATGAAGGGACAATGGCTGTGTTACTGTGTAGTCACCATACCCACTTCCCAAAAGTCCAGTGTTCCCTTTGTACGGTTTCAAGCAAGACACCCATCAGTGCCACCCTCTTTTTCAAACATTATACAAGTGTAACTGATCCTTTTCAGCAGTTATGGATGAACACACCACTTCTGAAGGGTGAATCAAGGAGGGCCTCAGTAATCTCCAGTTGCAGTCTCTGTTTCCACATATGCATACTCAGACTCTCCTCCTCCACCTCCCTCTGTCCCTCATCCTTGGTTTCAGCTGCCCTTTTCCTCATCAGTTACTCTCCATATCTCACTTTACCCCACAATACTCTCCATCCATCTCCCACCATTCACCCTTACATTCCCCAGCCCTACCAGACTTAAAAGATTAGGGCACGGATTTTTCCTTGTGCGTGTGAACAACAGTGGGTGGAGTGGCTGCTGAAATCTTACTGGCTCTGCAATATGGCCAGTGGGGTCTGTGTGCACTTAAAAACAAAATCTTCAGGGAAATCCTGAAGCCAAGCTAAGATGTCAGGATTTTTCTCAAAAGACCAATAGATCTGTAGTTGAGAAAATGAACCCCTGGCACCAAACAAGATAAGCAGGAGATGTTAAAAGTTGGGCTGTTTGCCTAGAAATCCTTCGTACTAATCCCTGCCTTTGACTTGGAGGATGACCTAGAGGGAGACTGCTAATTTGCCTGTAGATGATGAGACGGCTTCAAGAGGAAGAGCAAGGAAGACCTTTAGCATCTTGTTCCTTTGCCTCACCTAGCCTGGCAATGACCACTTCACTCAGCTGTACTGACCCAAGTGTCTGTCTCATCAAAAGAAACCAGAGTTCAGCATCTATTCTGGGAAATACAGATGGGAGTGAAGGGAAGGAGGGGGGAGACCCGTTTCCATGGTTTCAAGCTCTTTCTTTCTCGATGTTGCTTCCCTCCTCTTCAGCAGCTAATTTCTCCAGTTTCAGGGCTCAGGCCCAGCTCTGCCTCCTGTGGCATGGCAAGGTCTTTCACAGCTTGGCAAGTCCTTCACTGAGGGACATGGCAGGGAAGCAACTGGTCTGCTCCTGTTCACTCCAGGGCAGACTCTGCCACATGTTACACCTCAGCTTTCGTTGAGTTTTCAGGTTACTGTGCCCCATGCAGCTCCCTCCATCTGTCCAAGCTGCCCCTCACACAAATGAGACACAGCTGCATGTCTGCCTTGGCTGCCCCACACCATGGGAGTTGTAATACCTCTAGAATAAAATATAGCCCTTCTCTGTCCTTCTTTCCCCAGGGCAGGAGGCTCTTTACAGCCCCACTATTTCCCTCACTTAGCCCCACTGAAAGGACATCCCAGCAACCCCATCTTTTCAAGGACAGTGACCCACTGATCTAACTCCCTTAAAGGCTGTATCCACATAGGTCCTGCTGGTGTCCTGGCAGCAGCTGAGCTTACCCTGCTACAGTGCCCTCCATCCCTTCCAGCCTGTGGCAAAGCCTCTTGCCACTTCTCTCCCAGGCACTCCCTCGCTCTTTCCCCCCAAGCCCCTTTCTAGGCAGATCCTCCCCACAGACCAGGGGCAGACTTTCCTCCCGGAGACTCTGTAAAGCAAAAGAGCCAGCTCAGAGAGAACTTTTGTATAACCCTGAGCCCAAGCGATACTTTCCTGGGAACACCTCCCACCTGCTTTTTCTAAGAAGGAATGAATGCAGAGAAGCTTAGAGTTGGGCTCATGACTACAAGTCCAAACACAAGAAAAGGAAAAGAGAGACTGAAAAGCTAGTTACCCTGTCATTAAAATATGAAAAGGATTAAGCTTATCTTCTTCTTAGGAAATAGGGGAGAAATGGGAAGTGGCAGGACAAGGGGCCTACAGTTGAACAAGCTTTGTTTGCAGGATAAGTGGCTTTTATTCCTGGTTAGGAGAATTAAGTCATGTTTACAAATAATGCTGACAGTCCAGCCCTGACTGTGCTCCAAAAATGCAGCATCCCTACTCCTGGATTGCCTCAGCACTGCATCCCCAGAGACAGGGAGAAGCAATAAATTGGAGTAGCAATCCAAAACATGACACACTTTTGAGCAATATTTTCTTGTGCCTTGTGGTACATAGAGGGCTGCTGTCCCCACATCCCACTGTCAATTGCTCTGGTAACAAAAATATTATTGTCTGCACTATGATGGACAATAAAGACCCCTCAGGCTCATTGTTTTAGAGTCGGGATTTAACCCAAGTATCCTTACCACGCCTCAGCCTCTAAATGCTGTGATTCAGTAACTTGGCTGTGGGCTGGAGAGTGGCTCCCTCCCATCTGCTGCAGGGTCAGCCCTGTCGATGGGACAGAGGTGATGTGAGAACCTTGGGCTGGCCTGCAAGAAAAGGGCAAGTTACACCCCTGTGGAAGATAGTGCTTCAGGGCTCTTTGGATGAGAGTAGTTGAGAGGTGATCAGTGTGTCTCCTTTGCCCTCTTGCCCAACCTGTGGCTCTACTCCTGTGGACTCCATCCCACATCCATGAGTTCCCAGGTCCTGTGTCTTCTGAACCCTAGAGGGTACTAGAGAGCAATATTCAGCCTCCTGAGAAGCAGGCTACTTGCTTGTGGTCCCAGAGGTGTCTTTTGTGAAACGAAGAATCAGTGCTCTGTACTTTGGAGGAGCCTTGGAGGCACCAGGGCCTAAGCATCTCTCTCATTCACCATCACTCTCTGAACGAACCCGAAGAGGCACCGTTCAGTGTAGGGAACAGGAAAGCCTAGCAAAGGATATACTCCCCTCCGGAGTTTCAGGGTAGGTGTCGCTGGGCCCTAGGTGATAAAAGGATGTTAATACATGCACCCCCTGACTTTAATAACCAGGGATCCCTTCATTATCACCTCCTCTGCCTTAAAAGACATGTTACTCAGATACTGTGGTGATGGGGACCATGTAAGAACAAGATGTGAGTAGACGAGGCAACCTGTACCACATTATTCAGCCCTCCAAGCAGTGATTCCACGTATCCCAGCATGGAGGAGAGCACACAGTGTGAGCGCATACCCTGCCCTGCCTGGGATCGTAATGCAGAATGGGATCATCCCGAACCCATCCCATCTAGGCACTCATCCAAATTTTAAATGTTCTGCGAGTTCAGACACAAGAGAAACATTTCTGCCCTTTCTGTTTTGCCCTGTGATGAGCACAGAAGAGCAGTAGAGACTGGGTGGGAAGTAAGTCAAGAGGATCCTGCCAAATGATGTCCTTGAAAATAATGACCAGTCTTGGTAACTTGTCTCTCCGTCTTGGACTATGCAGAGTCCTGACATCAGTAAAGCCCTTCTGCTTCTGGAGAAACATCTCTGATTCCTGACAAGCCAGGGTGACAGATGTTAGCAATGCTATGGAGCGTGCTGGCCATTTGCCAGCTTCTTGAGGTTGGCATGTTAATTACACGTGAACGTATAGAAGTTTTGAATCAGCTCTAACCGCTCACAGTTATAACTTTCTATTTGGGCAGCAAAAGTATGCAGAATTTCACAAAGCATGGGTTAAAACAAAAATATTCTTTCAGAGCAGCAGGAGAAAGAACCTAAAGAACATCCTAAAGAACTAAAGAATGAAAAAATGTGCCCTACTTATTTCATAGCCCATTTTAACTTGGTGGAACTGGCACACGTGCTGTATTGCACAGCTGAGCCTGTCCTGGAATCTCTTTTTGGAAATCACTTCTTAAAGGTAAGATTTTTTTGTTCAGAACTTCCTTCCTAGCCTTGGAGAGCCATAATTCAGTGATCCCTGAAGTTGTTCCCAGGGCTCAGAGACAGAAAAAAGCACAGTATTGGGAAGCAAAGAGGGAACTCATCTGATAGCACTTCATGCCATTCCTTCATCCCTTCTGGGTCTGAGATTCTCCTTTCCACCAGCTGCAGGTCTTAATCTCCTCTTCTTGTCCACAACTTCCACTGCTCAAAACTCTCCTGGCTATTCTCCCTGCACAGGTATAGGCTCTTCTGTATATCATGCTAGTGGTAAATTTGATCCTGTCATCACTTGCACGAACAGCTTGTTTAAAAGAAAGAAATGAAGCAAAGTACAGGTTGAGGTGGGATGATTAGTTGCTTGTGGGGTAGCTAATTAAAAAGCTTTTAGAAAGAGCTTGGAACAAGATTTTCACCAAGAAGGAAGGACAGGTCTCCTGAGAGAAGCCAGGAGATGTCTCCTTTCTGTTATCTAAACTAATGATTCAAAAGTTCTAAGTGGTTTAATTTGTTACTGGTTTTGCTGTTCAGATGAATTAGAGAAATAGGATATCCCCAAATATGCTCACAAACCATTTCAAAGAATATCAGACAAACCCAAGCCCTTCTATGGCTATCAGTCAACAGGCATTGACAGTGATGCAAGACCTCATCCCCATCTTCAAAAAGTAACAAAGAGCTCGGCTTCAAGGTGGAAATGGATCTACAGGCAAGATGAACTTTATGTCTCCCTGAGCAGCTCTAAACAGTTTAGCAAAGCAGTTGTGATGTTTCCTGTGCCTTTCAGCATAACTGTTGCTGTCACCTTGGTATTGCCAGAGTTTGAAAGAAAAATGTCAAAAGCCACAATGGTTTTCTTATCATCTTGCAAGCAGGAAAATAAACAACTCATTCTTTCACCTTAAAGTTTGAAAATTCTACCAAAAAACTGTGAAACTCCAGACAATCACTGACCATGCTATTTATCTAAAAAAAAAAAGTATAAGACCGCCATGAGCGGCTCTCTGCTATGTGACAGACCTCACCATATGAGCAACCATTGAGGATTTACTGTTTCTCACATACGTTTGCCTAAAGTACCTGTTTGTGGTCACTTGGATGAATTCTGTTTGCATCCACATCGCTCAAGGGAGGCCCTGCCAGGAAGTGATCTAAACCCCAGCAAGTTCCCCAAGCCCTGCTCCTCGCAGCCATCCCCACCCATAGGTGCAGGGCACCTGCAGGTCAGCACACACGTGGCCACACACAGAACACACCACAGTTAGTTACTGAAACCACACCACGGACACGAGGAAAACCAGACAAGGTTGATGGTAAGTGCAGGCTCAGGCCTAGACATGAATTCAGGGGACACATCCCTTAATAAACCATGGAAGAGGCAGCAGCTACCTTGACAGCAGCAACCAAAGTCCGAGTTTCCATCAGGCTTTTAAATTTGTCAGACCTCCTGCACTAGCCCAGAAATGAAGGCACATTCAAAAGCTATTTATTGCACTTCAGGTTCTGTTTTCACTCCATAAAGAAAATAAATGTTTTGGCCATGAACAGTCAGTTGTTTGGCTTTTGCTATGCATACGCAGGGAATCTTTCTAGTAACATCTTGCACTGTCATCAAATACCATGAATTTGTTCCTTTCCACTGAGCTACAGTCAGGCTTGAATTCCCAATTCATAGACTTTGAACTTGATTCAGGGTAACATTGTTTTAGCTGAGGTTCACAGCCTCTTAAGGCTGTAGAGGGCCAGCCAGAACATCTCACCTGACCTTCTGCTGCCCCTAGGGCATGGACTTCAGCAACTCAAGAGCTACACTTAATTTCAGCAAATCTCTGCTAGCAGTACCAGGAAGATCCCCGATATTTTTGGGTTTTTTTAGTGAAGAGAAGGCCAGGTATTTATTAGGTGTTTTTTCTAATGCAGGTTTGGTAGAAGGAGCCACACAGACAGAAGTATGGTAAAATCTCCATTACTCTGGTCCTTACACCCCACTTGGGTGAGAATAGACCAGACCATTTTTGGTTGTTCTCCTGGGTACGGAGCTCAGGATGAGGTCTCTTAAGCCAGAGATTCTGCCATTTTTGGTGCACAGTCACTGGAGCACTTCTCTGACTCTCACCCCCACTCTCTCTACCCCATCCTTCTACAGTAGTGAACCCTTGAGCAAAAATGACACCTGAAAAAAATTATTTCTGAACGCCGTTTATCCACCACTAATAAAAAAGGCTGAGATCTCTATGTAATTGCAACCAAGAAGCTGTGTTGCAAAACCTGAGCTCATTCATAAAGAGAAACAAAGGAGGAAGCTGTATGCAAGGAACAATTCACACAGCACAGCTCCGTCGGCTCTGGCCCTTCAAACCCTCCATGAACCTTTCCTTTGGTACCCATTTACACAGGCTGTTCCCATAAAACCTATAGGGGGGAACAGAGAGAAAGGTGAGATGATCTTCTCTGCCCACAGGCATGAAACAGAAACTACGTGAGGATTTATGAGATACTTTTCTTTTTGGTTTCACCATCTTCAGAGATTCATACAAACTATTTAGCTAGTATGAATGCTCATGGCCAAATTCCTGTGGGAAAAATTCTTGCTGAGTCAAGCTGGTAGAAAAACAGAAATTCTGCTTTGTGGGAAATTCCAGGACCTCTATTTTCTCCCTACATTAATCAGAAAAGTCAGAAATCAAAACTTTCTGCAGAATAACATTTCCAATATTTTTCTTGAATATTTGGAAGAAAAGATAGGCCAGTGTGACTTTTGCAAGCCACAGCTCCATGAGACATGCACCAAGTATAAAACCTTTTGGAAATTTCTGTGCTGCAATTCCAAAAGCCAGACCATCCTGCAGTAAACAAGTGCAGCAACAGAGACAGTGCTCCTAGCAGCATCAGATCTCCCTGAAGAAAACACAGTGTCTGTATAGGCAACATCTGTGGTCTTGCCTTAGCAGACACGCCAGGTTGGAAGGAGATTCCCTTCCTTGCAGGACCATTTGTTGGGCTCTCTTCTGATATCTGTGCAAGGTGAAAGTATGTTTATATTGTGAGTACTTTCTTCTTCCACTGTCATTACCTCTCCCACACACTGTGTGTGTTCCAGTGACGTGCAAAGGAAGTTACAGCTGACATAGGAGAGGGACAGGCTTTTAAAATGTTCCCCAGAGCCTTGAAACAAAGGCTATTACTAGGAACTGTCAGTGATTCTTCCAGTGCAGAGAGTGCATGCACACCCACATGGCAGCTCCTGAAGCCTGAATTGTGCAATCCTGTGCAGCACCAGCAAGGCTTCAAGCAAATAGTCTCATACAGCACACGCTGAACTGAGCTCATGAGGCTGAGTAAGGATGACTTCAACCCTGCATCCTTTCTCTGCATCAAGAAAAGGAAGTAACAGTCAGCAGCAGGCTGCTTCACAAGGTGGTGCTCAGAGGATGGACCATTTCCAGCACACTAGCACCTGGGACCTCAGCCTCCAAAACCCAGACTGGAATTAGGGTGGGAAAAGGGGCAGGAACAGACCAAGGCCTGATGCTGCTTCTCTGTGCTAGAGCTGCATGGAGTTTCCCTAAGTCGAGCCAGAACCAAGCAGAGATTTCATTAAATAAGGCAGTCCCAGGACAAGGTTTCTCCAAGTGCCCAGGCACCGTGGACAAAAGATGGTCTAACAGAAGTCGGATGAAAGAATTGTTCTGTTAAATCCAACCAGCACCTCCTGCTTCCAGGCTGCTTTGTGGCATATTTGTAACAACAGCACGCCAGGGAGACGGCAAATGCAGGCGTTGAGTTACACTACATGGTGCCGAAGAACTTAGTTTAGGCAGTGAATTTACCGAGGGCTGACTGGAGCACAAAGGGGGTGGTGTGTGGGGGCTCTTCACTGGCAGGCAAAAACAAAAAGCAAAACAAATCACTACAAACTCCAAATGGGAATCAGAGGATAGAAGGGCTGCAAGGCGTATATATAGAGCACAGGAAAAGAAGAAGTGGAGCCTAGGAAACCAAATAGCTGGATTATTTCTTCCTGAGTCAGAGCATGAAGCTTCTGTCTTGCAAAGGTGCTGTATCTTTCATACAGCCCATGCACCAGGAGAACATATTTGGGTCTCTTCAGTAGGCTATAAGAGGAACTAAACAACTACAAGAAGGGATTTCAAATTGCAGACATTGCTGTCACGGTGCTGCAGGGTTACAACTACAAGCCCTGATTCTGCTGTGTGTTTCTCACAGGTGCCTTCCCCTGCTCCACATCCAGACCTGGTTAACTCAGAAGTCCACTCACAAATTGCTCCTTGCAGGACCAGGGTCAGAGTTGTACAAGCAAATTCAGTTTGTGGGATTGACTTTTAGTGAGGCTTAAAAGGCCTAGAAGAGGTGTGAAACTTCCTAAAAGCTTCATCATTCTCACTAATTCCCCCAGACAGGAGAATCAAAGGCTAAGTGACTTGACCACATCCCTCCTTATTCCCTATTCCCAGATCAGGAAACAGCAACAGCATCATGCCACAGTGGTGGGAGTGACCTGTGGCTGTAAGGTTACAGGGAGTAATGAATACCCAGAAAGCTTTCACAGAGCTATTGTTAAGGGGTTTCTAGTGGCAATATTCTACCAAAGCTGAAATCAGGCAGTATAAAGAGAATTAAAGCGAGGGGAGGAATATGCTAGAGTGACAGTCACATGGTGCAAAGGGCTAACACTAGGCTAATTTGATATTTCAGCTCCCTTTATATACATTGGGAATGTTTTGGGGATAAGTGAGATTGCAGAGGACTCCAGCCCAGTGCTACTTTCTCTGCACAGGAGTGAATTCCCACCAATACCACCACCCAAAAATAGACTTATAAAAGTTTCCTAGCTCAACTACCAAACCCTACAGGGAAGAGAAATGAAAAATAGCAGGACTGGCAGCATACTGCAAGACTATCCCCAGGTCTTCTACTTCAAGAGCCAGCCTTTAGGATGAGCAGGGTTTACGCCAGCAAGGATTCATCCGCATGGTAGAGTTAACTCATGCGGTTTACAGTCTGGTGCCCCTCTCCAGTTAGCTGACTTTGCAGGAAAGCAGCTGTGCCTCACTGGCTCCACTCCACGTTTTGGGGGGCTTATCCCACAATCCCAAGGGAGATGGCATGGTTCTACAGACCCTTTCTCAGAGAACTGGGAGGAAAGACGTCTGTCTGACCCAGGGCAAGGGTGGGATTATAGGAAGCCCCTGGAGGATTCAGCAGCACAGGAGAGGGACTAACCTGCACCCACATTACAGAGCAGTAAGGTCAGCAACCTTGGGTTTGTACTCTAGCCCATCTCCTTGACTGGCCAGCCAGCCCCAGTTGAAAAGTATCTCTGATTTATAGCAATGTGGGTGTGGATAAGACACAAGTTACCAGCAACACTGGAGTTATAATCTCCTTAACTCTGCAGTGAACAACCTAAGCAGAAAGGCCAGGGAGGCAGAGTGACTCCAAGAGAGAAACAGGGCAGTCAGGCTTGTAGTTCTGGTCCAGTTGTAGCCTTTCCACTCTCATTCCCTTCACCCAGTGGTCCCAGTTTCACCTGCACAAGGTGGGAGTGGGACATGGCTTTCCTTTCAGTCTCCAGGGCATGGGATCATATCAGCAAGACCCCCTCTCCCTGTCCATATTGCACACACTCATTCCTCCTCCACCTCCACCCCGATACCCTGCATCTGGGCCCAGAGCACGCAGCCAGAAATGGAAGCTGTCAGTGCAATCACTGTGGGTTTCACAACCTCCTATTACTGCAGCTTTATAGTTTATTTGCTCTGTGTGCCAACATATGTGGACACATATTCTGTTCCTGTGGATATACGTGCATCTATGTGCCATGCTACCCATCTCCTAAAGCACAGGGGAATGACAGGCCTGTGAAAAGGTGATGTCCATGATTTGGCAGCTGCACATTTTGTGGTCGCTCTGTGTATCAGATGGGCATGGGAAATTCCTGCTGGACTCTGGCAACAAGTTTCTCCCTTGGCTAATTTTTAATGGCAAAGGTTTTGTAATCACCATCCGAGCCTGAGGAGCAGAAATTCCTGAGGGGTAATTGGCTTTGTCGGTCTGTTGGGCGCACTCAGCCTTGATCTCTTCAATTACTGTACGCATGTACCTACACTCACACTGACACGCTGGTGAGGACAAGCCTGCTGGCTCCATGGATGGGTGCGTGTCTTCAAGCAGTGCAGCCGCCCTGGGAGCTAATGCAGTGCATGAGACATAGGGCAAGGCTGGTCAGCAATGCTGGTCTCAGCTTGGTGGCAGCCACTTCAAGAAAAAGCTCACAGAGGAGACAGGACCTGTGGGGATAGGGGGACAAATGAATTGGGCCATCAGTTGCTCCTCTTCTACCACATGACTAGATTGCTGACCACAAGCTACTCCACCTGCCACCACACAAAGCACCTCATTCTCATTGCCATCAAGGCCTTCCTCACCCAGAAAACTGGCCAGCCACTGTAGCCGCAGCCCTCCCCGTGGAGACTCAGCTTCCACTGGCATGAAGTTTGCACATGCCAGGGTGGCTTATCCCAGATTAATTTGCTGCCAGCAGAGCAGCACATCATCTTAAGACTCTTTCCAGCATAGCAGTATCAATTGGAGGGACATGATGACTTTTTCCTTCCTTAAGTAACAGGGTTACACAGGCAAGAAATTATTGGGAATAGATCAGGCTGATGACCACTTAATGCTGCCATATCAGCATGCAGCGTTTAAAGGATGTATATGACATTGAAGCATGCTTTGAAGCCCCTCCGTGGGGCCCAAGAGGGCTACACAGGCACAAATCTTCAGGCCCAACATCCATTATATCAGATTACACACACTGAGGTCTTGGGCACAACAAATGGGGTCGGGATATGTGTGCACATCCTCCTCATGCACCCCATGCCTTCATCACAGTCTGACCAGTGTGTTCCTCCACACTGTCTTCCATCCATGTCTGTCCCACTCATGTTCCACCTGCCCCACTTGCTGCTCCTGTCTGACTCTGTCCTCCCCATCTCTCCATGGCAAACTGCTACTGCCTTTCCCCTTCCAGTCCTCAGATCTGCTGCCCTTTCCCGGCTCACCCCAGCAGCCGACGGGTTGTTCCCCTGCTCCGCAATCCCCGGAGTTCACCACAGGCAACATTCACTCCCTCGTCTCCTTTAATTGCGGTCAGCACCTCCTAGACTGGGGGGACTCATAAATACCGTGGCCTTGTGAGGGAGTCTTCCAGCCAGTAATTGACTAAACTTTCCAGATGCGCTTCCAGCAAGAAATTAAAAAGCAATGTGACCCTTGTCAAGGGCATCGGCACCCCCCACAACACAAACACCCTCTCCCAGGAAAGCCCCGCGGACGCAAGGCTGGTGGGGCCAGCAGGAGCCACGGCAGCCAGAGGCGCCAGGAATGGGGGGGACCGTAAATCAGGCCTCTCCTGGCCCCTGTTCTCCCCTAGACCCTTATCAGTGCTGGTCAGCATGGAGGCACTGCAGAAGGGATGAGAGCGGGGCGGGCGCTGCTGCTGGCAGAGACAAGGGCTCCCCAGGGCAGGCCCTGCTATCCTGGGAGCCTCCAGACCTGCAGGCACACAGGCTGTCAGCCACCTGTCCCACATCTCTGGGGCAGCAGGCCTGGCTGGGCACGGAGGTCCCTGGGGAGAAGGTGCTTCCTTCTCTTCCCCACTCCTGAACCCTGGCAGCACCGGGGCCTGCAGCCCAGCTGTCTGGGCTCAACTGTCTGCTGCCACAGCCCACCGCTCGGCAGGCCTGGTATCTTCACCTGGGCAGGCTGTCGCTTCCCTGTCCCCTCTCCCCTTTGTCGCACCAGAAACATTCTCAGGGAAAATGAAAAATGAACAAGTCAGGAGCTTCACACTCGGGGAGTGAAACAAGCAGCAGTGACGAACGGGCTGACGGCGTGCACCTCTGCAAGGCACCCTTTCCCCGGCCTCAGCCCATGGGAGCCACTCCAGGTCCTGGAGGGCCTGTCTTGCCAGCAACCAGAGGGATCTGGAGCCTCTCAGAGCCACGGCCAAGGGACCAGAGGAGGTTTTGGGGGGGAAACATGACCTTTGTGTGCCGTGCTCCTGCGCCTCCTCGCTTCCCTGGCACAATGACCACCACAGCAGAAATGACAGTCTCCAGCTGTAGGGCTTGCAGGCAGGGGAGGGGGATTCGGTCTAAGGGGAGGGCATCCTTCAGCAGCTGTGTCGGGCAGAGAGGCAGAGTGTGTGCCGTGGCTCACTCCTGGCCGGCCACGGTTGGTAGCTGTGCCACAGAGGAGAGGAGAAAGCAGAGGAGAGGTCCTTGCAGGGCAGGACAGGGCTCTCTGGATGGGGCACAGAAGGAAGTGCTTGGGGAGTGCCAGTGATTCACAGCATCATGGGCAGGCACAGATAAGTGGTTGAAAGGTCTCTCACCCTGCTAATCCCACTTCCCTCCGATAGCTTTAAATCCATCACTTAAAAATTCAGTGTTTCTCTGTTGGAAAGCTGGGTGGCCTACAGGATGAATGGAGCTCTTCACCCCTGGGGCAGCAGGGAGACTCCAGAAAAGAAGGCCAGGAAGGTGCTGGTATGTTAGCACGTAGCTGGGTTATAATTTACAGGCATACGCCATATGCTTACTCCCATTAGTATCTTGTCTTGGAAGGCACCCAGTCTCCTTTCACCTCTGAAGGAATCAGCTTCATTAGAAAGCACTCAGAGGCCTGCGTGGCTACATTTTTCTGCAAAACAAAGACAGCTACGCAGAGACAAAAGGCAAGCCTTGAACATCAGGCTTGTTCCCCTTTGATGGAGTTAGAAAGATGGCACTTTTCACAGTCAGCAACCTCAAACTGGCTGTGTTCCCTGCAGGGACACAGCACACACAGACATCCCTGCTGCAATTTCAGTGACCTCAGGTGGCACGCAATAGGGATCATCTGAGTTTGCATATTTAAAATAACACCTGTGAGAGGTTGCCCAAGGGACCAGTAAAGATCAATTAGCTGGTAGAAGTCTTTAACTGCATGACTAGTCCACATAAGACAGGACCTTGGGGGCACTTAAAATGGGATTGAGTCCATGCTTTAAGTATGGTTTTATTATTGTCACTAGCACCATTCGCACTGAGTATGACAAATACTGTCCCCCTCCTGCAGTCCTCTAGGTAAGATGCAACCATTTCAGAAGCCCCAAATAAGCCACAGAGGCAGGTGAGGCCTGCAAGGGTCAAACCAGTGTTTCCAGCTACACGGCAGAGCTTTGCCTTCATGTGGACTTGTCTCCAAGTAGCTTGCCCACTCTCCCACCACTCTGTAAGACCACAGCCTCACACTTTCCCCTCCTGTCCCTTTCCATCATATTTCCACCATCTCCATTTAATGAGTGCCATAAAGCCAGCTCCCTGTGGGCAGGCCCAGTGCAGGGTCCCAGATGGAGGGCTGAGGGGAGGAGGGGTGCTGAGTCTGTATATTCTTCCAGATCTCCCCGCTGCGCACTCCTCCACACAGAAATATCCCTGCTCCTATCAGCGGTATTGGAGCTGACGTCCATTGTGACGTGGGTAACGTCCCACAGGGGCCACAAGGAATTATGTCCCCCCGCTGGGCTCCCAAACCCTGCCCGCCCCAGCTGGGGAGACCTCACACTCGCCCCATCACTGGTGCTCACAGGATGCTGCTGGGTCGTGTTAGCTTGCTGAAGGTTAGGCCTGGTGACATGGTGGAGCAGTGCTGGTCTAGACCCACCCAGAGAGCTGCTCTTTGAAATTCTGCTCCCTTGCTCCCTGCAGCCAGTGTTTTCCTTCTTTTGGGCTGTTAAAAGGCCAGACTGACAAAAACCCTTGCATACCCTCCTGACTAGCATTTCCAAGCACTGAAACCAGGACTGCAAGTGTTGAAAGCGCTGGAGCTCAAGCCCACACACCCTGACTGGTGCCTATCATGTTGTCATAAGGAAGGCTTGGATCACATACAGGAGCAATGGACTGTATGCAATAGTTGCTCCAGGCAAGGAGCAAGACTCTCAAGGAACAGCCTCAAAGACAGCTTCACCACCACACCAGCATATACGTACTGTGAAAAGGTGTTTCCATAGACCCCATCTCATTCCCTGTCCTGATTTGACCACACAGAAACCTTTGCAGTAGAAAGAAGTGTGACAAGGCAGTGCAGGGCCAGGACAAAGGGAGTTCACATAGTGGATGCCTAAAGCAAGGTGCTGACATCCTGTCATGCCTTGGTGCACAGGGTCAGAGCTCTCTGACTAGCTGAAGAGCTAAATTCCCTCATCAGCACCAAGCTATGGCCTCAGGTCAAATGCAGCTTCCACTTGAGTGAGAAAAGCAGCCTCTGCCCCTTCCTCCCTCCCTCCCTCCCTCCCTCCCTCCCTCCCTTATTTCCTTCCTTCCTTCCTTCCTTCCTTCCTTCCTTCCTTCCTTCCTTCCTTCCTTCCTTCCTTCCTTCCTTCCTTCCTTCCTTCCTTCCTTCCTTCCTTCCTTCCTTCCTTCCTTCCTTCCTTCCTTCCTTCCTTCCTTCCTTCCTTCCTTCCTTCCTTCCTTCCTTCCTTCCTTCCTTCCTTCCTTCCTTCCTTCCTTCCTTCCTTCTTTTCCGAGTATCCCACTCACTCTGCCCCCAGACCTCTTTCATGTCTTGCATTAGCAGCCACAGGAGGGGACAAGCAGGGGATGAGGGATGAGGGAGGGCTATGCTTATCTCTCCCGCAGGGAATTTCTCACCTCCACTCCATTCTGCTCAGCTGCCTAGGAGACAGCCCTGTCACCAGAGACAATGTCTGGCCTGCTGTGTTGACAAAGTCACAAGAGATGTGGAGTGCACATGGAGATCAAGGCAGGGCTGACACAGGCTTTAAGCCCATTCCCACTGCTCTGCTCATTGGAGAAAGGAGGCGGGTGTCTGGGTGGGAAGAGGAGAAGGGTTGTCTTCTCAACTGTGCCAAGAATCAGGAGCAAACCTTGGCTGCTCTATTCCCCCAGCCCAGCTGCTCTCAACTGCTCACACTTCCCTGCCTGGTCCCAGACAGAGTCAGCACAGGGGTGACTGCTGGAGGCATCACTCCATGACCTTTGCAGAAAGGGCAGATTTTTTTCTTCATATCCAAGCAGCTCCTGTGTCAAACACACCAAGTTTTTGCTTCCAGACTCTACAATGAAGCAGGCTCTTCTGGACAGGCATCCACGAGCACATTGTCTCCTTCCTTCTGTTCTGCTCTCCTATGGCACTGTTCCTCATCTGGATGATTCCTCATTCAGATGCTTATCTGCCATGTTTGGCATCAACCCTTAGATCTGAGCACTCTGCCCACGATCCTGCTGCACCCCTGTTTGCAAAGGATCATGATGATGTACGCTTTAACTGCCTGGCAGAGGAGGGCAAGTTAGCATTTGCCTGGCAGTTTTCACACACACTACTCAACCCATTGCAAGTGTTCATCCATGCCTCCATTTAGCAGAGTTCCCTTACCAGGAGGGGTTTGCCCATTTCCAGAGACTGGGACCAGAACCATGGCGACACTTCCAGCAGCAAGAGCAAAGCCTTGCTCTGAGTGTCCCCTCCCTGCATATTCCCAGATATCCAGGCTCTGTTGCCTTCCTCTCACAGCCCCCCAGCTGCTCCCACCACCTGCCCCCTCCGTTCCCCAGTCTGCCCTTACTGCTCACTCGGTTAAGTGGGAAACTCCGGTGTGTTCAGTACATTCAGAAACAGCACTGCAGTGCTGGTGTAACAGTGGCCGTGCTTCCAAGAATAGAAACATTGCTTTAAAAAACCACCCTATACCTCCACATGTCTCAATTCCACTGTGAGACTGACAATAATAAAGGCCAGCTTAGCCTGAATAGCTGGATTTTTAATAGTGCTCAACTCTGACTGAGGACAATAGTGAATCCCACCCTCCGAAGGGCAGCAGAAGTGGTGCTGAAAAACTGGCCGGCAGTACAAGCCCCAGACACACCGCAGTGTGGCTGCAGGGCACCTCACCAGGAGAGAAGAACAAGTAGGGCTTCCCCTTCCCTAGTGCTTTGTCTCCACCTTCATGTTGCAAAAACAAAGAGGTTTGGGTGTGATCCCGCCCTGCGCCCAGCAGCTTCAGCAGTTGCGTGCACAACGTGCCCGCTCCTGATGCTGCTCATGGAGGAGGAGGGCGCCTGTGCCCTTGGTACGTTCCCCAGCCCCTGAGGCATCATGCTTCTCCTTCTCCAAAGTACACATGCCTGCACCACCACCCCCTTGCTGGCAGTGGAATGGTTGCTGGAGACTTTTCCATGCTGCAAGCCAGGCTGGATGAGGAAGGCCAGGCTCTTCCCAAGGTGCACAGCCACCTCCTAACATGAAATCACGGAGGTGATCAATGCAGATGAGCACGTAGGTTAGTGGGAGGGACAGTGTGTGCTGTCCCAGCCTGACTAAAAGAGCTTATAGTTTACAGCCAAACCTGGCTTGACCTCCTCCGGGCTCACCCTAGGGACCCGGGCTCTTCTTCTCCAGCTTTTCTTTTCTCATTTTATTGTTTTGACCTTTATAGCAATATCCAAGTAAACCCCTCAGGCTAGAAATCAAGGAGCTGCAGTTTTCCTCAGTGGACAGTGGAAGTCAAGAACAAGGAAAGACATGTACTAAGAGGAGCCTGTGGTAAGCAGGCTGGCAAAGCCTGCCAGAGCCAAGCTATACAGTAAGGTTAGCCGTCAGGAGCAGAGCCTCTGGGCTATTCCATCCAGGATTTATTATTTTTTTTTAAAGTCTTCCTCTGCTTTTTCCAAACTCCAGACTCTGGCAAGCATTTTGGACAGCCTGGTAACTGTGTGCTAAGTTTGGCCTGAAAGCATATAATCCTAATGAGAATAGAAAGACCTGACTCTCTCCAGGAGCTCCTGCTAGGCTTCAAAGGATCCAGGACTTACCAAGCAGTTTTGAAACCCATCCATGACTTCTGGCCCACTTTCTGATCGCTGCCGAGGAAGGAAGGCTGTGTGCATGCCTGGGAAGGGACATGGGGCTAGAAAAGGAAAGCAGGGGATGTTCAAAGGGAGTGAGGTGGGAGAGCCTGGGGTCTTCACGCAGTGGAGGACTGGCTGGGTGGTTCATGTGCCAAGAGGGGACCAGGAAGAGCAGGAAGGATGTGCACAAGTTTTATTCCTGTTGCTGAAGAGGGTGCAGATGGCACAGTGGAGATGAGGGGGTGGGAGGGGAAGGAAAGAGATCCATTAGTGTCCAGGAGGGAAAGCAGGGCAACAAACACAGGCACAGAGCTGGGAAAGCAGGGCTGGGTGTCAAGGGACATGTACAGACAGAAGAGGGCTAGAAAAGACAGCCTGGGAGCACACACGTTAGCCTGTGTGGGTGCCCACATGCATCTTGATTTGGGGCTCCCATTTCTTCATCTGCCCAATTAGCACCAGCCTCCCAGACCTTGTAATACTGTAAACATCTGCCCCAAAGGAAAGTGCTTCCTATGGCTGGAGAGGCTCCAAGAGAGGCGGCCTTCTCATCCTAAACACTTTCCACCTTACACTGGTTTTGCTGCACATGTCAGAAGGGAGCAAATATGTGTTTGTTTCAGCAGGGACACTGCTCTGTGCACAGATAAGTAGGGGGTGATAATTTTCACAGCCACTACCAACACAACAGAGGTTCCCCTCCACCACCACCTTGGCAGGGAAGAGAAATGCTGTGTGTTTTAGCAGAGATATTTGAGGCTAAGGAGTGCGGAGAGGCCATGAATGATGAAAAAATAACACCACCACACAAGTATTAGTTCTAGCTCAGGATATCACATGAGCAGAAGCAAAGGGGAAAATGGAGAGCCAGGAATGCAAGTCCAATATAGCCACTGGAAATAAAACAGCAGAGCCCCTCTGTGCATCCTCCTCTTGTCAGATCTAATATTGCCCCAGTTAGGACTGCACGTGAACATGCTGCTGATGGAGCATCATACAGATGAAAGCCTGATGGTACACCAATAAGTATGTGTGCTACACTGTTAATGCAAAGGGAGGCTATCGCCCCCATAGGCACCACTGGCACTTCAATGCCTGATCTCTCATGGATTAATACAGATCTGGCCATTCCATTTCTGGAGTGCCTTACATTAAAAGCCAACTGCAATACATTTAGCAGACTACAGAGATGCCCACCTGCCTGCCAGCTGCTTCCTGCTGCTCTGCCGACTTGCTTCATCACTCCCTCCTTGTGAACATCAGCCTTTTCGACACCAGTCAGCAGCAGTCATAACTATTACTTAATGTCCTGCTCCACAGGAGCTGCTTGCCCAGAAATACAGAAGCAACAGCCTGTCTTCTCTGGAGGGTCCCAGGCTGCATCCCTGGGGAGAAGCCAGCCCCATCACTCACTCCCCACCTCCTGGCAGTAGCGAGGTGGGTGGCATCATCTTATCCCACACACAAGCGCTGCTGCACTTTGTGCTCAGAGCTGGCAAGGCCAGAGCGTAGCATCATTCTGTACCCCAGATTGTAACGCCACAGTCCTCTTTGCAGTCCCAAGAGTGCGCGCGCGTGTGCGCGCACACACACAGAGCACACATACTTTTAGCCTGGGCCCAAGCAGAGCTTCCAATGCAGACATGCTCTCCTACTCAGCACTCATAGACAATGGAAATGGTCTTATTAAAAAAGCTGTAGACAGAATGAATCACAGCCTCCTGCAGGCCTAGTCTCTGGGCCGTTCCCAAAGAGATGAGGATGGCAAAAAGCAACAAGCTCATCGCCTGGAGTTGCCTGTTAGCTTTATGCAGCACTGGAAGGAACCACCCTGCTTACCACTCTGGGATAAGGCTTACCCTGAGAAAGGAGTGGAAAGGAAAAGCACTCCAGCAAGACAATGGAGAAGCCCCAGGTCCACAGCAGGGACTGCTGAGGAGCAGCAATCCTGGACTCACAGCCTACGCAAGGAGCCACAAACATCAAGGGATGCAGGCAAAGGTAATGCAGCAGTGAGAGAAAACAGAACTCCACTGAGGAAGGCAGCCCCAATGTTTGCCTGGGATGCAGAGGTGACTGTCTTGCTCTGAGCTGCTCTGCTCTGTCCTAGAGAACATAAGAACTAGCACCTATTTGACTTGTCTTTCCCAGTCCTGGTTTCAATTGCTTGTAACTTGCCACTTTCACCACTTGGGCTGACATTTTCCAGACAAGGCATCTGCCTTAGCCTGTTAAAAGAAAAAGAAGGGGGGGGAAACAAACCCACACACATTTAGGGATTTTGATCACTTTCACAATACAAGGAAGAAAAAGAGGTTATTCTGTCCATGCTAAAAAAATTAGCGCTTACAAGTGGTTAACTGAGAGTTTACAGTTTAATGCAAGAGCTTGAAATTAGGCAAGGGAAGTGTGCAGCTGCCAAGAATATGTCTCTGCTGTCCCCAAGAAAAATATATTTGAATTTTGATCCAGTTATGAGCTCGATACTCACATAGAACAGATTTGGCAGAGTTGGCAGCTCCATGCTGCAAAGTTTCTGCCCAAAGTGAGTGTGCTGCTTGTCCACACGTAGCTCCCAAGTGCTGAACCAAACCAGTCCTACACTGGAGCATGTGCATCTCTCCATGTCAATGTGTTTGGGATGCAGGGCGTTGATGGAAATTTTACTTTCTCTGCAGACCATAAGCATTTGCCTTGTAAATTCTTGCTAAATCACCTACTGTCAGTTGCCAAGCATTAACTGAAAACACTATCCAGGCCTACCCGAACTTCATTTGCTTCATACACCTTCTGATTTCCGCCATGACCAAGGCTATGTCCCACAGACAGCTCTGGTTGCCTTCCCTAGAGATGCCTAATTTACATCCACCAGTCCTGAGATCCACATAAGTCAGAAAAACCCATAGAAAAAAGGTAATGTGATGATATAACTATAGTATCTGATCTCCTTACGCACCAGGGAGTTAATCCTAAATGCAAAGACAACCTTAATTCCGTCATTCACTGGGTAGGTTCAACAATACTTTTAACCTCTATTGCTATGTAGGCTCTTATAGCACCTTCATCTCTGCTAGTCGTAAGCAATAATGATCCTGGCTCTGAAACCTGGGCCTCTGATTCTTTTACCCTGCACCCAGGAGAGGACCTGGAGTATTTTGAAGTCTCCCATCTCAGGCATTATGCTTTCAGATAGATGTGACAGAGCGGGGAGCATGGCCTGCAAGTGTCCTCTCCCAAAAGAGCTGGCAATAGCACAGCAAGCCCAGACACCCGCACACCCTTGGCGCTCCTCAGCTCTAGAGAGGGAAGCTGGCTAAAGGAAGGCCATAGCACTTTTTGCCGAGGGCTACTGATCTGCATCTTTTAGGGTATTTGGAGGTCTAGTTTTGTAGATTCAGCTTTCATTTCAGCGGTCCAGAAAGCAGAAAGAGTAAACCACAGCATTAATGTACAAGGCGCCCTCCACACCGGGGCCCCTAGGCAGTTTGTGAGTATCAGTTTCACCTCTCAACAAACCAGAGAGGCTAGGTAATAATTATTAATTTTTCCTATTGCAGAGAGGAAAACAGACACTGAACGTGAGGCAGATTTCCCACAGACTACAGATAAACTGTATACAGAGTTATGTGAGGAGCCCAGGTGTCCTGACTCCCTTCTCCCTGCTCTGGCCATGACAGTGAGGTGGAATAGCAAATGCCACATACAGAAAGTAATAACACAGGGCTGTTGTGTTATAGAAATGCTGTGGCCTCTGATTTTAGCCAAGACATTTGTGTCCACATATTCCTTGTTTTGCTAAATATTTACTCATAGCTATGCCTAGCCACACTGATAGTGGTGGATATAGTAAAGGGAGATGGAGGGGAAAAGAATCATGATTCAGAGTGATGAGTATTCACGGGGTGGGAGATGGAATAGGAGTGTTTTCCTCTTCTGCCTTCTTCATTAGTACAGCGAGGTTTGTAGGGACAGTAGTGGGGTTTTCTAATTAGACCAACTGATGTATTTGGGAAAAGACAGACAAGCTGTCAGGAGCTTGAGCTCTTCTTCAGGTCTACAAGAGACACATCAAACCTCAAACTAAGTACAGACTGCAAACAAGCATTCCAAGTTTAACTTCAGGGTGTCAATCAACTAGTTTTGAAGGAAAGGGGGTTGTTAGTGCATCCACAGCAGTAGGAAATATTAGCAAGAGAGGGGGCAAAGGCTGTTAGTATCCATGTAATAAGTAGAGGCAGAAGTTCTTGATGGGGGAGTAGCGAGGGATTAGTGGAAGAGTGGGGAGCTGGGGAAAATTGTAAAACCAGTATTGGTGCTGCATCTTCTGTTTGTAGCATCCATTAAAGCCACACATTTTAATTCCCTGCTCATCTTTTGAAGGTGTTTCCTAGGTTTGCCATAAGGATCAGGATCAAGTCTGACAGCGTGGCTGTTTGTTCTGCGAACAGTACTCTCCTGCCTGTGTCAGCCTGTTCCTTTCATGTACCAATGCTCCATGTGAGTTCATTCATGGCAAAGGGGTGGTTTGGTCTCCCTAGTTTCCTTGAGGACATGAGGCATTCTAGAGGACGTCACGTTCCACATGCCACTGCAATGGCTTTGGGACATCATAGCAATTTTACCCTCTGTCACTCAGAGTCTGACTCCAGTGTGACGATGCCTTGTTGTGCCATGTAAAATCCCCAGCATGGACTGCTTCTTCCTAGCCCAAGTTAATGATAGCACCACACAATGCTTCATCCTTGTCTTTCAATGACCGCTCTCCCCTGTCGTCATCTTCCTCTGAGATCTGGCATGGGACTGGGAGCTCCCTGCAATGTAAGCTTTGCACTGTGCAGGCTGTCCAGTGCCTCTTCAGGGATTAAAAATGATTATCCTGATGGAAACAGGACCACGCTCATCCTCAGCCTGCCCCAAGTGCTGGGAGCTGCCATCACAGCAACCACACTTTATTACACTAGATGCTGTAAATCTGGATGACTGCGTAGGAGGCATGGGGCAATTTCTGAGGATGAAAGAGATGGGACCAGAAGAGCCTTCCATCCAGCCTGGAGGACAGGGTCTGAATAACACTCTTTGCCAAGTCCCCACCACATAACTCATTGCAGAGTAATTTCTTCCTGCTGCATCTCGCCCTGTTTCAGACATCTCTCTGACTCTCTCATTCCTCTCTCTTTCAATGTCTTCTGTTTGTTCTATGAAACTATTCAACAGTTAATTCCCACAGACGGCTCCCAGGCATCAGTTCACTCATGAACAGCTCTGTCTAAGTCTGCTTGAAAAACCAGCTGCTCTGAGTGGATGTGCAGGTGCTGTGGGATCCTTCTGTCCCCTGCCATGAGGGAAATCCTTTGGATGGTGCAGATATGCTCAACTGCAAACTCAGAAAGGGTTTCCTGAGGCCAGTCTCTCATCTCTGATGTTCACGTCCCTCTGGAGCACAGTGAATGCTCAAGGTGGAACCAACACGTCCAAAAGTAGTTTGCTAAATGAATAGCTATGGATCAGCTTAACCAGAGGTGCAAACACCTCAGAGCATTTTTGACAGTAGGCCAGCAACAGCCAACTCTCCAGCAGTCTTTCGCAAAGTTTCCATGCCCCTGCTGGAATATAGAGTGTAGAGGTGGATAAATCAGTACCCACTGTTTGCTCCATCTTTTTTCTGTGCTTTCCTCTGAGAGCATAAACTAACCAAAGCCTTTTCTGGAGCCCATCCCCAACACCACAGCTGAACTCGACTCCAGCTGGGATCACAGTGGAAGGCATTTCTCAGGGTGACGGGCCTGCTTTCCTCCGAAGGGGGACTTAAAACAAAACAACGAAAGCCACTCAATTAGAGTTTGGGGCTTAGAAGGCCCTTTATCTCATGAAAAAAAAAAAAAAAAAAAAGAGATTAAAGCCCTCTGATAATTTATAAAGCGCTTAAAAGTTTAAAGGGGAATTGGGCTTTTATCTGAACTATCAGATAACACGAGGCACGCAAAGGCCACGCACAAGGCAGCCCCAGGGTGCAGTCACTTCATTGCAGAGAGCTTGTGCTTCCAACTATGGATCTGGTCCCAGTTCCTGAAATTAATAGCCAGACTCTCAGGCTCTCATGGACTAGTAGCCAGGCCAGTCTGACATGTCCCCACAGCTCAGACGTGCAGTCACGTAACTCTCACTTAGAAAGTCCTTGGGTGTCCTCACTTAGTTATGCCTGACAGCTCCTGTGGTGAGATGGGCTGGATGTTCCGGATGCCTTTGAGTGAACATCCTGGCACTGTGGGCTTCTCCCACCACACTGATGGCCAGTGCTTACTTAATGAAGGTGTGTGGTGTGCTCAGCATGCCCTAAGCAATGTATAGTTGGCCCGAGTGCTCTCAGAAGCTTGCCCAACCTGTTTTCATTTGAGTTGGTATTTCAAACAGCCAGTTATTATTTGGGTGGTTGAGGCCATCATTCATTAGTCTCTTGGTAGACTTTTGCTGTCTTCCCAGCTCTCTCTGCTCATTATCCACTTTAGCCGCTGCTGACAATGGTGTCCTGGCAGGCCGAGACCACCATCGAACAATGGAGGGAGGAACATGTGTGGGACACAGAGCGTGCCCTGGAGCTAGCCCTGGATGCTGCAACTCACTCCTGCAGGAGACGGGGACTCCCAGGCTCACGGCGAAATGCCAAGCTCAGCTATTCCTTAGTTGCTCTTTAAACAACAGGGCTAAAAAGCCCAGGGTTCCTGGGAAAAAGGGGGTGTCCTTTGTCCCCAGACACCTCCTCACCCACTGCATTAACCCTTGCCCCACCATGTGCAACAGACAATAGCGATGTGCATTATCTAGAGCTAGATACCTGCTAGCAGGCAGGTCATGTTCACATGTGGTGATGGTGTGGCCATCTGATGTCTAACAGAAGGTACAACTGCTGGGTTCTCCCTCTCTTTCCTTCAGAAATCACTGGTTTGCATCATTTCATCTACTCTGACAGCCACAAAGCTAGTGTTTTTGAAACTTATACTGCTCTTTCAGATGTGGTTGAAGCTGGCTGACATGTTGCAGATCTATGTGAAGAGGGAAGGACGGACAGCCAAACGAGCATTGTTTCCTTCAGAAAATGTGTTTTAAGAATACCCTGCAAATAAACAAACTTACTTCCTTTGTGCTGACCCTTAAAGTGCGTACTTCACCCAGCAGTAAGTCCTAGCCTCAGTCATCCTAGCATGCAGACAGAGCCACCTGGCCAGGCCCATCCTCACTTGACCAAATGTTTCACTCTCTCATGAGTGAATGAATCAAGAACTCCACCTTGCATCTGCTTTGCTGGCAGCCCATAAGAGGATCAAAATGTTCCAAAACAAATGCATTATGCAAATTGTTTGCCAAATATTCACTTGTTTTGAAGGGTCTTTTTGCCAAGACTTTCAAGGCCAGGTTGAAGATGAAGGTTACCTCTGGAGATTTTGGTGGATCACTTGGGGATACCAGGCTTTATCAAGTATCTAAAGTTCTGGTCTGAGTGTCAGGAGATTTGAGTCCCCTTCCCATTTCTCTCCAGGACCTTCTGCATGATCTTAGACAAAAAATTCCCTTTTGTATTTTCTCTCAGAGTGTGTTCATCTACTTCATTTAAACTGTTCTCTGTTTAGAGAGGAGGCTGGCATTAGTGAAGATTTGCTCAGCATTTCCAGAATGAGAGCCTGAACTCGACAGACAGGCCACTGCAACACTAGTAGCACAAAGTGATAGATGAGGACTTTGCAAGCCTTCATTTCTGGAGAAATATCTGCAATATTTCTGGAGATATGTCTGCACTATCTGTATCTGTATCTATATATACACGTATAATGCTCACATATATAAAGATCCCAAGAAAAAGGGTGGGAATTGATTTATTTAAACTTTAAAAATTTAAACTTTAAGAAGTCAGTCTTTGAAAATGTTTGAAGTGTTTGGTCAGGTCATTTGTACTGACAATATGCACAGGACATTGGAAACTGCTAGCAATTAGTGAAATGTGCCATGTAGCTTTCCATGCAGAAAGCTCATTCAAGGTGCCACCGAGTGTCAGTACTCAGTAGCCAACAGCTCTCATCTGCTGAAGAGGTTTTTGTGCGTACATCAGCCACCAGACCTGCACGGTGCTGAGCGAGGGAGCCACTATGAGATGGAGGTATTCAAAACACCTCAGGACTTGTGAAGCACTAGAACATTTTTGGGGGCTGTGCTCTGGTTTGTCCTTTGGTTTAGCACACCATCAGAACTGGCCAAGAATACTTTAGCGTGCCAAAGTTCTTGTTCGCATGCCTGGCATGCTAATATCCTCATTCTTACCTTGCATGTCTGTCAAGTGTAAGCAAAGTATCTATTAATTGTGTCTGACTGAATTCCAGCTGCTCTTTTAAAAGGTTGTTGATATAAGTTTAGACAATAGGCCAAGAAGAGGGTGAATCCCCGTGGAGAACTTGCAAGGCATTCTCCTGTATTGCTCGTTTAATAAGGCAGAGTTCAATACGCTTCTGTTTAGAAAAGCCCAAATACTTTAAAGGTTTCTGCTTGAATGGAAATTGGAATTCACCTTGGCTGCACTCTCACCCTCTATGTGCTCACCTCCCTGCACTGCCCCAGCCAAGGACTTTTACTGTAGGGAATATACGCAAGAATAGCAAGGGACGCTGCTAGCTTTTTGTAGGACATCCTGTTTCCAGTAGGTGCCTCTTTCCAAGTATGAGGCTCATCTTCCAAGGTCAGCAAAAAGAAGTGATGCAACATCCAAGACCATAAATGAAGTGATGAACACTTCCCAAGAAAATGAAGTTAACTCTGATTTTGACACATCGGGAATTTCCAAGAAACAAACTTTTGAGAGTTCATCAGGAGGCAAGACATAAATGTATCACTTGAGATGACAAATAATCAATCATAAACTCATGGGCTGCTTAAAAACACGACCGGGGCTGAAATGCCCCAGATACGTGATTGGAAGTGTTACTCACTTGGTTGCAGGCATGATTCTTCAGGTCCACATGGTAACCAGAAACTCAGCCAAGATCTCACCAAGTTAGCCCTAGCTGCCCCTTTGCTTAGTCAAGTCCTCTGTGCAGTACACACTTCCTGTCCTATCACTTGCCAAAGTCCCACTCATCTGCAGCTCACCCCCCAGCAGCAGATGGAAAACATCCACAGCAAGAAGCAATGGGATAAAACAGCTCTTCTTGGCTCCTTACCCCTCAGCACACTTCGAAATCGGTGAGCTGCACTGGCTCCCTGTCCCAGAGAATGCTGCCATTCTCCCTTTCTATTTTAATCGCCTCACATAAGGAGTGGAAAATTCTGTGAGGGAATTAAGCTGCCGGGAACACTGGTAGGCACTGAGCTGTGAATAACCTACCACTTGCCTGAGTTGCAAGAAATGCATTACTGAGGGAAGCAGGGCAGACCAGTGCCACAGTGGGACACGGGCAGGGATGCCTCGCCGTAATTACTCTGTGCCTCAGCTTCCATAAAAAACAATAACATATGCACTCTATTTACTATATACCTTTATAAGAGCCCCAAGCAGCAACACGTGCCAGAGTCTGCACTACATTACACCTTTGCAGCAGCTCCAGACACAAGGTACAACCAGGCACCACTCACTCCCTAGTAGAGTATCTCATGGAGCAGCGTGCTAAAATTTCTTAAGTGCTGTGTGTCCCCAGCACATGAGCATGAACAAATGCCACCTGCCTAACACACCTGAGTAGGGAGGCTGTGCATTATTGCAACTTCCATAATCACAGCTTCATATCTCCAGCGTGATAACAGACAAACAGTTTCTGTTATGCAAACTGCACCAGGTAGGGCCAAGCAATCCAGAGTGTGGCATCACTGGCATTCTAGGAACGGCTCCACTCCTCTGCTGCCAAAACACACCACCCCCAGCATGTCCCAGGGTGGTAGCACGCAGATGGGGAGCTACAACCACAGAGAAACATCTTTCTGCATGAATGCAGGGTGCCTTTCAGGGCTGGCTAGGGGCATGTTTAAGGGGACACCATGAAGCCCTGCTGGAGAAGGCCAGTGGCTAGGCGGCTGTGGAGCAGCACAAGCAAAATCCAGCACCACCCAAGGTGCCTGTTGCTTATATAAAACAGCTAATAAAGCTGGTTATCATCCAGATAACTTCCTGCATTAGGTGTCAGTGGCCATGTGGAGGACTCCCAAAAAGAATATACATGCCAGCTTTGCTGCCCAAGGAGAGGAATGTAAAGTAGGAACTCAGCAGTTGGCTTTTGTTAGTCCTTTAACAGACAACTAGCAACAAACGTGGAGCAAAGCTATATTCAAAAGGCACTTAAGCATGTGTGCATTAAAGTAAAGCATATGTTTGTGTGCTGTCCTACATCATATCCATTGCAATCTCAGGGCCTGTGTCTGAGGACACTGTTGGTGAAAGGCATGTTCTGAGACAAAATGCCACCTACTGAGAACAGGCTTTCACTGGGGTCTCCATACCTAATGGGAAGACATACCAAACCAATATGTAGAGACAGAGAATTACCCCGTAGGTGTAGAGGCTCCAAGCATATTTGTTCATGCTCACCAGCAAAAAAACCAAGCTCATACAGCTGCACTGTGCTCCCAGATTTTTGCGAAAGAGCCTAGAAGGCACATAAAAGAGGACATAGACTCACACCTCTGCCAAATGAGGGCACATCCTTCTGTTCCTTAGGGTGAGAATATACCACAGTGTATTTATGTGCAACCAAAAGCATGAGAGGCAGGTAGGCCTCAGTGAAAACTCATCCAAGGAAATTGTTAACATACATTACAAGAACCAGGGGCATCAAACAAAAGCGGTGAGCAAAACAAGCAGTAGGAGGTGTCTGTTTACACAACAAGTAGTTACACTGTGGAAGTCCTTGCCGCAGGATGCTGTGGGTACTAGAAGTTTACAGGGTTTCAAACAACAGCAAGACAAATGTATAGAAAAAGAAAAAAAATCTCAACAAAGATACTAGGCCTGCCTCAGAAAGTCCCCGAAGTACAAATCTGGGGAGGCTGGGGAACATTTGGGAGACTTATCACTATACATTTGCCTTCCAATTATGTTCTTTATTGTGCATGCTCTATCAGCCATCGTTGGAGACAGGCTGCTGGGCTCCACGAACCTTTGGTCTGACACAGCACAGCTGTTCCTCCCCTCTGCATATGCAGTTTTTGCTTGGGGGGACAGAAAGGAGCAGTAGAGTCCCAGCGGTCAGTGCCAGAGGGAACACCCAAGTCTTGGATCAGGCTCCCTCCCATAGCTGATTGTGCATGATCAGGAACAGACATTTTGCTCAAAATGAGATTGGGCAGAGGCATGAATCTGAGCATCTTGCAAGCCATTTCCCTAGGCACAAACACTAGCATGCGCCCCTCATATTCTAGCTCTGAAAAATGTTTCAGTCTCAAAATCACATTTCACACACAAAAAATGGAAATTTGACACAACACTCTTTCTGCCAGAATAGCTGAAATATTGTGGCTTTGTCCCAAAGCAGGCTGAGAGCTAATTAGGAAGCTTTGAAAGTCAGTCCCAAACAGAACTGCTTTCCTCTGGTTATCTACCATGGCAGCCTCACTCCAGAAATACACAAATATGTAAAAAAAAGGCAAGGATGTGTATCAGTAATTCATAAATGCATCTGGAAAAGAATGGCAAAGTCTATTTTACACAAAAGTAGGAGCATTGCTATGGCTAGAAGTTAAAGCTCTGAAAAGTGCTCAAGCTCTCTTTTTCCAATGCGACAATAGGAAATGCCAAAGGCCAAGTGGACAGGCAGTGCTGGGGGGAAGCTGGTGGAGGGTCTGGGCTCCCCTTCCCATTACAGCAGCAGAAGGAAACATCCCTGATTAAAAAGCACACCAGAAAGACCGTAAAGCACCTTTCTAACACAACAATGGCAATCCTAGGCATCCAAAAGCACAAATCAGCCTTAAAAAATATCATAAGCTTTGTTTAAAAATAAAAAAATTAAAATTCAACATGGTAAAAGCTGAAGCTTTCATGTCTACCACTGAGTCTTTAAGTCTTCAGAGTTCACAGTACCAAGATTTTCTTAGTGATTCTTTGGGCTGAAAATGTGTCTGAAGAAAAACAAGAAATGTGTAAAAAATAAACTCATGTAATTTTTTTTTAGGGTGGGTGGTTTTTTGCCATGGCCATTTTGAAATCCTTACGTGCAGAGCAACTCCTGCCTAAGTAAGAATTTGGCCTAAATATTTACCCTGAAAAAGACTTTCAAAAATATCAAGGTCAATGAAGATTAGGGCCAAGGATCCATCCATGACTATCAACACTAAATAATTTTTTAAAAAAATAGAAGAGAAACTTGCTATATGTCTTTTTAAAAAAAAAAAAAAAAAAAAACAAAACACAAAAACAAAACAAACAAAAGAGCAGTAGCATGAAATAATGGGCCCAAATTTTCTGGATTAATTGGTGAGCAAATCCACTCAAGTCAAGTGGCTTATGAGCAGAATAGCCTGCAGATTGTTAGGAAAAAATAAGGAACAAAGATGTTAGCCGGTTTTGCAACACAGAAAAAGAAAAGAAAAAAACACAAGTAGCTGCTGCTCTGTGTGAACAGTTCCTGACATTCAAAGTCATTACTGAATGATTAAGTTACGAACTCATTAGAGGTTATTTACATTGTTTACGAGCATGTGACTAATTACACAATGAAGATACCAAAACATAGCACCTAATAACAGCATATGGTTGTGGCGTAGATTAATTGGGTGAGCGGGGAGATCCTGCCTAAGTGCTGCCAGCAAGCCCCAGCCTGCCCTGACCATGGGGCACTCGGCGCACTCCTTCCCCATCTCTCACAAGCAGCAAGTCCAGAAGAGGCAACAAAAAATTCCAGGGACACTTGCTTTGGAGTGGCCACAGTCTAGAGGGAAAGCAAGCAGGGCTGCATGCGTATCCTCACAGAGAAACATGGCTGAGAGGCCTAGTACAGAGCTTCAATACCAGTGCCACTGACATGGAGGACATAATCAGGATGAGTGGTATTTGGGAGTGGTTCTCACTCTGTCCAGAGGCAAATTCCAACCCAAGAGAATTTTTTCCTGATGAAAGGTGTTTGACAGGCACCTTGAAGATCGAAGGCTTCAATGTCTAAAGAAATGGCAACATCGGTGCAAATGGAGCAATCTTCTTTGTCCACGGCAGAGCCTCCACGCTGGCCTTGCAAAGGCACTTAGAGGAAGAAATTTATCTCCAAACACCCAGTGAGCATCCTCTGCAGCAGCATATGTTCCTCATGTAGAAACTTCTCCTCCTGGACCAAGACTCTAGCAATGTTGAATTTGACACAGTGCATCACTACAGGGGCTTTGCATGTCCAGGGTTTCCATAAATATCGCCCAGAAATATCCTGTCGCCAGTGAGGCTTCTCATGATGGGGCTGGCTTCTGCTTACACAGCTTTTATATTCAGGCTACACAGCTTTACTTACCAGGTAAAATCAAGTTACATTAACAAATTAACTTACAGTATCACGTCTCCTGTTTCAGATAGGCTTCCCTTAACCACTTTGCCACTTCAAAACAAAAAGGTTGACATGGACCTGACTTAACCAAACTGATGTCTCAGGGTAAAGGGTGGTCTCAAGGATGGTCAGGAGAAACAGTGCTGCTGAAGGCCTAGCTCCATGCTGATACCAAGTTATGGCACAGAAGCTGTGCAAATGCTGTAGGATATTCCCTTTGTAGAAAAACCCTAGGCAGGAGGAACTTCTACCATCAGCTCACAGCAGTGTGAGCTCTTCTAGCCCAGTTGGGCTGATCCTCCTGTGCATGGGAGGATGACCAGGGTACCCAGCCCTGGGGTCCAGCCAGGGATCCCACATGCATTGGGCTTCCAGATGCACTGTAGCAGGGACACCGAAGCACGGCCGAGTAAAGGGAGTGCGACACTGGATGTTTAACCACCAATGACCAAGAAAGCCAGGGACCCCAGGGAGCTGATTGTTAACCTCAGTGGAAACAACTTGGATGAGGTTGCTCCAGAAAGAAGTGCTTTATAGGCGATGACAAAATGGTGCCACTTAAGAATATACATCATCTCCTAGATGCCATCTCATCTGATTCTATCACAGCATCTGCACGTTATCAGAAAGCTGCCTGGCGTCCCCTGCATTGCTCTGCAGATCAGTAGTGCCTGGCTGCAGCACCCTCACTCCCTGTGCCTCCAGCACTGGGGTCCAAAGCTGTGACCCCTGACAGGCTGATATGCCCTCAGTTGCACAGCAGAGCAGTGGCAGAGACAATGTCAGACAACAGCCATGGCTCTCTTAAGGTACCTGTAAGCAGCACAGTTTGCTGCCAGGCTAATACCTATTCTCAGTGGTGTCTTCTCCATTCCTCTTCCTCACTCAAATGTTTTTGCTGCTGTTTGAAGGCACTGCAATGCAGAGGGCAGGAGTATATTGCCCCTAGAATGGAAACTGGAAGTCTGACAGCACTTCTGAATTTTGAGTACAGCATAACCAGAAGGGCAAAAGTCACCCACTGCTTTACTGGAAGTGCTAGTCATGCACCGAGCACCCTCCACATGACACAGGTAGAGGCAGAAGAAGAGCTCTTACCTTGTCTGGAAATGTTTTGTTCCATGCCAATGCCCAGAAAGGGAATGAATGCCTCCCTGATGGGACAGGTGGGCAAGAAGGACATGGATGAAGTTCAACACAAGCTTCTGCAGGCAAGTTGGTGGCAGCACCACTGTGAACTATGGCTCCTTGTGCCTCCAAGCTTCCCATGCTCCTCTTATTTCAACCACCCCAATGCTAAACATGAGCTCCAACTTCCCATCTGCTGCCAGCTCCATCCAAGGCTCATTGCCTTCAAGGCTGCCAGAGATTTGTACCCTGAAGCCCAGGGAGCAGTCACAGCCCCTGCTCTTTGGACTGGCTCCTTTGGCATAAATGCAAACTGAAGCTCCAGCAGAAACTACACTGTCTCTGAAGGAACCGCAGGGGAATCCCAGCCCGACTCTGAACTCGCAAGGGAGAGGCAAAAGACCCAGATCTCCGAGTTACCCTCTTGTCTTCTCTCCCCTCCTGCCCTAAACAGAATGGTCAAGAGGGAACATGCTGATTTATTAAAGTAGCTCTTGGGCTGAAAAGAGGCCCTGGGTGCAAGACTGCTGAGCTCAGCTGAAATTGGGCATCTCCCACAAGCAGCAGGACAGGGAAATTTGTGTCAGCTGAGGAGTGACCCTGTTGCAAGGCATCCAGCTGTTTCCCTTCCCGCCTGGGTCTGAGACAGTGCAAGCCTGCCTGCTTCCCTCCCCCAAACTGACTGTCACATTTGTCACAGACTACATTGGCCTAAATAGTTAGGTGTCACGTAGCCAGCAGCCCATACGGAAAGATCTTACATAACTCAAATAAATGGGACAAGGTCAATGCCAAGCCTGAGCTCCTCTTGCAGAAGACCCTGTGCCGTTCAGTCCTCCCAACCCTCCCGCAGCACAGGGGGATGCTGGGGATGGGGAGAAGCAGGGTCTGCCCCAGAAGCCTGGCCGCTCTGTCTGCAGTCAGATCAAAGGGCACTGCTGATACATACAGGAAGAAATTCCTGGTAGGATTTTCAGGGCTGGAATTTGCCAGCGTCAGTCGGTAACCAGAGGTGCCAGTTCAGGTAAGATGGTTTAGTGAAACCGCAGGTGTGGCCCTTTGTCTGTGCCCAGCACCTAGCACAGTGGAAAAGTTTTACCTGGATTATCTCACATTCCCTGCGCCTGCTGATTCAGGCTCTTCTCTCTATTTTTAAACAAGGTGTTCAGTGTCACCCAATTGGGAAAATTACTCTGCACCTCCAGAAAATGATGCTATACCTTATGCCTGCATTGCCCTGCCCAGGGGAGTCCCTTATAGGTGATACCATTTAGCAGTGATCTGCTCCTTCATGCAAGGGGATTCTGCAGCATTTGCTCTGAGACTGTGCAAAACCTGCATTTGTCAGAAGCGCTGTGGAATAAGAGAAAGGGGGCTGAGTTGTATCAAAGCATGGCACAGGGAGATGAGGGAGCAAGACTGCATGTTTTGCATTTTCATGGAATAAAGGAGAGGATAAAAAACACAGGAAAGGGGCCAGGGAGGCTGGATGATGCAGGCAGTGCTAGTGGGGGTCAACAGCTAGTGCTGGGCCACCATTTGGGAGCACTGGCCTCCAGAGCAGGGACAGATAGCAGCTGCAGAGGACAGATCTGTTGGGGGGCCTCCCCTACGCAGTGGGGAGAGAATAGCATGGGCAGGGGGCAGAGGCGCCCAAATTAGGATAAGTAAGTTTTGCAATAGCATGGGTTTTCCTTAAACTCCCTGCTTTCACTAAGGGAAGACATTTTTCAGGACTTGTCTGAAAAAGAAAGACAGTTTCTAGTCTTGGTGGTTTCAGAGAAAGGCTTAGAGTTGTGTCCCAAGAGGAATTTTAAGGGTAAGCAGTTGGAAGTGGGGGAGGAGGGGAAGAGCTGTTAAACACGGATGCTTTTCTTTACTGTTATTTTTTCTTACTCTGTCAATTTGTTGCGCACTTCATGTTGGCCGTGTGGGATTTTAAGGGCCAGTATGCAGGGTGGCTGCTCTCCAGTCACCCCTGCCCTGCTGGAAACGAGGCTGCACCACCACTCTGGCTGGAAACAGGGCTGCAGCACTGCTCTGGCTCCCCAGCCCATGCTGCTCAGGGAGGGTCCAGCCCCACAGCAAGCCCAGTGCCACTATCTCGCTTCCCTCTCCTACATCCCCATGTCTCTCTCACTTCAGAGAGCACCGGCTCCATTATGCAGAGTGCCTTTCATACCCCCCTACATTGTCCTGTTGTGCTCCACAGAGAGCCCAGGAAGCACCAAAGCAAGGCTGCAGCACAGCACTGGCTTTGTGACCCAACATCACCAACCCCGATCCATCTGGGGACACAGGGGCTACAGGTGTCCATCACCTGGAGGAAGCAGCCAGCGAGCAGTGTTTGTATCACGTGATGGAGAAGGAAAACCACAGAGTCAGCTGGAGGCCAAAAACAACAGCCAGGAGAGGAGGAATTCATTAAGAGAAAAGGCAAAGGAAGCAAAGTATGTTTGTGTAAGGGCAGAGCCAGCAGCAAGATGTCCTGCAACCCACAGCCACAGAGGGTCGGGGCTGGAGCCATGCCCATCCGGCCACCCCCATGCCAGCTATCTCCTCAGCCGGGCTGCCCTGCAAGAGGCATTTGGGGATGCTCCTGGCCCCTCCCAGCATGGCCAGGAGGCTCCAACAGAGGGTCTTTGCCAAGATGGATGCTTTCACACACGCCCCCTTGGCAGCAACATCTGTTGCTGCCTTTGGGGTGCTTGGGCAGCACCGGCCCCGGGGTGGGCCAGTAGTTTTTTGGAGCCTGAGGCCCCACAGGGGGGAACATCCCTGCTCCTCGTGGCTCCCCAGCTTAGCATCCCTGCTGGCACGCAGGCCAGCGAGTTCCCAGCAAAAGAGTTGGAATCGACTTCAAAAGGATTTACAGTGAGCAACCTTTATATCTCTTGATCCTCTCAGCTGTACACTGGATTAGGGGCTGCCTGAAGCCTGGAGCCCCCAGTCTGGGGCTCGCTCCCCTCACTCTCTGGGGATGCACCAGGGACCTGCTTATCCCCAAGTCCCAAACCCTCTCTTTCCCATGCTGGCCCAGCAGTCTGCAAGAGGGAAGTTCTGTCCAGTATCAGTAGTATTTCCTGGACTACAGCTAGTAGGGGCACAAGGGCCCTCCCAAGGACATGGGGTGAGTTTGCCCACTACAACACCATGTGTCAAAGTTCAGTAAGGCGCCTCCTCCACCTCAGGACTCTGCTTTTAGGGCTGCCCCAGGCAGAGCCCTGTATTCAGGACAAGAGAAAGCTGAATTAGCCCAAATCTTGGTTTCCCTAACTGCATTTGCCAAGGCAGCCATCCCCACAAACCTTGCATCGCCCTGGGGCTGAGCCATTCTGATTTTTAACTGGGCTGTCTCTCCTTGGGAAGTATATTGAGTCCTTCCATAGCACACCCATGCCATGGGACTGACACATCTCCTCATGTCCCAGGGAGGAGGGAATGGTGCTGGAGTAACATCACTCAGAGTAAGGATAATTTCCCACCAAGGAGGGGACAGTGGGTGAGGGGAGAAGAAATGCTGGAGGGGCTACAAATCTTAATGAAAGGACTAAGCTTTCAAAATGGAAATGGAAAAGGAAAGCTGGGGGGTAGGGTCGTTTTTTATTTTTCCAACAGGCAAAAGAGCTAGTCCACATTTCTGAATCATGAAAAAAAAAGGGAAAGTTTTTTAAAGGGAGAAAAATTATTCTGGCTCAACTCAGGGTAGCAAAAGAGTGTTTTGAGCTCAGCATTACTAACATCTATTTGCTCTGCAGGATGGGTCAGTGTGATGTAAATTTTGTCTTTGAAAAGGATGTCCAGACTTTTTCCAATAGGTGGGGATGGGAACAGAGATGTAGTCACTTCATTGAGGAGATGAGGATGGGAAACTGCTCAAGCAAAGTTCATACTGCAAAAGTGGAGATGTTTAGCAATTACCAGAAAAAAAAATTATCCAGCATAGCGGACAGGTTACTGCAGAGCAGGACACCAGGCCTGCCCTCCAAAGTGGAGAAGGGCTGAGCGGCAGCATTGGAGCAGCAGAGCAAGGGTCTGAACAGCAGGGTCTGGAAACAGCATTGCTGTGCTCAAAGCCCACTTTTGCCACTGAGTCCCTGCACGGCTTTGTGTAAATCTCCTTTGTGCCTCAGCTCACTGCTGTAAAATGGGGAAAAAAGTGGGGCGACTTCCAAGGGGTGATGGAAATGTCAGCCACTACTATCATGTGTTTTGAAACCTGCTGAGAAAGGGAGAGGACTCCAACCTGCCAGTGCAAGCAATGGATCCATCAGGGTCTACTGGGATGAGCTTGTTCACTGAGCCATCATGCTCAACCCCCATCACACTCTCCCCACAGCTGGGTCAGCCAGTGCTGGGAGGATCACTGCACCAGGAGGTGCTGGGAAATCACTGGACAGAGCCACTGCCGCTGCCAGTGCCACTTCATCTTGTTTGTTTTCCTTAATCCCACGAGGCAGCATCTCTGACATAGCAGCATGATTAAGATGATCCTGCGTTGCTGTCACAAGCATGTAATTATGGGTTTCCTGTGTCACTCCTACTGGGAGGTCAGTGACTTGCCCTCCCTCACTCCAGCAGCGGGAGGGGATGGCCACCAGCTCCCATCTGCCTCTTAACCCCTTGCCCAGCTCTGGCCTCGAGCTCCAGCCACCACAGCCCTGGTGAGGGGTGTGCAGACTGCGGCACACAGCCAGGCTGGGGTCAGGGAGATTCAGAGCAAAGAGGAGAGGGACAAGGAAGACTGGAGAGATGGCGGCTTAAAAGGGAGACTGCAGAGGATCCCCCCCTTGCCAGCACTTGGTACCCTTAGGTTTGCCCACAAGACCCTGCAGCAAAGCGGCCTGTGTTGAGGCAGCTTGACAGCTGCCAAGAAGGGGCCTTGGCTTTCAAGAGAGGGTGCCTAGTGGGTTTGGGGAGGCTGCCCTTCAGATCCCCCGAGGGACTTGCCTGTTCAAGGGTGACCTTGGTCCCCTTGGTGAAGCGCTCTCCTCGTGAGCACAGGGGCCTATCAGGGACCAGGTATGAGGGCTACAGTGCCCATGGATGCAGAAAAGTGGAAACTGTGGCCTGTTCCCCCTCCCACAACCCCTTTAAGACATACCATAGTACACCTAGGTCCATCCTGGGAGACCTGGGCAAGCTTTCCCATCCCCTACATCCACATATCTCTGCCTACAAGTACATGAAGAACGGGAGCTTTGCCACAGTTTGCCACAGGTTGTCTCAAAAGGCACTGCAAAAGGACTTCGGAAGCCCCTAAGGAATCATCTTGTTCCTCAACGTCCATATTTCCCTTGCAACTAGCAGACTGGTCAGGGATGCACAGAGGGATTGCTGTCACAAGATCAGTTTCCGAAGCTGTTGCATATGGGATTAGCTGCAAATCACAGCAGAGAAGGACCCGCTGCTGGCCGGTCAGAACAAGACGAGGGTTTGTGCTGCATTTGCTCCTGGAGAAGGCAGGGTTTCCTCAAGCCCTGTTCGTTTAGTGACCCCTACATAAGGGAATCCATCACATAGCCTCCTTTATTAATGCTGGCAATCATCTGCAACCAGCTGTTGCTCAGCTGTCAGAGCTGATATTGCACGGGAATCCCTGCACAGAGAGCCACATCTCCTCATACTTACAGACCTAGGCTTCCAAAAGAGACCTAAGGAAGAGCCTGGGAGGATATGGCAGCAGCCTGCTTAGTGGGGTTACTGGTACAGGCAGATGCACTTGACCACAGCCCCTTACTCATACAGCAAACTGCAGCTCAGCAGTACCCCAGGCTGGCCATGTCCCCACAGAGACCAGTGAAGGAACAAAACACTTCTCTCTGTGAGGAGTTGCCACATGGTCACTGCTTCTCAGCCCCAGCAAAGCTTAGCTCTCTCCAAAGCATCATATACTGTTGTGTTTAGATGGGAGCTAAAGCCCAGATTCAGATGTTCAGGCCAAACCGGATTGACACCTCATACATAAAGCAAGCTGTGGAACTGAGTCTCAGTTCTCCCCTTACTGATACCAGCTATTTACATCTAGTAAGGTGTACCTTTCAGAAGGTCATCTAGTTTCAATTCAAAGACATCAAGAAACAGAGAAGCCACCATCATCTACAACAGAGTGCTCCAGTGAAGAGTTGCCTTCACCACTGAAAAACTTCTGCCTTCTTCCTAGTTCAGATCTGGCTGGCATAGGCTACGAGGCAGGCAAACCATACATGAGTTGTGTTTATACCTAACACAGTTACTTAGGGCTACAATCTTGAAGTAACTGCTATATAAACCTACATGGCAGCAGACAGCAGTGAGGACTTTTGCAGGTTTCCTCTAGTCTATGTTGTGCTAGAAAATAAAACAGCCCCATCCATAAAGGATGCTGTAAGCAGGGGCACAATCTAGAACCGCACAGGCAGAGAGGCCGGGTTTGCTAATCCATGCCAGCAGCCATCCCAGCCACATGCCGTTGCTCAAACAATCAAGGTTTTCTCTGAAATAGAAAACAAAGGAGCACGGAGGTCCTTCAAGTGAAGGCTCCCAGGAGCAGCCTCACATCACAAAAAGCTCCAGCTAATGCTGGGGCTTAGGGGTCACTGTGCAGTTTAGCTATAAAGAGCCTTCTTGAAGGGGTAGAGCAAACCCAGCAGTGGGAGTGCAGAGACAAGCTGGAGGAGGTACGAGGCAGCTGTGTGGATCCTGCCAACCACCCTTCCCACTTCCTCTACAGGGAGCAGAGGGGAATGCTGCAGCACGCTGGCCTGTGGTGAGGATTACTGCCAAAATTCTCAGTGTATGCCCCGTGTAGATGGTCTGCACACTGATACAGCCCTCTGCACAGACAAGGCCTCGACATAAGTAGCTGTCTTGCTCCTGACCACTTGCACAGCCAGTCCCTGAAACTCCTCTGGTTTCTTTCTTGCACCTTCAATTCACATGACACATCATCTCTGTGTTTCTGAACATGCTCAGGGTGATTCACAAGCACACGCACAATGGTCTGTTCTAGCATGAGGACAGGGAGGAGCTCTACCTGCCACGACAGAGATAGTGCTGCTTTCTAAAACATTTCCCAGGAGGAAAACCCCTCACCTTGCCAAGGGCAGTGTCATGCTGACTGTGCCACTGCAGGGTTAGCGGTGACTGACACGTCCAGAGTCCCCTCCCAGGATGAGGGAGCTAATCACTTCCCTTCACCTGCCACAGCCCCAGGGGTGGGAATGTGTCCCATAGCAGGTGAGACCCAGGGTGCAAAGTCCAGAAGTGTTGCTTCTGGAGGGGAATGGGATGCTGCTCTATATTGAACCAGTGGAGGGAACACCAAATTTGCACGCAATGCAGGTAACTTTGAAGGCAAAGCAAAAGACATCCTTTTAATATCAGGCAGGGAAGAGGCAGGCAGCCATCTGCCACCTACAGGACTACTGGACTGGGTAGGACCACCAAGGCCATCTGTCCCAGCCCCTACAACTACAGGCTGATCCAGAGAGATCACAAGGACATTCACCGTCACCTCCTCCATCACCCACATCATGAAATACATCATTGTTCTCCTCTGCAGTTCACAGGAGCATCTAGTGCCCTGGGAAAGCAGACCATGCCATGCTCTACAGAAGGTTAAATAATTGTTCCTGCCATTCTGATTTGTACGAAAATACCTTCATGACCCCAAACCTGCCAATTTCTTGAGGCTAGAACACATGCATCAGACATGTCAGGCAGTCCTTGGAAGAGTTTCTTTGTGCCACTAAAATCACCACAACACCCCATCACATCTTGTCTTTAGCCGTAGCCAGTATCCAGTGCATGAGAGCAAAAAAAGAAACCTTCTGAATTTCTTTTCAGCATTCTTTCTAAGTGAATCGAAAGGGAAAAAAGTTTGCTAGTGGCTTTATACGGGCAACCTGAGAAACGGATTCATTTAGCAGAATTGTGTGTATTAACTAGGATTAATTAGTGCACTGCACCAAACTGAAATGAGATCACTTTTCATGTCCCTTTTGGCAATACTGCCAACTGGTACATCCAAAACTCAATATTGTGAGCTTTATTCCGCTGGTCCAGAACTCCATTATCCTGTTATCCGATCTCTTCCATAAATTCAGCAGCCCTGCCAATGAATTATTCAGCTGTCCTAGGTCTTTCGCATCAGCTGCCAGCCCCATATAAGACCAAGATCACAAGGAATGGGAAGAGGGACAAAAAGTAAGACAGTTTACTTCCTCTGTAGCTAGAGAACACCCTATAGCACATTCCAGAAAGAGGGCCAGAGCTCCCCAAAGTGCCTGTGCTCTTCTAGCTAAGATGCAGAATGGCCATGGGGAAGGGCAAGAGATTCATACACTTGATATGAATCTTGTATTAAGACTGTTTGTTGAACTTGTACCATTTGAAGATCATGGTAACTGAGATTTCTACCGAACATCATTTTTCACTCCCTTTTTTTCTGTTTATCTAACCCACACATGTAACTGGTGTGGGAAGTACTGACAGGACATGACTCAGAAATACATACAAGCGTATCCCCCTGTATTTACGCAAGTAAATTCTTAAGGATTTGCTGCTGAGGATGGCTGCATTGCACTGAATGTAGTAGGTACTTGTACAAAACGTCCTCGGGACCCTTTAAGCTCATGTAAATGTCCCCTCCTTGGACACCCTGGTACCTTTTACTGTGATGGGATACAGCCATATTTATTCAGGCATTGGCCTGTGACAGGGGACCCAACACCACAAGTCCTATCACTTTCTGCTAACAAAAGCAAAGCATGTTTTTGTGACGTTCCTTCTCCACAAAGGGGTGTGCAGCCCAAAGAAAACACCATCCTCCCATTAAATACCAATCTTTTTCCTGGGAAGCAGAGTATACCATAGAGGACTGGTGTTAGTCACCTCTCTCAACAAGCTGATGGAGGGTGGCATGTTTTGGAGTGTAGGGTGAGAACATTACCATACACTAGCTGACCTGCACCAGGGAGTCAAGCTCAGCCTTGCCTGTGATGGCTCTGCTGATCTTCATCTGCTAGAAATGCAATTAATCTATTCAGAGCTGAATCTGGTGGGGAACATGCAATAGGTTAAAGCTCAGCAAAGGGAAAGGAGAGGCAGATGAATGATTAGTTGGCCGTGCCAAAGAAGGGACATCCCACAGCTCAGACAGAAGGGGACTGAGCCTGTGAGTTCTGCAGGAGAGCAGGGCAGAACTGAAAGTCATCTGAGGAAAAGAAAAGCTCCTTTATGCTCCTTTGGGACAGTTCTTGGAGTTCATTACCAGCCAACTGCTGAAAGAGACATCCCAAATGACAACAAAAGACAGAGGCTCTGGGAGTTCTGAAACAAAGATCCCCACAAAGAACTAAAGCAGCACAAATATTGCCATAAAGATATAGGAAAGGCAGAGAAAAAGCTGACCTGGCCACCAAGCTGTGCAGAGCAGCCCCAAGTCATCAGGCCATTTTTATATGTATCATTCCTTCTTGAGGTCTGATTGCCAAGGTCAGAGCTTCAGAGAAAAGCAGAACTTCCAAAAACCAACACACAAGTGTGGTAGAGCAAGCATGAAGTAAACGTTTGACTGCAATGCATAACACCTCCATCAGGAATTCCAGAGAACTCCAATGTCCTTTACAACAAGAACCAGTTAAACTTTACATCCTTACAACAAAGGCATTCCCATTTTACTGACCAGGAAACTGAAGCACCAGGAGATTCCAACCAAAATTTCTAAATCTGGAAGCCTTAAATCAAATGTCTAAAAAGCTTGCAGGCATGTTAGAAACGGACTCAGTCTTTCCAAGATGCTTCATGTCCCCACTGTTGCTAACTGAATAACTGCCAGCTGACCTACTTCCACCTTCATCATCACAAATCTCTCCATAAAGATGATAGACTACTATTATTATTACTGATAAGAGGGCCCAGTTCAATCATTCCGTTCTTCTAATTAATTCCAAGACTCCTAATGCCATATCCACCTGGTAAGACAGAGGAGAAGACTATCATATATTTTGCTTAAGATTTCCCCAAGTTTTGAGTTACCTCTTGCACATTTTTCCAGTCTGAAAGCAGCAGAGTCATGCATGACTATGTGGGGCCATTTGATCCTATCATTTTCAAACAAACGCCCCCCTGGAAATCAGGTGTTAGCAAGTCCAAGCAAGAAAAATCTGTGTCTCAAGACCATGGATGACTGTAGTAGAGATCTGTATTAACATGTCCTTCCCGGGCCAAAAGAGAATTCACAGCTTTTTCCTGTAAGCTAACATTATCTGAACTTCTGGTTTGGATCACTGAATCGGATGTTTGAGCAAAACTTCTCACTCTCCCTCTTATGGTAGGACAGAAAGGAGCTTATGTGACAGAGTTGATACTATTTTGTTAGATAAAAGCACACAACTTTATGGACATCAAAAAGTGACCCTTCATCACTTACGATGCAAGCAGGAATTCCTGTCCATGAAAACACTAATCTTAACACTTTCCTAGTCTGTGTTAAATTAGTAGCATTCATATGCAGTACTTCAGGCCATTTACAAGGGGCATTTCCTGCAATCAAAAACATATGTCCCATAAATGGCCCAGTTCTAAGTTTGCTTTCCTAGAGCAGCTGGCCATTCCTGTGAATACAAAGGAGAATATTTAAGCAAGTGTAGCGTTCACTGATACCGAAACTTTTCTGGGAAATAGAAATCCCTTCCAGCGAGAAAGAAAACAATAGTAACTGAGTTTCTTTTTAAGGAAAATACTAGACTGAAAAATCAAAAATGCTGTTTTCATTAGAGTTCCACAAAACTCATGCTTCACAAGAGCGAAAACGAAAACTTCTGGTTTCCTGGCTGCCCATCTGGTGGGGACTTATTTAATTTCTAGTGCAGGTGAGCTGTCAAAAGCTTAGCGGGGCGACTTCCCATCTCCCAGCCTTCTTGTGCCTCAGACTGCTCAGCTGCGTCTCTGATTTCTGGACATGAGGGGAAGGCTGGGTGGCTGAGAGCTGCACAGAAAGACAACTTCTGCTAGCTCGCCTACAACGCCCTCAGCAATTTTATTTTCTCCTCGCAGAAAAAGAGCCAAGGATATTTCAGTTTGATTTTCCCAATGGAAATCTGCAATTTTCTTACAGAAACTGCTGAGTTAGTGAAAAGGGCATTTTCCATCGGAGAATTATTCTGATGGAAAATTTCCCAACTAGCTTTATTAATACCCTTGACATTGTTTTGTCATTCCTCCTATTTGTGTATCAGTGTCTGGCCACTGAACCAAACTTTCATAGTTATTATTCCCAGAGGGCCATCATGTAATTCTTGGAGTACACTGGACCTGATATGAATTACAGTAACTGCACTGGTGCCACACGTTAGGCAACCTGGACATGCATTTCAGTACTCTCTTTTCAGCCAAGAAGGCTCAAAGAGGCTGTGTGCTAAGCCCATCTCCTCATCCTTTCATCAGATGTCTCACTCAAGCCTGGCTCTCAGTTTCACACTGCATCAAAGTACCTGTCACCTGCCACATGCATGCAGTACCAGTCACTATGTATTCCTACCATGCCATCAGAGCAGGAAGTACCCCGGAAGACCTTCTTTTTCCCTAACCAGGCTGTTACTACTAACACTGAAGCCAGAGTTTGACATTTGCAACCAGAGTAAATTGTTTCCTTTTGAGATAAGCTGTGGTTAAACCGCTGACCTCCCAAGACGACGCGTGGATCCTTTCTCTGGGTGTGAGCACAGTGCTGTAGACTGATGTCAGCAAGCCCCAAGTGCGGGTCTTTTCAGTATCTTACCCTCATGGCTGGCTTTCAGCATCAGTGCTTCAGGCCCATGGGAAAGTGCTGCAAGCTAATTTTACAAGCAAAGATTCACTTTCTGATAATCCAAAGTTCTTTGCTTCATCTGGAGCCTTGGTACCTCATGTGGATCAACATTACTTCTGTCCTTTGTGCACTGGTCTATTTAAGGAGTGTAATAGTGTCGATGTATTGGGCAAGACCCCTTGGTAATAACTGCCTATCCCCAAAAAGGAAGATAATTGTGACATATCTTGTAGTTGAAGTGCCTTGAGAATAGCCTCAAGCATTACTGGTGATTTATAAAAATCATCTGGAAGTCCCACAGCACACAGCAGAGCCTCTGCAAAATTCACTTTTCCCTCATTTGTTGTCCAGCCATTCTTGACAGCCCCATTGGTACCTCTGCAGACATCCCTCATTGTCACTTCCATTAACCCATACATTGTCTGCATAGCTCTAAATGTCACAAATGGTTTGCAATAGCTGGTCTGTGGCCCTTCACCAGCAAATAGGTATGGAAGCTATCCTAGTGCTAGCCTGTTAGGCTGGAGTAAAACCTCGTATCCATTATTTATAGTATATTTTTTTGCCATTAGCCAGAATCCCCGTCTGGCTGATAGGTTTTGTTTAGCGAAACCTAGGCAAAGGATACCCGTCTTTGTTCATGGTGACCAGGGAACCATCACAGAATGGAAATCCCCTTCCTCCTCGCTGGCACCACGACATCCTCCCTCAGTAACCCCAGAGAGCACTCCAGGTCCTGCCCATGTTGTCATGCAGGTGGGTCCTCAAGAGCACAGAGGACTTAAAAATACATTTCTCTCTCAAGCAAAGCTTTCTCTTGTGAATGTTTTCTGTTCTGATATTCTCCTGAAAGACTTTCACCCCAAAGGGGTGACTGTCCCCCAAAGAGGGAACAATACAAGTTTGGTTTCAGGCTTTTTGATGCTGTTGTAACTCCCTGTCTTCTGGAGTAGCTGTATCCTTTGACACAGCAGTTCCTAGAGCACATTTTAAGGGAAAATCAGCCTCAGTTAATAACCGTTTCTGTATTGCTTCATTTTACATACCACACACTAACCGCTCCCTTGACGCAGCATTTAAACTCTCTCCAAACTGGCAAAACACTAGTAATTTCCTTAACCCCCCCAACACATGTTTAGAAATTGTTTCATTTTCCTCTTTTTTTTTTTAATTGCATTTTTCAGGAGCTCAAATACATTGCTATCACAAGCGCCTTTATGGAGAGAGGATTTGGGAAAACTTCCACCATCTCAGCAAGCATTTCACTCACTGGTTTAACAGAAGCCACTAGTCTGTGGTTTCCTCTTTAGCTTTTTAGCAGTCACTGTATTCCTGGATTATAATCCCACTCTGGTCACCATTTCTTGTTTTTCTTTCCTTCTTAGACATAACACAAAGAACCACATGGTCACAGATGAGCACTTACTGAGTATACACAGCAGCTTCTCCCACTACAACTTGGCCACGAGTGTGGAGCAAATGTTGCTTTCTGCTTCAGCGCTTCAGCCTGTCTTGATAACCAATTATTTGCTCCCTGGAGGCTGTTTAGTTTAGAGATGTAGAAAGATGGTTTGATTGTGGATCCTCCCAGAATATCTGTGAACTGATCTTGGGCACCTGGTGATGTCCATGTCAGGTGCTGTTCTCATGCCTGTGAATCCTTGCTGGGTGGAGTTCAGACACCCAGGTGGTTGTATGTACATGGTCGGTGGTGTTGAGGCCTCACCACAGCACACAAATAGCTCGCACCACAATCAGCACACGTCTCTGCTCGCAGCTTCAGGCCTTTGACCTCCTTTCTTCTCTCTCTTCTCCATAAGGGACCATGTGATGCCTTTGTTTTCTGGTTCAGGGTCCTGGGCAGTGCAGGCTGGCTCACACCTTCCCTGCCCTGCTCCAAGAGCATCTACCCTAGTCCTGATAGACTTCAACTCAGGGTCAGCCCCCACCTTCCTCTAGTACAGCTTTGGTGCAGTGACCAACTGGTGAAACTGGATACTGTCTCCCAGCTTCAACCACTGCATTTGTTTCCTTGCTCTTCCCTCACTACCACTCTCCTAAATACTCCTACTGCCAAGACCACCAGAGCCCCACTGCAGCCCTTGTTGCTGCCACTGTCTCCCAATGCATCTCACACCAGGCTGTACTGTCGCTCCAGACCACCACTGTGATCACCACCCTTGCTGCTGCCCCTGCAGGCCGCTGGCCACAGAGCCCAATGGTTCCATCCGAGGCAGCTCAGCTGCAGGGGTGCAGTGTGAGCCCTGTCCAGAGCCTGCGAGGAAAGGTACCTCTCTTCCCTCATCCCCACTTTGCTGATACGTAAATCGGAGTTTGAGGACTGGCACGACACAGTCCCCAGGGGGACTTCCTGTGTGAACACAGCAGCCAGCTGCCAGGGCGGGTATGAGTCAGTGCCCTATAATCCCTGTGCCATGAAGGATCTCTCCTGGCACCACAGGAGAGTGGCAGGAGTGCCCTGTGGTGCTTTGTTACTCTACAGGCACTGTCTCTGCTCATGGGCACCACATATTGTTGGCAAGAAAATGTCATAAGTGCATCACTTCTGGACAGAATGATGGAGAAGGGAGGAAAGGGTCCCATGTATCTCAGGGGAGGGAGGGAGATGGAAGGACAATCCACTCATCTACAGGCACAATCCAGGCACCCGAGTGGGGAAAGGCATTTTTCATATCTCCCTTCTGGCACCACAGTATATTCTGGCAGAGCTGTGGAAATTCACCTGCAGTGTTCCACCATTGGGGCCTGGCATAAAAACCTGAAAAGGAAGAGGCTTCATCAGGCACCCAAGCACTGGCTGCAGGCATAACAGCGTGATTGGAAAGATACTGAGATGGCAGTGAGTCACAGGTTCAGAGTCACGTCAGAAAGGGGATACCAGCTTGTATCACTGTCCCCTCCCAATTGGGTTTCAGAAGGAGCTGCTGCCTGGCTCCTGCTAGTGGCATTTTCCATGCAAACTTGGCAGCGCTGGCAATGCCCAGGATTAGCTTTCCCTGTGGGGGGAAGGGAAAGCCAGGCGATACTTGGGGTCATGCCAGCCTGATCCTCATGCAAAAAGAAGACCTGGCTCTTTCCAGGCTCTGCTGCTTTCTCTTGCCTGCGTGGGAACCATGTCCCACAGTGGGGCCGGGCCAGGAGGGCAGGGGAGAGATGGAAAAGCCCAAGGAAGCAACTGCTGTTGGCACATATGCTACCTAGACTGGCCTGACACTACAGCAGTGAGGGGCACTGCAGGATCCCTCCGATGCAAAGAGAAAAGCAGGTACCATGACCGGTTATTTTCAGGCACTCATCCTTCCTCCCTGACATGCTCCTGCTTCCCTTGCCTTGCTCGGGCATCATGCACACACCAAACCTCACAACAGCTGCAAACTCTCACTGCTTGTACAGAAAACAGCAGGCCAGCAACCCTCCACTGTTTTCTTTTAGCTTAAATATGACAAATTTCAAATAAAAGACAAGGAATTACTTTGGCCTGAAGTTCAGGACGGACAACAGCAAATGTCAGGCCACAGGCAGTTTTAAGGTGATTATGTTACATTATACTCTATTGAAGAGTGTTGGTGTCCTGCCCCAGGAAAGGGGTATTGCCATCTTTCCAAAGGCACCAGCCTAAGTATCAGCTCTGCAGAGTCCAAGGCAGCCTCACTAACATGGCATGGAGCTCAAAGTCATGATTCTGCATGAAAAGAGGAAGCTATTTGGGAGCATCTCAGAGAAAGGGGCTGCAAATGAGGACTGAGCTATCACAGACATCAGTGGGCTGCAGGATTGGGGCAGAGCTGGGACCCAGGGCTGGACTAGCTGGGGCTGTGGGGCAGGAGTGGGGAAAGAGACTTTAGGCTGGATAAGCTGCAGGTAGGAATGAAGAGCACGAGCTGAGCTGCACGGATGACATTTCCACAGTTGCTGTCCGCAATATGCCTGGCTCTTGCCTCTGCCCTTGGCCTATTCACCCTTCATGAGCCACAGTTGTTTGTTTGTTTGCAGTAATTTCAAACCCAAGAGTAAAGCTGGAGTTGCCTGGGGCAGTGCTACTGTCCACACACTGGCTGACCTCACACATGTATATGCCAGGGAGGTATGTGCACCATACAGTAACAACCCAGGACCTGCAGCTTTAAGCTCCAGCTATAGGTGTTGCGTCAGGTTATGTAAAGTTCAGTTGCATCATGCACTGTTGCACAAGGCAGCCTGTGCCTGACGGCAGCATGCCAAACCCCGCTTCATTCATCGATCAGGTCTTGTCAGCCAAAGCAAACTGGTCAGGAGAGAGGTGCCTGCTCCTCAGGGTACCCTGGTTAGGGAACCACCTCTCCCAGCTCGTAACACCCTCCTGAAACATGCAGAGGGAGCTGTCCCTCAGGTGACCGAACCGCAGCACGAGAGCCCAGTGAGTGAACGAGGCACAAGCTGCCCATGTGGCCTCCCTTTGCTCAGAGCAGAGACCACGTCTCCTCGGATGGACCTTCTGCCAGCACTGCTCCATGGGAAGCTATGCCAGGCAAAATGTGCCGTTTCACAGCCCAGCATCCACCTCACCAATGGTGTCCCTGTGTGGCATCTCGTGCATACGGTCTTGGCCAGCCTGGCACAGCACTGACCCCCACCAATGCAGCCCCTCCAATGTACATATTTCTCCAAGATCTGCAAAAAGCATCTGCAGATCAGCCAGGGCCCCACACCAGCATTGCCCTGCTCAAGCAATTCCAGCCATGGGCTAACAGAAAAGGTGGCTTTCCAAGGGCCAAAGGTGATGGGAATGGCCAGTTCAAAGCAGTTAGAAATCAGAGACCACCAGGAGCACCTCTGAAATCCAAAGGGGACATGCATCCATCTCCAGAGAGCTTCCAGCCACCAACTCTGCCAGGCTCCTGTGCAATACTCCTCCCTGGATGTGCTGGGCCACCCATGGTGGCAAGCTCAGCAGCATTCAGTGGATTCACCACTGTTGTGTGAAATGCTGCCTTTTTGCCCCTCCTCTGCTAAAAGCGCAATCCCGCGATGACCCACTCCAGGGTGCGGCATTGCAAGCACTGGCCCATCCACCAGGCTGAACTGGGTGAAAGCCCTACGGCATGGGAGGGTCTTCTCTGGGAGGGGTGGAGGGGGGACCTACGTGTGCAGAGAGGTGCTCTGTCCCCCTCCAGTGGCAGAGACCTTCAGGATCCAGCTACCAGACTTCACTCACCCATCTCACCCGGCCACAGCCATCTCACGCTTTCCACAGCAGAGCATGGGCATTTGGGGCCACCAGGCAGTGCCACACATTGTAGCCGTGGTAGGATCCAAAGCCACTAAGGCATTATGCCAAAAAAGTCCTCTCCAAGGAAGGTGCCCTAGCAAGAGGTCCACTAGCCTGTGGACCTCAGCCAGCCACAGCCTGATCCTGTGCAGACCTTGCCCTCAGCACAGGCACACAGAGCTTCATGGTCTTATATTCACTTAAGAAAAATAGAGGTTTTGACTTCTGTTTCTTCCCTGCTCTAGATACCATTGCTAGAAATGGAGGAAGGGAATCCCCAATATCTCTGTATACAGAACTACAAATTTGGTCTTGTATTTGCCATGCCTGCAATTCCCTCATGGAGCTGTAGTTGAGCAGGGACATGGACTGGTTGGCTGCAAGCCTGCCTGCCTCTACAGTACATGTCCCTCTACAAGGGAACGTCTCAGCTCTTGTGGAAGACCTCAAGAGAGCCCAGGACAGCAGGGATCCACCTAGACTATGGCATGGAGATGCTCAGGCAATTTTCCTAAAGCAGTTGCTGGTGTGGGGGTGATGCAGCACAGGCAGACACGAACCCAAGTTCCCTGCAGATCCGATCACTTTCAGGCAGCAGGAACATCCTCCAGTCTGGGCATGAACTTGGCATGGGGAGGATGAAGGTGAGAGGTCTGGGAAGATAAGGGAACCCAACAGGCTGGCACGTCTACTGTTTTCCCTCTGTGCAATGACAGGAAGAAAACACATCCACACCCTCATGACTGATTTTACCACCAAGATATCCTACATTAGCTGAAGCAGAAGCACACACTGGAGAAGAGAGTCACAATCAAGCCATGGCTCAACTCTTCAGTAGCTAATTGCTTCCTCCAGGAAGGTACCCAGCAGCCATAAGCTGGCTTCATCGGGCTTGCTCAGGCTGTTGAGTAGGAGGAGGGTTTAATACCAGTCAGTCACTGGTGAACTGTTTAAGATGTGAGGGCAGGCTAGACTGGAGGAGGGTATGGGGAATTTGTTGGACCTACTGTGACCTCTACTGGTTTGGTCTGATATTGGTGTGCTACTTGGCCTGGTCTCACCAGAGCATGGTGGGAGCTGGTCCTCCTGCTTGCAGGGCTCCCAGGAGCTCTCACACTGCAGCCCTCAGAGATCACTGCCTCCAGCACAGTCTTTGCTCTCACTCCTGATGCAAATATAATGCAACTCCTTCAGCTCCTCTGGAAAGAAAATTGTCCTCTAATCCTCATGACGACATCCTTCTGCAGTCCCCGCGCATGCCAAATTTAAGCTGTAGTCTCCTCAGAAAACTATGTGGGGACGGGGAGTGCCACACTAAGATGGGAGATTTCCATGGAGCAGTGGTGTCCTGCTCCAGGCAGGACTGGTGATTCATGGGCTTCCACCCCATCCCAGGACTCCTCCCATCCCACCGCCCATGTGGCCACTGTTAGGTCTGTGCTATGAAAGGGACTCTCTCAGTGGGGATGCAAATGATGACTTGAACCCCTGTGACATTGAGAGGTCATAACAAGTGCCTGCTTGGGTGTCCTATGGATGAGCCTTGAAAAGGACACTCCGATGAGGTGAGCAGGACAGCTCACCCCCTTCAGAGCTGCTTATCTCATGGTCTGAGTCTGGATCCATTTTCTCCGAGAACAAAGCTGGTCTGAAAGTTTCCTGCCTCTCCCAAGCCTGGCTGCTTGCTCCTGAACCCACGCTGTGATGTTCTGCCCTCTCAGGAGAATATCAAGGACAATTTTTCCTCAGCAGCAAAGCTGCTTATAAAGCTCCTGCCCCAGCCTGGTGTTCCTGACCCTGCACAGCACCTTGTCCTTCCTCATCCTCAGTGGTGCCGTTGTACATGACCACAGAGAGAGCTCATTCAGTGAAACGGTTTGAGTTAAAAAAAACCCTAAAATTAATGCAAGTTTTGTGCCCCTTTGTAACCCACTCCATGGTCCAGCTTGTAGATGACAGCAGTAGCAAAACTGAGGGCACAGCAAACCTCAGTGCATGGGTGGGAGTGAATGCTTTGGGACAGAAACCTCTGCCCACCTTTGCTGCCAGGCAAACTGGAGCACTGAACCACACCCTTGGGGTTTTGGGACCCCAGAAGAAACTATTGCATCATTTCTCTTTAGCTCAGGGTTTTGATCTTTTCTACAGAGGCAGAGAGCAGGAAGCTTTCTTCTTTAAAGGAAATCTGAGCTTTCAGTTTAATCCTGTGTTTTTAGGAACGCCTGGATCTTAATCCAAGCCTGGAGTTTGGACTGTTTTAAATAGATGTTGTGTGACATTTCAGAGCTAGTTGCATTTAATTTGTGACCTAGAGTCTGTTCCCACTGCTTTGTATGAAGTTTTGGGTTATAGTTTGATGAAAAACACTAAAATACAGTCACCCACGTACCCCTCTCCAGCCTCTACATATGAAAAGAAATATGGAGGGGGAGAGAGAGGCAAAATCATTAGCAAACCAGTAGGGTGCTGAACCTCACTTTGAAAATCAAAACCAGAGATTCATTGGTGGTGACACATTAAAGTGTCACAAGCTGCTCCCATAAAAAACACCACAGAGCTAGTTTTGATCGAGTGTTTGTGCTTTTTCCTATGCCAGCTACTGCCTCTACAGCAACACAAGTTTTTCTTGTAGCAGAATAACTTTTCCAGTAGTTTCATGTTTTAAGCACAATTCCTCCTGCAGCACTGAACAAGACTGAATGCTCATACAGCTTCAATGGGGTTTGCACTCATCTGACCTCTCTTGTAACCCAAATACTCTTCATCACAGCGAGCACACCTTCCTCTGGCCTGTTTGTTCCTGCTAAACACAGGACAGATTCTCATCAATGCTGCAATATGTACTGAACAAACATTGTGTCGTGATTTAAAAATAAAATCTGGTGAAGTGAAAAACTGAGACATTTCAAACCTCCTAGAAGACATTCCTGGGTTACGGGGATGTCTTTGGAAAAGCCGAGACACACTGACAAATGACACAACTCATCCTTATCAGTCAACCTTTGTCCTGACCCATCAGACTGCTTCTCTCCCACATGATATATAGTATGGACTTGTGGACTTGACCTTACTGTGATGCTTTAGTAATAGCCTAGCCTTTCTTTAGCAAAGGGGATTGTCCACGTAGACGTAGGGAAGTGGTTGGTACACCTCCAGATAGCTGACAGTGCCACAGCAGAAAGTACTGACAGCAAAGAATAGACGATGGTGAAAACCACATGGCAGGAGGCTACGTTATTACCCTTAGTATTGTTGCAAAACCACCTAGAAGAGTCAAACTCCTATCTTTAGGCCTACTGTGCAATGCTGACATATATATGTCAAAAGCTGAGGTCTGCCCCAAGCAGCACGTGAACTGAGACAGGCAGACAAATGGAGAGCACAGAGAAGGGCAAGAAAATGATAGAGGGAGTTCCCAAATATGTGCCATGCCCCATCCTAGGGACAGATGAATTCTCCTAGTCAAGTCAGTGTTGGTCTGAAAGAAAACTTGTACCATCGAGAGTTACCATGCTTGTAACTGAGAGAAAAACTGTCCTGCAGTATCAGTCTTGACCTCACTGAAGCAAAGCCCTCTGAGTCTGTGAGGCAGGGTGGAGTGAAGCAAGATAACTTAAGGAAAAAGAAACTCAAACACTCCCAAAACAAGAGACTCAATAATGAGCGAAGAGTGACTGAACAGGAAGGCAGTTGTGGGCTCTGCCATGGACTGTAGGCTGAATCCCCAAAGCTGGAAAGTTCCTTTTGGTGTCCATATAAATATTTCTGTAAGTTATTTTTAAGTGTGTGTTTTGAAACTGAAATATATTTAGACTATGAAATGAAAATGTGGTTTACAGAGGGCTGTTTCTTTAGGAATTTCCCACGCTGGGGAGTCTGCTCAGCCATGCTTGCTCTGTGCCAGGGCTGCCCGGTCCTGCAGGCAGCTTCACAGGCTGGCGCCATGTGGGCAGCTGTGGTAGGGCCAGGCAGGAGCAGGGGCACCTCTCTCATCGAGGAGGACAAGACAGCCATGCACCAGCCCCAGTACTGGCACAGGAAGGCTTGCAGTCCGTGTGACATTTCTACACTGCTTTCTGCTCCGGGCATGTGAGAGCGGGGTAAGATGTGGTGCAGCACATGAGAGACAGGAAGGGCCAAGGAGGAAATCCTGGATCTAGAGAAAGTGAGCTTTCTCCTTCCTGTGAGCTGTGGCCGAGTGACTTTCCCAGGGTGCAGCAGAGGTCACAATAGCCTCTTCCCAATGCAACACAAATCTGGGGTACTCATCACATGTGGTCTGATCCCAGAGCACTTGTCACAGGATCAGGATGTTGTTTTGGCCAGGCTCCAGCCTGGCTTCAGCAGCCAGCACCCTTTCGCAGAAGCGAGGGATCGAAAAAGTTCATGAGATGGACAGCATAGTCCCTCTGCCTGGTCAGTGGAGACTGTCGCCTAAGACCACGGCATGCCGTGCTCTGCCTCCCTGTTTCCCTGAAGGAGTTTCAGTGGGTTGCAAACCTGTTTTCCCTTGCTCATCCCAATCCATTCTGCAGTGCTGCTGTGTACACATGGACAATTTTCTGTCCCGTCCCAGAGAGTCAGTCAATAGTAAGGCTGAAGGACACAATTATTTATGCACTGATTCACATAAAATAAGGCTGGGAGTGACACCATATAGAAAAATGCTTTTTCTTCCATTTTGCTTGCTTGTATTATCTGTCCATCTTGTGAGCAAAATTCTCACCAGCTTTCCTGTGGATTTCAGCCAGCTGGGTTGATTTAGGAAAAACCTTTTGAAGCTTCTCCACTCCAACATGCACAGTTGGATTGCTTTTTGAGGGAGTTCTGGGAAGTGCACATCCAACAAAACCTCTTTCCAGGACTCTGATTTTCTTTTCCAGCTTTTATACATAGTTCAGCTGGAACAGCAGCATTGTATATGCTATAGTTTAGAAATCTGACCTAGTTCCTTTAATCCGTGCTAGCCACGGGAGTTCGCAGAGGGCTCAGAAACAGTACACAGCCTCGCCAGGTCACTAACAACACAGGTCTTAAAAGAAACAGTTTCATCCAAGAGTAAAAACATTCTTTGATGGATATTAAATTAATGAAAAATAGGGGGCGGGGGGACTTTGAGCTTATGCAACAGCAGATGAGTCCAGTTTCTTCTGCAGATGAATGAAAGTTAAACTCTCTATGATGCAGCCTGCACCACCCATGAGAGCTCCTTGCAGGGGAATTCCAGAAAACAGAGCAAGATGGATCTGGTAAATACAAATACAGGATTAACAGCAGCTGACCCAATGGCAGGACCCCAAGCAAGCTGCTGTAATGAAATATAAAGCTTACAGTAAGTCCCAAATTCCCTGTTTGCTGCCCTGCATATACCCAATGCTTGCAGAGCAACATTCCCCTGTTGGTAAGCTGCCATCTTCAGAAAGGCTGCCGAGAGGTACAGCAAGACCGCCAAAGTGCTGTTAAATCCCAAACAAAAGCAATGTTGCTGTTTTCTGCCCCTCCAATAGTGCTATCCCTTGAGGTCCAGCAGTCAACTCTCTGAACACTATTTCTCCCCCCAAGGTCATCAGCCAAGTGTTTTGATGTTCCTTTTATTTTTCCCCAACACAAGATTTTCTTTTTATTTTCCCTCCCAAGTGAGTGGTTACTCCTCATAATAGAGCAAGGCTGATAAATCCACTTCTAGACATCCTTTTCTTAGTATAAGCAGAGGTTTTCATAAACTAAATTCCCAGTCTGTTTGGAGTCTGGTCTCTTCCTGAAATGATAGGTGCCATTTAAAAAGTCAGAGGAGGAGCAGACCTGCTCTCCTTCTAGTCGAAGCCAATGACAACATTTCTTATCCTAAATCACCCTCATCTTTTCCCTCTCTCATTATAGAAGTGCTTTTCCCAGGCTCCCAGCCCTTCTCAATAGCAGTGCCCCAGCCCCCTCTGTTTCTTTTTTACCAGAGCTGGACACTATATTCCCTTCCCATGAGAAAATGTCATTATAATATTTGCTACTTTTTCTTTTTTCCCTTCCATCCCACTCCCATTTTTGTTTTCTTTTGACCCCACTGGTGCACTGAGAAGAGCTTTCCACCCAGCCATGCCCACTAACACTGAGCCTGCTGTCCCAGCAGTTACAGCTCATTTAAAACATGGTCCTGTGAATGAATGGTTTAACCGGTTCCTTGTCATGCACCTTTCCCCAGCTTGGTTTGCTTCTCTGGACCTCAGGATCCAGATGTTTCCACTGCCCTCCTCACGCCTCCTTCACAGCAGAGATAACAGTGTCCCAGGGAGAAAATCTCTGGGCCTCACTAGCAATGTTGAAAATGCATTTTGGCTGCAGTCGTCATCTTGCAATGTATCCCAACAGCAGTAACATACTTGTCTCATTGCTTTGATCAGGCCAGTTGAGGAGAGTATCTGCTAAGATCAGCTCTGAAAATTTAAGAGGTGGCCACTGCCTCCCATGTGCCAAAATTATTCTTCCTGCTCTGTGCAGGGAAACATTTGCAGGATCACAGGAGTTTTGTTTTGCTTGGTTTTAGGCAATGGGAATTTTGCTTTTTTTCCCAGGATTCACATGCAGCTGAAGGGGTTTTCCAAAACAAAACCCACCCTCCATTACAACCTGTAAAAAGATAGGCCCAAAGGGCATTCTGACCACACAAAAGCAAAAACATTATAATGATAGTAATAATTTGAATAACGAGAACATTCAGGGTAAGACAGGTAAACAGAAAGAAATAAAGGTAAGTTTTGGAAAGGCGTATAAACCCTGCTGCTGCAGAGCTCACTGCCTTTGGATCCTCAGTGTCAGGAGAAAACCACCCCTGAATACAGGTCACCACACAGCCTCGCTGTAGGGGTTCATACACCTGTACCTGTAAAAAGCCATCGTTAGCTGCGGTGAAGGGGAACCCCAGCATCCCCATGCATGGCCAGACTCTGCAGAGGCAGCGAGTCTGTGGGGCCAGCTGGGTGCCCGGTACGCAATTCTTCCCACCTCCCTCTTTTTCAAAGGGTCCTTTCTTATCATCCCCCCCACCCCCCACCCCACCTCCCCATTTCCACACGGTGCTGGCATTCAAGGCAAATATTTCTCCCAGCCCTTTCGGTCTGGTCCTCCCCCTCCCTGCTTTTAGGAGGCCCCTTTATCAGGCAAGATCACGGCGAGCCGGGCAAACATTACCTCAGGGGCGCTGTGAATCGGGGCTGGGGGCGTGAATAGGCCCCACACATTCTCTCCAGTCTCTTCCCTTTCCTATAGCAACCAAGTTGGGAGCAGGCAGGTCACACAGCCCCTCCGTTGTGTGGAGAGCCCTGCTGGGGCCGGGGGGGGTGGCCATTTGGCTGCCCCATCTGGGAGCAGGTCGCAGGGGGCCGGGGCAGTGCTCAGCCCTGCGCAAATATGGCAGGGGGTGCTCCGGCTCCCCGCTCGGGGCCTGGCTAATGGCTGCATCCCACCAGATCCTGGCTATCGCTTCCCAATTAACCAAAGTTGTCTTTTCTGGCATGAAAGGGGAGCCACTCGGCTCCATCCCCATCTTTTCTGCAAGTATCAGAGAGGGTAAGGGAGAGCAGCATAACAAAAAATCCCTCTGTATCAGCCACAGATCCCGAAGGAGAGCACCAGGCAAAGGGGAGGAAGGAGCAGGAAGAGCCTGGCAGATCTTTCCACCAACAGAGGCTCCTCTAGGAGTCTTGGAAAGGGACCCTCTGCCAGCAGACCCAAGCCTCCACACACTGTGTGGAGGGATGGAGCCACTGCTCGGCAGGGTCTCTCCAAGGTGGCATCTCAAACCAAGGTGCTGTGCCAGCTTCTCCAAGCTAAGCCCCAATTCTCTCTGATGGACTCATCTGAGGAAGCTCCTTGTGAGGTTCCAAGGTGGGAGACACCTTCTCATGTCACCGGGATTTGACATGGTAGCACCCACCATCAGCTGTGCCTCTCACCAAGTCTCAGAGCATAATGTGGACCTTGTTTCAGTATTCCCCTCATCCTTCACCAGTCATGAACACCAGTTCCCTCACAGTACCCTTTCTGCAGCCCTCTCTCCTGCTCCTTTCCCCATTACAGGGCTCTGTGTAGTTTCTTCCCAGGGGGATTTGTGGTGCACAAATCAAGCAGTGTTTAGCTAAAGATGTAAAAGGGCTGTCAGACCTCTCACTCTTCACCTCCCACAGGTCACCTCCCTCTTGGCATGCTTTCCTCTGTCAGCGTGGAGGTAGGGTTTATACATGGTTGCACAAAAGGGCCAGCTCTCAACTGGCCCCATGGAACTTCATGTCTGGATGCCCTCAGGGACAGCAGACAAGGCTTAGACCTTGGAACCAGCAGCATGAGCATGGACAGCACCCATCAACAGCCTGGGAATGGGAGGCAATCTGCATTTTCACAGGGGAAAGGGGAGAGGATGCCATTTTGGCTTGTGAAGCTTTCCCTTGCAAAATATTTATGATCCGATGTGACAGGGCTAGTCACAGGCAAAACCCTATGTGCAACAGCAGCTTCCATGTGGCTCCACATGCAAGGAATAAGCACAGCTGTGCTGGGTCAAAGCAAGTATCTAGCCAAGCGCTCTGTCTCCAATGCTGGCTGATAGCAGATGCCTAAGGGAGAAGAAGGGCAGGTCAGCAGTGATATTGCCTCTGCATGCTCTCCCAGGCTGATTGTGGCTCAGGACTTCCTGGGCCACTGGGCCACAGGCTGTCTTCACATCTAACAGTCCTTGAGGGAATCTTCCTCCATGAGTCTCACTAGTCATCTTCAGGAGTCACAGATTTTTAGCACCCACCCCATCCTGATGCTTACCCAAGGGTTGTGTGAAGCACTAACCCCCTTTGCTTTTGTACTTTATATGATACTGCATACCCCTGGCATCTTAAGTAAGCCAAAAATAACATTAATTGGGTAATCTGTGATTCTGTGATTCTGTAATCTTCCTCCTTGGAAACATGGTGGTGTCTGAGATGCCAGAGTAGATCCTTCGCCTCCAGGCTTCTGGTAAGACACTGAATACATCCACCCAGTAACAGGCTGCATGGGTAGGTGAGCTCAGTCCAGCATCCTTTCCATCATACCCAGGTGTGGTGGGGCTTGCTGCCTTCCCATGCCAGAGCTGCAGTTCCTGGGGTTGATATTGTGCTGAGCTGTATGGGAGAGCCTGTGCCTCTGCCAGGGAGCCCTTCCAGGAACTCCTGCAGCATATAACTGGCATCATAACTTTGGCCACATTTTTGTCGCTTTTACTTTGCTCTCCTATTCTGCCTTCTGCAGCACTCCCCCAGGAGCCGTTTCAGTCACTGTCATGGCAGACCTCTCACAGAGGATGGCCATGGATGGGTGCAGTCTCTCCCATGGGCTAAGCTTAGCCCACCAGAGAGCTCCTAAGTCTAAAAACAGAGACACTGAACTGGACTTTGTTTTCCAGGATGAAAAGTAGAATAGATCATAGAGGCGTAGACATGAAAGGGACCGTGCTCCAGCATCACCAGCACTATCTGGGAGATATTAGTCTAAGTCCCTCCGAAAACACCACAGGAAAGATCTCCCATTGCGCCCTTAGGTTGCTTGCTCCAGCATTAACTAGCCTGACAGAAAGTTTTTCCTAATATGATACCTCAAATATTCATGGACACTTACGCGTGCTAAGCCTCATACCAGCTGGAGCTTTTTCAGGACCTGTGGGTTTATTCCTAAGTATAGAGGGAAACTGCCAATTTGAATTCTCATCCGTTTCCAAAATGAGTGTGTTGTGGTTATTTTACTAACATTTTTTTATGTCACAGTAGCAGCCACAAAGCACTATGAATTGTACGGATAGTGAGGGAAGCGTGGTCTTCCCAAAATCCTACATGATTCATGAAGAATTAGGACACTGACAAAAGGTGGGTAGCAGGGAGCAGCACGCCAGGAAAGCGATAGTGACGGTGACTAATATCCTGAAAGCCGGGAGCTGTTTTGGCTCTCCTACCCACGCCTGAGACCCTCCATCACTCTTGTGGTTTCACAGTCATATATTCCACTTTCTAAAAAAGCTTTTGCTCTCCCCCAAAGACTTGTGCAAGGCCCACCCAAACAACGGAAGAAACTCACTGACCAGACGAAAACTGATTGCACCCAAAGTGCTGACACACGCACCGCACAACTCATCTGGGACCCAAGCACAAGTGTTTTCCTCCACTCTTGGGCTCTTGGGAACTTCACAGCTCAGCAACAGGATGGAAATAACCATGCGAGAGAAGTGCATTTTTAAGTGGTTAGCACCCCTTCAACAAGTTGCTATGTCCTCTGCCGAGAGATAACTGGGTCTGTCCCAGGATCTTTTGGGACGAAGATAAAACATCTGCTGCCTTCTGCTCGTTCAAGGGTAGGGAAATCCTTCCTTGCGCTGGCCTCTCTCTTGCTCTATGACAAGTCAGCCTCCATCCCAGCACCCATGGCCATTCCTACCACACGGCGAGCCTTGCATTCTCCAGGCAATGGAGAAAAACAGCCCTCTGATCATGCACCAAAGACACTTCTGGCCATGTCACAAGGAAGAGGCTGGGGGACAGCAAAGAGCAGGCTGTCAGTTGCAGGAACCGTTTGCAGAGCTCAGAACCTGCTCCTCATGGGCTTCTGAGGGCATCAGGAAAGAGGGGATGTAAGAAGAAGCAGGTCCTGTGCCAGAGACTGTGGTCTGGCAGACCCCAGGCTGGGGACTGTCATCCCAGTGCCACGGGATGATGTGATAGGGTACGGCAGCCCCATGTGCATGGTAAGCTACCAGATGTTTCACCAAGCATGAGACACAAGCTGGCACAGTAATACCCTCCAGCATCACCTTGACCCACTCCAGAGCCAGGCACTGCCCCAGCCCAGGGCCATTGCCCCATGCATCCAAGCCAGGACCACATGGCCCCCCAGGGAAAGGTTTGTGCTGGTTCCCAATGCCTGGCAAGGCTGGCAATCAGCACTGAGAGGGGCTGACCACCACCATGGCATCAATAGCCTCAGCACACAGAGCCACCCACATTCTTTCCCCCTGTCTCCAGGGCAGAAAACCAGGCACTGCCTGGCAACTGGCTGTGTCATTTGGGGTTAGGATCCTGGCCAAGTTGGTGGGTTCAGTGCACTGGCCACACTGCAGGCAAGGCTGGCTGTGTTCACAGCGCAGCAGAGAGACCACACCACTAACAGGTCCCCAGCCTCAGCCCCAGAGGACCCTTCCCACTCTCTTTCTACCAAAAACACCCTGCCCCTGAGGAAGAAGTCTGGTGGAGAAGGCAGCTCCCAGCACTGGCCAAGAGGATCTGGTGGCGGGCTCTTTGCCTCTGCAAAGCTCAAAGCCTCAGTGAGGGAAATTATCAGGAGTCCTGAATTGTCAGACAATGCTCCATCCTAACACAGAGGTGGTACCAGTCAAAACTTTTGCCCTGAGCCCCACAGAAACTTTGCACATCCCTGCATTGTTCTCAGCCTATGTCTCTCACCAGATATTCCCATGTAGGAAAAAACACAGATTTGTGATTAAAGCACCGGGCTCAGGACTCCCTCCTCTGCATGCAGCAGGCAAGTCCCTCCTGGCCTCAGTCCCCCTGCTGGGAGCCAGGGCCGACTGGTCACTGCCCTCTTCCCTTGGGGCGGTGGGAAAAGAAAGCTCCTGAGGGCTGTGTAGGCATCAGCCCCAGTGCTTCCTGATGGGGAGCAGGTTAACACGTAGCTCCTGCATCATATTTGCAGTTTAATTAAAATCAAAGGCAGGCAGGAGAATAGCAGGGATGCGTTGGCTAAGGGCCACTTATCCTGCCACCCCCATGCATGCAAAGCCTCTGTTTGAGGCATCTGTGCCTCTCCAGGGACACATTCACTGCTCCCGGACTGTGGGCAGAGCCCTCTCATTCCAGCTATCTCCTGTCCCCCAGCCCTGCAATTGCCTGTGAATTAAAAGGAGCTATTCTTGTTACTTCTTTTGAAACCCAGAAGTTCCCAGAAAAGGCACTTCTAGAGAAAAAAAAAATAATCTATGCTAACAGGAGCCTTCGGCAAAGCACCCACCTTTGTCTTCCTGCCTCATTGCCACCCACCCAAATCAGCAAGAGCAGTGGGTGGCATTTACAGACTATCTCCCTGCTGAGAAGCAAAAGCACTAGGAAGGTGGCCCTGCTACCAGAGAGGGAAATGCAGTGGTCTGCAAGCACTTGGCCTCAAATCGAAGTGGTTTATTTCTGGTAACTCAGCCACAGCAGCTTCCAGTAACGCTCATAAAGCTCCTTTCCGCTCAGGAGACGATGGCTTCCAAGGGCCATTGCAGCTAGCGTTCCAGTTTGGATTCCTTTAAAGCATGCTGGTGGTGGGCTGAAGTCAATGAGGGAGATGAGGCTGCCCAAGATCCCACGTGGGGGACACCAGAGATTTCCTAACAGAACCCGCGAGGCACTTTTACACTATGAGTAGCAACAAGCCAGCCTCAGATGGTCTGGCCAGCATCCACACATTTGGAGAACGAGGAGACAGGATGGCTTATGAAGACTGCCTATTCCTGTCATTTCTAAAATCTGCCTTATCTGGGCAGAGATTCCCAAAGACCTGCTCTGAATAGGTTGCTCACATCCCCTCACTCCCACCAAGCCCTAGACAGGGCAGTTTTAGCTGGGAGCAGCAGCAGCTTTGCCTTACATGTGCTCTAGACCTAATGATGTCTTGCATCTGCACTGTCCCATGGGGGACAGCTGGGATGTTGCCTGAAAGACATCTCATGGGGGAATTGCAGGAACAAAACCACAGCACATCAAAGCCCAGCCTTGCCTAGAGCTGTTGTACAACCAGATCCAGTGACTCCTTGCTGTAAAAATGCCACCAAAGCTGCACCAAGGTGGAGTGAAGCTGAAGAGGGCATGGTCCAGCCAGCTACCACAAACGCTTCTTGCCATGCCAGACCCAATCACCAATTGCTAGCCTGCTTCTCACCAAACAGAAACAGGAGGTCTCATCTATCATGCCTCCTTGACACACTGGAAAACAGTAGCAGGGTCACAGTCAGAGCACCAACTCTAGTGAGGCAGCTCTGTGCAAAACATCACCTCTGCTCCCCACAGCACCCCTTGCTCTTTGTGGGGTTTCTCCTGATTGCATGAATCCAGCTCCTCACCATTGCCCCAGCAGGGCACTCAGCCCTGAGAACCTGACCCTGACCAAAGTCCCTGCAGATCCTGGCTCCAGTGGCTAAACAGCACCACCTGAGGCACTTTATAAAGCAATTGGCTAATGCTGCTTGCTGATCATTAAAACTATTACATGTGTCGTGCACTTCATTGTTCGAGGGTTGCACAACCACCTCTTTTATCTGCCTGGAGTTTGGCCCCTTTGCATTCCAGCCTATGCTCCCTTCGTCCAAGACTGAAAGCTGCAACACATCAAAGCCTCTCTGGGTTTCTCTACACCATTCATTCCCCTACCACATTGCCCCTATTTCCTCTTTGGACTACCAGCAAGGCCACAGTGCTCTCTTGCGTGAGGCCACACACTTTTCAAATTGTTCCGTTTTGCCTCCTGTCCTGCCATTTTGGGGTTTAGAGCTGGTTGTGAGGCTCTGAACAGGGATGCAAGACCAAGTCGGGAAAGCACAGAGCCATGAGGAAAGACAAAATCTTTGCCCATACAGAGCACACTCAACGGGTACATGTAACTCTGCCTGAGTGACATCCTGCTGTGTTAACAGCCATGGACATGCAAACATGCCAACAACGCACACACGTACCCAAGCACTGACGCTGTTTAACACCAGCACGATGGTTCCAGAGCTCAGACTGATGGATCTGCCCTTGAACATCCAGCTGCCACTTCCCATTTATCCTCCCCACCAGGGACCCTCCAAAGCACTTGCTGCCACCTATCTTTCAAACTGAAAGTCATGGCTGGAGCATCAAGCAAATTGTCCCAGCAGATCTCATCTCCTGCTTGTGTAGGTGAATGCTGCCGGTTCACTGGGGCCAGCTGGGAGCTGTCACTAGCAAGAGAAGAAGGGATCTCATTCCCAGTTGATGTAGAAATGATGGGGATCAGCTGAGAGCCCATCCCCACCCCTTCTGCTGCTTGAGGCTGAGCTCTGGGTTTTCCTTAGTCATTTTAATGACAGAGCAAATCTCTGAATTTCCTGCCAAGTTTCAGTCACAGGAATGGAGAGAGAGAGAAATATATGCAATGAAGGGGAAAGGGGAGCAAGGCAAATGGAGGGAGAGATATTTTATCTTCAGCACGTCAGCTAGGGAGAGAAGGGCCTGAGTAAATGAAGGCAAGCAAAGTAACGTGTACTAGCAATGGGTGGCCAGACGAGGACTAAAGCTGGGCAAGGAGGCGAGGTGGTGCAGCGAGGGAGAAACACAGCCAAAGAGCAAAGGATCCCAATAGTGAAGGCAGAGGAAGAGAGGGAAAAGGTGAATAAGGCTGTAAGCATCTCCATCCTCCCCACAGAATCTTAGTAATCAGGATTACCTATGAGCTTCAGGCTCTAGACAAGACAATTAGTGACGATTAAGAGGCAGTAGGGATCAGGTGGCCAGGGTAACTTGGATCACCATTTCCCAGTACTCCATATTTGCAAGGTGCTTGCTCATACAGCTCACAAACACAAGAGGTCTGTGGCACCTTCAGGTACCACTGGCCATCTCGCTGGGAAGCCTAGCCGCTACAACGCATGGCCCTAATACATGACATTTTCCCTTCCTGCCTGTGCCTCTGCCTCACCATTCTGCAAAGGAAATGCCAGCAGGGACACAGCCATGTTCTGCATGTCTCAAAAGGGCACCAAGGCCAGGATCACACCTGTCCTTTCAGTTCCCTGACTGATGCTGACCTCAGACCAGGATCTCCCCTTTGTCTGTCAGGGCTCTGGGTGAGTCAGGCTGGCTGTGGCTGCTCTGAGAAACCCAAAGCCTGTTCTGCTCATGCCTCTCCACCTCTCCAATCCACTCACACCACTGCCCCCACCTCGGTTTGGACTCTGGGCAAAGGATATGCCGGAAGTGCCTCCCCAGGTCAGCTATGTTTGTCACTGTGGTGTTTTTTCCAAGCCATGACCCAAGAGCAACCCAGCCTGGGCTCCTACAACTCACCTGCCTTCCTGTGGGATCCCACATCACTGGCCTCCAGCAGCCCCAGGACAGTGAGGAGGGCAGGAAAAGCTTTTTGTTGGTTTTGGACAGGGGAAAAAAATGTAGAAGGTGGTAAAAAGAGAAGAGACGATGGCATCCACGGTGTCACCTCTCTATTCAGACTTGGGTTCCTTCTGCCCTCAGTTCTGCAGATAGCAACAGATACCATGCATTTGTATTAATGCTGATGTTCTAATTATATGTACTAATAGCATAATTGATATTAATAGTGGTATCTGAGCCTGGAGAAAAGCCTGACAGCAGATCCAGAAGAGAATGAAGTCAAGGAGAGGAAGAGAAACTCTCCTCCTCCTCCTATTACATGCAACAAGAGTTATGTTTCCCCCTACTCCCTTGGTTTTGCTGAACCCATGGGGCAAGCCTCCTCTCAAAAAACTGCCAAAGCTGCTGACTCCTGAATCACTGGGCCAAGGCTGCTCACACCCAGCTCTTCCGACAAACATCTTCCCCCTCTTGAGCGCTGTGAGCTCTGCTTCGTGGGTGGATACCCCACACCTGCACTCCCTGCACCACACTCAGCCCCTGCACCACCGCTCCCCACCACTCCACAGCCCCTCTGGCATCTCCCAGAGAGCACCGTGGCATTGGAACAGAGTCAGTGTTCTGGGCTTTCTCTCGCCCCACTGTTCTGAGTCCCCCCTTGCAGCAGTGCTGAGCTGGCTTGGAAACCACTGCAAGTGGCCAAGAAGAGGAAATTAATTCTCAGGGTCCTCTACCACGAAGCCTGAGAAGCTAATCAGAGAACTTTATTAAAAAATAATAAGGCGATAAAAAGGGAGAAAAGTAAGCCACCTTGGAAACTGTTCAACAGTCAGCAAAGGGAGCAAGGGAGGCCCTCTCAAATGCAAACACGAGCGAGCCTCCTCGGGGCCAAGCAGTGCTCAGGGAGGCAGGTTGCAGTTATCAGCCATGCCGAGGTCCAGTGCCAGATCACTTCTGATCAAAACCAGCCCCTGCTGGCTCTGCTGGGAATGAAACACATCCCCTCACTGCTTTTTGCCAGGATCAGTTCCCGCCTGGACGGCAATGAATGAAAGTGTTTCACAGAAGCTGGTGGTGCCTCTTCCCAGCAGTTTTCCTCTCTGCAGCCGGGGATTCCCCAGCAGCGTGCCTGAGGCTTACTTAGGTCCCACTCTGTGGGCAGCCCCCAGCTCACCCAGCACTGGGTGATGTGGCAGGACCAGGATTATCTCAAAAGCCTAGCTCAGAGGCTCAGGGTGCACATCTTGGGCTCCCCCTGATATCACAGAAATCAGATGGGGCAGGGTCTGATGTCCCCAGAGGTACTTGCACATTGTAATGGTATTTCCTAATCTCTCCCTCCCCAGTACCCCCTTCACCACCACTGCTAGGAAGAGTGAGGAGATGGGAAAGCCCCGCTGTATTTCTCTCTAGCCCGTTCTCCGTCTGGGGAGCTGGAGTGTGACTGAGACTGATGAACAGTCCCATCAACTTCAACCCATGCAAACAGGAAGAAGCCAGTCCCTTCCTGGGGATAAGGTCTCATGGACTCAGAAATGCTCCCTGAACTCCAGCCTCTTCATCTGTGCGGTGCCTCTCCTCCCATAGCTGTCCTGCATCACTGCTGGATATCACGGCTCTCCTGAACTCGTTACAAGTCTCCACCTATCTCTGACTTGGGCTGCTCTCTGGCAGTTTCCTGTTGTCTTTTTGACATCTTTCTGCTCAGGTGAGCTTGCTCAACTTGGGGAAGGGCTCCCCTGGTTTATCCTTCCCACTCTGGGAAGTGCCCCCCCGGTCATAGTGGAACAAGCACTCCAGCACATCTCTTCACACCGTAGCTCTTCATCCTTCCAACACTCACAGTCTACATCTCTCACCGGAGATGTGTTCTTTCAGCAAAGCGTGATGCTCTATTTTCCACCACACCTGGAGTATATCACCCCATCAGTGAAATTCTCCAGACAGAAAAAGGCAATTCAGCATGCCCCAGTGTAGGTATAGTACCTTCAGCATTAGCCCCTGGGATGGTCCTGTCCTGATGTGGATTCACCCTGCCTGTTCCCTCATCAGCAGCTAATGGACAAAATGGGAATTTCATGCAGAGGAAGTCCCTGTGCAGGGTGTGCCCATCTAGGCAGGATAATGTGCTCCTCCAGGGAGGATTTTCTCACTTCAAGAATGAGGGAGATGCAGCCAAGAGGAAGAAGCTAAGGGAGAAGCTCAGGGACAGAAGAAGCAAAGCCACCACAGGGAGCAGAGCTACTGGAGAAAGGGACACCATCATGGCCTATGGGTGGCTGAGGCCTCCAGAGCTCAGTCGGCCACATGTCAGAGACATGGCTGCATTTGGGCCATCACCACTGTACTGGGTTTGGCTGGGACAGCCCAGACAAGGTGATGCTGTGCCCACTGGAGATGGAAACCACTTTCCCGTGTCCAGTTAGTCCATGTTGCCCTTCACATTGATCCTGCCCATCCAGCCCCTTTCCTCTGCTCCTCTGCACACAGCTGTCTGGCAGGGCCCAGCAGCAGCATGGCCAGACCAGCTCCAGGAGCCAAAGGCACCTTCCAGCGAGGTCCTCCTGTGCCTGGCTGGGATTAGGTTTGTCAGCCTGAGTCACTCCTGAGACAAACAGCCAGCAGCCCACCTCCCTGTACACAGCTGGTGCCGGGGCAGAGCATGCCGGCTTGTCACTTCGGGTGCCTCATGCACAAACTTGCCTGAAGTTTGAGAGGCAGGGAAACCATCAGATGAAAGAAACCACAAAGCCTGTCTCCGCATCTTCCCATCCCTGCCACCTCTGGATGGGACTGATAGGAAATCAAACATCCTGTATACGCACAGCGTATCGCATGGTGGGGACCGCAGCTTATCACCCACTTCCTCTGCGAGCCTGCCTGTACCTCTCAGGGCTCAGCCCTGCTCCCAGCTCCACATAATGAGAGGTGCAAACAAACTGCCAGCTCATGCCAACCTTTTCGCTCCCCAGATGGCCTCTTGAGAGCAGCTCTCCTCCTCTTCCCCTCCTCGAGGCACAGTGAAAGCAGGAGAAAGTGCTGCTCTTCCACCCAAGGGAGGAAGGAAAGCTGCAGCCCGCATCACTGCAAACCCAGGTGCCTTCCCAGGGGTTTGTTCCCTTCCAGGCAGCACCCACCGGTCTCAGCCCCCAGCACCTTGCTAGCATGGCAAGGAATTGCTCCAGCCTCTGGGCTTGTCCTTCTCCCCAGCCCCAGGGGTGTCCCGGCACAGCCCATGGAAGTACACCAGAGGAGAGAGTGCAGACATTTGGGGCAAGGGGGTTAACAGGCACTGGAGGACACAAACAAACACCTCAGCTAGGGAAACTGACCCCAGGGCCTGTTCATGTCTTAGCCACTATATATGAGGTTTCCCTTGCAGTGTCTATTTTCCTTTGGGACAACCCTCACATTTTTAAAGTCACAATCCCAGCATGAGTCCATTGCTACTTCTGTTATTTCCATTACACAGCTGGATGTCTTGAAGGTAAGAAACTCTCGTGGCTAAATTGACTGTATTACTGCATGCTTCATCAGGGCTGCGAGCTTTCATCTTGAGGGAGAAGTGAAGTGACAGAGGTCACGGCGCTGCCTCCGTTGGGTTAAATGTGAATTTGTCTGGGGCTCTCCTGGAAAACAGGTCACCTGGGAGGTGTGAAGTGCCTTCGCGGAGGCCTGGACAAGGCAGAGAAAGGCTGAGAGGGGAGCAGAGTGCTCACCCACAGACTTAGAGTGCACCTGAAGCACTGAGATTTAATAAACCCCATAAGCAAGTTCTCCCTTTGCCCAAGGACACACTCCCAAAGAAAAATACATGCATAGCTAGGTCCTGGAGGAGACGCTGCACCAAAAACCACCAGCTAATCCTTTACTTTCACCTGCAGGTAGAGGAGATATTTACACCTTTCACTGAAAGCCCACCAGGCTTCCCCTTCCCTCTGCAGCCCACTCTGCCTGGCAGAAGGGGCCAAGGTAGGGATGCTGAAGTGACTGCCGCAGTCCTCTCAGGTTCTTCACACCGCTCCACTCTGCCCCTGGGAGATCATTATCAGCCATGGGCAACCCCCGGATTAGCTCTCACCACCAGCAAGGCTCCTGCCATCCCCCAGCCCTTATGAGCCTCCTCCCACCTCAGGGGCAACCTGGCTTTCTGGGCCCCCCTGCAAGTTTGTCAGGGATGCTGGGACACACAAGGGGTGGTGGGATTCCTAACCGATAGCCCATGACACACTAATCCTGGGATTAGCCAGAGTTCAGAGGTTAATTACAAAGGTATAGAAAGGGGGAGAATAGGGACCACGGGAAGACCCAAAATTACTCTTTCGCCTAAGCAGCAAGCCTGGACCCAGGTTGGCTGCAGCTTCTGAAAGACAGCATGAAGGAGGCAATACTCTGGAAGGACATAATCTGGCACCTGGGGTTGGAGGGGCTGGTCCCACCTGATTCCTGACCCATCTCCAAGCCACCAAGATTTCCCCAGGCCCCAGCTTATAAAACTAGCACAGCCTCACCCACAGGGAGATGAGGAAACTAAACCCGCTGGAGACTGTGCACAGCTCTAATACAACCCAGCCCATGCAGGAACATAAAATGGGGGACATGTCGGACAGATATTTTAGGGGGAGGCAGCAGGATTTACAAATCTTCCCACCCAGACTGATTCCTCAGACATCTCTGTAGCAGAGAGGCATCACGCAGGGAGACCTGAATGGGTTCCCAAGCAGGAAGCAGCGTAAACACTTCAACCTCAATTCATTATCAGAAAACATTGCTAATTTGCTCCAGCACAACCCTACTAAGTGCGGTTTTCTGCCTTCCAGGCCATGAAGTAGCTGTCTCTGCAGGACACCACTCTTGGATTAAGTAGCTTTACCCACCGTTGGAGAGCTGCCCAGGTGCCCAGCATGGCAGAGGCAGCCTCATGCCACCCGCCAAGCCCTGTTTATCACAAGGGGAAGAGAGGGATGGCAGAGGGTCCTTCCCCAGCCAGGGTCTCCAGGCAGAAGTCCCCTGGGAGTCAGTGCTGTCAGCCCACCAACAGGTTCCTGGCATGCCCCTCGCCCACCTCATCACTGCCGCATCCCCAGGGCTTTCCTCGGGGATGTCATTAGTCAGAAACTGTGGCATATGACCACACATCTGGAAGGAGTTAGATGACGAGAGCCTCTGCCAGCTGTCTTCGTTTAGGTTAGTTCATACTTGGAAGCGCTCTGCAGCGTGATCTGTAAAATAAAAAGTTGCGCTGATTGACATGAGCCGAGGGTTTCCTCCGAGGCGTTCCCTGCCCCCATCGCCTCCGCCTGGAATGCCAGCATTAGTACTTATTACATCCTGGAGGCCGGCTGCATAGGACAGAGGAGGCTGTGTAAGAATAATGATGGCACAGCAGTTAACCGTCACCTTTCTTCCTGTCAGAGCATGACCAGCTCCAGCAGGGACAGGGAGCCCATGGGAATTTCACCCCCAGCTGACATCAGGACAGCCCCAGTGACACTACCAAGCCTCGCCACTCAAGGGGCACCCAGTGGGGCTTGGGCACAACCCTGCTGGGAAGCCAGCGCTCATCCCTCAGGGACCTCACCCCATGCTGAGTGCTGCAGCATGGGGGGTTCCCATGGGCTCTGGAGCAGTTCGTTCCTTCCCCATACCTATTTCTGTACGTAAAGCTCCTCCAGCCCCCTTCCCAGGCCCCAGTCACCCCCTCAGCTCATGCATTTTGTTCTGCTGGAGATCCCTCCACTGCAGCAGCCAGGGGGGCTGGCCATCCTCCAGCCCTTCCCTCAGATCTCCACATGCTGCACTGGGCAGCTGGGCAGGTCATGCTGCCTCTGCCCTAAGGAAGGAAATGGGGAGGGGGACACCGGTGTAGCAGGGCACACCAGACACAGGGTAACATGGCAGCGAGCATGCTGGCAGCAGTGTATCAGTGGGGATGTGTACCCTGCCGTGACCACAGCTCAGGCACTCCTCACCTGTGAGTTCAGCCTAAATACCCCAGATACCTGCAACACCACCAAGCTCAGGAAGGGCTGCAGAGCTCACTGAAGAAGCAGATAGGAAGCTCAGGGTCCTCCCTTTTCCACACCACATACCAGTTTCCCATTTGAAGCTGTTCCTGCAGACTTCCCTCTGGGCAGCAGAGATTAACAAGGCCTGGGGTCAAACAAAGGAGACTATCAGGAGAGCAGTGCCTAAACTTCACCAAGTCTTCGTGGATTTGTCAGCAGACTTGGGATCAGCTGTTCCCAATCTGATAATTCAAGTCCCACACACGCAGCCAGGGGCTGCCAGGAAAACAGCTGATCTGTTTTAGGATCCCCCAGGGTTGGATCTTTCCCACGAAAGATGAAGCAGGACAGGAGCGGCCAACCACTGACATGGAGTCCTTTCCAAGAAAAAGGATGCTGCTACGCAGGGAGGTGGGGAGGTGTGATGCTGGGAGACTACAAACCCCTGCAAGGGTGTCATGCGTTCACACAGCCATGCACAGCCTCCCTCAGCTTCCGCAGGGCACATGTGACCTGCCCAAAAGCAGCACAGGGGACTCACAACAAAGCCTGGGTGATCATCTCGCCTGTGTGATACACGATCTCCCAGCAAGGCTGCCAATGCTGGGTCCTAGCCAAGAGATCGCGTTCCTAAGGACATGTCTTCAATTAATGTCTTTTTTTTCCCCGTTTTGTTTAAAATTGGGGTTGAGCTGCTTCTAAACAGATGTGTTGGGGTAGCCAAAATATTTGCCTTTCTGCTGGCTGCTTGTTTGGCATCCGTGCCTGGCTGATGCTAAAATATTCTTTGCTCCCACCCGCAGCGAGTGCAAAGCAGCTCGGGGGGGTGTGCTGAGCACCCACCATTCAAATACCCAGAGAGTCAAACTCAGCCAGGTCCCTGCTGCCACCATGTTTCATCTGCAACCCTGGCATCTCCCACGCCAGCTATGTGCTGTGGAAGCATGGGAGATGCAAAAGGAGTTCCTCCCCTGGGAAATGCAGGGGAAAGGGGTCCAGCGCTGGGTGGAGCAGGCAGGAGGCCAGGGAAGGAGCATCCATGGTGGGGACAGGGCAGCAAGCAAATCCCTCTCGCAGCACCGCAATGCTGCATGCAGCAAGCACCACTCACTCTTGCTCACCCCACAGACCCTGCACCCAGCCCACACTGATAGCACCCAGAGAAGCAAATCTTCCATCAAAGGGGTTTCAGTGGCCACTGCCAGGGTGTCACAGTCCCACACAGCCCCAGTCACCCAGTTTTTCACTCAGTACTTGCTCAGCAAGGGAGCAGTTTCAGGGCTTGTCCACCCCATGGAGGGAGATGGCTTCAGAGGCACCCTCAACTGCAGGAAGAAGTAAGGATGCACTTGAGCAAAAGACACCACACCAGGGGGTACAGGACAGCCAGCACCCTCTGTTCCTGTGCTCACTGAGGGGATGGACCCACAAAACACAGCAAAGCCCCTCAGGGACTTTCACCCACTCAGGGACATTCTCAGCCCTGGCCTGTCCAGAATCATGCCCTTGGAGACAACTTCCAGCTGCCTGCAAGGAGGCTTCTCCAAATGCAAAGCCTTGCGCTGGGTGCTGGGAAATCCCCCTGCTCGCAGCCACGACCTGACCCCTGTGATTCAGAGGCCAGGTGGCCAGAGGGACAGTTTACGTGCAGACACTGATGAAGGCATGCCAGTACACCGCTAGCTCTGCTGCGTGTCTCGGGAAGGAGCTGGCCTGCGCAGCGTGCAGACACCCTGTGACTCAGAGCAGCCTGGCCAGCCCAGCGTCAGGCTTGGGACACAGCTGGGGACCGCGCCAGCATCACAGACGCGGGGGAAACCTCTGCCTGTCTCATCCTCTCCTTAAGAGGCATAAGGAATAGCATCGCCCTGTCCCCTCCTCCTTCCTCCCCATGCAGACACAGACCCATTCGTGCTGGCAGAAAAATGCACTCAGTTTTGGGGTTGGGAAAGGGGATGTCTCTGCAGATTTCAGCCTCCCAGCACGCTCTTGCCACCTGCTGGGTTAACCACAGCCCCCTGCCCTCACAAGTGCTTTCACCAAGGCTCACCAAGCCTGACACACCAGCTTGACTCTGCAACAAGCTAATAACCAGTGGAGAGAGCACTAAACCAACTGCTCCAGCTCAGCAGCCAGATTCATCCCTACTCAGTCATGCACCTAGACACCCATCCATGATGCAGACAACCATTTACGCCAAGGCTTTCAGGCTACAAACAGTCCTAGTACATCCTCTGGCCCTGAGCCTGAGAGGCCATGGTGAGAGGAAGACATTTCAGTGCTGCAAGCTCCTGTCCCTTTTGCTAAGTAATAACCCAGCGGGGAGAAATGTTGTTATCAGTTCACCTCAACCCCAGGCTGAGCCATCCGTGCCTCCTTCCACCTTTTTTTTCCCTCTCCTGTTTCCTAAGCTCCTCTTTCCTCACTTATCTGTGCCGGGGTCCAGATGCTCAGGATAAGCTTGGATCTCCAAAGGGCAAAACACACCAGTCAGGCCAGTCCCTGGCTCCCATCAGCAGCTATTTGGGTCTCACTCAGGAGCTTATTCTTGCTGGTGGCTTATACAGTCACCAAGCCCTCAGGACTGTTACTGCAGCCCCTCAAGATGAGGTGTCACGATCCTGAGGAAGAGAGACATTTTTTACACTGGCCGCTTGACAAACTGTTGGAGGCTAGAGTAAAATTCACCTCCGAGCCAGCAGCCCAGAGCTCAGCACCTCAGCGATGTGGCAAGCCATAGAAAGCCCTTACCCAAAACAGGAAGGTAAGGAGCTGGCCTGGGAACGTCTCTCACTGTGTTCTTACATAGGTTTTTTGAGTTTGGGTGCCAGCTCTTCAGACCTAGTTTCTTTTAAGCTTCCCTTGATCTCTGTAGACTTCAGTGCCTCTGCTACACTATTTTGTCTTCCACCATTTCACTGAAATAGGAGCCACTCTCAGCCAGTCATATCCTCCAGCAGTGGACCTGAGCAAACCAGATACCTCCGTGCTCTACCTCAGAGACAAGCAAGTTTGTTTCAATGGCAGTTTAGAAGCCTGGCTTGCAGGTCTGGTTGGCAGTGCCCCATAGCTGGAGGTCTGAGCTGGAGGTCTGCTCTAGACCTGAGACTCAGGCTCTTAGCTATCCTGGGAGTTTCTTGCAGCCCTCAAAGACTCAGTGTACAGCGACCTGTATTTGGCAGTGGATGAATCCAAACAATAAGATGGGAGTCAGTGGCAAGGAAAAAGCAGTGGGTGCTCAGACATGCTGGGTGAAGGTGAACAGTTGGCACCCATGGTCAAGTTGGTCTGGAGTGCAGAGCCAGAGGGTTAGCATGGTCCATCTCAAAGGAACACAGCACAGCACCAAACCCTTCCTCACTGCTCTGGCTGCATGGCAACCCTGTGCCACCAAGAGTTCGAAAGTCAGGTAGGCTGGTAGGTGAAGACAAAGCAAGGCCTGGCAGCTGTATCACAGATACCTACGGTAGCTCTGGCTGCATAAACCCCACATCAGATCAGACCATCGTTCTGGCTGAGACTCTTGTTTGTGCAAATAGTAGGGAACACGCAATCACATAGCAGAGAGGAGGTGTTGGTAACCTGGGATCACTAATGGATAGAAGCCCTTAGGTGACAGCAAACATGCAGGGCTCCAGTCCTATGAAGGAGAGGAGTCAATGCAGGGTTCATCCCTGTGTCAGGATGTCAACATAGCTCTGGCCCTTCCCTTCATCAAGGTCTTGCCTCCTCTCCTCTGCCCATGAAAGGCCAAGGGGAGAGGACAGTGATGCAGCAGCATCAATCACAGTACTATACCCCAGTGATACCCTGCAGCCTCTTAACTGCTCCATCAAAATGCTGCAGCCTATAAAATGAGTTTCCACTAGTGCCTGGGGGAGCATGGCTGGGATCCATCCCTTCACCAGGTAGAGGCTCTGCCTCTCCAGTCCTCGCAGTCTGTCATGTCAGGAGACCAGACATCTCCCCCTTGCTGACCAGCCCTTAAGCCTGTAAGTGTGCAAGTGCAAAGGGGTGAGGTGTAAAGGTATAAAGAACACCCCTGATGATCCCACGGCTAGACCAGCATCAGCTCCTTCAATAGATGGGCCTTTGAAGAAAGGGCCACAGAGCCCAGGAATATCCAGTTTCTTGCCTGTGCTTCAGATCACTGTGAGCTCCCTCCAGAACCCACCAGCAAAGAGATGGGCATGTTGTGAGTGTGCCCTGCAGCAGCACATCTGTGACCCAGCTGCACACAGCTGGCAGCACTAGAAGCATGCAGAGCCTCCCAAACAGCTGGCAGCACTGGCAGCATCCAGAGTCTCTGCTGCATAGGCTGCTCCTCTGAGTGAGCAAAGACCTGATGCCCTCCTCCCAGCCTTTGAGGTGGGAGCTGGCTGGTCCCCTGTGGAGGATGTCCCTCAGCAGGGCTTTGTGTCCAGATGCCACCACACAGCAGAATCCAGTGAGGATGGAGGATGATGGCAAAGCCTTGACTGTTCCCTGATCACCACCAGCTCATTCACTGCCTTGTCACAGTGCCCCAGACAGGTTGACCTCCAGTGAGTGTTCCCCCTCAAACACCCACCAGGATGAATTCTTTCCCTCTTAGCAGAAATGTCTCAAGACTTCCCTTGTTTCCTCAATACCTGAGTTTTAGGGCTTTGATTGACCAACATGCGTCTGATGGGCTTGAAAGGAGGGGGAGGGAGGTCAAGCCAGTGTCCTCAGAACTGATGAGTATCATCCCAAAACAGCCTCGAGCTATGTCATGAAGGTCTGCCCCGAGTCATTCCCTGTTGAACTCAACCCAGCCATACAGTAAACATCCCACTCCAACTCAACAACGTCAGACTCCAAATGTCCCGATTGGCTGCTCACGTACGCTACTCATGTGGTACTAAGGAGCACTTACATCTTCATCACAGCATCAGAGTGGGACTGTATTTTTCCAGTGTGTTGTGAGTCAGTGGTGAGCAAGTGGGGACGTGCGGACTGTGTCCGGTCATGGTGTGCCATGCATACGCATGTCTGGGGGAGTAATTAGACACATGGCCACACTCTAACCTCAGCCTTCCTCTGTGGTCCCACACTTCACCTGGAAGCCAGAGACCCACGGCAGAGTCCAGCCTCGCTGACCCCAGGTGGGGGAGAACTCTGGTTTGAGGACATCACTGGAGTGAGAGACACTCCGATGTTCACTTCTGCCCTCCCTACCCAGTGCCCTATAGGCAGGGCGAATGGTGGAAGCATGGGCATGCTCAGCTACAGGAAATGAGGCTCCATTCCTCAGGAGTCCCATGCCAGACAGGCAGAGATGACATCCTCAAAAATTTGCTCTTTATTTGTAAAAGACCCTTTTTCTTTATTTTTCCATAGCCCCCATCTCTGTCTCTCTACCTCTGACAGCCCTCCTACCTGTACTCCCAAGGAGGCGGCTATGATAACAGCAGGACTGGATAGTATCACTTCTCTGATTCCCAGAAAGTCTTTGGTATGCTTGCTAAGAGCTGTCTCAGGGTAGCTGCAGCCCAGACTCAGGCAGGCTGAGACATGGGGGAGGTTTTCCACCACCCGGAGCTCCAACTGGGAGGACAGGGATTCTCCAGGCTGGATAAGGTGTGACCATCACCATCCCAGACCCCTGCAGATAAACTCCAGAGTGAGACAGGGTGCAGCTGCTGGGAAGCAGGGAGGGGTGGCTGCCTAGCTCAGCAGGGGAGTCCTCCCTGATGAAGAACGGCTGTACCTTAAGAAATGCAAAGTTTTCCTATATTTCCTTACCAGTGTGGAAAGGAGCAGGACCACCATAGGTATCTGCAGGGTGAACCCACATACCCTTTAGCAGGGTCACCATCACCCACCGGTTCACACCAGTGTATGCTCCTCCCTGGGGGCCAAAACGCCACAGATTTTCTGCAGGGAGTGCTGCTGCAAGGCCATGGGATGGATGCTGCCTCCTCCCCCATTCTGCCAACGGGAAGGTCAGGAAAACTCAAATCTGTAAACAGCCCACATCCATTCTGAAGAATCCCTTCATCAGCATAACAAATCCTTCTTAACAACATGTATCAAGGATATCTGTGCTCCCATGCTCCGTATCAAAGCTAAGGCCTCTTGGCAAAGCCAGGCTGGGCTGGCAAAACCTGCTTGGCTATTATGGCCTGGCACAGCCAGCGACCTTTGGTTTGGGGGTTTCACACTATTGCCTTTCAGCGGCTCTTTAAACACACAAAACATAAAAGCAGAGAGCTGTTCAACTTCTGCTCTCCGCAGAGGATTCAGGAGTGAGTGTTTGCAGGCTGCTTTTAGAGAAGACGAGCCTACTCCAGCCCAGCCCTCAGCCCTCCCCTTCACTCATAGCCAGGGAAAGGGCTAGCCAGCCCCAGCTGTCTCTCCACCCCTGCTACCTCGCCAGATGTCCCCATTAACAGGGACCAGCATGAAGCAGGGCTGGCCTCTGGGAGCAGCCTCCATGTGCTGTTAGCGGTACATGTGTGTGAGCAAGAGCATGCGTGTGCAAGCCAGCACGTGCATTTGCAAGTGTGTCTCCAAGGGCTGCAGTAACGTAACCACTCCTTCGGCCTGCTGCCAGAGGTGAAACATCTTTCTCGCACACGCACGGTCTTGGCTTTTTGCTCACCCTTGCCTCCTCGCTGTTTTGCAAAGCCCCAGACCCAGCTGACTCAACAGCTGAACTATCCAGAGACCCAGAGCTGCAGGTCTCCCTCCTCCTTGGCTGTATTCACATGCAGTGTGCACCACTTTCCCGGCACATTGAGGTGCCAGCTTCTGATACTGCTTCCACTATCCCCATTTGGCTCATTTGCTTGTTAGCCTAGCTCAGGCTCACACACACGAGAAGTCCACCTTTTTGATTCATCTGCTGAGGGTTCTGAGGAAAATGAATTCTCAGCTTTTGTTTTCTGAGGATGGAGTGGGATCTGTTTACTCTGGGAGGCAATTAAGTCATTTTTTTCTCATTTATGCCAATAGCGGAAAACCATTTCAAAGGGAAAGGAGTGGGTTCAGATCTGGCCTCAGACAAAAGGCAAATGAACCCAGACCAGAATCAAAGGCAAACAAAGCTTCTGGGTGGCTTGTCCATAATACTGATAAGTCCTGAGCCACATTCTCCGCCGCTGCAATCAGCAAAAGGCTCTCCATCATGGATAGGGCTACAGTCTATGAATCCTGGCTCCTCATCCCCTCTCCTGGACACCCAACCTCACACCCTCCCACTGCTAGGACATGATTTCAGCAGTCCTGCCTCCTGGGAGCCCTCTTCATCCATTAGGTCAATTCCTCTCCTAGAGCTGGAAGGGGAGCCTTGGAGTTCTGCCCCAACCGCTTGGCATCAGTGTTTGGAAGAGCTCTTGTTCCACCCACTGAATCCAGCAGGGGCTGTGGAGATGCCTAGGGATAAAGCAAAAAGCACGGCTGGCTTCATCCAGACACATCGCCCCTTCAAAACATGGACACAGGATCCTCAGTTCACAGCCAGCTCCATGCCAGATGGATATGAGGTCAGGTACATCTCAGAAGGACGGAGGAAAAGCCTTTGACCCAAACTGAATCAACAATAACATTGTCTCTAATGTAAATTTTTTTCTCCTCAAAGCTTTGTCTGGTCTTCAGGTCTTCACCGTTTGGCATTTACACATTGCAGCACCACTCCCCAGCAGATGCAGCCAGAGTGCATCAGACAATGGGTGGCTGCTTTGGAAGATAAGCAGAGGCTTGTTGCCTTCCCTGCTACAGGACCCACGGAAACCACTGCTCCTGCTGTTCACTTGTGAGGAGCAGCACCTGGGAGGTGGCTGGTAAAGCCCAGTGGCTGATAGCTTCAGCACTTCCACAACTTTCTTGGCCACAGTAGATCAGTGGTCCTAGGGGTGGCCCCAGCTCCCGCATGAGACTCTGCATGCAGAAGAAAGAAAAAAAAGCAGCAGAGAACCACAGAGCTATGGACAAAGTATTTACAAAAACCTGTGTTGCTAAGCAGACACACAGCTGGGATTCAGACCAGTTGAAGTCTCCTTCATTCCCCCTTGGCTCTGTTCCCAGATATAATGAGTTGTACTCAAGGAGCTGAAGGGTCCTGCTGCCAGATCTGTGTCCAACAGAACAGGCGTGGGGGCGATCCATGGTCATGTAACCCCCCAGGACTGGAAATGTCATCATTGACTTCACTGGGTGCATTTCACTGCTCTCCAGAACCCCACAGAGCAACTCACTGACATCATTCCTATGGCCAGGCTTGGCAGAGGTGGTGGGGATGAGGCCCACAACAGCCAGCAGGCCAGGGATGGTCTGCATGGTTTCTGTATGTTAGTTCTTTCTTGGGACAATATCTTTGCTGCTCAAAAGCCTCAAGTGCCCTCTTTAGCTCACCAGTGCAACAACTGTGACTGCTGCTAGGTATGCAATTTCAACAGATCTGCAGCGAGACAACCTGGCTAATGGGGAAACCGACTGGAAATCCTTTATCTGCTTCTGCTATAGGCAAAGGGAAACAAAATGAGTCATCCAAGCAGAACGTCTCTTTTTTCTTGAGTTGGTTATGAAATGTAAGATTTTCACCACTGCTGGAACACTTTCAACAAGTCACAGTAGGATTTTGGACTGTAGAAACATCTGTGCTTCCCCATAGGTACCTGGACAGTGGGTAAGTGGGACGTACAGGCACATGTCAAGGAACAGGCAGAGGGGAAGGGGAGAGGAGGAGGGATAGTTAGAGAAGCACAATAAGGAGAACACTGCTCCAAAAATTATCAGCAGAAAAAGAATAATGGTTGCCACCATTAATTAACATCCCAACAGTTGAGGTCCACAGCATCCATAAAGCAGACTAGGGGTCACAAGAAGCTTCTTCCCAGTAACATTTCTTTCTAAAATGAAGTTAGAAGAGCACAGATCTGACTTTATCTGGAGCAAAATGCACACACCAAACAACAGCATTGTCCACAAATATCCAATGAGAGTGGTTCTGCATCTCAGCACTTCAAAGACAAAGAAAAATAAAGGCTATAAGTAACCTAAAAAAAAGGACATAACTTGTCCTAATGAGCATGAGAACTAGCTCCTCAAATAGACTAACAACTTAATGTATATGCACACTATCACAGAGCAAGATGTGTTTGAAATTAAGAGAGATTTCACTGCAGTTTGGAAACTGAGATGGTGAAGACTTACACACACACTCTTGGTCAGGATACTATGAACACAAATTTACTTTCTCATTAAAAACACTGCTGGACTCCTCATTGATTGAGATGAAGATCACAGGTCTGTTCTCTCAGCCAGAAGACAGCACTTCCTACAGCCTAGTTTCTTCTGGCACTAGGATGTGCCATTGAGTTCAGTAGGGGAAAGTGCCAAATCTTGAATCATCAAGACTTCCTGTTCACTCCACAATGACTCAGAAGATATCTTTCTAACATCTATTCACGTCTTGTTTCCCTTTTTACCATGCTGTTCATATTAGATATGGGTAGTCAGGCAGAAAATATTACACAGCCTGATTTCTGTTACCTGGTGTGTCAAACTAAAGCTCCTTTCCGTTTTTTCACTTGCATATACTAGTAGGCAAAATGCTTACTAGTAACTTTGTAGTACATTTCTTTCTCTATGAGATTCAGCTGATGCAAGATGATTTCTGGTGTAGATTCTCTTCTTGGAAGAAGACTGACATGTCTGGACTAGATCTTATCTGATATTTCTCAGTAAGCTTTGTTTTTTTCTACTAAAAAATGTATGAATTTACTGGAAATTAATCTTCCTGTGGAAACTTACCAGGACGGACAGATCACACAGGTCATTAGGTACTCAAGAAGGATGTGGGAGACCCAGATTCATGGTCGGCATCAAATGGACCAGAGAGACTGATTCATTACACTGCTGTGGTTCTTCTGACAGGATAAGGCCTGTGCTCAAATCCCTCACCTAATGAATACTGAATCCCTTCACAATGTGAAACAGCTCCTTGGGAAGAGGGAGAGCACCTCCACACACAAACTTGCAGATCAGGGAAAATGTCTGGAACATTAAAGACTGAGATCTTGGTCCCTGCTTCAAGCCAAGCAAATATTTAAGCTGCTCTTATGCCACCTTCAAAATACTTTGTGCCACATTGCCCACAGTGCTCTGGGTGGCCACTGTGCTCGCTATTACTGCAATGATCCTCACCTGGCAGATCTGACCTGAAGCCCAGCTCATGTGTCCTTTCACTCAGGGGGATCAGTGAGGACAGCTGAGCTGCTCCCAAAGCACAGACCCAGTCATTAAAGAGCTGAAGCAAAGCACTGAATCCCTGCAGAGAGCAGCCAGGTGCCCACTACAAGGGTAGTAAATGGTGACCACAGGAGATATTGAAAACCATCTGGGCAGCCAGTTAATGAGCCACCTCATTGCTGAGAAAACAGTGGGACCCAAATCTCCTACAAAGTTCCCACTGGCAACCCAAAATGAAGATGGCATTTCAGGTGCTTCAGGCTGCCCACTGGAGGACCTTCTCATAGGCCCTGGACAATCCCTGTATACAGCACCCAGTGGCCCCAAGCAAGTATTTTACCTTGCCCTCCCTCCCCCCAGACCCCATTGCCTAAGCAGGTCCCTAAGCTGATAAGAAGCTGGCATCTTCAGGAAAGCTGAAAAACAAGACAGACTGGAGCAAATAAAAGCCACTCTGCACACCCACTCCTCTCCAGCACAAAGCACATGATATTGGTCCACAAGCCACATCCTGGTTGTTCAGCCATCAGTGTCTCAGCACTCCTTATCAGGAGCGTGGCCCCCACCACAAACCACACTCTGCCACCACCAACGGACAAAACCCCTGACTTCCAGCCAGCCACAACAGCCTGATGGGTCAAGAACTAAACAATAATCCCCTGGCTTTTACCAGACCACCAGAAGGATACACCAACAACAAAGCTCAGACCTCATGTCCTTTTTCTCTACTAAACTACACCTGATGGTGTAAGAGGCCATCTCTGGACCTGGACACCAGCTGTGGGTTCATTTTGCATGGGGGGACCTCGCTCTGCTGTTTTGCCAATCACTAGGCCTAGCACAAAAGATGCAGCCAGCAGCAAAACAATCCAGAAACCAGATTCTATTGCACATAAAAAAGTCAGTATATGGGTGATCGCTGGGGGTACAAACAAGTCAAACAGATCACACATATTAGACGTCGACCCCAGGAATGACACAGCACAACCAATAACAGGTGGAACAAACAAAGTCAATAGGCTGATCATAGAAGTAGCCACATATTGCTCCCCCACGAAGCCTTCATTTGTAAATGCCAAACCTGACTGGGGCCCAGTTACAGGGAGAGTCAGGAGGTCCTTCCCCAACAGGGAAACTCTGCAAAGTGCATCCACCTCACAGACAGACACTCCACCCTTCCTGCAAGTGGTCCCAGCTTTTATCCCTAAAGCAGGACACCTGGCACTCATTTACCCAGTGTGGGGCACCTGGGGCTTGTTTACCCAAGGGCTTTCCTTACAAGGTCGGTCGCACCTTGGAGGAAAGTCAAAAGGCAAACTCATCCCCTCCTTTTGAAGGACTGTGGGAACCACCCATATGTCAACCTTAATTCAGGGCTTGGGGTTCAGACTCCAGCATTTCGCTCTGCTCACTGCAGGGCCCCAGAGCCTTTGCCTGCCTACAGCAGCCCTGCAGTCAGGCACACATTTGCCATTCTGTGGGAAACAGCTATCAGGAGAGCTTTGCAAGCTACTCCCAGCTACTCCTTGGCAAAACCACTTTCTGGAGGAAGGAATTCCCCATCGCTAGCTGGTTGCCATAGGCTAAGGCAGGCTGTAATTTCCCAGTGCTCCTCCTGTTCTTCCTCTCCACTCCTGGGTGCCAGCCCTCACCCAGCTGGGGCACAATCTCTCACTGCCCTGCTTTGAGGGCAGCAACTTCTGGGCTGCAGGACCAGCCCTCCTGACTGCAGAAAGGCTCTGTGCAAGGCAGCTACCCCCAGCTCTGCCCTCCCCAGCCAGCCCCATCTTGCTCCAAAAGCCCTGCTGGCAGAGTGCCTCCTGGCTCCTGAGAAAGCATCCCCTCAGGGGCTGTTCCTAATTGGTGGTTTCCTCCTCTTTCTCTTATGTTGATGCATTTTGCTTCCTAGCTCATATTTTATAAGGCTGGTTTTTAATAGGCCATGCAGGCTGCCAGACCTGAGTCTACCTTCAGACTTCTACTACTGGGAGAAAACATCCTGTCTGCAAACCAGATGATAGCCACGGCTTTATGTCTGGATGCAGGCAGGGCCAGTAGGCCTGTACAGAAGCCAGTAAGAGATCTAAGCTTTGAGGTTTAAGGCTTTCAACAATTTGGGTAGCACCCAAGTATCACAGTAATGGGCACTGCAGCCCAAAGAAGAGAACCTGGGAGAGCTTTCCAAAGTGCACTCCTGAGATCTGCTAACTGATGGCACAGTATATGTGATGGGAAGGAAAGATCTTCGTAGACTGTAAACAGCCTGAATATTACCTTCCCACCATTACTGTATCCTCCTTCTCCAGAGGATCACCAGCTGGGACAGGGAACAGATGAACCTGAAAACAGCACTACCTGAAACGCAGACAGACTTCATTGCTGCATGCCCCAGATGCTGAGGAAGGAGCGACTAGGCACAAGTAACTTGCCAGGACGTGACAAACACAGAGGATGAGTCTTCTGCTTCCTTCAGTGGGCCAGGCATAAAAGGCAGAGGCTAGCTGATGCAGCATGCTCCCCTCCTGCTGCCTTGGTCATTTGTCTCTCCATCCTGCTCCTGAGAACCTGTCTGGTTTCCCCTGAGAGCCAGGACACTGCTGTCTCCAAGGCTCCTTTGGCCCTTTCTTCCCATGCAGGGACTTGCAGGGTGGTCTGAGGAGCAGAATAGATATACTGAAGCTGAACACCCATCGCACACTAGAGGCAATGTGGCATGGCAGCATCTTTCTCCTTCCCCTGAGAGCAAGTCCTGACTCTGTCAGGGCTGCCACAGCAGCAGAGCTTGCGTCCACCCCAAGGTAAGCCTCCACTTGTCTGAAGAGCCGAACTCCATGCAGGCAGGGATGGAAGCACATGGCTATGGTTGATCAAAGCCAGAAGCTGTTCTCCAAGAGGAAGCCCAGGCTGTGGTGGCAGCTGCAGTCCCAGTCCCTGGAGACAGACTGCAGTGAGGAGGAAGCCAGAAAAGCCCCACACAAGCATAGACAAAATCTTCCTCCCTCCTTCGGGCAGACTGGCTCCCTTGCCAGCTCCTTGCCTCCAAATCCCCAGCAGCTCCTGGGCCTGAGAAAATCTGCAAGTTATCAAACCTCACCTGCCTCTTTGTTCAGATCCAAATCAGGAGCTGTCACCCCTCCCTGCTCCCACCTCTCACCCTCATCACAGTCCCATTGCTGCTTAGAAAGGTTTCTCCTCTCCAAGGAGCCCACACACGGTGGGACTACTGAACCCCACACACGGTGGGACTACTGAACCCCACACATGGCTGGCAAGTCATGAGGGGCTGTTTGTGCTCCCTCTCCAATTTGAAGAACTGGCCAACATACCATGAACTACAAGTGTCAGATATCACAGGCACATCTCCAGCTGGATTTTCCATCCAGAGGGGAGGTATTGGCTCAACAAACAGCAACAAGTGCCTCCCAAGTGTAAGAAAGAGGGCTGACTGTCAGAGAAGGGTCAGAGCTTGATCCCCTGCATCCATCCTTTCTCCTCACTCACTTGTGAGCTGAGGATGGGTTGCTCTGAAGTGTACTGCCTGTCATTGCCTGCCGGTGAATATTCAGGCAGTCTATCTCACATCTCTGAGCCTTTTATCCTATTTGCATACAAACATCCTCCAAGATAAGGGGCAAAGAGGGAGACAGAGGCAGGATTGTTTCTAGAGAGAATGGCATGCCCTCTGCTTTCCCATGGAGAACTGGGAGCACTGCATCCCTTTCAAGCCACTGGCTTCCTTGTGCTCTGAGGATGAACTCCACCACCAAGCCTGGGCACCAGGTCACCAAGAAGGAGCTCTCAACTCAACCCTGTGAATGGCAGAGCAGGGTTTATTTAAGTGTGAATTATTACTAATCACTGCATGCACTGCAGCAGAGCATAGAAGTTCCAGTTGAAACCATGGTTTGCAAGCAAACACACACACAAAGAAGCTCATCCCTTCCACCATGCTTATAGTCTAAAGAGGAGCAGATGCTGATGCAAAAGCTCACAGCGGGAAACAGACCTGAGGCTGTCTCAGTCCAAGCTGAGTGCCTCAGCTATCAGGTAACACATGTAGGGAGGGAAAAAAACTGTGGGGAAGCAGGGTCTGTAAAAGAAAGAGGTAAAGTACATGGGAGACTTAAGCAAAGAGATTTGCTGGCACAAATCCTCCACACCATGCATTCTTGCAACCAGAAGGCATCCTGATGAAAGCAGACAAAATACTTGCAGAGAGAAAGAAAACCGGGTGTTGCTGTTGTCCATGGACACACAAGGGTGAATAGATATTCAATAAGATGAAGAAGTGACCAGTCCAAACTTCATGAAAGTAATTCATTTCCTTCACATCATCTCTAATTGGACTAAGCCATCCCTAACACAAGAAGTGGGGAAAGCCAAGGATTTAGTCAACCTTACAGAATGACTGGATAAAGATGTAGATGAGAAGAAGAATTAAAAAAAAAAAGCTTAATAATGTTAGCTAACAATGCTTTTGGAAAAGACGTTAAAATTTGTACTCCTGGTCCCAATCCCATCTCTAATGGGTAGGAACCAGAAAGTGATGTTAAGTGTGGAACAGATTATGTTACATCTGTCTACTGCAAAGTTCTTGCACCTTCCCCTGAAGCATCTGGCAAAGGCATCACAGAAAGCATCAGGGCATCAGAGACAGGATCTGGCAATAAATGGATTTTGTGGCTCACCCAGTTTGGCCATTTCAAGGCCCCAGCATTTCCAGGGTCAAGATTGCAATCTCCATATTTGCGTATACAAAGTCCTTGCAGACACCAGTGAAGTGAAACCATTTGAAGTAGCATTGCCAGTGCTTGTGATGGGTTGTGGATCTCATTATACTGTTCCTGTTTTTCCTTAAAGCTCCAGATCCTGATGACAGATGATTAGGTGAGAAACACATTTTCTACATAAGACAAGTTTCTAGTCCCCTTGATTGTAGGGAAAACTGATAATCGTGACCCCAATGCAAAATGTTTTCTACACGAGAGAAGTTCCTAGTACTCTTCACTGTAGGGAAAACTACAAAATATGATTTGAAGGCAACTATAAGGCTCAGAAACCAAGAGGCAAACACAGAAATCTTTACAAAAGCTCGTGATTTTAAAGTTATCACTAATTTTTGTGGTCCAGCTTGAAATGTCTGAAACCTTAGGGCTTAGAATACTGAATTTAAGATAATATGAACTGCTTCAAGTTGCCTTATATCTGAATCCTTGCTAGCTTCTCTCAGTCGCAGGGTTTCTGCCCAGCAGCTCTTCAGAAACCCTCCTCTGCAGGATCTGTCTCTCCCGTGCTGCTGACTTTGTAGATTTCATCAGACATCCCATTCGAGTCTCTGTTTTTCTTAAAGTTCCAGCTCTCAGACTCACTCAGTTATGTGAAAACATACATCTTATAAGGGAAAGTTCTTACTCTTCTTAGCTGCCAGGAAAAGCTAGCAATGGAGCCTGACTGTAACCTGAATGCCCAATATTGCAGGCCTGAGAAAAACACCAGTATCTTCTTACACTACTGAGACATTTACGATTTGAGAGATTCGAGTCTTGGATCGTGTATCTGAACTCCTGCTGCTGGCAACGTTGCTCTCCCCACCTCTCAATTTTGAATGGGTCTCTCTTGCCTCCAGCCTGCTGCTATGCCCTCCTAAACTTACACCACTGCTTCCTAAAAAGGCTAAAATGCTAGTAGTATGGATTCTGGATGAAAAAGGAGGTTGATGTTCAGTTCCTTCCCTCAAACACCAGAGCTTTGGCAGAGTTCAGTCCAGCTCAGACACTAGTGGCAAGTCCTTAGTGTGGTCCTAGGCTTTGACCCAGGAAATGTCACCATCATGCCTGCATCCCACCCTCCAGCTGAGCCCTGTGTCCCAAGGGCACAGCATCTCCTGGTGCCAGGGAGAGAAAGCTGCTCTCCTCTTCCACCTCTGCTCCATTCCTGACTCCCCAGCCAGGTGAGCAGAGGTAACCAGGAGCTGGTAAAAGTTATGACCAGTTTCCCAATGCTATTGTAATTTGGGTCTTGTTTCTACAGCACAGCACCCTGTCGAAGTTGGGCTTTCAGAGCCTCAAAGGCTTTCCAACTGAAGTCGGAGGGAGTTGGACCTGAGGGTTAGGGCGTTCACAATTTGCATGGGAAGCCAGTTAGTGCTCAAACCCAGGCTCTGACCCAGGTTTAGCATACAGTGTGAATATACCCACGTACTACAGTCTTGTCCTGGGGCCAGCGTCTTATGGCAGCATCTGGAAGGTGAATGTACACATCTCCTAACTTTGTGTAACCTGCTCAGCAAGAGGTTTCCAATGTGTCCCTCACCCCAGTATGCAGGTGTGTGAGATTTGCATGTGTGGCTGCTGCACACAGTCAGTTTTCCAGGGAAGGTGTGTTTTCCAGCTCTTTCCTGTGCCAGTATTGCCGCCACCTGGAGATGAGAGGAATGAAGGGCTCCCAGCCATTTCCCTACCTTCATCTCTGCCTTTTCTCAGCACCCTCCTCTACTTCAGCTGGAGGGAGAGCTGGCAGCCTCCCAGCTTCTGTGGTTACAATGTCCCATGCACAGAGCTCGTTGCGAGCTCTGCTCTCAGGACCGGGCCCTCATGCTCTTGGTAAAAACACAGCTCCTGGGTACCAGGGGAGACTATGGAGAATGAGAGCAATCCCCACTCAGTGCACTCTCAGTGATGCACCCTCTGGGAGAAGGCAACTTGCCCTGGGCTTTCCTGTCCTTGATAGTTTAGAATTTAAGTTGCAGATCTGCACAAATGAATGCAGGCTTGTATGTTTGGCAGAGCTGTGCACGTAAAGGAGAAGGGGGTTTCTGCACGTATTTTATGGCACTGTCTGGGTAGGGAGATGGGAGGGAGCTTATACACTGCATGTGCACGTGCACATTTTCATGTTGTCTGCACGTGTGTGCATGCATATATGCATTTCCATATTGTGTCTAATAGGCTCTTTGTTTCTCCAGAGAAGAAGGAAAAGGAAATCCGCATGTAATGAATCCATTTATTTTATGGAGCTCCCCTGGAGAGGGGCAGGGGAGCACGATTTATGCAAAAAACCAGGCAGCTGCTGTTGGGAGGGGGACATCAATCTGGTTTTGATTTTCATTCATAAGTGGAGGTGGCCACACAAGCCAAGGCCTCGTAAACTCCCTGTAGAGGAGAGTGGTCCATTGGTGTGAGGCTGTCAGAGCCTATCTGGCCATTAGTATCGAGCTGCTCTCCCCTGCATCTGACTAATTCCCGCCCTGTTCTGCCTCCCTAGGATGTGTTTCCCCATGCTGAGGCCTCCCATTAGAAGGCAGAGGCAGAGCTGTACTGGCGCACAGACTGAAATCTTTGTATTGAAGGGAAAAAGCCCTTTACAGAGCATTTGCAGTTCATGTCACAATCCAGTGTATATTGTATACTATTTAAAAAAAACAAACCAAAACAAATGCAACATGACTTCTATGCTACAGTCCAGTTCCTCTCTGCCATTTCTGAAAACACAGGGAGTGAGAAGGGATGGAAAGGCTCCTGTGCTGGATGAAACAGCCTGGAAAGTATATACCACTCATTAGTCTTTTTTGCATCTCTGCCATTTCGCATAACTCAATGCATATTGTCAGGACTATGAGTGCAAAGGGACAGTAGAGAGTTTCCCAGTGGGAAAGATGTCTTTACAGGGGCAGAGCTCTCAACAGAATTCTGTTTTATTATCTAATTCTTCATCAGATTAAGGGTCCGTGGAGTTCATCCGTCATTAGCATAAGAGAAAATGCCCTTAGCATACTCTAACTCACATTGTGACTGTCCCATATGACGAGGAAGTTACATTTGGCTTCCTGATGATCTGTCCCCAGCTGTCTATGCCAGGCACAGCTCACATGCAAAGAATCTACCTCAAAATCTAACTCAGGATCTGTATTCTTCACCATCATTTTGTGCACATCTGGTAGAGGTAGGCACGTAAGTGCACAAACAGATGGATCAATTCAGGAAACCAAGAACGAAAACTAGTCTTTTCTGAAAACTGTCCTCATATGCTACCAGCAATTAATTACTGGACAAAGTTAATAAATCTTGTAATTTAGTTGCTCTCTGTAACTCAGGTCCCTACAGAGGACACAGATCCTCTAGTTCTCAACATAGAATGATATTTTTAGATCCGCCTAGATACATGTTGTCCTTACAGAGAACAGACAGCACTCGCCTGTTGACACTAAACTTTATAATATTTTTCCTTGGCAGAATTAAGGCCCAGTGGTGGGTCAGTGAGAGGAACCTGGAAGAAGAGATGTGGTTCACTTACCATTCCCTAAAATGCCCCAATCACCTTGCAGAAGGAGGACTCATTTTGAGAGCTGCAAAAAGGAAGGTGGCTCATTCACATGCAACTCCTTTGTTGATTTTCCAGGTAGCCTTTTCACAGCTTTCTAAGAACTCCCTTTGCTACCAGCTTATAAAACAAGCATGTTTATGCTATGCTGCCAGCAATACAGGCCCTGGCATCACACTGCTCTTGCATTACCAGACATTCTGAACCTCTTGTTCCCTAGTATCTGGAAGGGAGGAAAAAAAAAAAAAGCTGCTTTGAAAGTATAAAGGCCAAGTCTGCACTGATGTGAAATGCTGACTTAAGAGAAGCGGCCGCAAAGAATGTTTGTTTCTGAAACCAGTGGGATCAGGGCCTCTTCCTGAAGCCAAAAGTAGTAGGTCAACTGGGCCATCAGTTTTCAGGAGAAAAGAAGGAGCTGGTTTATGGACCACACTGGAAAAAGCTCCTATAACAGAGTCTGATCTGTGGAGGAATGGACCAGGTCACAGAGCTTCCACCAGCAGAAGCTTTCAAGGATAGAGTTGGATCCATTTCACAGGTTTGTTTTGAAAGAGACCTAATTGCACACTAAGTCTCAGAACTACTGGCCCTGTAGCAGAGACTAATAAAGATCAGCTGAAAGGCTTTGAATTTACAGTAAAATGCCATTATCCACGCCTGCCCCTTGAGAATCCCCAATTCAATGATTTAACTCCATTTGAGAGACAAGACTGAGAACCAAAAACCAAAACACTGTGCAAGCCCAGTGAGTATCTAAAAGTAAACAGATCACCTTAATGCTCTCCTGTATTACATTTTCCTTCCTTGTATATAAACATGGGTATCTTTAGTAGCATTGCAAAAGATATGTAGAATTAGGGAAATGTTGGACTGATCTACCTCTCCATCTCAAGCGTGGTTTCAATTTTTCAATTCCACTTATCAAGTGCACGTTTCAAGCCATCTTATGAACTGAACAACTTATGACATCTTGGTTAAATGATACTGTATCTATCAAAGTTTTTCAATGGTCCCTTCAGCTACAGCTTGTGTAACTCTTAATTTTAATGTGTTCATCTTCATATAGACCTACAGAGAAGAGAGGCACAATTATGTCCCAGTTATGTTTACGTCCCCGAGGAACTCAAAAGACAGGCTTGTCCCACACTGCAAAGCTCATCCAGCCAAAGAGGACTGCTGATGTAACTGTGTCAGCAGAAACCCTCATGTAGATGCATTTAAACTGATGCAACCCTATACTGTCCTCATTTTTGTCACTGGAAAAACAAGGGAATAGCCCTAGGCTGGCAAGAGGCAGTAAATGATGCCCAGTCCAGCAGAAAGACTTCTAGACATGCAGACCATATTCCCACTAGGTGGCTCTGCCAATGTAGCTATGCTCTTGATCACTTGTTAATTACTCTAAGCTATTATTTCTAAAGCATAACCACATAGACCACATGTAGGTACTCTGTACTTCATGAATGGCCAGCATGCAAAACCTTATTCTTGCTATCCTCTTGGAGTTTGACTTTTGCTTCGAAGAATGTGTCATTTGATTGGTCACAAGAAAAAAACGTGTCGGAAAAATCACTTCATGACTTGCCAAGGTCATGCAGAACAGAACCTAGGTAGCCTGCATCCTCAGCTAAGAACACAGATCAGATACTGCATTAGAAGCAGGACAGCCTGGAAGTGTCCCGAGAAAATTTATGCCATCATCAGGATGTAAACAATCCAGAAAACAGGAAGCAAAATAATCCTGGGAGCAAGGGTGAGCTGCCTTGACACAAGGGCATGCTCGCAAATGCTACTGCATGGCTAGAGACATGACATGCTGAATATTCCACAGAAGAAGCCTCCATAAAACTGAAGTGAAGACTACACAGTGGAATTAGCTGTGAGCAGAGAAGTTTCCAGCCTGGCCTCAGGGCACCCACAAAGGGCACAGTAAATTCTGCTACTCCTTAAGGAAAAGCTATAGGTCCACTGCTTCCTCTTTGAAAAGGGTCTTAGCATACAACGAGAAAAGTCAAGAAAAAACTTAAAGAGCCTAGTCTAGTTCAGCTGGTCAAGAACAAAGTCCCTTCTAGCAGCAAATAACTCAGCATGGCCTGGACTCCTTCATCTAGGAGGTGACTTCCTTCCAAGAGCTCCTCACCAGGAATTACACCTTTTCAGCCAGCTCTCTACAGTTCCTACTGCCTTGGCCTAATGAAAGTGACTCCTAATCAAGACTGATTTAGTAAATTTCCTACCGGATCAAAACTGACCTCAGCTGGCTCCTGTCGTTTCCAAAAAGCTCCTGTTGATTTGGCTGACTGTCCGAGCTCCAGGAAAATTGTGTGTAAGACCTGCATTTGCAGAGGGTAAATTCTCCCTCTCTGGAACACAAAGGATACAGGAGTAAAGCCAACAGGAACAAACAGAGTCAACTTGTCTGCAGGGAAATATTCGCAGCAATCCCTGCCCTAGGGCTACTGACCCTGAGCAGGACACCAAGACATCCTAAGCAGAACAGCATCCCAGGCCTCAGTGACACAAGTTCCCCAGCCCCTCAGCCACTTAACTGTCTAGCTTTTTTTGACTGCTCCAGGCCTGGACACCAGCACAACTTCACGCTGCAGCCACTTGCAGGGAGAACTATCCTTACAAGGAGATATTTCATCTTGCAAGGGGCCAATAATTTAGTCCTGAAGAGGACACTCAGAAGTACCCTGTGCTTTGGAGATGAGCCCAGCGAGACTTTCATGCACTTTCCTCACCCCTCTCAAGACCTTGGCAGAACCAGGATTCAAAATGATCGCTTTGATGAGAGGCTTACGGCCATTTAAGCATCTGACTTCCATGCATGGCCCATCTGGCGAGGCAGGCACACCTCCCCCAAACCCATGCCGGACCCATAACATTTGCAGGCTGTGTGGGCTGCTCCACTTCATGGCCAAGGAGCCTGCCGCGTTCCCCTCCAGCTGCGTCGTCGGCAGCGTCATGCTGACAGGTTCAAGCCATGTAGAGAGGGTTGTTTTTATAACCCACTCTCTTTTAACAAAACTTTCCCAAGCTTATTCCTCTACGTTATAGTTAAGATCACCTGCTGCTCAGGGGGATTCAGATTCTTAAAGGAAAACTGGAAAAAAAAAAGGATAGATTGACACGTAGTGGCATCCAAAGAAGAAGAAAGCACCTTAGCACTACCCAGTTACTACAAATACTGAGCTCTGCCAACATCCCTCATTCCTGACTGGCAACTCCCCTCCTTTCTCTGGTGTCACCACAAAAAACTCTGCAGATGTTCCTCACACTGACCTGCAACTCTCTTACTATTCCAGCCCTGGCACCACAACATATTGTCCAGTAGTTGTCTTTGAGCTTTGATCAACAGCCCCCAATGACACAGTGACATGCTGGTCTCCTCACAAGTGGATCACAACTCAGATCTGTGATCCCATAACCCAATTCTGCTGGCATGCCTTGGCCTTCGTTTCTGACGCCTCAACTGTTCTTGTCCCAGACTCACAGCACAGCTCCTTCCATGCACCTCAGTCCTGACTTGCCACCTCCTTTAGCACATACAGACAGAAAACAGCAGACGTGGAACACGTGAGTCGTATTCCACCTTTAGAAAAAGCTACCAGACAAGTCAGGAGGGGATGTAAAATCCACTCAGTAACCTATCCACCATCCAAATTTGAACTGATATTAGTTTAAAAGCCTGAAACATGATGTTTATTCTGGCTTTCAATTATGTTATTAATAACTACAGTGACTCTCCACATACTTGTAATTCACACACTGCCCAATCAAGTATATTCTCAGTAATACTGATGAGCACACTGAGTAGTGTTGCTCAGCTCTTTTCCTAAACTAAAAGAATTAAATTAGAGCACTTCAAGATGTCTGAGCAAATGAGTTTTCTCCCAGTCATGCATTATCTTCTGGCATTCTACAAGAAACTTAATTTGTCATTGAGCTGCCTTTTCAGTAAGCTTAGCTGGGTCTCTCTGAACTTCCTCGCAGTTCCTCTCTAGTCTTGACCAACCTAAATTTGGCTAGTGCTCACACACTAATATTTAAAGCTCCTGCAGTGCAAATCAAAAAAACATGCTATAACAGGATTCTAAACAATGCCATTTGCTTTTTGTTTTAAAATTCTTGTATTGAGTTTCATGCCCTTGAATCCACAGCCCTAGACACCAAAGCCCCCTTCTTACCCAGGAGCTCCACATGCAAGACAAGAATAAGTTTCTCCACAGTGTGCTGGAGGATTAACTTCTGCGTTCCCTAGCGAGGTTAGACTCTGAGGAATACTTAGTGCACAACATCTTTGATTAAACTATCAAAGAGTGCAATGACAGTCCAAAGCCTTTCTGAGACAGGGATACTCTTGCCCACTAGAACTGGACTACAAAAAAACAACTTATTTCACACATCTGCTGCCGAAGAGCTGTCAAATGGAAACAGCTTATTGTGAAACGTTTCTGTCATACGAATGAATATTCACCTAAGAACAAAACAAAACCTATCAACCTGTCTAACTTCAAAACCAAAAAAACCCGCTGGCCAAGATTTTCAGAGTTGTTCACCACCCTCATTTGGCTTGAGATCCAGGATCCAGCAAAGTTCAAGAGCTGCTGCCCAGTAGGGCAGGGAATGAGATCCCAAACAGGTGTGGACCAGGTGTGAAAAAGCAGAAGGTTAACACACCCCATCCATCACTGGACAGCACATCTGTAAAAACGGAAATAAATATTCACTCAAGTCAAAATCTTGTCTGAAGATGAGCAAAATTCTCCCCAGTGCCAACTAAAGAATATCATGTGGTGAGGACTGCAGCTGAGCTGATTTACTGCTAAACTGTGCTTGTATGGCTGCAAGAAGCTCTCGTTCCCTCGCTGCTGAATTGCTTCATCTCAATACAAGAGACAAAGAGTCCTAGTGCTCTTCTGAATATCTCTCTGGTTCATTTTTCCAGTTGCAAAGCAAATGGTTTGAAGTTTCATTGTCTTGCCAGACTCATAAAAAGAAACTATCAAACATTAGCCAAATTGTGAAGAACAGCATGTTTTATGAAAACCCAATTAAACTCTGGCCATCAGTATCTCACTTTCATCTCTGCCGAGCACTGTCTCAGCTTTCTTGTTGTATGCCAAGCTCATATTCTTCTGTGATTCACTCAGTGAGATTACAGTTAACAGTTTTGTTTTGTTGTTTGGGGAGGGTAATGAAGGCAGAGTCCTTCTTGTTTATACACTAGATCTGCAGGGTACCAGAAACAAGTATCTTTGGGGTCGGGAGGGGAGTTTATTTCCATGTCTCAGATATCAAAATGGGAATTGCTTGTCATTATCACTCATACAAACAGACACTGAATGCCTTTACCAGAAAGAACTGACAAAAATGAAATGAAAACACAATGAAAAGAGAAGCAGCACTGCAGTGCAATATACTTTGGAAATCCTCATCAGTGGAATAGCTCTTTCAGCTGCACAACATCGCAGAGGCCCATGTAGACCCTACAGTCCAAAATACCAGGAGAACTGGAAAGTGTCATAAAACTACTCCCATGTCCTTCTTTCCCCAAGGGAAATTCCCTTTTTCCTTATCTGTCTCTAAACAGATAAGGTATCCAGCTGGCTGTGACTCATACTAGGAAGCCATACATGCAAGAGCATATTGTGTTTTCACCTGACTGGCAAGGAGGCCAACACTACTATTATCCAACAGCCTCCAAGTCTCTTCCAGGCCACTGATTAATGAAAGTAAAGAATTCACTAAAAATGCAATGCAACAGATTGCAAAGCAGAAAGCACATACAGTTAGGGATGAAGTAAAACTGCTTTTAATAGACCAACAGCCATTACTCCAACCCTTCTGATCTTTTTTCCAATACCCTAGTCCAGGAAGAAAGTTTGATGATGACTGAAACAAAACAGAGATGTTCTACTGTCTTGTACTGTTATCACTCTTCTATTGTCTTCTACTGTCTTCTATTTAGAAGACCATCTAATAAGACTGACTCCTATTGTCTATTACTCAGTGCAATTTTGGTGCTAAGTGATAAAAATGCAGTGAGAAGGGCAGTCCCTGCTTTTATTTGTCATGATATTTGAGGCTTTTCATGCTGAACAATATCAGAAAATGCAAAAAAAAAAAACAAACCAAACCCACACTAGAGAGCAAATACGTTCTTTCCAGATTTGAAAAATGCAAAGATAAATCAAGGTTCAGATAATCGTGCTCTGTTGATTAGACAAAACTGCCAGGACTCAGGGTGGTAGCAAACATAGGTGTGTACAGTAAGTGCCACGTCCTAAATTTCTAACCAGCTGGAAAACAGCAGCATCACAAAGAAATACTGCTCTGAGAGCTACATCAACAGCACAGTTTCCTAAGTGAGCACTCTTCTCAGAAATACTCGGAGGAGTTAGATGACTGAAAGCCTCCAGAATGAAGGGCTTTGAGGCGAATCCAGCTGATATATTTGTTTTATGGTGCCAGCATAATTTCCCCAAATGGCTAGAGAAAAGGGGAAACATGAAAAGGGTCAGTGGGGAATATATGTGCATGTGGGGGAGGGGAGCAAAGAAAAGGCAAAACTAGCTGAGAACAGGCTCCATTTAAATTGCATACAGACCTCACACAAAGCACAGAGAATTGGTCAGTAGATTGAAGCCATCTGGCTGGAGGAGCCATAAGAGGAAAACCCTGCTGGAGATCTCTCCATCACATCTCATCATGGTCCAACATCAGAGCACAGCACAGGCTTCCCCACTCCAACCTCATGGAGCTAAATATGGGAAGAAGAGCAAGAAAAGGACTACAAAGTTCATCGTTATGACAGAGCCTCTATTCTTCTCACAAAGTATAAACCCAGCTGGCACTCTCCCCTGCAAACTATTTCAGTCTTGACTTTATGCCTTATTACAAAAATCCCACTTCACTTGGAGTCTAGGTGTTTGATTCCTGGCTGGAACAGGCTGCAGAGCCTGCACTGCACTCAGCCAGCCTCATGTATGTCTTGACCGGAGTGATCAGAGGCTGAGCTTGTGGATCCTCCAGCTCTCAGAGACAGGGATGTGAAGCTTACAGATGTCCACCCTAATTCTCAACAAAGCAGTTTCTACAGCGACACATCAATTTGCCAGAAGGAAGGCCTGGGCATCACTGGTTTTGCCTACACTGTCCCAAGGCCCCTCTGGTAAACCTCAGGCTTTGGTGGCAACAAGAGAGACACAGAGTTGAGGCTATACGTGCTGCAGCCAACAGCACAAAACACTGACACAGACAGCTGGCTTCTGGCTTTCGTGACTCCCCAGTGAAAGACCACCCCAGGGCTCTCCTCATGTGAATGAACCAGAGGATTCCAGGTCTCCTCCAGCTCATCCTTGCCATTTACAAGCACGTCTGTTGTTGAAGGCAAGATCAGCATTTCATACAATCCAGCCTGGAAATGTCTGAAGACACAACATTTTTATTATAAAACCACATAAACATGTTTTAAAATGTATAAAACATATTTTATTTTTATGTCCCAGATAAACCCTTTGACTTCAGCTAATGCAAATTAACACTGCTTGTGTTTTAGGACACTGGCATCTGAACATTCAACAATGCGGTGCCCCTTATGCCAACCATCCCTTACAAATTCAATGCATTTCATTGTCTGTTTTTCTGAAGTCCCTCCTTCACCTGGGTTGGGGAAAAAAAAAAAAAGGCACTTAACATCTGGAGAAATTAAAGCTTTGGAAGTTTGCCGGTCTGATTGCCACGGTGTTGTTACAGAGTTTTTGTTCCGTATGATTCTCCCATGCAGCCCAAATATTAATTGCCAGAGATCAAATCTCAGTGCAAGTGGTTCAGTTGTTTTCCATCATTTTGACTTGCCCATATGGAACATTCCCAAAATGTCAAAAGTCATTAATATTTTTTAAACACTGAAAATCTCAGAACATATCTTTTCTGTATCAGAACTGATTTTTAGTGATTCTAAAGATTTCTCTCACTAACAAATGCCATCACTGAGGTATTTCAGCTGGTGTCACCAATGCCACAGATACCGGGTATAAAAACAGCAGCAGTGAAAATATACAACGAGAGGGGTGGGGGAAGAAACAGCACTGAAGTGCTCTTTAAAAAGGAAGTTGGATTAATTTTCCCACTGGATTTTTCTTGTTTACACTTAGCTTCAAATGTTGGAACAAAACGTAATGAAATTATTACTTGGTTATTTTACTTTGAAAAATAACCATACCCACTGGGAAAACAAGAAAACCTTAAAAATATAAACAAGTTATTTTCAAGTGGCTCGCTGATTCTCCTACCAGTGTCATCTCTCGCTGCTCTCTTTGCATTTCCTTCTCACCATCTCCAGCCACCTTTTCATCCCCCTCTGCTCTTTGAATTATTAATTTCTGTCCCAATATCATTCTCCTCCACTCTCTCAAGTCTGTTTCAGAAGCTGGTTGTCACTTCTTCAGGGACACAGGCATGTGGGTAAGCTGGTGTTGTGTGGAGCTGGCAGGCCTTTCCTGCTGACGAGCATGTGGCCACTCTCGACCAGGACACTTGATTCACATACATGAGGCGAACCCTCCCTAACAGACTGGTGACACTGGAGAGTCTTTGAAAAGGTTTCTGTATCGCAGTGGTTGAGTAGGATGAACTGCATGTTTGGTGCAACATGATTGTTAGTTATTCCCTTCTCTTATTCAGACTTAAGGGGGTTTTGTCACCTTTGGTTTTTTACAATCAGAAATTTCATTTGAATTATCCAGACATTTTTTTATGTAACTATAAAATATTATTGTAATATGGTCTTTCTAAGCATGGACTGCCCAACAGGATAAACCTGTGAATCACTACAACCGAGCATCCCCAGAAAAGTTCTCAGGATCTATAGCATTTCATGTACATACACAGCCCACAAGTCATTTTGAAGAGCTCACTGCATTTCCTCATTTAAGATCTTAGATGATTAATCACTGGATTTGAACACGTCTTCTGCTTTTGATCACCCAACATCAAATTACAAGCTATAATAAAAAATCTAGACATTTTGCAACCTACTCATCACCAGATTCAGAAGGTTTTCTAATTTGTCAAGAAGGGGGAAGGGAGGAAGGCTGTTGGATGTAAAGTGAACACTGACCTGCACTGACCCCTTCTGGAAAGCACCAAAAATGTATCATTGGAAACAAACCTGTACTGATCCAGGGGGCACGTGTGGGAACTACGTGACCTAATAGCTTTTTCCATCTCAATTTCTACAACTTTTAATCATGTTTGGTTGGAACAGCCTCAACCTTCATAAGCTATTTGCACGGGTAAGGCTCTGGAGCAGATATACATGTCATCCATTAGCATCCAATGGACCAGAAAAGGCCCAAAGGACCAGAAAAGTTTCTTTGTAGTTGGAAGCAGAAAATAGTAATACATTACAGAAAATAAGAAAAATAGCAAAACATATTCCATTTTTCAGACAAGAACAGAACCTAAGTTAGTATGAAAAGAAAAAGAGAGCTTTACAGAACATCTAAAATATCTAAGCCCAAAGCAGTTCAAACAAGAGAATATCATTTATTTGAGAACAGTCCCATAAAATCTCTAGAGGCCATAACCAATTAGGACATAAGTTTCTCATCTAAAATATGATACTCATACTCCCTTGCTCCTGACCAGACCTACACTTAGGAATACAGGTTTAATTTTAATTCAAAAGGAAAAGGAGTCATTCTTCAATGGCCAGTGACATCCCATTTCACTCCCTGGAAACATCCAGTTCTGTCTAAACTGGATGACCCTCTGCAGTGCTGACAAATCACAGACCACGGCTGAACTGACTTACAGAAACAAAATCACTTGCTTTTCTCTCTCATGCGCATGGACATGGTATTCAGGGCTATTTTTCTTTTCCCCTGAATATAAGGGCTTGATGAAATAAACACATTCAAAAATTATCTGCAAGAAATCAGAAATATGTCAAATTTCCAACCTGGGAAAGAAATGATGGGCTCCAACTCAATTTGGCACATGCTTTGTTTGTCTCCTTGGGACTTGATGGTCTGCATTGCTAACAGTTGTAGAAAATACTCAGAAGACAAAGAAAACATCTCAGGAGATGAGACAATTCACTCAACCCAGAAACTGCAGGTTTTTAAGAAAGCAACTATTTTCCTTCTTTGCATTAAATTATGTGTCACTTAAATTCCTTTAGAGGCAGCATTTATTTGAAAGCGAGGTGACCAAGGGGAGTGCTTACTGTATCTGAACTATAGCCATGTTCCTGGCCTCCTACTATCTGACCAAAAGCCATAGTGCTGCTTACGTATCTTCATCAGAAGTCCTGTGACATAGAGAAACTCCTAAACAGCCCCTAATCCTCTGTCTACATCTCTTTACCATGGTGTTAAGCACTGTGCTTAACAACTGTTGGTTTCTATCCCATGAAGAGGGTCACCCCTTTAGTTTCCCCCATCACAAGGAAGCCAGTAGAACAAACTGCATTCAATTTAAGCCATTGAATAAATTCTCCTGTCAGGTTGTTACAACCAAACTCCTTCCACTAGGATAAAACTCTATAAAGAAAAAAAGAAAAAAATCATACAAATGTGACATCACTACACACTGTGCCTAGCAATGTCCTTCTCCTCATAAGGAAGTTATCACTAGACTGGATGGCAGTAAATATTTTGTTTGGCTCTTATGTTTAAGCTTTTGGACAAGCTAAAGATCACCCTGTTTCTAGAAATCATTATAGAGCATAATGTGGCAAGAAAGGAAGAAGGCTCTTCCGGCAAGCATTCTTACTTAATTTGTTCTCTGAACAACTGGGATGGCCTGGTTTTCATAGCTTGGCATAGAGCGCGAGAGGTTGGACAGAAGCCCTGTCTTCATTCCCACTTCTTCAGAAAGTCCCAGGGTCGAGTGCTTAGATCTGCCACAGAAAGATCTGCAAACTGGTCTGTAACAAGAAGCAAGCATAACACACAAGAGGAAGGAGGTGGAAGACCTCCTGAGATGGGAAGATGAAATTTTATTTCACATTAAATTCTACCTTTATGTCACAATTTACATTTTACACCACATTTTAGCTAGAAACTCAGAAAAACGTACAGAGTATCTTGCAGGAGCACTGTTGACCATAAATGAAATAGAACAGCATGAATGTCTATCAATGTACATGACTTCCAAGGGATTTTATCTCACTGTGTTAGTTTTGCTTCCTGGATTTTTTTGAAGAGCTGAAATGACAAAGAAAATGCAAACAAGCACTTGGGGAAACACCATGAATGACCTTTGCTATCGAGTACAGTTCAACCTTAAGTTCACTTTTCGTGAAGATACAGCATTACCATATAAAATAAATGGTTTGTTGGTATCTCAAGTCCCAGCTGTATGACACACCCCTTCAACTGGCACACCTAGGCTACTTTCCACCAAAGGCAGGTCGGAAGAAGCTAAGAGTTGAGGCTTGCTAAGAAAGGTGATGGGAGAAGTGATTTCTTAGCAGCCTACAAGCTGCCTGAGACCTGCCAAAGGCAAGTAATATTAACAAAAAAAATGGAAAGCATCTAAACTAGACTGACTGGTTACAAGAATAAGTTTACAACCCACTGTAAACTTCACCTGCCGAATCACACGAGCCAATGCAGGAACACGCACTGACCTCAGGATCCCTGGTACATACAGATGTGAAACAGGCAGATTTGAAGCAAGCCCCTTCCCTGCACTCCACAGCTATCCTGAAACACCTCTTGATGTGGGAGTCACCCAAGAGCCCATCCAAACAGAGGAGCCTCTCCACCACATATTTTAAGCTAAACTGCCCCTTGCTCTTCCTCTCACTGGAGAGCCAGGAGAGACTCGGGAGCTGTGGTAGGAGCGCAGCTCAGACCACCATAACATGAAGCCAGCACTACCTCTAGATTCACCTCTACCCCAAGCTGATACAAGCTCACTCTCCCTCGCCAAAAAAACCCAACAAAACCCCCCAAAAAAACAAAAACAAAACAAAACAAAAAAACCCAACAAAACCAAACAAACAAACAAACAAAAAAAAACAACCAAAAAAACCCACCACCACCACCACCACCACCAAAAACCTTAAGCAGATAAACAAACGAAAAAATAAGGAAAACCACGCCACGGGAGAGGATGCTGGGCAGGGGAACAACTGCCATCCGCCTGCGGCTCCTCCTCCCCCTCAGGTGACAGGGGCGGGGGAGAGACGCGCTCCAAAATGGCGGCGGCAGGGCCCGCCTTCCTGCCGGCGGAAGCGGGAGTGACGGCAGCGCCGGCGACGCAAGATGGCGGCGCCCAGCCTGCTGCGCGGGGGGTTAAGGCGGTTATTCACCGGCCTCTTCGGAAATGGTTGGGCCTCGCTGCCGGCCCGAGGCCTCCGAGAGGGTGAGTCCGGGGTCTGTCCCGCGCCACTCTGCCTCACCGCGGTCGGGAGAGGCGGTTGCGTTCACTGTGTTTCACCCGTTCCCCCCAAAAATACTGTTTCTTTTAGGTTGAATGAGTCTCATTTTGATCTCCCAACTCTTTTTTTTGCAGTCGTGGAGGTGACTGAAGGCAACACGACCACAGTAAGTCCCTGCACTCCTTTTCCTCAGTAGCTGCCCTTGCTGTTGTTTCTCTCTCCTTCAGCCTTCCCTTGTGTGTGTCCATGTCATTCCCCCCATCCCCTGCCTCCAAAGAAAACAAATAAAAAAGGCCTAAGAGCCGCTTTTCTGCCTGAGTGGCATCCCAGGGTGTGAGTTAAAAACAAGGCAGGAGTGCGTTGCGATCGTGGGTAAGCCAGACAGAGGGTTTGGCAGCCGAAGGTTGGGGTCATCACCCTGTTGCTGGTGACGGGTGGCTCTGACTAGAGCCACCCATGAGCACCAAACCCCTCGCTTGCACCCCTGGTAAAGTTGGGAACCCTGGCCAGGGGCATTCGTGACCCAAAGCACAAAAGGCAGTTCTTCAGAAATGGTTCGTTCCTTGGTATCATCTCAAGTATGGGTAGGCACAAAGGAGGTTTGCCCGGTGGCTTTGACACTTCATCCTGGGCCAGCAGCGCGATGTGGTGTCGCAGCATGGCTCTGTACCAGGTGCGTGCCACGCAGGTCGCTTGCCTTTAATCTGTGTTGTGTTTGTTAATCATTGTATGTGTCATAGTGGTGGCAGGTGTTACTAAGCTTGCATCTGGTAATGCATTTGGTAAGAAAAAATTTTCAGGGAAAGGGGTTTCATCAAAGGAAGGCCTTAAAATACTAAAGGAAAACTCCTCCTGAAAATAAAATAGAAGTTCTGAAGTAACTGATAAAGAGCATTTTCTCAGCTATGGTTTAAGACAAGAAAGAAAAGACCAAAGCAATAGAATTAGATTTTTACTTAATTAAAACTATCTGATCTGTTGCACTTTATCAAGGGGCAAGTGTGCACACGAACCCCACAGACACAGTGGATTGATGTATTTTGCACTCGGTCAGTTTCAAAGGGGTTGTAAATTATAATCGCAAAGTCCCAATACATTAACTGAGGCTTGAAGTAACAAAGCTATGCATTGTAGTACTAGAGCCCTTTAGAAAAATAATTCTTCCTGGCCCATTGTAGAAGCATAAGGGAGATCACAGAAGATTTGTGTATTTCTACTGTGTAAGATCTTAGCATCAATCTAGGATCTATCAGTACCCCTAAATGAGGAAAATCTTGTAACAGATGGTGTAAATTGACCAACTAAAAGGCTGACACATTTCTCAGCATAACTGCTACCAACTCTATGTCAGTCTTTTCTGAATCCATTTTTCTATGCTTATCTTTCTATGTGTCCTTGCTCTTTTCAGTATTGAAGGAACTGTTTGACATGAACCGGATGAATGAATCCCAGAGAAATCTGGATTTCATCAGCATACCAAGAATGTAGAGCCCTCTTAGTTCTCTAACAGAAGAATAATAACTGAGTGGGTTAACAATATGAAAGCCCTCAGTAGTTGGGGAATAATTGCCAAAACCAGTACACTGTAATTTATCTCAAGAAAAATTCATATTGATATAGCATTCTGAATCTTTATTCATTTCCAAGATGGAATTACAAAGTACAATCTGAAGCCAGACTGGCAAGAATCAAGACCAGACACACCTGCTTCCCAGAAAATGGAACCATGAATAGAAAGTTATATACTGGCCTATATCTTATATTCATAACAAGTTTTTTTGTAAAACTGGATGTTCTACTTGCAGGGGGAGGAATCTCACTTAAAAATTGACAATATTTTCTTTCTCTTTGCCATACCAAGATGTTTGAACTACAAATTACTTGACTGTTTCCATTTTGCCATCACCAGACAAGAAAGATACAAATCTATGGTAAAAAAATAGTTCTGACAGTTCAGCTGGATGCCAGTGTCTCATGTACACTTACAGCAAATGTCATGCTTTTCCCTTCCCAAGTTTTCAGGCACAGAACGTGATGGTTCAGTCTAAATCAGTCAGCTTTTTTCTTAAAAGTAACACTGCATTCCCCTGAGGTTTCTTTTTAAAATCTCTGGTGCGTGAGCTATTTGAGGCTGTCAGTTGGTGTTCAAAATCTGGTTTTAATCTTAATTTTACCAGAGAAAATTTCCAAAATATTTTGGAGAAAAAAATGACTTAGTTTCATTGTCTTTTCTGTCCATTCAGCTGCGATTTGAGATAGCTCTTGCTTCTATTCATAAGTCTTCAAAAAAGAAAAACAAGCACACATGTAGATAGGCTTCATATTCCAAACATATCTACATCTAGAAAAAAAATGTCTCAAGTTCTTCCCACACTCACCTTCTACATCTCTTTGCATGTTACTTTTAAGAAAATTTGAGTGTTATATGTCACCACTTTGTAGTCATATAGAAAAGATTATAAAGTGATCTCCTAGAGGAATTGTTTAGGGAATTAAAGTGGATAAAGTATTGATGGGGTTTTTTGTTTGGTTGGTTTTGTTGGTTTTTTTTTTAAAGAAAGAAAACCACAAACCCATAGACATCTCCTTAACAGTCTTTTCTTAAATTTAACTTTTGCTCAGAATTTTTCCTGTTGGTGATTCATAATCTAGCAAGCCCCTCCATCTTTTCATCCACAACATGCATCTGCTGTTCTGTGACTTTCTTGTATTCCCTGAAAAAAATACATTTTAGAGCTTTCACCTAAAGAGCCATTACAATTTCAAGGCACGGTAGTTCAAAGGAATACTGCAATAAATGGAATTCAGGTGAATATCAGAACTTCACACTGACTGTAAACTAGTTTATATTTAGTAAAACATATACAAGAATTTACCAAATGGTTCTTTATGCATCTTGGATTTCTTCTCCCCACAGTCTGTGTATATCCAAAGTGTTTGGTATATCTATATATAAGCGAGTTGAATAATGCAGGTTCTGTTTCCATTTCATCTGCGCAATACTGATCACATGTTGTGGACTTGATGAAAAATATTCCTCAAGTCACAGGTGCAGGTAGAGGTCTAAACTATGCCTGATCATTACATCCTTTGAATTGTTTCCTAGATTGAAGGGAGAATTATAGAGGATGCTGAAACGCCAGCTCCTCCAAACCCCTCTGGCCAGTGTCCCATCTGCCGCTGGAACCTGAAGCATAAGTATGATTATGTGGTAAGTTTAACAAAGGAGAATTCCCCCGTCCTCATAGCTAGATAAATATTGCTGACATATCTACATGCTGCACAACCTGCCTCTACCATATCTTGCTGGATGTAGTAAAGATCATTAAATCCGTCTCTACTTCTCTTGGATGTAACAAGAGCTTTCTAGATAGTAACTGTTTGCCTTGACTGATGGTGTTCCTGGGGAAAAAGAAGGATGAGCTCATATCAGATAGGAGGTTTGGAATTATACACATGGCCATCTGATCTGAGAAGGCCATATATCTCTTTTGTGGCCAGCCGCCTTTCAGCATTACATTTCCAGGAGAATCAAACTGGAATGAAACATTTAGTCAACTGATTCAGGCCTGTTCTATCTCCAGAGAGGCCAGAAGACTTGACTACATCAATTATATGTCTTCAAGCACTACAATTTCTCAATGGGTCATTGTCCACTAAGGTAATAACTGTTTTATATAACTTTTAAAACTCTTGATGGGTATGAAGGAGAGCATATGTGTTCACATGCCTTGCAATAGAAAAAACAGGTTTGATTCAAGCTTTTTTTTTTTTTGCTATTGAGAAGTTTAACTAATGAGAGGATTACTAAGACTAAATGTAGAAGACGGGAGGGAAATCCTGTAATGCTTTAAAACAAAATCACAAAAGTCAAGAACACTTTAGAATAAGAAGTATGAGATAGAAGATGCAGACTGTAACTTTACAAGAGGTCATTCAAACACAGAGTTTACAAAAGGACTAAGTTTCCCTCTGCCACACACCACCCCCCCCCCCTTCCCCCGCAAGCTAAAAACCCAGTATTGGAATTAGAAAAGAAGAAAAACAGACAGGAACATGCTGTTACTAAGATAAGGCAACAGAAATGTCAATAGGATTAGGGTGAGAGAGATACAAATGCATCTGGAGGAAAATGAATCTTTAATGGACTTTTTTTCTCACAATGAGAGAAGAAGGGGACTGGAAGCCGTGTTGGCTGCAGAATGACTAAGATGCTCACATGCAGTCCTAGCGCGCTCACACAAAAGAAAAATTATGTTTTAATATCTAGGTAGTAACGGCAATCTTGCAAATGTAAAACAACAGGGGAAAAACAGCTGCAAAAATTATTTAAGCATTGAATTAGGTACAGACCAGCAGGCCTGGATTGCACGTAGCCCCAAGATCTTCAGGGATTTAGCTTACAAATATATTACTTCCCTTGCAGGAATCACCAAATGGTTTGGAAATAGCAAATGAAATACTACGTAGCTGAGCAAGGAAGGAGAATGATGCTGATGATTACCACTTGGTAAATCAAATATTGCAAATTTCAAGTAAAATGGTATGAACAAGGAGTAAAAACAAATAACAAAACAAAACAAATGTTGGATAGGACTAATTATGACTCACGAACTATGAAGAACATGAGTACGGAAATAGTGTTAAACAAAATACTTGCAATTGCTCCATGCAGGTGAAACAACAGATGTGAGATGTGAATCAAATATTAGTTTAGTATCTTTCAAAGCCTGTGTTGCAGAAATTAAGTTGTGTAGGATCTGATTGTTGTCAATGATTCTGACTCAGGCTGGATGCAGTATTAAACAGTGAAATAAGTTGGCAGTGGGAGAGTATTTAGTGTTCTCTGGTCTGATTTCTCAACAATTGGCAAAGCTAGAAATACAATGAATTTGCAGATGATAATAAATTAGGAGAAACAGCAAATACCATTAAGGTATGGAAAGTACTACAAAAACAGATCATGTTTATTTTGTGTTGCCCATGTTTGAATGCAACAATTCTTCTTCATGGTTGCTGAATTGACCAATCATTTACACTGGAAAATATTTTCTTAAGGTTAATATAGTTTTATGTGACTGTTAAATGCAAGGAGTCAACAGCATCATTAAACTGGTTCTACAGATTTCCAGAAAGCATTCCATGAGTCACTTATTAACAGCTCTAGAGAAACTATAAACTGATGCTTAGGGTTGAAATGAGCCATGGGAGCAGGTTAAATCTTGGAAGTTAATATATAGACTCACTTTCTACTGCTGTCTGTGTAGAAGACTATTGGACATAGAGATAACAGTGCCATTGAGAAACAAAGAAGCAGTTTAGATATTGTGATGCTGTAGAGCGCGAGATCAAAGATTAGAAGTAGGCTCTTGGTGCCAACAATGTAAAGCATGAGTCTTAGGTGTGTTTGTAGAACGAACTAAGGTCATGAATTTTCTTCCATGCTTCAGTTCAGTTTGACTCTTAGATCCTGATTTCTACTGTTCAGTATGGAGGCAAGAGAAAACCGAATGTGAAGAGAGATTCTGCAACCAAGAATCTTGAGAGTCATTGCTGAGATCATTCCTAAGAAATTATGTCATCCTAAGAGGCAAACTAGGAACATGTCCATCCTGGCTGTCACGTAGTTTTTGAATGCATATGCATCTGGTGTATATATATCCGATACTCCTGCTGTAGAGCAGAGGAGAACCTGGACAAAAAGTTAGAGGGCAGTGTGAACTGGTATTTCAGAACCATAGAAGTTTCTTACCTCAGTATTTAGAAGCATTCCTCTGTGGGGCTGATGAGAACTAGGAGATATTTCAGTTCTGGAGTAGATCACCTCTTCTGCTTGAATAAGTCCCTTGTATGTTTGAATGCTTTGTACCAGTCATGGATTTTCAGGCTTTTAAATGTTAAAGTGAATAAAATCTCCCTTTTCTGCACAAAAGCACTCTCTGCTATTTTTCTTTGCTGCAGCAGTGATGAGCAGCAGACTCTTGAAATGCTTAAATAATAAAGTGCAGGCATTTAGCTGTCTGGGTAATTTAACAGTGGCACAATTTACTCACTGGTGGTTAATTGTCCTAGAAGTCTGTAAATTGAGAACAGCTATTTTTGTAAAAGATATAGCCTAGTTCATACAGCATAACCTATAATCTGTGCTTGGTAAGAGATCAGAATAGATGGATCACAGTGGTTCCTTTGAGATTGATAAGCTGAGATCAGTCAATTGCACAGAAGGGAAAGCGTGAGCTTTTTTGCTTGGGATGCTTGTAATTGGACTGAATGAGGCACTATGAAAAGGGAAGTGTTGAATTAGCCCCTGAGGGAGCTGAGTAATATGACCTCATAGGACTTTCCTTTTGTCATGTGCAACTAGCACAGTCTAAAGTAGTGGCATAATGAGTTACTTTGGCTGTCAGAGAACTGGGGGACCAATGTCTCCAAAGTTATTAATCAACTGAACAGGCATTGTGAGCACTAGCAGGTCATGATGCCAACCTGCCTTAGCTGTGGTGTGGAAGGCTGCAGTTGTCTTTGCCAGTTCAGTCCTTAGTCTCTGATGAGGCTCAAGATAACAGAGCCTAAGGTATAAATTCCCCACAGTTTGTGGTCTGCGCGTGTCTGTCCGTTGAAACTGAAACCTCAGTTGATTTTTATTTTTTTTTGTGGTCATATCCATTGAAGATAAAAAGTTATTTTGGTCATTGTCAGGATGCAACTCTATTGAAACCTGCAATCCTGTTACAAAATGCCTGGAGAATGGTGCACAGCTCCCAGGAGTAAGGGAGAAAGGAAAAACTAGACTATTGTATAACTGGACATAAGGATTGGCAGACTTGTCTGATATAGCCCAGTAGTAATTTGGCTACACAGACAGAACTCTTGTGGTAAATGAAGGTTTTAATGAATGCATGTAACCAGTCCAGGATCCTGCTTTTCAAAGTGTCTGCAGATATTAAAATACAGAGATGCCTCTGCATTTTGGTTGCCATCCATTCACAAGAACATGCTGTACGTAGTGTTTTGTTTAGCAAGTTTATCCAGCCCTCTTAGAGGTGAAGGCTAAACTTGTTTTTCATTTTCCCCCTTATCCACTTCAAACATCATTAGTCTGAGTAGGCAGTAAATATGTCATCTTGCTTTGACAACAATTAGGGGAAACCAAACTGCAAGCTTTACCTATTAGCTCTAGGTTAATTCAGTCCAAGTTGTTTTCATCAAATGTTACAGATCATAGGGGTGGGAATCTGGGTCCAGCCTCCTGGGATCTGTCCAGTGATTAAAGCAAACCCGTGGTTACAGGCTTGGCTGTCCACTAGCACAAAATGTGAATTTCATGGAACATGACAGCACCATGAGAACTTGCCAGACGTATTTTTTTCTTTGACTGCTCCACATACTTGTTCGCTTCCCTCCACAACTGCCCCATAAATTTGGCTGTACCTGTCTGCTTTCTCCCTGTGGTAAGATGTATCTGTGTGAGTACTCTGGGAGAGGCACCTGGCCTGTTAACTGTGGGGATCTTCAGAAATGGACAAACCTTCTGTCGAGCGTGCAGCATTTTAACCCAAACAGCGTGCGTGTAATTTGGAGCTGCAGCAGCTGGGACATAGATGATTTCAGTTAAGAAATGACTGCCACACAAGGGTGTTGGTCAGTTAGTGACACTGTTGGTCAGAGATGATAACAGAGAATGAATTTTCCTGATTTTTTTCCACAGGGAGAAAATCTATCTCCCTTTGCTTCCCACCTCCCCCTTTGCATGGAAACACTTGATAACAACCCTGTGACTCCATGGGGCGTGGTGGTAGTATAAGAAATCACTTGGACCACACACACCCTTCACAAGAGCCTGTGGCCTACTTAGGCTTTCGCAGCCGCAAAGACTGGAACAGCCTCAAACTTGCGATCAGATCCCTTTTTCCTCTTCCCCGCGGAGTAATACAGCAGGCTAGTAGAAAAGTTGTCAGAGTTTTTCTCTTTCTAGACACTTGGAGCTGGACAGCCCTTTTTCACTTAGGGAAATATGTTTGTGCTAAATGGCAAATTGAGCTGTTGGTGATTTGGAGAACTGAATGGCTGAAGAAGAGGGGAAAAAAGGGGGATGGAATCTTGCTCTGGTTTCCTGAATTCAATCCAATGCATTTCAGGAGTGGCCGAAAGTCAGTGCCCTTGGACTGTTTGGCTGGCCTCCGTCCGGTTTCCACCAACGCAGCTGGCACCAGCTGATCCCCTGGTTACTCTTCTCATTGGCAAGGCCATGTGTTAGCTGGTCTGAGGATACTTTGCTTCCATTTTAACTGCAGATGGCCTCTTAGGAGCTTGCTGCTACTTGTTCAGCTGTGCTCTTCTTCTTTGGATACAATATCACTCTGTATGGTGGTTGATAAGTCATTTTGTATCAGTGCGAAGTTGTCTAACCTGTGTTGTCATAGGAGCTAGATCTGAAAATCAGTCTGAACACATTCATTGTATACAGGTAGAAAGGAAGCCAAATATGCAAAGAGGGGAACTGTATGTCATGATGATATTAGTGAGGCTGGGATTGAAGTTGGGGAGAGGAAAGGACAAAAACAAACCACAAAACCCCCAAACAAAAAACCTCTGCATTTTGACTACAACACTTTTATGACAGCATCTGTCAGAATCAGTCATTATCAGAAAGCCATACTGAATTCCAGCAGCCCCCCTCAAAGCTGAGCTGCTCTTGTGCAGTGGGGGTGGATGTACAATTCCTAGATAGCTAGGTTTTCTGAGTATTCATTTTGTATCCACTTGTGATTGTTTGCTTTTGCAAGGGCAATAAATGAAGCTAGGAATGCTCCAGGGAGCTCTTGGTAAAAGAGCAAAGATAGGAGGGTGGGAGCAGGTCTGCAAATCTGTGAACAACAGGCAGAGTCAGGGTCACCCAATGTGAAAAGCAACAAGTACTCTTTGTTCTCGCCTGTTGCCCTAGACAGGGAGGGCTGATGTGCTGACCTGACATGCCTGGTTTGAATTCTCATTCTGTCAGGGTTCTCCCTGGCAGGTCCCTTCCAGCCTTGCAGGCAGCTTCTGCATGGTCCAGCTACCTCAGCTATGAACATGTTTACAGCAGCGGTGGAGAAGTAAACGTAGCCACAAAGGCACAGTTCAGAGTTTCCAGAGGCCCTGTGGGCCAACTTACGCTGATGTTAACGTGTCAATGGGACCTGCCTATATTGGCCCGAGTGGTAGATTTGCAGTGGTGCAGTGTGTGGAAATGGACAGCACGTATCTAAATACTGGGCTGTTGTACTGTGTGCAGTTAATGGGACATTTGTGCAACAGCTGTTGCTGATGTGTTTAAAAGTTTGTCATCCCAGCTATGTGATACTATCTGATCCTAGAGATCCCTTTAATTTTGTTTTTATTAAGAGTGCTTTATATTTCTAGAGCTCTTAATTGGAAAGGTCAACAGCAGTGTAATCTAAACGAACACTCGTCATGCTCCGAGTGCTGCTTCCATCCAGCATGGCTGTAACAGCCTCACCTCATACGCACACAGTTGAAGGACTGAAGGCAGCAATTTATCCTATTAGGTCTTTCTCATCGGCACACGTTCTTTTCTTACAAAAAGCTGCTTCATGCAAGATCTTGGATCATTTCCTTGCTCTCCACCCCTCCAGAGAGACGTGTGGGAAGTTCCACCATGGGAAACTGGATAAAAGTTTGAGAAGTAGATAGCAGAGAACAGTCCTGCTCTGAGGGAACAAGGAGGGGGCCAGAGGTGATCTAACATATCTGTGACCTTTAGGATAGCAGCTGTGATGGCATTTCAAGTTGTGTAAACACTGTCCATCTGTAGGTCTTGTGTAACTGTGCCTGAGTACCTAGGACACGTTATCTTGGCTAGAATCTTGGAGCAAGCGACAGTGAAGTAGCAGGGATTGCAGCTGACATCATGTGTTTACACTAGTGAAGTCAGGGGAAGACTCAGACCATCTAAGTGACCTTACTGAGCTAAGCTGGCAGGCAGACCAACAGCAAGCAAAAGCCACTGGTTATCAAGCTGCAACCTAAATGCGTAGGAAGGAATCATTATTTTGTTTTGAGTTCCATACACAGCACGAGGGTCAGTGCAACACCTAAGAATCACAGCAGTTAAAGTAGCTGTAGCGCTGATGGGTCTGCCCTTCTCTTCCTCTCTTAGGATGTCTTGCTGCTGAGTCAGTTTATCCGTTCTGATGGAGGGATGCTGCCACGAAGGATCACAGGCCTCTGTTTGGAGGAGCACAAGAAGATTGCTGTCTGTGTGCAGATGGCTCACCGTGCAGGTACGTAGCCTGCTTCTGAGACAACCCTCTACTGTGGACCCAGGTTGACAGTCAGAGTATTTTGCAGATCTCTATGCTTGGTATTCGAGTTGTATCCCTATGTCCTCTCAAAAAGCCTCTTTAACAAGCCCAAGTGGCCGGGTCTTTGGTATGTACCCAGCAGAACCTCCTAGCTTCTCTTTGGCTAGGGTGCAGGTTCAGCAATGACTAAAGATAAACTACCCTTTCTACTGTACTTGAGTTTTTGCTCTGCTGTTCCAGCAGGGACCTGGGTTGCCTGGCTTACAAGTTGTAATGTAACTTCTGGATGCTATAGAGGCACGGAGGCACTGCAAAATATTCTCATGCCTGCCTTCTTCTGTTTCAGGTTTGTTGCCAAACCACAGGCCTCCACTTCCTGAAGGGCATATTCCCAAGAAACCCAAGCTAAACAGGTGAATAGTCTTGTCTTTCCACATCTGTTTTTTCAGGAATAGACTGGAAGAGGAAAAGCAGTTCCTTATAACTGAGTAAAACATGCCTCAGGCAACAGGGCATATAAAGAGTACTGAGAGCATTTCAGAGAAGGAAGGTCTGTCACGATATTCTGTTGTCAGTCTTTGAAGGACAAACCACGTCTCATTCAAACCATTTGTCCACACAGGATTAAAACTGCCACACATGTTAGAGTCCACCCTCCCTTCCTTAGCTGCGCTCACCTCCTCATCACTAATGCTCAGTAGGGCAGTCACAGGAGGGTGCCACAGAGATGGAGTCACAGTATCACAGAGTAGCTGAAGTTGGAAGTGGCCTCTGGAGATCATCTAGTCCAAGACCCCTGCTCAAGCAGGGTCACCTAGAACAGGTTACCCAAGACTATGTCCAGTCAGGTTTTGAATATTTTCAAGGATGGACCTTCTACAGTTTCTCTGGGCAGCTCGTTCCAGCAAACCACCCTTACAGTGAGACAGCATTTTCTTACGTTCAGACAGAATTTCTTGTGTTTCAGTTTGTGCCCATTGCTTCTTGTCCTGTCACCGGGTAGCATTGGGAAGAGCCTGACTCCATCTTTTTACACCCTCCCTTCAGGTATTTATAAACATTGGTAAGACCCCCCCTGAACTGCCTTTTCTCCAGGCTGAGCAGTCCCTTCTCTCTTAGCCTTTCGGTGCCTGGCTCCCAACAGCAGGAGGGTGCCCAGGAAGGGCTACCAGCAGTGAGCTGGGGGCTGAGCAGCCAGCAAGGGCCCATGACAAGACTGTTCCACTCTGCCCCATCCGCATTTCTCCCAGTCAGTGATTCGTCCTCTGCCTGCCCTTCCTGTACAACAGGGTCTCTTCCCCCTCCCCAGCGTGAATGGCCCCTGGCCTTTGGTGGGCAAAGGGAAAGCCTGCAGCTGCCTCCTACGCTGTGCTGGGCTCTCAGAGGTGCTAATCCCCTGTTTATGACCTCACACTCTGTTTCCATGGGGATGTCGGAGCGGTTTATGAACCTCGCATTAGCAAGCCATGGGGTTACCAAAGGCCATGGGGGTGTTGCTGGGAGAGCTTAGGCTGCAGGGCTGGGGGCAGCTGGAGACTCCTGCATTTCAAGTCTGACTTTGCACTGGAGATTTGAGGCAGGCTCTTGGAAATGTCCCTTGGATATTGGCAGGCTCTGCACTGGGTATCAGTGAGGATCAAATTAGAGGACTTTACATTTGATGCAGCCCTGTAGCCATCAGATACTTCAACTCTGAAATCTTCTTTCTTGTGTCTTACAAGTCTTTGGGATTCTTTAGTAATTGTGTCTGTCTAGCAGTTGTAGGGTGGAGCACATTACCTTGTTAGCATTCACATAGCAACCCTGCATAGCAGGTTGAGACAGGAAATGGTAAATCCTGTATCTTGCTAGAATCACACCAGGACTCCAGATCTAATGCCCTGACTTATAAGTTGTTCCGTAGACTTTTAGTGAGAACAAAGAATGGATATCTCCAGGTATGTTCTACATGCAATTAGGTGTGCTACACCTCTAAAATTAAGAAATTTAAATTGGAGATTGGTATCCAAGCTCTCCCTATTGTATTGCTTGTCCCTCCCTACACCACCCTTGTTTTTTTCCTCCCAGCAAGGGAACGTAGCAAGCAGGGTGGAAGCAGAGTTTAGGAAAAGAGAGCAAAGCTGTTGTTGAGGAGATGGAACAGCACTGAAATAGGCAGGCTTTGGGGTCTGGGTGGAGGCAAGAGAATAGGGCCAAGAAATTGCACTGAAGTTTTAGTGGTGGGGCTGGAACTAAATAAATGAGTTGTGGAGCTAGGATAGAGAGCAGGGGTACTTCAGGAGTACGTCCCTGGTCCCTCATGATACTGTCTTCTCAGCCTACTGGAAGGGGAAAGCTCTGCATGTTGAAGCCTTGTGAAATCTTGACCATTGCAGTTCTATGAGAGTTTTAACTCTGCGTACCTCCACCTGCGCTTCCCTCATTGCTCTCTGGAACAGTATCTGACACCACATGAGGCAGGAGATACAAATTGCTTCCTTCCTCTAGCCTGAAGGGAGGACTGAAGGGTACCCAAATACTGAAGACATTCAACCAGTACTTATTTTGGGAATGAAGAGAGAGCTTTTATCAAAAGTTTCCCACATAAATGACTTGTCCAAGCTTACCTTGTCTTTGCCTCTGTACTTGTTTCTAAAGCTTTCTGTAAGTCCATAGTAATTTGGGAAGCACTGAACTGGCAGTGGTGCTGCAAAATGCAAGTGAGCTAGCAGGGGAGGATAGGGGCAGAATTGGGCTGGGACTTTTGAGTGGAATAAGCTGCCTTGTTCAGTGCTATGAGTACATGATGAGGTTATCCTCCAGTCCTGTCTGGTGTAATATCAGGGCTGCACACCTAACTTAACCTGTCCCTTCACTGCATTTGTCTGCTGGGTTTTTCAGTGTCAATCCATGAAGGGATGAAGAGGATGAACAGAGCCTATCATAGCAGGCAGTATGTTGCACAGTTAAGTGATGTATTTTCAAAATCCTTGAGCTTCAGCTCTTCTTGAGATTACTGTATTGGCTGCTCTAGTCATCTTTACCTCTCTGCTTAAATGAGAGGTAACAATGCCTTTTGCACTGCTGCTGAAGCCCTGGGAATGCCAATGGGGAGAAACTGAGGTGCCCCATAATATGCTTGGGCCCTGTTTTGAAAGCTCTTCCAAGACAGGAACACAGGTCATGTACATTCCTTAACATCAGTTTAACCAGCCCTTGTGCTCTCCAGCTCTGCCTGTAGTGATGGCTTTTTCTGTGCTCCACCAGTGGGCCTGCTCTGAGTATGGTGTTGAAATATGCACTTCTGCACCTCATTCCCTCCAAAGTAACCCTCATCTACCACACTTCAGGAGCAGACTGAAGTGCCCATGTTGTAGATGCTGAAGCTATTGAATTACCACCAGCTGCTTTAGGGAGGACCTTTAATCTGATGTTTGAAGGAACCAGGGATCCTGGTATAGCAGCTTGCCCATTACTGTACACTCATACTTGCTTGGCTCTGCAGCAGTCTGGTCCTCCTTGGTCAAAAGTAAGTAGTCATGTGGAAACAAACCAGCAAACAGATGGGACAAACCTGTATCAGGACTGCAAACTGAGATGGATAGTTCTCACAGGTGGGCTAGTAGTATCCAGTATACTGAGAATTTTAGTCCATTCCCAGTCACATGTCCCCCATTTCTGCCATCTCTCCCCCTCACTCATCTGCACTTTTGCCATCAGGAGCTTGCATTGCACATGGAAGAAAGCTTTGCTTACACAGTTCCTGCTATACTGTTCTAAAATAGGAAGGTGCAAGGTGAAAAGATTAGATAGAGCACCATATAGGTGTACAGTCTGTCTCAATACTGTGACAGTAAGCTTTGCCTTGCTGAAGGACAGCATTTCTTTCAGAGACTTGTCTGTACTTTTGTGTGCTCAACCCTTCTGTGCTGAAATTCTTCTCATTGCCCCCCTGTAAGCAATCTGTTGTCTAACTCTTCACTTGGAATTGAGAAATCTTTCACTTTTTTAAAAGAGGTACTTCTGAGAAGTCACTGTCTACTCCAGATGTTACTCCACATACTTCTTTGAGAATTCCTACCATCTGGGGACAGGAAATCTTACACTGAGCTGAAGAATGTTTTGCTGATGATAGAGTTCTTGGCATTGGACTGCACCATCAGCTGCTAGAGTGACAGGACCAAGATGAAAGTCTAAGATAACCTTAGGGACTGATTCCATTCACACCACCTGAGACGAAAGGAGATTCATTGTGGGGAGTGTAACTTGAAGTGGGAGTCAGAGCCCAGCACTACTACCATAATAGAGACCTGAGCATTCGCTTCCTACATGTAGACTCTGTGGATGTTCTGTAGACTCAGAGCCCTGCTGGGCTGAAGTCTGGCTGATTACTGCATTTGGATGAGCAATACCTTTCATTTCTCGCCAGTCTTGCAAAATTCTGGTTGATGTTTCCTTTTGCCAAGCTTCTTCAAAGGTTGCATTAGTGTTTTTGCAAGCAGCTTCATCTGCTGCCGAAGAGGGACAAACCAGCCTGAAAAAACTGTTTTGTCTCTGCTCTTTGCCCCTGAGATAATGTAGAGGCCAGCTGCATAGGAGGAGCTCTGTGATTCCTGGGCAAAGGCGCTAAGGAAGTACATAAAGAAGGGCTGAGGGGCTGTGTTAATGCATACTTTCAAGAGCACCAGAAAGGCTGTTCCTCAGCTTTTCCTTGTCTGCACTTGTGGCATTCTTGGCGAGAATGTTTGGCCCATGTCATAGTCACGCTGTTTAAAGTGAGCCTGCTTCAAATACAAAGTGTCTAGCATGCACCGGCTATCACCTATCTGAGATTAAAATGTTACATGCCACTGTATAGAACTATCAGCAAGCTGTCCTGTTTTAACAAGGGTCAGGGGTGCTGCTCTGCCATTGGTCTAGTGATGTGAATTTGTCACCCAGAACCCCTCTGCCTGCTCTGCCCCTCCAGAAGGTGCTCTTCTGATGCTTACTGAATTATGTTTTCCAAAAATGCAGAATCCCTGTTCTATCTTCTGAAGTGGTTTTATTGTGTCTCCATTGTACAAACTTTGGACATTCCCTCCTATATGCCCCAGATTACTCTGCAAAGAGGTAAGAATTTCCCTGCTTTGCACTGGGTCACTTGGCAGCTGGCCTCACCCTGCCCACCCCATCTCTTGATCCTATTTCTAATGCGAGAGGAAGAGCAGAATGCTTTGGGAGGTAGTGGCCTGCAGATCCTGCCTTGTTCTTGGTCATCCGGCTGTTTAGCACAGTATGGGATCACCCATCCAGGCTGTAATGTAACATAGAGGAGGAGATTGGTACTGCGGAAGCAGGTGTAACATGAAAGTGAAATATCAGTTTGAGCCAAGGTGTGTAGTCCTGGGGCTGGTAGGAGATCTATGAGAACACCTTGTGGTCAGAATTCAACTGAGTGCGCCACAGCTCTCTCTCCTACCCCCTGCAGTTGGGACACTGTCCAGTTGAGACTTGCCTTGGTATTTCTCATTTCTTGGACTTTATTTCTTTTCCTTTTTGCTTTCTGCCTGATTTGTTTTTGACAGTGATAGCTCATGAATGTTATCGCTTAACTGCTTTGCTAGCTGTGGGCACTTTTGCAGAAATAGGGTCGTTGGAGTACCCATATAGTCTATAAACTCTTGAGTCTACCATCCTCCCTGTCTCTTCTGTATCATTTGTCTGTAGAACTTGGACATGGAAAACTAATGAAGTTTACCCCCATCAATGCAGAATTACTCCCTACAGTTCATTTTCTCATGTTTGGCCCAGTCTGGGGCTTTCACTGTTTCCAAGGAATGGTTCCACAAGCAAATTTGTCTTGCAGCCAAAGATTGTTCCCTCATCCTCAGCCTGAATTCTCCCTTTCATAACTTCCTGCTGTTATTTCTGCATCCATTTGTGCTCCAGCCCAGCATGTTCCAGTTAAGTGCTACAGAAGCAAAATATTTTCACTAGCCCATAAGGCTGAGGAAGTTTTTGGGGATTTCACCATCTCCATGAAGAGTGACAAGACTGTTCTCATATTCCAGAGTCTTGTGTGTAAGGCCACCACACACCAGAACCATTTGGGAAATGCTCAGGCACAGCTGCAGGTCAGACTTTTATCCTTGCTTTCAGGAATGGAAACCTAAAGAGTTAATCAGTTTTCTTTTCAGCATGGAAGTTGTCACATGGATAGTGTGAACTAACACTCTATCCAGAACAGTCACAGAGTTCAGGCCAGCATCTAGATGCTTTCTTAATATACCACTCATTTTCTTCTAGATGGTCAAAAATATTGGTTAAAGCACAACACAGTGAAGTTGTTCCCTTTCCAAAAGGACTAAGGGATGTCACAGGTTCCCTCAGTCTGGGCTCTGTCAGCAGGAGGTGCTGTAGATTATGGAGTACTTGATTTTGAGTGCCCAGCTGCCACTCCATTTTCAGCTTCCTACTGGAAGAACAGAACTTGGCACAGATAACATCCAAGTCAATCCCTTCTCCATCACCTGAACTGAAGAACTGGCTATGTGCTAGGAAAGAGAAGATTTCATAGGAACTCCTCATGAATTACAAAGTTCTCAGGCTCTGTGGACACCTCTCGTCCCTGGGAGCAGAATCTGGTTTCACTGCTATCAGCATTTCACTCCAGCAGCATGTGGTTTCTCTCATCTGCATGGAAACTGTGCTGTGCATAGCATGTGGATTCAAAAGCAAAGACCCAGAGCGGCTGCAGGTGAGCAAAGCCAAGAGGTGTCATGGGAAGAGATGTGGCAGGGAAGAGGCAGTCTTGCCAGCACTTTGATCAAGTGCTTCCTGCAGTCTAGCCCTCTGCCTTCTGCTCTTAATCCAAACAAAAGCCAGATTGAAAAAGTTCAGTGAGGGTTCAGAAGTTCAGCCTTGAACTGCACCAACATGGCTTTTGCTTGGGCTGCATGCGGGACTGCAGTTGCCCCAGGGATAGGTCATTTTCCTCACCCAGCACATGAAAGCCCTGTGCCTACTCATAGGTGTTAAGCAGCAGCTGTTGTGAGTGCAAGGGCTTTGGGGCCCTCCTGCTGAGTAAAATCGATGGAAACAGACTTCCATGTGCCACAGAGGTTTTAGGCGATTGCAATGACTGCAGGTGACTAACCACACTTATTTCCATCCTGTTTGTATCTTGCCTTTTCTTGTGAGGGAAATCTCACCAGGATTCCCATCATGCTTTATCCAAACTACTCATTTGTGCAGCTGGAGTCTAGGGATTCTGGTTATTGCCCAAGATCCTACTGTACTCAAGGGGGCAAGCAGAGCCTCGAGGTGGGTTGCTGGTCCCCGAGATTGGCAATTCTGTCCCCCTTTGTCCAGAGTGAGAGCTCTGCACACTAAGATGACGGTTAGGAGACTGTGGACCAGCTGCATTTGTTATCCATGTGGAGGCTCTGTCCTGAGAACCCTTAGCTGGCTGAGAAAATTCAGACCATCTGCCAGTGTGTGTTTGTAGGTTATTGTAAAAACTTCCAAAGACAGACCGTGTGGTTGGATACAATGGAAGGTTGGGTGACTTGGGTAGAAAAGGGGGTACACTACCTTACATGGACAGCAGAGTTTGCAGAGGAGTCCTGTGGGCTGGGCTTTGAAGCTCTCATGTGAGTCTTGTACATTGTTTTTACTCTGAGGAAAAAAAATCTGTGAAACAGTAGGAAGTGGGGTTAGTCAAAGAGGAAAAGGAACTTTGTAGACTCGCTGCTCCCAGGCATCAAGCTTTTGCCAATGATGAATCAAGGTAAAAAAAAATAAGTAAATAAAAAAAGGCAGCAAACAAAATAGGACAAGTTTGAGTTTGGGACAAAGCAAGTATTAAAAGTGCTAAAAGCAAATGTGCTCCAGGAAGGGAAAGCGTCCAAATGTCTGTTTCAGCTGACAATGAAAAGCCCCAGCCTGCAGTCCCCAAAGGAAGCCAAAAGCCTGGACCAGAGAGCTGGATTAGACCTGCTCAAAAGAGAAATAACAAAAGCTTTAAAATCAGGCCATTACTAAATCCTCCTTCCTATGCAGAATTGGGGTGTGCACTTCCAGCCCCCACACAGAAACAGAGCAATTTCTTAAAAAGCCACTGTCTGTCTAAACCTGCACACAGCATTGATGTGTATCTCACATTCACACATTCACTTCTGTCCCAGTGAGATCATTTATTATCACGGGAGCACTTTCCCGTAAGCATGTGGACACGTGACCAGAACGGCACTTGGCACACTGATGCATTAAAATAATTTGGGATTTTTTTCCTCCTTCGCTGTAAGTTCAGTCTTGCAATATCAAAACTTGCGCTACAGACTACCCCCTGCAGCAAGGGGAATGTGAAAAAGAAGGATCTAGCCCCATGTGCCTGTCAGATACCCCTACAGCTTCTCCCATAGGAGCTGCCTTGCCATGGATCTTTGCCAGATTCCAAACTGGGAACCTGCATTTAGACTCTCTGAACTCCCGTTGCATGTGAAATTAGAGACACAAGAGTCTCTCCTGCTTCCTGTCCTAATGTTATGTAAGGGATTCCACTAATGCACTAGCATAACATTAAAGGTCAAAAGAGACTAACGCACGTATAGGAGAACAAGTGGCTGGATCTTGCTCTGCGCTGTCTCCCAAATCCCTCCTGCTGTTGCCTCTAGGTGTTTTAATTGTCATAAACTCCTCAAAGCTAAAGCAAAGCATTTTGGAAGTGACTTCATTTCAGTGGCAGGAACCTCCCAATGCGATTCATTTTACAATTTGTGCTGTTTGGGATTGCTGAGGAAGAAAAGTGCCAGGAAAATGGGCTGCTGTTATACAGTCTGTAGCTAGCTGGCACAGCAAGCTTGCTTTGTCATTCTCAGGAACGTGCCAAATGCCTTCAAACAAATGCATTACATGGTCTCTGTCCAAAGTTCTTAATATCTCAAATTTACATGATGCAAATAAAGGTAACAAAGCTGTTCGGGGAGAGGATGACTGACTGAGGTTACATTAAGACCATGGGATTACTCAACAGAGTCTGTTCCAAATTCTAATTTGTTGGAGCATTGTTTGTGCAGATTATGCTAGGGTTTTACTTTGGATCTTTATTGTCTGAAAAGACTCCTCTTTCTCTAAGGACCTCTATTCCCCTCTGTACTGGTAGCAAAAGATTTAAAGCCTAACAAAACTCGAGGCCACCCAGCCACAGGGTAAGATTTCCAGTAACTGATTCTGGATCTGAAATCCCCCGCCTGTTTGCAAAGCCAAGTCTAAAACTTCAAATGGTAAAAAACAGAGGATATTCGCCAGACGTTGCTCTTCAAAAAGATTTGTAGTTGTGATGATAATTCCATTCTAGTACCTTTTACATTGTAGGTTCTGACTTTCTGCACCCTGAAGCTGCAATAGTATTGTAACAGAGAATACTAAAGCAAATTTGGACATATGAAACTACAAGACTAGGCCAGAAACCCATCCCATGCAAAAGAAATAACCAATTATGTTCTGAAAGTAAAATAATCCCTTTTTAGAGACTTTATTTCTCACAGAGTTTAGCCTTTGTAATTAGTTTACCTTATTGAGGCCAGCTGTTGAAATAAAACCTCTCATAGAGGCTGGATGCATTCAGTCTTGGACTTAGTTGCAATGAAGGGATTTGACACTCCAGTTTAGCTGCAGGTGGACAGCTTGCCTGGAGACTACACCCGATTTGTTTTGTGAGGCTGGAAGTCAAGCAGGTGCCAGTGGGTTCAGTACAGAGGTGCAGCTTAGAGGTTCCAAAACGAACAAAAATCCCTTTCCAGTGGTCCCTTCTGAATGGAGGGAGCTCTGCTCATGGTTATACCTTTTATAGAGAGGCAAGTGGGGAGGCAAATGCTACAATGCCTGCTCCTGCTTCAGTTGGAACTTCTTCTCATTGATCAGTCTTAAACTGAACTGTGTTTGTGGTGTTTTGACAGGTATTTGACTCGCTGGTCTGTCAGATCTGCAAAGCCTATCTGGAAGAGGGGCCCTAAGTGGTGCAAAAAAACCATGCCAGTTGGACACCCTTTGCTGAAGGATAATGTCAAATATACACACAAGCCTCTCTATTTAAACCACTAGTGGCCAGAACTGACATAGTAAGTAAGCACAGCCATTTCCCACTGTTCTGCTTTTTTTGCAAGTTTGTCAGTATCTCCAATTTTCTTATTCCAAAACTGTCACTAGTTTTCTATACTTTCTCCCATGAATGAGCTGTGATCTGCTGCTCTAGGAGAATATAAAATTCAGCAAGGCAAAGTTCAATGTGCAGAATGATTTGGAGAAAGCACGAGGCAAAGACTTTCACCTCAAAGCCAAGAAGGATCCAAAGGCTTTTGTTTCATTATGGTCACCAACTAGGTTTTGAAACAGTTGTTTCCTCCATTTTCCAGCAGTGAATGGTGATTGCCCATTAACATGTGTTTCAACTCAGATTTGCCTCATTTGGGCTTTTGTACCTGTGACACTGATGGAAGAAAAAGTCCCTTGCATCACTATGTTTCCTTGGCAATAACAGAAATTGTTAATGTCTATTGAAATTAATTTTTTTTAATAATCTGTACTCTCCATAATTTGCAGCAGAACACCTGTGGCAGTGGCAGACAGGCATCTGTGCATCGTACATGTCCCCTTAAGGATTCCTGGCTTGTTCTTCACTCTTGGATCTAACAAATACAGAATGTTGACATCCTTGATGAATTGGCCTGTTTTTTCCCCTTGCAAACATATTTGCCACAAGTCTTCTGTGATGTGATGTGGCTTTTTCCTGGGGTAGTCTGGGGCTGATAGATGTGCATAATATTCCATTCTGTAACTAAAAGGTGGCACGATTTCTCTCCCTGTACTGTACATGTATGCACCTTCCACCAACTGACCACTGCTACTTGAGAAGTGCTACTTATGGGCGTGGTATGACAAGCTCATTAAATTTATCAGGGTCATTATTGCTTTGGTTCCATTTCTTTGATGTTTATCTGGGGGCTACAAATGAACACAGATTTTTTTATGTACTACTATGCCACTTAACCTTGCACTGCTTTCATCAGAATCATCTACTAATACCTGTCTGCATGGAGCGGAATAAAGAGTATGGATAAACCTGTATGACCTAGGAAATCAAATTAATTATAATGGTTCTCTTTAGCCCCTTGAGCTGGCCGAGCTCTTTTTGCTTTGAGAGACAGACCCAAAACTTTAACTATATTGAGATAAAATCTCTGGTTGACCATCTCTTTTTTTTGAAGCTTTGAAACCTATAGCCCTTCAGTAAGGAAAAGAACTTTCTTCTCCTACATACAGACGTTACTGTGTCTTCTAGCCCAGGTAGCTCTGCTCAATGAGCTTTACTAATGGAAAAGTCGATGGATTAAACCATTACCTTGAGATGAACCTGAATGAGCACATTTTGCAAAAGACCAGGCGATGCCCACAGTTGTGTTTTTTTTTACAGTTTAGTGCATGAGCTAGAAAAGCCCCTCTAATTTTGATGAAACCTAACATCTGAAAAACAAAGTAGTCTCTTCAATATGCCTTTCTGGAGTTCAGGGTTTAGTAGAGATCCCTTACAGTATGCATACACTTGCTACTCTACTCTGACTCCAAGGCAGAAACTCTATTTTTGTTTGTTATTCATGGGTGACAGCAGGCATTCATTCAAGTTGTCTCCAAATGAGGTTTTGTGTAAGCATGGTGCCTTTGTAATCAGACAGATGGCCGAGGTTTGATTTCTGACCTAGGGCTTCGCCTCTCATGGAAGAAAATGCCATTTGTTACTATCTAAAGGATCTGCAGTGACACATTACGGGGAATTCAGTCTGGAGATGAGGGAGGATTGCACACAGTGAAGTCCTAGGAAGCAAATCAGGTCCAGAGTCCAAGCACAAAAGAATCCTGCTCAGAGTGCAGAGGTTTCACACATTTATTAGAACAAGCAGCAAACAAAAATCTCCTAAGTGTAAAATCTAAATGTTCTTGAGTCCTCGTCCCAGACAGGAGAGTCACAGCATGAAAGGCAGATCTAAGTTCTTCTCACCAGTGCCAAAGTAGACGTAGCCGTATTGCTTGGTCATTGGGACATGGTAGAACGTCAGTCCCAGCCACAGCAGGCTCCGCAGCACCACCACAGTGCCTCCCTTCTCTAGCTGGACAGTCCAGGAACCTGTGTGAGACATATGCTAATGAGTCACTGCAAAGAAGAAACAGGCAGCATTCCTGGAGCAAGCTATCCCTAAGCTGGGAGAAGGATTGCGGTGGGTTCTGCCTGACCAGTTGACAGTGCACAACACCACATTGGAGTTTGTAACACCTGAAAAGAGGGAATTCAGGGAGAAACCTTGATGCCCTTTCTTCTTTTGTCAGTTCAGCATTACAGGCTGATCTCATTTCCACATATCTGCATCTAGTTTCACACAGTAGCATATTCCCATGGCTATGATGGTAATGTCAAATGCATCACAGGAAGGGACCCCTGGAGCTCCAGAATTGTATACTTGATCCCTATGAGAGGCTTCAGCTATACTTGGCTACAGCTATTCTTGGCTGTTTTTGAGTGGGCAGCAGTTACTCTAACAAGCTCTGGCACCTACTCAGTCTAGCTAATAGCTATAGAGAGCCAAGACTAGCTATAGCAATCCTGCATAGGTATGAAATTTCTTCTTAAAGTGAACTCATAGCATTAGTAGTGTGAAGAAGAACAAGAAGGCACTTTCCTGCTCCAGGGATCTCAGAGAAATTTACAGAAAAGGTTAATTCTCTTGAATCTTTCTTGGCCCCACCATTGAAGAGGATGTGTGCGGTAGGGGCAAAGGGATTAGTTTCCGCATTAGTTTTGCTTTGGCTCTGCAGAAGAGGTTCAGAGCCAGTGTGAAAATGCAATTTCTCCTGGATGCAAGGAGCTCTGAGCCACTGAGTATTTGTTTTGTGTCTGACATGACAGCCTGGCAACAGTGTCGGAGGGGAGGGGGCTGAAGCATCAGCTTGGATTCAATGCCAGAGGGCAAGGAGCTGCCAGGAGAAGAAAATACCAGCTTCAGCACCAAATCAGTAATGCCTAGAGGCTATAACGTAGAGAGAAGGTTCCTTCTGAATCTCCATCTAAAAGCAAAAGCAGCAAGCCCAAATAAAAAAAAAAAAATGCAGTTGGGAGTTGTCAGGCTACTAGACAGGCCTAGAGTCAAGTGGTCAGCCTATCTCCACCCAAAGCCAAAATCTGCCAATTCCAGAGTAAGCAGAAAGCCCATAATGTGTTGGGCCAGTTAGATGGTATTCAACCTTGTAGATAATTTTAGGCTCATCAATTTATGCTGTGACTCATGCTTACTCATGTCATGGTTAGCCTGGGGAAGGGCTTCTGTGATTGCTGTCAGCTGCCGGTCCTCCCCCTCCCACTACCTTCCGACTCTTAGCCAGTTTTAGTTACATCCAACAAAGGGCTGAAGGGCTTTAGCACCGCAAGTTCCTACAACAGGTCACCACAGGACCGTGGCCCAGGGATTGACTGCAGCTCCTGAAGCCGGTTGTTTGGTCTGCAAGCAGCTGCGAGGAAGCACAGGCTGTTGGCTTGCCTGGCAGCCAAAAGGCAGCAGCTAGCTGGGCAATCAGTGTTTGCCTCGCTTTAGGCTGTTGCACGCTCGCTTACAGTACATGTAGTCTCTTATGCAGTTCATGGCAAACTACAGTTGCTGAGGGCTTGATGGAAGAGGAAAGTTGAGGAGAAACATATATATGTTGGCTGCAGAGTCAGAAAGGAACAGCATAGTTCAAAGCCCTGTAAAACCAGGTGTCAGGAGTTGTGCTGCTTACCTGTTACCTATCTCTTCTCTTTGTTTTTCTGTATTTTTCAGAAGTTTCTTGGACACCAGTTTCCCCTTCTCCTTCAGTAGCAAGTTCCACAGGTTTATTATACCATAAAATGCACAACATAAGTCCTGTGTCATCTTTGATCTGTTACCTTTCAAAGTACCCTCTTCAGTTATGTGCAAACGTGGAACTAAATGAACAGCAAGAACAGCTACCTTCTGTGATAGTTACTGAACTTTCTGACAAACTGACTCTGGCTGCAGAATAGAAGTACAAAAAAGACATTCACAGTCTTTAAAGACTCAGGAGATTTCTGCACTGGAGAGCTTCTGACTCACTCAGCTCCATGTTTCCACTAAAGACAAACAGCTGGAATCACAGTAAAGTAAAGCACTACTTAATATAGGGCAGGATTAGTCCAGGTGTGTGCCATCTTTTCACCTTCCTTCCACAGTGACATTCTTTGCACAGGTCCTAGTTAAAACATGAGCTAGTGTCTTTGCAAGCAGTGGTTTCACATACAAGGCAAGTCCAATCTCCCATGTAGTCTCTCCAGTGCCACTCATATGGACATTGGACTGGATTTTTGTCATGCCTGGAGTGAAAACACATATTATGGTTCAGCCACTGGGATTACAAATTCTGACTGACTGGGTCTCTGACAAAATTTGCATGTTCTTAAGGAACTTCACTACGTGGCTAGCATGGAAACCCAGATGAAGAACACTTCACTACAAGAGAGATCATCCAGTGGCTGAAGCACTACAGCCATCTGCTGTTAAAGAACAAGCTTTCAAACAGTTTCTTGAACTTTGCTTCTACAAGTTTTCAGCATTTGCTAGTGGCACTAGCTAGACCACGCATAGGGGTGTTGAGCAACAAGTGACAAGCAAATATGTCTGAATGTAATTGTGACAAATAACTTTTTTCCATTTCTCCTTTGAACACTGATCTGATTTTGCTTTCAGTGCAGAGTTCTTGCAGCTTGAATGTGCAGAAATGATCTGCAAGCCCTTCATCCAAATACTGGTGGTTCTTGCTGCAGCTTTACACATTGGTTTACAGGGGGGACTATAAACTTTTGAAGAGTTTCTCTGACAAAGAGATGATGGAATGAGGAACTCTCAATGTCTTTGATTTAGGACCAGTCCTCTGAGAAGCAAGTCTGTCAAGGATAGGACTGTGCCTTGCCTTGCTGGGTGGTGAAAGCCTTTAGGGAGTATCTAGTTTGCTAATGCCTCCCAACATACTGGAAACATCCAGCAGCTTGGGTACATGTGATAGCTTGTATATATATGTTCATGTACACAGATGAACCCTCTGCCCCAAACTATTTACCAAGAACAAAAACAAATGGCCTAGAGCATGAAAAGTGGGAAAGGTGAGAGGAAAAACAGGGCTATTAATGGTCTCAGGAACTTCATCTGGATTCAGACTTCTTTTTGTTGGACAAATTCACAGAGAAGGTAGAGTAAATCAAGTTTGACTTGATTAAATCCCCACATCTATGCTCCGGGGCAATACAGTACATGTATCCATGATGTCCTCTGAACATTTACCCAGTGTCACACAGGCTTATCAATCTCTGCAGAGTATTCATCAGCAGTTAACTCTGCTGATCAAAGGAACTTCCCATGCACATTCACACCTGGCAGACACGGACAGATGTAATTGAAGGCAGCTCCATTATGCTAGACTTTTATGCTAGATCTCTGAAGGCTGTGATGTGCAGCTGCTTCATTTCTCTACCCTCTGTCCAAACTGCAAACTCTCAAAGGGCTCAATTCTGTCATTTCATAAATGTGAGACCTTTTTATACTTCCCAGCTCTTCTCTCATCCTTGATTCTGCATGTAGTTCTATGCAATTATGGACAATGAAGTTCTGATGCTGCGTGTCCTCTTGTGAAATGAGAACCTGAACAAAACAACCAGGTTACTTAAGGGCAACCGCAGCTGACTGACGCAACATAGGTTGAGGACAGGAAAAATCATAAGAAACTGCCTGAAACGGTAATGTCGTTTTCACTCAGATCCTGTTTTCAGCCAGAATGAGGATTAGTCATAGAGCAGCTCTTTATTCTGCAGAGCCAAACAGCAAGTAGCAGCAGTGTCACCTTCCACCTTCTACTAACCAGATCACTAGGGAAATTTTTATAACCCAGCTATTAGACGCGATTTATTCAGTATACTTTTCCAGACTGGACTTCTGCAACACATAAAACCCATGCTTCCTAAGAAGACATCACATTAAAGTTCTGGAACCTATCTGCTTACTTTGGTCTTTTTCTTTAATGGAAGAAATTAGGGCCCATTACCTCGGTACTTACTTTTTTCCATACCTCACCACATTAGCAGCATTTGAAGAAATGGTCCAGGAAAAAAATTAATATTTGAATTCATGAGACATGGATAAAGTTGTTCTCCTTGAAAGATCCAAGACAATTGTATTCTTTTCCATCACAGCTCAAAGCTTACAAACAAGACGCTTCTTCAGGCCCACCTTTCTTGTAGGAGTATATAATAATGATGTCATAAATCACTCAAAGTATTTTAATCAGTAGCTAATGAACAGTATGAAATAATAGCTTAAAATGAATATGCCTTCTTTCCTCCTTCAAGAGAAAGCCTTAGAAATGCATTTAATTATACAATATAAAAAGGAATGAGGAGAATTATGAAAATTAAATGCTGCTTTTATCCTTTTTTTTTTTTCCTAAATTTCCCTGCGATTACAAAATGGTTCTTGGAGTAAAATCATTGCATAGGTAGGTGTAGGTCTGTATTACTATAAAAATGCAGCAGCAGGATGCTGGGTTCAAATCCTTTTTAACATTGGCTCAGAATATCCCATGGCAGTCCCTGTGCTTGTCATTGCCCGTGTCAGACATGTCTCTCACTGGGAGGCTGGGAAGCTCAGAGCATCAGTCTGTAAGGTACACCAAGACTCCCAGATAAAAGTTGTCAGGAAAAAAAATTTAAAATTATTATTCTTTGCATTGGAGGGAATACAATTAGGAGACAGCAAGTAAAAGCTGGCTTTCTTAGGGTTAAATACTGATTTTAACTTGTGTCTGCGTGCTTGCCCCTAAATCAGGCAGCAGAGTTAACTTCAGTTATCGTGCAAAGCTCGCTGAGGTCACTGCTCTCACGCTAGAGACTTCTCACAGTATCACTGCTCTGGTGAGGTTTCCATTCTTCAAAATACGTTTTTTTAAAAGAGCACGTTAATTCTTAAGCTGCACCCAGCAAACCTAAGGAAGCCAAGCACTGTCTGTGCTGAAACTGTTGCCTGTTGCTGCTCCAGAAGGGAAGGGAGGGAGCTGCTGTGTGGGAGGAAAGAGCATGGGAAAAATATCCGCTGGATGAAGATCTGGAGCTTCCTATTCCCTCTTTGGATCAGGCTGCAGCCTCCACCCCACCAAACACAAGCAGGAATTCTGAGGAGTTCCTTACATCTTTTCCAAACAAGAAAGTGCTTTGAAGATCCTGATGCTCACCCAGTGTTAAACCACTGCCTTTTTTATGGCCCTTCAACAGCTGCCAGGACACCAGGGCTGAATTTCGAAAGTCAGCCTCTTCAGTTTCTTCTTCCTTTCCAGTCACCAATAGAAATCCCTGTCTCATCCTCCATGTCTGTCTCAGCTATGGGCTGAATCTTCTAATTTACAGAGGCAATAGGATACATGAGACATTAGCTTTTAAACAAAAGCCTTTTAAGAGGGCTATTTGCAGAACTTTCCTGCCATAACTGGTCCACTTTCAGTATGACCTCTCATAACACTGCTGCTTTGGAGGTGATTCAGCAATGTCTCATTTCAGTGCAAGCTTGAGAAGAAACAGCTTTAAGAGCTAGACAGCCTGATACAGAGGCTCCATGTCGCAAAAGCTCACAGAGGGTCATAAAAGTGACATTATCAATTCCTTTTCAAAAGGAGGAAATGTCTCAAGGGAAAAGCAGCTACAGCATGGTTGCACTTATCATTAACACAATATGCTGCCACAGGAGCAGGTTATAGCAGATCTTGCTGCAGTCAGTCCTGAGTGAGAGTGAAATACTGAGTTATAGGACAAATATTAACACCCAGAGAGGGGCAACAAAACTGTTTCCCTTTGCAAAAGCAGCCGCTGCTTGGCTGTGTGACCCCAAGCACTTAGCTCTGACAAAGCTATACTACACCCATGGGATTTAGCTTCCATTTCCCTCCAACAAAAAATCCTACACTGGGAAGAGCTTCCTACTTCTAATTTGCTGTCTGTAGGGAACAAAGACAAATTGCAAAACAGAGCAGCTGTAAGGAAAGGTCACTGTGCTCTGGCTCTCAACAAATTTTGCCACACAGACATTTCACACACAGCCTACCAGCCATAAGGACACATCCAAACACTCTTTTGTGGGGCTCAAACTCCTTCATGCCACTTACTGGCTGCAAACTAAATCTCTCATTTGCTTGACACACCACCTGCACCCCATATGTTAACACTTCTGTCAATATTTCCAATTCCCCATATAACTATTTAATAATAATTAAATAAAAACACAGACATGTTGCAGGTTCAGTACTATTTTTAAAAGCCACCAGAGTCAGGAAAGCACAGCTTAAAAACAGTCAGATGCTCCTAAGAGGCTCTTACTTGGTCCTAATGCCTGCCACATCTTTGACACACAAATACAGCCATGCCCAAACCTCCAAGTAAAATGATCTTACTTCAGAAGCTTTTTCTCTGCAGCATAAATGATTAAGACAGGCCTACACCTTTCGTTTACACACAAAGTACCTGTTTCCTGCTGACAAGGAAGACTCAGGGGTTGCAGTGTTGTTCCAGATGTACACTAATCAGGTGTCTCAGAGTAATGGGTGTAATTCAGCCCATGCTTAGACATCTGACAACAGTGCTGCTTAATCCAGTGGAAACAGCCCTTGCCCTCAAACCCTTATTCCCCCCCCCCATCACTTCCATCACAGAGACCACAGAAGTGTTTATTTACTGCTCAGTGAACCAGGTCAGGGAAACGATCTGGCTGAAAAATAGTCTAGCCAAAAATAAAGTTATTTTTCTAGCTGGAATCTTGCTGCACAGCCAGCAATGCCAACACAAAAGAAAGGACAATACACAGACATATATGAGCAGCAGAGGATGGGAAGGACTGAAAAAGCTAGTACAGAAGTAATATATGTCAAATTACAGCCTCCCTTATAGCCCAGTTAGTTTACCCTTTAGTCCTAAATCCAGCTGATAATTAGAATAGAGCTAGAATCCTTTTCACTCTTTTTTTTGTTGTTGTTAAGAAAAAGATGCAGGCTTTGCACAGAAAGCATCCAGAACAAACCTTTGGAATGGGGCTGTGCACTAGAGGAATCGGCAAGATAATATGCAATCAAAACTTAGAAGGAGTAGGAAAAACTGATTAAAATCCCTGCTGTTTGGATTCTGACAACTACAATACAGATCACTGTATCCTGGGTCTTCTGTAATAAATTTACAAATCTCTCAGAGTGGCAAAGCACCCTCCTTCCAAAGCCCAGGTTTATGCTGGATCCTGTCACACTCCATATTTCTTGTTCAGCTGGTCGCTGTGGAAACGATTTTGGAGCGTGCCAGGAGTCACGTAGCATCTACCTGGGGAGCCCCTGCATTAATCCGTCACCTTCGTGGGCTTCTGTGAGCCCATTGGTTGGTAGGAAGAAAAAGAAGGAGCCTCTCGCTCCTCCCTGCTCTGAATGAAAGACGTTTCCTCTAAATCTTGCTACAGGATTTCAGGCTCAATTCAGCTTCTTTGGGGCTTTTGTCACCAAACAAATGTGATGTCTTTGAAAGAAAGATTAACAGTTTGATGAAAGGATGCAATGGACAGCTTTGTTCTAGCCTGCTTCCCCCTAGAGCTTTCGGTCACTGTCACTTTCTTACCCACAGGAGAATATGTCTGACTCTCAGAGGAGATTATGGCCACCTTGTAAGATTTTGCCTCTCCTGATAACAAAGCCTTGGCCACTCTGAGGAGGTGATAATGATGAACAGGGGCTGGATTAGGGGCAAAGAACCTCACATTGATCTCTGATTTCTGAGAGAACACAAAGCAGTCGATGCTGGGATTCAAAACCCACGGAATTCTTAGAGCACATCCAATTCACTCTCCTGCAGGAGGGGCAAGGCTACAAACCCTGTCAGTCCCCCAGTTGTGCTTCTTGCCTCATCACCAAATTAGCAGGGCTAGTTAAAAGGGCATAGAACGAGAAACAGATGTCACAGATTATAAACTGTCAATGTTTTCATGCTAAACTAGGTATGAATTCTGCCCCAAATTACCTGAAGAGTTTACCGGTTTCTGAGAAGACTCACACTGAGCATATCCACACAGCACAGTGCAGTTGTGCTGACATTCAAGCTAATTCTGAACACTAAAGATGGCTAAGCAGCTTCTCATGCCTGGGATAGCCTAGCTATCTCTGCACAGCACAACTGCTGTACAAATATACCTATAGATGAACTATCCCTTGTCCTTCTCCTTCTACACACAGCCACACACCCCTTCAGCATGCAGGATTTCAATCCATATGATATTTGTGTACAGTAAAAGAAGACAACTCCTACTGACTTCCTCCCTGCAAAAGTTTTATGGCCAAAGGGGCAGCAAACAGCAAAGCAAAGCTATATGCAGGGCTGGCACCCAATGCCAACTGCTGCATGGGCAAGGAGCTGCCACTCCTTATGTGGAGCCTCTTCAGAAACCGATCAGTCCTAGCAAAAGCTGACCTTGTTCTGACTTCAGTGACACACAGACTGCCTTAGGCTTTCCCCTGCAAGTAATTTTTCATCACTCCCTAGAGAAAGTGTTAGGCCAAGGCTGACTGATGTGGTGATAAAACTACAACTTCTGATTCTAAGAGGCTTTACCAGCATTTCCCATCAGTTCAGCAAGAAGTTCATCATTTCATTTCCAATGAACCAGGAGGTGAAATGGAGACAGGGTGGGCAATGATTTCTTTTACTGAGAAGGAAAGAACTTTAAATACAACACCAGGAAAGTTACTACAAAGACTCTGCTTCTGTCTCATTCTTTCACTGCAACAGTCAGGAGGGCAAAAGACTCCACCACAGCTCTCAGTTGATGGGCAGCCCTGCTCCAGTATAAACTCATCCAAGACTTCTGACTAAACAAGACCCCTGAGGTGATACAGACCTAGGACCTACAAGAAATGAATGCACTGCTTTATTACCCATAGACACAAAGCCCAAGGAAAACAGACTTCTTTCCAGAAATCAAGGGCAGACCATGGTCAAAAGCTATAATACTAGCAGGCTCTGGAGTCCTCCTGCTGTGCTGCCATGTGAGAGGTTCTAGTCTGATCTTGAACTCCTGAGCTGGCAGTGCCCCAACTGTAGGAGGGAAAATATCTTGTATTGCTCCCAGGCAACCCTCTTGGGTCACTGTGGGAGTGGCCTTAACAGCCTCTAAAGGCTCCCCAGTCCACACATCACTAGCTAAAATGAAGTGTCTCTGGTTTTGAAGGATGTAGGAGACATACTTATGTATTTGTGTATGTCCACTACCTGCTTGCAATCACTAAGGAAGCAAAGAAAGCTATTGAAAAGTCCAGTGACCGTTCCAGAAATTGCCTAAGCTTGGAAGGGACAGTCTCTTCTCCATACCTGCAGTTTAGGAGGTCAGTATGTACACACAGTCTGAGAACTCAGGCCTTACCTTCTCTTCAGTCTGATGCTCTTGGTGCTTTTCTTTCTCATTTTACTTTTCTGTGGTTTCCTATTTTGTGCTCAGCACTGACAGTGCTGGCACATAGTGCACCCTGCTGGAAGGTAGCAGCTACAGCCATCCTAGAATTATTTCTAGGGATGGCTGACTTCAGTTTTAACAGAGAAATTTAGGTACCAATGCTTTAACTAATAACTGACTGAGCCAGGTATTCAGTTAGATTCTCACATCTGAAAGACAGCTGTTCTGATGCACACTAGTCTGTTTTATTCCTTCTGTACCACTGTCTACTAAAGCTCATTTGTCAAAACCGCTTGTATAAATGTCAGGTAACTTCATGGCATACTATAGCTAAGTTTCACACATTCACCGAGCCTAAGGATCACCTCTCCTAACCAGAAACGATAGCTTTGAGCCACACTAGGTATTTTGGTCTATATTTTGGCTACCTCTTTTTATCCTTGCTAACACAAAGCACTGCCCTCTCATTCATTATGGGTCTTTAAGTTTGGATTTCAGTAAGACAGCTCGAAAAGCCTTGTCCCCGTGTGGCTCTTGGCAGGCTAAGAAGTAAAGTGCTCTTCCTCTCAGCTTTCACAGAGCTGGGGAGGTGCTGCTTATTGTTAAGCAATGAAAGGGGAGGGCTCAGGTCACATCTGTGAAATGTTAGCAGAGAAGGGAGGCTGGGTGAAAGTAGGTGGCCAGCACAGCATAGCACTTTGCTGGATTTTGCAAGGCCACTGGGGAGATAGGCAGCCATTTGTCTTAGAGCCCTGATAACGGGCCGACTTGCTCTCTGTTGGCTAGCTAGGGGTTGTAAATACCTCTGCAGACACAGACTCTTCAAATGGCTGGAGGCGGAGGCTGATGGCAGGGGGGTCGAAAGTGAGTTCATTAGCTGTGTTAATGCATGGATGTAAAGCAGGTTTGTGTCTCCTGGTCTTCTTCCTTCCAGCAGCTGGGCTTTTGGGGCAGCCAAGATGGGGCTACCAAAATGGCCCTTGAGAGTAGCCAAAGGAAAGTATCTCCCACTTAGAAATGCAGCCTCTCTATCTTCAAGGGCCCATTAGGGACCAGCTTTTGCTAAACCGATAAAGAGCGTGCTATGAAGCTCAGAGGACAGGAGGTTAGTGTTCTAACCCAAGCTACTGTTTAGCAAGTTTACAGAAAGGCTAGTGCCCAAAGTGTTCAGCCAGGAAAACAGCAATAAATCCTTTTGTCTGTAACACTGTATAAGGAATGCTCCAAAAACATTGCACATTTGGGTGAAGAAACAGAGGTACAGGCTGAGTGACTGTCATTTCCTCCACAGTCAAAATGATAAAGGAGCTGAAATGATCTGTCTAGGCGCTTCTCCTCTTCCCCTAGCTGAATCTTGAAACAGCAAGTGGACAAGACTCACCATGATCCACCCTGCCACTGGATACCCATTTAGAATGATGCTGTAAAATATCTCCTGACATTACAGAGTCAGCAACTATATCTGAGGGGTCTTGGCTCCCCAGTTCACCCTCCACAATGGCAAGCAATAAGTCAGGAATCTCCTCAGTCCTCTTTTGAGCCCTCATGCATCATAGTTCAGGAAGCAAAGCCAGCTGTACTGCAAGTCCTGTGCTAGAGTGACTGTCTCAGGAGCCCATTGTCACCTTTGTGTCATTGTCACTGACAATGAAGAAGCCTGAGCTAAAAATCACCCTCCACAGCTGTCACTAATTTTACAGCCAAGTGTACTAGGAAATCATCTGTTCTGGACTCCTGCATACCACTGCCCATTAAATTGAACTCAGTTACTCAAGTCTGGGACTAGCAACTTATTTGCATTTGGCTAAAACACAGTTCCCAGGAAGACATCTAGCATGACACTAAGATAGGAAGAGAGACAGACTCAACCATGGCCCTTGCTAGCTGGTAATAATTTCACTGTTAAAATTTGTACCTAATATTTCATTTTAGTTTTTCTGTCTATAATTTTCAGCTGCTGGTTCCTGATATGCCTTTCTGTGCTATACTAAATAGATCTTCAATACCAAATACTTAAACTCCATGGAGTATTTACACAGTGTAATACAGTCATTCTCATGTTCTTTTCCATAAGATAAACAGATTGAACTGTTTATGTCTCTCACTAGCCCTTGAATCATTTTGTGGCTCTTTTCTGCAACTCTCCAGCTTTGCAATGTGCAGTAATCCAGTTCTGATTCTTCTAACAGTACATGCAAAAGTAAAGTCACCTCCCTGTTCCTGTTTGCTACGCCCTTGTTTATACATCTACAGATCAAATTAGCCTTTTAAGTGTCAGGATCAGACTGGGAGCTGATGTTCAGTGGGTTGTGCCTGGATTTCTTTTCAGAGCCACAGCTTCCAGAATACAAGTCTGGCTTCCAGTCCCTGCTCTTAGATATGTGATTTTTACAGGTAACTACATTAAATGTACTTTATTTAAGTAAGCTGAGTTTGCCACATCTCTGTAGCAGTCTTGTCCTTGTCATTATTTGTCTCTCCACCAGTGCTTTACTTCTAGATCATTTATAAATAAGTTAAAAAATATCAATACTGGCACTAGTCCCAGCTCAAACTGACTCCTTCTAGAAATACACCCATTCAGTGATTTCTGAGTCACAGCTACTAATCAAGATCAGTTTAGAGGAATATCTCTGCAATGCTGGGATTTATTAAAGGTTAACTTCGTAAGTTTGCCACAGGTCTTCTAAAATAATGATTTCGGGAGTAACATCTCTGGCTCTGCCATTTTCATTTTTTGACAAACAGACAAGGTTGCCTAACTCTGCCCTCCCTTAGCAAACAGCCTGAAAACTGTCTGAAGCAGCATTTTATTGTCTTCATTTGATGCGAGTCCATATTCTTTCCAAAAACAAACCAGAAAAAAGAGCATATCTGCCCTTCCACATTCTTATCAGCCTTTTTACCATCACCATTTAGTGACTGTTTCCAGTACCACTACTATGCTTTCTTTTCCCCTCAATATACTTCTAAAAATCCTCCTTACAATTGCCATGGATTACTCCAGGTTATTCTGGCTTCCTTTGCCATTTTCTACTCATTATCGGCTCCAATTTATAACAATCATTAATTGTTCACAACTTTCTGCACTTCCTTTTATAGTGCTTTTTATTTTTCTTTTTAATTCTAATTCCAACTTTTACTCCACCAGTGAGCTGTGGTAGGCTTCCAGCCAAAAGCTTTCAGCCAAAAGCTGTTTCTTAACTGGGAGTCATGACTTTTGAATAAACTCTTCTCATAGAAATCCTATTTCCACTCATATATTTTCCTGTCTACATTTTTCTTTCCCTTTGCCTCTTGACATACCTCCCCTCCTGCATCAGTTTTTAACAGTGCCCTGTTGGTGTCCCTTATCTTCGTATCAAAGTGATCTGAGCCAGTAATCTGTAACAAACCTTCAGAGTCAAGTTATTGCTTTTCTGAACTGTAGTTTGAAAGTGCCAAAGAACTAAATTCTCTTTTCCCTATTTTACATCTTCCCAAGCTTTCCATTCTATAGTAGTACCTTAGGCTTTCTCCTATTGCCTTCCTTTATCCTTGCAGAATGTAGCATTGCCTGATCTGATCCCATGGTCACAGTAAAATCACCCTTCCCCCTCCATTTTCACTTTTCCCATCATGCCAACGCCTGAAAAGTGACTGTTATTTCATATCTACACAATATTAGGTCAGCAAATGAAAATGCTGTAGGCATGCTAGGAATTTTGGCTATTTGCTTTGCCATTCCATTATCTACAAGCACATGTAAAACTGCCACAACTCCAGTTCCTGAAATGCTATTGCCCAGGATGCTGAACTCCATGCAGCAGAAAGGACCGGGCTGGCAATCTGCCAACAGCTGAAAGGTTACATCTAATTGTGCATAAAGTTGAGCAGATTGTCTGCTTAGACTAGAGCAAACAAGCTTATCTTTAATGCAGACATATGGCCAGCAAAACCTATAGATCCCAGCATGCAACATTCTGGCCAGCTGGCCATTTGGATCAGAATGAAGCATTACATGATCTGATACTGTGGTGACAGAAGATCAGTATCACAACCCCTCCATGTTCAAAAACCGTGAGTCAGGCCACTCAAATTCATGAGTTTGGCTCAGAGAGCTGGAGATTTTCAAGGGGATAAACCAACTTTGCAGGGTTCACATTCTCCCACTTTTCTCTACAATAATTTAATTATTTATATTTTTTTTTAATTAAAGCTAAGTCACATAGTCACTTGCCTCTGGGAGCTGAGACACCAAGAAAAAACAGACGCACAGCATGGTTAGGGGAAGAGCAGCAACATATTCTGAGCTCTTAAAATGTACAGATAACCTGATAGATACACAGACAGCATCTGGAACCTGCAATCACCACTGATATCACTGGTAAAGATAAGCGAGGCAGACACTTTTGTTACAAAACTGCAGGTTTTCCAACCTTGCACTAAATTCTCTGCTGTTACTCTGCTTTTTTTGTTTCCTTTATTCAATGCAGTTTTAACTTACTTTCTTCCCACCTCTCAGCTGTCATACAAAATCTCTCTGCCTCCAACTTTCCATTCTGTAAGACACCTCTGCTCTCCTATAATGACACACCATACATTTTATGACAGTTATCCCCTTGACAGCCGTCACAGATGCTCAGTCTCCAATTAATAAAGAAAACTATTTCAACAGAGTTGTTACTTTTAAACAGGTTAAAGTCAGCCCTTAATCTCTCAGTCCTGTTCTTTAGGTCTTCTAAGATGCTTGGAGAATTCTAGCCAATGCAGGCAGGGAGCATCACTTAGATATCAATCACCCTCAGTCCAATTTTCTGTGTATTTGTTGAGGGTAGAGACAATTCTGCCTTCAGTCACAATTTTGCATGCAACAAATCTGGGAATTCCTACTTCTGCTCTGACAGTAACTGTTCAAGAGAGGATCTAGACAGGAAAGGCAAGAAAATCTTCAGGTCAAAATGAGGGGATTTGCCAGAGCTATAACCAACGTGTCAGGAAACACAAAAAGCACTGTCTGCTCTGGGTTAGGACCAACATGCACTGACAGAGTTGAAGGAAGGTAATCCAAGAATCAGAGTTTGAGTGCCTTGCAACTAGGAGTGAGTGACTTTGGCAGAGCCACGCTGATAAAATCAGCAGAAAGCCTGTGTCTGCCCTCTGTTCTTTTTTTCCCCTGTATTTTCACAAGCAACCAGTACTTTAGGCAACCTGAATGCTTCTTAAAGGGGGGTGGGTTGATCTTTCTTTAATGTCAGAGCTCCTATCTGCATGTCATAGAGTGCAATTAGAGAGGCTACATGCCTTGCTGATCCTGTAACCAGTTCCTGTCTTACTTCCTTTGCCTGACAAGCTCATTCTATCAATCCCCAGGTTCAGTCCAAAAAAGAGCAGGACAATACAGCCAGAGCTGCACAAGCACCTTGATGAATCTTCTCCTCTTCCATTAAAAAGCAGTCAGCTGCACCTGAGCTCAGGTGGTCTGAGAGGTAACTTTTTTTTGAGGAGACTGAGGTCTGCACTAACAGCAACAGCCTCCCAGGAAGGGGGCAAAGGTTCATGCTTACACAGACCTTAGGTTGCCACAGGAAGACAAACATGACAGTGGCACAGCTGAGCCCCACTTTCTATCTGCCACTAAGTAAATACAGCTACAAGTCAAATTTGATTTAAAGGCTTCCACAAAACTTCCATGTTCATGTCTAACATGCAGCATGACCTGCCAGTTGCCTGGTCCCTTGAACTAGATGAGAAACACTGCAGTATGAGATCTGTAATCTTTCAAAGGTGCCATTCTCCGTCACAGCAGAAGGTGGCTAAAACCGGCTCTGTGGTGCAAATTAGCCTTCAGGCTCTTAGTCCTTGGATCCTGTTTTCTAGTGGAAACATAGAAAGCATGGCAGATTTATGTCCTGCTGCAGTGGCTCTGTGGTTTCAAGCCTCACAAAATTAAAAAGTCTCCCTACCACAAACCCTAGAAAAACAGAGGGGAAAAAATGCAAACAGTAGCAGTGTCTGAACTACCATATGAAATCGCAGCTAAAATTTTCTTAGGAGGTATCTAGGACCTAATCCCCCTTGCAATACTCCTTTTTGAGTCAAAAGGGCCAAGTCAATGAGCCAGTGTATGTAAAAATGTGCAGTGTCTCCCAGCTACCCCCCTGGAAAATGACTGCAAGACGGACACTCCCAGTAAGTTGAACAAGAGTTTAGATTTTAGCACTGTTTATGCTCTGAACAGTCAAAAATACTCAGAATTCAGGCAGGAGCTCACCAGGTTCATTCTCAGTTCTTTTTTGCCAAAAGAAAGATTGGGGTGTGTGTATGTATATATATATGTGAGACAAAGTCTGAAAAGCTATTTACAGCACTGGCAATTCACTGTCCTTCCAGCCAATTCCATCTGGCATAGGACGCCTACTATCCTATCCTGCTACTCTAGCACAGGAATAAAATAGCAAATCTAAGTTCTGATTTTGTCCCAATAATTTTTCTAAACAGCAGGATGTAGAAACACTTGGCCCAATCCAAAAAATGCAGCAAATCAACAAAAAGCAGTTAGAAACAAATAAGTCATTCCCATCTCCTTAGAGAAATATCCTGCCAGGGGAATCCCTGGAAGAGTCCTTAAATATATTTAACAGTTGTCCAGCAGAACCGTAGAGATGTGAACTGAAGATACGTTCCAGTATGCACATCTTTTCTCCTTCCACAATGTGTAATCCTGCTAGAGTACAGATTATTCCACACTACATCATTTCTAACACAGTTTATCAAAGGAAGGTTTGAATTCAGTCTCTCAAGAGATATCAGCTTAGTGTTAATGAGAGCCCATTTAGATAAAGAAGAGCAATACTGGGTGGGACAAGGGGTGTGAAATACTTCAAACCACATAAATTCCCTTTATCACTGGTGGAGTTATCTCTCCTGGCAGGGACACCAGCTGTTACAGGCTTTACAGAAGTCGGGAGGGAATACAGCACTCAGGCAGATGGGGTAACTGCTAGTATGGTCAGAAGACCTGTTGTGAGGATGTGACAGCCCTTATACGCTTACCTCTTACTATTTTAAGCGTTTATAATTGCTTAAAAAAAAGGAATTGAGTACAATTTAGTAAAGGATAAAGTTCCTTTACAGATTCACAGGAGCTTCTCCCAAGCACACCAACTCCACAGTAAACACACATAGTCACCTCGGCATTTCCCAGGCTGCTGAGACTGCCTTTCATCTCATTGCATCTCTTCATTCTGCAACCTTTACCTTGTGGGATATCATGCTCCAGAGAGTCTAGAAAGTCAGTGGATGGGTCCAGGTCAGCCTTTTCCAGCAGGGTTTTATTCTTCAGGTTAACAGGTTCAGTAAAATGGAAATAGGAACTTAACTTTTTTGCCTCCACCAAAGAAAGACCTGCAAACAGCCATTGGTGACCATTAATGCAGTGAGCTGGGCTAACATACATTATACTATTAAACATCATATTGTTTCTCTAATGCCCACATCATAGGACAGAATCAAAATCTTTTTCCAATGGACTCCACAGAAGACCAAAGACTTGCCAGAAATGGGTGGCAGTACTCCCTGATGCTATATACATTGCAGACCATCCTAACTGCAGTCCCAGATAAGGAGCCAGCAATGTGCCCTTGTGGCCAAGAAGGCCAATGGCATCCTGGGGTGTATTAGAAAGGGAGTGGTTAGTAGGTCAAGAGAGGTTCTCCTTCCCCTCTATTCTGCCTTGGTGAGGCCACATCTGGAGCATTGTGTCCAGTTCTGGGCCCCCCAGTTCAAGAAGGACAGGGAACTGCTTGAGAGAGTCCAGCGTAGAGCCACAAAGATGATTAAGGGAGTGGAACATCTCCCTTATGAGGAAAGGCTGAGGGAGCTGGGTCTCTTTAGCTTGGAGAAGAGGAGACTGAGGGGTGACCTCATTAATGTTTATAAATATGTCAAGGGTGAGTGTCATGAGGATGGAGCCAGGCTCTTCTCAGTGACATCCAATGATAGGACAAGGGGCAGTGGGTGTAAACTGGAACATAGGAGGTTCCACATAAATGTGAGGAAGAATTTCTTCACAGTGAGGGTAACAGAGCACTGGAACAGGCTGCCCAGAGAGGTTGTGGAGTCTCCTTCTCTGGAGACATTCAAAACCCACCTGGACATGTTCCTGTGTGACCTGATCTAGGTATTCCTGCTCTGGCAGGGGGATTGGACTAGATGATCTTTTGAGGTCCCTTCCAATCCCTAACATTCTGTGATTCTGTGATAAGCAGTGGGCACTGAGTCAAGACCAACTCTCTGTGCTTATTTGATTACATTCTGTATCTAGATGGAGAATTCACTGCAGCTATAATTGCTAAACACTGGCATAAACTACACACAAACAAATGAAACTACAGGTTTAATGACTCAGAGCCATTACTGACTTTCCTCCCACCTTCCTGAGTTGAATCATGGACCTGAACATTAGTGGCATTGGATTCTCTCCTCCGTGTTCATCTTACCCAAGGAAAAAATAACTTGAAATCAAAACAGCTAGAGAAAGTCATCTTAATTTACAGGCTATATGATCAAAGTACAGTTGATCCTGATAAAGACAATGAGAATTTACCTTCAAAGTTTCTGTTTTCAGACACAGACCCAAGCGGAGTCTTCACAAATGCCCCCCGGGGGATGATACCAACTTCTCTGTCTATCTGTTCTACTGTAGCTATGAGGCGGGCCTCCTCCTTCATCATGGGCTGTAAAGAAAAATAGGCAAATTTTGAAGGCAGGGCTTTCCTGGTTGTCATTTCTCGAAGTGACAATAGAAACCACAACAGACTCGTCATCTTGGAGCCCGATGGCACTAAGAGGAGCACGACATATCAGACACTCTTCTCATAAGTATGTGGCTAGGAGCAAACAGTCTAGACTCACCAGAGAATTAACTGTCCCTCCCTTCATCCATCCTTTCCTCCCTCTCAATTAAGGTACTTATGGCTTGTCTGTTCAGTTATAAAGAATGGTATCTGCAGCTCCTATGTAAAGTTTCAGATGCAGCAGTGAGGATCTGTACCAATTACACATAATAAAACATAATAAAGGAGAAAGATTTCGGAGCTGTATTTAACTCCAGGAGTAACTGAAGTAAGAGTTCAATCAAGAAGCCGTTGTTACACAATGACAGCAAAGAGGAAATTGTGTGTATTCTGCCTGAGCACAGGATCAGGCTGCTTATTACGAAGAAGTAGGAGGAGCCACTACCTGTCCAGTGTGAGGGGATACAACTATAGCAGAGAGTTCAAAAGTGTTTTGCTGCATTTACCTCCATACCATCTTCAGACAATCTTTCCACATCTTCTGCATTTATGTCAGTGTAATTATATTCAAAAGAAGGATCCCCCTGGAAACGGCCCGTCAGCTGCTCAGCCTGCGCAACTACCTCCTCGGTCGCTGGTGGCAGGAGGCTCCACTCCAGGCAGTTCAAGCTGCCAGCAACAAGCACAACACAGGCCTGAGGCCGCTGAAGAACAGGGCTCGACGCAGCCTTGCCAGGCCCCTCGGGGCACAGCGAGGCTCCCTCCAGGAGAGCTGGGCAGCCCCTCCCGCCTCGTCAGCGCCCTCCCTTCTCCCCCCAGCCCCTTGGGCCTCCCCGCTCCCACCTCCCCGGGGAGGTGCCCGTCCCCTGCACGGAGCCGCGGTTGAGGTCCGGCTCGGCCTCCGCACCTGTAGAGGCGGCTGCGGGGCGCGGCGCGGTCGGGGCCCAGCCCCTCGGCGATGTAGTAGGCGCCGTGCACGCCCTGAATACAGCCCCAGAACCAGACCCGCTCGAAGCGGTAGTCGCGCTGGAGGAGCAGCAACGAGGTCCCCAGCACCGCCCGCTTCTCCGGGCTCAGGCCCGTACCACCGCTGGCCACCAGCTCAAGCGCGGCGGGCAGCGACGTCGCCTCCATGGCCGTTCCGCGTCGCCGTTGCCGGGCAATGGTCGCTCGGGCTGGCAGGCGCCGCGCCGTTGCCGTGGCGCTGGGGTCAAAGGTGACGGCGTGCTTCCGCTAGAGGGAGCGGCCCAAAACGCCAATCAAAGTCAGCGGCCTGGCCACGGCGGGTCCGGTGGGCGCAGGCGGACAATGGCGGCAGCGAGCTGGGCGGACGGCTCGGGCTGACGGTGCAGCCGGGCAGGCCCCGTAGGTGTGGCGGGAGGGGAGTGGCTCGGGCAATCGCCTCACGGAGGCCTCAGTAGCTCAGCGCCTGAACGGACCCGGAGCGACGGCACTTCCCGTACGGTTCAAGCACGGCCTCAGCCCGGGCCTTCCCTCGGCGGGGAGCTGAGGAGAGCTGGCCAGTCACGGCGAGGGGCGTGTGTGCCGCCTGTGGGCCCCCAGGAGCCTTCCTCTAGGGCAAGGGAGGAGAAAGCAGGGCCCTGGAGAGCCTGCAGGCAGCTGCCCGTGCAGGGAGATGGGGCTGTGCAGCCCTGTGTAACACTAACCCTGTCCCCATACCCAGAGACACTGACAAGCAGCAATCCATTAAGAATGCAGGTAGGGTGTCTATCCTGCATAGGTGTTTCTCAAGAGGCCTAAATCCAAAAGTCCAAAAAGCAGGAAGGCATACAATTGTATTGCACCTTATCTGGGATACCACAAAGGGCTCCATGTTCATCATTTCTTACATGAACAGCAGCAAAAAAAAATCAACCCTCTGAACCTCACTACTTACACTGTCACTTTTACAGCTCATGTACATCTATAAATAAAATGCTTATTTATAAATGACAGCATTTGGATCACTCTTTGGGGGCTCATTCTGCTGAATCATGTACAGACAAACATTCACGAAACAGCTCCTGCCCTAAAAATCTTGCAATCTGGCTTAATACAAAATGCAATAAATAAGTAATGAGATGGTGCAGCTGCTTAGACAAATAGAATTTCTGTTTGACATCTTCAGGAAGTTTAAGCTTTTATATGTGTGCATTATATAAATAAATATATGTGTATGCACTTAACTTTAAATCCATTGTCACACCATAAATTCTTAGATTTCTTTTTTATCCGTTTCCTGTTCACTTCTAAGGAAAACACTGATCCTGGAACTGCTGCCTGTAACAGTCGTCACCTGCTTCTCTGTCAAGTAAGATGTTTAATGAGCTGTACAGCACACAATCTGACCCATTAGTTTGCCTGGTTCCTGAAGGTTAACCACTTCTCTTTGACATGAATCAGGCAGAACACGCAGGAGTGACCGCAGACTTTTTGTCCACGCTGTCACCTACCACTGTGCCATAGTCTGATTTTCTCTATGGGAATAGGAATTTTCAGGCTTTGTAAACTCATTTAATCACTCATGTCTCTAGAAGCATGTGTTAATATTTTATGTTATGGCTGTTATCCTGCCAGTAAACAGTAGAATTGCAAGCCAAACTCATTTCATACAAGTCAGAGAGGCAACCTGAGACCACAATGAATTTCTGCCACTGTCAACCACAGCTGGATTTAAACCAGATGCTAACAGCTGAGAGGCTCCTTAGCCTGTTATGGATCTCCTAAACCACCCAGTCTCTAGCCTTTGCCTGTCTTGACTGAAGATTATCAAAAAGGAAATCTATAGCTTAAAGAAATTCTTCTGGTTCAGTAAAGTCTGGTGGGTAACTGTACTGGGCGTTGCTTTGTCTTGACCCCAATTACTAAACACTGATAAGGATCGGGAAGTAAGTGGTTGCATTATTTAACAAATGAAAGGTCAAAAGCGCTGCTATTCAGCAAGGTCAAAGGTTACCATCACTGTTATTAACCAGTTTGAAAGCAGTTTCTCCCATCCATTTCCATCCCAGGCTCAACCAAGGAGCCGCTCAGCAGTTGGGCAGCTAGGAGGGAAGAAGAGAGGCATCAGGCATCCTTCAGCCAGCTGATAGCTCAGCAGTTTTTCTGGAAGGGAAGGTGCCATGCCCCAGCAGGGCACAGCAGCTCCCACTGGAGCACGGAGCTCTCCTGCCTTTGCCCAGAACAGGCAGGTACCTGTGTGCCAAACAGCTTCATCTCCACCCCATGAGAACTAGCATCCTTTTAGGTGAAAAATCAAATACGATTTCCCTTGCACTCATCTTGGGCAAGGTACCAAAATTTACAGAGGTATTCGCAGCATCAAATATCTTGAAAAATATGTAAGTTACAGCTGAGTGCACAGTGACTCCCATATGCCTTGCATAGCTTTATAAAACATTTTAAAATACCTTTAGTGATGTAGTAGGAAGTGAGCTCATTTTCCTTCATGTTCTTTAGTATACCTCATCTCAAGAGTAAGAAAAATAGCTATTTACCCATTTCTGCTGGTACAGATTAAGAAGGCTGCCCTCAAAATACTCTTGCAGGACAATGGTAGCCCTGTCTTTAGCATCCATTAGGCTGATGCTACTCACAAGTTATAGTGCTATACATCATCCAGGTCACTTCTTCATGTGGTGGTGACAGTCTGCAGTTGGTTCTGAGGCTGCAAGAAAAGGGAGGGGTTATTCCTCCCAGGTGTGTTGAATATAAAGTCTAGTTTTCCTCCCAATTATCTCAAAAATTCAGGTTGTCTCTGGCTTCAGGATCATTGCAGCTTTCAATCATTTTCCTGCATGCAAGTCATTACTGTATAAGTCAAATAGGACAGTAAAAGATAGTAAACAAGAAAGGAAAGTAGAGTTTTTTTCAACAAGGAAAGCATGATAGATGAAGGGGAGGAGACTGTGGATGACAAACAGTTGAACAGACTTCAAGAACCGCAAAGTGAAGCCTTGAGCAATGCTGAGCATTAAGTAAGGAACTGGAGCCAAGTAACAGTTTAACAGCAACAGAAGGGACCAGGGATGTCCCTACCTGGCATAATACAGGCACTTTCCTCTGTCTTGGAGTTTGTACTAAATATGGCCAAACTCTGGGAAAACTTTGACTGCAAACTGTTCAAAGAAAAAGAATGTGGGTCTTTTGGTTTATCTGGGACCAGTGCCATTTTCTTCATCAGTGAGACCTGAGCTGGCTTTGTGTAGTCACTGGGAGAGGCAGAGAGGAAGGTGTGAAGGTGCAATGTGTGCCATGGGCTGGCCTCCTCCACATCTGGACTCCCTGCAGTAGCATTCCCAGTAACAAGTCAGCAAGAAATAAGGCCAGTAGGTCATGATGGGAACAGCTGCGCTGAGATAAAGAGGAAATCTGTGGGATGACTGTGATCAGCCTTCCCTGGAGATTCTCTTTGGCATAATACTGGGCAGGCAATATGCCCAAAAAAGTGGTTATCCTGCCCTAGTCGGGAAAAGACAGGCACAAGAGCCAAAGAGCTTTGTCATTTTGTGACACGAAGTCTTCTATATCTTTAAAGTTCATTCCATGCTTTTCATCACTCCTCTAATAGCATCTGTCTTCCTGACTGCTCTTGGCACAGGGGACAGGTAAAGAGTTTACTGGGGTAAAAAGTACCAATGTGCTGATTATATCATCTTCCCTGGGTATCACATGCATCACTGTGATTCTTCCAGCTGGCAAATGTACACACAGGTCTGTCTTTGTGTTTTTCAGGTACCCAAAGGAGATGCAGCCCTCTGACCTTGCACCCACCATGCTGCCAGTCAAACTGCTGACAGTCTGAGTAGGAGGATGCTGTTGAGGAACCCCGGGAAAGACAAAACAGCACAGTGAGAAACTGCTATGTAAATGTGGTCCTGATTGTGGTTAGGCTTCAGAAGGATTTAATGCATTGGTATAGGTATTATCCACATTGCAGGCTGCCCATCATCCTAAGTGTCTTGGCACTAGGAGTTAATATATTCCCAGATAACTAATGCAGGTATTTTTTAGACATCCTAAGCAAAGGTAGGCACTGCATGAAAGATTGCTAAATTGTTTTGGTGATTCCCTGGAAGCAGCTTGCTGATGATGATTTTGTAAAGACCTACGAGTTCAGTTTTTAGGACTGATACTCATCTTGTCTCTACAAGCTGCAGTTGCTATGGTAAGATAGTGCAAAAGCATGTCTTACAGTGGCAGGGACCTGAATGATTTAGTCTTTTCAGAGCCATAACCAAGACTACATACCACAGAGAGGAACTAATCAGCAGCCATCAGTAAGCACACAGAGTCTTGGTGCAGCAAGGTTTAATCAACTTGCCCTTGGAAGAAAGGTCAACAAGTCTGCAGCTTGCAGGTGGCTCCAAGCAGAACCTCTCTAAACCACTGAAGTACAGGGGCAACAAAGACCTGGGTGACGCATGAGAAAAACATGTGGCATGCATGGCCTACTGCCTGAGAGTCTGGAGCAGAAGTGAGGAAGTGGATCCAGAGGAGCTCTGGGATCAGAACAATTGACAAGGCAGATCTCATTGACTAAAGATGATGTTTTCAGAAAACATCCGTCTTCTAGTAAGCTTTGCTTTTATCTAGGCAGAGTTTATTCCCATTGGAGACATCTGCCTCTCTCCCTTTGCCAGATAGTCAGAGACCACTGGCTTTTTCTCATGTCACTTTCTATAATAATTCCTATTTCCAACACCTTTTTTTGTTTCCCCTCAGGAAAATACTTCCCAGTCTGAAATTTCTACTGTCTCAGGTACCTGCTTAGAACTATTCACCTTTAAAAATATGCAGGAGCCAGAGACTGACTCAGGTGGAGCAGATGGCTTCAGATGGCCATCTACACTCTCCAAGCATCAAACACCCAGAGAGGTGTTTGCATCCCAGTCTCTGGGGCAGACTCTTGTCAGCAGAGCTCAGCCATCCCCTCATCAAGTCTTTTGCCTTTGTGTGGATTCACTCTTTCCACCTGCTGCTGAATTACTTTGTTTGAACAACCCAGCTGCATCGTGCTGACACTTTTATGTGGTTTCTTTTCCCAGTAATAGAGTGGAGCCAGGTAAATTACATCTGAAAAGAAGAGGAAAAGAGGGCTCCCTGCACAGCATCTGCTGCAGAGTCTCTCCCTCCACATTCAGCATGTGGCCCTTGCCCAGCCAGCCTTGCAGTTGCACTAGTGAAGGAGGGTTTTCCTCGGTTTTACTGCCAGACTGAAAAATATGTTCTTTCTAGTTCTGGAGAAAATGTTACTCCTCTGAAATTTCCAGCCTTTCTTTCCCGCCTGTGCTCAGTTCTGGGCAGAGATTGAGGAAATCTGAGATGACCCGAGAGAGAACAGCAGAGACCTCTTTCTGCCTAAACTGTTTGAATAGCTAATACCCTTTCCAAATACTGGCACCTGGGAATCCTTTAATGACTTGGATGGTGCTTTGGGTAGACTGAATATCTCCTTTCAGAAACAAAGACATTATTATTATTTATTTATCTGCTTTAAATCTTACAAGCAGTTAGAAAGTAACCCGTTCTTGTATTATATTCCTGCCCCTGTGCTGGATATCATGAGGCCAAAGTGTGTTCTCATTTACTCTGATTTAACAAGTGTAAGTCTATATTAGGGATGATACTTCAAATTTATGTCAGATTTTCAAGGAGCAGAATTTGTCCCTATTCAGCTAGTAAAACCTTAAACACATGCTGCACATTCAGAAGGGAATTATATGTGAAAAATTCAAAATATTAAATGCATGTGTGCCTCCAACATAGCTATTGAAAAGCTAAGTAATCATTTGTAACTGAGAGGAGAAGGGTTATCACTGAAAGAGGTAACAGACCATCCTGTAAAATGTATTTTATCCTCTGTGTTGGGAAATTGTTTTAATCAACTGAACCTTTATTGACATTTCTTCATTGACAGAACACTGGTAGGAGAAATTTTTCCTTCTTGTCTTCTTAGAGACTCCTATTTGATCTAAAGAGAGAATGAAGTCTGTGGTTTCATGGGCATGCATGAAGACTCTTCTCAATAACCTGATCCAGAGTCATAATCCTTTAAAATGTATTTCCTGCCTCTCTCCTTGTCTTTATTTGTTTATCATTATCTGCATCACTCCCAAAACCTGATTAACTGTATAAAATCATAATTTGTATGCTTAAACCGCATAGTTCCTTGCAGACTCCAGTGTTTCTTGGTTTGATGTCTTTTCTTGTTCTCTGATCTTTAAATAAGTGAAAGAATTTATAGCAAAAAAAGTGAACAAGTAAATGCTGCAACCTGAGAGATTTTCCTTTACATGAGCCCCGCTTACACCTGTAAACTGCAAGGGTGGAAGGTCACTCTGGATTTGTTCAGCACCTAGCAGAATTAATCATCCCTCGAGTTTCACTTGTGGTCTTTAGTCTGCATGGGAATCAAGTAGTGTCACATATAATAATAATAATGACTACCAGCTGACTTTCTTGCGATAACTGTGATATTTGCCTTTGCTTCTACCAGCCTCTGCTTCAGAATTTCCTGCAGCACAGTGACCTTGTCCTTGTCCAGCAAGATCTGGAGGTCGTTGCAGATCTGAGCCAGGGAAGTTTTTCTCAACAACAATACGAGAGACCACGTGCTCAAGCCCCTACTGTGAGTTTGTTAATGCAGCAGCACAGCTCTACACCAATGGAAAATGTGGTGGGTCTCACACAGTCAGTTGTTTGGGCTTTATAATCAGCCACAGGGCAATTTCATGCTCACAACAGCCTCTGAGGCATAGAGGTGCATCTGCACTGTGAGGTCTGGGACTGTTTTCCAGTTCAGAGGCCCAGGTGTGCACTGCAGTCACATCCTGCTTGCTTGTCAGGACACAGCCTGGTTGTTTAAATGTCTGCCCTCTCTTCCCTCTCCTCCCTGCCATGCTTCCTGCTTTCCATTAGAAAGAAAACTGGGACTGAGGGCAGGGAAGCGTGTGGTGTGGTGAACTTCTGGTTTAGACAGCCATAGTGTCTCTTATGGTTCACCTCAGACTAATAACAACACATTGCAAAGCTTAACCTGGCACAGTAGAATCACTGCGGGCAACTACTGCTACCAGCAGGGGGAAGTTAAGATGTAATTGTTTTGAGGGAGAGCTGTTTGGGTCAGTACTGACTGATCTAGATGCCTAGTTCTGGGACTTCAGTGGATTTCTTTGTGTAAATGCTTAATCAGTTTCAAAATATGAAACAACTTAATGTTTCCTTTTTGTTTGACCACAGCTTTATTTTTGCCCCTGTTAACCCAGAATCACATCTTGGCAGATTGAGATCATTTATATTTGAAATGGTGGGCCACAGCTGTATGAACTTGGCTGAGGGCAGGTGAAAGCTGCAGCCTATTTCAAAACATTATCTATCTGATGTAAGCAGAAATAAGAGCTCAGGTAGGCTATTAGATGTGTGTGCTGCTGAGTGGTTGGAAGAATTGTGCTGTGAAAAAAAATGAAATCAGAAATTGTATCTGGGTTAAACTACCAGTTTAGTGACAGCCAGAGCCTACTGGTTGAAGTCTAGGGCTGGCAGAAGTCAGTGGCAAAGCTTTCATTGATTTTGCTGGATCAGGATCTCATCAAATGAGGAGCCAATGGAACAGCAGGAGCAGAAACAGCAGTAAAACGGTTGTGGTAAGGTTGGATATGCTGCTCATTATTTTGCATAAACAAAATTATAAACCTACAATATGAACTTGATGAGAAAGTTAAAGTTGTGAGGTGGCTACATGCTCTGAAGAAAAGCTGTAAAATAACGTCATGGGAGATGATGAGAGCCTGACTCTGGTCACTGGAAGTACCTCTCTCCTAAAGAGAGCTCAGTGCCACTCCACATTAGTGACTAGTGTGGACACCTAAGGGGAGAGATGCCTCATAAATAACTTGTTTTCAGAGCACAACAGCATGGTTCTAACTCCCAGAGGACTTCTGGTTACAATTATATAACAATGCTAAAGTCCATTGAACTGATTGCTTAAGCCAGAAGTAACCTTGGCTGATGACTAGTTCCCTTGTATGCTGTAGAAATCCTACCTTGTAAACATTCATAGACTTTGTACCCATCAGAGCAGCCCCCTCGCTGTCTCAGTCTGTAGCAAGAACATCAAGGCACTCATTCCTACTCTCAAAGACTTGGTTTGGGAGAAGGCAGCAGGCAAGAAATCTGTTTTCTATTTAGTTTAAACAGCACCTCCTTGGGTGCTATGAACAACTCATGAATAGTAACATTAGCATATCTCCTCCACTGTTTTTAAACTGAGAGATTTAATGCTAATAGAACCTGAAGGTAGCAAGGGAAGCTTTTGTTTGTGTATTTAGTAAGTATTTCTCTTTTTTAAATCATACTTTATAAGGATTCTTCTTTTGCAGGATTATGACTCTAGAAAAGACCAGGGGTGGAGGAAGAAATCTCTTTCTTAGATGCTGTGTTCCAGCAACAGATGTGAATTGTGTTCTGTGGGCAACTCATGTCAATTTTTTTTATTGTTACAGCAGCTGGGTCAAAAAATAATGGGTCTAGTGAAGGTAGTTCAGATAGCAGGCCTGTGAAAGTAGGGAGCAGGCAAGCAGTGGATATGGATTTCACTAAACTGATTTTGTACAGCAAAAGCTTGGTAGATAGTGCCCTCTTTGTTCCATGAAGAAAAATGCACGCCTCTGAACGTTGCTGTTGCAAGAAGTAAGCAAAATTTTGGCTAAGAAGCATGTTGAAGAGATGCCAGCTGTTCAGCCTGGTCTGCTTAGTCTTTGTGTGTTTGCAAATCCAGTGCAAGTCGGGGCTCCTCCAGCCCAAAGAGGAGACCGCAACAAATATTTGAGCTTAGACTTTTGTGTCCCTGCAGGGAGATCTAGCAGACATGGACACGCAAGTGTTTGCCAGCAGAAATAAAGAAGGGCTTTGACCCTCTGTAGGAGCACCAGAAATGTATCTGCTTCAAATGCTGTTTCTCTTGAAAGGCTCTTGGAATTTGGAACCTTTGCAGGACCCAAATGCAGGGATCCGGCACAATCCTCATTCATTGTTCCCTGTGCTAGAGTTCAGCCAGGCTGGTCACAAACTGGAATCGTCTCTCCTCATTTTGGTAGTAACAAGAAGATGGGTCTTTTCAGGAAGCCCTCCTGTTTGAAAGAAACATAAAACATGGAGGTGCCAGGGGCTAAGAGCAGAGTTTTCATGCTGCAGGAAACTACAAAGTTTCTGGGCTTAGAAACAAACCTGCATGAGAAGGATCTGGAAGCAGCCCGTTGCCCGGTGGTGTGGAAATGCGTGTGGTGGACAGGCTGCGCTCTGCATTGGGGGATGCGGCAGCTGCTGTGCTGGCACACGCACACAGGTGCTATAGAGGCCTCAGCTCCTGACAGTTCCAGGAACTGGAGGAAGAGGCAGCCAGGAGGAGCAAAGAAAACACAAACTGAATAATCAGGAAAAGAAGATAAACTGTGCTGAGTGGCAGCTGGTCTTTAGAGAACGGGCTGTGTAAATACCCTGAGGGCCTTGTGCATCATCCCTGGGAAGCTGGTCCCCAGAGAGGGACTCAGCTGGATCACCAAGCCACTCCACACTGGAGGTATGTTTACTTCTGCACAGCCTTCAGTGCTTCCTGTGAGAACATTCCCCTGCTCATAACCAATATATGCTGACTTTTCAACAAGCAGTGTTTCCTTTCTGTGTCTATACACATCTGTCCGTGCCAGGAAAAGCCTCCAAATAAATTATTTACTGCTCATCCCCTTCTAGGCACAGAAGGCAGCGGTGCAGTCCAGTCCTGCTTTTTGCAGTGTTAAGTGGGGGAGACCAGCCACCAAATAACAGGATTCTTCATTTTGTCTTCCATGCATAGGTGACACACAGTATTGTTTCCTTACCTGTATGTTCTTATACTGGAAGCAGTTTGTAGGAAAAACTTGACTGGCATAATTTTCAGCATCATATATGTACTGACAGCTCTACACTGACACTGTTGCAATGGTCGGGATGGTGACTTTTGGAAGAGAAATGCAGTTTGCCAGCACAGTGAAGTTTCAGCGCCTGTTGTTCACATTGCTTCTGGATGTAACTGTGTAAACCATCATTCAATGAATATTTAACAAAAGATATCACCAGTTTGCCCTTCTAATTTACCCTTAGGTCCACTTTGTGTCTGCTATGTCCCTTTCTTTTTGTCCTTTGCTGTGTTTCCCTTTTCTCTCTCTGTCTCTGTCCCTCCCCTAGATCTCAGGCAATGTGCCTTGTTACATTCATTCCCTGCAATTCAGTTGTACTGGTAGGCTTGCCAGCCCTTGGAGGCACGCAGCAGTTTTGGCACTGGCTTTGACGTGATCTCCAGTGATCTTGGCAAAAGAACTGACCCCAGCCTGGAGCTGTGGGTTTCCTTACAGGGCTCTGCAGAGGCCCCACAGAGCAGGGATGGCCGAAGGAGAGGAGCAGCTGAAATTATTTACTATCAGACAGTTGTTTTGTAGAAGCTGAGGTTTGGATCAGAAGATCAGCGCTGTCGAAGCAGTGCTTAGGTGCCTTCTGGCCCTGCTCAGCACTTGGGATATAGCTGTTGTAGCAGTGAGACATTTGGTCTTGCACTAACCACATCCTTGGGCTTTCCTCCACTGTCCCTAGGCTGCAGTTTCCACCCTCCTCTTCTACACTTTTGGTACCTGTCATCACCCAACACCTGGTTCAGCAAAGGAGATGTCTGACAGAAAACTTTCAGCGATTGGTTTACTCTAGGAAATTAATAAATTAGAAACTCTTCCTAGTACAGTCTACACCAACAGCCTGTCAAGCATACTGCAGTGCTATAAGGCACACTGTGCTCCCTGACACAGACAACGTCCCTGCTCTAAGAAACTGTCATTCTGGTTTAGAAATGAAAAATGGCAAGAGACACCAAGGAAGAAGATAGAAGATATGCTCTGTGGCAGGGATCTGCCCTCTCTCTGAAGCATGCACATTACTTACACTGTTTATTTCATGCAGATGAAAGGAACTGGGGATTAACTGTTGTCTTCACTCTGCAAGTGAGAGGCAGGTAGTAGAAACAAACCAGAGAGTGGAAAACAAATGTAAAGAAAGAACTTGGACAAAAAGGAGGTGAAAGGGACTAATTGCATAGTGACTCCTGGGTCTACTTCTGAACTTACTGTCCTACTCCTTAGTTCTCTATCTAAGATCCATACAGTGTCAGTTAAGGTTCTGAGCCATCCTCTTGTTTATTGGCTGCTGATGGAGCCCACAGGCTCTAAATGAGAACAGATAATTATTCACATTTACTGCATTACCAGGGAACTTCTGCTGTGGGTCAGAATCTAATTGTTCTAAGAATACAAACAAACAGAAAACACAGAAGCACAGGAAAAAGCAAAGTCGTTTTCAGTCTAAGTAGGTAAAAGAAAGAGCTGTAGAGAGAAAGCATTATCACCTCCTTTTCATGTATGGGAACTAGAGCATTAAGAGATCAAATAACTTGCCCAAAACTCATAGAGAGGGTGGGCCAGGAAGTGAACCCAATCCTTCACGACCCCTTGCTTGCAATCCCATCTCTTCTTTGCATAAGGACTCTGCTCCACTTGCACAGGGAATGTGGTCATTTAGCTACCAGGCAGTAGTCTGAAAGGAAGCATTAAACTCCTGTTTTAGGATTTAAGTTAAGCTGTAGTTTTTATAAGGTATAAGAACTAAACTTTAGGATTTCTGTAAGAACTGATGCTGCTAGTGACTGGCTACTCAATGCCATGGATCCATGAGAAGGACTCAATCAGATTATTTGTGTTTATACTTGCTTGCACCTGTGACTTGCCTAAATCTGACAATTTACAGGAGGTGCAATAACCACCTAAATACTAAGGGCAATGCTTTAGGACAGGAAATCAGGGGAACTAAAGTCTTGGAACAAATCTCTGTTTTGTGCTATGTTATTTTTAATGGAGAAAGTCTGTCTGGAAGTTGCTGAGGGATGGAAAAGACAGCTTGTTTTTCCAGAGGCTGAAGTGGTTGCAGCCACTTGTTGTACTGCAGGTGGGCAGTGGGCACGCAGCTGGTGGCTCCTGTGAGCCCATCAATTTGCCACTGTCATCACAGCTGCTGGAGATCCATTCCTGCATCCTGCCCTCTGTAAACAGCAGTTCATAACCACAAAGCATCAAGCGTCTCTGGTCCAGCATCAGCTCAGGGAGCCAGAGAGCTGCTTGCTGAAAGCTGCCTTCTGTTTGCTTGCAGACTTGTCAATATTTACTGAGTGAGGCTCCACTTTTGCCCAGCTGGAGCATGACAGCTTTGCCACTCTTGCACTCAGTGGTCCTATCTTCCAGCATTAACATCAGGAGGTGATGAGTGACCAGGCTGGCCTGATAAATGAGAAGAGATCTGCAAACACAGAACAGCAAACACTTCCTGGGGGGCTCAGGACACCTGCTGAGAAAGATGTTCTTTTTTTGCAAGGATCAGGTAGCATACGATGCTGTATCAGGAGAGACACAGGAAAGATACTATTGGTGGCCGCTGGGTGCTGGGGAAGACCCAGCTGCAAACAGAAGTACACGGTGAGTTGTTAAGGTGGCCCTGCAGGGATGACACAGTGCAATCTCAGAGCTGTAGCCAGGTTACTGGGCTTTCAGCAGAGCCCTGAGTGCAACAGCCCACAGCATGCAGCAAGGAGCTGGGAAAGACAGTACAAGAGATGCACCAGCAAGGATGGTCCCCTTTCCTGTTTCTGAGTGTATAGGAGATGGGGAAGGCAGTATCTATGATACACTTGGAGGGAAAAGTGCCATCACAGGCTGGAAGGCAGTTAGCTCCACTGCACAGTTACAGCCGCAGTTCTTTAGTTATCACACATGTATGAGTGAGCTATTATATGCAAATGAAAATCAAGAGGCCAGTTTCTGCCATTGAGTCTTCAAGCTTAATTACCTGGGATTTCACAGCTATTTGCAGATTCTATAGTGGTAGGCACATTACAACTAATGGTTTGAATTTGGCCGGAGCTTACTGGCATGTTCTGCTCTGCGTTAGGCAGACAATAGCTCCCAGTGGTGGGGACTAGCAGAAGGGAGGGATCAGTAAACAGTAGAAAGGGCACTGAGATACTGAGAAGAATATTAAAAAAAAAAAGGATAAGCTGTTTCTTCTTGGTTAGTTTTTTTTCATCCCTCTCCATCAGGACCCTCTAGGGAAAAATATTTAAATGACTGAAGACTGGGCCTTCTTGTACTATCTAAGTGACACAGGAGCATAAGTTCTCCAGAAGCTGGCTGAGGCACCATCGAAAATCCCTCGGAGATGTCGATGTGGGTGGCAGCATTTCCCTGAGGATTTAGGAAAAAAGAGAGGTTGAGCAAGGAGGATATGAGGAGGAGAGCGAGTCCAGCCATTGTATGAGTAAGTGGTGGCTTGATACAGCAGAATGCAGAATAAGGGAGGTGAGGATAGACAGAGAAGGGAAGGCAGGAAAATAATACATAAATGGGCAATAATGTAGCTTATGCATCCAGTGAGAAAAATGAGTTTTGGCAGCTGAACTGTGTATAGAGTCAGGCAGTGTCAGTAGCCCATTCTGGCTTTTCTGATGGCAAGCTTTGCATCACTTAACATGGTTTGGGAGTAACGACGCAGTGGTTCTGAACTCCTTTTCCTTTATGGATTGAACAGTTCACCTCAGTGGGGCCCAGCATCGTGCAGTTAAATGCTATTAATTCTCTGTTAAGGTCTTATGATCACTGGGGTTCATTTAAATGAATTTTTACCGAAAGGTCATCCCATGAAACAAGCTACCACTGCAGAAAAGTGTATTAGCAGGGCTGTACTCAGTACTGTCCTCTGAAGAGCAGTGCAAGGCTGCAGGGATCCCAGCCCTGCTACCCTGGGGCAGACAGCAGCTGCTGGGGAGATCAGCCAACATCTGTTCCCCTTTAATCTCTTGTTCCTTTATGTTTTGGTGTAGTGTTTTTGTGCATAGTGAGTTGCATGCTCTGGCACATCCCCAGCCACTCTCCTGGACAGACGGTGGTTTCTCAGGCAGGCAGTGCTGCCGGGACTGAATAGCTCTCTGAGGCTGGGATGTGTTGGGCGATGGTGCAGGCTACAGACTCTGGTGTGTTTCTGGTAGCCCAGCTTCTCCTGCCCTGCCAGACTCAGCAGGATTCCCAGGGCTCACCAGACCCGGTCAGGAAGAGGCTGAATTGTGCAAGTTGGTTCTCCTTCATGTCACTGCTTCCAGTTGTTTTGATTACAAGGGGTTCATGTCAGGACAACCTCCAGGGCTTCCTTTCACCCACACCCCATTACGCAGTTAGTGTCTGCACCTGCACGGTCTGCTTGCCTGGAGTCACCAGTGCTTTTAACCTCATGCATATGCCACTGAACATACTCAGCTGCATTAGGAGAAGTGGAAAGAGGGGAATAATGTACTAACTAATGTCTTCTGCTGAGAAAAGTGGTCACAGATACTTTGTGGCATCTTTCTCCATTTAACCCCCTGCTGAAGGAACTCACAAAGCAACATCCAGGGCAGTAGCCTGGAGGGTGAAGGTTCCTTGTGATACAAAGGGTTTAGACAGACTTCAGGAGGGAAGGTGCTTTTCTCTCCAAACAGTGTGTGAAACTCTAGATAACTTCCTTCTGCCTTGGTATTTGATGGCGTCCTTGCAACTTCTCCAGGTCAGGAAGCACAGGAGGATTATATTAATTGCCTTCCACTTCTGAGCCTTTTAAAACATGAGGGCCAGGATCCATGCAAATGTCTGTCATCCAGGAAATCACCAGCAAGAGGAATGTACATGGGACTGAGCTTAGCTGCAGTAGCGAGGCACCAGCTCCTGCACAAAAGCATGCTCCAGTCAGGAGCAGTAATGATGGCAGTATCACACACGGAAGGGCAGTTCAGTGGAAAAGGGATGTCAGGAATACACAAAGGGACAGATATCAGAGGCCAGCAAACCCAGAGCAGCTCCAAAGGATTGTGAAATGACCCTTCTCCATGTCCAGCTGTAAGACAAAGCTGGCTGGATCTGTATTCCCAAAACTCAGAGCAAGGGAGGATGAGGAAAGCGTGAGGCCCTAAGAAGAGGGGCTGCTGGCTTCCAGATTTCCCAAACCAACATTGCTACATGCTGGCCAGTGTTCCTCTGCTTTGGTGGACCTCCTCTTGAAGTCAAAGGGGGAAACGATGGAATAACAGCACCCTGCAGCTAAAGTAAAAGAGCAAGAAAACACCTGGAAAGCTGAGCTTCTGCCCTTCTCAGGCATCCAAGAAGCAGCAGCCAGCAATGGCTGTGACCGGTTGGTGACAGACCAGCAGATATTTGGGCACCCTTTCCTGCCCCATCTCTGTGCTAGGGGGAAGGTGCTGAACTTTCTCACACCTTCTCCCTCAGGGTCTGTGCAGCAGGGAGGGGCTGTCATGGCCGGGGAGCACATATAGCTGTGGAAGCTATTGCTGTTCCACAGGTTGCTACTCAGGGGCTGAACTCTTTTTTTTCTTTTTTTTTCTTTCATGGTTGTAACAGCTTTATATTCCAGAAGCCAGTGAAAACAGGATACAATGAAATCAAATTAACATCTCTGACTGCTTCTCCCAGGAAAATGGCCTGTAGGCAAGGACCCTACAAAGCCAGGAAGGAACAGCCAGGAAAAACAGAATAGTCTCCTAGCAGTGACTTCCCCTCCAGTTAGGGGGACCTCTGCCATGTCTGCCTTAACAGAACAGTTTGTATCTCCCTCTTCATGTTACTGCACAGGTCAGGTACTTGAATGCATTGCCAGATACCCTTTGTATGTTGCTTTGCACCAGTGGAACCTAAGGGTAGGAGATATTAGGAACCAACATGGAGCAATAAGCATTTCAGTACTGGTCTCCTTTCCCCTTCTGACTGTCAGCTTGGAGATACCCAGTTTGGGAACCTGCAGAGGATGCTGGTAAAGAACAGACAGGGCTTTACATTGCCAGAAAAGCCAAGGGCTAGTGCTCTCTCTTGGAAAAATCACATCATCTTTTTTTTCCTAACAATTTCTTCTAAGTTTGCAGGATAGGGACCTGTCTTACAGGCTTGCATGCTCCGAGTCCCAGCTGGAGTGCTATGGAGGCATGAAGGCCTTTTGGGCACAGAGCTGCCCACACCAACTATCCAGAAGACAGAAAGAGAAGTTTGTCCTCTGTCATGGGAACCAGTGGTTCTCAAAACAAATGAACACTTGCTTGTTTTGCTTTTGCTTAAACAGAGATCCAGGCTTGAATAAGTATTAGAGTCAAAAAAAATAAACTGTTTGCTCTTTGATTATTAATCTTTAACAGGAACCTTGAAAACAGCAAACTGTGAGGATAATGCTCTAGCAGAGATGGTGCATTAGTCTGCCTTCAGGGTCTGAGATAGGCTAATATATTTGAGTGTTGACTCCTCAGTCTCTAGGGAAAAAAATATTGCTGCAGACTGTAGGAAAGGGATCTGGTTAGCCATATTTGAAATAAGCCCTCTGAGAGGAGACAGTAGATTTGCCTTTTTTTTCTTTTTTTTTTTTTTTTAAAGACCTGTCATCATTGGTACAGTTCAGTCCTATAACAGAACTGTTAGAAGAATTAGGATTTTCTTTCTTAAATAGGAGATCTGGGAAGGGAAGGAGGGGTTGCTGTCTTTTACTGCTTTCTGTTTGGAGTCATTTTTGTTACTTGAGCTCAGTTTGCTTCCCAGGTTTTCAGGCGCCATCACACTTAGGGCATGCCTACCACAGCATCAGTGTTTAACTGCAGCATAGCAACTGTGTATAAACTCTAACAAGGGTGAAGTAACAGCAAGTCAGACTTCCAGGAAGGCCAGTCAAGTCTAGTCAGGGGCTTGAGCAAGCTTGTTAGACCACGCTACTGCAGCTTCACTGCTGTTGACATCCTGACTACTTGGAGCTAGATGAGTCTGCCAGTGCAGCATTCCCTTCTCCAATTGCATTATAAATACGAAACATCTTGCGGATCCTTCTGCAAAGTCCTGGTGTAATGGGGCACTCCACATATTGCACAGGTCCAGAAACACATCCAGTGGCCTCAGATCACCCTGAAGCTTTCAGCTCAGTACTTTTTAAGAAAATTAATCCCAAATCTCATGCCAATGAAATGCAAGTCTACAGTTGCTAATCATTTCCCTTCCCTTAACTGCGCCCACTCCACTTCCACCTAGGGACCAGGCACGTATGAAAATGCTGGACAGCTTTCTACATTTGCAGGGAGCTCTGTGCAAAGTGCTGATTTTCATGCTGGCATGTTTCAAGGGCTGGTGTGGCCCCATTAGTGGCTAAAGGAGGCAAATGGAGGGACAGAAAGAGAAGAAAGGGAGAGCCTGGTATGGGGAGGTTTGAATTTGAGTGCCAGGTGGGTGATTGACAGCTGGCAGGGGGAAAAGTGGGGAAAGAGATGGCTTTCAGCTATACCAGTCTCCCTCAGACCTCACCAGCAGGGGATACTGACAGGCAAATGGAGCAGGAGGGCTGGTTTGGTGAGGGTTAGTAACTCCAAGACCTGCACAAAAATGCCCAGTCAGTGCCACAAGCGAGCTGGACGTGGCAGAAGTGCAGGCTGGGCTTAGACGAGCAGACAAGATATGCCACTCGTGTACTGTCCTGGTTTGTAACACTTGCTTTATAGAGCACTTCTAACTCAGGCAGGCTGGAGCTCCTGCCAAATGATGGGCCATGCCTCTGTCTTAGAGCCATTTTCTTGTGTTGTGCTTACAGGGGCACTCAGAGCAGCCCCTGCCCCGCGCCCCCCAACATGAGCACTGCCTAAGCTTTTGCCTTCCTCAGCAGAGGATGGATGCTAACCTACCCCTGGGTGCCACAGCTTTAGCTCTGCAGCTTTGCTCTGCCTTCAGCACTAGCACGGTGTGGTCCTGCCAAGTATGTACGTTCTCAGGTTGCTAAATCCGCTCTTTGAAGAGGCTTGGGCAGCACCAGGGCTTGCAACACCACAGCTCTGCTAGCTTGCCCAGTGCATCCAGCTCACCCTGTCCTATCGTCCTTGGCCCCTTTCTGGGAGACTCCTTGTGCCTCTCTTCCACCTCGTCAGGCAGGTGGGGAAGGCTGCCTGCCCCTGAGAACAGACCAGGCTGGACCACTTCCATAATGGCCGTCCTGTGGGCTGTTAGAGGTGCTTGGTTGTGTCCACACTGCACAGTACCCCATTCTCAGCCCCCTTGGGGCACAGCCCTCCCAGCCCACACTGGTTCATCATCATGGTGAACACCTTGTCACCCACTGCCATGAGGCTCTACCAAAGTTGTGCTACGGTAGACAAATCCACGCAGTGAGGAATGCAGGGCAGGTAGGACTTCTGTGTCCCCTCTCTAGACTGGTCTGCACATGTAGGTGGCATTTCACATCACTACTATACATTCAGTGCTCCCTTCCACACCTTGTTCTAGGCACCAGCTCAGTGTTTTCACAGAGCAGGAGGCCTCCACTCCCCTGCCCACTAGAAAAATAATTCTCCAGAATCAGGGCACAAATGGTGATGTCTGCTATGGGCTTTCTCCAACCACTGTCATGCCTGACCAAGGGCTCAAACACGTGCTTGCTTGGAAAGGCATGGGAAGGTGGAGAAATAACCCTAGCCTGAAATAATATTGTTCTAGAGCACCCCCAAAAATGGCAAACAACAAAGATCCTTCTTGGGACCATATGTATTTTGAAAGTTGTGGATGGAGAACAGCTTGGAGTTCCCAGGACTTCTGGCACTTTTCTTGGAGGAATGACTTCTCAAATTTTCTTTTTCAAATAATTTCTTACTTTGTGGTATCCCTCTGTTCCCACCCTCACAGCACTCGCGTGTTTTACCCACTAGTCATCTCCTGACTGTCACGTAGACTATGAGCTGCTCTTCTTGACCAAAGCTCTGTACTCCTGGCCCATGCTATGCTTACCCTGACAAAGCCTTGGTCTTTCATTAGAGAATCAGAATATGTATACCTCCAATTCACCTCCAGTTTCTCACAGGTAGGAAAAATACAACAGGAAGACCAGGCACATTTTCCTTGCCTCATTTCCACCAATTACTCTTAGTTCTGTCTTCCTTTATTACGCTGAATTATTTCTCTTCACTCTTCAAATATTTGGAGGCCAGGATCCTGCTCCTAATCAATCATCCCTTAGGCAAACTGGATTTTGCTTTTCTAATGTTTTTCTGCATAGTAGCTCCAGCCTCCTAATCATCTTTGTTGATGTTTTTTGAGCTGCTTCTTGTTTGTCACAATTTTTCTGGTAATGCAGTTCCTGGAAGCGAGGCAATATTCCAGGCACAGGAGCTCTGCGCTTCCCATTGCGTGTGTGATGTTGCCCTCAGGTGGTTACTCCAGAGAGAAGGTGCAGCTTTAAAAAAACCCTCCTATATCTTTGAGACAGAGATTTGTAACTGCATGGGAGCTGTAGGAAGGATAACTGCGCTTTCTTAAGTGATGCCTTTGTGACAGAAATTAGGATTACCCTGGCTTTTTCTGTCTATCCATCCTCAGCTCTAGCTCTCTGCATTTTAAGTGTTTCCCCATGTGGATGCTGCTGTGCTTAAAAAGCAGCAGAAAGAATCTCATCTTTAGTGAGCTACACAAAGCTGAATGGGAATCCTAAAACAAGAGGCACAAGAACTGACAGACTTTCACCATAATCAACTTTATTAATACTAATTTTATCACTACAGCTACTTGTCTTGGTAACATTTTTCAGCAATTCTTTTTGCCTCAAAAATTATATGCATCACAAAATTAGATTTTCTTTCTTTATTACACCAAGTGTTGTGCAACTCCTAGATTATAATTCATACAAAGTCATGGAGGGTGCTCAGAAGGTGACAAGAGACTATTAAATTAGAAATTCATTGTGCTTGTCTCTCCCCTAACTCAACTCTTCACAAAGCTGAACTGTCCTGCTTGCTCATTCCCTTCTCCCATCACAGCCTCCATTGTCCCAGTGATTATGGTGCCTCTCTTTTTCTGCCTTTTCTATTCCTCTATTTGCTAATACATGACATCTTATTTTGGTTTTGCTTTGCACTAATCTTCCTCTCTTAACACTGCACTATCCACAGAGGTGCCCAGAGCTCTTTCCTGAGATCAACTCTAATGCAGAACTTTTCATTTAAATATTAAATGAAATATTTTTTTCCGACTTCCCTTAACATATACAGGCATAGAGAGATCTCCATCTGCCATCACTTTGTCCCAGTTACCTAACTTTTGGTTCATTTCTGCTGCCACTGAGTGCAAATGCCAAAACATGCATTTGGTTTAAAAGGAGCAGCCTTTACTAGGGCCCTTTGAAGTTTTTTCCAATCGCTCTGTATCTTACATAGATTTGGCCACCTCACTGAACATTTCATCCCTGGATATAGTGCAAAAGTAATCTGTGGTCTCACTAACAGCACTGAAGATTTTGCCATTGAAACCAAAGGAGCTGGACTGTATCATTCTTGGCTACTGCCCATCTCAGCACTGATCATGGAGGATGCTTTGCAACTCCTGTCAATGTAACACTGCTTAAGAAATGGATGCTTCCTCCTATGTTTTCTTTCACAGTTTCACTGTAGTTCCTTGCTTCCTGCAGAACCAATGCTTGTACAATCACTTGGTATGTCTATAAGTGTGTCCTCACAGTAATTCTTTGATCCGTTTGCTGATTTTGACAACTTTGGCAAGCAGAGATATCAATAATAGTTCTGGAAAGTGTTTCTACACGTTTCATGAAAATTGATTGATTTGGGAAGTACAGGAGGAATTTTATAAACATACCTAGGGAAAACAAAGTCTTACAACAATTCAATTAGGAAGTTTTTGAGTTTGTTCTTGCAGAATGCAAATTCTTTGTGTCCGCAAATAGTAGCTGTATTCTGCAAATACGTGTAGGAAATGAGGCTTCATTAGTTCCACTGCTTGTGGAACTGCTTATTAATCTTTGGCAAGGATTCATCCTGCAAGCTGTTGTTGCCAAGTTTTCTTAATAGCCACTTGCAAAGTGCTTTATCCTTGTACCTTTGGGAAGGACCAGTCAGTTACATATGCTAGGATTTTGCTTAGATAAGTCTTTCCAATAATGCTGAAAAGCTGGAGGAGAGAAAAAAATTATACTTACAGACTTGTTGATAGAGTCTTGTTTACCATATTCAGACCAATATCTTAAAATACAATACCTAATTGTTTTCCCAGCTGTATTTGTGGGTTCTCGTATAAGGCTCAAGGTCCATAGTGCTATTTTCTTTAGATGAGATGTCTGCAGTGCTGTTGTTACTTAATACTCAAACATCCCTAGTTTTTCCAAACTAGCTGTTTTTAATGAAAAATGAAAATCATATCCTTATGTTAGAAGTTCAGCTGATTCAGTCTTCATTTTCTTAATGCCTCTGGATCCGAAGAGTTTCTTCATATTACTGTTGTTGTTGTTATACAATGTAGGCATAACAACTAATAATGGACAGTGGGAAAAACCATAGAGAGGATAAATAATTATTCAGAAAGAAAGCCACAGAAATATTTCCAAATAGCTAGCGCAGTTCCCAAAAAGGGAGGAAGTAATGCACGGGATGAGAGCAGAAAATTTTCCAAAATTTCCAGTGAACTGAACACATCATGAGATCAACTTCTCAAAAAACACGTCTCCTCTTGCAAGTTTCTTCAGGCCTGCAAGGGGGAGCTCACATGCTCCAGCAGCCCCTCAGCTGCCTCCCATACTAATCGTGGAAACTCTGCTGGTGCCTAATGCTCAGCTGATGTCTCTGCAAAACCCATGCGAAGATTTGGGATTCTCCTTTTCCCTCCGAAGCACTTTATAAGGGCTGGTTTCAGGAAACTGGCTATGCAGGGCTATGGCAGAAGAAAGGGACAGAGACAGCCTGCCCCTCTTCTGCAACACACCTACCACTCGCAGTCACTGAGCACTGATGCCCACCGAAAGCAAGACCAGGAGTTTGCCAAGGTAAGGATGGAGAAAAGGTGCTTGGGATCTGGCCTGTGCTAAGAGTTACTATTACGGGATCCTCAGCAGTGGCCATTGTTCTTGAGAAGGGTGGAGATCATACTCTGCCATTTCTTTTTGCCTCTGCCAAAATATGATAATTGCTTGTTTACATATTTTTTGTTAAACTAAGTAAGTTATTGAGTATAGACCTCCTACGCAACCCTTTGGTGGCAGAAACAAAGGCCTTATCTTCAACAATGTTCCTACTGTCACTACAGTCATGACAAATCACCCAGGGTATTCTTTTCAATGAGATATTTATACCTATATTGTCCTACAGATCTTAAGACTAGCCCCTCCCTCAAGTGCCTTTGGTCAGTTTTATCCTCTGGTTTTTTAATGATTCTTGATTTCTTTGCAAAGTGATAATTTTACATGGCTTGGAGCAACGGCTGAAGGAGATACACATCACACTCCTAAGATTGTTGTCTTACAAGAATGGTGTAAGTGACCAGGGTTTAAAGTTGTGTCTGTGCTGATTGTATGGAGTTTCCTTCTGTATAAGAAATTCCTCATGTCCAGGCTGCTGGGGACCTGGCTTACCAAAGTGCCAGCAATGTGTTCAAGCCCAAGAGGGCTTTTTCACATTATGCTCCAGGATTAACACTCCTACTGTACAGCATAGCAGGACCCATATCCCAGAGCACCGACAGGACCCGGCTTTCAGTTCATGGCCAGGTGCACATGCAGGGACCATCACGTTTTTCACATCCAGGCTCTGAGCACAAGCTCCCAGCGCCTGCTGCCTGCCTCCCATCACCAGTATCACTGAGATTATCCCCAGGGTATCAGTGACCCAAATACACTGTTTTGGACTTGAAGTTGCTTTTGTTTTTAATGTTGCTGAGTCTCTAAAACCAGCACACGTAACAAACTGCCTGTTTCCAAGCAGCTGTTGTGTAACTTTGCTCCCTATGCCCAGAGATGTTGCCTGCCATTCATTTAATGGGCTTGGTTTCACTGGAAAGTGCCTGAGGGAACCTCTTAGCTCCCTAATTAGCAACAGAAGGGGCCAGTCCTTGCTGGAGGTAGCAGTGAAACATTTGTGAGGTCTCCTGAGAATAAGGGAGGCAGAGAAGTGGCCATTTCTAGCTGGGAAAACACTAACTTTTATGCAATGTACAGTGCAGAGCAGAGGACTAAAAAAGTGTTGAGGGGAAGGTACTTGCAGAAATGGCGATGGGCTTTGTAAGCAAGAAAGCAGCATTTGTGACGGGACGGGAGAGGTTGTCCCTGGCCCTTCCAAGTTGTTCATCTCTCATGGAATCTGAGTTTTATATAAGATACCATGGGGCAGCACAGAGGCCTCATGGACTGACTGCCAGTGGAGGCAGAAGCAAGGTGTTGCTGCGATCTGCTCTCAGATGTTTGAGCTGGCTCTTGTTAATAAGATTCAGGAATTAACAGCTTGGAAGGGTTTAGGAGCTCAGTGTTTCCCCTGGGGATGTGATCACTGAGACTGAGCACAGAGCCTGCCATTCAGGGCTGGAGTAGGCTTTGGTGCAAAACAAATCTCCTGCCAACCAGCTGAATGTCCTGAGACCTCACTGGGAAGGTGAAAACTTTGCTCGTCCATTGCAGGTAGAGTGATGTGCTTGGGGCTGTTCTTTAACCCCCAGGACACAGCCCCATGTGGTAAACTCTCCAATTTTTCCTATACAATCCCATTTCTGGGCAGGGCTTTTTTCATACAATACCAATTGAGAAGAGTTGCGTGTGCATGGGCACTCTAAGCTTGGACCTGTTGGACTGTGGGGACCATTCCCCTTCAGAAGTCATGGAAGGGAATACAGAATTTGGTTTGGCCTGTGGGAGCAAAGATCCAGTGAAGCAAAGGAAAGCCTCATTAGGTTTAAGGACCTTCCCTAAAAGCAAAGGCAGAAAGTGAAGTTCAAAGATAGAGTGATACCATGAAACAAGCCAGGTTGTGGGAGCCTGGAGGAGCACAGAAGAGATCTGGAGCTTCCAGATACTGCCTGCCTTGCAATGCCACTGGCCAGCAGCTCACTGGCAGTGGCCACTGACCAGATAAAAAAGAGAGAGCTGGTCCCTGATATGTCAGGAAACCATATTCATAAAGATCCCCTGTTACTGAGCACCACTTGCTCTCTAGTGATACTCTTAAGACAATGAAGTTGATTTTGTGCTTGCAAAAGGAAAATTATACAGCAAAGCCTTCACACTGTAAAATGAAAGGCAGCACATTACAGCCAGGGCCATAAATCCCAGAAAGGACCTTCCAATTACTCTAAAGGTCAGAATAATCATTTCCAAATTGCCACAGCATCTCGAGCTATAAAAGCTATAAAAGTTCAAAGCTTTTGTGCTCCACTCTTAGCGCTGTTCATTAGCTGAATTCATAACTAGAAGTCATCAGCTTTCCTCCCTGCGCTTCAGGTTTCAGTATTAATAGTATTTATGAGGCTTGGGTTATGATTATATGCAGCTGGCAACAAGAAAAATAGAAAGTCCAAACTAGAAAAAAAGCCCAAATAGAAAAAAAAAAGAGTGGCGTTAAGTGTGCTGCAAGCTCCTCGGTCCCACCAGAGGGCACCCAGTATTAGCAGAACTGCTGCTTGGCTTGGGTGCTTTCTCCAGCAGCAGGTCACACTACGCCAGCATTAGCTGTCAGGTGACGTTGTGTTTGGCTCCTCCTGCTTGTATCCAGCTGCTAAACCAGCTGAAAAAATACATTGCAGTAACATTTCCATGTGCACATTTTCTGTGGTTGCTGCAGGGGTGATCCTGCAGATCAGTGACAAGAGAAGGGAACCACATAGGAAACAAGCTCTCTATTAGTATGTGATTTGTGCAATGGAAATGTGTGAAATCCCCTTATCAAATTATGCCAGTCATACAGGGACTGCCGGATGGCACCAATCGGAAGTTTAGACAAAGATACGATAGTGAGATACAGTATATCAAACCTTATTCTCTCTAATTTTTTTCCCCATGGCAGAATAGCAGCCGAAACAGCAAAATCACAGCACTGAGACAGAGGCAGAAAACTTTCTAGTGGTGCTCTGAGGTGGCTTTTTTAAAACAGGTTTGCTAAAATGTCTGTCATTAAGAATAAGGGATCCTGCACCAGTGCAGGGAGATGTTCTGAGACACTTTTGCAGGTCTTTTCCTGTGGTATTCCCCTTTCCATGTACATGACATGCATCAAAATCTGGTGGAAGGCAGCCTTGTTAACTCCAGCAACCACTTTCTGCCTGGATTTGTGCATTTTGGCCACTAGAGGTTGTAAGAGAGAGGGGAAAAAAACTTGTTTTCCACGGACAAGCTGCTGCAGCATCCCAGGGTGGGATTTCCCCTAGGACCCTTTGATCTCTGCCAACCAGCACTCGGACAAAACTCCTGCACATACCCTGCATTTCAGTAGATGGGAGCCTGGCATCTCAGCCCTTTCAGATTTATCAGTGGGATTTTGTTGCCTTTTAACCCCGGGGTTTAATGGCCTTGGAGTGTCCCCTTACATGTTAAGCACAAGCTGTTCTGATTCTCCCAAATCTTTTAGACAGAGAGCAGCAACTTGTGTCTTTTCTCTGCAGCTTTAACTAGCTCTGCTGGCTCTTTTTCCACATTCCTGGTATAGATAATTTCACTCTCAGATGTTTAAGACAGACATTCCTTCACCAGACTTTATGCTATTTCCCAGTGCTAGGTAAGAAATAGAATTTTAGTGGTTTAGTGGTGAATTGGCAGTGCTGGGTTTGCGGTTGGACTTGATGATCTTAGATGTCTTTTCCAACCAAGACTATTCTGTGATTCTGTGAATATTCCCAACAACTCTTGTCTCCTGGAGCCATCACAGCCTGGTACCTTACAGCAGTCCTCATCTACCTTCCACATGGGCTGTCATTCCTTCCTCTTGTTGCTAATAATTCTCTAGTCATCTGACAATAGTCACTCTGCAGTCAGAGAGACCATCTTTCAAGAGGCCTCAAGAGAGCTGGTTTTATTTGGGAAATAGGACCTTAAAGCTAAGTAATCCCAGATGGACATAACTAAAAATAGCTATGGTGGAGCAATAAATTGAACTTTGACCAAATGAAAGATTTACCAGCTTTTCTTCCTGATGGCTCTTTTTGTTGGCACAGTGGCTGCATATGAACTCACAGCAGTGTAAGACCTAATCACCATAGATCTCACTAGTGCTGGTACCTCACTTTGAGCATTGCATGGAGATAGGAATAATTTCCTCTGACAGTAAAATGTAGCTATTCCTGGAGTGAAGCACAGCAAGGACACTGTGCAACAGTTTTGGAAGGAGAAGCCTTTATCCAGTAAGATTTTGCCGACCATGAGGGAAATGCCTTGAGTTAAAACAAAGCATTGATTTCTGTGGAAAATGAAAAACTTAACTTTTCCTTTTTCTTTTGTTTTGGCTGCTGCAAATCACAGGTGCACATGGACTAGAGCTACATCATACAGAGGTTGGAAGTGACACCTGAAGGTCAGTTCGTCCCACCTCCTGCTCAGAGCAGTTCCAGGTAGGTCAGGTTGTTCAGTGCCTTGTTCCTGTCAAATTTAGAATTTAGGATGGAGATCCCATATCCTTTCTGGGCCCCGTCCCAGTATCTGGATACCTCCATGGTGAGCTAATTTATCCTCATATCTAACCAGAATTTTCCTTGTTGCAATTTGCATCCATTGCCTTTTGTCCTTCAACTGTTGCTCCTTCAAGATGGGTCTGGGTCCATTTTTCCTACGCTCTCCATTAGGTAGCTGTAGACAGCAATAAGACCCCACCATTTCCCTTCTCTTCTGCAGGATGAACAAGCCCAGGCCTCCCCATCCTCATCTGCTACTTGCTCCAGTCCCCTGGCACCTTGGTGGCCCTATACCACCAAGAGTGGGCTCACTCCAGTCTTTACCAGCAAGGCCAGGACTGGACATGGCGCTCCAGGTATGGTCTCATAAGTGCTGAAGAGAGCAAAGGATCACTTCATTCAGCCTGCTGACTAACATGCTCGCTACATAGATAGCCCTGTACGCAGCTGGCCTTTGCTGCAAGGACACCTGAGGACCTCAGGCTGGTTTCCACAGAGCTGCTTTCTTTGCTTTCTATGCATTTGGCATCCAGCCTTTGCTGGTGCACAGGGCTGTTCCCTCCCCATGAAAGACTTTGAATTTGCCTCTATTGAACTTAATGTGCAACTGAACACTTAGGCAATAGGTGGCACTAAGAGATGACGTAGTTTATATTGTCACTGAGAGAACGTCACTTCCAAAGAGAGCCAGCAGAGGAGACAACTGGGTTGCTTTGCTCCGAGCAGCGGCCAGGCGAGGAGGAGCAGACATGTGGCAGGAGTTCCTTCCAAACGCCTGGTGAGATCTCCTCGGTGTGGGAAAGAGGGACTCCAACCAAACAGGGCTTCTCAGGGTTGGGGCGGGAGAAAGCCCTTGCGGTGTCACCAGGCCATCAGAGGGTGGGAGCATGCGGCTGAGTTCTCCTGAGCATGAGCAGGGAGAAGGTTTTATTAGACTGTGCCTTGTTTTGTGTCACTCAGGGAGGTGCTACCAGGACATGCTTGTTTTGTTGGCAGTGCCGAGTTTGTGCTGTTGCCATGATAACTGGTTTCATGCCTCTGAATCACTAAACTCCAGGACGTAAGTGCAAGGGGTATTATTACCTGTTGCATAAGCTGCTCAGCCTCCAGGGAGCTGGAGGATGACACTGTTTACTTTTAGGAGCCCCGTTCTTCCTCGTCTGGAGGCGGTTTAAGGAGACACCTCTTTAAAATCACACATAGGCTGTCTCAGAGATTACCAAATTGCCTTGGCGACTGCTGGGTTCTCCAGTACAAGCACCAGGTTCAGTATCACAGGCAGTGGTGAGAAATGATACTAGGTAAAAAGAAATAGCCAGCAGATTTGGTTTTTCATTAAAATTCATGTCCTTTTCTTTTTTTTTTTTTGTCTCAAGCTATTGTAATTATGACACCAAACAGCTCCCTACTCTAGCTTCCTTCCAGAAGTCAGAGTAACAAGAGTTTCTCTTGTTGCTTCTAATTTTAGATTGTGCTTTTCTTGCAAGAACATCTACCAGGCTGAAAGAGAACCAGAGAGGATATTTTCTTTTTCTTGCAGGCAGTTGAGACCTAAAAGCTTGGTATCCAGTCAGGAGCAGTTAGAAGTAGCAAAGGTATAGCAACTCATTGAACTTTGAACAGGGCAAGGTTCCACAAGCCTCTCCTCCTACCAGTCCTGCAGCAGGATGAGTACCACATGGCTGGCAGCAAAATAACCGTGAGCTTAGAAGTCCCCTGCCAAGGCTTTGCACCTATCGCTGCACAGAAGTCAAAATAAACTATTTTCTTGGCTGAAGTAACACAGCCGCTCTTAGGATGAAACATCACAAGGACACCTACCCAGTTGTTTAGGGCCTTTTATCTAAATTGTGCTGAAGGAGGGAATATTATGGCAACAAACTATCTAGCTAAAACACAGCTCATGAAGACTGTCCCTTTGTGCAGAGGCAGTGCTCTGAGCCCCTCTCTTTCTGTCCCATCCAAAAAGTAGGAAAAATAATGCAGATGTATCCAGGTGGCTAAACAGCTTGTGATCCCAGGGCTGGGCAGTAAATGATGCTGGCTAGTGATGTTCTTTGCACCATCCCCAAGGGTTGGTACCATTCAGACTACACTGTCAGATTATAAGGATGTTCTTTTTTACTTTCCTCTTTTGTAGGGAGAACATCTTGTCCCGGATCAGGTAAGTGAAATAGCTGCTCTGTACTTAGGCCTTCACTTTTTATTAGCACCCTGGTTGGTGCACAGCATAGTCCCTTCCCTAGCCTGTATGACAACAACAAAATCTTGATTCACAGTCCCCTTGCAGCCCCCTGCAATAGCCCTGGACACCTCTACTAATCCCCAAAGGAAGGTGGAGAGCTTGAGGCATAGGTCAGAGGGATGGGAAGGTACATTACATTTATGACTGATTGCTCAAGCATTTGAACAGTTTTGAAAGGTGCTGCCTATCTGTTAAAACCAGCTCTGGTGACTTAGCTCCCACACCTCAAGAAAGTCTGAAACCTTGCTGTCTAGAACAGAAACAGGGAAACCAGACAGACAAGCTGAGACCCTTACTCATGGAAAGCTACGGTGATGGGCCAGTGCTGCCCTAAGAGATGACTGAATCTGTAGGGGAGCTATATATAAAGCACTGCCAAGGGGGCATGCCCAGCACATCCAGCCTCTCCGGTAGCTGAAGAGCCTTGTCTCTGCTCCCGCTCCTCAGCCCATTCTGACTATGCAGTTTTTGTTCCTGGAGGACTCCAGCTGCTACTACCCCATTCACTCCAGTACATGCCTTAAAATAGATTGGCCCATATCCTATTGACCCGTGTCCCCCAGGGAACCCTGGTTCAGGAGGAGAGGGACAAGGAAGCCTTATGATCAGCAAGTCCTGATCAGCAAGGACTTGAAGTCCCTCAGAAGCCCTGATAGATGTAACCGGGCCCCAAATACTGCTGGTGGTCTTCAAAAATAACAGAACTCCCCAGCCCCTGCTGACTCCACGGGATTTGTAGGTATTTGTTACTGCTCAGGCCCAACCAATGTGAATACAAGCTTCAGCATAGTCCCTTTACCCTTGACACTTCTGGTGTTGAACAAACAATTTCATGCCTCCCCAGGTCTTTTGAATATTCTCAAAAGAATGCAGTCCTGGTTCCTGCAGCTGCCCTAGGAATTGGAGGGATGCTGGTTTACTGGCTGAGGTCTAGACACAAGATCAAGACTATTGAAATGGGCGATGGATGGTGGGGCTCAGGTGAAAGACCCCTAAAAGGGAAAGAAGATGAAAGTATCCGTCCTTTCAAGATTGAAACGTCTGACAAAGAAATAGAGGTACCGGTGGCTGGGATGTAAGGAGGGGCAGAAAGCTGCAAGGTGGAGACAGTCCATCACTCACCTTACTGCTTTGAGGTGATGTCTTGGGGGTGACGCCAGTGCAGCTACGTAGCTCCGTTAGGCAATGCTCTGGATCACTGCCCTTTATGAATGGGATTTGAGCTCAGACTCATTGCAATGATCCATGAAGACTTTCTGAGACTATAGACCCTCCATGCAACCCAGGGATGCTACTCAGGAAAGGCCACGCTTTGAGCAGCAGAATCTGAAAGCGGGTCTGTGGATGGTGGAACGGGCTGGAAGGGCAGTTGGGGTCAGGACAGCAGTTGTACCAGTTGAGCAGAACTGAGGGGCTTCCACAGAGGGAAGGGCTGGAAGGATGAAAAGGGACAGGATCTTGACTGAGTCACAGCACCTCTGTCCCTGCATGCCTGTCTCTAATTATTTGGCCAACTAGCAGTCAACAGCTCAGGCTGAACTTCTTCTCCCAGCTGGTGGTGCCGGCAAGCTCCTAGTGCCAAAAACCCTAAAGTGAGTTAGCAGCAAGGCAAGAGTAGGACCCAGTACTGCTGGTTGTCCTAGGGGATTTGGTAGCCTGTAGAAACATATATTCCCACATAAATGATTTGGGAGGTCATGCAGAGTATGCCACTGCTTCAGGAGGGCTCACAGTGTCCCAGATAGCGATACAAAAGCCTTCAGAGCCTCGGCACAGGGCATGCACAGGCATCTGGCCAGCCTCGCAAGAAGGGCTCCCCTCTGCAGGACCTGCACCGCCGCCTGGAGCAGGCCCGCTACGCACCACCACTGGAAGGGGCCGCCTTCCACTACGGCTTCAACTCCAGCTACCTGCAGAAGGTGGTGGCTTACTGGAGGAACGAGTTCGACTGGCACAAGCAAGTGGAAATCCTGAACAAATACCCCCATTTCCAAACCACCATTGAAGGTGAGGGGGTCTCTGTGGCTTGAGCAGGTCTCACTCTGAAATGCATGGAGAGAAGGAGGCGGATTTTAGAGGTTACAATATTTAAGACAAGAGTATGTGTAACAGCTTAGTGATATGAGTGAAATGTCACTAGTAGAGGCTATATTATTAAGAACCTTCTATAGATCAAGACCATTACACACTGGCAATATGATTAGGTCTGCTTCAAGATGGGCTTCGTCTGGCTCTGAACCTGTGCTAGCTAATGATGAGGTTGTCTTCTGCTATTGCCTTGAAGCCACCTTTGAAAATTGCAAAATTTACCCAGATTCTGAGGCTAGAATTTCCACCACCACCACACCCCAGTTTAGCCAGGTGAGGTTAGCCAGACTTTAGGTAAGTGATCTGCAGGTTAAACTTCTATCTTGCAGTTACTTTTCACAGAATCACAGAATCACAGAATGTTAGGGATTGGAAGGGACCTTAAAAGATCATCTAGTCCAATCCCCCTGCCAGAGCAGGAACACCTAGGTCAGGTCACACAGGAACATGTCCAGGCAGGTTTTGAATGTCTCCAGAGAAGGAGACTCCACAACCTCTCTGGGCAGCCTGTTCCAGTGTTCTGTCACCCTCACTGTGAAGAAATTCTTCCTCACATTTATGTGGAACCTCCTATGTTCCAGCTTACACCCATTGCCCCTTGTCCTATCATTGGATGTCACTGAGAAGAGCCTGGCTCCATCCTCATGACACTCACCCTTGACATATTTATAAACATTAATGAGGTCACCCCTCAGTCTCCTCTTCTCCAAGCTAAAGAGACCCAGCTCCCTCAGCCTTTCCTCATAAGGGAGATGTTCCACTCCCTTAATCATCTTTGTGGCTCTACGCTGGACTCTCTCGAGCAGTTCCCTGTCCTTCTTGAACTGGGGGGCCCAGAACTGGACACAATACTCCAGATGTGGCCTCACCAAGGCAGAATAGAGGGGAAGGAGAACCTCTCTCGACCTACTAACCACTCCCTTTCTAATACACCCCAGGATGCCATTGGCCTTCTTGGCCACAAGGGCACATTGCTGGCTCAATATTTTTCATATTTCTCTTTTCATTACCCACATATTTTGTAATTTTTTGCAGGTTTCTTACCTGTATTATGCTACTGATTTCAGTGCAGCTCTATTTATATGCTGAGACCAGTTTCTCAGGAGATGGATGCACAGTCTCCTGTGACTCGGGTTGGGATCAATACTTCTGTCTGTATGTAAAAGATGAGACATAGTTACAGTACCAGGCATCCCCTCCTAGCTAGGCATCTTCTTGCCATGGGCTGATTGTGTAACTTCTGCTACAAACGCCAATTACAATTTTGCCGTCTTCCTCCTTCAGAGTCCAGAGCAGAAACTGTGATGGTATCAGAGCTTTAATTTATCTGTCTTGGATGTATGGCAGGTATCGATATCCATTTTATCCATGTCAAGCCCTCCTACGTCCCTCACGGTCGAGCTGTTAGACCTCTGCTGATGGTCCACGGCTGGCCTGGCTCCTTCTATGAGTTCTACAAGATCATCCCTCTGCTCACAGAGCCAGCCAGGCACAGCCTGAACGAGGGTGACGTGGTGTTTGAGGTCATCTGCCCATCCATCCCAGGCTATGGCTTCTCGGAGGCACCGCACCAGAAAGGTAAGGGATGAAAAGGCTCTGTTGGAATCACAAGGTTTTTTGAGTAATGCCTCAGCCATCCCATCCCCAGCCCTCCTAGGCACTGCAGTTTGTGAATGCAAATGCTTGGCTCTGCACTTAACACCCACATGACAGGCTTTGGAGGTGGCTGTGGGAATTGGGAAGGCAATGGTAGCTGGAAGCCAGGTCTGCTTTCCACTTTTTCCACTTTCCACTGAATTTCTATCATCTTATGTTCACTTTATTGCCAAGGAGTGAGGCAGAGAAGCATAGCACGTACCTCTGTCGGGCCACCATCTTTGGCCAGGAGATGAACACTAGGACAAACAGGTCTCCTGTGTTTCTCTTTACCTACAGGCTTTGACACCATAGCAACTGCTCGGATATTTCATAAACTGATGAACAGATTGGGCTTCAAGGAATACTACCTACAGGGAGGAGACTGGGGCTCTCGTATTACCACAAACATGGCCCAGATGCTGCCGCAGTGAGTAGCAAAGGGAATCAGTGCCAAAAAGCTGCCTCCAGTTCTTACCCTACCTTCAGGCTTCATTACACTGGTCCTGCCTTCTCTTTGCCCTGCCTCTCATCCCCTTCTGCTTTGTCTCCTCCAAGGACATCCCCACCCCTGCGCATTCAGTTGTATTCATATGCTTTGCATTGATATAGGCACAGTTCTTATGCTGCCTACATTTCAGGGCTGTTTGGCTAGCTGTGGAAGTACTCTACTGCATTTTGATCTGAGACATCAAGTAGACAGATCATTCTAAATCAGGAAGGAGATAAATTTAAAATCAGCAGGGCAAAAAGGAAGGAAGGAGCTCAGCCTTTCAGCAGCTGAACAGTACCATGAAGTACAGGGCTTTCCGATGTAAAATGCAGAGCTGAGACAGATCAGAAAAGAAACACCATACCTTCCTTGGAAAATGGCATCACAGCTCGTTGTTTAGCATTTAATTAACAGTGGGCACCACAGTCACGCTTAGGTCAGAGAACAGATAAAGGGGGAAAGCTCTTAAAGCAGTTAGATTGCAGGCAGAGCAGCTCACTGTTCCTGATTGCAGTTGTGCTTCACAGCACCCAGAGCACTGTGGCCACATGTGATCTACTCAAGCTTTGCAGAAAATACCCAAGACAGCCTGTTCTCTACAGCATAGAACAACACAAGATCAACAGCCAGAGCTACCAGATTGAACATGCCACATCCAGAAACTGAGCATCATCATACCAGAGGCACAGCTGGATGGAGATAGGATCAGCTTTACCATTTCTAATGCCCATAATTTTTTTTTTTTTTTTTTTTTTAAATCATGGTGAAACTGGAGGTCTTTATGTATTTGGCTTGGTTAAATTCTTCTATTACAGCTCCAGTCAGACTTATTTTCTAGAAAATTTGGAGACAGAAAATGGCTTGATTTAACCTTCTATTCATTAACTTAATTTTAGATCTGTGAAAGGGCTTCATCTGAATCTCATCTTCATCAGCAGACAAGGCTTGAGAAGGATGCTTTCTGTGATACTTGGGGCTTACGTACCATGGCTTGTAGGCCTCACTAGGGAAGATGTTCGACGTACGTACCCTTTCATCCAAAAGAATGTATACGATCTTCTTCGAGAGAGTGGATACTTACACATCCAAGCCACCAAACCAGACACTGCAGGTAATGAACCTTCTCTATATTGCTATAAACATTGTATACAAGAACTGTGTAAAAGGAAGTTAAAAGGAACAGCTTAAAAAAAAAAAGATGGAGACTACAAATACCACTTTTCAAGGTCTTTTAAATGACATGCCACTTATCTTGGGGAAAGAACCCCTTTCAAAAAGCCTCTTGAAGTAAAGCATAGGGTCCTGAAATTGAAGCTTCTAGAAATAAATGTGGGTGAAAACACAAAAAATATCATAAGCAAATGCAATATGAAACTTGAAGAAAGGTAGACAGAGCCCTAACACCTAACAGCCATAAGCCTGACATAGTAGGGCCAGTAGATAAGGAGTCTGAAGAAAGATATGGCTATGTCAGAGAAGTTAAATTAATTATGTGCATCAGTCCCCACTAGCAAGAATATTCCTTTATGGAAAGGAAAAATGTTCCTTTATTGAAATAATCCCTCATCAAGAAAGACAGAGGAGCTGTTTCAGACAGGTGTCAGATGTGGAAACTGTAGGATGAATAGCATTCCATCCTGGCAATTCACTGAATAAGACAAAACTCAAACCGAAATGTCAGTTAATGCCTAGTCTGTTGCTTGAACTGATCGCAATACCAAAGAAATAAAAGGAGACAAAGAATATACCAAGTTGGGGGGTTTATTGGGGTTTTTTTTAAGAGCCAAACAGTGAAGTTAGCCTCAGAAAAACAAAGGCCAGTATGTCTAGTCTCTGATCAGAAAACTAGCAGAACTATTTTAAAGATAACCGATTTACAGGTGATAACATCACAGGGAAATCATGCTTCGAAAATCAGAGCCCTGGCAGAATGAAGAAGCTGTGGATCCAGTAATGGAAAGTATTTCATTTCCAAAAAAGCTTTGTTGAGTTTCCTCCTCCAATGTCCTTAAAGAAATTAAACTGTCTTAAGAAAAGGATTAAGATCATGGATTAATAACTAGTTAAAATGAGAATCCAAGCATAGGAATAAGTAAGCAAGTTCCAGGGGAGGGAGAGTATCACAAAAGTCTGTGCTGACACCTGTATATTTCAACATGATCCTAATTTCTCCACAGATAAAAGTTAATGGTTAAGTGAGAATTCAGCAGCTATCCCAGGTTTGGTTTAATCTAAAGATAACCGCAGAGAGTTGCAAAAACATTTAAGTGACTGGTTGATTAAACTGGCCAATAAAAGCTGATGCCAACGAAGTCCAAAGCAATTCAAGTAGAGCAATGGGCTCTAGTTTGGCTGCTGCTATATAAGAATCCATGAGATACGGATAGCACTTTGAAACATCAGCCGGCTCAGAGTTTAAGAGAATCTTACAAACTCTTAAAGAAAGGAAAAAGAGACTAAGACAAAACTCTAAATCCATTATATTCAGTCTGTTGCACCCCTGTTCACTCTGTTTCACAAATATATGTTAGAATCGGAAGAATATAAGAAGGGGAGAAAAGGAAGATTGAAGTGACTGAGCAGCTTCAGTACAAGCACTGTACATAGTGTAGAACTCTTCAACTTGGTAAAAGAAGAGCAGGGATTTTGTAGCACATTAAAATTGTGAAACATGGAAAATTAATAGGGGGAAGAAATGTATTCCCTACTCAGTCTCAAGAAGTATCTACATTAGCAGTTTAGTTCTCATTAGGCAGGTTTAAAGCAAAGCTAAAGTATTTTCACTCACCACAAGCTGTGGTACCTAAGGTGTGGTACAGGCTGAACAACTAGTAAGCTGCAAACAAGACTGGTATTCAAGCATCTAATTCATGGATGTCGAATACAGTGGTTCAGAGGCAGCTTTCAGCCCAGAAAATGCTTATCTCCAGGCAGGTCATGTGCTAGCTGGCACATTTTAGCTTGCCCTACCATTATTGGTCAAAGCATTTACATGACTTCAATCCGTAGCAAATCACTCCAGGCCTGCCAGCACAGGGAAGCTTGTGCCCATGCACAAACTTACTTTGCATTAGCTATGTCAACTACTAAATTGAGACCAATTTGCAGAAAACTCTGAAAAATTCATGAAAGTCCAGTTTAACTTCCACTGAAGTCCACAATGCCAGGCAACTGCAATAGCTCTCCCATTCTTCTCCTGAATTAGGTTGTGGACTGAATGACTCCCCTGTGGGGCTTGCTGCTTATATTTTGGAGAAATTCTCTACCTGGACAGATAAATCATTTCTGCATAAAGATGATGGAGGCTTGGAAAGGTAAGAAACCAGATGCTCTTCCATGAGAAGACTCATCAAAAGAACATCTGGTGATAATTAATGAGATAAGTTAAAGACAGGCTAGTCGAAGCTGAATTTTAAGGATGAAAGGTTACACATGACAAATAGTTTAATCTTATAGCAGAGTGCCTGCAAACTACTGCTCCAGCACCAGGCAGTTTTGCTCTGGGCACATGGGTGCCATGTAATTTGCTGCTTGAAAACGAGTGGAGAACAAAAGGAACAACTGTTCATCAGGGCATGAGCCCAATATAGCATATTGAGAAACAGCTTCCAATAAAATTTCTTCATCTTTCTCTCTCAACAGCAAATACTCTCTTGATGAGCTTTTGACCAATGTGATGATTTATTGGGTGACATCCTCCATTGTGTCTTCAATGCGATTCTACAAGGAGAACTTTTCTAAGGACCCTGGTCTAACTGCTGATTCCAGGTAATGAAGTGACAGGTGCAAAAGATTGGCAAATGAGATTGAATCACATTTGACTGTATATACATTTAGATCACTTGCAACAGCAAATTTAACTAGTTCAAGAAAAAAAATATCCAAGTTCTTATTTTCTTTCGATAAATACAGTTAAAGGTCATTTTTCTTTTGAAGCTATAATTCACACAAGGTAGCTTGTGGCCAAGACAATGGAGAAGACTTACCAAGGCATTTTTAGTTTTGTGTTCAAAATACAGGTTCCTATTTGCCAAACAAATGTAATCTGTGGCTCAGTTCAGTAAAAACAAAACAGAAAATCTCTGAAAAGTTTATATAAATTAGGAAGGATATGGCTTACTGGTGGATAAACTAAGAACTGCAACTGTTAAGCACAAACTTGGGGAAGAAGCCATTTGGAAAGCAGTACTTGAAACCAAGCACCTTCTAACAGCAGCTAGCTTTAAGAGAGGCTGACCAGGAAAATGCTGCTGAGCAGAATTCTCCAAGTGACTGATCATACAAACAAATAGGAGAGTCTTTGTAGACTGAACCAGTTTACCTTACAGCTTACCTTTACCTTACAGCTCTCAAAAGAGTCATTTGTTACACCAATATCATAAATTCTAAAGTAAACATAAGCTAGCTCATTTCTGACTTTCACAAAGTGTTGTGGCATCTTGCCACATACCACAAAACAAGGTAAGCTTAAAAACCTTAAACAGTTCAAGATTGCACTGTGTGCAAAGTTGGCTCTACTTTGTACATCTTTGGGTATAGCACTCAAACTCAAGGAGAATCCAAATACAAGCGAAGCTCTTCAGCAGAGTACAGATCACAAAAGGGGCTGCTGTGGTGAAACTTCTCCAGCTGACCACTGCAATTACCAGAGTCAGAAGGTTTTTATAGACTTTCCCCATGACTTCTTTCAAAAAATGCAGTTAACCAATGTTTTCTAGGGCCAGAGTGTATGTTCCCACAGGGATTGCAGCTTTTCCTCAGGAGCTAGCACATACACCACGTGCCTGGGCAAAGGAGTTCTTCAAGAACATCATCACTTACTCTTACATGCCACGTGGAGGGCATTTTGCTGCCTTTGAGGAACCAAAGCTTCTGGCACAAGACATCATACACTTTGTCAGAAAGGTGGAACAGCTGTGAACCTGCAGGTTAGATACATACATGGAGTGGAAACAAGTTGTTCTGCCACCAGCAGAACCTTTACTTTGAGGGCTAAATAAATCCAATGTAATCACATACAGAAGCCAGTATTTTATTTTGATAATGATTATACTAAACTTGTTAACCAAGCTCTAAAGCAATTCATAAGAAAAAACAAGCATCTTGTCTTCTTTCATTCCTGGCACCGTATCATTGCTGCATTCATACTTCAAGTATAACAGAGTATGTAAACAGTTTAATGCAGTAACACATTGCGCTCATTTGGGGAAGTAAGCAGAAAGGAACTGGCCCCTTGTTCCTCAGAACTAAGGCTTCTGTTCAAAAGCTTCTTTAAATACTTGAGTGCTAGCATTCTTAAATATGCATTACAAGCAGCTTTGGTGGAAACATAAAGGGTTTTGATCTCCTGAGCACAAGCATTCCTATGTTCAAGTTATATTTCATTCAAGAGACCTGTGATTACATATTCAAGTGGGCAGATGCACATAAGGCAGCTTTCTTCATTCTAGCAGGTTTTCCCCTAGAGCTAGCTTTAGCAGTTACTACACATTGTAAACAGTTGTTAATGGATAATAAGGCAGAGACAGCACTCCGAGTGTTCTGGCTCAAAAAATATCAGTTTCCTCCCAGTTCTATCATCTCATTGCATTCTAAAAGATCAAAGTTACAACATGCACCAAGTGTAGAGGGCTACACTTCAACCTTTACCCTCCTTTCAAACGATTTTTACCACCCTGTTGTGCAATTTTTGCTAGCGAGAAACTGTAAGCAACCTCACTACCAGTATGCTCAAGTTTCTCTTCAAATGGGATAGAGCTATTGGGAGCTATTAAGCTTATTATATTACCAATACATATCCAGCAGACTGAAGATAATTCCAGCAGATATCTAGTTCTGACACACTGTGCTCTAAGGGTTTCTCTCCCTCTCCTATCCTGCACTAGACACCAGGCCAGAAGAAAGCACTCAAGTTCTGCTTCCAAGTAATACCTTCTGACTTAGAACAGGAATTTGACAGGTAAAGATAGTACTAAACTTTATCACACTCCTCTCATCTCTTCTTCAAGTCAGAAACATTTAGAATTTAAGACTTCTAAGAGGTTAAAATAAGCAAGAAACTTCTTTGTCATTGTGTTTTAAGTGCGAATAAACTAGCATATTGGGGCAGGAGTTCCAACTTCCTCTGAAAAGGTTTAGAGCAGAAACTACTTACTTTTAATTTTAACTGTATATATAACTGCTTGACTACAGGTTAGTTAAAAAAAAAAAAAGGGAAGTCTAATTTTATCAAATAGATGGGCAAACACTTGAGTACTGAAGCTTGGTCAGACTACAGGAAAAGGTCTCCTTTTACAGCAATAGTGTAGATAAAAATGCTTATGGCCTTTATTATAAAGGCCAAGTGTATTGCTAATCATATACTTATCTAGAGTCCCAAATACTCAGCTAATGTAGTAATTACCAGAGAAATGGCTACATTAAAACTCAGAGAAGACTGTATCCAGTATGTGACAGTTCAGTAAGAATGCAGCAGGAAAGCTTTACTCCCAGCACACTAATTCATCTCCTGTGCCACAACTCAGGTCCCTAAAGAATCACTGTATCTGTGTAAAACTGTGCTTTAAAGAGTATTTCCTTTCAACAATACAAGAGATGGAGATGAACACAGTCCAACCACAAGAAGGCAGTAGATGCCCTGGAAAAGAGATCCAGACAGAAAAGAATATGCAGTTACATTTGATAAAGTTGTTATCACTTAAAACAGCACCAAAGATTATTCAATATTCTATTAAGGTTCTACAGAGCACAAGTCACTCATGAAAGCCTTTGAGTGTCACAGGTGCTTGAAACCATACATAATCCTCCCAGGTAGAAGCCATATGCTGAGGAGGCGAGGCACTTATGTTGAAGTCTCCATCACAGGACAAGTTAACAGTTAGTTTCCTCCCTCGGGTCGGCACTCGATAGTTGAGCTTGGGCCAGAACCAATCAACACCACAATCGCGGTGTCCTTTGAGCATAATAACAGTGCCCATGGCAGGGAGAGTCTTAAGTTCACTGAAGACATCTGCAACAAAGAGTGAGTGGAAGAGCTTGCGAACACAGGATGCAGTTTTCAGGCTCTCTTCAGCACTGCCCTCACAGATACCCTCCAAGTTGAGCTCATAGAGCTCCTTGGGGCTCATGACATTGCCTCCAAGTAGAATAAGAATCCGAGGAACCAGTGTCAAACTAAACATTACTTCCAAGTGCTGGAGCACTCCTTCCAACTCCATCAGCATCTGCTGGCACTTCTTGCTTGCCAGGTCCCTGGAGGGTGGCTTCTTAATTGCATCTCCATCCTGGAAAACAAAACAAAAAAGATTAGTACCTTTCATTATTAGGACATACTAGTCCTAATACACTCTTCAGAAAGCATGGCCCATCCTATGCCTGAAAGTCAAGGAAGATTCAAAGGGGTTTATGCTCCTTTTAAAATATACAGATATGCACATATGGAATCTGGAGATCCAGGAGGAACACAAAAGGCTGCTCTATGGCTGCTCAGTTTGAATCCAAATCACACTGCTGATGGATTTCCACAAGAATTAGTGGATCTATAAAAAACCCACTTTTTATAGATCAGCTATCACTTCAAAACCACTTAAGATTAAAAAACCCAAGGCCTCTCTTAGAGTTGTTTAAGCAACACACAAAACAGTGACATGCTTTGAGTAGAAAATGGGACAAGAGAGAAATAGCGACTTTTTAAGACCTTTAACCGCCTAACCGAAAGCCGCAGCCTCAGCAGCACAGCCTGCCCCAGGCCCAGGGGTCCCTCCCGGCCGCCCCCCACGCCACCACAGCCCCCTTACCTGCACTGCCCGCCGGCAGAAGTAGGCGAGCTGCTCGTAGGGCAGCGGGAGCTGGTGCCGCTGGTACAGGATGTGCTTGAGGAGCTCGCAGGCGAAGCGGCAGCAGCTCTCCCGACTCACGGCACCCGGAAACACCACAGACACCGAGGGACAGGCGGCCACCGCCTGCCCGGTCTGCTGGCGCCTCATCCTGCCGCCACGATCCAGGGCTGGTGACACTTCAGCTAGGAGAGATGAGGACGCAGGATTGATCTCCCGAACAGGACCAACGGCAACACCAAGAGCGGCCATTTCCTGTGCAACGGATGTTGGCCGGCTGGAATTTGAATGGCCGCCGCCGCAGGGCATCATGGGAGTGGCGGAGCGCCCACTCTGAACGGCTTCCGGGGACGCGGGCGCCATGTTGGGTGGGGAGGAGCTGGGCTTCCGTCCGAGGGCTGGCCCAGCCCGGCAGCAGGAGCAAGGTGTGTGGGCAGCCTTGCGCTGTGGAGCGTGGCGGGCTGACCCAGCTAGCCCGCTTCTCCTGCCCTGGGCTTGAGAGCTGCGTGGGGAGCGAGTGCTGGGGTTGTTGCCGGGGCGCTCGGCGGGGCTAGCGACCGCCGCGCTGAGGAGGCACCACGGTGGCTGTAACGGGTCCGGATGCCTCAGCCCGGCCGCGGGCGCCGCGACCTCCGATTGCATTCTTGTAGGGCCGCCAGAGGGCTCCGGAAAACGGGTCTGGGGTTTTCCCTCCGCCCTGTGCTGGAGCCCACCCAGAGCACACCCGCAAACCGCGCGGCGGTGAGCAAAGCCCCGCCGCCCGTCCCCGGGCCGGTGAGCTCTCTCCGCCCCCGCCTGGCAGCCCCGTTGGCTCCGAGCTCCTAGCCGAAGAACTCCTTTCAGCCCGTGGCGGGCTCTCCTCCTCCGGCAGCCGGGAGGCGGGGAGCGTGCAGCGAGTGGGAGCTGCCGTGTTTGGAAACAACGTGGCCGCAGCCCCATTGGGTGCAGCCTCCAAAACACGGCGAGGAGAGGGCGGTCGCTGCCGGTGGGTGGCGAGAGGAGCCGCTCCCCGACGTTGACAGCAGGTGAGGTTCCTTTACGGCAAGCTTAGCTGCCTGTTGAAAGCACTCAGAAGTGTGGGAGTTTTACAGACGCTAAGCGATCGTCACCCTCCTCAGGAGATGCGGCGGAGAAAAACGAGGCGGTGGTATGGGAGACTGGCGAAACGCTCGGTGTGAGGAGGTGCGGTGCCCGGCAAGGAGGGCCTTTTGCCGTTATCCCTCTCAGCAGGAGCTCAAGGTGCTTTGGGGATAGCGCTGTGCTGGACTGCTGCCTCTGTGTAGTTATGAGGTACCTTCAAAATCGTTCCATCTCCCCGTCGTCAGTCAGAAGGGGTGCCGGTAGCTCGCTGTCACTGAACCCGGGGGCTCTGCCCCGTCGCAAAGTCTGCCAGTTGCCAAAGGGGAGCCCGGCAGATCCCGGAGGGCAGGGCCGGGGGAGTGGCGGCACCCCGCTCGCTGGCCGCTGGAGCCGCTAGGCGGCGCCCTCTCCTTCGGACTCCAACTCCCGTCCGCCCCCGCGGAGGGAGCCCATGAGGAGAGCAATGGGGGTGGGCCGCGCGGCACGCCGGGAGCTGTAGTTCTGAGCGGGCGCGGCGCGGTGCAAGCTGGGCGTCATAGGCGGGCGGGACTCAGTTTCCCATGGCGCCGCGCGGCGATTGCTGACGGTGGGGTCGGGGCCGGGGCGGGGAGCTCGGGCGGGGAGCGGGCGCCGCACTGGGGCGGCGGGGCCGCGCCGGCAGCCATGGACTCGCGGGTGTCGGAGCTGTTCGGGGGCTGCTGCCGGCCGGCGGGCAGCGGGGGGGCAGGCGGGGCGCTCCGCGGGCGCGGGGGGGCCGCGCCCGGCGGCGGCTCGAAGACGAAGAAGAAGAACGGGCGGAGCCGGGGGGGGAAGGCCAACAACCCGCCGTACCTGCCGCCCGAGGTGAGCTGCCCCCGGCTGGGCCACTGACCGCCGCGTCCCGTCAGCCGCGGAGGGGGCTCCCCCCGCCCCGGGGCCTGGCGTCGTGGGGGCCCGCGCCGCTCCTGTCAGGGCCGGGCAGGGCCCGGGGGTGGGGGGCGCCGCCGCTGTGGGGCTGGAAGGGGCGGAGGGGAGGGATGGTCCTCCCCGAGCGCCTCGGTGCGACGCAGGCTTGCCGCGCTGTGGCAGCCCCGACCCTGCGAGGGTTTGTCGCGGGTCAGGCTGGAGGCAGCTTCTGGAGAGTCTCGGCCGAGGGTCCGGGCAGTGCTGGCGCGGGGTCGGACTGGCAGCCTTGCGGGGCCGCCCTGCCTCCCCGGCCCCGGGAGCAGTGTGCCCTCCTACCCCATCTCTCCTCCGCCGGGGCTTGACGTGGCAGCGCGCAGTGCTTGTGTCCCCAGTGCCAGCAAGCTCCCTGTGTGGTCTGCCAGACCCTGTCCACTAAGCAGTGTCTTGCAGCCTGGCGACCGTCTGTGGGTGCTTTGCTGTCTGGAAACTGAATAGCTTCGGAAATAAAGCTTTGCTCAACTCGTAGTCCCAAGCATCCTGTGCGCATCTCTCCCTGAGAGCCCATCTGGTGGGTGTAAGTAAGTCCCTTTCTAGCTGCCGAACTCATAGACAGTGCTCAGCAGGCTCTCGTGAGAGCTCATTCTCAGCTAATTCGGCAAATGTCTTCTTACATGGACATGCAGATGGTACTGACAGAGTGTGAGGCACTTGCCTCTTGCAGCAGAAAAAAAATGGCATTGGTAGTAATTGGTAAGTGGCAGTTGGTGCCGCACGAACAGGACTGCCACTGTGGGGAGCATTGCATCACCCCAAAGTCGATTGCTTGGCCCCACTCGGTGAGCTTTCTGTAAAATACATAAGAGCCTGTACCGGCAGGGAGCAGTTCCTCTGCAAGGCAGGGCTGTGACTCTTGGCAAGAAGTGAAAATAGCGCTTTGCTACTGTTAGATCTTCTCCACGGGCAGGCTTGTCCCCTGCAGCTGCAGTTTAGTTTTTGTTTCTTCCAGCTGGAGGCTGGACAGCCCCCTGTGGTTTCTGCACAGCTTCCTGTCCCTCGCTCTCCTGTGCTCTATGTGGCCCAGCAAGTCTAGACTTGTTGCTCTTCTTGTCTCAGCTGCCTTGAAAGAGACCCACCCCCTTATTTAGAGGACAGGGCAGTATGTGAGTGCAGTATTTTTCTTAGAGCTGGAAAGCTGGTAGATGGTAAGAGAGGAAAACCTTCCGCAAGTACACTTTTCTGGCTGTGTAGCTCCTCTGCCTGAGAGCCGAGATGACAATTCAGAATTTCCCTCTGTTGGCCTTTTGCCACCATAAGCACTGCTGTGGTTAGGAGCTGAGCTAGAAGGCAAGGAGAGGGCTATTGCCTCTCCTGACATGCAAATCAGTGTCCAGAGGAAGTGTTTAGTGTTGGCAGCTCAGTCTAGTCTGCCAGAGTACTTGGCTTTCTGAAGGCTCCAGCCCTTTCTCAGTGGTCGTTAGACCAAATCAGTGGGAAAGTTACTTCAATATTTGCTATACATTCTCTTCAGAATCTGGAGCCTCTTGTAGTTGGAGTGGGGCTGATGAGTACCTGGGCCTTTCTGGTTTAGGCTGTGACAATCCCTTCTGGCTCCAGCCCTTCCTAGGAAAGTTCTCCTGAGCATGTTGTGCACGGACAGTCACAATAATGTCTGGTTCTCCAGAACTGCCAGACCAATGACCAGCTTGCTGTACCTCAAAGAAGTCAATAGCTTATGTCTGTAGTTCTTCTCTCTTGAAGAAAGAAGATATGCAAGGATATGAGAGGCAGTCAATGAAAAAATGATAGAGTGACAGAGGGTATCAGTGTGCAGAAGAGGAGACAGCAACTTTAGTTCCCAGTCCCCTGTTTCTGTGCACATTGGGTGGACGGAAGCTGCTGGATAGGGTGGGAGTGCAATGCTGTGGGTGGCAGTGTGGGTCATGGATGGGTGAGGGGGGAAGGCTTTTAATCATCTGATGGCCTGTGCCTTTTTGAAACTGGAACTCTCTGTGACTGTTGGACTGGCCCTATTCTTTACTGGCAGTAAAAAAAAAATCCCCCAAAAGCAGTATTACCCCTTGTGTCACTCTCTGGTTTTATCCTCTGTTTTTTATCATGTGGAATGCAAACAGCATAAACAAACCTAAAGTAAGTTCCAGTTGAGAGTAGGAATGAATGGCAGAAGAGGCTGTGACCTAACACAGTATATTTCTGCCATTTTCGCTCTTTCATAAACCGTCAGCACAAGCTGCAGAGTATCTGGACAGCTGATGCCTATAGAAATCCCTGCTGGTACAGTATCTAACCTTTCTGTCTTGTTTCATTCTCTGACCAGGCAGAAGATGGAAACATCGAGTACAAGGTGAGCATTTTGAGGCTGTGGAAGGAGGTCTTCCTCCCAGAGTGTTATTTTGCAGTGAGTAACTTTACCAAAGACAGCATATGAGGAAAATGCCCAAGGAAGGGACAGAAAAAGGGACACTAGTAAGGAACTATCAGTCATCTTCTGTGTCTCTCTGCCTAGGAATAGCCAGTATGCTGAGCTGGAAGAGTTTGATTTCAGTACTCACTTTTTGGAAACTGTTTTAGGAGATCAAGACCCACTGTGTTTTTCCTGAAATCTTCCTTTTGAGAGAGAGCTGCAGGTGTCTGTGATAACGATTTGTCAATTTCTTGTGGCTGCTCTGCCATTTGCACTTACTTGGCTCCTGCGTAACAGATAGGTCCCACAGTAGGCAGGGTAAAGACATCCTTTGGCAAGATGCAGGAAAGTTCTGCTACCATGTGTACACACCTTTGTGAAACCCTTGCTCACCTGTCCTGTAGCTTCTATGTGGACACTAACATGGGCTGTGTTTTCTAGAGGTGGGTGAGAGTTGGGGGCATTGCTTGATGGTGTTGGGTTAGGGTGTTGCTGGCTTGGGCAATGGGATTCTGTCTGCATCCAGGCTCTGACTATAACTACCCGCTCCATTAAACAGCTAAAGCTAGTGAATCCCTCACAATATCGCTTTGAGCACCTGGTGACACAGATGAAATGGCGACTACAGGAAGGCCGAGGTGAGGCTGTCTATCAGATCGGCGTGGAGGACAACGGGCTGCTGGTGGGCCTCTCAGAAGAGGAGATGCGTGCCTCGCTCAAGACACTGCGCCGTATGGCAGAGAAGTATGTGTTCCCTTTCATCTGCAGGACCTGCAGGCATAAACAGCCTCCAGCAGAGAAGCTCAGCCCCAGAAGTCCCCTGAGGAGCTGGTGGCTCCATTCTACAAAGCCCTTGTGTGACTGAAATTCCCTCATCATGAGGCTCTGGAAGTACAAAAGCAGTTATAGGGCTTTTGGATGGAAGTTTGAGGCTGCTTCCCTGCTATCTCCAGCTTTCATCCCATTCACTTTGCCAGCTGTGATTCTAGAGGTGCAAGACCTGCTGCGTACACGCATATCTCACTCCTTCCTTTTGTGTTTGTGGCAGGGTTGGGGCTGACATTACGGTGCTGCGGGAGAGGGAGGTCGACTATGACAGCGATGTTCCAAGGAAGATAACGGAGGTGCTTGTCCGAAAGGTGCCTGACAACCAGCAGGTAGGGATCTGTGACTTGGCCGTCCTCTTCTGCTGGAGGCTTAGAGGCTTCATACAAGCAGCTTCCTTTTGGGATGGGAGCCCAAACCCTAGAGGCACTTTGTCATAGATTGGCCCATAGCAGACGCTTTAAAGAGCTGCCAGAGGGAGGCTTGATGAGAACGCTTTTCATCTCCAAGATTGTGGTTGAGGCAGATACCAGTAGGGGAGATTGCCTGGATCAGAGATGAGAAATTATTTCACTTCTATGGCAACAGTTCTGATGCAGGCCAGCGTGCAAACAAGGAAGGATTTACAGTTCCTGCTGCAGCAAATGACCTTTATTGTAATATCAAAGCCTGATATGTCACATTACAACTGTAGAGATTGTATCACAACTCCTGAGCAGTGGTTTGCTGGAAGCAGGTGCAAATTCTGAGCAAAACCATACTGCACAGTGTCCATCATAGAGGGAAGCTCTCTGAGGCATATCACCACTGCCATGTAGTGTTCATGCACACCCAGCACATCAGTGTTTAAGCTTCATGATTTCTCTGTTCTTCCTGTAGTTCTTAGACCTTCGAGTAGCTGTGCTGGGGAATGTGGACTCAGGGAAGTCAACCCTGTTGGGTGTCCTAACACAAGGAGAGCTGGACAATGGGCGGGGCAGAGCACGCCTCAACCTCTTCCGGCATCTCCATGAAATCCAGTCAGGAAGAACATCGAGCATCAGCTTTGAGATCCTTGGCTTCAACAGCAAAGGAGAGGTGAGAAAGTGGGCTGTTGAACTCGGAAAGCTGGAGGAGAATAGGACTATCTTCCTGTTATAACTATGAGTGGGACACAAGATGAAGAGAGGTGGCACAGCTCTGTGTCCCTTTAGCTGAGCCTAAGTGCTACTTGTCCATTTGCAACAGATGTCATTTCTTGCACCCATGGTGAATGATATCAGTAATTCTGAGGTCAAAGTGGATAGATAAGAGATGTATTTTCTTCACTTGCCTGCTGGGGCTCCTTCTCTCACTGAGTCCTTATGTCCTTCAGGTGGTGAATTACAGTGACTCCCGAACAGCAGAAGAGATCTGTGAGAGTTCTTCCAAAATGATCACTTTCATTGACCTGGCTGGCCACCACAAGTATCTGAAAACAACTATCTTTGGCCTCACCAGCTACTGCCCGGACTTTGCTATGCTGGTGGTTAGCGCCAACACTGGCATTGGTGAGTGTGGCCCTGCCTGCATGGATTGACAGCAAATGTGTGAAGAGAAATGGAGAACAGGGGGAATGGGTCCTTATTAGCTGGGAATAGTTGTCAGAAAAAAATACTAATCTGGAAGCCTCTACTGCTTTCTTGTTAACCAGTGCCTATGAGTGCCTGAGATGGGGGCAGAGCTGGGATCCTCTTATCAGCTGTAGACCACATTAAACTGTACCCTGGACAGAGAAGCTTTGTTTGGAGTTTGGGGCTGTGTTTGTCTGAAGAAAAAATGACAATCAACCTTGACATAAACTTAGGGGTGCTGAATCCTGAAGCCTTGTAAAAAGGCAGCTGGAGTCCTCCCACATCTTTCCTTGATATTTTTGTGGCTGTTTTCTGGCAGACTCTAGCCCAAGAATGAAAACTACTGCATCTTTCTGAGGCAAACAGATCAGTCACAAAAATTCTTGGCAGTTTTTATTTTTCTGGACTGATGCTTGGTTTTGTTTATAAGAATAATTTTGCTTTTCTGCTGCCTGATGAACTAAGTAGTTAGGGTGAAACCTCTAGAGTGGGCCTGTGGGAGAGGCAGGAGTCATAGCTGTCCTATAAACAAGCAACAGTGGTGACTGCTACTGCACCTACACTCTCACTTGTCACCTGCAGCAGGCACAACGCGAGAGCACTTGGGCTTGGCCATGGCCCTCAAGGTCCCCTTCTTCATTGTCATCAGCAAAGTTGACTTGTGTTCGAAAGCCACCGTGGAACGGACAGTGAAGCAACTGGAGCGAATCCTGAAGCAGCCAGGCTGCAACAAGCTCCCCCTGCTTGTGAACTCAGATGACGATGCTGTTACAGCAGCACAGCAGTTTGCACAGTCTCCCAAGTAAGGGACAATTTTTTTCTTCTGCCTGGAGCAGGCAATTCAGACTGGGCTGCTCTGTGCAGCTGGGGAAGGGCGACCATGGGGGAGGCAACTGCATCTTGAATATCTTGGCTCCTCATCAAGTTTCCTACCTTTGCATTCTCCAAGAAGGCATTTTCCCCTCCCAAGCCTTTTTCTGGGCTTTGCGAACAGACAGTGCACGAGGCTGCACTGAAATTACTTCTCCATGACAGAAGTGTGGGTTGGCAGGGGATTGATGCTTCAACTAACTGTTGAGGCAGAGTTGTACCTAGCCCATGTGCCCTCCTGCTCTGGCTATTTATTTAGTCTCTGTCCTCTTGCTGGACTTAGTAGATTCAGAACCCCAGCCACCTTCTGCAGCTGAGCTGCGGCCTTCTGCTTATTTCTGTCTGTGTGTCTGACAGCATCACCCCAATCTTCACACTGTCCAGCGTTTCTGGAGAGAATCTGGATCTCTTAAAAGTTTTCCTCAACATCCTCCCTCCACTGACCAACAGTAAAGAGCAGGAAGAACTAATGCAGCAACTCACAGAGTTTCAGGTGTGTAAGGATAGTTTGTTTCTAGTTCTGATACTGCACTCATTGCCATGACATGTGGCAAACATTTGGGGCTCTGGACACCGTGGGGAGGGATGTGGTGAACTCCTGGACTATCGGGAGATATTAAAGAAAGGACTCGCTCCTCAAAAAAAGGCTTGTTAGGCTGGGCTCTGTCCTAACCAACAGATGCCTATCTCAGGGATAAGATTGTTTCTCTGGTTGCCACTTAAAAGGCAGAGGTTCCTCTAATGGGAAGATAGTGGGAGCTGTTGAAAGCTCCGAGATGGTGTCTTATGACCAGCAGAGAGCTCACCTCTCTCCACACAAGGGGCAGATACCTTGTTCTCATTCTGGAGTGCTATTTCACAGCTGTCTGAGCAGCTTATTCTTATTGCCTTGCTGCAGGTCGATGAAATTTATACTGTGCCAGAGGTGGGGACTGTTGTGGGAGGAACTCTGTCGAGGTAAGTGTGGCAGAGCAGACAAGAGTGGGTGTGAATGGTTGCTGGAGTTCCCACAAGGTTAGAGTCACCCGCTGAGACGGAAGCAGTGCAAGGTTCAGTCCTGGCTGCTGCCAGATGACTGAGCCAAGTGAGGGTAAAGCCCTGCAGGGTCTTGGAAGGTGCCATGAGCAGACCATTAGTCATGTGGTGGCAAGCAAAGTCTGCTCTAAGGTTGCTGGATTAGGAATGTGACCTGTAGAATGCTGAAGGAAGGAGTGCTGAGGCCCAAAGTTGGCAGAGGTTAGCCATGATGCCAAGCCATTGCTGTCCTCCTTCCTCAAGCAGGGGGAGAAAATGTAGAGGGCATGTCCTCTGATCCCAGCAGAGGTTAACTGTATGCTACCCCATGAGAAGGCAGCTGTCCTTCAGAGTTCGGGAGTGATCCCAGCAGTTTGGCTATCACTGCATCCATGCAGAACAGGTGTCACCTGCAGTCTCTCCAGCAGAAACGATGCAGTATGACAGAGCACTAGGGACAGAATGGCCCCTGGCTGAGGGATACCTGGTATTCTTAGGAGTGATAGCGTGACTTTTGGTCCCACCGTAGAAAATCCCTGTTCCCACCAGCTTTGCATCCCTGCTAGTTGGTCCCAGGTAAGAGTCCAAGGACACTCACCTCCTTGGCCCTGGGGAGTTTGTGCAAGTTGATCTTGGAGGGTGAAATGTCTTCCTTGTCTCCTGATCAACTCTGTCCCACTCTTCTGCCCTGGGCAGTGGGATCTGCCGAGAAGGGGAGAACCTGGTAGTAGGTCCCACTGATGATGGGAAGTTCCTCCGGCTGAAAGTGTGCAGTATCCAACGCAACCGCTCAGCTTGCCGTGTGCTGCGGGCTGGGCAGGCAGCCACGCTGGCCCTTGGACCCTTCGACCGCTCGCTGCTGCGTAAGGTGAGTCGTGTTTTTGCCAGATTCCTCACTGGTCCAGTGAGCAGAACTGGAGGCTTCCCTGGAGATCCCCCATTGGTAGGGTGGCAATGAAGTAGAGATGTTTGCAGAAAACTTGCTGAAGGGGGAGGAAATGTCCAGGCTGTGAAGTAGGATGAGTACAGGGCTGAGAATGGGATGCAAGCCCAAGTCCCAAAGTGGAAATATGTTGCGGTTTGGGGGGCTGTTTGGAAGCAAGGGGATTGGCCCTGACTGGTCTGAGCTTTGGGTTGTTGTGCAGGGCATGGTCATGGTGAGCCCAGAAATGAACCCCACCATCTGCTCAGTGTTCGAAGCCGAGATCGTGCTGTTGTTCCATGCCACAACTTTCCGGAAGGGGTTTCAGGTGACGGTGCACGTGGGGAATGTGCGACAAACTGCTATCGTAGAAAAGATCCACGGAAAGGTAGGCATGTGAGGAAAGGGGAGAAACATAGACCTCTCTGTGGGGCTTCTTGGGATTCCATCATGCCTTCTAGTAAAGCTAGGGACTACTGGTATCTTGAGTAGCTCTGTCCCTTCCTAGGAGCACACTCTATCCCTTTATCCTGCCCATTTCATTGATATTCTTCCTAACATGTTGAAGAATTCCTTCCTCACAAAACAAGCTGCATGATGGACTGTCAAGGGTGGTGAACTCTCCATTCTCCAGAGCTTTTGTCTTCCTGTCTCCCCTTATGCATACAATAATGGGAAGGGCTCAGGCCATGCAGTCTGAGGGAGGCAACCTGCTCGTTTCCTTCGTTTTCTTAGCATCCACATACATCTCTCCTGTATGCATTGGTGTGGTAGATTGGTCTAAGCTCTTCCCTTTTTCTCTTCAGGACAAGCTACGGACAGGAGAGAAGGCAGTTGTCCGTTTCAGGTTCATCAAGCATCCCGAATACTTGAAGACAGGAGCCAAGCTGCTTTTCCGTGAAGGAGTCACCAAAGGCATTGGGCATGTCACTGACCTCCAAGCCATCACCACCAAAGAAAATGGCCTGGAGGAGTCCCTGGGGCCTGGACAGCTGAGTTTCTGACTACCACTAGGTCAGAGAGATCGCCACTCACCAGCAACCAGGGAGAAGGATGGAAGCTCTCATAGCTCTCTGAGTGATGCCTGGAGCAGCTGCTGTCCTGCTCTGGCATGGGCATCCCTCCTCCGCACCATGAGACGGAGCCTGGGAGAGTTTCTTGCATTCAGTGCCATACATGGGGCAAGTTAAGCATGTTCTCCACATCACCTGCAGCTTCTGTTACACTGCCCTCCTTCAGAATAGATCAGAGGCACCTGCAGACCTGGGCAGGCAAGTTCTGGCTTTGTTTACTGTTTGAAAATTACTGATTGGGAGGAGCAGAATCCTTAAAGACCAGCAATGAAGGGATGTTTTTCCATCTCACACAAGATCTGGTCCCATTTCTGCTCTCTGAGCACTGGGTTGATAACAATCCTCTCTTGAGTCGTCCTGCAGCACATCCCTCTGGGCAGGGAATGGAAGAGGCCCTGCTACCCACAGCAGGGGCTTGGTTGAACCTCTCAAAATGCATTCAGGACACTTTTTAACCGTTTTAATCTTGGTTGGCTTTAATCTGCTTTGTCCATTTGTCTGTTGGATTTGCATTACTCCAATCTGAGTGTCTTACTGTTGGACAAGTGTCCTGTTCCCAACTCACATGTACACACCTCCTTCAGCATCACGCTTTCTGATTCCTGGGGAGCTGTGGTTGCTCCAAGTGGCGCAGCCTCTGGACATAAGGTTGTGAAGGCAGAGTTTGCAGTTGCATCTCATCCTTGCAGCAGCCGAGCAGGAGGCCATTCTGTGGAGTAGAGCGGGACCTGGGCCTGTGCTGGCATGTGCAGGTTGTTTCCATGGGTGTTTTGCTGCAGTGTCACCTGCATGGTGGCAGCAGTGGTTTGCAGTGGGCTCCCTGGTGTGGCTATTCCAGAGCCCAGCCCAGCTTGCTCCTCACATGCCTTAATGTGTGAGGAGGACAAGTTATGTTACTAACACAGAACCAGGTGACTTCTGTTGTTTAGATGTGATTTGACAGTGGTGTGATTTTGTTTCTCCTGGAGAAAGACTTCTTTTCTTTCCCTTGCCACTGGGGTTTGTTGTCAGAGGAAAGCTGGTGTTGCGAGCAAGGACTCTGTGCACAAAGAGTGGAGCATGTTTGTCTCCCACTCACTGTTGTGCAGCTACCCTGTGTGATGGTTACTCCAGGCCACTCGTAGCCTGGGGGGTGCAGCAGAGGCTGTATAGCTGTACATAGGCTTTTGGCTTTATTGTTGACTGTTAGACCAAGTGCGTCAGCTGTGAGCAACAGGCCTCCAGCCAGCCCTGACCGAAGAGAAGGACAAGGGCCTGTGATAGCACTTGGACACCCAAACAGCCCTTCTACCATCCTGAGAGCAAGTTATGTTTCTGGGCTGCTGGCACCGGCAGTGCCTGCAGGGCTGAGCAGCCCGTGCTGATCTATGGATGTTGCGAAGCAGCACTCTCCACTGCGCAGGGCTCTACCAGGCGGCTGCACCCTGTGAGGAGCGTGCTGAGGCGTGAGGAAGCTGGTGAAATGGTGGTATATATGAAGGGATTCAGAGGCAGCTCAGTAGTGACAGGAGTGACTGTCCCTTGCGGGGGAGCACTGACCCAGCTAAAAACTCTGCTTCTTCCCCATCAGCCCAGGAGCTACTGGCTCAGGGTCACTGCTCAAGCAGGAGCCCTCTTTCTTCCATCCTGGCAGCGATCGGGGTGTTACAGTAACACAGTCTTTCACCCATGCCTGCAAGAAGGGCAGGCCCCAGCTGCCAGCAGGCTCTTCCCTGTGGTGCTAGTGGGTCACAAAGAAAGCTGGCTGGGGGGTGGAATGGACTCCAGCTGTTGGCAGCAGCCCTAGTGTTTTCTGCCCCAAAGTGGGCATGGGGTGTTGTGACCTCTGAATAGCTGACGGCTGGTCTCACCTCATCCCTGCCATCTGTGGCATGACTATTCTTGGTGCCATCCTCTTCATAATTGCTGTTTTGTTGTCTTGAATTTTTCTAATGCTGGAAGTTGTCCCTGTTCCACAAGCATCTATATATAAATGTACATAATAAAGATGTTTTATTGGGCTTACTGGCTGAGTTGTACAATGCGTGAGGGTGGAGCTGAGCTCTTGTCCTGCTGCCCTTGGAGCTGGGTCATGGTTGGAGATGGCTGCCCTTCACCCCTTCCTAAGCTTCCTGCATTCAGCCCTATAAATACCATCCTGTGGTGTGGAAGGAATGCATGAGTGCTGCTGTTTACAGCTCAGCTCTCCTGGCTTATCTGAGCAAGTTTGGGTGTGCAGCCTGGGGTGACAGGCAGCCACGTCACCCTGAGCACAGCACTTCAGGCTGTTGTGGGCGGAACAGGCTGTGGTGAGTGCTACCTTGCAGCCACAAATTCCCCGACCCTAATTAAAGGGATGCTTTCTAGGGCACACATCTAACCAGTGGTTTGTTTTCAAAATTGCTTTGATGTTATCAAGGGGTTTCTGACTGCCGCCGTTCCATGAGAACAGGTTGTTCCCCTGGGACAAGCAGAGGCAGAAGGGCTTCCCTGTGGAGGTGACTTGTGTCACTGAAGGGATTTGCCTGTTCTCAACTTTTTTTTGTGTCAGATAGTGGCGTCAGCAGAGTCCGGTCCTGCCACACACTTAGGGAATGAGATGTGCCACTGTCACAGGAGCGTGAGGCAACCCTGCCAGACTGGTTGCTATTTCTCTTTACATGAGGACTTTGGAAAACTAGTCACTTTGCAACATGAGGACTGTCATTAATGGGAGTGACTCTGTAATTCCTTCCTCTGCTGATTACTATGAGAGCTGCACGCACCAGAAAGAGCTCTTTCTGCTTCCTGAAATCTCACAGCTGTGGTGTTGAGTAATAGACCCCCACTGACAGTGATGTTGCAGCTTCGCAGCACAGGCTGTCTGCTGGAAGGAGAGCAGCTCAACAACTGCATGTAGGATGGTGCCATTCAGAAAAGAAGGGGAAAGAGCACATGCAAATACAGCTGCACTTTGCATCATCCCCGAGCAGGAAGGGCAAGCCTGCAGCTGATGAAACTCTGTAAAGTGTGTTTCCAAGCCCCACCCAGTGCTCCCTCGACATGGCATGTTCCTTCCTCTTGCCCTAAGAGCTGAGTTCAAATTACTGACAGCAGCACTCAAAGACGCCCGTATGCTCCAGGCAGCTAGCAGTGCAGCACAGAGCTGAGTGCTGCCAGGCAGCTGAGGGCAGGCACATCTCTTGCCCTGGAGCTAGTCTTGCCATCTCAGTGCCCGCTTGTCCCCTCCACGATATTCTGCTTTGTTGGCTCTGTTGTAATTTGTGGAGTGCTGGGGCAGCCACTGTGATATGAACTGCAGCCCAGTCATTTGGCAGAGCATGATCAAAACAGATACTTGTCATCAAGTTGTACATAGGATCACCCAGAGCCTGGGAAGGAGGAAAAATATGGTTATGCACTTTCTGCAACTGAGGAAAGCTTTCACAGTGGGCTGTGTGACTCTGGTATGTTTCCCATCCCTTCCATGAGGACTCCAGCAGTAGACTGTTTATTTGTCAACAGCAATTATCAGGAACTGGTGCCAAGATTTCAAAAAATCCACCAGAAAGTCTGCCTGTGCAGCTCCAGCTTCCTCAGATCTTGACAGGAGCAGTCTTTCTTGTATGCTCCAGAGCTGGTGATAAGCATCACACAGAGGGAATTGCCAAACTGTCTGTAACAGAAATCTTGATGGGGGAAGGAACCACAGGGCTAAGCTACCATATGTAAGTTATACAGTAAGGGCAAGGCCTGCAACTGCAGCCAGAGGAGAACCACCATGAGGTGAAGGCTTCACACTAAGTGACTAGATAGGGGTTCAAGCCTCACTTCAGCTGGAGATTCCCTAGGATAACCCACTGTGCTTACAGTGCCTGCTTTTAGAGTACGCACAGAAAGCTGTAGGAACAGAATTACTGAGCAGTGATGCTATGGAAATACCCAAGGCAGGAGGTGTAGGTGAGAGCACACTGCAGTTTCTGGCAGCACCAAGCAGGCAGAGGCAAGCTAGCTGCCACCAGCTAAACTGCATACGTCCAGCATCATACACAATGCACAAGTTCCCATTCCTCTTAGATTTGTAAAAAGATAATTTATTAGACTTTTATGCATTAAAACCTGACAGGGAGTATAAAAACTTCTAACTGTCTTTAAAAACACTAATTCTTTAAAAACACTGATTATCTAAAAATTCCCAGCACAGCTGGGAGTTAAGGAAGTTAGCGCTTAAAAAAAAAATCTAAAGTTCTTGTCACACCTTCTCTGGGTCGTTTTGCACTAGAACCTCCTGGCGTCTTGGGCTTGTTCTTTGCCTTGGTGGGAGACCTGGAAGCTGCAGCTTTTGGGCTGGGAGCTGCTGCTGGAGCTGTGGGAGCACTGGGCTGCAGGAAGGAACTTTGCAGCTCCAGAGCAAAGTGGTAGTCCATGTGCTCTGGGAACTCCCACACCAACACAAGCTGGCCGCACTTCTCACAGCGCTGCTGATCTCCCGGTGAGGCAGGAGGGAGCAGGGCAAGCTCAGGAGAGGGTGGCAAGTTCTGCTCATTTCCTTCCATAGCTGGCTCTAATTTCAGAAGGGTCCTGGAGCTGGGTGGAGTCGAGGGTGTTTGTGTAGCATCAGACAGCGACTTCTCACAGGGAATCCTCTTGTAAGGAGAAGTAGGACTCCCATCTCTGGGACTCCACTTCACAGGGGACTCCAGGTCACACTGCACAGAGGCAAGTCCAATGCCATCTCTCTCTTGGTGCTCTGGGGAGCTGGGCACAGGTGACTCTGCAATGGTAGCAGTGGGTAGGCTGGTTGCTGCCATCACATGTGACTGCTGCCTTTCTGCTGCCTTTTGGAAGAAGGACTCAATAGCATTAGCTGGCTTCTGCCTAACCTCTTTGCTTGGGCTCCTGAAGAACTTGACCCTGGGCCTCCCAGAAGACATGGTATTTTGACTGGTGGTGGCAGTGCCATCAGGCTGGGTATCACTCGTCAGGAAGGTGGCGATGCCTGCAGAGAGGAGTGTGGCAGGCTCTGAGAACTTGCTTGCTGAGAGAAGCACCGATATGAGAGGTGGAGACCTGCAAAGGACAGACTGACATCAGCTCAGACATCAGCCTGGGAAGCAAGAAGTCTTTTGAGGTAAGACTTTAAGCAACATGAAATGTTCACAGGCAGGGAACAGGGGAGCTGCAGTCCGGCTATCTGGCAAGGGGTGGGAGAGATGTTTCTTCTGACAAAATGTTAGTATTACTACCTCTAGAATGGAGTCTCACAGACTTAGCCGGCTGTGTTGAGCAGAGCAGAAAGCCTCTTCCCAGAATGGCATTTCCCAAAGGAAAGGGCACTGGAGCAGGGGCAGTCGGCTGCCAGCCTGCGGTTTCAGTCCACCACAGGCTGGAGCTGCTGTGAGACTCTGAGGCATGGTGAGAGGGCCTTATGGGAACAGCAATCTTGCCAGAGCCTAACAGACAGGACCTTCTTGCCTTAACTACGCCTCAGCCTTCACTGCAGGGCCAGAGGAAGGAAAGAAGTAATGGTGAATATGGGAGCTGTGCACCTTAGTTTTCCTTCCTGCCCCAACAGCCTCCTCCCAAAATACACCTTTGTCCTTAGGGGAGGAGAGCAAGGCCTAGCTAACTTCTCCAGCCCAGCAGGGCAAGGACTGCCTCACTCCAGCTGGACACTCCCTTGCCAGCAGTAATCATCAGCTCCAAGTACAGATGTCACAAGTGTCTGGCCAGATGTGGGGCTAGGAAGAGGCCACGCTCTCACAGCTGTCCTGCTGCTAACACGCGAAGGTTGTTGCACTCCACTGTGCATGTGGCTGGGGTTTGCTTTTCCTACCAGTCGGCATAACACTGTTCCTTTTTGTCAGGTCCCTGGCTCATCCTGCACCTCCCACAGCAGAACAACCCCCAGTGGGGACGCAAACCACTTCCTCCCACACTCACCAGGCCGCCTGGTGAGACCCAGCCATGTTGCAGTTTTGGATGAGGGTAAAGGCATCGTTGCACATCTTCTGGGCATCATAGCGGGACAGAGCGCAAAAGCGTGACGCTCGAGTGTCTCCCTGCATGCGGATGACCACCATCAGCTGCTTGGCCACTCGGTGGTTCTGCGGAGAGAGAGAAGAGATAGCTGAGTTTCAAGCGACACCTTCAGGAAAGAGCAGGAAAGGCAGGGAGACGGTCTCGCTGCCCAGAACCCTGTGCTAGCCTCCCGATGATGCTGTGTGACAGATGGCAGCTTGTCCTGCCTGGCCTGATCTCCAAGGGATGAGATAAAGGACAGCAAGGGCGTGTACAGCTGTGCCACACAGGATGGGAAGCAGTTAGTCCTTGTTTTCCTTCAGAGGCAGCTGCGCACCTTTTCTTACCCCCCCCTGCAGCAACGAAGCCAGCAGATTTATCTCACCCTGGCCTGCAGTCTACCAACTGGACTTGAGTGTATCACTTCCTTCCACAGCACAGGCAGAGCTGCATCAAAGGGCTTGCAAGGGAGCAGCAGTGCAGCAGGATGAAGGTGCGGTGGCTTTCAGGTCCCTGCATCTTCAAGCATGGGACAAAGAACATTCTTAGCCCTGCAGTGTTTTGGGGCAAAACCATCCTTCCTGACTGGGCTCCAACACTTCTCTTTGCTTGAGGCACCTCAGCACACAGACACACATCTGAGGGCGTGCAGGTTTCCTCCCCCACCACACACCACCCTCAGCCTCCAGCAGACAGCTCATGGTGAAAACATGCTGCGTGGCTTCCTGAAGGCCTGCAGGGAGAACACTGTCCCCATGCCTCCCCTCCTCACCTGGCTCCTGTCCTTGATCAGTCTGGATTCCAGCTCCAAGGCCAGCTGCAGGAGCCAGTGTTGCACCTGGACAAAAACAGCAGTAACAGGTTGGGCCTCTGCTCACAGCACTGCCAAAGTTAGTGCTACACACACCAGGAACACTGGAGGGGCATCATTCTGGAATGGACGCAGATTATCATGAGGTCCCATATCCAGAGTACTACTCCTGGGGAAATTGGCCCACAAGAGGATTCAACACTGGAGGCAAAGCACTGTAGACACCATACAAATCCTGCAGCATTACTACCAGACCTTGCCAAATAATCTGGGTCCCCTGCCCTGGATCTCTCTTTTCATCTCCCTATGACTCTGTGGGAACTTCTCCCCAGCTAACAGGTAAGGTGCATCCTCCCTCTTTCTTTGGGCTTGTTACCTTCTTTCTAGCAACCAAGCCCTTAAAGCTTGGCACCACGAATACCTTCTGAACAGCACAGGCCCAAAGTTTTGCTTGTGGAAATTAGAAGGTTGGACCTCTGTGCAGGGAGTGTGTCAATGCATTTCTGTCAAATGAGGATTGCCCTAATTTCTCGGGCCCAAAATGAGCCCCTAGGCTGAGTTTCAGGGCATCACGACACAGAAAAGTAGTACTTCTGCAAGCTAGTCTCAGCTTTTAGCATTCTCATCTTCTCCAGTGCAAAGGCCAAGCCTTGTGCTAGGTGTAGGCTTTTCCTACCTCTTTCTGTGTGGCCAGCGCTGTCCTCCCAGGGAAGTTCTTGCTGCAGCCAATGGACTGAGGCAGGTACCGGTTTTTGACAGGCTCCTCTTCAATTCCTCTGCACAAGTCATAGAGCCAGGACCTGAAAGCCACAGAGGAAGCATGAATGAAGGCAGCCAGAGACAAGCAGGCATCACAGGGCAGCAAGGCAGCCTTCTGCTGAGCCATGCTTTCAGCTGTGTGCAGGCTGTGACTCTGCCACTCATCCCCAGCTCTGCAGTTGCAGCTGAACAAGCAGGCTTCCTTCAGGCTACAACTGCCTGTCAGTGCAACTGCTCCGCCTCTTCTCTTGAAGTGGCAACAGTTCACCAGTCTGCAGGGCACCCCAACTGATGCTCTGGGCCTAGAAGTGGTGTTTCAGGCACCAGTCCAGCCTTGTAATTCCCTCTGTAATGAGGCTGTCAAGCCTGCCTGCTTCCCAGCCTGCAGGGAGCTCTTCCACTGCTTGGTCCCATCCTTAGACACTGTAGAGGAGGGTAGAGGAGCTGGCTGACAGGCAAAACATTATCCTGGGGAGGGTGCCTGGCAGCAGGTGAGACTGGAAACCTGTTTGTAAGCCTGCCAGATCAATGCTTCTGAAAGATGTCACTGAAGTTTTACCTTTCAACCTTCCGAATCACAGAACAACCTGTGACCAGAAGGAAGTCTCAGTTCCTGCCAAGAACGAAGTTGTGGCAAGTGGTTTATCATTACCCAGTTTTGTCTCCAAAGTGAGTCTGGAGCTCTGTCTCACTGAACTGTGTCAGCTGTCCGATGTACTCTACTCCCAGGATCTCTGTGATGGCAGTGCCAAGCTTGCCTCCTAGGTTACGACTATGGCAGAGAAAGAGAAAGAAAACACGAACGAAGCACCATGTGGAGACTACGCCAAGTCTTGCTGTAGCTGTCCCTAGCTAGAAGCAGTCAGGAACTAGCAGGACAAAAGGGAACACTTGGTACATAACAGCTCTTCTGCTCATAGTAGAAGGACACAGAGGAGTTGAAGTGGGAACTGCTCCTTGGCTCACTGTTTTGCCAATCACTAGGCCTAGCACAAAGGATGCAGCCAGCAGTAGAACAAACCAGTAAGCAGATTCTATTGCACACAAAAAGGTCAGTACATGGGTGATTGCTGGGGGTACAAACAAGTCAGTCAGGTTACACATAACAGACATCAACCCCAGTGACCCCAGGAATGACACAGCACGACCAACAAACAGCGGAAAAAACAAAGCAACAAAGTCTCCCATAGAAGAGATGGGAGACAACCAAGCCAAGAGGCTGATAACACAGGACAGAGGCAGCCACATGCTGTTCCCACAAAGCCCACGTTTGTAAGTGCCAAACCTGACTGGGGCCCAGCTGCAGGGAGAGTCTGGAGGTCCTTCCCCAACAGGAAACTCTGCAAAGTGCATCCACCTCACAGACAGACACTCCACCCTTCCTGCAAGTGGTCCCAGCTTTTATCCCCAAAGCAGGACACCTGGCACTCATTTACCCAATGGCTTTCTTTGCAAGGTCAGCCACACCTTGGAGGAAAGCCAAAAGGCAAACTCATCCCCTCCTTTTGAAGGACTGTGGGAACCACCCATATGTCAATCTTAATTCAGGGCTCAGGGTTCAGACCCCAGCACTTCCCTCACCCAGTTTCAGTGCTTCTCCCTCAACTCCATCTTCAAAACGCAATCCCAAACCATGCTCTGAAGAATGCCTTATATGCTCCCTGCTTCCTCCTACACAGACAGGACCCTTCCCCACACACTACCCTCTTCTACATTCCTAGTGAGACACTGAAGGCAGAGAGCAGCAGTGCAGGTCTGGAGAGCAGGACCAGGGATCCATTCCTCTGGAGCAGCATTGCTGGTAACTCCCACACCAGGGAAAGTACTTGTGCACAATGTGGGTGCTCAAAATCCAATCACATCTGCTCTCTGGGGGCACTGCTATGACCTCCTTGCCCACAACTGCTCCTGGCTTACACCTATGCACCCCAGCAGTCATCTTGAGCACAGCTCTACCCAGGCAAAGCCTGGATTGTAGAAGCATGGCACCAGCATTTTGAATCCATGCTCTCGCCACAGAGCAGCTCAGCCTGAGCCCCAAGCTGCACAAAAGCAGGCAGCTCCCCAGTACTTACATATTGCTGATGGGCAGCTGGCTGAAGAGCTGCGGGACAAATCGCGAGGATACTAGCGTCTGGCGGTTGGGCTTGTTTAACCCACAGGCCAATTTTGCCAGCGTCTGTAACACAGAAGAGGGTGAAAACCTTGTCATTACAAGCTTTTCACTGTCTTTATTGTGACTTTACCCAATGGCTTGTGCTGTATCACTTCTAAGAGCTGCCTTTGAAATAGCTGCTAGGAAGGATGTACAGGTTGTACCGTTGCTTGCTCCCAGGTAGTCCCCACCTTGGGACTTGGCACGCACTGGCTGAGTGCTCTGAAAGCACTGCTGCTTCCAGACTTCTAGCTCTGCAAAGGGCCGGACTCCTGCTCCAGGCAGCTTAGGGGATCTGGATCTATCACCTGTTCTAATTGGCTTAGTTTTCCATCAGGCAAGCACTGAAGCTTGAGCTAGAGCTTCCAGAGCATCCCCATAACCCTCCCCAGGTTATTTCTCTATGTCTTTCTCCTTCATCATCTTTGTCTTGCTTTTTCTCAATGTCACTATTTTAATCTTTTCTGTGTGAGGTACACAGCAGCATAATGCTGCAAAAGGAAACCTGCAAAATACAGACTTGCTAGCCTGGAAAGGGTGTTCTCTAGCCTATCTGCTGTACAGCTTCCCCTCCCACTCTAATCTACCACAGGATCAAGAACAGGCAAGACCAGATGAAATACGTTTAGCTGGGTGTTTGGGGTTTTCTTGAACAAGTCTAATAATTTCCTCTTTCACTGCTTTACCACACATCCTACAGCTAATCAAAATTTCTTTCCTGCCTATTGAGCTATGATCTTTATTAACAGCCTGTTTTACAGGCTTACATAAATTCTTATGCTTTTCTAGACAAAGTAGATTCCTTTCCTTCAACTTTTTATAACCATTTTCCAGATGTCCAATTATCGCTATTCTTGTTTCACTGGAGATTCTTCCAAGTTTGCCCACGCTGTTCATAGAAGTGCTGCAGACTGAACCAATCGCTGAGACTTCGTGGGGAAGAACAATTGTTTTTTTTCTGACAGCCTCTCTAACCTGCACATGCTGAAACAGGATTTGCCATTTCTACAAGAGCACTTGTATTACTGACTCATCCTGCCGCTTGTCCACAGTAACCCCAGGCTACTTCCTGACTTACTGCAACATAGCCAAAAGCCTGCTGGTTGCTTTTTTTCCCACAAAAAACACAAGTTAATGAGGAGAATAAGCAGTACTTAGTGATTTCAGACTGTTTCTGGGCTTTTCCAAGCCCAGAATTTTCAGCTCTAATTTCATCTCCCAGAACTCTGACAGCCCAGGCCCAAAGCCCCACCTGTGCCTAGCATCACCTGAATTCCTACAGCTGTTCCCTCTCTATAGGCTTCAGTGAAAATATTGCCTCTTAGTGGGCCCTCAGACAGATCCCCCCAGGATCCCACTCTAAACATTCCAATTTGAGTGCAACTCACTGAACAAAATAATTATGGAAAACAGTAAGATTTTCTACAGCTAGATGCATACCTTTCAGAAAACCTCAGTCACATGTTTTGCCAGGGTGTCATCATCAGCTTATGCAACTCAGGGTGAGGTGTGTTAGAAACCTTAAGGTCAACACCTCGCACCTGCAGTTTTCCCCCATACATTAGGCCACTTATGCTATCAAAGAGGGCACATAAGTGAGTTTGGCACCAGTGGTTCTCAATAAAACCATGCTGTTATCCTCCCAGGTGCTTCCAAACAGCTCATTCAATTATTTGGTCTCATTTATCCTGGTCTCAGGATAAAGGAGGAGTTTGCCTCGGTAGATGAGGATTGGGTTAGGGATCAGTTGAGCAATCTGGATATCCATAAATCAATGGGACCAGATGGAATGCACCCAAAGGTGCTGAGGGAGCTGGCAGAGGTCATTGCTAGGCCACTCTCCATCATCTTTGGTAAGTCATGGACAACAGGAGAGGTGCCTGAGGACTGGAGGATAGCAAATGTAACTCCAATCTATAAGAAGGGCAAGAAGGAGGACCCGGGTAACTACAGACCGGTCAGCCTCACCTCCATCCCTGGAAAGGTGATGGAACAGCTTGTTCTTGGCACTATCTCTAGGCACATCAAGGATGAGGGGGTCATTAAGAGTAGTCAACATGGTTTTACCAAGGGTAAGTCATGTTTGACCAACCTTATTGCCTTCTATGAGGAAATAACTAGGTGGATAGATGATGGTAGAGCGGTAGATGTGGTTTATCTTGATTTCAGTAAAGCATTTGACACTGTCTCCCACAGCATCCTTGTAGATAAGCTGATAAAGTATGGGTTTAGTGATCAGGTAGTGAGGTGGATTATGAACTGGTGAAGGGAAGAAGCCAGAGAGTTGTGGTTAATGGGACGGAGTCTAGTTGGAGGCCTGTGACTAGTGGAGTCCCTCAGGGGTCGGTACTGGGACCGGTGTTGTTTAATATCTTCATCAACGACTTGGATGAGGGTACAGAATGTATCCTCAGCAAGTTTGCTGATGACACCAAACTAGGAGGAATGGCTGACACACCAGAGGGTTGTGCTGCCATTCAACGAGACCTTGATAGGCTGGAGAGTTGGGCGGGAAAAAACTTAATGAATTTCAACAAGGGCAAGTGTAGAGTTTTGCATCTGGGGAAGAACAACCCCATGTACCAGTACAGGTTGGGGGCTGACCTGCTGGAGAGCAGTGTAGGGGAAAGGGACCTGGGGGTCCTGGTGGACAGCAGGATGACCATGAGCCAGCAATGTGCCCTTGTGGCCAAGAAGGCCAATGGCATCCTGGGGTGTATTAGAAAGGGAGTGGTTAGTAGGTCAAGAGAGGTTCTCCTTCCCCTCTATTCTGCCCTGGTGAGGCCACATCTGGAGTATTGTGTCCAGTTCTGGGCCCCCCAGTTCAAGAAGGACAGGGAACTGCTTGAGAGAGTCCAGCGTAGAGCCACAAAGATGATTAGGGAGTGGAACATCTCCCTTATGAGGAAAGGCTGAGGGAGCTGGGTCTCTTTAGCTTGGAGAAGAGGAGACTGAGGGGTGACCTCATTAATGTTTATAAATATGTCAAGGGTGAGTGTCATGAGGATGGAGCCAGGCTCTTCTCAGTGACATCCAATGATAGGACAAGGGGCAATGGGTGTAAGCTGGAACATAGGAGGTTCCACATAAATGTGAGGAAGAATTTCTTCACAGTGAGGGTAGCAGAACACTGGAACAGGCTGCCCAGAGAGGTTGTGGAGTCTCCTTCTCTGGAGACATTCAAAACCCACCTGGACATGTTCCTGTGTGACCTGATCTAGGTATTCCTGCTCTGCCAGGGGGATTGGACTAGATGATCTTTTGAGGTCCCTTCCAATCCCTAACATTCTGTGATTCTGTGATTTATCAGCTGGGACCCGGATGTACTCTAACCAGTTAGCTCACTAGGAAGAGAAGTCTCTCAGGAAAGTTTTCTTTAGAAAAAACATGAGAACTTAAAGAAGGAAATCTCCATCTTGAATTTTAGGGAACCGTGGCTGTAGCCAGGGTATGTTTTTTACTGACACAAAGTCCCAGCGACTGGGAGGAAGAAAAATACCAGTTTGGGACACGGAGGTGAGTCAGGTTGCTTTTCCTTTTTCTAGTCCATCAGTCTTTAGTCCTCCTGGCCATGCTTTGGGTGATGCTCAGCCAGCTGCTGAGCAGCCACAGGAGTACTTCGTGTATGACAGCAGCTGCAGAAACAATTGGACTTCGATGCTGCAGCTAGAGGCTTCTGTGCTGGTGAAATGCAGGGTGGTTTACTGAGAGCACCCAGCACTTGTTTCACTTTGCAGAAAAGGTTTGTACCTACAGAGGTGAGCTGGCTGTGGAAGCACGGTAGTGTGTTCTGCACAGCCACGTGTAGGCTCTGGTAATCTTTGCATTGTGCTTGCTGGTATAGATAAACAGTTCTGCCTCAGTGTGCTCTAGTTTCAATGTGAGCCAGTGCTGAACTAGCTCCAGTACCTGTGTACAGCTGGTAATAGTTCCAGTTGCTTCGGCAGCAATTTAAGATGAAATTTATCTTCCTTAAGCTCCAAAACAACCATTTAGTCTTTATCCTTTTCTTTTGAGTCAGAGCCTGCATTTTTAAAGTTACAACTGTACAGATAAGCTCCTTCTGCAAAAAAATGAACGAGTGCTGGGTGCTCTCAGTAAACCACCCTGCATTTCACCCAGCAGGAAACCCTCTATAGCTGCAGCATCAAAGTCTGTTTGTTTCTGCAGCTGCTGTCATGCACAAAGTGCTCCTGCGGCTGCTCTCAGCAGCTAGTAGAGCATCACCCAAAGCGTGGCCAGGAGGGGTAAAGACTGATGGACCAGAAAGAGGAAAAGCAACCCGACTCACCTCAGTGCCCCAAACTGGTAGTCTTCCTCCGAGTCGCTGGGAATCTGTGTCAGTAGAAACCATTCCCTGGTTGCAGCCACTGTTGCCTAAAACTCAAGGTGGAGGTTTCCTGCTTTAAGGTCTCTTTTTTTTTTTTCCCTGAAGAAAACTTTCCTGGGGGACTTAAAACCCTTCCCAGTGAGCTAACTCATTAGGTTGCATCAGGAATCTAGGTGATAAATTAATTGAGTGCTGACTACATAGGCCACATCTCTGGGAAAAAAAAACCTCCTCCCCTTCCCAGATGCGCTATAATTTCCCTGAAGGTGTGCTCACACCAGGCTGCATTCCCCATTCAGCTCATCTTCTATGGGAGACTTGGAAGAGTGCACAGGAGAGTGTCTACAGCACGTTGTGACTCTGCTACTCAGAAGAAATCAGGCTGATGTGTTACACATGTACCTTGTTGTGCGAAATCCCAGCTGAACACCTGAATCCCGTGGCTGCTTCTACAGCCACCCTCATTTCTTCCACAATTACTGCACCCATGGTCAGCTGCAGGTCAGGACAGTCAGGGTTATCGAAAGACAGTGACTCCAGCCACTTGTGCAAGCCACGTTGCCGCAGCTCCTCTAGAAAAGGGACACAAAGGGAATCAACGCGGGCATTTCTTGCTGAGCCCAGCAAAGGGACTGGTAGCACCGGCCAGCCCCAGCCAACAGCCACGCACTCCTGTAACTGAGTGCCAACAGCATGGATGAGAAGCAGGCACCTAAAAAGCCATTTACTGGGGGAAAACAGGTCCCATTTACCATGCTCCTGCTTCGGGGAAGATAAAGCAGCCCACCCTCTGCCGGTGTACCGGGAGCGTTACCGATGGAGCAGGAGAGGGGCAGCAAAGGGTTCCCGGGGATGGCAGCACTGGGGTGCTTTGTGGCCGCGTTGTGTGTGGCCTCAAAGCAAAGCCGTTAGAGCCGCGGTATGCAAAGCGCTGGCCGCGGCGGCCGAAGCCTTTTCCCCGGGGCCGAGGCGGTAGCTGAGTCGGTGCGTACCCTTCCCGCCGGGCTGGGGGCCGAGGTCGGGGCTGGGGTCGTCGGGCAGCCCCTGCACGAAGGTGGTGGGCAGCAGTGCGGCCCCCAGGGGCCGTCCCTGCAGGGCCCGCAGCCGCTCCCGCACGTTGCCCGTCAGGTCCAGGTACGCCTCGTCGATGCTGGCCCGCTCGATGGCGGCGAAGCGTGACAGCACCTGCATCACCTCCGTGCTGGCCTCCCGGTACCTGCCGGGCGGGGCGCACAGCCTCAGCCGCCACCTAGCCTCAGGCGGCTCCCGCCGTCCCCACCCCGGCCTGGCCCGACCCCCGGCCCCACTCACCGGGTGAGGTCGGCCTTGCCCCGCGCCTGCGGCACCCGCGCCAGCGCTATGTCGGGGCACAGCGCCCGCGCCTCCGTTGCCCACATCCCGCGGGACACGCCGAAGGCGCGCGCCTCGTAGCTCACCGCGATGACCCTGCAAGACACGGAGGGCGGTGCAGGGCGGGCGCGGCCCCGCGGGGAGGGATGCGAGGGGCCGGGACTGCGGCCGGCAGCACCTACCCGCCGCCCTGCCACTGGGTGTACTGCACCACGGCGCAGGGGCGGCCGCGCAGCTGCGGGTCGAGACGCTGCTCCACCTGCATGAAGAAGCAGTCCATGTCCACCAGGGCCACCACGCGCTCCCGCCCGCGCGGCATCCTAGTGCCGCGACCACCGACTGACTGACTGACCGACCGACAGACCGCGCGCGCTCGGCGGGTGGAACGCTCCGCCCCATCGGCCTCCCGGAAGCCATAGTTCTTCGCGCGGGGCACGCCGGGAGTTGTAGTTCCCGATGGGGATTGGCCGCGGCGGTGCGCGACGCAAGCGCTTTCCCCGCCGGCGCCTTCCCCCTCCGCACATGCGCAGAGCTGCTCCCGTGCCGCGCGTGCGCCGCGTGGCGGCCGCCTGCCCCTCGCCTCCTCTGGTCCGTCGGTGGCCGGTGGCGCGGGCCCGCCGCCATGTCCGCCGAGCAGGTGAGCAGCCTCTGCGAGCAGCTGGTGAAGGCAGTCACGGTGATCATGGACCCGGTCTCCACGCAGCGCTACCGCCTGGAGGCGCTCAAGGTACCCGCCCGGGTGGGGGAGGCGCCGGCCGCCGGCCACGCGGGTGCCCCGTCGCCACGGTCCTGGGGCGCGCTCGGGCGATGGGAGGTGTCGGGCCGCCCCTGAGCGGCCCCCGAGGTGTTGGGAGCCGCCGGCAGCCGGGGAAGGTGGCAGGGTCTGCGCCTGCGCGGCTGTGAGAGGGTCGGGCGTCCCCCCCCCGCTGTGCACACCGAGGGCTCGTGTCCCCTTTCTCCCCCCTTTACCGCCCTCCCCCCGTGCCCAGTCGTGTGTTTTAACCGCGTGTGCGTGTCCCTGGTCTTTCCCCAGTTCTGCGAGGAGTTCAAGGAGAAGTGTCCCATCTGCGTGCCCTGCGGGCTGAAGCTGGCGGAGAAGACGCAAACAGCCATCGTCCGGCACTTCGGCCTCCAGATCCTGGAGCACGTGGTCAAGTAAGGCCACCCCCACCCCACGGCAGGGAAGGGTGCTGGCCCAGTGTGGGTTCTGCTCCAGTTCAGTGTCTCCCGCTTCAGGGAGGTACTTTGAGGACACATGGAGTCTCTTCTGCAGCAGAGGACAATGGCTGTCCAGCTCTGGTTTTTTCCTCCTTTGTAAAAAAAGGAGAGGAGAAAACAGCTTTCGGACAGGTTGGGAAGGTTAATTCACCGAGCTCTAAGACACGTTGGACATCACAAGGTCTAAATAAGCACACAGGGTTACCCGTAGGTTTTTGCAGCATTCTCTGTCATTAGCCCCAGGCTAACAAAGAGTCTTTGTATTAGTTCAGTTTTGAGATCCCTCTCTCTGCCGCCTCTACAGACCCGGTGCTTTGTGCTTTTGCTGCTGCTTCTCACGTGTGTTGCCCTCAGTGATGCACACCCATTTGCCAGCAGCGGTTTTAACTCGGCCTTTTCGTTAAGGGATTGGGCACTGGCAGGGTCAGTGAGCTGTAGTGTGTCTTTCTAGTTTAGGTAAAGAAGCTACGATTCATTGAGAATCAAGTCAGAGACCTTTATAAATGTTTTGACTTGGTGTCCTTTTTGTTTTTTTCCTTTTTGTTTTGTTTGTTGTTTTTTTTTGTTAAAACTCTTTCAAACAGATTCCGCTGGAACAATATGCCTCGCCTAGAAAAAGTTTATCTAAAGAACAATGTCATGGGCCTCATATCCAGTGTAAGTACCTTTTACCCTGGACAGTTCTCTGAAACATGATTCTTTCACATGGAGATAGAAAGTGGGAGCAAAAGGAAAAAAGACTCCAGCTAATTAGCACAGAGGACCTTAGTTCGATTCTGCATTTAATTACTTTTGTGCTGTGCATCCCTGGTTGTTCCAGGGCTTTTCACTGTCTTGTAGGCAGGTTGATAACCATATCACTTCACATGGCAGGAAGTTGTGAGGCTTATATAACATATATAAGATACTTTTTATTTTATTAGGAGGAAATTCAGTAAATATGGATGTTCTTATCCTTTTCAAGAATATTAAAGTCATTATCTTAATCGTGTTTTCTTGATCGTTGTGATCACTCTCATGACCAAGTGACCTTCCTTTGAATTCACTAGCTGTGGGTGCTTGGGAGGTTAGGAGTGTCATCCAAGGTAGTTGGGATGAAGAGCTTCCCAATGTTGTGTTTTGTTTTGTTGTTTTTATTTAGTGTGGTTTAGAATATTTGCAGCCATTGTGCTTCCCAGTTCAGAAGTATACATGTTTGATGTTTGCTGTTTTGTGTAACTCTGCCCCTCTTCTGTCACAGGGAACTCAAAGTATTCTGGAGGAGGAAAGTCACATTAAGGATGTTCTGTCTCGCATTGTGGTGGAGATGATCAAGCGTGAGTGGCCTCAGCACTGGCCTGACATGCTAAAGGAGCTGGATACCCTCTCCAAGCAAGGGGTATGAAACACACCTCTTTTTTTTTCTCTTGCTCATAGCGTGGGTTTCAGTCTTCCATCATCCTGAGGAAATCCTTATTGTTCAGGTGAGACAGGGTGATGGGGGACTTAAAAATCCCTGTAAGATTTTAGGAGATGATTTTAGCAGAGAGAGGGCCGTCCTCCTGTCTTGTTTTCCCAAGGTGTGAATTGTATCTTCATGCATGCTCGCTTTCTCTCTACATCTCTGAGCTAGCCTTTAGAGATTTTGTTGTTTGAACTGTGCTGATGGAGTGTATTTTATTTTGGGACATCAGGAAACTCAGACAGAACTGGTCATGTTCATCCTCCTACGTTTGGCAGAGGATGTGGTGACTTTTCAAACTCTGCCCACCCAGCGGCGACGAGATATCCAGCAAACCCTTACCCAGAACATGGAGAAGATCTTCAACTTCCTACTAACTGCCCTGCAGCAGAATGTCAACAAGTACAGACGCATGGTAAGAGTCTCCTTTCCTTGGGTTCAGTCAGTGCTGGAGGTGTTTAGGAATTGGGATACAACTCACAAGTTGTTGGAGAAGCAAGTGCAGAACTGTCTGAAATGTGTTGCTGTGAGGTAGGGATCTGCTGTGACCTGGGGAAGCCGGTGCTGATCAGAGAGACTGAACACACAAGGCTGACAGGGTTAGTGTTGACAGTTTGGATTTCCTAGTGTAAATGGCTTGGGTGGATGTGTGTCTCATCCATACTGCTGGAATGCTCCGCTGGCTTAGCAAAACGAAGGTGTGGTTGTGGCAGAAACAGGTGGATTTGGAGTAGTTCATGTAACACACAGTGTTAAAGAGATGCCATCATGGGTTCATATCTGCTCTCTTATGCTGCAGTGGTGTCTTTGTGGTGATGCACCAAAATGCATGACTTTTTGATGTCTCAGCATTGCATCTGGGCTTCTTTGGTCCTTTTCTCCGAGAGCTCAGGTCAGGAAGCCTTTTTTTTTTTTTTTGTCAAGTTGTCAGGAATGCTCTTCCTTTTTGTGTAAAGAGGCTTCTTTCCTGAATTATTACCTACAGTGAGATGTGCAGGTTAGTCAAGATGGATGGTGAAGGCAAGGCTCTACCCCAGTCTGTTCCTGTGAGAGTGAAGTGGATTTGAGAGTGAATCACAACTGAGAAACCAATCTAGAAATAAGTTGCTTAGGTGTATCTCTTGTACTTTTTTTTCTGTAAATTAAAATCCAGAGTTATACTAAATGTGAAACTGGGAAGCAATGGAAAACCCTCTCCTGCCTGACTTATGTTCGTTTTCCTCATTCACGGGCAGGCTGAGCAAACCCACCTGTAAGGCACACAGTTCTCTGTGCAGTTCCTAGTGGTGGGTGGGAGAACCTGGTGCGTTTTGTAGTCTGGTTGAAATGCATTTCCAGGTAAGGTTTGAATTGCAGTGTTTGGGGCTCTGAAGTGTGGCTGCTTCTGCTAACGGTGGAATCTTTCTGATTGGCAAGGTTGGAGCACCCCAGGAACAAGAAGCCCTCACCACTCCACAGGTTAGCAGATCTTTGGGATGTTTGTGCTCAGGGTAAATTCTGAGGGTTGGGTGTTCATACCTGTCTCTGCACATTGAAACTGGGGGAGATGCTGGACAGTTCTCCAAGACCATAATAATCTGCAGTGCTTATAAGTATGCAGTTCTGGTTTGGTGGCTCAGTTTTTAAATGTTTGGGAAACAACCAGATTAACTTAAAATCACTGCACTGAGTATGTTGATGGACAGTTTCCAAACCAAAGCTTTGCAGCAGAAAGAAATGCTTGTGCTGTCTTTGCATCTGAAAAACAAATCAAACCTGAGTGTCTTTGGGATTTGTTTGCATTAGTTGAAAAAGTGGTGCAAGCAGTACAGTTCATTGCTGCTGTGAAGTGTCAGGCTGTGAGCTCCTGCCCCAGCTCTCTCCAGCTGCCTTTCTGACCATGGACAAAGCACTTACCCTTCTCAGACATCAATGTCAGTACATAAAAGACACCAGTGTCTTTCAGGATGGCTTTTGGATGTGAGATGCTCTAAAAGGTCTGAAGTTTCTTCCATGAAAGCTTCCAGGAAGCACCAAAATGCCTTTCCTTCTTGTCCCCTGTGTCTCCCTGATGTCTGCTGACTGGAGTGTCATCTTTGGATGAGAAGGAAATTGTGGCTTAACTTGCAATTGAAAGTCCTGTTGTCTTACCTGTCGGGGGGCTGTGGAGGTGGTTATGATGGCTGCAGCAATGTCCTGGGCGGGAGACTGTGTTGCAGCCTCTGTCACCAGGGAGCTGTTCTGTGAAGCTGCTTCTGGCTGCGTTCTTGAGAATAAACCTGTCCAGCAGTGGCTGGGTCTAAGTATGTGCTGTAGCTGCTCACTTACGATCTCATTTTCTTTTTCAGAAGACTGATCTGGCTCAGGAGCCAAAGGTGAGTGGAGCTATGTAGGAGTTAGTGCATTAGTCATTCTTAAGACCAAGATTGCTTAGAACTAGGCTTTTCCCAGGCTTTGGAGTCTGTTACCTGCAATTCTCATTTACAGATGGGTTTGTTCACCCATAATACAAATTGAGCAGCAGAAGGGTTCAAGTCTCTCACTGTCTTAGGGTGGCTGCTGGTACTGTTCTTCCAGGGACTGGACAGCCTTAGATGGGAATTGGTGTTTCCCGCTGGCTCTGACCTCTTGTCTCCTCTCTGTTCATAGGCCCAGGCAAACTGCCGCGTGGGGATAGCAGCACTGAACACCTTGGCTGGCTACATTGACTGGGTAGCCCTGAGCCACATCACAGCAGACAACTGCAAGCTCTTGGAGATGTTATGTCTGCTCCTAAATGAGCCTGAGCTCCAAATAGGAGCAGCAGAGTGTCTCCTGATTGCTGTCAGCAGGAAAGTGAGTTCTTCCTCCTCCACTCCTCTGGCTACCCTTTGTTTTCCTCCTATTCTCATGTATAATTCTACAGCTTGAGCAATGATATCTTTGCCCTTTTATTTAAGAAAAAAAGTACAGATTTGGCTGCTTATGATAATGATATTTGGTGTGAATGTCATGCCAGCACGTTACATACAGCAACTGTTGGAACCGTCTCCAGCTTCTGTGCTCATCTCTCCTTGCAGTTTTGGAGATCCCCATTGACACTTTTTTCCCCACTTTCTACAACTGTGAAGTGGGAAATACTGTCACCAGCTGTGTCATCTTGCAGCTCAGAGAAATGACAGCTGGATCTAAACAGGTGATTTGACCCATACATTCACAAGCAGCTTAGTGCCAAGGCTGAGTGTTCATCAGCTGCCTTTAAGTAACTAGGCAGTCTGCCATGAAGAAGAGGTAGTGTCTCGGGATCAGTTTTTTGGTTTAAAGTTCCTGTGGTGGGATTGCTTGGGGAAATTTCTTGAGATCAGGCAAATTTTTACTGAAATCATCTATGGACTGTAAGCCCCACCCAATATGGAAGGACAGCTGGGGATCTCCTAATTTCACTTGCAGATGGGAGTAAATAGCTATGTTCTAATTAAGGCTTTTGGCATATTTTACATGTAGGGTAAGCTGGAGGATCGGAAGCCTCTGATGGTCTTGTTTGGAGATGTTGCCATGCACTACATTCTTTCTGCTGCCCAGTGAGTATCATCCTGCTGCTGTAATTTCACACGCAACTGCATACAAATGGCTTTGTAGATGTGATTTGCAAAAGATACTGCTGCTTAACTGCAGGAAGCTGGGACTGGGTTAGGAGAGAACAAAACCACCATTATCTGAAGGGGCCTACAGAGGGACTTTTTACAAGGGCATGTAGTGATAAGGATGAGGGGTAACGGTTTTAAACAGAAAGAGGGTAGATTTAGATGAGATATTAGGAAGAAATTATTTACTGCGAGAGTGGCGAGAACACTGGAACAGGATGCTAAGAGAAGTCGTGGATGCCACTTGCCTGGAAGTGTTCAAGACCAGGTTGGATGGGGCTTTGAGCAACCTGGTCCAGTGGGAGGTGTCCCTGCCCATGGCAGGGGGGTCGGAACTAGATGATCTTTAAGGTCCCTTCTAGCCCAAACCATTCTATGATCCTAGGATATCTTTTGCAAAACATGAGAAACTGCAAGTTGAAGGACAAAGTGGGGTAAAGATCAGAGCTTTCCCAGCCTTCTCTTTTAGCCTGAAACTGATCAAGAGGGACTTTTCAGACAGAGGCATTTCAGAGGTTTTAGATGCCAATAAAGCAGTACTTCTTGATAATACCAAAGAAAATCCCACTGCAATAAAATCAAATTGCTCTAGTCCTCTTTTTATCTACAAGGTAGGTAGCAGTGTGCCTGCTACCTAGAGCATGAGTAACTGTCATCCTGTTTTTCTCCCTCCCCTCATTCCCAGGACAGCAGATGGAGAAGGCCTGGTGGAGAAGCACTATGTTTTCTTGAAGAGACTTTGCCAAGTTCTGTGCGCATTGGGCAGCCAGCTATGTGCGTTGCTAGTAAGTCTCTACTAATACCAGCAGCAACCCTGGCAAGGCTAGTTTTTAGGGCTGGGGGTAAGGCAACCCAGATCTAAGGTAGGATCAGGGTTCTCTCTGCCCATTTGGTAGCCGTAGGATTCTCCGCACATTTGGAAAAGACAGATATGGCTCTGATTGCAAGTGGGATGAATGTATCCTGCCAAGTGAGTGGAATGTGGAATGGAGGGACCCTGAGTGATTCCAGACCTCTGCTGTCATTGAAAATAATTTCCTATAACCTTTGTAAAATCTTGAAGTTTTATTGAAAATTCGTCCAAGTTTCTTGCTGTCTGCAGCTACAGAAAAATTACTCCAGGAAATTACTCCTGTATTGGAAGCCTTTTAAATTTTGCTATGAAAAATAACTTCGAGTATACTCAAAGAGTATACCTCTTTGTTTTTCTACCAAGATTCTTTCAAGGTGAAGGAAGAAACAGGTTCTATTCCTGTTCATCTTTCCGATACTGCGTGTCAGTGTTGAGATGAGTCGATACTTTACATGCCATGCTGGCTGCTGAATTCCCACTCCCACTCCAGCCAGCCTGTGCAAGTGATAGAGCAAAGTAAATTCTCACAGGGAGGGAAAGAAAAAAAAGGCTTTGAGAATTTATCCCTAAGAAGAATGGAGAGCAAGCAAAAGGAGTGTTACTACTTTCCATGACTTCACTTGCTGTTAGGCAGTGGGAGCTGTTAGTCCATAATGAAGTAATGATATGAGGATTTCAGTCCTCTCATCCAGGTTCACTCGGGAGAGGCAGCACTAACCTGTACAGCTCCAAACAGGGATCTTGAGAGCACTAGGTCACATTATGGTTAGTGAGGAGCAGCAAAACCTTTAATTTATGGCTCCAGGCAAAACTTACTTTCCTGACAAAGTTCCCAGCAAGTTATTAGTAAGCGGTGTCCATACGTTTAGTGCAGGAAACATGGAGGAATGGGAGTGAAATCGTCTAGGTGTATTTGCTTATGAAATTCTGCAGTCTGCAGTTGCAAATTGCTCCACTTCCATACTGCTGGGTGGGCTTGACCCAATAGGAGTAAAATTGTGACTCATGGCAGCAGCACCAGCGGTTATGAATTTATTTTTCATGGAACTCCAGTATCTGAGAAGTCACCCTTTTCTTTTGAATAAAGGTGGTGCTGTCCCTAGCAGCCCCGTGCTGATCAGCAGAATTTGCTACTCGTCAGGCTGTAATGGTTTCAAAAGAAATCACAGTTATTTAGTGTTTTTGCCTCTGCTCCTTTAGAGTCTATGGCCTTGGATGTAGTGCTCCTGCTTTACCCAGAGACATACCACTTGTGAGCCCAGCATGACACAGAGTTAGTATTTTGTCTGAAATTGTTTGTCTTTCTAATAGGGCTCGGATTCGGATGTGGAGACGCCAGCCAACTTCGGAAAATACCTTGACTCATTTTTAGCCTTCACAACCCATCCCAGCCAGGTAGGTAAAGGGCTGAAAGTCTCGTGTATGTCTGTCTAAGAATGTGCGAATGCATAGTTGAGCTAACCTGTGGGAGACTGCAGAACTTCAGCTGCCAAATACTGCTCTTCAGGCTCTCCATTTCAGCTGAAGACTTGGAAGGCAGGGTGGTTTCTCTTCCGTTACCACCCTATTAGGAACAGTGCCTGACGCAGAGGTGCTGAGTAGAAAGTGCAGAATTTGCAATCAGCCTGAGTATTTTCTTGGAGACTTTTGGCATTCTTGACATTTGGGTTGTGCCTGCAAGGTGCCTTGGCCTCAAATGAATAGTCAGTGTAACTTGCTGTTGCCTTCTTATAGCAACACTTTCCGTTAGCAGTGGAGATTCCAGCACTGAATTCCTTCTCCCCCTATTTTCTCTCTTCTCCCCCCAGTTTCTGCGCTCTTCTACCCAGATTACATGGGGAGCCCTTTTTCGGCATGAAGTTCTATCTCACAACCCCTTGTTGCTGGCTATAATTCCCAAGTATCTTCGTGCATCTATGACCAACCTAGTGAAGGTATGTGAGAACTGTGGCCGGGTAGGTGGGAGAACGTGCCTAGGTGAACATGGCCTGCGGATCGTGGTGGAGAAACTATGTTTTTATTGTGTCTGCCAGAGAGACGTGATCTCCAGGCCACTGAGCAAACAGCTCTATCAACAGTTTACTGTCTGCTCCTTGCCTTCTGTCTTCATCTCCTTGAAGCTGATGTTAGCTGCGATGGGTGACTTCTCTTCCTTCCTGACCTTGTCTGCTCTGTCTCCAGGTGGGCTTTCCCTCTAAAACAGACAGCCCCAGTTGTGAATACTCCCGCTTTGATTTTGACAGTGATGAGGACTTCAATGCCTTCTTCAACTGTAAGTTGCCATCACACTGTGTAAGCTGTTGTCTGTGCTTATCCTCTTACTTTCAGTTGCTGGCTGAGGTTGGAGCCTGCCATGTTGGCTTCGCAGCTTCCATTTGTGTCTTAACTCTTTCAGCCTGGATCTTGGAGTAAAATTAATTTAGGATTTTCCTGTGGCAACTCAAGCGTTTCATTTTACTTGCTCTTTGATATTTTTTTCCTTGCTGGCCAGGTGAGTGGCCTAGTAACATTTGCTATGTAGTGTCAAAGGAAATGTACCTCTTGGTCACCTAGAGGAGGAACTGAAACAGTCTGCAGTCCTGCTCAGGTTAGGAGAGGAAGGCAGCTTACAAAAGACTTTAAATATCATTCCAGAAAGAAAATGTCTTGACCCTGCTGAGAAGTTTCTGGTTCAGTACCAATAGCTAGAGTTGTGCAATTAAAATAGCCAAATTTAATCATGATCTTAAACCAACAAACAGGAAGCCCTGGGTATTAATTTTTTTTCTTTCTTTCTTTTTGTATTTTACTTCCCAAAACCGAGGTTGTTTCGCACTGGCTGGTATAGTTTGGTACTCACTTGGTGGCTGAGAGGATATACTTAATAAATTACTTAAATTCTTAATTTTTACATTTATATTTGAAGATTTTAAATGTTGTGGGTTTTTTACTGCTTATTAGATAGTTCATTTTTTACTTGTTGTAATAAATCTGTTTGGGTGGCAATCAAAAAGTAGCTAAATGCATAAAGCCAGAATAGTTTTAGGGAGTTAAATGATATTGAAGGTATAACATACATAAGAAAATAAAACTGATTTGAAACAAAATAAAATTAACTTGATACAACAGCTTTTTTAAACAATGCAAATTGCATCGGTAGTCAGCAGAGCTGATTCGTTTGTGTGGTCATGTACAGGAATATTTTGGAACAAAGGAAATGTCTGTTCTGTACTCTGCTTTTCTTATCTTCGAAATTGAAAACAAGACTGCTTTGGGGTTTCTGAGTTCACATTAGTCTGTCAGCCTAGAACCTGAACTGGGTTAAGTTGAATTATCTAGAATACATGTATTTATCTGAAGGAAGTGGCAATTATCTAATGATATTTTTCTATTACAGTATCTCAAGGTGCTTTGTAAGCAGCAAATATGTATAGTTTGAATATTTTTTTTTAATGAAAAATAGAGATTTTATTTTAGCAAATCTGGATTCAGCATAGATTTTCATAATTCGTATTGCATTTTAATTGCACTTCTTTTTATGTTAATGCATTATTTTTTAGTCCATTTAAATTGCTTCAAAAATTGCCTGTCTGTTACACCTAGTTTACTGACTGTATGTCTGAGCTTACTACAGAGCTATTTGCCAGAGCAACAGTCCATAATGTTCCCAGGTCTGCAAAGCTGCAGGTGAGCTCAGGGGAAGGGAGCATTTGCAGCATCAGCTTGTTGCATTTTTGTCTGATTTTTCACTGCAGCTTTCCGAGCCCAACAAGGAGAGGTGATGAGGATGGCTTGTCGTCTGGACCCTCGAACTGGCTTCCAAATGGCTGGTGAATGGCTGAAGTACCAGCTCACAGCTCCTGTTGATACTGGACCCATGAACTGTAAGTTACCTGGGAAAAAAAAGGATATGGGATTTGGTTTTTAATTAAAGCCAAGAAGAAACTCCTCTGCATGTTTTTTTTTCTTTAATGGAAAACCATTACTCAATACTTAAGTTTTCAGACTTTTAAGGTCTTTGCAAGTGAAAAGCAAAATTGAATCAAACCCACTCCAAATTTAACCCTTTGCAGTGTGCCTATGGAACAGCTAATGTAAAGCCCTTGGCTTCTCCTTTCCCTCCCTCAAATCTCTCTGCAAAACAGATGCAGCTGTCCCTCTGATACAATTTTACAACTGTTATCTCTGTAACATATTGCTTATTTTTGTCCAGGGAAGTTCTGCCTGTCTGGGAAATCCCTCTGTCAGTCACCTTGCTTTCCTCCTGTGAAGAAAGTGTACTTGGTGCTCTGCAAAGTCACACCGAGGGCAGTCTTGCCTCCAGTGCTGAGTCTGGGCATATAGTCTCCCTCCTTTTGTTTTCCCTTCAGTGATTTGTTGGTGTTGCTCCCTTTAGTACACCAAAGGTCAGGCTTATGTCTCAGGAGCCTTCACTTGGATGAGGCAAATCACACAGGAGTGCCTTAATTGCTCCTATTGTATCCCTGCCAGGCATCTGCAGGGAGAACTGTGTGACCAAAATACTTGTGAGTGCTAAGATGTTGCAGTGCAGGAGCTTATCAGCCTGGTGGTGTGCATGTGGGGAGAAGCATGGTGAGAGCTCTGGTGTTCTCTTCCTTTCAGCTAAGACAGGCGAAGGCCTCTGCTCCATCTTCTCTCCGTCCTTTGCGCAGTGGGATGCCATGACTTTCTTCTCAGAGAGTGTCATCAGCCAGATGTTTCGAACCCTGGATAAAGACGTATGTGTACCGGATGCTCTTGCCTGCCGTCCTGGATTGTTCTGGGTTGACATGAGTGGGTTTTTTCAGCTATGTTGGCCTTGAAAAGTTTGTAGTAACTAATTACCTCCATGCAAAAACACAGATTGTTTGGCGAGTGGTTCTCACGAGTAGTGACCCTTCTTCAGATGGGACCAGATTCACACTGCCTTACTGTCAGGCCTGTCTTGGTTCTGGACACTATGCCATGAGAAATCACAGGAGAGTAGTGCTCAGGTGACATGCTTTGACATAGTGCCTTGCTAGCAGAGAAGAGCTTCAGCAGAAATTTCCTAAGATTATTCTTTCTGATCATCCCCTGATTAATTTTATTTTTAACTAAATGAGAGAAACTCAGTAGAAGATCAGAAGCAATTTACCTCTGCTTTTTGTTCAACAGCAGGCAAATCAGAAGAAAAGCATTTTTTCTCAGCCTGTTGTAGACTGACTTGATTTCATTTTTTTATTAGATTAGGCTACTCGGGCACTTTAATTCATTCGGATCACACTAAAATAACTATGTGGGTTAATGTGGTTGGTTGAGCATGGAATCTTAGACAGGGTCAAGAGGAGCATCGGGAGCCAAACTGAGAGAGGAAAATTGCCTTTCCCAGAGGTGCAAGCAATAGTATGGGGACTTGAGATTGACATCTCAAGACTGCTCTACCAACAGTGGCAGTGCTCTGTTCTTTTTGACCCAGTAAGTGCACATAGCACACAATTAAAATGAGGTTTCGGCTGCTTTCCTTTCTGCTTTGAGAACAGCTGTGTTCAGCTGAGAGGTCTGAGATGATAGCAGCAGCTTCATGGCCTAGCTCGAGGAGTTGTAGGATGTACACTACAGGCTGAAGTACTGAGTGCTGCTTCCTTTTATTCTTTCCTTCTGCTTTCCCTTTCCTGCCTCTGTAGGCAATCCCAGTGAATGATGGCATAGATCTGCTGCAGCTTGTCCTTAATTTTGAAACAAAGGATCCTCTCATCCTGTCCTGTGTGCTCACCAATGTCTCTGCTCTCTTCCCATTTGTCACATACCGACCAGAATACCTACCGCAAGTACTTTCCAAGGTAGGTACTTGCAGACCATGCTAAAATCAAGTGGACTTTTTGTGGTCCAGGGCCCTTGTACTAAACTGCAGGAGTTAATCCTCTTGGCGTTACTGTCAGGGAAGGACTATCCTTTGTGTTAAAGATGGGAAAAACTGAGACTGAGTTTTGTTCAAGAAGAAACTATGTCAAATAACACCAATTTTGCAGTTCCTTGCTTTAAATCTTCACATTAAGAGCACACTCTGACCAGTAAATGCCATGTTTTATTTCAAGGCTTCGCTGTGCTGACGATTCATCTGTCAACTTAGTTAAGAGTTCTTCACTGACTTTAATGAAATTGCACCAAAGTCTTATGATCTATTCCTTGAGCTCAAAACATACGTGAGTGCTAGATATTGACAAATGACATGAGGTTTTGGATTTTTTCTCCCTTTTCTCAACAGCTGTTTGCTTCAGTTACCTTTGAAGTTATAGAAGAAAGTAAGGTATGTCTGAATTATTCTTTACTTATAAGCTGTAACAGTTGGATCAAATCATATTCTGTTTGAGAGATGCTGAGTCTGAAGACTCTTCTGTAGTAGGCTTCTCAAGTGTGGTCCTGCTCCTGCAGAAGGCTGAGAAGTCTAGATATAACTGTGATGTGTTCTTGGTTGACAGAGCCTAGTAAGCTTTGGCTTACAAACCTAGAAGGCCACAGGTGTGGTATAAGGCCAGTGCACTTAGTCCCAAAGTCTGTGTTGGCCTTCCTGAGAGTGAAATCCCTTTGTTAGCTGTGGGAACTCTTCAGTGATTGGTATAGGTGGCTGTGAAGGATGGCTGTAAAGCGGCCTGCTACCTAGGGAGTGCTTGGAGTCTTGAAATAGCAAGTAAGATCCATGGCATCCTCTTTCCTTGAGCACAGCTTGTTCGAATATGGGCTTCATGGGTTGGCTACTGCACCAGAGGAAATTTGGTGGTTGTGTGATTGTTTGGGGTGGGGGGTTTGGAAATGCTTTTTTGATCTGTACTCAACAGTGCAGAAAACTGTATGTAATGCATTCATCTCTGGAAGATTCCCTGCATTTGTCTGAACTTTTCTCTTGTTGCATTGAAGTTTGTTATGTCTGTCCAGGCTCCTAGAACTCGAGCAGTGAAGAATGTGAGAAGGCATGCATGCTCCTCAATCATAAAGATGTGTCGAGATTACCCTCAACTTGTCCTGGTATGTAAATTCAACTCTATCATGAAGAGTCTTGCCTCAGTTTCAGTTGGATTCAGCTTCCTTGGCTACAGCCTCTGTTTTCCTTCCAAGAAACATTCCTGCCGCGCAAATGGCAAAGTGTTTTATTCCCTGCACCTCCCTTCTTTCCCCTCTCCTCCCACCCCCAAAATTTTTCTGCCTGAGTTGTGAAGTGATGAGTTAAATGAAAAGGTGATAAGTTAAATGCAAAAGGGACGATGAGGAGGATACAAGCAGCACTGGATTCGTTTTATGGGAATGTTTGCTGAATTTCCATTTTGTCACTTGTGGTGGTCTCAATTGATTCCTTAGCTGAAGACGCTAGCAACAACTAATCTCCAGACTTTCTGCTGTGACTTGAAAGTGTGTAGGAGCAAGAGGAAAGTATTTGTTTTCTGGATTAGCTTGAGGAGACCAGAAAAAACAGATACATTTAACATCTATGAGCTGGTGTTTTGTTTGGTTTTGCTGAATCAGACAGTCTGCATGCAATGTGCATAGCTCTGATCTCCTTTCTTCAGCGGCATTTTTATGGAGTGGCCCTAGGATTAGGGGAGCACCGTAGGGCGTTGCTGTTTTAAACAAAGACATTTTTTGAGGATGCTAATTTAAGGTAATTTAAGGGTTTCAGTCTGCATTCTGCAGTAGTTGCTAAGAACTGGTGGCTTTGTCTTTGTCTCACTCCACTGGTCCTTGAACTCTACTGGTCCTCTTTCCCATGGCCAGCCAAACATCCTCACTGGAAGAGGCAAGGACCCAGAGCTGGCCCATAATATATTCAGATGACTTTGCTGAAGGGGCTGAGTGCTAATGCTTATGCAAAGTTAGAGGAAGACATGGTTGCAACTAGAGTGGGTAGGGAAGAAACTCAGCCGTTCCTGTGGAGGTAGTGATAACTGTATGAATCACTATTAGTTGTGAGCAAAGAGATGGAAGAGTCCCAAGTCTGGCACTTGAGAGTCAAAGAAGCGAGGTACTTTCTGTGAGCAAATAAAAGCACCAGAACTATTTTGACATGTGACACTGCAATGAGGGATATGAGTGCCTAGAAGAGAGGGACTTCCTCTGCTTATTTCAGTCATTCTGGAGACTAAAGTAAACTGGATGCAGGATGATGATAGAGGGTAGGGAAGAAAAGAGGTTCTTTTAGACTGAATATTCTGAGAAACTTGAGACTGAGAAGGAGATGGTTATGTAGAGAAAAGGTAACTTAGACATGCTTCTCCAGCTGTACTGTGTAGTACAGTACACCCCACCTCTGCTTCCCCCAGTGACCCCCTTCCACACCAAATGCATGACGCTTTTCCACTTGGATGTGTTTTCTAGCCAAACTTTGAGATGTTGTACAACCACGTGAAGCAGCTGCTTTCCAATGAGCTACTTCTGACACAGATGGAAAAGTGTGCTCTTATGGAGGCCCTCGTCCTCGTCAGCAACCAGTTCAAGGACTACGAGCGGCAGAAAGCTTTCCTGGAGGAGCTCATGGCTCCTGTTGCTGGCTTATGGCTCTCCCCAGAGATGCAGAGGTATGGATGATTTTTATGAGCTTTTAGCTGGAGGAGTAGCAGAGGTAATGTCATGCGCAGTAAAGGAATGTGCAAACCAAATGAGGGTGGTGGGGTGCCTCGTGATCTCCTGTGCTCTGCGCGGTCATTGTGGTGATAGCTCTTCTGCAGTTCAGAAACTCCCAACTGAGTCTAAATGCTGTTTGTTGAAAATTGCTACGTAAGGTTTAAGGTGATAGAGGAACACTTCCGAGCATGCTCAAAGCATCTGCAAAAAATGAGAAATAAAAGATGTCTTTGCTCGTCTCCAGGAGAAGCTAGGAAGCTGATCTCTGCTTACTTAAGCTGAGGTGTCCTGCAGCCCTGGGCAGCTGGGTGCACACAAGAGTTTTCCCAGCAGGGCTATCTTCATAAGAGATTAAAAGGTTTTAGGTCTCCATGGCCCAGGAAAACTGGATATGTTTGAAGAGTGCACACATCTCTGATGCTTTTTATAATGTTCCCACGTGCAGTGTGGGGCTCTAACTAGTTTCTCTAGCCTGCTCTGTATTTGTTAAGATGTTTATTGTCAGTGCAGTGCTCTGCTCGAGTTCCCTAGTACAAAGAGATACACGAGAAGGCGAGACCTGGACAGGATAGAGAGTTGGGCGGAGAGGAACCTGATGAAGTTCAACAAAGGCAAGTGCAGGGTCCTGCACCTAGAGAGGAACAACCCCATGTGCTGGTACATGCTGGGGGCTGACAGCTCTGTGGAGAAGGACCTGGGAGTCCTGGTGGACAACAAGTTAACCATGGGCCAGCAATGTGCCCTTGTGGCCAAGAAGGCCAGTGGTATCCTGGGGAGCATTAAGAAGAGTGTGGCCAGCGGGTGGAGAGAGGTGACTCTCCTCCTCTGTTCTGCCCTGGTGAGGCCATTCTGTAATTCTGTAAAACAGTAATCCCCATTGCTGTCTTTTGCTGCTGCCAGAGTCCTCTCGGATCCTGAAGCCTTTATCTCCTATGTGGGTGCAGACAACAAAATTGCCGATCCAGTCTTGGAAGATCCTAGTGGCCTGAACCGCTCTAGAGTGAGTATCATTATGAGGAGAGGTGTAATCCTTAGTGAGATGGGACTTGCCTCCTTCCATCCCCCATTTCTGTTGTGGTTACACACAAGATCTCTTCTGATCATCTGCTTCTTTAGGATGCAGATCAGTAGGTTTTTCAGATTGCAGAATAACAGGCTGGCTTTTCCCTTTTTAAGCTAGAGTAATGATCGTGTAGACTATGCAAAACCAGATTACTCAGCAGAGTGAAGCACACTGTTCCCTACTCTTTGTGTAGCAGAGCTTGGTTTTGGAGAAATAACTGGTTTGCACGATTTTTGGAAATAAGGTGCAGTGAATTGTGCTTTTTGAGCCAGGCAGTATGGAAAGCATTTTGCTGAGACTGCAGCATGGAATATATTTAAATTTCATTCGGGGAGATTCGTGTTGTTGGAAGTGTTAGTGAAATGTCTTCACTTCTTGGACAGATTGCAAATCGGGTTGCTGTCTTTAGGTCTGTAGAAGACACTGAAATGCAGTCCACAGAGCTGTGCTTGTGATTTGGGGCTAATGCAGTTTGACCGCTCTGTCATCATAGATCTCTACATTTGTCCCAGCACATGAAGGAGATGAGGAACTGATGGTGTAGACCCTTCCTTTTAGAGGGCAATGTACCTTGTTGCTTGCATACTCATGAGACGATATGCGTTGATGTTTTGTCTAATAGTGAGTTCCTAGGCTGTCCTGCCATGGCCAGGGGTCGCTGAAGATAAAGGAACTTTGCATGATCATTTGCTGCATTTTCTTGGCAGCAAACCCACCAGAGTGCATTCCTATCACTAGATTAGACTCACTGTAGAGCATTCCCTTTGAGACGGGATGATGATGGGTTTCTCTGAAAACCTATTTATTCAGGTTGTGCTCTGGCTAAGAAACACTCTCTCCATATCTCTTGCTGCAGATCAGCTTTTGCGTGTACACCATTCTGGGAGTTGTGAAACGAGCTCGTTGGCCCTCTGCTTATGAAGAAGCAAAAGCTGGAGGATTCTTGGTGGGATACATGCCCAGCGGAAGTCCAATCTACCGTAATCCCTGCACCGAGCAGGTCCTGAAGCTTCTTGACAATTTACTTGCTCTTATAAGGTGGGTCAAGTTGACTTGAATCATTTATGTTGACTTAAGAATCTCTGAAAGCCAAACTATGATAAATATATGGAATGCTCAGAGCATGTTCTCCCAGTGAAGCCAGCGGGAGCACTGGCTGGTGCAGGTGCCCAAGTACTATTCCTGACTGTTCACAGTGGGGAATGGCACTGGGGAAACTGGAGCCTTCTGAATGTTCATTGGCCTGGCCTACAAGAGTCCATCAAGGCCAACGGGAGCTTGGGCTGGGGTTGCCTCCCCCACCTCCACTGCTATAAGTCTTCCACCCAGTTAATCATTTCTCGACTAACATCTCTGCTCTGCCCTCAGCCCCTGCAAGGCCACCTCTCCAGTCACCACCAGGGCAGTCCCAGCTCTCATCGCATCCTGTTTGCGTTCTCTCTTCAGTGTTAAATTAAGCTGGTTTTGCTGAACATGAACACCAGCACTGTCTGCTATTGAAATCAGTGAATGCATACTCTCAGGCTGTTGCTACCTTGCAGTGCCTCTCTGCATGTCACTGGTGTTGTGTACATCTGGGGCAGCCAGAGGAGGGAGCAAGAGGAGGCAGAAAAGGGGAATCCTGAATAAGACAGTTCCTAGAATCAGAAAGGAGGAATCTGTCTCAGGGTAACTGCTGACACTGGGATTTTGCCAGGCTTATGGGGCAATTTTGTGAGATAACGCTACATGTTACATACTTGAAAACTTGAGGCCCTGTCCTTGGCAGGAGCCTGTTGGAAAAGAGCATCATCAGATCTACTTAGATTTTTCAGCTCCCAGGTCTGTGAGGAGAGGGGCTGTATTACTCAAGCTCTGTCTAATCAGGTGTGTTTGGTAGTCACTGAGCTCAGGACTGTGCTGCTTCCTGCGAGAAGCAACGTGCTGGACTGGTAGGACAGGCGTGTGTTGTCCTTGGCCCACCTAGCAGTGCTTCTCATCACAGAGCTCTGTGTAGCACAGCAGGTGGAACTTTAGCCAGTGAGCAGGGCTGAACCATCTTCTTATGGCTGTGAAGCTCTGCTGGAAGTGGTTTTGTCTTTTATCCCAGAGGCCTGAAGATCCTGTCGGTGAGCTTCTGGGAGAGGTTGGGTAGAGTTGCCTGAGTAGAGGTAGCCTCATGCCATTTCTTCCAGGGCCTGGAACATTAATCCATGTTCTGGGAGACCAACTAAACCAGTGCCCAAGGCCTGAACAAGCTGCAACGGACAGACTTTTTGCTTGTGTGTTCTCTGCTCTTGCCAGAACTTATGCATTATTAAAAATACTCGGCATCTCTGTTACAAGCAGCTTAGGAAACTGTTGTGAAACTCTGTCACTACCTGTGAAGAAGCAGAAATTATGTGCCTGCTTGTTTACCACCTCCAGGAAAACATATGAGCTATGTTCTGTTGCCAGTGCTTTTCCATCTACATAAAGGAAGATGCTCCCTGGCAATTTTTTGAGGTAATGCAGCTGTGTTGTTCAAGCATCTCCACTGCAGACCAAAATCTTTTCTGAGAATATGGTAGTAACATACTTGGAGTGGCCTGTACTTCACTTGGAGGTATCCAGGCTTTTCTTAAGGCTGGATGCTCCAACAAGAACCAATGAATGATGTATTAAGAGCAGCAGATCCTCGACTTGATACCTTTCCTGCCTGCTTCTGGATGTAGAGGCCTCTTTGTGTGACAGTTGCAAGCTCATAGTTGTTCAGTGCACATGATGATGCTTATGTCTTTCTGGAGAAGTTGGGGCTTGTGCTATGGAGCTTCTGGTGTGTTTTTTCTTGGCTTTGAGTGCCTTTTCCATGTACCATTTCCTCAGGCCTTCTTTAATATGGGTTATACAGGAGAATATGGAATCCTTAGCAGCCTGCCAGCAGGCAGGAAGTACAGGGATATGAGGAAGGCTGGCTGGCAGGAAAACTGTTTGTGTTGAGGAAGTCTTCAGGAACATAGCTGCATTACTAGTTGGGGATGGATGCTTTTCTCAGCTGTGTGCCATTAGGCAGCTTTCTCTGGGGATAAGCAAGGTCCAGTGTTGCTCATGTGCTTATGCAGGCAGCAGATGTGGAAGTCCTCACAGGTTGTATTGGTTACTGCGTGAGCAGATGTGCAAGTAGCAGCGGCATGGATCCTACTGAGCAGCTGAATGGAACCCAAGTCAGGCACCAGTATGCAAACAAATGGCGTTTCGCAGACTGAGCAGTTGGGTCTGCTCCTCTGGATGTTGCGTGGCATTGTTCTGCTGTGTTTGCAGACAGAAGCAATGAAAATTACTAAGCCGTTTGGTCTTTTCCAGGATAAGTAGCTTGAAGGTAGGTCATGGATGAGACCAACACGCTGAGAGGAATGAGAGGGAGTCCAGATAACAAATAAGGTAGTTTGAGTGGCATAGATAGTGTGGTGTTTTCCCTGCCAGCCTATCATATTGTGCCTACCCGTATTTGTCTCTGTCTTGGTGGTTGTATTTACTGAACGATTTTAAGGTTGCTTTGTTAATCGCAGCTTGAAGCTTTTTGAGTGATGATTCTCCTGTCATCTGCAGTACCTCATTACACCTAGGTGCTTTCTAGCTTCTGGCTTAAGTTGTTCTCCCGAATTTAGACCCAAATCACTATCTCCAGTCACCTTTAGATAAAGGCACACTTCTAGAGTCAGTAGCTGCATGACCTGATTGGCACAGCACATTTATTATGCTGGGATTTGCTCGTGTTTTGTTACAAATTGACTGGTCAGGCTCAGCAAATGCTTTGCATGGACAAAAGTTTTTTTGGAGCTCCTCTTGACGAGATGCTGACATTACCAAGGCATTAATGCTGGTGAAAGAATTGTTGGATAGACATGGATGCTGTGTAGGCATTTTCAGTGTAGTTGTCTCCAGCTTTAGATCAAGAGTCTTCAAGCATGGGCTGTCCTTAAGGACTCATCTTCTGGCCTTCAAGCACATCTCTCTAGGCATCAGACACTCTTTCCAGCAGAGCTGTAACCATTGCTGAAAATACACTCCCCCAGGTCCTGCTATATCCTTTGCTTGTTTTTTCTAAAGCATAAACATCTCTAGAATTTTGTTTCTCCATGTTCTTATGTGTGTGGGATGCCAGTGAGTGCTGCTCACTGCTGAGAGTCTCAGCTGGAACATGCCTAGGGGCTATGTCCTCATCATGTATGAGGGCAGTTGAATGCTTTTTTAACTCCCATGGGGAGCAGCTGATTAGCCATTTTCTCTCCAATACCACTCAGACCTTGCTGAAGTGTTAATTAAAGGAGATTGGCCTGTGAGTGAACATCTGCCCTCCCAACTGCCAAACTTGAGAAAATGCTTCAAGGACTCTGAAACAGCTAAGGACCATAACCGCAGCTTCAGGATATAACTGTCTGACCCTTGCTGCTAGGGTTAGAGCAGTGGGATTTCAAGGTTCACCTCCACAATTCCACAGTCCTTGGGTTTGCCCCACTGCACAGCATGAGGCGAAACCAGCATTGGCATGGAGCAGGCAGGAGACAGACAAGAGGATATGATTTTAGTAGCTAGGTTTTAGGGTAGCCTCAAGTGGAAATGTACAGGTTTTTTGGGTCAGTGGAACAGCATTATCCAAACTTTTGTGGAGGCTGGGCTGCTCGCTATCCCCCCTCGGGAAAGTAAAACCAGCTTGTGGCCCCTTTGAGGCCTGTTGCGTGGTGTTAGATCCAGCCCAGAATGAGAGTATGAGTCATTAAGAAGTCATTTGTGTAGCTCTTTCTTATGAAATTTACATACTTGCCTTCCTCACGTGCAGTGAGCAGGGAAGTATTTTAACACTTGCAGAGAGAAATGGGATAGTTGCCGTTTTGGAGCTAACTCAGGCTCTCTGCAAACTCAGGCAGACATCACTGCATTGGGGTTGCCAAGATTGTGAACAGAGACCTTAAAAAAAAAAAAAAAATTAAAAAAATTAAAAATCATTAAGACCTGAGTGAAAGCTGAGACTCTGGAGAACATACTGAGGTCTGTCCGCACTCCCTTCCCCCAGCCATTCCCATGTACCCCCCTGCTTTGGGAAACGCTGCTCTAGGGGGAGATACTGAGTTGCCCTTGATCACCTCTAGCAGCAGGTACAATGGCATTGCAGTTTTGGAGGAGGCTGCAGGATTTGTGCTGTGTGCAGCTGGCGACACCCAGAGTGGAGGTCTGAGTCTCAAAAGGAGAGAGGTAGGTGAGAGAGACACCCCTTGCCGAGTCCAGCTCTGAGTGTCAGTACCCTGGCTGAGAGGGGACCCATTTTGGCCTGGATGGCAAGAACCAGCCACCCATGGCTGAATTGGTGTCCCTTGTGGAGAGCTGACCGTGGCCGCCTCCTGATGCGGAATTGTTCCCAGCTGGATGTGTTGTCCAGGGGGCACATGCGTCTGCCACGAGTAACATCTGATCGGACTGATGTTCTCCCTAGAGTCCCTCCGATGCCACCTGCCATTCTGGGGACTGTGACCCATCCCTGGGGGGCAGTGTGTGTGTTTTGGAGCTGAAATGGCCCCTCCCTCTGCAGGGGCCTTAGGTGCAGAAGATCTTTTGAGATTACAGAATCTGTGTCTTGTCAGTTTTTAAAATACATTCTCTGATCCCTTTGGCCAAGCTAATAAGCTGTTGCCAGCATCAACTGGAGAAATGCTGGGAGTTTTCACTGCCAGTGCTTGGAAGGGGTGGGGTGAACTGAAATAAGTAGAAGGGGCAGCCAGGAGATTCAGGACATGAGGTGGAGTCACTCCATGTCTCTGTTGGGTCAGCTTCCCCTATATTTTTGCAGGTGGGGAAGGGGGATCCCATGCACACGTGCTTGGTCTCGCCTTCCTCATCATCTGCCTCAGAGGAGCTGTTCACAAGCTGAAGGAGAGGATCCCACTGTCAAGGCAAAAGGGGTTGACTGACATGAGTATAAACCAAATGCTCTTCTGTTTCAGGACTCACAACAATCTCTTCATGCCAGAGATGGTGGCTAGGCTGGGGGAGACCTTTGCAAAGGCCTTAGACATGCTGGAGGTGGAGAAGAATGCCATCCTAGGTAAGGGGCTTTTCTTCAGGGGGAATGTGTGGGCAGATTCTGAGGGGTATTTGAGGTAGTGGTCCATCAGCAGCAGTTGAAGAGGGTCTGGAGACCCAGCTGCTTCGTAATGTTCACAGTTCAGCTATGATCTGAACCTGCTGAAATGAAGACCGTGCAACCTGCTGAAATGAAGACGTTGCAAAAGTTATTGGTCTCGGACAAAATGGTTTCTTCTGCATGAAACGAAGGGTACCCTGCCAAACTGCTTATCCCAGCTGGGTGGTGGTCTCCGCAACATGGCATTTCAGGCTGGAGAGACCGGGGTTGCTATAATTGAGCAGAATTAGTACTCAGCAGGATCCCTGAGTGCTGATGCGGAGACCTGTCCTGGAGGGCAAGAGCCAAGTCCTGCAGTATGGCCCTGTCATTTGTTTCCAGGCAGCGTATTAGAAAGAGGCTTTTGGAACCACCATAAACAGGTTTGAGCTTGTGAGCCCAGAAGCCTTTCCAGCCAAGGAGAAATGGGTGGCCTTGTGGATAAAGTGTGGACCGTGACTCTGGAAGTTGGGGTTTAATCTCAGGTCCTGACAGACAGTGAAATATTTTGGGGAAGTTGCTGTGTCTTTCTTATCTCCATTTCCTATCTCTAAAATAAGGAGATGCTTCCTTTACCTGTTTTCTGTGACTTATAAACTCTCTGTCTGAACCACTGCACATAAAGCAGCAGGGCCTTCATCTCTGTTCTAAACTTTTCAATATTGTAGTTCAGCAGTAGCTTGTGTCCCAACAGATGACTACAAACCTGAAGGGATGGGCTATTAGAGGAGATGCATAACTGTCAGCTTTGCTTCTGACTGGGTTCTGATAGCTCCAATAAGTTTTGCTTTGGAGAAATGAGGGGGCTATAACAACCTTAGAGGGAGCACCTCTGCTCTGGGTACAACCAACCTGAACTTGGCTGACCTCTGAGGGGATGTTCTGCCCCAGCGTTTCTGTACCGCTTCCCGTTTGGCTGCATGTTGCTCTTCACAAGCACTTCCCTTGCTGCCACCAGGCTGGCTGGGGCCTGCCCAGCACATTCTGAAGGTTCACTGTGCTCTCTCATAAATATAGCTGAAGCTTATTTTTTCCCACAGGTCTCCCTCAGCCTCTGCTGGAGCTTTATGACTCTCCTGTTTACAAAACAGTCTTAGAAAGGATGCAGGGCTTCTTTTGTACCCTCTACGACAACTGGTAAGAGCACCAGATATCCCCACACAATCCAGCGTTGCACAGCTGGAGCAGTAGGCTATTGCTGGGTGCTGGCTTCTTCTAGAGTTAGACTTTTCATGTGAGCTGTATCCTATAATATCCAAGTTGCAGTGGTGAACTATGCTCAGTGTTTGTAACCTACCACATACACATGGAACACAGTCGCTAGAAAAAGTACCTCAGAATGTGGATCTGCTTTTAGCTCCTCTGCAGTTAGGTAGTTAGATTGGAGCTCATTTATCTGATATCCTGACCTAGTTTGTCTCTGCCACTTTTGATTGTGTGTTAGGATACATCATCACTCGAAAGTGCATTTTAGTGCTTAAATGCTTAATTCATTGTCCTTCTGCAGGTATCCCAGAAAAAAAGAGATACTATGCTAAAATTCCTCTATAGTATTTGTTTAAGAATGTGGCAACTATCTAATCTCAATATGATAGTACTTAGAGCCTTTGCAGGCCAGAGGCATGGTACCTGTTATCTAGTAGAGTTGCAACTAACTTGTTTTTGTTTAAGTTTCCACATCCTGGGAAATGCAGGCCCCTCCATGCAACAGGATTTCTATACTGTTGAGGGTCTCGCCACCCAGCTCCTCAGCTCAGCTTTCATCAACCTCAACAACATTCCTGATTACCGACTGCGTCCCATGCTCCGTATCCTTCTGTCACTGTCTCAGGCTAGCTAGGGAGGCTTTGAGCACATAAATTGAAAACCTGGTGGCTTCCTAGCATTGTTTTCAGTATGGCCAAAGAGGGGTGATTGAGGAGGTAAACTAACAGGGATGCACCTGGTGTGGATGACATGTGAGCCTTGGAGGGCATGAGCAGAAACAGCAGTGCATGGGGTTAGAGAGAATAAATGCAAAGGATTTGTGTGGTCCTGGAGGCACCATGAGAGGTGGGTAGTGCCTTTCGGGGGGCAAGGGGGCTTGAACAGTGTAGGACTTTGGCAGTAGGGTGTCTGACTAGACTTTGTGCTTGTGTGGGAGACTATCTGGGGTTCCTAGCCCACTTTCCAGGGCTGGATGTCCAGTCTCACAGCTAGGATATGGGTGCTAAGCACCCTCAGCTTTCTCAGCTGAGTTGTCAGGGGAAGAGGTTGAATACCATATGCTGTTGCTGTGTAGAGGTGCCACTTGTTAATTCAGGGCTGTAAGAAGATGGGCTTCAAGTGTCGCTCAGCCTCCCAGTGGAATGGTCTGGTTTGGGTGGTGTGCTGCAGTTTCCCTCACAGCTGGCCATATGCGCTGGGTCTCTTCCTTAACTGGTCTGTGCAGGTGTGTTTGTGAAGCCCTTGGTACTCTCCTGCCCTTCAGAATACTACGAAACCCTTGTCTGTCCCATGCTGGGACCACTCTTTACCTATCTGCACGTGGTAAGAAAACAGCTTGTTTGATGCCTGTTCCTTGGTAGCCCAGACTCCTTGTGGCAGCAACACATGAGAACCTCTGTTTCTCCAAAGGCAGCAGAGACAAGGGCAGAGCCTTGATGCTTAATGATTTTGATGCTGTTGGGGGGAGGGGAGGTGTGTTAAAATGTGTTGAACTCTGGCTGTTGTACAGCACCCCTTGCTGTGAATTCAAACCTGTGGATATCAGCTCCTCAACCTTCAGCCCTGAGAATTTTTATGGAGTTTTTTTTGCCTGTGTCCCCTCATTTTCCTGGCAGCTCAGATTCCTACAGCCAACACAGCCGCAGCATCTTCAGCACAGTTGGTAGCAGTTCTCGTCCCATTCAAAATAGGGCTTGGCATGAGAGCTGTGTTTAAAGTTCTTGTGCTTCTATCAGCAGCTATCACTTGGGCCTCTGCATTGTATCCAGCATGGCTCCTTAGGAAGATATTGAATCTTCCCTTTTGTCTTTAACAGAGGTTGTCTCAGAAATGGCAGGTGATCAACCAGCGAAGCATGCTCTGGTAAGCTCCCACTGGATGTGAGAACTGAAAGGGGGAAATGGGGAGTGGAGCTTTGGCCCTTTGCCCAGGGAACAGCCCTGCCAGCAGAGGAAAACACTGTGTTTACCCTGATGGTGACTCGTTCCCTGTGCTGGGGCAGAGGAGATATTGTAAGACATTGGCTCCCTTCACACTCAAACCTGTTCTCCTCAGTGAGGATGATGCTGCAGATGACAACCCCGAGTCTCAGGAGATGCTCGAGGAACAGCTGGTCAGGCTGCTGACCCGGGAAGTCATGGATCTCGTCAGTAAGTGAAATCAAGCTAGGTCCCCTGGGATATTTGGGAAGTTTGCCCTGGAGAGGACAACAGCAATTTCCAATGCACAGTAAAACTTAATTATAATGGCCAGTAGTATTTAGCATAATCCTTAGCAGGTAGGTGTGAGACAGTTAACCCTGCAAAAATCTTAGCTAAAAACTAGTGAGAGATTGATTAAAAACCTTCAGAAGAGTTTTCTTCCTTTTGTTTAGGGCTCCATGGTTTTGGCACTGTCCCAGTAGGAGTCCAGTCCTCCTTTGGAATCTGGGTTCTCCCTTTTTGTGCCCTAGAGCCCAACACGGGATATTGATTTGTGGACAACCTGAGTGTGTAGAGCAGTTTTGTGGCTGGCCATTGCCGTGTCTCTAGCCAGACAGAAGGGAAGCGTCCCTCTCCTGCCAGGCAATCTCCTTTGTGTTCCCTTTCTCCAATATTGTGTTTTTGACAGTGTGGCTTTGAGCGAAAAGCTGGGAAAATTGATAACAGGTCCTCAACCTTTTATCTCCTTTCTTGATCTCCTTGTTGCCTCAAAATGAATCTCTTCCCAGGTTATAGGCTTCAAATGGTTTTTCATGTTCCTGGTTCTCAGTAGTTTGAAAGAAGCACTGTGCAGCAGGTTCCACTGTGGGAGGATGCTGTGGGTGGGGTGTTTCAGCATTTCCAGGTAGTGCAGTATTTGGCTTTTATACTGGGCTTTCTGATTGTTCAGATACTGCGTAAGAGCTAAGGGAGCCTGAAGCAGCTGTGAGCACATCAGAGTCTGTAGGATAATCTCTGTTCTGAAGTAGCATCTTCCCTTTTCTGCTCTGACCTGCAACTGTTTTTGCAGCTGTATGCTGTGTTTCTAAGAAAGGTGTTGAACATAACACTACTGCTGCTGTCGATGGAGACGGTGAGTAAATGCCCACTTTTGCCTTTCCCCCTCCTTGGTGTGTACAAGCACTTTTCCTATTTTTTCATACATTTCTTGAGGGAGAGACTGGCCTATTGCTGGAAGTTCTGTGTGAGGGGTATAGGTTTGGTAAGAAGCCTTCAGCTCTGTCCTGCCCAATATGTCTGGGCACCACAGACAAACCTGGTGTAGCATAGGAACAAATGTTCTGTAAGGTTCACAGGTAGCATGTTGGAGCAGCTGATTCTTAAGGTACCAAGAAGAGGGCTGAGGAGAACAGGGGGATGCGCACAGTCTTCCCAGGAGCTGGAGGTAGCTAGTTGGGTGCCCTTCCTGCCCTGCAAAGGGTAGGTGCTTTCTGCTTGGAGACAAATATTCTGGCAGGTTGTGCCAGCATACTGTGTGCTGTCCCCTGGTTCCCAGCTTAGTGCTGACTGTGTCTCCCTCAGCCCTTGGGAGGCCGTGTTCACAGTGCTGCCTTTTCTGTTCTGCAGATGATGAGGCGATGGCCACAGAGGTGACTCCCCCTGCCAGCGCAGAGCTCACCGAGCTCGGCAAGTGTCTGACGAAGCAGGAGGTAAGAGCGCATGCTCTGACTTCCACCATCCTTTATCTGTACTCTTTGTCACACTTCTCTGTGGTGCAGCCAGATGCTGATACACAGATGTAGGCTGCTGGAGTATTCCCAGGTGTGAGAATCTTCTCTTGGGAACACGCATGTTTTTTAAAGGTCTTGTTAATGATTGCAGAATTCACAAAGCAAACGGGGGTTGGGATCCAGTGTAACATGCAGCTACAGAGTTTCAGCCCTTCTGTGGGCAAGACCCTGGGCATTCAGCCCCCCAGGGTGCTCCCCGGCTCTGCCTCCATCCTGGCCTCCAGCCTTCAGGAAGAACTTCACCCAGCAGCTCTTTTTTTCTGTAGAATCTGCCAGAGCTGGCACAGGAGCCAAAGTGTTAACACAACCCACTGTGCAGAGTACCCTCATCCTGATACCTCTGTACTCCTCCTCTCCTGTGGACACCTCAGAAGCTCTTGTAGAAGCTTTTGCAGTGACTTGAGAGTAGCAGCTGATGGGAGTCCATGGGTGCTCCAGGGCTTTTCCAGGGGAGAGGAAGGGAACAGACTTGCTTGATGTTGGCTCCTCATGGCTATGATGGTGCACACTGGGTGCCTTTAAGCACCTTCAGCTGGAGGAGCAGCACCAGCACGCAGCATTCTCAACAGACAGCCTCCAGGAACTCCTGCAGTGTCCATGGATTGCTTAACTCCCTTCAGGTTTGAACCCTGGAGGTGGGAAATCATTCCTCTGACTGGTGTCCCTCTCTGACTCCTTTTCAGGATGTTTGCACTGCGCTGCTGGTTACTGCGTACACATCCCTCTCCTGGAAGGACACCTTGTCCTGCCAAAGAACCACAACACAGCTTTGCTGGCCACTGCTCAAACAGGTACCTCTGGGAGGAAGAAGGGATTAGTTCTGGCAGGGTTGGGAGAGGAAGCTCTGAAGGCAGTGAGAAGCATGGCTGCTTCACTCCTGGGCACCTTCTCCCTCAGGAAGACCAAGCTTTTGCAGAAAGGCAGTCATGTATCTGTATCCGTATCCTGCTTCCGTGCTGACAGTGCCTTTTCCCCAGGTGCTTCCAGGAAACCTCCTGCCCGATGCTGTGTCCTGGTTTTTCACAAGTGTGCTGAAGGGCTTACAGACGCACGGGCAGCATGATGGCTGCATGGCAGCTCTTGTCCACCTGGCTTTCCAGATCTACGAGGCCTTGGTGAGAAACTGCTCTTTGTCCAGACGCCAGGTTGGCTGGGAAATGATGGAAAATGAATTCCATGCCCACTTGGGCAGGGCCAGAGGAGCAAATGGCCCTCCAAGGAGGGCAAGCTTCTCCTCTAGCAGAGCCATGTTAACCGTACTTCTCCCTGCAGCGCCCTCGCTACGCTGAGCTGAAGGCAGTGATGGAGCAGATCCCAGACATCCAGAGGGACTCTTTGGAGCAGTTTGATTCAAAGCTTCTCAACCCAACACTGCAGAAAGTGGCAGACAAACGCCGGAAGGATCATTTCAAGCGCCTCATCGCAGGTTGCATTGGGGTAGGTGATATCCCAGAGGAAAATTAACCTGTTTCATTTCACACCCATACTCTGCAGAATTGACAGGGCAGCCAGTCTTCCTGCCTCTCCCCAGCCACCCCCCTTCCCAGTCAGGAAGCTGTTGCAGCATATTCCCAGTATTTGTTCTCTCTCTCTTCAACCTGGAGACACAGCAGGGATGGTAGCACAAACTGAGCCATCCCTCCAGCAGTGACTTCTCACTGAGAGGCAGGGGGTACCTTGCACAAGGGTGCCTGCAAGAACAGGGTGTTAAAGTGTTTGAATGAAGCTGCTAGGTGGGTGCTGGGCTTTTGTGAGGATGGAGCTGGAGTTGTGAGTTGGAGCCTGGTACGTTGAGTTAAAAGCTGGGGAGCTGATGCACTGGTGGTTACCCCAAAGCCCTGGCACTTGGGAAGAACCAGGCCTGATTCCCCAAAATGCAAAGCACAGGGTCCAGGCCTAGGGATTGCTCAGAATCTGGGGTCTGCCTCTGCTCTGCAAGGAGGCTGCCCTGAGTTGAGTGACACTATGAAGGCAGCAATAACTGATATCTGTCTGTCTGTCCTCCGCAGAAGCCCCTTGGGGAGCAGTTTCGCAAGGAGGTTCATATCCGGAACCTCCCATCTCTCTTCAAAAAGGTGAAGCCATCATTGGAGACGGATGTGCTGGAAAACGAGGATGGAGAGGGCCTCACTGCACTCTTTGAGCCCTGAGCCTGGGATGCTGCAACCATCTCCTCCCCTACCTTATATTTTGTCTCTCCTCATAGTAAGCACATTAGATTCTCCGTGTCATCGCCTCCACAAGTGTTCATCTGAAGAAAGCCCCTTATGGATTCTGTCCCATTCTCCTCCCTACACTGGGACAGTGCCTGTGGTGGCATTTAAACCAGTCTATTAAGCTTTCCCTGATTCCTTCCCCTCCCCTCCATTGGATGAGCATCTTTAGACCTCTACTTCACTGCAAGGTGGGAGCTGAGCCCATAGACTCTATTAGGTAAAGCCTGGTCATCCTATAGCCTTGGGTCACTCTTGCTCCACTTCTTCATCCCTTGGGGTTTATGATTAGTGCAAAAGGCATAGTAGCGCGCCATGTGAAAAGTGGCTACCGTAGTCTTCCTCTTGAGTGCTAGTAGCCGGGCTTTATAGGGAACACATCAGACACTCCTGTCATGCCTATCAGCACTTGTCCCTAGCCAACTGGTATTCTGATGAATCCATTTCCCTCCAGGATGCTGAGCCTTGGGCTGAGGGCTGTGTGCCAGGAAGCCTAGCAGGGCTCTAGGATCTCCCTCGAGATCAGCCTTTCTAAGGTGCAGCTGCTCTCTAGGAGGAGACAGACAGTGTCATACATATGTATACACATATGTATGTATATATATATGATCATACAGCTTGTTCTACCCAGAGCCAAAGGGAAGGCTTTTACTTTGTGCTAGCCTTTCTTGGACATCTCTCAGGGGGAGCAGGACAGATTTTTTATTATTATTAATTTTTCTTTTTTACCATGCCCTGTAGACTAGAACGTGGCCAGTGCAGGGTAAACAAAATCTGGACCAATATCTGACATACTGCAAACCAAAAGGGATCTTCTCACCCTGTTGCTGTGGAGGTGACAGTAGCCTATGTTTTTACCCATCTGGTACTTCTTGGAAAATTGTGTGGTGGGACAGGAGGGGGTAGGGTTTATACTGCAGTTCACAGAGGGGGACCCAGGTCAGAAACTGGGTTTTAGATGAGGTTGGACTATCAAACCACTCCAGTCTGCAAAGCTGGTTCTTACATGACATATGGTTCACTCGGTCTATCTTAGTGTTAGCAGAGGAGCTGGGAGGGTCTATCCAGAGCCAGGTGGCAGTTTTGCCACCCAGGAGACATAACAAGTAATAAGCTGTAGTGGGTGGAGAAGGTGGTATCTCCACTTGGACAGGCTGGACAGAAAATCTGGGGTTGAAAGGGGTGGGAGAGCAGCAAAGAAGAGCAGGCCTTGGGAATCCACTTACCCTCCTGCCACTGGCTTTCCACCAGCACCCTCCGCTTTATTCCTGGCCTCAAACTTTTTTAACTTTTGAGCTAACATGACTCCTGGCTCTAGCAAAGGCTGGGTGTATTTATTGTGTTGTGAGATTTTTGACATTCTGTGACTTCATGCTAGACACAAGGGGGTTTTTTTAAATGGTTTTTAGAACCTTTTTTGTAGGAATGTTTAAATCCGTTTCTGAACTGGTTGTGTTACACCTCTGAATGTCAGTAAAGCTATTCCAGTTTCATACATGTGGTGTCACGGTTTCATTTTTATTCTTTGATCTGTTTCAGTAGGATCTGAGGACTCTGCCCATACTGCCTTCCTGAGGATCTTTCAGCACTCCTTATTCCAGCTACCAAAAAGGGAGCACCTTTGCTGGTAGTCAACATGTATTATCAGGGAGGGAATGAACCATTCAAGACTATGTAAATAAATTAGAAGGCAAAGCAAAAATTGCATTTTGAAGTATGTCAGTCACAACTGGTTTATGTTAATTCCACAACAGCTGCTAGGTCCCAGTTTACAGCTTGAAGGGTACATGTTGCCAAAGTGAAACACACTGCCGTGGCTATTCCAGGACATGTCCCATAAACAATATGGGAAATACGCAATGCAATAGCACAGAAAGGTGCATACACTACTAAAGTAGCCTCGAAGCCCAACCCTAGCTATTGTGGGGAAGCGCAATGTCTTGGGGTAGTACTGTAGTTTGGCCATAACTCTTGGCTGACAAACTTTTCAGTAACAAAGTGATGTAGCTGTTGCCTTTGGGCTGTCCGTCCCCCATGAAAGGTCTCTCTCACAACAAAAGCAGAGGCCCCTCAGAGAGGTGGGCCTGAGCAACATCAATGCAAGCTTTTGTTACAAAACCTTTTTCCAAGGCCTCAGCTGTAATCCAGCTCAGCATGGAAGCTGCGTTAGCTTCCTTAAACTGAAAGGATCCAGCTAGAAATCAGTTTTCAATATGGCGTTAACACCATGGTGTTGATTAGGAACTAGCCACAGTTCAGATGGAAAGGAACTTTTCTATGCTTATGCTGGCACTGGGGACTATACCGTGTTCCTTATACGTGTGAGGCAGGTACTGCACAGCGGAAGTCAATTTTAAGCAAGCAAAATGCCCTGGGGAGTTATCTTGGCTATGGCTGTTAGGAGCTCTAAACCAGAAGGTACAGACTGCAGGACTTAGGCCTAGCTTTGGGGGTCCCAATGCTCCCTTCTAAGGGTAAGTGGATGAATGAGACCCCATGCGCTGGGTTCAGCAGCCAAGGTTCCTGCAAGCCTGCTGAAAGATGAGGTGCAAGAGCCAGCGAGCGCAGCTGTGAAACATGTGACAGCTCCCAGAAGAGCCCTGACAGGGAAGCAGCCAGTTTCTCCAGCAACCAATTACCAGCTGTCTAAACACAATCTGGAAGCAGGGCATGGGTCTGCAAAACAATATACTGCCATGGAACAGGCTGGGGTTGTAGCCAGGCTGACAAGCATACTTCTTCCCTACAGGATATCCACCCTAAAACCTATAAGGTTGTTTACAATAGTAACTATACCCCAGTGAAACAGATAGATAAAGTATGATTTGCTGCCCTAAATTCTATCTAGCATTGTAGTGAGGATTCACTCGACCAACTGGGACACATCAGTATTCACAGCCATTGTCTGAAGTTCCAGTTCCCTGGGTGGAGACAGGCTTTTGACTGTCACTTGCCTTCCACCATCCAGTTCTGCTTTGATGTAAGCCTAAAGTATGTTCAGTCACTAAAAGGGAGCACAGTCAAATCTAACACCTAGGAAGAAATGCCTTACCTTGAGATACTTAAGAAGGGACAGCCAGTTAGCATGTTTTTAACCCCCACCTTTTCACAGAGAAGTCCAGTACTATATCATAGAATCACAGAATGGTTTGGGCTGGAAGAGACCTTCAAAGACCCTCTAGTCCAACACCCTGCCATGGGCAGGGACACCTCCCACTAGACCAGGTTGCTCAAAGCCCCATCCAGCCTGACCTTGAACACTTCCAGGGAGGGGGCAGCCACAACTTCCCTGGGCAACCTGTTCCAGCATCTCATCACCACCCTCATGGTAAAAATAGCCTCTGTCCAATCTAAGTCTACCCTCTTAGTTTAAAACCACTGGTCCTTGCCCAGTACAGGCCCTGGTAAAAAAGTCTTTCTCCATGCCCCCTTTATATATTGAAAGGCTCTCCCTGGAGCCTTCTCCAGGCTGAACAACCCCAGCTCTCAGCCTTTCTTCACAGGAGAGGTGTCTCAGCCCTCTGACAGTACAGCCTTTTATCTGCCACATTAACTACCATGCAGCTGGTTTGAGACCTGCAAAACAGTCCTGCACTGATACTGACTTGTTAAATCTGATTGACCTGCTGCGTAGTGCTCTACTACACTGTCATAGCAGTCCTCTTCCCCTACTGCATGCAATCTAAAACAAATGCTATTATTCATCTTTAGACCTGCAGCCAATTTCTTCACTGTGTATTACGGTCTCGCAATTGTGAACAGCACAGAAGGAGACAGCTGTAAAGAAAAGCCTTTATTTTAGTGCATCTCCTCACTGGGGCTTATGACCAACGGAAAACAAATTCCAAAGAGTTGGTCCTAGGACTCTTAACAAGCCCATCTCAAAACTCTTGCCTACAGCAGAGGAATCACCCCCGCAGGCAGGTGCAGGAAGCCCAGAACAGCAGCAGAGGGATATGCTTCCCAGCTACAGCCCGGTCACTCCATAGGCACAGAGTCCAGCTCATTCAGGAATCGCTGACACTTTCCCATCAGGATCTTGATGGCTTCGCTCACCAGCACATCTGGAGGCAAGATACCCGTCGACTCCACTGAAACTGCACAGAGACACAAGTCAGCACCTCCACGAGGCAGCTTTGGCCTACACCTGGCTCCAGCATTTCTGTCCCTCATCTTCCCTTACACCACACTTCTGACAAGCCAGATCTTCACAGCCAGAGGAGAAGACGTTACATTTGCCGGCAGGATGCACAAACACATTCAATCCCAAAGCCACACCAAATCAGAATCTCAGTAGTGACCCACTGGAATATGAATGTATGAAAGGTGATGATGCAGGGACAAGGGGGAGGGAGAGACCCAGCTATACATGCTGACCAGTCTCTGCTTGTTTGCACAAACCACAGCAGGGCTCCATGTTATGTGGAACATGGGGCACTTACAGATGTAATGGTTTCGTACTCTTGCCAGGCGTACAAGGTTTTTCAGACCCTCGTGACGGAAAACTTCTCTGCTGAATGTGTCCAACCGTGCATTGGCTACTCTTGCGACCTTTTTTCCTAAAGTGGAAAAGATGAAATGAAATAGGCACCTGCAGCAGATGGGTGCATCATGGTCATGGCAGGTGCTTACCCCTCAAACATACATTCCCCCATCAGCAAAGGCAGCAAAGCCATCAATATAAAGAATTAGCATGCCTTCAACATGAAACTCCAACCTGACAGAACTGGTCTTGAACAGTTCCAACCCAAACACAAAGCTTGTATGTACCTCTGGGCAGAACACAAGAAGTCTTCTCCACATTCAGCAAGCTCGCTAACCAGTCTTACAGACAACTGAACAGTACTGGAAACTGCAGTCAGCAGCTGCAGAGCTCTGCAGACAGGCACCCAATGCCTTAGCATTTCAGGGAGATCCCAGTTCATCACCCAACACATCTGCATGTGACAGCCACTCATCCATAAAACCAGGCTCAGAATAGCATGAACAGTTGCTGATCGGCAAGACAACATCACAATGTGCTTTTGTCTCTGCAAGGTTTGGCTCTAATCTCTAATCAGTCTCTGCTAAGGCTTGTAAGGAAAAAGGCACTTTAGAGCAGGAAAAAAAAAAGTACCCTTGATATTCTGGATCTCAATGACTCCAGGGGAAAAGCACTTCTGCAACATCTCAGCTGCCTCATCCTCAATAGGATGCAGGAGCGTAATGTCAGGAAGCAGTCGATAACTAGCTGTGGCCACAGGAGAAAACTTGGCGTGATCTTTACCTGCACAAAGAGTTAAGAGTTAAGGATGAGGACAGGCCTCAGAGAATGAGACAGCAAGGATGCCAGGTCTAAAGTTCAAGGGGGAAAGCCAGTTCTTCACTCTTCTCCTTCACACAGCTGTGCCCTAGTCCAAGCACTTGCATCCCTCCTCCCGCTACCCCAGGACCCACGACTCACCTACACCCTTGACACAGTGCATTAGCACATCTATTTCCTGGCCAGGGCGCAACAGTGCAATGAGGATGTCATCGTGAACAGGTCGGAAGTCAGCATCTGGGAAGAGGTCTGTCTGATTCCCCAAGGGTACCCACGTCATATGTTTACTGTATACTGCGAAGAGAAGCCACAAGCATCAGCCAGCTGCTTTCTCAAAACAGGTTGCTGACCTGTACAGGACTGGAGGTGGTAAAAAGTAAGCTTAGCAGAATGAGAGAATCAGCTCTCTCTGCTCACAGGGCTGAGAGAACAGACCAAATCCTGTCTCCCAAGACCAAAAAAGAAAAAACGGCACCTATTTTTAGGAGAGATCTCACCTTTATGATTGAAATATAGTTCATTAGGATCAGATGATTCCTTGGCTGCCTGAGGGTTTCGTCTGCATTTTATTTTCAGCTGGAACTGCAGAGTATCAATTTCTGTGCCTTCTTCATCTCCTGGGAAGGGGAGAACAGCATAAGCCTCCATGGAAACACACTTCTGCTCAGTTTATGTGACCCTGGTTGCCTACTTTGGGGGAAACCTTCAATATTTCTGTTTGAATCATAGAACTGTTTTGGTTTGACAAGACCTTTAAGATCTTTGAGTCCAACCATTAACCCAGCACTGCCAAGTCCACCACTAAACCACGTCCCTCAGCACCACATCTACAGATCTTTTAAATACCTCCAGAGATGGTGACTCAACCACTTCCCTGGGCAGCCTGTACCAACGCTTGACAACCCTTTTGGTGAAGAAATTTTTCCTAATATCCAGTCTAAACCTCCCCTGCTGCAACTTGAGGCCATTAACTCTTGTCCTAAGACAAGATCCAAGACTCTCACCTTGGTTCCTGTATTCGAAGAGTCGAGGGTCAGCTCGGATAGGGATGAGGCCCAAGCGATGAGCCAGAATTTCATCCTGCACAATGGATGTGTTGTTGTATACAAAGACTTTCTCTACAGCCATCGTTGGCACCTCAGGGAGATGAGAGATCAAATCAGCGTGACAACTAATGCCAACAGAATATCCAACTAGTGTCCCTTCTCTCCCAGAAATAAATGCCCTGCAGACTCTTTTCAGTGCTATTTCTGCCAAACCCGGCTACCCAATATATCCCCTTCTCTGTTGTTTTTTTTTTAAACAAACGACCACAAGAAGCGAAGGGCAGGCTGACCCACAGACACCGCCGGCAGCACCCTTAAAAGCCACGAGCACTATTGCTCGTGCTGCTAAGGCCCTGACTCTGGAGTCCTGACACGTGTGCGGAGCCAATCTGCGCTGCTCTTCCAAACCCAGAGGCTGTCCGCAAGGGCTGACATAAGGCAGGGCCCTCCCCGCTCCCCCTCCCTCCAGCCCCCTGTTCCGAGGCCGGCACCTCCAGGCCTTCCCCGCCCCGCCCCGGCGAGCCGCGCTCCCCGCCTGCTCCCCCCGCCCGCAGCGCTACCTCGGCGAGCAGGATGCGGCGGAAGGCGTTAGCGATGGCGGCGTCGATGCCCACCATGTCGAACTCCAGCGCGCCCTCCTCCTCGCGGATGATGTCCACGCGGAACGCCTGCAAGGGCCACACGCCGCGGGTCACGTCGGGCGCGGCGCGCGGGACCTGACATCCCCGCACGCCGCCCCACCCGCCGGCGGCCGGCACCCACCTCCTCGAAGCGCCGCTGGTCCCAGGCGTCCTCGTAGCCGGGGTAGTTGCCGGGGAAGTCGGTGGTGTGGACCTGCGGGGAGGCAGGCGGGGGACCGTGAGGGGACCAGGGCCAGGAGCGGGCACCCCCCGCCGCCCCGCCCCGCCCCACTCACGTTGCGGACCCCGAACTCGCCCAGCACCACGCGGTCCCGCATCTCGTCGGTGCGCCGCTTGGCCGCCATGGCCGCCGCCGCCAGCGGGGGGACTGGGGGGGCGGTGCTCCCCGGCACGTGACGCGCCTCCGCCCGCCCACGCGTGGCCCCGTCCCTTCCGGATAGCGCGGCCCTCCACTGCCGCCGGCCGGCCTGGGGTCCCCGCAGTACCGCATTCCTCCCGTCCGCACTGCCACCCCCTGCGCTATGCCCCCACGCTGTCTCCTCATTCCCCAACCTCGCTGTGCCCTTCCCCGCCCCGCACCACACACAAGATGGCGGCGGCACCCCCCACCCCCGCGCAGCCTCGCGAGAGCACGGCGGCTCTGCCTCTGCTACGTCACATCCGGGTGCTCCGCGGCTGGCGAGCGGCGGTGGCCAGCGGGGCGCGCGCGAGGTGGCCACCATGTCCGCGCCGGGGGCGGCGGCGGCGGCCGCGGGTGGCGGCAGGAGTGGCACCACCGCTGAGTGGGGCGGCTTCGAGGACAACATGCAGGTGGGGCCGGGCCGGGGGTGGCGGCGGCGCTGAGGGCCGAGCCGAACGGGTGCTGACGCTGTCTGCCCCGGCGCAGGGTGGCGGCTCCGCTGTCATCGACATGGAGAACATGGACGACACGTCGGGCTCCAGCTTCGAGGACATGGGGGAGATGCACCAACGCATGAAGGAGGAGGAGGAGGAGGAGGAGGCGGAGGGCGAGGCGGGGGCCGTCGAGGAGGAGGACGGGGAGTTCCTGGGCATGAAGGGGCTGCGGGGACAGCTGGGCCGGCAAGTGGCTGACCAGGTGAGCGCAGCCCTCTGCAGCCCCCAGCCCCGGGGCGCATCCCCTGCCCGCCCGGCCGCTCCCAGCTCCCTTCTCTCCGCAGATGTGGCAGGTGGGGAAGAGGCAGGCCTCCAGGGCCTTCAGCCTCTATGCCAACATCGACATTCTCCGGCCCTACTTTGACGTGGAACCTGTCCAAGTGCGCACCAGGTAGGCAGGGCCTGGCTTGGCCATCTCCACCGGGGGGCATGGGGGAATGGGGGGCTGGCGGCTTCTTGCTGGCAAGAGGCTGTGTCGTCCCCCCCCAGAGCGAGCAAGCTGGGGTGGGCTGGCAGCAAGGCTCAGATATGGAGAAACACACTATGCTTTGCCCCAGTGTCCTGAACGAGGCCCCCAAGTGGCCTGGCAGCCCTGTCATCTGTCACCCAGCATTGCTGCTCAGGGCAGGAAAAAGGGCTTTGGGACATCTTCAGTCTTTTACTACTCAGCTGCATTATGTGGCTTCCGTTGGGTTTGAAACACAACTGTGTCCAGAAAGGCAGTTTTGTGAGGCTGGATGAAGAAAGGTGCCTTTCCTTGTTCCTGTTCTCTCAGTGATCTCTAATCCCCGAGTGGATCCCTTTTATTTAATTCCCCCCCAGCAAAGTTAACCCACTGACAGTAAAGTTTTTCTCCTCTAGTTACCGTATGCGGCCCTTTAGAAGGGGTCTCTGTCCCCCAAGGCCTGTGACCACAGCAGACCACACTGGCGATGGGTGTGTGGAATGTTTTACTTTTGAAGCATTTTGTTAACCATCCTCTTGTCCTCCTTCCTCCTGATGTCATTCTCTGCTTTGCTGTAATGCAGACTGCTGGAGTCCATGATTCCCGTGAAGATGATTAATTTTCCACAGGTGAGTTCCCTTTTGCTGAGTCAGACTCTGTGGCCCAAGTGAGTGTCCCACAGACACCTTGTAAAACTTAGGTTCTTAATAACATGGACTGAGTTTATTAGGTGTTCATCTCCCTGAAAATGCTGGTAAACCCTTTCCAATGGTTGTTCCAAACCCCATTCTGCTACCTTTAGTGCTGGTACAGTTCTAGACTTCACTTATCCCATTTCTGCATCCTGTTTAATACCACTTTGACTCCTCAACACACAGCCTATTCTGCCTGGCTCCTGCCAGCAATGGCCTTGCTATTACTCCTCAGGTGGACAGGCACTTTTCAGGCCACTTGGAGTGGGAAGCCTGGTATTCAGGAGCACTAACCAAACCTTCCTTCATCTGTCTCCTCCTGTAGAAGATTGCAGGCGAACTTTACGGACCCCTCATGCTGGTTTTCACACTGGTGGCCATCCTTTTGCATGGGATGAAGACCTCGGACACCATCATTGTATGTTGAGTCTCAGTGATAAGTCTGTGGTTTGACCTGGCTCTGGATTGCTAGAATGATATGAGAAAGGGAGAGGAAACCTTCTCCATGACTGAATAGCATCTTGCTGAAAAGCAGATTGATTTGAGGAAGAGCCTGTTGATTTGGGGATGGGAGGAAGGATGCATCAGAAAGTCTTGATGCTCTGCTGCTTGGAGAGCTGGGGTGTAGGTCATGTAGCACCCTGGATGCTGCTAGCTAGCTATTTGATTATGCCTAGAAAGGTGCTGGGATCTCTCTGTGGTGGAATTTGGGTGCTGGCAGGTCACTACTTTGAGTCGTCCTCATCCTGACACTGTCTCCACAGAGGGAAGGCACACTGATGGGCACAGCCATTGGCACCTGCTTTGGTTACTGGTTGGGTGTCTCCTCTTTCATCTATTTCCTGGCATATCTGTGCAACGCCCAAATCACGATGGTGCAGATGCTGTCACTATTGGTATGTACAGATGGGGATGCCCCAAGGGGTGGGTTGGCTGTGTGGTGTTTCAGCACAGGGTTGGCCTGTGAGCTTTGCCCAGAGAATGGGAGAAGTCCTTGTAAGTCAGTGGTCCCAGCTGACTGCACTGGGACAATCTGGAATTCCAGGATGCTCTTCTGACATGTCCCATCCCAGGCACAGCAGTAGGACAAAGGCAGTTCCTTCAAATTGCTTTGCATTTCCTGATGTGAGAGCCTGGTAGTAAAAAAAGAGATTCCAATTTCTTTGGAATCGGAGGCTCTTTCCTTTGTTTTCCCAAGTTGTTGTAATCTCTGACATTCATGTGAATCCTTCAGACATTATCTGGGTGTGAACTGCTGTTAAAATTGTTGTGCTCGTTGACTCTTTGGCATTGAATGAGTGGTTTGTGAAGCTTTGCCTTGGTGAAGCGTTGCAGGAACAGGTGACTTGTGCTCTTGATCAGTGGCCCTTTGTGTGGGACTGACGCTTGTAACATGGACATTTTTGTTTTGTCAGGGCTATGGCCTTTTTGGACACTGCATTACTCTCTTTGTCACCTATAATATCCACTTCCACTCCCTCTTCTATATCTTCTGGTTGGTTGTTGGTGGACTCTCTACACTACGAATGGTAAGGGACAGGCAGCCTGGGGCCCTCTTCTTTTGGAGGCAAATAAAGGGGGAGGGAAGCGTTTCCTTTCTGTTCCTTGGGCCAGGCAGTTCATTTCATAGCCAGTCAGGCTGCCGTGAAGAACAGCATTTCTGCTGTTGGGTCATTTGGCCACTGGTGTATGGAGGTGATGCTTGGCTTAATATCCTCATACATTCTAACAGCTGCAGGAGGTTTGCTGCCTTACAGCCCCTGCTGCTGTGGAGAGCCATGCCTGAGCATCCTGAACTCTTGACAAGACTGGGCAAGGATCACCTACATGAAACAAAGTTAGATTAGTCTGAATTTAGTGATGCAAACTGCAAAAAAAGGCTCAGAGCCATGTTTCCACTGGCTCTTGTTATTTAGCTCATCCTCCTGACTGCAGTGCCAGAGGCTCAGGTAGCCGCTACCTTGCCTCTAATCTCCACCTCTCTCCTAGGTTGCTGTGTTGGTGTCACGCACTGTGGGGCATACCCAGCGGCTCATCCTGTGCGGGACTCTTGCTGCTCTGCACATGCTTTTCCTCCTCTATCTGCACTTCGCTTATCACAAGGTGGTAGAAGGTAAGCAAGGGAGATATGAAGATGTATCCTGTTAGATCTGGGGGAAGGAGAGTTGCTTTTTGTTGTCTCTGAGAGAAAGGATGGACAGTGTGGATCTGACCTGAGGGTATCTGTGCCAGTTTGCAACCCAAGAGTGACCAGCAGTAGCTTTACTAGAGGAAGCTGTCGAAGTAGGGCAGCAGGTAGATGTGGGGTAGTCTCTGTGCACTGAGTTTTAGTACTTGCAGTACTTAAGACCTAAGTTGTGAGGCAGGATGCTTATTCTTTCCCCACAAGTAAAGTGTTACAGCACTGACTATTCTTGCATGCAGATGTTCAGTCCCTTCCTGAATCTTGCTGAAGTCAGGTTGCTTATCTCTGAACAGGAAACATGTCATAAGTCTTCTGCCTTCTTTGTGTAACACCTTTTTTTAATCTTGTGTTGTACACTGCTGATGACAGAAGCTGCATCTTCCCTAGTCAGTGCTGTTTACGAGGCTATATGTATTCAGGTCCCCTTATAAAAAAAAAAAAAAAGCCCTTTCTGAGTTTAGGCAGCCAGATCTGTTCATGGTATTGCAGCTAAATCTACATAATTTGGTGTTACAGCACAATATTACAAGTCCTGTTAGATGCAAATATTGTTCTTTCCTGGATCCATTCTTATGGCAAAGTTTTTGAGCTCTGATCTGCAATTTTTCAGCAGATGAAATAATAGAAAATTGCTTGGAGTATATTTGTTATCCTTCAAGGATCTCCAAGACTGATTATCACTGACGGGAACTGGAGGACACTTGCATTGGTACATGTCTTTCCTGCCAAGCAGGGGCTATGTTTGCACTGTAGTGACAAAAATTCTGCGTTGCACCCCCAGCTGCAGTTCCTGATGTGAGTCCGCAAGTGTATGTCAGGAAGAAAGCAAAGAATGGGTCTAAGAGGAGGGTCTGTGCTGGGATGAGGTGGGGAGAGGATTTTATCAAGCTGCCTCAGCAAAGCAGTATCCCCGGCAATGTCTGCATTTAGGTCAAACAGGAGGGGACTGGATCTAGTACCCTCCAGATGAAAGGATCCACGTTCTTCTTGGGAACACACAGTTTCCCTGCTCCAAGGACAAGCTCTGATCTGTATCCTCTGGATGGAGGTGTTTACTGCTGTTCATTTTTTGGGGCTAGATGTCTCCTCCCATCACCTCCAAGTGCTTCAAATGTCTTGGGCCCTGCCATCAGCAGCCACTACCTGGCCAGAAAGAAAAGCAAGAAGAAACATGCCATCTGCATCTGAACTAACTCTTGCCACTCTCCCCTTTTTTCTGTTTTCTGCAGGTATCCTGGACACATTGGAAGGACCCAACATGCCACCATTTCAGAGAGTTGCCAGAGACATTCCAGTTGTTTCCAATGCTGTATTGAACACAACAGCCAAAGCCATTGCATTGACCCTGTAGTTTCACAGACTTGGACTTGCTTCCTTCAGTACTTTCAGGGCTGCATAGGGCCATAATAACCTGCTGCCTCTTAGGAAACTGGACAGAACAGCAGGAAGAAGACTTGGTTTTGTTTTCCTGGACCTGTCCTTTGGGTTGCAGTTTCGGGCAGCTGAGTGGACTGCACCTCAGTGACTCAGAAGTACACTCTTCCCCCACCCAGGTCTGGGCTGTCTCGAGTAGAGTGGTTCTGTTGCCTGTATGTTTAGCTGGGATTTCCCAGCGCAGTTTGTTCCTTGCCCCTCTTTCTGCTTGCTGATGTAACCCCAGGGTTATCTGCCCTGTTCCTGTCCTGAAGAGGGAAGAATTAAATTGATGTTGGTGCTGAGTGATGTCTTACATTTGAGCCTACTTGTGTAGTGGGAGAGTGGTGTTGGGTCTCTATGCCTTTATCTGTCCTGTCCTAGACTCACAGCAGGATTCTTTACAATGTTCTGATGTCCTGCTTCAAATGTTCTGGGATATGTGGCCTGACCTGTGCACCTTTTCTGTAGCCCAAAAGGCACAGGAACTCTAGTTTCTCTGGAGATTTTCAGGAGCAGCATGATGTTTAACCACATTTTTTTCCTTGTCATGTTCCAGACTGATCCTGCTTTTTCACTTGGTCTAAGCTGCTATCTCATCTCAACGTCCCTTCTCCCATGTATGTCAGAAATGTGTCTGTCCCTGTGCTTCCATAGCACCTATTCTTACCACCCTTGTGCCTGTGTTGCTCTGTGGGACAGCAGTTCTCACTGCACAGGCAGCATATTTGTGCATGGTCGTCTGTGGATATTTCCACTGAAGAGGCCACATCACCTCAGCTCACCCTCATGCAGCTTGCTCTCTTGTCTCCCAGCCAGAAGTCTGTCACCCCATTGCTCTGAGCTGGAGCAGCAACCTGCTCCCCCAGACGCAGTCTGTCTGCTGTGTACTGTCTGGCTTTTCAAGCTGAGTCTAGGCCTTATTTCTCAAAGGACTCCTGGAGCCTCGAGAATCTCTGGCAAACTTTTTCCCAGCATTTCCATTAAACAAGGGGAGAAATGGAGGAGTGTACAATCATAATAGATTTGGCACATTTACCTCCAGCATACTGATGTAGGAAAGCCCCAGTAAGGATGGGGAAGCAGAGCAGCCCAGCCTAGGCTTACTTGCACTGCAGTAACTCATAGTTGCATAGTGCAGATGTAGCCTTCCCTCACTGCTTTAACTTGACCTGGTCCAAGAATGGAAAGCTGTTAGCTGCTATAAGGCTTTTACCTTCTCCCTGTAGCTCTGGATGGCTGGGGGAGGAGCCACTCCTCAGAGTTCACCCTTATGCTCAGGCTGGAAAAAAATACCAAGGTGTTTCCCTGTCTTGGTGTACCCACAAATTAGCTGTGCACAAGGCAGCTAGCATGTCAGAACTGCACTCTTTGGTCCCTCGTTCATGTTAGTGGGACAGATGCAGCTGTAGTGGCATTTGGACTAGGGCCAAGGTGCAATGAAAGAGAGGAAGAAAGCACAAGCAACTGTTGTCAGGCTGGTCATCTGCTTCAGTTAAAATAAAAATGTCACCAGATAGGACTTGAGCATTTTCAGTCACAAACCTACTTCCCTCTCCTTATTCCTGAGTTCCTAATTTGTTCCCCTTCCAAGAGCAAGAAGCTTGTCTGCTAACAAGCACATACATAATAGACATGTTTGCTCACTCTCTTCTCCTGTCCTGTCCCACTCACCTTGGGAAGCCCCATTTTCGCTGAAGCAAGTTATTTGGGGGAATCAAATTAATTATTTGGGCTGGTAGTCTCCACATTTGTTTGGACCAGTTGAACCACTTTAAGCTCCTAGAATTTCCATTACTTTCAAACTTGACAAAATGTGTTAGTTTGTAATGCATCATGACTCTGGTATTTCCCTCTTTATAACTCAACGGGACGCTGGTTTCTAATTTGCACTTCTTGCCTTGGCAGCCTAGAGTGGGTCTGTTTCTCTTGGTGCAAACTCTCCAAGCACAGGCAGGGGGGAAAGAAAAGAGAAAGAGACAATTGTCACTAGAATAAGTCCAGCCAAGAAGAAAAATCATTCTGTGCCAATCTATCACTGCTGGTCTATGGGCACTGTTGAATAAGAGCTGTGCTCCCCTCCCACACCTAGCCACTTAAATCAGAGGGATGGAACTGTGCCCTGTGTTTTCACTCAAAGCACAGGAGCGAGCAGCAAGCAAAGTCTTTATGCTTCCCCTGCACAGCTTTTGTGTCATGTCAGCTGGGGAGAGATGACCAGTGTGACAACCAACCACCCCCTCAGAAGCTGTGGGGCTCGCTCTGCTCCTGTTCTTCAGTCATGATTAATTCTTTGTGCAGCAGCAGCTGGAAGCTGAACTGTTCTGTACTGCCAGAAATTCAGCACTCGGCTGAGAGCTTCAGCATCTCTTTTTGCTGACAGAGAGGAATGCACTTTTGCAGGGTATTGCATGTGTGCTGCAGTTCCAGTGAGCATGCTAAGCACGCAGCTTTAGTAAAGTCCTTGTGGGGGGGCATCTCGGTGCTTAGTCAAGTCCTCTAGTTACCAGGACAAGCCTTACAGCCCTATCATTACAGACTATCTGTCTTTGTTTCCTGCCATGGCCCTTGCAGCACATATGAAATAATTTTCTCCTTCCTCCTTTGTGGCAAATCTGAAATAATTCCCCCCTATTGCCTCCCCCTTTTGAGGATGGGTAGCTCTGTGAGAACTGTGTAAGCCCAGTTTTATTAAATATGAAATAAACATATAAAGCTGTCAGACTAGAAAGAGGAAGATAAAACATACATTAAAGCATCTATGACCTCCTCCTCTTCTTTGCAGTACCTGGGAGTCCAACCCTTCTTACAGTCCATCCTTGTTGCACTAATTGTCACCTTAGTTGTGTTTTGGGTTATAGGTAGGCTGTTTCTTCTCCCATTTGTTTTCCTTCCTGCACCTAGTCTCACTCCAGCTGCTCCTCATCCACTGTTTTCCTCTGTTTATGTGTTAGCTCTTAACGGCATGTCCAGAGAGTCAACTCTCATTCCTTACGCTCCCAGTAGGTAAACAATAAACTACCTTCCTCATACCTTCTGGGTATGACAAGGAAGCAATCTAGTTCTTCACAAAATACCACTGCTAAATTCCCCTCTGCATAGCCATTAATTAGGTCTAGTGAGCCAAAGCTTTGAACCATTAGCTCCTGTGCCACTTTTCCCAATGTATTTGAGCGTAAAGCAAGGTAAGATGCTTGTCTCCTCAATGTGCTCTCGCTCCTGACAACAGGCAGTGGAGATGCCAGCACTAGGGCATCTTCATCAATGTTTTAGGGCCGCTGCTGTCAATTGAAGTGGGACACTTCCCAGGGGCTCTCCTCCAAGCACCTCTCTAATAATAGCCGGTTTAACAAAGCATGGGTTAATTAGTGCCTGGAGGTAATTGCAAGGTGAGACTGAGTGCAGTTTTCCAGTTGACCTGTGCTGATCAGCAGCTGGTATTTTCTGGGTCATACCCCTGCCCGCCACTCTGACATCCAGCCTCTGCCCCTTGCAGCCCTGCGATATGAAGGATGCTGTTCTCACCTGGACAATTTAATGTGACCTTAGAGATCAGTCGCTCCTTTTTTGAAAGCCATCACCTGTACCATAGCCAGATGCTTGCAGCTGCTGCTCATACCCCAGCACAGATGTGTTGCCAGGCCAGTGGTCTGTTCTTGGCATGCATTGCAGGTACAGTATCAAGCCCATGCATTGCTGTGCAACAGGGAAACACAGAGAGGTGTAGATAGCTCTAGAGAAGAGCAATGGATTACTTGAAGGGCATGGTGACACCTATGCTGTAAATTAGATTCTGCAGCCAATGTCTTAAAGCTGACATCCAAGTCCAGCTTCTTATCTGCTGCTCCCTTTGTCTCATTCAGTACCTAACATGCAGCCCTTGGCTCAGATGACCTGCTCCTCCGTTTCAGTGGAGGAGAATTGCTTCATGTCCCCCTCCACATCCTATTTCCCCCCTCGCTTCCCATCCCCTCTCTCCCACCCTGGCCTGCAGTGAAGCCTGGGTTTGTCCCAGAGTTACCCACCGGACTGGAATTCACTCGAGTGCTGCTATATGCAGCAGCCAGATTAGTTACGTGCAGAAAGCTGCCTACTTAGGCGGTTTAACCTAATTTCCACATCACTGGCTTCCTTTTCCAGCTCAGTGGAGTTGAAAACACAGGGGCCCTGCTTCCTATTTCTCTCCGAGTACAGGATTACCTGACGGGGGGAGAGAGGGGACAAATCCCTCTGATCCATGCGTGTGAACTGGCAGGGGTGAGGTACGCCACTCACACCTGAGCCGGGGCTGAGGCTGAAGGCTGCGTGCTCATGGGGATACGGAAGCCTGCAGCACCTCTCTAACCCTCCACCTTTCACCGGCTGCCTCCCAGCACCAGCTCCACAAGCCCTGGGCCATGAGGAACGCTTCACACTGACCTCCCCATTTGGCCGCGGGGCCAAGCTCGAGGTGTAGCGGGTTTAAGCAGAAGTGTCACCGAAGCCGGTTAAAGACTGCTGTTCCTCAGAGCAAGAAGCACCCAGAGTATGCCATGGCCCAATGGCTTTGGCCCCTTCCCAAGGCAGGAGCGGGGCCAGCCAGGAGAGCCCTCCCGAGAGACTTCTCCCACGCTGCCTCCCCTCCTGCACCCCCTCAGCACCCGGGACACAGCCCCCGCCGGCCTGGGCCCTGCCATGGCCTCAGGGTGACGGGCAGGAGCTGGCGGGCACTGGCGTTACCCCGCACGGGCTTCGAGTGATGCCGGCACACAAGATGGCGGCGGGTGACGCCGGGTGGGACGGGGGTTCCTTCCCTCCCGCCCCCTTCCCCGGCGGGGCCCAAGGGGAGGGCAGCAGGCGGCGGGAGCCCGCCCCGGGCGGTAGGAGGGCCCGGAGCGATGGCAGCGGCAGGGAGGAGGCGGGGCGGCCCGGCAGGTGCGGGCGGAGCGGGGCGGGGCGCGGCGGGACTGCCCGGCCCTCTCCCGGCGGTGCTGGCGCAGCGGGGCGGTGCGGCCCCGCGGGGCTCAAAGCCCGGCGCCGGTTCGGATTAGCCCCCGCCGATGGCTCCCCCGGGTCCCGCCACCCGCGGAGCGGTGGCGGCCCCACCGGGTGGAGCGGGGCGGCCCGGCGGCCGCCGGTAGGGCTGCGCGGTGACGCCTCCGGGGCCGCGGTGGGCCGGGCCGGGACTGCCCGGCGGCAGCGGCGGCGTTGACGCCCGCCCCGGCCCGCAGCGCGCAGCGCGGCTTCCCCCCGGCGCCCAGCCGCCGCGGCGGGATCGGCGGGCGGCGGCGGGCTGCGGCTCCCCGAGCGGGGGGAAGATGCTGCCGGGGTCCATCCAGATCTCTGGGGAGACGCTGTCAGGGGCAGAGATCCGGGACATCTGCGAGAGCCTGCGGGAGAACTCGGTGCGGCTGCTGTCGCTGCGCGGCTGCCAGCTCTCGGAGCGGGACTTCGGGCACGTCTGCCGGGGGGCGGCCGAGTCCCGCTCCCTGGCCCAGCTCAACCTCAACCTGGGCATCGTCTCCAACATCAACCGCGTCAAGCAGCTGGCCGAGGCCCTGAAGACAAACCGCTCCGTCCAGTCCCTCTTGTGAGTACCGCGGGGCGGGGGAGCCCCTGGCCCCCTCCCGGGCCGGATCCCGCAGGGGCTCGCAGCCCCGGGTCAGCCTCTGCATCTCAGTCTCCTCAGAGGGCAAGCGCCCTTGCCGTTGCAGAAGGTAACCCCTCGCCCTTCACCCGACTGAGGGAGAGCCACCTTTGCCCCCTCAAGCTGGGCACGGCCCCGGCTGTCTGCCCCGGCCGCTCGGTGACAGGGGCTGCTTCTGCCCCGCTGGCATCCCCTGCACCCCCTCGTCCCGGCTGGGAGAGGAGGGTCACTGTAGCAGCCAGCTGACCCTCACAGCAGAGGCTTCCCAGCGCTTTTTCCCCACCTGGGGTTAGGATTTGTCATACACATTTCGTCTGCTTCTCCCTCCCCATCGGGTTAGTTAGCTCCCAGGAAGAAGGCAGCTTAGTAATTTTCCCTTTTACCTGCACAGCCTCCATGGGAGTCCTCTGACAGATGCAGGCTTGGCCCTCCTCAACCCTGCTCTCTCCATCCACCCCTCACTGGTGGCTCTGGATCTAGGAGACTGCATGCTGGGTGATGAAGGCATCAACCTCATCTGTGGGCTCCTGCCACCTGACGGGGCCAAGTCTGGTAAGCACCAGGGGTTGTGGGCTGCACGATGACCAGTGGAGCTTCACATGGAGCAGATGCATGCAGCAGTACATCCTCAGCCCTGGAGGAGGCAGGCTCTGTAGTTTGTCTGGCCTGAGGAATTTCTTTCCCTAACTTGAGTAAAGCAGAAAAGCCAAGCAATAGAGGAGCAGTTCCCTCGGGCAGGCATGGGCTTTCTGCTATTGATCTGTCCTGCTGGTGGTTTGGAGCTCAGGGACCAACAGGCTGCTTCTGGTTCATGACAGAAGCATTTGAAACTGGAGGAGGGGACAGCTTGGACTTTGAATTTATTATTTTGCATTTACTTGTTGATAAGGACCATAGAATAAATACATGGTGTGCATGGACATAGCCTTAGTGCCAAGACCCAGATCTTTGCAGGGGGTGATCTTTGATGGTCAGAGGCCAGTGGGCCAGTTAAGCTGAGAGCTGGCATGTTCTGAGATACCACCACCCCTTTCTCCAGACTCTCAAAGTGTTTTCCACCTCTCCCCAGCACCTTCTCCCTTTGCTCACAGTGTCACTGATGCTATTATCTCTGCTGACCACCCTGCCCCGGTGCAGGCTTCAGAGCCTACTGTCCCTGTTTTCCTCTTTCCAACCTTGTGCCACCTCCTTCTCCTGATCAGTCACCTTTCACACTCCTTACTTGTTTCCATTGCGTTTGCTATTTAGGGTAAGGAGGACACAGGCTGGGAGAGCAGAGAAATGGGGCAGTCACAGCATGGGCAAATGAAAGGCTACTGCTGAAGGCAGTGAAATATTTTACTGATCAGTGAAAATATATGGTGACAGTTGTCAGAGCAAACCAGACCCTTTAGCCCGTTGGAGTACAGGGGACACAACTCAAAGCTGTTCTGGTTAGATGAACTAGTTCCCCTGTGACTGCTCTGGTGACTCTAAGGCTCTGGTTTGGCTTCTCTCTCTTCTCTAGGCCTCAAAGAGCTAACGCTGAGTGCTAACCCGGGTGTCACAAGCAAAGGCTGGGGACGCCTGGCCATTGCAGTGGCTCACAGCTCACAGCTCCGTGTGCTGAACCTGGACTACAACCCCCTAGGTAAGCTGGGGGGCCAGGGAGGAGGAGCAGGAGACACTGCACTCCTGCTTCTCATCATTTGTGTGATTTGCACTGGTGGGTGGCTGGGGACTGAACTGTAGAAGAGTGGCAGAGCACAACCAGCAGGATGGAGCAGTTTCTTGCATAGGTCCCTTCTAGTCCCTGGCAGCAAGATCGCCCTGCCAGGTGCCCTCACCTGTAGGGAAAGCCAGCATTGCTGCTCTGCTTGTGTGAGGTGGCCACGTGCCCTGCAGGGAGGCGCAGAAAGGAGGTTGTGCCTCGCCCGCTCCACCACCTTTGTCATTAGGTTTGACCTTCCACATCTCCCCTGTTCCTGAAGCCCTGGGCACCAATGTTGGCTTGGCAGATGCAGTATGTCCCTCCCACTCCCCCCTTCATCTTCCTGGTGGAGCAGGGAGGAGGAGGATGAGAGCCTGGCACTCGTTGCCGTAGAAACCAACTCTCTCCAGCTCTGCTGCAAGGTGGTGAGAAGGAGACCAGGCCATGCCTCCCTGAGCACTAGCAGGGCACTCCTCACCCCAGCTGGAAACAGGGCCTCCCTCCAGGTCCTGTCTCTCTGGCCAGGTACCTCTTCTTGAGCAGGAAGGGCCCCAGAGTGTTACCTGACAGCAGCCTGTTTGTTTTTTTTTTTCCCAAGATGTCACAGTTTTATGATGTTACAGTTTTACGGTATCTTGGCATTTGCTGAGGAACAGCAGGAGAACACACTGGAGTCTTGTCTCTTCATCATCATCAATCTTTAATGCTCCTGGTCATGCTGCATCCACCCCCAAAACTCTGCCCCCTTTCCAGGGAGGTAGTCTGTCAGCTGGTACAGAGTCCTCTGTCCAGCAACAGCCTCCCCCTAGACTGAGGTATTCAGCTCCTTATTCTGCATCTGGAATGCCTTACAGGGACTGTTAAAGGTCCTTGCATCCTTGAGTAGGAAGGAGATTTGGGAAGATAAGTTCCTTGGGGAATAAAAACAATTTCACTGTGTTTCTTTGCATTCCACCTACTAATCAGTGACTGCTCCCAGAACCACAAAATGGTGCACCTTTACCTTGTCTGTCTTCTCTGTTAACAGCTTTCCCCACCCCCTCCCCCCCTCCCCAAAAGTTACTGAGATTTGGAGGTTGTCTGATGGCAGAAATACTCAGAGGATGTTTCCATGACAGCCCCAAGCCCATGAGGGTATGTGGTATTACATGAGGGAAGGCAGGCACTGCTGATAGCCCTGGTTTGCTTCTGCCACAGGTGACCAGGTAGCAGGGATGCTTGCCGTCGCTGTGGCCTCCAGTCGAACCCTCGAAGTTCTGGACTTGGAGGGAACAGGACTTACCAACCAGTCAGCCCAGGTATGACAGCCTATGATTACAGCATAAATGATGTCTCAAGGGCATAGGTCTTGGCCATCTATAGAGGCCCTAGGAACTATACTTGCCACCATCTCCCTCCATGAGTCCACATGCACCCCTTTCCCTCCCTGCGCCCAGGGGTGCTGTTGGATTTGGCCACAGGAGGAGCTAGTAAGCCACAGCTCTGACCTCGGGCTCCTGGGTCTCCCTTAAGTTGGCAGGGAGAAACACATGGCTCTATTTGTAGTTTGGTTTTCTTGGAAGGGGTTGGACTTGTGACTGAGGATCAGAGCTAAAGCTCTGTGGACAGATAGGGGCCAAGGCTTGGTAGCACAGGCTCTTCTCTCAGAGCCCCAGCTCAGTGGTAAGAGGGGACTAGCCTGGATATGCAGCAGCAATGGAGTGTAGAGTAGTCCCTTCCTCTTCAGACGGAGCCAGGAAATCCAGGCTCAGCTCTTCCCACAGAAAGATGGGAAGTTCTCGGGCTCAGAAAGACTGGCAAAGGGAGAGGTAGGAAGAGGAGAGCTGCAGGGAGACAGAGCATTGAAGCTCTTTCTGCTCAGCCTAGCTGCTGTTTGTGCTGCTTTGTCAGCTTGTTTATCTTGTTCTCCACCCAGACCTTGCTGGACATGGTAGAGAATTACCCCACAGCCCTACGAACACTCATCCTGGCAGAGAACAACATTAGTCCCGAGCTGCAGCAGCAGATCTCTGACCTGCTCTCAGAGGGTGAGGAAGAGGAAGAGACGGAGGTTCGTGAAGTCACAGCCAGGGAGAAGAACCCCTGGATCTGCCAGAACAGTAAGAGCTTTGGGATCTGGGTGGTGGGGTTGGTGAATGGGGTCTGTCTGTGAACTGGAATCCAGGCAGCCTCCAGGCGCAACCTTCATGTTAAATAGCATGGGGCTGAGCTGCGCTTGGAAAGGCAGCCTCCAAGGACAATGCGGCTGCTGCAAAGAGTGGAAACGGTACCTCAGAGGTGTTTTCCCTGATGCTGCAGGAACGAAATCTTTGTGCAAAGTCTTAAAACTCAAGGGCAAGAGCATTAAAGATCTCGGGGGCCTTTGCCAGATATCCTAGCCAAAACTCATGTCATTCCTCACTGCTTCCAGAACCTCCCTGCAATCTGCACAGCATTAGCTATTCCCATCTCTGCATCCCAAACATGTGAAGGGTTAGCCAGGTGCCATAGCCTGTCTGTAAAAGAAAAAAAAGGTATATTATGGAGATTGCAGTAGCCTGTTGTGTATTTATTGTATATATGATGTTGTATATTATCATGCCTATCTTGTGATCCTGCTGGTTTGATGGGGGTTTTTTTACCTTTAGTTGTCCTTCCCAGTTCTCGTATCAGACTAGCAACAGACAAGCACGACCACTCCCTGGGCCTCAAAGCATCTGGATCCTCATTTATTAGATCCATAAAAATCTTTTATGCACAGCTCTGGCCAAGTTTTGGATCCAGTTTCCAGAAATTGATCCCCAAAATAGAGACCCCATGCAACAGTTTTGAATGTGTAGGACTCTGGATCTGAAGCACAGGGGTACTAAAGATCTTCTCCCTCATCCAGGAAAAAAACAATTTTTTTTCTGTTTAAAAAGGTTTCTGGATGGGAAACTGGTACCCTGCTGAGTTTTCATACTTGCTATGCGTGCCCATCCTCCTTGCAGCTGATTTCACGTGGCGTGGGGAGAGTTGCAGCGTTCCTGGCTGGTGCTCTGTGCCATCGCAGAGCCAGCAAACTGCCGTCACCTTCCTGAGGCAGACAGGGGAGGGCTGCACAAACCCTCCATTCATGCTGTACAAAAAGTCAGGATTTCCAGGTCTCTGCTGCCCTAAAATGGCTGCTTGCCTGCTGCATTCCCGGCTCTTGGGAAGGCAACATCACCACCCTGCGTGGGTTTGCTTGGCTTGTAGCCTGCTGCCTGTCCCACCTGGACACTGTCTCTCTAGCTGAAAAGACACCTGGTGAGTGCAGATTTAAAGGTCCGTGCAGGGCTGGATAAGGGCACAGCTGGGTCAGAACAATCAGTATCACCTGAAAGCGTATGTGAGGAGGGTTTGGACCTATGTTCCTCTTGACAGCCAAGATAACAAACATAGTGCCCCTCCCTGGGCTCTTGCTGCTGTCTCTGCCTCCTCCCCCCCAAAAAAAACCCCACAACCCACCACATCAATTCTGTTCTGCTGTGTGGTCAGAGCAGACCGAGTTACTCCTTAATCTCACAATCCTCTCAGCAGTTCGCTTCCCACCCTGCGGTGCTCCAATTCCTCCTCCTCACCTCTGGACCTGAAGCGCAGCTCCGTGCTCTCTGGCAGCCCAAATGGCTCATGGTTTTCTCCCTCTCTCACTACAGATTCCAGCTCCCAGATGGTCCTGATGACGTCAGGTCTTGGTGACAGCCTCTTAGCAGAAACAGAAATGTAGCTGGGCTACCCTGCCTGCTTCTGCAGAGAAAAGCACCGTGCCTCCCGGGGAGTGTGTGTCTGCCCTGCCTCCCGTGGGCTGCCCCAGCCGTCTCCTCACACATTTCGCGTCCTGTTGATGCCTCCCTCAGCTCTCCAAGTGCCGGACTCTGGTCCGAGCGAATCTACGCACGTCTCTGTGTTGTCACGCACCCCGTCGGCCGCTTGTGCTTGTCCAGTCGCCGCATGTGTAGCTCACGCTGCCCTGCCTCCCCCCATGCCCGGCTGTGCCCGCAGGGCGCAGGCTGTATTTATTCAGATGTGTATAAGAGATGTTCTTTCTATTGCTTGTACTGCTGTCGCGATGAGAGTTTTATAAAGGTCACAGACGTGGCACCACTCAAGGCAGCGTGAGCCTCCGTCACTCCGCGCCCCACATGGGGCAGACAGCGACGGGTACCGGCAGCTGCCCAGAGCAGGCAGGAGCTGTGCCGGGGGCTCGGAGCGCCGGGAGGGGGCAGCAGCCCCTCACCCCACCGCAGGCCTTCTCTGGCCTTGCAGGGGCCGGTTCAACACCATGCTCGCCTGGCCATGAAGGGAGTTTGGCTAGAGCCCATCTGCAGGGAGCTTGGCACCAGCCACGCACTGTGGGGAAGGCTTCAGCCCGCACCAGCACTGCAGGTTTCGCTGCTCACCCAAGAGCCCCTTGCTGGAGCTAGGCAAGGGAGATCGTGTTTCAAGGCTCGGATTAGGCTGGAAGATTAAATTGTGGCAGCAGCTGCTACTCAAGGGACCACAGAATAAAATCATTAATTATGAGGACAAAGAAACAAGAAACTCCGTTTGTATTACAGTTGGCATACACCTAGGTCAGAAGGGCACAAGCAGCATAACATGGCCTATGGCCTCTGCAGCACCATTCAACATGAAAAGGAAACCCTTCCAGATGTCCGTATCAGCATCCTACAGCAATTCCCACTCTGTTTGGAGGGCTTCCTATCTGGGGTGTGTCCAATCAAGCCCAATCCTCCCTCCCCACACAAAATACTGACACTAGAATTATAAAACTCTTATAAAATCCAGCAAGGGGGTATGTAACATGTTCCCACATAACTCAGTTTCTGAAATGGAGAACTGATACTTTTACATGACTCCAAGAGCTTCAAGAAAACCAACAATTATTAGAATTAGCTATACCTCATCCTACTCTAGATCAACAGGTAAAGGTCTTTGCAGAGACAGATCAGACAGGACAGCCAGCAAAATATCTGAAATGAGGGAGGCAGAATTTGATGAGTAACACTGAGGCTGCTTACAGCACAAGCAGCTTCCTTGCAGAGGTTTTCACAAGCCTAGCCTTTACAGCCTTTAAGTAATGTGAAAATTACCCACATTGTTTCCCAATGTTTCTCATAATTGCCTGGTTAAATAATTTGCCCTTCTTTTAAGCTGCTGTCAGCTTCCAAGCCATAGGTGACACGAGAGCTGCTGTAAACAATGGTTTCTGGTCTGCAGACTCCGTCTGATCTTCAAGCTGACAGTCTACATTAAGACCCAGAGAGCAGTCTCCAGAGCTTGGATACGATTACCTCAGTCCTTGCCTGGGACTGTGCCTCTTCTCCAACACCGGCAACTTGATTTGCACGAGCATCTTGAACCAGGCTGCTGCTCAAGTTAGCACTCAGGATGACCAGTGAAGTCAGAGCCTCGTGGAAAGCTTACAGGTCACAGGATTGCTCTTCCTGGGAGAGCTAACGGGTGGCATGTGCACTTCAGGAAGCTTGGGACATTGTACCACGAGTGGCTCTGCTCAGGATCAGTTCAGGTCTTAACAGAGAGAACACTATAGCTACTGCCATGTACTTTTAAAATAGTTTATTTCTGGTCTTAAAATATACATCAGTTTGAAAATTTCAGAAAAAAAACACATTAGTTACAGATTAACAGTCTGGAGTTGGGACACTGAAAGTGGGGTCAGCTCAAGGCCCTACATCAACACTGCTGGAGCTGAGCCGGAGTGCAGAGGGCAGGCACTGTGCCCACCAGGAGAGGACTCTGCTCCTCTTGAGGCCACCGCTCCCCCTCAACCTCTGCCAGCAGCCTAATACTGTGAAGCAGAAGTGTTTGGTGAGGTGCTGGGCACCCGTTTGCCCACCCCTCCACTGTTTTAAGTCTACTTTGACCTAAAGCAGAGGGAGGCTGGCTCTGCCCAGCACCATCAGCACCAGCTGCTTCAGCAAGAGGGGGTTTTCTCCTCTGACCAGTATGCCAGGATTCAGGGGAGATGGGGCTGAGCCCTGAGGGGCAATGCCTCCCTCACTGCCTAAGTGGCTGTGCTGTTCCACAGGCAGGCCACCAGCAGCCTCAGAGCCTGAGGAGCTCACTCAGTGAGCATTCAACCCCAGGTGATGTCCATCAGGCAGGAGCTGGCAGCTGCTGCAGGTACAAGCCGTCAGCAACACTGCAGAAGAACAGAAGAAATGCAGCAGTGGAGTGGCTGATGAGAACAAACACCACCACAATCAGGACAGGGGAGATGAACACCTCACAGGCTCAGAGGAGGTTCCCGCTCTCAGCACCAGCCTGTTTGCACAGGTATCAAGCAAAATACTGTAGTGAAATACTGAGTCCCACCTCCCTGCCAGAGGGTGGCATCCAGCTCCACAACTGCTTGAGGTGGGAAACAAGGTAGGTGTGTAGGCAGCAGCTCCAGCCAGGGTACACAAACCAACCTACACCGCCACCAGAAGCCTGCAGCTCCCTTTCACAGGCCCTGGAGCCTCCAGGCTCGAGCTGACGCCCTGGCTGGCCCCAGCTGCAAGCTGCAGACCCTTTGCAGAGCACAGGGTTTTGGGGAGGGGAGCAGGGACCCCAGGCAGCTCTTGGCTGCACATCTTGCTGTAAGTGTATGAACGGGAGCTTCCTCCTGGACAGAGGGCTGTTCTCCTACGGCCCAGTGAAGAGCCCTCATTGAGTAGGGTGGGAGGACAACACAAACCCAACTCAAAAACCAGATAGCAGACTGAGGACAGCCGGTGGGGTTTGAGGGGGACACATCACAGGAAACTGGGATGTTCTCTGCCTTGCACCCCCGCGGGAGCCAAGAAATGTCAGACAGATGAGGCCACAGGACAAAATTAAAACAGGACACCTGGGCTCTGTAAGCCCTCAAAAAAATACCTACATCTACAGACCTCTCCCCTTCCCTCCCTCCCCCAACAAGACACTGAGCTCACAAGACTGAGAAGAAAAGTCACACAATATCACGCTACACTAGGAAGAACACACAGAGAGGCCCTACCCAGAAGAGAGGCCCCAGAGAGGCACCAGAGCCAGTCTGGAGCGCCCCCAGAGAAGGGGGTGTGCAAGGAGACCCTGGCAAAGGGCTGCTGCCAAGCCTTGAGGTAGTGCATCTACAGGGAGCGGCTCCTCAGCACGCTGCCCTCACATCCCTGCCAGCCCTGCATTGAGCCCTGCCCAGAAAAGCCCAGTAGCATCCTTCAGGCCTTGTTCGCCTAGGGCGAGACCTTGTTCTTGAGCCTGGAGGGGTTTCTGCAGGCTGGAGGCCAGGATCAGAGGGAAGTGCAGCTCTGAGAGCGGAGCCTCCTCAACACGCCCTCAACACAGGCATCGGACTGGCTGCCAAAGGCTGTGTCTGTTTATGCAGGGCGGGGAGAAAGAAAAAAAACAATACACCCCAAAACTAAAGGCTTGGAAAGAAGAAAGAAGCCCACCCAAGAGCAAAGCATCAGCACCGTTCAAACAAAACAACAGCACAGAGAGCGGGGGAAGAGGTGTGAGGGAGGAGATGCACAAACCCCAGTGCCTAGCAGGCAGTGCCTCCCCAAACCACCTCGGCAGACACCGCCCATGGCCCATGCCACAGCACCAGCATCCGTGCGTTGCTTCAGTGGGGGCTGGGTGCTGAGCCCAACGCAGGAGCCAAACGATGGGGACCTGCAGAGGCAGATTCTGGAGAACCACCCAGAGGGTAGCTGAGGGAAACAAAACCCAACAGGAGAATGAGACACCAGCAATCCCAGCACATCCCCAGGGGCACAGAGCTATCTGCTAGGAGAGTCCTGGTGCCCCACTTGTGACCCCTGGGGGCTCCCAAGGGAATCAGACACCACCACAGGCACTCTGCCCTGTTGGCACAAGTTAAAAGAGAACAGAGCAGCTGCAGGCAACCAGCATGAGAGCACCCAGGGCCTCAGGTACCTGAGTGGGAAGGGGGAAGATGCAAGCATAGAGGCACAGGCACCAGGACAAGGGGTACCAAGACGAGCTCCGGTACAGGCACCAATGTGAGGCTGTGAAGAGAGCTGAGTGTTCTGGGGCAGTGTGTGTGCTTCTGCACACTGTGTGTGCTAGTACTGTGGGTTTGAGGTGCCGAGGAAGGGGGACCTCAGCTCTTCCAGGTAGCAAAAGAAGAGAATAAATAGAAAATTTCAGAGCAGAGCCCCCCCAGGAAGAGGGTACTAAGGGAGGTTTCTCCCTCAGAAGGTGGAGAGATGGAGGCATCCCACAGCTCTGCAGCATGTGGCCGCTTCTTGCCCTGCCTCAGCTGAGAAGATTGCCCTGCTCCTGGGCTTGTGTCAGACTGTCCTTGCGATGTAAGTGGTGGACCCCCATTCTCTTGGGGCTGCGGTGCGGTCGACTGAAGGGAGGCTTGAACCTGCCTTCTCTACTTTCCTCTTGGGTGCCTCCTTGGTTGCTCTCCTTACTTCCCTGGAGCAACATTTCTCTCTCTTCAGCAGGGCTCTCAGGCAAGGCAAGGTCCACATAGTCCTTGTGCTTCTCTGGTGAGGGGCTTCCAGGCTCAGCAATGCCTCCACCACTTTCCTGCAACAGCTTCTGGGCTTCATCCTGGGAGAAATCTGTACCATAGTCTGAGGAGAAATGGCTTCTGCGGGCTCTGGATTCAGTGCTGTCTGTGTCCACACTCGAGTCTCGGCTCACGGTCCAGCTGCAGCTCTGTGCAGACTCCTCACCATCTGAGTAAGCCGAGGCTGCCCTACCCAGCTCCTGCATGGAGCGGCTGAACCTCTTCTGGAGCTCGGGGGCCGTGTCACGGCTGAAAGCTGTGCGATTCATCAGCACGTGGTCTGAGGTGGGGGGTGCCTTGTCCACAAACATACGCTGCCAGTTGGCCAGCAGGTCCTCCTCAGAGCTGGCAGAGCTAGCAAAGGCGCTCGGGATTTGGGGAGGGCTGCTGAACGGGCTGCTCTGGGAAGAGCCGAGAGCCCTGGCTGCTTTGGGGGACTGCTGGCAGGAACAGCTGGAGGCCGAACGGCGCCCTTCTGAAGCAGGGCTGTTGGGGAGCGTCCGGTGCCTGTCGCAGCTCTCATCTTCACTCTGTACCAGGCTGAGGGAGATGGCCTGGCGCGTAGCATATGTACAGTTGGGCAGGGGGCTGTTCTTTGGGATCCTTACCTTGTCCTCAGAGAACTCAATCACTTTGCGCCCAGGGTACATAGGATGGGGAGGTGAGGGTGTAGGGTATGGACTTAGCTTCTCAAAGGCAGGCACCTCCTCTGGCACACTTTCCACACTGCTCTGTGGCTTGCAGCCACCATTCTGCTGTTTCCCTGCATCTCCCTCCTTCCCCACCTGCCCTGTGCTGTTGCAGGCATCGGGAGGGGCTCCACTCATGTCCACATGCACAAAGACATCCTCAGCCATGGGACAGCTGCCACTGCTAGACTTGGCTGAATTCAGAACTAGAGATTCTGGTTTCTCCAAGACTCTGGCAATGACTGAGGTGGGCACAACATCAGATGGAGCCAAGGTGTGGGTTGCCTCTTGACCAGACTCCTGAGTGCTGTGCAAATGCTTATTGACCATGTCCTGCAGCTCATAGGGAAGCTAGGGAGAAGGAAAAGGACATTAGAAGGGGACTGACAAGCAAGCCACTTACTTCCAAATCATCTGCCTTTTCCAACCAACCTTCATGTGTACTTTGTGCTCCTTAACTCTAACATTCACCTACCTTGCTTTGAGAAAGGTATCTCTTTCCAAAGCAAACCTGCCCCATGAGGGACTAACAAGGCTCTCTAGCTGTCACACCAGTCATGTTTCTAGGCCATGGTTCACAGGCCCTATTTTGCAAAGAGAACAAGAAAAGATGGCACATGGGCCCAGTCCCCCACGCCTGTTACCACAGAGACAAGGCCCAGCCAGGGCATGCTCGGAAGGGGTCTATTGATCTGTGGAAAATCAGCCAGTGGTTGCACTGAAGTGACTCAACAGCCCCCAGTGCCAGGATCCACAGTGCTCCCTGAATGTGGTAATTGCAGCCACGCTGCCTTGGCAGCGTGCCCACAGACCAGAATCGATGCCTTCCCCTGTTCCCACCACCTCATCCCACTTCCTCACTCTCTCCATTTCAGAGAGCCAAACATGGGGATTATTACCAAAGTTGCATGACTGGGGTCTCAACAGGGAATAAGCACTGCTCCTTGTCCTGCAAACGAGCACTGCTGCTCTCCCCATCACCCTGCCAAGCTGCCCTCACTTTGGTCACCACACCCATGAACAGCATGAAGTGGACAGCAGAGCTCCACAAGGCCCTCAGTGGCACAGCAAGGTCTGTCCCATCACAGCCAGAAGGAAACTGTGTCCAAAGCTGGGGACACAGGGCACACTGCATGACAACAGCTGGCTGTGTGGCAGATTGTCTGCACAGCTGGTCAGCACCAACCCCCCTCCAGTGGCAGCCACGTGGGACATGGTGCCCTGGGGGGCAGAATTCAAAGCTCCAGGGAGGGGAGACAGCTGGGAGAGAGGTCAAGGTTACCCCAGCAGTAACTGATACACTGACCTCAAGAGTGCTAATTTGAGACCACAATGGGGGAGGGTGACATACTGGTCACCTGCTAAGTTAAAAAAGACAAGCAAATGGTTTTGCTGAGAGGAGCATAAGAAGGGATGGAGAGTAGGGGTATGGCAAAGAGAGAGCTGGGATAAGGGCCTGAATGATACTTCCAGCTGAAGAAGTGATGCTACTAATGTGAAAGGTCTGAACTCCATCCTTGCTTATCCTGAGGGCAGGATGAGCAGAACAGACCCCACAAAGGGGAGTATGAGTTGGTACCAACTTCTCCCCATTCAGGGGGCCTAAGAGGCACTCTGAATGCTGCTTTCCACATTTCTCCTCAGAGTAAGAAGTGAAGCAGGGCCAGATTACTACTACTTTACTCCTTATCAGGCAGCGTGGCCCTTCCATGTAGCCAGGTAAGGAAGGGAAGAAGACAGAGCAGGGTAAGAGAGAGGTCTGTCCTCCTGCCAGCTCCCATCAGGCACCCAGCAGGCTATCAAATTCAAGGTTATTGTGCTTTTTATAACAGCTCCTGGCTGAGCTGTGAAATGGAGCTGGCGTGAAAGAGGAGCTGGTCAAGGCTCTGTGCTGCGTTCTCAGTGGAAGTGGGAACAGGAGCCCCCCCCGCCCCACCTCTATCCGAGGCTGAAGGATGAGAGGCCAACAGCCCTGCAGAGAAAGCAAGATGCAGGCGGATACCATGAGCCCTTCTTCCCCACCTCAGCAGGACTGCTACTCACATCAGCAAACTTGTGGTTCCTGAAGTGGGACTTGTTACACTTGAGCAGCTGTACTGCAAGGTTACAGTCCTGTCGATAGCGCTCCTGCAAGAAAGGGCACAGGTGTGCAACAGTGTCAGACTGCCCCATCTCTTACCCAAAAAGGCACCACCTGACCAGATTCTGCTTGAACAGAAGCAGGAGGTGGCATCTGATGAACTGCTCACTTGCCATTCCCTCCTCTCCACACCACTGTGTATTTTCTTACAACTCAGCCAAGGTGTTGCTTTCAACTCCAGCCCTTGCTCCAGGCATAGATTCTGTCAGTGTATCAACCCCCTCACCCTCTGGGGATTTTAATGATCTCCAGAAGTCCCACCAGGTTTTCTATCCCATCCCAGAACTCTCAGTCATGTCTGAAGATACTGCCTGATGTCAGGCATCATGCAGACAGACAGACTGGAGGGAGTTGAGAGCAGTTAATAGAAACAAGCACCAGATCCAGGAACTTCTATATTAATGGTGGAGAAAAGGCATCGGCTCCCGCCCAGCGCTAGAGTAAATGATCTCTCCATTGGTACAGCCTGGACTCAGGTAAAACTCTAAGCTCAAAAAAGCAAATACATCAAACTTGAGGATCAGTTCTTCCTTGCTCAACCCCTCAGACTCCTTTCTGTTTGTCTGTCCCTACCTGTTGTGTACAGCTCTCACACTCATACACACTTGAAGTCCTTCACACACTCCTTCACAGTAATGACTTTGCACAAGAGGAAAAGCCCATACCTCCCACACTTCCATAGCCATTTGCAGACTGATACTTACATTGAGTTCCTCCAGCTTATTGATGGTAGTTTTGGCATCAAGCAATTTATTAGTGAGCTCTACAATCTCCCAGTCCAGCGTTTTGCGGTCCATCTCTGCCTTTTTAATCTGGGATGCAAGAACACCAGATGTAAATCACAGCACAGAAGAATCTGGCTTCAACACTCACCTCAGCCCAAGCATAGCACAATGACATGTTCAGCTGGGATACAAAAACTTCCAGACAGACAGACAAGGGGGACAGCCTGGCTCTTCACCAAGGGAGGGACTCCAAAGGCAAAACAGAGCCAGCCACTCTTCTAGTTACAGAGACAACAGGTTGAGTTTGAACCTCCTTAATGCAGTATCTCTTCTTGCAGCACAACCATGTTTCCTCTCTACTCTGGTTCATATGGTGCCTCTGGTAGAAAGCTAGTGGTTTTGAGCAATCAATCCCATCCTGCCACTGGCAGCAAAGACCTCTGAGCTTGTGATACCCAGCCCTCTTCTCTGAGGCTACAGAACGAGAATCCTGCCCATAAAGATCCAGGAGTCAATGCTGAATGGACAAAAGGTTTTTTTGGCAGGGAGAGGGCACCATCTTGAAATGATTTAAGCCATGATCTAGTAAGAAAAAGGACCTGTGTAGCTTCATCTACAGCTCAGCTAAAGCCCCCCCTAAAGCAGGCAATCTTGCCTCTTTATACTCCCTAACAGTTCAGGTACAGGGCTGACAGAGACCCAGATATAACAGCAGAGAAGGGAAACAGCTCAGAACAGCCAAGCCATCCCCTTCTCAAGAAGTTCTTCCAACACTTCCCAAGGGTGCTCTGAGGCTGTGACCACCAGGGTCCAGCTGTGCATCAGGGGTATAGCACAGCCACACACAAGGAGGTAGGGGAGGACAATGCTTCCCACATACGCAGTCTCTTCAGGCACCAGCACAACGAGTATTAACCCAAGAAATTCAAGTGTTAGAACCAGAGATATCTCATCCTGGCTACATGGAGGCCATCAGCATCTCAGCTGTTCGACTTGCCTGCTCATAGCCCAGAAGGGGAAGGAAAAGGAGGAAACGAGGCTCACACCCATCCACATCTTGTGCAGTGCCACAGCTTATGGGCACCACTTCCCAACACGCCATGCTCCAGCTGGCTCAGAGTCAAACGCTCTTAAGATGGAGCACTGCAAGCTAGGACCTGTTGCATCTGCGGGCAGCTGCTGGATACCAGGTGAGCCCTTGGCTGGACGAGGGCTGGGGCCCCTCCATCTGGGATGGTGTATGTGGGACTGACAATGAAACCAACAGGCTGAGACATGTAAAGAGGGAAAAGAAAAAACACACAAACGAAAAGACGCAACTGCAAAAATCCAGCTTTGGCTGAGAGAGGCCTGAGAGGTGAGTGCGCCCAGCGTGTGCCAGCGGCAGCGTGGGAAGGAGAGAGAGAGAGAGGGAGGGAGGGAGAGAAAAGAAACAGCCATGAGTGTTATGAATGCACACAACAGACATACACGCACATTGGCTCTGCTCTGACTGCCCCCATCCTCCCAGGATGACCACCCCAAAACTGGCTGACACGTTTCTGGCATTTTGAAAGGGACTGAAGCGACATGACGGAATACCATGCAATTATGTTATAGGGAACCAAAGCTCACGTGCATGACCAAGTAGGGGCTCAGTAAATCAAGAAAACAGTTCATGACACAAGCCGGAATGGGGAGTAGATGTTCATGGCCAGAATCTCACCCTTCACCCACTGCCACATCTGCTGGGTAAAGCCAGGGTCCCTTCCCCCATCTGCTCCTAACACACAGGTCTCTCTGCCACCTGCTCTCTGTAGTGACCTAATAGGGCACTTACCAGGGCATGCAGCTTCTCCTCCAGGTCTTGGTTGGTTCTCTGGGAAGCAGTGTAGCTGTTCTGCAACCTACAGAAACAAAATTGTATACATGGGACCAGATCTCAGGCACCTTCATAGCTGCCAAGCAAACCACCAACTCCACAACTCCAGAAAGATTGGTACTAAGACAGCCAGGCATATTATCTATGCCTCACCTCTGCCATATAAAGGCCTTCAGACCCCCCCAAGTTACTGGAGGCAAGATGAGGTTGGCTGGGTGAAAGGATCTTGTAGGGGAGGGTATGAATGACTTTGGATGATAACTCTGAGCTATGTCATGTATCGGCATGTGACCAGTGACTGGCATTGATTTTTAACTGAGGTACTTTTCAGGTAAGGTGGTGATGTATTTTCTTACAGCCATCAGTGGCTCCTTTTGCACATGTGTGGTAACCGTCCCAGCTGGATCCTGCCTTACATCCAATAGATGGGATGTAAGTGTGCTTACCCCTTGTGCTGGGGCTGACTGCAGCATTCCTACAGTGTAAACTGGAAGAAGTAATGGCTGCAGAGCCTGTAACTCCACTACAGTCTAGGCGTGCACCTTTCTGAGGATGCAGCATGCCTTTGATTTACATCACAGGGCACAACCTGCTCATGCCAGCTGAGGGAGTCCTTGGTGGGAGGGATCTCTAACTACACCTCTCTCATTTTCTTTTTCATACCTACGGAATTTGTCCTTGAATTTCTCCAGCTCCTCACGGTTCTGGCCCAGCTCCATCTCCAGGTAGTCCTGACCTGACTCCAGCTCCCTCTCCATCGCCTCCATTTTGCTAGTCACATATGTCAGCCGTCGGCGCAGCTCCTCATTCTCATGCTGCAGCAGCCTGGGGCACAGAGGAACAAGGTACCTCTCAGTGCACAACACGTACTCCACACCAGCACCCCTGCCCCACTGCTCTGCTCTAGGGCCCAAGACCCCTCACAGAGGCCCCAGGAAACCAGGAACTGAACTGGCAGGAGACTCCAGCACACGCAGTGAGAGATGCATCTCTGTCAGGAAAGTGAGACTCAAACCCTCTTGGAGCAGGGGCAAAGAAGCACATGCCAGCTGGCCAGCCATGGCTCCCAGCTCCCTCTCGGGTTACAGTGCTTGGATGAAGCCCACTAGCCAGATGACCTGCACAGCTCCAGTGTCCCTCACCGGTGAATGAAACCCACTTAATAATTTATGCTAGTCCAGGTTAGCAGAGTTGAAGGCAAAAGGAGTAAAACCATCTTCTGCTCCCCTGAAACTGTTCAAAAGCTCTCCCACCCTTACTACATGGTGGAAAGAGGACTCCATACAGCCTTAAGCACAGAAGCAGATGTGGTGGGGTGCACTTACAGATGTGATCACAGCTGCCAGTCAACCCCATTCCAACACGAACTGCTCCATTCCTCCCCAGCCAGGACATGCCTGGTGGTCAGAAGGCTTGCCTGTTGTTTTTCATTCCTTTGTGCTCAGTTGCTCAGAGAAACCCAGAAGCAAGTCTTCTCTCTGGCAGTGCAAGCTTTCTTCTCACAATGGCTTGGAGCTCAGTGCTAGCAACTGTCTGTGCCCCACACCACCACCAGCAAAGGGCTCAGCTCTCACCCTTGGTCAGCAGCACACCTCTGCATACTGCTTCTGGTGGCTTACACCAAAACAGTGGCAACAAGAAGAAGGGTTAAAAAAAGCACACCTCTCTCCACCTGTATTAAAGGCTTCATCTCCTACTTTCTTTCACACCCACCAATTCCTCTGCCTGCACCTACACTGGAGGTCTATGTCTCTCCAAGGGGAGAAACACGCAAGGCAGAGGTTGGCAAGGCACAGACTAGAGCTCTGCCCACATGGCCCCAAGAAGATTGAAGATTCCAGAGGAGCCTGCAGGGCCAGACAGCTTTGCTGTGCAGGTGGCACAGGCAGGATATGAGGAATCAGCACCCACACAGTTACAGTATGACAGGCATAAAGAGGGAGTAGGACACTTACTTCATCCTTTCTGCATCCGTCAAGGGTTCCTGCACAGGGAAGAAAACAGCTGTGAGATTCTTTCAGAGGAGGAGTTGGTGTCTCACACTGTCCTAAAGGGAAGAGTCTGGGTTGCTAGACCCTACCTGTGGCTCTTCCTCACCTGCTCTGACAGGTCATGCTAGACAAGCTTAGAGCTGCTAGGATTGGTACACTCCATTCAGCTGTCTGATACCAAGACAGACCGTGTGTTCTGGCTCAGGGTAGAAGAGCTAGACTAGAAGCCACCACACAAGTTAGGCAACTTTACTCTCCCACAGTGCAATCTCAGCATCTCTTGTAACATTGTCACTTTAGTTGGTGTTTCAGTTCCCTCCACATCAACAGTCAGTGGGTAGCAGGAATCTCACAGGCCAGCATACACCGAGGATTAAAGTGTCACCACAACAATCACAACACTCCTGAAGCCCCACAAAAAGAAAGAGAGAATAATTTGGGAGCTGAAAAACGTGTCTACCATTTACACCACCCAGATCATGCTGTGAAAAGGGTTTCTTTCTACAGACCTGTAACCAGCCACTGTAGCTATTCTGTGATAGGAGAAGAAACACCAAAGGTCAGAAAAGCCTATGAAAGAAATTAACATTCTGGACAAGATCCCTAGAGATGGCTGTAACAGGGACCTGCAGAACAAGGAGACACAGCACAGTGACAACAGCACACAGCTCAGCTATTCTCACTTCCTTTGAACTCTCTGTGTTAACCCGTGAGATGGCTGCTGTCTGCCAGCATTGCTGGGAGAGATTTAATTAGCACTAGAGGCAACCATATTTTCTGTGAAAGCCCAAGACTGTGACCATTCTGACAAAGTTCAGGCTGCCCATGGATTATTTTTGGTGCTTGGTACCAACAGCACTGCACAAACCAAAAGTGCTGCCACACTTTAGATTGGCCATCAAGTGTCATAGCCAGCTCTGGGCTGAGAGGCCATGCCACAGGCAGTTGTGGCTGAGGTTGTTGAGCTGTTAGCAGTATTACAGAAGGCAAACCACCCCAGTCCTGGCCCTAATACATCATGGGGCTGCTGCCTTCACACTTTAAAAGAATGGTCCTTACCACCTGTATACATCCTCCTGTCCATAAAGACAAAGCATCAATTCATTCTTTTCTTACATTCTGGCCTCACACAGAAATCGGTTAATTCATGCAGAATTATCTAGCAACTGCCTCCCCCAACCCTCCCAAATACACACAGAGCAGATGGCTAGTGACCAGACAAAGCAGATAATGTGATTCCTATTAAAATGAGGTGATGGCCTCAAAGCAGGCTAGAGAAAAAGAAGAGAATGCTTACAAAACCTGAAACAGCCATCATATAAAGATCCAGTACCCCAAGACAGCCAGGCACAGGGCACACACAAAGCACCAGGAGCATCCCCACACCTCCTGACAACAGAGCTGCCTGCCTCCTGCAAACACTTGCTGCCCCACAGCCTGGAAAGCCTCCAACCTACAAACACCTGCAAGTCTGCAGTGGGGAGAACACCACCAACTCCCGCTTCCCCAAGAAGATAAACCCAACCTGGAGCACAGCCATGAGTGGCACCCACAAGAGAGCAGCTTCTGGTGATTAAGCACCCACAATATGAGGTCTGGAAGCCTGCTCTCACTCTCCCCACTGGCATTACAGACTAGATGAGATCCAGGTGGGGGCTTTGGCCTTTGCAAGACCCCTGTCTGTGAGCCGGTGGCCTTGGCACCTACCTTGTTTAGTGCCAGGCTGAAGGAAGGGGAGGATCTAGATGGGGTATGCTCCTCCTCCCGACTCCAGCATGTTGGAGTGGAGAAGGATCCTTTCTCTGGGTAGTTCAGCTCCACTGCACGCTTCTGCCCAAGATCAGCACACAGATGGTGTGGCTGTAGTAGCTGTGAACAGGGACTGCTTTCATCCCTTCTGCCCTCTGCACTGTTTTTCCATGAAGACAGTGAGTGCTGCTGCCCAGAGGATGTCCCTGCTAGCCCCACGTCTGCCAGCTCCTGCAGCTCATCCTGACACAGATCTACTACCCTTCTCTCCAAGGAAAGGAGTTTCTCCTTACTGTCCTTCCTCCCAAGGATGGGTTTCTTTCTTAGTCTGGAAGTTCTCTCAGCCTTCTCAGTACACTTTCTCTGGCACAAAGCCATTCCCAGCCCCTCACATTTCTTTTCTACTTTTCTTCTGCTTGGGCATGGGGATCTTTCATTTGCACGTTTGGTTTTGACACCTTGCAGGTGACCTTCCCCTTGGCCTTCTGTCATGGAGCTTCTGGGGAAAAGGGGAGAGTTCTGGTCTTGTTCTGCTCCTCTGGTCTCTCTCAGTGAACGCAAGCGGATGGGACTCAGCACCCGCTTGGTAATCTCATCCAGGAATTTAGAGAACTGCAGTTTTTCCTCTGTGATTCTCTCCCTACGCTTGACAGAGTCAGTGGTGCTGCTGCTGCTGTGCTCCAGTGAGCGCTTCTCCCTACAGTTGAGGCAGAGCTGAGGATCACTGTACTTGCGTGAGCCACAGCCATGGGAAAGCGTCTCTACTGAGTGGGACTTGCGTAAGCTCCCAGGGCATGGGCCTGTCATGTTGGTCTGCTTCAAGATCCCTTTGAGAGGCAGGTGTGTAGAGGATACTTGAAACTTCCTCGGTGTCAGGACTTCAGGAGGCTCTTTAAACATAAGTGAGCGTTCCAGGCTTCTGCTCTTGAAGGAGCAAGTGGGATGGTGTCTTTCATCTCCAGACACAACTGTCTCCATGCTACGGCTCACAAATTTGCTGAGGTGCCCATGACTGTGGTTTGGGCACCGCTTCCCACTTCGCTGCCCCATCTTCCTACCACGTGGAAGTGCTGGCGAGACAGTCTGGCTCTTGATGTTCAACTCTGCCCTGCACCCTGTCACTTCTTTCTCACTGCTGGAATCCAGGGACCACGATGAGGAGAAGTTCGGGTTGCAAACCTCAAACCTCTCTGCCTCCTTGAGCTGGCCTGCCTTGATGTAACTAAACCCTGTTTGCTGATGCAATGGTGTTAAGCCCTTTGCCACCCGGCAAGCGGTTACCTGACTCTGCTCGGCCAAGATCACTCCATCCTGATCGTCACGAATGATGGGTACCTCATGGCGGATCTCACGATGCTGCGGGGGTGCCTTGCGGTAAGGCTTCTTCGATGGAGCAGCGCTCGACATCCTCCCACCTCCGTGGCTCTGAAAGCGCGTTACCTACCAACAGCAGAAAGTGCATAGAAGAGAGAGTCACAGACACTCCATCGAACCCTAGAAGTGAGCCAGCAGGAATTCGGCTCCCCTGGAGTCCCAGAGCAGGTCCCCAGAGTGCTAATAGAGCAGGGAAAGGATGTGGCCATAAGCCTTGAGCAGCAGCTGCAGGAGAGGGAGCAAAGTAAGAGGTAGCTGTGTCCTTCTCGCAGCCAGTGAGAGCAGAGGGCTGGCACATCCTCTCCCCCCCTCTACACACACTCACTCACGTAGTTTGTGTATGTTCGGATTATATATAGCAAACGAGAACAGACCTCACAGCAGCATATTGATTAGGCTCTTTAGGAAAGGCCTTTTCCAATATGGAAACTGCAAGCCTTACAGGCAGCAGTGACAGCTGGAGCAGGAGTTATTGATCATGTGCTGTCACTGTCAGCAGGGACTATGTGGGAGGAGACTCCAGCCATTAAAGAGCCCAAACCCAGAAGTTTTTGGCTTACACTGGATTCCCAATGGAGCAGACCACAGGAGGCTTGTCAGAAGGAGGTACCATAGCACTACAACTGCTCACTGTCAGAAAAGACAAAGACCACCCCCAAGTCAGAGGTGGCATCAAATTAGGGAGCAATGCCATTGATGTTGGTACCTAAAGCCAGATTTTGCAACAGGCAGCAGTACTACTAGCAGAAAGACCAGACGAATCCCTTCACCCCAGCCATGCTGGGCACGATTCTTCCAGGAACAGCAGCAGTACAAGAGCAAAAAAATGAGGTAGGATAGCAGCTATCTTGTACACATGGAAGAATCTCCTTCCTTTCCATCACTTTGGGACTGCAGTGGAGGGTAGGAAGACTTCCCCACAAGCAGCCAGGATTTCAATCACCCCATGGTACACAAGACAAGAAGTCTTGGAGACACCAAGCAGTCCCTGCAGAGCCCGGTACCAGACTTTCCCTAATGAAAACATATACATTGTTCATAGTCCCCCTATATTTGGCGTAAGTGCCCACTTCTCATTCCCCTTTCCCTTGCTGGATCCTAAGGCTGATCAAGCCTACCATCTCTGCAATCCTTAGCACATGACCTGCAGCACTTCAAAGTGCAGGACCTGCCTCAACTCAGATCACCCTCTCCCCTCTTCTACAGGTAGGGCCATTTGACTTACATTCACTTACCTTCAAGGCAGCCAATAGGGTACCACTGGGCCAGTGACATAGCAGACTTTACCTGCTTTGTGTTTTGGCCACTGGAGTTTTACACGTTAATTGTCTAACTGGAGCCCCAAGAATTCTCTCCAATTCTTACCTACTCTTGCCTAGCTGTCTCTTCTTGACACTTAGACTGAGTTCCCTGGGAGAACTGGCAAGTATGAGGTGTCTGCACCAAGCACAGAGTGGCTCCAGGCCACAACAGGCTTTACACTTCACAGGAACATTTGCAAGCTGTCCTCCACTCTGCTAAAAACACCAGCTCACAAAAGTTTCTCATGCCTTTCCACAGACATGAACGATTTCCTAGGACTAGCCTGTAAATCTCCACCATCAGAATGCTGGAAACTCCCCCTCGCTGCAGCCAATCCCTCATTTCCTCCTCCTAAAAATACTCCCCTCCTCCTAAAAATACTCAAGTAGGTGAAGAGATTTCTAATACTTTAGAAAAATTACATCCAGCATATCGAATGCACATTCCACTGCATTCCCAAGCAAAACAGATGGGTCTCGCTTGCTGGGAAGACATTTCTTCAAAAAGGAATGCTGAAATCCTGACTAGAAACAGGTTTGCAAACACCTCACCATCAAACAGGTAATCTAGGGGACTCTTCTGTCAATTCCTGCCAGGCAAAGGACAGGAGATATGCATGGAGATATCCCAAGCTGAAATCACGATCAATCATTTCTCTGGCCCACAAGGACCTGAGCACTTACCAGCCTGTGCTCAAATTCGAAGCCTCATGAAGCAGGGACACTCACTCAGATGTTCTGAAGAAGAGAAACATGTAGCTTAGCATCCATCAAAACAGCCAGTTTGAAATCTCATCCCATAAATATGTAAGGAATAGGGAATGTTTATAACCAAGGACAATTGGATGGTCATCTCACTCCAGGTACCTGCCCCAACCCACATCAGATCTTCTGAAAATAAATTAAATTAACTTAGGATAGTTGGGCCACATAGCCCAGAAGGAGCTGGAAAGGCACCTGGTAAGGACATGTCCAAGGCACTCGAGCAACTGGGACTACACAAACTCAAAATTCATGAAGCAATAGCTTCAAGGGAACCTTGGTTCCAGGAAGGACTAAAACAAACGTCCTGTGAAATAGGACCCTCCCAGCTCATCTTCCTTGCTACTGAAGAGGGATACTAACTTTGAAGCCTTCAGTACAGAAGCTTAGTAATGCTAACAATTACCTCACTCGTCCTTTTAAGTCAGTGTTTCTCACCTACAAATGAGCTGGCAATTATCAGACTCTTGTTTGAGCCAAAACATTACATCCTTGTGCCTACAGCTGTGATAACCTACACCTCCATAAGAGATTAAGACAAGCTACTCTCTGACTTCCATCAAGCAGCATGCCATGCTCTACATTGCTGCTAACAGGCTTCTGTAAAATAGTGTCCAGCCAACCAGAGATACCACACAAGTTCGGAAACAACCTTCCTCTCTGCTCAAAGGCCAGTGTAACCATATTACAAGAGGAGAACTTGGTTGATCTGGGAGCCAGCTGTAAGAGCGTTACTCTGTGACCATCAGTCTGCCACTAGCACAAGACAGACTGCAGTGGAGTCTTCCCTTCCCTGATGTACTTCTGCTGCTGTGCTGCTTTTTCCCTGTCAATGGCACCAAGCCCTGGGAGGAGGCACAAGAGCACAGGATGTGGAGCAGTTGTATACACACACAGAGAGTGAGAGGAGGTGAATGGAACAGGCAGGCAACCAGGACCATGCAAACTCAACCTCTGCCAAAACAAACTGAAGAGGTGCCCCAGTGCTGGCCCTGCCCCAACAAGCTGTCTGGCCCCTTTCCCTATTACGATGGTATAGTCGGGTCTCAACTAGCACAGGAAAAAAATAGCTTCACAACAGCATAACTGCTCTGTGGGGCAAACTGTAAAGTACAGTGGGGGGGGGGGAAGAAAGAGAAAGAGAGAGAGAGAGGGAGAACGCGCACCTCCAGGAAGGATCAGGCCAGCATAGTTTGAATCTGACTTTCCATCAACTCCCAGCAGGAGCTGGTTCAGCATTAAGGCAAAACCACCAGCCACATGGGCTGGCAGACAAGCAGAGGCTTCCATGAATAGCTGCACCCTTGAGTCCATGCATGCTTTCATTGCAGAGGTGCTCAGAACGAACATGCCAAAGGCCTGTCTGTCTCTCAGCGCACAGTTCTTCAGGTTCAAACTGAACTGCCCTGCTTCCTACCCCACAGCCAGCAACTATGCTACCTGCCATCTCATCCCCACCTATCTGGAAAAGATACTGGGATTTGAAACCTACCCTCATGATCTGAGAATCTCCAGAGACACTTAAATACTCACTGCTTCCAGGCAACTTTTCCTCCAACAAGGACTTACAGATCCAAAGTGACGTGTCCAAACATTTCTGGCTGCTTGTCTCTGAATCAGCTTTCCCCTGTCAGCATCCAGCAGCATCTGGCCAACAGCTCCTGAAACACGAGAAAGGAAACTTGGTGTCAGTCACCTATCAGCACAACACATGGAAACAGCCAGGCGTGCGCAGAGCAACCCACGGCCTGGTTCCAGGGCAGGAGTCAGCAGCAAACCACTGCATCATCAGGCTACTATCCAATGCCAGGACCTTCCAGTGAAATACGCTCCTCGTTTCACTGAGCCCCAGAAAAGGAAGGTCTTCTAACCATCTCTCCACTGAACAGGATGTCTGTGCAAACCAGTAACTGACCTCTGAAAGGCAACTGCCTTTTTTCCTAGATGGCTCCAGGGCTCACTGCTTCCCCACCTGCATTGCTGTCCAACACCAGGAATGCAGCCTGCCACTCTGCTCCAACCACCCTGCCACACCAACCTAATTTTGTTCTGCAGACTTCCCTGCACTGAACAGCACAGTTAAGCTCTCCTTGTCTACAATAACTGAGCATCCTTTGCTACCACAGAAAGAGAATCCCAAGGTGGCTAAATTCACTCTTAAAAGCAGCATTTCTTTAACCTTGCTTTTTAGTCAGAAAGATAAACTTGTATGACAGAGAAAATACATTCCATAACACAGCCACAGTCACAACTGTTGCTAATGCAACACTACAGAAATATTAATTGGCTATCTCAGAGTCAGTGTACTCAAAAAAAACCCCAAATGCAATGCCTATATGTAAACAAAATGCTGCTGCTGTCCTGTGCCTCATATCTGATCACCACAGCTAACTCAGAATTTTCGCTCTATGTGGGCCAACCTATACTCTGAATGCATATGCAATACAGGACACTGGCATATCCTGCTTTAGGAGGCAACGATGTCTCTTCACTAGCACCATGAGAAGCAAAAGCAAGAGACTTGTCCCATTGCCTTCCTGTGCTTATGGATAGAGGCAACCTTAGCCCCCTTGTGTTTCAAGCCAGACTACATGAGAAGCTGCTGCAGTAAGCCTGATCAAGACAACTAATCAGTGAGATGGATGATGCAACAACTGCATCAAGAGGTCTTGCCCAGCACAGCAAACAAGCTATGTGAAGTTAAAAGCAGCACCTGTAGACTGCTGGTGCCAAGTACAATGCAAAAAGGACTGCAAAGTTATTAAAGGACACTTTAACATTTAATGAGAGAGATCTTTTCATTCAGAGAAGGCATTTCAATTAAAAGTATGATCAGATCCATTCTGCTGCTGGCTACTTTGAAGATCATTTTAAAATAAAAGGATGACAGCTCCTAGTGCAGAAACTCGCATCTCAGTTCTGCTTGCATGTTAATGCTCTTGATTCAAATCTGAGTAATAGCATTATAGTGACTCTTGGATTAAAATCGAGTTTCAGGAGGATTATTGCTCATTCCTGCTTTTTCATACCAATTAACCTTGACTGTTAGGGAGAAACCTCTGTTCTCTACATGCGAACAATTCCAAGAGCTATTAAGGAAAAGGGATCAGGCTAGCCGTTGTCCATGTAATAAGCCCTACTTAACACCTAACATATTTCCAAAGAAAATGAAATCCCTAGGCTCTACAGTCTTACATAGTTCTTGCTGAATGTAAATGCCACCGGACATATCACGTGTCTATCATACCCACTGCACCCCGTGGAAGTCTCTTAAAAGTAATCAGAATTGCACTTTTCTTACAGTTCCGCTCCCTCCTTCCACAATACAAATATCTCGGTCCTTCAATTCAGTTGCACTCCATATCGTTAAGTATGCATTTTATTATCTACTCTCTTTGCCATGTTAAGAGTAGCTTAGCTTCCCTAACCCTTTTATAAAAGCCAGGACAGATCACAGCACTGCCCAAGAAATGCTAACATCACTAACACATAACTAGAATAGAACACAACAGCTGATTAACATCTGAACAGGAACAGGACAGGAAGCAAAGGACCCAAATCAAATCCCCAGAAGGAATGTTAATGGAGAATAAAAATACCCAGGGGAGATTTTGACCAGGAAATGAACACTAGCTCTCTAATGCATATAAAAGCACAGAACTACCTTTAACAGCTACATCTGAAATTGCACAAGAACCAGCTTGGCAAAAGGTCATTTGCCAAGTTATCCTTAGCACTGACAGCTACATCGGGGGGCTAATGACAGCTTCTCATCCAGAAACGCTGACACACCAGAAGCCTGTTTAGTTTGTTCAGTGATCCCATTAGCTTGATCTCTTCAGCTTGTTCAGTGATCCTTCAAACTCTCACAAGGTGCTTTAGGCTACAAACCTCCAGAGCTTCTTTGTCTTCACAGCCTGGGCTTCATGTCCTTCCCCCACTCTATCGTTTTACCTGTATTCTTTTAAGATCTTCCATGGGAAGACTTTTGGAGCATGTTTCTCAGATATTTAAAGAGATGTATACCAGGCTATTAGAAAACAACTCATGGAGATTAGGAGAAGTCTCAAAATTTCCTGAAAATGTCTGGGCCCGGCTAGAAAAAAAAAATATTGATACTCTGACAACATGTATCTGGCCAAAAGCTAGTAGATCACACGAAGGAAATTTGGGAGCCATGGTTTTAAACTTTCTCAAACACAAGCTAGGGAATGGCTACAGCAAGCAAACATTTGAAGAGAAGTGAAGGAGGGAGTGGGTGAACACTTCTGTAGAAAATCAACACGTAGGAATTCCCTTCCCAGACCTCTGTCAGCTCCTATGCTGTGTAGGAGGGAAAGAAAAGGGGAAAAAAAGTAATTGTAGATTATCTTCCTAGAGCATAAAAACAAAATACATGGTAGGAACAGTTTAAATTCTTCAACCACTTAGAAGCAGACTCTAAGTCCCTGTAAATATTCCCTAGGTCTCATACAGCCCCCAGCAGTTAATGTCAGCAGTCCTCTTGTTGCAGCCTTTGGTTTCAGAAATTCTGTTACAAGTACAGACTCCAGCTCCTCAGTGCCAGGGACTGAATGTCACTGGCTGTCCCTCCAGCAGAGATTATAGCAATGACAGAGAATGCTCCATTAATACAACCTATATACTTGCCTCAATACACTCTCCAAAACATCCCCTCCGTCTACGAGACGCAGTGATACACAGATGGCTAACCCTGCACGGCATCTACACAGCTGGACAATGGAGCAGAGAACGTTATTTGCATTATTTACAGAGGACAGATGGACAAGTTGTTGCAGTGACCCTGCCTACAGAGCATCTGCAATGCTGAGGAGGCGTTAAGTCCAGCCTTGATGCTTGCAGGTGCTGGCAAAAGCAAATTTCAAGATATGAAACAGCTGTTTACAGCAGCCAGCTTTGTTCTGAAATGCTATCACTACAACCACACTTGTGGAGTAATTCACATGCCAGTTTTGTTCCCATAGAGCCTTCACCAGCAAGCAAAAAACACAAGATGTATTGATTAGATTTATCCTTTTCAACAGAAAGAGAATTGACATCTGCAGTACTTGTGTAGTAACTTCTTCCTTGGCCATGAGTTATGTACCTGTGTAAGTCACCATGCAAACTGAGGCACATACTAGGGGGAGACAGTGACTGGTAAACAGCACCAAAATTGGGTGAAATTTCTTTCAAGCTCTACGTAGCTGTAGAAAAGTCCAGCTCAAACCTGCTCAGCCATCTGAATCTTCTGAAACATTAAACATTTACAAAAATGTTGAGATGTTGCTTTTGCTCTTTACACAGCACACTAACCAGGTCTGCAGGCGCTTTTATTGGCATGCTGAGGAGGAACCTTAAAATAACATTTCATGGGTCTCACATCTGTTCCAGACAAGAAAAAGCCTAATTCATAAGGAGAAGCAATCTACTTTAATTGAGCACTATGGTTAAGAACATCCAGGTTGTACAAAGGCTTGCAATGATCAGTTTGCCCATCCTCCACCAACATGCATCACAACAGGCTCTTTCATTCCACAACCACATGGCTGCAGCCAAACATGACATACTGTTCAGCAAGTAATAAAAAGGATCAGCTTTTTCCCCAAGGTCTTGTCTACATATACACTGTAATAAATTAAATTGACCTAGAAAATAATGTAAAGCAGTATAACCCTCCTGGGTAAATGTTCTTAATTCAGTTTAAGAGCACTTTACGTTGAATCAACTTAAGTTAAATAGATAGATACAAGTCACAAACTAAATTAAGGATGCCTGTACAAGAATGCTGCACTAATATAATCACAGCTGTTTCTAATCTGATTTAAATCAGTACAGCTTCCCTGCAATGGTAAAATCCTTACCAATATTGAAGTTAACCCTTTTTTTGCCTTTTCTACTTCCAAAGGAGGTTCTGCTGGGTTTTACATTTGTTAGTTTTTTCTTCCAAAAAAAACAGAATGACACCTCTCCCCCTCTCAGAATCAACATAGGCTAACCACACTACACAAGGTATATTAAAGTATTAAATGTATTGACATTTATATGACTTGAAAGTTTTACTACTCCTATGCCAACTAACCATCATAATAACGCTCAGACCAGCATGGCATAAGATTTTCTCTATTCTCCCTAAGTAGGAGTGGAAGGGTGGTCACAAATACTTGTGCTGCACACTGCTTTCCATACACTCACGTTGGTTTTGCTTGCTGACGTCCAACATATCTGGAGCAGTTCAGACACCGGGAAGGCAATGTTCCCCACTTGCTCATTCCTAAGGGTATGGCTCACCAACAGCTTATCTGAGTAAACTGGAGTGTGGAGTTAGAGCATGTTATCTAACTGCCCCCCAGGCATGGTCTTACTACTGCCCCTCTCCAACCAAAATATCACGTTCTCTTGCTAACTGTGGGGTAAGCACATACACAAAACAAGTCTGAGGTCACAGACCTAACATGCTACAAGTCCATACTCTAAAATTACTTCTCATGCCCTCAGTTCCCACAGCATTGCCCCTTGAAATATATTTATCAAAACTAAATTCCAGCAATTTCAAAATTGCTGGGATTTTTCCATTCCTCATTCAAAACTATCTGAACTGTTCCTCCTGAATATCAAGACTTAATTTATCTTCATTCTTTTGGTACTCTCACTTTCATCTCTACCTGCTTCTTCAGTCGTGTCTCATCAAGCTCACTCCAACCTTCCTCACATCCACTCCAGCAACGCAACCATCACCCTCTCCTCATTGCTGCATTTTACTGCTGTCTCTGGGCTACTATATACAGAGCTAACATCCTCTTCAGTACAAGGTTTCCATGTTCAGCACAGAAAGACAATAGCAAGAATCCTTGCAGAGCCCCTTGCAGAGAACTAAATCCCTCATTGGCCTTCAGAAACTAAATAGTGCCACAACTCTGAACAACATGGTGAGCTGTCACTTCTGCTGAGTATCAGCAGCAGCCGTGAAATCAGAGTTGTAAGTCCTTCTAATTTATTATTTTTTTGAAAGAGCTATTTTGAAGCCCTGAGCACATGGCAACATGGACTGTAGGTACACACAAGAGTTCAGTTGCTAAGGGAATCACACTTCCACATTTTCTATTTTACGAGATTTAAATTTCAGCTCTCAAAGGGCTGTAGGTACATTTTCACAAGAAACTGTTTGGTCTCGAGTCTCAGATTCACACTAGTAGCATCTAGCAATTGTAAGGTTATGTGGCCCCACACCAACTCTAGGATTCATGCTCACCATAAATACATGTGATGAGGAAGGCACGAACAATTTCCACTCCATAAGAAATTGAGGCGCTAGGAGAAAACAGCTTTGTGCACTGTTTTTGCATGAAATTCCATGTTAAAGAAAAACAGCCTCGGTTGTCATAAGAAAGAAAATGCAGGAAAATTCAGTAAGACACAGCCTTATTTCTTGCACCTAAAACAAGAGTGATCTGGGATAGAAAAGAGGAGGAGAGTGTGCATGAGCTAAACACCTACCTGACAGCAATTTTGTTGAATAGCTTGCAATTCTTTCTAAGTACAAATAAAGCAGCAACTCTGATCCAGTAGGAGAACAATATTTGTACTATACTCAATTCTCTCTGCTGCTGGGGTTTAATCCCAGCAAGAATCGTTTTGGTTTAATTAGCTTTTCCCTAGCAGATGGTCAGATGTGAGAGGCAGAGAATGGTACAGGCTTAACTGTTGGGTGATTGTGCAGCTGCATCTGTAGCTGAACAGTTAAGCATGTCCAGGAGTCCAGCTGTAGTTTGCACGACACAGTCCATCTCTGCCACTAGCCAAATGTCAGCTTCCTCTTTCTCCAGATTATATATCAGTCAGAGGCAGTACCCAAAGGCAGGCAAACAACTAACATGCAGTCTCACCACCATCCCCTTTCTCACATAAAACCCTCAAACCTTAATCAACTAAAAGTCCCTCTTTCTTTGGTGACAGAAGCACATACAGAAGCACATTCAGAATCATTGCCATGGAAACTGAAGCCATCCTCTGTGCTATTCATCAGAGAAGATCTTCTAGCACAGAAATATTTTATGATGTCTACGGCACTGAATACAGACAGCAGTCAGTATAACAAAGTAAAATTACAGACTTCAGCATTGTGTGAGGATAGCAGTGGGTCATTCTTCAACCAAGCTGCCTGATCCTTGCTTCACCTACAAAGAGCAATAGCTCATTACAAGCTGGCAGGGACAGCCAGTGTGGCACTGAGAGAAACAAAAGCAGTGTTAGAGGAATAAACCTACCCAGCCAAAGGCAAAAAAGAGAAAGGGGTTCACAGCCTTTTCCCAAAGCTGATCACATCCCACCACCTTCCCTTCCCAGAGATTATAAGTGATGTTGCTACTGACTCCTTCGCGAAGCAGGATTCCTACCAGACGCCTCCCACTTAACCCAAGTCACAGCCATTGCCTACTCTGGAGACCGCATCAAGTATCCCCCATCAACTTCCCCTCAGTCTCTGCACCCAGGCACAACATGGAGTGTTAAAGCACCCATACCTACACACTGACAGTAGTCATCTCACTGGGCCACAAAGGCAGAAAAAGCAAAGGAGACAGCTTTCAAAAACATGCTGAGGGCCTAGCTGACTCAGAGCCTGGGCCAAGGGCAGGAACTGGCACAAAACTTGTCTCAGGTCTCTAAACAATAGAGGAGCACGGCTCCTGAAGCAGAATGTAACCCTGAAGCACCTTCTCTCTTTTTTTGTGGCGTGGCCCTGTAGTTAGTCTGTCTCAGTTTGCCTCATTTGTTTTTTTGGGTGTTTTGTTGTTTTTTTTAAAAAATTATTCTCTTAGTCTATAGCACTACTGAACTGCTAAGAGAATTTATTCTGAGAGTTCAGTCACAAAAATACAACAGTTTAATCCAGTTTAGGAAAAACAAACAGATCCACCCACCCACCTTTCACTGGTGACCTGTATAAAGCACGCAACTGGCTGTAGCTCTTCTCTCCCCATTCACCTGGGCTCCAGTCTTCCCTTTTAACAGCAGGATCCTAACCACAGCAGAGGGACCCAGACCTCCACCCCCTGCCCTACAGGGTGTACATGAGGACACTGCCTGTCACCAGCAGTCACAGGCTGCACTGTCCTTTTGTATTTGCTGTATTGTACCTCCTAGGTTCACATTCCTTCATTGGGGGGGATAACCAGATGCCCCACTTAAGACCAAGCAGGGTTGCTTCAGCTCTTCCCTCAAACACAACCCCTCCTTGAGGGAGAGTTAGAGCTCTCATCAACTGTCTCCTTCCACATTTGTCATCATTGCTAGCACCAGTGCTGTTCTTCAGCTGGAGCTAATAATGAGCATAAATTGTCTCTAGGGGCAATCGCAGTGAAGGCCCAGCACTTCAGTTTTAACACAAGGTCAGCTTGTCCAGACTAGTACTACATCCCCTGCCTGGCATTGCTCTTGTAAAACGGAAATGCCTGGTCTTTACCATTGTTATCCTTTGGGATAGCTTAAGCCCTTTAATTATTCTGAGGTTAAGGAAAAGCATCTCCTTTTTAGCAGTGAAGACAAGGTCTTCACATCCCCAGGCCTCTTCCCTGTAGATCCCCCTATAAGTAAGCTCTATACAGCTCTTCAGAGAGCAAGCTGGGAATGAGAGATCGTCAAGCTGCAAGTAAAGTCACCTATTCTCAAAGGGGCTTTAAGTGAGAGCAGAGGATGATCAGCCCCAGGTATCCTAAAGAAAGCAAGCCACCATGTTCCAGGCATGACTTTTTTTTTTTGTTGACTGTCAGACTATACCACTCAAAGAGCTAGCAGCTCACCACTCATCTAAGGGCAAAGACCATGGACAAATGCCAGCGTAGAGCCAGGCAGATGTTGCAAAGATAAGGTGTTTGTCCGGTGCCAACAGCAAGGTGTTCACTCACACCTTCAGCTTCATGCAGCTGCACGAGCCCAGCTCTAAAGAGTCTGTGACTCTGGACTAAGGAATGTCTCATCTGGAGAAACACCACATCTGCTGCCAGCTCAAGGTGCCCCAGGATCAGACCAATTCCCAGTTTTACTGTCCTGCCATAGCCCTGCTCTCTGCTCCCTGTCCCACAAGGGGGAGATGTAGCTACTTGGCGAGGGTTACTGCTCTAACCAGGGGAGCAGATCTCCCAGGCAAAGATGTCTGGGACAGGACACAGAAGCACAGAGATCTGGACTGCTACACAGTCCTGAAGGCCAGCAGGGAAGCCAAAACAAGGAACTAGTCACTTTCTCTCCACAACATATTAAAACTCACTGACAGGAAAGAAAAAGACCAAAAAATCAGCCCTCCTTCCTTCTCACTCAATGTCACAACTATTTCATTCCAGCTCCCTTACCCCCTTCCTGGCAATCAGAAAGTAACAGCAGAAGCAATATTTAATTCTGAATAAGACCTCAATTTTTGCAGCTGTAGCCTATATCACACGACAAAGCTGAAATGCCCAATTATTAAATATACTTAAATGTTCTATCAATAACATTCCACATAACCCATTTTTAGACTTATTTATATTTTGCTACACCTCGTGTTGCCACAGGGCATACTGTTCAGTTTGGCACTGCAGAACAGAGCAAAGAAAATGAAGATTCAGACAATACACTTTCTTGTCAAGCCCTAAAAGTCAGGTACGGAGTCAGTGGCAACTAGTTTGAAATAAAATGCACAGTTTACATGAAATCAAGAGAGAAGAGAGACCAATGTGAATAACTTCCAACCCTTGTAAGAGTCTTTTGCAACAAGTAACATTCCCCTAATCACCTATCATTGAGATGCTGCTTTGAAAAGTGATGCATCCTTGTCCAGAGATGGTGGCATGGATCAGTTTGGTGACAGTAGTTCTGCAGCAACTGACTCAGAGACCCTGGCAACAGCTAAAAAGCAAGAACTATGCTATAAAATCAGAACACTTCTGAGAGCCAATCCTTTCATGCCTGCTACTGTCTAAGGATGGCAGTAGGGAGGTCTTCTGCAGAAGACTAACTTTAATGTGGAAATGACTGGCAGGTCACAGAATTTCAGGCTACTAGAAATTGTCAGAGGGAAAACTGCAAGTCCCAAAGATCAACACAAACTGGGTAATAAAGTGAACAGCCCAGGGCTTACCCAGGACACAGAAGATGCTCTGCTGTTCGTTCCACAAGCCTTGCCTATGGGCTGCCCATACTGACACTGTCAAAAGGGACCACCTTTCCAAATGCCAGGCAAATGAAAGACTTATATAAAGAGGACAAGGATGGCTTGCATGACAGGGGCATAAAAAAACTAGTGACCACATCTCACAGACATCATGTAAAGGATCCCAAAATAACACATCTGCATCCTGATCTCCCATCCTTCACCAAGCTTCCCATCCTCATCTCTTGATCATCAGCCAGAAAAAGGAAGCTTTTCCAGAAGAAGCTGGAGCAGTCCAGCTGCAGTGCATACGTGTAAGAACATTCACCCACCGTCTGGGGGAAGCACTCCTGGCCAGGTTAAATCCCTGAGCCATTCCAGGCAGACATCTCGTGCACAGTTTGTACTGAGCAGAGCTTGATGGCACGAGCCACTCAATCAACTGCTGATTGCCAAGAGCACACAGGCTGCAGGCAGGGGGGACCAGCCAACCTTAATTGTCCTTACCAGTGTAAATTAAACCCTACAACACACCCAAGCAAACAGCCAGTTCCTTTGGAGGAGCAGGCATGAGTTATTTTGCTGCAGCTATAAAGGAAACATTGCTGCTAGGACATGCCCCTGGAGTGACTGTGCCGCTCAGCTCTCCCGCTGCATTCCTGGGGTTGTTTAGCATGGACTCAGCTCCAGCCTTTTCACAAGCAAGAAGTCTGAACCCTGAATGCCATCTGCAAACACAGCCAGACTCCACCTTTTGCATGCCTGCAGGCCACCAGGTGTGGCCAGGAATGGCACAAGCTACACACTAAACACACCTTTGATGTGGAGCTGAAAGCATGTAGCCAGGGGGCATGAACAGCACGCCGCCCGCCGCCGTGCTGACTCCCAGTGCAGGAATGTGGCTGTAACCACAGGCCAAGGAAGGCAAACACATTGCATTCCTCACCAAGCAGGGAAGGAAAACAAGCAGCAAGCCCACACACCCACCATGCTGACACCCGCCACGCTCCTCACGCATGCCAGTCCTGCCACTGCCAGGACCCCAACAACAGCTTCAGCCTCAGACTCTTTTACAGGAGAGTCCTCAAATTTTCCAAGTAACTTCTCGAGCCATGGGTCAAGAGAAACAGAGACAGGCAGGAGATTTATCAACTGGGCACGTGAGCCATAAGGAGAAGCGATGCCACCAGGGCTGGGAAGTAACCACGTTCCAGGGCATGAACAGCTCTGTGCAGTAGCCCAGGGAGGGAATTTCCCTGACTCTTCCTATAAGAGAAGGGGACAAATGTAACACTAAGACTTGTTGAGCTGAGGGGGCAGAGCTGAACAAGAAGCTGACTTCAGGTATCAGGGGTGCATGGAAGGATCCAGACCTACCCAAAGACATGAGGTAACCTCTTATCCGAGAGCCTCACTATTTTAGAGTCACAAAGAGACTCTGTGCTCTAGTCAGAAAAAAACCCTACTCCTCCTTCATGTGGCACTCCTGTAAATCCCAAAGGTTTCCAAAGAATTTAAGGTTCCCAAACATGAAGTCACCCTGAAGGGAAAAAGATGAGGATGCATCAGGAGGTAAAGCTGTCAGCAATGTTCTCAAGTCCATGAAAGGAACGCTGTAATGTGAATTCCTCATGTTCCGAATCTGCACTTACTTTGTGTAAACCAACTAAACATCAACCTACTCCTAAACCCCCTAAAAACCCATTGCCCAGTGCTAAGGGCAACTGTGAGACTTAATAGCCAGTGTTCTCTCAGTGCCAAGCAGGAAAGCCAACAGTGTCACAGGCACTGCAGCAAGAACATATCCCACTACATCAATAGAATCATAGAATCACTATGGTTGGAAAGGACCTCTAGGATCAAGTCCAACCTTTAATATCCCAAAGGCTGCCAAAAAAAAGAGCTTCTATCTGCTGTGCTTCACAGAGTTGGTTCTAAACTTCAGCAAAGCACAGGGATGTCAGAAAGGAGCAGGATTTCATAAGGCAAAAAATGACAGAAATAATTTAATACAAAAGGATACGGTAGAATACATATTCCCTTCAACTTTCCAAGAAGCAAAGAGCATACACACGGAGTGAGCCCTGTGCTGTCACTGCACAAAACCATGTTAGCAAACTCAAAGAGTGTCCACGAAGGGCTGAAACACTGTAATCTCTGGGGAACCTGGAAGGGGAAAGGTCAGTGTAGCCACAAGCTCCAGAAACATGCCGATGCATCTAGCAAGCTGCCAGGGCAGGGATGGTTTATAAGGCTGTGGCCCAGCTGCTCCACATCCCACACATGCATTTCAAGGCCCTCACCGAGGGGAATGGTCTGGTATTAGGTAACAAGAACAGACCAGATGTGGTCCAGTAGACTTTTTGATGCCCATTAAAATTCAAGGCCTCAATCTACCTATTCCCTTCTAAGTCAGTAAGGTAAGCTGCAGCAGTAGCTCCAGTTCTTGGAAGAAAGAGGCATGAAAGGCCAATTTACCAATAGATTTATATCCAAAGATATAAATAGAAGCCTGGCAGGATTTACAAAAGCACCCAAACAGATTAGGTGTCTAAATCACCACATACAGGAGAAAGGGCTTCTCTGCTTCTAACCACTCCATACCTCTCCAACCCCAGCCACCACAAGAAAACCCATTTCAGAGAGGACGGAAGCCCCTGCTCCTCTACAGGTTGCCAAGGGCCATCCCTGTGCAATCCATTTTGATGGTGATGGCACCCAAGCTCTCACATGTCTCAACAGTGCTACCTGCAATGGCTGCAGTTCTCGCAGAATGTAGGTCTGCCCATTTCCCAGAATAGGAGCTGCCTTTTCAGCCTCTCCTCTCCCTTCCCCCACTACATCTTTATTTTTCATAGACTTAAAACTGTTTCAAGGTACAACCCTCATCCTGCCACCGGTGGGCGGGTGAGTGGGGGAAAGGGGCGCTTTATAATTGTAGTGTTGCAATCTGCCAGCCCGGCCAGGCGGCCTGTTCCCGCCTGCACTGTATTAAATACCTTATAACTGATTACACCCCCATGGGGCATGATTAGCAGTCTTCAGAGAACAAAGTCTACTTTCATAAGAATAAGAACAGACACGTACTGCTAACCTACTACACAGCTGGGCAGGTGAGGAAACAGGGAAAAAAGGAGGGGGTGTGGGGGGGAAGAGTTAACTGTACTGCTACCTCTGTTCTTTCCTTCCCTCCCTGAGTTGAGATTTCCACTGCCCTGAATTGTTCCCTTCAGACCTACCCCAGATGGTTCAGGTAATGTAAACTCAGAAACAAACTGCTGCCTGTGGAAGCTGAGCAAAGTCCTAACCTGGAGAGGTAAGGCCTTGAGGCAAGCAGATTGAGCTTTGCTCTGGGTGACAGAAATTCCTTCACACCAGTTCCCAGGAAAAGGGAAGGGTGGATTCCAACAGCAGCATCAAAAACAAGGGGAAGGAGGGAAAGCTCAAAATACTATCACATACCCATGCGCCTCTCTAACCTCTGTACGTGTCTGGAAATTCTATATAAGTAACGGCAAAACATCAAATTCAATCTGGAGGTTAACAACTCTCCAGAATCAGGTGATTATTTTTTTCTTGTGGGGAGAGAGGAGGCAGCAAACGGGAGGAAAGCCCTCTCCATCTGAGGTAGGTAACAGGGATCCCCAAACATACACAATCCATACGCATTGCTGCAACAAAGAACCAGCCTGACGGAAACTTAGCCAATCTGACACGAAATGACCCACAACTCATTAGCAGGTGCCTTCCAAATCTCAAATGCCCACACAAACAGCCACAAACATTATTTGGTGCTATCAGGCCTCCATCTCAGCAGAGCATGAAGAATCAGACTGTACAGCCTTGCACCAAAAGAAATAAAAAAAAAGGAGACAACTCCTAGGCTCAAACAAGCCTAGGATGAATCCTTCCAGCTACTCTCCCCAAACCTACGACAGGAGAGCAGAGCGGGAAGGTCCAGGAAAAAGGCCTTTTTTTCAGAGGGATGCCTGTGCAGCAGCTTCAACAAAATAGTAAGAACCCTTATGAGTGTGTTGTTTTGGAAACAAGTCACCTGCTTTACCCAGAGCCCAGTAGCTTTGCCCATGGCCCCATGGATGCTCATGGTGCGGTCAGGAAGCACTTGTGTTCAGCTGATGTATCTAGTAGGGGGCGCCTTGCTGACACATTCCACCCAGATTCTTACCCAACACACCCAAGAAAGGATTTGTTGATGGAGACGCCAGCCCAGCTAAAAATGATCTACTTGTATCTGTTTTACTCCAGCACCTGGTCCTTCAGTCAGCACATAGGAGGTATCTGAAATACATTGTCTAGTCTCATTGTACAGCAAAATCTGCATATTCTCTTTATTAAAGAAAGACCTCAAGGCACCAACTGACTTTAGGCTCTGATGTACTCAGCATTGATATAAAAGCATCAGTACATTTAGGGTTATCAAGCAGACCGTGCTTCCAGGGTTTGGACAAATGGGAGGTTTCACCATAAACACAAGTTAGTCATTAGAAGCTCCAGGAGGTAATTTAAATTATTGCAGTCAGCACAAAAATAGTTTTACTTTGGGAGTTGAAGTTGCAAAGCTGTAATAAATCCACGTGACACAGTAAAACGTTTTATAAAAGCTGAAAATTAGTTGTGAAAGCCCAGATGGCCTTGTATATAATTTGATTCTGCTACCATGGGCTAGCAAAAGGAAAACCACTCTTCACACCGTAAAAAAAAAGATCCAAAAACTCTATCATCCTTCAGCTCCTAAGAAGCAGAAGCAGCTTGCTTGCATTTTGTATGTGTGTGTGTGTATATACACATACATGTAAAATATATAGAAATAATAAATATATAAATAAAATTTAAAGCCACGCAACTGACAATGAATTGTTCAATCCCTCACCATGCTGGGCAGCTATCAATCAGGCATCTGATCTCAAACTGAACCACTGCAATCCAATGCTCTCCCCTGGCTGCTGTACCCTCATGGATACCCTGCACCCACCCCCCCATTCCCCGAGTAAATTGCCTTCCACTGCAGAGAAGCACGCCCACTATTCCGATACCAATATTCGCCACCAGGACAAGAGACCCTAATTTAGCCCCACACGGGCCTTCTGCAAACTGCTAATCCCCAATACACAGCTGTTTTTCAAATCTACAGGCATGAGCAAACCGTAAACGATTTATGGCGCGTGGCAGGAAGACTCCTGGCTCCCTGCGTAGGCGGGGTTTTGGGACAAGATCATGCTTGGACTAATGTTTATATTGCAAGTTGTCAGTCGGGTAGTAAATCATCTCTGGAGCTGCATAGTAATACAGTTCTCCCCATCCAGCTGGAGCCTTGACGACACTGAATCCTGTTATAGTCATTTCAGATGCACCTGAGGACCTATTCACAAAGGCATCATCTAATCAAGGAAAAATGGATACACTTATAAGTAGACTCTACAGAAATTCTGAAGCCCAGTAAGGGTGATTTGCTTTCAGGAATCAATCCAATCTGGTACAAGAACTTACTCAAAAATGACACTCTGTACTAGCCCTAGAAGAAATTGGATCGAGTGCCTACACCGACATTTACTAACAGAGTGTATTGTTAGCAAAACGCAGTTAGCTGAGAAAATCCTTCTGAGCAAAGTTTTCAGTTCCTAGTATTTACATAACCACAGTGCAAGTAATGCTTAGAAATTCAATTCTAAAAGTTGAAGAAATATATTTTGCATACTTTAGTGCATGAAACACTTTCTGCTCAAAAAAATGAAATCACTTAAAGGTAGGATGTGAACTTGAAGTCCATTCTCAAGAAAGGTTACTTTACTCTAATTTTAAACAAATATCCTGCCATTTTCCATTATTTTCTTTCCCTCCATTTGAAAGGGCTGTGCACACAATACACTGGCTATGGATCTCCCACTAAAAAAGGGTGAAAGGGAAGGGGGAAGAGTTCTTGATAAGAAAAAACTGATAAATAAAAACACACGAGAGAAAAAAAAAAATCAGAACAGTAGAATTAACTGCAATCACTTTTCGGTTATTTGAGACAGACCAGATTTCAAGTCATCTGCCTAGAATATTTTTAGCCTTCCCGATGGGCAGCACCAGAGTCCTCACTAATGAACAGCAAAGCTGCAGGATGAAATCTGATTTAGGAGACAATGAAGCACGGCATCTTTGGAAATTGTATAGAGCTTGTGCAGCAAGACATACCCAAGTCTAAATGCAGTTACCATGAGTAGTGTATGCTAAAATAATGGTCAAAAACCTTACTGCCACAACTATTATCTAATTATTATCTTGGAAAAATTACTTATATTCTTTTGAAATAAATGGTCTCAAGTAAAACTTGCCTAAGGCTTTTTATGAGCCTAAGTATAATTCCCCAATTGTTGGAGAAACTACCTTATCTGTCCCTTTTGATTTCAGAACCGTTCGTGCATGGGCATTACATTAATGCAGCTGGACAACTGAGACTTTAAACAGAAGAGTAAGAAAATCCAGTTATGATTCCTACAACGTTGCCAAAGCCAGCTTTATCACAGAGCCAAAATACAAAGACAGAATTCAACCAAATACACAGTAGTCACTGTGGGACTCTCAGTTCTGAATTTGCTGACCCCTAGAAATCAGAAATTTAAATCAGTTCTCTTGCCTCCAGCAGCAAGTCAGATTCTCAGTGCCTAAAAACTAGCCTAACCCTTGCAGGAAACCATACTTTCCAGTTCTGACCCACTTTACTTTCTCAGCATCACAAAACTTGTGTGGAAGTCAGTAATTCTTTACTCACAGCAGTTAACGCCTGCCACAAAAGGGTTACATTGTCCCCTAAAGCACATGTTGTTCCACGAACGGCCCATAGGGAGGGTATCCATACAGGGATCTCAAGGTTTGCATGACCTGCTCCTAGCTCTGAAAACACACACACTCTCTCTTTCCTTCAGGACTTCCCCTTGTGTTTAGGCAGACATTACAAAAAACCACCTTTTTATACATATCTCCATAACCACTGCCACTTACCTTTATTAGCCTGTCCATGAAACCTATGCCTACTTGACCAAGCAGCAGTGATGATTCTCTTGATCCTCAACAGAGACAGGACATGAGCACAGGATGCAGACTGTACCTTACCAGACACTAGCACATTGAGGCTCATGCTAGAACATTCCGGATCTCACTTGAACAGCCTTAAAGCCCTTCCTTTCAGCTGTCTTTCTGACTAAAGTCCACTACAAGACTGCAACGTGGAGAGGCCAAACTCCACACGTTCTTTTCCCTCTTACAAGCAAAGGCAAGAAGCACAAAACACTTTGCCTGACCACTCGGCATGAAGAGACAATACTTATGTATCTTCACATTCATGAATAAGACAGTCCTCATCTATGAACTGCACTATATTTCCAAGGACCCTGCCCTCCACCAGCCTAAGATCCTCAACTACCAGGCTTAATCAGAGCAACTGGAATGCTTTGTGGGTACGTTTTTTTGGTTGGTGGGGTTTTTTCCCTCCTAATGCAGTTATCACAAAAAAGAAAGGTTAGTGGGCAACCTAACATAGCAAATAAGCGTGATTCAATGCACTGCCTCTGACACAGGCCAATACGAGGTGGTTTAGAAGATGGAGCAAGAAGATCCAGTGGACAATTATGGAACAAACTGCCCTTTCTTCAAACCTTTACCTATTATGAGATTCGGTTACGTCTGAAAAATAGAACTTCTAAAACGAGTTATTTAGCTAAAGCAAGTCTGAACATTTCCACTCATAAGTGCTTGATCTTTTCTGAATCCCGCTCAGCTCTTAGCCTCAGTGCTATTATGTGGTAGTGAATTTCCACAGATTAGACATCATGTGAAAATACTTCAAAATCATTATTCAGTTTGATGCCTATCAGTTTCACCGAATTGCATTCACCTCAACTGAAGTATACATTCCAGCTCCTTCACCTCTGCACAGCACTCTTCCTCAGGCTTGGCACACAGCATTGTTGAAAAGCAGAGGAAAACTGAGCCCACCCAAGTGATGCTTATCCTGCATTCCAACCATTGCAATCCTATTCTCACACTCCTATATGGCCTTCCATGCCATTTCCTTCCTAAGCACAGCTCCCAGGAAGACACTCCAGAGAGGGTGGCTCATGTCATTCCAAATACGAGACAGCCTGCAAGCTGCTGCTCTTGGCCCTCTCTGTCTAAGCATATTAGCAATAAGACCACACATGAACATCCTGACAATGAAGAGAACAATTTCTGAGTCTGGAACAAACAAGGGGGCAAAAAAGAGAAAAGATTAATTTAAGTCAAAAAGATTCAGCCAGATAAGGCATTATAAGCTGCGGCAACAAGCAAACAGCTCCTGGAAAGGGAAGAAAGTGGGGGGTCTCAGAGAGCCCACTTGCCTTAAACAATGCAGGGCCTGACTTGCACTCTACAGCAATTTCACCACATTACAGAATACACAGGACACTGGATCACACAGAGGTCTGCTTCATTTTGAAGTCATGGCTTGGAATATCCTTTTCATCTCTCCTCCACCAAGTTTTACTGAAGCACTCAACACTACAGTACCCAAGCATCTCATAGACACTTACGGACTCTTCCTCCTATCCCCAATAAGATGGGTGTTAATTGTACTTTGCAACCAAAGGATGAAGAGCAAGAAACAGTAATGATCTGAACACGTTCACACAACAAATCTGTGGCAGAAATTAGGTATGCTACACTGCAGTTCAGAATTCTGACCATCAGGTCATCCTTCCCCTCCAACCAGATGTAAAGGTACTTCAATTTAAAAAGGTAACATTCTTCCTACTACTGCTACAGACCCAGCCAATCTAGATCCAAGGAAAAATCCCTCAGGTAGGGAAACTGACAGGGAAACAGGATGGACAATTTCATGTCCTAAGCCATTAGCCTTGTTTGCATAGATTACACACATAGCTCCTTTGCAGTCCTGTGTAAAAGGAATCTCAGAGAGGATCATATTTACACAGTTACTAGTGACTGGAAATACACACAGCTAGCACAAATGCCACATGCAGTCACTCCATAGCTCAAGGTGTCATACAAAAAGGGGGTAACTTCCCAACCAAAGCCTTCAAAGCAAGGAGATGAACATACCCAGCTTCAGGACCTTAGATCTACTCGCAACATAACAATCGAGTCAGCCAGCCAAGAAAATCTGCTCTATTATGTCAATTCCAGTTCCTGACAACCCCAATCAAAACAGCAGAGACGAGTCAAAAAGGCACCAAGCCAGATCCTCACTTCTTAGCAGAGGAATCCTGCTCTCAATCTGTATCACATGCAGACTCATTTGAGACCCCTACATGCTGTATTTCTCCCAGCAACATGAAATACAGAGGGTTATTAGCTACTACTACATTATTCTTGTCACATTGTGCTTTAAAAGCTAGGCCTTTGCTAACAAGGACACAACACGGTTAATATGTTATGTTCTAACCTCCAGAACTATTTCTCAGGGCTACACTGTAGATGTGGTGACACATGGAAATCTCACAGAGTCCAGTTTTCAGTGGATTCTCCATAAAACACAGCAGACATTTTAAGAGGTTAGGGAGCTCACTTTCAGAAAAAATCATCAGCCTTCAGGACACACAAGTATCAAGTCTATTTCAAACAGCTACCAAAAAACACAGTCGTATTTTACTGAAACTTGTTTATTTTGCTATTGTTCAAACAGCTTGGCTTTCTTCACCTTTTTAAAAGCATTTTATATGCCACACCAGCTGCCACAAATCCTTTCTCCAAGCCAGCTCTGGTACCATTCACACCAGCATGTTAACCAAAAATCACTTATCCCATCTGACTTTATTTGTCCTGCTCTGAGACAAAAAGAGGGCAAAACTGCAAAGGACTATACCTCTTTCAAAGCTATAGTCTATTTCCCCTACATAGCATGCCACATGATTGCACCTAAGAGTGGATGGCAGAGATAAGAATTCAGGGTTTGAAAGCTGCAAAGCAAGTGGCTTAGAAGCAGCCAACAAACAACTTGAAACAGGCTGGAAAAGAATGCAAGGTCGTCTTTGGTTCAGAAAGCCGCTCTGAGGAGGCAACAGGTCTTGGCACGTAACTCATCCCCTCCTGACCCAATGCCTTGTTAATATTAAGGATGAAGACAGCCATGGGCTGCACTTTGGAACTCGAATGGCCCTGCTGAAATGCATTGCCATGATTTCAAGAGCACTGGGTGTCTGGGAAGGAATGAAAAGCCAAAAGCTCCTGATACAGTTAACATCCAGAAGCTGAAACACACTGTATGCAAAACACTGCTGGGATACGTGTGCCTTCTGCAGTGATTCACTAAGAGGTGGAGAAAAGAGAAAGGAGTTGTACTAAAAGTGATTTGACAAGTAACTCAAAGGTGTGATCAAAGGACCAAAAAGCTGCCCCTCCAAACTGGATCTCAACAGGAAGTTCAGGAGAGGACAGAAAGGCCAGCAGTACACTTGCACCACCCATCAGGGGATCAGTTAAAATACGGGTGAAAAAAATAAGATAGTGGAAGAAATAATCTAACAGAACCGAGGATCACTACAATTACCTAACCTTGGCATCACAATTATTGCAAGAGCAGGATTTCATTGGGATTCTGGCTGGGTAGACCCCTGGTGATTACACAGAGAACACAACTACTTCAGCACTGTCAGAACAGACTTCAGACTGCTTCTCTGGATGGTGTGTAAAGAGCACTGGCTTACATCTTTGAACTTGTCTTCCCAGGGGCTCTTACTGAATTTTTCAGGGTCACTCCCATTTCACTGACACCCCTGGCCTCTCAATTCAGGTAATGTAGGCCAACTGTGATGCAGAGACCACCACAGAGAGAGACAGTTTTTCAGGTATGTGGTTCACATATTCTCAAAAAATTCAAGTAGTGGGATCAAAAGAGCAGTCTGACTCAGCATCAGCTCATTCCTGGCTTTCTTACCTGCTGTCTGATGCTTCAACAAGGATTCATTGCTTCCTCTTACGCAGGCCCTTTATCCCAGTTCTTTCTCTGAATCTGTAAAACAGAGATGCATAACTCTGAAAAGCTTTCACTGGCACAGAACTATCTACATTTGATGGATAATTCTTTTCAGCGGACAACCTCCACCTGGCATCTTTCAGATCTAGGTCATCCTCAGCCTTGCCAGACTTACATATCATTTGCTCACCCTGATGCCTACCAATGCAATCTCCTGCTCATCTAAAAATCCATTTATTAGCACTCACTCTTTTACTCTGCTCCATGCAGTGTGCTCAAGCCCAGAGCCAGATGCAGTTCAGTATTTATTGTTCACCTGTCTTTCTTTAAAGTCTTCCCATGTTCCCTGGGGCTGCTCACTAATTCTATAGTCGGAAGCATCCCTTGCACTAGAGAGGGTGTCCAGGCTGGTAGAGAGTTTCCCATTCCCCCTGACAGGTTTGGCACCAGGGGAGTGCTGCTCCCTTCCTTCCAACTCTGCCTCTGTCAGTTACACTCTGGTTCTTTAACACACACACACATACACACTGGCCCAGACTTGTTCCATTTCGCAGCTCCTACTCCAGCAAGGCTCCCTGCACATACACTGCTTTTTCATCCCCCACACCACCTGTCTCCCCATCACCCAAGACAAGGCTATACCCTGCGTGGACCCCGTTCGGCCTGTCGCTTCCGTGTCCACTCTGCTCCCCGCCACGTTCTCTCAGCGGGAGGGAGAGTCTCCTGAGGGCCGAGGCGGGGGCACCACCACCCTCCTCTAAGGGGACGGCGCCTTCCCTGTGGCCGAGGCTGTGACCCTACCAGCCTCCCGCGCCCCTCACCCCCACCCCGCCGTCCGCCCCGCCCGGCTGACTCCCCCTACCCACGGTGCGACCCGCCCGGACCCGCTGTCGTTGGGGTACTCGACACCTCCTCCCGGCCCCGGGCCATACACGCGGACAGGGAGAGGGCCCCTCTCGCAGGGCGCCGGCCCGAAGCCCGCCCGGGAAGGCCGGCGAGGCCCGGGGGACTCCGCCCGGGCTCGGTCCCCGGCCAGTCGCGTTCCCCGCTCCCCGCCCCCAGGGCCCCAGCCCGGCTCTGACCCGGTCGGGCTCGGCTCCGCCCAGGGTCCCAGTGACTTTGCGGCCGGTTCTGCCCCGGTTCGGCCCCGCCTCGAGCCCGCCCCAAACTTTGCCCCCGCTCGGCCCGGCCCCACGCTCTCGCTTCAGGCCGCCATTTTGCCGCGGGGCACGCCGGGTAATCCGGCGGAATCCCCACGCCGCAGCGCAGCTGCGTCACCGGGCAGCACGGGGGGGCGGGGCCAGGCGCGGCAGCGGGCGGGCGGCGCGTCTTCCCCGTCACCGCGGCAACGCGAGGGGAGGGGCGGGGCCGCGGGAGGAAACCAACGGGGCCGCGCGGGGGGGGGGGAGCAGGACGAGCGAACCCAAGTGCTAGCGCGGGGGGGAACAGTGCCGGTGCACTCCCCTCCCCTCAGTAGGGCGTGAGGTGGGTGGTGCTTCTCTACCGGCGCTGCTCCCGGGCCTGCTTAACCTGTCCGGTCTAGTGAGGTCCGGGGCCATGGTAGCAAGCGGCGGGGCAGCGGCGGGAAGGTCCATGTCGGCCTGGGAAAGCTGTACCAGGCTGTTTGGGCTCCTTCCCCGACAGGCCCCATGGAGAAGGCTCCCCTCACGCTCCCCAGTTCCCGCAAAGCCTTTGCAAGGCCCTGCCCGTGGGGACGCTTGGGGTCACGCCACAGGGCTGTATATGGATGTTCATATTCAATAAATCTCCCCGGTGAGACCAGCTGGCTCAAAACGTACCGCTGAGGGCATGGCACAGAGATGGAGGGACAGCTAGGGCCCGCGTGCCCTCGGGTGGGAAACTGGCAGGGCTGAGATGTCTTCAAAGGCATTGAGGGACACGGGATGGGCTGACAGGTTGTTAGCTGCCTTCTGCTGCAGGGCTCTGGCAAAGGCCTCTCACCTGGCTGGGGAAGGGGGCAGAACCCGCCGATGCTCCTGCCCCTGCGTCTGCTTCTGGAGGCTCCACCAGAGCAGCCAGGCTTCAGCTCTTGGTCACCTTGCAGGCTACCTCCGAGGTTACACAGGTGAAAGCAGACCTTGAAAAGAGGTGGCTCAACCCCTGAGTTGATGAAGATGACAGAAAAGAAGTCGTATAGGCTGGTCACAGCAATTAGAGCCTGTGGGTGCGCTCAGGACCCCAAAGTGGGCTCACAGTAACAGCAGGTGATCTGCCCTCTTCAGGTCTTTGCCAGCCAGGACAATTCACTGGGACCCTGTCTCAGTTTGGCAAATATCGCAGCCTGTCACTAGGGAAGTATAACCCTGTCTGTGGGGCCAGGTAGAGAAGGAGGGAGAGGGGGAGAGTAGTAAATGGAAAAATCCACTTAAAACCCCCAAGGACAAGGAGAGGGGCTGAGGACATCATGTACCACTCAAGTTGGACAAGAGCTAGTCAAACCTGGACATGATTTGGTAATGTGCTTTGGTCTTTATTTGCAAAATCTTCCACTCCATTGTTCTAGCCTTGGGACTTCAACAAGTCAATACATTTTCATTTTGAACCAAATTGTCCCATTTATTCCACTCTGAGCTCACACAGGTACTTTGTCCATTGCCTCTCAATGCCTGGTACAGAGACTTACTCACCCGCTGCTCCCCTTCCCTGTTACTGTTTCTTTCAGAAACATCTGAATTGATTATTCACACGGTAAATAATCAGCCTAGTCCAGAGGAAATTTACACAGTTGAGAGAAGTCCTGACAGTATTTGGATTATGTTCCTCAATGTGCCACATTTACGAAGCCTTCAGATTTGCATTCAGGTAGTACCAGGCTCGCAGCACTGCAAACTCTGCCCAAATGATCCCTTCTCTTACACAATAAAAGACAGGTGCTCAGCAAGACCCCGCTTCCATGACCTTGGGAATATTGTGCAAAAACGTCTGCTGCACACCCAGCAAGTGCCGACTGCACCATGCCACGCGTCAGCCAGGGATATTTCAAGAAAGCCTTCGGTACTTGTGCCTCCATAAATTCTCCAAATCCTCTCTGTGCTGGAGTCAGATAACAAGCAGAAGGACAATGGCTCCAAGAATCCAGGCTGCCCATCTGCTCTGCACTTCCAGATTCTTGCTTCCACAGCGCCAGCTGATGAAATTTTCATAGCTGATGAGGTTTCTCATTTCCACTGGGCCTTGCTGCCTTGGAGCCTTCACATTTGTGATCTGTTCAGGTTTCCATGGGTGCGCCCTGATGGCAGCAATGATTAGAGTTCTTTGCTTTCTTTTGGTGACCTGTCAGAGTAGGATCTTCAAGCATTTGCAAGTCTAGGTGAAATAGGCCCCACAGGAAGGAGAGAGTCTGATTTTCAGATGGTCTCAGCATTTACTGCTTTCATTAAACTCAGCTCTTCTCAAAATCAGATCCCAATGTCAAACAGCCAAAGGGAGATGGGAATTGAACTCGGGATGTCTGAACACCAGTCACCTGCTCTGAGCACCAAAAGCCATTCTTTCCTCAGATCCCAAAGGCCTTGAATCCCAGTCCCTCACCTTCTCTCACCACACACATCCACCCTGCCTTCTCCCGTATCCGGTATGCTTGGGAGCTGAACTCACTGCTGCCCTGAGCCCAGAGATGTGATGCAGAAGCATGACGTTAGGTTACATTATATTCATTTATATAACACCATTAATACCGAAGTGCTGCTCCCTGCTAGAGCCAGTTGCTCGCTAAAGCCTCTGAAGTTCAATTAACAAGCACCAGGTAATCTAACACTTGACTCCCAATAATCCTTTTATTTTAAGGGGCCTCTGGCGGATGTAAAGCCCTCAGCAAACAGTCCTGGAAGTACATTCGAGATTCTTTCAAATACCAGCTGAATTTATGACCCTTAGTGAAGAGCAGGGAGGAATCTCTTCAAAATACTTTCCAGCTGGCAGCACTTTATATAGACCCCCTGTAACCATATAAAAGGAACCCCTGGAGGGGCAGGTGCCACCCTGTGGAGGGACAAATCTCTCTGAAGTGCCTACAGTCTTGACCGGTGAAGAAAGAGACACCAGAAGTAATGTCTCCCCACCAGAAGAAGGCAGTGCAGGCTTGGTCCTCTCAAGTTCCCCACTAACCCAGGTACAGTTGGAAAAACCGCAGGTGCTGGACCACTCTTTGGTGGCTGACTTGGAGGCTGTCACATGCCTGGGAGTTGGGTGAAATCCCATTTCTTCCTGCTTGGATGCTGCAGTCCTGAAGAGACTCTGAGGAAACACTCACTTCCTCTGCTACTTTTCCGACTCCATCTGCTCAGAGGATTCCCCAGTAGATCTCATCTGGAAAACCCTCAGAGGCAGAAGAGGTTTCATGGATAGGCTGAGCCCACCAAATCCAAAAAACCCGAGACATATTTTGAGCAGAGATTGCACTCTGGGATATGCCAGTACAAAAGGAGCTCAGCACCCAAAACCAACAGCACCTCAGGGACAGTAAGAACAGTGAAGTACAGCCAGCCTGGGACAGCCAAAGAAGTCTGTGGATGCAGAATTGGACAGCCAAACACATCCTGCCAGTATGCCTGGAACATGCATCTACCAGAAAAATACAACCCACCAGTAAAACAGTTGCTAACAACACCTGTGTGTATAATTTGGTCTATCCTGCTACAGAAGAGCAAGGGTTGGAGCTCACCTTTAACATGAAGATACAATCCGCAAAAAACTCCTGGAGGTTTGTTCACAGGCAAACACTTTGCGTCAGGATCCCCAGCAACAGTGGCTGAAGAACAGAACGATGCTGACCCATCCCAAACCAAAGTGCCAGGTTTTTTTTGGACTGCCTAAAGGCACCCATTGCAGCTGGGATATAACTCTGCTGAACACTGCACAGAAAGACAAGCAGACACAATATCCTGCCCCCAAGGCTTGAATCTCTGAATCTCTTGATTCTCTCTCAAAGCATCTCTGCTAATACAGGATAGAGGATGAAGGCAAAACTGGAGAACAATGACAGAAACCCACCGTCACAGTACCCTGGTGCTTGGCATGGCCCAGTAGTTTCAAGCCATCATGGGGTTTGAGCAGAGAGGGATGCACAGCTCACACTGGTATTTCAGATGTACGTAGGGGCACTTTCCTGCGACCTGTATACTTGATAAATACGTTGCACATCAACACTTCCCCATTACAGTTGCTGCCTATGCATGTTTTGTACATTTATAAATGCATATGTATAAAAATAGAATAAAATAAATAGATATCAGTGACCCCTACTGGCCATTTCTAATTAGCCATAAAATAGTGGAGCAATAGCTGGCTGTCGCCTCTTGCTGTGTCCCTAGTGCAGTCTTTCATCATGGGGTGGGGAGTGCAGAGCCTAGCAGCAGTGGATTTGTACTCTCTGCACTCACTTTGTGCCAGCTGCATCACTCCTGGGAGCAGGCAACAGAAATTTGGATCTTCTGGCCTCAAGCAGTTGATTGTAGCATTCCCCTCATCTCTCTGCTCACTGTCAGCTCCACGCCACACTCACCCAGTGAATTAGTCTCAGCACAGGTGCTTCCAACTCTTACTCCACATGGCTCCAGTGCTCTGCAAGGGACCAGGCACCAGGCTGTGACCTTATACAGAGTAGTCTGCCTGAAAAATCGTGTTCCCATCTGGGACCCACACCACGGTTACCACTGCTCCCTGGGGTGAGCTCCCTGCAGGAGAAGCTGCCTCAGCACTGCACAGTTTCTCCTCCCACAGCCTCGCCCGAGTCCCGCCAACGCTCCCTGTAAAGCCTTCGCCCCAACAGATGCTAAATCCAGCATGGGTGCTGCCATGCAACAGAGACTGAAGGGCAGTCATCCTCCCATGCCAGTGATTTAGCCTGGTGAAGGAGTAAAGGGAAGTGGCATGTGTGCCCAAGGGGTGGGACAGCTGCTCCAAGACAAGGCAAAACCCCATGGGACGCAAAGGCTGGAGTCACAGTGTCAGCCTCAGACGGAGACACAAGGGGTTCTGCCTCCCTTCCCCTTTGTCAAAACTTGTTTAGCTTGTCATGCTAATAAAGTGTTTGAAATGAACCGAGTATGTGGAGAGGAAGAGGGGTGATGTCTCACTGGAGCGTGTGGGGAGGTTAGGCATGACACTGGCTCTCTCCAGTGTGCACGGGCAGACAGGGCTTCGTCCAGGTTTGGAGCTGAGCGCTCACCTCTGTGCGAGGTCACTGCATGCCAGGGTGTCAGGAACGGCATTTCACCAGGGTGCACAAATGGGAAGGACGGAACTGATCCCTCAAGCCCACCGAGGACAGAGCAGGGACTCACAGGCTCTTTCAGGTAGAGGCACATGGCTGTGTGTTGCCTCCTGAAGAGCCCTTCTGCGTGCCTAGTGCATGTCTCCAGCTCGCAGAGACCTTTTTTTTTTTTGCGAAATCTGCAGCACTACTCTCCCTGCACAGCTCTTGTTGTTTATAGGGACGGGTCCAGGCAGGCTGGGGAGGAATTACCTTTCCCTAGGACATGCTTGGTGCTTGGCTGAGCACACTGCTTCCCTGCTTCATGGGAGCTGCTGAAGGCCAGGGAGCCAGCCAGTCTGCAATTAGCCTCCCCTCCCCAACACTTGTCCACATGCCCTGGGCTGCTAATTACGGACTCCCCTCCTCTGCACCTAGGGTTCAAATCTTTCTAAGCACAGGCTGTAGTTTTGTGAAATGACCTTGAAATTCATTGCAACGGGTTCTCCTGCCAGGTTTCGCTGCAAACGCCAAGATATGCCAACCTCTGTAAATACCCAGGAGCAAGCTTGGAGGCAAGCACTGAGGAAGCTCAAAACATTTGCTTCAAGAGATTCCCATTAAAAGCTTGCACGCTCCTGGTGAGATTAAGAGGTTTCATCGCTAGAGCTGCCAGCTGGAAAGGGAAAGTGAGAGGACATGGCTGGAGGTGGGCTTTGAGGCAACTGCGGGTGTGTGCCAGCAAAGGAAAAGCCTGGCAGACATCTCCTTCCCACTCTGGTCCTTCTAGACCTCCTCCCGGCAGTGGGAGGCAGGCGGGGAGAAGGGGTACACCTCCTGAAGTCTGTATCCTTGGGAGAGCTCTGCCATTAGCTGTCACACACACATGTGGAGGGAAGCCAGAAATCACAAGGCAAAATAAGATCCTACACCTTCTCAATGAACTCATGGGAGTTTTTTGAAGGGGGTTGACTCAGTATTTTGAACTGTGGGGGCTCAAGATAAGATATCTTCTCTCTAGTCACCCTCTGTATATACCTCCTCCTCTTTCCCTCCCTCTTCAAGGCTAACTCCTTTTGCCTCCAGGTTTTCATCTTTTTTTTTTTTTTTTTTTTCCCCTGTGGCTCTCTCTTCTCTTGAATAGAAGTACTGAGGGCGGACTCAGGGAATCTGTATCTCAAAATAACATGCGACTGAAGCTTACTTTTCCAGCTCCTCACAGCAGGTGGAGACTGCTGGGTGCTGAACTCAAGTCCCTTACAATGACACATGCACTCTACTACACTCAGAGGATCTGTTTCAGTGGAGCAGCCCAGCAGACAGTCAGATTTTAGCTAGTCCCAACACAGCAGGTGCCTGCAGGCCAAGTGTAAGGTTCAGACCTCCATCAGGAAGCAGCAGCCCTGATGATGAGGGAATCCCTGCAGCTGGCTTGGAGCAGAGGAGAGGAGAAGAGGCAGGCTGGTGGTGAGAGGCTTGGAGGGAGGCTGACACTTGGCTGTGAACACCCAGGAATCACCTCTCCAGGACATCTCACGGGCATCATATAGTCAGCATTCATATAGTCCACCCCCCCTTGGCCTTGGTGATAAGAAATATACACTGGGCCACCTCTCTGTCCAGTGGGCATGTGTGGATGGTGCCTCCTCATGCTCAGCATCTTTCCTCTCCCAGGGCCAAGTCCACACAGCTCAGGGGAACGTACAAGCATTCTTCTGAGTGAAATTACTGAAGATCCTGCCCTTGTGGAAAACTGCTCCTTATCCCATGGCCTGGAGCTCATCTTCAGTGCCCTGGAGCAGGAGGCTTTATAGCTCTCTCATTTCTGTTTATTCTCTCTATCTATAAAAATGTCTAGTCACTTTTGGAATTAATGCCTTTTCTTGTTACCCAGCAGCAACGAGTTCCCTGGATCATCAATGTTTAGGATAAAGGCAGTCTTTCCTGTCATTCATTTTGACTGTGCTTTTTTCTGATTTTGCTGGATGCCCTGGCAGACCGCAAAGGATGCAAATAGAAGAGGCTCATGCTGATCCTAGGCAGTGTTCCCAGGGACTCTGAGGTTACAGGGAATGTGACACTGGGCTTGGGCAACATTCCTGGAGGCTTTAGGAAAACACAAAATGCATCTATCTCGGGGTAGCCTAGGGTGGCTACCCTTAATGCAGTACTGAAACAGAGGAGGGTGAATCCCAGGGCAGCTCCTATATGCTGTGGCACCCCTTAAATAGCTCATGCCACCAGACCTAGGAAGGTTTGCAGTGCTTTTGGAGGCTGAACTGCACCTTTGCCACCAGAGAGCAAAACTTAGGGCAGGGCAACACAGGATGGATTCACCAAGACCACAGCCTGGCCTTTTCTCCATCATTCCCCAGATCTGCCACCAGTCCCACTGTTGAGTGTATGCATTGCCCTCTGTCAACCCAGCCATGCTCTGCAGGGTGGCAGATCATCAAGATGGTGCACACTGGGAGGGAAGAGTCAGGAGTTTTTGCACCTTCGACCTTCACCCTCTCCCTACTTCTCTTTCGCTCACCCCCTCCACTTCCCTGCTGCAGGCACAAACACCTACTGCCCATGGAAGCTATTTCTAAGCAATCCTGGGCATCTAGGGAATGAGGCTCTGAACAAATATCCAAGCGTGCGTGTGCAGTGAGTGCGCACACACACACACACACACACATATGCACAGCCACGGTGCTGCCACAGAGTCAAATATAGACCTTGGGGAAGGGGGAACAATGGCCGGGGTTGGGTTACATGGCTGCAGGGCCAGCGAGCTGCTGATGTTTGTTGTGGGCTGGGGTGGAATGGGAAAAGCAAGGGGGGTGGGATGGGGGAGAACATTTGTTTTAACCCAGAGACCCCGGGCTGGTGCCATGCGTAAGGCGGAGAAGGTGACCCAGAGCGAGAGCTGCAGGAGAGGATGGTCATTTGAGTTGGCAGCTCAGAGGTGTCTGCAGTCTTTCTCCAGCTGGTTTGTGCTGCTCCTCTGCCTTCCGTGAGGGATTAGTGCAGGGAGGAAGGGGTGAGTTTTTCTGGGCTTCTGCATAGAGGAGAGTTTCTTTCTCTCCTTGCTCTGGGGAAGGCTCCTCGGTGGAGGAGAAGAAGCAACATCACCTGTTCCCTCAGCCCAGCATCCACTTCTCACCCCTGATGTCCAGCTGTCTCCAAGGTGCAGGTTCCAGACTACGGAAGAAAGGGAAGCAGCTCCAGCTGGTTTTGACAGGTAATTCCTCCCTCCGGCTGGGAGCGGTGATGGTGCATTGCAAGGACGGCAGGGGAGGGAGCCTGCGGCTGTCACACATTGGAGGGGGAGATTGTGGTGACAGATCATTCCCATTCCCACTCCAGATCCCTGCTTTGTGGGATTTCCTTCACCGGAGGGAAAAGCAGTGGAGGGACTCTTATGGCTAGGAAAAAGTCCTTCCTAATTCTGACCCAGCAGCTGTTCCATCTGAGACGCCTCTAGGGATGGCATGGCAGGGATCAGAGCCCAGTAGAGCAGGGTCTAAGCCAAGCGCAGGAATCCCCTCCTCAGCGCCCATTTCTTGGGTCTACAAATAGAGCTACTCTGCCTGAATCGTCCCGGGCAGCCCAGGGACTGCCAGAGCAAGCCTGGGACTCGGGAGTGTGCCTGGGGACAGGACAGGAGCCCTCCAGTGCTGAGGAAGGAGCGCACCCAAAGTCCACGGTGCTTGAGGTTCCCTTCTAGTCCCTTGCCCCTCCTCTGTACCCACCTTTTCTACTCCTACCCATCCCTGCTTGCTTCAGTCTGTGATATTCACATGCAAAACCAAACCTCAAACCCCATTTCCTCAAATATACCCATTTCCCCCTATCTGAAATCCCACCCTGGTTTCTGGTCCATGTTCCCCTGCCTCAGCGTTCAGGTCTCCAGCAACCAGCTTTACCTCCTCAGCCTGGACGGCCCTTGCTCCGCACCATGGCTCTCACCTCCAAGAGAAGCGGCACGGGGAGAGCCACGTGTCCCGCTCTGCTGACTGCAACCCAATCCTGCCTCCCTCTCCTGCAGCGCTTGTGTTGTGGACATAGATACTTACAGATATCAACGTGTGCAGGGACCCTTCCGCAAGTGCCCACGTACCTGCCCATTCAAATACACACACAGTGTCCAGAGGGTTTTCTTAGGCGTGTTTGACCAAGTGAGGTTTAAGAGTACCCAGGCACAGTTGTGCAATGGTGCTGCAGCGCAGTGTGGTCAGGACCGGGGCAGATCCCAGCAGAGAAGCACGACACCAGGTGATGATGCTGTGGGAGGTGGTGCCATATCTGAGACAGTAGGATTTCAAGGAGGAGGTGAGGGTGAGGCTGAGCAGCCTACACGCAGTGTTGGAGGTGCCGCCAGTAAAATCTTGGTCTCCAAAATGACTGGCAGAGTAAAGAGTGCAAGGCAGGGTGTTGTGTGGGTCAGAGGAGAAAGGTGGATCCTCCCAGGTCCTAGAGCAGCAGTGACTGAAGGAGAGTCTGTTTTTTAACTGAGTACCAGGAGCTGTGGTTTGTCCTCAGCATCCCCCTCTCCCTTTTGCTGTAAGCCCCAGACATGGTGTGAACCAGGACTTGGAAGCAGGCTGAGCTTGCCTTGAAGGATCAGAGGATGAGAACGGATGGAGAACCTCAGGAAGCATCTCAGAACAGAGCTGGTGCACACCTGTCCCATAAATACCCAAGGAGCTTACAGATCAGCCTGAGCAGCAGGAGGTTTGTACTTCTCTGGCCCTCAGGGACCTTGCAGCAGTTTGGTGGGGTGATGGAGACAGGAGGAAGCAAGCAAGGAAAGGAACAGTGCTCCTGGCCGACAGGAGAGCAGGCAAGAGGGAGGAAGGAAGGAGGCAGTTCCCTGCGGCAGTGGGCAGGGTGGGAGGGTCCCATGTTATTGCTCAGTAAGCTTGTGTTGTGTAGACCTGCTGAGGATGGAGCAAGCAGGGGTCCACAGACAGAGCTGGCAGAGAGCTTGGCTTTGATGGGACTGCTGGCTGTTGGGCTCTCCCAGGGCACTGGGGCCCACTGTGCCACCCATGGCTGCCGCAGGGTGTGTGGTGCTGATGGGGTTGTCAGGAACTGCAGAGGGCCAGGGGGACTGGAGAAGGTGAGAGCAGGGATGGGGTGAGCTCTGTCTGGTGAGATGAGATGTGGAAGCATCCATGTAAGTACCAGTAGGAGGTGGTTCTTCTTCCTTCCTGGTGGAAAACAGCTGAACTTGTGGGGCACAGGGGTAGAAGAAGACTGGTAAGGTGAATTTGTAATCTCATTAGGGATTTCTAGGACCTCTGAAGGTGACAGATACAATCTTGTCAAGTAGGAGAAAAGCCATGCAAGGTGAGGAGGAGAGCATGCAGCTGTTCCTCTTGAAGATGTGATGACCCAGCCCCCCTCCCAGGGTTGTCTTGTTTTTCATGGAGGTGCTGGGGACCATGGCTTGTGAATAGCCACGAGAGAAGTGCTGGGGATCAGAGCTTCGTGGGATGGCTTCTTTCTTTTGGGGTGTCTGCTCCACGTTTCACCTCTACTTTAAGGATGGGGCTTCTTAACCCTATGGTTTGCCAGTGGAGGTGCGTTAGTGGCCCCTGATGCCAGCTGCAGGAGGTATTTTCGCTTTTTTTGGATAATCTGAGCAAAATGAGGGCTCAGATCATCCCACGTCTATTTCTGAGAGAGGAGCCAGGCTGCGAGGCGGAGGTGCCCCGCGGCAGAGCCGCTACCCAAGAGCGTGTGTGCAGCCGCGAAGGGGGCGAGCGCTGCACCCCTCCGAGCCCCGGGCGGGGGTCTCTCCAGACCGAGGCACCCCTCCATCCTCTGCGGGCCGGTGCCGCGGGGACGTGACTGATGACCCCTGGCAGACGCAGCACCCCTGGGGCGGCCGGGCCTGCGTGGGGCCGGGCCGGGCCCCCCCGCCCCCGGCGGCGGGAGCGGGGCAGGGGTGAGCGGGCAGGGCGGGCCGGGCCGGGGGCTGCCTGCGGTTTGGGGCGGCGGGAGGCGGGATGTCCCGGGGAGGGAACGGGGATGTGCAGGCACACGCAGCCGCTGGCAGGCGGCCGGGGCTGCACGGCGGCGGCGGCGGCGGCGGCGGGCGGAGCGGCGCGGCACACGCGGCGGCAGCTCCCTCCGCAGCCCCGCGCCTTTCCAGCCCCGCCGCCGCCGCGCCGGGCATGGCCGCCCCCCGCCGCCGCGCCCCGCGGTAGCCCCACGACCCTCCGCGTCGCCGAGGTGAGCAGGGGAGCGGGGGGCAACGCGCGGCGGCGACCGGTAGCCCTCCCCGGGCCGCCCCCCCCTCCATCCGCCGCCGCCGCCCCAGCCGCAGGGGGACCGGCGGGGCCGGAGCGGTGTGGGGCTCCACGGAGCGTCCCCTCCGGCCGGCCGGCCGGGGGGGTGGGGGGAAGGCGGGCAGCCCCGTGGCCGTGCCCCTCCGGGGGCCACTGGGGGCTTGGGCTGGTCCTAAAGCCGCGGGGAGGCGGAGGTGGGGGGAGGCAGGAGCGGTGAGCCGCAGCGGCGCGGCATCCTCCGGGTTCCCACCACTGCTCCCAGCCCCCCAGCCCGGAGGGGTCCCCGATAGTCCCCAGGCTAGGGGCAGTGCCTGACTGACCCCCTCCTGAGGTTGTCCCTGGTAGCCCCCAACCTTACGGAGGTCCCTAATACCCCCGAGGGGGGGTTAATAACTGCCGGGGGTATCCCTAATAGCCTGCAGCCCTTGGGGGCTGGTAGCCCCCAGACTGGACAGGCGGTAACAGAGGAGTGGGACTGAGGTTGCTCCTGCCCCTGTGTCCCTGCAGCCCAAAGCTGGGCCTGCCTGGGTGCTGCTTTCGCCTCCCTTGGGCACTGGCTGCCCCCCAGGATGCCACCAGCACCTCGCCGGGGTCTGTGGTGGCCCCTGGGTGGGAGCTGGGAGCAGCACCCATGGGGTGGCTACGTGAGGAGAGGCTGCGCCTCGAGTCAGGAGGCTGTCGGGAGCCGTGGGGGGAACGACCTTTGCAATGACATGTGGTCGGAGGTTGAGCTCCTCGCAGCTCTGAAGGAACAGGATACCAACTGTTCAGCACTAAGTGATTTTATAAGTTTCATAGGAATTGCTTTACCCTCCTGTGAAATGCAGCAGTTGTTCACCACTGCCAAGCGTCTTGGGGCAGGAGGCAAAGGAGGGTCCTGCGGGCATGGTGACAAGGGTATCGTGGGGAGGGAGGAGGCAGTGGTCCATGCTGGGATTTGGCTGGGGCAGTGTCAGTAACGTCCTGTAGCCCCTCTGAAAAAGCTGTATCCTTCGTTGGTGATGGTTTGTTTGCTGGAGAGATGCTTCAAGCAACATCATCGCTTCTGTGGGCTATTTTGTCTGGTCCAGGCAGGTGAAGCCCTTAGCAGGGACCCCAGAACCTCTTCCTGCAATGTACTTGTGGGTGGGTGGAAGAACTGTGCTCATCTGAGAAGTCTTTCTCGCAACTGTCCATCCAACACAACCTTCCCAAGCTAAAGAGTCAAGCTGAAAGTGGAATGGCCCTTGTCCATCACACCCACGCAGCTGGATGGAGTCTGCTCCATACCTTCACCACTCTCCTAGCAGAACTGTTTAACCCCTCCCATCTCATTATAGTAATATATTTATGATATCACCCTTGAATTTCCTGCCCTTAACAACCCCAGAAGGCTGGGAGGGAATGAAGCGTTTCTGGAAAGTATTTAATGTTACTTCAAGAGGGCAGGAAGCAGTCGGAAAATAGATGGGTGCAGGAACCCTGGGCTGACGGGGCTCTCTGCAGGACAGCCGAGGAAAAGGACCACACCAAGCGAGAGGTGTGAGTTTGCCTTTCCTACGTGAGGCTGCAGCCCGGTTCTACTGCCCATTGCTTCCGTCCTTTGCTTGGAAAATGAAATAGGGCTGCTGTTTACCACCTGCTCATCTACTAGATCTACTCGATTCCCTGCCCTCTGAAGGGCTTGAAATGCAGCCTGGGCACTGTAAAAATACTCAGCCTATCCATTTGAACGTGCACAAGGAGGGACCTTGCTTAACATGAAGCTGAAGCACCCCTGACCTAGAGAGGGAAGATGAAGGTCCCTACAGCCAGGCTGGTATTTCTGGAGGCTTCTGCTCTCTTGACAGCAGCTAGCAGGGGCAGGTGCTCTAAGATGCAGTGTAACAGCCTGAGCTATTGCACACTCAGGATTGAGTGTGCACAGTCGGTTCTGTTGCACACACATTTTAAAAGGCTTTTTGGTTCGTAGTGCTCTAACATTGCCTTAGAGGAAGCAGTCTGGAAGGACAGAGAGGAGTGCGGTAACAAGTCTGTACAAAACGGATGTTTCAACTCAAAACTCCCAGGTAGCGGAGAGGAAGGGATGCGTGAAGTGAAGCTGCAGTGTGAGCCAGGGCATTTTTTTAAGCTTGCTCTTTTTCTCTCTGTAGGTGTTCATCTCGGTGGGGCCACGCTGACCATGCTCAGGAGCTGCTGTCTCCAGCTCATGTCCTTGGTTTGGATCCTCTTGGCCCATCACCAGCTTGCCCAAGGTGAGTCTCTGTAGACATGGGTCCTTTTTTATATCCTTCTTTACAAACCTGTCCTTGGCATTGCTGGTCTCCTCAGTTTTCCATGCAAAATAGAACTGGCCTGACCTGGAAGACTAGAAAATGCTATTCATTCATCCAGCACCTGGGGGGTGACTGGTGGCAACTGTAGAGACCCTTGCTCTGGTGCCCATGGGGGTGGCAGTGCCTGAGCAGACAAACAGTTAGAGGTCCTGCTGCTCTCTCTCTCAGTTAGGGTGACTGAGTCCCTGAACTGATGAGCCTGTTTAAAGAGGCAGGGTGAGGGGGAAAGAAGATCTCAAAACTGAACAGCTAATCCTGAATCCCATGAGATAAAATCCCCTCTCAAAGATTAGTTTGCTCTCCCCCGTGCTCCAGATAAGCAATGAATTTCCAAAGCCATCTGCCAGGAGAGATAGTTACAAATGGGAAAGGCCACAATACCCAGGCTTGGGCTGAGCAGTCTCAGAATGCTGCTCCAGCTCCACAGTGGCTTGTTTTGGGAGGCTCTTATCCTAAGCAGTGGGACCTGCCACCTCAGTGCAGCAAAAACACATGCTTGTGGGATTTCTCCCCCTACTCACTTCATAGGCAGCATGTCACATGCCTCAGGGAAGCCTGAGCATGCCTCTTGGTGTAGAGGCTTTAACCTGCCCCAGCCTGGGGTGGAGGGGCTCAGTCAGGTAAGGGCGTTCATCTCCTGGACCTGGCCTGGGATCACGTTGGGCTCCCAGAGAAACCCACTGCCTCCTGACATTTGCTCTAGCTCTACTGCCCATGGAGCCGGAGCAAGCCAGCTCCCCATGGGGCTAAGATGCAAGCAAGTGATGGGGGAGAGGGGAAGGTGGAGATGAAAGGGGACACCTGGCTGGAGAAAGCAAGCCAGCACCGAGTGGAGGATGAGATGTGGCACGGCGAGGCCATGGCTCAGTTACAGCTTCTGTGGCTTTTAAATAAATAAAAAGAACTGGATACCTGGCCCCATGTGATGCCTCGTCCTGCCTCCCTGCACCAGAAGGGGAGTGCTGGCAGCTGGGTCCGTCCTGGTGGAGGGTGGGACCCCCGACTAGGCCTCTCCATGCCAATAGCTGTCCCTGGGGATGGGGACATCCTGGGACATAAAGAGGAGCCATTCTTTCCATTTTCATCCTCAGTCCCTTTGTGCCCCTTGCAGTACCTGGCCCTGAGCTTTCCCATCATACTTGCTGCATGACTGTGGGACCAAGGTCCCAGGTGGGTCAGGCCCTATTACACAGGTTGTCTTAATGCACAGACTAACCCAGCTCCTGCCCAGAAGGGCCCGAAGTCTAAGGGAGACAGCAGAGAGAGGATGGGGAAGATGATCAGAGACTGTGTAGTTTTGAAGCAGCGTCCCAATTTTCAATAAAGGCAATGTTATCACTGCTTGGGCAGCGGCAAAATTCTCACCTCTTGTGTGGCATCCAGCCATTGAAAGGAAGGTCCCCCACAGTCCTTATAGTTCTCAGGAAGGGCAGGCTGAGTGCTTAGGAAGGGAAAAAAGGCTGTGAGCCAGCAGGGCCACAGGCAGATCTGGAGTCATCTGTGGTCTCTGCTTAACGCAACTCCACCCATCTCCTGCCTTGTAGGTGATGACTGCAGCGAGCGCTGTAATCTCGCCCACGGCTGTTGTGACCAGGATGGGAAGTGCAGGTACGGCTTGTCCTTGGTTCTCCATTCCTGCTGCCCCTGACCATAACTGCTCTCCCTCCCTTGATGCTATGTCCCCGGTGCCTACACCCCTGCTCTGAGCTGAAGCACCTCCTCCTCCGCTCACCCACACCTGGAATCAACAGCTCTACTCTCTTTTTACCTGACACCCTTTGGAGTGGGAGATTTTGATCCCTCAATCTCTTGCTGGTCCCTTCCAGCCTTTGCTCCAGTGGTTCCAGGGTCTCCCCTGCCACATGCTGATCAATGTCGTTCTGCTGAGCCCTTTTTGTTTAGATGGGAGCTTAGGACAGGTTGGCTATGCCTGGGTGGTGAGAGGCAGCCTTCAGGCTCAGATACGATGGGAAAAGTCATTAGGCAGCAGGGCAGGCTTGGGCATCAGCCAGCTTGCTTGGCCTCCTCACTGGTTGAGACTGGGATGCTCTCCCTGGGGGCATGGAAGAGAAGAACTGCCAGCATATACATAAATGTTTGATGGCATCAGGGGTCCCCTTGCAGAAGCCTGAGCTGTGGTGAGGATCTCTGGATATTTTCATATAGGGCTTGCCAGCAAGCTGGGGACTACCACAGCAGAAGTGTGTGTGTGATTTCTGGCATCCCAGCTCCAGCTGGTGCCCTGCCTTTTGCAGGGGCAAAGCTCAGAGCCTGACCCTGCACTTCAGCCTGGGAAGCAACCATGTGGCTGCCATGGGCTGCCACAGCCCCAGGCACTGCCTCTCGGCCCACTGTAGGGCCACACAGAGCCCCCATCCTGTAGGGCAGCCCCAGGAGAAGCAGGCTGGTTTGGGCTGGCCTGGACACCTGTGCTGCAACGGGACAGACTGCCCTCCACCGCCCCATTCTCCTCGCTGGGGCATGCTCAGCCCCCTTTCGCAGCACAGCCCCAAGTGTCCCACCGTGCCTGGGCCACTCATTCTCACCTAATGGAGCAGACATAGCCTGGCAGTGACCATAACTGCACTGGCTGCTGCATCAGGGAGCATCCAGCTCTGGTTTTGCTGGGCCCCTGGTTGCAGCTGCAAAGAGCTCACTCCTCCCAGAGCCCTTTCGACAGCTGGGGCTGGTCAGGGGAGCTCGGTGCTGCAAAGCCCTGGCCAGAGATGTCACACTTCTCCATGTGGTGGGTGGCCCAGCTGCAGGTCTTCCCACACAAGTTGCTGCTCCAGATTTCAGGCCTCCAGAGCATTTGCTGAACCCTTCAGCAGCTTGGCAGTACCACATTGAAATCACCCCAAACTCAGGGAGACCTGTCCGCTTACCTGGCCCCCTCCCAGGAAATTTTGAGGCTGGCCATCTCCCTTTCAGAGAAGGGGAAGAGTGATGGTGCCTGTCTCCTGCTCTCTGTGGGTACTGGGGAGTCAGGGTCTGCACAGCCCTCTGTGAGCTTATGGCTGTTCGGGTATGAATGCGTTTCCCCAGACTCTATCAGGCACATAGTATTGCCTCCTTCCCTATCAAAAAGCTTCTGAGGTAAGCCACCGGAGCAATGCAGCTTGGCTCTACTTAACCATCACTCTTCTGGGGTCAGAAGGCTCATTGCGTGCTGTGAGTCTTCCCATCATACTGCCCTTGTGAGCTGACTGATAAGTCTATTTATTTCATACGCCAGCCCTGGCAAGCAAAGTTTTGCAGGTGGATTACATTGCACTTCAGACAAAAAATGACACGTCATAATGCAAAGGGGCTCAATGAAACACAGGCCTCAGGGGCTTCTTGTCCCTTTCCCTCGGGGAGTTCAGGGTTAGGGATGGGGCTTTTCTCTACCCATCAGAGTGGCTGCATGACAAGGGAGGCTTAGGAATTGCTGAGCTAATGCAATGGTGTATACAAAATGGAGGAGAGCAGTGGGACAGGAGCACTAAAAGCAAAGCTGCTGAGCTCTGTTTCTGCCCCCTCACCCTCCCTGGTTGCAGAGTGTGAGCCTGCTCCTGCTCTGTCTGCTTGCTTCCTTGGAAAGATGAGATGCTACTACAGACCTCCTCTGGAGAAAGGAGCCAGCAGGTTCATGGGGGGCTTTGGGAGGGTTTCCCAGTGCCGCTGTATCTGTGGGAACCCTGCATGGGAAGCAGCCAGCTTTTCCACAGCCCCTGCTTGGGCTTTACCACACTGCCATGCCCTGTCCTCCTGCAGGTGCGATCCAGGCTGGGAGGGCGAGTACTGCGAGGAGTGCGTGCGCATGCCTGGGTGTCTCCACGGGACGTGCCACCAGCCTTGGCAGTGCATCTGTCACACTGGCTGGGCCGGCAAGTTCTGTGATAAAGGTGAGTCGTGGGTTGGACATCCCAGCTTCCGGTGTTAAGGGCAGAAGCCGAGCACACCCTGTATGGACAGATGAGCCAGTGTAGCCAGTGATGCTGCGTGGGCTGACCAGGAGATGGGATGTTGCCTGGCTGCTACAGCTGGGAGCATCCCCTTCCTGCAGAAGAGGTCAGGCTGCTGACACCTGCTCCCTTGCTGCACTGCAAGAGCTGCCACAACACTGGCCAGCCTCAGGAAATGGAGCAGATGAACTCATTGCCTTTCCCACGCTACAGCTGGGCTCCAGGCAGCACCTCCTGCTTCCCCCAGGGCTTCCTGCCTTTGGCAGGTGGCTGGTGGACTCTCCTCCTCCAGCCTCAGAGGCTCCTCTGTGCCAGGGGGTCTGCACTGGCCGGCCAGATGGCATGCACAGCATCCTCATGTCATGCAGATTCGCAAGACAATTTGCTTTCTCTGCATCCCTAAGCCTGTGCATTTTGTGGACTGTACTGGGAGGCACCACACAGACACTGCACTTCTATTGCTGCTGGTGCCCATTGAAGGGAAGAAGGGAGAAGCTCCTGCTGTTTCTCCATCCCCACTGGGTTTGATGGGCTGTGTTTGAACTGAATTGGCCACATTGCCCCTCTTTTCTGACTAATTCCCATGTTTTTCTTTCCTTTCAGACATACACATCTGTGAACACCAGTCCCCATGCCAGAACGGGGCTCAGTGCATCTATGATCGAGATGGGGAATATTCCTGCCTATGTCCAGAAGGCTTTCATGGGAAGGACTGTGAGATGAAGACGGGGCCATGTGAGAAGGCAGGGTGAGACATGGCAGCAAGGGCAGTGAGATTACAGACAGCATTAGCTTTGGGTCATGCACTGGCGAGCCAGCTTGGCTTGTTATCTGTGAATTTCCATACACTAATGGAGTTAAGCCAAAACAATCTTTGGCTTTGGTTTAGCTGCATGCACCAGATGGTCCCACCAGGGCAAGGTCTTTGTTGTGATCTGAACAGATTCCCATCCCTCACTGCTGTAGATGTGATGAAACCCTCATGCCTTTGGGGAGCATCAGGAGGGCACGTTTCCTCTTCAGATCATTTGGCTAAAGACCCTCTCTAGTGGGTGGTGGGCCCATGCACAGCCGCAGTCTTTGAGGAGGTCCCACAGCCTCTCACTTGGGGAGGCAGAAACTCCTGCCTCATCTTCTCCTTGAGATAGCTGCCCCCACAGAGAGAGCCAGGGCCAGACCCACTGGCCATATGACATGTGTGTTTACTTACTTGGGGGGGGGAAGCTGCTTGTTCTCCAGGGCCATGACCCATCCTTGCTCTCTACATGCAGGTCTCCATGCAAGAACGGGGGACAGTGTCAAGATGAAAATGGCTTTGCCAGCAACTTCACCTGCCGGTGCCTTGCTGGCTTCGTGGGGGCTCTGTGTGAGAACGACGTGGATGACTGCCTGATGCGTCCCTGTGCCAATGGTGCCACCTGCCACGATGGGATCAACCGCTTCTCCTGCCAGTGCCAGGTGGGCTTTGAAGGGCGTTTCTGCACCATCAACATCAACGACTGTGCCAGCCAGCCATGCAAAAATGGGGCGAAGTGCTATGACCGCATCAATGACTATGACTGCTTGTGTCCTGACCGTTTCACTGGCAAAACCTGCGAGATCTCCATCCCTGAGCCCACCTGGGCTCCCCCTTACCAACCAGTGAACCATGAGAATGGCGGGGGCATGAAAAGCACCACCAGTGAGATGCCAGGGGTGACACAGCCGGAGCCTGTCAGGACCGCGGTCACGGGGCGGCGTGTGGCCAACCACAGCGAGAAAGAGCCAGGGGGAGGGTTGTTGAAAATCTCTGTGAAGGAGGTGGTGACCCAAAGGGACTCAGGGCTGAGCGAAGCCCAGCTGGTGACAGTGCTGGTGTTCGGGGTGCTGACAGCGGTGCTGGTCCTCATCACCGTCCTGCTAATACTGAGGAACTGGCAGAGGGGCCGTCAGAGATCGAACTGGTGCCAAAGCCCTTCTCAGGCTGCAAGGAAGCTCCAAGACCAGGAGTGTCAGGTGGGCATGCTCAACACCGTCCTGATCGAGCCCAGGAAGACGACAGAGCTGTGAGCTGTGAGGACTTTGAGCCAGGCCCTGGAAGGTTGTCGTGCTGGCAAACTCCTCGAACTGCACCCTGGGGAGCTGTGCTGGCACAAGCCAGGAAGCAGGGAAAGGCTCCCAGGGCAGTGAACGTGTCAACAAAACCCCTGGGCATCAAGCATTGATATGATGGCCTTGCCTGGGTCTGAGCCATCTCTCACCCAGCTGGCACAGCCAGCACCCATGGGCATCTAGAAGCAAGGCTGTGTTGGGCCAGCGCTGCATGGGAGCGCATGTCATGCAGTGCGGTATCATCCAACGTGAGCTCTCAGAAACAGGACAGGTAGTGCTGGAGGAAGGCACAGCCTTCCTGCAAGCCTTTGTAATGCCTCTCTGTGACTAAGGGAAGGGGCTTTGTCCTCGTTTCTGCTGGCGTTGGGATGTTTCTTCTGGGGTCTTTGGGATGGTCGTGGCTGCATGGGCCTCCCTGCCCTGGTAGTGGATGGGGTGGCTCCTGGCTGTTTCTGGAGGCTGTCGTTTCAGATGCCGTGTCCCTAGGGGGCGACCAAACACCCTTGCTCCCTGGCCTTGTGATTCTGTGAGCCACTTCAACGAGACTCCGGAGATCACGAGGTCTCCTCATGCTCTTCTTCTGCCCTGGGCAATGCTGCCTCCTCTTGCTGTCAGACTTGGGGTTAGAAACACGTCCTGTACTTTCCTCCTGATGATCCAGGGGTCTTCTTCCCCCACTTACCGAGCCGTCCTTTCTGGTCCGGCCACAAAAGACCAAGCTCCCTCCCCGCTCCAGGGTGTACTTCTGCCTCACTGTTTGCTGATGAGGAGGAACATGGTCTGCTCCCCTCTGGGCCTGAGCTGGTCCTTCTCATATGCCCTTGCAGGTGAAACTGGAGGTGGACAAGGCTGGACATGTGCTGAGGCTGGTTCAGGAGCAATACAAGATCCAGATCCTCCTTTCCTCTCTCAGTCACTTTGAGGCAGGCAGCTGGCATTAACCTCAAATCAGCCACTATAGCATTTTTTGATATAACAAAGGCTGAGCTTCCCACACTGGATGTGAGGGCAGGCTACTGAGTGTGGGACAGCCATAGGAAGCAGATACAATACTGCCTTCTCCACCATTGCTAAAGCACGGCTAAGAGGCAGTAGATGGCCTGGTCATTTAGCCTTTGTACTTGGTCTGCTCCTGCCTGTGGCTGGTCTGGAGTGCAGCAATCAGCATCCCTCTACCAGGGCCAGGGTTTTCTGTGCCTCCTCATGGGCACAGAGAGATAAGCAGTGGGGTAAAAAAACCCCACAACTCAAACCCTACTACTGGCCTGTAGAGTTACAGAGCTGTGTTCAAGATGGTGTGAAGAGAGCAGACAGAGGAGTGAGGACTCAGCCAGGAGGGAGACCTGGGAGAGGGGACTGGGGCTTCATCAGAAAGATTATTTTTTTAATACATGAATGGATGATGTACCTTTATCAAATAAAACAAATACAAGCCCAGAAACAGTGTATCAGAGAATCATAAAATAATTTAGGTTGTAAGGGGCATCTGGACACCAATCTCCTGCTCTCAGGAGATTCAATTAGATCAGGTTGCTCAGTTACTTGTTCTGGATAAGTATCTCCATCGCCTTGCTCAAGAATGCATACCCAGATTGTGGCACAAGTTGTCCTGCCCCATGCTCTGGCTGCAGGGGTGGAGATGGCTCCTGCAGCCTTAGGGGAAGGAATGGGACCTGCCTCAGGACAGCATAGTAAAGGTGTGTACCTGCTAGGCATTGCCTTAAGAGTGCTGGGGAGAGGGAAAAACCCAAGGCTGAATCCAAGGGTGCCAACAGGAAGAGCAATCTGATCCTAAAACTGAAAGCAGCTGTGCATTTGTGGAGCTGGGAGTAGAACAGGAGGGATAGGGAGTTTCCCTTGGAAAACTGGTCTTGAAATAAACTAGCCTTAGAGGCCTTTAATGTAATCACATTCTGGCCCTTCAGGGGAAGGCCTTCTCCACTGTAAACTGAAGGAAGAACAGCAAGGTCCTTGGGTGCAGCCTTCTGGGCTTGGAAAGGTCAGTGCCCTCTGAAAGTAGTAGGGAGAGGTAAGGTTGTCTTTGTGCAGTGAGGACATGACTCCTGTGTCTCATAAGGAAGTCTGTCTGGGGGGGAAAAGGGGACAGAGACCTGAATAATGGAGCTTCAAAAGGATGTTTCCACTTTATTTTAAATTGCACATGTGAGACTAAATTTCAGACTAGGAGTCACTGATTCTTCAGTCAGCAGAAAATCCCTTTGTAATCTCAAAGGGGAGCCTGCGAGGTGAGCAGTATCCCACCAGCCAGGCTTGCATGGCCCTAAACACCGGGTCCCATCTTCCCTACTACAGGAAAGGCCATAGTGCTATGCTCCTGAGGACATAAAATTGTCTGCAGGCAGGAATAACCCCTTCCCTCACCTCAGCAGCTCCTGGCCCTGCAGGGACAGGGCTGGTGGCTGACGCAAGAGGAAAGCCAGGTACAGAATCAGGAGGGCTGCCTGGACTCGGCGCAGGAGGGAGGTCACTGCTGCCCGCTCTGCAGGAGGCGCTGGAACAAGGAGCCATCTTTCTGGATTAGGTGGGTGGGTGAATCCAGCTCTGCCACCCTCCCAGACTGCATCACAAGCACGCGGTCGGAGTCCAAGATGGTGTTCAGCCTGTGGACAGTAAACAACAGGACACACATTGGAGGATCTGAGGAGAAACCCTGGGTACCGCTTTCCCTGCTGTCAAGGGGTGGCCCAAGACATCCAACATCAGGATCTGTGGTGCATCTCCCTGTACACTCAGGGACACACTGCAGTCTGGCTCCCTAGAGAGCCTCCACACTCTGCTGAAACACACCCACCACCTCTTGGGAGAGCACAGTGGTGCTTTCCAGTTGCTGGGCATGACAGGGCGCCAGGAGTCCAGAGGGAAGCTCTGTGGAGGTAGGGCTCAGGGCACGCCTGATTCTGGGGTTGCACAAGATGTCTCTGTTCCTACAGGAAAACTGAGTTGCTTCTGTTTGCCCCTACATTTCCTCACCTGCCACCTCCTGAGGGCAGCAGAAAGGGACTTGTGCATCAGCTGCCATTCCCCAGCAGTCTGGCATCTTTGCTTACGCTCCCACCACCAGCAGATTTGTAGTTGCCAGACTGCCAACTACAGCACCCACAGCACACGTATGCATCCAGTTCTACCCAGACTGTTAGGAGGGCAACAACATCTGGCCCTGTGGAGGGAAGACAACGCAGCAGGAATGCCTTTGTACAGCCATGCACTGTTCACTGTGAAACTACAGCCCTACAAAGCTGCAAGTCATAGGGAAAACACTGCACAGGATCTGAAGAGGTAAAAAGCGTTATGGAGTTCAGGACTCTGGTCCTGAATGTGTACGTTCATCCACAAAAGAGTGCCAGGCTGCAGCACTGGAAGTGACCTGGAGGGGCAAGGGACAAGTACTGAGTCACTTCCTGTCTTAGATTTCATCCATCCAATTGATGGTTCACTCAAAGCTGAATAGCATGGAAGAACCATGGGTACAAAACAACCCCATCACCACATCTCCATCCGTACTGCTCTCCCCCATCTCCCTTCATCCCAGTGGAAGAGGGGCTGGGGCCATCTTCAATACAGTCTTGCTGCCTTGCCTTCTGCTACTCCTTCCTCTGCTCGTTCTCCTCTCTAATTACTTCACCATCAGAGGTGGCCTCCCCTCACCCAACCCAAACACACAGGTGTGCCCACAGTGCCCTTACATTTCCACTCTATTTATGCATAATATCTCTAGTGTAAGAACCACGTTCCCTTCACACCCCTCCTGCCTCCCTCCTATTTGATGTATTTAGCAAGACCCACTTGATTCACTTGCCAGGACCAGGACTTGTTAGGTTGATGGTTGGACTAGATGATCTTCAAAGTCTTTTCCAACCTAGATGATTCTGTGATTCTGTGGCCAGCCCACCCTGCCTGTCATTCATCACTCCCACTTCTGTACAGCAGGACACCAGCCCTTTCCATGTGTTCATTTGATTTTTTAATTTTTGTGGTAACCTTTGTGCTTTGAAATCCTCCATACAACTGCATAACCCTCCTCTAAATCCTCCTCCGCTTGGCAAGAGTCAAAGCACTCTGGGCAGAGAGCACTGTCTAATCCTGACCCATCCCATCTCAGTATCCCCAGTATTCATATTTTGTCCTCCCTTTGCCTGCAACCATCTACTGCCCCTACTCTGACAATAACTCTTCCAGCTGCGGGGCAAGCACTGCTGCCCTGTCCTGCCTGGGCACTGCCGGTATCGGGTGCAGGCTGGGACCAAAACTCAGGGTTTTGGAAAACAGAACTACCCAGCGTTCTGCCTGCCCTGGCCAGGAGCTGGCTGCAGCCCTTGGCTGCCGGCTGTCCTGCAGTGCCCTCTACCGAGCCTGAGACAACAGCTCCTTCCTGCTCTCCACACTGCTCCTCTCTGTAGGGTAGTTTCCCATTGCTCCTTGCCTTAATTTGGCAGAACCACAAGGTCGGACTCATGCTCCCAGTCCCAGTAGGCAGTGCCCAGGAAGAGCCATCTGCCATTCGATGTGGCATTTTGCCCTTAGCTGTCCCCCAATTTCTGGGTACAATGTTTTCACATCCAGTTGTTCCTACCACCCAGGGGCTAATAAAGCAGAAAAGACAAATAAGAAAGGTCCAGCCTTTTGCACTTGAAAAGCCTCATCATGGAGACCTCCCTGCTCAGCTCAAGGCCCAGACATGACATGCGCAGCCACCACTCCCTGTGAGCGGTAGGATGAATTTAGGCGCAGAGTGCTACTTCCTCCATACCTGTGAGCAATTGTCAAAACAGTTTTGTCAGCGAAGCGCTGGCGGATGGTCTGCTGCAGCAGCTGGTCTGTCTTCTGATCCACACTGGCTGTGGCCTCATCGATGCACAGCACCTGCCAGGGACAGAGAGTGAAGGGAGCTTGCCAGCACCACAGGGGAGACCCCAATCCCTGCCTAGGGACAGCCTGAGAAGGTAGCACAGAACATCTGTGCTCATCACACCCCAACTCTGGAGCACTCTGCTCTGTTGTTCCCACACAGCCATCAGCAGCTCGCCCTCCCCCTCACTTCGATGGAGGCAGGGCACTCACCTTGGCCTGCGTCAGGAGGGCTCTTGCCAGACATACCAGCTGCCTCTGTCCCACAGAGAGACTCTTCCCTCTCTCTCCCAGCTCGCTGTCCAATCCACCTGCAGGGGTCAAGCTCAGCAGTCACCCCATCAGACTCTAGAGAGGGCCCCAAACAGCTCCCCCAGTCTGGGGTTTCCCAGCAGCACTCAAAATCCCAGTCCTGCTCAGGCCCAAACCTTGGGAACTGGAGCCTTTATGCTCACACACAAGCAACATCTGGCACAGAGATACCACACTCCCCTAGAACTAGGGGCTGGCTTATCTCTCAGGCTCTGCTCTAACATCCACTAGGGTCCTGGTCTCATCAGCAGGATCCTGCCACCCAATCCATCACCTGCCAGTCTCTTGCCACTAGATCTCAGGGAATGCCACCAGGTCCCACTGACTTGTTCCCACCCTGGTCCTAGTGTGGCCTCCCCTAACCAATTCCCTACTGCATCCACCTGGCCCCTTTTCCTCAGCTCCCTGGCTGAGCTGAGGCCTTCTCCCCTCTCCCAGTACACCAGGGCTCACCATCTGCTTCTCGCTGGGTTCACTCACCCATCTGAGTAACGGCATCCCGCAGGTGGCACTGCTCTAGCACCTCGTGGAGCTCAGCATCTGTACGTTTTCCCTGCGGGTCCAGGTTCTCTCGGATTGAGCCACTGAACAGAAATGGATCCTGGGGGATGATGGCCAGCCTAGATCTGCAAGCAAATGAGAGCTGAGGGCTCATGGGGTGGGTTCAGCAGAAAAGCAAAGGTCTATTATTTTTTTTTCCTAGGCTGGGGTGTCTTGGCTTGCTGTGTATCTGAGAGGCAGAGACATGGGTCACATATTGAGCCTGGTTTCTTTAGCACAGCTGTTCAGAAATAAAGCAACTCATAAGAAGCTGCCCCAATCAGACACGAGGGTGCTGCAACAGTAAGTCCTCTCCTCCTCACTCTTCCCTTTGGCATCCAACCACTGACAGCTCTCAGCCTCCAGGCGCCCCTAGCTACCCTCCACTCTGCTCAGCCCTTCATACCTCAGCTCTTCCAAGCCCACCAGCTGGCTGTCAACACCATCCAGGAGAATCTGGCCTGATTTCAGCTCCACCATGCGGAAAAGGGCCAAGAAAAGGGTGGATTTTCCAGATCCTGTGCGACCCACAATGCCCACTTTCTCTCCAGGGTAAACAGTGAAGCTCACACCATCAAGTGCATTGGGTAGGCCTGCTCGGTAGGCCAGGACCACCTGCTGGAACTCCACAAGCCCCTGGCTTGGCCAGTCAGCAGCAACCTAAAAGGGATACCAAGGTGAGACAGAGTATGACCGTGTCCTGCTGTTACCTTCAGCCTCACCTCTCCGTGTGCCAAGCCCCATCCATCCCTTCAGGTGGCTGCCTGGCTTCTGAGCAGATTTAAGCACAGTCCAGCTCCATCTCCACCTTGCTCCTCGGCTTGTTTTTCCCTCACAGCTTGAACCTAGCACCCATTCTGCTCTCCTACCCCTTCCCATCATTCCAGCCTTCACCAATTCCTGCTGGAGATTCATCCCCTAGGGGGGATGTACCTGTAAAGGATGAGTTATCAAGGTGATTTCTGTGGGTGAGGGCCCTCCATGCATTCACTGGAACCCTGTGATCTCCCCAGGAGGCAAGTGCAGGGCACAGAGCAAGAAGATGGTCCAGTCACTGAGAATATATTTGAGCTCTTACCTGGACCAGTTTATCCTGGGGCTCTGTGGGGATATCAGTGGTGTATTCCTCTGTCCGTTCCACACTCACCATCATGGTCTCTGTCATTGTGAAGCTGGAAATGAGGCCTGAGAGCAGGTTTGTGACAGATAGGGCATATGAAAGTGCCAGGCCCACAAGTCCTGTGAGGACAAAAGCACAAGCAAGAATATTAATGGCAGGGAAGGAGCTGTGATCTTTAGTGGGAAGACAAAGAAACAAGGGAGAAGTGATCACTCTGGAGTATGGGATCCCACTCGAGGATGGGGACACGCAGGAGGAGGGACAGGAGCTGAAGTACTACACTGTGGGTGACTTGTAGTGGGACAGGGAGCAGGAGCTCTGGATCCTACTTCAGTGTAGGAAGATGTGCAGCTCTGGGCTAGTACAGGAGGAATCCCTGGGTCACAGCCTAGGGGTGGGCATAAACAATCCCTGGCAACCTACCTGGATTTCCCAGTTGCTTCTGATGCTGGATGATGGCAATCCCTGCAATAGCGGTTACCACAGCAACCCCAATCATCTGCAAGCGAATGTCCAACCACGTCATTGCTGTGTTGCTGGCAAAGAGGCAGCGCTGGTTCTGCTCCAGGTGCAGCTGATTCTCCAACTCAAACCTGGCAGGCGCACAACAGAGGTTTGCACCATTCAACCTCCATCCCTGCTGCCACACACCAGGGGCATTCCTGCCACCCTATAACCAGCCCCACATCAGGAAGGCCCAGGTCTATAAAGCCAAAGCTCTGGCTGTTCTTTCTTTCCACTCACCTCTGTGTTGCCCGCATGGCTCTGATGCTGCTCAGTCCCGAGAGGGTCTCTGAGAAGTGAGTGTAAATGGGAGACAGGGTGACACTGCAAAGGCGCTTGAGCTCCCGGGATGTGCGCCGGTAATAGCGCTGGATGGAGAAGTAGACGGCAGCCAAAGGGAGTAAGACCAGACCAATCCAAGGGAGGCCATAGGTGATTATCACCAGCATGCCCAAGAGCCCGTACATGTTGGCCAGGAAGATGTTAAGGATAAATGGCAGGCTATCATCCACACAGTACAGGTCTGAGGAGAAGCGGTTCAGGATCCGACCTGTTGGTGTGGTGTCAAAGAAGGTGACTGTGGCCTGGCAACAAGGGAACCAGAAAGTAAGAGCCAGTCAGCTGCAGTGAGATCCAGCCACAGAACAGTGTGCAGGAGAGCAGCACCAAGGGGAGCACATAAAGCCCCAAAGGGATTGCCACCACAGCCCTCTTCATTTCCTCAGCTGGAGAAGAAATCTCAGACTGCAAACACAGCATCCACTCACAGCCAAAGAACTCATGCTGTTCACATGGGAAAAGGAAGGAGCCCTTGTGTGGTGAAAGGCAGACCAAGATAGCAGTCACTCGGATCCCATACTGGCCAGCCAGTAGCCAGTGAGACAATCCTCTAATCCTAGCCTCTAATCCTATCTTCCAGTTCTCTAATCCTAACTCTAGCCCGAGGATGCAAGGAAGCCCAAATCCTAAAGAAAGTTAACTGCCACATGTCAGCATCAGCCCTAAAGCTTGCTTAATGACTCCTTCCAGTCTCATCTGAATCTGATCCTGCAAAAGGTACTTTGATTCAATTGGCCCTCATTTTGGCTATATTTCTAAGCCTAATGAGTGAATAGATGCAGGTGGCAGCCATAGAACATCCCTCCATGGAGTGGAACAAACCTTTTGATGCATTTTGAACCCCAGCTCATTGGCCCCTTGTGCTGGCTGTAATGCAGTCCTTTGTGGATATAGTCCTACAGTGAGCTCATCAGCTAATACCAGCAGAAACTCTAATCCACCTCCCAAACCCTTACTCCCAACTATGAGAACAATGTCAAGGCAGAAATACTTGCAGGAGCCCCAGCCTGCCCCAGACTTTCTGATCGTTACCTTTAGAACCCTCTGGAGCAGTCGGTCGTGAATGACAGTGGCAGCACAGATAGTGCCATAAGCAAAGAGGAAGGCCCGAAGAATGGTGAAGAGGGAGTTGGCCCCTGCAATGCTCCCATAAACCATCAGGTAGAAATTCACATCCTGTGAACTATTGGAAGGGACGGGCGTGGAGTCCAGAACTTGAATGGGGGAGCTGGAACACAGAAGGAGGAAGATTATGAATCTGCCATGGTCTCCACGACAGTAAACTCACAGACACAGCATAAGAACCCAGGAGCATACTCAATGGGAAACCAGGATACTTCAACCTGAGTCTCCTGTGAGAGACCACACCTCTGGCATGCTGGGACAAACACTCTAATTATTATGCAGCTAGGGGTCTTCCATCAGCCCCAGGCAGAAGCCCTTTGGGCACTTCAGCAGGTCAGAGATTTTTATTATCTTTCTTTTTCAAAGCAGCCACACAGATCCCCTGCAGCAGGGTGGTCAGTTTATCCCTGCTCTCAGCAAGGATCTTCACAAGAAATACACTTAAGGGCAAAATGGGAGTATGTTTCTAGCTTCCTTTGGCATCTCCTGACCAGATTCACTTACACAAGCCCAGCAATGTTGAAGAGAAGCAGCTCTGGAGAAGGCAGGGAAGCTGAGCAGGCCATCACAGAGGTATTTGCTGTCTGGGATATGCTGGAGATCCAGTGTGACAGCCACCAGTCTGAGATATTTTTGGATGCTACAGAGAAAGACAGACTGCATGAAGAGGGATTCAGCCTTTGAATCAGCAAATATGAAGCAGAACTGGAGGGGAAGCTGCTGGACAAGTTTTGTTATTATCTCACTGCCCAGTCTAGTCTTCCCCTGCCTTCATTTTCCATTATTAATAGTAGAGCAGGAGCAAGAGAACAGCCTTGAGCTGCAGCAGCAACATGGCACTGCTAGAGGAGTAGACATGCAACTGCAACAGTGAGACGCCAGATCCTGTTCCCACATATGCACCCTCCCAACTGTGCTACCTTAGTTTGGGGAAAAGGGGTCTTTCTGCTGCACAGGAAGCAATTAAACCCCTGGCCTCTTTTCTTCCCTGGACGTCACACAACCAGAGAACAAGAGGAGAGGAATGTCTAAAGAGAGATGTGCCACTGGGCCACTGCCTCACCTTGCATCAGGAGCAGCGAAAAGAGGATAGATAATGCCAAGCAGCTGCCCACTGCCAGCCAATATGCCTTGTACACCTGAAAAGCCACTGCCCCTTCTTTCTTCTCTTCCTCCTTGTGAATGAGATGATTGGTTTGGGTTGATTCTTCTGCCTCTGCCTCTGTCTCTACAGCCTCTTCTTGGCCCTGTTCATCAGTGGCTGTGGGGATGGAAGCAAAAGCAAAGGTCAGTGCAATATAAGTTCCTCCTGCAGCTGCTCCTTGCTGTGAAAAGAGAAAGTCTAGGCTCTGAGGGAGACTTTTCTTCCCTCCTCTCCCCTTTCAAGACAGGTGCACCAATCCTGGGAGACCTCCATCCAAAGCTGGACTACAAGTGGAAGAGCAGATTCAAATACTGCTCTAGACCAGTACCCAATGATACGTGGGCCTCCTCTCCCTCTCCGCACACACTACCCACATACTGGCACTGCCACAGTAAAGCAAGGTGGTGGGAGCTCTGCTTTAAGGCCAGCAGCCACCACGTACAGGTTCTGTCTGGGTGCTCAGCTGAGCTGTGCTGCCCCATCTACCCTGAAGCTTGCCAGGTATAGACCTTTATCCTTCTGCTTCTTGTCCATATCCTTGAACTTGGGGAAGGCTTCCACGAGTGGCAGGATATCAGCTGGTGTGCCTGCGAAGAGAGACATGCGATTGCTGCAGAGGCTGCGAGAAACAGACGCCAGCTATCATTGCCTCTTGCTATGAAATGGCCCTGTTTTGTTCTCTCATAACATTCCCTATTTTCTCTCACAGTATCTGCACCCTTGAAGGCCCTGCTCCATACAACCTGCTATGGCCTTCTGCCTTAACAGCTCCCCACGTCTAGGGCTGTCCTGCTCTATCTGTCCATCTGCACATTCCCTTCCACCCCATCTTTGCCTACAGGCAGTTTCCTCAAGCTCTTTATCATTGGGTTCCTCACTAGTTAATCCTACTCCCTCGTGTCTGTCTTTGCACAAGCCATTCCAAGGCTGGTGCACAGGCAGACATGAATGCCTGAGAAGACAGCCAGTGTACCTGTCTTAACTATCCTGCCATTGTCTAGCAACAACAAGGCATCAGCCTTCTCCAAAAACTCCGTCCTGTGCGTGCAAAGGATCCTGGTCTTGTCTTTGAGAACTCCGAGAATGCATTTCCGCATAAGATGGTTGGCTACGTCTGCATCAACAGCAGCCAAAGGATCATCAAGGAGGTAAAACTCTTTCTCCTGAGAGAGAGACAAAAGGATACAGCTACTGGCCCTGCTGGAGCAAGCAGTACTGTAGAGAAATGTGCAAGTGCCTCTGTGTGGCATACCACCAGCACGATGCAGTTTAAGACATGCTGCCAGAGCACACTTCTTTACATCTGACTTGGCACTTGGCACAATCTGCTACAGCCTGACTGCTTTGCTATTTACCTGGTAAACGGCTCTGGCAAGGGCTATTCGAGCCTTCTGTCCCCCACTGAGTGTCACACCATGTTCACCCACCTCTGTCTGGTCACCTGCTGGTAAAATCTGAAACATTCAAGAAAATCCATTTAAAAGGGACAGGCAATTACTGGGGACCCAAAACCAGAACACTGGGGTCCTTCTCCTGCCTCTGGCAGTAATTCCTTAGGGTGATGCCTTACCACAAATTAAAAAATGCAACAGCCTATACACTGGTTCTGCAGACAACTGGCAAGCTTGGCATTTATACAATTAAACTCTCTTACACTCTGGAATAGGGTAGCCACATCTGAACTACCCATTGAGAGCAACTTCTGGTCTGAGATAACTCTGAAATTGCACCTGGGAATTTTCTGGGACAGCAAGAGCTGTGCCTGCACCAAAATCATGCCAGGGACCATCCAAACAGTTTAGCAGTAAAAACTACAGAGTTTCAGTAGCTGGAACCAGTCTCCTTTTGATTTGGTAGCATAGGCATAGTCTACTACTTCTCAAATAAATATGTTGCCTTTACAGAGTATTCATAGTTCCTGCCAAAGCAAATGGGAGCTCCTAGTGCTTGACACTTCAGAAAATCAGGCATAAACTGGAAGGAGAAGGCTAGCTTCCTACCATAAATAAAGTCAGGTTTACTGGCTAATATAGCCATAAGCCTCAGACCTAGAATACATGTATAACTGATGGGAGGACCACATATTTAGCCGTTCCACATCTCGGAGAAGTACCTTCTGATCAAAAAAAGCATCTGCTGCTGATAGGTTCTGTCTGAAAAACCCAGCAGTCACCAGCTCTGTAAGAACATCTCCTTTCCCCAGGATCAAGAGCTTTTGGCTAAGCAGCAGAAGAAACTGTCTAAAGTGATACCAGGTTGACTTCACACCTTAAAGAACCGTGGGGCCAGGTATGGTCTGGGATTGGTTATCAGAGTAACGTTGTGTGATAAGGACATTGGAAAAGCAGTCCATAGCCTGAAAGGAAGAACTGCTCCCAGTGAGGCTCAGGCTGGATGCAAAAGCTGACCAAGAAGGCCCAGGCAGGTTTACAGTTGAGGCACTCACATTCAGGTCCTCGGAGAGAGCACAGGCCTCTACCACCTCCTCGTACAGCCTGGCATCATATTCCCGCCCAAAAAGGATGTTCTCTCGGACAGTGGTAAATTGTATCCAAGGCTCTTGTGTGGCCAGACCAAATCCTTGTTCCAGGTCACAAACATACACTCGTCCACCCTGTCTGCAAGCACAACAGAAGTGGGTGAAAAGGGCAACAAGTTAAAACTGTTGTCAGATCAAAATGGCCTGCAAATAGGGATAGCATTGGACAGTCCCTGCCTGCCACAGCATGGAGGGACCAGGCAGAAAGGAGTCTTTAGGCTACTTACTTAATGAGCTCTCCTGAGATGGCTGCAAGCAGAGAGCTTTTGCCAGAGCCAACCTTCCCAACAACCCCCAGAAGCATTCCCTGCAAAGGGAAACAAAAAAGAGCAACCTGATGTGCTAATACTGGGTGGCATGTCCAGATTCCTTGAGGCACACATAGCCTGTAAGAAAGCTGACTGCTGTCTTAAAACTAGGACTATCTCACAGGTTTAGCAGCAGAGCTGGGTACAGCTGTTGGGTAAACCAGACTCCTGATACGGCACGAAACAAGTCTGCAAGGAGTGTTAACTCTGGAGCCCAGCTGTGTTCCCTGCCCAGTCCTCTCTTACAGCAATGGTGGAAAGCAGATTGAGCAGGCTCATCTCTTGTCTGTAAGCCATGCCCGGAGCTCCTCCAGCACCCTTCAGCTCTGAGAGATGCGATATGTGCTCTGTGCCTCTTGATCAAAAGAAGATTTTGATGCACAGCTCATAAGACTAGGAAACATGAAAATGTGCCAGCCCTGCTCCATTATTTGGCTTCTATAGTGCCATTCTGTTACCTCCTGAATCCTTGCTCACCTTTCTCACTGACAAGTTCTCAATATGCAGTTGCAGCATGCCTGTGGATAAGGGCTGCCTGGTGCTTTCCTCCTCAACTGGTGCCCACGAGAAGGCTGCACATTGCATCTCCATGGCAGTAGCAGTATCTGAAGGGCTATCTGCAAGGGAAAAGCAGCACAGCATTGCATTTCTATGAGAAAGCCAGAAAATGAAAGGCACCTGGCATCACAAATACTATCAGCTTTGTTCCCAAATGGATAAGACATAGACAGGGCACTGCCATGATGCCCTGGACCCAACCACAGAATGAAACACTTCCCTACTGACTTGCCCTTAAACTTCTACCTCCCCTCCTCTGACCCTCCTGTCTCCAGCTCCCACCAGACACATGGGGTGACCTGCTGGCTGTCAAGAGACACTATAAGGATAACCTGGTTTTATTATTGCTGAAGGTGAAAGAATGACAGGGAGCTGGCAAAAGGCAAGGAAGGAGAGAAAGGGAGCCCTGATGGCTCAGGAGAGAGGCACCCACTCAAGTCTTTTTGCCAGTCAAAGCCAAGGTTGTTGATGGCTTTGGTGTCACAGGAATTTTGAACAGAGGAGGGAGCAGCTTCCTCTAAAGGGACACTAATAGCAGGGCTCTGTGGGGACAAGCAATGGCCTACAGCTGGGTAAGGAGGAATGTTATAATCTTGTCTCCCGTCTTCCACAGAAATGAAGTGCCGCCTTCACTCTGCCTCTGACAACTGAATGTCTTGAATCATGAGGTGACAGCCAGCTGCCCTCCAGTACTGCCCCTCGGCCCCAGCTCTCTGCTCCCCCTGCCCAGGGTCCCAAGCCCAGCAGCATCCTTCCCCACTACCTAGGGCATAATAAGCTTCCAGGTCCTGGTCCACGAGTTCAAGGAAATGCTGGATTCGATCCAGGGAAACTTTGGCTTCCAAGATCCCATTCAACACCCACGGGAAGCCGTTGAGGGGAAGGATGAGCATCCCTACAAGGGCCAACGCTGTGAACACCTGCATGGGTAAGGAAACAGCCATGAGTTGGAGGCAATAGCTCCCCTGCATCTTGTATCCTACAAACAGCTTCAACAGTGAGAGCCTGAAGAACTGCTGGGAGACACAGGCTGGATTCCTTTCCCAGAGAAGATGCCTTAGGACTGCAGCCCCACTGCAGATTGTACTCTGCATGAGACAAGGTTGCAGCTCTCCCTACTACCTACTCACCTTTGTGGCAGTGAGCTGGTGACCCAACAGGACATAGGTGATGAAGATGGCAATGGAGACAACAACAGGCAGTGCTGCCCACAGGTACACACACAGAGCATCCAAGTACTTGATGGCTCGTAATTTCTCCAGCTCTTTAGCCCGGCAGGCATTTATCCTGGTGCTGAAGTGCTTCTCCCAAGTGTAAAACTTGATCACACGAATGCCACATAGGAACTCTGTCATTAGCTGCAGGCAAAGAGGAAAAGCATATAGAGCAACCAGTGCCTGACTAACACACTAAATGCCAACTAGGCATCTGGGCTGGGGCCAGGTTTGCAGGTGCCTCCTGGTAAGGGCCAGGCCAGAGATACCAGGAACCATTAAGTGCTAAAAAAGACATAAACTCAAGAGGCAGCTACTAGGAACTTTGCTCTCACTCATTGCACCAGCTTCCTCAGCCACTTGTGCTGTGTGCACAGCTCAGGAAAAGGCAAAATACTACACTACTTCCCAACTGTAGGATGTGCTACACAGGATAAGGGATGTGTGGAATTACTAGCTCCATCCTGGATGCAATTTACCTCCTTTGGTCTGACAGTGCCTTGAGATAATAACACCCAACTCTCAGGCCTGGTGCTGCCATGACACAGCTAGTCTGTACCCAGAGCCTGGCTGGCTCACATCCAGCAGCTCAGGTGTCCCTGCAGCATGCTGTTCTCTCATTCCTGCTTTCAGGTCACTATGTGCAGAGCAAGCCAAGATGTGTCCGTGCCCAACATGAAAGAAAACTAACAAGAGTTCACTCAGCAAACCAGTCTTACAATAGTTGGAGAAAGTCCAGCATACCCCATACAACTAAATGCACCTTCTGTTGGGAAAATAAATATTTTTAAAGCTCCCAACAGTTCTGACTTGTTTTGTGATTCCAATGCATGATGGAAATGGTGAGTGAAAATGCTGTGCCCTCACATTACAGATAAAAGGCTAGAAGGTGCAAATCAAACCTTTGATGTGGTGAGAAGAGAGAGAGCACTGCAAATATGCAAAAAGCAGTGGAAAAGATGATTGAGGGTACTTGGAGCGATATAAAACCACAATATCCCTAACCGTTGCCTTTGTCCAGACTGAAAGGCACCTCACCACTGATAGCATTACTGGAATAATAGGACGGAATCATCTCTAGAGGAAGCAATCGGGGGTCCTACTTTAGCTACACACTGGAAAGAAACCTGCAAGGGAACCTGAATTAGCCCAGGGGGTGAGACAAGCATTAGAGGTTCACTACAGGGTGGTGAAACTGCAACACCCTGAAACACTTTTGAACCAAGTGTGCGTGTGTGTGCCCCCTCTAGCATTTTTTCCAACAGCTGTGATTCAATTAATCTGCTTTGGAGATTAGCCAACATTCTAGGGACAAACGGAGAAAATACAGCAACAAACCCAGAGAGCCACCAGATGCTTCTCACCTTGACCCGTGTGTCCTTGTGTTTCAGCATCTCCTTGTTGTTCATCATGATGCGGTTAGCTATGACCTTGTTGATGGGCACAAGCAGCAGTGCCAGGGCCAAGCCTCCCAGAAAGGAGACCCCCACTTGCTGGTAGAGCAGGTAGAGGGTAATGGCAAACTGGAAAGGTAGGCTCCACACCTCGTGGAAGCTGAGGCAGAAGTTGACCAACCTACTGGAGTCTGTGCTCATGAAGTTGACAATTTCTCCCATGGTGAAGCGGGCAAGGCTTGTACTGCCAACACGCAGAGCCTTGCGGTAGATGGCAGAGATGATGGCAGCCCGCACCATCAGTGACACCTTGTTCACCTCGTAGCTGAACTGGTTCCGCAAGAGAGCGCCCAGGAAGGAGCCAGCAAAGAGCCCAAAGGCATAGAGCACCCCATGGCTCAGGGGCTCCTGCTGTGACTCCATGAAGTTCACTAGCAAGTTCAGAAGCAGAGGACCTGAAAAACTCAGCAGGTTGCCAGCCAGCCTGAGAAGTCCAAGGGAGTAGAAACGAAGCCCAAAGGCTGCATGAAGGACTGAGAAGAGTCGCACGGCCTCCTGGGCACGGTGCGAGCTATTTGGGGCATCCCTACTCCCATCGCCTCCAGCAATGATTGGGCTAGTAAGAGACACCGTCTCCTCCTCTACTTGGTGCAGAGATGCCTTTTTCTGCCAGCAGGAGTAGAACCGATCACAGACCCTAGCAGCCTGGAGCTGGTGAGGAAGCACACAAACATCCTGTGGCTGGTTCAGCTTCCACTGATAGCCACGTTTCATAAGAGGGTTCATCCAAACATAAAAGAAGCGCGAGAGCCAGCTCTCACCATCTTCTGCTGCTACCTGCTGATCAAGCAGTGGGATCCCTGGCTCTGAGATGAGATGGTCTTCTTGCCAGGAACGATTGATAGAGAGAAAGTCTTGCCTGCCAGTGGTGGGTAAGAGGTAGCCAATCGCATACACAAGCAGAGAGGCCAGCTGCAGACAGAGAATGGCGAACCTGGAGGAGGCAGCAGGGTGGGCAGGAGACCAAGCTGTTCCGCTTTGGCAGTACCACACCAGTGTGATGATGAAGGAAGGTAGGGGTAAGAGAGTGAGGAGAGCCAGAGCTGCAGGGCCCCTGGTAGAGCTATGAATGGACCTGAAGAGCATGAGGAGAGCGAAGCCATGAGTGAGCCATGTCAGGGTGGCAGTGCCATTTGCCAGCACTTCCAGGTACACAGGTCCCATCTCCTGCTGAGAAATGGTGGCTGGGATGGTATCAGCAAGGAATAGGCCAGCAAGTACAAAGGAGGTGATGATTCTGCATCCCCAGCCTGGCCTGCAAGACACCCCGGAGCTAGATCTAGAAGAGGAAAGAGCAGAGAAAAAATTTACAGTTGAAATTCCATCACTTCTTAGCCAGTACTCTCCTTTCTTCCTCCCCTCTATCTGTTCACTCTTACTTAACCTCCTAGATTTACCTCCCTGTATTTGTAACTTTCATACTGTAGGCATAGCTAAACTAGATCAGGTCAATATAGCTCAGTATCGGATCAATACCAAAGATTCAGATGCTGTTGAATAATAGCATTTCTCTACAGAAATTTGTTTGCAAAGTGTGGTATTTTTATCACTGTTCGTTTCAGTGGTGCTGTGTATGTAAAGTCCATAATCTATTGCCCAACAAAATATTTCATTATCACTTGATTCATTATCATTTGTGGCCTTTCAATATCAGCGAACGTTGCCATTTTTATGAATTTCAGAAGAGGGTAAAAACAATTTTTGGTTTCTCTGAACCCCTTATTACCTGATATATATCCTCCATGCCACCTTGAATTTATATCTTTTCCTAGAAGACTCCCAGTTTCCCCAATCCCCATTCGCTGAAATTCTTTTGAATTATTTTCTGTGATGTTATGATCACTACCCTCTCTATTCTTCCTGGATTCCCTTCTGCAATGGAGGGACCAGAGCTGTACACCGTACTCTGCATCAGGACAGATGATGACAAGTATAATACCATTATAGTATTGTGTCCTTCTCTAATTACATATTCAGCACATTATAGGGCGATCTAACTTCTAGCCTCTCCACCCCACCTCCAGTCCTGCATAATAATCAAGAGCTAGACAAATTAGTTCTCATACCTTGGAGTGCCAATAAAGCAGGCACTGACCACTGCAAGGATCACATGAGGAATCACATTTAATGTCAGCTGATTAAAGCAATGGCCAACGCTGCCATGAACCCACACAGGGAATGGATCTTCTGGGCTGGTCCCGCACAAACCAGCCAGAATGTTCTCCATCTTTCGCTGGGAATTCAGTGTGAGAGACACGAGCTCCTAGGGTAGAAAAGAAAAAACAGCACAAGGTACAAAATGAAAAAAGTACAGCCCCAGTCCAGGTGGACTGTGATAAGAAACGAACATAGGGCTAAAAGCAGCTTCCTGGGTCACATAGTCCAGGCCCTCCTATTGCACACTTGCTATCGCACCATCTGCTTTACAAGATCAGGAAACTCCAGCTTAAAATAAATTATGTTGTCCCCTCAGTCACCCGGGGACCTCAATGCTCTCGGAATTTGAAGCTTTCTGCTTATCTTCAGGCTGATTTCTTCCCATGGCCAGTTTATCCTTTGAAACTAACATCAGGAAGCACATGCCTTTCTATCGATAGCTCTGAAAAACATTTTGAACAATAATCTATCAGTTATATTTCCATCTTCTAAACAATTCCCACAAGGGTACTCCTTAAGACTGCGTGTAACATCAGACACCCTCCAGATCTCCGGGGTGGATGCCGGTGTCATCACTTCCAAGCTACACAGGACAAGAGGGACCAGCAGGACTCCATCCGTCCCCACCTGCTGAAGCACACCTGGGAAGGCCACGGCTTTACAGCGATTTATTTCTGCACACCAGCTGGCCCCATCCCCAGCCTGAGACCGGCTGAGCACCACAGGGGCGGGGCGGGGCACTGCAGCACCGGAGCCGGGGGACCCGCCGCGTCACGGTACAGCCCTCGCTGCGGGGAAGCCCTGGCTAAGCCTGCCGACCGCTTCCCGGGGCCACGGGGCTGGCGGAGCACGTGGGTTGCAGCGGGTGGGACACCCGGGGACGCCTCCCGGTCACTCCCACCGGGGCGACGCGTGCCAGCGCGGTCACCCCCTCCCCACGCTCCCGCCGCACTTTGACCTCTGCTCCCCGCCGTACCTCGGCTGGCACCGCCCCCGCAGGGAAGGGGAGAGCGCGGGGCCGCCCCGTGCGCCCCCTGGGGGGCGGGAGGACGCGCTGCAGCCCTGGCAGGGGACCGGGCGCGCAGGGAGGGTGCCGGGGGGTGGGGAGGGGGCCCGGGGCCAAGTAGCAGCCGGCGGGCGCGAGTCAAAGCAGGCGGTCCGGCCGAAGGAGGCCGCTCGGAGGCGACAGCGCTCCAGGCCCCGCCTCAGGCTGCCGGGGAGGCCAGGCAGCAGGGCCCCGCCTGTGGGGGCAGTTGGCTCCTCTTCCCGAGCGGCTCAGGCTGCGGTGCCTCCAAAGTGCCGGGCCGCAGCCAAGGAGATAGCGAACCCGAGGGAGCTGAGGGATTCGGCCAACAGCACGCAGGCGAGACAAGGGAGAGAGGCAAACAAATTAAATGCACGCAGCTCATTCAGACTTCTATCTTCTTGGCAAAAACAAACTAAAAATCAGTCCCTGATCATGAACAAATGTGATTTCCCCCCAGATTGCTCTGGTTCTTTCCTGGTGATCTTATTTATCCCTCCCCTCTGTGTCCTGACATATCTGGCACCCCACCGTACATTTGTCACCCACACGCACCAGACACGTGTTACAGCCTTGCAGTGGAACTGTGGCGGCCAGCACAGGAATATCTACACATGGCCACGCTTCCAGCACCGGCAGGTACAGCCCAGGCAGTACTTTTATGGGTATAAATGTGCTTTTATGTATACAGCATTCTTTGCTCGTAGCAGATAGTACTCCAAGAGCCCTTTGCCAACAATAGGTCAGTATACCCAAATTGGCAGAGCTCTCCTAGCACCGTAATAGCCATATAAAGCGAGACTGTTGTGTTAACCTAATACAATCACTTGAGTAACACAAGCTAAACAAAGCCACTCAGTTTTACCTGTATTGTCTGTCCGGAGCATAAAAACACATATGCAAGCAGTATCCCTGCTCAGTTCTTACTACAAGACCATGTTGCATTGGGAGGGTAAATGCTCAACTTTCCAGCTGACAGAAATGAACCTGAAAGCACATCCAGCCTCATCCCCTCCAGGCTGTTACACAGCAACAGGAGCGTGCAGTAAAGGTCACAGCACTGCCCAGCAATTTAGCTGCTACTGGTGATTTTACAGCAGATGCTCTTCATACTTCACTTCTCCAAACCCTCCCTCAGTACTCTCTTGTCAGGGAAAATTAGCACATCTCTGTAAATAATTCATCACAGGTAGCAAACTTTACTTTCAATATGTTGCTCATCAGCAATACAATAAAGCATTCTCTGAGCTTAGAAGTGTTATCAGTGGGGTGCTGAGGAAAGAAAGCATCGGTAACATTCTTGTCTGAGAAAACAGTGATCTGGCCGAGGGAACGTGAAACAACAGAGATAAGAGCAAGAACTTGGAGGCCACAGTACCCTCTAATCATAATTTCCTTGAAAGGAGCAGGAGAGTGCAGTTTTCCTAAACCTATATATATACACACATATCTCCTTGTTTAATCATTGCCTCTGAGGATTCTGATTGCTCACAGCCCTGAAAGTAATCTTTGCCTGTGTCAGTCTTGCAAGGCTGCCTTTTCACAACCAAGCTAGATATTGATATTGTACATCACATGTATTTGGCCAGTCTGCTCTTTCTCCCACAGGTCATACAAAGGTTTCTAGAATAAACTTTCCTATAGAGGCCTTGATAATAAGTTTTATGTCCTCTCTGCTCAAGGAAGCTTCCCTTCAAAAAAAATGCTGTGAAAGCAACAAACTCTCAAGATGGCAAATAGGGGCTTGTGTGAGGCTGGGATATAAGCTGCACACAAGTGAAAATTTCAGATTCTGTGGTTCTGATGTCTTATTTATAAATAAATAATAAAAAACAACTCCAAAACCACCCAACTGAACAGCTACTTCCCCTGACTTAGTAAGATAACAGAGAAACTCTCAAGTATCAGGTCAAAGACCATACTCTCTCTCAAGCTCATTACTCTCAGAGCTTTTCCATTTCAGCCACATTGTGTTCTGGTGTCCTCCTTTTTCATGTGCTGCATTCTGCTTACTCCTCTCTCCTCCAGACAGCATTATCTACACTCATATGGGAAAACAAACACAAAGGGAATTAAAAAAAAAAAAAGGAACTCTATGAGAATACCAGTCCAACCTAACTGATCTGAAATCACTGGTGCCTGTTCTGCATAAGTACATTTAAACAGGACCAAGACAAGAATCTAAATGAACATTCCTCCTTTTCATGCATCCTTTTGGCTATTTCCCCTCTTTCTGAATATTTCTGCCTGTGACATTTACTGCTATGTACTGGAGTGATTTAAGATGTGCACCATGTGGAGTACAGGCTTGTGGGTATATTGCTTACAAAGTACCTTACGCACTATAAAGAATCATACACCTCACATTTATCAAAAAAATAAGCACTCAAAATTGAAAAAAAATAACATCCAGCATCAGGTTTAATTTAATCCACCCCCACAGGCCAACACAGGCCAGATTTTATTCATTGTCTATTATCCAGAGTTTTTTAACCCACAGTGAGGAAGAGCTCTCTGGCAAATGAAGACTGCCTCTCCCCTTTCTCTTACAAGTTTATTTTGTAACAGACTACTTAATATCCCTCCCAGGATTTGGAGTCAGGGAATGAGTGTAGGCTGTATGCCCATCCCACTTTGCAGCTAAAAGTAAATACTGAGCTGAAACAGAAGCCAGCCTAGACAAGCCTTAAATTCAGACCTATCAACCTTGTAGTTATAGATGTAAAATCTCTGAAAGCAGTTGTCTGTCTGGATGAGTTTTCTGTGCTCCCAGCCAGGCCTCTACTATCAGCTGAACCATCCTCAAATTCCATGATGTCATGACCAAGGAAGGCTTGATTACTTGGCTTAGTCCAAAATTCTTCATGAACTGGTTGCTTTGCCTGGACCTGAAGACACAACATACTTATTTTGCCATTTTTCCAGGGGGGAAGTTAATGCAAAGTTCAGAAGACAGAGGAATGTCTTCTACTGCACCTTCTCACGAGAACACTCATTTTGTCATAAAAATACAGAAATTGCCTTTATTCTTACTAGTAGCCTAGCTATTTAGCATTAGAGGGAGTGCTGCATGGTTGGTCTCATGTCCCTGGATTTAGTTTTGACTCAGACATAAGAAGGTAAAAAACTATTATAGTCTTATGTTTTTCTCTGTTACTGTATTGCTCTTCAACCTAACGGTCCAACCTGAAATAACTTCAATTCTGATTTCTGTTTACTTGTTCATATTGAGCAACTGCTAACTTTCCTCATCCTGTTGTTTTCTTTCTCAATGCTGTTTGCTCCTGTGATTTTCTTATTTGAGGCCTAATAAGAATTCAGAGACACCTTATTACTCCAACATTGCCCCCAGCATCCATTAGCAAAAAAAAATCTCTCCAAGCAGCAGCTAATTGCAAGTTCAAATATGAGCTTTGGAATTCCAAAGAGGAATTTGGGAGCTGAATTTGTAGAAGAGCAGACTGACAGGCACCTCCTTTGTCCAACGAGAGTCTAGAGCACCACTCTCAGAAGTATTACGAAAAGCTCTGCAAAGCAGGTAAGGACCTTGCCTGACTTTTTCAATCCCCAAGACAAGCTGTAGCCCTTCCTCTTGCAAAGACATGAAAACTCTCAATTTCCTGTGCACCATCAGGCCCAAATTTCAGTACTGATTTTAGGAATAATTTAACTGAATCCCACTGTGGGTGCTCAGTCCCTTTAAAAACTTAACTCAGTAAGGCATGCGATTGAAAGGTGACACCACAGCTAGTACAGAATGAGTTTATAAATTGTAATTGTGAAGCAATGCTCAGCAAGATGACAGGGTGCTACAAAATGCTAATGAGCACTAGTCAGTCAAGTGTTTTTCTCCAACAAATGGAATTTTTCCTCTTCTGAACCCTTTTAGCACCACAACACATATGCTGTTTGCTTTCTTTTTACCATTCCTCCCTTGAGCAGTTTACTTACTGGTGTGCAGATAGATTTAATGAACTTTATGATTAGTTATTGGTATCTGGATTCCTTCACTTCCCAAATGCCACTGAAATCTATCACCAGAAACCACCAGGTCCTCTCCTTTGGATACAAGGCAACAAGTAGTTAGAAAATATTTTCACGTTCTGGCATTTTGCAGAGCTTTTTAGATATTGTATGCATAACTTGATACAAACTGACAAAAAAATTGCCTGGTTTCTTGGGTTTGTGGCTTTTTACTCTTGACTGTTTTGAAACCAAATTGTGGTTTAAAACCATATTTTAAAACTGATGTAAAGAAACCAACAGCATGGAAGAGATAGCCAAAACCAAACAAATAAGTCCCTCTTCTCTCTCTTGCTAGGCTGTTTTCACTTTACTATTTTAGTTGGTGAAACTGAGCACTTGACACAGATGCCCAACACTAATGCATGAAAACATGGTTTTACTTTTAATGAAGAAACAGAACACACTTCAGAGAACAGTATATTCCTTATAAACTACTTGCATATGATCTACAATACAAAACTACAGCGGAAATTCCTACATATGCATCAGTTTCGTAGTTATTGTATCTCTGCTTCTCCAAGTGCCACCAAGTTTGCTGCTAAGGGTGGTTCCTTGAAACAGGTCAAGTATCCAATTGCCTCCACCATCATTGCATTTTGCTCCCACCAGAAACAGATCCGCAGTCTGCTGGGCATCTTAAAAGATGAAATTCTTATTGCAGGATACTTATAATCGAATAAGGTCACTGATGAGTATCTTCAACCTTAGGAGATAAGAGGGAGGAATGGGCAATGGTAACAGAAAATAAGGTAGTCTTTATATAGCTCATGCTTATTTTGATGATAGGCATAACCAAACACATTTCCTGAGCCTGTGTAGTAGTACACTCAGAAAACATCAAGGTGGGGCAGGTAGTTTTAATACACAATTGTAACCAACCACTCCCAGCAGAAATACCTTATTATAGTATCAGATGGACCCCACCCATCAAGCCCACAGCTCTTTGTTGCTGCTGCTATATGTACTATGCTTCACACGGTGTGTTATGTCCTAGCAAACACATTCCCAAAAAAAACACAGGAAAGTTTCATTCAAGTCTGCAAAAAATGACTGGGTCTTCAAACACAAGCCCTCATGTGACCTTGCTAATAACAGAAGTCTAACGCACCAAACTTATCCCAGTTTCTAAGCAAGACATAAAAGCCCAGGAATCTGGGAAATGGAGAATTTTATCAGAACCTTCATTTCTCTACTAGTCCATCTCAGTTAATTGCAAACACTCTTCCTCCTGCTCACCAGAGGCAGCCCCCAGCATGAAACAGGAGAAACGCTTCACGCTTCACTTGGGAGAACCGAAACTGCCATCCTCACTTGGCCGCACCGAGCACGGCCGGTGGCAGGTGCTGAGGCGAGGAGGGAAGCAGTCACCCCATCATGTCACCCCAGCTCCTGGGGGAAACAAAAACCGCAAAGCTCTTCTGCTTCTGGCTTCGGCCTGGAGGCTGCCGCATGCACACCGAGGTGCGGCAACGCCCGGCCGAGGCCCACTGCCTCACAGCCCGCCCCTCGGCGTTCCCTTCAGCCTCTGGCAGCGGGAGCCCCGCCATGGCCTCCGCGGCCGCCCAGGAGAAGCCGGGCGGGCTGAGGGAGCGGCGCAGCGGGACGTCCCGGCGGAGAGGCGAACAGGACGGCGCAGCCGCCCGCACGCACTCGAGCGTGTCACCCTCACGGCTGCCGGGAACCGCGAGCAGGGAGAGCGGAAACCTCTCCTCGCACCGCCGATCAGCGCCGCACCGCCCGCCTCCCCCTGGGCTGCGGCTCGCCCAGCCACACGTGACCGCGGCCCGGCGGCCGCCATTTTATGCGGGCGTCCCTAAGCAACGCCCCCTTCCCCCCGCCCCCTCCCTGGCCCCGCTCACCCCGCCCCCCCGGCCGGGCCCTGGGGTGCCTGCATCGGGAGCGCGCGCAGGGCGGCCGGCGGCGCGCACGCGCGGGGGGCGGGGGGGGGGGGCAGGTGAGGGGGGGCCGGGTCAGAGGATCTGGGGCGCCCGCGCAGGCCGCCGGGACCCCCGGATCGCCGGCGCCATCATGTACCGCTCCAGCAGCGGCCGCTGCGGGCCCTCGTCCTCCTCTTCCTCCCACCGGCCGAAAGAGTGCAGCTCGTCGGTGTCCCGCGCCTCCCGCTCCAGCGCATCGGGACCGGGGCCAGGCCGCGGTCGGCCTCCCCCGCCGCCGCCCGCCTCCGCCTCGCCACCGGGCTCCGCTTCGCCCCGTCCCCCGTCGCGCCGCCACCGCTCCCCGTCGGGCCACCGCGGCGCCTCCCGCCGATCCCCGTCTCCGCACCGTAGCAGGAGGTTGCCATCGCCGCCGGGAGGACCGGGGCCCGGGGGGACCCGGGGCCGCCGGGGTAGCGAGCACGGAGACGGCAGCAGCAGCCGGGTAACTACTGCCGCGGGCTGACGGGGCTCGGTGCGGGGCTTGCCCCCTCCATCAGGGGCTGTCAGGCCGCAGCGGGTCCCCGCCGCCTCCGCGGTCCCCGGCGATGGCGGCCCCCGTCCTCCGCGTCTTCACGGGGGGTGTCTCTCCCGGCACCGGCCTCTCCTCAGCGGCACCCCAGCCCTCCCGGCTGTGCACGGGGGTCAGCCCGTGTCGCCGCCGGTAGGCAGGGCGGGAGCGGGGGGCTGCGGGGCCGGGGCCTCAAACTTGGCGGGATCCTTGGAGAATTGCACCGGCCCCGGGCTCTCCGCCTGCGGAGGGAAAAGGGCGATTTACCCCCTGTACCTTAGGGAGTGAAATGGGAAAAAAAATAAAATCACGGATTTCCATTTTAAGTAATGTTTTTCCTTTAATTTCCGTTACATTTTTATTTCTCTTTTATCGGCTAGAGCCATTTTAGATAAGGCTCAAAGATGATGCTATGTTTTGCCGAGGCAAAAGGATGTAACTAGTTGCTTTTCTCCATTTAAGACTGTTTTGTGTTATTGTATAAATATCTTTTAATCTGTGGGAAGGTAACTTTTTTTAAGTAGGACGTTGAATGAGTACTTTGAGTTCTTCCTGCTGTCATGGGCATACAAAGAGACTCTGTTACAGATTTATGTCTTTGAGAGGTATTCTTTGATAGGCACTGCTTTGTAGTTGGAACTGTGCACAAGCGTGTGCCAGTCTTCTCACTCAGTCTTGGCAAAATCTGATTTGAGCATGTGAAACTCTGGTTTGGCATCTGAAGTGATACCATCTTGGATGCAGATGCCTTCATATGAAAGCCGTACTCCGAGCAAGTGGCATTCGCTCACTTAGGTTTTCTCTTGTTACTCCTCAGTGCAATGATTGTCTTGCCTGATAAGTGTTGCCTGCAGTATGTGGTAGGTTCACTGTGTGTTTTTATTGCGCTGAAAGAAGATATTTTCATACTGGGATATTTTAGGCTACAGTTCCATGGTCTCTTAATCCAACACGTGTACAATCACTTTTTCCTCTCGCTCTGCAGTATATTCTGTCCCTTCCCTTGTGCTCACACTTGTATTTGTGAAGTTGCAGGGTGAGCTGATTTGAGGAAACAATGTGGCTGAAAGTCAGTCCAACAAAAATACATTGTTTGCTATGATTCATTGCATGATGAGACCCCAAGAAGGAATGGGGATTGCCCTTTCTGATGGCAGTACAGGTTCTTACTGAATTTCTTTGGAGCTTTAGCAACAGAAGAGATGACAGGTGATTGTAGTGGAGTTAAAATTCAGCTATTGGGGCTATTTGTTATTTAAAGGTGAGTTGTCCTGAAGCAGTGGGAAGATAATGTTGTATTTGACAGTTAAGCCAAGCCAGGCTGAGAAGCTTGCCTCTAGCCGTTTGGTTTTAGGCTGTATTTGACCATTATCTCAGTCCTATAAGTTGCCTGTGGGGTAGCCCTGCAAATTGCATTGCTAGTAAGACTCAAGTTGAAAATAAGTAATTTTTTTAAAATAAGTTAATTTTTAGTCTGATTTATGTCAGTTTGTGCTGGCGCTCGCTGGACAGCTGCATGGTCACAACTGAGGGGATGACAAGCTGGGATACACGAGCAGAACTGACTTCACCGTAACTCAGTCTGCTGTTTCACTATGTCATGATAGGCTGTGAACCTGTGCTGGCTGTAACAAAACTTTCAATGCGAATGTGTTGGTGGTTCAGACTTGGAGAAATTTGAACTAGGAGTTTTTGGCTGGAAGTCTCCCACTCCCCCTTTTGGGGAAAAAAAAGCAACACCAAAACCCCCCACTTTTTACACAAACATTATTCTTGAAGAACGCTATTCTTCCACTGTTATTTTGCATCCTTCTGGCTCAAGTTACAGTAGTCATCTCAGCAAATTGTTGCAGATTTTTGATGTTTTTCTTGCACATTCTAATTTCAGAGAGTAAGAATTAGAATTAGACTTTAGCAAGTTAGCTGGTGCTGAACAGCTGAGCCAAATAGATTTTTTATGTATTACTGCATGTAAGGAAAACCTTTCTCTAGGAAGCAGCTCTCACAGTAAGAGGGCTCTCGAGGCAATTAAATATAACTCTTTAACCTGTATTGTGCTGTCTCTTGCATATGCTAAAGCCCAGTGTAAGTAATTCTTAGAGCCCATATTGTGCACATTTTTTCCATGGAAGTTTTTGTCCATCAAAAGGTGTTTGACCAGCACTACTTCTTCTTTAGAAGTGATGTTATAAAGCATAAAATACAGATTGATTTCACTTCTTAGAAGTACTGTTTACAAAATCGGCATTAATTAAAGATAAAAGCTGGGATTATGCTGATGTTTTCCAAACAGTGGAACAAAGTGTGATCAAAACAAAGCAGACAGCAGGTATGTTGGGTCAGCATGATTGGGTGAAGTTTTAATAAAGTTTTCAGATTTAGGTCACTTAAGACCCCCTCTCCAGAAGTTTGAGAATACAAAGTGTGGAAATGTGGAGAGATATACAGTAAGTGGCATTTTGGAGCTGTCACTGAAAGGAGATGAATTCAGACAGAAGACTGAAGGAGAGGAATTTATGCTGCAACAAGAAAGGAGGACTTGGAAGAAGGGAGTATATGTGTAACAGTAGAAGATGTAGGATGTGGAATGAAGACACTGATGGGGTAAGGGTATGGGGTTGAAATGCAGAAAAGTTTTGAGTATAAGCTCTAAGTTATTGTCCGTCCCCTTCATATGAATTTGGAGTTTGGAAGGAGCAACCTTAGAGATCTCTTTCTCCCTTTTCTTGATTCTGGGAGTTGTTTGGTTTGGGGTTTTTTTGGGGATGGAGTGCATACATTCCCAGGTTACCACATCATTGCCTGTTTTCTCATGCATAACTGGAATGCTGACTGCCAGTGGAGCTGTGTATTGGACATTTTAGGATGGTGTTAGTTTCTTAGTAGCTGGGAAAAACTTTGTGGGAATTGCAAGAGCATGGAGTGACAGCAAAGGTTTGGGGTGAGTACTGGGGTGGAAGAGAGGAAGAACAGGGCTCTAGAGCGGGACATTTTGGTGGACTGACTTTGTTCTTGCAAGGCTGGCACATGCTGCTTTTATTTGTCCCTGCTGACCCATGCGCTTGTTCTTTTTATAGTTTCTCTCATCTTATTTGCTTTCTTGTAAGAAAAATGACTGAAATTAGATGACTGGAGTATGTTGGGTCAACAGAGTAAGAAGAAATGAAGAGCTGGTATGCGACCTGTGCATTTATATGGCAATGGTAACTGCGGTTTAGGTGCCGGAACAGGAAGGGAGGAAAATGCAGTGCAGTGCACAGGTAGGAATGACTAGTGGTGGTGTTTGGTGCTCCAAATGAAAAAGCTGTTAAAACTGGAATTTCTCAAACTAAAAAAAAAAAAAAGAAATTGTGAAATTCAAATGTACCATCATAACTCTGGAGTGAGTCCAGAGGAGGGCCACGAAGATGATCAGAGGGTTGGCGCACCTCTCCTATGAAGACAGGCTGACAGAGTTTGGGTTGTTCAGCCTGGATAAAAGAAGGCTCCAGGGAGAGACCTTATAATGGTCTTCCAGTACCTGAAGGGGCCTACAAGAAAGCTGGAGAGGGGCTTTTTACAAGGGCATTTAGTGACAGGACAAGGGGTAATGGTTTTAGACTGGAAGAGGGTAGATTTAGATTAGATATGAGGAAGAAATTCTTTACTGTGAGGGTGGGGAGACACTGGAACAGGTTGCCCAGGGAAGTTGTGGCTGCCCCCTCCCTGGAAGTGTTCAAGGCCAGGTTGGATGGGGCTTTGAGCAACCTGGTCTAGTGGGAGGTGTCCTTGCCATGGCAGGGGGGTTGGAACTAGGTAATCCTTGAGGTCCCTTCCAACCCAAACCATTCTGTGATTCTGTGATTCTATGATTCTGTGATAACTGCTGTCTCTGGGCAATCTGTATGGCAGTCATACGCAATCCTAACATCTCAAACTTTCTAAATGTAAAGTGCTGTCATGTATGTGCCCAATTTGCCAACAGTCTCAATGGCAAGAAAATGCCCTTCACGATAATCACTTTTTGAGGCAGCCCTCAAAATTCAGTGTTATATTGGGCACATGTGAACCTTTAGAGTGTGTTTATATGAGACACATTCACCTTGTATATGTTGTATCCCAGCCAGGCTGTTGCAGTACTGTATTGTGCTATACAAACCAGCTGGTCTTAGAAGGTAATTAAAACGAGTTCTGATAAATGCTGGGATTCAGATTAATGGAGCAAAACAAAAATCACTAATACGATGCCTTAGGACAAAGTTATGTGTACAATGGATTCTAGTGCAGATTTGTACTGCAAGTAAATTTTGTTCAGGCAAATTTGTGAGGGAATTCTTGTGCCGTCCTATTGGAAATTACGTACTGTTCTTTTGGGCTCCTGGAGGATTGAGCTGAATCTGCTGTGTCTTCTCAGGGTGGATGCAGACAACATAGTGCACCTGCTGCTTGCTACTGCAGTTTTCAGCAGTGAAAGCAATATGCAGTGCATGACTGGTTTGGCAGAACTGAAGTGGGTTCATTGCTTCTTGTTAAGCATAATCTAAACCATGTTGGTTTAAAAAAGTAAATCGAATATCTCTGTCTTCAGGCAGTCTCATCTGTTTCTTATGGAACTTCCCTTACTTTGATCATTCCTGTATTCTAGTGCCATATTCTAGAATGATGTGAGGCATAACTAGTTAAGCATAACTTACCAGTAATGACATTTTTTGTATTGAATATGTGTCCAAAGGAAGGTCTGTGCAGAGGCAGCTAGCTTAGGCCTTCTCTGCTGTAGTTTTTTCAAAGGCAACTTTACTTAGCTCTGGTTTAGCTCTGCCAATAATAAATAATGATAATAGCAATTCTATTATAGGAGGTGTTTCTATAGTCACTGGCATTTTTAGTATTATGTTGTGCTTATCTGCTGAAAGCAGCATGAGGTGAAGAAAACTGTTGAAAATATCACTGCTAGGAAATTCTTTGTTTACACTGGTTTATACTTTAGTTCATGTTGTTACTAAAGCTGGAAAGGGCCTGAACTCCAGACACTTTTATTAAGAAATTCCTGGCACTGTTTTTTATACAATGTTTAGCTGCTTTTCTGCAAAGAAAGGAGGACAGCAGCAAGTCAGACTTCTTGAACTTCTCTCTGTTTTTCTGCCTTCCAGAATGGTGCTTTGTGAAATGTATTTTTCAGTTGAAAGTTTCCTTTCTAGGTAATGTAAATATACAGCATGTTATTGGCAGCTGGGATGAGAAATGAAATGCAGTCAGTAGTCAGTACCTTCCCCTTTCTTTAATAACTAAAGACAATTGAAATATTTGGAACAATTCTTCTTCTAGTTTGATTTTTTTAATTGATCCATGCATCCTAAGTCTCATATGTTAAGCAGAGCAGAGTCACTTGCCTTTCTGTAGGTGAGATTAAAATTCCCTGATTGATGGGCTTGCACTCTTTCTTCAATTTACAGAGACGTTCACCGAGTCTCCGCTCTGAGTCTTCACTGGAACAGAGTTTGCGGATTACTGTTGGTAATGACCGGTATTGCATTGGCACGCCAGAGCGAAGGAGGCTGCCTGATAGACTGGGCTCACCAATTGATAACCTGAGTGACAGGTATGGTCCTCCGCAGGTGGGGATTCAAGTGTGTGAAACAGTAAGATAATGGGAATGGCTGTACTGGGCGAGGCCAAACATCCAGTTAGCCCAGTGAATGCCTAGGGAATGAGGGTAAGAGGGCAAGCATGCAGTGATGCTTCTCTGGAATACTCCCCAACTTCCAGCAGGATGTGTTGCAGGGGATTCCTGAACAAAAGTCACTGCCTGTGTTTGTAGTAACTCTGAACAGGTATTTCTTCTCTGATTTTTGTCAACTGCTTCTAAACCCCATATAAACTAAAAGTATGCAGAGTATACTGCAGGAAGAAGCTGCTTCATTTGATGTTTCACAGCTTCAGCCACCTTCTTCTGTTTCTTCTGAACCTACCTAGTCCTGACTGAAAGAGAGGCTGTTTATGGATAGTGTAAAGCTTCAACTTTGTTATTTATTAGGAGGAATAATCTGCTTTCCTGATTTTTGAAAATAGTCTAGAAGAAAGTCTTCGTGTAGCTTAAAGAAAATGTATTATCTTGACTTTAAAATCCCTGCAGAAGAGAAGTGAATGTAGTCAGACAGTCTCCTACATGCTAAAGTAAGTGTTAGGATTCTTAAGGTCCCTTGATTGGAATTGGAGAGAAACATAGTTAATGAAGAGATAGATGTCTTTTATGTTAAAAATACTGCTGTGAACAGTGAATTATAAATTTTAGTAGATACTGTTTGGAAATCTTTGCCTTCAGGAGGAGAACAGGTATAATCTGGCAAAAGAAGTAAAATCAGAAGACTTAGTGCAAATAAAATAGTTTGCTTTATCTTGAATTGTGAAGTTAAAGATGGCATAGTTTGTGCCCCAGAGCAGACAATTGCAGTTTCAGGTCAGGGATAAGCATCCATCACAAAAAAAAAGTACTGTAACTTCCATTTTTTATGTAAATATCCCCAATTGTTAAAAAAAGGAGAGAAAAAGAGGGAAGTGAGCAGAATAAGTGAATTTCCTGTCTTTCTCGAGTATAAGGTTACGTTTTAGCAGGTGCAGAAAACCAAATGAGAGTTTAGTTTTCAGTACTGTCACTTTTATGCCTTTACCTCCATTCTCCTGGGATCTGTGTTCAATTTGTAAATCCCCTGTGCAGTCTGCAGTCATCTGAATGAAATGAGTGCATATGCCCAGGGAGAGTACAGTGGTTGGAAAGAGCAGGAAATGGTATGCAGGAGAACTGGAACTGCTCTGGCAAATTATGAGCATGGGGGGCAGGGGTGTGTTTTTGTCTCATTGCTTCTTTTTCTCCAGTGAGGTTTTATATTTAACCTGTTTTGTGGTTGTGATACATGATAAGAAATAACATCAGGTACAGTGGAGTTTATTTTAACATAAGAGTGAAAATGACGAAGAACTTTATCTCTGTTACACGTAAAAAAATGGTCAGAATAGATTCCTGAGAACGTATAAAAATGAAAGATGAATCAGAACGAGAATAAGAGAAAGTAAGACCGTGTAGACATCAGTTTCTAAGTGACTTCCCATATATTTGTAGTGTATGCAAGAACTCCATGTGGTAACGTTTACTTTTTTTTTCTTTTTTGTTCGATCTGTTTCTCCTGGCCGCACTTGTCCGCGTGGTGCCCACTGTCCAGAAGCTTGAAGTGTATGACAGCCTTTGTGACAACAACCTTGTGACAATCTCTTAGGTTTTCCTAAATCTCTGGGTACTGCTTCTGACTTCTAAATTTCTTCACTGTTTAACCATTTTGATTGTTTTTAAAAAACACTTTGTATTTGGTTAAGGACAGTGTTTATCATGGGATTTTTTTTGTCATGTGTTTTTTTTTCCTCTCTGAGAGGCTGCCCTGGAACTGGGACACTGACTTTATATCTATAGCTAGGCTTTAAAGTAGCCTTTATTGTGAGTCATCATTGGGTTTAATAGTCAGCATACCACATTCTTATTTGGCATGTGGTATGTTCTCATTTTCATTTTAAAAAAATAAATAATTAAAATAAAATAGTGTTTTCTGAAGATATCTCTTCAAATTTTGAAGTGATTGAAGGTAATAGTTCTGAATTTAGTTTTTCTCAGCTATTTTTGCTAACTACTCAGAGATTTCAAGCAATCACTTTTACAAAGTATTCTCTGTAATTTGCAGGGCCTTGGGATGGTAGAGAGGTTCATGAGCCTATAAAGGAAATAAAATACCAGAGGATGAAGATCAGAGGTGCTTTTAGATTCTCCTGTAGCAGTGGATTTTCAGGATGCCCCAGGGGAATTTCTCAGGCTGTGTATCCACGTGCAGGTCCATCCTAAAACATTCGTAAGAACTTGCCCTGAGTTTCTCGAGCAGTTGGCCTCCTGCACATGTCTAAGTAAGCATACTGAATGCTGCTGGCCTATGACTTCACGCTCACCTAAGCAGCTTCAGTCAGAAACTTCTACTTCCAACAGATTACTATTTTTTTGTCTTCCAGAATCTCAGTCTGTCAAAGTGAAGAATATATTTTATCCCTCTCCCTGTCTTCCATCTTTCCCTCAGTATTTTTAAGACATTCTACTACTCTCTGAGCCAGCATAAGATATACAGAACATCCCACCAATTCTTTCATCTGAGGTTAATCCAAAAGATTAGACAATATCACTGCAGAGCCTTTGTGATAAGCTGTGCTCTGAAATAGCATTTTTTTTTGGCATAATATCAAAAGTGACAGTTGGCTTCAGTATGAGCAGCTCATCTGACTTCCTATTCAAAGACTGACTGTTAAGATGGAGTCTGTTGGTTGCTGACAGCAGAATACCATTATATATTTCTGTTTCTGTGTATAGGAATAGATATGCCAAAAAGTAAACTTACCTTACACTAGTTGTAGTTCTCTGAGGCATCACATCTGTGTAGTCTATGGTTTGTTCTCCTTCTCTGAAATTGCAAATTCCAGTAATTCACAAATTCTGTGTCGGTGAAGGAATTGGGATGGTCACAGTGGGTGTTGCTGACTAAAAGCACTCAAACCAGTTAAGAGGGACATAATCTCTGTTGGACTGTATTTACAGAAGATATATTTCACAGAATCACAGTTTCTGTGAGGCAAGTAGTCCTTTTCCTCACACCTGTATTTAATCTTTGGGTTTTAAATCTTCATTGTAGCTGTTCAGAGTGTATTTGGAACATCTTTCCAGTTGTAAATGTAGTAGGTTTGCTGTTCGTTTCTTTCCAAAGTATGATTAAATATTCCCTCTGCTTTATCACTGCAGTCAGAGCATTTGAATTGTAGGTGACACCTGGCAAGCATGCACGCAAATTATTTGGACAAAAATCAGCTGCAGGTGTATGGTAAAATACATATATTACTCCACCAGGTGTGTTCATGCAGTCTGTATAAGTTTAGCAGCCTCTCAGAAAAGGTGACACTGGGGACAGACAGACCTTTATGTTGGCTGTGAACAGCAACATTTATGTATGAAATTTAATTCTAGCTACTTTTTAGATATCTTCATGCTTTTGGAGGGGGTGAATGTGTGTAATTTGCTGGAAACTGGAAAGGTATCTAATACTGTGAGTACTGGTGTATGCCATATTTGCCTTATAAATTGTATCTAATAACATATGAAATGCTTTGCAATGATGCAGGTTAGAGATAACGTGAAGTTTTGTGTTGATTTTCTTCTTAAATATGCATGTGTAATCTAGGAAAACAAGAATAAGATGTCTGTTTATGTCTTTTACTCTTTAGTCTGGTGACTTTAAAAACTGGGGCTGTAATTTATCTGCAAATTTTTTTGAAGATGTCATCTGGCATGACATGATTTGTCCCTTCTCAGATCTATGGAGGGACTTTTCTCAGTAGGACGAGGTGATTTTTGAGGATTCAAGCAATCTTACACAGTTTATCTCAAGTCGATGTCTTGATCACTTGGGCAAGACATTTCTCTAGGGTTTCTGTCCCATTGATTTCACTTAAGGAGCATATTTGTTCCCCATTCTTGGAGGATCTTGCTATATTTTTGAAATACCTGTGAGTAAAAACAGCAGCTGGTTTTGTTTGCTTCTGCCTGATCTAGAGAACAGTCCCAGAAGAGTTTTTATGGGAGGGGAAAAAGGCCTTAGTTAAAATGGTACTCCTAATTGGAGGTGTGTGTAGGTCCAACAGAAGATATTCCAAGGGATGTAGCTAGTTATTCTGGTGTTGTGCCAGTTGCACATCCACTGTATGTTATAATGCAGAGACTGGCACAAAGGAATAATGCTGTTACATTTACTATTCCTGGTTCATAGATATCTTATAAAAAACTATGCTTCTTTTTTAATATAGTAGTTCATGTGATTAGTGACAGTCCTGTCTACAGATCTGTTGCAGTGGAAAATGTTGCTAGAATTTTGTGGTCCTTGTCCACAGCTGAAGATAAAGAGAGGATCTAGTTGCACTTGCCAGTGTGAAACTGAATTATACCTTGAATAATTCATACGAAATGTGACCGTGGCATCTTCCTGGGAGAGATGAGGAAAGGGACTGTGATCTGAAATATGATAGTAATGTTTTTTAAAAAACGTATAGTCTTTCTCCTTCACATAAATAAATTCATCATACCAGTTTTTCAAGGCTCTCCTTCTGCATTATGAGTTGAATTTGCAGGTGGCTTCCTAGGAGGGATATATACTACCATTAAAAATAAGTCTTCCCCTCTCCTCTGCCCTTTAAGTACATAAAATGTTGCTTCAGTTTAGTGGTGATGTTATTCTGAAACTGATTTGGAAATTTCTTACTCTTGAGTAGGAGTAAGCCTTAGTTTACTCTAAGTCAAGTACTTCTGTTTATTCTATGCCTCTCTTACACAGGGATGATATGGCTGATGGTCCAATATTCACTAGAGGCCTCTCATGTCCTCGAGGCCCTGAGAGATACCCACCGCATGAAGATCAACCTTCAAGTCCCTTCATTATGAGACATGATGAAGACTACCGCAACCGAGATGTCTTCCTCCATCGTTCAGATTATAGTCCACATTATGGTCGTCGAGAAGAGCTGCCTCGTGGATCTGACAGAGATGGTGACAAGACCAGGAAATCCTCCTACCCATCTAGGCCAGATGAGAGAGGACGAGAAATAAAGCGTGCACGGTATGAAAAGGATGAGAAGATGCATGGTGTGAGTGGAGAGCATCAGGGTTTCTCATCAGGAATACGAAACTATCGCAGACGAAGCCGCAGCCGCAGTAGAAGCCCGAGCCCATCATACCTGAATGAAGAATTCCGAGAGCTTGAGCGTGCAAGGAGGAAAAGAGAAGAAGAAGAGCGTAGTAGAAACTTGAATCATGATGTTTCAGGCAGTGGTTATGTGATCCCTGGCTTGACTAGCACACTACAGACTTCTGAGCCTCGATATACATATAGGCCTGAGGAAATCCCATCCATGCCCAAAAAATCTATTTTGAAGAAACGAGTGGAGATGGAAGTAGAGTCTCCTATTCAGGTTTGATCTCTGTCTGTCTGTCTATGTGTTTCTACTTTCCAAAACAGCCAGTTTGTGATACAGAATGTTAGTTTGATTTCCAAAACACAAAAGTCAAATCTTTACGTTTTCCTGTCTTTGAGAGGACAGATATCTTTTTGCAGGCCTATACAAGTTAGGATTGCATTAAAAACTGTAAACAGTGAAGGCATTTAATAAAGAATCATATATATATATATAAAATCTGACACAGAATAAAATGTCCTTGTTGAAATTCAGCCCAGGATGCTCAGGTCTGTGCCAGCTTTTATAGAAAAGCTGAGCCTTTTTGTACCACAGGCAGTAAGGACATCGATCAAAGCTCTCTGCCTGTCACAGTGCCTCTTTCTTGTTTCTTTAGACTTAGAGAACTGCCTAATGCATCAGTACCTGTGGCTGAAGACATCTTCAAGTTGCCCTATTTTTTTCCCCTTTGGACTGTAGGCTGGGATCAACCCTACTTATTGTGTACCCAAGCTAGACCAATTGAGTCTCACAATTAGAGCAATAGAAAGATAAGCAGTTGTGACCACTATGATAAATTAACTTTTCCCATGTTTTAGCATATCACTTTTGATCTGCCTGTTGTACTGATCAGTGTTGGTTTGACAGTGACAGGTTTATATCAGGAGATGCTCCAGTACTGGGGTTCTCATTCTATACCTGTTATTGGAAATCCTATTTAATGTGGCATTAACTATACTTATCTGAAGAAGTGACTGGAAATAACCCCAGTGCAGTTGTTTTTACTTGTTTTAAGGTGTTAAAATCCTATTTGTCTGTGACTAAACTCAAAGCATAGCCAAATTTATGTTATGGCTTTTCAATTTAAAAGTTTCAGTTCTTGTGCTTGCAAAAAATTATTGATATATAATTGTGATTTTGTGTATTCTCTGAGATAAGTGTTCATTGCTGGACATGACATTCCAAAATCATTAGGGAACTTGTTTTGTAATCTTCTGTGTTCTCTTTCAACTGTATATTCTCTTTTCTAACTTCAGCTGTGAACTCAAGGAGAAATTAACACATTCCTTTGTTTGTTCTGTGAGGTGCATAGTGCCCTCAGAAAGTGCTGTAGTAAACAGTAACTTCTCTCTCTTTCAGCCTGAGGGCTTTTCAAGCAGTCCAGCTCCCAGCAAGGATCTTCCTCTTCTTTCTAGTCATTCGTCCTTGCCCCAGAACAACGACATGGCTCCTTTTGCCTCTGAAGTGGAGAACTTTCTCAAACGGTTTAACAAAGACTCTGTTATGGAGTCTGCAAATAAGGAGTTGCATGATGGTTTATATGAGTGGAGCCCGCTTTCTGGGGCTCCCAAAGACACTTTCACGTTTGAAGAGAAGTTTGGAAGCTTCTTAAGTCACAAGGAAAAGGTAGAACCCAAATCAGAGCCTGCTGATCGCTATAGTGACTTTCTGCTGCCTCATGAGAGGGCCAGTCAGGATGGCAGTGGTTTCTCCCGAATTTTGGGTATGATGGCTGATTCTGTCAGTGCTCAGGAGAAGAGGAGGCGTAGTTTTCCTGACATTGAGGACGAAGAGAAATTTCTTTATGGTGATGAGGATGAAGACACCAAAACTGAATCTCTCCCCATTCAGAAGCCCCCAGTGATTTGTGGCAATGAGATAATAAGTCAGAAAGTGAGCCCACCTCCTTCTCCTGCTCCAGCTGTCAAGCTGGATCCTTTAGAAGAGCCTAATGCTGAGTATGCAAAGATCCATGACTTACTGAAAACCATTGGGCTTGACATTGGTGTTGCTGAAATTGGAAAACTGGCTGTTCGTACCCAGGAACGCCTTCATGGCAAAAAGTTGGCATCTCGTTCTCCTGATCGTCGTCGCTCTTCAGATCTTCGCAGACTGGACCCTTGGGATTTGCGTCGCAGCCGGAGTGACACTCGTTCTCCCGAGTCAGGCCAGCAGCACTCAGCATCACCTCCAGTCTCTTTCCAGCAGCCTAAAGATGGATCCTCTCTTCAGAAATCAGAATATACTAAAAACAAGCCGGTGGGACAGGATATACCTCCATGTGCACCAGAACCGCCTCTTCCTTCTGTCTCTCTCATTCCTTCAGTTCCATCAGCTCCTGCTAGTTTGCCGCCTACACCTACTTCTGTTTCCCAGTACCAAATTCCCAACTATTCCCAGTTCACTGCCACTCAAATGCCCCAAAACTATCCACCTCCCACAATGGCTCCTCCAGGATATGATGCATATGGGCACTATATGGCATATGCAGCCCCCAGCTGGACCATGTACCCCCCTACCCAGCAGCCTAATCCTACACTGCCAGAAGCTCATGGTCTTCTTACTATGGCCATGTCAGCGAACCCTACGCGTCCCAACCTCCGGGTCATTGAGACAGTCTCTATGGGAAAGGATGTCCCTGATGTAAAAAGAGATAGTTCTGTGCTCGTTCACGTCCCTACCACTCCTGCTCATTCCAAAGTGCCCCTTCGTCTGTCTTCACACCCCCTCAAAAATACCACGGAAAAGATGTCGGATGAAAAAAATCGGGCAGCTCAAAAGCAGAAGGTATGTTATCTATTCTAATACATCAAAATGACTGCTTGATTGCTGGGGTAAAAGCTTTTCCTCTTCAGGTGCGCCTTTTATTTTTCCTGAGTGGTTCCAGTTTAAAAGTGATTGGACTAAATTTGTTTTTGTTAAAGATTTTTAGGCATTTGTCTGTATTACTGTGACAATTTAAAGAAATGTGCTTAAAATCCCCTGAAATTGTACAGTAATAGGTTATGGCTGAACAGCAGAAGTCAAGCACAAGTTGAAGTTCTTGTGGCCAGCCAAAATCTTACATTAAAAACACATGGTGGCCACAATACCTGAAGGGATGGTATAAAGAAGATGGAGCTAGCTTTTTCTGGTGGTGTCCAGTGTCAGGACAAGAGGCAGTGGGCACAAACTGAAACACAGGAGGCTCCATATGAACATAGTACATGATACAGTAATACCGTGGTTATACCTATATTAGACATTCTTAAATACATACTAAAGGATGTCATAATTCACAGTTCCATACAATTCTCCTTCTACATTTGTATTAGTTATCTCGTACAAGAATCATAAAATCGAAAGAACTTAAGGGAAACTGTTCTTTGTTTGGTGCATCTGATATCAGTTTAGGTTATGTGTGTTAATGCTGTTGTCTTCTAGTTACCTTGATTTGAATGATAATTAGAGAGGAGTGGGGAAGAACATATTTTAAAATCGGAAACTGTAGTTACCTAACTGTCAAAGGACTGGAAGATTTAAAGATCATCTAGTTCCAACCCCCTGCTGTGGGCAGGGACACCTCCCACTAGACCAGTTTGCTCAAAGCCCCATCCAGCCTGACCTTGAACACTGCCAGTGGTAGGGCATCCACAGTTTCTCTGGGCAACCTGTTCCAGTGTCTCACCACACTTATTGTAATTAATTTCTTCCTTATGTCCAATGTAAATCTACTCTCATTTAGTTTAAAACTGTTGCCCCCTTGTCCTGTCACTACAGGACTTGGTAAAAAGTCTCTCTCCAGCTTTCTTATACACCCCCTTTACATATTGAAAGGCCTCAATAAGATCTCCCTGGAGCCTTCTCTTCTCCAGGCTGAACAACCCTGACACTCTCAGCCTTTCTTCATAGGAGAGGTGTCCCAGCTCTCTGATCATTTTCATGGCATCAACAGGTTCATGCCTTTCTTCATGCTGGGGACCCCAGAGCTGGATGTGGTACTCCAGGTGGAGTCTCACGAGAGTGGAGTAGAGGGGGAGAATCACCTCCCTCGACCTGCTGACCGTGATTTTTCTCCAGTCCAGGATACAATTTGCTTTCTGAGCTACAAGCACACATTGCTGGTTCATATCTAATTTTTCATCTACATATGCATATCTGCATTAGAGACATTCTTTCAGTATAGCTGTGCTAATGATATGTTGTGTAGGTAGATCTGCTAGTAAAGAGCAGCACACGGCAGAGGCTGGAACCTTTTTGCCTACTCAGTTCTATCATGCTTTTCAGAACAAATCAGGCCATGGAAAGATAGACCACTGAATCCAAGAGAGACTTAAAAGAAGTAACTTTAAATTTTTAGTCTGAGATAAGCTCTCTGCTTTTTGTTTGAAGTGACTTAAAGAGGATGACTTACACAAAGTGCTACACCTGCCCCTCTACTCTGCCCTCGTGAGACCCCACCTGGAATACTGTGTCCAACTCTGGAGCCCCCAACACAAGAAAGATATGGAGCTGTTGGAGCGAGTCCAGAGGAGGGTTACCAAGATGGTCAGAGGGCTGGAACACCTCTCCTATGAGGACAGGCTGAGAGAGTTAGGCTTGTTCAGCCTGGAGAAGAAAAGGCTCCAGGAAGACCTCATAGCAGCCTTCCAATACCTGAAGGGGCCTACAAGAAGGCTGGGGAGGGACTTTTTACAAGGGCCTGCAGTGATAGGACAAGGGATAATGGGTGGAAGCTGAGAGAGGGTAGGTTTAGACTAGATATAAGGAAGAAGTTCTTTACCCTGAGGATGGTGAGACACTGGAACAGGTTGCCCAAGGAAGTTGTGGATGCTCCATCCCTGGCAGTGTTCAAGGCCAGGTTGCATGGAGCCTTGAGCAACCTGATCTAGTGGGAGGAGTCCCAACCAAAAACCAACCCAAACCATTCTATGATTCTACAATTCTATGATCAGCAGATAAGTGAGCTTTCACTGCTTGCAGGAATAATAATTTCTTCTGCTGTCACAGTAGAAGTTTTGTTGTTAATGAAACCTGGCACTTCTGGAAGAACTCTGTTGGCTGAAGGTCTGTGGTTTTCTTCTGCCGTGACATACCCTGGTAGCTCACCTGCACATCTTGGCAGAACTTCTAGGGCTTTGTTGGCACTACAGACTTCTTTGGCTTGGGCACAATCCACCATTTTTTGGGGAGGATGGCTTGGAGTATAAAAACTTGCATGCTCCAGTTGATACCCCTATGCTGGCAGAAAACCCAGAATGAGAGAATGGTGTTTTGACTATTGAACCCAAACAAACAAAAAACCTGTAGCATTTAAGATGTGGCTAACTGTGTTGGTAGATCTTCAGGCAGGATTTAAGGATCTTGCCAACATTTCCATTGCTGTAGTAGTAGTGATTCTCGAGGGAAGAGAAGGCCTTGGGTCAGTTGCTGTTTGTTCAAGGGAACAGTCAGAAGCATTGTGAAGGTAAAAAAACTGGGATTTGTCTCTTGAAAAATGTAATGAATATATTGCCTGGATTCCTTCTGTGAGAATCAATGAAAACCAGTGAAAAGCAGACTTGTGAGCTACTCATGTCAGAGTTTACCTTATTGGGCAAGATGCAGACTTCATCCAGGTGTTTAATTTCAGACCCTTATGCATGCAAAATGTATTTGGTGATACGGGTACAATCAGATTGAAGCAGAAGCCTAAATAATAGCTAAAATTGGCCAGAGTCAAAGCAGGAGGCAAGGTGAAGGGCTGTGAAGTCTTTTGTCACTGATGGAACATGCTAGCTGTAGAGATACTGCATTAGTTTTGAAGAGCTGTTTAGCATTGATCTTGCTCACCCCTGCAGAGGATAGTCAGCTTGGGAAATGGTGCATAAACAAAGCAGTTTTGGGGAATACACTGCTCAAAAGAAAAAAAAAGGTCTTCATATAGGATTGAAGTGTGAGCACATAATATAGTTACCTGCAAATGCAGGGGAAGCAATGTATTTGTTGTATTAAAATACTCAAGAACGTTTTGAGAATAGTGTTCTGTGACTGGCAAACTGAGGTCTTGCTGTCATTCTTGCAAGACTGATTAACTTGTGTTGGGAAGAGAAGGAAATCCAGTCCCCTTCCAATCTGTTTAGGTGATAGAAGAGAGAGAAAAACTGAAGAATGAACGAGAAGCACGGCAGAAGAAGCTTTACTATCTCAAGACTGAATTGGACAGGCTTCGTAAACAGCAAGGTACAGTGCATCCTGCTCCCACTTTTGCTTTTTTTCCTCTAGAATGTATCACAACTCCTAGTACCTGCTAGGAGAAGTGAAGACCAAAATAATAATAGTCTATAGTTTAAAATTAATATTTTCATACTCTGGACAATGCAGAAATCTTGAGAAAGCAGTGACCTAATTACTATATTAAAATTAATTATGTCAAAATTTGGCTGTTACACTGAAGCAAACAGTTGCTCTTTCATCTTCTTCAGCAACTTGATAAATTAAATGAATTGCACTTTGTGCATTTTAGTGCTTCTTTAGCAGAAGTGAGAAATTGTAACTGAAGACATGTCATCATGCCTTTCAATTTTTCATGAAACTTATTTGGAGAAGGAAGAGTCCTCTTAGACAGAGGTAACTTTTATTTTTGAAACTTCCGTTAGGTCCAAGTAAACACTAATTTCCCTTACCTTTGGAAAATGATACTTTCAGATTAGAATGTACAATTAACTTTTGTGTGTTTGGTCACACAGGGAAATAGTGATTATTAAATTGATTCTCTCTCTTGAGGACTATGGTGCCTCTGTTAGGGGTGTATATTAAGGCAATCTTTACAGAGGTGGATCATGCAGATTTAGTGATTCTGTATTAAAGAGTCAGTTCTACAACTTTTTAGTCAAGATTTAGCTATAATATTTGATATTAGTATTTTACATGTCACTGGAATAGTTGTACAGATCTTAAGACAATTTTCCTATTGTATTTCCAACTCTTCTCCGTCCATGATTGGCTCAGGAGAGATGTTGAGGAAAAAACGTCGCGAGAAGGATGGACACAAAGACCCCTTATTGGTTGAGGTGAACAGACTACAAGAGAATATTATGAAGGAGATTTCAGAGCTGCATAAAGAATCTGATGTAGCTGACAAGAAGCAGTCTGAGCTTGACAAAGTAGCACAAATCCTGGGGATTAACATATTTGAAAAACCCCGGAAACCATCTGTGGAAACCAAAGATTCCTCAGAAAAGAACAGCAAGCCAGAAAATGCAAAAGGTCTGGAGAAAACGTCTTCTTCCAACAAGGTAAAGTCTTGTGGCTTGCGTGCTAATGATTTTCCCACTAAGAGAAGAGGGCACTGGGGAGACAGCTGCTCCCAAACATTTACTAGAGGATCATTTGATGTCATTTGTTATCACATCTCATATGCTGGTTTTGGTGGTGCATGCAGGTGAGAGTCAATATATCAGTGTTTCTTATTTCCATCGGGGTTTGTGCAGTTCAGTACCACTTACTGGTTTTGATCTTGGTTTTGCTGAGGTGTTGGTTGGATTGAACAGTATCATGAGTGTTTGTAGCTCTTCAGTCTCAATGTCATACCAGGAGGACAGACTTTTTTTTCTCTACAACTTTTCTGGCATGGCCTGTCAAGGAGGAATGTTTGTAGCAGCAAAGCTCTCTGCAAGTTTGGAGCATGTTGGTCTTCTCACTGGGTGATGATATTAACAAATCGCAAGACTTACATACGATTGTCAGCTTAACATGATTATTATGTACATGCTACATGTTCTCTCTTAAGGAATGTCAATATGCATCAGTATGGTCTCTCTGACATGGCCTGTACTGCTGAGTGCTGGATATACCAAAACAGGATTATCGCATTCTGGAAGATAGTTTTTTACTTTTGAAGTAGTGTATGATAGTAACATCTGAAAGGTTATGCATGTATTCAGGAGATTAATTATCCTGCTTTTTAGATATTTATTTTCAAATATGTAACTGAAATACCTGGGAGATGGGAGATTGTAGATGCTTTTTGTGTAGGCCTTACTGTATATTTTTTTGCAGAGTGGAAAATTTTAGTAGTATAAGAGGTACTTCCTATAAGGTCACTCAAATCTGTGTATCCTGTAAACTTTTCCTTATGCTTCATCCTCATTTGGTTCAGAGAACTCATTAGATGTCTTTCATTTTAAGGCTTGCTTCTGTGTTGTTTTTGTTGTTTCTCGAAACATCACTGAAGTTTAGTATCCATTTACATTTACAAATCATTTGCTTCAGTCACCACATCATAAAACTAAAGTAGGCAGCAATGTCTGTTAAATCCTACATTGCATGAAGTTATATTGCTTTTTTTTCTTGAGATATGGCATGTGTGAATATATTTTTCATTATTTTAACTTTCATTGTTTGTATTGTCCAAATCCATAATGACTTGAACACCCTTTTCATAGTTCCTCATTTTAACATGGAAAATTCTGACTTGTGGCCAGGAACATTTAATATTTTCAGATATCTGTAGGGACATAGGATGCTGCCTTTAGTCTCTAAGATTCACCTTGTAATTCTGATTGTTAACATTTTTTAATGAAAAGAAATATGGTGCAGGCCTTTTGACACTGAGATTGGTTGACTCTGCAAACCTAAGGGCAAAAACGTGTGCCTTTCTTCTTATTTCCAAGCTACCCTGTCGTCCCTTGCTGCTGAACCTACGTCTGTGTGTTGTAGTTACAGAGTTAGTGCAGAGCTGAAGCTGGCCTTGTACTAAAAAGACAGATTGTTCCTTTTGGGCTCTAAATAGCAGCAAATTATAAAGATATATTTGAGCTGGGGTTAAGCACAAACTGAGGTGAAGAGTTGGCTGTCACCTATCTGTGTGAGAAGCATTGTCTTTTTAAAGTTCTGATTGAGATAGTATTTTTATAAGATATATTGGGTGAGTGTATGTCTATGAATAACATAAAAAATGACACTTCTCAGACATAATGATCATTGTTCTATGCACTTCCTGCAGATCATAAGTTGATCTTCTCATTGTTAAAGAGAATGTCAGCTTTGCTGTGTTCTTGCAGACAGACTTCATGGAGATATTCACTGGGTCAATGCCTACTCTGCTACCAAGAACTAGATTGTATTGGGATATTGATATCTGTGGGGTGCATAGTGGGCCTGGGTGTCTCTTCATTGTTTGATTTACAATGTATGTTGTGTGGGGTGATGTTAATAGGAGAGAATCTATCCCTGTTTGTTTATCAAAAGGTATTTCAAGTAAGGCAGATGTTATTTAACAATTTTGAATCTGCTTAAGTAAATTTATTCAACACCAATAGTGAATAACTTGGAAATCATGCAACCAACTCGGGTCTCCTCAGTTAACATGCTATTCTTCCCAGATTAGAAACGATAACATAATGGGCTTTCAGCCATTGAAAATATACTGCAAAACTCAAAATACATGTAGTAGTATTGTAATCTAAATTAGCAGGGCTCATTCATGATCTATTTCAGGGATTATTTGTTACTTTGCAGTGTTAGTTTAGCATTAATTTTGGCTAGAGTCCTAAAATATCCATGTATCACTATATGGCATCTTTCTGTACAAGCGAATGTAAGTGCAAATATCCCATGCTTAAATCACAAGTTGCTTCACCTTATATACTTAGGTGATTAACAAAACACCATTGTCTTATTCAAAGCAACAAGTCTTCTGGAGAATTCAGGAAAAATAATCTGATAAAGCTGATTGAGTTAAGTACTTTTAGTTAACTAATTCTTACTTCCTTTTCCATTCTGCTTTCATCCAAGCTTTTACAGTAACTTCTGAATGCATCTAGGGGAACCATTTTAGGTCTTCTGGGCACTGTTTGGCTAGTATGGTAAACTGGGACTATTCGGATTTTTATGCGAAACCCATGAAGTGGGAAGGGTGCATGCCATAGGGAATTTGTTCATTTGGTTCCTTGATTGCCTACAACTATCCAGCCATTACATCTGGGAGCCTTACTGGAAGCTCTTCACTGCAGCCACGCAGCATCTTAGTCGGCAATACCAGCTCTCAGAGACAGTGGAATTAGCCTGGGCACTGAAAAGCAGGTGATACTTTTTTTTTTTTTTTGGTGTGTGTGGCTTCTGCTGGAGTCAGGTTCTGAGTTCTAGAGCATTATGTCTGTCCTGCCTTGTCTTAGAGAAGTGTTTCCTTTTGTTCAATTTAGGAATCAAAAACAACTAATGAAAAATCCAGAGGTAGAAGCCCGAAGCCAGCAGAATCCTCTTCACAGTCCTCCAAACATACTTTCCAGTTGGCCAATATTTATGAATATTATGATGCAGGGAACCACTGGTGCAAAGACTGCAATACCATCTGCGGGACCTTGTTTGACTTTTTCACACACATGCATAATAAGAAACACAGACAGGTATGTTGCAGGCTTCCTTCACTAAGTGCATTTCATATTGCTATGAATATTAACACTAAAACATACATCACAAAACTACATTTTACAAGAGAACCTGGAGTAATAATGAGCCCAAGAAGTTGCTTATCAAATTCTTTTTCCCTGATGTTGGACTTCCGAGCAGTCTGTACAGCTACCGGTGTGTTGCAACTAGCGTAAATGGGGTTTGTGTTCAGTTCGCTCAGGAACTAGCATTTGTTATTTGTGTTCCCTATCTTCACCTGGTCTTTGCTATCATTTACATTTTACCCTTTTCACAGGTTATTTTCTCATTATAAATTGCAAAATGGGAGGGGAAAGAGGAAAACATAGTTCCTTTAAATATTTGCACGTTGGTTTTAATGTTCAGTGTTCTGAAAGGATGTTAAAAAGGAAAAAGACGAGTGTAGTTGCCTTGCTAGTGTAATATATGAGCCTATATACCTCTGTCACTGTGCAAATAGACCCTGGACCCTTACAACAGACCTTGGGCTTCGAAGACCCAGAGTGAGACCAAACAAGACTCCATAAAACGCATCGATAAGATAACTGTTCCTGCCAAAGGTACGTTAATTTTTTTTAACTTGGGTATCATCCCCCTTGCCCTCCAGCAGGTTCCAGTTGCTCAGAGAAAGGAATTTCAAAACTTTACCTTGTTACAGGAGCACATACAGATACTGTATTATTAGGTAAAAGGCAAATGATTTAATTTCCTGATTGTTCTTGTGGAAAAGTTTATGAAGCAAGAGTGTAGGAAAACATAGCATGGTTTCTTCTCTTCTTTTTAGAATTTATATTTTTATTTTGAATAGCAGGTGACTTTTTCTTTCTCCAGTGTAGTTCTGAAATGATTTTTGTTAACATATTAGAATTCAGAACATGTCTACAAGAGCTTGCTGTGTTTGGGCAGATCTTGTGCAGTACTTCACACAGTCTTGCAACAGACTCTTCTGTTCAATACATTTTTAGTAGAGGTGTCCCTGACTTGGTAGACTATGGATACAGAAAATCTGAGAAAGCCATGTGGAAGGGTCTGTAAGTGATTTGAAAATTAATATAAGATTCAAAATCTGAATGTCTAAATAGGCCTGCCAGTGATCCATCTCAGTTTGTTAATCTGTTACATACTCCTAGTAGTGCCCACTAAAGAAGAATCTGCAGTGTGTAAGATAACTGCAGCTAGTTCTGTAGGCAGAAGGATAAGTCTTGCTGAACTTTGATGAAAACACTTGTGTTCTTTTTATAAACCAAGTGTTTAGTATTTGAGCAGACTATACCACAAAGATGGAAAATAGATTAAGGCTGTAAGAAATGTTAACCTACTTGTATAGGGGATAGCCTTAATATGATGGAGAGCACTACAATAATTTTTTGAATCATAGTAATCAAGCTTCTTTGCTTTACATGTTTGCTCCTGGTAGTTTCCCATACTGTAAGGAGAGCAGCATTAACTGTTCCAAAAGGAACATTGCTGGAGGTTTTGCTGTTGTTCTTTGATATGTTTATCTGGCTTTATTAAGAGCTTGGCATTTATTAAGTTTTGTTTCTCTGATTGTTTTCTTTGTTTTTTCAGGCTCTGAGTTTCTGATTCCCATCACTGGATATTATTGCCAGCTCTGTCATGAATTTTTTGGAGATCAGATCTCAGCAGAGCAACATGTGAAAAGTCATCCCCACAATGAGAAATATAAGGTTGGTAACTGATGTACCAGGAGTGAGTCATTCTTTGTGTTAGCTTCTACTTGTTCTGTCTTCCTTTCCTGAAGAATGACATTTGACTCCTTGGAGTATATGTATTTGGTTATTTTCGCTGCATTCTACTGAACTAAATAAGCAGAACTTTCCACTACATAGAGACTAATCTTTCATCTGCATGAGGCTGAAATGATGTCTGAGTCCCTATGTTGATTTTCAAACTTTTCTGTAAAGTGACAGCACTGCTGCAGGCCACCACTCGATTCACATTAAATTACAGAATGTGGAGTTTGTAGCATCTCAGTTTCTTGGTAGGAAGAAGTCCTCTTCTCTCTTAGTGTTGAGATGGCACTTACTGAACAAGTCAAAACTGTTACAGAGCTGAATTTATTTATTTATTTTCCATGGAAACAGTGGCTAAAATTGTGCCATTTATTTCCACAGAAACACATAGATGAAAATCCACTCTATGAAGAGAGGAGAAATCTAGACCGTCAAGCTGGGTTGGCTGTAGTTCTGGAAACAGAGCGCAGGCGGCAGAGCGAGCTAAAACGGAAACTAGTTGAGAAACAGAAAGAAGAGAAGGATGAGAAGAAACCAAAAATAATAAATAAAGAGGAAGCAAAGAGCATCCCAGAGCTTGGAGAAGGGACTAATGAAACTCAAGGCAAAATAGATTCTTCTGGGCGCAAAATGGGTATTAAGCTAAAGCTGAAAAAGGAAGATAAGAAGGAGGAGAAAAAAGAAGAAAAGAAAGAGGAATCTAAAAAGGAATCACCCAGCCAGACTTCCTTTGGGAAATTCAGCTGGAAAAAGACTGAGAGAGAGGATAAAACTCTAGGAGGAGCTATTCCAAAGGAGGAGAGTACAGAAGGAAACAAAGAGGAGAACAAGTGTCAGTCTGGGAAACTCCATGTCAAGCCCATTGAAATCAAGCTGTCTGGGAAGACTGTTATTCCACACACTAGCCCATGGACACCAGTTGTTTACACATCAACACCAGCAAAAATTCTACCCAATCTACCAGTCCCCACCATGATTTTCAGGAAGTCTACTACTGCAACAGTTAGCAAACCAGCACCTTTGAACACCTTTTTATCCATAAAATCCTCTGGAGCTACCACCAAACCACTGCCTGTGGTAAAAGAAACCAATGCAGATCTTCTACTGCCTCCAGATATCATCTCAAAAGCTTTTGGAGGAGAAGAAGTAATTTTAAAAGGGGCAGAGGAGGATTTGAAAGCAGCAGAGAAAAGTGAGTCTCCTCAGACTTCTGGTATACCACCTCCACCCCCTCCTCCGCCAGCGGTCCAGCAGACAGCTGTCATCCCTGCAGATGAAGTAGCTCCAGGTGTGTCTGAAAGTGAACAGACAATGCTGGCAATGCCTGTGAGACCCCCTCCACCACCACCACCTTCAACTGCTTTCAGTGAACAGGCAAAAAAGGTAGAGAAACGAAATTCTTGCTTGGCCACAGCCAACGCTAAAGATCTTTATGATATTTTCTACAGTAGTGGTGGAAAGGGTTCAGCTGACAGCAAGCTTGCAAGTTCTGCACTTCCAAATGGAGAAAACTCAAACCTAACAAAACCTGCAGACTTATCTGCAAACCCTAGAACAAATAATAGCTCATCCTCCCTGAAAGAGGATTCTCAGAATGTGGCTACTGAAGTTAGCCAAGTCCACTCAGCTGAGAGAAGTTCAGAACTGAAGAAAACTGATATTCAGGAGACTTTAATACTTCATACTGAGATGATCCCTGACATTGAAAATGGTACTCAGAAAGATGTAGGTCAAAAATTTCAGACTCCTCTTTCAACAGATGTTCAGACTAAATTGAAAGAAGATTCCTCACAGTGCAATAACCAAGTAACAGGGAGTTGGGTTCTTGGTGAGAATCAGACTGAAATGAACAAGAAACCACTTCAGCCTCAGCTACTGGAAATGTCGGTCACAGAACTTCCAGAAATGAAAACTGCTTCTGGCATCCAGATGCCTGCAGAAACTGGACTTGTGGATATAGGAGGTAGAGAGCAGCTAGGCAGTCAGGAATTCTGTGATCTACAGAAAAAAGAGGTCCAAAAGAAAGTTGGACAGAAAGATGCAAATAAAACTGCAGCTACTGACACAAATGTTCCTGGTACCTTGGAGAAAGATGCAGAGATGAAAGACTGGGAAGTAAAAGTGGTAAACTCTGAGCTTAGCTTACACCCAAAGACTTCATTACCTGAAACACAGAATGAAATTCAAAATTTGGGAAATTCCCATTTAGTAGAGAAAAAGTTAAATGATAACTGTAGAACTCACTCAGAAAGTGATAGTCCAGAGTTGCTTTGTGATTCTCAAATCACATCAAAAGAAAAGGCTTTAGTAGCAGTAATGACAGAGCAGAATTCTACTGATGTCTCCTTAAAAAGTGTAAAACTGAAAAGTGTAGCTTTGGAAGTATCTCAGCCAGGAGTCCTTGGCAAAGCTCCCCAAATATCAAAAACCCAAAATAAGATTTCAGAATTGGTAAGAAGTCCTGGTGAATGGGACACTTCTAGAACTAGTAATGGAGAAGAACAGGTCATCACAACCCGTTCTTGTTCTGAAACTGGTTGGGATCTATCAAATACTCCAAATGTAGGAAAAAAAAATGGTTCTAAAGAAGGTAGTACTTCAGAATTGACAGAGGTACAGCCAGACACATGTCTTGCCAACACAGAAAGTAGAAGTAGCGTATTAGAAGCTCAAGAAAAAGATCGACCTGAACCTTCAGGCCATGCAGTATTAGATAACCAAACCCAAAGGCAGGAAGTTGAATGGTTAGTCAATGCCTGCTCTGCCAATGTTGTTGAACTCAGATCCAGTGTAGAATTAGTAGTTGAAGTTGAAAAAAAATCGTTAGGACACACTGGATCTGATGCAACATTAGATGATGTTTTTATCAAGAGAGATGCAAAAGAAGTAGGGACTAGAGGCTTTTCTAGGGCTCACTCTGATCTTGTCCAAGAGTCAGTAGTTGCTTTATCAGCAGATTTCCATAAGGAGCATCTTTCAGAAGCTCTCCAGTCCCCAGAAGCAAAGCATGAGGTCGTAAGAACCTCAGCAGCCAGAGACTTTCATCTGAACACCACGGAGCAATCTGAAAGTCTGCCTGCAAATTTTCATGTGGATAACAAGAAAGTTTCTTTGACATCAGAAGATATGAAACACAATGAGACTCCCTCCCAGAAAGCAGATCTTAAGTTCAAAAGCACAGATTTCAGTTTGGGAGATACTAAGGTAAAACATGAATGCTTCAGCATCCTTACAGCGGGACTTTTAAATGAGAATACAGAAGAAGTCTCAAAACTAGAAACTATTGCATCCATTAAGCTGGAGTCTAGTAAACTTAAGAAGCTAGGCATTGAAAAAACAGTGGATGAAACAGAGATTACTGATTTTGCTACATTGACTTCTGGTAGTCGGAAAGATAAATGTTGCACACTGATTTCTCAAACAGCTGTGCTGCAGCTTGGACTGCAGCCCTCAAATAATGACACTACAGAAGTGGTCATGCCAGTTCTACAAATGCAGGACATTACTCGCACGTCTGAGATCCTTCTGGAAGTGGAGAAGAGCAAATGTGGCACTGTTGAAATGTCAACAGTGAGTTGTGACGGAGGCAGCACAGAAAGTCAGGCTTCTGGGTGTGTCAAAACTTTCCTTCCTGGGCTCAGTGAAACACACGGAAAGGAGGGTGGCTCAGGAGGCAAGGGAGTGTGCACCAGCCAGGGCAAGAAGACTGAGCAAACAGAAACTGCTGACAGTAGTTTGGTACCTACAACAAATTCAGGAATTGCTGAAAGCTTAGCAGAAAGCCCAGTGGGTTGAAGTGAACCCAGCCAGTCCCAATATTTGAGGAGCCAGAGCTGGGATTATGTATATGTGTTTTGTTTGGTTTTTTGTTCCAGTTGAGGGGTTTGGGTGTATTTTGCATCCTGTGGTAGGACTTGACTAAAGTGAAACTTATGTCATCAGAAACCAGACACATTCTGTACATAATTAATTGTGTAAAATGTTTTTTCATGTGAATTTTTTTGCCAATTTCTTTTCTACACTCTGCTATTAAAATGGAATCTCTCATTTATAATGCGTGCGTCTTTGTTGTTTATTTTGGGGGCTTTTATTCTTTGACCGTTCTTGGATGATTTCCAGCTCACCCTGTTTGTGTCAGTAGCACCATGAGTAGCCCAGCCACTGGGACAAGCTCAAGAACAGCAATTTAGAACTTGAGGAAATGGAGACTTGCAGAAGAGCTAAAACTGAAAATTTCTTTAAACTGTAATGCATGGTTTTGTTTACTTTTATTGTTTGAAATGCCAAGAATGTGATTCAAGTTGATTTGTTTGTTTGTTTATCTGTCTCTGTGATTTGTAATTACTGTTGTATTACATCTGTACTTAAGCTGTTTCATTGTATTGTATAAGCACATGTATGGATGCCGCATCACTAAGCAAGGGGAGAAAATCTGTCCGACTGGCTTTTGGAGAAGAAGACTAATCGGTAAGGCTCTGTGGCCTGACACCTGGACCAGACATATTGAGGTCACTTACATGATTTGAAATGGGCTTTTTTTCATTGTATTGTGATCCAGTAACTATTTGTGTTAAATCATTTAGCAGCTGACCAGCTTTGAAGAAGCAGAAGATCAGAACGCTGGTGTCAGGAATTGGACTCGCTTCATGTGATACAGACACATGCATGCCTACCCTGAATGGTCCTTGAGCTACCAAAAGCTCTAGTGTGATAGTTCTCATTTGTATAGCTTGTTAAAAACTAAAGTATTAAATGTGTTTGCTTGGATAAATATAACATTTGTATTTGTAAATTGTTTAAAAAATAAATATATGGTGGTCAACAAGACTTTCTTCTTGATTTTCTGTTTTTAACTCAAGGAAAATGTTTTATTTCAACTAGTTTCTAACTCCTGTAGTAGCTGATAAAATTGAGAAACTGTAGATGGTGAAGACATTCAACAGTTAGCCTGCTGAGTAAAAAAACTGATTTATTCCCAGCTGAAGTAAATGGAAGAACTACTGACAACATCATCAGTGGAAGTTTGTTTGAAGTCCTAAGCCCTATGTAAAGCTCCAGGCAGGGGGTTGGTGGCAGAACCTAAGCAGAGTTCATATTTCTGTAATAACTACCAACCGGTGGACCTCCAGAGGGGGAAAAGTCACCATTCTTCCATTTCCATGAATGTTTGTGAAGAAGGTATGAAACATTTTTCAGAGTCATTATGGTGGTTAGAAATGTACAAACTATCTAAGCTGAATTTGGAAATCTAGTAAAAATGGTAAAGTCACCAAAAAAAAAGGCAATTACGAAGGAAAGAGGGTTTTGAGAAAGGCTCTTTGAGCTGTTTCTATGATACTAAGCAGTTATTGCATTGAATATTTGAAGCCTGTGTTAGTATCATTGCCCTACTTTCTTCAAATAACCACTTGCTGTCAAAAGCAAAGACAGGAAGGTTTGACATGCTTTGATACTTTTAAAATGGAGTTGGGTAATAAGTAGAGATTGCTTAAATCCTGGTTTATAAAGAAAGTCCTTTGTAGTTGTTTCTTAGTTTTATTTTGTAAATGTTTTTTTCATTATATATCTGAATTTATTTGTTTATGTTTGCCAACTAAATTTTTTCCCCCCATTTTCTCTCCAATTTCTTCAGTGAAGTGCCTGGTCCCTTACAAATCTACAGAGGAAGAGGGGAACTGATTTTCTTGCCTGCCTTGTATTGAGGGTTATCAGTGGAGGGAAGGGAGATATTAAAGGGAAAGCTGAATTTTTGCACAGTTCTGCGTTTTAGATGGTGCTGTTTTGTAATACAGGCAAGCTTTCTGGTTAGTTTCCTTTTTTAGATTGGTTTTCCTTAAGGTCTCTGTGCATGCAACAGCAAATAATCATTTGAACGATCATCTTCTTCAGACAACCTTATTCAATGTTGTGTTACCTGTGTGGGACATACTCTTGATTAACTTTATTTTGGGGGAAAGGAAATCAGTATAAATCCGATATCCTTGCTATCTGCTCTCCTACAGTTGCTTCTGCAAGTAGTGGTGGTGTTCAGTGCAGAACCTGGCTGGCTACAAATGGAGAGCAGCCAGCACCAAGCGAAAGCAAGAGCTTTGCAAATGAGGAACAGAATTGTTACCCTGTATTTGTCTTCAGCTTTTCAGAAGCTGAACCTTCCTATGGTACAAACTAAATAGTACTTCTCTTTGTGCCCCTTCATCAAATAATTGTTCTTCAATCCCTGAGTGGAGTAAAGCGCTCTATTCCACACAGGAAGAAAGATTAATTTGGTCTTTTTTTGAGGCAGGAGTAAAAGATACTCCTGGAACTGCTGGAATGGACAAGAACAAAAGGGATGGTGTAGATGATGACATCTAGGCAGACTGGCAGGTAGAGGCTTTAACATTGTCTTGAAATTTCATGAAATGGCATATATTTTTATTTATGTATTTTTTTTTTCCCCTTTTTTTTTTTTTGCTGTGGTTTCCAGAGGCATGCAGTAAATGATTTACCCACTGTACTGATCCCCTGTGCTGGCAGACCTGTAGCATAGTGCACTGACTGGGAAGCCTTAAGTTCTAGGCTGGCCTTGGACTCTTGACTCCAGATCCTCAGGAGGAGGGGTGAGTTAATGGAGGGGATTTACTTGTGTGTTTGAATTGTACAATATAACATTACCTCTCCTTTCCAACCTAGTTCTCTAAAAGCTGCATAAGGTATAAGAAGTTACCTTTCTCCTGATTTTTAGAAAGCTGCTGATAGGGAGGAAATAAGGCTAGTTTAAATGTTTCTGTCTTTACACTATTTCAAACCAGTCACAAATAACTAGTAAATGGAAAGGACAATGGATTAACTCTTAAGCCTTCATTTGATGCTACAACCTTTAGTTTGGCGTGATGGAGGCTGGCAGAATGACTTTTCTCGTGGATGAAGTTTGTTGCAAAACTAAACTTTATGAAGAGGCAGTAGAAGAAGAGCCATGGAAAAGCTGCTGGCATTTTGTTAGTCTATTCTATGTCCAGGTGTTTTTTTAATACTTCTTTCAGTTTCTTTTAATATCTGTGGCTGCATTTGGAAAGGAGAAGCAGCCTTCAAGTGTTTAAAATTGGCAGAAAACTTTAAAAGTAATGTTTTGGACAAAATACAGTAAATTTTTTTCCTGGGGCAGTCTCTTGGGCAAGTAAAGCTTGCTTCTAGCTTGCTGTAATCTTGTCTTTGGCTAAGTTTTAACAAAGCAGCAGATGCGCTTTTTTGGGATTGTTTCTTTGTTCTAGACTTTTAAATGGAATGTGAGCCGGGAAGAAATTTATCAACCAGCATTCTGTTACTAATTTTTTCCAAATGCATTTGTGTCTTAGTGGTAAAAAGTACAAGTGGTAGATTAAGATACAAGATCTCTGCCATTTCTTCATTCTTGCCAAGGGTGGAAATAAATTGCCTAATTCTTAGATAAGGGAAGCTGCACAAAGATCTTAAATTTTGCCCATGGGAACAGATAGTAGAACAAGTGGGCAAAGACATTTTTTTAGCCTGGTAAACCCCAAACAGTTTTCAGAAATAGCAAGTGAAAGTAAGTGATGATCGCAGAAGTCTCTTTTAAAACACAAACCTACAACCATCCACCAAACTACTGCATCCCGAACCATGACAAAACTGTATTTCTTTAGTGCAAAGGGCAGGAGAAATCACATGAGAAAGGTTTTTATGTGGTATTTGCGTTGGTTCATTACTCTCTCAGAACATTACAGAAAGGTAAAGGGAGCAAAATCATTCTCTGAGACTGAATTCAGTCCTGTTCTGCCTGCTGCACAGAGTAAGTGCAAACAGCCTACGTGCCACCACTGTGGCAGTATAGAGCAGCCAGAAAATTGATTTTACTTGACTCCTCTGCCTGTATCTAGTGTGAAGGAGAGAGAGATGCAGGTTATGGTTGCTAGACCATCCTTTCTGTTACCTGTTTTCAGCCAATATGGATATATTCCTGGCTACAACCAACTTGAGCAAAATAACGCAGCTGCAGACTTAGATTTTGCCTTAGAGCAGAAACCGAAGGCTCCATATTTAATATCAGTTTCTGGGTTTTGTTTTGTGATCCCACCTCCACCTCTTCCTGGGCTGTCATGTTGCTTGCAGTGGGAAGGCTGATCACCATATGTTAGCAGTTCTAGGCCCTGGTAAAATGAGTCAAGTGGCTGTTTTCCCGCAAAGCTGTTCAGTGGCTGGGGGTGCAGAGAGCAGAGCCATCAGAATTGCTCAGGCAGGTGGTGGAGAACAGTTGAGTAGCTGTAGCAGAGAAAACCTTTATCAGAGCTACTTCAAGGAAACTGAAGTTCCCTTTTACCAGTAGGCCGACTGAAGAATTTTCAGTTTACAGACAGAAAAGCACATGCACAAGGTAATGTTTTCAATTCTTAATCAAATACAGTTTTTCTTCAAGAAACTGCTTTTGTGGGGGCACTTTAGAACTTTAGCCAGAACTTAAGCAACTGAAATTAGTACCAATCACTTTGTCTAATTTGTTTACAAATTTTAGATTAATGTAGAAACAGAATAGCACTTGAGGAGCAAAGGTAGCTGTGAAGAATATGAAAATCCCTGTAACAGCTCTCTGGTAAAGAAATGGTAGGGATGATCCTCACATCAGTACTCACGTTAGGCTGTGTTCATCTCCTGACAGATATGAAAAAACAGAGATTAGAGGTAAATGCAAATAATGAGATGAGAGAAGAACTCATGTAGCTATGCCCCTGAAAGATGGATATTTAGAAATGCTTGATTAGTGGGGGAAAAAAGAACAAACTACATTAGCAGAGGAATATCAGTCCATTAGTAAAGAAGTACCAGGCAGTGCTTTTCCTCATAAGAACTGAAGACTTAAGGCAATTAAACATATTTAATATGGTGCTTTCCAGTTACTGTGTAAATTTCATATCCCCTGCCAGTTAGTTTCACAGCATTATATTGTTTTACCAAGTGTATGAGAGAGGTTCAAAACCAGTGTGTCTTGATTGTGTCTCTAGCCATATTGTCCAAGATAGGATTACAAAAGTAATTGGCACTTGTATTTCATGCATTCAGTGCAGTGGATTCATGCAATGGATTCAGTCTGGCCAGGGGAAAAAACAAGTCCCCTATTTGCATTTGCTACAGTACTTCATAATTCATATTTGATCTGTCTGGCATTGACAGCCTGCTTCAAGCTGACTACAATGTCTATAGAAGAGATATCATCCAAGATACTAGATGACCTGTAATTATTCATCTGAGAGCTGAATTTGTGTTTCAGACCCCAAGAAAGGCTTACAGGTTGAAAGTTAGTATTTCAGGTTTGTAAGATGAAACCCTCTGCTTTATAAGGTTAGCATCCTAGCCTAAAGCGTCAAATACATAGCTTTTAGTTAACCGAGTTCTTACAAATCTCTTTTCCTAGTGCACTACCTACGTTCACTGCATGCTCAACTACAGCTATTTTCATTCTGTATTAAGATTGCCAGATTTCTTCCAGACTACATCAAAAGCTTTTGCTATGCAAGCTTTTGATGCAGAGGGGAAAACAATTAAAAGGGCCTTAGATTTTGGAATGCAACAGTCAAACCCAATGGAAGCTCAGCAAGCAGGATTTTAGAATGACCATCGAGTTTGCTGTAACAAGCCCATTCCCTTTGCTGGCTTTTTGTTAATTTTCACAGGAGCTAAGAAAATGTTATCTGGAACTGCTGGACTTCTGGAATCCTATTCTGAGAAGGTGGGTGCAGATTTGCATGACTGGAATGGTACCTCTTTCTCTTCTCTTTGGTATGAGGGCACATTCTTTTCATTATTCTTAATGAGATTCTTAATGGTTAGATATGCTGTTCATGGGTATGTCTGTAATTTAAGTTATTTTGCCAGCATCCAAGAAGACTGTATGTGTGGATTAAACAGTATTATTTTAAAAACAAACATTAAACTTTTATGAAATAACACTGGATCCTGAGTGCTGTTTGTTTAAAAATTATTCTCTAAAGAGGATTTTAAAAGTGCAGGCTACTTCAAGGTATTAATACTGGCAAGAGAGTGTGCTAGATTCTGAGGGTTCTTGATTCATAGGGCCTTTATGGTTTCTGTATCTCTTGGAACATCTCATGGTTCTCGTGGTTTCTGTATCTCTTGAAAAAGCTGCTTAAAGTAGGGAAAAAGGCTTTTTAAAATTCCTGTCTCTGTACTTAATCTGGAATCTTCCAGCTATTTTTAAACTCAGCTACTGTGCAAACTTCTTTGTCATATGTTCACAAAAGTCCCCTGTTAACTCTTTCCAGAATTATTTCACCTGAGGAAGATGGTGCTGTGTTTCACCAAAAAAAAAGTCTTAGCAGCTACCAAGCATGTAAAAGAATAAAGACAAGAGACAGCCTGCTTTTTTGCATAGCTTTATCATAGTTGTTGATTATTCTAGATAATTATTTATAGAAGTATGTAGATAGGCTCATCCTGCTTTATATGTGATGAAAAAACACGAACTAGTTTGTTGCTGTTGGTCAGGGAAGGAGAGCACTTTAGAAATACTTTTCCCCACACAAGGTCCACACAATGCTAACATGTTTCCTAGCAGCAGTGCCTGGTAACCCTTACCCATCTGTATAATTTTAAGTGTTGAATTGTCAGCTCTCAGCTTGCTGTTGTATTACTGATCAGCTTTCCCTTTCTCCTTCCTTAATTTGCTACTGCAGAGGGGGATTGATAAACTAATTGCCATAGCACTGACATCCTTTGGCTAATAGAGGTGTAATCCAGGGATGGAGTCAAACACTGTATCTAGAAGAGACTGCCTGTACTTTCATCCCTTTCTTCAGTAACCAAAGCGACAGAGTAGCACAGATCCAGCTACTCTAGAAAACAAAGTAAGCATGTATTTCTGCTGATAAGGTATTTGGGAACATGGTACAGCATAGCTAATGAAAAAATTAACTGCCACACTGTCCTGGTTTGAGTTAGAACAGAATGTTAAACCAGGACATACACAAAGGCTGTATTTTAACCTCATTCTTTAGCAAATATTACCTCCTGCCTGCAGTAGGAAAGAAGTGTTGGTTGCTAAACCTGGCAGTCTGACAGAAGTGAAGCTGACTGCAACTCCGTCTCCTTAGGTCCAGCCAGTAGCAAGGCTGAGTGTGTACTCCCAGCAGACAAGCGCACACACAAACGTGATAGATAATCACATAGATAACCACAAAACATATAAAACCAGAAAACAGCACTTCTGCAAAGGGAAATAGGACCAACAGCATCATCCTGTTCCCCTCTCTGGAATGAAGGTCCTTAGTGGAATATACAACATGAGTCCCTCCAGTAACAGGCCTTAGATGCTCATTTATCCAGTAGCTGGCCCTGGATCCTTGTTTTCTGCAGCTGCAGACACCTGGTCACACAAGCCCCTGAGGCGCACTGTGCCACTCAGGTTGCTGGTACTCAGACCCCCTTGCACCCACAAACACGGACTATGGATCTCCACCATCACTGGCCTTAGGCAGAGCATCCTGTAGCTGGCCTTGGTGCCCTCTCATCTCTAATTCTCTCAGGCAGAACCTGACAGCACAGCAGTAAGGACTGAAGAAAGTCTGGAGAGGTGAAAGTAGTCAGAGGCTGGAAGAGCATTATGGGAAGTATGATACGTCCTTGTCCTGTTCTTGATCTTCCCATGGTATCTGGTTTTAGTTAACACTACCAGCAGGCTATTTGGCTAACCAGAGCGTGGTCTGAGCCAGAGCTGACATTCCTACATACCTGGCAAATACAGCTGTATGTCTGGCAGCCAGTGGGCTTCTATCTGCAACACAGTGGCTGGATTCTGCTGCACCTGGGCACTCTGGAAAAGCTGCAGCATCCTCAGAGAAATTAGTAAAAAATGTGATTTTGGTACAAAAGTGATTAGCAGCACTTTAACATGCACACTCTGCACGTTGTAACACTCAAGTGTGTTTCATGCTGTTCCACAAGTGCAGATTTCAGAATGCCTCTGTCATGGGGATTTTTGACAACCAAAGAGCAAACAGGCAAGACCTGAGGTGCAGTGGTGTAAACGCTGTGAAAATAACTTGGCTGTAATGAAATAAAGCCTGCCTTAAGGTTGTCACCTTTGGCCAGGTTTCCTGTGGAAGGGAGGTTTAATCCATCACAGTGTGTATCTTCAAAGTCAGTGACGCATTCCGGGCAAGTTCATCAAGCCTCCTTCACACTGGTAGCAGGTCCTTTTGGTGCAAAGCTGAAGGAGGGGCTACAATGTTGGGCTGCATACTTTATTAGATGTGAGAGAATCTGCTCAGGAGGAAGTCCTTTATCTTCAGTCAGCTCACATCAATCCTGGACACCAAAATCAATCATAAAAGACAAATACACAGGAAACCAATTGTCCCTGTTAAATGACAACTGGCATCAGAGCCGTGGAGCACCTCACACCTCTCAGAATAAATATTTCTGGCTGCTACGCTGCCTCAAGCCACACAAAGGCTGCCAGCTTCCTTAACCTGTATGTCACAGCCTGAGAGCATCTGACCAAGATCCACCATACACATACACATCCCTCTAGGAGCTGGAAGGGGTTTACAGGGGTCCAATGGACAGGACAGAAGGAGCCTGGATTGGTTTGGTTCTTCCCATAGGGGAAATCAGTAACACATGGCTTTTCCAGTGCTGGCACATCATAGGGACTTATGTATGGCTCCAGCCAGGATGCTGCAGTGAAGCTGCCTGAGGACCATGTGGACTCCCAGAGCTACAACTCCCCACGAGTGAGGTTGAGGAGGGAAGAAGCCGTAACAAACCCAGTCAGGGAGAGAACAAACACAAGGAGAGCTGAGCTCATGAGCTCAGTTCTGCAGCTTGAAAAGCCGCCTGCAGAGCCTTTGGGTAGCTCGTGGAAATCAGCTACCCCAGTTATAGCCCTGGTGTGAGTGGACAGCCCAAGTGGCTGCTACTCCCAGAAGTAACTATTCTGCAAAGCCATGAATCTCATTGCACAAGAGCAAACTGCTTGGTTAGTTTGTTTGAGAAGCACTTGTATGCAAAACACAAACCGTACAGTGTCCAAGTGCATTTCCTCTAGAGGGGTCAGGCTGCTACACAGCTGCCATTCATACCTCACATGCCTCCAAAATTTGGGTGGTGAAAAACCCTTCATAGCTAGGGAAAAAAAATCACAACTGACAAGACACAGAATGGCAAAGCAATGCTCTCTTCCCTGTCCTCAGGTGAAATTTTAGCTGCCTACTCCAGGTTAGCATCACACCTCTGACTATTCTCCCCAACCACAAGATCCATATGTTTGTCTAGAAACTGCTGGTACCCACAGTGCAGAAAGGAAAAGAAGGCAGTAGCAGAGCTGAGTGATACAGCCTGGAGAGGACGCCTTCCGTCTTCTCCCTACCTGCAGTATTGCCATGACTGAATCAAAAGAGATACAAATAAAAGGCAGATGTTGTTAGCTGAGCACCAACATGAATACAACCCTTCTCCTGTGCCTGTGCTCATCTGAACCATCTGAGTAGTGTCAGTATAGAGTTTGCCTGCAGTAAATATAGGAGATGACAGCGTTTCCATGAAATTAGTACAAAATCCTTGCTTCTCAATCTTCTCAAGATTCAAGACTGGACACAGAAACAGTCTCCATATGAGAAAGTGAATTGTTTCATGTACTGCTTGCTACTATGAATGCTTTTAAACCCTGTGTTTAGTCCTTGAAAAGGAAAAGAAAAAAGCAGAAGGTTCAGAAATAAGGACTAAACATTATCATGACCAGAAGGAGCAGCAACTGGGGAGCAGGGGCAGACTGCAGACATACTGCCCTGCTTCATACACTGCCAGCTGTGCAAGCAAGCTCAATGCAACTGTTACATCAAAAAAAGCATCACAAGCCTTCAGCTGCAGTGTTGAATTTGGGAGGAAAATATCCAGTCCCTTAAACCCCCAATTTAGACTACCCACCCAGGCAAGGCTCCCAGGCTGAACACCTGGGATACTTTGAATAAATCCAAAATGAATGGACTAAAGGAAAAGCAGGAAATTCTTAGAGCCAAGTTGAGCCCAGCAGTGATAAGGCAGCTTGCCAGGAACCTTAATATGGTTTTGTTTTTTAAAAAATGGAAATAGCCTAAGGCTACTCTTTACTAACCACTATACAACTTGAAGTAAATACACAAAGAAACAGGAATGCCTGTATTATTTCTTTCACATTAAGGTTTTAGTCTCTAGGAGGTAATTTCCCCCTAAATTTGTAGATTGACCTGTCTTCAATAGCAGAACCCGTGACTGAGCTGTCTGTAAATGAGGAATTTCTTCTTTTTAGCCCTTTGAGGTACTGTTCCTTTGTCCTACCTCTCTCAAGGCTACAAGATCCCTCCTTATTCTACTGCAGCTTTCTTCTTTATGCCTTCCAAGGGCGATTTCATGAAGCACAAGCAGCTGGCACTCTGTTGATCAACTCACGGCTGGTGACGGACTGGGATTACTTTTGGCATGAGCGGTTTTGGCTTTCCCTGGCATGGCCTAGCCATTACGACATACTCTGCTCTTATCCACACTTCCTTTTTAGTACCGATGTGCTTTCTGCAGGACTGCTGCAGCTGAGGCAATATGCTGGTGTTAACAGGAGTACAAAGAGCAAGAAAAATTATCCCCTATGATGCTATGACTGAGTTTTTGATTATTAATGATGCATCTTTATTCACGTGCATGGCTTTCCTTCTGAAGGTGCTGGCAACTGAAAGAAGGGAGCAGTGTTAACACTGTCCCCTGCTCATAAAGTTTAAAATATTTTTTAAAAAGCTGCCAGAGCATTGCCCGAAGGAGCCTCACTGTCAGCACGGAGTGACACAGGCTCTGGTATGGCCGGCACTGCTTCAGCTACCTCAAAAGCCACATGACCGGTAGGGACAGCCAGCGCCGCCGGGGCACGGCCCACTCCCCACCGGCTCGCGCAAACCCGCCTCGGGAGAAACGAGACCCGCGGAAGCAGCGATTCAATTTAATAATTTTATTTCCCCCCCGCAATCTGCCTCAAACCCCCGCCTCCAAACCCCACCGGGCCACACCCTCCCCCGGGCCCCCGCCCCTCCCTGGCGGCCCCGGCCCCACAGGGGCGGCGGAAGGCGACCCTACGGCGGCCGCGAGGGGCGCTGTGCGCCACGTGGCATGCTGGGATTTGTGGTCCCGGTGGTGCCGCGGGGTCCTGCTGGGTGGGGGCGCGTTTGCGCGCTAGCGCAGTTTGACCCTTCTGCCGCTCCGTCGCCCTCCGCCAGTTGCCGCGACACCGCTCGCCACAGCACATTCCAGCGTGGGTTCCGCGGCGGGGAGGGGGCATGGGTCCTTCCTCTGGGTGTGCCCGAAGTGCTGCCTGAACAGAAACGTGGGATCCTTCGCTCGTCTCCGGCTCCCTCCTCACAGAAACACCCGGAGCCCATCCTCGCACCCGCGTCTCCGTTTAGCAACGTTGCGTAGCGCAGCAGGTAGGAGGGGACCGCCGCGGAAGGAGGCTACGGCGATCAGGCATGGCGGTGGGCGGCCCGAGAGAAGCCGGGTGAGGGGTCAGGCCGGGGACCTGCTTTTCCCTTCCTCCCTCCCTCCCCACCCTGACATGCCAACCCGGCAGTCGGCGGCGCAGCAGCGTGCGAGCAGCGTACGTGGGGCCGCCGGGGGTGGGGGGACGGGGGCACGCGCCGGGGGCTCCGCGGTCCCCCCCCACTGCAAGGTGGGGGCAGAGTGCGACCGCTGAGCCCGCCCCCCCTCGCGGGGCCGGGGCGGGCCGGGGCGGGCGGGGAGGCGGCAGCGGGTGGCGGGGCTGGGGGTACCGAGGGCGCTGAGTCCCGCTGTCGCGCAGGTTCCTCCTCCGTGCCCCGCCGTAGGATGGAGTTCGAGCTCCTGGAGAGCGACGTGCTGGAGTCGCTGGAGGATCTGGGGTAGGTACCTGGGCCGAGAGGCGCCCTGGCCCGGGGCCGGCGTTGGTGTGGGGAGGGGGCCGCTTGGCGGCCGTTGGCGCGGCCGCGGCGTCTGCGAGCGGCCGGTGGTGGGGCTTCGGAACAGCACCAAGCCGGACGGGCAGTTTTACAGCTGTGCATCCTCTGCCAACGTTTTACCTCTTCCTGCGTGCTCATCCGCTTCATTTTTGTGCTGCCGTGTCATCAGTCACTCCTCTGTCCAACAGGGTGGTCCTAGCTGAGCGTCAGGAAGGGAGAAAGGAACCTTTTCAGAGAGGTCAGGGGAGATGAAAACTTTTAGGCTTCATATTTAATGAAAAGTAATAGCAAAAAAAAAGTAAATGACACACTATTTTTCCCTTTACTCCTTTTTTTTTTTTTTTTAAAAAAAATATAGTACAGAAAACTTGTTTTTTAACCTGCTACTCTGTCAGAGTCAGTAAAGGTTATATAAATACGAGAGGCAGAGCAAGGAGAACGTGCCCTACTTTAAGCTTGCATGTCTGTAAACTGTTGAGAGTTCAGACAGGAGGCAGTTCCAATTTTACTGCTGCTGGTCCTAAGCAAACAGCTGTATTTACTCACATTGGCCACATTCCCGTAAATCACTTTGTGACTGGAGTGTCGTGCTCCAACGAAGATTGTATTTCCAGGCTAAGTTGATGATGATAGTTCCGAAGCTTGACAAATGGTCTTCTGTTTTGGCAGGTATTTCTCCAGCCTAAATGTGAAAAGGTCTCTGCCCTGATGCACATGCTGTGATTGGCTCCTTTTTTCTGTAGTATGTTTAAAAAGACATTACTGGCTTGAAGGAGTTGTGATTTGTGCTCCTTATCTGTGTAATTATAGACAGAAATCAGTTGATTTTTGACATTCTCAAAGAAAGCGAACAATGAAAACAGATTAAAAAATAAGTCATATCAACAGAGACTGGCAACAATGACTGAAAAGATAATTTGGAGGGTGAAAGACATGAGGCTTCAACTGTAGTGGTAACACCTGAGAAAACTACTGCATGTGACTAAATTACTTCTGTTTCCTTGTGTCTGGGAAGACTGGGGTGTTTGAGGTTTTAAGCTTTGGCAGTAGATCATGATCCTTCACAGTTCAACTTAGTTTTTCTAACCAAACACTGAAGACTTTTCTAATATATTACTTGTTTTTTATAACAGCACATCAAAGACTTGTCTCTTTTTGGATTTGTACTCAAATAGTGGCCTCTTCCCTTGTCAGTCAGTTTGTTGAACTATTGAAAAAGGTAACAAACTGGACAGCATAATGCTAGCAAAAGAGGACTGTGGCTCTAAAACATGTGTTATTGGCAGGAATGGAAGGCAAAGGCTGCTTGCAGTCAGGAATCTGCAAGTTGGATTATTGGCCAAATAGATGTGTAGCTGAAGTCATAGTTATGAGAAATAACACAGTCAAGATGTTGTATCCATCAAAGAAAAATTCTAGAAAAGGGGCTTCTCACGTGACCAGTGACTTAAATCCAGATCCTGCCAAAGCAAAAGGCTTGTCATCACTTCCCTTCTACTTTGGTCTATAACTGGATGTTTCTATGCCGAGTCCCATATGTTCCTATACACATGTAGGTCTGAGACATCTGTGGGATGAGACTTAAACTTGCTCTAATTAGCCAGTTGGAATTGTCTGGCCCACTGTGATAATGTAGTAGAGATGCACTACGTTAGATTACAGCTTCCCATCAACTGCTAGTAGATTAACTCTGTGTTGCTAATTGAGCTGCTGTCTGAGGTAAAAGTTAGTTTTGAGTGTAGCTTCTTCATTTTGGTTGAAAGAAGTAACAAGGTGTTACAATGAAGACCAAACTCTGTGTGTGGCGTTAAGCACAAGAACAAAGTGTGGAGAATAACATTTTAATTTTCTCTTTGAGAGATTTTTTTGTTGTTGTTGTTTTTTATTGCTCCTGAGGTTTGCCAAGAGTTGACTGGACTCACTGGGTTGCTGTGACATAGTGGGTTACTTTATCTGGAAGTTTGAAAGAGGGATTTCAGTATGCTGAATTTTTTTATGCTTGCTCTCAGATGTCTGGTTTGAGTGCAGTATATCAAAACAGTATTTTGCATTTATTCTTAAATACTCTGGTAAGCTCTGACATTGTGCTTCTACCTGGTTAATAAGGCAGTCTTTACTCTTCCTCCTCCCACCTCGACAGGGTATCAGTACACAAATGTCCTGAAAACAACATCTTGTAAAATGTGATCTGCAAAGTCATGCTTTCTTACACTAGGCCTGATTTTGGCTTATTTTGTTTATGCAAAGAACTAGCTCTATTTTATTTTGTGCGCCTATTTAAGAAGATAATTTTTCAAGAGAGGATATTATTTTGCAGATTACTCCTGTAACATTTGTATCAAAGGCTTTATTTTGCATGGCAACCCTTTAATACATGATAGGAAATGACAGAAAAGATGCAGTAGTTCAGTAGTAGTTATTCAGCATACTGTAAAGCAATGTTCAAGAATGATACTTTGGAACTGCAGTTGCCCTAAATAGGTATGTTGTAAGTAACATCTTCAAGAGATAGAGGCAGAGAAGTTGCAGCTGTATGCGATAGCATTCTCCAGAATGAAACCTTTGATGTTGATAGTTAGTGACAGTCTCTTTGGCAGCAAGCCAAAGTGCATGGAAATACTGGCTTTACTCAGATGTTTTCAATATGCTTTTTTTTTTACAGTTCAGCGCAGGAATCCTATCGGTTTAGATGTTCAGCATTGCAAATGTGATGAGGCTGTAGCTCTCAATATGTATACAGCATAAAATAAATCTATCACAGGACATCAGTCATAGCAAATGTTAATAAACTGTGCTTTTGTTTTACTTGTCAGTTACAAAGGTCCATTGTTAGATGACGGAGCGCTGGCTCAGGCGGTCTCTCGTGGAGCCAGTTCCCCTGAATTCACCAAACTCTGTGCTTGGTTGGTATCTGAGTTACGGCTGTTCTGTAAACTAGAAGAAAATGTGCAGGCAACTAATAGTAAGTAGCCATAATTCTATCACAAACACGTACTTAATGTGTATTCTTGCATGCCATAAAGATCTGGGCTGGCAATTGCTGAATCTGTTGTAACAGGGAGTATCATCTGCATGCTCTCAGATTTTGGATGTTTTCCACCTCAAACTTGCTTAATGAGCAGCCAGTAGAGGTTGAAATAATAGTGAGAATCAGTTATTCTTCAGGAATTAAATTTTTTTTAATTCTTCAACCATTGAGTTTTTTTAAAGTTCTTGAATGGGTTTAAGGAAACATTAGTGAGTTGTTGTTTTTTTTTAATTAGATCAGGAGATTACTTTTATTTCAATGCTTCTGTTTGTAATTTTGATGTAAGAAATACCTACTGTTCAAGGAAACATTCTCATGACTACAGTAACCATATTTTTTTTTTATTGTTGGTTACCTTAACTCTGTGCTTACTCTGTATTTTTCCCTCTTTATAAAACACACTCTGAGAAGGAGCCTGAAAATGTTTGTTTATTGTTTAGTTTTCCAAAAATGTTATTTTCAGACAACTGATCGTGACATTTTATAGATTCAATTGTTAAGTTTGTGTGATAGCCTGCATTTCTGAATATCTAGTGTATTAACTCATAATGCCTTTATGAGCCTAATTTTAAGTCTGCTCAGTGGCCAAAGATTGCTGCCTTTCACTTCAACATCTGTTCTTTTCCTTTTTCTTTCTGTTTTTGACATGTCCATCCTTTCTTGTTTGACTGTATTTGACTTCCTTTCTCTGTAACAATACAGCATGTCATCTCTTCTAGTAGTATAAGGTTCCTACTATTGTTTTGGGTAAAAATATAATCCAGCAGTATTCTAACACCCATTTCAAATTCTCTAAGCAGGGATAGAAACATTTTATCTGTAGTACCACCGAGTTCTACCTTCATTTTGTGTGAAGGCCCTTTTCAAAAGAAGAAAAACTGGTGCCTCGCATTTATCACTATTTTTTGCATAACTTGATTTAACAATTTCACGTTAGTTTCACTAATTTCTGACACAAATATCAGTCTAAGCTTTGGCTTATGTGACAATTATTTTTTAAAGGATACTGGTACAAAATAAGATCATTTGACAAACGTGAGCTTGCAGGGAGAAGTAGTAAAAACATGAGACCTCATAAACCGTATTATTCATGACTTTATCAGAACTATCTAATAAATTCATAGTGGAAACAGTTAGTTGATACTTAAAATACCCCTGTAAAATTTGTGATGTTTTCAATGTCACTTTTCATTGTAGAAGTTGCCAGTGGCTGTGTGTTGTGGCTGGGAAAAGTTGTCAGTGAAATGTAATTTTATAATGAGGAATATCATGGCTCCAAGTAGGTTGTGCTGTGTCTTTGAGAAACCCAAAGAATGCATTTGGCTTCCATTACAGCAGTGTTTTAATGTTAAAAAGCAACAGGAGCAAAGCATTATTTATTTTTTTAAAAAAGCTATACGTATGTAGTAGCTGTAAACAAATTATTGTTCTGTTCCTTCTAAGGTCCAAACGAAGCAGAAGAATTTCAACTTGAAATGAGTGGGTTGCTGGCTGAAATGAACTGTCCATATGCATCGTTAACATCAGGAGATGTGACAAAACGCCTTCATAATCAAAAGAACTGTCTCTTGCTGCTTAGTAAGTTAAAAGGGTGCTTGCAAGCATATTGGGTTTTGTGCAAGAATCAGTATTGTTTCTTACGCTTTAATAAGATACTGTTTTATTTACCACAGTGTTTAAAACGGTTACCTAAAATCATGAATTATTTTTGTAGTGTCAGAATATTATACGTTTGGGTGTCATAAACTTACCAGTCACTCTGTAGCCAGTATATGATGGACTCTGAGTATTAACCTTTTTCACATTTGCTAGCAAAAAGCCTACTACTTCTCAAAAGGTACTCCCAAAAGGGAATAATTTGAAGACTTCTGCCAGGATTTAGCCACTAAGCTGTGTTTAGAGGGGTGGTAAAAATGGCCACTAACATCAGATGCATTATCATTTTGCAGCCTCCACCATGATGACTTAAAAGCTGCAATACAACTTGCATTTTCCTACGCTCTGACAAAAACTGGAATTGTTGTGAAAAAGAGAAAATGTTTTATCCCAATTCCCAGTTCTTTTGATGATCTCACTTAGTAAATCACTTCAGTGTTGCTTTCTGCTGATTGAAAATAAATTAGCAGTAGCAACAGTGATGTCTTCCCTTTACTTTTTCACCCAGCAGGTCTCAATACCTACATTGGTGTTATCCTGCTTAGGAAATGTTAGAGGAGAAGAAATAGTACTTAAATTTGGAAAAAAGTGTGTGATGTTTCTTTTTTTTTTTTTTTTTTAAAAAAAGTAATATATTTTTACAATGTCAGAGGTAGAAATTGTAATACTAATTTTAATCTCATCTTAAATTCAACATAAATTAATGTTTTATTTGCTTCCTTAGTTGCTGCTGATTCTTTAACTTTTCAGAACAGAAATTTAGTTTTGACATCAGCTGAGATGTAAGAAATGAATTACAGAGTAGGCTCCTATATTCAACAGTAGGAGAAAGATGAATAGTAAGACTTAATCTGAAATTGTTTTGATAATATGTTCAAAAGTGTCAAATGTAGTAAGGTAATTATTGCAGTTAAAATACTTTGTAGCTCAAACAATCTGCCTTTCAGCTTATTCTCTGTAAGCCAAGCCATTTAGTAAATTTGGTTTGTCTGTGACACAGTTTATCCCAGAGGTCCTCTGTGATGTACGTTTCGGTAATATAAGGCCGTGTTCCGAAGCTGATCTCTGGTATCCCATCTGGCAAGAATACTATGTTTACTGTTAAATGTGGAATCGAAATAGATGCCAAACTCCTTTTTTGGTGTACCATGATAGTTCATAGAATCATAGTTGCATAGCTTGCTTGACCTACATTAAGCTAACTTACTACGTATCCTGCTGTATGTGAGCCATAAACCCAGAATTTTTCAGTAATAAACAGAATAACCCTCTTTAATGGAACACCAGTGTATTTTATGTTTTAACAAAATGCAGCACAGTTTATGTCAATTGGAAGATGTATCAGTATTGCTGGGAGAGGAAAGCACCAAATAAACATAAGTAGTTAGGATTGTCTTGGTGTGCAGCGCCGCTAGAATACAATATTAAGTACTGGCATCTGCAAAAATAAAAAGTACAAGAGTTTCAAGTTGGTTCAGAAAAGGTCTGCAAAAAACAATCACTATCTGGAGAACATTTGTCTTACAGTGATAGACTTAAAAATTTCAGTCTTTATCAGAGGATGGTGAAGGGTAGCTTGAATGTGATCTCTGAATTACTGAAACAAAATTTTACTGCTAATTTATTTTTCAGGAGATCCTAACAGCGTGTAAATAATTGAAAGTCGAATATAAGAAAAATCTGTATCGAGTACCATTGGAAGAACTTAAAGGATTTTTCACTACTTTACATATTTTAAGAATTTTATAATTTATAAGGTATTTTGTGTCATTAGCAGAAGACATTCTAGAGATCTAGAAGAGATTCTAGAGATCATTAAAATGCTTTGTTCTTTTTTTAAACATTTGGTCTGTCCCGATTTTATAGAGTAAGCTGCTTTTGTGTAGCCATGGGTCTACATCCCTACTCACAAGTCTGTCTTTATCAGTGCAGTATCTATTTTTTCAGTCCTTAGTTTTAGAAATAATTATTTACGTTACTGTTGTGGTCACTCAATATGATTAATGATGAAAATATTGTTAAACCTGTGCATTTTTTTCAGTTCAAACTTTAAAGTTGTGACAACTGCAAGCAAATGCTGTGCACTAAGTTTATATCACTGTAGCCTACACCTAATGCTGAAATTTGGGGTGTGGACCATGTTCAGAAATTGTGATTTTAATATTTTGTTTGTTCGATAAAGGAGTCACAATGTGTTGGTGGGCTCTTGCAGTTCTGATATTGAAGAGCACTGCAGGCATTCTAGCTTCTATATCATCAGTTACTGCCTTCCTTTCTGGAATTATTATAAACCTGAACTCTCAATAGTACTTTTAAAAGTGGGGTTATTTTTCCACTCTGCATTTTGCTTGGGGAAGAAGAGGAGATTAATCCAACGTTTCACTTGGATTGGGAATGAGTAGAGAGATTTGTTTCCCAGAACTTCAATGAGTGCTTGCTTGTCTAGCTTAAAATGCGTGTCCCAGTTCCTCATCCTGCTTATTTCCCTGTCCCTAGTCTCTTGTCTTTGCTGGGCAAAGCCAGAAGACTAAGAGCTGTGCTCTGTGGAACTCTGTGATAATACCTGTTGAAATCATGGGCATTTTTTCCAGGCTTTAATTAGTTGTACTAAACGTTTCCCCTGTTTGTTGTGCTTTTAGCACTGGGCTATTAGAAATACAAGATTATTAGAAATACAAGAGTTCTGTGGATACCAAAATTATGGCCCCCTCTCTCTTTCTAAAACAGTCCATTTGCACATATGTGGGTTGTAACCACTTGAGTTCTCACTGGTTCTAAAATATTTTAACTCGGCTTTATCTGATGCTGAAATCTGATTTTTCTTACCCCAGCATACCTCATCTCAGAACTGGAAGCTGCCAGAATGCTGTGTGTGAATGCCCCTCCTAAAAAAGCACAGGAAGGAGGTGGCAGTGAAGTCTTTCAGGAGCTAAAAGGCATATGTATTGCTTTAGGCATGTCCAAGCCTCCAGCCAACATAACGATGTTCCAGTTCTTCAGTGGAATTGAAAAAAAAGTAAGATCCAAAGGAACTAAACTAGAATATTTACGATGTTACTGTTTTCATGGAAAATAGTTCTGGTACCAGGGAGAGATTGCCTCTTGTGAAACTCCAGTGTTTGAATTGTGGAGAGTTAACATGGTTTACCGAGTGTGCCAAAAGTCAAGATTTTGAAAATGAATTTAAAGGCTTTTTACATACCAAGGCACAGGGTCAGGGTCTCCTGCTATATTGCCTTCTGGGCTGAGGTATTTCTTACTCTGCTCTAGGTTTTAATGTCACCACCTGTTGCAGAAGACATGGAAAATGCTGAGCTTAGGCCTCAGGAAGAACGTTATGGAGAAATGTATTCCAAGAAATACACTTTAAAACATTTTTTCAGGAACCTACTGTTTTAAAAATGTTTAGGTTAAAAGGTGTGGGAAAAGAGTAACTGAAGTCAAATTTACACCTTTTCCCTAAGGCTTCGTCAGTTCTTGTGTTTCCATTTATTTTTGTTCCTTTACATGTATGTGTTCTCTAGGCTGTTGTTGTTCTTTTTTTAAAGAAATTCATTTTTGTTTGAGTAATTTTTATAAAGCAGAAAAATGAAGCGGAATAGACTGTCCAGTGCACAGACCAAAGGTGGTGGACAGAAAGTTTTAAAGTTAGATTAAGTGACTTAACTTGCAGGATAGGAGAGAGCAGAACAGCAGAAGAGAACTTTTGTGAACTTTAAAGAACACATATGATTACAAAGCTCCCCAAAATACTTTCAGAGAAGTTTTTTGACTAGCCTTTCAGTTGCATTGTACTTAAACAAATCCATGCAACTAAAAATAGTGCTTTACTTCTTTGCAATACATTGTTTGGATTGACCTGCTTAAGAAGAGGAGGATGGTTTTCCAGCAGAAGTCCAAAGTGTAGAATGGAAGCAGCTTGTTTGTGGTTTTGGCGTTATCGGCATTAAATAGATACATAAGAAATCTGTGCTTCCGTTTTCTATAAAAGGTAGAAAATATTCATAAAAATGAACAGTGCTAGCAAACTTTGCTGGTGAAAGAGACTCTGTAAAAATACAGAATACAAAGTAGATAAAAATATTTTTATTCTGGGAATTCTGTTATATTTTACTATTTCACTGTTTTACATTGTCTTGCAAGGTTAAATAAATGTTATCTCAGTGATTTATATCCATAGGTGGTTATACTAAAAAAACCAAACAAACACAAACAGTCCTTCTGGCTTAATAAAATAAGCCAGGAATTTCTAACATCAGAGTTTTTTAGAAATCATATATAGCTTTGTTGCTTACAGTCTGAAAACTTCAAATGTTGGTAGTATTTGAGAAGGAGACTAATAACTGAAAAACTTATTTCACTTTGTAAATAAAAATAAATCCAAAGTTGAAAAAAATGTAAAAAATTAAATAACACAGAGTGAAAATTTTACTCTTGACAGTAAGATGATCATTATAACGAGAGATCACCCTGAAGTTTTCTTGTTTTTAAAAAGTGAGTCTTTGAATAGCAATGTTCTGATCTAGCGTGTGAAAATGAAGCTACTTTCTTTTTGCATGTACATAGTACAGTTTGGAGTAGGCTCTTTGTATAATTGACTCTTTTTGTTAATGATCTACCACATTTAAAATAAACTGCTGATACTTGAATCAACTGCTAGCTCTGCTATTCTGAAAGCACTTGATTTTAAAATCTTCAAGTTAAACAAATTGGGCTCAGCACCTTTGGAAAACCAGGTCACTGAATGTGTTCAATCAACTGCTGGAATGAACAGCCAAGGAAGTTGAAAAATGTCGTTTGCAGTAGTGGAAAAGTGAAGTTTCATAATTCCAACCAGCTTTGATCCAAGTTTTTGTTGTTGTTGCTTCACTTCTTCCCCCTGAAGTTCTCAGAAATTTTGAGATGGAAAAAATAACCTAAGTTGTGCCCAAACATTTAAAATGCAAGTTAAATCTACAATGTGAAAATTTAAATTTTTCTCCTTTTGATTGTAAAGAGGGGTCCTTCTTTAGGTTGTGGTTATGTTTCACATAGTTGTAACACAACCTTTTTGATACAAGTGTAGGGATTTTTTTCTGAATTAAAGAGATGATGTGTAGAATAATCCCTCTGTCTTCAAGGGAGACTGTACCTCATGGAATCTTCCTATTTTAACTGTAGATCTACTATAGTCCCTTCTCTTAATTTTTAAATCATTATAGCGGAGACAACCAGAAATATAAAAATAGTTACTTTCCCAAAGAAGCATCCTTGGTTCTCTGTCTCAGAAAAAACAACTTGATACTGGAGGTTGCTCTGGCATGCCTATGACTGTCTAAGAGTCCTCTCCTGTAATTTGAAACTTGGAAAGCAGGTTTGGTTTTGGTTTGGGTTTTTTTTTGGGTTTTTTTTTTTTTTTTAGCCAATGCTTATGGTTTTATGTCTCTCCTAACAGCTGAAGGAAACCCTAGCAAAGGTTCCACCTAATCACGTTGGAAAACCTTTATTGAAGAAACAACTGGGACCAGCTCACTGGGTAAGTAGTTGCAGGTATTGGAGCCCATTTCCCTTTTTCAGGTATATAAAGTATTTATCTTGATTATGTGTGTAATGTTGCAAAATTATTTTTCTCATCTCTTTCTGAAGATGAGAAGACAATTTTTTGCAGTGTTTTACATATATGTCAGCACAATACATGTTCAGCAGCTGATAAGATCTTAGGCTTATGAATCTGTATGTCCAGATGCAGGCAAAAGTTTTCTAAAATAAAGGAGATGTACAGTGGTGGTGCTGACCTGCATGCTTGTGCAGTAGCTTAAGCCCTCTCCTGCCCCTTGCCAGCACTGTCTGTGTGACCTGGCCTCCCTGAGATGGTGTCACATCCCTTCCTGTGGCTTCTTTCCAGCTAACCTGTGGGTCTTCACAACATTTTCACCTCTTTCTGTCCTGTTAGAGTAGTCTGCTTTCTTCATAGCCTCTTCTCCAAGAAGCAGTGAGTGTGCAAGTGGAAGCTGGGGGAGGCTGTACACTGACCCAGGCAGCAGAGCCCCAGTCATCTCCAGCTGGGCTTTGTTACCTGGTGTTCTAGGAGGATGGTGACAGGGTTAGATACTGCTGCTGCACCAGCACAAAGCTATGGCTACTGCTGCAAGATTGTGAGTTTCTCTCCTGCCTCTTGCTTGAGGTTGAAGGTCATCTCCCAGCAGTCTGCTTCCTTCCATGCTTCTTGTATTGTTGAGGCTGAAGGGGGCCCCTCTCCAGTCAGGCTTCAGTCAGTACATAAATTTTTTCCTTAATAGTGCATATCTCAACTGTTGCTCTGATTAGACCACCATCTGCTACCAGGTGTGTTTCTAGTGATGGCTTTTCCCCATAGGGCACTTTGTTGTCTGTATGCAGGTTGTGCTTTAATCAAGATCCTCTCATAGTACTTTACTTGGTTTAGTCCTCTGTCTTTGCTCTATCTTTGTCCTTAAGCTTACTACTTTTTAAGAAGGCAAGGACACCCTGGTCCCTAGGATTTATGTATGTCCTTGTATCTCCTTCAGCTTGTTGCATGTAGTATTTTCTCACTTTTGCTTCTCTGTCCTGGTGGGTGTTGAGAAAGTTTTTATGTCCCTTCTGAAAAACAGACAACTGTGCTGTTAGAAATGGTAGGAGGCTGCACATGAAGATAATGGAGCCTTTGAAGCCTTCAGGAAAATAGTGTCAGCAGGCACAGCTTGCTGTGAGCCCATTTGATGAGGCAGATAATTGTGTGCTTAAGCCCTGTTTAATATCTCTGTGTCTTATTCTCTTCTGTCCACATAGTTTATTATCTTAAGTAGAAATATTTTATCTATAATCTATAGGTTATGTTTGTAAATTTTTCTTTCAGGAAAAAATTGAAGCAATTAATCAAGCCATAGTCAACGAATATGAAGTCCGAAGAAAACTGTTAGTCAAACGTTTGGACGTTACTGTGCAGTCCTTCGGCTGGTCAGATAGAGCTAAGGTACAAACAACTTGCTGTGAAGTACTGGTTGATCGTAGTGCTTTATAACAAGTGTCTCTGGAAAACTGCTTCATTGTGTCATCCTTCATGAATAAGAAATAACTACAGGAGTTGTCTGGTTTTGATTTGAGTTTCTGAAAAACCTTATGACAATGTAAGATGCCTAAAAAAAAATTTGCTTAAAACTGATTTCTTAGATTTTAAAACAATATGCAAAATTAGAAGATAGACCGTGTGTAACTGTATATCAAAGCCAAAACACAGAGTTAAACAGGCCACTAGAAAAACATAGTAAGAGGCGATTTCTGATCCAAGCATTTGTGTTTAGAGTACCATAATGTAAATCATTAAGTGCTGTGTCTGTGTGGTGGTAGAAAAGCATCTTCCTGTTGACCATCCCTTAACTTACTTTGTGCTGTCCACAGTGATCAGATTTCCTTAACTCAAAGTGTGTCTGCAAGCACAACTCCACAGATGCACATGAGAAAAGCTGCTAAGGCACTACTTGTTCTTACCTCATAGACAGGGTAATATTTTATGTGCTTCTTTTGTCTTTGAACCGTACAAGTGGCTGTGACATGATGTCTATTCTCTGAGTATGTGATACATATTCTGCTTTTAAAAATAATTACATGGTTTCCCTGTTTCCTATATTTCATAGTGAGAAGGGAATGGCAACATTTAAAAAATAGTACATATCTTTTATTTTCTAGGACTAAACCAGATCTGCTAACATGCTGTTAATTATGCTGCCGGCAGTGTTTGAGACTGAGTTGTTAGTGATAAACTGTGACACATGAATCAAGTGGTTTTTCTTGATAAATTATTATTAAAATACAGTTGCTATTTTAATAAATCAACTGTGACCTGTCCCTTCTTCTGTTTCATCACCTGACCAGGACTTCTACTGGTATTCTGTCTCTTAAACCTTGTATTTTTCAGGGTTTTGAGTAGATGATTGAAGAACTGACTGAATATTTTAATAATGAATGAAAATGGGCAAAAGTATGGATTAGGTTAAAAAACAGGGACTTCTAATTGTGTTAAAGCTTTGGCATCCAAATCCATGCTTGCTTGTTTTTTTTTTCCCTAGGAGAATTCTCAGATGTTTTTGAACTTGACTAACTATGTGAAATTTTTTCACAAAAACCACAAATTGTATATATGCATTTATGTCTATTGAAATGCAAATCTAATTTTTTTAGGACCATAACAATACAAAATTGGGCTGTAGTATTCCAGATGTCCAGCACTGTTTAACAGTAACTTTTAGCAATGCTTTTAATACATGATGGTAACTTTATTTTTATTTTAAAATTTGAAAAGTATCAGAATACAGAAGTATAACTATATAGTTACTTCTCCAGATAGTAGAAATACCAGTAAAAACTTTATAGCCCATTATTATGTTTTTTTTTTTTAAGTTCAAAACTTTCAAGTTTCACCTTAAAGAATAATATCGTAGCACCAAAATACTGTGCTCAGAGCTCAGTCAAACTTGCCAGATTAAAACATAGTACTGCTCTGGTGGATACTATCGCTTCTCCTGTCTTTAGCCAGGTAAATGACACGCATATTTTCCTTCATTTTGAATACACCCTCTTCAACTTGTAATATAAAATTAGAAGCTTTTGGTTCTAAAATCTCATCACTGAGTCACTTGGAAGTACATACTCTCAATTCTTCCCAGTTCCAGTTTAGATGGAAAATAGGATTTTAAAATTTGGTCCTAAGCTCTTGCCCTTTCAAGGGCAACCTTTGAAAACCTGTTTTACATGTCCCCACTGCTGTCATCTGGGGTCCAGACAAAAAGCAGCCCTTTTGTCTGTGTGCAGATTGCAATCTGGTTTATCCTAACTGCATCACACATTATACTCTGAAAAATGAAGATTGATGTAACTCATGTATTAATGCATGGTTGGTAGCACAGATTTCTGTTGTGTCTCTCAGTTGGAAAGCTGCTATCATACTTTTGGGGTGTTTAAAAAAGCCAGTATGGTTAATGTAGAGACTGTAAGACAGTAGAGGAGGAGAGATTGCATACAAGGCAAACTTGATGTGTAGGATCTCATTTCTAGCTTGGGCACTATGTATGTGAGACAAAGGAGTGAATTGGAACAAGCACTTGAAACCTTTAGTCCTGCCAGTGCCTCTTGATGTCTTGCCTTGGTGAAGCAGCTGACTGGAGTGAAGAGTGTGAAAGCATTAACACAGCCTTTTTCTTCTGATACAGTGATGCTAATCCAGCTGGAACAGGTGTGGATCAGGGTGCAGGTGCAGACGGAGGCTGGACACAGACGTGTTTCACTTTCCGTATCTTTTAGACATTAGCAGTAATTCATATAGCCGTATGACACACTTCTATTCTGTGTTTGACGGCCTGAAAGTAATACAATCTGCATGTACATATTGTTAAGATTAAAATTGTCAGATCAGTGTATTGTCAGTTCAGTCAGAATAGTGTTCCTATATTACTTAAGAAATTAATTTAACAAATGCTAGTTTCGTTGCAGTGATTCTTAGTTATAAGGTGGTTCTCATTGTTTTTATATTTTTGTTCTATTTGCAGTAATATCTTGTTCTTCAGTATTGATTTAATTTTTTGATGAGGCATCCCATTGCTTTCCATTACTTTAGCTGTCTGGGTTTTGTTTTTTTCCTTTCCAACAGAGTCAAACAGAAAAACTGGCTAAAGTCTACCAGCCAAAACGTGCCCTCTTATCTACTAAGTGCACTATTTCCGTTGCAAATCTCCTGGCAGCTCGGCAGGATCTGTCAAAGATTATGAGAACAAGCAGTGGGTCCATCCGAGAGAAGACTGCATGTGCCATTAATAAGGTACCTTTGGTGATAAATGGCTTGTTCTGTTATGAATATTTAAGTAATTTGAATGTAGTAATAAATCCTAGGATTGTAAGTGGAATTTGGAAATGAAGGATAAGAAACCTGGTGTTTGTGTACTCCAGATTATGTGTCAGTGTGTTATGGGAACTGCAATTTCACCTGTTTAGGTTCAGAGTGCCCCTTCTTAGGGGCAGCAAAAAATTGCTGAAATATCTTTGAGTACTTTCAGTGGGGGTAGGCCTGCTCTGTCATATCAGAATTACTGATGTCATTACACTGTTGTTACCTAATTCTGTCACAGTGTCTAAAGTAACACCTCCACAGTAACTGTGTTTCCGGTCTATTTAAATTAAGATCACAAAGCAAGGATCTCACAGGTTAGATTCCCCTGTGTACACAAATAAGAGACTACAAAGTCTCTCCAAGTGTGTAGTTTTAGTAATGACCTAGTAGGAATATGATTTAGACTAAGCAATTTACATTATTTCAAAAATTATGAATTTACAGGAGTAATAGGCTCACAGAAGTACATGTGCTGAACTTGAAGCTCAGTAGCTACATACAGCAGTGTACTTGGTCCTTTAAAACTTGTGGGTGTACATGCATGCTTTTGTGCCTTCTGGGTACCAACTGTATTTCAGGTAAAGTTCTAGTTAATTTAGGATAGAATAGTGGACCACACCCCCTCCATCCCAGATAATTTTTTGTACCTTTTTAGTGTAGTTGGAGTGTGGAATGTAGGAAATTAAGTGGGAAGACAGGTGTAACTGTATTATGAGACTGTATGTGTTTTACTAGGAGTGCAATACTGCCCTGCTTCTGATCCATATTCTGTTAACTTATCTCCATTATCAATATTAAATGTTTTCCAAGACAGAGAGTAACATAGAGCAACCTGCTTCTACTGAAGTTTCTGTTACATAATTTTAAAACTTGAAGCAATGCAGATGTCCTGTCTCATTTTAAGTCTTGCTAAATTCTTAATGTCACAGCATCTGTAGACAGCTGAAGACCCCTAGAGTCTTGCTGATCTCTGATCAGCAGTGTATGACACGTTTGTTGGTATGTAAGTTTTTGCATGTCCTTACTGGAAAATAAAAGTCTTCACAGTTTGTTTAACAAGCCAATGGCTTCTTCAGCAATTGAGAGCGCTAGCTGGGAGAGTGACTGTGTTGCACTGTACTTATGGTTGTTTGAGATTAGCAAACGGCACTAGTAAACAGTTTAGTGAAAGATTGTATTGATGCTGCCTCTACTGGTGTGCCTGCTGTTTGAACAAAAAAACACCAGGTCTCCTGACTTGTCTTGTTAGTAGTGCTTGGAGTACTAGATAAGCCCTGTTTAATTTTTATTAATTGGAGACAAAGATCTGTCACATTCAAAGAGACAAAAGTTTACCTTGATGAAATCCTCTGGATATAAGAACATTTGAGCAGCTGCTGTTTGTGGTGTTTATCAGTAAATGTGACTCTTCTGTGAGGTGTTACAACTTTTCCTTTGCAGGTGCTAATGGGCAGAGTGCCTGACAGAGGAGGAAGGCCCAATGAAATTGAACCGCCGCCTCCTGAGATGCCGCCATGGCAGAAAAGACCAGAAGCTGGTCCGCAGCAAGGAGGTGGCAGAGGAGGAAGAGGTGGCTATGAATCCTCATATGGAGGGCGAGGAGGTTATGACCATGGGGGTCATGACCGAGGAGGAAGAGGAGGCTATGACTCATATGGAGGGCGAGGAGGTCATGAACAAGGAAGCCATGATCGAGGGGGACGAGGAGGACGTGGTGGTTATGATCATGGTGGCAGAGGAGGTGGAAGAGGAAACAAACTTCAAGGAGGTTGGACAGATGGTGGAGGTGGTGGCTACCAGGATGGCAGCTACAGGGAGAGCAGCTACAGAGATGCAGGTTTTCAAACAGGTGGCTACCACGGTGGTGGCGGCGGCGGTGGCTACCAAGGAGGAGGCTATGGTGGTTACCAGTCATCTTCATATTCAGGAAGTGGCTACCAAGGGGGTGGTGGTGGTGGCTACCAGCAAGACAACAGATACCAAGATGGTGGGTCCCACAGTGACCGAGGGGGTGGCCGTGGAGGAGGGAGGGGTGGCCGTGGTGGTCGTGGTGGCCGTGGAGGTCAAGGAGGAGGTTGGGGGGGCAGAGGTGGACAGAACTTTAATCAAGGGGGGCAGTTTGAGCAGCACTTCCAGCATGGAGGTTATCAGTATAATCAGTCTGGCTTTGGACAAGGAAGACACTTCACGAGCTGAGGCTGCTAAAAACTTTTGCTTCAGCAGAGCTCACATAATAGAAACCTGGTTTCAGAGGCCTGGCTTCATCGCTGCTTGAATTAGTACAGGTTTGTATGTGGCAGGTAGAATCTCTTTGGGTGGGATGTTTCGCATTCAGCAAAGTACAACTTTCTGTAGACCTCTGCCCCCTGCCCCACCCACAACCTGTCTGAATTAAATGCATCATCACTGCCCACTGCACCCTTAACATCAACTAATAACCATGCTTTTTAGATGTTGGACTGGTTCCCTCTGCTCAAAACACTTTTGTTCTGAAACTGCCTGCTGTGTTTGCCTTTCCACTTTGATTTAGAGAAATACCAAGACCTGTCTGGTCAAATTTGTCTATTATAATACACAATAGAACTTCTGCATTTTTTCTCCCTAATCATTATTCAATTAAGTGTTCTAAAACCAGTTCTGAGTATTGCTTGCTGGCTTGCTGACCTCTTGTTTTAGTCATGAAGGTGTTATGCACACGTGTGTGTGCGCAGTGAACTCCCTCTGACAAGCAGATTTTTTACTTATATGAGCTCTACTGTTGATGCCATGTTTGGTAGCCTTATCTCCCGCTAAACAAAGTTTTCCCACCTGCTCAACTCTGAAGACTGACCGCCGCCAAAATCTGCAAAGATCATTTAAAACTAAGCTAAATTGTGAACCGATAGTGTGTGTAGGCCTGTAGTTAGGTGTAGCAATTCAAACTGACCTGCATCCATCCAAAACAAGTTGCTCCTCTTCCAAACCTAATTTTTACTTGAAATCAGCTAGAAGAAATGACAAACTGAAATTTATTTTATTTGCAAGTTAATACCACTGGCTCAGCAAATCTAGGGCAATTTGTTTTGGGGGTTGTCTTTTTAAAGAAATGCACTACGGCCTGGGAAGATTTAGTTCCTGCCTGGAGGAAGCCCTTTTATTATTGCTGCAGAAAACAAAGCCTGGCTGAGTTTGATGTTCTAATATTTGGTTGTTTGTTGTTTTGGTTGTTTTTTGTTTTTTTTTTCTTTACTGAAAGCCACATAATGCTTCTTGCTGGGTTTTTTGTGTACATAAACATTGTCAAGCTGTGAAAGAAAATGGCTGAAGGTGTGCTGTTGTACAAAAGGTGAGCAATAAAAGTATCTGTACGTTCCCTTTGCTTTAGTTTCTTTTCCTTCTTGGTAGCAAAAAGCAGTTGCTACGGTATCTGGAAATTTGTGGGAATTTCTGCCTGCTTCATCTATTTTACATTTTAGTCTATTTTAGGTGTTCTAGTCATTCAAGCCATGCTGTGCATTCTGCCCCCTGAGAAGCTGTCAAAACAGGAGTGGATGGGAGGAATTGATCTTCATTTTTTCTATCCCTCCCTCTGAACTGGTGTAGCAGCACCAGTCTCCCTTGTGTGCCACTATGTAAAGTTATTCTTAGGCTGTTTGAGCACCAGTCTTGCAGGTTATGCCCCTGTATGCTGCGTGAACGTGGTATGCTGCTTCTGGGAATTCTCCTGCTGCTCTCCAGCCCTGGGGAAAATGTAGGTTCCTGTTGCTGTGCTCGGATTGCTGTAGCAGAGGCTATGCTGATGGCAAGGGTCTCTGGCTACCTGAAGTACTCTTGGGGCTGAATCCAGGTTCATGCAGGAGGAGTTCCTTAGATTACAGAAATAACATGAGCATTTGAGAGAATCTGTAATGCTGATGTTGCTGTAAATCAAGCTAATCATGTAAATAAGCTGATAAACATGGTTTAGAACTGATTTCCCTGTATTTAATTCCATGATCAACCTGAAAATCCTGTTTAAATTATTGTGGCCGCTAGGTGCAGCTAGTGATTCATGGGTTGGAAGCGAAGGAAAGTCTTGGTGAAAGGCACTTGGGAATCTGACTTAATGTCTCTTCTGTTTTTTTATTTTTCAAACAAATTTAACAAGCCTGACAAGGGAAAAGTTTTTTCCATATTGAATCCACGTCTCTGACGGCCACCAATATAGATCTGTCTCAGCATAATACAGCTGAAATTATGAACATCTAAAAATAAATGTTGCTGCTTCACAAAGGTGTTGATGGTTTGTTACAGTGGGATGCTCCAGGGAAGATATCTTCCTTGTGGGAGAGTAATACCTTATCAGCGTTATCTGGTGACTAGCTGTGTCCGTGCAAAAATAGTGGATCTTTTAAGAATTAAGATTCCTATAACTGGGTCAGTGCTGAACTGGTAAAGGTAGCGAGACTGACAGAGTTAAAGAGCCTTTTGCTGGGAATGTAGTATCTTCAAATTGACAGCTTCTGGTTTTTTTCACACTGCTACTCACTGTAAAGAGTCTGGTGTTTTCTGTCAGTACGTTAGACTGCTGCAAACCGGTTCCTAGCAAGAGGGAACCCAGGAGGCTCTTGAGAGAGCCTATGCTTGGGTTGCATCAGCACCATCAGGGACTGCTTTCTGTGCCAGAGCTGCCAATTTCTCTGCAAGGCCAAGACTCTTGCTGCAGTGGGCGGTCTCACTTTTGCATGCTTTGACATGCTAAAATGATGCTGGGGTGGGGTAGGAGCACAGAGCTTCTATTTCCCCCTTATTCCAGCTACCCTTTTCTCCTCAAAGTATGTTGTTTCTCCACCTCCCTCTTCCAAGATTTAGGGTAAGCTGAGTCCCACTTGATTGCTGTTTCAGTGGCAAAATTAAAAAAAATAAATAATTCAGAAGGCAGCAAAACAGGAGACTTTACTCTTTCAACAGGAAAGAAAACACTTTGCTTCTGCCAGCTGTTGTTTTTCTTTATTGTTTTCTCCTAGTGTGCTGTGACATTTTTGTTCTCCAGAGAAAACACGCTTTGTATATGTGGAGAGCGCAGCTTTGATTAATGAAAGCAAACAGCCACTGCTTTGTTATTGTCTGTAGGATGCTCCGATATTTACTGTTTTCCAATGTGATTCCTGCTGCACTGGAAGGAATCTCTTAACTGGAAGCTGGGAAAGGGGAGATGGGTTGTGGAGATTATTAGGCTTGTGGTGGTTTGGATATACACGCTTGATTTCATTGTGCATCATGGTCAAAAGCACAACTCTAGCAGATCAAGAAAGCAATTAAGTAAGCAAGCATTTATACATGGGAACAAAGCGTTCTTTCTTTTAACCACGGTTATTCTTGCCACTCTTCTGAAAGCTTTAGGCATCTTGTTCTGTTTTCCTGCCTGCCTGCCTTTGACAGCTTCTGTTTCCTAAAGGCTTCATGTCCGTTCCATCTATTGGGATAACCCTCTCAGGTGATGTCACTGTGCAATAAAATAACTATGGGGAGTGGGGACACACTTGCTTTGCACATGAGGCACATTAGTATGTGACTGAAAATACTGTGATCTGTGTGCACTGTGGTCACAGCTGGGTTTTTCCTTGCAGGTGTAAGGAATGGATAAAAAGTTATTCCTTACACGCAACACCATGTGTTGCTCAGCCTTGGAAGCCTTTGTTTGCTTGTAGCTGAACCTTGAGTGGTTTATCTTTAGCATTGCTGTTGGTTGGTAATCCCTAGCTTGCTTGATGAGATTGCTCTTAGTGAAACCCCTGAAGCATTCACTTCATGGTGATGTGCCGTTACAGCTGGTGGTCCCCAGAGGGGCTCCTCTAGCTATGAGTTAGACTTCTCAGCCAGAGCACGTGGGTAACCTGCTTTATCTTGGTGGAGGCTTTGACTATGTGTCTCTATTAAACTGCTATTGGCATCTGAATTAATGGAAGTGGCAAGTGCCTCAACCAACCGCTGTCCTAATTAGAAACTAGATGCTTACCAGTCAAATACCTAAGATAGAACCGGGAAGAAGGGAAGCAAGATTCATGTCAGTAGATAGTTTTGAGATATGACGAGCTTGAAAAATCCTGTGGCATAAGAGTATTTCCTGTAATGAGTTATGCACCGGGAAAATGAAAATTAAACTGTGCTGAAGTGGGAAGAGTTGAATAGGGAGTAAGAAGATTCTCACCAAGATCTGATGACTCTTTTGGGTGTCCAAAAGGCTTGTGTGGGTTCTTAGAGTACTAGGAGTTAATTCAACTCCCTGTTAGGTTAATGAAGACCAGCACAAAAAAGGCCCTTAACTTTATGCTCATCACACATAATTTATTCTTATTTCTGCCATATTTAGGACTGCAGTAGAGAGTCCCAATGGTGTTACTGCTAAAGACTGTCAGGCTTGTGATCCTGCTTCCTCTCTGAGTTTCTGATTTCCCTTGGACAGCAGGGATGCTATAGAAGCATATATGCATTTTTAAGGAATTGAGCATGATTTAGCAGTCCTAAACAAGCCAGCTCATGCTAAACTGCAGGCTTGCTTTATCAGCCTCCTGGCATACCCTTAGAATCACACCAGTGTTGTGATCAGAGAGCAGTACACTGAGGTGAATGTGAACTTCTGTTTCCTCTCTGTATGCTCTCAAAATAATTATGTGCTTGTTTGTTTCAGGTTATGCCTTTTCAAAGGGACACAATCTGAAAAAGCAAGTGCTATTACCAGCTGCAAACGCTGTGTTCTCTGCTCTTTGGCTTAAAATAAGTCGCACCTCTAATGGCTTAACAAACAAGGCTAGAAGGGAAAAAATATTTTTCTCTTGTGTTTACCTTGTGCTTTTTACAGCTCTGAGTGCTGTCAGTGTCACTGTTTCCCCTTTATTGTCCTGTAATTTCCCTTCTTGTCCACGTGGGTCTTTCCCACAACAGAGGAGAGAAAAACAAGTACAAAAAGTAGGAAAACACTATTGTAAAACCAAAGAAAAGAGGGAGTCTGCCTGTGCTGTGGGCAGGTGGAAGGTCATAACTCGTTTTCACACATGGAGCAGAGATGAACGTGATAAGACTCTTTAAACTTTCCGGCATTGGCTTAACTCATGGAAAAATCAGACTTTTTGGCTATATTTCATACTGCCCCAGTGGTAGCCTTTTGCTGATGACTTTTCTGTCTCCTAGGACCAGATTGTCAGCAGCTGTAAACAGCACTTTAGAGTTCAGCACGTGGTTTTTCCAATGAGTTTAGCCTGTTGGCTGCAGTGCTTATTTTGAAAATCCAGTTCAGATCAGTGCTGGTAACTCAAAAACTTGTTCCAAAGTTACATCTATTTCTCCAGTGTCCCTGGGTGGGCCAACTCTGTTGTCAAGACTCTCTTGAGAAGTACTTGGAGCTATTTTTTGTGCTGTACAGCAGCCCATCAGTTAGCAGGCTGGTGCTGAATGAAGCAAATGTTAGTTAGATTTTTTTGGCTATGACTATCATGAAACAACAAGCCCTTATTTCTCCTGCCTCTTGTGTCTCCACGAAATCTGCATTCAGAGCTCCTTTCTTCCTTCCTTCCTTCCTTGCACCTCTGCTTGGGCTCCATTGGGATCCCCTTCCATTCTTGGTATCACGTAGAGAAGGGAGAGCTCTCTTAGTATGCTTCTTCCCACACTTACTCCCCATCTGTCTGTTATTTGTTCTCTGTTGTTTTATTTTTCCTCTACCCTGTGTCCAGGATCCTTCACTTGCAGCTATTTCCCATACAGATGCCTAAGGCTCTGGAACTAGTGTCCCAGGCTGCAAGGACCCTCATGTGGCTGCTCAGGCTGTCTCAGCAAAAGGCTTCGAAGCTCCCAATTAGGAAGACTTTGGGGGCTGTGTTAGGACATGCTTTCACTGTGGCTTCCACAGAGGAGTCCCTGAGCAACAGTCTGCACAGGCGACAGCAGCCAGTCCACTCTGGTTTGGAAAATGTAAAATTTTATGCAGCAGCTGCCCCTAAATTTCTTCTGCAGCTCAGTTTTTTTATCTTCTTCTGTATTGAAAAGAATCATCTTTCCCAGCTGGGGAAAGTCCATGCTTCAGCAAGCATGTTACTATCTTCTGTTTCCCCCCCCTCCTCTCCCTAAGACTTTTCACCTAGCATTAGTCCTTCTCCTTGGATGCTGCAATTATTTTGCTTAGAAGGATCAGCAGTGTGAGCCTGCAGTCTATGCTTGATCTGCAGCTGCTGCTGAGGTTGAGGTAAGCATCTAACTGAGCAAAGCTTGCTAGAGATGCACTGATGAAACCTCTACAGTGGGGTTGAAACTTAAGATGTCTATTTGTTAGTAAAATGGTCTCCCAGAAAGTGGGAGCTGCTTCTGTAGAAGATGCCACTTTTCTTGCTTAAATTTGAGTCTATGCCTTGATGTCAGTATACATGGGGGGAAAAAGTGTCCTTGAAAAGGCCTTTCTTTGACGAACATGTAGCACCTACCCTTTTAAATAGCTTAGGCAAGATGCTTGTAAGTACCCTGGGGAGTCAGTTAAGATTATCTACAAGAAACATTCTTATCCAACAATGAAATGAAGATGGGCATGGTATATGGGCCTACTAGAAAGAGGAAAGTAGGTACCTTTCAGAGCAAGAGTTACAACTAACTTTTAAAAGCAAGAAATGGGCTGAGGTCTACAGATCAAATGCTGTTTAAAACTCTTAATGTGATGATAAGAATGAAGTTACACACGAACATTTCATTTATAAAGCTTTAAAAGGTTTATCTCAACAAATCCATCAACAGCCTGGATCATAACCAAATTTCTCTATTCAAATTCTCTACCACATCATTTTCATTGTGTGCGAGCTGTATGCTGTAACGGTAGCTGTGCGGTCAGCCTGTTGTGACCTGTCACCTGACTCACCACAGGAAATAAAGACCAGATTTTTGCTAATGCCTGTTCTTTGCCCACAGCCATAAGAGCAAAGAATGCTTCTGGCCCTTTTCCTAACTTGGAAATCAGTGATCCCTGTAGTGCTTACTTTTCTGAGTGTAAGACAGTAAGATCATGTTTTGGTTTTTTTTGTTGTTTTTTTTTTTTTTCCCTATCCACAGATTTACTATCATTACTATTTGTGTCAGAAAAGAAAGGAAACCTGCAGGATTCAAGATGCAAACCTGAGCAGGTATCACGTAGTTGCAGTGCAGATTGCAGTCAAATTACCACAGAGGAATGCAGCTGTCAGTTTTGGTTAGAAAAGTCTATTAAAGTACTCTCTGGTCTTGAGGGCTTATAACTTGGTAAAGGATGCAATAACTTGAATTTTGTAGGAAATCTTATAATCAGGTTGCCTTAATTCAGAGTGTGTGCTCCCCATACACACCTATTTTGGGGGGGAGACAGGGTAAGAAGAATAATACGTGTATGCCAATTTGGAACATACCTTTCAGGTTTGAGCTTCGTGCTGTATTGTTTTTCTCTCTTTTTCCAGTTGAGGGCTGCTGTACTCCTCAAGTAACTTAATACTTCTGAGAAATACCACTTCCAGTCTGCTTTTCAGGCCATTACAGATTCAGGTGCTGTATCCCACATTAGCAAACTGCTAATTTGGAGGTTACTTTTCAGTACATTTAGTCTTAATATGTGTAGGCTGCTAAGCAGAGAAAAACATATCCCATACACATATACACACACACACACACACACTTAAAACTAAGGTGTTTATTACATGCTAGTTCTACCATAATCAGCGCTGGCAGAGAGGAACCCTCTCCATTGTGGTGTAACCAGACATATGCATAGTGTCTTGGAATTCCTTCAGTCTCAGCCATGTGCTGCCTATTTGAAGGATCCTGCCTGGGAACTGGTATCACTGTGCTGAACACCAACATGCTCACTGTAGCAATGTAAACACAGCCAAAATTCAAAACCCCAGGTGTGCAAAGAATTTCAGCATAGAGGACTTTGAAAGGTTTTTGTTTGAGATTTAGTCAACATGCACACCTACGTCTTTCCTTAAAAGATCATTACGAGCCTCTGGAAAAGGAGTGTTATTGAACAAACTTAGATGCTTGGCTTCTGCCCTTGCCATTGTTGTTGCTGGCAGACATACCAAAATGATGCAGTATATTTAAAGGAGGCCAAATATATCCTCACTGGCACGTAGAGGAAGTTTCCACAAAAGTCATACAAGAGAAAATACTGAGTGCAGAGATCTGTTCTGCTGTTTGTGTGCAGTGCTCATCCAAATGGCTTACTCGTGAGAAAATAAATAGTGCTTTATAACTCGGCTAAGAAAACGGGGCAATGGTTGAATTTAAAAGTACGAGGTACAGGAAAACTTCTCATGGCCAAATGTGGTCTGTGACAGTCCACCAGCAGCTTGCTGTATTACAGTTGTCATCTTCATTTTTCTGTGTTTCAAGGTGAGCAATCAGCTATCCTATAACCACAAGAAAACAGATATTTACATGCTAGCAAAGCTGAGCAATAACAGCACAAGGCTTTGGAAGTATGAACTTTATGGGTGACAGCAACAGAAATCAGACCAATATCCGGCCCTAGCCTGGACTCCTATATTTATCAGAATGCTAGCTCTTGTGAATCTAATGCAGAGCCCCAAACTGTGCACTGCAAAGGTAGGTCAGCACAGAATTCGGTCAGATAGATACGCACCAGGATCTTTTAATGCTTTTCAAAAAGAAAAGTGCCCAACTCCTTAAAGCACATACTGATGCCAAGAGCCAAACCCCCAGTTACAGTGTTACGATAAATGCACACTGCAGTGTACAAAATAGGTATCTATGGATGATTTGGCATTCTTCTAAAAGTGACTTTTGTGCAAGAAGCAATGGTAAAGTTGAATGAAAAAGTGTCCTAAAATCATAAAATAACCTTATGAGACCTCAGACTCTAGCAGATTTTAAACTGTCTTGGCTTCTTCTGCAACTCACCTCAGCTTCTTGTCTTTCTGTGAGGGTTTCTATTCCATTGTGATCCTGTATGTGGTGTGGGGCGTCAGCTTCTAGCTCTATATCAGCCTGCACATTGGGCTTTTCGTTCTCCCATTTTGCAAAGCCTTTGTTCTTCCCAGCTTTGCCATGGAACTTGGACTTCATTTTGGGGAAAGTATGGGAACCTGAATCATTCCAGCCTGGCTCATGCCACAGTGGTTCTGTCTGTGTTGCTTGACTGGTGGTTGCCCTCTGCAGCCGCACTGAGATTTTCCGCGAAGAGCCAGTGACAAGGGTGATAGCTCTGCCATCAAGGTCCTGGTGTTCTGCAGCAACACTGGGAAATTCAAATACTTCATCTTGGACTGAAAGAAAGAGAGGGTGGAATATTTTATTTTAGATATTCTACTTTGAGATCTTTACAAAAGGATAACTTAAGCCTGGGGGGGGGGGGGGGGGAGGGGGGGGGGGTAAACCCTGCAAATGAAGCAGTGGCATAAATAGAAATATCTATGCACTGCTTGGAAACTGATTCTGGCCATGTGTGTGCACGTCCTTCTTCCTCCATCTGCATGCTCGGGGGATAAGGCAGAGCTAGAATTGTGCCCTATGTCTCCCAGCCCCTACCCTTAAGTGGCTTATAAGAAGTACAGTTTCCCTAATTATAATTTTATTTCTTTTCAGCTGGGATGGGGGTGCCAGTACAGAGGATAGGGAGCCTCAGGCAGGAGACTAAGGGCATCACACCGTGGAAAGGGATGTAATCTGAGCACTGAACACAAGCCACAGTGCAGTGGAAAGTACATGTTCTGTGCTGTGCATTGATACAAAGGAAAACTTAAAAATGGCAGCAAGGACACTGGCCATTAGAGAGGATTCCAGAAATGGTTTAAAATAGGATTTTAAAATAGGTTTAAAAGTTTTCTCACCTGGCGGCAGAGACGGACTGCTAGGCAGAGAGCCATGGTTGCTGCCTACTGAGGTTCCTCTGGAAAATTTCCTGCATGCCAGCACAAGCAGGTCTCTGCATTGCTTATGACAGTTTGCACCGCAATCTGTAAAGAAAGGAATCATCAAATCACCAAACAGAAAGCCACAACTATCTGCTAATCCCTCAGGGCTATTAGCAGGCAGATACCAGGAAGGACTTTGAAGGAACAAATACTTTGATAGAAGGTGTGAAGGGAGTTACAGAAACTGATCATTTGGTGTGAAAAAATGCATCATTTCCATGGCAGCCATTAATAGAAATCTGGCAGCAGAAGGGAAGTGGGGGATGATATTTCATCAGAAATCAGTCTCAAGGAAGACACCTGGAATTACTGGTATGATACTGCACATGCCATGCATAAAGCTTTTCCTCCACTGTATGAATGAGTCTCCAAAAAAAAAAAAGGTGGTGTGTTTTTTTTTAATTTGACCCAGCTGGGCCCATTATAGTAAACACACTTGGTCAAGAGGCACTTTTCATCACTTGTAGACCATACAGTCTAGCTTTATCTCATTATCTACAGTGCTGGGGTAAGCAGCAGACCTGAACAGATGAATGAACTCCCTCTTCCTGCCAGCAGTGTCAGAGGTTCAAAACACAAGATGACTGCTCTGTGCTCACAGAAATCATCCATAATTGGTGCAGCACCCAGTGATGCTGGCATACAGAGCAGCAGGTAGCTGCTGCAACAGAGGGCAGGCACTAGCTGCACTTGTTGACCACTTTAAGATCTGTGTGAGCAGCTCTGCTCTCTTACTCTCATACTCTGTTGCCTATCATATTGAGTCTATAGAACCACTGTTGCTCTCTCTCCCCTGGGCCACTGTTACAAGCAATGATGCAGGACAGAGCTCAGCTTTCAGATCTCAAGTTGAGTTTACAGGGCTGTTGTGACAAAACCCTATCTTCCTTCCCTCAACCTACCAGTAAAAGTATTGACTGCAACTAGCCCTTTCGTAGCTGCTCAGATGACAGTAATCAGGAATAGCTGAATTGCATATGCTGGTTTAGCCATGGACATTTTCTTCACCCCTCTCTGAGGAAGAAATGTTCATGGGTGGAGAGGGAGAGAAGAATATGGTGTATCCTAAAAAACAGTCCTGCCAATTCTTCACACTTCCTAAAAAACAGTCCTGCCAATTCTTCACACTTCTGGAAGACAGTGTAAGACTAAGGGAAATGAGTGCCCCAGCGTGAATGTTCCCCTGTGAATAACTGAAATGCAACTACAGCTGTGAAAATCAACAGTGCCCTTAGCCGGAGCTGGCCTGCTTGAGAAATAAATAGGTCCAGGACTTCAAAGCCAATGAGGACCAACAATGTCATTCTTGGTCTGATCTACTCAATATGGTGCAAGTACTGCACAAGAAATTAAACATTTTATGAAAACAACAAACAGAGAGGGCTATAAGAGCTCTAGGATTTTTTTTAAGTTGAATGTCTGCAGAAGATCTTGCAATGAGATCTGCTGGGCAGGCTAGGAATTACGTATTTCTCTATTTCTAGCTGAGCCACTATTGCAGTTAGGCTTCACTACAGGCATGCGGATACACATGACAGACAGACCTTTTCCTGACCCCAAGTTTCAGGAGATATATTTCAGGATGTCTCGGTGTTAGGATGAAGACACTTGGTTTTCCAAGATGCAAGGTCTTTTCTGGTAGAAAAATGACACCTCATGGAGTCAGTGGCTGCTTTGGACCTTTAGCTCACAGAACCTGTGTATTCCTACTGGGTGCTTCATAGCATACCAACAGTCACTGTTCACAAACAGTACCAAGTGTATAAGCAAATTTTGGATGAACAGATGTCATTCTAGTGAAAAATACAGTTGTTCCACTTGTGCTAAAACCCACCCATAGCTTGAAAAAATCCGTGCAATATTTATTTACCTTTGCATTTGTAGCCTTGTTTGATTATACCCCAGAGCTGCAAAGAAAGATAAAAGAACGTCAAGGAATCAGAAAAGAAAGCTGGAAGGAAAACAAGGTCACAATGAGGAAGTACCAATGGCTACAAAAGCACAAACAGGATACAACTGCTCTTAACACCCTTCCTGTTAGGCAGACCTCCCCCTCTAATTGTGATAAGACTTGTGTGGCTTCCCCCTTATTTCTGCTACTTACAGTGGAACTACTGGAGTAGGAAAGACACAGATGACATCTGCTTCCAGAAATGGGTGAAAAATTGCCATTATATCAAACTTACTGAAACCAGAGGAGCATATTATGCTTTTAGGCTCACTTAATGTCATCTGCGAGGGAATTTCCAGTGTACATCCATTCTCCAGATACATGCATGGCCCATGCCATTCAAACACAGCAGAAGAAAAGAACCATTGGGGATATTAGGTTCTTGGTTCCCATACTGGTCCCCAGCACACCCAGCCATAGCAAGCAGATGTGTCTGCCTGACTTTTTCCCGTAAAAAAGGTTGAAGATTGATTGAAACAGGCAGAAAAGCCGCTCCATTCCATCTTTGCCACCTCCCAGAAGCTGCCCTTGTTGATGTACATAACAACCAACTGCTAAGCTTCCAGGAGGCAGTGTGTGCGGTCCCACTTTTGGGAAGCTTCCGCTGCAACATGAGCAGGATTGCTTGGAAGTAGGAAAATTCCCTGGCAAATCATTATCTATGCACTCAGAAGCGCTTTGTCTACAGCCATGACATTATAAAAACAAGCATTTTCACTCTGAGAGGCAGAGAGAGGAAGGGGCAGTTTCTCTGGCCATAGCATTAAAGGAAAAAGATCGGGGACTACAGTGTCTGCTTATCCTGACCTCATTCAAGACATTACCAGGGAGGGTGAGCATATCCAGGTAGTTGGAACTGCACGTGGCTCATCGTATTTATAAGAACCTGCACAGTGTGCTAGAGGGTGAATATGGTCATTAAAGAAAAGTTCGAAAAGAAAAGCTGGAGAACATTTGTAATACAAAGGAGAGAGAAAAATGAACAAAATAGGAAGATTCTGGGTGAAAGAAATCCCATGCACTGCAAAGAAGAATTTGCGAGAAAAAATGGGTGCTTGGAGGAAGTAAAATAGATTAGACAGGGTAGTAGAAAGGTGAATAAAAGAACAGAAAGGACAACAGGGAAGAAAGGTCCATAGAAAGCCTGCTGCTTGCTGTTTTCCTGCTAATGCTGTATATATACACACACTGAATGCAGTCACTGTGGTCAGGCAGTAACAGTGAAGCCCCTCAGCCCCCTCTTGGAAGAGCAGCAGCATTAGGAAGAGCAGGACTGTAGCTGCTCAGCTTTACATGATTTTTCCCCAGCTCGTTTTGCCAGGATCACTATATGAGACATGGACTGTCGTTTCTTTAATTTCTGCTCTAATCTGTTCCTACTGAACAAGGTAAGAGGACCTCTGCAAATCTGTATTATAAAGCTTGTCAGGGTGGCTGGTTACCTACCCTGCCAGGCGGTGCAGTGCGAGCTGTGAGTCGGAACTGTGGCTGGCCATGGGCATATCAATTTCATGCTGCTTAATGGCATTAGGTTTTAGCCTGACCTTTAAAGTTTGTATCATTTTAATAACAGATATTTTATTGGCTACTGCATGCATTGCACTGTCATGTCAAGTCATCCTGTTGCACTGTCAGTGCACATTATTCTGACTGTGAATGAGTGCCTCAGTTTGAAATTAGGTTTCCACCCGTGGATGAGCAGCACTGAAATGCAGAACAAATATGCAGCATATTTGTAGTTGGTTCCTGTCCTATCAACCCAAGTCATCCACAGGACAATGCCAATGACTTCAGTGAGTTCACAGGAAAAATGACCTTATTTCTATTTCCTGTACAACCCCTTCCTCATTTGTATTCCTGCACTGGCTGTAATCAGGGAGACATGAAAAATCCAACAATGGCCAATTAGAAGATTGATGCAGGAGAAAAATATCTGGTGGAGAGGGCATTGCAAGGCAGTCCCTGGGCCTTGCTGTGCTATGGAATCCTTCCAAACATGAACTGAGTGTCACAAATGCAATGACGTCTTCCTGAGGCTGCAGGCAGCCTGAAACAATAGGCTTAGGCCAGTGACTGCCTCTGCCCCATCAGTCTGCTGGAGCTGTCAGCTCAAGAGCCCACCAGCATGCTCCTGAATCTGCACTGACCACGTTGCCCCTGAGGCTTTTGCAGTTCTAGCCAAAATAGGTGGAATTCCTTCTTCCCTGAGGCCTTGATCAGCAGTTGTGATAGGGACCATGAACATCTGAGTAAAACCAATGTGTTGCAAAAAGAAATGAGCAGAAGATGGGAGCATTGACAAGAGCAGGAACACCAGAGCTGGGCTGAAAGGAGGCACATTTTTGCACACAGCAGGGCTGTTATTGTTACTTTCAACCACAAAGAAACATTAAATAGTGGAAAAGTTCACATAGTACAAGCTGGAGATTTGGCCACTGATAGCAGAGGCAGATCTGCACTGGAGAGCAGGGACCATGTTCTGAGTTTACACGCTGTACACGGGCCACACGCAAGTGGAGAACATGGGCCTCTGCCCTAATTGCTTAAGCTGTCTAAATGTGGACATGTTGTTTCAGCAGGGTGTGTACATTAATGTAACTGCTAAATCGTAGTAATTCCTTTTTCTTTACTATACTTGGTTTGAAGTGGAAGTTGGAGGACGTTTACAAGCAACACAAATGTTCACAAAACCAGTAATTTCCCAGCTATGTACGAAGCCCCCTAATAAGTGGCATCTGCTAAGTTATGGCTGAGAAAAAAAGCAAATAAAAAAACCTCCAACAAATAAATTTAAAAAATTCTTATTGTACAGAACTGCTGGAAGCACTTCTGATTTCTTGACCAAATTACAAGATCTGTTAATTCAATAGAGAAAGGATTAAGGCTGTTATGGCCATTCAGAGAATTATGAACATAGCTATGTTGCCATGTGCAATTTCCTGAGAAAGAATGGCTTTTGCCTCATCTACATCCTCTGTTCCAGACACTCATTTTCCCTTGAGCTTGTTTACATGGGAAATCAAGCCAAATTAAAGAACTTAAGATAAACCAAGTAAAGCCATTCATATGGTCTCTAATATCCTTTAGCTAACATAATTTTATTTTTTCCCCTGCAACAGTAATTCTTACAAATGCAAGTATTCAAGAGCCACTAAAAAAAACCTGGATGGCACAGCTACAACATGAGTAAATGTTTTGTGTTTCTAAATGCAGTGAGGTATTTGGCCATGCAATCCATGGACCCAGTTTCATCCTGTCTCTACATTAAAGGGTAAAACATGTGTTTAAGATATACTATTATAAAAAACATACTTACAAATCCTGCACAGTGCTCACAGAAAGTTGGTTTAAGATAGGTCATCTCTTGAAAGTTATGAATAAACCCTGGTCCCATTTTACACTGGAACTGCGATTTAGCTCTCAGAAAGTAAGCCATCATTTCTTCTTTGCTTATAAGACCATCTCTGTTAGGGTAAAAAAAAATGTAGAGTAGATCTTTCACTGCTCATGGCACTGAACAATTCAAGATTTTCTCATTGCAAAAAGCATTCAGCACACAAAACACATTCTTTGAAAGAGCTGCAACAGTCCTGGCAAAAGAAAAAACCCTTAGAGTCTCTGTGGTTCTTATCCTTCATTAAACAGCAAACACAACTAATAGCATGGACCTTGGTTTCTCACCTGTTTGTGGTATCAGAGCACAGACCAGGCCATTAAGTAAAGGATCTTTACTTACTGCTCACACAGACCAAGTGGTTGTGCCCCTGGCTGACCACCAGCCTTGACAGTCAAAGAGATTCTGGACAAGAATTATCAAGCCCAACTGGCTAGGAAATATATATTTTTTATATATATATATATATCTCCTAGAATATTTGTTACCTTCTCTCTGCTACATACATTCACTTCCCATGTTCCATACACAACATACTTGTTTCATCAGTCTGATGTTTGGTCTGGATACAGCATCTCCACTGCACTCAAGGGGTTTTGACTCAGTCCTAGCAGGAATTCCTCATTAAGCTATTACATAAATGATTTTTATAGTACCAGGTAAAGCAGAACTCCAGCCTGGTGGCCTTGGAGAACCAACTACAGCATAAGAAGTTAAATAAGAACAGAAATCAGCCTTCAGTGATCTTCAGTTCCTTAAGTGAGATGTCAGACACAAGAAGCTTGGAAGACACTATTTCTTCTGGTTTTCATTTGTTTTTAAATTGAAGAAGAGAAAAAAAAAAATGAAACCAAAGAAATCTCCAAACTTACTGGTCTTTGTCCAGCACACAGAAAGAGTCCAAAAATGGGAAGTTGGCAGCTATACTTTCGAAGTCTTCTTGAGAAATATAGCCATCGTGGTCATGATCGTAGTTCCTAAAGACAGACTGGGAAAAAGAAAAAGAAATTATTGTCCTAATATCTAGCCTATCCTGAATCTATACCAGCTCTTCAACCTTATAGTTACCTGTAACATAATGTTTAACATTACTAATCAGATGCTCTGCGGCCTTGTTTTATTCCTTTTATTCCTACCTGGTACTTCAATATGCATATTTATTGGACTGTAGGGGAAAAAAAAGGCTAATTTTTAAAGAAAACATGACCTCAGTATTTGTCTAGTGATGGTCCTCCACACCTCTTCAGATGTAATTATTCTCGCTTTATTTTTAATCCTTATTGGAAAAGTCACCAAAATGCTGCCCCATGTGACATATTTCCCCCTTGCTTCATTAAGTATGCTTTTTAATCACACAAAAAAAAGAGAAATAAAACAGAACCAACCCAAGAGCAGCTTTCCCATGAGTATTTCAGATGTTTTTGCCTTCACTTCTCGTTTAGTTGGTCACCTCTGCTCTGCCACAGAACTGTTTCAATTTGATTTGTTTACTACTACTTTGACATCCAGATCATGAGCACTTTGTATCTAGCAACCATTCATTCCCATCAGCCCACCCCAGCTAAGTAAAATAAGACATGGGATCAAATATAAAAGCTTGCATAAAGTGATGGAAGCCCTCCTTAGCTGCTAAGAAATTACTATATTTTGTCTTACTAATTGCAGAGATGTGCACAGGGGCGTTAAAGCTGGATGTGACACTGATGGGAAAAACATGTGCATCAAAGTCAATATGATTATCTGAAAGACAAGCATAAATTCTCTCATCATATTAAGATTTGGTTGACAAAGACAAGAATTTAATACACTGAGACCTCTGAAAGGTGTTTGCATTGTTCTTATTTGAATGAGAATGTGAAGAAGTCTATTTCTAAGCATCTATCAAATGACTGTTAACTGATGACTGGCAGGCCTCAAGGATACATCATCAGCAAGGAACCAACAGGCAAACCCAAGTAGTACTCAACTTTTTTAGTAATAAAAACAATGGTTTAAAGAACAACTCAAAACAGATAATAGATGACAAAGACTGGAAAAATGGAGACAGTTGTACAGAGTAGTATGAGCCTCTTGGTAAACTGTATCCATAAAAGCCCCAAGCCATGTTTTAATCCTGTCAGTCTCAAGACCATATGTCCTGAACCAGTCCAAAATTGTGGAATAGGGGACCACATCTCCCCCACATGCAGAAACAAGAACAACCCCCCCCACCACCACATTCCAGAAAGATTAAGGAGTTGCGACAGACTTCCTATTTAAACAAGCGATCAAAGAGAGTTTTGGATGTGAAGTGATTTTTATCAACACATATGGCACTGACAAAAGCAATACAGAAACAGTATGTGCAGTTTTGGCATCCTGCATTAAGAGATAAATTAAACTTTTTTTAAAAAAGAGCATATACAAAAAGTAAACCACAAGATGTATTTGAAGCCTGAGAGAACTGAAGACTTTAAGTTATCTTAACAACATAACCCCAATTAATGACCTGTAACATAGACAAGGTCAGAATTTAATAGCTCTTCCCAGACTTAGTTATTAATCTGTAAAAAGCAGAAGGAAATCTTGCTTCGTTATCTACAACACATTCCTGGTTCCTCTGCATGCTGCTCACATCCCTAAAAGTCCCTTACACACCAATACAGCAGGGCTCAGTCTCTCCAAAGGAACCTGGGAGTGCTTGGTTTTGTTTGCATTACCTAACACGTCACCTTCCAAACTGAAGCTGGAAGATCCCAGCTGTAGTTCTTCATGACCTCATGTCCAGATTTTTAAAGTGATACCAAGACAACGCTTTCTTTACCATACGTAGTATGATTTGGGGAGTCAAATGACAGCAAGTTGAAAACCAGAAAACAGGTTTCCAGAAACCTTCTCTGGACCTAATGCATGAGTCCTTGTTTCTAGGTATTTTTGTTTCCAGCTGTCTGTTTCCAGACATAAACTGTGTGACTAGAGCTGAGAAAACTCAACTTTGCCCTCTGAATTTATATTTGCTAATTGAATTCATTGAACAGCAGTCAGGCTTTGGATGCTTCTGAAAGTTTGCTCCTTTGTATCAAGAAACCTGTTTACTAATCCCATCACTGATTGCAGGAATAAAAAAAATATTTCTGAAAGTATCAGCAAAGGCTCAGATTTGTTATCTGATGTCTGATTTGTTATTTGATGTCTAAAATTCATCCCAACTGTAACAATCCCTCGAAAAACTTGAAATTAATTATAATGATGACAATTTCAAAGCAGTTGTTCTCTTTGACCAGTATATTCTTCCAAATACTTACATCCACCAGCTTTCGTATGTGCTTGTTAATGACGGTAGGGTCGGGTTTTGGTACCACTCCAGACGCCCACTCCAGTGGCACTACTGGCTTATTAGGTGTCGTCGGGGAAGTCGGCTGCTGAGAAATGGATCAGAACACAGAGATATTAAAAAACTGAATTATGAAATTGAAATCCCTGCTAAAAGCAGCTCTATATGTTGGAGCTGCAACCACAGACTACTGGAGTCCCTGTGCTGTAAAAGCTTAGCACAACATTGGGCAAGATGTTGCAGTGAGACTCAGTGGAATGGGGAAGGAAGGAAAGTCTCTGGACACAGTGGGCATCAGAAATAGGTGAGCAGACCTTGAGGAACTCACCACCATGACACAGCCTGGCCCCAGCTCCCTGCTGGAGGGACCGTGCCCAGGAGCCACGTGAGGGACTCCGAAGTCCTGAGTAAGTTAACACTCCTTCTCTGTGCAGCACCAAGAAGAGAGCATGATGCAGAAGCAGGGGCAGAATTGTGCTCGACAGTCTCACAGGTTTCCAGATGAGACATGCCAGGATGCACAGCTTAATTTATCTAGGCAGCCTGAGCAGAAGGGCTAACCTTTGACTTGCTGTGCAGATAACACCAGCCAGACTACTTTATTTTGAAAACAGCTTGGTTTTGACAAAACAGTAGCTGACAGCTCACTTGATGCACAGAGCATACAACCTGATTCCTGCCACGCCACTATGGTGCTTTGGGAGAAGCTCTGGCACGCAGCTCAGCTTCTTCAAGTAGAAAATATAGGACAAATCTGAACAGTTTCAGGTAAGGCTTCAAAAATGACCAGTTAGCATGAAAAATGCTGCAAGGCATACTGGCCTTCTCCTGCATCTGCCACTGGACATCTAGCAGGTGAAGCAGTGTCAAGCAGAAAAAATTCAGCATGGTTTAGATGAGAAGGGAGATGGGCTACAGCCTTAGAAGGCCTCTGTATTAGCTGATAAGCAAGAAATCTGGGTCTCATATGTCTCCCTTTAAAATGGTGAGAGTTGAGAGGGAGATAATTCAGTCACGTAAAAATGTTACAGTTATTATTGTGTATAACAAACGTATTGTAGACTTTGATATTGAGACAAAAAAACAGTCACAAGGCCATACTCTACTGTGTTTGGTAGGAAAAGAAAAAGGACATGTTAATGGGTTGCTTTATTAATTTGGCTTTTCCTTATTTAATTGTCAGAACAGCTTTTATCAGTTCCTCAACAGCTCTTGACTCAACACACAAATCTGCACGAGTAAGTTTGGGAAGAAAAAATCCCTGTATCCACAGAATTCAGTATCAAGAAGAAATATAGTGAACTTGGATATTCAGTTTTATATGCCAAAAGCACTTAAAGAATGTTTTAATCCTAAAATTAATGTCACCATACAGCGATGGACCAACGTACTGGCAAGAGTTTTTGCTCTAAAATTATGCAGAAATGCATAAAGATGACACGTTACATGATAACATGTAACATGCCGGTATTGTGATATTCTTACAGCTATGGTCAGAGAAGAAATCAGAAATGTGCCTTCTTTTAAAAAAATCTTGGACTAAAGGGATTCAAAGCATCAGTATCAAAGTGTCAGGGTAGTGCTAGACTGCCAAATCTTCACAGAGAGCTTTTAGCTCCTGCTGGTCTGAATGCACAATGGCAGAAAGAGACTGAATCCACTGGAGCATTCCTCTTTCTTCTGGGCTATTTCATTTGAAGCCTCATTTAATTTTTATGTTTTTTGTCAAGCTGCAAAGAAAACTTCACGTTACTGCCCACTAGCTAGAGGGAAATGTCAGCTCCTCCTATTTCACTCATAGACTTGTATGAACAGCCATCATTTTATTCATATATTTGAATTACATGCTATGAGGAAAGGTACTAACCATTGTCCAGAGACTAACTAGTTGAATTTATTGAATGTTCAGAAACACTGTATCTGGTCATGCTGTTTGTGATTCAGCCTGTATCTCCTGTCTGTTTCACTGGCACAGGGATAATGGTATTGTAGACTGAAAAAGCATTTTTCAGATGGATGCAAACAACTGCGTATTTTGGTGTTGAAATAAATTCTACTCAAAAATAAAAAGTCTCTGCAAGTGTGTCTTCAGTGGCATAACTATCAGGCAGAGCTGCCTTCTAGCAAATAGCTGTACTAGTAAAAACTCCCAACAAGATGATAACTAGTGCACAGGATAAAGCAGGACAGTTTAACAGGGAGATGCTATACTACAACTGATAGTCAGTCTTCTGTATTTTTTTAGAATGGTACACTGACTGGAGAGTCTCTTCCCAGTTTAATAGAATGAAAGTGTCACTCAAGTCCCCATTGACAGCAGGCTCATATGTTAACAGATCAACTCCACTTTTGCCTTGAAAACGACTGCAGCAGCCTGAGGCACTTCCTCTGCAGAGCACCTGCATGGGAGTTGTACCCATACAACAATAAATCCAGCAGCAGCTGGAATGATATAACTACGCTGTCACATTGCCTTTGACAAATCTTTCCACATACAAAAGCTCTACAGATTCTTTCCCCTCTAAAATATCTTGTGTGCTTTGGCACTCCATCAGAGAAGTATACTTCAAATAGTCTGGCTTCTGTAGATTCAACTGTAGCTTTCTACTCATCAGGGTGCTGCAACAGCTCCATGTCACTGGTTATTCGTTGATCATCATGCAGACGTCTCCCACAATTTCTGGGTATTGTTAAAGTTTACAGCACTGTTTATATTGGTTTTGTCCTTCTTAAAGCACAGGCTGGAGGTCAAAGCAGCAAGGTGATAATTTTCTTCCTTTACGGTAGTAGCCCATTAGTCCTTCACAACATCGAGCTGTAACAATTCAGCTTTGCTGGCAGTAATGGAAACATGAGGGAGCCAGAATGACTGTGATAAATGGGAACTGTTGTGGTCAAATCCTATCTAACAAGGATTGGCGACTCAGTAATGAAATTCCAGGTGTTCAAACTGAGTTAGTGTTGACTATGAAAATATTCAATAACCTCCTTACTATAGCTCATCATGCCCCATTGAAAGCACACATACATAGTCCTCAAACTGGTCTCCAAGACAGGTAAACTATCTTAAAACACAGAGAAGCCCTATACCTGGAAATTAAGGGGTTTTTCTTCTTTGTTTGCTTGTAAAAATACTTCAAAAACATAAAACCCACTGTAATGAATCACCTCAGACTACTGGACTCTGCTCTCACACACGGCTAAGCATTTACAGCTGTCCTTAGTTTCTGCTGGTGTCAGACTTGAGGGGGATCAGCCTGAGAGCATCATGTGCTTGATACAATAGGTAATAAGGATGTTAATGCACTGATGAAATGCTCAGGGGGAAAAGGAGTCCCTAAACTTGGCGATAGTAATACTTCAAATGAAAAGTCATCTGTTAATCTGTATCCTCAGACTTACAAAGCATAATAAAAAAATGCATCAATGCAGCATTATCTTTTGTTGCACGCACTAAAAAAATAAATCTATCCTGAGATGTTTAAACATTGCTTGAGAGCCCAAGATGCAGTCAATTCTGCATAAGCAAACAGTTTATAGAACAGCACAGCTAATGCTGTGCCTTACCTAAAACAAAACTTTGGACTCAGTGTTGTTTTATATAACTGCACCAGTGTCCAGAAAATGAAGTAATGGTCATGCAATAAATAATTGATTTAAGCTTACAAAGGGTATCTTCATATAAAGCAGAACTATGTTTTCCAGAACTTGAAGAGGTTTTGTTGAAAAATAATTAATAATGAAGTCTGGCATGGTTTGCTATTTACTTCTCCCAACATGCACTAAAACCTATAAATAGTAACTGTGTCTATTACACAAGCATGCACACTAAAAGGCTTTATGTGAATACAAATAAGAAAACTCATTAACTGTCATTTAAAAAATTAATCAATTGCATGCAGTTAAAATAAGCAATGTGAAAATGCAGTAAAAGAGGACCTACAGATCTGGAGTTCCTTGGTTCCAGCACCAGTGAGAGCTTGTAGATATCATCCTCAGTGTGATAGAGGTCCAGAGACAGCTATGTGTAAGAAAGAAAGAAGATCAGTAATATTTATTAGACTGGGTTGGTTATGACAGGCTTGTAATCAGAGATATACCTCCCACTGAAGCTAAACAAAAAGTTTTGCTACTCGGAGCTCAAGATACACACTGAAGCTGCTTGCATCTGCTGGGAAAGTAGCTTTTCACAAAGCTAACATAATTCCCGCTTGGTGAGCCCATGTTGCTGTTCATGCCTATACTGAGCCAAGCAGGCACTGTACTCGAGGGCTGTCACAACTTGAATCCCAACATGCTGAGTGAGACTGCGTGCCGACCTTCTCCAAAGAGGGACACTGACATCAAAGTCCACCCTTATGCAAAACACTCTTCTTCTAGCAGTTCAATGGTCATGACAGATCTCAGAGAAATAACCTGGTGAATGCAAAAACTGCAGGAAAGAAGTTGTAAAGAGGCTGGGCTAGGAGTACTTCAGATTGTCTTCTGGTCTAATTTTGTTCCTGAAGTAGGGTCAGAGTACTGCAGCTCTTCTACAGAGATCAGCCCACACAGCAAAAGTCTCTCTGGAAAGCCCTGGGCAGCAGCTGGCCATTAGGAGGCTGGGAGAGGCAAGCCAGGTTTGGCACTGCTGTTGATGCACCAAGTGCTTCCTGAACATCAGTCCCAGTTACTTTAGCCCAGCTCGGCCTGTTCCTGAACCCCTCTCAGCAAGTAAGGCAAATTTCCTTTCAGCTTCTCTCTTTAGATAAATGAAAGACTTTTCTTCCATGTGCTCATTCTTTTCCCTAGAGGATTTATTCAGAGAAAAGGAGGGGCATAAATACACTTAAAGTAAGAAAAATCTGTTTGTTTTTACTTTGGCAGCTGTGTTCTTGTGCCAAGGCAGGTCTGCAGTAAATTCCTCCTTGCTTGGAGTGATGAAGGAGAAAAGTAATCAACACTGTGATTAATGTTTTGCAATGAAAGGAAATGAACATTGCATGCTTCCTGTGATCGTGCCCCTACATTAATTGGCTTTGGAGTAATTGACATGATTTGAAGTTAGCATCTACCTTGTAAATCCCCAATTAAGCTGACTGAGTTAAAAGGATGTTTCCCAGCCACAGATAGAAATAGTACTGACTAAATGACTGTGGCAGAAGGTTATTTTTAGAGAACCTGAAGTGCTGAATTAGTAACAAGCAGGACAGGCAACACCATACTACAGAACCGCTTCTAGGAAGCACCTTCTTGTAGGCAGAATTTTGTGCAATAAGTAAAAGAGGAGTCATACCTTTCCCGAGACAGGTACACATCCCAAAGTGAATACGTGGCTTTAGAGATGTCTGGATTTTGCACTATTCATTTTGTCTAGCTGTAGCACTACATTGATTTTTGTGCTTTATAATTTGGTTATGAGCACCAGTGAAAGCCTGAGCATCCTGCAGGTTTGTTCACCCAGCCAACATGCTGCTGTCACAGGGGAATGTAAGGACCTGTCCTAAAGATAACAATAGATCCAGTACCTGCTGTAACAAATGTCATATACATATTTATTCAGTGATTGTATTCTTAGGTTCCTTGGTGGTATAAAATAAACAGAACTCAGCTGGAGCAAACGTTATCAGATCAGACTGGACTGACATCAGAACTGCTAATTCAGAAGGCCTTGCCCTGTTCCTACTAAAGAGCAGAGTTTTCTCAGCAGGCCAGATGAGCAGGGTGTGGATTTGGAGATGGAAATGCATTGGTATTTACTGAGCAAGTTTATATCTCCCCCTCCCTGAATTATCTGGCCTTATCCTAAGCAGCAGTTTTAACTTCATTAGGCACGTGTAAGCCCAAACAGTGGACAAGGTATTGTCTAGTACAGAAGCTTCAAATACTAGCAAAAAAATTACAAGCATGATGGCAGTTATATAAGCTTTCATGTTATATTCTACGTACTGTTTTGCTCTGACAGATAAACTGTAATAAGAATTTTCCTAGGACAGCCTTTACAGCAGGTGGCAGTTTCCATTCAAATTTGACTTTCATTGCTCTCGTACTTTTCCAAGCAATTTTGTAGAGGGGAGGGGAGGGTGGATTGAGGAGGGTAGAGGAGGGATCAGAAAGGCATGGCTTCTTTTTTTTTTTTGTAAGTGGAACTTACTGAACACAAGTTAGGGAAGGTGACTTTCAATTTGGTTGTTTAGATATTTCTCATTCTCTTCACTAGACTGTACAAATGACTGGGACTTTCCAGTCATTTGCATATAGTCTCAGAACAGGTTAGATAAATAGCTGTTAAGACTTAAAAATAGTGGGGGGAAAATGGTACCACCAAGTAAATTCTAACATAGTTAGTATAAATATACTGTAGACTAGTTGAAAGACTGAGAAGCTCTTCCAATCCACAGAAAGTGATGAAACATTTACCTACAGGCTTTTATTCATGTTGTGAATAAAAACGATGTGGAAATACTGCATGGCAGGTAGGGAAATCCCTTAAGCATCCTTACCAAATGTTAAGTTTTCTAATGATGAAAATGTCATTAGAGCTATTATTCCTCTCTAGTGCAGTGCTAAGCTCGTGCTTAGGTCCTCTTTTACTACTTCAACTTCTTAGCTCCAGTTTTTGGGTGGCAGGGACCAGTTCAAAAGCAAGTACAGGGTCAGTGGAGGTGGATTGAGTGTGGCCAGTAAAGCAGGAAAGGAGGAAGAACCATACAGACTAGGAGCAAGCAAGCACTAAGATGTGAGTCCATCTTCATGCAACATGCTCTGGCTCACCAGCAGCTGAACTGTGGCACATTTACATCTCTTGCCTGCATAACTCAGACTCATTTTACACACCTCAAGGGAAGAGTCACATCACTAAAGCTCCCCCTCAGCTTTTGCAGTCTCCTATACAAGTAAGGCTGGCATTTGTCTCACTGCCCTCCATACAACAAAACTTTGCCTTGTTTGTGGCATTTTAACTTCCATGCACCTAAAATATGCTTCCAATAGCACCTGAAAAATACCTGTAAGACCCTTGACCAGGTGACCTGAAGTTTACTACCAAGTCCTTGCCCCAGCTTTTAAGCCAAGCTCTCACTTCATAGCTCTTACCACAGTCTCCCAAAACGTCACCATTTCGAAAACACTTTGAAGGCATCAGCACCTCCAGAGTGGATGGGCCTCCATCACCGGAAAAGAGAAAGCCCAGGGCAAATTCCCACATGCCCATGAAATGCCCATTTTATCTTTTTGTGCAAGTTGTTTTATTAGCAAACCAGGACCCAGTGGTTTACTTGTCAAGCAAGCACAGGGCAGGCTGTTAGCACTTGCTAAGTGTGATGTAAAAGGCAACACTGCAAGGGATGGAGGCCAGTCAAGAGATTTACACGTTGCTTATCAAGACAAACACCTACTAAAAGCCTGCCTGGATAGAAATGGCTTAATGGGAAAACAGCAGAAGTGAACAAACAGTTGGGTCAGCTGATTCACACACAAATGAAAAGCACTCCACACATTTATGTATATTTACTAGTTTTGAAAGCAAGTTTCTTTAAGTAAGTTAAAGATGAGAAAAAATTTTACAGCTTTCATTAGAGAGGGAATACCTAGAAATAAATAGAACAGTTATTTCTTCAGGCTCTGAAGACTGAGGATGACTTTGGCAGCAAGGGAGGCTAAATCTGGTAAAAGACCATTTGCATGTAGCAAGGTCAACTATTTTTAGTCAGTTCTCGTCAGCTTTGGGCCGTGATCTTAGCTTTCTTCTCCTCTTTCTCTCACCCCAGCCTGCAATTTAAAACTTTCTTATTAAAAAGATTGACAAAAACATTTCATCTACTATGTAAGTTCATTATTGCTGTTTAAGAGACCACTGTAAAAAACCCCATACTGTATTCATATGTACATTACAGGACAAAACCTATACACTGGAAGAAAAGTGAGAATATTCGTAATATTATGATAGGTACCAAAATTCAGATCCAGGAACCTTTTGTAGAAATTTGTTTTTATCCTTTCCAGGAGTCACCATCTTAAGTCAAAACTCCCACACTATCAAACCTACTTGATTCACAACTACAATTCCAATGACTACTATGAGGACAGAATTACCCTCAAAAGGTTTTAGGACACCTACAGCTGCCTACCTAGGATACCTATGGTTGTCTCCATCATTACTGAAAGGTGCCACCATGGAATCATACTAACAGGTAAAAAGCAGCACAAGTTAATTTTAACCCATAATCAGGTCTGGAATCAACATTGCATCATGCAGCTTCATTTATTTGCAATCAGATTGGCTCAACTTGCAACCAAAATCAACACAGTTACATTAGGAACTGATACATCAGAGCATAGTAAGTGAAAAAGTACTTGTCACATACGGAATTACTTCTCCTGGGAAATAAAACATACTGAATTAAATATTATGTAGACATAAATAAAATCCATATAATTTTGCTAAAAGCAAACAAAACAAGGAAAATATTTTAAAAACTGAAAACCAGGTAAAATGCAGAAACTCAGGTTGATTTAATGATGGGAATGAACCTGTGAAGTCTTAGAAAAATTTGAAGCTTTCTGCTCCTTTTGGAAAGCAGGCTGTCATCCAAAAGAGAGAACAGCTAGTGAAAATGTCAGGAGTGGTTCAGCTTCCATTTCTCACTTCACATTGTCTAATTTCTGCCCTTAGGGGCTCAGTATCTTACTGCTTAGTTCTCTAAAACCTGAGGTTCCACTTCCCCCTACCCACAGCCAAGCTTGTAAGAAACTATGAACTTTTAGAAACAAGCAGGGAGGGAAAGAGTGGCACTAGATAAGAAAGTGACACTCAATACCAACTAAAACAAAACAAGGTAATAAATATCTGCCTTTATAGTCTAATATTTCAATTAGGTGAGTGTTGCAGTGGGCAACACACAGTCCCTTCTCCTCCCTGTCCCACTAACTGTGATTAGGACTTGTTCCCAGATTGCTTCATATGAAGTGCAATACGAGGTCTTCCTATTCTCCCAAACTTTCCCATTCCTCATTACGATGAATTTGTAATTTGTGCATGCAAGTTTCAAACCTCCCAAAATGTAGCCATTGCCAAGGGGAAAAGAGAGGGGAAAGAGCAGGGGTTTCAGGGGCTGTTTAACACCATTCAAGAGCTTTTTTTTTTTAACTGGATAGGAAGAGTATTGTGTTGCACTCAAAGCACAGGGGAGTAAGAAGAGAGTGACGGCCAAGTTGGAACATGTCAACTTGTTTCTGTTTTGTATTCTCACCATTTTCTTTTAGAAAACTGGGATAACAATGTGCACTTATCTCTGTGGATATTCCTACTAACATTCAACACCTGAATAACAGAAGTTAATTGAAACATGCTCAATACTTACAGTTAGCAGGTTAATTAAATCCATATTAGGCTCTAAATGATGAGAGGCAGTTTGCAGGGAAACCAGTTCGCTCAAGGTGATGGAAAGCTGCTGCATTTTCACTATGTTTACTTTGTTCTCATCTATCCAGTCAGGAAAAATGACATGGACAGCAATCAAGTCTTTCAAATGAACTCCTAAAATAGGAATTTTGAAGCCAACACAGTCAGCAAAAGCCTTGCGGTAGTTGCAGTAGTTTCCATTGGAAGAGACCAGCTCTGTCATTTCGTTCCAGTCCTACAAATAGCCAGAGAAGCAAGACTCTGAGAAAGCATTCACAGCATTTCCTTAATCTGTATTAAATGAGCACAACTCATGTCAGGGTGTCGACAGTGTTAATTTCCTCTCTGGCACAGGCAATCAAGCACAGGATCTCTGTGAGCTGATCCTTCTCCACCAAGAGAAATGCAACTAAAGTGCCTTTTAGGGATGTCCTGCCATGATCCAAGTATTGTGCTAGCGAGACACCTGCACTGCAGGATGCATCAGACCTCAAAGAGGTGATGTCCTGCTCAATATGCCTATATTCTGGCATCCACCATACCTTTGTGACTTCTGAAGACAGATGAGAATGAGTTTCTTTCAGGCGAGAAATAGAGCTGTGGCTTAGACCTCCCACAACTGCCATCAATGTGTTGAAGTTCTGGAGGTGAAGGAGCTTCTGCAGGAGAGATTGATCATGCATAATTAAAAATCAAGGAAATACATGTGGAAGCTAGCCAATGTCACAGATAACAAGCAAAAGGAAACAACTTATCACTGCTAAAGCAGAAATCACTAAATTAGGGGACATAACAGAATGGTTCAGCATTTCTTTTTCTCATTAGCTCCACAAGAAACACACAATAATGACATTTGTCAACCAGAATATAACAAAGAAAAAATATGGTATACTTATGTCTGCTAGTTAAAAAATGCAGACATGCCACACCTGAACAAACAACCTGCAGTGATGTTGAACAGGCTGTTCACTGAGAAAATAGCACAAAGAGCATCCAGTCCATTTGTTTACAGCAATCTCTATTTGCATTATTGCTTTATACTGGAGGAAAAATGCTCAGATGCACGACTCACCTGTGCAACATTGATAAACTTCGTGATTACTTCTGCCCTTTGCTGGGGTGTTGGTTTGCTGAGAACCATGAGCTGGACCCATTTGGAGATACCATTAAATAAAGCAATAGATCTCTCCAAAGTAGGATTGTTCTCCAAGCAGCCATGGATCACATAGCTTTGGTAGTCTGTGAACTAACAGAGGAAAGGCATTTTCAGTGGAACAGTGGACAACTTACGAGTCAAATTGAAGCTTTGATGTTTTTTTCCTTTTAAAGCTCCTCTTGTTTAAAAAGTGACTAAGGCTCAGGGTTTCTTAAAATTTTGTTGTTGTTGGTAGTTTTTTTAATTACTTAAATGTCAACTTAAAACTTCAGTGTTTGTGTGTCAGGTAATACAGCAGCATGCACGATGAGCACGATTACTACTTCCATGGAATCATCTTTCCCATAATTTACACTTACAACATTTTGTTCTGTGTAGTTTTACTTGACATCCTCATGACATGATACTTTATAGGAATTATCTAGTGCTGCAAGCACAAAGCATATAAATAAGAGCTTTCCCACTCCAATATCCTGACCAACTCCATTGTTGATGTGAAGAGGGAAATCTTGGCTCCACTGAGATCAACAGGAGCTCTGTCACTCTTCACAGGAACTTGAACTGCATTGCCAAGAGGTGAACTGTGCACCCATTTTCTTCCTCCTATGTAAAAAAAAAATCTGTAGCACAGGAGCTACTTATGCTAAATCTTGCTTCTTTTGATGTTATTTTTTTAGTCCCTGTATGTTCATGGACATAGTTATACATGGGAGAGTTACTGCTCCCAATAATTAGATTTCCCTAAATGTTTGGAAAACGTTTTTTATCTGTCCCTTTAAGACAGATTTTTCAGAAACTTATGACATAATTTTAGCTTGTGCAGGGAGTTGCTAGCAATGCCAGCCAACACGGGTTTCTTGATCTTAGCTGATCCAAAATGGCCTGGTAGAAGACCATATGATGGCATATGCTCTTACACAACAGATGCTCGTCTCAGAGCTGTAGATAAACAATATCTTAGTGTTCAGATACTTCTAAACGTTTTCTATTATAGTTAACACTGCCTTTCCTTCTCCCCCACATTTTTTTTAAATAGGTAAAACCAAAGCTAGAACAGACATTATCTTCTACAATTACATAGCTTTGAGATAACACTTTTGTCTACCTTGCAAAAATAAGTGGCACTGACATTTCTGAACAGTTTACAGTAAATCTCCTTGTCTCATTGACATCTCCAAATAAATGCAGGCTGTTTGTAGCAGTTCTCAATTATTCTTTAAATTAGAATAGCGATACTGGGCTCATTTTTCAACCTCCATATTTTGAGGTGTGCCCTTCACTTTATTCCCTGGAAATGTACCATTCTTACAGTTTTTGGTTACCAGTCTCACATAAACAGGCAACACATCTTTCAAACCTCTTAATTGCATTACAAGATAGTTTAACATTAATTAACTCTAATTGGTTGCAGAGAACCATCTGAGAGAGCAAAATACAAGCCAAAGTATTAACAGACAAATTATAAACAGAAAGGAAAAAAGAAATTCACTGGAGGTCTGAGTTTGCTTTCTGGAATTCCCAAAGGAATTAAAATATATCTCGAGTCTAGTTAGAAATCCATCCCTTTTTTCTTGTCCCTCCCTCCTTCTTTGAGGTTAGCATTGCACAGATCACGGTAGGGTGTTTTCCCATAATTTGAAGTCTAGAGTAATAAACCTTTGAACGTTATTAAATGACGTCAAAATTTATTCTATTTAGACTGGTCTGAGCTCCTCATTGATCTCTTTTTCCTTCCTCTCTTGAAACAAACAAAAAATCTCATATATTTTTCTTAGTTTTGGAGTTTGATTTTTTTCATGCTGCTAACCAGTTTTTACGAAGTCTAATTTTTTTTGCTGAAGAGAATTTGTCATCCTGAGAACTTACTGCTTCCACTTGCTACCAGATACAGCAGCATCACATAAGCTTTTCATATGGATATTTTCCAGCAGAAATGAGCATTTCTTTTGGCATTTGGGTTACTTATTTGTTTTGCTTTAGCTTCTACTTTAATTTTAATCCATTTTCGCCTCTTATTCATGTACAGTCCTGTGTGAAAAGAAGCAACTGTATCTGAATTTTCCTCAGTGCCAACATGGGAGAATGAGGAAAGAGCAGTTGTGCTGTCTCTGTTCTTGCAGGTTTTCAAGAGCCAACTGGCTAAGTCTCTGAGGAGTGTGATTTACCTCATAGCTGACCCTGCTTTGGACTGGAGGTTGGCCTATAGGCCTCCTGAGATCCCCTCCAACCTGAATTATCTTCTGATCCTAAGTTGGCAAATGAAAGGACAGTTTCTGAAGAAGTGGTTTGAAGTGAAGGGAGACTACAGAATGACTATATATATTTCAGTCTCTTCCAAAATTATTCATTGCAAAGACCTAATGTTTCCTGAAAAGTAATTAACTATTTTCCTCAGAGGGAAAAAAAAAAAACACTTGAAGATTTTTAAGAATAATATTAATCAGTTGCTGCAACACATGGCTGCTGTAGCTTTTAGCAGTGCAGTAATTTTTGTCTAGAATTTCTCCACAAAAAAGTCACTAAAAGCATCAGTCATGAAAAATATCAAGGAAGTGTTGGTGCAGCCTTGGCTATATACATATGAAGGATTATAAAGATGATGAGGGGAAAAAACCCTACTAAATGTTAAAGCATGTGAACACTCTTTAAGGATAGGCTCCTAATTGCAAATCAAAGTTGTAGGCTTCTTACAGAAATTCTCCTAAAAGATTTATGCTCCAGAAAAGTGAGATGTTCAGCTAGCTCAATGGGCTCTAGATGGTCAAAGAGCAGGCAGGCTTTTCCTTTCTTGGAAATCCTCTTCCTCTGTGTAACTCTTCTCATCCAGTCATAGGAAGGACTGCAAGAGAAAATATGTACAATTCTCATTTCTGTTTGGGTACACGTGAGTGTAGCCCACGGTTTGCACACATAGTATAAAATTACCAAGAGAAAGATAATGAGTTTTCTGATCTGCAACATCCAGCTCCTAGCACTCAGAGTACGATCTGTTCGGATGCATAACAGAAAATAAGAGTTTGAGGCATGTTTTGCCAATCACTAGGCCTAGCTCAAAGGACACAGCCAGCGGAAAAACAAACCAGTAACCAGATTCTATTGCACACAAGAAAGTCAGTATATGGGTGAACACTGGGAGTACAAACAAGTCAATCAAGTTACACAGAGCAGACATCAACCCCATCAGCCCCAGGAACGATACAACATGGCCAGCAATTGGTGGAACAAACAAAGCAATGAAGTCTCCCATGGTAGAGATGGGAGACAGCCAAGCCAATAGGCTGATAATATAGGAGAAAGGTAGTCACATGTTGTTCTCACAGAGCCCACGTTCACAAGCACCAAACCTGACCGGAGCGCAGTTGCAGGTGGAGTCAGGAGGTCCTTCCCCAACAGGGAAACTGCAAAATGCATCCACCTCACAGACAGACACTCTACCTGCAAGTGGTCCCAGCTTTTATGCCCAAAGCAGGACACCTGGCACTTGTTTACCCAAATGCGGGGCACCTGGGGCTTGTTTACCCAAGGGCTTTCCTTACAAGGTCAGCCACACCTTGGAGGAAAGCCAAAAGGCAAACTGATCCCCTCCTTTTGAAGGACTGTGGGAACCACCCATATGTCAACCTTAATTCAGGACTCGGGGTTCAGACCCCAGCACTTCAAGGCACTACTTCAAATGATAAATAATAGCAAGTTTCTATCAGAACAAAAGGACAACGTACTCTTCTCCATGATACAGGAAGCCATAATTAAAAAATGTCTTGGGAATACAAGAAGAACAGATCACACCTAATTCCGATACCGAATAAAAGATGACTTGAATAACATCAAGGATTAATTTTTATTGTAAGATCACAGGTCCATGAAATAATGGAACAGTAGAAACAGTCAATCAGAGAGCTAACAAAACAGTAAGAAGTGGATGGACAAAAAGGCAAACCATTTGCTCGCAAGCAATGCAATAATTCCTACCCATATACAGTAAAAACACTTCAGAGAGCAGAAAGAGTTTGCTAACAATATATTAAAGTGAAGATTTAAATACAATACTCATGTGATTTCAATGTTTTGTTCTTGTAGGAAGTCTTGCAACCTTCACTGAGGTTAGTAGTGCTGTCCTTCCAGGTTACTATGACACTTTTAAATAAGGAAAAGTCACTACGTATGTGCCATATTTTAAAAGAAAATCTACAATATGAGGTGAGATACCAAGGCTATTCTGGGATTCTGTCATATAAGAGCCTGTCTGGTGATGTTTAAAAGGTAACTTTCATTTCAGCATGTCAAGAAAATGGTAATCACTTTGATGCAATAAAACTACAAATGTGAATGCTAAAGATTATCCAGTTAAATCATAGAAAACAGAAAACCAATAGAAAAAATCAACAGAGATGAGAGAACAAAAAGGCTTCCCTGAGAAAATGCAGTATTTACACAACATGCCAGTCACTGCATTGCTTGTCATTCTGTATGAAAAATTATAGGAAAAAAAGTAATATTAATCACTTGATTGGCACTAGTTTTGTCAGGAAAATTGTCTCTTTCCCGCCGATATTAAAAAATTATACACAGATAAGAATCTTCTCTTTATAGTGACTACAACTAGAATTTCAAATTTTCAGTAACTTCAAAGTTAGAAGACAATACAATTTTTTTGTAACAGCTGTTTTGCTCTCTCAAGATCAAGATGGCCCTTAATATTTTTATATTTTGCACAGGACTAGAATTCTGCTGTTATGTAGGCAGAGAAAAACATGTTGAAGCTCATAACATCCTTACATGCTGGAAATATCAATGAGATGGATGTGATCCTCATATCCAAGTTGGCTGGCTACTTCTCGAAACTCTTCGGTCAAACGAATCAGCCCAAGATCCAAGTTAAACTCCGCAGGAAATTCTAAAATCCAGTATCTGAAATCGGTAGACAGCAGTTCAGAGATGCTAAGGGATTCAGGTGTAACATTCAGTGGCTGCATATATATATATATTCACATTTTATTCAACAAGACTTATAAATATTTCATACCCAATGACTTTTGGACAGAGAGGGTGGACTACTTCAACTCGTTGCTGACGCTGTGATTATCTGTGACACTGAAGTGGCAAAAAACCACTTTATCATATAATTTCCTTTGGTTAACTCTCCACAGCACAACACAGCAGCGTGCTATTGAAATGTGAAATTAAAGTGATGCCTTAGGTGATACACAGAAAAGGCACACACGTGTTCTGACTCACCCAAATGACACTTACACTTATCCCTTGTCTAAGTGAGATACTTCACTTGCTCAGAAGTGTTTTTTCAATGACAATGAAAATGTGAATTTGAGTGGCAGTTCTACCATGATAATCAGGTAAATGAGATGTCTCCTCTGCTATTTAAGGGCGTATGGAAAAAGCTTTATCAGTCCTACTTTCAATATCTCCCTCCCTTTCTTCACAGTGATAAAACTTAGCCCAGAGATAGAAAGAAAAAGCATTTGTTTGAGGGAAGTAAGTTATATCATGTTAGCTTAAAAATTCATGCTTTCTCTTTTGCAGAGATGTTCCTACACAAGCACAGCCTAACACATGAAGGCTTTCCCACAGAAACAGTCAGTCCAATGATCAGAATATACTCAACCTGTAGTAGCTTTGGCATCAGTAACACACTCCTGTCATCATAAATTATGTAGAGATTGCGTGAACTGAAGCCAACAGCCCAGAGACAATGTTCCTCTACCACACTAGATTACGTCTTTAAGCAAAATGTGTCTCTCTGTGTGGCACTGAACTAGTCTCCCTCTAAGAGATGGGACACTCGAACACCAGGAAAATCATAGCACAAGTTTTCAATCAGCTTTTTATGCCAATACAGTTAAGTGTCTTAAAGGCTGGATGGCTCAATGTAAACAATTGTTTTCAAAGCACAGAAATATACTCTTCAGTATGGACAGGAGATCAAATAATAATTAAAAAAAAAAGTAAAGTTTTATATTTCCATGATTTAGTTTTAGTCTTCACAAAATGAAATTACATTGATAGTATTCATAGAAACATAAAACCAAAATGCTAGAGGACCAGAAACATGCTTACCTCATGAAATAGCAGATTTTTAATCTGAATTCATCGCAGTTCTCCCCATTGGCATCTCTATACGTAGGCTAGTTAAAGAAAGCTTTGTGTGCCTTGATTCAGTAATGCTGTTTTTATTCACAGAAGACTCTGACAATAGATCAGATGAATAAAAAACAGTATCACACTTCCAGAGATAACCACAGTATCCTCTGATATTTCATTCACTTTTACAGCATTTTAAGAGACACAGACCATTTCCTGGCCGCCACTTTTTTTTTTGCCCTAGCAAAAAAGCTATTATTATACTATTCTGAATATTCTGCTGAACGGTTTCTTGCCAGCTCTGGCTAACCAAATACAATAATACTTCTGATAACTGAAGTCTTTAAGAGGTATAAATGACATGTAGGTGCTTAGCTACTACTGGAAGTTTATACTAGTCCAAGGCCAGCCAGCAATTACATGTTTCAAAAGTTACCTCGGCAGTATATTTCCACTAATTCAAAGTTAATTCAAAGTACGCCTCAGCAAACTTGTACCTATGGAATAATTCCACAACCAATAGCAGGAAGAAGTTCACAGTCTTCCACCTTTTAGGCTGAAAAAATCTCACCCCTGAACCTTATTTGTCACTAATTAATTGACACATTTTTACATGCAGTCACAGAAACAATCTGCTTTTGACATTGTAATGTCAATTTGCAAGTCTTCCTGAAAGGATATGCGGAGAGAAGCTTGCCAGCCAGCTCTGTGGAAGGCAAATACCACCGGTGCATTAAAAGAAAGGTTCGTGGCAAAAGGCTGGAGCACCGATTTCCTTTGTCATCTGCAAAAGAGAAACAGGTGAGTTAACCATATTATTCATGAACAGAGAGGAGCTTTATTCTTCAAGTGGAGTCAGAGAGAAAGGATCAAAAGTGGAAATGTTGGGTCATTATCTACCAAATAGGTAGGAAACAAAACCAAAGAACATAAAATCTCCTTTAGTGAAAACTACTGCTAGATTGTAGTGGTAGGTAAAACAATAATCAGTGTAGATAACAAGCCACAGATAGAAAAACAGGGTATAGACAGTGCTATGCTAAAAGTTTTACAAAGCAACTGCTAGAAATCCAAAGAACAAATCTAAAACTAGTCCAGCAAAGGGGCAGGGAGATGATTTATGTACAATCACTTACAATATCTCTTTTGTTGCAGCTTTATAGATTCATACTAATAATTACATTGTTAAAAAAGAGAACTGCCTTAAGGAATTAAATTTTAAAGCAACACCTCACATCCATGCCCAGCGTCCCATCTCCAGTGGCTGTACAGATCCCTGCGTCTTTGCAACATAGCCACTGACACTACAGAAACAGTTGTTCCCTAGCACGACTGACCATTGGTGTTCCTCAATATCTGCAGGCTTAGATTATTTTCTTTCTGTCACTCTTTTAAAAGACAGTAATTGACATGCATGTATGAAACATGAACCACACATGGACTACACTTGTTGAGAGTGTGTATTCAAGGGAGAGAGGCATGATTTTCAACAGACAACAAGTATATGGGCTCTGCTACCTCTCATTAGGTATTTAGAACAACAGGTCTGATGACAGTGGTCTACAAACATGGATATATGGGGATGCACTACACTCAGTAGCAAGATATGCCCCTTAATTATTTCATCTCTCTCACATTTAGATACTTGTTTCTTTCCATGAGGGGAAAAAAAAAAATCAGTATCTCATTCCAATCAAAAGCTGTTCCGCACTTCAAGAGAACCTAAACATAGCTTTGTGAATTAAGGCCCCATTTCAAAGCATTTAAGCCCATCCATGAAGAATTCTTACTGCAATGTGACATATGTCACGATTAATGGTGCTATGGATAAAGGTCTATTTCACCACTTATTTCCCTCAAACCTGGTACATCACATTTTAATAAAAGTAAAAAAAGATTACATGAACCTTAAGTCATATTCTTGCCAATTATTGCACGATGATTCAGAAAACCTCTCAAAAAATGACTGGTCAGAAATGCAGCTGTGTAACCACTCAAGAGAAAGATCAATGCCAGAAATAACTCTTGGAATAATTCAGCTCAACACTTCTCTTGGTGAAGGCCAGCATTTTAAAAATCACTATACCCACCATTGTGCATTATTTGTATTAAGAAAATTAATCATAGTATGCATGTGATTAAAATTCTGGCCTGTGTGATTCTGGGCCAAAATGAAACATGGAAAATTTTACAGAACAGAAATGTTGTTTGCCAAGGGAAAGACTAGCTAAATCAAAGATCAGCAGAGGTTATAATATAAATTGATTTTCAAGAACAGCAAAGTAAAATACTGAAAAAGCTTACCAAACATTTCAATACAAGTGTTCAAAAGCTCATCTAATGTTGCAGCCTTCCCAAGTGTGTTCGACCCCATTGTCTTTTAATCGTTGTCAAAAAATATCAGACATTTTCACCAAGTAGAAGGATGCTTCTTCAGCTGCACAGCTTTTTCACTTTATCGTTGGTTGCATTCTTTGCTGGACTTCAAGAAAAATCTGAAGAAAGTAAAAGAAATCATAATCATATGACTATACGGAAGACTTGTCATGATGCAATGTTTACAGTTCAACTCATTTTTTCAACTGTTTTTTCCCCACACAATACAGAGCACGTGAAAGACTGTCGTAAGCTTTCCCGACATTCCAGCTTCAGTTTTTAAGTGTTGTCCAATTGTTTGTCCACTAGCGCAAAATAAATCCATAGCAAGGGCCATAAAACAGAAACCAGATGGTAAATGAGGGCATGCATGTACAACGATGCACATTTTGTTCAGGTCATTTTATTTACACTTGATAAGTCGCTTTTTGATAATAACCCTGCTTTTATGTTTTTAAGCATAACCTTTTTTTTTTTCCTAAGGTTCATGGTAGTGCTAATGGTCTTAATTGGCACAGACTGCATAAAATGTTTAATGAAATTCATAGCAAACATTAAATCAGGAGGTGATTTTTCAAAGAACCTTAAGATCAGTCTTTACAGCTTTTTAAAATAGATATTCCCACCATAGCTGAACACTTGCAGAAAGCTGGACATATAGAGACTTCTAAATTATACTATACATCTACTATGCATTTAATTATCAAATATCCATTTACCTGAAAGATGCACAAAATACTAATTTTACAGGTTATATTTAAAAAGAAAAAATCAGCATTTTATTGTTTATCTGTGACTAAGCCCCACTACTGCCCGACAATAACAAGTGTTTGAAATGTGACAAACCATAACAAAGTACATCCAGCAACTTTTCTAGAGTAGAGCTGAAACAGTCCTTGAAGCAAAACAATGCAGGAATTTGGGAAATTTATTATCAGAAGTTATTGTACATAACATAGCTTTTTAATGTAGGTCATGCAAAGCACTGATGAACTATACACCTGCTTTAATTCACCCACAAATATAGAGTTTTTCAAACCTACCACATCACAGACCTCATACTTCAAATTCAGTCCTGGTAGGACTGGCATCTTTCACCCTTTTTACTAACTCACCCTGACCCCCTCCCAAATGCCACTGCTACAATGAGTACAGAATGCTCTGAGCTAGGTCCCTGTGAGCTTGCAGACCTGCAGATGTCACCGTGGTCCAGCCACCCAAGGGACACCAGGCAGTGGCAGCTTTGCTGGCCCTGCTGGTGCCACCTCAGCCAGCCTGCTCACAGCCGTGGAATGGGCAGGTATGCTCCTTCCTCAGCAAAAGGCAGGACCAATGTATCCTGATACAACTCCTACTTCCCAGAAAGAGGAGAAAATACTGCTCATTCAGGCTAGGTCTGCAGCACTGAACTGACCATGCCCAGACTGGCTTCCAGGAGCCAAGGCCAAGTAGCAGAGTTTGGCCCATATCAACGCCAGATATAGCATATGTTAATTCCCACCTGCACCTGAGATCCACTTAGGAGTCCCCTTGCTGGTCAGGGACCCTCTAGCAGCACAGCGTATTGCATCCCAGCACCTGGAAAACTAACCCACCCTGGGTAATTATCTACAGACCTGGCTTTAGAGTCCTGCAGGACCCAGGTGGTTCTAAGCATGCAGCAGTGTTTTGCTTGGAAGACCTTAAAAATGTACCATTCAGCCAAAGATACTATTATTTTTAGATGGGTGCCTACAGCCAGGTTCTTTCTGGTCCCATCTATCAAAGGATTTAAACATGACACACTTTTCCCTGAAGCTCAGAGAAGAACCCTGAAGGAAATAGGCACAGCTCACCAAAGCAGGAAATTTCTACAAGTCATTGCACACATGATGCTGCAGCAGCCCAGGGCAGCCAACAGTAAACATAAGCAGAGAGGTGCAAGTGTCAGTCCTGCCCCACCAGTGCCTTCTTTCTAGCTGGAAGAAAGCACTTTCCTCTGTTCAAGTTTGGTGGTGCAGAACCCCCTCTTGAATGAACACATATCTGTTTTCCCAGGAACTGAGCAGAGCTCCTATTTGCAATGAACTGGGGAAAAACTACTACTGTCACACAACAGTAAGCAGCCAGAGCACTCATGTAAGAAAAAAAAGGAAGGTGGGTTCAGAGTGGTCCTTGGCTTTGAACCCATGCTTGGCGTTGTAGCAGAAGGCGTTCTAACAGTTAGGGGCCAGGCTGGGCAGCCTCAACCCTTCCTGCTAAGGCTGTGCCATTGCACAAAAACTGAAGTTGTCTGAAGTGGACCAGAAAGAGAATACAGGAAGATACATGGTGCTCTAACCTGCTGGTCAGGCCACACATGAGCCAGGGTCATCCTAGGTTCAGTCTTTCTTCTCAAGACTGTTTATGTATTTAAAGGGAAAAAAAATAAAGTAGAGCACTTGCTCGGTTTACTTGCTTTGAGAGCTAGCCAGCAGCTGAGCAATGTTTTTCAAGATCACAGCTTTGTACTTTGGCACCTAACTTTTGCTAGAATCCCACTTTTGGCATGACTATCCCAAAATCCTTCTCTAAGTGCTTAAATTTCTCGCTTGATTTTTCAAAGATCCAGTTATCTAGCTCTTCCAACTTCATCTGACTTTTTCTTTTTCAAGAGGTGAAAAATAAATTTTACACTGGCTATTTCAAAATATTTTTAGTCAGCTCTTTAAAAAATAGAATTGAGAAAAGCTACTGCATTTTCTGCCTATCTCTTGAAAACTACTGAGCATGAAATGCAGGAGGGGAAGAGATTTCATACGCCTTTTTGGTTTTGTTAGTATTACCATCCTCTATAAGATATAGCATAGGAGAGCATCATTCCTATCTTTCATTGGCAACAAATAATACTCCATGTAAAACAGTAGGATCATTTTGATCACATGACAGCTACTTAACCATTAGATACCTAGTTCCTAATGTCACAGTACCACCCCCCCAAACAGTCTAAAGGGTTTTATTCTCATAATGCTTCTAAAAGAAGAATAAAACATTTCCACTAGCGGAAGAACTTGCTGACTGGGGCCACATATCCACAGCTGAGCCAAAACTTGATATCACATCTCTTGACTGCAGACTCCAACAACCACAACCATTACATCATTATTTGTGTGATTAAGCACTGCTGTTCTACTAAAACAATAAACTTTTTGTCTGTATCATGCCACAATGGTATCCAACCACACCAACACCTCTAGAGATGGATGAATAAAAGACAACAAAAAATTTCGTCTACATAAATTAAGCAAGATTTTGGTAGTTAATGGCTCAATATATGAGAAGCACACAAAAAATTCATACATGTAATAATACATGTATATAATGTATATATAATAATGTGTATATATAAAATGCATAATATATGCATATAATACACATATATAATACATGTCAAGAATTAAAAACTTTTAAATAAGTGGTTACTATTAAAAAATTGATTGCCAAATGTGCAGTTGGACTTTTAAATAAAGATAACCTAGAGAATCTCTGCCCCCAGGTGCTTCTTAATGTAACTCTGAGACATCTCATTGCCATCCAGCTGTTTCAGGAAAATTCAGGAAAGCTGAATAACAAAGCTCACTCAATGATATCACACAGTTAGTGAATGAATGCATACTACAATGAAACTAAAAAAAATACATTTTTGCCTTATAATGGAATCGTAAATCCTATTAGGTTTACTGTGGTTAACAGAGGCTATTAAGGACACAGGAGACACACAATCCTCCACAGCTATCATCCATTTGCATTTCTTAATCATTTCACTTGAAATGACAGACTCCACTACAAGTCTTGCTAGGAACCCACTACGTGCTGGGAAGGGACTTCAGGGCAATAGCCAGGAATGGGTAAATGATTGTAGGAAAATGATCAATATAAGCTTTAGTGTTCCCTCAAAGGTCCCTCTTCACTTAGGCAATAGAAACAACCATAATATTCCTATGAACCAAGTCATGGTATCAGGCCTGTCATGCTTTATTTCATGACATATTACCATTAGAGGATGTGCACTTCCTACTCAGGGTGAAAGCAGAAACATCTGCAGTGATGTGCCCAGAGAGCAGAAGTTATGATGACTGAACTACAAGACACAGAGTCCCTTCCAAGTCTTGCCATCACCCTGACTGCCACACGCACACAATTACTTTGAGCACATGGATTTCCTCAGCACTCTTTGTGCAGTGTAATTGCATTTCATGTTTAACACTTGGAAGTCTTGAGATGATGCTATTGTGGGCTGCCTTGATAGAATCACAGAACAGCCTTGGTGGGAAAAGACCTCTAATGTCATCAAGTCCAACCGTTAACCTAGCACTGCCAATTCACCACTAAACCATGTCCCAACAAGCATGTAGGCTGTGAGCTCCTAAGATAGATGTGGTCAGGTGTAATACATTAGTTTTTAAAAGAAACAGGATACCACCAGTAAACTTATGGTCTTATGCAAAAGCATCAAATGGTGTGAACAGAGTGGGCAGCACGCAGTCAAGTTTTAAATGTTGGCTACTGTCATTAGCAAAACCAAAAGGCATCACTTTTACTGCTGGAGGCTACTAAGGGGAGGTCCACACCTACAAGTTACAGCAGTTCAACTAATATTAAAATGTCAAGACAGCACAAATACCCGTGTGGACACTTTCGCATGGATTTCAAGCAAATTACATTGGTTACAGGTGCAAGCTAAACAAATAAGTCAGGTTTAAATAGGCTTAAATTTGACATACAGAGTAATATTTATTTAGCTAAATGAAATTTAAACAGCTTTTTAGCCAAGCCAAAGTAAATGTATGTGTAGCATTTCCCCCATTAATTAAAAGTGGGCTATTTTCCTTCTACTTATGGACAATAAATAATGCCACATGCAAACAGTTCAACTTTGACACAGAGGCACCTCTATGGGTCTCAGGTTATCCATAAACTTTCCAGAGGCCTGCACTCAGGCAACTCCTATTCTTTACAAGATTAGGACATTCTTCGGGGGTTTAAGTAAGCCAGACCTCCCCTCGTCTCCCCCTCCTCCAAGCCTACACAACACATCACTGAATGCTTGCATTAAACAGCTTCCACCTAGCTGCTGGAGGAAGAGTGCTAAACGTGAGCAGTGGAACAGGGAAATCAAAGCAGTAGCAATATGCAGAAAAAGAAGTCAAGAAGAAATTGAGAGTCTCATGAGAAGGTTTAAGGGTAACTTCCTTTGCTACACCTTTTTCCTTTATCCTGTCTTGCTCCAGGGCAATCTCTTCAGGACAGAGTTCATCTGCTACCCTGTAGATAAAGTGGAGGCTCTTGCACTGAGGCCCTTTCTTGTGATTAGTCTCCACACATATTCGTGTAACTACCATAATGAAAACCCCAGCTGGGACACATAATGGCTGCACCTTTGCCTACACAGGTGCAATTGAGACATCTGGTTGGGCTCAAGTCAACAGAGGTCTTAGGCTGCCTAATGTACCTGAAGATTTTCCCCTCCAAGCAGTTAAATATTTCTTGTAGGTGGTCAGTTCCAGCTTATTTATTACAGTACACACAAGTTCATTTCTAGAAAACTCTGAGCAAGTGACATGCGTGGTCAGGTTTCTTCAGCATCTGACACATGCTCAAGCTGCACTAGGCAGGAAAGAACAGTGACACTGGGCTATCAGGCATCCTCATGCCACCTCTTCTGTCCCAATCTATGACCTCAACCATCACATGCAGCTGGCTTTAGGATGGCACATCTGGCTTACCGATGATTTGGTTTGTCATGTGGAGCGAGGACACAGAACAAGGGAGAGATTGTGGCACTGCTCCATGAATGCAAGATACAAGCCTTGCTGGGGGCAGGAGAGGAATGAAAATGAAATATGAGAGTCTTGGGCATATTGACCTGACTCACCAGTACTCATTCACCTTTGCTACACACAGACAGTAGCCATGCAATAAACTACAATAACTGTCTGCACCCTGTAACTTTAATTCACTCTTTTTCTGGATCAAAGAAGAACTTCAAAAGACACTAAACAGTGTGGGATGTTCGTGTCTCAAAAAGGAGGATGAGGGGGATGGTTACGCGTACACTGCTGGTTGGTGACTAAAGCCAAACCTCACATTAACAGCAGACACCGCACAGGGTATGCTAACGGCTGTACAGCTCTACAGACTCCATGGGATAAAGTTTCACCTACTCCATTTCATTCACCTACCCCAAACCAGCATAAACTCTCTAAAACTTAATTCATTGACAATTAACATAAATATTTAATTACTGATTTGGGTATCGGGAAACAAAGAAGACAAACATTAAACCACCTTTCGTCCCACTTTCCCAGGCTCAGCTTCACTCCAGACACCTCTCCTTCCCTCTTGTTATTGCTGCAGGTTGCACCCAGTCCCTTTGGTGAGTCAATGACCAGCACAGGAGGTCACGGTCAGCACACAGTGGTCTCTCTCTGCTGTTCCTTCTGCTCACTCTTGTCCTAAGCTTCAGCATGCGTCCTCTATGGACTACAGTCCCTTCAGAGGTGTACCTGCTCCAGCATAGGCCCATTCACAGACCACAGTCCCTTCAGGGAAGTACATGCTCCACCACTGAGCACCTTCTAGTCCTCTGACCTTGTTATTCCCTCTGTTCTTCACTCCTTTGTTCCCTTTGCCTCTCTAGTCCCTTGTTTTCTCCATGTTCCCTCCCCCTCAGCATCTTCTGCCTTTTCTTAAACATGTTTTCACAGAAGTGCCACCAGTTCAGGCTGGTGGGCTCAGCTCTGCCCTGCCCTTGCAAAGACAGCTGGAAGCAGCTGTGTCCAGCACAGGGCAGCCCCTATCTCCTCCCACAGAAGCCATGCCTGCAGCCCCCCTCCTGCCAAAACCTTGCGATTTGCATCCAATAAGAATTTGTCACCTTAGCACAAAAGTATGCAAGTTACAAATTGTCAAAATGTATTTCATTATGCTTAACTTTGAGAGGAGAGTTCACTGTGCTAAATACTTACTTTCAAGTCATCACAGGTCACCCAATTAACATAGAAGGGTACTATAAATTATTTCGAGGCATAGTCATCTACTCTTGTACAGGAACAGAGGTTAAAAGAATAGGACCATAGGTAAGAAACCAAGTGGATGTATGGATCCACTCATTTGCACTAACAAGCTCTTAGTTCAGAGCCACATAATGCCTTGTAGAAGTTCATAAATTAGCATATGGGGTACAATACATGCTGACAACATAAAGGAGAAGCTTACAGAAATCATGAGGAATGCTAATGGACAGTCACATGATCAAATACTTTCAGTAATCAGAAAGTCACTTGATTAAGGCTTGAGCTGCTTAGACAGCATTTGGTTTAGCATTCTTATCTTTCTGTGAACTATAATCAAGATGATTTTTGAGACAGCAGAAAAAAACCCTAGGTTTCCTCACTTACAAACCCCCTAAAATAATGGATAACTTGATAACTGGATTTGCAAAAACAACAAAGGTTTCCTTCTGAACTCCAACTCTAGTGTTTTATGGAACTGGTTATCTACTATACTTCAGCTTTTTCCCATCCACTTCTATATTTTTTTCCCCAAATTACCATGTTGGCATTTGTGGCTGTAACTGTAACTCCAGCTAATAATGGCAGTAAAATCTGAACATACATCCTTGAATTATTACATGTACTATGATGACGGCATCTTACTTCCACTTTCCCGGGGTCAATGTAGTCAATTGCCCAGAATGCATCATGATGAAAGGAAAAGCTAAAGAAAGATTTTAGTTAATCTTCAAAAAGGAAGAAAACATTCAGCCACACTTCTCAGTAGATTTGTTACAAAAATTGTTTTGCTGTTCCCAGTAAAGCAAAAACAAAACTACAAATATCAGACATTTGATTTACATGTATGATGCCAGGGGACGCCGCTCTTCTGAGAATCTTTGCCCTTCAGACATGTTCATGATCTCCACCACCAAAGCACAACCCATCAGGAGAGGACTGCTAACAGCAGTAAAAGTTCACATACTCCTTTAATCCAATCTTTTTTCCAGAAACTGAATCAATACATTGTCAATACCTCTTACAAGTTACACTATTGCCTGTAAGCCTTAAGAGAAACTCTTGGCAATTACCTTTATTAGTCACAGGCTTGCATACAGCTCTTCACAGTCTTTCATTAATAAGTATGGTTTGTTAACCTAGTCACATAGGTTAATTTGGGGAAAAAAAACCTTATCAACATATATTCTACTGGTTACACTCTTGCATGCCTTTAATGAGACTTCACCAGCCCAAAGGAAACCATTTTTTAAGTTATTTTAAAACACATATGGGGAAATAATCAACTCTTCAGTTCTGAAAGACAAAGACCCAGTATATTTATTATCATATATCTATTACGAAATATTTAATATTTTATTATTATTTATCTTTGTCAGCTATATTCTCTTACAGCCAAGCTAGAAAAATCACATTGATTTATTATTCAGATTACTAAGAAATCCTAGGTCCTATTTATCTAGGCTGTCTGATATGTTCAGCTTGGAGATTGACATTTTTGCCCACAATGATTATTTTGTCTTAACTAAGCCACAATTCCTCTGTAGTAGCATAGTCCCTGCGTAGTGTCTTTTTTGAAGCTGTTAAATCTTCCAAGACTTATGACACTTTTAAGAGTCAACACCACTTGCAGTTTCACACCACCTTTCAATCAATTTTAAGGCAAAGAGGAACCACACAAGCCTCTAACCTGTATTAAAATTCAGTAAGTTTGGTATCAAAGTTCTTGTCTGATAAACCCATGGCTTCCAAATTGATTTTCCCTTGGAAGAAGCCTTTTCACTCCATAAAATTCTGTAATTTCCAGTTATTTCCCACTGTAGACCAACTGCTCACAGCACAATACTTTCTAGGCCCACGCTGGCAGACAGCCACATTGCAGACATCTGCACCACACATCACAATGACACCACAGGAATTACAGACATTTATGGAGCTTCTCAAGCACGTGAAGCTTCACAGGCTTGTGCTGGTCAACCAAACAGTAGGGACTATAGCTAAGTGCCACAGAAAACATGGTGCTAAAACACATCCCCTCTTCCCTTTTCCATCTCTGCGGCTATATTGTATCAAGAGAAGATAAACTTATTATCTACAGTCACAGATATCAGTGAAGGGAGATTTCAATACCTCCTGCCTACATGCTATCATTGCCAGCATCGATGACCATTTCTGATTTCCCACTCTTTATGGTTTACAGTATTCCTCTCGCTAAAGAACAACTGCAGTTACTTTACATCTAATAAAAGCAAGGGTGTCACCTTGTGAAGAGGGAAGGTTAAGTGCATGTTTATTTTTTCCTCTTCACCCCTATTATCCCATACATTATCTCACATCTCTCCCCGTGAATTCACAACCTATACCTATCCTGGTGTCAGGAGTGGCCTCCCCCTGTAGTGAGAGCAGTTTTGCTACTGACCTTTCCTCCTGCAACTACAATAAAAATATAGGTTGGCTTCAGAAATATCTCAACCACACATTTACAGCCTGGGAAGTACTTACCAGTGCAGTAAATTGAAGGCAGCAACTGACAAAACAATAAAGGCAAGAAGAGGCTTCCAGAGACTTAAGTAATGGGAAGCCATATGTCTGAGATGGAGCAAGACAGAGTTAAAAGGACAGAGGGGCAGACAACTTTGGCGCGTTTTGCTCTTTTGGCAGTTACGGTGCATTTCTAATGGAATTATCCTTCATTTTCCCTTTGATGAATGTAGAAAATGGTTTACATGTAAATGCTGTTTCCCCACAGTTGTGCTAATAGGTCCCAGACAAGGAGAGAGACTAGACCAATTGCTAATGGTCAGTAACTCTTCTCACTTCTTTGTGGAACCTTCCCATTCATTTGAGAGCAGTTGCTCTTTAAAGAGAGAATGCAAATTGAAATGGTATACTAGAAAACACTGACAGACACGCATGACAGTAGACATACCTGCTGTGTGATCCTAGGAACTCATGCAAATGGCTGTCTACTGCACACTCACACGAATCAGGGATGCCTGCCTTGTTCGGTGCTCTGTTTTTGCATCTGCAGAAATCATCAGTGACTCACAACTCACAGGCAAGCAGGTGTGCAAAAAAGCTGGTAGAGTAAAAGCACAGCCTGGAGGTCAGGAGAGATCCAGCATCTTTCTTTGCAAAATTCTGTCAGCGGATGCCAGACCTCAAAATACACAAGCAGTTCCTTACACCTAGTTATTTTTTATGACTTTCCCTTGGGAAGATGGGTGAAAGAATGGCAGGCTTCAAATTTCTTGATGCAAACAGAGTATTTTAAAACAGGCATACAGTGTTTCTTAAGCCAGTTAAGAGGTTTTTAAAATAGCAAGCCTCCAACAGAGAAGAGTAAGGAAGAGAGTATTTGCTCTTTCTAGCATGTCTAACCAGATTTTGTACTTTTTTTCAGAGGTAACAAAGCCACTGTCAGTTGGCTGACTAAACCTTGTTTCCTTACTAAGCAGTCTACTAAGAAACACACACTGGTTCGTACAACTATATGAAGACACACAGCAAACCTCTAAAACTGTTTATGATACACGAAGAATTCTACAGAGTACATGATACAGGAAAAGTGTCACCACAATTGATTCCTATATCCAAGCTTTTGAAACAGAGTGAGTTTTATTAATAACAACTTACCTTCCTAATAATAAGACAGCTTGCAGCCAACAAGTTAAATGCCTTCTTTAAAGAGAAAGTAATGGCAACATAGAAATTTCTCATCAAAAGACTTGAAACAAACACGATCTCATCTGAAGAAGGTGATATATATATATATATATATAATTATACAGAACTGCAAGACAATTAGAAAAAGGGGAAGGAGTAGTGTAAAAAAAATTTATCTCGAAAAAAAGAGGAAAAGCATCTTACAGCTCCTGCCTTAATAAGTAACACATTAAATGAGTAACTTTGATCTTTAGTTTGCTAATATTATTTTTGTAGTTAAATATTTATTGTATGAAAGAATATTTAACACAGAATTCCAGCTACACAAATATCCCACTTCTACAACCACAGAACACATTGCTACAAAAGGACTTCTGGGAAACAAACCCTACCAAAACCCCATTGGTTAAGTCTGCAATGCTCATGTCTTAAGATTTAACAGTGCAATTCTCTAAAACTCATGCATTTGTAGTGCAACCTGTATTTTCTGCCTAAAAGAATGAGATCTGTAGAAAATCCCAAATGGCATACTTTGCCAAAGATTCACTGTTATTTGAAAAGCAATAAGAGCAGTTGCTGTAGCTGTAACAGTTGAGATCACGTACTCCACCAAGTATCATTTTGGCTGTGTGGATAAAACCCCTTCAGTTAATTGGTAGTATAATGCCTTTGCAGTGGCAGGTTCAGGCCATCCCAAATACCTGTCACCCTCATGAGTAGCTTGGAAGGCACTTATTAAATTCAACCAAGCCTCTTTGCTTTGTATTTTTAGAGGAAACTCGTAACTATTTCCTCTTTAGCATCTATCTATCTATCTATCTATCTATCTATCTATCTATCTATCTATCTATCTATCTATATTTAACTCCCATAATGATTGAAATATATATATATATATCCTGTGGCTGTGTGGTAAAGCTTAAAAGAAGTGAAAAAGTGGTCAGGTAAGGAGAGGAAGCTAAAGGGAGGTGTTAGGATGATCTTGGTTTAAAAGCTGAGATAGAGGCTTAAGAATTTGTTTTCCCTCCCCCAGTAGGCAGCATTGAAAGACTGAATGCTATGGCAGTCAGGTTTCCAAAACCACTCCTTTTCAAGCTTACCTACAGGAATGAATTATAAGCACTAGTATAGTAGATAACTGTGCCTGTCAGAATTTACACCAATTTCTGAATCAATATAGTTAAATCAGTGCAAGAATTCCAAAAGGAGCAGATTTTGAAACACAGACATGAAGAAAATTGCAAAAGAGCCTTTACGTAAGATGTTTTAATCTGAAAACCACCTCTCATTTTAGTTCTGCAATGTGAGCTGAGGACTGGATCCAAAAAAAGGATTAAGCGTCCAAATCCTGTCTCCCTTTCACTTCCAGGGCCTGACTCCAGGGGTGTGATTCTCAGCCTGGTCTCTCACTTCTCACCTCCTCACCCCAGAAAACGACTGCCTACTGCTTTTAGCCTCTTTCTGCATTTTCAATGTTAAAGCCCCCAAATGCCCAACAGTGGGCTTCAAGGAGCCTATCAGAGTCAGCAACATCAAGCAGCTCCCTGCTTAGGTCAGTCCTAAATCCTTTTGGGATCTGTACAACAGAAACTCTTCTGTGGTAAGCATCCACCAGTTCCACCTAGCATGCCACTCCCATACCAGATAGGTGCAGCCATGATGCCCAAACTCTTTATCCAAGACCTCTGAACACTGCTTAAAGCTGTGAGAGATACAGGGTCAATTCTTCCCATTAGTGAAAGGAATGTAAATCTCCCACTGTCTTGGCTGAGACTACAGAGTAGATTTACTAGCCCCAGAACATCAATTCAATTCCATATTAAAAAAAAATACTGGAGTTTCTTTGGGCTTCAGGGAGAAAGCTGGCAAGAGCATGACTATAATGTAAGGGGAACAGCGCTCACTCAAGAGGCGGGACAAAAAAAGTGAATTCTAGTTCCTGCCCCAATGCCTAGTTAAGATAAAAATACACAGACAGTCATTAGGGTAGGGCCTGGAAACCAAGAGTTTTAGGAAGGGTGGCAGCTGTTTCAGGAAGTATGTGTTCATGAATTCGGTAAAGCAGAGCATGAGTAAGCAAGCTAAAGTAGGCAAGACATCTTTAGCAGGGGAGATTATTATTAGTCGTTTAAGGAAGCTATTTCATGAACAGTGTGATAAGGCTGAAATGTCATGGCTATTCTGATTCAGATGACAAAAATCACTATACATCCAGACAGTAAATTGACTCAAGCCCTAGTTCAGCAAAGCTTTTCTGATGTAATTTGCCCCACCGGTAATCAATTACATATTTGCATAAACTGTTTTTTTGACTTTGCACTAGCAACACCAGAGGTTTCTAAACAAGCTCTTGGGTTCAAACACGGGGTCTCTGCAAAACAAACGGAACTCATCAATGCATGCCATATGAACCAGCACCAAGATTACGGCTTGGGTGGACCTAAGTGAATTACAGGTTATGAATGGAAGCCTATCTGTAATAATGCTATTTCAGATTAAGGAAATTCAATTTGGTGAGACCAGAGTTTAAGCTGGAGAAATGCTATGTCTTTTTGAAGAATATGAAAAAGAATGTCACATCAGGACAAAGAATACATGCAACCTTGGGTCATGTGTAAAAGGCAGCCTCATCAACATGTTTAGCAAGAATGCAAGTATACCAAATATAAGTCATGTTCAATCTGCTTGGTCATATCATGATAGACTTACTTAAATACTAGTCTCTAAGACTGATTTCTACATTGAAAAGCATCAACTTGCTTCAGGCATGGGGAGCAAAATATACTTCAAAAGGAATGGAAAATCCTTGTTCACCTTGGAGATCCTGTTCCTGCATACACTTCCTGCACTCCAGACTCTCTCGCACAAGCCCATCACTACTCTGAGTGGAACATCTGTTTCCATAGTAGGAGTTGAAAAGAGAGGCAGTTTTAACAGTAGCAGAAGGAGTTGTATATGTATTGATATATACAATGTATAATATCAATATGTATTAGCTACTGGTATATTAAACTTGGTATGACTTGTGGTACTCCAAAGCAGACACACTGCTGAATCACTAATATTAAAAATTTGTGTCAAGTTAAGATGATATGATTATTTTCTGCTTGCAGGAACTAAATATATAAAGTATCTGAACAAGAACAGCTCAGGTTTCACTAATTTTGCATAGGTTATTATGCCTGGCAGATTCTTGAGATGCTGAAACTTTTTCCCCTTGCCTGAGGAAACTCCAGATGATTAGTGAAGAGAATATGTATAAATCACAGGTGGGACAGTACAGTGTAGAGAGAGTCAAACCATTTCACCTATTTCAATGTGGTCAGAGGACACTGCAGCAAGGGGAGCAGTTATTCAGAGAAGTGAGACAGCAGATGGCCACCAAAACAACCAGAGTAATTCTCACGGGTAATTGTATTTTCTGCTGAGCTGTAAACATCAGTCGTGTGGGTATTTCCACACGCCCACACTTTGATCCTGACCCCATACACACTTAGATGTAAGCTCAACTTTCTGATGGGACCAGTCATGAGTTCAGCTCAACAAAAACCTATGCGTTTGCAGGATTAGTCTTTCTATCTGAACTGGACTCACCAAGTCTGTTTTGTTGACATTACCAGTGTTTGTAGCTGATATTCTTTTACCTTCGTTACAAGAGAAAAGTTCTCCCCTGTCCCAGTGCCTCTAATCTGCTGTCAGGTGGTTTTTAGATATGTTATACCACTAAGCAAACCTATTAATGAAAAAGTACTACTGCACTGGCTATTCACATCAAATATTAAAAATGCAGAGAAGAACTGAGAATCAGAAGACCCGAGAATTTGTTTCAGCTTTTTTATTCAAACACTCGGGTATAAGACATTGCCATTCCTGACTTCAAAGAGAAGGCCAATATGAGAACATGCCTATCAAATCTAGTGGTGAAAAGTGATTATACCACAAATATGTTAACGGAAAACATTCGCTGCAAGTTGTTTAGAGTACCTATACAAATGTTCTGAAGCCAGGCCCAGACAGCCTAGGGAAAAAAGAAAACCACACAAGTACCCCTTCAGTATTTTTGAAAGTGGTTTCCTCTCTTTATTCAGGAACATCCTGGGAGTGGCTCCTCTGTATAATCGCATTTTCAACTACAGAGAGGGGCTGGCAGAACTGTGGTTACCCTTCAGCTAGATGTTCTGCTATAGAGCAGAAATATGCCCATTCAGAATACTGTAAGGCTGCCCTGATCATTTCCACAGAGTAAAGGAAAAGGATTTAACAGGAACCTTACAAGACTTTCAGTGATATGAGTATGCACTGAGCTTCTGCAGAGTGACAGCAATGGTCATGCTGTTACGGAATCTCCTCTACTATGTAATGAAAAAAATTCCAGTATGAACAATTTCTGTATTGGACTTTCTTTTATATAGGTATTGGACTTTCTGGAGATGTGTCAATGGGAAATGCAAGGGCTGAGCACTTCCCCAAACAAAGCATGCTGAAATTTAATTCATGTTGTTCATGCCTATGCAGACCTGCCTTGACTTACATGAACACAGTGGGGGGGAATATTCTAAAAGCTGAGCATGCGTTTCTGTGAGATCAGGATATTCTAAAATAATATAAAAGAGTGGTGGTACAGAGGCTGTGTCTTCTGCTCAAGCGCAAAATCAGTGTGTGCCCCAGTGGCGTCCCATGACTGCTGCTGCAGTAACAGATGTTGCAGCTGGAATTTATCAGAAAAGCCATAAAGGGAGGAGAGCCTGAAGACTGCAATACTCTTATTTCTCAAGGTACACTGTCTGTGTTTAACAGTAAGTATCCCTACCAAAATGAGTTAGTGATAAGGACTGAAACAACTGCACCCTTGAGAATCTTGCAATGTTGACCAAGTTGGATTTTTTTTGGGGGGGAGGGGGGACAGAGGATTTAAAAGTCTAGTCATGAATCTTGAATTTTGTTCAAAATAAGACACAGTAATGAAAGCTGGAAGCTGTAAATAAAGCAGAGCTGTTTACCTTAAATTTTGCAGATCCAATAATCAACAGTATAGAGGCACAAAACTGAGCTCTCTCACATTTATCTGAGACAATTCAGTGACTGCTGTGACAATGTGCTTTCTGACATACATTACCTAAGGGAGAGCTCTGCAGTACAGTTATCTAATTTTTACTATGCAGTCATCACTAGTTCCCTTTTATGCTACATTTAATTCCCAGGGATTCCCAAGAATAAAATCAGTTGCACAAGAGGCACGTACAGCAGGCTTGTAATCCAGCAGATGCAGAACCATGTGGCTTTACATCAATCTTTTGCACCAACCCTGGCCTGGTAGTTGTACCAGAGATAGGGAAGAAGAAGGTAAAGCAGGAACAGTCTGAACTCCTATTTTCTGGTGGATTTGGGGTTTAACTTAGGTTCAAAGCATGGTCCTTCAACAGACCTTTTCATCTGACCGAGCATCTTGCTCAACAGAGAACTTTCGTCACAAACATAAAATACCTCTGGAAACAAGCACACCATACCATAGCCTTACCCAAAATAAAGAATTCCTACAATTCTGGAAAAAAAAGAGTTATTCTGGGATCAGAATAAAAAACCACGAATGGACCAGTTACTCTTCCTGCCCCACATGGGATGGAGACCTGGACAGGCCTGAGGGGCCCTGTTGCAGCCAAGGTTCCTGGGGGACTAGGGGCTCCTGAGTAGAAAGCCAGGCACCTTGGGGCTCTGAAGGCCTGCTGCATTCATTGCATTGCATGCCATCTGCGTGGGAGGGCTGCAGCGTAACCGCAGCCTGACAGTACTTGAGCTCTTGGTTCAAAGGCAGTCTACCTTCGGAGAGGCAAACAGGCAGGCAGCCAGGCAGACTTCTGGTTTTGTGAACAACTGAATCTGATTGACATTTTCCTATAAAATTTCCAGTTAACCGGCAAAGCCATAAACTATGGTTTAAAAGAAAAACAATAGTATTCAGGGAGAAATAAATGAAGTTTCTCTTTCTTACGTGAGAAGTCTTTGAATAAGGATTATTCTCCCCATCTTTAAAGGAGGGACCACATGATTCACTAAACCTGCCAGTGACCCTTGGTCTTGTTCTGAAATTCAGGCTTTTTGACTTGATATACACCTTCCTCAACTGGACCCCACTGCTCTCTACCTCTGCCTCTCTTTAGCTTTCCCCAAATCACCTCACATCCCTCAGTCTCATCGCATATCAAGCTCCATCACCCATTCATTTTTTCTATCCCTCCTAAGTCTTCCTACAAAAAACCTAATTCATCTCTACGTAAATAATTGATCAAAAGTTCCTTTATATATATCCTATACTCCAATTCTTGCGTTTTAAAGCAAAACTTCAGACTGTAACAGTCAAAAATTCTCAGATGGGGAAATCAATCATTCATGAAGCAAAAACATCAAAGATGCAAGTATACAAAAATAAATTGAATTAAAAACTTGGAGATATTTAGGAGACTCACTCCCTGTTTTTAGGGAGGATTTTTTCAATCATCTTCACAATCTAATTATGAATTATTATCCAGAATAATTCAATTATATCTTAATACGTGTATCTCCACTGTCTTCCTGTATTTCTCTGCTTCTACCTTTTTCTTTCCAAAAAATCTCTTCATTCATCCCTAAAAAATAACCAGTCACAAGCAACTTTCTTCAGATCGATCACGCTATTTTGATGGGGTACGTCTATCAATTCTTTACATGAGTACTTTTAAGCCAAATATTGAAATTGCTCTATACTCAAGTTATATCATTACCTATTGACTGGCTCTACAGAGAAAGGAAAATATGTTCATCGTAAACAACCTCTTCACACCATCATCTAAGTAAATAAGCACCATTTTCCCTCCCCAGCAAGCATGAAGACAAAACACTGTACCTGTCTTGTTCTGGCAAGAGCAAAAACAAAGCTATTGTTAATCACAGGTCAGAAAAATATAGGCATTCTGAGCATGAATGACTGCTTATCAATGAAGTGACAGAAATACGCCTCACCCTTAAGTGTTTTTACAAAAGGTCTAGGATGAAAATAGGAAAGCTGTGGCAATTTAGAAAAAAAACCCCAAACAAAAACAGGGAAAATCACTTACTGTACTTGGTTCTGCAGAGGTATTCAACACAAACATCACCCTTCCTTGTCCAGCTGCCAAGTGCTAAAGCATGAAATGAGCAGCTGTTTCCTTCAAGCTGGGGCTGTGTGTCTTAACTAGTCACATGCCCCTCCTGATAAATCTCACTGCCGTGCCAGGAGGTCAGAATCTGAAGATCGTTATTCCCCTTATTAGAAAATCCTTTTCATAACAGCAGCCTTTGCTAAAGCATTTGAGCATTTGACTGGAACGTGGCACTATGTGCTCCATAACTTTTTTTTTTTTTTTTTAATGACTAACACCAAACAGTAGATAAGCCTTAATCGACAGTAGGGGCAGCACAAATGGAAAGTTAAACACATCCCTGTCGATTGCTTCAGGTTTGTTTCTGACTTCACGATTTGCTGTATTTAAATTTAGGAATTAAATTCCTAAACCATTAGGAACAGGTCAGTTTAAAACATTGAGGCGTTCATAGCATGTTTAGGACCAGGCCACTCCACAGATCATACAAAATATGTGAACAATCCCACTTTTGGGCATTAGTTGTACTTAAGGGGCAACATCACTAGCTTTTATGTTTGGATGGTAGAGTGATGAGTGCCTTATTAATACTAGATATCATTTTAATTTTGGTATCTTGCATTTTTACAGCACAGACTATGGGGCTGCATTGTGCCAGACATTGTCTAGTCAGACTGTGATAGCCTTTTTGAGGTGGGAACTATCAGTCTAAACAAAAAGAGCATAATGGGAAACAAAGGCTTTCTTATCCCCATGTTCCCAGACGTAGGACAAATGAAGGAGAAACACTGAAGTCAAGAAAAGAACAGAGTCTGATGGAATTTTCCAGGGTAATATGTAGCCACAGGTTACTGTAAATCAACTGGGACTCCGTGCCTAATTCCCTTTAGCTTGGTCACATCTTTAAAGATATTTAGGTATTTATGGATAAAGGCATACTGTCAATAGGACTGTGAGGTTGAGATGCAAAACATCATGTTCAGAAATGCTTAATCCCCATCCCACTTATAGGATATACTGTGCTGAAACTCCGGCGGTACTTTAAATTGAAAAGACTGACAGGACACAGGCAATTGCCAGACATCAGTATAGGATGCAGTAATGGCATTTCACTGTTTGGTAAACAATCCAGAACTTGTAAGATTGCACAGTCTCACTGGATTATAAAGGGCATTATAGGGTTTTTTTCTGACATACAATCTGCACGAATAATACTGCAACTGAGATCTGAACACATTCAAGGAACTGCTCAGAGCTAGCCTGTTGTTAAAATTACTAAATTATAACAGCACATCTAGCTGGCACAGTTGTTAGGAACTGATGAAAGCCTGCAAACCACTGAAGATGAGAGCTGCAGCAGAAAAAGGGTACCTCAGGTTGCTTCCTTTGACCTTACCCAGCTCTTCAGATTATATAAACTCGCACATGGTTATGAAACCGTGCAGCCATGGGCGCTGCCAGCACAGCCGGCAGCAGGGAAGCAGCCTTCGTGCTAATTACCTATGCCTCGTAGAAAAAACCCTCCCCAGTTACATGGACTTTCACAACCCAGCCAGGCACGGGTGTACCCAGCCCACAGAGGCAGTCTGGGGCCTGACGGTGCCCCCAGGACCCGCGGCCCGAGCCCCGGCGAGGGGCCTGCTCCCACCAGCACCCCCAGCCTTTCCCTGCTGAGGCGGCAGGCTTCGGTGCCAAACAAGTAAGCGAGAAGGAAGCATCAGTTCAAAGTCTCTTCAGATTATGGCCGGGGAGCCCGGCTCCTGGTTTTCGCCAGGAGGACACGCCCGGCGCGGCAGCCTTTTCCCCCTCGCGGGCGGCCGGGCAGAGCCGCCGGCGCGCCCCGCCAGCTATTAGGACCTTTAGGACCCTCACAGTGGGCACCGCGACGCACTCAGCGGCCGCGCTTCTAAGTGTCTTCGCCCTTTCGGACAGATATTTCAAAGGGCAGAAGCGCACCCGGCGGGGCAGGGGCACCCGGCGCCGGCGGTGCCACCGGTGAGCCCGAGCGGCGCTGCGGGAGGCCCCCCAGCAGCCCCCAGCGGCCCGAGGTCCCCGCTGCAGCCCCCTCACCGCGGAGGCCTGCTGGAAACGCTTGAGGGTGGTATGATGCCACGCGTCGGTCAACGCGGTAAGTGCAGCGCAAGGAGGAATAGAGTCACAGAATCACAGGATAGCTTTGGTTGGAAGAGACCTCTAAGATCATCAAGTCCAACCATTAACCCAGCACTGCCAGTTCTCCACTACACCACCTCAGCACCTCATCTACACGTCTCTTAAATACCTCCAGGGATGGGGACCCCTGGGACTGCCCTGGGCAACCTGTTCCAATGCCTGACAACCCTTTCAGTGAATAAATGGTTCCTAACATCCAATCTAAACCTTCCCTGGTGCAACTTGAGGCCATTACCCTTTGTCCTATCACTGGTTACCTGGGAGAAGAGACAGACCCCTGCCTCAATACATCCTCCTTTCAGGCAGTTTTAGAGAGTGATGAGGTCTCCCCTTAGCCTCCTTTTCTCCAGACTAAATAACCCCAGTTCCCTCAGCTGCTTCTCATAAGACTCGTGCTCCAGACCCTTCACCGGACACACTCCAGCAGCTCAGTGCCCTTCTTGTAGTGAGGGCCCCAAAACTGAACACAGTATTTGAGGTGCGGCCTCGCCAGTGCTGAGTACAGGGGGACAATCACTTCCCTGGTCCTGCTGGTCACACCATTGCTGATACAGGCCAGGATGCTGTTGGCCTCCTTGGCCACCTGGGCACGCTGCTGGCTCATGTTCAGCTGACTGTTGACCAGCTGGAATCATAGGTTAATGGTTAGGCAAACAGCAAATGTTTGCTGCAGATGTGCAGCACCATTCTGTCCCAATGCACAATCAGGTTTGGCAACATGTCAACAAGTTGCTCCTCTTGGCTGTCCTGGGAGGCTGCACTGAGAAGGCCTCCCCAAGCTTCCTTGGGAACGTTTTTCAGGCCTCTAAAGAGAGTGTCCCAGCGCATGGGGCTCTGTGACCCTGGAGCTGCTGAAGAGGCTTTAAAAGAGGGGTAGAGGAGATTGTAAAAGCTATGAATTCAAAAATGAGAAATAAGTCCACAAGGAATAGGTTCTTTTAAGTTTAGGACATTGGCAGGATGATAATTTCAAAGAGTGATGGAGAGCTGCCCCTACTGAACTGAGCCTGGAGCTCCTGCCGGCCCTGGCCGTGGATGGCTGCTCAGAGCTTGGCGTAGCATACCAGGCTTTGCTCAGAGAAAGGAGAAAGCACTCACTGTGCTTTAGGGCATGGCCCATTGACCAAATGAGTTATCTTTGATAAATGCCATTTCATTTCTCCTAAAAGTCATTCTGTTTTGAGGGCAAGGCTAACAGAACTTTATATACAGCTTTAAAATCAATCCTAAATTTATTTACAAACTTTGTTACAAAATTTGCTGATACTGAAGAAAAGATGATTGAAATGTGTTCCACAATAGTCTACCAGTCTACAAATGCATTTTGTCCACTTAACTTTGTCTATTTCTCTGATTATGCAATATCAATTACACTCTTTTAAATTTATCAATATCCTTTGATATAATTGCTTAATAACTAGTAGTACCGGGGCCATTTGAAATAGCACACAGAACAGGGTCATCACTCTGCACTGAATAGCTGCCTATTTTTATTTGGTAGTCATGCTCTGCACAGGAACATAATTTGATGATAATGACTGAATGGCAATATTCCACAAACAACTTGGGATACACTCCCTAAAAAGAAAAGGGGCCTTTGTACTTTCTGAAATGAGTAGACACATAAATTATTTTTAATGGCTCAGTAAAAAATGCTATAAATTCTGATTGTGGTTTATGCAGGAAAAAGTTTATCAGTTCCTCGTGCTAGACAGATAGTTTTAAGTGATCTTGAAACAGAACAGAGAGATAATTTTGGTATAATTCCTGAAAATAAAAGTCTCAAAAATTTTGTGGAGGGTTTAATTTTTTTTCTGTTCTTTCCCTTTTTGAAAAAATACCAACATGCAAAAAAGATACGGTAGCTAATGAAGACACAATGAATGTAATGTTTTGTTCTTATATCTATCAGATGGCATCTTCTGCTTGACAAAAGCTTTGCTGTTTGTTACACAACAGTTTATTAGCTTCTCTTTCTGTTGAGAAAACAACTCAAGACTGGATTGAAAAGGGTACATTTTTCTTGTGGATATTGATGTCTCAAATAAAAACCAAGAAATGAACATAGATTTCTCAGATATGCTATGAGAAATACTGAACAGGAACAACAAAAAATGAGTACAGTTAGCACTGAATTGTGGTGGGGATGGATGCATGTAAGGTTACCATTTTAATGTCAAATAGTACATATAGCTTTTAGAAAAGTCACAAAGAATTAAAGAATGGAACAGTTGCCCGTTTTAGTTCACTTTGAGATCAGGAAGTTGTTTACTTTTATTGATGCTGGATAAATGTATCCAGAGCCTCTCCTTACTGTAGGAGAGGCTTGATTTCATGGCTTGTTTTTAACTATTGTTTCTCCTGCCTTTTTAGACATACTTGGCTATGTCTTGCTTAAGTGTCATTTAGTTAACTGTAGGTGCATTCATTTATAAATTGATCACTGATAAAGAGCTTATCTCAGCATCAGTGCTTTGATACTGTGCAAGATTTTGGAGTATGGAGTTATTTTCTGAACATGGCGACTATGGACGACTGTTTTGTGGGTTGCCTGAAAACATCTCTTTCTGCTAATGTGTTCTTCTGGAGTTTATGTAACAGGAGGTAAGAGTCTCAATGGGCATAAATGTCAAGTTAGACTAACTGCAAGTCTGTGTTACTACATTTGTTTCCTAAAAGGTTGCACTGTGATTTGTCTGCAGCCATTTCGAATATGTGGAACCCATAGCTAATAAACAGTGCCTGGTTTGCTGGTCTACCTCACTGCCTCAGATATTGTATAGCTTTCACTATCAGCAGAAGTGAATGAAAGCAGACTATGGAAGCCTTCACTAGACAGGATGTTTTATAAATACCTAAGTGTGATTAAAAAGTCTGCTATAAATAGTCCAACAGCTCTTACACTAAGCTGCCAGCTAAAGGGCATCTGAAGGGCATATTGGAAAGGAAATTTTGCTGAAAATATTGTATATAAGTCTCTCAACCTTACATTACATCAAATCAGTTTTAAACATCTATAGGCTATGTTAGTTATATCCCTAGCATTCTAAGTCAATTCCCAATTCTTCAATATAGTGCTCTAGGGGGCACAGGAGTACTGCAAATGTGCTGTGTACCTCCCCTTTCACACCCAAGGGTACAGCCAATAGTCATGTTATGGCTAAGAAAGCAAGTCCTGAGAAGATAAGGTATCATCAAATTAGGTCACCCATAGGTATGACCCTTGAAATCAGTCCTTTCTTTATATCAGCAATTATATGTCATAGGTGGCACCTATAGCAATGCCTAGAGATAAGATTGCTTGTTGCGTTCCATTGGAAAAAATATGCTTTTGAGTGATTTTAAGCATATGAGAATATAGCAATTTATACTGAAATTTGATGTGCTGTGTACCTGCCTGAAATTTGGAGTTTGAATTAAACTAAAATATCTGATAATTCCATTCTCAGAAATAATGGAGGAAAAAAATTCTTACTCTTTGTTAAGCATTTCTTCCAAGTGTGGCATTGAAAAAAAGTAATGCTTCTCAGCTCAGAATTACAGGCCTGATTTTTGACAGATCAGTTGCATCATGGCAGGCAGTGGGGGATTTTTTGTTGACCTAGTAAACATTCAGTCCAGTTGTAAGCTTCTGACTAATGTTTTCTCTTGCTCAGTAAATTTGGATGTTTGTTACTGTGGCTGCTGAATTCTCTGGGGATTAAGCCACTCTGCCAATGGTCCATGCCCTCAGTGCCTCTCTCTCATACCATGTTCCAGTGGGACTTCTACCCATCCTCCCAGCCATCTTCCCGCCACTCTTGGATGGCTCTTAGTTTTCTCCTAAGCACTTGGTCTACATAGTGGAAAACCCAGAAGCAGTACGCCTGGAGTGAAGGGGAATATGGAGAAGGGGTTACTGGAGTTAGGAGAAGGGAAGTGCAGTGAAGGTGCTAAGGTGCAGAGGAGGTGCATATGAGAGAAATAATTGAATTGAGTCAAGCAGAATAAAATAGAATATCTCAGTTGAAAGGGACCTACAACAACCATCTAGTTAACTGTGAAGCACACACATACAAGAGTAAAGGAGAGAGGATCTAGGAGGTAGAAGTGGGAGGTGGAAGGATGAAGTTTGACAATAAGGGTGGACTGTATAAGAGTGGTGGGAATAGCATGATCAGATCACTTAAAGCAGCCTTTTCACTCATGTACATTACTGGTGGCTCCCCTCACCTTCTCCTTCTTTCCTGTTGATGTGCAGCTTGGAATCTGTGCTCTGGTTTGTGGAAGTGCTGTGCACTCTCAGCTGTAAGTGAATGGTAATTGTGCCTCAACTCATGTAGTATTTTCTCAGAAGAAATATAGGGAGATACTAGATTTGGGGAATTACATATTTGGCATGAAAAATAGGAAATAGTCTTAATTTTTCTGTACCTTTGGTCCTCAGATTTAGAAAGGGGATGACAGTGAGTAATGGGGTGAATGAAAACCTCAAATCTACTAAAACAAAAAACAAATCTGCAAAATCAACTCTCCTCCCTTATTCTCTCCCTCCCAAATCCTACAGTATTCACAGAGAAACTGGCAATTTTTAGTTCCTTCCTTATATCAACATATGTAAGAAATTTTAATTATTAAAATCATTACTATTATTGTGGGACTATAACATTTTTTATTTCCAGTTCATTTTACTTGGTTCTGTTTCACAGAGAGAGGTCATAATTCTTGTTTTTGTATTTGTCTTGTTGCAGGACATGTTTGTAAGCAGAAACATGTTGTCGAAAGCCTGCAGCATTAATTGAGCACTAACTGCCTGTTGCAGTGAAGTGGTGGCAAGGGAAGTTTTTAAAAAAGTAATATTAATACACTCATTATTTAATATTTTTAGGTGATGTGTGGGTGAGCCAATAAATTTGTCTCTTATCCAGTCTTCAAATGTGGAATTGCATCAGAAACATCTCTTAGTGTTCAGTCAAGGTACATGGGTAGACCAGGATGAGGAATTCCTTATGTCTTGAAAAGCACCAAGTGACCAACAGTATGCAGCATGAGGCATATTGGTTTCAAGTTTCTCAGTGCTTTCAGCAACTTTTTCTTGTTTAATGGGTTCTTGGTTGTTTGATGACAAGATTGCATGCTGCTTGTGAGTTTATTCACAATACTTCTCATTCAGTATTGCAACTTCTATTTTTACAAAAGCAACAGGCGTTCATGAAATAGCTATTCCAAATCAACTGATAGATGAATGTGTATGTATTTCTCACATTATCAGATATTGAAATGGAATTTCTTTTACAAAGAATTTTTTGAAAAATTGTTTCTTTTATAAACAAATGAGAATTTTTCTCTTGTAATCCTTGAAGTACAGAGATGGACTAACTGTGCTGTTCCACAGCTAGTGGCACTGCTTTTGCTAAGGGATTGGGTGAAATTGTGCCATACAATCAAAGCAGGTGATAAGGACCTCTTCTGTAGCAATAACAATATATTAATGATTGTTTAGAAAAAAAAACCCCAACAAAACAAAGCAACAAAAAGTCTTCAGTGTCTATTACCAACTAAATTGAATAGTTTTATTCCACAGGGTTGATATGCTTATTTTATAAACACAGCTTGAAGAGCTCATTACTATAATTCTAGACCCAGATGCAGTAGAACCACTAAGGACAGCACCAAATCTGTCATAAAGGGTGTTTTTCTTAATACTACCTTGATTGTTTTGAAGTTGAATATCTGTGCCTTCTATGTATTCTATGAAGTATACAGTACAAAGACAAGAGAGTCTATTGCTTCCATGCTCATTATTTGTGAGGAGATTTGCTTAATATAGTCACAACACTTAATATTTTTGCATGCCAGAGCCCCTTGGGGCCAAGGTCTCTGTATATATAACTGCTGGATCTATTACACTTGTTTGAATCTGGGCCTTTTTCTGTTGCTAATGTTCCAGTTTCATATTTCTTAATGGTATGAGGACACTGTCCTGCTTTTTTTATCTTAAATCTGCTTTTAATTATCGCTTAAGACAGTTACTCACCCCTGTACCCTAAGAGAATAGATGTGAATGAATAGAACTATAATAGAATGATGTGCTGTGTCCAGAATTCCATATAGGCTGTGTTGCAGTATAAAACCTCACCCTTATGTGAAGGCATTATGGATATTCCTTGTTTTAAGAGAGAAAGAAGAGACTAGCCATGAATCAGAAGAAGGTCAAGCAGCTTGGAAAAATTCAGCATTAGTCCAGTCCTCTCCCTTGCCTCTTCCCATTTCTGAAAGTATAAAAGATACTTTGTAGTTCAGTTGAGATAGAATGCCATTTCAGTTTTCCTTTTCCCTTTAGTAATGAGCCAGCTGGTCTTTGAAGATTTATCTTTGTCTCCAGTCTCCCAAGATAATTGTGGTATGGTAATAATCCAAAATAACAATGAAACACAACATTGGAAAAATAAAGTATGTCAGGATATAAAGGAGCTATCTAAACAGAGATGTTGGTATACATTAATTTTTGTTCTAACTAAAGTGACCTACTGCTTTATAATGTAAACTATCATGAATTAGTGGGACAATGCCAAACCTCTTAGCTTGACAGAACATTAAATTACTGTCTCCTGCCCTCCACTGAGTTATTGTGCATATGGTTGAATCATGTTGGTAGAGCAGACTATCCACAATGCTTTGCATCACACCATAACTGCTCTGGCTGTTTACTACATTTGTGCTATCTTGACCAACTGGCATAATTTCTTTGCAATACTGGCAACAGACTGGCCAATTTGCCTTTTCATATTCCTGGAGCTGTATGGTCCAGCACTATAAAACTTCTACAGTGTCTATGTTTAGCCAATACCCAAGGCTAAACTGTAGCAGTTATTCTACCACCCAAAGACCCCTCCCCAGCTGAGAAGGGGAAGCAAGGAAAAAAGAGAAAAGTAGAGTAGAAACAGATTTAACGAAATAACAAAACTAATACAATAACCAACTTAAAGTGTACAAGCTTATACTCAGCCTGGTCCTTGAAGTGAACAGCAGGAGCAGAAGCCCAAGAAAGAGGAGTCCCACCTCACTGAGCCTTTTATAACAAGCATGATTAAGTGCTATGGGATACACCTGTGAGTCAGCTGCCTTGATTGGATCTCCCAGCTGACTCAGGACTACCCATGGCCTGCCTACATGGCTGGCCCATGAGTCTGTGCCTGGGGAACCAGGACATAGAGCAGGACTATATTTTGTGTTGTGCAGTTGCTTTACTCCACATAGTCTGTTTGGGGACCACTGCGATAAACTGGTCTACAACTGTTACTAAAGAGATGGCTGAGAAGGGTCATTTCAGAGATGATATCCAGTGCAGAAATGAGAGCAAGTTTCTGAAATGAGTTTACGGAAGAACTGAGGACTGAAACACAGTAGTGAGCTTGCCATATTTCCCTGCTATCAAGAGTTAGGACAGGTTTCTTTTTCCCCTAGCAGTACGCTCTGCTACCCAGGAAGCTCTGTGCTAAGTTATAAGATCACCAACCCTGAAACTCAGTGGAAATAGGAAGAAGATAAAGACAAGAATAGTTCTCAAAGCCAACATGTCTTTTTTGAGCTAACCCAAGACATGAAGATGCCTGCATGGTTACTGAACTTTCAGGCTCCTTGGAGGAGTATTTAAGCCAGTGCATCCTATTGTATTTTTGATTACATTTTGCTATGAACAAGCATTGGTAATACTATGTCATATAGTGGAATTTTACTTTGTTCTAGGTGGTCAGTGAATACAGTCTCTTGGGATGTATATCAGCTTCAGTGGTTTTAGGCTCTTAGTCACATAAAGCACAGGACATCCCATTTCCCCTAGCTGTGTTTTCCAAGAAGCCCTGGATGCTGTATGTTCCAACTCTTCTGTTCCGCTACAGTGTGGGAGATCCTCTGTAGTCAAAGGATCTTAGAATCCTGGGAACAGAATATGAATTGTGGGCAAGATGGACTTGTACTCCAAGACAGTCTTTCTTGTTCCCCCTCCCTTTGTTTTTTGTTATGACCATATGTTGTATCCTTCCACAGCACTCTTGTGCTATTGTGTGTTCATATAATATAAACCCACTGTTACTGATCCTTGTAAAGGAGGCCCCCAGCTCAAGTCTCCCACTTTTTCTCTTGTCTTTTGTTCAAATAATGTCTTTTTAAACTGCTTATATGTATTCAAGTGATGATTGACAATCATCAAGAGATTTGATAATTTCACTTTTGTTGTATGTGTCTGTTCTGTTAACACTTCTATGTCTCATCTGCTTCTGAATAGTGGCTCCTTATTTTGTACCACAATTTGCACACGGTCTGTGGGAAAGGAGAGAACTGAAGGCAAAAAATGTAGCTGCACTTTGGCATGAAGACTGACTTGTAAAGCAGCTTTTTTATTCATCCTTGCCTATGCAACAGTACTTCTTTAGTCCACTAGAAGAGTAGGAAAGCAACCAAAGTAAAGTTAATGGCTTTTTCTGATAGCACATAGACTTCTGGGCGAAACAGTCCATCTTCCATGCACACATTGACCTTCACCCATGTGCGGCAAGCTGGGGATTTGTGTCAACTTGAACAGATGTCACTGTAGTGAGTTGTTACTCATGCACATAGAGCATCATGATCTTCCCCTTAGACTTTTATCTTGAACATACTATATCCACATGTTCTGTTGTAAGCAGGCAAACTTTTGGGTTTCAGATGAGAGGAATGGTAAAATTAACATGCTGTGTTTGAAGTCGGACTAGGCGATCTAATGACTCTGCCTGGCTTTAAATTTTATCAGCCTGTTGAAATAATTTTGCTTGAAATCAATGGGACTACTCATATGCTTAAATTTAAGCACCTGTATAAATATTTGCATGAGTCAGGGTGTTATTCAGCACACAGTCATAAGCTGGGTTTTTTAGACATTATCAAAGAAATTATTTTTTAGCACTATTTCTGTTGTAAGTGTTGAGCAGGTGCTTCTCTTTGTAGAACTATTTTGATGCTGTCAAATATTGAACTTTGATTTCTTAATGTGTTTTAGCTGGGTTTCTTTTATGTTCCCTCTCTCTCAGTTCTGCTTTTTGAGTGAGACTACTGTAGACTGTATGCGTATTCTCAAAAAATCTTGCTTTCACTGCCCCAAACAGACACATCGGTACTTCTAAGTCTCTGCTTTTTTCCCTGTAACGTTAGTGGTCTTGACTGTGACTTGGAGCACAAAGCTCCCTTGTAAGTGCGTCTGGTATAGTGGAATAGAGGCTTAGGGAGAAATTAAGGTACTTACACTGGAGCAATTGCATGAGGAATAATAAATCTTACGAAACCTGAGCTAGCTTTGCATGGAAGCTGTGCGTGGTTTTTTGTCACCCAAAGTCCATTATAATTTAAGTCATGTGATTTTTCTTTAAGTCAGTCAGCTTTCCTGGAACCAGAAACCCATGCTGCCCTCACAGTAGTGATAGTTGACCAAAGTATTTATTTGTCAACCCTAGACTTCTTTGTATCTACTGGCAAAATAACGGCAGGGTAGAAAGCGTGTGAACCTCCACTTCCTTCTGGTGTATCAAATTCTTCTGTTTAATTTTTAGCTTGAAGTCTTCATAATTGCAACCCTGGTTGAACACTCAAAAGTGTTTATATACAAAGAATCTCTTGCAGAGTAGTTAGACCCTAGCAGGTAGTAAGATTTTATAAGGTGCAGGAGTGTAAATTTCATTTTAAGGCCTTCTGGAATAATTGTATCTCCAGGGCAAAACTCTCAGTTTGCAAACTTTGAATTCATAAACTTGTGAACTCTTGCAGTTTTGAAACAAATCTTTTTATGTGTGGTTTTTTATTCCCCTAAAACTGCTACTTCTGCAATTATGTGACTGTGTAAGGCAGTTTCTATTTTTTAAATGAGGGTTTTAAACCAATTCTTGCAGTTATAGAGACAAGCTTGAAAACACTGGCCTTAATTTCTTGAAAATAGAAAACCTAACAGTAATTTCTAAGCTGTTTTTTTTCTAAGACAATCTGTCTTATTTGGAAACAGCATAGTGTGTTTGGAGCACCACCAGCCATGCTGCTGGCACATTGTCCTCTATTCTGAGTTGCTTTATCCTGTCCCAGATGCTAAAATGGGAGATGGGTCTGAAGAAAGAGTAGGGTAGCTTTGAGTTACTGCCATGTTCCCCATACAGCATACTATAAGAAACAGAAACTAGTTGAGTAGACAGTGGAGTATGTTGTCCATGTCTTCAGAACAAAAAACACTATTCTCAGTGGTGTGACTAACTCTCTTGGCTTCAGTGGCTTTGCATCTATGCCTCTCATCAGAATTTGTTCTGTTAGTTCTTCATTAAGGATATGAATTTATTAGGACTATTAATTAGGCAATTTCTAAGTACCATGTATAATATCTTTTCCACAGATAAATGTCAAAGTGCATCATTACATTATTTTATCACCTCTTCCTGTATAATTACATTGTAACTGTCCGATATGCGAATACTTTTCTCTTTATAGCTAAGCAATGGTCTCTGTTTTGCTACATTCATGCAGTGATACTGAGCTTTAAAATAATGTTGTGGTGAGTGTTGCAGACCTGAATAAATCTGAATGATCCATGTTTGCTGTTCAGTTGTATTATGATAGATGTGCAACTGACATCTCATGGAAATGACTGTGTTTGTTTAACTGCAGAAATTGCAATGCTTCTTTGCTTGGGTGAGTATCCACAGATTTGCCTCCATTCCTTCCTTCCATCCTATGAGTTTTACAACAGTTTATCAAGTTGTACTGTCTAATCTTACATTTTAAAATTACCCTCCCTCCCCTTTTTTTTTTTTTTTTGTTTTTGTTTCTGCTCTGTCTTTGTGCAGGGTAATAAGTTACTGAAATTGAAAGCAGGGAAATGTTACCTGAATGAGAGCATGCTATGCTCGTTACTCAAATTGCAGTCTAAAGAGCTTTCTCTTGCAAATATCTGTACAGGCTTCTGTTTTTACTCCCATTGCAGGTGTTTTATTCTTCACAAGACCAGGCTTATAACCTCTTGGAAATGAGAATTACTGTATATAATTGAGTACTTTGGAATCAGACAAAGAAAAGCCTGATCCTTTCTGTGAGCATTGACTAACATCTGCTTCATTGGAGTTGCTGCTTGGCGCCTCCCTGGATCAGATTTTCAGCTGACTGCTGCTGTTTACAATTGTCCTATCGCAGCTTTTCACCTACTTCAATGACATCCTGCCTTGCTATCTTCACAATAACAGACTCTAAACATAATAGCATCCTACGGGGATACAGTAGAATAACAACACATCACACTTCCTTTTTACTCACCAGCAACTTTTTACAATAAACCACTAATCCTAAACAACATCTGAATAACAAATGAGTAATCTGAATGGCGTACGTATAGAGGTAATGTGTTAACGTAAGTGAGACTAATATGAAGGTTATTCTCATAGAACATTCAAAGATGAAAATCACATAATGAAGTCTTGAATCTAGTATTCTAGAGCTTCTATCCTCCTGCCTTCAAATCACAACAGCATTTTCTTTGTTAGAAGAGAAGAGGACTTGTTGGAAATCAAATAAATCAAACACAATCTTAAAATAACCTTTCATTTTTTCCCTCTCCAAAGTCTATCATGTTGATGGTACTTCAATGAATTAATATGGTCTGTATACTGCTATGTCTTAAAATGGAGCTTTTTACACATGCAGTCATGATAGTATAATCCTATGTGTAATATCTGAAAATAAGCAGACTAAAAATTTCCACAGGCATTCTACTGTCAGTTTAAATTAGACCTCAGAATGGCAACTACATGGTATTGCAATGCAAACCCACAACAAATAATATATATAAACGTCTCTATATAGTATGTTTTTATGTATGTGCACACACACACATGCAAATTACCTGCCATAATAAATTATAAAACTATAGAAAATTTCAGGTGCTTTAATTTCGGCTAAGTTCCTACTTTCAAATGTACCTCATGCACATGACTAAATTCTCACAAAACTGCAATTATAAATTATATACATTTTGATGTGTTTATGTATTCTAAATTAACACCTCTTGTATAAATACATATTACATATACTTCTCCCTCCCTCTCTCTGTCTCTAAATCTATATATTTAACCTAATGCAGAGTTGACTTCATTATTTTTTTGGAGGGCATACAGTTACCATCAACATTTCCCTAGTACTTAATTGCAGATTACAACATGAACATGACACAGGTGAAGAAAACTGCAAAGTTATCTTATGGATATACCGCAAAGGCTTATTTTGCTTAAGGTTCTTTGCTAAAGAACCCGTAATTGAATTCAGATTTCTTTATCTAAAAATCAGACATCCTGCCAAACCTTTATCTGAAAGTCATATACAATTCCTTCTCCAAAGCTCATTCTGTTTTTATTTACCAATCTCGCCACATCGGAAAAGACATGGAGAATGCAGCAAGCAGAAATGCCAGGAGGAGACACTTACCTTAATTTGATAGGTATCTAACTTTCAGCACACTCCTGTTTTTGAAGAGTTCTTCTCATGCTGTTGAGATGCTGAGGTTATTTGCTGCCCAGCAGTGTCCTGTACGTGACTCTCACCCTCAGCAGCCCTGGCAGGGCCCTGGAGAGAGAAGCAGGATTGTGCTCAGTTCACTCCCAGCAGCTTCACTGAGGCTGGGGCTCTTTGGAGCTCAATTAGTTCTAGATTGTTTGGCTTAATGGCAGCCACACTTCCTTCTATTCTTTCCCAACTTAGTTTTCCTGCCTCCAGTCGTGCTTTTTCCTTTCTTTGGACTATAAATAGGCCTGCCACAACACATTCTGTAGCAGTAAGGAAGGCAGGAAATGCATTTAAACAAAAGAAAGATCTTGGGGTTTTTTGCCCTCCCCCACCAATGTAAGTAAAATAATTTGATAGAGACTGCTCTGCAGACACAGTTCTCTAGTGTGAGGAAAACGCTTGTTCAAAAACGTGCTAGGATGTCATCTTCTGTACTCTACAAAAAAATGAGGAGACACGGTAGCACTAGGCCTTTTGACCTTAGTCTCTTGAGTAATTATCACTTCCCTTAAGTATTTATGTTTGATTAAATCTTTGAAATTGTTTGAGACTGGAGAGCTGGAACAAAGATTTTCTGTGGCTTAGGAAGGAGGAAAAAGATGGCTAACATATTTTAGGATGACAAAATACATGTTATAGGAGGTGCAGGTCTTGCATGCTTAAGAATGATGTTTAAAGTCTGTGAATTATCATTTCATCTGAGTGTTTTCTTCCTCAGTGAAACTTACCCTGCAGCCTCAAGCCAGAGACTATGAGGATGGAAATGTTTAAGCAAACTAAGTGTGTTTATGTGCAGGGAAATGGAATTGTTGTGCATGTATTCAGTGAGGGACAGCTGTGTAGCTATAGCTCTTGAATAGCAACTATGTTAAAATCCTCAAATACATTTCATGAATTAATGTGAGGTAAAGAATTATTTTGATGGGCTTTGGGTCAGTTTCTTGATCAGAAGGTTTGATTTTAAAAATAATACTTACCAAGCTTCCAAGTCCCTGTCAAGCTTAAATAAAAAAAATTAACCATTTTCACATTGTACTCAATTAAGATGATAACATAGTATTGTACTTACCTGGCTCTTTATTTCTTCTCCCTATTCCCATTTTTTTTGGCCATCTAAGGTACATGCCTTTCCTTCAATTTATACAAATTAGGTGAATAGCTGTAAAAAAAGCTTTCCCCTGGTCTTTACAGCGGTAGTTTCATGTTAGAATAGCAGTGTGCTTATTGAAGATAGGCAAGACTGTAGTGCATGGTTTGGGGCTGGTATTTATTTTAGTAGGAATGCAGAAACTTAAAAGATAGATGTTGCTATGTGAACAAGTAATTTTTCTTTTGTTTAAGATTTGTTTGTGAAATATACGCATACAGAGTCCTGCTGAAAGTGGTGAGAGTTAAGGACCTGTGGCATTTGAAGAATTTGGAAAACATTAAACCTTTTGTTTCAGTCATATTATGTAGCCTATGATCATGACTGTTAACTAGAATGTGTTTTATGTATGAATTTGCAAATCTGTGTTATCTTTAGGTAGACTAGAAGATGCCAGAACAGTTAATATAAAAATCAAGAGCATCTTCAGGATAGTGCCTGCCTGTTGAGAAATTTGCAAAGATCCTGTTTCTCAAGACAAGAACGTGATTGTTTATGAAAAAAAAAAAAAAAAAGACGCATACAAGTGGTGGGTGAGTAAACATGTTTGTCAATTTTCTGGACATTAATGATAACTCAAGACCAAGGTTTTCCTTGAAAGCACTTTTTTATAAAGTTAAATCAAAATGGAATGCTCCAAACGAAACCCCTCTCAAAATCAATAATTTAATCTATAGAAGAACCTGAAAGTTACAATATTTATTATATTTTTTCTTGTGTTAATATTGGTAATTAGCAGACAGGTTTAAAGTCTTAGGAAGATGTCAGTCTTTGCAGCTCATGTACTACAAATCTGACAAAGATGAGTATAATTCTTTGTAGTGAACAGTGGATCAAATACTGACTTCAGCTGAAGCACGGAATCAGTTTTAGCTGAGAAGATGCTGTTGTGGAGATGACTGAAGGCAAGCTGCAGTCTTTCTGGCTCTTTCAGACATTAGATCAAGGCTGAAGGACTGGCAGTGTGTAAAAGTTGATTGAATTCATTATGGAACAGCTGTGACTAGGCCTAACTAACCCTGTTTCTGCAAAGTTGACCTCCACAATATAACGACACTGAAATGCAAAGCTGCTTAGCAGCATTTCACTTGTGCATACCTTTATTCCAATGTAGTTTAGTTTAAATCTTAAATCTGCTCAATGAGTTGCTAGTGGTTACAGACTTGAATTATTTGCATCACATGTTCTCTGTGCGCTGTGGTGGTTAGCACCAAGCACTGCCAGAGCTCTGGAGAGGCTTAGGCTTGGCACCATGTGTCAGCATGGTGCCAGTAGAGCCCAGTTGTGGTAGCCTGCATGCACTGATTTTGCTGCTAGCCTTTCTTTCAAACCTACGCACATCTTTTCTCAATGTCACTCAAAATATCTTCAACCGTTAAAAATAGAATGCAAGGTTCAAGCAGGATTTCTCTCCTCTGTCATTCCTACTGCACACTGAAAGAAATTCTCACCCAGTGTGCAAACTTCTTCATTCCCACTTTACCTCTAGGACAAACAGTGGCTGGATGAGCAGATGCAGAGTAACACTGTGGTGCCCAGAACTCATGGGGATGTTTTTGGTACCCTGGAATTCAATGCATCTTGTCTTCACAGTTCATTTACACTCTGTACCCTGAAAATACATGCGTGTGTGCATGTGCTAAGGGCATAAACAGTATCTTTCTTTTCAGTGAGCTCCTGTGTGCAGAGTTAGCTTGTTCTTCTAAAGAGAATTGTGAATTCTTCACCACAGAAAACTTAGACTTGAGCTATCCCATGGCAGCATGACAAAAACACTGATTTTTGCTGGATGCCTCAGAGGGACTTCACACAAATAATTTTGATTTCTACCAGTGGGACACAAAACATGAATCTAGATGCTTTGATATGGTTTTCCCCCTAGTGCTGATTACTGAGTTAGTTCTAGCTCTGCATCTGGCTTTTCACAATTAGAATCGTAAAAATAGTATCCAAATTCCCATGAAATTTGAACATGGAAGCTTTTCAGAACAGCTTCCAAAATAAAAAGCTCAGCTACCTGAACCTTTTCCTCTGCTTTTATGCTACCCCTCCCTTGTGCTACTGAGCAGCACTGTGTTATGCCATTCTTTCCACTGACATCAGTGAAAATGGGTTTGACAGGGCAGCACACTCTCGTTTGTCATGCCTATAATTCATTAACTATCCTGAATTCTTTATAATATTATTCATGTCCCTCTTCTCTCCTCAGTTGTCTCCTTCTTGCCTTCACATTTCATTGCCTCATGGAATATGTTGCAAGAAATTACATAACTTTCCCTGGTAAAGCTATACTGAGGAAGAAACAATAAACCTGTTTTTATCTCGTATAGCTCTTGTTTAGTCTACCTGACTTAACACCGTGGAAATCACTTGTCTCAGTAGTATTGAGTATATTAAAAGGACACAGACTTTCCTCTTGATTTCCCATCCTGTTAAACACAGATGGTCTTTCTGGACTCCAGTGCAGGCTGTGGGCCAGATCCTTAGCTTCTACAAATTGGTATTGCTTCATCAGCTTCAGTGGAGCAACACTGATTTGAGCTGTCTGGGGGAATCTGGCCAATTGGTTTTAATGGATCTGTGCCAGTTTATAGCAGCTGAGGAGCTGTGAGTTTAAGAGCCTTTCTAATTGTAGCTTATGTTCACTGCATAGAAAATGTATTGTTTTCCTCCCCTCCGCCACTCAAGCAAATCATCAAAATATAGAAATATCCCAACTGATCTGCCACTTGCAGCTATGGGGCAAGCTGAAGAACAGTTCATTGTGATCTTCAAAAAAGAAGTCAGGGAAAGCCACAGATCAGACTCAAGCTGTGAGTCAACATACACATAGAAAATAACGTGCTGGTTGTCTGCCCTGTATGTTTGTGGCCTCATGAGGTTAGCACAACTGTGGTCTGTAATTCCTCATGCCATAAACTATCTGTGTGTGTGTTTTAGATTAGATTGATTGTGTGCCAATAAAGCGAGAACATGAACAGAAGTCTATAATTTGTTTTTCACCTCCTTGCTTACTGAAACATAAGGTTTATTTTTTTCTCTGTACCTTAAACAAAGAACATGCATTAATCCTGATGGCAGCATAATAGTGAAGATTAAAGTCACAAAATGTTGAAGTTTTTAAGGCCCAAACCTTCTGTACAACATCTCAACATCTCTTCTCTGTAATTGATTTCTGTACAGCCAACCAGGAGTTTAAAGCTTTTAGGGAGGTGGTGACAGGAGGAAACATTATCTCTGTGGTATTGATGAGGAAACAGAGTAACTTGCCAAAGGTCTGACAGGAAGTAATACTTTTCTTTGGAAAGCTTATTCCCTTGGTTGTTTCTGCTTTTCATCTTTTTTCCCACTTGTATTTTACTTATCTCCTATTCTCTTTCAGTTGCATCTTTGTATTCAAAGTTCTTTGCATTCTACTTCTGTCCTGCTTAGAGTTGATCTTCACTCCCAGCCAGCTCACAATTTCATTCTCTTGTGAGAAGCTGCTATAAACAATTGCAACATTACCTCACTATTCTTCTGAAAAACTCTCCTTTGTCCTACTTCCTTCAAAAATGTCAACACTGTTGCTGCAGGGTGGCAGGTGGTGTTTTGTCCCAGGAAAGTAAAAGGGGCTACTTAAAATTTCAACAGTTTCTTGAACTGTCAGAAATTTTGCTCCAACAAGTTCTTCTTCCAGTGCTGCCCATCTTTGTGGATAGCTTCTCTGCCCTTCTGGTTGCTCAGGATGCCATGTCAGAAGTCCCCATTCCTGACTGCATCCTTTGGTTGTACAGGGTGGGCAGCTGCTCTCCCTATTACTAGCATTATCTCATTACTTCTATACTTTTCCCACCTGTATTAATCTTACTTTCTCATTTTCTATCTCTGTTGAGAAAAAGCCTTTTTTACAGCACTTAGCACAACAAGGTGCCCATTTTTGACTCCGGTGCATTATGACTTAAAGGTGTCAGTAATGGATAGAAGGCCTCAGGTATTATAGTCCTGTGCTTCAGCCTTTATATGTTTGATCTCAAAAGCCTGCTTTTCTACTCATTTATTTTAATGTGTGCCTTTTAGAATTGAAGTTTCCAAGAAAAAAAAGTGAGAAAACATACAGCAGTGACAAATTGTTTCCTCCTTTGTGTATAATGTACTAATAAAAGAGCAATAATGTGTTTTACAGGTAATGCGTCTCTAACAAAAAGATTTCCCTGCAGGAAGCTGTTAACTTTTTCATGGTTGCTATAAGCTGGGTGGACACCATTTTACTCATCCCTCATAGCCAGGTGTAGATTAGGAAAGAAAATATTTTAAAATGTCTAAAATCCATCTGCTTTTTGTTAGGCTGATGGAGTTAGATTCTCATTTACACTTGTTTCCCCTTGCTATAATTCATTGACCAAGATGAGTTACTTTCCCCATGTGTCAGTGTGAATTTATTCTCCTGTAGTTTCCTTTGCCACTGTTCCAAGGGGCTTCCATTTGCTGACCAAACATTTCTGGATTTCAAGGTGTTGCTTTCTGATATCTGCCAGAACAGGGAAGGCAGGTTAAGTTGTTCTATATGCTGTTGTGCCAGCGTATGGGAGACCCTGTAGTCCAAGCTCCTTTGCTGCCATTTGAGGTAGGGCAGTCAATACTAAAGGGCTTTTTGGGGTATAGCTACACAGTTCTCTGTTGGAGTCTGAGTCATACTGACAAATACGTGGTCTTCTGCTGGAGTGGTGAACTGAATACCATAAATCATACCAGAATACGCACCCGTTTTCTGTCACATGCGCTGGGAGGGGAGGTGACTGATTTGCACTGCTGCAAGGTGACATCTGTTCAGTGCCAAATCTCTGTTGCCTGCACCTGTCTTGAGAGCAGCTGACTGCTGCAATCTCCTCTTCCAAAAGGAAGAGGAAGAGTTGCTCCTTCACAGTTCCTGTCAGGTGCTGTGATAGCGTGTCACCTCCTGGCTGACAGTAATCAGGCCTTTGAGACTACCCAGCAGCCAGGAATAGCAACATGCACAGTGAGACTCCCTAACTGTGAGGTTTCTCCAGGGTCTTCAAAGGGACAAGGATCACACAGCGGATATCTGTTCTGTTGTGTTCAGAAGATGAGTATCTGTTTGTGGGTTTTTTTCCCCTGCATTCCTAGAAATTGTTCCAGTGCAGTTAATGCTTTCCCTGTCTCCTTGACCTGCGTGTATGAGCTAGCTTTACATGAGCTAGACCAGCTGCTCACAGCCTGGGGTAGGAATTTTGTTGTGCCGGGAGATTAGGTAGTTTATTTCTCATACATCAGGAAGAGTCCTCAGAGTGTTAGTCAGCTGGGCTGACTTTTACTTTAGGCTAAGAGGTGGTTTAAAATAGCCATTGTTAGATTCTAATTGTTCTGTGGGAACCTTTGAACTTCTAGCATGTTTTTACTCTGATTTTTGGGTTCAGGTTTTTTGGTTGCTGATGTGTTCTTCATTTTCTGAGGCTTCCCGTTTCACATTTCTCCTATTGCAAAAGCAGATTCTGTCTTCTTGGAGCTGTTTCTTAAGGCCATTATTTCCCTCTAAGCGTCGTGGATTTTCTTATCTTTCCTTAGCCGAAAACAATGTGGCACTTCAGATGCTGTGCTGACCTCTAGTGACAAAGGCAGGAGAAAAAGTATCTTTGCTGTTAAAACCCACGAACGGCAGGCGTCTCCGGAGCTCTCCTCTTTTCTGCAGTTTTCAGCCCAAATAAATTATAAGAACTTATTCTCTCCTACTGTATCTCCAGATCTCTATGATATTTGCTTGTATTTCTGTCCAGTTGTTGAACATCTGGTGCTGGATTCAGATCTTCTGCTGGTTGTGCAATGGGAGAATTCTATTAACTTTTGTTAATAATTATTAATTCTAAAATTAATAAATTTTGCAAGCTGCTGATTCTTCATCCAATTTATGATCCTACAATAAAATGCTGTATATAAGGATAACTTAATCCCCAAAACTCAGAGTTAAAAAAGTTTGGTTTGACTCTTACTATTTGTCCTTTAATTACAAGTACATTTTAGTTCATGTTTCATGTTGCCAACAGGGGAGTTGGAAGGGTTCAGTGAGCTACTGCTGGTTTTGAAACATAGAAAAAAAAGATAATTAGCAAATTTCTCCAGTGTTGTTAGATCTCTTTCCAAAGGTTTTAAACACTTTATTCCTCACAGTTTTGAATTGCTTTATTTTTTAAAAATTTTGAAGGAAATTGCTGTGGTTCTTTATATATTAAGAGCACAGTTACTCACTGTGTGAGCCACTGAAGTCAGTGGAGTTGCACCAAAATTAGTTGGAAAAATGTTAATATAGTGATATTTACAGATACTGTCAATTGCACTTACATAGAAGAATGAAGAGATGACAGTGGAAATCACAAAGAAGTAAAACAGAGACATTAGAAGTATAAGGGAATCACAGGGAGAGAGAGCTGCAGCAGAGACCTTTTGTTTGGTCTGCCCTGGAGGATGGTAAACCATGTGCAAGGAGCTCTTGCTTAAAGTCCTTGCCCTTGAGCTCTGTATGCTGCTGAGTCTATTGGAGCTGTTTTGAGTTAGGTGTTTAGACAAGGAAAATACCTATATTGTTAGATTTTCCTAGACTATCTTCCGTGTGGTACAGATTTTCAAGTGCTTTGTTAGGTCTAGTATGTGCTAGATGTAATGTGTTTAGCAAACACTCAAATATAAACCAAGTTTTACTGGATGAAGTAAGGGCCAGCTTGGCTAAAAATAGTTACCGCTGCCTTCTGGTGGAATAACCCAATACCAGATGTGAAAGTAATATATATATATCTGGATGCAGTATGTATTATTTCATTCAATAGTGAAACCCTCAAAAGCTCCCTGTCATCTGCTTTGTTTTATATTCAATGTATTGAAATGAACTAATATTGCAATGAGTAATATAGTTGATGTAGTTCCTTTTTTTTTTTTCAGCTTAAGGGAATTTTAAAATAATATTTCTCTGGTTTTCTTTAGTTTTTGGAAAAAATGACATCTAAACATGAGCAAATGTGAATGAAAATTCCATGTTCATTCAGCTCACTGTTGTGCAAATCAAAAGGATTTCCCTTTCCTGATTTATTTTTGAAACTTCCTTATTCCGTGTTTGCTATTCAGCTCAGTTTGGTGATTCTGCAGGCCAGAGAAAAATACATTCATTGCTAAAGCGTACTTGAAATTTCTTGCTTATGGTAAAAGAAGGAAAATGAACACGTCTCATCTCTCTGGCTAGTTTAGGGAAGAACACAAAGTTGACTTGTTGGCGGTGCCTTCTGTTTCTGGGAGAAGAGAGATTGCTGTGATGAATATGATCAGTTTACCTTGGCGGAAGATTTTTCTAAGTACCGGATAGTACCTATCAGTTTCACCACATGTCAAATCTGTATTTAGACTGAAAACTGCTTTGTGGAGTCCATTGCCAATGAACAGGAAGGAATGGGTGCATGGGATACTGAGGCTTTGGATCATGAGCAAATGACAGGGTGTGCTGCAGGCAAAAAGCAGAAGGAGGACTGCAGTGAGAACTGGCCCTGGAAAGTCGTATTGAATGGGAACAGAAAGTGGGGAAAGCCCTTGTGACCTTGTGAGATGGATGACTGCCTGCAGCAAGAAGGGGAGGTGTGGATCCCGAGAATGGTGCCCACTCACAAAGTGACAGTAACCATTTAGATGACAGGAATGTTTAATTCAGTTTTAGGTGGAAACAGACTATATCCTGCTGGGTATTTTGGAACAGGGCCTACCACCCTTCAGGCAGTTACCGCCTGGATGAGAAGTGGCAGAAATTAAACTTTTAATGTGAAAGAAATAAAAAATCTGCTTAGGTGTACTCAAAACTTTTCTGCCAGAAACATTCTTCATCAAACACACGTGGGATTTTTCAAAAGAGCTTGGCACAGCCTTTGCTCTACTCCCACTGGAATCCATGGAGGTGCCACAGGTTTCAGTGGGAGGAAAGCTAAATCAATATGGAGTGCCTTGGAAAAATCCAGCCCAGAATGGATCCTGGCAGCATGAGTAGATAGGGATTGGAGGTGATGCTGAAATTGTCATGTAGAAATTTTCCATGCTGGTTAGCAATATCCTCTCCATCCCCCTTGGTTCAGAGCTAATGGAAAGCAGTGTGTGGCAAAGCATGATTTGAAGGGAAGGGAAAGTTAGTGCAGAAAGAAATAAGAATATCCTAATTTCCTCTCTCCTCTGTGTCTTTGTCAGGACAAAAACTTTACTGCAGAACTTCCCTTCTATCTGAGGTTGCCACTTAACTCTTCAAGAACATATTGGTCGATAGCAAGCAACAGTGCACATGGTGCATAATGCTCTTTCTGGATGGGATTCTCCTAAGATGGGCTGAGCAAATTGTTCTGTTTTCTCCAAAGTGAAAGGCACACTCCTAGCAGATGCTCAAGTGTGGGAGAAGAAGGGAAAGAGGCCACATCCCCTCTGCTAGGTTCTCACAAAAGGATAGGGAGCAGAGACTGCTGTGTCAGGTCACAGCCTCCTCTGATGGAAAAAGGTAGCTTGGGAGGTACCTCCGGAGGCCTGTAGTGCAACCACCCACTTTAGGCAGGGTGAATTTCAAAGTTCAGTGAGGTTGCTCAGCTGCTAAGGCACAGAGGTGTCTTCCCAGCCCTTCAGCTTGAGAGGGAGAAGAGCAGATCAATCATGGGCCCCAGACACAGCTGGGCCCCAGAACACGCAGCCTGAAGACTTCTACTAGGAGTCTCTGAATCAAAATACATACCCTGGTGATTCAGTGGTCTTGAAAGAAATCTGACGTGGCTAACATCCTGCATTTCTTTGGTTTGCGTCATTCTTTCCCCACCAGATAGTAAAATCACTTAGGAATACAGGTTGTCACAGGATAATCCCGTTTCAACACAGGTTCTCTTTTTGGTACATGGGTGCTGAAATGGTAAAGGTTGGTGGCAGTGGGGTGGTGTTGGGGTTCAAGATATTTCACAGCTTGGTGTGCAAATAGAGTCTGTGCCAGCTGTTGAGATGGTGCCCTGAGAGGATCCAAATTTTCTAGTTCTCCTGCTGTGTGAGGTTATTCCTGCAGGTGAATGCAGTGACTGTAGCCTGGTCCTTGGCCTTCTCCCAGAGAACGCCATTACTCTCTCACAAGTTGACTTTGTCACTCATTGGGGAACCTTCAGCAAATGGCTGATTTTCCTCATTCCCTTAGTTATTCTGCTTCTCTTTTGGACACATCACTTAGCTTGCCGAGGTAGATTTCAGATCTCCTGATAGAAAAAGCTATATAAGTACCAAATAACGATCTCAGAAGTGAGCAGTAGCCTCTGTGACACACCTCTTCTTGGCTTGAATTGCTCCTTAATAGCTCCCTTGGTCTGCTTGGTGTTAGCAAAGTCCCCAGCAAGTACAAACTACTCTTCAAAGTGGGTGGCATTATTAAAAGAACAATACTGTAGTCTCTTCTAACAGCAGTGGGGTTTTAAAGTTTGCTGTGCACTTTGAAGGAATGCACTGTGGTTCAGTTGCTGGCCAGATCAGGCCTGTGACATGCTGGGATCTGTCACCTTTCCTTTTGTGAAGTTAGGAAAGAGTGCCAAAGCCAGGAGCCCCTCTGCTGCTAATATGGACATCACTTAAGGGGCAGTGAGGAACCCCCAAACTCAGATGCAAAGCTCCATGAGGGTGAGCTGATAGGTCATGACAACCACTTTGGCACCTTTAGCGTTTTAGGACTTCTCTTAGTCAGGAATTTATTGTGTCAGTTGCTACTGACTAGCTGAATGTTTGTCATGACTGCCAGTTTTGTCTTTCGGATTGAAAAGATCTGTCCAGCTGTGACTGTTTTTTTCCCAAGGAATGTTAGTGCTCACTTTGAATAGTTTTAACATTGGCTAATTTTTCACTGAATAGCATCTCAACATGAAAGTATCTATTCATATCAAATGTCTTTCTAGCTGAAATGTGTGTCACTAGTTCTGTGGTAACTTCATTCTCATTAACACAACAACCTTATAAGAGAACTAGCAGAATTCAGTTCTACCATGTCAGCAATTTTAGTTTTTGTAGCAAGGAAATGGCTGGCTGAAAAAAGACTAATTTTTTTTTTTTTTTGAAGGGTCCATATGGATGTAAAAAGTATTGGTGCCATTTAGTATAAATTGTAATCAGTTCCAGACTCTGCTGCACTCAGAAACTTGAATCATGGAATTATACATGATGGTTTCTGTATTTTTAGGGCTCTCACCTAAACCACAGTTCTTGTAGCAAGTAAATGGCTGCATCCATGGTGTCCAATCCCTCATCTTAATGATGTTAAGAAAATGTTTGTTTAACTATGAATCAAAACTGTATTCCTAAGCCCTGTGGCTTTTCAGGTGAAATGACAGAACCAGCCTTGCTACACTGGGGCAAAGTAGGTGGGCTCCAGAGGCTAAGGTCAGATCGACTGAATTTCACTTAATTCCTTCAGTTGTGGTTCCTTTGTTAAAGCATTTCTGAAGGCCTGGAGCCAGGCAATGTGGAACACTAAGCACTGGGATGTAAGTAGAGTTTAGGCTGTTTGGTTTGCTTTTGGCTTCCTGTGTGTGTTTTAAGGCATATTAGAGGTAAGAAGAGGCAAAAGGGAAAGGCAGAAGCACACATAAAGTATGTTGTTTGTTTATATAGTGTCTGTAATAGAAGAGTGTGGCCATGATGAGGACATGGTTATTGAACCAGAAAAATGTTTTCAAGCTTCACTCAGGGCTTGGGTCAACTGCTGCTCTCTCGAATCAGGCAGGAGAGATGGAAGGTGGCTGGACACACCAAAACTTATTTTGTAAATTGCTGGTAACAGAAATTGATAGGCCAAGAGGCCACTTAGGCTTAGGTTTGCTGGTTGGTTTGGTTTTTTGCGGGACCAGAGCCAGTGTATGCCATCTCTCTGAACCTACGGGTAGCTTTCAACCATGTGTGTAAGGCAAATGAGATGGAAAGGCCAGTACAATCTGAAGTCGGTGATGTTTGATGAACAGCTAAAGACAAGTGATCTAACTAACCCTCCCTGCTGAGAGCATGGACAACACTTGGTTTGGCAACAGTTGTGTCAATGCATGCGCATCTGTCACCCTGTCCTGGCACACACAGCTGCAGACTGGTGCTGCGTGTGCTTGTTGAGAGTGTAAGGAGCTGGAGTTAGTCTGACTGAGCAGAGTTATGAGGAAAAGTTATAGGAATTCAGGCTTCATTTTAGTTTTGTTGCTCATGGAACAGCTTGGGTTTGTTTGGGGTTTTTTTGTCTGAAATAACACAAAGTAAGGGGGTTGGAGTGTATATTGTCTGAGAATGGCAAAGTCCAAGGCTGTTCCAAACGTGTTTTAAAACATGTACTGAAGTTGGTTTCCTTGGCTGTCATACTGGTGTACTCCTAGGAAGAACGGAGTCTCATGCTGCCATTTAACTCCCTAGCTGAGGAAGCACTGAAGGAGTACTAGGATGTCAAAAATCTGAGGCTGTGGTGCTGACTCCAATGGCAGCTTTTGGGCCTAGGCTGTCTTTCAGAGGTGAACAAAACCAGTTTCTGAAGCAGGAGGCATCCGTCTGGAGGTGGAAGGCGGGGGTACATTGGCTTGTCTATGAATTTTCATGATAGCTGAAAGCAGACCAGAGCTCATCTTGAATCCAGTGAAAGGTTGTAACTGTGACTTTGGTTTTTATTAAGATCATAGGATTAACCTTAAGCAGGACAACTAAGTGCCCGTTATGGAATTCCCTAGTAAGACCAGACCTTCCTTCCTTCCTCCTTAACCACAGCATGTAAGCAAGAATTAATTATATATATATTTTTTTGTAATTATAGACCAGCTGCAGTGTTTGTAGTCTACCTCTTTTAACTGAGAAGAATGACTGGCCCTCCACTCCTCTCCTGCTTAACTCTAGAAAAGTCAAGGGAGTTGGGCACTGTACAAAGAGTCTCTTCCTTAAAGATCCCTCCCCTCACAGTTTTATTCAGCATTTTTTCTTGCATTCTAAGATATCAGCAGATCTTAGACATACAATATCTTAACTAGTCCTAGTATCAATTTCCAGCAGATAGAGAGGAGGGGCCCTGGGAAGGACAGCTGCTTCTGCACATTAACAGGCACATGGGCTTTAATGAGATCTACCGAGTGCGCAGTACTGAAAGGAATACAACTTATGATATTTTTAGTTCAGTGGCTGACCTAAATATTGGAAAAGAAATTTGATTCAGAACCAAAACAAGTATTTCTTTTTTTGGTGAAACAAGAAATAAAAATTAATTTTCGGACAATTTGATCCAATTCGACCCAATTTTTAAAGTCTCGTATTATCTTTTTTCTTTTAATGGAGGGCTGGTCTAAAAGACACATCAAAAATGTTTCACTTGGAAAATATCAAAAGGACCTGTTTTGGGATTTCCAAAGGAAATTCACTCTGAAGAAGGTCAAAGTGAAACATCTGTCAGTCTCCTAATCTTTCTCTCCTTCCATTGAAAAACAGAGCTGATGGGAAGGTACAGTTCATCAAGAAAAGGAAATTCTCCCCCTTCTCTTCAGTATTTTCTGAAAACCAGGCCATCATACTGAAGATCCTTATTTGCAGATTTAGTTGGAAACTTGCCTAAACCAGGAAAGAAGAAAAATTCCATGGGAATCCGCTTCCAAGTCAAACAGTTTCTGTAGGTCTGTGTTTGAAATCTTCCCCCTGGAAGCTTAACTTCAGGCATCAACTAATTCAGATTCTCGTCTTATTAAAACAGCATGAGGAGTAAAAAACAGCCAGACAACTGCCTATAACTATTGTAATGTAAATTAATTCTAGTAGTGTAAACACCTGGGGGGTTGATTCTTGTAACATAAATACCAACAAAAGAGGAGAAAAAGTCTACAATTAGTAAATAGCTTTTTTTTTTTTTTTCTAAAAAAAAAGGTAATTTTATTGAGTTTTAATATACAGCTTTAATATGTTAGGGTAATCATACAAGATCTCTCTTGTGTTCAATTTACACATTAAAATACAGACGTGAGCTAAAATCTTGTTTTAATGTACAAAAGGAATCCAATGTTGTCCACTAGCAGCTTTGAACTTGGCAAGAAAGGTTCTAAAGACTTTAAGTGCAGTAACAACCATACAGAATACAAAATGAATATAAGGACTTTTCGCCAAGGTATATAAACATTTGAAAACAAATGGTGCCTGCTCCACAGGGCAGACAACTAGCAAATTAAAAACAAGTCACTGACCAATGTTCCAGAGAAGGAGGAGCATTACCCTGTGTAACAGTTCTTATAAAATAGCCTAAGAATATCTGTATCATAGAATTTGTACTGATCAGAAAAAAGGTCTGAAAAGAAACAGTAGGCAAGGAACTGAACAATCAAAAAATGACATAGTAATATAAAATATTTCCATCACTATTTAAATGCCAAATTAATCAAGCAATAGTAAAAAACAAAACAAAACAAAAAAAAAACTCAACCAAAAAACTGAAGCTCTTCTGTTTAAAAGAACAGCACTGTTTTTGCTTATTTTCAAAGATTTCTTTTTTTTTTTTTTTCTTATGAACACACTATACACTTGATCATTTCTTTCATACAGAGTAATGTGTCCATTTGGTCTGTCACTTCAGTGAAGCTGATATACAACCAGCCCATCATGTCTCACCTTTGACACATTTTCATGCTTTTCTCTCCTTACGTTCACTACTCTGGTGCCTTCTTGTCTCATGTCAAATACTTTTCTTCCTTTCCTTTATACAGTGCAGAGTATATGGGCTTAGGATATGGAGATTTTCCTCTACTCCAGTTCACTGTCTAGTTCTGAGTTCAGTGGTGTGCAGTAGTTTGGCTTGTCTGAAGGTACGTACCCTGGGAGACACAAACACTTGTACGAACCTTCCGTGTTAATGCATTTGGCGTTCTTGCAGAGAGACATCCTGTTGTTCAGCTCATTGCACTCATTCACATCTGCAAAAAGGGGACATCAAAAGACATGCACTTAAGTCTGATGTGTTGGTAAAATACATTTATTTCCAGCATTGTCAGGAGTAGAATACATTGAGAACTACATTTTCACTTCAGATCAGGTGGATTAGGCCGAGTCAAAAGCTGTAACAGATGAGTAACAATAGTGTATTAATTGGCCTTAAACTGTTCCAGGGCAGTGGTGGAGACCCCACTCCTGGAGGTGTTTAAGAGTCATGTCAACACAGTGCTCAGGGATATGGTATAGTCAAGGATCAGTGCTAGGTTAATGGCTGGACTCAATGATCTTCAAGGTCTTTTCCAACCTAGATGATTCTGTGATTCTGTTAAATCACCAAATCTGAATTCAGCCTAAGCTGCAATCTAAAAATTTAATAACCATTTACAGGTTTTTATCTGATGACTGTAAAGTGGCTTATAAGAAAGAAGCTCCAAGTTCTTAGCATATCTGTATTTTAAAAAATGAAATACTTTAGGAGCTGATCGTGTTGTCAATTAAATACTTGTGAACAGCAAACTACCTGCACTCAGTATTGTTCATCATTGGCCTGAAATACACAGGAGCTACATCCTTTCTCACTAAGGAGGCCAGCTTGCCATAAAGTCCTAAAGGTTACAAGGCACAGAGGCAGCTTATCATGATACAGCTGGGAAATCTCAGCTGTGGGTTACAAAGCATAACGCTAAACAAGGTTAGTACAGACCTCACACTGAAATACCCACACACCATCTCTACCAGGCTTCTATGCTGAGGGGTGTTGTTTTGCTTCATCTTCTCATTGACACTTCTTGTTCCTGGGTTTAGTTGTTTTAATTGAAGACATAGTCATTAAATGTCCTGGTTAGTAGTTGTGCAGATTTACTAGACTGAGAGTGACAGAAATAGTTGGGGGTATGATGACTGTTGAAATCAGTGAGAATGAGGGGCCAAACCCCACCAAGTGGTTAACTGAATATTTAGGTGATTCAACCACTCTAAAAATCTGCTCCTAAAATTACCCTTCTACTCTGGATCCAGTTCCATCTTCTTAGCTCACTACAGCCTTTGAAAAACATTTGTTCCATATATTAATGTTAAATTATTGATATAAGTTTAAGCTTCATTATACGAATGTGTGTCTGCTCATTTCTAGGCTCTTAACTGAACACTGCTGTAATGACCAAGATGAATACCAACAGTTATTTCTGTAACAATATTTACTGGCCTTTGCAGTAAATCAAACGAAGCTGGCATCTTTAATACAGTTGAGGTGATCATCTCTAACCCCTTTGTTCCAGCCCCACCTTAGGTCAAAGAGACCGATTAAACTGACAAACTAACAGAAGAAGATGAAGTAATATTCTGTCCTCACCAACACAAGTCATTTTGGCCATGTCCAGGTGATAACCATCAAAGCAGTCACAGGTGTAGCCTTCCTGGACTCTTACACATCGGCCATTTTCACATCCATTCAGAATACCACATTCCTCTGCTTGCAACTCCTCAAAGCTGTTCAGAAAACCTGGGTGGAGAAAGAATTGCAAACAAGTAAGTTACAGAGCTGTTGAATCAGTATACCCAAATGTAGAGTCAGAGTCTGAAATTCTCTCGGAAGTTTGCTGGAATGTGACTTGACTTTGCAGAAAATAGGTCAGCTTTAGCAGATCTGCACCATCTGGAGTTTTAAATGCACTAGAAAAATGCTGTGATATGTTTCAAGATGAAAACTGAATAACTTTGCAAACTCTTAAGGTTTTAATTTGTGTTAAAAATTTGAGATTTTTTTTTTGTAAAGGAAACCGCAGAATTTGTCAGTGTATTTTTTAAAGGATAAATCAGTGTTTTCTAAATAGCACCTTTTATTTGAATTGCTATGTATATCAACCTTTATGGAAACAAAGGTAAGAAGTGGTAGTGCAGTTTGGGGTAAAAGTTCCTTAAAACAGTATTCTAGAAAAATAAGGTGTGTGTAGGGGGGAAGAAATACATTCTAATTTATCTACAAGAAAAAAAAATTCAAAAAAATTAATCTCAGATACCTTAAGGAAAGCAAGAAGAAATCAGAGACTCCTTTCCTGTTGTGGTTTTGGTTAACAACTCCTTGGCTGGTACTCCAGCGACTGGTGCCAGTACAAATACCTATAATCTACCAATTGCTCCTTGTCATAATTCTAGATGGTGAGTAGTCAAAGCTAAAGACCACTTTGTATTCAGTGGTTTGTGCAATGCCTTTTGTGCACCCTGCCATAGGGCTTTTTTGACAGTTATGCTTTTAGGTATAAGGAATGATTTATACTTCAAAACTTATATGACATTTTTACACATTCAGAGATTCTCTCTAGGACTGAATTGCTCCTGTTAGTCCTGCGCAGCTTTTTTCACTAGCTTTCTATTTGTGGAGCAGTGATATAACAGGGCTGCAGATGGCAGCCCATCACATCAAAAAGACTTTTGAGGAAAAAGTCAAGATGATTTGAGTCAGGTTTACCAACATAATGAATATATAGCATAGAAATAGAGGGGAAATTGGAGCTGGAGTGGAATAGAGTAGGACACATCTCCCCTTCTTCCCCATAACATATAATTAATACAGTGACTCCACATGCCAAACATTGGTTTATCTAAGACCCGTTTACAGATTTATATTGTTGCAACAGTTGTGATATGTAGATTTGCAAAGCTGCTTAGGAATATGAACTTCTCCCTTTCCTTGTGCTTGTTCTCCTGTCTTTTTATATTTACTCCATCCTGTCTTGGTTCTTGAGGCCCTCTTTTCTCTTGTCCTGCTCTGTCTTGCCTACTCTGCCCTTTCTGTATCACCCTCCATTTATCTTCTGTACTGTCATTTCCATTCCCCCTCTCTCTGACTACATACATTGTTTCTATCCTGAATTTTCTCTAGTACTGTGGGATTCTTAGTAAGGATCACACTGGTCAGTCATATACTGAATAAATTCAGGAGACACCGAACACACAATGTGACATAAGTACTTGCTGACACGTGCCACATCACAGGAACATACATAACACATAGGATGTCTTCCTGACACCCACCCTTAAGATATTTATAAGCATTAATGAGATCCCCCCTCAGCCTCCTCTTCTCCAAGCTAAATAGGCTCAGTTCCCTCAGCCTCTCCTCATATGGAAGATGCTCCAATTCCTTCATCATCTTAGTGGCCCTGCACTGAACTCTTTCCAGTAGATCCTTGTCTCTCTTGAACTGGGGAGCCCAGAACTGGACACAGTACTCCAGATGAGGCCTCACCAGGGCAGAGTAGAGGGGGAGGAGAACCTCCCTTGACCTGCTGGCCACACTCCTCTTCATGTAACCCAGGATGCCATTGGCCTTCTTGGCCATGAGGGCACATTGCTGGCTCATGGTCAGCCTGTTTTCTACCAGGACTCCCAGGTCCTTTTCCCCAGAGCTGCTCTCCAACAGGTCAGTCTCCAGCCTGTACTGATACATGGGGTTGTTCTTGGTGGTGTTCAGTGACAGGACTAGGGGCAATGGGCACAAACTGGAACACAGGAAGTTCAATCTTAACATAAGAAAACACTTCTTTACTGTGAGTGTGACAGAGCACTGGAACAGGCTGCCCAGAGAGGTTGTGGAGTTTGTGTCTCTGGAAACATTTAAAACCTGTCTGGACATGTTCCTGTGTGATCTACTCTAGGATCCTGCTCTAGGAGGGGAGTTGGACTGGATGATCTTTGGAGGTCCTTTCCAACCCCTACCATTCTGTGACTCTGTGCGATTCTGTATACAAGTATACATGAAGTGGGAAACATTACAATCTTTTCCATGAGCCTAGTAAATCACAGCTCAGTGCAATAGTATTGGATATTGAGCAGACACTCATGATGTATGGTTACAATGTAGTAAGAAACTTGACCAATTTTCACTATGTTCTCAAGTACTCTAATAAGAGCTTCCAGAGGGCTCATGAGGTCCCTTTAAAGTGAAGATCTTTGCCAATTTAGAAAACAAGCAGTGCCAAGAAAAAGAAAGGTGTCCCCCCAAATACATAGATATTTTTTTTAAAAAGGCAATTTATTTGACATATAGAATATATGTACATATATATGCATGTACATAGACATATGTACACACGTATATACTTTTTTTTTCTTTCATAAATACAGTATGCTGTAATTTTAACTAGCTAAAACCAAAATATTTGTTACTTATAGCAAGTTCTACTTCACAAAATATTCTACTTCAAAAGAACTGGATAGGACCTGGGTTGTAATTCCAATATGTGTATTTGGTTTTGTAGAAGCTGATTACACACAGGTGACAAATATGACATTGAAGTACATGGCCCTGCCATGAGGATGAGAGGTATTGTCATATTCCTCATAACAGACCACAGCAGGATTGTGACTCTGGAGTCTTTGATGCCCTAAACATGTGGCAACTGTATCTGTCAGGGAGTACGCCTCTGATCAGAACAGAGTCATACAGCTGTGTGTTTTGGGGTTTCTTATGCATTTGCTTGCCCCTGTATTTGATTCAGTGACAGCGACATGAGCTCTTAAAGCCTCTGTCCCTAAGGCAGTGGACTTTACTATGCATTCAAAAGTGCCCACAATTTTATTGTATTTATTCACCACTGCTTATAACTTGCAAAGTACTTCTTTCCCACTCAGTATTTTATCTATCACAGTGGTTACTGAGTCATCTTTCTGGGCTTTTCATTGCATCTGGTAGTTATCATCTGTGTGACATTTCAATTAGACAGCAACACTCAGTACTGTTTCATTAAAATCATCTGGATATAAAGAAATAAGACATTTTACAACTCTGTGTAGAGCTAGAAGGTCATTTAGATGCTAATTAGAAATGAACTCAACCTGATTTGTGTAGTTCTGTATAAATGTATAAAGTGCAACGTGTTCAAAAAATGTGTACCACCCTTCTAATAGTGTGCTGTAATCCTCCTGCCCTGGTTTGACCTATTACCATTACTTTAAAAATAACTCCTTGTACAGGAGAAGCACTTTGGGAAAGAGCACAGTGGCAACTTGTAGGCCATGTATATAAAGCACGGGAAGTTACCAGTTCCTTCTGATACCTCCACTTTTCTTCTCTAAAACTGACGAAATATGCTGGACCTGTACAGGGTGGCTGATTTTGAGGAAGATGCTGAGATCTGTAAGCATTCCTCTCCCACAAGTCTTAACTGTGAGCTGGACCAGACCCATAAAGAACCCTGATATTCCTGAAGTACAACTGAGATGCTGCATACAATCCCTCACACTCTGCTCGGCAGGCCATTACATCTAGCCTGAAGACTATATGCATGCAGACTCTCTGATCATACTGTGCTGTACAGTTTCTCTGCTGAGTGAGAATGACTTGCATGCTCTCCATTTCCCCCATATAAATTCTGCTGGAAAATCATGGAAAGCTGGCGTGAAATGATTTTTTTTTTTTTTTTCCTTTCAAACTAAATGTACTCTGAAGAAATCTGTCCTATGCTCCAAAGGAAAATTAATTTTTGAGAAGGAAAACTGGCAATCCTTTTGACCTTTAGCTGTAAATCTGTTGGTAAATACAAATTTAGTACACTTGGCACAAACTATTTCACTATATTAAAAATTAAATTGTACTCTGAGCCCAACTGGACTCTTAAACAACACTGGCTCTTGAACCAGAACACCTGACTGAAAGCTAGTGTCATAGGAATAACTAAAACATAAATAGGCCACATTACTCAGAAGCAAACAGAAGAATGAAGCCAGCTACAGGGAAATAATCCAAAGTTACAACCCTCATTTCAAGTATTTTACATAACCGAAAAACTTGCTTACGGTCTTCAACAAAGTATGGATTAGTTTCTGGAGTGTAGTGCTCCTCGAAGTCAACCAAAGCATCTTGTCCATATGGCCGTCGAGATCCTGGAACAGGAATGTTGCACAGCTGGGCATAATCCTCTGAGGAGGGAAAGAAAATAGGATATAAAACTAATCACACTTGTAACATAGGCTGCATTACATTAGTCCCAGTGAGCTGTGGTTCATATTAGCTGGAAATAAACTTATCTTCCTAGAAACACCATAAATCTGCAATTTCCACAAAGCATTCTCTCTTCAGGAAGAACGTCATTAAAATGTTAATGAGCCAAATACAGACTATTAAGTCATAATAGGGATAACACCAGGGACAGATTTGAGTCAATAACTGTACAGAAAGTTATGGATCAGGTTCTTCTGGCCTGCACGGGAAGCAAGAGCAATGGGGTGATGTGTATGCTGCTGCCAATGTGCCTCTCTCCAGGGCTAGCTAGTTACACTCCTCGATCTGGTGGAATAAAGGCTGTCCCAGATCATCATGGCTGCTAGCAGAAGCCACCCCAAAGGAAGCAAACTGGAGCAGGTGGGGCCATGTGTCTGGCACTGTCAGCCAACCTGCAGAAATCACAGAATGAAAAATCCTTCTAAAACAGCCCACACTCCTCTGCAAACTGTATCTTCAAACCACAGTCTTGAAGTATGAGTGTCGTTCAAAGTCTCCTTGGCTGTGACCCTCAAAGGGCAAGGGGAAATGCACAGGAGAAATAGTTACACTCTCATTTTCTGCCTCTCTCTAACAGCTGGACTACACAAGCTGAACTGACCAAAGCAACTCTGAGGTGTCGAGAGTCCATGTCTGAAATGCAGATGCAGGGTTTGATTTTTTATTTGACTTATAGTTTCACCTCTGTTTCCATTACCACTCACTAAAATATATACAAGACAATTTATTTGAAAATAGAAACGCTGTTAAAATACAGCAATTCAGGTGCTCCTTTACTGTTGCTACAGGCTATTTAGCATCTGTTTCTGTGAAGATTGCCTGATGTTCTGAGAATCAGGCAGAGTAAGGACGGGAAAGAAAACCACCAAAAGAGAGAGAGGAAAAAAAGCCCTAAGCAGATACAAAATCCAAGAACTGCAGATGGTTACAGAGCCAGAAACCTCATGCTGTGTAGAACTGTCCCAGACAGCAAATAGTTGAATAAATCCAGACTGCCTCTAGACAGTGCAGAGCACAGCTCCACTTGCTGCCCAGCATTGTAATTTTATTTTTGCAGGTAGTATCTCCTCCACCTGGAACAGTTTTATTTTGTACTGAAAATTACAAAGTGTTCAAAAAATCTGTTTGAATTCTGTGGTCAACAACTTGGCTCTTTGAGAGCATAAGACTGTACAGTACAGACAACGCTAGTCTGTGCACATCCAGAACTGTTGTGGATGCCAGTCCAAGTCTGCAGAATGAGCTCCCCAGAGAACTTACAAATCACTGTAAATCTCACCACCTTCTGCTTCAAGTGCAAGGTGATTTCCTCTGATGTGCATCTTCCAGAATATATTTATATACAGTAATAATTATATTCAAACAACCCTCCCCTCTCCCAGATGAAAAAGTACACTGCCCAAGAGAGACATCCCATGGCACATGAAACAAAGCCAGCATGAGAAAATAAAGAGCATATAAATGTTAGTTACATCCCTTAATGTACAGCTTCCCACTGAGACACTATGATAAGAAGCGTAGTTTTAAGAGCTGTCATAGGACCAGAAACACCCTTTTTCTTCCTTCCCCTCATCTAACCTCAGATAACATCTATGTATGGGGACAGGCAGGTTATAATCTCAGACTGACTCCTTGTGTTGAGCTACTCATTATTTCCAAGGGCTTTGATATGTACACAGAGAAAAGCTGTGCAGAAGCGTGAAAGCACTTTCTCACAGATGCACACAAATGTTCTTGGCAAAGGAAATCTATTGCTCTACCGCAAAATACTGATTCAGCTGGCCTGTGTGAGAGAAATCACCACTCATAAACAGTCAGTGAACAGTAAGGGGACAAGGCAAGCAGGTCTGAGGGATCACTGCTTCTTCCACAGGAATGCGATCTGATGGAAAGGATTGGACAGAACCTGGACATTGGCTTCTCAGATTACTCAGTGCTAGTTTTGCTCTTAAGTGATGCTGGTAATAAAAACAATGTTTTTCTTCTGAAGGAAGCAGTTGGAACATTTGAAAGTCCATAGAGCTGGAGCTCTCATGTACACAAGAGTTGGGTAGTTTGAAGATTGTGCAAGACTATTTTATATTGCACGATTGCCAATGCAAAGTTGTTTATTATCTAAAGAAGAATAAAGAAATGTTGACAACAGAAACTTGTTTCCTGCCACACTGGTCCTTTGCCAGTCACGTTCTGGATGTTTACAGTTTTCAGTCTCATTATAAGTAAATTAGTGGCTACAAAATGATGAAGAGCTGTTTTAGGGTATACTGCAAACTTGGTATTTGTTACAAGGAGTTGTAACTATATGAAGGTCTTCTACAAGGCTATTGATACAACTGTAATAATCTATTACCCTCTTGAAGGCTTACACTTAATTAACTATTTGCAAATACACTCTAATATTTTAATAATTTATACATTATTTGTATATAGAGCTTTAATACAAGAGCTAACAGAGCATTTAAATAGCCTTAAATCACTTTAGAATGTATACACCCATCCTCCTTATATATATTTTATATCATTGTTTTGATACATACTGTGATGATTTGGAATTACCTAGAATACTCTCTTGGTACTGTATGTTCTATTTAGTTGTCCAAGTAGTGCAGACTTTATCTCTTGTCTTTTGTAATGTTTCAATTCAATTACTAGGTGCTCAAGACATAAACCCAAGGAGAACAACAGCAACCCACCTAAGAAACCAACAGTAGAAATTCAGGACCAATTACAATGGCAAATTATTTATGCCACGTTGATAAGCCTGTCTTTGTTTTTTCGAGGGAAGAAAAGGGTGGGCAGACAGGAGAATGCAAAGACTGAAAGGTATTCAGGGGGGCACATTCCAGAAATATGATGAGAACTGTTTTGAAATAAGGTAAACTGGAGACTTGGATGCCTGAGAAAAGTGAACCCATCAGAGCCCCCCTCTGGAGGACAGAAAAAGTTACAGCAAGACAGACTATACAATTTTTGTTATTTTAAACTTTTCCCCTTGCTGTGCTATGTTCCCGCAGTTCGAATTCTAAATAGTGTACTTCGGGTCACTGTGCTTTACAGCTGGTCAGAGTTTTCCAGGGTAGGGAACTAAATGAACAGAGTGCTGTAAGATTTTGGGGTAAAAGCATGACTAGCACACAGAAAGCTGCAGCAAGTATATCAATGAGAGAACAGCATGATATTGCCCTAGGGAGATGACAGTAGGAGACTCACATCGAGAATCACAGAATTGCCTAGGTTGGAAAAGACCTTTAAGATCATCAAGTCCAACCATTAACCTAACAGTGACAGTCATCGACTATATCACGTCCCTGAGCATTCCCTTTGCATCATCAAGCCTAGATGGCAGAATACAAAGAAATAACCAATGAAATAATGCGGTAAGCGGGCAGAGAGCAATGGAAAATGTGTAACTACACCTGAATATCAAAAGCATTTCAGTTGTCACAGAAATTAACGCCCACTTTCAAAATAATTCTTCATCTAAAGTAAAGAAAAGATAGCGTTAATTTTCTGTAATTCACAATCCATGATAAAAACTTTTTCTATATGCATTTATTTTCTCATCTCCTGGCTGTGATCAGGGACAACATAACTGCAGTTCAAGAGTTAAAAAAGACTTGAGTTTTTAATATAATTTAGTCTACAGTGCTCCATGTGTTTGTAAGTTTTTCTCATAACTTGCAAATAAAGCATTGAGACAGCTTGTTGTATAACTTAGGATATCTATTATAAAAGGAAGCTGATGTATGCTTCCAAAAATGTAAAGGACATTTTTTAAGTCAGATGTGTGCACATAAAACAAGCATGTCAGGGGGATTACAGCTAGACACAGCACATGCATACTGGCACAGATGTTAGCTGTAATTGGTGATGAAAGGTAGGCTGACAGAGACAACGCAACATAAATTGGATGGACTGACTGGCTTTTAGGTGCTTATTAGCAGAAATGCAGCTGTGCAAATGTGCATCTAATTTGCATATACAGTTGTAACTGCAGAAACCTGTGTGGGCCTTATTTGTACCTGAAGCCTAAAAATCCTAAATTCTCTAGTCAGAAAAATCATTCCACATTTCATGTACTTAAAGCACAATAGTATATAAAAAAGCTTTTCCTGACATAACCATGAAACAACTACACCACAGCCAATCCTAGCTCCTGCCCATAAAGCAAGCTCTATTTCTGTTCCAGCTCCTCAGAATTGTCACCATCACACACACACAAAAAAGGAGCCAAAGCTATCAACACCAAGGCAGTTCCTTCAAATTATTTAAGAATGCAACAGTTTCAGTATGGAAGAAATTACTGGAGAGAAGGACAAAGCCAAGAAAGCATTTATTACTTGTAATACATGTCCCTTCCCAACCAGAGGTTCTAGACATCAGACTGAATTGGTTAAGTTTATGCTCTCAGGAAATTGCATCATCTGTGAACCAAAGCTGAAAATATTTCTGTTCTACATTTAGATTGTGCTATTTGACAATTTAGATAATTTCATTGACATCTTCCATGAACAGACACTGAGATTTGTGGTGGACAGCATTCACATATATTCTACAACTCCTGGTGCTAAAGAAAAAGTGAAGGGTGCCAGTCTTAAAGGATTTTTTTCATGAGTTAAGGATATTCATGTCCTCACATGAAGAGACTCTAAATGAAATCGCTGAGGAAATGCTCACAGTGGACGTAAAACTCATGTTAAAATTGATGTAATTACCAACCTGATTATTTCAAAACCTCTTGGAAGTCACCTTTTGTTCCTCAACTAATGCTGCTCAAATTTCCTAAAACAATCTACTCTCTCCTACTGCTCAAGGTAGACTGTTAAAAGTTGTAGTAAGAGTAAGGTTGTTTTTGCCACAACCTTGCAAATGGTTTTCTGACTCCTTGCTGACTCCCACGTACACTTGGAATGTGAGATTTCATGAGGAAAACCCTTCCAAGGCTATTCTGCATGTCTCTCCCAAACTTCAGAAAAAGCACTGAAAATCTTAATCAACAGAAATGAAAGCAAGCAACAATCTGCACAACTGAGTATAAGACTTTGAATATTCAAGGCCAAATCACTGTAATATTTTGAGCCCAAAAGATAATCCATTTGTCCAGAGTCCTTACGAGAAAGGAAGGAGGCAGAATGCCATCCTAAACGGAAAGACAAATTGTCTCCAGAAATTAATCCAGTGCCTCCCTGCTGATCTTTACCATCTCAAAAGAGGACAGATGGAAACTCATCCTTTACACACATTGATTTTCTCTGTACTTCCAGATCTTCATGAGTGACACTAGCCAGAACTCAAAGGGAACACCATGTTCTCATAATATGGAAGCTCAGCCCAGAACTAACTCATAATGTTTACAAAGGGTACGCAGAGTTCCTTGCAACAAAAATGCAATCCAAACAATCTGTTCTGCCAGAAAGGGGTAGAATTCAATAACTACATGTAGGCATCTCCAAGGGTCTGCACCTGAATTTGTCATCTGCTATCCCTTTTTAGTCCATGGAAAGACATAACCACTTCTAGGACACCATCTTGTCCTGAAGTAGATGTTTAGAACAGGTCAGAGGAATCTAATGCTCAGGATGCTTATTTCTCTTTCCTGATGGAAGGGGAGACCGGTGGGACCAGCACAGATGTGGGTTTCTGTATAAAAAAAAACATGTGAAATTGGCCAAGAGAAATCCTACATTATACAACACCCCAGATGATTCATGTTACCCAGTACACTCAGTGTTCTCCTAGTCTGGGCTTTGCAAATGCTAAGGTGGAGATAAAGAGAAACTTCAAGTACAGCATAAGTCTCTTCAGCAGTTCTTTATGCGAGTCCTAGTCCCACAGAACATCTGTAATGCCTACTGACTGGATTTCTACTACTGTCCTTTCTGCAGATCTTCTAAACATAAAGTGGTTCCAAAAACCCTCACAAACTACTAGAATTTAAGACTTACAGTAAAAGAGTAAAAGGAATGTATAAGGTTACACAAATAAGCAGGCTGATAAACTGAATGCTGGTGTCCTTTACAGTTCCCTAAAAATGTGTTCATGACATTATCTTAGTAGTCCAGACCACCAACAAGTTCTAGTTACAGATGTAGTAATTTAAATGATAATAAACAGTTATTAAAAAAACAATAGTTATTAAAATATCTCTTCAAACTGCAGAGTCCCAGTCCTACCTTACCTCCGTTTTCTATATTAAAACTTCTCCGGGCAGCCAGCTATAGAAGGAGAAAGCACCCTTCTTAACAGACTGGCATATCTTTAGTTCAGGGGCACATAATTCCACCCTCCTAGCATCCTAAGGTGTTACTGAAGCAAAGGTGGTACTGCACTGCAATAACAAAGTCCCAAGAAGATAATTTTACAAATACAAAAGTAGGAAGTCTTCCTAAATTAACCACTGGCCCCGGCACACCACCTTACTCAACATTTTCTAGCTGTTATTTCTATCTTCTCCCTTCAAATTTCCTGTACCCTATAACAATGAACCTTGTCTAAAATCCACTCCAGTCCCGTAAGGGTCTCACAGGAGCTTCTGGAGGTTCAGCACGTTTATAACTCAGGTGCTACATGTTCAAGTTAACATGAGGTGTACATGGACTTATTTTAGATTCCAGATTTTTTCAGTCTTGACTAGTTGCTCTATTTTCTGGCACGGATGCTTTGACACAGCTGCTAAACCCATTGGTGCCTGTCCTGCTGCCAGTTACTAGAGCACGGACTCTGGATGGAGACAGTTGGGTCTTACAGCACTAACAGTAAATTGACCAAGGAAGCAGAAATTTCTGAAGGCAGGTCATCCAACAGGGTTTTTTTGGGGTGGGTGCAATGAAGAAAGGATGTTATGCTTTTGTTATCCAAACCAAAAGTATCTGAGATTTTCTAATTTTCCTCAATCGATCAATTATTACAGATTGCAAATAAGAAACCTCAAATAAAAGAGAGGTTTCTTAAGGATGACTACTAAAAGTTCTATGGGCAGATACAGCCTCACACCACAGTGAGCACAGAGAGCATACATTTCAGTAGTTAACATTTGGTATTGGATGCAATCTGTGAAAGCCTTTATCTGTACTATGACGAAAAGATCATAATGTTAGAACCCATGTCACTGACAACAATCTGTCTTTGCTTTCTTCATTTAATGACAAGAAGGCCTGCCCCACAAAGTTGTTTGTACAAGTAAGATGTATTAAATCACATCACTGCAGTTCATGTTTGCACTATTTTGATCAGGACTTTGAACTAGTTACTTGTCATCAAAATACTTCCGAGTCTTATTATTGTTAAGATGTTGGTGTTCAGTTGCAATACTTCAATAGGTGCTACTCATTTTTGACTCAGGCTCTGAATGTTTAGTGTCATTTTCAGTGTGGTTTGTTTGATCAAGCACCCATTAGTAGTTTTTAGAAATCTGAGCAACTACGTAAATTCTGTTTTCATGCTGATGAAAGGCTAGATTTCTTTTTAATTTATATGAATCAATTCTTACAGAATTTACCTTCCCACTGGTTTTATGCTTGATGTTGCTTCAACAGGACATTTAAATCCTCTCATGAAAAATGCAAGTGCCTTCAAGAAAAGCTGTGACTCAGAAGTTAGAGGCTATTTTTATTAAAATATGAATTTGTTTTAGAAGGGACTTGCAAATGTATCACAGTGGTAGGCCTGTATTTCCTTCTTTCTAGGTGCAACATCTAGATACTCAAATACAAGGGGAGTATAAACAAGGTAAAAGGAAATGACAGATCAGTGAATGATCTGTTCTATGATCCAACCCATTTCATAGTTAAAGCCTTATGGTGATAATGCTTTTCACATCCCCAGGTCTTCTTTAACATGCATTACAAATCTTCAGAATGCCCCTAACTTGGGAAATAAGCAAACACCTTCAGTAGTAAATCTGGCCAACACAATACACAAGTATTTAAAAATGGAGAAATTCCAGGTTCCCCAGCCAGGACTTGAACCTGTGACCTAGTGGCCCAGAGGTGTGAAAGCACTTTCTTGAGCCAATGATATCACTTAAAGTGCTACAACCTGAAGACATGTCAAATGAATCATTTAGTTCAGTCAGCTTTAAATTTTTCTTGGTAAATGTTCCTGAAAACAGAGAAAAGCTTCCAGGTTTCTGTCTGTGTATGTGCACATGTGTGCGAGGACACATGAGCATATACTACCTCCACTAAGAAATGTAAGTTCATATGTTTGTTCTGACACAATAAAGATTCAATATGCTTTTTCTTTTTTTTTTTTTTTTTTTAAAAACCCCAAACCATCTATGATCCAATCTATAAAAATGATTTTAAGTATCTGAGATCAAAGTATGCCTCAAAGTTTCAGTTAAAGCAGATACTTTTCAATGCATATTAAACTTCACATAAAAATTATCTTATGTCTGGAGGAACAAAGATTTTATGATCCAACATCATGCTCTTCAACTTTGACTGAGGGTCATACAAGGGACATTTAGCATGTTATCCATCAGGAATCTTCATGTCATTTTCTTCATAGAGCTAGTTGAGATCTGCACCCTACATTTGTCACAAGATTGCAGCTCCAGAATCTTGTGCTCCTACTGATAAAAATCCATCTAATTTCAAGCCTAAATATGCTCAGACTGAACTTTCTCCATTTTTTTTCCTCACATCAGCACTGCTGTTTAATTTAAAAGCTTGTGAGAATCCTCCATGATCATGCTGTGGCAAAGAGTCTTACCATTTGCAGCCTTTGTTCTGCATCTAGGTTTGGCTTTTTTCATCTTGCCTTGTATGAAAGGTTCTCCATTCTCTGACCATCTTAGTTCTTCTCTATTCCTTTTCAGATTTTTCCTGCTTTAAATGTAACTAGCTAGAAATCTTGAGAAGCAAGTCTTGTACCTATCTGAACTCTCTCTGTCAGGAACAGATTTTCTTCCTTTTCTCAGGATTGCATGCTTGCATGACACAGATGGGTCACTGTCACCATGTGACGAACTCTGTATAAAGAAGAACTCCTTTGTTCTGCTCTATCTTTCCACCTGAGAAGCTCCAGGTGATAGCAACAGTTCTTGCTATTGCCCTGTATTTTTTTTTTTTACTCTTACATTTCATTCCATTGCGATTGTTATTCTAGGAGTTGTAGTAATTCACTGCCTGGGAATGTCCTCCTGTAAGATTTGTTCTGACAAAAACATTTCAGAGATTTTCATATCCTATAAATCAAGCTGCTGTCATGCCCTTTCTTCAGTCTCTTTCTGGCATAAGCATCAGCCAGCAGTTACTCCAGCCAACATCATCAAAATCAGGCACTATTTTTTCAGTTGCTGCACTTCCAAAGTGAACTCAAACAAGTAAAGATATATAAGAAAAGGTTCAGGTACCTTGCAAGTATATTATAAAAACATAAAACCCAAGCAGACACAAACAACCACATTAATGCTTCACTGAGCTTCTCTGTGTAGTTTTAACTTCAGGGTTCTTGCAACAAGTAAAAAAATGTACTGCTTTAGCCACACTATTATGGTTAAAGTAACACAAGCCAAAGTAAAAATCCAGGTATGATCAGAATAAAATGCTTTACTAGTGTGGCCTGGTATTCCTACATGGAAAACCATATTACAGAAAGACACATTTGTAGTAAGAAAGTGACATCCAAAGTAGGCCTTGGAATACTTTATATAGGGGAAAAGGTTAGTATGGTACCAGACTATATACGAGGGCTGACATATCTCAAGCACAGCCTGACATACACCTGTGGTACTTCCGCTGGTCTCTTCTCCAGTCCTTAGTCCCCAGAAATAAGTCTCTGTGACAATGACAACATTTCTCTCTATATCCATTTAGCTTTTGTAGTCATCACAAGAAGAAGCTCCTACCTGAAATATCTTGGAACAAAGTCTAATTTCTAAACATATAAACAAAATATAGTTTTTTAAAAAGCTGACTGTCAGGTTTCTTTAAGATATATTCTCTGGAAATCCTTCAGTCCTTATCTATACATTTCATAATATCTGAGCATATAGTCATATAACAACAACTCATTCTTTGATAGGTTTAGTGATTCTAAACCACAATTTACCAGATCGTTATCAAGGAAACATCCCATGTATCAGTACAGGCTGGAGACTGACCTGTTGGAGAGCAGCTCTGGGGAAAAGGACCTGGGAGTCCTGGCAGACAACAGGCTGACCATGAGCCAGCAATGTGCCCTCATGACCAAGGAGGCCAGTGGTATCCTGGGGTGCATGAAGAGGAGTGTGGCCAGCAGGTCAAGGGAGGTTCTCCTTCCCCTCTACTCTGCCCTGGTGAGGCCTCATCTGGAGTACTGTGTCCAGTTCTGGGCCCCCCAGCTTGAGAGAGACAAGGATCTACTGGAAAGAGTTCAGTGCAGGGCCACTAAGATGATGAAGGAATTGGAGCATCTCCCATATGAGGAGAGGCTGAGGAAGCTGGGTCTGTTTAGCTTGGAGAAGAGGAGGCTGAGGGGGGATCTCATTAATGCTTATAAATATCTCAAGGGCGGGTGTCAGGAAGACCAGGCCAGATTCTTCTTGGTGGTGTCCAGTGACAGGACAAGGGGCAATGGGCATAAACTGGAACACAGAAGGTTCAATATTAACATAAGAAAACACTTCTTTACTGTGAGGGTGACAGAGCACTGGAACAGGCTGCCCAGAGAGGTTGTGGAGTTTCTGTCTCTGGAGACATTTAAAACCCATCTGGACGTGTTCCTGTGTGATCTACTCGAGGATCCTGCTCTAGCAGGGGATTGGACTAGATGACCTTTGGAGGTCCCTTTCAAGCCCTACCATTCTGTGACTCTGTGATTCTATGAATTGCAGCCAGCCTGGCAGATATCACACTGAAAAATGCATCTGAATGTATAACACCACCAACAAAAATCCAGAACAGTTATTGCGTATCACGCATGTGTGTGCACATGAACTACATCTGTATTTTCATAGATGGTTTTTCGTTTGTCAGTCATTTTAAGGAACACTGCTACCCTTAAAATGCCCTCCTGTTTCCACCAAGGTTCTAAATTCCCAGTTGCTGATAATTCTACCTGAAGGAAATGGGTCCTGTAAATGCCAAAAAATAAAAACAGCTACAATTCCAAAATCTAGACTGCAATGATTTCTCCTTAAATAATGAGAAAAATTTCCATTTGTTCTTGAAGGGTTAGTTTTTTTCCGTTCTTTATGTTATGTTAGTAGCCCAGGTATTAATACAAGGGATTAGACTAATAAAGTATTTCAGATTTCAATCCAAGAATTGACATGTACATTTCCTTACCTGACTCTTTCATAGGACATAGCGCACACTGCATGCCCCAGGCTTCACCGTATAGGCAACAGCACTCAGTATATGTAGTCTGCTTTCCAACCAAAGGTCGACTACAAACAAAATCATCACTTAGATGCTGCCAGCAAAGATCCTGGTAGACCTCAGTTTCTTCAGTTTGTTCTGATGGAGAAGACAGTATTAGATCATCACCGCAGCACTGTTATTTAAAAAAAAAACAAACTGGCATAATGCAGATTTTTCTAAACTTAGATTAGAAAAATAACCTCACTTTACAGACTTTGCTGAATACAAACTTAAGCTTAGAAGTCATGACTATTTTTAAATGCCTGAGGTGGCTCATCCCTTGAGTGTTCAGCTTTGCAAAAATCTTAGAAGGTTCTGGTTTGGTACTATTAGGCCAATTTAAAAGCACATTGGGTTGGACACCCAAGAAATACAACTTCCTAAATCAGTAGTCATTGCTGAACACTTAACACTGACTCAGATCTGCTCTCAGGGAAGTTAACAGAACTTGACAAAAACCAGTGTTAGAACAGAGGTGAATATTTGGGGAACTCCATCCATGGAATGAATCTTTAAAAGTTATTTTGCTTTTCTTATATTACCATCAATGGCATCTGAGAGAACTTTTACAACTAGGGCAGAATGGAACAAAAATTTTACAGGGGCTCCATGGGAGACTGGACAAATATTTGGAAGAGAGTCCCATTAACTAAACAGACAAACTACATCAGACTCAGGAAATTCCCTGAGCTGAAAATAGCTGGAGGCTGGGACAATGCTGGGAAGGGTGAAGAGAAGTATTGTTTATCTGCTCTTCTGGTCCCTAATCATCCACTTACAGCTATTGTTAGAGACAGAATACTGCTGTGAACTGCTGTCACATTCTTATGAACATTAACAAGAACATGTATTTTTGTCAAAGCTGGAATATTTCAGAGGCGTACTAGTTCTGACAAAGATCTCAGTAGGAACAATTCCTAGTCCTAGCAATCTCTGATCACTGCTGATTGGAAGGAGGAGAACTGTAAACTTAATCTTCCACTTGGAATATAAAAACCTCAGCACAATTGTTTTGTAAAGACATCTGCAAGGTTTCAATTTCGGTCCAACATAGAGTGAAAAGTAGTGTTGTCACAAACCAAGGTTCTGTTTTGTCTTTGCATATCTATTTACTACATTTTCACATGATGCACAGGTACATGAGTGAGTATAGAATTGAAAGCTAGCTCAAGAGTAAAACGGTGAGTTCTGAAAGTGCAAAGGTGATCAGCATTTAGATACCTATTCTACTAAGAACTTGCCAGAGCATGCGGTGAAGAGCAGCAGTGCGTCTCTGCAACCAACTCCAAATTCTGCTAGCAGCAAAGGAACCAGCCTGCCCCCTCCTCCTCTGAGTTAAGGAGGACATTGTCAGTAGTGATATAAGGCTTCAGCGCTTTGTGCTGGGTGAAAAGATCATTGCTGTATCAGCCCCAATGCTGCATGACAGAAGACCCTTTGGGCCCTTGCATTCTCACATCCTAGATGAACTCAAAGGACAGTCCTGCTCTTGGTTTGTTTAACTGAAGATTGAACAATAGAAGTGCTGTGGTTCTTTCACAGTTTCACGCAAGAGGATGACCACATTACTCCTCAAAACTATCACTCATAGCTTGGAGTGACTAAAGCAGGCATTCAGTCTGTATCCCATTTCCTTTCACAGAAGCATCTTAGGAAAATTCCTTGCAAGTTGCAGGGACCAGAGGCCTGGATTTATGGCTATACAGTACCAATATTAATCAAACTCATTGTAACACTTCTTTCAAAGATGTGTGTGGCACAGACAAATCTGGGCAGACTGCATAATGCTCTGATTTCTGGGACGCTTCTAAGAATCTCATAATATCTAACATTTTTCTGAAATCAGTGACTACTGAAATTATAAGAACATGCATAAACCTTACTTTAACAGTGATGCTGCAGCCCGTAGCTTGGAAATGTGGGCTCGATGTACCCTCAATATTAATCAATTGAAAGCACAGATACAATTTCAGCTACTTCATCCTATATCCTGTTATTCCTGTTTTCATTCCTTGCTTTGTTAGAAGCAGTCACTCACTCTGAACTGAATCTCCTGAGTTAGCCCACAGCCTTAGTGAGACAGCAAGCAGGCTGTGCCTCATTACCTCCAAGGCTGGATGAGGAAGACACAGAGCTGGTGAATAGGGGGGCTGAGGACTCCCCAGCCCAAGCCTAATCTCATTAATACTTCCAGCAATCTCCTGTCTGCATTGGCAAGGTGGAGCCCTGTGGTGTCCTATATCACGACGCCTTCTGGATCAACAGATGATGGTCCGAGCATTGCCTTCCAAAATCCTCCAAAAAAGCAGGCTCATCCAAGCATGACCCAGTCTAGGCTTACTGGGGTTTGTAGGCATGTCAGCACTACCTCGTAGAGGTGTACTCACTTCAGTAATATGTATAATGGATCATACCACTTGAATCTGCTGGTCTGATGCATCGCTTTTCTGTTGCGTCCAGAACCATTGGGTGTGTACAGAAACAGTTGTAAGATCCTTCTGTGTTAATGCACTGGCCATCAATACAGCTGTTTGGGTCCTGACATTCATCCGTGTCTTTAAAATGGAAGGAAATGTATCAAGGAGAGCCAGCACAAAGTAGTCTCATTGTGTTAATCCGTGTTTATATTTTCCTATATTAGGAGCAGATTTTCCTGCATGTCTTTTGTTAATTACCACAAATACCAATTGCTGGCAGCAAAATCCTCCTTGTGCCCATGGAGAAGGACAGACAGCAGCAGGACGCTGACCTCTAATCCTCAGGTACTAGGGAGAATCTGGATGGAGGCTTGTTAGGGAACTGGAGTGCCAGGCTAACCTGCATCCAAAGCACAGCTGCAGCTGCTTCCCACACTCCTAATCCCTTTAGGACAGTACCAGCAGGCATTAGAGGTGGGCATACTCTGAGGTTCTTCATGAGCTGGTCAGGAGAAGGGATCACTACCTAGCCACAGTAGTTCTATTACTTAGTTTGTCTTGGAGAGGAAAAGCAGAAATTTAGCTCAAAGGGAAGAGCAGGCCATTTTACTTCAAATAAATTACATTCAAACAGAAAAAAACCCCACCCTTTGTAAAGAACAATCATAGAATCCCAAGGTGAAAGGTTCTCTTATTGCGGTTGCAAAAATTACTTCCTTTTGCTATGCTATTCTGCACATTATACATGGTTTTCTGCTTACAAAGCAAAAGCCAGGGTCTTGATTTTCAATTTTCAGTTGAATACCAGAACCAAAGGAGTACAAAACTGTGCAGACTAAAATGGGCTTATCAATGCCCTGATTTGTAATTTCACATTGCACATTAACTCCTTGTGGAAAATATCTGTCCTTGAAAGAAAAAAATTGCGTTAATTTGATTTGTTATAGTAAAACCAGTACACTTACCAAATGAAAGGTGAGCTTCAACATAGAGCCTTTCACTGCTCTCTCCATGTACAAAGAACAGAAAGCTAAATTGTAGCTTGTCAGAGTGAAGCAGCAGTGTGCATGTAAGGAGGCAGCCACCTCCCATCACTTTGTGCTGCCTGCATAAAGGCTGATATCAGTTTTAGACTATGCACTCAAGGGAGCGCAAGGATGCAAACTCCTGGGAGCAATTTGCTGAAAAAGGAAGCAAATAAAGCAAACTCTACTCTACGTGCCATCGCCATGTCAGCCAGAATTGCCATCCAGCCAAGCAGAAGGAAAGGGAAATGACCCAATGCCTCTTAAAAAGCTGCTACAGGAGTTCAGAGGCCCAGTGTTCCTCCCCTTGCTGGGAATACCGCAGTTCTGATGGGAATCCTGCCGTATGAGTCTGCTTGTTTTGCCCATCTGCATACCATTATAGTGACAAGACCACTTTAAATAAACTTACCAAAGCACTGGAGCTTAACAGGGTCATAGTATGTGCCTTGTTTGCAGTAGCACTCGTAACCTGGCTGCGTATTCAAACAGAAGCCATTTTTACAGATTTCTTGTCCAAAGAGTTGGCATTCATCAGCATCTGAGGAGAAAACGTTAAAGGCTGTGTTACCATAATTACTATGAGGCCATGCAGAGGAGCAAGATGGAATAAAGCCACACTTCTCTGTTCAAGCAAACTTCACTTTAAACGGAGGGCCCCAGGAGCACAGATATCCACAGGGAAAAGAAAAAAATAAACTGGTGTGGAAGAGGCTATGCTTGTAGCCAGAATGGAAAAGGGAAAACTGGTGGACCCATGGTTTTCCCTTTCTCTTGTCAGAATAAGTCCTGTGGCACACGGAGACTGGAAGAATCTGCAGCTCCCCTTTCTTTCCTTTGATACCACATTGCTCTTTGCTCCAAGCAAAACAGATGAAGAATATGGCCTGCATTTTCCAGTGTAATTTGCTTTACCCAAGGGGTTCCCACCATGGATCTAATTTAACCACTACATCTAATTACAAAACTACCTAAGCAGTTACCCTTACAGATGGACTTTGTGACTGGTCTCCTGTCTCCAAGCTGTTTGGTGACTCTGCTGTGCACTGCAGGGAATCTTTGTATCTGCACTGCTTGTGACTTTGTTTTTCAAAGCCATATGCACAACTTCTGCATAGACTTCCCACCATGTAGGAACAATTTTGTCTGTGACTAAATATAAGGCTGCAGCTACTATAGACCTAGTGACAGCTGACAAAGAGAATCTACCACACTTTCAAGTGAGGCTAAATGTTTTCAGGGGGCTTTCATGGAAAATATGTGCCAGTGCATGCATAGCTTCTCAGTTCTACACATTTTTGCCACTCTTGGAATTCCATTCACTTCCTTTTTTCCAACCAACTTTTCATTTGTTAGACCTGTTATCTAGGCTGGTATTAAAATCAGCAATAAAACCCACAATATAAAGTAGGTAATTCTCCTCTTAATACTAATTGTCTTAATCCACTGTCTTCTAAATATTTACTCCCCATTAACTCTGGGGCACACATATTATAGCCCGAAGCTGTCATTTCTAGTTGTACAGCAGTTTTAAAGGTGAATTACTCAAATGCTTATTTTTTCCAGAATAACTGAAAGTGCTATACAGCTATAAGTGGCTTCAAACATTAAATATTTTAAGTTTGACTGCTTAGCAGCAAGAACAATGCAAAGATTATTAAGAAATGTCATGTATGCATCTGTCTTTTTCCTGTGGAACATGGATTTATGTCTGGGGAAAAACAGGAAAGCCTGGGAGTAGAGTCAAGGAAGGCTAGCTGAGAATATTCACTTCCGACAGATAATTCCAATAAGAAAATAGGAGTTGCTCCTACAAGCAGAAGCTTGTGGACAACAGAAACAGGAACATATGAGTTCGTGTAACTGAGAAAGATCACATTACTAAACGTACTTATCCATTTATTGTTTGCCATTTGTGCCATTCCTAGAGGTTATTACAAAATAAACTTACTGAAAACAGAAAAAGTCTTATTATGGCAAGGATTTGTGGAAGATATTTCCAGATGAACTATTTCCACAATTCACTATTTATGGCATCTAGAGAGATTATCAACCCTGAGGTAGCACAACAAAAACACTGCAGACTTTCTCCGAGACACATTTGGACATACTGTACACACAGCATGTCCCAAATGTACATTGCAAAGATACACAGAAATCTTAGATCTGCAAAGATAAACAACACACTTAAACAATTCCTGAATAAAAATACTCTCAGGGAGTATTAGGTCCTTAAATATGAGCTCTGTGACAGTGTTCTGACTTGTCTACATGTAAATTGTCAGTCTGTCCAATACTGGTCCCTGCTACCATCAGTGTCAGGTCTGGATTAATCTCATGGCACTTTGTTCTCTCCTCCAAGCTGGTGGACAAAGTGACACCTCCAGAGAGTAGAGGTCTTACGTGAGTTACCCCATTTAAATTCACACATTACTTTGAATGAATCTGGGTATTAGTGCCTGATACTCTTTACTGTCTTTTCCATGTCCCATGCACTTTCCAGGTGCAAAGAAACACCAGTTGAGGATAACACAAAAAGGTATTAATAGGACAGAGAATTGAACTCAACTATGGTCTACTAACTAACACGATAGGAAAATTGACCTAGGAGAGAAGCATAGTTTGAAAAAGTTCATATGACAATCATTGGGAAAAAAACCCAAAAAACTGTTAAGTCTCACCAATTTTTGTCATTTCTCAGAATTAAGCCTGACAGATTAGAGATTTAGCTAGAAGCACCTGACAAATGCTGATCTACCAGCCATGTGACACTATGCCTCTGTTAAGGTCTTTTAAAAATAGTAAATTTTACTGCATTTTTAAGTGATATGAACACACAGTACTCTCTACAGTAAGTTCTTGATTTGTAAAACAGCAATTACAAGAGGAACAAATATGTAAAATGTGCTTTTCTACAGATCCTGTAGCTTCTATGTAAACCACAGATAATACGTTGGCTTCATTTTAGCTAACACAAATACAGTGTATTAGCCAAGTAAAATTAGTTTCACAAATGATTAATATTGATGGCTACTTCTGAAACTTGAAAAGGAATTTCACTGATCTCACTCTTCTTAGTGATGCCAACTCTCTCCCGCCCACACCCACAAACCCCTTCTGTCACTCACATTTCTCTACAGTCTTTTGTTCAATACTTACTTCATGAGGCTCTGTAATGAAAACATCATTGCTGAACCTCTCTAGTTTTTATATTAATTCTCGCTTGTAAGTCAAATATTTAACAGAACTTTTTTCCTCTCTCCCAACTCCCCATACATTTATTTACAAATTTAAGGTGGCTTTGTGTTTCATATGTAAATGAGTATTTGAAATTTGTGGTCTCAGCACCTACTCTCACTTAGTATAAATTAAACCAGAATAATATAGAGACTGTATAACTGACATTCTTAACAATCTGTCAAATGATGATTTTCAATGATGTTTCAGATCACAAGCTGGTTTTGTCACCTAATAAAATTTCAATTAGTATGTTTACATTGCTGGCTCATGTTTCTAGTCAATCAACTAACAGAACTTCTGAAATAAACTTAATACAAGTCAGTACTGACCTTTGTAATTTTGAGCAAGAAGCCCATAAGATGATTCTCCAGAGGGAATGAAACCTTTCCCTTCAGGACACAAATCAGTAAATTCAGCTAGGAGAGAGAGAAAACAAAAAATTATGTTGTTAAGTAAAAGTTACATATGTATGTTACATATGCGTTTCAGGGTATTTTGAGAAATCTGAGGTGACATTTTGCCTTATCCACATCTGTCAGGCAATCATGCACACCTTTAGCTAAATGGGGGATGCTAATGACACAGCCCAACTTCCCCCACTCTCAGTTTGCAGAGCTACCTTTGAGAAACCTGGCTAGGGTACCCACAGCATCACAGAGCTCCATGCAAACTCATTTCTTTTGCTCCTTGGCAGGAGAATGTAGTCCTTACTGGGTTTCATGCTGCACTGCAGTTATAACAATGCCAGTAGCCAAATTATCTTAATTAAAGCTAGCATGGGCCTCTCTGAGCTATAGCACAAGCTGCAATCTAGACATACCCCAACTGAGATACAAACCCCTGTCCACATTCTTCAGTCCTTATATAGGGAAAACACTAATTGACTGCAACAAGAGAACATGGTGTGGATTACAGAGGGAAATTATTTAAAGTGTCTTGGAGACTATGCAGTATCAAATAAACCTATGCAAACAGAGAGGCTCTTTTTGTAATGCATTTCATTTCAGTTTCCCTGTTTCTAAAGTATAGTTAAAACACTAATTAAACATGATGATACATTTGTGTGAAAAGTAATCTTTAGTGTTTAATCTCAAAAAGTTTACACATGTTCTCTCTTACATGATTTTTTCCATCTGGATTCTGAATTTCAGCCATCTCTGTTTATGTTTCAAGTACTGTTTTCAATATTTGTGACAAATATCATATGGTTATGTTTTTCTAATTTAATATTTAGAGGTTAAACAACGGTCTGCAGACAACATGATTAACTGAATTGTTCAGTAAGTAGCAAAATGTAAAACTAATGTCATAATATCAGTAATTTGTAGTGCTGTAGAAACAATATTACAAAGAAAAGCTGCAGACTCAATGACACTGTAATGCTTACCTGTGTTTTCCAGCTTGTGAGAAAAATCTGACATGTTACCATAGCATCTGGAAAAAGCTTCTGTGAGAATCCATCTTTATTTAAAACCAATTAGAGATAATACTGATCAGTAACAGGCTGTTTTTATTCCTAGGGTAACTGCAGTGAAGCCAATGGATTAACACCAGGTGTGAATTATTTCCATTAACTTTTCCTCCATGGAAGTCTCCCATGGATAAGTCATGACAAAATACTATAAAACATGGGATTTAATGGGCAAGTCTTCTCTGAAGGCAAAGCACACTACTGTTAACATAAACACAATGCTTCAAAAGTTTGCAAAGGGCCAGAAGGCCACCTCTTACCAGTTCCAAAGACAGGGCATGGGAAGATTTCACAGTTATCACCCCAGCCAGCACCCAAAGTACAGCAGCATTCTTGTTTGGTTACATTGGACGTAAGCACATTGTCACAGAAATTAGCATCATTCAGATTGTAGTAGCACTCCTTCTTTCCATCTTCATGTTGATCGGCCTCTACTGGTAATTCTAAAGGCAAAAAGAAAACATAAACCACATAAGATGACACGTGAAATGAATCAGTTTTACAAGAGAATCAGAAGAGTCACAGTAGCTCAATTTCACCACAGTGAAGAGCAGCATTGTCAAGCAGGGAAGAAAATGGTTAAGTACAAATTTTGTTTAACTTTTTTGTTCTTAGGAAGAATGATGGAAGTTGATAGCTTTCCTTTGACTTTTTCAGACCTATTCTTCAACTTGGCCACAAAGGGATTCTTCCCATTTGCACTTCTTTCATGAACTACCAACTCTGGTGCTCAGCTGCCTAACTACCACGCCCAGCTACTGATATAATGTTTTTCATGTATGCATCTGGAAGCTCTTCACAGAAGTGAGCAAACATTACAACTCATTTTACAGATAAAGGAGCTAAGGCACAAACTGAGAAGCCCCAATTTTCAAAAGAATGAACATTTCCAGCCTCTTTTAATTTCACTGGGGGGAAAAAAACAAAACAGGTTCCACACTTGAATACAAGGCCCTTCATGATTTTTGCAAAAGTAACTGACTGATTCCACACTAAGCAGAGAAATATAATGCAGATGTCAAGTTAACTGACTCTGCTAAAATAGGCATCCAGCCAAGAAGTCAGATTTTCTCCCTTTAGCAGTTGAGTGGGTCCTCTCACAATATTTATAAGGATTGGAGGCAAAAGCATCCCTCCCATACGTCCAGTAAAAAACCCTTCTAATAGTCAAAGACCTTTCTAAAGCAAGGCACTCCTAAAGTATACCAAGAAGCATGTTTGAAAAGAAATACCCAGTTAAAGCTTGTATGTTTGCAGAACTCTGTCTCTCTAACCTTGCACTTCCACAGAAATTCTCATCAAGAGCTCAGCAGTGGGAACTATCACATAAAATTGTTATTCACACTTGATCAATATGAAAAAGTTTTCATATGCCATCTATAAAGTAACTGAGTTCTAAAATTACAAATGGTCACATTTATTAATCAAACCCAAAATTTTGCTCAGGAACTTAAGATAGATCAATCTTGAAGCAACTAGTTTATTTCCTTTTTATCTTAGGAAATTCTTTATACTTAGTGCTTAACAAATGTTTAATTCACAGAAACCTACTAAAAATTATTGCATGTTGGCTGATTTTCTATTGTTTGAGATTTCATTCATTTCGACTCAGGCTCTTGCACAATATGCCAAGCATGAGACATTTCTCAAGTAACACATGCTGGGAATCAAAACCTGATTTTATACCTGAGTGACTGTGCATTTCAAAATGCTAGAAGATTAGTAAGACCCAAAGAGCTGTGATGTATAAACTACCTTTGTTTGCCTCGCAGTTCTTGTCAAGAAAGAGCTGAAGGGGGGCCCACTTAAAAGTACTAGTATACCTGGGAGACCCAAGTTTGTTTGACCACCTCATCTGTCCGCCTTTGTTTGTCTCTTGGAGGTAAAGTTCAGCCTCTTTATTCCATTTATAGGATGGATCTTCTTCTAATCGTATCCACTTAAAAATAATGGATGTGAAGTAGGAGCTTGAAGGTAGTGATTGTCCAACAAATGCTGAAGGCATTAAATGAACTCCAGCTCTTGTTACCTCAAGCCTCTTATCCCTGTCCACTCACATTTCCCCAGGCAGATGGAGCAAGGCAACTTTACTGAGCATGCAAATACTAGTGCTCTTTTGAGAAAAGCAGGTTTAAAAATGCCAGTATGGATTGCCTATTATTGCACTTCAATAGTATGAACGTGTGTAATAGTTCTTTTGGCATCTGATTTCAAACAGACAAGTGGATTTATTTCTGTTTTCCTCAGAAAAGTGACTGTTTCTCTTTTGGGAGGTTGAGGGACTGGCAGACACCTCCATTCAAATTGAGTACAATATTGCCACCTACAATGCAAACTTTTCTTTGCTGTTTTTCCAACAGAACTAAGTTGTACATTAAAGGAAACACCCAGCTGAATGCGTATTTCATCTTGTTAGTTTAGCCTGTGGTCTTCCCTCATCAGATAATTACAATTTTCCATAATGTGCAGAATTTCATAAAGTATGGTGGTTTTGCAGTATCACCTGCTATCCAATAGGAACTACGTTAAGACTATCGTGTGTCACAGAAATGTAACTGAACTAAATCTTTTATTCCAAGGTGAGAGAGCAGTACTTTAGCCACCAAATTATACATTTTCCTTGGCCATTTGCCATCTAACTGAACCAAAGCCAAATCTTCAACAGGAGAAAAAGCATGGCAGTTTTCATGCTGTTTACCAGAGAAAGAACACCAGAAGCTGGACTGGAGGAAGAGGTGACAGTCTCATTGTGTCATTGCTTATTCCCATTTTACATATGATGTGTTGGTTTCTCCTCCCATTATCTGTTCAGCTGCTTAAAAGTCTGTTGTTTACACAGCTGTGACTGAGGGTTAGTCAAGCAGGCGTCATGAATGTTTGGAAAGCAAATGAGACAGAAATATTTTATTATTTTTTTTTAACCCAAGACCAGTCTGTGTCTACAAGCTTATAATTTGTTCTTCATATATTATTAACCACTTAGTAAACAGGTTGTTTTTGAAAGTGGTTTTACTAGGTATGTTGACTCAATATGATACGAAATGGATACTTATTTTACAGTATCATTGTAGTTTCAGGGTTTTTGTTGTTAGAAAATGTAATATCTCTCTATCTAAGGCGCACTGGTAAAGGAACAAATTTTATCAGATAGTTGATATGACTGTTCTATTACCAGCCTATAAGAGAGATTCTGTATAGTTGCTGCTAGATTCAACTGTCATGTACTTATTAGAAATAGATTTATATACCTTAGCATAACCTTAATCTAACAATAGGCTTCAGCATGTGTTTGATGCAAAAATGTGCATTAGTAATATAGGATTCAGTGGATAACCAGGATATTAGCATATGTTTAGACTTCAGCATATACTTAAATATTTGCTTAAATAGTAGCCTGTTAACAACTATGATCTGAAAAAAACCAAAACGTATAGAACTGATAGTGTATAGTGACACCTCTTATTCATAGGTGGAATCAGTGAGGTGGTGGCTGATGTGAAAAATCATCACTACCAGTTCACGACTTCTAAAACCTCAGCAAAGACTCCGATGACTCTGAGCAAACAGCTTCAGTAACACACACTTTCAGAACCTGATTTTCAAAAAGACCATAAAAATAGATCAGTATGTGCCTTTCGTCAGAGTGTACTTGTTTATATTTCTCACTTGACTCCACATGTGGCAAGATGCAACACCTAATGTGTGTGTGAACAGTGTATGTGCATATATACGTACAATTCAGGGATTAGTGCAAGTGATGTACATTTAAAAATTATATCTAAGACTATGTTCATAGATGACTGAAATTCAGATAATTATTTACCTTAGAAAACCATGCACGTATTGCCACTAGAAAATGAATACAAATACGAAGAGTTTCCTTTAAAGTCTTAACATTTAGAAAGACCTTAAAGTTTAGGAAATTTAGAATTTGTACTCGGGCACAAAATTTCTAGCCTTGAGGAAGCTTTTGGATCAGATTTATAAACTGTTACTTGGCAGCCTCAAATCTTTTGTGCTGGTGGTTGGTCAGATGCAGGGGGGATTGAATTTGTTTTAATACAAATCAGTCTAGGAGGGACTCATGTTTGGACATCAAAACTGTGATTTTTACTTATAAATCCTAGTCAATACTGTTTAATATCTTGGTACTTGCTAGAAATTAATCATCAATACCTTTATATATCTTGTTAAAGGAATAAATGAGAAGACTTTAACCCAAATAGAGATCTTTTTCTCTCTTAAGTATCAAGATGTGTAAAAGCAAAGTTTCGTCTAACACAAAAGAGAGTTATTTCCTCATTTATCTTCCTTCAGAAACATTTGCTACACTTTGTGAATGGCAGGGCAGACAGGAGGGGAATAAGACAATCAGACCTCACACAATTACTTTTTTTTGGTTTGTTTGTTACTAGAACATGACAATATGGGCTAGAATTCCCAATAAATGCGCTGAGAGGATTGTTTCAGGACACAGCTAACTACAAATTAATTTCCACCGACTGAAATCTAAATAGAAGGAAGTCTCGAGAGCCCTAATGGCAAGTAAAGAAGTGTGAACACACAGCATTCCACAAAGCTAAGAGCCTTTAACCACATGCAAAAAAGTTCCCAAATTAAGTAACATTTGAACAATCTTCATCTATTTGCACTTTACATGAGGTGGATGAACATTTTGTTATGCACAAAAATACAAAATGAGAAATAAGCAAAAGCGGAGTAAACCACACTGAACTATAGGTATCTGCAACAGGATAATACAGATTAAATTCTTCATTCACAGGCATGATGCAAGCTAATGCTGACAGATGATGTCCACATGCACCATAGGAGCTCTCAAAGCACTGTGCCTGACTTGAGTATGTGGCTTGTCAAAGCCACAGGCTGTGTGGCTATTCCATTGCTCTTTGCAGGAAGATAGCACGCTATTCCCATAGGATCATGCTGCAGCTGGTCTCGGGGGAGGCTGAAGTACTCATCGTTGGGCAAACCACCACAGCTGTTAGTTGCTCATCCTGCAGTGAGCACATGGGGCTTATGCCACTTACAAGTGGGGAGGAAAAGACTTTAAAGGTCTTTTCCAACCAAGGATATTCTGTGATTCTGTGATAGCTGCACAAGGGCCACAAGCAAAGTGAGAAGATGTAGAAGAATGAAGTATCTACTGTCAGCTCCTGAAATGTCAAATCCAGCGGTACATGGGGCAGTGTCACCACTTGACTGGTCAGTCTCTGAGGTCTTGAGAAACAAAAGCCAACTGATAAGAGGAAAAAAAACCCAGCAAGGCTGCAGGATGTACAGGAAAGCAAGAACCCTTTTAAAGAAGAACTAACATCAGTACTTTCCTCCTTTTACTTTGCAAGAAAAGTAAGAGAATAAATTGTAAGATCTTTGTCCCTAGTACTGCCACTTTTCCTTATTCTAGTTCACGAGCATAGGGTGTAAAGTACATCTCATTGGGTCTAATTGCATGTCTTCTGGCCTCCTATGCGAGATCTTCCTTCTTGATGACCTTATCAGAGAAGAGACAAAGGTGAAGCACATGTTTTGTTAGGGCCTGAGGAAGGCTGGAGGGGAAGAGTAGCTTCTTTCTAAACTGATCACAGTAAAGCTGTGTTCACTGGTGACAACAAAATGGAGTTAGTACTGACAGTAGAGTATTCATCTGTTGACAGTCCCACTGGGTTTTTCATCCCCTCCCTCCCCACAGTAACGTTTGAGTATGTCCTTGAAAGCTCCTTGGACTGGACTTCTTTTTACATGGGCTCAGATTCTCTGCTAATTTCTTTAGTTTTGGTTTTGCTTTGAGAAGTATCTGAATTCTCCCAAGTACTACCTCCTCACGGTACCAAAACAAAGATGGCATTTGCAGCTCCTGCAAATCTTGATAAGAATTTTCCATGCCGCTACTTCAGTTATTGTCAGCAGGTATTTAAACTAATCTGCTTCATGGTGAAAAGGTACTGCAGTATTTTTCCTTGCAAACAGGAATGGAGGCAGTACTACTAGGCTTTGCACTGCTGCATCAGCCATCTTACTTTTTTTCATTCCTCTTTCATAAAACAAGCTCCTGATATTTCACAGGAACTTCTTGAATGCTGCCAAGTGATATCTTCAGTGATCTAAATACTTGTTGCAATTAGGTCACAAATATTTCAGCCTTGTTTACAAGTCTGAAAGACCACGAGTGATAGGAGAAAAGAGCCACAGCCTTGTAAGCTGTCAAGTCTGCATCCTGGCACTAGAGCTAGTTATTCTAAAGCTGTACGGAAGCTAGATCAGCCTGCAGTGTAAGAAGAATTAAAATACCAAGATTTGCATTCTGGAGGGGAAAAAAAGCTGTGCAAGTAAATCTCTTCATTTCTCGTACTCCATTGCTCCTTATTGTGGGCTTGTTTCTTTCTCCAAACTGGACGAGTGTAGAAAAGTGGGGGCAACTTTAAGAGTTCTAACCTCATTTTTAATGAGCGTATTTCTAGTAGTATTTGCAACACCCAAAACACCTGACAACAAAAGCTCAAAAATCCAGTACAATGAACTATTAGAAAAAGAGGACAAAAGGTGGAGTAAAACAGGCAAGAGCAATCAGAAAGGCACTCACAAGACTGACAATTATTTAGTGTTTTGGTTTTTTGCTTTCCTAACCTAATTTTCTGAGAACTTGTTAGTACTAGATAATGCTAAGAGGATATTGCTATATACAAATTTTGTTTTTAAACACGTGCTCCCTTAAACATTGTCCAAGCATACTAGTGTGCGTTTGTAAAAATTTGAACAAAAAATAAAATCACTCAGGCCACAGACTTGATTCTGTATCACATTTCATTGTTACAGTACAGCAAACGAGATTGTCTACTCTTAACTGCTGTAACTGTTCATTATCACTGCCAAGTCTGTTGACGTATAAAATTTAGAAGGTGTTTCTGCTATAGTTTCCCTGCTACTGATTTAATGATAACATATTCCATCTTAAAAAAGCCTCTTCTCATGCACAAACTTTCAAGACAACGAAGTTTTAGATTCTTCTAGTGTAGTTAAAGCAACACCAGCATTTAAACCAACTTTACCTTTCCATTGGTTACATATGCAATGGAGCTCATGCCAAGCATGCAAAAATCCACTGGCATTTTACCTGGTGAGGTACGGAAGCGACACTGTCCGGTCATCGGATCATACTCCTGGTTTTCATCAGAACACAGGCACAGGAAAGAACCATCGACATTTTCACAGAGGGCTTCACCACATACTCCACTCAGCATTTCACATTCATTCACATCTGGGGAAAAAATCCCAAACATCAATCAATTCAGACCCAATACTGACAGTTTGTTCTTTTATCTGCTGTACCTGTGCCAATATTTTCTGCTAGATTACAGATGTCATCTCTAGGGAAGGATTAAAAACTCACTAATACCTAAGTGGATTCATAAACAAGTAGTCAGTCCTTTGAAATAAAGGCCTCTGAGAGCCACAGTACATTTTATAGACTGTTGGTGCTCATTAGGTGCTGCCTGTAGACCAGAACACTGGCTTTCTCTTTTTTTCAGGTTTTTTTTGGGTTTCTTTCTCATTTTAAATACTTTATTTTTTTGTATCCTGTCTGGCTTGAAGAAATTGCTTAATGAATGCCTTTCCTTTATCTGGTATTAATTTTATATTAGAAACTTGTGCTGCCTCAGATGGTTCTCAGGTCCAACCATCACTATTAACAACAGATCCGGAAACCTATTACTCACAAGAGAAATGTGCAGTATTTACACATCTACAAAAATCTCACATCTTTTTATGGTGATAGGTGTCTTTCCTGGAGCTTGAAGTCATTGATAAAATCTGTTCAAATACAATGTGCCTAGGGGAGGTGTGACATCTAACTCAGACTGGCTGTACCACATGCCAGACGTTATTTCCTGTAGGGGGTAGTACAGAGTTCTGGTTATTCAGCTAAGAGACTAAACAGATGTTGCATTTAAATAGGCTAAAGTATTAAATTCAATCTGTTATGATTTATATTTGTGACTGGTCCTGATTTGCAGAAATAGTGGGTTCTCTTATTTTTTTTTAAAGAAATAAAAAGAGTGGCTCTGCTTATTTGCTGTTGGATTCCATTTAGTCCGAATAGCAGGTTTTCATTAAATGGACATACAGTTAAGTCTCAACCTGGCACAAAGTTAAGTGAGTAAAGCACAGCTCAACCTTATTTAACTAGTAAATGACTTTAACAAAAAATGACAGTAAACAAAAATGTTCTTGTGAAGAAAGGCATTTTCCTCATATGCTGCCTTTTGCTCTCTAGAACCTCGCAGGAATGACTACTTGCACCTAAAAACTCACCTGTACACCCTTGCCCATCCTGTGGGTCCTGATACCCTTGGTAACAGAGGCAGCGGTAGGATCCATCCATATTTTCACAGAACCCGTGACTGCCACATATTGTGCCGTTCACACATTCATCAACATCTGCAAGGAAGAATTTTAACATCAGACAGGCTGTGTGACAGTCAAAGGCAGACATTCATGAAGAGTGTAGTAAAACAAAACACAGGCTATTTTTGCAAACAGATGCGGTGATGTCCCTCATACATTGGGATAAGACACAAATTTTAATGTAAGCACACATACAATTTAAGAAATTGTTTCAGTGTTAACTTCGCAGGAAATCTATCAGAAAATGGTTTTGGTCAACTGTCTCCCATCTGTTTCACCAAAGCTGCCAATCATGGCACAATGCTACATACCACAGAGTAAAACATAGTTTAAATATGACCATCTCCCTGACTTACAAATTCTGCCAGTCTAGCATTATATAGTCAACAGCGTGTGTGAAACCGAACCCACTGTGTCTACAAGAAGAGTTCATGGGTATGGTTGCATCCATTGTGCAGAACTGCTGCACAAATCTCATTCTGGCTCTCAACACAGAAGAGAATTTCATGGTATATGTATAAGTGGTAAATATCTGTAGACTGAGCCTTCTGGCTTTAATCCTATAAATTTACACATATGAATAATCTTACTCGGGCAGGCAAAGTAATTAAAATGCCTGCAGGCTTTCCATACTGGCCCTTTCATTTGTAGCTCCTGTTTCTGGTTTGCTGGCCTTGCAAGTCAGTCACTTGCATGAGTAAGCCTTCTTTGACTCAGCTGCCTATCAAACTATAATGAAGTAGAGCTGCCTGTGGCAGATGTGGTTTATTTTTCTAAGTGTATTACAAGTGCTAAGAATGTATTATTTTTATCTTCACTCAAAGGAAGACCTAAATTCAAGGCCTTGACCATCTGTGGTCATTAAAGATATCATGGGTGTGTTTTTCAGGAGGAAGAACATAAACTGAAACTGGGAACCTGCCAGGATACTAGGATTAGTACCTTCTGCTTTCTAAAGTTCTATGCTGCTTGGTGTCTTTGTGAAAGGAGAAAGTAGGGCTCAAACTGGAGTCTGCTCCTTGAGCTCTTCACAGCTGTGTGAAACAAAGGCCTAGAAAAGTCAGCAAAGATGCACCTCGTTCTTCTCCTAAAAGTTCTCACCAAGCAAGGATATTTTTATTTCTAAATTGTGTCTTATGCTCAGCTGAAAGGGGATTCTTAGTCTTTGAACCATATGGTCACAGCTCCCCAAGCTATTCAAATTCAAGCAGCGCATCATTACCATTCACACAGGTTACCTCTTGTGCTGCCCTCTTGCTTCCCAAGTGCTCAAATTCATCCACACATGCTTCTGTCTGTCCCAGAGAGAAGCTTGTTGGCGTCTTGAAAACCATCTTTTCCTATGTGCTGTCATTGGGGTTTGGAATTTTTAAGGCCAGAAGAGACTATCCAAACTTCTTAAATAGGTTAAAAAACTGTCTCTGGCAATTTCTGTACCAATAGAGTAAATTGAGGAATCTTAACATCTTTTTCAGAAAGGCATCTAATTTCACTTTAGGATGGTTACGTGATGGAAAATTCATCTCTTCTTCTACTGAACTGATCCACTAGTTAACAACCTTCAGCTAAAATAAAAAATTCATGCAAAAACTGTATGTACTACATATGCTGAACTCTAGGAGACATATATGAGTATAATTGATAATTATTAAAAAAAGTATTTGCAGATGAAACTGACAATAATTTATTTGGTTTGTTGTTTTTGTCAATAAAGGTTTTAATGGCCTTTATATCTTGATTTATTAAACAAAGAAAAAATATTGGAGGAATTTATCTCAGAAAGGGTCATTTGTATTTGGCAAAGAATATGATAGCTAATATGCTTATTCTCAAGGAACAGATATAAAAATTTGGGTGGTTTCTGCATACTGAACTTACTGAAATCTACCACAATCCCCATCAGTAGAATTAATTCAACAGCAAGAGTAAGCAACATATCTGTATTAAAGACACTGTCAAAGGTGAAAGGTCAATATTACCCTTTCCTTTTCCAGTCACCATAATGACAGAAGTATAAAAAGATGTATATGGAGTTACTTGGAGGAAGGAGATACAAATTCTTTATGGTTGTGTTTTTCTGGTCCCTCCCTCTTGCTGCTGTGCACTATACCTGCATAACACATATTGTTTTAATATGCAGTCTCATGTAATCATCAGAGTTTCACATATGTGGACAAAAGAATCTGAATATTCTCTCTCTTATTCAGAAAACCCCTGTTAAGAAAATTTAAGAAAACGAATTCAAACTGAGTAAACAATAGTGGATTGACAGCCAGGAATTTAAGACAAGCAGACAATAACACAGTGTTTGTATTTTCAGTGGCCAACTATAGTTCCTGAGCCACAGGACAGTTACTCTGTTAAAAGCTTAAACAGAAGAAACTACAACTGGGGATTTCAGAATTACCTAAATTACAGTTTTACTCTTACTTAATAGCTAAATGTTAAAGGAAACAGCTAGGGGAATGGATCATGCAGCTGATTCTCCAAAGGTAAACTAAGGTCATTGACTAAAAAGCTGCAGAAACAAAACTTGTGATTGTAGCAAGTGTCCTAATTTAGTATATAATATAGCCACAGAAGACGGTTTTGTTTTTAAAAAGTACACAGTCTGAACATGACTGGATCTTTCAGTGTATGGGAAATTACAGAGAAGGTCCAAGCACCAAATATTTTCCCTTGTCTAGACAGCTCACTCAAAGGACTCCTGTTTTACAGCCGGAAAGGGCATTTGTTTCTTTAATCACCCTGTAAAGCATGAGGCTCGTAATCGGTGATTCTCTTGCTATATGGAGACAAAGCAAGGGGAAAAACTAAACATGAAACTAATATATCCTATGTCTATACCATGACTAAAGCAGTTCTCTGTAATTACAACCTGGTTTAGAATCCATGACGCAGTGCTGCCTGCTTTAATCAGAACTCCTTTGATCTAACATTATCAAGATCTAAACAAAGGCAAAATGTGTGTGCTCAAGCACTCTCCTATTCAGCTCAACGCTGCGTTCCTGTTTTCTGCCAACCTGAACATGATGAAGGCAGGCTTAATCTCCAGCATGCTCTTTAAATCTCACTGAAATCTACTTATATGGCAAAGTGTCTGGAAGAGGAACTGTTTCCTAGGACAGTGCTTAGGGGAATAGAGCTCTGATTCCGAGACTTCCAGGGCTGCCCATAACACCCATACATAAAATCACTGTCATGAGAAAATTAGAAAAATGATTATTTGAATAAAGACTTTGGCCATCTAGAGGCAATGATACTGGTCATTCCAACGTTGTGATGATGTGGGGGTAAGAAAGGGATTCTTGTTCTAACTTCTTTAGCCAGCATCCAGATAAGAAGTAGCTGATGCCCTAAAACATCTCTACCAGCAAATGTGAGAAGGCTGGTGAAGTCTGTGATTACTCATTGCAAAACAAGAAGGTAGCTCACAGGGGCACACTCTGGGGATTCACACTTGAATCTGTTTGTCAGAAGCCTGAGCTTTCTTACTTCAGTATTTAACCAGAGATTTGGTGAAGCTGGGAAGCTGTCTACTGCATAAAATTTACTGCATGTAACAGATAATACTCTGCCCTAAAAGGATTCCTAGATTTACCATACCCTTTTCGTAAAGCTGCCTTGTCTTCCCTAAATACAGGCAGAATTATGGTTGTGGTGTGCAGTTACAGCAAGCATCTACTCTCTGAAAATGTCTTTGGTTGCAGAGGTAACAGTTATGCACTGTTCACAGCTCTGCTCTTTGTTTCTCTGATTTTCAGGCTTCGTAGGTATGCAGTCATTTTAAATGATGGACAATGTAGCACCTTTGTGTACAGATTTCTAAAGCATTATTTGATCATAGAATGATCTGTGGATGCTCTGTGCAAGCATCCAAAAGATGGGTGACTTATTCAGTGGACAAGGAAAGGAGAACAGGATACAAGACAGTAAGTGAGGGGAAAGGAAAAAGCAGAGATTGAAGAGCTCTGGTGGGATGTGTAAGTTTTTTGGGGTGCCTGTTGAGGCAGGCAGTGAAGCTCAGGGCTTGGAGCAGAGAGAGGGAAAAGAGAGTGAGCCGCTGAGAGACATATGGGATTGGACACGGAGACAGAAGAGGCACATGGGGCAGGGTATTGACTTAAGCATCAGAGAACCTCTAACTTGAGGTTTTGCCAACACACTGACTAGCAGCCAACTGGGTAAAACGCTGCCTTTACAGGAGCCCCAGAGAGCTTGACAGGGAGCTAGGGAGCGCTCTGAGAGCCTCCTGTTCAGAAAGCCTGGTGCAGCAGAGTTGCTGAGCCTGGGGCCAGGCGGCAGTGGAATGTCACTGCTACAACAAAAGTTTGTCTACACCTTGGAAGAAGACACAGTCTTCACAGCTGTTCAGTATACTTTGGCGAATGGCCATAAAAACTCCATACCAGAACTGAACCACATGGGGTTCTTAAATGTTTTATTTTGTTGCTGTTTCTGACTTTTTAAAAAAAAAAAAAAAAAAAAAAGGAGTCAAACTCATACAAAAACAGTCTGGAGATATGGAAAATCGGTTCCCCAGGTACAGAGAGGTGTCCAAATCCAGCAAAATTTCCTCAGGTTCTTTCTCTGATGGTATAAACAGTTATTCTCACTCACTTAACTAGAAATAAATTCACAGAGGCACCTAGTGTAAAGAACAGTAGCTCCTGCGGCTGGAAGTCACATCCTTTCTCAGTACCTGGAATGTCACACATTCCTTTTGTTTCTGATCCTTTTGTTTCATATTGCCTTTTCGCATGAAGCTGACACCACTAGAAATATTAACACTGATGCCATCAGTGCTCCCTTCAAATGAATTTTTTCAGCTCTAGAATTGTTTTTATGAAAATCACAGAATGGAGAAACTAATCATGGTAGAAAAGAAGTGCTGCTGCTTCAGAAGACTAGAAGTACCCTTGCTTCGCCAAGTTATTAAAATATCTTTCCAAGTGCTGAATATAAAGTCTGATCTGTATTCCATACACACCACCAATTACTTGTGAAGCATGCTCAACTGGTTTTGTACTTGTTGTTTTATTCTTCATTAAAAAGTTCCAAAACTATTCACAATCCTGGAAATAAGATCTTGCCATTGCATCTTTTTCTATTTAGTAAAAATTTGGCATTTTTGTTCTAATGGAGATTAACTTTGTACTACTTCATCATATGTGATGGGAACTGAGCTGCTTTATTAACAGTCAGAGATCCAGACAGAGGGGCTCACTGTTTCTGGCACACCTCCTAAAATGAGATGCCACCGACTGTTTGGTTTTTTTTTTCCTAAGTTGTGTTTCTGTTCAGTTCTGCTTTTTTTAATTTCAGAGAGTTTGATTTCACGAGGTTAATAAGTGCTCTACTAACTTTGGTTTGGAATAAAGTGTTTGGTTTCTACTAAGAGCAGGCTGCATTCTTCCCTGACCACTTTTTTTTTTTTTTAATTTAGCTATGCTCAACAGTGAGGCTAAACACCTGCCACTACTTTTCTTGCAGAGAAACTGAAGATATTTAACCATATCTTTCCTAAACACTGGGTGAAATGTATACATGCTGCCAAAAGAGTCTGTGAACATGCTTTGGAATTATCCCCATTACTTGAAATCACAAAATACTGTCTTGTCCATCAATCACTGGAGTTATTCAGATTCGCGCTCTCTAGCCTACTTCACCAGGCTTTTGTCTTGGCAATAAGAAAACGTTTCTTTCAACTTATGCCATGATGACAAAATAAAGTAAATGTTTAGAGAGGAAAAAGCATCAAAAATACCACAGGATTTCTTTTCAGTTATCAATAATAATTAAAACACAAATAGTGTCTTTGATGTCATACTATATCTAAATATACAGCACTTATTCCTTTACATTAGCATAACAGTATTCTTGCCAGTAGTACATTTCATTTCATTAGATATTATATTGTATCACTGACTATATGGCAAGTTATATGCCAGCTCAAATAATAATGCTGGTTTTCCTCTGATAAAAGTAGAGGCAGTAAATGCAACAGTCAGACAGATGTTTAAATACACCTCCTCCACGAGCTATGAGAAGAGCTGGCCCATGAAAACCAATCACATATGAATTTACTGGCCTATAATTTGGGACTGAGAACAGGTTGCTTACTTCTTGGATGCTTGAGATCCACTACCCATCAGTTTTAACACCAAGCCATCATCTGCTCAGTGCTTCTCCTCTGCATGCATTCTGTCAAACTTCCACCATATATTTTTACCCTTCTGAACTTTTCCCACAAGACTTCTTGTCTTGAACATCCTCGCATCCATCAGAATAGCCATTCTTCATCCAGTTAGGGGAATTTTCGTTTTCTGTCAGCATCACTGACTACACAAAGCCGTATATCTTCCTGGTATCACTGGGCACAAGTCTCACATTTTAAATTCAATGCAGGAGAGCAGTGTCACTAGCTCTCCTGATAGTGTGTCCATTCCAACAGCAACAGGATATATTCTGATGCTATAACCAAAAAAACCCTCTAGTTTCAGGCAGCTCAGGCTTGCTGTTAGTGCACCTAAGAAGCTTTAAATTAAATAATCCTAAATACTTACGGCAGGAAGGTCTTACCCACTGAAACTTACAGAAGCCTGAGTTCCAAACTCACTTTACATGCATTTTATATATATTTATTTCTTCCATCCTTGCTATAGGATAGAAATAATTTCCCTTCTATTAATAAATTTTCATATTATTACAGATGTCCACTGGTTTCACATATGTTAATTTAAGAATACAATTCCCTTCTTTGCCATCATTTGCCATAGTTAGATTAGTATTTGTTCTACTTCACTAATTCCTTTTCCACAAAAAATATAATCCAGTGTTAATACAGGAAAATTATTAAAAATCAAGAAAAGTAAAACAGCTTGTAACAAACACTAACTCCATTCCGCTGCCCATTTTGTACATTTCCTGTTATACTTCCTGAGGATTCAAACAGCAACATAAGAGCAACATAGCACACCATGCATTTACAAGAAGAACAACAAAGGTCCCTGAGGTGGCAGATTGCAGAGTTAGTAGTGGTTCAGGGTATTAGACTAGAACTGACTACTTTTCTCACCCAATTAATAACAGCAAGTCAATGGGAATGCATTATTGTAACTTGTCTCACCTTCACATGTTCGGCCATCTGCAGACACAGAAAAGCCCTGCTCACATATGCACTGGTAGGAACCGTCTGTGTTTAGACACTCCCCGTGAGGTGAACAGAGGTCAGATCTCTCACATTCATTGATATCTAAAAACACAGAGACATTATTAGCTTTGCAAATCATCATATCTTCGATATTAAGCCTAAGTTCAATTAATCTTGAAAGCAGCTTTTATTTCCACCAGCTATGTAAACAACTTGGTAAATGGGGCTCATTTTCCAGAGTAACCAAACCTTCTGGGATCATTCTTAAACTCTGTATAGGCATCAGTATGTTCTGCTGCATCATACTCTCACTTTATCACTTTCTGCAATGAGAATAAGCAGATGAGAGTGGTTTGTGAGACACCGGTATAAACTCTGTACTAGCCAACATTTCTTCTGTGTTAGGGGAATTCTCAGACAGCTCCATCTCACTGCTTTTTGATTACTGCATGCAGGTCAACTTGTGAATCTGGCTCCATGTGTTACCAGTAGGTCTGCAGTTGCATCTTTCCCAGTAGGCTGATTTTATATAATTTAAAGACAAATGCTCTTTTTTTGCTGATGGGGAATGAGAATGTTCCCAAAAGGTTGCTATATTAGAGCCTGTCATCATTCCAGGTTTGTTTTTTGGTTTTTGGTTTTGTTTTTTTTTTTTAAAACTCAGAAAGTGTTTTTCAAACACTGCCTTTCAAGCTTGTGAATCTGAAAAACATGCATTTCTTTCTGATTGATATCTCTACAACAAAACCTGCCATCAGAACTTAAGGATTACATTTACTTATTAAGGACGTACCACTTTCACATGAATTACCATTCACATTGTAATTGCACTTTTGTATTTTGCTTTACAAAAACCTATTAAGGCGTTTTCAGTACCATGCTGAGATCAAACACAAATTTACAAAGAAAACTTACACATGTGGCTCATTCATCCATCATCACAGATACAAGAATTTCTTATTCTTAACTGTGTTTTTTGTTGCTTAGATTCTGGCCATTGTTATGGCCATACAAAACGCATCAAAGTAGACTACAGGAATTATGATTTCAATACCACCATTTCAAGACTCATGACATCCATTATAGAATTGTCTTTAGATACAGACTGATTCTGTCTTGTGTGTAAACCTTTTAGGCCGATGTCCTGAACTCATGGCGCACACACAAAAAGAACAGAGGCAGCTCTGGGAAGGGCAGTATGTGTGTGAGGTGCACAGGGAAAAGTCAGTATGCTGTGCTTCACACAACACCTACACGTATAAAGTTTTCTCTGAATTCATAGTAAATGCAGACCAATTACATACTTCTGAAGCTCTCTGAAAGTCGGGCAAGGTAGGAGATGAGCAATGACAAGGACAATATGGTACCTTCTCAGGACCCACACTGTTCTCAAAACTAAGCTGTCAGTTTCTAAAAACTGCCAGAAAAATACTGGAAACCAAACCAGCTGATTAGGCAAGGTAGAATGATGTATTAAAAGACAGGAAAATTAAATTAACAATGTTAGGGAAATAGAGCATAATTTGTCTGAAAGAGTAAACTGCACACTTTTTAATGTTTTGGACTCTTTTCAACTTGTTCCTTACCAAAACGCATGTTCCTAATTTCTAGTCTAGGCCAGACACAACTTGCAGACACTGCATTTTGTGATAAATTTGCCAGTTTAATTCAGTATCTCACTACTTTCAATTATGTTTTCCTTTGAACGTAATAAGGCTACAATCAAGTCACCTCTCATTTTCTCCTTCAAGAAAATAAAGTTTTAAAGCATTCAATCCTTTTTCCCCCAGGCCATCAGCTCTTTTTGGGTTCATCTCTGACTCTTGTCTGCTAAGGAACATCCATTTTGAACTGCAGGCTCCAGAATGGCAGTGCACAACAATGTGCCAAAAGCAGTTTTATCAGTGCAAAATAGAGGTAAACAAACCTTGCTTACTCCTGCTGGATATTCTGATTTTTCAGTCTTCTGGGGAATGCGTTAGTCCTACTGGCCGCAGGGTTGCACTAGAAGCTCATATTCAGCTGACTGTCTCTGACCCCTAAATCCTTCTCAGTGACTGTGTCCCAGAAGGAAGTCCACTATCCTATAAGCATGACTGAGATTCCTTCTTCAATACAGAACTGGATATATTGAAACATATATTGTTCAATCATAGCCAAGAGTCAAGATCACTCTGCACTAGTGGTGTATTATCTGGATCTTTTACTGTGCCCCTAATCTCTCCAGGTAAATTCTCTCCAAAAAATTGTTTTTCTTGCTGTTACAGAACTCTGATAGAACTAACTTTCAGTCATTTAAAAATGTCTCAGTTTAGCTGCTGCTTAAAATATTTTGAAAGTACTGTTGAGATATAAAGAAGCCATCATCTATGATACAAGTATGGCTAGTTTTGTCCAGTACAAAATACAGGGCAAGAAAATATATTGAAGATTTCCATCTTTGACAAATAAAAATTCCACTACTGCCTCCTGTAACAGCTTAACCACAAGTAGACAACACAGTAAAAAAAAAAAAGTTGAAACATGTACTTAACTCTTCTAGCCAAAGATGTCCCTTTACGTTCTTTCACTATGTCCAGTACTTTGCTATTCTAACTCATCACTATTCATTTTATCAACTCCTCTTTTCTTCCATTTGTTTTGATATTGATCTGGCTATTTCTCAAGGAGTTTCACTCCCCTCTCTACAGCAAGCTGCTGTTTTTCAGTGTTGGTTGTCTTCTTTCTCAAGTTTTGTGCTCTTACCTGAAATGATTTCTAATTTTCATTTACATTTTTTCTGTTAAAAATACTGTCTATACTGTCTGTCCCTTAGTTGGCTTGTAAGTGCTTTCAGATCTCTTATATTTACGCATTTAAAACATGAAGCCTATATACTACTGCTTTACATAGTGGAGTGAAGAGAATACAGTGATATCAAAGCTGGCATTGATTTAGAGCTTGTGATCAGTTCTCTCTTTTCTGCTAAAACAAGGTCTAATACAGTGCTTCTGTACATTGAATGCAACATTTTCTGAATTAGAAAGCAGTCACATAGAATACTCAGAACTTTTATAGGGAATTTACTGTTGTTTGCACAAGATCTTCAACACAGATCAGCTGGAATACAGTCTCTCAGCTCAAGTCTAAACTGTGCATAAGAGAGCAGCCAAAGTGAAGTCCAGTCTTCTGGTCCTCCAGTCATTTAGAGCACAAACACACTATCACTTTCCAGCTCTAATACCATGGGTTCTTGTACCATAAAAATGAATGGCAAGAGGGAGTCATGAGGCATGCCTGGGTGCTGTGCCAACATGGAGTTGGGATTGTTCAGAATTAAAACCTGGGAAGTATTTCACTGGGTTTGGCAATGCTGACTCAGCCACAGATAATACATTCTCTTCCTTCTCACCCATCCTCCACAAAGCACAATAAGTGTTTTAGAGGTGAGGTTTATCTAATATGACGACGCTAACTATACTGCTCTTTCTGTTATATCACTGATTCACAAAAATAGAAGGTTCTGTCAAAATAAATGTTTCCAGGATCTGGAAAAATGCAGCACTATTTCTGTCAGTTCTAATATAGATTCAAGTTATGAAGGCTGAGATTTCAGCCTCTTGAAATAATTTCTCAGCATATATTTACAGAGAGCAATATAAACCAAGAAGAGTAAGAAAGTATTACAAAGGATAAATAAAATGAGTTTCTTTTCCTTAGCGCGATCTCCAACTATCACAAGTTATGATTACAAACTTGCACATTTATAATAATGATCCAGGTATTTTTTACAGCTATTTCATACCTTGACATCCCCTATTTGCTGTCTGCTGGAAACCATCTGGACAAGTGCATTTGTAAGACCCATCAGTATTAATGCAGCTTCCCCCAAGGCAAATATCACTGTCTTGAAGGCATTCATCAACATCTGAAATAAAAATGTAAGTGAATTACTAGATAACGTAAAAACTGCTGAAACTTTTAATAGTGATAGTTTGATACTAACACAGCAACTTGAAGCTACGGTGTCCTTTAATAACTGTATGCGTGTTTGGAAATCAACTTTACTATACTTTAGGATGTCCTTTTACTTATCCTTTCATGGTATCATCTAACTTCTTGTATTTCTAGAGAGCTTTAAAATTTGAGTTTATACATCATTTATGCCTAGTAAATATGCCTAATGTGACATCTGCATCTCTCAGGAAAGCTATCATAACAGATCCTTATACCACTCTCTACCCTACTATAATGGTGAAATGGTGACTATGGTGTTACAGCAATGCAGTTGTAAAGAAATCCAAGCAGCTGCACATTTCGAAGACAGACAAAAAAAATGCCTGCTAATGCAAATATGCAGTTTGCAATATGTATCTTTGGACATGTTTAGACCAATATATGGAGATCCCTGAGCTGGAAGTGTCCCAACTCAGACATCCCCCAGAGTATGGGCAAGCCCAAGCATAGCTGGTGCGTCACACCTGCAGAGACTACTCACAAAACCATGTGGAGAGGAGGCTTGTAGGACAGGGACCACACTGTGCCTACTGCTGTGCTAAGTTACTTTTTCACGCAGTTCATGAGATGCAGTACAGCCATTTCGCAGGCTGAGCAGCTTGGTCACAAAGCTGAATAGCTGCTTTTGCATAGTGCTGCACGCAAGCTATAAACCCAGCTCCAGTGTCAGGGCACACAGGGTCTAGCTCCCAGCTGCCTACACACCACATTCACAGCACCAAGCTTCAGGCCTGTAGACTCTGCCTTAGTGTCTTGACATCCATGGGGTAAAGGTGCTGCCTGACACATAGCAGGGGAAGTTTCAGGATACAAACTAGATGTAAAGTAATCAAATACTTCAAGAATAGGACACTGGCATTGTCTCCACCTAAAGTCTTTTCTTCCTGTTGTCTTTCAAAGGGCTTAAAGGCAGCCCAATGCAGGAAACTGAGCACAGCTACTGTAAGTACAGGATTAACTCAGCAAGTGCCTACATTCCAGTGATATTATATAGTTTTGTTTCACTACAGCTAAAGATCACAAGGTATTTGATGATTGTGCCTCTAAGTTTTAAAAGCAAACAGAAAATGAGAGTCAAATAAATGAAGTATCTCATAAGCAACTTCCCCTTGCCTCCACAGTGCCCTACCTCATAATTCACTGATTCTATTGCTCTGATAATGCAGATAGTTTCCTTTGAAAAACAGTTATCAAAGACTTTTTCCACTGCCTTTGATTATTCTGATTTCTAAAGCATGGATTTTATGTGATTAGAATTGTAACTTTTTCCAGTGTTTCAGGAATGAATAACAATTGTAATTAAAACCGAGGACACGACCTCATTCTACACTTATCTCTGGAAAGCCCAAAAATATATCAGAGTGCAACTATCCTTGGGATTTAATCTATTTGATAAAAATAAGAAATAAAGATAGCTTTCTTACATAAATGAATGTTATTGCAGATAAAACTGCTCTTAATTCTGACAAAGTTGTGACCTTTTGATAACCACATGTTTTATAATAATTTTCAACTGAGAAATAAATTTTGGTTTATTTAAAACGGCAATTAATTTTGACTAGGAGCATGAGAAAAAAAATAACAACTCCCTTGTGCTGAATTAATGCCAAGTCTCACAACAAGGAGGTGTCTTCTGCCAAATTCAATCAAAACGTGTTATTTTCCCTACAGGATGCAAACTTTCCCTTCTCTGATGCAACTCCTCCCAGGTCCTATGGCTGCTGCAAAAGAACCTCCAGAAAAATCAAGAGACAGTAACTCATGCTTGAGATGTTCAGTGCTTTTTACCACCATGCATGTCTTGAGCATTTTGGCTAGAAAAATCTCTGAAGGCTCCTAGGAGAACACTGGAGCTTCCTATGCTTCAGACAGACTCTTCCAGTAACTTGAGTTCTTTGAGATGTACACTCTATATGTAAGTCATGCTGATGCATATTCCTAGTTCTGGGCAGTCTAGACAAGGTCACAGGTGTGCTCACACTTTGTATTCACTCATATTCACAGTAATACAGAGCAGAAAGTCTCAATGTCACTTCATCTCAAGAACTAGAGAGTAAGGCAGAAAGAAAATAAATGTGCATGTGGTCATGCACCTTGAAGACCTCTGACTACTAGGAAGTAGCCTCTTTTTCTGTTTTCAAGTGTAAGGTTGTGTGTACAGCCCACCACCTGTGGATGGTCATGTACTTCCAGGCTACTAATTTCCAAGTAGATAATAGCATGTCTCTACAGGTATTGCCAAAGGGAAAAGTTCTTCAGCCTTGGGCAACAGGGTATACAGGCATTTACAATAGGGATAGACATATAGATTATTGCACTCAGAACTGAAGGAATGAAGGCCTCAGTCCAGCTTTCTCATTTTCTGAAGAGTTCAGTGCAAGGGGCATGTGTACTGCATGTATACACCAAAATATAGAGCAAATACTTGAAAATAACCTTTAATCTTAAACAAGTGAAATAATGTGCAAAGACTTCCAGACAAAAACTTCAGCCAGAGAGTTGCAAAAAGCACAGCTGAAAATGAGCACAGCTCTAGGGGTATTACAGAATTTGGCAGAAGTTTGCACAAGTGTATAAGGATCAAACCAGCAAACTGCTTGCTGAGCAGCTACATTTAAAAAAATATTCTGAAGTAGAAGAAATCCTTATTAAATAAACATGCTCATTTCTTGCAAGTGACTGGCCAATCACATTGGCTTTACAGCCTGATACATTTTTGGGTATCCTCTGGCATGACAAATGTCCATCCCCTCGTATTTGAGGAAGTGGACAGAATTTAAACCACTCTGTTCTTTCCATACAACTGTACTGTTCTATACCCACAGTTTTTGTCACCTATTTCCTGCTTTTTCTGTGAAGTGTGAGAAAACATTCAGGTAATAAGGCTAATCTGAAAATCAGAGGCCACCATGTGGAGAAACACTGGATGTCTTCTCAAGGTGATTTTCTCTTTATGGAAGCTCTGCCCTGCAGTTCATGCACACATCTGGCAGAACAAACAGTAGGAGGAAAGCCATTATCATGAAGATGGGAATGTGGCTGTGAGGTTGAGGACCTCTGCTGATATGAAAAGAATGCGAGATTTAAACCTTTTGTCAACTGAGTTCCCTAAATGTGCACTGAATACTTCAAGGAGCCTTCAAAAATAATTACATCACAAAGGTGAGGAAAAACAAGAGAGGTGAACGTATGGGAGATAAAGCAGGTGCACAAAGCATTCTTACTGACAGCAGAACAAGCACAGTCTGTTCAAAGGTGCAAAAGGTGTTTCCAAGGTGACAAAAAGCAGTCCATAATATCCCGTACTTCAGAAAATACTGAAGGGATATAACTAAAGCACAGAAGAATTTCTTCCACTTCAAGAGATGAATAGATTTTGTGCAGGACTTGCAATATTTATGAAAATCTTCAGTGAACAAACTCTCTACAGATATTAACTGCTCTGTCACTGGGTGAAGTTGGAGATTTGGTTACATACTGTTGCAAACGAGACAAAGACCCCGGGGTGATGGAGCAGTTATAGCCTTTTTCCTCTTATGATCGAATTCCTCTTCTTTTGTCTTGAGAGCTTCTGAAATTATTTGTTCTCGAAAACTGCCCTTCAATAGGACCAAGGAAGAGATGAAGACAAATCATGGACCTGTCCTGAGAGGCCATGGCATAGTGATAGAGAAGTGCAAGAGATACCATGATTTCCTGGGCTATATGAAATGCACCAAAGCAGTCTGAAGAGAAGTTAGGTAGAACAGCAGTAAGAAGCTGCGTCATTCATGGTATCAGCAGCTACAGAAAGCACATCAGAGCCTGGAAAGCTTTCATGTGCTAATACCATACATATGGTGAGAGCTGAGCTGAGATTTTTTCCCCCCCTAGGGTGAGATAAGGAAGCAACTGAGGTTCAATCTTCTCTGGACCTCTCTAGTAAGCACCATCTCACATGCTCAAGGTGACCATGAGTAGTGCAGCCAACACACCATATCACATGGTACAGCCAATGATGGAGAAGAAGGAGTAGCTTTGATATAATTAAGTAGAAAAAAAATCTGCCAATTACTGCACAATTAAACTGCTCTTCTTGAGAGATAACAGAATGTTTCTGTTCTCTATAACACAGCATTTCTCCTGTGTTACATCTTTCAGCTCTTATTTTTGTTTTTACAAGCTCAGTATGTAGCCTGCCTTCTGAGACAGTGAAAACTGTGAGCTCCAGCAAATCTCCCTGGAGCTCATCTTATACTATGTATTTTCTCCTGCCAGTGCACATGTGCAATTGTGGTGGCTGGCTAAAGGTTCCCAAAACCAGCTGGAGATGAAGTTTTAACTTATCAGGCCCCCATGTGAATAGTGTATGCTGGCAGAAGATTTAGTAATACAGAACCTCTGTGTCAGAATTTGAGCAACAAGCTTTGGAAACATTAATTGTTTTTGGTAATAATGTCAACTGCTCTTCCAATCTTACTGTTGGAAATGCATGTGCTGATTTCTTGTATGTGGAAAGATGACAGGGACTGTTTCTAAGAATCCATTAAATATGTGGCTGTGTAGGTGGGGATTGTTGAATGGTTGACAGTGAAGTATAGAGAAAGAAAGGAGCAACATATCTTTCTGCCACATTCTCAAAAGAGTTCATGCCTATAGCTGAAATACTCAAGATCTCATTGAAAAAAATGAATCAGTAGCTTAAGTACACAAGCATACCTTCACACTGATCTCCAGTAGATGATAATGTATAGCCTTGGCTACAAATACATCTGAAAGATCCTTCTGTGTTCCTGCAGTGTCCATTTGTACAGAGTGATCCGTGTTGGCATTCGTCTATATCTGTAGCAGAAGAGACAGTGAAAACATAACACATCTGAAAATACCAATTACTAATCAAATGGTGCAATAACCAATTCTGAATAAAGCAGCAAAGCAGAGTGTCAATATCCAGTACTGCTTCTCTTGATCTTATTTATTAACAAATGCAGACAGACAGTATAATGCATAAAAATATATGAAATGGCAGACTGGATGTTTTCATTGAGATGACCGTACTCAGCCTTCTCTCCTGTAGTGTCAATATATCCCTCAACGCACAAACGGGTACACACAGACACACAAATATACACACACGCTGCCTGAGAGCTGCTTTTGTTTCTTTTGTATCTGGCAAAGGTAACAAGCCAGCCACTCCAGTGAGTCAGCAAAACCCACAAAATACTTTCCAGCAGGATCACCACCTTTCAACGGGGTGTGGTTTTCAGATGCACACTGCCAGGTTGTTCCCCTATTAAGTTGTACCTTAAGGATCCTTTAAACATTTGCCTTGTAACAGTATTTTCCCATGCTTAAAGGATTAATATCTCTGCTTCCACAACCTCTGCTAATCCCTCAGTGCTTCAGTTCTCATAAACTGGGGTCAGCCTGGGTTAAGAGATGGATTTGAACATCAAACTTAAATTTTCCTATGAAAAACTCAAAATATTGGAGAGGAGTGGCTCTTTGAATTCAGAACATAGCACATGCCTTTGAGCTAGTAAGCCTGTTTTCTCTCCCTTATTTATAAAATACTCATTAAGGAACAGTAATTAAATTGATATGGTAGGTTCTTGGTTACTTCTAGGATTTAGGCATGGCTGAACGTCTTTCTGAAAATACACTCCAAACAGGAGAAAGTTACTCAATGAGGTTTTTCAGTTCTGTGCTATGACTACATAGTCTGACCTCTTGAGTAATGGTCCCTTTTAACCACAGAATTTTTGAATTTAAGGATCATTGAAATCTGTGGAGTTGTATGAAACATCTGGGCACGTGTACGGGTCCTTAATTTAGAAGGGTGCACTTTAAGAAGAACAGTCTGCACATGCCAGCTCAGCTTGGCAAGGGCCCTTTTCCATGAAACGCTCAGAGGAAGCAGTCAATCTTTGTCTACATACTTTCCCCAAGACCAGTCTGCTGTGTGTCCCGGACAGCACATTTAACTCACTCACTACACTTAACTTACACTGATGTTTTGTTTCAAACTTCCTGACAAATTTACATGAACAATCATTTAGTTTAACTGTATTATTTTTAGCACTCTGAAGTCTGAAAGTGTTTGGTGTTATACACAGGCACTGAGGGAAGGACGGAGGGAAGGGAAAAGAAGAAAAAACAACATATGACAAGAAATGTTCAGGTTTCTGCATGCTACCACAGCTTGGAGACATTCTCCCAGATTTTCACCTTTGGTGAGAGGGTTCAAGAAGTTCCCTCTCCCTATCGAGAGGGATATTCATACCTCCTCTACACACTCTAGATTCTCTGTGAGTCTACACTCTGACTTCAGACTTAATTTCATTCCACTGGAGCAGTTCTGGTGGAAATTTTAGACGTGGAAGAAAAGTAGAACCTGACACTTTGGAGGTACACGCACTGTTCTTAGAAATACACCACCAAATGCTCTCTCTACTAAATTTATTATTTGAAATAGAGTGACACCAATGCAGGCATCAGCTCAGCATTAATTGACACTGCTGGGTTCCAAGAAGGTGCAGCCTGGGTTTTTTGATTCCATTCAGCCACACAAAAAGAAAAAAAGACAGAAAGAAAAAGCAATTAAGGCAGCAAAAGCCACTGTCCCCAAACCTCCAAAATGACAGAAATGCCAAGAATTTTGCAGAAATTCAAATTTAGCAATATAAATATTACTACATGTTCATGATTGGCTTTATAACAAACGTCAAAATCTACAATGCGACCATGGAAGCCATAAAATGGAAATACATGTTCTTACATTTTTTGTTATTGAGCCTCAATGTTGTACATTTGTTGTTTCTCCATTAAAAGGAATGCTTATAGATGAAAAAATATTATCTAAAAGATAAGTGCAACCTTATTAATTTTAATCATAATCTTTCCTACCTTCACACTGATCCTCTGATGCAGAGAGTTTGAAACCTTGGCCACAAACACACCTGAAAGACCCCTCCATATTTTCACAACGTCCATTTGTACAGAGATTGCCGTACTGACATTCATCTATATCTGTGAACACAAAGAAAGCATAAGTGTATAATTAACTTGGGTACAACCACCTCTCAGTTAAGCTTGGGAATTTATTAAAATTCTGCCATAAGCATGGTTATAATCAGTTTTCCTGCATATTTTGACCTTGACAATTTTGCAGCAATTCTGATTTAAAAAAGAATTTGAACTTGAGCTGGCTTGTGCTGAAACACTCCACTATACTCAGAGCCCACATGACTAAAACAATACTTTCATGCCAGTACTGCAAGGACTGCAGTTTAGGCTAACAAATCTTTTTCTTCCTTTTTTTTTTTTTTTTCTAAATAGGGGTTGCATTATGAACTGACTGTCCACATCATTGTTACCTGAATAAGATTATTTTGCCCATAATTTTCCCACAGTAGCTTAAACCAGTGCAGCTTTAGTATAGAGAAGAGGTCAGGAAGTGCTAGCATGTTCATTCTTGCATTACACAGATTTACTCTTAGGATATTATCTGTTGTAAAAGCACTAGCAGCTGCCAATACCTTGTAACCATTATCACTAATCCTTTTGCTATTGCAAGGAACAGTCCAGGAGAGAAGATACAGCTCACGCCGGAAAGGCTGTTTTAGAAGCTGTTCTCTCAGAAACCATTTTTAAAATATGTGCCCTGGTCAGAATCCCACAACCTGCTGCCTCCACTTCTTTACCTGGAGCTTACCTACAGGTGCAAGGGAACAGGTAGGTCCTCTCAGAAGCTAGAACAGACCTCAACCATGTTCTCTGCTGTTGAGTTGTTGCTGTTTTTTAAAGTTAGGTGGATTAATGCACAGGATTTACAGGAGTTCTCCAGTGCATAACTGAAGCCTCTATATGAAACGCATGTACATGTGAGACCTTCATAGATGACATTTTTCAAAAGGACTTAAAGGAGGCAGGTTCTAGAGGACTTAGCTGACACCTGAGGAATTTCAAGTTTATTTCTGCACTTCATGCAGTTCCCTTTGTAAGGCTACCCTATATAGGCAACAAGGAACTCCAGCAAATTATGCCTTTATAAAAGAAGTTTTAGAAGCAAAATCTCTCTTCCTGGTCACAAACCATCCTTTATTTATAGGAGAACTTGAAAGAAATATTTTTCTACAAGCTGTCCCATAGACATCTACTTTTATAATTCCCTGAAAGAAAGGTATCAACTAGATAGGCCACTCTCTTTAGCCAACATGAAAATTCCTACTTAAGAATAATTTTCAAGAATTTATACAAATTACATTCAGAATGAATCAACCACAAAAAAAAAAAATCAAACATATAAATTATATCTTTCATTATAAACCCAGCCAGAATTAAATCAGTATTCTAAAATAATATTGTCATTTTCCTAGGAGTGGCTTTTACTTAAAAAAAAACCCAAAAGGTTAATTTTCAAATTTGATTTATTTATTTTGGGGATGTAGTTAACAGTAAGCAGGTGTCCCTGTTTGTATGGAAAAAGCTGTATTTTTAGCTTCACTGATGCAGAAAAAGAGTTACACCTTATTTGCTTTTACGTGCCCAAAATCATATCACTCCCAATTATCCTTCTTTTGCCATCACAAAGCACACCAAATCCATCAACATAAAAACCTACTGATTATTTGAGGCACTTGAGCTATTTAGGCATCTGTAGCACAGGGAGAGCTGGAAAAAATTAGAGGTCTTTAAATCATTATCATAGCTCTTATTACCTGTTGTGAATATCTACAGTAATTATTTTCCTCATATATATTTATTATTCTTGGCTCTTTACAAGCACCTGTACAATCTAACTTTGACAAAGACCATCTGTCCCCAGACACAAACGAAATCACCATTATTGTCCATATTTCAAAAGACCTACAATTCTTGTTTCCTCACTTGAGCCTATGACTCTGTAAATAAGATGCCCTGTTGCAGTCTGGCCAAGAACATGAAGTGGCATCCTCCCAAGAGGTGACAGCACAGACCCAGAGGTGCTCTGCTATGGCAGTTCAGTAGGTGATACTACTTGCACACTTCTGCAAGACTAATTTCTCAGATTCCTACTGCTGCAAAATGTGCTTACTCAACAAAGCACAACCTTTGCTCAAATTCAAGAATTTGTTAAAACACAGATAACTTAGCAGTCATGCACACAAATTTCCAACTGAACAACAAAGCTGCTTCTTACAGATTCTTTTTTATCTACTTATCTCCAAGACACCTGAAAATGAAGCCTGAAATATTATCTCTGATATTTGGATGGGACTCAAAGATAAAGAGACTTTCCCATAAAGACAGCAGAAAAGCCAGGAATGGAACCTAAATCTTCTGAGACAAAGTCGAGAGCTGTAACTGATTCTATCAAAGCTCCCTACATTAGGGTTAGAGGTATATGGATCAGTGCTGCTGACCTCTCTATTAGTTTTGATATCTTCTGATGGGGTCCCTAATGCTGTACAAGCTGAATACTGTTAGTTAACAACAGAGATGGAAAATCCGCCAAAGTGATAACCATGAGGATCAAGGAGTCTAGAAAGTCTTGTCAACTTAATTTTTTTCATTTATTTGTCAATACACAGAAGTGTGCTCTATATTCACATGCTACTTCATTGTCACTATATATGGTAACATATCACTTTATTTGAATGTGCAAATGTGGAGAAACAAAAAAAACCCTGTGACTGCAAGTAAACTTTTTAAAAAAATATTTCAAATAGTCCCTGTATGACACAAATGCACTGAGTGACCTGGAAGAGTAGCAATTTTCAGACATTGAGGTGACAGAGTGGGCAGGTGCCATTTTTAATTTCTTCCAATATACATCTCACATTGGATATCCCCACCTAAACTGCAGTTAAATCCATTCTATGTAAACCTGAGGTGAACTGATTGACTTGCCTTTATTAAACAAAAGTAACTGTGTTCCTGGCTTTAAATCCTGGAAGATTACAATATCAACAGCATCAAAGAACTGTGGAGTTGTTACACTAGACTTTCTAGGGCATCAGAGGAATGAGCCGAGATAAAAAAAGAGAATTACTGAAAACAGCACTGGGGAAAACTAGCAGAGCTGCAGCAGACCTAAACTAATAGCAGAAATAAATTAATTCATGGAACAACAGACTTAAATACCCTTCATAGATAACTTAGGAAATATTTTCCTTACCAGTGTATTTAACTTGTACCATATTGCAAAGCTCCAGATTTAAGACAAACTGCCTGCATTACATTTTAAAAAAATATCTATGGCTCATATACAACATGATGTAAGTCTAGGATAAACAGAAAATGAAGACTGATCACATCACTAATGATGTGAGATGTCGAGGCTTAGAACATTTCAAAAAACAAAGGAAAAAGGGAAAATTGATGCAGTAATACAAGGAAAAAAAGTATCAGCAACTTGGAACCAAGACTTATCCCTTGCATGTCTTTGTTTTGTTTGTAAGTCTGAGCAGAGTAGTGACTTATTTTCTCTCATTTTACTCCTACTAATCTGGTTAGCAAGAATGAAAGTTATAGAATCATAGAATGGTTTGGGTTGGAAGGGACCTCAAAGATCATCTAGTTCCAACTCTCTTGCCATGGGCAGGGACACCTCCCACTGGTCCAGGCTGCTCAAAGCCCCATCCAACCTGGCCTTGCACACTCTCAGGGAGGGGTCATCCACAACTTCCTTGGGCAATCTGTTCCAGTGTCTCACCACCCTCCTGGTAAAGAATTTCTTCCTAATATCTAATCTAAATCTACCCTCTTTCAGTTTGAAACTGTTACATCTCATCACTATATGCCCTTCTAAAAAGTCCCTCTCCAGCTTTCTTATAGCCCCTCCCCCCCAGGTACTGGAAGGTGCTATAAGGGCTGCCTGGAGCCTTCTCTTCTCCAGGCTAAACAACCCCAACTCCCTCAGCCTTTCTTCGTAGGAGAGGTGCTACAGCCCTCTGATCATCTTTGTGGCCCTCCTCTGGACTCACTCCAACAGGTCCATGTCCTCCTTATGCTGAGGGCCCCAGAGCTGAACACAGTACTCCAGGTGGGGTCTCACGAGAGTGGAGTATAATGGGAAAATCAACTCCCTCGACCTGCTGGCCACACTTCCTTTGATGTAGCCCAGGATAACATTTGGCTTTCTGAGCTGCAAGTACACATTGCTGGCTTATGTTGAGCTTCTCACCAACCGACACCCCAAGTCCTTTCCCTCAGCGCTGCTCTCAATCCATTCTCTGCCCAGAATATATTTGTGCTTGGGATTGTCCTGACCCATGTGCAAGACCTTCACCTGGCCTTGTTGAACTTCATGTGGTTTGCAAGGCCTGTCAGGGTCCCTCTGGATGGCATCTCTTCCCTTCAGCGTGTCGACCACACCACACAGCTTGGTGTTATCGGCAAACTTGCTGAGGGTGCACTTGATGCCACTGTCCATCAGTTCCAATACCAACCCTTGAGGAATGCCACTCATCACTGATCTCTACTTGGACATCAAGCCGTTGACCACAAGTCTTTGAATGCGACCACCCAGCCAGTTCCTTATTCACCAAGTGATCCATCCATCACGCCCATGTCTCTCCAAATTAAGAGACAAGGAGGTTGCACAGGACTGTGTCAAATGCTTTTCACAAGTCCAGGTAGAAGTCATCAGTTGTTCTTCCCTATCTATCCAGCAATGCTGTAATCCCATTGTAGAAGGCCACCAAATTTGTCAGACAGGATTTGACCTTAGTGAAGCCATGTTGTCTGTCATCATTTACCTCTTCATTTTCCATGTGCCTTAGCATAGTTTCCAGAAGGATCTGCTCCATGATCTTGCTGGGCAGAGAGGTGAGACTGATTGGCCTGTAGTCCCCCAGGTCTTCCTTTTTTCCTTTTTTAAAAAATGCGAGTTATGTTTCCCCTTTTCCAGTCAGTGGGAACTTTACTGGATTGCCATGACTTCTCAGATATGAGGGATAGTGGCTTAGCAACTTCATCCACCAGTTCCCTCAGGATGCACAGAGGCATCTCATCAGGTCCCATGGACTTCAGGTTCCTTAGATGGTCTTGAACCTGATCTTCTCCTACAGTGAGCAGTTCTTCTTTCTCCCTATCCCTGCCTTTGCAGGGGTGTGACTTGGGTCGTGTGGCTTGAACACTTCCCAGTTAAGACTGAGGCAAAAAAAGTCATTGAGTAACTCAGTCTTCTCCATGTCCCATGTAACCAGGTCTCCCTGTTTCCTTCCAGAGAGGGCCCACATTTTCCCTAGTCTTCCTTTAATCACCAACATACCTATAAAAAGCTTTTCTTTTTGCTTTTGACATCCCTGACCAGATTTAATTCTGTCAGGGCTTTAGCTTTCCTAACCTGATCCCTGTCTGCCTGGAAAATTTATCTATATTTTTCCCAGGCTACCTGTCCTCGCTTCCACCCTCTGTAGGCTTCCTTTTTATGTTTGAGTTTGTCCAGGAGCTCCCTGCTCATCCATGCAGGCCTCCTGGCTTTTTTGCCTGACTTTCTATTTGTTGGGATGCATCACTCCTGAGCTTAGAGTGATGTATGTCATTTTCAACCCGGCTATTTTCATAAATAGGTATAGAACTTACGCTTGATATCATGAAAGAATGCAAAATAAATCAACTTCACATTTTCCAAATAAGGAATTAAATAAGAGAAAACCTTTCTTAACAAAGTGCATGTGCCACATTCTTTGCAAGGGTAGCGGGAATCCAGGTGGGTGGGAAGGAGCAAAACAAAGATGAACATGAATGTGTGCTAAGTGAACCACATCAGTTTGCTGTAAACATTCCATAGCTTGTTACAACTCTGTTAAAAAAATGAATTTACTGGAGAAATACATCCCTCCACAATAAGTCAAATGACAAAACCAAATAATGTGGCTATGACATGTTGATAAATTGTAAAAGGCAGATGTTCAGACAAAAATACTTTGCTACAATATGCCTTCATTAGAAAATTTTCATTTTCAACAGTGGTTGAAAAAGGTATCATCTGTACAGCAAAACCAGTGGTGAGACTGACTGCTACACCATATATTTTCCAGGTGTTTCACTGCAACCTGGCTCTAGTCTTGCTCCACATCAAAAGCTCATTTGCAGCTGGAGCACAGTAGATGCCGATCTTCCAGTGCTATTTCAAATAAAACAATACTCTGAGTGCTTCATGAACTGAACCAAATCACAGCAATTGGGAGCGATTGGAAAACAAGCCATGGAATTACACCATCAATCTGACCTGTACTAATAATGCAAACACCTCCTATGTAGGTTACGATGCACCTATGTTTAGATAACATGGTTACTTCAACCACCACAAATTATAGGGCATGTCGTACACACATGAATAAGAGGATTCCCAACGCACAGCAGACCCTTCACAACTGAGGTCAAATTAAAGTTTCTGGTAGTGCCCCAGGAAGTGGTAGTCAAAACTGCAGAAGATTATTTCTTTTTGTACAATAGATTCAATAGATCTTTCTTACCTGTAACTCAAACAGCCAAAACTGATTTGGGAAAAATAAAAACTAATGTTTAAAAACAAATCAACAAAATTATAAAGTGAGAAATCTGTCTTAAAAACCTAACCTTGAAAAAGACAAGCTGTTTAAGATGTGCAGAATGTTTTACTGGAAGTATAGATAATAAAGAAGTTTTATTAATATGCTTTGTGAGTAAACTCCCATATCTTATTGAAAAGCCTGCCAGTCACACTGATGTGTTAGCACTCTCATGTTTTTTCATTTTTCCATTTGTTAAGATCTCCAAACAATGGCCTACTAGCATTTCACTGATAATACATCCCTTTCAGCTTCATATTTTCTATTTCAAGAATTTTGTTTTGTAATTATACTTGTATTGTTTGCAGTCTAGATTCAATGTTCATTTATCTCAAGTAAAACATGATTTCCTCATATATCCTGTGTCTGAGAATAGACATTTAAAAAAATCTTGTATTTTCAATAACTTTCAATAATGAAATGGGGACGCAGGGCACAGTTTGTAACATTGACAGCATAGGAAATACAGTATCTTGGAACAAAAACTATAATTGGAGACACAAAAAGTACTGAACATACCATGGCACTGTCCATTCCAGCCTCTGAATCCCACTCTGCAAGGAATGCATTGGTAAGAGCCAGGAGCATTAATGCACTGTGCATCTGAACAAGTAGTCGGAGTCAGGCATTCATCAATGTCTTCAAAACACAAGATAAAAGGAAATTATCAAAGCTGTAACAAAACACTGAACAATAAACTAATGTGGTTATTCTGACTGTGCTCATGTTATACACTCACTGTATGTGAGCAAATCACAATTTTTCATAGAATCATGACTGTCCAGTTGAGAACACTTTCTCATAAAAACAGTAACTGCCCTCTTCAGCCACTATGATACAGAACTGCAAATGTTTCTCAGTGAAACTGCGGTAAGATTTTTTTTATTTATTTAATAAAAAAATCCATTTCTGCTGAAACTTGTTCTCTGAACTGCCTGGGCTGCATCTACCCTCAAAACACACAACATGAATGATGTATTTGGTACAGAAATTTTCAGTCAAAATAAAGTCTAAATGCTGCAAAGCTTGAAGAGATCGCAAGAAGATTTTACAGGAATACTTAATCATATGCAATTACGTTCAGCTATGCCTGTAACACTGTTCTATATAAACAAAAGGCTCTAGAAAAACAATATATATACACTCCATGTTTCCCAGGGTAGGCCCACAACAAAGCTTGCATGAGTATAGCTTGAAGGCAGAATGAAGATGGGGTGAGGAAGCGTAAGTGAACTGTGTGTATTGTGTGTACGTAGCTTGGAGGATTTTTGCCTTTGTTTTTGAAGTGTGGAGGAGGTGGCAAAGAGTTATTTGTGGAATCTGGAATATGTCAGTAGGGTGACTATAATGTGTAGGTGTAATGACATGGTGAAATGATTCCCCAAATGTGTCATTTCCGTGGTTTGACAGATTTAGTGTAGGAGGGTTTTTCTCTTAAGCAACCTTAAAAAACTTTCAACAGAAAATTTGGTTTCAGAAATTATGTATTGTTAAGTTAAATGATGGAGGACTACCACCACACTACTTACAATACAAGCCAATAAGAAATTGGATGCATTGTGATATCCTGATTTCTAGCCTATTTTAATCACAGATTCCCTACTGACAAAGATTTGGGAAAAGTAGTTATAAGAGTGAAGTGTGTGAAAAATTTATTTAAATTAAAGAAAAACTGTCTGAATAAAAAGAGGAATCTTTTAGCAATGCTTAGGGCAGCAAATATATCCACAGCAGCTTTAGCTTGCTTATTTGCTAGGCAACCTCACATTAGCAATTTATTCTGTCCTAAGTAACTTATAATAAAGTATGAACAAAATGATGTTTAAAATGAAATAGCTGCTTGTGGTTTTCAGTTCCCAATTCAAGCTGAAAATGAAAAAAAAAGAAAAAAGAACAGCAAAAAAGGAAAAAATATCACACTGAAAAATAATGTGAAGCTTTGAAGGTCAGATGTCCAAGGATCTTCTGCAACATGAAATATCTGCTAGATATATATTTCCAAATTAGAAACAAAGTCAACTTATAATTTGCTACCTGTTATAATATAGGAGAAGTTATAGATTTTATTATTTTTTTTTTAAACAAAACTTGGTACCAAGTATGCAGGGAAGGACTAACAATGAAGTTAAGAGATTCCACGGCAAGAGCTGTTAAAATAGCTGTCCTGAGATAGTTCTGTCCATAGTGGGGGAACTCCTTTGCAGCGTCTTAAATCTATGGAATAGGAATTGCAGTTCTAGTCATCAAATAACTGAAAGGATTGCAGGGTACTCAAAAAGGTTTCTTGTTTAAGCATGCATCCTCTGAGAATTCTCCCTTTGCAGTTCAAGCTGCAGTGCTAAGCCTCCCTTGAACAGCAGGTAATGTTAATGATTCCAAACAGGGGTAACATTTGGCATTGTTTTTGTGATATGAATAATCTGTAACTTCACATAATCATCCAGGATATACTGTAGATAAAATAAGCAATGTCCTTTTGAAAATTTTGCTATTTTCAGCTGGTGTACAGGGGGAAGTTAAATGATCTGAATGCAAATTAGATGAAGAAAGTATCTGAGAGAAATCCAGTAGTAAGATTAAGCTAGACAAATTACCCACAGAAATAAGCACAGAGTGGGACGGGAGAAGGAAACTCTGAACACAAATAGATATAAAACCCCTGTGCCAAGACATCAGATCTGAAATCAAATAGCAAATGGAGATTGAAAAGAAATTAAAAAAATATAACAGATAGTAAAATATTAAGTTAAGCACGAAAAGAATCTGTGTTATTTTAATATTTCCATCTAATGATCAGATTTCTTCAGAAATAAAGAAATAGATGTAAAGTTTTCTGTTGAGATCAGAAACAGCAGTCAAGGCAAACAAATGGCTCTTCTTTTTGCAGTTGTTTGGCTTGGCAACTGTTACGGTATTACTACTGGTGAAGAGTCCAAACCTACCTTCACATTCACCTCTCCTGTTCATTTGGTATCCACTATCACAATATTCACATCTGTATGAACCAAGAGTATTTATACAAAAGCCCTCCCCGCAAGTATGAGGTCTTGAACATTCATCAAAATCTGCAGATGAAAAAGATAAGAGAAACTTTGCTTCACCATGAAATTACTGAATGCTTGCATCTCCCCTAAACTCTGCTTTAATTAAACATAAGTAAGTTTGGATTTTCCAGCTGTTTGCAAGCCACAGCCCTACAGCTGTTCTTACTGAGCAGTTCTATCTCTGCACCACTGCCTGTAATCACGGAGTATGAGATCTAGAAACAACCAGGCTGTAGGAAGATGGGCAGTGAGCAGCCCTGCCTGTGGTTGCAAACACAATACTTGTCACTGCATGTATATTGTGCCCAAGGCAGTGTTAACCTGAGGAAAATCACAGCCACTTCAGTCTGTTTGTGTTGCTCTCCACGCAGTCCATGGCTGTTTGCAGCTGAATTTAAAAATATGGTTTACTGCAGCTGCTAGAGATTAGAAGAGTTTTGTATATTTGTATTTCCCAACATAGAATGCGTTTTTACTAAATGGTAATTTTCTTAAACAAGCATGACACTGGATAAATTCTTGGTTTTTAACAAATAATCATTTTGAAAAGTAGTAGAAGCCCCTCAAATATTTTCCTCACCACAATACTTTGTGAGAGACAGTTAAAAACACCTCCAGTCCAGTATCAATCAGTCCAGTACCAATAACATTGATGAAAAAAGCTGAAAAGGGGACTTGTGGAGGTTACAGATAAGCTTCTTGATTCATTTTTATGTTTTTATTTTCTATAAAGGAGACCAGTAATTACCAACACAGTCGGTTCCATCTTCACTGGCCATGAATCCAGCTCGGCAAATACACAGGAAACTTCCTTCTGTATTTTCACAGCGTCCAAGGGAACAGAGATGGGGTGCCTGAATACACTCATTAATATCTATAAAAGAAACAAAAACATAAGACTACAGAATAACATTTAGTTGTGATTCTTTTTGTGCACTCTATGCCATGCTTTTGAAAAGACTGATCTTGCAATTATTTTAACTATTTGAAAAAGTATGTTTTCCTCTCCCTCAGAGCTGCAAAAAAGATGTATTAAGTAGTTTTGGTTGGAAACAATGCTTTTATTGGCCTAGACTATAAAAATATTGCATTGGCCTGAGGAACGTGCCATGATTATTATTCAAATCACTACACTGAGTGCAAGCTGAGCAGAAGCTGCAAGCATGGAATGGTAACACACAATTTGGATGAAACAGAAGGATTTTAAGTTGCCATTTGGCTGCATATGTGTGTAAATTATGTTTTAATATTGTAGTTGCACCTGATAGCACGAGTATCAGTGTGAAGTTACTGAACTTCTGGTAGCATGCAAAGTTGATATCTTATAATCTGGCAACATGATGTAATAAACCTCTTTCTGATCCAAGTTACAGAGGAACCAGCATATTCCGAATGAAAGATACTGATACAGCTGCTTCCAAATCTGAAATGGCTCATGTACAGCCAGTCTGGGCTCTGCCTCATGTTTCATCAGAGCCCTCTGTTCCAGAACTTACTAGGTTTGAAGGGGATGAAGACCTCACTTTTGAGGTCTCCCAATGTGCTTCTGGGATGTTTACGATATATTTTCTCTTTTCAGCAGAAGGCTGAAAGACCTAACAAAATGGCTGGATTTAGTCCAGCTGCAGAGACGGTAGCTGGACAGATTATTTGGAGAAACAGGCACTGATTTGGTTATTCTTCCTCCAAACAGAATTGTACTTCTTCCTAGCATTTTCTGATGATTTTGGATACCTAATATAAAGCTGAGAAGAGATGGTCTGTCTAATCACTTTTTCTCTCATCTCACAATGGAAAAGGCTTACATTCAAACTAATTAGATTCATGTTCAGTTCTGAGTGTCTAAAAGGCTATGTCAGAGACTAGCCAGCAAACTTTATTTGACATACAAAAACTAGTTGCTGTGTAGTTTGGAAGCATTCAGTAGGGGAAGCAACTCCTGAGTGCACTGTAGCATATCTCCCCTGACCAGACTCTTACATTTCAAGCATTTCATAGCATGCTTATTTCAGATTTTTGAAAGCATCCATTCATACCAGAGCACTTTGTCTGCTGATCGTTAAGTTTGTACCCCTCGTAGCAGATGCAAGTGTATCCCACAGGCAAATTAACACAGTGTCCTGCTCCACAGATATCAGGATTAACTGTACATTCGTTGATTTCTAAGCAACAAAAAAAAGTTTAATGTTAAACTCTCCCACATAGTTCAGTAAGCGTACAATGTTCTGTAATCCAAGTAGAAAGATCAGGCCTGAAAACAACTGTAAATCAGGTTTTTAAGTCCTGAGTTTCTGTAATGGATACCTTATCTGGAAGAATCTAGAAACCATCTAGGCTTTTTCTAGTGACATATTCTCATGTCCCATCCAAGATCTATAAATGGGTACCTTAAAAATAAAGTAAAATAAAGATAACAAAATAAAAAATTATATAATTTAACCTTTGCATCAAAGGTTAAGAAAATAACTGTAGTGGTTTTCTGATTATTTTTACAGAATACTCATTTGTCAATGGTTTGGATGTATTTTGTAAGATAAAGAGATTCCGATATGGGCAGCACTGGATACTAAACCGCTCTGGCAGCTGAATGCTTACAGAAGGGTAGGATACTTTCTCTACTCTTACAGTAGATTCAGGAGGATTTAACTGCAGACAGAATCATACTTCAAACAACTGGGTGACTCAGAACTTATGCATGATATGTGCAACTCAAAAATCCATTCCTGTATGAAGGAAAGCCATCTTTGAAAAGAAACTTTTATTAAATCATGTGCAATTTCGCCCTGTGGATGCAAACCGGGAAACCTCTTAATAGACCTAGATATCTCTATCATATACAATACTGTATCTTCAAGTATTTACCTGGATATTGCAATTACTTCAAAGCCTATGTTAACTCAGAGAATAGCCAAAGCAACACTGTAATGCTCTCATGTATACATGTGTAGTGCATTCACCTTTTTTTTTTTTTTCAAATTTACAGCAAGTGAAATTTTCATGCCTTTTAGACACAGCCATCACTTAGACAAGTTTCAGCTATTTCAGAAACTTTAGTTGCACGTCTGTTATTTTCACTTCTTGACATATGTATGTAGAAAAGGCAACTTTAATACAGCAAAAAAAGGAAGCAGCATAAACATCAAAAGAACATTTCAAAATAGATCTTACAGTAAATCCTCATTGGCTTTTTGTAGAACATGCTGATCTACAACTCATGAAGTCCACATCCCTCAAAGAACATGATCATGGATACTTCATGAACACATGTGCAGATTGTCTAAAGACCTGACTTGTAGCCAAGAAGTCTACGGTTCTGGACTTTGGTGGCAGATCATGGACTCTGAGGTGGAATTATTAATTTTGTGGGCACAAAAATGACAGGTAAATCCTGGGAGGGCCCAGTCCTGGCTCTGTGGACAGTACCCTCACTGCTGTGCTGTTCAGTACTTTCTGTCTCTCCCCAGAGTATTCCTGTCTGTTTAACAGCTACATTCCCTTTGCTATTATAATTCAGAAGTAGCGTGGAACAAGCTACAGTGTCAGGAGAACTCACAGTCATTTAATTTATTTTAGTTCTAAAAAGGAAGTACAATACCTGTAACTTGAGTAGGTGCAATTACTTGACTTGCACTTGAAGTAGAGATTTCAGGAGCAACTTCAACAGGCAGAGGAGGAGATGTTTTCTCAATCACTACTGTGTGACATGGAATGGAAATCAATCACATTCAAAAAAACCCAACCCTTAAAGCATTCAAAAAAAAATCTCCTTCAGGAATTCACATGTGATACTGAATGAGCCAGACACTACAAAGCTTTTCATTATTCTGCTTAGATCTGGAGTAGAAAAAATATTATAACTGGGTTTTCCATCGTTCTACTGCTTGTGAAAAAAAAACCCTGAGGTGCTAAAGAAAGCAAATGTAATAGTAAAACTTTTGCAGAGAAAGTTATGCATAAATCTACAAGGAGCAACCTAAATAAAGTTTCCTCTTGAAAGGGCTACAAGGCCTCAAATCTGCTGATATTAAAATTCTCATGTATGTAATCCAGGATATCACTTTTGCCTAAAATATGTCTTTGCCTCCTAACAAGTCACCCAGCCAATGCCAACCTCGCAATTGCACCCACTTCAATTTCCATGATTATTTTTTTTTTCTGTGTTCTGCTGTGCTCATGGAAAAATTGCTTGTGAAGTCACAATCAATTTTTCACTAACCTCTGTTACAGTTGTTACCTTCCCATTCTTTGAAGAATTGTAAGCAGTCTCTCATACTAATAGACAAGTCAAAACAAGTTACCTGGAAACTGTGGATGCAGGTTAATTGTTGAAATCCCAGGAGAAAGCTGAGGCTGCCCAGGCTCTAGATCAGGCTGCTTTTCTTGATCAAGGGAAGCTAATTCCTAAAAGAATTATTAAAAATTTACATTATGAAAACATTCTCTTAATTCAGCTATCATAGCAACCCACAAACTCCTGGCTTGAGAAACTGCTAACATTCTCACATGAGTGTCATTTGATAGCAGATCATTAATTACCACCAACTGAAGCCTGAAAGAACATGGAATGCTATGTTAACACAATGGCATACAATTTAACATTGATTTTGTTTTGTGGAGCTTCTAGTTGTATCTTTGGCTTTGTCGCTCCATATTTCTCCCATCCCCTGGTCTTTAACTGATTACAAATACGCTTATGAATAGTATTTAATTGCAGTTCAGCGTCACACAAAAGTATACAATCATATATGTCTCTAAGTCTTTGACCACTTTGAAAGGTTCTCTCTTACCTATTGCACTGATCATTTTATTTTCATAAAAGTGTTAGATGTTTGTAAGTCTTCAGGAAAAGGAAATGAAGTACAGGTGCAGTTATTCCTAACGAATCCCATTATATTCAGCATAGAGAACCTGGAACCTCCAGAATTGGGGACTTAACACAGATACACACCTGCTCTTCTCCACTGATTACACAGCAACCCTAAAAACCTCTAGGAAACTAACTTAGGCAAGTCTCTTAAGCAGCTGTCACAAATACTTCTCAAAGCTTCATACTGTTTCTCTCCAGCAAATTTTCTCTAGCTGTCAGCATCTGTGGCTCTCCTTCATACTGTCTGCAATTTTCAATATCCTCTTTAAAATACAGGCTCCAGAATGGGATAGAACAGTATAGTACCAGACCCTTCACCAATGCCATAGAGGTTGAAGTAATCTCTTTCCTGCACCTTACTACCTGCCTGTTGTTGTGTACAATAACATGAGCTCTTTTTGCCTCAGGGTTTGCACTTTAAGTCCACAGTGAGTTGTTTGCTCCCTATAAATCCTAAATCCTTTTCAGAGTTATTGTATCACATCTCATATGCATGGTCTGTATTCTAATTCCTAGATAAATCACATGATGTTTTACCTGATCAGGGGCTGCAGTTGCCACTAAAAACAGAAAGAAAAAAAAATTAATCAGTCTTCACATAACTTTTACTTACACACTCTCTTTAGAACTACTAATATTTGAAAGTGGTTGCTGCCATCGCAGAAAAATTTCAGGCTCTAACCTCATCTCAAAATGGTGCAAACCTGAAGCAAGCATAAAAACTAACCTGAAACCAGAATAATAAGATTCTATGCACTGACCAATGCTTATAATTATTTACTCAGTATTCAGCTGCTTGACAGGCTTCTCAGTTGTCTCCTTAGAAACAATCCAAGAAGCTCCCAGGTTATTAATTAACTGATTAAACTTTTTACTTTCCTTCCAAAGAACATCAATATCCATGAAGATATAGCTCCACCTGGTAGGAGCTAAACATAAAATTTCAAAAGTGAACCATGTAACACAATACACTCCACGACATGGAAAGCTCTGCTGTGGGAAGTGATGCAGCTACTCTGCAAAAAACCATACCATTGAAGACGCATGCATATAAACATAGAAAGACTAAATTTTCCCACTCTCACCTTCTTGCACAGCCATCTCAGTCTCACTTTTCTGTGAGAAGGTCAGTGCCTCCACTGGCTCTTCCTTTGCTGGGAGAGGTGGAGGAGAAGTACCTTTAGCAACAGGTTGAGTAATCGGGGTCTTGCCAATGACAGGTGGCTGTACTCTAACTGCAGGGTGATGATATAGCTTGTTTCTGTGAGGGCCAGAAACCGTATAACCCATTCCACCAGGGCAGATTTCCTTAAAAGCAGCTAGATTTGGGATGGGAAAATATTCCTTTTAGGAGTCTAAAAGTGCAATATGTTGACATAGTGGAAAATATAATAACTACCACTAACAAATTTAATCTTGTACTGTATATACATTTTTACAAAAAAAATACTTAAAGACAAGCTATGCATTGCATGCTAATATGACTGAGCATTCTCCCAAAAGCATGTTCTGGCTGTTATTCCCAGGAGGTTTCCACGCCAGTTTACCATCTTTCTTCAGTTATGTTTAATCTATCATTATATCAAGATAATTTTTTGTATTATTCCTCTTCAAATCGAATATGAATCCTTTTCAAATATGAATTTAAATATGCAAGTTGTCATTACCATCTACACTGCATAAGGAATAAAGATCACTATTTCTATCTTTTTTTTTTTTGTCGAAACCAAAGGAAAAAAGCTCACCACCTTGTACTAGAGGAGCAGAAGAATATCAACCAATAACAACATTCATTCTCAGGATCCCATTTGACTACAAGAGAGGTCTCATACCAGCCCTGATCCAAATTTCTCTGAATTGAATAAGTCTTTCCACTGACCTCAGTGGGCTGGATAAAAACAAGATGGGGATCACAAAAAGCCAAATCACAACTGGAAGAGAGGGGAAATAATCTCATTTATAAAGCTGCCACAGAAAAAGATACTGAAAGTCAGACAGCAGCACCTGCTCTGATCTCTGCAGCTGCTCTACATAAGCATCAGGTTTTACAGTCCTAGAGGAAGATTAGAATTAAAAAGAAATACAGGTCAGCCTTCTTCCCCATCAAAAATAATAGCTATTCTCCTGTCAGGCTCAAGGAGACCTTCAGAAGTCTTGAGGGTGGCAGTGCTTCATTGTCCTCATTGCTTTAGGTAAAGCTATGTTGGAATGAAACAGCAAAGATTTAGTCTCCCATGTCCATTAGTAAGTTCAAAAACTCTGCTTTGAACACATCTTAGTAATTATCATCTAGAATAAAACCACCAAATACTCACTATAGGTACTCCACAGATAAATTCGTTAAATTATACATTGAATTGCAGTATGCATTAATTTCACACTGTGTTCTGATGGTGTCTTAGTAGCAGAAAAAAATGAAGGGTCAAACTGATTAAACTGAGTGGAATCAGAATGATGAAATATTTTTTGTTGGGAAATGCTAATATCAAAATGTGCCACAAAAACACCCAAGTGAGGGTGGGAATTCTGGTCAAAGGAGGAAGACTGAAAGTTTGATGCCTCTCCCTTCAGATGCATACTCAGGATGTAGAAAATCTTGTTTCAGGTCATATTCTTTCAAATGCAGAATAGAAATGCAAGCCTTATTCTACCACAGCTCTGATAAGTGCTCTCAACACCTGGGTACACAAAGCTGGCCTCTCTCAGTCTCACTTTTGGAGCTGGTCTACTTCGTACAAATATTTTAAAAGCTACCAGAGAGTGAGATCATGACTTTTAAATTCAGTGACTCTTAAATTAACATGGGATGCTGCAGTAAATACATTACCCCATTCTGGAATATCCCACTTCCACACATTTTTCATAGAAAACTCTGAAAGAATATGAATTTAACCTGTTGTAGGAAGGAACATGTTTTTAAACCATGAAAGTTGTCATGAAATGGGAAAAGTGTTTCCCACACAGCTCATAAGAATTTTCTATTCATAGATGTTCCCTCTGAAGTCTTTTCATTAAGAAACATCACTAAAACAACCAACTTCACATAATATTCAATGATGTACTTTTTATGATTAGAGAGCAGTCAACTTTGCAAAACTATATATTCTCTGCTCCACAATACACAGAATTGGGCATAAAGCTTCATGTGATATTCTCATAGATGTAAAATATCTGCAGTTAAATTGTGAGTCATCTGATGAGAACGTATTTTTTTTCTCCATTAAAAAGCCATAGAAATATTATTTATCTAAAAATGAACTGGACTTTTAAAATCCTAATCAGTGATCTAGCAACCCAATGGTCATGCAGGAAAAAATGGTTTTAAAAATCAATTGAACTGCTCAAATATGTTGGTCACTTCCATTTCTGTAGGCCCACCTTAAAAAAGTAAGGAATCCGCTGCTTTCATCATGTCTCTGATGCTAGCCATGGATTTTCCAAAGCAGCTAGCTAGTTTTGAAAATCTGAATCTTCATAAAATACTCCAAAAAAATACATGACCTGTATCATAACAGTGACATCTGCAGCAGCGACTTCAGTAAGAAGAGTGGATTACCATTACACATACCTGTGCTTAAATACTGAACAGGCGGACATCATGCATATTACAATAACCAATGATGCTTTTAAAAAAGATATGAATTTGACCATACATTTGGACAAAAAATAATATTCAATTGGTTTTGACTGAAGACTCCAACTTTGGTCATTTAAGTTTTAAGCAAAATTGGGAATAGAAGGTACTCAAAACCAGTGATCAGTATCTATATGTGCTATCTTAACATATGTGCACCCTAAATGAGGTTGCTGACCAACCACACTGGTGTTTTCCAAGTCCTTATATATTTAAAAACCAGCAGGACTCCAAGCGAACATTGATAACACAAGTGAGCTTTTTGTATCAAGTAAGGAATTGTTTAAGTGAAAGGTTTATTGCTAAGAAGACAACACCATACTTACCACATTTCTCAGAATAGATGGTAAAGATATGAAAAAAGGTTAGAAACCGGAGATATTCCCATACATATCCCACTAACTGCAATGTAAACTACAACACGTGTTGTTTTGTAACTTAATTCTCAAAAGCTGCCATCCTTTTACCAGTGCCTTTAACAACTAAACAGTATTAATTAGATTTTGGGTTAATTTGCCTGTACCTATAATCAGAATATAATGTACAATGAATTTATCTTATGTGATGGAGAATCAAAGTTCAAGAACATATTCTGAGATGCAAATATTGTTAATCTGGAATTCCACCCTATCACAACCTATGAAAGGTATTCCTTTGTTTTAATCACAAATCCCTACGCAAAACTACTATATAGGTGATTATTCTACTACCATGTAGAGAACTGTCATAATTTACTGATGGACACTTCTTGTTTAAAATCAATTCTCGATTTTTAATATTTTTTTTTTAATTTTTTTTTTTTTTTTAAGCATTCATAACAAACATCTGGGGGGGATTGGGGGGGGGGGGCGCGGGCAAGACCTTGGTTTTTTTAATAAGCAGTTCTTACCTGTTCCTGGAAGTGGACACTTCTCACAGTGTGGGCCCCAGGCTTTGCCCACACTGCAACAGCAAAGCTGCTTGCTGAGCTGAACAGAAAGAGGATGCATGCACTGCTTTCCTGCACTAACGAACCGGTAGCAGGGTCCTTTCTCTTCAGCAACTATAGGATTATCAGCTGCAATGAAAGTGGAAGAGATGATGGTACTGTTCACATGAAAAGCAAAAGAGAAAACCACCACTAGATTTCCAACACCAGTTAAATTGATTAACAGCTGCACAAGTTTTATTTTGATCACTTATCTCAAGCCATAATCAAAAAACAAAAGAAAATTCTTATTTTGCTTTAAACACTCCTGAATACCAACTCATCCTAGACCAAAGATAAAAAGCATTTTAAAGCAACAAAAATTTTTTCCAAACCAGAAGTTGCCGTGCTGCCACAATAAAGAGTCAGAATTGGACCTCTCACTTGTACACAAGTCCAACTGCTGAAGACTAAGGTCAATTAGTGGTAATATACAGTTGTGTCAAGCTACACATCCACTGGAACATTCAGCTATTAGTAGGCTATAGAAATATGACTACAAAAGGATTAAGTATCATACATGACACTTTTTTTATAAAAGAGATAATTGTGTATTTGCATTTTGTTAAACTTAGTTTCAATGTGGAAGAGCAAAAGGCCATAACCTATGACTAGTATGAGGTAATAGGAAACTAAGATCCATCCAGCTTTCTAATTTATGCATTACATTAACATACAGTTAACAGTTTCAGGTAATATGTTCACTTAAAAAATACAGAGATTATATGATTTTCAACATGACATGTAAAACTAAAAATGAAAACCAACTCCTTTTTTCTGGTGTTAAACTGAAAAGTGATAAGAAATTCTTCAAAACACTAAAACACATTCTCAATAATAGAGTGTCATTAACTAGTAGCATAAGATAATTACGCTGAAAAATATGAAAGAATTCACCTATGTCTATTTTATAAATCTAAAGATAGCTCAGATAAAGAGCTTAAGAAATGAAGTATTTTTCACTTGTAAGTATTCTTCCCAAAAAACTTAAAGTGAGAAATTAAGTTGTTCTCTATGCTGTCTTTTCTTCTTGCAGCAGTAGTTGATCCCAAATCAAGCAAAAGCTGATTAACAGAGGAAAATATTTGCATTCATGCTGTTCACAACTCTTTCTTTCTCCTAATTCTTTCTTAATTTTTAATCCTTCTTAATCAGAATGAAAATGTGTCAAATATCATCCTGGGCTGAATGTTTAGTAACGGAAACTACCCAGGTCAAAGCTGCAGAGGTGGAAGGGGGATGGCAGGACACAAAGATGATTTCAACTGGGGAAATAGCAAAGAGGAAGAAAAAAAAAAAGCCATGGAAAGAAAACTCCAGGCTGGTGAGGAGGACTGAGTGTATGAGGAGGCTTGATGAGGCCTTTAGTGTTTTGAGACAAGAAAACCAGGAAAAGATGGCAAGTATGCTGGACAGCCACTGGTGGAGACCAAGGCTTCCAGGACAAACAGACAGAAAAGAGGCATGAGCACTGAGACTGACTAAATAAAGTGAACAAGCTAAGAAGAGGCGGTGGGGACAGCAAAAAAGATGGAGACAGCTTAGAAGAGTTGGGACCAGTCAAATAAATCCTCATCTAAAGTGCAACTAAGCATCTATTCTAGTAATTTGATTAGCACTACTACTTACGTATGCATCTCGAGAGGGTAGGATCTGGCACAAATCCCATTTTGCAGGTACATCTGTAGCTGCCCATGGTATTCAAGCACTCGCCATTAGGGCATACCCCCTGTAACTGACATTCATTGATATCTGTGGGAAAAATGAAAATAATGAAATAATGAAACATGTATTAATGTTCTTTCTTCAGAAGTTACCTTTTTAAAAATACATGCAGGAGAACTGTTACAAGTTAACACTCCAATCAACACTTTTCCCCATACTGACATTTGATTTATAACCTTTTAAAACACTGCTGAGAACATAACAGAAAATCAATTACTTCTATACATCATTCTCAAGCACTCTGAATTTAAAAACAAATACACTGACTGGCCTATCAACCCCTCTTTTCCTGACCAAATGATTGCTTGCACAGACAAACACAACTCTCAAAAACATTCACAAAAAAGTTTTAAGCAACGCAGCGTATTTTATACAGGATGGAACACTGCTTGACACATTTAATACAGTTTTTGTTGGTATTGTATTCGGTAGTGCCTGAAGGTTCATTGTGCTGGACGAAGCACAATGCAAAAATACCATCTCTAGCCTAAAGAGCTTACCATCTTAATAGTAAGAATGTGCTTCTGGAAGCACAGAACACATGATGTAGGGTGAAAAGGATTGCATCTGTGGGAACACGGCCTTGTAATCATCAATCAACTGCTTTGACAAAGTTTGCTGTTACGAGGCCATCTGCAGCAGTGTCCCTTTCAGGGTCTCACTCAATTATTCTCCCATGCCCCAAGCGTTAGGTCGCAGGCCTTTATCACACTTGGGGTTGTATCTTTAACTCACTTGCTCTTAGAATAGGACCTGTACAACAATCACCTGGATGCCATCTGTAACTAAGTCAGCCAAACTACGATTTTATTTCAGGAGACGGTAACAATGCAGCTTGCACAGACAATCAAAGCCTTAAAATATTTTTAAAAATCAATAAAAAACCCAGCCCTAACCTATAATTTTAATAAATTGTCATGTTTCCTCTTTCAGAAAAATAGAGATAGCACATTGGAAGAGACCTACTTTAAAATGTTTATCTGCATTATTTCTACATAAGACTTTCCCTCCCTATCCATAAGCTGTGAAAAAACACCTTGTTGGGCAAAAAAGCTTCAAGTGGTAGTCAGATATTCCAGCTATCTCCTTGGAAATCAGGTATTAGTGATTATTTTATCTAAAATATATCATATTTATTACCTTTCTTCACAGTTTTTATAAAACCTTCACCATTTATTTGACCTCATTGTATGTTGCTGCCTGATGCAACAAATTCAATGAGGGTAAGAAGTTGAATATGTAAAATATAACAGATGTGCTGGAGTTTGCTTTTTGAAACCTACAGAAAAATTCTTTCACGTTCCTACCTTCTTCTTCATTTTTCTCTGCAAGTTTAGCTACCTGTCCCACTACACAGTGGTTCATGACTTAAGCTCACAGTAAAGCACACTTCAGTAGTTGCCATGTCAGCTGCAATTTTTTTCAAATATTTAGTATTGAGCCTATCCCTCAGCTCTCCCAATGCTGTACCTAATCTAGTGTCTTGACACCACCTGGATCAACTTCACCTCTATGCACTTAGCCACACGCGACAAAGAGTGATAATTTATATCCTAGCATTTTGGATGAAATGTGATGGAATCCACATGAATTAAAGGATCAGCTCTGCCTCAAAGGAATTTTCAAGTGAAATTCCCAGACTACATGACTTTCTGACCTCAGAGGGAGTAAGCTATTTAAAAAAGAGAATGGTATAAGAAAAGAGCACAAAAACCTGCTGAAATATTCTCCTACAGCAGTCTACCTTTCCTACCTACCCATCCAATCTTTGAGCAGGAAGATGTCCCATATAAGCACAGGAGTATCTCATTTAAGGACTGCACTAATACAGAATATTTAGTAAGCTAGACTTGTTCTAATGCACTCAAAAAATTTTTAGACAGTTTCTTCAGTTGCTTTGTCTGTCTAGGTTCTTTCTTTTGCCCTGAAATCTCAAAATATGATTGAAGGCATCTACATAGTGCCAACTGACCCCAAAAGATAGATCATCGTTGTTTCAAAACCATTATCTTGTGGTTATTGTGAGGAATGAACTTAACAGCTAGCAAACTAAAGACATGACTGACACATCCCTAAATAGAAACATATTGATGCTGTTGTAAAGTTGTGGGGAGGAAAGGACATATTACTAACCCTCCACTTCCAAACATCAGGCATGACAAGGAACATAACGCAAGAGAAGACTACAAAATACCTAGAAGCTAATAGAAAGCAAATACTGGAACACTCGAGAACCCATTCTTGAATTTTCTACCTGTTGGCAAATTGGGTTGTCAGCTCAGTCCTCAAATGCTAAACCATGGAACAATTCTACTTGCTTTGATGGTGCACTGACTCTTTTGATGGAAGTAAGTTAGAGGGAGAGACAGTATGCTTTACTCTGAATACTGGAAAAACCTTGGTATCTGGGTTAATTTCAAAATGAAAATCCTCAACACAATTACACACACATATGTGCAAAAAGCACATAAAGATTTTGGAGGAAGAGGAAAAACAGGTGAGAAATTACAAGATGGAAGAAAGATAATATCAAAAATTAAAAAACAAGATACATATTTTTGACAAGGACTGTGCTCTTTTATTCTAATCTCACTTTTGCTTTTTATCATTTAATATTAGTTACCCATTGGTGTTGGCATTGGTACATAAAATGAAAATAATTGTTTACTTTCTACATTGTAACAGCTAGACATATTTAAACAACTTTCTCCCTTTACAAATTCTAAATATACATTTTTATTTATAGGAAAATTAACTTATACTACTGGAAAAAGGTGGAAGATATCTCCCAGTGGACATACTGCTTTTTCTTGTCACTTTTTCTGGAATATATATCCATGTAGAATTAGCAGAAATGCTTTGTCTGGTGAAGAGAGCATTTAAATTTTACAGCAGTGAAAAGGACAACTTACTAACTTTGACTTTGATTTTATAGTTCTTATTTTCAAGGAAAGACCAAGTCTCTTGTTTGTAAATCATTAAAATACACTGCTATTTGTTTATATGTCATCATTACGAAAAAAATTGGCACTTTTTCTTCTTATCTAGGAGGATAACTCTGCCGTTCTAAGTGTATTTAAGCAATTACATAGCTTAACATAAGTGCATTCATACTTTTAATATTTAAAATGATTAATAATGCATTTATAATTTATTAGATTATGATTTTACTCATTGTTTGCATCAAGCTTCATTTTAAGCAATGTTAAAAATCTATACATAGATAAATTCTATTATTTGAATACTGATAGTATATAGGCATGTAAAAACCAAAAAGTAAAATCCTGCAAAGACACAGATAGATAAGAGAAAAAAATGTTACGAAACCTACTTTCTAACTTGAATTTGAATCATTTTATTCACAGCACTAGTATTATCTGCACTACTCAAATGAACCATACCTTTTAAGTTTGTAGAACTCTATCTGTATGTTATATAAATATACACTTACAGTGAAACAAAGAAAAGAATTCTGTTCTGCAGAAGGGGGTACAAAATCTGACTTTGCACTTAACCAAATTTTAGTTAAAGGTTACAGACTTCAACTAGCTGAGTGATCTTGAATACCCAGTAGAAAAATCGTGCTATTTGGATTTTACACTGAAAATTTTTTTAACGTAGCTTATATTTAAGTCTTTACACAGATAAACTGTCATTGTGATTTTTAAAAGAAATTGAATTTAAATATCATCTAAATAGAAATTACGCATGTTTTTACAGATCTGAAATTTATTTCATGCCACTGCTGAGAAAAAATAGCATAGGAACATATTGGACGCATTTGGTGATACTGGGAGAATCCTGTTTTAGAGTTTTGCCTACTAATAGTGAAAGTTTCATGTCATTATTTACTGGAGTGGCTAGTTTGCAGGTAGATGGGATTTTCCTATAATTCATCAACATATAATCATCTCTCCAAATGATTCATCTGTTATGCAGGAAACTTTCACAGACGCTGTCATTACTGACTCTATTAAATCTCTTCCCAGATGAACTGTTCTTATATTTTTAACTGTTCTTATATTTTTAAACACTAGATGTACAACACCCCATTCACATGTACTCTGTTATTGCGTTTTAATGTGCGCACTGCTACATTTAAGTACCAGCTTATATGTATGCAAATACCAATGAATGTTCTTTCTAGAGTTCCTTATATGGATATTTCTCTTGCTAAATTTGTCACATTTTAAAAGTTAACTTTATTGTGTATGTTCTGATGCATCAGCTTAACTTATTTATTATGTATTTTTAATGCCTCTTTTCCAAGTCATGTCTTCTTAATGAGATCACAGAATTACTGAGCTGATGCTCTATGCTGAATTACACAAGCCTATGTAGGGATTCAACAGAAACAAGCCACAAGTTGATAAAAAAAACCCTTCAAATTTTCAAAAGAAACATACATACATGTAAGAATAGTGTTTATTTAAAAATTTGGGTAAAACAAATAAACAAACCAACCAACCAACCCCTTCCAGATTTACTGTCTACCACACTTTATTTCAGACTCTGGTAAAAGGCCACCTACCCAAAATGTTTCCCACCACCTGCCAGCCTGCCCAGCTGTGCAAACTGCACTGGAATCAACTTGTTCTGGCAATTGGAAGAGGAATCTGATTCAAGATTAACACACTTTTTAAATTTATCTATTTTTTAGTCCTCTATTTCTTGTATATGGACATAAAAATATTTCAGTTTGAAGTTAGTGTAGCAATCAGTATTCATTTGCTCCATTATAAAAACTAGGGAAAAAAAAAGTTACTTTAAAGTTGTTTGAATAATCTTTTGCAGTGCAAAGTATGAATCTGATGATACGCTTGTAGAGTGATTTGATCACACACCTTCATCTACACAGAGGAAATATTTTAAGGGGCTATGTAGCAGTACTATAAAACCATACATATGTAAATAAAGCTTTTTAAAGACCAACTAAATATTAATTTTCAGTTTCCAAGAGAAACAGACTAATGAAGTTCCACTGGCAAAAAGCCTCTGCCTTAGTGATACACGAGAAAAAAGGTTAAGTAAGGAGCTTTTTTTCACACAGGACCCTGCATGGCTCCACAGCAAACTCTCACAGTAGGGTGCTGTTACTTAGGATTTATAAAGAACTGGTAAATAAAGCACTGTTTTTGTAATAGTTGGTGCTTGATAATGTGAATGACTTGACCCTTCTCAATGGTAATAAACAGGTGTAACCCTGCTGGCATGAAAAAAACACTGCCATTCTGCACTGACTGGCAGCCTTTGCTGTTATTCTTTACTATTATACATGGAGCTGGTCCTTGACACACTGCGCTCCTAGATTTGGTAGTCCATCTCCATGAAAGTTTGCCAAGAAATGAAAACTTTACTCTTACTTTGGATCTGTCGAGATGGCAGTGGAAGCCACATGCAATCTGAGAGGACCTGTTGGTGACTCAGCTCTCACAAAGGCATCCAAATGCACAGAAGCTTTGCCATAACCAGGGTCTTGACAGTGGTGCTGCTGTCCTGTACAGATGAGACCGCTTTGTCTCAGCTCCTTTTCTAACTGCTTCTAAGCACACAGCTTGATACACCATGAGGTCAGCCACCACACTCTCCTCCAGAGCCACCACAGTGCTCCCAGCTTCAAACATCCTAGACACTGTAACCAAACCACTGCTAATCTATTCCACAATCTTCCCCGTTAAGGATAACTTAAAACAGACACTCTTAACCACAATTAGTGTTTGATACCTTCCCACAGACTTTTACAGGCCTACTGGGTGTCAAGTTAACCTGCTCTCAGAAAAAGCAATGTGTTAATGACTCACTGCCACTGAACTTCCTGGGGAAAAAAAAAAAGCTGAAACAACCATTTCCTAACTGTATGCTTGTCTGCTCATGTGAAGAATGTGACTATGAATGAAGTAATCCTAAAAAAAACACCCAACCCTTTAAAACCAAATAGAAGCAAAGAAGGAAGATGGGAACAATGTAAGATGGTATTCGTTTAAACAAGAAAGCACATGCTAATATTGAACTTGTTACAAACCATGATAATTATATACAGTTTTACTGAGTCCAAAACCAACTTCATCTTCAAAGAACTTCATATACATTAATTAGTAGAGGAAATTAATGGATAACTCAGATATCAAAATCATGGCTTTTCCTCCTTGCTTTCCAAGAATATTCACAAAGAAATTTTATTTGGATTTTTGTCCAGGGTAAGGCAATCTTCAAGGTTTCACATTAGAAATGCCCTAAAGCACAACTGTGTTTTGAAAGCACTTTACCAGAATCTTGCTCCACAAACAGTTAACAGAATCAGATGAAGAACTGACCTGTTCTTAGTCATGACCACACACACACACATTTGCAATTGCACGGGTTGAATATAACAATACTAAACAAAATTTCATTATGTCTAAGTGCAGACAACAGTTAATACAATAACCTGTTTTCTTCTAATAACTGTGATTTATGAAAGGACTGAATAGTCCAGAAGAAATAGAAAACTTCTGAAAAACAACTTATCCCTTATTTGTAACTTTTCTCTAAATAGTTCTTCCTTGCTTAAAGATCTAAAACCACAGTGACTTTTCAACATCTCAATCTACATTATGAAGGTCAGGCTCTTTTACTCAAGTATTGATTTACTTGTTCAGCTCACTTACATGCATTGCACACTAGGGAATTGTGATGACTGAAAAAAAGAAATATATGAATCAAAACTTTAAAAGGAGAAAAGTTAGATATGGGATCAAATTCCTTCCTAAGGTACTTAAATTTAAGTGACAAAGCATTTACACACCTAATGGAAAGTTTCCCTCTGGCTAACATATAGGTATTTTTGTACAGAAGGGTACAATGTAGTAGAATCTCTTTTTCTCTTCAGTGTATGATGACACATGGAAGAACTCTGTCCTGGAGGGGAGGACATGCTGCAGAAAGTATTAACTTCCAATATTCTGCTTGCATTCTCCAATTCTATAACGGCTTTTAAAGTAGATTATAACAATCCTTGGGGCTGCATTAGCTGTTGTTCAACAATACTTTGGTTCTCTACTGAAAACCTACATGCAATGTTCTCCTGCCTCTCCTTGAACAATGGCATGCCTAACCCAATCACATGCAGGAAGTGAATCATTTCAGCTTCATTCCAGGATTAATGACACTATAACGTAGCCTGAGTATCATTTCTCCAAGGATAATGAACCATATCAAGTGTAAACATCCATCCTGTGCCTACTTATAACAAGGTCTGTATCTGTCACTTACTGCTGAAAAAATATTCTTGCCTTCGTTACTGTAAAACATGCTGAGTGATTTACTGGGTGCATCATAAAGCTACTATAACCTCCTTTAATTTGCCCATTTACTGAAATACTTTATTAGGCTCTTCAGCAAGCAAATACAAAAATGCTTCATAGCCTACCAGTTTTCTACACGTTAACAGGTCAACACAACCTGAAGAGCTTTATGTCTGCTATAGCCAAGCGAAGTTGTGCAGGACTAGCTGATCAGCAGAGAGCTGTTCTGCTATAGACCAATCTACAAAAGCTGACTGCTGAAATATCAGCTCTGCAGTGTTTCCCTTTGGCAGCCTCCAGCTGGAAGAGTATTTAGGAAGAGAAGTTTTGGCTGTGTTAACCATTATAACAGCTCTTCAGACCACCCAGGCCTAGCTGGCCTAATGCAGAATCACAGGAAACACTAAGGTGGTGTAAAGCTGTCTTCTCTGCCTCCAGCCTTGTAGCTCATTTGGACACATGGAGCAAGTCCACTCTCTACCCTTTTCAGATAGCGAGTGAGGCCCATATTTGGTCACAGACATACTGGAATTTGAAACATTCCTATAAAATGAAATTCGTTCTTTCATCTCCATGCTTAACACACTGACTTTATGCTCATCAAAATCATCACAGCTTGGAACATTTAACCACATTTAAACATTTAACTTAAAAACAAAATTCTAGAACTGAACATACATGTTTATTAATGCATCCTGGTCAAAGCCACAATCTCCTGACAGTATGTTATTTAGATCTATCTATTCATCTTACAGAACACATTTTTGCTCAGTGTATCAGTTCAAAAAAGCCAGGAGTCACTACAAGAATTTTGAACAATGCAAATGTAAACATAAATAGTCTTTAATTTGTGGGGTTTTTTAAAGAAATCATTGTTACTATTCATGTAAAGAAGGCAGTCAAATTTCTTTTCAGGAGCACTGATAACTGAAATGATAGTGTCAAGTATCAAAATTGGATCAGGGTTTGGTTTTTTTACTATATTATGTTGAAGTAACTAAAAGACATTTAAAATTTTCATAAACAAGCCTGAAGAACACCAAGAAGTGATTAGCACTAATCTATTAAACTATTAAGTGAATAGTATTAACTAAAATAATAATCCCTCTTTTGAAACAATAGATCTCATTCAATGCACTTTCTATTTTACACATTTGGTAGGTGATATTGATTAAACAAATAAAAATGCCTGAGGAAACAATCAATCTCAACATCAGCAGCCCACAGCTGATTCCAGGCCTAAGCACCATGAAAAGGTAAATTTCTAAACGAGGACTTCTGCACTTAGGTCTGAAATCAGATTGCTGTGCTTTTCAAAAACTGACATTTTTTAAATGACTAAGTTAATAAAACTGAATGGAAAATGTTTATCTCCTTTCCATGCAAAGCGAGCAACTTGCCTTTCAACAAGAACCTTTGAGACGCCTTGCTGCATTTAAGCAAAGCAAGCCTTCTAGATCAATTATATACTCATTAGGATTTGTCAAAGTACTGGGCAACTTCTTAATTAGAAATGACTCAGTGGTCAGTCATTAAATGTTATTTAATAATATCTGCCTTTACAGATGTTTTCACTCAGTAAGTGCTTTAATATGCACAATATCTCATGTTGAAAATTAAGACTGGAATATATAATTTATGTCTCATTTGTGAAAATTTTACTCATTCTGGTAGATATACACTAGGCGTCACTGGGAGTGCCATTTGACTGAATGATCTCTAAATTGGCTCAGTATGCGGGCATCATTTTTTATTCTCTTTATGAAAATCAATTACAACTGTACCCACTAACACCACTGAAAATACTGTTCCATCTTTTTCTGCTATAGCTACATTATTAACCACTATTAATTTCCTCAGTTCTGAGAAAAATATAATATCCACATTTTACTGCCTCCATTACAGTTTCAGTAATAACCTGATTAGCAAGAACAACAGGGGTTAAAACAAACAAACAAGGTTTGGTTGCTAATGAAACTATTGCAATACGTATTCTTAAAAATTGCAGAAAAAATCAGTTGCTTATTCTAACAAAATGACCAACTGATTTCTGTGAACTAACAGAGTAGCAGCAGAAGAAATCAATCCAACTCATTTTGTGCTTCTGTGTGGAATTTACTGGAACACAAGTTTGCAGAGCCACACTTTTCAAACACATAATGTCCAAACAGCAACCCAGCCCAGTTTCTGGAGATATATTTATTTCTCAGTATGGTCATCATAAAAGAACTTATTTGAAACAAGCTTGTTAACTTAGTAGCTAAGTAACATTAAATAGCATTTCTTATGAAGTGAAGCTCTTTTATTACTTAAAAGTAATAAGAAATATATACAACATGCAGAGAAAACAAATTCATTACTGTGTTTTAGGGGCAAATGTAGGAGGGCAGAATATACCTTCAAAATTGAATTTAAATCATACTGAAGCCAAGGGAAAAATCTTGACGTCCCCAGAGCACATGATTACATGTTGATCCATCAACATACAAGTCCTAGTTTCTGCAAGCTTATATACATTTAATTTTAAGAATATGGGGACTTTTCAAGAACTTCCATGCACAACTTTTTACTTCACTGAAAAACAGCAAGTGTTCAGGTATTTTTCCAGTTCTTCAAGATAAGATTTTTAAAGTGCTCTATTGGCAATACATTAGTTTCCTGAAAAATAAATCCAACCTTTTCAGCAGCTGCTTTTTTCATTCAGTTTTCCAAGAAAACCATTAGCAGAAGGAAGCAGTAAGTATAATTCTAAACAGGGAACCAGAAATTAGCATTGCATGTGGAGTCTGACAAAGACGTTGCAACTCTGATAAGCTGCATTTTGGCTTTAATGACAGCCTTAGGGCATCCATGTGTGCACATGTAATAAATCACCCCATTGAAAGGATAATTACTGAAAGGGGAAAAAAAGCTTTCTTGATAGCAATTACACTAAACTGTTCAAATTAGCATACCACAGATGGTTCTTTGTTGTCCTACATACACATTAGAGAGAAGAATGTTTCATTACATTAGTTCACTCACTTGAAAGGAAAAAAATCAGGATCTGGTTATTAATCACATTAATACTACATAGGCTTTGTAAACCAAAGAGGCTTTTGACTGCAAAAACAATGTAGAACAAAAGGTTAATTAGGCTTCTAGGCCCCGAGTTTTCAAAGGCAGTGAAAGTTGGACAACATCTAGGTGAAAACAGCAATCTCTTTTAGCTGCAGGCAGGGATTCAGAAGTATATCCCCATTACTATTCAGTCTGGCAATGCTGGCCCTTTTCAAGCATGGACACAGCATGCACACCTTTTCAGTAAAAAATAATCTAATAAAAATATATACTTGCATATGGACATGCTGTGCCACTCCTTTCCAATTTAATTGTAAGGATTATTACAAGAATATGAATACTCCCTTGCCAGCAGCTTAAACAGTTTTCACAGCCATTGCTGTTGCTTTGCTCCATGTTTGTGATATGGACAGCTGTTTCTTTATTAGCCCTCTCCTGTTCTGGAAAAGTAGGTCTGCTTCAGATAAACACAATCAGGACACTTTTGCCTGACCCATTGAGAAACATAGGCTAATGACCATTTCAGGACTGAAATGCACCCTGCCAGCAGCTTTCCCATATGAAGCTAGCTTTCCTGCTGACCATTCAAACAGAGGTCAAAACCCTGACTCTCAGAAATAAAATGGTAATATTGTTACTGACTTCAATAGGAACAGTGGGGTTTGTGCACAACTACTGGAAAAATCAAAAGCTCCTCTCTCTCCTGGACCATGTTCAGAGGGATGTATGATGTACTAATGCATTATGGCATCTTCTGGACACTTTCTGTGCTCAAACTTAGAAATCCTCTCTTTTGCAGACTCTGAAAAATCCTCATAACTGGTATGTGGAATGAGGCAATCTCTTTCAAAATGGCTGGAAACATCTTGTTGACATATATCTTGCTGAAATATAAGCACCACGTACATAATTTGAGGTGTGAAAGGGTGGCTCATCTATGGCTTACACTCACCTCTTTCACTTCTCACTTTGCAGTCCTCATCAGTAAGTTGCCATCAACATCTCCCCATCCTTTTTATTTATTAAGAGGACTCCACAGTCTTTCACTGCAGATCAGGGAACAAACTCTTAAATGCAACTTGCAGCTCGCTTTCCTCCATTTAGTTTTTTACTATTTTGACCCAACCCAATTTTCTCTCACGATTATCCAAATGTCCCTAACTCTGCAAGCTGGTAAACCACTAGGCAGAGAACTGAGAAGCACATAGGCTCAAGTGCCTATACTTTCAGATAGCAGATCACATCTTCAGCAGTGAAGCAGTGGGATGCTTGTGTTTAGTGCTCTACAAAATTTTTTGGTTGGTAAAATAATTTATTTATGTGGCTGGCTGCTGCACATTCCTTCATTGATGTGTTAACTGAATGGTTTCAGTTAAACTACCTCCAAAATGCCTACATATATCCTTTAACACTGATTACTCTTTCATTTTCTCCTTCTCTCCACCACCACTACTATTTGTTGGGATCTTTTTTTACCCTTGCAGTGTCAACAATGACTAACAAACCTGACCACAGGTCAGTGTCAGTCTCATTTAAATTCATTCTTCCCTTCCTTTCCAAATGTCTTTCCAGAGCACCACTGCAGGATTGCTCACATCTTCTCAGAGCACCTTTCTCTTGTTTACCTTAGCTGTGCCAAATAAGTCGGACAAGCAATTAAGCTTTTTCCTACATCCTCATCTGGCACCTCTGTTCCATATTCCAAGATACACAGAAAGAATGAGCATATGTCTATGGTCATCTGTTCAGCTTCATCAGATAGAGATGCCATAGACCAGAAGAATTTAAATGCCCCAAGCCTTTCTGTGGAGCTGTATGATCATGCAGATCCCACAATCATGTATGTTTTAATAACTTCTGTGCTTACAGCCGGGAGATATAGGGCATAATCTTGGAGTAACACAACTTATGCAGTATCTAACTCCATACATCCTCACCTGCACTATGCACATTCTTGAAGCATGTGGGTCACCACTTTACATGGCAGCCAGGCACACATGGGTTTTGATTTCCACTTGCCAGTGACATTATCTGGCTGTTCTCAGTACTGTTGTACCTAACCTCCTAAGTCCAAAAGAATTGTTCTCTGATTACTCTATACTTTCATGATTATAGAAATTATTCTCTATTACTAGTTACATCTGACCTAACTGAGCAAGTCTGCAGGTTCACTGTTTAGCAAAAGAACTGACAGAACAATGTTTTTCTACCGAAAAACAGAGTAAGTGAATTCTTATGAAGTCATCTTCATATATCATCAAAGAAAACAAAAGTATACATGAAAGTTTTAAAAGTTTTTTTTTGCCCCGGAGCACAAACAAACAATATCTGGAAAGATTTAAAAGTAGGCTCAACAATTTTTCCCAAATACAAATGAATGGGCTGGATCCATTCATCTAAGTCATAAATATCAAAGAAACTGTCATAGAAAACTGGTACTCAAAGTAAACAGAATCAATTGTGGGCATTATTGTACCTTGACAAAATGTAGCATTGATCCTCTTGTAGCCTTGTGGGCATTCCATCATAGGACCATATCCATGGTAAGCTGAAGAAAAAAAATACGCCAGTTAAATACTGCTGATTTATATACTTATTTAGACAGCCTGACAGCCAAAGTATCATGCAACTATTAAAAAAAAATCATTATAAGTATATAAGATGCACGGTTAGGCAGAAAAGGTCAAGAAGTTGAAACTAAAGGTTGTACAGGTAGCCTTTAAATCCACCTCTTTCCACACGTATACCACTTAAGTCTTCAGTTATCCAGTCAAATTTATGGTTTTTTTTTAAAAAAAAGAAATCTTTGAAATCAGGACATTATTTTTCATACTAGTTATTCTCAAATATTCAAATAATTACTTTCCCAAACTAACTACAACTATCACACAGGGAAAAGATAAAGTTGAAGACTGATGATGGAAATTCAATGGTTTTAAAACTGAAGGTAGCTTTAGAAAGCAGAAGTACCTTCAGTATTAAACAAAATTGTTGGGTACCATTTCTCCTGCCACAGTGAATTAAAAAGTATCTGAAATACATATGAAATAGAAGCAAATGAACTTTTAAAACAAGGCAAAAAGAAGAAAATGGCACATTTGTGATTTACCTAAAAAAGTTGCTGTACTTTAGAAGACTGTGTGACTTATTGGCTAATCACTGTAAACTGTCATGGGCATAACAACGCTGCAAAATACAGACTGAATTAAATTTGCCAAAATAGAAAGTGTTCAGCTAACTAGATTTTTATTTCTATTTACTGTTTCTTTCCTTCACTTAAGGTTGCCTTTGAGACTACAGAAAACTGTTTATTGATTCCTAAACTGTTACAACATCATAAATGAGAGCAGTAACTTCTTTGTATGGTTACGCACTAAAAGCTAATTTCTTGGCAAAGCCCAGTACTTTATTAAACATATAGGACTAAACTTCTGGCACTATGATCACATTAGTGCCTTTAATAAGAGTAAAGAGAGTTTTTAATAATTTGAAAGCTACAACAGAGATACCTTACATTTGGTCAGATCTTTTGTTTTCCTTTAAAAGTGTTCTAAATGTTTAGCAGGCCAAAAAAAATAAAATAAAAAAAAAAAAATCAAACATTACTTTCCATTTTTACTGTATGTAAACTGTGAAATAAGACAGAACAACTGAGTGAGATAATGTTTTCAACTGGCTTCACTTCTCATATAATGCCTGAATTGCACATTTATCCCTGCAGTTTATTTTAAAACTGGTAACTGGTTGACTGCAAGAGTAGAAAAAAAACTTAAAAAAAGGAAGAAAAAAAATTATTTTTATTAGTTCTAATGAAAGTTCATTAGTTTTAATGAAAGTTCTAAAAGTGCATTGTTGAGCACAAGTCTTATGAGGAGCAGCTGAGGGAACTGGGGTTGTTTAGTCTGGAGGAGGCTGAGGGCAGACCTCATTGCTCTCTACAACTCCCTGAAAGGAGAATGTAGTGAGGCAAGGGTTGGTCTCTTCTCCCAGGTAACCAGTGATAGGACGAGGGGTAATGGCCTCAAGTTGTGCCAGGGGAGGTTTAGATTGGATATTAAGAAAGATTTTTTCACTGAAAGGGTTATCCAGCATTGAAACAGGCTGCCCAGGGCAGTGGTGGAGTCCCCATCCCTGGAGGGATTTAAGAAACATATAGATGAAGTGCTGAGGGACATGGTCTAGTGGTGAGTTGGCAGTGCTGGGTTAATGGTTGGACTTGATGATCTTAGGGGTCTTTTCCAACCAAGGCTGTTCTGTGTCTGTGATTCTGTAAAGCATTTCCCATTCTTTGGAAAAATTTAAGTGATGATCTGGAGTTGCAGCTTTTGGAGTGAGATAGTTGGGCTTTTTTTCAAATTGTAGTATTTTAAAATAAATGTTTAATTCAAACACAAGATTCTCCTTAGAGATTGCATAAAGTGATAAAATAGTATGGGCCAAAATACAGCAACAATGTTCTTAAAGTTTTGAACACATACTTTCCGATCTTTATGTTGACTACAACCATTTTAACATAAATTAAAATTAGAAAATTTTGTCTCTCACCAAAAATGTGGCATCTATGTGTTTATTTTCAAGGCAGCTCCAATCTTTTCACAATGTTAATATTAAAACCAGTTGAAATGTAAAGTGATATTTTCAAAAGTGCAATGCATTAGCCTATTCCCAGTCCCCCAAAATGTCAGTGAAACTCCTAATGTTCATGTTGGCAGAGTCAGACTCATCGTTACACTGATTATGTCCTAACTTATCTGTGTTTGCCATTACAGACCTGATTTAGTTCAAACTAAACCCAAGAAAGTCTCTCTAACTTTTTGTGAGCAGGAATGGTACCCTGCAGTACAGCCCGGCAGAGCAAAACATAGGAAGAGCAGAGCTCTCCCAGTTGTAGATGGAGACAAGCCCATAAACTCTGCCAGGCCTTTTCCAGTGCTGCAACACATTTTCCCTTTCAGGGTGACTCAGCTGCTCTAGAAAGTGCAGTGATGGAGTGAGGTCAGCGATTTTAACCTCTCCCTCCCTTCCTCATCCTCCCACTCCCACACTGAACAGGAAATAGCGGCTTACTAGCAGCTCTTTTCTTCCTTCTGCAAAGAGCAGCAATGTAAGCAGGTCGCAGTAGAGTAAGGAGCTAATTCAGTAATGGCTAGTGATCCATGTGGGAGCTGGATGGAGTCCTACATTACTTATCCTTTACTCACTTAGACAACCTATTTGTAATTATTAACTGTTAGCAAGAAGCCTGAATAATCATAATATTCCCCATGTAACACAGAAATGCACTTTGTCTTAAAAGTTGTCTTCTGTAGAAGCCCTCATATATGGAGATCTGTTTCAAAATTTCTTCTTTTATTTTTCAGTAATACTGAATAACCTGTAAACTTACAGATATCGGAGCTGTCACAGGCCAAGGCACTTGACTTTGCAACAAGACAGAAGCCCTGACTGAGCGATGGCTACTACCCAAAACAGGCAAGTACATCTTTACAAAGTGATAAAGCTCTATTTAAGTCCATGGAAACAAGACACACACAAACTTAAGTACATTCTTAAGTATCTGACTGACGAGGGAAGAGAAGCGCCTGATGATGAGACTGAAGTATATGCTTAAACATTTTGCTGAAGTGGTTTTGCAGAAGACCACAATAAATGCAACCTGGTTACATATTATTACAAAAAGAGGTAAATCTTAAATGAAGTTTATGAAGCATAAAACCATAGAAACAAAAGGAAGTCAGTTTGCTTGTAAAATATCTACAATAAAAAGGCTAATACCAATTTAGTGAAGTATCAGAACAGGTCAAAATGACGTGGAACTAACTTTGCTTGCTGAGACACTACCATGAACATCAGTTAACTGATAATTTACTAGTAATTTACTTGACTCCCAAGTTTTTCTATCCAATATCATACATACATATACAAAAAATTAGATATGCATACTCTTTTTACCACCAAAACATTCTCGCTATTGTAAAAAATCCTCAAAACTTGATGAAATATAAATCCCTAAGCAGGCACTCCACACTTTCATAAAATCTTATCATAAAGTTACATTTATGTTTGGAAATTGTTTACGCTACAGAAGTGTGACACTTTGATATTCATATGAAGCTTAATTTGACACTTATGCCCAAAGGACACTTAGTACCAGGTCCAAAACAAGTTGTGTGCCTAACTTCAAATTGAACATCTATAAAACTCTTAAGTTTTTTAACAACTATAAAAGAAGCTGTAAGATCACTTAAACTCCTGCAACACTCCAAATTTATTACCTTAAATTCTTAGAAATCTGAAAATTCATCATTTGCACTCATGCAGAATTGCTCTAAGTCATGGCATGATTGAATAGCATCATGCTTAACTCATTACTAAATCAAATCTAGACTAAGAAATTACATATACCTCTAACAAAAGCTTCCTGACAGATTCAGTGAATATTCTTGAAGCATACACCAACCAATTCATACTCTCGATATAATGTAGTGGTAGATGACACTGTATTTTAATCTGGAGAAAACAGACAGTGCACCCATTTCCTCCTCCCTTCTCAACACACTACTGTACAGTGAGAGCTCCCACCTAGCAAGATGAGAAATGGATCCCATTATGTCTAGGAGACACAAACTCTTACTTTCCAGGAATGCTTTAATCACAAGGACAGGATTATTCCAAGTGGCAACAATCTCTGTCTCCTCTTCAAATTGTACAGTTACATTCAGAAAAACAATTCCAGATTGAGCCAGAAAGCAGGAGTAAGCATGACTCATACCTGAAGTAATTAAGGACACTCAGAAAGAGACTGTGTTCCCAGTCCTGTTCCAAGAATTGTTTCTACATTTTATGGGTTAGGGCATCTCCTCATAGGTATAAAATGTAGATTAGAAATTCTTCTGGCAGATGAAGGAACTCTGAATTCCCCATCTTGAGCAACTGTGCTAGCAATTAAGCTTTTATTATGAAGTACAGTGCTCATCTCATTAACATTTCAAAAAAATCATTCTTAGTGCGTTGTAAAAAGGATAGTGGACTTTCCTTCAAGAGAGGTTTTCAGGCAAGTTCAGGCACTTCTCTGTACCCAGCTAGGAAGCACCTGGGGACCAGGGTTTTGGACATGGTTTGACCCAGTGTTTCCCTGTTTTCTTGCTCTTAATATCATGCCAAGCATGTTGGCATTAGGCAGCTGCCTAATCAACACATCTTTTGTTGTGGATTCCAGGCTGAGGAGACCAGTGTTTTACCTGAGCTATGAGGAACTAGCACATGGGTTTTCCTTCGAACCAGGCACTAAAAATTTGTATTAGTAGTTCTAACCAGTTTTTGGTTGAAGCACAGTTCAGGCTTTTGTGATTTTCCTATGGCACACCTATATCCACTAAGCAACATTCTGCATGCCCACATGCTTCTGATGAACAAAACTTTCAGTTGTAGTTAAATTGCTACTTCTTTGAAGAAAGCTATAAATAATTTGCTGCTTCTTTAGAGAAAGCCACAAAATCAGAACATGTTTCACAATTCATACACCAATACAGAATGTATGTCTCTATTAGAAACTGTATTTATTTGCTGCAGGAATAAAAACTTAGGTAGCCGATTATTTTATTAACTATGGATCTCAAAGACCCCAAGGAGGCTCTCTTTTGGAAACAAATCAGAAGATAAACATACTCCAAACCACAAAATTTAAATGCTTCGTAAACTAGCAAATCAGACTGAGTCAGTATACATTTATATCAGACTCTCCTGTGGAAGGAAGAGTCAGAGAAGTAAGGTAACAGTAGATTTTCTGCTGGAATTGTATTTGTGTCCACATTAAAACTTGTGGACAAAAATATGCTTAAAAAAAAAAAAAAAAAAAATCAAACGCTGCACGTTTCCATTGTTGCTATTTGTACAAATAACAGCGGCCTAGAAGACCTAGATAAGAATAACTGCAACTCCTTGCAGTATTTTTGGCCAACTAAATGCAGTCCCACTCCATCCGCAAAACAGATTACGTTATTTTTTTCTCATATTTCACTTTGTGATGAAAATACGACATGACAGAGAAGTATTACTGTTCCTGTGCAACAATAATGTCATTCACAAAAAGTTTAAGAGACTAGCTTCACCTATTATGTAAATAACTTGAAATTTCTTTCTCATGGTAATATGATGTCAAATCATAACAAAACACTGGAGAAAGTCTTTGCATTGCCTAATTGTTGAGGAAGATATTTCAAAAACAGAGCAAAAAAAATGTAACTGACAATTTAGAGCCTCAAAAACTTTGGCTTCAAACTTGAAAGTTCATCTGCAGTCCCAAGAGGTCACTGCATTCTCTCCAAGCATTAACTGGCGTCTTTATGATTTAACATTTCTGTGAAAACTTTAAAAAAAATAAATCCAGCTGGAAAAGGCAAGATGATTCAATGTCATTATCCTTCCTGCACTGAGAAAACACAACAGTGCACAACACTGACTTAAAGGAGAAGGAAGGGAGGAAAAACCCAATGAATGACGTTAACTTTGCTGGCTGCAGTGTGTGTCTGTATGTTGTAACTCAGCTGGCATGCAGGAGAATTCCAGTTTCTGCAACCTGTCCCTACTCAAACCAGAGCACATTCTTTCTACTAGGTTATCTTTTTTTTTTTTCTTTTCAAAAAAGGAAAAACATTACTCGAGGAGAAAAAAAACAAAAGTCATAAATTGATCCAGAGAATAACAACAAAATAGCACTTACATGGCTTCTTGGGACATTTCTGGCATTTGTTAAAACCCCAGGAAGTACCCACGGTTCCACAGCAGTCTTCTTGTTTGGAAAGGCCAGGAAGTGCTTTGCCACACTGGAATAATCAGATAAAGAATACTCTGGTTAATTATACTATACAATGCTCACTTCTAGTACAATGTTCTTTTTCAGTCATATTGGTTCAGCCTCTTTCTCAGACACTGAAGATTCACTGGAGCTCTTAGCTGAACTTAAATAGTGCCCATGAATTGCAACAGCTCTCTACACAGGCACGAGCAAATTAGGTGATGTTATTATCTTCCCCTGTGTCAGCCTGAAAAGAAGAAAGAAACAGAAGAGAACACTATGTAGTAGGGATGAGTGAGTATATTTCCAAGGTAGTAACTCACCCTTGGCACCTATGCCCTACCTTTTTCTTCATACCAATGTACCCATTCACTTTTTCAAAAGCTGTATAAATTATTTCAAATACCTTTCTAATTACTCTCTTAAAGAAAGACAAAAACGTACGACTGTGATTTCTATAATGTTACTCCCTATTAAAAAGCTTCAACTTCCTGCCAACTTATGTTTAATGTTTATGACCACTTACTGAAAATTGCCAAATTATAACGACAGATCCTGCTGCCCAGATACTAAAGAATGTAACACAGATGACTGAAGCTGAAGTTAGTGATGTCTGTATCATTCCAAGAGTCTTTCCCCATGCAAATATTTAATCTTACAATAATTTCTGAGCTCAATATTAATTTTTTTCCTGACCAAGAATATTCTTATTATGATTTTTATTAATAGGAATACTAATTTTCAGAATCTTACAAAATAGTTATGTTCTTGACTTTTGCAATTTTCTTCCATTTTGCATGGTAAAGAAAGCTTAAATGTATTTCTGAGATGCAGGCAAAAATACATCTAAACCCATCAGCTAGGTGTAAAACAGAAATGCACAAAGCACAAGAGAAGTGCACAGCAGCTGCACTTAGCAACACTTTCAAAGCAAATGATGGTATAAATAGGCACTGCAGCAGACAATTCAAATGTGATGAATTGTGACCCCTCAGTACACAGTGAATAGATCTTCCCTCATCTAACTTCTCTTCCGGACAGCTTATAAACCTCTGACCCAAAAGCTCACTGCCACTTAGCCTGCAGCTCAAGATAGCTGGCTCATCCTAGGGCACAGGCTGTGGCCTTGCGGTTGCTTTCACTTTGGTTGGTAACCCAGTCACCCCACAGCAGGGGATGCATGCTGAACGCACAGGCACTGACGGCTTCCTCCAACCTTCCCAAAATTTTTCCAGTGTGCTCTTAATTGTACTGACACCCATGAGTAAATGATGTTTTCAAAGTACAGAGTTAGTCTGTGTAGCTTCACAGTGTGACTAACAGGACAGCAGCCTAACCCAGAATGTCAAGTCTCTGACTCATCAGAAGGTCCCCGCTTCATGTGGCAAGGGCTGACAAGGCATCATCCCAGCCATTTTCTCTGCCCTTTTTCACACATACTCCCCAGGCGCCTCCTGAAATACCTCAACAACAAACAAAACAGGACCAGTTCACTATTTAAACACCAGACTGTAATGTGCAACCTGCAGCAGCTCTGCACTTGCTGCTTGTGAAGCTTAGACATCTGTCAAGTAATTAATGTGTGAGCAGCCAGGAGCATCCTCTGTCCCAGCCTCTCATGAAACAGTGCCTTTAGCACCAGGGCAACTTAGCAAAGCTACGCTTCACCTCTGCACATCACCCCCATATGGGGTGGCACCACTGATGCTTTCAGCCACAATTTAGGATAAACGCATGAACAACATAATGAACAGAATGGCCAAACTGGTTAAAAGAGACTGCTCAGTTATCATGTAACTTTAGGAGTCTGTTTTCACAGTTTTCACAAGCAGAGGGGCTTGTGACACATTTTACCATGTTCCAAGGGGTGAGAAACAGCCCTGACTTGGATGGTATTTGGCTGTGTTAAAACAGTAAAGTATCAAAGCAGGTCCCATCTTTCAGATGCAGGTCCAAGCTTACACTATGAGAACACATCTTCCAGACTGTCTTGTGCTTCCCTGGCTTGGGCGCTGGCAGGATTAGTACAAGATTGACCATTCCAGTCAGTCAGTCTGCTCTGTTTCCAGAAGCTACTCTCTGCCTGGCACTTCACAAAGGCTGCCAAGATGCACAAACAGGGAATTCTGCACCCCTTTGCTGCAGCAGCTCAGCTCTTTTCAAAACCCGAACTAGCTCTTTCAACTGCCTCTAGCTAGATGATACACAGACCCTGCCGCAGCTCCTAGAAGCTCGAAAGTCTTTCAAATGGAGAGTACTCACAATGTCTTCTCCAAGCAGCTGCCCTAAAACCTTAGAGAATTCATGTTACATCTTTACACAATGCTGGTTTCTCAACATGCATCCCAGGTGAGCATGCTCTAGAAAGGACCATTTCACTTTATAATCACAGCTACTTAGTTTTCCTTTAAAATTACAGCTGCTCGACTCCTTTCCTAGAGCTGGTACTGCTTCTTCAAATAAAGACAAGCCAATTACTAAAGTCATATACTGTGACTGTTAGTGAGAGTCAGCTAAACCAATTTGCACTCAAGTCTTCTCCCCTGCCTTGTGCCTCAGTTTTACAACTCTCATCTCTCCAAAAAGAAGTGGGAGGAATCAAGGCTGGTGCTGCACCTCCCCTTATGATCTCAGAAATAGAGCATTTGGACAGTGAGGCACATTACCTAACACACAGTGTTGCTCTGCAAGGTCACATCCCAGCAGCTTGTATGTGTGTCAAGGCAAGACTCCACTGATAAGAGAGCCAATATGCCATCATGAACTGGCCCTTTTTTTTTCTTTTTCCCCAGAATGGAAAAGGTGTCATTTAACAGCAGTAAATTAAAAGCATAAAAAACAAAGAAGGAAAAAGAAAAAAGAAAGGAGGAAGAAGATGGACTAACGCCCACTTTTAGTTTAGGTGTGGTGCTACAGCATTTGTACTCTACTGAATATCATGATCTCTGTGGTCATAACTTTTTCAAATTTCCATATAAAAACCATGAGCAAAAATAAGGATGCCAAAGTTTGAGTCATCTGGCAACTGTGGTTTGTAGTCCTGTCAGTAAAAACTGGCAATGTTTAAAGCTGCTGCTCCCACTGCCTCTATGGTGAATTAAAGCTTGAAGAATCAATGATAATTTGGTTAACGTCCAGATCATTGTAGAAACTGGCCAGCAAGTAAAAGCAACCGCCACACAAGGCTCCTAGTGGTGTAAGATCTGTGTAATTTTGGAGCTATGCGTCAGAAAAAATGACTGCTCTGCAAAGTCCTAAGCCAAGCAGAAACAGAGGGTTCTTCTATGCTAATAAACCCTGATTTCTCTGGTACATCTAATAGTGCTACAGATACTTTCAACACTCATGGCACTGTACAAACTGTTTCCTAGCCAGCTAACATTTCTAAAGATGTTCTTCCCTTTCACAAACTCTAAGCATCAATGAACTGAAGCTCTGTTTCTACAGGTCTCAAAACCTTTTAGGTAATTTCTATTGACTTCAAAAGTCTTACCCACTTCCTACTACTGAGAAGAACTTGTTAGTTCTTGAGACAGTCTGTTCTAGTCCCTGAGTCACAAGTGACTGGAAAAGTCACTTGGGGAAATCCATAACTATTTTTAGTTCGTCTCACCATTCAACACAACTCCAACACATAAATATAAGCCTAAAATAAGCAGGGAAGCTAAACACCAGCACACAGCTTGCACTATGCATGAAGATGAGGCCATTCCCTAAGCTTAAGCTTACACTCTTCTATCCATCATCCACAGCCATTTTAAACTAATCTAGCCTGTATTCCTGAGGGCTTCTGGAAAACTCCTCATAGAGAGAGAACAGCTTTTCATGAATGATCCATCTGTCACAAGCTTATGATTTGGAGATAATTCTTAGTGGTTCGGAAGGCAAAGAAGTAATGAAGGATTGGTATAAAAGACCTCAACTGTGCTGAAAGAGGTTCAGCAGTAGCAGCAGTATGAGGCACACATGGTACTGCTATAAAACAAAGTTCTTCCTGGGCAAAGCACTCACAGACACTGAAAGTATTGTTTCGAATCCACATATTTTTCCCCATGCGTGCCTGGGCTTCTATGCCAATATTTTATATAACTGAAGGAAGTACTGAATATTCCCACTGGTAGACTGAAATTCTGGCTGACCCTGTGCTGGTGCACAAAGGCAACCCCAACCCACATCACCTCTTTGTTCCTCTGTCCAGACCCCAGCCTCTGCCCCATCTACACAGTCTTGGAGCGCTAACAGTACTTGAGTTGTGCACTACCACCAGGGTTTCATGTGTTTTCCAATGACAGGGAAAAGGAAGGATTATATCCTTGAAATCCCTCTGCTAAGGCAGCAGAAGGAATTTATTCAGCTCCCTGTAAAGTGCAGTAGAGAACCCAGTCTGGCCATAAGTCTCAGGGCAACCGCAGAGGATTCTAGACAAGGGACCACAATCCTTCCTGGGACTCCCACTCCTGCGTGACCTATCTACAAATCCCTGTCATGAGCTGTTAGTTAAAACCACAATACAGGCATAAATAAAGGAGTGTCACATGATTAACTATGATTGAAATCGATAGGTGCTTTTGCCTGAGTTAATAGCTAATGACTCTGGGATTCAGCTCAAAAGACTGCATTTCACATACCACAATAGCAGAACTGAATGGATACACTGTTTAACTTTCTGTAAACTATTCAACAGGCACAGACCTTGGATTACCGATTCTTTTTTTTTTTTCCTATAGGCACGAGAAACAGAGTAAGAAACCTCAAACTTAATAAACTGAATTACTGAAAAAATTAACAAACATACTTAATTAGCTTACTGACCCAGCTAAATGACAGGTTGTTATAAATGAAGAGTATTATCCCATGTAGCACTGGCTCACTAACAGGCATTGTCTCATAAGCAGAGGAGAGAAACTTAAATACTTCCAGACTTTCTAAAAGAACTGCTAAAGAATTTGTTTTGGCTTAAGCAGAACATTCTTCATAGGCAAGTAAAAATTATCCAGCTTTCTTCTATTTGAGTAATTAAAACAATGTTCAGTGTTTTTGGTATCTGATACATCTTTAACCTTCTGATATTTCAGGGTATTGATCTTGCAAAGAATCTATTGAGAATGAAGCATTAATACTGGAAATGAATCCACACTGATTTCTGACAGTCTATTTGTTTAAAAACTTCAGAAGCCAAACCATGAGCTTCAAGGAATTCCAGACAGTTATTTTATTTTATGACATGGTATTTTTAAGACTATTCTAAAGAAAAAAGTTTTTAAAAATGCTCTAAGAGAAGAAGTACTAGCGTGAAGCACACAATTTTACTTGTATCATTTTCCCTGCCTAAAGAACATAAATAGGGAAGTTCATTTCATATAGCTTTCAAAAAATGAAAATACCTGAAATTTACCTCCATAGGAAATATTTTGTTAAATCTGAAGTTCAACAGGGATATTTATGTAGCTGAATAAGTAACTTCAACTGGTGTATTACTACTGTCATTGCCTCCAGCCTACATACACTATGATCATATTGCGTACAGTAGTATCGATACATTAGGTTACGCATTAAGAGCTGTCACCACATTTTGCTGCTTTGGTTTCTGAGTCAAAAAACTTTGATGCCTTTGTTTAATATTTCCCATCATGAAAAACTCATCAGTGATCTAAGCCCAGCTCCTAAAAACTTCATCTTGATTCTTCAAGTTAAGTACATGATCAATGTATGCCCTTGTGTGAATCACGTAAATGTTTAATGATTTGCAGTCAGAATCTTTATCATGATACAATGTTGACAACTTCTGACCTCTTCCAGCTGCCTCCTATCACTTGGCTTATTTTGTATTCTATCAAGTCTGACAGCAGAGAGAAGGGTGTTGCTCAAACCAAAACAAATGTTTCCTGTAAAAGACACTACTGAAACAGTACTAAATAAACTACTTCCATAGAAATTTATCCTGCTAAAGATGCTGATCAACTAACATCTGTTTATCAGACATACTTGTTATTTATCAGAACTAAGCAGAATTTGAAACACATTTGAATGCATATGTGTTTTGATCACACTGAAAAATGCACAGCCCCTATAATTTTCAGTAAAGTCTTTACTAGTGTTCACCATTAATATTATATAGCTTAATTTATTAAAAAATACTGTGCTTCTATTGTCGGCTCTAGGTGGTATATTTTGTTTTTCTTTAATATGGTTTTCCAAAGTAGTATTACAAAACACCAAATTTCACTTCACAATACCAGAACAACTCAAATTCAGGCATCCTTCTCAAAACAGCTGCAACAAGTACAGGTATTTTCTGCAACGCCTTTCAAAGTACTTTGCAGAGGAAACACAAAGCATCATTCAGCAAACAAATGACAAGCAAGGAGTGGAACATATCCCCCAAACACTGCAAGCTGGAACTGACTCGAATTTAAAACACCTCAATAAAAACTGGGGATCAGAAGAGAGCATTTCTTAAATTCTTTCAGCAATCATTTTAGAAAGCACTCCAGTTCCTCTCAGCAGTTACACCAGCACAACAGAGGGACAGTGAGGACTGAACAAGCATGGCCAAACATGACTTCTTAGCCAGCTTCTCTTCAGGACATTTTTGACATATGTTGCCTTCAGCCAGGTAAGCAATATCTGTCTCTCTTTTGAATAACAACTTTTTTTAATTTTGTTTTTTAAATTACAGATGCTGAGATCACCAGAAGCCTCCTTTGGTAAAACTGATACCCAAAAATATCTGGTGAAATGAACAGCACTACTTGTGAACCTAGTCAGAAGGAGCCTGCTTTAGAGAAATTTGCTGCTTTGCAAAAAATGCCTCCCTCTTTACAGTTAAAGAAAAAGGAGACCACATCAATTTTGAGGAAAGATAATTTTTTAACCAAAATACTGAAATGTAACAACCATAGGAAAACACCTGAATATACTTAGAAGACACAAAGTGATCTTAAGAGGGGAGAAAAAAAGTGGTGCTTAATTCTCTTTATATGAATTTTGGCAGACAGTAGGCATCTGCATTCTTTTCTTGATTTAAATGAAAACTAATCATATGCAAAATTAACAGGACTTGAGATTACCAACACAATCTTTACTAGGTGCACCACTGATACTGTGGAAGTATTTTGGGAAATAACAAGATATTCTGTGTCATAATAAAGGCATTTTTATTAGACTTAAAATGAAAAGCAGCTGAAAAGGAGAGAAGAGAAACAATCTTCCTTATTTGCTTGCTTTCTAAATAGGACTTAGAGAATCAGTGGTCTAAGATGACTGCCTCCTTGGATTACAGAAACACAGGACTACATGGCTGTGTAAAGGATCTTGCAGGACACCACATCCAGTCTCCAGCTTTTGAAGCCACCATAACATACGGTGCTCTCCACAAACCTACTGTTCTCCATCTTAAGTGGGATTTTTGTCCTGCTGCTTCCATTCTATCTGTTTCCCAGCTTCAAGTCTCTATTTTCTCAACATCATCTTCTACATAACAAGGTGCATGTTTAGGTAAAGGTTTGTTTCCTATATTTTTATGACAACAATAAGTTTACGGCCTGCAGCTTAACTTCTAGTTTATGATATACCCTGTAAAAACCTTTTTGGTACTAGGAAAGCATTTGATGAACCACTTTTGTATGCGACATATCATAGTAAGCTATCATGTAACACAGCAAGCTATCCTGGAGCAATCATCATTAACGTATTCCAGAGGAGAAATAATTGCTAAATGTTCCACTCACAGAAAAGAGAGGCGGCCAGGAAAAGTGAATTGACTTGAATAGAATAGAGAACTATCCAGAACATTATTTGCTTCCTATATTATTTTTTATAAATTGAAGTATTAATACTACTTCTATGGTTGCTCTTTCCACTTTATTTCCCAGTGCTTAGAACACTTCAGAAAACAGTCACAATTAAACAACACACACATACATGTATATTTGTATTTATGAAAACATACATCTTTATCTATTCTAATTAAACTAGGAAATTTCATTCTTCTAGCCCCTCTCTCTCTCTTCTTCTGTTCCATCCTTCCAAGCTTGTAGACTGACGTATTTTCACACGTCTTTTACTATCTTTTTCTCATGTTTTGCTGCCTTTGGTTATGGTCATTTACAATAATATAGACAACTAAGGCAATAAGAGGTCTAGAGGAATTTCTGTGTTGTCATTTAGGAGTGAACAGAGGCCTGAGAATATGACCAGGTTCTTCAACTACCTGTATCACAATGTCCTCCTCCAAGCTGCAGTTCAGGGTGGCTCCAGTTGCTAACTTTAACAGTATGTGCTCTGTTGGGAATACGCTTCAGAAAATATGCCCTGGCTGTCCTGGGATTTGAGTATAGCAACTATCCTACTGCTTTTGCAGGACTACTGCTTTTGCACGAGATATATTAAAGGAATTTAACTATGGTGGGGTAAGGAAGAATGTGTTGAAATGGAAAATATTCCATAGAAGGTTGTGGAAAACCCAAAGCATTAAAAGTCAGAGGACCTTGTAATTGAAGACCAGCTGAAATTCAAGGAAGAAGAGAAACACAGAATAATAGAGGTTATACACACACAAAACTTCAGCAGAGATTCTGATACTGTTTTTATCCTGTGCTTTTAGGCTGGACCAAAAGTAAGTTCAGCAAAGTATTTAACTTGGTTGATTTGCCTACAAGAGGCCACACACATATCTTTCCATCAGTCTGCTCTATAGACAGTAAAGTCACCTCTGATCCCAGGATATTTAATAAAACATTTCTGAAGCCAAATATACAATCCACCCTGCAAAAAAATGTATAAACGTTGATGACTGTTGAAAAAAGTACAGATATCAAAATTATCCAGCAAAAACTCCAGAAAGGACTTGTAACACATTGCTGCTAAGAGGGAAGGATCAGTTTAGCAGCTCATCTGAACTAATAGAGAGGACTCTCATATTTAGAAAACGAATATCAAAGAAATAGAAAATTAAATTCTTTTAAAATAGATCTAGTTAAGAGTAAAAAAAATAAAATAATTAAAAGTCTTTCCCAGTTCAAGGTATATTTAACATACAAATAAATAAAATGCATTGTCTGACTGAAGGAAAAACATATTAACATTTCAGGTTCAAATTTGAAAGGTATATGAGTCACTTAAAGCTATATTTATGGCAAGATCTTAAATGAATGCTGAACAAAATGCCAGTGTACAACTCCAATTCTAAACTGAACCATTAAATCAAATAACAAAAGGCCTCTGAAATCCTTACTATACTCTTCTCCAAGACCAACACTGAAAAAATCAATGACATTTGAAAAAAATTAGAATATGCATTATTCTAAACTAGGAGGCACTATCCTGTCTTGAGAGCAGTGCAAAGACACATTTTTCCAGGGAAATACTGAAAAAAAAATTATAAAAATTGTAGACTCAGCATTTAGTAGGACTCCTAGTCAGGCATGAGGGCAATGCAAGCATACTTCCCCTTTTCTGCCGCTTTAAAAGGCACACGTTCCTGTCTTCTGGTGAGCGATGAGTAAGCTTTAGTTTTAGGATCACTATAATGTGAGAGGCATGCATAGGACACTATATATTTTACATATATATGTAAATATGAAAAAATGGTAACACAGTGTCACTCAAAGTGCTTTCAAGAGCTGAAAGTAGATATGCAATTTTGAGTAGTCATATGTAAAAACTGACATGAACATATTATTCTACACTGAATTAAGGTTTTAATGCTCTAGCAAACATTCAATTGGCTTTCATGATTTTTCTACCCCATTCAATGGTCACATTTCAACAGATTCAAAACATTAGCCTACAATACTGTAAAACATATGAAGTTGTTGAATAGAAATTTCAATGAAAATTGCAACTCCTTGAAAAACACTGGCTGTTGAGATGCATGTGCAGAAAGGCTCATTAAACCAAAGGACAGTACAAGCTGCGGGAGATGGTGTAACTTTAGCTGTTCAATCAGGAGACATGGAGCTAGGATTTAAGTCATGTTTTTTAATTCAGAGAAATAGCTTATAAATGGAGAAGTTATGGCTAGAATAACTGAAATCAGAATGTCAGGGATCCAAGCCTGTGAAAAAGAAAGACATTAGCTTGAAGGAGAAGGAGGTTCAGAAAAATGTTACTTTGTAAAACATATTACAGTCTGTTTTCACAAGAATTTTCTTTTGGAACTAATGTCAAATGTGTCTTTTCCCTGTGACTGGTGAAGAATTTTTTATTCTTTTATGATATTGTTTTAAAGCTTCCTGTCCTAAAAGCCTTAGCAAAAATTTCTTACCTGTGTCCCAATAGTCTCCTGGAAGCAGCGCCCAAGCTGAGTTTTAACTGAAACAGGAAACATATGAGGAATGGGTTGTTGATTTGTGTAAGCAGTATGTCCTTTCTGGGTCTTCTGATATGGAAGACCTTGGTAAGAGACCTGTGGATGTCCTTGCTGAGGTGCTTTTGGTTTTTGTCCTGTTGACGTGCTGTCAATTCTTGAAACTTGATGGATCTGAACTGAGGCTTCAGGAGGATGCTTCACATGGATATTCACTATGTTAGGAGGGAACTTCACTAAAATAATTGAAGAAAAACACATTAAAAAATGGTAATAAAATAAGTCAAAAAAGATATCTTAGGCACCTCTAAGATGTCTCTTTTTTGTACATTAGAATTTGTATAGAGTGCTTTGAAGTGATCAAAATATAAACAAAGCCCAAATTTGGTGGTTAGAGAGAAGGCTCAAAGAACACATAGGGACTCATTCACAAAGCAGAAAATTAAAACTCTTCACACAGGTAAGAATGACATTATAGCATTGTAAAGGACTGCTACATAAACATGGATGTCCAAATTGGCTGGTGTGACATTAATATTTGTGGTCACACTGTGCAATAAGAATCCCATTCAAAGTTCCAAAATTCAAACTCCACTGGGTTATTTTTGGATATATAGTAAGCTTTATTTTCTTTTTCAGAACCATCATCTTTCTCTGGAACACAGAAAAAAGCTTCAGATTTCATCCCTTCACCTTTATATACCTGCCAAGTCCCGAGTTTGCCCCTGCAACACTTGCCAGCATCTCAACCATCTAAAACCACCACTCCCTTCACTGAGCTTTGAATTCAGGATTTGGCAGATAAAGAGGGAGGAAATGTTTTTCAGATATTTCTGTTTTTAAATACAGTTGTAGTTTTAAGTCTGGGCGTATAGCTTAAGACCCTCCAGTCAACTTAAGGTGCACAGAACTGTTTATGACCCTCAGGCGGCCTCTCATCGAAACACAAAATGCCCTTTAAACATGTAACTTGAATTATTAATGGGACGGACAGGAAGGAGAGGTGTGTAAAGAGTTCTATAGTTTGTAAGCTGCATAACAACGTTAGCATTTACTGGGTCTGGCTGGGTCTCTCATCAGCAAGTACTGCACAGACTACTTAAGGCCAGCCAATCCATTAGATGTAATACCCCTTCCAAACACCAAGAACCAACAAATATGATTTCACATACTTTCTATACAATGCATTCTGGATTGTTGAGTCTTCTGAATTGTCTCCTTGCCTCCAGGAGGCCAGGCTGTTCTTTGGAACTTGATTAGGCATTTTCAATTCAACCTCACAGCTCCACTTCCCATGAAGCATGTAATTTATTTTAGCTGTTTTAAAGTTTTATTATTTTGTAAAAATTACTTTTTTTTCCACATTATTTTCATTTCTCTAGGCACATTTTCAGTATTAATTGGTCTCACATAGGAATTCCTTAAAAGAAGTAAACATTTTTACTCTGCCCTGCATTATTTCATTTATGAAAATCTTCAACATATTGCAGACAGAAACATCAGGAATAAGGTAGTAGGAAGTCAGCAAAATACGGCTTCAGGGCCTTAATGGCTTTTCAGATCTTGCCTGTAGCAGAAAACAATCTTTGAGCAAAATTCGTGCTACATCAGTTCCATTACAGGTAAACCCACAAGGTAAAGATTGAGCATTACAAGGAGAAGCAGTAAGGCCCTTAGACTATCAGACTGGTTTTGCAGGGCAAGACAAGACAGTATAGTCCAGCTGTGAAAAGAACAAAACTCACCCCCAACTTAATGTCATAGATTTTTATATATGAAGAGGGATCCCTTCAACTAATTTCTCCAGATGGTTAACCTAGACAATATATTAGCCCTCCAAAGAAATCACTGAATTGCTCTGCTTTAATCTATCAGTCCACCTAGAGATGTTCAAATGCTGAAAACATCAAATTTAGGCTGGTTCCTCCCATGTTGTATTATCACCACAATGCTCTCCAGGTCTTAGATCACTGCCTAGATGTGCTGATAGTTTTTTATTTCTGCCAGCCATTTCAGGATGAATTGTTTTATTCTTTCCTTGAAAGAAATGAAACATCCCTCTCTCCACAACCCAACATCCTCATTTGGGCACGGAGAGGGAAGAAAAGGCATTGTGACTGCTGATGGTTCTGATGAGGACTTGAGGGTCAGGAAAAAAAATATTCAAGAGGTCAGACTCTAGCAATGAGAAACCTATTGTGTCTTTTATGTCAGCAACTCTAAATCTGAAAACCAACTATGTCTTAAATTTATTTTTTTTTATGGTCCACCATATTGTCTAAAATAATTTGATCTGGAATTAAATAGTCACAGAAATAAATTTCTGCTCTGCTAAATGTTTAGGTAATTATAGTCTCTTATTCTCCCACTCCTCCCTTGTCCACTCCCTTTTTTTTTTTTTTTAAGAGTCAGAAAATTTCGGGGGAGCTTTAGTAGCTAATTCTCCAACATGTCAGTGGAAACTACTTCCCAATGGACTGTGAAGAATTCCATAGAGAACAAATCCATTGAAAAGATGGAGCAGATTCTTAAAAGCATTTATAAAATATTGTGTTTCCAGAAGGATATTGTCAACACTTCCTTCACAGTTATGTCCCTGGCCGAAAACAGAATTACTACATTAGGTCATACTTTTCACAAACATATAAAGAGAATTATAGAATCATAGAATAATTTGGGTTGGAAGGGACCTTTAAAGGTTATGTAGTCCAACCCCTCTGCAATGATCAGGTTGCTTAGAGCCCTGTCCAACTTGACCTTGAATGTTTCCAGCAATGGGGCTTCTACCACCTCTCTGGGCAACCTCTTCCAGTGTTTCACCACCCTCTTTGTAAAAAATTTCTTCCTTATATCTAGTCTGAATCTACTCTCTTTTAGTTTAAAACCATTACCCCTTGACCTATTGCAACAGGCCCTGCTAAAAAGTTTGTGCTCATCTTTCTTATAGGCCTCCTTTAAGTACGGAAAGGCTGCAATAAATAATTTGGCCTCTTTTAGCAAATCTATTCAGGAACTAGTTGCCAGCAACTGAGCCTCCTCACATCTTTCCCCCATATAATTTTATTCAGAGGTAGCAATTGTGGAGAGGTAACTGTAAAATTACCCTCAACAAAAATGAAACAAAACAAACAAACAAAAAAAAAATCAATCTGGCAATTCAAACAAAAACTTTACATCAATTCATAGGTTGTGAAACTGAATTGCGGTGGTCTCTCCATATGGACAGGGTCTCATCCAGATAAAATGCTACCTAGATTCATAGGACACACAGGAAACAAATTCAACACTCCTCTTCAAGGTCGTCAGAACTTGTCACCTCACAAACAAGCATTAGGGAAAACAGAAACCTGAAGCTGACTGAACTTTCTTTGACTGGGCAGAATTTGATTAACCCACAGCTTTTCTTGTTTCTGATCCTCTGCCTTCTTCACAGCATCAGTAGTAGGCAATCCTTACCATTTTTCTCTATAATATTTTTATGTGACCTAGAAAGAATTTAACTGAACCATCTCATAGCCTGTCTACATTTAAAAGTCACCACAAAATTAACTTATAGGACTCTACCAAATAACATAGCTAAGATAAACATGGATTGTATTTTTAGTTTTACATCAGATTTAAATTTTGTTATGTTAAAAAGCATTGTCTCTTCCCTCTACTAGTAGCCATGATATCACCTGCAACTTTCTATCTACGTATACTGCAATTTGTGTACTCTGTTCAGCCACAATCATTATCCTTTTGAGCAAGTCTACACTCCTGGAAGAGTGAGCTCATGATTGACATTGTGGTATCAGATTCAAACCATATAGACAAATCACTATCATTACCGGTTGGATATCCAAAATTAGTTAATAAAATCAACTCCAAAGGAAAAAAATATCTAACAAGAAAAAAGTTACCTTTTACACCTTGCTGTCCTGACATCGTCAGTGGTAAAGTATGAGTAGAGTGGACAATTTGTGATCCTACAGCCTTGTTCACCTGTTGTGGGTGATGATACAGTTTTGGAGTACTGGCAGTCTGCACAGGGATCTGACAAAGTTTACCAGTGTAATTAGGAGGGCACTGGCATTTATCTCTAGAACTGCACTGGCCTCCATTCATGCATGGAAGGTGGCAAATAACTGAAACGAAAACAGAAAGAAAAAATTTGTTAATGGCTTTAGCTTTAGTATTATCCGACCACATATAACACAGAAGTTGAGGAGGAAAGGAATAGGGCTGTTCCTTTAATTGCACAATTAAATAGTGTAAAGCAGCATTACAGGGACCACAATTTAGTGTTTGAATAAAGAACAGTGAAACAAAGGCAAACAGAAACAGTCTTTCTGAGGAATTCCTTGAATGCAAGAAGCCTATCCCATAGATTTTCTTCCCCCCTTCTCTGGCCTTGAGGCAGCAAGGTAATGTCCAAAACCCAGCATTTAAACAATATAAATGTAGACAGTATTTCCACCAAAATAATTTAATTTCTTCTGAGCTCCTGTTCCAATAAGGTAGTCAGTGTCTAGAAGGCCATGTTGCCCTAGTATCTCTGCATTACAGAGCCCTCTTTAGGCTCTCCTCTCCTGCAGGAGCCCACTGGGTAAGGAACAGACACATGAAAAGCTTTACTCTCAAGCAAACAAAAGTTTGTGCTAAAAATACTGGGAAGGAAAACACCAATAGAAAAGAGTTCATTCATGTCCCTTTTCGTAACTGTTTGCTGTGGATGTTCACAAATAACTTTTGCAAATAAGTGCAAACAAATGCCACTGAAAGGTCTAGTATGAGGTAAATAATGAAGAATGTTTAATTTCTCAGTATTTACATATAACAGAAAATAAAAATTCCAAGCTGCCCACATTATCATGTGGTGCAAATCAGTCAGTCAAGTGGTTTATGTACAGATATATTAATTTACATCTCTTGAAGGTCTGGTCTAATGCATGTAGAATGAACTTTAAATGAGAATACATTAAATCTCTTCTGAGTATATAAAATTATGTAATAAAAAATTAAAAATTCTGAAATATACAACTGTAAGTTATATTCAGCCATGAAAAAACAAATAGGAAGTGATCGCCAGGCTAAACTGAAAACCTGATAATCTCGAATGGCAAATATTAGGAGAACTCAAAAAACAAAAAGTGGAGAATAAAACACACTGAAATAAAATAACTGATAATTTTAAATAGGTACAATAAGCACACAAACACATTATTTGCAAACTTTCCTCAGGTAGTTTATGGCCAGGAGAATTTTGATTATGACACTGGTGCTGGAAATGACAGGCACACAACTTCACCAGAGCTGGAATTACACACAGACCAACTGAGAAAAGTGAGCTGAAGGGAAATAAGCCTCTGAAGGGGCAGAGGAAGGAAATGTCCTCAACAAGGCTCTAGGAATCTCAGGTTAACAAAGACCAAAAAGCCCTGGGGAAAGGACCACTTAAGATAGGAACAGGATATAAAGCCAGGGTATGTTTGAACAGCTCAGCTTCTGCTGAAAGTTTTTTTGCTTTGTCTCATTTTCTCATTGAGGTTAAAGAACTTGAACAAACAGAATGGCTGAACACTGTCAGAGGCATAGGGGACATTCCCGACAAAAAACAGACCCATGTGCTGGGAGAGACCATTAGAAGATGCTGGGTTTGCACGTATATTCACAACTGGCATTCAGACAAAGGGTGCAGTGTAGACTGATTCTCACTGGGCTGTTGCCATTTCCTCTAAAAAGAAGGGGAAAAAAAAAAAAAAAAACAAAGAGAAATATCCATTATGGTGTAAAACCCTCTAGCTGCTTGGAGCCAGATAAAAATGCGGAGATAGGTCTGCACAAGATGACAAGAAATTTCAGTTCACGCGTGGGTATCTTGCATACAAAATAAAGTATTAACGAACCTAAGAATGGCAACAAATTCTCCACTCACATCTGCTATAAGTCAAGTCTCTCAACTGTCTCTTAAGGACCAGCCAACATATGATTGAACAAATGTAACGATTTCTTAATATAAATGAACATCCATCCTTTAGAAATGCAGAAACGGGTTTAAGGAATTACAAAAGTATTCTTCTCATCCTTGGACAATTAATTGGTAATAACAAGCTTTGATTTGTCTAGCATCCAAAGTCCTTCATTTCCCCCAAGCCTGGCACAGCTTTGTGGATATCACTGTTCAAAATGAGCCAAGCAAAGAAGCTGCATCGAGATGCCTCCACAGTGAGTTTCTGAAAGGCTGAATGCATAGAAAAAGGAGAACATCTGCAATGCAAGTCCTGGAAACACAAGAACAGGACATGAAATCATCAACAAAGAAGCTAGGAAACCACTGATACACAGTTTGTCCGTGTAGTTACATCATCTAATTTGTTTTCAAGATACTCAAACAACCTTGAACAGCTCCAGATAAACTGATTTAATCAAGTCCAAATGTTTTCATTTAATCAAAATAATGTGTAACAAAACAAATTCCAAACACCTAAATCCTCCTAATCCTTAAAAAATAGTCTACGCTCACCCAAACAAGCCCTTAGGATGGATGGAAACTCCCTTCCTGTAACCAGTGTTGAAGAAAATTAAGACGGGTTTTGAAATGTTCCTCATCTGATTCTCCAAATTTCTTTTCTTTTACACCTCAGGGAACACGTGAGTTTGTCTCAATTTTCTTCACTACTCTTCGCCTTTTCTACTTACATGCTATCAACTGTTCAAGTGTATGCACTATTCAATTACATCAACAGGCTCTCCAAGGAAAAAAACAAACTGCTCATTAGATTACAGTATTTCCACTGGATGCATCACAAATCTGCAGATAAATTTTTGTCTCCGAGTACTACAGTTATCCAGCATTACTATGTGACCCACAGCTGTTTGGGCATCTTTCATCCTTGCTGTTACTAAGCACACAGAAAGTGCAGGGACTAGCATGCAATTCTACCAAACAATTAATTCATAGGAAAGAAGGGATGGCATTCATTGAGGGGAAGCACTGCCATATGCAACATTCTTGTAATGTGGTGCCTCTAAACACCATATGTTTTAGGTAAAAGGTGAAACCGAGAAATGCTATGTACAGATCTGTGCAATTGCTCCAAACTTATTTCTACTTTCTAATTGCAGAAATTCCAAAAGTAAGTCATAAAAGGCATGGAGGCATGAGCTACAGTAATGATGCTACCATCCAGTTTAGACTCTTCCCTATTCCCTTACTTCCCCTCCATGCCCCCCCAGCTTTCTTGTTGTCCCTCAATTTTCTAACAAATACTTCATCCTAAATGGTTTTCTCTTCAGATTCCTGGTTGTAATCCAGGTGTAATATAAAAAGTTGCAAGTTAAGTAACCAAATAATGACATTTTTTTTTTAAGTAAAATTAAGATAATCTTGATATTACAAACTTGTGCTGTTGGAATTGGCCTTGATTTAATATTATAACACGTCTACGCTCACCTCCGCATTTATCCTTATGTTCGTATTTTGACAACTTTTAAGAGAAACATTCTATTGTATTAACCAAACACCATTTAAAAAAGTAAATCTGATGGCAATAGCTCCAGCAGCAGATGAAAAATGTTTTTTTCTGCTCACCTGTTTTCCTGAAAACAGGAAAGTGATGGCCTGCTCACGTGAATAGCCTAGTTACCACCCACAAATCCCCTGTTACATACCACTGCTATTCACTGATCCAAACAGTGAGGAAAGCATCAGATTTGGTTCCAGACATATACAATCCTGTAGAAATGGCTACTCTCTGCTACTGCTGAAACAGCAGTCAGGGTATGTGACAAATGGCAGTATTGCGTGTGGGATGAGCCTCCCCATCACAGCCTTTTTAATGAACTCTAGTATTGAGCAAAGAGGGAAAAAGTTTTTGAGGCTCTTCTCTGGTTTCCTTTTCTGAATGCAATCTCGTGCATAAATAATGGCTTAAATAATAAGGCAAGAACTCAGGTAGATTAATAGCCTCTAATATGCATAATAATATACAACTGTATTTTGAAAGATGCTTTTAAAATGAAGAGCGTTGCTGTAAAATCAGCACAGGAAAGGTAGGTAGAACAACAGTGCACACTTTCTCAGTTGGGTACACCAAAAAGATACTAAGTGAAAAAAAACAATGAAAGAGTTGTCATATATAAATCTGTCTAGCAAATAATTTAATTTGGTTTATTATTAATTTAAGCAGTTTTAAATTAGCTTACACAAATATATGTTCCCCCGAAATAGCATGAATTTAAACATATAACATTTGTACAACAAATAATTTTTATCAGTAGGAATGACAGACAATAGAACAGTATAGGTAAGGGGCATGCTTCAAAGAATATCTTTACTTCAAAGTACACTTTATTATTGGAGGCTGTTTTTATCAGACTTAATGAATACCATTTGCAAATAAGAGCACCAAAATCTAGTTTGTTTATATACTCCCAGGATTTTGTTTCTCCTTATTCTGTGCTTCTGTAGTTCTAACTATCATCAACATAATATGTTCAAAGCTGTTATGCACATTCCTTTGCATATGAACTCTCAAGTCTTAATCTTCTGAAAAAACGCAGTTGTGACTTCAGTGGGTACATTAACATTCACATTTGTTCTGTGAGAAAAAATAACTAAAAATGTTCAGAAGTGGAAAAAACCTACTTTACGCTGTTCAAGATGCTATGTTCTGTTATGCCAGACTTTTGACTAGTAAGTGATACAGAGGAGCTACATCGAATGTGGTCCCTTATACTGTCACCTTCACACTGTTTATCAGTAGGTGTGTAAGTATTGTAACAAGGATCTTATCGAAAAAATTTTTACTCTGAATGCTGCAATACATTAATAGAAATCATCCTAAAAGGCTGAACATGATACTGAAGGCACTTTAGATGTTTCCTCTGGAAAGAAATAAGACATGCAACAGCGCAGGGAAAAATTTCAAACAGGAACCTACCTCAAACCTAATGGTATAAGAAAAAACATGCAGCTACTAAACTGGGTTCTCAGCTATTATGACTTAACGCGGTCTCTGACTTCATTAGAATTTGTCTTACATTTTTAAACTATTACTACCAAGGGACCTTTTACAAAGTAATGCACCCTCACTTGGAAATGGGATCATAAATACTGCTGTTTATCCAGATAAGGAAACCAAATTATTGCCTAAGTAAACAAGATTTGTGGTGTTATTCCTGACTGGATAATACATGTTTTTGGCGGGGGAGAAGTGGGGAAGTCTCAAAGAAAATCAAGAGAGCTCACCACAAAGAACAGTCCTGAAACAAGTTTAACACTTCCAAAATACAAACAATCTTTTTTGCATATAAATGTTGTTTTCTGTAGGTAAAATTATTTTCTTACATTTAGACTGTTAAAACTATTAAACATTCCCTCCCTTCTGCAACACTAGGGATAAATGCAGAATGATGGCACCTCTCAGGGATTATATATAATATTGCTTTGTGAGAGGCAGGGTTGATTAATGCTAAGCTGCATTACAGGGGTCATTTTGTTGGTTTGCAGTTGAGCACACATGACATTTCAAGACTGTAAACATTAAAGATGTAAGCAAACATCAGAGTCCAAGGATGAACTCAACTAATAAAGAATTCTCAAACGAGAGAATGAATCGCATTTAACTAACGACAACTGTCTTTACTCTAACCCAACTGCAACCACATTCAACTCTGTCAAGAGCACCAAAGCAGCAGGTTGCCTCTAAAAACTGCAGAGTAAGGAGATCAGTGTACATGCCACACACAGATGTATGCACCTTCCTTTTATATAAAACTTTACCCATAAACTACTAATAAGGATACATGAGGTTTAGCATGATTTTTTTTTTGCTGCAAAGAACATCCTAAACTTCTAAACATTATGAGAATGTGGGGCTTTTAAAAACTGTTTGCTTTATGGATAAGATAAACTGTCCTATAAATGCATCCCTCGTATCACGTTATTAAAGAACAGATGAAATATTCATTTTTCAGTGTGAGGAATCCAGGCAGAACTATTAAGGGGAAGACAGTTTTAGCCTCTATCTCCTGTGAGGGTGTAACACAGCATTTTTTTGCCAATTTCCATAGACATGCTGTAAAAATGGTATGCCTGAGCCTTTTCTGAGATGGGCTAAATGTTGTTGAGGATGAGATTCTCATTTCCTCTACTTAAAAGGCTCATCAATGTAACTAGAAAGCTAGAGATATCTCTTAGACTGTGAAATTGATAGATGTTTTTGAAATCTAGTTTTGGTTGATCCAACATGGACCTACATTTCTAAAGAAGAGGAAAGAACATTGCATCCTTCTCACAAAGCCTGAGATTTCATCCTTTCAGCCCCTTGTGATAGTGATCAGCTCAAGATCACTATCTTGAATTTAACAACTCTCATGTACAAGATGGTACCTACATCTACTTTGAAACCATCTCTAACAAGTAATTCTAGTTACTGACATTCCAGAAAGTAACCAGGCATTTCTGTATGATGCACATATGTTGGACAGATTGTTTCCACACACAAAGCAAATAGTTGTTGAATCCTTCTTCTTCTATCAGCAGTAACAATTTAATAAATGTGTCTGTCGTATATTATCTCTTGTACCATTACTGGACTTATCATAGAATACTTATTGTCTACCCTGGAGTATTTTTATGTGAATTCTTTCTCTTTACCAATTTTCTATATTTAATAATTTCTAATTTGTACTTATCACTATTTTGCCCTCTTCCATTTGTCATCAGTGATCCCTCCCATGTCCCACTCATCATTAGAAAGTTAGGTTGGTGTCTTCCTTCTTCCTTGCTGAACTCAGTAGAGTTGAGGATGACAGAGTAGAAGAGCAAGTAGTGGTCACTAAAGCCATGTGGACAGGCATGATTTTACACTTTAAAATATGCTGCTAAGAATCCTAGGAAATTGCTCTTGCTCTAGAAGGATCCCTCCTCTCAATAGAAAAAGTAAAGAAATTCCCAAACAGCCTTCCCTTTCTGTCACTCTCCCTACTCCAAGAAATGCCATAATGCACATACTACTTGTTTTTTTAAAAAAAGAGACATTGCACTAAGGAAGATCAATAGCTGTCATCATACCTATGGCTATCTGATGATTCATCAATTCAGTTATTGTAAAGTCGCTGCATGTTTACATTCATGAAGAAAAACCTTACATATATACTATGTGTCTGTTGTCTGTATATGGTCTGCCATGACCATTTACAGGCAGCAGCCATATCACTCTACAAAATAAACTCTATCTACATTTTTTCATAGATGAACATGCATTTTCTTTGCACTATACACACTGACAACTTAGTTCCAAAATTGGAAACTATAGCAGTTGGGTTTTTATTTGGTTTATTTTTTGTTTGTTAGTTTTTTAATTCTATTAAAGATCTAGAATAATACATCAAAAATAAACAGAAAGAGAACATTAAAAAAAAAAAAAAAAGCCCCCTGCTAGAATGTCTAGCTATTCTCTTAAAGTTTTCACTGTTGTTCTCACAATTTTGGAAGATGTATTTCTTGAAATGAAACTGTACTTTACTAGTTCTTCTCAAACTCCTCTATGTATCACTATCAGCATCAAGCTTTAACAAATGACATAGTACCTTAGAGCCTAATTGGAGGAATGTCTATGATGCTACTTAAGGCAGCACTAAATGGCAATTACCAAGGAAGGCAAGTAGAAGAAAGCAGCTCAAAATTAGATCACCTACACCTTCAAGTATTTTACATTTTCATATCCCCCAACAGCAAATTTTCCATTTAAAACTCATTCTCTAGCTCAGATGGTAAGTACAGGCTCAGCTTCTGGGATGATCATTATTCTCCATGAGTAACTGGGCTTTATTTGAGCTGCTGAAAGGCTGTCTAGAGATTAGCATCACTTAATGGTAGTGTCAACTCACTGTAAATAAGGTGCAGTAAGTGTAACAAATTAGGTATATGCTAGAAAAGAACAACTGTCTACTTATGAAAAAGGGGGAGGGATGCTGTCTTCACTGGGGATGGAAAGCTGTGAGACCCAACCCAAGGAAAAACAGAGTCAAGTAGGCATTGCCTTAGTTCTCTGTGTCTGCATCAGAGCAACTTGAACAAATTTCTAGATCTCTATTGCCTGTAACAAATTTCAACATGCACCTCATATGTAGATGCTGATGTTTAAGCTGTCTCAGTCTACACACTTGTCCCACTATGTCTCAGTTATTCATTATAAAATCATACCAGTGGTGGGGTATCAGTCATTCTTTAATGGAGGCTACATTGTCAACTATGGGAGATCCCAATACTGAAAACTGGTGAGCAGGTTCAGATCATAAAGGACAAGGCTGTAATATGTTTTTGAGAAACATACATTTGTTGAGTGAGTATCATGATCAGCAAGAAATCCAGAATGAACATGCACATGATAATTTCACTGTACTACTCATATGGCTTCCTCAGTTTTAAACTTGGCACTTAAAAACATGTATGGAAGAAAAGCTGGATGTTGGTGACGTGAAGATGTGCATGCAAAGTCAACCAAAAGACACCCTAGATGTGAGTCCAAAGGGCATGGGAGTCTTATAGGACCTGTATCACATCCTTCCAAGCTCATGGGATAAGTCAGCTATCCTCACACATGTCAAATTCAACCATAGGCCTGTGTGTAGGTGACTGAAATGAGCACCATCTGACCAAGAGGTGCCAAAAACCTATTAAAATATCACAGTTTGGAAAGAATGGGATGCCTGAAAAATATTAGAATATTGAAATGCTATCAGAAAAATAAAAAGCATGCTCAATCATCAAAAATACCCTAAAGCTGTGGGTACTCAACATAAAAGGGGTATAGCAAAAATTATGGTAGTTGAGAAAAGACTGATAGGAGGATTCTGGCTCACTAACAGCTATGATGCTCACAGTCACTCTTTGCTAAATCTGCTTCTAATATTCTCAATATCTGAGATGATTCAGACACTATTTTTAGATGCAAAAGGATAGACAGTGTTAAGGGATGACTCACTCCTGCCCTGATTACATTTCGTGAATCCATTGATTTTATTAGAGTTGATTCCTGATATACTGAGTATAACACAAGAGTTAGGCCTAGAATCAGTACACTAAGAGAAAAAAAAGCCCACTAGTTGCTGCTTATCAGGAATTAATGCATAACAAATGGCCAGTGTCAGATCTTTGATAATGATGCTAACACATACAGAAAAGCTACTCCAGGCATTTCTTCAGATTTCTAGTGTGTTGATATTAATTTTCATCGTTGTGCAAGACATATGCAACTGAAACAAAACCTCCAGGGAAGGCTGGGTTTGAAAGTGTACAAGTTAGCAAAACTTTTTTAAAATCATCATTCTTAAAACTATGTCCTGCAGAATACAAAATATAAACAGCTTACAAAATAGTATGTTGCAGTATAAAGATTTTATAGGTATCATTTTAAGCAGTCCCAAGTAACTTATTAATTGCTATTGTCAAAGGGGGAAAACTGAAATCAAGGTGCCCAGTGTCTGATGAAAACTAACCCTTCCTATGTTCCCAGTGCTTTTAAGGCTCTTACTCCTCTGTATAGTGTACGTGTGCCTGAGCATGTGTAATATAAACATGTATTAGTTAATGTTGTAATGTACCTGTTTTCAACAGACAGTACAAGAATTCAACAGAAGGACAGATAACAACAAACAAGCAACTTATTGCTACAGGATCCTTCCAGGCTCTACTCTTCCCTTCTAGTGTCAGCTGAGCAGCATTACCCACCTTTAAGGACTACAGGATTAATGAGTAACTTGACTACAATGACACTAAGCTGCTATTGCTCATGCACTGTTACAATATGAAATCACTGAACTGATCCTCTGCTCTGACACCATTATCCTATTAGGTTGTTTCCAAAAAACATGCTGGACTCTGGCATGGAGTAAAAAAGTAGTAACAGCCAGTGGTGTAAGGCAGAGAAAAGACCTGCTCTTAGACATCGAACTAATTGGTTACCATCAGACAAAACAGCAAAATATTTAAGCAATTGGTCACGCCTCTGCTACAGGAAGGCTCTGCAGATCACACAAGCAGCAAAGCTGACACTGGCCAGGGACATCAGCATCCTTACCATTTTTGACAACTGAATAATACCAATTTAAGCTGCAATTCATCCCATTTAAACTTTTGTGCCTTCTTGAGCCATCTAACTTAGGAGTGTGGTTACCTGAGGTCTCCCATTCTGTCAGTGAAGCGAGGCTCACCCAACAGGCCATTCAGGCCATCTGTAGGCCAACCTGCCATAGAGGTATCTCTCATCACCAGCTATCGGGCTCCTGACTCAGACACCTCAGTAAGATTTGGTGAGTGGGATAAACCCCCAAACCTGAGATCCAAAGGGTCTACGAACACTGATCTACTGTATCCCATACCACGAGACATTCTCCAATAACAAAACTATGTTGAGAATAGAAAAAGAAAAGCCACAAAAACTGTAGTAGTTACAAAGATTTCCATCATTTCCAAATATCAAACTGCTCTCTGATTACTGTAACATTACCACAGTGCTCATTTCTTTGTGAAAAAGTTTACAAGAAGAATAAAGAAGAAATAGATTCTTTCAAGCGGATACCCATTAACATACAACTAATAGCTCATAATCCAGACCTTCCTGGACTAATTAAAAACCATGAAAAATATAAACTAAGATTTTCTGGCACTGGCTACATCACAAGAAATGGGAAAGTTTTCTAGGGAGTTGACCTTAAGGAGGTGGCACAATATGAGAATATTGGGAAAGATATTATTCAGAGTTTGAGTAATAAATTAGGTCATAGGAGACCAGTGAAAAGCAAGAGACTCAAATCCTGGAGTTCTGAAGGAGGAAAGGATCAGAGTCAATGCTAATGAGCAGGAAGGATAAATGTTACTCTGCAGAGAATGTACAGTTGGAAATCCATTACAAAACACACGACTTCAACACTTCTCACTGTGGTTAACAACACATAATAGTTGTATAAATTATTGTATAAGCTGTGTAAACCTAAAATACAGTCAGCATTCTGACTGATCATGTCCAGTTCCAAGCAATTAAACGGTACACTCAACTCCCCTAAGCTGTGTACAACCCCATTGACAAGCTTCACACTGCAGTGTTGTACCTGATCCTGTGCGCTGAAATATGTGCAAGTACAAAAAAACCCCTTTGCCCCTCCCCAGTGTCACAACAGGCATTCTTAGACGTATGTAACTTCTGATTATATTGAAAAAAGGTGTTCTAGCACCTACATATATAGCATCTAACATAACAGGCTGAATTTAGTATAAACAAACAATAAGAGAGTCACAATGGACTCATATTAACTACAGAAAAATAATATTACAGTCTATGTTATGAAGTTGGTCTCCTTTGTTTCCTGTTTCCCTATACCAGCAGTCTCCAAAGCAGGGTGTGCTCACCCCAGGCAGTGTGCAAGACAATCTACTGGGATACTGGGTAAAAAATATGTTTTGTATCATTAATAAATAAAATAAATTTTCAAAATAGAGTTTACTTCATCTTTATTTCATCCATTTTCAATACCTATTTTATATATGCTTTATAATGTGCATATATATAAAGTAGTAAATGTATATAATTTATAAACAAAAAAACATATATTGGGGTGCCTGCTCAAAAATTTTTCACCAATAGGGATGCAGGATCTAACAAGTTTGGAGACTGCTACCCTATACAATCTACAGACAAAGGCAGTCCCTATCAGAAGTCAGAGAACTCCTCTTCCTAAATTATGACATGAAAAGTTGCTGAAAGTTCCCCTAAACTTGAAACATCAGAATAATATCAAATATAAAAATTTGACTTCATAGCTCAATTTATCCTCTTTAAATTAGACTAAAAATACAACCAACATGACAAATTAACAAAGTATTTTGCTGAATAAAATACAGATGGAGAAATACTCTCCATGATTGGGTTTTAAAACACAACTGCCTTCCTGGGCAATCAGCAAATACCCAATTTTCCTTCTATTCACTAACTGGCATCTCTCAAGACTTTGTAAGAGGTTTGTAAAAAAAAAAATAAAAAGTTTACAATTCCCATGGGCTTCAACTTGATTCACATTTGTAAATCCCTAGTTTAAAATTCACAGTTCCCTTTTAACAGCTCAGATTTTTTATGGAGAGATAGAAAACTCAAAGAATTTAAATGTGTGCATAATGAAGATATAACTCATGTTCCAAAACAGAGATCTAGAAATCTCTGTGCCTCTACACTACAAAACTGGCCTCTCAATTACAGTGATACTCATATCTAAGAACTAATTAGAGGTGGAATGGATACGTGAAAGTTATACAGGTGACACTGTGCAGAGACAGGGGAATTATCTGGAGCAGAATGAACAAAACCAGAACAGGTGGACAGGCTAATGGGGAAAGACTGTGATCAGTGGAGCAGTGATAGCTGCTTGCTTCCTTCTGATTGCATTATGTCCAAAAGGATACATTCAATACAAACTCATTTGCTAAGAAATCTATCCATGATAAATGCCATATTTTATCCAGTGAAGAAATTTGTCACTCTTCTGTGATTGCATAATTCAAAGACAACTTTGCTCTTTTTTAAGCCAAAGTTGGCATATACTTGATCTTAAGTGAGGCATGTGCAAAGACATTTGGCTTAGCAATAACAAAATTATAGCTGTACAAGGTAGTGTGTTTATTTGAATATGCAACAATGTAATCACTCAAAAAAATGCACTCTTAGTTCTCTTTTTACAGTACTTGAAGTCAGATGTACATAAACTAATCCCAATAAATTAAAACCATATATAGTAAAATAAAGCATTATGCATTTTAACTTCGTGTTCTGTTTTGCTTTAACTTTGAGGGAAACATACTCCATGTGTTTTTGAATGGCTGCAGGTGTGGATTTTGTACCATTTCCATTTGTGGTTTTTCCTATGATTGCACATCCAAAAAACTGTGTTCTCTGTAATATACAGTTTGGTGAGTGCTTTGAGAGCAGATGGTCTTTTGCTTCACAGTGATGGTCTGAAGTCCTTAAGGTGAGCAAGGGAGTAGAAATGAGTTGCTAACAGGCTTGTCTCACTTCAGCCTCATTAAAATCATCTGGCTAAAGAATGTATTTTCTTTAACTTAGCATCTGGCCTCTGTTAGAATCAGAGGGAAAGATGTCAAATTTGAATAATTATTTTAAGATTATGAAGAAAGAGCTCACAGATGCTGTAAACTGTATGGTAGAAACCAGAACTATATTTTGATGGCAAGTGCTGATAAATACATGGGGAAAAGAAAGCATTCCTTCTGAACAGATATCAACAACAACACAATCCTTAAGATATATTTGGTCTTTGTAATTTGACTACAGGTGGCCAATAACTGAAAATGCATTAAAGCCCTAAGCACACATGACATCATACCCAACCTCACAACAATTCCCTATGAAGACCAGTGAAGCTGTAGGAGAAACACTAACTTTCACTCAAATTCAGTGAAACAAGAAATAAAGGGTTCCTAAAAATCTGTCCTTCTTCCAAAGGAAAGCACACAATAAAATATCCTCTCACCCCCAATAATGGCCTAAGAGAATTACAGTTGTGGACAGCATGGCCAGGAGGAAGGACAAGTGTGCAGGCTATATGAAAAGGGAACAGAAGAAAAGGGGAAGGGAATGTTAAAAGAAGAGACACTGATGAGCGTTAAAGAGTGACATAAAGAGGAAGAACAGAGCAATAATTCTATCACCACCTCTGCCACAGTCATCTCCTATGGTCCTGGGAAAAAATTCTTAAACTCCCCTTGATCTCCATCTACAGAATACTATTTTCCTGTTTGACACAGATATTGCTAAGTGCTCAGACACAGAATTTTTGCACTTCCACTGCATAGCATGCAACTCTTTTTAACTTCTCATTTCTAACAGTTTGAATGAAACGCTTTAGATGATATGCAGGGCTGCAAATGAACAGTGAATATAAACCTAAGTATTAAATGACTGCTTCCTGAAGTTCTCTCATTCCTGTGCAATGAATGAGGCGGGGAATCTGTGGGAAAAAATAGAGTGTAAGTCTATAATTAAATACATATGCACCATAGCGAAAAAGATAAAAGAGCATGAAGAACATTAATTTGAGCATTTCATAATTCCTTAGTGCTTCATTTTACAGTTACAAATTAGTCACTGTCCTCCCACTCCTTAGAGAGAGAAAATTCACTTCAAAAATAGGTATTTTGGAATGTGGAATAATTTTGAGGAGAAACAGGACACATCACCGAGTAACTTCAACAGTGAACCAGACAGAAACTTCCTATGTTCTTATATACACATCCTTTCCTATCTACATATATTGACCCTGCTTTACAAGCCTCTGTAGATGACATCAGGACTGAAATAACCATACAAACTGTGCATGCATCAATACAACAGAATGATGAGAATCATCAGTTCCACAGAAGTTTCCACTCAGATTAAATGCTTTCATTCTCCAAGCCAATGAAACATTAGAGGTTGGTTAGTTTCACTGTGCAACATATCCCATTCACAAAATGAAACTGCAAAAAAACCCCAAAGTTTCACTGAAGCAGACTGGCAATCAAGGAGATCCTTCCTTTTAAATACCAGGCTTTCATCACCTTCAATTGAAATGCTAGAACTCTTCATAAGAACAGTCAAAATCTCAGCTACCTGAAAAGCTACACTTCCCTCAGTCTGTTTCTTGTTGTGGGTTTTTGTTTTTAATGGCTTATACATATCTAATAAAATTTTCAGGAAATGGTTTTTGTTCCTTGTCTGGACTCACTGGTACTAAGTTTTACTAAGTTTCAGCTGAAATGACAAACTGAGCAAATTTTAAGAATCTGAAATAACCCATGGAAAAACTTGAGTAGTTTTAGTACAGGCACTGCAATTTATTACCTCTGAAAATAAAAGTGTTTAGAAAGTTCAGCACAAAGTTTAAAACATACACAAAATTTTACTCTGGTTCATTATTAGAAATAATGGGTTAAGAACAAAGCAAAGTGATAGCTAACTGCAATCTGTAATCAGAGAATATAAATTCAATCTAGTGTACTAGAATGCTGTTCCTGCAACAGAAAATATGTTTAGATCTAACAACCTAAAGCAGTTTCCTAATTTCCCCACTCATAGTAGGTATCTATAATTAGTAATAGGAGTTAGTTTTCCATACAGGGCATGTGAATTTACCTTTTCTGGCTTTAGGAAGAACAATTACTTTTAAAAAACATACTGAAAAGGTGCTGTTCACTGCTTTAAGAATGTATTTTCTGACACGACATTTTTTTTTCATGGTTGCACTTTTAAAATGTCAGATGATCAGAGATAAGAATTTTCACGCATTTTGGAAAAACAGTAAGTAAACAAGTTTAGAACAGGAACTTAAAAGCAAAAAGCACAAGCAAAATATAATACAGATGTTAAAAATATGACAAAAATGAATTCTCAGAAGACCCCAATTACTTCTGCTTTATGTATGAGGAGACATCTCTATCAGGACAAAACCAAGCTAATGAGAGGCACTAGTTAGAGAACACTTAAAAATATTTCAGTAGGATATATATTTTAAAACCCAACTCAAAAGCTCCTGAAAAACTGCAATGAGTGAAAGAACTCACTCTACAGGTGTAGGGCCTCTCCTCTGCAGCTATTAAGAAGTTCACTCAGCATTTTTATTTTTAACTGGAGAGCCCTGAAGTCACAGTTTAGATCTCTTTCTTATTCCTTTCTTATTCTCATTTCTGTAAAAATGACGATACTTAAAGATGTGGTGAATTCTTTCGGTCTTTTAAAGCTAATAGGGAAGATAGATAGTTACAGTTAGCTTAAAAATCCCTATACATGTGTAGTGACTTGCTTTCATACATTTTAAGACGTAACACTCCCCTGTCTTTCCATCAAATACTACTATGAGCTGCTTTTGTTGAATATTTCTAGCAGCTTGTTGTACATAGTGCATCACGAGCTGCATGGCCTGAGGCCAGGAAGGAAGGTGTCGAACACGTCTTCACAGGTCGATTTCCACTCTCCAAGTTTTCAAGTATTTGAGAGAAGGTCATGTTACAGCACAGATTTACATAGCAGACAAATTACATGACTGCCTGTTCTCAGCATTTCATAATTTCAATAAAAAAAATTAGGTCAAATGAAGGGGGGGGGAGAATAACCCTATCCTTTCACAGCAGTCAGAAAATTAAACAAAAAACTTAGCTGTGGTTCTTGCCAAAACATTGGTAAAAATCTGCATTGACAGTAAACACAATTTTAAAGTATTTGATTTACCATTCCTTTACAAAATCCTTTTCTTTTTTAACGCCTCAAAACAATCATAAACAAAATGTGCTGTATTGCTCTTTTAAAACAATTTTGTTATCATCAATCCGAAGCATATATATTTTCAGAAACAAGCATATTATCAAGGAATGTGTTATTAATTTCAAGAGCTTTCACCCACAGTGCGATAGTCTAGTAGGAGTGTTAAGAGAGGGAACTGCTCTTTGTATTGTCTGGATGGATGAAAAGAAAAATAATTTGGAATAGCTTTCTCCCCCCACTCAGAGCCTGAAATACAGTGCACTTTAAAAAGGGCAGTACTGCCCAGTTTCAGTGCTGCCTGACATTATGTTTATACTAGATGGAGACTGAAATTACAATGTTCATATCTGGCATTCTTTGAACACAAATTGACAAAATAATTAAGTTTTAAGGTTTTTTTTTTCTTTAGAAAACGATACTATGATATTTTCAGGATAACAACAAAATACTTCCCAAGAGCAGTTAAGGATATCAGAATGTGAAACAACAAATTTAAAAGTGTTTAGGTATGTATCCATATATCTGTATTTCTAATACTAATTTCTAGTACTAATATTTGCACACAAATTCCTACCAACATCATATAGTGTACAGTTAAAATATGCTAATCATTATCCTAGACACCTTTCAGGATTTGTTTTGACACAGACAAGCAGTTGCAGGGTATAGACTGGCATAGTGCTGATACTCTTACTGAGAAAGTAGAAAGAATAAACAGAGAAATGACTTCAATAACTTCAAGTGGACCTCTCAGCAGTAAAAAAGTTTTAAGCTGATGTACTTTTAAAAAGGATTGTAGTTTTAAGGAACTCCCGAGCAAATTTTTGAAGACAGATTCACTGTGTTATCTAGATTTTATGTGCATTTGATACCTATTCAACAAGCAAAAAGAGAAAAAAGAACTTTTCATGGAATCTGACATTTTCTCTATTTACCAACACAAACTCCGAGGGATGAATTTTACCAAAAGCTTTGGCTTAGCATGTTGTAGCCCTGCAGCTGAAAATATGGGAGTTTTTTTCTATGACACAAAAGGAACTTTTGGAAACATTTCCGAAGGATACCAGAAAGCTTGTCTAACATACAATGGTTCCTACTCAGCACAGCCCTCCAAACAAAGAGTAACAGATGCACAACTGGTATTAATAACAAAACATCTCCTCCCTCTGTTAGTCAAGAGAGGACAGCTGAGGACAAATACAGTTTCAGGGTACTTACCTACTCGGAAGTTAGTGGCTGTCAGAGTGTCAGCAGCATGGCCGTTTTCACTAATGAGGGTGGTGGTATTTCCCTTCTCACAGTTGTTCTGACAGTTGCCTTTGGTACAAGTCACTTTACAGATGCTGGGTGTAAAGACCACCTTGATGCGACCAGTGTGATTTCCCACTGTCAGTGGAGGCAAAGAAAAAAAGAAAAATAAACAGATCACTTTGCTATCCATTGATTTCCTTCAAAAAGTTTTGGGGAAGAAAAAAAAAAAAGAAAAAAGGCGGGGGGGGAGAAAAATGCGACAGGTCTACAGGAGGAGGGCAGTCTGCAGTGCTCTCTCTCATAGATCTCCAGTGGTGTCTCTGAAACAGGAGTAGGAAGCTTAGCAAACAGAACTCCGGGATCCGCTCCAAAACCACATTTAAAGTCAAGTCACTGGAGTGGGATTAGTAATCACAATGCTGCACTTTATTCACAGGCAGACAAAGTGCAATACCAAGGGCATGACAGCTTAAATAGCCAACCCTGACAGGCAGATGTAATGTAAAGAGGCTGGCTGTGCACCTAGGGGTGAATAAACTCTTGTGTCCTCCTGCATACTTTTCCTGTTTCTGCACTTATTAAGTCACTATTTGTAGCTCGACCCTTGGAAATGTTTTAGGCATGCGGCACGTCTGAAAACATCTGTCTCAAATCTCCTGGCACCCCAGCCCGAAGTGGTCAAACCTTGTGACGCAGCTGCCTGGACCCATTTTTTTCACAGTTTTTTGGCACTATTTTTCCACAAGGATTTACATATTATAGACTGAGCTCTGCTGTCAGCCTTTGTTTAAGTAATAAATAGCTCAGAGAAAAGGGTAAGTATCAATTCTTGAAAATACTAGTACTCAGCTCAAAGATAAGAAAAGACTGAATTATCTTTTTATATACTTCCTTACAGTAATTTTTAAAACTTGAATGTAAAGAAGACTGAGCAAACACTAATTTTAAATTAAGCTCATTAGAAGAGCTTCTTGTTACAGAATTTGATTTACCAACAGATGTATTTGATTCCACATCTAACAGCTGAAGAAAAAACAAAAAGAGATTAAAACTCATCATTAGGAAAACGAGGGAAAAAGAACAGATTCCATTTGCAATTATTTAAAAAGAAAACAGTTTGTCCTCTGCACACTTAACTAACAAATTCAGCAAGTTCTTGTAAATATATCACAGCATCTTTGTGGAAACTATTAAGAAATACTTTCATATCAAATCTAACAGTCCCAAGAAATGATGCACAGAAAGAAAAGAATCTCCTCCTCTCTCATGTCATAGAAATAAAAAAGTTGCTGGACAGCTGTCTAACCTAGTTTATGAAATACCCTCTGGACAAACATTTTTTTGAAAATCTCAAAAAACGAAGAAAGCCATCCCACTTCAAAAGAATATAAGCCTTCTTATTTCTGGCTCTTCATAAAGAAATGAATTAAAGCAATTGTGCCAACTGTTTTGTCTACAGTAAAGGCATTGCTCTATTTGAACAGCAGCTGTAGTACAGATGCTCCCACCTTATCCTCCCTAAACAACAGTTAGAAAAAGCACAATCCAGACAGATGCAGGAATATCATACTTGAATTAAAGGCTAGTATTGTGATTTTAGTTGATTTAGAAGGCACCCTGGATTCTCGGATGACAAGCAATTCTTATGAAAATTATTAATACACCTTTCCCAGTGAAGAGACAGGGCTTGCGAATTGTTGAGGCTAGAACTTCTAAGCTTCCCTTTTGTTGAGCATAGCTTCTCAAGCAATACTGCCATCTTTGTATTCTATTTGCAGTTTTATATATATTTTTTTTCCTAGAAAAGCCCAATCCATTTTATATTTTATATTTTCAAATGTTTTCGTAACATTTTTCCTTTAGGATATGATCTAATTAAAAAAACATGGTTAGTTGAGTCACAAAAGTCAGTCCTGCCTACATTGTAAAAACCAGTATTGGGGGACCCACAGAGGTTTTCCAGCTTAGTTAAAAAAACAACCCAAAAAACTTTGCCAGTATAGATGGAACTAAACCATTACTTAGTTTTCCTTCACAGTATCCCACACTGCGTTAAGTCCCAAGCTATAGCAAAATTTGGACACAATGTTTGTAACAACAACAACAACAAATCATATTTTTAAAATAATTTTTATCACATAGTTCAGATTTTACCAGAAAAATTCCGTAGCATAATTTTTTCGGTAGAAGAGACACCTTAGTATGAGACTGAATAGAAATTGTGAATTTGCCTCTCACCCCTTTGGGTGAGAAAATGTTATGATGTAAGTTTGGGAGTAAAAACATGGGAACAGCAGTTGAACAGTACCTTCAAAAACATAGGCCAGTATCTACAGAGGTAAAGAGTATCCATGAAAGAATATTTAAATGCAGCTCTTCAGGGAAGAAGTCTGAAAAACAATGTGATGCAAGACCTAGCCCCTACAAATATACAAATCATCATTCAGCAATGCTTTTTCTATAAAACAAATTCAGTTCTTACAGATAATCTTCTTTTGCTGGTTGAAAAGAACCAGAAATAAAGACAGCTTCATATTCATGTAACATGGGAAGATTTTCTCCATCTTTCTCAGGTTTATGAAAGCTACAATGAAACTACGGTTTTCTTCTCTCCTAGAAGACCATGGCTTTTAACTTCCTCAGTTCTTCTGGAGATGTTTAGGAAGGATACAAAGCTAATGACAGCCTCTGAGCTAGGAAATGACCAGTGTATGAGGAGGTGATTCAAGGCAGACACATCTTTATCCTTTTCTGCAGTTGTACCTAAGTAGACAGTACTATCCTCACACATCCTAAAGGTTAGGGATCTTAACAGTGAACATAATACATGTAGACTTAAATTGAAAACAGACCACAAACCCTTCACTCCTGAAAAGGAGCTTTTGGCAGAAACTCTGCAAGGTTAGACTCTTGGACTTCCCTGAATCCTCTCTTTCCTGTTTTCTGTAGGTTTTTTGTTGGTTGGTTGGTTTGGGTTTTTTTTTTTGTGGGGAGTTTCTTTTATTTCTCCTCACCTCCAAAGACAAGATGATTTAATTCTAAATGAGAAACTATATCCTTCAATATATCCTAGCTGGTTTGAGAGTATTAATGTTAAAAGCCACAATTTCAAGCTAGAAAAAGCCTATTACTGCTATAGCCTTGACATCTTTCGGGTTTGGGCTAGTTTATATTAAAGGAGGACAGAGCATTTTTAAGGCAGCATACAGATTATGTCCCTCTTTAAACTCCAGAAGCTTTACTGATGATGCCACTGTGACACAGACACAAGATCTGCAACTTAGATTATCTCAAATTCATTTCTGGAAAAAAACGATAGTGCTACAGTACTGCAATACACCTGGAATCATTATTTTATATATATAGACAGAAATGAATCATAAACTCTTCAAAACCAATTTTAAACATGTGGAAATGAAACACCCCACTCTGCTCTTAAGTATAACACCAGACTGAAGAAATACGAATGTGAGACTAGATAAATAAATGAGCCTAATGAAAGAACAAAAGCAGAAGATACAAACACCGAACAAACAGCAAAGCTGAAGAAAAAATGGCAGAACTAGAGATAAACTCAGATTGTTGTTTTAATAAAGACAGCCAGTATTAATAATCCTGATTGTCCTAAAACTTCATCCCTGAGCTAGGCAGCAAATTCACCATGGGAATGCTCAGACAACTGCACCATCATCTTGCCTTGTAGTCCAGGCTCACTTACACCTAAGAACTCCTAGAAACGTTTGTCAGAGGAGATCAGTGGAAGAACCTGAACAGGTTATCCAGGGAAGTTGCGGCTGCCCCCTCCCTTGAAGTGTTTCAGGCCAGGCTAGATGGGACCTTGAGCAACCTGGTCTAGCGCGAGGTGTCCCTGGCCATGGCAGGGGGGTTGGAACTAGGTGATCCTTGAGGTGCCTTCCAACCCAAACCATTCTATGATTCTATGACAATTTCCAAAATATCTGTGAAACATTCTTGAGTGAGATTCAAAAAAAGAAAGATGCCTGGGTAAAGTGATGAGATCCTAGTTGAAAATTGGCACTGCATGTATGTGATTTTCTTTCCATCTCTGTAAGTTACTATGAGATAATATTATGAACATGGCAAGCTCCTGCTGTGATAAATTTATGATTTAACAACTGAAGGAGAAATGGAAAATATAAGCAAAAGGATTTCTTCATAGAATCCCACCTGCCCCCACTGTCCATCAGGACAAACTGATTTGTTTTTTCTGCATTAGCAGAAAAGGTGAAGGAGTTAAAACAAAGCAGGCTGCGGGTTTTAGGTCCAGGTAGTCACAAAAGCTCACAAAGCCATGTTTGTGCAGAGTTGTACAAGGGGAAGGATTCCTCCTCAACCTCCTGGGTCCCTTTGTCTGTAATGCTACTCAGTCTTCATTTCTTTCTAGAAGAATTTCTATAAACACATTTTTTTTCTTGGTTTTATGGTTGTCCTCACAGCTCCAGCATTCTGTGAAGATTTAACTAGACTGTATTCAATAGCTGTAGTGGATGTCAGAAGATTTGTGGCATGTCCATGTTTTGCAGAAAGACAATGGGCTAGTAACAGTAGTGAAAGCAGAACTAGCATTCAGTTAAAAAGACAACTACACTGTACTGTCTCATAGGTCAAGTGGGGTAAAGAGAAGAAAATACTTTAATGTGTTAAAAAAATTATGTTATTTTGTGTAAGACGTTTTTGTGCTTTGCAGTGATCTAATCAAAAGGATTCACAAAAAAAAAAAAAAAAAAAAGACAAGCAGTGGCTTATACTGTGGATTGTGGCTGGTAGAGCTTACACATACCTCTCCCATAATCCTTGCACAAAACTTCCACCTGACTCTACTTTTAGATGGGTTTGTTGATTGTTTTTTGTGGGGTTTTTTTTTAATAACTTCACTTATGATAAATATCCTGAGGCAAATCTGAGGAAACAGAACTGAGCAAACTGTAGGCTTTCCATTAGTACCTCCAAGAATGATATACACTACTCTGTTTTCATGACACCCTACTTGCACAATGAACCCAGTATGTTTTCTTATGAGTATCTACACAGAATCTCACCAGACCTGAAGATTCTATCTTAAAACTACATTCTCTTCCCAAAGACAATACATTGTCTCAGGCAGTTTCATGTTTTCAAATTATAACCAGGATGCATGAGGAGAACTTTGGAATGAAAAATCTATCTTCTCATATCAAAGCTGATAAGTTTTTAAACAACAAATAGATTCAACATTTTAAATTCTCTGATGGCCAACCCCTTTCTTTTTTTTTTAATTAAATGCTGACAGAAAAAAAAGGAAAGCAGCAGAAGGAAATTACTTATTTCCTAAAAGAGGTGTCTCCCAGTTATTTTACCAGTCCACCTGGTTTAGTCCTTACTACTAGATATGCTTGTTCAGCCAAAAAGAAAGCTGACATTGTACAAAAATCAACCACGTAAGTAAAATAGTTAAGCTTTTAGAAATATTGTTGAATGACCTTTTTTACAATTTTGACAATGTATGAGGAAGTTCTGTCTTATCACCACTTAGTCATCAATTTAAAACAAACAAAAAAACCCAAATACCTAGTTTCCAAAGATCAGAACAACTTGAAACTTGCCTATCATCCTCTTAGGTATATCAGAGTCTGGAAGATTTACTAATTCTAAAGAAAAAAAAAAAAAGAGAGAGAAAGATACACACTAGATTCACATACAGACAAGAGATAGATCTTCCTTAAATTTGAGCTTATACATTGAGAAGAACACAGTCTTTGATAGGCATAGAAAGGACTGAAAGAGACTCTTAGAGATCATCTCCTATCTCTTTCCCCAACACAGGATGAAACAGCAGCACTTCACAAAAAGTTTGTCCAGCCTATTCTCAAAGCTCTTCTATTATGCAGATTCCACAGCTTCCCTAAGGAAAGTATTCCAGTGCTTCAGACTCTCTTCTTATAAAGGTATTGCTAATACCTAACCTCTATTTCCCCTGTTGCAGTTCAAGTGTATTATTACTGTGCCTTATCTGCAGCGAACTCTGACAAAACCTTATTCCTCTGTGGATCAACTTCTAACATAGTTAAAGACTGCTAGCATCAATCTCCCTCAGTCTCAGTCTCCAAACCAAAACCATCTAAACCTTTGCAGTCTAACAGGCCATATTTTGCAGATCTCCATTCTTTCTTGTTTTGCTTTCAATACCACTCACTTGGTCCCCATCCTTCTTCTAATATGTTGTCCAAAACTAGACAATACTGCAGCTGAGATCTGATCAGCGTTGGGGAGAGCAGCAGAACTGCTTAATACAGCTTACATAAAATGCTTCTGTTGGTATAACAATTTTCTCCCTCAACAGTGCACTACTGACACTTCATACTCAGAACCAAGTCTGCAGTCTGGGCCAAGGGTGCACAGATCTCCCAAATCCTTTTCTGATCTATTGATATGGATGTCATACCAGTGAAGCAAATGAGGAACATTCTTTCCATGACCTTAGCAGGACTGAACTCAGCCCTCACTCTGCTCTGAGCATGGGAGTAAAACCTTCTGCATTCAAATCTGCATTCAAACCTCGCCCATCGGAAAACCAGGCGGAATATGAGCCTTATTCTTTCTGTAACAGTCACAAGCACAAACAAGTCTGAAAACTGCACGGATTCAAAAAGGCAAGGCACAGCTGCTGGGTAATTTTATTTTTGGCTTCAACATACAATGCTTGTCTTCAGGTAGGGCAGTGCATCTTTGCTTTTTCCAGAAACTTTGTTACAGTACACTTCCACGCCTCACACCCAGTTTGCATTTCACAAGCATTAGGAGAAATTAGACATGGCAATGAAATTAAAAATAAGATTACCCAGCTGTATTTCATCCAAGATCCAGTGCCTTCTCTGATGCTTAAATGTACTCCCCACAGTTCTGCATGAGGTGAGGTGTATATGTGCATACTCAGTCAAACATTTTGAACAAGAAGGCAGTATGTCAAGCTGTACTCTATTTACCATGTCTAGACAGCTATTGCTACACATTATTGACATGTAATTTATTCCAGCATTCCTTCTACTTTATTTCTGTAACTCTATTTTTTTTATTTTTTTCTTTTGCTTTGTATGATCTTACAGGTACTTCATTAGTTAATACAGCTTAACCTTTGATACTTCGTCACTTCACAAATACTCAGTTCCATTGCCTTTATGCAAACCAATGGGGCTTCAAGGAGCAAAACACAACCCAGCTACCTATTACAACAGTAACTGAGCAGTGATCTCCATAGCTTCTTTTTGTTGCCATTCTTATTGTCAGTACTGTTATTACACACACTTCTCTATATACCTATTTCTAACTAGCCATGTCACTACATCTTCACATAATTTCCTCCTCCTGTCTTGTTTAGATGCTCCTATCGCGATCTTCTCCCTCCAGTCAGAAACGATCTCTGACTTCTTGTTTCTATTGCATTCTTGTTTCTTTACCATCTTTTTAAGCTCTGCTTGATTCTTTGGCATCCTTGACAGACAGGCAAAGAAATCATCCAGAAGACTTGATGCTTCCAAGGTAAGGAAGAACATAACTGAAAAGAAGGTATCTGGAAAAGCCTTTTTCCTCCCTGATTATCACAGGCATAGTCTCTTCCTTGGTACCTGTAACAGCAGAAAGAAGAGAGACTTTTCCTCATCACCACCCCCCAAAAACCCCTAAAATACAGCAAAAATTTTGGTCTATGCTAGGCAAGGCAAGTAACCCACTCCTCAATTCTCATAATCTCAGTTTAAGATAGAGATGAAGGTAAACAATGTATTGTTTCAAGTAATTTACTACAGGAAAACTTGCTCTATTCAAGTAGGTTTTCTTCATTAATGTTGGCAGATTCTGACAAACTCTGTTGTCTACTGCACAGGCTTGTTGTGTCTTCTTTTATATGGATGGCTGTCACTTAAAATATCAAAGGAGCACATGCAGGCACAAGTGCCAAGATTGTTTTGAAAGACATTCATCATTTTATTTACATGCCCCCCAGAGCCCTTCGCAGAATTCTCTTACAGACACGTTTTTAGAGCAAGTCAGAGGAATTCACAGTAATTACAACAATTTTTATCTTGTGCAAGTGCATAACATACAAATCACATACATTCAAAATCTGGGATTTCTTGTCAGCAGATTTTATGAATCACCTTGTCTTCCTTGTCTTTTTTACCACTATGAAGATTCTCTATATGCAATCCTCAGGCAATGAACATTCTATCTTCAACTACAGCCATTTTCCATATTTAAAGCAATTTTAAAAACTCTAATCAATAGTTAGTAATGAGAAATATAACTATCATTTCTGTTTACATAGCTTAGGATGCTCCAAGAAAAGATACCAACCCAAATAAATTGAAACTGCAATGTGGGTGGAAATGTTTGATGAATAGCCTCAACTCTATTCAATTAAATTTACTGGGAGATAATTATTGTAATCTGGTTTCTGTTTATTTGTTTTAAAGGTATTACATGTAGACTAGATCCACAAAGGGATATGATGCTAAAAGCTTAATTTTTAGCCTCAAGTTATACCACTAATCAGTCCTAGGTCTCTCATACAAGTTATCAGAGAAGTTATTTGCATGGAGCAAGCACCCTAATGAGCACACTGAACAGCAATGTGCCTAACTCATTAAAAGGGAAGTGCTGAGGACATAAGACTGCTTAGTCAAATCCTTTTTGGGCTCAGACACATTTCTTTGAGGAACTGGGTGACTCGTCACTACAGCTGGGTTCCAAACCCCACCATGACTACATGCTCCTTACGGAGCTTAATCCTGCAGGAGAGTATAACAAGGCTTAGTTGACTGCACTTCTAAGGATAAGCAGGCAGACAGATGCTTCAGCTGCAGGTCTGGGTGGGAATTAAGCAAAACATTAGCACCCAGATGTTCTAGCTACTTCAGAGTGAAGAACTCCTGAAACAGAACTTCAAGCTCTTCAAGAGTCCCATGCTTTAAAGTTAACATCCATGCTTCAGGTTTGGGGCTGGAAACAACTTCAGCTGCAAGTAATCCAGCAGAGGATTCAGGTCCACAAGTGTTTTTTAACTCCCATTCAAGTTACTCAGATTTTTAGGTACCTAAAGTGTATCTGGACCCAAAAGGATTTCACTTGAGGGATAAGGGAACAAAAGCTAAAAAGCCACATTTAGATATTGACAATTGTCTTTATGTCTAGGACAGAAAGCCACTCTACATAATGCTCATTTCAGCTGCAGTGAAGTAGCAGTGACTTCACAGCCCACCAGAAGCAATCCTCTGATTGAAAATTCTGATGGAGGCTACTGCAGGTACTACTTCAGGAATTGCATGCTCCGATAGTGAAGTCAGCATCTTTACACACAAACCTACAGCTATATAGGAGCTCAAGTGGGCACAGAGGAATACCTTATTAGTGTCATTGACACTTCAGTATTACCAGCTAAATGCAACCACTACTGTCCACTCTATCAACGTGCCTCTTTCAAGAAGGTCTGAATTAGGCTTTTATACACTGAGAATGAGACTCATTCCCACCTGATCTCACTCATCTGAGTCTTATGTTGGAAAAGTGTTGCTTCTTTAAAAAATAAATTCTTGAGGTAGACACAGTTTCCCCTTCCCAGCATACGTGAATCCCTTAAATGAGAAACCAAGTCTTGGGTGTAACACTTTAAAAGTGTTTATCATTTCCAGGAAGAACAGGGAATAGAAATTAAATTAATATTACCTGACTAAGTATATTCACTTAACATTCCATTTCCCGAAAGGAAGCAACCCAAAACCACTAAGGAAATCAACAAACTGTAAACAGTGACAAAGGACAGAACGTCATGGAATTAGGCTATAAATGAACTGCATGCTGAATCACCATTAAAAATCTTGTCCCTCAGCACTACATGAAGCCAAGATCTATTTTCCCTCTTAATTTTCTAAAGAGGGAAAAAATGGCGACAGAAATAAGGATGTCACTGATTCTGAAATCTCAGTTTTATTGGGCAAGAAAGGACCTTCTTCTTGCAGTACTTTTTTAGTCAACATTTGTTTGTTCCTTCTGGCATGGGCAACAGCACTGACAGAGAAAAGCACTTTCACATCTCCTGTGAGTAAAACCAGACTTAGCTACTTGCAACAATCAGAACCAATTCTTGGTATCCAAGACTTCTATCACAGCAACTCTGGAGTTAGCTTGGCTAAGGGACTTTTAATGTTTAATTGTGTGAGTTCAATCAGTCTCTATATCCAGCTAAATTACTATTTTTCAAACACGTCATAGAGGTTTTCCCCTACAGAATTTTCTGGAAAGCCTCTTCTCTTTTTCTTCTTGAGAAATCTTTGGTTTTGGAGCCAATTCTCTTTCATCACAGCAATTGAGATGCATTTGTCTCAGTCTGTGTTTTCCCCTAGCTATAACGCATTTTGAACCGATTTTAATTCTGTTTGCCAGGTCATCAATCTGTTTTTCTAACATTTTTCTCCACATTACTGTTTATCAGTCTTGGCCTCCTTATTTTAAAGCATAGAGAGATGATAATTCATTTTTGGGTGAATGTAACATTTTAATTAGTTCCTATAAAAGCACCAGCAGCCTTTGCCTGTCATTCAATTATTGGTGAGCTCAGGGCCATAAAATCTTTTCAGAGTCTGAAGAGAAATATGCAATACTTTTTGGGGGGTGCTGATTTACTGGCCTCCTCAATTGTGAGCCTCCTCAATTGTTAATCATGAAGACAGCTTAGAAAGGGTATTGTTAAAATGCTTGCAGCTATATCAAGAGAAGCAGTCTGTATTTATACAGAGTTGTTCTGTTCCCAAGGATTTCAAAGAACTCCAGTCTTTTATAATTGCTAAATAAACTATGTTCATTTTTTTTTTTCCGAATTTGTCACTCTACTTTTTAAAGCACAAGAAAGTACATGTGCTGCTTGATTTGATAGAGTTAACTGCATTAGCATGAATCTAGTTAAGCCACTTAATTTATATTTGGAGTTTAGCCTCTTGCTTCCAAGTCCCACTGGAATCAAACACAAACTTTAACTGGCTGTTATTGAAAGGCATGACAATTCATAGCAGTATGGATAATGCTTTTAAATGAGAAGGATGCTTTACTAAAATTGTTCAGATTTTGTCATCAAAAAAGCCACAATGTTGTTTGACCCTGAAGCTGGCTGCACCAAATTTTTTTCTTAAACATTTTAGAATGTCCCTGAAAAATCCCCCCTGCCTCTTGAAGGGGAGCAAAGGCTTTGAAGACACATGCAAATGTTTTGCACTTGAGAAAACACAAAAAAAAGTCCCTTACATTTATGCACTTACTCCATTCCTTTATTTGTATTTGATTATGTACAACCTCAGGAGTAAGACATGAATGTCAGCTCCCATGAGCAAGCAAAGTGAATTTGACTCCACATTCCCTCCAAATAGACTGTGGTGTGATTTTTCAGTTATTTCTGCTTGTTAGCCTTCTAACTGTTCACTCTCTTTTCACCCACCTCATTCTGCTGTCTGTAATTTCTTTAATCAGAGAATAAACTTAACATCCCTCCCTTATCGCCAAATTTCCCAAAACTTCTATTTAGAATAGTTACCACTGTTCAACTCTAATATCCATCCATCCATATGTATGCAGAAGTTACAAGGAACACAAAGCAATGCTCTAGCTAAGAGAAACCAGCAAGAGAATTATTTTGCTGTTTATGCAGAGCTGTTCCACAAACAAACACCAAGAAGGGTGGAAAGAACATCTGACCCACTGAAGACCTGAGCAAGCTTTTCCTCTAAAGTCAACAGACACTGAATTGTGGTAGAAAGTCAAATGATACAGATGCACTGATGTGGAAAACAAGTCATTCTTTGTATGCATTTTTTTAAAAAGTAAAATGTATACGTATTTTACAACTGTTTACCCATACTTGCTGATAGTGAAATACTATTATTATGATGTAAGTGTCAGACAGTGAAGTCAGCATGGTGCAATTTCACAAAAATAATTTAAATTGTAATTTCAAAGTGACACCTGTTTTTGCTTAAATCAGTCTATGAAGTCATCAGTGAAACCAGCATGTGTAAATTATGTATGAGCTTAAAAAAAGAACTTCTCTAAGTTATCAGTGTATTATGCTTCCAATAGCAGGAAAGCTATTGTTATGCCAAAACTGTGAGAGTACTCTGCACATCACAAGTCTAAGTGGTGGGACATTTTCTTCTACATTAATCTTATTTCACGTATATAAACATATGTAAAATTGTGTTGTAAAATATGGGGCAATATAATGTATCAATAGGTAGAACAGTTACACGACCTTCATATGATTGTTTCAGCTTCATCTTTACACAAGGATGTTGCCCACAGAACCATGTACAGATTCTAAATGTCTAACACCCGTACACTCATTCTTGTCCAACTTCAAGCCACAGAACACACAACTAAGCCATAGGAGTGTGCTGCAAGCCTGTATTCACTATTATGTAACCTGTACTACTTAGATTTGAAACGTTTTCATTTTCTACCTAAAATAGAAAGGAGATAAGTCTCCTTAATGTATTTTATAAGGAGTTTTGGTGAAGACCAAAAACCTTCCATCTACCTAAATGAAAGGAAAAGTATTTCATACTATTTAAGTGTATAAACTTAACATTCAACTTGAATTGCAAAATTCACATACATTCTGTATGGTCTTCCTGAACAATCAGATTAGGCTCATTTTCCTTCTTAAACATACATTTATCCTCGGGATAACTCTGTTATATAAATATATGCTTTATTTACTTCACATTGTGACATTCCAGCTGTGGGTAAGGTACTCTATACCTACTCTTGAGTTTTCCTTGTGCTTTTAGTGCAATTTCTGGTCACCTCAAGCACTAATTAATATATTTTCACAACATGCCTAAAACAAGGAAGTGGGGGCATCATCACTGTACATATGGGGAATTGCAGCCTGGTAAGAGGTGTGTAAATGTGTCCTACACATACAGCCAACACCAAACAACTGATTTCAGAAGCAGAAATTCCACCTGTTTTCAGCCTGATGGGCAAAATGCACAATGACACTAAAAACAAGCCCTCAACTGTCTCAGGCTGGAAAATGAAGCACATATTTAAATGCATTTTCTGAAGAATCATTTAACACCAGAAGCAGATAGAATGAAACTGAGAAATTCCTAGCCTCTTACTGCTGAAATAAGCAGTTCTCAAGAATAACCAAGTTGAAAGGAATTCCAGAAAGCACACATTCAGTTTAAAATATTATTGCATATTATCTTATACATTTTAAACCAATAGAAACAGCAAAGAATTCCTTTAACTACTTTTCTTCAGCATTACATTTATAAAGCCAGGGAGATCAGCACTGATATTTAGAGGATCCATGCTCAGCTCACACTGACTAGTGGTTACTATTTAACAGTGCCATTAATAAAGTAGTGGAAAACGTCCGAGGTCGCTGTATCTGAATTACTGAAAGTACCGTCCTCCTACTGTCTTATAGACTACTAGGTTGCAAATAGAATTTTACAGCTGAAATTTCTGTGCTGATGCCATTGCTACTGTTAGACTCTTACAGGATTTTTAACCCTGAGGTTTCAAATATTCAGGCAGATTATAGGTCAAATGAACCGGTATGTACTTATAAGAAAGCAAAGCATCCCTTGAGAATTATTCAGAGCTCATGGTGAACTTAAATAAGACATGCTATTTGGCTGGCCTCACCTACACATTACAAGTATTTTTGATGTTTACATTACAAATGTCAAGATCCACATGACTGACAGATCCTTTACAGTTATTCTTTGCTGATCATATCAACTCAACTGCAAGCTTATTTTCATCACTATATATTCAATCTTCCTACTGGTGCTAAACTGTATTTATACTTTCTCTGTAGCTGTCAGCCTATCCAGCATGAGCTATGTTCATTTGCTTGAGAAGGCTCTGAATTTTCAAAGTATTGTCCTTGTTAATTCTGCACAAAGATAGTTGAATGTTAATTTGCAGAAGCTTAAATATACCAGCATAGTGATTAAGTAGAATCAGATAGATTCTTTACAGTGCAGTACCTTTAACAGATTATTTAGAAGCATGCAAACAGAACAGCATTTCAGCTCTAAAGCCAAGAACTTTAAAATTATACAAAGCCATATTTATGGGTCCCAATTTTTCTCTCTCTGTACTGAATGTCATACAAGTCCTTTGGAAAAAGCAATATGGCCATATAAATAAAACTCTATTATAACACTAGGCATAAGGAGACAGAATTAATTATGGAGTAAAATGGTGACCATTCTGAAAAATTGAATGAGTCCATGAACTCAAAAAATGTTTAATTCAAGTTCTTTAACATTATTTCCAGAGTAGGTTTTTGGTTTGTTTTTAAAACTCAAGACTTTTTAAAAACCAAGACTTTTTAAAAATTACTACAAACAACTGTAACAGTCTCCCTCATTAGGTACAATGAAAGAAAATCACAAATCCAGCACTACAGAATGTAAAATTTTTATGTGAACTTTATGACCAATTACACTAGCTAGTCTTCAGAGAAGGCATATTTCCCAGAGCATAAAAGATCAAAATGCTTGATAGTTGAAATGGCTACTGGCAGGTAGTTGTTTCACAACCCATGATGACTTTTAATGGAGGCAAAACGGGTAAAGTAACCTTTTTTAGGCTGCTCAAAAGCCCAGTATAAAAAAATGTCAACACTATCCAGAGAGCTTCAGACTTAGTCCTGCGTCTTACCTCTGAGGCAACATTTAAGTCACAGCAGATCTTATCAGGCGACAAAACCTATCTATCCTTTGGGCATTTTAGGAATCATAGGCTTTCTGATAACAGCACAATGTTTTACTAATGCACTGTTCACAGAGGGACTTCTTAGAATTTGATAACAAATACTCTATGTCTTCAGCTCCTGGCTTTCCTTCTCCTAGCCATGTCCCTCAGAGTACTGTAATTAACAGAGAAGCTCCAATAAGCTAAAAAGAGCTAGAAGCACTGGCTCCTTTGTTTTAGAGCTGCATGGAGTTATCTCCTTATGTTCCAAGAGAAGAAAAAAAAAATCTCACACAACCCATTCATTTAGTGGCAGCTTGGTACTTGCAAGCAACACTGCAACACAGAAGCACAAAGATATTCATACAAATAAACCGTATTTACAGATTTAGAAGGAAAGACTCTTCCCTAATTCCTCAGCAGAACATAATTTTCTGTTGTACAGCAGAGAAGTTTGTCAGAAGACTGCAAGTACCTTAGGTCTCCATGTTAATCAGTCCATTATTTAACTGCAGGAACTTTTCTTCAAATCAAGCCAGCAGACGCTCTGTAATACCTAACCCATAATTCATCAAGCTCTTCATCTATTAAGCCAAAACTTATCCTCACGCTCCCCACACAATGGGGTATGAGCCAAGGCCACAAGCTGGGCACCTACACAATCCTTTTTTATAAGTATGAAGCAGAAACTCTCAGGCAGCCTCCATACTGTGCAGAAGTTCATAAACACATAATAAATTAAATATAGGGAAAAATAGTCACCAACGAGACCACAATCCTGGACTCCAGTTTACAAGAAGGGTATCCATCATACTGAAGGGAACTGCTGTCTTACACTGACTACACTCACAGTCTTGCCTACTCTAGAAAGTGCTCACAAAACACCTTTTATCTGAAGGAAAAACTATCATCTAGAAATAGCATTATAAGATTCCAGCAGTGAATGAAGTTCAATTTTTCTCTTCATCCAGGAAATCTGTTTTGCCTCTCAACAGGATGCAGAATGTTGGAGCATTTGCTAATCTAAGAATTATCTCATGCTTAATTATTTTAACCTTTTTTTATCTTGAAGTATTTACTGTGATTGAAGTCAACAAAAAAAAAAAATGTCAAGATCTTAAAAAAGAGGGGTGGTGCTTTTTGGGTGGAAAGAAGGAAGTACACTTTTTGCAGTTGTACTCACATTGAAAAGGTGATGCAAGTTGATCCTGGCCCAGTCTCAGTGGTAACGAGCCCTCAGTGGACTGTTCTCCTGAAATCACTTTTTTTACTGGATAATATTTGGGTTTGATCACATACTCCTGTGTTTGCCCATGATGAAGATTCATCATCAGTGTCTGAGATGAAAGGGGTATCATCCTGGTTTAGGAAAAAGAAAAAATAGAAGAGATAGAACGACGTAAGAATTAATAAATGAGACTTTCAAAACTACTGATAAAAAATTAAAAAGACAAATTCATCTCTACTCCAAGTTCTCAAAATACAGTTTGGGAAACCTACTAGCTTCCAATTAAGCCCCTGATTTCCCTGATTTTCCCTGCATTTAGCATTTTCATTGTCTTGTCAGTTCAACAAACACCTAACATATAAAGACTACAGGGATTATATCACTTCCCTTTCAACATAGCAAAAGAAGTATCATGGACAGCTCAGAAAACAGGGAGGAATGGGAAAAAGTCCTCCTCAAAATCCTGAGTTGGAGCTCAACTTTGTTAGCATATAGAGCTTTCCAGACTGCTCAGAGAAGCAACAGTGTATTTAAACCTCTCTCCATTTCTTACAACTGTCATTTCACACCAGGTATGTTAAGTAAAACCTAAGCCTAGCTGACATTCCCCCTCTCTTCCCAGAAACCCTGTTCCCTTCCCCACCATTCCCCTCTAGCCATAGAGCAGAACACCACTCCTCTTCCCCTTTTTCAGCCTGTCTCCCATCTCATCAGAAGGTCTGTCTCCGTTTCCTGGCTCCACGTTACCTTCCCCATCTCCTTTCTCTCTGCCTGCACTATTGAACATCTCTGATAAAGGTCCCACAACCACATGGCTTCCTTTCACAGCACAACAATTTCCTCTTCCTGTTAAACAAGACGGTTCCTTCAAGATCACCTATTCTCTCACTGCCAAGCCCAGTTCCTTACTTGTGTTGTTATATTCCTCCTTAAGATCTCAGCTTCTCACTGCACAAGACCTTGCCAATTTTCAGTAGAAATTCCTTCTCCCTCTCAAAAAACCCCATAGTTATTTAGCCACCATCAGCAAGAAGAACCATTTCTTTACTAACAGACAAACTGGCCTTCACTCTTCCATAATGCCACCCAGCAATGCCACCCAGCAATATACAAGCAAGGGAGCAAATTGTGCAGCTCTTAGCCACATGCAATGAAACTGTAAGCTGCTTTGGGGCCCCAGGCTGCAGAGATCCACTGCCTAGCAAGTAACAGCACACCTTCAAGTAATAAACCTATTAATATTAAGTCTTCAAGAAACTGTAGCTAAGGTAGATCATGCTGTGATCACGAACTGTTCCTCAGAGAGTACTATCAATTACTAACCTAATAACATCGGCTACTAGGACTACATTGTTCTTTGCCTACATGAAGGCATAAGGAGTGGGATACTGTACACCTCCTTCACTTTCTTCTCAACTAAGGGTCTGTAATAAGTTTGCTCTGAAAAAGTGGTAAAATAGGAAAGTCATGAGACTTGTAACAACCATCCCTACCCAGTTCTACAGGGTAGATAACTATCCTGGTAATAAGGCATGGGCCCTGTACCACAGAGAACAGCTGAGCAGCACTTCCCCACAGTGGTGGGACATAAGAGTTTCAGCTGAGCAAGACTGTGAATGATTACTGTATTGTTTTCCAACATGTGGAGCCTGAGCCAGACCCTATCTCCAAAGCAATGCCTAATTCCTTAGTCATGTTATTTGAGGATGCTTAGTAACTGCTGTAGCCAATGGATTTGTGGTTAGAACAGACAATGGGGTTTTGTCCTACACAGATGCTCTTCTTAACTTGGATCAGTTTGAGAAATGCATTAATTAACAGAGACATTCTGTGACTCTTACACACAACAGAAACATAACTCCTCAGACTACCTCCAAGTCAAATTTTTCTAATACAGTGCTTACACAGTCTCATTTTAATCAGCAAAAGTCCCTTCCCCAGACTGAGAGTACTGTACTTTCTGTGTTGTCTTTAGGTTTCCTACCAGCAGATCAAAAGACACGCTTCTGGGATGTTGGAGGTCAGGCTCAGAATTCAACAGTCTGATAATAAGTATCACCAGGAAGACTTCAGCCTGCGATAAAGCTGAAGTCACTGCCTTCAGTGCTGTTTACATACAAATTTCAATTCTTTGAAGAGTCACTACAATCCTTCTTGCACAACCTGTTTTTTCTACAGATCTTGTTTGCTGCCTATGTATAAGGGCACCCATTTCTATACCTGGACATAAGAGGGCCTATATTGAATTCTTCCCATGTTTTGTTTAAGCTGGTCACGACAGAGGTCAAAAATACTACAGAGGTTGATACTACAGCAATCCATTAGAAGTTAAATATATTTAAATTTAACAGTGTTATCTTCTTTGACTGGACAAAGACATATGCTGCCATTGAAGTGCCTTTCTGTATTCTGCTAAGGCTATAACATGTTGTAAAGCGTTACCTTCTATATTGCCACGTATCCAGCCACACTGTAACCCAACCCTGTCAACCTACAATGGAGTCCATCATAACACTTGAAATTAAAATAAAATTTTAAAAATTGTTTAAAAAAAACCAAAACAAACACCACACCACAGATAGGAATGCCATACATTGGAGCCTAAAAGTTTTACCACCAGAATATATAAAAGTTGCCTCTTCCTTCCTTCTCAGGTATTTTAATTTTCTTCCTTAATTTAGCTTGTGTTAATTATTAATGTTAATTATTGTTAAGGCAGTATAAGACTAAGCTTTGATTTGCAAGAGGGTGGTTTACTCACTAGTACACAGAAAAGCTGTAATCATTACTCTAGAAACTCTGGTTCTTTAAAAGGATCTTCACCTGATGTGTGAGTTGCTCATCTTAGTTTCAATACAGAATAAATTGCCTATTTTTATCAAGGTGTATGCTTATAATAGTTCCATGAAACCAAAGTTAAGAGTTGTCTAGACCCTTTTTCTTGTACATTTACCCTCAGGTTTGATGATCTTGGTGCATAACTACCAAAGATCTTGAGTATAGGTATGTACAAAGTACTCCAAATCTTTAAAAGCTGCTCAGTACTGGACATCCACTGCTAGCATGGATGTGAGCTAACTGGCAGCAGGTTTTTGCCAGCCATCCAATCAGCTTGACTGGTCTTGCTCATAAGAACTGCAGTTCCAGTAGAAGCTGATACGGTCAAAGCATTTATGAGCTCCTTCTGTTCTGACTATTCTTTTGATATTCAAATTCTTCTCAACGTGACCTTCATTCATAATCAAAGTTATATCACAGTTAACTGAGATGCTGCATCTTCTACTAGAATCAAGGATATTCCTCTAACTACATCACGAGAGCTGTATGAGACCAGTCACGTAGCTCTGTCAAGGGCTTGGGTACAGATGCTAGCGAAGGACACAGGTATTTCCACCCTAGACAAGCATATAGGGTATCCCTCAGTGCTGCAAGACTTCTAAATAAGACTATATGATTTCTAGTGGGCTCAGCAATACAGTGAGGAGTGGTTTTTTTCTTCCTTGTATCGATATCTGTGAAAGAAATCTTCAGAACTACCCTTTCTAATTGACCTCAGAAGACAGAGGAGAACCTGAGCCTCAGAGAGAAGGCAAGTAACACATCAGCACTGAAGACAATATATGTAAGACATCACAAGGGAACATTTCAGGCCTAGTTTAGTAACAAGCATCACCCCAGTCCCTACTGAGCCTTTGGGAATTACCTTAACAGCTCTACTATAATGTATTTCCAATCCTCTAAAAAGCAAAGCTTTTTGCTGTGACTGTTGGTGCCAGCTTGCCAAGCAATCCTCCTACCAGCTCAGGAGTACTCCTGCTTCTTCCATAGGGTGGATCCTGCCAAGGTCTGGAGCTCTGCCTGAGCCCCTCACACTGGTTCTGTCCTTGCATGGGGGCCCAGGTGCTGTATCCACAGTCACATCACCTGCACCAGGGGACCCTGGCACAAAGCAAAATCCAAGCCTGCTACTATGCTCAGATTCATTTAGCTGTCCCAAGGCAAATGGTTCAGGCAGTTTAATCTCTGTCCTGAGTACACTAGGGTATCAATGCTAGGCACTGAATGGAGCGTTGTCATCTATTCCCAGTGCTGGAATATCCAAATTAATAAATAAGTAGCGGTGTAGACTGATTTCTTTACAACACTACTTAAAGTTCAAGGCCAATAGGAATTGCTAGTGCTATATCTTAGAAACACAGAATGGTATCGGTTGGAAGTGACCTCAAAGATCATCTAGTTCCAACCCCCCTGCATTGGGCAGGGACACCTCCCACTAGACCAGGTTGCTCAAAGCCCCATCCAACCTGGCCTTGAACACTTCCAGGAGGGGGCTGCCACAACTTCCCTGGGCAACCTGTTCCAGTGCCTCACCCCCCTCACAGTAAAGAGTTTCTTCCTAATGTCTAACCTAAATCTACCCTCTTTCAGTTTGAAATCATTACCCCTCATCCTATCACTACATGCCCTTGTAAAAAGTCACTCTACCAGCTTTCTTGTAGGCCCCCTTCATGTACCAGAAGGCGCTATAAGGTCTCTCCAGAGCCTTCTCTTCTCCAGGCTGAACAACCCAAACTCTCTCAGCCTGTCTTCACAGGAGAGGTGCTCCAGCCCTCTGATCATCTTCATGGCCCTCCTCTGGACATTCTCTAACAGGTCCATTTCCACCTTGCTACCACAGCCCACAAGAGGATACTCAAAGTAGGTCACAGAAACACTAAACCAGATTTTTATGATTTAAAACAAAGAAATGAAAGGCATGCTCATCAACTCATGGCCACTATACTTAAGAGATAAATAGTTCTCATCTATTAATAACAGTCATCATCACTACAGCTGAAGATATTTTATTGCTTCCCAACTCTAGCATGCTGCTTACTGCACATTTGAATACCACAGAACTCAGTGAAACCCCTGGGCATTGTTGCAATATGCAAGTAATACTAATGCTCTCTGTATCACTAGTTAAAAAGATGCTATTGTTAGTTCCAGTCTTTAAATTTTGCATGAAACAGCCAAGATTACACAAGATTTTTTTGCATTACACAGGCTTATGTCATTAATTTATCTAGTAGTTTGTAATTAGATGGTCAAAACTGACATTAACTTAATAAACTTGACAAAAACTTTCCATTTCTGAAATGTACACTAGGCAGACAAACAAATCTCTAATTGCATTTTAAACAAACCAACAAACAGTATGATAAATGCTAGTAGGTTACCAACAGCACTATATATGGAGAAAACGCATTTGCGGCTAACTATCACACAAAAGAAAGCTCTCTTGCTTGATAAAAGCAAACCAGGAATGCGATGTATCAGAGTAACCCTGGCAAGCAGAAATGAGATCAGCAACATTTGGCATGAAAAGTACTGTCTAGACTAAATAAGACAAGCCTGACTCAGGCTGCTTTCTTCATTTTATTTACTGTAAGTCTGATGCTCCCCTGCTTGGCTCCCAGCTAGCAATACTTAAAAAAATAAATAAATCTAGATTGCTAAACACAATCATTTTATACAAATCTGCAAATTAATTCCTTCTTCACTACCTCCTCTCAAACTCACTCTCTTCTCAAAAGGAGAAGAAAACCCAGCATTTTCTAAAACTATGAGATAATAAAGAAAATATGCAGGACAGTTCAGAAGGCATGAAAATAGAACCAAACCCCCCCACCCTGTACATTATTAAAATTAAGTTGCTGTTCAGCCTGACCTTTGCCTGCTCTTTCCTCCTTACATTGTTTCTCTGATTTTTTTTTTTAAGATCTATGAAAAAGTTTAACTTCCCAGCTAGTGATGAACAGATGGGATTTCTTCTAAGTCCTTTACATTACCATACCCAACATTAATCAAGCATGGCCTATTTCACAGCATCCTACCAGTCACAAGAGATAAAAGAGAGGAAGCATTCAAACTTTTCTTTCTTTTCACCACTGCAAAAATTCTGCACAGGATTTTACGTACAAATATATTTTTAATGCATAACTTAAAATCATGTCCCTGCAATACAGTATAAGCATTGCAAAACAAGCACTGAGACCCACCTGCCCTAGAATACCACTAGTATTTTCATTATAAACCTGCCTTGACTTTATATCTTTGTGATACATTTTTCCCCGGGCAAAAAATTTGCAAAGATCATGGTTTGGATATGACTAACCTCTTTTCAAACAATACCTTCAGGTTATTAATGTTTACCTTTTTTACCCTTTTAAAAGATTAAGATGTTATTTATACCACAGACAAGATCTTATTTGACCATAATCAAGTTGATTTAATTTGTAAAGGAAGTAATACTACAAATCTTAATAAAGATATTTAATCCACACCAAGATAAAAAATGGTAAACAAGGAATCAAAATGGTTTATAGAGTTTCCCACAGAAATGTAAAACATTAACTTTTATCCACAACTACCAGTTTTGCACAACTTAAATATAATTTCTGTGATAAAATCCTTGTTGAAGACACATATCTACTCTTTAGTGTTTGCTCATAAAGCTGGCCCTGTATTTTCAGACTCAACTGAACTGCTTGTTGATTAGAATCCTTTTGCCAGCATAAGCTGGTGTAATAGTTGAACTAAAGCTCTGTGGCACAACAGGAGTTTCAAACTAAGCACAGCCATGATTCCCTTGATTCATTCCATCTTCCACGTACAACACAAGCTGAAATGTGAAGATTATGAACATTCTTCCAGTTTTCTAAAGACAAGAGGCACACTGAGTTTTCCAGAATCATGAGCAATGATTCATTTTCTAGATGTCAAAAAGCAGAAAAAGTTCTTAAGACAAAAGAAATGTATGTTGGTTAAATATTTAGATACAGAGCAAAAATACAGATGTTCAGTCACACAATCTGATGGAAGCTACAGTTCTTGCAAGTTATGCAAGAGCATACAAGCATTTCTCATACAATAGAGCATTTAAAGATTAAATTTGAAGAACACTCCTTCTGTAAATGAATTAAATTATATAAATGGTAACTGTATGAGTGAGAAAAAGGAAAGCTTGCCTACTAGATCTTTTCATTAGAATGAGTACAGAAAGTCTGTTCTACCCCGCTCCCAAAATGCCATCAGGATACAACTGATGCAAATCTAAAACATTCTTCTTACAGTATTAAGTCTTAACTATCCCTACAGTAAATCAATACTTCAGGAAACAGTATTCATGAAGGCTAGGAAAATCCAATATGAGACAACGATGAACAAGAAACAGACATAAGTCTGTAATTTCACAGTAAAAGCAACTTGCATACTTCCCTTTTCACCATGCACCAAATGAACGACTAGAAGCCACAAATTATTCATTATCTTATGCATACCTTCACCAAGACTTAACCAGTAAAGCTCTTCATGAATCCAGATTATTTTATACAGGTTCTCAGCCATGCATACTCCTTCAACTTGTCATGCACCTCTTACTAGCAAAGTTCAAGGAGGAAAAAAAAAAAAAAAAAAGAAAAAAACCCCCAAAATAAAAACTCTAGGTGTGTTGCTGACTTGTTCTTGCTGACCTCCTTTTGTTGATTTTGATTTGTTGTTTGTTTTTTTCCCCAGGACAGTGCATTTGATAATACTACATTCATGCAAGACACTTTGTCAGTGTCTTTTGGAAATCAGGGAAGGTAGCAAACTCATTAATAATTCAGCTTTTAAAAGAGTGGCTGCCAATATCACAAATATTTGCACTAAAAATTTAACCTTCAGGCATTCACTATGTTGCAACAGTGAGTCAAGATGAAATTCACTAGTTAGTGACAAACTTAAACCAGAGCACTGAGCAAGTTCAATACATAATCTTCAGTAAAATTAATGTACTATATCCTTTCCCTGTTTCACATTACATTTTCTGCAGAAAAAATTGCTTTTGTTTTCATAGGGCTAGTGACATGTTACTGAATATTACTCTGATAAAGACACATTAACTAGTAATAATTTCTAAGCTGTCAACCCATGAGACAGACTTCAGTATTGGAAAAGTATGCTGAAATGACAATTAAAAATAGAAACAAACTCCCACAATGGATGTTATGTGATAAAGGCAAATGAGCACAGCTGCTGCAAAGGAAAACCATGCATCACTAATCCACTCAAATTCTTGAGCATGTTAAACAAAACAGCAGAGAGCCCAGTTGGTTAATATAATTTATTTTGAAAAATCAAAAAAGACTTAAGACTTATCTTACAAGAGGCCACTAAGAAACCCTAAATTATAAAACAATGTTGCAATCTTAAATGGGCAAAGATATGGAACAAAACAGATACACTCTTTTTCTTGGACATATATTAATCATAGTATGTCCTTTTGAACTCCACCAACACATGCATGGTTCTGGTAATCTCTCACTTCAGTTAAATAAGTAATTTAGAAGTATATGAAATTTTGTTACAGTAATTCAGAAAACCCTCAAATCTAATTTGGTCTTCCAGACTAGCAAGCATGTATTTACACAAGATAAATTCATTCTGAGAATACACTTATAGCCTTGTCTGAATTAAGCAGAAGTCTGTCATTTGGGAATGTAATAATTCAGTAAATGTAAATATGCCAGTAAAGAACCTAAAACCTTGGTCTGCCCTTGAGATGCTGACAGGTTAAGTCATGATTATGAAAAAAAGAATGCAATGAGCAAGTAACTACATACACCATCAAGTTTTTGTGTAGATGCAGACGAACTAGCATGTTTTGTCACTACAGCTTGTTATGCCTAGGGAATGTTTTCAAAGTATGGCCTTGCTGGTATAAGCAGAGCTTTTCAGAAGGGGAATAGGGAATACATCATACATTTATAACCAGTTTATAAATTAGAAATATGTACAAGTAGAAAAGGGCACAAAAAGCCCAAGACTATTAATAGCGGCTAGACAGGAGGAGAAAAGGTCTGGACTACAGAGTACCTGGACAGTAGATGAAATCAAGCACTGATGAACATGACAATGTGCATCAGAAGCAACCAGGACTTGTCACACACATTACTGATGTCTACACTGAGTGCAGCCAACCAACTAAGACTCTAGCATTAGCATGGTGAAAGTTTGCAGCATACAAAACTGGATTAAAAGATAAAACTCAAAGCATTACTGAGTGTAAAGAGCTGAGGAGTAAAAAAAAAAAAATGCAGATTTTAAAAGGCACAGATACCCACAAAGCTAAAAGGGAGTCCATAAAGTGCCTTGGCAGGGAAAAGCCAGACTCTATTTGGTTCCAGAAAAAATTCTTTAGGAAATGTATGACAAAGATACAAAATAACCCTTAATTCAAAATGAAATGCAGTAAATTCTAGACTAAAAAGGAAATACTTCTTACACATACTGCATAATCAGTTTATGGAAAGAACTGTCACTAGATATTATTGATCATGATCCTGCTTTGGCAGAGGGGTTGGACTAGACGATCTCTAGAGGTCCCTTCCAACCCCTAACATTCTATGATTCTATGACCATAATTGCTTCCAAGGATGCCAATGTAAATGGATGATGAGCACACCTGAAATTCAGTTATGAGATCACAGAAAAAAGCTCAGAAATCCCCGTGTTTAAAGATACCAGTTTCCTACATAATAAACAATGTAAACAAAGCTTAATTTTCTCCTTGTAAGGAAGTGCCAACAAGTGTGCAAGTCAGAGTGCTTTATCCGTCTGTAATGCACACTTATTTCATACATAAGCAACTACTAGCAGATGTAGTACGATATTGACTTTGCCCAAATATTATACACAAAAAGTGTCAGGTGCTCATTACATGAGAATAAACTATGTCTTCATGTGGTTGAATGGGGAGATGGTTATTGCACAATCAGCATCTTGACCATATTCACTGAAGCCTTTCTAAATTTACTTGACAAAAGGCATAAAATGCATAGTATTTTGACAGGCAAGCCTGTCAAATGTCAAGATTAAATCCAGACTCCAGCTTCAGTATGTGTATTTCTCAGCAGAAGCTCTTTTTTGGTATACTAAATCAGCAGCAAGAAGCTCTGACAGACTGTACTGGCTAGAGGATACACTCCCTGAAACACCCCAGGGACTGCTCTTACTAAATTATGCCACAGAATTTAGCAATCCTAAGGATAGTCAGGGGAAAAAAAAAGCAAAACCAAAAAGTTTATCCAAGTTCTCCTTCACATTGGCCACCTAAACTCAAATGATGCAACAACATGTTCTCTGCCACATCTGGGAAGCCTGGAAGTGACACAAGACAAAACCAGAAGTACATACTGTGCTGTACCCCAGTGGTGAAAAGATAAGTGGTGAAAAGTTTTGGAGGTAGAAATATTTGTATTACGTCAAGAACACTTTTAATATCTCAACTTTCAAACATACAATGACATTCCAGGCTGAAATAGATAAACTACTTATATGATCTATTTTTTCATACCACAAAATTGAGTAATAAAGATTATCCTTTGGTTTAAGTCACCACAAAAAATTGAGTGTTTTCATTTCAAGGCAGAACCAGGGAATGAGGGGACAACAGCAAGCAGTTACATTTACCAGGAGTGTAACTCTGGGGGTCAGGAGCTTCCAAAGCCTCATGACAGACACCTACAAACAGCCTGAATAAAACATCACACAAAAAAAATTTCTAAGTAATTAAGGTAGTAAATTCATGTAGGATCAGAGGACAGCAATTTCCAAAGGTTATTAGTGAATTTTAGTTGTTTCTTGAAATTCAGCCGTATAACTTTTTCTTCATTAAAACTGGATATATATGATGCAGTATAACTATGTTTTCATCATCATGGATTTTCAGATAAATAACATCCAGGGAAATTGTGTGTTTGTGCCCATATAGTATAATGTGTTAAAAAGACAAATAGAAGGTAGCTCTAATCCCATTTGTATTGGTACAAGATCCCCAATGTAAAAAGGTCACTTCAGCAGAGTTAAAGAACCGACTAAAACTAACAGAACTAATAAAGTATTTATTCACTACCATGACCTGGGAAATTCTTCTGCTGAAAGAAACCTGATAAAGAACTTTGACAACAGATTAACAAAAAACCAACATGCTTTATTTATACTTTTACTAGAGAAATAAAAAAAAAAAAAAAAGTAAACCCCACCAAAGCACTATTTATCAGTTTATCATCCTGTTTAATAACAGAGACCAGATAAAGCTGATTTTAGCTACATGACTAATTGCTTTAAGGCTTAAGAGGAGCAGCACTTTAGGAGTATCTCTATTGGGTTAGTGTCCCAGAATCAGAAGAGGTACAATATATATGTTTTAACTTCAGACATTAAAGGAAGAAAAAAAATAAGTTTAGTACATCAACACTAACTCTGGGCATATACATAGTTCACTATAACATTTCATACAGCAAGTAAATCAAAAAACGCACACAAAGAATCTAATTTAAAAATAGGCAGTCTTTTTCACATTTACTTGCTTAACTTAATCCTACTAGATAAAGAACAGTTGCTTGAAAACTGAGTATTTAAAAAATTTTTCAGATGGCAAACTAGATAATATAGAGACAGTAATAATTTTGTCTAAGGCTCATGATTTTCAGCAAAAACTACAGGGCTGAAGGCAAGTGCAGATTTCCACTGAATAGTGACTCATTACTCCACTGCTATGAGCTATAATTATAATTAATATAATAATGATGCACTGTTGCTATTTCTAAAATAATTGGGTAGAAGGTAAGCTTATCTAATGCACTAAGGTCAATAATGAAAGCTAAACTATTTGAAATCTCAATTTTACTACTGATCTTGCTACACTGAGCAAGAGAGTTTACTCCAGAGACAGAGAAGTCAGCACAAGAAGGTTACAGTAGCACACATTTTTTCCTCTCTCCACTTCTGTATCTGTAAAACAATGATCTACATCACAATCTAGTAACATGTCGCAAAGTATTTAACTGTGAAAGGTTTTAAGATTATACAGTGATCAGTACACATGTAAAAGAATAGCAAAACAGTTAAACTGGTTTAAATACGATCTGTTTTCCCAGACACTAGCATAAAATCCCGATTACAGTGAAGTCAACAGCAGAAGTCTCATTTATTTCATTGTTGGCCATGATTTCATTCCAGGACTTTGTTAGCTGTCAAACACAGCTTTGCACCTCTGGAATTAAAACCCGTAGATGCTATGTTCAGCAGCCTTTACCCTGCCTCCAAATGCCAAAGTAGAGATTCCTCTTCATCCCTAACTCTAGTTCCCGAAATCCACATTTGTCACCCTGGAAGGCAGTGAAGCGCAAACAAACTTAAAGACACCATATCCCCGACTTCAGCCCGTGATCAACACAGACAAAGTATGCAAAAGTAGTCTAATTCCTTATTATAAAAATAAGTCCAACTACAGTTCAATTCAGCTTGCAAGAAAGCAGCTATGAAGAATTTGTGACATACGGCTGAACCAACAATGTCTGGAAGAACTTGGATCTCCTATTCCAAACCACTTTGCCTACTTTAAAAAAAAAAAATAAAAAGACTGTGACCAAAAGCCCAGACTGCATTCCAGAGGTCTAGGAATAGCTTGTTTTCCTATTTGCAGTAGGTAAATTTGAAGTCTGTGAGGCATTCCTCTGGTTTTTAAGGATGTCTCCGATTTCGCCTCAAAAATTCACTGTGCTTCTTTCTCTACATGTAAAATTTTGCTTTCCCCAGAACTACAACCTTTGTTAAAAGAAATAGTTTTCAGAGCAAATTTCAATAAAATAGAGTTGCTATCCATGCCTTCTTTCTGATACTGTCCCAGTCCTAGGTTTAGGTACAATGTATTACACATATATTCTAAGTTGCTGAAGTTTGTGATTTACAGGATTGTGTCATACACAGGCATAACAGTAAACCACATTTCACAGTACTTAATTTTTTTTTCCCCTGTTGCATGAAGGATTTTTTAAACATAAGCGGAATAATGTCATTCCAACAAGTCTAAACTATAAAAACGATAGGTTATAAGGTGTTTGAAATTACATCCTTAGGGCTCAATTTAGAAGCTTCTCACATTCTTTTGATTTGCATGCTTCATTATTGAAATGTGTGCTAGAGTTCTTTTTCTTTCCTCATTAATGACTTCAAAGAAATACATGCTTGAACTCCTAAATATATTAAACTAATTTAAATTATTTTAAAACACCCAGTGACTGCTCAGCAAACCAGAAAAAGTAGACTGTGCTTCTGGAAATAACATACTATTTAGTTAGTGAAGTGCATGCACAATCAACTAAAAAATAAACACATCTAATTAAAGAACATCATCCATACATATGCATATAATTTAAGTTTGTCAACTAAAGCACCACAGTAACCTAGAAATATCAATGTAAGGAACTCAAAAGTATCTAGTTTTTTGAATTTTTATTTAAAAAAAAAAAAAAAGGGTTTTATGGCATACCATTTATGCTCTTTATTTCCAGCAGGGGGAAGAAAATAGCAAATATTCATGCACCTTCCACAGTGAAACAATTCAGATCTGCAATTCAAACCTACAAACTCATCAGTTTACAGTATCATTTTAATTAGCATCTGATATATCTAGGTTTGTTAACTTAATGATAAACAAAAAACTAAGTACAGCATTTCCCTCTACAGGGATCAGTTCTATTATAGCGTTTTTGAAAATTAAAACAAGGTTTCAATTTTTTTTTAACAAATTATATACAGAACTGAAAAAACATCCTTAATGTAGCTATAATTTGGGCTGTAAGGAAAAAAATAAGACAAATTTACTCTGTTACTAAAACAGGTATCTTAATTACAAACCAAAAAAAATTTGTATTTTCAAATCAGATGACTTAGAGTGATAACTTACTGCCAAAACTTAACACAGGACTGACTGTTCACAATATCAGCATAGGCTAACACATGTTGAACCACAAAACAGACCAAACAACCTTATGCACTACTACAACATATATATCTTGCAAACAAAATCTACTGAGATAATTAGTCATGGCAGGAATGTAAGCAAAATAACTTGCTACCATCTCAGGACCACTGATAAAAGCCTGTATTTTGAGAGCATCCTGTTTCTGTGGTGCCAGCTGGTTTGTGAATTACACAACCTCAACAGCCTTGTTCCACTGAACTTTTGGAAATTGGTATTCCTGCAGAACAGACCTTTTTGAGGCTTGTGTTTGGCCCCACATCCAAGCAGCCTGTAGAAACTCTGCAGACCATGGTTCTAGCATGAAGCAAAACCACCTCCACCTTAGTAAAGCAACAAGGATTTCAGAAGGCTGTGGATACTACTGTGAAACTGACAACATTACACATTTCCAGGTCACTTTACTACCTTGAATCATGATGATGCTGAGCACATTCTTCCTGTTTCCAGCACTTAAACGTTCCTGTAGTCGCCTGGTATTTCTCGACACTTTTTGAGTCCTTTGGCAGGACTCACTGCTCAGTGCTTGCTATTTTTAGCAACTGCAGCAACAAATACTCTAGGTAACTTCCCTTACACGCTATTTAATGATGAAAAGACATACCTGTTTGGAACTCCTGGTCTTAAACACACTACTTTTGAAAAAGAGTGAAAGATGGAACAGTCACTGCTCATCTCCAGTTCTTTAAAAGCTACTTTGGGCTTAGCTTATTCAAATGCCTTTGTCCTCTCTTGTTGGATTCAGTTTATAGGCACACCTGATCACATACAATGTGAGCAAGGAGAAAACACTGTAAGCTCCACTATGAACATCCATAGACAGGTTTGAGTAATGAAGGCCATAGTTTTGCCCTGTCAGCTGACTAGATGATACAGCAGTCCTGCAGTCTCTCCTTGGTGCTTGCTGGCCAGGTAGCCTGCTATCTTGACATCAATTCCTGTTCTTCTGCTGGAAATGGTTGAATCATCCACAGGTGCTTTCTAACCTGCAGCCTACCTTCCAGGGCGGATATATAAAGTTGGAATGGTGTAACACTCCACTTCCTTTCTCAGCAGTGAGAAGATACCATGAGCATCCTACTCACAGAGGTGGTTTGCCCAAGCACCTCTGCTCAGGATAATGATAGGCAACTGTACTGATAACTATTAGTTGGCAGATGATGATCCTCTGTTGACAATATTAACTTCACAACTGAACAAAGTGGGGGGATGAGACACAACGTTAGAGAGAAAAAATAATTTTAATAAAGAAAATAAAAATGCCCCCCTCCAGGAGTCACAGTATGTCTATGTTACTGGGCCCAGAATGGTCACGAGCATAATCTGACTTGCAGGCCTTTTATAATCCTCACAGCTTGCTGCTTCTTAGCTTATAAGGAGATTTTTCTTGTTAACAGACTACTACATACATGGAGATAGAAACTGCTATAGTAGAGAGGCTTGTTTTCACAGCTAAAACCGTTAGTTACACCAAAATATCTCCTGTGCATACTTATTCTTAAAGAGCAGCTTTTTTTCCAGTTCAGCTTAACTCTTGATGCTGCACAAATGCACTTAACACTTAGCCAAGAAATATGCCAAGTATCTTCCTTGACTGAACTGAAGCAAAAACCCACAAGAACCTGAAAAAATATCCAATTTCAGAAGTACAGGGAACATAGCAATTTCCTACTAAAATTAAAATTAATCAGCTGGATGTTGAGGGGTTTTTTAACTTTAAAAGTACCTTTAAATGTTTTTGCATTCTCTGTTCTGTAGTTAACTGCATGAGCTACTGCAGTAGTAGTTCTTAGTGCTAATCAGTGTTGTATGAGAATCTGCAGTTTTGTTGTTTCAAGTGCTTTATTATTTGTGAAATAACACATAATACTACAAAAGAACAGTATTTTAAAAGAATATACTAAAGAGTAAAATTTGGGCTGTACTTCCAGCCATAACTATTTTTCCTGTCAACTGATCACTTGAGTTCTTAACTACAGCTCCTATGAATACCAAAACTTTCTGTATGAAACACACATAACTGCATGCAAACTGTCATCATTTCATTTTACTAAATTCTAAATCAATTTAGAAAAAAAAACCCAAACAATAAATATAGTGCACAACAATTACAATTGATTAAAACTATACCGTATAGGGGGTTTTTGTTTGGTTTGGTTTTTCCCCCCAATAACATAGGAGGGATGGAAGAAAAGCAGGAAGGAACAGAAAAGCCAAAAGCTGACACTTGAATTTTGTAACAGAGGAATACATTACTTCTTCAACGCTCTGTAACAAGTTGACAATTAAAATGATACAGTTTCAGAAGACAATCACTGTAGCTCACAGTTTAACTGAATCTGAAACTAATTATTTACCTGAGTTACATAACCGGAGTCAAAACCAGCTATGGCTCCTCATATCCTGTGTTTAAGTACACAGCTGAAAAAGTACTTCTGAAAGCTTATGCCAAGCATCCTAAAAGTCTCTAAGAATAAGTCTTTTCTAGCAAGCAGTATTATGTTAAGAAACAAAAAATTTTAGTAAAACATGCATACTGTTTTCTATACAGTTAGGAAAGTTTTCAAACTATTTTCAATTAATCTGTACCAGGAAGACGTTGAGTCAGAATAGCAACTACTTCCAATATGAGACCTTGGTATTTTAGAACTTCATGAATATTATCAAGAGAAGGAAACTTAGTAAAGCCTCATCGAGTTCAATACGTCAAGCAACTTGACAACTGTTGTGCAGAGAGCCTATAATCTACCCCTCTCAGCATCAAAAAAGAACTTTGGCTTTGAACTGCACTTGTGGGAAGAGAAACATCTAACAAGCCTTCCCACAGAGTTTTGTATCTACAACAGTACAACCACCACACACTGAACAGAAAGAAGTATGTGGCAATCACCAGCTTTTATTGCCTCTTTGGTTTCATTCTTTTAGGCTGGAGGAATCTTCCTCCCCTCCCTTTCTCTTTAAAAAGAAAATAACAGACTATTCAAATATTTTTTAAAATGCCATGATCTAAGTAAAATGGCAATGTGTAACCTTTTGTGTTAGAGATGCATTGTCTACAGTGTAATCTAACAAACTGAAAGTTACGCATACTGAACTCTGCACCTCTAAGCCCAGGTACATTACTCTTGTAACATTCAGGATGTGTTTTGTAACATATACTGAGAATCCTTCAACTTAAAAGACTACAGCTGAAACTTGGCATGCTTGGTCTTGTTTCAAGAAGGAAACTTTCTTTTGCCAGACTTGAAAAGGGGTGGATTTTAACATTTCCAGCTTGGAAGAGAAAAAAAGATTCTATTTATGATCACATAACTTAGAAAAAAAAAATCCAAACCAAACACCACAGAAAACCAAGCAAACAACAGCTTTAAGTTTTAAAGCTTGAACATATCTTAAGGAGGATGAATATTTTGCCCATTTAAAGAAAATTAAATTAATTGAAAATGTTGTAGAGTGCCCATGAAGCATGACATTTTCCAGGAGTGAGCACAGCCAACAAAAGCAAGGAATGCTCATTTTAAACTGAGAATCATCTGCTAGTTTCCATAGCTACTTTTTAAACAATTGTAAGCTCTATCGTTTCTTAGAACAACCTTGTTTACTATGAATAACTTTAGCATGGCTGTTCTCAGAAAAAGCTACTTGAAAGCATTTACAAAAAAGTACAAAGATTAACACTGGCTGCCATTTTAAACTTTTAGAAAAGACAAATAGGCAGTCTTAAAATGCAAACAGACAGCATATAATACATTTACCTTTTTTCATAATAATACTAATAATACTGCCTAAGTCTTAGGTACTTCAACAAGGATTCTAGTCTTGCCGTCTTGCACATGAAGCACTTAAAAATACACAATGCAGAAATTACAGTGCAAGGATCATACAGGCCAAATACACACCACAAGAAGCAGAATGAAAGAAGAGGACTCCAAGAGAGAGGGAAAGACTTCACAAAGTGAAGGAAAGCATGAGCAAAAAATCAGTCACCTGACCTATCCCAGGTCATTTTGATAAACAATGTGTTTCATTTTCAACAATGACAACACAATACATGTAAATATCAATTAAGCTGATAGCAGCTATAACACTGGATCCTGCTATGAATAAGCGATGCATCATGTAGAAAAAGCACATAACATGACAACATCCTGCTACCTTGTATAGAGCAACCTCGGTGGTGTTTAAGTAACTCCAGGTCTCCATCAGTACTTACCAGGATTTGCTATATCTTACCCTTTGATCAAATTAAAGCACTCAGTACAGAAGCTATACACTGTTTACACAGTTACACTGTTTCACTTCTTATTCCACCAGAGAATCTAGTAGACTGAAGATTAACCCCTAAGACAACCCCAAAAGGAGCTTTCCCTTAAAACATGCAAACGTTTCAGGAAAAATTGCATTCATAACAGTGAGTCCAGTATCTTCCTCTCACTTGGCTCAAGGACTCCACATGCAAGTGGAACTAAGATCACTAACTGCATAGCACTCATGAAGAAATGGCTATGTCCACCCAAAGCAATTCTCCAAAGATGTGAGAAGTGTCTGAAAGCAAATTGGCAGGAAGACTTTGAAAAAAGTGCCTCTTCCTTTAAGACCGTGACCAGCCAAAGCAACCAGAAGCAAAACTTGCTCCTGCCAAAAAAAAAAAAAAAAAAAAAGGCATCCCAGATATATAAACAGGAAGCTATAAGGAGTGTCTGAGTGTCTCCCCTCTCCAAAGGAAACCTGAAAAAGGGGTGAAATAACATCCATCCGAAGAGACTAGCTATTACAGAAAGGACTGACAGACTGACTACTCTGGAATCACCCCCAGATGATCTCTTTACCAGGAGCATTGCACACAGAATTAGCAGTTCTCTCTCTGCTCTTTCAATGTGGCAATGAACAGGAGGAAAGGGAGCGGGGCAAATCCCTGAATTTATACACCTTTTTTTCCTTTTACAACTTCATTCTCTTCAGTCTTCAACACCTGAATTCCTATTAGAAATGTTCCAAGTGTACATCTGTGGGTTACATCTCTTTCTAATCTCACTTACAGAAGCACATCAAAAGACAAGTCAATTTAGGAATTCACTGGGTTTCTAAATAGTCCATTGAAAAAAGAATTATACATAGACATCTAGGGTGCAACAGAAGGAAAATACTTCAGGATGCAAAACTTACAGTGCAGTTAAACACCTCTGAAATAGTAAAAAGGAGGGAGGAGGGGGAGTTGGCTCTTGTTAAGGATCTACATGTGTACAATAGCTGGAAGTCCCAAACAGACCTTATATAACAAAAAAAGCTGTTCAAAGCAGTAAGAAGGCACAGCTGGGACCATGGTGACCAGCAGTTGTCCTTCACTTTAGAGCTTCAAGGTTCCAATGCAGGAAGCAAAAGCTTTTACCAGAGCTTTTGCTCCAGTAAATAAATATAAAAATATATTTCTGCTTCATCATAATTATTAATTTGACAGTGGCATCAATTCTACAACCATCCTTGTCCATCATGCAAAAACCAGAAGATAATCCATAGCAAAGTAGTAATTAAGATCAGAGTATTCATCAATTGTAGAGAATTTACATCTGATTACTACTTTTTCCAGAAACATATACATGCCATCATGTCAAATGGTCAAAAGAAAGAGTTCTCGGTGTAAAACCCATGCAAAGGTAAGTAAGTGTAACTTTATGCTCCCAAGAATCATCACATTCTAAAAGTACATAAAGCTAAAGGAATTCTATACTCTGATATTGCTATCCAGTCACTGAAGATGATTACAAAAGTGGCAAAGGACAGCGCATTTGTCTCACACTCTAAGACTTGACTCTTTTTGCTAACTGTTTGCACAAACAAGGTGACAGAAAGGTGGGTGGTTTCAGTGCATGGCTCAGAAAACAGTATAAACATAGGGGAGTCCAGAGTTGTCAGAAACTGGAACAGAGAAAGCTCTATGGAGGACACAACTCCATTTAAAGTTTAATGCAACTAGGTTAACAGCACTTACCAATTTTTCCTTTGTTCTTTACTTGAGTGCACTGACTCTGGTAAAAGTGTGACTGAATCATTCAGAGTTCTATACTTTCTTTCCCAGTCTCCAATTTAAAATTTATCTTTTCATATTTGTAACACTTAAATAGGTAACAGTGAGAAACAGAACAGGCAACCAAACCAGAAGTACCTGTACCTCTACATGAAGCATTAGAAACAATGGAAAAAGAATGACCAGCTTTATACAGACTTACTAGGACTGCATCATTCCTAACTTGGGGAAGGAGGATCGGGAAAAATCCATGAAATATCCTGGATATGAAAAAGACTACTTTGAGAAGTAGCATCACTATTCCACCAAGTATAGCCTCTCATATTAGGTCAGCAAATTAACCACATAAGCCACTAACAGAGCATCACTGTACTGTGTACTGTAATTTCCATGAAGAGGAAACACAGGATTAGGACTATATTACTAGCTGCCTAAGATGGTGACAGCTGCCATATCACTGAAGCTACAAAGACAGGAATCAGCAGTAATATGAAATTTCAATTACTCCCAAACAACAGCACAGCATTAAACCAAAATTTTTAGATGCAATTAACATCATCTTGATGGATCAGCTCATCAGAAACCCAGAAGAATAAAAATCTTGTTTTGGCCTAGCCTGTGTACAGGATCTCATTCAAATGTTACCACTGAAGAGATGCTGCAAGACTGAGCAAAACTTACAGTTAGCATCCTTGAAAGGGGAAAAAGAGTCAAAGATTCATTACAGCAGTTCATAGTTTCAAAACAGATGAAAGAACAAAATTGGAAGCTAGTTGAAAAAAGTTTCATGAGCTGAAAAACTGTCCAAAAGTCTTCAGAACCAATTAAGTAACGTATTAAAGGAATACACAGAGAAGTAAAGGCCAGAGAAGGAAGTCTTGATTAATTCTTCCCGCGTTCATCGTGAAGGAGCTTAGAAAGGTTCCTATGCCTTTCTCTATGAGGGATTCTCAGGATCTGTTTCAAATTGAAGGACAGAAAAGGTGACAGAACAGACAGTCAACACCAAGAGGTCATTAGATCAGATAATTCTCCCCAAAACTTCTAAAAGTTAAGCAAGATTCTACCCATCTTCTATGTAGTACTCTGGGCACAACAGAACTCAGAGAATAATATAGTAAATTTCATTCAAAAAAAAGAAAAAAAAAAGATGGGGTTTTACTTGTCTTACCATTGATGTGGAACATGTTTTTGATAAGTTTGTTACAGTCTATTCACAGAGCCTGGAACGGTGAATCAAACAGTGAGTTCTTGATTGGAGACTGATTGGAATCTTGACCAAGTTGTTTTATCTCACTGTAATGTATGTGTTGGCTTCCTAACATAGCTGTACCATGGCTGAATGATAATGAAGGGGATGGAGTACTATCCTACACGCATCTGGTTGATCCTTCCATCACACTAAAGACTGGATGAGTAGAAGAAATTGTACAGCAGTAGAGCCAGGCAACAATTTCCCTGATATTACTCCAACATTGACCACCCTTGTCTTGCACTGAAGCTCTGCTCAGTCAAGTGGTGTTACATAGCCACATAAAACTATAAGCCACCTGGTTGTTGCCACCACACAGATCAGCTTCCTCCTCCATCTGGAATAAGCCCTGGCTGGCTTGAAATCCCAGTTGGCTCCCTATAATTTAAGTCTCTGTATCAAAAAGAGATTCTGTTTCTGAGAATCCTTTTCCTGTCAAAGAAACTAATGAAAAAAAAATGACTATCCTCTAATGCTCATTTGTAAGACCTTCACTTCACTGGATGACAGCTCAAGTGTGGATAAAACAAGATGTTCATGCAAAGATAAGGCTGCATCATCTCAGGAACATCAAGAATCCAAAGTGTAGGACGCTGCAGCTGAATCTCATTAATATTGTGTGTGGCAGTGCAGTAGTAATACTTCATGTTTTCAAAATTCTTTCCAACATATCTCTGCTTTTCTGGTAGACATAAGTCAATGTACTGCTAGAGTTCACTGCATATGCACAGTACTTGACATGGCCAGATGCTATCTAGCTCCAGTCCATCAAAAGGAGTCCCTGCTGAACTCTCAACACAAGTAAACTGGATACTTACAGCCCACAGATTTCAACCAAAACAGGTGTGGTAAAAATCACAAATGTTCACATCCAAAAGATCTTACAAACAAGTCATAACAACAGGCTGGACTTTGTCCACCAAGACACCAAAGGTTTCCCTCAAGGTAGTTTGCCATAACAATCTGCCCACTTCTCATAGAACCTGTTAGTTCACAATGGTATCAAACAACTAGCCTATTTTGTAATAAATTCATGTTTTTTTACCTTTCATACCACACTTAAGTAAGGCCATGGTCTTTAGGCTCAGGTCTGTTACAACAATTAAGAGTAAGAATCCTGAATCCAACAGAGGCAATTACAAATCATCTGTTATCTTATGGACTAGCACTGAAGTGTGCACTGCCACCATTCAAAAAGACATCAGGACTGAGACTGATATCGTTGTCATCACAAAATCATCTCCACGTTCTCTACCAACAAAAATGACCCCAGTCCTGAGGGAGACCAGCTATTTCAACTGAATGGTGACTTCAGCTCCTGCAGCCCAATGACGACATTCCCCCAGAATGATGAATGGAGGTGTTCTTGAGGGCTGACTCAGTGCCTGGCTGCACAGAGATGAGTAACTACCTTTGAACCAGTTCATGTTCTAGCACACATACATCAATAGCACTGCCAAGGACTACAGAAATGAGAATAGCTGCAGTATCAGAATCTCAAAACACTGGTCTCAACTTACCAATAGTTGATGCCAAAGATCCTTTATGTATGTGTAGTGCTGCTGCAGCAACTAAGTTAACCATGCCCTCAACTGACAGCTCAAACTGCATTACTAGTCCCAAAATCTTTCTGACCTTCATTAAGAATAGTGTGAGGACACAAATCCTCAGCAGTGAAAATGCGACCTCATATGCAGCCTCTATTTACATAAGGAGACCACTGTGTAGAATGCCCTGCCATAGTAAGAAAAATTGTTAATTAGTGTTTTAGAATTTCTAGGATGACATAATTAGATAGATATCTATATTAATAAAGTTTAAGTTTGGGATCAAAAAGATCCAAGACAGCTGCTCATCTTCAGAAAAATTATTATAAAGTGCATGCAGGACAGTGAGAGAAAGAATAAGAGGAGGGCCATTTTTTTTTAATCCAGTCTCAAAGTAAAGAAGTTCCTCCTGGTGTTTAGACAGAACTTCCTATGTTTGAGTTTGTGCCCACTGCCTCTTGTCCTGTCACTGGGCACAACTGACAAAAGACTGGCACCATCCTCCTGACACCCACTCTAAGTATTTATAAGCACTGAGAAATCCCCTCAGCCTTTTCTTTTTCCAGACTAAAAAGCCCCAAATCCCTCAGCTTTTCTTCATAAGAGTAATATTCCAGTCCCCTAATCATCTTTGTAGCCCTTTACTGTTAGGTTATTGGCTCTAGGCAAGAAGTCTGACCAGAGAAAGGGTATTAACAGTAACCCACAGCAGAGAGTACTTAAGGACAAGCATTCATGCACTGCCCTGTCTCCACACACTTAGGTAGGCAATTTGCTGCTGCTTTACTGTCCCCATGCCTGACCCTACACATCAGCAGAGTAGGCTAGGTTTGTGAGGAGACACATACCAGGACAGCAATTCATAGGGGGGATGGTGGGGAGGGTGGGGACAGATGGACCAGGACACAGAATGGGACATGACACGTCAGAAGTAAAATAAACATGCTGTTATTTTTCCTTTTCAGGTAGTAGTCACAGAGCTGGAAGTGCAAGTCCCATTTGGGGAAAATGATGTGTTAAAAGAGGGTGTTGTGCCCTGTCCCCCCAGCTGTATTGTGCTCCACAATAAAAGCTGAACAGGAGGATCCCAAATAATTTGGGATTGACTATGACTGCAACTCATTTGTTTTTAATTTACACATTATGGCTTCAGCAGGCAGATTACTAAGGGGATACAACAGAGTTCATATGTATTGATCTGTTGTTTGAACAAGAGGAGCTTCACTTCAGCATTCAACAGAAAGACAATTAGACACAATGAACAAAATAGATTGTTCAAAAAAACATGCTGCCAGTAAGTGACATGTTCCAGTGAATACAAGCCACCCTTTTCCAAATTCTGGCATTCTGCAATATGAAAAAAAAAAAAAAGAAAAACGAAGTTGAAAGAAAAGCAAAGCTTGCCACCTACTGCCCAATGACATAATAGTATGTACTAGTATTATCTATCTCCTTTTAACAGACTATCTTGGCCCTTGAAACTCATTTCCCTGACACAGAACTTACATAATAGCATCTTCAATTGCCTTTTTAATAAGACAGAAAATACAAAGCCAATGCACAGAATATCAAAAAGCAGTATTTTCCTTTAAACTGAGGTTAAACCACTTAAAAAAATCCCTGACAAGCCTGAAACATCGTATATCACAGCATCTAAACTGGCAAGGAATTCCTTTCAATACCCTCCAGTGGTGCTATGGGCTTTAATAAAGTCTGTCTTCAGCTGCATGGTACGTTTTCTGCATAGAGAATTTTTTTTTAAAAATTATTACAATAGATAAAGCTTATCAGAATTTATTCTTTTTTCCCTGTACACACATGTGGAGGAGATATTTTTAAAGTTGTAGATTGCATTAGTAACAAAACAGGGCTGTAATGAAGGCTGGTTTACAGCAAATACTTTGTCTGGAAGTTTCATGTCTCAACAGTAGAAATTATGCTTCTTTTTGTTTTCAAGCATGGAAAAATTCTCTTCAATAATTACTATGCTTCAGTGAGCTAAATTAGCCAACTGTTCACCTTCTGGTCCTCCAACACCTCTAAGGCCCTCTGAGATAATTCAGGGAAACTTTGCTGAAGTGGGAAGTGAATAAGGATTTACTTCAGTGTCCCTCTAACAGTCTACTGGCTGGTTATAAAGTCTCAATCAATATTTCAATAATAACATCTGGAGAAGATCCCACTTCGGCCAACTGCCTAGTGTTCTTCACCATTTACACTCATGTCTTAAACCCAAACATTAAAAAAAAAATAAAAAAAAAATCTGTCTCACCAGAGACTGATGAACAGTAACACCCAAACTTCAACATAAGACAATATGAGTAATATACCTCCTCTGTAGTGGTTAGATTAGCAACTGATTACACATTGTGTAAAACTATAGTTTGGGATTCCTGGGAGGAATTTCTCAAAGTACAAGCACACATGTCATATGTAACCTTTATGGAGCTTAGGTAAAGTAGAAACTGCTTCTCAGTGGGAAAAAGTCTGCTTCTCAGTGAAGTATTCAGACTCTAGCACTGAAGAAGAAATAAGTTTACTGGACATGAAGTATGTGTCTCTCAGGGTTCCTAAATCATGAGCAGAACAGGCTATTCATACATGAGAAATCAATGAGGCATTTGTAATTAATCAGACAGGCCCAATCCTGAAAATACATCTGCCTTTGTCTAAGGCCAGCAGGCATCAATTTGTGAATGCAGACTGTTGAACCATCTAGTTATCTGCTACACTAGACAAATGCTAAGATTAAATAAACCCCTGAAGGGGGGTTCTTTGTGTCTTCGTTATCTATTTAATAAGGTTATTAAGAATGAATTCTCCATATAGACTGGAAGAGTTAAGACAATACCAAAAGTTCTATTAATACCCAAGACATACAAATCAGCTAATATTTGCAGCCAATTTTATTTTTAAAGAGCTAAAGATCAAATATTAGACAAGATTTCTGATACAAAGACCAAAGGCAGACATCTACAAATGTAGTAAGCCTTTTCTCCAAGTTCAATATAACTGAAACAGAGGAAGATGTCTCTGGTTCAGTGATCATTACAACACTAAACAGAAACACCTAGATTTTTCTAAAGGCAGAAAAGTGTTAAGTCATATTTCTATACCTGAAATCAGTAACAAACCCTATTCTCACTTTTTCTTTCTTCTTTTGGAAATTAAAGGTACAGATGTATTTTGACAATAGACATTAGTTTTCCAAATCAACCTACTGAGATCTATTCCCACAGTTCGAAAGCAGAGGCAATGATTTCTACACACATGGAGTATGCCTAAATTGTTATGTCTCTATTTTGGTCTTATTAACATACATTAGCATTAACATATTCCAGTAAAACTCAAAGAAAATAACTTGATGACGAGCTAATTAAAAAGTTGAGTTTACCTGGTGGAGTGTGTTCAATTTGCTGAGATTGTGGCAGGGAAGGCTACACTGACATTCTCAAAAGGAATGTGCCTTACAGGACAATATGGATAACTGACCTGCATAAATGCTTTTCAAGTCAGTTAGGAAGAGGGATAATAGGGTACACTACGGTTCCTTACAATAGGTTTCATTAAAAGCATTCTGCAAAGGCACCTCAGAACCCACCCCAAATAGCTCACAATGGAAAACTAACTTTCTTGATCGTCCCTGGAGCCACCTCACATTAACAAGCCTGTAACATGTACACCATGAGTTCATTGTATATTAGAAGCCTATACTGAAGGGATACAGTCGGCAGCTTCACACCGCAGACAAACTGCCAGTTTTCCACCTCTGACACAAACCAGTGGGCTCAAGAACTGCTGGAAGAATCACAGAATGTTAGGGATTGGAAGGGACCTCAAAAGATCATCTAGTCCAATCCCCCTGCCAGAGCAGGAATACCTAGATCAGGTCACACAGGAACATGTCCAGGTGGGTTTTGAATGTCTCCAGAGAAGGAGACTCCACAACCTCTCTGGGCAGCCTGTTCCAGTGTTCTGTTACCCTCACTGTGAAGAAATTCTTCCTCACATTTATGTGGAACCTCCTATGTTCCAGCTTACACCCATTGCCCCTTGTCCTATCATTGGATGTCACTGAGAAGAGCCTGGCTCCATCCTCATGACACTCACCTTTTACATATTTATAAACATTAATGAGGTCACCCCTCAGTCTCCTCTTCTCCAAGCTAAAGAGACCCAGCTCCCTCAGCCTTTCCTCATAAGGGAGATGTTCCACTCCCTTAATCATCTTTGTGGCTCTACGCTGGACTCTCTCAAGCAGTTCCCTGTCCTTCTTGAACTGGGGGGCCCAGAACTGGACACAATACTCTAGATGTGGCCTCACCAAGGCAGAATAGAGGGGAAGGAGAACCTCTCTTGACCTACTAACCACTCCCTTTCTAATACACCCCAGGATGCCATTGGCCTTCTTGGCCACAAGGGCACACTGCTGGCTCATGGTCATCCTGCTGTCCACCAGGACCCCCAGGTCCCTTTCCCCTACACTGCTCTCCAGCAGGTCAGCCCCCAACCTGTACTGGTACATGGGGTTGTTCTTCCCCAGATGCAAAACTCTACACTTGCCCTTGTTGAATTTCATTAAGTTTTTCCCCGCCCAACTCTCCAGCCTATCAAGGTCTCGTTGAATGGCAGCACAACCCTCTGGTGTGTCAGCCATTCCTCCCAGTTTGGTGTCATCAGCAAACTTGCTGAGGATACATTCTGTACCCTCATCCAAGTCGTTGATGAAGATATTAAACAACACCGGTCCCAGTACCAACCCCTGAGGGACTCCACTAGTCACAGGCCTCCAACTAGACTCCGTCCCATTGACCACAACTCTCTGGCTTCTTCCCTTCAGCCAGTTCATAATCCACCTCACTACCTGATCACTAAACCCATACTTTATCAGCTTATCTAAGAGGATGCTGTGGGAGACAGTGTCAAATGCTTTACTGAAATCAAGATAAACCACATCTACCACTCTACCATCATCTATCCACCTAGTTATTTCCTCATAGAAGGCAATAAGGTTGGTCAAACATGACTTACCCTTGGTAAAACCATGTTGACTGCTCTTAATGACCCCCTCATCCTTGATATGCCTAGAGATAGTGCCAAGAACAAGCTGTTCCACCACCTTTCCAGGGATGGAGGTGAGGCTGACCGGTCTATAGTTACCCGGGTCCTCCTTCTTGCCCTTCTTATAGATTGGAGTGACATTTGCTATCCTCCAGTCCTCAGGCACCTCTCCTGTTCTCCATGACTTACCAAAGATGATGGAGAGTGGCCTAGCAATGACCTCTGCCAGCTCCCTCAGCACCCTTGGGTGCATTCCATCTGGTCCCATTGATTTATGGATATCCAGATTGCTCAACTGATCCCTAACCCAATCCTCATCTACCGAGGCAAACTCCTCCTTCATCCTGACTTCTTCTGGGGCTACAGGGATCAGGGGCTCCTGGGGAAAGCCTGCAGGAGTAAAGACAGAGGCAAAGAAGGCATTCAGCACCTCTGCCTTCTTTATATCCTCTGTCTCTAGGGCACCCCCCTCATTCATCAGTGGGCCTATATTGCCTCTAGTGTTTGTTTTATTAGCTATGTATTTGAAAAAGAACCTCACCTCTGACCACTGGAATTAAATTTTGAAGCCTGAAAAGCAGTAACACCCCTGTGTTGCACAGCACATAGCGCTGATACAAACTCACAGGATTTAGATGTTCTTTTCTTAGAATAAATCCAATGGACATGCCACTGGGAAGGCAGAACCTTGCAGCCTATGACTTAAAGACAAAAGCTCTGAAGCCCAAAGTAACAGCCTATGGTCATGGCTCACTCAAACAAGGGTTTGTTCAGACCCCCTATACACTCAGCATCCTCAAGCACTCATTTAGGTATATCAGCCCTGAGCACAAATTCACACATATGCTTAAGAACACAGAATAAACTGCAAATTATACCAAGAATAGGAAAAATCATATTTAAGAATATTAATATGGACTATTTTGCCTAGAATAAAAAATACTATTTTTCCAAGTTATCATCACTGGAATTACAGTTCAGCTGCTTCGAGCTCCAGCTCTCCTGTGCAGCCCAAGAAAAGATATGGTCTCTCCTCCTGAAGAAAGAAGGCAGTGTAACGTGCAACTTCCTGGCTTTGAAAGGAAAGAGTATCACCAACAGAGAATGAAAACAACTGAACTACAACTTTCAGAAGTTAAGAAGTCATCACAGACATTCTAGTTTTAGCTTGGATTAAAGTTTCTTTTGCTTGGGTTTTGTTTGACTTCTGTGATGTGATGACTAGCTCAGTGCAGGAAAGGAACATGGCGAATCTTTTTAACTTGGACTCTAGTGAGGTGTTTGACACAGTTGTGCAAATTGCTGAAGTATGGATAACTGGAATATAAAGTGGGTGCAAAAACTGTGTGGCTGAATAGGTGGTATTCAGTGATACAAAATCCATCTTACTAGACCTTAAGTGGGTAACTATCTGTTTTCCTTATAGATCAATACTGGCACCAGTATTGTTCAACAACTTTATTAATGACTCAGAGAAGGGAAAAAATGCAGCCTCAGCAATTATACAGACCATTCCAGTTTGGAGGAGTGGTTGTTACACTGGAAGGCTGAGGGACTTTGACAGGCTGGAGAAACAGACTTGTGAAGTTCAAAGGTAAATACAAAGTTCTGTATCCGAGATACAGTAACTCTGTGCAACAGTGCAGGTTTGGCACTGAAACAGCTGGAAAGCAGCCCTCCAAAACGTGATCTGGGACTCCTGGTAGACAAGCAGAACATGAGTCAGCAGCATGCCCTCATGTGAAGAATGCCAATTATATCTTGGGCTGCATTAGCAACAGCACAGCCAAGCAGGCCAAGGGAATGATTATTCTCTCTACCTAGCACTTGTGAGACTGCATTTCAAGTACTGCGCCCAGTTATGGTCTCCCTAGATCAGTAAAGATAATGACACAATGAAGTAAGTCCAGCAGAGGGCCACCAAGACTGTCAGGGACTGGAGCACGTACCATATGGGGAGAGATTGAGGGAAGTGACTTTGTTCAGCTCTAAAAAAAAAAGGCAACTCAAGGGGATGATATCGCTGCGTACGACTGCCTCCTGAGAATATATAGAAGACTAAGATGACAAAAAGGCAAAGGGTAACAATCAGTGTGCAACAATGGAAATGGCGATTTATTTTTTTTCTTTTCTGAGAGTGGTCAAACAGGAACCCAGAGATACTGCGAGCTCTCCAATCTTGCGGCCTTGAAAACGTTCAAAGCTCAACCGCACAGTGTGGAGCAACCTCTTATAGGCAGTATCATTTTAAGCAGAGGGTCGGACCAGATTTGCCTCCACTTCCAACCTAAATTTTTCTATGCTTCTAACACTACCCCAAAGTCCTTGCTTCACTTAAAAAATTCCTTTTTAAAAAACAAAAAAAAAAGACACAACAACACACCAAACAAACCCAACCAAACAAAAAAACCCCAAACAAGACAAGGTCTTTTTGGACAGAAGTCCAATTTTCCATCAAGAAGAGCTTCCATAAAGTATTTTTAAACAGACCTCACAGTTAAGATCAAGTGTAGGGCTCTTCTAAGTAAAAAGCAGTGAAGTTTCACTTGCTGCGTACATCGTTAGAACAAAAATCTATCATAATAGTGATGAAAATTCATGTCCTCCAGAAATATTTGCTTTCACACTAGCTATTAGCCTTCAAAAAACATTTCTCTAATTTTTTTTTTTAAACCATCACCTGGTCAGTCATCACATCTTAGAACCACATGTTCAAAAAAATAAATTACACTTAAAGATACAAAAACAAACCAGTATGCAGGACAGGAAATATCTAGAAGAGCAGTCTCTGACATTTCACAGTAAACCTCAGCCAAGTGTTTGTATAACACAAAGTCAATTACAGATTTCATATATATATATATATATATATGTAAATCTATAATTTACAATTATAGATTAAAGAATATATTTCATTTTCTTTTAAAGCTGTCCTACACTGCTGATTTCAGTAGGGTCACAACAGCATGCCCAACTCCTCTCAGTCAGGTTTTTCTTTTTCAATCTAAATTAACACTATACTGACATCAATTAGTAAAAATTGGGGAACTGTTGGAACAAATACTACATCCTTGAATAGAAGGAAAAAAACATTTTTAAGACACAAGTTGATGGGTTCACTAAAATTAGCAGGTGATATGCCTGCATGTAATAGCATGGGACTAGATCCAGTGATCCAGGAATACAGGTTTGGAGGGAACCTCTTAGGAAACACGTCTAGGCCCATCAGACACACCAGAAAGCCCAAACCTGTCATCCAAAGTCTGTGCATCCACCTGTCCCTTGATGAGCTTTGCTTTTCCCAGTGCAAAAGCAAACTTTCAAATTTCGTCAACAACTGTCTCCAAAAAAGGCTAAAGGAGCACTGTTGTGACACTTCAGTGTATTATTGAGCTCCAGTTGGTTGACCCTGTACTTCTTTTGGTGACCATTTCCAAAACTGTACTAGAAAGTTCCTTTTAAAAAAAAATTTTTTTTCTTTGCTCCCACAGCTGGTAAATGCAGAAAATCAAGCTATTGTAGCTATACTGCTGCCAACAAGTGAGAGAATGAGACGTGATGAGATGTGAAAGGGACACCCAGAGTTACTGGAGAGCTATTACAGGAATTCAGGACCACAAAGCACATGTGTTATTGAGATCAGAATTCCCAACAGGTTACAATAAGAAGCAGATTTTTGTTTCTGAGACACCACTTGTTTTCAATTACAGTCATCTACATCTTCTGCTAACATTCTTCTGAGACCTTGTACCTGATAACATCCATCTTCACCCCAGGGCTATGACAGACTTTGCTAGCGCTAAGTGCCTCTGTTCTAAATCCAGGATATTCCAGGAAATCAATCTCTCTCCAGGTTTCCTTCTGTTCAGCACCATATTCTCCAAAAAAACATCTCTGGGAAGAAGTAAACGGATTCCCTGCTTCCCTAAATAATATCATTGACACCACGATCCTATGAAAACATGCAAGAACAGATCTCAATGACTGAAGTTGGAAAAGTTGCATTCATATACAAAACAGGAAAAAATTGACAGGATGGCAAAACAGAAGTGCTGTAGAGACAAGCCTCTTCTAGGAGCTTATTTTGGTGTGCCAAGTTGGGTTCTGCCCTGACTGAAGTTGTTTCCTCTACATCTGGGATGTTGTCTCATGCAAGCAAGAACAAAGATTACAGTGAAGCATGACAGGCTATAGGTACCCTCAAGAAATACTTCGAGGATCATGATCTGGCAACTATTACAGTAGCACAGAAGAACACTAGTTTATCATAATCTCTTTTCATACAAGAGGAACTCTTTATCCCTGGACTCTGCTGTTCCAGGAATAATGGAAAATAAGTCTTGACTCTAGAGTTTCAGAGTCCTTGAAAGAAGACAGATTTTTTTTTCAGGCAAGAAAAAACTGCATTCTTTTATAATTATTTTTTTTTAAATATTTTCTTTTTTTGAAGTGTATTTTACTACCCAGTTTGGTCAACTGGCCTTTCTGACAACAGGAAGAATTCCTTGAGAATGCTTCTGTGTGGAAGAAGGAAGAAAGAAAAAGACACACAGTACACTGTACAGGAATCACTACTGATAAGACACGAATTGTCTGGCCTCTTTGTACTGATTTGCCATACTTCATATTAATCACTTCACTAACACTTGTTTCACTAATAGTAATGAAACTGGGCTCAGAGTACTATAAAAAAAATATTAAAATTGGGTAGCAACTTCTCTGTCCTTTAAGGCTGTGGATGTATTTGTTCCTAAAGCCCACTTCTCCCTCACCTTCTACCTTTCTCAAATAACATATTGGCTTAGAGTTTAGAACTCCAGGGAAACTGAAATAAATTCCTCCTCCTATTACACAAGACCAGAATGAACCTAGTTTTGATTGTGGCTCCACAGTTAGATTAACTAGGACAACAGTAAAAAGAATTAGGATGAAATAACCTGATAAAGAGGTTACCAGACAACACCAAACATCACTGTCAGTGCCCAGTGATCTCTGTTCTCAGATGCAGCTTTGGAGAGGGGTAGCAGGATGCACTTTGTTGTCAGGAGTACATAACTACTCAGATGCAAAATTCTATAATCACATGCTGCCCTTCATTTTTATAGTTTTGGGCACAGGAAAACAGACTATTTCGCAGTCTTCATTATCTTCCTCTGGAGGCTAGAAGCAAGACAGACTGCACCCTGCTTACAGCTAACCAAAAGCAACACCTTTTACAAGGCAGAAAGACTTCGTCACTGACTTCATTGGAGACTGGAAGGATAGCACTTGCTGCAGACACCTAAAAATTGTCCACATTTAGCCTGACTGCCACCCTCTTGTGCACCTCCCTCCCCTCACATCAAATGCAGCCCTGAAACAAGTTAAGGTCAGATATACTAACAAAACCAACATTATAATTAGAAAATTTTCAGACTCACATGAAGTGTTTAAATGAATGAAAGTAATATCAAAGTCTGACTAAGTCACTAGCCACTAAAGAGGCAGGGAAAAAGTTCTCCAACAAGAGGGGTGTTTCCTTGCTACCTATGACAGGCAGATACAATCCTGAACCTCAAACGCAAGCAAGCAGAAGTATCCATTGTAGTAAAACCATACACATTTCTTCTAAAAGAGAAAATATAACGCAAATTCAAGAAAGAAATTAGAAGACAAAGCAAGCATCAAATCTTACTCTCCTCAGTTATGCAAGGTGTTGAAATTCCATGCCAGACTCTGTTCTAGACTAAATGCAAAAAGATGCCAGTGTAAATTAAGAGTAACTCCTCTGAAATTAGTACAGCATTGTCATTCTAAGGAAATTAAAGTTGACTGATATTATGGGACATTCTGTTCAGGTGAGAAGAAATGGCTCATTAAGTAATAGAAGTCTAAACATCCACTGAAGTCTGACAGTTAAAATAAAAAGCTCTTTTAGAAAAATCTGTGTAAGTTTCCAAGTATGACTATTTGAAAATACTTGCAAGGAAAAATGTTTTAGAAATCTAACATATTGGACTTCTTTGAAAGCAAAGAAAACACTTACTGTGGTTGCATTTGCTGAGGTAACCCAACAAGAGGCTTCTGCTTGATGGTGAATGCCATCTGAGTCATAGGGCCAACCTTCGGTGGGACCTGCACCTTCTGAGAGAAGGTCTGCTGGGCAGCCTGCTGGGGTATGGGCCACGGGGGAAGAGCAGGGCTCCGGCCTCCAGTGGAAGATGTGTCTTGCACGACTGTATCCTCACAGGAATTACCTTTTGTTCCTGGCTTACACACACAAAGTTGAGGTCGCAGGCATATCCCTCCGTTCTGGCATGGTGGTGCACAGTTCGCTAAGAAAAGACATTTTAAAAAGTACCTGTGAAACAAAGCACGAAGGAAAATGCAAACCCTCCCCGTAATAAAAAAAAAAAGTTAAATGCTAATGTTAATTGGAGTAGGAGAGAGCAACATTGCTAAGCTCCACAAGACAGTATATAAATTGTTATAGCTTTTACTGCTTTCCTATGTAAGACACACACAACATTTGAACAACTTCAAAAGGTAAAGTGTTGGTGGGCTAAAAAATAAGAAATGCACAAGTTAATCAAGGAATACAGCATTAAATCTTCCTGTTAGTGACCTTTTATACTCTCCTTGCCAGCATCCTCCCCACACTTTAACAACCAAACTGCACTGGATGAAGCAACACTGCAGATTACAGAATTTTACCACTGATCCAGGCTTGGATTCATTCTATTACTATTTAAAATCAAAGATCTTCCACAGGTACCAAGAAGGAATCCTTACAGTCACATTATAGATGACCAAAATGATACAGAGAAGCATGAAGTCATTTAACCCTTCTGCCTCTACAGCCCAAAAGAAATTTCCTCCAACACCACCACTGTAATAACATAAAAAAGGAGAGACAAACTGCTGCTACAAAGACATAGCTATACCTAGGGGTTGTGTTCTTTGAAGAAACAGATGGGTGCTTATGATTATCCTGAACTAGCTTCTACGCCTTCTTTGTACCACCAGTGAAAAGGGATCAGATTCTTCAGAAGACAATTCACTTTCAGATACCTGCCTTCAGATAGGATTAATTACATTGTTTGCATTGCTTTATCCACTGGCTATAGAGGGAGTCTGAATAATCAGTCTAGTATCAATACCCAGCTTGCAGAACTAGCTAACACAAGATCAATTCCATTCTGAACAGGCAAGAAACTTTGAGAAGCAGCAAAACTCGCCCTCAAAAAAAAAAAAAAGCAGTTGCTGATTGTATGTATACATAACACTGCAAAGGTATGCCTATTTTGGATGCTTAAACTTACAATGCTATTGTATTTATAGAATGTTAAAATAACACAAAGACGGCAAAACAAATTAATTCTGTTATCCAGAGGATATACTTTAATAGTAAAAACACTGTTCTAATTAAAATAGCTATCAAAATAATTTCTTCATTAGTCTCATTAGAGATGACATACAATGAAGGATTTAAAAGAATCACTGCTGAGCTACTTTACTCCTTCAAACTAAGCATAATTTTAATATTGAAGTTTTTTTAACAGAGGCAAAACGATATGCCAGATCATAAAGTCTAGAGGTTTTACTAAAATAGGTAAGATACTATCTTAAACCATAACATGTGATTTTGCACCATATTCAGGTATACCTAATTGCACAGTTATTTTATTTTTTTTTAAAAAAGTCAGTCCACAGCCATGCTCAAAATAAATTGGAGTACTTGTTACTTCAATCAATTTTTAATACATACCTTTATATATAAAAATAAATAGACAATCATATCTATGAAATAACTTATTAGGATGGGGCTGTGTTAATTCCGAGGACTAATTTGTCAACTGATAATACCATCTGATACAGATGTATCATGTATACCACCTGCACAGGACACCAGAATTGCCCTACAATTTTACCTTGAGCTTTGCATGGGGTTCTTCTCACATATACTTCCCTCTGCCATATGTTGCCCAGCAACATATCTCCTTTTCAATACTACTTAGCTAAGCTAGCTTAATTGCATATTATACATCTCCCTGGCAACAAAAAGTAATCATTTGCTTACTTATATTTCTGTCTGGTTTTGAGACTATATTTTGTCTTTGACTGCTGGAATGCTGAAGACCATTTTCACTGTAAACTTGAGAAGGGATTTACAACAAACATATGTTGTAACATACAAGTCAGCTCTCTTGCACCTTGCTTTTAAGACTTAGATTTTATTACAAACAGTAAAAATTCACTTATACATACATGACTGAAATAAATTATATCTTTGGAAAATAGATTCAGGAGCCTTAAATTCTAATTAAATTTCCTTGGCTTTAGAAAGACTCTAAGACCAGAACCGTGACTCCATCAACCAAGTTATCTGTAGAAACAGTGCAAAGACCCAGCTGTCTTCAGACTGTTTCACTGTGGAGTGCTTTAGAAAAATATCACATTAAAATTGCTGTAAAAGAAGAAAAATCAGGATTTTCAAAAGTCCTATTTTTACAACATTAAAAAACATTCACACCAAACATATATTTCTGGAGATTTATGGACATGTATCTATGGTTGAAAAGCCTGGAGATTACTAGTTATTTAAGAAACAAAAATTAAACACAGAGGTAAGCTAACAAGATAACCCCAAAAGTCAATATAACTAAAAATCCACTCTGCTAGGACTCTGATCATTGTGTATCTCCTAACTCTCAGAAGTGAAAAAACAATTTATACATACACAAAAGACAACCCTGAAAAAAGTGCCACTTTTTTCCCTGTGATTAAGAAATAAAACTGTGCTTCAGAAGCCTAAAAAAAATATTAAGTTTCCACTTATCAGAGCAAACCTAATAAAGTAGCAATTAATTTAAAACTATGCAGCCGAAAATAGAACCTGTTTTGAAATTACTATTTTTTTTTTTTTTTTTAACCCAAATAGGCTGGAAGATTCTTACTTCACTGACAGAAATGTAAACCATGAAAGTTTCTCAGCTTTACATATACATAAAGCATGCAAAGCTCTGCAGGACAAACATTACTCTAGCTGACCTTATAATAAAACAAGCATCAGTAGATCCAGCAACTATGTTTGAGACCCAGTTTGTCTGTAATCATGTCAGCAGTGACAACAGGCTGAAAAACCAATCCATCAGGTCTTCACAGCAATGTACTTTTTGATTGAAGTTCGTCATTAACATTGTGTAATAAAAGATCACAAAATAGGAGAAAAGATCACATTTTAGGAAAGAATTAAAGCGAACACTTTAATTGATATAATACAATGGTTCAGTTTTAAAAATGTTCAAGACAGCTGCAGCCTGCCAAATATATGACCTAATTTTTTCATCTGAAGACAACAATGGCACATTTAACTGAAAACACTATTATTTTTCATAAACCTAAACTTCCAAACACTAGAGCATGGAAGTATTAAGTTTAAAACTCAGAAGCAGGCCAATATAGTCCTGTTAAAGGCAATAGGCTTGGTCCTATTTAATTCAAGGAGGCCATGACTGGAAATTTAAAATGGATCTTGGCAAAGATGCAAATGAGACCAGGCTTAGTGGGTCAGATCAAAGATCCACTCAGTCCAGTCTCCTCTCTCCATTACTAAGGTGGATGCTTAAGGACAGGTGTAAGGACAGAGTGAGAAGCAATAAAAGTCTGTACCACTACAGCCTTCAAGAATTAGAGGCTCAGCAACTTCCTGAGTAAGAGTGGGTTTTGTGTTTAATAAACCTCAACAGACTTTTGTCAGGAGTTCACTGATTTGCTTTTGGAACCTGTCAGTTTCAGCATCCAAAACTTGCTGTGCTAAGGAAGCTGGCCACGTTGGAAGGCCAGGCACAGACAAAATAACCAACATCCTTCCACTTTCCAGAAGTGTGGTGAAGGAACATGGGGTTCTTTGGGGTTATTTTTTGTGTTTCAAGATAATGCAATCTACTAAAAATAAAGCCATGGTGTCATATTTGCTTTAGAAGCCCCTAAATCACAAAAAAAAAAAGAAAGGATTTTCTGTGGCCGTATCCCAACATGCTCATCCTTTTTATGTGTATTTCCCTAATAAACTACTGCTTGCCATCACTGCAAACAGAATACGGGGTTAGAGGGATGCATATCAGGCCTGGTATGGTTGTATTTACAACATTCTTTCAGAAAAGCAGTAAGTATTTTAAAACTTTTATGTAGACAGAATGTATTTGTTGTAATACCTACTGAATTAAGAATAATTTATTATATTAAATCAGTAAGCCTAAAATATCAGCCTATATTGAATAAGTTTAGATAAAAATTGCTTTTTCAGACCTTTCGAAAGAATCAAAATACAGGTATAACTAACTCTACTTTTCATGAAAAAAGTTTTGTATTGAATTCCTGATAACTCTTGAATTAAGACCATTAAGAACTGATTCCAAGTCTAATCACTTTGATTTTATGTTGATTCACAATTACCTTCAGACAGTAACACCTCATTTACAAGTTTATTTCCTTGTGTCTCTAGATCATGTAAAGAATTACAATTCACAAAAATGTACTTTTCAGTGAGAAATAAATGATTGAAAAGTCCCAAAAGTTTCCTGCACCCCAAAGTCTCTTATCTTTTAGCCTCAGCTCCACCTTTAAGCATCTCCTTTATGAAGAAACTGCTGTTGGTTAGTACTTAAATGACCAAAAAAATTTTTCAGTGTCACTCCTGAATTTCTAGCACTTTGATAAAACAATTACACTACAACAGTGTTATTTCTAATAAACCCATCCACTAGATTCTTCCTTTCTGGTTCCACAAAAAATTTAACACCTTCCCCCCACCCCGCCCTGCTCTCAACCACACAAAGTCAAACATCAGTTTAGGCAGAATGCACCAACTCATAACAAATTTCATCACTGTGCACATTGGCAAAGTATATATCATCTTCTCTATAAGGGTGTATAAATCCTGTCAGGTAAATCACATGTTAGAGAGCAAGTAATAGAAAATACAGTAATTGAAAGGAGGATTAGAAGTGTGGGGCTTTTTCAGATTCCAACATAAAATGGCCAAGAAATGATGCATGCATCAAGTTTACAGAAATGGGAAAAACCGACACAGTGAAATGAATATATCCGTGCTAGAGTAGAAACTTCAAATTCCTTAAATGCAACACCGGAATGCTATTAAAGGCATAGCAAATATTGCTGCTCTTATTTCATTAATTCAAGATTTCTGTTCCTCAAGCACACAAGGAATCCAAACCAAAGCTCATCTTGGTTGAGTGCGCATCCTAAACAAAAAGTTGTGATACAAAGGCACCTTCAACTCCTGCTGTGTTGAAAGACAGCATGATGAACCCCCACCGATTCCAAAAGAAAGGCAGTGAAGCACTCTCTGGAGGGCAACAAGTTGTGGGCTCTGAAAGGAAAGAGGCATATTCCAGTTTCCCTCAGCAAAATCTAAATATGGTACCAACATCCTGGAGAAGAGCAAAGTCTATAATAATTTCCCATTCTCTGAATTGCTTTATTGATTAGCTCACCACTTATTTTTACCCTTTTATTCTGGATACCATTTTGAGTCTTTTAAGTAGTTATGTTACAATGGAGACTAGAAAATCAAAAGCTAACTGAAGGAACACTTGGTGCTCACCATCTAATGCTTTTCTAGGGATCTAATCCTCCATTTGAGCATCTCTCCAAATAGTTTTCAAAAGTTGAATTTTACCAGAAAAATATCCAACGATTCTACAGTCATTGAGGATGGGGGAGAGAGGAATTTGTGACCAAGGGCAAGACAACCATGTTGTAACACCAGTCTATAAAAAAAGTTGAAATTACTTAAATAATCAGAAGAAATGGCATTAACTGCAGAAAATCTGTATGACCTCTACACTACTAATGGAGAAAGTTTTATGGCCATCTGTGTCTTCCTACACAAGAACTTTATTTTTGTTATAATTGTATGGTCTTAGGGAATTCTTTCCCTAAATATACTTCAAATAAAAACATGAGTCACTGTTGGAATTCTTCACTGGTACACTTCATAACATCTGATACATTCCCACACTGGCATGGATGGCTACGTAAACATGACCTTCAAGAAAGGAGGGAGACAAAAATCAATGCTTTTGAATACACACTTTTAAAACAAACAAAAAAATATCACAGTTTCTCTCCTAATGGCAACATAATATACTTTAAGATTATTTTCCATGTATCTTCATACTACTATCTCTACATGCCAAGATTTACCAGAATTTAATAGCAGCTATATCCAAATATGTCAAAAGTCTAACTTCAGCAAAAGGATGCATTATTTTATGTCATAAGAACAAAACATGCTTTTTGATACTTGTCATTTTCATTAATGTTGTGTTTACTCCAGTTTATACAGTATAAATACTTAAGTCAGACTGTATAATCAGGGAGACATTTTAAAGTATTTAATTATACGAAACCATATTCATACATATACTGACAGTACAAACATTTCACATGCTATAGATCCTTCTATCATTACAGTATCAAAATTATTCACTACAGAATGGACTAAGCCAAGGAAACCAGCAGATTCACATGCTATACACTGTTCTTGCTTGCTGGAGTGGCTAACACTCCAGTCTGTAATCCTTTTAATTCTCTTAACCTTTCTCATTACAGTACTTACTCATTTTGTTACAACATACTTGCAAGAAATATGCAGGAAACTGAACAGACTAAGAGAAACTCAATAAATAGACAATTGAAAATTTTTAACTGGATGCAGGATTCAGATGGCTGAACTGTTACAGAAAAGAACTAGCAAAGACTATTATATGTAATAATTAAAATGCTACAAACAAGAAAGTTTTTCCTAAAACTAACCAATTCTCAATAAGAGTTAACTATTTAGTTGAGCTTCTCCAGAAATCCAGGCCTAAAGTGCCATCTAGAGATAATAAAACAACTAATATAAATTATGAAAATACAAAACAATTCCCCTTTATCAGAAAGCAGCTCTCCAAAACTCTAGGTTTATGCAGGGATTACTATCTGCATTTCACAAAATAAGACCGTGGCTGAGCAGAACCGGTTTTAGCTGTCTTTAAATGAACATCTTGCCTCACTAACATGCAAAATACTTGTTCCCCTTCTGCATGCCATCAGAAATGCAGAGAGATGCTAAGGCTTTGTTTGCTTTCTGTCATCAATGGAGAGGATCTGTTTTCTAGGAATAAATTAGGCTACACAAGTACTGGTGCTCTTAAAGGCAGAACAGAAAAACTAAAGCAAAAACCCCAAATCCAACCCAGTATCAGTCCGTTAGTTCGCAGATTATGGGCGGTTCATGTTGTCGAGTGAGTCTGTGTTTTCTAACACCCAGTACTGTGGTTTTTGAAAAAGGAGCCATCTGAGGAAGGTGTGTGTCCCTCTCTCCACTCACCCTCTACTAATCCCAGGCAATCCAGGCTTGCTTTAAGGCAGGACCAGTTGGCACAAGCAGCCCTTCATGTTGCAGGCTGCAAAGAAGGGTATCTTCAGAGGTGCTGTGCCCAACTTCTTCTAAAGGCCCAGCAGAGTGCGGAACCCCAACCCTCACTATGGCCCCACTTTCCCAAAGGCCAGAAGGCTCACTGATCCATACACATTGTATGCACACAACTTTGCCCTACTCTTTCACTTTGCTGGAAAGGAAGAAGAAGGGAGCACACCCTGCTTCTAGCTCTTCCCTTCTCCATGCTCAGGAAAAGCAGTCGTACCGAAGAGAGGTGTAAGAAGACTAGTATTGTAAGTATCAAAGTATCACTTCACTGTCAACACGTCATTTTTTGCTGCACACGTGCAGAACTAGAACACTGTGCAATTGCTGGATGAACCACAGCCCACCCCCAGTACCCACACAGCTTTCTACACCATTTCCAAGTTACACATTGAAAATATATAGTCAACAAACCTGAAAGGGAAAAAAGAAAAAAAAACCCAACAAAACAACACAGTTTTCTGGGTTCCTTCTGATACTATATGAACAGAGGAAGTGTTCAGGACTATTTATCCACTGTAGATTTACCACAACTTTACTACATGTCCTGCTTCTTTTATTAGCACTAACTGCTGCTATGAGCTGAACAAGTTCTCTAATGATCTGTTGTCTGCTTCAGTGCAGGAGCACAACATGTTGAAAAGCATCTTTTCGGGTTCTTGTTTGTTTGTTTTAAATCTATACACACATAGTATCTGTATGAAACAGAGACTAAGTATCATTATAACTTTGTTTCCAGTGAAGTCCCACATGGCTCACAAAGAAAAGGCTGAGTCGGTCTCACCTCATACTAATTGTGGACTTATGTCTCCTCACCAAAACGTGGCAACAGCACAGTGCATGGTCATGTCTGTAATGCAGGGAGCAGCTAACAGCTCCCCATCTTCTCACAACTCTTACTGCTTCCTCTCGAGGGCAGGACACTGACTGCCATCAACGGCCAGGAGATGGACACTGTACTCAAAGTCTGCAGCACTGCTTTAGCTCAGGTCAGCATTCTCTCTTGAAGCATATCTTATCAATCACACTAACCGAGATTTGGTTTGTGTGGTGGGGCCATTGTAAGGCACATGCACTGGATTTCTTTCAGATGTAGAGAAAAAAACCCACAAACTAAACCCAAAATATGAACGCTCCAAGAATGCACCTAATGTATTTCAGCCTCATATTGGCATTCATTCCACAAGACCAGACTACACCTAGTCCAAAATAAAACACTAAGCCCTGAAACATGCATACCATAGGTCATCAAAACCAAAAGCTTTAGTCTATAGATCTGCTCCTGCTACTCCATGCTACCTGCTAATGCAAACAAAGTCAAAGATTACAAGGATCTGGATCCTCTTGTTCTTCCCCCTTCCCAAGGACAGTAAGTAAAAATAAAGCATAATGGAACTACTACTGTGGGCTAACAAGGGCTTTCCCGCTACAAAAGTCAATCTGTTCCTTGTATATGAAATTCAAAAGTTTTATTTCCATGTTACAGCAGCAAGCACAGCAGAGGCAAAACCAAGCTACTGAATTAATGGCTTTCAGTTTTGAAGTGTTTAAAAGCAACATCAAAGAATAGATTTAAAATCACTAATGTATAGGTCAGTTACATGAGGTCAAAGCAGTTACGTCTCTAAAATTGAAACATGTAATTTTGATTTAGACATCATATGAAGGAGACTGATATTGCTTTTACCAAGGTGATGATCTTAGAATAAGAAACAACAACATTTGGGGACAGAATATTATAGTTAGGTTTTGTACAGACAATATAAATAAACAGAACTTGGTAAAACTCAAAGCCACAAAACCAATTAAGCACAAGCCTCTGGAATCATTTATGACCAGAAAACCTCCACAAAGCACAGCTGCAAACATCTGAAATACTCAGTTCCAATGATCAGAAGTATGTGGAATCACAGAATATTCAGAGTTGGAAGGGACCTCCAGAGATCATCTAGTCCAACTCCCCTGCTTAAAAGCAGGATCCCCTAGAGCACATCACTCAGGACTGCATCCAGGTGAGTCTTGAAAACCTCCAGAGAAGGAGACTCCACAACCTCTCTGGGCAGCCTGTTCCAGTGCTCTGTCACCCTCACTGAAAAGAAGTTCTTCCTCATATTTAAACAGAACCTCCTATGTTCCAGCTTGTGCCCATTACCCTTCGTCCTGTCACCGGGAACCGCTGAAAAGAGTCTGGCTCCATCCTCCCTCAACCCACCCTTTAGGTATTTATAAACATTAATTAAATCACCCCTCAGCCTTCTCTGCTCCAGGCTAAAGAGTCCCAGCTCTCTCAGCCTTTCCTCATAGGGGAGCTGCTCCAGTCCCCCAATCATCCTCGTTGCCCTCCGCTGGACTCTCTCCAGTAGGTCCCTGTCTCTCTTCAACTGGGGAGCCCAGAACTGGATGCAGTATTCCAGTTGTGGCCTCACCAGGGCAGAGTAGAGGGGGAGAATGACCCCGCTCGACCTACTAGCCACACACTTCCCTATGCAGCCCAGGGTGGCATTGGCCTTCTTGGCAGCAAGGGCACATTGCCAGCTCATGGATAATTTACTGTCTGCCAGGACTCCCAGATCCTTCTCCTTGGAACTGCTTTCCAGGACTTCCCCCCCAACCTATACTGGTGCCTGCCATTCTTTTTCCCCAGTTGCAGCACCCTACACTTGCCTTTATTGAACTTCACGAGGTTCTCCTTTGCGCAGCTCTCCAGCCTGTCCAGGTCCTGCTGGATGGCAGCGCAGCCCTCAGGTGTGTCAGCCACCCCTCCCAGCTTGGGATCATCAGTGAACTTGCTGAGGATACACTCTGTCCCCTCATCCAGGTCATTGATGAATATTTTGAACAAGACCGGTCCAAGTGTTGACCCCCGGGGGACACCACTGGTTACAGGCCTCCAACTCGACTCTGCTCCACTTATCACAACCCTCTGTGATCTGCCACACAGCCAGCTCTTGATCCACCTCACCATCCCCTCATCTAATCCACACTTCCTGAGTTTCTTAATGAGGATGTTATGGGAGACAGTGTCAAAAGCCTTGCTGAAGTCAAGGTAGATGACATCTGTTGCTCTCCCCTCATCCAGCCAACCATTTATAACATCATAGAAGGCTAGAAGATTGGTCAAGCGTGATTTACCCTTGGTGAATCCATGTTGACCACTCCCAATAACTTTCTGTTCTTCTACATGTTTGGAGATGACCTCCAGAACAAGTCGCTCCATCACCTTTCCAGGGATGGAGTTGAGACTAACCGGCTCGTAGTTCCCTGGGTCTTCCTTCTTGCCCTTTTGGTAGACTGGAGTGATGCTGGCCTTCCTCCAGTCTTCAGGCACCTCTCCTGTTCTCCATGACTCTCCAAAGATGATGGAGAGTGGCCCAGCAGTAACATCTGCCAGCTCTCTCAGCACTCACAGGTGCATCCCATCAGGGCCCATGGACTTATGGATGTCCAGTTTGGCCAAGTGGTCTCTAACACAGTCTTCCTCTATCGAGGGAAAGTCTTCATCTCTCCAGACCTTCCCTCTTGCCTCCACAGTTTGGGATTCACAAGAGATCGCTTTAGTAGTGATGACCGAGGCAAAGAAGGTATTCAGTACCTCTGCCTTTTCTGGGTCTTCCACCACTAGGGCACACGCCTCATTCATCAGTGGGCCAACATTTTCCCTAGTCTTCCTTCTTCTATTGAGGTACTGAAAGAACCTCTCCTTATTGTCCTTAACCATAGCGGTCGAGTTCCGCTTGAGCTTTGGCCCTTCTAATTTTCCCTCGCACAGCTTCACTACATTTGGTACTCCTCATAAGTTGCCAACCCCTTTTTCCAAAGGCCGTAGACAGCTCTCCTGGACAGCACCATTTCTAAGAGCTGCAGTGAAGACAGAGAAAGAGGTTGCTCAGAATCTCCAATATTAAAATATTTGGTGGTACAGAGTTCTGTAAATTGGGGGGACCCATGTATGCTTCTAAGCTTCCAGGTCTGGATCGGAATAAGACCTAAGCATGCAACTTTTCCCCTACCTCCCCCACACAGATTCAGGAGCACTAGCTAGAAACAACCTAAGGCATGCTCCATCCAGGTCTTGGACAACTGGGGCTATAGAACTACTGGCCATATTGTGAAGTGTCCTTGTCCTGAAGGGGACACAAAGGCATAGTGTTTGTCTAAGTTTTGCCTGTACCCAGGGCTAAACTGTAGCACTTTTTCTACCACCCATTGACCCCTCCCCAGCTGAGAAGGGGAATTGGGGAAAAAAAAGGAGAACCCCTGTGAGCTGAAGTTGAAACAGATTTAATGTGATAACAAAACTGATAAAACAACCAACAAAGTATGGAAGGTTCTACTCAGCCCAGTCCTTGATGTTGATCACAAGGGAGGAGCCCCAGGAAAAGGAGGAACTCCACCCTCAGTGAACTCCCTCCTTTTATAATGAGCATGATTAATTGGTATGGGATACACCTGTGAGTCAGTTGCCTTGATTGGATCTCCCAGCTGACTCAGGGCTACTCATGGCCTGCCTGCCATGGCTGGCCCATGGGTCTGTGCCTGGGAAACCAGGACAGTGTGCTAACAAGTATAGCCCTGGAGGTTTAGGGATCAGATGGCTCAAACTGAAGAGCAATACACAAGCAGAGGCCATGCAGTTTTGGGACCTGAACAAAAGGGACCTTCCTCTGGGCAAGTATTAAGACAACTTTCCAGTCTCCTTTTGGTCCAGAAGGAAGACTCTACTGTATATATTCTTATATACAGTATATACTGTACTTATATACAGTACTTATATATTCTTATTCTGAAAAATAAAACAAACCTTGTTTATCTATAGCACATTTAATGTTGAGTCAGGAAGCCTTTCAAAAGAGAGTAAGCAAAATAATATTTTAATACAAAACAGACAACAGACTGTTTGTCTTATTTTCTGATGACCTTTCCAAGGTGCATGAGCACATGACAGACAATAAAGAACTTCATGACCAAACTCAAAGAATCTATCCCAGTACCAACTCCAAAATCCTCACCTTATGCCCATGCATAGAATATGTACATGCATATTCTATTCAAATATCACCTTCAGCTGACAGAGACACAAGATCCTGTTTCTCTTCATTGACAAGGACAGTATACATGGATTCTACACCTACACAGACAGCAATTCCCCCCCCATAAGAAATCTACTCTAAACATAATCCTGCAAAATCCACTTCCATACCTGTTTGCCCTATGAGCCTTCCTTACAACTCTGCAATAAGGAGCTCATAATTCAGTACTCTATTAACAGCCAACTCTCTCCTTCCCTCTAGCATTTGTTAATTCTCATAGTTATGTTACTGAAAGTTAGAATTCCTCCAGGCAATGGTATTTTTTTAAACTATCCAGTTTACATTGAGAACACTCACAAACAATTTATGTTAACACACCAGGCAAAATATTATTATACGTTTTATAAGAGGTCTACTATTAAAATAAGGTGGTTCTGGTTTTGGTTTTGTTCAGGTTTTTTTTTTAAGATACCAGATCCCACATACAATAGGCAATTTCTTTCTTAACTTCCCAAGGTGAAAAATAGCTCCTTGCAATCATCAAGAAAACAAAAACAGAACAAACAGAAGAGCATATTTTATAGGAAGTAGTATTAACTAATCAAAATTTAGTAGCAAGTAACAAAGTAGGAGACAAGTTTCAATAGGATAAACATGCAGTTGAGAGGCAGAAACTCCTAATTTCCAGCTTAAGCCTTCCAGTCAGTTGTTACAACTTGTCCAAAGCTACATCTAACCTATGGTTCAATTTCCATAAATGAAATAAATAATAAAAACTATACATTCTAGGTTTTACTTGCCTTACAGCCATGTTATAGAGCTAATTAATGTTTGTATACTGTTTTGTTAGTACTTGTTGCGTTACCAGAACATGATGTCTCCAGCCTTGGTGGTATCTTATTGCGCTTACACAGATTATAACCTATGATAACCATGACTGGAAGACAATCTTTGCCATAAACCCTTTCACGTGCTTATAACTTTTCAAAGTGTTTATTGCTGTGGTTGAATTTCTCCCACCTTTGTCTTTACCCAAAGGTGGATATTCTGAATGCTTCAGAAAGGTTGGTTTTGACTGTTAGAAGTCATCCTCCCCATGTAAAGCAATTCTGAACACTTTTAATGTTGCTCTTATGATTTCATCTTTTTAATTAGAATGATGGAGTTCTTCATAAGCAAAGTCACACCAGTTTGAAAAAAGTTCTTAAGATAAAGCTTTACAACATAAAACTGAAGTATTAGGCACAGAGGGAGAGAACCTATATACCTAAAATCCAATACGGTAGACATTGTCATAAAGGTAGTTAAAACCAACACAGCAGCTCACCTGCTGAGGACAGGCTGTAAGGCTTTCAAGAAAACATGAATACTGCAAACACAACAGGCAGTTCAGCTTCACACTAAAAATTAGAAAAAGGACTTGAAAAGTCCACTTGCCTCCTCCATACTGATGCTGCCCTCTGACCTGCACAGAAACATTTCAAATATCCCCTGGTGCCGCTACTGAGGGAAATGCAATGCAGCTGCCACTGCTCCCAGCCACGCTGCCTCCCCTCTGGGCCGGAAGTCACTCAAGGGAATGGCAGTCTCAGCCATACCCCCATGTGTGAGGAAGCACAGCTAGCAAACAGCACCGTGCAAGAGAACAGGAGACGGGAAGCTTAACAAAGCCTGGCCTGCAAAACCATACCTCTTCCCTTCGACCCCTCTTTCTGTGCCTTACAGGCAGGCTTATTCACACAGGTGCAGCAGAGCAGAAACACATGGTGCTTGTTTCAGCCTGGGATTACACCTGAGCTAATAAGCCTCGCTGATCAGAGCTGGCTCTCAGCACTCTAGTTCTGGAAGCATGATGCAGACAAATGGAAGTTGGCTCTGGAAAGAGCCAGTATGGGTCTGGGGTTTATTAGCTCAGATTTTGCACCATGCAAAAGAATATAAACTGACCCTAGAGGCCAAATAGCTTAAAGTGATACTGAGCCTGAGCTAATAAAGCCTGACAGAACCAAACTGACTCTGCATGAAGTCAGCTCAGGTGTGCCTGCAACTGCAATAATCCACTCAAAAACAACTGAGAGTCCACTATCTGAATTTAAAAATCACTTATTTTTACAGGAAACAAAGGGGTTAACTTTTGTTCAGTTATAAGGTTTCTGTTCCTCTGAAAGGAACATCAGAAGGTTCAAGAAAAGGAGGTATCTGGCTTCTATGACTGTGAGGCTAATCTTGCCCAGCTAAATCAAGTCAATGCTATCTCATGATTTGCCTAAGTTACAAAGCAGACAACTTCAGTACATTTAGTGCTTCCCTCAGCTTGCCAAGAGAGGGGTAAAACTGAGAAGATCCAAGTCAAGTGTATTATACCACTGCTGGGAAGTATCAGAGTAGTATCAGAGAAGGCAGCAAGAATATTTAATGCAAAGGAGGGCTCAATATCAGAGACACAAAATGAGAAAGGTCAAAGAGATACCCCCACACCTTTCTTTTAACTCTTTCATTGCGACTCCATTCCTCCATAACTATACGAAAGAACTAATAAATTCATGGATTCAAATGAGAGTCTACACACAGTTATTGCATAAAAATCTAATTGCCCAACTTAGTCCTTATTAAAGGCCTTAAAAATCAGAAAGGAATAAAAGAAGAGAAAACAAAAAGGAGAAAACAGTTGGATGATAATGGGAGAAGTTGAAAAGATACAACTTAAAGGACAGAAACAAATAAAACTATTACTTAGAAATGGAAGTTAAAAAGTATGGATGGATTGAAGTTACCTGGAAACAAAAGTTAAGGTAGGTGTTATTAAGCTCTGCAATTAGCCTCAAAATACCATCTCAAATAACATCAGCTGAAGGAAATCATTCTAGTACTTGTAACATGTTAGGCAAAAAACATGACTCACCTAACAGAGCAGCATGAATTTTAAGCTGAAAATGTTAATTTAGAAAACTACTTTAAATGCATGTCTAAGTTGGTCAGGGAAATTGTGAAATTTTATCTTTAACAACCTACTGTAATAAAGTCTTTGCTTCTTAGCAACAGCTCCATGCACATTGAAGGTACTTGACCTTACTGAGGATTACAAATGTGATTGCTCCTCATTGGGGGGTGCGGGGGGTAAAAAAAAAAAATAAATAAAATCACACAGTGATAAAAGCCACTACAAAAAACCCCAAACACAGTTTGCATCTTGAAAGCATTTTCCTCCAGCTCTCACAAGGACAGAAGCCTGTGCTGCTGAACTAAAGCAACATTTCAAGATCTACCCAATGGTGCGGATACCTAAATGGGTTTCCTGAAGAGGTATGTCATTCCAGTCTTCCATGGCCTCATGGCAATATCACTCCTGTTTAGCCATTTGCAGTCAGCCTGAACCCTGCCTCAACAACAAAGACTCTTCCTGTTCCGCATTAGAAAGGACAACCAAGTATAACAGCATTGATTCAATCAGTGTTATTTCATGCACATATTTTGTGTTTCTGGAGATCCCAGTAGAGGTGTATCTCTGTACAGGAGCTTCTCCAAACCCACTTCTGCCTTGTTCAACGCTTCGACGATTCCATTCCCTGAGCACAGGATCATCACACAGGCTGCTGCTGAGGGGACAGTGAGGGCACACAGCAATTCCTTGCTCCCCACCTGTGCTCCTCTGGCAGGTTCTTTATCAAGCACTCCTGTTCAAAAAAACTTCCAGTACCCAAACACGTGGGGGGGGTCCACAAAAAAATAACCTCCGCAAAGCTCTCTCCAGAAACGCCACTGTCTGCGCTCAGAACAAACACAAGACGCACCCGCTCTTTATCCTATAGCAAAGCCGGAGGTAGCAAGCAGGGATGAAAAGCGGGCTGCTGTGCCTGCTGCACGCCGTGGCGTCGTGGGAGAAGGGCTGCAGCCAGCGCACTGGTGAACTGCACCAGTGGATCTGTGGCTCGGCCGGCACCTCTTCGCCCACAGCCCGTGTCAGCACCCACCGCCTCGTCAGGTGCCAGGGCAGCCCCCACAGCCCCCTCACACCCCCCGGCCCGCACGGCTACTCACGTTTGATGCACCTCTGGGAGCCCGTGGCTTTGCTCCAGCCGTGGCAGCACTGCCCCCCGCAGACGTTGACCCTGAGGGAAGAGCAAAGAGGGACGAGGGTCCGGCGGGGCTCCCCCGGGCGCCGCGGCGGCGGCCAGCCCCGCTCCCCCCCATCCCATCCGCAGCCGGGCGGCGGGGCGGGCGCTGGGCCGGGCGGGGAAAAGGCGGGAAGCATTAAACCTGCCGAAGAACGCGGGAGGAAACTCCTCGCCCGGCGCCGACTCTTACAGGCAAGGCGGGCTAGCGCCGCCGGGAGGGGGCCGGGGAAGGGCACCCCCAGCCCTGCTCTCAGGGACACAAAGGGCAGGAGCGGGGACAGCGGCTCGGCCCGGGCAGGGGAGGGGAGGGCAGGGCGGCCGCGGGGCTCCTCGCGCATTCGACGCCTCAGCCTCGCGGGAGGGTACGGCCGCGAGGAGGCGGCAAAGCAGCGGGGCGGTTACGCGTCAGCGGGTCCCGGCCTCTGCCTCCTTGCCCGGGGGGAGGCGACAGCGGTCGCAACCCAGGTGGTGCCGGGGGAGGGAGTGAGGGTGCGGGCAGGCGGCACCGCCGCCGCCTGAGGCGCGCTGAGGAGCGGGGGGCGCGGGGCACGGCTGGCAGAAGGCGCCTTACCCCGGCGGCGGCGGCAGCTGGTGCTTCTGGCGGGGCGGCAGCCCCGCGCTGCTGTTGCCGTGGGGGCCCGGCGGCGGCTTGGGCCGCGGGCCGAAGCGGGCCGGCTTGGCGAAGGAGGCGGCGTGAGCGGCGGAGTTGGGGTGGACCTGCCCGGCGGGGCCCAAGCGGAGCGGGACGCCCGCCGTGCCCGACTTGCTCATCCTCCGGGTCCGCTCCAGGGTGCCGCCGCCGCTGTAGCGCCTGTTGAGCTGTACGTTCAGCGAGCGCTGCTGCTGCTCCCCCCCGAGGAGGGTCGGGCGCTGATGCCGGCTGCCGGAGGAGCCCGCCCGGCCGGGCTGCAGGACGTACGTGATCCTCCTCAGCCGCCCCTTTTCGGAGGCAGCGAGCGCTGGGGACAAAAGTGAGCAGGCAGCGAGGAGGAGGAGGATGCCCCATCGGATCCGAGCCATTTCCACAGCGGGAGCCCGGCAGCCGGCGAGCTTCACAGACCCCCGGTGCAAGGGCTGCCTCTCCTCCAAGGAACTTGTGTGTGCGCCCGGGGTGCGGATCCTTCCTCCGCTCGCTGCCCCCCAACCTGCTCCGGGAGGGGAAAGGAAAAAAAAAAAAGCTTCAGGTGCCCCCCACCCGCCCCCCGAACTGTTAGAGGAGTTCAGCAAACGCGTCGCCCCGCGGAGCAGGAAAGCATCGTTGGAAGAAAGGAAGCGGCGGGTGCGAGCCGAGCTGCGGGCCGGGAGGAGGAGCAGCCACAGGGGAAGGGTATTTGCTGGAGAGGGGTGGTCGCAACAGAGCGCAGATGTACCGGGTGCCAGAGCTGCTGGGGGTCTGCGGGCGCGGGTGAGAAACGGCCCTTAAGCCCGCTCCGGCCGACAAAAAACCACCCTCTTTTCAAGAGTTTCCCCGCGAGTGAGTGTGTGCGGGAGGGGAGGGGGCGGGGGGTGCCCCGGTGCCGGCCCCGCGCAGCCAATCTGGGGCCGCCGTGACGTCAGGAGGCGCTCGCGGGGCGCAGGGGGCCGGGCCGGGCCGGGGGCCGGGGCCAGGTGACAGGGCCGGGCCGGCCGCGGGGGTCCCGGCTCCGAGCCGGGCGGTCAGGCGCAGCCCCGCTGTGCAAGCCTCCGAGCTAGGTGTTCTGCCTTAGGGGCGCTGCCGTGCCGTGCCGCCCGTGGCACAGGCACAGCTGTCCTGCACAGCTGGGCTGCATACCTGCACTGCCGCTGTGGCCGAGCGTGGCCGTTTGAATGGACGTGGAGGAGTTGAAGAACAAAAGGATAATGCCCTGCTCGCTGCCTGTGTCTCCCTGTGGGGCTCAGTGCAACAGACGAAGGGTCCATCTGGGTAGAGCAGTGATGTCTGATGGAGGTAAGTCTTTAAACCCCCAAAGTATAGATGCTTTAAGCCCCTTTTATATACGTGCTTTAGTAGGTAGGAACTCAATGAAAGCACTTACACACGTTAAATGTAAGCACATTCCCCAGTCTCTGCCTGATGAAAGCCATAGGTTTGAGATTGCTTTTAGCAGAAATCCTAGCCGGATTAGGAGGGACCATATTCCTTCTTGTTTTTCTTTGTGTTTGTAAAGCAGTATGTATTCCTAAAGAACAAAATATAAATCACAGTTGTACACTTGGCATTAATATATAAGCACAACTGCCTACATTTTTCTCCAGTGTGTCTTAACCGATGTCACCCTTTTGCATTGTAAATAAAGAAAAAAAAAACATTCACAAAATACCCCGAAGGTTACATCTTTTAAAGTACTCAGAAGTTGATGTGACTGAATTCTTTCCAAGAAACTTTGCGGAGAATCAAACGGTTTGCAAATCCAATAGCTTGGAATCCAGGTCCTCCTCCCTGGGTTCTCCTCTGCTTTTTTTTCCAGAGCTTTAAGGACACTGACCCTGGCTCCAAACTGATGAGATTTTGTTCTTCAATGCTCTCAGTGCAGCTACGCAGCTGGCATGGGGAGCAGGAGGGTTTTAAATTGACGGGATTCCAGGCAAGAGCCAGTGTGAGGAGCACAACAGTCCCTTCCTCCTTAGTTCTCATCTATTTAAAACTGCTCAAAAATAAATGGTTGTTTTAAATAGATGAGAGTTTGGACCTTTCTATAGCCACAGTGTAAGGGAGGCACGATGATGTTAAAGGCTTCTGTTCCTGTGCCTCCCACGCTCTGAACTGAAACCCAGTATTTGAAAAGAAAATGCCACTAGCACTAGGGGCTCCTAAATCCACGGTGGGTTAAACTAGAATGAAACTCTGTGGTGGTTCACAAAAACACCCCAGAGATATAGATAAAGACTGAAAGTAGCTCCAGCTTGAAGAGAGCTAACAAGTTAACTGTGAGACCACTGCCTCCTCCCTTAGCAAACTTGTATGCCTGCTTTTTTTAACTTAAAAGACGTTCTCAGCAACTGAACTGTTCAGTCTTCCGAAGGCTAATTATTGTCAGTCCTGAGTATGCAAAATGTTTGTAGTGTTTAGGGAACAAAAAATACCTTGAAACCAGAGAGGTGGGATGAGGTCTGAGTAAGAAGAGAGAAACTAATGTGGTACTCAGGATTGTTGCTCTGTGCAAGGCCGCTGTCCTTCAGAAGTTTTCCGGAATGAGATCACAACTATGTGTGTGGCTGGGTTTGTTGAACAGAGGGCAAAAACTGCATCATTCCACAGCAGAAGCCAGTTGCTTTTAAGAAATGTGGGGTTTAAGTCATGTCAAGCAAGGGGCAAATGCGGTGTATTACTGGCTACTGTACAGCAAATGGTAAGGGACCTCAAGGGAAATACATCCACAAAGGTGGATGCCTTGCATAAAATAATGGAGGTTTAAAAACATTCTTGGAAAAAATGTTAAGTATTAGCTGAGATTAATTGGTTGAGGTCAAGCACTCCTCACAAATTTACATGGCACATCTGATTTTCAGTGTTCTCTTTTTTCCTCTAACAAGGAAATCCACGCTTTTCTTCTCTGTTTGTCTGGTTTGGGGCACTTTTTTTTTTTTTTTTTTTTAATTCACCCCCGCCCGCCAAGTCTGAAGGGTCTTGGGTGTTAGGGACTGGGTTTGGCTGCAATAACACCTTGGGTTGGCCACAGAAGTTTTAACAGCTAAAATAGAATCTCTGTGAACCACCACTGTAGTGTAAACCTCAGATCAACATTTTTTCATGTGTAGAAGTCCCTGCTTCCGAAGGCCAAAAAGCACATCTGTCCAGCTGCTGGCCTTTCAAAAACAAGCCAGGTGGCTACTTAAGTTCCTGAGGATCCTCTAGTAAGTGGTATCACTGCTCATGAGAAACCTCCTCTGGCTGCCTCCCCACCTTCTGTGGAAAAGGCACCAACTGAGTTTTGCAGTTAGAAGCAGACACACTTCTCTCTTCAAGAGCATGGAAAGGAATTCACACTGTTTCTGTTCCTTTCCCCCCTGGTTTGTGACTAAAGGTGAACATACAGAAACAAAGAAAGCTCCTTAGTCTGTACACCTCCTGCCAGAGGCAAAGCCCTCTGGGTGCTGTGCTGTAAAGGTGCAGCTGAGGCTGAGAGGGGCAGAACTGCCTTGCAAATTGGGAGCAGGACGGATGCAGGAAGCAGAACTGCTGCCTGATGAGATGGCAGGATTGCTTCAAGGGTTAAAGGCTTAATGGACAGGGAAGAAGACAGTTTGAGAGTGTATCTGTAACAAGAACCAAAACAGAATTATTCAAATCAAAATGAAAGCAAGAACTAAGCTGCCATATATGTTTTTGTTCAAGTTTCATGACTTTGGAGCCAGTCCCAAGAGCTGAGTGAGGAAGGACAACTGGTTTTGAGCTGTCAAAGTTGGCTGAACTCAGACTTCCACACTTTTTTTCAGAAAATGAAGGAGACAGGACTGTGACCCTGTGTGATGGTTGGACTCGATCTTCAAGGTCTTTTCTAATCTAGATGATTCTGTGTCTCATGGAGGATGTGTCTGGTGCATAGGCTTGCAGGGCAAAGCAGAGACCTTCACAGGACACTTCAGGAAATATGTATGCCACATTGAAGGTGAAATCATCTGAGCATGATTGATCACTTGGCCTTCCTTATGCAGCATCGTGCTATACTGTCTCCCTGTGACCCGATGTCTGGGTTAGCCGGGCAGCAAGTTGATCGGCAATGCCCAACACATCAGGCTACAGGGCCAGCATGTGGCCCTTGTGCTCCTGTAGATCCACCAGGCAGCAAGCCTTATCCTGCAAGCAAAGCTGGGTTGGGAGCAAGCAGTTAACATATTAGTTGACAAGGTTGAATGCTGTGTTAAGCCCCAATTTTGGCTATAAAAGTGCACTTTTACAGTAGTGTAGCTCCATTACCTTCAGTAATATTACTCCAAACAACTTCTGAGCTAAAGGAGGAGAAGCAGTCTCTATAATTTCTTGTAAGATGAGAATCAGCTGGAGACCTGTATCTGCTGGTTTTATTTTCCATACTATACAAGTATCTGCAAAAAACCCTGTATTTTACAGGTTAAATTTATACTTTTAGCCACAGCTTTGTACAGGTAACATGAGTCTCATTTCAAAGGTATTTCTTTTGAATGAAAGAGAACAGCTTAGTCTCATTGTCATCAGAGTAGGGAAAAGAAATCATTGACCTTTATAATGTCTCTAATGTGTACAGCACACGTGACTCTGAATACATACATGAAGTAGATTTGCAGATTAAGACCATGTCAATGTTAATATAGTTTCTACATGTTATTTTTTGAACAGAACTGTACCTTCCAACCATGGCTGTTGTTTGTTCCTTCAGGCAGAAACTGTAATTACTCTGCAGTTTGCAACTAATCTCCTGAGGCCTCAGCCATTCCTGAGTGTTACCACAGTATAAATATCATTAATAACATTTCACAAAAAGACAAGTCGTGCTCACTCCATTCATGTAGGCACTTAAATTCATTTCCGAGGAACTCAGAGTCAGACAGACTAGGTCCGGACAGATGTGTGAGGCTTGGAAGGAAGTGGCTTAGCTTTGCTGAACCCATTCGCTACTGGTGGCCCTCCTTTGTGACTTGGGGGTCTGTAATGATCAACCCTGCCACGCCTCGGTGTTTCCAGACTCACACTACATTACCTTGGGTAAACAACCTTCTGTCTCTCCCTCCTTGGATTTACTACCATGAATGCATCTTTGTAGCACCTTCCCCAACCCCTTGTCTGAAAGAAGTCATCGTCTCCCAATGCATTGTTATTGCCACTGCAATCAGGGCTCTGTGGCATTAGGCATTATACACACGTGCCAGAAGATAAGTCATACCAGCCTTTCTGACTGGGAATCACTCGGTCCTGAAACAAACTACCTTTTCATGGATGAAGGAACTTTTATGATGAGACTTGATCTGTATATGAATTCACATCTTGGAGCAATATGGGACCTGTGGGGTACTGGATGTCTGAAGCAGTCAGATTAGCATGCAAGTAGTTCAGAGCTACAAGTCTGGATGAGAAAAGAAGACAGACTGATGATAGCTGGGGTAATGGTTATTACTCCCCTTCGGACTACTACCAAAAGAGATTGCTGTAAGGACTTTATTTTTTTGCATTAAGTCACACTGAAAGTTGGATTCATTTGGCAAAAGTCTAATCCCTAGCTGATCACTACTGACCACTGCCATGTCCAACAAAATACATGCTTAAGGCAAGTAGGAGTTGGCTGCCTTTCAAATTGCTGACATAACTGTCATAGTAAAAGAAGTTGTATGAATTTGCATAGTCTTGAGTTCCATTTTCGTGAACTAGCAGAAAATCTCTACTAAAATATCTGGCAATTTCACAGTTATCCTCACATACATAAAATAACTGATTCAGAAATACAAGATTTTTTTCAAGATATGAAAATCTCCACACTTTGCTATTGCAATTATTCTTCCCCTTGAGGAAATAAATATATCTTGTCTACAAAACAATTAAAATATCCATTGAACTTTTTTATTACATGATTCCTTGCAATTGCTTGTTTCTTTGTACAGTCCTGTATACTACACTGAAAATAAATAAACTGTAGAGGAAATTAGGTGGAAAGCACCACACAAATGAGAAAATACATTTAATTATTTCACTTTACCTTAGGAAAAGATATGTTTAAAGTAACACATTCTTCAGAAAAGCAAAGTAAATATCATAACTAATATTTGAAAACTCTCGCAGCATGGCTATGTCATATGCCAAGAACACTAACCTCTACAAAAATAGACTTCAGTGGCGGATCCTGATTTTTCACTGTTATACTGTGTGCTGCTCAGACTTATGAAAGCTGAAGAAAAAAGCATCAGTGTAAAATAAAGTCCCTCCTGACTTGAATTAGCATTGAAGAATGTCTTAAAGCTTTCATAATTATACATAATCCAGGCAGACCAGCCCATCAGCATAAATGAAGCAGACAAAAGTGGTATGAGACTATGGAAACAGGAGCCATGGCTTGTGGGAACACCAGCCATGATTAGCCCTGCAGCAGCTGCTTAATAACCTGAAAAGGTAATGTTTTCACCCCCTTGTCTGTGCTTGGTCTCCCGCTCTGACAGCGTGGGATGATGCTGGGTGGGCAGCTTGGGTATCTACTGTCCACTTTCACCTTGCTCTTCATGTCACAAAGAGAGAAACCCAGCCCTGCTTAGATTGCTGTACTAGAAACTAATACCTGAGCTCAACTGTCAGGGTAAACAATTGTTTAAAGACCAGCTGGGCACACAGAGCAGCAGATTCTGGCTCTCTGGATTAAAAAAAAAAAAGGCAGAATACTACTTAAAATGATGCATTTGGAGCAGCTCCCAGCCACACCAATGTTAGAGGCTGGGAGTATGTGCATAGGTCCTCTGTCTGCTGCTCTTTCAAGGTTTGTGGTGGAAGGTGATGAAATGAAAATTGCAAGCTTTTTCTTTTTTTAAAAGAAGGTAGGGAGAAAAATGCTGGACTTTCATTTCCATCACTTTTTCTCCAATAGAAAAAGGTGTCTGCAGAGGTGTTTAATGTCATTCTGCAGCGTGTCTGTGTTTTTCATCAGGATGCTTGAAACGCTGACCTTGGTCTGAGCAGGAGGACCTCTGAGGGTCCCCTCCACCCTGTTACCGTGTGAGTCTGTGAAGAGGTGTGGCATCGTGCCTAACATGCAGCCCCAGGTGGAAACAGGCACAGCTTGTACCCATTTGGGTGGGACAGAAACCAGCTTCACGAAAGTAAGCCTGCAGGGTAAAAATGTGCAAGGCTTCCTGGTGTAGGCTGCAGGTGGGAAAGAGCTTGAGGACTGGAAGAGCTACTACATGCCAGCAGGGATGAAGCAGACCCCATAAAAAGGCTAAACACCTGAGTTCAAACATGACACCAGGCACAGCCTGAACTGATCTTAACACCAGGCAGGTTGTAACGTAGGAGTACTGTGGAGAGATGTGCCAGCCCAGCACAAAGCCTCACCTGTATTTAGAAAACAGAAATTCAGTCTGGCCTTATAGGAAAGGGGCTTAGCGAAGAAGGGAAGTGCCTGGTATGGGCTGACCACACCAGATAATTAAAACATAGTTAGGTTAATGGTTGGACTTGATGATCTTAGAGGTCTTTTCCAACCAAGGCTGTTCTGTGATTCTATAAAATCAAAGTGATGTGAGTGACTACTTCCAAAGCAGACGAACTGTAGCTGTCCCAAGCTGCGAGATCCTGAACAAAACAGGCGTGTGGAGGTCGGAGGAAGCCAGTGACATGATTTGTCCTTATCACACTAGCCTCATGTCTGATTCCTAATTAAGGGCTTTTTTTTTTCTGAGGCAGGCTAAGTACACCCAGCAGTAGCTCAGATGCTATTGCATTCCTGTGCAAAGGGACAGCAGCAAGAAGCCCTGCTCCAGTGTGGTCTTCCTGGGACACAAGAAGGAGAATGGGACAACGACCTGCCTAGCAAGAACCTCTGCAAGAAGGACTGTGATCCTAAATTGTGTGCAATGGACCACCATCCCCCACAAAGAGGTGGAGCAGGGGTATAAACAAGTAGATACACTATTTTTGTCAAAAGGCTTCATTCTCAGCTGCAATCAATGGAAAGACTTCCTACTGATTTTGCTGGCTTCTGGATTGGAGCCCACATGTGAATGGTAGAGTATTTATTTTGTGCAGTGTCTGTCACATCACCAGATCCTTCTACCATTCCTGTTGGTTCAAGTCAGTTTCGCAATGTTCACCTCTTGGGCTCAGGACACTGTGCCTAAACAGAGGATGATTATGCAAATTAAAAATTTGTATCCTCCTTTAACAGCTGTATTTAAAATAAGTCTCTATAATTGTCAGATTGTTTTAAGCTTGCCATCATAATTTACCGTGCTTCCCTAAAGCAGCAGCAGATGAATCTGAACAGTGCACGGGGCTTGTGGTCCATCCACAGCATGCCCACATCATCCTGCTCTCAGACATTCCCCGTGACGGCCAGCCAGTGAGTCACATAACCACAGCTCCTAGTAGCCAGCAAAACAAGCCCACCTGAGAGACAGCCTTTCACTCCTTCCTTTGTTCAGGCACTCGCTCAGTTCTTCCAGTGAGGCTCCAGTCTCTGGCATAGGCAGAGGCGTGTTGACAGTACCTTCAGAAGCCTTTCGCACACTAAAGCAGGCACTCTCGCTACACATCTGCTGGCTGATTTATCAGAATCCATAGATTTGCCCGGCCGTATAATATTGCATGCAGCAGACAGGAACAGCATGCAGAGTCTTTTAGCTACACACATCTGTATTGCTATCTGGAAATATCCTGAAGATGTGCCCCAGTGCTAAATAGTCTGTCTGTGAGTTAGATTCTTGTTTGAACCACATGTAGTTGGGGTGTGAAGAGTAGAGCCATGATATGTCCAGACTAGGGTCATCCAGGAAAAGAAGCGTTTGTAGCAAGAAGTTTCATCTCACGTAGGCCTTTTTGCTTTTTCTCATTTTACTTGTGTTGATGTTCAGCCAGCAGCACACAGAAAATCCAGAAAATTCTCCAGATTCAGGATCCACGCGTAGATGAATTTGCTAGCTTTGGTCATATTAAAGTTTAGAACTTGCAGAAAAAAACATCCAGATTTCTACCCTTTTCTTTCAGAACAAGCATGGCATTTTCAAGGACCACAGTTTTGGCCTAGCAGAGTATGTACAGTCTTGAACTGAAAAGATGTAAAAGAATGATCTACCTCTGTACAAAAGCTTCTTGTCTATTCCTATTCAAAGCACATGGATGTCCATCTCTGACCCAAGATCAAGTAATTCCTATACTCCTTCTAAAATGAATTAATCTGTGTTGCCCTTCATTTTCTGTGGGGTTGTAGCCATGGCTGACAAGGATCAGGATCAGGATTCTTCTCCAGGACGGTAAGTTTGATGATTTCCAGCAAGGTCCCTTGCAAGAATTTTTCAAGCAGAGTTGATTTAAAGGCAACTGCAATTATGAAAATTAGAAATTATGACTCCCAGCTATTTAAACTGAGAGAAACCCTCTCCAGTTGAGAAAACCTGAACAAAGACCATATGTAAGTCCTTCGCATTGACTGGCGAAAACACCAGTGGGTTTTTTTGAGTGTTTGCCAGTTTTGCTTCCGATACATTACATAATGTTCTCAGGGTCTGTGGGAATCTTTTTTACAGTTCAGTTCATCAGATACTGACATTTGCAACTTCAGTGTTTCATTATTTAAAGCAGCTTTTGCAAGACACAATCATACAGTTCTTCAGTCTTCTTGTCATCTACATTATCATGTATCTTTCGGAGACTAGAATAGATTTCTGCTAAATGATTTAGCTCTGCTCAAAGACAGGGCTGATAAACTGAACTTTCACTCCTAGTACCTGTTATGTTTTATTAGTTTTAAAATGAGGTGGTTTTTTCCTTCTGAAAGAACTTAAGACTTGTTTTTATTGCAAAGAGGATCTAGGTAATTTGACAACACAATTAGGTAGAACAAAATCTTTTTACAAAACTATACAAACAGTTACTCTGAACAAAAGATCCACAACAGCAGTTTAAATATTTCCTCATAATTTGAGGTAGGGTTTGTTAAAAAAAAAAAAAAAAAAAAGATCCTTATTCATAACTCATGTATTAAAAGTGTTTGTTTGGAGTCTGCATCCAGATCTCATCTCATCTCTCTTCCTCTCCATGATCTTCCAAGTTTTCAGGCAGGCAGCAGGCAGGCAGTGCCTGATGATTAAGTTCTGCCCTGTTCTGGAGAAACTGGGGAGTTTTGCTTAACTTATGCATGTTTTAGACTGCTATTAAGTGCTCTGATTAGCACATTAGGGAAGTGAGGTTTTTTTCTCCCTTTCTTTTAAAACATGTTTGTACAGATGAGCTGAGGCTGAATTTGCATTTAAACTAAACCTCTTTAGCAAGTAATTTTCTTGAATGTAATGTAACTCTTTCCAAATGTTTCCACAGCAATTTTTTTTTAAGTGCTCATAATGTTGTCACCAGGCAGGTGGCTTATTATTCACATTAGGAATAAAAATAAAGAATTTTGGCTGAATTCTATAATGGAGCTTTTTGTGAATGAGAATATGGGTATCATACTGTTGAAAGAGCTACTAGGGATTCTCAGTTCCTCAAAGCAGCAGCATTTTTCTTGATTTTTTGGTGTGTCTGCTGTAAAGAAATGTACGAGGTTTGTCTTGTGTATTGAAAAAGAGTTAATGTGACCATCTAGTTAAGTATGACATACGTGTTGAATACTCCATTAGATAGTTTTCACAGTTAAAAGGAACACACTTTAAGGCATCTTTTTCCTCTCTCGCTGTGCAATAATCTTCAGTACATGTTAGCCTTTATCCTGTATCATGAAAGCTTATCTTCTCAGCAAAGGAACTGGTAAAGTAGTTTAGCTTGATGCCAAACTGGAAAATTTCACCCTTCCCCAGGGGTAAATAAAATCCCTATAAGCAAGAGTTCAAGTTGAGCAAGTTCTTCACTCGTTACTCTTTCCATGAGTCACATGCTTCTCTTCTGCAGAATCTGTCCAGCTCCATCTCAGCGATACAAGATCAGCGTAACCCAAATTATCCTTTATAGCCAAAAAGAACACTAACCTCCAATACTAACAAGAATAAAAGCCCTCTGCAGTTAGAAACCAAACTTTTTGCCTCTGTTCATCTGCAGTTTTCTTCACTTTCCCATTCCTCTTGCTGTTTTCCTAGGTCTGTCTCTGTAATCAAAACAACATGTTTACCTTTTAGGTTTCTCATACTGCTTGTACCTAAAGCAGCCACCAGACTTCCTAATCTTTTTCAGTCAGGGAGATGCTCTTCTTTTCTTATACTATCTGATCCCATCTGCATTAGGGAATTATGTTGTTCGCATGTGATCATTCTTCACAGCACTCCAATGCATAAGGCTTACACTGACATTGGCAGTAGTGTGGGGGTGGACACCAAGCCTTGGTTCAAGGGCTAGCACCACCTGTTACAGTCCACTTCTAATTTGTAATAAGATTCTTATCTTGGGGGAAAAACTAATGCTCTTTGAGCATACTGGCTGATCCTGTAAATCAATTAGTCTTGCACAGTGTCTTAACTATTCTATACAACTATTGTTTCCACAGGGTAATTCCAGTAAGAATAATAAATAAGAAAATGTTTTTACTTTTGTGACTTAAAAAAACAGAAATAGTGTCTCAGAGTATAACCTGTTTTGTCCAGACAGGGAAATATAGCACAGGGATTAACATCTTCCAGGGCTAGGTGTTAGGTAAGGTACATGGGAAAGCTTTCTTCAAACATAAGAAAACACATTCAGAAGAGCTATGAACTCTTAAACTGAGAATGTAGGTGAGAATCCATGAGTTAGTTTTTATCGCTGATAGTGCTCATTCCACATATTACCAGCCCATCTGAAATACCATGCACAGCAAGCAGAGTGGTCCCAATGGGGAGCTTGAAATGTTTTCACAGTTTCATTTTCCAGGATATCTCCAAAAGTGTAGCTGGTGATGTCTAGGTGTTGTGGAAGATGAATTATATTCTCCTGACCTTCAGTAGCAGGTTAAGCCACTAGGTAGCCTGTTGAATCCAAAAGGAGTTACACTAATAGCTTGGCTGCCTAAACCTGTAATTTAAAGATGTTTAGAGTCACACGTTTATGAGTATACTGGAGTAATGCAAACTATAGCACAAAACACTTTCAACTGCAGGCAGTGAATTATTCTTTGTTTATCTGTATTTGTTTTACTGTGTCTCTTTTTTCTACCTACAGGTTTTATGGTATACAAGAATAAACATCTTTAGGATTTATATATAACAAATGCCAATGTACTTAGAGGAAAAATCCAAGCCTCGTAACAGGTTTTGTTTTGTTTTAAAAGTACAATGGTGTGAAAAATGAGCTCATGTTTTAGGTTCCCTTTTATCATTTTAGAGTGTTGTCTGGAGTTTCCAAACCATATACATAAATATGACTATATAACCTGGAGATAGGAAAGCACTTGTTTAAACATGTGCATGCCCACAGTACCATAATTTACACAGACTCAGAGCTGGCACCGTGTTCTGCCATAGAAATTTAGGGTTGCACCACATGTACTGAACAATTGCTCTAATGTTTGAAATACAATGGCCACACTGTTTTGTTTCCAAGTTCTTTAGGAAAAATCAGTACAGATTTTTTTGTACTATATTACCTCTCTAGGTACTGTAGAAAAGTATTCAGTGTATTATTTCTGCATATAGCTGTCACTTATAATACTGTAAAAAAAATAATCTTCAAATTAAAGCTTAGGCACAGCTTACCCACTGGCACTTGGGGCCAAAACTCTGAAATTCAGTGGAAACGCTGTGGTAGCCTGTGAATTCAGACACTGCCGGTGGAACACTAAAACAAAAACAAATAAACAGGCTTGCTAAATAAATCTCCAAGTTACATATACCAGTTTCTTTGTTATAAACCACCGAGACAGCCAAGCACTTTGTTTTATGAGGTGTTACAGTCAGAGGAAAAGGGGTTGGGGGACAACATCAAAAAGTAACAGTGCAAGGTAGGGGAGAAAAAAAACCCACATTTGTCTCTGTCCTGAGTTCAGTTGCAATATAGCTGTATAACCGCATACATCCTGGTGCTCTTCAGCCCACAGAAGTTCACTCAGAAAACCCTAAAGGTTTTCTCAGCTTAATATCACAGGTTTTTCTTCCGTAACACTGTAGGGATCACAGTCTAGCCACCTCTGCATACGGCCACTCCTCAGTGAGTGGTTATAAGACACAAATATTTGGAAGTCATCTCTCTGCTTTCCTGGCGTCCAAGACTCACCCTGCCATCTTTACTCAAGAAAAGCACTGGTGTGGGGCAACTGCACTGAACACAGAGCTGCAAGTAGTATGAGAGGAGGTACTAGCCTGTTAGGAAGTCTCTCTGCAAGGCTCTAAGAGGAGAAGCGGCAGCCATGCAGGACCTCCATGGTCTCTGCTGTGTTTGACTCAGGTAGTCAGAAGCCTGTGATGGGAATGCTACAACAATTAGTTTTCTTCCTTGCACTTCAGTTCTCAGCAAAAACTTTATCTATCTGGGTTTAAACTGACACTGCTGTGGCTCACTCTCTGCCTCAGGTTCATTTCTAATGCTGCATAATTCTATTAAGCAGCTAGTAATACTCACACCTATGAAACACTTTTCATTTATAGACTTCAGCACACTGGCACAGCCGCACCCCCGTTTTGCACAGGGGAAAAGTCAAGGAAAGTGAGGCCGACACTGGACTTTCTAACGCATGCTGAAGTTTGGGTGGCAAGAGGCTGACGGATATTACTTGTTTTTTCCCTCTGGTGTGCTGGAAAAGGGTTTAATTAGCCACAGCAGACTTCAAGTGTGCAGCCATTTATGGGGCTGAGGGCCTCACAGGGTTCCCATACATCCCGCAGGCAGAGCTGGTTGTGGTTTGGGCACAGGGGCTCAGCCCCAAGTGTGTCAGCACCCTCCCACTGCAGCCCTAGGGCACAGCACATCCGCTACACCCAAACACAGCCTGCTCCTACATTACAATGATAAGCAGAAATAAAGAGGAGGGAGACACACAGCCTTGGAAAGGTCAGCACATGGGGTCAGAGGAAAAGCGAAGGAGAGAGGGAGACTGTGTAAGGAGGAGGGGACACAGTGCAGAAACTCCCAGGATGGTAAGGGCAAATGCATTCAGGCAAGGAGGAGAGAGGGGACACTCTCCACCCCATACACTCAAGTTTTGATCCAGCAAAAAATCTAAGCATCACCTAAGTGTCCTTTGAATTTGGGGAGCTGGAATACAAATGAGGTGCAGTGTGCACCTGGCAAGACGTGAATTTAGGGTGTGCAGGCAGATTGAAGCCTGGAGTTCCCTATTTTGAGTGCCTGAGTTTTGCAGTCTTAACGTTTTTCCACATAGACCTCTGTCCATGTTCCTGTCCTGTACTGGAAACATTTCTAGATTTATAGTCCAGTTCTCCTGATGACCATGCCCAGGTAAATCATAGAATAGCCTTGGCTGAAAAAGACCTCTAAGATCAAGTCCAACTATTAACCTAATGAAAGCTTAACAGAACATGAAGCTGAGCCCCTATCATTACAGGAGAACAAAATGGACCACAAGGCAAAAATCCCAGGGTTAGACAGGACAATAGTTTAGTATTTGTTAGAAGCAACTCCATCATCCATCGTGCAGAGGTCTATCAAGCTTCATTTTCATAGCCTGCAGCATTTTTGCCCCACCTTTTCTTTGTAAGTCTGAGACCCTCTTTTAATTTCCAGCCTCCATTTATCTGTCACCACTTGTATATCGATTCCCTGCTTTTGGTGTGAGAATTTTCTTTCCATCTTAGCAAGTTTGGGACTTTTCCTGAGTGGATAACAGGTATGTCAAGTTAACTGAAAGTCTACTGGCACATCACCTGTCGATTAATAACAACTACTGTGTTAATACAGGACTCTCTACTAGAAGATCCCAGTTCTAAGTAAGAGAAAGACTATATATCTAGCATACTTCCTAACACCTTGCAATTGTTAATAGAAAACATTAATTTCCTTTACAGAGGTATAGACAGTGTTTTTGACTTAAACCACTAACAAATGAGTGATGTTTAAGAATTATTAAGCAGACTAACAGATTTATCAGTTAAATAACTAAGCTTTAGCCTTAATAAAACATATAAATAACATAGCCTTAACACATTTAAATAGCATGGATTTAAGGCTTAAATAATTAGAAACTACATACTTAAATAACTTTTTAGGAAACACCAAATAATAGAGTTTGGTCTGACATTGACACTTATTGGCTTAAAAAACATGAAATATTGAGAAACATACAGTTACTTGACAATCTCATCGTGGTTTATGTGTTGAACAAGAAATATACTCTGGGCTCCTCTGTTGAGTACAAAATACATTTTATGTGGTTTAAGTTTTAAGGCATTTGTACATTTACCAGTTAGATTGCTAGGTTAAAAAAAATCAACAATGAACAGAAGTATATTCTAAGAATAGGCTATCATTTTTTTATAGCATATGCATCCAAATACTCAGAAAAAATATAATCTGACTCTTCCTAAAACAGTTTAAAGACAGTCACCAGCAGCTGCCAGGTTCCGATTTCCTTTCAAAATTAGATTATTAATTTAGGTGTGACTAGGAGGTAAATTTGGCCATGCCAGTTTAAATCTCAGTCTTCATATAATGTTGTTCCCTATTTTGTAACAATTCGCTACTTACAAAGAAATTCCGAGTTGCTGGAAAGCTGTGCCATCAAACAGCTGGCACAGCCAATCAAAAATAGGATTTTCTTTTTGAAGTTAATATTGCCATTCACAGGCATGGGTTGTGTGTGGCTCTAACCCAGCTGTTCAGGATAACAAGGGAGCAGACAAAGGCATGTTTCACTCTTTCAGACCTTGCTGCACTGCTTCTGCTTAGCTTTTGCTTTGGGAAATGAAGGGAGGTCACCGGCTGCTGGCTGGGGGATACCCCGGGGAGCTGATGGGCAGAAAGATCCATTTCCTTGAAGCTCCTGCCCACTTGTCCACATGGGCACAGACTAGGAGAGAAACACAGTTTGTGTTGAGGAAGCCAGGGCCTGCAGCCCAGCTTCACTGCTCCTCTGCCTGCTGCATGAGGGAACACCCCAGGCTTGAGCAGACCCATCCAAGGGCTTCCCTCCTCGCCAGGGCTGCTCCTGGAGACTGAACACTCAGCCTAATCCATTGTAAGCAGAGAGCAAATTTCTGCCTAGCAGCTGGGAAGGGGAAAACCAAACCCAAGCACCCCCACCACTTTGAATCTTTGTTCGCATTTGAGTGCGTGAACATAAACAAGTGTGCTGTGATACCTCTGTGTGCATGGGAAAGCAGGCAGAAGGCAGGGCTGGAACATGTACACGGGAGGTACACACAAAACCCTAAAAATAAGAGGCTATAAATGTACTGCAGAGTCAAAAGTAAGTGACATGTTTTCAGAAAATCCTAAAGGGACGAGTGGAAGAAAAGCAGACGAGCCCTCTGGGAACTCTGCTTTCCTAAGTCATAAAAACCTCTGTTTTCCCTGTCTGGAAAAGTTGTCCACAATGCTCAGAACAATATGGTTTTATTTTTAGTCTTTTACATCAAATAACCATGAAAAGAAAAAATCAGTGTCAACTGCTGTGAGTGGGAAAAAGTACTATCTTGTACTTAACAAAGATATGTTTTTAAAAGCTGGAGTTTGATAACTGAAAGTGAAATTGTTGATCAAAGTTAATGAGTAAACTTAGTATTTCAGAAACATGTTTATGTCCTTAACTAAAACATGCTTTCCAAATTGCTTTAGATTTTTATGCCATGTGTAAAAATATTTCATGTTCTTCACTTATGAAATTCACAGAAATTTAGAATCTCAAAAGTTCTGAAAAATGGACACGCCAAATGTGTTGTTAATAAACCAAAAAATATATTTTATTGAATGAAATAGCTTGAAAACAAGCCAAACTTCCAAAATGGAAAGGAAGATACATTTTTTTCCTTTTTCTGAAGGCATCCAACTGTGCAGGAACGCTTTGTTGAAAATTTAAAGATGGACAAATAAACAAAAACTTGATGGAGCGTGGAGCAGCAGACTGTATTAATTAAACCACAATTGTCTTTGCAGCACTATTTGGTTTTGCATGGTCGCGCAATATATTCATGCATATTGTATCTAATCCTGCTATCACTAGATAGACAAAACTCCAGACATCAGGAATTTGGTTTGGCTAAGTCAAGCACAGTGACTTATTTCAGATGCTGATATCTGTTTCTTAAAAAGAAGCATTGTTACTTTTTCCTGAATATTCTATAGCCCTGCTGACTGAGGCTCAGATCGTGTGGGTGTGCTCAAGGGAAACCCTCAGACAACACCCAGATACTGCAGAAATTTATAAAGCTGTTAATGAGGCTTTGCCTGGCTGTGTTCCTGTATCTGCAGCTGAACTGGGTCAGAGACTGAAGCTCCTGGGCACCCTCCCAGTTGCTCACTGTTGCTTTTTCTTTTTTTCCCCTGCCAGAGGTTACCCTGCTCTGAGATCTACCTCTGTCACTGCATGCTTAGGTTAACATTGTGCAATTATGTAGTTGTCATTGTCACGATTGCTTTATCGTTGATACCTCTCAATAGGTACTCACTTTATGGACAAGATCCCACCTGTATCTCTCTTACGTCAGGGATAGTAATTGGGTTTTCAGTTTTTCATGGGAGGTAACTGAAGCAGAGTGAGCTTGGTCAGTGAGCTTGCTGACATCTGCACCCACCAGTGTGGTTAAGGCTGCTGTAGGACTCCAGAGTTAACAGCAGCAGAAAAGCATCAGAGGCAGTTCTTGCCTCGAGGGGCTGGTGAGCACCTCTTAAGCAGCCCTCCTGAGAAATGGAAACCTCTGCTCCTGTTCGCTGGGCTAGTCCTTATTTTCAGACTCTGCTGTGCCATAAATGCAGACTCCCTCAGATGACAAAGGCAACCTTTTAGTCTCAGTTTGGCGTACCACAGGATAGGTGTTAAGGAACAGATAAAGACTGGGTATCGCTGCATTAATATGTACGGCAAGGGTTCCCCAGAAATCTAACAAACTGTAAGCGGATGACAAGGTGATAAGAGGCGAGGGAGTTTTGGCAGCCTGCCACCACAAGCCAATGTTTGCTGTGTGTATGTCATGGGCAGATCCTGTGCAAAGGTCACAGCAAACTAAATGTTACAAATCCTAAAAGGTCCTTGCACAATTAACATTTAAATATATATATATATATATATAAAATATAAACTGCTGTGTTTTAAAGAGGCCAGGAACAGGAGAAGGTAGCCTGCAGCCAGGAATGTCCTAATTAAAGTATACAGTAGAAATATTAACCAAGTGACTTTAGGGGTAGGAAGGAGGCAGGAGGAAGGGGGAAGACATGACAATCCCCTTAGTACCATGTTATATTTCAGTGCCCTGAAAAGTGGGACAGACAGACAGGAGGAGAGCAGTCCTGCCATCCTGGCTGGGAAAAGCTGTCTCAACCAAGGCAGCAGCTCTGCCTGGGCCTAAAGGTCGAGTATAATGCCTGTGTGCCCACCAGTGCACATCACAGCTGGGGCACACAGTGGCCTGCAGCCTTGTGAGCCCATGGAGACCCTAGAAAGGATTCTTACCAAATGTAGTTTTAATAGTGGGGTTTGTTTTACTTTTTCTACCTTTGTATTACAGATCGATGGCTTGAAGTAAGCCTTTTACCCTCAGTTTAAGGGAAAATCTGACTGTAAGTAACCTCACACAATAAAGCACTCTGTTCCTGCAAGCATGGCAATATTCAAAGCTTTTCCTGCAACCATCGTCCCTATCTATATTTTTCAGGATACTGTAATGATAATATAGTCATTCTCCTCTTAGTCACACAGGCTGTTTGGGAGATGGTATCTCTGAGTCCAAGGTGGGGGAGCATCTGCCAGCAGACTGTTTTAGCCAGGAAAATCCTCTGGCACAGAGTGGGCCAGGAGCCTGCCAAGTACAGAGCACTACGAGGGAGTTTGTGGTGAAGCAATGAAGCTTGCGCATGCTGCTTTGCCTCTGTTTTCTTGCTGCTATGAAGGAATATCCTTATGTTACGGCCCAGCTCCTGGCTTGTTTTGTTTAAATCTACCAGCTCATCTTCCATTTCTGTCCTCAGCTGATCTTGCAGGTAAACTGGGCTCTTCCTATTGAAAAATCCTGTTTGTTTCTATCCTGTCTTCTTGAGCACCACCCTTGTGTGTGGCTGTGAAATGCCTCACTTAGTTCTTTCTGTCCCTTGATCATGAGCCGACATCTTTATCAGCCTCTGATGTTCAGGCTGCTGGTTGTACAGCAAACAGTAGCTTGGGGCTAGATTTCCCTGGCAGAAGCCTGGGGAGCTGCCAGCAGTAGTAATGAGGAAGAAGGATGGAGAACCTTAGCCAGATTCTGTCACATGAATATACTATCTTAGACTAATTAGGGACCTCCTAGCAGCTTGGATATACATGCCCTTTACACCTGCCCACAACTCGCTTGCATACTGTGTTTTTCTTAGCATTTTTTTCCTGATCTTTTGACTAGCATTTTGGAGCAGCTCGGAGTATCAGCAGCAGGATGAATAGGGTAGTCCTGTTCAACTTTAATTTGTAGTTTGTGCCAAGGACAGTATTAAAATATCAGCTCTTACTATTATAATTATATAAACTTTCTTGCATGCAAGCACCCAGTCAAAGGAATGCATGCCCATACCAAAAGTTCTTTCAATACCTTTGCTGGCATCTGTTGTATATTCCCTGAACAAAGAAAGAGAATGGGTCTTTTCAGCCATTTAGCAATTCATACCTAAGGTTTTTGTTTCTGGGCCACAGGAATGAAGCTGGTCCCCAGTAAAAAAAAAAAAAAGTTAAAAAGACCTCAATGTAATCTTGTTCCCTTCATGATTAACTGCAGCTAGGAAAAAAAAAAAAGGGATCTCTTTCATGAGCTTTAGGTCACTGGAAACATATTGGAGTCATGCTGCTTTGTCAGCCGAACAGGAGCTCCCAATGTGACACACTGCTGAAAGAGACAATGCTGCTCTTGGATACACAAGCATATACCCAAAGGGTATATCAAGTAGAATGGCTGTCCTATGTTTGCACGCAGTCCTGAGCAATTACTGCTAGAATACTATCCAGGCTTAGTTCCTGCAGTTCAAAAGGGATACTGATAAATTATAGAAAGTTCAGAGAAAAGCCACAGCAGTGATTAACATGGACATGACCAATCTTCCTTGTCCTATAAATCATGTACCAAAATCTCTGTTTGATCAAAAGCCAGGAAAGGGGAACTCCAGGAACGCTAAGTAGAAGACAACATTGGTCCCCCAGGAGTCCTGCCACTCACTGCATGAAAGATGAGACAAGGCCACAATAGAAGATGGGCTGGTGACTCAACTTCTTCCGTAACCATACTGTGGTCCTGGCATGAGATTGCACCTTAACTGCTTGCATTTCATGTAACTCAAGTGCTGCTGGTTAGCCACCTGGAAAATAAATGGCACATATGAGAAATATATGAATATATATGAATTCAGACTGCTTAGCTCACCAAAAAGAAGGTTAAGGATTGACATGTTTAGAGACTGATACATGAGTAACAAGATTTGGTAACAACTGTTCAATTCAGCAAAGGAAAGGGACTCTGAAGGTTGCTTATGAATGGTATCCTCATTTCTTAAGGTGAACAAACTCTTCTTGAATGCAATCCAGCATTTGGCATTTTGAAAAAGAAAGCTCGAGGCAGCCATAAACTCCTTCCCTCTTGAAGCCACTCTCCTCTGCACAACCCTGTGCAAAAGTATAGTTTATTCTGATGGTGGCATGTAGCTGCTGACACTGTACACTTACTAGCAACTTATGCAGGGCCTTCAGGCTTACTACAGAAAAAAACCAAACATTCAGAAGCCCTAGGCCAGGATGACCCCTGCCAGCAGAATTCTAAAACTTCACAGTGTATCGTGGCACAGAGCCATTTTTTGCAGTCCACAGGTATACAGAAGATCTACCAGAAGATGAAGAAAAGCAGAGTATTCTGGGAAACCAGCACTCTCGATTACAAACCCTTAAATAGCATTATATGTATTTTTATGAAACATCACAATCCCTCTTTCTTAGCTTCCTTAAGAATAGGCTAATAAGAATCACATGACAATGATAAGATCTTCAGCAGCCATTATTGTGGCTAGTGAGGTTTTAAAATAACAACAGAATTATTGTATGTTACTACTAAATCCTCTTTGCCAGCATTGATAGAATTGATCGAGTGCTCTTCAGCTAATAAACACATTGGTGATTTACTCTTTTTCTTGGTTAGCTGCTGTGTTGACAGGACTCTTTTATCCTTTGAGTGGCGGATGGTATGTGTTGCTGCTGGGAGGCAGCAGACAGAAAGTCAAGTTGAGGGCTTAGGGAACAGGCTAAGAAATTCCAGTGGAAGCCTGTACAATGTGTGAGAATCAGCCAGATTCAGAAGGGAAGGAGGAGCCCCAGCCAGTGACTGTAAGATTGATTTTGGACAGCCATTTGGATTATCTTCCTGATGACATGGCTGGTAGCTGCTTTTAAAGATGCCATAGTTATTTCAAACATTGTTTGGTTTTCCCAGCAGTTTAAGAAACCATCTCAACCTCCAGAAAGTCAGATGTTGAAATAACTTGCCAGAGAAGACAACACCAAACATCTTCACAACAGCAAAGGGAAATGCAACTTTTTCACATGCAAACATATGAGAGGAAAAGGAAAAGTGATTAGGAGAGTCTTTCTCTGAATTTAAGAGCTGCATATCATAATCCTCTGTAGGAGACCAAACTTTTTTGTTATTATGAGCTCAATTCTACTGAATTAAAAGGAAGCCATAGAAACCAGTAAATCAACCTATACTTGTTTTCTGTACCCTGATATGCCATATCCAGTATCTGTATGGCTTCCAGTGATTGGAGAAAGAGTGGCCCATGACATTCAGCAGGTATTTTTCTCAGCAGTTAAGAGTTTGTTTCCTCTTTCTCCCTAGTACTCTCTTCTGTCTCCAACAGCGGGCCCAGTCCTGGCATCCTGAGCACTGTCCCTATTCCTGCACACCAGCCAGGCAGGGAGAATCAGTGCAATGAATTTTGCAGCTACTCTCTGTGTGCACCGTCAGTGTCACCAACCGCATTCCCGGGAACTGACACATACTGGGAACACCTCTCCTACGCATTTTTCTCCTCCAGTTTTGGCTCATTCTAGTGGTTTTCTTAGAAAAATGAACCAACCATGGTCGTATGACTTTAAAACATAAAGCAGACATTTTGGCCCCTCAGCAAAACAGTTTGAGTGAAATCCCATAGAAATGTACAGATGTTGTTTTGACCACCAGAGGGGGCCTGCATTGTCTGTTCCACATTCACAGTAAAAACAGAATATCATCTTTTAGGAGAGGAAGAAAAAGGCAAGTATGTATTTGTACTAGGGCAGCACCTACAGGCACTGAGTGATGATCAGCTGATTGCAACACGCTGATGAGATGAAGGGAAAACAAGTTTGTGTGGAGTGAGCAGGCAGTGCTGCCTGGTACTCACTCCATCAGCTGTGCCTAGAAGGTATTCTACAGAGGAAATTCTTGAGGGATAATATGATTTTTTTCTGTGAATCTGTATGTGAAATACAATGACATTATTTTGGTTGTTGTATTGAACCACTGCCTTCCCTCATGTAAATTTCAGGAAAAGTTTCAAGTCAAGTTTTCAAAACTGTTATCAAATGTCAGCATATTACTTCTGTTTTAATTTCAAATGGAACACTTTTCAATTATCTGTATTTATTGACATTTTGCACAGATCTAAGAGAGGGTTAGGCATCCCAGCTACAGTACAAAGAATACACTTCGGAAACACAGCTTCCAGTTAATACTTCTAATTATAGTGAGTAATACTGGCAAAAAATTTAAAACTGTGGAAAAGCTTACAGAAAAAAAAAGGTTTTTTCCCCTAAGAACCTGAACAACAGAGATACCACTTTTCATCAGTAGTTATCGTACTGTAAATTTCAAGCCTGTACTTTGCTTTTTTTATCTGTGTAAAATGAATGCAAAGCATGTGTAATACCATACACCATGCTTGCGCTCTAAAGCAACTTTCAACAAGCATTCATATATAACCATATAAATAACAAGGCAGCAGAAATTCAAATCCAGCATTTAATGTAAAAAATCCTGTTTATGTTCTGTGACTTTTATGGTAGGCCATCTATACGGAACAATGGCATTAACACCACCATGTAGAATTTAAAAGATAGGAAAGTTACTGCTGCTTGAATAGCAATGGACAATTTTCCATATTCTTGCTCAGAAACATTGTACAAAGAAAACAAATCTTCAGTGGAAAGCCTCATTCCTAGAGTCACCCAGTAATACATAAATAGGACCACTTAAGGCACACAACTTTTGTCCCCCACCCTGACTTATTTGTTGATTTCTAGCAGATATGAGAGCTTGTGGGTGGCCTGACATGGTCCTCATTCAATTTTATTTAATTACTCACTTGATTTCACTTGAAAGAACTATTAAAATGGCATCTTAATTGCTCAGTGTTATCCAAAATCTCTTTCAAAGCCCATAAACTGTGAGGGATTAAAAATGATGTCACTTTTCTGAATTCCCTATTGGAAGGGGAATAATCTCCATCCAAGCCAAAATAAATACATAAACACATAAAAATACACAGCCCTTGAGGAGGGGGGCCAACCCTCCCCCTCCCTCTATGCTGCACTTCTGCTGTGAGCAGGATTTGGAGAAAACAGATGATAGATGAAGCACGACAGCGCTAAAGCTTTAGGCCAGAGGGGAAAGTCATGTTTGGGATCTTCAGACCCTGGAAGATGGAGGTTCACAGCCACACCCCATGCCACCCCCCAAACATACAGGAACTGCCATCCTGGGTCAGATGAAAGATCCATCCAACCCAATATCCTGCCTTTGACAGCAGGCAGAGGCAGATGCTTAGCAAAAGAATATAAGAACAGGGTGTGTGCAGAGTGATTCCCACTCCACCCCCCCTCCAATTTCCTCCCTGTTTCCGACAATCAGCAATTTAGGGATTTCCTGAGCCAGATGTTGCATCTGGACCACAGCTTTTAATAGTCAAATAGAAATTGAGACCCCTTTCTACCAAGAGAAAGATACAGGGTCTTGGCTGTAAATGCAGTCTGGTTAATGCAGTAGCAGCCACAAAGAGTAGCTTTACTGCTTCACTGAATTCAGAGAATGTTTCTTCCTGTTTCTGACCTTCACAAATAAAAATGCCATAAATTCAGGATTAGCACTAAGGAGAATTAATAGCCATCGGACTTTATAAAGCTAGATTATGCTGTCAGTAGTCTTACTAAGCAATCCTATTAGTTGTGTGGAAAGCCCTGTTTTTACACACACTAACATACAACCTATGTCTGCAAGCAGATGTTAACTACAAGGCATATGGAATCTACCCCTAAAATGTCTTACATATCAGAAAAGTCTGGTTGGATATTTGATTCAAATGCACTTCAATCTAACTGGGAACTGGAACAAGGAAAAAAAAAAAAAAAGTAGTGTAGAAGCATGGGGCATTAGTGCAGTTGGGTGTAACTTCCCTTGAAGTGCTGCAGATTCCTTGTGCAGCAGACCTCTCATACATGGCTCTAGGGACCAGCTCTCATGGATCCAGAAGTGAAATTAATTTTTACCTTTGGAGAAGAAAGAAAGTAAAGAGAGAATACTTTCTTCAGGAAATCAGATTTTCCTGTGCTCGATCTCCATACATAGCTTTGCCTTGTCTTTGTTTTATTAACTGAAAGAAAAATTGTCTTTTACTTCTGCCTTCAATAAAATCATCTCCCCTTCTCCTCCTGATCAAATGCCACCCACTTTCTTTTTTTTTCATTTTTATTTTTACGGAGTTAACTCAAAAATAACTGAACTCTGAAACCCGGCACGCAAATAGTTCTAATCTTAGTGTACCCACATGTTCAGTCTTGAAAACAAACTGAGTAAGATAAAAATAAAGGTGTTGGCAATTCCGAATATGTCTGCTTGGCATCTGCTAAGACCTTTAGAATGTCCTGATTAAACTCCCCCATATTTTGTGACTTGACACACATAGACCTGCCTGACCTGGATGCTCAGAAATCTCTGCAGAGGCAGCAGACAATGAAGGAGAGAGATGCCTCCCAGTTATCACAGCAGAACCTTGTGGAGAATTAGAGGAAAGGATGAAGAAATTGCCTGAACATAGACACACTGAAGGGTGTTTTCTTCCACAAACTGCAGAGCACAAATACTTTTTTTGCATTCCGCTACTTTAAGCTATGCAGTTATTAAGCACTTGACTCTAAGCAGTTCCAGTCCATCAGTTACTCAGTGTATCACAATATACATTGAACTGGTCATACCACATTCCATTCCAGTGAAACAAGAGCATCACTGACTAATTTTGTGACAATTTAGCTCTTGATTAATCAGAGTGTTTAGGCACATGTTCACGTTCAAGAAAGAAGTATACCACTCACGTACCCAAGCAGTTTGCTTAGTTTGAATTTACTTAGTTTGGAGTTTACCTGCTCCAGAACCCCAAAGCCATAGCCTGTGCACTGGAGTTTCCAGCATCTTTAAGGTGCCCAAGGGAGACTGGAAACTGAGACGTCCCCCAAGATCTAGGTCAGACTTCCCATTAGGTAGGGATATGCAGGTCTTCTCTATTTCTCCCTTTCTCTCTCAGAAGCCTTTAGAGAAGCCAAACACCTTCGAGGAGCTGGAGTCCTCTCCAAATGCTTCCCATCTCACAGCGGGCTGCAGGCAGTGTAAATAACTTTCCTTCATTTCCCACCTCCCTTCTTTTGCCTGTCTGCCCAAACCTCTGCACTCCACCGTGCAGTCAACCAATTCTACCACTCCTGTGCAGCCATGGAAGAGGGCTAGAAGAGAGTCTGTCTGCAAGGTTGAAGAGGGAAGACAAGGTAGATGGAGCAACCAAAATAATACTATTAATGGATCTTCATGTTGTCAGTAACTTACTTTGAAAACATGAGAAAGTATCGCTATATGAAGATAAATTGTCAAGACACTTTACATGTTGATACGGCGAATTAGGATTGCCAGAAATATCCACCTGCATGTCACAGCAAGTGACTCCTGTTAGGAAGAGTGGCACCACTGCAGTGTGTTACCTCACACATGGGTGTGCATGTCACTCAGGAGAGTGTCCCGCCTAAGCCCTGCCATACCTATACTGGGCTTAAAGTTAAGCATTACTTCACTGAAAAGAAGGGAATGGATAGTTCTGGGTAGCAGTGAGGCATACACATGTAAGTAAAACAGATACTGGCATCTTCCGGGATGCAACAGATCATCCATCATCTTTTCTGTCATGTGAGAAAGCACACTTAAATAATCTCCGAATTTTCTGAGCATGAAGCATGGACAGCTTCTCAGAAAATGTTGCAAATATTGAAAAATTTCAAAGTATGTTTTCATTCTAAGTCGGATATCTCATCAAGAAATGAAGTACAGAGAGCCACTGCTAGCAGATCAAAACAAAATACACATTGTTGCATTTGTATATTTTATACGCTAGAATTTGGCTTTCATTCAGGCATGACTTAAAACCAGAAGAAATGGATCAGTTTCCTCTGTGCCTATGTATGTATATACGTGAACACACATACATACAAGAACAGCAGTCATGACATAGAATCATCTAAAAAAAACCCACCTCCTATGGGAAAATAAAGCTGAAAGTGGCTTTTTCCATTTCATCAATTAGAACTCAAATGGTTTCCAGTTACGAACACAGCTCTCAAGAAACGAGTGTTTCTGCCTATTATTTCCCCAATTTACATTCCATGTCAGTTAAAATTCAAGGAGTCACTTAGCTTTACGTCTCCTACTGCCATGTGCTGACTGCAGATGTGTAGTCACACACAGTCCTGCAAGCACCACTCTTGTCAAGCTTAAGAACTCGGTTTTCCAAAATGCAGCAATGACAATTCAGTTCAAACAAGACAGTCCAGTAGTCGTAGATACACCATAACTGCAACTGTCAGTGGAAGCAGCATATTTTCTGACTAAGAAATTGCCGATGACTTTAGGCCTATGCAAGATAAGGGGGAAAAAAACCCCAAAACAAACCCCTAAAAACTTGCTTTGGAATATTACACTAAAGATTTTTTTTTAAACTGACTTTTTTTTTCTCCTGTTTGCTGCTTGCCAGATGTTAACAGGATTGCTGGTGCATTTGCACAGGTGATGGAGATCTTTGAGGGCAAAGTTTACAAGAGACATATAAAATGCATCTCCTATTCTCAAATACAATTTATTATTTTTAGCTGCCCCAAGTTGAAAGCAATAAAATTTCCTGGTCAGCACTTGAGGAATGAGCATCTGACAAGGAATGCAGCAGATTTGCCCCCAAATAACTCAATAAAACAAATGAGACGGTTCTTCACTCCCCTCCTCCTTTTCTGAGAAGTCAGCATTCTCCACTGAAAATAAACCAGTGTCAGTAAGTGACAATTCTGGAATTCTCCCTGGGAGTTAAATCCCAGCTGAGACACTAAATCACTTCATGAGAATGTGTCCTATTGCAAAACATTTGTATCAGGGTCCCATTGCACTGTCCTTGGGTGCATTCTTTTTTTAATAAAACAGGCATTTTAGTCCACTTGGGCACATCATAAAATTGCCACCAAATAATATTTCATGTGGCAGCTCTATAATAATCAAAGAGACATGCTGGGTACACTATTCTAAATGTTAGCCTGAATCCTCCAGGCAAATACTAATGGATAGTAGCAATTTGTGTAGTCACTGGAGCGTAAAAATGAACTTTTAAAAATATCTAACACTTAAAAAGCAAACAAACAAACACAGACAATAGTTTGCTTGTCAGAGCACAAACAACTTCCCCACAAAAAATCTGAGAAAGAATGAAATGGCAAAAGTTTGGACGAATCCAGTTTAGTCATTGTGTGCGGGTCCCTGCCTGCACTAGGAAATTTTGATGCTTTCCTATTTTATACTGGCATGAGTGCAGCTGCACTGAAGGAGCAACAAAGGAAGGAGTAACATGCACAAGAGTAGACAGATTTAGCAAACTGAAAAACGTTACCTGTTTCCCTGCTACAGGGCAGTGGATACCACAGCTATCAGTAGATACGTTAGACCAAAACTGTTTGCAGAGACAAACACCAGATGCGTAAGTGATACTGCAGATACACACAGAAGGCCAAGGTCCGCAAGTAAACAGGCCCATTTCCGTCAGAAAAATAATTACACTATGCTATGTGTGATAACTTACCTGGTAGGAGGTAAAACCCTCTGACTTCAATCCACGTGCCTATGATTCAGACTTAACTTGTCACCCAAACTCCTCCGAATTTTGACTGAAAACAGAAGAACACGTCTCAGAATCAAGGAACAGTTTTAATGTGTCCTTTTCTAATTAAGTGGTTGAAAATAAACAAGCAGATTGACCTACAGATGCAACAAGACTAAGCTGCTTCCCACCTCCTCACAGGACAGCAAGATACACCAGCTCACATGTCCTGGGAGCCTGCTGTTGAGGTCCAGGCAGTGATTCGGAGCTGCCTGTGGGACGAGCAAGCTAGGAGAGGAACCTGGAGGAACAGGGGCGCCAGGATGTCTGATGTCCATGCAGTGCTGCATTGATACATGTACTCCCGTGACCATGGAGACATGTGGTCAAGGAAGTCAGACACAAGCTCAGTTTTTTCCTCAGGCTGAAGAAAGCCAAGTCATGTATAGAAAGCTCAGGACACAGCTTACCTCTATCTCAGTGGTCAGGGCATTGCTTTGGGAGGAAAGAGTTCTGGTCTTGGTATCTGCACCTGAGATCGCTTGTAGCTTCCTTTTAATAAACAACAGACAGGCATAAATATATTTAATTAATTGAGCTTTGGTCTGACATTTGCTGAGGGTGGGTACCCTTCACTTATTGCGATAAGTGGTACATAGTACTAATGAGCACTATTTAAATTTTGAGGGAGTTGTATTCATGTTTGCGCAGGCCTGATCCAACTGTCTGTGTGTAAAATATGTTCTCAGCTTGCTGGTTGCACTGAGTCCCTTCTGAGGGCTGCAGGACCACCCCAAGCATAGCCAGAAAAGTAAGTGTTCCTGAGATCACAACTGGAAGTGTGGAATAGAAACCCAGGCACCTCAAGCAGGGAGGGACTTGACTATAGGACTGGGAGGCAGCAGAGTGAGGGCTTTTGGGCTTTGTGTTTTGGTATTTCCTGCCTGAGCACCTATGCCCTTTGTGGGGTTAAGCCTGAAGATCCAAGTTCACAGTAATATACTGCATAAGTTACCATCCTTCAAATCCAACCATTTATCTTTTCTGTTACAAATACTTTTATCTGAATTATACAGTAAACATATTTTCCCAAATTGTTTTCAAGGAGTAAATAATGTGAAGCACTGCATCTATGAAAAAATCCAAACAAACATAGCACTTGTTTTGTAAAGACTGACTGCTTTTCATGAGAATATTTAAGACAAAGGAATACGTGTACTTGGATCTTGATGGAAGGATAAGATGAGGGTAAAGGATGTGTATAATTTGAATATTCTGACTTCTGAAAACTGGCACTTCTCCTGTTATTTCTAATATGATTCAGTTTATCAAATTAACTAGCCTGAACATGGAAGACATTAGTATTCAGCAAATACTGTTTATTAGTCAATATTCATGTTCAGAGAAGCTTAGCAACATCTCTGTGAGTGTTTGGTGGATCTGTGAAGCTATGCTTTTAGGGGACAGAGCCTGCTTTTTGAACTGATCTGAAAAGCACCTTGCATTCCTGTTTATAACACAATCAGTACAAATTAAAATGGTACAGTACTTGAGACCAACCAATTGCAGGCCTCACAAAGAAAAAATAAATTCTGTGTACCCAAAACCTTTAACTGCAGTATTTGAAGATCACTGACTTCCTCTGGTGTAGTTATCCTAAACTTTCAAAAATCCAAATATCACTATAACAATTTCTTAAATAGTTTTCTGCCTTTCCTTCTCTCTATACGGGGAATTTCCATCAAAGTAAGTTGCTCATTTAAGCCTTCATATTTATGCTGATTCAGTATGCTAGAAATGAGACAAGAAATATCAAGAATGTTTTTCAAAATGTATTGCCAGACATGGAAGAGACACCTACCTGCGTGACCTCAGCAAAAATGACAGTTTGTGCTGCTTCTGGTGATAGAAGTGACCAGACCGATATTTGGTCTCTGTCAGGCAACATACTCTCAGCTCTGGAAAGACAAGATGACAAACAGTTGAACCAGTGTTTTCTCCCTCTAAGATGTAGCTCTACCATCTTACATGTCAGTGTGGTGGCTATGTTAAATCACGTCTCTCATAGGATATTACCACTAAGGAGAGGCACATGAGAAACTAGTAACTGGTACGAGAACTGCCTAGTCTTTCACTGCTGTTGCTGGTAACTCAACAGTTGTCCCATTTTCATGCTTGACAAGATACTTAACCTTGGGAAAAACCTTCACACACTCAGAGCTGTGGCACACATTTCAGTGTTACCCTCGTTTTGCTGAGCAGACATCCCTGCCTCAGTGCAGGCACTGGTGTTTATATTATAAAAACAGATGCTTTAATGCTGTACATAATGACATAACAAGATCCCATGGCTAGAAGATGAAGCTAGATAAGTTAAAATGGTAAAGCACAGAAATTTCTAGTGTGAGGAAATTAAGCAGTTAAACAGCTTATGAAAGGATGCAGTAAATTCTCCATGACTTCAAGTCTGTGTCAATATTGAATTTTTTCACACCTGGCTCAAATGTTCTGGGCACAAACCAAGAACTGCAGGGTGAAATTCTATGGTTTGTCCTATAAGGAAAGTGGAAAGACATGAATATTAATAACTCCTCCTGGCTTTAAAACCTACCAATTCTCTGACCTCTGATCAGAGTGCCACTAAGACATTTGGAAGAATTGTCCAGTCTCTTGTTTTCAGATTTTTAAAACCTTATAATTCTGGAAATGCACTCCTATTTTTTAGTGTTTGCTCCACTTTTTATTTTCCTGACATTTTTTGAGGAAAAAAAATAATGAAAAAAACCAAGCAACAAAACAAAACTTTCCCAAAAAGATCAGCTTAAACTACTAAATATTTCTGCCTACTTCAGGTGCAACCGTGGTTTTATACATTCATTATAAGATAGTACAAATAATTTTTTAAATTGCTTAACTTTGATTTTATCATGAAAGACCAATCAAGTAGCTTTTTCCAAAGATAATAAGGGGCCTTATTGTAGAGCATGTGCTAAACATCTCTGCAGGCATCACTGTGTTAGGATTTACTCAATGTCTGAAGAAGCAGAATCCTGAAGTTAAATGCCGAAATCCACATTTAGTTAATTTTACAAATAGTGAATACATATCAGCTCCCTCTGACATGGCTGACTGACATTAAACCTATTCGGTTATATAATGTTGAACGTAGATAAAACATCTGAACTCATTTCCCCTTTGACTTTCTACAGTCTAAGTAAGTCAATGCATCTATTTTTTCATCACCTGTCTTTCATATGGGGGAGAGCAGAACACAGAGATCTGTCCTACTAAGGAATCTGCAGACAATTGACTTTTCAGCGAACTCCTATAATGTATAATTCATTTTCCAAATGAGATCCTGCCAAACCTAGAGAGTTTGTGTGCAAAAATATCCTGATATGATTCAATATTTTATTCAACAAACTGATATCATTATTATTCTTGGCCTAGTTTCCTAAGATATTGAAAATGTGTCACTATGATATATGTCTTCCCTTAATGACTTCTAAGCACGTGGCCAATTTCAGTTGCTTTTTAAGATGAATAGAGGTGTGAAATATATTCAGTTCCTACAAGGCTGTTAAACTGAACTGAGGAGAAGCTTCCATTACTGCTTCACTGAAAAATGACAACAGTATTAGACAACAGCAAATGCAACACATTGTGGGTATCTCAGCTCTGGGAACAGCTTTGGTTGGCATTTGCACTGTAGATCAGACAAGATCTACTCATAACACAGAAAGTTATGTATTAGACCTCAGTAGCTTTGCTGCTCACAAAACTATTTTCTATACAGTGTTTGATAGATTTTAAATTTTTTTTTAAGACAAAAGTGTTTGTATAGTCCCAATCTGCTGCACACCAAGCAGCTGCTTGCGGGTGCCATCCAGGCTGCAGGCTAATTCCATACAAAAGATTGCCTCTGCCTCACAAGAACCACTGCTGCTGTTCCCCATCCCCCCCTGACGAATGGGAAGACCTGGAGTTCTCCTACTTAGCCAGGCACAACCTAGGAGCCATCATCTCTACACCATGTCCTGTGAGCAAGTCCCAACAACTAGTCTCGAGCCCTCCCTCCTAATAAAGTTTGGACAGCTAATCATGCAAGCCATAAAATTTCATGCAGTAATTTTATCACAAGAATATTTACCTTATTTAGTTACATTATTATGGCTTTGGTTTTCTGTTGGAATTATGTGTTTCTACCTCCTTTTTTCCAAGTGAAGTTCCCATTTGCAAACTGAACAATACAAAATTATGCTGTATCTATAAGTAGAAAAAAAGCCACTAGAAAAACCACTGAATTGAAAAATGACCCAGCCTCTATGTCAAGATTTTTCCTGGAACTGATAAATACTAGATAGACTGCAATAAAAAATGATAATAAACTCTAAAGTATTGCTGCAATAGAAAACCAATTTGGACAGTCCTATGGAAACCTATAAAATCAAGTTCAAGCCACAGAGATTTAAAATTCAAAGGCAGAAAGATCAGATTCTTAGACTCTCTAAACACACAGGACAAAATATTTGTTTTGACTGAAAGAACTCCCAATATATTAAAAAAAAAAAAAAGCTTACTTACATAATACAAATTTGTATGTATAAAGAATCCTGTATTCTTTGTACCCTGACATCATCCATCCCATCTCTCTGATGAAAACCAATTGTACTCTATGCATTAAATATTTTGTCACTGGAAGTTCAGTTAGAAAAACAAATGCTTGACAATTTTATTGTTCAGTTCCTGAAAGAATTCTGGTTTTCATTAAAGCAAAGACTAGTTATAAAAGCTGCTTTTCAAAGGCTGTGTATGGTACCACAGACTGACATTAGGTACCTAAATGAAGCCCATGGTGAGACTAAATCATGACATATTTGCATCATCAATCACTAGATATTTGCAACCAGTTGCTATGGGATTAAAGGCTCTGAGAGCATCTACAGCATGGACAGTCAAAGTGTTATAAAATCACTTCCCCTGTGGTTTTAATGAGTTAAGATGACAAAGGAGTGGCTATCCCTGGCATTACAAAGCACCACATATAGCCAAGCCACAGCTTTTCTGGTTCTGAGCAGCACTGGGGCTTACTGCTAAGAAACTTTAAAGGTCATCTTCTACAGTAAATAAAAGTGATAGTTTGGATGTAAATATTTTTTTTTTAAAAAAGCATATAAAGAACTTGGTCCTATGACAAAGCAGTTTGTTACTTCAGGAGTTTTGCTACTGACTTAATTGGATACAGAGTCAGGACGTGATAGATTATTCAAGGTGCAACAGCTGAGTGTATGCCTATGCTGGGTAAAAGTGCGCTGCTACTGTTTCTCTAGCATTTCCTTTCATGTACTGTCTTAACACAACTCTTTGCTCTGCAGGTTATACCTTTCTTTTGCTCTCCCTTTGTAGGGAGACAATCTTGACAAGATAACACAGATCTATTGCAATGCAGAGTATTAATCATACCGAATCATTTCCTCAAGCGTCTATCTTATTTTCGCAAAGCACAACCTATCAAGAGTAGCATTAGTCAGGGTTGAGAACCCCAACATTTCCTCTGTCTGCTGTCTTAAATTATATTTAAATTTTTCATGCTTACTATCATCCGAAAGAAGATTCTATTGAAAAGTTTGAAAGTAAATATATTCAGCTGTGCCTTAAGCTATGCAAGATTGGAAAAAAATACAGTTTTCCTACTGTATGAAGAAGAAAAAACACCTTGCTTTTTCTGCACAGCTAGGAATGCCTGCTCCATTAGTTTTGGCATGTATATTATTCTTATTCTGCAACATATACATGATTGTGCCGGATGATTAAAAAAAACATTAACGGTAACAGAAACAAAATCACTTCTGATTGTATTCACTCTCCCCAAACCCACATCCAAGTGTAATGAAACTCCTCTCCATTTCACATTAAATTCTTAGTTTTTTCTACTCTTTGGTTCAGTTTCATACAACTGGTTTTAATACAAGCAGGCAACCAGGCCAGTCACTTACTGATTTCAATTGGTTCTTGTCCTACTGGGTGGCAAGAACCTCCTATGAAACGTTTAGTGACTTTAACTTCTGTTGACCTCCAGGCAGCTGAGTGCTCTTAGTATCTTGAAAAACTGAGCCCCTGCATTCACAGCTTCAGACACAGTCACAATATAACTATGAGGTGATTTTAAGGCAGTATTCAGGACTGCCTGTTCCCTTCTTCTGCCAGGGACAGCAAAGTAAAGCATCAACCTTCCATTAAATAAAAAAAGGCAAAAAAAGCAGGGCTCAAGCTGTGTGTCAGAGTGGGGATGTGCCACACAGTACTTCTGGGGCATCTTATGGGCATCTGGGGCAACTTATGGGGCATCTTTGCTAACACCTGAGAGTGAAATAAGAACGGCCAATCTAGAAGCTTTTATTTCCCTAAAATGCTAGAAAAAAGCCCAGCATAATAAGGGAAGTGGGCCCCAGCCATGCAGCACAAAACACACCATAGCTCTGACCCTGCAGAATCTGTCTCTTCCTCAAAAAAAAAAAAGAAAAGGAAAGTGGGCATGAGAAGAAACAGGGATTGTACCCTGAGTCCCTGTGTGCCTCCCTGCATGTGCAGACAGCAGAGTGCATGTGCAGACAGCAGAGCAGGGTACTTCAGCTAGAAAGGGCAAAGCAGAGCCAGGGAAAGGGTGTGGTGGAGACCAGGCATGCTCAATAGTTCTTTATTTCTACAGCTGTATAGGAAATTTTAGCTGTTGGCAGTCCGACTTGGCAAGCCACACCTTGTCACCCTTTCTGAGCAGAGAGGAAAGAAAGAAGAAGGGGAGCTAAATAGGAGCCCTCTGTGGATTCAGCCACCAGTCCAGGGGCAAAACAAAACATGTTGTTTGAGTACCTGCTTTGCTCTGGCTATAGGCTAGAGATTTCTGCTTTACCCTTAAATTGAGGAATAGTTGTTGGCCTAAGTGCTGGAATAGCAAATGCTGGTAGGACTGTGAAACATACAGAAAAGCTAGATGCTTTCCCCTTGTCAGCATGGGAAGGAGCTCAGCCGAAGTACTCTGCCCCATTTGGACTCTGCACTTCATAGATGGAGCCAAATGGAGATAGCCCTGAGGAGAGCAATGGAAACTAATCTGAGGTCCAGAAAACCTGACGTAGAAGGAAAGACTGAATAAACTGGAGTTGTTTAGAGAAAAGGTTTGAGAGGAGACTTGATAACAGTCTTCAGCATATAAAGCTGCACAAGAAAAGGAAAAGAACAAACTGTTTTCCACGTCCAGTGTGGACAGGATGAAAAGTAATATGCTTGATTTGCAGTATGAGAAAGTTGGGGAAAAGGGTCCTGTAACAAAGAAGAAAATAAAACACCTGATAGTTTGTTTGGAGAGGTCATTATGGGTGGTATTTAAGAACACATCAGTCCAATCTCTATAACATGTGATGTTGGTCCCTTCCTTAGGACAGAGAGTGGACTTCATAACCTTCCTAAGATCATAGCGTGAGAAAACTCTAAATGAGATAAACTGTGTGTCATGGTCACACAACTGACCCCTCAACAGCACATGTGAATGAAGGTCAGCTAGGACTGTACCATACTGACAGGCCAAATGGATTCCTTGGCTCTTCAGAGGAGGATCTTGGGTACTTACTTCAGGCCGTACTGTGTGTGAAACATTACCTACTGACACTCACTCCCCTTTGCCATTTTCAAGTACTTTCTGCTTATCTGGGAGCTGATTCAGAGAAGACAGTCTTCTAGTCACTGATAGGCCCTCACTTGGCCCCCTTTAACCCCAGGAAGGGGCCTGGGAAAAGAAGTTGTATCCTCACACCAGTTGTTAGAAATCACAGCTTTTTTTTTTAGGTCAAGAGAATTCTTTTATATCTGCTTCCAAATTTGGATTAACAAGGAACCAGAGCATCTCTACAGTAAGCAGAGCCCTGGGGTGGGAAAGAGCCTGCTTCTTAGATAAGTTAAAGAAGAGGACTAAAGAGACAGAGCCACATTCTACATACCTCCTGTATGTGCAAAGGGGCCAAGAGCCTTCTGGCCACGCCCAGCTCAGGTGAATCCTCTACTCCAACCAGCCCAAAGACAGCAGGAATCCTTCCAGGAAGGGTCACCATCCTTTTCCTGCTGGCCAGACAACGTACTCGCCCTCATTCAGCTCTGCAGGAAGCACATTCTGGTAAGCACTGCAGTTTAAGGAATGCAGGCATGTTAATTATTAGAGCTTCAAAAGATACAAGTTCCAGTGGGCTGGATTCCAGAGCTCCGAAAGTAATGAAAACCCCATCTTGATCTCCCTTGGCTCACAGTGTGGGTTGTTAGCAGAAAAAAAAATAAATTAAAAAAATTCAGTACATGAAGAAGATGGTTTACCAGTACAACGCAATAGTATACAGCTTTAGGAATATGGGATCATTTTAAAGCAAAAACTGTTGTTGGGCAGCATTCCTTACACAGGCTTACTCTTCACTGCTGTTAAGAAAATTCAACAGGAAGATTTCAGTGTAATGTTTACACTGCTCTCCTTTAAAACAGATGTAAGCACATCTCCCCCTTCTCTACTGTTTGTTTGGAGTACACATCTCAGTTCCTGTGCTGTGACCATGCTATGTAATGTGTGCCACTGAGATTCTGAAGGCCATAAGCAAAAGTTTATCATTTCAAAATATTTCAGAACTGAATTCCTCTAGCTGTGGTTTCCCATCTTTCCCCACCATTTTCTTTCTGTTTCTCCCCTTTTGCAGGAAAGAGTATGTAAAGCTGTCATTCTACTACTTGCCTCCCTCTCTGTCTCAGGAAGCCTGTGAGAGAAGCAAGAAAAAGACGTGATATTTTCATCCTCTGGCTGCTGAAAAGCTGTGATTCTAGGTGTTGAAGGCAGGAAGGGTAGTACAAGTTTATCTCCACCTCTAGCTACTTAGGTAAAACTGCACAATCCAGGACAGAGTTCAAAATTTGGTCTGTCCTGCCCAGGTTCCTATTGTGACACACAGAGACAATATAAGCTTGTTTAGATTGTGATTAAGCATCAGGTGGCTCATCTAGTAAACATGACATCAGATGGTGTCTAAAGAAATATGAGGTGTCTGCACAAAAAAAAAGATAATTCTCTCATTAGAGCTTAAGAGCCCAGCCACCATCACAGCTGAATACTGTAGAAAATAGTAGAATCTCATTCTGTACACAAAAGAAGTATTTTTCCACTGAGTGAAAGAGGAAATTGTGTGAAGACTGACATGGCCATGGAGGCATGTCTCCTCTCTGGTCCAGGCAGAGACACACGCTTCTCCATGCTAGCCCACTGGTGCAAGCTGTCTGAACATCAGAAGGTGCAAATCTCCAGCTCATTCTACTGTTTAGACACTCAGTTTGTTTTGTGAAACACAGAGGATGAATAATTGCTATTTCTAAACATTAAAATCTCTGCTATTCACTACTAGCACGTGACAGGTCTCCTTCTATCTCATGATGGCTGCAGCACGCGTCTGAATAGATGTGGCACAACTTAAAAGTTGCAACTTCTAACTCTAGTTCTGTTTCTTACTTGCTGGATGGTCTGGAGCCAGTCACTTCAATCCTCTGTGCCTCAGTTTCCCCACATGTGAAATAGATGTAATGATACCTTTCTAAAGCCTTTGGAAATGGATGACTGAAAAGTTCTAGATACTATTATTAGCTTATTTCCCCAGTAGTTCTTAAGACGGCATGGGACCTTCTCATAAAAAAACAGGTAATTTAAAAAAAGTCAGGAAATTTCCCACAGTTCAGACTCTAAGGTCTAGCCTAGGACTCTGTCTAGAGAGAATCTGGAGTTTCTCATTTAATTAAAATATAGACAGCTAACTCAAGCTCCACTTCTTACCTCACTGATGATTAATTCACAAGAGTTCCCCAACACCCAAACAAGGCAGAGTTTGCTCTGAGTGAGCAAAAGAAAAGTTAGAGGGAAGTCTCTCTGGGATCTATGAAAAACATGGATATTATGCTCTCAAGACGTTCCAAAAACATCAAGGATGAAAAATTGCATTTCAATATAGCCAAGAGTTCAAGTACTATAAAAGCACCATTAAAATGTACATTTGTATTGCATCACTGAGGCAGAGCATCAAAGGATACACACTGGAGTTTTACTTCACTGACTTTAATACAGGCATTGCTATATCCTGGCTGCACTAGGACTATCTTTTTATGACTTTGCCTTTACTATCCAAATACACACATGAAGTGCTAGAAGTTGTTTCAGTGGACTGCGCTTAAGAACAACATTCTTATAAAAATAGTAGTGGATACTTTGTATTTGACTGGATAATTACCTATACAATTATGAAGGAGTGTGCAATTGTGAAAACTAAAAAGATCAGGCTTAACAGTTAGCAGTTCAATCTTTTGTAGTAGGGCTGGAATGGAAATCTTCTGTTTCAAAGTGCAAATCTATGCAGTCTGGATTAAACAGCATAGTTAATCAATGGTTGATGGTGGTAGTTGTGTGGACTCACCAAAATAAAAGGACAAAAGCACCATTTTGGAAACCAAATTACACTTCTGCTGTTGTTCACATAACATTGAAAATCGGGAAATAAACCACCAAATCCGCATTCTTTCACGGGAAAAAGTTTGAACCAGCCTTTTCAAGCAGACAAAATATCTCTGATACTCACTACAGTACTGCATCCTGAAATGCCCAAGTTACTTTCAGTAGAATGGCCTACAAAATTAGAGCCTGTGTGATCATTCTTTTTGTGTTCACCTGTGTATTCATTCCAACTATTTCTTAATGATATTTCCAACCAGCTTCTAACACTGGTACAATTGTGAAAGATAGCTGAATTCTTCCTCCTTTTTTTCCCCCTGAAAATAGACAGATGGGTAGAGATGCTATCAAAGTCCTGGCTCTGAGAAAACTTGCAGTTGTGAGTTCAAGATATGAGAGAAGCCTCATGGGAGAAAGCCCTTATATAAACACCCCAATGATGGGAAAAGCTTTGCCTGGGGCTCACATCCTCTTAGATAGTGAAAGTCAATCACCCATGAGACAAAAAACCATAGGAAACCAGGCTTCATTAGTTCTGCTGCCACAAAATTACTTGTTTAACAAAATGGCTATTCCAGGATTTATGAAGAAAAGCACTGTACTGTAGGCATGTGCAAGTCTGGATTTTTTTTTTTTTTGTTTTTCAGTAAGTGCTTCTCTTTATTAAACTATAAATTGTGTACCTAACCGACCAAGAAACACAGTCTCACTGTCACAAATAGGAAGACAATAAAATAGCGACCTATGAAACACACAACATGAGAGCTGAGTGAATGTTTGCACAACCAAACCATGACACAAGTCTATTGAGGACAACAAAGAATGAACAATTTAAACTACTTGCCTATTTTGCCAACAAGTGATGCTTGATTTTTAACAAGTAAATCTTTAGCAGAACATGGAGAAAAAAAAAAAGAAAAGAAAAGAAAAGAAGCCAAAAATCAAGCTATTCAGAATTTTCTTTTCAGCAGCATATTGTGTCCTAAAATTTTCCATGGTGGTTTTGCATGCTAAAACATCTGAAACAGGATTTATCATCAGAGAGTGAATCTTGAAAATACAAAAAAATCCAAACCCAACCCTATTTTCATGTCTCATAGCTGGTCAACTCGGGAATGAGGTATACAAAATCTTTAGTGATTTTATTTCTAATCATGAGTTGTGTGTATACTTTTTTGCTTCTTAGAGTTCTCTGTTTAGGAGATGAGGAAATTTAGTGACAAAAGTCCCTCTGTATTCTTGACAGTAGGCACTCTTCAAACATTAAAACAAGTTACAAAACTGTAATAATCTGCCCATCAAATTCTGGATGTCACACAAGTGCACACACACAAAAAATACCCTCAACACCCTGGAAATCTTTTGTCACTGTGATTGCACCAGCATTCACAAAAACAACCCAGAGACTTTGGCCAGGGTTAAGGAATTGAATCTTTTGGGTTCTCCAGTATCATCAGGCTGAAAAAGTAAGACTCAGCAGCTTTCTTCCCTGGTGGTCTGTTAGTGTGAATTTATACTGTTTTACATTTTTTCAGGTGTGCTTCAGGAAGCAGGCTACAGACTTAAGAAAAACCCAACAACCCAAGTTCACCTCAACCCAAGTGGCCAACAACCACAAGCCTCACAAGGCTATGGCTCAAAAGCCTCAGAAAACAGGGAGGGTGAAGGTGGCAGCAGTCCCATGTGTGAAATATGCACATCGGTACAGACAGAGATCCATCTACTGCTCTAGAGAGTAATTGCTTGAAGGATTTATTCCTTCTCTCACACCTCTCATGACTGTACTTACTCCTTTCTTACTTTTTCATCCCATCTTTGCAAAGAAAGTATAGTTTGCAAAGGGTGGCAGTCACACAGGTATGGATAAAAACAAGTTCATTGGTTTAGTCCCTTGTCTGTACTGTTTCCAGTCAGTAGGATCACAGGAAAACACTTCTTAGCTGTAGCCAGATCAAAACTTTTGTAGAATAATATTTTCTTTACCCTTCTTAAGCCCCGTTTAAATCAACTATTTCCCTTTACTGTTTTGTTTAAATCCTCCTTGTCACTTTCTTTAGTAAAGTCCTCGTAACCTTTCTCTTTGCACCCTAAAAGTTGATTCAGTTTGCTACCTCCTTCCTTCACTTTCTGTGACTTTGGAACCATTTCCAGCTTATTCCCCTACCATGGGATCTGGTTTGTATGTCTGGTCACAACTTCTTCATATCTAAGTTTCAGTTCTCTCCAACCAGGTTTAATGTGACTGGAGCAACAAGAGAATGCAGGATGTGACAGAGCATCAGACTGGAGCTAGGAGAAACATTGATGTTGGGAAGACAATGAATATCCTCTAAAGAAAGAAATACCTGCTTATTTTTTTCTAGCTTGGCCATAACTATTCTCTGACTCACATAATGCTCTCCCCTGGGAGCAAGTTTTCATGTCCCAGGCAGAGCTGACTGGTGTTACTCCAATTAAATGTAATTTTACATTTAATGGAGTTGTTTAGATAGGGGATTTTAACCTTGGTCTCTTGAACCCCAGACAATTACTGATGCTTAGACGATATATACGAACCCCTCTTCAGTGTTTATAGATCATTCATCAAGCCATTTTGTAATTATTTGATATTCTTTCTTTTCTTATTTTAGTATCTTTGGTGAATTTCACTGATATGTTCCCTAATCAATCTCTGTCTGTAACTCAGTGGTTGAGTCATCATCCCTGGAGGTATTTAAAAAACATGCAGACATGGAGCTTAGGGACATGGTTTAGTGGTGGACTTGGTAGTGTTAGGTTAACAGTTGGATCAATGATCCTAAGGGTCTTTTCTAACCTAAATGATTCTGTGATTTTATGATTCTAAATGGCTAATTAACACCAGAATCCTAGCTGGCTAAACTCTGTGGCACCTAAGCATCATTACTCTAAGTCTTTCCACTATTTTTTAAATCATGTTGGTGCATGTATTTAAGCTGATTTCAAAATTTGTATACTGCATATTCCATGGTCCTCCACTGATTCAGTCATAATGTAAAAATAACATAATAAAATGTTATGAGGTCTGTTAGTGACATAAACAAGGGCTATGACTGGAATGGAAATAGCTATATGTAGGCACATGTTCATTGAGAAGAAAAATGATCTGTAAGAGTCAGGCATCCTGGGAAACACAAATTAGGGGGGTAAGTGCTCCAATGCAGATATCTGATCCTGCACATTCCAGGCTATCTGGGACCTTGATCCTCCTAATCCCCACCTCCTTGCCCTGCCTTGAATCTCTGTAAATATGAACTACTCTGCATCTGGCACAGGACTGCTTATGCCAAGCTGACTACACCCTTCCCCGGGGGCATAAGGTCATGAATCATGATAAACATGGCAGTATAGGAATTTCACACCTTATAAAACGATTGTTTACAAGTAATAGCAGTGATTACTCCAAAAACATTTCAGAAAAAAAAAGGGGAAAAAAGTTAATTAGATATGCAGACACAGTAATTAGGCTGTAGCCACTACAAGTTATCTCTTTACCCAGCAGTTCCAAGTCCTCCTTTATTCTTCTGCTTTTTCTCCAATGAAGCTTAACTTCTTGCAATCCTACTGAAAGGAGAAACATCATTTAAATACCTTGTTCCTGCAGCACAGAACCCTAACTCAATTCCTTTCCTTGCTCCCCTGGAAGAAACAAGCCAAGAGGGTGCCTTGTGGGGTATATTCATTTTGCTTACTAGTTTGAGACTAGTCAGACTTGGAGATCATCCAAATTACTCAGTCTCGTAGCCCTGCCTTATGCAATTCCTCCAAGAGTAATCCCACTGGGAGCAGGCTGTCGGAAGACATCCAGCACTTGTGAGCCTGTGTGTCCTTTCGATGTGTGGCACGGATGGTCAGGAAAAAAAACACGAGAGACCTGGGAAGAGGTGAAGAGCAGCTTCCCCAGCCTCCCTGTTCCAGCCAAGTAGAGACCAAGGGCAGATGACCTGCCGTGCACACAGCCAGGACAAAGAAGCAGCTGCTCATTCATACTTCCAACCTGGAGCTGCCACTTCTCAGCTGAGATGCAGGGACTCTGGTCTAACCGAAACCTTGTAGTAGTATGCCCAGACTACAGTTTGCATTCCTTTCCATTCCAGTTCACTTGCAAGTACCACCATTGCTGCAAGTGGGAAGCCAACCGTTTTCTATCTCCCCATACAGCTGTTCACCCCCGACGTGTGGTCACAAATGACACACGTGAATTCCTTATACCTCACAAGGTGGGGGCACCACACAGTGAAGTATAGCAATTCTCACTGTTGTCTCACCCCTCTGTGCAATCAGCTGTACAATGTTGGACAGGGTAGGTTCTACATGCCACAAACAAATCTCTTTCCCTCACTCAGACTTTTGGCAACAAAGATTACTTACGGGCTCAGGCTTTCTACATTTAGAAAATTCTCGTTAAAGTTGAAAACTCCACACAGGGACTTTCCAGACCCTTCAGAGCTATTGGAAACAGCAACAGCATGTGTCCTCCTCCACTCAGCAGTGAGATATTTAGGAGTTCATTTGGGCTCATCTTAAAAATACCCAGAGCACAAAAATAAGTCATGTCTCAAGGTCAGTTAAAATGAAATCTTCCAAATGGTGTTGAAAGTGCCCTACTAGACGCAGCTGAGAGTAGGGGCTGGGGTTTATTTCCCAACACCTTTCATATAGCTCAGTCAGTACTTACACTGATGGCAAGGGGCAGAGAAAGATTCCAGAGGGTCAAATATTGCAGATCTCTTCCTTTCTGTGTAAGGATGTGGACAGACTGAGCGAAATAGTGGCAGTGTGCCTAGCACAACAAGGTCCCGCTCCATGACCAGGGATCCATAAAACAGGCTTACAGAAAACAACAGCTACACCTTCCCTTGCCATTCAGCCATAGGATAGGTCCAGCTGCTGTTGAATTTACAGGTTCCCTGCAAGGCGACTGCTATGGCCTGGCTGCCCCACTGGTGCTGTCATCTGTAGCTGGAATATAGCACATGGGGGACCGCAGACATGCATGGATTTCAGATTTCTATTTCTTCCTACAAAACCCTTTTACGGTTATATTTCTCTAAAGATATTCTGGGCATTAGTATTTGTTTGGTGCAGCTGTGAGAGGCTTCTTTGACTTCATATAGAAGTTACATCTGCTATGTTCACCATCTGCTATATTCACAGGAAAGTGTAATGTATAAAAATAACATTAAGGTGGAGATAGGAGCTGACCAAATGAAAGCAGAAGATTAAAATCCTTGTTCTGTGGCAGAAGAAAGTAGTTAATTTTAGTGCTTGCTGCTCACTAGCAAGTTTGATTATTTTATGGTTCCCATCTCTTACCCTTTCCTGTTTAATTATTCTCCCTTATCAGTCATTTAGATACTACGGACCTTCAAGACCAACTTAATTCAGTCTTGTTCTCTTTTATGTTTTCTTGTCAAGACTGCTGTTATCTACTTCGTCTTCCATTTGTGGCTTATTTGTTCTGCCAAGGCAACAAGCTTCTCTTTGTCAGCTCCCCAAGGTCACCTCTGGGACATCTTCCATATGTGTAACTATACCCCAGACCAATGGCTCGAAGGTCACCTGTAAAGTCCTTTGCCTTTTACAAGGCCTTACCTTACATATCCTCTACCCACTCACAGAAAATCACAGTAACTTGTACATAAACTAATGCGCTGAAAATTGATGTTCTTATTCCTCTGCCTGTTTGGCAGTCCTTGAGCTGTCATTTTCCTGGAGGAAGAACTGTATTCTTCAAACTAATAGTGTTACACACAGGCCCATCACAGTCACCCATCTTGCTGAACTGGTAGCATGGCCTCTGGCATGGCTTTGGCTTAGGCCAGCTCTTTTCCAAGCATTACGGGCGCACAGTTCAAGTTTGGACATTAGGATGGGCCAGGAACCATTCCCAATATGCAGTCTATGGGTCCAATGTTGTTTGGGATAGAAAAGTGTTTAGCTGTATGGACGTGAGCTCTGCCATGTCAGCATGGAGCAGGTTGGCATCCTACCAGATGTTACTGTAAACTGTAGTCCTTGCAAGAGGGACTGCCTGGGACGTGTGCAGTGCCCATCCCCCTGGGGATCTCAGCCATGACTGGGATTTCAGCTTGCTGCCTGAACCTCAGTAACTAAACAACGGCTGTATTTTGCCATCTCTAGGATTTTATGAGTGCATAAGAAAGTGCATAAGAAAATTTTTGCCTTTTTTCTTTCCTCACATTACTTGAATATCCCTTTCTTAAGGCACAGGGACACCTCACTTAACACTGTAAGGAGAAAAAAATAATTTCAATCTCCCTTTCATTTGAGAGAAGCCAAGAGGAAGGATCAGAGGTCTCTGAAGTCCCATTCCCCTCCCTGAGCCATCTAAATTACCTTTGCTGACTCAAGGCTTAACAAGGAGTAGGCAAGTCTGACAGGAACTTTCTCTCCAAACCCTGCCTGTGAACCCTATGCGTTCCTCTTCAGGGACCATGCTGGAGCAGTGGGAGCTGGAGAGAGCCTGACTCCAGAAGAGCTGTGCTGTAGGAGAAAGGAGGGTCCCGGGGAGGCACAGAATGTCTCAAAGAGCATCCTGAAGACAAGACAGCTATAAACAAGTTGCAACAGGGAAGATTAATGTGTGAGGTTGTGGCTGAAGGCAAGGAAGAGACAACAGAACTGGCTTCTGCAGAACTTGCACTGGCAAGAGGTCCTCCCCGTGTCTCAGGAGGGAGCAGAGTGCCAAACACCCCCTTGGTGTGACTGCAGATAAAGCTGTTACTCAGATAAGACCCCTCTCCTCTCTGAGACCAGGGAGGAGAAGGAAAGATCAATAGGAATCTGGGAGGTCATCATCTGTCTCTTGTGAGGCCTTAGAAAGGAGAATTTTGTAGCAAAAGCCACAAGTAAGAAAGGAGCAAATGAAAGTAAGAATGCTTGTGCATGTCCTCTGCTGTCAACAACATACACTTAACAGCTTGATGCCATTCTCAGGCCAAGCACCAGGTGCTGGAAGGCAAAGGAAAAGACTGGTAGAGTGGTTATCTTGTTCCTCGCATGCCTCTTACAAAAGCACATGGAGGTTTTGCTGCTACTTTGTTTTAGGGGCAATAAAACCAAAAAGGAGCGTGTGTGTATATTCTTATCTAGATTTTGGTTTTAAATGAGGAAAAATCAGAAGAGTAATTCAAATCTCTCTTAACTGGGTTTCCTAGTCAAAGTACTGGTACATCATCCTTTCCAATCCCTGGCACAGAGCTGAGCTCTGAGATCTTCCAAACACCATTTCTTAAACTCTCGCAACCCATGGCTGCAATACAGTCAACATTTAGAAGAGAGATTTACAAAACAGTATTTATACCCATGTCCTCATTCTGCCGCAATTAAACACCATTTCCAGAGTTGTGCTGAGATCACTGATGATATCAAGTGCAAACAGGACAGTAAATTATAAAACCATATTAGCATCATCCGCCTTTAAAAGGCACAAAAATGCACATGTACATGCACTCGCACACACGCAATTTTACCAAGCATTAAAGACAAAGCTATTTTTAAGCTTCTGTCAAATAGATGCATGACTGCTGTGAGGATGTTTATATATTTAAAATGTCTAATATTATGTCAGATATATTCCTCTTAAATCTCTACTTTTTATTTTTAATTATTTTTCCAAATAAGTTTTGAAATCTTCACAAAGGCTAAACACATTTAGGCTTGCAGAAAGGCACATTTAAGGTCTGGTAATATTATGCTTAGGTAAGTTTGAAGAGTCACTACTTTTTCAGGGACGCTGCTCTTACTACAGTGCTGGGATCCACCCTGACAAATCTACAAACACACGAGTTAACTTTCCTCTACTGCATCCAATAAGAATATGCAAACAAGTCAGGTTCACATGCAGAACAAGTAGTGAAGGCTACAGTAGGGCCCCAAGTTTAGGAAGTATTCTATACACTACCAGTCCTGAAGTGAGTAGAAAGGCTGTTTCACTGGGTTTCTCAGAGGAAGTTCATGGCCTCTGCATTTGACAGATCAGAATAACACTGCTGCTCCATTCCTGAAGTGCTGATGCAATATTTTCACTAGAACTCTCGCAGAGAAAGTCCAAAATAAAAAAATCCCTAGATTAAACTTCAATGACAATAAATCAAAGCATGAATGCTTAAAACCACTCAAAAGCAATTGTTTTTCTGCATAGATATTACCTTGCCATAATAAAAAGCTATTTGTTTTCACTGATGCAGAATCATGTTGTAGAAATGTCATTACAGCAAGAAGCAGCATCAGGTTTTCCTTTAGATTTATGTCTTGTAAGGTGGACGTGCCTGCAGTGATCCAAAACACATGCAGGCTGTATGGGACAACATGTCCTAGTGGTGTTCACCATTGTCACAGCAAGCTACCTTCATTGCCTTTCCAATACTTTCACAAGGACCCACATGAAAAAAACCATTTGCATTGTGCAAATTAATTTATAGCATGACCGTATGAGAAAATGTCTGGAAAAGATCTTAACACACAAAGGAATTATGTATATGTATTTATAGTTTCAAGAAATGAATTTGTCATCTCCTTCCAAGGTTCTTTGGCCCAGCTCACTAAGCCTCCATGTTCAGCATCAAACTGACCACTCAGCTGAAGGCATCGCCAGCAGAACAACACAGGGTTCAACTGCTTTTAGAAAAAAATTGCAAACCCTTTGTCTTAAAAACCAGCCAACCAACCCACTCCACCACGGTAAGAGTGACATTCACAAAACTGACATCTCTTTCACTAGGTTAAACCTTATGGAAATAATAAAACCTTAACCAGAAACTCCAAAATTTTGCCTTAAGCAGAAATCCAAAGATCCATGATACCCCCAAGGGACTTTATTACAGTCAGCGATGTTATGCAGCAGGTGCTCAAACACTGCAGTAATGGGTGGGAGCATTCACGTGCAGGATGGATAAAACACTGAGAAACCAGAGTCCCAGATACGTCACCTTGTGCAGCAGAACACTCCAGATTGCTTTGCTTTGTCTTGAGGTGGAGAGAGGGCCACTACAAGCAAGAGAAGCGTGTGTGTGTATTTGTGTATCCTTGCACACGTATACATGAAGGGTCTGCAACATCTGTGGTAATTTAGGTACCTGAGGTCACCCAATCAAAGCACAAAACTCTTAGTATTATCTAACAGACTGAGGCACGTAAGAGTATACTAAACACAGGATGCAAAGGGAATGGGTAAGTAAAGGCTTAACCTCAGGAGATTGAATCTTTCTCCAAGATGTTCAGGAAACTTGGCAAAATCCTACTGACCTCTGTGTCAATCCTCCTGATTAATAGTTTGCCAAAAGTTTGCTACAGTTCTGATTAGGAACATCTCAGAATCTGAATCATATTTGACAACTGTTTCCACAGTAAAACAGCACGTGCAGACAGAAGCGAGTATCTCACTGCCTATGCCATCTCTGAATGGTGTCACAACACTAAGCGTTTTCAGTACTATCACTATTTCATTTCATTTTATGGACCACACTTCTTAAATTGTTTCCCTAGGTCATTTCGTCCCCCCCATTAATTTATACAAGACTCAATTTGAAGTTCTATTTGAAACTGCCTCAGTTATCACACATCAGTTCTTTTGAACTTGCTTTGCTTGCCTATCAGCTTTCTTAGAGATTACTACAGACCAAATGCAAGACATACTTCAGCTGCAAAAACTCTCTGCTTAGCATGACAGTAAGTTAGTTTTGCAGTACAGTTTACAAAAATTACCTGGTTCCAGTAGCTCACCAAGTTTATGAACTACTTCCCTGTTTATCACTTGCAAACAGAAAATACAGACTGGCCGAGACTGTGTTCACCACGCTTGGATTTAGGACTGCATAGAATTTACAGTGAAAGTACAAATCTCTAAAACTAGGAGGTGATAGTGTTGACAGTAGCAAAATCTGAGCCATGCAAGATGGACTGCTATGAATAAAACAAATCAAAGAACTGGAGGTATAGCTGGAGCATTCCCAAACAGACACAAACCCTCAGATCACATGGGCTTTAAAAGCCCTACAGGATCCTGGCGTCTGTGCCTACAGTTTGGTTCTTTTAATTTTGGGTTATTGCCAAGCTGTGACTTACCTTTCCTCTCCAGCTGCATCTGTTTCTTCTGGTTGGTCAGTTGTCTAGCAATGTCACAGTTTGGTCTGGGTATTTACTGCTTAATCCTCTGCTCAATGAAAGACTTGTGGCTTCCTGCACGATGAATAGTGCTAATCTTTCTTACCTTGTTTTAGCAGTTCCATGAGTACCATCATCACTGTCTCTGGGCTGTTCTCCCTCCACAGTCTCAGTTTTCTGACAAAGGTTATGGTGCTCTTTATTCCCCTTAAACACAAAGGTACCTGCCTTATTCTCATCCCCAGGGGCTCAGCCAAGGCAGAGGGAAAAACATCCTTTTCCCGCTCCTTCAAGTAGCTCTTATCTCACTACAAATTAATTTTTCATGTTTCTGCTAGCTACTCGCTACTCTAATTGCAACCTTAAGGTCCTCCCTAGCACCTTTCCTACCAAGAACTCATAGAGAAACCTTAAAGAAGTCGGGAAGAGAAGTTTCAGGGAGGGGAGGAAAGGGCACAACTACTGGAAAGGGACAAAACAAAATTGCTGTGGGGCAGAAGCACACAAAGAACTATAAATATCGGGGGTGCTTTTCCAGGGACCAAAGGTCACAAAACTGGTAGAGAGCCAAGAGATCACATAAAGATGGGCAAGCAAACTCTGTGCCAGAGAAGCTGGAGAGAGAAAAACACAAAGGTGGTTTCCACGATTGCAGGATCACCGTTCTAATGAGCAGAAACTGAAAATTAAGCAGAAAAAGAAGCTTGGAGGTGGATGGAATAATTGTACTTAACATGGAAAGACTATGATGTTCATTTAGAGATGACAGCGGAAAAGAGTGGAATTGTAGGGGTTAATTTCTAAATGTGATGTGCAAAACTGCTTTACTTCAGCAGGGATGTCATTAGCAGGCTAACTTGTAGTTTTGAAGGTTTTCATGCTGTTAATCCCAGTTTTCCATTGCATGGCTATTGGCCGGTATTCATTTGCTTGGTGCATTATACTGATTTTTGGCCAAGAACTGTTGTAGTTGATCAGGTCACTGAGGTTTAAAATAAATAGGGAAAAAAAAATTGAGAAGATGGGATATGTGACATCACTGGTGATTAACAGCTTCTTGGTGTGTTCTGAGAAAACATTCAGGTCAGACTAAAATGGAAACAGAAAAATGGATTTTCTTACTTAGGTCAACTTGGAAAACAGTTCTATAGAGAAAGCAGTTAATTATCACAGATTTTTGATCTCAAACCACCTTGGTTCTTGCAGAGATCCAATTTAGGTTTAGATGACTATTAGTGGATTGAATTTGCAATACATCCTTTATCTACCTCAGTACTCGCTTACTTGTCTTGTCCTTACTTGGTATCTCTGTCTTGCTCAGTGAAGCCAGCTTGAATTTACAAACTCACATTTCTTGCCTTAACAATGAAATCAAAAGTATGAAAGAAGCAAGTGAAAGAGTAAATGCTATAAAAATAGTAGAACAATAACAAAAAAGCCCAACAAGACTGCTGTTGTTCTTTGGGCTTTTTGTTTGTATAAAGAGAAGAAACAAATCTACTTAAGATACAGTATATATTATAAGCTGCTTAAGGAATTCGAACTTAACATGCTGCCAGAGTTATCATTTTTCAATTCATTTGCTGACAACCAAATACAGTCACTAATAATTATTAGACTTTGGTCTTTGAAGCATTTTAATAGTTAAAAAAAGAACCCTCTGCCCTCAGCCTATAAAGGATTACTCTTCTATTAGTGTAGCTGAGGGATTAGTAGAAATGTTTGTCTAATGAATGCAGCTACTATATTTGAGCACATGCCTGAATAAGCTACTTGTTGATTGAAACTTATCTATTTATAAGTACTTGGGAATGATGCAAAAACTATCTGTATTGCAGTACTGCAATGGCTTTTGCATAACAGTAAATATTTTGTTGCCATTCACATTGTGAAATTCACCTCATTTGTCAGTTTTATTTCTGAAACCTATCATGTAAAATGTACAGGATGGACTTGTCTACATCTGGCCTGATTTAGTTATGACTTTTTAGCTCAAAAAAAAAAGAAGTGCTACTGGTTTGATAGTTCTCAACAAGCAATAGGCACATCTTTTATGTGCACTTGTGTACATAAAATATCTTCAGAAATGCAAATTAAAGCACTTCTTAAAGTAACTGCTATCCATGTCTGTCTTATTTCAAGGTAACCATCAAAATTTTGCGGTAAAATTAAATAATTTCTATAATTCCATGCTGTTCATTCTTCAGCCCTAATACAAAGTCAATTCTATTCCTATTTGAATTTAAAATGCTTCATAAATGGATGAAACCACAATTTTGTAATGGCAGACATCAATGGAAATATCTTATGTGAATAAAAAAATGAAAACAACATATGTTAAAATATATCTGTTTATGTGTTTTCAACCTAATCAGGAGAACAGCAATTAAAAAGCTCTCTGGAAAAGAGTTGAAACAAAGAACGCTAGGAAATTCAATTAAGGCCAACAGTATTAAAAGGTATTTAATTATGAAAGCAAAGGGTTTTTTTCCCCCTGAACTACAGTGAACTTTCACAAAGTCTCTAATTATTGCCTGTTAATAACAAATTTAGATGATCCATATTCAGGCTGATATTTAGGCCTAACTTTGTCAAATCTGAATAGAACTTTGAAAATAGTCACTTTGAATGTGTAATGTTGGAGAGATGGAAACGCTCTCTCTAGTTTTCTGAGTGGTTAGCACACTCACTTCTAAAGTCATGTGCCTTTAGAGGTTTCTTCAACAGTACACCCAAAATAACTAGTCATTTTTGAAAAGGAAGACTATCAGCCCTATTGTCAGCAGCAAGCAGGTTAGAAATGCACAGATAGGAGGCTGACGTACATTCCAGTCTCTGTAATACACACTGCTTTCATGAGGTATACCTTCCTGTAAATGTACTTCTTACACCTTCAGAATTAACAGCTCTTTCTATGACACACACACACGATTATATGTATGTATATATGTGCATGTTTATACATAAATGTATACATAGGTGCTTACATATATATACACACACAATATAAACAAAACCTATCAAATTAATTCCTTGAAATAATTTTTGAAACACAAAGCACTTAGCTTGAGTAATCATATTGAAAATAACTCCATATAGTTGATGGTAATTTTTTCCTCTTTAGAATAAGATTTTCCTATCAAATTCTGGTTTATTTTTACATTCAGAGAACCCCAGTTGTACACTATCAGCTGTTACCTTTCCCCTATTTCGTACAGAGCTCTGCATGAACACAGATGAAGAAAAGTTAAATACTTGGATATTATTTTAATTGTATTACTCTGGAAATAGCACATGTTTTTAGCTTTCTTTTATGCCCTGAAATACATTTTGTCCATCTGTACTGTCATTCATACAGTCACTGATACTGAGACAGAAATACTGAACAGAAGAGCTAAGTAAAAATAATTTCAAAGTGACTTTATACTTTCTTGGGCAGTACTGTTCCAAACCAGGATAAAATATATACCTGCTTTTTTTCTGCCTTATTTATTTTGAAAATAATTAGAGGTGTAGCTTTAACCAATGTGCGTATATATCCGAAAGCTAAACTTGTAAATGAATCCTCTGTATTTGCATATAAGCCATACACTATTTTTAGATCTGAAAAATTATTCCAAGCTTTATTTCCTTCCAAGGCACTTTTAGTACAGAGCTCTGCACAAATGATGGGATGAGAGCTGTCTGCCTTTCTGAATGTACCAGTCAGTGCAGTGGAAGGAACATCAAGGATGATGTGATGTAGAACACATCATTTACTGGCAGTTACTTGGGATGACCTGCCTGAGTCAGGGCCTCACCAGCCCTAAGAACATTCACTTCTGCTCATGAGTAATGTCCCAAACCAAGAAACCCTTGAAACACCACACCCAGCTGGGTACACTTCCTCTGGGTAGACACAGCCCTCTGAGTGAATCAGGAGATCTTCCCTGCATTGTAACCACCAGAGGCTGAAAATACAAATGGTTCAACCATATTAGGTCAAAGACATATTAAAAAAATCCTTTTAGGCCATGGAAATAAATTATTTTTCATACATCATACTTCCTTCAAGGTTTACTGGCTTCATACTCATCTTAAAAACCCTTAGACAGTTGCTTTCCCTGTCTAGGTACGAAGAAGTTGAAAAATTCTGACTCATCCGCTTTACCTCTACTTCACACCAAATTAGCTCTTATGGCAGACAGATGACAAAATGGGTAATCCCTAATACTTCTAAAGTCAAAAAGAAAAAAATAAATGGAAATACCTGAAGTTCTGCTCTGAAGTATAAGCCATTCCTGAGAAATATTGCTTAATTGACTCCAAGCTATACTCAGTAATTGCTATCATACAGCTGTACATTGAGCACTTGAAAATAACATAGATGTTATAGAGGTATTTGTAGCTGTGACAACTACAGGACTGTCCAGTTTTGCTAAACTCTCAAGGATTCTACAGTTGTCATGGGAGTGATCTGAATGAAAAACATCCCCACGTTAGAAGACAGAGATCTGTAAAGACTGCAGTCTGCAGTCTTCCTCTTTCCGCACTACCATACTGGCAAGTTTTTTTGACAGTTAGAGCTTTTACAGTAACATTGTCTTTGTGACAATGGTCTCCTAGAGCTATTCTGAACCAAATGCTGCTGGCATGAGTACAGAAAATGAGTACCATACAAAACTGAGGTGGCTTTTGTGTCTGTAAAGTTTTAAAAGGCCCCTTTGATGAACTCCAAAGAAGTGGTATAGGTTCACCTTGTATCTGAGGAAGATGAAAATGCTGCTAATACAAAGAAAGAGGAAGCAAGAACATACCTGGTAGATTTACATCAGGTGTTCACTCTCATGGATGAGGTGGCTGAGATCTCCGGGGTGGTTATCTGTTTTGGAAAGCCAGTGTCCCCTGAATGGTGAGCCAGCTCCTGCCTCTCCATCTTCCACACCATGTATATTGTCTGTATGTATTTAAATTGCGTATTTTTAAGTCTCTGAAGATATTTCCCCTCTATTATATTGAATATGACAGGAAAATTGGTCTGCTGTCATAATGCTCGCCATCCCACTCTTCAGGAACACTCCACAGTGTCTGTGGATAGTAGGCTTTCCCTGTATTAGGTGAAAGATAAAGTTGTCTATATTCCACACATCAGCTACGAGAGGGAAGCTCAAACAAGGGAAAAATCTGTGCTGAGAAAACATGTGAAATACTGCAGGGGAGAAGACACTGGAAGAACAGAATGACTTTTTCATGTTACCACCTTAGGCAAAGAAACAAAAATGATTTTCAAAAGAAAAACATGAAAAGGGAAAGGAAATGAAGGCCTCCTTACAGACCTCTCTAATATTCTATATGAAATGTTAACTTCCCATCTAGTGTTATTAAATGCTAGGTAGAAGCCATTATATAAAAGTGAGTGTGGCTTCATGTTCCAAACTTCAGTTATAGAAGTGTCGCAAGTAGACTCAGCGGAAATTATTTTCTTTTAAATCAAGACATCGGAATTCAAGGCTCATGTTTCCAGGTTGATAGTGGGACACAATTTGGGTTTAAAATTTGCCATAAGATCACAAGAAAAATGGGAGATTTTTCAGCCACTGAACAATTCCACACCTAAACCCTTTATTCCCAAGAAAATTTAGTGGTGGGAATAAAACGATAGTTTTAAAGATTTTTTTTTTTTCTTTTCCTTTGTGAATAAGGTAAGTCATATCCAAATATAATTATAAAAAGATCGTAGTGGTGGTAGTCTGTGACAAAACTCACAGCCTGTTTTTTCAATCAGGTGGGCCCCTCACTATACATATGAGCAAAATGAGAGTATCTCCAGCAAATGCACTCTGCACAAATTTTAGTGTCACTTCCCTTTTCAGGCCATTTCAATGAAGAAGTGTTTTGGAGCCAGCACTCCTTCAATAGCAGGTAAATCTTTTGTTAAGATAATTTTTGTGGGAACTTCATGTTGAAATACCTGGAGCAAATAATTTATTCTTCACTCTAAGAAGCTTTACAAGGACACAAAGCTTTACAAAGGCATCAAAGATGGTTTTCCCCCTTCACACAACAAAATAACACGCTTTTACTGCTGCTTTAAATGTTTGGTTTCCTTTTACCTTCTGACTTTCTCTTCAGGGACAGTATTCTTGCCGTTTAGTGACAGTATAGTTTTAATGACGACACCACAGACGGTGTGTACCCAGAATACAGATAACCACATTTTTGGAGACTGCATCATTTTCATACGGAAGAGCGAGCCAAAATCATGATGAGTGAAGAAACTATTTTGCATAGGTTTCTGGAAAACCCTGAAAAAAATCCTATTTTAAAAACAGCTGTAGCAAAGATGCTTAAAAATAAACAATGCAAAAGAGTCTGGATGAAAAGAACTTATTCATGTCTAGTCAGATATAAGTATTTTACAACAGATTGTGGTTTTATATAGCTGCCTCAGTGGGGGAAAATCCCCGTACCTGTAAAAGGCCCAAATAAAGTGCTAGTCTATTGCTCATGGGTCACGGGTTATATATCTTTGAATAAAATAATACTGTTCTAATAACTGCTTGTAAATCCTAATTAAACATGGATGCCAGAGAGTTAATCATAGATGAAGTGCTGAGGGACATGGTGTAGTGGTGAATTGGCAGTGCTGGGTTAATGGTTGGACTTGATGATCTTAGAGGTCTTTTTCAACCAGGGCTGTTCTGTGATTCTATGATTCTAATGCAGCAAACATCCTGCTACTTCGATTGTATTACAGGAACAACAAAAAAGACTAAATTCTTACTCTTGGGACCCCACTCCAACTTCCCCTGTAAGCAATTAACACCAAATTAAAATCGGAAAATGCCCGACAATCTAGTGAGCCCCCTCAGGCCCTGGCCCTGCCTGCAGCTCCCCCATGTCTAGGGTTCTCCCCTCCATGACCGCCTGCCCTCACCTCAGCTTCCCACCACTGGCAGGCCAGCCTTACAGCTCCTCTGACTGGCCAGCGGCAGACAGATGCACTTTCCAATTGGCTGTGTGCCTCGCTGTGAGGGTGACAGGCTGAGCCCAGCTCCCGCCTCTGCCAAGTGCTTGTCCATCTCCTCCCGCCATGGCACCTCTCCTGCTCACCCGCTTGCAGTACAGGTGGGACACCCTGCTGAGGCCTGGCGCCTGCGTGTGATGCAGCCAGGCAGGACTAATCCTCAGTAATTGCCTTACAAGTACAAGTAGCTCTGTTTCAGAAAATCTGGGCCTGAGGAACCAACACATGCAACTTTGTAAGACAGCAAGAGCAGATAAGAATGTTAAAAAGCAGTGTTTGAACTCTGAAAAAAGCTGGCAACAAGAACAGCACCATACACAAAAATGTTTATTGAGAGTGTACTTGCATTAGAACTGTTACCATTTCATCAGCAAAAGCTGGGGCAAAAGACACATGTCATTATTGTCTTCCTGTCAGGAAACGGGGTGCGTATGTCAGCACTGGTCTCTCAGCTGGTTGCTCAGTTCCTGAAGTTCAGCAATCATGTTGTCCATAGTTGTCACCTCATCAGCTATCTCTCTGTGAACCTCATTACTTGTTACATCTACAAAAAGGTGCTGCATGAAAAAAAGAAATATATTATTTTAAATTACACATACAGTTTCTCAGTTTCAGCACAGAGACAGAATACAGAAAGCTCATCACCACTATCCTGCCTGTCGTATTTTTGGTACCTATGATGGTATCTCTCTCTTTAAAAAGTCCATTTTGTGGCTAATAAACAGAAGGTGCATATATATGTATACACACAGACATATATAGACTTGTGGTTTGTGCTACACACCTGATATTTTGCCAAAGGGGCTGAATCCTCCTGTGGATGTTATGTTCTCTTGACTTGACTGCCTATGCTGACTCCTGATCCCATCGAATGTGAAGAACTTCACCATGAAACTCAAACTAGAAGAGCAACTCACATACTGTCACTGCAGTTTATAAACCCACCTGCTGATAAATCAGTAGTTGTGAGTTTTAATTGCTATTTTTCCCCGTGTCATATTCTGCTGTGTCATTTTTTCCAAAATCCCAAATAACCATCTTTTAACATTTGGTATCAAGACATGAACTGGTGGAGATATTAATTTGTGTGTAATTAAGTTATACAAGAAAACACTACAGAGTAATAAAAACAGTTTGTTCTTAAAGTCCTTAAGACATGAACACAAACACAAAGCAGCTAACTCATGAGCAAATCATAATCTTTATGTATTTACAGCTAAATCAAGGGAGAGGAATGCTAAATGACTTGTCTAAAGCTTTGAGATACACAAGTTCTGACTGGAGATTTCTGCATGCTGCACCAGAACATGTTGCTATTGCAAGGCCAGGACCTGTTGTTTGACTCAGGTAACATGGAGGCTGTGTGAGGTATCACTCCATAGAAATATGGTGGTGAGGGGGGACCCAAACATATATTTCCCCTTTATTATGTAAGGGGAGAGTGATTCACACTTCATTTGACACAACCAAAAAGCCTAAATTTAGAGACAAAAACAAACAAAGAAAACAAAAGTTGCTCTGGAGTACATCTGTACATCATTATGTCATCAAAACATAGTGGGACAATACAGATACGTATATAAACAAAAATGTACTTAAAAGGCCTGAACCACGATCTTCAATGTGTCTCAGAGCAGTGTCGTCACTGAAAAAAGGAACATCTTACACAAAAATAGGCACATGTTCCTGCTACAAGTATAGAAATTTTTCTGAATTTCAGCCCAAAATCCTCACACTGGGAATGTGACTGAAAAGTTTGGTTCTTTCTAGCTAAGACAGCTAAATAAATCAGGATAATTATATGTTTGGGGTTTTTTTTTTGTGGGTTTTTTTTTTTTTTTTTTTTTTTTTTTTGTTTTTTTTTAACCACAGTTGAAGAGATGTATTCAACTAGACGCAGCCTGGGGAAGTTTCATGCACCTTTGGGCTTTGTGCCCTGTGTTTCCCCACAACAGTATGCACATTACATGCATTTACAATACAGCTCCATGACCTTTCTCCTTTTTGGAGACCTCATCTGTCACATCCAAATGATGCATGGGGGCAAGGAGCAAAAGAGAGCCCTCTATGCTATTTGCTGGAGCACGTCACTGCCCAGAAGGCTCTGTACAGAAAGGAGCCCATTAACAACACATTTTTGAGTTGCAGCCTTCAGAAGAGTGTGGGTGCATCATGAGTCCAGCATAGGAACTGGAATGCCAGATAGAGATCCCAGGAAAGACCAGCCATGTGAGAAGCAACATTGTTTCAGCTGTACAAAAACTACTGATATGTTCCAATTACATGTCCTGAGTACAAAATTTTGGAATTTTATATTTTGAAAGTAACTTTCACTGTTCCTTTATTCCTTCTGAGATCTTAACTACAGAGTCTGCTCTTAGACCATTTTTTAAGTGCTTTTCTATGTTAGAAGAAAAAAAGATACAACCACTCCAACATCACTTCCCAATAATGATTCACGAGGCAGCAAAAGGAGATGCTGCAGTCAAGCTTGGACAGGTATAAACAGTGCTAAACTGTTTGAGCATAGGATCTCACAGAAGATGACTTAGTTTTTAAACCACAACACACTTTGGAAATTCAATATGACTTTAAATTAAAAATAAGATGGCATCTTGGAAAGTATGCAAAAACAGTGAGGTCACACCAATAGCTTTATCTCTAACGTCAGTCTTCCCAGAAGTGCCATAAAATTTAGAGGCACCATTATCTGCCAGTAATAGAGATGTCTATTTAATTAGTGCCTTCAGGCATTAAGAATACAATTTACTAGACTCACCTATTCTTAATCTTCCAGATACTGCATGTTCTTGTGTAATATAAACCACCTGTACTTGTATTTATATAATTTATGTCAAGTAGTCTTGCTTTCTCTACAGTCATACTCAGTCTACACACTTATTTTTTTTAAAACCATTTTGTGAATCACAACAAAACATACACATTGTGGCTTTTTTCATCACATTCCAAAGACTTACGTATGCCAGTACCTAAAAGCACAGTTAACGGAGCTAGCTTGTGTCTGCTTATACAATTTTCCTAGGCTTTTATCCTTCAAATTATGGGACTTAAAAGAAAGTGAGCCAAGTTCAGCACACTGATGACGGATAAACACTTTGTAACACAAGCACACATGTTATAAAACTTATGCTCTGCAATTCACATTTACTAAACCCCACACACAGCCAAGAAGAATACTTCTTTAAGACATTAAGTGCATTTTGAATGAAAATGTATTCCAGATCAGTCCTCAGTTAAACAATGGCTGTGTCTCTTGTTGTAAGATGAAGGGCAATATTACGATAATAACGGTGCAGAAACAGACTCAGCTCTTTGGGTGCTTGGCTATGGAGGCACAACTCCAAAACCTGAACATATGATTAAAACATTATGACATTTTCCAAGGAATTATTATCTGAATAAGTAGAGTATCCAAGAAAACCTTATTAAAAATTAGTTCTCTCTTTTAATAAATAACTGTGTTTTTAAAACACTTCAGGAGAGGCAAAGTAGTCCTGACACATTTTGGTCCTTTCTGCAGGTTTACATCCATTCTTTCCAAGACTGCCCTGCTTCTCCCATGGCTACTCACACAAGGAGCAGGTCTTTGAAATGACTGATTTCTTTGAAACATTTGAGTCTGTTTGCCCAAAATTTTAAGTAAAATTCTAACTTAGTTTAAGACATTTTAGAGTAGCAGGTTTATTTCAGTAAAAGCCTAGCAGGAAGAAGGGAAATAAAAGTCTGCTTAAAACTGGAATCCTTAATAGTGTAGAGGTGAATACCCATCTGACGATGCACTGGGACAGGCAGGTATTATTTGATCTATAAATGACTCAAAACAGAGAAATGGTTTTTGGCAACAGAATAAAGATTCCTAGCTTTCAAGCAAAAATTCCTACCTTTGAAACATTCCTACCTTTGCTTTGGATGACAAGCCACGTAAGTTGAGTCGAGCCGAAGAAAGTATTTGCAAAGCTTCCTGATGATTAGATTTGTTCTTGCTGTATTTTATAGCCACTAGAATCCAAACACAGAAAAAAAGGACCCCAAAACAAAAAAACCCACATTACCTCTATAGCAATAATCTTTAAAACCCAGTTAATTAAAAATCTTGATACCTTCCACTGACAATTTTTTAATATAATATGTCCCAAGAGAAACACAAAGAAAAAGAATGCCAAGTAATTTTGAGAAGACAACTCTAAACTCAACAGGTATATGTATCCTTCTTAAAAATAAGTATCACAGCACAGTGAATAGTCTTACTGAGTCTATGTTTTGTCCATCTCCTGACTGGCAGAGTCAATCAAACTTATCCCATGATTTAAGGACTGACATGAACTACAGATTCATTTTCACTTGCATTACAAAATTTCTAGACCATGAAATTAATTTATTCTATGTTTACCAGTCATACATTTACTGACTCCCCCAACACAATTTCTTCCTCATTCCAAGTATGTTTTTGTATGCACTATCAGGATGATGCTCTCTGTTAGAGGACTTCCTATAATAGGTATAAATATAATGGGTAAAGTATAATATTATTTTGTTACTAAGCTTATAAAGTATTTGCTACACTCTTCATGAATAATAAAAATTCTTTTCAGGTAGAACATACCATGTGCAATCTCTATGGCTCCTTTCACCACTTCCTTAAAAGAAGAAACATCTTTTTCCCAATCATTTGATTGAATTTCACATTTATGTGCCTTAGTGAGAAACTGCAGTGACTGCAAGGAGGAAAAAAAAAAAAGATCAGTATGTGAGAAAACAAACTACAAGATTAATTTAGTTTTAAGTATATATATATGATTCTAATGCTCATTCCAGAAAATGACTGTCTTTACTATGCCTAATTTCCTGTGAGTTGGAGTAGTGTCCTTCTCTGCAATGATAAGCACCAGCTGTAACACAGATGTTCTTCACCAATATTGCATCTAAAGTACAAGAGGCATATAAAGTAACATGTGTCTAATTTTTATCTTTTAAAAATCTGTCTAGACTGATGGATGTAGCCCATGTTTGCCAAGTCATCATAATTAAATGCACATGAAAAAGGGAGAACACTTGAACTCACACTTTGAACAGCAATTTTGTACCTAAAACATTTATAACTGAATACATCAAAGCTTTCTTTCTGTATATGTATTCTTGGCAAATGACGTGTTTTACAGATGCAGCTATTAGCTGCTATACTGCTCTGGTTCTCAGTGTGAACAGGAAGAATAAATGTAAACAATATGGAAGGAGGGTCCCATTAAGGAAAAAAAAACATGAAAAAATTAGGCAGGAGAAATCAATTTTTGCTTTTGAGTTTTGTTTTCTTTCTACAGCATCAAAAATACGAAACAAATACATGCCAGAAGTCACATGGGTTAGTTCAATGACAACTCTTTAATTATCTTTTTGAAGAGTTTAAATACCATATAAAGGAATAAAAAACTTTCAGTGCAGTACATGTACATGAGCACAATAAAGACTTCTGATTGTTGTACAAATACATATTAAATTTGGGGGTCGCTGCCCCAGAAGCTTCTACCTTCTCTCTCTCACTGAAGTCCAAATCACTCTGGCACAGGCAATTGAACTGCTCATGCTGCTGTAAATTGCTGTAAAGGTGTATTAAGTCAAACCAGAACAAATTAATTTTTTTCATAATAACCTACATTATAATTTTAGTAGTTCTGGCCAGAAATGGCAAGAACTTCCAAGAGAAGGAACAACAGTTTTTACAGCAGTCTCATTTCAGCCTGCACGTGTCTTGAGTCAGAGCAGCAAATTAGGGGAGTTTGCTAACAGATGTCAGGGAGGGGAAAGAATTCAAAGTCTTGTGGGCTGTTTGTTTGCACTTCTGGAACCTGGATTTATCCTGGAAGGAAACAGTTATGAGCAGGGGAAAGTTCAAGGAACAGAAGGGTTTCATAGCCTGGGTATGGATCAGCAGGAAACTTGAAGGTTGGAAAGATTCCTCGGTGGGAAAGGGGTAGACTGGACTGCATTCAGCGTAGGAAAGAATGAAGTACTGAATGAGGTGGCAGGTCAGATACATAAAAGTGTAAGAGTAAATATATGCTAAGCTAAAGAAAAAACCCACAAACCCAACGCTTCAATAGTTTTACACTCCTAACTTGTAAATTCTGTCTGACTTCGAATCAATTTACAAAGCACTGCTGTGAATTGTAACTGCAGACTCTACTGATTCATGGCATCAGATACAGCGGCAGAACAGAAAGGTAAAAAACCCTCAGCAACCAACCCACCCTTTACAATAGTGAGACATACAAGGCTGCCCTTTCTAATGCAATGTTAGGAACAAAATTAGTTAAATATAATTAAATCTGCACTAAATAAGGTATTACATTATAGAATAAATGTCAAACCCTACATTTGTAAGGAGGTACACAACACTATGATAGATCTGTTCCCATCATTGTCCTATGATCATAGAATCACAGAATGTATTGGGTTGGAAGGGACCCTCAAGTGTCATCTAAGTCCAACCCCCCTGCAGTGAGCAGGAACATCTTTACTAGATCAGGTTGCTCAGAGCCCCATCAAGCCTGACCTTGAATGCATCCAGGGATGGGGCCTCCACTACCTCCCTGGGCAACCTGTTCCAGTGATCTACCACCCTCATATTGAAAAAAACTTTTTCCTTATATCTAACCTAAATCTACTCTTTTCTAGTTTAAAGAGATTGAGAAAAAAAAAAATGTCATCAAGGCACTCCAGGAGTCTCTTGGATTGCCTACGGCTTGCCATGCTACTTTTCCAACAGACGTCAGGGTGGTTGAAATCCCCCAGCAGGATGAGAGCCTGTGAGCTTGATGCCTCCTGGAGCTGGAGTAAGAAGGCTTCATAGATGGGCTCCCCTTGGTCGGGCGGCCTGTAGTAGACACCAACCACAAGGCTCCTCTTGTTGTTTCGATCCCTAATTCCTACCCATAAGCTTTCAACTTGCTCATGGCTATTCTTTACAGACAACTCTTCACACTCTATCCATTTCTTAACATAGAGGCCAATACCTCCACCCCTCCTTCTCCTGTCCCTTCTGAACAGCTTGTAGCCATCACTCCAGTCATGGGATTCATCCCACCAAGTTTCAGTAATGGCCACTACATCGTAGCTTTCTAGTAGCATGGTAGGTTCCAACTCCTCCTGTTTGTTGCCCATGCTGCGTGCATTGGTGTAGAGGCACTTCAGCTGGGCTGGTGGCCATGTCACCTTCTTAGATAGACACCCCTTTATTCCCCCAAGGTATTTCACTGAAGCTACCCTATTGGCTCCTATTACCTCAGGAGTGTCTGGCTTGTCTCTGTAAGACTTTGCCTGTGCTGCAGTGCCCACAATATAGTAAATGATGCTCTTTCAGAATTCACTGACCTTTTGCATAATAAACATGGGTGGAAAACTGCAACGATACATCTGAAATTTTTCTACAGATAGTTATATTCACTTAATATCTGACTAACACATGATGGTACTTGTGGCAGTGAAGCCAATAAATACTGTTTTTAACAGTTTTACTTTCTAATGATATCAGAAAAGCTACCAGCGATTATCTAGGGTATTATAAATGAATTTTTACACTGTAAATTAATGTATGCTGTGACCCTAAGGCAGTTTTGCTCTTTCACGATCTATATCTATGGTACCGTCATACTAGGATACTTGGATACACATGTAAGCATACCTTAAGTATTTATAAACATCATTCCATTTTGCAGGGCAAGCTAGATGGCAAGTGTGTTCCATAACCAGTCTGATGAGGAAACACAGTTAAAAGTCCTGTCTACTCTACAAATTGAAACCATGTTTTTAACTGGGTTAGTGAAAAATACTGTGATGTAACCAGATTCTGAAAAGATTACATTTATAGTATAGACAGGGCCTCTGCTGCTTTGCATGTCTGAGTAAGAATTTGAGGATATATTACAGGATATTGCAGTGTCTGTATTTCTGAATTCTAAATAGGCCAAATCCCTTTTACTGTTCAGCTGTAAAGAAAAATAGGAAAAAAGGGAGGAATTTGAGGTACAATGGGCAATGGTAATGGCTAAATAAGGCATTTCACAGGGCAGAGCATAAAGAGGAAGACAATGATGAAGGCCCAAATAATTGTAAGTTTAACCCCACAGGCATACAATTTGTAGGTCCAACCATCTGCCTAATATGCTTGATATCAAGTGACAAGCAATCCTCCAGAGTGACATTTTTGCCCAGGCCAAAGGCGTACCCCCATAAGGAAACACATACTGAATGCTGACCTTGTGTATTTTCTGCTTCAGTGAAGATCTGATAACCCATAAGTATTTTTGGAGTGTGCAAGGCAATTTGGATTTTGGAAATTTAATACCAAATGCAAAGCACACTCCAGCATACAACAAAGTAAACACTTTTAGCAGAATAGAGTGGTTATTTTGGAAATGCAATCAACTTGATTACCTGGGAAGTGAGAAGAACAAGAGATGGAAGTTAAAGCAATATCAGAGGTGGGTAAAGAGAAACCAACAGTTCAAGATTAAGAATTAAACAGCATTATTTAATTCCACTTTAAGCTAAATAAAGACAAAGCACTTTTACTCTGGGAACTCTAACTGTGGTAAAGACTATCTTAAGCGCATTTTCCCTTAATGATTGCAAGGAAGAATATCGATGACTTATGATGCTACTGGATCATTATATTAAGATCCACTTTTTTCCAGAAGCTGCAATATCTCGTCTTCAGAATCAAAGATTCCAATTAAAAAAAAACAACACACCATCATTAGATTATAGACATTAGATTGCTGCCAGGAAAAGTTTCAGAACACAAATCCAAGACAAACAATGTAAAACATGGTGCTCCTGTTAGATAATAAAACTGTGTGCTGTAAGAACATGAAGAGCAGAAAATAAGCTTATAGAAACACTAAAGCAAAACATGTCTGGAACAAGAGCATGTCTTACTATAGTACTATAGTTTGTTGGAGAACAGAAGGTTTGTACCAGAAGTGTTTATCCATAAAAACGTGTACCTCACAACACATTTACCTTTTCAATATCTTCACAACTATCATTCTGTCCATTTCCATAAAGTTGGGCATAAAGTCTCCAGATCTCCCCATCATTTGTCACTCGTGAAGTCACTCTGCCCAAGAGCTCTTGCAATTTCCCCTTCAATCCAGTTGCTACCTCTCCAGTGCGATCTGTCATACCATCCACTACTGCTCTGACAAGAATAGCCAGCACCTTAACAAAAGGAGGAAGAAACAGTTGTTATTTCAACTGAAGTCAACATCAGTATGTATAATTCTATCTGTATTATTTGGTCTCTACGAACGATTCAGTAAAACACAAATATAGTACCATATGACAAGTATAGAATTTACTAAGAACTATGTTATTAGGGGAGTAATTCAGCTAATTTAAACCTCATCTATAAGATGTTCTGGTTGGTGAAGATAGAGAGAACAAAGAGCTACGACAGAAATTTGAGTCACCAGGACAGGCTACAGTGTGAAAAAGAATGCTATAGAAAATTGTGGCAGTATCCTAAAAATATTTTCACCTTATATGGTTATAAAAAGATCAGTAAACAAGCTGAACTGGATTAATTCAGGTAATGGAAGACACTGTTGTTTATAGGACCTCTATTTAACTACCTGCAGAAACTGAAAGATATATCTATAGTGGATGAGACGGAAACTGGAAGGCAATTGAATATCTCATTGGTAATCTCTGAGTTTAATGCACTTCTGGTCCATTACTTGTCAAGCGAGATAAATCAAACTTTTTACAAGTACTCATTTAATGGCCGTACTTTGAGTCACTGGCTTGAGAACGTGGGATCTGATCTGCAGAAATGTGGAGCATGTGCAGCTACTAGTGAACTCAGTGGTAGCTGGGCTTTGCATGTATGAAATGTTACATAATACCAAGTGTCCCTTAAAAAACCATGAGTTTTTGTGTCCAAAACAGGACACATTAGAAAATGGTTTCACTGTACATCAGTTCCTTCTCAATAAATTGAGAAAAAGCAAATGCAAATTAAGACTATGGATCATATGGTGAATTAAAAGAAAATAAAATCCAGAAAAGCTGTGGCTTATTAAGTGAGAACTGCCAGTTCTGTATAGTGCATTTGACACAGAGACTGGGAAAGAAATAATGATAAAAAACAAAATGGAAGTCTCATAAGGCTTGCATTCATAGACTCATAGAATGGCTTGGGTTGGAAGGGACCTCAAAGATCATCTAGTTCCAACCCCTCTGCCATGGGCAGGGACACCTCCCACTAGTCCAGGCTGCTCAAAGCCCTGTCTAACCTGGCCTTGAACACTTCCAGGGAGGGGGCAGCCACAACTTCTCTGGGCAACCTGTTCCAGTGTCTCACGACCCTCACAGTAAATAATTTATTCTAATATCTAATATAAATCTACCCTCTTTCAGTTTAAAGACATTACCGCTCGTCCTGTCACTACATGCTGTTGTAAAAAGTCCCTCTTCAGGTACTGGAAAGTGCAATGAGGTCTCCCCAGAGCCTTCTCTTCTCCAGGCTGAACAACCCCAACTCCCTCAGCCTGTCTTCACAGGAAGTGCTTCAGCCCTTTGATCATCTTCATGGCCCTCCTCTGGACCCCCTTTAAAAGATCCATGTCCTTCTTATGTTGGGGACCCCAGAGCTGAACACAGTACTCCAGTCTCATGAGAGCAGAGGGACATACAAACACCATCATGCTGGTACTTCCTAACTTGTGAGGCTATCATTTGGTAACTGTAATGCTTCAACATTTTGGTTCACGTGATATTAATACTTACAATGAAATCACATTAATGGCAATATTAATATGAAGATAGTAAAAAATTCAATTTCAGATATGATCTGTGAATAGCCCCAAACCACACAAATATACCACTACTCTAGTACAACAGGGATGCATCCTCACAAATCAAGATGCAGTTGACTGGCAGGAAGTAATGCAAAGATTATGACAGTATCAAAGTATACTACACTTAAAATAAAAATATATACAGTTTAGCATTTGTGATGTCATTTTCCTAAAACAACTTTTCTTCTATAGAATGACTCAATTAACATGCATCCCTAGAATTAATTACCGAGTTTTATCAGATACAGGAAATATTTTTCAAAACAAATAAGTCAAAATCATTGATGATGTTATGAAATAAATCTATGTAACAGAAAAAGTGAAAAAAAAAAATATACATCTCTCTGGTATTTTTTCAGAATCAATATGAAATCATAGTAGCATCTGAACATCAGTTAAACAGCTCCCCCCTCCGCCTCCCCAAATCGTAACAGTATAGCCCTTATAAAATGATATGACAAACTGCCTGTCTTTTTTCTTTTCTTTTCTTTTCTTTTCTTTTCTTTTCTTTTCTTTTCTTTTCTTTTCTTTTCTTTTCTTTTCTTTTCTTTTCTTTTCTTTTCTTTTCTTTAGCTTGAAATTTCACTTAAGATAATCGTAAATACGATCAACTATTAATAGTCCAAAAGTTCTGAAATTCATATTACAGTCATGATTTGGAATCTAAGGGACTAAAATCCATCACTAAATAAATCAGGTCTTCTATAATAATTTGCTAGAATAACACCAGCAACTATTGATACTTCCATTACTACAGCATTGTAAAAAAAAAACATAAAAGAGGTGTGAGAAGATATATTAAACTATGCTCTCGTTTGAAAAGGAAGTAGAACTGGTCCTGTAATTTCATACATACATGTATGATTTCTTAATCAATTTCTTAGTTTAACAAAATTGTTACTTAAAGTCCAAAAAGTTACTTCACATGAATATCATGTATAGTTATCAAGAGTTTTAAAGGCAACAGTATTGTGTTTGCACATGAAAAAAAACACGTTTCCTCAAGTCACTAGGATTTAGTAACTAAAAAAAAGACTCATATTCCCATAGAGTTCAGGCTTTGCTTACACTTTCATCATAATAATTTATCTCCTTTTTTTGTAATTCATCATGTGAGCTTTAGCACTACAGCAGTTAAAATAAAACTAGTGTGAAGGCCAGGATTAAAGGGTCCATTAAACAGTAATGAATCATTAACACTACTTGGCTGTGCCCCATTGTTAAATAAAGCTATTTCAAATTGCAAGTGATTTGTGCTAATCATCGAAAAGTATTAGCAAAGTGTAACACAGCTTTCCATTTTAGATGGTTAAGTGTTAAATTTTAATTTATATCTTTGAGAGATTTTTAACTGCCATACATACTAAACTACTAAAGCAATGCTCTGTTGCCCAGGATCCCACATGAGCAGTAGAGCTTTTTCTTTTTTTTTAATGCTTCTTTTAATGAACTGGGCTTCATGCGACCACTGTGCAGAGTTTGTGTTTAGTGTGACAACACACCATCTGCACTCCTCCTTCTCCTTTGCTTTTGTGAATGATGCGTGTTTACTGAAAAATGAACAAACATCACCATGGGACAAAACCTTAGAAACAAATCCAATCATTTTTAAATGCTGTGATTGCTATCAGTTAATCTCATTCAATGATTTTCTCCAAACAGCTTCTTTCATATAAAAATTCACTTGGTCAAGCTATTTTTAGAAGCTTCACTAGTACTAATCAAACTTGACAGTGCTCAAGTAAGAAGAGAGCCTGCAGATATCAGATTCAAAATGGAAAATCTGCAGTTTATGAACTCTCCCTATGCCCCTCCCAAATGACATCTTTAGTATAAAAGTGTCATTAGTGAGCTGCTTAAAAGAAATAGAGCTCCAAAAATTACAAATTCCTACCCTCGCTCCTCAAAATTCCCTTGGAACATGCTCTTGTAGTGTTTTATTAGAAACAGTTTGGCAACAGAAACCGCTGAAATGAGGACGATATTTGATGGGAAGGGTAACAGAAAAACTTTGCTAGATTCTTAAGAACACAGAATTGCAGAGAGGAATCATTTGTCCATACTTCTGAATTCATATTCTTTGACAGCACAGGATGAAGATCTGGTTTCTGAAAGCAATGTAGCAAACCAGCTTTTCCACCCACAAAATAACTTTGCTATTCACAGAACTGTAGCTTTCCAAATAAAAAAGATTGCTTGTCTCCACAAGCATGTATGCGGTGCAAAGTAATGTGATTAGCAGTTGCAGAAATATTTCAGATATACCTCAGAGTAGTAATTCAGAGGCTAAATTGATGATTACAACAGGTAAGGCTTCCTCCTTTGGTCCTTTTTAGTGACTGATCTACTAGCTGAAACTACAGATAATCCAGCGAGCCTTTATCTTTTATTACATAACTTCTATATTAAAGGTTTTCAAGGTATATTTCTCAGTAGGTTAATGAACTTTAAAAAGGAATATGGAAATTTGAAGAATTTTAAGAACAATTAAGGAACGAAGTTAAGGAAGCACACTTACAAAATTTAAGGGAAACATTAGAAAACTGAGACTTTTTACAGTATGTCCTTTGCTGCAATCTTTCATGGCATTGCTGTTCATTTATAAAGAGCCCTTCAGCTTTTCCTTGTTCAATTCTGTCTGCAGAATTTGTACATACATATCTTCAAGCCTCATGATATCATGATCTCAGAACCTTTGCCACAAGGATGACATCGTTAAATAACTAGAATAGCTTAGAAGCAAATCTTCCCCAGGCTGCATTCTGTACTCAGAAGTCTGGTACAAAAAGACAGGAATGGCCTAACAGAAATCACAGATGAAGATATGAATGCCTTACTGTTATTACAAGAAATCAATGGTATACAAATATGACTTCATACTACTGAAATAAAATTAAAAAATCTGATGTAACTACACAAACCAATGACATTTCTAATTATATATTCAATGGATACTCTGCTGCATTCAGTCTCACAAGGGTTATTCTGCAACAATTCTTATGCTAAAAGTGATTGGTGATTGGCTTTCTGTTTTCACAAGGAACTGAAATCAGTGACTCAACTTGTTTCTTCCAGTCCCGTGCATATTTATTTTTCTGGATTTTTAAATTCCTACTTTCTTTCTCATCACTATGTCATCTAGCTTAGTGGTCTATCAATTAAAATCTATGGCAACTACAAGTACTAAATATAATCTGAGAGAAGATCATACTATGTTGCATGGAAACAGAAGTGTATGCTTCCACTTAACTTATGTTCCATGATTTTACTTTGTTAAAATCAATTGCATAAGAGCGTTACAGAGCATCTCTATTTAAAACAGGCCAGTTGGCAAATGGGAGAGGCTCAGAAATTAATGGTGAGCTTTGTAAACAATCTTGGCAGAAGCTTTTAGTTTTATGTGCCTTTTTCTGGTTTTGTTATGGGAATTCTCTTTTCTTCCTTGTCAGATTATTGATTAAAGCCTTTCTGAAATTCTTTAATCAGGCTCTGAGGTTTTACTTGGCCAACTAGTAAAATCCTTTTAATTGAGGAAACTTGGAAGTTATATATTGGAACTATTGGAAGTTATGATGAAACCCAAAAAGCACTTTACATATCAGAAGCCAAAGTTAAAATTAGGATGCAAAAAAAAAAATAAATTAGGATACATAGCACATATATAAAATTTTGTAAAAATGATATCAGTTGTACGAGAAAAAGATGAAAAAAGTTATACAAAACCAGAAATTTAGTGCAAGCAATATCCTCAAATATTTTAATAAAACATCCTACACATAATTTGACAAAATACACTAATAAGAATCTGTATCACCTCAAAATATCTAAACCAGACAAATAGAGAATTCTATTCCTGGTCAGCTGTCAATCTGACTAAAATAATACAGTAGACCAACCCTAAAAATGTTGTTTAAATTAACAACTGAGAAAAAAAAAAATATTTAAAAAAGCCAACCATCTACAAGATGTTCCATGAATATACACACAGGCTCCACCACTACCACAGTACTGAGGCTGCCAAACACACTAGTTTTTACCATATATATGACTATTTTCTATAGACACTTTTGAGTGCAAAGAGAGTTTTCAGACCTTTTAGTGTTGAGCCATATCAAACCCAGAATATTTTATTCATATAGAAAATTATCCTGTGCATGGTTGGCTTTATAGTAGTATACATTGTACTCACGTACAATTTGTTATTAAAAAGTAACCTGAAAAAAAGTTTTAATGCTCCCTATGAACAAACATGTCTCCACAACCATAATTAAATTAATTCTATCTATTCTCTCTCCTCATCACTGAACTCAAACTCCCAGGATCCAGGAAAGCTATTTTTAATCATTTTAGGCGATAAGAAAAGACATACACTCCCAGGATCAACGATCAGCAGGAGCTGGGTCCTCTTACAGTACTATACTCAAGCTCCCTAAGAGCTCATAAGCTTTTCAATCAGATCCATTAATTTTGCAAAGGCTTTTGCAGGTGTTCAACTACTCTGCTTAAGGGATTCCTTGACTTGCCTTTCAGATTCACCATGCTATTTTCACTGAGTGTACAGAACCTTGCTTGGATCAGTTCCTGGTTTTAGGCAAGGTAACATCCCAGCTGAAGCTGTTAAAATATTTTATATATAAGAATTTTGGCCAGGTTGTACATTTATAAAAACAGAAGTTTACTGAACTTAACTGAACTACAATGAAAAATGAGCAAAATACCTCCTTTATTTTTCTTTGTTCCCATTATTAAGAATCAAAGTTCTGACTGTAATGCATTCAATCTATGAAACACAATTCACTTTCAAAGGCTCATTTGTGGAATTTTCAAAAACATGGAAAAAGCTTACCTTTCTTTAAACTAAATAATTTACATTATTTCTGATACTAAGATATGCAGGAACAATATGGAAAGATGGGGTTATGCATTGTGTTTTATTTAAGAATAGATCTTAAAACCACAAGGCTCTTATTTGTCCTTCCACAAAGTCTGACGCAATCTCGATGCAGAGGTTTTCTTTTTTGTCCATTTTTTATTTTAAATACTTAGTCTTACAGTCCAGATCTCAAAAAATTAAATGGGTTGCCTACATAACTTCACTGGTATGTCTACTATCATTACTGTTACCATTATCAGAAGAAATCCCTCTCTGTCTCACAAGGAAAATTAATGAACATATAGGATGACTAAACATGAAAATTCCCCACCTGTGTATCCTTGTACTTTTCTCTTAAGTCCATGAGCCGGTGATAAGCTTTAATTGCTTCTGAAAATTCTCCAACATCTGTACTGGTGAGAAGATAGTTCTCCCATATTTGCCAGTGCTCATAGTTGCACTTGAGAGCTTCTTGGAGGGTTCGAAATGCTTTTATTCTAATCAAAAATAAAAAAGAAAAGATTCTATATTAAAAGATTTAATATTGAAGATTTCTGTATTAAAATCCATTGGTATTGTGTCAGCTGAAAAGCTCCTTATTTAAAAAATCAAGCTTAGAAAACAGTGCAATGTAAAAGTTATTGTTCATAAATTAAAATACTGATAATTTCTTAATCAATCTTGCCAATTACTTTCTGTCAGTTCACTCTACAGTACACTCTGTAGAGTCCAAACTAGATAATTTCTATGTTAGCTCTTACAATTACATTTTGAAAAAGAAGTCATTATAATTGTGCCATCTACGTCAATATTTTCTTTTCTGAATTTTTAACAGGAATCATGAGTACATAATCTTACTCATGCTGCAGTTGTAACACATATTAAAAAATTAAAAGTCACTGAGTTCATGGCAGAAGCAGAATGATATTGACTCATTTCATCACACAAAGTCAGGTTACTTAATAATAGCTTTTTGTGATTTATTTTAAACATTTGCATGTGGTAAACATGCATACCCACTGCACAGAAGCCCAGCATTTTCAACCATTTTTTTCTTACATCAGCTGGAAGCTTTACTTACACTCTGTTCCCAGACGCTGATCAGTACAAATGTGTGAGAGTGGCCCCAAACACTATCAGAGTCCTTCACCAAAGGTGCTGCCCAGTGAACCATCTCATAGTGGCAGGAGAAAGTGTTGTGGAATAAGGGTGGACAGAATCATTCCTATAAAGTCACTGCCAGCTTAGGAAGCATCTTTATTTTTTCATATGGATCCACTGTAGGCAACTCTTTACCATTCCCTTACTCAAGGAGAGAAGTAATGGCATTCTCTGGTAAGGAATTTAAGACAGTTTGGACAAATCAAGAATATCGTCTGAAAGCAGCTGACCTACAGCTTACAGAGGTATGACCTCCTGCACAACATGGAAACAATGCTGCCAGAGAGGAGGCAGAAGGAGTAAGAAATCATAATGCAATCTGAAGCGTATGTTGGTAAGGTCTGGGTGCCAACTGTTTACAGCTTAAAAAGTACTGTCAAAAATGTCAATAAATTTTAAACTTTAAAAAAAACTTTGCTAGAGAATCAGGATATAGTTCTTAGGACTTTAAGACACTGAAGCTTACTCTCAAGCTGGACAGTCTTGATATGTAGAAAAAGAACCACAAAGGAATAAATTCCTTTAAATGAAAACATGAAACAGTTTTCCCAGGCTGGTAAAAATCTTCTTTGGGGAGGTATGACAATAAATCTCTTCCTAATAAAGATCATATAAAGATTTCTTGTTATCAAAATTTGCAGTTCACTCGTTCTATTGGTTGAGTAAGTTGCTAAAAGTGCTGTCTCTAAAGAAAGACAGCTCAAAGAAATTGTTGGTTGAGTTTCAAGAAGAAGGTCCAGGAGAGCATAAATATCCAGCCAGGAAAAGGGAATATCTGACTAGTGGATCAGTCCATTAAAAGTTTGGAATGGCTGGGTCAGGAAAAAATGTAAATAACTGCCAATCTAATCCCATAGTATTAAAAGAGTTACCAAATATATGCAAAGAGAACTGACAGAACAAAATTATTGAAGGAAAACAGGTCATTTGGCATAGCTATGGCAGAATAGTCCGCAGGCAGGATCTTCCCATGTTCACTCCCATTTTCTCTCTCTCCTGATAAACGTGATGCTGCCAAATAAAGGTACTAACAGTTGGGTCTCTTCCACTGTTAATAGTCCTATTAAGAGACTTCAGACCCTTTTATGTAAATTTACTATTCTTTTTCTCTTTTTCAGTTTGTTTCCTGACTGCATAACTGCATAAACTGATGTCATATTTTGAGTAAGGTTTTAAAAAAATTACCTTATTCTTTTGTTTCATTCTTTGGGGACAAGTTATAATGTGAAAATTCTTAAGTATTAAGTTCTTTCAGGTGTTCTATGTCTACGAGTAACTTCTATTACATCGAGTTGACATACAAAATAGGAAAGGCAATCCATTTAGGTCAAAGCTTCCTGTACTAATGGTTAACTTGGAAGGAAAAGAACAAGCAAGATAGTATGTGTACAGATTTTCATCTGCTTTCATTATATAAAAATAAACTGCCTGTTTTTCCCTTAAATCTACTGAGATTCATGTAGTATAAATTGACATAGGTCTGAATATCCAGTTCGCTTGAAATGGACATATCTTTTTAACTTCATAGTCAAATTAGTTTCCAATTTTAATATGAATGTTTTGTACTGATTGTACTTACCACCTCATAACTACTTTTAACAATAAAAAAGTGTAGGGTGAGAGGTTGCTACTTTAATAAAGCTTATGAAACTTTATTTCCTGTAAAATGAAATACGTTATCAATATCCAACCTGAGAGAGAGACCTGAAGGGATGAGTTACAAAATATGAGGTAATCACACTATAAGAATAAAAACCTCAATGTCAAAAAAAGGAATTCCTGAGTATTTATTTTGGAAGCACTTACTTCTGTTTTAATCTGATATAAGCAGTTGATAAATTGTTCCAGGCCTCAGCATTCTGTAATGATAAAAGTAGAAGTACCAAAAAAATTATTCATTTAGAGTATGCTTAATGTATTTTTGTAATGTAATGTATTTTTGATAAAAATACATAAACTACTGTGAATTATAATCCATTTTGCTAATCACACACTAACACATATTTTCTACAAGGCAGTCAAAATATTACAATGAAATAGAAAATATTATATTAATATAGAAATACATAAATAAATATTACTGACTACAACAACAATCAGGTATATAAATATTAGCTAACTGCCTTCTGGTTGGAATACAGCTAAGTCAGCTCTTGTCTTGCCTTCAGTTTAAACTGTAAACAGGCATCCTCTTCTGGATCTAGCTGGGATGGCTGGAGAGGTTATTGCTCCTAGCAGCTCATCACTTCTTACTAGCTGGAAGCTACTAACCTGCACAACTTTGTCAGTGGAAAAATATCATCTGAATGTCCCCTAATGCATCTGAGACAAAACTAATAGGTTTAGTTTCAACAGTTTTTATCAACTGTTTTAGCTCAAAAAGATTACAGAGCGCACAGACAATCTTTCCTCTGGTAAAACTGGCATAGCCATGTAGAGAGATGATTCCTGCCTGTTGCCTATACACTCTTGTACTGAAGGCTATCCTCAGGCTTAAGGGATATGTAAATCATGTTGGGAAACCTTTTTGAGGCTGAATTAATGAAAATAGTCATTGCAGCAGATCATTGTATAAAGACAGGTTTCACCTCTGTAACTAAGAGCCAGCCCAGCATCCTTTGCTCACAAAAGACATACCACTTAACCCACTGAGAAGTCATTTGGCTTGTTCATATGAATTCAATCAAGTACAGAGAGATAAATGATCACAATTTTAGTATCTACTTAGAAGTAAATCTACTGAACTGAAATAAAAAAATATCAATATATAAAGTAAAAATGCCAGAGCATTCCTGAGAAGTAATCCAGCTGATGCCTCTGCTATCAATGCACAGTCACACTCAAATGGCAATATTGTACACATGCTTGCCCTGTGCATTCTGAAAAACCTTTTTTTTTTTTTTTTAAGGAGAATCTGATTACTGAGAAGACTAAGTATGTTAATTTGTTTGTCTGTTTGATCTCTCTTTTTAGCACTCCTCACAGTGTACTCACTCCCTTTTCTCTGTTTTAGCAATGTATACAAGCATAAAGGAATTTCTGCTCAAACATTTAAACATTCACACACACGTACTTGGACGAAGTTAACTATTGGGCAAGTATTTTTATGATGCCTCATGACAAAAATATATCCTTCATGCACAAGTTTAGTATATTCAAAAGGCTAAGGTTTAAACAAGTTTTTCATTATTGCTTTGCTTGTTTATAATGAAAACATCCTTGTTGCTGTTAGATAAGGCATCTGAATCGCTTGTTGAAAAGTACATACATCTGGTTCCAATGTCACACAGCGCTGAAATGCTTTGGCAGCACCTTCGTAGCCTTCTAAAGCAATGTATGCACAGCCCAGGGAAAACCATACACCTAGCTGGAAAGAAAAAACAGATGATTACATATATACATACGTATTTCTGCACAAAAGAAATAATTTTGCTTGGATGCTCAAACACACACTACTTTTGTTGCTTTTACCTGATTTTGAGCTATCATAATAGCACTGCATTGGAATAAATAATACACTGTATGCGGAATATAGGAAAACTTTAGGTTCAAAGTTTTAATAAACATGGATAAACAAAGGTGTTGACCATATAAAGTCCACTTAACCATATGTGAAGTGGTCTTTAACAGCACGTCTTTATTTAGAGAAGAAATGACAGCTATTTAAAGGTTTGCATATTTTGCTTTAACTTATGAAAAATCCACGTTCACATTACAGTCTTAAAATTAGGTCAAATGGTAAATACTAGGAAATGTATTTCAAGGAAGTCACATTTGACAAGAAACATTTCTAATGACTGAACATGAACACTTCAAAATTATAGTTCTTTGTAGATCAATCCTCTCTAGTTTATAATGCAATATTTAGAGATAGAAATGTACTTAAATAATGCTTTGTGTAGAGAACAGAACTTCACCAGTTCTACAACCTTGCACTGTAAGTCTTTAGTTGATACAACCAAATACCTCTCATCCATACAGATTCAACCAGGGAGAAGAGCTCAGCACCTCCCTCTTTACTTCCCCTCCTTAGGAAGCTGTAGAGATCAATGAGGTCACCCCTTAGCCTTTTCTCCACTAGACAAGCCAAAAGTCCTTAGCCACTCCTCATAGGACATTCCTTCCAGCCCTTTCACCAGCTTTGTTGCCCATCTCTGGATGCATTCAAGAACCTTCACATCCCTCTTAAATTGTGGGCCCCAGAACTGGACACAGTATTCAAGGTGAGAAAAACAATCACTGCTTTTTTAATAATTCTAATGAGTAACAGCAGCACAGTCTCACTTCCAGGCTTCTGCTTCCAGAATACAATTTGACTAAAACTTCTACCCTTTTAAATTTTTGAAGCTGATGGTGAGCAGCCACATCTCTCAGGAGCTGGCTTACCAGCTCCTGCTTATGCTTGTCAACTCCTTTTTTCAAGAAAAAGTTACAGCACGAGGAGGCTGTAGTAGAAAAGGAGTATAAAGACTGTATCTATGAATACTTGACTAAAATGGAGAAGGAAACATGCTGGGGGATATCATCAGAAGTCTGTGAAAGTAGAAATCCCAGAAAATACAGGGAGATTTCCACTATTCCACATAGTTTAGTAAATAACATAATGGATGAAATTTCCATATTAAATTTTTTAGATATGAAGAAACCACTCAGAAAACTGTACTTACCTTGATCCTGAACAGTATAAATGATCAGGTTCAAAATGTTACCATACAAAAGTTATTTTGTAATGTATCTAGATTCAGTAGTCCTTCAAGAACAAAGGCAACTCATTTAATACGGAGGACGTTAAATTTAAGAGCTACTTAAAATGGAAAAGTTATGTTAAAAACTAAAAGGGGCAGCTAAAAGAGTAAAGGTCTGCAGAAGACTTGAAATATTTAAAACCCAGACATTTCAAGACTTGTAGCAACTGCATATTGTCATTCTAAAAGGCTCTAAAAAGCCTTATAAACAAAATAAAGGAGATTATTAAGAATAAGAGGACATAATTTAAAAGCTGGTGTGCTAGACAAACGAGAAAGATCAAAAAGAACAAGTCTGACAGGTTAAAAGAACAAACAGTAGCTGTGAAAAAAAATAAACAAAAAACCCCCAATGAAACAAAAACCCAAGATTCATTGCCTTTGATCTACTATAGCAATGAACTGGTATTTTATCATCCTTTAGATATATGGAAAGGGAGCATGAATTTCTTCCACAATATAAGAAGTACAGTGACTCTTTAATAACATATTTAGGATACATATTTAGGATGGGCTTAAGCTATTTTTTGTGGAAAGAATGGTAAGAATTCCCATTTTATTGGGGAGGGCATGAAATCTGCTGATCCCACTGGCTGATGTAACAACTGCTCTGAGGAAAGTGACTGACTGAAAGGTAGCATAAGGAAAACTTTGTCCAAAGTTCAAAAAAGACTTTTATCGAGGCTTGTGGAACTAGGTTAAAGTTCTCTTTTGGAAGTGAAAAAAAGTGCATTGGCTAGAGGTTCAAATGTTGCTACTGATAGGAAAAACACATGAAAACGAGCTGTAAGTTTTCATCCTTTTCAAAACTGAAGACAGTGACCAGCAGAGGAAGATAATTTAGAACTTGGACTCTTTGTTAAAACTTGCCATCAGGAATTTCCAGGCAAGTCTTTAATAATTCTAAATGATCATGAAATGCTTTAAGAAACTCTAAACAAGTCTCTCATATTAGTGGGAATATTGCTTTCAAATAACCTAATTATAGTATAGCTGAATACTCAAAAAGAAAAAAAAATATATATATCTGAAGAAATTGGTTTGCATTTTTAAAGTAAATTATACTATTTGTATATGCCAAATACGTATACTTTTTTTTTCAGAATTCAGTAAACTCTTCCATACAATACTCTTAGGAGTACCGCAGTGTTAGTTTAGAAACAATCTATACCCTGTAGAGCAAAATTAGTCTTTGGAGTTAGTAATTACAATAAAATTTTAAGAGCTCCAGCTGAGTGAAATCCTAGCTGAGTGTGGGAATAGGGCATACGATGCCACAGCTGAGTATCTTTTTAATTACTTACTTTTCAGCATAATTTATCTCTCTTATAATTCAGGGTTTTTTTGAACACTGACAGAACATCCTACAGTTTTAAGTACAAAGATTTTTATAATAATTTCTAACGAGAGACTCTAGCTCAACTCTTTAAGTTACTTTTACAGTTTCATGATGAATGAGAAGGTGAATTGTTGAGAATAAGGTTCTCATTGCATTGTCCAAAACTTTAAATTCCAGATGTAGGTGACGGAAAGCTGACTTCTAAAGTGTGACTGTTTTCCCAAACTGGAGAGAGATCACTTGACTTGCTTCACACCTAAGAAAATTAGCCTGAGAAGTTATGAGCCAAACAGTGTAGCATAAAATAGGATTATTCTTTTCTTGCAGACTGTGACATGGTGGAGAAGGGTGTGGGCACAAAAAAGGTGCTATGAACACTCTCACTTCTGGAAAATTCAAATGTAAAGTGCCTGGATATAGAGAACCATATAGTGTTCAGCACAAGAACTAACAAATCTGTAATTTAACAAGCCGTAAGTTTTGTTACACGCACTTTCACCGCCAGAGAATTGACTGCATGAGCTCTTTGATCTCTGGAATTGTGTCAGACCAGGCATCGCAAGATGCTCACAGTGAAAGCTCCAGAGAAATGCATCTGTCATCCACTAGGCATGTACTAGAACAAGTAATTCTGTGAGCAGCAGTGCTAATGAAGACAACTTTCAGATACATTTGAACTGCAAGACTTCAATTCCTCTGCAGATTCTCCAAAGTCTATTATGGCAGTTGGCTCATACTGCAAAGACCTACTTCCGAGACCTCAATCAAATTTGACCAGTTGGCCAAAGATTAAAGATTAAAGAAGGGTTGACAGAGAATGGTTTTATCCATTAAGTATTTTGGGGAATTACTTGCTGTACTCTAAAAATACCTTTCTCCAAAAAGGTTTCTGGTAACCACAAAACTATAAGAATTTATTTGTAATAGGGTGTCCTTGTTCACTTGATAGATTATACGCAATTCTGTGAACAAATAATTAATGATTATTTTCATTTTATTAAAGTCCTTAAATCTAGAATCACCTTCCTCTCTGCTCTTCATCCACAAGACATCCTGGAATAGGAAAGAGTGCATTTCTGTAGTGACAGAATACTGATAGCCTTCAGAAGACAGTGATATGTCAATCCACACTATCCATTTGCTCATCTATTTGTCTGAAACAATTAATCTGAATCTTAAATAGAGGTTCTTGAGCAACGAGAGGAGGAAATGTTCGTTTTTTCTATATGGACTGGCCTATTTTTCTTGGATTGCCTTTCATTTAATCTTCCTTTGGATAGGACACAAAATAAAAAAAAGCATCTTGGCAGAATTTATCTCAGTTTTCAGCCCTGTAGGCCATTTTCTTCAGCCCTTTATTATTTGGGAGTCCTCCTGACTTCACTAAGGTTCCTATTCAAGTAATATATATTTTGTTGGCATTTCCTGAGTAAGTAAGAGAACTGAAAGACAAGGGAAGCATTTTGGTTCATTTCGCTTTTCATTCTAAAGATGTTTATAAGTTATCTGGAGTTCACTTGAATGAGAACAGGACTCTGATCCACTGGAATAAAATACGCCATTGAAATATAAAAATGGAGACCTTTAAAATTTTTCTAAAGCAGAAGTCCAGCTAGTTACGTGAAACTCAAAACAGCAGGTTCAGCAGTATTCTTTGGAGGGCAAGGAGGAATATCCTACTTTCGTATGGACCTGGAAATGTCTATGAAGAGCACATCTGTATGCATAAACAATCACAAAGCTGTTTTAAATTATCAGGACTTTCAACAGGGTGGACCTTATTAGGATGGGATATAGTGACTGAGAAACTGAAACACAACTACAAAAATTGTCTGCAGAACAGCTTGCAAAGGATCTGTCAAAATAACTAGCTTCATCAAGAGAAATATTTTGACTGTAGTTTCAGTTTTGATGCATTACTGTAATAAAAGCTACTGTCATCACAAGTGTAACACAATGCTTCTCAGTGACTCCAGAGTAGGACAGACCAGAACACTTGAAAAAGATTTCTCTGAAATACAGAGATCAGGGTTTGCAACTCAAAGCCAACAGACAAGGCAAAGGGATGATTTAATTAAAATCTGTACAGCATTCTTCTTTTAACTATTTTGCTTGACACTTGTTCATGATTTATTTGATGATAATGATTTGTTCTCAGTGGCTTGATCTCTTCATAATAGAAGAGCTGTACAGACAAGGAGTTAGCTTCATCCAAGGACCTGAATGCAAAAGGATGTATTCATTATGCTACCGTTTTTAGCCAGGCTTCCAAGTACGTGGTGAAAAATTTGCTAAGAATAGTAATAAGCTGTTACTTTGACAAATGCGCACAGAATTGCCTTCTAAAAAAGTGTGTCATCATTCAAAACTGAATACACCAACTGAAATAAAGCCACGTGTGTGTCATCTCCCAACCTGCATAGGGTTGATCTGCACTGAACATTCAAAGCACTCCACACATTCCCTGAATTCTCGGTTGCGGAGATGGAGGAGGCCTTTGGAGCGCTGGGCGCGGGCGCTGCGGTGCCTGGAGAGCTCCCAGGCCTTGTCGTAATACTGGTGGTCTTTAAGAACATCACCAAGCAAACAATATAATCCTGGTGTTTCCTTTTTCTCTAACTCTCGCCGGAGTATTTCTTCTGCCTGTTAAAGAACAAAGAAAAATCAACACATAATGGAAAAATTTTAGTCAACCGCCTACCTGAAAAAATACCACTTTAGCACCTTGAAATCATCAGTTCAAGACTAAGTAGTATGGATAGTAAGGAAACAGTATCTTGATCCAACACAGCATCACACAAAGTCTAGAGAGAATCTGGTTCTGAACTGTTATAAAAAAACTCACTTCAACATCAACATAATATGGTGAATTTTGGTTTAATGTACCAAATAAAATGTACTCATTAAAATAAGAAGTAGCTTGCTCCTCATTTTATACCTTAGGTGTGTATTCTGTCCCAAGATCAAATATCAATTCCGGACATCAAAACTGTACCTACTTCATAGCAATGCAATGTTAGCACCACTAAATAATTTATCATCTGTGGTTTTTATATAACATTTAATACTCTTGCAGTGACTGTCATTCCTTTTTCTCTAAGTGCTCTTTTCTGAAAATAGTTATCTCCATTCTGTTATGTCTGAAGACACATCCACTTTCATACTGTTGGTTTTGGAAATGCTACTCTTTTACGTAACGTGCACAATTTATCTAAATGTTTGAGATTAAATAGATTAAGAATATATACGGCATTATGGAAACGAAGACATAAGCTGGGTCTCAGACATCTATTATGGGCTGTAACCAACTTTCAAAAGCTCTTTATCTCAGGGTCACTATCTCGCTCTAACAATAAAATTATTGTTTCCCTTTAAAACAAGAGATAGTCTGCTTTCTGTGTCTTTTTGAAAAGATAAATACACCGGACAGATGATCTGTTGTTCAGACCAAACTCTTACCTCAGTTCCCTGCTGCAAAAAATGTAACATAGATAATTCAGATCAGTATAACTTTTCTATTAGAAAAAATCTATTTGAACCATCTGAACCAAGAAAGATCCAATGCAGTCTGCCACAGAATTAAAGTTTGACATTGCAACACTAGTCATTCTTCTGTCATAGAGAGTTTATCTAAAAGGAAAGCTGAGTTCATCTCTGGATTTGAAGTATTACTGCTTTTCTTGTTTCTGCAAGAACTGTTTTCTTTGCCCTTCAGATGATCTATAGAGAATCAAAGCCTCTTACTCGTTTTCCTCCAATCAGTAAAATTCATTGATCCTGTCTGAAAATCATCTTCAGAAAAACAACTTGACTTTGTTTTGAAGTATTTAATACACAGTAATTTTAACACTTTCTTCTTACTATCATTTTTGTTAAATAAAGTAACAGTAAAATCTACAAATATTTGAAGTGCAAAAATGTGAAAAAGGGTTGTTTTGTTTAGATTTCTAAAGAAAATTAGTGGCTGAATATCAAGAAAATAACTCGATGGCAAGTATTTTCAAGTGCCTATGGAACAGTTCTCCAAAGAAAGCCAAATATATTATTACTTGAAATATAAAATTAGCCTAGTCAAAACACTTGAAAACCTCGCCTAACAAGACGACTGCACGTACAGAGGGTTTGTTTAAAGGACAGTTTATTTCTCCTTCTCTGCCTCCATTAGTTGCTATGACAAGACTAAAGGAACACTTTATAATAGATCTTTAAGATGATTTTTTCTACAGCAGAGAGAACTGGGTGCTTTATTATTGCAATAATCACATTAGGCACCAAAAGATAAAGTGGGGTTTTTTTTCCCCTTCAGATAAACATAAAAGACTGAAATGTTGCTGTTTAAATAGCAGCCATGAGGTGAAAAGTGCATCGCATGCTGCCACTTCACCTCTTCCTCTCCAGGGCACTCCCAAACTCAGATTGCTATTCTGTGGCAGTGCCTAGTACTAACCATACACCAGAAAGCCAACCATTCACTAATTGTATTTCACATTTAAGAGCATAAAAACATCATGTTCTGATCTAAGCTTATGAGAATTCATTGCCAACGTAAATATTTTGGCACACAGATAAAACACAGAATTAAATAAGCAGAAGTCTGTCTTTTTCTTCATCTGATTACCTCTCTGGCATGTTACAAACCTTTTTATTACTTAAATCTTTGAAGACTAATACAAAGGATCATAACTACAAACTAAAAAAAAAAAATAAAAATTGTATCTCAAAACATTTGTCATTCGTCTTCTACAAAACCAGGTAATACTTTAAAACTGGATTTCTCATTTTTCTTAGGTTCTTGTGAAGAAAAATATTCCTTTCTCCTAACTTTGTAGTAAACTATTTTCAAAAAGGCACATTTAATCTTTGATAAGAACCCTGCTTCTGCAAAAACCGGTCTTAATAAAAATTATCAAGAAACATTTTCCACACAGCTCACACAATCTACATAAAAGAAATATAACCACTAGATTTATTGTTACCCATTAAACAGATATTAATGATTAATCTACATGCTTTATAACTAAAAACTAGATCTAAATTAAATAAGTTTTTATAAGAAAATAATCAATGAAAAGTTACCTAAACAGAAAAAAAAAGAAGCTGTATAATCCTTGCTGACTGAAACAGATGTAACTATAACAAAACTGCTTTTCACAGAATGGCCTGCATCAGAATGGATGGAATTCAATACTCAGTTCAAAAGTCAGTTGATTAAAACATGAGAAATATTTAGGCTGTTATCTTGCTTTCTGGAATACTATGCTTGGTATGGGAATTAAACATGCAATGCTTCACAAAAATGCCCAATCAGTAGAGAGGGTTCTGTTTTAAATAAAAGGTGATGCCTTTTTATTACTGCAAAGACTCCTGGAAACAAATCTGAAGATTCATCCTGCATTTGGCTTCCCAACCCTAAACTTCCACTTGCCATTCCATCCACTTGTTCCTATGCTTTTATTTGATTTGTTTCCTAAAAGACCCTATCAGCCTCACAGATCTACCAGTTCTATTATTTGACAATTCATTCCTTTGCTAGTTCAAAGTCTTTCCTAAAATGCTTTCATCTTTTCTGCTCGCTTGTGTTTTGCTGGGCTACCAGAGAAGTAGTGTGAAGAAGTAGAACAGATGAGCATGGAAAAAGGTAGTGAGAGAAAAGGAAAGCTCTTTAGTTTTCATTTCCTCTTCCCTGTAACTTCATGCATGACCTTGGGCAAGCCATTTACTCCTCTTTCTCATTTTTGTAGGTACATATAGGAGTCCTTGCCTGCCTTCTACATCTGTTATGATATGTAGTGGAAATCAATCAATTTTTTGAATGAGCTCATGCACTGATCAGTATAGTACTACTTGACTTTGCATCTGAGAAGCATTTCCTGAATACAAAGGTGAGCTTCTGAGATCTTACCATAGCTGCGTTTCCTTGCTCAAATGTTTTGAGGTATCGGTGCCATGGCACGACATGAAAAATAACTGTGTAGAATGTGTATTGCTGGGTATGTTGGTCTAAACCCAGACTGTGTACCATGCTGCTTAAGCTGAGAAGATGGAACAGGGATAGGGCTGAAAACAGTGTTATGAGATGGAATATCATGCTGATGCTAAAAGGTAGAGCTCATGAATTTAGCAAATTTCAGTAGCTTCTAGAGCTCCTGCAAGGAAGAATGGCCTCACTTCAATTGGAAGAACTGAAAATTCACATCTCCCATTCATCCTTTCTTTTTTATTTAGCAGGGAAATAGTACCATTTTTAGTGTATTATCTATTTCTGATGAAGTTGAAGAAACCTCTTACACCTTAACCAAATAAAGTTGTCTGATGTAAATAATACTCTCGAGATCTCTGGGTCCCCCTCACAGTTAAAAGGAGGGAGAGGGACACTTTTCAACACCAGTTCTCACAACACGCATGGACATTAGCGTCTCCCTTTGCAATAAGTCTGTTAAAGGAATACAACAAGTAAAAGACTGGAATGAGAAAGCTACAGCAACCATTAACATACTGTACATCCAGCTCATAATACCTTTTTTTTTTTTTGGCCTGTGCCCCGCTTTGCTCACCACTTGGCACTCTGTTACTCTTCTGTTGACTCATGTTATGATACCAGTTTCTACTAATTTTGTTCAGATTATGAAACAAGTGAGTATAGAGCTATCCCTAGTAACAGTTAAAGATCCACAAAAAGGTTTCCTAAATGTTAGTGACAATTTACTCTGCAAAATCTGTACTGCTATGTGGCCCTGTTATAACTGGATTACGTATTTCCCAAGTGCATAATGTGGAGCTTCGCAGAGCCTTATCTACATGTTCTGTTTCTTTGTCAGTGCAAAAATCAAAAGTAGGGGGAAGGAACTATTACTTTGATGTGTAAGTACTCATCAAATGCATTGATATTGCTGATATCCGTCTGTTTTACTAGATTTTTCAGTATTTAAATTCAGGTTTCCTATATAAAAGCATTTGTGAGTGAAAAACACGCAGAAGTTTATTGAATAGAGTTTGTTCTTTTGGGCACATACATGCTAAGTTCTTTAATGACATGAACAGCCACTGAACCAAATATTTCTCTAGTAGATTCCTGTGCATTTCTAAAAGAACAACTACAATGTTTAAAAACATAAAAACATTTTTGATAAATACAAACAGTTCACACTCTGAAAGCTTTCTGATAAGGAGCGCAAATAGTCACTCCCCTTGGTGTAGACCTAAATGTTTCTAATTTTCTGGCTTCTTTTGGTCTGAAACTAGTTTTTTTTCCAGCATTACTGTATTTTCTGTTTTTTAAAGCACAGCACAAACCCTCATTCTGAAAGCATTTCTAAGCAGTTTCCTGTGTCAGATATCCTGTCCTATTCTCTGAGTGCCATTTTCATAACTCCCTAAGGGCAGTTTGTGAATGCAACTAGGACATAATGCATTTCCAGGAAATGGAAAATATTGACCTCTATTTCTACACTGTACTGAAAAGATTGGGATATTAGCATACTGTTCCCAAGGCATGCATAATGTGACACAGAATTTTCCAGCTAAACATATGTGTCAGTTTATAATGACCAAAATCTAGGCATCTCTGCAGGATAATGAGAAAAAATATGTAAGTATAAGAAATTTTGCTTTTTTTTTTTAATTAACTGAAGTAATAGCTCTCTATTCTGTAAGCTTAAATTAGTTTAAGCATAGTCTTTGTGCTTATGGCATCATAAAGGCACACACACATTCATACTTAATGCTACCATATACCAAACAGAAGGAAGAACAGGGAAGAAAAGAAAAAACATTAGTTTTGTCTGAAGTGAATGTTTCTGAAAGCTATATAAATTCTGAAAACAATAGCATAAGTTCCTGTTACAGTCTTTCTGTGTGAGAGATTGCACCAGAAAGAGAACACAGTTAAAGTTACACACAAGTAGGCAATGCTTCCAGGTATCATTTTCTAAACTCTACCTACCATTTCTAATAGTAACAGCAAAATAATGAACAACAGGAGGGCTGCTACAGCCTGCTACCAGCAGTTTTAAACAATTCTGTCACCGATACAGTTAGGTGATGGCTTTAAATTCTCTTTGGAGCTGATCACATGTGGGTGCAGTAGTGTTAAAGAAATGATGGGAGAAGTCCAGGAAAACATCATAGACTTAACAAAATAAAGCCTTTTAATCTTACACCACTTCTTGTCTCAAATATTTGATTCTGTAATTTGAATATGTTGACATTAGGTAATTAAATACATTAAGCACAGATGCTGTTTTATTTAAAGTGTTTTTAAAAACTACAGTTAATAGTTTGAAATCAAAAGGGAAAGAAAACTAATATCCCCTTCCAGAAAAAACTCCAAGACTTCATCATGAATGACTGCTACAGCCTTCTTGAAACGCTCACATTACACCTTGCTGTGCATCCATATTTGTTATTTTTCCTTGAATACTTCCAAGAATTACTATCACAATCTTCTTGCTTCTTAAGTTATTTCTTATTTACCCACTTCTATTTCATGTGGTCATTACCTCAAATCAATTTTTTTAGCATTCACAGGTTATGGCAGACTCATATGCCATGTGTGCATTTTTCCTAAACAGACTTTCCTCATGATAACCTTGTAGAAGTGAGTGTCATTAGTGAACTGACAGCTCAAGTCAGACAGTCCTTCATACTTCAGATTCTATTTCAAGAGAGGATCTCAGCTGTAAAAAACATTTTTCTTACCTTTCCATGCTGTCCTGCTCTTTCATAGCAGATTACTGCATCTTCCCACATCTCCAGCTCCTCGAATATCTGTAAGGCAGAGCTGGTACATCCCAGCTCAAAGAGTAAGCTTGCAAGCTGACGCTGGAAAGATAAGAAATTCCAGGTAACTGAAAATAGGTAAGTATTATTTACATTTTAAAAGATGTTAGAGGCATTTCTGACATCAACAAGAAGCAGACAGAGAATATGGAATTATTCTCTTTAAGTTTCAAGCTGGAGCCTCAAACAATGTGTATACATAAAAAAAGATCAACAGAACGGTAATTGTTTTGATTTGACTTTTGTTCATGTCAGTAGCTTTGTTACTTTGAACTACTTTATAATATAATGCAAAAATGCAAACAGACATGTCAAGGATGAAGTGACAGAACTGAACTTCCACCTCTTAAGTGAGGTGCATGGCGGATGTGACTGGAAAGCAGCTGCAGCAGGATGTGACGAATGCTGACAGTGGGAAACAGAGGCTGAAAGGGGGCATTAAAGCCACTTTTAGCAATGCTTTGCCATAGTAATCTGTACCTGTGAAAAAACACAAATGGTGAGAAAGGCTCTGATACAATTTTGTTAGGTACTTGTGAGAAATCACTGTCCCAAACAATCACTGCCAAAGAGTGTTAGATTTTAGTCAAATCATTATCAGATAAGTTGAGGTTCAACTCCCTAGTTTTCTTCCTCAGAGATAAGTCTTTGTTATTTCAAAATCAGCTATTATTTCAGTGCACTTATGAAAATAAATGAGTAATCTTTTCAACTTAAAACCAAACAAGGTATGTTTTCATGACTTTGAAAAATTGTCTTTGGTCTTTTGTTTAGTTTTTAAGAGGAGATTAAAATCACATATAGGTTTTCACCTTTGAAGAAAGGATAACTTATATACTATGTGTGACAGGTACACACTCTGGTTTGCAAAAACAAATGGGATCATTCTGTATATGGACACCTAATTATGCTATGAATTCCCATACAGTGAACCTCTGCAGCATTTTTGGTGATCCTGAATGGCTTCCCTGAGGTTCTCCGCAGATGTCATGGATCTCTCTTTATAGACTTGGGTTCACTATCTGTTACAAATCCAAGAAGTTACCATATGGGAATAGACTGGTAATCAAAAAAAATAAGAATTGGCTACAGTTCTTTGACATAAATATGTAACAAACTCTGAAAATCTGTAAGAAAGTAATTATTTGTTAGCTTGACATTAATTGCTTAGGAAAAACCTACACTTGCCAGTGTCTAGAACTAAATATCATGTATGTTTTATTAAATTTATTCAGAATCACATTTGGCAAAATTTATATAGGCAATGTCTCTTCATTACTATGAGTAGAAGACTGCAGCCATCTTCCATTATAAATCCCTATTTTAGTATTTCTATCTTTGGCTTGGAACATGGGCTTGGATTGAAAAGTGCCACTCTGACAATTGGGAATGAAAACCACATGTGCTAGTTTTATTACAAGTTCCCGTTGAAAGGTTGTGTGGAATAATTTGAGGACGCTAGGAGAAGATATGATTGGTTAAAGCAACATGTATTGAGGTTAGAAATCAAAAAACAACACCACTAAAAGCAACCAACATGAACACCTTAGGAAGTATGTGATGCAAACAGTTTTCTTAAGTTTGTTAAATACATGATCATCAGATAAGACTCTAATGTGTACATTTCTGTTCTAGAAAGAGTAGATAATCAGTGTAGTTTTGGGAAAAAAAATCCTGTCAGAACTAGTAAAAAGGGGAATGTCTCAAAACCAAAAACTTTCTCAGCTTGAGGAGTTCTTCAGTGTATTTTTGACTCCTAATTTGGCTTCTTTGACCATGTTCCTCTTCCTAAAAACAACCCAAAGTAAGTGATCATTAAAAGATGAGAAAGATGCAAGTAATAGTAGCATAAGTAAACCAGCAATAAATAGTAAGAAAATGGCAAGATTATTTTTAGAGAAGATATGTTGGAAGCTTTAAAGTTTTAGTCCATTTTTATTGGAGAAAAGAAGAAAGTAAAGAAGAATTGCACTACAAGCAATTACTTCTGTGCATGACAGAACAAGACATCTGAAAGCAAAACACTGTAGAACTTGATTTCTTTCCAGAAAAACCTGGTGTGCCTTTAGGCTATGTCTTTATTTCTACAGTGTTTCAACTCAAGATGATATCACACTCTCTTGACTTTGGAATCATACAGTATCAAAAATAAGAAGAACCACAGACTTTTAAGTAAAGCTTGACATAGGATTGCTTCACACCTGTATGGCCCAATGTGGAGGCACCTGACAACAGTAGAAAATCTTCATGCGTTCAGATACTGATGTTTTTGCATCTTCAAACTGGTCTGCAAGAGCCTGTAAATGCACAATATATTCTGATTCAGTATTTACTTAACCTAAAGAAAAACAACTCTTCTAAAACCCTTTGAAAGAGAACAGTAACTTTTGCATAGAAAAAGTGCAGCAGCTTCAGCACTAACTTTTTCTCTGAAAATCCACTGTGAAGTAACTTAAATCAAAATTCAATAACAAGAAAAATAAAATAAAGGTAGCTATGAACAGAACATTGATTAGAAATTTTAAGGTAAGGGAGAAACTCTTCAAATGCCAGTCATCACTAAACTAGCAAATCTAAGGCCAGGGGTAAAAATAACAGAATACTAAATTACTTGCTTTCACATGATTCATCTATCCAAGTCTCACATATAACTCAGTCAAAGATGTTCAGAAGGAACTAGACAGGTTTTCAGAATTTTCTCAGCATGGAACATAAATGCAAAGATTCCCAAACAAAACAAAAAAATGGATAGGATCACGGGTAAGTGATGAGTCATGCACTTCGGTCACAAAAACCCCATGTAAAGCTACAGGCTTGGGGAAGAGTGGCTGGAAAGCTGCCTGGCAGAAAAGGACCTGGGGGTGTTGGTTGACAGCCGACTGAACACGAGCCAGCAGTGTGCCCAGGTGGCCAAGAAGGCCAATGGCATCCTGGCCTGTATCAGAAACGGTGTGACCAGCAGGAGTAGGGAGGTGATCGTGCCCCTGTACTCGGCACTCGTGAGACCACACCTTGAGTACTGTGTCCAGTTCTGGGCACCACAGTATAAGAAGGACATTGAGGTGCTGGAGCGAGTCCAGAGAAGGGCAACGAGGCTGGTGAGAGGTCTGGAAAACAGGCCTTATGGAGACCGGCTGAGGGAACTGGGGTTGTTTAGTCTGGAGAAGAGGAGGCTGAGAGGAGACCTCATTGCTCTCTACAGCTACCTAAAAGGAGGTTGTAGTGAGGCTGGTGTTGGTCTCTTCTCCCAAATTGCTAATGACAGGACGAGAGGAAATGGCCTCAAGTTGCGTCAGGGGAAGTTTAGGTTGGATATTAGGAAGAAGTTCTTTACTGAGAGGGTGGATAGGCACTGGAACAGGCTGTCCAGGGAGGTGGTGGAGTCGCCGTCCCTGGGGGTGTTCAAAAAACAGGTTGATGAGGCACTTGAGGCCATGGTCTAGTGGTTTAATGGTTAGGAATAGGACGGGATAGAAGTTGGACTTGATGACCCCGGAGGTCCCTTCCAACCATAATTATTCTATGATTCTATGATTCTTACGCTCTCTTTCTAAATCCAACTGTTGCCTACCCAACCTGTATCAGTAATGCAAATAATATTGGTGTAAAATTACAATAATCAGTTATGTGATTTAAACTGCTAAGCATGTAACTGCTATTGATGTTAGTGGGATTTATTAGGCAGCTTCATTCTTTTAATAAGAAAAAAAATCACAATGGACAGCAATAATTTAGGGTTTAAATCCATGCTTCACCTCCTAATTTTAAATACTAATATTTAAAATATTCAATCTTATTCACATTATCTCTCATAAAATCATCTCCAGAGAGATTATCCAGAAACCTACCCCAATAAAATGGCTGAGGTGTATTTGTAGTAAGGAAAGGGACAGACTAATAAAATCACATTTCTTTACACAGTTCCAAGCAATCCAAAAGGAGTCAGATTCAAATAAAACTTTTAAAGTAACATTATTTAATTACAGAGTTTACTTGACTATGAACTATATAACAAATCATATTTCACAATTTTAGTTCTGCTGAAATGTTCTAATGCTATGCAGAAGCACATTTCTCTATATTTTGTAACAACAAAAATTAAACTGAAAAATTCACCAATTCCTTGGGTAATCTTTTTACAAGACCAGACAAAGTAGTAAACTACAGTTGGAAAATTAAAAAATAATAATCACTCTAAGCCTAAGCAAAGCCAGAAAATCCTGAATATGTTCTGCAAAAAAAATTTTTGAGGGGAACAGGAGATGGAATGCAGAAAATACTTTAAGTCAATCAAAAAGTTTTGTTCTTGTTTTAACTTTTTTTTTAAAAAAAAATATTCTGCTGTTCTAAAAGAAAAAAAAACTGGAATCCAAAGAAAAAAAGTTTTTCAAAAGCAATATATATTATTGGAAAATTTGTGACCATATCTTTTCTACACTTTCTAAGCAGAAAAGTTTAATGTAAATGACATGTTGTAGCAGAACATGACTATTAGCAAGCAGAATTCTCCCCCTTCCCAAAACAAATACTGTACTCTGTTCAGAGTTCCAACAAAAACTGAAAATGTATGTAGAACATATGAATATTATACATTCCCTATGTAAAGGGAATGAGTAAATGAGTAAATGAGTAAAAAGAAAGAGTAAATGCTAATAAACGTAGAAGTTATTAAAAACCACGGTTTATGCACTCTATGTTGAAAAAACAAGCTCTGGTAGTTCTGTCTACAAGTGAAGTATAGAAAATAAGCTACTAAAAATTGCTGAATTATGCTTAAAGAAATAAAATTTGGGTTGTATAGTGGCAAGAAAATGAGAATTCTAACCTCACTGCACAGCTAATACCTAATTACAGAACAATAAATCAATGAAACGAACAAGAGAGCACTGCCAAGTGAGCATTATTTTTCATTAATTATCTTTAACATAAATACTGTGTAAAATAATCTATGTAAATACAGAATTTTTGCAACACAGTCAAATGACATAAGATTTGGTATCTTATTTTAACTCAGGCTTCAAATTCCTGCCTTAGAAGTTGTTAAATAGAAATACAGCAGAAACCAACTAAAATTCACAATCCTAAATGATATATGAGTTCTTCCATATGCAACATTTAAGAACATTAAGCTTAACAGACCACCTCCCCACCACATAACACACCCTTTCCCCAAGGCTTGAGCTGCCACAGATAACGAGTTCTTAAATCAAAACACACAGTACAGAGAGATACATTAATCCAGTCTGGAAAAAACGAAAAACATAGATAGTTTTGATGGAATTTTATAGCATGAGCAAAGACTACATTATCACCACATGAAAGCAGGAAAAGATAGCTCTAGAAAATAAAATTTATTCTCCCTGTCTCATACTCAAATCTGGTACGAGATTAAGAAGTACAATAGGTAGTCTGTGTTTGGGATAAATATACCATGTTAATTTGAAATGATCACATTAGAGTTTTCACCACTTTACTAATCAAACTCAGTCTAATCACTTTACTTATCAAACTCAGCTGATAATTATCCATGACTGGAGTACATGAAGTTTGTAAAGGAATTTTTCCACCTTGGATGTAATTTCCATACATTCAGTTCCATTGCACATCCTTGCTTTGCTTTTATGTTCAACATATATGTAACATCACTATGGTCCGAACAATAAAATACCAGCTTTGATTGTGAGCCTGCCTAAATTTCAGTCTCTTTATCCTCTCCACATTTTTTACTGTCCTTTTCTTCTATGGTTGACAGAGTTAGAACTGCTTCTTTTTAGCCAGACTCTCTCTCTATACTTAATCACTGGAAATACTGTTACACCCTTGCAGTTTCTTGTCAGTTATCATTTTCTTTTCAATGTCACGTTATTTGATTTCACAATCTACTTATAGTACCACTTTTAAATTTATTATTCATCCAACTGAAGTCCTTCTCTCAAAGTTCTGTCCCTTTTGTTAAAATATAATCTTCAGGTAGCATTTTGCATCTGAAGTAAATAAATGGCAGACCTTCACATCCTTTTTTTTCTATTCTTAACCTTTTTATTCCAGATGAAATAGTTTACTTTCTCAAAAAAATGGCCTTTAATATATAAAACTCTAACTATATGCAAACATTTTTTCCTTCCATTTCATCTGAAGGATCTCGTGATCCAAGCTGATTTAGGGACACCCTTCCCCTGCCACCCCCCCAACCAAACCAAACAAAAAAGTGCCAAACCTCTGTCTTTTCAAAAGAGCAGAATACTCATTACTTATCAAAAACTTTCTGAAAACAGCACTGCACTTTTGATTGTGCACCAACTATTTAATTCCATCTGAATGCCTCCCTTCAATAACACTGAAGATAGGCCTGTCCATATCCAAACCTAACACTGCTGGCCACAATAAAATATCTCCCTCAACATAGTCTTGACCTATAGCCAGCATTTTATCCATGCTATTTCATTTCACTTCTTCACAGGTTTTCGTAATAGCAATATACAATGCAACTGCACTACTTTTCCCTTTACCTATCTTTTCCAACAAGAACATTTCCAGTTCTAGTGTTCCAGTCACAATTGTTCCACCATATTTCTTTCATCTGCACAAAAGCTTGTTTCACAGACTGTGTCAATAATCGTAGCTTATTTATTTTGTTTTCCTGTCTTCTCCCACTGCTAACCAGACATCCAGCTGTTTCCCACTAATCACGCCCTATTTAAAACAGTTTTTTCTACTTTAGTACCGGATTAATTGCTATGCACTTATCAGTACCACTATCTCTATCCTTGTTAGCATCTTCTATTCCCTCATACCCTTTGATTTATCCTGGTACACTTGATGTTCATATTTATTTATGATTTTGTAGGCAGGAAGATTAGGCAAGTTTTTTCTAGTCTTCTTTTGCTTCTCAGTCTAGAGATCTTGTCACTCTGCCAGAATTAATCCTCTGGGATTCCAGAGGATCAAGAGTCCTTTCTACATGAATGCTGCCAACAGCCATAAACCACAATGTTTCTCTATCACCTAACCTCAACCAACATGCTGACTGTGGCATTACCTTGCCCTGCTTTTGCCCTCTAACAGCTCTAAGATGTCCCACTTCTTACAAGTTCAGCTTGATTTATGCCAAAGGAATCTGATAGTGTCACAAGTTCCACTTTCCTGCTATCGCCATGGTCCAAGCGTGTACTACCCAAAAGGTACCTTAACTGTGGGCAGAGAGATGATGATGAATGGAGAAGTACCTTTTGGTCTTCCTAACACAAAAACTCCAGACACACATTTTCATGATGTTATTGAGATTCTCTGGTTCTTTTTCTTCAATTACTCCTAAATCTGAAGACTCCTTCTGAAAATCCCACACCAGCCTGACCTCTCCATGCTCTGCCTATCTACTGATTACCATTTTCCTTGCCCTTGTCTATTTCTGTCCATTACCGCTGTATGTTTTATAATCAGTGAGTTGATGTCACAATTCTATCACTCTCGTATTCTAGCTGCTCCCTTAGCTCTGTGCTTCTTCCACTAATTCCCCTGCTAGCCATATGCTCTATGGGTAGCTTTATTTCGCAGAAGTCAACAAATCTTTAGCAAGCTATGCAGCTTCCTTCATGTTTTCCTCCTTCATATCTTAAAACCACCAAGCTTCAGTATCTGCATCTATGACTGATGGTTACAGTTTGTTCATAAGATTTGCCAAGTGATACTTGATGCAAATTAATTTCAATGTACTCTAAGATGATGAAAATACCACCATTTCTGCATTCATATCTATATTTTCCCCTGCTTTGACCCACTTCCAGCGCTACTCCCCAGCACCAACATCATCTTCTATTCTTTACAGGAAAAAAAAATTAAAAAATTAACCCTCCACTCATTTAATCCATCTTCTACTTCTTTTAGTCACTATCTGCTCAGCTTTTCAGTCTCTTGCTTAGGCCACTCTTGACCCATGTTTATGTTTAGAAGGAAAGTATATACCAGCATATACTATAAATAGGAAGGCTTTCCCTTCAGTTGTCAAGACTAATGCAAATTTCCCCCTTTTTCTCTGCTCACTGAGCTTATGAAAATTACAAACTACATAGCAGTGAAATCTATTGTTGTATTTGCTGAACATCTACTACCCTAGCCCCTCATTTGACAAAAGTACACTAGGACTATGTCAAAATATAAGTACATCATCAAGCAAGAAAGGAAGAATTAAGGCCTTGAAAAAACCACACAACACTGAAAAAACACATTAGCATATTAATCTTGGATTAACAATTAAATACATAACGTAGCTTTTAAAAATGGCCAGCTTTAGACATCCGCCTTTACTTATACAACCTATATATATTTTTAAGTGCCAAAGTATGGACACCAGTTTTGGGACTGCCCAGGCGGGTCTTGGCTTATGGATCTGGCACCAAAGCATCTGACAGAACAAAGACAAAGTTGGAACTGTTCAGCTGCTTGGAAAAAAGGTATGTGGAGACAAGGGGGGTAAGAAATAAAAACGCATCTGTAGGGAAAACAATCCTGCTATCTCATCTCATCATTACTACAGTTTCTAAGAATTTGACAAGTGTATGGCCCAAACTGAACTGGGCTCACTTATGTTATTTACTCAAGAACAAAGCAGAGGAAAGCTTTGTAAAAGTAACAGCAAGTACACGTTACTAACTAAATCTGTGGCTGTGCAATTACAAAGTTCTTACTTACAAATTATGAATAAACAGGAAAATTTATCATCAAAAAGCTCCTTTGAATCCTTACCACAGAACTTGGCCACACAGATAAAAGAATTTATAATACTTGGTATTTATGAAACAAAATTGGGCATTTTTTTTCAGCTTATGCAACAAGAAGCTCTTCTGGACCCTGTAGTTTTTACAGACTTCTGTAAAACTTCCAGAGATTCATTGCTAAATTAATTCAAAATTTCATGCAACTGAAGACCTAATTCTAAATGCTATAAAATCTTTATTTTTTGGGGCAGTGATATTGAAATACTTGTCTAACAGAAAACCTACATAATTCTTGAAGCTTCAGAACTTTAAGTGGCTTTATTATTTTTTAAACTGATCTCTGCCAAATTACATTTTCTAACAATATAGCCTGAAAAACACTGCACAAGAGAGAACTACAGTCCAAGTTAAATTGGAATGTATTATGACAGCAACTGTCATAGCCTTGTTCTGCAATACTGTACTCAATAATACGTAAATACAGAATTACTAATAAAAGCTCCATTCCCCCAGAAGAAAAAATATATATATTATCAGTGTCTAAAATTCAGGAACTGTATACTCATTAGAAAGCAAGTGACAAATATAGAGAATTAAATATACAGAGTAATTAGGGTTTTCTGAATTTTCTTTCCTGTGAAGTAGATTGATATTTCAAGTTTTTCTTATGTACTGCAAGTATTTTAGTACCTTGTGGATATGTAATTAGATCTTGAGTTACACTCTTTTGGTAAACTTACTTCAAAAAAAAAAAGGCAAAAACCTGTATTTATAATCGAAACAACAAATTTGTGTCAACAGCTCTTTGTCAACCCAGGGGCTCCTGTAACCAAGACCACTGGGACAAACTAAAACATACCCAGATTTCTAAAACCTAATGGACAAAATACTTAAAATTCCCGTGAAGCAACGCCAGAAACTATAAAGCACTAAAAAACAGTTTTCATATAACAATGGAGTAAAGTTTTGTTTAATGGGAGAGAATAATTTCTGGTTGATAAATATGGATATAATGTGGAAAAAATAAAAACAATTGAGATTAGTCTAAACTTCATGAGGGAGATTATGACCAAATAGTGATTACTTCATTGACCGCCAATTTTATCACTAGATAAAAAGACATAAAACCAGTACATTTGGACTTATCACATTCAACCATTATTCAGAAAAGCATTTTGACATTTAAGACAGGACTTTGTTGCTGGGGAACTAAAATGACTTAAAGGAAATAATGAGCTATCCTTTTAAAAAGCTCACAGATGATATATTTCTGTTAAATGATGAAAATCCCTGAACAGTTAAGCACCCAAACACAAAACAAAAGCTATTAAGCAAGGATGTATTTCAAAATCAGGAAAGAAACCCTCCCTCTCATTTATCTAATTTTCAAAGGGGAATTATGACATTAAATATTTGAAGAAAATTTATTACAGTGATCACTATTATAAATTATGATTTACGATTCATGGAAACTCAAAAAGACCCTTTCTTACATTGTGCAAAGAAGCCAAAATGAAGAGTACTACTGACTGGAGATTTTACATTATTCGCATTGTCAAGAGGATTAAAATGTTCTGCAGAAGTTCAATGCTTAAAAGGGCAAAAATCTTACTCTTTCTACCCCTCATTCAAATATAAGTCTTGGTTTCATTAAAATCTTGTAGCCTTTAAGACTTCCATGTGCCTTCTCCTCCTAAACAGCTGAAGGAAATCAGCATCAGCTATCCCTAAGCAAATACTTAAAAGTTTAAAACTTTTGGGCTGAGAAGAATGCCAGTAGAGACTTTTTCAGGACAGCCATCTCTGTGGCATTTGGACACAGGTCTAATTTCATTGTCAGTGCCTGACATCAACCTGAGAATAATGCAGTAATCTCTCCAAGACAGATTATAACAGAAAATTTTCTAAAGTGTTTAGTTTGATGCACTTCAGGCTGTTGTTCCCTTTAAAAGCATAAGCAAATAAACTTTTTTTTTGTTTAAACAAAGGTTGTGTCCATTTTTTTTAGCAAAGAAGGAACTCACTTGTAACCTTTAATAAAGATCTGACTCATCTCGTGCCAGAAACCATCTATTCTGGTGTACTCTGATCTTTCCTCCCCATGTCCATCAGGCATTACAATATAGTGTTAAACAGAATATATTATGTCAAATATTTGTGTTTTGTAATATATAACAGGTATATTCTTCAAGAGATGTAGCTCCTCCTGAGAAAAGCCACAAACATAAGGGAGTAGTTAGGCTGAACTCTGGTTTAATAACTTTTATGTGCAGTATTTAATTCTTAGTTTAGGTATGATACTCATAAACATACATGCCTCTTTATGACCCACTTATTCTATTCTGTATTCCATCTGGGACACCCTGCTCAAGAATAATCTACTGGAAACATCCTGTACTTTTTCTACTGCTGAAAGACTTGAGTTTACCTACCATATATAACACATTTGCATTTTGCTTGCGGTGAATTGTACAATAGTTTATATATACAAGAAATAAAAAAACCCAAACAAGCTGTCTGTAAGTAGCAGAAAAAGCCTCATTCAAGCTTTATCACAAAACATACTACAAGCAAATATACTACAAATATATAGTAAAAATAAACATTTATATATGGCAAAAAAAAAATAATTAGAACTCAGGAAGCAGACAGTAATTTCTGAAGAATATAAACAACAAATACTTAAAATAAATAAACCAAAGAATTTCAGAGGAAAAATTCTTAAGACCATGTCATAAATTGCAAGCATGTAAACATTTTCAGCTTCCCCCTCTACCTGAGGTAGAGACTGGATGGTATGCTGTTATTATAATAGAAATATCAAGATAAAAACACATCACAAAACAAAATGCAATGTATTCTGGTATCTCAGTGCAGTTTTTTACTGGCAATCATACCAAGCATAATTCTTTCATGTTACTCAGATGTCCCTAGGTGCCTGTAAGGAGGAAAAAAATAGTCTAGTCTTATCAAGATACCTGTAACCTGAAACCATAGATATTCAGGTGTTCTAATTGCTAACAGCTCTTTTTGCAGTATTAGAAATAGCTGCGCTTTTTTTTTTTTTCCCACCAGCAAAATGCTCTTTTGCTGAAATCTGTTTTTTGACTATTCTTATTCAGTTGCATATCTCAAGAACATCTTTAGTTATTTTGTGAAGGAGACAGGAGTATGAAGAGAAAAGACAGACCAAGTTCAGTCTTTTTTGTCCTGAATTTGATCAGAATGTCTCAGATAACATGCTGGGACACCCATTGTTTTCCCTTCTTACAAAAAAAATATTTTCCTAAGAATAGCTTCCCTATACAGTGAAACCTTGACTGATATCCAGTAGTTTCTGTTGAAAAATTACTTGGCAGGAAATACACATTCTTCCAGTAGCTGAGCCTGACCCAGCAACCGTAGAGTATATGATGGTAAGTACATTAGAAATATGACACACAGGCAAAGTGTTTAAACTTTAGCTATCCCAAAGAAAGGCAATCGCATATAAAGAAGTCTGTTTTCAATATATATATTTTCTTGAAAGACATCCAATCCGGTTCTTCACATGTTCCTGGAAAGCTCTCTATACATTAGGGAAAAACAAACAAACCCCCTATCATTCTCTGTTAATGATTGATCTACTCACCAAAGAGGAAAATAAGCATCTTCAGCAACAATTGGCTTAAAATCAGTTCAATTTCCAGTATAAATGAAAACACTCTAAATGTATTAAATATTCCATGCCTGATTGTATGATATATTCAAATGCTCATCAAGCTCCTCTGAAGACTCAGTTCTTCTTTATCAAAAAAGGAGAAATCCACAAAAATACAATTCTTTCCACAATCCTATAGCAGTATTGGACAAAGCCTGTCTGGTACAGGTCTGGTACCAATTAAGAAACCAAACCAAAATAAAATTTTCATTCAGCTAAATGGAGTTTTATGGTCTGTGCTGGTCACTCCCACCAAACAGGTTGAGGGACAGGGAATGAACACAACAGATCTGCTACTTCACAGAAGAGCAACTACAATTAAACATGGACTCAGGATACTAAAAACTTTGCCCAACAAAACCATGGTCTGTAGAAACAAAATGACAGTCATTGTAACACATACACGCTTTAATCTGTTAATAGACTTCAATTACTTAACTGAGGACAATCAGCTGCAAGTTCTAATGGTACTAGTCTTGCACTGGAGGCAATTTTCTTGCAGATCTTCAGTAGGAGTTAGGACACTGCTGCCAGAAGAACAGATGTACATAGCTTTCAGCTGCCCCCTTTTACTTGAGATACTCTAACCTGGGTCAGAGGGAGAGGACTGAAGGACAAAAACTCCTCCACCAGCAGCTGCCACTATCTACTTCCTGCTACCATTTTTCCCAGGGGAGAAAAGAATATGAGCGCAGGAGTCTGCTGGGCCTCTGGCCATTCATTCAACCTTCAGCCTGCACCTTTAATGAAGAACCAGAGGGAAGAAGACAGATTTCAGACCAGAGCGATTGTTCTGGCAAGATGCAGCTTGAGAGCTCCTGATACAGTTTAAGATAGCACTATAATTTGGCATTTTATAATTTTTAAGTGTTTGAACATGCAACGTTATTAATAACCTTTGTTTGCATGCATTTTATGCAGGGGAAAATTAAATACAGCAAGAGAGCAAGCATTGTGTGGTAGAATCATTTATCACATTTCTGTTTCTAGGCAACTTCAATGTTTGCACAGATCTCTCTCTGGAAAAATGGGCAGGTAAAGCACAGCAATGTGCATAATAGCTACAAACAATAATATTTATGCCATTCAAAATCTAGTTCAGGCATGGTAGGTTGTATCACTTACAATAACATCTCCACATCTGTCAAAATGCCCAAGTCTTATCACAAAACCACAGTACTATAATTTACAATATTCAGACAGGTAGCAATACCGTGGGGAGACTGGGTAACTGCAAAAGCAAATGGAAATATTGAAGGGAGACAATATCATATCATCATAGAACTCTCCCTACAGAAATCCAAATGATCATTTGAATCTATAGTCCTTAAATCAGTTTGGAAAGTTCAGAAGCCAAATATACTCCCCAATTCATAACTATAACTGGAACAGGAACTAAATCAGTTGAGTTAGGCCAGCAAACAGTTTTCTGGGTAGAAGTTACATCCAGCCCACACTATTGCAAAGTTTGTCTACAGTACAATAGTTTCCAATCAACTGATTCTTTATATACTAGATTTCCAAAATTTCCTACCTCTGAACATTTAGAAATGACATACAGTTATTGTATTAAATATTTTTTTTAATAACCCAACCTGCCCGGTAACTTACTGGAGAGCTAGGCCCTGGGCATGATGGAAATTCTTTCAGTAGAAACATCTATCAGAAAAAGCAGTTCTCACTCCCTACCACAGTATCACAGCTACAAAGTAATTTCAAAGCATGAATATTTTCATTTTTGGAATTAGTTCTTGCTTTTCTAAATGACAGAATCATTTAATCTAAAAAAAGAAAAAAACCCCAACATTTTCCCTCATTAATTACACAATAGTCCATTCTTTTCTATTTTATCTTTTCCTCTGGCACTATTTTTCTTCATTATTTCTAAATCTGTCTCACAAAGATTTGTCACCAGTTAAATGACCTTTTTTATGAATCCCTTCACCCCACTTTCTGTGTATCCATACTCTCTAGGTCAATGATTACAAATCTCTGTGGCTTGTACTTCATCAGTTATGTTGCAGGAACTGATCTGCTGAAATCTTACTCTTAACAGGTATTCAAGAAACAAATTGCCTAAAGCATACTCCTTGATTATCCCTGGTGCTGACCTATATAATAAAAGTAAAATACTTCCATTATCATGTTCTCAGGCTCTACCTTGATTTGGCTATATAATCACTTTCTTGCCCCTACTTTAAAATTTGAAAGCAATTCTTCCCAGCTTTTATCAGATTTCCCACTGAATAGCTCTGTTGACAACAAATGAATTGGCTTCTCTTAAAATCACAGCTTGTATGCTGACCTGAGGAAGCAAATTTAATTTTTTTTTGGTATCAGAAGAAAAGGCTTACTGACAGTTTATTCTTTCTTTATTAAGTGAGTATATAAGGACAAAACCAAGGACCACCAATTATTGGGGTTTACTAAGTTGACTTTGACTTATTACCTATTCCAATTTCTACAAGTATTAGATCACCACTATTTCCATATTCTTTCACTTTAAATACTTTTAAAACTAAGACCAGTCTCTAGCCTCTCATTTCCTTCAATGGTTAAAGCAGCACTAAAATACCTTCTAATGGAAGAATTTTCCAGAACAATGCTGGATCACTTTCAAAATATTAAAAAACACACAGACAAACACTTCTATCAATAACATTTGTCTCATTGTTATTGTACTATTTCCCAGAAATTGTTTTTGTATGTCTTAGCTATATTTCAGTAAATAAGAAGGCACCATCTACTACATGCATGACTAAATTAGTCTTTCAAGACTGAATTCATCCTCTGTTTTGAGGGACAGTTCACCATAGCCCTACTTGAACTATAATAACCTATGCACTTAGTGCCTTCTCATTATGCCAAAAAACTCATTCATTTGGCAGGCTTTGCAGGGGGAGATTGGACGTCTATTCCTCGGAAAAAACTGTGGGATGGCAGAGAACTGCTTTGTTTCATTTAACTGATTTATTTTCTTACCTATAATAAACTGATCACCACTACTGAATTACAGCTTTAAAACTATCATCATCAGGGCATTTTATACTTGCTCTGTATATGTTTTTATTGTAAACTATTAAATTAAATTTGAAATGAATACAAAATTCATTTTGTTTGTCTTAATTTGGCTCTTAAAAGGCATTCTTTGAAGTAAAGTATTTCCATATTTGTAATAAACTACGGCCTTAATCAACCAAAACATACATACAGAATTGTGCCACTGAAGATAAAGCACATTTTAGCCAGAGAGAACAGATATAAATTTATGCAATTTGAATTAATAAACTTCAATATTATTTCAGTCAGCAAAAAATTTTGGTAGCATTTGTTTGCTTTTATTTGTTCATGTTTTTCGCGAGGTTTTTTTGTTTGCATTTGCGACTCCTGTTCTTCTCCTTTAAAAGATTCATTTTCATCAGTGATGAGAATCAGACTGTCCTTCAGTTATAGAGAGCCTTATTTGCATCTTTTTTTTTTTTTAAACCAGAAGGATCCAATGTAAACATGTTTAAGACAACTATATCTTTAGCATACAGTTCATGTTTTTTTAAAAATCTAAATGTTAAGAGAATGATGAATGGCATTTCTCATGTCCTAAATAGAGAAGTTAACTTGCCATTGTTTTAAGACTTTTCTAGATGGAAATGGAAGCATGATTAACAAATAAAGCAAACAAACATTAATATATCAATTAAATAAAATTACAGGCCTTGTAACCAGAAACACAACTACCACAACATGTTTTGCATTTACAATTTGCTCCTTTCTTACAGATATCTTAGAAACATACAGGTTTGGATTACACTGTTTTACAAGACATTAATGTTAGTAGATCTCAGTGTTTCAAGCCTAATTTTATAAAGCAAACAAGAAAAATATGTTTTCTTGTCTTATCAGCTCCCAAGAAGTTTCTCAACTGCGAATAAACTAAGAAAAGATGCCTTTGCAACTGCGTGGCAGCTGTTGAAGGCTGGTTTACTACTTGAACATACTATCAATCCAGGTACTTTGCCAGTGATTTGCACCAGATCATGCATCCAATTGTCTTCAAACCTCAGCATAAAAACATATCCTGCTGGTATTATAATTTAGATTACTGATTATAAATGTAGGTTTAATAAATTTTGTAATAAAATATCTAAACATTAATTGGATGTACCAGTTTTTCTCTATCCTAGCTTATGCCAATAACTGTGTTATCTTTTTGACTTTTAAACTTTGTTGTTCTACAGGTCGTGACTACATCAATAATAGATATTGACTGTATAAAGATATTAATATTTATAAGTATTTACCATTAAACAAATCAGCTAAATTATCAATTTTAAACAATTACTCTACACTTCCTACTTTATAAAAATAGATTTATCTTTTCTTGTTAACCTATTTCAGAAAGCGAGCATTTGGAAAAATAATGCTTGTTTAATTGCCTATCTTTAGTAGGTCTTTTATCTATGAGGTTTTTCAGTCTAATTCTCTGGTGTACCAGTTAAAGTAGTTACTTTTTTCTACTTTATATGGTGGAAAACTGGAAAACTACTGTTTATACAACATTTTCCAGACCTTTTTCTTTGTGATATTCTGGTAATTCACTCTACCCCACTTCATTCCAACCCAAACCATTCTATGATTCTATGATTACTACCTTGTCCTCAGGCAAACAAATTCTTCACTTTAAACTTATTCCCTAAATAACCCCGACATGTTTAAAAAACATCATCATCCTAAGTTATCCACATTGTAATGACTTCAAATTCCAAAACTATTCAAGAAGAGACTACCACTTGAATCTAAGGTACTTGTTTCACCTATACAATCACTTTGATGGCAGGAAAGGTCAAAAATTTGAAAGTCATCTATGCAAAAGAACTTGAAGTACTGGACTACATTGGTACTTAGTTTTTGAGTAATCCAGGTGAACTTTGAAGATGCAAGAAAATGTTGACAGTTGTAAGGAATTACACTGGGGCAGAAGTTACTGATCTGTTTTTGTTCATTATATCAGGCCCTGAAAATGTGTGTTTCACTTTGAAAACAATACCAGCCAACTAAGAACAAATATTCACTTAAGTTGTCAGTGTCATTTTACTGAAAAAAAGGCTTCAACTTATTTACAATAGAGCTTTTGCAGCTGGGTGGGGAAGGAAAGCACACAAGAGGAAATGAGTCCAACAATCCCAAATTAAATATAAAGCATTTTAATATCAAAATTAGCACAAAAGAGGTCAAGGTCATGAATAAAAGATAACTGGATTCATGACTGTCTGATGTAATATTTCCTTTAAATTTAACACTGAGAGCCAAGCAGTATACCAGGCAATTCAGAGCATCTCCTATGCAATTGCCATTTGAAATGTTTTGTCATAGTCAAACACTACCACCTACCATGTTTTACCATTCATGGTGAAACAAATGAGGCCTCTAATAGCATAATAGCACTACTGACTTTCAAAATGATGAACTTGCTGTTCTGGACAAATATTGAGCCCAAAGTTACAACAGGCCAGTGCTTAGGATGTGGGTTTCAATGTTAAAGCCTGTAAATGACTTAAGCCGCAGGACAAATCCACTTATAGAGAACACAAAAACTTCAGAAAACTACTATGTATATTTTTTTTATCTTAATGTCATTTAAATTTATTTTTTAATTATTTTAATGTTACTTATATGAAATTAATTTTATAGTTATTACATTATCTTTATCAAGCAACTGTGTCATCTTAAATGTTTTTATTTTTCAAAGAAAAAGCTGTTTCACCTGTCAATTTTATTAATTTTTATGATGTATCAAAATGTCTAAGCAGAACTTCCCCTGAAGTCTCCGGAAGAAGTTAAGATTTACAAGCTTACTTGTGAAGGATGGATTTAAAACCAGACCACTCATATTCTGTTGCAAAAGCAAGAAAATTTATATCCTACATCAGTTCACCATGACAGCGTTACACGTAAAACTAGTCCAAATACAGACTAGATCATTTGGCATTTAGGGAAAGAACATCCCCATTTCCATACATGCATCTTGCCCTCTTTTTGGTGTTCTTGCAGCTTATTTGCAGTGCAGCATCATAGTCTCTCTCTTACTCTGCAGTCTTAAATGCCAAATATATCCGGCTTACTTCAGCTTTAATCTGCATCTTTCTATGAGTCATGAACAACAGAGACAGTTGTAGCCCTGCTCCCAAAGAGATCTGAATCGAAGGTTCCTCCTTTCCTAGTAGATGACTTGACATTTTTGCCATATCTAAACATAGCTGCATGCATCTGCCCTAAACCAGTAGACGTGTGTTATGTAATCATATGTGTGGAGACTCACCCATGGAGGACAACTGCATCTTGTATAGATGCAAGTCCCCTGTTTGTAGCTAGTTAGCTAGCTTTGATACTGCCATTAGTGAACAATAGTTATAAAACACTTTGCACAGGGTACAAAACCTGCAGAGGAACTGCATACCCTTCAAAATAGTAAGCCTGAATTAAGTTCCAAGCTGTCATGGTTACACTGCTTTTATAGTTCCCAAATCAGCTCGTGCTGGGGGAAGGCACAACTGCAGTCAATGCTGAAAAAGAGATCCAAAGACATCCTGCATCAGCTTTGCTTTCTGTTTTTCACTAAAGAGGGAAGTAAGGACAAGGATGGAGAAAGAAATAAAAAGAAGAAAGGCTATCACTGTTAAATTAGAGTTTAATTACAATATAGGAGGAACAGACAACTGCCTTAAAAGATAAGGCAGAGTCTGGCTTGCAGTACCTGGCATATGCATTGGACAATGTGTCTCAAGAAAAAACTGTCTACACTACTAGGCTGTGGCAGAACATGGTTTGTTAGCTCACCTTGGGATGTCTATCTCCAGATTTGCTATGATATTTATGACATACAGCTGTAAAGATTCACCTATTCAAATTCAGCATCAGCTGTAAAGTTTCATCTATTCAATTTAGCAATAGACCATGCCTGCATCTGGTCTGATTACATGTAGAACTTAATTATTTTAACTGTTCAGTTCATTGAAATTGAGCTTATAATGTGTATGCCTTCCAGGACAAATCTTATGCAGGAAGATGGGAATGTTGTGTCCTGGAATCTGTTGATATTCATATTTTTTTTTTGCAACTTGAGTTATCACTTTATCTATAAAGAAGTATAATATTACTGTTCAATATGGCTTAAGGATTCTTCTATCTGATATTATGACGCCTACTACCAGCCTTTGAATTGCCAGGACACTGAGTGAAGACACTCTAAAGGGAAAAAGGTAAATGCCTTTACAGCTAAGATTCAATGGGAAACATATGGAAAAAATGGGAAGCTTAAGTATTTTTGGCTGCTTTTAGAAAGTGCATTGACACTACAAGTAGAACAGCCCAGGTATTGAACATAATTCTCAAATGAGCAAAAAGGTTTGTACTTCAAAATTACTAGCTGAGAAAATATGAAGAAACTTTAGCACAGAAAGAATGGCTTCATTATTTTCCCCACACCAGCTAATAGTGCTGATCCAAACTGGCAAATAAAAACAGTGCAGTAGAAAACTTCTAGGCAGAAATCATTACCAGGAAAATTATACTATTCAATATTCTCTTTTTCACCAGTGGTAAAAAAACACTGCAGTTATTCCTGAATAATTCTTGGCAGACTGGATCTTTGATTTTTTAATTTTTCTCCAACAAAACCCATAATTGCATAGTGGAAGAAAAACAGACAGAGTTAAGCAGCACCACATTAATTATTTTGAAGTGTGCTAATGAGTTCAGTGTATCCCCAGAATCACTTGTGTCATGTAACATCTTCTGTCAAATCTGTCATCTACTTAAGCAAAACGAAATACGTTCTGGAAATGTGTGTCTTGAGACTGAAATCATAACTGTCACCAAGCGCTCAGTCTCTCTTGTGATTGTTTTCTGAAGTAATAAGGGGTTTTTTCTAGGGTTCTGGAGACCTTGTGATCTTGCATAGAATTCATTAAGGAAAGGTTTCATAAGACACCTGGCTTTTCTCCTTTTTTTAAACACTTTTTTGGAACGTTTGTTCTAATAATAAATATAGTTCATAATAGTTGAGAACTATTGGGATATCAGTACAGCTACTCTACAGGATAGAAGAGGTCTGTGTTACACTTATTACCCTCCCAAGGAAGTGAGTTAAATCCCTCTCAGTTCACCAGTGCACCTCACAGATTCCAGTGACTTTCTGTTAAAATTTTCAACTTAATGTGAAGCAAATTTATTTGCAATTAACTTTCTCCTTCTTCCTGCTGTCTTCCATTCCATACACAACTAAAAGCAACTATTAAAATCTTATTTAATGTACTCCTAGAGTACCTGAGTGGGTTAAAGAATAGGAACAGCAATTCCTAGTACAATGATCTAATAGTTTAGCTGAACAGACAAGTACTGTCATTCCTTTGGTCATACTAAAAGTCTATATTGCTTCAGCCATGGTCTCAAGAGGCCTGATCAGAAAGACATATGAGTTGAGAAGCAAAAGAAGATGGAAAAATCTGTTAGCCTCAAACCTCTCTAGATCAGCCTAGTGGGAAGAAGACGTCTCCCCTCTCCTTTCTGAACTCTTACCTTAAAAGCTGAATTTGTCCAATGTTGAACAACTGCCAAATAAAGTAAAGCATGGAGAACAAGTTGGCAAGGAGATGACAGTTTAGTTTTGAAAATAAAAAGGATATGGTTCTATGATAAATGACATAGCTTCCTTGCATAACCATTTAAAGACTATCAATGCAAAAATAACAGAACAGCGAAGTCACATTCAGGCTCATAGAGCTCAAGAAAAAAGTTCTGTTAGATCTATACCAGCCTTTTCTTTCTAAAGGTGTACAGAAACTCTTTTCAGATTAGAAAGAATTGAACATCAACTAGCATGTTTCTACAGTAAGAACAATTTAAACAAACAAGGAAAAAAAAATCATTATTTCTCTTTTTCATATACACAGAAAAACATTAGTTGCTGGAGAAAATGACACACTGAAGTATTATTTAAGTGAAAATTACAGGGCAGTTGACACAGAATTCCCAACCACATACATGTGTGTATGACTAAGGATATAAACCAAAATCTCATGTGACTTTTCAGTCTTAGACATAACGATTAGCCTATAATATTGCTAGTCTGCTCCCAGCTCTCCTGAAGTCTTATTAATAACACCCTTCCAAGGCACATTTCTCTCCCCTTAACAGGCAAATTCCTTTGCTGCCAAGAAAAGCAAGCAAAAGAGAACTGTATGAAATAGCACATGTGTTGTACTGCGTGTTAGGAAAATCAAGTGATTACCTTACAGGCATAATATCACCAGGTGCAGCAAGCAGCAGAAAATACAATCAGAAAAGGGGCACATAACAAGCTGATAAAAGCTGCAAGCATAGAGGCAGCCGCAATAACCACCTAGATGAAGGGGCAGGAAGTAGCTGTAACAACTCACTGTAGGACAAGCCTGAGCAGGCTACTGGTGTACCAGGCACACAGCAGTTCCACATCTTTCACTGCCGGAGTAATCCAGCAGTAACAATGCTCTCACTTCTACTCCATCATTCTTTGTACAAAGTACGGCATTTTAATTCGGTTTGCTTCATTATTAAAATATTTTCAAAATCCACTGAAATAGGAGAGTACACTCATTTCATATATCAAGAAACTACAGTGGGATGCTATCCTTTCTATGCTTTCAATTTGTTTCTGGTTTTAGGGGTTTGGTTTTTTTAAATCACCTCTCCCTTTTCTCTATTTTTCATAGCTCCTAGACCACTCAAGATAACTTTTTTCACCCCCATTCTATTACTTGAGCTCCAGCTGCACTTTCAGCAGTAATTTGTGCTTTATCAGCTTATTCTAACCCATTTTCCACTATTAATATCTTCTTATTTACTTTCTTAGAATAGAAGGTAGGTGAAAATCCCAAAACTGATGTAGAAATGGCAGTTTCTGGCTACGTGGAAAGTTATTTATCAAAAACTATCCCTTTTTCTTCCTGTTTCCTCCCTCCCCTTCTTTCCATTCTTTCTACCCTAGCACTTCTTGCCCTCCTTCACCTATATCCATATGGAAAAAAAAAAACATTCAACCTTAAAAAAAAAAAAATCACACTGTATCCAGAGACACATTTTGGTTGGCAGTACCTAGATCCAGACTTCAGTGTATGTTATACTGGTGATGATTAAATATTCTAGTGGAATGTAAAATAACTGTTTTAACTCTCAAATACTGTACCCTTTTCTTAGAAAAATGGTTGAAAAAAGTACCGGCTTTAGAAATCTTTAACCTTATTTTTTTTGATCCAAACCTCATTTAGGCAAAAACTGGACAGAGATAACCAGTAGCATCCAGAAAATTTAAGCAAAAATCTCTCCTCCTCACTTCCATTTAGCTACTAGCTGAAGTACATTCCAAAGTACCCAGAATGATAATTTGAAAACCTGTTCCAAAGACAACATTATCTGTAGTAAAGATTTTTAAAGTAATCAGAAAAAAGTTTTGAAAATGACCATTCCAATTCCTTTTGAAGCTTTCCAATTAGAAAAAGTAAAAAATCATTTAATAAAAACTGTTTATTTAAAGTAGGGATACATTTAATACTTGGAGTGTGGCAGCTAAATTCAACCAATATACCCTCATTTAAAAAATAACTGCAATTATTTTCAAGTAATTAAAATAAATTAAACAAATATAGGAGGCCCACAAAAAAAATGTAGCCAAAAGATACTTTCTTTGACAAGCTAGCAACGTGGCTTGCTTTAGGGCTGAAAAGCAGCAATATACCTTGCCTGTCCAGTGATATTAATAGAAAAATATGTTTATTAACTGGTTAGAAGGATTTGCAGATCCAGTGTAGAAGCAGGTAAGGGTGGAAATGGGGAAAGGACGGAGAGATACAACAGGAGAGGACAGGAGAGTCCCAGCGTCAATAAATTCGAGCCTATAATGGCTCATGTACTCTTCAGAAAACCCTAAAGTAACTAACATAGTGGATTTAGTTTAGCACTTCTTATTCAAGCTGTCTTACAAGTACTTTTATCATTACTTTAAAAATTTGATATTCCAAACACTGGGGGGAATCTTATGCTATTTACACCCACCTCCTCCCTTAATCTTCAATATCTAATCTTTCTACAGCAATCTGAACTAGTAAACATGAAATTGTAAAACAAACACACAAAAACAAACAAAGGAAAACACCACACAAATTTTCATTAAAATTCTATTGTTTTGAAATCCATTTTCTGCTGATAAATAGCAGCAGAACTCGCTAACTCTTTGGCATCTTTATGAAGACAATATATCAAAAAAACTTGTGTTACGCATAAAAATAACATCAGTCACCCCATGTTTTCTGATTCCTTCTTAGAACTGATAGAAACCATGACATTAAAAAATTCTGATCTGACAGAACTCAGGAATGAAAACCTTAAATGGAAAGTTATTCAAGTTATTTGATTAATTTAGCAAATTCTCTTAAAACAACTTAAACAACTCTTAAGACAACTTTCAACTATTTTTGGAAACTGCGCTTGATACCGTATCAAATCAACATGAATTTGTCATTATATTCAGATATCCAGAAAACTTAGTGAAAGAAAACATAAACATACTAAGATTAAAGATAATATTTAAAACCACAGATTCTGTGACTACTGTGAGGTCACCTCCCAAAATGTCACAGTGCATGCTAATCAAATCCTTTGCATTACTGCCATTGCTGCATACAATGAAGTCAGAAAAATGTACTTGCAACAATAACCTCTTCATGAAGATTTCCATCATGAGACTGTCAAACTATAGAGTATAACAATTTCCAGTAATCAGGTTTAATCAAGCTAGACAAAAATGTCATCACATGCTACATCTCCAAGACCTGGAATCCTGGCTTCCTTAACACTGTCCTACTGACCCCAGGAAATTCCACTACAGCAATCGTATGTTCTCATTGGCAAAAGAAAAATGCAGCAGCACACCCAAGCTACACTCCTTCCAAGATCCATGCATCAATAATGATTTCAAATGAAACATCAGCTTTTCAGAATTTAATTACAGAGAAGCATAATCATAAGTTTTATACATTTCTGGCTGTTTTAGTCAGCAGAACTGTTGCCTAGTAGACATATAGAAAAGCCTGCTGTTCCCATGTGACAACAAGACTTAACATAAAGATGACAAGTGTCTAATAAAACTGTGATATGAAGGGAAAAAAAAAAAAATCTTTATATAGCCTACAGATCTTTTCTTTGAAAAATTTATTTTTAAAATAAAACCTATTAGCTGACGCATTTCAGAATTTTAAAATTTCTTTTTTGCATTTGAAAACTGATCTTCTCCTTGGAGCAAGATTATTTAATCTCTGCCTCAAACTTGCAATAAAAGTACTAATTGCTAACTAACACATCAAAACAGTAAATTGAAATTGCGGCTTTATTCACAAATGTGGTTTTTTGTTCTCACAATACCAATGACGATTTACAAGTTTCAGTGTTTTCTACAGATTATTTACTTAAGTAAAAATTATTAAAAAATATGATAGCAGATGCAGCTTTACATTCATGAACTTCTCAGATCAGAAGTCAGAAACTACAGGTAAGAAAAAAGATTTAATTTCAGTCTTCCAAAACTTAGCATGTTTTTGAAAGAAAGTGATCATTTATTATTTGTACATATAAGAGTTTATCTCCAGACCGGCAGACATTAAAGCATTTGTGCTTTATGCATCTAAATTAGAGACAAAATTAGAAAATTACCTCACTGTACAGTTTGCAGAGAGGAACTGCAGAAGCTCCTAACTCTTGTCTGTTTTCATTTGATGTTAAAAGAACCCTTATTTATAACAAAGCAGCTCAAAAGTCTTACCTGAGTCTGCTTCATTGCCCGCTCCATTCTGCGGATACTTCCTTTCTCAAGCTTGGTCCGAAGGAGTAAGGCTGACGTCTGAATGGCCCAGAACTTCGGCTGAGAGAGCAAGCACTGCAGAGAAAAATAACATATTTTCATTATTTCATTTTAAAAAGACACTGAAGATAGTAAAGTTTTTAAGTCTTCTCAAGCATGACTGCTGTTCCCTATTCTGAAAGTCAAATACATGGTTGTACTTACTTGATGACTCAAAGACTTTACAGATTACCTTAATCTATTTCCAATATAGAACATCGCCATCAAAACTATTTTCTCCTTCTCAGCTACTGCAGCACTGTGTGTACATGTACCCACATGGTGCATACACCAAACTGCACAAATTAAAATGGCTACTCAGAACAAAAGAAAAATAAAGAATTTGGTACTGAGCAGTCTAGCTCAGCCTTCTCCACACCTGCATACTGGATAGTTGTAGACAGCAGCAGGGATCCTACTTCTTAAGGCTGAACAAAAACAGTTCTTTCTTGCCTCTCCTCATACGCAAGGTGCTCCAATGCCTGCATTAACAGCACCTCCACATTAAATAGGCTGAAACTGCTAAGAATCTGAAGAATATTAATTAGTTTAGAATTTGCCATGACTTGAGAATAACAGGAAGATTTATTGATGTGTAGAGGATGTATAGGGAATACAGAATAATCTAGGTAAAAAGGTTTCCTAAAGGAAAACATAGTAGGTTATCACATGGAATGCCCTGCCCTGATGCCAGGACCTTGGTGTCAGTATCCAACCACTGATTTTTAGGTAAGCCCAATAAGAGATATGTAGCCAATACAGCTTTGATATCCCTTAATAAAGTACAGACTGCCTGGATTCTTTCCAATATGGTTTCAGACACAGTATATCATTTTTCTGTTAGATATTCACTTAGAAAGGGGAGACAGCAGGAAAACTTCCTTGCTAATTTTATTGACACTACAAATATGATCCAGGTTCTCTGAGAAAACAGATTTGTCTATAAGTATTTGTAGACTGGAGAAAAAGCCCCAGTGGTTTTATTCTTTTCTATCCGAGATCTCCCAAAGCATTAACAAGTATACTTTCCTGGTGGTTTGTGTGAAATGCCTGACAAATTTCTGTCATATTGTAATCTATCTGTTTCTCTTTTCCCTAGCGTTTTCACAGGAAATGAAGCAGAAAGAAACAAGCTGAAGCAAATTCTCTCCTAGCAAAACTACAATGGGGAGAGAAGCGACAGCAAATGAAAGCATAAATGAAAGCAGTACAAATGCACGTACGGCCACCAAGCACTTCAACATCATCTGATCCTCCCTTTTGACCAACAATCTCTACACTGATTCTTTCATGACTTCTACTCAGTATAACATTAAGAAGTACCCAAAGGCTTCTATACTGTCCTTTACATGGTGAGGACCTGGAAGTACTAGGGGAACGTAATCGCAATGTTCTATATTCTGCATACTTTCAAGTGCCCTTTTACAAATTAATTATGATCACTAAATCTATTAAGTAGCCCAAATCCTAGTTCTGAGAGCTCATCTTCCTCCTGTTTCACCACAGGAATTTCAGTCTACCACCTATTTCTGTTTGGTCTTAAGACAAACCCTCTTGCAGGACACAAGCAAGTCGTTGCTAAGAGAGGACCTTGGTTTCTGAATTTATTATTCAGTGGCTATTCCAGGTGGCTGCTAAAAAAAAAATAAATCTTTAGGTATTATTAGGGCAAACACTTGAACGAGGTTTGCTTTAGCTTAAAATCTTCCTTTATAAGAAAGGTTACCCTTTCCCCCATTTTCTCAACTACTGGTATTCTGTCATATTAATTTATTTTTTATTTACAAGGGATTTTTTCTCTGCTACATGGTGGTAGATACTAGTATTTATTTTTCAAATGAACACAACATCTCTCAAAAGAATAATGAAAACTTAAGGGTGTGACTATAATGCTCCTAAAGATATTTTCAGGTCCAATTACAGCCCTTGCTTGGCATTAGAGGACTTGTCTCAACACTCTGGTTCACCTTAGCAACTGGCACAAGCAGAACATAGCACAAAGCCTGTGTCCATGCCATCCAGCTCTGCAAGACAACCGGCAGCTCAGGAAAGCCTCTCCTCTGCCTCTGTGTATACCTCCTACACCACTGCCTAGGTAGTGGTTTAAGCAATCATGTTGTTTGAGGTGCGTACAAAGACAGATGGGGAGGGAGGAGAAGTGAAGAAAGAGAGGTAGAGATAAGTATGTTTCACTGCTCTGCAGGAGCAATGACAGTCTTGAGTAACAATCCTGCTTTTTAAAGGTATTCATAAAATAAAATGTAAGGTATACCTGCTATACAACTACAGAAGAAAAAATTAAATTCTCTAACAGTTTTATTGATATAAAAAAGCACTGCATAGGACAATGAGAAGCAGGCCTATTTCTCAGTTCAGAAACATTTGTAATTTATACAGTCCTGTGCCAGAACTCAAATGCTCACCTGTTCATTGCCTACTTGTAATGTTTAAAGCACCACAGATAAAAAATAATACATGTATAAAGGCCACAAATGTTTATACTCAAGGGCTGTAAAGAATAATTTCAGAACATGCATCCATAGCTGTTAAGTAAGCTTTAAACTTCTACCCAAAATCTCCATATATTCTAGATAATAGGTATTTCCTTGTAAGTCTGAAAGCTTTGTATTTTCACCTGAAGCTAAATCTAGACTTCATTGATGAGACTATAGGTTAAAATAAAACATCTAGGAAAAAGAAAAACTAAATCAAGTTTATGCAAGTTTTGTCAACATATCTGAAAGTTTATCGTACTGTACCAAAGGCAGCTAAGAAAATTAACAAAAGAATTCCAAAACAAAAACACTACTGAGAATCTTCACAAGTCATCTTTGTTCTTACTTTAGGGAAAGAACAATAAATTAAAAGAAAAACAGGAAAATTAGATGGGGTGAGAAGAAAGGGAAGAAGGTTATGCAACATTTTCTGCACTGAATTAAAAGTTTTCACATGGGAAAACTCATTTCTCCAATTCTTCCCCATATTTTTTCTTACAAACAAGAACCCTTTATATCGTTCTTACCCACCATATCGAAGTGCAAAAAGGAGACTACCAAAATATTACACAAAACATTATATTTCGTTCAATATATCCTCCTTATATGACACTGAAATGAAACAACATGATCCTCAAAGTCTTAATAACAAAGTAGCTCATTATTGTACACCACCTTTATAATATCCCCAGTACTATGTGAGAACAAAATGGCAAGTAATATCTGAATTTTAAGATAGGTGCACATTACTAATAACACCCAGATCAAACCGAGCCACATGACTTCTGCCAGACCCAGTCTAACTCCTGGGTACCATTAATGAATGATTCGGCTTCATCATTGTTCAGAATTTAACCTAGGTATGATGCACTCTCTCATCACTCTAATAACTTTCTATTAGAGAAACAAATGTACCTGTGTACTATTTAAGAACTTACCATGTGTGGTTTTAAGGAAACTACACACAGAGAAAGCAGTCTGCAGCTTAAAAATCAAGAATGTAATATATTCAAGATAAAACAAAGATGTTAACCAAAGAACCCTGGGAAAGCTGGGACACCCAGGAAAGCATTACACAATACTGTAAGATGTTCAACCGACAACCCAAACCAAACCAAAGTCTTCCGAAGGGCAGATGAATAAGACTATCAGTCAGCCATGACTTATAATAGGTATAGGTTACTTAGAGCAACTCTTCTGCATTACTCCATCTGTGTATTAGACATGCTTGACAAGCTGGAACAGGTAAAGATGATCCTTGTTAACTGCAGCTCTAAATAATATGAATATTTTCTGATTTTTCCTTATTATAAATCTATGCTTTAAGTAAGACCATTCTTTTATTCTTGTACCTTGCTCACTGTTAAACTATCAGTAGCCTAGCAAACTACTATGGATTGCTATGATGGAGCTAGTAACACATCAAAACAGTAAATTGAAAGTGGACTTTCAAACTCTGAGCAGTTTTAATAGCAACCAGTTGTGGAATTCCCAAGAGTTTGCACATCATTCCATTGCTGAACCAAAAATATTCTCCTTCCAGGACGTGGTGAAATGACCTACTTGAAGGCACAGGCAGGAGGCACCCTGAAACTTGCTCTGTTTCTCTGTCATCCCCTCCAAAGAAATGGCCCTTAGTTTAGATTCACTCAGGTATTTGCCAACATATTTTAACAAACAAACAGAAAACGCTGGGAGGGATTTAGAAAAAAAGGAAAAAAAAAATAAATTAAAAATCCCTTCCTAGTTTCTTTTCATTACCAATTTCAGTTCACATACTTCAGCTTTGTGGTTTGCTTTTCCAAAAAGCCACACATAATTAAGATTTCCAAATTACTTATGTGGATTAATTCATGTCTATTTTATCCTCAGTCTTCCTTCATATAACCAAGTATATAATTATATGATTGTTTTCATGAATTCATTCAGATAATTAACATAATTCATTATAACCAAAGGTAAAATGACAACCTTATAACTCATCCTATGCTTCTCTGTAAGATGACAAAATACTGTGGCTTCTTTTGAACATCCTATATTGTGCACAGTAGTTGGGTGAGTACATCAAAAAAAATAGTTGGAGGCATATGACTGAGGCACATACAGGCAAAATTCTTGCTTCTTGCAGTTGCTTTGCAGACATATCTGTTATCTCTGGTGAAGGACTGAAAGTTACATTACAAGTGCTTAATTTGTTTTTAAGCATACAGCAAAAGATTCTTTGACATAAAAAGTTCTATGGAATTCAGTCCTAAGAAACAAGACAAGAAAATTAGTACAAGACTAGGGGAAAATTGATTTTTTTTTTTCCCCCATAGTCTCATCCAAATAATCTGATGCTTAAATTTCTGTGTAACTAAATTAAGTTTTTATTTTTAAAAAAGTCATGTTCAAATGATATTTATTTAACTTCTTTTTTTTTTTTTTTTTTTTTTTTAAGTTTCTCCTAGTACTACTGAACTGGTGACAAAAAAGGTGAAATGAAAGAGAATTAAAAATAATTGACTTGCGGAAAAACCTGAAATATGCTACTTTATTGTGGAAGTTTCTTTAAATTCAATCTACATATTTCCAACAGAATATTTTATAAAATATACTCCTTGGAACTCTGAAAAAAAGTAGGCACAGGAAACTTTGTAAACGCAGATGATTTCCAGTAGTACTGGCAGCTTCTGGTTGAAATGGGATTTGTAACTTTAAAGAGCAATTCTATTAGAACTCTGTGAGGTAAAATAAAGTACCTTTGTGACTAAGTGGTTTCCAATACCAGCGCTTTTTTTTTTTTTTTTAATGTGGTACTGAAAAGCATAAATATCAAGAGGATAAGAAAAATACTAGATTTCTAGTTACAATTAAGCAGTAGAACCATGGCTTGGCAACAAAACAAGCCAGTCAATATGACTACTTATTGCTTTTCTGCTTGGTGTGTGAACGTGTAAAAATTTCCTCTTTGCTGAAACAAAGAAAGTAGCTTCTCTGTTCAAATCCAGCATACATAACAGTTCTGTTGTACATGCCCATCCCAAAGATTTAAAAATAAATGACAAAAGACGATCTGATTACATATCATCACCAGCGTGCACATAATGCTGAGGTTTCACAGACCTTAAATGCTTGCTGGTAGTGTTTTTTATTCTTATCACAACACTCAAAAGTGTACTAACCCTTCAGTGACCAGAAATTGAAAGGAAACCACACTTACTATGCACATACATAAAATCTCAAAATATAACAAATACACAACTAAAATACATTACTGTTTTCTAAATAGGCAAAAGGTATTTAACTGGACAAGAAGTAGTATTTGATGTTTAAGCTGATTTAGACATATATGTCAAAGGGTTGTTTTTAAACACAGAATGCTGTTCTTCTGGTGAATATGTTTTAATGCAAAAAAGTTGCTTATCAACCACCTAAAGGAACTGCTATCTCCTTTTACCCATATTTAAAGTTTGTATTTCACACTTATCACAGTACACATACTCTGTATTCTCAGAAATGAAGATGCTAATAAACTTAAAAATACACTTAGAATCACAGAACACTGAATAACAATTGGAATAAACAGGTTTTTTTGTCTTTGATCCACCACTGTTCTCAGTTCAATACAACCCCAAGATTTTTTTCTCTTTTTATTTCTCATCATGGTACTACACACAGAATCTCTCTATCATTACATACCATTCACATTGTTATATATAATGATACATAATTTTTTAATGTAAATATCTATATGTGTGATTATATAATTGTGTTAAAATTGAACCCTTAAACTAAAATGTGTATCTGTAAATCCCCATCTCATTCATCCCAGACCAAGACCAAACACGATCATTTTTGAGAGGTTATGGTTTTTTCATACTAACAAGGGAGCTCCTCTGGTCTCTTCATAAACCATGAGTTTATTAAAATTGATTAATCTGAAGTTCAGATGGAAACAACTCTCATTCCTATATATACATATATATATAATATATAATACTTCTATCCCTCTGAGAGTATCACCCTAACACATGACAACTCTTCTTTAGGTTCAAAATGCAAACAAAACTTGACATAAAAAAAAAAAAAATCTACAGTGAATTGGAACAAAACACAATATGTCAAATTGAAGCCTACAGACTTCACTGCTTGCACATGAGAAGTTATACTAATGGATTCTGCAGAACAATCCTCCATTTATGTAACACATCATGACTACATGACAGTTCTGAACAAACCACAGTGGTTAACTTGGGAAAAAAAGATTAGGATGCTGAATCAAATGATTTCAAATCGTCTTCTCATTGCAGCTTCTGTCAGCTATAACCACTGGCACTGCAGACATTCCCAAACAATAATTTTGGAATTTACACCACTAATCAGGGAGGTAACTTGAGCACCTATAAATCCCTCTCCTTCCTAAGCATTTTCAACAAGAAATATGTGACGTTTGACTGCATGTGTCAATAGTTAGATACGACCTACTAATCTGAAAAAACAAATTTGGGGCATCTGTTCAAGACAGCACACCTTCAGATAAATAAACTGTTAATCTTTAGAAACATTAGGATTGCTTTAGGCACAAGCAATTAGAAGATGTAAGGCTGCATATTCTCCAGTCACATTTTATTAGCTATGAACACCTTCATATTTTCTAAGGCCCAACAAGAACAAAAATTACATTAGGATTTCACTCCAGATGATTCTTGTTACAACCTGACAAATTCTAATCCTGTTTGGCATAATTATGCCCTTGGAAAGCAACACAAACAAAATGATGGACACAAACAAGGAAAACAGTATTTTCATGCCCTGAGAATGCAAGGCTTCCACAAACCTTGTGACAGCGGATATATTTAGTGGTTAGCAGGTAGAAAGGCAGAGAAGAAAAGATAGTCTGTAATTCACCCAGTAAGTCTTGTTCCTAGCATGGACTAGCCAACAGACTAAGTAGATGACACTTTCTTTCTTTTTTTTTTAAAGATCTGAACAGAAGCAATACTTGCATTAGTGTGTATTCTACTCTATGTGCCTCTCTCCTCCTCAAGGTCAAAAGTATTGCTCAGACATCAAACAAACATCAAAGGCCCATCAAAACCTATGTTGTATATGGCTTGATGCATCTGTTTAATTTCACACTATCACTAAACATTGAAATTTATTCTACACTTATGTAAGGGTGATTTGGACTGGAAAATAAAAATATTACCAATTTATCCTGCAAATTAAAAGTATATATACATCAATACAAAAGAAACTGCTTTCAAAATTTCTGTTTTTTCCCATTAAATGGACAGTAATTTTAACTAGCAATGGGCCACATCTATTTCCATATGGCTTTGACAACCATAATTTTTTTAAAAGAAAAACAAACCCAACAATATACTAAGTCTTTGGAGTTAGAGACTACTAATTGATCAAACAGTCTTAAGGCAAAACTATGAAGACAAGGATAATTTAAATTTTCTTTGTAAACACTGCAACTTATACCATACACTTAAAATGAATTCTATTTCAGGCATTATTCCAAGTCCTGTGTTAGTGTTTCTTTTTCAGTGTTGCATGGGGAAAACGTGTTATTACTCGGTCAGGTCTTAAACATTTTCTTGCCTGACTCTTTCTAATATAAATTCTACATGGCACCTTTAGAGTATTAAGCCAAGACCTTTGCACTGTAACAAGAAAACTAAAAATTATAAAATGTTTGAGCTTGTATGACATGCATTAGCAAAAGTTCTGTATTTTCCTTTATTAGGTCTTTCATTGATTTTAGTGAGTTGTTACATCAAGACAGCACATTAGAGAGTCAATCATATGGTAACTTATGATTTTTTTTAAGGTCTCTTCAAATTACCATAATTTAAGCGCTGTGTTTTTAGATGAATTGTGTCTGTCAGTTAGGTAAACCAGAGAGACAGGCAGAAATCCTGGAAGTACTAAAGTGACAAAGGAGAAGATTTACTTTCCCACACTGGCTGAGACATCAGTATGTGCACAGTGCCATCTTTCAGTACTACTTTAATATATATTCCATATATATTTCAGAAGGTTTAGACCACACATTCAGCATATTTTTTTCCAAAGTCTAAAGCTATTCACTCAACTGTATGACAAGCGTTTATTTTGGTCTATAAAACTAATCCTGGGGCTGTGCGACTAAAATAGCTTTTCACTGCAACAGGTGTTCACTGATCATGAGCAGAGCTGGGCTTAAAGCTCTTAGCCACAGCCATTAGAAATACCTCTTGGTGTTAAAAAGTCAAGAGCAAGGCCAAAACACCATCAGTGATTTGCACCAAGGGACCAGTTTAATTAGAATGGTATTTTTAAAACTTTGTCTAATCTTGTCTGGTAGCCTCGGCACTCAAGTTGTAACATTATAACACTGCAAATACACAGTACCTTTTGTTGAATTTGACTGCTAACCCAAGAAGACATTATCTGATATTTTTGCATTTTTGTATACTTCCATGTGTTTGAATGAGATTCTTTCACATATATACTTTCACAGTCTTGGATAATTGAATGCATTTGAAAGAAAATATTAGTTCTGTTTAAAATTAGATATATGTACATGCACACACCAGACAGTTTCTTTTTCCCCCTCATCTGACACTATGAAGAGTCGTTACAAGCTTCTTTGTTCTCTGCCCACACTTTATAAAGCAAAATATATACAATATTATTATATGCAATAAAATATATGTTAAAACCTTTTGGTTAAACAGTTTATTATTTAGACTGTATTAGACTGATTTAGAAATGAATGCTAGACTCAATGTAGTAGAAATTACATTGAACTTACCTAAATGCAATTTCAGGTTCTTACGCACCTCATTTACTCTCAGTTTGCAAGTGACTGACACTCTCTGAAATTTATCATATCTGGAATTTATCATATCTGAAGGTACATTAAATACAATGTAAGAGTTACTCAGTAGCTGGCTTAATCAATTCAAAAGCTAAAACGGAAGACTGGAATAAATCATCTTCTCACAAGACTTAAAAAATATTCCATTAATGTAAACAAGAAGGCTAATGTCATTTCACTTTAACTGTATTTTCCACAGCTTTATTTTTTACTTCACTCAAATAGTTTTCTGTAGCAAATGGGTAGCTCTTGGTAACATCCACCCAAAGGAATCCTCATATTCCATCCTGTTTATCATTCTAAATATATTTCCCCTCCATGGCACTGGTTTCAAGCAGTAACTCTTACTCCTTCTGATATCTACCTTGCAAAGAACAGTTTCTGTGCACTCATTTATGCTAGGTCAGCTTGGAAATTGTGCTAGCTCTTATGCCATTTCTGTAGTACCTAGGACTTCAAGGAATAAAAAAATCAGGCAGGAAACCTTGGAAGTTAGTCCCCTTGAGTCTTCTTACACAAGCAGCGATGACAGGAAGGTTCCCTAAAAACACCATTTTGAACAAGTATCAACCTTAGGGGCTCCCTGAGAAAGCCTCTTAGTTTCCATTGACTTCATGAAGGAAACTAGGTTCCTAGCTTATGCACATCAGTTAGATGCCCAACTGAGGTGCTTACTGCCAAGGAATCCTCTAGAGAGGTTCTCAATAATTTTATTGTATCTTCCAGTCTCAAATCTCATTTGGTTCCCCTGGGTTTGTTGTGGGGCTGCAGACACCTTTGGAATGACTGTTTCATCTGGGTGATGGAAAAGACATGCTCTAAACCAGACTTTCTCTACAGACCACAGATTTCAAAGTAAAAAAAACTTAAGGTGGACTTCACATCCTGCTATAGTTTTTAACTCAAGGCAAGGACCAAGTTGAGAAACATATTAAGTGTTTGCACAGATTTTATCAGTTTCAGTATTATATAAGCTGGTATACTAGCAACAAATGTAAGGGAGTACGAACCAGTCGTCCCATTACTAAAGTGAACTCTCTCTTTAAAAAGATCAAAACACCCCATTGTGTACAACTCTTCTTAATTTCCTCTAAAGACAATTAATCATATTTCTGGAGACAGCACTATAAAAGCCAGCCAAAGAAAGTCAAGAATAACATGCATTAAAAGGACTACACACTGTGTCTTTTCACTGAAGCTATTGGAAAGGAGTATTGAAAACAGAATCATGAGTGGGGTTTAGTTCACAAAATAAATGCATCTGCTAATTTCATAAGTTCAACTCTGCCAAAACATTGCAAAGACTAGAATTTGTTATTTGCAAAGACTACAATCTGTTATCTGCTTAAAGATACTGTGTTACTAGCCTCATGACAAGTATCAAGACACTTCAGCTACCTCTTCTACCTACCCTTAAAAGAAAGCATTCTTTGTTGAAAAAAACCCAACACAGCTGCTTCTCAGCAACAGAGTAACATTACCCCATATTCACCAGCATCTTTCTCCTTTGCTCAGTCAATACAGAGACTCATTGTACTCAGATGACAAAATGGCTAGAAGTCTTGATGGGGAAAAAGGATGACTTACCAAAAGAAAATAGCCTCAGACTTTACAGCTTGTTTGTTCCTCTTGTTTTCTCTAGCAAAGGTAACATAGGTAACATTCAGGTAAAATGAGGCTGCCTTAATTCTGGTCTTGGTTCTAGTAAGTATCACAGAATCACAGAATGTTAGGGATTGGAAGGGACCTCAAAAGATCATCTAGTCCAACCCCCCTGCTAGAGCAGGAACACCTAGGTCAGGTCACACAGGAACATATCCAGGGTGGGTTTTGAATGTCTCCTTAGTTAGGAAGTTAGGAGAACATCTAACTTCCCTTTCTATTCTTCATGAACATCACATTTAAAACTTGAAGTCATTCCTAAGCCAGCCCTCCTCTGCAGTGAATTTTATTTTATTTTTTAAGGACAGGGAGTGAAAAAAACATACGAAAGATCTATATCTGCTGCTTTTACTAACAGATACAAATATGTTGTTCTGTAAATCCTGCACCTTTCTTTTTTCCTCCTGCTTCCATGTACTGCTCCTCACATACAGAAAGAATACCCATCAAAACAGCTCTCTTTTCCTCTCCTCAAGTACACTTTTCAGTAGTGTACAGGGAAATGGGTAAATATTTGTTAGAACAATATTCATGTCCAAAGCTCTGCCTGTATCTGTTTCTTCTTCTTCCTGCTATAGTCTTTATATCTTCTGAATACACACCGAGAATTTCATGAGCTTTCTCTTAAGTTGGATGTTTCTACATTTTTTTCTTGGAAAATCTCCCATCTGACTCCATAACCCTGTGACTCAGAAATATGCTAATATTGTCTGTATTAAGAAAATGAAATTAAAGGGTTTTTTTTGATGCAGACATAGGCATACCGGAATTTGATCTCTAGTCAGAAGTAGAAGAAACACAAGCACGCGATGACTGTATCTTTCCAGCTAGCTGTGAATGTAGCTCTGCAGATAAAACTGAAATGGCGGCCTAGTGTCCCCTACGTTATACACTTCAGAGAGAAAAAGGTCCCACTTGCAAGAGAAGCCTCATACATTCCAGAGAAAAAGCTACATGAAAGGAGTACAAAGATTTACACTTACTGAGGAATTTTCAGTGGAAACAACAAAAGACGCACAGAAAGCTTTGGATTTAAACGTAACAGAAATACAGAAAAGCAAGGTCACATTAGCTTGTATGGAACAAAAATAAAACAAGAAGTAGTGAACTATAAACACAATTCTTTGATTCTGCATAACACAGTCTGTTATTTAACTTGCATGCATGCAGGTACGTAACTTTCAGAGAGACCTATGGAAGAAACAAAAATCACAATTCAAAGTCATTTTAGACACATTGGGAAAATCAACCCAAATCAGGTTCTGCTAGGAAAATGTTTTAATAGTTTTTTCCCTCTTAGGATTTTTTTACTTTCTAATAATAGTACAAAGGTATTATCTGAGTATCAAATTATTTGTTCAGCTCTACTTATACATCCAAAACGCAGATCTATACCGGATGACTAAAATTACTTAAATTTTCTTCTACATTAACAGGCATCAGTGGGCTGATATTTAGCAAGTTCCTAAGAGCTTAACGCTCAGCAATGATACTAAGTGGTATACATATTGTATCCTCTTGTAAGAGATAAAAAAATAATTTTTCATGCTGCTGCTTAAGCTGGTTTTGAGGTTGTATTTTGGTTTGTTTTTTCTTTACAGTTTGAGAGACTATTTAAGTTCAGAAGTAAGTTTTCCTTGGAGGTTCTCAATTAATTTTTTTTTAGGAGAAAGAAGAAACTAGAGAAGAAAAGGAAATGTCACGAAGAAAGAATATACTGTTTTATTTAAAGGAATCTGCTTTCAATGACTAGCAAAGGGTAAACCACATAAGATATGGCTGCTATTTTCACTTAGAATGGAGTCCAGCCACATTTCTGACACTCGCTGTGTTGCGCCAAACATATCACTTATTCTCTGTTACGCTGAAAACAACTTCAGCCAGATCTGACTGTAGTAGCATTGTCTTTTTCAGGTCTGTGGTTTGGACTTACTCCTGAAACAGCCTAAGTACAGCCTTCCACACCACATCACAGTTCTGCACTTATTTCCCTAGGCCCAATCTCAACAGTAATAAATTAAGTTTTTGGATTTAAAAGACTAGACTTTAACTCTTTGGTACCAGTGATAAGGGTTTCCCTCGGTATTAAACAACAGTGAATTTCTCGTTTTAACTGCACAGCCTCAGGAATTTCACCATCTATGCCAAAGTTCTGAACACATCATGTGCTTTTTTGATAATATCCTGAAAAATAGAAAAGCACATTAAAGAAACGGCTCTCTGCACAGGTAATAAATCAGTGAATTTGGTTTGAGAATGGCTAGATATCATACCTTAAAGAGAGATAGTTTCAGGACTATATACACTGGTACATGCTGTCTGAGGACTTGCAACCTCAAGATAAACAAAGCAATGACTTAAAAAAGAGTGAAAGAGATAAAATGGGTGCCACAGAGAGTATTTTCTAACTTGTTACATACAGATCAGCCAAGTGGGAGAAGACACATGTCCTAGCCCCTGCTAGGCATTCCCTTGGAAACTACCACAGTAGGCTCTTAAATCCCCTGCCATGCTTGTTCCACCCCACCCTCAGCCTTGCCTCTTCTCTGGCAAGAAGCATTTTTGGAACTAATAGTTCTATAGGTTAACTCATCCTCTGCTGATTGAAATTTACTCCTCAGGGAGACAGTCAGTTATGACTTTTCATCCTTCCATTTCTGCTACTGCTGGCTGTCATTACAGACAAGAACCATAACTTGGCAACACTTTCTTTAGGTTGATCAACTCTTTCTAAGCTTCCCCCCACCTCCCCCCACTTCATACTTAGCAAAATCCAGGTAAGACATTAAGGTTCCTGTTTCTTTTTTTTCTGGTTCTTTGCATGTTTGAATTATTCAGGGCAAACTCAGTGTTTGCATCACTCTGGACCACTGGAAAAATCCTTTACGCCCAGCAGATCCTGCATCCTTATGCAACTGCCCCAGGGTGGTGGGATTTGCCTGTTCCGCCTTCCTCCTCACATTTGTGAGTTCATGACTATGTTTTTCCCATCACTATGTTTTTTTCTATAGACTGCTTTATTTGGTCTATCAATACCCTCTGGAAATATACTGCTTTATATACTGCTGCTATCCGACGCAGCATAGATTCTTACCCTAACAGAAACTTTTATCTTTACTTTTGCAATGATAACTTCAGGACAAATATCCATTTACAATAATAATCCCCTAAATACCTTAAGTGAGTATCATTTGCAGGAAGAGAATGTAGGGTAGTAAAACTACTGGTTCGCGGACAGATATGGAGCACAACCATGAACTTATACAATGCAATGGAGCCTTAAAAGCTGCCTTCACATCCTCAGTAAAAGGCTTAAAATTACGTTCTTGAAAAGAACCAATTTAAATGTTTTCATAATTTCAAAACTTTAAGATTAGTCAATGGCACAACAAGAATACTTTAACAGTTGCATATACTTCCTACATTATAAAAATGCCATTTGTGAGCCCATCTTATAATGACATTAACTAGTCAAAATCAGCAATTGCATTTTTTTTCTGTAACAGGAACAGCCAAAAAAATTCAGAATTACATGCTTAAACCAGTGGTTTATAGTAAGACTTTACTGTTAAGCTATGTCAGAACAAAATATAGAGTTTTGATAAAACATCTTTACAACCTTCAGACTGCAAGAACAGCTGTCTTTAGAAGAACAACGAGGCACAGCAGAGGGAAAATCCACACAATGCCAGACAGGACTCTACAGGGAATGTGTCATACCTGGTTTTCCCCTGTTTTGAATGCCAGCATCCACCACAGGAATTCTGTCTACAACAGTCTCTACTACTCAGCAGTCTACATATTGCAATACTTGGTGTTCACAAGTAAGTGTAACATGTTGAATACAAGAGGCATACCTCAATTACTGTTTGGTGGGCTAAGTGGCAAGGTCAAAGTCTGGAGATGACAGTTTCAATAAGAGTTCTAGGACAATCTTGGCAGTTTCCCAGGAAAGAGAATATTAACAAGCCTCAACGTCCATTAAAAAATATTTGATTTCTGATTTCTTCCAGGTCCTGACTTCACCAGTGCAAGTATTCTGTCTCTCTAAATAGCTAGTGTTCCCTTTAGAAGCAATAGGATCAAGCTTCTGGAGGTCACCAGGAGCCTGGCTTTAAACCTTATGTGCAAAAGTTTAGTTTCCAGGAGCAAAACAAAGCTGCAGCCACCTTCCTTTCAGAGACTGAAGACACAACAGTCCTGAAAGACGACTAATTCCTTAAGCAGCAACCAAAAGCGAGGAAGGAAAGGAATAAAAATACAGTCAGAAACATGTGAGAAAGAAACAGAATTAGGGAAGACGAGAGCAAGAGTCAAAGTAAGATAACCAGGAGGTGAGAGCTGACAAAGGAGGGCTAAGGGGAATATGAGTAAACAAAAAGGGAAGCTGACATGGGCACAAGTGACTAATACTGAAAAAAAAAATGAGTGAGAGATTGCTGGGGAGCATGAAAGAAAATCCTGTCTTGGTGGGCAAAAGTGAGTAACGTTCCTAAACCTGACAGCTGCATAGAGAGAAGCTATACTCTGAATACATTTATTACAGATCAAAGGCAATGTCTGGGATGTGCTTAGACTTGAAAGAAGTTAAAAGCATGAGCTGTAATGGATTAAGATTCAAACATGGCAGTCTAGCACTTGTCCAGTTGTATTACGCACATAAATAACGGCAGTTATCAAAATAACAGTGAAAACTGGATTAAGAATCATAGAATAGTTTGGGTTGGAAGGGACCTTTAAAAGTCATCTAGTCCAACCCCCTGCTGTGGGCAGGGACATCTTCATCTAGATCAGGTTGCTCAGAGCCTCATCCAACCTGACCTTGAATGTTTCCAGAGATGGGGCATCTACCACCTCTCTGGGCAACCTGTGACAGTGTTCCACCACCCTCTTTGCAAAAAAGTCCTTCCTTATATCTAGTCTGAAGAAGCTATGAGACATTTTCCTTAGACAAACAACGGGCAATCTTTTTAGTTATGCACCTCCAAGCTTCATACTTTCCCAGCTCTGGTAGAGATTAGACACACACATAAATAAATGTTTGCCTACTATTAGATAAGGGAAAGATACAGAATATACAGACAAATAAATACATACACTGCACTTCTTACACAATAAGCTATAGGATGAGAAATAAGGCCTTATTCCAGCAACTAAATGACCTGCTTGCTACTACTAAGACATTAAACAGCTTCAAACCATTGAAGATGTTCAAAAAATAAAAATTTTCTAAACATATTTCCTTCCTTTATTCTAAAACTGAAAGGGTTTCACTGACATATATTAAACGAAAAAGCAGAGAAAACATATTCAGTTTTAGCCAATGGTAAAAACTAAACCAGGTATGATACTAATTTGGGAGAATGCAAATGCATATGCTGTTCCACTCCAAGTGTTGTAATTTTAAAATCAAACATCTCATTTTACAGGGCAGAAGAATCTTTTGCCGTCTATTTACAGAAATCTCTAAAAGTTATTTTCTCTCTCATCTGTTGTCTAGACTAGATAGAAGTCATTGTAGAATGTGTTGGCCAACATATTCTGACAAATGTACTGCAGAAAAATCTAGCTGACACAAGACATGAAGTCTTTCAAGAAAAAGAGCCCAAGCTCCAGTTTAATTAATGAAGACATGCTTAAGGACAATATAGACAAGGCAGTAAAATCTCAAATACGTCAAAATATGCCAGCTAATATCTAGTGTCAGAATTTTTATTTCAGTTCAGAACAGGCCTCAAATCTCAGCTTCACAGATAGAAAAACATTAAATAGTTTAAATATTTTTTTAAAAATTTTTGCAAAATGAAACAAATAGAACATGATACCCTAAAATGTTTTATCAGCATTTATTTGAATAGTCTTCATAACTAACAGCTCTACTCACCATGATTAACGCAGCCAATCCAAACACGTCAAAAGTATTTATGTCATACCATATTATCGTATGTGCGAAACATAAATTATACACAGGAAAAAAAAAGGCTGAATTTTCTCACAGTAATCATCAGACTCATTTATGATATACATTGTATGAACAGTCCACGAAATGAGCTGGCATTGTTTCTATTTCCTGATGCAATGAGCTAACCTTCTTAAATAGAATATGAATCTTTCCCAGTCATGTATTCGCACAACAGGAAATTAGTTTTCATATGGGTCACAAACACTTCAGGCAAATTACCTTATGAAATTTTCTTGCATATTTGATGCTATGAATGATTATAACAAAATAACACTTTGCTTATCAGTATGTAAGTCATCCTAGTAAAAATGTATTTGTGGAAGGAAAAAAAAGAGCGAGTGATGGAGTCTTCTGGCAAAAATACATGCTTTTTTTCCCCCCTTTAGTCATAATGTCCTGTTCAGTACATGATCAGTACTGGAATTCAAGCATTCCACAAATACAAGTAAAATAAAAGTGCATACAACATCCATGAAGATGTATTTAAATCTTTCACAAATTAATACATTTTTAACATCTTAATTTCCGGTCAATAGCACTTGAAAATTCCATTTTACTATTTAAACTTGTTACTTTTAGTAACAGACAGGAAAGGAGTCATTGTAGAAATACAGAACCAGAGCTGCTTTGTCTTTGACCTTCTACACCACGCTTTTCCACAACATATTTAAGCCAACTAACTACTTATACAAGGGTAGCACACTGTGCAAAAACGTATCCAAGATCACCTCTGAACAGAACAAGGTTTACTCAAATGAGGACAGCTACGTATGTAAATAGATATTTTGCTGAATCTAAGCTATAACTGTTTAGGAAAAATTTTCAAAAATAGCTAAGAAATCCCACATGTTTCCCCCTTACATCTCCTTTCACAAGTCTGTGGTTTATAGACTTAGAACTTGATTAAACATCATGTTTTCTCACGAAAATCTTAAACTGACCATCAACAAATCCCCAGAAAAAATTACCAATAAGAAATCCCTTCCAGTAGCTCAGCTACCTAAAACTTCAGGATTAAAAAGACCAAAGGGGAAAAATAAATAAATAAGAAAATCATTGGAGATATTTCATTTTTTTGTTCCTAGTTTCTGAGGAACAGAAAAAGAAATTCATGCAGAAGCAGGGTAAGATAGAATTATTTCTTTACCAAGTTCATCTTGTATTTTTCCCAAAGCAGCTTGAATAGAAAAGCAAGAATTGTCTGTACCTGTTTTTCTTTTTTAAAAAAACAACAACAAACCAGTGACATTTTAGTGATGATAAATGAACCAAAGAATATCAGATTAGCATGCTTCAGACACCTTGGAGGGGAAGAAAAAAATACATACTTCATGATTGCAATTAAGGCCTATGGCATTCTAATCAAACCTACCCTAAATTGTGCAACGTCAAAAAAAAAAATCTGTTACTTTTTCAATATTTTATCCTTAATATAGACCAGAAAGAATGTTTGGTGTGCTGTTCTAAGAAATGTTTTACTTCCATTCCAAACTACAGAACTGATACAATCAGAGAATATTAATCAGTTGCTTAGAGACAGTAGCAAGTGGACCAGCAAACAAGAATTCAACCACCATCATTTTTTCAGATGCTATGGAACAAGCAGTATTAAAGTAATAGAAACATTGGGTTAGGAAAAAAAAAAACAAATGAAGGGACAACACTAAAACTAGGCAGAGGAGATGAGGGCAAGACCTAGGACAGCTAAATAAACTTTAAGAGTAATTCTTCCTCACATACAGTATAAAAATAAAAAAGTAAGTTTACCTGGAAAAAAGGGAGACTTGGTTTTACTCCTTTTTAGTTCATCTGCCCCCTCCACAGCCAAACAGGCAGATCAGTAGAATATAAATCACTACCAAAAAAAAGTGACTGCTAGTACAGATAACATATGAATTGAACTGATCATCAGAATACTGTCAAAAAGGGAATATTAAGCACTACACAGTAGTGAGAATGTCTTATTTCCTTCAGATCATACCTCAGACAGCATTTTGATGAATAGGGGGGCTTAATTTCATCTTCTTGTTGCAATGAAATCTTTCTTACTGAAGTAAACTATTATAAGTGGTGAAGGACACAAGAGGGGGAAGGGAAGCCTGTGACATGTCAACTGGCTGTCAAGAGATGTTGCTAGAAAAAAATAAGTGAGCTGCTGATAGATACAGAGGAAGGAGGAAGTGGAGAAGAAAGGCTGCTGTGGGAAAAAATGTTACTAACTGTCATCAAATTCGCCTGCTCAACTTCTCAAACCTTCAGACAAGCAGATAATCTATTAATACTTAAACTTGATTTTCATGTTCTCATACCATTATGGTTTCAGTGAGACCACTAAAATATATCACTTGAGTAATTCTGAACAGATTATATGAAAGAACACACTATTCTAGAAAGGAAAGGCTATCCCAAATTTCTTCCTGCTCAGAAAGGCACACAATAAATCAGGAATCATCTCCTGTACGATATGATGCAAGAAGAGCTGTGGATCCCATGGACTCAGGGAAGAATGTAGACCAAAGAGGAGAACAAAGTTGAAAGGGATAAAAGTGTCAATTATCTTGAAATCTGATATTTTGAAAAATAAAATAACTTCAAACAGACTGCTACTTAATCACAGTTTTGGAATGGAATGCAAGCTTCCCCTGTGCCCTGCAACACACATACTACAGCATCCACTTACTTTACCTTAAAATATCTAAATGCATACAATACAGCAACAGCAAAAATAACTGACAACACTAGGTTAATTTCCTACCCACAATACACTGTAAACATAAGTACCAAAAAATTTTGTGAATACACTTCCAAGAAATCTAGTTGAGTCTTAGCACATGATACTCCAGCAGAAAGAGGCAGCTTCTCTTTTGCTATACTCAATCCGATTTCCCAGTAATGCGCGATGGGCCAGGAAGCATACATGCATTGAATTAGCAGCAAGTGTTTAGACCCTGACATTCCTGGAAAATGATTCAGACTTTTGAATAAGGGTGCTTAGAAGGGAAAAAAAAAAAAAAAGAAGAAAAAAGAATAGAATAGAATTGAATTCATTTACTTAAAAAAAAGTCTTACTAGTACTAGCAGGGCTTTGCTGAAAGTCTTTGCAGTGTTATAATCTTGTAACCAGCAGAGGCTATTCAAAATGGGCAACACAGCTTAGAAAAGAACTGAAAGAGACTTTTTATAAAGCCACAAAAGTTACAGCAGTAGAGACACATGGCACTCTTAATGAGCTTGTCAATACTCTTGCTGGTTATAAAACATAAAGAAAACTACAGCCATTTTCTCAGCAGAGAAAAATGTACTGCTTTTATTTAAGCTATATAAACAACTTCTCTTCAGAAACCAAATTGGCAGGTTAGTTTTATAGAGATCTTGATAGGAAGGCTTAACATTAAAAATATCATATGCTGTGATTTGATTGCTCCCTTGTTCCACATTAATATCACAAATGCCATACAAAAGATGAGAAAAGCAAAGCATTCCCATTTCCACCCTCCACTCCCTCCTCCCAAAGCCCCCTTCCTACAGTGAAAAGCAGAAAAAGTATTCATATATGCATATACACACACTCAATAAAACATGCACTATAATACTTTGCTGTGATTTTCAAAGGTACCATACAACATCAGTTTCTATTACACTCAATAAATGCCCACCTCTGAAAAAAAAAATCTGTCCAACTATTCTCAAATTCCTTAGTAAAAAGAGTCTCTTACAGAACCAGTAGCTCAACACAGCGGAAAAACAAGACAAGAAGCATTCCCATCTCGTCCACCTTTGGAATACACAGTATTCCTTGGATTTTGACAGACTCTCTTCACATTCTCCAAGTCCTTGATCAGACCTTGGCATCCTTCATGACATTATTGGAACAATTTCAGAATCATCAGGTATTTTTGTTATAAGATGGTGAATAATTTTTAAATTTTGTACCCAGAGCAAAATAAAAGCTAGTACACTTTTTTTTTCCTCTTTAAGAAAGATATCCTCACCTGTTCAAAGAGCTGATAGAACGAAGAGCTGCCAGAGCTTCCTTTTCCCAGTTTTCACCACTTAGTAAACAAACAAACTGCTCCAAAAATGACAGATGTCTCAGGAGTATAACAAACCAATGCAAAGAAATCTTCTATGGTCCCTTTTCTTTCCCTTCTCATCTTCTATGGATTTCAAAGGATACAAATATGGGGATAAGATGTGGAAGCACAAAGCAAGAGGCTTCTCTTCCACAGTTTCTGGTTGCTTTTTCTCCTCAGTCCCCCATACGTTAATACTGTCGCTACCACTCAAAGTCACTTGATCATAACACAATAATACGGGAAAAAAGTAATATTCTCTGCTATTGGGCTTAATGCTCATCACATTTACCACAAAGCCCATTTCTCCTGGACAAAGCAAGGACTAGGATAGATGGGAGGGGTAATGTTAAGGACCAGCTGCAGCTCCGTAATCCTGGATATTCTGTTGGAGCGTCATATCAGACTATGAAACACTGAATTGACTCCCCAGTATCTAAACTATAAGGTATAGCATAAGCTGTCTGCAAGCTGTAAGAACTTATATTGCAGTGTCTAATCTTACTCTTTTTTTAAAAAACATTTTTCTTTTTTGTGAGAGAAAAATGCAACACCATCCAGTACTTAATTCTCCCCCTATTTCCCTACAAGAACTGCACAATCTTAAAATTAAAACACCAGTAAAGATTTACCAGTTCTTACATAGAGTTTTTGTATGTTCCTGGAATTCTTTTACATTTCAGAAATACTTTTTAGTTCTCTGTTCTAAAGTTTATGTTCACAAGACAGACATCTTTCATAAAGCTTTAAATGTAACTATTAAAAAAGTCTTTTAAAGAATACACTGAAATATGTTAATTTACATAACAGTGTTGTTCCTTTAATCTCCTCTGGTATATAGTATTAACTGCATTACTTATTCAAAATAATGCAAACAGCAAATATTTAACAGAAGTGACTTTAATACCTTACTTTTGCTCATTTGTTAAAAAGATTTTTTTTTTCTAAAACAGTATTTGGGCCACTGATACAGACATCAGTGATGTACTTGTGAACTTCTAAGGAAAAACTGCTGCTCAATATAAAACCCTGCAGACTTCACATTGGTATTTTTACATTAAAACTGAAATCCATTGAAATTAAAGATAGGATAAGGAACCATATTTAGGCATTGCAAAACTAATTCGGTAAACCAAGCTACAAAATCTCAATGTGAAAGCAGTACCGAGTTCTTTGGTTTCTTGCATTATATACTTCCTATACAGAAAGCTTTGGGGGAAAATGCATATTATAAGGAAGAAACTAGTAATTTTAACAGAGAAGCATTGCTTTTCACTACTGGCATAACTGTCCCTCTTTTCCTCTCTTAAAAGTGGCTTTTAAATATAATATTTGATTAGCTAAATTGGAAAGTTTGCCAAATATTATATGTGTAACTGTCTCTGAAGCAGCTTGTGTGATACCCGATTTCTAAATAAGATCTAAGTTTTCTTAGGAGTCCAAGTGCTTACCATAATAGAATTAATTTAAAACATTATAATTGCTTCCCTAAGCCATTATGTGTGAGAAAAAAGAATATTTAATTTCCTTTAAAATCAAATGTTTAATTTTGTGTCTGTTCTTAAGTGCATGTGAACTATATTACTTCTCATGTAAAGAGACCAAATTTACAATTTAGCTATAAGCAGAAAAATGTATCTAATTTCAGCTATAGATTAATAGCTTAAAAGTGGATTTGTTTTGTCATGTCAAAAGCAAGAGGACCTCTTGACGATTCTCTGATCTATTAAAAATGCCTTACAATTTCTCAAGTTTCCTAAGATATCTTGAAATACCCTCCCTTCTCCAGGAAACAAATTTCAGCAGATATCAGATGAATGCATGACAACCATCTAACCAGCCTGCAGATTTAGGAATCCACATGTAGGCTGAGAAGATGCCTGCTCACACACACACACACACACACAGCTGTTTAAATGATGCTAAAGAAATTACTAGAGCAGCATTGATATAGTGTTCATTTGCCTCTTTCACTAGGTAGTACCAAAGCTTGGTAAATACCTTAAATATAAGTGATAACGTTTGTAGTGCCACTTATTTACTCAGCTAGCAGACAGTGTAAAAACTAAAGCTGTTTTAACATTCACACAGAACATCCCTACTGCCAGGGAGCACAGTGATGGATTTGCTTGCCTCGGTGACTCAGAGCTAAGATGTAGAAGAGCTCAGAGATTTTATCATGAAATTCTGCAGTGACTATATACAACTTTAAGCTCAAGTGCAAACTCCACAAAAGTTGCCTTTATTGAAAAGAAATTATATAAGCTAATATTTAATTCCTGTTTTCAGTTTCCATGAAAGATTTAGGATGGTAATGTTACAATTCATACTTGTTCTTGTTTGTGTCTTGGGAGCACAGGTCATGATCAAAAGAGAAAATAATGGTAAAATTGAATTGTGTCCCTACATCCAGTTACCTTGGAAATATTAAGCAAAAGTTGAAATTATCATTATTCTGATACTGAAATTCATTATTTCCTCTAATTTTTAGGCTACCAGCTACTTAAGTCACTGCTGTCCACTGAATTCTGCACTACAGAGATCTACATTCCTGTTTGTTTATTGCTATAGACCCTTCTTGCTACACAAGGTGATAGGGAAGCCTACATTTATCTTTCAGCTATGTTTCTCTGGACATCTATGCTGATGTTGGCTGCTGATCTTACAAGTGTGAAGCAAGCTGCAGCTGACTTAAAAGCTCTACAAAAAGATAAATAAACAAATGAATTAATGAAAACAAACTCTTCACTGCACTAAATATTTAAGGAGCAAGTTCATCAGCTCTAGTGATTTTTGAGGAATCAGCCACTAGATGGCAGGAAAATGCAGTTCAATTTTCTCATCATTCTAAAGAATTCACCCAACAGATCTCTTACATCTCAGATAACAGGCAATATGATCTCTCAAGCAATGTCAGATAAAAGATGACAGTAAAGCTGATTATCTTTCTTTCCTAGTATGTGTGCTACCTTGACTTTTTATCCTCTGCTGTAAAACTGGAAGAATGTTTAAATGTCTGAAAACTGAAGTGTTAAAACAAGTAAACCCCACTCCTAGTTTCATTATTCTGGAAAGTACACCATTACAGGAGTAGGGTCAATCTTGTTAAAGATGATCTGTCATCACAATATCACTCCATTTTAATATTAAAAGGATAAAACATGTGAGGAAGTTATTTCAAGATTCAGGTATATAATGGCTGTTTTTCCACCCGAGAAATATGCAAACAATAGGGGTTAGTTGGAAGAGTGAAGCAGGAAACATACAAAAACAGTCTAGGGAGTTTGACAGGAAATAAAATATGAGAAGCAAAATCCTGAGTTTTCACAGAAAACCCGCAATTTAAAATATATTATTTTAAAAACAAAAAAAGGGTTATTACAAACATTACTTTAAAACCAATCTATTTTACATTTATCTAATAAAAATATTAGGATTTTCTCTTTTTACAGATTGAGCTTCCTTTTACCATCACAAAAAAAAACCAACAAACATTACCACAGTTAACCTTGGAGTACTGTCCATAGAGTACTTTCACATAACTACAATTGTCACTGATAAAATTCTAGTTGAATTGAAATCAAAGGTATTTTTGCTGAGATCTTATCTGTAAGTTCTTAACAAGAATTTACTTTTTCAGATGGTACTACTATGGCAAAAGGGTCTCAGACTACACAGCTTGCATAGGAGAGCAAGCCCTCTTTATTGCACCAAAGCTGAAATCTACCACTGTGTAAAGGAAGTAAAAATGGCAAAAAAATCACTGGCCTTTCCTCTTTCACCCCCCCTCCCTCCCATATAAACTACTGTTGAAAAACAAACAAAACCAGAGAACATCATGGAAGGAAGAAAATCATGGTTTGTCTTAAGTAAAAAAAAAAATTACTGGGGGAAAAAAAAAAATAGTTAGAATTTTTAAGACTTCTTAGGAAGTTAAAGAATTGTTCTGCAGCAAATCAGTCAGTCATTGAACTGGGAAGAAACATCTAAGCAGAACATCTGATACACAGACTGAATAAATCTGACAGAATAAAGCTGAAATTCATTTTGAATAAAACTTAAACGCTGTTCAAAGAATAGCACTTTCAACACTAGTGCCATAGGAAAAGTTTGCTGTAAAAATGCATAGTTTATACCTTATAATCCATATAGTTAATAAAAACCAAAACAAACACTTAAAAATATGTTTTGTGCATGTTTTCAGGTGAAATTAAATTTTTTGATGTCAAGCTTATCCTGTATGAGGATGGCTCAGAACTGGGTTGAACTTCAGCATCACTTTCATTTCTTTAAATAAGAAAAAGTTAATGAAACAACTAAGTCAAATTGGGTTTACAAACACAAACATGATTAATGTGATTGACGGGTTACTGCTTAGTACTTAACTTAAATATCAAGTGAAAGATAAGTTACTTACTGAAGTAAAAGCCAGAAGTTCCTCTTCAGTTAATTTGTGTATTGGATTGTTCTTTTGAAAGTCTATACTGTAAAGAAAAAAAAATTAAAAAAGCTGATTTAATCTTTAGAATACTACTATGAAGAACACATTTTTCAAGCTTGCAGAAATCTAAAGGACATTCTGGAAAACTGTTACAATGACAAATGGGAGTATGGTATATGCAGAAGGCCTAGACCTAGGAGCAGTCAGAGATGAAAAAAATCATTTAGAGGACCAGTAGATTTTAGTAGTGCCTTTCCAAGACCATTTTAAATTGAAACATCTTGCTCAGGTTAAGCTTATGGGAATAATAATTTTACAAATCCTAAACAGTTTTAAATCCATTCCCTGTTTTTACAGAAGTCTGTTTTCAGTTAAAATTCTATGACTAACTGAACACAGATTCTGCAAAGTAAAAACCACTAATTCTCAAAAAGTGTTGAAAGGTAATCTCAAACACACACCCTCTTTCTGGTCACTCAAGGAACACAACCATAGGGGTCCACCTCTTGCTAACCGGCATTACCATGAGCTTGTGGTACACTAAGGGGGAAAACCAGAAGAATATACAGAGATCATTTTATTCACAACTGGACGTGCTTGGAGAGACAATAAAGAAATGGGGCTAAACTGTAGCAGTTATTCTACCACCCAATGCCCTCTCCCCAGCAGAGGAGAATCGCGGAAAAGAGGGAAAAGCCCTGTGAGTTGAAGTAGAAACAGATTTAATGAAATAACAAAACTAATACAATAATAGACAAAGTATACAAGCTTATACTCAGCCTGGTCCTTGAGGTGAACAGCAGGAGCAGAAGGCCAAGAGTGAGGAGCCCCAGGAAGAGGAACTCTTCACCCTCAGTGAGTTCCCTCCTTTTATAATGAGCACGGAGGAGGATCCAGGTTAGTCTCATCTCATTCCTTGGAAAGGATATGAAGCAAATACTCCTTGAAGTAATTTTCTAACACATAGAAGGAGTGGTCAGTACAGCTTCACCAGGGGAAAGTCATGGTTGACCAACTTGATAACCTCCTATGATGAAATGACTGGCTTGGTAGATTTAGGGGGAGCAGTGGACATGATCTACCTGGACTTCAGTAAAGCTTTCAGCACCGTCTCCCATAAGATCCTCATAAAAGAAGCTGATGAGCAGTCAGGTGGACTGAAAACTGGCTGAACACGTAGGCCCAGAGGACTGTGATCAGCAGTACAAAGTCGAGTTGGAAGCTAATAACTAGCGGTATAGCCTAGGGTCAATACAGAGTCCAATACTGTTCAACATCTTTACTAAGAATCTACATGATGGGGCAGAGTGTACCCTCACTTTGCCGATGGCACAAAATTGGGAAGAGCAGCAGATATACCAGCAGGTTGTGCTGCCATCAGAGAGATCTCTTCAGGCTGGATAAACAGGCTGACAAGAATCTTATGCAGTTTTGCAAAGGGAAATGACAAGTCCTGACCCTGCCTGAGCAGGGGGTTGGACAAGATGATATCCAGCAGTCCCTTCCAACCTTGACCAATCTGTGATATGGACAAGAAGGTGACAGAGTGGTCTGCATGCATTTAGGAAGAAGGAATCATGCTTGATTAACCAGAGAGCCTTCCATTATAAGATTCCTAGATTGGTGGACTTTATCCTGACTTTGGAAAGGAACTTGACATTGTCTTCCATAACATCCTCATAGACAAACTGATGAAATATGGACTAAATAAATGCACAGCATTGAAAACTAGATGGACTACCAGTCTTAAAGAATTATGACAAGCAGTATGAAGTCCATCTAGAGACCAGTGACTAGTGGTATATCCCAGGGGTCAAATGATGTTTAACATCTTCATTAATGACCTTGATGATGGGACATGATGCAAAGCCCTGCACTTGGGGAGGAACAGTCCCATACATCAGTACAGGCTGGGGGCAGACCATCTGGTAATGAGCTTGGCAGAAAAAGTCCTGGTGAAAACTAAGTTGAACATGCCAGCAATGCGCCCTTGCAGCAAAGTCATCCAAAGCCTCCTGGGCTGCATTAGGAAGAGTGCTCCCAGCAGATCGAGGCAGGTGATTCTTCCCCTCTACTCAGCCCTGGTGAGACCACAACTGGAATGCTGTCACCAGCTCTGAGCTCTTCAGCTCAAAATAGATGTGGACATAGTTGAGCAAGCCCAGGAAAGGGCCACAAAGATAGTTAAGAGAATGTAGCATCTGACATACAAGGAGAGGGTGAGAAAATTGGAATGGCTTAACCTGGTGAAGAGAAGGTTCAGGGAATCTTATCAATGTGTATAAATACGCAATAGGAGGGAGTAAACAAGACAGAACTAGATTCTCAGTGTCGCCCAATGAAAGGACAAGAAATTGAAATCCATGTCACCAGGTATCATAACACTGATCTCTCTTGCCATCCTATTCTAACTGTCACACATAGAATACAGAAGAATTTTGTTTTGTTGTGGTTTTTTTTGTAAGGTTGTTTTCCCCTTAATCATTACCCCTTTTTTTTCTTTCCCTTAATCTAGTTTCATTTTAATTCCTGAAGAATAACAAATGTAATATCTATGCTCTGTCCATACTGTAGGCTCCACAGAAAAACTAAAAGATGTGGCTGTCTAATGAGTTTACACTGTCTTCATATCCGAGTATACTTAATGAGACTATAACATAACTTGTGAGAGTTGAAAGGAGACAGCACAGAGAAAACCATTTGAGAAATGCAGTAAATCACCATTTATTTACAGAGTCACTGAATATCCCAAATGAAATAAGAATCTGCTTTACAGTAGAAAACATTCCTCTGCCTTCTAGTGCTTCTAGTCTAAAATGGTCAAGATAGAAAAGGTAAAACATATTGATTTTCTTTTTGGTAAATTCTACCAAAGTGTAGCAAGAACGCATACTGAAACTTTTTTAATATGATATTGCTTTTTACTTTTAAGTTATCTCCCCCATCACTTGCTTATCTGTTAGCTGTGAAGAAAGGACAGTGCCTGATGTGTTTTGTTTTTTACTCTATAAAGTATTAATACATAATAAAATAATTCTAAGAGTAAGCAGCAAAGCACTCAAGATATGAAAAAGAAAAATTGATGCCATTGAAGCACTCTTATCTCTATCTTTGCATGCCCACAAAAAGAAACAGAATTATCTGTGTAGCAAGGTGTCAAGCCTCCTTCCAGATGGTATGAGTCTCTTCCACATTTCATGCCCATTATATGGAGGAACAGGAAAGGAAAAAAAAAAAAAAAATCCCACAAGAAAACAAGACCAGAAGAGAAAGTTCTTTCTGGAGAACACTGCTTCAGCATTTCTAAAATGGCCATTCTTTAGGAACCACCAATAATGATCAAACTAGAGCAGCCTAGGAATGAGTACAGATGAAACATTCAGGAAATTGAGGGATGAGTTTGAAACAAATTCTACTCGGCCAGTGCAAATGGCATTTATTCAAAGGACTGCAGGCAAATACAGGTAGGCTGAGAGACAAAGCAAAAGTATAATTACACCCCCTTCTGAGATTCAGTTTTATTAGAACATAAGATTTCCCCCTCTTCTTTTGTAACTTAGGAGATGTATTCTTTAATACTGCTTTTCTTGATGCTTTCTTATCACTTTCCCCAAAATTTCTGGGAGGTGGGAGTGATGACAATGATGACAAACAACTACAAAACCCCATTGAAGTAAAGAAAATCAGCGTGTGCAGTGAATTTCTCCCCCCGCCCCAAAAGAGCTATCACAGAAACTAAGTGGCATGTGGGAGCTGCTCTCTATTAAAATAGTAACATCTAAAATTGTTATATAAATAAAGAATCTAAAAGCATAAGAGGTTTACAGTTGATTATTCACAGCAACATAAGCCAAAAGAATAAAATGTACTTTTTTTTTAAACTATTGAGATTTATGTGCAAGTGCAAAAATCTGTGTGAACTAACATAAAATAATTAGGTTGCTCAAACGTGAACTGAAATTATATAACTGCAGTTCTTTAAGGTTCAAGGTTTCATGAAACGTTTTTTTCACCTCTCTGATAATAACAATCCAGTGATTAATCAACCAACTAGTTTTATCCTGTAAGAACAGAGGCACCTAATAAAGCAAATTGGATGGGTGGGTGGGTGAGAGAGGAAGGGCATTACCAGTTAGAATTTTTTTTAAAAAGATTTGCATATTATCACAGGGAAGAACATGACCAGAGTGCATGAAAGAATTTCTGCAGCAGAAGAAAGCTTGAGAGATCTTCCAACTCTTCTTCCTGCGTTACAGACCTCTAACGTCAGACATATGTTTATCCAGCGTACTCCTAAAGACCTCCCACGGTGGAGGATCCACACATATTTCATACCATTTATGCTGATGTTTCATAATACCGTCAGCTTGAGCATGCTGTACGAGTGTGGCCACAAGGAAACATCAGCTACGCTTTTGCTTAAGTACTGATGAGAACAGGCTTTGAAAAGCAAGTGAAGACCTTGACATCACCTTTTATTCTTGCTATGTTAAATCAAGTTGGCCTCTTCCAATAAGGCAAGCTAACTATTATTCCTCCTTCCTGATTTAATTTGTGTGGTTCAGAATTTTGGTGAAGAGACCAGTTGAAAAAAAATAAAAGCTTATAAACTATTACAGTAATGTATTTCCACCCATCTTCCCACAGAATAAAACCCAATGCTATTGGTGGGCTTTTTGGAAAGTTTTCGACAACAATTTGAACAATTCTTTCGTACATATCACTGGTTTTCGCCTTCCTTGAGAAGTTTTTCATGAAAATTGGAAAGTAATAAAGAATTTCTCCGCTTCAGTTACTTCCTTCCTTGTTCAATGTCAGCTGCTAGCAGAAATACTCACAGTCGAGGTAGTCAACTAAAGTCACTGAACACTAGCCACTAATACAAATGTGACTTCAGGAGGAATATTAAAAGTTTCTCTATGCATGAGAAAAAAAAAATAAAAAAAGGCATGAAGAAAACTTCAAATATTGTAACAAGAATATCACAGCAGCTAGGCAACCAGAATGTTAAGTGACACAACCATAGCTTTTGAAAAGCATGAGTAAACCAAGGGACAATTAAATTTTGACAAAATTGGAACTTATTTAGCATCCTGAAGATATATTGATTCAAGCAGAAAGGATTAATCCTCTCCTCATTCTAGACAGGTTTTTGTCACAGCTTTTGAAGCATATAGATGCAGTTCTTCCAGATCAAAGCAGTGATATAAGTCTCTAATTTCCATTTCTGCCACATCCATGCACAATGCTTTAAGACAAAATATGGTAATGCAAACCTTGAAAGGAAAAAATGAAATTGTTCTAATGATTTTCCATATGGAATCAAATCAAATTTAAAGCTATATTTAAATCTGAATCTGGAGTAGAATTGTAGCTTGGTTTTAAGCATTTTAATGACTGCATTAGCTCTTTTCAGAGTACTTTAAGAATATTTCACTTCTATGCCCCTGTATTTGATCTGATTTCAAGGACAGGTTAAACAGTTCACCCCAGAGAATCTGAGGAACTGAAATCAGAGTGGAATTTAGGATTTGTTGCTGTAGGATTTATGATCAAGCATCTTTTCATAATGTTATCAAGTCACTAATCACCACATCATTCAGCTTTGCAAGGTACACTCTGTCCACTCTAATCCTGTCTTGGGGAGTTCAATGAAATAGAAGAGGGAAAGAAAGCAAAGAGAAATAGGCATTCTTTAGACAGATAAAACAGAACCTTAGAGTAAGATCTACTCTGCAGCAGAAAAAAAAAGTATTTCCTAGTAAATTAACAAAAGCTAACTGCCAGTAACCTACAGCATTTCTTCAATCTGATTAATCAGATCTACATTGGCACCTAATGGATAAGGTATCCAGTTTAACTAACTAGTTATATAGTTTGGGACTTAATTAGCTATAAGCTTTGTAACAGTGGGATTAATAACAGTTATTCCAAAGTATCCCTTTTTGGATTATAGCTAAATATTTCTGTTTCAGTAACTGAGTTGGAAAGTTGACAAATGTTCAAGAATGTTGCTAAAAGCTATTAAAAATAAAAGTGTTCTTCAAATACCTGAAGTTGTATTAAAACGCAGAATGCGGAGTGGATCAAAAGCTCTGGAATATTAAACAATAATAAGGAAATATCTCTAAAAATATAATTATGAAGTCCAAAAAATGTTTAAGGAGCAATTAAGCAAAAGTGCCAAAATAGGTGCTAAATCCTTCTTCCAGTACAGCAGGAACAAAAACAGTCCTCATATAAAAACCACTGCAGAGAAGCTACATGAATCCATTGCATTAGCATTTATTGTAGAGGAACACAGTAAAATTCCCAAAGAGTCGTTCTAGGTAAGGGAGAGAATTACAGGAGAGAGGAGTCTCTCAAAAAACTGCAAAAGAGGTTGCATGCTAGGAAGTTAATAGGACAAAACAGTATTCAGAAAAAACATTTTAAAAGATTTTTTGGATGAAATAGCTGAGACATTAAAAGCAGTGTTTAAGTCCTCACTTAGAACTACGTCAGTTCCTGAAGATAAGAGAGCAACAAAAATGATGCCAACCTTTAAAACTAGTGTCAGGGGATCAGTGTAACTACTGGCTTGTAAGCACATAATCTGTTTCAGGTAAGTAAGGAGAGACAAAATAATGAACAGAAGAACTAGAGATACTTGGACAAATACAATGTGTGTGTGGAGAGTCAGCCAGACTTCTGTAAAAAAAAATAAATAAAAAAAGTCCTGCATTACAAACCCGTTGGGGGCTTTTGGAAGGTTTACCCAGTGTGAGGTTATATGGTTGATGGTCAATTGGATCTCTAAGATTTTTTGAGAAGTCCCTCATCAAGAAGGACTTTCAAAGAAACAGCATTCATGTTAGTGAGGTAAGAGGGAATTCTTGGCAAAGGTCAGTAACTGATTAAAAGACAGGAAATAGTCTGAGACAAATCGGGCAACCCAATGGAGAAGGTCGCCAGTGTAATCCTGCACAGGTTTTGTTCTGTTATCCGTGTGCTATAATATTAATAAACTGGAACAGGAGAATGTATAATGACTGAGAAAACTTGGAAGCGATATGACATTCTTTGAAGTAAGGATATGAACAGACAATAAGGAGCTGCAGAAAGACCTTAAAGGATAGAGCAAAAGGGTAATAAAATAAAAATGCCAAGCAATGCACAATAGGAAACACAGTCCTAGCTTCAAAAAAAGTGATAGGCTCTGATCTGACCATTTCTATTCAGGAGCAACTCTTTAGCACTGCAGCTGCATGAAAACATCAGCTCAGTACTAGGCAGCTGTCAAAAAGGCATATAAAAATGCGAGTAATTAATTTGGACAGTAATAGAGAATAACGTACTTGGGCATACTACATAAAGTATACAAATCAATAACAAAATCTACATAAAATATGACATAAAGCCTTTTTTTGTCCACCCATGAATAGTATGTTCTGTTCTGGATCTTTCATTTCAGAAGCAGCAATTCAGTATTGGAAAAATTTCAGAAACAGACCAGCTAGAACAATCGTTGTTTTATGATGATGAATAATGAGGTTTTATGCCTTATAAACATGTGACAACTTCTACAAAAGGAATGCCCAATTAGGCTAGGACTAACCAAAAAGGAACACTGCAGAGGTTTTAAAAATTGTTAGGAAATACAAGAGTTAAGTTGCTAAATGAAGCTACTGGCAATCAAAACTACACAGAGCAGTTTTTTTTGAAAAGCGGACACAAAATATGTCAACAGACACCTTTGCCAAAGGATGCTACTGATGCAAGAAATTTACATGGGCTCAATGGAAGACAACAAATATCTGAGAGTTTCATTGAGAACTGCCAAGTAAACAAGCAAAATTAGGCTCAGGAAGTCACCATTCAGAGGCTGGCAAAAGGAAAAACAGGGAGAAGGGGGATCTGCAGAGGGATTTGGACAGGCTGGAGTGATGGACTGAGGTCAATTGTATGAGGTTCAACAAAGGCAAGTGCCGGGTCATGCACTTCAGTCACAACAACCCCATGCAGCGCTACAGGCTTGGGGAAGAGTGGCTGGAAAGCTGCCTGGCGGAAAAGGACCTGGGGGTGTTGGTTGACAGCCGACTGAACACGAGCCAGCAGTGTGCCCAGGTGGCCAAGAAGGCCAATGGCATCCTGGCCTGTATCAGAAACGGTGTGACCAGCAGGAGTAGGGAGGTGATCGTGCCCCTGTACTCAGCACTCGTGAGACCGCACCTTGAGTACTGTGTCCAGTTCTGGGCACCACAGTATAAGAAGGACATTGAGGTGCTGGAGTGAGTCCAGAGAAGGGCAACGAGGCTGGTGAGAGGTCTGGAAAACAGGCCTTATGGAGACCGGCTGAGGGAACTGGGGTTGTTTAGTCTGGAGGAGACTGAGAGGAGACCTCATTGCTCTCTACAGCTACCTAAAAGGAGGTTGTAGTGAGGCTGGTGTTGGTCTCTTCTCCCAAATTACTAATGATAGGATGAGAGGAAATGGCCTCAAGTTGCATCAGGGGAAGTTTAGATTGGATATTAGGAAGAAGTTCTTTACTGAGAAGGTGGTTAGACATTGGAACAGGCTGTCCAGGGAGGTGGTGGAGTTGCCATCCCTGGAGGTGTTTAAAAAACGAGTGGATGAAGCACTTGAGGCCATGGTCTAATGGTTAGGGAGATGTTGGGATAAAGGTTGGACTTGATGATCCTGGAGGTCCTTTCCAACCATAGAGATTCTATGATTCTAAGAGAACAACACATGCTTGCCTGTCATTATTCACCCTTAGGTATTTTCTCACAGTCTCTCGTGAAGACATAAAAATAAAATTAAATGGATGAAGACAACTGCTGAGTTTATGTTTGCTTATGTTTCCTGGCACAGTACCTTTCTGCATGTGGAAACAATGCAGATTCAGGTTCCTCAGGTAACTGCTTAGAACTACAGTAAACTAGCATGAGATAGAAGATGAATAATAGATAGGTCAGGCTCTCCACATATGCATTTTTATGGGTATTTCTATGCAGTTTTACCAGCTCTTAATTTTGTGAATGAAAAAGAGTAAAACCCAACAAATAGATCACTTTACAAGAATTTTCAAAGATTCACAAAGGTATTTCAAGTGATTTATGTTTTTTATGTAAGCATTCTGAATAGCAAGACAGGAAGTTCATTTCCCCAGTGGTATGTCTTCACACGGCTGTATGTACTGGTGCACAGCAATATATTTTGGAGCAATGATTTTAAACAGCCATAAACTGACCACGGTGAGATCACTATACTGTCTGGCACCTGTAACTGGTGTGTTTCAAAAAAATAATAATAATTTACACTTACAGTATATGTTTGTAAAGATAGGCCAGAGTGCCAAAAGGTATTTAACAGAAAAACCTTCATCACCTTTAATGCTGTCCAAGATTTTGTGTCATAGGTTTTACTTTCATAGGACAGCATGTGTAAGTTCTAGCCTTCCACAGTCAGTTTAACATAACCTCTTCCATCTCAATGGCTTGGAAGAGAGAACAGTTGTTTACCTGTTGTTGCCTTGTACTTCTGATACAAGCTATACAGCATGACCTTACTACAAATCACAAAGGTGGCTGCAATCATATTTATATGTATAATATTAATAACCACATGTTCCATCTTACCTGGTTTTAACCATGTAAAATGTAGCCCTTTAATCTAGCTGTCTATGCTTCCTTCAGAGTCCATGCAAAAACAGAGATAAATGTAGGGAGTGATTCAATCCTTTGTAAAATAAGTGCCTGAAGTGAAATGAATCACACTGTGCAGGTGATGATTTTTCTCTCTATTGACTAGAGAATGGCCAGCCAGCTAAGATTAGATTCTCAAATTTCAAGCAGCTAAAAGTAGTTTTCCTGTTTCACCTTCCAAAGTTTCCTATGATGTTTCCATTGCTAACATGTATATTGGGATTTTTTTTTCTATTACTCAATTGATTCAAGAGCTCATATATGGCAATTCTGTTAAAAATCCTTTAGTCCTAATGCTATTTACTGCTTATGCAGCTGTTTCACGTATGCTTCTACAGCTCACTGTGTAAACTGTGCAATATATTATCCAATGTATTACTGTACAATAAAAGTTAGGCTTACTGATGCTTTTCTTACCAGCTGAAGACTGGTGCATAGTCTTTGATTGAGCCAGGGTACCTCCAATATAGCACAGTTTCAACCTGATTTGACCCTTGAGAGACAGCAAGAGACTAAGAAATAACCAGACATTGGACATTTCCCTTTGCTTTCTTTGAATTGTCTACAGCTGTATCTAGTTACTAAAAGCTTTCTCCTGTTAATAAATGCTGAATCAAGTGATGAGAAGGGATTTTCTTCCCAAGCTGCTGACATGCAGCTGCTGTTGTCTATTCTAATAGCGATCTAATTAGGGCTATTTCTAAGTGACAAGGGAAACACACTCCCCTCAGTTTCTCAGCATTTTGGCACCTATACTATATTAACACATTATTTAAATCATACATTGGCCCATTTTTGGGGTGGGTTTTTTTGTACTTTAATTATTTTTAAATTGGAACTTTAAGATCTTTTTCCATCAGTCTCTCAAAGTTTGGTTCAAGGCTCTATACAAAGTTTTGCCCAGAGTCTTAAGGTTTGACTATACATTTTATACCATCATGACTAGTTATTTTCATATAAAATATCAAAAAAAAAGTCCTAGCCAAGTGATGATTCTGTACTCCTAGGAGTTTATTTTAATATTTCCTTTAGGCTGCATTGCTCCTGCAGTGAGATCATAGAATCAGAATACCTGAAGGTGCCTCTAGACACCTTCTTCTATACAGATACTACAAAATCTGGATATGATGGAGCAGGAAACCTTTGTGTAAGCGAGACAAACTGAGGTGATTTCCACCCCCCGCCCCCCACTTCATATTAGCCACAGTTTCATTATCCTAAGAGGCAAACATTTTTTTAGATTTAGTTCTGCACACTGTTCAGTATTTGGAAAAACACAAATTTGCAGAGAAGAAATAGCATATTCAAACATTTTGAAGGAAACTGCCTCAAATTACAGATGCCACAGAGAACTGTCTCAGAACAGCTTACATCATTGCTAATTTTTTTTATTATAAATGGATTACTGATAAGTAAGTTGTTCTTTCCTAACATCAGTGTAACAGAGAGGTTAAAAAAAAAAATCTAATTGATTCAGGCTCATGCATGTTATTGAAACTCATTGAAAACAAGCTGGCTTAAGCATACTGCATGAGATGTTGCTTGGATTTTTGTAAAAACAGCTGGTATGAGGTCTTTCACCACATAAACCAATATTTTATATCCTCTTAAAATGCTACTGGGGAGGAAAATGTTAATACTGATACTGTAATAGTACTTTATTTAGTCATTTGATCATTGTAACCTACTTGAAATGAAACGTACTTCACAGCAGGTAACATCATGTGTATTCAGGTAATTCCACAGGATCCTACATAATTGTAATTGTTTTCCAAAGGTTGTAACGATTTTCAGTTTGTTCTGCTACCCACAAACTTTTCTGCGTTATCCCACTTGCTGAATGGCATTTACCATTCCTATGCTGAAGCAACACTGAATTACGGTTTTTGTTGGTTCTTTATAGTTTCTTAAATGAGCTTCTTGCCTTGAGTCCTGCCAAACTCACATACCACTTGGATTATAGTGTACATGCACAGTTGGCCATCAAGATGGTTTCTAGCCACTACTCAGAGCATGACAGTAGTGGTTTCATAGCGGCATACTGTGGTCAAGAAACCTACTGTGCAGCCAATCAACGTAAAATTCAAATTCCACCCTTTCACCAAAAAAAAAAGAAAAAAAGTAAGAAAAAAAGAGAAAGACCGATAGACAAAATCTCCTTCAGAATGGTGGAGGCAGGAGGGATGATATAATCTGAACATAAGACAATACTGTGTTAAAAAATGAAACATACATAAAAATGCTTCTCAGGAAGGAGAAGGCTTTGCCTTGACTTGGGTCAGTGTGAACGACTAAGTGACTGGGCCAAGAATACATGTCAACCCACTGTTTGTTCCACTCCTTTGTACTCAAAGAGATCTAGATGTGACCTTGGAAAGAAAACAAGTTTAAGACTTAGGGAATAAAGAAAATATGAAGCTGCAGTACACATTCTACTCATGAATTCCTGATTACAGTGGGCTGAATGGTTAAAGGGCATAGCTGAATCCACAGACATGCAACCTCACATCTGACATCAACTACATAGCAAAGCAAGTGTCTGGCCCTTCAAAAAGCTGCAGTCGGAGAAATAGGCATATGAAAGGAAACAGTCTTCTCTCCACTAATGACTTCCACTGCACTTTATGGAAGAAGGGGAAAAACAACAAAATATTTAACAAGTGGGGAGAGAAATATAACATGTGCTACAAAATAAGCAAAAAGCCCCACACCACAAAGGAACAACTGCCAAATGCTGGGTTGTTAGCTTATGCCATTGAATTGGCTCACTAGCCTTTTGCTGGCTTGTTATTACTGTCACCCTATCACAAAGATCTCTCAATACTTATGTTCCCCTGCAGAGGAAACACCAGTCTAAGACTTGGTAGCTAGGATTCACTCATTGATCAGCTCCTGGTCACCTTCTGATCAGGCAAGAGATTTCAGCAGTACCACAGATTCCATCATTTTGCACCTAACAGATAAAAGAAGTGCTTTGAGAGGTACAAATGATAAATACTGCATCAAAGTCACCATTTTTACTTTGACATTGACATACTAGTACTCCTGAAACAAATCACACAAAAATCTGTGTGATAATTGTCATTGTCTAAATAACCACTACATCACAGAAAAAAGTATTTATCAGAAAATGAGGATACTCATTAGCAGCCATCTTATGATCCTCAAATCTCAAGCTGCTTTTTGCTCTTCTGTGCCATTTCCAAAACCCACATAGCATATAATTGCTGGAAGCCAGGAAAAGAAAAAAAATATTAGCTGCAAAACACCAAGGACGTTGGACTATAGCTTGTAACTAGCAATAGATGCTCTGAATTTATGCAAACATTCCCACTGCACTGAATAGCAGGACAGCATTTTGCTTGAAAGACATGGCTGACCTCACAGGAAGCTGGCCATTGCAGACTCTGAAATATGGTTTCAAAATTTAGCAAAGTGTCATCACCATGTGGTAGCTAATGTCTCATTACATTTGAAACATGATTAATATGAGGCAAGAAGCTTTTCCAGGATAAAAGAACAACATAGCAATTAATGAAACATTGCTGAAATTCTGAACTGGACACTAATGTTCACTGAGATAACCGAAAACGCTATTCACGTATAATGCAAACTTTTTGGCATTTTAGCCAAACTATATGATGAGGAAAAAAAAAAAGTCCCATCAAGTCACCACTTCATTATTTCATTATCAAAATGATTCATGCAGAATTTTTTTTTAAGTAACTATGAACGAACTTACCATATTCCAAGGATTACAGCAAGCTCTTCTGCACACAGATCAGGTACTTGGTACTGATCAGCATCTGCTAATTTTATCTCATTAAGCACTGTATCATCATTTAAATCATAATTCTGTTGGAGGAGAAAAAAAAATACTTTAAATTAGAAATAGTTGCAGAGAAATTTATGTCTTCAAAATATGGAGAAAATATAGGTATGTTTAAAAAAGGACAATACAAACATCAGAAAACAACACAATGGAGAGTAATTTATCACAATTATGACATAATAACTCACTGATTAAGCCAGTAGAAGGAAGTACCATCCACACCACTTTTGCTACAAGTGTACTGGTTGTCAGAAGGAACAGCACTCAGAGCAATTTTAAGGTTACCTGAATATTGATTTTCGAATTAAACAAGGGCTGAAGGGGATTTTCATTTTCCAACTGTTGCTCATAGTATTGTCAAAAACTTCCTCCTCTATTTAGATATATATATGTAACAAAAAGTGTATATATATACATACATATATATATATACAGACAAACTGAAACAGATTAACGTTAAATGCTTCCCTAACACACAGGTTTTCAGGCTAGTGACCATGAACCTCTGGAAATGGGTAGACTTCTTTATCAGCAAAGTGCAAGTAAGTAAAGCACACCTTCTGTCAGTACAGTTCAATTCCTTAATTACTTACATAGGTAAGTGGTCCTCCTCTGTTTGTTTTTTGGTTTTAGGGGGTTTTCTTGTTTCTTTTGGTTTGGGTTTTTTTTTCTTTCTTTTTTTAAAAGAAGTTTTGCAAATTAAAGAAACACTGACTGAAAAAAAACCCCACTGAGCCAGCACCTCCAGATACTTTGCCCTGGTAAAGGCAGGAAGGGGTATTCTGAAAAAGTTTACTCCTGGAAAACTACCTCCCACTTTCCATGAAATTTCCTCTGAAATAAGTTGTTTAAGGAGTATTCAACTTAACGTTTACAAGTATGCTACCTAAAGTTCATTGTCTGTCATTTAAGTTGAAGAAGAAAGTAATATAATCTGTGGCTGAAAAACATAAATTACTACATTCCTAGAATTCACATTTGTTCGGAAACAACAAGATTCCTTTGGCTACAAGCAAGAAGGAGGTAGTTTCTCCTTTTCTTAAAAAAAACCCACCAAACCCCAACCCAAACCAAAGTCCTTAAACCAATCATTGTTCTACTGTTTTTTTAGTTACCAGCAGCAGTTTTTATAATCTATTAAAACCAGAAAATGGATTTATATTAACAGTTTTTCAAACTTCCTAATCATTTCCCTTCAATGTCCTAGTAGCAGCTGTTTCCAATGAACATCTTCCATTGGCAAGGTCAAAATGACAGCCCACAGAAGTACAAAAAGTGAACAGGAATGCTTTGAAGTGGGTTATCTGCATTCATCACGAGTATTTTATCACTACATAAATGAAACTAAACAGTGATTTGAAAGAGAATGCGAAAAAAATAAACTTATTTTATTTTAAGGGGATAATGAAGGTATTGCCACTCTTTAAGGCATAATTAATATCATCATTTTCTTCTCTTACTACATTAGCACACATAAGGATTATCTACCAATTCCAGATGAAATTCACTTTAGAAGAGAGCACTATGCTAGTAAAATGATGCCATTTCATTAGACGTAACAAATTATAATTCAACTTATAATGCGATTAGTTAAAAATTTCCAGCTTCTGGTCTACACAATCTTTAAAATCTAGCCTGTATAAACATTACTAATTGCTTAAACCTCACTATGAATATTCATAAACTGAACTGTACTACAACTGTATGGTACAGCTTGCAGAAGAACCAGAAGAATAAATCTTGGACCATGACGCCTCAATTTATCTCCAGCAGCTTTAGCAAGTTCAAATAACTTTAAATCCCAACCAGAACTTCTCCTCATGAAGAAAAAAAAGCCATCCCAAAACAATTCATGAGTCATTGAGCAGTTTATAATTGAAGTCATGATGCACACCCTTAAGATCCGTAAGGCTAAGTCACATAATTCATGTCAGCAGGAATACCTAGACCAATTTCCTATCTTCACACTGTTACTAAACACATCTATCAGTCTTTAGGAATCATTTCTGTGATGCCTTGCAAACTAGTTTGAAAATCTCTCTCTTAGGTGTTTTCCTAAATCCATCGTTCTTAGTCAGTAGAAATTAATACATAAAATGTAGATCATATTTCCAAACATGCTTTTAGTTGAGTAGCCACATTTGTCTTACAGACAGTCATATGCTGTTTTACACCCCATGTCCTTTAATATTACGCAAACAACTGCCCCACATCTTTTCCAAACCCTTTTGGAAATCGTAAGTTTCTCCTAGGTGCCACACACTTTTCCTTTGCCAACACCCAAGAAAAGCTTCATAACATATTCATTTTAAGAAATTAAAGCAATTCTTCTCAAATACACACCATTGTTAAGTTTTCTAGAGGTGTTGGAGCTGGACTTAGTTCACTGTGAGGAAGGAGGAATTCATCTGTTCTTTGGACATCCAAAATCAGCTGTGCAACGTATTTTTCCTGAAATCGTGTTCTTTTCCCCAAGGCACCTGCAGAAAATTAATGCAAGTTTATATTAATAAACACTAAAACCCAGTAATCCTATCATATACTAGAAAGCTGCTCACAAAAAGGCAAATTAAAGAGAGAAAACACACTGAGAATTAACTTATGAAATTTAGCAGTGGTTTAACTCTGCTTGGTCTCTTTGCAGTGAACTCCATGTGTTTTCATTGCTAGCTATAACATACAAAGAAATATGTATTACAAATATACAAACACAGCTAGATAGTTCTTGAAAAGCCACTTTTAGGTAAATTCCCCATAACCCACCATACTGTCTCTTGAAAAATCATAGTCATCAAGTTACATCAGTTTCCTGCTTACTGCTTAGCAATAAACCACAAACAATTGTTTGATTTGCTAAAAGTTACTGACAACATGGAGACATTTAGGCAAATGAAAATCCCATATCTTACAGGCCATCATTTTAAATATTTCAAATCTTCATTTGAAGACTTAAGTCTATGAAGAAGGATCACAGACATAACGTTACCCTAATACGTCACATAAGATACTGTAAAAGTAATACAGGAGAGAGTGCAACAGCAAGTCAATGAAGGCTGTCTACTGAATAAATATGCAGAACGCATAATGTGAAATTCTCCTCAATGCTATTTATTCAGTTCTTTATTGCACTTTCAGACATCTTTTACTATTCTTTAGGGTGGCAACTGATATTTATACCAGATTGAAAATAAAAATACGTCTGTTCTTCCTCAGGTTTGACTGCTTATTAATACTATGATACAAGGCTCAGATAATGTGAACTGTAACAGTCAAATAACAGAATCATAGAATCACCAGGGTTGGAAAGGACCTCCAGGATCAAGTCCAACCTTTATCCCATCACCTCCCTAACCATAAGACCCTTAGACCATGGCCTCAAGTGCTTCATCCACTTGTTCTTTAAACACCTCCAGGGACGGCGACTCCACCACCTCCCTGGGCAGCCTGTTCCAGTGCCTATCCACCCTCAGTGAAGAACTTCTTCCTAATATCCAACCTAAACTTCCCCTGATACAACTTGAGGCCATTTCCTCTCATCCTATCATTAGTAATTTGGGAGAAGAGACCAACACCAGCTTCACTACAACCTCCTTTTAGTCTCCTCACTACAACTTCCTTTTAGTCTCCTCTCAGTCTCCTCTTCTTCAGACTAAACAACCCCAGTTCCCTCAGCCGGTCTCCATAAGGCCTGTTTTCCAGACCTCTCACCAGCCTCGTTGCCCTTCTCTGGACTCGCTCCAGCACCTCAATGTCCTTCTTATACTGTGATGCCCAGAACTGGACACAGTACTCAAGGTGTGGTCTCACGAGTGCCAAGTACAGGGGCACGATCACCTCCCTACTCCTGCTGGTCACACCGTTTCTGATACAGGTCAGGATGCCATTGGCCTTCTTGGCCACCTGGGCACACTGCTGGCTCGTGTTCAGTCGGCTGTCAACCAACACCCCCAGGTCCTTTTCTGCCAGGCAGTTTCCAGCCACTCTTCCCCAAGCCTGTAGCGCTGCATGGGGTTGTTGTGACCGAAGTGCATGACCCGGCACCTGCCCTTGTTAAACCTCATACAATTGGCCTCAGCCCATCGCTCCAGCCTGTCCAAATCCCACTGCAGAGCCTCCCTACCCTCAGGCAGATCGACACTCCCACTCAATTTCGTGTCATCTGCAAATTTACTGAGGATGCATTCGATCCCCTCATCCAGGTCATTGATAAAGACATTAAACAAGACTGGCCCCAAGACCGAGCCCTGAGGGACACCGCTTGTGACCGGTCTCCATCTGGATTTAACTCCATTCACCACAACTCTCTGGGCTCAGCCATCCAGCCAGTTTTTAACCCAGCAAAGAGTCCACCTGTCTGGACCATGAGCCGCCAGCTTCTGCAGCAGAATGCTGTGGGAAACAGTGGCAAATGCCTTACTGAAGTCCAGGTAGACAACATCCACCACTTTTCTCTCATCCACTAGGCGGGTCACCTGATCATAGAAGGAGATCAGGTTGGTTAAACAGGACTTGCCCTTTGTGAACCCATGCTGGGTGGACCTGATCCCCCCGTTGTCCTGCACTTGCCATGTGATCTCCCCCAAGATGAACCAGTCCATAACCTTTCCGGTACCGAGGTCAGGCTGACAGGCCTCTAGTTCCCCAGATCCTCCTTCCTGCCCTTCTTGTAGATGGGCGTCACACTGGCAAGTCTCCAGTCATCCGGGACCTCACCCAATAACCAGGACTGCTGATAGATGATGGGGAGCAGCTCAGCAAGTTCCTCTGCCAGCTCCCTCAGCACTCTCGGGTGGATCTCATCCAGTCCCATAGACTTATGGGTGTCTAATTGACTCAGCAGGTCCTTCACTACTATTTCCTGGATTATGAGGGGTTTATTCTGATCTCCATCCCAATCTTCCAGCTCAGGGGACTGAATACCATGAGGAGAACTGGTCTGGTCGTTAAAGACTGAGGCAAAGGAGGCATTAAGTACCTCAGCCGTTTCCTCATCCTTGGTAGCAATGTTCCCCCTCGCATCCAGTAAAGGATGGAGATTCTCCCTGGTTCTTTTTTTATTGTTAATATATTTGTAAAAACTCTTCTTCTTATCTCTTGCAACAGTGGCCAGGCTGAGTTCAAGGTGAGCTTTTGCCCCCCTAATATTCTTCCGACATGACCTAACTAAATCCCTATACTCTTCCTGAGTAGCCTGCCCCTTCTTCCAAAGGTGGTAGACTCTCTTCTTTCTCATAAGGCCCAGAAAAAGCTCCCTGTTCAGTCAGGCCAGTCATTATCCCCACCAGTTTATCTTACAACACATGGGGACAGCCCACTCCTGTGTCTCTAAGAGCTTCTTCTTGAAAAAAGTCCATCCTTCCTGAACCCCTTTGCCCTCTAGGACTGTTCCCCAAGGGACTTTCTCAACCAGTGTTCTAAACAGGTTGAAGTCTGCCCTTCGGAAGCCCATGGTGAAAGTTTTGCTGCCCCCCTCCTAACTGGGCTAAGGATTGAGAACTGTATCATTTCATGGTCGCTTAGCCCAAGACGGCCTCTGAGTGCCACATCACCTAGCAGTCCTTCCCTGTTCGTGAACAACAGGTCTAGCAAGGCACCTTCCCTGGTGGGCTCACTTACCAGCTGAGTCAGGAAGTTATCTTCCATGCACTCCAGGAACTTCTTGGATTGTTTTCTCTCTGCTGTGTTATATTTCCAGCAGATGTCTGGTAAGTTGAAGTCCCCCACAAGAACAAGGGCTTGCGATTTTGCAGCTTCTGCCAGTTGCCTATAGAACAGTTCACCAACCTCTTCATCCTGGTCAGGTGGTCTGTAATAGACTCCCAACAGGATATCCGCCTCATTGGCCTTCCTCAACTTCACCCACAAACATTCAACTGGTCCGTCACACTTACTGACCTCCCTGCAGTCGAAACACTCTCTAATATAAAGCACCACCCCACCGCCCTTTCTACCTTGCCTGTTCTGCTTATAGAGCTTACAGCCATCCATTGTAGCACTCCACTCATGAGAAAAGGAGTACTGAGAGCTGATCCATTGTTGCTTTTCCAGAACCAATTAAGATCAAGTAAAGTTCTTAATTTCATTTGTCATTTTGAAAATTTTACAGGACATAAAATCTTCGAGGTAAAGATGACTGATCATTCATGTGACAAAGGCCTGAGGATAACGCCGTTGTCATTAAGAATCACCTGGCACAGGCACTAAAATTTATTTGCTTTATACTATCATATACCCTCACAAAAGAGAGGGAATCTACACAGAGGCTTTACTTTCTGTTCTATATTAAAAGTTCCCAGAGATGCACTATTGGGCATGAAAACAATAAACAGAAAATATGTAGATCTCTGAGTTCAGCATTATTAATCCTTCAGGTCTGTTGATTTTAATTTTATTTTGGATCACCACCCTTTATTTTAGTAAATTTAACTGCAAGAAGGACGACAGTCTTCTCGCTTACTGGAAATTGTTTTGTGAAGTTATTGATAGTTGTGACTCATTGTGAAGGACATAAGGACACTGTAATAAATGATGAATACAGCACAGACCTGGATTAATAGGACTTAAAAAAGTATACAAGGCCAAACAAGTATGATTTATTCAGACAATTCTAAAATAATTTTGGAAAATATTAGTTCTAAATTCTCTCTTTAAGAACAGCATATATTTCCATGTCGCAATAAAACATTCAACTAGTAAGGATTACAACCGTTACAGAATAAAAAACCTCTTATAATCCTTTCCTAAAAAGGAAATTCCTTGCAAAAGCCTTATGTCTTTGCTAGAGGTTGAATTTTTACATTAAAGCAAAGTCTTTCTTGATGATGTAACATTCCTCCCATTTAGCCCAAACATGCATGTCAAATGAATTTGTCTAGAATGCCAACAATTCTCACATGTTCAGTTCAGTTCATTTGCCTTCAGGTTAGACATCCTTCATAACTATTCTAATAGATTTACGGAGAAAAACCACAGAACTTCTAGGAGTTTCACAACACTTTTCCAAGAGACTATATCACCACAATCTCTCTCTCGGTCTTAGGTCTTGGTAAAATAATACCAAAATACAAACAATTTCACTGTATTCAAACTTTTTTTTCCTCCAAACAAGAGGTTAGATTTAAGGAAATTATTCATCCAAAATCTAAGTACCTCCTTTAAAGGAAAAAAAATTCCAACACATAGCTGTAAGTTGAGGAATATCAGTGAATAGCCACCTGCCACTTCGATTTTATTTATTCTTAGTTAACTAAATTTTTATAGCTTGAGTATCATCATGGGCACTGATGTTTTTAATAAACAACAATAAAAATTTAGGTTAATTTTAAACAAAACTACCTTATAATACCAAGTTTACAGTACATGCCACACACAGAACACATCACACATGCAATACATGTTGCACATCAGAAAAAAGGGCATGGAATTCCTCCAAATAAATATGTGGAAATTAGTCCTACATTTTAAGCAGATACCATTGAATATAATCAATTCATAGTTATGAAAAAGCATTATGCCACAAGATTTTGATTACGGATTTTTTCAAAGTAAACCTTTAAAACCTTTGAAGAAATGAGCATGGAGTTCCACAAAAGTTGTACGATTTTGGGGGGGGGGGGGGGGTGTTTCTTTGTGTGTTTTTGTTTGTTTGTTAATTTGTTGTTTGTTTGATTTTAAAATCAAAATATTAAACTGACTCAGGATATAAGCAGGGCAGCTCCTATCTAAAGGAAGAGCTAGCCTTGTGACATGCAATGGTGTAATAGGTAAGGAGGCTGTAAGTTTCAGTTCCTTAGTGCTTTCCACTAATAAGTATATAGAAAAAAACTATATACAGGTTTTTGCATTTCTATGCAGGCACAATCAAAAGTTCTCACACAGAAAAGGTGTGCATCTCATGTCATTTTGATTACTTAGCAGGATTAGCTAAACTGAACAGTCCCATACCTATACACATAATTTTAAATCAAGTTGCAAGTGCAGCAATCTGATCCGCCTAACTCCAAAGAAAAGGTTCTAAAAGGATAATTATAAAGTCTCCATAGTGATTGAATCCTTGATATTTCTGTCCATCAGAAATTTGACTTTTCTACTTATTTTCTGTGACAACAACTGTCCTGGAAGTGACTTTTAAATGCTGGTTACCTAGAGTCTAGGCTAGTGGCATAAAAGGTGAAGACTACATCAAATCATCACTTCTTTATAAGTGTCTCCAAATAAACAAAATGATTCATCATGACACCAACTAGTTTTCAGGAGTCCCATAACAGAGACAACTAGACCTAGAATTTGATATGAAATATGAGAAGGATGGATAGTAATACCACAGCTGCTCAGATATCCATATTAGGGATGATATTTTAACTACATGGCATATTTCTCTTCCCTTTTCCAAGCACTGATAATTCTTAGAAGACAAATAAATCCTATCTGCTAAGTCAAGATTTTTCAAAATATAGTTCTTTTTTCTTTGGATATGTAAAAAACTCCAACAAGCTGTATGTTACTTAGGCCCAAAGAGCCATCTCCATAGACCATTCAAGCAAAACTTACCTGTAAGATTGATCTGCAGTTTCGTTATGTCTTTAGCCGTACTGAAACATTGTTTAGCTTTTTTATACTCATAGTAATACAGAAATGTATAGGCACACTCAAGATGGAACTGAACTGCTAAGTGCCAGCTTTCACCACCTGTGAACAAAGTTTCTGCTTCTGTCACTGCAAATTAAGAAAAAGAAAAGCTATCAGGATGCAGTCCAGGAGAATGATATTTTAAAAAAACATTGAAAATACCAGGAGAGAAACTGTTATGCTTAAAGCAGATCTGCTGTTCTTCACACCTCCACACATTTAAATATCCACAGTCAGTGTATAGAAGATATGCATATGATGAAAATCCTATTTACATGAAATAAAAATAAAATGAGGTTTTCTATGAGAGTTTTATACAAATGCAAACATAGATTTGTATTGACTCTTTAGCATAGTTTGAGCCACTAAACCCTGAAGGGCTGCAGTCAGTGCAACAAAGCCTACAAGATACTGAATGTGCACATACACACGTGGAAACTGCACAAAAATGCATCTTTCCAATTGAATTATTTTGATTCAGTTTCAAAGAGGAAAAAAAAGAACAGGTTACAGTAATCATACATTTCTTCATCATTCTGATACAGTGAGATAAAATGATACACTGAGAAGTGGCCTTACCACTATCTAAGTGTCACTTACTTACACTACTAATCCCCAAACTTGATAGGTTCACAGACTTGAGACTTTAAGGACCTTTGTGGAAAGCTTCACGTCATTACTAGCATTGACGTAGCTGCACAGAAGCACTGATGTCTCAAACTTAAGACATCCCTCTGGCATCTCATACTATGTTTGGCACAGGGCCAAATGAATGGGAAACTGCACTAGGCCCTGTTGGTTTTGCACAACAGCTGTTGCAGAACAGCAGGGAATCACTGCACCTGTCTCCTATTCAGGTGATGATACTGACCTTACACTTGAGAGCAATGTATTTTAAATAGAAAATGTAATTTCTCTTGAATTTGAAGGTCTTTTTCTCTAGTAATTAAGATGAAGTTTCCTAGTCAAGTTGATACAGAACAAGTAAATGGGAAAAAGTTTATCTCCCTCATGAAGACACAGAAGAACAAGGACATTCCCTTTTCAAACCCAAATGATCTCAGTTAAATAAGGAACGAAGACTGTACAGAATGGCTTCAAGTGAGCTTGTGCTAATAACGGCAGAAGAAAACCTTTGTCTACAACCACATATTCCCATTTTCATCTTAGATGCTGGAAAGTCCATGTCAATTTAAGTGAATTCTGTTCCCTCTCTACTCTCTGTAGTTACATAGGCACCTGGTAAGCATCCTGTTGTGAGAGTTGCGGCTACAAATTCCCCTCTCCATGATATCTTACAACTGATTGCTGTAGGCCAATAAACCGAGTAATTTGAAACATACCTTGTTTTATACAGGTCTGGGCAAGAGTAAATAGCTCAGGTGATCTCTCCTCTAACAACTGTTGGTGAATATTCACACATCTTAGAGTCCACCAAGATAATGTCTGGAAGAAAATACAGATACTTCAAGTCAATAATAAGTATAGATGCTTTTTAAAAGAAAGAAAAAAGAGAAGTGGCTTTAAAATACAGATTTTGTAGTTTATTTGATTCCAATTTCTAAAACATACAAACCTATACAAAATAGCCGTTTTTTTATATAAAAAGTGAATACTATCGTAGCATAAAGATGAACATATTCAAGCAGAGCTATAGTGCTTTAAGAGTTTGATGGGCTTTTCCTCTGGCTGTTCTTTTTCTCTAGCTGCTCTTTGAACCCTGCAAATCTTTAGGAGCACAATCTGCTAAGAAACTCTGTGAATAGAAGGTAAAAAATACTTGTGTGTGCTTATTCTGGGGCAGCCATTTGCTACATTGATTTCATACCTCCTAATTCTTATAACAGAAAAAGAAAAAAATAATATTTAAAAACCTTGTTTCCTACTTACCTTCTTTTGTGTCACACTTATGATTTTAATAGACAGATCTTACTCTTCAGTAATCTTTCTAGTCCAAAGAGTCCTAGACTATTTAGTTACTTTTTGTATGGAAGCCACTCAGTATTTCTGATCATCCAGTGCTGTCCTTCTATATATTTTTTCCTGTTCTGTTTTTTTATTTCTTTAGTTGGGGGTAGAAAAGAGACTGAGAAAAGTAGAACTGCTCATGAGAACACCTTACAATCACAACTGAAAGTTTTAATGTTTGTATGTGCAACTTCAGAAGGGCAAAAAACTTAGCAAACTAAGCAATGGTTGTACAGCAGAGCTGAATCACAACTCAGGAAATACCTGATTTTAGAAAGCTGTGTACACAAAAATGTAAGATCCCAATAATATCTTATCCCTCTCTAGCTACCCCAGGTGGAAATGCATAGAAAAGCTAACTGATAATAGAATAGTCTTTTCTCAAAATGATACATAAGATTATAATTTGTGAACATAGGACATACTTCTACACAGGCTCTAATGATTACTAGTTATTCTGCTACTGTTAGTACACCAACCATTTTCTCCGAAACAGATGTTGGATTGCTTCTGAGAGGCATCTATCTTCTGAACTTTTTATACAGGTATACTTACATCAGACTGACCTAAGGGCAGTACACTATTCAAGCATAAACATCTAAACCAATCACTTGTAATTGACTGTTATGTCCCTGGAAAGGAACCATCAAAAAGAATAATAGCTTCTACTTCAAAAAGCAATGAAAGATGACTTTCGATATCAAGCTGAAGAGAGTAAAAACACAAAACCAGCAGACTTTTTGAAAAAGGTTAAATCCCAACATTTCATCCCTAAACCTAAAGGCAATTTAAATATGAAGTTTCAAATTACTCCAGTTTAGCTTTATAAAATGAAGTATGCATTTTCCCATACAACTGAGTATCCACCTTAATGATACAATTTCTTGAGGCCTGATGCTTGTCACTCAGAAATGTCAGAATCAAAAGAAACATTTATAATTTCAAGTAAGCCAGCTGAGCTCTGTACGATATTTATTCTGTCAGCAATGTTAGTTTTTTGGGAGCCAAGTTAAGAATTTTAGGATGATTTTTAAGCATCTAACCTTCAATAGCATTTTTGAATAAAACAGCGCTTTATTAATGCTTTAGATAACATATTTCTGAGTATTTTACCCTGTTTAAAATTTATTTGCACTAATCTTAAAGAAGCAAAAGTATTAAGAGACTTTCTTTGAATCAAGCTGAAAAGAGAAAGAATGGCAAGCTTTAATTGCTACATTGACCTGTTGATGAAAGTAGTTTTTATCAGTTATTGCCTTTGAACTACTATTCAAACTTGATGTAGTCACAAGTAATTGAACCTCCACTGGGTAGAAGGCCCTCCATTATGACAGTCTGAGGGGAGGCAGCAAGGGAATTCTCTATACCAGGTCCATTTTCTGCCTCCCTGACTGACCCAGTTGCTGAAATTCAACAGTACTCATCTGTGAATAACAGGAAAAACAATGGAAGAGCTTGACTTCCAGAAATGCAGTGCAGCCAACATCTCCCACACAGTTTAATTCATCACTCATACAAAGACCCAGCTGGGAATGGGTGTTGTCAGCCAAGCATAAAGAGGGACCAAGTGGCATTTTGATCTCCAGCCAAATTCTGTTCAACTGGAATGCAGTAAAGAAGTTGCTGCTGTTAGAAGTCCCCCAGCTCCAGAAAGTCCTGCTACCAACCAGCCTGCTGCTAAACTACAAAGGAGGTAGAGACAAAAACACTCTCAAGAAGAGGTTCATCATATCTTCCTGTTTTTAATGTACAAGTGCAAATGAGAATTAAGGTAGCCTCTACACGCATGCCAGCAGAAGAAGTATAGGACAATGACAAAAGAGAGGACTTCCTTGGCATCTAGAACTCATGGCTTAGAATTCATACAGTAATGGTTAACGGTATCCCAAAGCTTGTTAAAAAGGACGTAGTATATATCTGTTGAATTATAGGGCATTCCCCCTCACTCTCCCTCAAATAATGTCACAAAGTATGTGTCTTTAAAAAGTTGCTTCCTATTAAATGTTCTAATTTTTCCAGCTAATGAAGGTATCTTTCTTCTCTTTTGGGGAAGACAGTGAGAAAATAGCTTATCTTTAAGAAAAAGATACTTGTGTTTAACTGTCATCACTTTGTCCGAACTGTTTCTTACTGTGAAAAACCCCAGAGCTACAGAAAAAGAAATGGGAGTTATACTGATTCAATGAGGTCTGAAGAAAAGCATGAGAGAACCAATTAACGAGTAGTTGGCAGTCATAATCATTAGTCATATATTTCTTACCTGAAGAGATGCAAGTTTGTGTCTTGAATTCACAAGGATTATCCTGGCTATAAGCAGCAAAATAGGATGAGAAGTCAAGGTATAGACTGATTCACCATCTAGAACCAGCATCTTCAGAATAGCTGCATGCAGCATTTTTGGCTGAAAGAAGAACCAAAGAAGACAGACAGACAAGTTTCAAGAAACATAAGTAAGTTTACAAACAAATTCTGTAATACAGAATTAGAAAAAGAACTGTTCATGTATTTAAGGAAAAAGTCTGTTCAAAACATTTAAACAAACAAAACAAAAAAAATCACTGTCTCTTGGAGTTTCAACCTTTTACCAAGTCATGGTGAATTCTGCCTTGTTTCTTGCTGTCCTGATACACCAAATCAAAATGATCTGAAAGACTCTGATTTCCTCCCACCTGAAATACATATATCCAGTCAACACTATCAAATTCATGCCATTCAACTTGCAATCACAGAAATGAAACAATTTGTTAATTAAACTACAGTACTCAAATACACTACATATTCCTCCAGTGAGGTCAGTATGTGTTATCTTCTTTCCCCAGAGGGAGCTTCCTGTTAGACTGGTATCAGGGCAGCAACATTAGAGCCATTGTTCCCTTTGTCCAATACATAAAAACCTCTCCCTGCTTTGAATGCTTTCCTGAGTGATGTTCCTTACACTTAATGGCTTTCACTTAATGGGCTTCAGGTAGCTCTCCAGGGAATCTGTCCCTTAGTGGTGACTGTCATCTGACAGTCACCTATTCTTCTCTCCTCTTGAATGCAATGAAAGCATTCATACAGTTTATCTTCATACTCAGGGAGATGTCAGTTCATCAGTTTATTCCAGTTCTCATATGGCAGGTTTCCTTTGCAAACTAAAAAAAAAAGTCAGGTTTTTGTTTTCAGTTGGTAAGAAACGGGCAAGGAGAAGGAATGCAAGGGAAAGAACAGGAGAGAAGGTTAAATGACAGCTTGTATTGAAGTCATTTGCCTCAGAAAGATTCTTATTCAGCCTACACAACCAAGATAGAAGTTATCTGAATCACATTTCAGCTTTTTAAAATAAATAATATAATTTCTAAGTTATCAAACAAATATCTTTACAAACAGGTTACACTGTAGACAGAAACTGTTAAGCCACATCATTGCCTTCGTTCACTTTTTAATAACAGAGTAATCTTCAGGCTTTTTTTTTTCTCCTGACTTGCTTAGGTTTGTTAGTTATTTATCTTTCATTAACACTGAAAATACTTTTACTTTGTAGGCAATGACTTGAGACTTCAAATTATTTACTCAAAGTCTTGCATGACATCACTGCAGTCATTTCAATCCCACCATGGAAAATAAAGTTTACAATAATCTAACAAACCACTTGAGAATAAAAGAAAGAAACTGCCAAGTGGAAGTATACCAGATCCCTCCCACCTCTAGTGATTCAGAAACTAAAAGCTTTACCAGCATCTCTACTCCAATTTTGAGAGGGAAAGTCTTGATTCAGTACTTCTAAAGATTCATTTTTAAAATACACACAATAGGACACAATATAATTTTCAGTGTAACAAACTTTTTCCCCACCTGCTCCTTTCTTTCTATAATTAAAGTAGATCACACTTAAAATACTCAGAGGGAAAGCAAAGAAGCTATAAGCTTTGTTACAGAACTGTTTTCTAAAACAACCTTGCTATGCTAAAGTAATCTACATTTATTTAAGCGCTGTAGCAACCAATTAATCTCAAATTCACATTTCACTGGAGAGCTCAGTCCAACTAATGTAACATTACAAGGAAAATAATGAGGGAGGGAGAAGGGAAAGATGATGACATGTCACAGCCCTGACAATAAGCCAACAAGTTTCAGAGCCAAAGAACTGCTATCTTCTATTTTAACAAATCCATGTTCTTTTCCATGAAGCAAATCCTATACAGGAAAGCAATCAGCTTTTTCGTTTAGCTGAGAAAGCCTCAATCAACTTTCATTCTTTTAGCTTCTGCTCTAGGACCACATTATCAGTGCAGAATTCAAACAACAGAATTTACTGCCCTAATGTAGTCTTTAAGATGAGAGCATTGCTACATATAAGGGGTAGACATTTAAGCTTTTAGAGTTTCAAGGGCTGAAAAGTTAGGAAGCAAGTTCACAAAAATCCTTAAAACATTGGCTAATAGTAAAAAGAAATTTTGAGCTTGTCTTCTTGTATTTGAACACTTAAATATTCAAAGTGTCAAATCTACAGCTCAAAAATTTCACATATCTCAAAACGGCCGTAACTCAAGACTTGCTAACACAATGCTCCTGACCTAGTAAACCTGAGTTAAATTGTCAAGTCTTTCCATTCTTCACCAGACTCTTCATCAAAACATGTAATTATTTGATTCAGAAATAATTTTTTTAAAGCCCAGAAACGTATACTAGATAATTACTTCATGAACATATGCTGAGAAATCTCTGAGGTAATTATTCAGTTTCAGTTGGACCTGCAGGTGGTTCCATTTGGCCATGTCTGGACTAAATACAAAAAAATGAAGTTCAATTCACTCTAATTACACATTTTTTTTAATCTCTGAAACACAGCTGTTTATGTATTTAACTTCCAAACAGTAACTTAAATGCTACTGTTAAGTAAGTACTACTAAAGCCCTAAATCAACTGCAAGCTAGACAGTACTCTTGGCTATTTCAGTTTTCACAGTATTTCAAAAGTATCTCCTGGTACAACTGTTACCACCTGAGTAATGATGATGATAATCAGAAAAAAGTTTCTGCCATTCATGTTTAATAGCTCTGAGAATAGACAGTATGAGAATTTTAGTTTAGGGACTTCACGTTCTTTTCTTGCTAATAAGAGTTACTAGAGGCAAAATGAGCATTTGGTATGCCTTTACTTTTGTATCAGGAACTGCTCTGAACTGGCCTTCCTGACATTTCATCAGCTCTTTCTCAGTCTTGGTGATCTTTCCCCTAAATCTTAAAAAGGTAAGTACAGACATACACAGAGAGAGAAAAAGCCAGACTAAAGGCTTGGAAAGACTTGATTAAAAGAATGGAAGGCAGGGAACAAACTATCAAATAAGGAACCTGTCTGTATGTGGCTACTAAGCCTTATATACCGGGCTTCTCATATTTTGAACGGTACAAAGACTACTGCACAATTTGTCATTTGGCGAAGCTAACATGATCTATCTTCCAGAATAATGAAGGATGTACTGAGGTTACCATCCAAAGATTTGGTCCTTTGGAACAGAATTCACTGTTTAATCTAGATTTTAGGGGATGGAACCATTGATTTTGTTTGTAACTGCTTCTCTCACCAACTTTCTGCAAAGGAGATAGCATAACAGAGGCTGTCTCCAGTTTCACAATCCAAACCAGCAACAGGTAACTCACGCAGAGCTGAGTTGCAGACTGAAGATAAAGGAGAGCTAGCACAAACAAGTCTTCACTGAGAGTGCTACATATAGAAGTTCTTAGTTATGAACTCTCTTGTTCATATTCCCTATGAGGGTGAATTTGCCCCATTTTTCAGGGAGTATTTTCCAAGTTACTACATTAAGAATCTCCTTTCTTTTCTATATTCATGGCAAGGGCATGCAGGGCAAGAGTATAGGCTACTTTAGCAGATTATCTCTCCTTACAAGACTCTGTGTCCATATTTAGCCTTTATTCCCCATCCTTATATTTCCCAAAAGAGGGAGAAACTTGCAGAATCTTCAAAGCCTGAACCATGCTGGTTACTAGTATTCAAACTAGTCAGTCAGCCTAAAATTCAACTCTTCCTTTCCGGCTAGTTTATGGAAGCCAAGCATCTGGGTCTCGAAAAAGGAATTCCCAACAGAATGAATTAAGAAAGCTAAGGAATCATATTGGATTTGAAAGAGTAGTACTACGTAGTATGTTGTTGATTTTCATATGAATTATGAATATGACTATCAATAGAAGTCTGGCAATATTTCAGTCTCTTCCAGCAAAAGGATCAATGCATAAAAGTAGGAGAAATACAAGTATAAGGAAAAAGAATTATTCAAATGCATTCCACAACTTATTACTGGGAATCAACCTGGAAGCTACAAAAAGGCCAGCAGGAGCTGTTGACACACGTATTTGGAGGATTCCTACCAGTTATTTACAGGTATTATCAATTAACACATTGGGATCTTCTTCCAGATGGAGCTTCTCACTGTTATTAAATATATCCTACTTGTGAAAATGAAATGAGACAACAAACAATTAGCTTGTCCTCACAACATTCTTACAGTCAGTGGTTTTAATTAGTCCTAATACAGTTTTGTCCAGTTCATCTACTGAAAATACGAAACTTAATTGTATAAGCTAACATGCAGAAACTTTGAAACTTAAGGTAGAAGAAATATGCTCCAACTTCAACAGTTCTGTACCTTTTATTCCCTTATGTGCAAAGAGACACTGACAGTTCTTTAAGACACAAGGAACCCATTATTATATCCCACTTATTATAAGCACTTAGCTCCTTAAAAATGTTTTAGTCTAATCCCAGCAAGTTCAAAGCCAGAGCTGCTAACCCATTTTAACTGAAACCCAGTACTTTTAAAATCTTCCTTTTACACAATCCACTTATTAAAAAAACTTAAGGTAGTATCAATCAGATTGTTAACTGGTATGGTAAAGTCTCAGTGTTATTTTAGAAAACAGAAAGACACTTAACTACTAGCTGGTTTCCCGTTTAGAAATTACTGAACCACTTTTATGTGTGGACTCACGAGAGAAAAGCACAAGCCAGCTTTGCAGAAAATAAAAATAAATCCTAATAGAGTACATGAATGTAACTGTAACTTAAAGAGAAGGCTGGAATCAATCTGGGGGAAGGGAAATAATGTACACATACTCATGAATATTGTTCATGGAAGTCATCCAAGAGGCCCCTACAGGCAACTCATCTAAAAGATGCTATTCTATTTGTTCTTCACTGAAATTAATTACAATCTCATGCAGTCTTAATGCACTCGTAAGAAATTAATGATGCATTCAGAAGTTATTTGGGAGCAGAAATGAAACTATGCCACTGCCCAAGAGGTGAAACTTTCAAAGAATAGAAATGACAGCAGCTATATAGCTTGAAAACATAAAGTTAAGACGAATCCAATAGAGCATTCTGAAAAGAATAACAGTTTTGAAAATATTCCTGAAATAAATGAGACACTAAGGCTGAAAGTTAGTGATATTACATAGGACAGGCTAACATGAAGACACGATTTTTTTAACCTTGACATGGGAAAAGATCATTTTAGTCCAAAAACCTGAAGGTCTATTTAAAAAGGGATTGTAGCAGTCCTGATGACAGAATATGGAAAATGACAACAGATGGAAAAAGTCAGAGCTACCTTTTTAACCCACTTCTTTCTGAATATCTGCATATGCAAGAGAGAAAAGCTGGATTAATGAAAACACAAAAATGCCAGTTTATCAAGATGTTTGTTTTCACAGAGTATTAATATACTAAGAATCCTTGGAAAGAAAAGTAAGTACATACAGATAATTCAAAATATACAAAAGCTTTTGAACTAAGATGTCTGCTAAAGAAGAGAACTGGATATTTTACCACATAAGTGTTTTGTGCTCTTGGAAAAAAACCCACCACTAACATCTCAAAAAGATAACACAGATAACTGTAATATAAATAAAGGTAAACTTCTGCCTGAATGCATAAATAGCTAAACCTTGTGGCAATATAAAAATCTGATGCAGTACTCATTTGAAATCAAGTATGCTCAGGTCTGTTTTCCTTTATAATCTCTTACCAAGTTAGTTTCTGGAATACCAGATCTGCATAAGCAAACATTTTTCAATGCATTACATTTGCAGCCACAGCAGAAACATCTCCTGTTTAGTTTCTGTTACATGTGTTCCTGTATTCAATAGGCAACTATTAGCTCATTCTTCCATTAAGACAGACAATAAATTGGACAGTTAATAGAAGTTATGAATGTTGTGCTTTACAGGTCTGTGAATTCTGTCAATGACAGCAGTTCTAGGATTATCATTCTGGGCTGCCACCTCTGTGTTAGATTGCAGCCTGTGCATATACACTAACATAGAATATTAGAGTTCTTCAGGAAACAGAACTCACAGGTTATAAGAACATTTTAATACTACAAAGATTACAAACAAATTAAGGAGAATGGAAGAAAAGAGTTTGTATTTCCTATTTTTTTTATTATATATAAAGGCAAATTGAACTCCTTTTCCCCTCAGAAATATCATACTTGAAAATTTCTGCTAACTCATTTCATGCCCTAGAAGATTTAGTACACTTGGTTGCTACTGTTACTTATACAGTTATCAGAAGATAAGAGTTAAATTTCCTGTATCAAAAATTGAGAAAAAAATAAGCTTATATACACATCATGTCATCTCTAAAAGATAAACCAAACTGATAAGCATCTATTTAAAAAAAAAGGGAGAGATATAGTATCCAAATAAGTTATTTAGAAATACAACCTTGCAAATGAACCTATGGCATGACTTCATGAATTATGGAATTCTTACAAAAACATGTCACAAGCATAAACACAGATCCAAAGGTTTTATGTGAAATTTCTCATATACTCAAACTTCTCCTCATTCCACAGTTCACAGCATTTACATTGCTCATGGTCCATACCTTATTCAGAGTGAAATTCTAAATTCAAACTCATGTGTAGATGCAGCATTAGCAGACACTAGTGATATGTTCTTCCCTGACACGCTGCAGTAATCAGTATTTTACTATAGCTTTAATCTCAAGAGAAAAATTAATGCTCAAGAAGCTGTGCTGAACAGGGCAGGAGAGTCATGAGACAGAGTGTGATACTATCATGAGAAGCAATATATGCATCTCACTAAAAAGAAGTTATGGGGTTGATTAGTTATCCACATAAAAAGATGCCAAAGTTAATAAAATCGACAGTCCTGAGTTTCATCTCCTTCATTTCCCTTCTCTTCCTAAAGCTCTATTTGACTTGGCATTTTTGTACTAACACTACTACAATTCACTTTGCATCATCCATGGGCCTCACAGGATACTGAACATCCAAATCTACTGTTCTCTTAGTATCTGCCAGATATTCTACTATTTGCAAGATATGCAGCTTCCACCTTACCCTAGGGAGGGAAAATTTCTAAGCCATTTATAAATATATTTTTTTGATTCAGCAAAGAACACAACCCAAAATAAATAAATACAAAGTTTATTGACTGCAAATGCCCTTCAAGTAAAAACATCCATATAACAAACATACCTTCCCCATGCAAAACCAACATGTCCAGCAGGAAATCTCTTTAGTAGAAAAATAGAGTAACTACTTTTAAGAAACTGCTTATAAAACTGATATAGTTGAAGATGTTTGTAATAGCAGCCAGGAGGATCAAAGCAATTAATCCTAGCACTGCACCTCACAGACGTGCCTTCTCTGACACATCTGTGTGTTGTGGTTATTTGTGAAAAGCAGTGATGATAAAAGGACAGCTTATTAAAATCCAAGTATACCTCACAGAACTTCTGTAACAATGCAGGTGGCAAAATATCCTGAAGCTTTAGCTGAACAGGAGGCCCAGTCCAATTGCTTTGAACAAAGAGCTGCAAGCTGCTCACACCAAGTAGAAAAATCAGCCTCTGCCTGCAATATAGATAAGAAAAGCAATTAGCAACATATTACATTTTTAATTAAGGCTACAAATCTGATTAATTCTTGTACTAATTCAAAACTCTCAGCCTTAAGAAAAATCCCTCTTGTTAGGAAAATACAATGAATGTAGTATTCAAGAATGCACATGGGGAATTAAATATGTTTTTTTATAATGGTTGCAATTAATGACAAACATTTTGGAAGCAGAGTTATTTCATATGTTTTAGGATTTAAGGCTGTAACTAACTGTCAGAGATCAGGAAGAGATTAGCATAGGATGCAGATTATCCCAATTTGCCTATTGCACAGTTGTTATATTTTCTTATGATACATCTTATCCTCAGCATTTTCAGAGAAAATATATTGCATTAGCATATGTTCCAAAATAGCACATTTATTTTTGTTTTGACATAGCTGTTTGTTTTCACAATTAAATGAATATAAAAAGTTTAAAAATATCACCTCCAAGTTGGTTCAGATAATTTGGCAGCAAATGTTATCTCGTTCAATCATGCTTTTTAATTTAAACCATAGTGGTTTATTTAAAGAAGGAATTAGGAGACTTGGTTTCACTACTGAAACCAAGTACAGTAAGTTTTCCTTACTTACAAGACTAGGCTTATCTAACATCATTATATTATTTCTTTGTTCACCTACAGTAATAATCTATGTGGTCTGCAGCAGACAGGGTACAACCCCTCAGAATTTAATGGCTGATTTAACAGGTGTAGACTTTTAGAAGATTTAAACAAATTTCTGGTTTGTTTTACTACTCCTTAATGACTTAGAACCTTATTGTGTTAGAATCAGTTATGTGCCAATAAGGCTCTCTGTCACATATATATATACATATAACATGCCTCCTACCTACAAAAAGTTAACATTTTAATTGTGGTGGTTTGATATGAAAATTCGCATGTTAAGGAGCGTAACTGAATTGGAAAAAAACAAGTGGGTTTTTTTTTTCCTCCTGTAAAACAGGGAAATAAAGTTGCAAGAGTCCTCCAAATGGAAATAAAAGGATGAAGTGTTCCACAACCCCTAAAAAAACAAAGTCAAATAGAAAAGCCACACGCAAAAGCAGCTGGTGGGCAAGAATGTGACAAAAGATGTAGAACAATGAGAAAGCAGGGGTGGGGAATGCTTTATTGAAAAACAAAAATTAAGTGAGACTTCAGCAGAGTTAGAGAACAAGGACTGGTATAAAGTGTTCTTGTTGAACAAGACGAGATAACATTTACTAGTTGCCATTATTCAGTCAGTAACTATCCACCAGCAAATATTATTTGAATATATAAGATTACCACTTATCTTCCAAATAAGTCAAGACCACAAAGCATTAACAATTATTATACACTAAATTATTACCATTGCACACAAAACAATCACAGACATACATTTTCTAATTATTCTCCCATGAAAAATTATGCTTCAAAGCTTCTGAAAGGAAAGATAACATAAAATAATCAACCATCTCTGCACTGTGATTTGACAGATGTACTTCAGTCTTTCAAAGACTCACTTTCATTACGTTATCATTTACACTAATAATTATTTATTTATTTTAACATTACTGACATCTATCTATCTGGCAGGCAAACTTGCTTGAAGTCTTGACACAGTCATATCCATGCAGAAGTCCTCTGAAATAACTGACAACCAATTCCATTACTTTGGCTGGGACACTGTCTTTCCACTGGCTAATTTGTCACCATCGATAAATTATTTTTCCCATTTTCAGATCCATGACCAACTTCCAGTCTCCTTATCACTCACTCTGTATCAGAAAGTCTGATGCACAATGCTAGCCTCCCTTGCCTACCCCTCTCTTTTTTTTTTTTTTTTACCAAGAAAAAAATTCATTCTGTCTCCCTGACTGCCCTTCACGCTTACAATGCAGACCTGCAATTGCTCACCTCCCAAAGGCTGCCTGGAATCTGCTCTTCTGTGCTGCCTGAAAAGCAGAGGGACTGCTGCTAGTGCCCCACTTACTATGGTGACCCACAAAGTTTAATTTATTTCTTATCTTTACTTAGACATGTGTCTGCATCCATCCATCATCTTCCCTTCTCTGTGTGAATGGGGAGTTTGCTGCCTTTTTTTTTTTTTAAGCACTGTTTACAGCAAGTCCAGTAGGAATGAGAACCGTGATGTATAATCAGATACCTACATACGCTCTAATATTCATACTGCTATACCTAATCTCAAATTCAAAATTAAAAATAATAGAGCATTTGAAAAAATACTGGATTTGCATATAATGCTAAAATTTACAAGCAAAACATAAGAGAAAATACTCAATAGCCAGGCTATACTTAAGATGTGATTAGGTTACAGGTTTTGGTTTGGGGAGTGTTTCTTTCCTTTTTAGTGAAGCCAGAAATTACAGAAGAGACATCAAAGCAAAATTAGACATCAAATAGTTATTTTTTTCAATTCATATACATAAAAGCAAGCTGCAGAAACATTAAGAATTCCTTCATTTTTGTTTTTCAATATATATAGCACACCAGTTAACCAAACACCCCATGCCCCAAGAAAAATACCAGAAATATCATTCAGTGTTCAGGCTTGGAAAACATAACAAGCTTTACAGTATGGATTTGTTTTGGAAAGTTTGGTATTCATTCATATGTTGAATAAGGAAAAAGTAGTAAACACATGGTCAACAAAAACAAGTGTTAGTGCTCATTTCCTTGATCCATTCAGTTTTGGAATCAAACATAACAAGAGACCTTCAAGTCCTTTTGAAACAAGCTCTCAGAAAATATTCTATTATTTTTGTTGTGTCCTGCACACTATTTCCTTCCAGTCTTAAGAATCAAACTGTACGTCAAGCAATGAATGCACCTCCTTCACACAGAGCTCAGGAAAAAGAAAGGCACAACCCCCCTACATGCTTACCACATATATTATTGTTTCATCCTCTGCAATTTCCTGATTTAAAATACAGCTATGAAGCTACACATTCTGTGGAAGATGACTGTTCACCACTGAAGTGAGTACCAATAGCAGGAAAAAAAGTAAAAAAAATAATATCCTATTTAATAAATTTATTGTAAGGAATGCTTTGAGACTTCATTTTTAAGTCATAAAAGTTAAAAGTGCCATAGTGAAAAAATGTCTGGGGCAGGGGAAGAAGGGAAGCAGTTAAAATGACAAAAAAAGTTGCAGCAAATTTTAAAATACTGTTAAATATTTTCCTTTCAGAACCATGGATTTGAAAGTGGAAAAAGTTACAGGCTATGTCCAAAGAAATTACAATCTAGATCCAAGTTTTGAGCTGTTTTGCCCTCAAGCTGCTCAGTTTTAGCTTCAGAAAAAAGAACTCCTTAAGAGTTCTTTTAACGCTATTATAAAACTGTACTTTGTACTGTGTTTATATTGTGCTAAAAGAATAAGATTAACATCATCCAACTTTCTGTTTCCAATTGAATTCAACTCCCATTTAATTTTTAATCTCTGGAATTACAAATTTCAGTTCAAGGGGGAAAAAAAAAAAAGCATATATTTGAACTTATCCCATCTACTAAAAGTCACAAGAAAGCCAGTGTCTTACTGAATTTTCTCAGCTAGAACTTCACGATTTGCTACACTTCCAGTGGAAAAAGAAAATGACATTTTACCTATTAAAAAAACCCAGACAAAAACATTTTCACCATAGGCAATGGAAGGTCAAACTGCAAAAGCTCCACTAACTCCTTCCATAAGGCAGTCACAGGGCAAAGGGCCTGCAGGTAGGAAAAATAACTATGTAACACATTTTAACCTAGAAAGTCACTGCAGACAAACAAACATGGTACAGATTTAAGTGCTATAAGCAGTGCCTACCTAAAACAGGAAATGATCTCTCTTTCAGTTGAAGTTTCTCTATCAAGAGAAAGTAAAAACTTACTTCCTTCAGCACTAATATAATTCAAAGCTTCTTATATAATTACTAATGGAGCTTGAAAAATTCACTTGACTGCTACAAAAACTGTTTCTTGCAGACACTGATACATTTTGAAGTCAACATGCTTTCATTTTGAACAAAACTCCAGGCTGTAATTTTGGGCAGAAAACCCTTTGTGTTTCTGAAAGGCTAAATATTGCAGATCTGCCTCCATATCTTCTGACAAGGGAGCTTCTAATGCTGCTTAGAGTTGCAGAGGGAACCAGAAAAACCTCAAAGACCAAAGAGTTGGAGTATGACCACCTGAGGAACAAATTGCTTTGCTGTCTGCAGTAGGACTGAAACAGTAGAGAGCTGTAAAAGGCATGTAGGCCAATAAAAGCTCACAGGGGGAGCAGAAGATGACACATCTCCATGACAGGATATGTATAAAGTATTACTGAGTGCATGATATAGGTTATGATTATCTTTAAGAAGCTGAACGGTTCATAAAGGCAGCAACACATATGTCAAGCAACGATGAAGATCAGGATTGGGTCAGTTTCAAGCCATGACCGACCTTTTTTTCCTTGCTGCATTATTCAGGATAAACTATTGCAAGATGACAGAATCGAGCAATATTGAAAAATTTCTCTAGACTATGTTACCATTTAAACTTCAACTAATATTTAACAGCAACAGCACAACAAAGTAAGAAAAGAAAAAAAAAAAAACAACCTAGAGACAAAATGCACAGGAACAACCTCTAAACATTCTAAGTCAAAAAACAGGAGCACACTGTATTGTGTGCTACAGCAGAAGATAAGTTTTTGACACACTATGATCACTAACAAACCTCAGTTCAGTATTTTAGAGGTGCCAACTACTTGTTTCTCTCTAGTATTTAGCAAAAACTCTTGTTTTCATGTCTGTCATTCCAAAACACAAGCATTTGTACTCAGCCACACTTACTGGCAATACGTTACTTTCCCCTTACTTTCTTTTTACCTTTATCTTCTCTTACCTTTTGCTCTTCTTTTGGCAAAACTTTCTCTCACCCTCAACTTTTAAAATAAACAAATATATATCCAGATGCACACATATATACATAGTTTTCTGCTTCTGCTATCCCTAGCACGATAGATTTCAGTCTGTTCATTATTTATGCATCAAACTGTAAACTCCAAAGTCAGACTCATTAACAGCAAGAATCAGCATACGCAGTACAATTAGAAAGAATCTATCAGAAAACACCTTGTGAAGAAAATAATGAATCAATGAACAGCATCCACGCGTACCTTAATCATTTTACATTAAGAAGAACAGAACAACTGTATTATGAATCAGACTTAGAAATACAGGCCTTGCTCGGACAGTAACGTTACACGGTACTTCAAGTAGTCACTTAAATGTAATGCAAAGTTTATGAGAGAAAACTGTTAATAAGTTGTATGATACATGGCAACATAAATTTATGTTTGTTGGTTCTTTATAACAGCAGCTTCAGAGGTAACCACTGCAAATAAAACTACTGTTTTCAACAAGCTCTCATATCACAATAATATTCAGTGAAAGAAACAATTGTAATGAACAGATGCCCCAAGGGAGTGGCGGGAACAACCCGAGAAATCTGTTCTGTTTTGTTCCGTCAGAACAGGAATTTGAGGCCCAATATTATAACATTTTTTTAAAACGCCTTTTGTAAAAATCAAACATGGCCTCTATTAATCTTCCTTATAATAAATAATAATTTCCACCTTTCCACGTTATCAGCCTCTGCAGAACAGTCCAGGTACGCTAGAATCTGTTTTTCCAAGTAACTGTCAATGTTCTCCTCCGTCACAGAAGATGCACTGAAAACATTCTGGATGGCTGAGTTTGAAAATATGGCTTCGTATTTCCCATCAAAAATCAACTGCAATAGTGATCCACTTTCTGGGGAAAAAAGACAAAAAAAAAGACAAAAGAAATCTTTGTCAACTTTGTCTTAAAAGACCTATTCAAACCAAAACATATACCACTCCCCTTTCAATGAATGAATCTTCATTTACATTGCAGGAAAAGTACAGTTGCATTGAAACGAAAGAACAACGGTAGCAGGTGAGACTTTATTCCAAATAAATTTTACAGAACTTGTATGAATGTTACATTGAAATAGAAAACTGCCAGATGAATGTAAAACAAAAACATTCACTGAAATTTCAGGGGAAATACATGGATGGCTTTTCTAACATGTATACTACAGTTAGTGAAGACAATTATCACAAGAGGGTTTTCTTCCTCCAAAACCTTTTATATGAGTGTGTTACAGTAAAATCCCATAAATAATACAATTGCACAGACTAGAGAACCCTTTTAAGGGAAATGCAACAAATAAAAATAGTTCAATATTTGCAGAGTTCAGTGAATGAATTCTCATGTAAAACTGTAAAAATTACTCGGTCCTCTTTTAAACACTTAGAATATTCACAAAGAACAGGCAATATGATTTTATCTTTATAAAAGATGTATTTTTCTATGTATTTTCCTAATTAGAAGTCTGCATATAGAACAAGATTCTTAGGAGTAACTAATCAGGTGAAGTTAAATCCATGAATGTTTCTCCCTTGAAGCCTTTTAAGCCAAACAGAAGTAATGAAATGCTATACATTTAATTCCTAAGAAGCTTCAAACCCATCAAGTTCTTGACTCAGGCTACAACTTTGTTCACAGAAGGTACCTTCCCTTCTTTCTTCAGATATACTACAGCACAATCAATCCAGCGGCTGTTAGAACTTCACCATGTTAAAACCTATCCTTGAGCAAAATCAGCATCTGGTTATGCTGCAGCTCTGGCTACAGCTCATGTAGATGTACTTACCAGTAAGTACATACCAGCTGATGCAGATGCTGTAATCGTGCAGCTGAGGAAATGCAGAGGTCTGCAAAGGATAGGTGCCTTAATATTAATTGGTGATTTCAGTTGGGGACTGCAGCTCCCATGCACTCAGTGTTACCATAGCTACACTAATATCAGCACGTGAGCTATCCAATTTAACACTAGCATAAGCATAGATCCACACAAGCAGCAGCTGTGCAAGGAAGTGAACCAAATACTAACCTCAAGCTCATCCAGCTAAAACTAGTATTTTAAGTTTCAGACATACAGGAAGACCAAGCACAGAACTAACTTCAATAGCAGGGATGGATGAGGTGATAGGAATGGGTGATAGAAACACATTAATTCTAATCTCTCTGGACAAGGCTGTTGACTTTTGTTCTTCACAGCAATGATCAGCTGAATGATACAAGAGATCATTTGTGCTTGATGATTGAAAAACCACTTTAATCTATACCTGGAAGGGCATATGTAAAAGAATAGTAATGGTTCTGCAACACTGCTCACATCACATCCTCAAAGAGAACAGAAATAACCAGAAACTTTCTCCAGTCTATGCTTTGGGGAGACTTTCTTTCACCAAATGACAGCTTCTTTATATCGGATTACAGTTGCCCAGACAGGTGATGCCGCAGTCTGTAGAATAATTATTGGCTATGAGGACAGTAATGAAGAACATCGAGGTTCTCTTTCCAGTAACACTGTAACATAACTGTAAGCACATACAAATTCAAGGTCACGGTCTTAAAATTTAGTTTCAGGATCATCGATAGGAAGGGCTCATGTAAGTGACGACTAAGAATCATCACAAACCCCATCATTTTCTATCTCTATGGCAAGATACCATTCTGCAAACCGTCTTCCCCACATCTTATAGCAGCACACTGCTTAAAAAACCCCCAACAAACTAAAACTAAAAAAACCACAACCAAGAACACACACCACAAATCGCATACACAACTCTCAGTGAAAAGATAAAACAGGTCTGATAGATGTCAGTCACATCACCTAACATTCTTGGACAGTATGATTAAGGTTAAATACAAAGCAACATAAGAAAAAAAGAGCTGAGTAGCTCTGTACAGTTCTTTTCCAAAGTTCAGTAAGTGCTTAGGTAAGGATAAATGAGTTTTTCAATATGCTAAAACCTCTGAGTATTTTAAACAGCATGGCACATGACTTGAGCACCGCTGTATTTCTAGCCTGTCTGAAATATGGAAGTGTCTTTTCACGACAAATGTTACATTTTAAAAGCTACTGTATTTCCCTGCAGGAAAGCTGGGTCAGTAACAACCTAACCAGGTCCCCTCGAGAGATTACTTTTCATTGTTCCCTCAAGCAACTATGACTAAATAACCAATAAAGTATAGGACAGGTAGCTGATGCCAGACTTTTTCTCCTCATGTTTTGCTACAAGAGCGAGTTTCACATCGCTGCCAAACCGAGACAGACCGGTGGGTCAGCAGGCAGTGGAAGGAAGCACCATGATTAAAACCCTCCCGAGCGCCGAGATGAAGCGGGCGGCGGGTCAGCTGCCGCCCACCGGGCGCAGGGCAGGGGCTGCCGCAGCCTCTCTCCTGAAGCCCTGTCGGACCGGCAGGCAGCGGCCGAGGAACTCTGAGGGGAGCCCCAGGGCGGCGGCTGCACCTCCCGCCTCAGCCCTGTTGGCAGTGCCGCTCGCGCTCCTCCAGGCTGAGGAACCCAACGGGCCTCCCCCGCCCCGCGCCGCCGGCAGGAGCCCCTCGGAACCCGGCAAGGGGCAGAAAGGGCGGGAATGGGGGGACATGACCGCCCCCGGAGCGAGTCGCCAGCCGCGGCCCCGGCTCAGCCTGGGGCCGGCGGAGACATTGGTGGTTCTGGATAGCTACGGCAACAGTCCCGCACAACGGCCGAGCCCCTTCGCCCCGCCGGGCCAGGACCTCCCCTCACCTGCCGCCGCGACTTCGCCCTGCTTCCACTCCAGGGACTCCGCCGTGCTGAGGAAGCCCCTCAGCAGGGAGCGCTCCAGGGCCAGCATAGTGCCCGCCTCGCTCGCGACCTCTGCGCTGACAGGCGCTGCCGGCGTCCCCTCAACCCATGTGCAGGAAGCGGCCGCAGGGAGCCGCCATGATCCTGTCGCCGGGCACGCCGGGAGGACGCGGCGCCGCGCAGGCGCAGCAGCAGGCCGAGTGCGCACCCGCGCGCGCGCGGCCGTCAGCGCGGGGAAGGCGGAAGGAGGCGAGTGCGCTCGAGAGGCGCCGGCGGTAGGCAGAGGCACGCGCACGTACGCGCGCGGCGCCGGCCTGTGCGTCTGCGTGTGGAGAACCCGGCCGGGGCGGGCGGGGCGGCGCCGCGCGGCGGGGCGCGGGGTTTGGACACACGCGTGAGGTGGGATTGGCTTAGTGAGATTTAAGAGGTGAAGACCGTGCTTCGGCCTCCTGCTGTATTTATTGCAGCACCTGTCCAGAGACCTGTAAGAACATAATTCTGTCCCATCCTTTCTGAGCTCTTCACTTTTGTCGTGTACGTCACAATAGGAGAAAAAAGGCCGTGTCTTCCTGCTCATTCATTGAATGGAACAGTTGAAACAATAAAAATGTTCTTTCAGAGCTGCTACTGTAACTTCAAGGTAATCGAGCAACAAACCAGGTGGCCGTCACAGCAGGGAGCAAGTTCTTGATATATCATGTACTGTGTTTGAAAAATCATGAAATTCATTATTTTATTAGATTCACTCCTTAAAAGTAAAATGTCTGAAATCAAAACTATTTTGTTTACTCTGTGTGTGTAGCCATAGAATTGTGATTCTATATGAAAAATATAATAGTGAGGAATCAGGCTAATTCTTTGTGTTTTGGCTGTATAGTACCTCTAGCTGTACTGTAAAGAACGTCCTGGAACAAATATGGTCACTTTACAAAGGATCAAAAGTTGGCTAAAAACTGATTTGTAGTAAAAAATCTGAGGAAGGGAAAAAAAAAAAAAAAAAGCTTATGAGAAAGTTATTAGTGATGTGGGAGTCTTTCAAGAGCTGAATAATTTTTTTTTCTTTGTATGGTTTTACACAGAGCAAAAATATGTCAGTGGTGTGACATCCCAGAGTGGCTTTAAATTGTCTGAATCACCGAGCTGCATCAGAATGACTCATTCTCATTGCATACCGACATCCCTGCTGGGAGAGAACTGCTGTCTCTCCCTTGTAGCAATTTCAGTTTGCACATTTTTGTCTTCTCCTCCCACTGAAGTTTTTGTTCTTACAGACATCTACAGCTGAGATTGTCTTCTTCAAGACAGTCACTGTTTTGCAGGTGTGGTAGGTCATTTATTTCTGTATTGGAAGCAAGTATTCACTCCACCAAATAGAAAAGGAATATAAAATTCTACCTAGTGTCTCTAGGGGCTTTGCTAGAACTGAAGTCCCTCCCATGTCAATGCATGAGAGGATAGTAACACAAGCATCAGTTGCAGATTTGTGCTGTTTGTGTGCACCTTTCCTTTATATATGTGACATCTAAACCCTTTAGAATAAAGATTCTAGTGCTTATATAACAAGTGAGCGAGTAGCCACTGAAAGAAGAGCCTTTCTAAAATAAGGTGATCAACCAGTGCCATGAATTCTTTGTATTTGGTTCCACTCAGCTCAGAACATTCCTGCCTCGGATGAAAATAATTTTTCCAGAAATTGTGATTTTTTTTTTTTTTCCCCCTCTTATGCTTATCATCTTCTATAACCTTTGTAACTCAGTGGGTGATATGTGCTTCCATAAAGTCATTAGAATTGTTACTCACTGCATTGTTCACATGGACTTTTCAGGTATATGTTGGTATTACTGCCGAATTCCTGTCAGCACACTTGGGCTAAGCGCATATGACTGTTGATGTCTGGCAAAAGCCCTACAGGATTTGCTTCTAAAAATTGATAAGCCCACAAAAGATGAGCAGAGATCAGGCCACAGAGGCATAGTGATAGTGCCTTCCTGAATGAAATATCTTTTCTTAGAGCTTCCAAGGAATAGGTCCTGGATCTCTGTTGCTAGCTGTGTCTTGATAATATTCTCAGATCTTCTTGTCCAGAGGTTGTTTTGTTTTTTTTAAACTTTATGAACCCATGCCTTGCCTTTTCTTATCCAGGAAACTGAAGCTTAGGTTGTTTGACTCAAGTTTTCCCTTGCAGTTGGCAGTAATTCTAAGGCTGAGGGCAGTTCATCGTTCCCATGCTGGATGCTCACATGCCATTTCAACCTTTAATGCAGTTAAACTTTGTAAAACTGTTTAGCTAGGTTTTTCCTTTATTGTGAAATAATCCTTCTTAGAACCCATTAACAAATTCTTTTTTCAGCAAGAGCTTTTTGGAGTGATGAAAATGCATTTATACATCTATGCTTACATTTTAATGATTTTTGTAATTACAGAAATCAAGTGTGATTACTTAAATTTTCTTCAATGAAATTAAGTAAATGTGTCATTACAGAGTCTCTGAATGCTCAAATTCATTAAGATTTAAACCTTAGGCACAGGTGGTTTTGTTTTGTTGTTTTTTTTCTGACAATGGCTAAAGAGTTAAGGAAACAGGACGTTTCACTTAAATTTCTTAGCTTTATTTTTTCCGCTAATCAGTAATTCTTAACTTCTCTCTAGTTTCTTTCTCAAATTTTGCGCTTTTCTTTATGAACTAGCCTATGAGAAAAGAGTTAGGATGGTATTTAGTCATAAAAAGAGAAGCGTTATGAGAGTTCTTGATAGTCTTCCCATTTGTAATAGTTGCTATAAAGAGGACATATGGGATGTTCAGCACACACCTTGGGACTTCTGTGGTCTTCTGAGGGGAGGAATTTTGCTTAAATGATCTCCTGACCTCCCTGATGAGGTGTTTTTCTTGTGATTTTGTCTCTTCTTAAGTTTTTCTCTGAGCCTTGATGGGAAAAGGTTGTATTCACATTTGGTGGCTATGAAATACACTTTGCAGCTGAACTGGCATAGAAACAACTTTCATCAGTATAGAGCTTCTCTGGTCTGCTCTGTGAAAGATGTAGTCAGGAGAAAGGAGATGAGATCTTTCCATAGATGGCTGTGATCTGATAAATAAGCATGTGTGTTGTTTAAAACTATGTATTCCATTTACAGTGCTGCTCTATCATACTTTAGTACTTTTTAGTCTAATGATTTTAGACAAATTATTCAAAACATTTAGTCAAATGCTTCTCAATAAAACCCCCAAACCCATAAAAAAGAGCTTTTCTTCCTCTTCTTCCTCTGCTCTCCTCTTTTAGCTTGTTATCTCAGTCCCTACCCTGCACCCAGGCAGAGCCCCAAAATGAATAATAAGTCTCACTGTGGGAATGACACTTGCATGACCTTAGAAAGATTACAGCTTTGACTGAAAATTGCTACCGCTCTTTTATTGGTGTTTTTTGAAGTTACATATTATTCAGTCTTAATTGCACTAGGTGTTTCATCTACTAAAATAATGCTTTATTATTTTTCCGTAAACTTAGAAAGTTTGTCAACAATTGTGTGTTGCTTTCCGTCTTTTTGATAGGCAAGTATATTTTTTAATAGCCGAATTCAGATTGCGGAGGTGACATTGAGACTAACTAGCATGGAGCCAGATTCCAATAGCATCACAGTGTGGTATGGGTCAAGACTTAATTTAGTCTGGCTTCTGTTGTGAACAGATTCTCCTCTAGTATCACCTCTTTCCTCCTGACATAGAATAATAGCTATTTCTATTTACATCTCATTTTCAAGCCATAAAGTTTCTATGCTAGTACTAAAAAGGGAAGAAAAGTACAGGGTAAAGATAGTGTCCTTGCTATAGTTGAATTGTTTCTGAAAGAATAGAAGTAGGTGTTGTAGACTTGATTTTCATCATGCTCTCTTAAAAATGAATAAATAAAGGTAAGATAATGCTTGTATCTTTAATTCACCTAGTTAGTATAGCAATATATGTTGGTTTATGTTGTGATGTTTTAAGTTTTCGACTTAAATGAATCTGCTGCAGGAATTTAGTATGTGAAACGTAAGTTTTGCAGAGACTATAGGTCCTTGTTAGACAAGTTACACCTAGCTTATATTGAATCTGTAATTGTAAGTAATACTGTGTCTTAATCTTTTTGTTTTAAAACATGTAGTAGAATCACACATCTTCCTGTCTTGTAGTTACTTGTATCTCCTTGCAACAATTTTTTCCTTGAAGCCCTTCTTGACAAAGTAACAAAACGTATTCTATCTCTCTCTCCCCCCTCTCAATAAGCCATACTGTCCTCCATTTCTGGCAGTCAGGTTTCTGGTCTTTCCAGTTTTTCAATCAGTTATTTGGGAATTCTGCTGCTGGTTTTGTTTTGAAGTATTTGTATCATCTTCTCCTTCCTGCTTATTGAGATTTGAGTTTTATGTGCTTGGAATCTTTAATCAACATTTTTTGGCATCTTAACATCTTGAATTAATTTAAGCAGATGAAAGAAATCAATAGCTAAGGTCTTAAATTTTCTTGATAGCCAGATGCTCCTATATTTTGCATGCAGAAATCTTCCAGCTGCTGTCAGGTTGACAAATGAACTGAGTTTTGAATGTGTCCCCTGTTTACTTTAATGGCTGAGTGTTCAGATATTCCAAACCCCATGTTCTCTCTCTGCATTGAAGTGCATAGGCCTAATAGCAGGGAAGCTTCACATTTATTAGTTCAGTATATAGTGTATTTCTGGTTTAGTGCTGTCAGTTAATTTTAAACATTTATAAGTATCTTCAGGCTTAAAACTCCAAACATAATCTTTTAACTGCTTCAGACTTGCACAGGGGGCACTTTGGAGAAGAAGAAAAGGAGCTTATTTCAGTAGCTGGCTTTTGAACCCTAGAATTGAAAATGTAATTCTTTGTCACCTGTGTTCCCTAGAATTACTTGGTTGAATTTACTATAAAGTTGCTATAAATCAAAACTGACTCTCCTTAGTGTGTATGCAGATATTCCAGTTAGTCTTAGATATGAGTGCATTATTCAGCCTTTGCAAACAAGCTTAAAAAAATCTATAGCAGTTACTATATTCTCTGGTATTACTTATGCTAAGAACTGGTATCAACATATACACACTGTCCTGCAGTAGGAAGGTCCGACACTCTGAATGTACAGAGTACCTGTTGTCACTATGTAAAGCCTTGAGATTGTTGACACATAAGTTGGAAGGTAATGCAGCATGTGGGAGCAAAATTTAAGATGTTATAAACTATGTTATCTTCATACTACTAGGATAATTGTTGTAAAATTCAAGGCATTAGATATCATAAAGATTTTATTGTCGCTTAATGTCTTAGAAATACAAAAAAGGGAAGTCCCAGGGGTCTAAGCAGAGCCAAAATCTCTGCTAAGGTGCAATTCGGAAAGATGCCATTTAACCTGAGGCCATAAATCCTGCCAGAAGCTTGGACTAATAACAGTGTTCAGACTCACTGCCTAAATAAATAGACTTTACAGTCTATTGGATGAAGACGATACATAAACATATATTAACAAATCCCAATAATGGGATTATACTAACATTTTAGTCCTGCATATGATTGAAAATAAACAGAACACTTAACACAGGGGAGCAGAAATAAACTATCCAACCCCTGCATTACTGTTCTTGCTAGCCCGATTTCCTAGGGAAAACAGATCTATGCAGTCTTGTCTTGCTGACTGTCCTCATTTAATACATTCAGATCCATGTTCAGACAAACTTAAACAGGGGCATAACTTTTCTCCAAGATTATTTAGTTTTTTCTAGGTTTGTGAAAAAGCTGAATAGATAAGGCAAAGAGAAATATAACAACCACAGTTTGTCTCTCCTGCATGAAATTTTTTTATTATTATGTAATAGAGAACTGAACCTTGGGGTGTGAAGGGTATGTGGAACCATGAAATGCCCTGAGAGCAGAAAAAGCTTCAATTGCAGCTTGCAGTAAGCTGAGACACAAATCAGTTGGAATCCTGGCCTCACTAACTCCTGTGTATGCAAAACTCTTGATTTAGTTCTATCATCATGATCCTTAAAAATTCTGCTCACAGCACAAAAAATTGGAAACTGTTTACTTTTCCCAGTAAATTTTTCTCTCTCTTGATTTCTCTTTGTATAATCCAGAGGGTTTTTTGTACTTACACTTATTACTGCTTTTCCACTGTTATAGTATCCATGTACATCTAGGGTAAATTCTGCTGCCATTGGCAATATGAGCCACTGTCATAGATCACTTCTGTCCTGTATTGCAATTAGCAGTATCATTTTCTTTCATCACAAGCTTACATTCAAGTCTTCTTTTCATCATTAAAAATGTGTAGCTTAAAATCTCCAGATTTCAGTTCTGAAACAGAATTTGTAACTATAACTCATGCTGATGTCTTCTGATTGGATTCTGATGTACAGTGATTTTCTTTGTTAAGTGTTTCTTTGTCTGTCATTGTATTGCTAGTTGTTGTCAGTGTTCCAGACATTCTGACATGGAGGATGCGTTGCTTTGCTTCAGGTTACTAGCACAGTCTTGAAAAAAAAAAATTTCGAAATAAATATTAGCTAAAGAGGAAGTGTGAGAGGGAGAGATGAAAGGGGAAGGGTTTTACATTTCCAAAAAATCCTTGGACTGCAAAGTTGACAGTGATTTTCTTTTGGTGTCTTCTTAATTTCTCTTGGGATTCAATATATAATCTTACTGAAATACCTTTGATTGGTAGCAGGGCCTAACAGGTATGTATGACCATGATATGTAGTATTGTTCATGGACTTGTGAAGTTTATCATTTAAAAAAAAAAAAAAAATTGGGAAAAAATGAAATAGTCCCATAAAGTACCCTCACAGTATCTGCCCTTGCAAAGAATAGCTGAATGTTGCCATTAGGTTCTGTGTATTTCAATGAAATTGAAAGTTGCTGCTGCCACAGGGGTGCCTTCATGGTTATTCCCAGCTGCAGCAGCAGCACTGGCTACTTCCTTGACACATCTAACGCTTTGTTTGGACCCAGGAAAACAGTGGTGAATGTTTGGAACAGGGTTTCTTTAAGTAAAGGGATTCCTGTTCTGCGCTATGTAAGAGGTTACAATTTTAAAAATGCTGACAGGGAAGGCAGGGCTTCAGTCTCTGGATGAGTGTTTGAGGCCAAAATTTTCTTTTTTTTGGAACTAAAGTTATTTTCAAATCACACTCTAATTAAAAAAACCCAAACAAATTAAAAAAAACCACCCCAGGTAATAATTTGCAGCAGTGGTAACAGATTAAAGCCAATCAGAAATAACCAGTTTTAAAGGAGTTTCCTTTGAACGTTTCTTTACAAAACTTTCTCTCAGGCATCAGAGCTATGCTGATAGTGGAAGTCTAGTATAAAACATTCTGTCCTGTTGCTTTTCTAAACAGAAATTCAAAGCAAATTAGTAAACATAAATAAGATGTTACTACTAGTTTACTCATTTGCATAATTTGCAGGACTCCTAAATCAGTTTGTAGATGGCTTCATTTTAACCCAAGAGAATGTGAAATTCATCTTTCATGGCAAGAATGATTGTAGGTGACACTCAGAACTTCTCTTCTGAAGGAAACCACCAAGAACTAGGGGACAGCCGAACTTTTCTCCTCCTTCCCCTTCTTATGGCAAAAAGCAGCAGCCACAGCCAAAAGCAACTGCTGCGAAGGATATACTGTTGAAATCTCCAAGCTCTTGAGGATTCATAGAAAAAATGTTTGCTGAATGTGACTAGATGATGAGTTAGCTGTCTGTCTTGTTGGTTCTTTTTTTTTAAAAAACAGCTATCCCTGTTCTGATCTTTTTTTCATCCTAATGATGTTTATCTGTACACCAGAACTAAAAGTGAGAAAGATTCCTTGCTCACATATATGTTTGAATACAATTCAAGATGGAAGAGTAGTCCGAGACACAAAAAAAGGATCAGTTCCCAGAAATAACGATCTCCTAGTACTTCTACAGCCTTCATTTCCTTAGGCATGAGAGAACTGACAGTTTCTATACTGTGTGACTTTTTGAAGAAGATGAAGTAAAATATAATTAAAATTTAAATAAAGTCAATGCTAAAGCTTACTTCTTTGTGTGCTAACACAGCAGCAGTCTGCATTTATTTTTTTGCAGCACATACTTCAATGCTACTGTAGTCAGGTATCTGCCCTTGGAAAATTTTACAGATTTCTCAGGTGGAATACCTGCCTTTAAATTTTCTTATAGTTTTTGTAAGCGAGCCTCATACCTGTTATTCAAATGGCTAGCTGAAAAGTGAAAGAGATGTCTTGTTGATAAATGTTGCTGAGTGGTGTGAGGCATTGGTTTTATGTATAATTCTGGCAGCTGGTAGATTTCAAATGTGAGAAGCTTGGCAAGTTCAGCATAGGATAATCTTCAAGCTGCAGGTAGCTTGGATGAAGCCAAAGGATGAAATTAAAAAAAAGAATGACTTCTCTTAAAAGTGATTCATCTGCATTCACCAAATGTAAGAAAACAGTCACAGGTTTTTCTCTGATGTTGTCAGTGCAGCTCAGTGCCACCAGCAATATCTTTGCTTACAAAGAAAGTGCTCATGTAACAGTGCACTTGCTGTTTTTCCTATTTGTAGATATAGTTTTTTGAATAGAGAACATTGCTATAATGGTTTTTAAGCTCATATAAATGAAGGATGAGGTCCTTTCTTTTTGAATTTCCAAAGTTGCATTGTTATTTAGTCATAGTAGAGTGGCACCTCTCATAAACCCTGCTGTGCTAGTCACTATACAAACTCAGTATTAAGTATTTTGTCCATTTCCTGAGAAATGGTAGTCTAAATTAAGTACTGCGAGGGAATTGCATTGCTTACTCGTTGCCCAGGATAATTTTCTTATTTTTAATGAATTGTATTAAAATAGGGCCTAGAAATCTTAATCACAGAAGAAGAACTGGGTAATAGTCCTTGCAACAGGACTGTTAGGGCACAGTGAGTGCTGGCTGCTCTTCAAGGCTGGCAAGCTGAGGGGGTCACACAGCCAGCAGGGCAGGGTCCCCGCCAGCCAGGGCCCACTGCCTGCAGTGCCTGAGCAAGGCAGGCCCATTGGATATGGTCAGGTTCAACCCACTCCAGACAGAATTAGAAACGTTTAGGTTGGAAAACACTTAAGATCATCAAGTCCAACCGTTAACATAGCATTGCCAAGTTCACCACCAAACCATGTCCCCCAGCACCACATCTACATATCTTCTAAATACCTCAAGGGATGGTGATTCAACCACTTCCCTGGGTAGATCATCACAAAAACTCACAGTGAGGAGGCAGGTTCAAGGTCAAGCGAACTCAGGGGCTGGGAATCAACAGAGTCCATGGCTGTGATGAAGTTGGAGACCAACACTATGACAGCCTAGCTCAGGCAAAGACTAGTAGCCCTGGGCTGGGCTTAAATAATGCTCCTAGGCCCACAGGCACAGGTGTGTGTAGAGACCCCAGGTGAGGATGGTCAGGGCTGTTAAGGCCTAGTAGTGCACTAGGGGCCCTGACAAGAACTCTTTCAGTGTTTAAGATAGGAAGATAAGAGTGGTTGTAAGATATACTTGGAGATGCTGTGGAGAGCTAATGTAGTAAAAGGCAGAGAAAACAATGTTTTCATAAGTCAGCTGTGTGAACAGCTGCATCTTGTCTGATTTTTTCTTTTTAATGAAAAGTTCTGAATGTTACATAAATAACAGAAAATGCTGCAAACTCTCTATGTATATACACTCAGTATGTTGCAGGGGCTTGTCATGGTAGATACTGAAAAAAGGATGAGAAAAAGAGTATTGAGAAGTGGCACTGCAGACAAGCCTGGAAGGTTGTTTTTTATTATTGTTATTTTGTCCATAATGCAATGTGAAAGATAGCATAAATGTGTTTGTGGAGGAAAGGGAAATAGGCAATGGAAATGGATGTTGCTAGCTGAGTGAGGGATCAGGCTGCACCGATTTACATACATGTATAATAAGAGCTTTAGTATCTTCTTCAGGAGGTGATAAGGGGAGTTGGTGGACATTTAAGTTTTTCTGATATATTGTTGTTACTGTCAAGGAAAATAATTATTAATGGTAGCATTTTATGCTGAGAGGTATGTTCTGCAAGAACAGCTTGGTAAGTTGTGGCATTGCTGGTAGAGGTTAAGCATATGGACAAGAGGTTCAGTGGTTGACCGAGACTACTTTGAAGTCTGCTTTATTTCTTTGGAGTGCAATAGAATTTTCCAAGAAAATGAAACCTAGTCCATGTTCTTTCCTCCTGCACACAATTTATACTCTTTTCTCTAAAAGGCCTTGTGGTTGTCTTGGAATAAAGAGCATTTCAGCCTCATAGCTCAAATACAGGGCAGATGGTGCACTTCCAGAATTTAAATAAGATATCAGCATGTTGTCACCTGTAAGTGTAGTGGTTAGAGCAGTTCTGCAGTGCAGTCACTGGGATGTCAAAAACAGAGCAAAAGGAAATCTTACTTTAGCAGATGCTGTGTACAACAGATTGGTGAATTGGTTAATGCTATTCTTTGGCTTGCTGCAGTGCACCTGGCAGAAAACTATGCTAGAGTGCGACACATACGCACACCAAAGTACTGTGAGTTTTAAATAAAATTTAGTTGGTTTCGGCATGTTGTAGGTTGAGGAAATTAGAGGGAATTTAATATATCTATAGCTGGCTTAATTTGTCAGTTTTTAGCATGGATTGAGATGGTAATGGGCCTCAGTATGAATTTTAAGAATATACTACCTTATCAACATTCAAGGGCTACAAAAATATGAATACTCAGTTTTCTTGAAGTAAATACAAGGATGTCAGCTGCAGTCTGTTCCTAAGTTGAACACAATATAGAGAATGCGTGCATATATTTCCTTTTTCATTTATATTACTATTGTCATTGTCATTTAAACATTACTTTAACAGATTGCTCAAGTGAATCATTGTTTCAGTTACTGAATTCCATTTTATATTTTCTTCTTAAGAGAGGCAGAAAGGTGAAGAGGTTGAAAAATAGTTTAGATGGAACAGGATTATTTAGGCTGACATTTTAGAAAAAAATGGTGACATTTTTACTGTTAACCTAGAAAATAGTGTAGGAGTCAAGAGAATTAGGCATCCAAGTATGAGGCAAGTACTAAACACTACTTAAATAGTCTGGAGCAAAGGACCTCACATTACCAGAAGAGACCATTCTTTAAAGAAAGAAGTCAAGCTTTGCCTAAGCAAGGAGAATATAGAAGGGAAAGAAATTTCTTACAGAAATCACAGTCAAATCTGACACAGAGCTAATTCAGTTAAAATAATTTGCGTATTCAACTATATGTACATGTACAAATGGTGAACATGAAGCACTGAATAATTGCTCAAAAACTTTCCTTAAAAAGAGGAATAGTGTTATACAACTTGCAAAGTTAACTTTTATTTTATGGTCTTCTACAAATTTCAGAAAATCTTATTATTAGCTGGAGTTGGATTTTTATTCTGGAAAGGTCTCGAGTTCTTACTGCTCCAGTATGAAGTTGTGTATATTTTCTCAGTCTGGAAAAGTGCATCTGTGTCAATATAGTATTTAGGTCTATTTTATGAAAATTAAAACCAAATTTTTCTTACCAGCAGCTGACATCAATCATGCCCTGCCCCCCCAGTAACCTTCAATGCTAAACAATGTTCCAAAAGGAACATTTATTAGATCACCTATTTAGGTTCTCTGACATCATTCTGTCATGGCAATGAAGTGATTTACATGGAAAAATATATTACCTCTGCTTTTAGACAAAATGAGTTTATGATGATTAATGGTTTTACTGCAAGTATGAGAGAAACTGGAAATGACCAGCCTTTTTAGAGTGAAACATGACCTACGTTCAGTTTTCCTCCTTATTTTCTTCAGCTATTGTAAAATGGTTTTCTGTAAATTAAAATGCACAAATTATGTCTTGTAACTGAAGTAAGCTATAAACGCGGGGTATCCATGGTAACATCACTACATAACTGGGACTAGAGACAAAAGGGAGAAAGCAATTACCTTGAAGCATAGTGTCTAAACTGTCGGGATGATAGGGCACCTTGATCACGTATTCCATGAGTAGTTGTTGAGGGAGCTAGATGTTTCTTTTGGGGAAGAGCAAGCTAAAGGGTGATCACCTCCAGCTGTCCCTCCTGGTCAGCACTTCTATGATTCAATGATAAAATTGACTTTGAGCAGAGGAGTTAGTATACAGAATGGTGATACGAATGGCAAAATAGTATCTTAACGTGAAAGCAAAGAGCAAAAAATCTTTTTTGATACATGCCTTAAAATGACACTTGTATCATTTCCTTTAGCTTGGTAAGAGCTACCTTTTCCCTTAGATGTCATATAAATAACAGGTCATATACAAAGGCCTAAACTAGGGTGAGAAGATGATGCTGAATAAGAACCCTGAAGTATTTTCTTTACATATGCTAACTGAACTAAAACCCAAGAGCCATTAAGGCAAAAGCTGTTCAACTATGGGAATACTTACATTTAGGAAAAATGTAAATAGTGGCATTTTTTTCCAGAGGGCTTATGGAACAAATTCAGTCTGATAAGGAGAAGGCAAAGGCTGAGGTGAAGATCGCTGGCAATGTAATCTGCATGGGAACTTTGCATCAGTCACAGGATGTAATATTTGGGAATGAATAATTTCTGTATGACAGATCAAGCAGGTATTGCTGTGGGACCCCAGCTTCTGACCAGTAAGATGCTTAATCACAGCCTGTGATGAATGCTGGGGCACAGAGCACTGTTCTGTTGCCTCCGTGGAGCTGTGACGCATAGGAGGTCAGCGTGTTGAAATGTGGAAAATGAACCATCAGGGAAAAATGAAAACTGGATGAATTTGCAGTCATGGTTTGTCCTTAGTGACGTTGACTGAACAACTGTCTTTGAGGGTGCACTTAGCAATGGAAAATCATTTGCTGTTGGATTCTGTGCCTGAAAACACGTTTACAAGTAAAAGCAAAAGTGTATTTAAAGTAGTAATTAAAAATACACTTATGCAAGTCATACTAACATTTTCAGGAAGACAGAAGTATCACAAGAAGCATTTTAACAGAGTTATTTTTATTCAAATGTTTAATCGATGTCTTGCATTAGACATATATTGAACTTAGCATTCTACTGCAGTTCTCTATATGCAGTCTTGAAATTCCAGCACTATCCTTCACTGATTTCTGTTAGCAGTACAGACTCTTGAGAGCTCTTCAAGATAGAACCATCTTTCCTGAATTACACAGTTGTTTATCAGGAGCTATGTACTGTTGTTCTTCTATTCTTTGTTTAAATGGCTTAGCTTCTCCTCTGATACAGGTTATTGATGTTCAGTTCCCTGGTGTGTGTCATTTGTTCATCTGGCCATTTGTTTTCTAACATGAATGATTTCCTCGGAGGAACAGCTAGAAAACAGCAGAAGGAGGTGTAACACATCAGTAGGTAGAGCAGATACAAAAGGATATTTTGTTCTCTGGAGTACCTCTGCTCCAGTCTCCATTTGCTGTCGTCAACAGCAATTGTTTGTGACTGAGTGTATATTTGTAGTGTTGTGGGATTTTTTTGTTTGTTGGTTTGTTTAGGTTTTTTTTAAACGAGTGAAATCTGTATTGAGCTAAGTCATCACTTGGATGTTATTTCCACCCTTGTCTTCCCTGTTCTGTCATATGGATCAGGTGGTCTCTATTAGACCCTTCATGTTGTAAATGCTTAGTCTCCCAGGGAGTTGTATGACAGCAGGTCTTTCAGTGTCTATATGACTTGCCTGCTCACTCTGTTGCCTTTAGTGACCATGAGGCAGACAGGAGATGTGTTGAATTAACTCTGGAAGAGATTTTTTCCAGAGTTTAGGGCTTTTATAATGCTCTGGGACTTATCCAGAATCCCACAGGCTATGGCAAAATTCAGCCAGCCTGATGGTCATGTGATTTCTCATGTGACTGCTGCTGAGGCCAGTCCATGTGAATGTGGTACATCACACAAAGTTTGCCTGGTTGAAGCTGTCTCAAAATCCAGTTGAGTTTTGCCCAGTGACAACTTGGTAGTTGAGAAGATGGGCCCTGTTGGCAGACACATAATTTCCTTTCCAGCAATCCTGCTCTGGCTATTAGTTTTTGATCTGCCATGTCACCTCTGTTTCCCCTTGAATCATTGCCACAGGATGTTGCCAGCAAATATTTGCAGTTTCCAGGACAGCCTGAACTGCAGCTATAGCCAGAATGGATGCTGGGACTCGCATCCCACAGGGCCGTTCGAGCCAGTGTGCGCACAGGGATCTGGCACCCTGTCTTACTTAATGTGAGAATGCCAGTGCTTGGCTAGGCTGATTGAGCCTGTGTAATGATGATGGCCTTGTTACATCCTGAATTAACCACACTGGTATCCCCTGTGCAGTGTTAAAGAGTTGCTGTCATGCTCTAGGCTTAGAATTGTGTTGTGCTGGGCTTCAGATAAGACTGCTGTACAGTTGTGCGGCATCCAACTCATGGCCATCTTCTTACAAGCTACTTAAAATAACTCTAGAAATAAGCTTATTATTACCAGAGCTTTCAAACAAAGGAATTTTGCCTGGCAAAGTCCTGGAAGTTTGCATTGATGTAGTTACTGCTACTTTAGGTATGGGCAAAGGTTTTCTGTGGCTGAAAACTTACAGTTTCAAGGTGAGAGCACAGGACTTCTGGAGATATCCAAACCATTGTTTTGGAGTGGGTCGCAAGACATTGTCTGTTGTTATTCTTTTTCTGGATCACATACTTGTTTAAATATCTGAAAGACAATAGAAAAGCTGGAAAAAACCCCCCACAATTTGCTTTTCTCATTTGCTCTCCTGGTAAATGAGAAAATGCTTAATGAAGCAACAGAGGCAGTCTTTAATGATGGCAAATTGATTTTTTTTTTTTTTAAATGAGATTTTAGTTTGCTTTAATTTTCTGGTTGGCGGCGATGTTGCTTTGTGTTGGTTTTTTTTTTAAGATGTGTTTATATGTTTGCTATTGGGGGATTGGGATGTGGTTGCTTTCCACTCATAGAGCTTTATGTAAAGAGTTTATGAACTACTGAAGGCTTCGTGCATGCCTGTGGATGTGGGTCGGTAGGTGAGGAAGAGAACAATGAATGGAGATACAGGACAAATAAATTAAAAAAAAAAAATGCAGCAAGTGGTTAAGGTGGAAGTATGGAGCACAACAGTGGCAACAGGGAAGTGTCTGCAGGTTTTTAAATGCAGTGACACAATATGTTTGAGAAGCATGTTCCTCATGTAAAACCATGTCTGACTTGTTGCTCTGGCAACCTTAGTAGATCGACCTGCTTGTTACTTTTTCAAATAGACATTTATATTTAGCTGAAGTATAATTTTGGGCATTAATCCCGAGGCTTAACAGCTTCTGTTGCGTGCAAGTCTGACCAGTTACCTCATTTCTAAATGTCTTTAAGGGGGATAATCACATGCCTTTTCTTACTCTCAGGAGATTTTCTTTGGGCTCTGCTTGCACTGGTTCCCAAGATGAACTCGGCTATCTTCCCATCAGAAGGAGGGCTGCTAAATGCACTGCATGGTCTCTGACTGATAAAGAACCTGCTTCTTTCCTTTCTGGACAAATTTAAATTTAAATACAAAATTTTGCTATCTGAATTATAGAAACATTATCAACTCTAGCATTCATATTATCTAGACATTTGAGGATGCAACTGTATTATTAAATGATGCAGATATTATAGGCACTCTTAATGTAAAGGATAAGTAGCATTAATACAGCTGGAGAATTAAGTGGACCAGGTGTTTTGCCAATCACTAGGCCTAGCACAAAGGATGCAGCCAGCAGAAAAACAATCCAGTAACCAGATTCTATTGCACATGAAAAACTCAGTATATGGGTGATCGCTGGGGGTACAAACAAGTCAAACAGATCACACATAATAGACATCAACCCCAGCAACGACACAGCATGACCAATAATAGGTGGAATAAATAAACAAAGTCTCCCATAGAAGAGATGGGAGACAACCAAGTCAATAGGCTGATCATATAGGATAGAAGTAGTCATGTATTGTTCCCCCACAAAGCACGCGTTTGCAAATGCCAAACCTGACTGGGGCCCAGTTACAGGGAGAGTCAGGAGGTCCTTCCCCAACAGGGAAACTCTGCAAAGTGCATCCACCTCACAGACAGACACTCCACCCTTCCTGCAAGTGGTCCCAGCTTTTATGCCCAAAGCAGGACACCTGGCACTCATTTACCCAGTGCAGGGCACCTGGGGCTTGTTTACCCAAGGGCTTTCCTTACAGGAAAAGCCTTCCTTTCCTTCCTTGGAGGAAAGCCAAAAGGCAAACTCATCCCCTCCTTTTGAAGGACCATGGGAACCACCCATATGTCAACCTTAATTCAGGGCTTGGGGTTCAGGCCCCAGCACTTCACCAGGTTATCACTTTTCAAGAGCCAAAAAGTTGCTTCTGAGGCAAGAAACATAGAAAAGAAGAGATTGCAGCCTGCAGAGATGACAGATTACACTATGCAGAACTCTCTCAATCAAGATGGAGCATTGTGGTTTGGGATTTGTTTTCTCTGAGCCTTTATTAAAAACAAACAGTCATGAGATTATTTTAGAGCTATCCTATAGTAATTCACTGGGTAGATACTGTATTTTCTGCACTTACGTTCTAGAAGAATAAAACAATGGCAACAACAAAATCTCCGGAGAATGACATTTTTTTACCTGTGATTCGTTTTAGTACCTGTGGAACTAACTTTTACCACCGTTCAGCTTACTGTGTTTCAGAAAGCTCATGTTCTGATACAAACACCTGCACATTCCACCTAATGTTGTCACTATCTATCTATGGAAAAGGAGAGGGGAAAATAAAGCTCAGAAAACTGTATTTTGAAGACAAATAACTGCCAGACCCGATGCATTAATATATAGATAGATATGTATGTGTGTATATACATGGTAAAAAAAAATAAATTGAGGTCACATATATGTGAAATAGCTTCTGTACCTTATGTTCTCTATGGTAAGATAAATGTAAAACTGTGTCTCCTTTCCATTTAAAAATGCTTCTTATTTCTGTTTCTAACTACAGAGCTGACAGTCCAGGGAGGTGAGTCCACATGGTGGTGACTAGCTTCTGAAGAAACAGGAGAAACAAATAAGGAAACAAGAAAAGCACACTTCTGAACTGCACTAATAAAAAGGTAGCATGGAGGTAAAAAAGGAAGACGACATGCATGAGAAACTCCGCCTAAATAATTCTCCTTCACTGGGATGAAGGAGAGGGGGAGGCTTAGACTAGGTATTAGGAAAAAATATTTTCACTGAAAGGGTTGTCAGACACTGGCACAGGCTGCCCAGGGCAGTGGTGGAGTCCCCATCCCTGGAGGGATTTAAGAGACGTGTAGATGAGGTGCTGAGGGACATGGTTTAGTGGTGAGTTGGCAGTGCTGGGTTAATGGTTGGACTTGATGATCTTAGAGGTCTCTTCCAAGGCTGTTCTGTGATCAGAGTAACATGGTATAGTCCTGGCTTAAATGTAGGTCAGCTGGATTTGTATTCAAATATTTATGGGTAAACAAGGTAAATTAATATGGTGGTTTGCTTATCAAGTTGTTTGCCTTAGGATGTAAAATAGAACATTTGTTTATGTAACACTAGGAAACATTTTGGGGAAGAAAAGCTTCCCTAATAAACATCCTATGTACAGGATTACATAGGTGCATAGAAAAAAATATTGTTTTGTAATAATGTTTTCTTAACAATGTGATTCCTGCCAGAAACTGAATGCCCTATTTGATACAGCAAGCAGAGGTTAAAGACATCATAATTAGTATTAGTACATTTATTTCCTGTATCATATGGGAGCTTGGGTGTTTTTAAGTAAAGAATTCAAGGTCTCTTGCTGTTTAACAGATCATAATCCAAGCACTCACTGAAGCTTCCTAGAAGCTATGAGTAGTCCAGTGCCTTACCTGTGTTGCATTTTACCAACTGCATGTGAGTCTCCTCGCCAGGCTAGCAGACGTGCACAATCACTACTTGAACTTGTGTCAAAGATTTAGAGAAAAGAAACAGTAACAAAATCCAATCAACAATACCAAACAGCCTGCTGTAGACCCAGTCTATAGTCACACATATGTGTTTAGGTACCGGCAGAATAAAGTAAGATGTAATTACTGGAGTGAAACTTGAGGTTGTTTACAGGGTTCTTCTGTTTAAAATTTTCTTTTTTTTTTTTTCTCTAGATAGTCATCTTTGTTTTTTCCTGTGGTAGAACTTTCCAGTGGTAGAATTACAGAGGAGCATTAATCCATACCTTTATGCACATCTCTTACCCAAAGGAAATTCCAGAGGAAAACACTAAATCTTGCAGCGGTATTATTCATGTCTCTATATAAAGAGTACTCTGACTACAGCTGTAAAACAGAACAGTTGTTTATGCCTAGCAATAGTATAACGAGTGGTTTGCTCTCATGGAGCACAAGGTCTCATAGATTGCTGAGCTGTTCCCTCTTCAGCAGAGAGTGTAGATGGAATCAGTCAGAAAAGCTTGGTATTTCTGTCTGTGAAGTGTCAGCGAAGACTATTGACTTACTACATGGTGTGCTCTTCCTTCGGCAGAGTGGCTGCAGCAGTTCCAATGGCTGGTAACATCCCATACAATGCTGCATGGCAACGTGTCAGCAGTGAATCTTGGGCCAAAGGCAGGACCAAAAACCATGGGGTAAAATTCCATAACAATCCAATTAGCAGTTTGCTGCCCTTTGCGCTTCTGAAAATAATTTCTGTTCATTTTTTAAACATTTTCTACAAAACCAGCCTAACAGTTTAAACACGGGACTTCAATGTGATGGTCAGAAACTGTAATGTATCTATACAGGTTTCTATTCAGTTTGATGAAACTGTAAAAGATGAGGGGAATTGGTTAAAAAAAAAAATACACATTTGCCTACATACCTCAAAGGATGTACTGTGATTTTACTGCAAAAGAACATAGCTACCTTGTGGGTTATACCTAAAAAAGTGAAAGTAGGTATTTTGTATCTGTTGCCAAGTTGACAATTTACTTACTAGACTATAACACACAGTTGCAAGTTATTAGGGATTGAATCTCTGCATTAATTTGGTACAATACCATTCCAGCTCAGGTAAGAGCAAAAAAAAGATAATTGGTACGTGGGTACAAATTAGAGTTTAATATCCCATGCAGCTGTTTACATCTGCTTAATTAAGCAGCAGTGACTTCACAATAGCATTGCTATGATACCGTAAATACACACTAGAGAAAAAGGTACAATCATGTTAGCCACCCTCTTAATGTCAAATCAATGCAAGTTAGGTACTTTTTATTTCAATGCTTTTTAATGGTTAAAAAGAATGTCTTCATGTTTAAGGAGGATCTTCAGGTCCAATACATTTGGTTTTGGTACAAGTGCCAGGATTTTATAAAAAGACTATGCTCCTGTAGGCAGACAGTTTAAGCACTAAATGAAGAGCTCTAATGGCAACCATTAACTTATAGCTGGAAGTCAGAGGGTAATTTTGCTTTTGGAGCCTTTACAAGAGTATCACAGTTGTTTTATACAGTAATAGAAGGTAAGTAAATACCCATCTAGAAAAATGCAGTGCTCTTTTAACACTGATGAAGTTCAAACATTTTGACTATGCGGCCTAGACTGTTTCATGTATTTACCAGCAGCTGTGGCACAGAGCTGCTTGTTTGGCTTTTTGATTAAGGGTCCCCTGAAGTAACGCAGACATGCCTAAGTTGGTGTTTTGAGAGGTATGTACAATCAGGACAGGCCTTGGCTTAACACAACATAGCAATAACACAGAAAAATTGTACTTTGGTCAGAACTATCAAAGTCTGTTAACCATCAGCATAAGAACACAACCTCCGTTGGTGCTATTTTTAATGATTAGAAATAATACATTGTAAAACAAAAAGTGAAAAAATTCCAGCGAGATACTTATAAACAAAGAACAAATAGAAAACAAAAAAAGCTTCAGTTTTGCCTGATTTATAGTATTTATAATACAACAGATCATTAGTCTGAGGTAAGACCAGTAATAACTTTTAAGTCCTTCAAGGACTGCTGAAAAATTAAGAACAGTGATAGTAATGCATGTTATGTTAAAAATGAGACTTGATTATTAAATTGAGCAAATCCCTTACCCTTTTTAGTTAGGGATCTGTGATTGCAAGTACAAAATTGGAAATAAATCTATACAGTAGGAATTAAAGAATGTGAGAGTCCTGCGTGGCACATCATTTGCCCTGTCAGTACTTAAGAGTACAGCTGATTATGTAAAAATAAGATATCTCATCAGAGAAAAGACTTTGCTCCAGAATAGCCCTTAAGAAATTTAGAATACTGTTAGTTTGCAGAAAATAGCCAAACAAAAGATGAATTCAGAAGTCCAAATTTTGGCATGAGGTAAAACCATGTGCATTTATTTCATCTGCATTTTATAATTAGTAAGCATAAAATTAAATATGTTGACTGTAATGAATTCAGTCATACAAGTGCAAGTCTTCAGCTAGAATGAATTTTATGGCAGTTTATTTAAAAAATGTACCAGTAAATCATAAAAGAGGGATCATGTCCATTTAACGTTTATTGAAGGATACAGGAGGTTTTCTTTAGAATCAAATATGAGCATGAATATATGGCCAAACGTAAGATCTATCAAATTCAGTGAAAATTTTCCGACTTTAAATAGTAGCTGTAAGAATGACCAATATATATTCTTTGTTACAACCGCCCTCACTCTACAAGTAAAAAAAAAAAATAAACATTCAGTAAACATTCTTTCCTAAGGTAGTTTCCCTTATATATCAGTGATTTATCCATTTCTTGTATACATAACTTTTTAAACATACCAATCAGTGGTTCTCACAATTGAAAAATAAAAGCACAAAAAAGTTTACACTCTTGTACAGGTAAATAAAAGATCGTTTTGAATTAAACTGTATATCCTTAAGGGCATAGTATAGTTTCAATTTCATTACCTATTACATAATTAGCTTCTTACATACAAATATTGACATATTTGGCTTGTGCTTCAAAGCCTTTGTGTCTAGAAAGTCCATGTCAATGCAACTCATAACTTGAAATCACTGGGGGTATCTTTACTGCTGCTGGGTTTAACCTGTTCGTGCAACATAGTCTCTTCTGAACTTGTTGTGGCACTGCATTTTTCTGTGGAGTCATCAGTGTCCGGATCCAGTCCTTCAGGACAGGGAAGTTTTAGAAGTTCTTCCCGCAACTGAGCTGTATGACGCTGAATATACAAAAAGAAGTCACATGGACTTTTAGGACAGTAGTTAAAACATTACTTTGCACAGTGTTAGAGAACATAAGGCAAAAAAAAAAAGAGTAAGTAGAAAAGGTGTAAATGTACTGTTTCAATGACTGGATAAACTTTTCCCCTGTCTTTAAGTATAACACAGGGTAAAACTAATTGTAACGGACCACGGTTTAATAACTGTGCTTGTCTATTCAAAAAGCTTGTTTTCTGGCAAGGAACTGGCTGTAGTACAACTTTACCATAAACCCCCACCCTTTAGAGAGAACAAAATAAACTCTCTATATCTTCTGTAAGAATTTATAGAAAAATAGGCAGGACAGGTGCTAAAGGAAAATCTAACTTTAGAAAAAAATACTGAGAAAGTGGAGCACACATACACTTCATCTCTTGACAGCTGGGAAATGTAAACAAACCTAAGTTTTAAAGTTGCTGGGGTTTTCTATTATTGTTGTTATAAAACTCAGCTGCTGAGCAATTTCATTGCTATTTGTCATCTTCGTTCATTAAAGAACATAAAATTATAAAAGCAAGTCTCACCTTTAGAGCTGCTGCATGATGGGACATAGTCCTGCCTACCCGTTTGTCACTGCTGTACTGCTGTATGTCTGCTATCCACTCCTCACACTGAGCCATGATCTCCACTCTTTTCAAGTAAAAATGTTTGTGAATGACCTGCAAGAAAATATTCCGAATGAAAGAACAGTGCTTATTGTTTTCCAAGAACCATATACTTTAACAATACAAAATTTACAAGACCCTCATGAGTCTAACTGGATGTAAGGAAAAAAAAAATTAAAAAAAAAAAAATCAGTATGAGGATAATTCAGCACTGAAACAGGTTGCAGATAAATTGTGGAATTTCTCTTCTTGGAGGTTTCCAAGACCCCACTGGAAAAAGCCCTGAGGAACCTGGTCTGATTCTGTTTTGAGGAGGAGTCTCGCCTGGACATCTCTTCCAGTCTGCATGAATCTACCATTTATTTGCAGTCTGCCATTTTGGTATTCACTTGTGAAGGGTAAACGAGTGCCAGAAATCACACCAGGGAAAAGAAAAAGCAATAGCAGAATATAAGACACATTCTTCAGTTCAAAGATCATCTTACTTTGCGGGCACCATGTATGGATGCTTACATTTGCATAGGGGTAGAGTTACCCAGATACAACATTAAGGCTTTTATTGTTGGTTTCACAGTCCTATTTTATTAAAGCAGCATAGGTAGGAAGTATGTGCACCACGTCACTAACCACTTGCTGCCCGAACAGAAAACAGACGAGCAGAAACACTGTCAATGGTGTGAGCACAGGAACATAACATGCTTCTGCACAGAGAAGAAGGATCATACCAGCTGCTGTGGAAGAGGTACAGCCACAGTTACATTCCCTAGGCAGAGGCAACTAGAATTCCCAGGCAGCAGTAGTTGAGCTGCCCACAGTTTGGGTGGGAAGCAGTATTTGATCACATAGTAATTTTCGTATTTCTGTTCAGATTTGAGTTTATAAAAACCCAACCAATCAATCCTTAAAGTTGTGAAACTCTGATTAGTGTTGGCTTTGTCTTAAACAGTTTTCTAAAACTCTGCCTGGTGAAAGAAACAATAAAACCAAAGAAATTGTATTGAGCACAGAGAGTTCTTGGCAATATTGCAACATTGACAAAATCATCTATCCCTCTAGAGGTTAGAGAATATAGCTATCTGTCTAAAGAAAAACCGCATATTGAAAGCATAATTGACTTCAATTCTGGATGCATTCCTTAAATCCATAGTGGAACTTGGAAATACTCCCCAAGACCAGCAGTTTAGATCTCCTGAGCGTACCTGTCATTTAAGGCACTGAAGGGGAAACAGCTCAGATTTGTGAAGACAAAAGATCTTAGGAGCTAAAGGATCTACATTCTTTCTCAGACCTAAGTTTTCAGGATAACTTTGCATTTATGTTACTGAATTATCATGAGTGTTAAGGTTTCTAACACAACCCTATAAAAAACCTAGAGGTCTTAAGAACAAGCTAGTCTCTCAGGGAAGTGCTGAGATAACTTATGCTAGAGACACATTTCCATTTGGATGGGGCCGCAGACGGAATCTACTGTTCTGCCAAAATTCAGCTATTGCATCAGAGAAAAACGCAGTGCTTTCTAGTGCATAATTGTCTTTTTTTTTTTTTTTCTTAATATGGAAAGATAGAAACATGCTGCTTTACATAATGATAGGGAATATGTATTCAGAGAAGCAGAAAGGGAATCCTCATGTTGCACAAGTTGTTAAGGTACAGAGTAGGGTCCCAAGCTTAAGCTAGCATGATTGTGTTTTTAACACAAAAGCAAGCTGTCTTAGCCTCACACTTCTCCTTACAGAAGCCAGCTATTGTAGCTTCAAACTTCTTCTCAGAATCTTGAAGATTTCATCATACTGTCCTAAAGAGACCTCAACACAGGGAAAACTAGAAAATGATATCTGGGGGAATGAGGAAAACTGCAGTTACCTAAAGCAGAACAAAACTATTTGGAGGCAAAGGGATGGGAGACTACCCTCTCACTCAGATGCTCCACTTAGAAACATCCATAATCCTAAAATAATTATGCTTTTTAACATTTTAGCATGCAGAAAATTGAAAGCATAGGTGATGCTACAAGATGGTTCCACACCTTGATTTAGAAGTGGCAACAGTTTTAGTAGTTCAGAGTAACGTGTATTTTTCTCTAAGTATTTTGCTGCTGGTACCGCGAGATGATTCATGTTTGACCAACCATTTTGCATTAATATTCATACAGATTCCCTTACTTAGTGTATCTTCAATTCTTTTTTCCTTGAATCCTTTGCTGTATATGTTCAAGTCCCTGACATCAACCTGCTTTGGAAAGGAGTTGGACTAGAGAACTGAGGGAAGTCCTTAACAACTAAATTATTCTATGAAGGTATGGGTGAGTTAGTCTATTTTCAGGAATGTAAACAAATTTGATCCCTTTCAAGTAAGTTTTTTAAGGTAGTGTGAATGCATGAAGGATAGTATTACTTTTATGACCATCAAGACAGTTGCTTACAAAGGCACAGATTTCTAGTTTAGCACAGATGCTTTGTGGATCCTTCCAAAAATAATATTCAGGCTGGTATTTTGTTTTAAAATATTTTTCCAGTTTATATTGTTTTGGGAATAAAGAGGAGGCTAAAATGGACATCTCATGTGTAAAGTTTCCAAATATTTGCATTATTCTTAACACTCAAACAAGATAAATAAATAAACAAGATATTTACTGCGTTTCACAAAACCTACCTCCTTAAAACATGGCGATGGATTTCTGATTTGTTCAAGCATTGCCCACTTGACTGTTGCCTGTCGTATGTTTCCATCGTATTCTCTGGAGCTCTGGGTACCACTCGGAGTACCTCTTGATCGTTCATAACCCGGTTCATTAAAATATGGTTCTGCTACCAGTATGAGGGATTGGACAGACACTAACACCTGTTAAGAGAAGAAACTAAATGTTAAAATTGTGCCACTAACTTGTTCTTACAAATATACACAGTTTTGCTTACTTTATGTGCAGAACCACTTCTATGGCAAAGCAGTGTTATTTGTAATACAAGCCACTTGCAAACAGCCATGCTTTCAAACTGAAACCTTGACTACATGTAAAAAACATAAGTCCTACAACTGTGTCCAGTGAATGAGAAAATGACAAATATAAGCTAAAAAAATAACAAAAATAGAAATTTAAGTAAAAGAAAGAAAATGTTTAGAGAAAGAGATGTCTGATTGCACCCTTTTGTGAAAGCAAGTGTATTTATTTGTCAAGATCTTAGTCGACAATTCTTGGAACTTTTCCTGTGTCTCAGCTTGTTAATTCTTCTAATTCTGAACTAGATGGAAAAGGAATAAGGGAGGCGATATGCAAACCACTGAAGTTAATCTTGGTATACATGCTCTCCCATTTTTCCTTTCAAATGCATTCAATTGATTTAGGTATGTTTTTAGCCCTTTAGTTTCAGATTTTACATAAAACACTGTGTGTCATATGCCATTAAAACAAAACCTCAGTACTTCTCTTGAGACAAGAAAAAAAAATGTTTCCAGTACTATTTCAACAAAGCACTGACTAAGGAGATGACAGCTTTCCCCCTTTCAATTTTATTATCGAGTACATGGGGGAATAGAAGCTTACATACGTACAAAGCATCTAAGCATATACTGAAATATTCCTAATATAAAACAAAGACATAATTGACCTTCTTTATTATTTTTAAAAATTTTAAAAGAAGGACACATTTTTCTTATGTACTTAGGACCAAGTCCAGCAAGAATTTTAGGTATTACCACTCTGTGACACAAACCTAGTTCCAGAACTGTGAATGGTTCAAAAAATGTGATTTGAACACTTACATTTCCTCAAATATTGTAAAACTGATGATATGTTACATGCTGAAGAATGGCCTTTCCAGCCCCTGGCATACTTAGGTGTAAGACATCCACTGCAGTAGATTAAAAATGCCAGGGCAGCTGTTTCTGGAACTGACTCCTCTCCAAGCCTAGATACAATTTAAAGCTTGGAGCCATCCCCTAATTTAGCAGCCCAGTGTGTGAATTTGGATATAGAAGACAACGGTCCTTCTTCTTGGACATGCAGAATACAGCTTACATCAGACAGATACTGTGTCAGCCACAATTTAAGACTTTGGTTCTTTCATAGGCCAGTGTCCCAACAACTAGGTAGTTGTGCTCTCAGAGTTTCTTTTGTAGCAAGCAATGCCAGCACAAAAGCTTTCCAGCCTTCCATACTCTCCAACGTGTACTCACTCCATAGACACAATGCCAAACCACTAACTCGTATCACAGCAACAGCCCAAGAATCAGCTGAACGACCCCAGTTAATCTCAGTCCCAGCATCACCTCACAGAAACACAGCCTTACTCCTTTTGCTGCTGTGACACTTTCTGGTTGCAGTTGTGTAGTTGCTGTGCTTTAACTACAGCACAGAAGGGCAATCTAGGGCAGGTAAGTCTTTATCCTGATGGACAGGGCAGGTGACTGTGCAGTGGGAAATGTGAACTAGCACCCTCTGTTGGGCTGAGAAGGAAAATTAAACATGTTTTTCTGTTTCCCAGGCAGGTGCTCCAGCTAGCTTCTACACATGGTAGCATGTGCTCCATCACACTGTCTCCCATGCCCACCATGCATTCAACTAGAAGCAGCCATGGTATTTTGTGCTACACTTAAAAATTAAAATACAGATAAATGCATTAAAATATATGGATGGTGTGTGAAATCAGGTCCTGGCAGGCAAACAGCCAGTTATGACTCTGAAAAGGCAGAATACTAATGCGAGTGTGCTAAGCCAAGGTAGAGTACTTCAGGTCCAACAGTTCAGGTACCTAAGGTGGTTTGGTGATCTGTGGCCTTTACATGTGTCTGGCAGTAGTTGGGTTTACTTTTAAAAAAATTTTATATTTTAGAGTTTTGGGTTTTTTTAAACAGCTGTGATTGAAAAATTTGGTACTATGCAGCATTGTACTTTCTTGGCCCTAATAACCAGTTGTTACTTTGAATTATAATTGCAATGAATAAAAAACTCTAAATCTTCCAGTTTCATTTGGGTTATAAAAGTTAATTTCTTAAGTATTTTGGGTGGTCTGACAACAGTTTTATCTTTGAGCCAGAAAAAACATGTAGTGCTTAATTCTTTCCAAGCAATTTATTTAGTCCTACAGCTGTTTTCCATTTAAAAGCTACAAAGTGTTTTTCTCCCAGCATAGAGGGGGATTTTCTAATAGCTTTCTTACTATTTTCAAAATGAAACCCTAAAAAACCTTTAAAATTTGAAATTTAAATGCTGCATGAGATTTCTAACAATGAAATCTATCATTTTAATCTAAGAAAAAAGACTTAGGTGAAAATAAGACTTCATAAAACTCACACTTTTCTACACTGATTTTATAGTTACAGTCCAAAATTTCAGTCCATCTCTTGGTTAAGAAGTTGTATCTTGGGAAAGTGACACTTTCCAAGGAACCACAACTTGGATCTCCAAATCATAACTGTCCCTTGAAGGGAGAGGGAACATTAATATCTCCAAGGATGAAAATTCCACAGTCTCTCTTGGACACCCCAGATCCTCTTTCTTGCCCATCTTGATGCTGGGTGTGAGAGTGGCCAGGAAGCTCCCTTGACTCTTCTGACCTTTCAAAGATGAGAGCTAGTGGCTTTGCAGTGTCACCGGCTGGCTCCCTCAGCACCCCTGGATCCAGGAGATTTGGTTCCATGAACCTGTGGGTTCAATCAGCTTGAAGACTGTTTCTTCCACTGTGGGTAATTCCGCATTCTCACAGACCTTCCTAGCAAGGGTTCCGAGACACGGGAAAACAAATCTTATCCCTAAAGAGTGAGGCAGAGATGACCTTTGCCTTTTGTATGTCCTTGTCAGTAGGTTCCCTGCCCTACTGAGCAGCAGAAAAGCCTAACCAAAATGTGGTCGTTTGCTGCCAACATACTTGTAAGAAGCCCTCCTTGTTCCTCTATATCCCTTGCCATTTCCAATACCAGCTGAGCTTTGCTTTTCCTAATTTCTCTCCTGAATGCTTGCCCAGTGTCTTTGTTTCTAAGCAGTAGCCCATCCCTTCCTTCCACCTTCTGTATACTTTCTTTTTGCAGTTGAGCTCAGGCAGGAGTTCCTTGTTTATCCATGTCAGCTTTCTGCCGCTCTTGCTTGACTTACACACACTGGAATAGACCATTCTTGAACTTTCAGGAGACTGGTCACCCAGCTCTCCAAGGCCAATTCCCAAACTGAAATCTGTTCTGCTGATGGACAGGGTTGTAATTCTACTATGCTGAAACAGAAACTGTGCAGTCTCTTAGGATTTGGAACAGAAAATGTACCTTATGCTACGTAATAATTACTCCGAGGAAGAAATAAATTCAGGAAGTGTCACAGGAAATAAGCCATTGCAAGCTTTACTTTTATTTAATGTATGTCCTTATTAGTCAGTGTATTTCTATGACTTAAAGCTGAAAATGATAAGGACTGTGTGTCCTAATAAATTCCAGTCTAGTTGTTATTGAACATGGTACACCTAGACTTTAACTCCCTTCAGCTTTACTCCTCTATTCAGCTTACTTGTAGACTTTGGAGGAGGACCTCTGCAGTTCACACTAGTGTACTTTGCTTTCTTATCTCTTGCAATGTGAAGCACGCTTTGTCTTCACCACAAGTAGCTTGTGGTAGATACATTACATGAGTTCCAGGTGGTGATGCCATCTTCCAGTCTGTTTTGGTTTTTGCTTTTTTTTTTAAAATAAATTATTTGAAACCATCCAAGGAAGGTCCAGGCAGTGCAGGCATGGGCTGCACAGATGAACAGCCACTCTTCAAGACAAGACCAATAGAAATACTGGTTGGAAAGAGCACTTTGAAGAACTTGTCTACTCTACAGTGTTTCTTTTCTAGTGTTCCAAGGATGTTTTCTGGTCTTTTGTCTTATTTATGCTTATTTAAGAAAATTCTGGTTTAAAAGCATTAGAAAAAAAATCCTCAGGAATGACAGACCACTTAGTACTCCTAAATGACATCTACTGAAGAGAAAGAAGAAATGCTTACCTGCAAAAAACTTGATGTTTGGGGATTCCATTTCTCTTCTGGCCTCCCATGCCATGTGTTAAGTATGCTTAAACACACCTGAAAAGGCAACATTATTAATACCACAGACAAATATGATAAAATTGTTCTGCTTGGGCAGAAGAGAATATTAACATTACATTTAAACTTTTTTTTTCTTAACAAACTTTTGTATAACTGCATTCTAAAAGACAAATTTGTTTCCTGTGAAACTAATTTGAAATGAAAGCAGCTAAAAATAAAGTGGATAAGCAAGAACAACATGTTAACAAATGAACAAGGCAAGGTAGATTACTTTTCTTCAAGGAAAACCTATGGATTCTAGTGGGTCCAAAAAGATATGAATCATGAATACTATCTGATTCTTTACTGTCCTCTTTAAATACTGTTCTAACACTTATTGTTGAGGTTTTTAAAGACAATCATTCTGCTTAAGCATGTGAAAGGTGGTTTCTATCACAGAGACTATCAGGGAATCGAAAATATTCTTTATCTGGACTTTACAAGAGTCTATGGAGTTCTTGAACCTTACCACAAAATGGAACAATCAAAGTTAGGGAACACAGAGGGACAAAATAAACAAAAAAAATTAGAGGCGAGTATTTGCCAAGACTTAATGCTAGGCAAAGAAAAAATGAGATGAAGTCTCCAGTATGAATTACATTCTCTGTCCATATTAAGAGGAAAACCCCATGTCTAGTGCTGGAAAGGAATATTATAGCTGGTGAAAATAGGGAGCACGAGGAACCTATGAATGACAGTGGAATAAGGGAAAAACATTAGCCTATGGATTAAACATTCACACAAAATAAAGGCTGAAGGAATGCCATAATGCTACAGCTCATGCCATTTCATGGGTCTGTGGTCCAGTGGAGACGTACACAGAGCCATCTCTGTAGACAATTTAATGTGTGCTGATTTTTAATATAAATAGAAGTTGCATCTCCCTGATATACACTTGACTTTTTGCTAACTTTCTGGAGCCTTTAGAACGAGCCACAACATACCAAGGAGATGGGGGAGGGAAAGGGGAAAGCTTTTTTAACTTATTATTTCCAAAAGCTTTACTATTTTTTGAGGAAATTGTCATTAAGTCCATATTTTAAAGTCACCTTTTCTTTTATAAAGGATGTCAAGGTTAAGGAAAGTCTTATCTTCCCTCAAGAAAAAGCACTTTTGCATGGAAAAAGAGAGACAAGGCACTTGGCAAACACTCTGTTGCAGCTGATACGAAGCGTACTTTGTTCATGGAAAGGATCCTGGGTATTTCAGCCAGCCAAAATAGATTTCTGCCTGGTTAATTTAGCAAAGAAGGTGGAAAACAACATTTCTGTAGGTTAAAATTACTTGCTTTTTGGTCCAGTCCAGCTCATAAAGGCTTTAAAAAAATCTCCAAGAATATTCAGAAAGGAGATCATTCCCATTTCAAACTGTTAAGTCACTCTTCATTTCAAGACCAGTTTTAACCAAACAGCTTCCTCCAGTATGTCAGGAGTGGCTGGTCACTTGCCTGCAGAAGTAAAATTGTTTCATCTGTTTTACTTCCTTGTTATATCTATACACAAGAACAAAGCTGACCTACCTTGCCGTCATTGTAGAGGTTTGGATTAAATCTCACGCTGTGGCCTCCAGTTGTTTCCAGATTCACAAGTGGAGGAGAATTAGGATAGTCTTGTGGAAAATATACATCAAATTCGAAGCAGCCATTTGCGTAAGGGGTGTCTGCAGGACCAGTAATGAGAACCTACCATTGTGAATAAAAAAAACAAAACACAAAACAGGTCAGTTTTCAAAAAAAAAGCCCCTTATATTTGTCACATAGTTGAGATTTTTATAAGTTATATGAAGCATTTTATTTCCACATGCTACTTATCAGAAAATACCATTGGGCATCATAATCGCGTGCAGGCTGTCAGTCTGTTCATTTTGGTACTCAGGAGGAAGCTTTGCTTTGACCCAAACGTTCATTTCTCCAGATTACAAATAGAAAACAAACCAGAAGGAGCTACAACTCCACCCCCTATTGGATGCTATTAATAGAATTCCTTCAAACTTCAGGTCCAGAGATATTCAGTGTAATTCTCCATACCTGCTGCTTTTAATTGACTTAAATGGTCATATGCAAAGATATACTTTGACCATAGGGGAATAACAAAATTAAGCTTTTTCCTTCCGAATAGCTGAAGAGTGAACCTTGTGAAGTCTCTGTGGCTGACAGAGCACTCCTGGGGTAGATGGACTTTCCCCGCCCCCCCTGGGTTATTGAGAAATTGGGATCAGACTCTAATACTACTTACATTAAAGTTTGGACAGCAATTAAATGTATACATGAAATACTTCTGGGTTTTTTTTTCAGATTTAAGGCATCTTCTTAAACATTTATATGCCAAGCCAAAAGAAGGAAATGAAACTAACTTTGCTTCTTTACCTTCATAATGTCAAGCCGCTCCTCATCACAACGTACGAAAACGCTGGATGAAGATGAGAGAGGCAGTGATGTTGAAAGAGTCACAGCTTCTTGAGCAAGACGTCGGGCTCTGGCAGCACTGTTGGCGTCACTTGCATTTTTTACCTGAGACATGTAGTGGTAATTTACTTTAAAAACCAATTTTCCATCATCATCTTCAGAAACCATTTCAAATGTATCTACAAGAGAAGAAAATTTTAATGCATCAGGGAAACAGTGAAGTTAATAATGGATTAGTCTTGGACAAACATTCTGAGTTTTAAAACTACGGGAGTTTTATTGCATTATACTAATGCAAAAATTACGTACTTTGTCAGTTAACAGTGATTACAGAAACAAAGCATTAACAGGCCTGGGTTGAATTAATTTCTGCAGCAAATTTACGAGCTTTCACATGCAGCTTGTCAGATGTACACCATTTCCAATTGGGAAAGCTACCAGCTACTGCAGACCAGGAATATAATGATACTTATGAATATGTAATAATGCTAATAAAGGAATCAGTGTGAAGTAGAGTGCCAACGGTATTTACTTGTGTGGTGGTTGCAATGTTATTAAAAAATCATAAAAAATTACAGTGGAGCTAGTTTTCTTTAATCGCTTAATATGCAAAATCTGCAGCACGGCTGCCAGGGTGAAAAGCTACCACTGCAAGCTTCCCTACCTCCTGTTCTTGGCAAACACTCCAAACACATTTGTGAGGAAAACCCCTTACAAATACAACGGCAAAAGAAACGTGACTGCAAACACTGTCACTGCAACTCAAAAAATACTCGTAGAACAAGTTTTTGCAATAATTTTATAGCCCTTCTGGATGAGATTCTAGTTGTTCTTTAGGAATTTTTTTTGAACATGTTCCCTTTATGGCCAAAATAAGCACTGATTCCCATCACATTTTCCAATTGCAATATATTGCACTTCATGAAAGGACACGATGAAGTTTACTACAGTTTCATTTTAAAAAACATTTTGATCTGAATTCTATTCCACTTAAAAAAATAAAAGCTACAACAACACATATATACACTCATATATAAGCTTTAAAAAAAAAATCTACTAACATTTCAATATAATTTGGGGACTGAAAGCCTCACAAATCATTACTGGAATGAAAACATGAACACCATCACTGAATTCATCTGGTTCCTTGAATTAATCTAGTGTATGCTTAAAACATCTCTTATCAGTTCAAAGAGTGCATTAGTTGGTAACCTGAAAATACAGACATATAATTTTCCATATGTGAAAAGTATCAGTGGTCACATATGTTAAAGTTGGTAACTTTCTAAAACAGTAAGGGATTCAGTGCAACAGATTGCTTATTTCCTAGGTATCTGCTTTTTAAGACACAAATATTCATGCTTCTCAACCTACCAAACTGGAGTTTTTTCATGACAGCCACATACTTTTCTTCAAGAGACCGTAAAACAGACAAAGGCTTGGGCTTCACTGCAGCCTTTTTGGAGTATTCAGCCATCTTCTTTTCTGTTATATAAAATGTGAGGATTATTTGTAGTTAACTAGGTAATTTTGAGACAAATACAGCAAGCACTGTATAAGCAAGATTCAAATGACATTTTATGGTGACATTGTTTGCAGAGAAGTCTGAAAACTGGAGATGACTCAAAACTTACAAATCTCTTTTTCTCACTACTATATATTTCATTATCTGAACAGCTTAAAGTAAAAAAGGACTGTTAGCTTGGAAATAATTCATAGCTACTTCTGCTATGAATATTCTTTTTTTTTAATTTTTAATTAGGAAGTATGACATATGCTTGTGTGGATGGACATTCACACATGTATTCTTGATGCATTTTCCAAAATCAGAAGCTGATTATGCAAGACTAAAATCCTCTTTAGTTTTCTTTACTAGTCAACCAGATGGTCCTTCAAGTGTTAACAGGTTCAATACATGATTTAGATTTTTGTTCTGACTTATGTGATTTATTGTGTTTCCTGACTGAAACAATTAAGACTCCCACAAGGCTCCAACTTTTTTTTTGAAAATGTAGTCCACAGTTGGGGGCAAGAGGGAGGTATTTTTTTCTTACTTTAAAGCTAATTTCTAAGTTAGCTGTTAATTAATGTATTACAAATAAAGACTATACAGTATTTCTATTTTACCTTGGTTTGCTTGGCGCAAACTGGTGGTAGCAGCATAAACTATCTCCGCAGTCTTTTGGATGTCTGGTACCAAAAGTGTCAGTCCCTCTGGTTCTTGATCAGAAGTATCTGGTTTTACTCCTGCTTTAGTTTTGTCTTTTTTAGACCTGTTTGGGGTGGGTTTTTGGGGAGAGAAATAGAATATAGCATGAGGGAATATTTTTCAACCAAACAGACAGTACTCAGTGTATTTGTTAACAGGGAAAAATACCAAAGATTAAAGATCAAGCTTAAAACAAACCACCTGAAATAGAATGTTTCTATGTATCTCAGGGTTAATCACTGAATGTAGCAATCAGCTGTGACAATACTGAACATACAGTCTTGATTTGATAAGTAAAGGTAGGAACACAAAGCCAGTGATAGTAGTATACTCATTTCTGCTTCGATTTACTGTTTTTGATTGTTACGCTGCATGCTGACCTTATGTTTGCACGTTTTCAAAAATACTAGAGGAGCTTACAAAATCAGTATAAGAAGAATCATGTCATGAACGTGCATTTCATCCACCCACATAGATCTGCTGCAAAATCAAGTCCTAAATAGGTAAATCAGAACTCTTTCCTATTTCACAATATACTAGCGATTCCTTAAAATATACTGATGGTAAAACATGAGGAAACCACTAGTAAAAATTCACAGTGTGTCTATAAACTGCAACCTAGGCATCAAAAGAGTGGGTCGAAATGAAGTTTGTCTCTCTCTGTAGTTTTCTTCTGGGCTATAAAAGTTACAGCCTTTTATTTGAATAAAAAGTTTAATGTAACATCATTTTAAAAATCTTACAAATATAGAAGGCATCTATATCATACTGGATGCTTATAATCAGTGTATTACAAAGTAAGTTTTCATCAACTTTTTATAATGAAATAACTTGAAAATGCAGTATATGCTAACACTGTTGTTTGATAGAAGCTATTTGCCTAGTAATTTAAGATATATTTAAATATTTTGATTGAGATAACCCAGTCTTTACTAGCATATATATTCAACTGTTGAAATGAAGACATGGTATTTGACAACATAGTAACCTAAATGTACATATTTAAAAGCGTCCATGTTTTAGAAGCTAGCATAAATTTACATTGTTCTCCCACAAAACTGATGAGACCTTAATGCCAACAGCCCCCAAATTATTTTACTGCAGTTTCTGTAATTTTTTTGTTTTAATGGCACTTGTTCATTTTAAGATCCAAACAATTTCAACCGCCAAGAAGCACTGGCTCCCTCTTTCCCACTACCATGCCTAGAAGCACAACGGAAAGCTATCTATATGAGAAAAATTAGCAATTTAATGCTTTGATGTCCCAAACATATTTTAGCAACTACCAAATACTCTATCCTTTCTGTATTTTAATCTAGACTGAAATAATGCATAAAGAATGAATCTCTAAACTATTTAGTAGAGGTGATTACACTAATACTGAAAGTCTTTGTACTGTACCTCATCAAATTAGAATATCCCTAGGGTTCATTAATAACAAAATTCATTATCCATGCAGCATAGTATATTTTCCCTGTTCCAGATTTCATCCAAAAGGATGTTAGCCCTTTGTTCACTTCAAGCAATACTGAGCTTGATATTCAGGTGCTCAAAAAGCATCAGAGCCAAATGATGTCTGAACAAGCTGTGTTTTAAGAGCAGCTTAAGACAAAGAAGCAGCAGCTGCCTCTCCCATTCACACCTTCCAAACCCCTCATCACTGCCTTTTTTCTTCTGGACATCTAAGCCAATATTTTAAAAATAACCTAAAAATGTGTATTTAGGCCCACTAAACCTCAGTGATACCTGTTTTAACATCCCAAGCCGTCCTACCAGCCACCAGTCCCAAGAAAGATTGGTGCAGAATCCTTCAGCTATTTGCTATGAAACACTTGGAGAAATTTTGACTCAAATGAAATGCCAATGGGCTTATCCAAGAGAGATGCATGAAAAACAATGAAAACGTGATTGGTGAAAACACTAAAAGTGAAATTAATGCTTATAAATTTATTTTCAAGACAGTTATCTTGTAGGGCTTTTACCTTCCACATAGTTTTACAATTTAGACTACCAGCCTTTTCCTCCTGCTTGGTATTAAAAAAGTGTTGGCCTCATTAGACAAAAGGCTTAATTAACCACCTGCTTAAAACCTCCTTTTAGAAAACATTTAAATATCTGCATTATACTGTACATTTCTTTTTGCCAAGATTCTGCTTGTGAAGCAGAATTTAATGCAGTTATTTAATACAGGCTAATCCTTTATCTAAACTTTCAGAGTAGAGGAGGAGCCAGATTTACTTAGAAACTTTCCCATACAGTTTTTCAACCATTGAAGAAAAAGCAGACAAAATCATGTCAACTCATATTTATAGGGATGACAGTCGCTAATATATTTGCTAGAAGAGACAGCAGTGTACATGCTAATAATTTAAGCCATTAATTTAGCTTGTGCTAGAAGATGACAGCCTTCTCTTCACGCTGTGCTAAATGAATAATGAATGATACGCTCCCAAGGCAACTTTAATTTTTAAAGCCTATGCTAATACTTACTCACCCATGCCTGATACTTAGAGGTAAATGTGATGATACAGAATGATACCTTTATCAAAGTATTCACAAAATAAAGCCAGTGAACCATTCAGCCCCTGTGTACTACAGGGACAGTGTTCATAGCAGAACACTCTGCTCAGTTTTATACTGTCTTGGGGTAAAACTGCCGTAGGTTTGCAACCGTGGTATCACTCAGCCCTTGTGGTCCCCCACCTTCTGTAGGTTTCCACAGGTACCAAGCAGAAGCTTGTTCCTTCTAGTACTTCACAGATTCTTAAACCAATCTCCTGAAATTAGGCAAAACAAGCAAGGGACTATGCCTTTGCAAATAAAACACTGGTGAAAGCTCCACATACTCCTCCTCGGGGCTTCAAGCACTGCATTTACAGACACTACACTGAAGCATCCTGAACTAGCAAAGGCTGCAGGACTGCTCCCTGCAGCCAACCATCAGCTCTCAACATGTACTTGAAGTGCAGCAAAAGAAACTGACAGCTGTTTTGTCTTTCAGAGAAAAAGAAATTAAAACAAATTAGGCCTCAATTCTAGGGACCCAGTTATAAAAAGAAAATGCTTGTTCGCAAAATTCACCGTTTCACATAGAAGTTCCACAAATAACAGTGAAGACAACGAAAAGCCATAGCAGGGAAAATGCCTCAGGTCTACCCTGGTTGTATTCTAGCATCCCCACGCAACAGAAAAACACTCAGGCCCTAACAACAATGTGATAGGCAGGGCCGGATACATTCAGACAACCTGGGAACTGGCAGGATTAACCCTTTGTAGCAGGGTGACAAGCTACAGAAGTGTGAAGAAGACAATTCAGATGTCCCTCAAGCAGTTATCATGGGGGTGGCTGGGGTGATGTGGAAAGGGAAAGCATAGTTAGGAGTTTCAGACATAGGCTTGCTGTACTCCACATTACACAAATAAGCCATCAGCTTATTTTGCCAAATTTAACAATTTGCCATGAAGCTCACCTAGCAGATGGCGGCTGAGATAAGCCTGCTTTGCTACACAGCAGCAGTTCTCTGCAGCAGAGGGCTCAGCCATCGTAGCAAACAAACGTCTCAAACAGCCCTTGCGGCAACCATTACACAAGCCTGACCACTCTCAAATTAGTGATGGCTTTTGACTCCCTAGCAGTCCAACAAATAGGCATGAGAAATCTCACCTAAATGTCTTCTCCATTATCCAGAAATTTCCCCATTTTCTAACAGAATATTATGGCCTTTGAAAGGAAATGAAATCAAATGTTAACTGGAGTCCAAAACCAAAACCATTTCCTTAAATTCTGGATCCAAGTGGACTCTCTCGCTCCCAGATGGAGGTGACATTTGGTAGACAGGCAAGCAGAACTACTGTTCAGATAAAGGGAATTTTGTCTGAAAGTAGATCCCATAATTATATTGTTGTTGTGGCATTTGACCTAAAAGGGGCAGCAGATTGTCCCATTTAAGAAATTCATGCCAATACTTGCTTATATTGCTGGCATGCCCTCAACTAAAATGCTGAGAATTAAAACCTTCCACCCCAATGATTCCAGGCTGTTCAGGTTGTTGGTTTTTCATCCTTGTCTACATACTGCTTTAAAGACAGTATTATCCTTCAACCAACCAGTGAAAGACAAGATTTCTTTTTGTGCTGATACATCAAAGTAATACAAGAAAATTGTACAGATAATGTAACTGAACCAACCATTGGATTTTCATCAAATTCATCAATTATTAAAATAATACTGATTGTGCTTCTAGAATTCTTCTTTGTTTTCAGATCCTAAGCTGACACTGAAGAACTAGTCATTCTGTATTTTATTTTACCAAATTCAAAACAGCTTATGAGTCATAGCCATGTGCCATTCTCACAAAGAAACCTTTTAGACTTCAACCTGGAGTAAGTGACATGAGAAGATACAACAGGTTCCCATGTTTCCATGCTCACTAAACCTGAGGCTAACAGATGACCAGATTAGGAAAGAAAAAAAAAAAGTAATTGTGATGGAGAATTTTATACATACATCTGTAGTGGAAATGCATGACACAAGCCAAATATATTTTCTTTTCTATTTTAAGATAATTACATATACTATGATCTACATAATATTGCCAGCAAGCACACGCTGACATTTTTAGATGGGTATCCAACATGAACTGTTTTTTGTCCTTCCTAATTCTATTTCTTTTGCATTAGGTCAGAAAAAAAATCCCATCACAGGTACATTACATGCTTGATATGCAAGACTAACAATCTCAGTCACAAAGGATTAGAGAAATGAATGGGTGAAGTCCAGTCCATCAGGAGGTACTCGAGAGAGTTCTCAATAATGGGATTCCTGCTCATAACATCTCTCAGGTATTGATTGGTAAATATTCTCAGTTTATAGTGAAAGGAAAAACATTCGACACACGCCTTTTCCTGACATTATATTTACCTTCTTTTCATGATGTTTCAGCATATGCTTGGGGACAGCACTAAATTTTGCAGGGAAGGATGGGTATTATTTCCTAACAAACCATCTTTAAATTGGAAGCCAGTAAAGAGAATCAAGAAACCAATTAATGGCTGGAAGCAGAAAATTATTAAAAGACAGACACGAAATTTTGTATTGCAGCCTTTTCTGCCCTCAGTCAGGGCAGAAAGACGATTCAGCCATTAAAACCCCCCAAAACTTCAGTTCTGGAAACTAGAATGCTTGAAAACAAAGAAACAGAGATGGAAAGCTGGTAGCAAAATCTCTCCCAGCTACAGCACCTCCCAGAGGTGCTAGGAGGTGCTAGGAGGCATGCGGGGCTCCTGCCTTCTGTGTGTGCTAGTCTGGTGACTGTCCCTTCAAACTGCAATCACATGCAGCACTGACTTAATCCGTCAAATGACTGAAAACCAGATCCTCTCGGACTTGTATCCTGCCCTATGAGCTGTAACAAGAGAGCAACATTTCACAGAAGGTGACAGTCAGATCTCAATGATATCAGCATTTCTGAAAATAAGAAGCCATAGTTTCGCAGTCTGAGAATGGATGATGAAAGCAAACATAAAGTAACATTGTATGAATCAGTCAGAAGTGCTCTAAGAAGGTGATTTGACCTTTGGAACAGTCAGAAATGGCAAAAGAAGCATCAGGAAGGTAGAAGTCAGTAGTTTTGGCTGTTAAAATAATATAAAGCTGCACTCTATTTATCCAGAGTGTGCAGTTATTCTTTGACAGAGAGAATATTTAGAGGGAAAATTGATTTAGCAGTATGAGTATTGGTTGTTACTGTGTAGAATGGGAAAAAGATTACTGGTCTACATTTTATTCTTCTCCAACATCTATGGCCCAACAGGCCAGAGGGATAATGGGACAATAATACCAAGTTTGACAAAGGAAAACGATCTTGTAAATGGACTACACCAAAATCATCAAGGAAGAAAACCAGCTAACAATTAGCCTGGGCTCACTCATTCCCTGGAAGAGAATCTGTGCTTATAATCACTTTACGAAGGGAGTTACCATGAGGCTGGTCTGTGGTTACTGAAAGAAACTGTCATTCATGGTTTGTCTGTATGCATTTCCTTAAAAGCTCGGCTGAACTCTGGAAGGTGTACAGAACAAGCTCCTCCAGCAGTGTAACTGCAATGCTTACACAGCCCGATGGCATCACAGCTGAGATGGGATATTCAGATATTTTTCCATTTGTTTGCTGACTGCTCTGCTGGACTTGCAAGCGTTTGACAAGCACAGTCCCACACAGAATTTCTGAGAGGAGGCCGGAAGACCCCAAAGCCTGGCATGGATGGCTCCTCGGCATTCATTTGTAATTTCAGATCATCTTCAGCAAATCAGCTCACCTTTGATGCCTGTGCTAACGGGCAAACCACTCTTGGAAAATCACCAACATGCTTTTCGTATGTAGCACCAACAGACACCACTACTCAAAAATTTTCAACTACCTCTATAAAGTTTACACCACAAGTAATAACTTCTAAATCTTTTGCCTCCTGAACCTTATTCTGCCTGACAGAAGCCAAAGGCTTCTCTCCTGTCTGCTTAGCATCTGATGGAGAATCCATTGAGGAACCTGGTCCTTACTCAGTGTACCCACAGAAGCATACAGAAGATAGTTGGGACATTTCTTGTAGAACTACAAGAAGTGTTTGGCCCTCTCCAATCCCATTCTTTACAGCATAAGCTTGTTCAACAGCTCCTGAGGAATGTTCCTGCCTTCAGTCTTTCCAGCAGGAAATGCACAGACCTGCAAAATAAAGATTCACCTCACTGAAGAGGGAAAGAAATTTAAGAAAGATTCGAAGCTCCCAGATTCTTGAGCAGCAATCCTCTTTCTGATCAGTGGGCAGTTATCAATGAAATGACAAGAGTATGCAAAAACCTACCAGCTTATTTGTGTCACACAAGAAATCTTCCATGTAAATAGTACAGTAAAACAGAATATATACATATAAACATAAATCTCAATCAAAGAGATGGTACGTTCTCAGTCTGGACTGCAGCACCCATTCAGCTAAATATACAGAACTGAATCTTCTTTCACTTTTATATTCCTAACATTTAAGTACAAAATCTAGTTTAAATGAAGGTTAGGGATGACAAAAGTGATTACCTCAGTCGGTTGGTATAGGTATCTACACAGGTCTTCATTTTAGCCAACAAAGTCCCAACAGAAGCCTGTGACTCCAGCTGTTCTTCCTCCTCTTCACTATTTTCTCCCGACAGAGGAAGCAGTAATGGTACCATTGATGTGCAGGATGCAATAGCACGGAGTAATTCTAGCAGGGCTCGGTAAAGGGGAACGTGTCGAGCCATATCCAAAACTAAGAGAGAAAAACAGTTTACAAAAATTACTAAAATTGAAGAAACTCGTAGTATAGAGGTTTTCAAAGATAGGTTTTAATAATTATTAAATTAATTACATTTGATGATAAACTACAGTATTTTGTAACAGCCATTTAAAATTTGTGTTGTAATGGACTTGGTCAGAAAAAAATGGTAAGATAGCTGGAAAACAAAGGTTAGCAAAAGACAAGAGGATAAAAGTGCTGACAAGGTATGGGACAGGATTACCACATGCTGTATTCATATCTAGTAGCTTAATATACAATCCTGGCTTAAGCTGTATGCCCACAGTAATCACAAACAAGTATCTACTGAGAAAAAATTGTAACCTATGGTACAGCAGGGTAGCATTTGCCAATTCTAATAGCATAAGCATTAATAAAGACAGACTTTCATATCACCCACTTTATTTATAGGTAAATTCTACTTTGGGAACATTTTTCTGCATTATTGCAATATTTGTGGTCATGAAATAAATTATCAACTAAGAAGTCTAGCTTTGCTTCTTTTCATGGAGAAAGTATTTTAAAAACCATTACGCATTCTTCAGAGCATGCAAAGGCCCTGAAAAAGATGCAAATTTTATCTGCATACATATGAACCACAAAACAGTAAAGATTAATCAGAATATACATTAGGTAGACAAACCTCACTGTCTTAGTGCTGCTCAGTGTGATGTACACGAATTACACATGTAACTGGGTAGAATATAGATATCAGCTCCTCTGACTAGGGAAGATAGGCAGGGACACACAATTCTAATGGGTTCTCTCCAGATTGTTTATTTTTCTTTTCCACTTGCTTGGACAAATATGTAATGGATGTCACTTCAACTGACTTCATATCATTAATAGAAATCCCGAAAACGTAGCAATACGCAGATACTTTAACACAGCTGCTTCCTCTGTCCCTAGGATATGTTATTTTTAACCTAACTGCAGAAAAAAATTGCTCTCATTCAAAGTATTTATAAATGACTGAGCTTATGATAAAATAAGTTTATGCTTTTTCCAGAAAAAAAAACCCCAACAAACAAAAAGCCCCTGACAACTCGCATTAGGACACAACAAAGCATAGAAGAAGTCTTCAATGTTTCATTTAGCACATCTCACCCTCCAAGCTAAAGCAGATCACAAACTTTCATCTCCTGTCCCCAAACCCTTAGCTCTAAATACAGCACGAAGGGACAGTATAAATAGCCAAGCAAAATTCAACAAGCCACTTTATCCAGGTTTAAAGCTGGATTTAACTCTACTGAGAGTTCTTTCATCAACATTCATATTTTGAAACGATTACAGTGGGTGAACTTCACTTAACTGGGTGAAGTTCTGTTGCGTTGAACAGAAAGAAAATTTTGTGAAACATAGCATTAATCTGTCAGGCCCTGCACCCTAGCTCTAAAAATATCCTGTATCAAAATATTCCATATATTTAAAGCAAACTGCACTGAATTTAAACATTGGCATTAAGAAAACCAGTTGCAATTATCTGTCAGTTCTTATATTTTATATATATCCATTCCTTATGTTCAGTCTCTAGTGAATGATTACCCATAGAAAAATCCCCACAATGTGTAAAATACCCTTAAAATAAACATGAATACATCTGATGATGTGTGAATTTTAAAAAAAAAAAAGAAAAAAGAAAAAAGAAAAAAGGGGTGTGGGGAGGAGAGCAAGGCAAAAGAAAGGGAGAAAACCCCCATATAAACCTCATAGTGCAGCCCTCACCAGAACCACCTCCCACCAGTAGTGCTAAAGATCAAGCAGCATCTCAGTTTCATCAGTAGCTGTTTATTATGAAGATAGTGAATGAAGGAGGGATACGACCTCTTAGATAACCACAGCATTTCACTTCTGGAAAGCCTTTATTTATTTATTTTAACCGTGAAACTTTCATGAGGCCAGAATATATAATTTCAAATCCTTTAATGCTTGCTTGCCCTCTCCTTTCCTAAATGGATAGTTAAATTCAAAATTACTGTCACGAGGGAAACTGAGCTTACATAACTAAAATGTGAATGTTTTCCAGAAAGATAGCAGAGAATTTCTGGGTTTAGCAGATTCAACTCGCACTGCTTTGCAATTGGTCCCATGTGAAACAAATAAAATGCATTCACTTGGTTTCAATTTAAAGAATCTCTTATGGAAGAACTACCAGTTTCTTTTACCTTAAAGCTAGACTCTTCTAAATTCAATTTCTTGATACCACGATTTTTGTCCAAGGCCTTTATTATGCTTACTAAGGATTATGACCCATGCAAGTGTGTTTGTCAGTCCAAAATGCCAGAATTCCCCCCATCCCCAATCTAAACCCTAACAATGTTTATCAAGACTGGATATTTGGATAAGTATCAGAAAAACTTGCTCTAAAGAACTGAAAATTGGCAAATTACTGTTTATTACCTTTACTTGGCAGTTCACCTACTCCTTGTAGCCTACTTTGCTTTCAATTGAAAGGGAATGCCAAACTGACCACAGGGTATGTTCTCTGCAGATACAGCTCTGCTTTCTAAAATACATTGACTTGAGCATTTTTTAAATCTCTATACTTACATGTAATTAGATGTTACAAATTGAGTAACACTCAATTTTTAAGATACTATGTTTAAGCCACTAGGACACTCCTTTGAAAAATACCCCCCTGGCCCAGATCTACTGTTGGCTAACCTGTCCATCTCCTCCTGGTGTGGCGGCTGCATCTACAGATGTCCTAAGAGCACCTTTCTGGACCGACAGAGGCTTGGCAAGTCCAGCAGCATTCAAACTAGAACCTCAGTGTTCAGGCTGTACCACTCAGACTCCATCATCATCTTTACCGCTCTTAACGTTTGCAGCATATTTAGTTAGTTGGGATCTATGATAGATGTCTTTGCTTCAGAGATCATAAGGTATATATTTGGGGACAGTATTTCAGAAATATAAAGGACTAAATACTACAAACACGAATAAAGTATAAAATACAAATCTGCAAAATAACAAATCCTATTTCCATCAAATCTAAGCAATGGAATCTTTGGGCTATCATCCTTACATACAGGTATCTTACTGAGACACCAGCAATTTGGATTTTAAGCATATATAAACGTCAGTGAAGAACAGTGCTAAAAGTAATCCACTGTTTTCTTCAAAGTATGCTGTTCCATGGGAACATGCCCAACTTTTTTCTGACTGACTGAATTGAGCAATGCAGGTGTAGGATAACATTTTACTTGAATTAAACAAGGTAGCTTCTTGTATAGGAAAGAAAATGCAACACATCACAAAATAGAAACAAATACTTTTGCTTATAGCAGAGCTATAATTTGAATAGCGTTAGTGCATCTTAAATATGTCAGATATTTTTTATAAGAGTACTTTAGTTGTATAAGAAGGCACTAACAACATTCAGTTTATATGGATGTGCACATAAGCGCACCAAACTGCAAATACACAGCGTTCCCAAGAAAATGAAAACGGGAGATTGAAATTCTTGGCTTTGTAAAAATTCTTGGCTTTGTAAAACTGACAGATAGATACATTATCCAGGACTCTGTTATCCTGAGGTCAAAGATGTTATTAAATAATGAAAAACGTATTTTCCAAACAGCTCAGTTTGGTGCACTCAGACTCCTGCACTGAGTGTGCCTGGGCCATCCTGGCTGTTAGGCACACACAGACTGTGGGTCTTTCACATCCGTCCCTTTTTGTGCTGTCGGTGCTCCCTGACTTTGCAGGGCGGTGAATTGCTGACGAAGGTCCCACCCCCAGTCCCAGGGACCAGTTGAGAAGCTCCCCCTTCTCGACTCTGCCAGTCTCGACAGCACTGCTGCCCAAGAGAGCCTACCTGAACTTTTGCTAGGTTTCCTCAGCATTTCTTCAAGTGACTACTATATGACATAGACTTGCATCAGAAGAGACGTAAAGATTAAATTATTTTATTACTAGACTCAGAGCAGGGATTTGCACTCAGCTTTTATTCTGCTCCCTTGTCTGCCTTAAACAGGGCCAGTAGGACAGGGCTGCCTGGCGACAACAGTGTTGTCTCAAAGAAGGCTCCATAACCAGTGCCTGGAATGTGGCTTTCCACTCAGTAAATACACATCAAGATCTCACTGCCTGGCTATACCAGTAGTTAAACAGTTCAAACAGCAGAGCACAAACCAGGACACAAGCTAAAAACTGTTGCTGAACCGGAAGCATGAGGAGCCAGCTGCAGGAGACCTGTAAAATGGGGCCTCACTGGTGGCCGGGTGGCAGCTGTGACAGCCCAAGGTGAAGGAGCAGGCTGGGAGGTGACAGAGAGCAGCAGGGCAACACCACCATGGGGTGGGCAGCAAGATGATGACAGCAGTGCTCTTGAAGGTTGGAATCCCAGTGCTACCACAGACAGCTGATATAAAGGGTAGTAACAGCAGCATCTTTATTACCACCTTTGTTTTATTAATTACAGGAATTAGGAGTTCTAGAAGGATGAGTGGACATGTCCAAAAAACATGCCAATGTCTTATTGTCCCTGATAATTAGCAAGAAGTTCACTGTAGCCTTTCTAGACAATAGGCAGCATGCATATATACTCACAGTTCACATCAAAAAAGTGTCTCAGCTCTAAATTTTTTCTGCTGCATTTATGGAAAGCAGAAATCTCAGCAAGGTCACTGCCATTTACTAAGATAGGTAGGGATGGCAAATATATAGAAAATATTTCATAGTTTAGTGGGATAAGGTCTTATCCCTCCCTCCCATACCTTTGGGTAAGAAAGGTCAAGTTTTACTGGAATCACTACAATTCAGTCAGCCCCTTGCTGTAGTATTTGCAATTTAGAAAGACACTGAAGGCTAAACAGGTAAAAAAAAATTGACATTTCATAAAACCAGATCTCCCTTATAACAAGCAGCCTGATTTGGGGGAATGGTGGAGGGAAGAGGAGTCTGACTTAAGTCTTAACTTTTAGAAACTGCTGAGCATCCTCGTTTCTGAAAACTTTCACAAATGCCTAAAGGTCATGAGATACTAAGGGACTGATGACATTTTTGAAAACTTCTAGACACAGCCTACTTCTTCCTGGAAAACAACTGATTAACATTCAAAGATTGTGTGTGTGATTTCAAAACATTTCTGTTGCTTTCCACACATCTATTTATTCATCACCAGTATGGATCTTTTTCTTACAAAGACCTAAGACCGCTCACATGCACCTTGAGATAATGAAAAAGCATATGAGGGCAGGTAGTTTCATAGGATCGAGTTATCCCCTTAAATCACATATATGTCTGTAACAAGATAATGGCCCAACTGAGTCTAATACTCCTTTGCTTTCTTTTAATATTATACAACATTCAAACAAAGAACAGTCAGGCCTAATGGCCCATTAAATAGGTAGTACTGAACAGCAATAAATTTTTTTTTGCAATTCATTTAACATCCTTGGTACAACTTAACTGGCTACAAATAAAACTTATTTCCATTGCAAAGGATATTTAAAATATATCACAAAGAATATGCACATTCATTTTCAAGTAAACTATTAATACAGCATTTCCATTATATAAAAAAATCCTCAGACTGTACAGCAGATTAAACAAATAAAGAAGAATAATTTTTAGGAAAATGATGAAATGTTCTGCTTTACTTGCATCTTCTGTGAAGGCCTTCCCACTGTGATTCACAGTGTGACCAAACTAGGAATTCCTACCCTAGAGGAGTTTACAAACTTAATGCGAAACAAAGCAAAGCAGACACTTGAGGAAAAAAGCTAAACACCTTTACCAGGTTTAAATTTATCACATCTCCAGATGCATACCCTTCTTGTTTCTGTGCTACGAGAGAAGTTGTGTATATATATGCTCTCAATCTATCATCTCCTGTACATCATTTCTCATTTACTAGACACGCATCATTTAAGGACTTCTTGAGTTTCAGTTAATTTAGAGGCCCACAGAAGTATGACTCTTTTGTCTTAGGTGCAGTATCTTTTTATGTCTGACCAATATGCATGACTGACTTTGTGCCTTTGCTGAAGCAAAGAAGGGTGTGCTGGGAGCCATAGCAGAAGGCACCACTGGCAATTCTTTCCAAATTAGAGCCCTTTTATTTGTTTTCTCAAAGAAATCTGCCACTGCAAACATGAGAGGAATGGTCAGGAATAGATAATTACAATGAAATAACTGGAAAGAAAAAGGCATTTTGGAGATAATGTGTATCTAAACCCAGGAAATGTAAATTTAAACAAAAAAATTCTTGCAAATGGCTACAAGTATGGCTTACATTTAACAGATCATAAGAGGGGAAAAAAACGCAGGTTAAAATTGCAAGGAAGAAATTGACCTCTATAATCAAAAATTAAATTGAATTCTGATTTTATAATTATGCTATCATCTTCCAAGAGGCCTCCTTCTTGCATGAGGTGGAGTTTCCAGTCACCCAAGAGATGCCTTCAAGTCTCATGTCTTATTTTGTTTTGGATCTATTTTTCTCCTATTTCAATGAGACTTTATACCTTCCTGGAAAGATGAATGATTGTGTTTTGTTTAGTATTCATCCAGAAATAACCATCTAATCCTGCCTCTGTTTTAAGTAATGTGAAAGAAAACCACTGACAGTTACGTAGAGCAGCTATATTATAAAATTGTTCTATTCACATCGTGCACAAATGCTCAACATTTACTACAGTGTATCCAAACCTCCTCTGCAAAAATAAAATACCTTTGTATTCCAAGACACCTGTTTTTCCTTTTATAGTAATAAAGTTTAAAAGACATTGGTCTCATCATTTAACAAGTTAAAAGTAAAATAAGATATTCTCATTACTATGCTACTTACTAAAAAGTTTAAGTCCAATGTTAAGATCAGGACTGCTGTACCACACACGCCTGCTACTACGTTTTTCTTTTTCTTTTTTTTTTTTTTTCTTTTTTTTTTTTTTTTTTTACCTACAAATAATTTGAAAAACAGATCTGAAAGTTCTGTCAATTTTACATTTCTAAAACATGTTTAGTAATTATTGAGGACATATTTTGATGCCTCAGTATGTTATTCACAAACCTAAAACCCATAGCCATGATTAAATTAGACATTTCAGGAACTCATTATCATATTAAAGACTCTCAGTAGCTACAAACACTGCTGTCAAAAAAAGCCACACAAAAGGAAACACTCATTTTGTATTTTTAATTAAAACCTTCAGACACAGACTTGTGGCCACAGACACTGCCAAGCATGAGTGAGACACACTGTCTTTCCAATAGGGCCACATGTCCTTTTGCTAAGTATTTTAAAACGGGAGCCGTTCCTCAGCCCCCCTTCACTGCATCTTTGCAAACATATGATCTATGAATGCAGTCCACGCTGCAGGCAATAGTGTCAGTTCCAAATACGTCATGCTCTGCTGCCTCTTGATTTTCTGTTTCAGAATCAACCCAGGGCAAGCCTCTTTTATAATAGGCCTAATTAACACCCTGTATTCTGCTCCGCTTTGATAGAAAAAAAATATTGCCTACAGAGTATTTGAAAATCAAGTATTTCAAGATCTCTCTAAGAAAACATTAGCCTTCGGGTAAAATTAAAACAAAAGCTTTCTAAATACTGTAATCATGTAATAATTTAATTAGCCTGACTTTTTCTTCACTTCTCTTCATAGGAATAACACAGGCATTTTCACAGTACCATTCTGAGTACCAGAAAATACGGCATCAGAAAAGACTAGTCTCCTTGCATAATGCAGCCAGAGAAGGAAGGGTTAAGCCCCCTCACAGGTCAGGAGTTACAAATTCTGTGTCAGAGCAGAAAAATGCAGCAAGAAGGGTGGGCCTCTGAATTCAACGTGTACAGTGTCAGGCTCCAAGTTTATTATTAATATTATTGTTCAGATACAGCCTTAAAATTTTCCTCTTCTGATGTCAGCACTGAGCCCATTAGCAGTCAAAAAGAAAATAATCAGATCAAATAGTAGAAAAGGTGAAAATTAATTAGAAATTAATTAATGAGACTGCATTCAATCATTAGTACCACTTCAACAGCATGTGCATTTTTCCCCTTTCTCAAAGGGACAGGCCAGAACTGGAAAAGGGATGAAAGAAAGGCAACCCATTCTGTACCCAAAGTGGTACGGAATGAGCTGCTGTACTACCTCAAATGAACTAAACTAAGACTTTGCAGTGATTAATGAAGTGTATCATAAAAGATTTTTTAAAAAATTATGAGTGCTGAAAAAAGTCAACAGAATTGGACTGATCAATACATTTAAAGGAATAGGCACACCATTAAAAGAAATAGGGCCACTTGTAAAAGAACATACACTACACAACACATCACTGCTAAACTTTGGCAAAGCTTAGCACTAAATGCTGGGGCAGTAAATACTGTTACAGGTTTAAAAGCAATTAGGTAAACTGATATCAGAACTGGCCATCAAGGGCTAATAAATGAGGAGACAACACCCTTGGTCACACACTAGCTATTACCAGGGCAGCATCTGTATATCAGCCCCATCCCTATATTCTCCCATAGGCATCTGTTATTGTCCACCATCGTTGATAAAGTAACAGGCTAACAACCTTGCTCTGTCTTGGCACCACTGTTCTTATAAATGTCTTCTAGGAAACTTGGAGAAAAATAACAGTTCAACTGCAATATAAAAGGAAAACTGTGTTCAATTATAGAAGCAAAATGCATTGCTCAAGTTAGTTGGTCTGTCATCTGGAGCTAGTATAGTGATGTGGCTCAAGGGAGCAGACCATTGCTCTTAACTATTTCTTGTTTGCTTGTTTCTAAAGAATATTTGATTTTGGTGAAGTTGAGTATTTTCAGGAAAGTTTTGTTTACAAGTAAAGTCAGACAACACTTACAAACTTGTCACAAATGTATCCATGAATCCAGAAAAAAAACTTTGCCAGAAAAAGCACGAGGCATTATTTCATTAGGCCGGTGTGTACAGCTGAGTAAACAGACACAACTTCCTGTATTTTGAAGGGACAGGGAAAAGAAACACAAATGATATGAGAGGCACATAAAAACAAACTGAGATTTTAAAGCATAAGTGACTACTAAAAGCATGTGTGGTACCCAGTTTGAAGATATTACTATTTCCATATCACACTCTAGTCCCTTATAATGGAATACATTAGAGAGATCACACTCTGCCATTAAACAGCGCTCCAATTCATCTTGAAAAGGTGGTCACGCAATGAGGGGATGCTTTTTGGTGGCTACGGAGCTGTCTAACATGAGGAACAAGCAAGAATAATTAATGAAAACTAAAAGTGCAAAATTCGACTATGTTCAATGGTTTTGTTTGTTTCTTTGAAAAAAGTGGCTCAGTAGGCATCAGTGCAGAAAGGAAGTGAGCAGAGTACTGCCGAGGAAGTCCATATTCCTACGGGATCCAACCCCACTGCAACTTTTAAGAATGTCTCCTCTGAAAGATTTTCCCAACATCACTTCTTTAAAACCCACAAAACCAACCAACAAAATACAAACAAACACAATTAAAGGATAAAGCTACAACCAAATCATGTTTGCCTCCAAATCTAGAAAACAAGTGTAAGGAAGCATGAATGTAAAGCTACAGGATTGCTCTATATTATCCAATAAATACATAATGATATATAAAGAAAGGCACAGATAAAGGAAAGATATATAGATATACATATATATGAGGAAGGCATTCAGAGACTGCATGAGAATAAAGTTTTTTTCCTGGCCAAAGGATGAAAAAAACTTCATTATTAATACAACTCTTTACTATGGCATTTGGTAAGATAAAAAGGACCAATAATTTCTATTTGAGGTAGATGTAATGAAATAAATCTAATATTAAAGATAAGCTAGAAGCGTCAAATTAATCTTCCACTTAGCCAAGAAAACAAGAAAAATATTTTCTGTAGAGAAAATAAATACAAGATCTAAATACTCTGCAGACAAAACCTTCCTTGAAAAAGTAAAAATAAAACCAAAATAAATCAGGTGCAAGCTTGCCTGCCATCTCAAGTTAAGTGTCTCATGTGCAGGCACTCTACACAGAGATGAAAGGAACAGTATCGCTACTTTAAGAACACGAAGCAGGATTTTTAAGGAAGTTAATCTGGCTTTCCTCATCCCTGCACTGGAGGAGGGAGCAGTGATTTCACTATTTTTGGCAGAGGAATGGGCAAGCAGCCACCTTGAAATGCTCCTCAGTCTGAGCGTTACCCCTTCCAGCCCATAAAACAGTCACTAGTATTTTAGAGTAAGATGGGAATTGAAAATCAGATGGAAACCTGCCATTTCATTGCACATGCTGCAGAAATCGATGTGGAAATTCAAAATTAGATAATGAAGTTGTGGGGTGTTTTTAAACCATTACTTCAGCAGATGGAAAAAGGCCAAGACTCGGGTCTTCTGTTCTGTCAGCAAAGGATACCAACATCGTTACTGGAATGAAAGGACGTGCCGTTCCTGTGCTTTATGGCAAACTTTCCATATGTGTGAGCACACCTACAAGATCATGTCCTCAGGTGACAGAATGGAGACTACTTAGGAATCTAATTCTGCCTTAAATATCTAATGATTTTGCTTGGCCAAGATGGCAGAGCCCCTGTGTGTATGCAAAACAGAACCTTTATCACTTCAGCATATTTTCTAGAGAGTAGCTGGCTGTTTAAATACCAAGATGGGCTTTTGGTAAACACACAAAGTGCAGGCTGAGGAGAAAAATACAAGCCTAATAGTATCCCCGAGTCTAAGGTAAATGAAAGGTAACTTCTTGTACTTGCTACATATTGAAAGCGCCTTAGAGTGCAAACAGTTATGTGGTAAATTTATCAACCAGTTTAACTGAGCACCACATATGATGGGGAGAATCATCTCTGTGCCCTAGACTTGTGGAATAGGAGAATTTGCACCTTCTGTGCATCCTCATGCAAGTTCCTGCATCACTTACTAAAATGGATCATCCCCCATTATGTTGTAGTACAACAATAAAGACTAATTCAAAAGAAAATAAAATATTTTTTTTGTTAATGAGCAGTACTATCTTCAAACAGTCCTCTAGAGAGGACAACAAGATATAAATACTATTAAAAAACCCTAGGGTTTGTGTGTTGGAATAATCTACCATAGATTAACTCTTTGTAGACAACCAACTCCTTTGGCCACAGAGATCCTTTTCCTTTGACTTGTACTCAATACTATGAATACCCTCAGAGAATACTAAGAAAGGAAATACTATGAATGGGAAGTGTCTGCATAAAAGTATGGGAAATGCCAGATACATTCACAATATTTTCTTTTCAAAAACAATAGAGAAAACAAGAACACAAAGAAATAAAAGACAAGAGAGACTGTTACTGCCTAGAATAATGTAGACCTATCAGAAAACGAAATTGTTGATAAAACTCTTCCCTGAAAGTACAGCGAGTACGCTCTTTCGAATGACAAAGTAAAAATATCTAACCCTGGCCATCTGCTCTGTACATGAACAGGAACAAAGGGATTGCTAGTTTGTTTGGTCAAGAAATTTTTAGCAGTTTATCCAATTGTGCTGCCACTAATTGACAAAGCCACTTATATGGAAAAATAAAAAAAAAAAAAAAAAAAGGAAATGCATTGCTTACAGCCCTTTCAGGAGTGTCTTGGGCGTACCAATAAAACATTTGTGCCCTGTAAGTGGTTATCTTTAGCAACAAGGACCAGCAAGGCATGAGACTTAAAAAAGGAAATTTCTGCACTATAATATGGAACCGTAGGACATCTAGTATGGTGTCACATTCTCCTCTGATGTTGTATTCTCTTCTCAAAAAGGACTGAGTCTGTTGGCAATGAGAGGCATCATTTAAAAATTAATTCTTAATGCCTTCAGTAAAATCTGTGAATGTTTGTAGCATGTGCTGCTGCAGAGCAATCAATTCCAGACACCCAGCACTCATATTCCCAAGCGTGATGGGAACCATGTCTAAATGAAACTACTTGAGATGTACTGTCTGACTAAAGGAAAATAAGAAAAAATGGGAGGCCAAATAATATTTAGTCTAGAAATTTTGAAAGATGCAATGTGGTATGTCAAATTTTAAAGGGCCTGCTGAATGTCTTTACCAACTATCCTCAGATGGAAAACCTCTCTAATACTTACAGAATCCCAATCTTGTCCTACAAGCAGGGACATAGTTACCAGTGTTGGCTACCAATTAATGAAGGGGAAAAAAACTCCTGGATGAAACGCTCATGGGCCTTAGCAATGAGATAAATGGACCAGGAAAGGATAGGCCCCTTCCACTTTGAACAAGGCAGAAGTTTTACTACCTTGTTCCTTGAACAGTCACGTTAATGACCCGTACTGTTTTCTGTAAATTAAACAGCTGTCACAAGATGGTAACAGTCTATTGGCAGAGACTTTCATGGAACACTTCTGGCCAAAATCAAACACCTTTGAAGACAACAGCCCCTACCTTTTATTTCTCAAGTGAATAATTCAGAATAAACAGAGAAACTAACTTCAGGAATGTAATGAACACCAGCTGCATCTCATGTATGATTTGTTAGCCTCTACACATCCTTGTATCAAGGATCAGAATCTAACTGCATTTCTCCTGAAAGCTTATTAAAAAAGATAACTTATCTGTGGGAGGCAGGAAGGCAAACAACACAGTTTAGTCTCCTTTTACATAAAACATTACACAGTGGAGTGCAAGGCATCAAGGTCTGTCAAACAAGTGTATCTCATGTTAGTACCAGAAGTGATGTCTAAGTGGATCCAAAGGGGAACAGTAAAAAAATTACAGGTACTTGGCAGGCAAACACAGATACATAAGCAGTCTGTTGCTCATACTTCCAAGACAGTCATACTATCCTGTAAACACAGAGGTCCAGAACTTGATCTAGTGGTCTCTAGATGAGAAAGAAACTTATGTTTCAGGATTGTCCTGTAAAGCACCTTCAGTCATCATTTGGAAAAATTTGTGTGATTTCAGACTCATAAAAACAAATAGACTAAAAAACCCACCCCACTTTTGATTCCGGAGTACTGGAAAGAACAGAGTTCCAGAGTTCTGAAAAGAACTCTGTCTGGTTTAGGCAGCAGGATAAAGAATATGTGGGTGAGAAGCAGGAGAAGGAAGAACAAGGCGAGATGTGAGAAGTCCCAGTGAAATCTAGACTTTACTCCTCCTATTTCTCACCTGAGAACTTCTTGACCATCTTTCCCACAAAGCTCCCTTCCTTCTGGAAAAGCTAACATGCACTTCAATTCACTATGATCAAGTGAGCGGGGCCAGAGGTTGCAAGCTAGTCTGAAGTATGCTCTGTACATGCAGCTTTAAAATCCACCACCAGCTGTGTAAATCAATGAAGAGCTCTCCAGTTAATGGATTTATGTTTAAAAGCCATATAAAACAACGTGCAGCACAGAAACAGATAAAGATTGAAGCAGAAGTTACAGTCTCTCAGTGATCTTTGCTAAATAATGATTTACTGAAAAAAAATATTTCCATTAGCTCTTTCAAGTAAGTAAACTTCAGTCTTTAAAGGACTGAGTGCTTTATTTGCCATGCAATCCAGTACCCAATTACAACCAAATCTAAGCTGCTTCGTTCCTCATAACAACTAGGTTTTTAATTCTAAAGATCTCAACGCCATGATTTTTCAATACACACTTCATAATTACTCCCTATAAATTACAACAAACTTCTACAAGCCAGTAGAGCTAGAAGTACATATTTTCAATTTGTTCTTTCATAAATCCCTTATATTATTAACCACTCAAATGGATAATCGGTTTTGACATTTAAAAAAAAATCTGTTATTAAAGTTCTACTCCAAAAGCACTATCTACTAGGAAACAGTCTGTCTCTTTTAATGTTTTGAAAATATAATAAGCATATATTCATGTTCTTTTGCAACAGAAATAAGATATTTCATGAAATAATAATTTCATCCTCTTATTCCAAAACTATTTCCAACTAAAGATGACAAATCAGAGGAAAGAAATGTGGCAAAAGGTGCTGGGATGGTGGTATCTTCCAGGTTAGTTTGTTTTGGTTTTTAAGATCGTTCATCTAGAAACTCGTATGGACGAGATCAGTTTTTCTCACAAGGTAAGATGCTTTAAGGACTTCAGAGAAAGAGGAACTTGTTTTAGTACTGTTTTTCTCTGAGAGCCACCCTCCTGGACTAGATCAATTCTCACTACTCTGCTTGCCTTTGCTTACCCCGTAAGGGCCCAATATTCACTTAGTGGACTTCCCTAACAACAAAGTTTGTGAACATGATGGCTCAAAAACCTGATACTCGAAAGCCCTCATACTCCTCCAGAAGCATGCAGTATACACGCAAACCGATGTAAAGAAACAGTTCCGGATACCTGCAGTCTTTGACAAAAAACCTCTTGAGATGCAGAGAACAGCACTGAATCATGACTGAAACATTTTACTAACTGCTTTTTAAAGGCACAATACCCATACCAGTGAAGAAGAGAAAAATGAAGACTGCCTGATGTTCCATGTAAGACTAGAGACTGAGGATGAGAAAAAAGCCTCTTGCTTTTTTTATCATCATTCCCTTTCATCATCTCCAGAAGGTCATCACACACAGTTGGGGCTGAAACCCACACCTCTAACTCGAGAACATACATCTGTCACCAACCTTTGAGTTGCTTCAGTTCATCAAGAGAGTGAGTGAAGTAGTTCCCTCAAAAGAAATACATGACATGTCACCTGACACCCTCCAAAGGCAGATTGGCTCAGTTTTTCCTAAACTATTACTCAACTGTCAAACTTAACCACTTTTCTTGACAAAATACTGGTGTGCATTCTGATAATCTTCACAAACAATAAAGCATTGGTTGAGCTTGACCAGTGCTAAGAGAAGCTGGTGTTGAAATGGGTGTTGCAGAAGAACCGGTACTACTCCATGTCCATTCAACTGATCTATCAACACAGAACTATTTTAAAACAAGAGGCACTGAAGTTCCTCGATCAAAAGGAAAACAAGATATAGACACATAGTTGAAGTGTCAAAATCAAGTCAATGCTGAGATAAAACACATGAAAGAGGTGTGAATGAGAATAGTAAGAAATCTAGAAGTAACTTGTGTTGCTAAAGATGTAGGATCTGAGTTCTCTTTTTTCCCCCAACAGAAGAGTAAAAAAAATACTTTGAAACCTGGCTCAAACTGTCCGTGCCTATCACTGCTGACTCAAAGGCATCACACATCAATATATATAATAAAAAAAGGCTAACAGGTCCCACAAAGAAAACAGTAGCTGTGTTTAGTTCTCAGGAGAGAGGGGGGAAAAAAGAAAAACACAACAATCCTGAGGAAGAAGGAAAGAGCATGGATATCCACTTCTCACTTATGCTAAGCAAACCAATTCATCTTAATTTGTGCATATTATTGCATCTCCCAACAGACACAGCTTTGCTCTCTTGTTCTGCAATTTAACTGAAAGTGTCAGATCTCATAAAGATAAGTTTGTGGAGGTTGTCAGAGAAGAAAACTAGAATGCATCACCTACAGGATGCATGTGCTACTAGATTTCAACTGGTTTCCTGCATCTCAGGGAAAATACAGAACAACCACAAGGAAAACAGTCTTCATAGACAACTAATGTATGAACAACCTTTTGGATTTCATTACAAATTTTAAACTACATAGATTTTTAAGTCTAGACAGATCTTGACATTTTTAATTTTCTCCTTCAAATCTTCCTCGATGTTTGGCTTTAACTTGCAGTCTTCTTCAAAGCATAGTGACAAACAATATCTGACTCAAAACATACTATTTTAATGAAAATATACAGCATACAGAATGATTTTAGAGCATGTGAAAATCAAAATTATATAAATCCATAAAAATACAGGAGGAAAAAAGAAAACTCGCACTGTGGTTAAAAGTACTTTTTCCTTTTGTAAATGTGATGTTATGTTAAATACTGATAGCAGGAGCATTTAAGAGGATAATGATCATCTAAGGACCAAGACTGTAAATTGTTGAATTTATACCACTGAGTTTTTACAAGATAGCCTGGCAACTCCCTCTTGAAGTATGAATAGCTTTAAAATATGACATACATTTGTACTGCCTAAAGGTCTATTCCCATGCAATACAAATGTTCAAACATCAGCAGTAATGAACAGAATGACCTCTAATCAACAGAATTTGTTCTACTCTTGGGATGCTACGTAAATCAGTTACCAAGGAGCTGCCAAAAGTCTTACTAAGTGCTTGAAAGCTCTGCCTAGATGGAAGTGACAGAAGTGAATTTAGGACATTTTTGGAAACCAGTGTCCAAACCCAAATACTATGTAACCATGTAACGTTCACCCCAAAACAGGTAGTTTTATTACTGATTTTTATAAAATGTACTCCCAGATTCTTATGTTATTTTGCACTGAATGTAAAATATCTCCCCATCTTTCCAAATATCATCAAACGCTATGGATAACTCAAGGCCTTTTCAAATCAACCTGTATTACTCACTTCACTCGTGAGAAATGAGAGAAATCTTGCATGAAATTTTCTCTTCATACTAAAGATGCACTGTAGCTATAAGGAAGTTATTTGTAAATACCAGCTTCCACCCAATATGGGTGAGTTCCTCAAGTTTCCTATAGTCTAGGAATGTTAAGCCTGACAACCTTTGTCCTCCCTTATTTTTCCCCCTTCCCCGCAACAGCAATTCTTTGCCAACACTGACAGCTTAAGCAGCTACTGCCCCATCCCTCTTATTGTGTTGTGCTAGAAATCTATTTTTGGCTGGATCTGTGTACCAAACCCGTTCATGGCATGTCTGCACAAACATGCACATTAATACAAGGAAAGGACAGGAGGGGAGAAATGCCATCAAACTAAGGTCCACGGCAAATGTTGAATCTGAATCAGTGTGCAGGAGGTGTCGCTCCTCCTCGACTGCATGCAGAGAGAGCCCAGAGAGATATGTTTCCCAGGGTTCACCTTGGCCACTGAAGTGCCAGATGCATCACAACTATGTAAAAGGAAGACCACTATGAGACCTCAACCATGGCCATAACCAGGCCAAGAAATATTTTGTGAATCTTTTGCTACTCTCTGTGGATACATCTTAACTAGCTTTTTATTTGCAGTGGAGTTTCTGAATTTACTTTATTGTCAACAATTTATACTTGATAATACTGCAAGAAATTCTTCTGCAGACCTTAGATCTTTATATCTGGTTGTGTTGACAGGGTGACAGATTCCTACCTCCAAATACATCATTAATCTTTAAATAAAAGATGAACATTGCACAATTTTTCTCCTTTCACAAAGCAAAGGGTTTGATTTTTAACATGTGAACGTTAATACAGTACCAACGGCTTGAAAATTCAGTTATTGCTACATGATCTCAGCAACGTGAACGTGAATGGTTAGAACACAAAGGTAAAAACGTCCCCATCTTTGTATCTCTGAATGAATACAGAAATATGTTCAAGATACACAGACAGAAAACAATGCCAGGAACAACTGAAGTTGCAGCAGCCTTTTCAGAATAAGGGAAGTGCTTAAAAGGAAAGACCATAAACACATACTAGAGTATATTTTAAGGAAGCTATGCTGGAGGGATTTAACTTAATTAATTCTTCTAGAGTCAAACAATCTAACTGAGGCAACATTATTTTCAGGATAAAGGGCAAATCACGTACAAGTACCATACAATTTGCAGTACTTCAAAGATGGCATTTACCATTAAAATAATGCACATGTAAAATATGCAGTTTTGTCCATTACTAAGAAACTAACAAATGTACTCAGACACTTTAGAAAAATAATGAGAAAAAACCCGTAATGTGTAAGTAAATTAACTTGAAAATGAAGCATTTAAAACAATGATTTTACCCTCTTTTGCTTTCTCACAAAAAGAATATTGAAAATTGAATTTCAAACAATGCCTTGTAATTTCTCAAATACACTGTTGTGGGAAGTGATCAAGGTTTCCAGTCACATTCCTACTGTTTGAATTCAATGCAATTAATTAACATTTGATTTTTCATATGTATAAGATTTGTACTTTTGAATTCTGAATTGCTTGATATTGCAAGTATTTTTTTAAAAATAAGTTTTCCAATATATGTAAAATAATAGTTGCCTTCATATCAAGAAGCTATGTTATACCAATGAAAACACATTGCATTGGTAGCCTTCATAGAACAAAGTGACTCAATAACATTATTTGGAACACAGCTACTTGCACAGCTTATTAAAATTGTGGCTTTTTATCTGAAGAGATTGGGAAGAAGAAAAGACTTTGCAGAGCTTCCCCTCCCTGTGCCCAATAGGGCAGGCAAAACCCACAAATCTCTCGTTTACCTAGGAATAAATTAAGTTACTGCTTGGTATGAAATCAGAACAGGAATATTTTTCTTTAAGTCTGTGTTTTCATTAATTACACACTAACCTGCATTCTATGGGTGGGGAATAGAAAGAGGAAAAGCGCTAGAAGTAGTATTTCCCATAGAAACAATTGCCTGTCAAACAAAGCATAAAAAGACAAAAGGCAGAAACACTGTTTCAGCTTGAATGCCTTAATGTCACCATTTGTCATGCAGCACTTCCTCAGAAAACCCCCAAGTACAGTTAACTCGACTCCTCTTTACACTGCACACTTTCTCCGTTGGTACAGGATTAAAATGTGCCGGGCCTGACAATGAAACAGCAGAGCCATCGCACATTGTTATGCAACTCACTGTCTGCAAGGGTGGCTCGTAGCTCCTTCTTTATTCAGCAAGTGCCAAGTGCATGTTTAATCAATGTCACAGCTCACCACAGTGTGCAACTAAAGCCACTGTCATTCCTCTCTTCAGATTTGCCTGGCTAAGTTATGCAATGCTCCGAAGAATACCTTGGAATTCTTTCCAGAGGCTCTGAATGCAGGTGTGTGACAGTGGTCACACCATCGCCAGAAAAGCAGACTTCTTTTCATCTTTTTTCAGGCTGGACTAAAATTACATAGTGTGACTGCATGTAGTTCGCTGCATTTGGAATTACAGCATGTCAACGTGAGAAAGCCTCTTCAGACGGCTGCCACAAAGAGTAAATCAAAGGCTAGGTTTTCCTGAAGTCTTAATAAATAACTAAGTATAACAGAATAAAACCAGGAACTGTTCATTTTTGGGTTGTGAGTTTGGTTTTTTTGTTTGTTTGGTTTTGGTTTTTTTAAACGGCAAAACCGAACAGCATGCATTTTGTTCCTCTGCATCATCTAAGGAAGAAAATCCTCAATTGTAATGAGAATTAGTCAAAAGCAAGGATCATCACAAGAAAGGGTTTTACTGTTTTTCGACTATACTTGCTTTAGTGGATTACTGAGAGAAAAGGCCAGTCATTTGGAAGATTCTGTAACGTTATTATCCTCACCGATAAACTTCTTCATCAAGGAATTGTTCATGCTCCTGTCTGGTCTGTCTGAGCGAGGAGAGCAGCCCCTTCATGAAGATAAAAGCCTGGTTTGCCACTGAATCGACGAGTAAGAAGCATGTCTGATGACATTTTATTCCTGATGCAATGTAGGGTAAGAAACATCTTTTTTTTTTTTTTTTTTTTTTAACCTTTCTGTGAGATACACTCTGAGCTGATGATGATTAGACTCACAGCAGAAATACGTTTATCTCCAAAGATTAAAGATGTTTGCCAGGAGAGAAAAATGCTATTGCACTATAAAATATGATTTCAAATCTTTAATAAATTGGGTTTATCTGAACTAGTAGAAATTCCAATCAATTTTTAGTTTAAGTTAGAAATTTCTGATCAATGAGGCTAAAACAGCATAGCAGATTACATATAATATCAACATCTCAGCCACTAATAAACATAATTTTATAGGGAATATATTTCTAGAGGATATTTGACTGTAAATTAAGAGTACAAGAACAGCTAAGTAATAGAGACGACCTGTCAGTCTCACTTTTGCAACAAAAAAGGTAATAAATCATACACGCATCTGTAAATATCTATCTCAAATTCTGCGATTGCATAGACTTTTGTTACTATAAAAGTACTACTGTCCTTTGGAATACTGTAATAATAAGCACATAGGATAACAACCACCACCTTTATATTTGACGAGACAGATGTTTTCTGCTAAACGTTTACTGTTGCATGCGTGTCCAAAAGCCGATCTATTAAAAAAGCAAAAAGATAAGATCTCACCTGCAATTGCCTACTTAGGGCTCACTGGTCAGAAAAGACTGTGATATGCCTCCTTAATACAGTATTTTCCATGTTCAAAAACTGCAGACATGAATATTTTATATTTTATAAATATCTAACCACAGCTGAAAATTCACATCATCTCCCCAGGCATTTCAAAGTATTTGACAATGCCCACATACCTGCTTTCATCAATATGATGTATTTTAAATTTCTTTTATAATAAAACATATTAATTGGCTTGAAGCATCAAGCTGTTTTTCACTCCTATCAAATCTGCATCTACAGAACAATTATTTTCAACATGGGCATATTCATACAAGAACAAAACAAAAGATGAATAGAAATATTGTACAAAGTAGTATAGAATTGATTTTAAAAAGATCAAAGCTTGCATGTTTGTCAGACCAGATTTACCATTTGCTTTCTTTCTTCTAGCTAGCTGCTGGAATACTGGTAAAGGTATTTGCAGGAAAAATGGGGACCTCTGCCATCACAACACTGGAAGATGTAAAAAGGCAAGAGGAGAAAGAAGAAAAAGAAGAATCTATTTTAGCACTGCTTGGGATTATTGGAACTGTGCTCAATTTATTTGTTATTGTTTTTGTGTACATCTACACTACACTTTGATGACATTTTTAAACATCAATTGCACAGCACACAGTGCAAAGACCAGCGATGGTAAGAATGATTTCTAAATTTAAAGCAAAAAACCTCACTGTCTGAAAACATTATCAAAAACATTCCCGAGCAAAGTGTCTGGTTAAGAGCACTTCATCAGTGACTGCTGAACATATCTGTGAGCCCAGCCCAGGGTGCTAAATTACTTAAATGAAGGCAGATGATATTCAACTTCTCATTGATAACAGATGAAATCCAAATAGCAGAAACAGAGATGGCACCGGTTTATTGCCAGCAAACATGCAAGATGCAAGAAATGTAAGCAAACAGTGAAAACAATCAGAACAGAGAGAGTATATTAATTAAACATATAAATACATATAAGCAAGCCACATGATGCTTTCTATAGTTTTTTGCAATATGTCTCTTCATAGCTGAGACCAGGAAAGAGACAAAAGGGTTTTATTTTTAGATCACCATAATTTAGGCTTATAAGTTACACTCATGTATGATAAGGGTGGAAACAACACTGTTATACCAAAAATTGTAATATTATAAATAAAATTTTAACTATTGACTATATTCTGCAGCATTTTTGTTAGTCTTGTAGAAAGCTGCAAAAGGTTAGATTTTCTTGCCTTTACTGAATCTGTATTTGAAATCATCATGCTATACTGACAATGTGATTTTCTAATTAAAAATCCTTTAAAGTGGTGTGAAAAAATAAATAATAGTTTCAGTACTTCTTTTAAGAAATATTAATTACAATGACACACTAATACATATTCTCCTAATAAAAAAAAAAAAATCAAGTTACATTTTATGTATCACCATTTTTAGAATGTGTTTAACATAAGTCAAATATGATTTTCATGTTTTCATCCTGATGCTCATTTTCAAGTAAAATAAAACATATCACATGAGGATTCATGGTGCTGCACGGAAAACAGGTTTAACAATCTTTGCTCAGAAGAGTGTACTCTCTCTTTCTGGGACCAGGTCCTGAAGACATTTTCCCTTTTTGTACCATTGATTGAGGCCCAGAATTGGAACTCTTATGCATGCTTCATGGAACATGCAATTAAGACTACTGAAATTGATGAAACTATTTCCACATTTTAACTCAAACCTATGTATGTCTTTGAATTGGATCCAAAGCTGCAGACAGCCTGAGATATAAAAAAGCTACTTTTGAGATCTTAGGATTAAAAACACAGAAGAATAAAAAAGAAAAGGAAACACAGATTTTAAGAAATACCGTTCTTAGTATTACATGTGCCACAAAGCAACAACAGAGGAGCTGCATTTGTGAAAATCAGCTCAGTTCCTTCTCCCAGACTGCCAAGATACATCCAGTCCTTCCATAAAATGACAAGCAAAGAAATACATCACTTGTTTAGGTGATAGCTCATTTCTATTTAGAACTTCATAACTGCTAGGACCAACTGAGCCTTTGGAAGTCACCTCGAAACAAGCACATGCATAAAATAAGGTCAGGGATCTAGAACAGAACAAATTTGGCAATGATATTTCAATCAGTTGCAAAACTACGCTGTAACACTGATTTATGGACAAATGAGGTAGAAGATGGTATATTCTGGTTTGGCAACTCTGAGTCAATACAGGCTCACCCAGAAGAAATAATGAACAGAGCCGAGGCTGCACTGGAAGGAAGCATGGGCAGAAAAGAAAATTCATTTGTTATCCGTAGTCTAAAGCAAGTCTCTAGTATTGTATATGTATTTTCAGTATATGAAGCACCAAAGCATTCTGTAAAACTAAGCTACATTCTAAAGGAATTATGCACGTTATTCATGTTTATTTAAGACTACAGAATAGAGTCAATACACTATTACATTTTTCTATGTACTACTTATATCTAAATACTTATGGATATTATTGCATTAATCTCATAATACAAGGATATTTGAGATGGGTCTTAAAATGAGAGGTTATGAGAACCTGAAAACTGAAGGAGGATTCAGGTAGAAATTACTGCTGTTTATTTTGATCCTGAAGTTATTTAAAACTTGTCAATTCTGTGAAATAAATAAACCAGTTTTATTTCATGTCATGGCAGTGCACAGCTCTCTTCTTGAAATTCTGAATCAACTAGTATGCCAGCATTGGAGCGAGATACTGCACTTTTTTTTTTTTTTTTTTTTTTTTTGGTAAAGACTTCAACAGCAAAACAGATAAAAAGCTGTCCCAAAGTTATACCCAAACGTGGCAAAGTTTCAGCATCATTCTTTTACCAATGAATGAATGAATATTAATGAAATCTAGTGGAATTTTTAATTTCGGTAATTATATGTTGTCTATCTAAACTGCCATTGTACTTCTAACTTCACTTATTTCAAAAGGCTTTGACCCTTTGAAGGAAGTCACAGGGTAATATTATCATTAGAGATTGCCCCGGCATGGGAGTTATATTTTGTTTTAAAACCAAAGTCTAATAACTCTCTTAACAGGTAATACTTGCGCTCTATACTCATGCAGACATAAGCCTAACTTTAGTTAAATGAGCTCAAGTATACAGCTCCGGTGTTTATACTTTTCATCTAATATATGCATAAGAATCTCAACATCAAAAAATATCTTAACAGCAACTACCTCTTATTAGACACAGAAAAAAGTCAATGGTCTAGGGAAAAGCAGAATTTCATGATGATTCAACATTTACATTTCAGTAGTACCTTCACACCTTCAGCAACAGATGAATAAAGATGTAGTACTCTTAGCTGAATGAGCTCAGTGTAGCAACTTCGGAGATCCATAAGTGAACACAAGCTTCCTAAAGTACTCAGCCTACTCAGTCCAGTGAAACTGGACTACTTTGCAAAAAGTAAAGCAACACCATATAATGCCTGGATTAATGATTAATAGAAAAGAAATAATCTTAACTTCATCAGGTAATCTAGCGTAGTTCAAGTGCTGACGTAAGGAGAAAAGGCCTAAAAAGTATGACTTTAATGGACTCAACTAACAAAGCTGCCACAAAAGAGGCAGAAAAAGAATTCTGTACATTCACCTTCAACACATTTATCCCAGTGCTTACTAAAAATTCACAATGAGGTACGTGCCAGCATGATAAAGCAGCACAGCTGTTAATGAATCCACAAGTTCAGGGTGCGACAGTACTTGGTCAACTATGAAAGGCACATTAAAAGCAAACACTGGACTCTTATGAAGTGGAACACGCTGGTCAGGAAACAATCCTTTTAGGAAAGCCTTCACACAGAAATGTGTCATCTCCTCACAGCAGTCAAACCCAAGGAAGACTGAGCTAATCTAACACCACAAGCTATGCTCACCACATCACGTGGAATCTTTGTCCACCAAAGAAGGAAGGGTGGCCAAGACAGCTAAGAGGGGAGCATGCAAGAAAAGCCCAGCTAAAATCACAATATCACCCTCTTCCTGTAAGCCTAGGAATCCAAGCAAAGAGAATTCAGGCAGAACTCTGCAACTTGCTATGAGATATGTCTTTGAAGGAAGAGATGGTACCAAACCTCTCTCACTCTTCATCTTGAAACAAGATTAAGTCATCTAAGGGTTTGCTAGATACTAATTTCGGGACAAACCAGTATATTTTTAAGCAAGCTGAGTCTACCTAATATTGTGGTACCACTCATAAATCCCAGTTTCACTGGGATTTTTACTGTCTAAGCTGATAACAAAAGCCCCAAACAAGCCCTGTCCTAAAAGTCACTTATTTTCCTTCTGTTTTATGTTTCCCTTCCACTGCCCTCTCTCTAAAAACATTGTTGCTGACAAAGACTACTATTACTACTGTTTTCTTCTCTTCCACTTGTGAACAGTAGCTTGTATTAGTCTTCATAAACCTAAGTCCATCAGTCAAGTAACTCTTACTTTTATCAGCAAAATCTAGACCTTCAAGATAGCCATGTACTCCAGTTAGAATCTGATGGTCACGTTTGCTAGGAACCTCTCGTTGCACAGTGCAAATTTTATTGCTGTGCATTTTGTTCAAGGAGAGAAGTGTTCACATATTTGAAAGAACTCCTGCAGCAGTAACTCTTTCAAATGAAATATGCTGTATACAAGACAACAGTGAAAAGGTCTTACATGACAGCTTTACATGTGAAATGTGCATAAATGCATGGAAATGAATACGTGCTAGACGTTCCACGATACAGACTAAAAATGACAGCAATTTTACAAATGTAATCATGAATTATGGCCTCAGGAATAAACACAGGTGTAATGAAAAAATCTCACCATTTTACAAAGATAAACTTTTTTCATTTATAAAATGATAGATAATAAAAACCACAGTAATGCCATAAGGTATGAAACAAACACAGGAAAAAATGATCAAGAAACAGGGTGAGGATCACAGCAGCTATTGAGCCTTGTGACCAGAGCTATGATCTATCTTGTATAATAAGGAAAGTCCTTCATAGACAGATAAACCTTCCTTCTCTAGAAGAAAAAGCAATTATGGAAATTAATAAAAGTGGTCAGTTCACAATTTTCAAGGACTTCACAATCACCTTGCTCTGATGCAGACAAAGCTGCAGAATGTGTCAAAGCAATATGGTTCGTAATGACCTGCTTCAAGGTGAGGTTTCTAAAAGATTAAATGATATGTGAACACTCCTTATCCAACCAATATTCCTTTTACCTAGAACAATCTAGTCCATGTATGTTTTGGGCAAATTAAGGAGGGATAGCAAAACATATTTAAGCAACAAAAAACCTAGACAAATTTCTAATTGTGACATAGGCCAATTTTATATTCTGATACTGGAACTGTTCAAGAATTTTGCAAAAACAACAACTTTGCAAGCAGGATCTATCATACCTGTAGCTAACTGGACATGTGTAAACAAAATGTAAAATTCTCATCAATACCAAAATACTTACTATCTTGTATCACCACAGGTGTATCAGCCTACTGTGTAATAAAGGGAAATAGCACACCTGCAGCTTCATTGCACATTTCTTTATAGAAAAAATTTCCTACATAATTTTATGTATATGGCAGATATATAGAAAGAGATACATGTATATATCTATACGTGAAGATCACTGTTGCAACTGTTGACAGCAAGATCTAAAATCTAGTAGAAGAATACTTCTAGCACAAGGGTAACCTTTAACTGGTCCCACCAGCATCCATTCAAGTCTGATAAAGTTACAGATATGCTGAAAGTTGCTATTTTCTGTCAGCATTGTGCTGGGCACAGCTTGTTCCTTCTGCAGTGCCAGAACCTGGGAACACTCTCTTCGCATTCTATATTCAGTGTCCTAATTGCTCAGTCCAGGAAGAATGGTTACCTGTTTCTTCCACATGAAAGTACCTTTTGACCGCAGAAGGGACACTGGTCTGAAAATTAGAATACTGTGTACATGAGCATTACTACTAATGCTGTTCCCTTTTCTACTCCCCCTGGGCAGGCATTCAGCCCTATTGGAGAAGCGATAGGTATTCAAGATCGAGAGGCCTGCAAGTAGATCAGGTCTAACAGGAAAGACTCAAATCTGCTCTACTACACTGCAGTGGTCTTTGAGGTTTTAAAAAATAAAAATAATAATTTAAAAAAAAAAAAAGTTGCTTTGACATTTGAAATGTTTCAACTATAAACACATTATGTCTCCTGACACTCTGTTAGAGACACTGAGAGCCCCATTGTCCCCTGCAACTCACACTCCTTAATGTGAGAATTATCTGTCTGCTTTTGAACTAAACAGTAATTACTGCACTGGAATTATGTCTGGCTATCACCAAGACAAACTGTTTTCAGGAACTCCTTTCAAACTAAATGCATCTGACACAAATACCCATGAAGAGAAGACATTCTTTCCAGTTCAACTGATATAAGCTGGCAAAGTTGATTTTTTTTTTAAATCTAGAAGAACATTATTCATTATAGTTTTATGAATAAGCTTTTGAACAAATATAGCAGGCAACATTCAAGACTATTGCTTGGATCAAAGCATAAAAACCTCCAGATTTTGCAGTTCTAAATTCTGAAAGAAATAACCTCATCCTTTGTGAATTTGTAATCAGAAGAGTAGGTAACAGCTCTTCTCTGAAAAGCAAGGTTTTGATTTGCCTTAACATACTTCAGCTGCTACATTAAGAGCTACACATGCATTCATGAAAAAGCATGAAGTATCTGCTTTGTTCACTCTTTACTAATTGTTAATTCACAATCACAACAGTTCAACATCCCCTGCCAACCACAAATAAACACGACTCCAGCAGCGGAAAACATATGTAAAATGAACATTTCTCACCAAAACTTTGACTTTTCTTTGTACTTTGGAAAAACAAATGGTCTCTGAAAGCCAAACTAGTCTGAACTTCTTGCCACCAGCCACATACTTCATCTCTTCTATCAGCATCTGACCGCTCTTCCCCAGTTAAAGGTGACTTACACAGACAGATAAGTTTTTCCATTGAAAACAGCAAAAAGCAATTTCAACAGCTGCAATTCTTCTATAACTCAGAACCAACAGCTTTATCCTTTAAATAACAAAGCATTTTTGCCAGATCTTTCCTTTCTACCTCATAGAACTCATAGACTCATAGAATAGCCTTGGTTGGAAAAGACCTCAAAGATCATCATGTCCAACCATTCCCCCAGCACTGCCCAGTCCCCACATCTCCATGGCTTTTAAATATCTAAGTATCATAGAATCACAGAATCCCAGACTGGCAATAAAGAAGAATTTATGTGTATCTGTTAGAAAGATTAATTTATTGTTTTAGTTTATAATGTACTTCACTGTTTTACATTACATTTTCATTTGCAATAATGAGCCTGGTGTATAAGCTACATAGTCCATTTTCCTCACTATAATATGTGCAAAATAGAACCAACAAATTCATTGCAAAACTGGGAAGAGGTGTCAAACTGTGACTGGCAAGTGAAACATCTTACTTTTATTTTTACTATAAGGCCCCAGCAGACTTTTTGAACTACTTCCACTCCATCATACAAGATTATGTAATGCCCTGGTTATTACAGATTAAAAAAACCACATTCTTGTTTTAGTCCTATGTAGCTTTGTAAATACTGAAGACATGGATGATTTCTCTTTTACCTTGGAGATAAAATATACTGTGTAATTCAACAAGAAGCTATGACATTGTTTCAAGAAATTCACATCATCACATTGTACAAATGGCATCCAAAAGAACTGCAATAATGTGACATTTATCAGTTACTCCAAATATAGGGCAGGCAAAATAAGGTCCAAATAAAGTTATTCAGATTTTGAACAACTCCTTCTGCTACTTAAGGATTAAATCCATCTTTAAAAACACAAAGTAACTGAACAAAAATCCAACTAAGGCTCTGTAGTGTTTAAAAACTTCAGGCTGACAGTTATCTGAAGAAAAAATGCTTATCAATATTTTCATACTAAAGCCTGTCATCTAGTGAAACTAAACATAAATCACACACCCAATCTGCTGGTTTTGCCATTAGTTTCACACAGGCATTTGTGTAACATACTGCTTGATGCTACCTTGTAAAACTGAAATGGCTTCCACAGCAAAATGCAACATACTAGATGAAAACTGTCAAAATATCTTTGCTTTAAAATTATAAATAGAAATGTGATGACAACATATAACTCACTTGGTTTTCCTTTAAAAAACCCCAACAATTTCATTGTTCCCATATATTTGAAATATTTTGCAGTTCTGACAAGAGGCTTATTTAAGAGGCTTATTTTTGTATTTTGTAAATGAAGAAGAAAAAGCTCTGATCAAAGTAAAAGAGAATTGTCCTAGTACATGCAACATTTACCCATTTCAGGCACATACTTGCTCAATTTTCTTACAAAATTAACATTTTTCTTCACAGTAAGATTATGGTCTTCTCTAAAGTACTCTCTCTCCATGTATCTTCTGTAGAAGAACTAAAATTTAACTTTTTCAGATTGAAATAGTATTTTCCTATTAGTTTCAACAGTTTAAGAATTAAATTTGAAATTAAAAAGACACATGTAAAGAACAGTTTAAACTCTTACAATGAGTATTTCAATGAACACTATCATTTTGTTTTCTAAGGCTCAAGTAAATGTTACATCAGTAAAACTGTAAATTGGCAAATACACTGAAACTAGCTAGATCTATTGTTTATATAAAAAAAATTATTTGACAGAAGTAAGCCATCTTTGATTTAGAAGAAGCCAATGGCACATTACCTGAATCGTTGCGGAGGTATGACGACATTGCTGGGATGAGGCAAGATTGACTGAGCAGCTCTAGGAGAACTGATGGAAGAGCACTGCTGTTTTGTCCTCTCCCCTCATGACTAGTTTGGGTCTCTCCGTTTGATGTACTCCCTGCAGGATTTATATAACTGGCCAGAACCTGAAACACACAAAAATATTTAATCAAAATTGACTTCTTTTAGGCAAAAGAAGTTTGACCTACCTCCTTAATGTGAGATGCCATAACAATTCACAAGCTATTTTGGTAATTCAGTACTGGTATTTGCTTCAGCAGTCCCCCAAAGATGTCTCAGAAGAAATTCTATACGGTTATTAGATCACGATTCCAACTTTAGGTAGTGTTAAAATTAAATATAATTCTCAATGACTTTAAGAGACCAATTAATATGAAGCTTGACAAATCTGCTGGAGTTACATGAAGCAGGAGTTTGCCAGCACACACCACATAGATACGCAGCTGATCAGTCCCATTCACTTTTTTTTAAAACTTTTTTTTTTTACCTTTGTAACTTCCTTTTGGATGGGACTTCAGGGGACTACAGATGAAACAACTTTGGGTGAGCATGACAGTTACTTGGAACAACCACTTGTGAGCACGGCAGTTGCTTCAGTAAACAAAGAGCAGCCTTCCTCTCAGTGACAGCAGGGGAGTCACCTCATGACTGCACACCTGCTCGTCCCGAGGGTACTTCTGGCTGAGTTCACAGGCCCTTACCATGTGTTGTAGACATCCAACCTAATGCACTTCCATGAGTCTGATTTCTGCAGTTGTACTTTCAAACTGAGTGACTTCAAGACTTGAAACGCTGAGCTGTTTGAAGTCTCAGGGGTTCTATTCACTTTTTTAGCCTCTTCTCCTTTCTTTCATTCTCCCTCTTTGCTCTAACCCCATAACTCACGGTATTTTGCTGCAGCATCTTAACAGCACTTCATACAACAGAATTTTTCTAAACAACCTTTCTAGAGAAGGAACCAGAGAAAGTCTGCTGTACAACTGACATCTTCCGCAAAATGCTGAAGGGTTTTCTATTTCTTCCTCCAATTGCTGACTGCCTGAAGCAAATGCCTCCTTACCTCATGACTGACCAGTTATAGCTAAGTCTCTGCGTGGCATAATACAGAATACTGCCCAGAAGCTTTGCCAAGAGTAATTCAGGTGATTTTCCTTTTTCTTCCTCAGGAAAATTATTTCAGATTTTGTTTTGCTTTTGCAATCTACAGTGACTGAAATAACTGATTATATCAAAATGATATCATCATCAGTCAAGGCATGGGCATTTTCAGAATGTCATCTCCTTCATGCTCTACCCTAGCAGTGAGGGTAGCTAATGCATTTGAGCTGACAGTTCTCTGAACGAAATTTTTGATGACTGGATACAATCTCATTTTCCCTACACCGATCTAAGATAACAGGCATTGGTTGCATTTCACAATGGACGGCAAAGCCTAATTATGTAGATTTTCTTCTCCTTAGCAAGAGGCATTTGGAAGACATCAGCGTTTTACTAAGATCTGGATGTTTACTGTTGATTTACTATCGTCATTTAATTGACATACTCATGATTTTATAGTCTGAGTGAGATTTTATTATATTGGCGTAACACATTCACGGACAGCAGTAACAACTATGAGCATTTAATTGATGCAGAGCAAATGTATGTGAGAAATGAATAGGTAAGATTATTTGACACACAAACCAAAATGCCTGTTCCCACATCTTCCTCCTTTAATGGACAGCCTTTACTTCAGACTGACTGCATTGATATCAATGGAGATATGCAACAGCTCCAGGGAAATACACTGGAATGCTTCCTGTATCACTGTCCATTCAGAACTGTCATCCAGGCTTACACATGCAGGTCTTTTTAATGCAGCAGCCTAGTGATGCTTGAAAACAGCCTCACTCAAAACATGATCTAGACCATTTTTCATGTAGACAGGCAACTGTAAATTATTTTTTGTCCAAAATACCATTACTTTGCTATATAACCGAACAAAATTTTACTATCCAGTCCTAATGTTTCAAGTGCTTATTGTTAATCAAAATTTCATTATTACATACCTGTAGAAGGCAGGTCACATGCTCTTCTTCTAGCCTTTGCTTAGTCAAAGCTTGTTCAACATCCCATCCTGAAGCTGTGGAGCCTGTTCCAAAGCCTGTACCCTTAGCCCAGTACAACTGCTGTTCTTCTGTTGATGCACTGTTGTGTGTACTTGAGACCTGTGGCTAAGTTAAAATAAATAAAACGTCAGAATAATTTCATGGTTTTCATGTTACGAACATTGTCTTTAGAAAGTCTTTGTTCTGCAAAGAATGTAAGCCCAATTTATTAACTTTTTATAAAGATACTACCACAATCCAGTGAAATTCAAAGCTGTAGACAGGAAAGACTCAGCCACGTACATGGAGCTGTAGGTCAGCACCAAACTGTTGCCAGTGATTCTTCAATTTGACTAGGAATGTAAGCCCATTTTTGTTCTCTTTTAAGATACTATCACTGCTTAAATGATGAAAGGTATTAAAATCACAGCTCTGTAATTGTTACTGTTTAACAACATAATTAGATGAAGAGGATGGGAATAGAAATGTTATCAAAGATGCTCAAGCATGTGCTGATTTTGAGTAACGCTCCAGAATAGCAAGAGGTGTAAGTTACATGTATAACTCTGACACATGATCTCTGGGTCACTGAAACACACAGTATTTCCTCTCCAGAGAAGAGAGGGGGAAATACCTTGTCCTTAGAATGTTCTGAGAGACAGCATTTTTCCAAAGGTGCTTGTACAGCTTTTTCCAATGCTCTGCCTCACTGCATTTTAGTAACGTAACTCCAATATTATATTGCTTAGCCCTTATAAAACTATTTAACTACTTGTCTTAATTTTAAAAGTTTACCAGACCTTTGGGGAAAAGGATGCAAAAAAACCCTCTGATAAGCATTTTTCAACTAATGCTTTTGTAATTATATATTTAGCATCCTAAACAAGTGACCTCATTTTTCAAAGCGATGAACACTTGCTCCTTTCATTAAAGTTACTCAGTGACAATTAGCCTTACTGGAAACCAGGTCATGCGAGAAGATGCTCAATTTTAATTTGTAATATTTGATTTACAGCCCTGAAAAGTTTCATTTGCTGCTCAGAACTTCTTCAGTGAATTTTTTAAAGATTATACTTGAAGGAAAAGAAATGATGTATGAACAGACTGCAATGGTGAAAAAAGTTATCACCTCTGAAGTACCATACTGACAGTAGTCTGGAATCACCATTTAATTTTTACATTGGGAATGTAATGCATCTTGGTGATGAAATAGCTGTGCGATTATTCTCATGTAGACATTACTCATTACATCATTCATGAACGTGTTTTGCCTTTAATACTCAAGAGGACTGTCGTGAGCACTGATTTAAAGCACTTAAGGGAAAGCCTGGCCCCAGAAACACAAGCCTCGGGGCAGGCCTGATGGATCTCTAGTTTGAAGTCACCATCTATCACCTGATAGATATGAATTATGAGAAAGCAAGCTGTTTAAGGGGTCAGGGTACAACTGAAGCAGAGATAAGAATTAATGGCTGCCCTTTCCTTCCAAAAGCACAAAAATGCTAAGGTGTTAATATGTCAGCAGCCCGATACCCCATTAGAAGCTGAATAAGCTAAGAGCTTCCCCTTAAATTTGACTAGCCATTAAAGTGAATTATTCTCAGGCACAGCTTCATCTCTTCCTTGCTCAACCCCTCATCAGTATCAGAGCTGCTAAAATACAGACAGCCCTATATTTTGCAGCTACTTAGCCATATTTAGCCAACAGAAACTTTTTAATGCAAGCCTCTGCCACGATAATGCTAAAGAGGGCAAGTAATTTTTTTTTATTTTTTTTTTTAACAATTTTATAGACAATTGGTGTGTTAGGCAGAAATGGAAACTCATAATCCTAAAAAAAATCAAGGGATACATGTACTGAGTAGAGGGTGGTATAATATGGGAAGTACCTTGGAAAAGTTTCAGTTTGGAGATTCACTCGGGATCCTGAACACTATGGAAAATTTTTGTCTTTATATCTCATTTCCCAATAAGTAAAAAGGGTACAAAAAACCCACTACATTATTCATTAATTTTCACAACTCGTTTACGTTGGTGAAGCATTTAAGAGGAAATAATTTGCAGCCAGTAGAGTTTAGATGATGAATGCTAAATAAGGTAATGAGGTCATGCTATTTAATGAGGATTAAAGAATCACCATCCATAGAGCATTATGCCTCTTATGCACACTGAAAAATAAAGTCCTGTGAAAGAAGCTGATTACACCTTAATGCCTCATGACAAGCCTTCTTTGTTGGTTAGGTATCATGATTACTATGTTATTTGCAATATGCAAGGACAATTATTTAATCAAACACTTTCTAATTATTTTTGTTCTTCGTTCAAATGCCAGCTCTGCAGAAATGAGACTATAATGAAAGTAATGAGATTATTTTCTTTTTTATAATTAAACAGCTTCTACTACTTCTCAGTGGCAATTATTCCGCAGCTAAACTTACTTCTGCCTGGTTGGGACTAGAGTTGGGCACTCTTGGTGCGTGGTGGCTTAGAGCAGACAGACAAGCAAGGATAAGATGTATAGCCCCAATCTCCAGTGCCATCCGCCTGAGCAGTACTCCATCATCAGTAGTCAATGGTGTAGTGCTGAACAAACTGCGCAACACATGGAAGGGCAGAGTTGGAAGCACGTTTGCTGAAGGAGACTGCAAGATATGACCTAGATTGAAGAAAAATATCAAAATCACATTTTTTTTTCAATAGTTCAATACAGCCTCTTAATCTCTGCAATAGTTTATAAACAACATATACAAAAATCTACTAAGGACTTAAGCATTCACATATAGTAACCTATCTGGTATTAGGTTTCTCTTCACAAAAAAATTTCAGCAGAAGAGTGCAGAAGAAAGAATGTTTCTTTATTTCCTTTAGGGATTTGGTTAAGAATCAAAAGTATAAAATGTGATTCACCATTTCCAGGGAGAAAACTTAGTTCGTGAATAATAGTGAGTGTATTTATGTATTTGACTACACTTCAGAACATATTTCTGAATGAAAAAAACAAAGGTGGTTTGGGTTAATTTTTTTTTTTTTTTTCTTTTAAACATTCCAGCTACAAGCAAGTTAAAGAATGCACATGGTCAGCTAATATCAGCTCAGCTGACAAGGAGCTGTAGTTTATCACAATGCAGGATTTTTTTTTGATAGTCATGTGTCCAAAGTGGGAATTAAGTCAGTGACACAATCCAAGCTGTGATGCTATTCAAGTTGAATACATGGTGAAATACTAACATAATTTTAATTAGATGAGCTGCATATTTGACTTCTGTAGTAGAATTATTTTAAATTTTTAACTGTTTCGCATTATGAGCAAAACTGACTTATTTTAAAAGCCACATTTTAAATAGTAACCTATTAATGCAGCATACTCAGATTTGGGAAACTGTCTCTATTTTTTCTATATTTAACAATGCATTTTGCATTCCTTCCCCAGTGCATATATAAATAGATACCTGACAACTGAAAATTCTTCAAATACTGAAAATACTTGAAATAGTCAACTGTGTTCAGAAGTTTGCTTCTTATTTTTAATATATTTATACTATTTTTCTCCTCGTTCTTAGAGTTTATCAGCTACATCATCATCCAGAGGTCTAAACTGAAATACATTACAAATATGTATGTCTGTATTTCTATGTATATGTATCTCACACACACGCACGTACACACGAGTTAATTCATATCGATCTGATACTGTTTGTAAATACAACAACAAGAAGGAAGCAAGAAATCCTCTAACTGGGACCTTCATAAATAAAACTGAACACCCCTGGAAAAAAGCCCATCTGACAGACTTCCAGAAATGCAGGCATAGCCAAATGAGGAGAAGAGGAAAAAAATAATCTAAACATACGTTCATGATTTATCTTTGCAGACAACTGAATCCATGTTTAATCTATAAGCCATTGATTTAAGTGCAGCTCTTCATATTACGTGAGAAAAAGATTCTAAGTGTATGAAAAGATGTAGTTCCAACAGAAAAGGAAAATATTAATGCTTTATACAGAGAACCAACGTGGACTGCTGTGCACAACTGATCCATTTCATAAAGAGTTAAATTCAGATATCTGGCTTAGGGAGTGGAGAAATCGACTGTTCTGTCCAGCAAAAAGATGTTTGCTCAATTAGCTGAGCATGCCCAGCTACTCAGACTGTTCTGACTGAATACACTGTCATTCACTGACATCCAGATGAGAACACTTGAATACTGACGATCGTGACAAAACTTTGCCAGACAGAATTTAATATCTAGAGACAACAGACTATCAAAGATGTTAGCAACACAGTTGTGCACAAACCAATTGAAAACTTCCTGCGAAAAGCATTACAGTGCAAATAAATTTAAGTAAAATGATCTAGCTGTGGTCTACAAAGAAACATAATAATTGCAGCACATACTTCCTTCACCATCATCTGTAACTCCCAACACCAATCTCAACAGACACTGAGCATGTTTCCGTTCTTTTAGCAGCACCTCAGCATAGCCCGGGAGACGAAGAAATAAACCAAAAGCAGCCAAAGAATGCGCAGGTATGGGAGACATAGTCTGAACTGTTGACTTGATCGGTGGAGGTTCTGCAGCAATTGTTTCTGGTGCTTCATACACCAGTTCCCCTGACTGTTCAATGGTAACCCATTCAAACTGGTCACTGTCCTTCTGCTTCTCCTGTGTGGTCGATGTAACCACTGGAGTGCTCACCTTAACCAACAAAAACAAAACAAAAATTGGTAGCTGTTCAGTTAATCACCTAGGCAAAAATGTTATTAAAGTTAGGATCTAAAGGACATATAATCTTAATGTAGGACACCATTAAAAAGTCACATGAAATACACAATCATTTACAGATATAGGGACCAGGCTAAATGGCTAAAAAGGCCATATTTATTGCATTTTCAATACAGTTCTATAAAGCCCTGCCTACACAAACAAGCAACTGTATTTTGCCCACCTAAAATGCTCAGCTAAAACGCATTGCTTAAAATCTAGAGGCATAGAAGACAAATTACTCTGAAACAAACAACGCAAAGATTAATTTACATATGAGACTGTTAAATAAGATATGGCCCTTTTAACATTAAACATTGAGTCTGAACTCACACATTTATTTTTTAACTACATGTTGCAAAAAGGAGAACAATTAATCATAATACATTTAAAATCGAAGAAGAAATGTGGGTATCTTAGTCTTGTAGCAACTCATGTGCTCCCTTTGGGCTTTTGATTGATTTGGCAGGCTTTATTACTATTATGCTCTAACACAACAGTCTGCAGTTCTGTTTTCTGAACTAACACTGCACAGAGGTCTATGCAGCCAGGCATTACAATGGGAATCAGAGTTCAAGGGGGTAACAGTTGTACAACTCCCTAGGAAATAGTCACACAATTAGTTAAAATGAAGCTATGACACCTGGGTCTCTCTCATAATTAAACATCACAGAAGTTTCAGGCTTTATGCTATTCAGATGAACCGATGCCATCATATTTCAAATTTTAGTATATATCAACAGACTGATCTAAACTGGAAAAGATTAATCTGAAAAGCCCTTGCGAAATTTATTCAGAATACCAAATTCCTAATTAAAAGTCAAAGCCATGTTTGGCTGCATTTATTCCAACCATCTACACATTAAAAGAATCAGAAGTATCAGTGACTTAGAGAAATTTAAAAGTAAAATTAAATGAAGAGTCTGGAGAATTCATCAGTATTCACTCTGAATCTTCCTTTTGGTATTATTGTACCTAATTTGTTTTTATGGATCACAGAACTCTTATTCAGTACTTGAATCCAAACTTGTATCTCAAGCTAAAAAAATGTGAAAAGAAAATAAATTCCCAGGACCATAGAAAAAGAAGGAAAAAAAAAGGGATGAAACTTCTCACTGTCATAAGTTGCCTTTCATCTGTTGCAAAATTCCATGAAGCAGTGTTCTTCAATACAGAGTACACGTTATCTCGCTTGGTTTTCAAAACACAGTAATGGTTTATGTGAACTTTCAGTTTTTGAACTGGCTTGATAATAGACCTATAAAACATCTTAGGATGCATACTAATTATGCAGTCTCACTACAGGGTTCCTATTCCTGTCACAGTTTTGCAGTCAGGGTGCTGAACAGCACCCTTAATTCACGATTAACTTAATTTCAAAGGAAATAAATATTCACAATCTTTCCTGTTCAAAGTAGCAGTCAAAAATTTTAAAAATACAGCAAAATAAAATCAGGTTATTTTTCCCCTTTTTAATAAAGACTATGTACCTGAAACAGCAGGCAAAAGAGTAATTCCACACTAATGCCACTCCTTAGACTTTTGAAACATATATCAGTGCTCCCAGAGAAGTTATATACATAATTAGAATAAGTATACAACTAAATAATATATATTATAATTTTATTTTAAATATATTATTCATTATTATAAATATAATTAAGATTATACAGTTATTACTTATAATAACAAATCTAAGATAAAATTATATAATCTGCTTTGAGAACTGAATTTCACTTAACCATAAAAAAAAAATAAATCTCTGAAGGTACGTTTCCATGAGCAGTTAAAGGATAAGCAAGCATGGCTTTATAGTACATCAGCAACTTCATGTTACTGCACCCTCCAAGGTATTTTATGAATTAACAGTAGTGAGGCAAGCAGCAACACTCAATCCACACATTTGTTCCACAAGGACATGGCTACTCAAGCAGCCTGTAACATGTACAGGGAAGCAGCATGTACAGCTGGACCAGGCCATGGAGTTATGCACTTGCCTATTTTAAAGCAGCTTCCCCACATAACTGAGATGTCAAATTGAACTATAGAGAAATACAAGGAAAATATTGTCCTTAAACAAACAAGCAAAACACTCTTAGCATGTTTTTGTACACTGACTTTTTCACTCACTTGCTGAATTACATCAGGATAAAGCATAGGGAGCCTCTCCGCAATAAGGGCCAATCCACCCATTCCTGCAAAAACTTGCAGTGGAGACTGAATGGGACATGTTTCAAGCAGCGATTCATCTAGAACTGCATCCATACACTCATCCCCAGGACTGATGGCTTCATCTTCAGGGCAAGGTCCCAGTAAATCTGCATGCTCTACAAAAACACAGAGGTAAGAGATATTCATACACCATCATCAATATTGTGTCCATTTCTTTGTCCTCACTTAAAAGTGGACTTCAGAAGTATCATGCTCCTCGAGCAAAACCTGAGTCAAGAATCTGAAATGAATGAGTACAGGAACACCAAAAGAAAATAAAACTATTTGTGGCACCTTTTGCCAGTCACAGCAGATCCATGTCATAATTTGGGATTATTTATAGAGGGTTACATGTTAATTATTAGAAATTTCACGTTTTATTAAAATTTGACCTATGCCTTCAAGATTTTGTTAACTTTGGAAGTACATTTTTTAAACACTGTCTTTCATCTAGGTGGTAAGAGTAGGTTTGTTACTCTCTGATAAGGAGTTTATAGCTGAAGAAAGGAAAGATAACCTTAAATTAGTCTTGCTTTTTCCTGAAAAATGCTGAACAAGGATTTATTTTTTTTTAGTTTCCCCTTTCCCATCACTTAACTCACCATCCATAAAGTCCTATCACCTGTCATTCACCACACCTATCATTCTCACATCTCCTCTCTACCAAAGCTGTGAAATTCAATTCTATTCTTCCTCATAAAAAAGATCAAGATCTATATTTTTTACTTTTTACTAGCCTCCATCCTCCCAGTTTATGATTAAGCACCCTAACATCTACAACACACACAAAAGTGATCTTTTTATACACTGATGCACACAGGTTGTATATACAGAACCCGACCACAGTTCGTTTTACCAAAAAATCAACCCTCTTTGCTCACTACCAAAGGCAAACTTCACAGTGATTATTCAATGTATTTAATCTAAAAAGTCTGTATTGTAGATGTTGTTGTTGAATGCTATAATGCAGCGGTCCTCAAAGCCTTCACAGTATACCCACATCAAAAGGCAGCAGAGATCAAGTGGTCTTAGTATCTCTGCTGTTGACACCCAGCTGAAAATCCATGATTATACTGAAAATGTTTACATTTAAATTTATTATACACTTGTAAAAACAAAGAAGCACATTAAAGTATAACTCACACAGCTACCAAAACAATTTTTTTAAGTTTCAAACACTGATACTTTATCTTTTAAAACCTTTTCTTCCCTAATTTGAAAGGGAATAGGAAACAGCAGGTCTTTCCCCATCCTAATTCTCAACTTCTACATGTGCGAGAAGCACCAGGTTACAAGGACATCATGGACATGCTGTGGGAGGAACACATTGCTACGGAGCAATACGATCAATTAATAAGATTTAATAAGCTCAAATCAGGGATATGTAGTAGAATGTATATCAATTCACCCCAATTCAACCTGTCAGACTATGAGAAACAGCAAAGGTCTCACACACTACCAAAGCAGGACAATCCTTGTAAGAAAGAGCCCAAACGTAGCACTTCCGGTACATATGGCTTTGACATCTACCGTTCTTAAGGACATAGCCAGAAACTACCTCTGTAGAAGTTTTCCCTATCACCACAGGTAGTGGGTGAGAATGCAAACATGCTGGTCTCAGCAAGGGACCACCTTCTGTCAAACAACGTGGAGGGTTCCACCACACTAGGCTGAGCATGATTTACAATTTGATTGCTTGTGATGACATGAATTGATCAGATCACAAGAAAGGCTGGATTTCCTTGATAAGGAAAATTTTAAAATAAAGATTTTAAAAGGAAAACTCACTCCTCTGTTTTACAGTGTAAAAAGCTGTAAGCCTTCCCAAAGAAGGAAAGTGAGAAAACAGACACACAGAGATATTCACAATGCTTAGAAAGATCACTAAGGCCAAATGCTTCTCTGCAAAACATACTTGAAAAATATGTTATCAGTGAGTAAGAGTACAGGCAAATCTTTTATTACGAGTGCTCATATAATGCTATTCCTTTCACATCTTATTACTGCAAGGAGTTACACTTAAGTATGCTTCTCCAGTATTTGCTTCAGTTATCTTCTTATAACCCAAGGTAAACCATTTCACCTCCATTTATGTTCTGCAGTTTTTCAGTGAAGTCATGTACTACAGCTGTGGAAAACTGCTGATCTCTAAGGCATTGAAGCACACAGAAAAAGATATAAATAAATGACACTTTTTCTCAAGATAGTAGTAGTAAATGCAGCACTAGAGACACCATGTGAAGCTATAAAATCACTCCAGCACAGATGATGTTAAAAAGAAGTCTACTTTAAGTAGCAAGTAAGGAAATACTGATATAGAAGAATGATTTGTACAGATATTAAAAACTAGTCATGAAAAAGCAGTAGCACCAACCTTCGTAATTGATGAGTGATGACTGTGAGACATCTGACTGTAACTAATATTTTGCTGTATAGCACCACAGATCAATGGATTTGTAATGACAAAGTCAAATTTTCAAAAGTAGTAGTCTCAAGTTTAAAAAAAAAAAAAAAAAAAGCCTAGTAACTTAATAAAAGTTCAAAGAGGACCTTCATGTTTTCATGTGCAACTCTACTACTAAACTGAACCTAGAATAGAAAAATATTTATTGTAGGTTTAGCACTTAAAAAAAAAGCAAAATAAAACGAAAACACTATTTCAAAGAGAAAGACATCCAAATAGTGTGACAGATCTGTATATCCAGCCATTGCATGGAGTCATGAATTACTCAGCTCAGACCAGATAGAAAGAAAATTGATTTTTTTTTCAACTCTCCTTTCTATTTCTTATTTTTTTCTAGAAAGACACTGATCTATCAAATGAACGGTTTTTAAAAGAAGCTCCTGTCTTAAAATAGCCAAATGATTAACTCTGTAATTCTATGCTGTGTCAGCAGGCTGGTGATCAGCGGATCACCTTAACTAAATTTCAAGGTCCCACACCTCCAAGTCTCTTTCCCTAAAGGAATGATATCAAAATACTTCAAAACAGATTCCTGGTATACAGCTCCTCCCTCTCCCTAGCAGTAAGAGTAAGTAGAGAGCAAGCAATTAGAAAAAACTTTAGCAAGGAACAGACCGTAATAGAAAACGTTAAAAATGTTTTTAAAAGCTGGAGTTACAAGACCTGCTTAGATGAGCTTGAGAAAAGTTCCTATTTTCAAAGAAGCATTTAAGTACCCAAGTTGCTGCAATAAAAAAATTCACAGGCTTCTATAACTCATATGGTTTCAAACAGCTCCTGCATTACTTAATCTGCCCTGGTTATCAGCACAAACACTTACTACAGAGAACTGGATTACGTGTCAAGAAATAAAATACACAGTATCTATATAAACGTATCACGTACAGCAATACAATGAAGAAAGAAAAGTGAAACCAGAACCACCATATTGGTGCATCGCATAGATACAATCTAAAGAAAAGCAATTAATCTGTTCTTTATCACAAGTTCAGCACTTGCCTTGTAGAGAATGGTTCAGGAACATCACCCAAGAAAATACAGAAAACTGCTGTTTCTTACCAAGAAAATAAAAATAGTTTCTGTCCAAAATAAAAGTATTTTAAAAAGGAAGATACCAAAAAAGTCAGAACACTCACCTTTTTCTGTGTGAAGACGTTTAAATGAATCTGTTTTCGATAAGCTTGGATCTGAGATGACTTTGGAGCCAAGCTTAACTGTCAAATCTATTGATCTATATCCTTGAGGGAGTTTACGGTCATACAGCAGAGTCAGAAGCTGGGCAAGTGTCATTTCAGCTGGTAACGGCTGGCCTAAACAAGAATGGCATTGAGTCAGAGAGGAAAACTATGATCGGGTTATTTTAACATACGTGTCCAGGTGCTGTTCATTACTTGTACCACAGATGCCAAGTAGACTAAATATTATCTGGCTCCAAACCAAGACTTTAATTTTACTATTTGTTCTCTTAGGAAAGGGGCCCCATCAGTTTGGAACCAACCACCAAAGAATTATGCCAATCTTCCCTAAGGCAGCTCTGTGCTGACAGCCCAAGCACTTGGAACATTTAAAAAATGGCTAAGGCTGTAATTTGATGTGTATTTTAAGCAGGTACTGCCTGTCCCCTATTATTAAACCCCATTTCTTCATCACCCTTGAATTGTGGTGGCATAAAGGTGTGTGACCATAAGGTAAAACGGCTGAAGTGGAAAAAAGTGGAAAACAAAGAAACCTGCAGTTCTTTTTCAGTCCTATTAGTCCCAAGCATAGCTCACTACCCTTGTGTCAGGACACAACTCAGCAAGAAAAAACGAATGGCACCACGAGGAATACTTTTTTCAGCAGCAGCGGAGACTTGAAATGCACATGCACTATAGCTCAAACTGATTACTCAAATTGAGATTTTGTCCGCTCTGTTGTTTACAAAGAATAGGTCCTTCCCTGAAATTACAAGTTACTCTCAAGGCAGAACAATTTTTCCTGATAACAAGTAGACTTACACATGAAGTGAAATGTTTTAACGTTGGATCATATAGCATACTTAGAATGCCCACTTCATCTTGACTGTACTCAATCAAGTAACACAAGCTCCAAGAAGGTCTTTAGTAGCAACCTGTTTCTTCAGTGGAAGATGATGTCATAAGAAATTAAAATTAAAAATGTCTTGCCATTGTGAAAGTAAGTTTTCTGCCCTTTTTTCATCACTGATTCTGCTTTCCATGGCTTCTTTTTTTATAAGAACTGGTTGTTGCACAAGATGTGTGATTGACCAGATCACAAATACAGAATGGTCTACATTACCATTACTAGACAGTCAACCTTTACCAGCTTGATACTGAAAAGATATATGATCCCTCTAACAACTGCCAGAGGATAGCCTCAAAGCCAGCAATTCTGTATTAATTTCCAAATTTAGGTTTTTTATTGGTGAAAATGACTTTGACCAGAAGTTTACCACTTAATTCCATTAGCTGATTCCTTTTTTTTTTAATACTATAAAACAGATGAGAAGCTCTTCCACACAATATCAAAGTGTTTCACCTATATCCTTGATCTAAGGCTAAGAATTCTAGTCACACACTTCTCTATGCCCCAACTACAACACTGCCACCAGCTTCATCCAGATAGCTGATAAAATATGAGTACATATCTGCTATACCTAAAACATGACTAACTACTTAAGACATGCCATTTTTGAAAACACAAGTATTATGGAATTCAAGAATATTCCTGAACTGGCAAGTCAACCTTCTAGAGAACAATGCTAGTTGGCTGCCCACTCAGAACATGAAATAACAGGCACAAATACCAGTTCAGTTCTGCTGTGCAGGTGAAAGAAAATCTGAGTCACCTCACAAACCCACTCCCCTTTTATTTCTGAGTGAAAGTGGAAATGTTTTTGAGATTTTGTTCAGGAACAAGGAACTAAACTTCAAGAAGGATCAGCATAACTGTTACTTTTGTCAAGCCACTATGATGTTACAGTACTCCACTTCCAGTTGAAATCTGTTATCACAGAATAGCCTTGGTTGGAAGAGACCTCTAAGATCATCAAGTCCAACCATTAACCTAACACTGCCGATTCCCCACTACACCATGTCCCTCAGCACCTCATCTACACGTTTCTTAAATACCTCCAGGGATGGGGATTCCACCACTGCCCTGGGCAGCCTGTTCCAATGCCTGACAACCCTTTCAGTAAAAAAATTTTTCCTAATATCTAATCTAAACCTCCCCTGGCACAGCTTGAGGCCATTACCCCTCATCCTATCACTAGTTACCCCAGAGAAGAGACGACTGCCTCCTCACTAACCCAGAAGGGCTCTACACTTAAAGATGCTCAACAGAAAAATAAAGATGTCCATTGGCATCACATCTACTGATGATACATCAGCCACTGCAAAAGACCAGAATTTTAAAGTTTAAAGCAAGTTATTAAAGTTACCTGGTAGAAGTTTATGGTATAGATGAAAGACTGGAACACTAATGGTCTTGCTGGAAGATTCCCCTCCTGAGGAAGCGGTGCCTACTTTATCCGCCATCACTCTTCCTCGCCTTGATGGTGGACGTGGAGGGGTGGATGAAACAGCTCTTTTTGACTGAGATTTCAAACCTAGTTAAGAAGTAAAAAATTTAAGGTCACTGTAGTATTTAATAACTTCAGTTAGCCAAGATGCAATGTACTCAATACCTTCAATAATAGCAAAAAAGTAGAATTTTTCAGCACTGGCTAATTAAATACCAGAATAGCATTCATGTATAAAACATACTTGGATATAATCCTGGTATTTTTACAATTACAAAGCTGCGCATCCTCCTGAGACCCAAACATTAACCAAACCACAACTGTACCAGACCATACCATCCATAAAAAAAAGCAAAAGCTATTCTGATTCTGCTCTTAAACTTGGTTAAAGCACCTGCCTAGCAATGGGTCCCACAGTAAAGCTTTTTTAAATTTTTTTTTTTTCCAATTGAAAGCAAGAAAGGCAAAAATTTTTAAATTGACAGTCATTTCAGCACAGAATAAAGGAAACAACCACTTGTCTGGCCTACGAAGGTGACTTCAGCTGCAGTACTGACAGTCCCACATGTGATGAAACGTGTCTTTAAACATGCTTTTAAAGTTTCCTAGGTCAAAGCATTTAAAGAAAGCACTGGATGAAAATTAAAAGGCAGAAAAGGTACATAAAGGCTTACTGAGCTTAAATAGCTTCCACATTTAGCCTGTATCTGGGGCTAAACTGTAGCAGTTGCTCTATCACCCAATGACCCCTAATACAAACACCAACATAAATTATACAAGCTTGTGCTCAGCCTTGTCCTTAAGATCAGCAGGAGCAGAAGGCCAAGAGATAAGAGCCCCAGGAAGATGAACTCCCCACCCTCAGTAAACTCCCACCTTTTATAATGAGCTTGATGTCAGTGGTATGGGATACACCTGTGAGTCAGCTTGGGGCAGCTGCCCTGACTGAAACTCCCAGCTGATTCAAGGCTACTCATGGCCTGCCTGCCATGGCTCCTGGGAAACCAGGACACATAGCAAGACTGACACATTTTGGGACAGCTCAAGCTGACTTAAGGTACAGTGTAATTATACTACTATCATGTACCCTTCTATGCAAGTGACAGACAAAGTAAAAAAGCTAGCAGGTAAAGATACAAAGACACACCTACTGCTCTATCATTAGCCAAGAGCAGCTGCAAAACTAACAACATCCACACCTGAAATGCTATAATACACTCTGGTTTCAGCTGACCAGTAGGAACACTCAACATGTTCTCCAATAATCTCAGTATATTAAACTAGCTTGTCTCAGGAAGATCAGGCTTCAAATACCACCTCTCTACTCTCTATTAATTTTACCAACAGGGAACAAGCTAAATACTGGCTGCATGATGCTCTGAGGACACTAAAACACCCTCAGATTAAAAAAACCCGGAATATAAGAAAAGATGAAGACAAAAGAAGGAATGATTTCACAAACAGGTAAAGACAAATGCAAATGAAATAAGCTTACATTTAAAATGTTCTACTTAACTGAAAAGATACAAACAAAAAGAAGCAAAAACTTAAGTCTGCTACTTTCTATATAGGGAACGGGCTATACTAGGCAGTATGATCAGAGATGCAACTGCGATGAGACATGGCTGACTGTACTATGCCCTATCTTCAAGCTTGGCATAGTATTTTTTTTTTTCTTCCTAGATTCTTTATGTTTTAACCCTTCACTTGGACCTATTAATATTTTAGATATTACTAAGACATGTTTACACTGTTTAAGTGGCACCTCCTGCAAATATGTTTCCAGATAAAGATGCTGTAATTAACATCCTCTGTGTTGCTTTAAATTTATACCAACATCCATGAAAATGCTGCCCTATTCAACACTTGAGTTTAGAGTTATATCTACATCTAAAAACCTGAAATAAAAAGCTTAAGAAATATTGGTGCCACAAGTCAAAGGAAATCAGCATCTCTTCTTCATGCTTCATCAAGTGTAAATGAAATTGAGGTACCTCAATGAAGGCAGAAAGCTGGACAGGAAAAGAGCAGTTTGAAGTTCATAAATCTCTCTCTCACACACATATCAGAACTTCAAAACGAAAGACTAATGATCTCTACAGCCATCATCTGAACTGTAATCTTCTTGTATCACTGCAAAAATACTATATTCAATCTATAACCTCCATAGTAGTTTTGGAGGAAAAGGGTTTGCATTAATAATTTCAGAAGGACTTTAACCTTAGTTTTTAGAAGGTGAATGTTTTTGAAGAAAATGCTCTATTTGTCGCTTCCAAGTGGAATAACATGGTTTTATGCTTACATCTCCATCTGACAGTTTTTAGCAGAGTACCACCAGTTGTTGTGCAAAGTATATGGATCCTTTAATTTCCAAAGCATATTGTTGGAGTAGAGGTGATTAAACTCTGATGCACTAGCCACTGCTAAAAAGCAGAAGTAATACTCATATCACAGTAATAGCACACAGATACTAACGTACTGCCATTTAACCCAAGTTCCATGTGTATGTGTCAACAAAATCCTGTAAAAATGCACTAGCAACAGCATCCAGAACATATCACTGACACACACACTTAGGTACAAATTTCTCAGAAGTATATAATCTGCTAGAGGCAGCAGTTATACTAGGAACCAATCTTTGCTGTCTAACAGCCAGTCAGATTAACTGGGCACTACAATTTTTCTAACCACAATTATTAGTAAAAAGAATTGTTGGTAGATATTTCCACATGCAGTATTAACATCAGAAAGATCCATTTTTCCGAAGGTGAAAGAAAAAGACATACCAGAAGCAACAACAACACTGTAATTGTCCTGAAATCCATTTTCTGCTTTAACTTTTTCTTTCTCCTCATAGTTCTTTTTTTCTTTATCTTCTTTCTGTTCATTAATCAGCTTAGCTGTAATACTGGGTGTATCTATACAAGGAATAAAAAAAGAGAAAAGCATTTTAAGATACCAAGCTGATTTTATTACAGTTTCTAGGCTGTTAACAAGGCTATTCTCAACTATTTCAGTGGCTTAGAGTTCTATTCCAGGCATCAGTAGTCTTGTAAGTACCTATGAATTAAAATATTATGATTATTCTGGTCCCTTCTTCACCCAAAAACCTGTCCTCTGACAATTGAAAACTCTAACAGTTTAAACCATTACCTGATGAGTCAAGTGTATTCATGTTAAAATCAACAAAAAATGAGATGAAGCAATGCCTCCCAACCCAAAAGACCCACAAACTAAAACAAAACATAAAAAAACCACCCCAAAACAACAACAACAACAACAAAAAAACCACCAAAAAAACCCAACAAACCCACAAAAAATGTCCCAAACTTTTTTTTAAGGATACCTGCACACTTATTCAAATAAATTGTTGTATTTAGGTCTGGATATCTAGTGTTATATATACTGACCCAATTTCAGAACTGGCAAGTATGATGGTTCTTCAAAACTGGAAGATACCTAAAATACATTACACCTCCAAACCTTGTGCTGTTTGCTTAAGTGAACATTAGATTACTGCAGTTCAACAGTTTTGGTTCAATCATTAGTGTAGATCACAAATATCAGCAAACAACTATTAAATGACTGACAACTGGTGACAATGGATCATTTCACACTTTGTAAGATATCGTCCTGGCACCAAAATGGCCAAATAATTCTCTAATTGCTTCTGAGTAGTAACTTGTTTCTAAACAGCCACAGCAGCCTTAAGCTACAAGCACAGACTCAAGACCTACAAGTACCATCCAGCTACCTTTAAGCGCTTATTACCAGTGGGTGAGGTGCTGATAGAGGATATGGTTTGGCTGCTTGGAAACATGTTATGATTTGTGTCTGAGGACACTGGCTATGTCTCTGTTAGACATTAGTGCAGACCAAAAGAAGACATAGAGCTGCTACTCAGGGCCCAACATTCACACACACAATCTACCTTACTCTTTATATACATATAAGACTAGGAGTTGGCTTTCAAAAAATTTCTCATTGTTACTGCTACTACTGTCATTACTAAACTTCAGAGTTGCTCTAGTTTGGTCCCATGGACTGAATACCCATTAATTGCTAGAGAATTTAAAAGGTCATTAATAAATTTATTAAGGGAGCCTAAGCAATGGTATTTTTACTACTCAGTGATACTCAGATTTGTCAATCAATTCTTCTGACCAGCCAAGACCAGTAACTTAATACTAAAGTGAATGAAATAAAACAACTGGTACTCATCCTAGACAATCCCATCTGCAGTGGTACTGCACATTTTCTTCCTATGGTGAAGGGATGTGAGTAGTAGATGGTTTTAGATCCCCCCTCATGCTTATTGTGATACATTTTTACAGAAAGTATGACATGATCAATTTGAGACTTTTAACAGTCATCCTGGTTGCCCAGGCACAGACCCATAGGCCAGCCATGCAGGCAGGCCGTGAATCAGCTGGGAGATCCAATCAAGGCAGCTGACTCACAGGTGTATCCCATAGCACTTCATCATGCTCGTTATAAAAGGAGGGAGCTCACCGAGGGTGGAGTTCCTCCTCTCCCTAGGGCTCCTCCCTTGTGGTCTTCTGTTCCTGCTGTCAACATCAAGGACTGGGCTGAGTAGAACCTTCTATACTTTATGTTGATTGTTGTTTCAGTTTTGTTATTCTATTAAATGTGTTTCTACTTCAACTCACAACTCACTTCTCAACTGGGAAGGGAGCATCAGGTGGTAGACTAACTCCTACTGTTTAGCCCTGAGTACTGGCTAAACGTAGACAACAGTGTTAATGAAGTTAAGTTAACCCAAGGGACAGGCTCTGACATACAAAGTTCATGACTTCATATTCTTGCAGTGGCAGCAGTCTTCTCTTCCTTTCCATCCCCAGTCCATCCCTTCTCTCCCTCTCACCCCAAACACAGAGCTTACTCTTCATATATTCAAGTCTTCTTTACTACATCCTAACCATGGACTTCATGGAATGATATACAAGTATCGCAAAGCTTTTAATACAATCAGAGAAATCACATTAGATGAGGGATGACAACACAGAAGAAACCAAATTTTTCCAGAATTAATCCAATTTGAAATGAGAGTTAAGCTGAGGAATAACAATTCTGTACCAAAAAACAAAGTTATGGTGCCCTACAAAGTCAGCATTTGATCAATTTCAATTACAGACATTACAGGATATTACATCATCACATTCCCCTCCCCAGTTCCTATTAGCACTGGCTATGAAGTTGATCGCAACACACCACCAAGGCAGCTGCTCAGTACAATTTATGTCACTGCTCAACACTGATCCCTACCTCATATGCAGTGACTATGCCACACATTAGAGTAATTCTGACCATAAATTGCAAAAGGATCTAAAGACCTTAGTCACATTCCACACATGACTGTGTCTGGACAGTAAGTGAATACAGAATTCTATCAGAAATAATAAACTATTCCCTCATAAATAAGCTTCAAGCATTTTTCTAGGATTCGCTGTTTTTAAATTAAAATCCCAAAGCACATCTTTTTCTGTCTAGTATTCTGTCAAATACTCTTAATAGTACTTCTATCATCTTGTTAGGTAATGTATTTATTTCCCTAATGAATTTGTTAATTTCAATGTAGATATAAAAAAAGCAATAGTTCCTCTGAACTCTATGAAGATCTGCTTCAGAAATTACACGTCGATCTATACTGAGTTCCAAAAAATTACACATACAAATATATCTACGTACAAGAACACACTTACCTAGACAAATGAGCATGCAGCTTAAGTGCACACACTTCAGTGCACATCTGCAATATGGCAAAACAGTAATTGCTATGATGATCTTTGACTTTTCTTTGCTATTACTGAGAATCACATCTTAAGAGTAAAGAGGAAGTGCTAGGGTTTTTTGGTTTGGTTTGGTTTAGTTGTTGTTGTTTTTTTTAACCAGACATGCTTAAAACTGATTTTTGATGTAACATGACCCAACAAGTTTTGCTCTACTTCTTACCTGAGGAGAATCAACTTGCATCTTGCCTAGTTTTACCTAGAGAGCTCTGGCATGGACATGACACCTTTAGCATAAATGCTACTCTAACTACATTTTAAAAAAGAACACTAACCCCAATCTTTAACATATAGTTCTATTTTCTGAAGTACTAAATAAACACTAAAATTCAAGCTGGGATTAATTTTAAGATAAAGACATCTACTATTCAGGTGTCAAAATTCATATTATTGTCTGTGGAGGCCTGGTCAACAGAGGTCCCTACAGAGGGCTTTCGCTCTCCATGTATATTGAAGTAGTATAACTGAAAGTACTGAACTTGAAAAAACAAGCAAGCAAATTCATGCCTTAACATTTTGCTTTCATTGTATATAATTTAAAAAATTAATTTCTAAAAGTAAATTATGAATTTCAATCTCCATTTAGTAAGCAAAGTCAAGTTTATATAATAGGCAAATGTATATCCACAGAAATTAGATGGAGCCTTCATTAATGTCCTTTGCATAGCAACGTAATTTCATCTCCAATTTCATCTCCATCTTGAGGTACCCTTTTAAGTTCCAGGATATTTAACTGACAAAATTTTGCAATATTTAAGTGACTAGATGTAAGACAGGGCATTTTAAAGAATGCTATTTGCAGCATCATTTGTATGGTCTTGCAAATACCCCATGAGAGATTTGAGAACACATTAAAAAGCAAATAAAAAACCCCCAAAACAACCAACCAACCCACCCTCAAACAAACAAAAATGAACGAAATAAAAATCCCACCTTTCCCACTTCAGTTTTATAGAAGAAAAAAAATAGTATTTGACCAGTAAACGCGTATTTTTTACATGCAACATGCAAGGCATATGCAAAAGCTTACAACTTACATCAGTTTCATATTCGGCAATTACTAATGAACACTGTTAGAAACAATTGGTTTATGCGGGTTTTCTGGCTTTGGTTTTGGGGTGTTTTTTTTTTAGAAATTGTATCTTATAAAAACTAAAATGTGTACTATTGCAAACTTGCCTGACACACGATCAAGAACCTCTGCCAGAGTTGTTGAGACAGGCAAGTGAAGAGTACGAAATTTGTGTCCAGCTCCATACATTGGATGTTGAATTACATGACTAGTAGCATTAATTCTACCTTTGTATAGCTGAAAGGGAAAAAAAAAAGCAAACATTTAACACAACTTTAACATTCAGAAATGAGTTAAAACACTAAGTTCTTATAAATTCACCTCAGTAAAATAATTTGAAACCTTTTGTATGCTAAAAAAGAAAACTGACATATCCTTTGACTTTGGAGGCACACAGTAAAAATGCATCAAACTAGGACAAGTTTAATTTTCTAGCTGAAAAGAATTTGCTTTGAAAGCCTAGAGTATTTTTAGGATCAGAAACAGTACAATATCATATTTGTGTAAAAAAATCCAATTATTTTACATAGCTGTATATGAGAGGAAAATTGAGTATCTGAGACTTGCAATTATTTATGAAATTAAAACTTACTTCTGAAATTAAATTAGGAAAAATCACAATATACTTGATGTCATTTCTCTACTTCTCTGACTTGAGGATGAAGTTTATTCTAGACTTGATATCTACTTTTTGTTAATACAATGGATAACTAAGTCACTCCTACTTAAAATATTTCCAATATTCTATCACAATGTATTTTAGCTTGAGTTCGGTTTGCATTTTGCATCATTCTTTGCTTGCAGTAACGTTTTACAGACTTTTCTGCAATGAGAGCACTACTTAACCTATTCCTCCTCCTATGAGAAGTGTTAACTAATATTCACATATAGGACCGATTTATTGTTGTGCAATATTATAAAAAAATTAATACTTGATGACAATCAGAATTTAGCTTCTAAAATACAGTTTTGGTCAGAATTTAAGAGACAAAAATGGGGATCCAATCTTTGAAAGGTTATATTGTTGGATATACTGGAAGTATATGCTGCTTATCCACATTATTTTTAAGGTTTCTCTTTGGATATTAGAGGAATCATATCAGTAAGAACACAGACTGTTTCCTGGTGTTTTTAATAAAGAAACTGAATTATCTGACAACTTATTTTCAAGATAGTTTTTCCACTTTTACACATCTAGTAATATTCTGTAAAAATCTATTGTATGTAAATCAAATTATTAGAAAAATGATGTTACCTTCACATTACCAATGGCCATGTTAACAATCTCAGCCAGCCTCAAACAAAACATTTAAATGTTTGCGCTAAAACTGTATTTGTTCCCCTTTTTCCATTTTATACTATCTGATCCACTTTCCCTGTCATATATCTCATATAGTACTTCTCCCATGTCTTTAAGAACAGCAGAAACCAAAATAGAAAAATAATTTTTCCTTGTATGGGAGTACCAGATTTTCTTATAACTTCTGTTTTTCTTGTATTTCTTTATTCAGAGCCTTCAACTGAACACATAGCACTTCAGTCATTAAATGTAATTCTGTGTTCTGGTAAAGCATGTGGAAGTATAAAAGCATACATCTGCTTTATAAATTAATTCAAGTATTTGTTACTCAAGAATTTATTTGTGGTGTTTTGGCTAATGCTGAAGGACCTCTGCCAATTTTGAAGCATCAAAACTACGACTGTTCCTTAATGAAACTGATAATGAAGAACTGCTGGAAGGACTAGAACTTTTACCTATATTTGCTGCTAATGTGTAAGGATACTATTAAAAAGTCTTCCATAGGATAAATTTCAGTTGTAAATTCCCTCAGAAGCAGTATATTTTCAACAAGATGGCTTTGTCTTACAACAGTGCCTTAAATTTTCTCTTAAAATGCTGAGTTACAATTCACCAACACATTCCTTTCCAAAATTCTGAAAAGCGTACAGTAAGAAAAACTACTGTCTGAGATTTCAAAGTTGAATATACCCAGTTTTGGTTTTATTTTTAAGGCTAAATTTATTCCATGTTCACCATATAGATATCAAAAATTCTTACTGGACATGGGGACTGCAGAAACAAAGTCACTTTCTCATCCTCCAGCATCAGCTGCAAAAAAAGCCTCCTAATAAATCCTGAAATATTTCCAGAGGTTGGGAGATTCCCACGCTGAGGAGAAGACTGGAACAATTCACAGAGAACCTGGGAATGCAAAATGACATCAGATTTAAAATATTTCTATATTTAGGTCTCTAAAATATAGCTATACACAGCCATAATAGGCAGTGCCTAAGATCTATCTTCTAGTTATCATTCAAATCAGATCAGAATTGAGCACCACTGAAGAAAATACCAGCAGCAAATAAGTTTGGCTTTTCTTTTTTTAAAAAAAAGTTCAAAACACTGACAATTTTAACAATTTTAATACAAAACTCTGCCAGTCAATGACAGCTTACCAGAAAAGAGTTATTTTAAGGAAAGCTAAAAAAAATAAAAAGTTTTTAAAGTTGGCTATAGTTATAAATAAAGAAATGAAAACTTTATTTTTCTTCTCTCTCACCTGTGCCATAAGTCTCTGGTTATTAGGATGGCAAGAGATGCACTGTAAGAAGAAAGCAACTGTTGCATTTTCAATTGCTGTCCGCTGCTGAGTGGTCAACCCTGTTGTTACAGTTGAAGAAAGCAAGCTAGATCTTGCACTGGTCTGTTGTGCCGTCACATTGTGTCCTCCAGAAGTAGCACCAGAATGACACAACAGAAATAAAAGTGCTGTCCACAACGGATTGACTTCAGAGCCACCCAACCAATCCTTCATCATGTGGCTGTTGCCAACCTCTGTCAAAAACCTGAGAACAGGAGCAACCAGGTCTGCAGTGATAGGCATTTTATTAAAGTGCTGTGGAACATGATGCCTCCTGAGCCTGTCCTGGGTGATATCCATTGATCGTGCAGTGCAGTCAGAGCTAGAAGTATGGTTAAAGCAAAAACTAGCAAGACTTCTTACAAGCAGTGAAGGCAAACCTGAGTCCAATAATTGCTTGATAGCTTCAGGAGACTGAGATGAGGCAGCAAGAGTAGCCAGGTGAGACTCTGTTAGTGCAAGAGGGGCTTGTGCGTTTTTAGAGTCATCTGTTAAAGATGAACTAAGGTCCTGCTTTTTGCTGTCATCAGTCATGGACAGTCTGTGTTGACACTGCATTGGAGGAGGAGTGATACCCATCCATCCCATAAGCAAGGAAAAATAATTCGGGTGGATGTGGCACATTGAGCAAAGCAAACTGTCAACAGCTTTCTTCAAAACCATGTTGCAGGGAAGAGACATGGACCAGTTAAACAGTGACCTGTAGAAGACAGAAAAGCATGTCAACACATAGTTTGCCACTTATATTCCCTTTCTTTATTGGTTCATAAAATATCTTTCCACATTTACAATGGACTATTGTAGAGGCTGTTGTAAAACACACTGTACTGAGCTCCAAAGCCTCTTTTGGATCACAGTATCAGCAGGACATTCATTACCCAAAAGGCATTCCTCAGCAGTATGTTTAGATTTGTTTCATCACACTGTATTTAAAATAGATATAAGCCGACTTTTCTGGCAGGCTGCACATGAAAGACAGAATTTCAGTCTTTTGACTGTCGGATACTAGGATACATTAGGACACTAATGAAGATCATGATTTATAGGTACTGTGAAAATTTCAATTTCAACAAGAACACTAGAGCTATCCATTAAAAAAATCACAAACAAAAGCATGCAACAGTCTACCTTTCACATAAGTATACACATGGATTTGCTGTTTTGTTTTGGATTTTTGTTTTGAAACACAATTATACCTGGAATATGTGAAGTGCAGTTTTGTTCTCAGAACTACAAAACTACCTATTTAGACACCACTCTATCAATTAGCTTCAGGGATGACAATTTCCACTACTATTTCACAATGACTGTACTTCAAGTCATATCATTTCAGTCAACAAAATAATTCAGTTACAAAAAGTACGTGGTACAAAACTTTGCTTTACTTACTCAAAGAGCTCTCTATCCAGCAATGCTGGTAAATCATATTCAACAAGCAATTCATAACTATGCCATAAAATTGCTGCTACGCAATGCAAATGGGAAGGAGATGGCATCAAAAGCCCATACTCTCTCGTCGAGCTATTTGGACAAATGTAGCTGACCCGGCCACTTTTTTTCATAGCTGCAACTCTTGCGGAATCACTGACCCATTTCAGCAATGCTTGAATTCTGGAAGGCAAGATGATGCAGTACATTATAAAGAGTCAAAGAAACACTCAAAAACAAATTAGCTTGCTGTCTTTTAGTATTCTGATTTACACATTTATCTCTTCCTTTGAAGCAAAGTTCAAGAGTGAACTCAAACTCTGTTTTCTCAAGACTTAGATCACTAACAGAAGAAAAATTAATTAAAAACATGCATCATGTTGGACAGTCAAATGTAAGTGTTGTTCCTACAAAGAAAACATAGCAGGTATCCGAGTTCTGAGTACTTGAGACATAAGTCACTGAAAATTTTATTACATTTATCACATTTTATCACAAACAAAGTTTTATCACATTCATAAGAGCAACAAAAGAGGGACAGCATTCTCCACAAAGAATGCAAAGAGCCAAGAGGGAGAGCTGGAAAGCTTCTTTAGATTTCTGCACTTTCAGGCTATCTCATAACAATCAGATTTTTAAAAGTCTGGTTTTGTGCAGTAACGTCAAACCACTATTTAGCAGATTATTTTTCTACACACTTCCATATGATAATCCAAATAACTTTACCTATCTTTCGTTCCAGGGTCCTGAGTTGTTCCAAGCTGATAAAGAATGTCTATTGTGGAGTCAGAAGAGAGACCATTTAATCTTCCAAACAGTAAAGGGCTATTCAGGTCTTGACGCATTCAAAAAAAAAAAGGGGGGGGGAGGGGAAATAATAGAAGTACTTACATATGTATTTTTCACAAGTACTAATGAAATTATTATAGCATTACAATATTAACATAGAATTGAGTTTTGCCATTAAAATACGAATGCAATTCTTAAAACTGTGCATTTTGTATGTTCAATGCAATGTCCAGGCTTACTTTAAAAGGAAAAATCATTGCAATATTCATTAGATACAGGACCTAAAGGTTTAACTAGTAGGATTTTCTTCAACATGTTCCAAAAAGACATGACTAATTCCAATAGAGCTGTCAAAGCTCATGCTTCACAGAAACAAATACTTATTTCAAAATGGAAGCTTATTTAACTCCAATTTCCATCAATGGTACTAATGCCAAGGATTTCCTCAGCTTATTTCCTTTTCATCTACTCCCGTATCCATCTCCTGCCCTGTAGGCAGCTACTCTCATATCTAACAGCATTCCAGCAAAAGACAGTAGGCTACACTGAAACATTAACTCCTGGCAAAATAAGTCATGGAAGCCATTTTGAAAAGCATGTTTTCTGTTAGTATCAGTAACTTCAAAACAGGAAAAATAATTCCTTTTTCTTTCACAAAGTAGCAAAGCAAAGTGGTATGGAATCATAAAGATTTATGAAGAGCAACTGCAAAATTTTGCTCTGGGACATATATTAGTTGTGTCTTGATTATGTACCTCCACCTGTAAATATTTTCAACGCTCAGTGCTATTGAGAATTTATACTGTCCTACAGACTATTACTGCCCAAATATTGCTGTGTTTGTTTTCCATAACATTACTAACAGACACTCTTTTATTTTGAAACACCTCGACATAGTATCTATAGTAAGACACTCTTAATGATATACTGCCCATCCTACTCTCGTGTCTTTAGAACATTCACCTAATGATCTATTCCACACAAAAGCAAATCAACCCTGGCTGCATTGCTTTACTGCTGTAGAACTACCCATGTACAAACACTGTGATACTTAAAAGCATAAAAAAGCACAATGGCAAGTTCTGGAAACCCCAATTCAGAATCAGAAAGTAACATGCAAATCTACTGTATTTGTACATTTGTAAAAGTAATGTTTTTAAGCAACAACTAAAAAGAAAAACATTGCACTTACCTGCAGGATCGCTCCCTGATGCTGAGCAGTTTCTTAGAAGAATGTCAATCAATTTTAGGCCTATTCTGGTGGACTGAAGCCCAATTTTTACAAGCACCGCCTCAATGTTTGGAGAATGCATACCACAGTAAGGTGACATTAGTAAAGCAGCACATGTCTGCAACAGATTAGCCGTGGGTGCTGCAGCACTAGCCATCATTCCTTCTAAATCACTTATGTGAGTGAGGCAGTGGTGTAATAATCTTAACCATCCAATACTGAAAGGGAAAACATGAAAATGAACTTATGTATCATTCTCTTATTTTATTTTTCATCTATAACATAAACTACCTGTATTAGATTCTAGGACAAGTACTGCAGAAAACTGCTGTGACATGATCAGACATCATCCAAGAAAAGCAAATTAAAATGACTGAATTTAAGAACACAATGTAATATACATTAGTAATGCTATTGTAATCACTGGTTTAAGTCTGTAAGAAAGGCAGGGTTTGTAGGCAGGAAAAGTTAAGGGCCTGCAGGTTTTATCTTTAAAGTTTCTAAAACATTTCTTGATTCACATTCATATTTCTTCTGATAGGGTCAACCTATTGAGGGGGTAAGATGGAGGGCAAGGTGCTTATACAGTGGGAAGGTAGATGGGAGGGTCTTAAAACTAAAAATCGGTTAACCACTACATTTCCCCCACGTCTCTCATACTTTACCAACATTGTTCATTATTCCCTTTAACAATAAGTCTTGAAAAGTAAACCTATTGTAATTGAATCAACTTGGAAACACATTAACTAGACTTTATTAAAAAAAATAAAATAATATGACAACAGTGTTTAAACAAGCATTATGAACAAGATGACAATCTAAGCTGCATGTGAAATAAATGGTATAATTTCACTGACAAGTTCCAGACCAACAAGTTAACTTATTTTCACAGCTAACCTTATCTCTCACAGTACAAAAAAAGGGCAAACTTGTATACAGATCTTGAATGAAGTTTACAATTTTAGGAATAATTTACTCCTAAATATTTATCATTTTAGAAAAGAGCAAGGTTTCTTCTTCTGTTTCTAAAACAAAATTATATCAAGGTTTATTGGATATATCTATCATATTACTGACATTACTTTATTGAGATACCTATAAAACTCATCCAAAAGCCCCAATAAAACATTCAAAGAAGGTGAGTGTACATTCTTCACGTCTTTATCTAGATACTGATTATTTTTGTGTGACTTTACATAACCTTTTCTGAAGTACAAATATAGCAACAATATAATTTGGCTACAAAAATCTGCTTCACTGCTATCAAAGACCAATTTCAGTTATAGAACTTTTATCAAATATACACTGGACAGTATTTATGTTCTCTAAGTTTACTTTCTCAATTTTTTTCCCAGCAAAAGAAGAAAAATTTATAAAACTTTCCCATGCTTTCTTCTCAAATTTATAAACATTAAGGTTCAAAGATGAAATACTTCAAGGTAATGAATTTTTACGATTTAGTAAACTAAATTTGAGAACCAAGAAATCTCAAAAATTCACCCATGAAATTAAATTTGAAGTTGGAGAACTTAAAACACTTATCTTTTTGAAATTCTTAGGGGTTTATTTATTTTTACTTTAAAAATGAGATGCCACCTAACCAAATAAAAGCTTTTGAAAATAAATCTTGCTGATGGGCCAGAATCACAACAGCATTCAGTTCCTATTTCTCAAATGTCTGCAAACAGGAATATTGGATACGACTTCTACAAAACATCCTATTTGTCTTATTTCTATTTCTGCTCCAAGACTTAAGTAACTCTGTTGACTTCAGCAGGGGTAAGAAGTATGTTGCTACTTCAGGTTTTTTGACAACTGCTTACCCATTTAAAACAAAGAATGCAACTCAATGCTTTCCTATCCTTTGTATTCTTTCACTATTGCAGAGATGAAACACACCCTTTTACATATGTAGATTAAACACACTACGAAAAAAGTGAGAAGTACTGCTTATATTTGCCTTCTGTAAAAAAGAAAAAAAAAGCAAGCAAGTTTTCTAAGATACTTGAAACAGATTTTGTAAATGTTAAAATTCAACTACAAAAACAGCCACCCACGAATACAGTTTGCTACTCAAAGATCCAACTCAGAGCAACCATAATCATTAGAAAAACCCCAAATTATGAATTGGCACGGGGATGTGTCTGACCAGTGATACTAAAAGCTCACCTTGTTTTAGAAACCTGATCCTCAGAGGGAAGGAATGGATTATTGACGGTTGCAGACGAGGTGTTTCCGAAGGCCGTGAGGCCTAACAGTTTGATCTGAGAGAGGCCCAGCGTACTGGCATCCCGAGGACGATGGAGACGGAGGCAGACAGCTGAGGCAACTTCAGCTTTTACCAGCTGGATTTTTATATACGTGAGACCACTTGTGATAACAGGAGTTGACAAAGGTAACATATTGACACCATCTGCACTTATTTCAACAGAGACTGATGAAGGGCAAGCTACAGAGTAAGATAAGAAGGTTTAAAACCATTTAAAAATTTGTACTGGTTTGAATTTTAAGTGTTAAACATGTATACCTGTTAAAAATACAGAACAAGATGACAGAAATGATCTTAGGCAGTCTCTACTACAGAACTGCAGCTGGTGCATTTGACCTGTGCAATGTTATATGTTAAAATGATGCATTATGATATGTGGTGTATACAGTTTATTTCAAAGACTTAAGACGAAGAAAAGTCCTGTCAGTGTAAATGCCACACTTCCCTACAAGGGCTATGATAGTAAGAGCTGAAAATCTCATGCTTTTTTCCAGCTACCACAGAAAACCATTTTGCCTGAAGACCCCTGACCAATATCACATTCTCACTAGGGAAAGTTCGGACAAGCTTGACAAGGGTTTTTGGCATATTTAACATTAATGTTACAAGACATGTACTAGGCTAAAAGAAATCAAGCAGAGGCAGGGCCTTCCATTCTCAAAGAATTCAGAATTAGCAAGCTTTTCAACTTATTTTACAGGCATTCATCAAACAACCTGTGATCTCTGCTTCCTGTGACAATACTCTTTGTATCATTTCTAAATCCTACCCTTCAAATTTTCAAACCGGCATCAATGTCAGTGAATCTACTTACTTGCCAGAGAGGCCAGGTGAGGCTGGATATGGATCTCCTTGAGCAGCACAGCCGCTGGCAGGTGAATCGTGAGGTCACACCAAGCTTCCTCAGGTAGAAATATGTATGACCACGCAGCAGACCGAGCGCGCCTGTGGGGAGGAGTCGCCTGCAACAGCACTTCAGCAGGCTGGGCTGTGGGACTGCTTGAGGTGATTGAACCTTCAAAAACAGCAACATTAACCCTGATTATTAATAAATTATTATTAATGTTTATCGATAAAACCAAGATTAATTTACAGCCTGAACTGTGAAAAATACTTTTTTTTCCTCAGGTATCTGTTTCGGTTTATTGATAACATCCCATGTGCAATAACAACTGTTGAGATATTTTTCTTTTAAAAACTCTTAGACTGTTTTACAATAGACAGTTTACATATCCACATGCATATGCACGCACTTGAAAATTTGCTAGGAGACACTTGCTATCAAAATCCTAAACTTTCTATCAAGAGTTCAAGACCAAATCAACCAAAAAGATGCAGATTGAACACTATGGTTATAACTTGAACTCAGTTAATTCATGGTTAACGTAATGAAGGCTTTAAAGGTTTAAATATTACAATGCTAACATAAATGACTTTATAATCAAAGTCAGCAAACCTTTTTCTTTAAAAAGGTTTGTTTCACATGAAAACCTTTTTCTAAAAAAGACACAAGATTAAAAAAAGTCTGACCACAGCACCTGCTTTTTTTTCTAATCTTAGCGTGAGTTAAGAATGAAGTAGGAAGATCTAGACTATGTGTTCTTTAGCAAGTACTGTGGTAGAACAAGATCAGATTTGTGCTGCTTAAACTACAGGTACTTCAGGTGTTTAAACTAGCTCTAGCCTGGTCCCATGACTGAACGTCTACTAGCATCTCAAGATGAATTCCTGGACTCATTTTGATAGATTTTCATCCCAAATGACTCGAGTTCCTCTCTCAGCGAGTGCTACATGATGAGAATTAGACTGGAGTAAGTGAGGACAACCAGAAGGTTAATTTTGAAAGCACAGTCCTGACTAAAAGTAAAATATTAAGATAGATGCACTCATAGCAAAACATCAAGAACTGCTGCACTTTGCAAGTTGGAAGATAAGGCATGCAAAAACCTACCACCACATATACTTAGGATTTTTACTACTTAATCAGTTGCTACCATTTGCAGGATTCTTAAATTTACCTTTTAGGATTTGTGAAGAGAAAGGTATAAGATTTCTAACAGCCCCACTTTCTGCCAAATAAACTACTTTTTTTTTTTTTTTTTTAAATGTAATTATTTTGGACACTCTTACATTTGAATGATAGAACTGAATGTATTTCTCTCTTGCCCAACAATTTTTCCAGAAATTTTAAAAATAATCCTTTCTTTCTCCCCTCTTGACAGTGAGACACTGTGTGAATACATTCATGGGCTAAGCTCTGCTACTGGGCAGCAACAGAAACCATTAAGACACTAGTGAAAAGGAGACTGAAAGATATTAGAGTTCATCTGTGTCTTAAAACACACACATTTTAGTTATATGGCAGCCACTGTATTGATATCAGAACAGCACTGCAACTCTAACAAACATTCATGCAGGCAACATCGGAGCAATTAGGTGCAAGTGTGAGAGCAGTATCAGTAATATCAGCCCCACGCACCAGCTTCTGCTGCTGTTTGACCCAGCTCGGGCTCATTCTGTGTCATCCAACTTTGCTATGCTTCTGTAACAGCTCCAGCAGATCTGATCTGCCTTAAGTAAAACCAGTGAGTCTTACTGTGTCTATGACAGGTGGTGTTGCAACTGGCTATCCCCTGGCCTAGGAAAGAGGAAGGGGCCCAACTTGACACATGACCACATCAGACAGATCACTCCCTTCTTTCTCCTATCCTCCTGTGCGGGAGCAGCTAACCTGCTCTCCCCCAACATCTTCTTAAAACACCAGCAACCCTTCTGTTTAGAAGATTTAATACTATTGCACACTATCACAATATTTTTTGTTAAGAACTTGATAAAGAGTCAAATGACCAGTGGATATTAATGCAAGAGAAAGAAGTATTACTTACCCAAAGGTGCAAAATTGTGAATTCCTTCCGCATTATCAGGCTCAGAAGCTAGCACTCTAGCTTTCAAACTGCTGTCTGTTGCTTTGGTGGGACCAGAATCAAGAAATTTCATAATAGTCGAAACCATACTTCTTGCTGTGTTAACAATAGCTCTTGTGCTCGTTACCATGTTGTTACAAATAAGCTGAACACCACCTGTGTATAATGTGGGCAGGGGGGAAAAAAGGCAACACTGTTCAGAAGCATGCAATAGATTCTACGCAAGCAAAGGCCTAGTGAATTTGCTCCTCCAGAGCATATCTGTATTCCTTCTTTACATGTCAAAAAATACTATAATAAATTACTTGATGCAGCTGAAGAAAAGACATTCTTACCCATATCATGGAAAGCCTTCAATGCCTCACTTGTATCCAACACTCGTAAAATGAACCAGAGCAGTGGCTCAGATAACTGACAAGTGGCAAGAGAACCCTAGAAGAAAATTTAAGAAATAAAGATTTTCATGCAAAACTCATATGACAGACATGCACTAGTGTCCCCTTTCAGTAGGCAAAAATCCCAGAGAGGAAATGCTGCCATAGTTGACCTCTCTACCACAAAATAGCAGTATTGTGCTCCATATGGTTCACTCCTACACAGAAGTCTTTGTGGTAAGGAAAAGATCAAACCACCAGCGGTAAGCAGATGAAGGGAAATAAGAATATTGAGCATTTAAAATACCCATTAATATGAACACAATAAATGTGTTTTCCACCTGAACATAATAAAACATTCAATCCATCTTCAAGCCTTTAGCCGGGAACATTTACAGGAATGTCAAAATGTCCTTACAGAAACTCCGTCTCTCCCTCTACCATGGGCAACGAGGGGAGGCTTCCTAACTTCAGCCAAAGTGAAGTGAGGTTGCAAAAATGTTAACATTTCACTAGTTCAGTTTTCCAGGCTTATTACAGGTTACAGTATCAACTAACCTATAACTGCCTTGAAGCACAGCAGACCTAAGGGAACTTACCTGTCTTCCCATGTACCCACAGGCCATGTAGGTAAGAATTGGCTGAAGCATCACTTGCACCGTTGTTGCTTTTTTACTAAGCGTTGTCAGGATAGTGAACAATCCATCTCCAACTGATATTGCATCTAAGCCACCATGAAAGTTTTCATGTTTAGTGAGATGTAAGCCACTTGCACCTTAGTGAAAACAGAAATAGTTCAAAGGTCAGAAGCTGAGACTAAAAAACCACTACAGCACATAGGAGAAGTCAAGGATATTTACATTTCTTTTCAGTTAAATGTTCACATGGCCTTTACAAACTACAAATGGGCCAGGTTTTAGGATCATAGAAATTATTATTAGTGTTCCCAGATACATGCTAACTTCTTCACAGTATAAATAGGAAGACTTGACCCAGGAAGTTAGGAAATTTAAATCCAGTTTTAGGTGAGACCACGCAAATTACTGTAATTAGTGAAGGAAACGGAATATGAACTACAAGGATTGGAATCACTCCTAGCCAGAAGCAACCAACAAGTATTTAAGATTTTTTTTCAGATAATAATAGAAGCCAAAAAACCCCAAAACCACTTAACATATATATTTCTATCAGAAATACCTCTCCTGGAATTCTCCTTAGTGTTACATCTCAGGATTTATTCATGAGGATTTACCGAATATCAATATTCAGCAATATTGATTCCACACTGCTGAAATTGAGGACGGAAAACAAAAGAAATTCTTCTCAAGGAAGAGACTACCTCCACAAATACAACTGTCTTTCAAAGCCTAATACATCAATCTGGAAGAGCTTTAAAAGTGATTTTAGATTTGAGCGGGGGGAATTGATAGAATAATTCCATTCCACTTAGAGAAACTGGAGTTATACTAACAAATAATAAGAAAAAATAATGTGTTCAAGTGATCTTCAGAGCATGCCTTAGGGAAACATTTCGTCAAGAAAACTGACAGCTGTAGTACACCTTCAAGTTCTCAACAAAGAAAATATTGGTAAGCACGGGATGCGTGGAGACAGAGAAAAAGAAAAGACTCAGCCTTTGCACAGCCTAGAAAAGTTAAATGGAATGAACATGGAGCTGAAGCCAACTAAGGAGGGTTTGCTGTAAAGGCTTTGAGGCAAGAAAAAGGTAGGATAGGAAGGGAATACTATTACTGGTATGATTTTCGTCGTCTGTCAATGACAAAGCATAAAAGTCTAATGAAATCAACAAAATGGTCATAAAATAAAATACAACAAATGTTTTGACTTCATGTGACAAGTGAATTACTCAAGGCCATCCTGGTTCCTGACCAGCTGGCTCACCAGGTGCCATAAATTAACATTATTAGCATAAGTTTTGACATCAGAGTCCCAACTTATCAGTACACATCTGCAGACACATCTGTTTATCTTTCCTGAGTAGCTAGCATGCTGCACTAGCTATTACATGTTTACTACTATAGGCTGATAACTGATTTTTGGATCTGATATAATCTTGGCTGCAGTCATGGAGAAATGTTTTGTTCATAGAAATTGTCTGGAGAGAGCTTAATACAGCTTTTCATGAAGGAACTAAAACCACAAATAGCCGTGTTAGATCTTCCCAAAATACACACACAAATTAGTTTCAATAACCTATATTAGAAGACCTTGGGGGGAACAATTCACTAAAGGGATTAGCTGGCCCAGTATCCTGAATTCAATGAGAACCATTTTGAAACAACACTAGCTTTCCAAACTGCCTTTTAAAAGAAGCAAAACAACTGCTGGACAGAAATCAGTGGTTTAGACAGACATCAAAGTGGAGGAGAAGAATATGTGAATTTCACTCCAAGGAAACACGTACTCGAACCAAACCATCAGAACCAACTACTTTGAGTGTTCACAGTGTATTTGCAACACGACACTAACTACTCAGAGTAAAGAAGGAGACATTCTGGAATTAATTTTGGGAAGGTTCCAACAGTGCAGTCCAGGCTTGTGAAATCCTGCCTGCTGTTTAATTTGACTACTGGAGATTTCTACTTTTTCCTCAATTGCTTTTATGACAAAACAAACCACTGGTCTAACATTCACATGCTCTCATCCAAGTAGTATACCGTTTTCTGGTAACAGCATTGGTTAATAGCTTCACATCTGCTTAAAAGACACTTGCACAGAAAAGGCCAGAGATACTTTCTTTGAAACAGGAGAATCACTATAAAGAGAACAAAGTTTTACAGCTATTATGCCTGAAATGGAGTGCAAGCTTTTTGCCTGTCCTCCTGCAAAATGTTTTTCCTGTTTTGCGCATGCAGAAACATTCATGGTATTTCAGTCAGTGGTTTAAATTGTGCAAATAAACTCTATGCTATCATCACAGCTCACAAGCAAGTCATATAAAGATACTCTCTCTGAGAAAATACACCTTACGTGCGTGTCTGACAAGAGCAACTTTGCTGTTCAAACTATCATCAGCTTCCTCACTTACTCATAGCAGGAAGATCCCACCCACAAATATATGCCTGGAACTCCCAGAACATGATGTTAATGAGATTTCTGATAAAACAGAGGAATAGAAAAGTTTATGTATTCTGCACAAGTGCCACAATTGTAATTTGTCTTTTTCAGAAATGATTAAAAAAAAAGGAACATAATGCAATACATAGAGAACAACTGAGGTAATCTGCCTATAGTACAAATTGAAGGGTAATCCTAATCCATGCATAGAGGCACATGATGGGCACAGACTGAAATAGAGGAAATTACACTTAAACAGAAGAAAGCTTTTCTACTTCAAGAATGAGTGAACATTGTAACAGGTTGCCCAGGGCAGTTGTGGAATTCCCACTCTTGGGGAATCAAAAACCCAATTGGACAAGGTGCTGAGCACCCTGCTCTCTAAGGCAGGCTCTGAGTTGACCCTGCTTTGTACAGGGAGGCTGGACTAGAAAACCTCCAGAGGCCCCTTTCAACATTGACCATTCCGAGATTCAGCAAATTCAAATGCCAAACGCATTCCTGTTTGGTTTTAATTTCTCTCCCCCACCTCATGGTTGTTTTTTTTCCACATACCTGTCCCCCATTTCACTTCTTATCAGTCTTTTTTCCCCCTGTCATTTCTGTGACACATTCTTTCATGTGTACACCCAATTTATGATCTTGTAGAAGTTTTAAGTGTTTCACCATCTCAAAAGATCTTCCATTTTATTTACAGAATACCTACCAATAATCATTGCCATAGCGCTGCTGTTACACTGGCCAAGTGCAGACAAAATCTGGCTCATAATTTGTTGGTTGGCTAACACCAAGTCTGCCACATATGCAGTTGATCCTTGAGTGTTAGGGTTGCTTCCATTGCAGTCTTTGCCTCCTGAAACCTTTTCCTCATCAGACACACTGTCTGTAGTACTGCTTGCTACTGGAACACGGGCACTATATTCTCTGTTACTGGAAAGTGGTAGTTGAACTAAAATGTTGACCAGCTTTAGCAAATCAAACATAAGCTGATCTCTTGTCATTTCTCCACAAACTGCTTTGGCGTCACCTGGACGGATAATATTGGCAAAAAGCCCTCCAAAACAGGCTCGAGCACCCACAGAGCTGTCTGAGCCACTGCGAGACATCACTTTGTCTGAACATGTAATGTAATGATGCACAAGGAAGGTTATAGACTCAATTACTGCAGAAATTGTGCTAACTGATACAACTTCAAAATTCTGTTCGAGGGTAAATTCCAAGAGTTTCACTTGTGCATCCAAGGGTCCCTGGCCCGTCTGGAAAGCACCCCTGAAAGGAGAAATGTAAAAAAAAAATTAATCTCATTGTTCATTATTAACAAATTAAACAGGTTTGTTGGTTTTACTTTTTTTGATTTTTAAGAATCAAAAAGCACACCACTTTCAATAAATAAAAATCCAGCCATTTTCAGAAACACATGTTGAAACGCAACCTGACCTTTCAAGAGGCAAGCACTCATAACTTTTTAATATATTCCTCATTACACAGCCTGCAGAACGTGCTCATGCTATCACTTTCCTGATACCACTATGGATTAAAATTTCCTCTGAGCAAGACTAGGATCCATCTTTTTTTTTTTTTTTTTTTTTTAAATCATTCAGTTAATTTCATAGGTGTAGGCTTGGAATACAGTTCTGTTCAGTTGGGGGTGAAAAGTTTCATATGTGTGCAGGGAAACATCATGGGAAGAAGTCATCTAATACTTTAATGTCATTAGGATTATTTGTTTCCTAAGAGGAAATCATTATAGACTTTTTCTTGCCATAGTGGTTTGTGTTGGTTTGGTTTGGTTTGGTTTCTCCCCCTAGGCAGAAAGAAGAATGTCCAGGTTTTAGCTGTCTAAATAGTAACTATACATAAGACTATGCAAAGGTACTCAAACTATCACAGGTTAGTCCTTGTAGGTTGATTGCTTGAAGGATCTCTTTTAGGGATAACTATTTTTCCAATTGCTTTTACATGTGTACTGATGGACTAGGAAATGAACTTTTTGAATCAGTATATTTTAAACAAAACTGGTGCTAATTCTTGAAGTGTATGTTAGTTACTGATTTTTTATATATTTCTCTGTATCTTTTGACATTGATTAACCTTACTGTAACTTTTAAAACTAAATATAGACCAACACAGTTTATAGAAATAGCACTGAAGTAAATATTTAGCATTTCATTAGTTCTAACAGTAAAATACTGCTTTTCTCCACAATCAATCTTACACTTTGATCAGACATAGTATACTTCAATAATTACCTGAGGTTTTACAAATAACCATCTAAACCCTTTTCTTGTGCTTTGCTTCCACTTTATGACATCTCAGTCCCACCTTTGGTTTGTCTCAACAATGTAAGACGTTTCAAAAACTATCCTTTCAGTAGTCTCATTAGCTTATTTTCAATAAATTATGGCTCAGACATGCATTCAAAGATCCACTGTGAATTAATGATTTTACTGAATGATGATATTTCTTGTGTAAGTGATTGATCATCAATGTAACCTGGTACAACATGTATCCAATTTAAGTTACTAAGGCAAAATCTTTTAGAGAAGGCTGAAACTGTTTTCTGTAGGATTAACGAATAGATAACACCAAAGTGCCACCTACTGGGAAGCCAGAAACTGAGGAAGCTCATTGCTAATTATATGAAGCATTTGTCTGGGGATGAGCAGAACATCAAAACCAGAAATAAATGGTAATTCCTAAGGTACTTCAGACCAAACAACTGCCACATTTCAGGTGTACTGCTGTATACACAGAAGTCTAGTGCCCATCACCCCAGCCTTGAAGAAGCAGAGCTGTAAAAGACAAGCCATAAGCTCTTCTCTCTCCCCTGGCCAGAGGCATTTCTCTACACTAGTATGGAGACACCAACAGGCCCCAGAAGGAGTGTGGGGCAGAGGAGGTTTTCCACTGTCAGGTGAGAAGACAAAAAAAAAAAAAAAAAAAAAAAAAAAAAAAAAAAAAAAAAAAAAGACAAAGCAATAAATATGTATATTGCATAAATAGGATTATGCAATCTCATATTTCATCCTGCCATGTTATAAAAGCCATCCATATTATTTTCACAATCTACTAATAATTTCTAGAATCTTTCATTAATTCAGGCCTCTCAGAATACTTTTTTCTCTTCGTAATAGGTAAGCTCATCAACAGTGCCCTTATTTTAGGGATTATTTTAACAAGGTGTGTATCTTAGCTCTAGATAAAATCTGTCCAAACAATTGTTTAGTGCTTCTACTCACTGTCCCTCACACATGGACGGCTGTGTGTGGACTCCAGTCACACTGTTCCACATGTCAGAAGCAGCCTGGATCCTGCTGGTAGTACTACAGCAACACCTAAGATCTCCATCCATATATAACTTGACAGTATGATGTGGAGGGACATACACATCTTAGTTGTGATTCACACTTGCACAGATTTTAAAGTCAAGGAAAGAAAAAAAAGTTAAGATTTACCTTTCTGTTGAAAGTATATGTATTAATTTTAATAAAAATTCACTGAACATCTGAGGACAAGTTGAAGAAAGGTGCACTTGTAATCGAGTAAGAAATTCTTGCATAGCTTGCGTTGCTGTTGGCCCAACCTAGAGGGAAAGGCATTTCAATAAGTACAATATAAAACTGAAATGTCTTCAAGAACATTAAGCAGTATCTAACAAGAACATTTTCTAAGAACAGAAAATTATTATGTAGCTTAATATGCATTCTGAAACATTTTACAGGGTTTTCACAGGAGAACTATTCTGTATCAATTCATGTGTTTTTCTATTGCTAACCATGAGTAAAAAGCAAATAATTCAGTTTTTTGCCTAAAACTCCTTTTGCAGCTTGAGACTATCTCTTCAGCAATGCAAATTACACTTCACACAGAATACATTTCTGTGCTAACCTGAATGTTTTTTCACAAACTACACATTTACATACAAACTACACATTTACATACAAAGACTGCAAAAAGAAAAAAAAAATTAGTTGAAATTAAGAGAAACAGTAGACACTACATGAATTCAGAAACAGGCAGAAAATAAAAGCAAAATTTTAAATTCTGGAATTATTAGGTATTAAAATGTAACCTTAATTGGCGTTTTTATGACAGCCCAACAAGATTTCAGGAAACTAACTGAACTCTATTATTTTTTTCATGCATGCAACTAAAGAATCCTAACGTGAAATACATTCACTGGCATATCACATGGCATTCTCTCCCTGTGGCAAGTCTCCAGGTAGCTGTAAAAATGTACAACCACTACTCAGAGTGTATCACCAACATGAACTTCCTTATGGTTGCTCATCAGAACCAACTAAGACTATAACCAAAAAAACCAAACAAGCCAAGGATATAATACATTATGAACAACTCATTCATATCAAGTGTATTGAAATCCTACATCAAAGACTTTTTCCTCTTATTTTAATTGCTAGTTACCTGTGGACTGTGTTGATTTGTTCCATGAGGATTAGTGCCAGAAAGAAATTTCACTAACACATGAATGAGGTTTGGATCTGACACCAACAATTGGGCAGTACTTTCCTGAGCTCCAATGGCACTGCCTGGACCAGCTTAAAAACAAAGACATAAAAATTACAATCTGTAATCTTAAACACTTGTAAATCAAACATCTGTACTGCATATCACCCATACTTAACAATGTGAAATATTCCCAGCAAAACCAGCTACTGAGAGCTGCTTACTCAGGACTACGATTTTGAGTGTAGAGTTTTCCATTAAGTACACATACAAACCCTCAAAACTGTTCCATCAGTGTTCCAAGCTTGCTAAGGCAGCGTTCCTGCCGGAACACAGGAGGCTCCAAATAAATATGAGGAAGAACTTCGCAGTGAGGGTAACAGAGCACTGGAACAGGCTGCCCAGAGACTATGATTAGTCCCAATTCTGAACTAAAGCACATGGAAATCAAAATTATTGATTGGAGAAGTGCCCTGATGTATCCCACCCTCAGTCGTCAAGAATTGAAGAGATTGTTTCACTTCTTAAATGTGACAACTCAGTGCCACTGGGATAGAACATTATCTTGAATTATTATCTGACAAGAAATCCTGGCACAGAAGTTATCCAACGGGTGCTTAAACCTACTTAGCTCCTGGTTCTACCAGTGAGAAGGGGAAAAGGGGCAGTTAAGGGATATGTATCAGTGTTAATCCACACACACACACGTATGAAAGAAGTCACACCTTCAACACTTTTCTTTATACTCCAGCAAGCTTGCATCTCCGACCCTTTCCAACTCAACTCCAACATTGGACTCACAATCCTACATGCACCAAAATCCCCAATCACATTTATATGCTGAAACACACCTGCAGAGCCACCGTGGTTGCTTCCGAGCAGCTTTTCATTCACATCATCACTTACTGGTCTCAGGCAACTGCCTAAGAAACTCCCACAAAAATGCAGCTGCCTGTCTGTCAGCATCAGAGCACAACACTGAGCCTCATATCATTTGGAAGAGATTCACATATGGTCTCAGCATAATTTTTGGAAATTGCTAGTCTACAGTTAGAAATTGGAGTGTTGAAAAATACACATAGGTGTTAACTGCAGGCACTGTTATCCCACGAATAAGACCACATTCTAATCTCAAATACCAAGAATAAGATGGAGGTCTCAACTTGGGAATACTGATTAAGTCTGTTCTATTATTTTATTCACAGCTCTACTGTTTCACCTAATAGCAAAAATTTCAGCAGATTTTTGTGAGACCAATCTCTAAATAACATCACAGGAGAGCGACAGAAAGGGAAAACCTGGACAAAAAAGCGCATCCCAAAGACAATGATTTGAAATGGCACATATGAAAAAAAGATTAATCTTTGAAGACCGTGGAGAACAGCTGTGTCATCACAGGATGGCAAATTGCTTCACAGAAGTGTGATCTTCAGGTGGTTCTGAGTGTCTTTAATCTCTAAATACTGTCTTTAGTCATATGCTTGGAGTACAAACAGAATTTAAAAGAGCACTGATTTGGTCTAACATGTAGGTTTTAAAAGACTCCAGTCTCCAAGTTCTTACTATTTGATGTCTTCTTTAGCTTGAGGACACCAAAGGCCACCAAAGCATTCCTCACAATAGCTGCCCTATGATAGCAAGTCATTTAGAAGCTTCATTTCTTCATTTAAAAATTACACCCTCTAATTTCTACCAGTCTTGTGGCAAAATCTCATTCGCAAAGCAAGATTATTTCTAGTGTGTTATGGAGCAATATACAGAATGTGAGATAATCTGGTGTGCATAGAGAAATGAAATTACTGGATTTATTTTTTAATAGATTCAGCTTCTGGGGGCTTATTTTCAGGTAGCTTAACAAAAGCAATGACAAGTGCCTGCATATTTATGAAAATATTCCTACTGCATCAGAAAAACATGAGTCTCTCATAGCACCTTAATTCTTCCTCTCTGCTACCTCCTCCCATAGTACAAAACTAATTCTCAAAGGAGCATTAGGTAGTCACACAATCCATTTTTAGAAGACACTGCCAACCTATTTGTAATAACATTTTCTTTTACCACTAGGGCTTCAGTTCCCCATGGTACAGGCAATTCAAGGAGTTTACTCTTGAAAAGCTCAAACTTATGGAGAACTAACAGAAGTACTTATATGGGAAAAGAAAAGTTCTGGTAGTCTTTTGGATGGGAATCAACACTCATTTGTATGTCACTAAAACACGCAACAGAAAAAAAGCCCCAGAACTTACCATTAAGCTGCATATTTGTCATGAGAGTTAGGCTATGAAGCACAAGGCACCATGTCCGGAGTAAAGTATTAGGATACCATGCCAGAACTGACAGGAAGGTAGTTACTGAAGCTGTCAAGAAAAACATATTTTTCCAAGCGTTAGGCTTCACGCTATTAATATGAATTTCTTATTTTTACTGCAAGGTGCTATATTTATTATAGTTTTTAATACTATTATAGTATTTACTTTGTTTTGATAACTGTTGTTCCAGGAAATTAGGAAAAGAAGCCTCACCAACATTTCACAGGAATTGGCCCAAAGCACTTTCTACAGTGCACAGATGCCAACATCTCAGAGAAAACGACGCAAAGAAACTGGTTTCAAAATGCTCTCATGTAAGTCAGGTTCATTATGGCAGAACATTAATGTTTTGCACTATCACCACAAGACGTCACAGGTTTTTCTAAGCTATATGGTATAACGTATTATAGAAAAAAAAAAAAAAAAAAAGAATTTGACTTGTCTTTGTACTAGATCAGTGGTCTGATGCGAAAAGTAATAGGGCTTCCCCCCTCCATTGACCTCTTTGATAATAAAGAGATCACAGGATGGTATACAAGGAGAAGAAATTTGTCAGAGAAGTGTATACAGGTGCACAGTTCACCTTAGACTAAGAAGTATATTTTTAAAAGTCCTCTTGGGAGTAATGATGACTTAAGAACCACAAATTTTACAATTTAATTTCTGAGGAGACTATGCAAATTCAAGGAATCATCTCTCAGTTACTTCCTAGCTACATATTTTTCATGGTAAGAAGATAATGAGCCTAAGAGCTTTTCAGTGAGAACACAGAAATTACCCCAACACTGATCTGATCAAGAATACTCACTGTAATACTTTTTATTAATAAAAATTGAGTACTTGAAAATTAATTTCCCATATTTCATGTACTTTACCTTGGTTCAAGGAAATGACAGGTATTCTGTTAGCATTATAAAGGAAAATATCAGCGCCACTGTCTTTACTTCCAGAGGAGCTGGAATTCAGGCTTAATGTGAGCCATAACTGTAAAAGCGATTCAAGCTGGAAAAAAGGGAAAAAAACCACTATCAGACCAAACTCAAGTGTTTATCCAGAACTCCAGGGCATAAAAGGTTATCTGCTTTGATTTTAAAAGCCTTATCTACATTGTCAGCTGTTACTATTTCACTGATGATACACACACATACACTCTCTCTTCTTTACTGGATTTGAAGATTCTGATAAACATGGTATTCAAGGCAAACTCAGCACAACTAGCAAATGCTTCTGCTATAGTTTTGCAATTGATTTCTTCTAAAACCAGTTATGTTTATCTTAAGAAGCTTTTTTAAACTTAGGTTAAAAAAAAACCAAAAAAACAGCTTGACACACTGCTCAAATGTCTGCATCATAATCTTACACCTCTAAGACTGGTTTGCATGTAAACTTTTGGAATGTCTCAATATAGTCAAGTGATGTTTACCAGTCAACAAAAATTAATCAAAAGGCCAATTTAGTTACTGGGAAACCTCCTTTACTATCAGAGCAACACTGAAGCTCAGTCTGAATAACTCACCTGAGGAAAATAACTATTTAGACATTCTGGGGAAGCATCAAGGTCCTTTTACCCCACAAACTGTATTTCGGATCAGATATTTACAGAACGACTGAGGGATGGAGTCAGCCACCCAATTAAAATATAAACAAGCAGGCAGGTACCTAATCACTCACATGTAGTACGCATGGCATTCCTTTGTATGCATGAAGAAAAGCACTGCTAAATCAGTGACTTTTCAAAAAGCACACTTATTTTAGCATTTCAGATCATTGGATAATTCAGGTTGGAAGGGACCTCTGGAGGCTATCCAATTCAACCTTCTTCTGCTCAAAGAAGGGCAAAGATGATATCAGACTGGGTTGCTTGGAAGTTTATCTAGCTGGGTTTTGCAAACCTCCACAGATGGAGACTGCACACTTAGTGACACTCTTCACTAATAAACTAACAATTATCTTTCAGTGAACCTATAACCTTGCTTTTAAATATGAAAATGTATACCCACTTTTTCACTGTAACAAGAAATGTCCTATTTGATAAAAGCTTTCAGCAGCTTGTCTATTACATTATCGGTACGTACTGTTATCCATGATAGCTTCATAAGCAATAAAGCACATGACATAACAGGTTACTTGCATCCTAAGTAGTAAGAAGTATAGGGAACCAACTATCAATACTATCAAAATATTTCAAACTTCATAATTCTGTACCTGAACATGGTGGACTTGTAGCATGGAAAAGAGTTTGTTGAAGCATGCACTCAGCATAGGTATAGATGACAACTGTACAATCAACTGGGCATTTTGGTTAGCAGCATGTAATCCTCTTAGCAATGAATCATCTGTTCCACTAGGAGACTGGGTTACTAAAAAACAAAACAAAAAGTAGTACCATTCCCCCATGGTTTATTCTGTAGAAGTAGCTAAAAGTAATTTCATTTATTTCCTTGCAGTTTATACTTAAGGGAAAGACACTTATTTTGTAATTTACAAGAACATCAGCTACTGACTACCACACTGTGAAAGGCACATCTGAATATCAGACATGTCCACCTTCACAAAAACTGTTTGGAGAGTGAGCCCACACAAATACATTTTCACAGTTCTTGCTAAACATATATTATAGGAGTTTCCTGACAGTGGTAAGACAAACAACTGGAACATCTCTTTCATGCATCATGGTAAAACTCCTGCAGTCAATAATAAACTGCCAGAGAATGAAGGCTGCTACAAAGAAGCGTATCTTAACAAGATGGGCAGAGCAACTCACTGAAAATATGGCCAAAAATAAATCAGTCTCTTGAGTGTTATGATAACAAAGCTTACTGAACAGTTGACTTCCAAATTGTATTCAAATATTTTCACTTTCATCAGCTAATATGTGAAACTGTCAAGTGCAAAGAATTTCACAATGAATGCAAGAACGAAGCTTCAAAAAAAGGAAACTTAACATTCATTTCCATCTGGATCAGAAAATGAAAGCAAAAGAAAATCCCGCCGCGTATTTGACCAGCTTCACAAAATGTCTTAAATATATGTACATATGTAATTCAAAAATCCTAATAAAGAAGTATCTCTAAAGCTTGGCCTAACAAGAAAATCCCAGCAAAACACAACTTTTTCTAAGCTGCTAAGTGACCACAGGAAAAAACAGTACAAATTTCAAAGCATCCTGGTCATTATGTGAAAAAAATAATATGACAACATGTAGTTACATGTAGGAGATGTGTTTGTTAATGCTTGTAGAATGGAATCAGCCTCCAGGGTGGACATCATTTTCAGCATCAGCTCAGCCTGCTGTTCAAGTCCAACTTCTAGACGTGCATCTAAAGCTACACAAAGCAATGAACAGGGTGAAACTGAATTATATCACAGACACACATAATTAGTTACTCTAACTTCCTGTGCAAGCAATATAGATATACAGTACACATTGAACTGAAAAAAAATCTCAGGATAACTAACGGGAAGATTCACTTTTACATATGACAGAAGCAGAATGTAGAAATTCATTCTCTGAATTGAACATCAGATTCTTATAGATGTGAAATTAATAAAATACTAAATTTCTGTGAAACACACACTTATTTCTTTTCACAGGCACTTTAATATCACACATCACTAAATCTGTATGTGTTTTTAAGGTAATAGCTCTCTAACAAGAACCAAAAAGCTGTTTTTCCCCCATGTGGCAGAGGAAATATCTATCAGCCCAGTTCAGTAGTACTCCTCTAAACTAAACAAGCGTGCCACTTCACTCCTTAGGGTAGAGTCAACTATCCAAAACCATCAGCCAACTAGAAAAGCGCTTCCAAAATTTGCTGAGAAAATAGGAATGATTTAAAACTGCCTATAAGCGTGCATTCAAAAATGTTAGAAAAGTAAGATTTCTTGCTCTCTTAGGCTGTTTCAGATATAAACTTCACATAACATTCTCTCAGTTACCACAGAAAAACTGTGGCATATAGAAAATTTAATTCTTTCCACTTAATGCACAGAGATCATTAACATAATTTGATATGCAGAAATGTCAAATACAGTATCACAGAAAAGAGACCCCGAACAGACTTTAGTTCACTGCTTACCTTGAGAGACTGAAACGCTCACAGTTTGTGATCCATTTTTCTCTGTAGTTACTGGTGGTTTTGCAACCGGAATTCCAACGCCTCCAATGTAAGGATTGTAATTGTAGGTGCCATAATCAGCACCCCAGTAATCGTACCAGGTGCTGCTTATAGGCTTAAAAAACAAGCAAGACAACAAGAAAAAATATAAACAGCAACTCTTCAGACTGCTCAAGTACAAAAAAAAACATTTGTAATGACTAACAACAAACAATGAAGTTACAAGAAATTAAACCCAGAAGACTGAATCCAATAGCTTTAGAAAGTTGTCTCAGTTTTTATTGCAGTATAAACTCCTGAATCCTTAGTGATTATCAAAATCCAGCAATGCAATTAGCTGTGTCAAAGACCGAAGAAGTCAATTTGAAAATGTTATAATCAATTTTTATTACTACATTTGTACTATACTGTAAATTTGGAAGTGGAGTATCACACAGATATTTTGAGAAGTTATTTATCAAGACAGAATACTATATTATTAACTGTACTATTAAAGTATCTTGACGCCTTAGTGAGGCTCATGGATTACGTGTACTGGGTTCTGCAAAAGAAAGAGTTGAATAATCTCTACTTAAGTATCATAATTTAAGACACTAAGAAAGCATATGGATAGCAAGAAAAAAAACAGTAGTAAGACAATATGAAAGCAATTTATGTACACCTGCCTTTTTAATGGCAAGATCCAATATCAACTGTCATTTTACAGATACAGAAGCAAATCTTAAGAAGGATTAAGAATGAAAAAGTGTTTTTCTGGCTTTTTTTTTAGAGGACATCTAATCAGGCAATAAGATCATAAAGACACCTGTGGATGAAGTGGACTAAGGAGTACACATGAAATGATAGCAGAATAAAGAAGGAATGGAACATCAATAACACAAAAATTAAAAAAGTGTAATTTTTGGTACAGTGAAGTTTAACGAAAAAAATCTTTAGATGATAGGCAATCAGGGGAAGGACATATGAGGGAACATACAAAAAAAAAGATAAGAAAATTTAGTGTTGTCTGAGCAGGTGGTGAGAAAGATAATTTAGATTAATTCAAATGATGCTGAACATTTAAGTCAACAGTGAGAGGAGCAGCAAGACTCCTAATGAGAGCATCGTCCTTATCGACAGGGAAGAGACTCAAGATTTTATTATGACAATTGTGTTTCCTTACAAGCAAAATATTTTTGTTTTTGATTTACTTTGACAATATACTTACCTTTTACTACCTCTGATATATTTCCCTTCCATTTTAAGTATGAAAGCATTTAATAATTTTCTCGTTCCACAGTTCCACAATTAAGTTTTGAAGTTAGTTGCTTCTTTTCATAGTCTGAAGCTGGTCTGAGCATTATCTACCACTGACTTTTTCTTAAACAATACTAGCAGTATTTACTCTTAATATCAATCGTGGAAGCAAATGGCACTCTATTCTTAATAAACAAGGACAAGACTAGATCTTGTTTTTCTTTTATATTATGCTTTTGGTGTGCTAAAGTACGAGTAAACTCAGAACTTCTTGTCTGCACAGATATCTTCATGCAAAAGCAAAATACTTTGTGGTCAACTGATACATGAATACATCTGAGATGTGAACACAATCTTTATATTCTTTCCTGTCATTTTACAATAAGCCTTTTTAAAAAAGCTAAAAGCAGATTTTTTAAGACATCAAATACCACTAACAAAGAGCAAGATGGAAAGAAGTTAACTATTTCACATGTAAAGGATATCCTGAAAACTCAGGTGTGTCGTACCTTGAAGACTTTGGCTGCAAGGGGATCTTTTTCCAAATCAATATCCAAAGGATCAATATCAACTTCCATCAAGTCTTGCAGTAATTCAAGGTCAATGTCCTTATCTTTTTCCAAAGATGAGAGAGGTGGAGCACCTTTAAGTGATTAAAAAAGTATTAATACTACCAAGCACAAATTATAAAATACAGATATATCATACACTTAATGGATAATTTTAAGGCTTTCAATAGTACAGTGTTTAGTGGGAAAACTTAATGAATGTAATCAAGTTCTCTTTTTAAATAATCAGAAAAATAACCATTTTTTACTGATCAGATGGAAAACTAAGTCAAAGAACTGCTCATATTTTGCCTATATTTTCAGAAACTAATTATCCTATCACCAAAAGTCCTTTACTGATATTTTGATAGATGAGCAACAGCAAAGTTTCTTTTACTTTTTTCACTATATATATATACACATCAAGATTATGGAATAATTTACCTGTGATGTCATGTGTCAAAGGCTCATCTATTGTTTCCACTAACTGAACTGTGGTCTGCTGGAGTGAGTCATCAGAATCCCCAGCCGAAGCTCCAGCATCTTCTCCCAAAGCACTTTCTTCCATAGCTTCAGCTGCTATAGGTGCCAACAACTCTCCTGCGCATCAGGTTAAGTAGACAATTCCATTTACAAATTAACATACCAGTGTCTAGGACAACTGTTTTTCTTCACCTAACTCTAAGGGCTATTTCTTCAAGGGGAAGAGTTCTGAATAATTTTCAAATTATCAGGGTCATATAAATATTAACTTTTCAATGCATGAGTCACTCATTCAGGGTTGACTGAAATTGCAATTTTAAATTGTATTTTTTACACACTAACCTTAATTTTATGATTTTTTTAAAATTTTTTTTTACTATCTTAACGTGCCAGCAGATCCTAACATAATAATAAAAACCCTGAAACATTAAAGGAAGAACTTCTGAGTCTACCTTACATTCTGAAAAATATGAACTGAAAACAAACCTGCTAGAATATCCTGCAGCATGCAAGTCAGAGAATACTGAGCCCATGCTCCTCCCCAAGAGATATCTCCTCTGTTAAAGTCAGTTCCAACGAGAAGCAGCAACAATCTTTCTAACTGAGTCTCATTTACAATCTCACATAGATGAATTGTTGGTCTTGTAGCATTTGCAATTCTAGCAAGAACCTATTAAAAAAAAAAAAGTAAAAATGCTTATTCATATTTAACACTATGAAAATATGTAATAGCTTTAATTTCTATGATTATTAGATTTTGCTTACCAGTAAATCAGGTATTTTTACTAGCTTAAATTTTAGAATTTTGCAAGTGTAATTGTATGAAAATACTTTTTTGAGTTACTTTTTCTATGCAATTTTGAAGTCATCATATCATAAGTTACAGAAAAGGTGACAGATCAGAAAAACTACTTCACCAGGAATTACTAGAAATTTTAATGCTGCAGCTAATTTTTACCATCAACCCAGCAACAAAGTAGTAATAGAAAGGTAATTTAATGCAGTCTCCATTGCAACTACAGAGTGATGTTCCGTATTCTGTTTACCTTACAAACAAATAGAAGTAAATCTGCATGACAAGTAAAGTCCATGGACAAGAGAAAGAGTGCCAGCTTCTGCACTACAGAAATACAACGTTCATGTGCCAGTGTAAATGGAAGTGGTTCAATATCTGGGGTTTCCTTTGCTGTTGATACTTCTGTATCTAAAGTAGAACGAGGCCACTCTGCAGTCCGACGTAAGCGTATCAAGTCTTTGAAGTGCTGCAGAAATCAAAATTGAAACAACAGTTACATTTTAAAACTAATCTCTAAATCTTTACCCAGTGAAAATCTGAGGCAGCAATAACAGTAACTGTAAAACTTCAAAAGAGTCTAGAATATATGAGAATGTGGAATGGAATTAAGGCTTTATTGGCAGAAATTTGTTATGGCAGCATGTTATCTCGGGTGGTAAGACACACAACCAAATTATCCAGTTCTGCAGAAGTGCCAATTAAAGTCTTTATGTTTGCCATAAAACAGGTTGAGAATATGTATGTTAGAAGTTTCTTTCATATTTTGACACCTGCATATATAGCTATGATTACCATGAGACAAACTGCATATAAAAATAGCTAATATGGGAACTTACTTTTACAAGAATGCTGACTTCTCAGTTCTTCACATTAGATAAATCATCAATAATTTCTAACTTTCTTAATACTTCCAGGGTACAAAGTGTCCATTAGCCACCATAAATTGAACTAGCCTGATACTCGATCAGGACTGTAAACTACAATATTTTTGACAGAGGGTCTACAAATTCAATGGAGGAAAGAAGATGCTTTTATTAATCCTCCCATCCACCAAGGGCACATGTTTAGCAGCTCAGTTAATTTTATCAGCTGCACAAGCAGTCTAAAATTGGATAACACGAACGCCTGTTACAACCTCACTCAAATAATAGTAGTTACTGAAGTAGACCAAAGAACTATTTACTAACATCAAGGTTTCAGCTTCCTCCTAAATGCAATACATGTTTTAAGTCACTCACAGCTTGTCATAACTGAAAGTGATTAGTAGATGAAATAGTAAAAACTGCATGAAAAAACTATCCAGCATACAGTAATACTATAACTAGATGTTAAGATACTGCCAAGGGAAAACTCTTTAGTTCAACATGCTTTTTTGATGCAACATGGCTACTATAAAGGGAAACTTAAATAGCTGAACAGAACATTTCAGAGAGTGACTCATTTAAAGATGTCTCAAGTGGGCCACCAGAGGAGTAGCCCCCCAATATAACCTGCTGGAATAAAGCAGAAGACAGTACAGCAAAGAACAGCTCATGACAACAAGCGGAGTTAGTGAAAACTTTGGGCTTTATTTTTATGCTGGTGTTTAAACTATTTGTTTTGTTGGTTTTTTTTCATAATTACTGGAAGTTCTTGTAAGATTTCCCTTTAGATTGTCTGTAAGATCTAACATTCTACAATCTCTTTCCACAGGCCTACTTGCAGTCATCCTAACAGATATTAGTACTTCTGAACTAGAGTAATTATTTAAAGAGATACCTAAGTTTGGTAGCTAGAAAAATTTACATATTTTTTTGTATTCCCTGCAAAGTCCATGTTGCCATCTCCAGAAATCCCTAAATTTCAGCACCTCATCTCATAATCAAAATAATCTTTAACCACCACATCCACTCTCAGTATCTGGGGCTTACAGCAAGATGCCACAACTTATGTAATAAGTACTTTTAGGAAGCTAAGAAGCTTCTGAGAAAGCTCAGAAAACACTCAAAAGTCATATTTACTAGTTCATGGAGACAGACATTGGCATGGTAATTTTCTGATTACTCAACCAGAAGAGCATCCAGAAGAGTATCATGCATAAAAGTTAGCCATATAAAATATTATTCTACATTTCTATTGGTATATGTTATCCAAAGTTTATACATATGATTGGCATTCCCAAAGCTACAAGGTTATTAGTGATTTTGGCCATGACTACCTAAAAAAATCTTGTAGAAGGATAAACTATTTTTCACAGTGCATGAAATTTCCAGATAGCTGCTGTTTTCAGCATCAGAATATACTTGATAGCAGCCATGATGAAACAACTTTTTAAAATAAGGTCAACATAGGACAAAAATGACTTTGCAGGAACAGGTCTTTTCACACAAAGGACAAGAAGTCAGTTACAGTTTCAGAGCATCATACCTTCGAAGTAGCCTGCTTTAGTTTTGCCTGTTCTACTAAAAGTTTGTATGATGATCCCTTGTTGCTTTGTATTTTCTCTTTTTCCATCTGTTCCACCAAAGCCTTCTGTTTTGCTTTTAATAAGTTAAGTTGCTAAAAGAAAATGTTAATAGGAAAAAATGAAAATTTAAGCAATAAGATGTTAAAAGGATCAGTATGTTCATATGATTGCAATCTTCAGTTCAAATTGTAACTTGAGCTTTTAAAATACAGTTTATATACAATTTTAACTAGATACTGTAAGGGACTACTAACAGACCCAGAACAGATGAAGTTTTAGAAGGAACAGTATTTTTGAAGGACCTCAAGACATATATGCCCAAGGTCATAAAACCTCATGGTTGCTCTTAGAAATTATAATTTTGTTTCTTAAGAATTACCAACTTTGAATTTACAGCTTAGGTGCTTGCACTCAGGTGTACCCAGATTTACCTAGAAAGTAAATTATATTTATTGTCCAATATGGACCAAAGAGTGCAATAGTACACTCTGTATCTGTTCTTCCAGCAGATCCCATGCCCCACGGTTTGAGACAAATGTCAAAGAAGTTAGGCAGCCCTTAGCTACAGAACCAGACCTATGCAAAAGCAAGGCTGAATGAGTCTCAAGGCCAAAGCTGTTCTTTCAAGAAATGAGATATACTTCTGTGAAAACAGCCACTCCTGTGTTGGAATTCACCTGTTTATGATGCACAAGCTGTTTTCTGATCTTCCGGGAATACAGTCTATCTAGGCTACTGTTGCCTTTAGTAGATCTACTCAGACTCTGAGTGTGAAGGCTATTATTTATAAAACTCCACTGGTTTCCTAATGGAAATAGAAAAGAACATGAGATATTAATCCATTTTATTAAATCTCTCTTAACTCCAGAGTAAAACATTTACATTGCAGCAATGGTTAGCACCTCCATACACTAAATACTAAAGAAACAAGCAAAATCTAATTCTTAGTGTTATGCAACTATCACCACTGATGGTAATATTTCAGTATACTTTTAAAATGCAGTGATACCATCTTGTTTTCAATATATTTGAAACACATAAGTAAGCAAGACTGTCCTAACTAAAAATATCTGAACAGCTTCCATAACACAAAAGCTTTACAGCTTTCATTTTTAGAAGATATGTTCAAAGAAAACGGTAGCTAATCAACTTAAATATTAATAAAAATAAAATGAAAAATAATATATTTTAAAATACCGGATATAAACACCATGGGAAATACCAAAGCAGTTATAAAGTCATACTGCTATCCTTTCTAACAATACAAACTGTCTCAACATGGTGTACTCTCAATATCCAGGTCCCAGAGACACAGGGTAATACACAGATAATACATTTTATAAACTGAAAGTCAATCCTGTATTTTTCACTTGAAAAAAAAAGAAAGATGACACATTTCTAAGGAGAAGAGGACATAAAGAAGCAGACAACAGCACAAATAAAATGTTCACAACATCTGTTTTGAAAAATCTCATTTTTCAACTGAATTGAAAATACATTTTAAGTATTTGAAGAGCTCCCAAACCAACACCCATAAAAGCAAGTTTTGATAATAAGTGTTACATACCTGTCAAAAATCGTTCCCTCTCTTTTCCATTCAGAGGCTTCTTGGCTGTGGCTGCTTCATCTTCAACAGTAGCTACGTAATCCAGTAATCTAGACACCAGCATTACAACCCAGCTGATCATGGGAATGTCTAAAACACCTTCAAAATAAATAGATTTGAGTGCCTTAAGAAACTTTGGAAGCCATAACAAACTAGTATTAAAGAAATCATAAAAAGCATTAGATGGTACACATTTCACCAAGCCACAAAGATTTCAATCTTCTTTTTTCCTTTTTTTTTTTTTTTTTTTAAAATGAGGATAAGGGTATCAGCACTCATAAATCAGGGAAGAAACCAAATATTCAGTACAGAACTCAGGTGCAAGAGAAAATGTCACAGTTCTTATACTGATGGAATCAGAAGTCAAAAGCTTCACCGCTACTGTTAAAGCTAAAAATTAACCAGTATTTTTTTTTTAAAAAAGTAAAAAATTGTAAATCTATTTTTTCTAAATACCAGCCGCAGAATGACACCTGCTTGCATTAAAGCACTTAAGTGAGATGTCTCAAATTTCATAGTGTGAAATTCCTCCACCAACCAGGGCTCCAACAAGACACTTATAGCCATGCACCCAAATACCTTCATTTTTACTCCTCTGTTAGTGTATTTTCACACAGCCATTTGAATAAGATGCAGGAAAGCCAAGACTGAGTTCAGATGTGACAAACCATGCTGGTGGCACTAAGGACTGGCTATTGCCTACTTCAGTCTCACACATTAAATACAGTATCTTTGTACAGGCAGAATGGAAAAAACCAAAACTTATCTTGCACATCATGCAAGAAAAACCTTTGTGTGCATGGGCAAATCAAAATGAACAGCTCTAAAGTGAACTCCTGAGGGCTAAATAAAGATCAGAAACCTACAATTAATGACCACTTAATCACTGTCATTAGGCAAATGGCATACTTTTACATAATATCAATACAGCAAAGTCATCAGTACTAGAAGTAACACACACATTTTCATATCTGTGTACTGTGCTACACTACACTACACTTTTCATGCGCTGACCTAAAATAAAGCTTTAATTAACTTGAACTAGTATTAATTCCAGATCAAACAAGAAAACTAAGGCACAGAAACAACTTGTCCAGAACCACATATAGCTGCTGGCAGCCCAAGCAATAGGATGCAGGCCCTGTGTATTAATCCCAGTTTCCTGTCCACACAGGCAGAAAGCAGCCCACTCGAAGCAGGCAGAGGAACAGGAGGCCTCCCCTTAATAGAATCTGAAGGCTCAATTGCAAGCATAGAAATGAGTAGCACTGGTGACCACTACACACCTTTTTTGTTGGCAAAATAAAAAGAAAGGAGCCTGCTGTAGAGAAGTATGTATGTTTCCACACTTCTGTTCAAACAAGTGCATTTCTTTTCATCTCTTCAAAAAAGAAAACTAATCAAAATTTTCAGCTTCTTTCCCTCCCTCCATTTATGTTTTGCTTATTCTTTTCTTTCTCCCTCTGCCTCCAAATTTACAGTTTCTCTCTACCCACAACACTCACCTCTTGCTCTGATTGTCCTCTGTTTTCTGACTTTTTCCCCAGTAAGTTTTCACCCCTTTGACCCTTAGTAACGCATGACAGTTCTCAAATAGGAACTTCTTCTGCCATACCTGATGCTTCCATCACACATAATAATGCCCTAGTACTCACCTGTACTGTCCAGGAGGAAGGAAGCTGGAAGACCAGCAAATAAAGCTCTGAAGTACCAGTTACTTCTGCTTCCTAAAGTCCTCCGTGAGGACAACTAGTAAGGCAAGAGCTATGAAAGGAATTGGCAGCTGTGGGGAGAGTGCAAACAGAGGTAGAGGAGATGTAAGCTTGGGTTTGCCTCAAACTAGTTAGAGACTAAAGCAGGATATGGCCAAGAAAGAGAAAGTACATGGTAGACCCAATGGGAAGCAATAGGACAGCCTCTGACATCAGTTGTAGGCTTGTTTACATCAGGAGACAAGGTAAAAAGGACAAAGTCTCAGCTGGCATTTACCAACTTCACAACCTAAGAATTTTAAACAATGCATCTTCTACAACGCTCTGCTATGTATACATAACCAAAGTAGCCTAGAGTTTGATGTTTTCAAAAGCAAGCACTTTCTTCAACCTTAGGGTAGTTAAAACACTCAAAGAAAATCAAGTTTGAAGAAGATAATTTCTGAATACTTTTTAGGGTGAAAAAAATGTCAATTCATTGTGATAACAAAAAAATACCCCATGTAGTTTGCAGAAACCATGCAGATACAACCAACAAACCTGTCTTCATAACCATGTTTCACTTCAAAAACTTGCAACTTAGAAAGGATCTCATAAGCAAAAAGGTGCACTTTCTTTCCAAAACACATTCCAAAGTCATTCACTAGAGCTGGCACATGGAATGATCCCCCCACTTTGTTAAAATTTTAAAGCTTCCTGGTTGAATTAAGCACAATCAAATAGATTTTGCTCAAGTTTATAAGGAAGGGGGGAAGAGATGTGCAGGAAGGAATCTCTTTCAGTACCTAAAGAACAAGAAGTTTCAGCACATTTTAAAAGACAACTGTGTACTGGAAATACAGTAAACAAGCAATTTCTTCTTTTAATACACCAAAAATAGTGAGCTAGTCTCTCAATTTTCTCGTTAATAATGAATACTATAACATAGTTTCCCAAATTAGAGGGCTACCTTCAGTTCTTCTGTGCACAGGTAAATGAGGCTGCAGTGGAGACAGCAGGTTATCCAGGAGATTAAGTAAACTTTCTAAAACACCACTGTTGCTAAGCGATCTTTGGCCAATGCAAGAAAGCAACATGAAGACCCTAAAAATAAAAATTACATATTTAAGATTTTACTTCTTTTTCGGAACCAGAAACATCCCTTATAGAACAATATATCCCCAGGATTTCATCTGACACACAAGCAGATTGCTACACACAGCAGTGCTGTGGCCAGGCAAGTGAACTGGTTTTCGTGTTCTATTGTTGTAAGGATAATGCAGTATTTGAGGGTGAACATTTTCTCTTTCACCCTCATGAGGTCAGCAGAGCATTCTACTTCGTACATCTGAAATAAGACCTCATCTGTTTTATTTCCTATTACATATGGTATACTAAATAGCAGGGATAGAGAATTAAATCCGTGTATTCTTATAACCTTGAATTAATTAATTTTAAAAAATAATAAAGACATAAATGTTGCTGTCTAAAGAAGGCAGAAAACCACAGAAGAGCAAATATGTTTGATTAAAGTAAAAGGTTAATGTTTAGAATATCAAAGACGTCAATCAATAATCTGAAATAATCAACATATCTAACACTGAATGCTCAACTCTACACTTGTTTGCTCTCATCTCAGAGAAATCTTTTGTAATAAATGCTAATAGTGTGCTTTCCAGTCTCAATCCTACTTCCAAATGCATTAGAAGAGCAGCTCTATGATGAGGGTGCATTTAAGTCTGACAAAGGAGAAAGCAATTTTTAACACTGGGGAGCAATCCTGCCAGGTACGTGAAGATCTCCAAGCAAGGAAAAATAGCAACTTACTGTGTTGCAAGCACCTAATAGGTGCAATAAATAACGGCAATCAGACATTTGCAGTGCTTTTTTGGGACTATTTCTTACATCAACAGAAGAGATGGATAAGTACCTTTCAGCCATATTTTGTCAATTCCAACGTTATGAACAATGGAATTATTTAAAGTGATCCACAGGTAATATATCAGTATAGACTTACACCTTACCTGTCTTGTGGGAATATGAGAAGTTGCTCAGAATTGTATAACTCCTGCAGTACATTTGAGAGAAACTGACCCCACCATCTTTCTCCTCCACAGAGCTGAACAAGCAGAAGGCCAGTATGCAATCGTATCTTTGGGGTTCCACTGATACACAGGTGTTTAAATAATTCTTCACAAGCTTGAGCATGAAAAGTACTTTGCAGAACCACAGGAACAGAGTGCCCTTTTACAAAAAGAGAACAAGCAACTATGTTTAACGAGGTAATGGCTTGAAAATATAGGAGGAAAAAGTCTGCAGGAAGTTTTTAAAACTATTATGATTAGACTAATTGGCACAGGGGGGAAGGAGGAGGGAACATATGGGGAGATGGCAATATGCAGGTAACCTATAAAGACAAGGCCATTTGGTCAAAACAAGATGAACTTCATGTCAGTGCAAATGCCCCCATGGAATCTACACAAGGGAAAAATCAGACCATCATTATGCTTAAGAACAAACTGACACAGAAAATTATAACACAGACACACCTATTTATCAATAGAACAGTTTTCTGTTTTTTCCCTTTTTTTAAAAAAATTGGACAAACAGACAAACAAAAACCACAAAAAAAACCCACCACCACAATGTGCTGGTTTAGACCCTGCCGGGACCCGAGACCAGGTTGCCGCTGCCTCTCCGCCACCCTCGGACGGGGACAGGACAGGGAGTAAAACACAAACCCCGGGGCTGAGATAAGGAAGATTTAATCCAACGGTGTAACAACAACAACAACTCGAACAACAACAATAACAACAGCAGTGATACCAATGTACCGAACAAGAGCTGTATCGCACGGACACAGCACGAGGGACAGACCCGGACAAAAGCTGCTCCTGCACTGCCCGGGCACCCGGACATGACATCAGCGTGGGATGGAATAGCCTGGCTGTAGCTCCCTCCCGACTGCTGGGGAAAATTAACCCCAGCCTAGCCCAACCAGGACACTCTCCAACTCAGACTTTTCAATGGCAAGTTTAGGAAATAAAAGTCTTTACTGAATATTAAAAATCATGAACTGAGTAGAGATACTGGGTTTATGACTTCCCCCCCCCCCCGCCCCCAACAGAAGCAATTTCTGCTTCCCCTCCCCACTTCTAACTGTATAATCCATCCCTAGTATTGCACAGGCTTGGATGCTCACATATCCTTCCACAGGCTGATTCTAGCTATGAAAACGACAAGAGTAATTCTGCCTGGGCAGTCTTTCATTACTTCAGCAAACTGAATCAGCCCACAGAAGGATCAGATGAGTTATCTGAACAAAGAAATACGCAGCCAGGTCCAGAGAAAAGGGAGAAGGATCTCAACCTCTTCTCCTATCCTTTTTGGGAGCTTGAAGTCGTTAGGTCAGCTTGGTGCCACTGGTGAAACTTACAGTGTGTGTTATCAGCGACTAAAATCATAGTAAAACATATCTGAACATAGTTTAAAAGCTTTATACTGGGAAAGTACAGATCAAGACATAGAAATGCTTGCAAACTGTTTGTATAAACATGACAAAAATATTAAACCTCAAAAAAATACTAACCATTGGAAGAATGAAGCAAACTAAGCAAAGTATCCAGTAAGTATCTAATAATGGTGCGTAACTGTTCTGTGGATGACATCTGAATCAACTCTTTTGCATCGGATTGCTCCTTCAGTGCTTTCCTGCTTGCACCTAAAGCTACTTTGAGCCTCTGAACAGCATGGTGAGCCAAGTTGAGTTGAAGCTGTAGCTGAATGCAGTCCTGGTAAGCAGAAAATACTCTGCTATCTTCTTCCACTGCCTTGTCTGGCTTTCGTAAAAAGTACTGGGCATTGTTAGCACTATTGAGTGGCGGCAGGTCAATACTCTGCAGAAGGATTTCTAACCGATGACAGGCTAAATTGTACCTGAAGGGAAACATTCCAACACACAATTCAATAGACATTAGCAAAGGGCAATACATTTGACAGTCACCCTGCCAGAAGACAACTTCTGGTCCATTTTGAAAGCACAATTAAAACAGATATTTGAAAAAAATACAGTGTAGTCTTTGTTACTGCTACTCACTGTAACAACTCTACAACAAAGGCAGAGGTTTCTTTAGTCTGAAGAGTATCATGGAAAGAAAAAAACCCATCTACATTATGACATTCCAGTGTTTTAAGTTAAAATAACTAGTAAGTAAGTGTTTTTCTTCTAACCTGCACTGTATATCTTCTTGCAATGCAATCATCATTGCCAAATGTTGGTCAATTTCTGGCTGACTGGCAGCTTCACCTTCTCCTCTGAGGGGATCATGCATTAGTTTCAGCTCATTTTCAAAGGGCAAGATATAGGTATGGCCATAATAAAATCCTAATGGGATTTTTGCTCTGGCATTTGTGCTACCATATCGACCAATAACAGTGATCTGAAAGAGAACACAACTATACTGTAACACAACTGTATCAAAACAGGCAAAATAAACACCAAGTCAAAAATGCGTTAAAAAATGTATAGCCAACTAGAGTTTGGTCTGAAGAAAATTTCACAGAAAGTTCACATACAAACAGTGACCAAGAGTTGAAAAGATAGAGTATGCAGTGTATCTCCTCTTACCTTCATAAATCTGCAAACTGGGGGTGGCAACAAGTCATGTAAAATAAGTGAATGTGTGCTAATATCAGTAGCTACTACTAGTCGTCTTCCATCCACTTCTTCTCCTAACGTCCAGATGTCAATTGACAAAGAAGCCAAATCTCCACAAGTGGGAATCAATACATCCGTCAGCAAAATAGGTCTTCCAAAATCTAAGGTCACAAATCTTCTTGCTCCTAGGGGAAAAACACAGGATTGCCTAAAATACCAGTGCATGCTAACTGGTGAAGAGATGCTACTTCTCAAATGATAAAGCTATTGTTTGTGTGTTGTTCAAAAGGTGTATATTTGAGAAACACATCATAGAAACAGAATCTCTCACTACAGCTTGCACCCTTTGAAGAAAAAATTTCAGCTTCAACTTAATCTATGTTGTTAACGCTTTTTATGCATCATTTCAGAAAAGGTGCTCTGTCCAGAGACCCAACATATTCACCCAGCCCCCAGAATTTTTCAGCTTTATAAACATCAATGAATGCTGGGGCTTAAGTTTCTTAGCCACAAGTCTCACTTGGCTTTCCAAGAAAAAAAATAAAATATATTTCTCAGTTAGCATTTCTGTTGTATCTGGAAGTTTAAGATCCTGAAATATATTCCACTTCTTTTAAAAAAAAATGTGTCAAAATTATTATTATGAACTCTGGTTTTACCTGAGTGCATTCGCTCTATAATAATTGACTGATGAGGTGGAGGTTGAAGAAAATGTGAGGCGTGAGATATTGCAAGAGCAAGGCCAGATCCAAGAGGATTCTGAGGAGCAGAAAAACATCAGTACAAGTAAGTCATTAAAATCTAGGCATTTATAATAAGCTGTTATTTACAAAAGACTGTACAAAAACCTCTCGTGATTTAGAGACGTACAATTTTGACAACACCTCACTACACTTAGATTTGAGCATGAACCATCAAAATATATTAGCTAGTAAGTTCAAAGGGTTAATAACTCCTTATATAGTTAAGCTAGCTCCAATTAAACCATTTGAGGCACTATAACAACTCTATCTCGCCTTTCATAAGTCTTCCTTTTCACATGGTCTAAATTCAGTGATATAGTTTTCACATCTCATCAAAGTAAACAGATATTTACTACCACTCAAGTACAAATTAGATTCTGGTAAGGCTTACAGAATCTTGTTTCTATAAGAAAAACAAACAGAAATAATTACCGTTCTACACTTGCTTGTATTTTTGTTATGTGCTGCAAGGTTGACTGTTGGAGGATCAATGACTGAACCAGGGAAAAGCTGAGCAAGCTCTGCATTAATAACAGCAGAAACTGCTTCATTAGGTGGAGTCAAAGGTGGAGTCATGAATAGAGGAGTTGTTTTTGGTGTGGGTGGAATGACATCTGAAGGATGGATGAAGAACCCTGGGGCTGCTACTGGATTAGAAGGCACAGAGTTGTGAACAGGACCAACTGCTGATGCTGCTGCTGCTGCCGCTGCTGTTGTCTGATGCAGTTTTGCTTCCAGCTTAGCTTTCTGTGGGGAAAATGAAAGCAGTGTATGTAGCAGATAATACTGTTTGTGAACACAGTAGTAGGATTGCACTACAAGTTCAACTTTTATTATAAAATTAGATTCAATTAATTCAAGCTACCTACAAGATAGAGTTTTACATCTAGCATGCCTAGGCTAAAAAATGAAACTGTATCCAATCTGACCTCACTTGCTGAGAAAAATTAGTAATTAAGTAATTGATCGGAGGGAGCAGTCAAAAATAATAAAAAAACCTAAAACTGAACAGGAAAGTACACAGCCAAGCTTCATACTGACAATGGCTTCATGACTGGGACTTCCCTATGTCAGCAATTGTGCTTTTCATTTCAGTGGGCTTTTTCAATTTCAGACTGATATATATTAAGACTTAGTGCTGATTACAAACTCCCAACCCATCCTCAAAATACACAAAAAACAAGTCTGGAAGATCAAAGCAGCACGAGAGACACTCTCAGCATTTTGCTTAATAAGAGTGAGCCTCAGTCAAGAGCTGTTCCTTTGTCAAATACACTATGGAGGGAAAAAATAAATTATTTTTTTTTTAAAAAAAAGGTGACTAGCTCTACAACTACTTTCTCAGCTTTTGAAGTTTAGAGACAGCATTAAAAAATAGCCAAATAGCCTCCAACCTGTTGCTGAAGCTTCAAAAGCTGCTGCTGTTTCTCTTGCAGCACCTGGAGCTGTTGCTCGGCTGAGGCCATTGCATGAGAGAGAGACTGCAAAGCTACCTGGGCTGCTGAACTCAGTGCTGTCGAGGCTTCCCCAACCGTTCCAGAAGAGAGGCCACCAACTGCTGGGGTAACCCCAAAGGTACTCACTGGCATGAAACACACAAACAAAAAACCAAAAACATGTATGTAGAAAAGAAATTATAAAACACACCTTTAATTTAATTCCTTACTAATTGTTACAAGCAACGTAGAAACAAGAGAATAACTCCTTTTACCCAGTTCTCACTAGAAAGCAACATCAGCTTGAATTACTAAGTATATGGTTTCACGCATCACACATGCAACATTTTCATTACAGAAGAGCCACCTAATGCCCTGGAAATTTTTTGCCACGCAAGGCTGCAAGGTAAAGACGCAAGCTTGGATGTTATGCTCTCTGATAGAAATAAACTGATTCCAGTTCATAAATTTGGAATCCAGTTTGTTTGTTAAGCTCTAAGTTTAACTTCACATATAGTAACTATTTAAAAAAAAAACAAACAACAAACACAACAAAACCTAACCAAAACATTTCGATACTTACAAAGCGACAGGCAATAAGTTTGTCAAACAGTGCTCACTATGTCCAATTAAAAATATCACTTTGTGGAACTATGCTAAGTAGAAAAAAAAAGAAAAATTGTATATACCAGTAAACGTACTTGCATCGTCCCTTTCTATTCTAGTTCCATCACTTGTTGAAACACAGGTAAAGTGCAGAGGTTCGACTTCCAGAAGTCCAGTAAGGGAAGTAAAACTACCTTCAGCAGCTGCACAGCTACTTATTTTCCCATTTCCTGAAAGAGAAATAAATATCTGCACAATCAGCTAACTTAGCAACCTCTCAAGTCATGAAAAGTCGAAAGGGACAACTAAATATAATACACATACTTTGTTACTTCACGTTGTGGAACACCTTAACACTATAACATCCACAATATAAATGAAAGTATATTTTAAAATGGATATAACGCTGCCAAATCCGAACATAGTATCTTAACAAGTCAAACTAGCAAATGTGACAACAGATGCATAGCGCAACCATCTCAATTCCAGAAATAAATTATATATGAATGCTCTATTCTTTGTACACCGTGAGAAAATTTGTTAACACACATTGATGTTACTGGAAAGGAAGAGAAAGAAAACAACAGACTAACTAAGGTCATATACCAAGTTAGCATAAAAACTAGACTATTATTCAATATACTGACTGATTCACAGTGTTGTATGGAGGGAAGGATGGGAATGAGATGGACAAGAGCATACAAGAACAGGAAAAAAGTCACTATGACTGATGAATATGCTTGCTACGAAAAGAATTTCCTGACAGGTAAAAATTGTCTCATTCTTAGGACATTCCATGGCCTAAAAAATCACTTATGAACTAACCTGAGAAGGCAGATACAAAAATGCTTTTAAGGTATCTTAGTACCTCCGAATCAGAAAAAATATCCCATTAGATCTGTAATATTTAAGTAGCAAAGTGCCATATGGCAGCTTCCCAATTTCTGAAAAATCCATTTAGGTTTCTCTACCTTTGAGATGATTGCTATTCTAAATGAATATCAACATATATCAAGGAAGCTGCTCAACAGAAGTGACAGATGCTTCCTAGATGACTAACTCAGGGAATGATAGTAGCCTTTCTGTTTAATCTCTAGCCTTTTCTACGATCTTCTACAGAATAAGAAAAGCACAGATTCCACAAAGAGGCTTTTTTTCTTGTCCTCAGGGCTATGGGAAATGTAAGAGACCTCATGAAGCAAGAGAATATCTTGAACATCATTACGTACAGCTATGAAACAGATGGGAAGTATAAAATCACATCCTCACTAAAGGAAAACAGTGTAACAGAAAGAACCACCAATTCTTCCACAATAGATTACTGTTATACATACATACCTGATAGAACATCAGACAAATCAATTTCATCTGACTGTACTCCAATGCTGCTGTTGTATACATTTTTACAAGAAGAGCCACTTATTTCCAGATCAAACAGAACTGGATCAAAAGGCGAACTATATAATCCATATCTGCAAATGGAATAAGACAAACAGAACTATTCAAACAATAAGAATTTGTGTAAAATTATTTACAGAAAAAAAGGTCAAGTATTTCATCATCAGAATTTATTACTTTTCAAACTACTCTTTTCATTTGATTGACATCTTAGAAATTACCATTTACTTATATTTCATTAAAGTCATTTATTAGGTGACCTTTTCAAACACCATATGATGCTAAATAAGTAACTCTTTGTTACTAAAGAGGTCTGAATATCTAATACTGTCCTGGAAACATGACACAATCACACCCAGACATGGAAACTAGAACTACAAGCCTTAAGACAATTAGCCACAGCAATGGTAAACCAGACATTTATCTGAAGTCAGTAAAAACACAGTAGTGTTTTCCAAAACAGCAAAAGAAATTCCACCTTGGCTTGTTCTTCCAGCTGAAGTAAGAAGAAAAAAGGAAATGCTGCTAGGGATAACAATCAATACTTGCCAGTACTTTAAATATCTCAACAGAAGAAAAATCTCATTACTCTTAATCTGGCAGTACTGCAGGGGAAAAAAATAACACAATCACTCAGGTAACAAGCTGGTCCTGAATCAATTAGAGTTTTATGTGCCAAGAAAAATTCAAAGTAATAACAAAATGAGTGGGATTTTTTTTTTTTTTTTTAAAAACCAATGCCTACTACCAGCCACTGACAAGAGAAAAAATGCAAACCAGGCCAAATTATTAAGCAGAAGTAGAAGGAAAGAATGTATCTGTGAAGGTACAAAAGTGAAAACCACGTAACACTTCACGCTTTGACTACTGGCAAGAGTCAGAACAAATATGAAATATTTCCATGAACGCACCAGCAGCGTCAGGAAGTTCCTCCATCCCCTCTTCCCTCTGTCTCCGAGCAGCTTCCCTCCGTTCTTTGCTAGGTTAGGAAAGCCCCCAACAGGTGATGCTGAGAAGGCCAGAGTATTTACATGTTTTTTTTGATTAAGTAGACACAAAAAGATAAATGTCTACATGAATACTATACCACCAGCAACCAGGCTGAACAGGTTCTAGTCTCCTCTTAATATTAAAATGCTTCTCTGTTGGCTGGGCTCAATTCTTTTTGCCACACAATACTAAGACTGTAACCAGTCAGAAAAAGACACTACACAAATGGGCAATAATTGCTACTGATCTTAAAAAAAAAAAAAAGGGGGGGGTGGGGAGGGGGCAGGGAACAAGAAAACTGAGATTTACAGATCACCCCATTCAACCTACATTCCCCAACCAAGTTACTTACAAGCACCTACAAGGAAGCAAATTTAAGATGACAACTTTATACTAAGAGCAATGCCTATTAGATTAATATAGGTTGCTCTCTGCAAGCATGTACTACACAGAAACAGTGCAGACAGCACATCTAGCAAGACCGACATGTTTGCTGCATGACTTTTTCATAAACAAAGCAAGACAACATGCTACTGCAAAGTGGTTACTAAAAAAACACAAAAATGCTCCCACAAAATTCATGGCCTGTTTTAGATCTTAGATTTACAAACTCAATAAATTAGGTCAGCTCAACATTAACAATGATTATGTGGATGATTTAAGTGAAGACTTTGATTTAAGAGATAAAAACTAAAAAGGGGTAAACGAGCTTTGTAGAATAGGATCAGAATTTGAATGTATTGCAGCCAGTTAAGTATATTCTGACCAACCCAGATTTATTTCAGTAAGCATAGCACTTTTTACTGGTCCTTCAGCAGAAGGGATCAGGTTCACAGTTCTAAGCTGCATTAGCAACACTCTTCAGAAAAGGATATAGAAGTTACACCAAGGAAAAGCAAAGAATAAATCAACAATGTCACATAAAAAACCCCATCCTGACCTAGGTGTTCCTGCTCTGGCAGAGGGATTGGACTAGATGATCTCTTGAGGTCCCTTCCAATCCCTAACATTCTGTGATTCATCTGTGCAGTAATGAATATAAACTATGTGAAATACCTCTTTCGCTTCACTCAGCAGAGAACTCAACCGGAATAACATTCACAATTTTGCGTACCACAATCCAAGGAAGATCAGGACCAAAGAAAAGAGCTCAAGGAAATGCTTTAAGAATGACTACAGATCTGGAGAACACGATCAAGATACAAATTGCCTCCAGACATACAAAATTTGTTAAGAATGAAATAATCTACTTTTTATTGCCAAGGATAGGACAACAAACATTAAAAGGCTTTAGTTGCAGCAGGAGATAATTCAGATTAGACATAAGCAGGAGACAGTTCAACTATTAATAATAATTAAGCCATGCATTAGCTTACAATATTTAGAATAATTAAGTTCCACTACTACTTTTATCAAGTGCTTTCAAGAACAGACTGGAGAAATTTGTGAGGTTTGCTAGAGACAAACCAAGATGCTTTGTTGTAGGACAGCCTAAAATACCATCTGAAATTCTTTTTTGTTGCTCTCTAAACTGCAAGTCATGTAACACACCCATGTGGCCTTATCCTTGCAAGTTTTACTTGCTTTACTGCGGCACATGACAGTAAAATGAGTACTACACTGCCTTTAGACAACATAGAATGTTCAGATCCTTTAAGTATACATCTGCTTTTACTTGATTACCAAATGTTAGCCTATTGTACCTGAGAACAATGACAAAAAAAGTAAAAAAATACTACAAACTCTGAAACACAAATACCATGAATTATGACTCCTGAAGAGGAAAAGGAAAAAAAAAATAAAGCAATGGCTGCTTTCTAATTTGTTTGTTTTTTTTTTTTTTTTAAAAAAAAAGAATACTGATCTTCTACATTAAAAAAAAAAAAAAAAGAAATTACAGTATTCTCTTGATCTGTAGATATAATTCTGCAAATTCAGCAAGTTCTGTCTCAATTACTAAACTAAGTCAAGAAATAGCCATTCCTTGCTAGAGAAAGAGCTATAGTAATCAAATATGGGATTAGACAGATGTGTCTGTTGCTATTTTTACCCTGTGAAGATACTGAGTTAAAAGAAAAAGAAAACGGGAATTTAGTGCTAAGAAGAAAATCAGTAAAACACCATCTAGAAACATTAAGAAAACAGAAGCTTGAAGGATCCCAAGAACAGGGGCTCACTCCAGAAAGCCTCCCTTGAGATGTAGACAACTACACGCACCACTAAGTTATCCGAAATGTCGCACGTGTCAAACTCAAAAGTGGGCAACTGAAAAGGCAAAAATCTTCTATTTCAGACACTCTGTTTAAGGGAGGTACTTGGAAATAATCCAGTCCTACAGAAAGGTGCTATTCTCATGTCAAGTGGAATTTCCATGGTTTTCTCCTCCATTTGGTTTCTAACAAAAATTCAACACGAAAACATAGAACCTTTTTTTTTTTTTTTCCCAATTAGCTTTGTGTATCTTTCAAAATTCTTCATTATCCAGTCACCATTTCTATGGCTGGGATAAATCTTCTAATCAACTGCAAGGATTACAGATGGTGAAATAAAATAACTGAGAAGAAGAACGTAGTAAAGAGTACAATAAGGATCCAAGTATAACACCAGAGAACAAGTTTTTATCATGTATTTTGGGATTACAGTCCTTTAAAAAAAACAACAAATAAATAACTCCCCTCCCTCCAAACCTAGCTTACTTAATTTTCAATTTGATCTGAAGATTCTGAACTAACCTCTACCAAACCTCTTCTACCTTGATCTTGCTTGACTTGGAGGAAAACTGTTTGCCCACTAATCACAATTCAAAGAGCTGTCTAACAGCAGCATGTAGATGTTTGGAACATGCTTTAGTGGGCATGGTGGTGTTGGGTTGGTGGTTGGACTTGATGGAGGTCCTTTCCAACTTTAATGATTCTATGACTCTGATTCCATCATCATAATATGGCTTTGGAAACTGCTATGAAACTGAACCACCAGAGTTTTCCTGTAGGTATCATGTAAATCCAACGTTAAATGGCCAGTCAGTTGAATATGTAAAAGATGCAACATCACAGCCTGAAACTACATGGATATACGATTTATAAGAACCTGCATTCCAAGTGAATTACTCCAGGTCTCTTCACTTAGAATCTGGCCTTCAGTAGCAACACATTAAATATATGGTCAGCTTACAGAGACACTACAATTTTGTACAGCATTATGCAGAACTGAAACTATTCAGTATATTTGATTCCCTTCCATACTCAAAATAGGACAGGCTTTGTTAATCTTACACTAAAAATCATAAATTGTAACTTAAGGATTACAGAGACTTCAAACATTACACACACATTTGCTGACTTAAAGTGCACTGTAAATTGCAAGACAGCAATTAAACTCACCTTAACTTTGCACAAGTCAAAACTATTTTCCAGAGCTGTATCAAATGAATCCTTGCTCAAACAAATATGGCAAAATGCATCTTTTTTTTTTGAACACCCAACCTTTTTCAGAATGCCAAAGGATGGCATTAGACAGTTTGTATGTTTGTTTATTAAGCTTACAATAACCACATTTCTTAGTACCTTGTTTGAAGCAGTGCTTCCATAGGTGTTAGGCGATCCTGCAACTGTCGGGACACAGCAGTTAGCAATGATGCACAAGCTGTACTACATCCTGCCAAATCTTCATCCTTGACATAGTTCAGCAATACAAAATACCAATACACAGATCCTGCATTTTAAAAAAAAAATTCAGGCAAAACATGATGTGAACTTTCCACCCAGCATACTTTGAAGCCTAATCAATGAAAGTGATAAATGAAGTATCTAATGGTTACTGAATACAGACTAGAAAGCCTTCTCCCTCTCACCTTTTTTTGAGTTATTTCAATTTGGTATCATTCTGTAATCAGTAGTTTCTACAAGTACTTCAGATTCTCTTACCAGCTAATTTGTAATCGAAGAACAAAAAGTTCCCAAGAGACAGCTTTGCACATACTTGTTTCACTGCTTCTGCCAACTGCTTCTACTACGCACAACAATCAAAATGCTCTTGATACACTAAGGTGCTAGGCTAGGGTTCCAGTCCCTTCAGAGTCAAGCTTTGTTCTATATTCAATTCTTCCTCTCCCCTTATTCTCAGATTTTGGCTGCTGTCTCCTTATTCTGTATTTGCTGAAGGCACTCTTTCATTACAGATCAGTTCTAGGAGCAGAGTGCAGTGGTTCTGTATGGAAACACAAACTTCAGCTTCCTCATCCTCTTCTCTCTGTGCATTCCATAACCCCAATACAACTGTGTTACATGTTTCTACCTGGGTGATAGCACACCAAGCATTTTGGACTGCATACTAATTTTCCTGCAAGACCCCTTGGTGATGTCAAGCTAGATGCAATTCAACAATGTCATACTGTTAAAAACAGAAAGCAGGCCTTGCCACCCCAAACATGAGTGCTTGAACGTATCTCCCCATTCTATCTGGCACTCAAAAGGCTTCAGCAAGGTGCTAAGATATCATTACTCTGCAATGCAGATGAGGAACGAATTTAATTTAGTTAAAAAATTCCTTTTGGTGCAGAAGCAACAGAAGTGGATTGCTAGTCAAACATCATTTGGATAGCCAGGATCCCTGGAATAAATCTCCTAATTTTAAGAATTAACAGCCAATCTTGGCTCTCACTTATGTCAACACAATATGTGATTGCTCAACACCTTTGAGAATGCTTGAAAAACTTACTTAAGCTCTCTCAATGTCAGTGCCTTAGCACTCCATTTTAAGCAAGCTAATTTGCTTAAAATTCCATCATCTACAAATGCATACTTCATACTTGGATACCACCTGACCAGACAACTTCAAGAAGCAGTTTGTACTAAGTGAACAATTACCTAATTCTTATTTCATAAGAGAGTACAACAAAACATGCCAAACAACAAGTGTACTGTGTGTTTTTATGAGAACAAACATTGCATACATACCACCTGTTGCAGCAGCAGGCAAAAGAGGCATATTGTCAAGTAAAGCTTTTAGAAGAACTGATCCAAACCCCTGCTGAGTCGGGTCACATCTGCCATTGCTACAAAGCAACACAGACACTTTAATGTTTAATGAAGTTAAGAACAAAAGATAAAATCTCTTGCAGAAGAAGTTGAAAGACGGATGTTCCTTGCAGTCATACCCTAACACATTTTTCCTCAACGGAAGATCTTCCAGATCTTGTTGCTTTATAAATTCAACGTTAAAGAACAACACACACATATATGCAATTCAGACTGCATGCAAACCCCCCAAATATATATAAACTAGAAATATATAAAAATAAATATATGTAAGTAATTAGCACTGACCTGATGCATAGTGCAAGAAATCGTGCACACTTGTGAGCTATGCTCCGCCCAGCTTCAAAGAAGCAAACACGTATTATATCAGAGACACATTTACGTGTTTTAGAAAGCAAGCTGTCATTTCCTTCCTTTGAGCTGTAAAAACAAGTTGCATACTTTAGAGCATCACATAAAACTTCCTTGTTTTAACAGAGCTGATATTGACAATTAGCCATGCTAATTTAGACACACTTCCTCTCTTACCTGCCAGGCCCATTTGAATACACTCCTGCCAGCCAACAAAGCGTGTCTAGTACAAGACTCTGAGCATGTTCTGTAGTCAGACCATCATCTACCTTCTTGCAAAGAGTGGTAAGCAGCTTCTCATGGAACTCTGAAAACTGTAACATGGCACACCGTTGAACTCTAGGGAGAAGGGAAGGGAAATAAAAACCAGAATTACTCAATATTGCCATTCTTCCAGTAAAGTGTCCCTCCAGCTTTGTATCTGTCTCAGGAGCGGTGAAAAAAGGATGCCTAAGTGAGAAAAACTAATACACAAGCATACATGACACTTTCAGTGCACGTATTCCCAATCTTCCTGTTTTCTGCTCACAGAACTTCTTAAATTACTGTCTATTTAGTAACCTTCAGGGATTTTTTTTTTTCCCCTATTAACTTGTCGAGTAACTTCTAAACCAGCTTTCATCATCTACAAAACTCTTTGGCAACCATTTGCACATACCTCTTTGCAGCCTCTTTAAGCCCATTACAGCCAGTGCCACCTGGGTAGGGTGGCAGTTGGTAACATAACTACATTATTCGTATTTAGGTCTGTAGTAACAATCCAGAGACTTGAACCAGGTTTTTGGGTAACAATTTGTTCGTGAAATTTGATTCTAAGCTTTTTGACAAATAATATACTCTCTGCTGTAGAAAACAAGACAACATGTGGAAACAGGAAGGAAAGATGCTTCCTTTAAAAAAAAATATCTGTCCAAGTCATTTATCTAATTTACCAAGAAAAACTTACATTTATCTTTTCAAGTCAGATAATCACTCAACATACAATTTCGTGTATGGTGTTATTCTACCACAGCCTGCACAGCACAGTGCCCCCAAATTCACAACTTACAGAATTTTCCGTACAAAATACTTCTATGAAACGACAACTTGAAGCAGTGGTTTGACCTAAGCTATATTGAAAACTAAGTATTTCATGTGAAGTGTAACTAAAGTTAATATTTTTGAGAATTAAAAGAAATTTACTAACCTTTCCTTTGAAACGGAAGTTTTTTTAAATCTTCGAATCGTTACAGAGACTTCTTGAAGTAAGTCACAGCCTCTCAGATTATCTGATTTTCTTGAAGAATTAGTGGCTTCAATTTTGGTAGATGGCTTTTCCTGATTTTTTTTTTTTTTTTTTTTTGGAGGGGGGAAAAAAAAAATTAATAAATCACAGTTTTTGACGGCTTCATTTGTATACCTTGTTCAGTGAAATGTATCCAGTTCAGTAAAATATCTGTTAACAATGTTCCATAATATATTATGTTTTAATCATTCTAATACTGTGTGCAAGATGTACATCATATCATCCAAGCTACAACAATCCAGAGTAACACACACACACACACACACACACAAAAATCTTAGTAAGAAGATGAGGTGTATCACCTACTGAAAACACCCGTGGAAACAGAAGTTTCAAAAACAGGTGCTCAGAATGGGAAAGTGGGAGAACAGACCTTTTCAACCAAATTTGCACAGAAGAAAGATCTTAGAGATGTTGAACTCTGATCCTTGAAGGTGTTAAACACAGTGTAAACTCTTAAGAAAGTAACTTTTAATGGATCTTAATTCTCTTTAACAGCTGTTTCATTTTCGGATTACATAAATCACACCGACTCTACAAACTTTAACAGATGTCTTTCTTGCCTATTCATTACCTTGCCTGCTGCAACTTTTGCCAACAATGAAGCAAGGGAATGGCCCTTGTTAGTCTGAGGTTTTAGAGATGGTATTCTAACAACTGGTCTAATTCCACCATTGCAGATTTCTTCTGTTCCTCTGTCATTCACTGCTTTAACATGAATTAAAAATGAGCGGTACTTGCCACCAGCCATGCCTAAAAGTGAGGAAAAAAGAAAAAAGGGGGGACATGGGGAATTTATATCGTTTCCTAGGGCAAGTTGTAAACACATTTCAACTTCACAGATATAGTGTACAAGCAGAGCTCAACTACACTAATTACAGTACTTAGCAGCAGTTTGAAAAGGTAACTCACTATTGTGTTATGCAGCAAAATTTGTCAATGTGGAAATAAATACAAACCAAAGTCTGACTACAGAAGTACAAGACACTTCAGTCAAGCAGACTTCATGTGAATAGCATAATAAACTGGTTTACCTTTAACAAGCTTTGGACTTGTTAGTGTCAACATTCCAGCATGTCCAGATAGATCAAGTCCAGTAGCCAGCCATACTGGACCGCAAAGTATATCCTCCTTGTGTTCCTCCAGAAACGGACACAATCTAAGACCTTAAAAAACAGAAGTAATATGGACCTGAATTACTCATAATTAAGTCACAAAATCTAATCCTTTGCATGGGTTAAAAATACACCAAAATCTAATCCTTTGCATGGGTTAAAAATACACCATGTCGAACTCTGATTACTAAATACATACACATTCTACATTGAAAAACTAACAATTACTTGAGGTTCACTCTTAGCCATTTTCCAGTGAAATCAATAAAGGTAAGTGACAGTTTTCAAAGCATTTTCAGTTATATTATATGGATAATGTAGACATGGTTTGGTGGTCAATTGGCAGTGTTAGATTAATGGTTGGACTTGATGATCTTAGAGGTCTCTTCCGACCAAGGCTCTTCTATAATTCTATGTTGATTGGCTCATCAGATCCAGAAAATACACAACTGATAAAACTCTCACTGCACTGGGTCTTTTGCAGAACACACACACACACGACTAATTTATTTCTCCTGTGGTATACTGAAATGATTGAAATTACCATTCACTCATCTTCTGCTTCTTTCTCAGCATGAAAAACCTACTTCCAGCACTTTTTCTTTTATCACCGCTTTGATTCCCCCCCACCCCAATCCTTTGCAACACCTTTCTTGGAGTCATAGACTCGTAGAATGGTTTGAGTTGTAAGGGACCTTTAAAGCCATGCTCTAGATAAGCCTGATCATATAAAAGGAAAGAAGGTGTAAAGTGAGACTGTTGAAAGGACCAAGAAAAAGAAACACAGTTCTGGAACTGACTCACTCCAACTATCAATTTTTAGTCTGTAGTTCTCCTCATTCAGATCCAATCTGACTGCCTTTCAGAGTCTCTCTAACAGACTGTGTGAAGAGTACTGGTTAACAAGAAAGGTTATAAAAACAGGCACAGGAAGTCTGATATAGCTGAAAATTAACATGGCTAGTCATTGATTCTTTACCAGATGTTTATTTTTCTTGGTTTACAGCAGCGATCTCTACAAAAGCCAGGTATGCAAAGAAAAATTCTATTAAAACTAGGTCTGGAAACCAAGTAAAATACTGCTAGAACAGGATAAGCGTTTGTTAGAAGAGTGCCATATCAGTCTACTTTATTTTTAAATTCAAATAAATACTAATCTTCTTTTAAGTACCAAAACTCTCCAGTAGTTTTTCTATTTATGGTGTGCTTATGTTAAACTTTCAACTTCTACAGTAAAAAGACCAGTGAGAGAGGCAACGTTGAAAAGGGCTGAGAAATCAGTATATTTTAAATGGATGAAAAACTTTTGCAGAGAATTTCCAGTATATTTAAAAAAGAAAAAAGCAAGCTCATATTTTAAACAAGGTATAACAAGATAAATAAAACTTACATTGTGGTTCCTCTACATCCATATACTGCATTTCTTCATTGAATTCAGCCAGTCCTGGTTTTCCATTTCTCTCCACTTCAATATTATGAGCTGGAGACAAAGGAAATGTGATCTGTCTATCTACTGCTGCTTCTGGAAATAAAAATATTAGCAAGATTTCGTAAACATTGCTTATGGCTCACAGAAAACAGATACAGTAGTTTTCATAGCAAATTTATCAGCTTTCTGCCCAAACCCCTATTTTTAATATAGGCACATTTTTCATATTCGGATGAAAACTGCATACTGCAACTGAACTTGCAGCAAATCATTAAAAAAATATTTCTTTGAATGACCTGTAAACAGCCTGCTTTGCTTTAACACTGTCCAAAATATTTTCTCCTAATAATCAACTACAGTAATTAGATAATATTATTGAAAGTTTGATAATTTAAACTGAAAATAACTGGATTGCTCCTGCTAAACATTACATAATAATTTGCTAACACTTAAGCATAGCTCTTTTTTAAATTAAATGGTTCTCATGAATCGTAGATGAAGATGACATGCAAGCAAATGAACGAGAAGCATATACAGTGAATTAACTGCCAGATCAAAAACATCAGCTCCAAACCAGACGAATTATGCCTCTGGCCTTCCCGTTATTACACACTACACATTTAACTGGTTCCAGGGTTCCTGTCGTACAAAAACCAACTGAATAAACTCTCCCCTGGAAATCTTCCTTAGGTCTCATCACCTTAAAATTTCAGTTCCTTTCTCACCCTATGGAGGGAGAGAAGGGAAGTGTGGATGGGAGTTAACTGAATTCCAGTCTGAAGATTTCATACATTTTCAAGAGCCACCAAACAATCCCAAATATCACTTTTCCCTGGGTTTAGGACATAATGGTTAATATCCAGCACAGATATAAATTATCTAGGTTTACCTTCTCTTATAATGAAAACATAAGCACCCTACTACTTCACTTAGTAGAAAATAAAGGCAAAGGTCCTTTTCCAAAACCCAAGAAACTGAAAAATGGTAGGAAACAACTGCAATGCAATAACACTTGAGAGGATGTTGGTTAGTTGAGGCTCCCCAATCTCACTGAATCGCAAAGAAAAAAGACCTCGCCAAGGTCGCCTCACAGACACTCTCACATCCCTCAGCCTTTCCAGACTGCCTGTGTATACCCTGTCCCTCCACTCCATGCTTTCTCTACCCTATCCATAACAGAAAAAAGCAAATCCCACTACATGGCATGTAAGGAAGTGAAACATCACCTTCTGGAAGAGCTCTGTCACATCTTATGTTTGGTATGCTGTACTGTAAAGCATCCACAATAAGCTCTGGCGATTTATTTCACAGCCAAATCAAATGTCTTCAAAGAAGCAACCTCATCTAGTTGAAGATGCCCCTACTCACTGCAGGGGTGTTGGACTAGATGACCTTTAAAGGTCCCATCCAACCCAAACCATTCTATGATTCTATGAATTACCTACTCATGGAACTGTTTGCTCAGCAATATTTAAAACTGAAACATTATGGAAAGTTTAGCATTTCTGCCACTGTTGTATGTTGTAGAAGTTGTATGAAAGCACGTTAATGATCATTGGTATGCCTGTATTCCTTTTTAAAATTTACAGCTCCGTTACCCTTGTTTAACTGGGGTGCTCCTACTTAGCATTTAAAGAAACAGAAAAGGAAAAAAAAAGAGCTTTTAAAACATGCTGTTCTCTGCAAGACATTTTGTATCCAGCAGCCAATTTAATAATATCCAACAGCAAGACTTCTCTGAAATACCAAGTTCCTAGAAGCTCTTAAAAAAGAGGTAGCCAGATGAAAGATAACCAATTAATGCCTCAATAAAAGGAAGCACTGCATGTAATACCTTCTATCCCTAGCAGACAGGGCAGCAGAACATGCAATGAACACTCTCACCACAGGAAAATCCCAATGGAGGCACAAACTCTTCCACATCAAAGAAGTGACTTTTCAATTTATGCTACCCCCTCACAGGTTCCCTGAGAGCTAGTAAGATGCAGCATCCAGCTAGGAGTCTTCCCAAGGCAAGAGCATTCATAACTTTGGTCTACCCTGTCAAAGCTGCAAGGAACAAAAGGTGAAATCATACTGCAGCTTTCGTGTAGTTTAGTTAACAAGCCAGACGATGAGAGAATTCCCAAGGAACCCAAGTTTTATCTACTGTCATCAAAAGAAGCCTTGCTATTTTCTCTCATTCAAGAGGCATTGGCAAATAATTTCCTTCTGTGACTTGGAATAATTTGTTATAATGTTTTAAAATACATCAAGATCTTAAAAGAGCACCATTTGTTTCATAAGTCAATCTCTAGGATGATTTACAATTGATAAAATATTCTTTTTAGTGATTGTAGGATTCAAGCAGTACAGAACAATAACTCATTTGAAACTTTGAGCTATGCACTTTTATTCATATAAAATTCAGGGTTTTGAAACTCTTTACCCATTTTGTTTCCTCAATTTACATTCAAACATGATAAGTGAAAACAAACCATGATGCTGAGAAACAGAACAAAATAGAGTAAGTAAAAACAAATTATTTACACAATTTCAAGCAATTCTTCTAATATACCTCAGAGAGAACAATGAGTTTGAGAAAATAAATAATATTCTGAAAGATATCTTAAGTTGTTTCTTACCATTGACTTTCCCTAAGCCTGGAGCTTTATTTTTCAGTAAAGTCACTTGAATCTGGGGAATGTTTGTGATGTTTGAATTCAAAACAAATTTGAAGTCCACATGTCCAACCATACAGGCTTTTGGTAGAACCAGTTCAAAGACATGCTCATCCCAGCTGTTGCTGTCAGGAAAAAAGGAGACAATGACCTAGTGTTAAGAGAAAATTCAGATCAAGCAAGCAGCATTTCCCAGTGCATTCTCCATCTATGCACACTTTCTTTAATAAAAAGAAAATCTTATTTTGCATTAGTTGATATCCACATGAATTTCTGAAGTAAAAGTCTTTAAAGCTGCAGTTAACCACATTCATTTTGTGAAGAACACATTAAAAGCCAATTGATAAGAGAGAGCAAATCAACGTTCGGATAAAAGTAGCAGTGAAGAGATTCCCTATTACCTTCATTACAGTATAGTTTCCATATTACTATGAGTTACTCATTTCTAGAAAAAAATGAATGAGGGGGGAAAAAAACCCACAACACTAAAAAAGAATCTACCAATCAGTGAAGTGTATGAAAGCATGACAGTATCTTGCAAACTCTTTATGTTGGTCTCCTCCACTGGTAAGTGTTAAGCAATGTCATTTTCCAGTGGTACAACAGCCACATCCAGGAGGTTAAATACTAGTTTTAAGTTATTTTTTTAAATACATTTGATAATTTATACAGGATGAGAAGTGCTTCTTACGAGTCGCACATTCAGATGACTGCACTGTGCAAAAAGGGTGTAGCTTTCTTCTCATGTTTTCCTTTTGAAGACAACTTTGGTTTACACTGAAAGTGTAAACTTGAGATAATAAGTACCCCTCAATGATCAGTTCCATACTTTGATACAATAAGGCTTGCAAAAAATAGTTCAAAGAGCAATTCAAATAAAATTAATCATGCATCAGTTGTCACATTTGTATAGTTTTAAAATAACTGCCCTTCCTGATCCTCTCAATTTATCAATTTTTTTTTTTTAATGTAGTAACTTTGATAGTCTGTGATTATTTAACTGTATTACTGAGAACACTAAGAAACTGAGTATGCTGCTATAAATACTGGTTAGATGTTTTTCTAACAATTAAATTATGGAAAGGTATTTTAAATCAAATAATGTGCTACACAATGAGTATTGTGCAGAAAACCATTTTAAAATAGATTAAGGATAGGTATAAGTTTACTTAATTCTTTGCATTTTTTACAGAAATAACACTGAAGGCCATGTCTCCCTCAGACAAGTATAATACACTTATAACAGATTCCAGGTACACATAATGAAATGGCACACCAGCTTTCCAGAACAAGCAACATTGAAGAGCAGTGATCTTGGGAGGAAAGACAGAAGCAAAAGATGGACAGAAGAGAGCTTGTGGTTACAATTTAAGAAGCAATAGCAAAGACTTTTCAGCTAACTGTATAAATAACTCAAGTAATTAAGATACAATGAAAATTTATCTTGTAACTCCAGGGAAAAAAACTCTGTTAGGCAATGCAACACTAAAAACTTAGAATCACTCATGCCTTTCTTCTGCGTACGTAGCCCAGTGCCAAACAGGGAGAGGTTTGGGGGTGGTTTATCATGTCTGAGTATTCCTACAGATGTCATGCAAACCATGGACTGAATGACGATCAAAGGAGCAAGCCTCCTGAAAGACTAAGTAATATTCTGCTCATTCAGTTTAAGTTAAAGATCTGGTACAAAACCAGAAATGAATAATAAACCAGTTTGTCTGTAGTAGTCTTTTGTAGTCCGTATGTTGCATACGATGCATACTGCCATACCTAATTACAGCTGTTATTTGTCTACTCCAGAAATCTATTCTTGACCAAATTCGGCAGCAGATGCCCAAAAGGAAGTTTTAAGTATCTCTCAATAGGCATGTACAGAATAATGATCCTCCATGAAGGTCTCACATTAATCCGACAGTGAAGAGATCTTCTCATACCTGTGGCAATGAACTTCACAATCAAATTCTGTGACAAGTGAAAAACTTCCCTTTAAACAGGGTTTTAATTTCTCATAGCTCTGTTTAAATGCATCCTCTTTATTCATGTGTAAAGTTTCGAAGAAGCAAAAAAAATAATTTATATCCTCATTATTGTCTCTATTTTAGCATATCCATCCTAAAATCACTTTTCTGTGATAATCTAACACAAGTTCTTTTAGCAACTTTTCTTCACCTTTGAAATGCTTTTAAATCTATAGCATCTTTCTAAAGAAGAATATACAAGACACTGTTCTAAATGAAAATATGTCATAATTTTCACAACTGCACAGTATTTTCCAACACACCTCATTCCTTTTCTAGAACATCACATCAATGATCTTCCACTACAACTGAACTTTCAGCAGCAGACCATTTCCCATAGTTTAAATACTGTAAAGCACACTAGTACCTACCTCTTCCTTCTTTCACTTACTGTCAAATGTGTCTGCATAAGACGATTACATAAAATATTTCCTATATAAATTTGAGAAAAAGCCAGGAAGCTCAGATGTCACTGTTTTATCAAAGCACATTAGGAATTAATGTACTTTACTTAAAAGGATTTATCCAATTTAACATTTCAGTTAAATTACCACTGAAGGCGAAATACCAATATTTAGATTACTCATAAGGTAAACCAGACTCTGCTTTTTCTGTTTTCTTCATTACACAGCCTTTTAAAAATAACAAAGTAGGACTAAAAGAGCATGAGTGTGATATAATGCCATTTCCTTAAATACATTTACAGGATTATCTCCTTCTATCTATTTGAGAAACAAAAGAATTACCATAGCAAATCGCATTACTCAGTCATCTAACCCTGTAATCCTGTATCTTGAGAGGAATCAGTAAAGGACCCTCAAAGAGGAGATAAAAGGAAAGGATATATTAAGGACCAACAAAATAATCCAGAAATCAAAAAGTTTCTTCCCAGCTAACTTTTAATCATGAGCTAACATTGTTTTCAATCTTAAGATTGTATATTCTACCCTATGAACAAAGGGACTGTAATTTATTCATTTTCATCAAGAGTTATTCAGCAACTGTCAAAGACTTCCAGTATTAAACCAAAACATTCAACTGTACCTCTTTACACTCCTGTTTTACCATGCAGCTGGCATAACTCTTTTCCTCTAATTAAACAAATATTCATAAACTAATGTTCCACCTATCACTTTCCAATTAACAGCTCTTACTTCCTTATGTCTTCATATTAGTAGCTTTTTGCTTTTCAACTGCTGCTGAACACACTGGATAATCAATAGTTTTAACTGAAGTTCTTTTGCAAGGAACCACCTCCTTTCCACTTGTTACATACAGAACGTTTTACTTACACAAAGATAAATTTACTTACAAGATAAATACAGGCTTTAAAGCCTATAACGCACTGCAAGTTTTTAACCATAGCCTATGAACATTTAATTAAAGCAAGTTCAGCTCATGTCAGCAAATGCCTGTAACTATTACCTTCCAGACCTGTTTTCCCACTTGGAATGCTTCATTATCACATGCTAGCTTTCACTTATTTATACAACAAACTTTTTTTCCCCCACATATGATCTCCAGCTCCCCTACCATCCTTTGGCTATTTTGTTTCCACTGTATGAGCATTTAGATTCTACATTACTATCCAAATCTTACACATCTGTGGGACACGCATCTGACCCAAAAGATCTTGCAGTGCCTTATTATGCGTGTCCCTTAATAAAACAAACACTACAACATATATCTGTATATTTTCCCCAAGTACTTTTCAGAAAAACTATGCAAAGCTACGTCAGGTAGGTTTTAAGCAATTCTTCAAGGAGACTGCAACACTGGTGTTTCAGTATTTATTTAGGATCCCAGAGGAACTCCAAGTGTAAAAAAAACTAAGTAGTACTATGCATACCATGTCAGTGCAGTGTCATTTTTTCATTTCAATGAAAATAATTGCTTAAATTTTAGCACCACAAGGACTCCATACGTGCTTAAGTAAATGTCTCATGTATAAACATTTAACTTGACATGAACAGACAAATCTAGATTCTTTCTTCAAATTTTAAAATAACTATGTCATTTCAGTTAGAACAACTAATTATTGGCACCTGCAGCCTGTGGTTTCCGATTTAAAAAATGTACTAAGAATGTGTGTATGCATAAGAAGGGTGAATCAGATTCTTATAGGAACAGTCAAGAATACCTGTAATTCTGGTGAATGTGTTGTCTAATTATATAATGAAATAGCAACATTCAGCAAACAAAAATACACAAACTCAAAACTTGACTTTTCAGTGTTTCAAGGTCCACTGCAACAACTCTGCCAATCTCACAAAGAGCTATAATGCAAACCACCAAATAGAGATTATTATCTTTGAAAGTACATGTTCTTAATCTTGCAAACTACTTACAAAAAATAAAAGTGCCTGAAATTTGTTATTATATCAGCTACACCAACTAGTAAAGCCATACACACATGATTCTTTTTGCACCATTACCCTACCCACCTGTCTGTCTGTAGCTTCCAAGTTCGAGTATGCTGAGCTGCATCCCCATGGTGCTGCTGGTGCAGATGCTGAGGATGCCGCCTTTGCTGCTGCTCTTGCTGAACTTCTACCCAACAGGGAGGGACTGTGGCTGAAAACCGCGGCGTCAAGGTCTCAAAGCGGGTCAGTTCCACCAGGGATGTCAGTGTTTCAAGGGAAAATGGCTGGTCCACCAAAAGATCAACTCCTGAATAATTACAGAACATATATTAATTTCTACATAGACGTTTTTTCCAGAACATCCTATAAACAGTTTGAAATATATGCAAACTGCTATAGGTAAAATTAACCACATGTTATATGAGGTTTCTTAAAAAACAAAATAACACCATAACAAACAACAAAAAACCCAAACAACAACAACAACAACAAAACCCAAACACAAGCAACCAAATAACTCCAGCCTTGAAGCCAGTATCCTTTGAAGACAGCTCATGTGGAACAAATTTTCTAAGTACTGAGAGCTCCAAGCATGGTGTCTGGGATTCAACCAGAAGCACTGGGAAAAATTAATTAGCCAGCCATATTTTGATTATGTAAAGCTGATTAAAATATTTTTTAATACCTCTATTGACTCATATGAAAAAAAATGAGAGTTTTATATTTCATAAGAACAGACATATGGAATTACTACGTAGTTGTAACATCTTTACCACTTTTTAAAACATTACTTAGGCACCTGCTTATCAATATAGACTTGTTTTATGGCGGAATACGAGAATGTTTTGGAAGGCTCCCAATACAACATGAAAGAGGGGTATGGGAAAAACAAACATGCTTTATGTAATGCACTTTAAAGATTTCATCTTCTTGTTTTCATATTCAAGTCTTGTCCTGAGGAAACAAGGATATTAATTAAAGAAGTACTGGCAATTAAAATATCCCAGGGAGATAAACACCCTAAAGAAACTTTACAAAGGAACACTAAAAATAATTAAGTTTCCTCAGACAGAAAAAAGTCAATACTTGAGGGAAAATAAGATATGCATAATGTCAATTTTCTTACATTTTGACCATTTTCTCTTAAAAATGCATTATGGAAAAAATTTTACTTGCAAAGAAATGATGGTTTTCAAAAGGAGAAATTTTGCTGCCTGACTACTACTGTCACCACCCCAGGGGAAAAAAAACCTGCAATCCTAAATACACCAATACAAATACCACCACCCCAGTGAAGCCTGAACCTAGAGACTATTTTGCAAAGCAAGCCAAGTTGAAACCAGGATAATAAAATGATTATATCCTTCAGCTTGAGAGTAGAAAGGCACATGCAATTCTTCAAATAAAGTGAAGAAGATGAAGATAAGATATCCACAGAAGGCAGTAAATTCACTCTCACTTATTTATGACTCAGTAAGGTTAACATATTTCCTTCTAAAACAATATAGTTTATATGTATCCAAGTTGCAAATGCAGGCTAGAAAATAAAACTTAAGAAATGCATTCCAGAATGTCAACAAGAAAAAAATAAACACATGAACAAAACTCTCAAAATATATGAACAATATGGAAAAAAGGTTGTGCTTGTTGCTGTGGTTTCTATCCTGACTACAGCATCTTTTAGCTACCGTTTCAGAGAACACCAAAGTGATTTCATAAAAACACCCTGCCGCTGCCTGCCATCATATGTGAATGAGATACATAGATCAAGACTTTATGCTCAGATCTGCCTAGGAGTTCATTTCCCCAAAGAGAAAGTTTTCTGTTGAGCTGCATCTCTGTCTGAAAAACACACTAAGACACTAGTGGAAGAAAACATTTTTTCTGCTGTTTAGTACTGTAATCAAAACAGATGTTAGGGGCAATGTCTGATCACGATCTATACACATGCAGACAGCTTCATTACTTCAAAAATGTTTGCACAGTCCTAGCAATCATTGGCACATTATATGCTAAGAATCCAGTATTACTGACTTCATAATCCTTAACCAGGATAGTTCAGACTAAGAGCTCTGCAACCACCATTTCATTTGGTTTCAACTCTTACCCCCAGGCCCCTCATTTCAGCACTGGCTTCCTATGACTATTAAGCTTCTCTCACAGCTTTTAATGACTCAGTTTGAGGCCACAGCAAAACAGTACTCAATCTGTCTGATCATTACAGAGCATCCAACAACTCTATGGAAAACACCACAGACCAAAATCAAGCAATACTACACTCTCTGAATTATATGACTACTTAAAGGAGGACCTGCAGCTTGCGGACAACCTAAAGATACAGCTACTTTGAAGTCTATACATAGGTAAATGCCTTTCTTGTTCCAATATGCCATCTTCAAGCCTGTACTGAAGGATGGATGGGGAGGAGAACAAGAAAAAACAACAACAAGAGAAAACAAAACCCAGAAAAAATATGCACATTACAGTACTGGCAGAATTTAAACAGCAACAATCATCAACTTGATTCACCATCTTAGTGAAAGTTACCCTTTGATTGGAAGTCACTTAAATCTGCTGATTAGCTACTGTACAGGGAACGTACCTATTGAAGCACATCTGTACCCTGGATGTTCATAGTCTCTTCATTGCTTTATTTGCCAGAGCAAAATAAGAAAGGTGCAGAAGAAAGCCACAGACTTCTTTCCCTCACATACGTACAGTGGTTTATTACCTAGTGGTTTTTAAAGTTTGGTAATGGCTCCTTTGGCAGAAAAGAGGAGGAGCCAGAGAAATTCAGGCATCAAAGCAGAGAAGACAGCAACTGCTGCACTGCTGCTTACAGATATTCTTATGACAAAAAAGCACCTTTTCCTTTCTTTTGATCACCTCTTGTGGAGTAAAATCAGGGGTCACACGAACACAGCACAACACGAAGTGTTACAAGGCTGGCAGCAAGCAGAGATTTGCAAGTAGCCTGTTGACAACAAAGATGCTGTGATACAAAACTGTCCCTGTACTGCCACTCAGTGCCCTCCCAGCCTTTTTTGTCCTCTGCAGCTGCAGGTAAAGATGTCTCACATAGGTAAAAACAAACACAAAATTAACATCACATTTTTGAAATAGTTATAGTTACGTGAATGGCTTATTTCCATTGTATCAATGCTTTACCTTCATGCTTTGTATTACTTATTCTTGCATTTTATATTCCAGGTAATATATTCCCAGTATATCCTTATTTCTGTCCCAACAGACACAACCAAAACCTCCGAACCCTGACCCAACAAAAATAAATATGCTTTGTGTCTCTATCTTCAACAATTGCGAGTTAAAATAAAATGAAAAACAATAGTTTTATAGCTCTCTCATAATTTGTTGTTAATTTTTAGTAGCAAGTTACCTACACTAAAGCATCTTTGATGAGGGCTGAGAAAAGATCAAGAGGTCTACAAAGGAGCTCCCTTAACCTGCATACTCACTGTTCTCCCTTACAAGAAGGAGGAGCCACCCACATTTTTCCCCTTCTGCTGGACTACAAAAAGAACAACCCTCTCACCCAATTCTTTAGTCTACCCAACTGGGCCAGGATACTACAAAAGGACTGATATATGGGAACTGCAGCAAAGACAAGACCTAAATATGATGTTTAGGGTAAAAATAGAATTTGGACAATTAGAAACAATTCTTTCTTGCTGTCCAAGGGCAGACCACCTTTTCAGGAAGAAAACTAGTAAGTAAATGACAGCAGAATTTGAACACAGCTCAACCCAGGCAAACTGATAAAAACAAAAAATCCAAGAGCTGACATCATAAGCTTAATTTATCAATGGCAACCGCGCTGCTTGAAGTATAGAGAGTATAAATTACACTGTGTGCAACAGTACCTGTTGAATACATGTTTTGTACGATTTTATTAAGTAGAGCTGTACAGCTGCTGCATGAATCTTTAAGGCAGTTTTACATAATGAACAGATTATTTTAATTCCAAATAAAGATTTCAAGCCTATTTAAACTATGAGGGAAGTTCAGAGCCTGCACAATTACCTGTTCTTCCCTGTCTGCTACACTTAAAATGACATGTATAGATTGGAAAAAATCAGTTATTTAAAAAAACAGTTTTCTTTTTAAAAATCAGGAACTGATAAAGCAGTACGCTTGTACATAACCAGTGTTAGACATAACAGCAACTACAAAACTCCAACTTCAGGCAGCAAAAAAGTACAAAGCAACATGTTATTTAATAACTCAAAATTGTCTTAATATGCAACTTAGAAAAATTACAAAAGCATTTTTACTTGTGATACATTTAAACATGTGCAATTTACCTGTAATGCCTGGACTAGAAGGGTTAGATAAGGGCTTGGTGCCTTCTGATGACTGTTCAACACTTTTGGAAAGGGATCCATCAACAAGTATATCAGTTTCATCTATGTCATCACAGGTTCCTCCAATCTGAAGGAAATGAAGTTCTCCACCTAAAATCACCACAGACAACAAAAGGAGCAAGTTTAGACAGGCAGAGAGTTAAATTCAACTCAAGACAGGCTTGCAGTTGAAGTGCTACACAATTACAACAGTAATTACGCAGGACCTGAAACCCACAAGATTATACAGGAATACTCCTTTTGCTTCACTACTACAAAAATTTCCAGGCTAAATGCAAAACAGAACTACGAAAATACTGATTCCAGTTGTGAGCTGCATAAAAGGAAAACAAGTATTAGGGGAGAGGGGGGGTTAAAACATTATTAACTAACGAAGCCCCAATAGAAACCCAAAATCATAACCATCTTGACACTTTCCATAATGCAAATCATGCTTTAAACAGAAAATAGTCCATCATGTCAACCTCATTTGTATAGGTTACATACATTTCCTTTTAAAGTTCAATATTTGAGAACTGAAAAATCACTTCCGCGCTGAACTCTATGGGGCTCTTCACATTATTTCATCAGACCTGGAATAACAACACTGATCAAACAGTCAAAACGGCAAGTCCAAAATTTTCAATGGACGCAATGTTTTGACGGAAGCTTGAAATCAAAGAAGTTACCCACTATTCATCATCACAGACATACACAGATGAATTCTGTTATTTACAAGTCACTGAGAAGGAATGCTCAACTTTACAGAAGGTTGGAGGGAGAGGAAGGGCTGTTAGCCATTGCAGAAGTTCCAAAAATCCTAATCAGCCAGATTTAAACAGATTTAAAATCCTAGGCCGTCCATAGCTCTTCTGAAAATTGATTACAGACTGTCCTTCAGCACCTGACTTAATGTTATGACAAACTATGTTATGCAAATTATCCAGGTAATTGGAAAGAAACAAACGAGATAATATACGAAATATAAACCCCAAGATGAAAGGATAATCAGCAGGTACATGTCCTGCACGGTGAAAGGCGAGGCGAGCGAGGCAGAGAGCAACAGAACAGCAGAGAGAGACAGAGAGCAAGCATGCAAGAGGCACAGAGAGAGCTGGTACAGGTTTTTTTTCACGGATCTCAATAAGAAAAGCCCAACAACGAATGGCTTAAAACAGCAGTTTTAACAAGACAAAATTAAAAAATGGAAAATAGCAGCACAAATGACCAAGAAGGAAGAACTTCTCCATGAATAGGATCTGCACAGTGTGCTGTGAGCAAATCCACCCGGGGTCTGGGCAATGCTGCACGATGCTCCCAGCATCTGAAAGAACATGATATTTTCTCACTATCTGTATTTGTCTTTTTATTCTATCTTATTAAACCAGCTATTTCATTAAGTCATTTGGTTGGTGGGGCCTTTCTCATTGAGATCCAGTAACAAAGCCTGTACTGCCACCCTCTCTCAGCCTCAACCCACCCATGCCCAGTGCAGAACAGTACATCCCAATTAGACCCCAAGCAGGGGGGGGTGGGGGGAGAGGCACAGACATACTTCTAGCAAATAACACTTATAATGTGTTTTCTTGAAACTATACAGCTACAAATAAGCAATTTTCCTCAAGCATAGAGAATTAGGACACATTAGAAAACACAGAGCTTAACAGCTTCATTTGGGAATAAACCTCAGTTTGTTTCCTTATCTGTTTACTGCTCAAAGATCAATGATCAGAATGATCTCAATGATCAAAACCAGATAATCTCCTGACCTGGAAATAAAGTATACCCTCATGCAATGGAATTTCAACATACTGACTTATACCATCTCCCAGTTTTATGGCCCATAGCAAGAGAAACACTAAGAACTTCAGAAAGCAGTGGGTTTTTCTAAGGGAAAGTTATGCTAAGGTCTCATCTATTCTCTAGATGGTTGGATTTGGTTTTAAAGGAACAAAACCTTGGTTCTCATATCAAGTGTTTGAGTTTGTGTCACTAATTAACAGCAGCAAAAAAAACGCTCTTACCATCTTATCCGTACTACAAGAGGAAGAGTCACAATCTCTGCACTTCTGAAAGACTCCAGAAAAATTCTGTGCTAAACTTGAGACATCTCATTTCTTCATATTTGGTTTTTAAAAGCTTCTGTAAAGATGTTTATAACGAACTTCAGTTATACAGTATCAGCCTATAAAATTATTAGTGCTTATGTATGCTGTCCAAAACCCTGCACATGGCTTTGCTTCTGTATCACAAAGGAGGCATTTGCTCTCACAGGACATCCAAAGACAACCTTCTGATGATGCATGCTTAATCATTTGTTTCAAAGATACCATAGTTTCTACAGTCAAGTGCTAGGGAAAAAAAATCTGTGCAAAAGCCAAAGCTGCTTCTTTCCTCTCTCTTTTTTTTTTGCATTACAACTGGCTCATGGTATGCACTACTAGGCTGAAACAGTGACTCATCCGATATTTTCCAATTCTAGCCAGTTAGCAAACATCATAAGTAGTAGATTTTCTGAAGACTTCTCTACTTGCATCACTTTGACAGAGGTGATAAATGCTTCTGTTGCACTACCAAGAAGATATGAAAGTTGACACTGACTTACTGATCACAAAGGAGAATAAATAGAAACCCGCACCATTATACTTCCCAAAAATTAAAGGTAACACGTTCAAAAAATTGTTAATTTAATCCTGAATTGTATTTCACAATCTTTAATTTTCTTGGACTGAAGAATCTGGTGGGTTACAAAAACAGACTGTAAGAATCATAAATCCATTCAAATAAATCCCAAGCGTCCTTCTGGCAAAACAGTTATCGGTTCCAGGAAAGTAGCGCTGGCACAAGTTAGAGATCATGTCAGAGACTAGGCCCCTGCAGTCAAAGCCAAAGCCAATCTGGTGAAATGTTCAGTATCCTGAACATATCCTGCTCTCTGGTAGGAGTCTCAAAGAGTCCTCAAGGAAGCTTCCTCAAAACCTCACTCCAACAGAATTTACACTATTCTTAGAGGTTTCAGCTGTAAAATTCTGTCCCAGCTTAAGAAAAAATAGAATGCAACTGAATAGGGATGCCTAGCAAAAAATAATTAAATGCATACTACTATGGGATGAAGAAAAATCAGCTAGTCAGTAGTTCCATAAAAGAGACTCTCGTGAATCAGAAGATAAACATCATTCCATCTCCTGTTCAGAAGTGCAAACGTCCCACTATGCATACGCAGACATGGTACATACACACTGCAGAGCTGCTAAGGAGTTCTTCTGTTCCATTCAAAGACATCTGTAGGATTACTGTGCCTGGGTTTGGGTATCTCATCAAGAAACATGTGGACTGACCTTGGCAGATTTTTTGGGAGGGAAGAGTAAAGGTTTTTTTTTTCCTTCAAAGCCCCTGGAAAAATTTTAAAACGATTGAAGATATTCAGCTTAAGAAAATACTTGGTTGGAGGAGGACAGTACCTAGATAAACTCTGTCTTCCCCTCATTTTTTTGAAGCAACCTCTTTGCCATGATAGTACAACAGTAATGACTCTAATCAGCAAAGACAATACAGGCTAAACACTAGGAAAAAAAAAAATCATCATCAAGGACAGCACACAGAAGAAGAAATTTCATGAGTAGGTTGTTAAGTCTCCATGTTGATGATGTTCAAAACCAGGCTGATCAGTACTCTACTGCTGAACAGCAAGTGTAATTGATCCTGACTTGAAGATGATCTCTTAGCATCACTTTCAACACTAATTCTGATGCAGAAAAAAAACCACAACCTCTCCCCAATTCTATTAGAACCCGTTGACTACGAAGGCAGAAAACTGAGAAGAATAAATTGATTCCTGAACTTCAAGTACACCAGTACACAAGGCTGAGAAAGCCTAATGACATGGAAGAGACAAATAAGACATCCAAACAAAACCAGAAAAAAAAGAAAAGCTACAGAGAGCAATTAATACACTATATTCAACTCAAGAGCAAGAAATTTGTCATAACTGAAAGGCACAAGACTTAGGGGAATCAATTCTAAAATGTATGAAAGTGCCATCTAGTTCTGCAGGCTTCAACAAGCAATATTAGCAAAGACCACTCACCTCCAACATACCAAACTCCAGTCTGAAAAACCACTACTTCCTCCAACAAAAAGGGAGTGACTATAAAAACTCTTGTTATAATGTAACACTGCAGGCAAGAATGTAGGAGAATTACATATATAGAAAAGAATATTTAAAAAAAATAATCACAAAACAGACACCTAAAGAAAAAATTGCTTATAAACGAAAGTGTAAAACAATCAGTAAGATACAAATGTACATGATGGGTTACACTCAGTGCTCGTGGTCTTCTTTTACAGCTGCCGACTCTGACTAATTCAGAAACAGAGAACATTCTAAACAACTGATCCAATGTGATCTAGGAATTGCTATGTGTGAGAAGCTGATTATGGAACTTCAGTTGGAGCTGGGTCTTTTTGTCTGTAGGCTCTGAAGCAATATAAGCAGACAAGAGAACTGATAAAATGAAAAAGCACTAGAGTTCTTTTTTCTTACGACGAAAACAAGTAGAAAAACTTCTTTTTTTCCTCTGCTTTTCCCCAAAGTACTTCCAGATAATAATTATGCTGAAAATACAACTAAACTGATTTGGGTAACTACTGAAGAACCACTTAAAAAATCATACTCACTTTCCGTTAAGAGATTTTTTTGCTAGATGTAATGCAAAGAACTGCTAGCGTGTTCAGTAGGACTCAACTAGGAAATCACTTACTGTAAAACCTTCACTCAGAGATATTAAAAAGGTAGATCTGTGAAAGAATTATATTGCAGCTCAAGCACTCAAACAGATCATATAGATTTTAACACCTACTCAATCAGACAGTCTGGGCAGAAAGTACCTGCTTCACTGCAACACCCTGAACACTTCTACTTTTTGTAGCCTTTGCTTGAAATGTCACCTCACTCTCCTACTTGATAATATTTCTTCAGAGAGATTCAGACACTGAAGTTCATAACTTGACAAGGGAGAACATCAGTAGCGGTCAAAGACAGAAAACTGACAAATCTTAATGCTCTTTTATAAAAATACTCCCAGAAACACAAGTACGCACAATGTTCAGCACTGCCAAAACAAAATGTGCACCTTTATGTTAGATAAAAAAGGAATGTTTCAGATGCACCCATTTTTCCACCTCATTCTATATGCTAAAGTAAAGTATACTCTAAAGTAAAGTTCAACAAAATTGCCTGAGTGGCACACTGAGCTAAGCAGCTAAACTAAGGAAACAATCCAAAATAAACCAAACAAAAGTAGAATGTAGACTGTGGACCGTTATAATAAATAAATAAAATTAGATGAACACTGAGATATAAAGAAGGCGGTGACAACCGCAGCTCTGGAAATTTATGCATCCAAACCAAACTATATCTGATCCTCTAAAACAGCAGATAGTAGGCTTCAAATATCGCCAAAAGACCACCCTACAGCTGTTCAAAAACAACACCTGTCAACCTACTGCATAGTTTTAAAATAATGAATTTAATTATTTTGGATGCTCCAAAAGCAGAATTTAAGCTGTTCCTACCCACACAGAATAAACTCTCCCAACACAACAGACCTGCATAGCTTACACTCAGCATCACAGAGCAGGTTTAGGTAATACCAAATGCCAAAAGAATAAAATTACCATACATGCTAATGCAGGATGGGAAAGTACCATGCACAGTAACAAAAAGCCCTTTAACTTCTATCATTAATCTTAAAACACAAGATTTGTTATAAGAAAAAAATGAACAGTAATACAATTTCATAGGGGAAAAACAGCCTTAGTAAGGTTTGGGGTTTTTCTTAAATGAGACTGCAGTTTGATCAGCAAAGTATAGGTAAAAACATTATGACAAGGACACGATATACCAACAGTTTTCAAAGGCAATTACCCTTTTAGTCAGAGTTCCATTTTGGCTTGGAAAAAGCGTGCATTATTAAATAAAGCTAAAACAGTTGAACAGACATTCCTTCAAAAGCAGTTACCAGAAGACAACAATTTACTAAACATGAATGTTTCCACTGGGAATCTGCAAACATCAATACCAGTTGCTAACATGCAATGTTTTCATCCATACTCAAAAAAAAAAGCAAATCTAAAACTTCCACTGCTAAAACTCCTGGTACGTAAGTGATAAACACTGGGCCCTTAACAGACATGAGGTTTTTCCAATAAGCCTGACTTTATCTGTTGAAAATAACAGGTAAATCTCATTTGAGTTTAATAACCACTCATAGGAGAAGTGTGTAATCAACATGACATGACCATGAAAGGAGAAAATGTGTCAATTTAAATTCTTCTAGTAAAGTTCAACATGATATTGGTGGGAGTTCTTTTGAAACATGTGAACCATCCCACCAGCTTAGCTCCTCTGAGAGGCTAAGCATTTCCACCAGAGCTGCATTCAAGTGCAGGAGAACTAGATGAGACACTGGTGCATGGAGGAACTCAGCTGGGTGACAGCCAGAGCTGTTTCCACTGCCCCGACATGACACAAAGAAGCAGCGAGGTATGTGGTGGTTTAGAGCCTTCTACAAAGCAGCAGTTGCATAGAACTGACTTACACTCCCCTCCTACGTGCCCCCATCCCTCAAAATGTCTTGGATTCATTTTGAAAAATATTTAGCAATCCCGCATGGATAGCTTGGCTCTCATGCTCAACAAAGTGTAATCCTAATTGCAACAGGCTGAAGAAGAACCAGCAACTCTATCAGAAAGAAGATACAACTGATCAATGGAACTAGGTATAAAAGTGTTAAGTTCTCTACTCGCTTGAACATTGCCAATTACAAACAGGAGATATTTTTCTGAAATGTGAATCTATAGCACAGAAATAATTACACACAAGAATTACTTTTATTTGTTTTGGATTTAAGAAAATCTGTGCCTCTACAAGAACAAATTTAGCAGTACACTGGACATACCCAAGAGTATGATTTCCATTTCAGAGATTAAAATCTACACTGAAAATTAGGAATTAACTAGAGTCCATGCTCCCTAGAACAGAAGTAAACTGAATATAAATTCAATGGAATTTGCCTATTCCTATTTTGAAACCTGGATTCTAACACTCTATAATACCATCCAAATACAGTCAAATCAAGCATTAAAAAAAAATTTTTTTTGAGAAAAGTCTTACCTTTGGTGCATGCACATAATCTGTCTGTGCCCGAACAGTATATGACAGAGACAAACATATCTGGTTCCTCAGTGCCCTCTTTTTTAGGTGGCTCCACTTTGGCCAGAACTTCAAAGTTCGAAAGATCTAGTATTTTTACATATCCTCCCTGAGTAGTTATTACCAGGTGTCCAAGAGTAGAGATCTCAGATCTTCTCTCTCTCCCACTGCCGTTTTTAGAAGTTAATTGTATTTCCTCTACAGGCTCCTCACAGTCATCCTCTCGATTATCCAATATATCTGGTGGGAGCAAAATCATTGAGGTAATTGTGTCTTGGGGGTCTTTGATATGCTGGATTTTTACTGGTTCCTCCTCTAGAGTAACTATTCTAGTGGCATAATTCATCTTATAAAGCACTAGGTATCCACCACTAACACTTCTCTGTTCAGGTTGAATTATTAAAGGAGTTGGTACATCTGCTGGTGACTCATGTTGGATTACATCGATACTTGTGCCATTCACTACAGCAAGGCTTGATTCTAGTTCCCCCTTCCTTCTATTACATAGTGCCGAGTTTAATTTATTTAAATTATTCAAGGCCTCTACTTGATTTATTGCACTCAGAGATTCGACAGGACAAGTCCGCAGTCCTACTAACAAATGAACTCCGTCTGCACAAGGAGTGATTGAGTCTACACACAGGTTCTCCTCCTCTGCAAACTTGGGCAGACGCAGGCACTGAACCAAAGTCCCAGGCTTGGGAACCATAGAGCTCCACTTGTCCGAGTCCGGAGACGTTAGGTTGGCTGCGGCATCTGCAAACTGCTGAATGTAAGTCACAGGGGGATCCTGTAACAGCAACTGTTCCTGACTGTCCAGCTCCATTTCAATGATCTGTGGAACTGTGAAACCATCATCATGTATACTTTTACTCATAATATTGTTCATCTGTGAAAAGAGTTTTCCTGCTTTTTCATCAGACTCCTTAATGCTGTAAAGCAGCAATACAGGTAAAGTCCTCCTTACCAGAGGGGAATTCAGTTCTGAATTAGTGCAGGATTCATTGTCAGTTGATCCCTGTTCCGAGACACTCTCACCTCGAGTCCTACTTAAGCCATCCAGTGACCTCTGAGAGTTACTGCTAACAGGAGAGGTAGCAGGTGATTTGTATGTTAATAGACCTCCAGCTAATAAACAAGGAAAGGGAATATTGTGTTGTTCTAGGTGTTTCTCCTTCATCTTTTCACTCTTACAGTTGGCCAAACAGGGATTTGCCCCAAGTTCTTCTAGATCCTTAACCGTATCTTCCAGAACATTTGCAACAATTTCCCACTGAAGTTTTTCAGGCTGTTGAAGAATGCTCAGAGCTGTTATATCAAGGCTGACTTCCATAGTTTCTTTTTGTGATGTATGCCCTTTAAAACAAAAATGTTTAACATAGTACATGATAAAGGAAATCGTTTTGCATATATTATGGGTTTATCCTCATAATTAAGAAAGAAGTCACTGCTGTACAGTTTCAATATGTTAAAACATTCCATACGTTCAAGATTTGATAGTCAAGAAACAGAGGTTCAGAAACATTCCTTCTACACAGACTAATTTTATCAACAAGTGGGAAAGTAAAGAGAACAGGACGTCAGCCTTTGTAACAAGTCTTCCAGTAAACAGCACTGTCTTTCTACCAATTCCTCTACTTAGGCTGGACTCACCATACTGAAATCCAACAAATCCAATCAACTCAATTCATATTTATGTTATGCCATATGTTATTCTTCTTCCTTCCTAGACAATCCAGGACCATAAAAATCTGCGAGTATGCAGATTCATTCTCCAATCTTAGTTCGAAAACGTCATTTTACTCTAAAACTTGATACTTCCCACTACGTAACAGATGACCTAATAGAAAGAACTCCAAGCTATAAAACAAAACCCAGTAAAAACTTCAGAGAGATAGCTTGATCAAATTAAACAGTACTGCAACAGTAACAGTAACAATCAGAAGAGTGCAACTAAGTAATACACAGATTCAAAAGATTACACAGTACACCATACAAACCCAGATTAAGAGGTGATTTAAGTATAAACAACAGAGCACTATCTCTGCTAATGCTTTTGTCGTAAAAAATGCTTCTTACACCTCGTATTTCCTCGTGTACATGCACGTGTTCTTTTTTCCCCCATTTGCTGGTCCTTAGTCAAAGATGTAAACTGGATTATGGAAAATAAACATGCAATCCTCCCTTCCACCAAAATTTCTGATTCAGCCTCTACAAAAATAACACAAGAACACCATGCATAGCACTGTTCTGCTTCCATATGAAATCTTTATTCAGGAAGAGAAATACTCTATCAAAGTGCATATCCACAGGGAAACAATCAAGATACTGGAACTCTCTCTGGCAATCCCCTGAATTTAAAGGGGTTTGTACAGCTGTAATTTGTTCCTGTTCTAAGTAAGCTGTTCTAACCTGGTTTGTGCGTTTTATTGACAGCAAGATAAGCAATGCTTGTTGTCAAATAAGACACTTATTAACCAACAAAGTAGGGTTTTTCTTTTCTCCTGTATTTAATCTCTCCCCCACACAAACAGTGACTTAAATATTGGCATTGCTCTCAAGGTCAAACTTTTTTTCTTTTTTTCTAATACAGTGAATACAATATCCTTTGCTTTTGACAAGGCTTTTTTAAAAGCCTGAGAAGAACAATTTTCCTCCTGACCTCTAAACTATTACATGGATCAGATATAACCTACCTGTCACAGATTCTGATCTGGAATGCTCTTCACTATCTGAATCCTCCAGTAGGTCATCACTGAAAAAAAAAAAAAGCTTGAATGACATCATGTACATTGTAGCTGCATTCTTATTTTTAATTAAATTTTAAAAAATAATTTAGTAAAAAATACAATATGTATCAAAGTCTGGCATTTCTTTCAGTCACCATTGTACATCCATAGATGAGTTGGTCAGATACACTAACAATATAAAGATTTTTTTCCCCTGTCATCAAACCAGTAGACCAGCTTTCCATTTTCCTCATCCTACTATTGTACTCCCAACAATTCAGACATAAATGGAATTAAAATGAAAGCCAGTTCTCAGGAATCTTAAGAAAAACAAACCCAACCAAACAAAACCTCTAAAAACTGATTACACTTTCTTCAAAATTCCTCAGAATAGTCCCAGAAAGCTGGAGCTGCCAGACTGGTCTTCAATTCTACCAAAGTGATTTTGTAGCTAGTACAGAAAGGGTGCATGAACAGTGTGCTGCTTTAAAAAAATACTAACAGATGAATCACTTTTCATAAAAGCAGATTCTGTTCAAGATTCCTCTTCAAGAGAAATAGGCTCTTTGACAGTTCTAAGAATATACAAAGACTTTAGGCATCTTGGCTTTTCCAATCTAAGAAACAAATTCCTATTAGAGGCTCTTTACATACAAAAAGAACAGTAATGCCTTTGTAACTTCAGGTATAACTACTCACAGTACCACGTTGGATTCCCAAATTTCAACAAAATTGGATACTTCCACTTCATGCCCAAGAAATGTCATTTCTGGCTCAAACCTGACCAACCTTCGCTCCACAACAAGACAAGACAATTCAATACTTGGATTCTCACCCAGCTTCCCCTTGAGAGGGAAAGTGATAGTAAATTTCATATAGTGAAGTGAAGTGAAAGATGCTTAGTTCTGAGCAGTATGACTGTACTGATAGTACTATCCTTTAACCAGCTCTTAAAATTGGTTTAATTCTTTAACTCTCAAGGAGTTTACAGTCCTAAAGCTGCAGTAAAAGCCTAGGCCCCACTGGCTGTTAAGGCTCCACACTCTGATGTTGCCCACATTTCTACATACCCTCTCCAGTAGAGCAAGCTTTGTATTTGCTCTGCAGTACTGTAGGAATCACATCAAGCTTAAAACCAAAGATTTACTTTCCTGTGCATGTAGGAGTACTGTTACTTTCTGTGATGCTGAAGTTTAAGAAGAAACATTCAGAAAAGTAGCAAGACTCCCCAAACACCTTTTGTTTGAGTTTTCATAATATGAGAAAGGAGTTTCCAGTAACAGACTGTAAGAAGCATAAATGAAAGAATACTGCTTTTTCTCACATGACATGTTCTAGGCACTGGCATACCCTCTAGCTTATCTAAAAGCTTGCAACAGGACTGTAATTATTTAGAGCCTGTATGCATGTGTTAAAAGTATAAAATGAAAGCAATTCCTAGCACATCCACATTTATTTTCAGAATGACATCACTAGAAATTATAGAGAAGCAATCAGAGAAAAGCATGTTCCAGAAGTTTGCGAGTAGCCTTTACTTTCAAAACCCCAAATGATTAAGCCATAACTAAAATGAAAAGCTGTTCCAAAACTTATATTCCTTTCTCTTTTTCTCTCTGCCTCTAGAACATCAGCACAGGGCAGCAATGAGATGTGGTATCTCTGCTAGTGGAATATAAAAACTGAAAGAGCAAGAATAAAATGGAACTGGCTTTAAAGACAGATATTTAGATTACTGTTTTTTAAGTGCAAAATTGTGTACAGATACATGGTGATTAAAAAAAAAAATCCATGAAAATATAATCTTACCAATCCTATACTTCACAAAGTATGACAACTAAACAGCATTTACCACTTACACAGCAGCATTTCACATTTCTAATTTTGCAGAGTAGCATACCTGTCTCCTTCTAATTTTGGTATATCTGAGCAGCTAGATGAATCTTCTAGCCAGGCTAGCGTTGGTCTCCTTGAGTCAACCTCTGAGCTCTGTTCTCCTGATAACATAAGTTGCTGCACAATAGCTGGATCATATGCATTGATCTCAAATTTTAAATGGACCTGAGAAGTAACAACAAAAAACAAAACAGGTCTTCAATTTAAATCGAGATATACTTAATCAGTAATTAGTTAATAAAAACTGGTTGTTTAGACTGCATACCTTCATAAGTTTGGAAACATCCCATATGCAGATCTTTCCTCGTTTTGTTGCAGCAGCTAAAAAATGAGGGCAACTTCCAGATCCAAAGCAGGCTATTCTGTCAGTGCCATCTGTGCAGGGAAATTGTGCTGGACTTGTTGCCAGTGTGACTGAAAGAGGTACATTCTGAGTGTGCTCTCCCTTGACAAACGGGCAGTTTGGGGAATGTCTCTCATGTTCAGACCTTTTCATATTAAAAACAAACATAGCAAACATTGATTTCTTACTGTGAAAAACAGACACATTATATACAAACTCAGCCCTTGAAGAGAAGCTGAAACTGAACTATTTGAATTGTACTGCAGTCAACCATACAAGAAAGTTCTGAAGTTAGTAGTGCAGCTTTCCCTGCTGTTCCTCAATAGCAGACTGTATTCTAGCCTTTAATATTCATTTTCAAATGGAGGAATCTACACACAGTGCTCTTAACATAATTAGTCCATTAAAAAAGATAACTGTTCTATAGACCGTAGTCCATCATGTCCTCATGAAGAAAAGCACAGACTAAATTCTATAGAACATACATTAAAATTCCACTGTTAAAACATACTATTATAAGTAGTAACCTAAAGAGAGAAGCAATGTCCCATCTTAAGTTCTACAGCCACACACACAAAAAAATCAAAATTGCAAACAGTCCTGAAAGACATTGACCAAAAAGCATGGAAAAAAAGCTTCTATTCTCAATATATACTCAAGGTAGAGACATGGCAAAGAGCAATTGCACTACTACAAAATGTCTGGAAACTAACAAGGGAAAGGAGGAGACAAGGGCTATGAAGATATTACAAAGGAAAGTTTCCAGCAAGTCAGGAACCTGATGTGCCTAAGTAACAATTATAAATTACCATATAATCAAGACAAAAATTATGTTAAGAACCATTTAAAAATCAATATAAGTCCTGCATTTCTGTCACTGTGCACAATTTTAGCTGATTCAGGAAATTAGTAATAGATCTTGCAACTTCACATAAAAGGCAAATATGCACTGCATGGCCATTGCAGTTTAAGAACTTAAAAGAACTTCAGAGAGACCTAGACAGGCTGGAGAGTTGGGCAGGGAGAAATTTAATGAAATATAACAAGGGCAAGTGTAGAGTCTTGCATCTGGGGAAGAACAACCCCATGTGCCAGTATAAGTTGGGGACTGACCTGCTGGAGAGCAGCGTAGGGGAAAGGGACCTGGGGGTCCTGGTGGACAGCAGGATTACCATGAGCCAGCAATGTGCCCTTGTGGCCAAGAAGGCCAATGGCATCCTGGGGTGTATTAGAAAGGGGGTGGTTAGTAGGTCAAGAGAGGTTCTCCTTCCCCTCTACTCTGTCCTGGTGAGGCCACATCTGGAATATTGTGCCCAGTTCTGGGCCCCACAGTTCAAGAAGGACAGGGAACTGCTAGAGAGTCCAGCGCAGAGCCACAAAAATGATTAAGGGAGTGGAACATCTCCCGTATGAGGAAAGGCTGAGGGAGCTGGGTCTCTTCAGCTTGGAGGAGACTGAGGGGTGACCTTATTAATGTTTATAAATATGTAAAGGGTGAGTGTCATGAGGACGGAGCCAGGCTCTTATCAGTGACATCCAATGAAAGGACAAGGGGCAATGGACGCGAGCGGGAACATAGGAGGTTCTGCATAAATATGAGGAAGAACTTCTTCACAGTGAGGGTAACAGAGCACTGGAACAGGCTGCCCAGAGAGGTTGTGGAGTCTCCTTCTCTGGAGACATTCAAAACCCGTCTGGACATGTTCCTGTGTGACCTGATCTAGGTATTCCTGCTCTGGCAGGGGGATTGGACTAGATGATCTTTTGAGGTCCCTTCAATCCCTAACATTCTGTGATTCTGTGTGAAAAGAAGATGTGTTCTAATCACAATCATACAGAAGACTGAGTTTAGAACCGTGTAAAGAAATGTTGGCTGCCATCTTTGCCATGTACCAATTTGAAATGAAATAGCAAATCAGAATAAAGAAATAAAACCACAGTTTCTTTGGTTTGGCATTATATAAAAATTTGACATAGTACAGAGAATTATTTTGTGATTTGTCCCATGGAATCATTCCAGAAATCCATTCTTGTCAGTGACACTCCCTAAGCTCACCTGAAATCCCATCGAGATAATGTTGGTCTTTGTGCTCCAAAGATTTCTAACCTCTTCAGCACAAAATTAAGTCTACTCCAAACGTTGTTAAACTTACCAAGGTTCATCTGTAGGCTCCCAGCATACCAAACACACGCTACAGGTAAAGCACATGGCTCTGTCATCTCCTGATGAAGCAGGCTATAAAAATAAGAAGAAACACTTGAAATTTATGTAGCTATATATTACGAAACACTTGAACTAGGTGATCAAGTCCTCTCCTAGTAGCATGGCAAAGCATCACATCAAATGCATAAAAGGCCACAAATTGTATACTATACAGCAGCAGTATTTCACATTTTACAAAAAAAAAAAGATACATCACATCACTATAAGACAGATTCAGAACCAACATCTGTGCAAGCCACAAGACAGAAGTCACAGGCATAGAACAACATCACTGCTAAGACTTTTTTTCTTTGGAAAAAGTTCACAAGGTTCAAAAAATTCAGAACCTCAGCAGAATAACTACATCTGCATGCTTGGAAAAACCCAAGTTAAACAAGTATTTCCTATTGTGACTTCAATCTGCTGGAATACAGAGCATTCTGTATCACTCCTCTGCAAAGAACAGTTATTAGCTTAAGTGACAGAGGAAAAAGAATGGAAATTTCCATTCTCTTAAAATTTAGCATGTTCATGACCACATTTCAAGGCACTGAGATATGCTTGGGAATATGCAAATGCAATTCTAACATATGAATTCCCTGCATTTCTCCTCCTGAACAAGCTTAAGAAATCCAAAAACTTTATCCAGTTGCACCTATCAGGCTTTGCAGTCGACATAATGAGGCAGACAATATTGATGTCAAATGACACACATTTCCTAGCTATCATTATGTAAATCCATACCATAAATAATTTTTTAATAGTAGAAATAGTTTCAAAGAATGAAAAATGGAAATAAGCAGAAGTAGTGAAATAAAATGTTGAAGTAGTATTTATTCACTAAGCTTAGTAATTCAGTAATATGATCTCAGACCATTGTTTGTTACAATACAGTTTAAGTCCCATTAGGAAAGTACGGTTAGAGAACTCCAATGTGAAGCCTATTGCTTTTTTTGCTTTACTTATAAAAAGTAAGGCTATTTACTCAACAATCTAAAAAGGAGAAAGAAACACTCCATGTAACAACTAACTTTATTGTCGTTGGTTAACTCAGATCAATTCGATATTTAAAAGTGTTTTATATGTTGAAGTTCAGAACAGTATTTTCTGTATAAAAAAAGAAGCAACCCCCAGGCATGGGAAAAACCTGAAACTTATAAACTTCCGTGCTCCCCACACCTTCCCGTAGGGAACAATATCAAGAACAACTAGATCTTTCACCTGGTGATAGAATCCAGCTTGAGCCATAGGATCTGGCTGTGCCCACCTATAACCCACATGAGGCCATGAAGTGAATGTTTCCCGTCTGTTAGCTTCACTATACATCAAAGACCTGGAAAGGTGAAAAAGTCTACATTACCCAAACCTGTCACTTAGAATAAAAAAAAGTTAACTATTTATGAGATATTTTCAGTGCTTTAGTAACCATTAGAAATACCACAGATAGTTATCTGTAACTTATACTTAAAATTATCATTAACAGTTACAGAAAAGTTACAAACTTCTCCCAGTTGGGAGCCTAAAGTACATCCTCAGCAAAAGACCAAAAGCAATACAACAACCTATAGGCCTGAAAAACAAGATTAATAAAACAAGGTTCCATGTAGCCTATTTAGTCTAACTGCAGAAAAGCATCAGATATGCAAAGCTACTCTGCTTTTAGGGAAGATACAGAATCTAGACCAATAGAACTGCTACAGATTTAGGGTTTTTTTAACAGGACAACTACAGCAAAAATTTGGGTTTGTTAGCTGAACAGATATGAATATGCACATTTAAAAATACTCCAAAGCGATATTTTAGGCTTAACTGAACACATGGTACAACCCCACAACATTCATCACTCACTGCATACTATAATACTTAAAAATTAGAGACTACTAAGCCACAAAGTATTAAGTCCTCTGCAACCCAACATCTACAAAGAAAAGAATCTCCTGTCTTTTCCACCTTCACTCAGTGCATGTCCCTCATCTGAAATAGTACGTAAAAAGCAACTATCAGCTTTTCTTTTTCCTTGACAGAAGTTTGTTCTCCGGTATCATCCCAAGAACTAGTGCTGCTAGAAGGTGAGCAATTCTTGTTTCTGCCCTTCAGCTTCAGGATATTTTTACTGTCTTATAAGAGACTAGATATATTAAAGATTTCCTACCAAGGAAGTAAACTATTCTTGCAACACTCACATAAGGGCTGTCTTAACCTGACATTACATCATCTTAAGAGACAGGCCTCAGAGAGCTCTAATCAAAAACACAATATGGTGAGGTACAGGTAGACTTGGGGAGGGAAAGTAATGGATGAAATTAGCTTTTCTGAACTATTCCAGTTGTATGAAATGATAATAATAATATTTGTATAGAAACTTTCAAGAAAGAATTAATTTATAGACTTAGTAGATTTATCAGTATTCTAACTAGTCTTGGCTTACAGTGGTTCAAATAATGGATTACTCACTTGTGTACACACTATCACTCAGATCAGAAAGAGATGAAGCAACAGCCTGACAAAGTTTTCTCTGACACAAACACATAGCAAGTGACTAGAGAATTCAGAAGTAGCATATATATAATCTGCAAAGGTAACAACTTCCTAAACTTCTAAAACATAAAACATGTGTATAACTCTTTCTTGTATGAAGGAAAAGGAATTGATTTAATGATGCAGAGTAGTATGCAAGCTCCATCTTCGGTAGACAAACGAGTGCTTTACTTGCATTCAGCAGAGGCATACATACTCTCTCTAAGATACGTAGTTTCTGAATATATCAACAAAACTATGCAGTTTCTGAACATCTCAACATTGCAGACTCAGTAAACTTTCAGTACCAGTTTTAGTAAAGCCAGTAACTTAAGTAACTAGTCATACACATCTGACTGTTCAGATAAAACCCATAACCAAACATGATGAAGAATAAAACCTAAGTGAACACATCACATTAACACATTACAATACCACCTAGGGATCTATATTTAGGGCTGCAATTGTTGCCTTTCTGAAGGTAATCTGAAGGGATTAAGATTAAAGTGAATTCAATTTGCCTGCCATTAAAGTCAGAATTCAAACATAACAGTCTTGTGGCACACAAAGGTTTCTCTAAGTTTCGTGATATTTACAACACATTGTACACTAAACAGTTAATGAACAGTATGTGTAAGAGCAAGAAAGTACAGAATAGGTTTAATACCTTTGGTAAATCAATTAAAGTCATCTAAGATTTTATTCTGATACAAATAAAGGGTCAAATTCACCACTTATTTTGTCTTAATATACCTGTCCACAGATCGACCAGGTCCCACACCAAGTTCTGGTCGTGCGCTGGGTAAGAGGTAAGATAACCTATCCATCACAGAGGATGCTACAGGTAAGGCAGCAATATTTTGATTTATCTTCTTGAGTTCATTTACAATGGCACTGGCGACAGACTTCAAAACATGATGAGGAAGGTGGAACGTAACCGTTGCCCACTAGATTAAGAAAAAAAGTGCCAAGTTTGTATTTTAAAATTTTAACATTTAAACAACAAACAGATCACAAAGGTGTCAAAAGCAAAAACCAAATGCACATATTGCATTCTCTCTTGATTTCAAGAAATAATACAAGAACAGACACACAAAAGCAACATGGACATAATGCAAGGAAAGTCAGCAACCTCAGATTTAAAGCTTCGTTGGGTTTATCAGCAAGAAACTAATGTTGTCTGTTCTCTTAACAAGTGAAGCTTCACACAGAGGAACTAAGCAACACATAATACATTCCATCCTCTTCAAATGAAATCCACCACACTAAGTCAAGCATTTTGTATGCTTCAATAATGGTAACCAAGAAAATTAGACCTGGGAATCCATGTTACACAGTACAGAGACAAATTCTTACCTTTGCAACTTTATGATTTGCTGCTGTTTCATGTGAGGTATTTTTTAAACCATCCTTTAGTTGTGTGATGAATAAGTCATATCCCTCTGTGCTAGAAACATCTACTTTTTCTATGCAAGCAGATAACAGCTGCTGAGCCTAAAATGCAGATGTGCAAGAAAAGTTGGCAGCCACGTTGAGTAACTACAGACAAGAATTACACCTGTTTCACTACTCTGGGAAATGTAATTTCTCATATCCTACTTTATCATATATTATATCACCATAATTCCCATCAAAAGACCCGGACTTGAACAAGCAGTTCCAGATTTTACTTTGTAGGCCAATCAATGGATAAACTTCAGCAACAGTGACAGTAATTACTACAAGTTCCCTCAAGGGTAATATTACCAAATGTTAAACAAGTCAGTCATATAACAATTAGAACATATATTAAAGTCAAGCATAAAGGAGACATCTATTGCCCAATGCTTTCCCTTCAAAAGGATTCATTCATGAGAAAAAGAATGCCGCAACAAAATCGGAGATAAATTACTTACAATACTAGTGTAAAGAAGCTGAAAAATGAGGCAGAAAAAGCCCAGGCTAGCTTAGAATATAGGAATTCTTAAAACTCAGAAATAATGTATCTAGAAAAGAACACTAAAAAAACATCCATTTCTAGACTTTTTTTCTTCCAAGCCCCATCTGTTCCTAGTTTATCCCTCTGTCTGCTAACTTCATGTCAACAGGTAAGATTTAAAGGTATGCTTTACGTGCAAAGCACAGAGCATTCTATGTCTGTAGGCTAACATCTGAAAAATGTTGTATTAGGTCTTTCAAGTTACAAACACAGGGAAATATTTCCCAAGGGCAACAGCCAGCCAGTCCTTTAAACAGCCACAAATTGCTCCAAACAGAATGGGACAAATGGCCACTTGGTTACATCCTTGGGGAGTTCCAGGAAAGACAGACAGAAATAAGGCAAATCATTCTCCTAGCTAAGGCTGTACCTGTTTCTCAGATTTCAATAAAAAGACAATTACAATTCTTGTGGCATCTCATACTTCCCAAGTCTCTTGCAGATGACTGAAGAACAACAGATAGATTGTGGAAGTTCATGAATTTACAGTGTTCTACAGGGAAGTGAAAAATAGAGGTGCTCTCATAACTTGTCAATGCTGCCAATTAGAAGTGCATAAAGACGCACTGCACTATCAGTGGATCAATCTTATAAAAAGACTACTTAAGTGCAAAAATTTGCAGAAAAGCAAAAAAAAAAATATTAAAAAAATCCAGGCTCTTGCTTAGATAAAGGTTTGTTTAATATCTACTAAAATTTTCTGAGGCCTGGGTACCTCCTCCTTAAAATTAAATGAAAGAATGGAAGACTGCTAACGTTTTTCCTCCCACCTCACTGATTTGGCCATGAACTCCCCAAATCTGTTCCTACTGAATTATAATATTTTCCAATTCTTTTTCTACAGGAAGGACCTTCACAGAGAAGTGCTCTATTTTAACCTTGAAATAAGGGTCTGTAAACTCTTTAGAACCAAAGAATCTTTAGCTAAAACTGACACAAACTTATAGTTTGTATTGAACCATGTAAGACTGCAAACCAGTGACAGCAAAACTTACTAAAGCAAATCGTGACCTCTGTCAGTCTCTTCATACTCAGCCACACACATCAACATTTTGTATTTACCCATAAAGGGTGTAAAAATGATGACAGTGGCTCCAAGCGTAAGGAACCTGGAAAGCTCTCTTCAGAGACCTCTATGAAGCAACATTTTAGTGCTGTTACTCCTACTCAAGACAAGTAGTTAAACATTCTTGGCTCATAATAAGCCCACTATTATTCAATACTCCAAGAGCACATAAATATTTTAAATCGATGATCAGGAGAAGTTTTTGTTGGTGGTGCATCATTCAATATAAATTTATTTCCCACACTGACGAGGGGGAAGTGCCCTTTTCTCAGAGTGCTTTAAAGGTTCAGGATCCAGATCTAGTAGTCCAGTTTTGTTTTTTCAACTATAATCAGTATTCTAAATTGGCAGATGCTCTATGCTTTTCCCAAAGAATTAATCTTGCTTGTAATTAAAATTGTTGTACAGATTTATTTCCCAGGTCTATTATTTCATGACCACTACCAAAGGTGAAAGCGACTTTCTTCATCACCAAGTGCCTTAGAATAGAAGCTATCTTACATTAGGCAACATTTGAAAATAACGATGTACATGCTACCTCACCTAATAAATGCTATGCTAGCTGAAGGTACACCAATGCAACAAAATCCTAAGCACTATATTCTAAGCAAAAATGTATATATTAGATTCCCTTAAAGTGATACTAGAAGTCTGGTTATATTGTCTCAAACCAGGAGGAACTGCATTACAGCTATGATAGTCCAAACATAAAAGGGAAGCCAGGTTTGCAGACAAAAAGTCTTTCATTAGGCCAACTGACCTAGCTAGAAAAGTTAGATTCCAGCATTAATTCTTCACATGTAGCAACACCATTTTAGCTGATTTTAATTGCCTTTTGTTTTTTCCCCTGAAAGCCTAAACCAAGAAAATTCGAGGATGCCTAACAGCCCAGCCTGACTTCTAGAAGTGCACATAGATTCCATACATAAGCACCAATAAAACTCTGGAAATGGGTCCTTATTTCTGATCACTAAAAAGTTATTTTGTGCTCTTGATGAAGAAAGCTCTCATTTGCTTGAGATACAGATAACTGCAAAAAGCTATTGCCCTATGACAGCTAATAACTAAGAAACTTTTCCATTACATGCTGTTAATATCACACTAGAAACTCAAGGTCAAACGTCTGGTTTCAGTATTTCTGACAGTTATTTACATACTCTTCCCCCCCATCTTACCTCTGTAACCGGCAATTCAAGCTGAACCACGTCATCTTGTTTTGAAACAGGCGTTTGCAGAGCTGTGTCTAACAGTAAGATGCCATTGAGATCTTTCCTACATCCTACTGCATAATCATCCACAAAGATCACTTTATCCACAGCAGAAATATACTGACATTTCACCCGTCCACCTGGTTTAGCTACAAAAGGAAAGACAAAAAGAAAGTTCCAATTAGGAAACAGCTTTTATAAAATAATATCTGTTCCAGGTAATGTAAAGTAAATGTAAAGTAATGTAAAACATCAGCAAGATCTTTACTTCTTGAGATGATCAAAAACTAGCATTTTAGCTGCTACAGCTTTCACTAAATTTATATTTCCTACATTAAAAAACAACCAACCGAAATCTGTACATCATAGTGGAAGCCATCATTCAAATCCTGCTCCTACCAGGAGGCCTAAACTAGTGTTTTCAAGACTAATGTAGATGCCTGATGTACCTGATGTTGGCTGACAATCAACAATAAGAATTAAATTGTACGAATCAGCATGAAAATTAAGACAAAATTTCTAAACTACCATTAAGGCTGATTAACACCATTTCATCAATCACATCGATACTTAAACTTCTGAAAACTAAGGACAACACATAACATGTGCCAATGCTACACGTGTTCCTTGACACACTAAGATAGCCTATTTCTGCTCAGTGCTGCACACGTGATGTCAGTAACAGGTTCGAGAAGTTTGGTGGGGGTGGAGGAAGACTGTCAGCAGTCAAATAAGGAAAGCCTGTGACAATGGCTATTATCACCAGAAATGTTTAATGTTACTCCATATTATTATGTGTCTAAGGCAGGGTGGATTGTAAAACTAAATCCATGTACTATGCTATCTATGTAGAAGGCAAATTGCTTTAACTCCCGGAAAACATAAGCTGCTGCTACAGAAACAGACTGTATGTATGTTACAAGTACATAGGCACATCATCCACAGGGCAAAGCTGAAATCGCTGGATCGTCAACACAGATCTCTTCTTGTTGCACAGAAACAGGAGTTTCACTAAATTTTGCATTAATCAAGTCCTGTCCCTGTTCTCCTCTTTCCTCAGACACCGGATACTTTTTATATTATGAATAATTAAAAATCATTAATTAGGTAGCTAGCATACAGATAAAGCATCCAGACAAATACAGCTACATAATCCTGTCATTTTCACACTTTGATTTAGTTAAATGGAAATTTAAAACTTCTCCAAATATGTGGCACATCAATCTGACCACATCACACTTGCAGTATCCTCTGTTGAAAACTCGGGTCAAGAATAGCTGTCAGCTGCCCTTTTCACCAAAATTTTTGAAACCATGATTCATATACTCTCAAAATATAGGACATATGCATTTGCCTGCCTGAAGTATACTGCAATTGTTATAATTGCTGTGACAGTCAAAAACACTTCAAGAGCCCTGGAATCACTTGATAGTTGTGAAGTTGTTAGTCCTAGCTCAACGAGAAACGGCCTTCTGAATGGCAAATCAACTAGTCTCAGACTGTATTTTTGCCAATAGATTGGAGTTCCTCACACAAGACTTTCTACAGACAACACAGCTGCAGGCAAGGAAGTAAATCATTCTACAGAAAAAAAGCCGTTTTGACAAAAATTGAAATAGAATTTTTAACATTTAGAACTATCAGTTTCAACAAAGTACTGGAAACTATTACGTAAATAAACTGAAAGTTATCTGATGTCCTAAACTGGAAACCTCAGTAGATTCACATAGCCTTTGCAGTCTATTCAGTGTGATCCAAGTGATGTCTCACTACAGGACACTTCGACTCATCACTTCTCTCCTCCTCCTTCCCAGAGAAAATGGGAAAAGCAGCTCACCTTTTCTGGCAGTGCCAACACCACAGGCACTTTCTTTTGCACTTTGCTTATTTCCTGCCAAGCACAGGAGTGTGCTCATGCCCTATGACTCAGGGTTCAGCAGCCCATAGGAGCCCCAGCCCTTGTGGATTTCCAGGCTAGACCATTCTTAATTTATCATTTCTGATAATGGCTAACTAATATCCTCTGTGTAAGCAGTCTAATTTTTTAGAAGCCAATGAAGAATTACTAATGAGGTAGATAACACACCTAATCAACATAGTATTTCTGCTCTATTAAGAAACAAAACAAAAAGTTATAACTACAGCACAAGAAATATATTGCCTAACAGCTATGGTTCTCACTGTGCTGGTTAATATTTTGGTTGGTTAGATTGACACAAAGACTTTAGCCAAACTAATTCTAGAAAGTTACTTACAGTTGTTGGTTGTATTTTGTTCAAAGCACATGAAAGCAGAACAATCTCCCTTAGCCTAAGACCACGGAACTTCAAGGAAATTATTCAAACAATATTTACTGTTGTTCCAACACCCTGGGAAACACACACTGCAACTGACTGGTTTATACTTTGAACAGCCTCTAAACTGCTGACAAGCTATTTGCCAACTTAGGAGTTTGATTTTGAAGTTCGTAAAACACATTTCAAGATGGTTCTACTACTAGTCACAAACTATATCATAGTTCACATATGGCTGGCCAGATGATTAAAACAGTAGGCTGAGAACCAGGAAACTAGAGAATTTAGAAGTCACCACTCTAGAAGTCACTACTGTAGAACAAACACCTAGAAAAGTTTAATCATCCTCAAAGCACTGGCAGAAGGGTGTCCTTTCTAACTCGGGATCAACACTTTAGTGTGCCAATACCCTTTGACAAAGATACTGGTGGCACAACAACAATATGTCCTGACTGTCCAGTCTGGCTACGTTTACTTGCAGTAGTAGTGACCTGCATCTTCAGAGATCGCAGTTCAAAAGTTTCACATAAACTCAACTAAACGACTTAAGCCAGATCATGAAAACCCAACTGTTATTCTCATTTTAGCCCTAATTTCTTAAGCTGCAATTTATTTTGGGTGGTGAAAGAAGAAATAGCAGTTAAAAGTTTTTAACTATTTTACTTTTTCAGTCTTGGCACAAGTGGATCCCAGTTTCTCCCAATATCTCCAAATATCTGTCTAGAATTAAAACCAAAACAACTCACAAACAAGTCATTAAGCCTTTTGTCAGTTCCTATAAGGAAACTTGGCAAGCTGCTAGCATGCTAGAAGTTTAAGCCCAGTAACATACTACATTATGGTATGTCATCTATTACAATATTAGAACTTGCAACCTGAAAACTTAAACCAAAAGCAATAAGTATCAGATTGCAGAAGAATTTGAGAAAAGGAACATTCCCCCTCTGCCTTGTTTGTTTCAAACAATACAGAACAGAGGTCAGCAATTTCCTGTGATCAAAATCTGAGCTACAAAAAAAATATTACAGAAAACAAACTTGTTTGGAGAATACATAACAGTCAAAGCAGCATCTATTGTGCTCCCTTCTCTGCAGGCATTAAGGTGAACCAAATTAATTAGAGAATTAGCCTTGCATTTCAAGAAGTATAAGAACGAAAAAGCTTGTGCCTATTTCTCTGCTATAGACAGCTTCAGCCTCAAAGCTTTAGAGCTCAAGAGAACGTGGCTGTCACCTGAGTACGCATGGCCACCATCATAAAGAAATGCATGTTAATGTTCATAGTAACATCTTTGATTTTTTCTGATATTGGGAAAAAAAAAAAAAAAAAGAAGCTAAGTTACCTTGAAAACTGCTAGCCAGAAACGGTACTAAAACATATAACAAAGTCAGTAATTCTCTTTACAAGAAGCTCCCAATGCATAGCATGCAAAAACCTCAGTTTCTAAATTACAGTAAACTAACACTTATCTGCAGCTATAAAATAAGAGTGGTAAACACATGCATCACAACATTAAATCCATCATGCCAACAACCAAGACCAATCAAACATCTAAAGGAACATCCATAACTTCAAACCATTAATGTGAGTAGGTCTTCAGATTAAGAATTAAAGTAACATTTTCTAAGAAATAGAAATCCCATCAGCTCAGCAAAACACAAACAGTACTTGCACTGATAGCAGTTTTCACACTTCCAATTTAAACTAGAATATCCAAACAATATCTCAGTACTCATTTCAAAATACTGCAACCACGGGAAGCAAAACGGATAAAATTTCAGAAGATCAAACACTATCTATGCTATTAACTTTGTATCATTAGATTTGAACATCAAGCTATTTAAAAGCAAAAGAATCCAAAAACTCAAGAGAAGGGAATGATATGACCACAGAAGTCTTCAAAATTTACTGTTAGAAATAAAAATAAAATTTTATTTTTCCCCCTTCTATTGTGAAGCATGGGTGTAAACCTTCAAGTTTACGAGGTATTTTCACTCATAGTAATACCCTGCATGAAATTCTCTTTCCAGAAGCCAGGTTAGTGGACAGCAAAACCATCCTTTCCATTAGAGACAAAAATGCTTCTTGCCAGAACATTGCTCAGCTACTTCTCACACATTTTTCACATGTGCCTGGGATTAAAAAAACATATGTATTGGTTGCCCTCGTTTGTTGTGAGGCAGGTGCCTTTCCTATTGCTACCACTTCACATAATCATAAAACCAACTGAAAAATCCAGTTAGCAAGTATAACATCTTATTATACACTACCTAAGTAACACAGTTTCCCAAGGCAAGCATACTGGAACACTTGCAGTTTGAGGAAGTTCTACAGTACAAATAGAAAAAGAACCCCATCTGTCTTTAACTTGCTGTCTTAATTTGCTATATATTTGCAGGAAACTATCTTGAATTAATACTTCATAAAATCACAATTATGAATTAGTTGCAAAGGGTCACATTTTCACACAAAAGAGGACAAAAAGCAAATGACTAAGTCTGGTTTTAAAAGGAGAAAGTCGTCTCTGAATTCTTTTTTATCAGTGGCTCCCAAAGGAAACAAAATCATGGTGGTTATGAACATCTGGGAACACAGTAACGAGAAGATGGCTAAGGCATGGCCAAACCATGTTCATCATTACTGATATCATCAGTTATAGATTCTCTCTTGTTTTTCCTCTTCTCCTGATCTCCTACACCTTCAGTGCAGTTTTGTCTTCCAGGTCCAGCCCCTTATTTGCTCTAAGTATCACCTCAGCAAAGCACTCTGCTGCCACCATGAAGATGCTCCATCGGTCCCTCCTTTCCCAAAACAAAAGCATTCTCAGACTTGAGGAAAGAATGGAAAGGAATCTATTAGATAAAAACAAGTGTAAGTTGCTGTTTTCGACAGATGAAGTTGATGGGCTTAAACCTGCTATACACAAGCAACATTTTTTTCTTTTAGATGTCAGTATATACACACACTTCCATCTGCCACATCACCTGGAAGAGCAGTCCAAAATGTTTATTAAAGCAAAAACACATTCAGAGCTGAAACCAGAATGAAAACTAAAAACGTTCTCTAAAGAGCAAGAATGCTAAAGGAGGCAGAAATACCCAGCTTAACATCACAAAGTACCTTCAAACTTCTCTATTTGTCAAAACTGGATTTAGTTAATCAAGAACAAGACACATGACCTATAGTTTATCTTTTCCTTTAGGGACAAACAGGACAGAGTTGTTTCAGCGTCAGTTACATTGTAGGATAGCTGGTTTTAATAATCCTTCTTAGAGCAGAGTAGGAAGATGTATTATCTGGGCCAAAGCATTGGAGAGTGCCACATGAATATTAACTACATGTGTCTGATCAAGCAACTACTAACAGAAGCTAACATTAACACTTAAAAAGGTTTCAGAACATAAAAAACCCAAACCACTCAGATCAAGGCAGTTCATATCTCACTAGCTTTGCAGGCAGAGGGTCCTCTCTCACTCTACAGACTTAAACCGTGACTGAATCAGCAGGAAGATGCTGGTGAGCACTCTGCGCCCACGCTCTTCATGTTGTTTCAGATCTCTGTGTATCTAACATTACTGCTGCCTTGTATGCCACACAGAACACAACTGTTCACAGCTTTATACCATTATCCACAAGAACAAGTTATGAAAGATTTCACAACGTATTCTACAATCCTTCCTGCAAACTCAGGTAAACTGAAAATTTAAGTCCCTGCAATTCTCCTGCAAACACCTCACAAAGGACAGTGTTGTCTTCAATTTTTTTCTCAAAGTAAAAAACAATGATTAAAAACTTTCAGGAAAGATGTCTTTCACAAATTGCAGACGGACAGATTACACAGCATCCACCTAGAACCAGAGACAGGCAAGGAACACTTCACAGCTCCATAACAGGAAGTTCCCGTTCTTCAAGAGCAGTTCCCATCGCAGCATCACACAACAAAGAACCTTTGCCAGATGAAATTTTACCACCAGTTCCGCTTTTTGTCACTAAATTGGCTAGAGCATCTGAGTTCACCCATAATGTATCCTGCAGTCTCTGTATCAGGAGAAAACACCTCCAGTTATGGCACTTTTTAAACTCCAAGACTGTTTGGCAGGAAACGGTTTAGCTTCTGCTTCCCCAAGCCCCAATATTACAAGGAGTCTCCAAAATATCAAGCAGGGAGAAGCGGCAAGTTCTCAAAAGCAGATGAGCAGGCTACAAGGCAAGTGAAAAACTGGCTGGACTGTCATATGAAAAGTTAGTAGCTAATGATTTAACACGTTCCTATGGAAGCCAGTTACGAGTGGCATTCAGCTAAGTTTGATATGGTTTACTATCTTCATCAATAGCCTGGATGGCAGGACAGACTGCACCTCCAGCAAGACTGTAGATGACACCAAATGGGAGGCTAATTGAGGGCAACTGATGCATTAAGTGGCAGGGCTGCCTTTTAAAAGGATCTCAAAAAGCCAGAGAAATTACTACACACAAATCTTCTTAAGTTCAATAAAGACAAATGCAAGGTCTTATACCTGGTACGGAACATAACCCCATGCATCAACAGAAGCTGGGGATCAACTCTCTAGGTGGCAACCCTACAGAAAGAACTTGGGGATCCTGATGGACAGGCTGAACAAGAGGCAGCAATGCATCCTTGCAGTGACAAACTCTTATCACACAGGGCATCGAACAAGCAATACATCAGAGGAAGAGTCTCCTCTACTCACAATTTTGAGCCTGCACTCAGAATACCATGTCCAGCTTTGGTCCTCCATCTGAGATACCAGTACATATGTGAGAGACCCATGAGGGGACACTAAGACAGTTAGAGGGCAGGAGCATACAACACATGAAGAAAGACAAAGATAACCAGGCTCATTTAGCCTCCAGAAAAAAGGGTTTAAGAGGAAATCTAACAGTAGTCTTCCATTACTGCAGCAGTAGTTCAACAACTACATTAGACTGCTGAGTTGCCACCTATCTTTTTCTTTTTGACATTATTTTTAAGGAAATACAACACTGAACACAGAAGCAACCATACTGGACCAGAGGAAAATGCATATAACCCCTCATTCTGTACAAGGCAATGGTTTACACCAAGTGGTTAGTGGTACGTATACAATGGTACTTTCTTGCAACACTCGGCCCCTGCTAATTTGTGCCCAGGGACCTTATGAGCCAAACTGATTTCTTTTTTATATAATGACCTTTGATAGGCTGTTCTTTCATCAATTTGTCCAATGCTGTTGTAACTCCACAAACATCTAGCACCCACAATATTCTGTAACCAGGAGCTCCATATTTTACTGCTTCTTACAGTCACTTCTTTTGATGCCCTCAGCTCTTTTACTGAAAGAGACAACTCCCAGTTTTCATTTTTCACACATGCAGAATCCTGCACACCTCTCCCACTCTCTTACCTCCCCATTCCAAATCATGCCCGCCATCATCATAATCTTTTTCAGGCTGAATACTGTCCCATAGAAAAGCCATCCCGCACCTTACGTTTCTAGTTCTGTTATACTCTTTCCGAGATGAAAATAGCAAAACTGCACACACACACACATTGAAATGGACTTACATTCTCAGGTGGGTTCTTGACAACTTCTCTAGTAATTGCTTATATGATAACTACTGAGTGTTTGGTTGGTATTTCATATTTTTAGCATAACTCCAAGATCTCACTCTGGCACTACAAGGCAGTTCAGAGTCCAGTACACCAGGCTCCAACTCCACTAACTTCTTATGAGTACTTCAAACTAACTAAATGCATTCTCACATTCTCCTAATAACTGCTTCTACATAGGAAAGCTGAAGTAGATCAGACTAGGTGCATTTAGGTTTAAGTTATATTTAAAAGTGAAACTATTCTTTAGGATGTCTTTTCAAATTTTTTAGAGAAGCTGGAAAAATTGAAGGGCCTTGTACATTGAGGACACCTAATTGCAGCACATGAATATTTGAACATGGTGACTATAGAAGTTAGTTCTGTCACTAAAAGAAGACATTCAGAAAAGCTAACTTAAGCCTTGTAAGACTGGTCTTGCCAGGATCTTCTATAGGTAATAGGAAGCAGGCTCATCCAAAAGTTCTGTACTGAATGGAGAGGGAACCTCTAAGATTGTTTGCTGAAAAATGCTAATCTTGTTAATTCTGACTTACAAAAGCTATAGAAAACTGAACAGAAAAAAAAACACTAACAAAGAAGTCTATCGAGTAGTGCTGTGTGTCATCATTTACACCACCACATCAATCTAGATCCTGTAGAAGACAGGTCAACTAAATCTGTCACAGTATTTCTCCAAAATAACCACAGTGCCTTCTTGCTCTCCAATAAAACACTCCCTATCTTCCCAGTCTTCACTGCCATGTGCCCAGCATTCTGCCTCCCTAACCCTTTCTAATCCTTTCCCCACTGTCATCCAGCCACTCCATCATAGTTCTCAGTTCTATCCCTCACTCTCTCAGCTCCTCCTTTCCATGGGTTTTTCATTATAGTCTCGGTAGCCCATTGTCCAGTAAACAGAATTTATCAAACTCTTCTACAGCTGCCAAATGCTCAGATGAGATCCTGGTTGCTTTACACTCAAATCAGGTCAGGGAAGTGCAGTGGATCAGTTTTCCCCCACAAACCATACAAGGGGACTGAAGAACTGCCGACAGACTGTGTGCTATACAAGCCTTCACTAACCAGCACTTGAGACTGCATATGTGTTTTCTTAATGCTACTAATTTTCAAGACTACTTGACTGAGAGGAAAATTCCCTCCTCTCTTAAGTTACACATTAAAAAAATAAATAAATCAATAAAATACTCACTGAGCAGCCCTAGCAAATACCTTAAGAAAAATTTAAACTTAATGGTGTTTACATTCATGTGATAGATAAGTCATTATTTCCATAATTTTACACTTTTACTCCAGGCTGTAAAACAAAAGCTGTTTTTTCTCCCCTGCTTCTTGTGCATCATCCTTATCTATGGAGTGCTCTTTTCCCTAACATACATGCAAATCTTAAAAATAAGTGTTTTGCATATACCGGACTTCCTGTCTGCTTTTTGACTAGCAGCGTGCACTGGGTTCTTACCAAGTCTTCATAGTATTCCCAAAGACTAAGCAGCAAAGGAACTGGGCCAATACACAACCTATTATTTGACTCCACAGAAACCAAAAGAAGTTGCAAGTGTTGGTGTTCACGTGTACTTCACAAATGGAAGAAGCTGTTCTTTGTTGAACCATCCACTCAGTCACTAGCACTCATCTGGTGACTGCAAGCAGTCATTGCAATTAAGAGAGCATTAACTATTTAAAGGACAGCTTTCTAACAGCAGAAAGCAATACTGTGGCATCGCTTAAGCACCATCAGGGAAGTGAACTGATCCTCACGTAAATTTTTTATTTAAAAATAAAAAAAATGGTGAGCAGATACCTATCTCAGTAGAACAGACAACATGCAACAAGCTATCTCATAACATGACCTACGACAGATTGACATGCCCAAGAAGTTGTGCAAGAGTCCACATGGTTGTAAGCCTTCTCTCCATCTCCAAGACAGCCTAAGAAGCATTTCTGAAAGATGCTATACCGTTCAGGGAGAATTAAAGAATCCTCATAACAGCAAGAATGGACAACTTTGTTTCTTGATTTGAGAGTAACTTGGAAAGAAAACCTGAAATAACAGACCAACATCACACCAAAAAAATCAGACAATCATTATTACAAGCTCTGGAGAAAACCACTAAAGTGAATCTTCAGTCTAGGACAGATTTTCTTACAGTGTCTTATAAAATCCTAGATGCTGTATTTCACTTAAGCTCATGTTATGGATACCAAAGCAACAGCAATCATAAAAATACTGTTACAGACAAGACAGCTAAAGACTCAGAAAGGCGTTCTACTGAGCCAGCTAACGTTATGGTGGGCTGACAGACAGGACCAACTACAGCACAGGAGAGTATACTAGATCCAAACCACTGACCACCATGATGTTCCAAACAGTAAAAAGATCTGGGCTTCTAAAGACCACCAGTCTGGGCAATCCAAAGCAAAATCCTCCTCCATGTTTCCATTCCTTCCAAGTCCAACAGAGGTTTACCTGCTTTCTTTCACAATGTTCTGGACTTGAACTAATCAATTCGCTCAGCCAGAACACATTTCTGCCAAGTTTCTTCTACATTTTATATAATACAGTATACAACAAGACTGGGAGGTGAGCTGAGGGGTTTATCACATAAGCATATTAAAAGTTGTCTTGATCAAAGCTGGACCACAATCAGCACGGAGATTGAAAAATCAGTATTTTCGCAAGGATTCTTCATATCAATAAGAAATACCCGTGAGATGGACTAGGGCAGGAAGTCAAAGTCCAAATCCCTGATGCAAAGCACAGTTATTACCTCTTTGGGTCCGCAAGAAGCATTTCAAGATACATCTTCCTGCAAAAGACCTTTTTCAAAGCCTATTTGCAGAGGGCTAGAAAATTTCCGATTACCTGACATGAAAGCATTCTGCAACCTTTAATAATATACCACTACTGTTGCAATGGTAGCCATGAATCCATCAGTCCAGATATGAATGATCTGTCAATAAAATGAAAAACTTTGTGCTATCTTGCCTGGCAACATGACATACACCTGCATCGCTGTCTGTTGTTACTTCCAGATCCTTGCAAGAAACATAGTAATGCAAACCCCTTTAAAGGCATGTGAAGAGATCTCTATTTTTACTCTCTTAGCTTCTGCAGAAGATAATCCAGATGTGTTTCCACAGAGCCTGAAAATATCAATTAACAGCATCTTGACAGTCTGTCAAGATGCATGGCAAAGAAGAAGAAATATCTGACATACTCTGATTAAGCTAGCAGGCAAACGGAGCACACAGCGGTCTAGAATCTTTATTCATATAACGCACTGAACCCAAATCTAACAGCTCTGCTATTCTGCTTTTTTAAGTGCTTAAGGCTCTTCATGAATGACCTTAAGATCACATAAATCAATGGAATGATTCCTTTGAGAAGCAAATCCCTTTTTACCCAGATTAGCATTGTCACTCAAGCATACTCAAATGCAAGATGAGCTGTAGCAGACCACTAGATATTTGATAATACTTCTCATGCAATGAGAAAACAAACAAGGAGAAAATTCTGTATTAATAGCAAGACTTCACTATTAATTTTTTTTTTTGTCTCATAATTGAACAAATGAAAAGAAGAGCCATGAAGGTGAAGAAACTCATTCCAATTTTGAAGAATGAAGGAGACAACTTGAGCAGTATTACCACTGTAAGCTTGAAACAATTAAAACTGCTGACAATGTCTTCAAATAATTTAAGCCTAGAATTGGACGTCAGAGTATCCCAACAGTTTCTTCCTAGAGACTGGAAGAAATGTATACTCCCTCTATGACTTCCAAGTTGCAAAAGAGAACCTTATCTTTCTGTTTTGCCTCCTGCATCACATGAAAAGGTATCAAAAAGAAACAGAATTGGAGGCCCCATCCCTGGAGACATTCAAGGTCAGGCTTGATGGGGCTCTGAGCAACCTGATCCAGTAAAGATGTCCCTGCTCACTGCAGGTGGCTGGACTAAACGACCCTTGAGGGTCCCTTCCAACCCAACACATTCTATGATTCTATGATTCCCTGATAGATTTCCAAGGCTCCATAATTCAAAGTGATCAAGCTGAAGACAAATAGGACTTCCCAAGAGGGCACGCTGACTGATAGGCAATGGTGTTGAACTTGCTGCCACAGCTGAGCCTCCTGGGCTGGGATCTATTTCCTTCTAATTCTTCTGTTGGAGGAACAGCGGTTGAGGGCCTCTGGTGGTAATGCAAAGTCTCTGTCTCCCCTACAGGAACTGGGACATACGTACAATGAAGAGATTTGTCCTTGTATGGATTCAGAAGTCTGTATTTCAATTACTGTTAAGGTCTCTATAGCAATCTAGAAGGCTTTAGCTACAAAACATTGTGCATTTTAGCATCTGAAGCTATTGCTATGTCATATTAATCTAGAAAAACCTACATAAACATGTAAGATGGTCACTGTTCATCTGACAGTACATTTTAGTTTCCTACTGTGTTCTTGGCCAAGCTTCTTTGGGAATTACAGTACTCTTCCAGTTCAAGCAGTTTTCTTATTTAATTTGTAAGTAGAAGGAATTGATAAACCAAACATCTCTACCAGCACTAAGAGAGTCACTAAAGATTATTATGGAAGTTTGGTTTGATCCTTCAGGGCTTTTTTGTCTGGCTTTTCTGGGGTTTTATTAGACAGAGGAAAAAGCTCATCCTTGGTGCTGTATTTGCAGATTGATCACTCATGCTCTTTGGCTACCAGTGTTCAACTTGAAACTGAAAGCACACAAATATTTAAATGCCCAAGAGAGGAAATAAAGTACCCGATAGACTTGTGTGACAGATTCAAAACTTGTCCTGACTAACCATTACTAACCAACACATAGAAATGCATAATATCCAGTAATCACAAGAATTGCCCTTGCACTCCCGGTCTGGCTCTCCGAAATGCACAGCGTGAATGCAACAGCCCTGGTAGAATAAAAAGGACAACCTTGTGACCAGGTAAGACAAAGATTAATGTTAAAGGATCACCTGATTTTCCCCCTTCTAATGGTACTCTTATTCACCACCATGCTCTGGGCTCTTGCAAATTATCACCTGGCCCTCTTGGATAGGCCTACAGTGCCCATACAGGAAACAGATTAAGGATGATCACACACTTTCAAGAGAGAGATCTGGTGAAGATGCAGTGTGGTATAATAATAATCATAATCCTCACCAGATTCCTACAGTTTGGGCTCAGAAGAACAATCCCTGGATCATCACATACACCAGACAAACCGTGTTCACATGAGAAACTTAAGCACACAGACTAGAGACCACATCTTAATGTCTGGACCTGATCTCTAACTGTACTGTCTTTTAGCTGTGAATCTTTTGTCTTACTATTTTACACACCAAAGAGAACAATCTGCATTTACATTCTAACGAAGGCGGCCTCCTCTGCTCTACCAGATTCAATATTCCACAGGTTCAGCCTTTTCACAGAGAATGAGCTGAAAGCTTAATGTATTGTCTCAATGAATCGTGACTGCAAATAAAATAAAAGCAACACTGAGGTTTGGTGGTGTTTCCTCTTCAGCCCCCACCCTTGATGGGAGATCCTTTTTCTTGCTCTGCTTTCTAGAAAGAGCGGCCTGCTATGTTTTGCTTTTCCTTGGGTAATGAGCATCAGCATTTCTGTCTAATATAAATTGTTTGGCAGGGCAAAAGACCTGCAGCCCCAGTTACCAAGGAGGACAAGCAGTCTCCCAAGAGAAGCAGTTTTGATTCCTAGGGACTCTATTTTTAGTTATAGCACCAGAAGTCCCTGAAACAACAGTATCCTTTGATCTGTCATTTTATGGCAGGGGAGGGAGCAGAGACAGAGTTGGTCTGCAAGTCTGAGTGTCCAACTGCTACTATCCGACATGAAAAGAGCTCACACTGTAGAGTGGGCAGACATCAGAGAACAGTTGAATTCCCTTTTCCTCCTCTTCCCAAAGAAGGGCTGAAGAGAGAGAGAACAAGAGTGAACACAGTTGCTAGCAACCCTGACACACACCAGCTGCTGGGATGAACCAGATTTCTGATACGCATGCTGGTCAGAATCTATAAGGACATTAATTTAAAGTTTCTTCAAACTAAACTAAGGTTATAATTTTTTTTCCAGATAAAATCTGGGTAGACTACAAGCAATTCTGTTGTTTCATGTGAGGAGGAGTAAAATACATCTTTCACAGTCACACAGAAGACTAACACTAAAGGAAGTATACACGATCGAATGTACGTAACAGAAGTAAAGAACTAAGTTATTTTTAAACAGTTACTATTTAGGAGAGAATTGCCATTAGCATTTTGAATACTAAATCAAATCCCCAGCAAGGATTCTGTCACAGAAAAGTGTAAAACAACAGCTTAGGCTTTGATTTACAGTTCACTTCTTTTTCTGCTCATGAGAATTAAACACCTCCTACACAGACAACGAATTACAAATTAACTCCTCGATTTATGCCCTCTTCATCCACAACTTAAAAGCAATTCTCAAATTCTGGCAATAGCTTGAAGAAAAGTAAGAAATGAAGTTACTAATTAAAAAAAAAAGCATTTTAGGAGATGGCATAGTAGAAGAAACGGAATTACAGAAGCAGAGTGATCTGAATTCTGAACAAAGTGGGTAGCACCACACAAGAGTCTCATTTTCAATACAAGCAACTGACAACAAAAGCAGCTGACAGCTTCTTAGTAATTCCACAAAGCTTTTTTTTTTTTTTTTTTTTTTTAATCTCTCCAAACACTTAACCTTTACACTATACCGACTTTAATCTATGAAAGGAAATCACTGATTTCTGTCCTGTTCTCTTCAGTCTGACATTGTAATACAGTTGCTGGTTATCAAGGTGAAAGTACACATATTAGCTAGACTACTGCATCTCCGTACAATTCTTGACATTACTATACCATGTCAAGGTGGCAAACATCAACCCTTCACTACCACCATTCAGGAAAGCGAGATCTTACTAGTCATACACAACTGAAATGAGAACTTGAACATGGAAACCCGCAAGTAGTAAGGAGCATGTATTTCTATGCCAAGGACTGGTCTCGCAACATACCAAATAGCTCTACCCCTCTGTAACCAATATTCTGACGAGTACCACAGTTTAAGAACCCATTAATGAACCAGGAACCAAAGCTATTAATGACATATGGATCTTTTTTTTTTTTACAGAGCTAGTTTGTTAATGGCATAAAAACACTAATAGGTAACAAAGAAAGTTGCTTCACAGTTATGGAAATGCTACAGTCTTAGCCTCCACAAGGTCAGTACATAATCACGTCTCCTTAACGTAATAGCAGGGATACTGTTACTAGCACCAGAGACCTGAAGAACTATGCAAATATATACAAAAATGTACCATCAAATAACTTTATGAAGGATTTTGATCTTAAGTAATTCTGAGCTATAAGACAAACGACACTTTTAAGAATAAGCCTTCTTAACAAACCCAGATTAAGGCTCAATAAATTACTACAATATCACATATCAGTAAGAACTGGAACTACACCCATTCTGCATAACATGCTTTTCCCAGCCTTTGGAAGGTTCACTGTTATGTCATCCACAAGAACACGTGAAAAACTAAAATTTAAAAAAAAAATACAGCCCTCTGCATCAGAGCCTTCCATCCCCATTTACCCTTTTTGTAAGCACGCCAACACATTTTACCGAAGAAGAACGCCTCGGCGCTGCCCACGCGAGAGCCTCTGCCCCCCAGAGCAGGAACCGCTCAGGCCTGGATAACCAGCGGGGGTGAAAAAGAGCCCGAGGAGCCCCTCAGCACCCAGGGCCGGGCCCAGGACCGGCCTCTCTTCCCCCGAGCCTCCCCTTGCCCCCACCACACCCGCTTTCCGGCCAGTCCCCGGCCCGCCTCCCCCACGGCCCCTCAGCGCCGCGACAGTGCCCTGCGGCCGCTCCGAGGGCTGCCCCACTCCGCCGCCCGGGCCGCGGCCGAGGGGCCCGGCAGGCCGCGGGGGCCCTGCGCTTACCGTTCAGTGCCGACGCCTGCAGCGTGGCCCCCGAGGTGCCGTCGATGACTTTGATGGCGCCGCGAGCGGTCACGGCCAGGATGGCGTTGAGCGCCGGGTGGTAGCACAGGCTGCAGAGACCGTCGGCGTCGCAGCGCAGGCAGCCGTCCCGCAGCAGCAGCCACTCGCAGGAGCCCGGCGCGGCCGGCACCGGCCCTGGCCCTGGCCCGGGCCCAGCCGGCGCCGCCGCCGCCGCCGAAGAGCAGGAGGCCGCCGCAGCCATCTTCCCGGCCGCTGCCGCCGCCGCCCTCAGGACAAGAGGCCCGGGGGGAGCCGCTCACTGACAGTCCCTAGAGCCGCCGCCGCCAGTCACCATCCGGGTCCGGGGAGAGGGGGAAAGGGAGAGCGCCAGCGTGAGCAGGAAGTGACACCAGCGCGCCGGAAGCGGAACCGCCCGCCCGCCCGGCACTGGGGGCGGGGCCAGCGCCCTCTCATCGCGAAGTGCGGCGAGGCTCCGCTGCGCGCGCTCCTTCTTCCCACCTTCCTACCCTTGTTCTTCAAGCGCGCGGCCGAGCGTGCTGGGTCTGCGGGCCTGCCCGCGCTGCCAGCCGCTCCTCAGCTCCGGGGCTGCCTCGCTTCCCGCCGGCGGCCCGGCACGGGTCGTGGCCACCAGCGAGGCCTGAGCGTGCAGGAGGACGGCGGTGCGCTGGAGCTGCCCCGCGCGGCGGGTTCCGCCTCAGGCTGGAGCGGTGCTCTCCCGTGAGGAGCCGTCTGTGTCCGCTCTCCGCGGGGTGGCAGCGCGGTCAGCTGGCCGCCGCCTTACCCCGGCCCTCGCCGCCGCGGTATCGTTACCGCTCCGGACAGAAGTGGGCGGGTGTTCGTACTTGGCTCTGGGGCGGGTTTGCTTTTTGTGCTCCCGCGACGTGAGAGCCCCTCGTGAAGCCACCGCCGAGCAGGGAGGCAAAGCGCTGGGCTCGGGGTAACCCGGGGCCTTGGGACGGGTGTCCCGGCCGGAGCGGGGGTGCCTGTGTAAGTGCGCGTAAATACACACTTTTCTTTTTTTCACCACAAAAATAGCCATGGAGCCATTCTGCCCACGAAAGCATTTTCTTCTGAGGCGGTATTCATTTCAAAACTGACAGAAGTATAATGAAACCTTTCGTGTTGTTGAGATTTTTCCCCTCCCAGCCCTGGAACGCCAGTGCCGGCTGCACAGCTGAGCCCACCTGTACGCATTCTTCTGTCCGAGTGACGGGCTCCACTAAAACACCTGAGAAAGCTTTCAGGCCACTGACGATCCTAAATGAAGTTTCAGGTATAACGTGGTTTCCTACAGAAGAGTATTTTTATTAGAAGGACACGAGTTCACACGTGGTGCTGCAGCAGGGAAATGATTTAAATATCTGTGTAAAGATAAAAACCCCAGAAACCAAACCCGCATGGGTCCATGTGCCACCCAGGCTGATCAAAATTGTCCTGAAAGCAAAATAAGCAGCTCTTAAGCTTGCTTCACTGCTTGAAGCAAAACATTAAAGACCAGTAAGGGTAACGACAAAACTTAAAGTCTGAAGCTGTATGTTATCTCCACATCAAAGCAATTGATTTCATATACTTTTCAAGTAGTTTTTTTTTTGTTTCTGATAAACAGAGTATGTCTAATGGGTAGAAGAGAAAGCAAGACACATACACCTGTACTTGTCTAGCTGCTCTGTACAGTAGATCATCCACAGAGCATGTCTCATTAAGGTATGATACCCACATCTCTACCTTGAAATGTGGTGCTGCATCCTGGAAAGGGAACTTTTTGCTAGATGGATGTACTCCAAGTTTCCAGTTTTAACAGACAGAAGCAATATGTATAATCAAAGTGTATTTATAGCCTCAAAGCTTGAGAGTGATGACTTACAGAAATATAGATGTCTTTAATTCAGTAAATATAAATGAGCTTCATAGATTCTGTAAACAAGTTTAATTCAAAATTTTTATAAAATACATCTTGTATTTACACACATACCTCATCTAAAAATATGAGTTTGTTGAATGCAAAGTTATTACAAACTATTAGAACCATTTGAGAGCTGTTTGTACATATTTCTTGCACAGCATATGCAAAAGGTGACCTTAGAAATACTAAGATTAAAAGGTGCAAATCTGCAATTGTGTACAAAATGTGTACTATGTTAAGTGCATATCTACATTGCATATCACACATGCCAAATCTGTGGAAACAAACAGTTAAAATTGCAACTATAAATTTCAAAAAACATTAGGATAGAGAAAATTAAGATATCTGGAAATTAAATATAATATTCTTGCATCCTTTGAATACTCTTAGTCATTTCAGATGCACAGGATCCACTATGGACATCTAACGAACGGCTATGCAAAGAGGAACTAAGCTTAAAACTCCCCAACATTTAGTAACCTAAAAGTTTGTGGTGATGTTAGTTAAAACGTATTCGTAGGGTCTGGGTTGAGTATTCTAACACTAGTTGGATACTCCTGTTAAAAAATAAATATGTCATGAAAAAAAGAGGTAAGACCAGTTATCATGCAAGATTCCAAAGCTAATGTGTTTTTTAAAAATTCACTGTAACTTGCTTTTTTTTTTTTCCCCCCTCTCCCTAATGTGGTACAAATGCTCACAAAACACTTGCAAATAAGAACTAAGATGCTGGTATAATTGGTTTAGTATGACTGCAGTAATTCCACCAGAACTTCTGCAGAAGTCAAAAATGAGGTGAAAAGTCACTCTACCAGTTTTAATCCTTTAATGTATTACAAGCTAGAGTATTACATTGTCATTTATGTCCAGCATCAACTTTAAGTAGTTCTGCTTAAAACCAACACAAGCATCAGCCAGAAAAGCAGACTGAATAAACTAAAGGTTTGTGGTAGAGTTGAAATATATATTTTGCATAAGTAATGAGTGGTAAAAAATAAGTTACTAAAATGGCAAGTTACACAGTCTAAAAAGCTGAAAAAGTTATAGTTCTGATATGGAAATATGTCCATCAGGGATCAAAGACAGCCCTTGCTATTACCTTGTCATGGTTGATTTTTATTTGCAGCATTAAAAAAAACCCCAAAAAACCCAAACAGACATGGGGAATGCTTTTTTCTGTTTAAAAAAATTAAATAAAGAAAGAAAGAAACGTAAGATCTACTTGGCAATACTAAATACTGAAGATTGCAAATGCCTAAGTACCATGCAAAGTGAACTTCAGTGGACTTGGGGAAGAAAGATTACCATAAGAACCATTACATAAGCAATCAACACAGTACAGAGGAAATATTTAAAATGTCATTATTACATAATCCTTGGATAGTCAAAATTAGCAAGACTATAATTGTTACTAAAGCTGTAATTCTGCCTTATTTAGCAGAGGGGGAATCTGGCTTTACAAATCTTTTTTATTTCTCTTTCCAAGGGATTAATAGTACTGAGGAGATTAAAAAAAATAAAGGATGCATGTTAAATACCATGCTATTAAAAGCAAGACAGAGCAAGATGTTGTAAAACATAGGGAAGGATTATTTTTATTTTGTCATCATAAAATAACATTGTTTAAAGATCACACAAATTTGATAATCTTTTTTTTTTCCTCCAACATTAAGCCAGCACTACAGTTGAGAAAGTATTCACCTGGTTCTCTGTAAATTTATACTTTTAAGTAAAATAATTTGATTCTCTAAATATGCGATTTAATTCATTAATGTCACGCAGTAAATATCTTGCTCCTTTGGTCAGAGACAGGAAATGAAGACTTCAAATACCTGTATCTTCAAATTTTTAAAAAGCCAATATACATCCTCAACCAAGGAGTATTTACGCTACACACAAGCCATAGATACAAAATACACAGTATATACATGTTTTGAAAACAAATTGGAATTTATAAAAACTCAATAGCCAAATCAAAGTAATTGAGGCACTAAATTAAAAGTAGTATCTTCAGGTCTTGATTATACAGACTATTCTGTGAACAATCAGGACTGTTTCATAAATATATATTATCTACAGAATTTGCTGTGCCAAAAAAGCCAGCTGTGTTTAAGCTCAAAAGAAAAATTGCACTTTGAGATTGTTACAGTTAACTTCTCATTTTTCTCCTCGAATATAGTAATCTGGTCCTAGTGCTTTTGGCACAGGTATCGAGTTGTGGTTTTGCTACACGTTCTTATAAAACACAAGGTTCTGATTTTGTTCATTAAAATCTGAAGAGTCTTAAACAAACCTAGAACTTTGATACAAATCTATATAGCTACAATTGCTTCATTAAATAATATACACAAATATGCTCTTCGATCTTAAAACATCTTGACAACTGGATACAAAACAGTCACTTGTATTATCTCCAGCCTCCTTAACCTTATTATCAGTCTGCAAGTGACTAAAATATGGTTTCTGGCCACATCTCACACTAGATCACACCCCAGTGTACAAGGACAGAAAATAAATGTATAATAAAAAGATTGGATAAATTAGAAGGGGTTTCTTGGTTTTGAATTCTTCTCCAACTAGTAACGATGCAGCACTGTACGCAGCCCAGAAGACTCCAAACAGCTGAAAAAGAAGATGAACAGTCTTAGCTGACACCACAAGAAAATCTCTCCAAATACCAAGATAAAAATTTGTTCTTCTCTCCATATAATTAAAAAGAAGCGCCAAAAAAAAGAATTTTGGGAGGAAGAACTACACACACAAAAAGAATATACTGTACGCTCTCATGTAAGTTTAGAGAAATATTTAACAAATAGGCATGTTATTTTTGTTCAAGACTGTTTTACAGAAGTGAGCAGCTAAGGATCTACAGTAAGTTTTCTCTGATGTAGGACATACAGATAGCATAACGCAAGCCGTAAGCCTACATAGATCCATAATTTGAAACTGCACTGGATTGATAACTTTTCTTGCTACCCTGACTGTCCTCAACTATTAGCCTCCCACTTTCTTTAAGCAAAAGAGTTACCATACCTGATTCTTCCTCCTACAATATATACCAGAAGGTTAAATTACCATTTTTTATTTCAGGATTTGTCTGGCTCACAAGCTTTTCTTTAATTATGGTGCCCTTCCATCAAGGTAACTGAACCTTACATTCCTATTCCTTTCAGGTGCAGCAAGAGGCCTGCCAAAATACAGTCTGTATCAAAAACTTGTCACAGCACAAGTAGTTTGGCCATATGGGGCTTGTCCTGCATTTTCACACTAACGATGCAAAGGTAAGAACCTGCACAGATTTGCCTTGAAGTTAATGTAAGGCTGTTAGTAGTAATCAAGTAACAGAGGCTTCATTAACATATATTTATTTTCAAGTCATTGGCAAGTTAATGATTTACTTCCCAACCGTATCACTTAATACTAATTGCAAGTTGTCAAATCACAAACGCAGCAATTTTGTTATTATATATTTTAGTTGTACTTCAATTATACTGTTTACCAGCAAGCTAAAAGGACAGAAATCAATCAAATCAACAGAACAAGAACTTAAAAAGCCTAGCTGTAGTACAGTACAGCCTAGCTAGTAATAGAATTTTCTCAGTCAACCTTTCCAAAAGTTCAGCAGTAACTTCAAAACCCTTTTAGGCAGCCTTTAAGTAGTACTGGAAGTGTTCAAGAACGTTATGTAGTTCTGGGATCTATCAGGGAACGTTGCTGGTTTCATAAGAGGTGTTCAACAGCAGGTGGCATCAGGCAAGTTGTTCTTGCTTTGTGCCTTACATTCCACATCTGTAAAATCAGAACAATACTTGCCGTCTCTGCAAAGGGTATCGAGAGCTTTGTACTCCTACTGCTACAGAAAGGTCTCAGAACAATGACTAACGTCATATTCATGCTGCAGTACCTAAAAATAAACTGGATGATGGGGGAAGGGATAGAACAGATTCTTCATTTTGAGGTTTAATTATGCATCCTCTTCTCAAAATGATAATCCTATTTATTTTAACGCAACTATTATAGCACAGCAAAATATTTAAGCTAACCTGATAACAACAGGTGTTGTTATAGCAGCAGCACTGTATATGCCCAAGTACTCAAAAGAAACATTTTCAACAGAATTTGCTCAGCAGTCATGTCCACCATGCTAACCAAAAGGATGACAGAGCTCACTTCCTAGTTCTGAACAGTGTTAAGAAAGTGACTTAAAAATAACCGTGAACAATTATCAATAGATGATACTGAACTTACTTTTATTAGGGTAGAAACAACTTCAAATGATCCAACCACCAAAAGTACAGGTGCTATGACAATGAGGGGAAGTAGGGAATATCCTATCACACCAAGAACTTGGCCATAAGCAACCTGAAATTTTCAAGAACATAAACCCAAGCTTTTCAGTATTGTCTTTGTCAAACACAATTTAATCTTGTTATAACAATAAGAATAGCAATAGTATGTTAGGTATTAATGAAATTCAGCTAAAGGAAGCTTGCTAGTATGAAAGTTGGTTTTGTATGCTACCCCCTAGAATTTTGTAATTAATAATTCTGTTCTCTTAGAAATATGTTGTCTGTTGTTGGGTTTTTTTGTGTGGGTTTTTTTTTTGGTGGTGGTGTTGTTGTTGTGGGGGGGGGTTGGGGTTTTTTTTTTTTTTTTTTTTTTTTTTTTTTTTTAACCACTGCATAAGACAACTTTATCACTTCCAAGGGAAGTATTTACACAGGTTAAAATACACAGGTTCTACCCACCCCTCACATTATCATGTTTTGTCTTACGTGGTTCTCAACTGCCACTGTCCATTGAGTGTACAAATGATATCCAGGAGCACAGAACTACAACAGACCTCTCAGTCACCAGCTGTAGTTCTGGCTGTCACAAGCAGCAAAGATTAATTTTCTACATTAACATACTCGTAGCCATTATACACAAATAAATTCAAAAAGTACATTATTGCTTTTAGCATCAGTGGAAGACCTAGAACCTGGTCCCTCTAAGGCACAGAAATCTTCTGATTTCCAGTTTAAATTTATTATGACTGTCTTAAACAGATTTGTTCAAAGTATTTCCATAACTGGCTTTAGCTTCATGAGGATTAAAATGTCTGGGTTTCCCCTACTATGGTTTGAAATGTTCCTGGGCCCAGCAAGGCTTCTTGGATTTAACCAGAAAAAACAGTGTCGAGACAAGTGACCACCTTGCAAGCAATCTCTTGTGGCCATTGGTCCTTCACAGTGAACTCTGCAGACCTATACTTTCTTCCCAATTTATACATTCTGATAATTCCACATTTTAAGCCACAAAGCAGTTTTATTTAAGGGCATGTGGATTATGTTGGTACACAGAAAAAACATGCAATCACATTTATAAAAGCTTTTTCCTTCAAAACAGCATTCACACAAGATGACTTTAGCAATTATGATTCAAGGAAATCTAAAAAAATTAAAGTAAATGTAAATAATATAGGAAGCCTGCAACACTAGTTCATTGTTAATGCAAGATGCATTGTAAAAATATAAAAATCAGGTATCACTGAATATTTAGTTCTTCACGACACAATTCACTGCATTTTATGCTGCAGAGCCATTTTAAGAAGTTTTTACCCTCCCAACTGTTCCACTGTAGCTGTCCGTGGGCCTTGCTGTTAAGTATTTTTGTTGTTTACACCTGAATCATTTAGTGACTCAATTCGTAAACAGCTCAAACAGCTATTCCATCGCTGCTGGTGCAAGCAGCTGGAAGGAAGGATGTAGGCCAGAATTTCAATTGGCTTTGCAGTTGAAGAACATGATCTGACTTTCATGTAGTCAAGAGACTTTACATTACCTCCCTCTATGTCCTTTTCACATACAGGTACTTACTTCTCCTCCAAGAACCCTGGCCAGTAAAAAAATTGTCAAGGATCCAAATATCCAAATAGTTATAATCCAAGAAACAACCTTAAGAAATAAAGAACAATTTATTTCTATTAATCATTTCCATTGTGAGAAAGGAACACTCATTTCTATTAATCGTTTTAACTGCAGTCAAGGATTTTATTACACAAAACTGAATTCTGAATTGCAGGAAGAATAGTTTTACTTTGTCTCAGAATGCAACTTGAGAATAAAATTCAGAGGTTACATTTACAGAATCCCATTAGTGGTAAATTTGGTGAACATGGAACGCACAGGCAATGGGTTTTTCAAGTATTGCAATATTGTATCACAGTAGCAAAGGCTTAGTTAAAACTAAAGCTTAGACCACACTAGCTAAATGTGTTCACATCCCGCCTGTTACAAAAGGTGGGCTCAGACTGTTTACAAGTCAGTGCAACCAATACAAGGAGTTGAAATTCTGCTTCTTTCATCTACAAAGACATCACTTATTCTTTATTCAAACTGAGAACACTCAGAAGAAGACATAGGACTTTAACTCTTAGAAGAACTTGATGATTACAACTTAAGAAACAGCCCCAGACTCCCGGGACAAAGTCTGTAATTATTTTTAATTGCTTCTTTTATTGGTCTGCTCTTAAACTGAAGATGATACCTTAAAACTATTCTCCAGCTTAACAGAACCTTCAAAGTAACCTAGCTATTCTTGAAGTTGAGGCACTGGGAGGATTAGAAGTTCTCCCTTTTGAAATACTGCTGTTTCCTTCTGAAAAGGTATCAGTCCAGTCTCTCTATTTCCAAATGTACAATGGCTGCACTTAAAAATAAAGTCAGCACTCAATTCAATTTCTTTTTGCTCAATTAAAAGTTCCAGATTCACAGAGGAATCAAATGGAGGATGGTTTTTCTTTAAACTTAGAAACAGATAAAAATCACAGCACCACTTCAAAAAATTAAGATAAATATAACAGCTTTATGCTATTAGTGAAAATAGTGCATGGCCTCCTTTTACTTCCTCCTTTCTTCTACTGTCTAAAAAAAGAGGACCAGATTAAAGTCTTAAAGCAGGAATGCTTGTATCTCTCCAGCTTACAGCCCACAACTCAGTTCATCTGGTCTAGTTGTTGTCAGTCATCCTGTGGCTAGCTATTAGCTTTCCCTCCTCACACATATACAACACCTTAATGTCTGTATGGTAAATCAACTGTTCCTAAGAAACATAAGGCCTACTGTTCATGCACAGGAGGTACACAAACTGCAGAAGGTAGTTTATCAGTCATGGGATTGAGGAATGGTCCTTGCTTTGCCTAGGAGACAGCTAAGTGGTCCACCCAGAAGACTCGAATAATACAGTGGTTTAGTCTACTCACTTCAAGTCTCATTGAAACAAGATACTGAGAGTGAATTCTTCAGCATTTGATACATCATACAGAAGCCAGAGGTCACAAAGGGAATGATTTTATCTCACCATTCACAAAAAATCCTTGCATAAGTACATTCTGCTACTTTACATATGGCTTATTGCTATACTACATTGTATTTAACAGAACTAGCTACACATACAGTCATAAAAATTTCTGAAGCAGGATCACCTAGGCTCACATTCAAATGGTGACTATAAATAATAACACCACTTCTCTATTCCAAACTGAGCATAAAGAAAAAAGCTAACTGTCTTTATGGAGGCCAATTAAATCTGCACAATGCCTCTGAATAGCTATTCACCCTACAGTTCAAAAGGAATTATGGAAAAAGTCTATTGACCTGAGGAAAGTTATTTGATTGTAATTGAGCAGGGAGGACAAATTAGCAAATGGCACTAATGAAGATTAAATTCACCAGATAACAGTGGTGATATAGTACGAGTTAAACAAGTAGCTTTATTTGTCAGGAAATTAAAAAAAACATGCCATCAAAAACAATATTATTTGGTAATATTTTTTACTAATAAAAAGCATGTTAACAAAAGGTCACAATTAAAATGCAAAGACTCACTAATATGACTATAAACTCATTATATCAATCTGTTTCCTCTAGAAACCACATCTTGCCTTTGTTCTACTGTATACAAACAAGCCCGACATTTCATCATGATTAACTTATTTAATACATTTCTTACTGCTGTTTCTTGAGAAACAGCACTTGAACTGCCCCACATCAGGACATGAGGAAAAGACTTTCTACCCATGTAAGAATGAAAATTGCTTAGCAATCATGTCCCCCGATTTAGTTTAGACTTTTTAGGTAGAAGGCTTATACCTACCTTAAATTGTCCATATAATGAAATCATGGAGAAAAAGAGGACAACTGCCAGAGGACCCCAGAAGTCTGGATTGTCTCTTACTACCTGCCTATTAAACCCAAGAGATGGCATAGGCATCAACACGCATCGAATTTTGTAGTAAATATCCTTGAGATCAATGTCGAGTTCTTCCCTGAAATTGTAAAGCAAGAGAGCATTACTATACACCACAGTAATGAAACAGAGCATAAAAAAGTAAGTTTGGGGGCAAACAGCAGGTTTATAGAGCAAGTCTCCTGTCACCCACAAAGCTTTCTGAAGCCATAAATAGCAAAGGAACAGTTCATCCACAACAAAGCAACTCCATACCTTCATCCTCATTCAGTAACTGATGTAACATAGTTAGGTATATTTAGTTATTCAAAAATCAATTACATGACTGAGAATAGAAAACATACACAACATACCCTAACAGCCTACATTAAGACAGTAGATCTATTTTCTGACATGCAGGAACACGACACATTTATACCACTGGAACTACTTAACAGTCAAAGACAAGGATACACAAAAGTAGGATGCCAGTGTATTCCTATGCTGAGCACACTCATTATGGAAACATTTTATTTCCAGTTCTACAAGAATACCTTAACATTCACTAATCCTAAACCATTCAAAATACATAAGGTAAAAACAATTTTTTAAAATAAAATGGGGTGTAGCTTGCTTTAACAAGAGCAGTTTTCAGCAGACCAGTTTATGCTGACTGGTTAACTACTGACTTGTTTCCAAGATGGGTAAAAATAAATAGAAGTCAATTAAACTAGCAATAATTCTATCTTGCTCTTCTCTAGTTGCCTTCTCCAATCCCAGCTACAAACTGTAAGCAGCCTCAAATTGACCAGAAGATTCTTCTGCATAGGAGGCTCTTAACTGGTACATCTAGTCCCGATTATCCTAGCATAAGGGGAAGGAAGCAGATTTTCCAAGTAATGGGCAATTCTACTTCAAGTTTATGCATGGAACCTTAAGACAAAACTCTGCGTGAGTGTTTTCCTTATGCAGTCGTGACTGAGGAGCTCTGAAGAGTTGCAAGAGACTTCCTGGCAGATGTCCCTCTGTTCTACATTTAAGAGCACAGTGGGAAAAATGTAGATTCATATCCTAAGTCCGTCTATGAAAGTTTTGCACAAGGCTTTGATTTATAGCTTTTTCCTTAGACAAGCTGAACAGAGACATGATTCACCACAATTTCTCTTAAAAAAATATTAAACAGTGCTCCTTGAGTCTCTCAAGGCAATTCAGGATTGCTGTTACTGAACCTATTTCAGAATTGGTATTACTAACCTGTGACGAAACAACAAAAATTGTTCTTTAACACATCCCTGAATCTAAGGAGTGGACTAGAAGCATCTATTTGCCTCCATTTATCTAAACAGGATGTAGCATTGCTATATTTTACTCTGATGATTGTGTAACACAAATATTTCCTGTCTGGAAATAATTCTTTGTCATCACCTTGGGCTTCTGACAGTTTCTCATGGGAATAAACTGTCTTTTCCATAAAGCTTGCAGCCACCTCACCTGAGAAGTGATGGCAGCTGTAACAGGAAACAGTGTCTGCAGTAAGGCTGTCCAATGAGAAAGGAGAGGAAAAAAATAAATAAAAAAAAAAATCTCCCTCTATTGAACAAAACACTTGCATGGCAGCCACCGCATTGGTGAACTTCCCTTAGCTGGCTGCGATTCTTTAAATTGATAGTAGGATTCAGGTTGCAAGGCTTCATTACAGCACATGTTCTGAGAATAATCAGAACTGCATTAAAAACTGCTACATGGATGTCAGATTAAGGTCTTCTCTGCTAGGATGATTACATTCATCCTGTTTGCCACAAACTGATCATTTCCCTCGCGTGTTCTCCTCACTTCCAGCATTCAGCAGCTTAGAGCACCTAGCTGTCTTTGCAGCACAAATTTGGGGTTTGTGGTATAAAAAGTTACACAAAAGAGGGAACTCATATGTTGTCACCTCAGTACACCATTCTGTTTCTTAATTAGAAGTTAGAGGTTTACAGAACAGGCTTGTTCACACAAGGAGCTACTTCTGCACAACTTAATCTAAAGTGCTTTTTAAGTAGCAGTTTCATTATTAAGCTCTCCAGACATCTATTCTCCCCTAACACTCATGTGAGTTCTCCAGAGTACTCTCCTGCTCACTCCATTTTTTTTAAAGCATCATTATCTTTAATTCACACATGAAAACACTGAGAATGAAGTTGCTTAGGTGCAGAGCAGACCCAGGCTGTAGTGTAGTAACCTTAAGATACAAACTTTCTTCAGCCAACCACACTTCTGTGAACAGAACAAGGGATTCAGAGATTTTCAGTTTTAAGGACATTTTTGTCTTTCAACACTAACACCCTTTAAATCTAGTTTATATATAAAACAGATTATATGTAAAATATCACAAACTTTATAATCTTTGATGCTACCTTGCTTCTAGCATCCCTACTGTAATAAGCATGATTCACAATGAATTTACTTCAGAGTTACTGACAGAATCTGCTTAGGTTTACTTTACACACATCTTTCCACAGGATTGTCTTAGCCTCCAATTCTTTGAAAGCATTAAGAAACTCACAACATCAGCACTAAAGAGAGAGAATACAATCTATTTTTTTTTTAAACCATTACAAGATCAACAGATAAGAGCAGAAAACCCATAAAAGCTTATACTTCTAGAGATTAATAAAATTGGATTCTACTTCCTCCTCCATAGTGAATAACAAGCCTCTTTTACACTAAAAATAAAACCCATAATAAGAAACATGTTTTCATTCCTGCAACAGAAGACTACTCATTGGTCAAGTAATTTGTCAAACAGAATTTTAGTCACAGCAAAAGGCTGCAGGACAACTTCAGAGGCTACAAGTTGTTTGTTTTCCCTACAGAGCTAATAAAGATAGATACCCAAAAATAATTATGACATACAGGAGTGGCTTGTTATCTTCTGGGTCATCATCTTCCACTTCCAGAAGCCAACCATACCCTCTCTGCCTTAAGAATGTAGTTGCAGTAGATTCTTTGATGAATTCTCCACCAAGATTTAGCTTAACATCTGGAGTTGTTATGGAGCCACTAATATCTTAGAGAAAAACGGAGAGAAAGATACACTTTTTTATGTCTTGCCAAAAGCCATTTATTTCAAAAGTACTAGAAGACAACAGACATACAAAGCTACATATGCTGATCATCACCATGCAATATTCAAAGTTATAAAATAAAATTATACTTTAACAGATACATAATTTGAAAGGGTACTTCTTCTGATTTTAACACAATAGAAACAATGTTGGTTTAGGTCTCAAATTACCAAGTTGTAGCTTCTAGATGGAACTCTTGTTTTGATGACACAGTGTTATGGTTTGACAGAGAGGCTTAAATTTGTGCTTTATCATTAAACATTTAAAGGCATAAAAGGAGTTATCTAATTAAAGTCTCATTGTACTGTAAGCTGTGGGTTATTTACCATTTTTTTTGCTGACCATACTATGCTGCTTTTGGAGCCTATTCCTGCACAGTGACATTGTTTCAGCCAAAACCATTCTGTGCTTTTATGTCCAATTTTTCATGAAAGGAAAACATTTGTTGATGTTTTCATTTGTAGCCTGCCTTTAATACAGATGAGACTGTTACAAAAAGAATGCTATCAGAGATTGTTAGGCTCCAGTCCATAGGAGGAGATAAAAAGAGTTCTTCAATATACCATGATCTTGCTCTGCCACAGTACTAAATAAAACAAAGAGCAATTTATGTATGTTCTGGCTGTGCCAAAGTCACCAATAAATATTAATTTTATTCTCTCATTGTATTCAGTTATGTACAGATGAAAAATACAAAGTAATAACTGAAAATATATGAAGCAACTTGAAGATAGGAAAAAAAAAAAAAAAACCAAACTAGAAAGGGGGAATAATTATTCCTTTAGGAAACAGTGGATTTCCATTATTTGCTAAAAAGGAGAAATCCAAATAGAAACATGTAAGTTTTCTGTACAAACCTTATTACAAATATATTGAGAGACAAAAACTCTCTTTTCATCCAACACTTTTTTGCTTCACCAAAGAAAAATGTATTTTGCCTTTCTATTATTATTTGCTCTTCACACAAAAAAAGCTCATAGGCACAAACTTCCCAAAGCCCCTACCTATAGCAAGTATTCCTAGAACACACTCACAGAGGCAAGTCAGGCCATATTTGTAGATTACATTTGTGACATCTTCTGTCAAAATGTAGCTTTATAGAAGCAAAATTTGCACAGTGACAGAATCCCACACAATCCTCAGCCAACAAGTCCAAAGTGTTCACTGATTACTCAGAATTCCAATTAATTTAACAGAATTCTCCTTCCCAAATCAGCTTTCTCGGCCACTCAAGCTTAAATTTAAACATCCCCATAAATGTTTTTTTTTCAACCATTTCATATTCATGAGAGTTAATAATCCATCGGTTTGATTTTTGGAACACCATCTGCACAGGATCCTTGTAAAGATCACTGCAACTTAAAGGAGGAATTTCCCTGTGCTCCTCTATCAGCACACATACACTGTTCTCGCCAGACACAGGCAAAGCCTTCCTCTGCTGTTTACAGAGGGAGGAAAATAGCAAAATGAATTCTTAATGCCTGGATGTCAAGGCAGAGAAAGCCTCAGAAGTTTTCTATTGTCACCAGAAGGCTTTTGTCATTTAAAAATACTTGTTTATCCTACAACATAACACTGCTTTGTGAGCAGAGGTTCTTGCCACTATTTGTGCACAGACCTGGCTGTCAAAACAAGCAAGCATAGCAAACATTTATTTCGCCTTTCACAGTGACAGCTGACAATCCACGCTGAGGCAGGGAAACTTCTACACAGGCCTTATTTACCAAGGCTCCTCTTAACAGTTGATAACTGGTGAATACCTACAGCCACATTTTTTAGTCATGAAGCCTATTAACATCATCTTAAGTCTATTTTGCAAGACACCTTCAGGTGGCACATAAAGCTGCAGAAACCAACAACAACAACAAAAAAAATCTACCCCCTCCTTCTACAGACTGCTTTGAAGGAGATGGTTAACAGCAGGCCAGCCGAGCGCTGAAGAGCCTGCCAAGAACTGATGGTTCTGACACTCACCAGCAAGAGCTAGGGTGCCTCCACTGCTACTGTCTCAGGCAGAACACCACAGAAGCAAAATTGAGGTATCTCACGTGCCTCATTTCAGCCAAGTATTGTGCAAAAACAGCCTTCAATACAAGTCTTTGCTCTCAATTTTGAAAAAGCACTAATAAGAGGCAACCCCCCACCACCCAAATAGTCTGTTCTTTATATCATATCTGCCCACTTAATTGAGAACACCTCTCCAGCACTCTTTCCCACAAACAGCTCCTACCTCTCATGGAAATAAGATCGGAAAATAGAACAGCTTATACTTTCGGTTTTCATATGGATCAAAATCTGGGAAACAACTAGAAATTAGAGTGCACCAAGTAATATTTTAATTTAGAAATATAAAGCTGTTTACTCCTGTTATTGTTTCCTAGGGTAAGGTCCATGCAGCAATTTGCAGACAGGACTACCCTTGGACAGGCAGGAGATGACGCCTGCCTTGTGTCCATAAAAGACACCCAGCCGAGCCCGATTCAACACATTCTACCAGAACAGTGGTTGTATTGGATTGGGTTCAGCTTTGCTCAACATACACTCCAAGCAGTAATCCAGAGTTTCCATCCAGAGACACGTGGATCCTCTTTCAGGCTGAGGTGGAGAAGAAAAACCAAACAAACCAAAAATAACAAAACAAAGCTGAGATTGTACCTGTTGATTAGTATTCCTGGTCAGAAGGACTGGGAAGTTCACCAAAGAACATTCTACAGTAGTTTTTCACTTCAATAATTCTTTTCCAGGGTGGGGCACACGAGTCAGGATTTACACAATTCCCTACCCCTATGCAAAACCACAACAGCAACTAAATACATACATAAAGAAGAACGCTTGTTGTTTAAATGGGTGGAGCCCAGAAGGTCATTCTCCAAAATAAGTTAGCACCGTGTTGATTCCCGCACGTTCATTTTTGCTGTCTTAAGGCAGCTTTCCATGGCATGCTGACACACCGCAGCTGTTTGAGCAGCAGCTGGGCAGCGGGCTACACTTCACCCCCTAAGCTGCACACAGGGCTTCTTCCCCCCCGATTACCGTGCTGCAATGAGACACGGCACCGAGCGTTCGGCACAGCACTGCAGCAAATGCGAACGCAGGGCACGATCTCCAACAGACACCAAACCGCGCTTCCAGCAACGCGGAACAGAGGGGCGCGTGACAGCGCCTGTCACGGCCGTGTCAAGTCGCGGGGCTCAACCCGGGTTACAGCTTTCAGAGAACCTGGGAAGGGCAGCACCGCGGCCGGCTCTGCCGCCCACCTGCCTCCGCCAGGCGGGTAACACTGCTCGCACCCGCGTTACGCGCCGCTCCCGGCAGCCTGCCGCAGCTGAGTCCTGGAGCCGCGACCACTTCGCCTCCGGCCACGCCAGCAGCCCCGTGGGCGGGGGGAGGAGGGCAAGGAGAGCACCTTCTGCCCCAGCGGCACAGGAGCCGCCCGCTCCCCCGGGGCCTGGCTGAGCCCTTCTCTCGGGAAAGCGAGAGCGGCCCCAACCGTGGCCCCGCGCTCACCTTCGGCATCTGCCGAGGAGACAAAGGTGAAGTCCCCGTTGCTGGGCGCGTAGAGCGGCGGCTGCTGAGGGCCCGGGGGCTGCATCTCCCCGCCCGCCGCGGGGGCTGCGGAGCCGGTGGGGGCGGTGAGAGGCGAGCGAGCGAGCACCAGGGCCTAGGGCCTGCCCGGATCCCTCCTCTGGTGACGGCTGGCACCCAACGTCCACGGCGCAGACGCCTCGCAGGGCAACAACAAGCGACAGCGCCATTCCGATTGGCTGCTTGCAAGGCGCGCCGTGATTGGCCGCGGTAGAGCCAATGCTGACTGGCTCCCCGGCTCTGTCTCGGGGGGTGAGGTCACTTGGACTCTGGTGTAACGCTCCTCCTGGTTGGATGAAGCGTGACCCGGCGGGTGGGTGGGGCAGAGGTGGCGAAGTACCGGGAGAGACTGATAGGTTGTTCCGGCTTCTTCCTGGTGGCTGGCGCCGTCGTTCGGCGGACGGGCTCCGCGGCTTCCGGGACAGCTTCCTTCCCCTTCCCTCCTCCTCCGCCTTCAAGGGCCTGGTGCCGGCAGTATCCATTCCCGGGGCGCACGCAGGAACCGCACAGAGACGGGATGGTGGGCTGGGGGTTGCGGCTGGAGTCCGGGGATCAATCCCTGCCGGGTGCTGGTCTCTGTACGTGCCTCTGTGTACTCTGTGCTGGTTATGTTCGAGAGCTGTGGGTGGCCAGTGTACCGCGTAGTACGGTGTTTGAGCACCACACCAAAAGGGAGCCTCTTTTGGAGTACTTTCAAGCCCCCCACCCAAAGTGTTCCTCCAGCAAATGCTGCTGACCGAAGTCTGGCTCGCAGCACCCTACAAAGGACAAGAAACGGCCCCCTTGCACTGGGGGGCCTGGAGAGCTGCCAGGGCAGCTCTGACCCCGCTGGCTGCTGCAGTGCAAGAGCTGCCATTGTAGTGATGGACAGTGTTTAAGACGTGAAGCCAAGTGTTTAAGGCCAGTCTGACCTCCTTGAACTGATCTGAAGGCTGAGAACAGAAATTCTGCATCTGCAGCACCCTGGGGTGACAGCTTCACCCCGTCACTGCCATCTGCAGCACCCTGGGGTGACAGCTTCACCCCGTCACTGCCATCTCCAACAGTTTTCCTGGTTCTACAGGTTTTTCATCCACACGGCCAATGCCCTCTGCCTGCCTCCTCCTGCCGTTTGCCTGTTACCATGTTTGGTTGTACATCTACTCGTTTTGTAGTGAGGTGTTTTCTTCATGTCTTTCTATATTGTGCTTGACCCAGAATGGTATGCTGCCTGCATAATGGTAAAAACAGGATTTGGAACTTTAAATATCACAAGATTTGATGGCAAATACTCAACCTTTCAAGCATAACTGTGGACTTTGTATTTTTATTTCTTTGTTTAATAAAAGCATCATGCCATGTATTTTCCTTCCATGATGGATATGAAAAAAATGCATCCTTCCTTTTGACTATTCAGAAAGATTTGTCTCCATTTTTACTATTCAGCCATATCTTATATGGCTCCACCTTCCAGATCATCATGGTCACCTGCAGTCCTTTGGCTAATTGTTTTCCATGTACAATTCTAAATCTGTTCTGTTACCTTACATCCTTTTTTCTCTCTCTTTCTTTTGGATTTGCTCCCTCTCACTATCTATATGCAGTTTTCATGGTATTTTTAAAACTATGCCCAGTGTATGTTAGCAGTATCATTGGTAGTCTCCTGCAGTTCTAAGATTTCTGGCTGCTCTCCTGGAATTCCCTTGTCGAGGAGGTAATCTGGCATAGTCATAAATCTGGCATAGAATGCAGCCCATTGTGTACACTCCAGAATGGCTATCTTTTAGTTTATAATTAAAATATATTAGCATATCCAAAAACCTCCCACAGTTTAAACTGCTGCACCCAAGATCACCCCTTTACCAGGCCTTGTGAGCAGCGATTGTGATGAATAGAATAGAATAATAGACTATTTCAGTTGGAAGGGACATATGCCAATCGTCTAGTCCAACTGCCTGACCAATTGAGGGCTGCCCAAGTTAAAGCATGTTGTTAAGGACGTTGTCCAAATGCTTCTTAAACACTAACGGGCTTGGGGGCTTGGGGCATCGACCACCTCTCTAGGAAGCCTGTTTCAGTGCTTGACCACCCTCTTGGTAGAGAAATGCTTCCTGATGTCCAGTCTGATAACCTGCAAAGCATCACCAAATGATCTGTTTATGATCTGGCTGATGACAGTTCTGTGAAGTGTGTTTTTGACTGAGCTGCAAAGAGACCTAAGTAGTACTCAAGAAGTTGTAAAATAATACAGTTGAGATGCTGTTGCCTGTCTCTGTTATAACAGGAAAAGCGCAGTGGCTCTGGTTGCGGTCTATGCTTTGAAGAATCGGGAACCAGGATCTCACTTTTTATGTGTTCAGCGACTACTACATATAACAGAAAAGCTCCCAGATAACACTGCTTAGGCTTAGCCATTAGCTTCTTCTCTCTTCTCCCTCCTGAATACCCACACATTTATTCTCAGAGAACACTTTTTTTTCCTTGACATCTCAGGGAAATAGGCTTAAATTTGGTATTCATGCTATGTGTATTTAATTCTACGTCATACATAGAACTCATTAAATGCCATGGAGTATAAATTTGGGTGTATTTTAAATTGAAAAAGTTATGGGATGAGAAGTTGCTTTAGAGCAGTGGTTTGATTTGGAGAATGAACCTCCTTTCTCTTAAAGGAAATCCATTAAAGGAAATCACTGCAAGTTCCATCTCAAATAATTTTGAACAAGGAAAAGTGAATCTGATTTTTACAGAGAGAGCATGATTGGTAAATTCCTACTTTGCCGTACCCAGCCATAGCTGAAGTTTGCATTTATATAAAATATAACTTGGGTTCATGTTCTCTGTGGACACTTTACAGTGGTTATCAGTTCCCTCGCAGCAGCACAAAAAAATCACCTGCAATTGCATGTAACCTATTTTTTAATTGAAAACTGTCTTGATAATACAAACCAGCCCTCCAGATATTTCTGTAATTTGATTTCCCCTTTAAAAAGTTGAGCAATCAAGACATCTGGTAAGAGTCACTCATTTTCCTAACTACTATGTGGAACTTGTTTGTTACAAGACCTTTGGAAGAGGCTTCCTTCAATTTCTGATAGCTCTTCCTTTTTACTCTGTAACAGCCAGCCTGTCAGAGTTCAAGGAGCTTTTGGATGAGACTCTTAGTCATATGGTTTATTTGTAGGTTGTCCTGGGAGGAGGAGGGTGTTGGATTCCATCCTTATGTGTCTCTTCCAACTTGAGATATACTATGATTCTATCATTATATTTACCTACACTGTTATGATTGTGCTGTTCCCTGTTGTTGCTGGGATATTTTGGATGCTTCTGGAAGCTGTGCCCTCCATAGGATGCCAGACACATCTGGTTTGGGAAAAATTTAGAATTATGGAATCATAGAATGATTTTGGTTGGAAAAGACCCTTCATATCATTGAATCCAACTGTTAACCCAGCAATGCCAAGTCCACCACTAAACCATGTCCCTCAGCACCATGTCTACACGTCTTTTAAATACCTCCAGGGATGGGGACTCCACCACTGCCCTGGGCAGCCTGTGCCAGTGCTTGACAACGATTTCTCTAATATCCAATCTGAACCTTCCCTGGTGCAACTTGAGGTCATTTCTTCTCATCTGATCACTTGTTACTTGGCAGAAGAGACTGACCCCACCTTGCTACAGCCTCCTTTCAGGTAGTTGTAGAGTTGTAAGGTCTCCCCTGAGCCCCCTTTTCTCCATGCTAAACAGCCCCAGTTCCCTCAGCCACTCCTCATCAGACTTGTGCTCCAGACCCTTCACCAGCTTTGTTGCCCTTCTCTGGACACGCTCCAGCAGCCCAAGGTCCTTCTTGTAGTGAGAGCTCCAAAACTGAACACAGTATTCAAGGTGTGGCCTCACCAGTGCTGAGTACAGGGGGACAATCACTTCCCTACTCCTGCTGGTCACACCGTTTCTGATACAGGCCAGGATGCCGTTGGCCTCCTTGGCCACTTGGGCACACTGCTGGCTCATATTCAGCTGGCTGTTGATGAACATCCCTGAGGTCCCTTTCCGACAGGCAGCTTTCCAGCCACTCTTTCCCAAGCCTATAGTGTTGCATGGGGTTGTTGTGACCCAAGTGCAGGACTGGGTATTCAGCCTTGCTGAATCTCATACAACTGGCCTTGGCCCATAGATTCAGCCTGTCCAGGTCCCTCTGTAGAGCCTAGGCTCATTTCTTTGTGTTTTGTTTGTTTGTTTTCTTGCTTGTTTTTATTTTTTTTTCCTTTTTCTGTTTATTTAACTACTTATAGGGATGACAACAAAGAATGTCATGTCAAGGAATTACTTGCACTTAAGGCAAAGCTGTCACTTGCTTCGTTGTAATTCTTATTTATTGAAGTCGAGTCTCAAAACCTCTAAGGAGTTTGGTACCTGTCTCCTAGCAAGACCAGAAACATACTGCTAGAACAAGACTTGGAGGTGTGAGGCACAAAAGTAGTGTACCTATTGATAAATGTGAGGAGTGGCTCACAGGGCACTGTAAAAGGGTGAGAGGAGACAAAAGAGAAAGAGATGAAGTCTCGCACTGGATCAACTTTGAGGAGGAAACTTGGAACAATGCTAATTAATGACAGAGTATTATGCAATAAGATGAGTCACAAATTTTGGCACATTTTATTATTGTGCCAAAGAGAAGCAGTGACAAATGAGACTGCGTGATAGGCTGGGTGACAAGTTCTTTCCCTTGTTTCATGGCTTCGTGCACTGGACGCGATGCTATGCATGTGCTGTATGATTTTCTAAGTGCAACTAGAATACATAGGTTGATGTGAAGCAGAAGACAATATGGTGACACTACTGAGCATGCCTAGCAAAGAAGAGATCCTGTTCGCTACTTAGTTAGCTAATTGTTCCATATTTTCTCATTATCTATGATTCTGACTATGATCTCTGTATGAACACGGGCAAGTAAGTAATTCTATTTCTCTGCTTTCAATAGACTATTTATAAAGACATTCATTATCATTCACTATCTTCTTTTTAAATATGATTTTGATAATCATATTTTTGTTTTAATTATTTCTTTTCCTAGGGACTTCTTGACCAGCTGAGATCCAAATGTAATTTCAGATAGAAGAGACACTAATGGAGACAGAGGAAAGACGTTCTGCCCATGCATTCTAAATAAGAACAGTGAGTAGATTTTCAAGAGTTTTTCCTCCTGGTGCCCTGTCATACAAAAGCAGTGAAGGATTGAGAAACACACCTGATCCAGGCACTCTGGATCTTTCTCAGCATTTGCTCAAATATCGAGATTTTGGCTGTCCTCCCTCTTCATTCAGCACCCTTCCCCTTGGGACTCTGCAAGTGAGGAACCCGTTGTCCCCTGCCTTGGCTCTGCCAGCGGAGGGCAGTCTAGCACTACTTTTGCCAGATGAGACCTTGCACCAGGGTTTCAGTTATGGGTGGGATTCTGAAAAAAAGTGTTTAAAACCGGTTGAATAACCTGTTTCACCCACATGCTGCTACGAGATTTCTCAGTAGTTTATACATTTTCCCTTTCTGTGCCCTTTATAAATGATCTTCATTGATTAAGGCCCAGACTACATGTAAAAATGTGAGCAATCATAAATTGCTCCAGTTGGTCTGCTGAAGTTTAGGTTGCCTTGTAGCTCTTTGTGCATAACCACCCTTCCATGTATCTTAACTGTTTGCAAGTGCTGGCTTCACTCCTACCACCACTGCAAGTGCAAGGGATAATTTCCTTGCACTCTGGTTTAATTTACAGTAGTTAGGGAAAGGAAAAAGGGAAAGAGGTATTTAAAAAGGCTGTAGAAAGCTGTGCTACATACAAATGCCTTGTTGGATAGTTACATATACAATCTATCTGCAAATGGTTATCTTAGGAAGGGCTCCTGTTTAATATTAATTTTAGAAATACAAGGATCGTGCAGTATGTGAATTTGCTGGAACCTTTCGTAACATTTAACTGTGTGAAAAGGAAGTCAGAATCGTTGATGTTGTCATCTTATGATTTCTTGGGGGAAGTCTGGAGCCAAGTGCTGTGACTGGGGAAGTAGGCAGAGTTGCTGGGGAGTTTTATTCGTAATGTCTCAGAGTAGTATCAGATTCGGCTAATCTTTATGCTGATAGCGTAAATCATCCACTTGGAAATGGCTTTTGCATTTGCATCTAGGGTTGTTAGACTCTCTCTTTGGGCCTGACTCACTATATGAAGTAGCTTGAGTCAGTGCTGCCCTAATTAGTGAGGAAAGCCCTGAGCCCTGGCTTCTTGGAACAGCAAGACTCCATGGTTTAGTCTAGATATCAGAGAGTCCTGCAGTGAAAATCTCACTCATGAATCAAAGTTACTATCTTTCACTGAAACCATTGAAAAGTGGATGAAGTAAAGGCATCATAGATACACTAATTTCTACTGGTAGCAGAAATATTTAGAAACTTGACCATTAACCCTGGACTGAAGGCTACATTTTTGATAACTGCTCTATCGTAAAATTTCAAACAATTATGAATTGGAACTTGCTTTACATCAAAAAACAGTTCCATACGCTTCTGGCAACAGAAGGGTGTTGCACAACATACATGCTCTTTAAGCAAACAAGATATTAAGCAATTGTAGGAGGAGGAAACTTGCAGAGAAGGAACCTACAGATAATATGGAGTCAGTTTCTGACAAGCACTATGATACTTTGCTGCTTACTGAGGCTTATTAATTTAAGAGCACGCTGATGTGGGTAAACTGCTTTCTTTCTTACCACTACCTTACTTCTTGAATAGTTGTAATTAAGGAAGTTCAGAGATATTTTAAATTCATTTTGCTATAAATTTTTTTTCTCTCAAGAAACCTTACGTGGCTCTGGCGGTGGGGAATATGAAACTATTCATTTTAACTATTTCTTTAAACGAAAAAGAAAAGCCCGTGTGACATTTGCATAGAAAATACATTAGAAAAGTTGTAACATTTAAGGTGATACTTTTTACAGGAGCAAGTTCAAATTAGTCTTTCAGCCAGAATATTTTTCCAGAATTTATGACTAAGCAGTAATCTAGTATAGTATCAATTACTGTTAACTACTACTAACTATTAACATACTTTTTAGTTTGCTACAAGCTATGAGGTTATTACTAAGTAAAGCTAGTTAATACTGGAGACTATTGTATATTTTAACAGCTTTGGAATATTTAAGTTTTGTGTTAGAGGGGGTTAATATCCATAGACCATGCTTCTGCAGTTGCTATTTGAGTATTTTAAGGATTAAAAAAAAGCACTGTTTGTCTAAGCAAACAGTGGTTTTTGTTCAGTATATTGTTAAGTTAGTCTTAAAAATTGTAGTTTTGCTTACATGAGGATGTTGATTAAGATTTACAAATGAGAGCTGGGTGTTAAAATTGCTATCTCTCTGCTCAATGCTCAGTAAACAAAAATGAAAGGAGTTGTCAGAAAATGGAGAAACGGAGAACATTATTGTGGCACTGTGTTCATCCATAAAGCCATATGGTATCTTAATACCATGATCTGCTCTAGCATTCTGTTTCAAAAATAATATAATGGAAATGGCAAAGATCTCAAGGAGCAGAATATCTTACAGAAGGCACTGATGGAGATGTGATATTGAGCTACATGGACCTTTAATTTGATCTGCTACATATTATCACAAATGTACTTTATTTTCTCATTTGTTTCTATTAAAAGTAAGTAATCTTGTTTTAGGTACCTTTGTTTAGTTTTATGTGATGAATACATGAATTTAAATGTTGGTTTTGTTTGCTGTTACCTTAATTATGATTTCCATCCAAATGTATGGTGGTGTCATTCAAAGTAAAAACAAATAAGTAACATATGCCTCATTCACTGTCCTCAATGATGAAAATGTAAAAAATAACAACCTGCATATATATGTACTACACTATGAAACTATGTGAAACATGAGCTGAAACAATGTGAAAAATGAACTGTATCTTTCTGGTTGTCAAAAATAATGACCAAATTGACTTTAAAGGTTATATTTTAATGATTATTCTGGTCTATGAGAATGGGCTGTTTATTAGGAATTAAAGCACAGAATATTAAAATCACTTGCTTAAATCAGTGCTTCCTGCTTATTGATTTGAAACATGCTTTGAAGTTGACATATAGATATAAATAAGATGTCAAATCAATTTTAGTCAATTCACCTAGAGAGCATATTGTTATATCTGACTAGTTTCCTATCAGCATTTCATGAAAGGTAATTTTTTTCTGGTCTAGGAAAATGACAGTAATATCTGGAGCATTTAATCTTCTGATTTTTTTTAATTTTCAGTCTGGATATTAGATTCACTGTTCTGCAGTTCAAGCAATGCAACTTGCAGTCTGAACAAGTAAGATTTATAAACCACAGTTTCTTTGTATTTAATGTTAGATCTAAAAGGTATTTAAAAAATCAAATAACCTCACAAAGATAATGTCTTTTCAAAAACCAATACATTGTAATTGATATATTTATGTTCTATTTATATAATATGGCTATTTATTAACATTGTAAAAAGCCTTGCTCTAAACCAGTTTTTAAAGGTAGCCTTTGTAACATATTACAGATAGAAAATTCTGCATTAATTATTTTTTCTGACTCAATATTTTTCTAAACTGGATAATTGTAGTACTAGCTCTCTTATAGTTATTTCTGTGGTTTATTCCAAAATATTGCAGATAATTTCAGACTTGTAAGGACCATCTGCTCCCTTTCACCCACAATTATATAGAAGCTTAAGTTTCATAAAATTATCCCAGAAAAAGTCTTATTTAGTGTAATATTCAAGGTCTAAAAAACTTAGAGGAATGATAGTCCAGTTTTATTTTGACATGTGCAGGTAAATCAATGCCCCCAACATTTATTTTCAAATTCCACACAAAGAAATTGCCACAAAAGACATTCTCGGTTATTACTGTTATATCTCAAACTTCTCCTGGATTTTGTGGAAGGAAGGAGAACAGAGCTGCCCAACTGAAACGAGGTTGTCCCTAGTGACTCTAATTTACCAACATCAGGTCAGAGCCTGAACACATTCCTATCACGTCTTTCTTTTATCTCCTTACTGCCTACACAATGCTGTTACCTACCTTCAACTGGCTATTCGAAAATAATTTTTGCCAGATATAGGCACTTCTTGGCTAGCTTGGGAGCTAAGAATCTGTGCATTTCTCCAAGCTACACACAAATAAATATAATATATAGATATTTCTTCTGTTTAAGAGTACTTGCATGCCCCAACACTGATTCACAGCCATCCCAACCACAGAGTACAGAAGCCTGCTTGGGGATGTTTTCATCCTGGGATGTGTTCAGGTCTGCCTATGAGCTTGGGCATTAAACATAACTCGTTTGACTTTTTTAATATTAAAATGAGTATAATATGTTTAAGTACTTCATACAGGTTTTGTTTCAAGAATCAAATTATATTTGTAATGACCTGCATGAACTTGTCAAGATTTTCAAATGCTGATCCAGAAATACAAACCCGTATTTAGATGTATCAGTGAATAATATAATTTTCAAAAGCAATTTCACTTGAAACTTTTAATGTTTCTATGATGCTAGCCAACATCTCAGACATAGCATCTGACTTTCATACCTATACTGATACATTCCATACTGCATCCTTTTTTACCAGAAACCCCTTATCCATTCACAGAAACTTTTATAAACTTTTCAACATTCCTCCCAAGATCTCACCATTTGCTGAATACTATTTGTACCTGTGTAGATGTTAGCCACTCAGTGCACCACGAAAGCATCCATTGAATACTGAAGGACAGTATGTGCCAGCTACTGTATGAGGTAGACTTATTCTAAGAAACTGAATTCTCTCTTCTCAGTGGAATTTATAGAAAGCAACAGAGTACATCTCATTCAAAGAATGGGAATGATCACTGTCAAGCAAATAGCAGATGACCTTTTGGCCTGCAACGTCATGTCTTTTGAAGAAGTGAATACGATTGCCTGTGAAAAGGTTGAACAAGAAGCCTCAAGAATGATGATATACATGATTTTAAATAAAGGTTCAGAAGCCTGCAATATTTTGGTTAAGTCACTTGAGAAACACAACCCTTTTCTCTTTCATGACCTGCAAGGATATTGTAAGTATTACTAGTTACGTTTTTGTCTTCTAGTAAGGAGTTAAATTATTATAGAAAAAAAAATTCCATGAAAAACTTGCAATGCCTTCATTTTTACAATAGTCTTATAATTTTGTAGTTAAGTAAACTTTAATTTGGTTTGTACAGTCTGAATTGTTTCATCTGAGAGAATAAGACAGTGAACACTGAGCAATTTTACAAACATTAAGACACAAAGAAGGGAAACTCAAATCCAGTGAAAAATTCTTGAAGGGTGAAAATCATCTATGATCAGATAGCTGAACTTCAGACAATTAAACACGTCCCATCACTTGTTTATGAAAAGTGAGTTGTGGGTGAGCTGAACACTGAATTATATCAGTTCTGTGGACAAAATCCATATAAAATTTAATGGGGATATGTAATGAGTTTTCCAAATATAAACTTCTTCCTGGAAGCTGAAACTGCTTGTGCACAAGCTGCAAGTTTGTTATGTTGTTAAAGGACTATCTTATTGGAAGAATGTAGTGCATACACCTAGGCTAATCTTTCAGCACTCCCAGAGAGGCATGGCATTTGTTACCGAAGCATTTTTCTAGAATAGGTTTCCCTGATTTCCTTCAGTTTGTGGGACTGTGCTTCTTTACTCCACCTGCTTCAAAAGTCTGATCATGAAATAGATGTCTGACTCAGCCCTGGCCCTTAGTCTACATATATGCGCTTTAAAAAGCGGTGCATACAAATCTTCCAGGAATCCCTTTAGAAGCTGGTTTTTTGTAAACTTCAGACTTTCTAGATGTTACTACATTTTATTATGTCCATGATGGAATGTTCAACTAAGCTCACCTCCAAACTGTGTAAAAGCAACCCAAAGTAACAAAAATGTGAAAGAAATACTTTAAAAAAAGAACTAGATTAAAAGTTCATTCGGTCCAACTGTCAAAAACTGTTACTGATTTACAAATCTCTCTTAATACTATATTAATATATATATATAAAATGCTGTCTTTCCACATTAAAACTTACTACATAAAAAATTACTCTCACCATGCATTTGCACATATAAACTCTCATATGCTTGTATGCAAGCTTACATTTTTGAAACCCAATGCATGAATAGGATAAGTCCAAAAGACCCTCAAATAAAGAATTAAGCAGAGCCAGAGTGGTATCTGTAGACTATATGAATCTTCTGCACAAGGAGTAACTATAGCCCTTATCAATTAAGTCTTGCCTAGACAGTAGCCAATAAATCTCATGCCTCTTGCTTACTGCTATTTCATTGATTTAGCAAGTACATTCAGGCAGTTCTTCCAAAAGTAATGACATTTTAATTCACAAACTCATTGACTATTTAATTCACTGATACATGATCTGTTTGCCTTAGGTACTCCCAAGCAAGTGGAACAAGCTAAATTAGATGACTTGATTCAGGATTTAAAGTATGTGTATCTGTCTTCAGCCTTTCAACAATATCATCCTCTGGGTAGTGATATTGACATAATTTTTGATTTGGGAACTACCTATACTGACATCTTGCTGTGGAAAAAAGATATACATAATAGCAGGAAAGGGCAGCTGACGCTACACGTCCTTCTCGAGGAACTGAAAAATCCCTGCATTATAGAAGGAGAAGCTGGCAAAGGAAAAACAACTCTTCTTAAAAGAATTGCTGTACTCTGGGCTTCTGAAAATTGCTTAGCTTTGAAAAAATTCCACTTTGTTTTCTTTATCAGCCTGACTAGTACCAGAGGTGGAATATATGAGACTCTCTGTGATCAGCTTCTTTTTGAACAATACTGCGTCTGCAAACAAGATTTCATGAAAATGCTACTAGCACAAAGACAAAGAGTGCTTTTCCTGTTAGATGGATATGATGAATTCAAACCCCAAAACTGTCCAGAGATAGAAGCAATGATTAAAGAAAACCACAAATTCAAGAATATGGTTATTATTGCTACCAGGACTGAGTCTCTCCATAAAATCAGACAGTTTGGGTCACTGATTGCAGAAATAGGAGATCTATCAGAGGAGAGTTGCAAGAAACTCATTAAAAATGTGTTGACAAATACGATGGCTGATGGTCTGTTAAACCATCTTAAAGAGGCCAGTTCCATGAAGAACCTTATGAAGACTCCACTCTTTGTCATCATTGCTTGTGCCATCCAAATGGGTGAAAGTAATTTTCATCCAAGCACCCAGACTCTACTTTTCTCTACTTTGTATGACTTGATGGTGGAGAAAAACAGGTACAAAACAAAAGAAATAACAGAACATCATATTATGCTGAGCATAGATCATTGTGGAGATTTAGCTTTAGATGGATTATTTGATCAAAGATTTGATTTTCAGTCTGAGGATTTAGCTGACATAAAAGAAGAAGTCCTGTTAGCTTCAGGTCTTCTGAATAAATACACAGCGCAAAGACTAAAGCCAACATATAGATTCTTTCATAAATCATTTCAGGAATACATTGCAGCCAGAAAACTTTGCAAACTACTGACATCCTGCCAAGAAGCAGAGGTGAAGAAAGGGTATAGTTATCTAGAGAAAATTAATACTGTTTCAGATATTACTAATACTTATTTCAATTTGCTCCTCTACACTTGTGGATCCTCTCTAGATGCCACTAGAATAATTTTGGACTTACTGAAAAGAATTGATCAGCATAGAGATATTTCTCAACTTTTTTCATTAAAGAACCTGGCTTTGGAAAGAGAATACACAAAAAAATCAGAAAATATAACAGAAAAGGAAGATTTAAATCAAACCGACAAGGATATTTTTGCGGACTGTGTCATTAATTTCTTTTATGAAAGTTCTTCAAAATCAGCATTGAGCAGAGATTTTGAAGAGGTTTTTTGTGGTAAAAGTATTTACATTAATACTCAAAATATCCCAATTTATTTCTCTGATTTTTTTAGATACTTACCAAATTGTGTTAGTGTACTAGGACTCATTAAATTAGATTTTTTTGGAGATTATTCACCAAGTAAGGAAACAGATAATGAGAATGTGGAAGATCTTCAAATTAGTTCACTTAAAACTTACATTCCTGAAAAAGCTGTCTCCTTATTCTTCAACTGGAACCAGACTCTCAGATCTTTAGAAATTACACTGAAAGATTTCAACAAGTTAAAGAAACGTGATATTAAATATCTGGGAAAAATATGTTGCTCTGCTGCAAGCCTCAAGCTGCGCATCAGCAATAGCGCTGGTATCACAGGAACATTGAATGAAGTCCTTGAAACCTGTAAAAACTTACAAGATCTTACTGTGGAGTACACACCTCTTACTGTGGACGATGAGCGACAGATCACAACAATGACAAAGCTGAAAACCTTACATATAAGAGATCTGCAAAGTGAAAATCTAGAAGGTACAGTATTTACTGGTAGTAAATGAGCTCTTTAAGATAAACGTGGATGAGAAGGTAAACCAAAGTGGCTTATGGCTCCCTTGTGTATGGAAGATACCTGGTTTTGATTGGCTTGAGAAATGTTATATTGCTAGAATGCGAATCTGTATTCATGGTGCAAGTGCCTGCAGTCAGTTATGTGAATTTACTTCTGTTATTTAGTTGTGTGTCCTGGTTCCCCAGGCACAGACCCATGGACCAGCCATGCAGGCAGGCCGTGAGTAGCCTCAAGTCAGCTGGGAGATCCAATCAAAGCAGCTGACTCACAGGTGTATACCATACACTTAATCATGCTCATTATAAAAGAAGGGAGCTCAGGGAAGGTGAATTTCTTCCTCTTCCTGGGGCTCCTCTCTTGTGATCTTCTGCTCCTGCTGTCAACATCAAGGACCAGGCTGAGTAGGACCTTCTATACTTTATGTTGGTTGTTGTTTCAGTTTTGTTATCTCATTAAATCTTTTTCTACTTCAGCTTATGGGGCTTCTCCCTTTTTTTGCCTATTCTCCTCAGCTGGGGAGGGAACGCTGCGTAGTAGACTAATTGCTACGACTTAGCCCTGAGTAGTGGCTAAATGTAGACATTGTGTAAGTCAGGTCTGGCCTTTGAGTTCCTGTAACATGCCATTTCGTTATATTCTTCGTTCTTGCTACATAAAGGCCTTTGAATTCTTGTAAGTTGTCATTTCATCATATTCTTGGTACGTAATATATTACCAAAAAAAATCTAGTTTTTAATAAAAAAGACAGGAGAAAAATTTTATCAACTCTGCTGCAAATAATCTACAGTAAATGAGATAATGTCTATATGCTAGCTAAACTTTCTAAGTGCTATGGGATAGAGCATACTTAAGTTTTCGCAAGAGATGCATAAGTTTTTGGCAACCAAATGAGTGTTGTACCCTAATCTAGACCTGTAACGTTGGACAGAAATTTTCTCTATTGCTTCCTACATCCCTGTCATAACTTCTGGGTAAGCATTTTTTTGAAAGAAGTCTAATTCTGATGTTAATACCTAATATGATGGAAAATCTGCAGTATCTTTTGATAAGTCATTCCAATAATTAATTAAATGCCTCTAGCTTGAATAATTGTTTTTCTCTTAAAATGAAAATGGCATAATGAAGAAGAGTATAGTAAATATAGTGTAACATACTCCAGACATACTGGAAGCAAAGGATGCTGCAATTAGGATGAGGGACATGTATTTCCTTACACTGTAAATCACACACACATGGGATCCTTCAATGCTATTGTTAGGGCAGGGCACTAATGGAGGATTGACGCATTTGCTGCTGCACTGTGCTGAGCTTTTCATCATTCAAGCTATCTATCTTGTCTTGAGAAACATACACAAGTGCTTCTATTCTGCACTCTCGAGGCCAAATCTGAAGTATTACGTGCAGTTTCAGGCTGCCTAGTATAAAAGAGATACTAACAGTCTTGTTAGAGTCCAATGGAAGGCCACTAATGTGGCCAGGAAGCTGGAAGAGCTAATACACAAGGAGAAGCTAAAAGAACAGGGTGCGATTTGCCTGGAGAAGGAAAGGCTAATGGGGAAACTAATTGCAGTCTTCCATTACCTTAAAGGTGTTGTAGAAAAAATGGAGCTTTTCAGAGGTGCAAAACTAAAGGGCAAGAGTCAACAATTTCAAGTTTGTAACAAGAAGTTCCAGTTGGACATAAACTTTTTTTACCAGAAGGGTGATCAAACATTGGAACAGCGAAATGAAGGTCATTTAACCACTATTCATGGGGATTTTCAAAACTAAGCTGGACAAGGGCCTGAGCAACTTCATCTAACTGTAAAACCACCCTTGCTTTGAGCAGGAAATTGAACTAGATGACCTCAGAATTCAAAACCTGATTTTCTCTATCATTTTATGACATATCATTATCTATAACTACATTGTTAAATAAAAATAATTCTCTTTCCTGTGTGCACACATATGCCAAGATTCTTAAGGAGAACAGCATAAGAACATAATAAAACCAGCCATACTGATTCAGAGGAAGGGTCCATCTATTTGTTCCTTTGTCTTCAATAGCAGCTACAAGGGGATGTCAAAGAAAGAGCATGAACAATTCGAGAATATGTCATAGTTTCTTCATAATAGTCTCACAGCCTTTCTTTTAAGCTCAGACCATGACCAGTTTCCCATGATTATGATTTGTTTATTCAGTGACCTCCCCAAAGGGTCCTGCTGGTACTTGTCTGTCTTTGCTTTGAACCCATGTAAACTTATTGCACCTGCAGCATCCTTTGACAAAGGGTATGAAGGACTATGCCCTTAGTGTTTGTTCTGGACTAGTCTCAATTGGTAGCCTCTTTTTCTTGTACTGGAAGAAAAAAAAACGAAGTCAGTCTCTGCCCAAGCTTTTCCATGCACTCATCATTTTGTAGACCTCTGTCATGTTCTCCTTAGGTGATCCCTTTTAGATATTCATATTTTCACACAAACCTGTTATTTACTTTTCACAAGGACCTAATATTACTGAAGTGTATCTGTTCTACAAATGGTTTTGTTCCTGTGTTAAATTAACATGCTGTATACATCTGTGGGGATTTTTTTGGCAGGTGGACTTATTGATGGAATAAAGAAACTTGTGAATGCTGAAGGGCTTGTACTTGACAACATAAGTGCAGATGAAGGTGATGCCAAAAAATTAGGTAATTTCCTCTCTCCTATTTCATGCCAGAATCAAGCATCTAGCGGTGAGAATGTGAACATTTTAACAAGTTGGTCTAAAGTTTGTACACTATTAGGACTTGAAAATCCTATTATCTAATTTAAAGATGTAATTTCATATATATTTGCATTGAAGTCTTGATATGTTCTGTATCCTGATTTTCATGAAGTGTTAGAGTGATCCTTTCAAGTTAGTAATGCATACTGTAGTCAAGCAGATCTAATATACTGATCCCAAGACCAGCTAATCTGCATGAACTGCAAGTCAGGAGGTTGCAAAGGGGGTATAGTTTCCTTCCCTGACTTGTTGCTAACTTTCTGCAAGGTCAGTCACTGGATACTGAAATTGAAAAGTTTGAATAAAGTTTTCTAGGGCCACACAATGCAGTAACTGAAAGGGAGATGGCAATTCACATGTCTACCTATCTTTTCTTGGATGGCATGGTAAAAGAATGCTTCTCCTGGATTTATTCCACAGGAAGATTACATTTGATTTTATGAGTTACCTTCTCTGGGCTGAGAGGCAGTTTATATTGATTACATGATACAGTACAGCTGAACAAGAGGCTGTGTTTACCTTTCTTTTGCAAACAAAACTTGCTGCATGTTTAATAGCATCAAAATATAGTTAGTTGTAGTATGCCAGGCAGTAAGCATCTGAATTCTGTCTAGCTGTTTGCTGTGATCAAGATGTTGTAAACATATCAAACAGTTCACCTATCAATTATGTGACTTTCTTTTCTTTCCATTCCATTCATAGCTGAAGGTATCAGAAATTTGAGAAAGCTACGCTTATTATACATGAATCATTTGACAGCTATTGGGGATGGCATAAACTACATTGTAAGATCTGTCTCTGATGAACTAAGTGAACTTGAAGAAATCCAACTATTCAACTGCAGTATCTCCAGTGATGCTGTGGAAATTCTAGGTAAGAGTAGTAATAGTGACTTTACAAACTGAATGTGTGTTTTGACAATCACAACAAAATTCAGAACAGAAGAAAAATACATATAAGGAAATCAGAAACACTTAGGTTCACAATGAGTTTCAGTTAAAAAGGAAGTAGAATTCAATGAAGTTATGTAAAGCCTTTATAGAAATCCTAAGTATAAGGGTTATATAAAAAAGAAAGATAAATTATTGCATAACTCTATAAAAAATAAAATAGGAAAGCAAATAATCGATGAGGCAAGCAAAATTACATTTCAGTTGTCTTTGTTGCAGTCATTACCACAAAGATTCATTCTGATAAGGTACCTACTCAAGTCATTTTAACAAGGTCACAGTAGTACGAATAAGGATAAATAAAAAATAGTTAACTAAAACAGATGAACTCAAGTCAGAAGAACTTAAGGTAGTTCACAATTAAGTATGCAAGGAACAAGCTGAAAGAATCCTTGAACCATAGACTCATGACTCAGAATATTTGTGGAGGCAGGAAAGTGGGAAAATCAGTATCTTTTGCTTGAAAGGAGGGAATTATAGACAAGTCAACCTCACTTTGCAAGAAGACAGCAAGAAAGATTCTGAGACAGATTATCACACAAACATTTTTAAGCACTTAAATGATAGAGATTAAAGGCAGTCTGAACAAATCATGTCAAACGTGTCCAGGGAACAGGGTGATTAAGACTGAGAAAAGATAAGTCTGGATCTTAACTCAAATGTTTTTTTAACACTATAATATAAAACAAGAAGCTGATGAAATATATAAATAAAATGAGTGCACACTACTTAAAAAATTACTTTGAAAGAGTTATCACAAATGTTTCACTGAGAGAACATTTTGATATAATCAATTAAGTCCCTCAATATTTTAACTAACATTTTAACTGATGGCTTAAATGACAGAATGGAGAGTATGCTTATAAAATTTCAGATGATACTGAGCTTGAAAGGCTTGCAAGCCCTGTTGGAATACAAAACCATAAATAAAATTGGATACATTTAGGAGGTGGTCTAAAACCATTAGGGAATTCAGTATAGACAGATGTAAAGAGCTGTAGCTGGCAATGAGACACCAATTTAATTAAAATAAAATGGAGATTAACCTGTAGCAGGAAAGAAACAGGGGTCTTCTATGGAAGACTGGAAATATTATGCTATTGCAAAAAACATATGCTGGTGAGTCCTGAGTGACAAAACTGTGACCAACCTTGGTATCATGAATATGTAAGGTATAGTAGAGAGATCGAGAGAGAACACCAAGAACAGCTGAAGGTTAAGAAAATGTGATATATAAGGAATGGTTTGTTTGTTTTGATTGAGAGAGAAGCCTGAAAGAGGTATAATTTATGTTCTTTAAACATTGCTACAAAGAGATGATAATCAACTATTCGTTTTGTCCACTGGGAGAAGAAAGCGGATAAATTTACAACAAAGAATGTTTAAATTGGATATTGGCAGAGATTTTCTAAAGCCAGTAACAATAAAATAGCACCTAGGCAGAATATAGAAAATTCCAAAGAGTGAGATGGATAAATATGTATCACAAATGGTTTTGGCTCATCAGTATCCTGCCTCATTACAGATGGTTAGACTCTAAGGTCCCATCTGGTCCCATTCTTCCACAATTCTCTGATTCTGTAAAATAGATATTTTTATATCATAATTAAAAAAATGACAGCTTTGTGAAGCAGGAAGTTGAAGTCTCCAGGACTTAAATCACTAAAGAATCTCCCATGTATTCGGACAGCTTTGCCCTGCTTCTGTGTTGCAAAGTCTTAAAGTTGTCTCATCACCACTGAAGATTCATTTAGCCACCAGAGTGTAAGTTATACAGAACTGTTACTTCAGCTCCTATGGCTGGCCAGGTCCTTTATTTTATCAGTTCCTGGAGACACAATTAACAGCCAGAGAGTGCAGTTTGCATCAGAGGGACATCAGACAAGTGAGAAAAACCTTGGAGGATTTCAAAAATATCTTGTCGTGCTGTTCATTAAAAAAACAAAGCTAAGAAAGGTACAATAGAAGACAAGTCATGCTGCACTGAGAACATGTATAACAAGCTTTTTTTTTTTTTTTTTCTTTCCATAGCTCAGAATCTTTGTAATTTGCCAAAACTGAATGTACTTGATTTGTCGGAAAATTACTTAGAAAAGAAAGGAAAAGATGCTATACACAGACTTGGTAAGTCAGCAGATTTCTTTAGGTAAATCATGTAAATTGGGAATGATCTTCAATTCTAGGACTTACCTAGACAGAAATTCAAAAATTCTTTCCTCTTTTAAGTAGGATTTAATTGCTATCCTGAAGCATTTCCTCTCAGTGAATGGGAAGTTTTTAGAAGTGAGAAATATTATATGCAATTGGCTGCTCTGTCTTTTCTATCAAAGCAAAGGTATTGTAGCCTTTAACCTACCACTGTTTTCTTCACTGTTGAAATGTGATTTGGTTTAACTTTTTAAAGTGATTTTACAGTGAGGTCTTATAACAAAAAAAAGTATTACACTTATTTTCATTTAGTTGATGCCTTAAATGTCCTACCTGGGATGAAAGTGCTGATGCTTCCCTGGGGAGACGATGTAAAGGTTTGCCTAACAAAACTGTTAGAACTACTGGAAACAATGCCACACCTGACAAAACTTGGATTGAGGAAATGGAACCTCACTGATGTGGAGATCAGAATTCTAGGTAAGTAAAGGTACTGTGGATAAGCAAAAGATGAAGGTCAAAAACCAAACAAAACTTGAAGTTGAGGAAACCAAGCAACTTTTAATAATGTGAGTGAAATATCATCAAGTCTGGGTAGGAGGTGCATATATATATATATATATATGCATGTGTATATATATGTATGTATGTATAAATATATAGAGAATTAGATGAGCCCAATAATGAGACACATTTCTACTGAATGAGGACCTTTTTTCACTCTATAAGCAATGCAAGAAAGACTGCAGGCAACTGGAGATTCTCTGTGAATAATCTCCTTGAGAGGGAATCTTTTCTGATTGGTGGGTTATCTCCTCTATAAACATGACAGGAATACAAGTGGACTCTTCTTACCTCAAATCTTCCACTGTTATGTCTATTATGGAGTGTATGTCAGTGGTAGAGTTAAAGGCCAGTACTAGTATAACTTTTATCAAGGTACTTAGCTGAAGATCAGGGAGATGTAAAAACTACCTGGGTTCATGTCACTCACCCCTCCTGAGGATACAGGAGAAATGAAATGTCAAAATGAATAAGAAATTTCATGAGCCTGATCTTGCAGTGCTTTTGTGTGAGTGATCATGAGCAGCAGTCCTTACACCTATTTAAGCTAATAACCTTTCTGTAGTTAAAAGGATCATGTTGTATGTAGCATACTGCCAGTTAACTTTTAACAAGGAGGAAAAAATTATCATCTGTGGCTGCTATATTTTACATTCTTCATTCTAAATAAGAGAAGTAATATGCAGGGACACGTTTAAATTCTTTTCTATTAAGGGTGGTATTTTTTTAAGCATAGAAATTCAACTGAATTTAATAAGATTTAATTCTTTAATATCCTGAACATAAATATTTTTTTTCATTAGGGATTGAAGCAAAAATAAATACTTAAATATATGTTCACAGGCAATTTTTTTGAGAAAGAACACCTAGACAACCTTCAGCACTTGGACTTGGCAATGAATTGCGTGACAAGCGATGGCTGGCTTTCCTTCATGCAGCCACTGATCTCTCTCAAGAAACTGGTATCTGTAGATTTCAGCAGCAAACAAGACTGGGTGCCTGCCTCACTATTAGTCTGCAAATTAAGTCAGGTACTAACCACACTGAATTATTTAAAGGAGATTAAAGTGACTGGATGGAAGTTTGATTGCCATGATCTTGGACTTATAAATGATGCAAAGGTAAACTGCAGAAAACAATTTCAGCTACTGCATTCTTAAACAAAACGAGTTTTCGCAGCAAACATCCACTTTAATCTTTCATATTTGAGAAATGTTCTTCTCTGTAACCACACATTGAATCAGCAGCTCTAGGGTTATTTGGATCTCCTGGTCTGCTAGTGAGATGGGAGAGAGAAGAGTGATACATCCTTTTCTGGGAGAAACAGGTCAAAGAAAGTAAGAGAGATCATCTGACACTAGTCCCAAATCCTGCAATCTGCAGTGCCTCTCAGTCTTTAAACAGTTTCAAGGAGTGTTCACTTCACCTGGGTGTGCTTTTTATGAGCTGGTTTTTATTAGCTTTGAAGCGCAACTGTGTAGATTAGAGAAAGCTCTTAATAAAAAGGTAACAAAGGCTGCAACTTTATGGTTAATAGGTAGGTGTTTTACTAGTTGTTGTTTTTTTTTTTTTCCAGTTATATAGTATAGCTGTCTGACCTAGTGCAGGGAAGCTTCTCCTACTGGCAGGGCAACTGCAGTATAGTTATTTCTACAATACACTATGGAAAAAGTCATTGCAGAGACAGAATATGCCAATAAAAAGTTACACCTCTAATCATACTGTTATTTTAGAGCATATTAGCTCTACAAAAGAGGGCATGGTCACACAAATGACCATGAATTAAATGGATGTAAACAAGAGCTATCCTGCAATTGTTAGCTACAAATTCTTACTCCACAGTGAAACACCAGATAGCTTCTCTCAAGTGACTTTTACCATCATTAATCTACCACCATTTTGGCTTGTAAAAAGAAATCAGCTTTTATTGCTTGCTTTCACAGTAAGCTACCTCACATTTAATGTGGACATTAAAGCAAAGTTGCGGGTGTGGTTTTAAGTTCATGCTTGGTCTGCTTTACAGGAAGTTGGTTGTTTCCTGATACCCTTCATTCCTGTTGTAGATAAGCCAGAATGTAGTCTCCAGGCCCTCACAGTCCACAAATATCCCGGGAGAGAACTGTATACACAGGGCAGCTCCAAACACAGCAGAAGAAAACAGAGGAGTCACTTTTGGCCACTTCTGTAAAAAGTGGTGGCCAACCAAAGACTGCAGACTCTTGTTTCTAGTCTGCCACTGGAATGAAGGGCCAGGAGCACCAGTTAGAGCTGCTGTTTCACTTTTCTAGGCAGTGTTGGGCACTTGTCATGAACCCATTAACTCTGTGCTATCTCCTCATAAGTGGTTGTACTTGTGAGTTCTGTTTTGTGCTGGAGAATGCTTCAAAGCTATTTCATTCATCTCCCTGTGCCCTGCCAGTGGAAAGAAATACAGCATTTTACGTGTAGTTAGGATCCTTCAAAGGCATGTTCGTAATTCAGCAAAGCACTGAATTCGTGAAAATGCTCAAGTTATCTCTGTTGACAAAGTATGACACAGGCTAGGAAATACCTTTTTTTTCCCAAGCAGCCAAACTGTCTATCAAATATATAGACTGAAAACTGAATAAAGTTGAGTAAAATAGAAAAATGGATTTAAAAATTACCTGGGTACATCTGTGAAAACAGACACATGGATTTCTATAGTAAATACTTATTTTTTCTTTTGGCACAAAAAGGCAATCTCAAAGTGATACAGTTTAAAGAAGACAGGATCATCAATATTTATGAATGTCAATCCTTTCATTTGCTTAGTCCCTTAGCAGAGTAACTTAGTGCTTCAAAGCTCTATTTCAGATTGGTCAAAATGTGAAAGAATAACCAAGCTCTTGGTAACCCCTACATCTCTCTTCCCACAGATGTTTGATTTTCCTTCCTACTCCCTCAGCAGACTGTATTTCTCACCAAAGACTGCAGTTAATGTTGTTTACAGTAGAAACAATAAAAAACTGAGTGAATTAGAGAAACCGTTTTTGCTCTACTTATTTCTTTATCACTGGCACCTGGTGCTGCAGACCCAGACAAATTACTTGTATTCCACAGCTTTGTCCTGTAAGAAAAAACAAGTAGAAAAGCACACTGCCTATTTTCTGGTGGATATTGAATTGCAACATGCTGCATGTTCTTGTCTTGAGATGTATAAATCCACTCTGACAATTAAGACACATGATATAAAACCAAAGAGCTCCATTAGGCCTCATAATTCATGTACTAGGATGTGGAAAAGTATTTGAAACAACCAACATATCTTCAAAGGACTTCATTTTGCATTTAAAGGTAGTTGTGAAAACTAAGATCTAGAAGGCAGCTGACAGAAAGGGATTAATAGCTATTGCTGAACCTGAAGAAGAAAGTGTGCATAGTCCAGGCATGTGGCTTTGTAAGAACAAGATTTTGAACAGGTGGTGGTAAAAATTCAGTCCTGGAGCTTGAATGGAGCTCAGTGATCCTTTCTTGAGGACGACTGCACTTAAGGCACCTTAGGGAGAAACTTAGCAAACCAGGAGCTCAGACAAGATGCTGAGAAATTAGAATGATCAAAAAAAAATATTTACTTTGTACTCCAGACAGCTGTGCAGTTTTGTTGCCAGTTGGCATCTCAGATATGATAAGACCAAGCTGGAAACCTGAGCTATAGAGCAAGCAGATTTGGGTAAGGCCTAGAGGGAAAATAAGAGCCAGATGAGGACTGTAAGAGCCAGACGATACTATGCCAAAAACTAAAGGACTTTGTGAGCACTGAGGCAGTCACCTTCCTAGAGCTATAAATGGGATGTATAAAGTTATTCAGTGGAGAGAAGAAAAGAACTAAAAAACAAGACCATGAAGTCACAAAAATGATGTTGCTCTGGTAGCTGGGGACAGATCTACTTGTACATCACAAATCGCTGCTATCAAACTAAACTGCTGACTTCACTTGGTTTTAGGTTCTCATGCTGTTCAGCCTTACTTTGTCAGTCTGAAGACTCTTGTGTTTTCTATGAAAAAAATAACAAAACCATGTATAATTTAATTATTATAATTAAAGGACCATTCTTTTCTTCCCAATGTGTTGTGTTATCCCAGAGTGTCTCGTTTTCAAAGACTGCTTTGCAGTGGCAGCCTTTTGCCCTCACTTTGTGCTGATGTAAGTAAATACATACAGTACAGAGCAATGGAAAATCAGGCACTAGGAAAGTGGAAGATTGTTATATAGAGAACTGGAGCATGTTCTATGTCTTGTGAGATCAGAAACAAGTGCCATTAACTCTAGTCCTTGGAGGAAACCTTTACTTTTGGTAAGCAGTGGAAAAGTCTTTGTTAAGTCAGTTGACAGTGGGGAAAAAAGCAAGCATCCGAAGAACAATGTTTTAACCTCTTTTAAAAATGGGTAACTGAGCCTTTGGAAGACAATTCTAAAGAGGAGTCAACTGTAGTCTGCGGATAGTCTCAATCCTACTAGAAGAAAGGTATAGTAAGACCAGACCCCAGTTATTCCACGATGGAGTCATTGAATAAACCTACATTTTGTTTGCTATTTTCCTCACTAAATCAGCACATTTCAGTGCTTCTACAAATTATTTTTTAAAGCAACAAATTAACCAGCAGTGTCCTCCCCTCCATCCTATAAGGCAAAGGAGCCTGAGGCACACATAAAGCTGATTTTTCACATTCTATTAGTTGCTTTCCCCCATTTTCCTCCACAATATCTTGGATCATATTGTTTTGTATTTTGTACGTGCTTGTAGTAAGAAAATTAGTGCTGCCTGTAAGCATGAACAATTTTAGGTTTGTTTTTACAGTCTCTCCCCTTCCTTCCTAAAAGTCTGATGATTAACAAGCTGAGTTATAATACTATTGCTACACATTCACAATTTAGGGATATAAAGATGCTGATGAGATGCTTAAAATGTCAAAACATCGATATATAGAAAGCAGGAAACTGCACCCTACAGAAGATCATTGTTTGTTGTTACAATACTGTATAGTGTATGCTTTCAATGATTTATGAACGATCATTTAATCTGCCTTCCCAGCCCTCTGGACCTGAATTAGTCTCTTGATAGCTCTGATTAACTTGTCCCCCTTCAGTCATATAATGCTGGTTTTGCTTGTAGATAAGCAGCTTTTGGTTCGTTGTATTTGGACTGTTTCCCACAAGTGGTATAAATGTGTCCTTAATGCTTCTTACAAGTTTGTTAATAAGATTAGAAGGATGATTGTAATATTTGTTGATTACTATCCAGTACGCTGCTAATCCATTATGGCGGTGAGGAAAGGGAAGTGCACGGCATGGATTTGAACATAAATCTCAAGCAGTAGCACTTGTTAACTTTCAGCAGCTTATGTATTTTATTGTGTTCATTGCTAATTAAAATTCTTACACAGAAAGCTTGCTTCACCCTAAGCTTGACCTGCCTCATATGATGCACTGAGGTGGCAGTTTCTTTGAATAAGGGTAGTTTGGGCATGTGACAAGTATTCTCTGATCACCTTCCTTATTGTGAGTCTCTAATAACTAACTAGCACGCAAGAAGAGCATTAATGTCCTTATTGTGTTAGTTCTCTTGTGTGAAAACATAATGGGTTCCAGTGGAAGGGAAATAAGGGACTATTTCTAACCATAGAGATTCTTTCACATAGGGCAAGCAATCCTTTAAATTTACTCCTCTGAATTTGCTTTCCTTTTCTCCTTTAACTCTGCTTCTTTCTACTCCCTTTCCTTTTTTTTCCCCCTGTGAATCTTCCCTGACGTCCTTTTTTATACAAAGAGATTTTTAACAAAATGTATTTAACTAAATTTTGACTGGGACATAGGAATGATCAGGTTATCTTTTTTTTGGGAGCTGCAATGGCTCAAATTATTTCAAGACTAGGACCTGAAAAATTAGCTTGAGATTTGGATCAAATGATACCAGCTGCCAAAGGCAGAAAATAACAGTAAGAATAGATTTGTCAGTGTTCAAACTCAGAAAATTGTCTCCAAATTACAAAAATATAATAGGGGAAACAGCAAAGGATTGTTCCTCTTCAACCCTGTGAATATCTTGGTATCCAGAGAGAAATCTCATTGATCTGGAGACACTTGCACAAACCTAGCTGCTTCTAGGTCTTCTTCATGACACAGGAATATCTCAGGTGCTCTTCTCACAATACCTTGGGTTCTCTATTCAAAATTACCACAAACCACTTCCAATTGAAAGTTTGAAGGTACAAATGTGGAGCACGCCTAGCTCAGCACTGCTAGTGTCGAAGTGTCTTACTGGAAAATCTGGTAGGACCTCATGTACAGGGCAAGATGGTGTGTCAAGTCACAGATAAGCCTAAAAAAGGCTTAAACAATATATTAGAAGATGAGAGTGAAAGTGTGTGATTGGTAGGAAACAAACCTTTTCCAACACTACATGAAAAGAAGTAAGGGTGACTAGGAGGTTTTTTCACAGGCTTTAGGACAAAACTAAGTATATCACTTAAGCCACAGCCTGGAAAATAAGTCAGTATACTAATATACCACAACACTTAGGGTTACACTGTTGTAGCATACCAGTTAACTCATAAGCACGTATCTTCCCCAACTTTGAGGGATTTTCACTGGCAGATTTGAAACAGCATGGACGATCTGGGCCACCATTCAGAGGCAGTTCTGCACAGTTCTGCTCCACTGATGTCACTGGGAGTTTCTCTGGAATCTTCAGTGAGCCTGGGCTTCACTGTTCCTTCCTCCCTCACTCTTGAACATGCACGGTCTCATCTTTTGCAGTTTACTAATGCTAGCCTGTGCCCAGCGCAGAATCACCTTTAAACTGTTATACTCCTTCTGCTAACCGTGACAATATAAGAATAACCTCCCCTGAGAATCTCCAGCAAACATTCAGCAAAAATTTCAGATTGAAGGTAGTTGAATTACTGAGCTGCTGCTCTCCATAAACAATCAATGACTCTACTGCTAGATTACAAATCAGGAATGACTCCTCAATATTCCCTCAACATTTCAAGCAGGAAACATTTTATTTATGTCAAGATGATGCAAGAGCAATTTGTTTTTTAATTATACCTCACATTAAGATTCCATTTTGAAGCCGGACCTGGCTCCTGCAAAAAATCCACAAAAAAATTTAAATCTGCACTTTAGAGGTGAAGGAAAACCAGCTTTGTTCTTGAAAATATGAAGTAGTCTTCACACATTGTCAACTGTCAGAGCAGATTTGCTAGCCAAAATGCTAAAATAAAGATTTAATTGAATGTAACCATCTTATCTCCTGCTGTAAAGACAAAATAGAGAATATTTCCCCTACGGACTTGATTAGCAACAGTTTTGTGACAAGTGAAACCAGCTAATTATTTGAATTGTACTTGAGCCAATATGATTTTATTTAGCAAGGGCTCTAAGAAAATATTACATAAACTTCATGTTACTGTGGGAAGTTGGAAGAATCCGGAGGTGCAGGTTTTTCTTTTCTTAAAGGAATTTTTTAGAAGAAAGTACAAAATATAGCCTGAAAAGATGGACCCTTGTGACATTTTTATTGTTCTTTGCTTAGTATGATTAGTGCTGTGTATTTCTATTTTATTTTAATTTAGGAGCTTCAATAAAATATATAAAATAGATACTGAATCACTTTTTTTTCAGTGAACAGTATATGCTGAAACTTTTCTGACCCTGGAATGCATATGAGCTAGTTAATGATCTGACCCAGCGCTCAAAATACATTATAGGTCAGTCTGTTACCTTTATTAGCAACCACTAGGTGTCACTGAGTTTCTACAAATACGGCTAAAAAAGGCTTGGTAATATGTTAAGGAACCGAATGCATATCGGTTGTGTATAATGCATACCATTATTGTCTCTTTTTATGGAACTGTCAGGTTGCTTATTCACCAGTATATATGAAACTCTTAAAAAACCCAAAGTAATGAACAGCCAATGATCAGAAAACCAACAGCCAACAAGGAGGTTGCCCTAGGAAAAAGATACTCCTTCATTTGCTTTTTATGCAGTCTGTATCTGTGATTGCTGGCATCAGTGAGAGTGTAATTCATTTTATATTTCTTTGTTTGCAATGCATTATCTACAAAAAAAAAAAATGGCTACATTTTGTCCAACCTCTGCAAGTATTGTATTATGAAAGTAGTTAGAGGCCATTCTCCTTTAAAAGCTTCATAGTAGCTATAAATACCAACTTCATCATGGAATTCAGCCTGTAAACAATGTGTGCTCCAGAAGGAAGTTCTTTCTGCAGTGAATATTTTAAAAATATTGATTGTAGCAGACAACAGCTCAAAACTCTGGTTTCCAGCTCTCTGTTTCACCAACGGTTTTCACTCTGACCAAGGAAGCAAAGGCCAAGATGACGTTTAGAGTCGGAACAGACCATTGTACATAATGTGCCCCCCAAATACTTCTCCGACTATTTAGATTTTGCAAGACAGAGTGTAGTTGTCAGTTAGGGTTACCATGCCCTGCCTGCAGGGACAGCAAAGCTGCCTGAGCTCCTGCCAGCAAGGGCTGAGGGGTTGTTACAAGATTGACAGCGGGGTGAGCAGGGGCAAAAAGAGGTGCTGCTGTGAGAGGAAGAAGGAGCCTGGATCCTGCTCTCCACGATACCTTGAAGTCCTCACTGGAGAGTCCAAACATGTGGCCTCTCAGTCTTTTTTCATATGATTCTGCCATGGATTCTTATCATGAGCTGCACATATGCAAGGCTCAAAAGAAATATGTGGTGATACTCTTCTGGCATCTGTGGATTTAACACCAGCATGAGCCTAAAGTAATAAGACTGGAAGGTTCTCCTGAAGATATGAGATCATAGAGTCATAGAATCGTTTTGGTTGGAAAAGACCTTCAACATCATCAAGACCAACCGTTAACCCAGCACTGCCAAGTCCACCACTAAACCATGTCCCTGAGCACCATGTCTACACATCTTTTAAATACCTCCAGGGATGGTGACTCAGCCGCTTCCCTGGGCAGCCTCTTCAAAGGCTTGACAACCCTTTTGGTGAAGACATTTCTTCTAATATCCAGTCTAAACCTCCCCTGGCACAACTTGAGGCTGTTTCCTCTCATCCTGTCACTTTTTACTTGGGAAAAGAGTCCGACCCCCGCCTCTCTACAATCTCCTTTCAGGTAGTTATAGAGAGATATAAGGTCTCCCCTGAGGCTCCTTTTCTCTGGGCTAAACAACCCCAGTTCCCTCAGCCTCTCCTCAGAAGGCTTGTTCTCTAGACCCTTCACCAGCTTTGTTGCCCTTAAGGCAACATTTCTTTAGCCTTGCTTATATGATTACCACAGAGCAAGGACAGAAGGTGCTTTTATATTTAAGATCAAATTGATGTGAGACATTCAGCTATCTGAAGCATTTATAATAGAGACAGGCAGCTGTAGGTATCAACAACAATATTCTGATTAATCAATCACAGCAAGAGGGGCAGGAAGGTCAGTGTCCTGAAGAAAATTAGAGGAATACTGGCTTAGTGTGAGCCATATGTATTTTGTCTTCTGAAGTCTGACTATACATTAGAAACATTCCCCAGTGAAGTGCTGGAGCAAGTATGCGGTTAGATCTGCCTCAGTGAGTCTGTAGATAACTAAGCAGTTGCATAGATCGAGGCCTTGAGACTGTGGCTAGAATTGCCTAAAACTTAGTTCATTGTACTCTGATTTCCCCTCTGATCTGGAATGGAAACTACAATGATTGTCATCCCCTACAAATTTCTCCATTCTTCTTGTTTTGTTATATTTTTTCAAAAGGCAACAAAGTTGACTTATCTCCTGAGGACTCCCTGGCGTGTTTGCTGCCGCAGCCCTGTGGCCTGGCACAGCTCTCCACTCTCTGGCAGACAGCCCAGGACACTCAAAAGCCCCCATCTGTGTCCTGGCTTCCAGGCTCCTAACCCCAGATCAGGCAGCCTAAAAACTGCAGTGTCTACATTTGGCATCCAGTCCTCTGGTGGGGAGAGGGGAAGTCTTGTAAGCCCTTGTGTGAACCGAGGCTCCCAGTGCTCCTGTGCTCGGTGTTACAGCCCTGGGGTCGGCAAGAAGGGAAATCTCCAGCTGGGCAGGAAGAGGACTTGAAATCCTGGGGATCTCTAACCATTGTCTAGACAAAAAGCAGGCACCCATGCTTTACATGCTCTGTAAGCATGGAGCAAATCTCCGTGGGGGCCACCACCAATCTGCCATTAGGCCATTCCCAGTCCAAAAATGAATTTTATCTTTCAAGCCGCAAATCAGACCTATACCTGTGGGAGCCAGATTTATGAAGAACTGCTCTCTGAGGTGCTGCTTCTCTCCTCCCAAGCCTGTAATGGCAATGTCCTTATCCTCCTTCCCAACACCAGGCAGAGCCAGGTGCTGTTTGGCCCTTCCCCTTTCACAGCAAGGTTTTGCAGGGATGGAAATGAGAGGAGCAGTCTTGTTGCTGCCAAGATGGATCCTGAGGTGATGTATTATTTCTGCTCTGGTCTTGTTCTGCCAGAAGGGCTGAGCAATGGACCTTGCTTGCTCTCTGCAGAAGCTGTCATCAGCTGCTGTAGCCCAGAAGCAGGGCTGTGAAGCCAGCAACCAATTAGAAGGATTTCTTCTGACTATTTTGTCAAGTGCTCTCTTCTGAAAACCACCTTTCTGTTCACTAACTGTAAACTTTGGGTCTTCAGCTCCTTTCAACTCAACTTATTTTAAGCTCTGCCAGAGCTGGCCAGAGCTTTGAAACACAAACTCCTGAACAGTCCACTGCATGAATTGTCAGAAAACTGGGCAAGTTTTTAAAGGAAACATCATTGTGATTTGGGAAAAGTTTATTGAAACCAAACTATTTCCAAAGAATATGTTGTTTTTGACAGATCAGCATTTTCCAATGACATTACATTTTGTTCTCAAATTCCTGAACAGCTCCAGTCAGGTCTTCGTTCTGGTTCGGTGACAGCAATGAGATAATTGTCCAGTCACGCCAGACAGCAAATCCAGTTTTGTAAAAGGACCTTTCTCAAGCTGTGAGTTTCTACTTTGCAAAGGGTCTTGCCAGTACTTTAAATTGCTGTTTGCATTTCAAATTTCCCCTTCTTGAAGTGAAAATTGCAGGATGCTGAGAAAAAAGGACACTACAGGCATACATTTATCTTGAGATCATTCGTTCAAATGCAACCAAATGCAAGTGTTGATGGCGTTTTAGGAAAGGAAGGTTAAGATGATTACCTTGAGCCAAATAACAAGAAATCAGGGTGTTTACACACTCCTTCCTCATTCTGCAAATGTAAAAGCAACATCCGTGGATGTATGTTTCTTGGTCGAAGGCAAATAGGGGCAGTAAGGTAGGAAATGACAGAACTGATAGGAATTTGCTGACATTCAACTCACAGGCTGTGATTAAACTAATGTGTCCCTGAATATCCAGCAGTTAGAGACACTTACAATACTGCTAAGGGAGATCTTCACCAGGAGCATCTCTCTTCAAATATTTAGAATCACTGTGTGCAGGATTACCTCTGAGGTCTTATTTGGCTTACCATGTTACACATAGTTTTATCAGCTATGTTTATTTTCTATCCTACTACTGCAACTCTTAATGATATGGCACAGAGTATATCCAGTTTCCTACCCCTAAATCCTTTTTTTCATAGGCTAATGTCAGAGTGCTCTCTAACACTTATTTTTTTAAAAAAAATCTTTTTTTAACCATTTTGAATTGTGGTTCCAGGCAGATACTGTGATTTTAGCACTCCAGGGCTTAGTGGTAAGATCACCACCAAGTGTGAATGCAGAGGTTCTCAGATTTTATTCGTTTGCATCAAGTAGAGTCTCAGAATGATGTAAAATGTTCCTTGTTTCAAAAAGGCCTGTGGGCAGTATTGTTGTATCACCCAGATCCAGCAATAAGATTTTAATCCTTTAGTTTTCAGGTGATTGGTAAATTCAGATTCAAAGATCATGATCCAAATTGGCCTCAGCAGTGCTTGGTTCAAGACAAATAAAAATGTAATGGGACTTGCTTTTCAAGGCTATTTCTGATTTGCCTCCTTGCTAAGGAAATAAGAAGTTCACCAGACAAGGAGAGACAAATTATTCTAGAAATATCAAACAAGAATTTGGTTCCATCAAACTTGACCTGGTTACTGCTTAGATTTGTCATCAAAGCGAGACTGAATGCAAATTAGGTGTAATGCAGATTCAGTCCCAAAAATTTTCAGTCCACTCTTAAGCCACATTAAACACAGTGACAGCCATAGAAGTCCACTACGCACTAAGGAAACTTGTTAAAACATGCATACTTTTGATCACTCAAGACAATAAACAGAATAGCAAGCACTACTTTAGGCGAGTCAAGTTGCAAGTACTTAGATTTACTGACCTTGAAGTGAATTTTACTGAATACTGGGCAGACGAGGTTACCTTTCACCATTTGTAAGGTATGGTAGTGGCACAATTCCTGATGGATCAGGCACTTCCAGGCCCACCTCTCAATCAGAACTGAAGGAAGCAGCTGAGAATGAGAATTTTCTTTCTCTGGCCTTTTGTACACAGACATAAGATTTGTTCTGAGCTTCATGGTTACACTTGTGCCCGCCTGCCCAGCTCTGTGATATAGGATTTACCACAACCATCTTTATGGGTCACTGAAGACCCTCTAGAGTATGTGGGGAGCTTATTGCTTAAGTTTTACAGGACTCATGCAAGTAAAACTGAATGCTAACGATATCTCTTGAACTCAATAAACCTGGAGGACTTTTAGATACAGTTAAAATGGCAAACAAGCCAGAAGTATTATTAAAACTGATTCATCTGAGGGCTTTTTTAGCCTGAGAAGCTCACAGCTGGTTTATGTCAACGTTACTGTGGCTGCAGCATCCTGATGAAATCAATTTAAACCTCCCTTATACATTTTTCTACTGTGTTGTAGCTGTCATCAGTGTATAGACCCGGTGCTAACCTCAAAGATATCTTTGAAAAATAAAGGTAAACTTGAGTTTATAGGTTTTGGTTAAATAGATAAAAAAACTATAAAATATCGGTGGCTATCTAGATTTTCAGCTCAATGTAAATTCAGATGATTGCCATAGAAACAAGTGTGTTTTTTTCACACTGGAAGAAACCAATGAATTACAGCAGGGAGTTAAATAATTTAGAAGATGAGTATGGATGACTGCTTAACTCTCAAGCAGCAAGCTTGTTCTATTTATAGCATGGTTTCCATTTTTTCTCCTTCTTTCTCTACGCATTTTAATAATTTACTTATTCACTAATAAAGTATTAAGTGAGGTCAGTAAGCCCACTGCCTTGTTCTATACCATGACAATGAAAATGTAAGCTTAGGGGGCTTGTTTCTGAGGTCAGATGAAGAGGGTGCATAGAGAAGATGATCAGCTTGAGGGCAGAGGTAGTGATGCTGATGTGTTGGCATATATGAGCAGTCCTGTGACCGATTTATCAAATGTAGTGTGATGACACCATTGCATGACTGACAGTTTCTTTTCAGAATCTGGGATGATGCTACATAATTATCCTTCTGCCTAGAAATAAAAGGACAAGTTGAATGTTGATCCAATTAGTTCCAGGAAGGGAATATCTCACTGAAAGAAAGTACAGTTGCAATGCAGAGGATCCCATTTGAATTAGACAATGCATTACTGGGTGCATGACCTCACAGTTGAGAGTAGGAGATGGGCAGAATCTCTCATCATATTTGAAAGGGGCACATAAAGACAAGCTGTTATGACCAGGTATTCAGGCAAGTGAGAACGTGGCAGCACGGTCCCAAAGGCAATGAAAGAGGCTCTAGAATGGAAAATAGGTAGGTGCTCTGGAGGTCAAACAGCATTGTCATGTGTGTTCCCCTTGATACCAGTGAATGTTACATCAGTGCTGGAGAGATCACTGACAGGTATCAATGAGCAGTTTGGTCTCCATACCCATTTTAAGCTTTTTGCTTTTAGTCGTTCAACTTCCTTCAACAACAGTTTTAGCTCTCATCAGATGAAAGGTGGAAAAAGCAAATGCTCCTAAGCAAAAAGAAGATCAAGGAGCTCCAAACTCTAATATACGCAGCTTATGCCACAAGACAAGATATAGAGAGGCAAGCAGACAAAACAGTACATGACATAGCGTCAGGAAAAAAACAACTGTCAGGAGCAGTCTCCCTGTGGGTGAAAATGAACCACTAGCTACTATGCACCTAGATTTAAAATCTAGGGAACCAAAATTTGGGGGAGCAACAAGTCTCCAAAATCTATTTCAGCAGTAGTTGATTAAAAAACCAACAAAAAAATCAGCTATATAAAAATGAGAACTCTTATTGAAAAAGACACCTAAAAGGGGCAACTAAAAGAGTAAATGTTTGCCGTTAACATGAAGACTATTTATAGGTAAGATATTAAAGACTCAGAAGGATGGCAGGAATTCTACCACACCAACTTCAGATATATCAGCATGCTCCACTCAAAGCCCCAAGCAATGAATTGACATTATTTAATATGAGGTTAACGGAAAGTATTTGAAGTAAGAAGACAGCTTTGAAATATTTGAGGCTATGTTGAAAGGAGGAAAATGGAAAATAATATAAAAACTGGCAGGTTAAATATAAATCCATATGAAAGCAGGTTGGAAAAGAGTTTGAGGAACAACTTGAAAAAGATATAAAATGTCATATAACTTCTTTTTCAAACAGATGAGTAATAAAAAGCCAGCCAGAAAGTTTGCAGGGCAATCAATGGCAAAGCATAAAAGGGAGTACTCGGAGAACATAAGGTCAGAGCAGAAACAGTAAACAGTTTTCTTTTGTAGTTTTGCTGTCTTTGGAGACTTTAGGAACATTTTCCCATTCACCTCCTTCTTCTTGGTGGATGAATCTGCGGGTGTGTCATGGACTGAATTGTCAGTGGAACTGGAACTATCAACAAAGCAAACAGCAACAAATCACCATACCCAGATGTTGTTCAGAGCAGAGTTACAAAGGAACACAAGTCTGAAATAGCTGAACTATTAGCTGTCATGTATAATTTCTTGTTTAAAACCACCTCAATACCAGCCGGATGGAATTTCATAAATTTGTCAGAAATAAGAACTCAAAACCATTGAAAACTCCAGCTAAATTAGTAAAAACAGTGGTAGAGAGCTAGCTGGAAAAGAGGTTATACCATGAAGTGGCAAAATTTGCTGATGATACTGTATTGTTCAGGATAATCAAAATGAATGCTGACGGTGAAGATTTGCAGGAGATCCTATGATGCCAAGGGAGTAATAAAATGACAAATGAAACAATGCATAAATGTAAAGTGATGCCTGCGGGAGAAACAATCCTATATAGATGTTAAACTCAGAAATAGTTTCTATCACTCAGGAGAGAGATTTTGAAAGCTAAGTCCTTACTAAGGAACAATTAAGCTGATAAAATGCTGGGAATTGTTTGGAAAAGAGTATGACATTAATCCATATTGTACTCAGAACTTGAAAACTGCATGCACTTCCAGTAACCTCATCTCAAAAAATTTATGGTAAAAATAGAAAAGATAAAGAGATGGACAAGAAGGACTGCTGAAGCTAAACAATGGCCTCCCTATGAGGAATGGCACTCAGCCCAGAAAACAATGGAGAGATGCTGTGATAAGACTTCTGTAAATAGAGAGTAGCAAAGAAAAGGTGAATAGGAGTTAATTGTCCACTGTCTCTTCTAATATAAGAACTATGGATATCAAGTAGACCTAACAGGTGACAGGTTCAAAACAAACAGAAAAGAGACACTTCACATAATGCATCACAAGTTCTTAAATCCTTGAGCTGAGTATGTTCCAGGGAAGCAGCACTAGATACCTTCCCTATTCTTATACTTGGAACAATAGGGACTCTCCTAAGACTTGGAGTCATAGGTGTAGAATGCCATTCTCATGGCTTAGGAGAAGGTTACTATTCTCATGCCATAAGACAAATTAGTTTCATTCCTCTCCTTTCCATTTTCTGAGTTTATTTGTTAAAGGCTCTTATCATGTCAGCAAAACGTACAAGGACCTGGAATTGAACCACTGTAGCAAGAGCTTCCCAAGAAAGCTGGGGATAAACAGATAAGTTTAGTTTCTGTTGAACTTCAAGCAGAAGTCATTTTGGTTAAACACATATCTCCATAGAGAAAACATCCCTTTTAAGGCAGAATATTATTAGATTACAGGGTATGTGACACCATTTTTCCACATTCCAATTCAACGTTCACACAAGCTCTTCCTCCCAGATGTGACATTTCGCCTGACACTTACTGCATGTCATGCACTGGCCTGAAGGCAGTAGGTAAGAGTGACATGGCATTTAAAGAAAATGTTCCCGACAGCATCGTCATGATCTGCAATCTCATGAAAATCACTACAGTTTATTTACAGTGGCTTGGTTAAAGATCTGTACCCAGCCTAAGGGCATAAAGCAGTGACCTAAAGTCTTAAACAGAATTCCACTTGAAATAAAATAAAACAGAGGAAATATGCCACAGTAATAATATTTGAAAGATCTGCTGAGTGGTAAGATAAACACTGCCTCTATTTATCAATCCATAGAGAATACAAAGTAATTCGTCATGGTGGAATGGAGAGGCTTGTGAGCATCTTTGGGATCACTTAACTCACATACAGGACAACCTAGTGGGAAGACACAAGATCAAAAACATCACTCTTTAAATTTAGTGTTACAGCCAACACTGAGTAAATAATAATTTCCCTCTCCTTTTCCCAGTGGTCATAAGTATTATTTACCTCAGAAATTCCAGCTATGCTCAATTTTAATTTAATATCTGAAACAATCTTGTAATGTACACTAAGCAAGCATTTTTGTATATTTGCATATTTTAAAAAGGAATTTACAAATAACCTGGACTGGTTTAAATAACTGTATTTTGAAGCATACACAATGTTCTGTAGGGGTAGTTGGGAGACAGGATGTGTGGATTACAGTGATTTCCCTCTGCAGATGTGATGGAAAGGCTTGGTACCACATACAGCTGTCCTTATAGCAAGTACTATATAGCAGGCTGTAGGGCAGAGGAGGAGCTGGTGTGTGGCATGTGCTCACACCTGCAGTGCTTGCTGCAGCACGCCAGCCACATCCCTGCAGCTCAGAGAGCAGCCTGGGGCTGTCCCTATCAGCCTGAGAAGAGTGGTACCCGCCAGACGGAGCAAAGCAACTGCAGAGATGGGTGCTTGAACTGGCGTTCAGGTGCAGAATACACCCAGACTCTCTCCCCTAGTACGTGCCCGATCCCATTGCCAAGCCAGACCTTGCATTCATACAAGGAAAAGGAGCAAGTCTGGGCTCAAATATTTCCCAATGAACAACACAGGTGCACCCATGATTCTGGGGAATTTTCTACCTAGTCCTCCTTATGGGTCATATTTTTGACTGCCTAGTAGATGGGTGTGAAGATGCTGACTCTTTTGCACAAGAAGAACAGAAGAAGCAACCATTACTGTTCCTAACAACTATGCATTCAGGTACGTAAAATCAAATCAGAATTACAAGACTGTTCTTTCATTTTGTGTGCCTTGTGCTGCGTTTACCACAAGCTTCCATATTTTCAGAAAATAAGGTAGGAGTGCAGACACTCTCTGTCATGACAAGGCTGTTTCACTTGCCTTATACACCACTGAACACTGAAGAGAAATGTTGCTGGACAAAGCACTAGATAAAACTCTGAAAGATTCAGTGCAGTGCTTAGCAGCAATGAAAAAACAAATCCACAATATCTAAATAGAAATGCTGTCTATAATCTGGCAGAAATAATTTTAGAATGATTTCAAGTGGCCAGCAGTATGCAAACATGAACGATATGCAGAGAGATGAATACCTGGGGACTAGCATGAGGGGGAAAAGTGACTGGAGTAGTGCCTGAGTACATATTCTGGGGTTATGGAGAGGGTAACAGAACAAATGGCCTGGCTCTCAGGGAGGAGCTGCAAGAAGAGTTCTAAGGGGTTCTCTCTCTCCACTTTACATCCATGAGGAAATGAAAGAAAATGATCCAGAAACAAAGGATAATCTACTTAGCACTGAAAGCCTGATACCATCAAGTCTTCCTGTAAATTCAGTGGACTTTTGATGAAGCCCTTATATATCCAGAGGAGAGAAAAGAAAGAGAAATGACCAGGAGAAACATTCTGAAAGGTGGCTTAGATATCTGTTTGTGGGATCTAAAGAAATGGTGAGGAAATATCGAGCCTGGAGCAATGACACTGCTGAATGTCTTGCCTTCTTTACATTTTGCATCTCCTTAGGCTTCTCATTAGAACTGTATCTCGGGTCTTAAACAGTAGGAGTCATCAGGATAAATGTACTGTAAGAAACACATTTTCATCCAACAGTTCAAAAGCCTCAGTAAAAATGGTAAAGCTTAATCTGTCCGCTGTGGGCTGTAGCAGCAGACAGCATGGGTGGGGCCTCAGCACAAGTCTTGGCTGCCTGTTTTTTTAGGGAGATTGAATAAAGATATTTATTCTTGGAAGGAAAAAGGTCAATTATTTTCTATGGCAACTGGAAAATAAACACACAAACTGGCAGCAAAACATCTATCCCCTGTTTAAAAAAAAAAAAAAGACCAAGTAAAAGGTTACTTTGTAATATTCATTGCTAAACTATTTATTCAGTTAAATTCCATGTTGGCTTTTTACAGCCATGCAGAACACAGTCCGCATTGCTGGGAGCTCATAGGATGAGCCCCAAGAACTGTGGAAGCTGAGCCTGAGCCTGAGCCCGAGCCTAAGCCTGACTCAGGCCACTGCTGACAGTCAGCAGGGAGAAATTTCACCTGGATGCTCACGCAGCAGGAAATGTGAGTCATGATCACTGTCTCACTTCCAGTGCGATTTGTGCGTGCATCATTTGTATATAAATTAAATTTACATCTTAAAAGATGTCAGTACTACTGGGTTGTTGAGATCAGAGGGACTTCCCTTGTCTGTGCAGAATCCAGCACTGCTTGCTTTCAACAGGGCAGCCAGCCTGCAGTTCATTCACTTCTCTTAAGCTTGAGCCTTCTTTGTTTCTGTAGCTAGGTTCTTCTTTACAAAAGTCAAAGGGTTTCCTCAGAGGGAGGAAAGGACCCTCCTGGTTCCTTTCAAAAAGAAAGCTGACTGACTTCCATGCTATTTTTCCTCCCTTTAACAAAAGGGAGCCTTAGCTACTCTCAAACTATTTAGGACTTTCAGTTGTACGTCTCCCTGTTAGCCTCTTGTCCTCTTTGTTGAAAATGGGTGACATGCCAAGACATGGATAGTGAGAAAAGGCAGGTAACACATATCATTATGGTCTATACTTGTCAACTGTGACTTAAATTCTTCTTTCATATAAATTTGGAGTAACTCAATAGATCTGAGTTGCAGGATTCACTTCAAACTTGAGTCAATTGATGTCAATTGGTGAAGCTTTAGAGAAGTACAACTAACATGGGAAGCCAGCCTATCTTATTCTTGGGAGCACAAGAGAACACATAGTTATTTGAATTATTTCAAAACAAAAGGATCAAAATTGAGGACTATAACAGAAGTCTGATTTTATAAAATAATAGTATCTGTGAATACCATGGAAAAAGGACAGCAGTAGTGAGGTAGTAGGCACAGCACTAAAATGTAAAACCATGAAAATTCTTACAGTTACCTTTACATTCCCCGTGAGTAGAGAGGAAAATATATGCCACTGCTATTAGCAGCATATTTTGATTGAAGCAGCTGTTAGATCAGGATCTCCTAAGATCTGCCAGTTGGGAAGAAAACTTAGTAATGGATTCAGTCACATACCTTTTATTCAACTTGACTTACAGCAATGTACAAATCCCACTACTTTGACCGCAGGAAAAAATCAAACAACCTATGACAGCTTCTTCATTTAGCCCTTCAAGACTCTTTCTGCCAGAACCTTAATCCAAGAGTCACCTCTCCAGTCTTCCCACAAACCTACACAGCAGAGCTGTTCAAACTGCTGAAGCTGCTTTTTTTCTCTCTTCCAGTGTGTGGTCTCACTCCTCATCTCCCTGAGCCATATCACACACACACATGCACATGGGCGCACACGCACACATATACACACACCCACACATATACACACACGCACACTCACACATCCTTTTCCTAGCACCTCATGCAGCCAAAGTATCCCTGCTCAGAGCATTCAAATTCCTGAGCAGCTCTGCCTTGCCTTTATTTAATGTTGAGTATCTAAGAATGCAAGAGTTCCAGGGCCAGAAAGAGGGCAAGAGAAATACAACTTTAATCTGGAGGCTGTAGTATTAGGGGTCCCCAGCCCTAAAAGCAGGCAGAAATGGACTCTAGTGCCAGCTTCCTTAAACAATTTATCTTTCATCCAATAAACGTGCACCGTGACTTGCATCCTTTCTGGGGCATGGACTCTTCTTTTTACATCTGAATGCTTTAAGCAAGAAAGCAGAACTGACACCTCAAATCCTTGCTTGCTTTAAGTGAAAGGGCGCTATTCATCCCCAAGTTCCTGGCATGGCCCAGCAACTCAGCCCTCTCCTTAAAAACTGAACATGTGATGTAGGAGGCATCCTTTGAGCATATTTTTCAGATAAGGTCTGTGAAGGGTCATAGGTAAAGAGGCATAAAAAGCTAGATAACAACAGAACTAAATTCCCAGATTAGGTTGCTTCCAAACATGTATGTTATCTACTTTTAGGTGTCTAACTACTAATCTCGACTTTTAAGATTAAATATTTTGAGGCAGTAGGCTTTCTGGACCTCCTTCTTGAAATTCCTGCCTATATGCAACATAGCTAAAGTTTAGACACTTTGTACAATACCGCCAGTTCCGATATTAATTTTCAGTCAAAATAGCACTGTTTACCTCAGTGATATTAATCTCCATTTTTTTCCATTGCAAATGAATCAGCATTCGGCCCAGAAGCTGCAAGCCACTGGACCATAACTCTAATAGGCTCTTGCTCTTGGATAATTTTAATAAGTAAATATGCCAAAGAGTACTTGAGTTTGGAGAGCAAGACTGTTTTCACAGTTTCTATCCACTGTAAATACTGCATGAACTTCTGTTGGTACAAAACACCTCTGCTGAAAGAGACCAGGCATGAAACTTTTTTTCTCAAACATCTCCTTCTTTACTGACAAATCCTTGGGAAAAGGAATTTTTTTAAAAACACAAATTTCGCTCTTCTCCTTTCTCATTGTTACCATCAAAGTTTCCATATAGCCCTGTTTCTTATTTTCCACTTGTGGAACTCACCAGAACCAATGCCATACCCAGAGACAACATTACACACAGTCTTGCCTAAATTAGAGTTAAGTGGCGAGAGAGAAAAAAAGTTGTCAACTAACTCTTGCAGTTTCTAATGATCCATATCCCGTTTAAGCCATGGTCAACATACACTTTGCAGGCATAAATTTCTTGGGCAAGAGAGATGAGTTGAGCCTAGTTGAGCCTCATCTGGCTAGCACAGTCATGCAGTGCCAGAGGTAATACAGTGACCCATGTCCAGACTGTTCCAGCATAGACTACATACTAGGGATGGAGGGTTGAGCCCTGTCCTTCTCCCCATTCACCATGTCTTCCCAAGATGCCATTTTAGAGGAGTAAAATGGCCTTCAAATAAGGATAAAATTACACTTGAGAGAGAGCATTTCGTATCAACCAACCAATAATCTGGGTTTTTCAATGTGAAATGTGGATTTTGATGTGGAAAAGCACCCTACAACTTCCTGAAGATCCTGAGCACTGGAGAGTTAATTAGTTGCTCAGCCTGATTGAAATTCTCCCTGCAGGCTGATGTGAACAATTTTAAACATCTACACTTATTGCCTTACAACACACAAATTTTTATTCCAAACTACGAAGAAGAACAATGAATGTGGCTTATTAGTCACTCTAGTGAGTAATTACTACACAATGGTAACAAAAGGCATTTGGGGAAGACAATAGAAGTGACCACTAAAACTATTTTTGGTCAGTATATCTGCAGTACAGAATAACTGACTCCATTTGGTTTCATTTGCTGGCCATCCAGACTGCTAAATGTTAGTTTGTTCCCAGTAGCTCCTTAATACCTTCAAAAGCAAAACTGGGATGTGGGATTGGGCATCATGGTGTTAAGTGAAAACCCAGGGCCAAATGCCACTAGTCTGCTCAGGAAGAAGTCTGTTCTTATTTCCAAACAAACTGATGGAAGTGCTGACACTGATGTTGGGTATGAGCAAGATGCTAAGTAGTATTTGGAAGTGAAGACAGAGGAGAGATGGGAAAGACAGGGTGGAAATTTTGGTGATGCTCAGTTGTCTATCATCCATCAGAAAAGACTTTCTGAAAACAGTGTTACAGGCTTACATTTTCGCTGAACTGAGCATTCCATTAGGTCTCTATTTGGATTCCTTGATACTTCAATGGGGTGCTAGAAGCCTCTAGGAAATTATACTGAGCAATACTTTTAGAGCAAGCAACATCTTATTTTTGCAAGCTCTTCTGCCAGCTTCTCCTCAAGCTCCTGAGAGAAGGAATAGGCTGTACAGCTAGCCAAGAGGGCTGATGAGGTTCAGCAGTTTTCTACACATGAGGGCCTGTCTTGGAGAATGCAAAGACATCAGAGTCTACTGTTTAAAGGGAATAAGATGAAGTTCAAAGGCCTCATTAAATTCCAGTCCTAAAAATACAGCAGGAAAGAAAGCCATTTTGCTGGTACATGGGTCCACATTTATTTGCAGGCTCATGTACCTTAAATCTAAAACCCCAAGCTTTGGAAACTTTTTGCCAGCTGGTGCACACAGGGTATATTGACACAAAAGCAAGGAATTCCACATGCAGGTTTGAGATAAAATAGGAATATTTGAGAAAACAGTTAATTTAGGGACAAGAAAAATGCTTAGACTCTGTTAATGGAATATCAGTAGTTTTTCTTCAAGGAACTGGAGAATTAACTCATTTACAGATAATGTGACATTTTCCAAAATAAATTCTCCCATATGTGAGAGAATTGAGTTGGTGATAAGAAAATTAATCTCCTATCAATGCCTTGTTTATTTTGAACATTTACAGCTTTATGAGACTAACAGAATGATTTATCTGTGGCTCTGAAATACCGTAAACATGTCATCCAGAGTTTCTACACTTTTGCTTTGGGATATCTAGGATTAATTCTACAACTGAATAGGTATACATTTGCCAGGATAGAGGACATTGATGTGATTCACATTTCTAGGATTGTTACTAGATGCAGCAAGCAAAGAAATTTAAAGGAAAACCAAAAAGAATCAACCTTAATTACTACTCACAGCAACTTATTATGAGGTCCTATGAGCCACATGGAAAAATGCACTCCCTCTTAATGCTAATGATTCTACAGAAAGAAAACCATAAAATAAATAATAGCCCTTCTTTCTTTTTTTTTTAATTTTTTTTTTTAGATGGCATCCAAGATTGCTCTAAGTAGCAACAGGAGATTGAAACCACACAAGAAAACAGCTGAAACATAAGCTTAAAGCATTTTGGAAAATAAGACAAAATTCCTCAGCGTGCTTCCTTTTTTAAGACTGAAAATAGAATAGCTAATTTATGCCGCAAATCTGTGTTTGTGGTAAAGGTTCATGTAGTCTGTTCCCTCAAAATGGTGGAAAACTTCAGTATTTAATCAGAGGAGATAGAAGCTTGAAATGCTTTCAGCAGGACTGAATTCCCTTTTAGAATCACCACTACATATAGAATCTTTCGGATGATTTGATCAAAACTTCTTGCTATGTTCAGAACAGGGAAACAGGAAAAGAATAGACAAGAACCAATGTCATGGAAGGACATGTATTAGCAAGTTCGAATTTGTTAGTGGAATAGGAGACCCTACTGTGTTCTCCTGTTGTAATAGAGAGCTGCAAAGTTTTCATAACTTGAATGATTGTGTGCTTTAATACACTAGAGGCACAAAGCATGTACTCAGATGTTTCACTTGATAAACTGCCAATGCATTTCTCATTGTCCACTTCTTTGATAGGAAAAAAATAAAGTATATAGGTGGGCAGGAAAAGTAACAACCCCATTACAGCTGTATTCAAACTTGCATCCCCAGAAGTGCTGACAGTAAGTAAGTTCGTAAGTATCCTTCGTACTTTCTTGTCTTCATCAATCATCAGGCCCATCATTCATGATGAAAAGGCATTCTTTAAAAATGAAATAACACAAAACATTTGAGACCCAGAGGGCTTTAAGGGAGCCTAGGTGGTCTAATTACTTCTCCTATACCACTTACTTCTCTACTTGTTCGTTAGTAATGTTGGAGGAAGTTTCTGGGTTTTGGGGACGTGATAGAGCAGAAATATAGCTAGCATTTACACAGGGTTTACAGCACTACAGAAGTGCAGAAAAAATGTCTTGGAAAGAAGATAACATGTAGCCTATGAGAAAGAGACCAACAATGTAGCTGAATGATCCCCTTGAGTTGAATTTGTTCTTTTTCACTGCGATTACTGACAAATTTAAATGCTCTGTATACAGACAGTCCCTGCACATTTCAGTAAGACTATCTATAAAGAGAGTTAGTTCTAATGAGCTTAAAACTTCACTCCAGTGTTACGATATTTAAATAATCATTAGGATTTATTTAAACAATGTATATGGGTTTGTTTTGATATTTCTGTCAGTGTAATAACCATTCCTACCATTTTATACTGCCTGTACACATAGAATATTGAGAGGGGAATAATTAAACAGTCATTATGAACATATACAAACTAACAATGAAAGACAGCCAAATCTCCTGCTGTTGTATAATTTCTAGTTTCACTTCTACATTGATGGAACAGTTATTAAACTGAAGATACTTTTCTACACAGAACTGTAAGAAATATGTGAAAATTATATAAAAGAACATAGAGGTTTCATTGTGATGGTCTCAGACAAAAGGAATAACAGTACTGTCCATAAATCATTAATTCCTTCCCTTCATATACATGCAGTAGCAATAATGAGAAGATCACGGATGATTTTTTTTCCTGCAGGACTTCTATTTTATTCAGCATGGTGTATCATTACATTTGTCAGTGACTTCTCTAAAAATCTCATTAGATTCTTGCTGGCCTTGCAAGATCTGAATCTATTGAAAAGAAGCTCATTTTTTCCTGATTTTTCACAGCAGCAGTCTCCAAAACTCTTCATGAGCTGGGCTTCTGAAGCCCAGAGTGGGGTCAAAATCTTTGTTGGAAGCCTTCAATTTACATCTAATTAAGTCTATGAATAAGCAAACCTTGCTTTTTGCCTGCCATAAATTCCATGCTCTTTGAGACTTTCAATTGTCACAAATTCAGTGTTGAAACCACTGCTGAGCTATGAATATCATCTTCTATAAAACATACCTCCTAAAATCTATGGGTAGAATGCATATAGCAGTTTTCAGCACTGATTATAGCTGCTATGCTATGAGGCATAGTCAGCACTAACCTTTTCCCATTGTTGGGGCCTCCTTTCTGCTGCTGCTTTACCGCTTTGATTATATAGCAGCAGCGCTAGCATTATTTATGTTAGGATTTTATACTAATGCATATCACCATACTGTGAATGTACCACTCATTTATATGCAAATTTAGAGGCAAAGTCCATATTATACTTCTACTGTTCTTGCTTCTGATTGGAAATCTAATTATAAGGATTCAGCACTAATAAAATTGGTAAGGTGATTAGTGCTCTTAATTCTTACTTTCTTTAACAGTCCTGCACTATTTGTTCCCTGAGATTCTCAGCTGCTAAAATAAGGACACTTTAAGACTGCAGATGTTCTCCTTACAGTAAAAAAGAAAAAAAAAAAAAAAAAGAAGAAAATTTCTAGCATTCCAGTTTTGAGGGAAGTATTTTAAAATGCAAATTTTAAAAGCTGACAGCAAGAATCACTTAGAGAGAACCACAAAATACTTTGGTATTGTAATTTCATTTTAAAGCCAATCTCAGTTTTGGGGGATCTACCTCACATTTTATAAGAATGTTTGATATATGGCTTTTTATTGTGAAACATAAAGCACTATATGGTAGAAATTGAGTATAAAAGCAGTAGAGAAAACTTTGCTGAAAGACAGTGGCAAAAAGAACTTGAAAATGTTACTGCAAGTTTGGAAAAAAATTGATCCTAGAAGAACAGGGGGGGAAAACCCTCTCATCACATTACTTAGGAGGCATGTTCTGCATTACTGTAACATCTGGTGTGGGCTCCCACTGGTTTCAATTCCAAATGAACTCTCTGCAATTATACGGGATGGGAGCTACAGCCTGGTAGGCAGCAGATTTTGAAAATATCAAGAAGATTTTTGCTCATTGCTTTTATCATATTTTCATTGTGTGCAACATCATCAAACAAAATGCTAAATGGTAGCTGCTTATATCCTACATTTAACTTTCTGTCATGAAGTTGTTGACAGTGTAAGTAGAGTCTCCTTGACAGATTCCTTACTAACTTATCTGATTTTTTCCTGATCCCAAATTTGCCAACCAGCCAAAAACTAATTTTGCAGCTTAGTGCTGTCAGACAAGAGCATGCTGCTGACCTCATGTTCCTTAATCTTGTCACTGACTTTACTAGGTGACACCAGAATCTTGCAGATACCTTATATGCCCAGGGAGCTCGATTTTTCTTAAGGTTTCTGCTTCCTGACTCTGTCAGCAAATGAAGCACAATGAAAGATTGAGAGAAGAAATCTCTAGCTCATACAGTCACCTAGCCAAAACTAGCTTTTGTATAAACTCAGACAATCTCATATTTGTGAAAGAAAAAAGCATTAAGGATTGTCAAAGCTAATCTTTGTGCAGCACTTTTAGAAGCTCAGTGACCACACCTGCACACCGCTCAGCAAGTGAAGGGGTTAAGTCAAGGGCCTCTTTCCAGAAGCTCCCTGGACTTCAGTAGCAAGAGGCTCCATAAACAATTTTTGATAATCCAAAGACAAAGAGGTGATCTGGAGGGATCTTCTGTGGCATGATGATGCAGAAGAAGCAACTCTACAGAGATATTATCCAAAGCTAAGACTGATTGGTAGAAAGAAACATCTGTCTGACCCAAATAGCAAATAGATTGGATTGACATACTGCAACACAGAGGCATAATTATCATCTCGCCTAAAAAAGAGGAAAGAAAATGGTAAGAAACATCATTTTTTCTGATAGCTAAAATTATAAACAATGATCATGCATGAAATTACCACTTCCAAGTCTTGTTATTACTGACATTCTGTGTGCTCTTAGCTCTGATGGTGTTCATATGCCTGGTAGCTGCCATACCACCACTTTTAAAGCGAAATTTTCAGGCAAGGGTATGCATAACAACATAGTTCCATTTCTTCATGTATTGTATATGACAGAATTAGAATCAGTTAACTCTTAACCAGTGTATTTAATTCGTAAGTTCATTTCCCTGTAATACCCTGTGACAGTCAGGGAATGTACTCTTTGATATGTATTTACTGATGGCTCTCAGAAACATGGTACTGTTTGTATAACAAAGTCAGAGCATCAGTGAGAAGGGCATGGACCTCTCCTCTGAGGAATTTCTCTTCTCTGGAGCTTCACAGACAGAACTTGTCAAAGGCTGTTGCCAGAGCAACTAAAATCTCTCACAAAATAGCATTTCTGATGTGAGACAGCTGTGCCCCAGGAAAATAGAAAAGCAACTATTTTCAAATGGCTAGTGTTGAAGTAACTTACTTGTTATGAAAATGCCATACTATGATAAACAGTAGTACAAAATTACAGTTTCGTGGCTGGTGGGATCATCTCTTGTAATGCTGCTTTCCTGATAAATGGAAAAACAATCTACAAAACAGTGTTTATGAGGAGGCTGTTAGGATAAATTCAGCCCTTTTCTCCACAGATGAAAAAAACCTCTTGATATTAGAAGCCTAATGACTCAACTATGGGATAAGTTCAAAGGACTAGCTGAAAAGGGTCATGATATCCTCATCAGTTTCCTATGTGTCTGTCCAGGGAGCAGGAAGAGGCAAGAAGCCAAGTTGTGCAGAACTCGAAGAACAGTAAGAGAAAAGAGACTTTTGGGTCTTGAGGTTGAAGACTACGACTATGCTTTACTGCTATACTGTAGATGCTGAAAATAACACTTCCATGCAGGTTTCTTTTCCTGTTTGACTTAGCATACAGAGCAGATCTTCAATGAGGAAGCAATTCCCTTTCAGTCTTTAGCTAGAGAAGATGCATTTAGACTTGACAAGTTGTTTTTAAAAAGTTGCTGAGGGCTGTCTGAAAACAGAGAGTCTCTCATTCATAATGAATACATCTTTCACCTAGTCATCAATTTATTTATTCTGTCTTTTTTTTTTTAATTTGAGCTCAACTTCAAGTTGAAATTCATGAAGAAAATGTTGATTAAGAGAAGAGATAAAGAATAAATGCAAGATGAGTTATAGTGTATAGAACAAGTTAAGTGTCATCGAGTTATTTGAGCAGGCTATTTTCCATTCGCAGACCATACAGCTTCCCCATAATTCTTGTGCTGCAAAGCACATGATGGTGTATAAAGGCAGCCACTGGCACTGGATACTTTAATAGGTTACATTCAGAAAAATGGGGTTGTATTTGAAAGCAGCTGTGACTGAAGGGAATTTCTAGGGCAGCAAATGTAATTTCTCATTTTTCTTGGAGTTGGAAACAGTGATAAAGAAAAGATGTGTTGCTTTTGAATGTCACTCACACATATAGGCACCTTTGTCTCAGACTTCAACCTGTTTAAAACACAGGTTGAGAAAGTCCCTTGGGGAACAGTCCTAGAGGGCAAAGGGGTTCAGGAAGGATGGACTCTTTTCAAGGAGAAACTGTTAGAGATGCAGGAGCAGGCTGTCCCCAGGTGTCGTAAGACAAACTGGCGGGGAAAGCGACCGGCCTGGCTGAACAGGGAGCTTCTGCTGGGACTTAGGAGAAAGAAGAGAGTCTACCACCTCTGGAAGAAGGGGCAGGCTACTTGGGAAGAGTATAGGGATTTAGTTAGGTTGTGTAGGAAGAACATTAGGGAGGCAAAAGCCCAGCTTGAACTCAGCCTGGCCACTGCCACAAGAGATAATAAGAGTTTTTACAAATATATTAACAATAAAAAAAGAACCAGGGAGAATCTCCATCCCTTATTGGATGTGAGGGGGAACATTGTTACCAAGGATAAGGAAATGGCTGAGGTACTTAATGCCTTCTTTGCCTCTGTCTTTAACAGCCAGACCAGTTATCCTCATGGTATTCAGTTTTCTGAGCTGGAAGATTGGGATGGAGATCAGAATAAACCCCTCGTAATACAGGAAATAGTAGTGAAGGACCTGCTGAGTCAATTAGACACCCATAAGTCTATGGGGCCAGATGAGATCCACCCGAGAGTGCTGAGGGAGCTGGTGGAGGAACTTGCCAAGCTGCTCCCCATCATCTATCAGCAGTCCTGGTTATCAGGTGAGGTCCCCGATGACTGGAAACTTGCCAACGTGACGCCCATCCACAAGAAGGGCAGGAAGGAGGATCTGGGGAACTACAGGCCTGTCAACCTGACCTCGGTGCCAGGGAAGATCATGGAAAGGTTCATCTTGGGGGAGATCATGTGGCAAGTGCAGGACAACAGGGAGATCAGATCCACCCAGCACGGGTTCACAAAGGGAAAGTCCTGTTTAACCAACCTGATCTCCTTCTATGATCAGGTGACCTGCCTAGTGGATGAGGGAAAAGCGGTGGATGTTGTCTACCTGGACTTCAGTAAGGCATTTGACACTGTTTCCCACAGTATTCTGCTGCAGAAGCTGGCGGCTCATGGTCTAGACAGGTGGACTCTTCACTGGGTTAAAAACTGGCTGGATGGCCGAGCCCAGAGAGTTGTGGTGAATGGAGTTAAATCCAGATGGAGACCGGTCACAAGTGGTGTCCCTCAGGGCTCAGTCTTGGGGCCAGTCTTGTTTAATGTCTTTATCAATGACCTGGATGAGGGAATCGAATGCACCCTCAGCAAATTTGCAGATGACACGAAATTAAGTGGGAATGTCGATCTGCCTGAGGGTAGGGAGGCCCTGCAGCCGGATTTGGACAGGCTGGAGCGATGGGCTGAGGCCAATTGTATGAGGTTTAACAAGGGTAAGTGCCGGGGCATGCACTTTGGTCACAACAACCCCATGCAGTGCTACAGGCTTGGGAAAGAGTGGCTGGAAAGCTGCCTGGCGGAAAAGGACCTGGGGGGTGTTGGTTGACAGCTGACTGAACACGAGCCAGCAGTGTGCCCAGGTGGCCAAGAAGGCCAATGGCATCCTGGCCTGTATCAGAAACGGTGTGACCAGCAGGAGTAGGGAGGTGATTGTGCCCCTGTACTCAACACTCATGAGACCGCATCTTGAGTACTGTGTCCAGATCTGGGCACCACAGCATAAGAAGGACATTGAGGTGCTGGAGCAGGTCCAGAGAAGGGCAACAAGGCTGGTGAGAGGTCTGGAAAACAGGCCTTATGGAGACTGGCTGAGGGAACTGGGGTTGTTTAGTCTGGAGAAGAGGAGACTGAGAGGAGACCTCATTGCCCCCTACAACTACCTGAAAGGAGGTTGTAGTGAGGCCGGTGTTGGTCTCTTCTCCCAAATGACTAATGATAGGATGAGAGGAAATGGCCTCAAGTTACATCAGGGGAAGTTTAGGTTGGATATTAGGAAGAAGTTCTTTACTGAGAGGGTGGTTAGACATTGGAACAGGCTGTCCAGGGAGGTGGTGGAGTCGCCGTCCCTGAGTGTGTTCAAAAAACAGGTTGATGAGGCACTTGAGGCCATGGTCTAGTGGTTTAATGGTTAGGAATAGGATGGGATAAAGGTTGGACTTGATGACCCTGGAGGTCCCTTTCATCCATAATTATTCTATGATTCTACGGTATGGAAGAAGATGAAGGTAAGAGTGGTGGGATTGGAAAGTGAGCACTGACTTTAGCATTTATATTTCTCATTGGGGATATCAAACGGCATGTTGCTGAGATGCTGTCCCTTATTAGACTAGCCCCATTGATCTCGGTGACCCTAAAAATTTATTCAAGTCCATCCCTGAAGATTTTGCTGGATTAGGCTGACAACGTTTGATATTTTGCCGAATCAGTTTCAGAGCTCTGTCACTGGTGTATTTTTCTTCAGAAGGCATAAATGACATGATACTCATTTCAGATGTGTTCAGGTTTGGTTATGTTTCAAAATCTTCTGACACTAGATGTCACGACTGTCAGACTGCTATCTGAAGAAAAGTATTATCTATTCTTCATAGGAATATCTGTAGGGTTTTTAAGAGTTTAGGACTCTACTATTCTATCATTTGTCAAACTAATTGAAAAGTAGTTTCCTGTTTTTCTTCTTCACTGTTTAGTGTTATCGATACTCAGATGCATAACTAGAAGTAGAGAGAGAGATATTTTAGTGCCACAGCTCTATTAATCAAGACTCAGTCCATCCAAATTAATTGATTATGTCAGGCCCAAACTGAATAAGTATTGTTGACCCAAAAAAATCAGTACAATCTTCTTGAAAATGATGTTATTAGGAGCTTCTGGGAACTTTAATCTTTATCAGATTAGTCCATCTAACCTATATTATATACTCTCCACTTCATGTCATTGCTTTCCGTTTTCTCTCCCTTTAAGTGGAAAATTTTCATTTCCTTTAAAATACAAGATTATTGATATTTGCATTGCTGGCATAAGGTGTAACTTTCCTGATATCCCAGTTACCTTCTTCAAGAATTAGGAAGTGTGCCATTTTGCATAAACTATAGTTCACTACAAGACATTGAAAGAGAATGCTCTAACATGGTAACTTCATTGTGCGGTTGTGAGCCATTTCCATCTGCATTAACTTAATCTTACACAGTTTATACATCTTTTAAAATCACTGTTAGCAATGTTTGGACACAAATATAAGTACAGAGCAGATTACATTTCAAAATGTCTGGAATCTAGCTATGACTGTTTTTCTAAATGATGTTTCAGCTGTCCAGCTTCCAAGTGCTCCAGCACTAGAGCACTTAAATTAGAGCATTTGTATTTACTAAGCTGATCATTTCTAGAAAACTATTTGAAGAATACTTGTGTCATTAACGTTGTTTCTGTACTGATGACTTTTAAGATTGGAACTTTGATCATTTTATTGCTTGTTTATATGATGCTATTAAAATCAAATGACTGTTACATAATACTCAGTAAAGGAGACACTCTGTCTATCCTCATTTTCTCAGTTTCTTCAGTTTCTAACAAATGAAGATCTATCCACTAGTAATCAGCTTGCATAGATTGAAAATTTCATTCAATCTCAGAAATTAATCCTCTTATCCATAGGTCTTTGTTTTTCTTTTGTCTCTGTACCTGTCTCAGCTAAAAAAAATGGTGTAATGATGTGGAGGCACCTTCTAAATTATGAACAAGTGTTTCTGCCCTTTGATCTCATTCTTTCTGTGGATCCAGTGCAGCTATTTACTCACATAGTATCTCCTTACCTCAGACAGGAAGATTCAGGCTTCCACATATGCAAAGACTGAAAATGAGAATACCATCAGTAGGTATGTGGAGCTCCAGTGGCATTTCATAAGTCTTCATTATCAAAGAGGAGATACATACATCTACTAAGCCAGTTCTGAGAACAAATGCTGAGACAAGAAGCAAGGATTTCCAGAGTCTGAATGGAAAACTTGTGTATCTACCAAATATCTTGAGATAAACTTCTGAAGTACCTTTGATAATGTCAGGGGATTAAATAGGAATTTGACTACTGACTTTAGTGCAAACATGGTTTTGCTTCTGTGTTAATAAACTGAGCCAGTGTTCACTCTGCTAGATGTCACGAAGATCAAGGTCCTTCATAAAAGGACCTTAGAACAATTTCCTCTGTCTTCAAGAGCTCCTTCAGACAACCTGACTGGGTGGGGAGGGGAGAAAATGCAGGCTGGCTTAATTTCCCACATTTTTCTCATAGTACAATTGAAATAAAAGATCTTCTCTTTGAGGCCCTTAATTATCAAAACTTTTTGAACCCTCTTCCATGTTCTCTCATGACTCTCCTTCCTTCGCCCCAAAATTTCCTTTCCACTTTAAAATCACTAGAACAATGGAATCTGAGCATGGCCCAAAGCTGTTATTTTCTCAGCAGGTCATGAAGTCCTGTTTGCAGTTATTGGGTATTACTTACAGGATGCTCTTTTACTTTAAACAGAATATATAGAAACACTGTAATATTTTCTGTCTTTGAAACACAAGAGAACTTTTTTTTTTCTTTTGTGAGATCTTAATCATAAATTGGTTTCTTGGACAGGAATATTCACTTGGCATTAAGCAACAGTAAAGGGCTTTGCTTTCACTTCAGGCTGCTTTAGAACATTTCAAAGGCTACAGGAAATATTCTTTCTATGATTTACGCTCTATCTTAATTGTGCTGCCATATTTCCAAAACAATATTGAAGGATGTTGTTTTGTGGGTAACTAGGAACAAAAATATCTTGTTTAACTTCTGAGCTAAATATGCTTTCTTGACAAAGATTAATTTGAGGTGGATAAAAGATAGCTTTTTTTCTCCAAGGAAGGTTTTTACTCTAGCAGATTGAATTTTGTTACCAGTGTGAACTTTTTACAGATTGTGTTCAACTACAAGAAATAAAACTAGGAGAACTGGTATTTCTGGCTATTTCACAGAATCACAGAATCACAGAATGTTAGGGATTGGAAGGGACCTCAAAAGATCATCTAGTCCAATCCCCTTGCCAGAGCAAGAACACCCAGGTCAGGTAATTTCTCAGAGACTGTTGTCATTTCTCAGAGACTGTTGGTTTGACAGGTTTTCTGTTAAGTCTTTGTCTGAGTGTTTGTCTTCTATTTCTCATTTTTGGAAAGGAAACCAATCTCAGGGTCTAATACAACTCAGGATGGAAAAGAGGAGTAAAGAAGAAAGACTTTTGTCGACCCTGTCTTCTCCTGACTTGAATGCTTTTTTTTTCTTCTCTTTTCATCTGCTACTGCAACCCTGCATATGGGAATAGAAACATAAGACTCTTTCTAGAAGCCTGATGAAAGGATAAAGATCATCTAAAACAACCCCTCCATCAGATCCAGTGTCAAACTTGTGTGCAGAACCCTAGCAAGGAGGAACACTGGTGTGCCAGGGGAAGGGAGACTTCTATACAATGTTGTGCTACAAGAGTTGGAGATATCTGGAATTAACTGGCATTTGTATGCTTCAAGAGGCTGGGAAATCTTCACTGAGTAGAAGTATTTTATGACAATTCGTTCTATTTTTGGAGTAGCTTTCAAGATGCAGGGGTATTGTCACAAGATCATGGCAACTGTGGGATGTGGGGCTTTTTAGTTGTTGTTTTAGATTTTTTGTTGTTGTTGTTGTTTTTGGTTTTTTTGGTTTTTTTTTGTTTTGTTGTTTTTTTGTTGTTTTTTTGGGTTTTGGTTTTGGTTTTTTGGTTTTTGTTTTTTTTGTTTTTTTGTTTTAGAATGCAGTAACATCTAGATTTATCCAAACAGATACTTTCTTTTCTCTTTATTGCAGACACTGAATGTGGCAGTTGAGTTTGATTTATTTGGTGATGGAATTCATATAATAGGAGTCATGCAGTATTCCCTCTGTGCTTATGTTTTGTTTAACTTTCCTAATGTCATTTACAATAACAGTATTATTATTCATTTCAGAGGTCTTTCAGAGAGATTATATGTTGAGCTGAAATGCAAGTTTACTTAAAAATAAAGACAACAAATTATATACTGTAAGTGTGTACAAGTTCACACTGCAAAACCCATTCAAATTTTAATGGGTAATTTTTGCATTAAAATTCCATCACTTCCTAGTGTTTGCCCATCAGTTACACTCAGCAGATTAAACTGAGGGAGAATTCCTATTATAATGACCTCTCTGGTTCCTGGTGATGGTCATTGCATCCTGCTCAGATGGGTACAGCTAACTTGCACTCACTGACAGTCACACTTGTCTCCACACGCATATGAATGCATCTTGTTGCCATCAGGATGACTCTTATTCCAAAAGAAGTTGGCTCCTTTGCCACAGCCGTGCTTCCCCCTACCCAAAATGTGTAAAATGACACACTTGTCTCACCAGTTTTGTGTTACCAACAGACCCTCACTCACACACCTCTCTGTGGCATGTGAAAGAACACTTCTACAGATGTATATGCTCCTTTTGAAATATGCTTTACCCTGGTATTTGCAAAGCACTTTCTATGGAAGCTGATACTGATCTACCCATGAATGCAGCTGGAACCACAGTGGCAAGCTTGTGCATGCTTTCTAGTCTCATTTATTGCATTTGGTTGTGAAGTGGCTGTTTTCCTTCCTCAAAAGCCAGGCTGTAGACACTTCACACACATCTACCATGAACTTCTGGCAGTTTCTGAAAGTCTAGTGCTGATGGGCTGTGGCCATCACATGCGCACAGGCAGAATACAAGGAAACATGGAATATATAATAAAATATATATTCCTAAACCTATTGAATATGTAACATGCAACAGTTCTGATTGAAATTAATCTTAAGAAGCAGAATTGCTAGTATGTTTGTGTGCCTGTGAAATCTATAGTTAAGGAAGACTCATTTTCCTTCGTTTTGTCTCTTTTGGGCTCTGATAAGAAAAATAGACCATATTTAAAACAAAGTGTGGCAATTACAACTGAAATGTAGGCTTGTACTCACAAAAATACTTAAAAAGGTGTCAAATTGTGTTTACACTTATTTAACTGCAAATTTCTGTCTAAAGAAGAATTTAAATGTTTTCAGTCAAGGTCTGGTTTTCTAGCCTAGACAAGTTGGAAACATTATCCTTTCCAAAACAAACTTATTTTTTCTAAATTTGACCTACCTTTAAGAATTTCCAAATAAGCAGCTATTTGTCCTGTTTCTGGTTTCAATCAAAACCAACATATTTGTATTTCATAATGCTGTAACTGAAGTTACTAAATTTTCTTTGTCTGTATTAAGTTGAACACAAAATACTAATCTTAAATTGCAGGGATACAAACCAGAACCAGAGTACCCAGAAATTGTTGATGCCCATGTCAATCAAAATTGACAAGATCCGCAGAGTTCCTGCTTTTGGGTTTGCTCCAAAACTTTTAATATTACAAAACAGACTTCTTAGCTAGGCATCCTAAAGATGCACAGAGAATTAAACATTTAGAGAAAGGAAAGGCTGTACAAATATTTACTTATGATTATTATTGTGGTACTTTCAGATTGAGGCCTCCAAACACTTAATAGATGTACTTAACTTCAGTGGGAGTACTTCCACTGGGTTAGTAGAAATATTCATCAGCTTAAAGTTAGACACAGATGTGTTTGTAGGACTGGAACTTTATATTTTATGTGACTGGTATTAAATTCACCTTCCAACTGTAGCTTTAAAGTTCATTTCATAATGGGACTCGTGGGGAAACAGGCTTAGAAATAATATGTGGTCCTAGAAAGATATTTTGAGTTCATAAATAATATGATAGAGGATATTTTCAACCATTGGAATAACTTTTCCATTGAGGCAAGTTTAAAGACTGTTTAAAAGAAACATGAAGCTTGATTGAAACATTGGAATATATTGCCAGAGGGAAGACAATATACATTTTCATTTTTATGAATTAAGTTTTGCTGAATTATCTTATTTACTGCCATCCCATTTGCATTTGCAAACAGCTTATTTTACAAAACATAAGCGAAAGGACATTTCATACCTAAGCTGGATTCTCATCTTCTGTGAAAATGTGTCGTATTTCTTGAATCTGAAATTTAGGTGTGCTCACGTGCTATCTAAGTAAGAGAATTCAGTACACTAGGGTCCAACTTAGCCTTGCTTTTTGCCCTTTGCATTGTTAGTAACACTGACACAAAGTCTGTAAAACTCCACCAGGTCACAGTGCCACCTGCCCTGTTAGAAATGACTGAATGTGGTGCAGAGTAGCAGTGCTTAGGGTCCTGCATGCTTCTCTACTGAAACAAAGCACTGCTCATAAAACTGCAGTGAATGGAAAAGGGTGAGGGGGGCTATAATCCACTCTGTCCTATATTTGAAAGCAGGATCTGATCCAGAGCTTCCAATGCAATGCTGAAAGCTGAAGGAGGCGCCTAAGAAAGAAGAACCACAGGAAAATGACAGCAAAGCCCTCTTTTATAGAACAGGGAATTATAGGACAGCTAAGACAGCAAAGCATTGGGCTGTAGAAGCATGTGGGAAGACAGGATGCAGTACTAACACTATCATCTTTTTGGGTAAAGAGGTAAAGTCTTTGCATAGTTCCACACAGTACTAACAAACCTGAAAATTTATACCTAGGTGTCTACATTTAGGCTGTACTTGGAGCTAAACTGTAGCAGTTGTTCTACCACCCAGTTACCCCTCCCCAGATGAGGAGAGGGATCAGGTGAAAAAAGGGAGAAGCCCCATGAGTTGAAGTAGAAACAGATATAGTGAAATTACAAAACTAATATAATCACAAACATAAAGTGTACAAGGTTATACTCAGCCTGGTCCTTAGCATCAAGAGGAACAGAAGACCAAGAGAGAAGAGCTCCAGAAAGAGGAAATACTCATCCTCAGTAAACTCCCTCCTTTTATAATGAGCATGATCACAGTGCTATGGGATACACCTGTGAGTCAGCTTAGGGCAGCTGCCCTGACTGAGTCTCCCAGTGGACTCAGGGCTACTCATGGCCTGCCTGCCATGGCTGGCCCATGGGTCTGCTCCTGGAAAACCAGGACACCAGGAAATATTTTTCCCTCACTTGAGGAAGTACTTGTGGAAAAGCCATACAATGTAAGAAGGCAGAAAACTGGTAGGATTTTATAAAGACTATTACAGAAATGCAAAAAAAAAAAAAAATAAGACCAAAGAAGGTCTTTTCCATAAGCTTCATTAAAAATCCTGGGAATACTGCATGAAAAGATGATCATTCTCTGTCATACCCTCTGAGACTGCACCATAATGACCACTAACATACAATCTAGGCAAAACACTAGAGGTCTTTTAATATGGTCAATACCTTATGTTTAGGAGATAAGGCTTTCTAATGCAAGATGCAGAACAAAAAAAAGTGCCAGATGGTATAAACAGACTAAAATTTCTGTGTTTGTCTAGGGGAGGACTGCCTGAATAATAAAGAGAGGGAACGATAAAACTTTTCCTCTAGGACCTTTTTCCAAGTTCAAGGGGGGTTAAAGGGGGTTAAATGCCATGCAATGCTTAGGAAATTACAGACAGCACTGTCTATATTAAACCAAACACTTCTCCAGCCTCTGAGGTGTCACTAAAAGGTGCAAAGATTGTTTAAAGCTACATTCATTGCCAAGATGCCAAATGCTGTACAGCTAGTTTCCTATCCTGTGAGCATATTTCTTGGCCATATATCTGAGGGACAAAGAAGCTGAACTCTGCATTGGCACAGATCTACTGGACATAGTCCTACTGTCCTCCAAGCCACTTCACCGAAGGGATGTAAACTTTCTCACAAATTTGCTCCAAATTCAGTCACTTGGTCAATCAAACCTCTGCATGCTGCATTCAGGATCTTTCTTCCTAGAAGAGAATGAGTAATGTCATGACTAGGATTTATGACACTGAAGTCTAAAATTGGTTTATTTTTCACTTCTTTTTTTGTCAGTAATTTTGTGACCCCATAACAGAGTTCATAATATTTATAAGCTTTCTGTCTAACAGAGACAATTAAATGTCTGAATTCACAAATACTTTGTAGTTCCCACTAGTTAATAAATTATTACTGGAATATATTTATTTCAGACTCTTGAGGTGATATACAATAAAAGAGCTGTCATTTTATATCAGCTTTTCTTATATTAATGATTTGATTCAAATTCACACATTTTATCATGTCCTTGGTTAACTATAATTCCAGGTGTAATGCCAGTGAAATCAGTAGAGATCCATTATTGATATAGTCAACCCCATAATGTTTTGTTTTAATGCATTTGCTGGAGCAAACTCTTTCAAATTAGGGACCAAGTGTTTTTTGATTATGTCTATATTAGCAACCAGTGCAATAGAATTGGATCTGCAGAGCATAACATGGTGCAGAGGATCCAACCTCAACCCTGCGTGTTTCACACACAGCACTGATCTCTTCCCATGGACTGAATGCTTATTAGCAGTTCAAATGCATTAGATATGCTCTTGGAGAATCTCCCACCTAAGCTTCATCTGTCATTTTGCATACTCCATCGCTTCTCCATGATGCAAAGCAAAGTGTACAAGTAGGGGTGTGGTCCCTGAGCTCATTAACACAGTCACAGAATCACAGAATGGTAGGGGTTGGAAAGGGACCTCCAAAGATCATCCAGTCCAACCCCCCTCCTAGAGCAGGATCCTAGAGTAGATCACACAGGAACACATCCAGATGGGTTTTAAATGTCTCCAGAGACAGAGACTCCACAACCTCTCTGGGCAGCCTGTTCCAGTGCTCTGTCACCCTCACAGTAAAGAAGTGTTTCCTTATGTTAAGATTGAACCTCCTGTGTTCCAGTTTGTGCTCACTGCCCCTTGTCCTGTCACTGGACGCCACCAAGAAGAGTCTGGCCCCGTCTTCCTGACACCCACCCTTGAGATATGTATAAATATTAACGAGATGCCCCCTCAGCCTCCTCTTCTCCCAGCTAAACAGACCCAGCTCCCTCAGCCTCTCCTCATATGGGAGATGCTCCAACCCATCATTCACATTTGTGCTCATTCTTCAACTAGTTTTTTCAGTCTTATGTCAAGAATCTCTGTACTGCCATGGGGTCCAGGCTGACATGTCCTTAAGCAACCAGTGAAAAGAGCTATTACTACCAGAATGACAGTGTTATTCAACTGAGTCACTGTGCTAGGACTCAGAAATATTACGGATAATATTTCCAACTCCCTGGCTAGAAAATCTTGAACATCTTAATTTCTCTGTGTACTTCCACCCCTTTTCTTTCTTATTTATTTAGTCTGGAAACCATTTGAGGCAGAAACTTTCTCTTTCTGTGCAAACACACTTAGCCAAGGACACTTTTTTGAAAGGAATTTCTAGGTACAGTTATCACACATCAATACATTCTTACTTAACTTCACATCATCAGTCAGGTGTAATCTCCATTCCTATTCACTTTGGCTTTTTTAGTTTTAGTCATATAAACACATTTTAAGAGGGGTTATGTTCATTGAGAGGGAGATCTTTGGACTAGCTAGGTTTGAGTAAAACATTTTAACTGCTGTACGTAACCACAGTTGTAGCTTTCCACTATAATTTCATCTAATATTCTATTATCAGTTCAATTTTGTAAATGAAACAATATGTTGGGGTTAGTGCCCTACAGACAATAAGGGAGAAAGCAAACTCACCTAGGAAGTTCATGAAGTTTCAGATTCCATTATGTGTGTCCCTAAAATATTCTGCTAATGCAATTCAATTATTTTTTTTTTAACCAGAATGATGATGTGGACAGCTGTGGTTAGCACTAAGCAGCATAAAATAGCGAATCCTTAAGGAAAAGATTGCTTTGTCAGCTAAATGCACAGAGCATGAATTCCCAAAGAGGATCAACAACATATGGGATAACAGGAGATTAATCTTTCAGAACAGTAATGTGACATGGCTTAGACAGGTGGACTCTTCACTGGGTTAAAAACTGGCTGGATGGCCGAGCCTAGAGAGTTCTGGTGAATGGAGTTAAATCCAGATGGAGACCAGTCATAAGCGGTGTCCCTCAGGGCTGTTTTGGGGCCAGTCTTGTTTAATGTCTTTATCAATGACCTGGATGAGGGGATCGAATGCACCCTCAGTAAATTTGCAGATGACACGAAATTGAGTGGGAGTGTCGATCTGCTTGAGGGTAGGAAGGCTCTGCAGCAGGATTTGGACAGGCTGGAGCGATGGGCTGAGGCCAATTGTATGAGGTTTAACAAAGGCAAGTGCCGGGTCATGCACTTCAGTCACAACAACCCCATGCAGTGCTACAGGCTTGGGGAAGAGTGGCTGGAAAGCTGCCTGGTGGAAAAGGACCTGGGGGTGTTGGTTGTCAGCTGACTGAACACAAGCCAGCAGTGTGCCCAGGTGGCCAAGAAGGCCAATGGCATCCTGGCCTGTATCAGAAACGGTGTGACCAGCAGGAGTAGGAAGGTGATCGTGCCCCTGTACTCAGCACTTGTGAGACCGCACCTTGAGTACTGTGTCCAGTTCTGGGCACCACAGTACAAGAAGGACATTGAGGTGCTGGAGCGAGTCCAGAGAAGGGCAACGAGGCTGGTGAGAGGTCTGGAAAACAGGCCTTATGGAGACTGGCTAAGGGAACTGGGGTTGTTTAGTCTGGAGAAGAGGAGACTGAGAGGAGACCTCATTGCCCCCTACAACTACCTAAAAGGAGGTTGTAGTGAGGCCGGTGTTGGTCTCTTCTCCCAAATGACTAATGATAGAATGAGAGGAAATGGCCTCAAGTTACGTCAGGGGAAGTTCAGATTGGATATTAGGAAGAAGTTCTTTACTGAAATGGTGGTTAGACGTTGGAACAGGCTGCCCAGGGAGGTGGTGGATTTGCCGTCCCTGGGGGTGTTCAAAAAACGAGTGGATGAAGCACTTGAGGCAATGGTCTAGTGGTTAGGAATAGGATGGGATAAAGGTTGGACTTGATGATCCTAGAGTTCCTTTCCAACCATAGTGATTCTATGATTCTATGATTCTATGACATACGTGTAGACTAGCGTATGTACTCCAAGCACTGCAAAACGGAAGAATTTCTTGAAAAGCCTATGCTTTCTTCTTAAATCCTGATTTCTTTCATAAAATCTTTTTTGCAGATTTTCTGTCAAACAAGTTTGTGAAACATAATGCTATTGACCTTTATGATGTAATTCACCTGCCTAATCAAATGGTGGATATTTGAAGAGGCTTTTATTAAATGTCTTATGCCGCATTGAGATTTGGGCAATGACATGAAATTAGAAAATTCATGGTATTTTAGCTATATTTCCAGTTTCAGTGAGTTTCTCTTGTAGTTGCTTGTACCAAGTATAGTGGGCCATCTACTCTCCTTACTTGGAGTCATGGTGGGGCTCAAACCCTACCAAAACCTCATTTGGATTTAGGTCCATTTTCTTCCCCTCTACCTCCAAGTGATGCCATCTGCTCACACCACCTTATCCTTTCTGCGTGAACTTTCCTCTGCCCCAGCATTCTCCATCTAATCCAAAATATGAGCTTGTCTCCACACCTTCCCATCTAGCATTTCTCATTTCCACTTACACAAAACACTTCCTCAAGTGAACTGCTGGGTAGGGATTCTTCATGCCATACAAGAAGGCTGGAAGAGCATCAAAGGGCCCCTAGGTGTTGTATCTGGTGAGGGATGTATTCCAGTGCTTAATCATCTTACAGTTGGGAAGTCTTCCCTAGTGTCTGACCTGAATTTCCCTCACTGCGGATTAAGAACATTGTATTTTTTCTTCATCTCCAATAAACACAAAGAACAATTTGTTTCTATCCTTTTCACAGCAGCCTCTATGTACTTGAACACGGCTCTCATGTCTCTCCTCAGTTCTCTCTTCCCTAAACAAACCTCATCCTTTCAGCCTCAGGGGTCAGATTTTCTAGGTTTTGATCATATTTCCTGCTTCCCTCTGGTTCATAGGTTCTTAAAATGAGCTGCCTGAGCCCGAGCGTAATGCTCCAGATGAGGTCTTAACAGAGCTAACTGGGAGAGTTACGATACATACTTTTAAGATGTGTTACACATTTTTACGCACCCTTTATTATATTTGGTTTGTGATCTACTAAACCTCCACGCCCAGAAAGGCCATCTAGCTGTTAGTTTTCCATCTTTCAGTTGTGCAAATAACTATTTCAAAGAGTATTACTTTGTGCTTGTCCTTATTAAAACATACTTTATTTATTTAGTGTTTTAATAATAAAATAAGATTCTTCTTTTATTTCCCATCATCTAAGTCACTAGCGAAAATATCCATTTAGGAACAGACCTTTCTAAACACAATAAAATCATCTATTTTGACAGAATGACATTAATAGCTATGCTTTGAGTACACTTTTCTAACCAGTTTTCCATTCAATATGTTATTAGATTTACTTTACCATATACCCCAAAGTTGCTTATATCATCTAAGACCAAATTAAGATAGGCCACTTACTATTTCTCTAGTATCCACAGGTCCAATTACTGTGTTAGAGAAGGAAATTAGATTAGTGCTACGTCACTTGCTCATTATAAGTTCATCCTGCTATTTACTTTTTACCCTGCAGCCTTCTAGTAATTACAAATATATTGCTCAAATACCTGTTTTGATATTTTTCCAAGAATTGAAGTTCAGTTAACCTATCTCTTTTTTTAAAGAGGGACATTATATTTCTTTTTCTGTGAAGCTAGGGAGAATGACATAAAGCTGCCTTTGAAAAATCCCCTCAGCTCACCTTGGTACAAGCCATGGCAGGATCAATATCAGAGATGGTGGCAGAAGGGCACAGATGGACCAGAATGGTTGCACTGAAGACTTTTCAGATGACACTGATACATGTTCGAGACACATAGAAAACACATCATAGAAAATACACTTCACTCCTGGCCTGCCCAGCCAAGGCTGTACATGCTTGACAAAGCTGAACTCCCCTGTCACTTACTGTCCTCTTGTTCTTTATAGTGCTAACCTCAATAACTGGCATTTTAAGTGATACTTTACAGAGTCTGAGTGCCTTTCTTAATGGGATCCTAATGAACCGGCATGTCCAGGTGCAAAACACCATGCACCTCGACAAGTGCAAGTCATTCTTCCCTGTACAGATGCTCAATGTCTCTTATGCTGAGTTTTATAACTCCCCAGCTGGCCTCATGCCGGGTGATTTCCCCTTTTCATCACTACAAAACACAGGTGCTACGGGCTTATTACTTTATTCATTTTTCCTCATCATTCTGATAAAATCAGTTTCATTCTTCATGCTACCCACTAGCTTCTCCCTTCCCTGCCACATGAAACTGTGTCAATGATAAACTGAAAAGTGGCAGCAATGAATCACCCCTAGCAGCTGTGATTGTACCTCTTCTATAAAGCAGTTTTGGGAGTGGCTGTGAACAGGCATCAACTTGCCTGTCTCTTGTTGACATGGGTGACTTGTGGACACCTGCAGCCAGCCAGCCACCAGCCTGCCTGGATATGCCGGTGTTGTGTTAACTCACTTTGGATGCTCAGGCACACAGGAACTTGCATGCTCCATTAGGCACTGGGAAATGGGAGAAAACAAAAAACCCCTAAAGCCAACGGGAAGCTCGTTTATAGAACAGTCTAACATGAGCCATTAAATGGGAAAAACAGACACATATAAACCCATCTCAGTCATTCAATCAATATGAAATTACACTCATAATTAGAGCCTGTGAATGAGAAAGGTTCCTTCAGCCATTCCTCTTCTCATGGGTTTGGGAAATAGCAAGATTGTTTTTTTCCAGAAAATTATGCCAATATCTGTTTTATGAAAGTATTTTTTCATTTTTAATCACTTTTGTTGCTCCTTTGAGCTCCAGCAACCCAAAGGAACAAATAGCTTAACTGAGCTTTCAAAGCTAAAAATAAATGAGTGCAGGGATTCTTCAATGGATTACCCATCTCTGTTTTAAATACGTTGCAGAATGGCTCTTGAACCTCACCTTGCCTTCTCAGGCTTCTCAGAAGACATACTTAGCAGTGTCTATAAAATTCTGGGAAGAATACAGATCGATACAGATGGCAAAGAAGAGAATAAAGGTAAAAGGCAGGAGAAAAAGGGCAAGGAAATGAGATCCAGGAAGTAAAGGGCAGATGACTATGTCTAGACAGAGATTCGTTTAAGCAACTGAACTCAAGTTTTGGGATTGAGTACTGCAAAATCATGTCCATATTTTTTATCTTCTCACTAAGTCATCTAGATAGTGACTGACAGAGGTATTTCTTATCTCTCTGCCACTGACTTCTCCTGACAAAACAAATTTCTCTTTGTCTTAGCTCCTGACTTATAGAATGGAAATGTTCCTAACAAGAACATTACAAAGATTAGCCCATTTATGATGTGTTCACCCAGTCCGTGTAGTGTTTTACTTGGGGGGGGGTGGGGGTGGTGGAAATTCTGACCCAAACAATGTCTTTGTGGGGCAGGAAAAATACATTCTCAACCTGCTGCTCCTGTCCAGCACCTACATTCCCCATTACCGACACAGATGATATCTGTATCTAAAATTTCATGAGAGTGCACTAGAAAAAAGCTGGGCAAGACTAACACATACCAGAGACTGAAGTAATATGCACAATTATCTTGTTGGAAAAGAAAAAATAAACACAATTATCTGAATAAAACCAGAACTTGCAATACTTAGATAAGAGGCATACCAATTTTGATTTGAATGATTTACCAATTTGGTGCTCGTATATCTACTTAAGCTGTCAAAACATTACATGCCGTGGAATATATTATAGGTATTAGATGGGTCAGATTTAGGCCACTTCCTTCCCACATACAAAATCAGAGGTCGTTAAGTAGGGCACAGATTTTAAGCTTGTGCGTGGCCTCCCATAATCCTACTCTCAACAAGTCCTGTAGTAGGAGCCAAAAGACGAACAGAAGGAATCAGAAGGAATAATTTCTATTTTTTGTTATTTTGTTATTACTGCCTATCAGCCTGATGTTCTCAATGCTTTCCTCTGACAGAAGTCCTTAAACAGCCAGGCATGATATGGAGCAGATGACTTAGTTAATCATTTGACCATGTCTCACACTCTCCAGATGTTGCCTGAGATTCTCATGTGCTTACTAGATGTTGCAGTCTCTCTACCACTTTGTCACCCCACACACCAGAAGTTTTAGATTGAGCTGATCTACTGCTCTGTAATCTGCAGATCAGATGGCTCTTGTACATGAGGCTGTGGAAAAGGGAGGAGATGCAAATTATGTCTCAGTAGGGCTCAACGTTGAAAATAAGAATATAAGAAATACCCTACTGTGCTGGACCAGTCTTCTGCCTCCACCAGTGGCAGTAGGAGGTGCTATTCAGAGAGAGCATGCACTCTTGGCCACTCTCTCCGTACTACTTCTCCTGCGTCCACAGTCATTGATTAAGGAATTCCTGTTTATTTTCTTTAATATACTACTGGACTAGTTTTCTGGGAGTTTCTAATTCCTTTTATTCTCTGCTGAAACTACCTGCCTCTAAAATTCATGGCAACAAATTTCAGAAATTGACTGCCTGCTGTGTGAAAAAAATGTGTACCTTTACCTGTTTTAAATCCATTTTCCACTAGTTTTAATGGGTGACACCTAGTTTTATTACTGAAGGATTTGGTGGGTTAGCAGCTCTGCATTCACTTCATTGAGTGCCTTCATATTTCTCACTGAGCATTCTCCACTCAAAATTGAAGATTTAGCCCTCTAAGTCTCTCCTTTTAATGCAGTTGCTTGACATCCTTAATCACTTCTCTTGCCTTTCTCTGCACCTTTTCTAACTCCACTATGACTCCTTGTGATGTGAGGATCAAACTGCACACAGTGCCCAAAATGGGAGTATGAGATTTTGTACTGCAGCAAAAAAATGCTTTCTATTATGTTCTCAGTGGCCTTCCTGATGAAGTTTGACCTTTTTTTTTGGCCTTTTGACTGCTATTGTATCTTAAGCTGATTACTTCAGAGAACTGCTGGTGATGATTTCTAGCTCTCCTTTCTGAGGCATAACTGCCAATTTCAAGTTCAGCATTCCATAAGCACAGTTTAGACTATTTTCCCCCAGGATTAATTGCTTCACTTTTTTTTTTTTTTGCACTGACACTAGACTTTGTCCACTCACTCAGCTTCGTGAGGTCTTTCTGGAAAACATGCCTACCAAAAGGCACATTCCTCAACTGCAACATGCACCTGCATGAGATCCCTCATGTGACTGCAGCACTTACAGCACACAAAGCACTTTGCAGATACCTTGTAAAGAGGTGACTCAGCACACAGGAGCATCTCTCCTCCTACCTGAACAGGCTCTCAGGGGCTGGGAGTGCAGGAAGTTAAAATACCTGCATGCTTAGTAGGGAATGCCTATTTGCATGACAGTAAAAGTTTCTTCAGACATTTCTGGAATGACTAAAATATAAAAAGCTTGCACTTGAATGGTTATGATTCAATCTCTAGGATCAAAAAAGGGAAAGAATTTGTTTGCTTGAACAGCTATGAGAATTTTGCAGCCTAGTGAAGAGTTCACATACCTTCTCCTTCACTGGCTTCTATGTGCAGTGACAGCTGGTCTGCCAGCTTTTCTGACCATTCAGTTTGTTTATTCAGTCCTTTGGGATCCATCTTTTATGTCAGTCTATTCTTATCTACAGGGACATGAGAAACACCTATTTCCCTGCCATATCCATGAGGATCCAGAACACAGAAAGGTAAAGGAAGCATACTTCACATTCTATCATGGATTTAAATAACATTGTTAGTGTAGTCTCAGGCAGGCAAATTAATTTCAATGGTAATGACAGAGCCAGATTACCTCAATGTTTTCAAAACTTCCCCAATATAAGACAGATTTAGCAATGAAAAGTAGCAAATAAAGATCTGCAACTAGCCAGGGAAGACTTAGGTTACAATCTGTAACAATCATGTGCTGTGCTTTATGTGCTGCATGAACCTTGCTTCCCTTTAATTGTGATTTTTTTTCCCAAAGTTTGTACTAAAATGAAATGCTTCAGAAACAGACATATTTTGCAAGCAATCTTTCAGTCTTCAGTAATGTATGTGAAAGACAGTTCAATCTTCTTGTGCTTTCCTACAACATAAAAATTATTGGTTTATCATCTTCCTGGTCTTTGTCTTTAATTTAAAAAAAGCCTACTACAATAAGATTGTAACATAAAAGACAGATCATATATTCTGCCTCAGGTGGCCACTCCTAGTATCACTCTTCCAGGATGACTTAGTCCTTACTCTAAATTATCATTCCCTGGAAAAGACGAGTGGTTCCCCCTTAGAGACTCTCTTTGCATGCCAGCAGCTTTCATTTAAACCTTCCTCAGCAGGACTGTCACCTACTTCCAGGGCAAGGTCCCTCAGGTAAACAGTGTCAGCCTTTTATGGGACAGCAGTATCCTAATCTTAATTCCTGACAGGGACATACAGGAAGAGACTGAGAGAGCTGGGACTGTTCAGCCTGGGGAAGAGATGGCTCAGGGGGATCTTCTCAGTGTGTGTTACTATATGATGGTGGGGAGCAAAGAAGACAGAGCCAGGCTCCTCAGTGCTGCCCAGTGAAAGGACAAGAGGACACATATTGAAATACAGGAAATTCCATTTAAACATAAGAAAAAGCTTTTTTCACTGTAAGGCTGGTATATCACTGGAACAGGTTGCTGAGGCAGATTGTGAAGTCTCTGTCCTTGGACATAATTGAAAACCCAATGGGACACAGCCCTGAGCAACCTGCTTTAGCTGACCCTGTGCTGTGCAGGGAAGATTTGACTGAACAGTCACAAGAGGCAGCTTCCAACCTCAACCCTTCTCTGTGATTCTTCTGTGTGAATATCCACAGGCTTGAAAATATTAAACTCACTGCTTTGTCATAGGATATACAAGGGTTCCAACACAACTCTCAAGCATGTATGTTTGGGATAGGATGAGTTTATGCCAAGACAACTCAGAAGAAGAGCAATAAACGTGAAAGACAGAGGTATAATATATGTTTGGACATCTGGCTCTGCCACGTGCTGTAAGGCTGACTCTCCACCAGGAAGTGAAAGGCAAAATACCCCAGAACCAACATAATGACAATTAAAGACCGTGTCTCAGAAAAGAACTTGCACATATACTTGCCTACAGATTTTAGTGGAACTTGCTTAAGCACTCTGCTGAAACAGGACTAAAATCCCCCAATACTAACAGGCACTTCATCTCTACAGGGTGACCTACTTAATTACACTAATACCTTTTAAGAGATTTATTCCTCTCCTGAGGTATGCATTTTGCCCTGGTGTTTTAGGAAAGCCTATGACAGACATTATGATGTGTTAAGTGAATTCCTAAAGATTCCAAATAGTCCCAGATAACAAAGAACACTTTTTCTTTAATATGCTTTAGAGGAGTAAAGTAAATATATCTGGAAATTTAAGAGCACCAGTTGAAGTATTTATGAAGTTGTACATGAGCTATTTGGTTATAACAATGCTTAACTGTAATTTAGTAGTCCTATTTGCAAAATTTGTTGTCTTTTTTATTACTTGTTTTTTATGGGACTAGGCAATTTACTGTACTGTGCCACTATGCGTTGTGTCATGCTACAAACTGAGATTCACCTTTCGTTGTTTCATATGGCAGCCCAGCTTCTTAGATAGTTCTAGGAATAATTTTCCACAAGTATGAGTACAGACAAGTATCAGCCTCATTCAGCCATCTTGAAGTAACACAGAGGTTTTGGGCCAAAAGTAGTCCCTTTGAAGAGACTTAATTGCCTATCCAAACCTATTAGGTATTCATCTCCAGAAGAATGCAAAGATGTAACCATACATAACCATACAAATATTGCTAATAAAGATACCAGAGATTACTCCTCCCATCAGATAGCACTGAAAACAGTTGCCTTTCTAGCCTGACCAAGGTTAGATGAGTTCAGCACCTGTTGTAACAAAATGTGGTAACTACCGAGCGTGTTTTTCTAAAGCAGGTGTTGAACTCCCTTGACCTTATTCGCATCAGCCGGACAAACGGACAACTGTTTTCCCTCAACAAAGAGCACATGTGTGATCTTGACACACAGTAGTTTCTGTGATTTTGAGAATGCCTAAGAATAAACTCTGAAGTTTGCAGCTTAATAATTTCAATAAAGTGGAAATCAGCCCTGAACTAAACACCTTCTCCAAGCTAAACTTGAACTTTAAAAAGTTTGTGATTGATTAATTTAGATGATGCCTCTTACAAGGACACCAGTTCTTGCTCTCTCTATTCAGCTCTTTTTTTTTCAACCATCTGGAAAACTACAGCTGACCTCTCCCTTAAACATCTCCAGATGCACTTGTCTTTCAGCCTCAACTACTTCTGAAAACTTTGGCATCCTAACCTTTGTAATACCATTCAGCACAGGGCTGTTGCTTTCTACAAGATTTGTTTCTGGACATTTATATTAGATAGGCTTTTCTTATTTCATACCAGTTCTTTCAGAAAGGGTAAGTGAATTTGTCTCGTTTTGTAATATGTTGGTAGTGTGATCATCACGTACCGAAGGAAGATTTATCTGGGTAGATGTTTTCCTTCTTATTTAGGCCTTTGTTCGTCCCTAATTATAATTGTGTTACCCTTTTCCAGAGGGAAAATATACCATTCTATATAATGGCTTACAATGGAAGGTAATAACAGTGTTGTTCACAAGGCTTTGCCCTTTTTACTTTTTTGGTGATTTTCAGGTGCTTGGTTCAATGGACCAAAGAGTTACACCTTACATTTACAGAGTACCAAGTTGTACTGTGAAAAAAACACTTTGTTGTATGCAATCATGAAACAATAATGTTTTAACTTGTTTTCAGACCATTAAAATACATGAGCATTTATATACAAGTATGAGATTAGAAGAACGGCAAGGTGTACAGCAGTGTATAATAGTGTTCACATACAGATACAATAAAAACACAGTTAAACATAAATGCTTCTAAGATATTAAAAGAAAATAAATTCTGTTGGCAAAGAAAATAGTATTTTACTGAGTAAAACTAATTAGTGATGTCTTATTTTTATTCTTATTCTTGTGATTTTCTATTCTCCTTGCCCCTAACTAGCCACTTGATAAACAGAAATGAAGTAATTTTATTTTCTTGGTTTAATTTCATGAATGCCCACTGTGAGCAATATCTAAAATTTGGGGAATTACTGTTGAATTGTTCAATAAAAAAAGGTGGTTTGAAATTAGTTCAATATATGGGCTGTCTGTTCCTAGGACTTTTCAAGCTGTGCATAGTGAAAAAATCAAATTATTTACTACTTCGTCTATGTTCAGGAACATAGTTTGTATACTGAACTGGAATTTGGGACTTCAGCATAGCATATGCAAAATGAATGTCTGTTTGCTTTTAGTGTTAACGCTTGTGGATTGGAAAAGGTTACTAAGCTTTCCCATAGGATCTATATATTGTTCCTGCTTTTGCCCATCTTTTTACTTTCTGGCATAAGAGCTAACTGTTTCAGAAGGGAGCTAATTTCTCCCTCATGATATAGAACTAATTGTAATTACTTCTAAATTAAAACATGCAAAAATAGAAATAGATTATGAAAGAAAAGCAATGTGTGTGTTAATGTAGTGGACACGGGCAATTTGTCATGCAAGTGAGACTGTTTTTCTCCTGGGAAGGTATTATCTTTTTCAAGCACTTGACTGGTTTTACACTCACACTGTGGGTGTGTACACTCACACACACTACACATCGTGGTGTTCCTCCCTGCTGCAGGAGTAGGGCTGCTGCACTGTTTCCAAAACTTGTAGTCATAACATTCCCCCTCCTCATCCTCTCCTATGACATGGATGGCTTACCCTGGTCCTGTCCTTGCTACCAGAACTTCTCAGTTCAGGCATACCACCTGCACGCCTGAACAGCAGCACCTCATATGTGACACTTTAGTTGACCGTCGTAGAAAGTTTGGTACTTTTTTGCAATTAAACCACCTAACCTGTCATAGTTCTCACAGTAAGAGGCTGCTCTGACTTTTCTTGCTCCACTAGAGTGGAATTCTCTAATGTGTTAGTGAGAGTGTCTGCCAGACAGTGGTCCCAGTCCTTGGAGGAGCTAAACCTGTCCCCAGCAGGTCAGCATGGAGCTTCCTCCTTTATCTGAGTGAAAATAGCCTTTTCTTTTTTTCCTTCTGACAAAGTGATAGAATCATAAAATTACAGAAGTCATGCTTAGGACTCCTCCTGGGTGTCTCTCCAGGAGGAAGTCCAGCTTTTATTTTAGTTGGAAAATTAATCTATGATTTTTTCTGGCTAAACTACCCTTGCATGTCCAATATAATCCATGTCTTTTCTAAAAAATCTGGACAGGAATAAAAACACACAAAATTTTCCTGTCTTTTGAAATTTGTGTCTCAGGGCTCATAAAGGGTTAGTTATCTCCACACAGAGACTGTCTTAGTGGGTCACAGATGATGCTAAAACCTGTTAAGCATCAGTAAGGCAGGGCAGCACAGTATGATCTGAAGCTCCATTACAGCTCAGATGGTACTCATGACCTCTCTGCAGGATGTTTTTATCTCTGCAAATTGCAAAGCTGCCATCTGGACTCCATTCACCCTCTCTGTAACTGCGCTACACAAATACAGATACTTTTAGGCACAAGACTGCTCTGTTATGAAATAAAAAAGAGTCCTCCTGTCTTGATTTGTTTAAAGGACACCAAGGCACTTCTGCAGCTACACAGTAGTATGCTGGAGGTACTGCCTCAAGTCACATACTGTCTGAATACATGTATGAATAAGCACTCAAGGAAAAAGACAGTTTCCTGGTAACTGGGATTCTTTCAATTTGTGTTGTCTATGGGTATACTTGCAGCTTGCTCCCCAACCTCTTTTTCCTGGGTCTCTGAAAATGTACAGGATTTATGAAGCCAAGAGGAGCATCTTAGGGCCATAGCATCACTTACGTGCACAGCCTTGTTTTCTGGGGAGGATAGCTGGGGTGGGGGGTGTGGAGACACTGAGCACTGCGGCAGGTGGTGTTCAAGCAAAAAACCCCATTCTATTGTGCCAAGAAGCACAGATACCGAGTATCCTGAAGAAGTCCAGCTATTGGTGGACCCTATTCTGAAAAAAGAGCCCTACACCAGGAAGCTGATGTGGTGAACACCCCAGCAGTGGTCCTCAGAGTGCTGCACTGCTGCCGGAAATTCTCTTGGAATGATTACAAGATATGACTGGGATCTCTCTGTCAAGATAGCCATCAATACAGCAGCAAATCATTCCGCTGCTTGCCAGCCTCTTTACAGCTCTGTGGTCTGAAATTACTCAGGTCTGACTGTGTGAAGCTTCACTTAACTTTCATCTTGTAATGCAACATTTTGCATTTTGTTCCATTACAGCATTATTACCCAGCCACAGGTTTTGTGTTTAGCTTGCATCAAGTATTTCATACATTTAATGAACATCAGGTACCTTTGAACTAAAGATTTATGTCAATAGTAGGTACGAGAGTACTTTTAAAAATACCGGGGAAATAATTACTTAGAGAGGAGCAGGTAGAATTCTGTCCCAAATCAAAATAAGTGAGATATTAAACAGCTGAAACTGAGTTCTCTTGCAAATATACAACATGCAGTATTTGCTTTATTAGTGTTACATAAAAGGATTGTAAAGTAAGCCTCAGTCAGAAGCTGAGCCAGTACAAATGCTGAGCTGCAGCAACTGAATTTCTGGACCAGGAGTTTAGGGAAGGCAGAAAACATTTTCCATCCACTAACCAATACAACTCCTGCTACTCTAACAATTTAAACTAATAGAGCACCTGGCCCCTACCAAGTCTCCATCTTATTAGAAACACATTGACTCTGACGGCTGCTTGGGAAGCCAAGAACCACATTCATCACTGGGATATCTCATCTGACATCAGTGAGATCAGATTTTGGCTTTAATCATCCAAACCCCACACCATTTTTACACAGGAACTATGTGAAAATTAACTTTGAGTGCTACACTAATTGTACTGTATTCGGAGAAGGACACATTTCTCTTTGTTCAAAACTTCTCTTAATAGCCTCCTTAAGCAGCTGTCTTCAAGGGAAAAGCCATTAGTTCACTGGTATGGAAAAAAGGAAAAATTAGAGCTGCTTCTCCTTCAGCCTTGAGGTGAAGACAGCACTTGTGGGACTGAGTACCCACAACAGACACAAAATTGCTGGACCAAGCAGGCAACAAGCTACTTAAGAACAAAGACTCAGGAGAATAGCATAAGCCCATTTCCCCCTAAAATTGCTGTCTAAGGCTCTGGCAACAGCCAGGCATTCTTAGTGGCAGTTGAGCTCTTATTTTACAGCAGCAGATACGGCTTGGCCTTCACACCACAATGCTGTCAGGAGTACCGTAGCCTAGAGAATAGCCTGGCTTCTTATTGAAGAATGGAGACTTGCTGTATATTATTTGATTTGTATATTCTGATTTTGTTTTGATTTTGGCTGCTGAATAGAAATAGGAAGACAGAATAAGTTTTGTTTTACAGACAGAAAGTGTATGAAACAAGATATGATGGAAAAGATAATTGTATAGGTACAGTTAAACTACAGTAGTTAAAACTACACTCTCTTCTTCATCTAGGGATCTTTCAGAGAATCTTTATTGTTTTTCAGAACTGTTTTAAAATGAAGCAAGAACTTCTGGTACAAGACTTTTTACAGTTATATTTTCATTTTAGCTGGCTTTTGGATGAAAATTATTTTTGTATTCATACCATTTTAACGGTATTTTGTTAATTCTCTATGGCATCAAAGTGTCCATAGTGTATAATTTATATTCTACAATGTGTCAAAATTCTAGTCTTTATGCATCAGAGCTTTCAGTGACAGAACTTATTTTTAATACCCGATTCAGATGTATTTGGGTGTTTGCACTTTGAAGAGATGACTCCAATGAAAAATCATCATAGCTTAATTTTCAAACTGAACTTCCCTCTGAAAATCGAAATCTTAGTGCCTTGAATTTGGCTAATTAGTCACTTTCAAAAATTTAGGCCAATAATCCCAATAAATCAAATCAGATATTTCTATCTTTTTCAAACACAGGATAAAACCACAACTTTTGGACACTCCTCTTGCTGTGCTAGTGTTTGTGCATGTTTATGCATGCACACATATATCACTTGTGCAAAAGTTACTAAGTTTTTAATAACAAAGCTTCTCTAGCCACTTAATCATTTTTGTTGCTCCATAGATTGGGAGTGATAATTGCAGGGAGCTCTGAACAAGTTGACTTTTACATAATTATCAAAAAATCAACTTTCTGAAATATTTCTTGTGTGATAAGCATTGTTTGGAAAGTAGTTTTACGTCTTATAAATAACAGACTTTTAATTAACCTTTCTTTGCACTGGCCTTTTTTAAAAGAAAAAATAAAACAAATACGCACTGCTAGAATTGATTATGTGATTTATTGCAGAGCTTTTAAAAACATTTTCATAAATGGTTGACTAATGACGTAAAAATTTAGATCCTACACTCAAACTTGAGCTTGCTCTAATGATCTTATCTATAAATGATTAGCAGGTTTATAGGACAGGAAAAAATGGAATTTTCTCTGTTTTTCAGTACAAATCATGCTCAGAACATGTTCTTTGGCATCCTGAAAACCAAAATAGAACAAGAATGTGTTTCTTAATATGAAATATTAATCTAAATTGAAGTATGTTCACCCTCTGGGGGTTCTATTCTGATTTTTAGTGATTGCCAAGTATCTTTATAGATGATGGAATTGGTGAGTGCTCTACCCAAAATTCAGCAGTATAAGCACTAGAAATATGTAGTTGTGTAACATTACAGAGATGAGATTTTGTCAATGAGACATGAACATAAATTGCAAATAAGAAAAAAAGATGGTTTTACCTTGTCCTCTGAAGAGTGCAATTTAGTACGAAACTCTGCACCACCATGTGCTATCCCACACGTGGGAAATCTCAGTCTAGAGTAAAGCCAGAAACAATCTTATCTTGTCTGTATGGTGTAAATCTGGAGCAACCCCCGTTGCTGCCTTCTCTGGGTATTTCTTTATCATTTTGGAAATGTAAAACAGAGATTTACATAGTTGAACAGTTGCCTACAAAGCCTGGGACACGCAGTTCATTAATGCACTAAATACACTGACCACATCTCACAAGGCAGTTGCTTGAAAAAGCCACCCACAGGTAGAGAGAAAACATTTTTTTTAAAAGAAGTGGAAGCAAAATTTCACTTTGGGTCAAGAAACAGTACTATTAAAGAAATGGGTGCTACTTTGTATTCAGATATTAATAGTTTGACTGCTAGTAGCATCAACTGTCTTAGATCATAGCCAATAAGAAAAAATAAAACTTAGGTCTATCTTAGAGGTCTACTCTGTAAAATATATGCAAAATATGTTAGGTGCTTATTTGCAGATTTGGGACGATGCTTCTCATATCCCTTTTGCTTTGGAGGACTATTAGCAAAATAGTGGCTTATGGCTTATGAAACATTAGAGGAGATCCTATGTTATAGCACTGAGGAGCAGTTTACATACATTTTTAGGTAGTATGACAAGACATTGCTTTGCATATTAAATTTTAAAAGCAGAGCCCCTTTCTTATCTGAGATAAGGTAGATGTTATCTGAAGGGAATGTATATGGAAATTACTGAGTAAAATCAGTGACAGAAGTCTCAGTGGGAACTAAGCTTTATAGGCTTCATAAAATTATGAGATTTATAAATGTTAAGAGGCTAATCTAAAAAAAAAAATATTACAATGTTAGCATTTCATTATGCTTTAATTTAAAATAAAAGTGTTAGTGTCTGTCAGTTTATCTCTACAATTGTAGTTGCCCTAAGGTCTGATAGAAAGGAGGGTTTTTTTTTAAAGCTAGTCCAAAAAAAAAGTCCTTATGGTTAGAAATTATGAAAAAAAAATCAGTTTGTATTTATGCAGATGAGAACACAGATGCCTTTATCTTTCCTAAATTGAGTGGGGAAAGGCTCAAATGAAGAGTGAAGTAATTTTGGCAGTTTGATGAAAGCTTGCAGTACACAGGCTGATCTGTCAGAGGCAATGCCCTCATCAGAAATAACACCGGAGGAATATTTGATAAGAAATGGATATCCACAAAATGCTGGAAAAGACCAGGAAGGCAAACAAACAAAGAACTGAAATCCTGCCATATCTGTATCACTTGCTTATATATGGATTGGATCTATTCAATGCCAAAGTAGTTAGGTCTACATGTTGCAGAGGAGCAGAGACTATTTTCACTTTATAACTATTGTCCCATTTTAACTTACTAAGAATATCCATCAGGACGCCACTTCAATATGTGTAAAATAAAGTACTAACAGCAAGACTTTATGGTTGCAAGTCCTGCAGTTTGCAGGCTCCATTAATTTCTTCATGGGTTGACAAATGAGGGTGGTGTGGAGTAACTTCTGAGAACAGAGACACTCCATTCTATCACTCTTCCTACCAACTGCGTGGTGTCTTTCATTCATGCCACCTATTTAAAAGCCAACTTCAAATTTAAAGTTAAACAAAGCACAAATTAGTTTACAGAGACAGTTGTTGATACAGAATGCTGAAGAACATTTCTTTCCCTGTTTCTACTATCAAGATCTGCAGTGGCATTTCACGATTGTGTTATGTTCCTCATTGCAGAAAAAATCTGCTTAATTTTGAAGCCATAGGAACTGTTGGTGCTACACAATGACATTTTTTTTTGTAAATGGCCATCAGAAAAGAAGACAAAAATCAACCTGCACAAACAGTAGTTAAAACTCTTCTTCTGCCTTCAGGGGGTGATTATTTTCAGTTCCTCAGGGAACGGTCATCCTGTTGCCAGGCTTCTTCATTACTTTTATACATCATCCCTAAAAGGTTCCTGTTGCATGAGGTGTACACCAAGCTTGCTGCAGTGATGCAGTCTGACTGTGAGATACCTCTGCAAGGGACTGTGCAGGCCTGCTCATCAGGCACTGACTGACTGTGGAAAATTCCTGCTGCACATGATCTGGCTTTCACTGCTCACATCTTTGTGACTAAAGCTGCTACTCATTGTGGACTATGTTTTTATCAACTCATTTTCCTGCAGTTGCTGCATATAAAATGCTGGGAATAGAATTTTCTTACCAGGGAAAAAAACATATCTAACTGAACTCAAAAAATGCTGGAAAGGAATTTGCTCCAACTTTCTTCCCGCACAATATATATACAGAGTATTAATCTTCAGACAGGCAAAGGATGATAACTAGTGTGAGCAGGCATGCACTACAATCAACAATGATTTAATTCCATTCCAATTCTAACATTTATAAACATTATCCCTTCCAAGTATCATCAATCAAGTCCTTGTTTAGGAAATACCAAATTAGTTGCTGTTGCTAAAAGGCCATCGATAGATTTTTATATTTAGGGGGAATATTCCACTGGTCTTTTTTGTTCAGATTTGGTTGTTGGCTATTAGCTTTTCAATAGGAATGTTACAAAAGGCTTGTTCAGCACATCTCTGTCTTCAGACTTGAGACAGAAGGGAACCATCTGCAGAGCATAAAGTATCCTTGGCACGACTGTGATCTTACAGGCAGCTGCTCTCCCATCCATGAGAGAGGGAGCGGGTTTCAGTGCCTGTGATTTCCTTCTAAATTATTTGAAGTTAATGTGGTTCACACAAGTGACTGGGGTTATTTTGGCATGTAAGTAATCTAATTAAGGTTTGATCACTAACAGGATAACTCTGTGGTTTACTAAACAGTCTAGTGGGGAAAAAAAAAAATGTGTTCCATGCCTAGAAAGAATGAATAACAGTAAGATACGATTCTTCAGTTAGGAACTGAATTATTTAAATTTACCTTGAGTTACCTCACTGAGTTCAGTGTAGCTTGGTAAGGAGAGGAAGGGGAAATTTGAGCCTGTTTTCCCTCTAACTCCATTTATAGTTCATATACTTACACCCAGTTTATAGTAATTTTCTTCCATTTGTCATTTTACAGCTTACTTTTTATAGATCATATTACTATGTTTGAGACGGATTAGGTTCCAGGCAACTTTGCTGCATGTTTTGCGGCCTCCTACATAGTACGTACCCTGCAATGAGTAGCGCCTGTTTCCACAGTTGAAGGAAAAATGGATTAAACACAGACAAAGCATGACCATTTGAAAGTGCGGTTCTGTGTATGAGTAGTAGAAACTGCTAAGAATATTTGACAAATTTTGTTAAGATGAGTGAAATAGGCATGTGTGAGCAGCTGGTTAACTGCTTCATGAAATGGCAGCTCCATTCAACTGATCTGAAATTGCACCAATTTTCTCCAAAATTTTCTGGCACCTGTTTCAAGCCACATTTTTTGTGGCCTGATCACAATGTTTAAAATGCAGTGGTCCACAGATTACATCATCTTCTTCTGACTGAAGGCTCTAACTTTCAGTCTAACTCAATGCCTGGTAAAATCACTGGAAAGAGCTTGAGAGATTTGAATAGGCAGTGAATGTACAAAAACCTTAGTCCTTTACTGAAACACTCCCTCTAACATTACTCTTACTTAACTTAAAAGTTGCATTTTCTTCTCTTGTTCCAGGAAAAAAGCTACTATTTAGGAAAGATTTGCAGCATTCCTATAAAATATATAGAAATCAAAATATACCCACTAACCTGAAACGCATTCTGGGGCAATGAATCCAGCTGATGGTAAAATTGTAATCAGAAGCAGTACAGACATCTGCCTAAATCTCTAGGCTACAATAGACACCTTTGTCCCCAAATGCCTTTCTAAGTCAGCTTCTTCATTTGTAACACTGAGGATTACATTAGATCGCAAGGATTATATTGTGCTTATGTCTCTGTTACTTCATATGAATGTGCCAGTTAATACAGTTGTGTGTTCAGGTAAGTTTGGTGAATGGTTTTCTGGAGGAGTGGTTTACTGTGGAAAGGTTCAGACAAAGCAAGTGTCAGTCACTGCAATTACAGGACTAATCTAAAGCTGATTAGGAGGATAAATGGAAATTTTCTAATACATTTGGATGCATTTATATTGATCCTGTGATATCATGATCCTGTATGACAAGGTCATCTCTGGAGGAATTAACATGGGCATCCAAAAGAGGATTAGCTTTGCAGCAGCACTCACTGTGGTAACAAAAATTACTCTGCTGTTTCTGTAATTTGTATGCAGTGTACACTCTTTTGCAAAAGGAAAGAATATGTGAATAATGGATCACTTCATCTCTTTTTCCTACCTTCATGGCTTAAGACAAGAAAGTTAGGGTTTTTTGGTCTTATTTTGAGTTCAGAATTTATTTAATTTTTTTATTTTTGCCTATTCTTCTCATCTGCATTAGAGTATCCTGTCTTGTCTTCCCTCTACTCTTCTTCCCTGTGTCCCAATATCTTCACTTACTTTTCTTTGTCATTCCCCAAACATATTCCTCATTCTCTGTTTCTATTTCTTTTTGTTTTCATCAGCAGTTAATTCAAGTCTCAGGTAAGCTCTGCCTTCCTTACCCATTCCTCATATTTAGTGACATTCACCTCAGGCTCCAATCTCCCCTAGCTGTCTCTACTTCCTCTATAGCAGTTTTCTATTGTACCACTTCTAACCTCACTTTCATAGCCCTCTTTCCTGTGTCTTTTCTTCCTGGTTCTACTGTCTTTGAACCCCTCCTTCCTACCCTAACTATAGTGAATAGTTTCTATTCCCTGTTTTCAGTTTCCTACTCCTTGTCTGACATCATTTACATAGCTTTCCTCCCTTCTTTCAAGCTGTTTTAGGGCTGTCATGCCTGCTCTTCCCTGTTCATCCTTGAGCTCTCTTCTGGCTCCCCATTCCTCTTTCAAAACACTGTAAATCTCACACTTTTCTCTGCATGGCTGTTGTCTCTTGTCAGTTCTGGTTCTGTATCATGTGCACTCACAATTGGCACATGTGGGAAGTGAGACATTTTGAAGAGATTGCTGCAATTTGATTCTGAGAACAGGCATTGATTGGAAAGAGAGAGCACAGCTCCTCCAGTGGGTAAGAGACCAGAACTGGATGTGACAGTTTAATAACTAAGACAAACATGATCACATCCCATGAACATCTCCCTGTGTTACAGGTGGATTTCCCTGTCCTGAACAGTTTAGTTCATGTGTCAGTACTAAAGAATTTCCTAGGCCACCAACCTCACTCCAATCCTGCAAAATTTCAAACAGACTCTGAGCTGTGTGCAGACTGAAACACTGTAATGGGTGCCCTCGCACTTCCCACCCATGATTTATGCTTCTGAGTGACCGTATTTTCTTTAGAGTGATAAGATTTTGAACCTGAAGTTGACAGATTTCTATAATGAGACCAACCATTATACTCTTAATTCTCACATTTTTTTTTTTCAAAATTTCTAGTTGTCACCAACTAAAGAAATTCAAGGAATAGTGAACTCTTGGTGAAGCATCTAAGTTCAATTTAAAAAGCAATGACAATCTGAAGGCAGAGTATCTTTGCCTTTTGTATTAAAGACTACAGTGTACCAACTAGTACAACAGATTCTGTACATTGATAAGCCAGCCTCAGCCTGTGCAGTTTCCTGCCTTATGACAGGAGTCTTTGCCTGCAGAAGATGGACTTAAATACAGTATACCTAATTCTGAATGACTATGTTTAAAGAATAATTCTGGTTTTCTCCTATGAGAAAGGTATTTCCCCGGTGACAGATCAGTGGAGTTCGCATAAAAAGAAATGCAAAAGTATGTGTGAGCTATGCTACAGATTTCCTTTTATGAGTTTATAAGGACAGCCTATTCTGACACATCTAGCAGAAAGCTGGATTTGCCATGCAAAGCCTTCGAAACACTGTCATCACTGGGTAGAATTAGCCATGTTCTGCAGTCAGCGAAACAGTTGCTTGTTCTTTGTGTCCTCAAAATATATTTAACACAACCTGTCACTTTAAAAAATTGGATTTTAGTTATCCTAACAAGGGAGAGTTTTCTCAGCTGAAGGGAGCTTCAGAAGGTGAAGCATTTCCCTGCTGTTCATGACTGCCAGAACTGTTCTTCCCTGAAGCTGCTGCTGGCTGCTGTTCCTGTTGCAATGGATCTGTGGACCATATTATGAGAAGAAAGGTCAGATAAGCACTGATACGTTTTTCTAGTGTGCTTGAATATATCAGTAATAACCATGAGATTGTAACCTGGTGAGCTAGACTGTGCAGTTGCCAGATACAGGAAAGTTTGTTCTGTTCAACTTTTGTTTCATTTAATTATTCTCTCTAGTTCCTAATACAATCGACATTGCTTTCCTAAACATAATCTTGTTTCCCAAATTTTTACTGAAGCAGGCTGCTCCAAAGTGATGGAAATGAACTTCTGACCTCTGAGGGTGAAAGAAGGGAGGTAAAAGATATTTGGCCTATAGCACTGCACAGAAGATATAAATCCAGAATGTTACCAAGATGCTGGCCAGAGTTAGTTTGTACATAAAGCAAGTCAAAAAAGGAGGGGATGTGTCAGACACAGGACCAAATACTGACAGGTGTCAAGAAGAATTCTTTTACACAGTGTCAATATTTTTGTTTTACTTTGTAAAAACAGTTGCCTTCTGCTGTCCTGCAAAAAGCATTATTAGAAACACATTTTCAAATGATATAAAGTATCATAGCTGGAGGTGGTTATATCAATAAAATGTATTTCACTTCATTTGGACTCACTTAATTGGGACAGATGCTTTATTGAAAAAGCTTCAATTCACGATAGTACATAGAAAATCTGGGACTTAATTAGGACAGTAGTCACAAGTTTTCCTTAATTAGGTATATTTGGCCGCTGCCATGGGTTTACATGGTGTTTAACCAGGTGTTAAATATGTGTGAAACACTAGACTTCGATCTTTTATTAGAAACATTGCCAAACAAAGATTTAAGGAAGAACAATAAATGAAATTCAAGATTATTATTCTTATTTCCTTTAGCACTTTGTCTCATTCTGAGCCTGCTGCTCACTTTTGTGTGGGTTTCAGTGTCAGGTCCAGGAAACACTACAGATTTCCATTTGTGTATGTGAATGTCAACATCATAAAAAAAGATAATTTCCTGAATAAGCTAGGAACCTGGAGGGCAGTAGGCTTCCAGATCCTGGAAGGTCACATGTCATTCCATTTATGTTATTTTAGCTTTAATGTCCCAGTTCCAATCCTCAAATTGTTCTGGAATCCAGGTGAATGTGCAGGCCTGAATTATTCACAATTACTGAAACACTACTCAAACAGCTTTTTCTAGCAGTAGATGTTTAGGTGTGAGGATTGGGAGCACAGCTTTTTGTGAAGAAAAGTCAGCCCATAAATTCCTCCCCTGTACACAAAGGACAGGGACATATTTCTTTCCTTCCATGGGACTTCCACCAGAAAAGCTAGTCAGTGAAGCTCAAGGTCTGTAACCATTTTCAGTGAGGTTTCCCCACACTGTGAGGTTTTAAAAGTAAAACACACTCTTTATCATTGCTTGATATTTACATTCAGAGATCGTATCTACACAAGAAATGCATTTTTTCTGTACAGCCCAAGATGTGAATTCAATCTGATGTAAAGACAACTTATGCTTTCTGAGCAAATAGTATATTTTTCAATATGTTATTTGATTTAGTTCAATCATTTTGAGAACAGTTAACTGAAAAGTTGTTCTAAAATTTAATGTCTGTAAGGAAATTCCACAATTAGTCTAGTGTAATTGGGGGAAAATATCCTTCATTTTCAGCCTCACAAAGGATAGCATGATAAGTTAAAACTGGAGTTCTTGTATGTCCTGCAGCAAAAGGAGTCAAGGACACCATTAAGGAAGATCTGAGAAAAGAAAGGATTTTTAGATGAGAAATGATGCTTCGGTTTTCTGCTAAAGTACATGAAGTTAAATTTTTTGCTCTTTCTGTTCAGGGCAGGTTCTTTTCAAGGCACTTGAATGTCTAAACACATGTCATCAGTCATGGGATGCTTTGATATTCATCCTGCTTTACACAGCCTGGAAAATCTTCTGCTTGCAATAGGAAAAGAGAGAAAGAAGGAGCAAGTTTGTATGAGTTATTATGGATGTGAGCTGTCTTCACATGCGCTCAGCTTTTCTAGGGACTGAAGCAGACACTTCCATTATTCTGGCCTGCTTTGTCCCCATCTGGAGCTGAGCTATTTTTTGGGATAACTAGGGTAATCTGAGGAATTAGGCTGCAAAGAGAGGAATCTGGAAAGCAGCTCAAGACATCAAGAGAAGACAGAGATCCAATCTCTGCCCCTCCTCCGTGTAAACCCAGCTCTGTCCCTATAGCCATCATGGTATACACATAGAAGAGCTTCTCACTTACATGATAAGGGGGCATACTCTTGAGGCCTCCCATCTTTTTTATTTTTACAAGTTAGATCTGCAGCCCTCATCTCAGTTTATGTATAGGAAACATGACCTTAATGCCTTTCAAACTAGTACACAAAGCAGTTATATTTGGACAGCAGCATAACTTGCAAAGTGTCCAACAAAGTATGCCAGTAGAACTCCAGCATATTTCCTATTTTAACAGTCTGTAATTTGAGTGTTTGTTCTCTTGAGTGCCTTCAAATTATGCCAATTTCTAGAGATTAGATTCTAGGCTAAGTATTCTCCATGAACAGATATACAGTGGATCTCTGTTTTAGTTGGAAGAAGGTATACATTTGAACTGATTGCTCATTGCCTGGAAGAGCTATTCAGCTTGCTATAAAAATTGTGGTTTTGACCTGGGAATGTTCCTGTGGCATTGTTTTACATAGCAGTGGTTTAATCTGAAACTTTAGATTCTCTTTGGACACTTCAGCTGTGATGTGGTTTGAACTGGAGTACCCAAGGCTCTCTTTGATTCCCTACTAAGGGAGAAGTAAAATATTATTGCATGGTTTTTGATGTCCAGAGAAGTCTGTAACTTTCTCTACAGGATTGCCTTGTTATGTTGCAGGTACATTGCCTTCCTGGCAAGTAATGACAATTAATTTATATTTCTGGTGCAGGAAACCAAATTAAAGGAGTCAAGCTTATAAACTAGAATTTAGTCTACATCACTTGCTGGAAAACATTTCTGTTTACAGACAAACCAGTGACTAAAGGTTAGTAAAAGGTCTCTTACTAATCCTGTTTCATATACTTACTCAAAGCATAATCATGAGCATATCTCAAAACCTGCTTCAGGCAATGCAGCTAGAAATTAGGTAAAAAAAAAAAGCATTCTAGATGCTATACTCCATACACAGACTGAGTGTTCTTTGAATAAGATGAAGTTCTTAGAAAATGTAGATGAAATGGGGATGTATAACCAAAAAAAGTTTGTGTGCATAGGTGGATTACTGCACTCGTTACAAAGTAATTCTGCCTCCTGATAGAAGAAAGAAATTAGAAAAGTCAGCTACTCATTTACATGACTCTAGAAGTAGAAAAAGACTAAGGAAACACATATACCAAGAGTCTGGATTTTATAATTTAATTCTTATGACAAATAAATAAGTTGCTGATTCAGGGAGACTGATGTGGTGCAGTTGCTGCTGCAGATTAAGTTCACAAGGCAGTGAGCGTTTTTCAGACCATCTTATTCATCATCCACTGTTAACACAAATTAGCTTAATTTCAGCTAGTGGGGAATATTCTATTTACTGGGTTTTATCTCACATATAATTGGAACTTTGTATTAAAGGAATTTATGACATATAATTTTAGCTGCGTTTTTCCATTTGCATTACACTTGAATTAGACATTTTTGAACCATGCATGAGCAGTGGTTGCAAAAAAGATGATCTGGGTTTTTGAGAGTACATTGTGAAAAATATGGAAGTGCTAAACTCCATGTCTGATTGTTCTTAGATAAATTGAGGCAAAGTTTCTCTTGGAATTTTGCTTGAGTAAGTCATATAGGACTTGGCCTAGTTTTGCCTGTCTTCAGTAAGAACAACAGTGTAACTGTGGTCTGTTTGTAGCCTGTCACAACACAAATGGCCTTTTGAAACAAAGACCTACAATGTTAACTTCAGTAAGCTGTATGAGTATTGACTTTAATTTTGCTTAGTCAAGAACATTATAAAAAGAAAACTGCAGATAGATGGAAAAAACGCAGAGACTTTAGAATGAAAAGATTCAGTTGTTTAAAAATAGGTTGGGTCCTATGTGACAATTTAAAAAAAATTAAGTTATAACAGACATATTTTAAAAAATAAAATAGCTCTACTGTGCAACTTTTACTTTCTTCCAACAGAATGGTGTTGTGTTGAATTTCAAGGCTGACCCTGGAAAGCATCTTAGGCGGCAAATCAAAGATCAAGCCCAATGTAAAATTTTTCTAATTTGCTTTCAGAGCCTGGAGGCAAGACGAAGTCTGACTGGATTGAAAGTATTATATTCTGTATATGTCTCATGAAGAAATTTCTTGGGAATAAGCAAATCATTGAATAAAAACTCCCTTATTCTTTTCGGCTTAGTATAAGATATGCATATGTGAAGTGCAACTCAGGCGAGGCTTTTCAAAACCTCTTGTTTCAGACTGATACTCATGACTGTGACAGGTATCCTCGAATAATAAAATTGCTATCAGCAAATGATAGATAGAATATTCTGAATTGGAAGGGACCCATGAGGATCATCTGAGTCCAACTTCTGACTCCACATGCACAGGGCACCCTAAAAACTAAACCATATATGTAAGAGTGTTGTCCAAACGGTTCTTGAACACTGACAGGCTTGGGGCCATGAAAACTTCCCTGGGGAGCTTGTTCCAGTGCTTGACCATCCTCTCAGTGAAAACTTTTTCCTAATATCCAATCTGAATTTACCCTTACACAGCTTTAAGCCATACCCTTACGTCCTATCCCCAGACACCAGAGAAAGGAGATCAGCACCTCCCTCTCAGTTCCCCCTCATGAGGAAGTTGTAGACAGCAATGTGGTCACCCCTCAGTCTTCCCTTCTCTAAGCTGAATAAAGCAAATGCCCCTCTTGTCCAGGATCACATGAATGTCACTGTGCCATGCTGAAAAAAGAAAATGAGGTCGTATTTCACTTAAGGACAGAATGAAAGCCGGAACTGGTTTTATTTTTTCCCCCATATTTTCTTTTCCACTCTCAGTCATACCTGCATGGCTGATGGTTAACAGGGTGCTTTGCTTCTATGTGAGGAAGCATTTTTTATTGCTTGCTCACTATTTTCCATAGCAACACGTGTCTGTTTAAGATCCAGTGGAGATGAGCAAACACAAACCCCTTTAAGAAGCAGTTTGTAAAAGAAGCTAAATTAAACTTAACTCTTTCAGGCTAACTGTGCAGTCAGTATTTATTCTGGCATTAAAAAATGTCTTGTTAACAGCCAGAATGCCCTCCACCTTTAAGCACAGGAATGGCCATCTCCTTAGCATCTCTGTCAGCACTGGGTAGTGCATTCCTCCAGAAGAACACAAAAGCAGGGCAGGCATGACATGATAAACGTCCTGGTATACCTTTTCCCTCCTTCCCTACCTACAAGCTGCAGCTGAGGAACTTTCTTGACTAGAAGAAGTGTCCATGTTTTTAAATGCAAGTGTGTACAAAGTGGTTACACTACAAATAACTTTATCCTTTATTTATTCCACTAATGGCAAAAGACAAATCATAGTCTCTCTGGTTGGTTGCACACTGCAGTCACAGAACATGCAAGAAAAAACAGGCACAAATCTGAGATGGGAATCAGAGACTACTTGAAAGGTCCAAATTATTTACTGAACCTTTTCAAACCACAGAATGAGTATAGAAGTACATAGCATTAAAATATCCATGCTGACAATCACATTTTGTTTCCAAATAATTAGAAGAGCAAGTAAATAGCAAATTAAGACTCATATCAGGCTGTTTAAGATCCTAGAGACATACTCAGCACATTGAAAAGGCTTTTGTAGCATTGTAGCATTGTTGTTTTTGTAACATTGGTAAGGTTACACACAAAAAATGATTTGTGTCCCAGCTTGGAAACTGAAGTATGTGGAGGTCTTTGTGAACAAGTGCTGCCCCTGTAGCAACATTTTGTTGAATCAGTAGCCATTTAAACGCGTATTTCTTTAGAATCCTCTTCCCTACCGTATACTACATTACTTACCTGGTGATAGCAATAGTAGCTAAGAAAAACAGAGACAGGTAAAGAGCATTACTTGGACAGTCTTTCCTGTTATTACAAAAGAGTTTGAATTGAATAGACCATTCACCAGCACTGCCAACTCTCTTAACTTTTCTTCTAAGTCCTTCTGTATGTGAAGGGTGCTTTAAGCCCCAAGTCCTGGAGTCATTTGCTATATTGTAATACGTTACACTTTTACCTTCCTTTCCTTTATGTTTATATCCCTCATGGTTGAAGAGAAAACCTTGAAAATACATACTCTAAAGCCTGAGAACATAACTGAATAAATGAAAAGAATTACCAGATTTTAGCTCCCATGATTACCAAGCCAAACCCAGTTCACATGAGCCTTGTTCAGGCAAGCCTGACAACACATCACAGAGTTGATCAACTTGCTACAACAGCCCCGACTCTGTATAAACCTGACCTTTTTCTTCAGTCTCTGTCCAGCCAAGGGTGCCGTAATTACTTTGATAACAGGAAACATACTAAAGTAGTCATGTACTTACCCTTCAATTTGGAAAATAAAAAATTGCCAGTGCTTTGAAATGAACATTTAAAATAGATGTTAGCTAATCGCTAACTGTTCACCAGCAGCTCTTGGGTTTATAATGTTCATTTTCTATTTAACAGAGATGAATTTTGACTTCAAGTATAATGTTGCAGTACTTCTACTTTTAAAAATCATTAGAAACAATATGGAGGTGGTTTGCAAATATTAGTGCAACATGCACTGTGAGAGTAGCAGTACTCTGGTGAAAAGGGAACTGAGTACACCAGGACACAAGGAAGGGTAAAGACTGTAAGCAAAATGTATCTTTTTGGCAGCCTTATCTAAACTGGCATAAGAATACTATTCTCTCTCATTTCTGGTTTTAGCCAACTTTATTTTCATTGCTTGTTTCATCATTAGACCAACACAACTGAATAGCAAGCATTTTACACATCACTTAGAGCTACTGTATTGTATCAAAGTATTGATGTAGGATATTAGAATTAGGATTTTTCCTCTGCTACAACAAAACTGTGGTTATAGACATTTTTAAATATGATTAATCAATCTTAAGCCCAGTGACTGAATTAAGAAAATATCAAGCCACAGTGAATGATAATGTAGTCTTTTACCTCAAAAACATTAGTTAGTGGAAACAGACTGACACAAAAGAAATAGCAGCACAAAAGAGAGTAGAGAGAAAATGAAAAATGCCCAGAAATGTAGGTCTTCAATGTAAGCATGCAACGGCAACAGAACAGAAGCAAAAAGACGCACAGAAAAACTGACTGCAATTTGTGTAAATAATTTCTATTTTCACAATCCAATCCGACAGTCTTTCTGTAATAGCTACCTGTATAGCATGAGATGTTTTCTGGAGTCGTTTATAAGTTATAAAACTACATGTTTCTTGTCATAACTGATATTTTTTTACCCAGCAGGTCAATGTGATAAAAAATAAGATAAAAATAACTGCCCAAAGTCTGAATCAATTTCTAAAATTTCTTTGCATGTGGCTGAATCTATCATTAAAATCCAGACATACTGACAAAGTACCTCAGATCCTACATGATGTTAGGGCTGTCAGTTTACCACTCATGAGGTCTGAGCAGCATTCAACTTTCAAGCTCCCATTCACGGATCTGATGCACTAGCCACAGAAATTTTGGCTTTTCGCTGTATGATAGAACACAGCTCTCATTGCTGGCACCTCTCAGCCAGGCCCTGGGCCAGCAACCAGGCCTGGACATGGGGCAGCAGCAGGCTCACATGCGGGCCCTCAGCTGGGCTGAAGGGGCGGCCATGCTGCACAGGGCAGTGATGAAGGGGTGTCTGTGCCACACAAGGCTGAGCCGGAGCACCTAGGCTGGCTGGGGCACCCCAGCCAGCAGCACCACAGCGAGACCTGTGGCTTCACCCCTGTGAGCTTCATGGCAGGGCACTCTTTTGTCATGCTGTCCCTCAGGAACACTTTCCCCTCACTGCCCCCAGGCATAGGTAAACATCCACAACGGTCAAAATCAAATGAAGGAAAGGAGAATGCAAACTCAAAGGAATTTTTTAAAAAATAATTTAAAAATTCTTACTGTCATAGTATCTTCCAGAGGCTCCTGCTTATCCTCCTGAGGTTGTCAGGGTCTGGGGCTGCCTTTCCTGCCTCAGCCACTGCTGGCTGTCTGTAGCGGGCAAACCCCCAGGTTTAGGGGGGCCCAGCCCTTCACCAGCGTCTCAGCTGCTGGTCGGGGGATGACGCTCTCCTCAGGGTGCTACGCCCAGGTCACTGGAGCTGGCTTCCCACGACTGGGACGCTGCAGCCCTGCTGTCTCCTCAGTGGCCTCTACGCTGGTGGGCTGCCTCCATGCATGGGGCTGCTTCGGAGCTGCCTCTGCTTTGCCTCAGTGCACCCGAAGGGGCGAGTGAGAAAGAGTGGGAGCCCTGAGAGAAACCCTCTGCTCTCCCCATCTCCTTGCTTCAGGCAGCCCCAGTTTCTCCAGCTCCCACTGCCCTCCTGTCTTCTGGATCCGCAACCGGTCTCTTCGTTTGAAGGTATTATATGTGTGTATTATGCTCTGATTAAAACTTAAGAGTATGATTTCAAACGCCGCTGCAGGCCCATCTAAAGCTCACTGCTGCCAAAGGGGGTGCGCATGCTCACCTGCCTCCTCTACCCTCTTCCTCGTCAGGCTGGTGCTGGTGCTTGTCAGAGCCATACTTATGTGCCAATTCCATCAGCTAAAATGGCAAAAAACCCACCCAAAAAACCCACAATGAAAAATTGAATAAATAACTGCCATACTAATGAGTTAAGTTAGGTCACAGAAGGGCCCAAAGTATGCCAGAGCGAGTGTGAGAAAGGAGGTGTGCAGCCAGCAGCAGGCAGAGTGAGGAGGGAGGAGAGATTAAATCTCCTTTTGACCATGTTTGAGCAGTTTATTGAATTTCAGTCTTTGTTTCATTTTAACTCTGAAACCCAAGTGTATCAGCCTGGTACTGTCAGGCCTTTCCCCTCACTTACTGCTATGTGCCAATGGAGCGCTGCCACCAGTTTGGGGCCTGGCTTCAAGCAGCCATCACTGCTCCTCTCATCACTCACAAGGGCTACCATCACTGAGTTTTCTCCTTTCTAAGACAAAAAAGAATTGCTAGGACTGGAATTACTTTTATATTTAGAAACTGATTTTAACATTATGCTACAATAGCTGAAATGCAGCCTGCATTCCTTTCATGAATGAAAAATGGAACCTGCCACAATGCTTAGATGTACGTATCCCCAAGGTTTTGTTCAGAGAAACATCCTTCTATAGAGTCATGTTTGCTTCCCCTGTGCAAGCCAATGCACTCATCTAAATGCCTGCAACTTTTCTTGTCCTGGTTTCCCAGGAAGAAAACCATAGGTCAGCCATGGCAGGCAGGCTATGAGTAGCTCCAAGTCAGCTGGGAGATTCATTTAGGGCAGCTGCCCCAAGCTGACTCCCAGGTGTATCCCATACAACTTAATCATGCTCTTTATAAAAGGAGGGAGTTCACTGAGGGTATAGAATTCATTTTCCTTGGGCTTCTGTTTGTTGGTTTTCTGCTCCTCATCCTAAGGACAAGGCTGAGTATAACCTTGTATGCTTTATATTGGTGATTGTATTAGTTTTGTTATTTCACTAAATCTGTTTCTACTTGAACTCATAGGGCTTCTCCCTTTTTTCCCTGATTCCTCTTCTCATGTGGGGAGGGATCGTTGGGTGGTAGAACAACTGCTCCAGTTTAGCCCTGGGTACAGGCTAAATGTAGGTGTTTCTAAAGTGGGGTATGAATATTTTTCTTAAAAAACACACATGGAAAAAATGCTGTGCAGAAGAAACCATTATAATCTGCATTTCACTTAATCTAATAACATGATCTAATTATGCCAATACGAACACATTATCTTGGAAAGCTCTCTTGAGTGTGGCAAAACTTAGCAACTAATGAAACATACCTTTTTAAGTCTCTCCTGGAAAACTGGATGGAATCAACCTATTGTTTTTTAACTTTACTTTTATCCCTTTTCCCACCTCACAGACAGAATGGGTTTTTATCAGTATTGAAGGTAGATTGAAGAGTTTCTAGTATAAAGCCATAGGCATAACAAAATGCAATGGTTGAAGTTTAAATCAGTGAATTTTAAACAGGAAATAAAATATTTTCTTAGCACTGAGGGAAATAACTACTGAAGCAGTTTACCATAGGCATGGAAAACTCAGCACGTTTTGCACTCCTTAAATTTGAATTGGCTGTACTTATAAAAAGATATTTTCAAGTGAAGGTCATGGAGTAACCATGGAAATTACCAGATAGAATAGGCAGGAGGTCAGGCCAGACCATTATAACCATCCCGTTTTACTACAAACCATGATTATCATGTACCTAACAAGCCATGGGCTGGTAGACTTCTAGACAAGCAGTACATTTTATGAAAAAGTTGACTTAAGCTGAAGCTGGAGTGTTCCTTCACTGATTTCATTGAATAGTAGATGCCCAGAGTGTCCTGCACAGAACTGTGAATTTGGAGGGTACTCTACAGTTAAGACCAAATACCGTTAGTTCCCCTTACATGACTACGGATTTTAGAGAAAGTAATGAGCCCAGAACAATGTAAGTGGTATACAGTCACATATCTTCGCTTTTCAGTTTCATTTAGTATTGACCACTTCCAAAAGAGTATTTGGAAAATCTTCTTTGCCTATATTTGCAATTTCCCTAAAGAGCAAAAACACAGATGTAATTGATTTTAATTTTACTGAGCACATTCATTGTAATTACTCACTAGCAGAGTCCATGCTACAAAAAAAAAAGCAAATTGAAACCTAACTTCAAAAACTGAGAAGTGTCAAGTCTTATTACCAGCTGACTTGAGTATCTTCACTTCATATGAGATTTTTTTTTGCCTAATGTCCAGCTAGCAATAAATGTTCAGTGGGAAAATTTGATAGAAAAGAAACAGGAAAAAATAACCTGTAAATGTCAATACATAATGTAAAACTATACAGGATTACTTAGCAAAGGTAATGCAGTTAAATCAATATTCTGGCATCAGTGCTATCCATTTCAGGATGACAAGTTTGGTATTTTCCAGACTCTTCTACCTTATAGCTGCCCATTAATTACCTTCATTTGTCAGCTGGCAGTACAAGCAGGGTACAAATGTTTAGTCTGCTGCTTGTATTAATATCTAGGAGCTGTAGTAGACAGAAGGTTTCCAGAACTCTGCTGCATAACCACCCTATGAAATTACTTAGCTCTGTTTGCTAGCATTACTAGCATGTTGGGTTTTTTTTATTTTTCTTACAAATAAAATAAAAGATGAAAATGTCTCAAGCTAACACTAGCTTGCTTGCATTCTTAACAAAACTGTTTTAGAGCAAAGCAGTAATTCCACCTCAGTATCAGTTTTAGATGTGCTTGCTTACAAGTTACATTTTTAGCATTCAGTCTCAAGGGCCAGACTGATTTACACAGTGGAATATTTGCATAAGCTGCCTTGTGTTCCCACTTCATGAATAACAGTGTAAGAAGAAATGGAGGTAAAAGCAGGTCCATAAACTAGCATGTCTGGAAGGTCTTCTCAGGCAGTGAAGCAATGGCAGAATGAGACAAGAAGCACATTGAATGTTACTGCTGTGCTCCCACCAAGGGAAACAAACTTGATCCTATGCATTGGCTCACACAGTCACTTGTTGGGGCAGAAAACAAACCAGAGTATAAACATGCATATGCACAAGAGCTTTCCATTCAGCCTGGAATTGGACCAGGTTTCCTCATTGCCATGTAAGCCAGCCAGTGCAATGCATCATCAAAACTGACTAGAGATAGCATATCACCCCTTTTCTGAAGTACCCATTTATTACTCAGCAGCAGACAGTTCAACATTGAGAGAAATCTTAGCACAGGGTGACAGCTAGGACCCTGCATCAAAACTTCTACTGCCACTTCATTAGGAAGTACCCTCAGCCTATTTGGTCACTCATCCAGGACTAGAGCTTTTTTCTATGAGCAGCAGCAGCAGCATCAACTGCTCTTAACACCACTTCTTTTATTGTTTTACCTGCTGGGAGCTAACTGGTTAGATACAGGTGGGGTTCAGCCCTGTTCCTTAAAAGGCTTTCCCAGAGCACAACAGTGTGGATTTTTTGATTTATACTTGCTTTCTTGGGCTCTTTTTATACTGCAGCTGCAGAAAAGTGGTAATTCTATGACCTACTTTTTCCACATAAAAAGCCAGCAGCAGCAGAACTGCTGTTTTAATGTAGTTCCTCATATTGCAGTAGGCTGGCATGGATATAACAGACAGAAATGGTAGGTAGCCTGATATCGCAATGTTTTACAAGTGTCACCTAGCAGCAATAGATTTCTTGTATAGTTGAAATTAAACACAGGTTAATATTCGCAGGACTGGTGTTGAAGTCAGGTCCAATAAAACTATAGGTCTGCACAGACGAGAGATGTAAGTGATCTTTGCTGTCTGTCCATGTGGAAGGACATACTTCACCTTGTTTTTAAGAAGTACTGAAGATGGCAATAATGGCAGTTTACTTGTCTCTATATGTTAATATAATATGCTGAAGATCTCTATCTTCAACATTGTTGCTTCCAGCTCTTGCTGAGGCAGCCTACAGGTTTATACAGCTGAACTTTCCTCATTTATTTTATACAGATTCTTTTTGTCAATATAAACACAGATCAAAGCTAAAATGTTTTAAAAATGAAGCTAGAGACAAAAGATGGCAGCTGGTCCCCAAAGGGAGGGTTCAAGCCTCCAGGTCAGAGAGACTGGGGAATTTCTTCCTTGTGTCTCAAAGGCTGTTTCTAAGGAGACCACTTTTGCTTCAATGAGCCTGTGGGATGGACTAGTTGACATATATACAATATTTCTGTTCCTAAGGCAAAAGATAAGCACAAGCTGTGGTGTCTTTGTCAGCATAAAGCATAGAAACCCACTTACAAGGCCCTTTTCAACTACTATACTTGCTCATACTGACAAAAGTTGGTAACCTCACCATTTTTCCCCTTTTCCTTTACAGTCATCTGCATTTCAGATGAGAAGGAAAAAGCTGCTGTGAATAGCAAGGAAATGATACCTTACAGAATCTCACAGATACCTTACAGATGATACCATCAGAAGGAGAGTGCAAGTTTTCCAAAGGAACAGCTCTCCAGCTAGACAGAATCCTTTCATTACAAGTCCAGCAGGTAATAATTCTAAATTTAGCACCATCTGTATATTTTCTAACAGTGTTCTTTGACAATAACAGGAGGCACAACATAAAGGCATCTGAGCTTGCTTTACCCCAGATAGTGCTCCTGTGTTACTGAATAGTTTCAATGGTACTTCTAAATAGCACAAATATTTTTGGCTTGCTTTAAGGCTTAAAATGGCTATTTTTACATTTAACCTTCCAGATTTCCTAGTTTTGATAATTTCATGTTCATTCACATTGACTTTTGTATCAATAGATTTGACATTCACATCAGTTGTGTGACTGAGGTTGCAAGACCTCTATTGTCCAATCTGTTGTTTCCCCATGATGATCTTTCTGTGAGATAAATTAATCTTGATGAGCATTTCCTAAAAAGGAAGAGAGAGAAGTTTCTGCTGTGGGACCATTGAGAATCAAAAGGTCATTCAAATTTGGTATACTTGATAAAGTTTTACTGTTATTACTGTTTTGAAGTATACTATTTTACCAGAATAGTTATATGCAGGAAAGGCTGTTGGGTGGACACCCATGTGTAAATGCATTATACTGAAACAGCTAATACAGCTTCCAGAATAGGCACGTTCATTTGCACTAAGGAAATTCTGTAAAACCTTGTAGCAGTAAAACTAGTGTAGATAAGGCCGCCCTAGAAATCTATGGCTCATCTAGGAATAATAAACAATAAGCCCTTCCCCTGTTTCCTGAACCTAACTTTACAGATCTGCCGTACAATATGGAGGAAGGGCATACAGTTTCCATCAATGAGCTTCATTCTCCTACCATGTGAAATCAATGTGACTCCCTTCGCCAGTGATAATGATATGCTATATTATTCACTTGGCACCTGCTTCTTTAAATTAGGACTCACTTTTTGAACTTTACATCACTTATTGAGAAAATATTTCAAAGGTTAAAGTGGCTTGCAATAGGTACTTGAATAGCACAGATCTTTTATTATCATGTTCTGCAAGACATTGTATTTTTATGAAGCATTGTTTCATAAAATCATCACCTCCTCAATGCTGAGCTAATAGGAAAGAATGAAATTTCATTGTAATGTCACTTAGATCTATCACCAATCAACTCTGGTTTCTTCTCACTTAGTTACTCATCTCATCCTAAACTATTTATATCTTAGAAATACTTGGTTTATTTTTCCCACTCAGAAGGAATGTGACTAGAGCAAATTGAAAACAAAAGGAAAAACCCAAACTTGCTTCAAAATGAGTGAGCATGGAGTTATTCTTCTGAAAACTCTTGAGCTTTTTGATAAATTATTAATGCTTAACAAAAAAAACCCCGAAACTAAATCATTAGAGATCTAACTGCAGGCTTTTTGTGATGAACATTTTTCCTTTTTAAAGGTTTCTAGTGAAAACACTGTTTTGTTTACAATGCATTACCTCTCATTGCTTGTAGAAATTATTTTGGAATGTATTGTATTTTAAATATGAGTTTCCAGTAATTTTTCCACATTACTTCTTTGCTTGTGGGTCTGTGCTTGCAGACAGTAATATACAACAATGGACTCATTTATTTCAAAGTTGATATGTTTTACATTGAGTATGTTATTCAGTTTCTCTAACAGTCTGGAGGACTTCTGCAGTATGTGAAGCTGGGTCTTCCCACACTAAACCAAAGTGAATCATGAAATTGCTTCCCACACGTTTAAAGTTCCTAACACCTTCTCTATTCCTGTATTTTAAATGTGCAGGGAACATTCTTTGCTAACGATGTGATTTCAGCAAAGCTGTGACAATTCTTAGGAGCTGAGCTCTTGCTCAGCTGTCACATATTGCTATAACTCACTTTCTCTGCAATAATATTTGCATTACCGCTATTAAAATCCATTAAAAATAAGCCATGTGCAGAATTTTTGGCTTTACCAAAGAGAATAACAAATAGAAGCTGTGATATTATACCTTAAGGTTAACATCCAGGCCATCTGGGCCCCAGGAAAGTCAAAAGGAGTTTTGCCATTACTTTATATGACACCAAGATTTCACCAAATTTTGCAACTAGATCTATCTAGATACACTCAAGATAGATTTATTCCCCCCCCCTCCCCCCCCCCCCCCCCCCCGCTTCACAATGGCATGAAAACATGAATTTTTCTCAGAAAATGAGAATCATATCCAAACAGTATGTTGATAGTCACTGTTTCTAGAATGGTTGAGAGCTGTCTCTGTGGTATGCTTCAATTTCCTCTAGTCCTAACAACGACCCTCAGTGGTGGTTCAGCTGTATCAGATTCCAGCCTTCCCAGATCTGTGGGACCCCACAATACCTTTTCAAGAAAGGATCAGAAAACTGAGATTTCTTGCCACCACAAATGTGCAGGAGGGGTGTAGCCTAGGTGCATTTTTTTAGTGCATGAGGACTTACTGGACAACAGCTTCATGCTCCATAACAGACCTGCAGAGAACCAACTGTTTTGCTGCTACAATCTGGGTCACAGTACAGGAGGGTGGGTGGCAAGGCAGCATACATTACTAATAGTGAGTAGATAGTATCTAAGTCTACAGGGTCTTCCTTTCAAATGTACACAGCACAACCCTCCAGCTTTTTATCAAAGCAAAATCAATCACTGCTTTGAAAACAGCCAGCTGGAAGTGAGTGGGACACAGAGGTGGCCTTGTAGCTCTTGCTTGCCTACAAGAGGGAAGTACTGTGGAAAAATACCTAATTCACACAAGTGCTCAACAACTTTTGGGTTCTTTCAAGCATTTCAGTGCTATTAGGTATCCAAATAATGTCTTCTGATGCCTAAGGCTGGACTTCCCTTTCGGAAGTAGGCCTGACCACAGCGATCTGTAAATTCAGGAATTTGGGACTATGTTACCATAACACTTAGCTAGGAATAAAAACACTGATGTAGCCTCTGACTGGTTCACTGCATGTCAGGCTTTCTACTTAGCAACAAAAGCCAGCACTAGTATCTTACTTAATTGCTTTGCAGTCTGTAGTGGCTTCTCATTTCATGCAGGATATAGGGAATCACTAATGCTAATAAGGCCCAAGACTCTAGCAGGCTCTTCCACTACACACTGGGAAGTCCAGGCACTAGTCAAATCACTTCTGGGAAACCGTGTAATCATCTATGTACAGGAAGGTTGAACTTAAACTGGAATGTTTTCAGAAAAGAGCTGGAAGGATCATTAAGGAATGAAAAGCCTTTTAAGAGATTTAAATAGAGCAGCTTGTTTAGTCTAGCAAAATGAAGATTGAGAGAGAAAATGAATGCTGTCAACAAATACACTGGTGAAGAGGGGTAAACACTAGGAGGAACAGCTATTTAGGGTAAAAGACAGCATTAGCACAAGGGTACAAACTGACCTTTAATGATTTTAGACTGGAAAAACAAGGAGAAGTTTGCTGCGAGAGTGAAATGCTGGAGCTATGAGAGTGGAAACAAAGGGTTTAAGATGGAGAATGACCTAGCTGTGAAGGTCTATATAACCGGACTAGCTATGATGTGGGAAATTGGTCTTGATAACTGTGATACTTAATGCAGTTTTATCTTTTTAAGACCTACTCTACAAACAAACATGTACTGAAATAACTCCAGCCATTGCCTCTCCAGCTGCGAGCAGGACCTTCACACAGCAGCTGCATTCCACAAGAACAATGAAATGAGTCCAGGCTCCCTCATGAGCAAGAGAGACAGAGACTTGGCTTTACTACATTTGGAATACGTTACTTGTAGAACTAAGGATAATCTTCAGATCTCACTGTATTCATCACTAAATATAAAACTAAGCTTTATAGGCACATAGACACGTTCTGATTTTAATGATCTTTTTGTTATTTCTATAGTTGAGGAGAGTGAGGGGGAAAAAAGTATAGGAAGACTTGTTCACCATTTCCTTAGAGTGGTTTCTTCTAGATTATGTGTTCTTAGAAAAATAATTTCAGAGCTATTTTAAGTGCCTAAGTTTTGCAGTGCTGTATTCATAAATAACTTGGCAAAAAAACTTTGCCTTTACATATGAGCAGGCTTATGACTGTTCCTAGAGTTCTTTCTGTTGTACTACATCCGGAGACAGTATATAACTACTTAGTCTTTTGTCATAGCCTTCTATTCTCATGCTATTGATGAAAGTCCTTCTGATCCTCTAGTCAGAACAGATAAGAAGGGTCTCTAAAGACAATCCCATCCTATTGCTGAAGAGAGACCCAGTGATGCCTAATGGGCTGCTGCATTTCTATGCAACATAGCAAGGCCTTGCTTGGGTGCATGGCTTGTCTTAAACTGGCCAACTACTCTTCACAAGCCTTAAGCAAACAGTTAGAAGCAAAACATTAGAGAGACCTCTTTATGGCCAGGTTTAGATTTGCTGGTTTTAAATTTCTTGTTATATTTTGTCTGATCAGAAGAAACTGTTCATCTAGTACAGTAAATATTTGCAGGCAAAGTGTCAGTTATCCTCTTTCAGCATATTCAGCTAACGGGTAATCTTACTCAAAGATCTAAACTATTTATTTATAAAACACAATAAATATGATCTCTGGTGTAAAGCAGTTACTGTAGGGAGGGTTTGGGCCATTTGGATCTAGCAGTGCAAATAAGGGAAAACAATCCTATAAATGGATGAGATGAAGAAGATTTATGAGATCATCTTGAAATTCCCCCAAGATAAACAGGAATAAGTTACCATAGAAAACAAGGGGTGATTATCTCCAAGTACAAGAGATACCTGATTCTTTTTGAGGAACACTGAACCATTATTCCAGAGTAGGATCCTGTCATGGTTACATTTCAGATCCATGGTCTAAACTGGGTTGAATGGGACACTTCCAAGGCCACCTATGTAATACTGGAAATATAACTGAGGATTCTGTGAAGGATTTCCCAGCTCAGTATTCATATCTACATACAGAAGAAAGATGTGCTTAGTACTTTGTTGCAAGGAACTGGGAGGAAGTGGGCAAACCCAGAACCACTGGAGCATCATGAACTCATAGCTTCCTACAGACAGCTCTATTTTCTGATTACTTTCTGATAACTGCTCAGATCTAAGAGATAATACATTTTTAAGTGATAGTTCTTCCTCATTCCACTGGAGAGCTAAACCCTGCTTCACTGTAAAAGTGATCTGAAGGATATTCAACAAGAAACTTCACAGAACACTACGGACTCTGCTTATCCTCAGGTCAGATCATAGAATCATAAAATCATAGAATAATTATGGTTGGAAGGGACCTCCAGGGTCATCAAGTCCAACCTTTATCCCATCATATTCCTAACCATTAAACCACTAGACCATGGCCTGAAGTGCCCCATCAACCTGTTTTTTTAACACCCCCAGGGATCTACAGCTTTCAATTTTCAAACAGTTTTACAGTAGAGAAATCCTAATTTCCTCAAGACTAATTGGTACTTTGGGAATCCCTCACAGGTGTAAATTGTTACAGCTTTATGGATAGATTTGAGATATCTGTTTATTTTCTTCCTTTTCTTTGTCAAGTCCAGACATCACTAAGTTTTATAGAACGTATTTGAAATCCTATCTAAAGTAACATCTTCCATTGTGGAAAGAAGGAAAACCGCCAAAACCATGTCATATTTTGCTCTTCAAGGTATTCCTTTGCAGCTGAAATTATGAATTCTTGGTTTATTCAGTTAGAATATCTAAGGATATTTCCCAGTAGCATAGCTTTCTAACTGTGAAAAAAGCTTCATACCTTTTGGAACTCTCCTACATCTTACACATGTTTGTAACTAGAAAAACATTTTAACAGGACAGAAAAACACATTCAAAAAAAAAAATGTAGATTTAATCAGGAAATGTGATTGAACTGATTATTATGTGAGTTTTCAAAGGAAAATGCCAAAGTTCAATATTTCAGTTTGTGTGTCCTCCCTACTTCGACTCCACCATGTGCAGACTTTTTGCATACATAAATGAAAAGATCTGGCTGATCTGAAAGTCTGGCATGTATAATCTAATAATTTTAATATAAATGTAATGCTGGTAGAAAGTATAATAAATATGAACAAGCAGGTGTAAAATGCAAATAACAGAATATATCTACCTCCCTTCAATGAAAACTAGTGGAAGTTTGCCCTGTCAATAGATTTTCCCCTAAAAGGAAACTGTTCACAGAAACCAAAAAATAGCCATGCACAAGCCCAGTTGTACATATCTCTGCCTGACAGTGATGAACTTTTTATGAGATAGTTTAAATTATATATTTAAGACATTTCCTAAAAAGGAAGAGATAGAATTGTCCACAGCAGATTAAAAGATGTGTTAAGAAACAATGAACAAACAATCCAAAGTTGGACTACACAGTATTTGCACTTAGCACACACATCTAAATATCAAAACGCTAAATCAAGTTCAGCATCAATTTATACTTTGCCTGACTTCCTAGACTTCAGTGTGGGATACAACACAGTACACAATTAGCCTGGCTTTTTAAAGAAATGTGGTTTGGAAATCTTGCTATGGGTTCATATGTGCCTGAGATCCTGAAGTACTTTTGAAAACCTTGGTCTGTTTCAGTCAGAGTTGATGGACAGGTAAATGCCTCAGTTCTGTTTGTAGCAAACTTGGTGAAAATAAGCAGCTAGGCAGCTGAGGAAGACCCTTTTAGTATGCCTAGACTTCTCCAATGCAGAAAAGACTGTATCATGAAAGAAGCCTTTTTTAGACATGAGAGAATCTACACAACAGGATTTCCCCCCGCTCCCAAAAATGTGAAAGTTCTTAAAAACCATGGTGCATTAGCAATACTGGTTTATTTGTATAAGTGTGTGTACTTATTTCTTAATATGCATGTAATGTTATAGATTGAGTTCTATTCTATACCAGAAAAAGCTGCATTACCCAGTGGGTCAACCACTCACTTATGTTCTTTTCTCAGATTTGCCCACTGGCATGATGTATCTTCCAACACGCCAAGGGCTAAATGGTTATGATTTAATGTAGTAAGGAAGCTTTCAGAATGCACCTTGCAAATGCAAGCTAACAGTGGAGAGAGGAGGGAAGTAGGACTTTTTTAAAATCCATTTTCAATTTTCAGACCTGCAAGAGCCTGACAAATGAAAAAGTGTGTAATTTATATTTTGCTTGCTGTCAAGTTACATGATACACAGCAAACAAGACACAATGGGCACACTTTTGTCTCAGTGAGATTTTCATGGTGAAGAGGCAAAGCCCACAATTCCAGCAGGGGAAAGCGCTAGGACTATGCAGACTAGTATGCTCTTGGACTTCTGGCTGTGGGGGTATGCCCTAGCAACATCCTGTCTGGGATCAGAGCAAGACCCAAGGAGACATTCATTTTCCATCCCTATGCTCAGTTTTTCAGTAGAAGGAACTGAACGTATGGGGCAGAGGGGAGCTAGGCATGCTTTAGCTATGTCTTGATGCTGTTCTGCTGAAGGATCTTAGCCTCACTGTGTACTGTGTCTCCACTGCCCAATGCCAACACAGTCTGAACAAATTAATTTCTAAGTTAAGTGGAAAAGCCTAGAGGGTTTTTAAGTTGGTGTGAAGGCACTGAGACTTAGTGAGCAATGGTACAGCCTCCTGCAGATTGTGAGACAGCTATGTGTTGGACTTGCAGAGTCATTTTTTTGTTGCATGAAGTGCAAAGTAGTCCTCTTGCTATATGACTCTCTCCCACTCTGATGAAATGATCTGGTGAAAAGATGCCACCCCACATGTGGACTACTTCCAGTTTTATTCCTTTCATTCAATAACAGTAGGAAAGGAAAATATCCTTTGATTACTCTCACATCAGGGAGCAATCCACAATATTAACAGAATAAATATTTTTCATGATGCAGCAGTAATTAAGGATGTCCGTTTCTCTTGCTTGCTTACTTTAGGAATAGTGTAAGATACACTGTGGCTACAGGATGGTTTAAGGTTACAAATACCACTAGGGTAGAGTGTCTCATGCCTCGTTTCGAACGACTTAACCAGAGAGTTATTTCATGGTGGTCTGGTCGCACCTGTTCACACTTAACTGATTCTGCACAAATTTGACCTCTGCCTGACATCTCTGCTAATGTGGAATGGCATAGAGAATATCCCTCTGTTGCTGGACACGCGTTGTATTATTTCTTGAACTGTGGTGACAGGCAGGTTATTCTAACTGCTCTCCAGACGTAAGATACTACAGTCCTTGCTTCCCAGCACAGTTCCAAAAAGACAATAATAGTTGAACAAATAAATTAGATGCCTTGCTGGTAATCCCTGAATATTAGATTTCCTGAAACCATCATTATCCCGTCTTGCCCTCTTTTCCAAGTCATGTAATTATACTGCCTTATGATTGATTATATTTCAAACTGAGAGCAAAACAGAGATTCTTTTTTCACGATATATTTTTTATATGGGAGTTTATAGAAAATGTGATTTTAAGGCATCCATCATTGAAACCTTATACAGTATGCTAAGCATACATATTTACAATACCATGTATATAGTCTAGTAAAGCACTGCAGTTCCATATAACAGTACTCCTTAGATACTCCAGCTAATGCTCTTAGGCTAAGTGCTGCCCTCCGAACAATTTACCTGCAATTTTTTTAATGTAATTTGACAGAACAGACAAAAGTTGATAGAAGCACAATGTTATCTTTCTTATTCTAGAAATGTCAGTTTCAACTGCGGAGAGATTAAATGATTTGCTCAAGTTCACGCCCATAGTACTAGACTCTGCTAGAGCCAAGAGAGCCTAGAAGATAGGTTAATGCTGTAGTCGGAGGAGTCTCTCCCTTTGTTCTTCCTATTAGCTTGATTCTGCCCTGGCAATGTTGGAGTATACTCCCTCCACTGTACCAGTCCAAGCACAGCTATCAGTGTTTTACTTCCAGTATGAGAAATGGCATTCCTCAGTGTACACATCCTTAGTATGGTTAGGATTTCCCCAATGCTGTTACAGGATATAGGGCTTACTATAGAATCCTAGTTAACATTTAACGTATTTGTGGCTTACATTCAAAAGTAATTTCACAAACCAAATGCAATGAAAGCTCTTGCAACCCTGTGGATGCAGAAAGTCAACATTTACAGTCAGCTTGTTAAGTTGCTATCTCCATCTGCATTTTTCTAGGGAGAGTAGTTTGGATAAAATAACAAGTGACGTGAAGCTTTTCTGAATTTAGAAAATACTTGATGATTAAACATAAATACATGATCCATGAACTGCAGATATGTGTATCTGCCAGGAGAGGAAATAGGAATATTATGAGTAAGTCTATTCTCACAATTTTTCCAACCCACTAGATAAAATTTACTAGAAATTAAGGTGGAGAAAAAGAGAATATATGCCCAGGAATTTTTTCTGTATTGCAGCAGAGTGCATTGTCAAAAAGGAATAGGTGGAAGTCTTGAGACTAACATTCTACAGTATCATTCAGAAACAAAAGTAATGGCTGGAATTCTGTTTCCTGTAAAGAAAATAAATATTAGAAAACAAGTAAGCTATCCATTTATTATATTGTAAAATAGATAGCAATTATCACTGTTTGGCACTCCATGTATTTAAAATATTTTCTTTTGATTCTGATACTGTCTTTAGATAGGTGTCAAAGGAGCCTGGTGTACATGTTTTCAGTTAACGTGGATTTTTGTATTCCAGTTGTCTAAATATGGTGGCAGTGAACATGGGTTTCTTAAATATTATTCTTTTTAAATATGCACCTTATCTGTAGGCAGCTAATGAGTAGCCTAGAGCTTATCTTATGCTAGAACACATAATGCATTTTTAGTCCACATGAATCACAACCAGTTGGGTGTTTAAAGACTGGGGGAGGCCTTGGTTGTAGTGCAGTGACCATAAGATGGTGGAATTACGGATCTTGAGAGGAGGGAGCCAGGCAAAAGCAAGATCACAACCCTAGATTTCAGGAGAGCAGACTAACCTGTCAGAGATCTGCCTGAAAGAATCCCATGGGATATGGTTTTAGAGAGAAGAGGGATCCAGGAGAGATGATTTATTTTCAAGATTACCACTTCCAAGTTCAAGAAAGGTCCATCCCAATGAGAAAGAAGTCAAGCAAAGGTGACAGGAGACCTGCATGGATGAAAAAGGGGCTCCTGACTAAACTCAGACAGGAAGCATACAAGAGGTGAAACTGGGTCCAGTTACCCAAGAAGAATACAAGAACACTGTCAAACTGTGCACGGGAAAGGTCAGGAAAGCCAAATCCCATTGAACTGAATGTGAGGTGATGGTGAGAGATCTGAAAGGCAACAAGATAGGCTTGTGCAAGTACATCGGCAGCAATAGGGAGCACAGCAGAGAAAATGAGTGCTCACTGCTGAAAGGGGACTTGGTAACAAAGGTTGCAGAAAGGGCTAATGTATTTGATGCCTCCTTTACCACAGTTTTTACTGGTAAGACTGGCCTTCAGGCATCCCAGGTTCCCAAGACCAGTGGGAGAGTCTAGAGCAAGGAAGACTTATCCTGGATGGAGGAGGATCAGATTAGGGAATATTTAAACATAATGAACATATAGAAATCCATTGGGCCTGATGGCATGCAACCACAAGTGCCAGTGTTATTGTAAGGGCATCCTTGATAATCTTTGAAAGATCATGGTAATCAGGAGAGGTTCCTATGGACTAGAAGAAAGCAAAAGTCATTTTTATCTTCAAGAAAGAAAAGAAGGATCTTGTAAGCCCCATCACAATCCCTGGGAAGGTGATAGAGCAAATAATCCTTTAAACCATTTTAAAACAAATGAAGGAGAAGAAGGTGATTGGGAGTAGTCAGTTCATTCGCACGTACAAAGGGGAAATTATGCTTCATCAACCCAACAGCCTTCTATGTCCAGCACTCTTCCCTGGGCTCTCACTCTTAGGTAACAGGATGTTGGCTAGGTGGAGTCTGATGTGACCCAGTACAGCTATTCTTATGTTCCTATGACACTGATCTGTGTCTTTTTATACCTAGAAAAGCACCTCTTCCACCAAGATGAGGCAGAAAGTCAAGCTAAATATTCCCTCGTGAAGCTGTGTTTATAGACACCATGAAAGCTCAGTGGAGATATCTGTTATCCCGAGAAATACTTGTCACAGTTACTCTACTACCTAAGACTGTAGTTCGGATTTATAACCCTCAAGTCATTTGCTGAAATTTGACACATGACTATTTATCATTTGTTGGGCCAGGTGTAAGGACTGAGCCTGGCCTAACCTAACTTTACTGTGTTTCCATGACTGTGTCTCATTTGCTTTTAAAATTCTGCCACAGGATGCAAGCAACATAAGCCTGGGAAGAGGAAGATGGGGTGACAACGTTCTCACCATGTAAAGTTGTTGGATGTGGGGAGCTTCTTTGCACCAGGTGGAAACCTAGTGTCGGTCAGACCGTGAAAAACACAACTGACTTTCTTACCTTCCCCTTGCATCATCCAAACTTTATTTGGCCTTGCTATGCTGGGTCCAGCACCTTCTCTGCTAGGCTTGCATCTGGGTTAGTTATACTTGTCCTAGCAAACAGCTGCTTCTGATTGTGGTCATGACTGACATTCTCAAAAAGGCAGCCATCTGAAGTGTTCCTTCTGTCACTAATCCTAGCAGGAATTAAGAGACTTTTGAGCTGATATACTTTCTAGGAGTCAAGTCCTCCTATGTTTTTCTGAAACTTGGCCTCAGCCTATTCTTGTTGCTTGTTGAGAATTTGCTACACAAATTAGAGAATGTCCGTCAGCCCTAACCCTGATAACTAGCTTCCTTGTTAATACCAATAAATGAAAAAAAAAAGACTATGAAATAAAATCATCCTTAAACGAGGTATTGTTTATGACTCTCTTCAGATTATTTTTTTTTTAATATTTTCTGCCCTTTTCTGTCATGTTCACATACCATACAGTTATTTACGCCCATTTGCCAGCAAATCCAGATGGTTCTGTCCTGTATACACTTTGTAATGGTATGGGTAAACAGGTGAAATGAAATGGATACCTTCAGTACATTAAAGTTTGAAGAGTGTGAATTTAAAAAAATATCAATGATGAGCAATTTTTATTAACATAATGCAGCTTTGTGAGGAGGGAAGTAAGGTTGCTGTGTAATTCATTGGTTACTTTATGTACCTATACAAGGGACTTTGAAAAGAAACCATGTGTTTGGACTAACTGTGTGTCGGCATCAAACCCCTGTCTCCGGGTTTATGCTAGCCTCCTTGTCCAGCTGTTTTCCATCTGCAAGTTGTGATCCAGCTTGGAGGTTTGCTTTGCTTTTCAGTTTCCTCTAACACCTTGGATTTGGTCCTTGTTCAAAAAAGATAGATTAATGTAGGGTTGTGCACTTTGCAGCATTTGACCTCATCTTTACCTCCCACTGACATCCTCAGCACAATGCTGATTGCCTCAGTTAGGTTGGCAGGGGAACTGGGACAGGGCTTCAAGTGTTCTTGAACTGGATGATTATTGGACATTCTGGTATGTTTTTGTATTGTGCATAGTGCAGCTTGTAGGATTATACAGGTGAGGAACTTAGCCTATGCTTTACAGCTTCTGCTCTTTTCTCTAGCACATTTAGATTACATCTTTATGTCTTCACTGTACTTCTTTGGTTAGTAGAAGAGATGGGGAAGTGTCTTCTGGCATACTGGAAGAGATATGAAGCATCTGTGAACCTTTCTGGACAGTTGTACAGTTAGCATACTTTTCCCTGTGGCCACAGGAAATTGATGTGATATCCAAGGCAACTCCTTCCAGTCCTCTGTTCCAAGGCCAACTTGCAACAGTATCTTGGTTTTGAGGAAATTGCTATGTAACTCCCCCTTGGAAAGTTTAACTTCCATTAAGAATATTATCAAGGCTTCAGGAAGGCAGAACTTCTCACAAACCAGAAATTCAAGGTTTTGATCTCACAAGCTATATTGTGACATCTGAGATGACAGATCAGATTACACAAGACAGTATTTTACAGAAGATCATGTCAGAACAGAAGCTGAGCACATTTCAACTTTGCATCTCCTAGGTCTTTACATGTAAGACTGAGCAGATCTGAACAATTCGGGGATCCAGCTTCTGAGGGAAGCAACAAGAAGGCTTTAAAGAAAGATGAAATCTACTTTGCCATCAGAAAAGTTGTGTTCTTGACTTGAGCAAAGGTTCTCCTGCACAACACAGTAGTTCTTTTTGCCTGGAGTGATGGTTATTTTAGTTCAGACCACTCTCCCTCATCACAAGACTGAAGGATTTATTAATTTAGGAGAGCAATCACACAGAAAGCATAATACAGACCAAACACTCCTGCAATAGTAAGACATTTTTCAGCAGACTAAGACAGGAGGAAATAAAGTATAAAACATGACAAAGCAAAACTAAAACAATTGCAATAGCTGCTGTAAGAATCTGTTTCTGCTTTCTAGAGACTACTTATTTGAGAAGTCTGGAAGATAATTTCTCATTCAGCAAATACTTGTAATGTTCTAATCGTGGTATTAAGCTTGTCTACACAGAAAATGTCTAATTCTCCATTTCACCCAAACTTCCCCTATGCTAACAACTGTCAGATTTTTCCAAGGAAAATTTTGGCTTAAGTTCTCATTAGGTTCTAAATCCCCAGGTCCCATAAGAAATTTGTGGCCAAGCAGAGCCTTGAACCTGCTTTTTAAAACACAAAAAGCAATGTAGTCACAGAACCACTATTCTTCTTGGATCACGATTGCACTGGAAATTTGATCCAGGCTTATACATAGAGAAGATGAAGGCAATTAAGCATTATCTTAAAAATAAACACAGTTCTTGGCCATTCTACATCTCAGTTCCTCATTTATAGGAATAATATGGGAGACTGTAGCTACATGTCTCATTAATGTACAATAATATAAGTGCTTAACTGGAAATAGGGGTAATGACTGTGTTCCTAAAGCACATTGAAGGAATGGAATTAGTTGGCATTTATCCTTAAAGTTTCCAGGGAGTCAATATAGTATATATTAAATCATCCATGACATAACCACATTTATCTGTATCTTCCTATCAGAACATTATCTAATGAAGAACAGCCTACAAATTGTGTCAGGATTTTACCTAAAGACTTCAGTGAAAGCAGCTGGAACCTTGCCATTAACTTCACTAGAACCAAAGTATTACTTTCTTATCTCCAGTTACTTAAAATCAGTGTATGTCCCAGAGGGTTGTACCTGCTTGGAGTTTGCCCTTAAAACCTCAGGAAATAAACTGAATTGGAAAAGTCAACTGAATTAAGATAGTAGAATTGATCTGTCCCTTAGTTTCATATTTCTGCAACTCTACTGCAGTCTGTTTCATCACAGCAGAAAACAAAACCTTGTGTTTTGGTGTGGCTATGTACTGAATCACAAAGGCATAGCAATTTAAAGTTGGGTTTTTTTATTGTATTGCAAAAGGTATCTATGCACTCCATGTAGGTACTGTATTAAAGGATCCACATTTCCCAAAACATTGGCTGTTGCAGCACACATCACAAGCATTGTGAATAACCAGTGCCTTCTTCAAAAATTAAAATAATCAGTTGCAAGTTTAAGCATGTGTGGCAATAAATGAAGGAAAAAAGTAGTATCAATACATAACTCTTTTCAAACGCACAAACATACAATTTTCAGAAAAGCACCAATAATGCCAAGCAACTATTTTGATGAGATACTGTATGTGTAGGCTCTGCAGTAAAAAGCCAATATGCACACAAAAAATATATTTCAACTTTTAAAATAATTTAACCATAATATCCTGCATGTGTCACCTGTTTACAACATATCATTTCATATACAATGTCAGGCCCAAGCCTCAACTTGCATAAATTTGTGCATATTCATTTAAAGCAGCTGAGACTCTGGACCAGGTATTCAAGCTGAAAAAGCCTTCAAATTGTTCACATCTGAATACAAAGTGGTAGCATAAGACCGAGAACATAGTTACAGTGAAGGTATAAGAGAAATGGTACTATGGAAAATGAAGAAAAACACTATCAAACTCTCAAACACAAGGTTCTAGAAAGAGGCCTACATGTAAAGTGATGTTGGAATAATTTATAAGAGTGAATAATTAATATCAGTCTCCTTTCTGACACTTAGAAATTCTCATATATCCAGAAGCCCGCAGAAGTGAACTAACCAAATGTCACAATCAGTATCATCCTCAAACTCAGTTTCTTAAGTTTCTGATCATTAATACTGGTACTTAAAAACATTTTATATTTGCTGAAAACAGTTATTAAAATTTACCTTCCTGCTATGAGAATTTAGTGTAATAAAAATCCTGAAAAACAATAGATAAAAAAATAGTATTTTAAGAATATTTTTAGAAAACCCAAACAACTGCAAATACAGCTGACTTAAGTGTCTCTACTTTTGAACTATGTTTTTGTTTGTTTTTGTTTAAGTGAAGCAAGGGAGTACCAGTTCTAAGATTTATTCTTGTCCATTACATTGAGGACCTCATCCAAAAGTGAAGGTCCCAAGTCAAGTTGTAATGAGAGAAGAGAGCCTGTAAGATCTGAAAGGGATTCTTCTGACTTAGTCTTTGTCTTGGTTAGTTCACATGAAAGTTGACTGTCATCAAATAAATCAACTGTTTGCCAATCAGTGCATCGTTCAGAAAAGCTGGATGAGTGACTGTCTCTACCATTAGTAGAAAGCGAAGAACCATTTTGCTCCCATATGTCATCTTTGTATGTTTCTCCATCCTCCATCTGTTTACTTATCTCCTGCAATTTTTCTTCTATTACTGGCTCACAGCTAAGTCTAGGATTTCTTGATGACCTGATGGATTCTTGCTTTGAATTAAATGTCACTGGTGACAATAAGGGCAACGTAAGGGCTTGAGAACCCCCAATGGCAGGAAGGGAAATAGCATTTTTGAGCACTGGTGATGGAGTTTCTGTAAACATGGATTCAGAAGTGCTGTTTGCCCTTAAGAATTCATTGTGGCCACCACACTGGCTAACTCTGGTTTCTCCTTCATTTCCAGGCAGTAGCTCATATTTGCCCTGCAAAAAGGAGATGTCTCCAAAAACATCATGTTGTCCCTCTTTTCCAATGTGTATAGTGTGACGAAAATCTCCAAGTGGTGGACTGATCATATCAGGAGACAAGATATCCCTTAGTTTGAATTTCTTCCCTTTCTTATTGTTAGCAGCTTTCAAGTAGATAGGGGTCTTGGCTGGCATCTTGCTTGTAGTTTCTGAGAGAGGAAGTTATTAAAAAAAAAAAAAAAAGGGGGAGGGAGAAGCCTCTTATAAAGTCAATTATTCTCAGGAAACCTTCAGTGTTATGAATGTTACATCATCACCTTGAACCTCTTGCACATGAGTTCCCTTTCTTCTGATGCAGAGAACTGTGGGGTATATAGAGGTGAATGAATCCCACTGCAGGTCTTTCCAAGGTGGAGCACAATTTTCAGGTCAGTTAGCAACCAAATGCCCTGCTACTTCCAGAACTTGAGAAAACCTGCATGGGATACAAAATTAGGTTATCGTTAATTTATTTTTCATGGTTCATTCAGTCTTGTTTTTTTTTTTAAAAAACAAAAACCAAAAAAAAAAACAAAAAACAAAACAAAACAAAAAAGAAATGGTACTGATAGTTCCAGTCTGCAGATTAGCTTTATGATGTTGCTTCCCTTCATTAGGCAGGATAAAAGAGTTTAGATTAACAAGAGCTAGCTAACTTTTCTCTGACTTCATGGCTTTTTTTGAAGTCAGAGTTCCTTAGACATGGTTGCTGAGCACAATTCATTTGATAAATATCACTATCTCAATCTTTCTTCTCCTTATTCTGGCACTCAAAATGGTGGCCCTTGAGAGCACATGCAGAAACACATTTATAACAGTGCTTCCCGGTGACAGGATGAGGGGCAACGGGCACAAACTGGAACACAGGAGGTTCCATTTAAATATAAGGAAGAACTTTTTTTTCAGTGAGGGTGACAGAGCACTGGCACAGGCTGCCCAGAGAGTTGTGGAGTCTCCTTCTCTGGAGATTTTCAAGACTCACCTGGATGCAGTCCTGAGTGATGTGCTCTAGGGGATCCTGCTTTTAAGCAGGGGAGTTGGACTAGATGATCTCTAGAGGTCCCTTCCAACTCTGAAAATTCTGTGATTCCATGAACTCTCACCAACTGTCACCAATTACATTTCTTTTAAATGTGCCTTTATCCTAAAAAGGATAGTTTTAGGTACTTGAAAAAAGTCGTAGTCCAGGTGTTTACAATTAGAAAGAAACATCCAAATCCAGGTATTTTAGAAGAGACTTATTCTTGTGACTACAATCTTAGACTACACAAATTCTTCAGAGCAATTAGTTATAGATTGTAGCACATGAATTATGTGGGCCATGAGGCCACAGTGACTCAGAGTTGCTCTGTGCAACCAAATGCAACAGTGTTTGCAAACCAAATCTTCCTATTAAAATGTGGTCTCTGAAAAGCCTGATAAAGCAGTCCACAAGGACTAAGAGGATACTGGGTCAAGAAGTTATGGAAAAACACTCCTCATTAACACTTTAATGGTATATATCTTCCTTACAGTACTGATTATGGAAAATGTTAACTTAAGCAATTGTGTACAGATGAGTGTATTTGCAGTAGAAAATATATACAGCTAGCAAAAGGAGGCTAATATAGTTTAGAGTTAAAAAAACTAACCAGCAAGGATAAAAGTTTGGAGCTGCTAACATGCTTAGTAAGATAAGGGAAGAACTGAGAGACTCGTCCTTGAAAGAGAGAGCAGCCAGGCCTGAGTGATCAAAAGGTGTTGGTTAAGGGGCCCCAAAGACAACACTCCCTCAGGAAGGAGGGACTGATAAGAACCACAGTGCTAATTAAGGGGTCCTGGAAACCAGAACAGACCAGTCTGGAGGGATGAAGTAAGCAAAGGTAAAAAGGACACCGTGAGGAAGACTCGGAGCCTTCCTCCTGAAGACCCCCGAGGACGACCACCAGGATGCACCACGCAGGCGCAACCGGGCGGAGCCAGAGGTGTGGAATATTATAATGACTCTCCTCCCTGAGACCCTCCCAATGATGTAATCCTCATTCCCACCTGATGTAAACTTATGAATATGCAACACTTTAGGCTGTAAAAAGAGCACACTCCTGGCTCCAGGTGGGCTCGTTAGGAGGAGCGATCCCCCGAGTCCCCGGATCCGCAATAAACGAATACCTGCTGCTAAAGATCCTCATCATCTTTACAGTTATTTTCAAGACGCAGTTTTTGCGCTAATCAGCTGGCGACCCAGGTGGGACTCTCCGTCACCTCGCACGGCTCCAGGTAAGGTGACCTACCTGCCGCGGCCCGGGATTTCCTGGGGGAGCTCCCTTGCTTGAATCCCTCTGCGAGGGCGGACAAGGACCATTTGCTCCAAAACAAGAAGGTATTCGTCCTGTGATAAATGTAAAGCGCTATAAATAACGTGGGGTTTGAGTCCCCACACAAGACCTCGAGGCCAGGGTTAGAGTCCCTGCAAAGATTATTCTGCTAGCAGACTAGGGGTTCGAGTCCCCAACCGGTGAACTGACGTCAGAAAGAGGTTCGAGTCCCCAACCGGTGAACTGGCGTCACAAAGGGGTTCGAGTCCCCAACTGGTGAACTGGCGTCACAAAGGGGTTCGAGTCCCCAACCGGTGAACTGGCGTCACAAAGGGGTTCGAGTCCCCAACCGGTGAACTGACGTCAGAAAGGGGTTCGAGTCCCCAACCGGTGAACTGGTGTCACAAAGGGGTTCGAGTCCCCAGGAAAAGTAATTTGACCGGTGTAGAGGTGTTTTTGTGGGTTTGTGTGTTTTATTGAGAGTGTGATGTGTGCTTGAGACGTACCACGGTACGAAGCGAGTGAGGAGCTCTATCCGCGGTTCCGTTCTCGGGCGACTGAGACGGCCAGAGAAAAGCGAAGCGAAAGGCAGAGTGATTGATGACAACTTATAAAAAGTTTGTAACTATTTGTTCAAGTTGTGCACCAAGCTGTAAGGCCTGGACATTGTGTAATTGCAAAGTGTAATCAGAGGTGGTATTGTGTTTCCTGGTGTCGAGATTGTAGAAAGGAAGAATTACACACTAGGGCACAGGCATTAAGATTTTTAGCTCTTACAGGGTGCAAGGAGGAAAGTAGTAACTGATTAAAGGAACTGTGGCGAGAGGCAAGGAAAGAGAAACGGCAAGGCAGAGTGTGTGTGTGTGTGGGGGGGCACCAATCCCCCGGGTGTGGACCGTAAAAGAGCAAGCTTGGAATAGTACGTTAGAGGAGTGCAAGAGGAGGTTTAAGGAGATAAGGGGTAAGAATGGGTTCATCAGCCAGTAAAGAGGTACCCCGAAAGACCCCCTTGGGATGTGTATTAGCCCACTGGAAAGAATTAGGAGGAATCCCTGGGGGTACCTTAGTAAAAAGAGATTTAATCAAATATTGCAATCAGTGGTGGCCCTTATACAAATTAGGTGGTAAAGAAAAGTGGCCAGAAAATGGCACTTTGAATTGTAATACTCTTTTGCAACTCGTGTTGTTTTTGAAAAGAGAGGAAAGATGGGGTGAGACGGCTTATGCAGATCTGTTTGTTTGTTTGTTTTTTCTCTTAGAAATAAGACAGAATGGCAAAAAAAGTGTGGGATTAATTTGGCTCCACAGGATACTTTAATTTTAACATTAGAAAAGGAGGCTAAGAAAGAAGGTAGACTTAAAAGATGCTGCTCAGCTTGTAGCATAGGACAAAAGTGTTTGAAACTTGAGCTCAGCCTGTTACCATTGCAGCGGTGCAAAAGGGGGGGGGCGTGCTCCGAGTGCAGGAAAGCGCCTGGGATGAAATCAGTGTGCTGTTTGCAAAGGCACAGGTCACTGGAAAAGAAACTGTCCGTCTGCAGGAAATGTTAGCTCGGCAACAGAGATAGCAGGCCAAGGGTCCCCTCAGAACCAACTAGCACTGGACTGACGGGGACCGGCTGGCTCTCCCCTAGCGGACCTGCTGGTTACACTGGAGCTAGGAGAAAGAAAACAGGGAGAATTTTTAGTAGATACCGGAGCCACGTACTCAGTTTTGAACCAGACTCTGACCCCGATAGGGAAGGAATTTGTTTGTGTAGCAGGCACAACTGGTGCCAAGGAAAAGGCATTTTTCTTACAGCCATTGACATTTAAATTGGGAAAGATAATAGGAACACATCAGTTTTTGTATTTACCGAATTCACCTAAAGACTTATTAGGAAGAGATCTGTTAACCTTACTAGAAGCCAAGATTGAATTTGGCAGTGGGGGAATGACTGTGAAAATACCCGAAGAAAAACTGATATTAGCTTTAAGCATCCTAAATATCACACCACAGTTAGCAATTGGAAATGATCCAGAAATAGAGAAAAGAATTTTTGATCAAGTATTCCACATGGTATGGGAAACTGAGACCCCTGGAAGATCCAAAAGGGCAACCCCTATAAAAATTGAATTGAAAGATGATGCTCATCCAGTATGTCACAAACAATATCCACTAAGATTGGAGGATAGAAAAGGGATTAAACCAATTATAACCAAATTTTTAGATCAGGGACTACTGGTAGAATGCAGATCACAATACAACGCTCCTATACTACCAGTTAAGAAGCCAAATGGTAGCTACCGATTGGTGCAAGATCTTAGGGCAGTAAATCGGATCACTAAAACTTTATACCCAGTGGTGGCTAACCCTTACACATTGTTAACGAAACTTCAATCTGAGTGGGGATGGTTTACTGTCCTGGATCTAAAGGATGCCTTCTTTTGCCTGCCTCTAGCAGAAAAAAGCCGAAGGATTTTTGCTTTTGAGTGGGAGAATCCGAGCACAGGCCGAAAAAGTCAGTTGACTTGGACTGTTTTACCCCAAGGATTTAAGAACAGCCCCACTATATTTGGGGATCAATTAGCTAAAGAACTGGAAGAATGGCAGGCCCCAGAAGGTGAAGGAACACTACTCCAATATGTGGGTGATTTATTAATAGCTACCAGGACCAAAGAACAATGTGAGACATGGACTGTTAGCCTCCTAAACTTTTTGGGATTGGGAGGATATAAGGTCTCTAAGGCCAAGGCACAATTGGTCAAGCAAAGGGTAATGTACCTGGGATATGAAATGTCTGGAGGAGAAAGAGCCTTAGGGAGCACCCGAAAAGAGGCTATCTGTCAATCACCAAAACCCAAGACAGTACGAGAATTAATGCAAGCTCCAGCTCTCGGAATACCAGATGTGACTAAACCCTTTCTGTTGTTTTCATATGAGAGACAAGGCCTTGCTCTTGGAGTGTTGGCTCAGGAAGTGGGACCATATAAACGACCTGTGGCATACTTCTCTAAACAATTGGATACTTATCTGCTGTACTGGAAAAAAAAGGATCCCACTGGCTGTCACCACAATGGTTCCTGAAATATCAAGCAACCCTTGCTGAAGTCGATGATGTAGAAATCAAGGTTACTAATATCTTGAACCCAGCAGCCTTTTTACAGGGAAAGACAGATGAAAATCCTGTAACCCATGACTGTTTGGAGACCATAGAGGTGGTCTACTCCAGCAGACCAGACCTGAAAGAAGAACCTATTCCTGAGGGTGAGCACTGGTTTACTGATGGTAGCAGTTACATCAGTCAAGGTAAGCGCATTGCGGGATACGCAGTTACCACAGACACCAATATTGTAGAAGCCTTACCTTTGCCCAGTGGGACATCAGCTCAGAAAGCTGAAATTATAGCACTTACCAGAGCACTGACACTTGCCCAAGGTAAGGCAATAAATATTTGGACTGATTCTAAGTATGCATATGGTGTTGTGCATGCTCATGGGGCTATATGGAAGGAAAGGGGACTGCTAAGCACACAAAAGAAAGAAATTAAGAATGCTGAAGAAATACTACAATTACTGGATGCTATTAGGCTGCCGTCTAGCGTCGCCATTATGCACTGCAAAGGACATTCTAAGGGTGACACTTTGCCTGAGCGAGGAAACGCATTGGCTGATAAAGCTGCCAAGGAAGCAGCACTTCAGGAAGTCCAGGAGTTAGGTTTAATACCCACTCACATTGAACCTAGGGGAGCACCACAATATGCACCACAAGACTGGGAATGGATCAAAAGAAAGATGGCCCTTGTAGGATCAGACGGATGGGCCAGACATAAGGGACGATTGGTAATCCCCTTAAGAATAGCTAAAGCATTTATAAAAGAGGAACATGATAAGAGTCATCGGGGATCAGAGGCATTGTATGTCTATTTGAAACAGAAAATAGCTATAACAGGATTGAAACAATTGATAAGGGATGCTGCAGCACACTGTGAGATCTGTCTAAGGAATGATCTCCTAAACCAGCTCAGCCAGTGGAGCAGGGAACAATACCTAAGGGAACATATCCAGGAGATACATGGCAGATAGATTTTACAGAACTACCTAGACGGGGTGGATATCGATATTTGCTAGTACTTACAGATACCTTTTCTAGATGGCCTGAGGCATTCCCCTGTAGGAGCAACAAATCACGTGAAGTAACTAAGGCACTGTTGCAAGAAATAATACCTAGATTTGGAATACCCAGAACATTATCATCTGACAGGGGACCACATTTTACAGCACAGGTAGTACAGGAAGTAGTTAAAATTTTGGGAATTCATTGGCAATTGCATACCCCCTATCGGCCTCAAGCAAGTGGACAAGTAGAGAAGATGAACCACTTAATTAAGACACAAATTTCTAAAATCTGTCAGGAGACCAATTTATATTGGTATCAAGCATTACCTTTAGCCCTTTTAAGGATAAGAGTCAAACCATGATTAAAAGAGAAATTGAGCCCATTTGAAATCTTGTATGGAAGACCATACGGGGCAAACGTGGTTCACAGCGAGAACTTGGCTCAGGTAGGACAAGGATACTTAAGAACTTATTTGCAGCAGCTTAATACTAAACTTAAACAGAATGCCAAGGTTGTTGCACAGAATCAACCACAACCTTTGAACCACCCTGTACATAATATTGAATCTGGCGATTGGGTATTTGTGAAATCCCTTACAGGTGATCCACTGGGAGAAAAATGGGATGGACCTTTCCAGGTACTCTTAACAACTTTCACGGCTGTTCGAGTCAAGGAGAAGCCCACCTGGATTCACTACTCCCGTATTAAGAAATCTCCAAAGCCTGGATGGACTGTCACTACATTTGAAGAGAACCCTTTGTGCTTAAAAATACAGCGGACCTAAAATGGTTTGATTATAAGAACTGTGATTCTTTGTATACTATGTTGTTACATTTTTGCTTTTGATGTAAATAGATACATGGCTTTGCTTGAAGCAGTTACCAACTACACTAAGTTACATGGTTGTTGGCTATGCGGAGAAGTGCAACAATGGGAATCCCCATTAGTGGGAGTACCTAGTAGCAACTGGACAGACATAAACCCATATGTACTGTTAAATTCCTCTTCTGGATGTAAAGAACATCCTTGGGAGAGCCAAGGTATCGACTAGAGTTAGTAAATCAGCACCAGTTCCTCATTCTTAAGCAATCTCAGAATAGATGTATTTTTCTCCTGGACATTTTTGTACTTTCCCCTATTCACTCCATGGAACAACAGAGCATCACAGGCCACTCCTCCTCACCAGAATACTCAGCCCCAAATCCTTCACACTCCATCCATCACCATTCTCACTTCATGAAGAAGCTTGTAATTTTTGCACAGGAAGACTGTTCTATGCAATAACTGAAGAGAAGCTGCCTATAACAAGGGCTACTTTTGCTGCCTTTTATCTATGCCCCAGCAGATATTTTCCTTCATCAAATTAAGCCCAGTAAGAATCACCAGTTTTAAAACTTGGTACTGTATGGCTCTACAGCCACTATCAAGAAGTATTTAAGCATTTTGACAGATTCTTCAATCTGAGTAATTAATCATTTCCTACAGTGGGGTGCTTAACTATGCATCACAGGGAGAGCTGGGGATCTAGCCAGGTTAGTATTCTGAAGGTTTTTCATTTGCACTAGATATCTACTGCACTTCAGGTATCATTGGATACAAACAGATGAATACTGTCAGCTCAGTGTTCTATAAGTCATGGGGACATTTTATACTTTTAAACTCAATTTTGAAAATATATTTGATTGCATCAGTTAAAAGCACTTTAAAGCGGCACGCGGAGCAGAGAGCGGCGGCTGTGGGAGCGGTGGGGCGGCTGCGGCGAGTGCTGTTCGCTTTTGCTGTTCGCTTTTGCTGAGGCTTTGAGAAAGAGCCGGGCTTCCTGGAGACGGTGAAGCCGGGATAGAGCAAGGAAACCCGAGTCTGAGCGGGAATCCTGAGAAAAATTCAAGAGATACCGAAAGGCTGACGTGGCAGGGGGCGTGACTGAGAGCCGCGGCAAACTTTAAAAGCGGCCACCTCGGCAGCTCCCCTCAGAGCAGGCGGCACGCGGAGCAGAGAGCGGTGGCTGTCTCCTGAGAGGCAAGCGCGAGGAGAACAGCGTGAGGAGAGGATTAGCTAGATAGACCTAAGACCGCATTGAACATGGTTGCAACGCGCCCAAAAACCCTTGGGAAAAAGAATATGGGGACTCAGACAGATCCCCCGACCAGACATGCGGCCGTGCGTGAGGTGCGAGCAGATAAATGATCTGCTCGGGCAGGTGGTTGAACTGATGGAGGAGGTAGAAAGACTTAGAAGTATTAGAGATTGTGAAAGAGAAATAGATTGGTGGAGCTTCACCCTGAAGCAAGGGCAGTCAGAAAAGGGTGGGCAAGTGATGGATCCCCTCCCCTCCTGTCATCAGACAGAAGCAGAGGGTTCAGGAGACGGGGAGGAATGGAGGGTGGTCCGTCCGTGGAGAGGCAAGCAAAAACCCTCCCAACCCCCTTCACCCTCCCAGTTGCCCTTGAGCAACAGGTACCACGCCTTGGAACTTCAGGGAGAAGTAAATGAAGTTGGAGGGGTAGATCAGTCCCCTGAATCACCTAAGGCTTGTCAGTCATCCCGACGCCTCAGGACTTCTTCAATTAAGAAGAAAAGGAGGGTAATTGTGGTGGGTGACTCCCTTCTGAGGGGAACAGAAGGGCTCGTCTGTCGACCGGACCCATCCCACAGGGAAGTCTGCTGCCTCCCTGGGGTTCGGATTAGAGACATTAAAAGGAAACTCCCCAATCTTGTAAAGCCCTCCGATTACTACCCACTGCTGGTTTTTCAGGTTGACAGGGACGAAATTACTACAAGAAGTGTAAGGGCTATGAAGAGTGACTTCAGGGCCCTGGGACGGCTGGTTAAGGGGTCTGGAGTGCAAGTAGTGTTTGCCTCCATACCTCCTGCAAGAATGGGTGAAGAGATAAGCAGGAAGAGTTCACAGATAAATGAATGGCTACGTAACTGGTGTCAAAGGCAGGGCTTTGGGTTCTTTGATCATGGGCTGCTATATGAGACACCTGGCCTGGTGACAGGTGGAATGCATTTGTCCCAGAGGGGGAGAAGGCTTTTGGGGCAGGAGTTAGCAGGGCTCATTGAGAGGGCTTTAAACTAGATGGGAAGGGGGGACAACTGAGTCTGTTTGGGACAAGCCCAAGAGCAATATGCTAGGGCCTGAAGGAAGGTGGTCTAGGGAGGATTTTCGATCATTGAAGAGAAGGGATAGATGTTTAGGCCCTGACCACGAGGCCTCCTGCCTCCCAGGGGTCCCACCAGTGCGCTCTGCTTGCTACCTGAAATGTCTGTACACCAATGCACGCAGTATGGGGAATAAACAGGAGGAGTTAGAGGTCTGTGTGCGGTCTAAAGGTTATGACCTGGTGGCAATTACAGAGACATGGTGGGACAGCTCACATGACTGGAATGCGGTCATGGATGGCTATGTCATTTTTAGGAAAGATCGGTCAGTGAAGCGAGGTGATGGAGTTGCTCTTTATGTGAGGGAGCAACTAGAATGTATAGAGTTTTCTCCAGGGGCTGATGAGGGGCAAGTTGAAAGTCTGTGGGTAAGAATTAAGGGGCAGGCAGGCAGGGGCGATACAGTTGTGGGGGTCTATTACAGACCTCCTGATCAGGACGAGGGAGTTGATGAGGCTTTCTATAGGCAGCTGAAAGCAGCCTCACAACTACAGGCCTTGGTCCTCATGGGGGATTTTAACTACCCTGATATCTGCTGGGAGACTTACACAGCCAGCCATTCACAGTCTAGGAGGTTCCTCCAGTGCATTGATGATAACTACTTAATGCAAATGGTGGATAAGCCGACTAGGAGAGGAGCGCTGCTGGATCTTGTACTCACCAACGAGGGTCTTGTTGAAGCAGTGATGGTCGACGGCAGCCTTGGCTGCAGTGATCATGAGATGGTGGAGTTCAGGATCTTGTGTGGGAGGAATAGAGTACCAAGCAAGACCAGAACCCTGGACTTCCGCAGGGCCAACTTTAGCCTCCTTAATCAATTGTTAAGGGAAGTCCCATGGGACAGGGTGCTAGATGGTAAAGGGGCTCAAGATAGTTGGTCAACATTCAAGGACCACTTCTTGCAAGCTCAGGATCAGAGCGTCCCAATGGGTATGAAATCAAGTAAGGGAGCTAGGAGACCAGCATGGTTAAACAAGGAACTGCTGGGCAAACTTAGGTGGAAAAAAAGAATTTATGGATCATGGAAAGAGGGGCTGGTCACTTGGGAGGAATATAGGACAGTTGTCAGAGGATGTAGAAAGGCAATTAGGAAAGCCAAGGCCTCCTTAGAACTTAACCTTGCAAGCCAGGTCAAGGACAATAGAAAGGGCTTTTTCAAATACATAGCTAATAAAACAAACACTAGAGGCAATATAGGCCCACTGATGAATGAGGGGGGTGCCCTAGAGACAGAGGATATAAAGAAGGCAGAGGTGCTGAATGCCTTCTTTGCCTCTGTCTTTACTCCTGCTGGCTTTCCCTAGGAGCCCCTGATCCCTGTAGCCCCGGAAGAAGTCAGGATAAAGGAGGAGTTTGCCTTGGTAGATGAGGATTGGGTTAGGGATCAGTTGAGCAATCTGGATATCCATAAATCAATGGGACCAGATGGAATGCACCCAAGGGTGCTGAGGGAGCTGGCAGAGGTCATTGCTAGGCCACTCTCCATCATCTTTGGTAAGTCATGGAGAACAGGAGAGGTGCCTGAGGACTGGAGGATAGCAAATGTCACTCCAATCTATAAGAAGGGCAAGAAGGAGGACCCGGGTAACTATAGACCGGTCAGCCTCACCTCCATCCCTGGAAAGGTGATGGAACAGCTTGTTCTTGGCACTATCTCTGGGCACATCAAGGATGAGGGGGTCATTAAGAGCAGTCAACATGGTTTTACCAAGGGTAAGTCATGTTTGACCAACCTTATTGCCTTCTATGAGGAAATAACTAGGTGGATAGATGATGGTAGAGCGGTAGATGTGGTTTATCTTGATTTCAGTAAAGCATTTGACACTGTCTCCCACAGCATCCTCGTAGATAAGCTGATAAAGTATGGGTTTAGTGATCAGGTAGTGAGGTGGATTATGAACTGGCTGAAGGGAAGAAGCCAGAGAGTTGTGGTCAATGGGACGGAGTCTAGTTGGAGGCCTGTGACTAGTGGAGTCCCTCAGGGGTCGGTACTGGGACCGGTGTTGTTTAATATCTTCATCAACGACTTGGATGAGGGTACAGAATGTATCCTCAGCAAGTTTGCTGATGACACCAAACTAGGAGGAATGGCTGACACACCAGAGGGTTGTGCTGCCATTCAACGAGACCTTGATAGGCTGGAGAGTTGGGCGGGAAAAAACTTAATGAATTTCAACAAGGGCAAGTGTAGAGTTTTGCATCTGGGGAAGAACAACCCCATGTACCAGTACAGGTTGGGAGCTGACCTGCTGGAGAGCAGTGTAGGGGAAAGGGACCTGGGGGTCCTGGTGGACAGCAGGATGACCATGAGCCAGCAGTGTGCCCTTGTGGCCAAGAAGGCCAATGGCATCCTGGGGTGTATTAGAAAGGGAGTGGTTAGTAGGTCAAGAGAGGTTCTCCTTCCCCTCTATTCTGCCTTGGTGAGGCCACATCTGGAGTATTGTGTCCAGTTCTGGGCCCCCCAGTTCAAGAAGGACAGGGAACTGCTCGAGAGAGTCCAGCGTAGAGCCACAAAGATGATTAAGGGAGTGGAACATCTCCCTTATGAGGAAAGGCTGAGGGAGCTGGGTCTCTTTAGCTTGGAGAAGAGGAGACTGAGGGGTGACCTTATTAATGTTTATAAATATGTCAAGGGTGAGTGTCATGAGGATGGAGCCAGGCTCTTCTCAGTGACATCCAATGATAGGACAAGGGGCAATGGGTGTAAGCTGGAACATAGGAGGTTCCACATAAATGTGAGGAAGAATTTCTTCACAGTGAGGGTAACAGAACACTGGAACAGGCTGCCCAGAGAGGTTGTGGAGTCTCCTTCTCTGGAGACATTCAAAACCCACCTGGACATGTTCCTGTGTGACCTGATCTAGGTATTCCTGCTCTGGCAGGGGGATTGGACTAGATGATCTTTTAAGGTCCCTTCCAATCCCTAACATTCTGTGATTCTGTGATTCTGTGAAAGCTTCATTCTACACAACAAAATGGTAATTCATTAGGATCTACAGAATATTTGGAGATTCACGTTACATACTAAAACTCCACCAACTTAACTCAGTGTCAGTACCATAAAATACAAAAGTCCTAAATAAGACCTCTACTTGTGCCACACCCCATGGCAACCAAACTGATTAGTCACAGTTACCTTTTAGTTTTAAACTGAAAAATTCACTGCATTGTGGCCTTCCCCCTAGTATTATTCTACCCAAGCACCCCATTTAGCTAAACAAAATGTCCTCAACTCTAAAGATAAGATTATTCCGAATAAAGATAAGATTATAAGATGAATAATGAGGTTGTTTTCTGTTTATCTAGTGAATTCAGCTCTCCTCAGAAATAACAGCCAGAATTCCCCCTGATTCAAATTCCTCTTTATTTTTTTTTTTTTTTTCAGTCTGGAATGAATGGCAATGTAGTGTCACTGTGGTCCAAAGTCACACCTGTTGGTCACTAGTTTAGAAATGAAAGACAAATCCTAGTTCATTCAAAGCTTTCATGGCTTCCATCAGTTTGGATGTGTATCAAAGATCATTATCATCAAACTCCACAAGGAGATTTCAAAGAAACGTGAAGGACACAATGAAACACTTGAACATCAAGAAATACTAAAATCAAGTGTAAAATACATTTTAATGTAAATAATCTATTTTGACACATAAGAAGAGCACTGTATTTTATCTCATAGCTCAGGGGGAACAAATTCAAAAACCCAAAAGAGAACAAACTTCTGGGCGTCCAGATCTCCTTTAGTTCTTGCACTACGAAAGAGCCCCAGTAAGGGGCAGTGTAAAACCGCACTGCCTCAGAGGATGCTGCAAGAGACTCCAGTGTCAGGAATTATAATCCCTCTCTATACAGCAGTCCCTGTATCTGTGAAGACCTTGCCTTTCATTTGGCCAGTGCAAGAGGCTTTATATTTGAAGAAAACAACTGTCAATTCTGTGCTCACTGCAAGCATCATTTGCTCTGCTGAAAACAAAAACTATCATTGCTGCAGATTTCACTTGGGACTCTACTGAAAAATCTGCAGATTACACCTTGTAAATAAAAGATAAGGGGTCCCTCCACAATGGACAGGCTTTCCACGTACAGCATAACATAGGCTTCAGAGCAACTGTACTTTGCTTCTACATACCTGCCCTCTTTGTCAACTACTGCCCAAATGAGTACAGATTTTAAGCTACTTTGAACAGCTGAAATATAGCATAAATCTGGAAATATTCAATTAGCCTAAAATACTGTTGTTATTCATTTCATTTACAATTAAATAAGGAAGAGAGTATATCAATATGTAACATGTGGTCAAAAAAATCCCCCACACAGTTATTTTAATAAGAAAAAAAAATATAATCCAACTTTGGCAAATGAAGAAAGGCTTAATGAGACTAAGCCTCCAGCTCAGCTCCTGCAAAACTAAAAAATTAGTCCACAAAATTTTCACAAGAACCTTACACGCTCCCTGCATTTAGCAAGATTTAATGAAATCACCAGTACACACAGGCCAAGAGAAGGGCCAGAACACACCTCAGTCTCCATACCAGGCCACACAGTGAAGTTCACCTTGTCTTAAAATGAGACCTTTTTCTGACCTTGCTGCTAAAAGAGTCTCTTTTTTTGACTAATTTCAACTCAGTAACTAAGTGAATTAATAGCCAAACTGGAAAGCTGAATGAGAAATTATCAGAAAACCAAATGCACAACCAAAAGTCCACAGTCCCAGACTGCCAGCCTACAGTGGAAGACCTTAATTTAAAGAGATCAAAAAAAACATGAAAGGATTTTTCTTCCAGTTGAAGAGATATCCCTCTCCTAACAAGATCCAAGCATGAACCAAGCCAGAAAAACTTCAGGCCAGTGAAAACTGAAGTATTAGTTTGGCCGTAACACTTGCTCGTTTTCATTCCTATCACTTCACACTCTCATATAAGTGTTTTGCTTGGTAACAAAGACTAATATTTTCAGAGGCACTTCTCAGTCTGCCTTGCAAAGCTTTTGTCCACTCAGCAATCACCACCTTCCACACAACTCAGTTTTCCGTGGATGCCTCAGTTTATTCCAGAGTCTGTTTTAAAAGGACAGACTGTCAGCAAATATCTCAATATCTAAGTTCACAAAGCCAGAGACAAATAATGGTCAAGGTGGAAAATTTCCTTTGTGCACAAATCCCAAGAGACCTAGCTCCTTAAGCAGTGTCCTAGGCAAAGAAATTACAGAAAACAAATCCTATTTCTACAGAGCAGGACCAGAAGTGAGTGTGCACTCTGGAGAGCCTGTGGCTTTCTACAGGACAAACCCTTGCAAGGGCTCTGCCTTACACGTCATTGGCAAGAGCACGTGAACTTTAGAGAAACTCATTTCCAAAGCATCATTTAACATAACACTGAATTAACTTGTGGAGCAAGTCACTAGGGAGAAAACAGGGTCTGTACATTGTTTCAATATCCAAATGAGAACACAGCAAAAGAGAAACAAACTGTGCAATAAACTGCTGCAACTTATTTACATGATGAAATATCTGCAAGCATAGAAGAATTAGGCTTTAGGGGTTCATTTTTGGTTGTAGTTACCAGTAGCTTTCAGCTGCACAAAGTGTTGAGAATCTTCTTGTCAATGCTGATACTTTTACTATGCCTGAAACAACATCAGTGAAAACCATGTTTTTACTGCTTTTGTAACAAGGGCTTGAACTTCTGTAGTCACAATTCCTGAATGCAGGTAGAACAAACTCCCAGTATAACCAAGTCTTCAGGTACAAGAAAAGCAGCAGATGATGCACCACAGAGCTTACCTCTCATGTTCCTGTGGACTTAGGTGTCCGTATCAACTGGCAGCCTCTGAAGATGAAAGGCCACAAGTCTGTCCACTTTCAGACCAAGCCACCAGTGAGCCTCTGCTTATAGAGCCACCATCATCTTCTCAGTAACTTTAACCAAATCAGGTGGTAACACTTCTCCCTCCAGATTGTTTATCTAACCTTGTTTATAAAAGACCCAACCTTTGAACGTTGAAGTCAACTTCCCTCATCAGAAGTCTTCACCCCTTTGTTTCTCCCTCCATGAAAGAATTTGCACCTTTCTGATTAAAGCTACAGATTTAATTACTTTATAAAGACAATCAGGCTAATCACATATCAGTTCAACTAATTTTCTCAAACTGCACTCAACCTAACCTATTTTATCCCATTGTCACATACACTTTTTAGAAAATGAAGGAAAACAAACCCCCAGTCCTTCCCACAGAAACACAAGTCAAGAGGGGACCTATGATGCAGTTCATTCATTTCTCCATCCTCCTGCAAAGATCCAGATGCCTTCTGCTCGTCTACCTTCCTCTTAAAATTCCTTACAGGTGCAGACTACACATATTAGTTTACTTCATAGAGGCTTCATCAGAGAAGGTCTCCCCAGCTCCAATGTGGGCTCTGACAAATACAGTTCATTACTTTTTCCATTCTACATCTCCTTTCAGCCTTTTCTTCTTCAGATTAAACAAGACAAGTATTTCCACCTTTCAACACAGGTCATGTTTTCTGGGGCTCAGACAGCTTTCCCCCCAGCTGCCTTCTCTGGTCTTCCTCCCCTTGCCTTAAATCTTTCTTTAAATATGCCCAAAAGCAAACACAGTATTCAAGCTGAGATCTCAACTTCTCTCTTAATAGTGTCTGCATTTTTCTTTGAGCATCACAACATTGTTAGCTTAGGTTGAGTTTGTCGTCCACTAAAAAACTAGCTCCTTTAGTGAAAAACTGTTGTCTAGCCAGTTATTCTACATCTTGTTTATTATGTCCCTGTAGCAAAGCCTCCACGCTCACTGCATTGTATTCTATTAATTTCAAACACTTCAAATGGTCAAGATCATTTTGAATTTTAATTTTGGCCTCTACAGCACACAGGTTTAGCATCATCTGCAGATGCAATAAGCATACATTCAAATAATTAATGAAAATATTGTGTAGTAAGAGAGATGGAAGATAGTCCCACAGAGTTCTGCCTAATATGTACTCCAAGGTACTGCTACTTGAAGCACCTTGAACTCTTCAAACAATGGTCTGCTTCAGGGGCAAGTAAGGAAATGTGAATATGCTTCATAACACAGATATATCAATGAATGACAAGGAAGAATTGGAAAACTTCAGCTATACACTAGCTCGAGAGAAACAGATTTAAAAAAAAAAAAAAGCAAAAGAATAAATTCATTATCAGTCATCTTTGGAAGGGAAAGCGAAAGGGAAATGTACGAAAAACCATATAAGGATACATTTTCATCTCGCTTGCTATGAACACTTTTTCCCCAAGTAAATGAAAGTAAATAGTACACTAACTGTGAGCAGTCCACCTGAAGAAGTGTTAATTGTCACTAAGTATAAGCACAGACAGGCTGCATACAGAGCCTGTTTCTCCAGGTATCTTCCTTTTCTCCAGCACCCTCCTCTTTCCCCCCCTGCTAAAACCTAGGTTCACAAATGAAGAAAAAACAAGGTCCTGAAATTAAATTGCTGACTGCTTTAAATCTTGCCACCTTTCCCTGCATAGTACCCTTTCAAATGGATCAAGCTGGAGTAAATCATATTAACTGGGCAACACCTTCAACTTTAAACCATTAAAGTAGTTGTGTATTATAATGAAATGAATGGGGTATTTCACATATTTAAAAATTTTCATTTTAGCTTGTAAGAAAAAGAAATAAAGATAAGCTGTTTTGAAGATAAAAAATATTTTTCACAGTTCATTGTATCCTTCAAACAATTGCACCAGCACAGCAGGAAGGAGCTGCTGAAGTTATCTAATTTGGGCTGCAGTATAATTTGAGCAACTGGACCCAGCCTCCAGTTATTATTTTGTTCTGTATCTGTGATATTACAAAGGCGCTTTATCAACCAGTAACCTTCATCCTTATTAAGGTACTTGAATACTAACCAAGTTGTTTCTCAGTCATCGTTTTTGATCGAAGTGAACAGGGGGAATTCCTCATGTGGTGATGGTGGTGGAGTAATTTTAAGCCTTCAAATACCTTTCTCTCTCCTTTGAACCCTCTCCAGTTTTCCAACATCCTTTTTAGAGCAGATCAGAATTAGCAACAACACTTCAATATCGTTCTCCCTAACAGCATATACAAAGATAAAAATCACTTCTTTCTTCCCATCATTACTGCCTTGTTTATAAACAAGATCATATTTCTGCTTTTATCCTCACCACCTTACAACAGGAATTTTCCTGTATTTACAGGGTAGCATTATAATACAGACCATTTAAGAGTTCTTGTGCTAGTATAATGCAAACAGGTTCTCCAAGCAGAATAAACTATATTGGCAATAGTAGAAATTTGTTATCACTGCCATTTCTTTGTTCAGAGTGGGAATCCCCATGCTGTTTTTTAGGATGGAGATACACACATATTCATTTAATCAATAAATTTTGCCAGCACAACCACTTTATTCCTTGGGGAAAAGAAAAAAAAAAAAAAAAAAAAGCTTTCCAAGCTATGGTTCTCCAGCAAATAAACTGGATTTATATTCTTTAGAATAAAAAGCAGGAAAGAAAAAATATTTCATGTGAATGTGCTCAAGCTGTCAATCAATAAATCAGTTGAACTTTCCCTGTCTTCCTCATCAATATACTTCCTCACTAGTCTCTATTACTTGCAAATTTGTACCACAATTTTACACTTATTTGCAGACTGCTCAAAAAAATACTACATAGCCCAATGCTGCATAAAAAAAGATCTCTGCATTATTTCAATCGAAATACATTCATCTTTGATGCTGACTGCTTTCTGACATTTACTCTGATATTCTAAATGTTTGTAATACATGCTTTGTTGACACTGCAGAGGACTATTGTTTTAAAAATTTGGCTGTGATGCAATATTAAGTCAAATGTCTTATAGAGATAAAGTCTAGCACCTTAACTCGTGCAGCCGGTGAAGGTGAGGCTATGTTATGTCAGACAGACTGCACTGAAGCAGTCACACATTTCCTCCTACAAAACCAGCAGACCAGATGAGCAAACAGCTGGGGACCATAAACTCATAAGCCACAAGATGGAGAGGCTTAAAAACTTGTCCATCAGTTCTTGTAGGCAAAAGGAAAACGATTGTGAAATGGGCCAAAAAAGCCCCTATAACCTGAGCCCACGTGCCATCTAAAAGATTGGATAACTACTCTGGTTGAAATCTCATCTGCTGAGGGAGAAGAATGGAACAGTTTTTAGCCAAAGCAGCTCCCTGACACAGCTCAAGGCACATCATGTAAGTGCTGGTATTGCCATATGGAAGAACTTGGGAAGATGTGGATTGAGGCAGGCAGTACTGCCCCTTTTGATGTCAACCAGCAAGCATATCAATTTAAATGGATTACAAATCCACACCCTTCATAATTCTGAGCAGATTAGCATAGATGGCTTTCTCTTTTGACACAGAGGGTGTAGTTCCCCAACCTAGCTCTGCTCTCAAAACTGGTTTAAGAAGTTTCCACCCTGGATTCCTCCCTCCTCACTGTTGGTTCCTCATTCTGCACTGCAGTTCCTGGTACCTTCTGTGGGCAGGCAAGACCTACAAGCCACACTGTAAACTGGTCACAGCAACAGTTCTCCCCACTGACTCAGTTTACACTAAAGGCTTACCAACAGCTGCAGTGTGACTGATGGCAAAGCTTCAAGAAGAGTTGGAGCCCAATATAACTGTGGCTGTCAGAAAAGCATTCTCCCCTTTCCCCCCTACCATGTGCACACACTTGACCCCTTTTAAGCCAGTTCAGCACACTGAACTGAGTGAAACCCAACTAGGAAAGGGGTGTAAGATCACAAGGCTAGGAGTGAGACTGCTAATTTCAGCTGCAGTAAGTCACTTGAATAGCTCAGCTACCTCATGAAACATCACTCAGAGGAAGGAGTTCTAGCAAAAAGGATGGGCAATTCATAACCAACTCTTCTGCAAGATGAAACACCCATGGAATTATATCAAAATTTTATTCACTTCTGATGCAAAAATGGTTTGGTAGCTCCACTAGCTTCTGCCTCAGGGTTTCCAAAGTAGCTGTCATATCAAAATGAAGTTTTTCCAACTCTAGTTAAGAGCTTATTATTATTATTATTTTAAAAAGATCCTTAGTTTAACATTTCCTTAACTGGTAGCTCCTGACAATACGCAATCTAAAATGAAAGCATTCCACCCAAAAAAATCCCCCTATCCTGAACCCCTCACTTCCAATTCTCAAATACTTTTCATCTCTAAGTCAAATATTCTTTATCATCTCCTTGAAACACACAAGTGACATAGGCATATTATAATCACCAGTTTTCCCATTATTCATTTCTCAAAGCATTTCACTTGAAATAAATATTTACCATCTTGAAGTGGCTGATAAACCAGGTTTAAAACAAACTTGAAGGCCAGAGAGCTCTCTATATGCAAAGGTTAACAACTGAGATAGAGGTACAAAGCTACAGAAAAATACAAATTTGCACAAGACTTATTTGTTTTATTACGTAGAAAAAGGATACATCCTCTGCTCTGTTGCAGTTGTTCTGCCCCCTTCAGAGAGTTGAATGGTCATCAAGATGAGATCAAAGAGCATGGGGTAGATGGAAGAAAATAAGTTCCTCAATGGATTACAAAATTCTTCACTGAATTTTTTTTTTTTGGTCCAACTCATGCCCGCTTTAAGGAATGGGGAAGAAATCACAGAGAAAACAGGACTTCTAAAATTGTTATCTATATGCAGTTCAAAGTAGACTGTTAATACAACTGAAGCAATCATCAGCCTTATATGAAACAAAAGGAAAAAAATAGAAATTATATCTTCACTGTGAGTTTCAACTATATTCCTAACAAAACAACTCCACTATTTGAAGGCACCATTTGAGCAGAGGTAAGAACCTGGAGGAATACGTGACAACTGAAAGACATGTAATATTCTGGTTCTGCTCTGCAGCATGTCAGTTGCACCTATGAAGTGCCCCAGCTGACAGGGATGCATCATGCTGGACAGCAGCACAGGGGTCTCCACTTCCTCTGGAAATAGACAGACGCTTAGTTCTATTAACTTCAGTTGCTTGTACTAAATTGATCAGACTTCTTTTTTTTCTGGAATATATCAAGTAGTATCAGAGTGCATTCACTCTCTGTGCCAAGTCTTTTTCACATATTGCTCTTAAAACTAGGCAGAGTTAATCAGTTTAATTTGAAAGAAATTAATACATCCAGCACTTGCACAGAGGTACACTGTCTGAATATTCAGAGTGGCACAGTGGCAATTCAGTGTTAAAGCTAGTTTACTGATTAGCAGCTAATATTTCTTTCAAACTCTAAACCCCAGATATTTAATTAAACTGACATACTGCTCTCTCAAATCCCACTTAAAGCTACCTTCTCAACACGCAAGGTTTTACCTTAGCTAGCACTCAGCACCTATCTTCCCATTACTGCGGCCGTATTTCAGAAGAGAAGTACAGCTCTAAGACACAGCTCAAACCAAAATGGTGAGATGACAGCATCTGTATATAGAGAACACTGGACCTCGAGACTGCATGTGCAGGCAACATGACAGAATAATTAAATGGGTCAGGGAAACATGCCATATCCAATGAACCCAAGCAGACCTAATGTACTGCAAGTCAAGTCCTGCCCTTTGCAGCTTTCTGGAAAAGCATTTTGCATACGCTTATGTTCTCTCTGCACTCTGCAGGGGCTCCTGCTCAGAACTTTGCCTTGAGACTGCAAGAGAACATAAATCCCTCTGTTTAAAGGTCAATATTTCAAAGTGCTCCAAAATGGGCATTTTGTTTTCAGAAGTAGTGTCAAGGGAAAAAGTATTGGCGGCAAAAAGAAAACTTCTAGTAGGCAGCCACATTAGGGTAATGTAATCATGACTCATGCTCCTCACCCATTTCCTGACTGGGGCTGTGTACGATCAAAAGAAAACCAGCCACAGTAATGCTGCGGCTCATTAATGTTCGCTAGCCTGAAAGGATTACAGACTACCAGAAAACAAACTCATTGCAGAGTATCCTATTTAAAACCTGGCATAAACTGACACTGACACACACCGTGGTGTAATACCATACTCAACCAAAACAGCAACTTGCCTTTGTTGCAAGAAACAAGTTACGACTTTTTATAATGACTTCTATCGGAACAAACCCTCTCACACACCTTAAAACACTGTAAATCCTTAGGGTGTGTAGGGAGGGAAGGGGAATATCCAACTGCTAGTTAGTCTCTAAGCAAGGACAAGATACATGGCACTTTTGAAGAGCACCTTATAAGAAAGGCACAATAAGATGCAATTTCTCTCTCAGTGTTCAATCCTGTTGGGCAGCCTGACTGAAGCGTATGCTTAATGATGCAAATTGGTGTTCATTTGTATAAGGAGTTCTTCAGTAGAAAACAAATTTCAGATCCTAGTTGGGACCTTGGTCACATTAATTTGTTCCAAAACCCACATTAATGAAAACCCTCAAATGAATCAGGTATTTCAAACAGAAACTAGGCTAGACTTTAGGTAACACAAATGACAACACCCAGCTGCACCTCTCTGCAGCCCTCAGAGGCCAAATAAGGGAGGCAGAACAGTAGACTCATCCCCAAGAGCAAAGCCCTGCATTTGCAGGTCTCTTTCACTCCCCTTTACAAATGAAAACTAGCTGCTAAACATGCTCCTCAGCACCAGTGACCCTGTCCCTTATGCTACTTCTGACAAGGGAGATCAACGGGGAGAGAAAGCCTGAAGTTGACCATTAAATATATAACCCATTGCCAAAACTATTGTCCATAGGATTAAGACTGATGAGTAGTGGAACTCCACTCCCAGGACAAAAGAGAGACCTATACCAGGTATCTGACAGTCAAATTCCACCAAAATTAAACAACAACCTGGCTTTTCAGTAAAACCTCAGCTTGCCTCTTAGAAATCTCAGACACTTTGTTCATCACCTGATGCAGAGTACAGGTCTGGCTAAACCAACACCAGCTAAATGTACTAAGCCTATACTTTATCTAGGTTGCAATAATTACTTCAGAATTGAGCGAAGCTCATTCTGAAACAGATCAGATATATACCAAGGTCTTACTTTGCATTGTGACGCTTGCTGCTAGACTGTTATAACTGCTTTGTCGTTGCATGTCTTATTTATACAACACTAACAGCACAGAAATGAGGTGCAGCAATCCCTTTGGGCATGGATGCACCTCTCTCTTGACCAAGAATGAGCTGTTACCACTTGCTGCAGGTTGTTCATGTACCAATTCATACAGTTGGTATAGAAGGCAGTGGGGTGTAGGCAGACAAAACAACATAATTCAGGGACCAAGTTTCCTGTGTAAAGGGCACATTTATTTACTTAATCCTTTAATAAGTAGGTAAGATGAACTTCTGCCTTTACTGAAGGCTATATAAAGCTATTTAATGGCTTTTGCAAGCTCCAGGGAGGTAGAATTCAAGTCATAGGAGGAGTGACAGTTTGCTTAGTGTGGTTTACCATCCTTTGGAAATTTAAGAAAAGGTGACACGTTGTAGAGGTCAGGTCAGACAGCTACAGTGCTGACAAAAACCTCTGCTCAAACACCAACAAAACCAACAAAACGCCAAAACAAAATCACCAAAATCAACGACAAAAAAATAAAACAACAGCTAAGACAAAAACCCCACCAACTCAGAAACTAAACCAATGTAAAGGAGGGGCTGGCCACTTGGGAGGAATATAAGTGTTGTCAGAGTATGTAGGGAAGCAACTAGGAAAGCCAAGGCCTCCTTGGCATTAAACCTTGCAAGAAAGGTCAAGGACAACAGAAAGGGCTTCTTCAAATACATTGCAGATAAAACGAACACTAGAGGCAGTGTAGGCCCACTGGTGAATGAGGTGGGTGCCCTGGTGACAGAGGATAAAAAGAAGGCAAAGTTACTGAACGCCTACTTTGCCTCTGTCTATACTGCTGGAGGCTGTCCTGAGGAATCCAGGACCCCTGAGGCTCCAGAGGAAGTCAGGATAGGGGAAGAGTTTGTCCTGGTTGATGAGGACTGGGTTAGGGATCAGTTAAGCAACCTGAACATCCATAAATCCATGGGTCCTGATGGGATGCACCCACGGGTGCTGAGGGAGCTGGCAGAGGTCATTGCTAGGCCACTCTCCATCATCTTTGTTAAGTCGTGGGGAATGGGAGAGGTGCCTGAGGACTGGAGGAAAGCAAATGTCACTCCGGTTTTCAAAAAGGGCAAGAAGGAAGACCTGGGTAACTATAGACCGGTCAGCCTCACCTCCATCCCTGGAAAGGTGATGGAACAACTTATCCTTGGTGCTGCCTCTAGGCATATCAAGGATAAGAGGGCCATTAGGGGCAGTCAACATGGCTTCACCAAGGGGAAGTCATGCTTGACCAACCTAATAGCCTTTTATGAGGACATAACCCAGTGGATAAATGATGGTAAAGCAGTGGATGTGGTCTGTCTTGATTTCAGTAAAGCATTTGACACAGTCTCCCACAGCATCCTCGCAGCTAAACTGAGGAAGTGTAGTCTGGATGATCAGGTAGTGAGGTGGATTGTGAACTGGCTGAAGGAAAGAAGCCAGAGAGTTGTGGTCAATGGGACAGAGTCTAGTTGGAGGCCTGTATCTAGTGGAGTCTCTCAGGGGTTGGTACTGGGACCAGTACTATTCAATATATTCATCAATGATTTGGAGGAGGGAATAGAGTGCTCTGTCAGCAAGTTTGCTGTTGACACAAAACTGGGAGGAGTGGCTGACACACCAGAAGGTTGTGCTGCCATTCCGAGAGACCTAGACAGGCTGGAGAGTTGGGCAGGGAGAAATTTAATGAAATATTACAAGGGCAAGTGTAGAGTCTTGCATCTGGGTAAGAAAACCCCCATGTGCCAGTGTAGGTTGGGGACTGACCTGTTGGAGAGCAGCGTAGGGGAAAGGGACCTGGGACTCCTGGTGGACAGCAGGATGACCATGAGCCAGCAATGTGTCCTTGTGGCCAAGAAGGCCAATGGCATCCTGGGGTGTATTAGAAGAGGTGTGGTTAGTAGGTCAAGAGAGGTTCTCCTCCCCCTCTACTCTGTCCTGGTGAGGCTGCATTTGGAATATTGTGTCCAGTTCTGGGCCCCACAGTTCAAGAAGGACAGGGAACTGCTTGAGAGAGTCCAGCGCAGAGCCACAAAGAAGATGAAGGGAGTGGAACATCTCCCTTATGAGGAAAGGCTGAAGGAGCTGAGTCTCTTTAGCTTGGAGGAGACTGAGGGGTGACCTTATTAATGTTTATAAATATGTAAAGGGTGAGTGTCATGAGGATGGAGCCAGGCTCTTCTCAGTGACATCCAATGATAGGACAAGGGGCAATGGATGCAAGCTGGAACATAGGAGGTTCCGCATAAACATGAGGAAGAACTTCTTCACAGTGAGGGTAACAGAGCACTGGAACAGGCTGCCCAGAGAGGTCATGGAGTCTCCTTCTCTGGAGACTTTCAAAACCCGCATGGATGCATTCCTGTGTGACCTGATCTAGGTATTGCTGCTCCGGTAGGGGGACTGGACTAGATGATCTTTTGAGGTCCCTTCCAATCCCTAACGTTCTGTGATTCTGTGTGTAAAAATGGTCAGAATCCAATCCACAGAAGTAAGTGGCCAGGTCATCCTGATCTCCTTCACGTAGGCAAGAGGAGCAGAAATTGAGGTCAATTTTTTTGTCCTGAGTGCAAATCCAAACCATATCCACAAAAAAATCTCCCATATAATACTGTAATAATGCATCAGGATTGCATTAATTTAACGCACAGTGTGGCACTCTCTTCCCTTGTAAAAGTCCATACTGTTTCTTTTAACAGCGACAGCCCCTGTAGAAACATGGGGAAGCAATACACTTCAGGTCCCTGAATTACAGGGGAGCACATGGCCAACAGAAACAGTACACTTAAGAAACTTAAGAGGGAACTTGCATGCAAGGAGGACATCAGCATCTCAGTGTTGCTGCTTCAGTAGTGGACACAAAGAAATTCATGGATAATGTAGGTCCTGTCCCACAAATTCTCTACTCACATGAGAAGGAATAGAAATATATAACCAAATATATAACCAAAATACTTTGAAACACAGTCCCAGCACAGGGCATATACAGTAATTTCTAGAAGGAAGATGATATTACCAAACTAGCATTGTTTTTTTTTCCTCTGTATATGGGCACTACCTGGATTCACTAGAGGTATGCTCCTTCTGGCTGCAGAAGCAGTGGAGCAGAATAATCAGGCTCTGGTGAAGGAGCCCAAGGAAGTCCTTACTGGAGGAAATAATTAAATTGTTCACCAACAGCTACAAAGATCCATGTTAGAAATAGTTCATCAACATCCCTATTGCTATAGTCATATGCTTCTTAAATTAAACCACATCCTTGGGGAAAATGCGATTTTTTTGTTGTTGTTTTGTTTAAATTCTCTCAGAACACTAAATGTGGGTTATCCTACAATAATTCAAATTAAATATATCTATTTTCTTAAACAAAAATCCTGTCACAGACACTGTGGTTAAACTCTTGCCATTCCTGAAAAGACCATAATCCCTTCACTTTAGAGAACAAAAGGGTGAAAGCAGAGACAATTTAGCACGGGAAATGAAGACAGACCCTAACACAACAATAGAAAGAAAAATAATCTGCACCTAATCAGTAAACCAAAACTCTCCAAATACAACACATTAGCAGCTTGCAGTATAACAGTTAACTTTCAACAGTCACCAGGATCTCAAGTCAGTGGCTGCTGATTAAGAAAGTTCAGGCTTCCCAGAGTGTTTCAGACTGAAACAGGGCACACAGTTTCACCCAGGGTGCCAACACAGGCTGTAAGAGCATTACATCTTAAAGTGAAATCTCAATTCTAAAACCAAAAATATAGTGAATATCTCTCTGAACCCAGAGACACTCTTAATCTGCCTTGCATTTTGGCCGTTATGTTCCCAGTGATTTATTATCCAACGAGACAAACTGAGTGCTGTTTTAGAACTTGATTAAGCCTAATAAATAATGAAACTCCCTTCATACCTCTTGCTATTCACCTTTTTGATGTGGGAGAAGATAACAGAAAATTTTCTTATGTGTTTTTCCAGACACTGACGTATTCTTGGGCTTCCCATTGAAAAGCTGTTGTTCACTAGGCACCTGGAATAGCCAGTTGCTCCTTGGTCAAACTTAGCATTCACACCCTCAGCAGAGTGCAACAAAGAGTTTACCAATATAATAAACATCTTGGTACACGTCCCACATTTGGAAAGGGACATCCCCCCAATCCAGGAAGTACAACAAACTCCTATTTCAGTTCTTTTTGCTAGAATACTCAAATATTAAATGTAAGAAGCAATGAATGAAATGAAAAGCAATGAATGAAACAAAATTAACATGTTGAAACACTGTAGCAGTTGACTGCTATTAATGACACTTTTCCCATAGCTTAAAAAACAACCAAGATTAACTTTGAGTCACTTAGCCTACATCTTCCCTCTCTCAGTTAGCAGTAATTAAGTCAGTGTAATTATTGGAGGCTATAACTACTGCAAATTATACTAGAATCAGGACTTCTGCTTTATTAAATAGATTACATGATATCAAAACCTATAGATGTGCAGTGGAAGCACAGGTCTGTACCACACCCAACATACACAGCTCCTCTTCTGCCCAGGACATCCACTCAAAACCAAAATAATTCTTTTTTCCTCTCATGGGATCTCAGAGTAGATAGTATGACTTCTTGTACAACAGTTTAATATGCCTGATTCCATAGGAGATTCCCCCTGTCTGTACACTGTATAAGGTAATGCCACTTCCAGTCTGATATTACAAGATGTTACAAACGGAAGTTGTAGCATTTCTTTCTATGGGTGTGGGCTTTCTGCTCGGCTGGACTTTCAACCTGCATTGCCAGTGGATGCTGTTAAACTCTTTGACTTCAATTCATCCATTTCAGTTGGGAAATTACCCTAAAATTACCTGCACCAGGAGGACTGGGGGTCAGGTGGAGGAGAGGAAAATTAACTGGTAGATAACGGCAACAGAATGATCTTGATTAACTGGTATCTGAACACGAGCAAGCCCCTTGAGTTTTTACAGTAGCCAAAAGTCATGCATTCAAGATTAAAATTTAAGATTAAATCACATAGGCCAGGATGGAAGACTGTGCTCAGAAACAGTAATGAGAGTTTTACAGGTCAGACAAGATAATCAGCTGAACCTGACCCTCTTGTAATGTAGTCACAAGGGGCTACGGCAACTCCCTGCTGCATAAGAGGGCACTGACAAGGGAAAGGGAAGGTCCAGTTATTCTATATTTGGCCATCACCATGTCACGTCCCAGTAGCCATGACTCTGGGAGGATGCCACTAAACAAAAGAGGGTTTCAAAAAAGTCAAAAGACTGATATTATCACTTATGTTTGCTAGACTGAAGCTAGATAAGGTAAGAAAGAAAACATATCTTTTTGTAACAGCAAGAATAATTTACGAAGGCTTGTGGTGGATTCTCTATTATTTGGATATTTACTTTAAAAATAAATTATTTTTGTTTTCTAAAAACTTCCCATTGTCTACTTCAAACAATTCAGGCAGAGTCAGCAGAACTGGGTAACAATTCAGGAAAGGCCTACAGCTTGTCATAGACAGGTTCCCAATGCTCTGTTCTGGCTTTTATCATTCAAGATATGAATAGCATTTTTCCCTAAATACGTGACATTTCTCTTAAGAATTGAATGTTTTGGAAAGCATTTCTATCTAGGGAAATTTTTAGAGTCTTTTTGTCCACAGATTGTTTTCTTCGCCATCCAGATGATTATATAGGTTGAAAGGGCAAATCTCCTGGAAGTTATCAAAATAGAGTTCTCATCCAAACTGCTGTGTTTGGAAAGTTCTTGTCTTTCAGCACAAAACAGAAAAAAAATATAGATAACCATGTTTGACACTGCTTCAAACCCTTCATGGAGAACTGAATAAATTCCTTCTTGTCAAATTGCCACAAACAGTTTGAGATCTGCAAGCTCTAAAAGCTGTTTCTCCTCTTACGCTCCTCAAGCAGAAGGGCACACATTTCACAGCAACTTAGCCTATTCAAAGTGAACAAGGAAAACTAAACAAAAGCACAACTTTTTAACAAGGGTATCTCAAACCCATGACTGAGCAGTCCAACTTCAGACACTCAGTTTTGAGAAAAAGCACAACGAAAAAGTGAGATGTGGCTCATTCACTTTTACTCAAGAGAAATCTAGATAGTGCTTGAATTTTACAATATAACTAACTTCTTTTCAAGCCACGTCGCCTATATATTGTTACTGCTGTTAAATTTGACTTTGGGGCTACATTTGTACATTCAGGATATTAACCCAAGAACTACAAAGTTCGAAATTCAGAAATCCAGCTATCTCATCAGATGGACTGAAAGAACACGCTGAATCAGAGCACCTGAAAAATCATCTATTATCATTTCAGACAAGGATCTTCAAAGTACATGCATACATACAGACAGCTGCGCCTACTTCTGCAGATACCACACTGTTTCATTACGTAGAACATACAATTTCTTAGATTATGCCTTTTTAATATGTCCACCTACCCTTCAGATGTCTTTGAAGTTTCCATTTTAAAGCTCATTTTCAGAGTTGTTTACAAATGTCAGAACACCATTCAAGCCAACATTTTCTATCCTTCATCTGCAGCAATCTGTGTATGTTTGTTTACTGGGAAGATTAAAATTCTCCCACTTCTTTCTAAGAGAAGTTGTTAAACTGTTTCTCTAGTGAGACAAAACAAAATTACGTGTTTCTACTGCCTTCCTCCACCGTAATGCCCCTTACTGCTATGCATACGCTACCCATTAAAATCCACAGCCTAAGTTCTGGCACTTCGGTACTTTTAAAGCTAGTCCTGACGTTCAAATTTGTATCTGGGAATGTGTTTTTTCCTCTCACTGTGAATTACCAGGATGGTTAATTTTAAGGTGTTTTAATTGTATAATTTTTGCAAGATTCAGTAGTCTAGTGTCTGCCAGCTGAAGTCTTCCAAAAATCCCCTCTCTCTTAAAAATACTGCCCCTCCTGCTTACATTGCTCTGTCTTCACAAACTCAGCAGGAAGTAATAACCATCAACCAAAATTCAAGAAAAACAGAACCTCTGCATAAGAACTAGGGATGTGGAACCAGAGGGAAGACAGTGGAAGTGGGAAAGGGACTGACTGTTATGCACAGATGCAAGGGAGAAACATATGTAAAGCAGGCTCGATGCAGGAAAATTAGCTAGAATTTAGCAAGAGGAGTAAATTTCAGCTTTAGATTGCCCATTTGGGCATTGAAGCCTGCTTCTTTGCTTACAGATTTTTCAGTTTTATGCAGATTATATCTTTGTATTTTCAGAGATTACTTGAATACACTTAAAGATTTACATTTCAATGGATATATTGTTCTTACCAAAGGCAGTGTCAAAAAGCTTCCAACTTCTGTTGTTGCTTCATTAGATGCTACTCCTGTCTCTTCCTCCTATAAGGTTGCCAGAGCATATCCCAGCAATCTCAACTGTTGTACCATGCCACAAAATACCTTATTTACAATGCATATTCCTCTGCCAAAATAGAAGCACCGTTGTAGTCTCAAGGTAAAATAACTACTGCAACTAAAAGTGAAATTCTCAGACAAAAAATCTGAAAGCTGTCTGCAGCATGAACTACTTGACGGTTCTCGCTTTTGTTTGGAGACTTGGGGTTTGGTTTTGTCCTCACAAATTCCTCTAGGAACTCCTACAGGTTCCTAACCTGCTTAGGCCCTTGCTGTTGTAGCTTTTCTTCTTTGGGACTAGAAATATGTATTTTTAAGAGAGCTGTACAGCCCACTGTGCCATAAAATGAATAACTTTGTTGTCTTTACTGGATCTTATCTAAAAGACTCCAGAGATGGAGATGAGTATTCATCATGCCTGAGGGTGCATATAAGCAAACCCAGAAGAAATACAGCCTCCCTCCCCACTAAAATCATACTGTGTAAATGGGGAAGGGACATACAGGAACAGAGCTGCTGCCATACAAATTTCTGGTCTGCTCAGTCGTCTATCTCATTCCTAACAACAGATTTTTCCATTCAGTCTGTATGAATTCTCTTACCACTAATTACTTTGAATATCATTAATAAGAAACAAGTAAGAGCAATCCAACCCTTTCATTTAAGGTTTTCTTCAAACTGACTTCATCCTACCATTTACTTCTAGGCAAGATGACAATTCTAGGCAATATATTACTATAAATTTATATTGTTGTAACATCAGAAGCCCTAATCATAAGCCAGGTATCTAGGATATTAAGAATTATGCATACATAAAATGATAACAACAAAATCTCGCAAGAGACAATTCTTCAGTTGTTGCATCTTTTGAGGCAGGGGATACTGTTAGCTTTGTGATACAATTGTAACTCTTGTAAGCATCACCTCCCACCTATTTCATCCTTCCTCTCCAAGTGTTCGGACTGACGTAAAATACAATTCCATATGCCATATCTACAACCTATGCATGGATACACTGCTCCACTCTTTACCTCCACATTCCCATCTGGTTTTTAAACAATCAAGCAGAAAAGACCTCCAGATAGACTGCATCTTACCCACATATGAACTGTGGTTATTCTTCCAAGGTCATCTGCTAGAGAGCCACGAGCAAGCAAAGAACCAGCTTAAACTTGATGAGGAGCAGTAATCTTTTGTATCTTGAGCAGGAACATGTGAGCTGCATCTGACATGCAGGACAATCAATGGCACTATTCTTTTCTTGTCCCTCTTTTACTTACCATGTAGCTCTCCTACTGTTCGGGTCTTCCTTAAATTGGGCTAACCCCTAGCATTATTTATAAGGGCCATGCATCCATAAAAGAAAGGAACACCAGAGACTACACAGTCACATAACATCCTCCAAAGGAATACAGGCAAGTCATGCAAAAGCTAAAGAAAAGTGCCTTTGCAAGGACCACAGTGCCTGGGGAGAAATGGTATTGATGGTCTTTACATCAAACTACAAAAGGCAGAACCTGCATTTTCTTTTTCCTTCACCCTCACTATGGCACATGCAGCTTTTAGTGTCAGAGATGTTCTTGGTTTTAATCTTCATGGTTACAGAATCATGTACTCTCAAAGAACCAATGAGTCACTTTAACACTTCAAATGAAAGGGAGCTTATAAAATTAAAATTAAGCTATCATTTGAAATCTGAACATCAGCCCAACCATTCTCTGGAGATAAATTTTAACCAAACTGAAACTATGTTTTAGTTCCCAAAAGACAGTTTATCAAATAATCCAAAAATAATGACCAAAAATTAATACTGGTGACCATTCCCCAACATAATTCATTATTAAAAGCAGTGGCAAGAGTGCCTGAACAAGATGCTGTTTCTTAATGGTGGTCTGTCACATTGAAAACCAGGTATTTATGGTGTGCATCTCGAGCAACAGAAAAGGGGAGAGAAAAAGGAAACCAAAACATTCACCTGAAGCTCCATCACATCCTGGACTAACCTTTGCCCAAGTTTCAGATGTAATTTACCCATTCTCATAAATAAACAGAATTAAACAAAGTCAGACTAAATCAAAGTATATACTGAATCATATTAACTGAGGTAAAAAGGTAAAGTTAGACATTTCTAGAAAATACTTGGATGTTCATGAAAAAGATATATGTAAACATACATGATTTAGGCTTTTCTAAACTAGAACTAGAGATATACATAGAAGGAAGAAAGAATGGAACTTGTTTCTGAACATAATAACTTACTAAATTACTAAACCTAACCTTTTAAATTGTATTTATTAAGTATTAGAATCAAGAAAAACACTCAAAAATTGCTCTGGTATCACAAGGATTTTTTTAAGGTTCTAAATTACTGAAGTATTGACTTTTGTAATATTTAAAAGCTTTCTTAATGAGAAGAATCCATTAATGCTGTCATATACTTCTTGGCAATATAAATGAAATAAGGGAAAAAATAAACAAAAAGGCAAGAACATAAGTGTGAGGAAAAAATCCCCAGCAGCACCAGTGTTATATTCCTGTACGTCACTTCATGTTAGTGCAGCACTCGAGCACTAGAAAAAACAACTAAGCAAAAAACAGTCTACTACACAGGAGCTGACTCAGTTGTATGACTTGAGAAAACCACCTTCTTAAAAGTCAATATGGAGCTTTCCTAGAATAGGAGAAATATAAAGGCAATAAAATCCATCAGCCTCTTCACTAAAGACTTAAGCCTCAAGTCTTGCCTACCATCTCCTTCCTGCTTGAAGATTTGAAACAGTATTACTCATACCCTTACAGGTATCAGGGTTTCTCCTTGTGAAGATCCTGACAGAGAGCTCTGCCAGCTCGAAAGCTAGTTTCACAACCTCTTTAGAGAAATGCTTCATAGATCCTGACTGTGGTGGCAGCAAAGCACCTTTGATCTTCCTTGCAGAGTATCACTGAGAATTCTGAACCCCATAATTAGAAATATCATAAGAGGAACACTAAGGTTGCAAAGTCAAAGAACACAAAGTTAGGAAATCCTAAGCTTATATTACTTGTGCAACCATTATTCGGTTCCTTCACTATCTACATTACAATGCTGCCCACCCAAAAGGACTATGATGGCTCAAAGCCTTCAGCTCTAGCACAGAATTTCAAAGAGATGCTCCCTTTTTGTTATTTCTCACCTCATTCACCCCACATACTGTTTGAGGCAAGAGGGCTATGAGAAATAATATGTATATAAGTGCATTATGCTCACATTACCATTTTCTACAGGCGTTTTCCAACTTGCTTTTGCCAGCATAACAGGCTTTTGGTTTGGGGGTTTGTTTGTCTTTACTGTTATACTGTACAGACTTTTAAAAAAGTTAACTGGAGGCAAAAAAAAATAAATTGCAGACTAACAGTTTGCTTATATTTACTATTTTTATGGTAGAGTCTAATATTCTAATACCAAAAAAAACCCCACATTTGGAATGAAGACTCAACACCTGTTTCCTTTGTTGAAGGCATAACACAAATATTCAGATATACATAAAATTTTTAAAGCAAAACAGTGAGAACCAGACTTGAAACACCTGGTATTTCAAAGAGAGAATAATTAAAAAAAAAAATAAAATTACACCAAGCCCTACATTTTAGACCTTCCCGGCAAAGACATGAAGAAGTATTTATTTTTACAAAGTTATCTGCAGATGACTTTAAAAAAAAAAAAAAAAATAATTGCCATCCAAATGCATATAAACAACTTTGCAGAGACCTGACTAAGCAAGTCATACCTAGTTTCAGTGATCATCAGAACTTGTATCTCTACAGAAGGTCAGCTGCTCTTTACACATAACCACAGAAAAGTTCACTTAGCTCTTTCAGAATGAGCCCCAGCACAATAACTCACTATTATCAGTCCATTTAATTTCTTATCCAGGTTGTTCTGCACTGACTTTTATGATAAAAATCAAAGCAGTGTATCAGACTTGGGGAGCTTTCTTCTATTATTCAGCACAAGTAAACAATATTAACGCAACATTTACATAGTTAAGTTGTATGTTGTTGTTTCACACATGGTGGGGATTGAAACCCTTCATGTGGCTCCCTGGCATTCTTGAGATCCTAGTCATCAAGTTTTAATAGTACTGTGCAACTTGCATAATTTCAAAGATAAGTAGTAACAGTATGTCAAGCTACTTTTGCTAAACATACATTTCAGTAAAATGGCCTCGCATAAAAAGCTACTATGGTCATGAAGATACGATTTAGTGTGAGCATTTGACTATCACTTTCATATTTTTCAGATCGTTAGTTATTAAAACGTGCTACTCCAATGTAGGCTCAGCCTGTAAATGACCTGCAAATGACTTATCTTCCCTCTTAAAAATGAAACAAAACAAACCCAAACAACACAAAACAAAAAGGAGTAAGACACATTCAACAGTTCACTAGGCCCTCAGAAAAAAATAAAAATCTCCCAGTTGCTTACAAAAATTAACTAACTGTGCTTTTCTGGACTTAATTAGTGGCAGAACCACAAGACAAACATTTGCTTCTACACCTGACTATTTATTCCATAAATGTCAATGAAACCCAAGTAAAGGTATAAATATATCTTGTCACCCTGGCCAACTCATCTCACTTTATCTTGGCAGTGTGTTTTCTGAAGCTTTACTGCATCTTGATTTAAGCCTTAAACTATGAGGAAGCCAATCTTCTTGTCAGCCAGTTCCAGCTGGTCCTGGTACACTCATCTCCCCTGCAGTCACACGCTGGGTCAGTATCTTTGCTCAATAACATTATGAACATAAATACACATTGTAAAATATTGTAAGCAACAATTATCTTTGTGAATGTCATCCAGAAATCTTTCTTAATTAACATAGCACTAGGAATAGATCTCTTCTTCAGCATGAACTTTACCTGATCTTGTATTGGTACCTGCACCTCATTCTGACACCCTCCTTCACACAAAACCCTCCCCTCCATAGGTGGTGCTTCAAAGCCACTCTCACTGCTTTACCCAGACATATCCATTGGCACCAGCTAACTGCCTGCACTGGCTAGTAACTAGTCCGCCTTGAAGTAAGAGGAAGTAATTTAAAAATGGTCCCCCATCCAACACCTGAATACAATTAATCACAGAATCATAGAATGGTTTGGGTTGGAAGGGACCCCAAAGATCACCTAGTCCAACCCCCCTGCCATGGCAAGGACACCTCCCACTAGATCAGGCTGCTCAAGGCTCCATCCAGCCTGGCTTTGAACGCTTCCAGGGATGGAGCATCCACAACTTCCTTGGGCAACCTGTTCCAGTGCCTCACCAATGCTTCCCACATCCCCAGTCAAGTTCAGACATGAATTTATTTACCTTGCTATCACACACAAAACAAACCAATCAAGCAATCACAGGATACCCCTTCAGCCGACTGCCATCCCTGTAAGCGCTGTACGTGTAGGGATACCATGTACTCTGCAACACGGCTGTGCCTTTGGGCACAGACCACCCAGTTAGTTCAGTTTTACCACTGGGGAAAGGAGAGGCAGCCAGGTCTCCCCGAGATGGTTCATATCTTGAGAAAATATAGGTACTCTGCCTTGATCATGATAAGGGGGAGTGGTGGGAGTGGCATAAAGAAGTGATGCTTTTTGTTTGGTTTGGGGGGTTGGTTTTTTTTTTCAAATGCAGGAAAGCCTGTGGTGTTTTACATCATTATGGAAGGCCAAAGCAGGCACCAGGTGGTGACCTGATCCACAGCAGCTCTGTCAATGAGCATGAGGAAAAACTGGTCAGAGAGCTTCACTGAGCCCCTAGGACACAGCCTCCCTGGCAAGAAGTGAAGGAGAACTTGATAGCAAATTCTGCATGGCGGAGGGAAATTTCTTTTTAGATGCCAGTTCCCTCTCCTACCCCAAATTATTTCTCAAGACTTGGGCAGAGGACCAGAATTTATTCTGTAAGAAGTCATCTAGCTTAGAAGACTACAAACTAAAGCAGCATACCTAATTATGAAGAGCTGAGAGCAGAGCATGTTTTGCTATGAACTGTGGCTTTATTTGGTTAGAGCAAAGCCGATATAAGTGGTTTGGAACAGTTTTAGACGCCTCTTTGAAGTCAACGTGACATTTAGCCACAGCAGACAAATAGGGACGGTGCAGAGCCACACCGCCTTAGGGCAAGAGTGGCTCTGGGCTGCCTCTACAGTGATATCTATCTCTTTCCTTTTCAAAATTCACCTAGGCCACCTCCTGGTGATTCTGGCTGGCTTTACCAATCGCATGAGAGAGGCAGAACCACAGAGATAGTTTCTGCAGCCCAATTTTCACTTCTGTGGATGCATAGCACAAGGTGCTCCTATGAGAACAGTAACTGTGATCATCTTTAATCTAAGGAAGAGATAGGCCCCATTGTTTCCTTCCCAGATACCGCTGGCTTATGCTGAGGCCAGGAAAAATTGTTCCCTTCAGTACTATCCTACTGAGTGAAGAACCTGCTCAGTTCCTCTCCTCTGCATGCTGTACTAAAAAAAAAAATATGTCCAAAGCAAGGCATGCCCTGTACATTGGAGTTTTCTCTTACTTTTCTGACTGCTTCTGCTGAAAGACTATTTTTAACGTGCCATCGAGCTAAAGTAAATCTTAATGCTAACACTAAAAAAGGCTGGACCCTTTCAGTACGAGACACTTGAAAAATAAATCCTTGGGACAGTAATCACCTGCTGATACATGCTTTTATGTTTAGCCAGCTGCTAAGATGCCACATCTGTCACTTCTTGCTTCCACAAATATGCTTTCCTTTTCTGTAGGGAAAGAGAAAATTCTGCTCCTGGAATTGCACTGACTATCACGATGCCTTTTTTGGTATCTCTGTCATTCCTCTAAACATCTGAGCCATAGCACATGGATTATAAGGTTTCTGGTACTGTGCATCTCAAGAATTGTTCAGCTTTAGATTTTCATGCCTTAAAGCCTCTGATTTTTTTTCCCTGTACTTGGCTGAACAGTGTTACATATTTATAACCTATATGTAACTGAAAATAATGGTCTATGCATGACTAATTTCACTCCCGGGAGCTCTCCTTGCCTCCCTCCCCCAAATATTTTTCAAAGGAAAATAAGAGATGGGGTTCATATTTGTTACATTGAACATTTCATAATAAGCCCTCTTCCTATTTTTAAAACATAACAACAATCTACTGTGACGCAAGTCCTAAATTCATTACTTCCTCTATTTTGGTCTCTTTTTAATTTCAACTGATAATAAATCAAGTCCCTCTTATTAATCCACTACCCGCATTTCTTCACCAGCAACCCAACGCAAATTCTTATTTGACCTCCCCACTGGCGCTCTCTGTTCCACAACCAGCCCCACACCGTGCCCGTGCCTCTCTCCCAGCCCTCTGTGCCCGGGGTGCAGCCCCAGATGTGCAGCCCCAGATGTGCAGCCCCAGATGTGCAGCCCCAGCAGCCAAGTGCGAGGTTATTTTTAAACCCACGCAGAAAAGGTGCAGCAAAAGGGAGTATCCCCCACAAAAATAAATACATACAAAGAAATAAAGTGCCCGTGCTGTTTCGGCGCGATGTAGGTGTACCTTCTGCCTCCAGGACAGGACAGAAAATCAGGCATGTCAAAATGAGCAGGCAAGGCAATTCAAAGCTCGCAATTTCAGCGACGTAGGAACACCCCGAGACGGTGTTAGCAATGCGATTGCTCCGGCGTAAATCCCGCACGTAGCCAAACACGAGGATTAATGGAGACTCTCCCCAGACACCCCGCAATGCCCCCCCCGCGCCCCCTCCCCACCGCCGCTCCCAGGGGAAGCGGGGCCGGGCCGGCCCCCGGCCGCACAGCCGGGCTGTGGCTACCCGCCCCGCTGCGCACCCCGCTCCGCGCCCCTGCCCCCCGACTTACGGCGCTGCCGGCTGCTCCCCCGCCGCTCTTCCCTCCCCAGCTACCTCCCTGCCACCGGTGCGGAGCCGGGCGGGCAGCGGGACCCCCCCGCCGCGACTCGGGGCGAGCGCGGCACCTGTGAATGCCCGTCAGCGCACGGGCGGAGGCGGCGGCGCCCCGTGTGCCTTGTGCCGGGGCCGCGGGCGGGAGCCGCGGGGAGGCGGCGCTGCCGGAGGGGCTGCGGGCTGCAGGGAAATCCTGGCACCGCGGAGCGCCGCCTGGGAGGCGGGCAGGGCGGGCAAGTAGCAACCCCAGGAACAATAAAGGGGTGTGTTCCCCCACTCCTTTTTTTTTTTTTTTTTTTGAGCGCCTTGCGGGGAGCGCCAGGAGGCCACCCCCCACCCCTGCAGTGTCCCTTTGAAGCCCTCGAGTGGGCAGGGCCACCCCCTTCCCTCGGAGAGGTGCTTCAAAGCAGACGATTTTCCATCTAAACCCTGTTCCCCTCTCACCTCCCCGACGCCCCGCTCCGCCAAGGCTGAGCCTTTCAGTCCCCTCTGCGCCGCGCTCATTCATTCCGCCTTTTCTCCATTATTTAGGGAGGTTTTCAAGGAGCTCTCAGGGCTTTCACGACTCCACAGCCTGCGATTTGCAGGTAAACGGCAAACACTGCGAGAGCTGGCTCGGCGCAGGGGCGTCTCCCCCCCGCCCGACTGCGCGGATCATCCAGCATCGCCCCCGCGACACCCGCCGGGCCAAGAGCCCTTTAAGGACAGATTTAAGGGCACCTGCCCATCTGTTTTATACAAGTGAAACTGCCTTGCCCAGAACGTGAAAGGGCTGTTGGCAGTCCAGCAGATTACTGACTAGGAAGCCCATAAATACTGAGTTGATGCGGATTTTTTCTATTTTACGAGTTTCTTGGTTGATCTAGATAGAGACCCCGGTATTGTTTCACTTCTCCCAGTGACATCCTCCCAGAGGTTTCTGTTGGCAGGTACCTGAACTCAATGCTCTGCAGCTGCCAGTTTTACCAAAGGGTCATTTTTCAAAATGTTACATTTGGCGCTGCCATACAAGCACTGCGTGAGCATTTATTACATGTGGTACATACCTTACTCAGGCTAAGGTATTTTTATAAAGATTTGCATAATTTTCATTACATATGGCATTTTTAAATAAGTGTAAACAGTGGATGCATTGAACATAAATGTATACTTAGTTTAAATATGTTTACATACCCACTTCTGGGTGAGAGAATTTTCCCCTTTGCTCTTTGCATTGTTAGCATTGGAGCACTTTTAATGCTAAAGCACTTTACCACAATTGTGTTTTCTTTTCTGTAAATACAGTGCCCAAATGCAAAGAACGTTTTCATTTCAAGGTGCTGAGACCGTAATATTCAGCATGTGTGCCCTTACACATAGAGGGTGATGTCTCTGGGCAGGAAACACCAAGTCATACACAGCAGTTTATACGCCAATCCTGCTATCTGAAATGAAACCTACATGGACAATACCACCCTTTCACATGAAATTTCACATTGCTGAAGGGTTTTTAATTCTATGAAAATGCTTTTAGCCATTTGATTTACATAACATGATTTTTTTTAAAAAAAACAAACACCAAGCCCTCCATATGTCAGTTTAATATCTGAGGGTGACATTGCTTGCTGCATTGGAGCAAGGGCTTTGTGCAAACAGTCCATCCCCTGCCCGGCGTGCAGTCTCCCAGCTGGGAGCAAGCACCCACCAAGCAGGTGGTTGGAGGGAACAGCCCCATGGCTGCCTAAGGGAACCGTGGCCTCCAACAGTACCAAAGGCATGGCCAGAGACTGCACAGTTCCAGTAATTCTTAATTGCTATTGCAGAAGCCAAAGTAAATTTGAGAGCAGCCTTTGGGCTGCTCCCAGTTTATGCAAAAGGACAGTCAGAGAAAACAGCTATTATAAAGTTTGTGTATGCAAAAGAAAAAAGAATTCTGTAATAAATCCTGGCTTCTTTGGATACATTTCCAACTTTGCAATTATTGAATTATTTGTCCTGTGTGAATGCACTCCACGCTACCTTTAATCTACCGGCTCTACTCTTGAGACTACTTTCTCATTTAGGAACCTAATTTAAGTGGTTTAAAACTTTTTAAAAGGGACTCTCGAGGGATGACGTTGCTCATACTTCTTTTTAGTTCAGAAAGGACATGTGTGTGGGCATGCATGTGTGTGGCTGCATGGGCTGCAGCTGAAGAAAATTCATACAAACTTTCTTGAGGACAAAAGAGACAGACACATGGATTCATTTGCTGTAACAACAGGCTGGCAACAGTTTACAGCGGCACACTCAAAAGTTTGTCCCAGCCATGTCACACATCCCTGCCTCTTCTGAGTACTTTCCCTGGTTCTTCTTTTTCAGAGCTGGATTTTAAACCTCTGCTTGCCACTGTACTGCACCACAGTTGGTTTGTGCTCATCATGACCTCCCGCATCTCTGGCCTGCAGCACCTGCTCCAGCTTTTCCTCTTGTTTTCCCTTGTCTTTATTCCTTCTGAGACTCATGCTTGCTTTCACTGTGGTGAGGAGACAATCTGCTTTCCTTTAGCCCTAAAAACCTATTCAAACTGGAGCCACAGCCACACCATTTCTGCTGTTCTTGTGTCACTGCTCTTACCTTTTCCAGTCCCGCGTTAGTCACCCCAAGGTTATCAAAGGCAGGCTGCATTCCCTACAAGGAGCACATTCTTTACCCTGTACTGTCCCTAAGTGTACCATCATAGGCCATAATGATACTGGTTTGTTCTCTTATGAAGAAGCAAAGGACATACTAAAAGGAAGGTGTTATGTGTACACATAAATACAGTTAGTGTTTTGCGGCAGTAATGGTTTAGAGAAAAGTTTCCATTTCTTTGCAGAAAAAATGCCAAGCCCTTCGCCAGCTTAGCATTTTATGGGAAACCCTGGAAGTCAGAAGTGTAGGGGCCAGAGACAGAACCAAAGTTCCTAGAAGAACCTCATTTCTGAATTTCTTCAACTTCTTAGAAGTTCAAGTATCAGCTTTATTAAGAACATGCAGATCTTGAATTGATCACTGGGAAGGAGTGATGGGATCCTCCACTGTTTGGTCTCTTTCCACCACAGATTCATGTTGTCTCTCCTGTCATTTCAAACCTCTCTCATTAGGGATTAAAACTGGAGTTTAAAGTATGGTCTTAAGATTCCTAAATGGCAGGCATGCTTGCATACTTAAATACTTGAATACTTATGTCGCTGTGATATCTAGAGAATGTAAGTATCAAAGTGCTTTGCTGAATCAAGACTACTTGTATTGCTCATAATATTGGTTTTATTTATATATGCCCAACTCAAGTCCATGGTGCTTTTGCATTTCTTTCAGCTGGAGCTAGATCATGAGTATAGTGAGGATTGTTAAGCAGTCTGTTATATTTTGAAATTGTCTGTTTAAGAGCTGTACTTTGACAAAGGTTTTAAGATCCTTAAAGTAGCATGATTAACATAAGCTCTGGAAGCTAAGAAGTTAAACTATTTAATATAAACACTCTTCATACTGCCATCGTAAACAAGAAAATTTTACTAAAACGTTTTCAAAAACTGTCTAATGCTATTTTCCAGTGCTTCTGACAATTGCATTCTGAAATACTATTGCTAAATAGTGTTTAGCAATACTATATAGGAATAGTCTAAATATTTGTCTCTTTTTTAATAATTCCAGTGGATTACCAATGCACACATATCCAAACATGCAACATTTCTGGTAAGTTACTTTACAGAGTGACAGAACTGTAGGGTCAGAAGGGACTTTGGGGTCATCTCCTCCATGTTGTGCCCTGATGCAGGATCAAAAACTTAACTTTTAAAGCCTGCCAAAATCTCTGGACCTTGCCATGCTCTTTTCCAGAAGAGATGCAGGCCCTTTAGAGTTCCCTGAAACAGGCTGCTGCAAAGCGCATACAATCTCATCTCAGCCACTTTTCACAGTCCCTCCCAGATCCCTGTGGCACTGTGGGCAAGTTGGATAACCACATGCCTAGGTCATTCCTACACATGTTCATTTATCCTCCCTTCCTAAAATCACCCACTGATGGAAATTCCACAACTTCCTGAGGTAGCTCCATAGTCTCATCCCTTCGCTATCTATATTTTTTCTGTTTTCCCAACAGATACACAATTTACATCTCTCTCTGCTGCAAATTAGTCCACTTTCTTCTCTCTCACTGAGCCCAGAGAATAGAGAGAGGATCTTCTTTATAACAATCCTATTTGGAGGCTGCTTTTTTCCCCCCAACTGTATAGGTTTTTTCTCACTGTTTGCTCTTACCAAGTTGAAACAATGATCAGGGCTACATAATACAGCTTCTTTTCATGGAAATTATTATGCAGTGTTGGAAAGCAAGAACATGATCTGACTGAGGGAAAAATCTTCTGCAACTTCTTTGCCACAGATTATTTCTCTAACTGTCACTTTGGGAATTTCTATAAATAAAATCACTATCATTCTTCTGAGAAGTGAGCATTTACTACCATTTTTTAAACAATGAAAAAATACAGATCTGTTTTTCATCTAAATTCTTTATATATTTGAAATCACTGAGAGAAGAAAGTCCAAAGAAATGTGGTTAGGTTTGACGAAAAGAAGCCTCCCAGTGGGATATTTAACAGAATACCTAGAAAACAGTGTTGAAAGACTTACAATATTTGGAATCCATTTTTTTTATTCTCTTTCCATGACCTCTGAGCTCCAGAGGACCTTACTCGGCTTTAACTCATTAACCTCCACGGTGATAACACTTTGGACCCAGGGGAGAAGGAAGGACTGATAGATCCACAGTTTGAGCAAGGCTTTTGCCTGACCTTGTACACATTAATGATGGATGTTTGACTTTCTACTTTTTTTGATGTTCAAACACTGCATAAGATTTGGCTTTCCTAGTCTGCCTTTTCCTACCAAATGCCAAGTGGAAGCACCCATGTGTGCAGGCACCAACCTTCCCTGCCTAATCCCAAGTCGTCCCAGGGGAGTGCAGCGGGGGGGAAGTGGTGATTCAGCTGGTGAAAGGAGGTGGCAGTTCACACACTGCCCCAGACAGCTTTTTCCTTTCCTTTGTCATCTGCTCTCTCTTGGATCCCCTAAGCTCAGAGCACTTTTCTCCACAGAACTCCCCAGGGAGAAGAGGACAAAAATGCCACAGCATTTGGCAGGAGGGGATGCAAATGAATCTCTAGTGCCAGATGAATGCCACTGCCTATGATCACCAGCAGCTTCAAATACAGCACTAATTCATTTTTAATAAAAGTTAATGGCTGTTTTAAGCTTAGAAGGGGAAAAGTAAACCAAAAGTCACTTGAAAGGATATTGCAGTAGCTCATATAAATGTAATAAATGGATACAGCATAGAATAAATATTACTTTTAGCAATAATTGTTAACTTTACAAAGAAAAAGAAGAGTGAAAGAACAATGAGAGCTCTGCAAAATGTTGTCTTGCTAAATACGAAAATTTGCACATCACTATCAGCATTTAGGGACTAATTCTGAAACTGCTGAGTACTCTTCCCTTCCATTAACTACTGTGGGAGTTGAGAGCACCTGGCATCTTGAGGAATCAGTCTCTTTGGCGGTTTTAATTTAGTCTGACAATAAAGCTGAATAAAAATATTCCTGGGGATAGCCCGCAATTATACAGCATGAGCTCATTTCTTTATTATAAAATGCGAGATGAAACCATGCATAACTGCCAGCCAATATTACAACAGGCAATTCCAGTTTTTCATTGCATGGGAAAAGCACTAGCGAGCTTTAATGAGTTTCAAAAATAGCTGCCACATCAGAAAATTGTAATTGTGCTTGTTTTTCTAATGTGAATACCTGTTCAGCAGACATCACTTAAACAATGGCATCCAAATAGACCAGGGCATGTAAAATAGCTACTTTTATTTGTCAGCTGCACACCCATTGTTTTCAGTCAGAGCCTGCAGAGCAGCTTCAGCTGTACATTCCTGGGAAGTGAATAATATCAGTTGAGATTACGCTACAGCACCACATCTATTACAAGCACATTATAAAGATTGAATATAACCTAATTAGGAAATGCTGAAGTCGGCTGGGTGTGGATGTGGGCTGGTAAAGAGTCATTTTACATGACCTTCACTTGCTGAAAATGAGAGTTCACAGAGGATAAAGCAAAGGTAACAGTGTAGATTTCAGTCCCAACTCCAGATATTGCATACGCATCTCACATTCCTCATACCATTGCCACTAAGCTAAAAAATTACTCCCCAAGTTTCACTTCCATGAAACTCTTTTGTAAACACTTTGGGAATCCACCAGGACAAACCAAATTTGGTCACGTTCTTCTTTTTGAAGCAGATGAGAATTAGAGCTCTGTTCTGGCTTTAGTGCTTGCTGGAAGGAAGAGGTTGCAGAGGGAGGCAGCCAGAGTTTCTCCCAGGAAGCTGTTGTTATGTGTGCCCTTGCAGAAGGTAATATAATATCTCTAGTATCGTCTGCTACAGAGCCCCTTCTCCTCACCACACAAGCCCCGTTGGCTCACATAAGAAAAGAGAGCTTAGTGAGCCAGTGCTCTCCTTTGGGACTTTGCATGACTAGGTATTAATCCAGCACCAAAGACAGCAAATGCCTATGGACCACAGTGTCCTACCTGGATGATGGGACAATTCCACCTGTAATGTAGCTTCAGTTTTTCTTTATTTTTTGATTTGGATGGGATGTATTTAGGGGATCAGAAGATCTTCTGGTTTTTGTTTGGTTTGGGTTTTTTTTTTATAGAGTCCTTACGGGCTTATCTTTACTGGACAAGTGAAGGGACAAGCTCTTCCAACAGCTTCATGAGACCTGCCTCTTTCTGTAGGTCTGGCCCTTCTGCCACCCCTTCTGGTCTGCAAGACAGGGCTATTTCATTGCTCTCTGCTTGCAGCCTTGCCACAGCACCCCTGATCAGCATTATGGGATTTCACAGCTATAAAAATCAGCTGCCCCTGTGTCTGCACGTTGTTGTTAGCCAGGCATTCTGCTGGCTAACAAGAAGTCATTGACAAAATGCCTTCAAACATGTCTCATGTCTTGCATTTACCTCCTGGTTCCAAAATGAAAGTTGCATTAATGCCAACAGCTGGAACAGATCAGTGCTCCAAGTTGGATTCATGCCTTACCACTGATTGGAATAGAGGTTGCAGAGAGAAAACTTCAGCATGCCAAGCTAAAAGTAGTTTACTATGTTTATGGGACAAAGTCTCATCTGTACAGGTACTCACAAAGGACAGACCAGTTTTTCCACAGCACACCATAGAATGGTACAATTGAGCATGCAGTTAAAACCAGTAAATATAATTTCAGACATCACGGTATGTCCCACAACTGAATACAGTACCAAAATATAGATATACTCGAGCTGTTCATATACTTAGACGTAAGCTAAAAATCAACAATTACCTGTTTTCTTTGCCATTAATATATTTTTGAGACCCTATTCCCACTGGAAACAAAGGAATGATTCATCTTTTCTTGTGTTGGCCTTTGCACATTAAGTACTATGAAATTGATTCTCAGCTGATTTTACTGTAAGTCAAGAATAACTATTAAGATCATGGCATGATGCTGGTGTGAAATCACATGCAAGTATCACTTAAAGAAATACACTTCACTAAGACATGTCATTACCACATATTTACTATGGTGTGCACTTCTGTGTCTCCTGATGTTATCATAGCTGTGCAATCCCTGTCCTGTGCCCTGTAGACTGGGACCATGTCTGCCTCTTCCACAGACTCCATAAACACTGGAGAGTTATCCCTTCTCATAAATGTGATTATCTATGTCTATACTCTGCATCAATATCGACTAAATCTGCATTTAAAATGCAAAATTTATAAAATTATCTATGCCACAGACCCACAAATACCTCTAGTTTACAACTTATGCAAGTCGCAAAACAAACTTGAAACCACCAAAACCCCCAAGACTGTAAAGGTCTGACTTTTTCCCATTGCCCCGTGTCCCCAGAACAGTTAAAAGAAGCAAGTTGCTACCTTTTGAAGCACTGGTACTGAACCTGTTGTTTGTGGGCCCCTAGTACCTACTTCTGAGGGGCTTCTGAAATGTAAATAAGAAAAGCACACTCGTTGTCAGTAGGTTTGTATCTGCACAGGAAAATTTTTAGGAGTCTGCAATTTGAAAAAGATGGAAGTAGCTAATCCAGGACTGAAGTGCTGGGGTCTGAACCCGGAGCCCTGAATTAAGGTTGACATATGGGTGGTTCCCATGGTCCTTTAAAAAGAGGGGATGAGTTTGCCTTTTGGCTTTCCTCCAAGGTGTGGCTGACCTTGCAGGGAAAGCCATTGGGTAAAGGAGTGCCAGGTGCCCCACATTGGGTAAATGAGTGCCAGGTGTCCTGCTTTGGGCATAAAAGCTGGGACCACTTGCAGGAAGGATGGAGTCTGTGAGGTGGATGCACTTTGCAGAGTTTCCCTGTTGGGGAAGGACCTCCTGACTCTCCCTGTAACTGGGCCCCAGTCAGGTTTGGTGCTTGTGAAGGTGGGCTTTGTGGGGAGACAGCATGGGGCTATTTCTATTGTACGTGATCAGCCTATTGACTTAGTTGTGTCCCATTTTTTCTATGGGACACCTTGTGTCTTTGTTTATTCCACCCATTATTGGTTGTGCTGTGTCATTCCTGGGGCTGATGTCTATTATGTGTGATCTGACTTGTTTGTACCCCCAGTGATCCCCCATATACTGACTCCTCTGTGTACAATAGAATCTGCTTACTGGATTGTTTTTCTGCTGGCTCTGTCCTTTGCGCTAGGCCTAGTAATTGGCAAAACAAGGACGTGCAGGTTTACACCTTTTTCTTACATGTGATGAAAATTTAGCAATTTATTTTAGACTGAAAAGTATTAGTAGGAACAAAATACAGGGAAAGCTTAAAAATGCTTAGCATGATAAAATCTGAAATACATTTTTTAAATATACCTCCATTTTGTAAAATACTTAGTGCGTTTGCAGAAAAAATGTCTGGGAACATAATAACAAATCTAATTGTTACATATGTTTTAATTTTCACCATATTCACATCAATTATGGTAATGTTTTTACCAGTGCTCCTGTTATATAATTAGGTGACCTGACATCTGGCTAAACAAACAACATACTGTGTGTGATTAAAACACTGATCAAATTGCATAGGGTAATAATATGACAGTGCTGGAAAAATTAATTTGCTTGTGACAAACAGTGGTGGTTTTTTTCCCCAGCCAAAAATACTTTCATCTGAAGAATATAACTGTCATTATCTCACCCTCTCCCTTCCTTACCATCCCACACATATATAAACATGTTGTCATCCTAGAAGATCATTTGGGAAGCAACTGGGCTAATATTCTTAAATGTGGTAACAGCCTACAAACTGGCCGTTAACTACAGGCAAAAAGTGCCCTCTTAGTGTAATTAAAGCCTGGAGTAAGCAAACTCCCAGTTGATTCGGTAGGAACTTTGCCTGCACTAGCTTAGTCCAGGATGAGGTGCTTATGTTTTGGGGATTTTTGACACTCACTGAATATTTTAAATCCCATTCTGTTTTAGCTAAATTATTCTTTTTGAGTAACCTATTAAGCAAAGTGATATGACTGGAATATATATTTTAAAGAAGAAAAATGTGTACCAAACCTTAATCAACTCTCTTTCTGCTCAATGACATAATTTGTTTTTCTTAAGTAGCCACAATGCTTACAGGTTTTCATTTGGATTCTAGTATGTTTAATGTTTCCTTTCTTTTCTTTTTTTTTTTTTTTTTTAAATGTTGTTTACTCTAGGTGTGTTACACTTATGTCTGTAAAAACTATTGGAGTGGAACAAATAGAGTCAGTAATATCTGCCAGTTTACTAGAAACACACAGAGTGGTTTTGTTACAAGATTTTCATTACTTTCAGCAGCCAGTGCTCCAAAACCTCTAAGAACAGCTCCTTCTATTTGGTCTAAATTTCCAGGTTGCTACAGGTATGTGTTAACCCAAACCAGATTTGAGTTGATATAATCTGATGATGGAATTAAAAAAAAAAAAAAAAAAAAAAAAAAAAAGGCAAGCCCAAAAGTTTGTTACAAGTCCTGCTGTAAGTGCAGAAAACATGGAATCTAACATACCTTGCTAAATCTGAGCTAGTACTACACCACACCACTTTCCAACCATTTGCTTATTTAGCCTATCTGAATAGTTAGAAAATCTGTTGCATGCATCTTGATGTTTGACTTTAGGTTGTCTGCTCACGACTGTAAAAAGTAAATCTGAAAGAAATAGCAAAACATGAAATTGTTTTCAGATATCTATTTTTCCTCTGTTTTCATAATTTTGTAAGAAGTTGGAGTGTCTTTTTTTTTTCCCATCAACTTTGAGTTCCTTACACATACTTCACGTAGATTCATCAATCTTCAGTTTAATATTGGAGCCACATCATCTTAAAGCTAGGGTATTCGTGCTCAGCTTTGGATTCCCAGTCATGTGCAGCTATCTTGCATTTCTATGCTTGAAGAAATTTTTCTACTCAGTCTATTGCATTTTTAACTGGACTCCTAACTGGCGTGCAAATATCGATTGTATATTTTATACAGTACAGACACATCTTTTGGAAAAAAAAAACCCTTGGCGTTGTGTAAAAATGTCATGTGATGTCTCTCTTATGACATATCCAACTATGAAAAACTGACTTAAAAAAATGCATTGTTCAAAAAAACACCAAAGCAGATTACAATAAATTCCCTAGTGGATTCTATCAAAAAAGGAACGTGTCTTACTCAGCGTTTACTCACAGTTGACCAGTTCCTGAAGTCCTGAACAAAGATTTACTTAAGCTCTGACTTGGTAGGACGCACACATGGAGGTGCAGAGGCAATTCTTCCTGAAGGGATTCCAAAGCTCTCAGCATTTCCAGTGGTTTGGAGAAGGGAGGAAGATATCAGCTGTGAGGAGACAGAGGAAGGGATCCTATTTCTGCTTCTTCGTGTTTTCGTATTTACCTTAGTTTGCCATTGCTTGCCATTGTGTAATGTTTGTTTTAAAAGTGACTCAGAATTTATGGAGCCTTTCAGGAGGATGTCCCGCAACCTGTGATTCATGACATCCTGCAGAAATCGCACGCTTGTGAACAATACCCTCTCTGTGCGGAACTGCATTTTGGAACCGTGAAACTTCACAAGTGCTGACAAATCCTTTTCACTTAATTCTGTCAAAAACCTATTTTGTGATGTACAGCCTTTCAGAGTCATAGTCTACCTTCTTAAAAAGGTTCCAGAGTGTTTGGTTGCAGCTCACAGGCCCCACAGAGCCCATCCCTCCACACACACTAACCTGCAAGAAATAAGGGGGTCATATTTAAAGAGCTTACACGCATGGATCCTACATGATCCAAAAATACCTCTTGGATTTTTAAAATACAAACTTCCAAAATAAAGGTTTAGTCTGTAAAGCCAATCACAATGCCCAGCACTCCCTGCTGTGGAGCAGTCCCAGGAATTTGGCCTGGGAGAGGTTATTTTATGGCCCACTTAAGTTCAAAGGAAAGTTTGTTGACTTCAGGTAGCTCTCTGCCTGGCAATATGCCTAATAAGATTTACAAATTAGGAGCATGTTGACTAGCAATTTATTTACATCTAATTTTAAATGACACTGTTATTTAGAATAAATAAACCCCCACAATATTAAAAAAAAAATGAACATTATTAACACTTAGGAAAATTAATTTTGAAATATGCAGTTTCTTAAGAGTAAGATGGAAATAAATATGTAGGAAGGAAAGTGCCATTAAAAGTAAGCTACTATACAAGTGCAGCATGCAAACAGATGGGCTTTATAGTTCATTATTAGTTCCCATGGAACTTGCTGGTACTTTGCTGCTGACATTTGGCAAAATGTGCCCTTAACAGAAAGTCCTGCCTCAACATCAAACTGACTTACAAAAGCATAGTGCCAATGACATTATTAGGCATGCCTTACAGTTTGGGGGATTCCTTTTCTGCAAGGTAAGAAAGTTTTAGTCTCCTCAACAGGAATTACCTGAAAGGAAAATATTGACTGGAGAGAAATACTGATCTGAACTGAATTACCTTACAGCTAAATAATTTCTGAAGGTAAGGACGTGACAGTCGACAGTAAAGAAAGATCAAGAAACACTGAACTTCCACATGCCAGCACTTCTCATTTTGGAGTAGTATTGCCACTTGCTGTAAATAGCTGTGGCTTCAGATGAGCAGTACAGGATATTGTAAACTGAAACACTTCCTAAAAAACACAATGCCTGCACAGGTGCAGTGAGCCAGCAGGATGATATAAAGAGTTATTCTGTGACGCTCATCCTCACAAATATATGTGTCTCTTGATCCCTGTGGCCATAAGAAACCCTTTAGCCACCTTTTCTCTTAGCATTGAAAACTCCAACATGCGAAGAATGTTTTCAAACAGGATGACAAGGCTACATCCTGCATGGATTTGAAAGGAATTGGTTGCAAAGAGCAGGCAATAGTCCATAATATCCTTCCTGCTCAGTTAGCCCTCCTATCACTGCTGATCTCAATATGGGGAAGTCCCAAATAAATAGGAGATTTAAACTTCCCCCATTGTGCCGCATTCTTATTTGGCATCTAAACCCCTATTATTTGCTATCCAATGGGGAGACAAATGGATCATCGATTAACTCATGGTAGGTTTGAATTGAGGAATGTGAGTATGTGAAATTGCAGCACCATTAGATCACCCTGGGCTGATAGCTGCTACAAGCGAGCCTCGCCCTGTTGTTTTTCAAGGATCTCTCCCATTCCCTGTGGAACACAGGTGACCCTGGTCCCTGGTATAGATGCATCTGGCACAGCCAGGCTGTGTTTAGGCTGAGGGCAGATTCCTGCTCGGTGAGGATCCTGGCCTTCTCATGTCTCTGTCAAGATCTTCCCCTGAGCACATGGCAGCTCTCTGCTCAATTTCCATGTTGCTTCCTTCAGAAACCCAGGCGAGGAGGAGGCAGCGTGTCTGACTTTCCCTCCAGTATGCAGCTGGGAAGTGGCTGGGCCGCCCTTGCCCAGAGGATTCGAAGTTCTTCTGGATCCACCAGTTTAGACAGGCCTCAGGCTGGTTCTACAGCGATAGTTTCATTTGACCGTGAGAGTCACCCCTCTCTAGGTTCAAAACATGAGCCATACCTCACCCTTGTTTGCATCTCACATCAAAGTTCTTTCCATAGCACCCATATGGTGCTTCTTGACCTTCCAGAAGTAATGACCTCTCAGTAATCAGCCTTTCTGTCCCTCCTCAGTTATTACCTGTAATTAGGGGCAGATTGGCAAGCTGAAGGAAGGAACTGGGCATTGCTCCCTTGCTGCAATGACGGTGTGCAGCCCCAGGGTGTTTCAAGTAGCACCTCCTGGCCATGGGGTAAGCAGCTGCCAGGAGTGAAGCGAGGGATTTGCTGTGGAAATGGGGGGTGGGTTTGGCAGAAATCCACAGTCCCATCAGCCACCGTGAGGCTCTGCTGTGGGCACTTCGAAGGCAAAGCAGGGACTGGATTAAATCTGTGGCTGACTGCACAGATTTATGTGTTTTCTCTCAACTGTCTCTGCTGTTACCCAACAATTGTGTAACTTTTATCAGGGGTGTTTGTTCTTCCTCACAGTTCATCCATTTCCCATGTTTCCACTTTGTTTTTCCAAGTTTCAGAGTGAAAAGAGAATTTCACATGATTTTGTGGGACAAAAGACTCCAATAGTAACTGTGTCTTTCACTAATATGCTTTTTGCCAGCAGCTAAATGGTGACTATTAGTATTCATTTCCATAACGTAGGTCTCATTAAAAAAATGGCATAATCAAATAATGTTGCACTTTGTATTGCTTAATTAATGGAAGGGAAGGGCTCAGATAATTTACCACTTCATCATCCTCCAAATTAAAAGTCTGGTGCTTGAGGCTTCTACCCATAGCTCCTATTTGTACCTAGTATGGTAAGAAAAAAAGAGGTACACTGTCAGGCCAAATTCTGATTAAATGATGATCTTTTAAGGGGCTGATTCTGCTCTCATTAAGTGTAGTGCAAATCAGAAGGAAACTCCACAGGTATTAGGGGAGCTGTAATGCAAAAAACATCAGTGACAATAGCTGGATCTGAGATATTTATAAGAAAAGTTGTAGTGTTCATGTCTGTCCTATGTTTGTTGATAGTTCAATTTGGAGAGGAAGGTGCAAACCAAAAGCTTAGCCTGACAGTGATTACTTATTTCCTATTTTCTTCTCCAAAACATATATGTCTAAATTTTATTCTAGCTTATTTGGATAATTTTATAAATTAATGAATAAAAGTGGAAATAAAAGAGTGTTCACTAAGTAGATAATGTTGTACTTTCTGTTTAGAAGAAAGTCCTTAATATAACAGGCTAAGCTAAGGCACTGACATGAAAATCAACTTGTAAGTGAAGATGAATATACTTCTATAGCGCTCTCTGTAAAATGTCCTGAATCCCCATGTGTATCAGATAAGTACTTCATTATTTTTTAGCAATGGCCAAGTGGTTCTAGATGAAAGAAAAGTGGACTTTGAAGGTATTATTGTTTTCATTAACTGATGAGTCATTGCAGGAGCCTGCTGGAATGTTGCTCCAGCTGTGTATCAGGATCCACAGGTGCACATTTCTTGGCCCAGATATTCAAAATTCATCCGGAGGCATCCAACATTCAGCAAATTCTTACTGGATGGAGAATGTTTTCTCCAAAGGAGAAGGGCATGGTAACCAAACTCCTCATGGCAGCAAGTAGAACATATTACAGTATGGAAATACAGTGATTTCTGATCAGCTTCAACTCTCTGCCTTGGTTTCCTTTTTTGGCAGTCCAAATGCAGTAACACACTAGTGAGCAGGACCCAGCACTAAGAGCTGTCTTGAATGTTTTTCTACAGGGTTTTTTTGGCCATTTTTGCCTCTAGCCTACAGTGAAAGAGAAAGTGAGTCAGTCCTGAGAAAGAAAGTGCCAGTCCTGAGACTGGCAGCCAGCCAAAAGCTTAGGGACTTCTCACCTACAAGAGTTTCTTGTGGAGCACAGGGGAGAGCATGTGCAAAAGATGTAAACTATTGTGACTCAGTTTGTAATCTGGAAAAGTTTAGAGTCAGATCCGCTGTGCTCTGGCAAGGATTCTGCCTACAAATCCAGCTTACTCTACTGGCAACACATTATGCTTCTGAGAGGCAAAAGTATTGAAAACAATTTTTCCTTTCGAACACCATGCATTTTTTAAATGTTTTGTATTTTTTATCACCTACCTTATAAGGTGTTTGGTTTTCGTTATGAGCAACTACTGAAAGAAATTCTCAGCATGTCTTATCCCATTCCTCCTATGGTTTCCTTTAACTCTAAACAAGAGAAATTATAGTTGTATATCCTTAATGAGACTTTTCTTACCTGAGCAGCAGAAAATGTCAAATGGAAAATTATGCAGAGAATCTGAACTGAGTTTGATCTAGCTCTAGTCATTACTGTATAATACAGACTTTTGATTACATTATTTGATTAGTCAGTAGGAAGATATGCTTCTGCAGAAGGATTTTTAAAATTTATATTTATTTGCTTTCCAACAGCAACAGCATGCATTAACAGCTGTGAATGAGACAGCAAAACTGGCATTCCTGGCATGTCCCTTGGTTTAGTGTTTGCTTTCTGATTCCCAGCATGTGCCCTCTTGCTGCCTGGAAATCTTGCCTGGACAAATTTTGATCACTTTCTATATTTGTCTGGGATTGTCAGCCTTCCTAGAGACTAGTTCTTGGTGAAAGGTCAGATGCTGTTTTGCATATGCCCTCTATTGACATATGAGCTGACAGTTTTGGACCTGGCTTGTATACAGAGGTCCTAGATAACCACAGAGTGTGTACACAATGTGTGGATATATACCTCAGCCGCACAATGCCCGCTGCTTTGGCAAGTATAGGATAATACCCCACACGCATTATACAGCCACCTTGGACCTGTGCAATCAGTGTGACACTTACAGGAAGAAACAACTTTAATAACTAGGCTCGTGTTGTAGAATTACTCTGTGGAGGGGCAGTAGGTCTAGGAAATCCCAAAGGTATGTGTGGTGGTGCCACACAGAGATAAAGCATCTGCGGCAGAGTTCAGGTGGTCCTATCCTCAATAGCATGAGAATAGCTATTTAATCAACTTTAATCCCGTACTTTCAGTTAATTAGCCTTGGCTTTCCTAATTGCTTTCTCAAAGACAAGCTCTCAGCGGAGATAGATAGTCTCATTTCTCACTTGGCCAGCTCTAGGGTTTTTTCAGGACTACCAGAGATTTTGGATGCTGCTGCCTTTTGTGGCTTAATATATTTGTGAATACACATTAGACATTTAATTATATTTGGGATTTCTAAGAACTCCCGATGATCTCCTGTGACAAGACCATTCATTCTGTGGCCCACTGAGCACATGAATATATGACCCTCTGAAACACTGAGGTATAGTTCCTTTTTCAATTGACTCATTTTAACTGGAATTTGGAATAATCAGGCATTATATTTTTTTAGATTTATATAATTATATAAGCACCACTAAGACTACAAATAAAGCCTTAGATCATTGTGAAACAGCAATAACAGTCCAAGAAAAACTCCAGCTTACCAGAAGAATGTTCACTTATGGAAGGAAAGATAAATATTTCTAAGACTCACATCATAATTTTAGCCATATCTGAAAGAATATTTTTTTTTCCAGTTTATCTTTTACCTTTGGTAATTAGAAGTTATGGTTCTTGCCCTGAGGAACTCCAGTTTCCATTTAGCTTTAATTTCAGTGCATGAATGGAATGCAGCCCTCTATGCAAAACGCACATGCCGCCCTGTGGCTTTCTCATCCCTGAAGATGTGCTTGTCTGGTGCTTGGTGAGCTAGAGTTGAAAAAAAATAAGCCCTGCATTTTGAGTTGTGCAATGTCCTTCTCTTATAGATATATGGGACAGATTTGTACATAGATAGGGCTGCTGGTATCATTTCCATACATGCGAGCTTGTGCGTTCGTGCTCATTACATGGTTTTGCTTAATTAACACATTCATTCTGAATTTTGAGTCAAGAAAGGGCTCCCTTTCCATTCTCTTCCAGAAATAATATAATATAGGAACAAAGATAAACATTAAAAAAAGAGAATAATCTTTTGCAAAGATTATAAGTCCTAAAGAATTTAGTCAGTTTGACTAAAATGTTTTATTTAAAATAATAACTGAATTTATAACACACCAGCTCCCTTCCCAACCAAGCTACTTTGGGATCTGTAAAAGCAGTCAGAATAACAGATCATACCAATTAAATTTTATCAGGAGCTGTTGTGCCATGCAGTTTATTTCATGCAACTGCAAAACTCAGGCATCCAAAAATAATAAGATAGCTTCCTCCAAAATCATAAGACTTTAAGTAATAAAAATGTTGATGCTGGTTTTATTCCTTGATGTTAGATACACTTTGTGTGACCTTTTACCTAGTCTGAGTCATACCTTGCTCTAAAAACAGCACATGATACTGAATCTCATTCTCCTTAAAAGCCCACTATGTCTCTGGACATTCAGCAGATCTCTCTGACGTATCATCAGTTTCTGTGCAGTTTTACTCAAATCAAAAGTACTTCTAAGTAAGAATCATTCCATATGTGCATTGAATTAATCGGTGTAAGTTTTCTCATTAATATAGTGTCTGTTTAAAAATACAGATATTAGCAATAGCCAAGATGAAGATTTAATGCTGTTTAAACATAAGCTAGGTACTGTGTTTCTTCATTTAGCCTCCCCAGTCCCAACATTCAGCAAAATAGGAGTCAAACCTTGAGGTCAACCTCAAGGTTTTACAGTACTCAAGGATCACAGTATTAACAACAGATAAATGTTGAACTCTTTTTTATTATTTTTTCTTTGTCTTTTTTTGTGTCTTTATAACTTATTTAGTGGTACCATATGTTCATGCTTTTTGCAGCACAGAATTAAAGGGACTAGTTTTTTTTAATGAAAAAGAGTAAATATCACAGGACTTAGAGCAAAAGGCTATGTTGGCAGCTGAACTGCCTTTGTAACATCATTTAAAATTTTCCAGTGCCCCTCCCCTGCCAGCTACAGATAAGGACATTTAAAGTGATGTAGGGGGAAAGGCACAGTAGTTTGGCTACAAAGGGCTTGAGAAAGTGTCACATAATCAGTGTCTAGTTTGCAAAAAGAAGTTTGTCATTTGAAGTATAGATCCCATATTTTTGCATGTACTTAAAAGCATAGTGAGGAAATCTGAATGAGGAATGAACAGTGGACTGAAAAAAGGATTAAATAGCAAAACTATCTATCTTAAATTTTCAGCTCATTGTATCTAGAATGACATATACACCGTGCTTAGCATGAAAATAAGCAGAGGGGTAAGGTAGGATTTCTAATACTGTGTATAGTTCAGAAACACAAATGTTTTTTAGTGCCTTTATGTTATATAAAAACACTGGGAAACCACACAATTTTGAAAAATACAGTAACTCAAGAGTAGATGTGAACACTACTGCACACTCTGCTACTTTTCAATAAACTATTCTCAGAACATATTCAATACAGAATACAAATAGTACATTATCACAGTCTCTACATTGCAGGTATATTTAGTGTGAATTATAAGCAAATATATGGAGAAACAACCAGCTATAGTCTTCTGATAGATCAAAATGAGTGTGACTTTCAGTATTAGCCACAATTGCAATGAGTTGTGTCCCCCAGCCCCTCCTGCCCCCTGAACATTCAAGAGCTGATTCAAGGCTGACAGAAGCGTTGCTGTACTTCAGCAAAACTTGCATTAATTTGGCAGTACCTAAACAAATAATTCAAATCCTCATTAGACACTTATCTTTCCTTTGTGGTCATACAGATTTATGGAGTTATCATAAATGAGTTTTATGATCATCTTGAGAAATACCTTCTCCTTGCAATGTATTTCTTCTTCCCTTAATCTTGACCCTGTAATTTTATAACTTGTTTTCACACACACATACACACAAATATACATATATGTGTGCACTTGTACATTTACATGCATGTGTATATTTCAAGAGTCTCTAAAGAGCAGTAACAATTTGTTTAGTTCTCATGTGGTCCACACTGGGTGTTATCAGCCTCCCACATGTACTGAAATCAGCATTTGTGATTCAGGAACACTTCTTATTTGCAAAACTCCCAAACCAAACTTTGCACCTCTGGCACAAGATGTGTTTATTCTGTACTTCCTAATTCAGTGAAGGAGTTCTGATAATGAGGTAAACATGTCTTCTACCTAAAGCTGTCTAATAAAGGCTCTCAGCCAGATAAATGCACTTTCAAAAAGCCCTGTGATAATTGCAGCTGAGCTACTTCCCGTATTTGAACCAGATCTTTTCAGCTCTAGTTGGACAAATGTTTTAAGTTGCTGCTGTCTTTCACCCTCTGCCCACCCCAGATTCATGTCCCCAGTTTTGGGGTTGGAGGGGCTTCACTTATGTTAATATAATCACTTTTCACTCCGATCAGTTCTCCAATTCACCCTGTGGCTGCCCAAGTATGTGTATTGACACCAAGTAGGGGATAATCCGGGTAAGGCATTAGCAGCTCAGGCCAGGGCAAGATTGCTTCCTCCAGCAACAGCTGATGCCAGTTTCTGCTGACTAAAAGTGTTTGTCAACACCTGGGTATCAATATGTTGCACAAGACATAATAGCATGAGAGTACAAAACAGCCTGTTCATCAGATCTACTGTTCATTGAGAAGTTCTGCAAGGAGCCATGGAGGCTGACTACTACTGATTTGGAGAGGACTCTGTGCTGGTGCTGGTATGCACATGTCACCCACCGTGTCACAGCCATTCATACAGATCTAAAATTGCAAGCCCACAAATAGCTAAAGAACCTCTAAAACCTCATTCTTTAGCTGAACCCCACTGAATGCCACTAAATCCATGCAGGAAAAGAGGCATTGCCCCAGATGTGTGCCTGACCTCAGCCTCAGCATTTTAACTTAACCCACATACAGTGTGGGAGAAAGGAGATCTTAAAATTGTAATGGGAACATTTTTTGTTAATTTCTGAAGATCGGCGCCAGTCGGTCACATTCTCGTTGTTAGACAAAACTATGGCCGCTAGAGGGCTCTTTTAATTTTGTCTGATAAAATCAGAACAAAAAATTTATTAAAATATTAAAATCAAGTTATATATAGTTGTGTAAACTATTACTAATTGAAGGCTGAGTCATATCCTACTGAAAAGGTAAATACTGATAATAATACTTAGAGTTTTTTGATTCAAAGCACACTTGATTATCTACTATAAACTGATTATCTACCAATTATCAATTATCCACTAATTTATCCTCATAACACCACTCTGACATGGCAGTGACTTCCATGTTATGCATGGAGTAATTTGGGTGGATCAGATTTACCTGATACCAGATTCTGATTCAATGATACAGTGAAGATCAGACTTCAAATTCCTGAGCACACTGTGTTTCCACTGGAAATTAATAATTTTATAAATTTATTTAACTGAGTAAATGTGCACAAAGCCTTTCAGTAGCCAACCTGTATTATAAAGGATATTTTTAATTAATCAATACTGATTGATTATGATCTGTTCTGACCCTAGTCTACAGCCTGGATTTTCTCAGAGTTTACGTGGTTGCTTTCACCAAGAGAAGGTGAAGATAAGTTGCTTCCAAGTAAGAAGTGCAGCATTTTACATTCACTTACAGACAAGTGGAAGTGATTCCACAAGTGATGTGGGGGGCTCTGGATATGAATCCTCAGACTCCAGTCTCAGACTGTAGTGTCATCCTGCACCTCACACAGTAAGACAGATGGAGTATATCACATGGCTCCAAAAGAAGGTCCTGGAAAACATGAAAGAAAGGAAAAAGAATATGAAAGCAAGGCACACATCATCTCTTCAGCACTATTTACCTCTGCCTTTCTCACACGATGACACTGCACACCAGAAATGCAATAGCTTTACAGGTGGTTTGGGGACACTTCGGGAACCAACGCCAAGGTAGAGCCCTGAAAGTCAAACCCTTCTCTCTTCTCTTCGTTCAGAGGAATCTCCAGCTCAGCTCAATTACATTGAGCAGGAGATACTTCACACAAACTATCTCAAAGTCTGTAAATATTATTTTTCTCCTTTCTTCTGCTCTCAATATTACTGCTGGTCTACTGCATTCCTCTGACCACCACTAAACCTTGGAGTCCTGATAATTTCTATGGCGGTAAGAGAGCTTGTATACCTCTGCAGGCACAATCTACAGAATTAAGTGTTGACAAAACCCTTGTTTCATGTACATGCATACTTCCCCTCTTGCCGCAGTCACAGCTCTGGGGATCTGCTGCTCAGTTTGTTCACCCTTCTGTGCAGCTGTATCTAGTCCAGTGGCTGCAGCTGAAAATATAGAGTACAGAGAAATACTGCAGTTTAAACCATTAGAACACAACCCTAGTAAGAGCAATTATTTCAGTCCTTCTACTGTTTACTTTCCAGGTTTTGGACACCTCAGAGATTAAATGTGACCAAAACATTTCTCCAAGGAACGCCAAGCTGGGCCAGAGAGGGTGCCCCTGCTTCACAGCCCACAGCAATGGCTATGGTAAGGCCAGGCAGGGGAGGAAAGAGTAACAGGTTGAGATGGAAATAGTGAGTGTGGAACTGCCCTCCCCTTTTCAGCTCCGACTGCTCAGCGTTTTTCACTGCATTTGGCCCCTGCAAGGCAGGAACGGCTGACCTAATCACTCAGCAGCTTTATTTGACCACACTCAGTCTCTATCTTTAGGAAACATGATTACTGGGTCCTAGATGCTTCCTGTAGTCTTTCATCTTTCCTCTATCTAATTAATGCTAATTTCCTTGATGGTACTCCTAAAGTACAGTTGGAGCCTGGACGTAGATTACAGAGCACTTTACAATATCAGCATTAAATCAGACAGAGATTGTGAAGCACATATAATACGCATTTCCTGAGACTTGTGAAGGGTGGGATTTTATCTTGCAGTGCATTAGTGCCCCTAAGATTGCATAACACTATAAGTCACTCAGTTATCATGACACTTGGTGGCCTGGAAATCCTCTTCCTTTACTCCATATGCCTATTTCATTTTTGTAGACAAATCAGTTTGACACATGTTAACCTGAAACTATAACTTTTACCTTTCAGACAGTTTTCCAGAGTGATTTTTCTCAAAGAGCAAACTTGCTGACAGAAAGTAAGAGACTAAAATCAGCTTTAGGAAGATCACACTCATATGTTGAGCACAGAAGCATACCTGAGACAGAAGAATACACATTTAAACTAAAAGATATTCTCAGCTTGCATTGTAACAGGTAAAATACCATTGAATCCATGATAAGAAAATTATCTTCCATTTTAGTGATACATCCTTCAATAAGAAAGGTATACGGGTTATTTTTTAATGTAATGTTAGACCACTTGGCTATATGACTCAAGCCAAATCATGCAGCCAGCATCATTCCATGTATTATTAAGAAGTCTCTCATATGGGGATACATGACTGTTTGCATAAGCATGTTTCAAGGTATGTTTGTGGGTGTTTGTGGGTGTTTTTGGAGATCAAGTTCCAAAGATGTGTCCTAAATTCCCTAAAAGCCAAACCTATCTGGCTCTCTAACTCAAATAGCCACTGTGCTCTGTTGTCTGGTCATTTCCAGTAGTGGACAGTAGATATGAAGTATGACTCTTTTGGTTTGGTAGCATTTTGTCATCACTTCCTACTGATCATCCAGAGATATGAACAACCCAGGGAAATCCCACAGATTTCATCTCTGCTATTCTGAACAGTCTCTCTTTGATGGCAATACATGAAACCCAGTAGAGTTTATAACTTGACTCAGATTACTGTTGTCACTCTCAGTTACGGTATTGGTTCAATTTCTCTGTATCTCTTGTTGCCGCCAAAGATCAGAAAAGCTCTCAGTAGATCTTCCTAGCTAAAGTATAGTATCTTCTAAAATCCAGTCAAGGAAGGGAAACCCAAACAAATATACCCCTTCCTCCTTGATAATACCAAACTTCCCCATGTTTTTACCTGCAGTTTTATAGAAATTATAAAATGAGAACCTGATCAGAACACATGTATATAAATTTAAGAAAAATGATATATTGAGCTTTCTCCAGAGATGTTTTTCTGAGCCACCATAAATGAAAATCAGTTCGTTTTTTAAAATAACAGTTTAGCTTCAGTGACTACAGTGACCCAAACCCAAATTATTTTCACTGTAAATTATGACACGCACATTTTACAAAACCTATATGTTATTTAGTTTAAGATCCTCTTCCCTTCTAACGAAATGCAAGTAGCTGGCATTTCTACTGAAAAAAATCATTGAATGTTTCCATATTGGCTTCCAGCTTGTCTGGCATTTTTGCCTGGCAGAGTACAGTGCATCTTTGTGTTTTAGTAACGGGCTGAGCTTCTGGACAAGACCATGGTTTTTGCTACTGCAGAATTTTCTTACAAACTATGCACTACAAAGTGGACAGAAACAGACACTTTCACGTGTCCAGAGGACTATTTTTGACAGAAGTTAAGTCACTTTCAATAGACAAAAGCTGAAATAGAGATTTCCTCACTTCAAGGCATAAATTAAATATTTTTTAAAAATCCTAGGCATTTTAGCAGTTGCAAAACTGTGAGGAATGTGGGAGGCTGTTAGCCTGCAGGTCTGGTCTTTGGCCTGTACAAGTCCTCCCCTCCTTTTGACTCTAAGATGGAGAATAACGGTATGAAAATTGCAGATGCAGAACTACACAGAAGGGTTGCCAGATGTGGGTGGTGCAGACAAATCACTGTCAAGCATTAGAGGAGCCTTTCCAGGAGGGCTGCAGGCTCTGGGCTGGGAAATCTGCCATTTCCAACAGCACTAGGAGACACGTGCAGTGCTGCTACATCCCCCAAGCACTCTGGAGATATCCCAAGATCTTAAGGTTGAGTGATGAAACACAGCATTTCAATATTAGGTACCCTCACAGCTCTGGCACCCAGGAATCCTCTAGCAGAGCAGTGGAGATGCATCTCTGAGTCTCAACTAAGACCTCTCTGTACTTTATGGCACACTCAGCACATGTGGTGGAATAGGAGAGCAGCTGTGCATGGCCTTGCACCCAGCAGGCAGGAGCTGGTGGAGCTGGTTCATCTCACATGGAGGAGTTAAACAAGAGGTTTCCTTGGCTGTTAATCCTCATTCCCATAGCTGAATGTGTCTTCTGAAATGAAGGCAGTACAGAAAACTGACTAGGAACTGTCAGCCCTTTGATATCTTTGTACTACAAAGACAGTTTTGGGGGAATCTGCCAGATATTTTCACCCCTGGAGCAGAAATAAACACGTCCCTTGGTCTCAGCTGCAGTACAGCATAAACCTAGGTGATGCGTTAAGCTGCTGGTGAAGGAGGAATTGTGCTGTTGAGCCAGTATGTGAGGTGTTGGCTTATAATGACACGCTTTCCCTTGTGCTGTCTTCCCAGTGCGGGGGGGGGGGGGGGGGGGGGGCGGGGCAGCTCTGGCAGACAGGCATAGAGGAATTTTCTGACATTAACTGATCTAAATTTGCCAAATGAGGCCATGCCCTAAATGACAACAGGAAGGTTTCATGGAGCTGAATGTTTTATTGGCAGCATTTCTGGCTTCTTTCATTTCAGAATGATTTAGATTGGGATAAAAACAGACACAGGCAGTCAGATTGGTCCCCTGAATCTCTTATGTATGAAGTTTAATACAGTAAGAGAGAAGGCAAGAGTAATTCATTTAAACTGCCTCAACCACATCCACCAAATGTATGTATTTAACCACCACCTATCTAAGTTATTTCAAGTGTGCTCCTTCCTCACCTTTCCACTCACCCTCATCCAAAGCCTACTCTCCTACCTCAAGGCTTCTATGTTTTGAATGAAGAAAAGTGAGAAAAGTGGTGTTCTCTGTTTTTTGGCAAAGTGAAGGCCTCCTTCAACTCAATACTGGATGAAAACTTACAGAGTGTCCCTAGCTTTGACCAGGTCATGATGTGAAAGTTGTACAAATATAGAAGACCATGTTTCAATGTTAATTTAGTGGGAAGGGATGGGGATCTGACCAATGCAGACTTGTATTTCTTGACTGATAGGAGGAAGTGAATCTCTCTGAATGATTTTGTGCACAGTGGCTGCCCCATGCTTAACAGTCTCATATCTTGTAATGAAACATAAAGAAACGAAAAAGGAAGCACCAGTGGTTGAGTAAAGAATATGACCGGATATGAAAATGAGGAATTTTTTGAAGCAAGAAGAGTATAGAGAAGGTTATAACATAAGTTCTGCAGTAGAGGAAATAGCATGTCTCTGATGACAAAGTTGTTCTCCCCTTTCACTGAATGTTCTTTGCTCAATATTGCAAGAAAATAGAATTAGGGACATGCTTTAGTGGTAAACTTGGCAACGTTAGGTTTACAGTTGGACTCGATGATCTTAAGGGTCTTTTCCAGCCTAAATGCTTCTATGATTCTATCATTTTTAATGAGCTTTAACAAGATGAAAATCCAGATTGCTTTTTTCTTTATCTGTGTGTGCTCTGAACACCAGCAGCTACTTGCTGGGAGCACCTACCAAAACTCCAGAACATGCTGCATGTTCTCCAGCACCATCTGCTGGCACTTTTCCTGTCCACCACTTGGGCATTGCACCAACTACAGCCCTTGAGACACTGACCAAAACAATGAAAACAAGTAAAATCCTCCAAGAGACTGTTCATACATAATAAATCTACAGACTAGCCTGGTTGAATTAGTGCTTAAATAGACTTTGATTATAATAAGAAACATAGTACAAATCAGTCAATTTAGAAACTGTGCAACCAAGCTAATGGTCATACATGTCCCCTAACAAAAGCATAATGGAAGCCAGGGGCAAAAAGACAAATCAGAGCAAAACAAAACTCATGGGGTGATGAAAACACAAGATGAGGTTACCTGGGCAGGGAAAGTATCTACTGGAAATGTAAGATACTAACCGGGAAAAGAGCTTTTGGAAGCAGAGACTGGGAACAGTATGTATTTCCTGAGACCTGTGCCTTAAGAATGGCATTCCTGAACAGGCTTGGACTGTTATTCTCAAATTTTGCAATACTTCTGTTTAAATACAAAACTGATTTAGAGAGAGGGTTGGTTGTGGGTTTTTAAAGAAGACTTCAGATAAACAAGCTCTGACCTCTCTGACTAGAGCAGCTCTACATACTCCTCCAGTGGGACAGATCTGGTGCTGAGTTTATTGACAGTCTCTACTGCCTTCAGAAACAGTGACATGAAAACAAAAAAGAAACCAAAAATGTGGGGCACATCTTGTAGACACTGTAAATCAGTGCAACTCACTGACATCAAAAGCGCTCACTGATTCGCTGCAGTGGAAGAACCTTTCCCTCCATTTGATGCCTTTTCTGCCAGTGGAGTAAACCCAAATTGAAGCACAGCCATCAAGTGAGCCTTAAAATATATTCACTAAGTTGAATAGCATTCAGTGCCAATTTTCAGTGTTCATTTCAGTATTTATTTCATTGTCAAAATATGGTGTGCCAAAGGCATTCCAGATAGCCATGAAGGAGCTGTTCCTGGTGTTTCTGAACATGAAATAAGAACAGAAAAAATGGCATAACAGAATGTGCTACTGACACATTGGGATAAATATTCATTAAGCCCAAGTTGTGTTTTTTTTAAATCTACAGCTCTATCTTCACAGATTAATAACAGTTCAGAAATTGACCTCAAAGTCATCTAGTCCAATGAAAAACAATTGATAAAAGGCTTCTATACACAACCTCCTATTCACAACATTTTCTCCTTAAAATCTTTCTAATTAACATTATGCTTAATTGCAATATCAATAAAATGTTGACAAAATTAACATTTTGCAGCATCAGTTTGCAGTATCTATTCTGACAGCAACACCTTCTGAAAGATGTCTCAAAGTTGTCAGCTTGGCTTCATGAGAACAAAATTTAGGAAAAATCTCATTTAACATCAGTGTTTGCTTATGCTATTGTTGCAAAAACAAATGTCTGCATTTGCAAAAGACAGGATAACTCAGTTACTAACTGTAGCTAGCAATTCCAGCAGGCTGTGGACATCCGTGACATCTACAGGTTTGTGAGTTTTGTAAATCATCTTGGAAGATGTTATTTCTGTCTTTACAAGGACCCGAGATGTCTTCCAAAATTAATCACTCCATCTCTGATAGAAATGGCCATATGTGTGGGCAACAGTTTAATATAGAAGTCAATGGAAGAATAGACCAAGTGTAAAGCAAGACTGAATGATAAGTGAGCTTAAGAAGACAAAGGCTTGAAATTACATATGTCAGTAATGTTCTTTGAAAAGGCAACTGGTAAAGAAGGGGCAAAGGCAGATTCAGAAAAAGTCAAAATGATAGACAAATTGCCTGCAAAAGTCATTCAGGAATTGATGCAGATAAAGCTGTTTAGTATTTATATAGTTCTTTAAAAAGACTAAAGAAAACACTGGAGTATGCTTTTGGGGTTATAAAGCATTCAACAGGCTCCTCCATTGCAGTGCAATTTTATGATGTTTCCATATTTAGTCATTTTAGCAACTATGAGCTCAGAAAGTTGCTACTGTACTTAACAGAAGATAAGTTGGCAATGCATTCTTCCAGATGGCTTTTAGACAGATCCAGGATGCCCAGATAGAGCTGAAGAGCATTTGGTGAACATATGAGTGAGTTGCTTGTAGATTTTGCAAGACATTGATAGTATCACATTTCTGGCAAAACACAAACTCCTTGTTCCCATTTATAAGAAATGGGAACAAGTGTTTGTCTTGGATGACAGAGAGTAGAATGTGCACCAAAGAATTTCTTAGTAGCATCTACAACTGAGGTAGAACAAATCCTACAACCTAGGGATACAAACATAAAACAATGAAACCCCACAAGTGGAGTGCTGGAGCTGGAATTTGGCCAGGACTTACAGATGTAATGATAATCATATCTCCTTCTAAGGGCTGCAAGTCAGTGTGTTAGTCAGTGTTACAATTTGGTCTTCAAGTGCAATTTGAAGTGCTGATTCAAAACTACCACATCTTCCATCCTCCAGGGACAAGTCAAAACTCGACATTAAAGGAAGGTGTTATTCCTTGGCCTGAGGGTAATCAAAGATAGCTTTGGAGGATTCTGAGAGTTAGTACCTGAGCAGATGGCCTGTGATCATAACAGATTTTAGCTCCTGTTCCCTTCCCATTCAATGCTTTACACATGGTACACATGTATCTTTTGCTGTTGTTAGCATAATATGTTCTGTATGCAAGTGCAGAGTAGCAAAGACCAGAATAAAATGAAGGAGTAAAGCATGCCTCCCACATGCACATGTGAGGAACAGGATTTTTCTATGCGTATCAACAAACTTGTCCAAGAACTACAATGAAAGGAATGTAACTTCCTGTTAATAAGGCCAAAAACTCATGGCAAGGAGTCTTTATAAATAATCCTGTGCTGAGACTCCTACGTTCAGTTTTCTTGAGGACATCTGTGTACCTGGAGGATGCATATGCAGAAGGAAAACGACTCCTAGTCGATCCTCGCCCCACGCTGTGGGACCAGCCAGCCCAATGTCTCCCCACCTCCTCATCTGCCCTGCAGTAAGGCCTGCATGGAGGTGTTTGCCCTCCTGCCCCAGCCCACACTTGCAAGCAATTAACTGTGGTCCACAACCACCAGGGTACAGGTCTCAGATCCCCATCCAGAGCCTGCTTTGTGCATCCTTTCAGAGGAACTCATGCAGGCTTAGCTGAAGCATTTAAACCTACATTTAAAAACCACCAACTCAGCTGAAACTTTTGCTTCAAAAGCACTCCATCCAATGGATTGCTCTGGCAGCTAAGGCACATCTACACTAGTGTATCACAGCAACCGATCAAGGTAATTTCATAGAATTCTGAATTTAGAGAATGTTTTGGTTTATTTTTATTTCCTAGCTACCTGTAAAGATTGGCTTTTTGCCTTGCTTTTGACTATGTTTCAGTAGCTATGAATAGGAGCTTTATCGCCTATGCTTCATTAACTATGAATTGAAGCTTTAAGTCTCAAAGGGATGACAATCCAGCATTTACTAAGCACTAAAATCAAATTAAAATATTGTCCTAGAAAAAAAATCCAATAAAAATAATATTGCATTGTCTGACATTAGTGCAAAGTCCAAAAGGACTTATTCAAAAAAGCACTATCTAAACTGTCAGAAGCAAAAAAAATAATCCTGTTAATTACATGGTTTTACTGAGCATTTTCAAGAATACAATGTTTTGTTATATTTCTAGAGAACTGGAAAAACATGCAGAATAGTGGGAGCTATCTGTCTCAGATGGGTAAGTAAACAAATTTTGGCATACTAGGTTGTTTATTATACTTCTTGTTACAGTAAGATAATTACAAGTCTTGCTAAGGGTGAAGAATGAAAGACTTTCAGAGGTATTCAGTAGATTTTAATACCAAAGTAAGAGCATGTGAGTAAGTTTTAATGATGTTGGAAAGGTTCAACTTCAAAGAGTGGTCATACCGAGGTCATTTAATTAAAAACGTACAGAGTACATGGCTAGAATACGCTCCTGACTGGTTATTAGCCAAGGTAACATGTAGATGACTAGTCTGGAAACCAATGGCAAGAGTCTTTTTGAAATAAACCATTAACAAAAATGCTAATGGTTGAAAAATTCAGTCAGAACGAAGCTATTTTTCACTACAGAGAGTGAATCATCAGTCAGCCCTTGGCTATTTCCATGCATATAGTTTTATCTGAGAAAATAGCTTCTGATATGGTCCGTGTATCTCAAACACAGAGTGGAGAGCTAAAAGCCAGGTGAAATATGGCCTTTCATGAGGCAGGAAAAGAAACCTGAACAGTTGCAGTTTGGCTAGGAATATAACTGGCGAGGTACTCTGATAGAGACCGGGAGGGTTGGACATACGCTGCAAACCAGAAGGGTACAGGCAAGTTTTCCAGCTGTGACACATGCACCTCGCAACCTACTAACTGGGGGAAAGGGACTAGTGCATTTTTGAAAGCAAGGTGTCCTCTATTTTACCTAGACACTCTGCTAGCTACAGCAGTCATCCACTGGATCCTAAACAGATGCTCTGACTTTCTCTGATTTCTTCTCAAAGTTTTGCTTTTAAAAGGTGCTTTTTTATGGAGGCTCTTACAGGCAAAATCACAACAGTGTCTCCAAAGGCTTATTTCTATTGCTTCCTGAGCAGCACAGTGGAGTTGGCATCCTGTGGATCACCTGGTGAGAGCAGGGACAGGCTGAAGGCAATTGGGAAGAGGGGCATGGCACAACTCTGTAAAGACAGGGATTATACAGTGCTGCACACATCAGTAACTAGGAAAAATGGTGTCTCCATCTAGCCAGTACCGGGGGCTAAACTAGCAGTTATTCTACTACCCAATGCCCCCTCCCCAGCCAAGAAGGGGAATTGAAAAAAAAAAAAAAAAACAAAAAGGAGAAGCCCCATGAGTTGAAGTAGAAACAGATTTAATGAAATAACAAAACTAATATAACCACTGACATCAAGCGTACAAGGTTCTACTCAGCCTGGTCCTTAAGGTTAACAGCAGGAGCAGAAGACCGAGAGGGAGTAGCCCCAGGCAGAGGAACTCCACCACCACTGAGCTCCCTCCTTTTCTAATGAGCATGATGAGGTGCTATGGGATACACCTGTGAGTCAGCTGCCTTGGTTGGATCTCCCAGCTGACCTGGGGCTACTCATGGCCCGCCTGCATGGCTGGCCCATGGGTCTGTTCCTGAGGAACCAGGACAAACAGATTCCTACTAAAGAAAAAGAAAAGGCTGGGAGAATGAGATGCTATGGGAGATTAGTGCTTACAGCAAAATTTCTCCCTTATTCACAGAGGCTGGAAGTGGTTAGACTCATTGAAAGAGCCATAAAGAAGTACTGTGAGAAGAAATGTAGGGTCAATATAAAAGTAAAGGTAGTTCTGTGCAAGGTAGCAACTGATGGTTTCAAGAATACATCTAAGGAAGAAGATTGGAGTGTAATATCATCTCCTTAAAAATGAATGCTGCTCCTCCTGATGAGCAGGTCTGTAGCTGGATTAACAAATTTTGTGTGCTCACTGCGTCTCATGGCAGTCAGGCGAAGAGTATGGTGCTTGGCTGACCCTGGGCCAATGCCCAAGCTCCTGGAAGAGTTAAAAGTTGAGTTCCAGCAGATGGTGGCTTGGCGTCACACAAGGTCTTGGAAGAGATATAAACCAGGGAACAATGAAACCAAAATATATCTGTGAAAAGTTCGTCAACAAACACATTGAACCAGGCTATGATTACCCAGAGAAGGGCTGGTACATCAAACAGCAGCTCGGTTTTCTGAGGAGAACTGCTGTTGAGTGTGGGGTCTTTGGCTGTCTTCTTTGCGGGAGACAACAAAAATTGCCCAGAAGAAAATATGATGAAGTGCTATTTTCAAACAGCTCAGTGACTCCACAGAAGCCAATTGCGGCTATAATTTCTCTCATATTATTTTACTGCATTTTTCTGTTTCAACAAAAACGTACGTTGTGTGCCTGTATGTGGTGAACTGCAGATGTGCTGGAGAGGAGGAAAAGTTCATTTCAAACTTGCATGTTGGAAAAACTTCATGCAGTGTGAACTTATTTTCTCTTTAAACTAAACATATATTTGTGTACATTTAAAAAGTGCTGATTTTAACTATTTTTGTTTCTGAACTGGGAATTCAAAGGGCAGTCATCTGAACAAATTTTTGCTCTTACTGAGCTATTATTACACCTTAGAGACCTGAATGGTTTCAGTGTGTGAATTTGAAGGTAATTTGACAAGACATGTGGAATCTAAGGTAGCAGAAGTGTAGATAGAGGCTCATTTTCTTGCGGAAAAAAACAGTTCAGAGTATAACCCGACCTGAAATGCCGACTCAGCAACAAGGTGCCACAAAAATTTCTTTCCAAACATTGTGGCATCTGTTAATGCCAGGAAACTTCACAGAAGTTAAAGAATGTGATTGAGATGTTCAAAGTACGATCCTGAATTCTACTTCAAGCTTTGGTGATGATAGTTTCTGGTATGTCTATACAGGAAAAGTGTCGTTGTTGTACAGGTAGGACAACCTCGCCTGCAAAATCCAGTAGCATGAGTGACAATAATAATGAAGACTCAAAAGTCTGATATATTAGCACATGCCAGCAACTACACTAAAAACTCTCCAAGAATCCTGGCCATGTATTTTGCAGGTCCCAAAGGCCAAACCATGGATTCTTCTTGGCTGTCTTCTGTACTTGCCTGCTGATGCTAGCCCAGGTCTGCCAGCACAGCCTGCAATCGTACTCCCTTATTTTGCTGTGATGCTAGTATCACAGTGAGAACATTTAGTTATGTAAATTTAGATATTTAAAAGAGGGAAACGGATTTGCATTTCAGTTTGACAGTTATCTGAACTGACTGCCATACTCTGGAAAATGAATCATGGATGCTCGTTTTGGCAGCGGGCAACTACGCACTCCCACACTCTTTCCCTGTATCTCTCTCTGTCTCAGAACATGCTCTATGTAATTGCTGGGTGGCCAGTGACTAGTAAATGAAAGGAGTGTTTCAGACTGAGTACACAGAGATGTGGAGGTGTAATGCAAATGAGTAATTTAGAAATACAAACTAGGTAGTTCTAAAGTAATAGTTAATGATTTATCATCTGTAAAATTCTTTCACCACATCTAAACCAAGGAGTGTTTTGGAACACCTGCGCTTTGCTGTTGGAAGCTCGTTTGAGCTGGAAAATTCTTCCTCCGGAGGCAATTTATTACCCGTGTAACGGATGCTATTCTGTTGAATGTGTAGCATACTGAGGTTTGGCTACCAGTTTCACTCTTTCAACACAAAGTGAAAATATGGAGCTCGTGGGTTTGGAAGAATTTCTTATTGATACGGAAAACTGAGAATTTAACTTGGAAATTCTTTGATTAACTCCTGATTCTGTTTATGCAAGGAAAAGGCTGTTAATGCTGGAAATTAAGTTAAAATCTATTCAATAACAATCTCCCTTCTTCCGAGGCAGCTCTTGTTTCACCTTTTGATGGGACACCATTCCCTGAGCAAAATGTCTGTCTTTCAATAGGCTGCTATAATGATTTTACATATTTAAAAAATGTACAAAGTTATTTTTTTTACAAATGGGAAAAGTGAAGGTCTGAAAGACAAAAAGGGAACATTTTCTCTGTCGTACTGATAAGGTTTTAAATTGTTGAGAAAAATTAAGAACTCAGCAACTCTGAAAAGAGGCACATTGAACTGTGCACCCTGAATCAGATTAAGTCACTTGATTTTGCTAGGAATGACTCGCAGTGGATTTCCACACTTCTCTGGAGTGTGTGCCTACCAATCTGACTGATGTACAAGACCAGAGAAACTCTAAAACTAGAAATCTAACCACTTCATCTTTCTTTCCTGAATCTTCTTTATCTGAAAAGGTATTTTTGTTTCATTTTGTATTCCAATTTCAGTAAGCATGGGAAGATAGTGTTCATTTTGTGTATAGGACTGCTAAGGAACTACCATACTAGTCTGCTCACATCCATTTAGTATTGGATGATTCAAAAATATATACAAGAAATTCTGAAATGGCTAATCACAAGTGAAATACACTCCTGTGAAACGGGTATGAAGGTGTCACTGGTCTTTGAATTTCAAATGTTTCAAACAGTGATCAGAATTTTATATTCCTTGTTCTAGTTCACCTCAAAATTATAATGACAAAGATGTTTCTATTATATATTCCATGGGGGTCTGACCATTTAATTATAGCAGTTTGGATATTGTTCTTAGTTTTGAACAGGACTAGAGTATGCTTGTGAATAGTTTTCTCTTTTAGTGTAATGTAAGATTTGCTTTGTTTCAACTGTGAATTAATAAGAATTAGTAAACAAAACCATGGGTAACAGTAAATCAGTTTGATACTTTCCTGGTGTGGATAGCTGTAGCTCAGATAAGTTTTTGTCCTTAGGGCAATCCCCTACCAGTCCTAAAGGATTAGTGTGTTCTCTCCTTACCTCCTCCTTTGTACATTCGTATTTGGATTAATGTCTTTGTAAATGTTCTAGGGAAGTGTCAGATCTGCAAAGACAAAGAACAGGTATTGCTATTTTTGCTGTGAAGCTTAAGTTTATATAATGGAGAATGATAGGCTGCTTGAGCAAGTGCAGTGGTACAAGTAAGCAAAGTGAAAGGAAATATCACAGAAGCCTACACCAGGCCTTGCAGCAGATAAAATTAGCCACGAAAGATCTGGAGAACATTTTATGGGCTCTTGGGGGTAAGGGTTGAACTGGGCATTAGTATATTCATACAGTTTGTTGCTATTAGGAGAAAAAGAATAATAATAGTACACAATACTGATCAAATCCACTCCTTGAAGGTGAATAAGCCACTACTGAAAAACTATTAGCCCAAAGGGCAGGCATGTGGTGACACGGAAGACGTTTGTCAGAATTGTATTGTTCTGTAAACAAAGTTGTGTATCTCAGATTTCACCATGACTGCTTTGTATGCAGCCTTTCAACTAAAGTACAAACCCCGTGAGTATGGAAGAGACAAGCTGCACTTCAAGAACTGTTTATCAAACAAATACAAAATGCCAAAGCTATAGGTTCGTGTGCTTTTTTCTTTTTTTTTTTCCTTGTTTAATGCAATTTTTACTATGTGAATTTCATGTTGACTTTATGGATACTCTGTCATTCATATTTGGATTATTCAGGGTCCTTTTCCAAGGTTTGTTATGAAAACAACTGCAAAAATTACATTTGCTCACAGCTAAGGTGACTGCCACATTCCTGTCACTGAGGCTCTCTAATTACTGGCTTCCAAAAACTCCAATGTGCAGATAACAAAAAGAGAGAGGGACTGTGATATGAACAGCAGGGTTCCCTCTTTCATACAAACCTCCATCTGTTTCCTGATTTAGGCAGGAGTGGAGAGAATTAGGTCTGTCTGGATTTTTCTCCTTCACTCTCCGGTTCTTATTTTAGTTTCTTTCATCAGCTGTGCAATTGAAAATACTCTTCTCCCAGGCTGTCAGCATGGGCAAGAGGAGGTATAAGAATCCTAACACATGATAATACTGGTTAAATCTCTATCCTGTATCATTACCTCATCCAACTTTAGGTTGCTTTTTCCCTCCTGGTTCTGGGTTCAGAAGACATTGTCTTGCTGCATAGAGCTGCTGGCACCAAGTAGCTCCAGGGCCAGTTTGAGCTGAGACCACAGCCCTGCCCTGAGGGCAGTGACTGGAGCCACCCCAGTGGGGAGACACCTCCTCATGCCTGAGGTGAACAGTGAATGACTTAATTTTTCTTCACTCAGCATTGCTTTTTCTGTTGCCATTTGTCTCTGCTCTCCTGCTCCCCCAGTTAGGGCTGCCTTTGCTGTCCTAATCTCTTTGCATACTCTTTTGGGTGTGGAGATGGCATTACCTTGATTTCCATCACTAGCCTTGATGAATGCAGAGCACTCATTCTGGCACCAGCAATTTCCCCAAGGTTTGGACTAACAGTAAATACTGTACATTTGGTATCAGTTTGGGATCAATATATAAAATGGCTAAATTATTTATTCCAGGTCACCAAAGAAACTGATGGCACAGTGGGGGCTTAAACCTCCAATTCCCACATCCTAGGTTGCTTCCATAACCTACTCAGCGATTTCCCCCTCTTCTGTGTGTTCACATTACAGCTGGGAAGGAGGTGGTGCTGGGGCTGCTGTTCTGCCTTACTCATGTGACGGTTGTTCCTTCCCTACAACCCCACCATTGCCTTATGTACCTACACACAGGGAAGGGCCTTACCTTAAATAAACTTGGCAGTTAGTGTGTAAATCTCTCTGACCATCTTACAGCACTCTTGTGCAATGACATAAAAGTTGGTACACATTTTTTCTGTTATGAGCTTACCTCCAGGAAGATGAGAAACCACAAGGAATCTGAGTGCTTTGAACATAGGCTTTATGTGGAATTCCTACCCTCTCCCCCAAGTAAATCCTTGGAAACAAAGTTATTCTCAGATGTCCCCAAAGAATCTTTCAATCAGATTGCTGAGATCATGAATAAGAGCTTTATGATGAGAAACGTTGTCGATCGCCTGTTCAGCAGTGAGGAAAAATATGATGGCACGACTTTTTGGTCAGACCTTTCAGACTTTTTTTTTCCTCACCACTAAACATTCAGATCTCTCTGCAGCACACATGAATGAATAAACTGTGCAGCCCTTTGCCACTGCCAAGATCCTTCTTACCCTGCTCTGTAGATGAAAGAACAAGGAATCTATGGATCTGCTTTGCATCTCTCGCTTCAGGCAAATGTCACCCTTATCACCAAGAAACACATCAAGACTTGGTTAAGATTTAGGGCACAAACTTGCTGTGTTCAAGCTCAGGTCAGAGCTCAGCAGTCAGTCAGTAGCTGACACTAAACCTCATGACCACTTGAGGCAGACAGACAGTTTTTTAGCCCTGAACATACTACTGAACACACTGTGACACGCATGTGTGCCTATTTTTGGTATCACTGTTACCAAGCTAGTAAATATAATCGCGACTCGTAGGTCTTGAGCTGGACTTTAAATTCCACACCTAAACACCACACTTGAAAAAGCTGCATCTTTGATATTGAACTAGTCTTCTTAGAGTGGCTGAAAGGTTAGCCTTTTCAGCAGGTTCTGCATATGGGGTCATTTGAAGTACCTTAAATGCGGGGGCATCTGTACGTAGTAGGCACTTTTCAAAATTTGGGCCAGAGTCTTATTTTGAGAAAGTAATGTTTAATCCACTGTAAAGTTAGTGGCATGCACAATGCTTAATGCTGACAAGGGGGTGGGCTGGACACTTCTTAATTCTGAAAGGACTTAATCTGTTTTTATTTTGTTTAGTTTTATTTTATTTTAAATCAACTTCTAAGTGGTCTTACTGAAACTGGAATAAAGATGGCTGACTTTTAAGAAAGTATCCAGACAGTTTAGTTTCTCTATAATAGTTTAAAATAAAATCTGCAAACTAGTTTGACTCAAAGTGCAGGCTCTTGGCTGTTCTGCTGTGAGGATTGTTCTTCGCCATGTAATCTCTGCTAAATGCAGCAGAGATGGTTCTGTGATTACTGAACTAGTAGGTTTCAAGAGCCCAAAACTTGTTTAAATTAAGAAGAAATGTTTCAGCAGAACTGATTTTACGTACTATTTTAAAAACACTTCTTCGCAGAGCAGGATAAAAAGGGATGTGTTGTAAAGTAAATGCTCAACAACTCATAAAGCATTCATTAATTCCTAATTTTCTTGACTATTTTTTACCTCTGACTCTACATGCAGCTTCAGTGGGTACCAATTCCAGCCTTAACAGCCAAGGTCCACTTCCTCGCTGCTGAAGAAACTGGGCCTAGGAGCACTCCATTACATTGAGCAGGAAAGAAAATATCCTGAAAGGTGCTCCAGTTTAAGGGAATGGGAGAGTTAGTGTAAATAAAGCAGAGGCTGGGCAGACCAACAAGAAATGTTTAACATTCCACACTCTCCACAAAGGGCAGGTCAAGGAAAGGGAATGAGTGGTTGGGATGAAGCACATGCCACAGATATTTTTCAAGTATTGTTCAGCAGAGTATATCTGGTCACATAAACATCCACAACAAACAGAACAGCCTTGCTCTTGAACATGGCAAACCTCTCGAGGTCCTTCTATATGCACAGAAGATGAGTCTCACTATGCAGTGATGCCACAGCTGCTGAATTCACGGTGGTATGTCTGAATTCATAGGCACAAGCAATACTGAAAGCTGTACAAGTGTCAGATATTCTCAGATGTAACCAGTTGAACCCTTGCTTGCTTGTATCCTAGTCAAACCAATATATTGTCAAGCTATGTATGCACTGAATGACTCTGGGCAGGTAGGAGGTAGAAGAAATGAACTTGTTGTAACTCAGGGTTTGGGGGAAAGTTGGAAAAAAAAACTTTACAACAAATGAAAGTTTCACATGTAGTGGTCAAGACTTCTTATTCTTTCTTATTCTCAGGTGCAATTCTAAGTAATTGCATGAAGATCAGCATTATTAACCCTATCTTTTTATTTATATAGACTTGAAGCAACAGGTTTGTTTCCATTTTCAATTTACAGCTCAGGTCACTCAGGGCTTTGAATGTGTGAGGCTGCAGCGACAGAAAAGTGGTATGAGACCAAAATGAGGTGTATTTTTGGTTTATATTGAAACAACCCACACAATGTTTAACAGCAGCTGGCTACATAGATACAGGTCTTCAGAAAGCTGCAAAACATTCAGCAGAGGTAAAATGTTTCTATGAACTTAACCTTCCTCCCTCATGAATCAGTGACTATCCCATTCTGGGAACTGCCATGCACGTGTGTAGAAGCAACTGCATGTCACTAAAATAGCTATTCTCAATAGGGAAAACATAAGCTGTACCTGCAAACAACAGTATAGAAAAGAGTACTGTCAAGGTCATGGATACCAACGAGGAAGATATATGTACACTTGGCTTATCTGGAGACTATTTTGTTAACATTTTTTGCCCTGATAGTGTAGGACCACCAAGGGCTCCTGAAGGGGCAAAAGTCCTCCACAAGTGTTCCATGAGTTCACACCACTCCCCAGCTGCTGCATATACTTAGCAGTGGCCAGCGAGGTTGTATTGGTTGGAAAAACCTTTTATTTATGGGGAAGGAGGGAGAGGTAGCTGCACCAGGAGTAGAGATGTCAACTCTTAGGGATTGCAAAGGAATGGACGGAATGGAAGAGCTTTCTTAATCACACTTGCAAGACTTGAATGTGTCCCATTTTAGCAATAATAGTTGTCTAGAATACCATGAGTTTTTGGATGCTATGCTTATGACTACTGCCTTAGTGCAAAAGAATGATAGAGCTTTACTACTTGGGACAGTCACAGTACCTTTTTTTTCCTTCTTTTTATATCGGTTAATAGTTAGTATTAGCAGCTATTTTGCCTCATACGCAGTTTGAAACCCCTTACTGAGTAGCTTGCATGGTGATCCAGACAGAGGTAAGCCTCCTGGAGCTTTAGAGTTTTGCAGACATGTGAGTTGTTTCTTGGGGTTTTTTTAAGATGGCAGGGTTCAGAAATCTAGCTGGAGTTCATGAACCTATTCTTCCTGTAACTGAAACCCATGTTTTAGTCAGGGTTGATTCAATTTTTAAAATAAATGTTTTCCTAGTTACAGGGAAAGCCAGTGCTATGTATAAGGGGTAGAATAACACCCTTCCAAAATCCATGTGTCATGGGTGGGTGGCCTATATACAGGATATGCATGCACACAAAAACTAGCTTAGAGGAAGAGATTTTTCCTCTCTCCCCATCTGTTCTCTCCCACCTACTCTCCTGCCATAGTTTCCATCATCCTTCTGCCTTCTCTCTGAGATGTTTACATATCAATTGCCATATTTTTAAAAATATGTTTGTATGTCTCATCATTTTCAGTTTCCCTAAATGGAAATTGGGTTCAGTACCATTAGGTTTCATCAACGTAGAGTTTTTGTCCAGTTTCAGCTTAAGTAGAGTTTACTTTTCCTTAATGGAGCAGCGTGTCGAAATTTGAATTACTGACATAAACACAGTGATAAGAAGTTCTTACTGCTTAGGCATGTTGCTAACACAGTTAGCAACAACACCTACTATCTTGAAGCATCTGTAATATTAGATTTCTCTGCAAAGACCCAGATGTGGAGAGTAGGGCCATGCCACATTAATGTCCATGACTTAACCCTTGCAGAAGGGGAAAGAAGGAAGCCTCTGTGTTACAAGTGCTCTCCAGTCTTTATGCCTGAGTCCTGCAGCCCTTCTACCCAGTGGAGTATCACTGGTGTCCCATTGCTTCCCCAGAAAAGATCCCCAAGGACAGCAGGATTTTTCTCTTCCTGGATTGTGATCATACACATTGTATGAAATTCCCATTCACACTGGGGAACATTCCATATATGGATCAAGGGCAGCACAATCTTAGGTATGCAGCCATCTGCCAAGAACAGACACATCTTTCATAAAGTCATGGTATTACACTTTGCAAAAGGGAGATAAATCATTGAAAGCATGTTAGGATATCAGACAGGAAAATATAAATAACCATGCATAACAGCATCTGCTCCTGATCAGGTTCCATTCTTTGATCTTTAGAAAGATGGTTATTAATTAGCAGGGTCAACACTAAGCTTTTTCTTGGTAACAATGCTCTTCTGAACCACTCAAATAATAGACAGTTTCTTGTAGTTTTGCTATGCTAAGCTTCTGTGGGAAAGATTCTTCAGATAAACGGGATAACACAATTACCTTAACATAAACAGTTTTAAAGTTAGGCCATGTCTGTAGTAGATAGAAGAGCCATTTAATTGACTGTCCTTTGAAATCCTAAATGAAATGGGTTCCAATCATGCTGAGATTGCTGGTATTGCAACTGAGATGGCAATCGCTGCTTGCAATGTGGGTATCTATCTGCTGTGGCCTGTTCCATCTGCAACATAAAAGCCACCACATTAGAGGCTCCAAGATCGCTGGAACACTCCTGTTAAGCTGCATATCAGTCTTGAACTACTGGCTGGATTGAAAAATTTTCACTGAACTCACTGGATAGAGTCCTATTGATGCCCACATGACTGGATCCCACGATGGAGTGCAGTATCACACCCTGAGGCTGATCTCAAATCCAGAACAGGTGAATCCTAAAGCCTAGTGCCAAACAATATAGCAAGAGTACAACCCCAGAGGCACAGTATATGCTAGATCTGTGTCTCACTAGTCTCCAGTGTGCAGTTTCTAATTCCACTTCTTTGGAATTCAGCAGCAAACTGGAACAAGTTACACTTGTAATTTAATTGTGGCTCATAAAGTTCACAGACATCTTTCTTGTTGACGTACTATAATCACACACTATTTTTTTCAATGAAAGTCACAGCAACCTGTATGAAGGGAGTCTACTGAGGGAGTACAAACTGACCTTGATTTCTCCTACTTTGCACACAGCAATACAAACTAGAAGTTCAGGATATGTGGTTATGTCTCTTCCTGCCACAAGACATGCAGAAGACTAGTCTAAGTGAATTTGCACGTATGTTCAAGATAGACCCAGTATGGCCCAAAGTAATTAGGATTAGAATTGCTGTTGTGTACTCCCCTTGGCATGCATGTTCCAGCCCCAGTGTCCCTGGATCTGTGGGCTTTCTTGCTCTCTGAACCCTAACCCTAACGCTAGTGGAAACTTCTTGCTGAGGCTGAAGTCCCAATGCAACAGGCGGCCCAGATGATAAAGATGTCTACAGATCAAGGTTGGTGCAGTGGTGTACTCCCCTTGGCATGTTCCAGCCCCAATGCCCCTGGAGCTGTGGGCTTTCTTGCTCTCTGAACCCTAACCCTAATCCTAATGGGAGCTTCTGGCTGAGGCTGAAGTCTGTTGCTGATTGTCTGTTCAGAAAATCATGGACATGCCATCTTCTCTAACTGCTAATGTGGTTTGATACCAAAACAGCTCATCCTCTCGAAAAGGATGTGTAGTAAAATACACAAACACTTCCTCCTTGCTTAGTCCAACAGATGCTTGATATAATATAAGCCAATCTGGCTCTCTATTCATGAAAATGTGGGTAACTAGTTGGGCTATTTATCATTGCCTCTCTGGCTGCTTTGACAGAAATTGCGTGGGGAAAACTTTGCTTCACATACAAAGCTTTCAGCAAATGACAAAATGGCTGACTAAATGGTGAGAATGGAATCAAAGCAACATAGACAAAAGTTGCAAACATTTTGAAAATACGGGCATCTGTGGTCTAGGCTTACCTTACAACAGCTGGAAAGAACCAAGTCAGTATGTTCATGTGTCATTACTTGCACAACTGTAGTATCTTATGTAAGAGCATATGTAAAGTAAAATCATCATTCATTCAATCCTTATGCAAAATGCTGCAACGAAACCGTGGCTATATCTGACTGGAAGAGTAGAAAAAATGTGAACCCACACGTCACTGGTGCATTGTTAATATCATAGCGATTGCATAGCTGAAAACTATTGCATTGGATGTTGTAAAGGGAGAGATGTGGTACTTTTAAGAATGATCCTCCCTGTTCCATAGCACACATTGCAGAATCAGATTATGTCCCACTTTAAGTATGTGAACTGGCCTACAGATTTCAGCCAGAATTTCACCAATCCGTACATCCAGCTTGTTCTTCAGGACCTTTCAGCCTTTTATCAAAGCTGAAATGCTAATGTCTCTGTGGTCACTTGCAGCACCAGGGAACCACATCATCTGGCTCCTCACTCCCCACTCCCCTGTTGTCTCTTCCCTTTCACAGCCACCCTGACACACACGTTATTTCCGGGCATGACGCACTGTCCACCTTGCTCAGGAAGAATCTCCTATGGAGCTGGAGCATACTGGGTTGCACAATGTAACTATGTCTCCATACTGAAACACTTGCATAATGTGCTTGATTCGGTAAAGAAATGAGGTGTACAAATGCCTCAGCAACCTGAGCTGTACTTGTTCCAAGAACCTAGCTGGAAACCAGCAAATGGTGGTAGGAGTCGTTTAATCTGATTTTTACAATTTGTAACTAGCATGAACAGACTTGAGCTTTAGGTGATAATTAGATGCAATGTCAGAGCTGTATCTTACTTTTGAGTCCTTTGAGGATAACATCAATTTATTGACCTTAAAAAGGGTTGAGTTGTGTCTTTTTCCTAAGATGTTACTTTTCTCCTCATCCTTCTCCATGTCTTATGTGCAGCCCCATAAACTACTCTTTTATGAGTTCAGACACTAAGTAGCAAAACATTACCAGCTCAGGTGCACTACAAGTGGGAATAGAGAGGAAACTTCTAAGAAATAAACCCAAATCTTTCAGTGAAGTGTGTTCCCTCTGTGCTAGGGTGGAGATGATGGGTTGCTTTCTTATTTTGTGGTCCCAAGCCCTGAGTTTACAATAACTGACTGTGCAGGGATACAAGATATAAACATTGTGTCTTCTTATACTTTCTCCATTCTCCCCTTCCTCCACGTTGCATAGACAGAGCACTGCTTGGCCTCTGCTGGGACTCTTAACTCTCCATCTAAAAGAGGCTTTATTCCCGCCTGGGGAAAAGAAGGCTAATAGGTAAAAAATGTGGGGTTGTATTTGGAAGTGTGATCCCTGTAGTTCTTTCTGCTGGCTACAATTTTTCACACTACTACCGACTAGTCCATAGCAACAACTAACAACAGGGACTTCTCTGTATCCCCCTCTGTCTGAATGCTAAGTACTAAAAACAGATGCTAATTGTACGGTTCCAGAGAAAAAGAGCTTGCTGGGGTGACTCAGGACATATTCCCACTGTTGTGCAAGGAAAAATGGTATTTAGATATGTGGAGATTTGTCTGTGGTTAACTGTGGCTTGTTGGGGGCAGGGGAAGGGTATGCATGTATATGCAAAAACTCACAAGCACCACCCTGAACTATTTTAAGTCTTGGAGATGAAACTGGTGATTATCTACTGTCCAAGTTGTTAGCAAATGACTATTCAATGCCATGATGGGACAAGCTGGACTCAGTGACAAATAAAGAATGGAATAATAAACAGAATTCTATGTATTTCTTTTGAAGCATAAAACTTGCTACAAATTACATATTGTTAAATAAAGGCATAAAAACTTATTGGAAAAAACAGGGTGGCAACACTTAGACAAAAATGTAAATGTGACTCTGGTGCATATATTTTTACCTGAGGGAAATCAATGCCTGTGAAAACACTCAAGACAAGAATGCCTATGAAAATGAAAACACTCAAGGCAAGAATTTATTACCCTACAATTATATTTTTTTATTGTATTCTTGAACATCCAGTCAGGTGATAGGAATGCAGTGCTCTGAATAGCAGTCACTCTTCTTTCAGTGCTTGACTAGGAACTTAGGAAAGCATTTTACACCTCCAGTTAGACATTTAAGTTTATTTAGGCACCTAAATCATTAGCATAATTATCTTAGCTAATAAGTACATAAATGGAAGATTTCTTTAGAAAAGTTAACTGAAGTTGCTTATTTAGGTGACTTACAAGTAACAAAGTTTGACAATGCTGTATATAAACTTCCTGTGCCTTCAGTTACTTTAGTAGGAGGGATTGCAAAACTTCACTTGTTACATGATGTTGTATGCTACAGCTGTTTTCTGACAGTGTGAAGCTCCACATGCTGGAGTCAGGTTATTAAGTAAGAAATAGTCTTTTGGCACTCTGTTGTGTCTTATGTCCATAGTGGACTTGCAGAAAACACTGGTTCCAAGCAGTTCACTTCTCCAAGCTCTCTTTATGTATCTCCTTGAATGTTTGAATAACAAAAGCCATCATGGAAGGGTAGATCTGTTTTCCTTGGTCTCACCTGATTTAAATTCTGTCTTCAGGGCATCTTCTTCACCTTTTGGACAGACAATTCTTTCTCAATAACGCTCTAAGCTGCTAATGAGATTGTTTATACAGACTGCAAGTGGTTAGCAAGGAGAGCTATTTCTAGAGCCACCAAAAATGAAAATTATGGCTCTTGACACCCCTTTACAACATAAGCCTGGTTATGAGGTCTCATTTGATGCAGTGAACTGTCAGGTTCATAGCTAAATGCTACATTACTCTCCAGTTCCAACCTCCAGGCTGCAAAATCCTTCAGTAATCCCTCCAGACTAGACAGGGCTCTGCTGTCAGGATGAAGCCAGGAGTGAAGGATGAGCAGCAGCAGTACACTGGAGGCAGCTCTCCAGGACTTCCAGTGGGAAGCAGCCTGTGATGGCCAGGGCCAGAAAAGCAGTTGCAAGCAGCTACTTACCAGCATTTACCAAAGAGGTCCAGATGACAGGAGACCACAGTTTGCTGGTCTGTGGCTCTGCACCCCATGGTGTAACTGTCTACGGAAGGAAGGAATAACCTTCATGTTGCGCATGAAGATATGCATTTATTTTCCTATAATACATTGTCCTGTTGGGGCTAGTTATGAAAGTGTAATCTGTACATTTACATTAATTCTTAAGGCAACTGTGCCCTGAATATTTGTATGCTATGCCTCTGGCAGGCCAAAAGAAGATCTCCATTTTATTTGCCTGTGCACATTTGGGAGATGCTGGTGTGGCTGGCAAATGAAGAACCTGATGTATGAAGAAACCGGGATGACTTGCTTCTAGCAAATTCATGGCAACTGCAGGCACAGAGTCAACAGTGGCATCCCAGGGCTCTCTGCTGGTAGGGCCCTCTGGTATTTGGGGTGGTATTTCTATTGTCCTGCTTTTTTAAAGATCCAGATGCTGTTCTCAGGATGATACCTGTGAATGTGAGCTTTTGTTATAAAAGGGAAATAGTAATTTAAAAACAGTAGTCTTCAATATGGTAAAGAAAAGCTTCAAAATGTAAACCCTAAATGTCCTCAAACCATAAGGAAGCAAGAGCAATATTTCTGGATTTTTAGATCTAGAATTTTTAATCCAGCTTTTCGTGGATGCCCGGCAATGGGTTCAGTTTCATCCAGTTGTTTGGTTTTCCTTGCATGTGTCTTGTCACCAGAGAGCAGTGTCCAACTTTGTTTCTCTTACCAGTGATATTGAAGCGAAAGGGTTTGCCACCATGAAGTTTATGTTTACGTTGGCTGTACTGCAGCTCCTCTTTTTTGTTCTTTCCCTCCTTGCCAAATACTTAATTTCTCACTTCCATAAATAAGAAGATGGGGTGAGTGAAGGGTTTTGGGGTGAGTGAAAAGCAAAGATGGGTTGTGTGATGACAAAGGGAGCAGAACTGGGAAGTGTGGAGGGGAAATGGAGAGAAGAAGGGGGCCAAGACATCAGGAAGGAGTATAAGACTTGAACGCTTTGTGTTGTTGAACCTCCAGCACTTCCAAGACAGAGATCTTTTTAAGTTCTAAACAACATTATTTTTGTCTGGTTACTATAAACCGATAAACAGGAAACGTGTTATAGTAATAAACAAAGGACAGGAAAAAGGAAGCACTACTAATCAAACAGGAACATGGCCTGGGAGTGCAAAAAGGAACAAACAAGAGTTACATTTTGCCCCATTCTCATTCGGGATTGAGAACGATAATGAGTACGACAAAGCACAGGACAAAAAAAAGAAAGACTCAGTTGTGGTAGGACAGAAACGAAGAGCAATATTATCTGAGATGTTTTGGGGCCTTGTTTATTGCTAGGAAAGAGGATGGGAGCTCTTGGCCTTGTGCAGACTTTAGCTGCTGTTCTACCTCTTACATGGGAGTTTTACAAACTTGTGGAACTGTAACTACTCCACCTTAGATCCACCTCTTGTCTTTTGCATGCATGTTTGCATCAACGGAATGAAGCTATATTAGCATGTACAATACTCAGCAGTTGCCAAAGCTAGGCTATGCTTGTGCTGGATGAAAAGTTAAAATATAACTTCTTTTATTTTTATATACATACATTTTATGTATGTGCGTGTATGTATTTCTTTGTGTGGGAACATCCTATTTCCAGCATTTCTAGGTTTCACTTCAGGGCTAGGGCGTATCCTTTAATGTATCCTTTGTTCTTTTTTTTATATGTTTGTTCTGTGTTCTAGCCACAAAACCCTCTTTAGAAAACAGACTGTTTCTGTAGAGAAAATTTAGTCAAAAATAAGTCCTAGTGTTCTTCTAAATGCTGTTCCATGAGGTCCATCCTGAAAACAAAACTACTTTCTTGGAAACATTCTGTTACAGATTTTATTGGACTACGATTCACTTAATAATACCATGGCTTTATGTTGCACCTAAAACACAAAGATGAATAATAGAGAATCATTTGGATTTACTTTCTACAAATAGTATATCCATAAATAAAATCGTCAACGAAAATGAAAAAATAAGCTTCCAGTGGACAAATCTAGCAGCATTTGAAATATCTGATTTTTCTTCAATAATGACCTAGGTAATGAGGCAGACTGCACCATCAGGAAGTTTGCAGATGGTACAAAACCAGGAGGAGTGGCTGATACAACAGATGGTTTTGGTGTCATTCCGGGGGACCTTGACAGGCTGGAGAAATGAGCCAACAGGAAACTTAAGAAGTTCAAAAAAGGGAAATGCAAGGTCCTGTCCCTGAGGAGGAATAACCCCATGCACCAGTACATGCTCAATGCCGAGCAGCTGCAAAGCAGGCCCTGGGGATCCTGGTGGACTAGAATCTGGCCATAAGCCAGCAATGTGGTGGTACCCACTGAAAGGACAAGAAGCAATGGGCATACACTGAAATACATGAAATCCCATTTAAACATAAGAAAAAAAATTTTACTGTAAGGGTGATCAAACACTGGCACAGGTTTCCTAGGGAGGTTGTGGAGTTTACGCACTTGTTGATATTCAAAAGCCAACTCAACAATGTCCTGTGCAACCTACTTTATCTGACCCTGCTTTGAGCAAGGTGGGGTTGGACTTGATGATCATGAGAGGTCCCTTCCAATGTCAACTATTCTGTGACTGTGTAAAATCTTAAAAAAACCCAAACAATAATGACAGACTGAAGATTAAATGACTGGCAATTCACAGTGAAGGACAAGGAGGGGGATATTCTGCAGAGCACCTCTGACTACTTCATTTCTGCTGGTACCCAAAAAAGCAAGGAGATACTGCTGAACAGTGCTCTGGAAGTGACTGGAGAGCTGACATTAGCAGGGACCAAGCAGATGAAGGAGTGCTCTGAGGTTTTCTCCAGCAGACACAACAGATGTCTGAACCAGGAGGCAGTTGGTGAGGAAATTCATGGGTTCTGGGATGAGAGAAAAGAAGTGCAGGTGGAATCTCAGCATGCTGTTTGGAGAGCGGTTGCATGCTGGTACAGTAGCTGGTAGGGATGTGTCTGGCTTCCACTGTGTGCCTCAGTCCTGTTGGTGCTCCTTCATGAGTACAGGGTTATGCCTAGCCCAGATGGGTGCTGAACTTCAGCTTGAGCACAGGCATGGGTCTGGCATGAGTGCTTTCTCCTTCAGCTCTGGTCATCACCTGCTTCTCTCACTTTTCCTCCCAGCTGGCTGATCATCCAATTTCTACCAATCATAACAAAATGCTTAGATACTCCTCAAGCAGTTCAGCAAGGATAGCTTTGGAAAGTACTACCCAACATAAGGATGGCAGAAGGATGGGCTGAAGCAAATCCATCTCCCTTGTCTGTTTTAGGTCATTGTGCCAGAAAATAGCACCACAGAGGTCTGGAGAAAAGGGAGTAGAGAGGGTTAACACACACTACTTGCATGAACTTCCCACATTGTAGCTTAAAGAAAGGAGTGAGATACCATTCCTCTAGAGACCAGAGTACCTACAGCTTCCAGCCTAATTAGCAATGAACTGTACCTGTAGCTAAGAGCTGCATTTCTCTGTCAGGGAGGCACGTGTGTGCTTGCTTTGCTCACAGTCAGCGTGGAGGAAATGCTTCACTGCTCTGCCAGGAGCCTGAATCTGACAGGCTGTGAACACATTTTCTAGACCTGCATTTTCACAGCAAATGCCCCAGCTTCAGTCAACAGACATACCTCTAACTGGCATCACAAGATGACTTCAGGTGTTGACTGGATTCAGCACATTTAAGCTGTGAAATACAGACCTTGTTCATGACTTACTCTCACCACTGCACACTGATCACCATCCCATTTTGTGTTCCCAATACAAGCAAAAACTGCAGCAGAGCAGCAGGAGTGGAGAAATAACAAGTTCAGAGCAGACAGCTCTTCCTATGTGACAGACTATTTCATTAGGCAAAAGGCCCAGTCAGACTGGGCACATATGATGTAATTAAGCTGATTTAGTGTAATTTCTCTATTAAAGAAAAGGACAAAATTTGTAATGACCCATTCCTACTAAAATGGCAGCAACAGGACAAATCTCAAGTTTTGCCTATATGAAACCATGCTGAGGTCACGAGCAGAAATACGAATTGTGGTACGCAGGACAGATCTCTGGCTCTGGGCACACAAAATACCACACACAGTTGATCATCATAGCACATAAGGGTATCAGCATGTATCGCCAAATATGGCTGTGGTTTAAAATGCTGGTAATTATGATTCTCAGACACATCAGCCAGCTCTGTGTCTTTAATAAAGTGGCATGTTTTCCCGCAGGCCATAGTTTGAACCCATACCTTATCTGCTAAAACTTCTAATACTTTATTTTTTTTGCACACATTAAATGCTGAACACGAGTTTGAAGAATTTTGGTAATAACGGTAGAGCGTTCACACTGGCCAAGTGCACAGCAAGCAAATCCTTTATGCAGCCCATTTCTCCTCAGTATTATTAGTAAAACTCTTTAAAGCTTAATCAGTCTTTTCAGTTCTTGGTTAGGCTCTTGTTCTGATGTCTGAATGAAAATAAAATGAAAAATCTCTAATGAAAAATTCCCTAAAGAAGTTTTGTGTCACTAAGCTGATACAGGTGCAATACACCAGCTTGCTAAAGCAAATTACTCCAGCTTTGAAAACCTGAGACATTTATTCTTGATTCCAAATTTTAAAACCTTTAAAAATCAAATGTTAGAAGTAGAAACCTGTGAGTAAGGCAAACCAAAGTCTGCATAAGTTAGTTTTGGCAATATTAGCAAAGAAAACAGAACAAAATAAAATATGATCAAGGGAAGGGGAAACCCACAAACATAAAGACACTCACAGTGTGGTTTTTTTTCAAAGTGCATTTTCACCTAAATCTTTACATAAACTGAAAACTTCATGAAAACATAAAGATTGAAAGGGTTTGGTGGACAAGGCTCTTGTTTATTATGTGAGACTGTGATGTCAGCCCAGGTGGAGGCTGTAATGAAAATAGTTACATGATTCCAGTGCAGTTTCTTTGAAGGTTAACCCAACATCACAAACCCATCATGTCATGTAACACCTGTTGGCACAGCCAGGGTTGCTTCCATCTAGAAAGACCTAAGACTGTATGAAGGGTACATAAAATGATCTACAAATCATTTGCGGGATAGTGGCTCAGTAAAAGTAAGTTAAAAATCTTTTGATGCTTATTACCAATAGTTTGGAAAAGATGAAAGGCCAAGTTTTCCAGAAACACACACGTGTCTGTCTTGAGTGTGAAAAATATTCTCCAGGTGTGAATGGGTTGACTGTTTGCACAAATACCTGGGAGCACCTGACTTGTGTGTTAGTCATAAGTGCTGTGCATGCTCATGTCACATGTGATGCAGACCTCCTAAAAAGTAAAGCAAACAGCATCTTTTTTAGGAAATATGTTAAAGCCCTAGAATACAGAAGAGGGTAGAGGGGAATCCACTTGGGATAGGAAACTGGCTCACCTCTCCTCTGAGCTACACAAGATTTTTATGAGAAGCTGAAGAGAACCTCTGAACCTCCTCTCAGGAGATCCCACAATGGGCCTGAACCAGTCTCTAGGATCCAAACACCTCTAGGACTTCTTTGCATGAGCCTATTCCTGAAGAGGATACAGGATGAGAAAAGAAAGTCCTGATTTAGACTTGAAAAAAAGGAGTATTTTCTTTCATGACAGAAGAGTTGTGATATGCTGCCTCTGTCTGTTGCTGCCTGGGAAAACAAGTGTAGGTAAACTCTCTGTTAATGCTGGTTGTTATAACTTCACCTGGGTTAAGGGAATTGCAGTAGACGTTTCTTGAGGCTTGGCCACTATGCAATTAGATAACTATCACACACGTGCACACAAAAGGCTGCGTTTATTCATTATGGTGTACGCACCGCACCCCTGGCAAAGTACTTGCATTAAATGCAATTCTTTATTAAGGAGTTTTTTATTCCAACATTGCAGGATAGAAACCTGTCTCTTGCAAAGCCATGCCTTTCAGATTTCTATCTCAGGCTGTCAAACAGTCTGGGAGGGGTGCTCTGTGCTCCCTTAGCTCTCCCTGCTCACTTTTCCTCTCATATCCTGTGCTAAGAGTACAGAGGGGATCCAGTGCTCCCAGTGAGTACCTGGATACCTTGTCAGACACTGTTTAAGGAGCCCTGGGAGTCTCCTGGAAGTTGAAATGCTGATTGCAAAGCCAGTGGAAGGTGCTGAGGGGCTAGGCAAGGCTCTGGGGCAGGTGAGGACATAACTCCGTGCTGGCTGGATGCATTTATGTCTCAATATTCACCACCATGTGCCATTTCCTCAGCACAGGTACCAAAAGCAAGTCAGCCCTTTTTCATGAGAAGAGGGCACTGTCTTTCTTTTTCGCTTTATAAGAAGGGTGCTGGTTATGCTACATACCCTGAATGTCCCTTTTTCTGTGGAGCAGACTCTCCTATCTTTCAGAGGTTGCACTAGTTAGATGAATCAGGTGGAAACACCTTTGCCAGAAACACTGTGTCAGACCCTGTGACAGCGTGAGCAGAAAACAAAGCAGACCTGCAGGCAACATAGATCTGCTAATAGCTTGTTTAAGAAGGGCTTAAACATGTAACAGCATGGACATATCAGCACCTCAGTAGTTACGACATGCTGAGAGGCAGCAATTTAGGCAGGCAGACAACTCTGGTGTCTCCCAGGGCACCTGCATTGGAAAAGCTGCTTTGGGATTTGAGGGCTGAATTCAGGAAGCTGAAGTGGCAGGTGGGGGCCTCAGCCCCTTTGGGGACCGATCCTCTCATGCTTTGCTAAATATGGAATAGGGAACTCAAATTTTTCTGCAGGAGTGAAAGAGAAATTGTGCTGTTAGTGGAAAAAAAACACTGTTACAAGTTTTTTTGACTCTGCAAGGCAGTCTTTGTCACAAGCCCAGGCAGAAGTCTCTCAGTACAACCGTTAGCCGCAGCTTTATTCAGCTGTGCCACTGCACTCAGGTGTGCATGGGCTCCCCGAGTGCTTACGCAGCAGTGCAGAGCATATTGAGACTTCAACTAGCCCCCCAAATACCCAGATCTAGGTGTATTTTCCTGCTCCAGTTTTCTCATCGCTGTGGCAGTCTTTGGCTCTGGTTTGTAAAAGCTACCACCAAAAGAAAACACGCATTATTTTTTTTGTTCTGGATTTTTTTGGGTTTTTTTCCTTCTGCCAACACTAGCCCCCCTGCAAAGTGGCAAGTCAGAAAGAGTTCTGTGAAATGCTTGTCCTAACCTACTTGGACTTAAATAAGTTACCATTAAAATCTGTTTGCTGAGCATTTTTGTGTGTTGCATGAGGGGCACAGATTTGCCTGGTGGCTGGAACTATCCCAGACACTCTGGGTTTCCAGGCGAGTGCCAGCTGCCTGGGCATGGTCCGCTCCGGAGTATTAAGTCAGTCCTAGGCTGAAATAAGCATGAGATCACACAAAGGTGCAATGCTTGGTTTTGGGTACAAAGCGATTCAGCAAATCCAGGGACAGGCAGTACATGCCACACTACAAATGCAGAATACTGTAAATCCTGAGGTCTTCCAAAATTCAACAACTTTGTAAATCTAACAACCATTTATAAATTGTACAGATATTCCTCAAATGGTATTTATAATTATAAATTTTCATAGAATCATAGAAAGACTTAGGTTGGTTAGGATCCTCCAAGACCATTTAGTCCAACTTTGAGTCATGAAGTTATGGCCAAATGCCATAAACTATATGCTCACTAATCCCTCAAATCATCTTCTCTGGAGATAAGTAGCTAACATATCTGCAGTTCTAAACCAAAAGTGAAATTCAAGTAATTTTCAAATAATTTTTTGATGATTTATAAACAAGGAATAATGGCAGAATGTCACTTGAGTTATGGCCATCACAGGGTGTAAGTGGAAAGGAGGTAGTGCTGGGCATAACATATCTCTACCTCAGAAGCTCTCCGAGTCTTGGGGGGGCCTGCAGAGCTCTCCTTTCCCAGAAACATTAATTAGTTTGTTGTTAATGTCATATGTTTATTTTTCTCAGCATCTAATAGCAGATATGCATTTGTTATTACACCTTTGTTGGAAATTTAATAGCTGCTGTCCTTAGACTGAGCTATTGCTTTATTAGTCAATTCCAAACAAATTGCTTTAAAATAGAGAATATTTTTTTTTCAAGATATTTTTATAGAAAAAAAATACAGTTTTTAAAATGTTCTCTATGTTTCTAACCTCATTTTTTTGTTTCCTTTCTTTGAATTAATTGATCTTTCCTGACTAGTTCTGTTTCCCAGTATCCCATCTGAACATCATTACACTGTGGATGTATTCAATCACCTTTTTATCACCTCAGAAGGAGGGGCTAGTAATATACTACTTTCTCTAGCTTACTCTTCAAAGAAAAATAATATTCTACTTTAGGGACCAACTTACTTTTATTCTGGTTATCGATGCTATCATCTGATATCCATTAATGAAGCTTTTTGTTCTATATATATCTACATATAATACAATCGTCTGGAGAATCAATGTGAATTTCTAAAAATAATTAAAACAATGTACAGCCTCCTTTATATGAGATAGCAAGTGAAAGCCTTGTACAATTAAAGTATCAGTATTGGTTTGGTTTACTTCCCAGATGCACATGTTACACATCTCCCCTAACTCTCTAAAGACCTCAGTCTGGCTTGATATAGTAAGTCTTTTAATAAACTCCCCTGTGGCATCCATGTTACAGCAGAACTGTTTGGCTGCTAGAAGGATTCTGGAGTTCGAATGTTTTCCCGTTTGCCTACTAAAAAATGTTGGATGCTAGGCTGTCACATCACCTTGTCCCAAATCCTATCTTTATAGTTTCAACTGCTCTGCTTTCCCATGCTTACAGCAGTTTGAACTCCTCCAGCAGCTTGTTGGTTCAGTGGAGAAGTTTTTGACTCTTTCACCCAAAGTATAACAAGCAAACATTGGTGATGCAGCATGAGTGGAGGGCTTTATTTGCTGAAATCTGCCTCTCAAGGGAAGCTTATTGGCATATTTGAAGAGCTCAGGATGTTTTTTTAGTATAGAAGCCAAGCTGACCACGATAAAACCCTGTAGGGGGAAAACCAGGGTATTTTCTGTGTTTAGTTAAACTCTTATATCTGCGAGTAATTTAAATGTTGATTATATTTTGTTGAAGGCTATGATTCAGTTTTCTCAAGAGACCTATAAACATGAGGGTCTTCTGAGTCTATGAACAATCCATACTGCAATGCCAGGATTTAAAGCAAACAAACAAGCCCCCCCAGTCTCTCTTAAAACAATAGCTGAGATTCTAAAAGCCTATAAATTAATTAGCTTTACAAAAGGAAGAGAGGGTGAAGTCTAGGAGAGTCACTGACTTCCCAAGATAATGTGCTAAGCAAGCCAGAGTCTGATCCAAGTCTTGCTGAAGACAGTGAAAGGAATCCTTTCAGTCCAACAGGAGTCTAAGGACTCTGCTACATCCCACAGCACCGTGAAATATGGGGAATTGTGACTCAAATTTTATAGCATATGATGGTCATTTGGTCACAAGACATTTGGAAGGAATATCTACTTTATGGATGAGAACAACACTGAGATGGAATTTCATATATGTGAGACTATCCTGACGTAAATCTGTGGGATAGTAGAAGTTACCAGTGGCAATCATTAGTTGAATAGTAATAGAATTCCTTGCTTTTGTTTGTCTGGTCAAGACAAATAGAAAGAGCCCAAAAATATATAGGGCAAAATTACTACCAAATTCCTGTCTTTGCTTGCTAGGCAGATGCTTACACAGTATGTGCAATAGATATAGTAGCATGTTGTGTGTATCAGCCATTGCTGTAATTGCTATCCTGTTAAAACTTGCTGCTTGGTATATAGCTAGCATACAGCTAAGAAATATTCATGCTAAACATTATTTCTATTGGAAACAACCTTTGTTTACAGTAGTCACTAAAATAATTACAAACACACAATGATTCCATACACTTGGAATCTGAAACACTTCACAATTTACAAAAATATCAGTTCCATCATTTCCAGGAAATCTGTCCTGCATTTTCCCATTGATTGACACAACTGATTTTCATGACCCAGCTAACCCAGACAGTTTTCTTGTGACACAGCAAGCAGGCAAACATAGAAACCTCCCTGCTTTCTGTAGCTGAGATTGTAATCATCTACATATGTAAACTATGAAAACATGTATTAAATAACCCCCATAATACTTTGCTAGTAGTATGTTGGATCTTTTCCTGCGCTAAGCTTCTCCGTTTCCATAGGACCACAATTTCACACTAGTTGTGTATCATCTCCTTTAAATGGCCACATAAATAGATCCACTAGGGAGAAGAAGAGGGGACTATTGCAGCTGATGGGATTTTTACCAGATCATCCACAATGAAGAAAGAATTGTGAGTGGTTATAACAAAACAGGATAAATTCGTGGTTTTAGATTTGCAGTACTAGTCTAAAAAACTTTTCTAATTAAGACTGTTTTAAAAGGCAGCCTACTCAAAGTCTGAATTTTGCAATATCCTACTCAAAACAAAAATTGAAAACCTAAATGTCTAATGATGTACTTCTGATTTTCACATATTTGTATCCCAATTCATGAGCACACATCTGTTACTCTTGAGTATCAACTGAAAATGCACCAACATAATGGTATTAGGAAAAGACAATTATTTCTCAGGGGTTTTTTTTGTGTTTGCAAAATGGAACTTTTATAGTATTCTGGGGTATTTTTGCCACATGTGCTATGTAAAGGATTGTGAGAAATATAACTTCAAGCATTAGGTTTTTTTTCAGTTCTAGAGCTGAAGGATCGAGCAGCCAGCCAAGAAACACCACAGAGGAATGTGTTGAGGGAACAGCAGTTCAGGTAGATGGTTTGGCATGTTTCCTTCTATTGCACCGCTAAATTCCAGAGGACTGGGCTTGCCAGGACTCTCAGAGCAGTCTTCTGCATAAGTTACAGCCCAGTGGGACTCCCAGATTCACTAGATTCACACACCAGAAACCTGCCAGCAATGCTGCAGAAAACGTAACTCTTTGAAAACCAGATGCAGCCTGCAGTGGCAGAGAGGCTAGTATTCATACACTCCCAGTATGTCCAGATAATCCCAACCCATCAGCCTCTTGCCATCAACATTTTAAGAGACTTCTGGAATCTCCTATAAATCATTATTTTTCTAGAAAAATACACCTTTCATGGTGTTGCATAGGTTTTGTCACAAAAATACAGACTCCAAGAAGTTTTCATTTCCTTTTAAAATGCTTTAGACATTCTGTAGTAATTTGTTCAGGTTTTTGATTGCTTTCTGGCTTTCTCCCTATTGAATTTTGTGAAATGCTTTTATAAAGGAAATAATTCACTAATGGTGGTAGCCCTTAGCACAGGCCTAAATGAGGAAGGGAAGTCTTGAGCTCCCCATTGCTGGTGATGGCAGTACATAGGAAATCCTTGCCTAATCCTCCCACCCAGTACTTGGCATGAGATGTGGTTGGAGAGCAAAAGGTCTGAGCCTGGGGAAGCACTATATCTAAGGTGATTACGATTTATTAGGGCTATACACAAACAAATACTCCGTACTAATTAGGGAGGCTGGCAGAGAAGGGAGTAAATTGCAGCTGAAAAGGAAGACAGGAAGGTGAGCCGATAAAGGGAGCTGCCCTGACCAGAAGCCTGTGGGCACTGCTGTCAAGACTGTCCGTTTTCAGTCCCATGGCAGACTGCAGGACAAGTTAAAATCAGTGCTGGCTGTTGACTTTCACGGTCTCAACAGGACCCTGATTTCAGCTGTCATCTCTTTGCTCAAGGGGAATGAACTTGAGCAAGAGAAGGAGAGAGGAACAACAGGATGATTCTTTACAGCTCTTAAAAAGGCTGTCCAGGAAAGAAAATATAGACTGCTCGGCTTCGAAATACTTGCAGGTTGTCTCTGTCAAGTACTGCTGCAGAGAAGAGCCAAGACTTTTCAAAAGAGAAAAAAAGATCCTTTCTCAGACTCTTTCATTTGACATCTAAGTATTACTTTGTCATGTTGGGCTGACAGAATCAGATTTTTCCTACTTTTGCTAAGCCTCAAAACTCTTAGTGATGGAAAATTGTCTTGTTTAATCTTTTCACACTGGCTTATTTGGTCTTTGGCTTTACCGGTTCACTCCTGATTCTACAGTCTCCAACCGTAAAGTACACGCCATGTAGAGCTCTCTTAAATTTTGTCTGCTGTTCCTGTTATTAGGAGCATGATTTCAGTGATGAATGTTTATAACACAGCTTGAGGAATTTCATCCTCCCCTGGTAAACTGTGTAGGAGATTGCCTTAATGGACAAAGAAAAACGTCTGCTGGACTGTAGCCAGAAGCTTGGACTTGCTTACAAAGAAGAAAATACATGTTTAATCTTCTAGTATTGTGTACAGAAGACATATTAAAAAAAATATTCACATCTCTTCTTACAACCTAAAATGGAACCAGTGAAAGATTAATGTGTTTTTCAATATTTTATGGCAAATGACTTAGTTGTGACAAGTTTAATTCTGCCTCTGGACCAGATGTCTTACAACGCCATCCTGCTCTGTTTTCTTCTACAAAGACCTCTAACTGGGAAAATAAATTACAGATGACTGAAAAACTGAAGAGAACTAAATGGTATGAAAAGAGAAAGTGATTATGGGCTTTATTCACAGGTGTAAGAATTCTGACTGAAACAAGAGATAAAAAGCTGCAGCCCAGTTTTAACTTCCCTGAATAATTTGCTTGAGCAAGACTTCAAACTTAAATTTAGCAAGCCGTGATGTTAGTTAGATTTATGGTTGTGCAGTTCACTTAATCAAGGCCTGACTAAAGACTTCAGGATGTGAGCTGTTCTGAAGTCTATGTGACACAGTGTGTTTTGAGCCTCAGTTAAATTCATTGCAGAACAGTTTCCAAGCTACACTGAAGAGAAGCAGAATCACCAGGCATTGTCCGGCTGATCTATTATATAAAGGAAATATACATGCTCAGAGCTATATTGAAGAACGGCTACCAACAGGTGGAGAGCCTAAAAATGTTCATGCCAAATGGTTCTTGAGCATTTCACTGCCTCCTTAAAAACTGTAGATGTCTAACAGCTATAATGGAGAGTTGCAAACGGGACCTAAGCACTGCTGAGGTAGCATCCAGGGTGTGCTAGTGCCTGAGAACAGTAATTGAGAACTATGAATCACCCTCTGGGTTTCCTCCCATCACTCACTGGTCTAGGTTAAGTGTCCAGTAACTGTATTGCCATGGAAAATGTTATGTCCCAGGAATGGAAAAGCACAGCAGCAATAGTCCCTTGCAGCTGATGGATTGATTATAAGTTGATAGGTCCCTTCTGCCACTGCATCCCAAAAAAAGAAGAGAAGATGCTTCTTTATCCTTAGAGCACCTTATCCCTGCTGCTGCTTCTGTCATGGAGAAGGATAGATGCTCTTTCTCCTGTTGGCATTGCCTGAGGTGCTCTGGAATAGGAGACCAACTGCTCTTTCCTTCACTGGGCCCCTGGAGAAACAGAATTTCTCTCCCACGTTTCTGGAAAAGACTATCCATCCAAAGTGGGATTACAATGAAAGTGTGGGCTCAATCCTGGCCCCACCTCTCAGGTTCACAGGCTCCCTGACCCACAGGAGCTTCCCTATGGAGCTCTCAAGAAGACCAAAAAGCATGCAAACTGCTGATAGAGAAAGCCAAGTAAGCCTGCAAGGGACGCAGGCAGCTTGGGATCCCGCCTGGTTTCTGTCAGAGCCAATGTGCTGCTCAGAAATCTGTCAATTACAGTTTGGGTTTTCTTCCCAATGGAGAAATTTTCTGTCAGAAATTTACAGCCAGCTCTGTTCTGTGCTGCTACTGCTGTTCCAAATGAGAAAGGCAAAAAGCCCCAGGGAAGGCACAGGGCCCTGGGAGACCTGGCATTATGGCAGGTCTGCAGCCTGGCTGCCACAGCCCAACCACAAATACACTTCCGAAATGTCAGATACTCCCTCCAGAACTAAGTATGTGTATTCACTCTAGTGAGACTGCCAAAATAGTGCACGTGCCTTGCCAGGCACTTTAAACAAAGGGGTTTGTGCAACACTCTAGTCATCTGATAAGAAGTTCTGGTTCTTATTAGAGTCCTAGTCCTGGTCAATATTCTTTGAATTTAAGAGGAAAGTGAGTACTCCTGCTATTTTTTTCCACAAAGAAGTACGTGGGGTTTTTTATTAAACACCCAATTGTTTGATAACTCACACTTGTTATTACCTTAGATGACTGCAATGCATTTATAACCAAGCTGGACAATGACGTCTATCTAAAGTATGCAGTAAGTAAGCAAAATTACTGAGTCCAAAACTACTACTACTGATGCTGGGCTCTTAAAATGAATAGGGACATTGCTCCTGATGAGTAATATTGTTTAAGTGTTACTGTGACTTTGCTGGCTCAGCTTAAGCAACAAAACAATTATCATGTTATTTCTTTACATTGCAACTCTCCATGTACTAACTACTCTTATATATATTACAAAGTGAAACATGATGAAAATATGAAGCTTTTGCTTAAGTGCATGTTTTTCACCTTCTCGTGGTATTTAGATGTAGATATTACAATGAAAATGAACTATAAGTAGTTGACTTTTTAAACTAAAGTGCCTATAATGATGATGTTTTCCAGCTTGGTTTGAGTTAATTTTTATTATGCTTTACTGTTAAACACTGATTATGGTCTTAGAGCCATTACAGCTAAAGACTGCAGTTGCCTCAAAGAGATTAAAGTATGTTAAAAAATAAAAAAAAAAAGATGCAGATAAGAAAAAATGCGCTGAGAAGCTCATGCTTGTTTAGAAACACTGGTGTCAAGCTGCTTTGCTGCACCAGACTGCTGTTCAGTACAACCCTTTGGGAGAAGGCAGCCAAGATAAGCAGGCAAGCTGTCGCAGCTTCGTGATTTTCTGCTCATCCTCCTGTTTCAGCTCAAAATAGATCGCAGGACATCTTGCCAAAGGTTGAAACTGAAGTCACCCTTTTTAAGACCAAACAGATAACGATGATCACATGGGCTGGCCTCCCATCTAACACAATCCAAACATCTATGTCCAGCAATTTCCATGTCAAGGGTGTCTTGCCACAGGCAGAGGTTGGCAGAGCCTAGGCAGGTGTGAGCCCCGCTCAGCACTCAGCCTGAAGCAGACAGACTGCTGATACCTAACTTGAAGATCTGTTCCCCTTTGGAGGGGCCTTTCTCTCCACAGAAGTTACAGGAAGCCTATACCGACGTGCCCTGGTTACACACTTAATTTCAGGAGGAAGGAATCCAGGTCATGGTCACTTTTGTTGCAGAAACAAGCTCTCTCAGCATTTAAAATGGTAGTCTTTCTCCACCTTCCTTTATGTCTTGCTTCTTTGCTTTCACCTCCAGTTTTTATCTCTGATAATACCGCTTTTCTTCCGAGCATCTGTTCTGCCTCTTCCCTTTCTCTCTGGTGTTTGTTTTCCCCAAGGCTCGCAGCACACAACGCAGGGCCCCGCCGGGCTCTGTGAGGGACGGCGGCAGCTCCCGCCGCTCCGCCCCGGCCTCTCCGCAGCCCTTGGGCGGCGGCGCTCGCGCGCCACCCCGCGGCGGCTTTGCGGCACGGCCATGTCCGCAGGGCCCCGCGGAGAGGCGGGAGGGGTGTCGCTCCCAGGTGACAATAAACCAATGTCAGTGCGAGGAGAATGAGTCCCTGCTCGGGCCGCAGCGTTTCCGAGAGCTTGTCGTGTGTGGGCAGAGACTCGGGCGTTTGGGGAACATGGAGGACTCCGTGCTGCTCCTGCCCTGGAAGCACATACGGTAGGTATGGCACAATATAGAGCTAGACAGGGACCCTTCTGTCGCAGGGAGGCAGGTTAGGTGCCTCTGTTCTGACATGGGCCACACTCTGAAAACCCCGGCAGTGCTGCTGCATCCAGGTAACAGTGACAGGACGAGGGGTAACGGCCTCAAGTTGTGCCAGGGCAGGTTTAGATTGGATGTTAGGAGCCATTTATTCACTGAAAGGGTTGTCAGGCACTGGCACAGGCTGCCCAGGGCAGCGGTGGGGTCCCCATCCCTGGAGGTATTTAAGAGACGTGTAGATGAGGTGCTGAGGGACATGGTGTAGTGGTGACCTGGCAGTGCTGGGTTAATGGTTGGACTTGATGATCTTAGAGGTCTCTTCCAACCACGGCTGTTCTGTGATTCTGTGATTTCACACTTCATTGCAAGGCTGTTCTGTAACCCAGTTCCTCTGACAGTTCTCGTTCCCAGCTGTGTCTGCCCCATGTTTGTTGTGCCAAGCGTGTGCTTTAGCATGGGTACCCTTCTCCCTGCCTCCCCCTGCAGCGTGTGGGTAGCAGCCCTGCCACCTGTGCTGGGCTCACCTGCCAGGCCCTGATCTCTGGTGCCAGCACCCCGTAGAAAGAGCTGGCCCTTGTGAATTTTGGTGGTGGCAGAGTTTTGGGCAAAGAGACAGTGGCAAATGGCAGGGTGCGGTGAGGCAGGTGTCATCCCTAGGATGGTGTGTGGCCTCAGGGAAATCATGTGGGCCATGTGTGTCTCCAACTACCCCTGCAAAAGGTTCTCCACCAGGGATGGAGGGAACCAAGGCTGGTTATGGGGAGGCATTTGATTCATGCATTGCCTTGGAGCAAAAGAACTAAAACATGCAAACATCTAAAAGGCCATCATTGCCATTCTTGACAACTGATCTTGATAGCCTCTTTTACCAGAGGGCCAACTTGGTGTTGAAGTTGCTGCACCCTTTTTCCCACAAGGTAGCAGCACTAGAACTATGAATGAGCAAAAAGCTTGTGAGCCCATCTCACCAAAATTCAGAAAGACTGCCCGGTTTATTTACTTTTTAGTCTTCAGATACCTGCAGCTAGCTCAGAATCAGAGGAAATGCTTCTTAAACACCAGGACTGGGTGCAAACAGCAATTAAAATAATAAAATCTACATTTACATTTCACTTTAACAGACCTGTCTCCAGCTGAAAAAGCATATCAGGGAACTTGAAACAATCTGCAAAACTAAAATGCTGTGTATATAAATACAATTGTGACAGTGTATATGTTTGTGTGCATTGAACACAGTAGAAATCCTGTCTCGTTATTGTATATAGCAAAACTCTTGTAATTGATTAGGAGTTTCTTTCTGCTTCCCCTTAACTCTCCTGGTTTCACCACTTTTGTTTAGGCTTTTTGCTGCATTTATCATTTGCCATTGTCCAAAAATAATCCTACAATGAAGAAGGAACCCCTTTGCCAGCTCACAGTAACTGCTGGGGGGAGGTGACCTCCCCACCCTGCATTCACTCTGTCCTGCCTGAATAATTGTGTAACCCATATCAGAACTGCCTAGTCTAAATATGTATGTATAGAGCAATGATTTGTGTTGGGTTATTGTGTGCACTTCTGAGGCAAATCTCCCAATTGTCCCTGCATGCCAAGTGGAGCGGGCTTGCGGCACACGAGTTGCACTGCAGCCGTGAACAGGCACGCAGCCCCTGCGAGGCTGCTGGAGCTAGTCAGAAGTTAACCCAGGGCACAGTCTGGATGTCATGGCCTCAGCACCAATGGCCTGTTGGTCCCCACTGCTCGCCAATGTACACATAGCCTTAGTGGCCTAGATGGAAAGTTAAAATCAAAAGGGAAATTTTTTATTAGCTCACAAGTGCTAGTACAGAACAGAAATGATGGAAGAACACAGGACATCATCCAGGTGAAGAGTTTTTTTAACATGAAATTGCAGACATGTTAGGGATGTGTATCAGGCAATATTTACTGGAGGGACCTATCTGTGGAGTTCAGGGATGGGCACCCTGCCATTTGCAGGTGAAAACGGTAGAACTCTTTAAAATACTTTAATATGCTCTGAAATTGCATATTAATAGGTAAGCTGAAAAAAACCCACTCATTAAATAAAAGAAAATACATTGGATGTTGTGGAATGCATGCATACACACACACACATATATTTACAGAGAGTTTGACTCTTTTTGAGTTTTGACCCCCAAGGAATCATAGAATGGTTTGGGTTGGAAGGGAACTCAAAGATCATCTAGTTCCAACCCCCCTGCCATGGCAAGGACACCTCCCACTGGTCCAGGTTGCTCAAAGCCCCATCCAACCTGGCCTTGAACACTTCCAGGCATCCACAACTTCCCCGGGCAACCTGTTCCAGTGCCTCACCACCCTCACAGTAAAGAATTTCTTTCTAATATCTGATCTAAATTTACCCTCTTCCAGTTTAAAGCTATTACCCCTCATTGTATCATTACATGCTCTTGTAAAAAGTCCCTCTCCAGCTTTCTTGTAGGCCCCTTCAGGAAGGTGCTGTAAGGCCTCATTGAAGTCTTCTCTTCTCCAGGCTGAACAACTCCAACTCCCTCAGCCTGTCTTCACAGCAGACGTGCTCCAGCCGTCTGATCATCTTTGTGGCCCTCCTCTGGACTCCCTCCAACAGGTCCATGTCCTTCTTCTGTTGGGAGCCCCAGAACTGGATGCAGTACTTCAGGTGGTGTCTCACAAGAGCAGAGGGGGAGAATCACCTCCCTTGACCTGGTGGCCGCTCTTCTTTTGATGCAGCCCAGGATACAGTTGGCCTTCTGGGCTGCAAGTGCACATCGACAGCTCATGTCAAGCTTCTCATTAACCAGCACCCCCAAATCCTTTTTGGACTTTTATATATACATATATACATATATATGTAAAAGATATGTTTATACACACATACTCTTTTTTTATGACTATTTATATATTTTTCCTCTTTGGAGTATACTCAGGCACTCCCAGGAGCATTTCTCACTGTGTAGGAATCAGGAAGCACTGTGGAATTACGTCTAATGTAGCCTTGAGTATTTGTTCCTATCTTTGTCAACGCAACATATACAAACTCTTTTGGGCTGCCAGCTCTCATCTCTTACATCAAGGAAGCTGAATCATGTACCTTGGCCTAAAAAATTAACATAGCTTGCATAAATATATTTGATAATGTCCTTGAGCTTCTTGGTAAGACGAAGACAAACACATCAGTGTGCACATTTTTTTTTTTTTCTTTTAAATGCCATGATATCGGTGACCATTTGTACTTTGTTGAAATTGCAGCCCTGGATCCTATCAACACACTAAATAAATAAACAGATGATTGTGTGTGCAGTTGAACTAATGAAGCCAGGTTTCCTATCAGGTTAGATCTTGTAGTTCAGTTCCCTCACATCTAATAAAAAGTAATGCTTATGTCCTCTCTGGATTCTCGGTTGTGTAACAAGGGGTGAGCAGTCTTTCCCATAGTGGGCGTACTAATTCAGGGGTTTCTCCTTTAAAAGAGCAAGTAACTCAAAGAAACTTGTCAGAAGTTAATTTCTCTGTTGAATTTGACTGAGATTGGCCAAAGATTCAAAAATACTGGAGAGGATGCAGAGGTACAGTTACACTTGCACGAAGACGGTGCAGCTACAATACCTATTCTCCTTTGGGACCTATGCTAAGCAGTGTATCTTTATTTGAAGAAACCAGAAGAGATCAGTGTGCTATTACCCATCTCCTTTTAACTCCAACTTATTAATGTTTCATTAAGGACACTGGACAGTTGTTCAAGGTAAGAGCAGCAGAGAATATTGACAAGTCTGGCAGTGAATGCTTCCCCTCCCTATGAGGTCAGATGGTATAATTTGGGGTTTTTTTAGAGCAAAATATTCAGGAGAATTCAATACAAATTGACAGAACAGTAGGATTTCTGGCAGGCTGGTCTGGTCAAAGGTATTTAAGTTTTCACAATATCTGGTGATTCATTAACAAGGTTTGATTATACGTTTACAAGACAACTGCTGAAGTAGTAAGTGTTACTACCATGTTAAAAGTTTCTGTATTCGTTTCAAGCAGTAGATGAATCTTGGGGACGGGGGGGGGAGGGCATTTCAGAAAGAACAGTATACCACAAAAGCAAATTTATAGGGGAATTGCAGCTAAAGAATTTTATGTCAATTGTAAAATACCAATGTCTTCCATACAGAAATGAAAACACCAGTAAATTAAGCTACATCTTGGCTGGCAATGTAATGGCTCTCTCACCATTGAACCCAGTTGCTCAATAATAAGCTTACTTTTCTAATATGACACAAAAATACTGTCCAAGTTCACGATTTCCCAAAAGATTGGTTAAACTACATGGCCTAGTTTGACACAAATAGTGTTGTAAGAAGGCTGGTGCCCCGTGCAGGTGTGGCAGCGTGGCAGCTCTGGTGTGCTGAGTTCGCACCCCAATATCTGCCTGGGGCAGGATGTTCACAGGGTCTTAGCACTCCTCGAGCTGCTGACTTTCATGAAATTTGTTGGAACTTCAGTATCTTGACATTTTTCTTCTGTCGAAATAGTCTGAAATTAAGCTACAGGTTCAGGAGTGACTATTGGGTGCAGGAAGTGCCATGGTATTGCATGACGGAAGGACACGGACATCCTGGGGACATAAGCTTTGTCTTCTTAGGAACTAAGGCTAACAAACCACCAATACACGGGGCTAACCATTTGGTAACAGATGGTAGTCTGGACTCGCATGGGTTTTAGGACTTCAGGTACAAAGTTTCTTTTGAACTAGAAAAAATATCCACATGCAGAAGAACAACACTTTACTAAAACCAGTTCCTTTCAGTTTTTTAGGACATATGTCAGGTTTAGGCCAATTTAATTGTGCCAAATCTAGGTATATTTGTGTTTAGTTCCCCAGCCTGGAAAGCTGTTCTGTTCTGGCAGGTTTCTACATGCATACAATAAATTCTGTGCTTCTGCGCTGCTCTGCCCAGCTAAAATGGCCACAGGTGAAAAGCAAATGAGTTTGGACCAGACAGGTGACCTGATTTGCACAGTTGCTATGCACCCAGGCAGATGTGGACAGCAATTCTCCTGGAGTATGTCCTTAAGAACTACGTGGTGTTCCTTTGTTTCTGAGTGATACGGCTGAGGAAAATGCCAACTGTTGAAGAGCAGTTTCTTTCATTGTACAGAAATAGTGCCTTCCTTAATGGTTTCCCTGATCCGTCACACAGAACATGAGTTTCATGCCTTTAAATTCTGGCAGGGTGGTATCAGCTTTGGGCCCTTAGATGGCTAAAATTGCAGTGAAGCTTATGTGCCAGGACTGCTCCTCTTCCTGGTGTCCGGGCAGAGGTTCTCCATCATTTTGCAGCTTCAGGTCTCCCCTAATGCCGTGAAAACTGTGTTTCTCCAGGACCCAGAAGCTGCAAAGGTTAAGTTAGTGAAAACGAGTAGCTAACAGACTGAAAAGAGACACCTGAACAGGTATATTTGCACTTGAACAGCGTATTCGGGCAATGCCTGAGGCTGGCACAGCAGGCCCCCCGCCAGCACACCCCGGCCCCACAGGCGGAGGCGCCGGGCCCGGCCAGGCCGGAGCTGTGCCCGTCCTGGGGCTGCCAGGGCCACGGGGCGGGTCCGGCCCAGTGCCCTCCTCCACAGAGCTGCGGCCCGTCGCCCGGCCGGTGGCTGCGGCACAGGCCCGTCCCCCTCGATCCGGGTATCGCCGCCCCCTGCGCCGCGGCGGGAGAGCTGCGCTGGCGGCGGCGCCGCGCCTGGGCCGGACCCGCTCCCGCACCGGCCCGCCGGTACGTAACGGGGGCGGCGCCGGGCCTGGGGCTGGCGCTGCTGCCGCCGCCGGCGGCGGCATCCCCCTGCCGGGGCGGCTGGGCGGGCTGCGGGGCGGGGCGGGACGGGACGGGCTGTCCCCCGGCGGGGAGGGGACCGCGGGGTCCAGCTGCTCCTCGGCGCGGTGGGGCCGGGGCGGCTGCGAGGCACCGTTCCGTGCGGCGCGGGCTGCGCTGCGGCCTGACAGCTCGGGTTGCGCCGCTCGGCAGTTGCGGAAAATCCCATTCCATGAGTTTCCCGCATGAAAACAACACAGATCCCGGGATGGGGAGAAGGTTAAAAGCGCAGGCTGCAGTCCCGCGCGGGTGCCGAGGCAGAAGTGTGTGCCCCTCGCCCGCCCTGCCCCCGCCACCCCACTGCCCTCTCGGTTTTGCTGTCACAGCACGGAGCCTTTCAGTGCAGGATCTGCTGGAGTTGCATTGCAACTTCTATCAGCAGCACACGCCAGTCACTCTAGCCGTACACTTCTGTGAGTTCAAAGTAACTCGTCTGGGTAAAAGTTACAGGAAAAACGTCTTTAACTCCAACTGTTGTTGTTGTCTCGCTGTTTTAGGAGAGTGCAGAAATGTCTCACTTCGAAAATAAAGGACTAATACTGGGCATAATGGCAGGGACTGCTGGAATAAGCCTGATGCTGATTTGGTACCGAAGGATCCGAAAACCTGGTGCATCTGTGCGTATACCTGCACTCCTAGGTGTAGGTAACAGGCTTAATGCTGTGGGCCTGCAAAATGAAGCGCCGAATGAGCAAGCAGTGATGGTTTTACATGGAAGGCAACTGCAGATACTAGAAAAACTGAATGGCTTGCTAGTAAGTGTGGACGAACTGAAGAGAGAGGTGAAAACTCTGAAAGAAGCTATTCCAAAGCTTGAAGAGTTTGTTCGAAATGAGCTTCACGGGAAGGGAGATGTGCAGAGAGTTAGCCCATCGCACAGAGCAACGAAGCGGCGAAAAGCTGAGACAGCCTCTGGTGCAACAGAAACTACCAGCTCTGAGGAGGCTGAAAGTGAAGGAGGGTGAGTCAATAATATTTTGTATATACTGCAGGATACACACAGTGCAGATTGCATCATTACTTACGTGAAACTTGGCACTGTAAACAGGAGCCCTGTGAAAGTTTTGTGTATATTTTGTATTTCTCTATATTGAGGGGGAAAAAAACCCAAACAAACCAGAAATTCAGATGAGTAATTTTTAGACCAGAGAAAAATCTGGGTGACCACTTCCAAATCTGCACTACAGCTGAAGGTGGCTGAACACCAAGCATGATACGGATTTTTAAGGGTGCGTTTGGAAACAATCTGATGCAGTATTGCTACATAGCTCTGCAATGAGAGCAAAGTTCAGAATAATGGTGTGATTTTAAAAGTGCTTCTAGTAAGAAAGCAGTCTTGTCTTGTATCTTTGACAGAGTTTGTTCAAACTGTACTTGTGCTCTTGTGCTATATTAGCTTCTCAGATTGTTTTATCCATTGGTTGGTTTGCAGAGGCCTTTATGCTGTGCATGAAATATTTGGAGATGTAGATAAGGCTAAAGGATCAGTTTATGAATAATCAGGTTCACAGATGCAATATAGGGATTATTCCACACATAGCACTTGAGAAGTTCCCAGTTTCTGGTTAGAGAGCTACGTTGCTGTTTGGGAACTAGCCAAGGAAACTTGTCTGTTCAGGTTCTGTGTGACGAAGCAGCTGATGAGATGATCCAATACAAGTGATTATAGTGTGCAAGAGCTTTGAACGTGTCCTTAAGAGAGGCCTTCTCTGACAAGTAATTGTATACAGTCAGAAGAAAGGAAGATAATTCAAGGTTATAGATAGTGTTAGTCACTTGATTATGTGCTTTTCCAATGCCCTTTTGAAATGATGGGGTTTTTCCTACTGACACCTCAGACTTGATGTGCTTGTTTTTCATGTCTTATCTAAATTTAAGATAATTTTATTTCATTTAAGTAATTTTCTTTTTGTATTTTTTTTCTTCCTCTTGCAAACAGAAATAGGTTGTTAATCCTAATGCATGTACAGTTGCAACGTATATAGCTTTTTTTGTGCCCTTACGTGACTTTGACGACAGTGTTGCATGCTCTATGACAATTTACCATGAGAGACAATAACAACACACCTTATTTTTTCCAGTTAATGATGTGCATAACCACTTCATGTTCTGTAGGTGTAACACCATGTGTGTTGTTCTATACTGTTCTGTGGTAAATTCCGCACACAATAATGACTTCAGTTGCTAGTTTGTGCACTAATTGTTTTTCTCTTTATTATGAATTAATAATTTTGTCACTTCCTGTATTCAGGAACCTGTTTCACTGCATCAGCAGTGTTTTTGTGGTCTAGAAGGTAGAATTTTGCTTGTGTTAAGCACTTCTGGTTTTGACTGACAGATAAATGCTGGGAATTGACAGATGAAGTAATCTTAAAAATTTTGTGGACATGTGCTGGATGACTACATTGGTTTCAGATTTTTAAACTTCTTACACAAAAGCTTTAAATACTACCTGTTTTTTCCATAAAATACTTGTAAACTGGCAGTCTCTGGTATGGTCCTCACTGCTTTGATCTGCTCTGGTCATATTCTCAATGTAACTGTTGGTATTCAAAACCTTGGAAGGAGAAGCTTTCTATTTTGCCTTTCAAAAATTATATATTTCTGTATGTGGAAAACTATCACATGCTTTTTAATACATGAGATATATTTTTACATAATAACAGATAGCCTGAATGGGAGGTACACTGAATGGATGAGACACTGACTAAATGCTAAAGAGCCTACAGTTTCTAGTCTGTGCTTTTCTGTATTCTGTTCGTAATAGTTTGTTTCAGTTTCCATCACTGACTGGTGGAAACCTCAATCTTTAACGTTTCATAACGTGTAACAAGCACTCATTGATTTACAAATCCAATAAATTGTGTCTAGATGATCACCTGGGATGGAGAGTGTCACCTAATTCTTCTCTTTGTGATTTTAAATCTGTTGGCTCCCTGATACAGCAGTGGTGAACCATTGACACCAGTGGTACCGGTCTCCAGCTGGCCTGGCATCCAAGCCTTTCAAACTACATTTGGCATCACTCACCAGAAAGATTCACTGCAGTAAATATTTTTCCCGCAGATATTTTATTTATAACTATTCCTTGAAATAGTTTAAATATTCAGCAGGAAGAAACATTTTCCTTGCCTGCCACTGAGTATCACTTCGCTTATCATTTCTTCATTTCTTCATTTATGTTTGCTGCCCTTTTTTTTTTCCAATGCAACCCTCAGTTGACCTAAGAATTTGGTTTGCCAAACTTTTTCTCGAAATCTGCTCATCATTACTGATGGATATGCACTCTGCTGGGTCATACAGAGCAAATTTGATCCAGATCAGTCTGTGACAAATAATCACCTTTCTATTGAATTAGCTGGAGTGGATGAGACAGTGTTTGTGTCAGCTTGTGATTTTATTAAGTTGGCAGGGAGACAACAGGCGATATTTGATCTATCTAAAAGCTGAAGTGTTGTGAACAGATGATACCTGGTTAGGCCCAGTGTCTGACAGTTTACAGGCAATCCAGAACAGTTTTTGAACCAGCAAGTTGAGTTCATACCACAGTAGTGTTTTATACTGTGTAGCTTAGTTTTTTCTTAATGCAGTACTGGGTACCTGGATTTACTGAACAGCTTAACCACAGTGTGATGAGTCTTCAGCACAGTTTCCATTTATCCTTTGAACTTTGAACGGTCCTTTGTAGTCCAGCTCAGTCCTGTTGGTTGATCATTGTACTTCACGTTCTAACCACTGTTGTTCTCTTTTAAATAAAATCCCTTGTTAGTAAAGGCAAAAACAAGTTAGCACTGACTAGACATTTTTAAAGTTCTTCCATTTTCTCAAATATTGGCTGATGTGTTTATCACATGTAAATTCACACTTTTCTATTTATCATCTGATAAAACCTCTTGCAGGAAAATACCAGGTAAAATTGCAGAGGTCAGTGTTGTTATATTAAATATTTGTAAAACAAACCAGAATAACTCTTCCTCGTTTTTTGTTAATTTCCCTTTTGAATTAGTATCATCAGCCCTTAGACGCTTGGAGTTTTTAAACTGTGTTAAAAAGAATCTCCACTTCCATTTGTGTTAGTACTGATATTTTTTTTTTATAGTATTGCTCTTCATAACATGCTTTTCTAGAATGAGTAGGTGTAAAAGCCTGCTAGCTGCTTTGTTGAAGTCAGTTATCAAGTTGTTCTTATCATGGTTTTATATCAGTAATATCTGTTACACTCTCTGGAAGGACTTCCTATCTTATAATAAAACTGGCTTCAGTTCAAATTGGTAAAGTACAGCTTACTCAAGTTGTTAGGAAAAATCCTAATTGTTTTTTCTTTAAAAGTCTGTATTGCCGTCTTAACGTGTTATGTTTTCATGTTTAAAACATTTCAGCTTTTGACAGGGATCGAACAGAGAAGAAAATTAATGTCATCAGTAACAAAACAGAAAAACATTATTTATGTCTAGTTTGCAATAGTTTTTGAAGTGATATTTGGTGTTTTATACTTGATTAAAATACCTTGCAGTCATTTTACCCCCTTGACTCCTGAGCAATGTAGGAGTTTGCCTGAGGTGCGTGACTAGTGAGGTGGGAGCTCATCACAAGTACGTCACGAAGCCCTTGGCTGTCACCTAGGTGCTTTTCCTGTGGAAAATGCTGGGAGGCAGTAATGTCAGCTCTGGAGCCAAAGGAGAAGAGACAAGGAAGAGAGTACTCTCTGAAGACACTATGGAGTTACTTTCCTGAGGAAAGAAAGGAAAAATTTAGAGGAATGTTGATGTATCTCAGAGGGTAACTAGCATGCCTAGTCTTGAGCACTAGCAATTGTTTGCACTGCCTTGGACATTTTGTTATCAGGGCATTTAATTTCTGGTCTTCTCATGAAAAACACTATTCACTTCAAACCAGACTTGGGGAAGATTTTAAACATTTTGTTTCTTTCATTTGAGAATGTTGTTCTTCTCTGTTGGTTGTGTAGAAACTCCTGTCCCTTAGCGTAGCTCACTGTCTTCTCATCTATGTCAATAGGCACAGGGTTTTATGGTTTGTTGCAGTCCCTAGGAATTACTGTCATTGCCTTACACAGAAAAAAGTTATTCAGTGTTGTGTTTTTCACTTCCTACAGGTTGTTTTATAGGTATTTTTTTGCCTTCTTTAAAGCAGGCAATCAGAAAGTAAATTGAAATTTATGGCATTCTTACCAAGATTTAAGATGTTCTGCTCCACATTAACATTCCTTGAGGTTTCATAAAGCAGATCAATAGAGGAGGTAGGAGAGAATTTCCCAGGACAGTGGAGGTGAGAGGGAGTGGGGAAGAAATGACCTCTGCTGTTTCTTAGCAAAAATGTGGCACGGAGATCATGTTTCTGTAGGAGAGGTGGGATATGAAAAGGCTTGATGCAGTATGATCTGATCTTAAAAGGTTATTCTTCCATGGTAGTTTATAATTTTCTTCTTAAGGGTTCACATTATCTGTTAGATAGTGACCTGCTTCATACTTCTTCCATCTGAGTCTCTTGGTGAATATTGTCATGTGACTTATCCGATGTCATATGAATTTGATGTTTGGCCATGAGAGTTTGATACAGTGCTGCTGGAAATCTCTGCTAGGCTTGTTTGGAGTGACAGGGCTTGGCTGTCTGTCCAACCTTGGCCTTTCTATTTTTGCTGACATTTTCTAATCATCACTTTTGTCTGTTTTCTAACATTGGAATAGTAGCCATCATGGAAATTTTAGCAGATGTGCAAGCAGTGAAGATAAAAATGACATCAACATTGATTTCCAAACACAGATTCCTTACTTTCTTATCTATTTGCTTAGGTAGTATTTGATGCAGTGCTCAAATTCCTGTAACTAAGGAGTGTTACAGTTGCAGTATTATATGGGAATTTGAAATTGCCTCTATTGCTTAGTTGTTGCTATTTTATATTATCTAGTGCCCTTATTTTAGGTCAGTAATTGCACAAATCCTCAGTGCATTTGTCTTTTAATTCAGGGGGGAGGGCATCCAAACCATGTGAGGAAAGGTACTTTCCAAACATACTTCACATCATAGGATTATGTACTGGAGCTAAAAGACTGCCCCCCCTCTCACCAAATCCCTTGCACTTTTGGTCAAGTTAGTGCTCTTACAAATGCAGCCTATATATGATGTAGCTCTGCATCCACTTCAAAATAACTGTGGAAGAAAAAGATGCTGTGTCTTTAAAGATGCTTCAGAAAAACAAAATAAATGTTTGGTGACTTACAAATAAAGACTCTGCAGGATACAACATAGGATGTGTCATCAATTTCAGAATCATCAAGATTATATAAAAGAAATCTATAGGAATCTATGACATTTCCCACCTCTGCTTTGCTTCATGTTGTTTTTCAGTTTGAACATGTAAACATGGTTTATGTACATATTGTTTTGCCCAACTGTATTTTTGACTTCTCTTTCCCATATTACTGAGTTAATTTTGCAGTGAAACTGTCATGCCACATCTAGCACTTCTGTAGCTTGGTAAGCAGTCGTACTTGTAAGGCTGTAAGTGTATTTGCTCATGTTTTAGTACTGATCACTTCTGAAAGCGGCATATTGAAAACAGAATTTTTAAAAGTCATTAACCTCCATTTCTATTGCTAACATACTGTACTGGTTATATTTATGGAAAAAGGTAGATTTTATATATTTTGACTGTCATGATCTACTTTGATTATTCAGTTGCTTAATGTGTATAGTACATTTCATGGTTTTTCTCTCATAGTTACTATTAAAAAAAATCTCTGAACCTGGCAGCTGATACTTTCACATTATTATTTCTCATCAGAACAATATTTTCAAAAGTGGAAATGCAGAAGATTAGGTTTTTCTGACCATTTTTAGTACATAAGCAAAAATCTGCTTTTTAAAAATAATGCTCCTATATGAAATTGTAGGACCCCAATATATGCTCAGCACTTCGGACAGTAAGGCCAACTGCTTATCTCTGCATGGTATTTATGGGGTTTGTAAATATTTCTTTGTCCTTGATTGCCTTGTGCTGTGTACTTGTGCACTAAGCATAATGAACTAGTATAAGCTCTTTCCCAGTTTCAGATATTCTGACCTTCAGAATGTTCAGAAGAAAGAAGTAAAGGCATTGATAATAGTGATGTTATTGCTTATATTTAGATCTTACAAGTGTTTAACAGAACATTGTATAAGTGATTCTTAGCACTTACCTTTTGGTTAGCAAGCTCATTCCTATTTCAAAAAATAGGAAAGTTGAAGTAAGACTTGAAGAGGCCTGTTGAGGGTTACAGAGAATATCTTAATACACAATAATGATTTAAAGTGTTCTGCATTTGAAACACAAGATTACATGTGTTTCTAATATGTATCTGCATTTTTTAAATGCAGTATTAGGCAGCAGGACAGTGTAATTGCTTGCCTGTTATGTTTGGAATATGATTGTGCTATCCCTTTGAAGATAAAGGTTTTGTAATAATAATAATAATCTTGATACCACAAATAAAAACTCCTTTAAGGTTGGACAACTGGAATAAATTGTGCTCTGAAATTCTTGCATTTGAATTTAACAATGTTTTACCAATATTTTTAGAAGAGATGGTTATTATATTCTGTGATTTTAGTTATCTTACAGCTCATACTGATTCTGAAGGAGACTCTGAAGAAGAAAAGGGATGTATGAAATCACCCGATGCCATTGTGAAATCAGGAGAAGAAGAGTTATTTAATCTTTTACAGCAGGTGGACAATTTGCACAAGGGTTCAGAAGATGATAAAAAGGAGGGCTTCAGACTACTGCTTGAGAAAGATGACAAGGTATTAACGGGTAAACAATATTATGTTGCTATTAACTATATAGCTAGCTAATAACTATGTTGCTATCACTGCTTTTGAGAACTTCCTTAATATAAGCATTAAGATGCACACAGGAGTGGAAGATGAAATTTTTAAAATACAGTGAAAAAATATTCCAAGGTGGTGTCAATATTCATGTTGGGTGAGCATAGAAGTTCTATTATTTTATATCTCATCCAAACTTGATAACTTTGAGGCTTTGTTAGATGCATGTATTCTTGGCTGTGACAAAGAAAGATCATGGGCTTTTTCTACATAAATAAGACTTACGCTTGCTGGTCTGTGTGAGAAAGTCCTGTGGAATTAAGTAGTAACCAGACCAACTGTTCTCAAGAAATCAAACTATGGGCCTGTAATTGGCTTATACCTTTCTGCCGTATTTCATGCGAATTTTTCCTTTGACTTTACTGTGCATGTATGTAACTCCAGATAAAATTTCAAAGGGGTTTGATGTGCAGTGCTCAGTTCAGTGTATCAGTTTCTTCTAATTTGGCAAACATTGGTCCTGATTATATTTTCATTTACATATTGAAATACCCAGGAAGGTAGATGAGATACTAATTGTGAGTGAGTGTGGTGCTTATGGCATACCTAGGGAAAGTATACATCACATCACCCAGGGATATGATTGGTTTTACTGGATTACCTTTTTATTTTTTATATTACAAGAACGTTAAAACTGATCTATGAAATAAAACCTCTTTAGACAGCCCAGGGTACTTCCAAAAGCTGTCCTCCTTCAGTCGTGAAAAATTGGTCATCTGGTTCTCACATAAACTGTAAGTAGTACAGAAGGATGCAAAATAACCAAAGATTTATGGCATGTTCCAATATCCTGCTTTGAGCATTCTGAAAGGAAACTGTTTAAATCACATTCTGATCAGTTTAATTACCCAGCTGTCCTCTGCTTTCAGTATGAAAACCATGTGGACTTTCTTTGGAGACTTGCACGTGCTTATGGAGATCTGTTTGAGATGACTACTGATGCTGAAGAGAAGAGGAAATATGTTACTGATGGTAAGCAGAGGAAGAATGTTTATGTAGAGTGCCATCTGAATGTAGTGAAACATGCTTTGAACTTTGGTTAAGTTTTCCAATCCAAGGAATTTTCAATCCAATAAACGGGAGCATTTGTGCTGTAATAATAACGTTTTGCACAATAAACTGCCACAGTATACAACTTCAGTTCGTTCTCTCCACACTGGAGAGATCCAAAAGTGGTGGAGCATTGCAGGTCATAACTGAAGTCTGTTAACTCTGGATAGTGCCTTAAAATCCTGTATTTTGTTGAGAATCGGATGGATACAGAATGTGAGGAAGGACAGATGCTGTCAGCACAGTTTCTCACATCTTTGGGAGAGCGAGAGGAATAAATCAATGCCAAGGCAAAGTCAGGGTTTGTTTTTCTGCCTTCCTGTGGCAAAGGAGCACTCCTGCATATCAGCAGCGTCTTTTGTGGTGATGGTGGGGATGAAACTTTGAATCTGGAAAAACTGTTGGCGAGAAACACAAGTTATGTGTGACAATTTTTGTTGCTTCCAAGCATCTCTCCCCATGTGTCCTATCTGACATCTTAACCTCAACAAGGTTCTGATTTTCTTCTTCAGAGCTTTTGTTGCTTTTAAAAGCATTGCCCTTTCTTTCACTTTCTGGATACATATTGGCTAGAAGTAGTTTACATTTCCCTGTTTCTTTTGGACTGCCTTTTCTACGTCTTTTCTACCTGTGTCACTCTCACCCAGTCGACAAACTGTTCTTACAATAATCCTTTTTGCCTGGGAATACTTTTCTCTCTTTTTTGTTTCTCCATTGCCCCTCCCTTTTTTGCTGCACCAAATTCAGGTTTTTCAAGTGTATTCCAAGTTCAGGTTCTTTTGTCTTTTGTGACTGTTTTCCAATTTTCTACTTTTTATTCTGTCAGCAGTGACAACATCAATGGCAAAGCAGTTTTGGCTGCCCTTTCTCATCCGTAAAGGCAGTGTCATGACTTTGTGCTGTCATTACATATTCCATAACTAACCTCAAGCTTGTCCGAGGTCCGTGTCCCTATCCTTTTGTCATCTAAATACTCATGAAGACTTGCATTGTCTTAGCTACTTAATTGATACTGTCTTTGCTTTAGTAGCAGCTTGGCTTCTTTGTATGGAAATCATCCAGTGCAGTGAGGGTTATGACACAAACTAAATTACAACAGTAACCTCTGTTGTTGTATCCTTTGCTTTTACCAGTGACTACATGTAACATTAGCTGATGAAAGATAATGGTATAGCAAAAGACAGGGAGAGATAAAGAATGACAGAATGAAATTGGGTCTTAGGTGTTGAGTAACCAGCCTAGTTTGGCTCATTCTCACGAAGTGGTGGGTGGCAACAGCCTTTTTCATCTCAGTTTTTGGAAGTGGTGCAGAGGGATTGAGACTGTGGGGGAGCTGGCAGTAGTTTTGTGGTTTTTTTCATTCCACTGGGTTGGAGGACTGTGTATGCTCTTCATTGTTTTTATGAAGTTAATTTGCAATACAGAAATGTCAGTGTGGCTTAATTGGTTGCAGCCGAGACTTTGCAAACAGCATATCATCAGAACTCCTTACTGGGAGTGTGGGTTTGATCAAATCACCTACTGTCATGTTTATTCAGTTAAAAGTGGAACTTAATGGAAGTCTTTGTGCTGGAAAGGAACTTCAGCTAATTCATTCCTGTACCCAAGGCAGGAAACAGCTTTGCTGATTCTTCTGACAGGTGCTTCTCTAACCTGCTTTTACAGGTCTTCAGTCTTACAGACAGCAGGGCCTCCTTTTGCAGTCCAGTCCCATCCTTCCCTGATTTAGCTGCATCTGAATGGGATCTTAAGAGAAAATACTAAAATTGCACCCATACATATATATATATATATGCACATATTTATGTATTTATGTATGGATATATAAATGATGTAAAGCCAGGATGTTATGTTGTCCATCTAAATGTTTACAAGATCAGGAAGCAATTTCTTCTTTGCAGCTAGAGTATATCAGGTTGCTTCATTCTTGGGAATTGCCTAAAATATGGAAGAGTACAATAAATCCTTTAGTATATTGTATTCCATTTACAGGAAAGATTAAAGCTGAAAAGGCTGTTCAGCTGGATGCTGGGAGCGCTGAGAGTCACCAGTGGTAAGTTTGAGAAAGTGTGCATTTTTGCAAATTTATATGTATTTATCAAATAAAAAACCCCATCAAAACAGCTGTCTTTGGCTCTAAGTAGTGCCCACAGCCAATTGCATTTATCATAAATTATTAATATATTTTCATAGTTTTATGGAACTCACTTATCATCAGTTGCAGCTAAAAATTACATTGAAGTATTCTGTGAAGCATTTGCTATAACATGTGAAACAATTCAATAACCATACTTCAGTATGTACCGTGAAATATAGAAGGGAGTATTTGCTTAAGCCAGTGTATTATTGCTCAGAGAAGCCGTAGTTTTCCATTTACCTTCTCTTTCAAAACTTTGCAAAATAATGCCATTTAACCTTGTATTTTTCCCTTTCTTTTATTTGTAATAGTCTAAATTCTAATAATTAAAAATCAATAATGAGAGGACTATAGAAGTTTCAATTAACTTCTCAATTTTTGTTTTATCACATCATTTTCCTCCAAGCTTGGCACTTGGATTGATTTTCTAGACTTTGCCAGGACTAACAAACTCTTTGCAAATGTAAATATTTTTTTATCAAATCAACATTATCTGGTAAAAGATAAATCTGCTGAGTTCTAGCTGATAGTTCCTCACCATACTATTTTATTAATGAATTTTACAGAGCTCCAGATTTCTTTTCTAATATTGTTAGCTTTTCTTTTCCATTTTGGTTTCTGTGTTCTTCATTAATTTTGTCATTACACATGTAGGGTGGAATTTCACTTCACTTATACATATCTAAACCAAATCCTTTTATCCCAGGCCCCCTTCACAATCTAAAAAGCAGTAGCCACTTCTGGAGTGCGGTTCATGTGAGTCCATTTTGTCCATCTGCATTAGGGTGAGATGAATTTCTCCTGAGGTTTGGTTTACAACGTCTCCATTGCAGACAAAGGGAGCACATGTCAGCTAGCTCAGGTTTAGATACTTGATTAGACACAGATGTTTTCATTTAATTAGGTGACTCTTTGGCTTGGTCTCTTTCTCCTAAACTTCAAAGATGGCTGTATTATTTTTCCACACTGTGTTCCTGTGAGCATTGCCATATTTCTGTGATTCTTTTTTTCCATCTGTTTATAACAACTAGTGATCCAAACAGCCCCTTTGTAACAATGGGGTGCTAGAAGTGATGTGCTGTGGGTATCTTGACTAAGCTTCACCCTCACAGACAGATTTGCATTTGCTCTTTCCTAGTTCCAGGAAGTAATGACAATGCCTGCCTGGAGGCGTAGCCTAGGCTCCAGGTGGCTATAATGTGAGAGTTAGAGATAGGGACCTTTGCTTTTGGCCTTACCCAGCTGCTTGTTAATTCCTGTCAGCTGGAGGCTGCTGCTGTGGCAGCAAAACTTATACAAGAGACTCATCTGAGCATCGCTTCTCAGTGGAACGTAGTTTGAAGCCCATATGGCTTGAACACCTGCTGAAAGCAGTTCATAGCCATTTCTGCTGTTTGCCTGACCACAGCCATGGTTGCTTCTTCACGGTAACGCTGGTGTACCCCTCTCAGAGCTACGTGTATAAACAACCACAAAATCATATGCAAGCACAAGTCCTGCCCCTCTCTTCCTCCCCAGCCCATGAGACTGACAAAATCTCCTAGTATATATAAATACAACTTCACTGGCAGAAACCATGCTGATAAAAGCTTACACGTTATTCAGGGAGATGGAGGTCATCTACTGGACTTTAGATGTGAGACTCCAGATGTATTGGCAGGCACATCTAGGAAGGGAAGAATTAGGAGTGCAAGGAGATGTGTTCCCGAGGTTAGCTCAGAAAGCCTGTTTGAGAGGTTTGGGAGAAAAATTCTTATATTTTGTAGATTTCTGTGTGGCTTAGAGTTTTCATCCTTTTTGTATCTGGATTGCAAGTTAATGTGAGGGTTTTGTCAGTTACTGTTGAACTGGTGGCTTTCTAGTGGTGTAGATGGACACCACGGATTTGAATAGTTTGGTATAATATTTTTTTCTGAATATTGTATCTGCTTCTCTTTCTTTCCCGAGTCTTTCTGACTTGACGCCTGATTTTTAAAGTGTGATGCCCCATTCTGGTTATGCTGCTCTAACTGAGGCTCTGAATACTTAGCAGAATGGACTTCCATGCTGCAGACAGACATTTGTATGGTTTTGTTTAGCCTGCCAACTGTTGCTCAGTCTGTGGTCCCAGTAGATCCTTTTCTGCTGTGCTGCTGCTTAAACAGATGGACTTGTTTTGTAACAGTACATTTCTTTTTTCTTCCTTGATAGAATAGTTTACATGCATTTCATTGGTTTCATGTTGATTTCAGACCATTTTGCAGGTTTATTGAGGCCATTTAGGTCTGTAAATGTTTGCATCCCCTCCCAGATTACAATTTGATTTTAGAAGTGTTTCGTTGTTTTGTGGGGTTTTTTGAATTATTGTCTTCGTTAATGAAATTACTGGAAGATAATAGACCCAGCACAAAACTTCGTGGAACACCTGTAATGATGCTCAGGCTCGCATGAACCTGGTTCTGCAACCATATCTATAGGTGATTTAATTGAAATTATATTTCCTTGGTTAGATTTCGAGGAACAGGTAGGACAAAGTCAGAGGTCAAGCTGTATGCCATTTGTTGCATTCCTCTAATATTCCAGGCTTGTTTATCTGGTCAGAAATGAAAAATATTTTTGTTTGATACTCTTTGTTCATTACAGTCTTGTGTTAACTGTTTTGTATGCCTCTGCCTTTACAGAATACTTTATCCTGGGATGCTTTCAGGTTAGGCTGGTTTGTCTGTAACCTCTGTCCTTTCTTTTATTTTATTTTGTAGATAGCAGCTATGTTTGCCTTTTTCCTTTCTGCTGGGACTTTCTGCATTACCCAGGAGATTTTGGTAGTCAGCTATACGTCAGATCTAGATTGTTTGAGTCTGGCTAATGCAAATGGATCCAATTTATCTGAATGTTATTTTACATGTTAATCCAAATGATCAGGAAATGCCTTCAGGGAATATTCCCTGTAGAAACTGCGCTCTCAAAGTTATATGCAAACGGAATTTTGCCTAAAATCATAAATAGACAAGACTGTGTGTGAACAGAAGACAGTGCAATACAATTAAGGTGTGAAGAAATAATATGTGAAAGTAATATGAAAACCGTGGTTTAAAAGGATCATAATGTGGGAAAAGGGCAACACCACATAATAAGAGAGAAAACAAAACTTAAGAAAAAATAGAACAAATATTTATACAAAAATACTAGGTTCCCTAGCAGGTAGACACTTAAAGAAGAAGTACCACTTAAGTTCAGATATGAAGGGCAGTATGCAACTCCAGATTGACACTGAAACATACTGTCTCCATTTCATGTGTCTACATGTGAGCGTGGGACTTGACCTCTACTGATAGGGGATGGAGAGCTGATAGGCAACATGTGCCATTTGAAGTGCCAGGATATTTGCACAGCATGGCAGATATCACACAGGACCTTTGGGGATCTGTACCCTTCCCGGCTGGCAGCTGGAAGTGGTGGGAAAGCCTACAGGATCGCCAGTGGCAGTAGCCACCTATGACCAGACACAGATCATGTGAATTGTACAGGGTCTCCTTTGACTGTAATAGGAGATTAGATACACAGATGAGAAGCTCAGTGTGAAAGCAATGCTGTTGCAGACCAAAGTCCTTCATCTTTAGCCAAGCTTTTTTCAGTGATGACTGATGATAGGACAAGGGGCAATGGATGCAAACTGGAGCACAGGAGGTTCCATGCAAATATCAGGAAGAACTTTACTGTGAGGGTGACAGAGCACTGGAACAGGCTGCCCAGAGAGGTTGTGGAGTCTCCTTCGCTGGAGACATTCAAAACCCGCCTGGACATGTTCCTGTGTGATGTATTCTAGGTGACCCTGCTCTGGCAGGGGGGTTGGACTAGATGATCTTTCGAGGTCCCTTCCAACCCCTAGGATTCTGTGATTCTGTGATTCTGTGGTCTTACGGCCAGCATAAAATTTTCTTAAGCCGTATAAGGCAAATAATCTTAGCCAGTGTAAGATATGCCCATCTGTTTGCTAGACAGTTTTCTGATTTTTTGTGTAAGGTCATCTCATTCTGTATTAGCTATTGATGAGGAAGCTGGCTTTCTGACCTTGACTAAGGAAGGTTTTACTTGATTTCTTACTAAACTGTACTTTTTTATTTCTGAAGGGTTTTTAATTTCCTATAGTTTTTATTTCCTGTAGGGTTATATCTCCTATAGCACAACTGAGGTTTTAACTCATGTTTTGTGTAGCTGCTATCTATATTGTCCACTCATGCATTATTTATAATGTTCTCTTAAACTGTTTAATATATTATGTCTTACTAAATGAGTGAGGATTAAATGATAGGCCTATTCTTTTCCTAGTCCTGTTCCTTGCTCTCTACTTACAGTTAACCCTTGGGGGTAGGGGGAATATAAGTGAAGAAGAAATCGAATTCAGCCTTGTTGGTTTCATCTTTTTGTCATTATTTCCTCATTGCTAATTGTTCTGTACTTAATTTATGTTCCTTCTACTGTATTTATAGAACCTCTTCTTATTGCCTCATATGAGTCTTGTGAGTTGCAATTCAGTTTGTGTTTGGCATTTCTAATATATATATCTTTAAATATGCCATCCATTTCTGATATATATGTGTATCTTTAACACCCATTCGATATCGTGCTCTTATTTTCACTTTTAGGGTCAATTACTTTTGAATTTTTAAATCAATAGAGAATATCTCACTGGAGCTGAATTAGTCTTTAAAAGTTTTTCCTGCCTTTCCTCTGCATCAAAAAGGATAATTTGCTGCTCTGCTTTTGAATATTGTCTCTTAATAATTCTTCTGTAGAACTTTTTATAACATCGCACTTTTTTATTGTTTAGTTTTCTTCATTAGAAATGTACAGTATGCCTGTGAAGGAAGGATTAGGGCTATAGACCTCTTTGAAATTTTGTTTTGGAAGCTTATCCCTGCTGCTTGAAAGCTTTGTTTACCACATAAACACCCTGACTGACATAACTGTTCCAGTAAAGCCCTAGTGTAGAATGAGTTATACTGGCAAAAACATGACTTTTTCAGAGCGGGGCTTTTCCTGTTTTGTGGAACTGCTATAAGCTGTCTGGGAAGTAGAATGTATCTTTTGTCTCTACCAGGAGAATTCAGTGGAATGGTCTCATAAGCAAACTCTTGCTAACGTACGCCTAAAGTTCAGCTGTCTTTCATATTTACTTCAGTTAAGGACAAAAAAAGGCCATATATCTTAGTAGATCACCTGTATTTTTTTATAAAACTGTATCATAAAATACATCAACAATAAAACTGGCCAACTTACTGATCAGAATACTGACAAGTAACCAATATTCATCCTCAAATTAAATTTGATAAAATATATGCAGAAAGAACAAAGCAAAATATCTTGAAGTCAGTTGGTTCTGGTAATGAACTTTTGCAGCTGCAAGTAATTTTCATACCTGAATCCAGATTTTTGAAAACATATGATCATACTTCAATATTGTAGTTGCCAATGAGATCAAAAAAACCTTCAGATTTTTTGAATGGTGACCTCTTAAAAACTGAACTAAATGGAAAGACTGGAAAGAAAAAACAGAGCTGTAACCTTTTATTATTTGTATGACCACCCTAAAGAGAGGCAGAGTAAATATTCTAAGTGACTTGTTGCTTTGTTCAGCTGGTGTAAACTATTCAAGTTGTGAAGGAATTCGCTTGCAAAAGTTGGCATCAGCCAGTTGCAGGTCTTCTTGTTTTTCCTAAGCCTCAAACAAAATCTTTTTGTGGGTCAGTGATTCCCAAATTCCCTCACAGCTCATTTTAGACCACAGAGCATCTTTATCATCCAGATTTAACTGGAAGTGCTATGCAAACAATTCAGTGCAATAGCTGCTTCGAACGGCACCACTTTACAACTTTACAATTACAGAAAACAAAATGTAGAGGCATGTTAAAGTATTCAGAAATGTAGAAACTTTAAACTCATGTGTCTTGTGAACAAAAGATAGTAAACTCACTCATAATAGGATAAAAAACCTCTCAGAAGATGCTTCCTAAGAAAGTCTACTACTATTTTGACCCAATCAGGATTAAATTTCTCCTGGAATTCAATCAATGGATTAATTTTTGAGATTAAGAGAGATTGCTAGCCAGCATGATAAAGTCAAGTTCTTAAACCCATATAACTTGATTATTTTGCAGAAATGTAGGGAGCTGTGCAGAAGCAGGAAAAATGTAGTTCTCGTGGGAGAAGAACTTTTATATTCAGTGTCATGTACATGCACAGACTTCCCACAAAAAAAAAAGAGCATGCCATGTACTCTCAGTAACATTATTTCTTGGATTCCTAGGGTGCAATGGCATAAAAATAATTCTCTAGTGAAACAAAACTCTTTAAAATTATAGAGTATATTGTAGGATTTTATCATACTATTTACAACTTTTAAAATTAAATCTATACCATGTTTCTAACTAAATACTTGTAACCTTCTGCCCTTAATTGTCGCTTTTTTAGATTTAGAAGAGACAGATAACTTACAAGCTACAAGCATCTGTTTCTATTATACAGGCTTTTCAGGAATTGTTAAGTTGTGCAGAAATACTTTCAGTCAAAACTTGGTATAAGAAAGTTTCAGGTTAGTAGGTATTTGCCCTGTATTTGATTCCTAAGAGGACCAAAAAAAGTGTTACAGCAGTCTCTATCGTAAATTATCCTTAATCTTACTCAATGGTCTTTAAATTGCTTAATTATTTTGGTAAAAATAATTTACAATTTCAAATACAGAAAGGGAAATTCAGAAGCCATTTCTGAAAAGCTGTAACATGTTCAGTAGTAAGTGGATTGGAGAGATGCGTAGCTTCTGGTGTATTTTGGGTTATTAGGACAGTGCGGTTGCTGAGGTTAGTGATTAGATCTGGTAAGAGTCACATTGTGTGCAAAAGAAATATCACAGTCTAGTGAGGAGTTGTTTGTTGTTTTGTTTTTCTTTTCCATAGGGCAGGTCAGTTCAGAAATGTTGTTGCAGTGCCTCAGGGCATTTGTGGTCCCTTCTCCAAGTTCTCCATCTGTTGATCTTTCTTCTCGGTGAACATCTCCCTCCCCACTGAAGTCACAAAGCAGATGTTGGCACTTGCATGACAGTAGCCCTTCACAAGGGGCTGAGCTCAGGTCTGTAGTCCAGCCTGTGAGGCAGAGTATGATGCATCCCCTAGGATAAGGTTCTTGAAATAGCAGTGCATTGCTGAAACACTGCAGCATCCTCATGCAAGTGCAAAGGAGGTGAGTTTGAAATGTGAAAAGATCTATTTACTACAAGCTTTTTGCCAGAATGGTCACAGAGGAAATAATACTGGCAACCTAGTGATCCCTATTACGTTTCTGTCAAGGAGAATTGTTCCGTTACTATCTCTGAAAGCTATTATTTCACTCTGTTTCCACATTTATGAAGACTGTATCCTGTTAATTTCTTCAAATTTGTATTCGCACCTATGACAACTAAATGTCTGCTGTAAAAATAAGTTAAATTTCCAGAAGACAGAAATTTAACACGGTTGCTGGTTCCATGGCCTCAGAAATGCAGAATATGGCGACCACATGTTCTAATGGTGAACTTCTGTGAATATACATTAACAGCAGCATTTTTCCGTGTTTTAGTGTATTGTGTGTGTTGCAGTAAATTATTAAGCCAGAATTCTAGAATGTCCTTACTTTGGGGTTTTTTTTTAACCAAAATGCGGGTTTGTTGCCTGTGTTTTTGCAAGCATCGCCTATGCAAGTGTGTGCTACATCTGATGTTTCCCTGGAGCTCAGCTTCAGTGCTGAGGTGAATTTGTAATATAAAAACTGTTTCTGCCAGTTTCTACAGTGTAGACTCAGTTGTACTTCAAGAAGAAGAAAAAAAAATAAATAAAACAAAACAAAACCCAAACAGAAAAGCACCTAAACACTTCACTTGCCACCTTGGTGCATTTTCACAGAATCACAGAATCACAGAATGTTAGGGATTGGAAGGGACCTCAAAAGATCATCTAGTCCAATCCCTCTGCCAGAGGAGGAACAAATTTTACTTTGTATATTGGCAATCTTTCACATTCTTAGCCGCTGCTTTCATAGCTCGCCATGAGGAAGGTGATATCAAATTGATACTTTACTTTTCCACAGAAATTTAGTATCAGATGCATTTTTATAGATGCATTACCATGGTAGAGAAGTGATACAATTTTAAGTATGTGAAACTGTGTTGCAGCAGGGTTCATAAACAATAATATAAGTTGCAAAATCACCCTATGTAGGAATTGATATCTCATTGAAGTGAGGTTAAAAAGAAAGCCTGAGGGTCTGGCTGCATTGCAGAGACTGTCAGAATACATAACGTCTGTGAAACTGATGAGAGAGGGAGTCACTGGCTAAGAGGTAAGATGGGATGCACAGGACTCTGAGCCGTGCAGAAGTGGGGAGATGCAAGAATGCATTTAGAACTGGACTGGAAATGAAGAGAGACGAACAAGCCTGGGAACATGTGTGTTACTTCTGGTTTTTGCCCTGTGGAATTTATCGGGGAAAAGGTAAAACTTGCTGTATTTGAGTGTCCTAATGTGGCTTGATCTTGATTTGAGACTTTAAATCTTTTCTATAAATCTATCATATGGGATAAGATGTGTTTGCCAGGGTCTAAGCATTGGTAGCATCTCTCTGCATTTTTGTTATTAAAATTCAGGTTGCTTGTGAACATGCTTAATAAAACTCACTGGATCCACCTGCTGTTCTTCCTTTTGCAGCAGGTAAGGTACGCCCCTCATGGTTTTACTTTATCTGAATACATATAGAAATTCTGGAACACCAGAAGGGAAAACATTAATTCATCGTGATCTGGACCCCTCTACACGAGGGCCACATGGGCACTTGGCATGCCTCTCTGTCAACTACGGTTTCTTGCGAGTCTGAGTTCCAGTGACATTGTTTGTAGCAAAGGGACATGGTGCTGACTTACTACTGAGTTAGTTTGATTGTGTTTGTGCTTAGAAAAGGGGTATTAATTTTGGATGATTAATCTGTATGCTTCAACACTGTTTTCAATAACTTTTCTTACACCTGGAAATAGCATTTCTTTATGTTAACAGCAGTACTGTGTCTGTCTCAACACGGTTATGATCATTGTGTTTATTTAGATGAAGATGTCTTGTGGCTGTTTTTTTACATTATCCAGGAGCATTAGCTCAGCAGTTAGGTCACTTCCTTGCAGTGTTTAGTTCCTACGATTTTCTCTTTATTTTGCCCTGTGAAGAAATTGCAAGTGGTATTTTGGTCTTGATGTTCAAAGGGCATAAGGCAGGTGGTGGTTGAGAGAAAAACCGGTATCACTTGCTGTAGTAAAAGATATGTATGCTTTACCCATTTCATTGGATGTTTGTGCATTATTGTGTGGGTTTTTTTTATAGAATCATAGAACCATATAGTGGTTTGGGTTGGAAGGGACCTTAAAGATCATCTAGTTCCAACCCCCTGCCATGGCAGGGACAACTCCCACTAGACCAGGTTGCTCAAAGAAAGCCCCATCCAACCTGGCCTTGAACACTTCCAGGGATGGGGCATCCACAGCTTTCCTGGGCAACCTGTTCCAGTGCCTCACCACCCTCACAGAAAGAATTTCTTCCTAATACCTAATCTAAATCTACTGGAAGGCCACTATCAGGTCCCCCTGGAGCCTTCTCTTTTCCAGGCTGAATAGCTCCAACTCCCTCAGCCTGTCTCCATAGGGGAGGTGCTCCAGCCCTCTGATCATCCACTAGACCGGCTCCAACCGGGCGATGTCCTTCTTGTGTTGGAGGCTCCAGAGCTGAACACACTACTCCAGGTGGGGTCTCACGAGAGAAGAGAGGGAGCATCACCTCCGTCGACCTGCTGGCCACACTTTTGCCGCAGCCCACTGGATACGGTCGGCTTTCTGGGCTGCAAGTGCACGTTCCCTCTGTAATTTTTATAACAGCGCACAAGGTGACGACGTTAAAAACCCGTGAGAGGCGCCGGGCCGGAGTGTGCTTGCTGTGCCCGAGTGTCACCAGGAGATGGGGCCGGTGACAGCACAGAGGGAAGGCGGAGGGCAGGGGGAAGGGGGCTCTGCTCTGCCCACCCGTGCTCCTGCCTCCCACGGTTCTGCTGGCAGCGCGGTGCATCTGGAAAGGTGGTTTCGGGATTGAATGACAAGACTCAGATGGAAGCATTTCTAGTTAGTTCCTTTCTCGTTTTCTCTTAACATTTTCTTAATATTACCCTTTGGATCAGTGAAAATAAAGTTTGCTTTGTTTTTTAAACTCTCTGAAAATTGTTTTAAACATGTAAAATTTTTTTTTCTTAAAAAAAATAAAACCCACAATTTTTTTAGAAATTAAATGAATATCTGAAATGCCGTAGAACTCCAGAATAAATAATTAACTTATGCCAATTGCCTGCCTAGCCCTATGCAAAAGTATAAAATGGACAGAAAAAAAATATGCTAATACATGAAAGACATTCTTATTTTTTCCTTGTAAAAAAAAATATTTTTTTTTTAAAGTTAGTAGATTAGTTTGTTTTTCATGTGTTGAAAATTTACTGGGATTTCCCTCCCCAGAGACTTTAGCTGTAAGTAGAAGTTTTTCTTTGAACTGGTTTAAACTAAGGCTCTCTTTCTTGTCACGCACAGGCAGGGAAATACTGCAAGATGCTGGATTAGCTTGTTCGCTTTTCATTGTTTTCTTTTGTAGCCGCAATCCGTTTAGCTATGGTATGCTGAGTTTATCTGATTAGCACTTAATGAGTGAAGGGAATAGAGGAAATGTTGCCTGAGTTACTTAAGCCTAATAAAGTTTTCAGTACCTTCCCCCTCTTTCTAAATACCTGAACTCTCCTGACCCCCACCCCTTGCTTTTTCCTTCTATTGCAGTTCATTCCCATATGAAACACACTCCCCCTGCAGCTTTAACTGTCAGAATTAGTGGTGCCATTAGCCAGATTTTGTTCAGTGCACATTGGTCACAACATACGTCCTGCTCAACAGTTTTTGACAGTCTGTCTGGAGCTCTTACAAGTTCAGTTCCTGTTGTTATGCTGATTCGCATGCCCTACCTGGGAACACTTACAGACTAAAAATACAATAACCTGTATTATGAGTATTTCTAACTTAAAAACATTAGGTATACCTGTAAGCAATGTAGTAATTTATTTAGTTCTGTTAGCAGTGACATTTTAATGAGGATTCACTGGAGCTTGAATAATTATATTATATAAAGAAATTAAAGAAAGCTGAGGTTTAGTAACGCTTATAAACTGTGTGTGCCATACAGATTGAGGGTCTGTTACCATAATTAATAAGTTTCTTGCATAACTCTCTTGCTTTCCTCTGAACTTCAACTTGATTTCCCTCTTTTAGGATTAATTTTTGGTTTAGCTTGATATTACACTGTAAAATTTTTAACACAAAAGTAAAATTCTGAAAAATTTAGAGACATTTATGTTGTTGAAATATATCTTTGGTGGTTCTGTTAGTTTCACATAGAAATGCAAGGTTTTCTTAATACCAATGAAAATAGTCCAAGGAAAGTAGAGTTGACGTATGTGCAAGAGATTCTTTACGCATAGTAAGTTCTATAGCTGTTGAAGTAATAAGGAAGAAGCAACAGAAGTTTAGGTAGACTGTCAATAAGACAATAATGTTGCTTAGGAAATCTGAACCTTTACTGGTGGAGACTTCTGAAAATATTTTCAGTTATACTTGCTTAACAATACAAATTTTTAATGGAAATTATCTCACATTTCTTTCATCACTGTTAGTATCCCAAATTTATAATAATAATAGTAATAATAATAATCTTAGCCATAGGCAGCTAGTAGTAGCAGTAGTGATCCTGTTAGAGCAGAATGTGTGTGTATGTTTTTAAATAATTTTAAAGATATTAAAAGAATGCTATAGGAGCAGGAGTGTGCACCAAGGCACTTGAGAAGGGTAGAAGACGACTGAACGATTTTTGAGGTCTGCACAGCTTCCTGCTGAGCACTCCCCAGGGATTTGCCTTCCCGCGTGAGGTGCTGCGGCTGATGGTGTTCATGTTCCCAGTGCACTGCAATGCAGAGCGCAGTGTGTCCAGATAAACTGCTGTCAATGCTGGAGCCAGTCTGGAAGTGTCACACTCTGAACTAAATGGTAGACATTTTGGAGGAGAAATCCCTGGTTTTTCACTTTGCTGACAGCTCAAACAGTGTCATTCAAAGTACTTCTTGTTTCCATTATTGCTGTGTTTTGGTTTTTTGTCTGCTCCTGAATATGTACAGCTCATGCCAAACTTCTATCCAGCCCTCAGGATGGAAGACAAACAGGTGTTAATCCGTGAATTAGATACTGAAATATTTTGTAATTTGATTCAAAGGTTTATTTAAATCATGAAAAGTATGTGTGTGTGTTTTTCTTTTCCCCTCTCAGGTTTGCAATTATGTGTGGCTATATGTCTCAGTTTGAAAGTGTACAAAACAAAATCAGGAATGGTTATCTCTTTAAGGTATGTTTTTGTAGGTTTTGGGGTTTTTTTAAGCTATTCCTTTTAAATTCTTTCCTTATATAGTGTTAAAGACAGATTTGTCCAGCACAGTAATTCAGCCTCACAGGTCTATTTTGGTGCCAATGTTAAAGTGAAAAAGTTGGGGTTTTGTATGCAAATAGATCATACGATTACAAAATGTAAGAATTTAGGTACGATTCTGGGAACAGCATTAAGATTTCTGTTTTATTTTGTAGTCAAAGGGGGAAGGAAAAGGGAGTAACAATTCTGTTTTTATTTTATAAACATATGAAATATTAAGTGATGAACTAACACAGTTCTGCAGTCATCCTTGATACCACCCTTAAGATGTAATATTTGTTTTAAGTGTCCTTTCAAACGTAATTGTGTTTTTTAGAGTTAGCAGTTTGTGTTACATGTGCTACTCTCCCCCTCCTTGTCCTCGGCATTGCTTAGGCACTTCCCATCCCTTGCCCTCTGGGCCAGCGTCCCCCATTTCTGCGTGTCAGTGGGAGGCAGCAGACATGTTCCACTTCCCAGGGAATGCCCAGGATGGGTCCCTATCACGTCATGTCTGTGTCAGTGTTTGGAGTGTCACGGAGCTTTCTTATGAGAGAGCATTAATTACATCTGAGCTGTGCCAAGCAAGCTAAGCCCCGAGCGCTGGGACAAGCTGGGAGTGAAGGGAAAATGTCAAAAAACACAAGTGCTGCAGTTGTTCAAGGATGGAGTTTAGAAAGAGCCCGCAGTGTTAGCAGTAGCATTTTCAGGGAGGTTTTTGTCTGCACAAGTAATTACTGAAATCCATGTGAATCTTTTGGAAATGTTAAGGATTTGGGAAAATAACAGCATGAAAACACAGCTCTTATCTGAATAGCTTGTGGACAAAATGATAGATAACAGACTCTTAGATGTGTGTAACTCAGATATTTTAGTGACTGACTTAATTAGAAAAATAGAGATATCTGAGGGGAAAGAAAAGAAACCTTAGAAGTAAAATTTATTTTGAGAAGTGAATGGTAGTTAGGGGTGAAATAACATACTATTTTTTTCTTCAAACTCAGGTTGAGCAATAAGAGCTTTCTTTAGTAAATTAAAGAGAGAAATAAAGATAGTCATGATCTGTAATGAAGATGGTTTGGAAAGAAGCACCTCATTAGATACTTTCTAGGTTTTATGGTCTTATTATAAACAGAACCATTTTATTTTCTGAATTTCACATTATAGTAACAATTTGTTGTGTCATATACCATTTTCTTGGGGCAGTCACATTCCAAGGTGGAAGAGACAGTGCTTCAGTCATGAGTGCTGGCATGTAAGATCTATCAAAGAGAGTGGTTGCTTTCTCGCCAATTTGGTGTGTGACAGTTTCCTAGTACTAACTGTAAAGAAAATTAATTTATTTGAAGTTGTTGCCTTTTTAAGACGAAAGTTCTTGAGTTCTTTGATTGAACTTTAGAGCTGCTTAGTCATGTTCTAAGCACAGCATGCCCTCTTGTATTGTGGGCAAAGCTACTAAATAATTTTGTTTGTGGTTCCCCTCCATGAGGAAGGGATTTGCTAGTTAAAATATTTTAGGTTGTTAGAAAAGAATTGCAGCAGAAGAAAATTTCTGAAATTGTTTTATGATTTGAAGCAAACTTCTTAGAATGTAAACACACTTGCCAAACATCTGAAGTGACACTGATTTTCTTTCTAATAGGAGCACCTAGACAAAGCAATCGAACTTAAGCCTCAAGATCCGTTTTTATATTACCTAAATGGAAGATGGTGCTATTCAGTAAGTTGCTTTTTTATCTAATGTATTAATTGAATATAGTGAAAAATGATAATGCATTTGAAATGAAATAGTGGGACTTAAGACAAAGTAGGTATTTATCAAAGCAGATGTGTTGAGCTAAATAAAGCAGTACATTGATGTTTCCTGAATTTACTTCCACATGTGATGTTAACTGCTGACCATTCCTGTCACGTACATTAAGCAACCTGTGCTTATATGTCCCTCATTGCTGTGTTCAGGTTTCTTATCTGAATGTGTAAATGAAAAGTAACTCATATTTGGAAGGGAGGAAGGGTGACCTCTTGATTTCAGTTCTTTGTTCTGCCATCAACTTTCTGGGCGACATTGGGCTGGTAACATAGCCTTTTCGGTGACTTTATTCCCCATCCGTAACAAGTTAAATGCACTTACATGCTGTGGGATTGTGTCTGTGGCAGCAAGGCTACCATACCCACTTGGTAAATTGCAGGAGAATGTCACAACTAAGATGCAGGCACAAAAATCTATACTTCACCAAAATGTTTTGCAAGAGATACAATTTATGTTATGCCAACGCAACAGGTGCTTTTAAATATCATGTTAATGACATAGTGATAAGTACTCATGTATGCAAAATGAAAATAATTGATTTAAAAGTTTAGCTGTTGATTAATTTATTATTTTTTTTTTTTTAGAAAACACAGTGTTTGTGCTTGTAATATGAGAAATGTCTTATTCTTAAGCCTTCATCTTTGGTGGCTCAGATGGCTACCCTTATTGCTTCATCTCTAGTGCTGTAAGGAAGCTTTCATCAGAAGAAAATGTTCTTGCATAGTCTATGCTGTAAAAGATCACTGGGAGGCTTCTCAGAGTAATAACTGCTAATGTGCAGTGAATTCCAGCCCTGCCTCTTTGCTCCGGCTACTTCCAATGCCAGTCACTACAAAGTGCCTGCAAACTGGAAAGGAGTTGCTGTGATACATCACAGACTGTCTTTATCTTCAGCAAGGCTTAATGCAAAGTAACCTTTCAGCAGTTTTTTTCAGATCACATATTTAACTTTCAGAGAGCTTTCAGCAGCTACATTTTTTCTCAGTTGATTTGAATAAGGAATGACACCAACTTTTTCAAAGAGTTTTTCATTTTGCTTTTCATCACACTGTATTCTTGAAGATCAGCATTAGCTATGAAAAAGTGAGTTGCTGAAGATTGTCCTATAGTACGCTTGCTGCCCTGCCTTTGAAGAGCATCTCCCTCACCAGTGATTCCTTAAGCACTTTTATACCATGCTGTGTCAAACAGCTGACTGCAGTTTCCATTTGTGCCAAACGCTCCCAGATGTTTTTCATGGCTTATTTCTCACTTGAGCTATCGCTTTTGGAAACTTTACATGTCATCTCAGTATACCTCACTTTGTTCTTATTCTACTGGTTTTTTACTCTTGTTTCATTTTAGTAACAATCACCACTTCACAACTGAGTAATACATGTGGTTTGTTGCGCTGTATCATTACAAACTCATGTTCCACACTTGCAATGTCCATGGAGGGCTTCCTTACTGAACATTAAAGCCACAGATTAGCATTTGCTGTAGGATATGACCTGACCTGTATTTTATTGAGTGAAACAATCTACCTAAACAGACGTAGCCACTGAAATACTTAAGGATTGATGTCTGATTTATGTTTTTCGTCTTTGGAGGTTTTTTGGGTTTTTTTTAATTCTTGTCTTCTGTGACTGCCATGACATAATAGTAACCTGAAACACAAAACAGATTTACAGATTTTCATAGTAGAAATAAATGCAAGTATAGGACTGAATAACATTTTGTTTTAACTTCTGGGGTTGTCAGCTCTTAAAAACTTACTGTCTTTTGCACTCTTTGAGTAGCAGGATGAGGCCGTCATTTGGGAATATTAGTTTTGAGGCTCTGCTATGGAAGCTAGATCTTAATCCTAGCCCACTTAGGTTGGTGATATCCTCATTAGTTTTAGCAGACTGTATGAGTAGGTTTCTGTGCTGATTCACTAACACAGGTTTTGGCTAAGCATGTGATGTAGATGGTTGTAGGAGCTTGGAGAAGACGTGGCAAATTCCTTGGTCCTATTCTGCAGACTAGTGTTTCATGCTGTGGTAATTATCCCCAAAGCAAACTGTTGGCTGTGGCATTGCTTCCAAATACTTTTTCAGGGTAGGGATTATAATAGCGTGCTTGAAAAATTAATTTATCACTCCTTCTCTACACTGGTACCAACAGATGGAGTGATAATGCTCCTCTTAGACCCTCTGTTTTTTCTGTTTAGTCTAACTGTGGTTGAGGCTGGGAAGGCTATGTTGTCCAGTGTGAGAAAATTGAAGAAGAAAAAGGGATGACTGAGGAAAGAATGTTAGTTTTTACATTTAGCCTAGCTGACTTCAGGGTCAAGTTAGGATTGGCCACAGTATTTGTTCTTTCGTAAGTGTTGCTTCCAAGGGTATTATTGTCTAATTTTAGTCACATGGTCTTTTCCTGAAGCAGTGTAGTTAAAAATTATAAGTAGTGTTTGATACTTTATAGGCTTTGGTAACACTTTTAGGAAACCTGATGTACTTAGGTCTTCCTAGCATAGTCAGACATTTCCCATTCACTCCCCATTTAATACTGGGGGATCTTATTTCTATCTTCTAGCACTATTTTTAGGGCTGACAAACTGAAAAAAATAAGCATAGCATAAGAGATGGTAGAATGGGATGCTTCAAGTGTTTTAAGTCAGGATTCTAGTTCGTTGTCACAAATTACAATCAGTTGAACAGACCTTTAGGTAAAAAGTCTAGTTGACGCAAATGGAGAAGATTTATTAAAGGCTGAAATCTGTATCCAGAGATTGCATGCTGTACTCTTAAAAGCTATTTCATTTCTGGAGTTTTGCCAGAATTTGGCTCTAACTGCTGTTTCTCGCCTTCCTTGATGTAACACAGTCCTTTGCAAAGAGCGATGGCACAGCAAAGCCAGCTTTCTCGCTCAGAAGTTACCCTTGCTGGGCCAGATCTGAAGCTGATGCAAAGTGCCGTAGCACCTTCCAGTAGGAAGGATGAGCTGGACTTTCACTGCCTCACAGCAGTGGGGGTTTGTCTCTGATGCACAGCCAGTGACAGTTGTGTGCCGCTTGGTCTAAAAATCAATTTTTGCTGTTTCCTATTTCTCTTACCATTATAAAACCAGTAGAGCTGTACAAAAGAGGAAGATTCTGTTCTGATGAGTGTATCATTTCAGTTTTGTTAGAAAATTACTTCTGGTATCACAATCAGGTAGACAAGATTTTCACCAATCATTTCGTAGATGTCATGATGGGCAAAATTTTGCCTGTGAGACCCGCTGCATATACAAGAAGCTATGTATACCAGAAGTCATATTTTTTGCTTTGTTTTGCAGAGGTGACAAGGGGAAAAGACTCCTATTTATTTATGCACTGAGTAAACATAATTGAACACCACTAGGAATGGATAACTGCAGAACCCTACCAAATGTTATTTTAATATTCCTTTTTCCAGAGCTGATATGAACTTCTACGTAGTGGTAATTTTTACCAGGGTAGCTTTAGTGATAATGTTAAGAAAAGATGATTACCATATAATTGTCATGAAGATACTTTAAAATATGTAGTAAGCAAAGTAAACTAATATTTAGTATGTAAAAGAGATGTTACTATTCCAAAGACCTGCAGCAAAATAATTTTCATATAAAATATTGTTGGTGGTGGATGAAACTTTTTCTTCTCAGCCTTCTGTGACAAGAGCAGGCTTTGTTAAGTACACATCTTTTAGGGAAGGTTTAATGTTTTTAAATATATGCTTGAGTTGGTTCATATAATATAAAATAAGTACAGTGTTTAGAGCCTTTCAAGTTTCAGCTTTGTTTTTGTTAAGGGAAAGTGAGATCAGCAGGAAATATTTATTGGAAGTGAATTGATCTATGATACATGGTGTATAGGACTTAGTTTTCTTTCCTTAGAATTTTGGGCACAGTTATCTGATAATCCTTTATAATAGTGTGCTTGTGGAGTTTTTTAGTGGTTTAATATTTAGAATAGCTTTTAAAATGGAGTGTATATCTAGTTAAGACTTATGGCTACTTGCCATTACAGGACTGGCACAGAATAGTTAGCAAATACTTGCAAAACTGGATCAGGACCTCTGGTAAATGCTAGTGGGGTGTTAAAAATGAGATCTCTTGGGATTTTCTTTTTGCAGGTTACATGCTGTGTGTTGGATTAGTCTCTGCTGTATCCCAGTATCTGTTGGGGTTACATCAGGGAACAAATTGACCCACTTCCTTTGTCTGTGTGCTCTATAAGTCTGCTCCCCTTACTGGAAAGTGAATAGTCCAGGGAATTCAAGTTGGATAAATGCCTAAATGCCTGTGCAGACTGTCCTGGTTCCTCAGCTGGCAAAAAAGAGAATATTTGTGTTGGAAGCCAGTATTTTAAAACTGCTGTCCAGTTACTTAATCTCTTCCAGAATTCAAAACATTGCAAAATTATTTAATACTGTTTTACATTCATATATTGTAATTTAAAAAAAAAAAAAAAGAAACTCTCCGGGGATATTTAAGTGGGTGCCAATAATATTTTATTGAAGCTGGATCAATGGGATGATTTTCCTTTATGGAAGACAGTTGTGTGATCTGTCTTCAGTGAGCTATTAGCAAGGAAATGTCAGTGGAGGAAATCCTTTAGGATTGCAACTCAGTCCTGGCTGAATTTTCAATCCCAAGTGGGTTAGTTTCCTTGGTACCAACATCCTGGAATTTGAAAAGCACTGTCAGCAGGCAGGGTTTGAATGTCAGCAAAAACAAACAGCAGAGAAAACCAAAAAAACGCGAACACCAGCCCGTGTTTCAGTTCATATGTGATTTTTGCTAATCCTAGGCTAAGGAAGAGAACGGGATGTTAGGAAATCCCTTTTCCTGGTATTTAGAGGAGAATCACGTTTTCTGCCTTGGTCTTCAGGGGAACAAGAGGCCTGATAGCAGCGTGCTGGGTACAAACTTTACCATAGCTGCAGTTTAACTCTGTGGGTGGCTTTCTTCCATGTCGGGTACTGGTAGAGATTTGGTTTGAATAAATGGATGCGAGCTTGCTGTTTGACAGATCTATAGGAAAGCGTTCAAGACAACCACCTCTGTTAGCTTGGGGATACTGAAGAGTGGTCTCCTCTCCTTGGCAGAGGCCAAGCTGTTGTGGTGACCTACTCCCCTCCATCCCTAGGGAAGTTCAGAAGTTGGCTGATGGTCCCTCAGGTCCTTGTTTTTCACTCTTGAGTGATTGGGACTAGCTTTCCTCATGTATGGCAGCTGGGGAGCTGTGTTCCTTGAGCGACCCAGTACATTAAAACCTGATAGTCTGTGGAAACGCAGTGTTCCTTGAAGTGCTCTTGTGAATTTTCCGGCTGCTGGGGGGACTGACGTCAGGGTTTGGGAGATCTAAAAAACCAAAACTCACTTAAGGTTTGGAAATAATCTGTCAGGCAAGGGAAATCTTCATTCTTTAATTTTGTTGTTGTAACTATTACTTGATGCAGTAGCTGTTTTTCTTGTTACTTTCTGCTGTCCTATACCATTCTTGTAACATGCATTAAGTGGAATCTGAAGTTCCACTGAAGCTGATGACAGTTACAGTCTCTTTGTACTTGATTTTATATGGACCTCCAGATATGTTTTGCACTATCTGGAATAACTCTGACTGTGGAAGTCAAATTTGCACTACACTAGAGCGTGCTACACCAAGGTTTCTGTTGCCTGTGCTTGCTCACGCACAAAGAACGCTTAATAAAGTTAGTTGGTGCAGTAGAAATAATGTTTCTATTTCACTGCACGTGGCATAAGATTTACTTTAATAAAGTTATTTCAAATTAAAGACTGTGCTTGTGTGTGTTTAGGGGAAGGGTATAATTTCCTCTACATCATTATTGCTCCAGGACACAATTTTGTGTCTTGCATAAAACAAGTCTTTTCCATTTGTCCCACCTCAGTTCTATGAGGGTGCAGACTGACTCAGGTGGGGTGTGGTTACACCTTTGTGATGGGACTCACCTCACCTGTCCTAAGCCATCCACAAGGTATAATTGTCTATGCTCCTTTTGTAGTTGAAGGAAAGAAAAGAAAGAGAGTGTTCATCCCTGGCTAATGTAGGTGGAGAGGAATTGCTTAGTGGAAATGCTTCTTTCTCTTTTGACCATGCAAGGAACCTGGACAACTCACGTAAACTAGGTACTTAATTTCTGGATAGCTAGAGTTAGTTAGCTATGAACTCATCAAGCTGGTGGCATATAAGTCTGACTACTCAAAACATTACAGATCTGTGTAATAGTCACATAGTGTAATGCTGGAGCCAGTGCACGTTAAAGAAAACTCACTATTGTGCATACATACATTTCACTTTTAAACATTGTTTTAGGTTGGTGGTATTTGTAATATAAAAATGGCCTAGTGCATATATGTTTGGGCTTTTTAAAAGTTTGAATAGTGTAAAGCAGCACCCAAGCCAGACAAAATAAGGACTAAAACCTCAGTAAATCAGTTCTGCTTGAATCTTATAAGAAAATAAAACAACTGCCAGGAAGAACTTGTGTTTTCAATGGGTAATTATAACTTCACATGGAAAAACTGCAGTTTTGTTTTCCTCGCTATTGCATAACAGCATGTGTGGTAATTGTCTCTGTGCAGTGCATATATATCTCCAGGGTGTGGTGTGGTCTTGCAGGGAAGAGTGTAAGCATATAGATTCCCTTTATTTTTTTCCCTCTCTTCCTCCCTCTGTAAGCTACCTCTGTCTTGATGTGGTTGACTTAGAAATACAGAAAAATCCTTCCTCTTCCAAAGGAAGAGCACTGCGGTGCGGAAAGGGGAAACATCATGTTGCTTCAATGAATGAGAACTCTGGGATTGTTGGAGAGCTTTTCTAAAAAACCCTTTGTTCCCTTGGAAGAGGCTTCAAGAATGGCGTGTGTGAGAGAGAAAGAACTGGGGGGGGGGGGGGCGGGAGGGAAAGCTTTACTTTCTTAGCATTGTTTCTCTCTGGAATATAATTTTTAGTGGTTTTGTGTGAAAGACTTACTGACGGCATTTAACAAATAAGGCATCGGAAATGGCCGAGGAACCAACAAGACTTGACCAGGATGCCTTCTGTCTCCAAACAATGTTGCTCTTATGTAGCTAGAGTCATTGTGGCCAGAGAAGAAAATGTGGTCCTGCTTATATTCCTGTTGCATGCTGGCCTGTATTTGTACTCTTTGCAATGGTATTCTTAGGGCAGTTTGCAACAAAAAATATGTAGATCTTGATGTTTGTCCAAAAGAGAAGCATTCTGGTTGATATCTGTGGATAGCTATGTATGTATGTATTCAGCTATGTATGTATGTATTCTTATATTTTACCATAATTAACTATCTCCTGGATAATTGCTGGATTTAGCTGGAGAAGGTGAGGGGTGCAGCAACAGACCTGAAGAGAGTGGGAAGCCAGGGAATGAGGTGGGAATAATCTAAAGCTATCCAAAACCATTTTAATTTTTACAGCAGTAGGACAGACTTGAGTTCAAGGCTCAACTCTGTTGTTTGAATTGCAGTGCCCTATGAAAAAGAGGTATTCCTGTGTGACTCATATTTCATCTCCAGGTCTCTGATAAGAGGCTCTCTTTCTTTGCCTGTGTATATGCCTTCTCTATGTTGCTTCTGTACAGATCAGGGCAGAAATTGCTAGGAAAGCACAGAACCTTGATTTTACCATTTTTAAACTCAGCTGTACTCTGTGACAGAAGCCATCAGTGCTGTAGTTCAAATACTGATATGAAGGAATGAAGTCCTGATTTTTCTATACAGATACAGTAAAAGTGTCCAAAAGAAGTTGGCTTCACTTCTCTGTTTAAACAAGCTCGTCTCACATTGCATTTCTTAGTAGCTCCATTAAAGATGTGAGGTGTGTTTTGCCAGGTTAGGTGCTGAAGCCAAATACCTTATGGCAGTAACCAGAGCAGTTTCTGTCAAGTGTCAGTATATGTAAGGGAAGAAGTCATGTACATTGTGTGGCAATATGACAGTTCCCTGAAGTCCTTTCATAGCAGCCCGTCTTCCTGAAATGAGAAGAGGTCTTTGGCAAGTGTTATTTGTCAGATTTGAAGGGAAACAACTTAAACCTTATTTCTTAACAGTGGTTGTCACCAGCTTCTGTGTAATAAATGAACTTGTTTATAAGCGCAAAAAACATTCACATTTTGACTGTAGCAACAGCTTTTTGTAATGATGAAAAGCAGTCAAGTACATGGACTATCACGCTAAGGAGTCTGTCTCATGAAAAATGTAACAGGTTTAAAGCACTGTTTCTAGACTTAGGTTTTAAGAAATGGCAAGCTCTTATAAAACCTAAACTGTGCTTTAAGCTTTGTACCTTGGAGTATTCTCATATCAATAATGTTGGTGTTTTGTCATGCGTTTCCTAATGTGTGCATTTTCCTGTTAACAGAACCTAAATTCCAAGTGACTATGCTTTGATCTGCCAAATTGACTGCACAAAACATTCATTTACAGGTTCTTTTGCAAAATAGATTGTACAAGTAGTACAGTGGCATAGGACAGTATTTATTCCAAAACTGAGAAGCAGCCCTAGAGACTTTTGATTTTTTTAAATTTTGTTTTTATTACAGGTTGCTCAGTTGTCTTGGATTGAAAAGAAAGTAGCTGCTGCACTCTTTGGGACTCCACCAACTTCAACAGTAGAAGAAGCATTGCAGAATTTCCTTAAGGTAAATTCTAGCCAAAGGTTTTCCTATGTGACTGCTTACGAGCTGCTACATGTAACTGTTGTCAAGATGTCTGCTCAACAGATTATGTGCAGTAGTTGTAAATCCAGGGATCTCCTATGTACCACAGAGCTCTCTACTGAAATATTTTTTCTTTTCTATTTTAAAATCAGTTTGGTGATGAGTGGCTAGCACCTTTCTTCTCTTTCTTTAGTTTTAGAGACTTCTTCAATGACTTGCCATGGTTAATAGTTATTTGATTTAATGCAAGATGGATACAGATTAGTTATATATGCTATTCAAACAAATTAACCATAGCAATAAATGATGATTTGTCCATTTCTGCAAGAAGGTTAACATAGGCAAGGAAAACTCTGACATTGTGACACTCTCTTTTCCTGATCTGGAGCTCTTTTCATTGAATTTCAGTAGAAGCGTTTCTTCTTTGTGGAGGTGAAATTACCTTTGTAGTGAAGTAGAAAAAAACCCACTTTGTCATACAGGTCCATGTTCCTGGGCGTTCTACTTGTATGCACAGTTATGAGAAAATACCACATGAATAAGATAAATGTCTCTTTCAGTGTCTTTTATATTAATTGTTTCTGCTTCTAGAGCTGAAACATACAAGTTTTTCACTTCACTGAATTCAAAGCATAAACTTCCATTATTGCAATTACTTTCAGTTTCTCAAAGGAATTGGACAAGCATATTTTCTTCACTATCAAAATGCTTGTTTTCTGTGTTCTTAGTCTATTTAAAGATGGAATGCTCACCTGAATTTTGGACAATACAATACATTGCCATCTTCGCAGTTTAAGAGATTTAATCTGTAAGGTCAAACTCCAAAGGTGGTAGAAATAATTTGAAATGTTCACTTTAGCTTCAGGGTATTTTGTGGTGAGCTGCAGAGTAACTGTGGTTTTAAGTCATCTTCACATCACAAAAATTAAATTGCTGTCTAAAAGAGAACTGTTTGGTTTTCTTTTTCAATTGTTTGATAATACACAGTTGTAGTGAAAGCTGCATTGTTTTGGTCCAAGGATTACAGCTACTATAAATTTCACTGATGTAATTTTTCTCTACCAAAAGCTGCTTGTTGATTAAAGCTGCTTCTTGGTTAGTAGATAATTGGTGAGGTTTTTACTCAACTTTCAAGCTTCTACAGCCTCGATGTGTTTTAAAAGGAAGACAATCTGGAACTTTTTTAATGACCCAAACTTTTCAGAAGATGGTAATGTGAAGAGAAAGGTGAACCCAGAGCTAGAAGATATGGGTCTGTGAAAAAAAGATAAATATAAAGTTGATTAATACAGTTCATTACCCATTACATGAAGTGTGACTGGTTGGTTGCTTGTTTGTTTCTTTGATGAGGAAATAAATATTTATAATCTAGAGAGAGCAGTGTCTTCCAGCCCACTGTGTAAGTGAATGAATCCAATGGATATTCTGTAAAAGGATCCGCCATCTTTACAAAACACAGAGAGAGAGGAGAGCAAGCAGTGCAGAATATTTTAGTGTGTTCAATATCAGCACCTCATGTGCCTGGTTTGGGTTTTGGGTTTTCTTGAGGTTTTTCTGAAGTTCTAAATAGATTGTAGTGCACACAGTAGGCATGATTCAGTCTGATATTTGAAGAAGCTTAGTGCGTTACTAAAAATGTTATGCAGACCACATAAATCTCATCACACAAGTTTTATGTTGTTTTGCCAATTACCAGGCCTAGCACAAAGGATGCAGCCAGCAGTAGAACAAACCAGTAACTAGATTCTTTTGCACACAAAAAGGTCAGTACATGGGTGATCACTGGGGGTACAAACAAGTCAATCAGACTACACATAACAGACATCAACCCCAGTGACCCCAAGAATGATACAACACAGCCAACAACCAGTGGAACAAACAAAGCAACAAAGCCTCCCATGACAGAGATGGGAGACAGCCAAGCCAATAGGCTGATCATATAGGATAGAGATGGCCACATATTGTTCTCACAGAGCCCGCATTCACAAGCACCAAACCTGACTGGGGCCCAGTTTCAGAGAGTCAGGAGGTCCTTCCCCAACAGGGAAACTCTGCAAAGTGCATCCACCTCACAGACAGACACTCCACCCTTCCTGCAATTGGTCCCAGCTTTTATGCCCAAAACAGGACACCTGGCACTCATTTACCCAATGCAGGGCACCTGGGGCTTGTTTACCCAAGGGCTTTCCCTGCAAGGCCGGCCACACCTTGGAGGAAAGCCAAAAGGCAAACTCATCCCCTCCTTTTAAAGGACTGTGGGAACCACCCATATGTCAATCTTAATTCAGGGCTTGGGGTTCAGACCCCAGCACTTCATATATCTATTTTCTTTCCTCTTTTTTATTATTTAGGCAGAAGAAATGCATCCAGGATATTCCAAATACAATTACGTGTATTTGGCAAAGGTAACCAAGTTCTTTTAAAAATAATAATTTATAGACTTTGGTATTCTTACAGTGGTCTGACTGGAAACAAAATGTTTTTTCTTCTCAGTGCTATAAAGATCTTGGCCAGAAAAACAATGCACTGAAGTACTGTGATTCTGCACTGTCAATTCTCTCAGTTACTAATGAGGTGGGTATTGAGAGTGCTAACTTGTTCTCTTGTGACCGCTATCTTGTCTTTGGCACCTGTTATTGCACTGTCAGTAATAACATGATGTTTCACTTTTTCTGCTGAACACTGGACCTTCCTTTTTCCTCCTCTCTGGGTTGGATCATTACAGTTGTCTGTATCAACAGCTTTAAAAAAGTCTTTGTTTGGGGAACTGTCAGGGACTTGTCTGTGTGGGAAGCTGTCAGAAACTGAATTGCACTCTTTGTAATTCAGCCTTTTCATTAGACTATCTTAAGCATAAGCAGTTGAGTGCGTCACACTAGCTGTGCTGAAATTTTGCCCCAGACCTCCTTTTGTCAGATGAAAGCATTCTAGATTTTTGTCCCACAGTTAAGGAGGCACAGTTCTTCCAGTTATATCTTCTGGAATATATGTTATTCTAAGAGATTATTAGGTTTCTTTTTAGGCCCTTTAGAGTATTTTTAGTATGGGGATGCAAGATTTCTACAGATGCTTGAGAGATTCTAAGTGATTTAGTTTCTCAAATATAAACCAAGTCATGGCAAGAAGATTCACTCTGTCTGATCTCATGTAGAAGCAAGTTCCATAATTACCGACCTATGACTGGAAATGACTTACCATCCTAGAGCGTGACAAGTTCAAACTTGAGCTTTGTCAGCCTTAGGGACCCTCTTTGAGCACAGCAGATGTGGTAGGGAGAGAGAGAGAAGTGATTCCAGAGACGAATTGGCCCTACCCCATTTAATTCTTTGAAGTTAAGGAAAAAGACCATTAAATAACTCTGTAACTTGATTGACAATAAATGCTGTCTGTGGAGCACTAACATGTTTATGTCAAGTGTTCTTGCTGGGAAGAAAGACCACTGCGTGCCTCACCAGCAGCTGCTCCTGGGTGGCCTGTATTTTTGGGCCAAGTTATAGTATGTACCAATCATAAATTAAGCAATCATTGCTGAAGTACAACATTTCTTTAAATATATATTGATACAGATATGACATTATTAATCTCTTAACTCTGCTTTATTATTTACTTCCTGTTGAAACGTACCTTCAGCTTGCCTATTGCAGAACATAGGAAAGGCTGCTATAAATTATCTGGGTTTTGGTACTTTACATCGTTGCATAAAAAGTAGGACCAATGGTGTAAGGGAGAGAGCATACAACTGAACTTGCTTGAACTCAGCCTGTTTTGTTTATATCTATCTGCACTGACTGTGCTGGTGAATTTTTTGTTTCTTCCTGTATTCATCTTATTACAGACCAGGTAATCTTGCAATGAACTCTGAAGCTATCTGGTAAAATTGCAAACCAACTTATATCACAGAAAATTCTGGTGGGCAGAATAGCTGGACAAAATTTTGGTGGTTGCTGAGGCTCCCTCTACACTTCGTGGAGAGAGAGATGCATCCAGATGCCCCATCCTTTGTCTCTCTGTCCCCTGATGGCAGCGAGAGACTAGATGCGAAGATATGTGTAAGATGTGTATCTGAGACACCTGACTGCTAGACTGTGCAGTTAATGAGAGGAGAATCCTGCCTCTAAAGTCCAGGATCATCAGTCTAAACGTGAGCTGGAGTTAAAAATCTTATGTCCATTTGAAGAGAACAAGATGATTTGTCCTCTTCTGTTTTGACTAATTCTATAGATACCACGGATTTGTCTGTTTAGTCTTGTTTACTTGTGATGTGTTTTGAGTTAAGTTTAGAAAACAACGTCCAGGAAAATATGGTATTGGGGCAATAGTGTGTAATTCAATTTTAAAAAAAAAAAAAAAAAAAGCAGTCAGCACAAGGTAAATCCAAGTGCACACTGAAAGGAATTACTATAAAATGAAGATCTGGAACACAAACTCTGCTGTTACCTCAAGTCCCATCTGAATTAGGATATTGCATATTTTTTTGGTTATTATGTTAGATATAGACTCTTACTGATTTTGGGGGGAAACACATTGGAACTGAAGTGGTTCAGGGCTTGGAGCTGTATGTAGTAATAACATTTAGTCAGGTTAATTTAAGGGAGGGAAGAGACTGTAATAAGACTGAAGAGACACTGGGGAGACAATAGTAAACTCATGCTGATAAAGTGTCTGAATTGACTACAGCCCTGTTAAAAATGGGTTTCATGGTCTGAAATAGAAAATGCAGGTCAGCGGCAGTCTGAGGATTTCTTTCAGTTTGCCACAGCACAGGATCTCAATGTTGTCAGCAACGTGGTGTGTTGTCACAGTCATGTGTAACTCATCATTCTCAAGTGTGATCATAGTTTCTCATGAGAGTTTTCTCTCTTTCTTCAGGCAGGGGAATTCCTTTATTGTTTTTAACTGTTGGCTTCTACTGAGAAACATGTATACATACAAAGGCATAAAAGCAGGAGCAGACTGAGCAACAAAGTTTCTGGAAAGGTGCCACACTGAGGAAATGTATAGTATTTCATGATACAAATAATCCTGCAGCATAAGTATGAAAAATAATAGTAGACAATGGTTTACTTTTTATTGCATCTGAGCATCCACAGTTTCCAGTGACTTCAGTGGGAACCAGAGGTGCTCAGCATCAGTAAAATAGCCACAGCTCATTTTAATCCTCAGGTCAAATTCTCAGCTGGTTTAACTCAGGGCACTTCTTTGACATTTTGTCTAGGATTCATTTAATGTAACATTTCAAGTTGAGATGATTTTTCTCTTGAATGTTTTATCACATCCAAATATCCTTTCTGTGCATCTGTTCTACCACTTAAAGAATATGTTTTTAATTCAAGGGGTAGAGGGGCTTCCAACTGGAGGTAATTCTTGTTAAAGAAAAAACAAAGAATCACGTGGCCAGTTTCAACCCTATTAGGAACACAAAAAATGGCTACCAAAGAAATCATAAAAGAAAAGACAAGTTCTCATTGAATGACTCTTGTAAGTCCTAATACCATTTTTTAAAAAATAATTTGGCACATTTTTAACTAATCAGTCTATGCATTTTTTATTTCAAAAAGAAATCCAAGAGATTTAGTGCAAATTACATCTGGAAAAAAAAAATGATGTTGCAGTACTGCTTTAGAGACCTTTCTCTTTATCCTCTCTACTCTAAACAAAAACCTCCAATGAATCACACAGTCTTTCCTTGGCCGTAAATACTGTCACACTGTAGAGTGGTACTTCACTGCTGGAGGTGCATAGGACATAAAATTGTCCTGCTTTTCTCTGGTTGCTGTCCAGGTGGATAACCTCAGGGTCCTGGGAAACATTCACCGCTTCAGTAAAAAAGATCCTAATGTTCAGGGCTGCTGTGAGTTATTGTAAAGTGCGTAACAGCTGCTCTGTTTATCTGGTAGATGTTGCATTACCCTTACTGAGACTCATTACTTTGTAGTGTGCTCAAAGCCTTGGTGAGTGTGACTACATGAAGGGCTGTTGAAACCAGATGTGGTGGACTACTGTGATGGAAAAAAAATTACTTGTTTAAATTTGGGGAGAAAAATGTAATTTAAATTTGAAAACTTGAGCATTCGTGTTGCATATAGAAAACCAAAATGAGTGTGTGGGTTGTGTACTTGATTTAAACACATAGCATGTTGCACATAAGGGAAATAATGCACTAATTTCTTGTTTATAACAAAGATTGTTGGGTATTTGCAAGGCTACAACTTTTCTAAAAATGAAGTCTCAATGTAGGATTATAAATTATAATAGTAAAGAAATTTCTTTTTCTTGTATCTGGAGATGAGCATGGGTGTCAGAGTGAACTCTGTGCTTGTAGGACCAGTAAACTTACCACAAAGGGATTAACAGCCTAGCAGAGAAAGAGATTAAAATTTCAAAGTTCTAGTCTCAATGACATTTTTTGAAAATGAATCTAAAAAGCAGAAGTTACGTTACAAAAAATGTAGTCTTGGAGAGCCCAAGTCAGCAAAGCAGGGAGAATGCAAAACAAATCTATTTGCACTGAGAGTCACTGAAAGTCTTATTTAAAATGCAGATAAAAACTTCCCTGAATCTGAGAATATATTTTACAAAATTATTGGTGATTTAAAAAAAAAAAAAATAAAAAATCTTAATTTCAGAAACACTCCCTCCTTCCCAGCAATTACAAATGAAGGCAATTCAGAGTTGAGATCAACAAGTTAGAGAGATTTAGATATTACAGAAATTGATCATTATGGCATTCACTTCTTAGAGGTGTAGAATGGCAGGAAGCAGAGACTTGTTAAAGACTCTGCCTTTGGCCTCAGTGCCATTTGAAACTCTAGAAAAGCCCATGTGGAGGAGGAGGTAAATGTAATAATGGGTAGGAACAATGGGTGAATGTTTACAGAAGAATGCAGCTGCTGAGGAGAAATCGTGCCTGTAAGATTTTCTTACATTTTTTTATATCACTGTAATCGATCTCCCTGGTCTCTAATTTACATTTTTAATACTGTCTATAAGGAAAAGAGTGGGAGTTACAGAGGGATGGAAGAGAGGGCAGAGTATAAACTTCAGCACCCATGAGTTGTTCCTGTTACAACAGACCATTTGTGTATCTTGAATTTTCCACAACAGATTTTCCAAGAAATGCCTACTTCAGCCACCACAGATTGGTCATATGTAGCAGGCCTTGCTGTGGTATTTCCAACAGATCCCATATGAATAATTTACTTTTGCTTTTCAAGTGAAGGTTACAAATTCTGACTTGTTTGTGAAAAAACTACCCATCAGAACTATGTGAATGATCTGAGTTAACCTTATTAAAAATGTTTTTTTTTCCTCATCAAACAGAACATTCTCTTTTCTCAACATCTTCAGCTCAATACAATATGTCATTGTTTTCAGAGGATATTCGTTCCTTTATATTTTATGCACATTTGTTCTCCAAATGCCAAGCAAAGGTCACAGAATCACAGAACAGCCTTGGTTGGAAGAGACCTCCAAGATCATCCATGGTGTTTCAATTACAAAATAATGGAGGTATTCACATTTGTGTTCATTTTGAATTCTGAGTTGTTATTTTCCCACTAATACTGGTTTTGGAGTTGAACAAGAATTTCCCAATAGCTACCACCAACCCAAAATTAAAGTTTCTTTTGAATATACTATAAAAACCTATTCCTTAATTAGCTATTCTGTTTACACTGAACATGAGTGCTTCATACTCAGGGAATGGGCTTTTTAAAAACTCATTATAAAGAGATCAGATTTCAAACAGTAAAATGCTGGTAAAAATGAGACATTTGTAAAAGAGCTGCTAAAAGAATTTGAGACCTCCTATATTTTACATTATTTTGCACTTCAGAGAAGGCAGTCTGTTTTTCTCTATCTTAGTAATCAGACAGATTTGCTGTCTGCATGTTTTCTAAGTTCTTGCCAAAAGGTTTGTTTGCATTGTCTGCTTATTCTTTCTTCTCCTCCAAAAATGATTCAAAAAAATGAAGAAGATACTTTTTGTAGTGTAGTAGTTTCAGACATAAGGATAAAGTCTATCCTGATAAATACCAAGCTTATTATATTTATGACTTAATTGACTAGATTATCAGAAAGTATTCATTTCATTGTACTATTGAAGATAACACAATTTTAGCATAGTTCTTAGTGCAGGAAGGTGGATCGATGGATGATTCCTCAAAGCGTGGAGTGTATCTATCTCCCTTGTTGGCATGCTGATGATGCAGGGGGAGAGTGAGAGAAATATTCATGGAGGTGGTGGTGCACTGCAGGATGAAGAGGTTCACAACTGGTTTCCTATTTTTGTAGAGTGGCCAGGGGAAGTTAGCCTTCCAGGAGTTTGAAATACATTGTCTCAGAGTCAATATACAGGGTGAAGGAAGGCCTCAACAGGCATCTTTCTGAAGGGACTGTAACTGGGTGTGATCGTATTCAAGCCATTTCAGTGATTACTGCACAAAAAGAAGGGCTGTAGGTCCCATAATGGTGGGGGCGGCAGCTGGACAGAGAGAGGGGAATGTCTTGAACATCAAAACCTCCGTGTTGTGTACAGTAGTAAAAGAAAACTGGATTATAGGTGAAACTTTGTCTTTTAAATTAGAGAAGAACTGCTGGTGGATGAAAATTTTACATGACTATTAATTATTCTAAATGAAATCGTGCCATTTTTTTAATATTTCTACAGCAATCCCAGAACTAACTGAACAGTATTCTGGGTTTGAAAAGGTGTTTTCCCCTCTACTTGAAGTATAATCAGAAAATGTGGAATTATTGTCAGCTACATATTTTAAAGCTGTGCTTGCCTTGATCCTATAAGCCTTGAGAAGTCATGGTTCATCCCCAGAGGAAGATACTAAAACTATGAAAGAACATAAAATGCCCTAACTTTTGACATGCAGCAGTCATATAGAAGATTGCAAGTGGGTGATTGCATTGGTTTATTGAAATATCTATGGGGAAAAACAGTGTTATGCAATTGTATGCAAATTAATGCCTACTACACACCATCTGTGAGAGTCTATCATTAAGTTGAGAACAGATAGTGTATAGCTTTACATGATTTATATTGTACACAAGAGCTATTACTCCCTAATTAACAACCTTTGCACAAGTTTGAGAGTCTGTTCTCTTACAGTCCAGGATTTCTGCTGGAGCTGCAAAGGAATGATACAGCTGTACCCAAAATCAGGAGTGGCTCTCAGCACCTCATTGCTGTTACTGAGTATCAGAGCACAGCTTTGGACCACCCTTGCAGCCCAGCTCATTTAATATACCATGCAGCCCTGCTGACTTCAATGAAACCCTACAGGATGCATGTCAGCTTGGGATTTGGCAGTGGTTGCACACAATTATGTTATAGTTGGCTGGTGTAACCATTTTGGCTGTGGATCATTTTCTGTTGACATTTGAGACTTTGTCAACAAGTGCACACATGTGCAGTGCCTGGATTGTGTTTAGTGCATAAGGAAGTAATTAACAGAAATTGAAGGTAAAATCATTATCATGCTGTCTCTGCTTTAATTGCCATTTAATTTTTACATGTGCATTTAGATATGTATGACTGTGTGTATATATACTTATCAGTAAAATTTTTCAGCAGAAATTAACTATCAAAATGTGGGCTACCTCCAGTTAAGACAACATTCCTTTTTTCCCACCAGCTCTCTCTTCCGTCTTGCTCTTGTTTTCAACTCCCTCTCTTTCCTTGTTCAGTCCCTGGCCTCCCAGGATTTTTTTCCTGTGAATATCCCCTGTGGATGTTGAAACATGAAAGTAAAGCAACTAAATAGGAAGAGGGGAAAATAGAGTCACTGACCCTGTAATTTGAATACCTTTCGTGTAGCACTTTGCAGAACATTTTGAACTCATATTCAACTCTGAAAATTATATGAGAAGTGTTTAATAAATGTAAGCCTTGACAGTAGAAAGTCAAGGTTGAAAATGGCTGTGAATTCAGTCAGTGCTGAACTCAGCCTCAGGGTGAACAAACAGGACTGACACAAATATTTTGCATTCCTTATACAACTTGCAGCTCTTCCTCTCTCTGCCATGCTCCATAGGCAGATTAAAGCCTGCCCATCTTAAAAAAAAACCCAAACAAAAACCCACTAAAAAAAAACCAAACAAAACAAAAAACAAATAACCAACCTGATTGTTCATTTTTAGAAAGCCACAGACCCAGAAATCAATGAGGAAGAGAGTTGGCCCAATACAGAATTTAGGGCTTTATCTTCCCATTAACAGTCAATCTTTAGGCATTAATGAAGTTTTCATCCTTAAAACTGGAGATTGGTACACTGAACAGCATTGTGGCTTCTCTCTCCTTTTAGCATGACACACCTCTTGATCTGGAAGGACTCTATCCAAAGGTGACATAACAGTTCCCTTCACTGACCATTCTTAGCTTTGTTTTTAATGTGATTACTGATTTTTTTAAATACTTTTACCATCTGAGTTCTTATTATTGACTGGAAGCCGCTGGCTCAATTAACACAGCCTGTTAAGTAGTTTGCAACAATAATTCCTGCTTTTACTGATGTAGTCTTGTTTAGAACTGGCAACCCAGAGGCAGGACGCTTTGCACATTTGCAGTTTCTTCTCCAGCTAGTTCTTAGAACAGTCATGGATTTGTTTCATTCTTTTTCTTAAGCCCAGAGGAAGATTCAGGAAAGATTGCCCAGTATTTTTGGACGTTTGCAACTCCTTAAATCTCATTGCCCAGTATAATCCTATAAGGAGAGAGACAATTATACAAAGTTGCTTGGAGATCTTTTTTTAAGTGCTGTATCGTGCAAAGTGAGTAAAGAATCCCATCAACACATGAAATGCTGAACACCATTCAGGCCTGTGAAAACCTGCATCTTTGTCCATTTTCAGCCTGCAAAAGTATGAAAAGAGTAGGACCAGGTGCAATGAAACCTTTTTCATTTTCTTAATAGCATGGGACAATACCTGACTTTTTACTTTTTTGTTTAATGGAGTATAGAATCATTTTCACAAGTTGACCACAGTCAGTAAAGAGACGAATTAATCAACATATTGATACAAATTTTGAGTTTTCCATTTTTTTATTGAAAACCACAAAGGGGAGGGGGAGGTTGCTCCAGGCAGCCTGTAGTGACATGGAGTTTAAGGGGTGCTGAATTCAGTGTGACATTTCCTTCTGTTAGAGTATTTTGGCAAGAGCTTACTGGCTTTGCAGTGTGTGCCTTTTAAGGGCTCTGATAAATGATTAGGCAGATAGTTTAGCCTGTTGTTGCCAGTGGGAGCAAGGCAGCAGCTCCAAGAGAAGTGTCCAGCTAATGTATTAATGCCTTAATCCAGACCAATAATATAATGTAGTGTGACATGTCTGGCATCTGGTTTCTGTCATCTCAATATTCTTCTCTATTCCTTCATGACATTATAGACAGCTAACCAAAATAAAGAGAAGCAGGAATTTCTTCACCCATAAAATGTATTTTAAAATCTCCTGTATTTTGTTCCAGCTCTTTGGTTGATTGGATAATGAAGTGATCCTGAAATTCAGTGATTACTTCACTGTCTGTCTACAGTATTTTCTTTCAGAATTGCCTGTGGCGTTATCTGGGAAAGAAATACTGGTCTCTGTCATTAGAAATACTTGCATAAGATTTGTGATGTGCAAGTGCTTTTGATTTGCACTGCTAAGCACACATAGGTGCATGTATTGGGTGTTTGGACCCTTACCAGCGTGCAGGTATGAGGTGCTGACTTTTTAGAAATGTGGTTTTAAACCAAGGTGCATTTTGCAAGCTGAAAGTTTTGCAAAGGCAAGTAAAGCAAGTGGGTTTTATCTGGGAGATGTTTCAAAAATAAGTAGAATAATGAAGTATTTGTACTGTGATTACATGTTAATATGCATGTAACCCTTTCCGAACAGATTATATGTGGAATAGCCAAAAGGAGTGTCACTGGTTACGTGTGAAAGAGTCTGTGGGCTGGGTTTGGTTTAAAGCTCTGTGCAAAGTGTGCACTTACACATCAGCCTAAAAGGAGCCTTTCCCTTCTGTCCTAGGAGGTATAATATAGTGTTGGCTCTAAGCACAGCAGGTTACTTGCCGCTTGCTCCTCCATTGGCTCCACTCTGCTAGGAGCCCAGTAGCATAGGCAGAGCCCACCAACACCAGTATGGAAGATACGGAGGGTGTAGTCAGTCCATGGTGGTTATTACAGGTAGGTATGGCTGTATGCACTGAAACCACAATCTAACCTATGATGTCATTAATTACATTTCCCAATGGTTTCTTGTTAATTGCATAATAAATCATTAGCAAACATCACAGAAATATCTTTAGAAAAACTGCACACAGTTGGGTTGCAAGCTTACATAAAGTATAAGGCAAGGCAGCACTTTATGCAAAGCACATGAATAAAAGTTATTGCCTAAGCTGAAAGGCTTACTGGTCTGCTGAGAAGGCTATTTGTGGCTAACATTTAAAATGCTTTAACAGAGCTGTAAAGGGAGGGCTGCCATCTGGCTCTTGTTTTCACTTCAAACTTCATTTTTGCAACCACTGATAACTTACTATAAAGTCACTGATAAATTACCTTACTATACAGTCTTGTACATTCTGTGGCTGAAACAGTTGTGTGTTATGTCTCTTGTCAGTAACGAAATGTGCATAGGCACGTATTAGGCAAATGAAGAGATTTATCCTAAGTTGATGCATGATTCTCTGTTTCTTTCAGGATAAAGAGGCCCAGAAAGACTTAGAGGCTTTACTTCTCACACTGAAGCTGTGATACTACGCACTTTTTGACTCTTCACGCTATGATAAAACTGCAAAACTAAAATGAGGATCTATAGTGACTGAGAACTGCGGGTGAATTCCAGCTAAGTCAATGGGAAAACTGTCATTGATCTTGGTTGGCTTGGATCATGGCCTTTAAGCATCTGGCAATTATGATATGAAAATGATGCATTCATTTTTGATTATTTATAATCTTGTACTGAAGTTTAATTTTAGATTGCTGACACTGTGAGTCTGATTCTCTGAACATGAAGTCCACTGCTGGCAATGGACATACTGGGGGGCAAAATGCATAAATCTCACTCTGAAAGATTGACTAGTATGTGATGCCAGCATAGAACTGTGTGTAGCAAAAACAAACAAACAAAATGTTTATATAGTAAATTATATTTGTATCAACTCAGTTACACAGATGTGTACAAAAGAAAATCATGAATGTTTATGTTTACACATTTCTCTATTCTTATAAAACTAGAATCTTGTTTAAATTAAAGAAAAAGCTGTTGCCTCCACAAAGTTCTTTTTACTTTAAAAACCTACCGTTGGTTTTACATGGAAATGCGAGAACTTTATAAATTAAATATTAAAGTTATATTTTATTTTTAACATCAAGTACAATATTAAAAATCAGACCAATGACATTCAGTGGTTTAGATTAATCTATTACAGCTGTCATGTTTAATGGATTTGTTACAGGACCTCCATCAAGTTTGTGAATCTTGGCTCTTCAAACAGTTGCCTAGCATGGTGGCATCAGTGTGTCTTTGGAGAACCTAGTCCAGCACGTGACCATCACTAACCTTTTATATCATCTATATAACCTAACCTGTACATAAAAATAGACTAATTGAAGACCTACTACTTATGTCTGGGTGTGTAGGACAGCAATGTTTTCAATAAAATGTAACAGGGAAAGAATTTTGTTCACCAATGGACTGATCCAGAATTCACCAAAATCTGTAGAAGAAGAACGGCCAGTTTTCATTGGCTTTTAATTTAGGATCTTAATCTAGATGCAGGGAGTGTATCTGGAAGAAGTAAGCATTTCTGTTAAAGGAAATACAGTTGGATAAGGACAATTGCATGTTCCTTTGACCTATTTGATGTGTAAGAACTTGGACCAGTTTATGGCTAAGACAAGGAGGGCTCTTAGGGCACCAATATATTGAACTAGCGACTGGGGCTTTAGTTTTGGACAGATGTGTGATGTGCTGGGGTCTGAACCCCAAGCCCTGAATTAAGATTGACATATGGGTGGTTCCCACAGTCCTTCAAAAGGAGGGGATGAGTTTGCCTTTTGGCTTTCCTCCAAGGTGTGGCCGGCCTTGTAGGGAAACCCCTTGGGTAAACGAGCCCCAGGTTCCCCACATTGTCCTGTTTTGGGCATAAAAGCTGGGACCACTTGCAGGAAGGGTGGAGTGTCCATCTGTGAGGTGGATGCACTTTGCAGAGTTTCCTGTTGGGGAAGGACCTCCTGACTTTCCCTGCAACTGGGCCCCAGTCAGGTTTGGCATTTACAAATGCGGGCTTCGTGGGGGAACAATATGTGGCTGCTTCTATCCTATATGATCAGCCTATTGACTTGGTTGTCTCCCACAAAGATTAAAAAACTGGACAGGAAGTATGTAGATGTATGACTGAAGCATCTCCTAGTAAGAGTGAGCTTTAACTCCTAATAACAGAAGGCAATAGAAGCAGTAGGCTGGAAGAAGACAAAGGTGTAGAATTACATTTGAATTTAGCCTGACTCCATGACTCCTCATAAAGTACAGAGATTTCTTTTCATGAAGTAAGGCTGTCCATTTTTTCAAACATTTTCTTTAAAAACATGTTTTCAGGCATGCAAGCATTACTGTGAGATATCCCTGAACAAAATCTGAAAGCTCAGAATTGGTTCCGAGTTCTTGCTGTTATCCATGGTTTTCATTATCCTGAAGATCTTCACAAATCAAAATATACATTTTAGTTGTTTTTAATGTTCATTCTGAGGAAAAATAGTTCCTATGCCTCTTTTTCAATTCCAGAGTTCTCTTTTTTTTCGCACACAATTTCAGAGAAATAATATGAGATAAATCCTATCAAATAATTAGTTCTCTGACAGAATAACTGACTTTTGAACTCAAGCTGCAATGGTGAAGTGTCTTGATTTTGGTAAGGGGGTTTTGGTAAAGACTGCTCTTGACATTTGCATAGCCAGTTGCAGGAAACAGTTTAAATGGATCTACAGGAGTGATTTGTAGTTAGGGTTGTTGTTAGCAATTCCCTGTTGCCTAGGAGGATATCACAAGGAGGACTTCAGTTCAGTTTTATGCTAATCTATATACTTTATAAAATAGATTGGATTATGCAATAGATATTTACAAGCAATTATTGCTGATAAAGGCTGAAAGTGTATCAGGAACAGATTAGAACAAGAAGTTATTTAGATCAGTTGCTGAAAATAAGTAACGTGACTAGGATTTGCTTCATTAACGGCAAAGAGAAAGTATTGAATTAAATTAAGTAACAGATAGAGGATGGAGGAGACCTGGCTAGTTGTGCTAATTCTGTGGAAAAACATGGGCAGATTCCAGTGAGCAGCAAGCTAATCATGGGTCAATAATGTCGTGTTTTTGTGAAAAAGCAAATTTTATACTGGACTGAATAAATAAGCATTCTCCATTAAATTCACATGAAATAACCTTTTATTCTAATTAGGCCTAATAAGGTCTAATGAGGTCTGAGCTGGAATACCATATCCAGTTTCAAGCATCACACTTCAAGGAGGCTGGGGGCTAATTGGAAAGAGTCCAGTGGAGAAAGACAAGAAAGATGAGAGTGCTAGACAACATCATTTCGTGTGTAAAAATTGAAAGAATTTGGTTTGTTTAGTCTGCAGGAGAAAAGTGTAAAGGAGTATTCACATTTGTAAAAACTATTTCAGAGAAGACAGTAAAAAGAAAACCCAAAACCTTGTTCTCCACATCCCCTTGTTTGCAGGACAAGAAGTAATTGCCTACCTTTAGATCAGGCATTAGGAGAAAATAATCCTGATGGTAACTTTGCAAAGCCCTGCAATACATTCCCTGAGAACATTATAAAATCATTTACACAAGTTTTAACGTAAAAGTTAAACAAAGAAGACTTTAAACATTGGCAATGTTTAAGGCACAGTTCATCCTCTGGCAGAGGTTGGCCTAGACGACTTCCTAAGATCCCCCCTGGCCTTGCTGTCCCTGGGGAGCACACAGCTCCAGCCCCCTATGAGCCACAGGCACTCCTGCTGAGTTTCTGCAGTTGGTGGGAATTGCCTCTGCATACCCTGGCTCTGCATTTCAGCCCAGACCGCCTAATGAATTTGTACTGTGCAACATTTACCAGCGTGTTTCAAGACTTGGATTTAAAGATGTGCATCATAGCTGCCCTCATAGAATCACAGAATGGTTTGGGTTGGAAGGGATCTCAAAGATCATCTAGTTCCAACCCCCCTGCCATGGGCAGGGATACCATTTATTTATCACACTGGTGGTTTTAATCAACACAATTACATTTTTTAATTGAATTTCTGATTTTATAAGTGAAATTACTGATCTTTCTTTTCAGCTTTCTGAATTAAGCCCATTCTTCTGTTTTAATTTTTGCTCATTACTAGTCTATGTGTAGAATCATAAAATAACATCTGGGAGAGAAAATTTAATTATTCATTCTAGGTTGTCTTTCATAGTTTGCAGAAATATTCCTCACATGGGTAAGAAACTGCCGTTTTATACAACTAAGATATTTTGTGCTTTTCAAGTTTTTGTTAGTGTACATAAGCATTCTCGCATGCTTTTTGTGTTTCGACTTTGCTAATCTGAGAACTTTTAAAGTTGAAGCATGTTCCCTAAATTGTTCTCTAATTGCTCCCTGGAATAAAGCTTATGCTTCTGCTTACTTAGTTCTAGGGCTAGGCTATCTGTTCTCTGTGTCGTATCAGCTGGAGGAACAGCAAGCGTAGTTCCAGAGGGCCATATGTTTTCTTTTTTGTTTAAAATATCCGCAAGCAGACATTCACTTCCGTAGTTTTGTCTCTGTGGAGGAGCTAGAAGTTAACCATATTAACCCCTGCGGGCCTTGAAGCCGTGTGGAGCAGATGGGGCTGCAGGCTGCCTGAAGCCATGGTGCCATGGCCGTGTTGCTCACCCCCTCCTTCAGCTCTTCCCCTGTGGCATCTCTGGTCTCTGCTCCAGTACATACATACACTGTAAATTCTCTGGGGGAATCTGTCTCTTTACATGTTTGCAAAAGGTGAGTTCAGGGGGCTTTGGTCTGGTAGTAGGATTCTTGAGCTTCATTACAGTTAAAATTGGTAGTTCTGCCTTCCTGGATAATTGAGATAATTTTTATTTCTTGTGGTGAAGCTAAGGGCTCAGTCACTGGATCCTGATCCCTTTGGGTTTGTCCCCTGCAACAGCAGGTAATCACAAACTTAGTGATGTATGTTTTGTAGTAATTAGCCACTGGCACATTGTGGAAACAGTTACAGTGATACACTCTCGTGCTGCTTTGTTTAAATTACTGTCTTTCCTTTTACAGTCTTAGGGTGATTTACTCATTTAATGGAGTAATATCTATACACTGACTTCTGGACTTCTGGAATGAATTAGGAAGCTGTTCAACAGTGGTGAGTAGCTGATGATTTAGAAAGTGACAATTCCTGTGTCCAGTTAAATAAAAACCAACCTGAATCCATGCCTGCAACTCTGCTATTATAATAGTAAAAGCCTGAACTAAAAAAACCAAACAAACAAACAAACAAAAGGAAGAAAAAGCAACCAAAAAATCAAAACTACAACAACAACAAATAACAATGAAGAAGTGGCTACCAGAGAGCCAGCCACGTTCAACCCAAACATACCATCTTATCTGGATCTACTTATCTTCAGCCATCACTACCTCAACACCTTCCACCTGAAATTACCTACAACTGTAGGGAGGTACCATGGTACCATGGATTCCAGCAAGGTCCATGGGTTTTCTGGAATTTTCCTAGACACCCTTGAGGGTAGTCCTGTGGTGTTGTCTTTCAGTGGGCACAATAGTTGTGATGGATGCATTACTAAATCAGAAAATCCTGTAGTAATGTGACAAAATTGTATTGCAGCATTCATCCAGTGCAAACTCAGGGAGTAACTTTTTTCCTTCTGTACATGAGGTTATATTCTTATTTTCCAGCACTTTTCCTTCTTACAGAATCCGAATGCCTTGGAGAAGAAACAAATCAAACTATCTTGACAATACAAAAAGAAGTAAGCTTTTCTGGCCCCATCTATGTTTGTGTAACCCATGCATGTGTGACACTGGTAAATGAAGCACTAGAACTAAGAATGTGAAACATTAATACTTTTTTTTGAGGAAATATTTTACTTGTTTCATTAAAATAAACAACCAGTCATCCTAGAAGTATCTGTGGGAGCAATGGCCAGTGTGAACTTGAACAGTCTGAGCTCTGTGCTTGGTAGTGCTACTCACCCATGATGTGACTGTGGGGTAAGCTACTTAACTATGTACGCAAGTTACACACATGCAAACACCATCTAGCTGCTCTTCATATGTCTTGATTGTTGAGATTAATTATGAGCTGGTTTGAATTGCCTACCTGTATGAGCCAAAAAAACAGCCACACAATATTTACTGGGAATATTGTAACCTAAACATGTGTTCAGGATATGGGCATAAATGTGGATGTATGTTTTAACCTACCAAACTAAGTTAAGGTTTCTAATTCATGGATAAAGGTAATCAACATGGCTGATGAAATTTCAGCTCACAGGTGAGAGAAATGTTCTTGTTTGTTACTCAGAAAAATGTGGCAAATCAAAAAACACAGCAATTTACTTGTGTTTTCCTAATCTTGGAAGAGGATCATTTATGAAGAAATGAAAAGTCATTTGTAAAGCTCCTGATTGTGGCTCTGGGTTAAGGATTGCTGGTTTCCAGAATGATAGGCCAGCTTATATAGTGCCCTGTGAAATCATATATGAAATCTTCAAAAGCAGTAATAAAATTTATGTTTTTCAAAATAAAAGAGCAGAATGCTTCTACAGCAACACTTTCAAGTGCAGCAAGGGGTTCATGCAGAAGCACTGCTAGACTGTGTGCTGGTTTTTATACCACCAGTGTATGGGTATTGGCAGTTTCAAGCAAAACGTTGTTCCTGGTGCATTCATCACAAATTCCTGAGCAAGAATTACAAGTGCATGCTGGCACAAAAGACCATAATTGAGTGTGTGACCCCACAGTCATTTGACACCGTCTGTTTTAGAGGTGTCTGTCTTACTGAAGAGTAGTTTCGCTAGATTTGTCCCTATAAAACCTATCTGTGATATTTTGGTGCCATTGAGAACATGGCAAAACAGCCTCTGGACATCAGGAGACCCAGGTTTTGTGCCGGGATGCAGTTCTTAAAACTACCTGCCTGACCTTGTGTGACATTTGCTTCTGTACATCCTGATACTTGGTTTGGCTTGTTCCAGTGGCATGCTGCTTTCAGCCCCTTTTATGGCCAGTCCTACGTGACCTAACATGTTGATTAAGTAAATGAGAAGGCAGGTCTTTTTAGCTGTTATGGGAGACACTCAGAACAATAGATTAGGGGGGGGAAATCCAACCAAACAACTGGGCGTGGACCTGCATGGTCATTTGAGCAATACTTTTAATTACTTGTCCACCAGACATGATTTCTGTAAAAGGCATTAGTTTATTCTCTAGAGGGGGAGTTTTATGATCAGTCTAGCTATTGCACACCATAGAATTTTTCTCCAGTCTTTACATTATAATATTTATTCCCCCCTCCCACCCTGACTTACTTCTCCCTCTGAAAAAAATGGCGCTGATAGTGCTTCTTCCACCCATGCGGATGGTTTGAAGAAAAACATGTCGGGCAGTGAGGCACAGCTCTCCACAGTGGGGGCCATCGCAGTGTTTGAAGGGACCATCCACTTGCCACCGAAACTGGCAGCAACACCCTCATGGGCAGGCTGGCACAGCAAAATGGGAAAACTCACCTGTGGCTTTTCAGGAGCTGCTAGAGCCAAGCCAAGGTTCAGCCAAGCATTAACTGGTTGGAGAACACACACAGCAGTAAGCAGTTAAATAGCCGTCACTTTTTAGGCCTCTTTTCCCATCAGCACCTGAAGAGCTGTCAGGGAAGATGAAGCCTTGGGAAGCATTCATGCTGCATTTTTAGGCTGATGTTCTGGAACACGCAGAAAGCCTGTGTACATACGTGGATACACAGCCGTACCTCCAGCCACAGAAGGGTTATTCGCAAGCACAGCTGTGAGCAGCCACCCCAGGAAGTGAGTGGTGGCCAGGCAGGGAGCAGCAGGGGGCTGGAGCAGGTGTCCCCACAGCTGTGGGCCAGCAGCCTAGTGAGGCCTGGGGAGAGGTGGGCGCGGCTGGCCTAGCAGCCTGGAAAGCAGCCCAGGGTGCCTGGGGCTGGGCCTTAGGTGGGCTCTGGCACCAGAGAATTGGCAATTTGGTGCACACAGTGGGACTGAATCTTCCCAGAGTGCTTGTGAAAGGTGTTGGGCTCATGCATCTGGCTGCTTCCCGTTTCTGGGGGACGTGTGTTGGTCACTTGGGAGCTGTGTTACTGCAGGCGCTTGCTGGAAGATGTGCTGAGCCTCTGGCTGCTGCTGGCCTGGAAGTGAAGAGGGGTGAGTACACGCTCTGCGGGGTATCCATCTTCCCACTGTTGCCTCTGTGTTGGAAAGAGAGTATGTGTGTCACATATGCAGTGGGCACTGTAATGGTGGGTGTTTCACGAGCCAGTGTGTTTGCTTGTGGTGCCTGCCAGCGTTCAGTAAAAAGAGAAAACCTGGAAGCTGTCCCTAGGGAAGGTAACCAAAGGTAGACAGGGTTTGGTAACTCCTGACAAGGAAGCACGTCAAGTCTTGAGCTTGTAACTGCCTACATGCAAGACTCCTCCTTGCAGGGCTTTGACTCCTCTCAGAGCCTGCAGTGAGACCTGAGGGGTTGCTCCAGAACTTTCCTCTGTTACCACTGTGGCCTCCTCTGGGGCACTGGTGCCTGTGGCAGGTGGCAGCAAAATGAAAACATTTTTTTCTTCTTTCCATACTTCAAAAAATGTTTTTTGTTCATGTTGTCTAACTTGAATTTATATGGAAGAATTCAGGGTAGAAGAGATGTTTCAAAGGCATTAGCTATGAGCTGCCATTTTACTGTGGGAAGAGCTTGTTCCTTTTAGGCAAATGAGTGCTAAAATCACGCTAGTGTGAAAACACTGCTATAGCTTGGACCTTGGTGAAAGCTGTGTGGCAGCTGTGAGGCGGTCGGCAGCTGCTGGGAACGAGCATGGCTCCATCAGCAGCGCTTTGCAAGGGGAGCTCACACTGGTTCCCAGCAGCTGAGATCTGTTTCAGCAATTTTGGCAGCCTTAAATGAAAGCTAAGGGGTGTTGTGTTTTTCTTAAATTGTTGAGGGGTTGTTGAAAAGTAATCCTTGTATTTAGGCTAGGGGAGGAACTTGACTGAAGGAGCTTTTCTTACATCAAACAGCAGCAGAACAGAAGCAAATGTTCAGTGTATCTACAGTGGTGTCAGGTAAAGACAAACAGGCTGATTGGGTTAATCTGCTTTGCAACATCCTGGTTTCTGTGTGTTGCACTGCATTTGTTGTTTCAGGAATGCTATGGGTTTGGGATTTCATCCTGTCCTATTTTGAATGATAAACTGTAATTACACATGCAGAACTTGAATGGGGACCACAGTTTCTGTCTTTGTGTGTGTATATACATATAAAAATATTTCTGTGAATATATATATATATGTAAGTTTAATGGAGTAATTAAAATAGATATGATTTGTTGCCTTTTGTAGCTACAATAAGCAACTTGATTACTTTGTGAGCCTTTTGAAATTTCTGTCCATAACGTGTAAAGTGAAAACTTAAGAAGTGAGGAAGAAAGATTCTGCCTGCACATTGTTTTGTATCCTAACCTCTAAAAGCAGAGTTAAAAATCCTTCATGAAAGGATTTGCCTTAGTTCAGCACTTAACTAGGCCTCCCTCTGAGAGGAAAGACAGGAAAAACATTGGCTGAATACAAAGTATTGCTGGATCTCTTGTATGCTGGAGAGGAAAATCTAGGTGATAACCCTACTCGAGAATGCAGGCTCATTTTAATATAAAGCCACCAGTTCCTATGGGAAGCCTCGTACGTGTTTGACTCAGGGCAGGCAGGTGGTAAAGAAAAAGGTAAAAGATGATGTAAATAAACGTATTATCTTTCCTTGTCTTGCCTTCTTGAACTGAGAGCTGCTGAACAGTTGTAATCAGTATCCCCAAATCATCATATCTACTTCTAGGGAGCCTGTGGCTGAAGGGGAGGGATGAGGGGGGAGAGTCTTACGTGTCTGGGGGTGGGTTTTTATCTTTTGAGGGTGCTTTCTTGTAAGTGAGGTTTATCATTTGCAGGGAAATGCTCGAGGCTTGCTTAATACCCGTCTGTGGTATGTTTGACTTTCTTTGGTTTCCTGAACTCAGTACTCATTCATCAAAAAGCAAAGTAACTCCTGTGGGAATGGGAAGGGGAGAGAAATTTCAGGCAAGATTGAAGCAATCTTGGATATTAAGTATGAGGAGACTGAAACGAATCTCTGAACGACTCCTGCTGAGACACTAATAGCTGGTCTGCTCACCCGTATTACACTGAATCTCTTCCAGTTTTCTTGCCAAAACAAGTGGTATTTTCAGTTGTATTCCAAGTAAGGAGAAGTCAAAATGTAACCTTAGACTGGTGAGCTTTAGAGCCAGTGTTGCAGAGGCTGAGAAGTAATTTTTCTGCCAAGCAGACAGGCAGGGCGTTTAGCAGGAACCACAAGCCTGTCAGTAAGTTTGACCTGATGCAACTGGGACCCCATTAAGTTCTCAGCAAAGATATGTATATCTCCAGGGCTTCAGTTTCCAAGGGTTTTGGAAAACCTTGTTTTTCAGTGTTGATCTTGTCTGACTCTTTCTTTCTGGATTTGGCTTTGATTTCTGTTCTGATCGTTCTGACACGTGGCAGTCAGAAACAGACAAGTTTGGAACCTCAGTTCAGCATTTGCTTTCTGCATTGATATCTTCATTACTACGTACAGCCTCCAATATATTTAATGCTTAATGCATACAGTGTGTATAACTGAGGGGGAGGTAATGCTGTATTTACTGAGATACTCATCGTCATCATCTTAACAACTACTTCTAATTACATACCTGTTTTATCAGACAGGGTCCCATCATATCTCTAGCATAAGCTTTTGCAACTAAATGGTGCATCTCCTTTTCCTGAGTCTCCTAAAGGCTACCAAAGAAAGTTTCTTGCACTGGAGACCTGTGCAACTTTCCAGTCAGGTAGTATTTCACTCAATATAATTATGATAGAATGCAGCTGATGTGGAAACTTGGGTATGAAGCAAACCAATTGCCCAAGTCCACATTTTCTTTTTTTAAGTGACATAATAGATTTTCCAGTTGTTATTGACAGATTTCAAAAGGATATATCTCATATTCTAAGACAGGTTGAGTTGAGTAATTCTTGATATTGCAGGCATTGGAGCAGTCTTAGAGGGACATGTGGTCTTTCAGCACAGATGGAATTCTCTGTTAAATTTTGCAGAACAGTTTAGAAAACTTCTGGTGTGAAAGGATACCATTCTGAGGATTGCTTCATGTAAAGCACTTTATGCCAACATTTGTGTGCTGTGAGCCTTTGAAACAATCTTTTTAGACACAATTTACCTGATCTCTTTTGTTTTGAGAGATTGCAAAAGTCTTTTAAGATACTTCTCCTATAATTGACACTCACCACTTGCAAATTGCTCTGCATTCCTTATCTTTTGTGTTCTTCTAGGTTTAAAAGCAAAAAACAAACAAGGCCCTCAACTCAGGCTCTAACTCAGATCCAGAGAGGGATCCTGGTGCCTTGAGTTCAGTAGGGATTTTCCTGCTGAAGTGGAGCATTTTCAGGTGTGATAGTGAGTAAGGTGCCTTAAACTTAACTGTAATTATCTTCTGGGTTCCTTTCACTGCCTGAAAGGATGCAAAGTGATAACAGATTAATGCCCTGGAATAAAGCTAGCCAGTGGAAGCGTTCAGAGAACACTGCTCATCACAAAAGTCACAATTTCTAAACTGACTGTAAACTTAAGGGATGTGAGGAGCCAACAGGTTCTGGGGTGCAGGAGAGAAAACAGTATGTTTCCACTGCAATGTTATCAGAGTGACAGTTCAGCAAAGAACTTATATTCAATCTGGTTTTAATATGATTTTTGTGTTAACTTTGAACTATATTTTTGTTATTCATCAATTTACTATTTTTTCTTGTTAAAGTAGCTTTAACATTTCCCTGGTATTGATTTGCAAAGAGGCATGTTCATCAATTAAATTTTAAAAAAACATATAAAAGCATCATCACTATTCTTCCTATAAACAGAGACCACATGGCAGCCTATAGATCTGTCCTCATAAGCAGATAACCCTGTGAGGACATGTGGGGGAAACAGTGATGCTGGGCTGCCACTGAGTTGCCAGCCATGCAGTTCCCTCTCTGACAGCATGCTGCTCTGTGTAAGCCCCATCTGTTGTCTCAGTTGTTGGAGTTTTTGTTAGTCATATTGGAGGTGGCAGTGCAAACATTAACAAAGAAAGAAACAAGAAACCCTGATGCATGCCAGGATTTCTACTTTGACTCTTGGTGGTTCCCAGCTGCCATTCAGCTGGGACAGAGGGACACTGAGGAATCTCTGCAGTGCTGAGCAGCAGTTTCTGAGGTGCCTGGGGCACAGTGTTTGTTCCAGAAACACCACATTTTGTTGATTCCACAATTAAGTGCTATGGGATTTTAATTTTCTATTTACTCATTTTTCATTTCCTTCGTTTTTGGCATCCAGACCCAATTTTGATGAAAAGATTGCCCCAGGACATGAACACTTTCCTGGAGCTGAAAGTTGGATTAGCAAAGTACTTTCCTATGATCTCCTCAACACCCGTCTTTTTCCCTAGGGAAGGGGTGAGCTTGCTGTTAGGGCTATAGCTCGAAATGTGAACATAGGTTTCGTGGTAACGGGAATCCTCAGCAAGAGCTTTGGTAAGGGGCTTGACCACACTGATGTTTCTAGGTTGAGGAGTGAAATTCATGAGCCTGCTCAGGATCCTGGCCCCTGCAATGAACAGGGAGAGTTAAGATGCCTTGCAGTGTAGCAGCCTTTTCTTAAGGGCTTTTCTTAGGGGACTTCAGTGTTCCCTGTTCAAACACCTAAGGTAGCATGTATGTCTGCATCCTGAGATATTTTCTCAGTCCATACTTGAGCCTTGGCAATGAGCCCATTTACTGGAGAAAGTGATGTATCCGCCATGAGGGAATGAAGGGACTTGTCTACCCCTAAGTCCCATGGTTGCCCTTCGCTTAGGGGTGTGAGTGCTGCCCTGACTTGTTTTATGTGTTTGCATTTCATCAGACATTACCAGCAGGTTTTAATTTAAGGGATTGTATTTAACTGTTGGTGACTGTGGGATGGTTCCAAACAAGGTCTTCTACTAAAATCACCTTGTGTTTGGGTATTGGCCAGAGCATTATTTACTGTTTCCTGAAATGCAAGGGAGGAACAATGCAAACGTGCATCTGTGTGGAACATGTTTGGCAATATGATGTTTTTCTGGGATAACTCCTCATTGTTGAATGATTTTTGTCAGGGCTACATCCAAATTCTTTCCTTTACCTCCTGCAAAAGTAAAAAACGCAGCTAAAGGACTTGTATATCTTTAGATGAAAACTTTCACAGAAAGATTAAGGGCAGGTTTTTAGGGTTTGTTTTATCTTTTTCTAAAAAAGAGATGGAGAAGTATGAGGTTACTTGCATCCAGATTTTTGAGTACATGGAAGCTAGGTGCCTAAATAACTTTCAGGGGATATGGTCTTGAAAACTTGAGAACCCCACCCTGAGTTGGAGAAGCATCTGATATTTGTTGTGCTAGGGCATAATCCTGAAGTTTTGTCTTGCTAATTGTAATCCATATTCAGTTTATATAAGGACCAGTTGAACCTCCTTGCTAACAAATGTCCTTCCTCTGCTCCCAGAAAGCTTAGGCTTCTTTGCAAACATTCAGAACTAAGGAAACTTCAGGTGACTTGCTCCTGTAGAATCGAAATCTCTATGTGGCTTGTTCTGGGAGAGCACTGTTCAGTTCCACTGCAGCAGCAGGCTGCTTAGTAAGATGTGTGTCTTTTTCCAAATGGGAGTGAAGTATAAAGTAAGCTATAAATCTGATTTTTAAATTTTTAAATTTTTTTTTCTGCTGGGGGGGGGAAAGTATAAATAAGAATAGCAGTGATCATATTATTCCTGTTGTTTTTTTCATTGATGAATAAGAAAAAAGCTTGTGCCACCAGAACAAGCTCTGTCAGAAAAGGTGGGCATCCTAGCTATGAAGTATGACATGCAAGTATGTTCTTTAAGGTTTTTCTCCTAGCCAGCTTATATGGACAAACTCTGCCACTCCTTGGAATGCTCTTATTAGTAACTAAAACACATATTAGTGCTTTAATTGACCATGGATTAAGCTCTCAGCTTTCATCTTGCTGACCAGACTGAACAGTGGGGAGATGTCTGGCCGCAGGTGAAGAATGTCCTTTGCTAGTAGATGCTGAGGTCTCTTTTGAAGGAGGCCAAGAAGCTGTATTTCTTATATATTCCTGTAACTGCATTTTTGCTGCCCCTTGTGCCTAGCTGAGCAAGATGTGAGGGGCAGATTGGTGGACTCCAACCCCATCATTGCTTTTACAGCAGAACTCCTACTGCTGTTTGTGACTTGTTTTTTCCTTCTGCAGGGGTGACTGCATGTGGAAATCTCTAATGCTGAGCTGCTTACACCTGAAAGCCCAAGCATCACTACAGGGCTACTGCTTTTCATCTGGCAGCATATTTCTACTCTGAAATAGTCTGTTAGGCTGTAACGTTGCGGGTAGTCTGACGTGAGGGAAATATTTCAGATGTGCCTTGGTCCTTGATTAACAAGGGTATGATATATCAGTGTCTCGAAGTGGACCAGATTTGGAGCCAAAGATGGAGTGTGAGGCCTCTCTTGCCACTGATATGCCCATATCACTTCCAAAGAAGTTGGTGCTCCCTCTTATGTGGTCTCTGCACCCGACTGTCTTTGTGCTTTCCCTGGGGGTTCAGGTGGGCAGGATCCCAGATAATGTTGGCTCCTGAAGATGGTACCCTGAGATGAATGGAGCTGTTTGGTTTTGGATGTGCAGGCTTCTGAGCAGATTTACAGCCATAGACATAGATGCAAACGATGAAAGATCCTGGGATCTGGTGTCACTGCAGCCAAGCAGCCTGTCCACTCTCACTTGTTTTCTCTGTCAGCACAGGATAGCTCTGTAAATAGCACAAGCAAGTCATCATAGGTTTTGACAGACATATATGGATTTTTGGATGAAATTCTAGGTACTATGCTACCTGTCAAACTACATTTTATATTCTGTCATGACCAAGGTTGTGGCTGGACCGTGAAAAGGAGAGGAATTTGCTAGCTAGGATCCAAATTGAAGCTTTCTAGGGGCTTAAACAGTTTACATGATACAGTGTTTTAATTGGTGTAAACCCTTCCAGCAAGGAGGCAGAAGGGGATTTACTGAGCTTGCAAATAATTAAAATCATGCTGAAACCTTCCTAACAGGTGCTAAATGTGACATAGTGTGTGGTCTCCCTGAACAGGGTTGGCTTTCCCTGTAAATGGGAAAGTGCAACATCAGATGTTTCAATGCATGCACATGGATAAACAATGCTTTTATGGCATATTAAGAACAGTTTGGTTTATAGCTCTTTAGATGCATCTTAAAATCTTGTTCTGTGATTACTTTAGCAGAGCTGTGCGATTTCCAAGATGTGCTTCTAAAGCACGATGAGGGTTGTACCTGTTTTTTATTAACTGTGTTACAAGCTAAAACTGAAGGAGGTTGCAGACAGCAATGTGGACCCTCAATGTGTTTCATTAAAAATAACAATGACTCTCAGGGGCATGGAGGCAGAGATCAAGCTCTCCTGGAAGCCCTTTTGCTTGTCTGGGGGAAGAGAGTAGCCTGATAGTCTTTGAAATTTACTGATATTCATCAAGATCACTGGACTTTGAGTAGAGCTTTAGTTAATTATGAACTTTAACCTCACGTTTTAGTTTTGTTCTTGGACAAAATAAGTGGCTTTGTGCCTTGCAGGCTACTGTCAGAGAAGCTTTCTGGTAGTGTGTATAAAGGGATCCTGGGGTTGTATGTTGAAACTTGACAACTACAAGTGCAGAATTACAATGAGGGTGGTCTAATTTTTCAGATCAGCATAGGGATGTGGTGATTCTCTCTAAATTTTTTATTCATGTCTGAGTGCCTTTGGGAAGAACAGACTCAAACTGCATTGGGAGTTACAGTTTCAACAGAGAAATTCATAGGACCTCTGCAGGAGTGCAAGCTAATTACTGAGTACAGGTTGAGGGCCAATCCCTGGAAAGAAGAATTATAAAAAAAATCCTAGCTTAGCCAGAGCTAGACAGAAAAATAAATATTCTAGAAGAATACTGGGTCTTTTTTTTTTTTAATCTTTGCTATGTAAGCCTATGCTGCTACTGAAAGCTATTTCCCCAAGAGTCATATTACACTGAAGTCTGTCTTTTCTAATAGTACTGCTATTTAGCAGTCAAAACTAAAAAGGCAATAAACCACATGCATTTAAGCTGAAAACATGTACTTCCTAATAAATTTGGAGATAAAATTTCTGTGGCACAGTTTTATTAAACTTGTTTCAGTAAACATCTGTAAACATTTTTTTTGTGCATTGGAAAAGAAAAAAATCCTCTACAAAATCTGAGGTACAGCTTTGACACCTCTTTTTGATTACAAAATGTTTCAGGACTCTGGGAAAGGAAGCCTTCTGAAAATTACTTTGATCAATAGCTGAGCAAGGATGAGACAGCAAGGAAAAAAACCCCAACAAAAAACAAACACTGGAAAGAAAAAGGCAGATTTCTAATTTCTAGCTATTTTTGAAGTGCTGTTCAGTGGCCTGAATTTCCCTGTCCAGACTTGGATTGACATAAACAGTAATTTGTTTCCTAAGTTTAAAACTTAATTTTCAGTATGCAGTAAATTAAAAAATATGCAGTAAAATGTAACGGCCAAATTAGGGACTTTGGTGTTTGCAAACATGTTGCTCTATAGCATTTCCTCTCTTAAATTCTTACTACAAAGTTTGACTAAAGACATGCTGTGCATTTGCCATCATTGTCTTGATATTTGGAGACATATGAGAATAGATGACAGTACTTTGCAAGGAATTTCTTTTTAAATACAGGGGGGAAAGCTTAGATTCTTTTATCACCACTAAAATAAACACCAACTTCTGTGACAAAAATCTGTGAGCAAACAGGGTACTGTTAATTACCTGTGTCTTAAATTACATGGCTACTTTGCTTAGTGCTACAGATAAGGTTGCTGCATGTACTGCTTAATTGCTACTTCAAGTATTACAGATGCTGTGGTGCTGTTCAGAACTTTAGAAGGATTAAAACCTTTGAAATATGTGAGGGTTTTCATGACTGGGTCATACCTGTGTACACTGGTCCTGGTGGTTCAGGAGTGGTTCTTTGTTAGAGTTTGCGAAGCATCCTGGACCAACCCTGCTCCTGCAAAGTGCCATGTTCCTGAAGTCAAGTGGGGAACTGCCCCCCTCTGTTTGTGCTGGCCCAGGTCTTCAGGGAGAGCCGGCAGCACATGCAGGTCCTGTTCAGGAAACAGAAACATCTGGGGGAGACGTGAATGACTTACTGGCTCGGTTCCGCAGCGGGAAAGCCTGTGACAGTTCTCCCTTATGTGCTGAAGCAGGGAGCAAATGCACATAAAATCCCATAAAATCCAGCTCAAAACAGCAGGAAAGGGGCAGAAATGGCTGTCTTGTATGGCCTTCCCCTGTTCCTGCTTCTGGGGATGCTTCCTAAAAGGAGGTGAAGGGAAGGATTTTTCTCATCCAGTGGGAGTGCTGAGAAAAAGCACTTCCTAGGAACAGCAGTGGGTTTCCCAGTGATGCCCATACAGATTTAACTTCAAGAGGAAAGAAAAGTGAACCAGTGGTGAACATATTTGCTGTAAAAAAAAAAAAAAATCTGAAGAAAAAAGCCTATAGTATGGTGGCTAGTTATCACTACCTTCACTATTGTGAAGGTAGAATGACTAGATCAGCTCCAGGTGTCCCTGCTTCAGCAGGGGGTTGGATCAGATGCCCTCCAGAGGTCCCCTCCCATCTCAACCAACCTGTGATTCTGTGGTATCAGGCAGTTAAATTGGGTTAGACGCTACAGCATGGCCTGGTTAAATCAGTCACGTGTTTCCACAGTCCCTAGGGAAATGCATCCCACCAGTGTAAGAAATTTTTGTTTTCTAATCTAACTGCACCACTGAAGATGTTATGTAGCTTAACATGTCTGTTCCTAAGCAGGGAAGACCTAAATATCTGTCTCAAGCATATGGTGAGTAGTAAGGGAGGGACATGGAACATCAACAACCTAAATGGTAGGTAGGTGTTCAGTATGAGCAGGCTTGTCTGTGCTCTCTACTCAGTGGAGATAAAAGGGCAGGTGGGATGAATTCCCCTCTGCAGGGCCATGTGTGTCTGTCTCAGACCCTGTGATCCCTAGGGTAGCTATTTACCTGGGCATGGGGTGAATCAGCATTAGCAGCTACTCGTGTTCTTTTTCCTCATTTTCATTCTCCTCCATGTGATGAAACATTTCTTCCTGTTTTCTCTGGCCTGTTATTTTTATGTTTCTCCATCTCTGCTGTGTTCTATCACTTTTCAACTGTCTCAATTTTCCCTATGTTTATTCCTCCATACGTACAGAATCTTCTTTGCTATTCAGCCTGAGGAATTACTGCTTCTGTTACCAAATGATTAAACCTTGCTGGCTTTCCCCAAAAGGCAAGAAGGTGCCTATTTAGAAAAATAAAAATAAGTGCATATGACTTTAGTTACTTATTTCACTGAACTAGAATTATATTGCCAGCTAAAGTTTTTGCGGTCTAATTGGGACACAGTTTGGCTGCTATGAAGAGAGCTAAAGAGGTCCAGTCACTTAATTAATTGACTTCTCATAAATCCTAGAAGAAAGCACCTGTTCTCTTGAGAGCAAAGCTTATCTTTAGTATGCAATCCTTGTGTATCTCTTCTGGTTTCCAATTTCAGCCATTCAAACAATTGATGGAGCATTTATGCCAAGAACTTCCCTAAAGACTTCTGTTCTCTGTTTAGGTATAAAATCATTAAACAAATGAAAACTAATGCATGTACTTAACTCTGGGAACAGTCTAGAACTATTTACACAAGCAGAGAAGTATTGTATTAGGGTAAGAGAGAGCTTGTGAAGGTAAAAAAGGAATCTTTCTGGCTTTCAGAAAGACATGAGGATATTTGAAACAGTGTTGTATAGTGAATACATTGTCAGCCAAATGCTTTGAATTCTGGCTCTGCTGATGATTTCAAGGAAATTAGTCCCTTATCCTTGAAATGCAGAGTGTTGTCAGTGCAAATGCAAATGTTGTCAGTGTGCTGTAGATCTTTGTGCATAGATGCTCTGTATCTTAGTCTTAATACCAGCAGAAGCAAGATTTTTTTTTTATATTTTTTTTTTTGGTACAAGATTTCAGTTCAAGTATAATGGCACTGGAGGATCTGCCTTGTTATTCACTGGGGAACCTTCTTTATTTAAATATTGCGCTAAACATGATTTTTTTTTCCCCCCCCCCCCTCTCCTTTATGTAAATTCATCCATTTAATTTTATTAAATGTTTTCTGCAGTGTTTCTGTCCAAAGTGCATCAGTTGGTCTGCCCTCAGCTTGCTGTGGCACAAGTGCTTCTCACATACTTGGAAGATGCGGGCTTGGCAGTGTGCTAGGCGCTTGAGAGAGAGAATGCTCATCCAGGGAAAGCTGGTGGCAAACACTTCCCTTTTGTTCCTGTGCCATCTGGAAGGGTTGCCCAGAAAGCTTCCCTGCAGGGCATGTTGTTCTGGAGTGTAGGTACAGCTCGTCCTGTTTCTGCCAGAAACAGAAGGATGAACATAGTTATGTCTTGGAACAAGTTGCAACACAACACCATCTCCCAGCAGCTGTATACATGAATGAAGGGAAGGAAAAGGAGTTTTGTTACAATGAGACAAAGGTTCATTTAGGAATCTCATTTTTCATTAGGGTAATTATTATGAAGTCTGAGTTTAATTTCTGGTTGCACTTTTTTTTAACTTGAACTGAGGTATTTAAATATTGTGAACTACAAAAGATTAATAGTTTCACAATTTATGATTTCTCTCTGTAGAGTGAAAAAGTATAATTAAAAATAAGGTATACAGTAGAATTAAGTTTTCAAACTGCAGCTTGGAAGCTTTTAATGGAGTACAAAGCATAAAAGAAGCATGGAGTATTGTTTCAGGCTGTGCTGCAGATGATTGCAAATCATACTTGCTCTGTGAAGTCAAATCTTGTCTTAAATCTTGCTTTCTTACTGGGAACAAGGGTATATCACACCACATCTCCACTTCAGTTATGAGAAGGATAGTCCAAATAAGTGGAAAAATGTTCTGTTATTCTTAGCACAGAAAACATGATTACATGAAAACCTGTTTTTTATCATGAGAGGATTAGAAGCCTGTTTCTGCATGATAACTGTTATGCTCTTAGTACAGCTGAGATTGGGAGAAGGGAGACTGTGGAAATGAAGTCTGCTCTTGTAGAACTGTCTTTGCCAACAAAAGGTGATCCATGGCTGAAAATTTATCAATAATATCAGAGGACAAAAGCAGTTCTGGAGCATCCTGCAATATACATGCTGTTCTTTCCCTAGGAGATACTGAGCAACTCTAGAGACAACTGAAGACATAACTGTATAGCAGGGAAATATCCAGCTCCGATACAAACCTCTGCCTGCTCAACCTGCTCAAATAAATGACACTGACCTGTTTCTGCATGATAACTGTTATGCTCTTAGTACAGCTGAGATTGGGAGAAGGGAGACTGTGGAAATGAAGTCTGCTCTTGTAGAACTGTCTTTGCCAACAAAAGGTGATCCATCGCTGAAAATTTATCAATAATATCAGAGGACAAAAGCAGTTCTGGAGCATCCTGCAATATACATGCTGTTCTTTCCCTAGGAGATATTGAGCAACTCTAGAGACAACTGAAGACATAACTGTGTAGCAGGGAAATATCCAACTCCGATACAAACCTCTGCCTGCTCAACCTGCTCAAATAAATGACACTGACCTGCTCCAAATAGCTCCTGTAGACCAGTAATGGTTTTGTCTGGTGTAGTGCCTGCTCCTTCCACCGCTCTATCTCAATATTGAGAGGAAAATTTCCCAAAAAAGTGCTTAGACTGGTGAAGCTGGGCTGTCTTTTCCTCCCTGTGGTCCCCAGGCGCTGAGGGTGCTGAGGCAAGGGAGAGAATGACAAGCTCTCCACGGCTGTCTATGGTAGGCAGGTTTTGTTTTCAAATCCTGCAGCCTGTATGGTGCAGCCTGATCCATCGTGTGTAGTTCCTCAGCTCTCCTTTCCCTGTTTGCTACCTCCCAAATCTATTACTTGAGTTAACAGACAGTGAGGAGTTGGCATTTGGACATCCTTTCTTTGTCCAAAGTTTTCAGGAAATTAATCGCTCATTTTATTTTCAGCCTGGTGTGAAGGTAAGATTTAGTCTAGGTACTCTCACTTTGATGTTGCCTGCCACTGGTGTGAGTGAACCTCTTTAATACCACGTGGATTCTTATCACCCTAATCCCGACACACTGTGTGTACAAGCAATGTAAAATTGCCACCTCTTCTGGAAATCAGAGACCCTGTGCACAGTTCCTCCCTAGCTGGAGTCTTCCTGCACTTCAGATATATATTTTCCTCTGCTAGCTCTCAGCCATTCCAGCAAATGACTCCCATGCAGCTCTGCAGTTGATTTATGCAGCTTTAAAAAGCCCCCTGTACATTTGCTCCTTTACCCACTCCCCACATTTGCACTGGAAATGCCTCGGCATCCTGTACCTCATGAGTTGACTGCATTGATGGCTTGGTGTCCCCAGACATCCAGCACAAAGAGTGTAGGGAATTGGCTCTTGTTTGATTTGGTTAGCTCTGGCCTTGTGCTTTCAGGCTGGAGCAAGATCTGCTCTAAGTGTTGAAGGACAAGGCAACATGAACAAAACAAAGAATTTTTCTGTTACTGGAGCTGCCTAAAAAGTTGGCAAAAAGCCCCGCAGGAGGGTCTCAAAGCATTGGCTACAACCATCTTAAATACTTCAGGCTGTTTGTGCTTAACACTTAAGTTTGTTTTCACCTGACAATTAAGTGAGTTGGCCTGGGCTGAGTACAAATGACTGGAATGTGAAAAAACTCGGCTGCAAAAATGCAGGGCGGTAAACAAGTTGTTGAAACTTGAATTGCTGTATCTGTGTTGTGCTGTAGGCCAAAATAACGGCACCATTCAGAATCCAGCCCTTTTCTTCATCCGTGAAAAGCCAGATCCACCATCAGTGTCATCCCAAATTGAATTCAGTGTGTGGGCAAATGAGACATCTCAGTAAATTTTAACCAAAGACACAGCAAAGATAAATGTTAACTCTTTACTTTCCATGGCTAATTTCTCAACTTTCCTCAGGTAAAATGTAAGCTTCCTATTTCCTAGTCTCCGGTTGCTTTGCCTGGATAATCTGAACCAATTTCCCACAGACAGACCTATGCATCAGTCCCTACCCCACCAGCATATTGGGTCTGATGCAAAACTTAGTGGAAGTTGTTGCTGTAAATTTGCATTTACACTGTGCCATGGCTATGCTGGTACTGGTGGCTGTTGTATAGATACTGGACTGAATCCCCTCTCCTCTTTCTAGCAGTGGTTGTTTCTCAAGTTCTGATGAGTCTTGTTCCTTATTGTTATATTATTGCTATTTATTTCAGCAGCTCTGAACTGGCTCCTGCTGAAGCCAGCAAGTTTAACTGTTGGCTTCACAAGGACTGTAATGGTACACTGGACTAGAATAAACATAGCAGCTCTGCGAGCTCAGCCTACTTGCTCACTCTCCCTTGTTATGGAGTGGGGTTGTCTGACAGCTACTAGTTTTCCAAGAAACATGCCTGTCCTAAATTCTCCCTGTGCTTCCTGGTTTTGGGGCCTGGTTTTGGTTTGGCTTTTTTTAATTGCTTATCTCAACTTGATTGAAAGGTGTTACTAAAATTCTGAGAGATGGACTGTGTGCATGCACTCATACACAGAGAAAGCAAGCATGAGATGACATGTGGCTTTCCTGACCCTTTGAAATCACTACAACCCGAGCATGAAGATTTTAAAGGAAAAATCTTGTCATGGATATGAGCTGCTTAACTTCTTTGTCCTTTATTTCATAAAGAAAGAGCAACATGTATTTGTCTAGTACTGCTATGGTGACATCCAGTCACAGGTTGGTGAGGGAGGCAGTGGCAGCACAAACACAAAATCTCATGAGATGTGCATGAGCTGCTGTTAAATGTGACCTTGCCCAGTTTCAAAAATGATGTTTTTTCTACCAACTGTTCCAATGAAACAGATGGAAAATGAAAATACAGAAATTAAAAGAAAAAAAAATTCAAGCCAGTTTTCTGGGTTGGTCTTATTCTATTTTTTTAACACTTGGTACTGGCTTACAGTAGACAATCAGAATTTCAGTTCCTTACTCAACTGCTGTAAATTGTATTTGTAGTGATCTCCAAGAATCTCTCCAAGAATGCCTTCTTCATGCCAACTTCTGGCTGCACCTGCACTGCATCTTTTGGCACTAAGGTAGCGAGTCCTGCTGTAAAAATGTGCATGTTGATGCTGAAGAATGGGTCTAGACTTCAGCTGTAGACAGCTGAGAAAACAGAAAAAATACCTGGAAATTAATGGGAAGCAGGGATAATGTGGCAGCATCTCTTGACGTTATGAAGTTGTCCTTAGGTCTTACCTAGGGAGGAGACTTGTTCTGTATCTATGCTGTGTCCCACTGGTCAGCCCCAGCCATGTATGCAGTGCATAAGATATCTTTGGACACGATACCTACTCCATAGGTCCTTAGGTACTGCTAGGGGGTCTTTGAGTTGTGTTCAAACTTGTGCTCCTCCTCACTTCACCAACTTAGCCTGTACTTAGAATCCTGCCCCCTTAGGGAGAAACTCCAGCTGAAAGTCTCCCAGATCAGGGGGGAACTACCACTATTCCCTCTGCCCAGCCTTCTGTCCCTCCCAGCTTTTGTGAAAGAAAAAGTGAAGGTTTTTTCTAAGACGTCTCTGACGTAAGCAGGCTTGTGTAGCTGACTGGGGTAAAGAAGACAAAGGGATGGGAGGGGGGGCAGAGCTGATGCATCATGAAGAAATGTTTTATATATGCAATAACAGCCATCCTTCACCACAGGATTGCCTTAACTTTCTGAGAGGTTGCTCTGCAAGGGCACGCTAAGGCGTGTTTGGCCCCGAGATTTCCTTCCTGGCACTCCAGGGGCAAAATAGCACAAACTGGTCCCAAGGGCAGCAGTGGGGATCCAGTATCAGGAGTGTATAGATGCCAGCACTAGATAGAGGAGGGAAAAAGAGAAAGAAAAACCAGTCTGTGGGCTTGAAATAAGAGGAGGTGGAAGTAAAGTGAAATGCCAGAGGGAAGAATGCAGTACAGGAGACTGTGCAGGCTGAGGAGAGATTAACAGGTATTAGAAGAAAGGAAAAGACATGAGAGTTCAGATCGATGCCGAGATGCGCAGCAGGGAATGTTCTAAGCAAGGGGCATGAGGAAGTTTAATACAGACAGCAAGGTGAAAACAAGCAGGCAGACCTGAGAAGCTGTAAGGGCAAGATGGAGAAAAACCTTAAAATCCAGGAATGGCAAGAAGGTGAAAAGTGTATGAACAAATATCTACTGTAATACTGCTTTCCAAATCGGAAATATTAATTTTGTTTATCCTGATGTTAGAAAGCCACATATAAACTAAACAAAGGCAGTGTAAGAATAATTTTATTTCGTATTTTGGTAACACAATGATACATCTCAAAATGACCATAAAAGTTACCTCGCTAAACGACTGCATACATGCTACTAAATTTGAGTAACTTTACAGATTATATGAGGCACTGTTTGACCAACAGCTGTAGAGTGTGCGACCTGCTGACAGAAATGAGCAGTGTGAATAGAAGTTGCATTAGTAGCCAATGCATAGTTAAAGCTTTTGGAAGAGTCCAAAATTGCAAAAGCCGTTTTTATTAAAATATGAATCGGTGATCTTTGCGTTAGAATAACTATTCATTTGTAGGTCACATCCTTTATATTTTTTTTTAATAAAAATACTTAGAAAGGTACAAGGAAAATCGTCTTGCTAGCATTTGATCTAATGTAGATCTCCATATGAAAATGCTGAATATCTTATAAAGCTTTTCACAGGTATAGGCTAAGTTCTGGGATATCACAAACTTGTACATAATTAAGAAAAACACCTGAGGTTACTCCCTGTGTATGCAACGGAAAGCTTTTATAGCTCTAAAAGAAGACAGATGCCATATGAAGCCAGAGGCTTTAAACAGGTACATTACTACTGTGTGGGGTTGCAGAGCAGTACTCTTAGGCTTGATTAGGGCTATTAAAATCAGCAGCAAAGCTTCTACTTAACAAGATCGGGACTGTGTTGTTAACCCAGCTCTTACCAGTGTCAGCATGACTTCTGTCACTGACGCCAAAGTGATGAAGACTGGCCACTTCTCCGAAGACCCAGTGCAAATCTTGACTTGCTTGAGTCTCAGCAGAGCTACTTCACTGTGTAGCATTTCATCCTTATTTTTCTCACTCTACTAATACCTTATTTAGTACTAGGCTGAACACAGCAAGTCATGTGAGGTACTCGCATTTCTGATGGATTTCAAATGTAATTGAAGGTGATCTGCAGCTCCAAAGCAGTGCCCAACACTATTCAAAATCAGGCATTTGCACAGGGTTGTTAGCTCTTTAGAGAAATACATGCTGCTTTCTGTACATAAACATTAGCCAGAGGTTCAAGGCCATAAAGTTTCACTTGTGTGGGTTACTTTAATAGTAGTTTTGGGCTTTTTTTTTTTTTTTTTTTTAATTTTATGTACTTTGCCTCACAAAAATTTTAGAAGTACTCTTTTTTTTTTCAGTTAATGGGTACATTAATCAAGACATGTAATGTTAGTTTTCCTTCTGAGACTTTGTTCCAAGCAAATAATGCTAAAAGTACATAGTTGATTTTTGGATATAGTACTTAACCTAACAGAATGACTAGTGACCAGGGGTTTATTTGCTCAGCGCTTTACTTGAGGCTTGCAGCATGCCAATTTCAATATAAAACCCCCCAAATTCTCACTTTGAAATACCTCGGCCCATGTGAATTTTACTGGACTTACATATGTGCCTAGGGACAGGGATGTTAACTCTTTACTAGAGAAACACAAAGTTCTTTATAAAACTTCCTGATTAAAATATCTGGTTTGGTCATGAATATGCTAATGAACAGATTAGCACATGGTTTGTATCACCCTTTTCATTTGGTGACATATCAAACCTGATCTCTCAAAATGAATGAAAAGTTACTATATTACAACATTCTGTTCATTCACGTATAAAATATTACTTTTATTTTCAAATGTGCTTATAAGCAAGTCTATTTTTTTTGTAGTCGTTTATGTAAACACATTGTCATTTTACCAAAAATCATTTGAACATTTATTATTGAGGCACTAATGTACATCCCACCAGTCACAACACAGGAGCTGCCCGGTGCCTATGGCAGTTTCCCGTAGAGTGAATTCAGAGGCAGGCTGCAGTCTTCTGAGCAACCTCTTTGTTTTGTGGGTTTTTGTAAAATAAGAGGTTTCACTTTGGGATTTGGAGTCACTGAAGGCCAACGTAGAGTTAAGGCACAGTGCATGGATACATAGAAAGGATTGTACAAACAGTTCCTGGAGATGTTCCAATCAGTCAGTAGATAAAAAGCGCTTTACAATGGCGACTTCGGTGAACAAGCTAGAAAAGAAAAGGTTTACTTTCAAATTGCATACTTTTTATCATTTAATATATTAAATTGTTCCCCTGGCTCTCCTTCTAGAACTATAAAGAGGACTGAATTATACCTTGGGCAGTTTTTCTTTCTGCTCTTGTAACTTATAATATTGGCTATTTTCCGAAAAGATCACCAGAACAGACTATAACTTAAGTCTAAAAAGAGAGAGAGGGATTATCTTTAGGTGAAAGGTTTGCTGCTTAGGCATTTGCTGACAGCTGATTTTCACTGGCTGCTTTCTCTGCTTGCAGTCTTTGGACAGCCTGATCGAGCAAATCCATAGTATCTCGAAGCGTAACATTCAAGGTAAACGGCTTAGGTTTAATGGTCAACCCATAGGTAAAGTCCATTTTAGGGTCCTCGTTTGGATTAGCAGTAAAATTGCACTGATGCACCAGTATAGAGGTAAAGAGAAACAGCTGCACCTTGGATAACTCCTCTCCAATACATCGACGTTTTCCCAATGAGAAAATCATCACACTACTAGTAAGATCTTTATTGATGAATCCATTCTCATCCAGGAATCTCGTTGGATCAAAATCCTCTGGGTTGGACCATTTTGCAGGATCGTGATTCACTGACCATTGATTAACAAATATCACTGTGTCCTTGGGAATGAGGTAGCCCATTATGAAGGTGTTGGTTGTGGTGGCATGTGGGATAGTAACGGGCACGAAGCTGCTGAAACGCATGGATTCATACAAGAAAGCCATGATGTAGGGCAAGTGAGGCTGATCTTCAGCACATGGCAGACGGTCTCTTCCAACAATCCTATCCACTTCTTCTTGCATTTTAGCCTGCACATTCGGATACCTGTCATTTAAAGTAAGATTTATGTATGTACATAACACTTTCAGAAGACTTTTCTTAAATGTTTACAGCAAGGATTATTTTTTTTTTTTCACAGAACCTCACCCCTACCCTAAATAATGCAGTTTGAGCAAAGCTTAAATATATTGCAGGAACCTGTAGACCTTGATGGAAAACTTTGAGAGAAAAATCTAAACTTCTTATGCAGTGGTGTCATTTTAGATTTGCTCAGGTTTCACTCTAATATCTCATGTAACTGATTCTCAACATAAAAAGGTGTAACTAACTTAGAAAATCCTTGATCCAATATTGAAAATTAATTCTAACTAAAATCACTTGTCACTTCTAATATCAGGCTTTTCATGGGAAGGAGAATTTGGTTTTCCAGCTTTGTATGTGACTTCTGAAAGTTAGCATGGAGTTTATCACTACACGCATTGCGTGCAGGTTTTGAAACTGAAAAAAATCCCTGCTAACAAGTGTCATAATGTGGTTTATGAACATCCCACTCTTAGTTTGTGTATACTTTTTCTAATTAATATCAAAATACCTTTTCTTTAGAATGTATTTTAAGATCACTGTGTTGAAGTTTGGAAGACCACACAGTAACCAAACAAGCTCAAAATATTAATAGATTTTTGCTTATTTTCATTAAGTATCTGTCTGTTTGTCAAGAAGCGTCTGAGTAGATGATGTTTGTGTAAGCCTACGTGTTATGCCGATGATGAAACAAAAAGCTGTGACAGGTTAGGAAATCAGTGTTACGCCTTCTCGCAGGAAACACCCTCCCTTAGCTGAGCCTTTCCCCGTGGAAGGGCTGGTGGCAGGGCACAGAAAGGTGTGCTCGTACCCGGGTCTGCCTCCCCCCGAGTCACGCAATCGCGATAAGGGCACTCGCTGCGGGCAAGTTAACATAATAGCGGGTTTGTAAAGCGGTGCACGAACTCTTTATCTTGCTTAAGCAGTTGTTATCCTGTTCCTATGATCTCCTTGATCTTGACCCGCTAAAATCTCGTTACTTTCGGGTTTATTCGACTGCCTTTCGCCACCCTCTCTTTGCGCACCATTTCCCCGGCCGCAGGAACCGGGGCTCCTAATTTCCGAAGTCCCCGGGGCAGGGTGGTGGGGCTTTTTTTCCTTTCTTATCTTTTTCTGTCACGTTTCCCGGACCTTCCGTGTCCATTAACCGGAACCCGCTGCGGTGCCCGGGGCACCACCCGGGCGGGGCGCTCCCTCCGACGCCAGCCCCGGCGGCACCGCTCCCCGGCTCTCCCCGCACCGAGCCCTTTCGGCGCTCGCTTTCGGCCGGGGGAGCCGTCCCGGCGGCAGTTCTGCCCCTGCAGCGCCCCGGGGCCGGCTCCAGTGTCCCTCCCCGGAGCAGGGGAGGCGGCCCGGGCGGCGGGGAGGGTCTGCCCCGCCGGCACTCACCTGATGAGGAAGATGAGAAGCCACTGCAGGGCGGTGGAGAGGGTGTCCTGGCTGGCGCCGAAGATGTCGGTGACGGTGGCGGGGACGTGTTCGAGCTGCAGCCGTGGCTGCTCCCGCTGCAGGCGGATGAAGGCGTCCATCATGTCGCGGGGGGCGGCCCCCGGGCGCAGGCTGCGCTGGTGCTGCAGGAACTTGCCGCGGACGAAGCCGTAGAAGTCGCGGTTGAGGTCACGGAAGGCACGGTACGCGGCGCGGACAGGGCTGGGGAAGCGCTGGAGCCAGGGCAGCGCATCCACCAGGCTGCCGGCGCCCACCGCCCGCCCGAACTGCTCGTTGCGCCCCACCAGCCGCAGGAACTCGCCGTCGCCGTGGCTGTAGCGGCGGCCGAAGCAGAGGGCGCTCATCACGTTGGCCACGGCCACCACCAGGACGCGGGAGGGATCGAGGAAGGCGCCGCCGGCACTGCCGCGCACCAGCAGGGCCACCAGCGCCCGCGCCTCCCCCAGCAGGTGCCGCTCCAGCAGCCGGCGGGTGGCGGGGCTGCCGGTGGAGAAGGCGCGCACCGTGGCATGCGCCGCCCGGCGGTGCAGCTTCCATAGCTCCGAGTAGCCGCCGAAGGCCAGGCTGAGCCCGCCCGACACCAGCTGGAAGGAGGGAAAGGGCGGGCGGCCGGCGAAGGCTGTCCCCTGCTGCACCAGCGCCTGGCGGATGGCGCGCTCCCCGTTGAGCACCACCACGGGCCAGCGCCCCAGCCGCAGCTGGAAGACGGCGCCGTAGGTGCTGGCCAGGCGGGCGAAGGAGAGGTGCGGGGCGCTGCCCAGCTGCGCCGCGTTGCCGATCAAGGGCCAAGGGAAAGGCCCCGGCGGAGCCCGGCGCCGGTCCTGCCGCCGGCGCTGCTGCTGCTGCAGGAGGAGCTTGCCCAGGTGGATGGCGGCGAGCAGGCAGAGGAGGAGCAGCAGGGAGCTTTGCAGAGGGGGTATGCCGCGCAGGGCTTCCCCCAGCCGCTCGAGGGCCATGCTGCGAAGGACAGGGAAAGGTCCCCGCCGCCCGCAGGCAGGGAGGGAGAAGCCCGGACGGGCGAGGGGACAGGGGCGCGCTGCGGGGCAGAGGGGAGCGCCGGTGGCCGCCTGCGCTCTCGGAGTCGGGGTGCCTCCTTGCTATGCGCTCCTCGTATGCCTACAGCCCGCCCGGGTCCTGTGTGGAAAAGATCAAGGGATTATGGATAATCGATCATCAAGTGGCAAGCGCTCACGAGAAGATCAAAATCGTATTTGGCGGCGAGGCCGCTGCTTCTCTCTCTCCGCACACACACCCACACACACGCACACACCCCCCTTCGCGTAGGGAAAGTTTACAGCGAGGGATGCAGAAGGTGACGGCTGAGAGAGGCAGAAGGGGGCAGGAGGATGCTCTCGCCTCCCGCAGATGCAGGCAGCAGCCGTGCTCCGGACAGGTTCATGCCGGCGCTGCACATCACTCCTCCGGGCGACGGCGCCCCTGTGACAAAGGGGTTCCCCGCGCCGTTGTCGGAGCTTCCCGCTGCTCCGGAGGGCAAACCTGTGCGCACGGCCACGGAGCCCCCCCGCCTCTGTCCCGAGCCCTTCTCTCCGCCCTGCATCTTCGTGCCCGTTGCGGCGGATCAGGCTCGCGGCCCCGGGGATGGACTGCGGAGGATGCCCGAGGTCCAGGCGGTGCAGAGCTGGCTGGCCCTGCTTCTCATTTCCGTCCCTAGCGTTAGTTTCAGCCTTTCTGAAGCCGCGAGGGGAAGAAGGGGTGAAATAAACGGCCACTTCGGGCGCCCGTCGCAGAACTGACCTGTTGCACGCTGCTTCCACCCGAGACCTCGGGGAGGATGGAGAGGAGGAGCCGGGCAGCCGGCGGCAGCACTAACGGGCGGCGACGGCGGCGTTCAGATCCCAGCCGCTGGGAAACAAATTAGGAGCCCCGGTTCCTGTCACCCGGAGCTGGGCAGGTCGTGTGCAGCCGAGTGCCAACTGCACCCGATCCCAGCGCGGAGTTACGATCCCCTTCCCAGCGCTGGAACCCTGCGGAGCTCGCCCCTCCGGCACCTGCGGACCACGGGGACGGGACGGGGCCACCCCAGCCCGCTGCAGGGACCGAAGGCGAGCGGCTCAGAGGGCGCGGGGAGCAGCCGCCTCTGGGCGCCTGGCATTGGTACTCGCGGCTTTAAATTCCCCGGCACCCGCCGTGCGGTGCGGTGCGGGCGTGCCGCAGTCAGCCCCGCTGGCACATTGCCGCTTCTTGGCCCTTCCCCTGGCCGGAGGGGTCGCCGCTATTTGCCAGCTGCCCTTGGGCCCTCGCCAAGCGGAGCGGCTGAGCCGCGGAGGCTTTTATGGCCGGGGCCAAAAGTTTTCGCGGAGGAGGTGCGGGGAGGGGAGCGGGGCGGCGGGCGGCGAAGTCTCGCCTGCATCTTGGGGGCTGAGGCAGCCGCAGAGCTTCCCCTCCTCCGCCTGTCGCCTCCCCGTTGCGTGCGGAGTTTGCATTGCGTGAGCCGGGGCTGGAAAGCCTCCAGCCATCTCCTCCCAGGGCCCCTACCCCTCCTCGCTATACCTGACACCGGCTGGGGGCCGGGGGGGACACGGGAGGGAGGCAGGGAAGCGCCGGGCAGCGCGCACCCCGGCCGGCCCCGCTGCCCTCCAGCCTCCCCCAGCCCTGGCTCGCTTGTATCCCGCTCACGATGTTTTTTCACTCTGAAATCCGGCACTTCCATCTGCCCCGGCTTTCCAGAGCCCCGGGGGCAACCGGTTTCTTTTTTCCCCCAGGCATCAAGGAAACTGTTCCCCAGGAAATCAGGACGCTCTTGCTTTGTTGTCGTTGTTTTTGCTGTACCAAGCAAAATTTGAAAATACAACATTCATTTCAGATTCTCTACAGTCACGTCACGAGAAGAAAATAAAGTGCCTTGATAGCATTTAGGGATTAGACAAAACGAGATGCTGGGAGTCAGTGCAGCTCAGGGTGTTATCCCAGGCCTGGCCTGGCTGCTGCACCTCTCTTTACTAAGAAGTGCAGTCTTGTCTGTTGTCACTGTCCTAGGCTCCTGCATACACTGGTACTGCCTCTTGCTCAGCCAGATCTCTCTGTGTGCCTCAGCGCCCTGGGCTTCTTCCTGCCATTGCTAAGTGACAGAGGTATCAAAACCACTTTTTCTGAGCACTGTCAGAAAAAGTCACTTTCCCTCCTCTCAGCCCCATCTCTGGGATGGACTGGAAGGATCCCACAGTCCAGCCCAGCACATGGCCCAGCTTCTAAGAGGAGTAAAGATAGCTCCATACCTATGCCATAGCGTTAGGCCCTTTGGTCTCTCAAACACCGCTGTAAGTTTGAAACCAAATTTCACATGCTATAACTGCTCAGCTATGGCGAAGTGGCCTGTCCCGCCCTGATGGCCACCACTCCCTCCTTCACTGGTGACATGTCAAAGAAGAGACAGGGGCTTCTCCCTGCAAAGAGTGTTTGTGCCCTGGATCTGAGTGATAAGGACTAGCTTGGAGCAGTTACCTGAGCTTGCCTTTTTCCTGGTGACCATGGTAATCAGTTGCCTAACATCCAGGCATTACAGCTCTTGTTAGAGAGGCCCTAAATCCTTTCTTCAATGAAGCACTTTGTTGTATTGCCGTCAAAGTGAGAGATTGCCATTTACTTTGGAGCAAGCAGAACTGATTCCATTCCAGCTCCTGTGTAAATCTGAATTTATAAAGAAGTAGTGTCCTCAAGATGCAAATGGTAAGAGGAAGAACAAACTCAGTATGGGGTTGCTGGAGATGACACGCTGTGCCGTTTCTTACCTCTGCTGCAAGTGGCCCTGCACCCACCTGACTGCTTCTCATCTGTTCAAGGAGGGAGCGTGGGTCCAGTGCATTGTGTGCTTTGCATCCTACTGACATTTTTTCGCAACATCATACAGCAAGTGGGATTGCTTCCTGACCACTAGCAGGCACTACAGAGGAAGGAGCACATTTCCACTGTCATGAGCTGCAGATTTGCGGTTTAAGGCGTGAGCCCAGGAATTACTCACAAGTCCAAATGCATTTATTTTTTTTTATGCTGTAGGAAAACATTCATTTATTTTTTCCCCACTTCTCTTTGGTCTTTGGGAGTTCTGTTGCTATTAGATAGGAGAGAAAGAAAAATCTATTTTAGGTGTTTTATTGTATTCTGGTAGTACCAGCTGCTTCCCTGTACTACATGCTGTACAACCAGGGTATTCATATTCTTGGCTTACTCTTGCATCTGTTACAGCCTGAGTATTATTTTGACTGTATGCAATGAATGTTCACTCAATTTTCTAGGCTCTGATTCTTCGTGACCTTGATTAGTCCCTTACAATGAAGCATAACTTGGGTAAACCATTTTATCACACGAATGGATTAGTGTGATACCAAATGCAGGCAATGGATGATCAGGCCCTTGGTCTCTGTTATATTCCACAAATTGCCCTCTTGCCTACCTCTTTATTACTGTTGCTTCTTTTATTTATAGAAGCACAGAAGTTCTGAATTGCTCTTAGATAATGCATGCTTCTTTTTTTCCCAGTTCTGGGGATTTAATTCAGATGCAAGTCCTGCTGAAGCCAGTTCTAAATTCCTAAGTCAAAGTTGGTTTTGTTAGGCTTCAAAGACTAAATCACTGAAAGTGTATGCTGCCTAAAATTAATTACTTCTGAGGCCTAGAAAACCCTACTTGATGTAAGATGTGGAAGAGAAAAGGAGTTGAAGGGGCAGAAGTGGGTGGGTTTGGGATTAAGGGAAAGGAATTCAGGCCTAATCTGTTAAAAATCCTGATTGATTTGACAGGAATGCCAGATGCAGGGGGCTGGCAGAGTCTGTGGGGACATCAGTACCTCTGTAACTCTGAAAGAAGGTGCTTTATGTATGTGGGCAAGAGTCCTTGTTGTAGAGGTAAAAGTTTGGTAAAAGAGGAGGAATTACACAGTTTGGGGTGTCTTCATTTGTGCTTTGAGAGGAAGTTTTTAGCACTCTGCTGCAGTCCTCCCTTTTCCAAGAAAACCCTTTAACCTTTAAGAGATATTTTACACATGTTAAGGGTATATATATAAAAGAAGGGTTTGCAGACTTCATTCTTAGTTTTTCTTCTGCCTGTGGCAGCTGCTGGCTTCTCTTTTGGACACTGGCAAAATGCTCATAAATCCTCATGAGCAGCAACTGGAATTTCTCAAGGATTCAACCTTGTCGACCCGTTTTCTTTCTTTACCTTTTCCTTTTGCAGCTTTCCATGGAGACCCCTCCCACACTGGGTTTCTCTGTCTCTTTCCCATACCTGGGACTATGTATCTTTTCCTCCTCTCGTAATTTTACAAAATCTCAGGGTGGATTATGTGACAGTTGAGCAATGTTTTATCCTGGGGTTGCTTCAGTACAGAACTTGTAGGAATTGTTTACAGTTTATAGGGTGATCCAAACCATTTTTCATTAAATAATCCCTTGGAAATACTGTTTCTGATTGTCTGTTTCTGAGTGTTGCACAATATTATATAAGATGAAGAAACAAGTAGTATAACTGTAAAACACAAATCACTTGGCAATATCCTATTGTGCTGCTTAAAATTTTACAGGCGTTCTCATGTACCTCTGGAGTTTGACTCTAGTCACCACAATACTGTTGTAAGTCAGGAAAATCACCGTTAAAACAACCAGATCACAATCAAAATTAGAACCTGTAAATCTCCGCATTTACAACAGTTCACCCAGATTATGTTTAACACTATGCTTCAAGTAGTTTTGGATCCAGGAGCAGAAGATCTGCACTAGGCTCTCAGTCCAGACACTGCTACCCAGGGGCAGCCGGCTTTGCAGCCACCATCTGTGTTTACTGCTCTGCACCATATAGATCACAGAATCACAGAATACTAGGGGTTGGAAGGGACCTCTGGAGATGATCTAGTCCAACCACTCTGCCAGAGCAGGTTCACCCAGAGCAGGTCACACAGGATGGCATCCAGGCAGGTTTTGAATGTCTCCAGAGAAGGAGACTCCGTCACCTCTCTGGGCAGCCTGTTCCAGTGCTCTGCCACCCTCAAAGAAGTTTTTCCTCATGTTCAGATGGAACTTCCTGTGTTCCAGTTTGTGCCCAGTGCCCCTTGTCCTATCACTGGGCACCACTGAAAAGAGTCTGGCCCCATCCCCTTGACATCTGCACCTTAAGAGGTTTATAAGCATTGATGAGATCCCCTCTAAGTCTTCTCCAGGCTAAATAGACCCAGGTCTCTCAGCCTTTCCTCATAAGAAGGATGCTCCAGTCCCTTAATCACCTTCATAGCCTCCGCTGAATTCTCTACAGAAGTTCCTTGTCTCTCTTGAACTGTGGAGCCCAGAACTGGACACAGTACTCCAGATGTGGCCTCACCAGAGTAGACGAGGATCACCTCTCTTGACCTGCTGGCCACATTCTTCTTAACGCACCCCAGGATACCACTGGCCTTCTTGGCCACAAGGGCACATTGGTGGCTCATGGTTAAGTTGTTGTCCACCAAGACTCCCAGGTTCTTCTCTACAGAGCTCTGCAGAGATGTGCCTGCTTGCCTGGGCTTCTCTGCATGATATTGGGTTGCTCAGTGTTAAAACTAACCTAAGACTGGAGTACCACAAGTGTGGATGATAATGAGATTATGTCTGATGCTGGTTCCCGGTTTTGCTCAGTTTGACAGCTTTCCTGTCATGCCAAGCATGAGATGTAAGAATAATACAAGGAGCCACATCCTCAGTGCTACCCAGAGCACCAGGCACACATGGGAGCTGGCTGCAGCTCCATGATGCAGGGTTATTTATTTAGGCCACTCACTGTGGCCTAAAATAACAGCATTTGTGGTATGCTTCTTAAAGCATATGTATTTGTGGGTTACATATCAGATTCTTAACCTTCATTAACTTGCAGCTTTCCTTGGACTTTCACACTTCCCTGCATTCCCACTGACTTCCCAGCTCACATTTTCAGTTCTCCCTTGCTATTGAAAAGCCTAAATTGGGCTTCTAGTTCTGAGCCAAATTCCCCTAGGCTGCTGTGGTAAGGCAAGAAGCCTCCCAGTGCTTGCTGGGGCTCAGCTCAGTGCTAGTCTGAATTGTAGCCTCTCTGTCTGTTTGCATTTTCCATCTTATGTGCAAAATAAAGGCACACACTGCGATCTGCTTCTATACAGATAACACCCCGGTATGATAACAGAAAATGAGGACATAGTGTTATACTTAATTCAGGCGTCAAACTTGATTATGAAACTGTTTTAATTTTGCCTTGCCAAATTCCTACTATATTTCTTTCCCAAGTTTGCTGACTTTTCCTGACAGTATTAGATGAAACCACATAGCTAAGTCTTTCTTGAGAGGAAAACACAGAGCTGATCCCTTTGTGGTTTGAGTTTGGGAAGCCTTTTTAAACTGCCTTCTACTATGAAGCAAAAGAGCAAAATCTAATTTACACAGTCCTGGGCACTCATCTGTGGTGTTTTGTGTGTTTCTTTGTATTTATACTGTACAAATGGTCTTTATTAAAGCACTCAGAAAGAAGTACTCTGAAGAAGATGGACAAAATGACAACATTTAGGGAAGTTTAGATACTGCTCAAGATGTGCATTATTGTATCCATCCTCAACAAGTGATGTGTGGGCAAAATGTTGTGCCTGCTCACTCTCCATCTTTAACATCTGGCAGCTTTGCATCCTCAAACTATTTCTGAGGTTTGCAGAATCAAGAGCTGTGTTGCCATGGTCCATCTTTATTTTGAAGTATAGAATCCTTATAGCCTGTATGATGTTCTAGGTCACTTCAAAGCTTAAAAATGGTAACATTGCTTAGAGCCAATAATGTTAATGTGCTAACAAGCAGTAATATTGTATTTCTCTTTTTTTGTTTCCACTTTGTTAGGTGTTTTATTAGTAGTGGTGATACAAAGCTTGTGGTGCAATTGCTTTATTAGCTCTAAGATTTTAGTATTTGCCATTTTAGAAAATGCCAGTGCGCTTGTATAATCAGCATGATGATGGATGCTAACTCAAAACAGCCCTGGGCTACAGCTGAAAGCAGAGTCTACTTCACTCACAGGCAGAAGCATATTCTGTAGGAATGATGGTTTTGAAGATTTATCTGTGAAGTTCTACAAAATCTTTACTACAGATGCACAAAATATGATTTTTCAGAGTTTGGAAATTTGTCCAAATTTGAGTGAATAATCAAGGGGAAAGCAACAGGCACAAATGTGGAAGAAAAGACATTACCCAGATGAATGTCAAGTTCCTGCTTTAGAGCTTGAAGCTACAAAGCTTTTCAAAGAAAAGGCCACCATTATGTTTTAATAGGAACACCTGTTTTCCTTGTTCTCATAAATAGGTTCAACTGGTTTTGGACTGAACATTTCTAAAAATTACAATGCAAACCATGGATTTTTGAAGGACAGAAAATTTCAGACCAGATGATTGAAGTTGGACAAAGTTATAGGTAATGGAGAACCTGGAGTTTCCAGCTAAGCAAACTCTGTGCAAGTAGACACCATGACTCTTCTGCATAGAGAGGGAAGATAGTGGAGCACAAATGAAATGAAGAAAATTGGAGTTCTTTGGTGAGAACATGGGTCTTAGGTGTTCTAGCCATTGATTAGCCCAGCCTGTGAATGTTCGGCTCACCACTTCCCAAGCAATAATTCCCGCTGATACGATTATTGGTCATTTGGGTTCTTCAGTTTGTATTGCGTGTACCATTCTTTGGTGGCTTGACAGCAGACCAACTCATCAAAATGTTAAAATAGGCAACACAAGTTGAATCTAGTAGTCTCTAGAGCAATGCAAGTTGAATTTCAGAATTGTCCTTTCTTCAGAGAATAAACCTGGTTGTGTAGTGGGGGATGCAGGTCTGATCTAGGTAAGGGAGCTGCACAAAGGTATGAGAATTACTTTATTCCCAGTTATGATACCTCCAGTCTTGCTGCTTAAGGAGGCTCTTGGACTGGGCTGCAAATGTCTAAGAGTACTTCAGAGAGTGATGTCAGGGATCTAGTATAGCATATGTAGGTGTGTATATATATATATATATGTGCTTTCTCTTTTGGAGTCAGACTAGTGCTGTTGCTGAAGTATAGCACCACATGCAAAAGGCAGGTCTTGACAAACTGTGCTCATTTGGTGTTTTCATAGAGCTGGCAGTGTGTCTCTCCCTTGTTTGGGCTTCAGTTCTAACCTCTGAAAAGCGTGTTCTGCTTACCTTCACATTCAGGTGGATACACCAAACTTGCTTGTGCTATTAGGCCTGGACTCCATAGGGTCTGGTTTAGTTTCCTGTCCAAAGGATTGAAATTTTATAATGGGAAGTTTTCAGCATTTAAAAAAAATGCTATCCTTAGTACCGTTCCTTTCAGGTTTTCAGGTGCTCTGAGAGAGAAGGTAGTGCTGAGCACAAACTGATTGTTGAGATGTCAGCTGAACCAAACAGGAATACAGTAATTTGTGTGTCATGAGGTCTTTCCCTAGCTTTTGATCATGAAGAAACAGGCCTTTATCTGGGATTTCCCAAAGGAGATGCGTGTCATGGACCTAAGAAATTTCATGTCAGTCAAGGAGTTGCTTGTAAATGTCACCCCTTAGATAGCCCGGCTCAAATGAGCCAGGGAACATGCTCATCCCCCTTCTCCCTTCCGTTACTACAGGTCAATAAAATGATGAATAGTATTTGTGAAGAAGCTGCAGAGTGATAGGTTTTCCCCCAGAAACAGTGGTTCTGGCTATATTGGCTTTGCTGAAGTATCCTGTCAGATGGAAACGTGTGAATCCAAACCAGGACCTTCAGTTATTCTGTTGCTGGAGCTCAGCTGAGGAAACATTTGCACATCCCTCTGCAGCAGGGCATTCTTGGCTTCCTCTGCGCTATTGTGCAAGGGTTTGGTGTACTTGCCTCCAGCGGTAACTGCATTTCAGTGGTAAATGAAATGACTCAAATTCTAGGGACTGGGATGTATGTGGGTAATACTCTATCCTATAAAATTACGCATGCTCTTCCCTGGGGTATGGGAAATGGGAGTTGTTTATTTGCACATTTTTTAATTGGAAGAAAGACTTGGAGAAAGTATATTCAAACCAAAGGAATAAGGGAAACTCCCTTTGTGGTATCTGTGGTCAATGATGGAAAATTGAGTTTAGGAGATTTTTTACTGTATTCCATGTAAGGGCTGCAGTCTTGATCAAGAGAGTTGACTTCTTCTGTAAGACTAATAATAACAATAAAGATTTCCTCTAGCCCTCAGTAAATTCAACAGGGAGAGAAAACACTCTAGACACACACAGGTTGCTCCTAACATTTGGAAGCAAACCCAAAGGAGGTGTCTGTTTCTGAGCCGTTCAGGACTTCTAACCTTCAGCAATGGCAGATCAAAGACCATGAGGGAAACAGACTGCAGGTGCCAGTCACGGCAGGTTTCATCTTGTCACAGCACTCCAGGAAGAGGCATTTGCTAATGTCTGTTAATCTCATGGCATGCCAAGGGAGAAAGACGGAAAAAAATTGCCATAAATTCTTCCCTTTTTCCCAAGCAGCCCACACCCAGGCTCAGGGTGGCTGCACAAAGGCTTGCTGGCTGCCCTGAGAAGGGAGAGCAGTGCAGGAGCCCATGCCCACCCCAGGGTGGCAGGGTGGATCTGGGGCCACCCTGCAGGGTGCTGGCTCTGTCAGGGAATGGGGGATGAAGCAGCTGCAGAAGCAACACAGCACAGTAGGTGCATCCTCACGGCAAAGGCAAAAGCAGTGGTAGCTGAGACTATGAAAGCAAAGGACTCCTAAAGAAAGCCCAAAGGCTATCTTGGCCCCTGTCCTCTCCCATAGAAACATTCTCACCATACAGTCAAGGAGGAAGCATAAAACACTGTGCAGCACCATGGGGAAGAAGAGGCTGCAGTGGAGGTAACAGGGCACTTTAGCAGATGCAGGGAGAAGGCAGGATTAGGCACAGCTTGGGGCGCTGTAGATGATGGCTTTGGCCAAAAGCCAGGTTTGCCCCCGTCTTTCTTTTGAGGTGTAAATGGCATGCAAGCAGTCTCCTCTCAGTGGCTTCCCTATGAAGTTAAATAACCTGATCCCCCAGTTATTATCCCCCTGCTCTCCTCCCCTTCCCCCTGACTGACTTTGATTATTGTAACTTTACATGCGCTTTTAATTTGCGTGCAGGCAAGTACAAAGGCACAACCGGATATACCTGTTATTTGCCAATGACCTGAAAGAATATAGTTTATGTTAAGCCTTGGGTTATGGTAAGGTTTGCACGCGATTCCTCAATATACATGCTGCAGGCAACTGATGGATGGAGGTGATGGAGGGTGGAGGAAAGTTTTAAAGTGACAGAACCTGGTTTGATTCCTAATTAATTTACCAGCTATGAAAAGGCCTATATTGCAATTCTGTGTAGAGCCCAAGTCTAGCCCTCTCTGCAGGCAAGGAATGTATGATCACGTTATCTGGGCTGTAGTTTGTTCATAGCAGCTCCATGAGATCAGATTCAAACTGATCTCATGAAAGTTTTATGGAAATGAGGCAAAAAAGACAAGTAGGGCATTTACTCCTCCCTGTTTGTACATACTCCGGCATGGCAGGGAGAGGATTGAGGGTGGATGGACCAGGAAGCTAGAAATGAGATAACGATTCATGGCAATGGAGTCAGTGGTGAGTGTGCAGGGATGCAGCACTAATGAGGCATGGGGGCCTGCAAGGGAGACGCGGTCCACATTTTCTTGCACGGGTCTCAGCCCCCCACACTGCTTGAAGAGCTTTCATTTCAGCTAGCCTTCCTTAGCAAGAGTTAAAGAATATCCACCACTCATGGATTGCCTCTTGCAGGAGAGGAAAAGGGAATAGTTAGTCTAATAGTTACAGCAGAAGACCGCAAGGAGATGTGGGGTCCTGTGCTGAGCCTGCACACTGACTTGCTCACCCTTAAAAGTAACCACAGAGAAAGCCTAGTAACATTTTTTTTAAATTTCATTTCAGTGATTGCACATCAGATTAGCTGGGTCTTCAAGCAGAAAGGAAGTGTTTTTATCTGCCAGGCAAGTAAACAAACCTTGAGGTCTGAAACTTGCGTGGTTTCATTTCTGGTATGTGTCTTAACCCAGTGTTAAAGGCTGCACCAAAGGAATTAATTAGACATTTCGTTTGAAGGTTCAGGAAAGGGAAAGGATCCCGTTCACTCCCAGCACCACCTCTTATCTCCAGGGAAGTGAGAACTACGTGTGTTATATGCAGTTTTGTGGGACTTATGGGACAGACTTTGCTACTCGCACTTCCCTCAGAGACGAGGGACGTGGGATGAGGTACAGAGAGTCAAGTGAACTCTTACAAATGAGGCCATCATAAAATGATTGTTAAAATAACAGAAGACAAGATGGACCTATTGTTACAAGAGTGCTGTGTAAGTTTATGTTTCTGGACATAAGAACATTTAATCTTTTCTGTGCCTCAGCTTCCCCGTAAAATTGGGAGCGATAATAGTATGTAGATCCACCTAGTATCCATTCTCTAGCTTGTTAAGATAGACCTTGTACAGCCAGCGTCCAGGAAAATGATGTCTAAATTTGCAGGATAGCGATTGAGGGGCTGAGTTTTTACTCCTGTTTTTAAGTGAAATAAACTAACATTGCCTTCCATTTTCACAGGCCAACAGTACAGGCAGGCAACCATGGTCTGCTTGTGAAAGGCATTTATCCAAAGCAGCCTTGAAAATAAATCCATTTGCATTTCTCCTCTCTGCTCTACTATTTCTTGCTTCCTGTTTGCATCCCTCAAACTTATCTGCCCTTTTGCGGAATTGATTTTAAAAACTCTTCCTTATTAGTTTACTGTTTACCATTATGTTTTTCAGTTCTAAGCATCTAAAATACATAACACTTTTGCATATCTTCATTGTTATTCTTCCACATTTGTCTTGATACTTTGGCTGAGTGTAGAAAGCTGACATCTAATAGCAGTTTCTCGGAGGTCATGAGCTCTTAAACACACAGTTGGTCTTTCTGTGGTCAGTATTTTTCTGAAAGCTAAAATACATGTACAGACTTGTTCTGATGAAGAAAGGTTTCAATTTTATTAAAAAAAATAAAATAAATCCAATATAGAAGTCCACACTGATTTTTAAATAAGTTTAGCAAAATTATTTAATGTTCCTGCAAGTACTAAAGCAGAGAACAAACCCTTAAAATGTTGTGCACTCAAAAACCTGAAAGGGTGTAAAACTGCTCCAGCCCTGGAATAAAACGTTCACAACAGCAAACCCTGTTGTGACAGGGTTAAACAGCCAGGAACGGGTTACAAGCTGCCTGCTTATCTCTTGATTCAGCAGGGGTTTAGATGAAGATGTGTGCCCTTTTTCTGGCATGGAAAGCCTGGGAGCCCCTGCAGCTGGCTTTGAATGAGGGAAAAGCTTTGTCTTGTGTTACTTTATGAATTTGATGTTTAGATAATAAACTGTATCCCAGAGCGAAAGCTGAAGATGACTTGGGTATTTCTGTGCCTTTCCCTTTCCCCTGGGCAAGAAAGCCCACCAGCATACAGGCTGTGAAAGAGCGTGTGACAAGCATTGTAAAATATTTTCCTTTTCATTTATAAAAGTAATCCTGGGTGACCTTATTAAAAAAAGAAGTGTGAGAAGGCAGGTATGAAGAAGCTGTAAAGAAGCAGCAGGCCCATGTTTCACTTACACATGCAAGAGGAAGTCCTACTAAAGATAATGGGTTTTTTTGATGAAAGTGGAGTGGAGATTGGTTCATGAGTTCTATCTAATGCTCAGCATTTGCAATGCTCACGTCAAAAAGCAGTGGCTGCTGGAGCATGAGGTATGTCTTCTGTCTGCTGAAGATTTTGAATTCCCAGATAGGAAACGACATTAGATCAAGAGGACAAACCAACTACTGTGGCCTTCAGCTGGATAAGGATCCCAGAAATGGATGCCGAGTCTGAAGCAGTGCAGGTGTAAAATACGGTAGCAGTAACAAGCTGCTTCAGTGTTATTTACTATTGCTGTTTCTTTAGTGGGCAGAGCTCTGCCTGCACGGCACTCACTGCTGTTGAAGTAGAATGGGAAGTCACTTCCCAAAACAGTGCGTAGTCCAGGTGTGAGAGAGGAGGGAGATACAGGTAGTCTTGGTAGCTGTGATTAAGCAATGGTTTCAGCACACAAACAGCTTCACTGTTTATAGCGCCTGTGGAAAAAGTGATGGTGTCAGTCTCACGTTAAGCATTTTTGCACGGCAGATTTCTTTAAATGCTGAGAAAAGTTTTGAAAAATGTCAATACACTCAACATTTGCTAAATTATCCCCTTGACCTAAGCATCCTGCTTTTTCTTAAGTTATTTCAATCAGGGGAAATGATGGGCCATTTGATGCAAGTCAGTGTTTCCACACTGATTCAGATTTGAGAGGAAGGCTTCAGCAGGCTGCAGGTACAGGGAACACGCATAGTATCCCAGGGGATTTGGGTACACTGCGGGGAAGACTGTACACCAACAAGGTGAAGTAATAGAAGTGCAGAGGACTAGACACAAATAAGATTGGTTCATGGCATTTATCTAATAGTATTTTCAAGGCTCATATGCCTAAGCAGCAGCCTTGCCCATGAAGGCAGCCGCTGCACAAACATCAGGGAGGCTGGTGTCGTGAGAGCTCACAAATTAAACAGAAAGTGTGGGGATGTTGCAAAAGGCAGATATCAGTCTGCAATGGATAAGAAGCAGAATAATATGTAAGACATGAGTGGTGAGTGTGAGTTTCCTCCTGTCCTGATGAAGTCACAGCAGGGGAACTCTGTTGAATTCAAGTACTGTATTCACAGAATCACAGAATAACCTTGGTTGGAAGAGACCTCTAAGATCATCAAATCCAACCGTTAGCCTAACACTGCCAATTCCCCACTAAACCATGTCCCTTAGCACCTCATCTACATGTTTCTTAAATACCTTAAATTCAAGAGATGTGTGGACAGTCTGGAGGGACATAAGGTCAGAGCAGCTAGAACTACAGCAAAGTTTAAGAGGTGGAAAGTCTTTGGCTTGCTTAGGCTAATAAGGACTTCAGTATTTAGGTGGATGTCTTAAAAAGTAATGAGGATTGAGGCTTTTTTCTAGCTCTAATGGATATATGGTCAAAACTTACACAAGGTTTAAACACTAGAAAAAACTTTGCACCAAGACAACAAAGCCCTGGAAAAGGCTACTCACTGGAGGTTTGGGCAAGCCAGACAAGTGTTTCTCTGCCATCATGGGCACGTACATGGTTTTACTTTGTTTTGATGGAGGTGAGTGAGTTTGACTGTGGCCTGTTTCAGGATTGCTGTGGCCTGAGATAGTTTTGCAGAGCAGGGATGATGGTGGCCCTGGTATGCTTTTATGCACTTTAATGCAGTTTTACCAAGCACTGCAGGTGGAAGGCAGCCAGGGAGCTGCCTGCTCTGTGCAAGCCCATACACCTCTTCTCTTGCATGGGTCTGAAGTTTATTCTTCTTAGTCCTGGTAATGTCACTCATATCTGAGTGCTTTTTCAATCCTGTTAGTTGACAGTCTTGTTAGATTATTTTACTGTTGTTTTTAAGGTGCACAATGATGAGCATTCCTCCTTTCTGGTAACAATAACTACAACCCCCTTCCTTTAACTCTCCTTTAAGCTCTTCTTTCTTGGAAGCCAAAGAAGTGGTGCAGCACTCACACACCTCTCTGACCAGTCATCTCCCAGCATGCTGAGCTGTAGGATCTGTAGGTCCTAATGCCACCCCAGTGCACTACCAGATCATCTGGCAGGACAAAGAAAGTCTGACAGTTTTTGTGCTTTATGCCAGATGTATAGATATGATACCTGTAAGAGCAGTATGAAAAAATTACTGTCTAGTCTGGCATAAACTCTGCATAGGTGACCGTATCTCATCAGTATTCTGGACTAATCTGAACAGACAGTGTGAGCTTGTAGCAGTTTTACATAGTCCAGATGTTTTAGATCTATATTCCAAGTGTACTTGTCTTGTGGAGTTGTATTATCAAGTTGTAGCCTGATTTGTTCTGTATGGTGCATAATTCTTACTCTGCCATCAAGGTCAGATGAAATTATGATTTCAGCAGGTAAGTACATGGATTCTGTTTCCTTAGCCTGCATCGGGCATTTTAAAATAAGTTGTTTACTGTTGTTTTAATGTACCGCTCCTTGACATAACTTGCTCTACAGCATTGTTTTTACATATTATAGGATAAATTTTGAGTGGGCTCTTCACTATTTCCTCTTGATTTAAGATCTAGGTAACTGTCCAGATTATGCAGCAAAACAGTTTGCAATCTGGAATAAGTATCTCTGTCAATCAATTGTACTAAGATATGGAGGAACAATTTAAGTGCAAGTAGTTACTTACCTCTAATTTCCAGCCAACATCTGAAATAGATCACCTGGGGATGTAGATGCATTTGCATAAATGTACACAGATCATAGTGATAATAATGCAAATAACATTTTTTGGTGAAGTAATCACAGACCCTTTTGCAGTCACTCGCAAGTATAGCAGTACGGCACACTGTGAGGTGGGTAATTATTAAAATTCCATTTTAGAGAGGAAAACACTAAACCAACATGATTAGGGAGTTTCCAGAGGCCATCCTTGACATCTTTTACTTGCTTAGCAATAAAATAAAATTTAATTACTTCTATTCCTGTACCTTATCTACAGACTCATTTTCCTTTTTTATACTTTTGCTTGGCATTACTTGTTATACCTAATATCTTTTTACATTCAAGCAGACCCTTGCTAAGTGTTCCCACTGATAGTTAACTTTGACAGATATTTTCCGTCTGACTAAGAAAATGTAACAGAAAAATGGAGCATCTTCTATATCAGCAGAAAGAAATACATGCACCCATTTGTTTGTTTTGACAGGCTAGACCTGTATTAAAACCAGCTAGGCACCACACTTGCTTCCATCATAATGTGATGAAGCTGACTGATGACACTGGCTCACCCTACTTGAAACATTTTCCTGGCACCTCTTATAAACATTTTTGGGAAACACGGCAACAAAACAAAGGTTTAAAACAACAAATGTGGTAGAAGAATGCTCGTGGCAAAAAATAGTCAACTCTGCATGCGGTCAGGGAATGCGTCTTTTAATCACCTGGGACAAATGACTCCAACTCCACTGTGGATGTGATTATGCCCTGACTCATGGGAGCAGAAACACATCCAGGCTCTCATGCAGAGACCTGGAGCCACAGCCTTGGCTGCAGATGCACCACTCTCAGTACCAGCAACATACGTGAGCATACAGAGGACACAGAGATCCCCACTGTGACCCCTTGCTTCTTGGCTTCATGTCCCCATGCACAAAGTGGAGCAGCCTAGGAGGACAAGTGGCTGAAAAATTGCAGAGGGGGAGTACAGAGCTGGAGGCATGGAGGACTGAGGAGGGTCTCCAGGGATAACACAGCCCACCCTGCTGCTGCCAAGCCTGCATCAAATATGATCAGGGACCCAGAGAATAGGTTCTTCTGTCTGCAGCCTGTTATATATTTGAAGTCTGATGTGGTGTCTCCCCTTAGGCTTCTCTAGATGGAGCCCCTCAGTCTCCTTATAGATTATAGCTCCTAGATATATGGTGATTCTTGGTTGGTTTTTTTTCCAGGCATGTTCCTGTTGCTCTATGTTATTCTTAAAGCCAGAGCTTAAAACTGGACAGAGTATCCAAAAGAGCACAAGTGAGCAGAACAAGAAGATTTTTTCTTTTTTTCAAGACAGATCTTGTGCCAGGCAGCCCCAGGATTGTTCTTTGTTTTCTCTGCTCGTAGCTGATGTAGAGGACTCATTTAATTACTGCACCCAATTACCAAACACTTTCCCTATTTGCCACATGAAATGCGGGATTGCTATGGGACTTGGTGGAAGTTACAAGGCATATTCTGTATCCCAGGCTAAACTTCTGTGTTGACAGTAGACCAGTTTTTCCATGGTATATGTGGCCAGTTCCTTTATTTTCACTAAAACTGTTTCCTGTGACAAAGCCCATGTATTCTAGCACAAGAGGCATATACTGCAATGAGAATAGCAGCTTGAAAAGATTGCGGGTGAGAATGAAGACAAGAATCATTAGTAAAGAACGTTACGCTAAAAAAAACCCCACAACTAAACCACAAAAAAACTTGGCTATGCCGTGGAAAGCCGCAATGATTAAAAAGTGAGACGTGTCATTTTTTCTTCTAGCTACATGCAGCATGTGTTTCCCGTGTCTCATATTACAAGCAACTGAGGGTTTATGGTAATACCACCAAGGAAGTATGATATCATCTCCCCCACAGGTGGCAAGTGAGTTTCCCAAGGTGTGTTTACACGGTGCGTTTCAGAGCACTAGCACACACACAAGATGCCTAAGCAATATCTATAATTACAGAGAGTTTGAGGAATAAACACTGTCTAGCCAGGTATGAGTTGTAAAACACCTAATGGCAAAATAAGTGATGTCATTCATCTTATCTTGATAAATACTTGTTAGGGCACGAATTTGACTGAAGTTAAATGAAGCTGATAACGTGGTTTATAAATGCACAGCACATAGATCTTATGTAATAAGACTAGTCATTAATAAGATAAATAGTCTGATAGCGCAGAAGCAAATTTGCTTATATTTAGACATTTCTAAGTCTGTACTTCAGGATGCTGCTCTGTTTTTACCTAGGTTGTAAACCACAAACATAATAAATGGTACAAAATTACTAGAGGAAAAGTGACAAAAATGAGCGTCAATCACATGGCCAGCTTGAAACTTTTATTTTCCTTTTGGGTCATCAGAGGGCTGGATAACCAAAGATTGTTAATATTATTGAAGTATTAGCTGCCGTTTATGTTCTTTGTAGGCTTCATCACAAGCTCATCCTTTAAGAGGCACAATTCAGCCACGAGGTACAAATCCATAGGGATTCATTAGTTCATTAGTTTCACCACTCACACCTCTCCGTGTAGGACTAATGAAAGCGTACACAGTGAGTGGTTTACAACTCTTCACTGGGAGTAAGGCAGCGCTTTTGTGAGTTCTAAAGTTTTGAATCTTATGACAGACCTTATCGGAGCATGTTTCTCCTGTCTTCCACATCAGTCTCTTGATAAATTAGTTTTCTAGTTAGTTTATGCATTACGGAGCCCCACAGGACTTAACACTGCACCTACTTTTTATGCGTATATGTTGTTTCTCAGTCCGGCTTTCTACTAAAGAGCTACAAGGCATTACTTCAGCATTCTTCAGCACTCCTTCTTTCCTTATCTGCCATGTTCTTCTCTTTCATGCTGTGCTGGAAAGTGAGCATTAATAGCACACAAGTTTTTGATCAAAACCCAATATTGAGCAGAGCCGAAGTGATATTTTGCCAATTTTATTGTTTATGTGACAGCCTTTTCAGCTTCTATTTATAATCTCTTTTTAATCTATAAAACTGTAACATTACTGATATTTCTTTTCCTTCTTCTCATCTCCAAGGAGAAGTCTTTGACTGTCGGTCAGTCTGTAGACATGGCTTTTCCCATCAGGAGCATCAGGCCCAATTGGATCCCCAGAGGGCTGAGGATGGCATCTGTCCTGTGTCTCCATCCTCTCCCAGTGCTGTGCGTGGCTGGAGAGAGCTGCTGGAGCACCAGTGCCAGGAGGGACTGGCCTGGGGATGGACAGGGCACATAGGGGCTATGTGTCTGCCTTGGCATGCTGGTAAAAGTTGGTATTGCATAAGACTTGGGCAGTGAGTGCACCTTGCAGCAGTGCAGGGGCAGGCTGCTTTCTAGGATCATTTGAGCCTTTTCTGAGCTATTTATTCTGCATATTTTGGATATCGTGAATATGCATACTCAGGACTTGGTCCACTGGCTTGAGTTTCCAAAGCAGGTGGTTTATCCGAAGCCTATTGCAGACAACCCCGTCCTTTTTCCTAGTGGCCTCAAAAGAGTCAACAAACTCACCTACAGCTATTGGAGAGAGATTTTCTGCCTGAACCCCTGCTCTCTGGCTTTTTGACCACTAACTGTGGTAAAGTCAGTAGGGATCCAGATGTAGATACATTCAACTCATCTGCATTTTTTTAATGACAAAACCATCTCTTTCTGCCCATACTCCTTTTATTACAACTTCAGAAGTAGCTGATTTTTTTCTAGTTTCAGATGAAGCTTTTGGGTTTTGCATTATGGAACAATATGTGAGACCTCCTCAAGTCACCAATGTTGCTCAAAGGAATGAAGTGGCTCTGGGAGGAAAGTTAAAATAGCCTGAGCTGTGGAGAATCCAAGTATTTTCGTTTTTGTAATTTGTGGCTCTTTAAAAATTATGTGCATTGCAGAACAAGACATTTGAGTCCACTTTCCTGCTAAAGTTTTTGAGTGAGGACTCTCGCTTGCAGTAAGTTTTATACAATGTAGTACAACACATTCATGGCAGTTTTCAGTTCTTCAGTAATTTCATATCTGTAATGTGGGAAATCAGATTTTGCTGTGAAAAGTATTCAGCAAAGAATGACATTTGAAATCTGAGTCTCTGCTTTTGTGAGAACAAAGCTTGTATTCTCCTTAGCCCAGCACTGCAGTGTAATAACTATTTCTTTTAGGAAACACATTTCTTAGATGGATTTGAAATGGTAACGTTGAAACCTAACAATACCTAAAGAAATGTGTTTGAAAGATAATGATTTGCACAACTTGGCAACACTTGCTGTCAGCGACGCTTTAGAAGAGTAGTGAAGTTTCTAACTTGAAAGGAAAGAAGGCAGCATTGGATTTAGAAGTGTCTTAAGGTGACTAAATGAATTACTCGTGTTTCATCCACTGACATCTTAGGTGGGAGCTGCTTTTGTTAGAGACTGACAGCACAGAGACAGTCACCCAGGAAAGCACCTGGTAGTCTAATTTACTCATTGCCTTCCTTAACCTGAGAACCAAGAAGTCTACAAGAAAATGATTTTTTAATGATGCCTCAGGCTAATGCATGAAAAAAACCCTTGCTTTCTCTGGAACATGCTTAGTCCAGCAGTTTGATCTTTGTGTCTTTAGATATGCCAGGGGAGGTTTAGTTTAGATATAAGGAAAAATTTCTTCACTGAAAGGGTTGTCAGGCACTGGCACAGGCTGCCCAGGGCAGTCCCCATCCCTGGAGGGATTTAAGAGACATGTAGATGAGGTGCTGAGGGACATGGTGTAGTGGTGAATTGCCAGTGCTGGGTTAATGGTTGGACTTGGTGATCTTAGAGGTCTCTTCCAACCAATGCTATTCAATGATTCCCTTTCTGATTGCAAAGCTAGCAAAGTTTTCCCAGTTTCCCCTCCTTGTACATGAAGAGAAGAAAGAGCCTGTTCCTGCCACCTCCAATGAATCCAAACTTCCACAAGAGTGAACAGATTGGAGTTTTTTCATTTGGGAGAGCATAAGCAAAAGAGAACGTGTAAAATCAGACAACATAGTAAAGTGTTCAGAGCAGTTAGATTTGTTGCTTTTATTACCTTTCTCACAAAACAGGAGCAAGGGGACAGTTAGAGATGAAATATGAGCAAATTCCAAATAGATCAAAGGAAATAAATTTTCTGTAATGTACAGCTGGATCTTGAAACTCATTGCCAAAAAATAGCAACGAGGCGCAAGAGTCAGCGAGACTGGGAAGAGGACTGGTTACTTCTGTGAGTAGTGGTAATGTTCAGAGGCACTTTGAAAATGATCAAAAACAGGTTTAGAAGGGATGTAAAACCTGAGATAGTTGTGAAATCTGCAGAAATCAACCCTCTCAGCATTGGTCTTACACCTTCAGTGTTCTTCATCTTTTGATCTTTTAAGTCTGTAGGTAAACATACCTGTCAAACCTCATTGGTGTTAAGCAACATATTAATTTGCTTGTGTATCAAGAGTGTGCCTAGCTGCTATGGGGTGCTGTAGTTTAATGGATGACACTTTATCAGTGTCTAGTCTGTTATTTTCCCAATCTTTGGTTTTCAGTGTCATCTCCTAGGGAGAAGAATTCAGCCTCTCCTTTTTCTTCAAGATTTTAGACAGGTGGGAGAGCCTGTTTCCCTTTTGGAAATGTTTGAGGAATTTATTTGAGCAAGTCCTGAATACTTGTAACATCAAGTAAGTTATAAACAGAGTAGAATTTTTGTGGCTGGTTATTACTGGTATGTATGCTAGATGGTCACCTCCAGATCTAAGTGTTCCTGCTCCAAAAAAGGAGGATTTTGGTGCTTGCTGGATCATTGCAGAAGAGAACATTTATTGATATGTTATTTTGTTCCTGTAAAGATGTCAGCCTGCGAGATTCTCCCTCCCTATTTTTCTCCCTCTGGGCAATTGCATGGTCACTGCTTGCTCCTTCCCTCCAATTTTTGTCTGCTTAGGGCATGCCCCTCTTGAATGCAGGGGTTGTGTCATGAGATTAAGAAGGAATCTACAGGTAAGAAAAGGTGAAGTTCTTGTTGTAGGAGAGGAAGGACCTGGTTGTGGTTCCCATACTCCTCTGGGAAGACCAGAGTGAAGAGCCAAGAGATGTAGACCCACAGCTGTCATCTGTCACCCACATTGTGAAATCTAGACCCACAAGCCAGAAAATAAGATCAATGCTTGCTTTGTCACATGGGAAAAAATACTTAGTAAACCATAGTGAGGCATTTCAGGCTATCTTCTTCATTCTTAAGCTGTTTTATTTCCTTCTAACGCTAGCCATCAAACAAAATATTTGAAGCTTTTAAGAAGCACAGTTACTTTTTGCTTTGTGAGTAAGAAAATAACTTACTCAACTGTAGGTGTCTTTGAGAACTGTTTTTTGATTCAATGGAAAAGTGATGACAGGTGTTGTCACGCAGAAATTAATTCTTTCAGCGTAACTGTCCGGGCTCTTGAATGATTTATTCTGTGTAAAGTATTTGGCAAAAATGAAATCTACTTAATCTGTTTAAACAACAAGCGAAAATTATTAAACCGAACTTTCCACACCGCCTGCCTGGGCGATGCGGGTTGGAAAGCAGCAGCCTCACCACTACAGTGAGCGGTGCAGAGGCTATTAAACTGATACCGGACAAGATCTCGTAATGGGGGATTTTCTCAGTGAGAAGAATGCCAGTGCTTGTTTTAGGCCAGCACCAAAACCATTGTTCTCATTCTTGTTGTTGTTGGGTTTTGCTGCATTAGAACAGATTACAGCCTGAAAAACAAAGGTCTTCATTCTCCATATCCATTACTTTGTTCTCATGAGAAGAAACCCGTGTCTGCCTGTTATAATAAACTGATGTACCAGATTATGGTGAAGTTAATCAGAACTGACAGTATAATAGGAGCGATTGCATCTTAAGTTGCAATAAATTTGTTTGTTTATAGGTGGGATTTTGCAACAAAGAAAGTGTCTTATAAATCAAAGAGAAGTCTCACCAAACTTACCTTACTGAGGAGTAAAATAACGTCTAATAACCAGAAAACAGCTGTTCTGAGAAAGCCATTTATCTTAATTCTTTTGAAATAGTTGGTACGTGAGCATTTTGTTTATTTCAGCCAATGCAGCATTGCCATTGTTTAATACAGTCCCACAGTCCCATAACATTTATCCTACATCCTGATGACATGTGGATGCCAGTTTCTTCCCTTCCCTTTTGCTTTTAGTAAGTTTCAGTTTTTCTGGTTGCAGCAAAAGCCTGGAGTATCAAACCAGGAGACAAATGCATTTTCTAAATTCTACTATGCATATAAAATATAAAATTCAAATAATTGTTGTGATTCGGGTCCAACTCATGGCTTTTTCATTCTTGGGTTGGCAGTTTTGTTACTATTTATCAGTCCCGCTGAGATAGATTCCATCAGGACTGCTGTCCTGTCTCCATATGTCCCAGTCTTGATCTCTAATTTGCAACTTGATCATAGGAATGATACAGCAGTTATTATCACCTAGTCACTGTTACTGTGCCAACCACCTTTGCACTCTTCTTAGCAAGGCATTTGGGATATGAGCAGATTTGGAGATATATTTAGAAAATGCTACCAAGAATTTTCATATCAGTTTATTTGCTACTTCCAGAAAATTCATCTTTTGCTATTTGATGGATGCACTGTGAGTACAGACTTCCCTCACAGCTGTGTTTTGCCCTCCTCTAAATCTACTGATATTGATGAATGAATATTTTAAATAATTTAACAACTAAAAATCGTTAATGTGTACAGCAGAAAGCAGTGCTTTTCTCCCTGATGGGTTAAGAAATATGGAACTGTATTAATACTACATGTTACAGCATTCTCCTTTCAGTCTAATAGGCTATAGATCAGTAATTTGCAAGTTGATCAGAGGAAAGTTATCTCCTGCCTGCCACTACTGTACCAGTTGCCTTGGCTAACCACATTACCAGAAGATAGAGGATTTTGCATTTTGATAATGTGCAATACACAGAAGGCAGCGTGGCAGAGCTGAGAAATGCTGCTGACATAGTGCAACAATTTATAAAATGTAAGAATTGAGAAAGGGAAGGACCTTTTTGATTTTGTACACCAAAAAAGCCCAAATGTTTCATTTAAAGCCTGTAAAAACCTGAAAATAATGTTCATTCTTGGATCTGGTTGCTTGCCTTCACTGCTTCTACAGGTAGTCTGCTCCGGAGTGCTCTGCTTCTGATAGTTAGCTTGGCTGGATCTTCTGCCACATTGCTCGCCCCCAGGTATTAAATAGCAGCAACACCATACCTCAATTTTTCTTTTGTCAGGATAATTTCCTTCCGTTTTCTCTTGCATAATGCGTTCCCTTTCTCTTACCATCTTGGTGGCCCTTCTCTGCCTGTCTCAGACTGAATTCATCTTTCCTGAACACACAGACAGCAAAAACTTTATACACCATTGTAACTGAGATTTTACTCATCTGTGACAATAGCATTAGTATTGCTGTTGCTGGAAACATCCCTGTTTTTTCTCGGCAGGTAATAATGAGAAATACCTCATCATGCTCAGCATAATACAGTGTAGTTGGCGGGACCCAGGGGATCCAGCATAATATGTGCCTGTTTCACAGGATACACTGTCATCGCCTCTAAGTATCACTAGCAATAACTCAGCTGGTCTTTTTTTAATGAATTTTAATTTGATGGTTAAGATTTGTAGTTAAGGACTGGATAAGCCCTATGCCAGCAGGCTCAGTAGCTGCCAGGCCAGACAGATCAGGATAAGGCGTAGGCTGTATCTCTCTGACAATTGGCAGCAAGGTTTCCTTTGGAAGCTCCTTCTCAAGCTTACCCCAGGTTAGCACATTACATTTTTATTGTTGTGATGTTTTGTGCTTATTAAAAATCTCCGTTGGAGGGAGCCTGTTAAAACCTGCCAGCAGCTCCTTTCCTTTGGCAGCTTGAGCCTGGGGTGCTCTCGGCTTGCTGCTCTGTGCCTTTGTAGTGCATGCAGCCTGTCCTGGCTTTGATGCAATTCTGCCATGAAAGTGACACTTTTAAAAATACTTTAAAATAATTTTTAAAATTCTAAATACCTGCATTAAAAGCAGAGTTTTGGATAAAAAGCCTGCTAGCAGCAAGGTTTCGATGGTCTTCAGGAACACGGCTCGCTGTTGAGTATCACTGGATATGGCTTGTGTCCTGTCTGCACCTCAAGGGGAAGCTGCAGCCCCTGACTCCTGTAAAATGTCTCTCCCTCCTCCTCCGAGGACTCTTTCAGATGAAGTGACTTGGTTTTGCTGACATTTGTTGAGCTCACGGGGGCTGAAAGGGACAGGAAGGCTCTCACAAGCCAGGCGGTGGCAGCCCAGAGAAGGGAGGGCAAGGACATCTTGCTCCCATGCTGCTGCATCACTCCAGGATGTCTGTCCACAGCTAAATGTTGTTTCTTGCCACATGCCAATGCTGTTGGGATTCTCACGTCCATATTCATTCAGAGCCTGTCTTCTTTTCCTTGAAAGTGTGAGGTTTGAAATTAAACATCATGTTCTCTATAAATAATCTTAATTGACAGCAAGCTGTCAAGATTGTGGTCTTCTGCATACAAATTAAAACCTGCTGTAGTGAACTTGAGACAGTCCTGAAACAGGTTCACTGTTGCAGAGGGAATTTCACTTTGTGTCACTTCACATGAATTAGTTTAAAACTGGCTCAGAAGAGTGCTGCCTTTTTTCAGGGCAGGCCTCTCTTGGTCTTTCTGTAAGGGTAGTTGTTCCACAGCCAACACTGAATCCATGTTCTCCATCCTACAGGATGTTTGGCCATAGCATTAATAAGAATCATTTAACTGTGCTTGCAACAAAAAACTCTGAAGAGCATGTTCTATCATTAGCTGCCTCCAGGGTCCATCCACACTCTTACCTCCCCAATTATATCAAACTTATCTGTTGGCTGTGGAAGCTTAATTATGTACCTTACCGTAGGCACTTACATGTATCCTTTGTGTTGGTGTTTCATCCCACTGACTCCAGTGTGATCGCTTCTGCACATGCATTCATCTGTACAGAAATATTTGCAGAAGTAGAGTCTAACCCACATGTAGCCTCGTTTGTTTTTTTTTTCTTTTGCCTGCATCATCATCAGCGAACCTTACAGTAAAGTCACCACAGCAATTTCAACTACAGCAGAAATGGAATCACCTTAATAAAGTCAGTGCAGTTAGTGCTGGATGAAATGTTTAGAAAGTGGGATATCTGCTGCATGGGAGTGGGAAGGACTGGGGGATTTGAACAGCTAAGAAAGATAATGAGAGAGCTACAGTTCCATTTATTTCACAAATGTTTTACTCTTAAGCACAACTTTATTCAATTTTATTTAATGTAACAGAAAGATGCCAAGTTATCATTTGAATCTGTAGGAATGTGGGATAATGCTAGAAGCTGTTGGCAACTCTTGAAGTTCCTCCAAATGAGACTTTAAGTTAATCTGGAAAGAGAATACTTACACAATACAAGTCTGTAAGTACTTTTTACATGAGAAGCTTGCACTGCCCTCATGGTGGTCAGTATGAAGGCAACCTGTCTCTGTCAGCACTTTGCAACTATGGTTTGTAAAGTGTTGGCAGATGTTTCATTATACCTGATTCAAAGTGCATTGAACCCCGCAGGAATCTTGCCAATGTTTTCAGTCACATTTATATTGTGCTCTTACACTATGGATGTTTTCCTATGCCAAGATCTTAATTAAAATAATATAGACTAAAGATACTACCAAATCCTGTAGAGCCAGCTTTACAAATAGGCTTTTGGAAGTGAAATACTAGTGAAGTGAGTTGAGGGAAAAGCCATGGCTCATGTTGGTTTAGAGGACAAACTTTCCTGACCCACCTCTCTGATGGTGAGTGGCGAGCAAGCCCACCCTGCCTGCAGAGGATCACTGCCCTCTCCCCATCCCACCAGTGAGCCCACCCTCCTCCGGCACAGCCCAGCACCCGCACACAGCTGCATGGGCAAAGGGTTTGGCACTTTGTCCCCAGGAACCACAGGCAGTGTTTTTGCTCTCATTAATCTAACTAAAATTGGAAGAGGTTGAAGCTCCTCGTGTCCTTTTCCTTCTTCTCACCAAAGCCTGTCTGCATGCGGTGGGGACAGTGTCTGCCTGGGCAGAGTAAGCACCCATGTGCACTTCTCGAGGCCCTTATTTTGGTTCATTTTAAATACCTGTTCTCAGTCTACTAAAGGTAAATGGAGGATACAGGCTGAAAGAGTGAAGCTTATATAGCTGCTTTTCTGCAGGCTACCTCTCTGTGAAGTTTTTTCCTGCTGTCTTCCCTTACAGAGAGTTTCTTTATAAATAGAGAGCAGGAAAAAAAGAAAACATCAGCACCTACTGATTAAGCATGAAGCACCTTTCCAGTTTAGAAAACGTGGAGTTATTGCAATACCAGCTCAGTCAGATATGGAGAGAAAAGTAAATATTTGGAAAAAGAGATCTAATTTTTAAAACCTCTCTCTCTATTTCAGTTGATTTCCCAAACAAAACCTTAAAATGATCCAACCAAAAACAATGCGAAAGAAAGTGTAAGAAATATTTATTATTAGTGAGATTGTATCTACTGGAGTTGGCCAAGTACTTACACAGGTTGCTGAAAGAAATCTGATGCTTAATTCTTTAAGACAATTTGCATGTTGCCAGAGGTGGTGTTCCACCTGCCTACAGGAAACTATCTGCAACTTTACATCTTAAAAAAAGAAGTTTTAAAATTTATATTAATCATCTCATTTACAAGCTACTGGTACTATACATGTTGCTGCAGATTAAATGACTCATTGGCTGGGTTTCAAATAGTAGAAAACAAGGCTCTGCTCCCACATCTTCCCTTTCTGTCACGCGGATTAGACTGCTATTTGCATTCTTTTTATCCCATCTGGAGCCCTCAGCAGAAGGAATTGTTTAGCCCTGGAAGATTAAGATTAAAATTGGTCTGATGACAATCTGAAGGAAATTTATCTTGTTTTCATGCTGGCATTTTAGCATGCACCAGGTTCCCATTAGGTCTGTGCAGGCAAACAAAGTTACTGTGTGGGTAGGTCAGCTAGCCAGAAATTATAGGTCATGGTTGTGCTACTGCCCTGTGCTATATTGCATAGACTTCCCAGCAGGGGGAAATCCTTTGCATTTCCTACAGGTATCACCGGGTAAGACCATATAACCACAGGAAGTTACTGAGGTTTTGAGTTTTTTGAGTTTTGATGTATCTTTGCAGAAGTCCTTTGGAAAGCATTGGCTGCTATTTGTATTTAGTTCTCATTGCCCAGGACTGGCTCTTTAACCTCTCTTCCTTACATCACTTTTTTTTTTTTTTTTAACCCAATAGTATATTTCACTTGCCTGTTCTGAATTGCATCAAGTTTTCATCAGGAAAACATAGCGTTTCACCCATGGTAACATTTCTTTCTGAGATAGGAAAGGGATTTTACTGTTGTTGAAATTTCCCTTTCAAATGTGCATAAGCTACTCCTATTTTATGGAACAGTGAAGGGAAGATTGTACTGACTCCATCTGAGCACACAAGTTGTAAAAGTGAAAACTAAAAGGAAAATACAGATAGATATCATTAAGCATGTGATGATTGTTGTGTTTAAATATCATATTTTATAAGATTTGTAAGGGAGTGCAAAAAGAATAAAGGGAGAAACCTAGAAGCCAGCCTGCCTGGAAGAGTAGGTCATTTATGCAGTTCCAAAGAAACCTCTGTGTGAAAGGGTGGTTATGGAAAGTACCAAGAGAAAAGCCATTGCTGATGTCTAGAGTAAACTGTAAATAGGCAAGGCAGAATAAAATGAGTATGTTAGGTAGACATCAAGAAGGAAATTAGAGAAATGGTTATCAAACCCACAGAACTAGTTACATCCAAACTCAAGGCTCTTCCTGGTGATGTGAATATGATCAGAGTGGTGCTTCCTAACAGACTTTTTTTCAGGTTTTATTAATTTTGTTGGGAATATATGGGAAGGCAGAGGAACCTGTGCAGGCAGTGGATAGCTGAGAAAATCTCAACTGGAGAGTTTCCCTCTCCTTACTCAGGTCATTTGGGGCCTCATAAACATTTTCTGTTAGCTTTGAAAAGACTGTTGTTGTACACCCATCAAGTGAGCCAACACACAGCACTGGAAAAGGAAGGTTAATAATGGAGGGAATAAACTTTTACGTTCAATTTACAGCAGTTCAAAATGAAGACAGTTGGAATACAAAACGTGATCAGAAAATAGCTTTGTGACTCCAACTGTGAAATCAGTCTCTGCCATCCAACTCTGTCCTTCCCACCCTTCACTATTGCCCTGCCCAGCCTGGGGCTTTTCAGATCACGGTACTCTTTGATGATTTACTCCACATTTGCATTGCTTCAGTCCAGCCCTTTTTTTTTTTTTTTTTTTTTTTTTAATTTCTTCTTTATTTTAATGCTACTTCAGCCTTCCCACCAAAACTTTAGTCCAACTGTTGACTGTCCCACTCCTGACATACTGCAATGTCTTCTGCTTAGCCTCCATTTTTCACTTTCTTACCCAAATCATATTTGTCCCTTCATCTTGATTTGAGCAGACACTCCTCCAACCATGCACATGCACTTTTGGCTCACTCCTGGGGCTGTCCTTGCTTTTTGCATCATATTCAAAAGTTTTGGTTTTATCTTTTAAGGCTATACAGCAAAATATTCCATGTCATCTCTTCTTACTTCTTCATACTGCATCCATCTGCTACCAGTTCTTCACCAGTTCTCCTTTACTACCCATGTCCTTCACACAAAACTGAGAAAACAGCAGCAGCCAAAGAACTGAATAAGCACTGTGGATATTACCCTCTTGCACCTTAAGAAGCAGTATGTTTCAGTCCAACAAATTCTAAATACAGACATTGGAGTTCTTAGAAAAGAAAATAGCGTTACAACATCCTCGTACTCATTAGTGCAGTCAGGACCTAGCATGTGGGCAAGTGCTCACGAACCTGCTTTATCATCTCTTTCAAGTGCATAAAACTGTAAGAAATTGTAATAAATACCCATTTACTCTTTCAGGCCTATCAGACTTGAAAAATCGTAAATCTCGTTTCTGTGCAATGTCATGCGCAGCGTGTTTTATGTGAAGTAATAGACTATGCTATACCTTCAGTGTTAATTGAAGGTACAAAACCAGAGAGTTGATAAAGATTCTCATTAGCCTGCAGCTCCATTATTCACTATTACTTTTCAGGCATAGTCTCTATTACACATTCCATCATTAATATAGCAGAAAAAGCACTTATTCTTGGAAAATGCCCTTCACTGTTCCGAATGACTGTGATCAACAGCTTGGAGATCCTAATTGCAGCCTATTAGGAATAATGAGATTTGCATGGTAGAAGCCAGAGAATTACACGGATAAAGGAAAAAATTCTCAACATGAAAGGTTAATATAAACATATACTGCCCGAGAGTGCAAAGGACACATAAATTGGTGGCTCATTACTGCAGACTGACCCATGGGTAAGAATGTCACCCAGCTCAGAGGCTTTCCCAGGAAGTTTGGCTGCAAAAGTTACAAAAGATAAGGACATGCTTGTGGAAACCGCTAAATTAATGAGAGCTGAAAGTCGTTTGAAATATCCCGATGACCTCACAGATGGGATGCTTATTAAGGTATCTGCATCAGTCTCTTTTTTTGTCTAACAGACTGTTGTAAAGCTTTGCTGAGGCGTAGCCAACAGTCCGTGAAGGTGTCTCCACACTTTCTGACATACCAAGGGCATTTTTTTTTTTGAATGAATTCAAAATGAAAACCAACATGCATATCCAATTTTTGTTTGCAGGCATATTTGTGGAATAGCGCAGGCGAGGCAGTCAACTATGATTACTTCATCAGCACAGGGTCTGCCCGCTACCTACGTGCCTATCTGCTCGAGTGCGCTGGTCAGAAGCCAACTGCAAATTTAGGTCTTGAAAGTCTGAAGAAAAGCGCTTTATGTGTGAGGGTCTCAGGAAGGCTCCATAACGCAATTAAGCCCCATTTTAACAAAAGGCTAGCCATTTTGCTGAGGCGTGACATGAGTAATTAAAATATCGTTTTAAAAAAGACAAATGAGTGTTCTTTTCTACTCTCAGATATTGTTTGAGAAAGATGGGCGGACAGGATTATGATTTTTGTTTGTTCAAGGGCCTTCTGAGTGGAAATCATGGGCAATGCAGGAAGCCTGTAGCAAAACATATCTACCTAAGCTCCTGTGGGGATCCTATCACTGTAGCAGCCAATATAACTGAAAGAGTAGCAAAAGCTATTTTCTTCCCTACTGAAAATAAATAGTTTTCCAAGTGCTTTTCTTAGTTTGTTGTAGATGACTGTGTAAGTATAGAAGTGTTTTAGGAAAATCTAGGCACGAAGGAGACAGGAATACACAGTATGAATTGGTACATGGATTTTGCTTGTAGTGAAACGATGCTGGAATGGCATGAGATCATGGTGGGTCAACCAAAAGAGTGAGAAATGGCCAGAGGCTAAAAGAGGGGAGTTATAGTTTTAGTGATTTCTAAAGATGAGAAAAGAAAGATAAATTTGGGAGGAAAAAGACTGTGTAAGGTGTCTTGAAGGAAGCAGATTTCAGTGACTTTATTTCAGGAACTCTTTTGTTCAATCACTTTTGCTAAATCGTGATGAGATGTAACTGTTGCAGTGCTTTTGGCCAGGCTGTGATGAATATCTCCTGTGAGACAGAGGTTTGGTGGATATTGAATTCAGCTCATTCCCCTGGGTTGTGATGGAGTTCACGGTTGTTATGAAATCCATTGTGTTAAAAATACATGGTCGTATTGCAGTGAGATGTCGCCTGCACTGAGGAATTTAGTAATAGCCCAGGTGGTGCCAAATCCCACTAAAATGTTTGGCAACCTTTATGTAAGAACTTACATTCAGATTTAAGAGCCTAATTTCAGTTTCTCAGATAGAAAGGGGTACCCTCTTTAGGAAAATAGCAAAAAAAAACAAGTTAGAGACCTGCTGCATACAGCACCAACTAGGTCTTTCCAGGGCCACACAAGCCAATAAACCCCTTCAGCATACGTCCTCGGACCTTCTGGCATTTTCCTTGGATCATCATCGAAAGGAGCTGAGCAACAAGCCACAGCAACAAAACCACTATTTTGCTAAATTCTTTCACTAGCTCCCTTTGCCTTTCCCTCTGGGTCTGTTCCTTTGCTGAAGTTCCACAAAAATCTCTGTGGTTTCTGTTGTGGCAGGGAGGAGCCCTGCCAGGAGACACTCAGGGAGCCCTTATCCCCTCCGCACACTGTCTTCCCACTGTGGACTCTGTTCTGAATTAAAACAGCAAAGAAACCCAGGAACAGTGATTAAAACAAAACTCAGGGAAGATTCCTGTTGTGCCTCTGCTTGCTCTGAGTGTGGGTGGAGGAGAGGGTGGGCATCATACCCCAGGGAGCTCAATTTCCTACAAAAACACTTAATGGTATGAAAACCTGTATGAAGCCTTACCCAGGCTGAGGTGGTGTTGTTGAGATGTTCGGTTCACTGGCCAGTGAAGGTGTGTAAGTTCACAGGAGGTGCTCAACCTCACGTTCTCCACAGCACTGCCTCCTCTCTCTGCTCTTCAGCCAGCCTGACAGCCGTGTGGTGCTTCCATCCAAACAGGATGAGCACCTTGGGTTAAATGTTGATTTTTCCAATGGGTTTTTACCCTACGTACACTGAGAAGTATGTTCATTTTGTGGAATTTTTTGTTCCTGCAAACAAAGCTATTGTTATGTGTGAATGCATCACGCTATTACCATGGCATTTCCATTATGCCAAAAAATAGGACTGAAAATTATTTAAAATCTTCCATGCTGTGTCTTTTGCAACTCCCATAATTAGGAAGGAAAAAGCAAGTTCATGATTCTTCTGAGAAGTTACAGAAAATAGCGAGGAAAGGGCAGGAATATTCACGCTTGAATATCTCTAAGCACCCCAGTTATTCTGCTGTAGGACACAAGATACCGTGTGTGTGTGTCTGGCGGGGGGATGTTGTTCTAAGGATTTTAGTCCAGCAAAGGTGGTAAATCAGCTTGTATAACCCTGTGCTGGACCTGAACTTCTGAACTCAGTATTGTCTTGGGTTTGTCCTCCTGCCGGTGTGCCCATGTGCAGCTGTGATACCATTACATTTCCATTTTCCCCAGTGTGCTGTCATGCAATTGCATATTGAAATGAAATGGAAAATGATTTATTGTGTGGGATCAAGTTTTTTTACCCTCTGCAGTGTATGGATGTAAATCTAGGGCGGTTTCCCATGCTCCTGGAACTAGGCTTCACTTGAAAAAAATTCTAGAATCAACAAATGGGAAAAACACTCAGAGCACTAGAAAAATAAGAGCATTTCTCTTTGCCTTCTGTGTTGGTCCAGCAGGGCTTTGCTGAGGTTGCTAATGACTGTGAAGTGTCTTGTACATAAATTCTCTTAACCTTTCCTATAATTATATTTCATAAGTCTGGGCAACTGAATACACAAATGATGTTAAAATAACAGTCATGTAATACCTCTCATTTCTTGATGTGAAGCTATTCTAAGTTCAAGATAACTGCTACAGAGAACTGCTTTACAGAATGAAAGTGCTCAAGGAATTGATGATAAAACTCTCTGTGAACATTACTCTATCAGTAGTAAAGCAGAAATCCAGCCAGTAGAGAAGACAGCTGACCATTGAAAGAGATGGGCTATTCTGATGTTAAATGAGGCGCACATGAAATGTATGTCATTTAAATTATTAAATAGACAGTAACTGATGTTGTTCTAGGCTCTACTAGTATTCTTGGGGATGAACTTCTGCCAGTCTTATCCACAGACCTAAGCAAATCTTTCTCCCACTGGGACTGTTTTATTTCATGATGTGTGAGTTTCTTTGTCTGCAATAACATCTGAGTTGTTTGTCTTCTTATTTTAGACTGTAAACTTCCAGAGTATGTAGCTGTATCTCATGCATAACTCATATCATCCCAGGGCCCACGTCTTCACTGGGGCTTTCAGAAGCTATTGTAGCACAAATCATAGTAAAAAAATACTGCTCAGAAGAAAAGAAGCATCAACAGCTGGATTGTCACTTTACCTCACTCATCAAATGAGAACGTAGTCCATTCTTAATACAGGAAAGTTATTGAGAAGTGAATGATGAGGAGAGTTTATCCTCAGTGGAGGATCACAGAAGATGTGGGCCAACGTAGTAAGACTGGGACAGATTTCATCCATTATATTGACAGGCACAATGCTCTTAAAGCCAGAAAGATATCCAAGGGCTAATATGGGTGGGGCTGGTGAGAAAAGAGGTCAAGTATGTGGCATTTCTGGAGAGTTTCAAAGGCTTGGGAAGTTTCCCCCATTGGTTCCTACCAATCCTGACTACTGATTTTCGCTTCAATATTTTTAATTTTCAGTAAAAGCAGGAAAGGACGATAAGAGCTTTCTAAAATTTTAATCCTTCTTTTCTACTAGCCAAAGAAATATTAAGGAATGGGACAAATAAAGGATGATGATTTATTTGTGACTTTTTCCAGCTAGTGCTATTTGACATGTCCATCTGCACCAGTCAGTGTATTACTCCAGGGGCTGATTAGGGGGCCTGGGAAGGGGACACAGACAGACTTTGCTGAAACAACTTGCTTTTTCCCATGTGGAACAAAAATGTAATTTGATAGACGAGGCAGAATCCTGCAAGCAGGATGAGATGGCAGATGTGGCAGTAATCAGTCTCCAATCAGGCAGGCAGCAGTGAGTTTTGCATGTCAGCTTGGCATTGCATGCCTGTTGTGGTTGCTCTGAATGATTAATTTTGAGGATAACAACCGCCTTTGCGGTGCTGCGACCTGTAGCGGCAAGGGTGATGGGCTCCCCTTCAGATTGAATCACAGCACGATAGCTGAGTTGTTTTTTTAACCCTAACAAGAGCTGTCATTAAAAGTTACTGAAGCCTGACTTTTCCTCGTTCTTCGCCAGCCCCCCTCAGCCCGGGCTGCGAGTCCCGCATACTTTGAAGCCAACTGAGCTCCCTTTGTTGCTTTTTGGTGCATAATGATGCTGGGCAGCTCTGCGGCCAAGGGCTCCCAGCAAGACCCAATGAACCCTGGCTGGCAGAAAGGCCAATACCTAAGTAAGATGGGAAGCCATCCCCTGCGCTATTTCCTGAGCTCTGCCTGTTGGGATTAAAGGTGTCTGTGAAAAACACAATACTTTTGCCAGCCCTCTGCCAAGGGGAAAGGAGCCCAATTCTGCATTTGGTGTCATGTAGGATATTGGATGAAGAAAGGGATTTGGTTCTTTGTATATAAAGTTATTCACATTATGTAACTCTATTAACGACACGATGCTTTTGGCTAGTGAAGACAGTCTCATTAGCTAGGATGTTCACTTAGTATTGCTTCAAAATCAAAGACTTTATCATTTCAGAAAAGGCTGCCTGCTGTCAGGAGCACTGCTTTCTTAGGTATTTACTTTTCCATTTTGCCACACCACAAGTATCAATTATTTCTATCACATATTTATCAGCAAGAAGCTGACAAGGGGATGAGAATACAGAGAATAACCAGAGCAATGTAGCCAATGGGGAGACTTCCCATAGGCATTCAAATGGACCTGTAACTGTTATTATACTCTAAACACAGCACGAAGAGAATAATTCCTGTCTGGAAAATTCCAGCATCTGAGGGGTTGTTTACTAGGAGTAAAAAAAAAAAAAAAGTAGTATTTTAAAATAAAGAAACTTGAGGCGTGAGGTCACTTGGCACAGACCCTTCCCATGCAACATCCGCACTCCCCCTTTCTCCCTCTGCCACCCCTACCCCTCCCCAAAGAAGGCTTTGCAGCTCCACAGTTGTTTTCACCCTGGGATTGCCACTCATGGCTATGCATTGTTACTGCTCCGTTTTCCTCTTACACGAGCAGAGCTGATGCCTTTTGTTGAAGGGGAGAAGACAAATGAATTCTGCTAATGACTACTTCAAAGTTCGTTCCTCACAGGAGTCTTTATACTTCATAAAAAATGGGTACAGCAAAGAGGTGGCTGCATCGAGTAACCTCTCCTGTAAGTAGGCAGCAGTTGCCCTGTGTCTCCAGGGCCTTTGGAAGTTTCACTTGCATTTTATGACACATTGGTGCTGATGAGGAATCCCTATTTTCTGTTCTTCTAATATGCTTCCCACACTGGCCACTGGCTGCAAGAATGATTCCATGTTTTTCATCCAATGCACTCAGTTCCCTATGTCTTTTAATTATTTGCAGTGTGGTCTGTTCTGTGCTCCTCCTGACTTGCACTCTTCCCTCCTCCAGACATCCCTCAAGTAAGTTAAGCTCTGGAAGTAATGATGACTCCAAGGTGCTCCTGCTGATGTGATTTAAATTCAATTAAGACAATAATTTACAAATTGGAAACATCTTTTTTTTTAATGGATGAAAACATTAGCTATAAATTCCTGAGTCCTTATGGTCTGTGCCCAATTAAATGTGCTCTTTCCCCAAATTTACAGTTGTGCATGACTATTTGCAGAGTACTTCTGTCTACAACTTTATTATTCAACAAATTTCACCTGCATGGTTCGTTGGTAATTAAAGTAATAAACACCATGGAGTCACCAGTTCACCCAAATAATTTCAGAGGGAGAAAGCAAACAGTACAAAGAAGATCCAAGGAAAACAAGTACAGCCACTAAAGTCCCTTTTGCTTTTTCTTTTACTCCTTCTTATTTCTTTGCTTATTTATGTATTCCTGCATTATAACTGGCACCATTCATTCTGAAAAGCTTTTCAGCACTGCAAAGAAAAGCTGCAGACGCAGTGGGAGGGTGAGCAGAGTGGTACCCTTGCTCCCTATCTCTGATCTGCACTGCCAACAGGAGACCCCACGATGATCCTCTCCCACTCAGTCAGCCCCAGATGACAGCTTAAAGACTTGCCCCTGGAAACCAAGTTTAGAGGACAAAAATCATCATAGTTAGTATATGAGTATTTGAATATATTTGTTTGCAAAGCTGTACTCGTATGACAGGTCACCAGGGCAAGCCTGTAGCTGCAGCATCGGGCATCTGTGAGGCTTCTCTAGCTAAAAGGGAGCAGCTGAGGCTGGTAATTTTCTGTAAGGTATTTCCAGGTTAAGAAAAGTTGCCATTATAGGATCAGAGTTGACAACCACCTGGCTGAGGTATAATGATGTAGTATAATCAGGAACCTACCACATTTAAACAGACTAAGTAGAACTAGAAACTTACAATCACTGTGGAAATGAAATGTTGCTGCCTTTTTGCCCAGGCTACAGCCCTCTCTGTGAGTTCAGCAAAACATAGGAGTATCCACCATCTGTTCTGCTACGAGGTCCCCCCACTGTGGCAGCTTGACTGCAATTTCATATTCAGCTTGGAACTTTAGTCCTCAGTCCTCATTTTTCACATCTCTTCCAGCACCACATATTCCCATATTTCTTCATTTCATGAACCAGGTATATGAATGGCATTCCCCAGCACTTTTCTTAGTCATATCAATTAGGCATTAATCCCGCAAATGTAAATATTTAAATTTGAGTGAGAGTAAGCCTATTGATTTACTTTCTTGCCATTTTGTATCTCGGCTCCCATCGTAGTGTTTCTCAGTTCTCAGAGGTTATTAACACAGATGTTAAATAAAACTGTTTTCTAGTATCTTTCATGAAGAATATAAGTTTAAATAGACATAAGCACATAATTGAATACTTTGTCCTCTATGACAAACATCATCAGATTATTATGTGGATAAATTTCTGCCATTTTTGGCTATCCAGAAAGACAACACCGATTTTACTCCAATTATCTGATAAGATATGACTACCACTTTGCAATACGTTTATGTGTAGTAGACCAAATACCCACCTTCCCAGTCGTATTACCCAGCAACTGAAGATTGTACGAGTTTGTGCTTTGGTTGAGGGGGACGGAGGTTTATAAAAGGGATCTGATAGCTTTGAAAATTAAGAGGGATGACATTGCAGGTCAGGAACTAAGATGGCAAGGAAGGGCTGTCTAGTGATCTGTCCCAAACCTGTCCATGGGAAGCGTGCCAGAAGCGGGGCTGGCTTTGGAAGGCACTAAAATCATATATAGTGGCACTCCTGTCCAGAAATGCTGCTTTTTGCAAGAGGAGTGATTTAGGGCACTTTGCAGTGCCTGTGAGGATTTACTTGGACTGTTGGAGCAATGCTGCATCCAGAGGGTATAAGGACAGGTCAAAGCCATCTCTGCTCATCTTCTTCCCTTTTAGAGTGCTTTCTCTGTGTCTGTAGGACACAACATATTTCCACAGTGTGTCTATTAAAGTATGTTGTATTCACAGGCAAAATGTCCTAACACATTAAAATTATTTCAGACATTTTCAAGTGGAAAAAAGATGGCACAAAACTAATCCATGAAGACACTCACCATTTTATCACCAGGTTAATTCAGTACTGTTCATGACTGCCACATCTCTGTAGACTTTTAATAGGCAGGAGTCTCTTTGCACAACTGCTGAATTGGCTGATAGCCTGTGTGTTGGAGGGTGCATGACAAAACTGGAATTCAAACATAATTCCTCTCCTTTGGAAAGTGGCTGCAGACATGGGGGCATGAGACTAGCAGGTTTTTAGCCACCTGCCTGATCTCTTAAGCCCATAATTGTTGAAATAAACCAGAGCTGCTCAAAATGTGATGGTTTGGGTTTTCATGAAAACCATTTTCTGCTTGGATGGTTCCTCCAGGTTCACACCCACTAATGTTGCTCTGGTTTACAGGCTGGGATTAATACAAAATCTCCAAATGGCAAGTCTAGCCGAAATGAGACAGAAGGCTCGCTATAATGAAAAACCACTGATTTTTAGATGTATTTCACCTAAACTCATAAATTTCACATCTGAACACATCTGGATGAAAGCCAGTTAGATTTCCTTAGCACTGAGCTGAAAATTGCAAGGGATTCCAGCTGTCCCTGTCTCCTATAGCACATTAAATCAGACAAAGAGGTGTTGGGCCATGCCTGACGGACGTTATTAATACTACTTGCTGGTGACAGATTCCTGCCCTAGGACAATCAGGTGAGCGACGAAAGAAATTAACTTACCGTACATTACTGGTGGTTGTTGTTATTATTATTATTATTACTATTATTGTTATCCTAGTATTGTGCCCTCCTTTTGTTCCAGCATCCTCTTATTCTGGCAGTCATGTCAATTTGTGTCTGATAGATACCTTAAAATGCTTTCCTTTAATCTTCCACGTTTTTTTCTTCTTTCCATTACTGTATGCTCCATGTAAGGACAGCACTGTTTCTCTGGATGCCACTTCCAAACAGTGACAAATGTTTAGGCGCCCCACCTGTGAATGAGCTGATGTTGCACTTGTCATGACACCTAACACAGGACAAGCAGAGATACTACAGGTACCACCTCTCTGCCTATTCTCTAAAGCCTGGCCTGTGCAGAAAAACATTCTGTGTTGGGTGAATAAATATTGATGACATACAGCCTGTGTAGAGATGATCATTAGTGTAGGTAAATGTGCTATCTTAAGTAGGTATTTCTTATACAATGAGGTTATATTTTCACTGAACAAGAACTTCACATTTACTTTGGGGAAAAAAAATGCCAACCCTGGCTTTCAGAAAATATTCCATAGCGATCAGTAATAAAAATAGTGTAGTTTAAAAAAGAAAATGAATACCTAAAGAACAGATTTCTGTGAGGGAACAGAAAAAGTTGGCACGTAATGACGGAGATTAGAATTTATCCTTTCACTTAGAAGACATCTGTTTCCTATTTGTATGCAGCATATTCTGTTCTGTACAGATGCCACACAGTATATCAAGAGGTCTCTTACCAGTTGTCAGAAAATATTGAGCAGAAGTTCACATATATGAATTAATTTTTGTCAGACTATTGTTTCCCCCCAGTAGTTGGAAAAAAAAATAAATCTTAAAGCTTAGAGACATTTTCTTGGCAACCAAGATGTGATTTTATAGGAGTGCATGGAACTGTAAATGTACTGAATGCCTCGTAACAGTGATTCACATGGGCTGTACTCATTTGGTGGACTGTCAGTTACAGCCTGTAGGCAGTATCACAGCACGGACAGCAGATACTGTGGAATCATCACCTTTCATACTCGTTTCCTCATTTACTGATGGATGGTAGAAAAATTATTGGTAAAGTGTATAAGGTCCGTATGTTATTTGGCTGAGCTGAGAACAGCAAATATAATAACAGTGGTACACAAATCAGTGAAGCATGCAACATATGGGCGAGCTATTACTATGTATTAAGTTGACTCAGTCTCAGTGCAAATAAAAAATGGTGAACATACATATACATATAACTTCAGAAACAAAGATCCACTACTTAGAAATGAAATTGCAGACTCAGAAGATGGTGCTTGGAAGAGCCCTTAGAGAAGATCTATGTGAAGTCCTTTCACCAAGAGATGACGAACTGCGTTTAGGCATTCCCTGAGAGGGTCTGTCCAGTGGATATCTGAAAACTTTCAGCTTCCCTACTGAGTCTATTCTGCTAGTTCAGGACTTGAATGAAAAAGGTTAGGTTTTTCCCAAAATCCAAATTAAATCTTCTTTGATGCAAATTAAGGTATTTTCTTCTTATTTTCTCTGAGTGGTTGTGGAGAGAAATTTATCACAGTCCTCTCTCAAACCAAGAGCAATACATTGGAAGAATCACCCTCCCCAAACCTGCCTGCGTCTAGCGTAAGCAAGACCAATCTTCTCATAGTCAATACTTCAATGTCTTGTAATCCAGATGCTCTCTCTCCGGTTTCTCCATGTCTTCTATAACCAAATACAGTGTGGCATTTGAGGTCTTTTCCAGCAAAGAGAAGGAAGCTATCATTACCTCACATGAGATATGTATGATGCTGCCATTAGTACAGCTGAGATGAATTAACAGCATTAAATTATTACTTCATATTCAGCTTAGAATCAGCCTCAACCCCAGCCTCCCTTTTTGACTAAGCACTTCTGCATTTGATTTTTCTTTCCCAGATATTGCACTGTGCACTGTCGTTACTGAATGTCATCCTTGTTTGGGCTTTGCTCTTTCTGATTCCTCACATTCAGTTTGAATTCTAGTCCCATTCTCCAAAATATTTTAAAAACCTGCCAGCACAGTATGTTGCCTTCCAGCCCACTCTCCTCTGTCCTCTAAGATATTCACTGGAATATTGATTACAAGTCTGCTCAAGAAAGGCCCTTGCACGAGCACATGTAAAGGTAGACACCAAACTCCTGAGAAGTGCTCCTTCAAAGTGTTTTTTCAACCATATTATGCTTATACCAATGTCCATTAACTTGCTTTTGTATCACGTGATGATACTAAAAACCTTACTGAAGTCAAGAAGTATCTGTATTTAATGCTTCCGACTTATCCACCAAGCCAGAGACTCTGTGCTTGAGATATCCACGCTAATAATTTTTAGTCTTGTTGATGTCTTCTAAGTATTTGCAAACTGATTGTATATTCACTTGTTCAACAGTTCTTGCTGGTATCAAGGGTAGGATCACTGGTTGACTGTTTGACAAGTCCTTGCCAAAGGCAGGCACAATGTTTGATCTCCTGCCAGCAGAATGGGCACTCCCACTGCCTCCTGTCTTCAGTGGTGCCAGTGTTTCCCTCTGAAGTGTCAGTGAAAATACATTACTGTCTTTTCAAGTTATGAACAAAATCTTGTTTTTAAAAGGGAAAAATAGATGAAAAAAACCTGTGGCTGACTGATCCCAGTTTTCAAGTGAGGGGCAAAAGGTTTGGGTATATTTTGGGTGTGGGAGAAAAGACTGAGAAGACAAGTGTCTTTACAACCACCATATTATTCCCACTGTTATTCTTTAGCTTTTAACAGCCTTTATCCAGATGATGTCTCTCTTTCTTTCATTTTCTAGATCAGTTTAATTTCTTTAAGAGCCTTCTGTGAAAGACCTGCCTCAAATGCCTTTTAGAAACCCAGTTAGATAATATCAGCAAGATCTGATTTGTTTGCATGCTTGTGGCCTTCAGATAACTCTAGTAGATTTGTGACATACAACTTAACTTTGCAGAAACCCTACAGCTTCATATCAATATACTGTATTTATCCATGTGCCTACTGGCTGTGCTCTTCAGAACATTTCTGCTGTTTTGCCTGGTGTAGATGTCAGGTTTGCTTTTCTGATGGTTCCCTGATCTGCTTTGACTTTTTTTTTTATTTATTTATTTTTTAATATCTCCAGTGAAGCAACCAATTTTTACATCCACCAGTATTAACCAACACCACTTCTTTGGCATAGTACGCTGTTTCTGCACTAGCTTTAGCACAAAGAGGTAAGATTCACTGTTATAAGAGTTTTACAGCGACTTCTTTACATTTTCTCAAGCCCTCAAAAGCTGATTTAATATTTTCACAGCCATCATTCTGCAAAATAAGGCAAGACCCCCAAATGGCACAGATTAGCATAGCTCTGGTGCTTTCAGCATTGTGTTAGAACCAATAAAGCTAGCCTAAGAGGTGACTAGTTCCCTTTCTATGCAATTAGCACAATGACAGTCCATTCATAAGAAATAATATTTGATGACTGCCTCCTGTTTGGAAATTGCCCAAGCCCCTCCTAAAACCCTGAAGTTTTCCCCATTTTCTCTGCTTTGCTCCCCTCCAGCCTAGTATCCCACTAGAAACATGCTAGTGCAGTGTCTTTTCACCATGGGTAGAGAACTCTGTTTATCTGCCTCCAGGACCCCCAGCTGAATCTGATATCTGATATTTTAATTTGTTGGTTAAAGTTTAAAGAGAAAGAGAGGTGTGCAAATTTTATGTTCCTGGTGCAGCTATTCAGGTCTTGCAAAACACCTACCATAGTGAGTAGGCAATTAAGAGAAAGGGAGTTACAGTAAGTGCTAAGTATTTATCTCTATTTAACACCTTTCATTCACCAGCAGTGGATTACAGGAAGGAGCATGACTTCCTAGCTCAGAGAGTTGCCTTGCTTCTGAAGCTGCTTCTGAAGGCCAACAGAGACAATGTGTTGAGGACCAAAACTCCAGGATTTCCCATTGTACTGCCTTATGGTAAAACCAGAAGCAGCATAGCGTGACTGACTTGCTAAGCCCAAGGTGTAGCGTGCCAGGACAGTTGCCAAGTTTTTAGACTACGTCTTTGTTGTCTTTCAGGATGTAGACTGCCAAGATATGTGGTTTTGGCTGAGTGGAAGCACTTTTTGTTTCAGTATGTCAACATAGCAGGCTGGTAGATCAAAACATATTAGTACTAAGTTCCAACGTGCACGGGATACTGGCAAAGAAAGTGGTTGCTTTATCTCCTCAACAACCAGGCATTACAGGATATATTCCTGTCTGTGATGTTTGCTTTTGCTTCATTATAGGTTTAGGAACACTGAAATGGTTGCAACTTTATATCTCAAACTAAGGTCATGGGCAGAGGACAAAGTTCTTGTCATTGGTGATTGGACTTTTGAGGAAATGAGGATATTGGCTGCAGGTCTTCAGGTGTGAAACTTGCAGAAATGTGGGGTTTACATAGTGAAATGCTTATTCATTCACCATTCATTGTCCGCTTGCTCCCAGACTGAGAGGCATCTATCTGTGCACAGAGACCATCTGGTTTTCTTATGACTTCTTGTTTCCTTCCTTTGACCACCAGTTATGGCACTATCACCAAATACTCTCATGTTTGCTGTGTATTCATTCTTTGTATGCTGCATCTTCCATTCCTATGCTGTAGTGTAATTGTGTGGATATCCAGTCTTTAGCAGAAGCAAAGGGAGCCTTCACCACTTGCCAGTTCTGAAGTTGCAGGATATGGTGCATGTCATTCAGCTCCATCTCCCAGAGAAGCTGTATTTCACTTTCTTCCCTGGTCCTCTAAAATGCCAGCAGGTAGAACTGAGTGCATTGACTAGAAAGTCAGTGCTCACCTTGGTCCTGTGAGTGAGACTGGAAGCTAACCAGTCCCCCAGCATAAATCAAGACTGCAGTTTTTCAGTGTTCACCACTGAATATACAGAAGAAGAAGATTTAGTGAACTCCAGTTATTTCTAGTCTATCCCTTCCTTCAGGTAGGGAAAGACATCATCATCCATAAATACAAGCACTTTCTTGTGGATTACTCTTTTTGATAGTTCTGATTGGTTTTGTTCAACCAGGATTTCCTTCTGAATTTCATGGAAAGTCTGTCTGCCTTTCTGCTACAGCTGAGACTTGTGCCTGATGAGGAAAAAAAAAATTTTTTTCTGTGAACTTTACTAAAATAAGCAGCAAAACCATAGGACTGATCATTTGTAGACTTGGGATAGTTTCTGGATGTACGAGTTACAGAAAACAGATGAAAAGACTACATGCAAAAGCTGATGTGGCTTCCCTCCAAAGCACCTGGGCCTGCGTACTGTGCCCTGTGGGGGCTGACCACCCCTAGGCCACCCCAGACTTCTTTGTAGGACACACAGGCAAGAACGTCCATGAGGCTGGTCCAACCAAGTACAGTGGGAACCTGCCAAGACCATGGCATTCACATGTACACTGTCTTCTGCTGAAGAAGATTTCCAATTAAAGACTGGATTCCAAGTTTCAATTTTCAAATAAAAGGAAAAAAATGTTCTGAGATAAGATAAGCTGCTCTTAAGAAATAAGAGGTGGACTTAGGCCCTGGGGGACTGACTCTTTTCCTGGTGCAGTCAGTACCTAAAAGACAGCAGTCAAGAAGTCATCTACTGAATTAACTGGCCTGAGGGGTTTGCAAAGTGTTAGTGGGGAATTACCAGCCCACAGGGGATTTTGTAAAATGTATTTCATGGTGAATGAGATACATGAAAAGGCTGGCTGGAATCCATCAGTGATATGGAAGAAACACAAACTGCTGGTTGACTGAAGATGCAATTGCAGATGGCACAAAAGTCAGAGGAATAGGAACTAATAGCTAAAGGAAGCCATAGGGGAAAAAAGCCCATTGTGGCTCCTTTGGTGTGATAGGAGCAACCAGGTAGCATGAAAGCCTGGACCAAGGGGTTCATATTACTTCTGTGGGTGCTCAGGAGGCTTGTACCAAAGGGTGTCCATGTCAGAGTTGCCCATGCCCAAGGAGGTGCCCGTGGGAGCTACAGGGTGCTGAGTACCCTAGTGCCAGGAGGGCAGAGCCATGGCAGCTCCTCTGTCCATCAGTGTTTGGTCCTGGGCTGGAGCCAGCTGAAAAGAGCTGGGTAGAGAGGAGTGGTTTGGGGAATGGGAGACTGATGGGCACAGTTCATTTAACTAATTGCAGAGAAAGTGAAGGTGTAATTCTATCAGAGTCTGAGCGTGTGTACGAAGGGGAGGGGAGGATACCTGCAACTATGCGACTCTAATCTCACAGATAAAGGCAGAACAAGATTTAGTTTCTCGAAGTTGAAGTCAGCCAAGTTCAGCACTGTACACAATTAGCTGCTGAAATGGCAGGAGGTGAGAAAGTCTCCATCACTTGAGAGTCCCCATGCCAAAGCTGGATGTTTCTGCCAGGGACAGACCATTACTCAGGCATGGGTGGAAAATGAAGATCTCAGCTGCTGACTAAGAGTCCACAGCTCAAGTTGTACCAGAAAGCCTTCCGAACCGTTACCGAGTCTCTGCAGGTCTTGTGTCTGGATTTGTGATGGACATTTGAAACCAGGATCAAGTCCTCTGGTCAGTACTGGTTGGGACACTGTTTGTAGTCACAGCTGAAAGTTATTATTATTAGAATCATCATCATCATCATCATTGTTCCTATTCCTACTATCATTATTATCTGTAATACTGTAAATCAGGATCGCTTTGTACTGTGGGCTGTAGGGACACACTGTAGCAACTAGAGCCACAATGTTCCCTCACCCAAAGAAAATTTCCTTGCCTGTTAACTAAGAAAATGTATAAGAGAATTGCCTAGTGATCTTCCCTCTCCTCTTCTCTTTTTTTCATTAAACCCTGATGGATCTTATGGATCACAATAGTTTACTATTGAAAAAACCCACCCCTATGTCAGATAAGTAACTTAATCTTTATTTCCCTTTTTTACTGAACAGTGGGAAACCTAATCTGTACTGCCCAACTGGGTGTGTTTGGCTGTTCCTCAAACTAAAACAAGACTTGGAAGATTAAAGTTGTGCTTGGCTCAAGATCAGGTGAATCAGCACAGTTATAATGCCACAAAATGGCCTGCAGGATGGCCTTCTCTTCTGTAATTATACAGAGCTTTTATGCTGTACAGGCAAAGGAAGTAATTTAATTATCTGTTCTAATTAAACATGTGATATGAGGAAACAGCAATATGTCTGTTTAAAACATGCTTTAGGTTCTTTTGGTGAGAAAGTGAATGGGCTGACTGCAGCTACTGTGCTCTAACGTGACTGTAACTTTCCCATTAATGCTCACGCTCTTAAATGTCATTTATGTAACAAACTCTAACAACAGATTTGGACCGATATATGGGATGAAACTTCATGCAAAGAACTGGACTTAGAATGCGGGTATCTTCCCCCACCTTTTTGTACTATGTGAGTTTATTTTGCAATCTCTTGCAAGTCACCTGGGGCAAATCCTGGGTGAAATTAAATTAATTTATCACAGAACCAGAATCAGTTAAGATATTTGGGAAAATAAATTCCCATAAACTGTAGTGGAAGCCAGGTTTGGCCCACATTTGACTGTGGTCTCATTTAGCCAGGAAATGGTAATGTTTCCTTAGAAGGAATATTTGAAGGCTTACATTCAGTATTTCTTTCCTCATCTGTTGGTAAATGCCTGATCATAAGGCATTTGATTTCAGAAGCCAGAGCTGTTACAAGAATGTGTTAATGGGAAGAAACAGAGAGGGGAGGATGATGATGAGTGAAGGAAAAGGATTTAGGAAGTCAAATTGTCAAATACTAATCAAACACGGAACAAGAAAATTAATCAAGTTCTCCCATTGTGCCTGCCTTATCTAGGGCCAAGACAAGTTGAAGAGTTGTTTGGGGGCATTCAATAAAAAAATAATATCAGCATTTTCAGACCACTAAGGATGTGCCATCTTAACACAGTGCTATGTGTTTTGCAGGTGCTTTCCTATATTTCTATGTGTGATTTTTTAAAAAAGGACTGGGATAAAAAAAACCTGCCCCATCAGTGAAGGGGACAAATGCTCTTGAGGAAAAAATGGGGTTGTGCTCTTGGTGCTTGTTTGCCGTAAGCTGGCGCTGTTATTTTGTTATGTATCATGAGTTTGTAATGGTGTGAGATCTGCAGAAGGACTTGATGTTCCAACTGTTTAGGGGTGAGAAAATATGCTGTAAATTGGACTACAGCTTTTCATTGAGGATTAGGGCTAGGCTTTGGGAAAGGAAAGAGAGTCTGTGAAAGCTTTGGTCCTGCTGACAGTGGTATCACGCCCAGGGAGCCATCCCCAGCTCACAGCTTGGCTTGGGAACTTAAAATGAAGATAAAAGAGAAAGGGTGTTACCGGTACCATCCAGGAGGGCTTTTGCAACGGTACTCTGGAAAGCTACCAAGGAAAAGTGATGTTTCTGGGAGAAACTAATGGCTTAGCTCCTGAAGCCGGTGGTGCTAATGACTCGGAGAGTGGAATGCCTTGTTTATGTAGACAAATGCTTTTTGCTGACTGATGGGTTTACCAGGGCAGAGCCCATCCCAAGGTTTGCCAGCAAGCCAGGAGAGGGGTGAGGTGAACACCCACCTCTGACTTTCAGGAAAGGGATGCACAAGCTGCCAGGGCAAAACCCCTGAGTGGGTGCCTGCAGTGCTGCCTGAGAGGAGCACCAACTCCTCCCAGTGCCCTTCATGCCTCAGCCCCCCCTCCAGGGTGAAAGGAAAGGTACCTGTCTGTGGCTTCACCCTGTGCCCTGGAGTGGCTATGTACAATTCATCTACCACTGCCACAAACTGTGAGGTGCTCAGGAACTCCGCAGCCCCTCCCCTGATCTCCTGGACCACCAGTGATGGGCCTTGGGGCACGGACAGTCTTTCCTACTTATTTTGAGAGACAAATATGCAGCTGCAATTATGCTGGGGGCTCATAGCAAGAACAAGGTGTTTTCTGCTCTCCTCCCCATGCTCAGGAGAAGTGTGGCTGTGGGCGATGTAGGATTTTGGTGCCATCATTTCCCCAGCATAGCAGCTGGTGCCAAGTGGCCACCATGGCATGTGGCTAAACTCAGCATAAGCATCCTAACACCAATCCTTCACACCCAGCATGGGCTGAGGCTGGCAGCAGTATTTGGGAGTGAGGATGGGAGAGGAGACTGTGAAGAGAGGAGGCAGCATGAGGAAAGGGAGAGGAAAGATGGGGCTGGATGAGAGGAAGAGGCAGGTCAGTTAAAAGAAAGAAGAGCAGAGACTGGATAAAAAGACAAGAGGAGAGCAGGGAAGAGGGAGAGGCATGACCAGAGAGATGCTTTAAAAAGCTGAAGGAGAGGAGAGTTGCCCCATCCCTGTGCCAGGGGTTAGGGGAAGGAAGATGGCTGCCCGGGTGGGTTCATGGTCACATTTGCACCTCTGTAAAACTAAAACCGAAACATGAAATGATCCCTGAAATGCTTCAGTGGCTTCCCTGCAAAAGCAAAACCCAAATGCTGCCATTTATTTTACACGGTCACCGGTGCACACACGCGAGTGGGTGTGATTTTGAGAGGTGTTTGCCTTTTGGTGTTTAAATACTTATTGCTGATTTTGCTCCTGCTGTTCTCATGACAATCATTTTTCACAAGTGCACAGCAACAGATGGAGATATTTTTGTAACCTAGCTCAGTTCCCACCCATCCTGCAAGTTTTGCCTGAGTAAATTCTTCTCAGAGCCCCTGCAAGCTGCTAGTGAAAACCTGATTTTGCCAACATGGTGACAATGGTGATAAGGACACAAAACACAGGATACTTTCAATCTTTTTAAATCTTTGAAATAGCTGCTAGCATGACGGCACCTACCTGCGTGCTGTGCGCTCCTCTCTGCACACACTGGGTCCCCCTTAGAAGGCTTGGCTTCTATGTCCTCATCCTGTGGCTCTGACCAATCTGTGGGTCACTTCTGCTTCCCAAAGTCAATATGTGCTGTAAAGGCACTTCTCTAATGGCTGTCCCCTGTCACTTCAGGACTATTGCCTCCAATATGGAAAATCGAACACTGCTTCCTCTAGCTGTGGAACTATTTGGCGCTTGTGTAGGCAGCAAGTCTGGGAGGCAAGAGGAGGAAAGCCAGCCATGGGAGCCAAGCCTTGGCCCAGATCTAGCCTGGCAGGAGCCCCGTTGTGAGCACTGACATGGTTTTTGTCTTGGTATCTTGCTTAATCCCTCCATCCCTTGGCTCCCACCTAAGAAACTCACCCCTTCATGCTTCAGGCTTTGCAGGAGAGGCAGCTGCCTGTTACATACTCTTAGTGGGATGACACACAAGGGTGAGCTGACGTCAGCTGGACACCCACTTTGTAACTGGAGCTAGCCAGAAGATGTGGCGAGACAGAGAGGCTGTCAGGACAAAAAAGGTGTGTGAAAAGAAAGACACTAGTTGGCATCAGATAAGTGTTTTACACTGCGAGATAGCCCATGAGGTGCCGGGGCATGAGATATGTGCCATGAAACATCTGCAAAAGAGTGGTGCCGGGAATCACAGAGCTCCTCTGTGCATTAAGCAATATCTGGTGGAAGCAGAAGTTGTTCTCACATTTCCATGCTAATGACAGAGTGGCTGGGACCGCTGTCTTACAGTCCAGGTCTGATGCCCGAACATGGAAATAGCTTTCCCATTCCTCTGCCATAGGGAAGAGGGAGGAGTGGCACAGGGCTCAGGGCTATCCAAGGCACGTCAGGAGGAATCAGCTGTAGTGCTAGGACTCCAGGGGACTTTGTAAGTCAGGAGGCTTCCTTGTCACCTCCTCTCCCCAATTTCAGCTGTGCTCACTGACACCGGTGAGGTCCCATTCATTCCCTCTGCTCTGAAAGCTGATCTGGATCGGTCACTTGCTCTCCTTGGCACCCCAGGCTCTCCCAGACACAGGAGTAACTACTAGTACTTCTGACATAAGACGTTCTTGTATCACCTGTAGGATGCAAGTCAGTTCTACCTGTGGTTTTATTTTTTTACTGTCCTGCAGTGTGTGCATTTTTACCTCCATCATGTTAAACAGAAGAGGCAGGAAATCTGATGTGTGGTGGACCAGGGTTTGTCATCCTTTGGAGCTTCAGTCAGTTCACTGCCGCGATCTCAGGAGCATGAGCACAGTGTTTGAGTGTCGCTGGGGACAGGCTGATACAAACCTGGGATCTTCATTGCCCCACACGCCCGTAGGGAAGGGTAAAGCGAGTTCAAAATTACATTACACATTTTACTCCAAAATGGTTTTGAACAATGACACTGTCAACTGTATAACCATACTTCAGTAGTCATAAACCAACATGGCAGTAGATAGTCCATCGTTACTGTTCCCTACTGAGGACTACGCAGTAAGAGGCATGACAGTGTGCTCCTTGGAAGAGTTCTCCTACTCCTAATTTTTAAGTTTCACCCAGTGGCATGATTCCTATGTGAGAAGAAGCACTTGACAAAGAAAAAGACCACTGTGAGCACCCAGCAGCCTCGCAACACCAAAGTGTTTTAACAAAACCCAGCTTTGATGTAGCCAGTTGTAAAAATAAATTATGTTTAATTATCTAATCTGTCCATATATATATGGGGTGTGTGTATATACATATATACAAACATATATGTATATACCTTGCACACCTTACTGTTTCAGTTTTCCTGTTTAGTTCATGTTTCAGCTAAGGAGCTGTTTCAGAAATTTCCCACCTCCTGCTTGGCCTTCTTTCTTCATTACATATAATAAACATTTCTGGTGTCTGATGGCATCTAGTTCAAATATCTAGCGAGATCAAACTTGGGAGAACATAAATGGGAGCCATAAGGCACTCTATAAAATAGCTTATACCTTTCATGAACTGGAATGGATGTCTGACAGTAATGAGGCACTGCAATTAAATCTAATAAGCTTTGCCAATAGCTCTGCCATATCTGCCTGTACAATGCTCCCTCAGCAGCAACACTCCCATGGGAAATTAAATATACAGCCTGTGCATCAGCCAGCCTTATTGTTTGGGTGCCTGCAGCTGAGGAGCCCTCAGCTCTGCCTCAAACAAAGCCCTTGTGGAGGGAAGATTTTGGGAGACTCTGTGGCATGTCTGCCCTGGGGAGCAGGAGACCATGAGGGGCAAGGAGATGGGGGAGAGACCTTGGCTCTTCTGCGTTGGATCCCTTCCTGTGAGCTCTTCCCCCTGCAGCAGCCCTCAGCATGGGTATAATGTGAATGAAATAATAACATAATAGTCGTCGTCATCATCATCATCATCATCATCATCAAAACAGTGAAAAGTAGTCCTGCCTTCCTAGGATGAAAAGGTCCAAACACAGGTTGTCCCTTTTGCAGATCACTCAGTCTAACTCTCCAAGTGGGCATGGTGATCTTTCACTATCCTTATGGTGAGCTTTCCTATTGTTGGGAAAGTCACATGAGCCTGAGGAGAGTAAGGAGCACGCTGGTGACAATGCTGGGATGAAAACTTCTCCCTTTGGCTAAATAAGCATTTGGGGGGGGGACTTGGTGCTTCTCAAGGACTTTTTGCATTAATGGCCACTATCACCCCACAAAAATGTTGTGAGAGTGAAAGAGAGGAACTGTTGTGCCAGCACACTTATCTAAAAACACAAGGTGGAGACCCCTCTTCGTGTCCTCCTGAATCACGGAATCACTGAATCGTCTAGGGTTGGAAAAGACTTTGAAGATCATCGAGTCCAACCATCAACCTAACACTGACAGTCCTCAACTACACCATGTCCCTGAGCACTATGTCATCTGCAGTCCATAGTCTAGGAACTGCTCACTTGATTTTTATTGTCTTAATGTAGTTTTTCTTAAATTAAGTGTTTACTAGACTGGAGAAAAAAACCTAGAAATGTGTGAATGACTGACTTCTAAGTTTTGGTCTGGGCAGGAAAAATGATAGCACAGTTGCCTTCACAGTGAATGAAATATGTTGTTTCAACACCTCTTACTTTTTAAAGATAATTAAGTTAAATTCAGCTTCAGAGTTTTCTTTGGAAAATAAAATTTCCAAAATGTTTCCCAGGTGTAATCAGCATTCTCAAATCTTCTTCAAGCTGTTAGACTTGAGATTGCATTTTTTTATAAACAAGATGTTCAAAAAATTGCTTAGATCTAAAGGTGATGCAACGCTTCAATAATTTCTAAGACAAAAACTATTAAACAGTTTTGTGCTATTAAATATGATGGTAAGGGTGGCAACATAGTATTGTACTCCAATGTAATTAAGTTCTTTGAATTTTCCCATGAAACTTAACTGCTTCAAAGTGTGTTCTCAGAAAATGCTAACTTCTCCAAGCTGGGCAAATCACGCCAGAGTGTAATAGTCTCTGCTTTATCCTCTCTTTCATGTAATTAGGTATTTATGAGACTTTTTTTTCCAGGAATTCTCAAAAATAGAACTAGAAAAAATCAAGAAAGAGGACTGGAAATATGGAGTTCAATAATGAAAATCTCAATAAGAACATAAGACAGATGGAAAAAAATAATAATTAAAATAGTAAGGCAAAATAAGAGCCTTTCATCTGAAGTAAAAGTAGAGATGACAATGTTACTTAGAGTTTGAAGAGGAGGTGTATGCAAGGAGGTGTATACTACAGATACACGCAGCTGAATAAGGTTTAGAGATCGGTTCAGTGTATTTTCCTAAAAGAATAATGTCATGAATGTATTTTAAAATATTAATTTGATCATTACTTTCATGGTGCGTATGTACAGGAAACACTAAAATCTATTTTAGTTTGTTAAAGGATTATAAGAACAGAATTAACAGAGAGAATTAGTAAAATCTAAAATCAAGTCAGGTACTTACATAATAAAAATAAGTATTACAGAGAGCTGAAATAATCTATCTATCTGTGTATAAGGGGTCTATGTCCTCTCACTTCACTGCATTCACAACCGAGTGCTCTCCAGCATGGTGGGAACTGCTGAGTGCATCTCCTCTGAAACACCTGGTATTGACAGCTGCAGGGAAAGGGGAGTGGACTTAGTAGACTGTTCTTCTGATTTGCAATGGTAATTCCTGCAGTGTCATTGCAGACATAAAAACACACCAAATAGTCAGCTGTGTAGAAAAAGGAAAGAGAAAGAGAAAAGGAGAAAGAGAAAAGGAGAAAGAAAATAAAGGACGAAACAAGATTTCTCTTCTCCAGCTGGGGATACTATGAACCCGAAAAGACATCCCTACTATGGAAGCATGGTCAGATGCACAGCTGACGTACACCAGCAGAGCTTCCCTGCCTTCAGTGGGGCTATTCCAGCTGACACCAGCTTGGATCTCACCCATGACACTTACACTTCTCAGTCAAGTCAAAATTTAATACTGCTGAGAAAGAGGAATGGTAAATGCAGCTTTCAGTTACAGTGGAGGAAATAGGAGTCCTGTAAATCTGTGACGCATATTGGGACACAGAGCTCGGGCCACCCTCCTCGGTGTGGGGTGAGGACACGAGAAGCAGTGTGCTCTTTTCAGCCTGTTGAGAGCCGAGTCTGAGGGATGTCATTTAGGAGCTACTAATTAATATAGTTAGCTAGCTAACTAATTAGTTATCTAACTAATATGTACTGTTGCTGGTCTCCAGAGAAAAATGTTTGGACTTTACCATCAATGGAACTAGCTGTTTTGTCCTAGTCTGAAGCCCAGCAGCAAATGAAAACACATGCAAGGTGAGTAATCAGGCGATCAGAGCCCCAAAATAAAACAGGAGCTGCTTCATCTTTGGCTGGGGATATGGAGGGCTAGTACTGCTAGCCACTGTGAGTGGTGGTGGAGTCTCTGGACACACTGAATTTGCTAAGTGGAACTCCTCTCTGTTCATTTGTGTAGCTTCTTTCACCACGATTATCTTCTGTTCCAATATATTGCAGTAGTATTTTTGTCCTATCTGCTGGATCCTTAAAATAACAAATAGTGTCTTGGCTACAATGACAATGAGTTATTTAAAGGAGTGTGCAGAGCTGCTGATAAAGGGGGAATTCCAAATACAGGCAAAAACATTTGGGATTGCTTTGTGTTTGAACAGGCAAGGGCAAAAAGCTTATTAATAAGATCAGATTATAATTTTCTTTAAAAACAGATTAGGCTTTCATGACCCACAGCATTAAAGTTCTTTTTAAATAGACATCCTTATTAAAAAAGGTCTCTCTTTGCTTGTGGCTGGATCTGTTTAGCTGAGTTGGATGATATATTATCAACATGTTTTGAGAGAACAAGCCATTTATTTTAAGATCTCAAAATATGTGATTTGCTTGCATCCAGGATAAGGAAGTTATTTTGCGGTTTTAGCAGAAGGTGGTATCCATCAGAATATCCTGCCAATATCCTGTCACCAGCAAGGCCAGTTCATCACTTAAGAGCTATTCTTTTATAAATCACTGAGTTTTGCCTTATGCAATTTGCTTATTTGGAGCATCTGCTCCTTTGGGTAGGGACCGTATCTCCTTAGGGCCAGGTATAACTGAATGTGCACATATCTTCATTTTTATTTCTGGTGTATAAAACAGAAATGCCTGTCAGCTTTTGAAAACAACTGTCTTTGCAGCTATGCTATCATGGCACACCAGTTTCATTTAATATTTTATCCAGTCTTTTTAATACAGAATTTAATAATACAGCTCATTTATTTGTTACTCACTGAAATGACATCCGGAGTACATCAACAGTACATTAAGTTCCTGTCCCTCTACGGTTTCACAGCACAAGGAGCAGCTTTCAGTACAAACCTACGCCCTGATGCTCCCCAGCCCCAAGCTGGTGATTTGTGGAATTCTCCTTTGGGTCATTCCATGGGGATTGTGGCTGCCTAAGCCCTCTCCCAAAACTAGGTTTCCTTAACATAGCTAACATTTACCTTCAAAATTATGCTGGCTGGCTGTGTAATTTAAATTTAGTCATAAAATCTGAATACACTCTTTATTCAGTTTTAAATGTTATATATAGCAGTTGAAGGTGGCGATAAACTCAATTAACTAGGCTGATATAAACCTTATTTAAATCAAATTAAGTGCATTTCTGCAGTGGTTAGCATCTATTTCATTAATTGTGATTAAAAACTGCTTGGGAGTTAAATTGGTATGACTTTGAATATAGATAAAGACAAAGGAAGACAGAACTGGCAGCTAAGCCTGAACCAGACTGGAAAGTTTGGAGTCCTCCTTTGTACCCGGAACATCAGAGCTTTGTTTGTTTTAATTAAAACTGGGATCCTGCAGAATGTAATGGATGTTGTTTAGAAAAGCTGCTCGCTTGTTTCTGATAATTGGATTTTTCTAGCCCAGATTAATATCCTACTCTGCCATTTCACTGGGTCTGAAAGGATTCCTCCAAATAATTAAGAAACGAGTGCTAAAGACTGTAACCACCTCATTAAGATAAACTTACAACAATATCTTGGGTTCAAATAAGGAATTCCTTTCTTTTTTTTTTTTTTTTTCCTGGAAAGAGGCCACAGTTTGTTTAGCCTGGCAGTGGCAAGGAACTGATTTTTATGTATGCAGAAAAAGCTTTTTAAGCCATTACTGCTGAATCATTATGTCTTAAGTAACACAAAATTGGACTAGTAAGCTTTGACAGGGGTCTGCAGAAACTAATTTTGAGGTTACAGTGCCCAAATAATGAAAAATAGAATATGCGAAAGTGTAAGTATTTCCTGAGAGCTTCTGGCACGTAGTCTCACATCAATCAGAGACTGACAAACACCCCTGCCAATACCTGATGATAGAAAGAATCACTATTCTGTTTATTCATCAAAATGATATTATCTATTTGTGGTTTATGCTTGATATATTATGTAGTATTATATTATATATCTTGTGCTGTTTGTTAAGATGAAGGATTGCTTACTATACGATCAACTAGAATTGTAATGACATGTTGTCATTACACAAGTCATTGTATTGTAATTCACAAATGCTTTTTTTTTTTGTTAGTTTCTGTGTTTCTTTCTGAAGGATTGATACAGAAAACTTCTGATACAATTTAGCCGTAAGGAATAGAAAACCCAGGAAAGCTGGCTAGCCTATCAAGGACGAAGCTGTTGGAAAACCTCAGTGGAAAAATACTCAGAGACACTGGAGGAGAATGGGAGGGGAAAAAAGATCTCTGTGAGTATTTAAAACATATATGAAGATGACCAGAACTATACCAATGGACAGAGTGGGGATGCGGGGACATCTACAGTTGCATGTGCTTGTGCTTATCACATACGCAAGTCACTCAGGCTCTGCTAGGTACTAAGGTACAAATTTAACTTTAAACCTGAGAGCAAACTGACAGCACTTGCACACGTTGAAATCTTTGTGGGCTTGCAGGGGCTCCTCTTGTTTTGTAAGAGATGGGTTTAGACTGAAACTTGTGCAGTGCGTAGCTTTACTCAGAACTTCTTCCCAGGGCAAACTTCACATCAAAAGCTGTAAAATCCAGTTATGTCACATTTAGAGAGGTAAAATTTTAGTATCCACTTATAGAAATACATTCTTTTAAAGCAATATTAAAAAAAAAAAAATCTTATTTCTGTCTTTGATCACCAGCAGTACCTTGTATACTAAAAATAACAAATGCCACTTAAAAGAATATAAGGAGAGTAGTCAGGGTGTTTGTAACTCAGTAAGTAGTGGCTAAAGGAAGTACCCATGCACAGGTAAGTACAGGGCTATATTTTATGCTCAATTAGGGATGTGCATTATGGTTTTGTAGTAACATACGGGTTAGATATTTCTTTCTGTATGACTTATCTCAGGTAATTTCTTTGGGCTACATAGTTCCATGGGATATTGTAAATAACTGTTATGGAGATTTCAAGTGCTGGGTGAACTAGGCAGCAGGTCTTAAAGTGTATTTGAAAAGACTTTCTTCTAGATGTCTCTGGAAGCTGGGAGGTAATGGAGGTGGTAGGTGCCAGCAGGCACAGTGATTGTATCTGAAATACCTGCATGTTTTGCCTGATTTTCTGAGGTATTTGCTCACAAGTTATAAGAAGCTCATATCATAATCTTTTCTAAATGAGAGATGCAAGCTATATGCAAATTATATAAATTATATCTAAATTGTGGGGATATTTTCTTGAGGCTTTGAGGGAGAAAATATTGTAGGAGAACATCTGTCTGGGGCCATCTTAGTGAGTCAGTCTGTGTGTGCTGTCTGCAGGGGTGGCAAGTGGTAGATGACTGAGGAGGATGATAGGAAGGGAGGCATTTTCTAGGGTGCTCCTTTTCCTGGTAAGCAGTTTTACCTGCTGGCCATTTGTGTGGTAGAGACTTCCAAAGGCATAAGCTGTGTCCAGACCATTCTGTTCAGCATATTCTTTTGGATGCATCCTCCACAAATTGTTTTCATCTTTTTGAAGCCGTTTATACTTTGTCAGTCATAACACACTGTGGGAATTGATTCCACATTTAACATCTAGGATGTCCCGGTTTCCTGATATTGATGTAATTCCCACTTGCCTTGTGCTCATCTGCAGAGATCCTGGGGCGTCACTGCCCAGCACTTCTCCACTTTCTTTCCAGGAGTCTTCAGGTTAAAGCACTCTCTACTCCACATACCATGTTCATTTTCGGCACACCAGACTGCTGCATGCTGACAAATACCTGCCAGCAGCTATGGGTTTTGTCTTGGGAAATTCCAGGTAAACATGATCCCTCAGCCTCTCGCAGGTAACAGCTGCTACTTTTGCTCAAAGGGAATTCCCACTGACTTTGATCTGTAGGAGAGGACATCACCCCTGGTTCGCTTCGCTACAGTGAGGTAATGACATTAGCTAAAATGTTTGTCACGGACATGTGATGGCAGTTACTTCACAAGCAGCAGGCCAGACTTTTCCACCACTTACTTTAGTCATACATGCTTTGCTCTTAATGGAGTTCTTCTCTATCCACCCCAATGAAAGCATGACCAGAGTCTAAGCCAAAAAGCAGCAAGTAAGAACAGGACAAATACCAGTTATTTCTCTGGTATGACCTGTGGAAATCTGCAGGCATGTTGGATTTTGGCCTTTTTACCCTTCTAAATTTTCTGTCTTCCATGCATGGAAAAGCATTGAAGCTTTTAGGAGGTCTGCTTTTCATTGCATAGTGAACAAATATTATTCATTAAAACAAAACAATTATGAGCTGTGCTTACTCTGGACATGATGCACTGGTCAACCTCCTGGGTTTACTTTATGCTAGGTACTGTGGAAACTTGTAGTAAGACTGCTCACTCAAGGGAGCTTAACAAACATCCTGAAAAGTGGATGAAACAAAAGATGGGCAGGAAAAGGTAAAGGAGGGTAGCAAATGTAGCATGAGGCACACAATTCCTAGTCAGTCTTATGACACAGCCTTTTACAATCTCAGTGGCCAAAGCTGCATTGACCATTTAAACTGACTCTTCCAGACTTTTAGCATCAAACTTTTGGTATTTTGTGTCATTCTGGCCTGAGTAAGGCACAAAGGTCTTTTAAAATCACTGCAATCCCTGCATTTGGTGTGTGTGTCAAACAGGCAGGCACTTAGGCAATGCAGCATCCTGTCTTCTAAGCATCAAGGAAAGGCCTTGGGGATTATTTAAGGGTATCTTCTCTGTGCAGACATTTGATAATATTACTTAACATGGAGAAAGACCTCCTCTAATGCTGAGCCTATTGAGAAAGCCCCACAATGTTCCAGGCACTTTTAGAAGAACATGGGCAGCCAGTGCAGAAATGAGGGGTTTTTAGTGTGTACCCTAATTCACAATTGTCAGATGCGATTCCCTGTAGCAATACCTCTCCTGCACACCCATGCTCTCACATGGTAAGAGTTGCTGAGTGAAAGTGGACATTTCAACCCACTCCAATGCTGTAGTTCATTCTCATTATATGGACAGACTCTGGCACCATGCTGTTGTCCTTGGCCTCAAAGAGCTTCAGAGGAAGCTTTGCCTCATGTTACATAGCCAAGGCTACTATGCAGGGCCAGATATCTCTGGTTGTGAGCCCTGTCTCCACACCAAGCTTGCTGTGTGACTATCAACCAGTCACTCTGGTTTTCTGAGTCTCGTTCCCTCTCTGCTAAGATGAAGACAGCAGTGTTTCTGTACCTTACAGTGGGAGCACCCTTTATCTCTCTGGGCATGTTCTCTTTGTCATCTTATAAATTCTGTCTCGACAAAACCTGGGGATTTTTGTGCATTTTTCTGCTCTCATTGACTGGAGCAGTAGCAGCAGATCCAGCCGTGCTGCTGGTGATCTGGCAGCTATGGAGCTGCAGATGGCTCAACAACAGCACAGAGGCCCACAGCTGGGCATTGGGCAGTCGTCCTGCCAACTGATGAGTGCCAAGTGTATGCTGCATAAGATGCACCGGGTGAGCCCTATACATTGTGGGACAAGTTTCTGACATGCAGAAGCCCACTGCAGGTATTGGTCAGTTTTTCTATGCTCTTGGGGTCAATGGGATTACTGGGGTGGAGACACCCTTTGATGGGCTCCTGCAGTTTGTAGCCTGTGGGCTGGTTCTGCTTAAAAATGGTCCACAACTGCCACCTTCTGAGCACTGAGGAAAAATCATAGAATCAGAATCATAGAATGGTTTGCGTTGGAAGGGCTCTTAAAGATCATGTAGTTCCAAACCCCTTCCATGGTCAGGGACACTTCTGCTAGACCAGGTTGCTCAAAGCCTCATCTAACCTGACCTTGCCTGCCAGTGCTCAAGGCTTCCTCATGCGGCAGTGACCTACAGCCGTCACTGAGCGCCAAAATCCAAGTCAGTAGCCTGGGGGGGGTGTGCTAAACTCAATGTCACTGAGTTTGTGAAGGAAAATCAGACCACGTTTTCAGGTGCCTGAAAAGGAGCAGGGGTGCTGACTTTACAACTGTGGCCTGAATTGCTGGTCTGTGAATGCAGCCGAGAGCTCCTCAGAGTGAGGAAAATATGATCTAGTAGCAGGTAATAGCTTATAGTAAACCTTTGCATCAGGTCATAGAAATAAAGTGCTAGTGTATTGTCTAATTACTGAAAGAGGAGCTCATCAGGAGAGTTTCAAAATCATAGAGATGCCACTGCAGCGTCAGCTGCAGGAAAGAAGTTCCTTTTTCTTAAATAAATCCAATACTTACATGATGTAAATCAAATTCAGCTCAAGCACAGTAAACCAGTACCTCAGAAGGCTGAATTTTGTTTGGTACCATCATATTATGACAAACTTGTTGCTGATTCTCTTAGTCACGCTCTTTTTCAACTGACTGTTTGCATTTTGCAAAAAACACCTCAGATCCTCAAACTAAAAGTGATACTTATCTACCTAGACCAAAACCTCTTCTAAGCAGGGCTATTTTACCATGTATGTATACAATTTCTGGTAAAATAGGATCTTATCATAATTTATGATGTACAGAGGGTAGTGTGAACTGAAAAGAAGACTGCTCTGACCTCATTTATGGGTTATGTTTTTAAAAGAGTGATGGAGAAAAAAGGAGAACAGGAAAAAAAAAAACCAAACAAAACCCAAAACCTGTGCTTATAGCTACATCTAACAAACCTCTAATGCCACCTGCCGAGGAAACACTGAAAATGAGAATGAAGTCTCCCATAGGCTACTAATTGCATTATTCGTGTTATTGATTTATTCTAAAATTTATATTATTACAAATACTGAAAGGATTTTAAGAAACTTAGATAAGCAACTGTGAGTGTAATAAACTGGGTGTATTTTTAAATACATAAATGATAGAAGTGTCTTTTCAACCCTAGTCCAGCTACTAACTCCTTGTAATCAAGCATGATCCTATTATTCAACTTTAATTTTCTCTTTCTTCACTCCTAAATTAGCCACCTAAGAAATGATCCTAAAATACATTTGCATTTTTTAATGTGGAGAGGATAGCTTGTTAGCAGCACTGTGGCTCCTTAAGGATGTTGCTTTAGCACTCAGCAATACAGAAAAAAGAAAAGGCATTTTCTTGACCAAACCCCGTTATAGAGCAAGTGCATACAATCCCGAATACACCACTGGTGCTTTGTAATAGAAAACAGAAATAGAAAAACAGTGAGGCCTATTTTTGAATATCCCTAAAATGTTTTATGCCAGCACAAACGTGCTGATACCTGAACAGTTGTACTGTGCCACTAAAATGGAGAATCCAAGCAAATTACAGTTCTTCCTGGCAGTGTATTATAAATTTATGATTTATGCAGTATTAAAAAGCATCTTCTTTGCTCATTATTCACTGATGCCGGAAGTTAAGCTGCAGAGTCAAGGCTATTAAGTCAACCTAAAAACTGCCAAATCCTGTAAAATGTTGTGAATGCAGATCCTAATACAGAGGATATTAAAAGCCGAAGGTTGTTTTATTTTTTCTGCATTTTGTGTACACCTATTGCATGCTGCTCACCCTGCAAATATGTACAAACACTGCTGCTCTACAGAAAAGAGAGAAAAACAAACGAGAAGTGGTTTGGGTGGGTAGAATATTTTTAAATAGGGGGCACAGTATTAAAAATAAAACAAAAATAAATTGTTAACTAGGTAGGTTTATCTCAAAGTAAAATATCTCTAAGGTAGGGGATTGCTTTCATTTCATACAGCATAGAAATACAGTGTGAAACTATAATAAAACAGTATTAAGATGAACCGCTGGCTGCAGCAGTAGCAGTTTTTAAAACGTGTAATGTTTCACAATGTGCCAGGATAAAGATAGCAAATACATATCAAAGTGGTTTAGACATCAAGTTATGAGGTACCTTTTAAAATACTTTCAGATGAGAGGGATGGAAGCAAAATAAAGTATGTTTACCCAGTTACATTTACTGAAAGAAAAATAAACAAGCTGTTTGTGTTGTTTATGCATTTTCCTCCTGAAAGGAAAAAAAAGGACTTAGAATATTCAGGACCCTTCTCATTTAAATGTCTGAAACAAAACACAATGGAAGGCATCAACAGTTTGGAAAACAAAGGCTATCAGTCCATCCGCTGCAGACTTCCTGATAAATCCTAACCCCAGTGAGATTTAACAGGCCACATCATTAACAGCAAAGACCACCCATCCAGCAGCACGAATGAAAACGGTGAAGCCTGACTTTATCAGACAGACCTACAACACATTAGGGATCTGATGAAAACAGCACCATAGCTTTGAGGATACTTGCGGCCTAATTAACGGGGGGGGAAAAAAAAAAAAGAAAAGAGAGAAGAATTAGAAGAATTTACTAAGATTCTTAATACTCACATAGCAAAAGAACCAATAAAATATATCTTTGAGTAGCTGATGTATTTTCACACGTAATGATTTACCTTCCAGTTGAATCTTTCTGTGACATTGGTCACTAGCTTGGGAAAATGATCTTCCCACATCTGCCTGAATGCAGTACCATTGAGCAGACTCAGCAACAACACAAGGGAAAAAAAATGTGCTCATCTGATGCTCACCACACTGGATTTTGACTGGAAAGCAAGATAAGTTGAAATGCTTTCCATTTCACTTTTCCATCTTTGTTTCTGGGGAGCTCATTGAGCAGATGGGGAAATGGAGCCATAACTATTCTAAATGACTTTCTAGAACCATTGAGAATTGCAAAAAAATTTCCAAAATCCTTCATCTAAAGGGTCACAGTCATATATACTGAGATACATCTCTGTGCTTTACTGGCCCTGTATTTTATTGCATTTCTGCAATATTGATGGTGTAGTGAAATAAACATTTCCAAGGCAAAATACAAAAAGAACTGAAAAAATACGGGCACTAATACATTAAATACATTTTTAAAATGTAAACTAAAATGTAGTTGAAGTTACATACATCGTTTCTTCTATGTTGCCTAATAATACATTACTTGCAAAATAAAAAGTTGGATTTTTTCAGTTGACAAAGTTGTTCTCAAATATAGTTGACAGAAAAATCAAACATTTAAAGCCAGTGATGAACAGACTGAATAGACACTGGGAAACTGCTGAAATCATGAGTACTGTTTTCTTTTCCTCACAACATTCACTTCTTAAGTCAACTGATCATCAACATTTATTTTGAAACTTGAAGAAAATTATCTCAAATTTGGTATTTTAAGCTTGCCTTATAAACCTGGATATCTACAGGTGACTAAAAGAGGATTTGGTTTGGAAGCTTTTTTTTCTGTTTTTTTTTTTTCTTACCAATTGATAAATATGCCTGGTCTGTGTGATATGAATGGAAGTTTCTTCAGAGGAAAGACCATTTAAAACAAACACAGCCCAAATACACACTTGCAGCACACAGCTGCCAAGGAGCTGGTACTAAAAGTATGTACTTAACATGCTCTTACTACAAAAGCTGGCTCTCTTCCATTACTTTTTACTGCAGTCATCTGCAAACTTCATCCCAAATGCTAGATACCGTTGTGATTCAGAAAGATATGGAAATGCAACCGACCAAATAGATGATGGAGATCAATTAGCTGAGTGAGAAGTGAAAGGCAGAAGTCACTTGCAGTTGAATCACAGAATCACAGAATGTTAGGGATTGGAAGGGACCTCAAAAGATCATCTAGTTCAGTCCCCCTGCCAGAGCAGGAACACCTAGGTCAGGTCACACAGGAACATGTCCAGGCAGGTTTTGAATGTCTCCAGAGAAGGAGACTCCACAACCTCTCTGGGCAGCCTGTGCCAGTGCTCTGTTACCCTCACTGTGAAGAAGTTCTTCCTCACATTTATGCAGAACCTCCTATGTTCCAGCTTGCACCCATTGCCCCTTGTCCTATCATTGGATGTCACTGAGAAGAGCCTGGCTCCATCCTCATGACACTCACCCTTTACATATTTATAGACATTAATAAGGTCACCTCTCAGTCTCCTCTTCTCCAAGCTAAAGAGACCCAGCTCCCTCAGCCTTTCCTCATAAGGGAGATGTTCCACTCCCTTCATCATCTTTGTGGCTCTGCGCTGGACTCTCTCAAGCAGTTCCCTGTCCTTCTTGAACTGGGGGGCCCAGAACTGGACACAATACTCCAGATGTGGCCTCACCAAGGCAGAATAGAGGGGCAGGAGAACCTCTCTTGACGTACTAACCACCCCCTTTCTAATACACCCCAGGATGCCATTGGCCTTCTTGGCCACAAGGGCACATTGCTGGCTCATGGTCATCCTGCTGTCCACCAGGACCCCCAGGTCCCTTTCCCCTACACGGCTCTCCAGCAGGTCAGCCCCCAACCTGTACTGGTACATGGGGTTGTTCTTCCCCAGATGCAAAACTCTACACTTGCCCTCGTTGAATTTCATTAAGTTTCTCCCCGCCCAACTCTCCAGCCTGTCAAGGTCTCGTTGAATGGCAGCACAGCCCTCTGGTGTGTCAGCCATTCCTCCTAGTTTGGTGTCATCAGCAAACTTGCTGAGGATACATTCTGTACCCTCATCCAAGTCGTTGATGAAGATATTGAACAACACCGGTCCCAGTACCAACCCCTGAGGGACTCCACTAGTCACAGGCCTCCAACTAGACTCCGTCCCATTGACCACAACTCTCTGGCTTCTTTCCTTCAGCCAGTTCACAATCCACCTCACTACCTGATCACCAAACCCATACTTTATCAGCTTATCTACAAGGATGCTGTGGGAGACAGTGTCAAATGCTTTACTGAAATCAAGATAAACCACATCTACCGCTCTACCATCATCTATCCACCTAGTTATTTCCTCATAGAAGGCAATAAGGTTGGTCAAACATGACTTACCCTTGGTAAAACCATGTTGACTGCTCTTAATGACCCCCTCATCCTTGATATGCCTAGAGATAGTGCCAAGAACAAGCTGTTCCATCACCTTTCCAGGGATGGAGGTGAGGCTGACCGGTCTATAGTTACCTGGGTCCTCCTTCTTGCCCTTCTTATAGATTGGAGTGACTTTTGCTATCCTCCAGTCCTCAGGCACCTCTCCTGTTGTCCATGACTTACCGAAGATGATGGAGAGTGGCCTAGCAATGACCTCTGCCAGCTCCCTCAGCACCCTTGGGTGCATTCCATCTGGTCCCATTGATTTATGGATATCCAGATTGCTCAACTGATCCCTAACCCAATCCTCATCTACCAAGGCAAACTCCTCCTTTATCCTGACTTCTTCTGGGGCTACAGGGATCAGGGGCTCCTGGGGAAAGCCTGCAGGAGTAAAGACAGAGGCAAAGAAGGCATTCAGCACCTCTGCCTTCTTTATATCCTCTGTCTCTAGGGCACCCCCCTCATTCATCAGTGGGCCTATATTGCCTCTAGTGTTTGTTTTATTAGCTATGTATTTGAAAAAGCCCTTTCTATTGTCCTTGACCTGACTTGCAAGGTTAAGTTCTAAGGAGGCCTTAGCTTTCCTAATTGCCTTTCTACATCCTCTGACAACTGTCCTATATTCCTCCCAAGTGACCAGCCCCTCTTTCCATGATCCATAAATTCTTTTTTTCCACCTGAGTTTGCCCAGCAGTTCCTTGTTTAACCATGCTGGTCTCCTAGCTCCCTTACTTGATTTCATACCCATTGGGACACTCTGATCCTGAGCGTGCAAGAAGTGGTCCTTGAATGTTGACCAACTATCTTGAGCCCCTTTACCATCTAGCACCCTGTCCCATGGGACTTCCCTTAACAATTGGTTGAGGAGGCTAAAGTTGGCCCTGCGGAAGTCCAGGGTTCTGGTCTTGCTTGGTACTCTATTCCTCCCACACAGGATCCTAAATTCCACCATCTCATGATCACTGCAGCCAAGGCTGCCATCGACCATCACTGCTTCAACAGAACCCTCCTTGTTGGTGAGTACAAGATCCAGCAGCGCTCCTCTTCTAGTCGGCTTATCCACCATTTGCATTAAGTAGTTATCATCAATGCACTGGAGGAACCTCCTAGACTGTGAATGGCTGGCTGTGAAAGTCTCCCAGCAGATATCGGGGTAGTTAAAATCCCCCATGAGGACCAAGGCCTGTAGTTGTGAGGCTGCTTTCAGCTGCCTGTAGAAAGCCTCATCAACTCCCTCGTCCTGATCAGGAGGTCTGTAATAGACCCCCACAACTGTATCGCCCCTGCCTGCCTGCCCCTTAATTCTTACCCACAGACTTTCAACTTGCCCCTCATCAGCCCCTGGAGAAAACTCAATACATTCAAGTTGCTCCCTCACATAAAGAGCAACTCCACCACCTCGCTTCACTGACCGATCTTTCCTAAAAATGACATAGCCATCCATGACCACATTCCAGTCATGTGAGCTGTCCCACCATGTCTCTGTAATTGCCACCAGGTCATAACCTTTAGACCGCACACAGACCTCTAACTCCTCCTGTTTATTCCCCATACTGCGTGCATTGGTGTACAGACATTTCAGGTAGCAAGCAGAGCGCACTGGTGGGACCCCTGGGAGGCAGGAGGCCTCGTGGTCAGGGCCTAAACATCTATCCCTTCTCTTCAATGATCGAAAATCCTCCCTAGACCACCTTCCTTCAGGCCCTAGCATATTGCTCTTGGGCTTGTCCCTAACAGACACAGTTGTCTCCCCTTCCCCCTTCACATCTAGTTTAAAGCCCTCTCAATGAGCCCTGCTAACTCCTGCCCCAAAAGCCTTCTCCCCCTCTGGGACAAATGCATTCCACCTGCCACCAGGCCAGGTGTCTCATAGAGCAGCCCATGATCAAAGAACCCAAAGCCCTGCCTTTGACACCAGTTACGTAGCCATTCATTAATCTGTGAACTCTTCCTGTTTATCTCTTCCCCCATTCTTGCAGGAGGTATGGAGGCAAACACTACTTGCACTCCAGACCCCTTAACCAGCCGTCCCAGGGCCCTGAAGTCACTCTTCATTGCCCTTGCACTTCTTGTAATAATTTTGTACCTGCCAACCTGAAAAAGCAGCAGTGGGTAGTAATCAGAGGGCTTTACAAGATTAGGGAGTTTCCTTTTAATGTCTCTAATCCGAACCCCAGGGAGGCAGCAGACCTCCCTGTGGGATGGGTCCGGTCGACAGACGAGCCCTTCTGTTCCCCTCAGAAGGGAGTCGCCCACCACAATTACCCTCCTTTTCTTCTTAATTGAAGAAGTCCTGAGGCGTCGGGATGACTGACAAGCCCTAGGTGATTCAGGAGACTGATCTACCCCTCCAACTTCATTTACCTCTCGCTGAAGTTCCAAGGCCTGGTACCTGTTACTCAAGGGCAACTGGGAGGGTGAAGGGGGTTGGGAGGGTTTTTGCTTGCCTCTCCGCAGACGGACCACCCTCCATTCCTCCCCGTCTCCTGAACCCTCTGCTTCTGTCTGATGACAGGAGGGGAGGGGATCCATCACTTGCCCACCCTTTTCTGACTGCCCTTGCCTCAGGGTGAAGCTCCACCAATCTATTTCTCTTTCACACTCTCTAATAGTTCTAAGTCTTTCTACCTCCTCCATCAGTTTAACCACCTGCCCGAGCAGATCATTTATCTGCTCGCACCGCACACACGCGGTGTCACTGGCTCCCTCCGGTACCAGTGCCAGGCTCAGGCATTCGCTGCAGCCAGAAACCTGCACGGCCGCATGTCTGCTCGGAGGATCCGTCTGAGTCCCCATATTCTTTTTCACAACAGTTTATGGGCGCATTGCGACCATAGTCTATGTGGTCTATGGTCTATCTAGCTAATCCTCTGCTCGTGCCGCTCTCCTCATGCCTGCCTCTTCGGCGACAGCCGCCGCTCTCTGCTCCGCGTGCCGCGTGCTCTGAGGGAGCTGCCGAGATGGCCGCTTTTAAAGTTTGCCGCGGCTCTCGGTCACGCCCCCCGCCACCTCAGCCTTTCGGTATCTCTCAGGATACCAGTTTCTCTCAGGATTCCCGCTCAGACTCGGGTGTCCTTGCTCTGCCCCGGCTTCACTGTCTCCGGGAAGCCCGGCTCTTTCGCAAAGCCTCAGCAAAAGCGAACAGCAAAAGCGAACAGCACTCGCCGCAGCCGCCCCACCGCTCCCACAGCCGCCGCTCTCTGCTCCGCGTGCCGCGTGCTCTGATGCAGTTGCTTGCACATGATCTTATAAAAACGAGCATACAAATCTTACACTTGTGAAGTTCCACTGATGTAAATGGCAACATTTTGCTATGTTAAATTAGACCCTATGCAAAGTTATCATCTGGTCTTTGGTTAGGTGTTGAGAAACATGGCTTACACTTCTAAAGGTCTGAGATTTCATATATTAGCACCATAATTTAATTTCACATTTTTTAAACTGCATCTTTTATTTCTGGCATTTGAGGGTTGTTCAGCAGAAGGCTCTCATGCACCCTTGTTTTTAGTTGGTGGAATAAAAGGTCAAAATATGCTATATGGAGCAAGCAACATGATTCTCTGTGTCTAAGTCCCTTGCAACATAGGCAGAAAGTTGCACTTTTTGCTTTAGACACAGCTGACATCATCTCTGCATTGTTGTGTCTCTTGTATGTGCACAGCAGGATCTAGAAAGCGAGTTATAATGGAGACAATCCCACTGCAAGGCTGATAATCAAAGCTGTGCACAAAAGAACAGTATACCGCTACATACAGCAGAGATACATTGCTTTTCTATTTGTTGCACTTCTCAACATGTTCAAATAACTTCCAGATGATGAGTTTTGTTAGTATAGAATTAAGTTAGGATTTTAAATTTCCTTTAAAGGCCTCAAGGTAACCTGGGAGTAAAAATGCCCATGTTTTAGAGCTGAAGTTGAAAAAAGAATCACTGCATATGTGAACAGGAGAAATGGTTCTGATGGATCAGACTACTTCGATTTAATCTGAATCTCTCTTACTGGTGTTGTCAGGTAACAGAAGCTTCAGAGGAAAAGACAAATAGAATCAGCTCAGATCAGCTAGGGCACAGGAAGTTGTCCATTGGCTGTATTTCAGGAAATAGGAAAACCTTTAGTTGTTACCCTATCCAGATATCTTGTCTCTGCATTAACTTAGTATTCTAACGGAGGGTACTTATCTCCTGTATAAAAGATTCAGGTCACCTTCTAAGAACTATAACTTTGAGCTAAAGTTTTTCAAGCGCGTAAGCAACTGTCCTCATTTCTGAGGCTCTCACCGTCCCGCTTAATGCCTTCCACATACAAGTGTCCTTGACAAGAACAGAGATGCTGTTGTGTGCACATCCGTGATAGTTCAGACAGCTAGCTGACAAGTGCTTACGCTAGAGGCTGAGTACCCTGTTACTCAGTTTAACACCCTACCGTCATCTAGTGCACCTTTAAGTACCTTTCCACCTTCTCCATCTATCTCCACAGGCCCAGAAGATGGACAATTTGATCCATTACCCAACAGAAAACTTACCAGAGGACAGCTTGTTTTTTTCTGCAGCCAGGAGAGCCATGAGGTGAGCAACAACCCAGTCTCCCCTATCCCAAATCACACAGCGGTGAGTGTAGCAATAGCTCAGATACAGCTTTGTGTATCTATAACCTGCAAAAATGCGTCCCCTGGATTTGAGATTACTGTATTTATTCATCTTATCTGCTTTGCAGTCTGTTCTTATGCAGCTGCAGCGGTCAGTGCCATGATGTCACCACACGTAAGCGTATCCAAGCTGGCTATCAGCTTGCCAAGTCAGGTCCAACTAGCAAGGAACTGCAGTCAGGGATTCAATATACATAGTCTGGCCAAGAGGCTTCATATATACACAATTATGTTTCAGACTGTCTTTGAAATGACGGAAACTACACCCAGCCACCAAATCTAAATGTGAAGTCACAGATTCTGAAGCCCAATTCTGTGCTATTTTAAAAAACAAACACAACTCTTTTCCTTTGTTGTAAACCTGGTCACAAACATAGTTATCCACAGTAATACAGAGCGTTAAGAGCAATGTTTTATAAACAAAATACTTTTATTAGACTAGTACATGGGCTATTTTAAATTAAGATTTAAAATACAGTTGGTATTAAACTATTGTTTCAGTTCATTTCACTAAATTCCAAGTTATGTAGATTAACCTCACGAAGTAATATTTATCTGAAAGAAAAAAAAAGGTTTTTTAAAAAATATAGATGGAATTTCTTTTTTGTCTTTTTATTTAGTACACTTTGGCAATGTAAACTGGACAACTTAGCTAATAGAGCCTAATGTTAAGCAAAACCAGAACTTACCTGGAACTGAATACAGACTGTTTTATTCATCCGTTCCTGCTTCTGATGTGAAAATCACCTCATCACTACATTTATGTTTCCATTTCATTAAATATATTTCATTAGGCTTTCTGTAAGATCTCCATCCAAGAAAAACATCTTGAGTATTTAGAGATACTCCAGATACCTAATCTAGCTTATTGGGTAACTGCTTCTAAGAAGACCCCTGGACAGAGAAATCCCTTCTGTTGTTTCTTGTTTTATAGAAGTGTGGCAACACTATTGCCCTGTCTGGACACTGGTCATCACATCTGGCCTGGTACAGAACTCGGCAATGGAAAATACATACTTTGGTGTGGCCTCTACAGACCACACTATCACCTGAGTGTTCAGTTACAGTGTTTTTTCATAGATTCATAGATTTAAGAAAATGACTGGCCACATGCAAAACAAAGAGCAGTCTCTTCTAAAACAAGAGACCCTTTATACAATCAGCAGGCTCAGCATCCCACTTCAGAATGATGCAGTGGCAAGCAAATATGAGCCTCAACTTATATTAAAAAATGGTAACCTCGTGTGTATATTCCAGCCCGTAGACAGAATTGTGAATTATCACTATTTGTTACTTCAAGTGTCAGCTGTACCAGAAACCTCATTCTGACATAAGTTCTTAAGACCCTGATGCTGTGCAAACATTGCAGAGTTATAGTGCAACTCCTTTGGGATGCTGTTGTAAGCAAAGTGTTGCTTTTGTATCAGACAGTATGGTTAAAACAGATTACTTCAAATACACTATCGTTTCAGGGATCCATCTAACCTCTTGGGTGCATTATTCCTTGGTTATAAGGAATGTCGTTGGCAACACTTTGCTCATCAGCTAAACCAGTGGCGATTTGCATGCTCTTCCAAATGCAAAATAAAATCTTAACTTAGGCCTCTTACTTCCATAATAAACGTGTGTCATGTCAGTCCCATTGGCTAATGTTACAGGTGGCAACTTCACATACCACTGTAATTGGATCATTTTTAGCATATGCCCATTTCCTCAAAGGTAGAGGTGGGGCCTGCCTCTGTCTTTGCTACATAATGTGAAGAACCTGGACCGCTTTACCTTTATCCAGGAAGAATTGGATGAAAAGGGTTTAAATTTTAATGAGCATTTCCTTTTTTTTTTTTTTTCTCTCTCCTTAATGTAGGTGCAACATGTTTTGATGCAACCTAAACTCTTTGCCAAATAATTTAACCCAGATCAGTAATAGCCTTCTCTAAACTGTATCTGTCATCCTATGCAAGACGTAACTACATTAAATTCATGGCAATATAAACAAAGGAACCTTTCTTGTCTGTAGGAATCCTTCTACACACCCATTTCCTGGTAGGCTTCTGTACTTTTTGCTGGTCTTTTATCACTGCCCACATGCCAGACACTATTCTGCCAGCACCTCAGTATCCCTGTTCCCAAAAGATTTGTCATGGATTTATTCTAAAATATAAAATTTGATCGCTCATATATGCTCAGATATTCAGCCTAATGTATATATTGCAAATAGGTTTTGAGAAACACAGGTTTTCCAACAAGTGTTTACATGTCCACTTAATATGTGAATACTTTCCCATTATATAGTAAGAATATGAAGTACAGAAAAATAAATTATTAAGAGAATGATCTGGGAAAGAGAAATCTTAGTGTTTCTAAGTCATCTCCTGCATCTAGCAAAACCAGCACATATACATTATTAGGTTGTACACAGTACCATAATACACATGACATAATTTTCCTATTTCCTGGCAGAGAGTCATGAAAGCCATTTACAAACAACTAGCTCGTATTTTCTCCAGAGTAAATTGCACAAAATACATGTAGAACCTGGAGTAAGGAGGGATTGTATAGCAGTGCCATTAAAAGTCAAAAAAAGGCAGTGATCCTGCAGCTGAATCTGAGTAGTCATACACCTGAGCAAGACCCAAGAACAGTTTCCCCAGAAAAGTCTGATCAAAATTCACTAATAAAATGAGACAGAACAATAATATTAGCTTTTAAAGAGTTTGACAGTACAGTAAGAACATTGAAAATATCTGCTTTATCAATTACATTCCAACAAAAATCATAATCTGAATTACAAGTATATTGCATACCTGCATAAGCACCAAGATAATATAAAGTAAAAACTTATCCTCAAGTCCCTCTGATAAATGGTCCCCTGTACAAATGCAAATTTTTAATGTACGTTTAAGTACTTCTGGCAAAAGGTACAGATTCCAAAAAATAAAAGTCACTGCAAAGTCTGAAAAAAAGTCTAAACCCTGAAAAAAGATCAAAGGTAGAGCATTTTCTAATGGTCTGATACATAACAAATTCTGTCAAGAAATTCTGGTTTTAGAAATAGCAAAAATCACTCCAGTTCCTGAGATAAACTGCAGATCAATTGTGAAGATTTACCAGATTGTACCACACTCTCTTTCTCACCTGCTTTTACACACTGCAAACAAGGTTTGAACTGAAGCTTCTGCTAAACTTACAAGTCAGCAAAGCATGTGAAAGATCAAAACATTCAAATTTTCTTTTCCACTATAAAAACAAGAGACTAGCAACTTAGGCCAGAGACAGACAGACTTTAGCCACAGTCTGTCAAAATGATTTCCAGACAGGGGCAGTTGTTTTAAATAAACTGCACTTGCGTCTTTTAAATTAATCTCATTCTTTGTTTCTATCCTGTTTTCACTGACAACTGTGCTCTTACTCATCCATCTGCTGTTTAAAAAAGTACACCATATATGAGTTGCAAATCCTAGGGTTGAATTTTTTAAAAGAGCTTGAGTGACCTAACAGCTCAGCACGTCCCAGCACACTGGAACCATCAATGTGCTTCATTATTACTCGCCACATGGTCAATTTCTAACTTGGCATTAACTTTGTGCTCCATCTTCTGTAAAACTGCTGGAAGATCCAGAACAGAAGAAATAATGTAATGAGGTACTGGGGAGGTATCTACCGGGGTAGTCATTGCTTTGTTTAACCAGACAGTTGCTTTCAGGCCAGCGTTCAGGCCTCCTTGGATATCTGTATCTAGAGAGTCACCGACCATGACGCACTCGGCGGGCTGCACCCCCAGGAGATCACAGCAGTAATGGAATATGGATGGGGCCGGTTTCTCCTCCTTCTGCTCCCCTCCCACCACGATGGCGTCGAAGTAGGGCTGGCAGGCGCAGGCTTCGATCTTCTCCCGCTGCGTCTGCTTGTCGCCGTTGGTCAGGAGCAGGAGGCGCAGGCCTTTCCGCAGCTCGGTGAGCATGTCCCGCGTGTCCTCGGGCAGGGTGAGGTGCTGCAGGCGGGTCGTTTTCCACAGGAAATAGCACTCGGCGGCCAGGGTTCGGTTCACCTCCCCCCCGATCGTCTCCTGGATCGCCTCCTCCCAGTGCGAAATCCGCAGGTCGGTGATGCACATCTTGGCGGGGTCGTGGCACTCCTTGAGCAGCTTGGCCTGCACCTTGTCGCAAATCATACGGGCTGCTGCCTCGCCGCAGCGGTGCTTCGACTGCAGGGCGTTCATCACCTGCGAGCGGCAGCGGGCCCGCATCAGCGCCACACGCACGGGGCCTGCCGCCGCGACCGCCCTCGCTCCCAGCACCGCGCCCCTCACCGCCCCCCGAGGGGCCTCCGGCTGCGCAGCACTGCCGGGCGGGCGGCACCGCGGCCGCCGGCCCCGTGTGGTAGGGCCGCGGGGGACAAGGGCCGTACCTCCTCGATGGCGCGCCGCCCGGCCGCTGCCGTGTCCACCAGCGTGTTGTCCAAGTCAAAGAAGACCGCCTTGACGCCGTGCACCCCCATGGCGCCGCCCCTCGCCAGAGCCGCCCCGCTCGAACGGCCGAGCCGCGAGGGCGAAGGGGAAGCGCCCCGAGCGCCGCCAGAGCCTCCCGGTGCCGGCGCACAGCGGGGCCCAGCCCCGCCCCTCCGTGGGCGGGGCCTCGCGCGGCCGTGAGGCCCCGGGGTGGGCGGCCCCGCCCTGCCCCTCCGCCGTCAGGGGCGCTGCCCGCGCGGGGAGGGTGGATGGGGGTCACGCAGGGCCCCGCAGGGAGGCTGTGAGCAGACCCCGGCCCAGCCGCCGTGCCCGACCGCGGGGAGGGGTGCGGCCTGCGAGGGGAAGGGGAGACGGGGCGGACGCGGCCCCTGCCTGCGGAGGGAGGGAGCGGGGCGTGTGGGGAGCGGTGACGCGGCCGCCCGGGAGTGGCGGTGGGCGCGGCCGCTCCCGTGGCTTTGGTTTCGTGGGGTTTTTGTGGTCGGCGGTTTTTTTCCTCTTTTTCCGCTAAGGAGCGCTGTCCGCGTGAGGCAGCCGAGGGCCTGCCGCCCGTGTGGGAATCCCTGTCGCGATGCTGCCAGGTCGCAACTCTCCCGTGAAGGGGTTTCCCCCCGCCCCGCGGCTTTCCCGCTGCCCGCCCCCGGCCCCTGCCCTGCTCCCTGAGCAGTCCCGGGCTCGCTGCCTCGTCGCTGTCACTGGTGTGGCCGGTCACCGCCCTCACGGAATGTCACCAGGAAGTTTGCCCTTCACGCTGTGGCCGCCTGGCGCCCCACGGTGCCGAAGTCCGTCGGCTGGTACCCCGCAGCATTCCTTCCTCCAGCAGGCGTGGGGGGAACGGGAGGAGGACAAGGACATGGCCACAAGATGGGGTCCGGCTCGGGGTGCAGGCACACCGCCGCTCCCGGCTCCGCTGCTGCCTCCTGCGGCAGGAGGCACCCGGGGGCAAAGCAGCAGCGCCGGCGTGGCTTGTGCGTGACACCGGCAAAGCCAATGGCTCCGGTACACACACGTCGGTATCTGGGGAACTGGTGTGATATTAGGATACTTAAAAGTGCAAAGGTCGATGTTTCCTAGAGCAAATGACTCCAAAAGGCGTTCGGCTGAAGGCCTGAAAGCCGTGATGGAACAAGTTCCAGCCGCTGTTGCAGAACGGATCGCTGTCCCGGGGAGCAGTGTGCCAGCAAGCTTTGCTGCTCAAGTAATATTCCTGATCTTCTGTTTTCTCTTTTATCAGTCAGCAGGCAAGATTTACGGATGTCGGTTAATACTGCTAATGTCGATTAGACATTAGTAATTAAACACAGTTCACAGTCCTGGAGCAAGCTTTGTGTCCTACCAGAGGAAGCTCACTCCGGGCCACTTTGGGTTCTGCACACTGCACCTGTGATGGCCATCTCCTTGTCTGATTTAAGATGTTGGGTCACATATAAGGCCAAAAAAACCTCATGCCAAAGAGCGTGGCAAGCAAAACTACAGAAGGCAGGCATTTAAGGAGAGGGAGGGATTCTGGGAAGAATTAGGTCCTTGTAGTTAAGGAAATAGGAGTTTTAATAAAATGGCTCTGGTTGACCTGTAATAAAATGTGCTACTTTCATTTGATAAACCAGGCAAAGTGTTAGGCATGTGGGTTTCATGTGCCTCTACTGAATTACTGTTTTTCAGAATTTATGCAGAAGAGTGATTAAAACCAGCTGAATTTCTAGGATTCCATCCGCTTAAGGTGGCGTCCATTTCAGACAGCCCTGTGTTCCAGTCAGGTAGCAGTGGATCCTATGAAATATGTACCTTTCAGAAAAGGTACATTTACATAAAAGTAATCTTTATGCTTTCTTTGACAGTTGGTCAAAGAGGTCATAATTGGAAAATAAATATCTTAAAAGGTTTTATAAGATCTATCTCTGTTTTAGAAGCTTTCAGATACAGATTTGAAGCAGTTAAACCATGGATGATAATTATATTTTAATTTTTTTTCTTGCCATCTGTCTGTGCATGGAAAGCTGAATGTTCAGTTCAGAGCAGGACTGCAATTGTAAAATGTACTTTCCTGTATACTTGTAAAAGTCACTGCAAGGTGGGTTACCTTCAGACAGCCCTTTGCCATGCTGTATTTGTATGAACCCTGCGGTTAGCAAATAAGGCCACTCATGATGGCTTTTTCTATCCAGCATTTCAGCATGCATGATCCGTGTGCGTTCGTATACTTTCAGACCTGCACATTACTTTCTCATTGTTCTTTCTGCAGGCTCACTAGAGGCTGGAAATGCCTCACAGAAGCTCAGAGCCAAGAAAAGAACAGTGATCAGAAACCTAAGTAGGAGCCAAGTTGAAAGATGAGGTGTATTGCACGTTCTAGAAGTGATAATGTAAGAGTGCCATTTTGATATCTTTAAATGAGGCCCATACATAGAATTATGGAATTGGTGGGTTTATAAAGGAAGAATGTTGTGAACATCTTCAAAGAAAAACCTGTTTTGTCCATACATACGGAAATAATAATTTGTGAATCATGTGACTTTAATCATGGTTTGTCCTCTGTTTCTACAAGGTGATCATACTTAGCAGTTTAGTGCTTTGAACTCTCTGATGTTGTTCTCTGCATCCCCACTGGCATCCGAATGGGTTCATTGATGGTTGTGTCAGCGCTACGGGAGAGTGGGTGTGCTTCCTGGGTGCCAGTGCGTGCCCAAGCCATTTACTCGTACTAAGGACGAGACGTAAAGCTTACTGCTCTGTTCCTTCTCCCTCTGCAGCTGCCTGGTTTCTATTGGAGACAGATCTTGCAGGAGTTGGGATTCAAAGCACAGTCCAGTGAGTCATGTATCCGTGTGACAGGGAGTAGATGTTGAGTGCACACAGGGAAAATGTCTGCTCCATACTGTAGGTACAGCCATGGGAAACTGATCTTGGAGATTTCTTTTCTTTCCTGCTTGGTGGCCAATTTTTTTTTTGTCTTTATCCAAGTAAGAGATTTACTATGAAGTGCCTTATTGTTCAACAATACCCATAACATATTTTAAGTTTGAAGAAGGATTAAACAATGAGATATGAGAAATTGCTCCTGTGATGGAGAAAGCTATTTGTTGGCTGAGACCAAAACAGAAGTGTGAGAAGTTTAAAGAGATCTGAGCAGGCTGAGTGGACTGACTAATAACACTCAGTTCTGACCAACACAGATAATCCAGACTGGAAGGGAAAAAGATTCAGTTACACCTTTTTTTTTTTTTTTTTTTCTTTTTAACTTTTCTAATTTCAATGTCTGCACTTTGGTATGATCTCTAAAAAGTGGGAAATCTCCTTTGTAAAATCAGCTCTTACCAGTACAGGAGGAATGTGATGATGCACCATGTAAAAAAATATGTTGAATTTTTTTTTTCTTAGTTTACATTAGGGGTGCAGCTTCATTTAGAATGATGTGTGCTTACTGGTCACCTCATTCCACAGATAGAGAGAAAGTGGTTAAGAGCTGAGGAAAAACTTGCAGAGAGAGATGGCAGTAACATGGGATGCAATAAGACAATACAATGCAATAAAATACTATCCAACCGCAAGGATAGCAACTGAATTTAAAATTCAAAATGTGTGGAAGGAAATACCTTTTGTTACATATCTTAACTATGGTTTGGAACTCATTTCTCTGGGAAACTGCTGAGGTAAGACCACTGCAGTACTGCAGAAGGGTGGGATACTGATGTGGACACTGAAAGCCTGTGGAGCTGTGGTTAACCCTGTCACACTTTGTAAGGGACATGAGTGGCGACCGGCTAGGCAGCGAGGGAGAAGGGCTACTAAAAAAAAAAAAATAATACTTGGATGTGTCTGGGAACAGCTGGGTGCATCACTCCTATCCGCTGTCCGCACAGCTGAGCTGTACTGTGTGATTGCCCTTGTATCATCTGTAACAGAGAAGGGTAACAGCTACCCGGGAAAGAACGCCCGCGGTGTAACACCGCAGCGCCTCTGACTAGCGGCTCGTTCCCCGGCAGCCGAGCGCCGCTGTGGCAGGGCCGGGACTGCCTGCCGTGGGCGGAGCGGGCCGCCCCGCAGCTCCCGCACCGCACCGCACCCGGGGCTGCCCCCGCCGTTTCGCTTTCGCTTCCAGCCGGGGCGGGCGGTGCTGGGGAAACGAAACTGGGGCGGTGAGCGCTCGCCCGCCCCGCTGTTGCCCCGCGACGTGCCGTGCGGTGCCGGCTGCTGGAGCTCCCGGGGTGCGGAGTGCCTGCCGCGGCTCGGAGGTAACGGCGGGCGGGAGGGCAGGGCAGGGCAGGGGCCGTGCGGTCCCGGGAGGGCAGGACAGGGGCCGTGCGGTCCCGGCGGGGCAGGCTGCCCGCTCCCGCGGCTGCCCGGCGGCTGTTCGGCGGCCTGGGTGCATCTTCGGTACGCGTCACTGGGCCGGGCTGTCACCGCCGTGTGGAAGTGTTTTGAAAGTGCCTCTTGGTTCCCTTGTGAGGGTATCGATTCTAATGCTCTCTGGAGAAACGTTACCGATTTATTTTTTTTCCCCACATGATTCGGTGAATGACTAAGCCTTTTCCTGCCAAGAAATCTTCTCTAATTACTAAATTGTCTGCTGTCTAAATATGTTATTCCGAGCAACGAGTCTTCAAAACCAGCTGCAGATCAACCACTTGAATTAGGAACTGGAATTAGTTTTCCATGAAGTTTATCTTGCTGGCACCAGTTTTCTGTTTGACGTCACATCAGAGGTGTGCCAGGATCGGGGGCTGTCTCTACACTATACGTGGAGGCACACACATATCTGTGAATATTGCTTTGCAGGACCTTTTTGAGATTGTTTCAAAATGGAACGCGAGTATATGTTCAAGCTCAACAATTACTGTCAAAAGCAGAACCTGGTACCGGTTTATGTTGACGTCGAGACGACCGGCCCACCTCACCATCCTGAGTAAGTTCTCTATGCATGTTGGTAAACATCAGGACTCTTCCTGCAGTGAACGAATTGCGTAAAGCTTGCAATCATAAAAGTTAATTTGTTGTAACTGTGTACGTGGCTGCAGAGCTGGTTGAAACTATAAGTTGTGCGGTAGGTGGGTGGGGAGGATGTCATATGATAGTTTGAGGATGTCATGTGATAGTCTGAGGAGAAAACTTACTTTGGGGTTGACAACCCTTTTTTTGGAAAGCAACAGCAATGCATATGTTACTGGTAACTTTATTCTAAGTATGGTACACGTTTGCCATGAAATCTCCTAGGAGGTGGGGTGGGCTGCAGGAAGTATTTCAGTTTATGATCTGTGCTAATGTGTTTTGGTTTATATTGAGTTTTACAAAGCATGGAAGTTATTTATGATTTATGTTGTTAGTTTCTAATCATACAGGTTGGGTGTATATTAATTGATTGGGTATCAGCATGTTTTATGTGTAGTTAATTTTTGAACATCTGTTACAAGACAAGGGTGTTATGCTTAAGCTGTGTTACTTTTACTTTTAGAGACAATTAGAGGTGATGGAATATGTTTTATTTTTTAGCAAAACTATTTGTGTTAATTTTTTTCCCTTGCCAGAGCTCATAGATACTCAAGATCTTTCCCTGTGTGTTTTTTTATAAATTTTTGCTAGTTTGCATGAAGACAAGCTTTATGCTAATCATTAGTATGTTTTAATGTCCTCCATGTTGCCAGCCAGTACTGTCTGTGCTGACTTAGACCTGACCACAGTCCCAGAATATATTAATATTATCTGGGTCTCAAATGTTAATCGGTTATCTGATTATTTTTTTTTCCCCATGTGGCTCATGTAATTCAAAAAAGTAACCCTTATCGTAGCTGTGTGACCAGAGTGTGGCCATTACTGCATCTTCATGCTTCAAAAGCGATGGCATAAGACTAACTGAATTTACACAGATTTCAAATTTACTCATTTATCTAATTTATTGCATTTTTTCAGTTTTTTCTGTGTGATCTGCTATATTGACAAACGTAATTCAACCCATTCACTTGTATCTGTAAGTGATGTGAAGTGTGACAGTGGTATCTAGGAAAATCCTGGATAACGGGCTGTCCCAAGGAGTTGATGCATGGTGTCTGGGTACAGTGACGGGTGATGTAAACCTCCTTTGGTGCCCTTGTGGTGCTCTTTCCCAGTGCTCTGCCTGCTAACAGGACACGTTGGCCACTGCTGGTCCTGAGCTGGCTCGCTAACTCTTCTATGCTGATTCCCCTCTCGTAAATCCTCCTGCAGTTGTCTGAGGCTTGATGCAGAGACTCTTCCTATCATCCCCTCCCATCCTAGCCTGGTTTTGGTGCTGCAGCTGCTTCCACTGCAATGTGTGGCAGGGTCAGTGCTGAATGCAATCTAAGAAGGTTGAGAGAGCCCAGGCTAGCTCAGTCCTGAGCAGCTGTGAGCTTTCTTGGGCTGCAAAAGCAGTGCGTGAACAGCCAGGCCCGTCCTGCCTGAACCTGTCAAGTCTGGGCAGTGCTTATTAACTTGGGGTCTATGGTGGATAAGTGTGACTGTACATTTGAGACTAGCTCATGTAACGTTCATTCAGATAATCCTCAACTCTGATAATTAACTCTTGGGCCATTGAGACTCAGACTGCAGATTTCCTCAGGATGCTTAAATAAAATGATGTATTTTGGATGCAAAGTCCTAGCTGAATGTGTGTAGTAGTCAGCGCTTGGATATGAGTTGGCTAAAAAAACCCTTTCCCAAAAAGCCATCTTTCTTTCATGCTTTTGGCTTTTTTGGTATGCTGTTTCTTGTGTGTAGAGCATGGGGCACACTGTGGTATGCCTTGTCCTACTGTTTATGTCCTTAAGATCTCTCCTTAAGGCTTGCTTATGCAATGACTGCAAGCACTATTCTGCATCTTCATTGTTTGCCACCTAAACATTTCATTAAATGGAAGTGGGGAGTGAAGCTGGAATAATGAAAAAAGGTGAATTCCTGAAGTCATTCCACTATTTGAGATGAATGATCCCACAGGGAAACTTGTGGTGTTATGCCTAGACTGTTTATTTTTGTGAATCTGTCTTGTTTACTGTGAGCTTGTGTATCTATGTGCTCTGCTGCAATCTGAAGTACAGACGTACCCTGAGGTTATAATAACGGTCACTTCCACTGCACGGGAGGCAGTACATGCACAGTTGTGCGGCAAAGGGGGTAGGGATCAGTGGTTGAGTGGGGAAGGGCGGGACTGGCTTTTTTTGTTGGGTTTTTTTTTTTTACTGCCTTTAAATTCATGTCTCATGAAGAACCAGACGTGTTCTTTGCCCTTACTAAATAATGTATGTAGCAGTGTATCAAAGGTGAGTGTAACGTCATGTCTGGGTCCGTGAAATCAAGATTAGTTTATCTTCTCTCCCCATATAGTTTTGCAGAGCTGAGATGTGTTCTGGTGTTAGGGCTTCACAGCCTTGCCTGTAACAATGCTGACATTAGGCATTCTTTTTAAAGAAACATTTAAACATATTAACATTTAAAACATTTGAAACATTTAAAAATATTTCTACTAAAGAATTATGATAATCAGGAATGAGATATACTCAAAACACATGAATACTTAAATACCACCACAGTTAACTTATAGTGCTCTGTAGGTAATAAAGTTGAAGTTGAGAAGGTTATTAAGTATATATGAGACAAAATGTAACAATGTTTTAGAAAAGTCTTCTTCATTGCAGGTTCACAATTGTGGTTAAAATAAATGGTGTAGAATATGGTACAGGCACTGGTAACAATAAGAAGGAAGCAAAAGCAGTAGCAGCAAAAAACACCTGGGAAATGATCAAGAATCAGGTGAGTAAACTGTAGGATTTCTTTTTAATTTTTTGCTAGTAAAGAGATGAATCTCTAAAAGTAGCCAATAAAATATCATTATTTTGTTTAATTTGGAAGACCTTCTAATTATTTAAGTTGCCTTTGTTCTGTCTTATTTTCAGTCCTTTTCTACTTTTTACCACTGAACTATTTTCCTTATTATTCTACTACAGGGTTGGTATATAATATCGAGAGTGTTTCCTCCTCTGCTGTTATAGGAGGATGAGGAAATGTATTTGCCTTTGTTAAGCTGCCTCAGTATATCCAGAGTGGACAGTGTTCCTTTTCCATCTTGACAACTGTTCAGTAATTCGATGTCTTCAAAACATTTGCAGGGCGTTGCTCAGTGTGTCTGTTGCCACTCTGCTCATAAAATTCCTTACTTTCACTTGGGATCTGATTCATCTTTGTTTCCTTGTCATTATATTCGTTATAGTATAGCTAATATAATACTCTCTATCCTTCCTTGATTTAGTTTAGGTTTGAGTTTTGTTCCTCTGTTTTCTGCTTGTGTTCTGTGGTAGCCATTCTTTATTTTTCTTTCTCACTCTGAATGCTGCTTAGCACCTTCTGAGTGAAATCTCTCCTTACCTGTTTCTATATGCCTTTTACTGTATCACCATCATTACTTTAACACAATTGCTGCATATTTGCTAATATATTATTAATGCTGCGGAATCCTGAGACCCCTGAAAAGTCCTGCTTTCCCCTCTTGTACACTCACAGGAGCATCTGCAGCCCTTGCTAATGGCAGCATCAGCAGCATCCTGCTGCCATCCATTTTCTTGGCTCTGGTCAGGCTGTGAGAAAATTGAGATGACAGCGTTGGCTTTTTTTTAATGAGACATTTCATAGCTCCTTCCCTGTCTTCTCTTAAAAGAGGTGGGAGGAGACATGGTCATAGGTTGTTAATGACATTGGTGCAATACTTGCAAAAAATGGATTTATGTTTCTTTGGAAATTCAGAATGTAGTATTTCTGGGTTGAGATGGCTGTCCTCTGCCACAAAGGACTCCATTAATGCAAATTTCTTTAAAATATTTTGAAATGCTGACAAACCTTGCAGCTATATGGGATCTTGTGCACTGTTTATCTTAATCTATTAAGCTTAAGTTTTTAAGTTACCTGGTTTGTTTGTTTTATAGCCAGAGGGTGCTTCAAATATGCAAGCTGAAGAATTAATGACAACTCCAGTGACCTCATTACCTGTCCTATGCACCGACTATGTCAGCCTACTAAATACATATTCACAAAGGACACTGCAAGCAGTTAATTATCCTAACAAAAACCGTACTGGAGATGCCCATACTCCCATGTAAGATATATTTTCTCCTCATACTTGCTTTTAATAATGCTCTGTGTTTACTAACACCTAGTTACCCTGAGTAGTGTTAGGTGAATCTTAAGAAATACAGTAAGAATTTGGAGGTAGTCTGGAGAAAATCCAGTGGAGGGCCGGTAAGGTGGTTAAGGAGTTGGAGGATACGGCATAGGAGGAGAGGCTGAGAGGACTGTGAGTTTGTTTAGCTGGCAGAAGAGATGGCATGATGATTAAATGGTAGTCAGTGTGGACAATTTGTCAGTTATCTTGGTTGTAGCTCTGGCAGCTTTGCGGACCTCTCAGCATGTATTTTGGAGACCCTTAGGAACCAAGTGGCAAGGAGAACTGGTTTGTGTCCCCTTCTGTATGTATTGCAGTTAGTGAGTTGTACAAATGTTCCAGTTCATGACAGTAGAGGCATGATAAAAGAATATCTACATGTTTTAACTTGCTTGACAGTATCTGCTGGAAAACTCCTCCCCTCTTCCCCTCGAAATCAGCCATTTTAAAACCTAAACTGCAGATAATTTGTGATTGTGGGTGCATAAGACATGATGCTTTGAGGAGTTCAACCTTACAAAGTGCTAAATATTCACTCTCTGGAAACTAGTTATCTTAAAGGCGTGTCAAATGAGTTATCTACCATTATTAGTTAGATTAAATGTATATTGGAAATACTGTCCTGATTGCAATTCTATAATGTCTATTGACTATACTGTTTAAAATCATTAAATGAAGACTTGTCATATGGGATATGAGACTTTACTCCTTGCTGTATTTTACAGGTTTTCTTGTAGCTGCACAATTAGTGGTGTTGTCTGTGGAATTGGCACTGGAGCTTCTCTAGCTGCTGCAAAACAAGCTGCTGCAAAACAAGCATATGAGAAGCTAATTAAGGAAGGCACTCTAACAGTATGTGCTATATTTAGTCGTAAGACAAAAGTTTAATTATTGTATCTTTGAACTGATTTCCTCATGGTATTTAAAAGAATTCCATGGATTCCACTTAAGAGGGAAACTGGTGGGTTCTTGGGCTATATGATTCTGTTGGTAAAATTTATGTTGTGTTTCTATATTCAATTGCTGGATTAAAAAAAAAAATCATAGTTGACATCTCTGTGTATTTCAGAATATGGTCTGATATGTTGTTGTGCAAAGATGCACATATATTTCTGAGTCCTGACTACTCTAATATACTGGTTGTCTGCTGTGCGAAGCGTTGTCGAGCTGACTGGCTGTGAACATAAACCTTGTACTGCCTTCTGTTGTATCAAAAATCTGTTGTGTCATGTGAGAAAGGCGAAAGCAGGAGTGAGAATCAACAGGGCTTGCCTTCTGTAGTATTCCAAGGCAAAGTCTGGTGAAGCAATTGCTAACACCATCCTCTGGACAGCAGAACTGTTGTCTTCACGTTGGCGATTGTACTTCCATACATGCAAAAAATTATCAGAATTCTAATAGTGATCCAAACCCACTTCTGAAATGCACAGAACGGTACATATGAACTAACTTAAATGAGGTGTGGTTTAAAGGGAAGGAAGGCAGTACAGGAGAGGAAAGAAATCTTTTTTACTTTAAGTACTTTTTTCATTATTTGGCTGTTTACTGTGAAATTTAAATGCTTCATTTATTGTTGTTTTTAAGTTAACCATGTAATTAATGGCCTATTATAGCTCTAGGATCTTTCCTTAATATTTTCCTGTGTTGTGAGCTCATGAGTCTTTGCTTTTTCATCAAAGTCTAAAATTTACTACCTCAAACAGAACATCTGTAGCAATTATTCTAAATTTGGGGTGGGTTGTTTTGGTTTGTTTTTTAATTTTTATTAATTCCCAGTGGTGTCTCTGTTACAAACAAAATGTAACTAGGAAAAAGCAGCAAAGGCCCAGTACTCCCAAATTAAAAAAAAAAAAACATTTTGTTTGTTGGCTATCGTTGAAAGTTATTTTGCTTTTTGTGAGGTTCTGGTCTGTAACTGTTATAAGGGTTACTTTTAATGTTACATTTATGCTCTTATGACATGGGGGGGGAAAAAAAGGGAAGAATCTCTAAGTATTTAGAATGAATTTTTTTGCAGGGTTTTCACACTGAAGACATCAAATGTCTTTTTGTATAGACTCCAGTTTTCAGTTCTGCTGGTCACATATAGCAAAGCCTACACATACCATGTTTTCCACACAGTTGTATATGCAGTAAACAATGAAAACGTTTGCTTTTAATAGCTGTTACTCTTATCCGGATTTTTAATAGATCCCAGACTCTACTTCTGCAAATGTGTCTGTAAAGTCTCAACATGAGCGAGAAAATGTGTTTCACTCTTCTGGGAGGAAGTCAGGCCTTTCTCCTCCTGGGCTTTGAATGTTCGGTGCAGTTAACAACTTCCACTTAGGACCTTGTCATCTTCCCTCCCCCCTCTTTGAATGGCATCTTTTGCACTAGGGATTTTTTTATGTGATTTTAACTATTCTTGTTTTTTCTTTTTTTTTTCAGATGGAAAGTGAAAAATCTAATGCCAGTTCTACATGTAGCAAACATAGTAGTTCCACTGAAGTGCCAACTGAGTCTGACTCAGAGTAAGCTGAGTTCACTGATAATGTGATAACAAAATATGATCTGGTTCTAAATAAAATCTGTCGTGGTTATTACAATATATTGCCATTTAATTTGAGTTTATTTTTCTTAGACTTCAGAGCAAAATTTGTTGTACGCCTGGAGGTATTCAAGAAATGTGTAGATGAGGTACTGAGGGACATGGTGTAGTGGTGAATTGGCAGTGTTAGCTTAATGGTTGGACTTGACGATCTTAGAGGTCTCTTTCAACCACGGCTATTCTGTGATTCTGTATGCAATTTTATTTGAGTTCTTATAGGTCAGCTTATGATAATTCTAAAGCTTTCTAATATATTTTGCCATGGAAAATTTGCTTAGTGAAAGAAAATGAACATGCATAAAGTTTCACTTGTGATTTGGGAACCCTAGGTCAAGCCTTTTGTGTCCAGCAGTTAATTTGACTGTAGTGCCACTACCACTTTTTTATGTTTTGTGCGATATGTACAGTGCTAGAGGTGGCTGCATTGCCTTGATATAAACATAACCAATTTAATTAAAGGATAAAATATATATCATGTAGGTATCATTATATCATGTCATAGAAATAGAGTATATAGAAAGTGTTATTGTTTTATTAGCTTTCCAGCATAAAGTTTTGCAGTTTAAATCAGTCATGATTGATAATGCTTTTTCAGGTTTTGCTTTTAAAAACTGTGTATTTTTTTTATGCTTCTCTTTTTCTTGTGGTGATCATTTTATTTATGATTGTGTTACTTTTACCTAAAACTAGTCTCTTATTTTTCAATAGCATCAGTATTTCCTTTGAAGACTCAGCTGCAGAGCTGGTAGAAAAAATAAAAGATGTGGCAGTATGTGAAAAGCCTTCACCAGCTCAGGTATAGGATGAAAATGGTCTTCCTCATAATTACATTTTAGATCCTGAATAGAGCAGGCTTCTTGTCAGAGTGTAGCATCAGTTTGTTCCTTTATCCACCAATCACTAGAAAACACATGTGCATTTTTCCTTAGAGTATTCAGTGCTTTCTTACTGTTAACCATTAGTCATTTACTTCTGTACTGTGGACCCAACTTATGTACTGTGGACCAAATGGGCAGTATTTCCAAGAAAGGGGATCAAACTAAGCTCATATTTTTCTGTGGGAAGAATGATGATGTCATACATAGCATATGTAAAAAATTTTAAGCTAAGATATGGTTTAATTTTTATTATGTTGTTTATATAAGGTATGAATGCATTTATAGACAATTCTTAGATACACTCTCAGACACGTTTTAAACTTAGTGAAAATATTCAGGATATCTCAGTCTGTTTTTTTTCTCCTCTTTTTCATGTAGAGAGATGCACAAAGCCCTGCCCTGAAAGGGAAAAGGTATGCATTTATTTCTAGATAGCTATCTCCCATAAATTACATTGCAAACCCCTTCAGTGTTTCTATATCTAGCAAAGAAATGTCACTATTGGGAGGTACATTTCTTTTCTCATCACATATCAGAAAAACGGCTCATTATAAGCTTTCCTTTTTTCCTTGTTAAAGAAAATTGGCAGCTAATTTTGATAACGCGAGAAACAAGGAAGAGAAAAAAAAGATGTCAGATTCAGATGAAAATTTGCCAGATTTGGACACAAATACCAGTGAGGAGAATGAAAGTCCATATACAGTGGATAAAAGGTAAGAAGGATTTTTTTTAAATTATTTTTTTTTTGTAAGATCTGTATGGCAATTACAGTATGTAGTGGTCCAGATTTGTTAGTTTATTTTTTTCTGGAAATTTCAAATATACTATAGCAACTGACATGCAGTGATATTTAATTTTTATGACGAGAAGTCATTTGAGTGAAGATGTGAGTGTAACAACCCTACATGCTTTCAAGGATCAGTTTCTCTTTTTTATTTAATCTTCAAGACTGATTTAGACCTGTATAGGTGTTGAGTGATCCCTGTAGAATGATACTTCAGCAGTTGTATTAGATCTGTCAGGATCATTGTTATATCTTGTAAATTTAATGTTAAGTATACTTCAGTTATGTATGTAATTTTTTATTTTTTTTTTTTTTAAGATTTCTTGAGAGTTTTATAAAAATACAGCCTATTGGTGAAGGTGGTTTTGGGAATGTTTTCAAAGCAACAGCAAAGCTTGATGAGAAAACCTATGCAGTCAAACGAGTTCCTTATACAAAGTACGTATTGTATATTTACTTCATTTTTTAAATTTTAGGACATTAGTGAAGATTTTAGTACTTCTTTTTGTCTCTCTAGTAATCCTAGGAGCATTAAAGCGATTTTCATTATTACTTGTCCATTCTTTTTGGTAAACTGTTTTCTTTATTTCTAAGTGAAGATGAAAATGACATGCAACTTCGTTAATTTTTGCATGCCCTGGAATAATTTCAGATGCAGCTGTCCAAAAGTAGATTTTTTAAGACCTGCTTTTCCTGAGCACACTAGTGCTCTGGTTATTAATATTACGAAATGTGTATGAAGAAAACTTGCTGATTAATAAAACATGGAAAGCAGCACTGTTACTTTTAACAGTTTACACCGAAGATTTACACATCAGTAATGTGTAACGACTATAATTAGGGAAAATAGATAAATGTGAAAGTAATATGTTTTGTGGTTTGTAATTGGAAAATGCTTTATGTCTGACCCATGTAGTCATTATTCTCACATCGTGCTACTTGTCCTTTATAAATCTCAAGAAAGATGATCCTTTTTTAAAAGGAATTTTCTGTAGCCAGTATCTTGTGGCTTTCATCTTTTTCATCTTTCATCAGCAGCTGAAAAACTTGAATTTATTTAGGCAATCTATTTGAAAAGTTTCAAGTTGTTCGAAATACTCATCCCTTCCATTGTGTAACTGCCCTTCAAATTCTTGTGTTCTTCACAAATATATGTCATTTGTATTGCAATCCTGAGAACTACACTAAAAATAACATTCTACTGATTCTTCAAATAAAGTCTGCTGCTCTGCTGATGTACTAGGCAATGTTACAACAAGTGTAGGCCAAATTTTATAACAGTTCTTCAGGAGTATTTGCACTGCCTTTTGCATATGTAAGCAAACTTCATAGAGGTGAAAAGAAAAGGTATTTGCTACATTGTGTTTGGCTACCTAATGTAATTACACATTGCAACTATCTGCTTTTTTTTTTTTTGAGTAGGGCTTTCACTTCTAATATGCTTAAAACACTTTTGCACTTTGAATAACTGAGAAGAGGAAACAAACCCCACAGAATTTGTAACTACAGTTTTGAACTTGTATGAATGAGAATACTATGGGTTTTTTTTAAATTAATGTAAAACTGTCTGTATACTGCTACTTGATATCACGTCTTTTACTTCTCTTGGTGTATAATTTTTATAAGGAAATGCCTTTTTTTTTTTTCCCCCCCTTCAAATAGCAATGTAAAGCGTGAAGTAAAAGGACTTGCAGAACTTGACCATGAAAACATAGTGCGGTATTACGCAAGCTGGCAAGGGTACGACTATGTAACTTATCCAGACTCAAGGTAACTACAAGATAGTAGTTTGTACTGAGAAACTTGTTTGCCATAGTGAATTTTGTTTAGTAGAAAAAAAGGCTGATGATTGATTATAAATCATTATACAAATATAAATGCATACACTTACATACTTAGGAAAAAAGGCACAGTACTTTTCAGCAGCAGGTCATATATAATTAAGTATATTTATAACTTCCTTGATGAATGAGATACATTACGTAATTTTATTTTTCTTCTCTCTCTTAATGTACAGAATTTGCTGAATGTATAAAGGAATGCAGAACTCAAAATTTGGGGCTAGAGTTAACAACAGAAACTAAAAAACTGTCTGGCAGTTGGCTGCTAAATTCCTGATTGGAAGTTTCATTTTTTTAATAAGTACTAGTCAGCCAGTAGCTCTCATAGATTTATTTATTTCTCTAAGTTAAAATACTAACTGTGATGCCTGAAACAGCTTTGGCTGTTGAAAACAGAAATATGGAATGAAATGCTCTTTGATTTAGAGGTAGTCTTTCAACACTAAGACTTCTGTGAAGGCAATGGTGAGAGTTTTACTTGTAAGTTAGGTTATTAAGTTTTCTGAGCTGATGTGATAAGCTTTTTCCACTAGCTGTAAATTCATACCCTTCAGATAGGTTGCCACACTTACCTAGAGCCATAAAATATTAATGGATTCAAAACTATGCATGGTAAGATGTCTGTCCAGTGTGATCAGTAAATGAGGAGTAAAATAGGGGAAGAAAAAGCCTTATTGCATTAAGGCTTAAGAAAAAGCCTTAAAGAAAAAACCTGCTTGCATTAATATGTTTGGGTCTCAATATCACTTATGCATTTTATACTAAACAGTTACTGGGTAAAAGGAAAAAAAGTCCTCAAAGCTGAGGTCCTAGCCTGGAATTCCACTTAGTGCCCTAGCGTCAAGGCTACAGAGAGTCCAGAGCCACTGAAGTCTTGTTCTTTCAGTGCCCCAGGTGGCACTGCTCCAGGGCACTCAGGTCACCGTGTGCCTGTAGGAAAGTGGTGCCTCCTCCTATTGTCCTTCCCTTCACCATCTCCAGTCTCAGGCTATCCTATGGGCTGGTGGTGAGGGAACTCTGCTGGGAAGTGTGAGGCTGTCAGGTGGGTGAATATATTTCACCTAGATTGCCAGCTCTCAGAAGGGTTTCTCTAACTCGCAGATTGATGTCAAAGATGGTCACTGCACTACCTTATTGAAGGTTGAAATAACGTGACCGTTCTGGGTAGGAGAGGAAGGCTAATGCTGCATTTGTTGAGCAGAATAAATACCTGCCAGGGACTTGCAGCAGTTCCTAGAGGGCAAGATGGGAGCCAAGGACAGTGCTATTTCTTCCTCTATAGGATATGTCTCTACGTATGAGGGGCGAAGAATTTGGGTACTCAGAAAATTTGCAGTGTGAACGAAGAAGCAGGCAAAACATTAGGAGTATTCCAGGGATACATAGCAACTGAGCAGGGATTCTTTGGTTTGCAGTTCTATTTATTTATATCTAGTACAAATTGGTCTAGTATCTTTTTTAAAATCGAGAGACTTGCAAGGTTTGTTTTAAGGAACTCCAAAATAATAATTTAAAAAAAAGGATTTTTAAAGAAGAGAAACCTGAGAATCATTGATGGCTTGTGAGGAATTGTATCTTGCCAATTTCAATATGGTATATAATTTTCTTTTGCAGGCAGAAGTCAGACAAAAAAATTCTTTGTCTTTTCATCCAAATGGAATTATGTGAACAAGGGCCATTGGAAAACTGGATTGAAAAGAATGGACAAAACAAAAAGTATCATGAGATGGCACAAAAAAAATTTTTACAAATACTTGAAGGAGTGAAATATATTCATTCTAAAGGGTTAATTCATCGAGACCTCAAGGTAAGTAGGATAGGTAATTTATTTATTTATTTTTTTTTTAAAAAATAGATAAAAATAGTACTCACTGGAATTTCGGAAAATGTTAAATTGTTTTAGTCTTTGTTTAGTCTATTATGTGCCCTAGTAGTGTGCTACTTCTGACACTAGTAGTGATTAATTTTTTTTCAGCAACTGGATGGACTTCATCCTAAAATCAGAAGATAAACTGGAGGATCTCAGCATGAAGTAGTTCAAAAAATTAGTAGTCATCTGTTAACAGGCATTTTCAGTGTATTATGTGTTACTGGGTCACAAGATTGCCTACTGGAAAAAAAATAATAACTTTACTTGGTGACTGAATAATTAAAAGAAGGTGAAAAGCTGAGTCTAAGAAGTTTGCTCTTGCCATACTGTGAAGGGATAGTTTATCTGTCCTAATACATACTCTAGTTGCTCTTGTATCACATATGCATACAAATATCTGAATGCTACTGTTTTGGATAGAATTTCAGTCTCTACAAGTGCACAATTAGAACAAGATTTTTATTTTAACATAAAGATTATAAAGGACAAAGATGCAAGCCTTCAGGGCTTCATAGGCCAGCTATAATGTTGCTTACAGTTTTAAATCACTCGCTTTGTGGTGGTGTTCCTAAAAACGGTTGTAGTGCACTGAACGTTCATCCAGGATACTGTTCTTATATAGTGGTTAATTCCAAACACTTAGAGAGTATTAGAGCTGAGAGGTGATACAGTGATGCTGTCCTTGATACATATTCCCTTCTTCTCAAGACCTTCAGTAACCTGAAGTTTATGGACTTCTTGAGCCAGAGATTGAAATATTTTGCATTTTGCATGTTCACTGCCCACTTGTAAAATCTTGTCTTATGGACAGATATGTCCGTATCTTCTAGAGCTTTTCTATCAGGCTTATTGTTACACTACTGGAACAAACCACAAATATCCACTCATCACTTTCCCTAGATGACTGAGAAAGAGGCCTAATAATTCTTAGCTCTTCCCATTCTGTGCTTTGTATTTTTTTGCTCCTTCAGTCCTACTTTATTTTCATCGCAGCTCAATCTCCTACTTTTCCCTATTCCTATGACTGCTGCCCTAGTCCTTTATCCATGGCATCTGGCTGTAACCTGCTTCAAAGTCCTATTGCTAACTTGTCTGTCTGCATTTGAATTTAGGAACTTTTCTCCCCACTTTGATAGATGCTTGGCCATCTGAGATTTCCATGTCCCAGAATCAAAGCTGCAGGATAGGTTCAAGATGAGATGAATCCCATTTGTGCCTGGTATGAATGGAGTTTTCCAATAGTGTAGTCAGGTATAAGTACTGTATTAAGTGTGTGTGGAGATGGTCAAACTTGAACAGAACTGCACTGGGCATTCTTGACGCAAAGATCTCTTCCTGTCAAATATTCTCTCCTGGTGTTACAGTCCACTGGAGCTTCTTTGAATAAAAGTTAGCATAAGGCTATTTGGTTTTCTTTTAATAACATTCAGAAATGTAGTTTCTTTATCTTATTTAGGAAACTTCATCCAAGCATATACAATTCTATTTTTAGTTGCTTATGACTGTTGAATTTAAAAACAAGCTCAATGGAAGTTTAAAAGTGATGCTGGTGAGATGCCTGTAGAAAGCCCTAACTCTGCAACTGACTTAGTACAGACAATCTTGCTGTGCCTGGGAGAAACTATGATTTAAGTGGAATTCCATGTGAGCTTAAATGCTTTGCCCAAGTGTATTAAATCCCAGGGCCAGGACTGAAATCCTCTTCTGGATATGAAATGTTATATGCACAATGTATTTGAAGAGCATGAAAGCAGGATACAGTTATGACTGAGCTAATGGAAAAAAAAAAAAGTTGCAGTTACTGTGTCATGTACTACTCTCAATTTAGTTTGTGTTTTTAAAAATTAATTGGATCTTTTTCTGTTTTCTACCGTATCAGTTTCTTAATGCTAATTTCTGTGAACAATTATCAAATTTTATGGGGAGCATTTCCGTGGCTGATTATGCTTGACGATAAACCTTGGTCATATGGTGATATTTTTTTTTTCTTTTTTAACATATATATATATATATAGCCTCAGAATATATTCATATCACGTGAAGATAAAATAAAAATAGGCGACTTGGGTCTTGTGACTTCTGTGGCATATGGGACTCGAACTGAGAACAGAGGAACAAAATCATATATGGCACCAGAACAGGTAATTATCCTACTGTATTGTTGTCTCTGCAACTCGAGTTGCATTATAAACTCAGCACTGGATGTTCTCAATTCTAATTTCAGCACTAAACCAAGTTGTCTAAATTTCCCTATTATGACTGTATACAAAGATAACTATTCTGGAGAAAGCTGTCTGCGAGTGTGGAGATTTTATTTTGCTGTGCTAACCTACAGGGTCTGACGCTGCATGTTGTAAGGAGCACTCTTGCCAAACCAGGCTGCCAGCCATGTATTTTAATTTGAATTTAGGACCTCTGTTAACTGTGGCATTTGAGTCCTTCTATTTTGTTTCATTATTTGTGACAGAGAGATATTGGCATGCTTTATCTCCATAGGTCTGTAGAAGTCTTAATTTCAGTGTTTAATGTGACAATAGTCACTATTTAACAGGTCTGTAGCAGAAAGGGTTAGTGACTCACAAGATCATCAAGTAGGGCCAGTCCTGTAGCCTTGGGGTAGAAACTTCTATTGACTTCAAATTTTGCTTTAAGTGCTGTCCAGCTGGGTTTGATGCCTATATTGTTTTGTTCTTTGTAGGCTGGGGAGACCTATGGAGCAGAAGTAGATATTTATGCACTGGGATTAATTTGGTTTGAAATTCTTTCAGCATTCAGGTCTTGTTACGAGAAAATTTTGGTATGTAATCTCTAAATTAAAAAAAAAAGTCTCGCTGTCATTGTTTTGCCTTGCTGCTGCTATCACATGCTGACTGCAAGCTAGAAGGAATCTGCATATGTAGAGTACTCTCTCTATTTACATTCTCCCCTTCAGTCATTTCTGTAAGGCCTGTAAGTCCTCACAGGTTGGCTGAAACGTAGTAACTGAAGCAAAGAAATATTACTGGGTTTATTTCACTTATGTCCTACTGACATACACATTAAAGCCTAAGCATCCTAAAGAATATTATCTAGCAAAAAACACTTCAAGTTTCTGATAAATCTTTTTGTTTGATCAGAGTATTTGAAGGGAATATTTTTCCAATTTTAGAAAATAAACATTATGAATGGGAGAGTTTTGTCTCTGCCACGATCTTGTCTTCACTGCACAGTTTCTATCAAGCCAAAACACTTGCAGTTTTCCAAAATGAAAACAGAAGTGATTTGAAATATGTAGCTTTAATTGAAAAAGAAAACCTGTGTTACGTAAGCTTTTTTTTTTTTTTTTTAAGAAGGTATCTTTTATGTGTCTTTTGCTTTTTCTTGGTACTTTACACATTATTAGTGTAATGGCTCATATGCTCAAAACTATATATTTGTAGGAGAGCAATGTAGCTACTGAGTACCTTGTCTAAAGTAATTGTAAAATATATGTACATGGTTGGACCCAGAAACTCTTGAACACTGTTAGCTTGGTCCTTTTGCCAATATGAGAAAAACATACCAATGTGTCTGCTTGACTTGCAGGTTCAACTCGTCTCTGTTGAGCTACCTTGTAGTATTTTCTAAGACATCTTGTTCCTGCTCACAGCTGACTGTGCAAATGTGTCCACAGTTGCAGTGTTTACAGTCAAAAGGGCAAGACCAATTTAGTCTTGCTTCCTTAATGCATAAAAATATTGTTTGTAGGCAGGTAGGGAATTCATGTGGACGGAAAGTCCTAGGAAGGTCTTCAGCTGCTCCATCAGCTTAAGAAATAATTTCACTTAAGGGAGCATGATAAACCCTGTTGTATGGTGCTGGCAAGCCCTGCTGAAAGAACATCATGCAAAAGCAAAGTTGACGATTTTGAGCTGAGTAACTGGTTCAGCTGATGATTACCAGCAGGTAGGGTCACAGGCTGAAAGCTACTGCTGAAGAGTAGGTAAAAAGCTTGGAATTCATGGGAGCTGTTGTTTTACTGGATACTGGTTATAAGGGCTTGCTAAGCCAGGTAGGACTAGCTGGTGATTCAGTATGCATAGCTAAGTGTGCAACACTGTCATCTTCAGGCACATATTACACTAGTTAACAGAAAAGTGAATGATGTGGACTGCTCCCTTTACCCAGAAAGCTGTATCATGTAGAAAAAATAATTGTTGTTACCCTGAAACAGTTTCTGAAAGCATATAATTAGAAATACTTTATATGTTAGTTGCTTTGAACTCCACGTAGCATTTTCTGCAGTGACACAGAAGTAAGTGTGTGTGGTACTGAACAAGGTAAAAGGGAGAAAGCATATCTGCTTGGCTTGCAGCAACATCCAAAGTAGGAAATTTAGTTGTCTTGCCTTTTCTTAATGCAGTAACAGGATATAAACCCACTATTTTTGAATTAAGGAAAGGATGATACTGGTTCTGAAATAAAGGATTGCTGAAACAAATGTATCATTGTAGAGTGTGAAGCTTTTAAGGTAAAAAAGGGACAACAGTTGATGAAAAGACCATAAAAACAAACCAAAGTAAAACTAAACGGAAAAAAATTTCAAACTGTTTACAGTTACTTTCTTTTTGAAGCCTTACCTTTTTTTGTATTTTCCTAATTACTTAAGTAAATTATATGGGTCATAAAGTGAGATGCAGACTATAACCAATGAAAACATAGTGAAACCATTCTCTTTTATAAATTTTAGGTATGGCATAGCGTTAGAGAAGGTGAATTTCCAGAGAGCTTCACCAAGCGATTTCCAACAGAGGTATGGAATATAAATACATTATTTCAGGTAGTTTATGTACTCATTAAAAATCATTTATTGACATTTAATTACTTTTTGCAGGCACCCATAATCAAAAAGATGCTGTCAAAAGACTCTTCAGGAAGATTGTCTGCATCTGAAATACTTGATATTTTGAAGCCTAGTGATAAAGACAACTCACTTAAAACTCATACTCAGTAACTGCTCTTTTAAAATCCTTTCAGACTGTGCTTAAATCCAGAGTTTTATGTCTGTTGAAACTGATGTAGTAACAGTAAGTGTCAGAAGCAACAGCAAGACATAGGATATGTCTTTTCCTTGGGGTTTCTCCTTCCTGCCATTGAGGAGCTCCTCAACCAATAGGGTCACATTGCCACTGACACCCACCAGCTGCAGACCAAGACAACATACTTCTGCAAGCAATCACTTGTGATTTTTACCTGGAAACACAGGTTGTGGATGAGCTGAACTATGTTGTACAATAAGTACAGGAACCTAGTCCTTGTCTTCTAGAAAATTAAGTTGATGTGATGCTAAGTGGCCTGTGGCAAATCCCTGTATGCATGCTCTTAATGTGTGCTGCACCCATTAGCAGTTGAGGTTATCTACTGCTTTCCATGGAAGTGCTGTCTTGTGGTATGCAACTCGAACCTTTCTGATTTGTTCAGTGATGTTTTTAATAACTACTGGAATGCTCCCATTAATACCAAGACTAATTTTGGTAGAAAAGATATTAGGAATATGTGTGGGTTTTCTTCACTGAATTACAGTTCTTTAAGGTGAACTTTCTTATCTCTACGCAGCTGTTGAACACATAGCACCTTCAGTGCTCTAGAATTTTAAAATACAGACTTTCAAAGTCAGCACTCCTTGAGAAATTACATGTTAAGCATTCAGCTTCTAGAAAATCTAGATTTGTTCTAAACTCTTGAAAACCTTACATTTTGAGTTTGTTTGGTTTTTTTCCTGAAAGAAACACTTAAGATATTCTTAAAATATAAATATTAATATATAAATTCTCCTGAGTTTCCTCAGTAGTAATCATTTTAAATCCTGTGCTGAGAGAGCACTTTAAACATTCTCTCCCATACCGCTACGTTTTAATCTCTTACTGTACTACTGGTGCATGCCTGACCCTTAACAACTCTCCTGCATACGTCTGATGGCCTTACTACCACAAAAGGTAACAGCAGTCTACCTGTTACTCTTTAGTTATATACTTCAAAGAGTTCAGACTTGCCTGGATTGGAAGCGTTTTGTGTGTGGTGGTGGGGAGCAGGGAGAAAAGACAAGCAAGCACATTAGTCTTTCAGATGCTTGTCTTTGAGCTGTAACTTGTCAAACTATTCATAGCTGTGGAGCCCACATACCTCCATAAAGGCAAATCATCAGGGATTTCTGAGCAGAAAAATAGGTATTACATGTAGTAAGTATTTTGTATGCTTTTTCTGAAATGTTAAATGAGTTAAAAGTGGCTGTTTGGTTAAAAGGAGTAATATAAATGTATGCATAGTAATTTTTATATTCTTATGGAAATTACCGCTGATCTGCTGCAAGTATTTGTTGCTAAATAAGAATCTGATTTTATATCCTTTTATAAGGCCTGAAGTTGTTTGATTTTTTTTCTCCTCATCATGAATCACAAATACATAGAAAATTTCACTGTTCTGGACTAATTAGTATTTCTTTGCAGTGATCAGGATCTAGGAGAAACTATATCCTGACACAGACAAAATACCACTAGTTCAACATCCTCTTCTCTTTCACCCATAAAACTACTCTTAGAATACGAAAATTGCTATGTGACAAACTCTGGCTGAATATCCTTTACAGTTCTTGGACAGAGCACCCATAATACCATTATCTTCTTACTGTTAAGTAATATTGTGGGTTTTGATTAGTGACTGTTAGTGACTGTTTATAGTAGCAACTGCTGTTACCTAAAAATAAAAGGTGTATTAAAATGTATTTTTTATATTAAAAACCCCCTGACAACATGATCTGGTACTATTCAGTTATGCAAACAATGCACCTTTACATACAACAGAATATCGGTTCAAATAATATCACTGTAATGTTTCACAAGCTTTTTTTTTTTCTCCCCAGGTCTAAGATAGTAAGGGAAAAGAAGTCTGATGTTTAGTCATCTCTGTGAAGATGAAAAAAAAACCTGTTTAACACCTTATACAACAGAGTAACTAGCTGACATTTATTTCCTTACTCAGACCTGAATTTTATTATTAGCTTATCTTGTTCAGTTGGACAGGGCATAGCCAAAGACTGTGGAAGACTTAACCTGCCTCTCAATTATGGTAGTTCAATTGTTATTCCAAAGTATTAATTCCCATTAAATTGTGGATCAAGCAGAATATCCGTAAGATGCTTCAGTTTAACCTGTCAACATAAGAATTATTCTGCATACTTTGGTGTGAATTCTGCAGTACAGCACAGCTCTGAACCTTCTAAAAGACATTATGAACTATATACATACTTGTGTAGGACTGCTTCCTTTAGAATGGCTTTAGTCATGATCTGCAGCACTGTCTCCAGGGCAGTTTGAAGATAAATCTTCAGAGTCTACAGGATAAGCAGAGAAAAATCGAGTAATTCCAGCTCAGAGGAGGGGAAAAAAAAAAAAAGAAAGTTGCTAGAATCACCTGAAGAGTCCACGTAAAGCAGATTTAACAATTCAAGAAGGTTTACAAGTTATTAATTCCAAACTTTGTTTCAAAACAGTGAACACAAATTCTACCTTCTTTGGTGCAGTGAAACTGGATAGTGTTCTGTTTCAGAAACACCTGCAAGCTTTTGCAGCTTTTTATGGTTTTAATTTTTATAGTTTTTATAGTTTTAGTATTTGAATATTGTTTTCTCAAAAAAAATTTAAAATGAATACCAATTCAAATAAATGCCAGTATGGTTAGGTTTCTGGTGGGGTTTTTTTGGGAGGGTTTGTGGTTCGTTGTAGTGTTTGTGGGGTTTTTTTGGTGGTTTTTTTTTTTTTTTGGGGGGTATGTGTGTGTAATGTAAACACCTGAAAATTGACTTACAATCAAAATGGACAAAGCTTTGTGCAAAAATCAACAGTCTGGAAGGGAAATTTGCTATGTAGATTTAAAAGAGTGCACTAAGAGAAACATAAAGGATATATTGTATTAATTGAGTCTAGCTGCAAAAGCAAAGTAAAATACTTACTTAGAAGGCAGGTTTACTCTCACCTTCATAGGCTGTTCCACACCAAATGCAATAAAAGTGTTGTTCTCTCAAATAGGCAGTCAGGATGTGTAGCTTTTCTGATACCTAGAGATATGTACAGGTATGCAGTCATCTGGGGCTCACATGACATAAAACAGTATGAGCTCTTAGCTTTGCTAAAATGGATTGTTTAACCTTTTGCTATGGAAAAGCTACACAATACTGTAAGGCATGAAGTTTCCCTAATTTACAGCATGTGGAACAGGAATGGCTGTTGTTTGCTCATCCTTTCCAGCTAAGAAAGCTGAACTGAAGAGAGAGCTAAAAATAGCTACCTTATTAAAAGTGTATGATATTTTTGGTGGATTTTTTCACACCCAATCTCTGCAAATCAAACACTAAGGCTAACAGCAGCTCTGTAATCTGGTTCTCAAAAAAATGTGCATTCCCAGCGTCTGTCTTGAGCTAATCTGTAAGCATTTTCAGAAATTACTTAGTAATTCTAAAATTCGGCCTCAGACATGAGGTGAGGCATGCAAAATTAAAACTCAAAAGCAAGTAACTTCAAATATGCGATTTTGCATATCTTGGCTAAGACAAAAAAATGTTTAGAATTTAATTTCTAGGCTACTTTTTCCAAAGATTAGCTTCTAAACAATGAGCCATTAATCAGTGGTTTAATGTTTTATATTTTATCATGTAACTGCTATAAATGTCACTGCTCAAAGACTACAAAGAGGCCATTCACTACAGCTTGGAAAATTACACGTATACATATATCCCTTATACGTGTGTGTACATATACACGCATACTTTTAAAAGTAATATTGAATTTAATTCTGAATCAAGCCATTAATTTAGTTGCAGAGCTTACACTTAAGTCTGAGCTTGTGCATTCATCTTCCTTGTCTTCCTCATCCTTTTTGTCTTCCTCTCCAGGTTCTAGCCAATACCAAGTCTCCTTGGGAACATCAATATCCTTAAATAAAGAAGGATTTAAATGAAAATTACCTGCCTTTGTAGGTTTTCTTGTAAGATGCCAGAAAAAAACAGTTTCTAATAGGCGAGATGTTTACAACTTTCCTGTCTAGTATAACCAAGAATTACTAAAGCTGTAGTGGGAAACTAAGTACAGTGGTCCATAAAAAGGATTATTCACTTTTTAAAAAACAAGTAAACACATGTTAATGTTAAGTTCTATTCCATTTATGTTCAGTATGTGTAAGGCTACACAGCAACACAATGTCTCACCAAGGCTGTGAACAGATACTGGTTTTTATCAGTTGAAGACATGCTGCCCCAAGTTGTTCTATCAAGATACCATCACAGTGCTTCCTAATCCACCTCATGTAAAGTTAAAGAAAGAAGAGTCAACAAAGATGACCTAAGCTAATTCAGCCAACTTCATTTGAAGCAGACTAAGGAGTATCAAATGATCTCATCAGAATTTGTGGGGTGGTATTAACCTCTAACAGGTTAACAGATAAAAGAAAAATAATCAAAGTTTTCAAGTGGCAAATATCTATAGTAGTTCATTGCTATTACCCATGTTACTCTGCAGGTGGAAGGTGGTTTGGTTTTTGTTTAAATACTTCTTTGGTGAATTTGCTGATTCCCACGATGATGATTCCCATCCTTGGAGATACTCAAGAGCTGTCTGGACAACCTGCTTGAGCAGGGAAGTTGGACAAGCTGACTTCCAGAGTCCCTTCCAATGTCAACCATTCTGTGATGATGTTGCTCCCTCACCCCAGGCACACAACAGCACCATCACTTAAGACAGCCTGACATTGGCTACTGAAAGATATCCGAACAGCTCAGAAGTAACCACAAGAATGCAGGAACAAGAACAGGTGTGCTCTGATGACATAAATTAACACAGGTCCTCAAGTTCCCATGAGGTTGGTGCACACCTTCAAATATCTTAATGGTGATAACATATACTTTGAAGTATTTTAAAAGGACTGAAGTGTTGCCAAACATCAAGACTTCAGGCTAGTTTCTCCCACAATTTTACAGAACTTCTAAGGACTGAATCCCTATTTTGTAGCCTGTAGCTCTAACCTATAAGCCTTCTTTCCAGCCCTCAAAAATATAGGTCTCACTTTTTGTGTATCTAATTGCTGGCAGGCCCTCTGGCTTTTTCGGAGGTCCCCTTCCATCTTACGTTCTTCTTGTTTGTTTTTGAATCTTATTCTGTTAAAAAAAAAGTAGATATCTAAAATAAGCAGGTAGACAGACAGTGAGATGCATTATAGTTGATAACTTTTCTAAAATAGAAAATCTACAATCCTAGCCCTACTAATTCGCTCAGAGCAGGGCAATGTTGAAGTTAGGAAGTCCTTCTGACATTGTTTCTGTGGGAGCACACATGTATTTCTTGGGAATTCTACTTTCAAGACAGTGCTTTTTTGATCACATTACACTGAACATTGATTGTTCACTAGGTTTTCCTAACACATGAAAAAAATGGTTTGCTAAACATCTGCAAAAGATAGAGCCTTCCCTAGGCTTTCCTTCTCTGCATATAACAAGCAAATCAGGAGAAAATAAAAATAAGACCTAAACAAATTTACCCTGATTTTTACAACTATCGCAGCAACATTGCTCAGGATTATCTGTGGATTTTATATTAAAAAAGATGACATGGTTCTCCAACTTAAAAAGTTGCAACTGACTTGAGACAAGTTAGTATGTATGTTGTTTGCATTAACATTTACAAAAATAAGTGATGCAATACACATTTTTAGCGTTACAGTGTTCATCTGCTTTTGCTTTAGAACTGAGGAACAATTACTCTTATCTCTCATTCAAAACATTAAAAAATAGTAACACATTAGCAGAATAACCAAACAAAGCATAAAAAGAATTGTTGTTTAGACACTGCTTGGAATATCAGTTACATTGTTTTACCTGAACTGATCTGCAGCTTGTTCATTTGCTTGTTTTTTCATATGGAGTTTTTGTCTATAGTTTTCCAGTTTTTCTTCAGCTTTTCGCTTTTTCAATTCCTCATGACCAAGCCCACTTCTGCCTATGTAAGTTCAAAAGATGAACGTCAGCAGTTGAAAAGCTCCGATAGTCAACTAAGTAAATCAGGAAGTATCACAAACCTGTTTTTATGTTCAGAGGAATAGGTTCAACAATGCCTTCTCCTGAGGGGAGAAAAAAGAGGTCAATTTAAGAAATCAGGTCTTTCTCAAACTATGGTTTTTGCAGTATATTCAAATAGGCAAGCTGCTTTTGCCATTAAATATGTACACTTTTGTTGCTTTGAAGCTGAAAAATCCCAAATCAATGTACATTCAGAGCATTACAAATGACCAAGCTGAACTGGAACTCCCTCTCTTGGCTTGTCTGCTGGATTGCTATATGTTTTTTTCAGGACACTACCCAAGTTAAAGAAAACGGTGTTGACTTGACAAGTATAACATACCTGTGATGCAGACTGCTTTGTTACAGCCTTCTGGAGCATTTTTCACTCCAGAATCTCACAACTTGACAAAGATGAAGAATAACAAGAATCTGTCTGGGCCAGTTCATTTGCCGATTGTCTGCTAGAGACATGCCTAACTGGCAGAGCAGTTATTGATACTTTGATTTTTTACTGATTTTACTTCATTTATTAAGGCTTCATAAGGCTAGGCCAACGTGCACCGTTTCTTCAGAATCCAGCTATAAATTCAAAGGGAGGGTTGACTTTTTTTGGAACAGTATTAGTTTTGGAAACATCCTTAATGCAACTTGTGTACACATGCACACATGTAAGTGCATTTACTGAACAGCACATACTGCTGCTTCCCTCTCTCGATAGTCTGTACCACTTTTATTTCAGATTTTAGAGATTTGCTCTCCTCTTTTGTTCTGCCAGAACACATTCACCAGTTCAGTAATACTGGGGCTCTGAGAGGTGTTTACTGACTTTGTCTACAAATGAAGTGGCAGCCACAGTCTGTAAAATCCAAAGGCACACCTGGCTATAGGCACACGCTTCCAGCCAGTGACAAGCTTACCGCTTCTGCCAAGGGCCTGGCCGCTCTTGTAGCCCATCTTCTGGAGCAATGCAAAGCCTTTGTTCTCGTTGCCCAGGGCGCTTTTCAATACCAAGTCACGTCTCTCTTTTTCTTCTTCTTTTATACTCTTTTGTCTGTTCTTCTCATTGGCTTCTTTTTGCTTTTCTTCTTTCTGAATAGCTTCCCTCATCCGCCTCACCATGGGCAAGCCCGGCCTTACATCCTGTCTGTCAATAATTCCAGCCAAAATTAGTACTTTTTAAAAAACCAAACGTTTACAGTCACTTAAAAGGATAAAAAAGAGTCACCTACTTACTTAATAAATGAATCGGACATGTAGTCTTCCTCTTCATCCTCCTCCATGTCTAGCACGCATGCCCCGTTCCGACCCCTTTCCTACGAGACCATCAGTGCGCGTTATCACCCATTTTATTTCCCTCCGGGTTACCTGACACGCAGAACCCGCCAGAGGAGCTTGCCGCTTAGGGCCGCCGCGCCCGGTACGTGGCCGGAGGGACGAAAACACGCGAACCCGGGGGATACCCCTGCCAGGCCCCACGCCCGCCGCGCGTCTTTCCGCGCTCTACTGCCGCCGACCGCCGGCGGCCACGGCGCTCATGCCCTGGAAGCTTTCGCTCGCTGCCAAAGCCGCAAAGGAGCTGCGGGGGCGGCTGAGGGAACCCACGCACTCACCCGCCTCCGCTTCGCCCGGCCCGGCCCACTCGCGGCGCCTGCGTACGGCCGCGGCCGCCCCCGGGCGCCTGCGCGCCTGCTGCTTCCTGCTGCGCTGCCGGGGCGCGTCGGGAGCGGCGCCGGGCCTGGGGCAGAGCCGCTCGCGTCCTCCATCCCCGACCCGCCGGTTCCCTCGCTGCCAGCCGGGCCGGCGCACGGGGGGAGTTGGAGCAGTGAACGGCGGCGGCCGTGACGGTGTCCGTGTCCCTCCCTCCCGGGGGCCGCATTGTCGCGGTTGGCGCAGTCCGGAGCTGGCCGGGCGCGGCCGCCCCACGGTAGGAGCGTGACGCGCGCGCCGTGACCGTCAGCAGCGGCGGGCGGGCGAGCGGTGTCGGCCCGGGGCGGCGGGGCTGCACTGCCCCTCCGGGCTGGGCGCGGCGCCACTGCCCCGCCGCCCCCAGCTGCCCGCGGAGGAGAGGCGGGGGAGGGCGTGCAGCCAAGGCTGTAGCGCGGTCCTGAGCGGGTGCTGAACCGCGCAGCAGGCACTGGGGGCTGTCGCCGTGCCCGCAGGAGGGCTCGGGCACAAAAGCCTTCTCGCCTGATGCAGCCCTTCAGCAGGGTGTTAAACTTGCCCGGGTTTTGGCTTTCTCCGTGCTCTGCAGCGTGGGTCAGGTCGAAGCAGTTGATTTAGGGTGCAGAAAAACAGCTGGAGAGCAGAAAGGATCTCCAGGACATCTGAACGTTTGTACACTCTAACGCCTCAGTGTGACTTACTGGGTGTGGGCTGAGTTGGTGGCTCAGAGCTCGTGTTTCCCAAATTTAGATGAAGAGGTGAAGGAGTGTGGGAGGTGTATAAGGAGTTCGTGGCTCTGCAGGCCAGGGGAAGATGAGAAGTTTTCTCTCTGGAGGGAAAGGAGTGATGAGCTGTGCTGTCACTGCTGGGCTGGGACACAGTGAGGAGCGGTGACGATATCCAAACAGCCACGGTACCATCACTCGTCGTGTTTCTCGCTGCTCTGATGTAAAGGTGTTTTGAGGCGATGTGTCTGTACGTTATTGACAGACAATACCTCCTCAATTCTTTATAACTTAAAAAAAAGATCCAGAACGTGCCTTTGGAGGTGCCAGGGGAGGGCTGTGTGTGCTCCTGTATGTGGCTCTTCCACCTCTGCTGATCTGTCACTGGAGATGTATGCAGCGAAAAAATTACAGTACAAAGTACCAAAGAGCAGGGATCAAGCTTAGCGTCACAGGCGTTGTGATGCTGTAGATTCATCGGCACTAAGTCATGAAGGTGAATTTGGAATCATGATGCAGTTGTAGTATTAAGATGTCACCCTTTGCTACTGTCTAATCTAGGGACTGTTTTTTTTAAAAAAATAAAATTATATAATTTAAATCATTTCACTTAAATAATTTGTAGGGTTTGACCATGAATGAGGAAGCAGCCATGAGCACTTGAGAGCACAAGTGGAACAGCACAGCTGTTGAAAGATGATGCCTTGCATAATACTCTTTAGTTGCTTTGCTTTTTCTGTTTTGCCTGAGATCCTAGTTTCAGCATCACTGCATTCAGGTCTTGATGTTGGGAATTGTTGCTTTTTGGGTTTCTTTTTGCTGAAGATGGTAGACTTAATTTTGTGATTTTTAGATAAGTTTTTTTGTTTTTTTCCCCTACCTGTTGTGTATTAATCAGCTACACTTTGTTTAAATGTGGTTTGCTAAGGTTAAGTTGTCTGTAGAGTATTTGCTTACACTGACAATGCTTTGGCAGGGCTTTGTAGCTACCCCCATGCACTGTTTGAGCAGGATCTCCAGTATTTGATCTGTTCTATTTTTACCTATTTGGGAGACTTGCAGTCATTTGGCTGCTGCTTGTGTTCCAAGCTGTCGCACATAACGCTTGCTGGGTTCCAGAGAGCTTATTTGTCCAGCACTTAAAACAAGACTAAGGGGATCTGGGAGGTCTTAGGTCAGTCATGCCAAATACTGTCACTGTTCCTGCCTCTCTCAAATTTGTGATGGGTGGAAATCCCTACTTTTGATAGGCTCATCTCATTCACACTGTGTCTGTTGAAGATGCTGAGAAGGTGGCCAGGTTCATGCCCAAGATTAAGGAATGTGGTCAAGGGTCTGGATTAGGGACAGTCGTTACTCTGTTTTATGTAAGAGGAGACAGTGAGATGATTCCTTTATCTCTTTTGCATGGTGTTTTGTTGTTGTTTTTTTGTTGTTTTTTTTTTTTTAAACAGGGATCTTGGTGTATTTCTCTTGGCTAAGAGTGAGCACCCTGAAGTTGTCTGTAGGTGCTCTTTCTACAGGTAACAGCTCTGTTCCCTGAAATACTAGTGGCTGTACTCAGTTGTAAATTTGTGAGTAGTTCTTATGTGGGACTGCTTAGCTAAGAAAAGTCTTAAGCAGTCTGGAACCATGATACCGTAATCTATAGATTTCGTCTTCGTATTTTCATTTGATTTCCAAAGCTTTGTACTGTTGTACTATACTTTATGCTAATATTTACATTTTTATTTCAGAGTTGCTACACAAGTTTACAATAAAACCAGAATTCAACCAGTTATGGAGCTGGCTCACAGTTTGTTACTGAATGAGGAAGCATTAGCTCAAATCACAGAAGCAAAGAGACCAGTTTTTATCTTTGAGTGGTTAAGATTTTTGGATAAAGTGCTGGTAGCTGCTAATAAGGTAATTTAATGGGTTCCCCATCCCCTGCCCCTTGTTCCTGCTAAAACAATTCTACTAATTTCATGCTAGAGAAAGTTGACAGGTAATAACCAGGTGATAACTGTATAATTTCAGATTCAGCAGAAAAGTCTCTGTACTGGTTTGTAGCTTTTAGGTGTTTAGCTGCAGGAAGTCAGCATGACTGTTACAGGTTTTAGTTCTTCATTTTTGTAAATATTTGGAAGGTGAAACCTTCCCTCTCGGAGTAGGGATTCTTCATGGTAAAGAGGTTTAAAAGATGCTCTAGGCAGGTCTTACTGTATTTTTAGTAAGTATCAGTGAAAATTAAATAGATTTTAAATGCCCAGAATTAGCTGTTATTATTGAGTGTATCTCAAATTTCTGTGAGACAGGCAATTTGCTGAATTACAAGTGGGAGTGGTTTAAGACTTCACTCTTGTAGGTTTTTCTGGGTGTTGGATGCAAGACAGGTTAAATGACTGACTTTGTTTATTTTTCATCCATTAACAGACAGATGTCAAGGAAAAACAGAAGAAACTTGTAGAACAGCTAACAGGACTCATCAGCAGTTCCCCTGGGCCACCTACGCGAAAACTACTAGCAAAAAATCTTGCTGCTCTCTACAGCATTGGAGACACATTTACTGTTTTTCAGACGCTTGACAAGTGTAATGACATCATCAAGAGCAAAGATGATACTGCAGCCTACCTGCCCACAAAACTGTATGTTTAATATTATTATGGAAAAGAGAATGATTTTTAAGCGAAGTGGTCCTGGGTATTACAGAATAATCTGCCTGTATATATGCATGTTATGTTTGCTTATATTTTGCATGCTTAGTTGGAGTTCATATATGCTTGATATAGCAGAGAAAAGAGCAGGACTGAGATTGTGGAGGGCAGGACTGAAAGGTGACACATACATGGCTATATGAAAGTGAGATGTTTTCCTCTAGGCAAGGGACTGTCTTGCTTTTCTTCACATGCTTATGTCATGGAGAGGGTAACAGCGGATGAAGTAATGCAATGAAGAAATTCCACCAGTGGGATTATTGCTCATTTTACTCAGGTACCCCACTGAAGATGGGACCTGCAGATTATCAAACAAAAGTATTATCTATGCCAAGAGAATTTTAACCAATTGTTCAAGTTTTTTTTTTCCGTTCAAGCATTGTCTATTTGTATTCCCCTACTGTGGTACACGGCACAAGTTTCTTAAACAGCATCTTTTTACTTGAATGTGTGTGTGCCTTTATATATAGGAGCAGTCTTGCTGGGAAGAGTTTGGTTAATGCTGCAAACAGCATCTGCTGAAACTGTTTTTAGGACTCTCCCACACATACTGCTTCATGTGTTCACAGTGTCTAGTGAACCCCAACTTGGGTTTGCCTTCAGACATTATCATAACAGTCGAATTTAACAATAAAATCTGAAATAGTCACCATTTGGGCAGATACTGCCCTCCTCTTATTTGAAGCTATTGCAACTCTGTGAGGAACTTGTATAAGTGGAAAGGGTTTTGTACTATAATATGCTCTGGAATTTATGCTACTTACTCAAGTGGTAGTCCAGAAGGTGTTTTTTTTACTGTATGATTCCAAACTCCAGTTTTTTGATGTTTCTGTAAAGAAATTGTGTAGGAGATGTGCCCGTTAAATGACTTTGTAGCAAATAGCTTTGCTACAAAGTCATTTATCCAATAATTTCAGGTTTAAAAAAAAGCCTTGTTCCTTTGTGATGAAAAAGTACATGTTTTCAGGAGCTGCTTCTGTGACTGTCCTGGAGCAATTTGTGTGTAAATCTGCTGTACGGTATTACTTAAAATATTCCTAATCTCAAATGATGGGGCAAGGAAAACATGTATACAACTGTTTATGGATCCAGTGATTTTTACAGTGCCTGTGAATTTTCTTGTATTATGCAATAATTCATGCATTTTAAGTTCTTAGGCTTGAAAAAATTATTCAGTATCTACAAAAATGTGTCAGGATATGTTAAAGGGTTGGGGTTGTCTTGCAGGTGCTTGGAAAAGAGAGAGTTTATTGAAACACAAAGCCCTAATCTTGCTGAGATTTCAGCATATGCTTATCTTCTCCAGAATATCTCACTCTATGTATAGATCCTGTCATAATACCCAGTCAAAAACATTTGTTTTTAGAAGCTAGTAACTTTTCTGTCACTTTTTCTTGTAAACTAAAAAGTGATTTAAATGCAGTGTTAAACAGCCAGTATAACTAGTGCATAATAAGTAGTTTTTTATTCATCAGCGATGATTAAAACATACATTTCTAGTTAAGTATTTGTCTTCATTTAGATGATGCAGAAAAAGAATGCACTGATGAATGCCTTTTTCTGTAGGGCTGCTGTGGCGTGTGTTGGAGCATTTTATGAAAAAATGGGCAGAATGCTGGGTAGTTCTTTTCCAGAAACAGTGAATAATCTTTTAAAGTCTCTGAAAAGTGCAGAGGTAAGTTTCAAATTATTTCATATATGTGGTCTTGATTCCTTTTAAACTGAAACCTGCTTCCTCCAAAGGTGTTTGCCAAAATGCTTGCTACACAGAAAAATGCAAATCACTTCCATAGTTAGTATCAAGTTAAACATGTGCCTGTGTTTTTACGGCAGAGAGTTCAGAGTTTTGTCACATGAATATTATAGTAGTTTCTTCATTGTAGCATCAGTAATCAAAATTGTAAAATGGTTGTATGTACCGTTTCTAAGTACTGCGTTAGGATTTCTGCTCCTGTACTCTGAATAAACATTTTGTTTAAAACTGAATGACAAATACTTAAGTTTTGCAGCAAAGATACTACTCTGTATGTGAGCAGGATGCACTGTGCCCTGAAAAGAGAGAGTTTGTTACAATATTGAGAGAATGTGTCCTCCTGAGCTGTCAGTGGGTGTGATTTGACGCAAATAGCTCTGTTGGGTTTTTGGTTGGTTAGCTGGGGGGTTTTTTGACATCTATGACAAGTTGGAAGGAGTACTGATTGTGTGGATCTTCTCCTGGGAGCTGTTTTCTTCAGCAGTGTTGTTGTACATGTGTGATTGGTTTTGTCTTTTTGTGCCCTCCGACTGTAAGCTCCTGCCTGTGTTCAGGTATAGTAGGAAGCTGTTGACTACCTGGGCTTCCTGTTCTCTCGTGTCAACTGTTTTTTTTTTTTCTCTTTTCCTGAGGCTGCAGCAGATAAATGGTGAGACAGGAGGTGTCTCATCTAGGGCCAATTTGTTGAATTTCCTGGACTTACCTTAATTTACGTGTGACAACTGAGACAGTTTTAGTAAAGCTGTGTTTAGTGCTTACTGCTATCTAGAACCAGCTAGGTATCCGTTGTATATGACTTCAGTGAACTATATTATCAACGTTTCCAAAAATGTTCCTGCAAAGATGCAGGGAAGTGCAGAATTATGCACCTGGTTCTTGATGTGAGTACCGTGTCCATGTTTTTGCAGAAATGTTTCTGGTTTTGTTTTTTTGTGTGTGTGTGTGTGTGTGTACAGTCTCAGGGCCGCAGTGAAATTCTAATGAGTTTACAGAAAGTCCTAAATGGACTTGGAGGAGCAGCAGCTTCTTGTCACCGTGATATCTACAAGAATGCCCGATCTCTGTTGACGGATAGATCTATGGCTGTACGCTGCGCAGTGGCTAAGGTGAGTGTGTTCTTACCAGTTCTAGATATTCTTGTGCTGTGACTGTGAAGTACCTGCAGTTGAACTGTGACTTGTTTATAATGGGAAATTTTATACTTACTTAGGCAAGGTAAGTCCTTACTAGTTTACACTGAAGGCTCAGACATTTGACTTATTTCATGTAAATGGAGGTACAGTAATACTGTTTTCCCCTCTTTGTAAACAAATATGAGTTAGAATATATTAGATGTGGGCCTCAGTGGAAGAGGTTTTTGTAACACAGTTCTTTCGTTGTGCTTTTTAAAATTTTTATTAACCTATTATTATTACTATTTCATTAACCTATTTATTTTTGTTAACCTATTCCATGAGTCTTCTGATTATTTACTGAGCTAAGTTATTGGGTAAATGTGAGAGTGGGAAGGAAAAATTAACTCTTAAAATATTCATAATAAAATATTTGATGAATAAACCTGACCATCACACTGATACTTGGGTAAAAGCTAAGAACGGTCTCCACTGATGCTCAGAAAGTCTTCCCCCCCACCTCCCCCTACAGTGTCTGCTGGAATTACAGAATGAAGCAGTGTTTATGTGGACAGCCGAACTAGAGAATGTTGCAACGCTGTGCTTTAAAGCTCTGGAAAACTCAAACTATGGTGTGCGAGTTGCAGTGTCAAAGCTTTTGGGGACAGTCATGGCTACAGCACTGATACCAAAACAAGCAACAGGTACCGTCCTTCTGGATTCCATTTTCAAGTGAACAAACTGCACCTTTGGTATCAGATACATTGTTGTTCTGGTAGCTGGAAGCTTTTAGTTGGATTGTTTGTTTTTATACACTCTAACCTAAAAAGAGTAAAGAGTACAGATTCCCTATTGTAGTCATACAAAAAAGAAAGAGAGAGCAAGCTATCAAAAATCACCTGGGAAAAGTAACTTATTTCTGAAGTGTGAAAGTAAGCTGTTATCTGAAACATTGTCTAGATTTGTGTTTGCAAGACAGCTATGAATTGACAAGTCTGGTTTCAGGATCATTGCTTGGTTGGAACTTCGGGATTAAATAATTACTTTTCTTCTTTTCAAAAGTGATGCGACAGAATGTGAAGAGAGCCACGCTTGAGGAGGTCTTGGAGCTCATGGCCACTGGATTTCTGCGGGGAGGATCTGGTTTCCTGAAGAGTGGTGGAGAGATGTTAAAAGTAGGAGGATCTGTTAATAGGGAAGTGCGAGTTGGTGTTACTCAGGTTTGTGATAAACTGTAATATTATTATTTTTTAATGAAGTACCATTTATATGTAACTGTAACCCTTTTAGTAGGAAAAATACACACTTGCGTTCTTTATTTGTTTACAAGTCTAATTTGACTCGTCTGTTTTGTGAGATGTATATGCTGTGTTATTCACCTAAGCTACTTTCTTTTATTATTGGTGTGCAGTAACAGTAGATTAAATTATGTGCTAAGGAAAGCTTATTTGATCTGTGGGATTAGCTCACAAAAATATTTGAAAAATTAATATAGTAAAGTCTTTAGCTCCCTATTTAAGTTTTATTTCTTTTTAGAGAGGATGCATTTTTGTCCTTTTGTGTGTGCTGGCTGTCTTTTCAGTTGTTGGGTAAAGTTTGCAGCCCTGATTTGTTAAACTACATTTCTTCTCTCCATATATCTGTATTGAGTAGATGAAATCTGCTGAATGTGGAAGCTCCACTTGTCTGATAAAGGTGGCAGTAGCATGTCTTCAAATTCAGGCATTCTCACTCTGACATATATTTCAATATGCTGCAGTAACTTGCTGGAACCTAGATTTTTTTTTGATTGTAGGCTATTTTGTGAAACCCTTTTCTTTTTCTTGGCCTTTTTCGGGTGAACTTGGCAAATATGCCTGATCTTCATTGTGAATTAGAATGTGTTCATGTTGCTGTTGTTATTGACATTATGTTCTTAACATTTTTAGAGAGACACATTTAGAGCAGTGGACTGGATTTTCTTACTGTCATCCAGAGTATTTTGCCCTCCACGTACACATAGCAGTATAGGATCTACTTTTGGCACTGCAAAACAGTTTTGCTTCAATGACAAAGACCTGGCTAATGGATTGATTCATGCTGCTTAGCCTTGTTAGGGTTGCTTATTACTAACTGGAGTTGCAGCTGTATTGCATTATGCATGAGTGTAACTGTAGTCTTCAGTCTTTTGTTTCTCTTTTAATTGGATCTGTATGTAACTTCTGAATTTGCAGGCCTATGTTGTCTTTGTTACAACATTAGGAGGTCAGTGGTTGGAGCGCAACTTTGCTACATTTTTGTCGCATGTACTTGATTTGGTCTCCCATCCTCGTGCAACTCAGACCCATGTGGACGCAGTTTATTCTCGAAGATGCGTGTCCTTTATCCTGAGAGCAACTGTGGGCAGCTTACTTGGGGAGAAAGCACAGATTGCAGCTGCCAAAGATATATGTCAAGCCATTGGTAAACAAATGAAGGCAGTGGGTGAGAATCTTTTTTCTTTACTTGAGACCTGTTGCAAGTGACTGCCATTATATTGGGTCAGCCATTTTTCAGCTTTCTTCTTCTGTAAGGAGTAATTTTGTTGTTATGCTGAAAGACAATTCAGCTGCTTTCTCTTTGAAATACAATATCCAAAATGTAAATTCTACTTGAAAAGTGTGTAAAACTGGCTTGTTATTCTGTGATGGCTTTTGACATTGCATTTGCTTAGAATGGAAGTGGGGAAAAAAGTGTGCATTTGTAATCTGTCCAGGGATAGGTTGTGCTGAAAGTCACAGAGATCTTCAACACTGGTAGTAAAGAACCTGTAGTTCAAGATCTTATAAGTCCTTGTGTATACCCACTAGTATCCATACTGATATCAAATTGGATTTTACAGTTGACAAGTAAAGATTTAATCTGAAGACTGGAATTAGAAATGATAAATTTAGCCCCTTTGCAGAGCCTTGCAAAATATGTGATCACTTAAGAGGACTAACAAAACTGTGTTGGCATTTGTTTCTTATGAAATGAGTTATTTCATGTTAAAGACTGAGAAAGTAAACTGGAATTGCACAATGCATTTACCAACCATCTGCTTCCTCTCCTTTTCTGCTGCCATCTAATTTGAGTTTAAAGTAATGCTTTAACATATGGGAATGGAATTGATTTTGAAACTTCTGCAGCTTCTTCTCATAACTATTTTTTGATAGGGTATGGAACTTTAAAAGGGTTCTGATTACAATAAGTATTACTTCCAGGAAAAAAAGTCTATTGAAAATGTTAATTCTGAGATGAAACCATTGCAGAAATTCTTCCTCCTGCCACCTTGTCAAAGTTGCAGGAAACTCTGTTATGTATTTGGATGATGGGAAGAACTGTTTAATTTTTTAAACATTTCTGATGAATTTGATGATAAATTGGGAGGATTTTTATTTGATAATGATTGCTTCTCTTCAGATGAGAGGAGCAATTTTCTAAATTTGTACAGCAGTAGACATATAAACCTTAAGCTCATACTAAAGTCTCCTTTCTTTGAAGTGACAGTTGCTGCTGCTGGGATATTGTGTAGGAGAAAGAACATACAGTGGGATCTATGAACTTAATTGGGTAACTTTAGTATAATTAAGGGTTATGACTGATAATTTACTGAAGGTCTATTTATTTATTTTTTACAGTTTTATTCCATACATATGCATGCAAATTTGTATGCAAAACCTAGATATGTCAAGATGATATTTTTATTTACTGAGTATACGTAGGTACAATACACAAATGCTGCATATGTGTATACTTACTTTTGCTGTGTTACACGATTAATCCTAGCTCTTGGTGCACTACCATCCGCAGTAACTGCTGTGCATCTGTTTTTCATGGTCTGTGATTGTCTTTGGCTGGTAGCTGTAAAACTGTTTCTCTTCAAAATGCATTTGCTTTGTGAGTTCACACTATGACCAGACTTGTTTTGTTTTAATATAGAGTTGATGTCAAAACTGTCCTTTTCTATACTGTACATATTTAGGTGTGATTCAAATAGTAAAGTAAGATACTTCTGTTTTCTGCAGAAGCAGTAGTGAATGATGCCAACAGTGAAAATAAATCAGGAGCTGCTGATGTTGCTGCAAGCCAGCATGTAATGGTGTGTGCCCTGCAGGAACTGGGTAGTCTGGTTCAGAGTCTGAATGCCACTGCATCTCCTCTTATTCAGGAACCCTCTATTGGTATGCAAATAAACTTAAATAGATTACATGAGACATTTGAGCAATGAATATGAAATATCATTTAATTTCATTAAATAATATATTAATGTGTAATAAATAAATTGATGAAACTGGCACTGTAGTACTTCAGGTAGCTACCTTTGTTAAACTTGAACTAAAGTTAAGGTACTAAACACAATGAGCTGGACAAAGTATTAAGCAATTATTTTCATGGAAGTTTGCTTGAAGCTCTTTTTTAGGGTGAGTAAAGTTGTGATTTTTAGCATGAATTTGTTTCTGATAATAGGAAAAGCATTGTTTTTCTATATAAGGTCTGAAATAATTGCTTCTGAAAAGCTGTATTACCTTCAGATACCAAATTTTTGTTGGGCAGTTAATGATATTTTGTCATGAGATGAAGCTGTGGATAGTCTCATTTTAAAAAGTTTGTTATTTGGCTTAATAGGGTTTGTATGGGATTTTCTTCCTGGTTATTTTCATATCTGAATCTGTGTTTGTACTGTAGTGTTGCAGTTTTTATTTTTTTCAGTTTATGGATGCCTATGTTTTTTCCAGTGGAAGTGCAAGCCCCTTTAGGCATTTCATTATATAGATTGTTGTCTTGATGCATATGAAATTCTCATACTGATTTTGCTCCATCTGTGGGGTGGGAAAGATTGTGCTCATGCTTATTCCTTCTGGCTGCCATATCTGATAAGAACAGAGGAGATTGTATCTCAGTGGTGTTTCTCCTGGCTGGTGTGAAGTAAGCAGGTAGAGGTTGTTCATGAGCTACAGAGAAAGCAAGAGATAAGACACCGGTGGGGGTTTTGAAGTAGGAGTTTGTAAAGTTAGAGGTCTGGACTAAGAAAGGTGTTGATGTGGAGACAGGTTGAACTGAAGAGCTCTCAGTTAGAAAGCAGGATTAGCTAGGCACGGAGGTTTGCAAAGTGTTGAATGATGCAGAGGAGACAGCACGATGTCAAAAGCACAGTACAGCAGTCAGTGACATCTGTAGCGTGTGCTTGTCTACAATGTGAAGCAAGATTAAAATTCTTACTGTTGCTCTGTTATTGGCAGTCTGTGTAAAAGATGGGCACATTGTAGGAATCATCTCTCCAGTTCCTGTTCCCTTACATAGGGTTATTGTCTCCAGTAGTTCAAGTAGTAGAGGTCAGTGCAATGGTGGAACATAGCAAAACCTCATGTGGAGCAGCATAATGCTAATAACACTTCTGTCTTTCCTTAAGGGAAAGGATAAAGTCATGAAATGCAGGTACTTCAGTTCTGACTTTCTTAACTTTCATGTTGCCTGTCTAATATTGATTCAGTTTACTTGCTACGTATATTAAAAAGCACATCATAACTTTAAGACTCTAACCTCTCTTTTTTTTGTAGGTCTGTTGGAGACAGTAACTTCAGTTCTTCTTCATCCCAGCATGGCTGCTCGACTTGCTGCCGCATGGTGCTTGCGGTGTGTAGCTGTGGCATTACCTTTTCAGTTGACTCCCTTTTTAGATAGATGTGCAGAAAGACTCAACAATCTGAAGACCTCCCCTGAAGCTGTTAGTGGCTACAGTTTTGCAATGGCTGCTTTGTTAGGTGGTGTGCATCAGTGTCCCTTAGGTATTCCTCATGCCAAAGGAAAGGTGAGATGAGTTTCATCTGTGAGTGTACTAAAAAATACCTTTTTATCTATAAGTAATAGCTTTGCAAAACGTGTGACATGGTAGTGAGTTACAGCATTATTGAAATTGAACTTGTGCCTAGCAAGAGAGCAATTGCCAGAGCATGTGTTTGTGGTATTTCAGTTGCAATATTTATCAGCTTTCTTTTCCCCCCTCTCTTTCAAATTTGTGTTCTTGTTTGGCATGTTAATGAATAATTCCTGAAGAGAATATCACTATCTGTACTGTCATATGCATAACATTAATCGTCTGCATTAAACGTAATCTGCATTCATTCTTCATAGAAGGTCAATTTAAATGATTTGAGAACATCTTTATATGTAGTCTGTAAGGGTGGATGTGTAGCAGTAGCATGCAGTAGCTTAATTTATATTTTTTTAAATCGTTTGTTTATTGTCATTGGTGCAGATGGTGGTCAGTATTGCTGAGGATCTGTTACGAACTGCTGCACAAAACAGCAGACTCTCCTTGCAGCGGACTCAAGCTGGATGGCTTTTACTTGGAGCACTGATGACTCTAGGTTTGTAAAAACAGTTGTTTTTTGTTTTATTATAATGCTTGTCCGACATTTTTGATTATCCACTGTGTCAAATGGTCTCTACATATAATCAGTCCAGTATCTAGCACAAGAGTATTTATACCAAGGGAAACAGTGTTAGTGTGTTTATTTCAGCAGTGTGGTTTATGCTGTGGAGAAGGGGAATGTTAGTGTTTGTGTAAGCTGAAGGATAGTAGAAGGTATTCTACCTAAGAAAAAGTTCTGCTCTGTTTTTGGAAACCCAGCCTTTAGTCATTCTATGGAAAGGGCAAAGTTGCCCATAATCTTCCTTCCTTAATACTGTGGTGTAGAATAAAAGGACTATACATAAAAGTTAGTGAGCATTCCAACAATTTACATGTGTGCCTCTTGATAGGCAACAGTACTAATTAGAAATGTATCAGTTTAAAAGCCATTCAGTTATCTTTAAAAAAAAAAAAGCCTTATGTTCATATCTGCTATCATAGAAATACCAGAAGCTATATTTTGAGAGGTTATAAGTTTGCTCTTGAATTTTGCAGCAAGTGGGGTTGTGAGGTTTTTTTGTTTGAGTTTTTTTTGTACTCATAAAAAGTATGGTAAAGTTCTGATGCATTCTGCAGTATATTGTTCTTTTGGAAAATACCATTTTGTTTTTCATCGTGCTTCTCTGAATTGTCCCCTTTTTTTGCCAGCTTATTGTCATGTTTTCCTAACGGTGTAGCACTGTTTTGTTGTCCTTCTCCAAAATGTTTTTAATGTGCTTGCACTAGATCTTCCAGAGCTTTTTCAGAAGTTTTATTTAAACTGACCATTAAACGAGTTATACAGTCAATACATAGTTACTTTTCTACTCATTGTATGAACAAGTTAGGATAGGCTAAAGAGTTTGCCTTCAAAATAGTAATATAAAAAAAATCAGAATAAAAAGATAGTAAAAAGGCAGTTGGCAGCGGTTACATATTACATGACAATGTGTAGAATGGCCTATTTCCTATTTTTAGTACTGATATCAATGAACAGACTTATCTATACTATTTATTTGCTACCCCCTCAACCTAGAAGTGAGAGAGAATTTCCTGTTTTTCATTGTTCAAGTAGGGAGAAAAGAAAGAGAAGTGAAGTAAGAGAAGAATAGTTTAAAGAGCAAAAGCCTTCATGGCAAATTTTTCACACTTAAATACAAGTTTTTATTCTACTGTCACTTTATTTTTTTGCATAGGTCCTTCTGTTGTTCGATATCATCTGCCTAAGATGTTGCTGCTGTGGCGGAACGTGTTTCCACGTTCTCTGAAGGAGCTGGAAGCAGAGAAGGTGAGAGGAGATTCTTTTACCTGGCAAGTGACGCTGGAAGGCCGCGCTGGAGCTCTGTGCGGTAAGAATTTCAAACTTCAAGATTACAAGCATGCAGTAAACCAAAACATGATCCCAAGTATTGCAGAGAGAACTCTTGTAACTTCCTTACTTTCTTTGAAAATGAGTAAGATGTGTCAGATTTTCATCAGCGTGACCTGATTTTGGATATAGTTTTATGAACGTCACGCACTCTTTGAATAAACATTTTTAATTGCTGCTTTTTTGCTATTCTCTTAGGATCTGTATCTTGCTTATGCTTTATATTTGTTTGTCTCAGTGAAATTTTAACTTAAACTGTTTTTATTAGCTATGAGAAGTTTTGTTGCTCACTGTCCTGAGCTCCTTACCGAGGATGTGATCAGGAAATTGATGACACCCATAGAATGTGCCATGACAATGATGTCGCAGTAAGTAGGGAGTTTTTGCTGTTCGTTCACTTTTGTCTTTTCCTGGACCTGAAATACTAGAATTAGTTTGTTTTAAACCATATTCTGGCCTGGTACTGTGCTGTTACTTCTTGTCCATGTTGAAAAAAACTTTTATGATCATTGTGTTTATGGTTGTCAGCTTTGTAAAAGTATGTTTTTGCATAGCCTGTGCTGAAGGGCCTACCAGGCTAACTTCTGTTAACTGTGTTTTGGAATTCCAGTTCATTGAGCTTTTGAATTCATGGTTTGCTTATCCTTGTGCAAGAAATGGGAAAACTAAGTAGTGGTATACTAGATGTTAATTAATAAACTCTTCTCTTATGAAAAGACTTTACAAGTTTTACAGAATAAAAGAAAAAATACAGTTTTGGATTGGGTTTTGTGGTTTGGTTTCTCCCTCCCAATTAAAAATGGGAGATGTGTGTCTGATTTACAGTAGTGTATGGTGGGGATTTTTTTAAAAAAAAGTTTGCTCTGTACAATTACCTCTGAAAATGTACTGATAATTGTGCAATGTTGCTCAGAGTAGTTCTATGAACAGGTTTCTTGTCTTGGCTAGAGACATGTCTTGTGAAAAGAAATCTGAAAATACTCTTTTCAGTAACTGCAGTATTTCTGGCTCTTTTTCTCGTTTGATTCTGTAGCATTCCATCAGTAATTAAAGCCCATGGAGCTCATCTCAAAGCTAGTGCAGCTATGGTCCGTTTAAGACTTTATGATATATTGGCTTTATTACCTCCGAAGACATATGAAGGTACATTAATTTTTAACAGTTTTTATTAAAGTAAAAATTCTACTTAACTACCTTTGATGTATTTTTGGTGCTTGCCTTTGAAGCAGATATAAGACTAAAAATGGAATACTAGGAATCTCCAAGAGTCTTGTACTATATTCCTTAACTTCTGTATTTTATCTCGACAGTATAACTGCAGAGCATGAATACTGCAAAATACTAGAGTAACTCTTAGAGTGTAAAAGTTACAGTCCTGTAACTTTTGAGAGGGTTGAGAGGTATGGAGGGCATGAAATCCAATTTAGGTGCTTTATGTTACTTAAAAGGTAGAGAACATAATTTCTTGCTGTACTCAAAGGGCAGATGGAGAATGAAAATTTAGCTTCTGGTGGTGTCTTTTTTTTTTTTTTTATTTTTTATTTTTTAACCAGATTTGATCGATTAGATTTATGCTATTATTATTTTTATTAACTTGCCAGACACTGTCACATGATCTGACAGATTAGGTTTTTGGGTTTTGTTTGTTTTTTGTTCATTGAACTTACCCGGTCATGTGGATGCACAAATATTTGCAAAATCTGGATTGTCATCCTGGAAGGGGTGGCCTGATCTGTTTTTTTGAACATTGATTTGGGAATTGGGAGCTCAGGGTTCTATTTGAAACTTTGCTTTCAACTCTAGTCTTCTCAGGTTTACTTCTCTTGTCTGTTTGCTACCTGTAAAATTGAGGTAACAGTACGTGCTTTGATTTATAACTTGTGATCTCTAGCTGAAACGTTTTGGATAAGAAGCAGCAGTGATTCTTTTTAATGTCCGTTCTTCTAGGATCATTTAATGCACTTCTTCGAGAATTGGTAGCAGAATTTACTTTGACAGACAACTCTGCTAATACAACCACATCACTCCTAAGGTCTCTTTGTCATTATGATGATAGTGTTCTTCTTGGCTCTTGGCTGCAGGAAACAGATCATAAATCAATTGAAGACCAGGTAATAAAAAAACCCAGAAGAATAACAAATTATCTGCACTGTCTGGCTGTGTGGTGGGGAGGGGGGTGTGTGTGTGTAGCTTCATGCCTTGTTTTAAGTCAGAGGTTTGTTAGGTGTAAGTCCTTCCAGCTGTAGTGTACCCTTTTGATTAAAAACTGCCTGCAGCTGAGATAGGAGTACTGTGACACGATTTATATGGTTGCAGTTAATGAACTAACCTAATTTCTTTAAAACAAAGTAACACTTTCTCCCACCCTCCACCCCCTGGTCTTTCTAGTCTAGCAATTGTTCTCGTATATATTTTTGAACCAGGAGAAATGCAAGTTCTACTTAACAAGTTTTATAATGAAATTGCTTTCAAAATATCAGTGTTGCAAATGGTGATATAGCAAAATAAGATTTAACTGGTTTTATAGGTGTAGTATGAAATCTTACGTTTCATTTGGAAGTGTTGACACAATTTTGTTGGCGTTTTAAGGAATTTGCTGCACTTCTAAAAAAAGTAGTTCCTTGAAACATAGGAATTGAAAATTTTTTAAAAAGAAGAAAGTATTGCTATAGTGGTCTCTTACAATTTTTCAGATCAACTGTTCATGTTGATCCAGTTACTGTTTTTCATTTGGCGTTTGGAGAAGAAATGTAGCGTAAGGAACAATTTGTTCATGTTAAATAGTTTAGGAAACTACTTAGGTAATAGCTATCTTTTTGCTTTCCTAATTTCTGATGACTAGGGAAGGGCTGGCCTCCTCTTTTCAAGCCTTTTGCCCTCATATATTTCTGTATTTAATGACATGGAGAAAAATTGATTGTCCATCTGGGTATACCCACCAACCTGTCTGTCTTCATAATTCTGCTCTGATGTTTTATTTCTCAGTGAACTGTATTCCCTAGACAACTAACTGTTCTGAGCATTTGCTGAACTGTGCCATCATAACATTTGCAAGTCAGCTTCTTGGTTTCTGTTGGTACCTGAAGCCCCATAGTGCATCACAAGATTCTCCTGGCTCACATTTTGGTCACGTTTTATTTTTTTTAGTTATATAGAGGTCTCAACAAATGTTTGCTCTGTTTTCTCACCTTTTAAGAATACAGAACTACTAGGTTCTGATTATATTTCATGACTAAACAATTAACAAGTTATGAGAATAAGACTTTCTTCAGAGAAAACGGATGATTGTTTAATTACATTTCCTGAAAGAATGATGGTTAGGATGTACTTTCATGATGATAGGAATGTTAGTAATTTTAGTACTGTTTCTAAATCTTTTTGTGTAGGGAATTATTACAGCCAAAACTGTTTAGTGTACTGTATTGCAACTCAGTGCTCAGAGTGAATGAGTAACTTTTTTCTGAAATTTCACTTTGTAGTCAGTGATTCAGATTAGCTATTACCAGCTAATAGTACCAGAATTAATCTGCTTTTCTCTAGTTACCGTTTATTACTACTACGAATAATAGTTTGTGCATTTATCCAGCTGTTAACAGCTTTGACCCTCTGGGATTTAGCTAGCCCTGTAAATGCCAGTGTGCGTATGCAGGGGGACACTGCAGTTGCATTCAGAAGTTTGTAAGCTATTTTGTTGTTCTAAGCTACTACATGCTTGTTTGGTTCTCTAGTTCCAAATGTTATGTGTGAAGGTGTATTCAGAGGTATTCATATTATGTGGCGTTTTGCAGCTTCAGCCAAACAGTGCGTCTGGAAGTGGTGCTTTGGAACATGATCCATCTTCTATTTATTTGCGCATCCCTGCTGGTGAAGCTGTACCCGGTCCCCTTCCTTTAGGAGTATCTGTCATTGATGCATCTGTGGCTCTCTTTGGTGTGGTTTTTCCTCATGTCTCTTACAAACATAGGTCAGTTTACATCTGTTCAATTTCAGACTCTAATGCCTTGTTCTCTGGATAGTATTATGTTTTGTTGGTTTTTTTCCTTGAAATAAGAATGTACTTTGATATTAACAATCTTTAATTTCAGAGTTCAGTATTTGGTGGTCATTGTGTCTCAGGATTCCAGAATATGTCTACTCAGTTTAGAAATAAAGTGTTATCCTCAGTTTTATCAGTTTGGAAGATTAGCGTTCAGATACGGAGGCTAGATTTTCTCCTCTTACTGCATTTAACAGTAGTAATATCTCTGCAACCAAAATTTACTGCAAAAATATCCATTGCAATTAACTTCAAATCAGCCTTGAAAACATAGCAGTGCCATCTATTGAATTTCATTTGGCATCCATGAGTAAGATCATTTGATTTGTACTCAGCAAATTATTTTATGCGTGACAAAAATGAGGGAATGGAATTCAGCTTCTTTTCCTTTGTGTTCCACATTACCTTTGCAGAGTTAAGTTGTCAGGACTACTTTTCTCATTCAGTTTAGCTAATTTGTCACAGAGCACAGAGTGAAAGCAGCTCTAAGACACATTTCAAAGTAAAATTATCCCTCAGTGCAATCCTGATGGGAAATTTTTTTTTCCTAGCAGTCAGTCTCATTTTGCAGTAAGTGCAGGATAGTGTTCAGGCCAGCTTGCAGTAATTCAACTTGATCTATATCTGTTGTTAGCTAGGGAAAGATTTGTCTGGGGAACTGCCGAGTAGTTAAGAATGCAGATTATTCGTGATACTCCGGTTCTTGGTATCTTCTAGGAAGTACTCCTCCTCCCAGTATCACTTTTTGGCATGGTTAAATGGCAAGGAACACGAAGGTTAAATGGGTAAAACAATAGGAATGATAATAGGAATATGGAGAGTAACACTATTTTGAATGGTAGTAGAGAGGCAGCATTTTTCCACTCTTGTCCTCACAGCTTTCTAGTTATACAGCCAAATGTATCTGAAGACTGACTTCCTCTTGGTGGTGAAGAACCAGCAAAGTGATGTTCAGAAGAACTCTACCCTTTCTGTCTGAAGTGAATACCTTTGCAGCCCCTGAAGCATAAATTATGTGACTGAACTTAAAAGGCCTTTTTGTTGTGTGTGGTTTTTTACCAGCTGTGTTTTAGTCTGTATTTTGAAAGACTATCACTTAAAATATGTTCTTTCTTTTGTTTTAGATTACAGATGTTGGATCACTTCGCTGAATGTGTCAAGCAGGCTAAAGGTGTTCGCCAGCAAGCTGTGCAGCTTAATATCTTCACTGCTGTTCTTAGTGCCTTGAAGGTAAAACTTGTAAACTTGTAATGGATGCTAAAGTTCAGCAGTTTGATTCATTGATTTGTATTTGATACAAAAGGCTGTTAGAAGAACACTTCTAATGTTACCACTTAAATATTCAGAAGTTTGAAAATACCAAAATTGAAGTTTTGTCAGATATTCATGTGAGCACTTGTCTGCATGTATCAGTATGGAGAACAGATGTAGCCCATGTAATTGACATTCTATAGTATTCTGACCTTTTCTTTTTTTTTTTTTTTCCCCTCTCCTTCCTTTTTCAGTCCTGTAATTTTCTTTACACTCATGGATTTAAGTAATTTGTCATATATCCTCTTTACTGTGAGGGTGGTGAGACACTGGAACAGGTTGCCAAGAGAAGTTGTGGATACCCCTTTCTTGGAGGTGTTCAAGGCCAGGCTGGCCAGATCTTTGAGCAACCTGGTCTCGCGGAAGGTGTCCCTGCCCATGATCTTAAAGGTCCTTTCCAACTCAAACCATTCTGTGATTCTATGAAAAACCCCACTCATGTCATAGAATATTGAGCAGATGAGGCTCATGGAAATAAAAACAAAAATAGATTTGGGTTACCATTTTGAATATCTTTAATTTTTTCTTCTTAAGATTCTCTAATGTTGCATGGAATTTGCAATGCTTATGCCAGTCCCATTGACTTCAGTTACAGCTCTGTGTTCTCTATCTACACTTGGAAATCCAACCTTGTGCTATCAAATCGGGAAGCTAGACGGCAAGTCACAAATAATATATCCAAGAAATATTTGGTTTTGGTAACTTGTGTTGCCTCAAGGCTTTGTGGAACAGTGTCTGAGAGTGTAGGATTTTCTTTCTACTAGTGAAATTTCTGAAGGCATTTCTGTTTTTTCCCTGGTGCTGTTTTATAGTTTCCAATTCATGAGTCTGTCTGACAACATCTGTCATTGTCATCCTTGTTTGTCTTCAGAGCAACTAAGTTCTGTGCCCTGAGGAAACTACCCTCATAGACATACCAGCCTGTGATGAAAGATTGGATGAGTTTCTTCTTGTCTGACTTTTGCCATCCAAAAAAATGACTGCCTAGTTTAAGCTAATTGTTACCAGGGCTCCATGTCGTTGGTTGATGGGCAAAATACATTGGCAAAAGAGCATGTCTCTTACATGCTTTGTTCTTAGAAACGTGAACTATGTTGCTACAAGTTGAAAAGTAGATTCTGAGAGAGATGCCTGGAATTTCCCATGTCATGCCAAATGGCCAAAGAATTGTCAAAATTGTAAGAGCCAAAATGAGGATTTGTGAACAGAAAATGAGAATCTATGGTAGTGCCTTCAACTTCTTCATCTATAATACATGCAGTGTTTGTACTTTACAGGTGTTTGTTTATTTTTCCCAAAGTAAAAGACTTCTAGAAAGTTGTAGTGAAAGGTGATGTGCTATTAATGAAATAGAGGAACCAAAGAAGCTGCAGAAGCATTGTTTAGTGTTGTTGTTCTGTTCACTGTTTATATAACAGGCTGTATAAATGTTTGCAAAGATGTGATTATTAAGAAGCAATATTTTCATGTACCTAAAATGTGTTTGATTTCAGTGATTCTTGTAGAAACGTAACTGAGCTGTGGTTTTCCTGTCTGACAGAAAGAGATGTAGTTAGATTTCAAAGCTTCTCTTTCTTTCTGGGCTATCCTGTGTAAAGCTAGCTCAGATTCAGTTGCGCTAGGGTACATGTAGCACTGTAATGCGTTTGATAAAAAAGACTGGTGTAGCAGCTCTTCCTGTATGTGAAATAGGTAGAGTGTTAGCAAACTTAAGACTATGTTGTTGATTTTGAGTTTTAAAAATTTTCAACTAGTATGTTTTAGGACAAATGACCACAGATTTAAACAGAAAATGCATAATTTTTAATTGAAGATTCTGCATATAGTAAAACTGCTCTTATATTTTCCCTTTCTCCCTTGTTTTGGAATATTTTTTTAATATAGGGTTTAGCTGAGAATAAAAGCACATTAGGACCAGAAGAGGTCCGCAAATCTGCTCTGACACTGGTAATGGGTGCCCTTGATAATCCTAACCCTATTTTGAGATGTGCAGCAGGCGAAGCTCTTGGCAGAATGGCTCAAGTGGTTGGAGAAGCCTCTTTCATTGCTAGAATGGCTCAATACAGTTTTGATAAGTAAGTTGTTGTTGTTTTTTTTTTTTTTTATTCAGAATAGGAAATAAAAATACAATTTAATGTAGTTGGAAGATTCCTCTGCTAAATACCGTATTCATTATTCTCTTCAGGCTTGATTACTATGATTTTGTAGGTCTAACAAACCTTAAAACAGAGTATTCTTTTTGATTTATTTTATGTGATCCTTCCAGGAATAAAAGTTGAGTTGTTACTTGGAATGTGAAATGATACCAAGGAATAGTTTTTGATGAGTTACTTGAAGTTGACTAAATGCTTACGATAAATAAACATAGCTTACACTAAGTATATTTGTAATATGAATCGTGTGGTAGTGGTTCTGTTTCATCAAAACAACCTCTTTATGTACCGATTTAACTTATCTACTGGCCCATAATTTTTTTGGTCATATTCTGTTGTTAATCTCACATCTTTAGAAAGATGTCTGGGAGGTATAACAATATAGGTTTCCTGATATTTGGCTTATACTTAAGACATCAGCCTATCTGTGAATCAAAATGCACCTGCCTTAGGGCTGCAGCCCACATATTTGGCTGGCCAGGCTGCATGCACATAGCCTCAGTCCAGCTCTCCTGCCTCTGGGTAATTCAGTTTTTCCCATCTTTTAATAAAGTACATTATCTTTACTGTCATTCCTTGAATTTCCATTACTGGGACTATTTCCTTGGTTTCTTATCTAGGATTCAAGTTGTTAATGGTTGCTGGTCTGTTGACACTGTCAAGTAATTTTTTTGTATTTGAGATTTACATTTACTTTGTTGTTCACTCATGGCTAAGAGTATGCTTGGTGCTCATATATAGACAACCAGGAAAAAAAAAAATAAATCTTTCTTTGTTCTAATTAGGATATCCTCCTATTCTCTTTCTTCCTCACCCCCTGAAAAGGTTTTAATTAAAAAGTTATGTATGTGATGTGCATCAGAAGCAGAAGTATTGTGGAAAATATTCAACAAGTCACTGCTTCATACAACTAGGTCATTCAAAATGCTATTCATTCTGTTTTAGTTTCATTAGTAAAACACTTTTTTAAAAAAAAGCTTTATTGGGAAAGTCATAGACCTCAGCTGTAGAAGACGACAGCTGTATTTAAGTTATTTATTATTATAAATTATTATTACTTTGCAGTGGAGGACATAGCTGTGGATTTCTTTGTCATTTTTCAATATATTTCATCATTTTCCCATTTTTGATTCCTTTTTACTACAGTGGTTTAGCAGTGACTTTTCTGATTATTAAATTAGTCTACTGTTAAACACTAGATGCTTTTCCTATGGTCTTTCACTTCCAAAACTCTTCTTTATCTAAAATGTCAAGTTCTGACCAGAAAGAAAGAAAATAACTATTAAAGTATCTTTTTTTTTCCCTCGCTTGTCTTATATGTAATTTGGTTTAATAGCAGTGTAGATATTAAGTACATTGTTGTTACAATATTGTACTTTTGTTATTAAGGCTCCTCATGATCATGTAAGGTGGCCTGCAAAATTCTATTAGTTATTTGCACTGTTATGGTACTTGAAGGGTTCTTTGTAACAATCTTATTGAATTACATGATTTCCTTTTATTTAAACACTGATAGGTTAAAATCTGCTCGAGATGTTGTATCAAGAACGGGCCATTCTTTGGCTCTGGGCTGTCTCCATCGGTATGTTGGTGGGATAGGTTCTGGACAGCATCTGAAAACTAGTGTCAGTATTCTCTTGGCTTTGGCACAAGATGGAACCTCTTCTGAAGTCCAGGTAAAAAAAAACTATAATCACCACAAAACTGTGTTAAAACATTCAGGTTTAAAATTAAAAATTAAATTACCTGTTCAGATGTTCTTTAATAGCGATTGTCACGTGTAAGCCAAATCGTATGGATGTAGTGTGTGCCAAGGAGCATGAAGGAAGTGGAACTTCCCTTATAAACTCTTATGGTACAGAATCTTAAATATATACCACAATTAAAATGTAACCTTACTGTTAGTTAGGGAGGCAGTTGCAAGTGGTCATGTTAATTCAGACTCACAAGTGTCAGCTTTCCAGATGAGACTGAGTAATTCACTGTGGGCATATTCCTAACTGACTGTAATTGTAAAGCAAAATGTGTTAGTTGTACCTTAGGTGCCTAAACTATAGTTTTTAGAAACTGGCTAATGGTTAACATGTGATCAGATATACTGGAGTCTCAGGTGATGAGCAGTAGTTTTCTTTGCCAAGTAATTTCTGTATATGTGATACTGTCAACATAGTATGGCAGTACATCATCTCTGGGGGTTTATAGCATGACAACAAAAATCTATTGCAAGCTGAACAGCAGTTAGGGGACAGAAAGGGAACTAGTAGGAGCCAAGTTCAAAACAACGCAAAGGCAGGGAGAGGTTTCTGTCCACTATGGACTATAGACATGTGGGGTCTCGCAAGAGGACAACTTGACTGCCAAAGGTTGCTGGTAGAGTTAAAAGGGAACTAGGTATGCTGCTGAAAGAGCAGTGCCTTTGGAGTTGCTGAATATGTATGAACACTGTGCAATTCAGGAAGTTTTCTGAGTTGAAAATGCTTGAAAATTGGAAGAATACACTGTCTTTACTCTCCTAGGAAAAAAATGAGGAGTCCATGTCTTGGTATGTCTTTACTTTCCCTTATGCATCTGTTTGTGGCTGTTGCTGTAAAAAGAAGAGGCAGCTAGATGGAGAAGTACATCTGTCTTTACATTGAGAAGTTGAACATTAGAGGGAAAAGTACTGTTTTTTTTTTTTTTCTCCAGCAATGAAATCTATCAAAGCATTAGAAAAAAAGAATTACTTCAGAAAAAAAAAAAAAGACCTTTTTTGAGTAAAGCAAGTATCTTTTCTATAATTACCGTTCTTCAAAGATTGTAGTGTAATTGCATGATAGAACAGGTAATTTTTTGTCATTCTTCTCACAAGTTACTGCGAGGAAATAATTATCTGGAATAGACGCTGACTATTATACTTTAGCAGCAGGAAGTTGTGTGCTACCCATGAGTAGGGGAACTTTACACCCACAGACTGAGAAGCTGAAGCCCCCAGTAACTGTACAGAAACTTACTTCCACTTTGGTTTAAATTGTTAACTTGATGGGACATACCTTCTTATTTCTTTTCCTCAGGGCGATAAAAAAAAATAAAAATAATCAAGCTTGTTACATGAGCAAACAAATTTAGTTTTGTTTGGAGATAATGTTTAAAAAATAATAATCTATAAATACAGTTTAAAGTTTTAAATTTCCTTAGTTTATTTAAGACAGAGTTGAGTTTGCATACGTAACTTCATGTATGACTAAGTAATTTGGAGGCATATAATTGTGTACCACTCATTTAAAAAATGGTAAGTTCTGCAGCTTTATGAAAAAGTTGTGAAGTATAAAGGGGAAGCCCAGGTGGAACTTGCATACCTGTCTTATTTTCTGTTGAATATGACACCAAGCCACTGTGAAAAGCTAAACTTTTAAACCTCATCATTCACTAGTTCAGTGTGAATACAGAGAAACTGTATGGGAACACGAGTAATGGAAATTTGCAGGAATGCAAGGATAAGCCGTAATGTGCTACCATGTGATTAGGACTGTAGAAGTAGTTATGATTGCTAGTGCTAATGGGTTTTGGGTTGCATCAGAGAGGATTAAAAAGGAGTAGTTTTAAAGGCAGGTTTTCCTTTTCCAGCTCGCTCATAAGAGTCTAGCTTTGTAACTGTAATATTCTTTTAACTTAGTCTTTTTGGTGCAATTGCATCATGTATTGAATGGAAGAAAATTCTGAAATAAGATCATGTAGTAGGATATTATAAAGAGATATCTAATGCTTTCAGGTCTGTTGGGGAATTTATTTCCTGTGAAATGTCAGTGACCAAAAAGACTCTCCCCTTGTCCGCTTCTTGTTTTGACAATTACAATAAATTATTTTGCTGTTTTGTAATTTACTTACCTTGCAACTGGAATAGGTTAATCTTTCACCATTTTTATCTCATCCTCTAGTACACTGACTATGAACAGCACTCCTTTCTTCTCTTGCACCCTGTAATAGAAAATTAATTAGACAGTGCATGTGAACCTTTCAGCTTGTCATGAAAATCAGTTTCTACTGGAATGTCAAAGGCACTCCCCTCTAAAGACTTTCTCAAATGTACATTTTAGAGTCTACATCCAGTTTTACAGTGGAATGATTATTTCTCCTCTCAAGAGTCATTCTCTTTTTCCCCCTTTTTTTTTTTCTCAAGTGGATGTGTTGTGTTTGTATTTTTCTTCCTCAAAGTGCTTAACCTTTTTTTTTTTTCCTCAAATTCTTTGTCATCTTCATCTCTGTTATCCCCAAAACTACTGATAGCCAAAGAGTATGCTAGAGATACTGATCTCCCAGGTGATCGCTTGAGATTCTGAGATGTTTGAAACACTTCTGGAGTCAGAGCAGCTAACTAGGCATGTTTATGCAAGGACATTGAGAGCTAGGCTCAGTCTGTGTACAAACTTGTTAAATTTCCTGAATGTATTACTGAAAAATATTCCTTTGGGATTTTTTTTTTTTTTTTTTATAGACCTGGTCTCTCCATTCACTTGCCTTGATAGTAGATTCTAGTGGACCAATGTACCGTGGATATGTGGAGCCAACGCTTTCTCTAGTTCTGACTCTGCTCTTAACTGTTCCACCGTCACATACAGAAGTGCATCAATGCTTAGGCCGATGTCTTGGAGCTATAATCACTACTGTTGGGCCTGAGCTGCAAGGTTAGTGGGAATTTGAAGAGATCTTGTATAAAGATAATGTATCGATCTTGTATGAAGATAATATATCGCAATCTTAAATGGAGGAAAATAAATTTTTGTTTGTTGCACTTGCAGGCGAGGGATTGGTATGTGTTGACAAATTCAGTTACAGTCCTGCAAGCAACCTCAATTCTGATCCTACTTCTGACTGCTTGGGGCTATTTTTGACTGCAGTTTGAGATTTGTACAGAGAAGTCGCAGAGATTTTTAGGAATATTTATAAGGGTGGTTTTTGATGCAGTGCTGGCGAGCCAGCCACTAGTGAAATTTTAACTGTAAATATCTGGACTTAAATTTCTAGTCATGAAAAATTTCTAGATGGTTTAATTGAACTTGTGTATCTGTTTGTGTGTTAACCTTTTGATTTGGAGTGTCATTAACTTTTTAAATAATCATCAACTTATGTAGAATGTTTTCTGCAGGTTACATTTTTCTGTAATTCAAGACTATTTTTTTTATAAACCTGATGTAGGTTAATTATTAAAATACAAAATGGGATTTTTCTTTGAATTAAATGCTGTTCTTTTGAATGCTTGTTCTATTAGAGTAGTGCAACTCGTCTAATGGAGCTAACAAAAATCACCTGCATACATGTGTATGTATATGTACGTACATACGTAGCTTAAGTGTAACCTGATATTTTAGGAAATGGTTCAGTGCATGAAATATTGCCCATATATATAGAAGGAAAGAGACTTTCAAAATTGAAATTCAGATAGTTTTGCTGGTTTCATGTCCTAGGAAGATATTCTCAAAATATTTCTGACTGAAGATCATTGATCCAAAATTTCATTTGGAAAATATTAAGGATGTCATATTACATCATTAGGTAACGGAGCTACAATTTCAACAATCCGTTCTTCCTGTTTGGTGGGATGTGCAATCACTCAGGACCATTCAGACTCGCTTGTTCAGGCAGCTGCTATATCCTGCCTCCAGCAGCTTCATATGTTTGCACCACGGCATGTCAACTTGTCCAGTCTGGTTCCCAGTCTTTGTGTGAGTACAAAGTACATCCCTTTTGTTCCTCGAAGTTTTATGTACGTGCTTAGCAGAGGACAGGAGAAGCACTTAGCGAGATGTTAAGGATACCCATATGTAATAAGCAAGCAACATTTGCAAAAACATTGGAGTGCAATAAAAGGATGTCTGTCCCCAAGCCATTTTAGATCTTTTCAGAAAGCTGTCCAAATAAGTCATAGGGTTTGATTATCTTTCACCCTAGATAGCACAAGAGAGCAAGCATTCACCTGACTGAATAAAAAGATGCTGAAATACTCTTGTTTTCTCCAACTGATTGTATGCATAGAGAGAAGTGAGGGAGTGGGGGAAAGGTGGGGAGATTTTGGATTTATTTTACCACTGTCTGCATAGTAGCTGCTGATATTCAAATTCTTGTGCTGCTGTTGTTAGTGTTGCTTTCTCCCTCTATTAACACTCTGTCAGCAAATCCTGGCTTAAGCCTGGAAGTGAGGCAGAAACTGGAACCTAAAACATACCAAATACAGATGTAAGAGGAAAGGTAGGGTTTGGTTTGGTTTTCTTTTTTTTATTATTACAATTTTAAAAATTAGGTTTTAGAGGGTTCAGCAGTCCAATACTGAGAAATTTGCAAAGCTTCTCCCTAATGTCTCTTGGATGTTTCACGAAATTCTACGTGTTATTCTTTGTGGAACTGGTAGTTCCATGTTACCTGAAGGAGTGTGATCCTGCTTATGTCAGCACTGGAACTTTTTCTTAGTCTACCATCCATACTTTCCCTAGGGCATCCTCTCATTCCTACATAGAATCATAGAATCACTATGGTTGGAAAGGACCTCCAGGATCAACCTTTATCCCATCATCTCCCTGACCATTAGACCATGGCCTCAAGTGCTTCATCCACTTGTTTTTTAAACACCTCCAGGGACGGCGACTCCACCACCTCCCTGGGCAGTCTGTTTCAGTGCCTAACCACCCTCTCAGTAAAGAACTTCTTCCTAATATCCAACCTAAACTTCCCTTTCATCCTATCATTAGTAATTTGGGAGAAGAGACCAACACCAGCCTCACTACAACCTCCTTTTAGGTAGCTGTAGAGAGCAGTGAGGTCTCCTCTCAGTCTCCTCTTCTCCAGACTAAACAACCCCAGTTCCCTCAGCCGGTCTCCATAAGGCCTGTTTTCCAGACCTCTCACCAGCCTCGTTGCCCTTCTCTGGACTCTCTCCAGCACCTCAGTGTCCTTCTTATACTGTGGTGCCCAGAACTGGACACAGTACTCAAGGTGTGGTCTCACGAGTTCCGAGTACAGGGGCACGATCACCTCCCTACTCCTGCTGGTCACACCGTTTCTGAGACAGGCCAGGATGCCATTGGCCTTCTTGGCCACCTGGGCACACTGCTGGCTCGTGTTCAGTCAGCTGTCAACCAACACCCCCAGGTCCTTTTCTGCCAGGCAGCTTTCCAGCCACTCTTCCCCAAGCCTGTAGCGCTGCATGGGGTTGTTGTGGCCGAAGTGCATGACCCAGCACTCACCCTTGTTAAACCTCATACGATTAGTCTCAGCCCATCGCTCCAGCCTGTCCAAATCGCACTGCAGAGCCTCCCTACCCTCAGGCAGATCGACACTCCCACTCAATTTCGTGTCATCTCCAAATTTGCTGAGGGTGCATTCGATCCCCTCATCCAGGTCATTGATAAAGACATTAAACAAGACTGGCCCCAAGACCGAGCCCTGAGGGACACCGTTTGTGCCTGGTCTCCATCTGGATTTAACTCCATTCACCACAACTCTCTGGGCTCGGCCATCCAGCCAGTTTTTAACCCAGCAAAGAGTCCACCTGTCTAGACCATGAGCCACCAGCTTCTGCAGCAGAATGCTGTGGGAAACAGTGTCAAATGCCTTGCTGAAGTCCAGGTAGACAACATCCACCGCTTTTCCCTCATCCACTAGGCAGGTCACCTGATCATAGAAGGAGATCAGGTTGGTTAAACAGGACTTGCCCTTCATGAACCCATGCTGGGTGGACCTGATCCCCCTGTTGTCCTGCACTTGCCGCATGATCTCCCCCAAGATGAACCGTTCCATAACCTTCCCCAGTACCGAGGTCAGGCTGACAGGCCTGTAGTTCCCCAGATCCTCCTTCCTGCCCTTCTTGTGGATGGGCGTCACATTGGCAAGTTCATGATTCTCCCTCTGGCCTTGCTCCCCTCCTCGACTCTGGAGCACTCCTGGGAGTGCAGTGTGTTCCCAGAATCTGTCACTTGTCCTTTCACAAAATTTTGCGTGAAAGAGGTGCAACATACCCAAAGGGAGGTAGGCCCTTTTGTATGAATATTGTGTACAACATGATGAACAATCCCTACAGCCATTAGCTCTGTAAGTACCACTGGGTAATACTACAGACAACGAAGTTCATAGAGGAATGAAAGTTTTGAATACTTTTCCCGTGGTTTTCTGCCTTCTCTTTCCTGTTTCTTTTATGGTCCTCTGCTAAAGAAAAGCTGTTTTCCTTCTCTTTTCTCATTTTCCTTACTTCCAAGTTATACTTACTTTGATAAATTTTTCCTCTGAATTGTCTTGTGTATTTCTTTATACTGCAAATATATAGATATGTAAGCAAGATCTGCCTTACCTGCCCTGTTAACAAACTCTTCATTGCTTTCTGACTCACTTTTGAATGGAATTAATGCCAGGTATCAAAATTAAACCACACAGTTCCAAAATTTAGTTTCATTTCTTATTCCTGCATTGGCTTCATAATCACTAGTTGGTTGATTTGTAACTTAAAACAGGGAATGCTCTTTCCAGTAATTAAATCCCAAAAATGTTCTGTGTTTTAGTTCCATTAAATTGAGCTCAGTGTGATATTTAGAGGTTCTTTAAAGTCTGCTTTTTTTTCCAGGACTAAGATCTTGTATATTCATACATGGAATAAAGATCTACTGTTAAAATGCTTTATAAACTATACAACCCTTTCATTTAGAAAAGCAATTTCCATCCACATAATAACCTAATACTGAGAAAGCAAATGTGTATTTAGTTTATTAAAAGCAAATTCCCCAGGGTAAATAAAGAATCAGAGTTTCTTAAAGAGTAGTCTTCATCTCTTCCACTGTGGAAAAACATACAGTTCTCTGCAGCTACTTCCTCTCAGGAAAATAGGGACCATGCACAATTCTTCTATAAGAAAATATTTGCTTGTACTTGAGGTGATTCAAAAGGAATTAGAAACTAGTGTTGGTTAGCAAAGAAATCTGAAGCTGTCTTATTGAGAGGAACTTACAGAAACTTACACTGTAAATTCCGTTACAAGGTTGAAATAAAAGGTTTTGATAGCTGTCATGTGGTGCAGCTGATGGTGGCTTTTTTTTAAAAAGAATGTGATTTACAGCTGTAGCAGAGTATAAGGTTGAGCAGTACGGAAGCATGTAACAGATTAGAAAGCATAAGTAGTCCAAAACCACATGGGCACAGTAGTTCCAATATTTAAGATCTTATGTTTTATATACAGAGCTGACAGCTGTTATCTGGTTAGCTTTATTTTCACATTTGTACATTATAAAAAGTGCTTGCTTCTGAACTCTTGAGGTCTTGTAAAGAGCTTGGTACCCAGCAGCTCATACATGGACGTGTAATTGGAAAGTAGAATGCCGTTAGTCCTTAGCAGTGCTGATTTATTGGTACAGGAGTGCAGCAGTTCACTCATCTGTAATGGTTCTGATTTTAGGTTCATTTGTGCAGCTCCCACTTGCTGCTTCGCCGGGCTGCAGTTGCATGTTTACGACAGCTTGCTCAGAGGGAAGCAGCAGAAGTATGTGAATATGCCATGAGCTTAGCAAAAAATGCTGGAGATAAAGAAAACAGTGGCATCAGTGAGTATTTCTTCTCTGTGGCCTTTTTGTAACAGTTGAGTACATGTATGCATGCATATGTGTGGTTTCCCTCAGAGAGGAAAAAAACCCAACAGCAGCCCCCCACCCAACAAGAAAATGAAAAATCTAGAACAGTCCCTTCCACCTCCAGTAATTTATGGCCACAAACCCTGCTTACTTTTTGAATTTCACTCATAATTTAACTATTTGTAAAGTTCAGACTTAAACTTCTCTGCCCCATTAAGAGTGTCAATCAAATGGAGAATGCAGTGTATATACAGTGGAAACATTTTACATTTTTTCTGGTATTTTAGGTCTTTTGAAAATTGACTTAATTGTATGCTGCTTGATTGAGATACCTGGTTGTGTTATATTCTGTTAGCAGCACGTCTGCTAGTCTGTGGACTTTGCTGGCCGTTTCAATTCTTACATATATCATTTTATTCTGAGAATAGGAGGCTCAAGAGTGTATCAGCACAATCTTCATCTGAACTTAAAATGGTGAACTTACTTGTAATATATCTCGCCAGTTAAGTCTGTCTCTGGAAAGATTCTTTAGAGTCCAGTACTATTGGGAGTTTATACAAATTCATGGGATACGTACCTAAGGAGAGATATTTTTTCTTTCTCTTTTTTTTTTTTTTTTTACTTTTGAAGTAATACTAGGGGGTGTTATTTGCCTTGCAGAAAATAAATTAATTGTATTAAAATCTTTCTAATGTTAATTCAGAAGAAATTCAGTAACATTTTGGTGTATCATTGCCTGAACTATACACACGCAAATACACAATGTCCAATTCTAGTCTATTATTCCAAATTCTAAAACTAAGTTACTGATTTGAGAAAAGATTTCTTATTATCGTTTTGCAGATACTAATCCTTTTGCACCAGGAGCTGGTTCTCGGCGAGATGTTCATTCCCGGCATCAGAGGGTTAATATAACAGAGACAGGCCTCGAAGGTGTCCTTTTTGGAATGTTGGATCGGGAGACTGATAGGAAGTTGTGCTCAGATATCCATGATACTCTGGGACATATGCTTTCATCGCTGGCGGTAGAAAACCTTTCTCACTGGCTAATGCTTTGTAAGGATGTCCTTGCAGCTTCCAGTGGTAAGTGTTCTATTGTGTTAACGTAAATGACAGCGTGCCATTCATATTAGCATCTTCTGGCAATATTTGTTTGGAGCTTGTCTTTTGTCCTAGTTAAGACATAGCTCATATTATATATAGAACTTTGATTATCATGCATTAAAACTTGCTTAGAAAAAAGAAATCATTGACGTTAAGTTTAAAAATATTGCTTTTAAGATTAAGGAGTTAGCTGTCTTAAATTGGGATTCCAGCAGAGAAGCAGTGTGATTATTACTCTGACATTTCAGTATCTTAGTGAAAGCTGACATTTTCTTTTTAGCCTTTATACATCAGGACCATACAGAAGGAAGAGTGCTGTACACGCTCTGAGCTTTCTTCTGTGAGGTTTTATGAGTTACTGATGTGATGATGGGTTACTATGGTAATGAAACTTTTGATTGTTCAGCTTTGCAGACTTGTTTGCACAGATCTTGTCCTCTGAGACCTTATTCCTGTTTTTCAGCTTGTAGGGTAGTTGTGACGCAAATTCTGCTCATTTCCCTTGCATTTATACTTGTTTATTGGCATACTGTGAGTTTATCCTGAAGCTCTTTCTAAATGTTGCCAGCCTTAGGTTTACTTATGAGCAATGCTACCAAGGATTTCTTTATGCAGTGTAGTTACCATGTATATGCCCAATGAGAAAGACTGCGTTTCCTGAGTTTGAAGTTGGTCTGTCCTTTTTTTATTTCATGTGGGATGGGTTTGAAAATTTTTAACATGATTGTCCAGTCTCTTATTCATTAGTAGGTGAAATAATCTCTGAGAGAACCATATTTAAATGAATTACTCTCAGATGTGCTTTAATAAGCCAGCAACTTCATTTTGAACTCCTTTGATGCAATTAACTGACATATGAACAAAATCTGTTTTGCTTTTTAAGCAGAAATTTACAATCAGCCATGTAAGGTCCTGGATGCCTGCTCAAAACACTCCTGTTGTGAACTGGGTTCATCCATGTCTGATTTGCTATAGCCTCTTTCTGTCTTTGTTGAATGTCTTAGCTCTTCAGCTGCTTAAACTTAGACATTCTAAGAAGAAGGCCTTAGTTGGGGTGGGTTACCTTTGCAATAGTTTCTTGTTATTCTCCTTTAATTATTGCCAGAGTAATGTTTGTCATTTTGCTAGTTTAGACCTTGTCATTGAGATTTTATGTTCTCATTTCTGAACCGTAGAAGTGTATATGCACATTTGGTGAGTTGTGGTTTTTTACATGTTTGGATTTTGGGTTTTTTTATTGTGATTCTTGAAGTAATTTTATTTTCTGAAATTAAGTCTCATAGTCGCACTTAGAGAAAAGAAGTTTTTGAATGTTAAGCACATTTGTGGGTGCTCTTAGCTGCCTGCTTGGCTACATACCTGTCCCATGGCATTGAACTTTGTAGTTTTGTTTCAGTTTAACGTGCATTGTAGCTTTTACTTGAAACAAGAGCTGATTCTTCAATTCTGACCCTGGTAATCTCCTTACTCTGTTTATTTGAAATTTAATAGGTTAATTTTCAAAGCTGAGAAGTTTAGATATGGGATTCAGCTATAGTTGGTATCTGTGGAGAATTAACATTACCGGAATTTATTTTGTATCATTTAGGCCAAATAAAGGGTAACACAGCCCAGATTAGAGGTGAAAAACATTTATTCTGCTGATATTCCTATGCCTTTCTACATTTTTCAAAAGTTGTTGTTTCAACAGAACAATTAGTCTGTTTTGAATCTGAGTGTAATGAAAGGCTTGAATATGTCCTTAGCTGTCTTCTACGGATTGTAACAGTGGGATTTCTTTTTTAATTGTTCTGTTGTAGACATGAGCACTGCTGCTCCCTTGGGAGGAGGGAAGGATGAGGAATCGGAGAAGAAGGATGAGATGGATGATGATACAATGTTTACCACCTTGGGTGAAGAGGATAAATCCAAACCTTCTGTAGCACCTCGCTGGGCAACTCGTGTGTTTGCAGCAGACTGTCTGTGCCGAGTTATCATGCTGTGTGAGAATGCGAACAAGGCACACTTTGATCTGGCACTGGCTCGTTCAGCCAGACTTAAAAACCCAAAAAGTAATTACAGAATATGCATGGGTTTGGGTTTTTTAAATTTATTATTATTTTTTTAATTTTGACACCTTTTACAGATTAAGATTACACAACCACGAAAAAAATATAAGCAGTTATAATCATTCAAATGGTTAAAACCAAAGCAAGTGGCCAGCAAAAGTCAATAAAACTGTAGTTATATAACCACTGTAGTTACCATACCATGAACACAAAGAATGAGGTTTGCTGAAGGACATAAATTCTGACAGACTGATCTGCTTAGGAAAAAAAATGCTTACATTTGCAAACCTTTTCTCCAGTCTGAAATAGAAGCATTAAACTTTAAGCTAAGGGTGTGCTGGGAACAGTTCCTGAGTTTAACATAATGACAGCAATAAATTAGACTTCAGAGATTATTTTAGCATCTCCAGACCTAAGGGATGCTAGGAAATAAAAAAGAGATGAGGCCAGGTAATTATTGCTGTGGCATTGGTCATGGAGAGAGAGATGTGGGAAGGAGTTACAATAAGATACGGACCCAGCTGCTTTGGTATCTATGGAAGTGAATGTTAGTTTTAAAGCTCATGTTTTGAAGATATTTTTATGAGTTAGAGGATCAAAATTGAGAGGTCAGAGATGGCATAGTTTTGTGAAGAAATGTCTTTCTAACAGATTGTGGGAGGTTTCTGTCCTTGAGTTGTCCAAGTGTATTGGTTGTGGTGCACAGCGTTTATTTGCTTTCACCCATGTAGTGCTCATGAGGACTTTGTGTATGTAGGATGAAGATCATGAGCATCCTAGAATGCATAGGATTAATAGCTTTTAGTGTCCATATAGTTGAATGTGTCTGGATATGGAGATTTATCATTTGCCTGAGTTGCTTTGATGCGGCCTGGTTCTAGCACTGTGCACTGGTTTTGTGAGAATCTTGTTTCTGCCTTTCACTGAGGCTGAGGTCACTGTTTTACAACTAAGAGGGAAAGTTTGTTTTGAGATGGCATTTACTGTAGAGAAAACAATGAAATAACTGCTGTTTATAGGATCCTGCAGAGGATTGCATATAATAATCCTGAGAATTTACATCTCTGAATTTATTTAGAGTGAACTTGATGTGTTTGTTATAATTGTAAAAAGGAAAACTCAGCAAACATCTACCCCCTCAACTTCAGCTTCCAAAATATTTAAATTTTACTAACGTCTGTAATAGTCTGAAAAAGTAAGTGTAGGCTTTAGCACTTTGTAGTTTTTAAGTAATCTCCAGTCATTCTTTACTGCCATGCCTCTGAAAAGTTTCACCTACAAAATAAACTTTTCTTTTTTACCTTGAGACTAGAAAATATGTAGAGCTTTTATAATTTGTGGGTTTTGTTAGTTACCCTAGATATTATGTTTTTAAATAATTAATTTTTGTATTAGTTGTACAACATCTGGTAATTTCAGATTGAGAGTAAGAGAAGAAATGAATAAATAGAGAAGAGTAATCCTTTCAGAAATCTTACTGATTTATATATTGTTCTTTTCTATATGTTGTCTGCTGCTTGCTTACAGCCTTGGATGTGGCTTTTGGGAGCAGAACTAGAGGCATACTTAGTTTTTAGGTGTTTAAACTTGACAGGGTTTTCCTTTATCAGCAGGGGTCACTATAAGCATAGGACTCGAATTGCCAATTGCCTTGGAAGATTTTCTTTAGGTTTGGGGAGTTCACTAAAATTAGCTTTACTAAATGTTCTAATCTCTTCTAAGATACTCAGCCATGTTTACATACTCTATTCAATGCAATTTCTGTATATCATATATTTGATGTTGTTTCAAATTTGTCCTTAATTTTTAAGGTTATCTTAGGAATAAAAGTCCTTGTATCACTTTAAGGGGAGGAAGAAAAAGAAGAAAGAAAGAAAAATAGGTTACATTCTTTCCTGCCTTCTTCCATACCCTAACTGACCTTTGAAAAAGAATATGCAAAATTTGTACATGTCAGTGAGGAAAATGTTACAAATATGTGTCATGTTAGCTATCTTTTAAGTTACTAAATAGTTCTTTCTGTTTTGTTCCAAGATGACTTCTTAGTCCTTCATCTCTCTGACCTTATTCGAATGGCATTCATGGCTGCGACTGATCACAGCAACCAATTACGAATGGCGGGTCTTCAAGCTCTTGAAGACATTATCAAGAAATTTGCATCAGTTCCTGAGCCAGAGTTTCCAGGCCATGTGATACTGGAGCAGTATCAGGCTAATGTGAGACCTCCTTTATAAGTTCAGGAAATTGTATATTTATGCCAATATGCCAGTATTAGCTTTGAGAACATTTTGTAACTTCAGAAGACCTGTGAAGAGATTTTTGTGTGTGAAAATGTACTGAAGAGACTTTTTTATTTACCTCTTCAAGATTTATTTTTGTATATCTTCCTATTTATTGTAATTTAGTAGCTGACGAAAGTAAAAATTAAGTTACTGTTGATTCTTGAAAGCCAAATGTTAGAAGTTACATTTAATTTTTGACAAGAGTGGCATTTCATTTGTAGAATTAGGAATTGGAAACTAACCCTGATTCCATTCTAGATTGAATCTAATCTGTTTTCCTGGGAATTAATGAATATACCTCTGTTTAAATGAAAACTACAAAATTATAGGAAGGGGAGGTGGGCAGTTGAAGATGTATTTTGGGGATTATTGCTTTATTTTGTTGCATAGCTTAAACTCTTTCACCTCTTCTTCACTGTGTCTTCAAGATTTTTGTGAATACTTTTTAAAGGCAAACTTTCATCCTTTTCACCTCCTGCCTTTTTCTTCTTCTTTCTGTAGTGCTATAACTGATGCTTCTGTCTCTGACTTGATTCCTTTTGTTTTAGAAAAATATTGCCTTATAACAACTGCCTAAAAGGCTTTTTTTTGTCAGTATTTGTCATTTTGGGAACTTGATGCAAATCTAACCATAAACATTTGATTTCACATCATTATTCCTTTGCACATCAAAAAGTCATTGGCTTCTTGAGCCTTAGCATAAATTGCACCTGTAATACTTTCCTGATTAAAAAGATACTCACTAACAGAAGAAAAATAATATCACATATTTGACAAAGTTAGTTGAGGCTTAAAAAGGCAACGGGCAAGCAGGAAAAAATGGTTTAGGACTTTGTTGTTGTTGTTCAAAGAATACTCTTGCAAATATCTGCTAGACAGCAAGGATAAGTTTGGGATGTAACTACACCGCCAAAACTGGCGATCTTGCGTTGCTGCTTCTGTGTGTGTGCTTCAGCCTTAAAAGAGGTGAGATGAAGAATATTATGTCACTATTGTTTTAATTTTTACTTTTCTTTGTATCAACAGGTTGGAGCTGCTCTGAGGCCAGCTTTTTCCCAAGATACACCATCTGATATAACTGCAAAGGCCTGCCAGGTACAGAGAAAAATGTTCAGACAGTATAAGCCAAACTGATTTTCCTTCTCTTTGGAAGAAGGATACAGAAGAGAAGTAGTAGCAGATGGCTGGAAAACTTTGTAAACCTAAGCCATGATGTTTTTGCAACAACTTTTGAGTCTCCTAGTAATATATTTTGTTCCTCAGAAGTGCAGAAATCCTTTTAGGGAGCTACATCAGAAAATAGTCTTTCTGAAACTAATTATGTCTTCATGTCAATTTTGCATTTGTTGCTTAAAAACAAAAAAAAAGGGTTGAACTCCCTTGCTTAATGAGACCAATGTAATGTTTTTATTGCCCTGCCTTTCAGTCTGATAAAATATTTGGATTACTGATAATTTAGCTTTAGACACTAAACTTCCATTCAGATTAATGCTGGTTTAGATTTTAGAAGATCCAAGCATTCTCATTAGTCATAGTAACAACCTCTCAGTGAAAATTCAGTGAAAGATTTTTGTGAGCGTGTGTATGTTTTATCTTGTGTGTGATCTTGGGCTACTGTAGTTTAAATCAGCTTTTGTCAGCATAGCTGTAGTAGTATCTGGTATGTGGTTTACACAGCTAAACTGCTACTGTAGTTTAAAGCAGCAGTTTAATTAGCTATGCAGACATCAGTTTTAATATGATAACTTTGTGTATGTGATTTTTGTCTAGTAATTCTTGGTCCAGCAGGACTGTGATTTTTGTGTTGTTTTATATTCTTAATATATCCAGCAAAATTTGTAAGGATATATCAAATATGGCAAATTTGGTACGTACACATAGGAAAGAATATGCTTATCTTACCTTACAGAAAGCTTGTGTGCATTTAAAGCTAGATGAAGAGGCAGTTCGTGTGAAAATATGTAACATTCCTTATAAATCGTCAAAATCTTCACTGTTCAACCAGTTTCAAAGTGGATGTGTGCAGTTACAGGATCAAATGGTTGGAGATTACATTTGGATAGTTAACTCGCTCTCTAGAAGTTACGTGGACAGAGATGAGCTGCACTGATTGAGTTTGATTTTGTTACAGTTTCATGTCATTACTGAAACAGCTGTTGACTTGCCCAGCAGCAGGAGTGAAGCTGGTCTTAGTCCTACTGGGAATGAATTATGGATTTGTGATTGGGTTTTCAGCAGCCTTGTGCTATGCACCTTTGGGACAGTGTTTGTGTTTACTTTAAATATGTCTGTCATTCCTGATCATGAGGGGCCCTTCCCCAAAGGCTTTCCTGGAACTGGTTCTCTAAAAGCAAAATAAATAAATTGGTGATAGGACAAAAATGCCATGAAAAAAGAGTTTGTAAAACCTGAACCGCTTGAGTTGTGGGGTTTTGTGCTTCTGTTCCTTTAAAGCAGGGAAGTTAGACTAGATGATCTCTAGAGGTCCTTTCCAAATCTGACGATTCCGTGAAGTACAGGTTTTGTAACCACTCACCTGAGCAATTCTGTTGTGGGTGGGGAGGAAAAAAGGAAAACTTTGGGGTTTTTCATATTGAGCAGGAAGAGAGCTGCAAAGTTCTTTGTGGTGATTGTTTTGTTTTTTGTTTTCTTATAGATTTATTATTATTATATTATAATAAGGTGGTTGTTTTTTTTGTTAGCTTAGAATGACTCTAAACTTTTTTGTTTAGGTATGTAGCGCTTGGATAGGAAGTGGAGTTGTAAGTGACCTGAATGATCTACGCCGAGTTCACAACCTTCTTGTGTCTTCCCTGGATAAAGTGCAAGCAGGAAAGGGATCTTCTAGCCAGCTTTACCGAGAGAGCGCAACTACTATGGAAAAACTTGCAGTTCTGAAAGCATGGGCTGAGGTAAACATTGATCATTAAATCTTAAAAAGTTTGAAAAAATTTTGCAGTGTAATAGCAGCCTCACACCTTACTCACTGTTATTTTCATCTCTGTATCTTTCTCTGTTCCTTTTTCTGCCATTCTGTTGATCCATATTTACAGTGTTGCTTTGTTTTACTGCACTTTTCTGTATTAAAGTACACACTCATACCCTATCAGATATTGATTTTTCTCCTATCTTACTGCTCTTAAACCAAAAAAACCAAAAACCAAACAACCTTAAAATATATTCTGGTAAAGTACTGCACTTAATTAACTAGGAGTTTGTGAAAGTATTCATCATAAATTACAGGTTTAACGTAGATATTGTTGGGGAATGGCTGAAATACCAGAAGTCTTCAACTATTTACAAAAGACAGAGTTAGCACTACCTACATTTCAGGAAGCAAGGCAATGTTACTTGCATGCTATAGAGCTCTGCACATCATTACTGTAATTACACAACTGGTATTTGGTTTCTTTTAGTGTAGTACTTTAAGGTTTGGGTTTTTTTTTTTTATTTCATTAAATTTTCTTGGAAGTTACTTTTGAAATTACAAAGGAAAGGATTAACACTTCAGCTATGTAATGTTAATCACCCCATACTGTAATTTTCAGCTTTGATATGGAGCATCTGTTGTGTGAAGACACTCACTTCTATTTTCTTAAAATGCTTTTACTGTATTTTTCTGATATTTTTGCTTATTCCCATATTTATCTAAGTTTTTGAAAATACTTTTATCCTCTCATAGCATCTATCAAAGACAAAACCTAAATGTTCTTCTATTCATGTAACGCTTTTAAAGCCATTTGAGTGTCTTTATGATACCTAATCTGCTCCCAGAAATTCACAATTACTCTAATTTATCTAGCAGCTCTTCATGTAGGTCAAAGAAATCTTTGCAATAAGGGTGCATTGATTTAATAAAATCAGTTATTTAAATCAATATGTCTGCATGGAGCAGCAGTAATTGACACTTAAAAAAGTGTGTAGCCAGATTGTTTTAGGAAAGTGCCATTTATGCCTCTAAGTGTTATATACTGGTAGAAATAAAAGGAGAAAAAAAAAGTAAAAATGTAATTGGATTGCGAATCTTTTTCTTTCCCTGTCATTTTTCAATGAGTCCTCTGTGTATGGAATCTGTTACTTCCATGTGGGAAAGGCTGCTGCTTTTTTCTCTTTAGGATTTCACAGCATGTACTTTCATGTCTGTTTTTCTTCTAGGTGTATGTTGTTGCCATGAAAATTAAGAAAGAAGCAGAGGCCAAACCAAAGCGTGTTTTAAAGACCACAGAGGAGGATGAGGATGATTTTGGTACTGTGGATGAGTTGCCACCAGACAGTTTGATAACACTTGTACAACCTGAGCTGCCTGCACTTAGCCGTCTCTGGTTAGCTGCACTGAAAGATTATGCTCTTTTAACTTTACCAGCTGAATTTGCTACTCAGCTTCCACCAGATGGTAAGCACTGGAATTTCTTTTTGTGTTGTGAAAAACAGAAAGATACCTTAGTTGAGACTTCAAAATTATTATATAAATTACTTGGCAGGCATGTTTTTTGTTTAAGTGATAATTCTCTGCCTATATAATAGGAATGTATGTTTTAAGTTTGTGTGCTTTTTTCAGCCTGCAATGAAGATATTCTTTATCTGAAATACAGAGATAATTAAAACCATGTCTTTGTAGAATTAAGAATACTTCTACACTAATACTTTGATATCAAATGCAATAAGATGTTTACTATAAGAAAAACTTAGCCCTTTTGATGAGAGCAGATACTGTCTTACAATATTTTACTGAGTTAAGATTGAGTGTTCTATAAGAAAAATGCTGCAAGATCGGATGACTTTGCCTGCCTTTCTTGCTCTCTGCTTACTGTTCCATTGTGGCCATTGCACTTCTTTATGAGAGGTACTAATGTTGCTCCTCCACAACGAGAATTCGGATGCACAGTCAGTAATAAGGATTATATCTGAATATGATCTGATGGATCAAATACACCCAGAGTAAATAAACTAATAAATTTAGAGTACGGGCTTTTTGTCTATTATTTGTAGAGAATTTAAGAATTTACCTTTGCTTTGCTAATTTAACAGGGGGAGCATTTTACACTCCAGAAACAATTGATACAGCTAGACTTCATTACCGAAACTCCTGGGCTCCCATACTGCATGCAGTGGCGCTTTGGCTTAACAGTACAGGATTTAATGCTTCAGAGTCAACAGAAGAGACTGCAGCAGCAATGCCTAATTCACAGAAACGTGCTACATCCATTATGTTAAACCAGACACCTGGAACTCCACCTACCACTAAATCTTTGCCAGAGATAAACAAAGATCGAATGCACTTAATTTTGGGTAAGTTATGAGTTTAGAGTTCAGTACCAGCACATTATGAAATGGTATGGAAATAAGAAAAGATACTGTTCTTGAAATCCAGGAAGTTTAAAGCGGATCACGTCTGGATAGTAATGTTTCAAAATATCTCTGTCTCTTTCTCTCTGTATCTCACTGCCTCCTGTGTTCTTTATAGCATTGACAGAATATTTGTCAGTGTGATAATTGTGATTTTTATAGACAAATTGTATATCTAGTTTATTCATGTAACTGAACAAAATGAGTAGGAACTGTTCTATGCTGTTATATAACTCAGATGATACAAAATTTTATGCTTCAAAGACACAAAAGCTATAAGGTTATTAAAATACACACCCTCATAAAAACACGGTTCAGTAGAGACTGATATTTTACAAGTCACATGGTGTAGCTTTTGCATCATTTTAATCTGTGAGTAGCACTCACTATTTCCCTTTGTTATTGTATTAAAATTAAATGCCATATGTATCATATGAATATCGCATAATTTTTGAGGCTTAACGTCTTCTCAGTTATCTTTACATTTAAAAGAGTTCAATAAAATAAAACTCAATTTACAATTGAAGGATTCAGAAGTCCACTTAGAGATCTTTCAACAAAGTGTGGATTTCTATTCAGTAATCTAAGTTGGTCCCTGTCACTGTTTTTTATTTTTCCTGCCAAATTTGTGGGAAGACATGATGCAGAAGAGAAAGCGAATACCATTCTTCTATTTCTCATACATAAACTGTTTTTCTTTAAAGGAAGAAGAATTGAGAAAAACATGTATCTTTCTGAAGTTGTTAAGAACCTGCTATACTTATAAAGAAATTTAAAACTGAAAACTTAATTTTATGATTATGTGAACATTCGTTTTAATTATTGCTCTTTTCAGGTGTTAGTATACAGTTTCTGTGTTCCCCACGACCTGAAGAGCCTGTTGAGCATGTTACATCTTGTTTACAAGCACTTCATACTTTATTGGATTCCCCTTGTGCCCGGACCCATATTGCAGAGGATCAGGTACTGTATGAGCATGTTGTAACAATCGGCTTTTTCTAGGTCTTGGTCTTTCATCTGTGGCGATTACAAAAGCTGTAATTATTCTTCTGTGAGAACAACATTTGCTCATCGTAAGCAAGTGACATAACAATTAGGAATTGTTAAGTCCTAATTAATTTTTTTAATATGCATTTTGTTTCACTGTAGCTCCTTGGTGTTGAACTCTTGAGTGTGCTTCACCGACTCCTCCTGACCTGGGATCCTCCTTCAGTTCAGCTACTGGTTACAGGAGTTGTCCAGCAGATAGTAAGAGCAGCTCAAGATTATTTGCAGGAAAAAAGGAACACTCTAAGTAAGATTTTGAAAACACGGCTTGCTTTGCAGAGTAAATAAGAAGCAGGTTTTCATATTGGGAAAGGAACTCAAATAAATTAGAGTATGGTTACACTGAGGAGGAGTTATAGAATCATAGAATCATTAAGGTTGGAAAGTACCTCCAAGATCATAAAGTCCATTGTGTATTCCACATGTACTCTTGATGTATTCATAATCTTACCTGCTGATTTCTTAAATCTTGTAAGATGCAGTTTTTTCTTCCTCTGATAATTCCAGTGGTTATTCCTTTCATGTCCTGGTTTTATTCATTTTTCTTGAATATGAGTGATGAAAATTATAGCCAGCATACCACTAAAGGTATTGACTGTGTCCTAGCACTTCTGTTTATGTTTTTTCTGAAGTTTAATGGTTCAGCCCCCAATGTAAGGCCTTGTGGTGCATCCCTGGCACAATGGGCATTCATGAGGTGAGTGAACTGCTACTGGAACCAGTGTGAAAAGTTGCCTGCCCAGGAGATCTTGCCAGGAAGTGGAGCGGACTTGCATCTGGGTTCTTACTTCACTGACATTCAGGGTGTGTCAGCAACCAGGAGCTCAGGGAACAGGGTGTGCAAACAGGGGCAAGGCAGTTGGCATGGAAAGGCATGCTCATGCAGCACAGAAGTACTGCTCAAGATTGTACAAGACTGCTAGAGTCAGCATAATGGTGGCAGTGACACACAGCAAGACACAGTCTGCTGACTGAGAAACAATCATCTCTGGCACATCAGGAGTCGACCTGGTTTGACATTCAGATGAAAGTCTTGATATGACTGTCCTCCAGGTGCTTGTCTGTGCAGCCAGGGCTGGAGGTGACATTGGTCTCACCTGTGAGATGTGAAGGAAGTGCATGAGAAGGTGAGCAGATTGTGTAGTGTCAGGGAAGACAAATGAGAGAATGATGTGTTTCTCACAGAGATCCTTCAGGCGCAGGAGCCCAAGTCCTGTGTGTCACGGAAGGAGGGACAGCCATAGGTTATGCTGGAATATTGCCCTCAAAGATTGAGATTCTGACGAAGGTGGAAGCTGCAAGGTTGTGACTTCCAGCAACAAAAGGCTTTATCTCCAGACATCTAGTTGGAGGACACTGTAGGGATTTGGCAAGAGAAGAGGAACAAGCTGTCAGGGTAGGTTTCTGGGCCCGCTGTCCCTCTTTGACAGCTCAAAACTGATACCACTAAGAGGAAGTGAAGGGTAATACCAGTCAGGAACTATCTTCATGTTTGCCACAGATGGCCTAATCAAGAAGAGGTAGGGGAAGCCATATTAACCCAACCGCAAGAAGCCTTCTGATCACGAGCTGTGAGAGTCTCTCATGAGACTTTTGCCATCCAGATGTGTGCTGGAAGGGCAGCACTGCAGGATGCTAACAATCTGAAGCTTTCAGAAGCATATAGGGAACATTTTTTTTCAGTGTGGATGCTGGAAGCCCAAATAAGGGATTTGGTCAGTGGATCTGCTCCTCGCTAATACAGAAGAAATGGTTATGAAGGTAAATGGTAGCTGTGGCTGTAGCAGGCATGAAATAGTGAGGTTCATGATCCTTGGGGAAATGAAGAAAGGAACTAGCACAGCAAAAGCTTTGGGCTAACTTAGCAGACTTGGGCTTCTGCAGGGAGTTTGCAGATGAGATATTGCGGTAAGCTTCCCAGAAGGGAAAAGGAAAGAGAGATGGTTCCTCTTTGGTGACCAAAAGTGCAGAATGCCAGACAGGCATGGCAGGAGGCAGACTTGGCTGAGCAGGAACTTCTAACTGAGCTCAAATGTGACAAGGAAGTGTATGGATGGTGGAAGTGGGGACAAACTGCCTGGGAAGATACTGAAAATGTCTGCTCAGGTATGGAGGAGTGGAATTAGGAAACCCATTATGTGGCTGGAGCTGAGCCTGATCATGAATGCTAAATGTGACAAGAAGGGTTTTTATAGATATGTTGGCAGCAGAAAGACCAAGGAAATTTGGACCTGCTGCTGAATGAATTGGGTGATCTAATGACAAAACACGTTGAGGAAAAACTAAGGCACGATTATCTTCTTTGCTTAGTCCTCATGTGTCTCTGTCTAGTGAGCAAGTTTAGGGGAGAGAACTGCTACCTAGATGAAGTGCTGGGGTATGAACCCCAAGCCCTGAATTAAGGTTGACATATGGGTGGTCCCCTGGCCCTTTAAAAGGAGGGGATGAGTTTGCCTTTTGGCTTTCCTCCAAGGTGTGGCTGGCCTTGCAAGGAGAGCCCTCGGGTAAACAAGCCCCAGGTGCCCTGCATTTTGGTAACAAGTGCCAGGTGTCCTGTTTTGGGGATAAAAGCTGGGCTCGCTTGCAGGAAGGGTTGGAGAGTCTGTCTGTGGAGTGGATGCACTTCACAGAGTTTTCCTGTTGGGGAAGGACCTCCTGACTCCTCATGCAACTGGATCCCAGTCAGGTCTGGCACATACAAACGTGGGCTTTGTGGGGAGGCAATGTGGGGTTACTTCTGTCATATGTAATCACCCTGTTGTCCTGGTTGTCTCCCATTTTCTCTGTGGGTTACCTTGTGTCTCAGTTTGTTCCATCTATTGCGGGTCATGCTTTGTCGTTTCTGGGGTCGCTGGGGTTGGTGTCTATCATTTGTGATCTGACTTATTTGTACTCCCAGCGATCCTCTATATACTGACCCCTTTACGCGAAATAGAATCCACTTACTGGATTGTTTTTCTGCTGCTGGCTGTGTCCTTTATACTGGGCCTACTAATTGGCAAAACACTAGACGAGCATCAGGTTAGGGACTGCTTAGGTAAAGGCTGGATGTACCCTGGGACCAGATGGGATGCATCTGAGGGAGCTGGCTGATGACTGCTGCAGTCATCTTTGAAAACTGGTGCTCAAGATTGTGATACCAAGTTGTGCAAGTGGTGGATGCACTGGAGGGCAGTGCTGCCTTTCAGGGGAATCTCAAGCTGCAGGACAGAACCTGCTGAAGTTCAGCAAAGACAGATGCAAAATCCTGCATCTGGGATGAAATAACCCTGTGCATTGGTATAGGCTGGGGGGCTGACAGACTGGATAGGAGATTTGCTAGATAGACTTGAATGTGAATCTTTGGTGTGCCTATGCAATGCTGAAGACACTGTTGGGACTGCATTAGAAAAGCATGACCAGTAGATTAAGGGATATGATTTTTCTTTCAACTTAAGCTTGTGAAGATGGACCTGGCACAGTGTATCATTTTCTTTGCCCTTCCCCCTCATCCTGAATAAGGGAGATGTTGACAAACTGAAGGAAGTCCAGTGGAGGCCTACTAAGCTGCTTAGGGAGATGAAATATTTGACACATGAGGAGAGGCTGAGAGCTGAACTTGTTTAGTCTGCAGAAGAGAGGGTTAATATGGGATAGAATAGCAATCCCCCTTCTTAAAGGGGATTTAAAGAGAAGACCAGTCCAGACTCTTCTGAAAGGCACATGGTGGAAGGACAAGAGGCAACAGACACAAGTTGCAGCAACAGAAATCCAGATGGGATACAAGAAGAAAATTTGTCTTGTGGAAAAAATTTGTCAGTAGAACAGGTACCCAGGGCTGTTGTGGCATCTGCATGCTTGGGGATACCCAAAACTGGACCAGCCCTGAGCAACCTGCTCTAGCTTTCAAGTTGGCTCTGTTTTGAACAAGAGATTGGACTTGGATGTTATGGAGGTGCCTTTCAACTTAGATTTTTCTGAGATTCTCTGATGAGTTGATATACCTAAATCCTATTCCTCTACTTTGCCTTTATTGAGCTTTAGCAAAGTCATTCTTTCTTCTTTTAGCCATGCTTCTTCTGGTATGATATTTCAGCTTCTGATGTTTTGCTTAGGCTTTTCTGCAGCATATTTTGTTAGTTTGTTTCTACTTTATCTAAGAATATCCTTGATATGAGTATTGGCATCGGTCCAATGCTACTTTCTGAAGTACTTTTAGTAACCTTTTCCTTTTAAGAGAGCATCTCCCTGTTCAATCATCCCTTTATATTTCTTGAAAAATCTTACATTGCATGTACTGCTTCCATCTTTGGTAAATTAGTTTCCAGGTGGCAACCTGGCAAATAGTCAGACATCACCTAACCAGATATCTATGGACTTGTTTTCTTTTACCTGAAAGAAGTAAAGTAAAACCCAAAGAATATTTCCTTACTAAGGAAAACTACCATTTTAGCCTGGCATAATATACTGTTGAGGAAAAAAACCCAAACTGTCTGTTTTTATGTGGAAAATGGGTAAAAGCTGACAGATGATTTTGCTGGAACTTGGGGAACCAGCAGAGCTAAAAATGCAAGCTCTGTTCCTTCATACGAATTAATCAAATTGTTTACTGTATGCCCAGTAAATTGCATTTTTCAAATCAGTGAATGTGATAACACTACCAATCATTTAAATTCATAGGAGCTCCATAGGGGTAGTTCCAGCCAGCTTTGACTTACTGAATCTCTGTTGCTGTTTAATGGGAGAAGGAAAGACTGCAGCTGGCCAAGCTGCCATTCAAAAGAGAGACTTTTTGAACTGAATGCACTGAAATAATGAACCCAGACATAGAATCCTACAATGCTTTTCTGTTCTCTTATTTCATGATCAATGTAGGCTGAAATAAGATTTTGTCAGGGTGGAACATTTAATTAATAGCCATTAAATTAAAAAAAATGTTGACATGACTATTTATTTGGCAGTCATTGATGTTAATTTTACAATCAGTTTTAAAAGAAGCAGAATAATCCCTGCACTTTTATTTTGTGTGTTACTACTTTTTTTTCTAGTTCTAGATGGATTTTAAAATATTGTTGCAATCACAATACTTATAAAGCATTTTGAACCCCTTTAAGCCATTCTAACTAAAACATATAGCTTTACATGAGCCATGTTTGTCATATCTTACTGTAAAGCAACTTCTTCCTCCTGATTTTTAACTTTTTTTTTTTTTTAAAGGATGTTTCATGGGATCTTTCTTAACTGTCTGCTCAGACATTTCTTTCATTTTTTTCAGATGAAGATGATATTGAGGAAAAAGAAAATCCTCTTGCTTTAGGAGAGGGAGGTGAGAGTGGTGGTCTTGTGCCTGGAAAATCTCTAGTCTTTGCGGCCATGGAATTGCTCGTGTTTATACTAGTACGGCACATGCCCCATCTGAGTTCCAAAGTGTCAGATTCTCCAAGCCACATTGCTGCCAAATCCCACCTCTCTGAGGAAAGTGCTCGTCTGGTAGCTGCCACTGTTACTATCCTGTCTGACCTGCCTTCTCTGTGTTCTCCAGCAGGTAAGGTATTGTAACAAAATACATATAAATGGTTACTCTAGGGGAAGTGTAGTGAGCATATGATGCTAAAAGCAAACAAAATATATTTTCACAAGATACTTTAAGGGTCATCTATTAAAAATTAAGTTTAGGTTCCAAAAAGTAAGAATTCAGGCTTTCCAGTGAGCAGCATAAAGGAAATTATTTGATTTTAAGTTTGCAAGTGTGCTGCAAGTTGGCTGAGGAAATGAGTTCTTTATATCACTATGATTTTATTGTTGTTTTTTCCCTTTTTTCATGATTTTGAAACCTTTCGGCCAATTTTAATCATATTGTAAAAGAACATAGACATCTTAGAGATAATTAAATTCCTGAGAAGTTCATGAAAAGTAGCAGCTGCGTAAAAAGAGAACCCTACTGAGGAAAAACCAGCACAATTCAGCTGTGATACACTTGCTTTTGCAGCCATTGGCTGTCAGTCATCCCAAATGTAACTCTAAACAAAATGGAGCTTTCTTCTGCCCAGGGAGACTGTCACAAAGGATATGTGTAAACTAGGGTAATTGCACTGAGTGGAATTCAGGGATAAAGGACACAATTGCATGGGAAGCTGTGCTCTGAGTTTTGCTTTTCAGAGAACAGATTGTTTAAGAGTTGTCTTGTAGATCTCTGGGAAGTTTCACACACTGATGTAGATATGACATTTTAGAGGTTGGTCCCTTAATGAGATGCATGATAAATAACATATTTGGACGAAGTCATGCTTAGAACACAACATGGACTGTCTTCAGATAGATGATTTGTGTCTTACAATTCTTTAAAAAATAGATTTTGAGCTGATCTGGAGTCCTGCACTGTTTTTGTTTGGTTCTTTTTCCTTTTTCCCTTCTCCCCGCCCCCCCTTTTTTTTGAGGGGGGGTGGTGGTGGTGTGGGATAGGCAAAAAGAGTAGCAGTACTACTTCTATGTTGGCTGGGGTGAACGCAGGACTCCCAGCATTTGACAAGTGGTCAGTGAAAGTAGCTCATAAATTATTGTTATTCTACAGAGACTGCTAGAGTTGGATTTTTTTTCTCATCCAGATGTAGCCAACTGATATCTGGGGGGGTGGGGGGTGGGGCGGGATAGTACGTGTGCAAATATCAGTGTTAATTGAGCCTTTGGATGTAAAGGAAACTGCGAACAAAGAGAATTCACTTTCTATGAGTGAGTGCATTTTCTATATTTCTTCCTCCTTCTTTAAAACATGAGCATCTTGCAGTCTCCATTGGACAACATCCTGGACAATCTGATCTAGAGGAACTGCTGCTTTGAATAAGGGGGATGAACTAGATGACCTCCAGCAGTCCCACCCAGTCCTTAATTATTCTACTTAGTGTATTTGTCCTCACAGCATTCCCAGAAGTAGGAAAATGGTGGGATTTGTGTTTCCACAAATGTGGGAAAATGAGGTATAGAAAAGGTATGGAAAGAGACCTGACTGTCTGAAGTGAGCTATAGATTGGTATTACATGCCTAAACCCAGTAGCACTCATGTTTCAGTCCTACAGGGGCTTAAAGTCTACATATGTTACTGAAACTCCTTCTAGTAAAGTTCCCTTATGTCCAAAGGAAAGTTATATGTTACTTGACCAGTATTTCTTGAGTATGCCTAACTTGCATCTGCAGGACTGGCTGCACAAAACGTGCAGACATGTTAATTTCTTCAGAAAAGCAATGCAGTAGGAAGAGGATCATTTGTCTCCTTTGTAGAGCAGCCAGATGGCTACAGCTTTTGCCCAGTATGTGAGACACCCAGATAACTTTCTTAATTGGCTTCTGGAGCTTGTACCACACACCAACTTCCTTGGAAAGTACCACAACTTGGTTTGGATACCTGTTTTCAGACCTCTTATTGTTGTTTACTTTATAGGACCATAGTGATATGTAGATCATATTTCAAGATATTTAACTATCTGGATGTGTTCAGTATGATACGTACCATGTATCCCATACGATGTACGGCAAAACTTTAATAGCTGAATTGACAGCACCATTTTAAATGTTGGCTTGTATTACTTGTGTTATGATACACTTCTGTAGTACCGATGAATGAATTTGGTGATAAAATATCACCAAGTGTCACTTGTTACCTGAATTGCAGTTTATCTTGGTGTCTCCTTTGTGTCGTAGCCATATGTATCCATATTGGGAAAGCTAAAGGGGTTATCTACCACACTTGTTGGAACTAACTTCAGAAATTCTTTTTTCTCTTTTTTCTTTTTTTTGTTTGTTTGTGTTTGTTTTTTCTTTTTTCTTTTTTATTTTAAATTTAGGATGTATGACAATCTTACCCACTATCCTATTTCTGATTACAAGAGTACTGAAAGAAACAGCAGTAAAATCAGCAGATAATCAGGTCCCACCTCCAGTCAGTGCAGCCCTTCAAGCGATAAAAACTATTGTTACTCTTCCAACAGTCAAGACTGATGAAACTCAGAAACAATGGACAGGTCTTATCCGCAGCACTCTGGCATCTATCTTGGAATACTCTCAACCTGGTAAGTGGTTTCCCAGTACAGGAGAGTTAAAAATTAAGAGAATTGGGCTTTGCTGTAATCAAAAGGCAAGTATTGTATCTGCCTGTGATTTAATAGGCTTCATGTCTGAGAGTTGTGGATTAAAAACAGTGATGAATTGCTTGTAAAATTGAGATGGGGAAAGACCTGAGTGCACAGAGCATAACTAATCAGAGTTACTTAATAGGTTGTGTTGAAGACAAGCACAGCATTGGCTTTAAGAAAACACAGTTACATCTCAGGAGTTCCCATCCCACATTTGTCCTTTTTCATCTGTTTTCTTTGACAATATTGATCATAACCTTCTGTTAGAAATTTTACCTTTTGCAACTCATCTTGCAGCCCCCCCCCTTCCCCCCCCCCCCCAGGTCCTCTTAGGGTACTTTTCTGTACTAGTTCAGAGTTTTCTCTTCCATTTTGAATTTCATTATGATGTGATTATTTCATGCTTTAGACTTTCCTTAGGCTGACCTTCATAGTTTCAGCTACTGAGTTGTTTCTGGAACTTGGAAATCTACCTTCTGACATTGACTGGTCTTTCTAACATGGGCTGAATGTCTCACAAGTAAAATCTTGCAAGTTTCAAGCTGAATTCACTTTCCTGGATGATGGCTCAGTTTCTGTGACTACTGACAACTCTAGACATGTTGGCAAGGCCTGAGCAAGCTATCATTTCCACCCCTCCTTTCTTCTTTCCACAGAATACCTGCTAGCTTAAAGGGAAGGAGATTTTAGCTCGAAAACAGTGTTTGTAGGGTAACGGATTTCTTTACTGAAACAATAATTGTTCAGTACTGTACATGGACTCAACACCTTGCATTAAACCTTGAGAAATGGAAATCGGTGTATCTTTTAAGTGTTTGCTGACACAATTTGTATAGTCTTAATGACAGTGAGAGTTAAAGGGAACAAGTGTGAAGACAGCAAGGGATAATTGTGGCAAGGTTCATACTGGAGTAGGATATTCACAATACTGTTACAAGCTTTCAGTGGTGAGGAAAAATCCTTCCCCTGCCAAAAAAAATCTGTTACCCACCAGCAGGATGTCTACTGTGTCTCTTTAGAGAACTGCAGACCACTTCTCTTGGTTCACATTTGTACTTTGCCTTGCCCTTCAAAAAGCGAAAAAGATGTAGTCTCAGCTGCATAGTTAGCAAGCAAGAGACACAAAGATTTGTCATTTGCATAATGGTAGTTCAGCCAAAAGGAGCCACTTATAGAGACTGAAGAGAGGCTTGAATAGAGTTACTCATGTGAGAGATAGGGAGCAAGTAGGTAATTGCAAACCGTCCTGAAAATGTCCGAAGGGGAAGGATCAGTAGGTTTGTGTTAACCAAGTCAAACTTCTAATTTGATTTGTCACATCAGCTCTTGTCTTCCAGCCTTTTGTTACTCTAAAGATTTCTCAGTCTCTCTTTCCAGAAACATTACTGGCTGTAGGCTTTTTTGCAGACTTCAGAAGTCTTTCTCAGTTCCTTGCAAAAGTATATGTTTTCCTTTTCCTTTCCAGTCTTCTGTGGAGTGGGACGCATCACACACAGAATCTAAGCAAGGTGTACTGCATACGATTTCAAGTCTCATAATTCAATAAAATGTAAATTTAGAATTTAACCAATTTTTAAAAAAAAAAAAAAATTTAAAATTCTTGGAGTAGTTTTTTAAAGTGAGGTTTTGCATCATGGCTAAGCCAATGGATTGACTAGCTGACATCTGTAAAGGGCAGTCATGCTGTTTTTGGTGACTATATATCTGCTGTTTCTTTGCGCCTCTCAAGGGAGAGCTAAACCAGTCTGGCCAACAAAACTAGCAGAACAGTACTTATATAATAATAATAATGTATAACTACAGTCTTTTTTTTGCTGTTAATGTAAATTCATGAATGACATCCACAAAGACAGAGCTTGTGCAAAGAAAAGAAGGATGAGGATGGCAAATACAGGCTATTTGAAACGCAGAAAATGTTAAAATAGAACTGTTCTTACTGGTGACAGGTAGCTATCAAATCAGCTAGTCTGTTATATGAAACCTTATGTTAAATAAAAGTTATTTCCATGCCGGATATCAGTTTCTTACTCTGCTTTACCAGCTGATGAGATTAAAAGGGGAGCGGGGGGGGAAGGGCAGTGAAGTATATTTTTAATTGAGAAAAGATCTAAAAAATAAATTTTTCTTCTCTTGGTTACACATTGAAAACAAAAACTATTACTTGGTCAGAGAAAATGTGGGTGTTGTTTTTTCCCTGGTATTTAAGTTTTGGAAAGTTTGACTTGCTTTACTAAAACAACTGTTAAGACTAGAGTTGTTCAGCTTTTTGTCAATCACAGTCAATAATGATAAAGTGATTCTGTAATAAGTAGATACATATTTGTATGCACTTGCAAATAATTTAAGTTACATTATTCCTCTTTGTGAGTTTATCTGTGTTCACTGGCTCTTATTAAATAAATTCTAAACCCTTTTTGGAGTAAGCTAACTGCATGTTTGGTTTTGTTTTTCAGAAGCCTCTAAGCCTATTCTTGATGAAGTAAGCATACTTACAGCTATTGCTCTCTTCCTTTGGTCAGCAAGCACTGAAATAATTGGAGTGCAGTCTTTACAAAATGGATGTATGAACAGATTTAAAAGTGCATTAAATTCCTGTGATCCTTGGGTAAGATCATTTTATAGGAATGTGAATGATATATAGCTGAAAAAAACTAATTGTGATATATTTACCATATTTCCTGAATGCTTTGAGATACCTTTACTTGAGAGACGGATACTGCTTGTTGAAATAACTAGAATAATAATGGTGCATTACAGAAACTAGTGAGCAAAACAACCCCAACAAACCCAGTGCTTCTAGATAATGTGTGTTTATGGCCTTCTGCCAGGTTCTTGACTTGAAGCTTTTTAAAAGGAACAAAATCTTTGATGTGTGAAATCTTAGCAAAAAATAAAAGGTTAGTTACCAAAGAGTGGGGATATTTCTACATTAACGCTGATCTTTTATAATACAAACTAAACCACTTTTTCTGTAGATAAAGTTACTGCCCACATTTCTGATGAACGTTATATTTGTTTGTGCAAAACAAACAGCTTATTTTACATGTTCATACAAAACTAATTTTGAGTGCAAAAATGTAGTTTTGAGGTCTCAATAGAACATCTACAGATTGTGAATCATCTGTCTTCTGATTTCACTTCCGCCCTTAGGTTTGTCTTTAGGAATTATCTTCTAAATTACTTTCTCACTAAAGAGGGGAAACAAAAAAGTTGTGGAAAGCTACCTCAAATTTTAGTGTGTGAATAGAAACGTCAGTTGTATCACACAGAAACTTGTATTTTCTTACTATTAGTTTTTATTATCTATCATTTTTATTCAGTATTTTTATTTATACATCTGTGTTTCCACAGATCTCCTCACAGATCATTGTGTTCAATAATACTTCCTCTAGAATGTTTCTGTTCAGGATGCGCTCAATAACTCATCCTGTTTGGACTTCAGTGCAGTTTGAAAGCATGTGCAATGTTTTATCTTCGTATTTCTTGTGGGGCTTTACCTTTTCAAATGTTCTGGGTTATTTGTGTGGGATTTTGGAGGAACATTTTTGTACACCCAAATAAAACACATTCATACGTTCATCTAAATAAGATCATCAGTGACTCATTTTCCCAAATGTTGATTTCAATAGTCCCTGCTTTCCAGAGAAAAGAGGGAAGGCGGGGGAAAAAAGAAATAGAAGGAAGACAAGGAGAGGGTTCAGTGATGCAGCTCACTGTATGGCTACACGTGTACTCCTGTGCTACTACCAGCACAAGAAGGAGAACAAGAAGGAAGGAAGGACAGGCCTGCTGCGTTTGGCTGGAGCCTTGGCTCATGTTAGAACAATAAGGTCACTTCAGTCTGGACTGAGTCATTTTTATGGGCTGTTTTACCCTTCTGAGATCAGAATAGCATTTTGTGATTTTGCAGATATGTTTACTATGAGTGCTGGTAGTTCTGACATGTAAAGATGTGGTTCTCTGTGGACCTGTGTGACTGACTTGCATGACATTAACTATTTCTTTATTTCTCTGCGTTCATATTGTTACTACTATTTAGTACCTGCATGTTCTTTCTAACTGGCTGTCCCTTTATTGAAAACTGGGTTAATATTATTTTAGCAGATGGGCTGTGTTGCTGCTTTCCTCTTATTCAGTATGTTTCCTTGCCCTTTAGTCTTTTTCTTGTATCATGTATCTCACATAAATAGATAACAGAGTTTATTAGAATTCCGTGAGTTAACAAATAACTTTCAGGACAATGTATTTATCTTGATTTGATTAGGTTCAAGCCAAGTGCTACCAGCTTCTGCTTTCTGTGTTCCAACACACCAATCGTGCCCTGTCAACTCCGTATATTCATTCATTGGCCCCTATCATGGTTGAGAAGTTGAAAGCTGTGGAAAGGAGCCGCCCAAACAACAACCTGGAGCTGTTAGCAGTCCAGGAAGGAATTAAAGTCCTTGAAACATTGGTTGCTCTTGGTGAAGAGCAGAATAGTAAGTAGTTTTTCCTAGAGAAATATGTAATGCTAAAATAGAATACTGAGCATTAGAAGTCTTGCAGTTAGGAACTTTATGGCATAATCACAAATAGACCATGTCTGTGCAACATGCTTTTGTAATTCCAGTACTAAACTTTTGTATACGTGGACTTGTATAGCACACACAGAATGATATGCTGTAGCCTTTGTATTTCTGGTGATTGCAGGAAAAAAAATTCTAAACATGAATTGCAGTAGTGAATAATGTTTTCTTCTCTTTGGAAATGAGTAGTTCATGCTGTTTAAATTTACTTTCCGCATTGTTAACTTTTGTTTATTTTAGCAGACTCATCACTTTTATCTGGTTGCTTCTACTAACTCAAAGGTTCTCTAAAAAGTTAAAGAAATTCAGTTGTACTGGTCAGAATATCTTGATTGTAGACGGAGCCTCCTATTTGCTTCAGCAGATAGAATACAGCATTTATAGTTTATCTTTAAGTTCAGTTATTGTCTAACTGAAACAATGCATTTCTAAAGACTTACTCTGCAGACATTTGGGTTTAAATGCTGATGAAGTTCCTTGTAAAAATATTACTGTTGGCATTACGTGGAGTTGTTTGGGTTTTGGGGATTTTTTTGCCCTCAACATACGCCCTGCTGGTATTTCTCTTCATTGATGTTAAAACACTAAATCTATATTTTCTTGAGTCCCATTCTGCTTCTGGCACAGTTGTTTGAAACAGATTTAAAAAGAGAGAGTAACTGAAGCAAATGAGGAAGCAAAACATTGATTTCTACTAATGCTGGATGGAGACAATCAGCCCATGAGTATGAATTTAGTCAAAACCTTTAGGAAAATCATAAATACTCCAATAACCTACAAAATTTTAGATAAATGAGTTGCTATTAATGTTGAAGTTTGGGGGTTTTTTTTTGAGCTTAAAATTTATAACTAACATTACACATTTCAAAGGCATACTTGTATCCTTGCTAGATACAAAAATTAGCCCTACGGCTTGGGTTCAGCTACTTTTGTTTGTAAAGGGTAAATCCTTTTGATCCCTTTGCCATTTTGGGCTGTGGTCTCATTAGGTCGTGCTAGCCCAAGTATACCTGTGGTGCTAGTTTTTCGATTGGAATCTTCCAGGATGGAGTAATATAGCGGATCACAAAAACGTCAGGGACGGTTAACAGTTGTGTACTAACAGCAGTTCTGTTATGCTCCCTGGGGGGGCTGATGTTCAGATTCAATTGAATAATGTTTCTGTCTGCCTGAAAAGTGTTTTGAAATCCTTTAATATGATAGGCATTCTACATCTTAAGATCTTTTATTAATGATCTGCAGTCAGATGGTGCAAAGGCATCCTTAAAGAAGTGTCAGGAACAAAGTAGCTGTGATGAACAATAATAGAAGTCTGAAACACAGTCCTGGTGAAGAGATTTGAGTGACCAAAGGACTGGAAACCATCTACATTTCAGTTGGGTTTTTATTTGATCATTTTTAATTACGATCTTTACTGCCAATTCTGAAAACAATGACTCTTATCAGTCTAGTAACTGATAAAATTAATTTTCTCTTTTTTCCTTCTCTGATACAGTTATTACATTTTCTTTTTTTTTCCTTTCACTTTTAGGAGTCCAGTTGCTTGCCCTTCTCGTTCCCACTCTGATCTCCTACTTACTGAATGAAAATGCCTTTGCGTCTGCATCTACGGCATCTAAGGATCTTCATGAATTTGCACTTCAGAATCTAATGCACATTGGTCCTCTTTACCCACATGCTTTCAAGACAGTAATGGGAGCTGCTCCTGAATTAAAAACACGTCTAGAAACTGCAGTCCGAGCAAGTCAGGCCAGCAAAGCAAAAGCAGCTGCTAGGCAACCACCACCCACAGTACATTCCACTCCAACAATTAAACTGAAAACTAGCTTTTTTTGAATTACTTTTATTATTTTTGGACCATTAAGTAGTCAGAAGCATTACATTATCCCTGATGTGTTACTGCGTATATGTCTGTAATTTTGTGTAATTTGTATGTGAAAGGCTGTCTAATAGAGCTTTGTGTAATTACTTGAAATCCATGCATTACAAGGGAAGTGATGTTACTTGTATAGATTTTTAGGAAATTGAATGTGATCATATTTATGAATTTGCGTTATAAATTTTCCACCAAAAAAAAAACCCTGTTCTTTCTCTGACTAAATAGTTTAATTTAATTTTAAAACCCTCCCCAAACTTTTGAGTGGTTTTTGAATCTAGTGATTGTTATCCTATCATTGTGCGAACACACTAACACAGTGGGGATGGAGGGAAGAGGGGAAAGTGTTACACTACTTACTGTGTACCATGGGGAATTTCGAGTGTAGAATTATGCACTTTTTCTTTTTAAAAACAAAGTAGGGAAGGGGATTGTCAGACTCTGTAGATAATTTCAGCTTGCATGAAAAAAGAACTGAAAATTTTCAGCCTTTCTCAAGGTGAACAATCAAGCATGCTGTCTTAATGAGTTGTCCTTATTTATGTGGTGTACATTTCTTTCAGATCCGTTTCCATGCTTGAAAATTAATAAAGGATGCAAAGAATCTAATTCCCTATCTCTCAAGATAAGTTTTAAAGAATGCCTTGGAAATTGAGTTTATCAAGAGAACTGCCTGCTCTCTGCATTTTTGTAGGTGTAGCTTTTGGCTTGTGTAAGGTGCTGTGTGTTAGCAGTCTTCCTATTCTGCCAGACACTGGTTGAATATGATGATTCAGTGCTCTGCTCGTTGTCCAGATTCCTAGGAATTTAACATTCCTGCAAGATTTTAGTCTCATTTGGATATATCTTATCTGTAGTCCTTGATAAAGTTTGCAGAGCTAAATTACTTGAGCACTTTGTACCTGTACTAAGGGAGCAGAACACAAGTGAGAGCTGGGCTCCTCCAGTTTTTCCTTCCCATACCAGGCTTTTCTTTTTGAAAAGCACGTGGCTCCCCTCACATTGGAGTGAGTCTGATCTACAGATTTTGGAGCTTAGAGCTCAAGTGCTGTGTTAACCTTAGTACACAGAGCCAGTGACTCCCAATGTCTGTCTGCTGCCAGACCTCACCCTTCCTATTGGTAGAAGTGCAGAACCATGTATTTTCTTATGTATACAAGACTGACTTGTGTGAATTTTTTGACACTGCTGTTGAATTTATGGGCTTCTATAGGGATCTTTCTGTACATTTTGCTTTATAGAGAGAAGGCACATAACAGGCCTAGATGAGGCTTCTAGTTGAGTTTGATCTCTGATGTTTTTCTGGATACTCTGTAAAACCTGCATATTTCAAAAGCCTCTACTTCAACTTAAATATAACAAAAGGATAGTAAATAGAACTGAACATGATTAATAATTGATTGAAATGGTTGTAATTATTATTTTTGTGTAGTCATTTGCCTAGTCGCTCTTTTCTCTTAAGACCTTATATAAGGAGGCAAGATGAGTAAACATACACAGAAGTAAAAACAACATGCTGTACATGAGGAGGAAAGTAAGTTCACTGCTTTTTTTTTTTTAATCTTTGTATGTGTAGTAGAAATGAAATTGATTAAGATATATCACTTTCTGATAAGTGTTTCCAGCATTACAAAGCTATTTTACTCAGAAGAAATTCTGAATCTGTTTAACGTTTGAGAGGAAGTAGTAAGGAAACTCTCAGTACAAAATGTAAACGAAATTTTTGCAAGTAAAACCAAGAAAATAACTTTATAACCTGTTTTAGATTCCACTCTCCCCCAACAGCCTAGTAATTAATGACTTTGAGTTTGACTTTTTGTCTATAATTGGGTTTTATTCGCCTTAATTTTTATCTCGGCACTTTTGGTTAGACTCTAGTTTACAAGATGTCTGAAACCTCAGGAAAGGGGAGGGAGGAGGAAGTGTAGCAATCAAGCATAACTAAGAAGTCTATAGAAAAGTAGAAAAAAGTTAGTGGAAAGGAAAAGAGCACTAGACAGATGTAGAAGGTTAGAGAAGGGAGATGTTTTTCTTCATATACTGTGTGACTGTATACAACATGCTCAACTTTCATTTGTATACATCTTTCCCCAGTTTCCAGTCCTCGTTTGCTTCATTGCTTGCTCCTGATACTAGAAGTATAGCCATGTAGTTTGACCATAATATTTTGGCATCAAAGTTCACTTGATTAAAAAAAAAAACCCACAAAAAAACCCCAAAAACTTGAAATGCCCGTAGCGCTTATTCTCTGACACCCTCCTTTTCATCTTTTTGTTGATGGCCTTTTTAATGTGCTTTTTCATGAAGCTTGTTTGCTCTGTTTCCCCATAATGTCTTTCCCCTCTCTCTCTGCTGTTTCCTTCCTTTCTGGGTGAGCCTTCTTGTTCTAGCCTGGTTCCCTGCTGAGGTCCCCCAGAGCACGCTCCCTCTTCTGTGCTATCGCTCCTGTACACCTCTGCCCTGCGAGGCTCTCTATAAGCTTCCCTAGTTATCTTTCTCTCTTCCAAAGTGTGAAGAGATCATCCACCAGCCACAGTTCTGATCTCCAAGGGCAGGGTTACGAAGTCAGCAAGTACCATTTCAGAACAGCAAGGAGGAAACAGGAAGCACTGCTCGAGTAAGCAGTGGGATGCTCCTGCTGCACCCAGTGCACAGTGAGGGTGGCAGGGCCCCTTCTTGGCACCCAGAGTGACCCTATGGTAGCAGCCTGGGTGGCTACATGCCATCTTTCACACACTGCTAGCACTTGGCCCTGCTGTGAAAGCCTGGTGGTAGTGCTGTTTGTCTTCAGCAAGCTGCTGGTGTTAGTGTGGATGTAGAGCAAGCCTTGCTCTGTATGTCTCTGGGAGAGGTAGGAGAGGGCAGTGCTGCTCGCACCTCGTGCCCTCAGCCTGGGGCTTTGCTGTCAGTGTCTTGTTTTCCCTTTCCTCCCAGAAGAGGCAGCATGGCAATTCCTGAAAAACGGCGTTTTGCTCTCCTTTTCAGCCTTGCTAAAGATTTTTCAAGAAGTTCCTGTAGCCCTTGGGGTGGATTTACAGTTTTCGGTGCTTTGAGGCCTAGTACTGCTCTGACCAGGGTCGAAAGAGCAGGGCTTGGCCAAAGTCTGTGGCACTGCTGCGGGACACCCGCCCTGTCTGTGTCCCCAGTGTGGGCTGCGAGTGTGCCGAGGCCATTTAGATCCTGTTCTGAGGTGGAGATGACGATTAATCTGTGCTCCTGCTGCTGCTCAGAGCTGCCCTGCCCTGCCCTTCCTGCCGCGGGGTCTCCACGGTCTCCCTCACCCCAACCCCAGCGCCTGGGCCCGGGGCGTGGGTTGCCGGTCTCTGCTGCAGGACGGCATGTCATGGGGATGAGGCTCCGCCGCTGTCACGTCATTCCTGGCAGTAAGGGCAGCGGGGAGGAGAAAAAGGCGCTTGGGCAAACGTTCCCCCCCCCCTTCGCGGGGCGCCCGCCACACATCGGAACTACATTTCCCAGAGTGCCGCGGGAGAGGCGGGGGCGAATCGCTCTCTGGCCTTGTCCCGCCCGAGCCGCCGTAGCAGCCGGCGGGGGCGGTTGTCAGGCGGTGACGGCGGGCGGGACGCGCCCAGGTTGTTGCTGCTGCCGGGACGCGGCTGGGTGCGGGCGGCGGCTCGCAGAGGAGGGGGGCGGCGGGGAGCGCGGCAGACCCGGCCCGGCCATGGACGAGCAAGCGGGGCCCGGTGTTTTCTTCAGCAACAACAACAACAATAACGCTTTGCTTCTGCCGCCGCCGGCGGGCGGGCCGGGGCTGGAGCCAGGCGAGGCGGCGGCAGCAGCGGCCGCCGCGGCGGCAGCAGGAGGAGGAGGAGGCGGCGCAGGAGTCTCAGCCCCCGGAGCCGCTGCACCGGTGTCGGCGTCCCGGGCTCAGTACAGCGTGCCGGGCATCCTGCATTTCCTGCAGCACGAGTGGGGCCGCTTCGAGGCGGAGCGCGCCGAGTGGGAGGCGGAGCGGGCGGAGCTGCAGGTAACACCCGCGACCCCCATCCCCGCTCGGGCGGCCGCTCCCCTCCGGTTGCGCGGGGCCAGGGCTCCCTCCCCGCGCAATCGGAGGGGAGCGGCCGCCCTAAACGTTGCCCCTGCTTCCCCCTTGTCCCTTTCCCCGTGAGGGAGCGGCCGCCGGGCTCCGCCGCGGGCCATTTCCCTCCCCCTCAGAGGGAGGGGCGTGACATGGCGGCCGGCCCTGAGGGGAGCGGCCCCTGCGCGCATCGCGGCACTCGCCGCCTCGCCGGAGTTTTCCGGGTGCCCGTCCAGGATTGCCCGCCTAAACTTGTCACCGGTTTCATTACCCACTGTTAAAAATTGCCTCCGGCAGGCTGCGCGCCCCGAGCCTGAGCTCCCCCCGGCCCCCGGTGCTGGCTCGGGGGGCCTCGGCCCCCTGGCCTGGCCTGTGGGACCGGCTGCGGCTCCCTTGGTGTGGTGGGGACACGTTATGGAGTGTTTTCGGTTGAAAAGCGGTGGGGTTGCTATGCTCGTGGATGCACTGAAGGACCGATAGTGGTCTTGTGAGTAAAGAACTTGTGAACTGCTGGCTTAGAGCCATGACCGACAGACACTTCAGTGATGAGAATATTACATTAACTCTAATGACAGCCGATAATGCAACCTTCGTTGTTGTTACTCTTTGGCTTTGTTTACAAGAAATTATTGGTTGTGTCCACATTACCATCAGCCTACTGTTTGGTTCTCAGTTGGCTGTGTTTCATGGAGTCATAGAATCATGGAATGGTTTGGGTTGGAAGGGACCTCAAAGATCGTATAGTTTCAGCCCCCCAATAAACCAGTGTCTACTCGGATTCCTTTTTAGGTCCCCTTTCTTTGTCTCTTGCTTCCTGCCCACTCCTTTTCTTTCTATATTTTTCCTTGAAAGTACTGTCTTTGTCAAAAGTGTCTTAAGCCTGTTTAGGAATGCAAGCCACTTTTCAGTGGTGGGGGTTTTTTTGTGTGTGTTTTTGTGTTTTTATTTTTTTAATTAGTAGGGAAGTAATCTTTTTAATTGTACATCAAGCGACCGCTCTGGTAAGAGTGGGAGATCTGACGTTCTTCACTGAGGGTTCCCTTGTAGGCATTAAAGGAAGTGCTCATGTGGACAGGAGAGTAATTTTTATTTTGACTTCAATGATTCAATGAAAAATTCATTAGTTACTGAATCATGTTTCTATTCACTGCATCCAGTAAATACTATGTAGAAAGTATTGTGTACTACGTAGAAAGCTTAGCTATGTGTAAGAATATCACGTGTCACATATCCAGTAGAGTCTCCTAAATATCATGGTATTTTTTGTAGCTGATATAGATCTCAAAAATTGCTTTGGAGAAAAAAATCTATTTTACAGAGCCTAAGGAATTGTGCCAGCCTGTTAACAGTAATAGCATTCTGTGTATTTATAATGCCCTTCAAGAGATGCTAGCATGCTATTCCTCCTCTTCCCTCCTCCCCCAAGTATCCCTCAAAAGCTTGGTAAGTTGTGGTTGAGACAGGAGGAAAGAAGAAGTGTATTTGAACTGTTTGCCGAAGTCATGTATGATCAGTGGCAGAACTGGGAATATAACCTGATTACAAGTTGTTTGCTTGAATGCCTTTGGCTCTTGCCAAAACATCTCAATAAAGTTATAATTAGCTGTGGCTGGCAATGCCATGAGCTGTAACAGCACTTATCTGCTGCGGAGTCATTTTCAGAAAGGTGCAAAATTCTTGGCTGTCTCTATAGACATGAGGCGTTACATCTGCTGTGACCATTTACAGTTGAATGTTCTTTGATTCGTGTGAGAAGTTTGTGTTAGGGGTTTGGCAACTACAGGATGACTTTTAGAAACTGTACATGTATAGCTGAAGGATGAGCAGCGTTAATTAAAAAACAGTTCTGTGCGCCTTTTGAAGCCTTTCCTTGGCCTATATATTTGGAAGTGTTTAACAGAATAATGGAAACTTGAGGTTGAGCAGTTTCTCTCTTGAGATAAAGATACAGTGCTCCTGACTGTACTTTACTAGTCTACCGTCCAGTGTAAATTTGTTAGATTATCTGTTCTCTTGGGAGGCTGTGTGGCAGAGGACCTATTTTGTATGGTCGTCTTAGTATTCCATGAATTTTGTCTGCAATTCAAGTTGTTTCTTAGAGGTATCCTTTTTTCATCTCTAGTAACTTGCCATGATGTTTAAATACTTCAGATGCTTTATGCCACAGTGTTACTGCGCTTGACTTCTGCTCTGTAGTTGTTGGTTAGTTAAGCTATCTCCTCTCTCCAAAAAACACCTTGTGCCACTGTGATTTCATATCTTCCTTTTCTTCCACTCTGGGCCTTTTTTTATTTTCACTTTTTCTTTTCCTTGTAATTAATTGTGTGGAACTAAACGTGATATTCAGGGGGAGTACCTTTCTGTTGCATTATGTGATACTTGTTCAGGTGACACACACCCAAGTTTATAATGTACATGAGTTGGCAGACAGGGCAGCTTCTGCTCTGTTCTTAGTTACTGATCTAGTACTGCCTTTCCAAGGTTTTTCTTCATGTTACGTGCCTATAGTTTGCTTTCCCTGTCAAATGTCCATGTTTATTCTGATTTTCTAATTATTTTTCTTGAATCTTTAAAAATTATTGTTGCCTCTATTACATAATCTTCCTCATTCAGGGTGAAAGGGGACTTCTTTATGTCTACGCAAGTATCATTCTTAAGTTGTGTATTTCAAATCAGAATGAAAACAGTTCCCCTAGATGCTTCTCTGCTCATTATGCATTTCACATTTGATGCTTGTTTTCTGTTTACGGTACTTTGACATCTGCAGATTGACAAATTAGCCTGAGAATAAACGTTCATGATGCCCTGTGAAGTAATTCACTAGAATAAATACTAACATTATCAATCCTCATTTTAGTATTCACAAACTGTGTTTTAAAGCATTATAATTTATTTTCATATCCTTTCAGAAATGAGTGATTTTCCTTTTCTTAGGTTCTTCTAGCAGCTGCTTGGGAGAATTGACAAGAAAGGGTTTCCTATTCTGCAAAAGTTTTAATCTTGGTGGTTTTTTTTTTCAATTCTGCATTTTTCTGGACTGTGTTTCTGAGGCATTTCAGAGTTGTCATTACGTGTTGGACAAGCCCATCCCAAAATAGCTAAGAGTTTGATCAAATGCATATGCAGTGCACTGGAAGTTATATCTTTGCTTGAGGCAAGCAGGGTTTAAACTGCTTTCCATATTGGTGTCTTGCCTTAACCATACTTTTTCTGTCTGGTTGGGGGTGATTCTTTGTTGTGGATGTTAGTTCCCTTTTAATTAGCCATCTGCCACCCCTGGGAGAGAGCGGTGGGGACTCTGCCCCCGCGGCTGGGACCCCTGCAGAGCCGAGCACTGCCGATGCGTGTCCTTGTCCCAGCAAATGACAGAGCTGTTGAGCTCTGCTGCTTCTGGGTTGGATGAGCTTGGAAGGCTTTTGTGTGTGTTTTGTGATGGCTTTTGTTTTGACTAGAAATGTTGTCTTTGCAAGCAATGCATATGTTGCTGTGGAAAGTTTTGCTTCTGACAAACATTTTTCTGGCAAAAATGCTGATTTGCAGACATTGGCACTTCTCCGCATTTCACAAATGTTCTAAATTGCAACAAACTGCTATGCTGTGTGGAACTGTGTGTATAGACACCCTGTATCCTGCTAAGGAATTTTCTAGCTCTCATCCTCCTCACTGTTAAAGTTTTCATTTCTTCTAACTGATAAACTGTTTCTTAAGAGTGGGACTTGATAGGGTTAGGTTGAAATTATTTTTCATGGGTGAACTTGTCTTTGAAAAGTTTTGCAAGGAAATTAGGGTGAATGAGTGGATACAATGTGCTTGTCTTTCCACAACTTTGTTAAAAATATTCCTTGTAAGATAATGCCAAAAGGAAAAAAAACAACCCTAAATGACAGGGAAGGAGTTAATGAAATGAGATAAAATGTGTTTAAATGATAGCAAACAACTGTAATAGAAGGAATGTGATGGAAATGATAAGCACTTGAGGTAGGTTATGGAAGTCAGATTTAGTAATGTTAGCTCTCTGGGGAGGGTCACGGATGGTGATCTTCCCCCTTGCTGCTGCTTTTCTGAGGCAAGAGGCAGGCAGTGAAACCAGGCGCAACGTGGTAAGATTGTGTCCTTGGAGATAGACAAGTTAAAAGTAATGAGGAGAAGGGGCAAGTCAGACAGATGGCTGTGGCTATTTATAGTGTGGTTTAGGACATTGGTTACTTGATTCAGAAATAGTTGATATTTACAGTTTGTTGGCTTTTAGTTAGAGGTCCTCTTAGTGGATTAAGTTCCTAGTTAAAAATCATTCTTATAGCTGGATAATCTGCAGATATTGTTCAGAGAAAAAGCCATGAGCAGTGAGTTGATGAACTCAGTTATTTAGTTAATAGAAAACTCCTAAGGAATTGGTTTGGCCAATAAAATAGAAGATAAAATACAGTTTGAAGAAGTTTTGTATAAGATTTTCAAATATGATGATGTGGGTTGAATCTCTGAGATTCCCTGTGAAAGATGGATTAGCAGAAGTGCTGTGGAAGTATTCGAGAAAATATTTTTTCTCATAAGGCAGATATTACAAAGAAAACTGTGATTAAGGTTAAATTCCTCTCCATCCCAAAAGGACAATATTTTCAACTTTACTGTTTTAAATACATCAGATAAATCAAAAGAAAGGTGGGAGAAAATAAGCTGTAGTCACAGTACTTGAGGCATGTTTAGTTGGGAAAGATGATGTTAAACGGGTCTTGGTGATTGACAGATATCCTTTCTTTTGCTAAGTTTTTTTAGCAAACTTTCTAGTTGCCAAATTCATGTGAAGCAGAGAAGAGGAGCTTCTGTACTCTTCTTTCCTGTTTACGTATATGCGTGATTGCCAGCTATTCCCAATATACTATTGATAAACTGCCATGGCTTGTTTTATTTAATTCAGGAGAACTAGTGGGAGTAAATGTTCAGTGACAAAAGAGCTGCATTATAGACATTTGTGGCTGTTGTAAAGAGGCAGAATGCAAATAGAAACTGATGAAACAGGTTCTTTGCAGGTCTGTACCTGATTTTTGTAGTCGTTTGATTTTATTTTTTTTTCTTTTTTAGTTGCATAAATGATCCCAGGATTTCCCAGCATGAGATTTTCCTATTTTTCTCAAATCTGTTAAACCTGTAATTTAGTTTAAGTGTAATGAAAATGTGTTTCTTAAACAGGCCTAACTCTTTCTGGAAAGTGCTGCTGTAAATATTGAGGTGGCATGAACAGACAGAGTTTTGCAATGTTATGTTGTCTCCAAGTGGCCTTTAAAGCTTACAAACACTTTTCACAGAAAGTTATACTTAAAAAAGAAGAGAATTGTCTGATTTTCATGATTTGCTATAGAACTGTTGAATTAAGCAAAAATGAAACAATCTGTTGCGTTCTAGCTGGAAGACTTTGGTTTTTAATGTCAGGTTAATGTATGGTGAAACATTCTATGTGTCTTTACGTGTGCGTGTTTATAATTTAAATCAGTATCTCTGTGTCCTAGTCAAATTGTAGCCCTCCTTTTTCTGTTGAAGGTCTTGGCTTATGTCAGTTTTATTGCATCGGGGGTAAGTAACTTTGCACTGTTTGAACAACAAGTTGCAAATATAACTCAGCCTTTATCAACATTTCAGTAGACACTGAAGCTTTATTTACTAATTCTACAACAGACTGTAAAATTCCCCAAGGAAGATCACATGCATTTCCAGAGACTTTCGGTTCATCTTAATTTAATGCTAAAAGGAGTAAGGTTGTACAAATGCCAAGCCTCAACTGAAATTGGTATCCATACACAGTTTTCTGAGAAAATAGGTACTGGTCAGCAACCTACTCACATACTTGGCTTCAAAAGGTTGCCAGGCCTTGTCAAGTCCTCCTTTCTAAGTCCCTTGGCTAAAAAGTGGCAAGAACTGACTTAGAAATAGATGAACTGTTATGTTTTGTTTTTAAATGCTGCAAAACACTTAGATACTTGAAACAGCTCTTTTGAGTCACTTCAGAGTGCCCAGGATCCAAGCTTGGCAGACAGTACACTAGAAATAAAAATACTCTGAAATGTGAAAACAGAGGTTCACTTTATCGGTGTCCTGTTCTGTATGGGCCTGTAGATGGATTCATCTAGAAGTAGTTATTTTCCTATTTGAAAAGAGTTTGCTTTATGCTAACTAATATTGAATATTTTTAAAATAACCCAGTGACAAGTTAAATTAAAGATCACAGTGTTGAAAGACTGCCTTTTTTCTGCGTTGAGCCAGGAATACGTTTCCCTTTAGGGCACTCACACAGAGTCCGATTGCAAAACCATTGGAACAAAAACGTTGTGCATGATATTCATATCTAAGCTGGTAAACAGAAGGTGAGAACAAAATCAGTTATTTTTGTATCTGTTTCACTTGATGCCCTAGTCAGTTCAGGATGGTGGTACATGCCTAAACACAAGGAGCAGCTGCTCCTGGCTATAGGAGGGAGAAACATGAGTGTGCTGATGAACTTTGCAAACAGTTGTATGGTCAAGTCTGGTTCACCTCTCTCTTTGGTACCAAAGCCAGATCTACAAACCTCTTCCAGGTTTGTTCTCTCTTGTCTTGCTGTACCCCAAGTGATTCATTCAGCCTGTGAACTTCCATTGTCTCAGTTTAAATTCGGCCATATGTCTATCAGTCCTGGTGCTGACTGCTGTTGCTGCATTTCTGCCTTTCTTGTACAGCAAGGGGAAATAAATTATATTTGAGCATTTGCAATTTGGACTTTAGCTCATAATATGTGATTATTTTGTGGCATGTCATTGCAGTGTAGGTTATAGAATCACATCACATTTAAAACTTGTTCTCTTTTTGTCCTTACATCATTCCACATGCAGCATGCTCCTGGGACTGAAAAGGAAACAAAAAAAAAACCCCAACAGTTAATGTTCACCACTTAAGTAAGTGTACTACAAAAATGACTGGAGGATTAGCGAAAATTTTTACTTATGAAGAATGATTAACTAAGCTGAATATATATTACTTGGCTAACTCACCAGGTATTCTGATGTTTGCAGTTGTTAGAACAGTGAAAAGCAGCCCTGAAGCCCTGAATAAGACAGACTGGCTATCTGAGCAGAGATCTGCCTGGCAAAACACTTCCAACTGCAGAAAGAGAAGTCTTCTTGTTGGTTGAGATGCTTAAATTAGTTATGAAGTTATTGCCAGGAATCAATTACCAAATAATCTTTGATTCTGGATGATCTATTAGGAGTGTTGAATATACTGATAAATTGTTTTTTAAACGATCTTTTCAATGGGATGAAGACTGCAAGTAAATGGCTCTTTCAGCTGACTTTTTTTTTTTACCGTAAGCTAAATAATTGATCTCTTTTGGATAGTTTAATTTTTTCAGGGCTTAGCTCTGATGCCAGTTATAGGACATCTCTGAGAAGTCCAGCAAAAATAATTTGCCAGTAGCAGATTGTGCTGTGCGTTAGTCTCATGAGGCACTGCCACCCAGCGTGAACGTGCAGGTGGTAAGGGATGAAGTGCTTCTGTGCAGAGTGAAGCTAAATACACCTTGGTGCCTGCCACTTGTTTCATCCTGTGGCCGCACTTCAGTTTTGGGCTATTGTAGATGGCTACAGGCACTTGCAAAAGCTTCCTAGCCTCTCTTCACATGGAGTGCTAGTGGGTCTCTGTTGCAATGTTAAATGTGGTGCCAGAAAAATTATTTGCCGGTTGTACGAGATCACTGGCATTTCCCTTCTTCCTCCGCTGTACCTGTTTTTTATCTTTTCTCCTCTCACCAGCCCCCCCAGACATACCTACACTTATTTCCAAATATGCTTAAATATGTAGTGCTTCAGAGAGCCAAATATATTCTGAAATACCGAGCACCCTGGCAGCCTGCAGAATCCTTTTGGCAGATCTTGGTAGGCCAGTTACGACAACTGTTAAGGCCAATTCATTTGTGTATGTATTTAGTTATTTTACCTGTCTACATATTTTTTGCAATACTTTATTTGCAGTTTTTCCCTCCCTTGTTCTTTATCTCCCATCCTGTGAGGACCTTGTTGCTGAACTGTAGAAGCAGCCTCTACAGAATTGGGTTTCTTAGTAGCTCTTACTTTGTCGAATGGTACCTGTTGACCTTTTATTTTCCATAAAGTTGAAGTGATTTTTTTTTAAAAATATTAAGATAAATATTTTGAAGAAAAGAATGGAAAGGCTTCTTATAGTTCTTGTGTTGTAAGAATTAAAAAAAAACCCAAATACCTTTTAACTTGAAATAGCTGTAAAATTCAGGAACTGATAGAAGTTGGTACTAAATATGCATCATTTGTTTACCAGCTGTAGTATTGTTTCTTTTTAAATATTTTCTGTTGAAGGTAAATATTTTTTTAATATCTTGCTTTTCTGTAATGTCAAGGTGTCAGCCTAAAAACATGTGCAGATATAATATACTTTTTAACATCCTTGTCATTGTGGTTGCTGATTGCAGGAAGTCTAAATTTCAGTTTACTTTTTTCAACATTGCTAAACCCCAGATTTATTAAGATGCAATGTTACTATTTGATTATATTGTTACAGCTGCTAAGCCTGTATGAGGAAGTCAACAACATTTTAAAAAATGTTGTTTCTAACCCAGTGCTACCTAAAACATTGCCTCACCCTTTTGTCTGCTTCATGGTAATGTGGCCTTAGAGTCTTTTGGGGAATTTCTTAAATCAACAAGGTTGTTGCACATGAGGCTTTTTTTAACATCAGAATGACTGTTATCTTTAAAATCTCCTGGTAAAGAAATGGAATAGTTAAGGTAGCTACAATGCTATTAATTTAGATTGAAGGCACATGAAACTTCCAAGTTTTGTTGCAGTTAATACTAAAAACTTTAATGAGATAAAGTGAAAAAAAAATACTGGACTGTACAACTGTAGCTTAAATAGAATGTTGCAGGCATCTTTTTTCCGGATATTCTCTGTTGTGATTTTGTTTGGTTTTTTTTTCTCCTTCTCACTCTCTTGATTTTAATGTCACAGTTGAGCTGTAATACAGTAACTTGTAGTATTTAGGCTGGAATAAATTTGAGGTGGATGCTGCCTTGGTTCCTCACTGGGGAGCCAGCGGGGCCGGCTGCTTCATGGAGTTGATGCGCCCCACCCATAAGACAAGGAACAATTAAGAGTAGGTGCTTTAGAGGTTTGTGATGACTAGCTTACAACTAGATGCATTTTAACCTTATTAGCTATAAGGTCAGTTGTCGCAGAACCCGTTTGTTGGGCATATTTGTGAATTCTTGACATTTTTGGCAAACCTTCTCAGGAGTGGCCAAAGCACAAGCTAGAACAGTGTTGCAGATCATTCGAAGTGGAAGCGATCCTCCTTTGTTCTCCTGTTCCCTCAGGTAGGACAGGCTTCGGGCTTGACTTGTGCTTAAGCTGCAGCCATGGGAAATGGCCTGTGCAGTCTCAATCTATTGATAAAATTCTGTAATTTAGATCTGAATTACAAGAAAACTTACAAATTAGAAGTTCAGTTATACTTTTCATTGTCCTTAAACCCGGATCTCTTACACTTTAAAAGCTTCCACAGACATTTGGACAAGTATTGTTCTAGAGACTGAGAAAATACTGCTGGGTCTCATAATTTGATGTTTTAGATTTAAACTCGGTATATTAATTTATTCAGTTTTCATTTATAGGACAAATTGTTTAATTTAAGGTTTGAACATTTAGATTCCGTGGCATATTTTCAGTTAATTGCCAAACATTGTAAAGAATGAATTCTGCTTATGACATATGGACTGTTTCAGTATTGTTAGTATAAAATTACATTTGTTATTTTAATGCTGATTTTAAGTGCATTACAAACAAATCTGAATATTATAATTAATGATTTCTTAAGTAAAACTTGAGCTTTCATATGTAACTGATGTTTTGTTGTCCAGTGAGGCTGACTTAATTATGATTATCCACTACTTACATAAATGAGGGATAAGGATTGCTAACATCCTGTGGGAAAGAGGGGGAGTATTCTCCTTATTTTTCGTATGTTATAAAAATTACCAAATGTAAACATACTCATTTTCAGAGCCAGAATTTCTCAAAAATAGTAAGTATCTAGGCATTAAGGATGCTATTCAGAAAAAAAGCATGAACAAGCTATGCTAGAAACTGCGCAGCCTGCGAGGAGAGAGCAAAATTATTCTCAAGCCCTCTGGTGTACTTGTCTGTTTCTTGATTTGCCAATAAAACTACTTACCTGTAAAGTATATAGCAACCTTGAAAGATCCTGGCAATAAGCTTGTGTAGGGCCACTGGTGAATGAGGTGGGTGCCCTGGTGACAGAGGATAAAAGGAAGGCAGAGTTACCTGAATGCCTACTTTACTTCTGTCGATACTGCTGGAGGCTGTCCCGAGGAACCGAGGACCCCTGAGGCTCCAGAGGAAGTCAGGATACAGGAGGAGTTTGTCCTGGTTGATGAGGACTGGGTTAGGGATCAGTTAAGCAACCTGAATATCCATAAATCCATGGGTCCTGATGGGATGCACCCACGGGTGCTGAGGGAGCTGGCGGATGTTATTGCTGGGCCTCTCTCCATCATCTTTGTCAAGTCGTGGGGAACGGGAGAGGTGTCTGAAGACGGGAGGAAAGCAAATGTCACTCTGGTTTTCAAAAAGGGCAAGAAGGAAGACCTGGGTAACTATAGACCGGTCAGCCTCACCTCCATCCCTGGAAAGGTGATGGAACAACTTATCCTTGGTGCTGCCTCTAGGCATATCAAGCATAAGAGGGCCATTAGGGGCAGTCAACATGGCTTCACCAAGGGGAAGTCATGCTTGACCAACCTGATAGCCTTTTATGAGGACATAACCCAGTGGATAAATGATGGTAAAGCAGTGGATGTGGTCTGTCTTGATTTCAGTAAAGCATTTGACACAGTCTCCCACAGCATCCTCGCAGCTAAACTGAGGAAGTGTGGTCTGGATGATTGGATAGTGAGGTGGATTGTGAACTGGCTGAAGGAAAGAAGCCAGAGAGTTGTGGTCAATGGGACAGAGTCTAGTTGGAGGCCTGTATCTAGTGGAGTCTCTCAGGGGTTGGTACTGGGACCAGTACTATTCAATATATTCATCAATGATTTGGAGGAGGGAATAGAGTGCTCCGTCAGCAAGTTTGCTGATGACACCAAACTGGGAGGAGTGGCTGACACACCAGAAGGCTGTGCTGCCATTCCGAGAGACCTAGACAGGCTGGAGAGTTGGGTGGGGAGAAACTTAATGAAATATAACAAGGGCAAGTGTAGAGTCTTGCATCTGGGGAAGAAAAACCCCATGTGCCAGTGTAGATTGGGGACTGACCTGTTGGAGAGCAGTGTAGGGGAAAGGGACCTGGGAGTCCTGGTGGACAGCAGGATGACCATGAGCCAGCAATGTGCCCTTGTGGCCAAGAAGGCCAATGGCATTCTGGGGTGTATTAGAAGAGGTGTGGTTAGGAGGTCGAGAGAGGTTCTCCTCCCCCTCTACTCTGCCCTGGTGAGGCCACATCTGGAGTATTGTGTCCAGTTTTGGGCCCCACAGTTCAAGAAGGACAGGGAACTGCTTGAGAGTCCAGCGTAGAGCCACAAAGATGATGAAGGGAGTGGAACATCTCCCTTATGAGGAAAGGCTGAGGGAGCTGGGTCTCTTTAGCTTGGAGGAGACTGAGGGGTGACCTCATTAATGTTTATAAATATGTAAAGGGTGAGTGTCATGAGGATGGAGCCAGGCTCTTCTCAGTGACATCCAATGATAGGACAAGGGGCAATGGATGCAGGCTGGAACATAGGAGGTTCCGCAGAAATGTGAGGAAGAACTTCTTCACAGTGAGGGTAACAGAACACTGGAACAGGCTGCCCAGAGAGGTTGTGGAGTCTCCTTCTCTGGAGACATTCAAAACCCGCCTGGATGCGTTCCTGTGTGACCTGATCTGGGTATTCCTGCTCTGGCAGGGGGACTGGACTAGATGATCTTTTGAGGTCCCTTCCAATCCCTAACATTCTGTGATACTGTAATACTGGTTTCACCCTTTTAGTAGAACAATGCGTGAGCCAGGCTGTTACTGGCTGCCCTCTGCCAACCTGCCAGGTAAAAAATTCTTCATTCCAGCCTGTTCAGTCAGTTTGTTCTTAGCTAGAAATTGCTTGCAGACAGTAATCACATCATAGATCACTTCAACTTGTGTCCTGATGGCACTTGGATGGTCTTTTTCGTTCTAGCCAAATGCACATTTACATCATGTTATACTATTTTTAATAGTGTGCTTTGATGTTCTCTTACTTTTTAGCTAGAAGGGTACTTGTTTGTTTCTGCTGGGCCTGTTTGGAGGCAGGGAGAGAGAAATTACTATCACACTGATATGCGTTATAATCCGGGTGTCTGTACAGATACTACAAACTAAGTTGTATGCTCTTGAGATGTTCCTTTTATTACTGAGAGGGATGGTGACCTTGTTGAGTTGACATGCTTCTTGCAAAGTTACATTCTTCAGGGTAGGAAATGCTGACTCCAGCACCAGCATTTCTTTCTTCTCTGCCTTTCCCTAAACCTGAGCATAAAACGAACGTTAGAATTCAACTGCAGTTTTTTGTTCATCCCAGTTTGGGTGTTAAGTGAGGAGAAGCTTGGTGCCAGAGTGACAGAGGCCTTTCTTCAGATTCAGCTGAGGCTTTTTGGCAGTCAAATGCATTTCCTCCATTGAAGGTGATGACCAACTTCACTGGAGAGCAGCCAGTGTTTTTCACTCATCATAAACTGGCTGCTCTAATTGGTGGCTGATGGTTAAAGATCCTTCAGGTGTCTGTCAAGCTGTTTACTGACAGTACTTGAGCAATGAAATTGTGTCAGCTGGTGTGATATTTTAGAGCAGCTGCTGTAGCTGGCCACTAGCAAATGGCCTTTTGGAGTAAGATTCATCTTGCCTGATCTCCAAAATTCAATTTTCATTTGCTCTGTGCATTCCCTTCACAGTTGGTGGAGAGAAAATGGCATTTACAGACACTATTGTTCTCACCTTGGGGTAAAAATCTGAAGTCAGATAAGTTATTCTTTAGAAGTATCTGTCTCCACCAACTAAAATACTTGGGGACTGCTTGCAAGGTTGTGGCAGGTGAGGAGAGGATGCTCCTGCACATTTTTCCAGGCTTTCCCTGGAGATTGGTACAGACTGCAGTACCTGCAGAAAACACTGCTTATAGAGCTACAATGAATATTTATATAAATGAAAGGCTTATTAGTCTTCACATTCAAGAGCTGATGGTCTATACCAGTTACTTTTTATCCTGTTTGTGCTTCTCAAGAGACAGATGAGATACTTGGAGGCTTGGCTGCAAAGGTGGCAGAAAATGGCAGTTGGCTTGCAATGCAGGTGAGGCTGAGGCATGAAGTGGTGACTGCTCGTAGGTAATTTTGTCTATTTAATTTTGTATTCATGAGTTGAGAGAGCGCAAGAGCCTGCTTCTTAATGAGGGACTTGATTTGAACATGAGGTACGAAAGCAGGTAGTTCTGTCTTTATCATTAGGAATGAGTATCATCATTTTTTATTTTAAAGGAGATTTTTCAAAGGCAACTAAATACTTATTCTCTGCTGGAAATCGATACAGGTTAGGTGCCTGTTTTCCACTTGACTTTTATTTACTTACATACCATTTCTCTCCTTGTCTCCCTCACCAAAATACCTTTCCCTTTTTTCAGGGTTTTTTTTCTTCTTAATTACAGTATTTCTGGAGAGTTTTCTTTAACCTATTTTAGTAAGTATTATAATTAACACTTGACACTGTATTACAAACAGGGTTTTATTTTTCTTTTAGCTGAACATGCTGTACTTCAGTTTGACTAGTATCATATATCTAACATGTATCTATAGAACAGTACACTATTTATGTACTACTTCAGTGAGCAGAAATACTTTATCATCTTCTCCTGCTTATTGTTGGTAAATGCTTTTATCTGCTGAAGGCTTTTTGTCTGGTTATTTTATCTATTCCTTATCCTTTATTGAATGTTTAGCCAAGAAAGGAAATAAACCCTGTCAAACAAACTAAAATTGTTTTATTTCTTATCTTTTTTTTTTTTCTTTTATCTGTAATGAGCACATAGTTTAGAAGGCTTATCTATGCAGTGTTTTGTCTAAGCTTTCAATGTTTGTGAAACACAGTAAGCCAATTTCTTTTGAACTGTACAAATGAACTTTAAAATAACCTGAGGGAGACACACACACTTATGAGCTATGCTGAATGGTTTTGAGGAAGCAGATTCTAAACTGAACACTTCCTTTTGCAGGCCCAGATTGCCTTTCTTCAAGGTGAAAGGAAAGGACAAGAAAATTTGAAGAAGGATCTGGTGCGAAGAATCAAAATGCTGGAATATGCGCTTAAACAGGAAAGGTACGCTGCTTTTATGATGAGTTACATGGTGAAATAGTTCTGAAGGCATACTTTCTTTTGCCTTTGTATTCGGCAAAACCAAGAAATATTTCATCTGTATGTATTCAAATCTCAAATTGACAAGTATCATTATACTAGATAAACCTAGTAGTCTAAATGTCCGCATTATGGTAAAAACAATAGCTAACATACTGTGTCTCCAAAAACATGCAAATAAAACTCATGGTTGATCAACGATGAATACTTACTCCTTGGTAAAATTCCACGTCACCGTCTAGATTATACCCCAGAATTGTAGTGTATTCCCTTTTTGTTCAAAGTACTAGCTTTGTTTAATAATCTGACAACTGAAATCTTGAATAGCTGTCTTCAGTCTAGTAATTACTAGTTTTTAATCTTGTTTGTAGTCTTTCCAGTATGATAGACTCTACAGGAATATTTTCTGGGGGCTGATTGTGTGAGGAGTGAAAAAATGTTCATTTTTACCAGTTAATCAAATGTCTGTTTCTTTGTTCATGGCGTCTTCAGTATAAGTCCCTAGTCTACTTCACCATTTTATTCTTACATGTACTTTCCTGTTGTTTTAATCTTTGAGGCAAACGTCGTTTTTTTATCATGTTTCCAGAAGTCTTTCTGTTCAACTGATCTATTTTAGAGCAAGTTTAGTTTTAAAATTGTTTTTGTTAGTCAAACGTCTTTTAAAATGCTTGACGAAAGAGCATATTTGATGTGTATATATACATGTATATACATATATAGATATAAATCTATATCTATATATGTAAATGGTATACTGCAAAGCAATCATTGCTTACATACCATTTTCTTATCAGACAATTCCTACTTATTTTTAATAGAATATTAATAAAATAAACCTTTTAAAAATAGTTTATATTAGTAGAAATATTAGAAATATACACATATGCAAATGAGGAATAGGATGTTGCAGCTAGATAATTTAAAAAGTCACACTAATAGTTGTACATCACTGTATTGCATTTAGATTTGCTCATCTTATATGGGCTGCTTTAGCATGAGATATGTCTTGCACCATCTAGTTTGGCTCTTCCCAGTAGCAGCCAGTTCATCCACTAGCATGGAGCTGCAGCTGGTTTCCTGGCCAGCAGTAGCCTCAGGGCTCCAGCGTACTTGCTTCCCCTTTGGGGAGTTCTCAGAGGAGCGCTTAAGGTAGATACGCTGTTTACCCAGGAATTGTTATGGCACGGATCTTATATCAAATAGCACAGAAAAATATCGAATACATGCATAATGGAGATTGCAGTTTATAGCCATGGAAAGGCTTACATTTGAGGCATGATTATAAAGATTAGAGTCACTTTAAAAGAAGACAGAGGAAATAGCGTGCAGTCTTGTGCAATTAAAGAGATGGTCTAAGGTATATAAATTCAGTAAGATTTCTCCTGTTTCAAAACTGAGGGAGCTATTCCTGATTGCTTAGGGGTATCTCCAATACTTCATGTTCATAACCCAGATAAATCAGCAATTTATCTAAAATTATAAGACTATGTAAATACATTTCCATGTGCTATCAGAGAAGCTTTGTAAGATTAAAAAAAAATACAAAAATCAAACTACCATATGGATACTGAAAATGTCCCCCAGTTGCATTCAGTAAAATCCATTTAGATTAAGACATTTAAATCCTAATGCAGCAGTCACTGTCAGGATTAGGAAAAGATACCTGGTGGTTTCTTATGAGCAGTTTTTACATAGTTATCTTTTATCTTTTCATGTATGTTTTTCTGTAGTGTGTGGTATTAGGGTCGGTTGCTATGGTCAGCTGATCTGGTCCAGTTTGGCAGTTTCGATATGGGTGTGCTATGGTTTTTAAAGTAAATGTGATGCTTGTGAATGGTGTGTGCTGCAGACAGCCATTTATAAGAGTCTGTAGTTTTAAACAGCAGTATTATTTGCCAGTTTCTGAAGAAACAGTCTTGTATTTCTGCTGAAAATATCACCCAGCAAGTGTTCTTGCTTGATACTTAAAAGAATGGCAACATACCAAGCTTGGAAGCAGTGCTCTCTTTCCCAGCATTTTCCTAGATCAGCTGTCAGCCAGGTCAGGCAGTAGTCAGTTAGGGTGCTGGCTGTTTCCACTGGGATCTCAGAGCTGGAAAAATGAGATCCTATAAGGTAGGAGGAAAACATTTTTGGTTAAGTTAGGTGAAGGTTGGTGAAGGTGAGAGAGAGCAGGGGGGCATTCCTGCATTCCTTCATTTCTGCCCTGGCCTTGCAGCACACTAAATCTTTCTTAGCTAGATGAAATAAGTTATGAGTAACGGGACAGAATATGTTATGGCCCAGGGCAGTCTGTGTTTGCAATGCCCTCAGGAAATTGTGAGCAAGAAATGAGCAACATTGGTTTTCTTAGATAAGTGCTTTTATGAGCTGCTGTTCTGTATAGTGGGTGCTCAGCATTTCTTTTATCAACCAAATGTTTTCAAAGTTTACTATAAATAAACAACTTTGGAAGCATTGTCATTGTTCTCTATTTCATGGCACTCGTAATTTTGTAGTAGGTAAGGTAGAAAATGAGTTTTACTTAAAAATTATTGTGTTTTTCTGGCAAATTTAGTTTCATGTTAAGTCTTTGCTAGTAGTCATAAGATTACCTTTTCGTTGCATGTATAGGAAGCCCAGTTATTTTTCCTGGATAGTCTCAATACACTGAATAGCAAAGAGCTTAGGAGGAGGTAGTTAATAGTTAAGCACTATCATTTGTTCAACAGCAGTTTTGATGTAGTTTTGCCAACATCCAGTAGATTGCAGTGTGAGGCTGTTCACAGATGAGGGTTACTTTTTATTACTTCATCAATATTTGCTCCACCATCAGTAAATTGCATTTTCCTCTGCATTTTCAGGAGCTAGGTGAAATGTAGTACTCCTTCTCTCAAGTGCATGTCCTGTTACATCTAGTCTAGCTCATTTCCTGTCTTAACATATTTTAACCAAAGAACTGGACTCCTGAGCCATGTCTCCAGAAACACTTGATTTAATTTTATGTTGTTTTCTGCACTAATGTGTCTGATCAGCATAAGGCTGGTGCCTTCTCCCCTGAGCAGAATATCTCGCCGTGCTGTTCCTGGCAGTCATTCTTGTTTATGTCTCTTGGTTTGGCGGCAGCTCCCAGATCTTCTACGGATGTTTTGGCAGGCTCCCTCAGCACAGCTGGATCAGATGCTTCAGGTCTGGCGACAGATATTTCCAAGAAATAGTGGCCTTTTTTGATCGAGATCAGACTTGTTTCTGTGTGAAGTATTCAGAAAAGTTTCACTGCTCTCAGTCTTAGGAAATTTAGAAGGATGAAAGCTTTCAGCATTTTTCTAAGCAACTCTTGGAAGTGTTGTGGCAGCCATGCTGAATGTCTCCAAGCACTGTTTGTACAGAAGACATATAGTTTAAAGAAAATACTGCTAATCATAAAAGGAGAATTGCATAATGAAGTGCAAAAGCCAGAGCAGTGGTAATATTCATACTTATCTGAGTAAGGGCATCTACCCTGTAACATAGTTTCACAGTCCCAAAATAGCTTTCTTTCAATCAACTTTCCCAGCAGTATTAAAAATAAGGATTGCTTTTGGGATTGTCATCTCTTCAGTTGCCTGTCTTTGTTAGGACATGATTCTTCTGCCATATCCGTGTTTTTACTTGTCTCTTTGCCTGTGATGGCTAAAGTTAAATCTTCTGTAAATTGAAATCTTATTCCATCTTGGCCTTAAAATAAATGTAAGGACCAGTGGTGTACAAGACCATGTAATATAGGTTATCCTCTTGAAGTGAAGAATAACAAAGGCTTTAAAAACTGCTGCATTATGAAGAGGAACCAGTTAAAAAACTGTGCTAATAGTTTACAATGTGGATACAATGGTCTCACTTTGTTGAACTGATTTTACAATGCCTTTAATGACATGGGAAAACTTCAATAAGAAGAAAGATGAATATTACTGTTGATTTGAGAGAGAAAGAAATTTAAAGAATGAGCTTACACAGATGTAAGACTGGAATAAATATACTGAGAAGTTTAAAAAAGGCGAGTTGAATTTTTGAAAAATGGATTTTGGAGCACAGGTGAGAGGTCTGAGGAATAGGAAAGGTATAAGGAATGAGCCTTTCAGTTAATCTGGCAAACATTTTACTTTGGTTCTTAGTGTGAAAATTATTCACAAAGCTTGGATAAGAAAATTAGTGAATGCGTAGAGAATAACGGAACTTTATATAAGACCCCTGAGCTAAAAGCATATGCCTCATGTCACAAAACTAACTGCATTCCGAGATTGTTTGCAGGAATTGAGTAGAGCACAGAATAGGTTACTAATCCAGCCAGATTAAAGTGAAGTATTAATATTTGCTCATTTTTGATAAGGCAAATGAAGGTGGATTAAACGTTAGGGTCACTTGAATTGCCGTTTGCATAAAAACTTGAGGTTTTTGACAGAGTGTAGTGTTGAAAGTTGGTGACGTAGGTTAGTGACAGAGCAGAGGATTTCTTAGTTCTTTATTAGTCATTACTTTTTGTTAGTGATGGTGGGGGAGAAAGTATACATAGCATCAGTATTTAACAATAATAAAATGCAGTTGTTTTACCAGGTTAACATCTCTGCTGATGAGATGGAGGAAACAGATAGTTGGGAAAGGAAAGATAAGTATTTTGATTGAGCATTTAGCTTTAGTTTTGTTCTATTCTTGGTTATTCTCTTCTGTACTGACCAAAATGTTTATCTTTCACTTATTGCTGTTAATACATTTCAAGTGCATCCTTTCTCCTTTCCTTGCTGGTTGCTGCTCAGCTGACTTAGAGCTTAGCGCTCTAGCTCTTGAGGAAATCAGTTCCTTCATCTGTCTTTGTTGCTGTGCCTAAGAGGCATTTCTTCACTCTGCATGGACCCTTCTCATCCAGAATTAAATATTTATTATAATTAAAATGCAGCTTGAATTAGTAGGAAGCTAATACTGTTGATAATGAAGCGTAAGAACTACCAAGCATTGCTTCCCTCAGCAGCATTTTGTTAGAAGTAATGAGTTTTCTTGATGAAATAGGAAAAGGCAAAAGAAAACAGTAATGTAATGAAGATGTCTGAGAAGCAATCAAGAGGTGCATGTAACTAGAAAACATTATCTACAGCTGCTCTTGATACAGTCATTCCTGCTTAGTGAGACTTGCCTCATACAATTATGAAGTGTCACAACTGTTACTTGTTTTAAAAACAAATTTTAAGAGAAAGAGCTCCCTTGTGAGTAATGGAGCTAACGAAGTCCATTTTCATGTTGGTGTGTTTAAGTTGGGTTTTTTTTCCTCCTTTTGGTCTCCTGTAGCCTGTATCTTGCTGCCTTATACCTAGCTCCGTACATTTGCATTGGAGCTGCGTATGTGTGTGTGCTAGTTGGTCATCCCACTACTGCCAGGCTGCATGCCCAGCATTGCCTGAATGCTTCTCTGCCTTTCATTCAGGGTAGGAACTACTATGAGTGCTGCTTTTCTACACAGTTATGAGTGTCTACAAAACTTTATAGGGAATTGAGTTCTTTCGAGTCATCTCAGTTTTCCTGTTTGGCAGAAAACAACCATAGAGACAAAAGTTACAGTGAGTGCAAGAGAAGGGGGGAACAGATAGTGAAACTGGCTAAGGCTTTCTTTGCCTCAGTTTCTCTGTTATTGTGTTGTAAGACTACTCCAACAAATCTTTAGTAACTTATATGTGCATTTGTAATGCCATATGACTGTGGCATTGTTTTATGTGCTTAAAAGTCTATAGGCACTGACTCGGTAGGATTAAGCTTTTCAAATTAAAAAGCATTTCCCTTTTTCTTCTAGCTACTCTTGTCATTATATAGCATGCTTTGTGGGGTTTATTAAAATAGGCATTCTGTAGGCTAATTATTTTTGGAAGACAAGTCTCCATTTTTGAACTTGGTCAAGTGGTAGATCTAGCAGCTTTAGGAGAAACTGGTGTAGATGAGCTGCTGTCAGTGTTAAATCTCATTTAGTTCTAACTGAGGGCCTGCTGTTTACAAAAGCACAGCATTTCAGAGAATAAAACTAAAGTTTGCTTAATTGAGGTGACTATGAAATACGAATTAGGTGGCATTGAACTGACATGGATAGTGAAAATCTTTTGTAGTGATGGCTAAAAAAAAAAAAAAGGGGGTGTGGAGAGGGAAGCAGAGAGCAGCCTGTCCACAGGGAAGGAACCTTTTCTGTAGCAAGAACCTTTTGTAAAATCTACAGTCTACTGATCCCTGTGTTTCATCAGTATTTGCTTTGCAATTGTGTCAACCTTGGAAAAAATAATTAAGCAAAATTAAATATCTGAAGTCCTGCTGAAATTGTTTTGTTTTGTTTTATTCTGTTCCTAGCCTAGAAGAAAGGAGGGGCTCTTCAAGTGAAGACAGGTGACGTTTATGTGTTTAGAGATACCCTTTAAATGTGCTAATAGTTTCTTTTTTTTTTTCTTTTTTTTTCTTTTTTTTTTTTTCCTTTTTTTTTTTTTTTTTTAGGGCTAAATATCACAAATTAAAATATGGCACAGAATTGAATCAGGGAGATATGAAGCCACCAAACTATGATTCTGGTAAGAGTTTATGAATGAATTCATTACTGTCATAAAAGCTTAACTGTGGTTTGTGGAAATGCTGAAATGATAGTGTTGATAAAATAAGCCACTTAATGGAAGCAGTGAGAATGGATATAATTAGTAAAGACTGTATTTTACTCTTGTAACATTAAAACTACATGCTAATGCCCTGAAAGAGTCTTATTAATAAATCAAATGAGTTTGGTTTAAAAAAAACTAAACCAACAAACTATTCCTGGAGAGAATAATTTTTCTCATCCTTAGTAATGTATATGAATGTGTTGGAGCAGAGAGATACTAGATTATGAGATTTATAGCTATAGAATCGTTTTATCTTTGGATAATTTTTCTGGATAAAAAGTTAATGGCAAAGGACATGAAATGTGTAGTACATTATTTTTTGTTCACTTACCTCAATGGTATCCCAGGAGAAAAATAATGAAAGTACATAGTAGACATAAGGCGGAGTTTGAGAGTGGGGAATTTATTTACAAAATTCCAGTGATGATTGGAAATGCATACAACTAATGTCAGTGCTGTGCTGTGAGAGGAGAGTTTTTCACTTTGGTCTTGGGAAAGCTGATTTGGATTTTTAGAGGTTGCACCTCCTACTTCACACAAATAGTTTTAGGCACTGAACCTGAGGAATTAAGAACTTGAATTACTTCCTTTCATCCCTCTCTATCTCCCTATCCTTTTCTCAGGAAAAAAAAAAAAATAAAAAAGGGGTACAGAGATCTGCTCATAGGTCAAGCCCTTGAAAGGAGTAGTAGATGATGATTTTTGTATCTCAGTGCCCTGATAGTCCTCCTACAGCAACAAAACTAGAAACATGTATACAAAGGAAGAATACTGAAAGTCCGCAGACCTCAGCTCTCTTACTTGGTTTGTGGAAGGGATGGCCTGATTTTCTGTCATGGTTAATTCTTATCTCATTGGATTGAGAAGGTCATTAAAAAAAAAACAAGCCAACAAAAAATCCAGCCCCACACCAACTGATGAAGTTTTACACCAGTCTTTTCTTGTCCAAGATACAATGAATTTTTGAGAAATTTTATTTCACTATATTATCAAGGTTGCTTCCTTAATTTAAAAAACTGTTTGATGTGGTGTTACTCAGTGGAAGACCCCAATCTGTATCTGAACCACTAGAAAACTTTGTTGTGATCGTTCTAAGATCCTAGACATCCTTGGTTTTTGGAGTTTCTTAGAATTACAGCTATAGCATGTTGCTCCAGTTTCCAGCTGAGGAATCTAGTGCAAGGCTCGACTTGCCCAGCAGAGCTGTATCCATTGCATTACTTCTGCAAAATGAACATTGGTGGAATTACCTTTGTTAAAATTCCCTTATCCCGATTTATCCCATTGCATTCTATACATGTAACTGTCAGAAATGTACAGTTTTGTTGTATATCAAATCTGGACTGATTGAAGATACACACTTAAAATAGAAACTTTGCTGTCATGCTCCTTTGGAGTTGTCTTTGATAGATACTTACTTGTATGTCCATTTATTTCTCCTCCTGCCTGATTCTCCCGCCCAGTCAAGAAAAAACATGGAAGTATTTCTAGTAGTCCTTCCAAATGGGTCCTTGTTGTTTGTTTTCTCTGTGATGTCTTGGGGAGGCAGTAATACAGTTTATTAGGAGATTGAACTCTTTCTTCTAAAGTGATACTTTTTTTTTTTTTTTAAACTGCTTGTGATACCTTCTGCTGTTAATTGCTCATAATGCACATCTCTTTGTTCTTATCTGTAAACTGCTGTTACAGCTAGTGGTCATCAGTTTTGATAACACTAAGCAAAAGAGAATTCTTGCCTGTATATGCGCTTAAGAGTGCCTTCAGAAGAAGGGGTTTTGCTTTCAAAAGGAGTTTTCAGACAGGTTTATCTCAGCCATATTTTAATTTTTATAGAGTGAGCTTTGGTAATTGTGTACTGGGTCCAGCTGTGTTCAGTTGTCATCAGAAAATCATTGTGCAATTGATTATTTCCCACGGTTGCTATTAAATGGATTTGTGAATTTGAGATGGATAAAATTCATATTGCTCTCCTTGCATGTGAATTCTGATTAGTCTTTGATGGCTTCTTTGGGTGGGTGGTGGTTTTCTTCTGTGTGGTATTAATTTGGTTGTTTAAAGGTAAAGACTTCCGGGTAAGGACAATAGCCTTCCCACATCACATACCAAGTTACTCATAGGATTATACCACAGGTTTTTCTGGTTCTTAGTTTTGTTTACACAAGAAGATTCTTTATCCTTTAGTATCTTGACCACAAGGGTTTCAAGTTTTGTAGAGGCTTTGGTAGATAATAAACCAAGATCTTTTATCTTGGGAAGTATATGCGTAAGTATCCCCTGGAGGAGGGGCAAACAACCCCACCATTGTGTAGTATGAAGCTATATATGGAATAAATGTATAGCTGTTGGTTGATAGCATTCAGATAGGTTTCTGACCAGAACAGCCACATGATTTTTTTGTGGATTCTCCTGGGGGAGTACTGTTTGGATACAAATTTATGTTTGAGGAAAATGTGGTCAAAATTTTTCAATAGCTTTTCAGGTTAAGAAAAATAAACAAACAACCCTATTGTGTTCTTTTTCTTTCCACAAAACTGATACAAATATGGATGAATTTAAAGTTGGCGTGAGTAGTTTTGTTGAGTTTATGTTGCACAGTCAAATTTTAAGGAACCTGGATGGGGTAGTAAGTTAGAATAGCTATCATGCTGCGGTTCTGTTTTTGATATTGTTAGCAGTTGAAGATGTTTGTGTTCAAACTTAAATTATGAGCAGCAATTATATTGGAAGATTAATGCAAAAATGGAACTACAGATTGTTTATGTGATTATGTTAAAGGAAAAAGAGTAAGATGGGACTTCTGGATGTGAGACAGAAGGGAAGGCACTAATGACTAGTGGGACTTGCTCTCATACAGTACCTGACAGTCTTCATGTGTACATGGTACTACAGTTATGTGCTATGTGCATTTTTTTCCTCTCTTGATTGATTATTTGCACTTTGACTCTTTTATTTTGTTATTAAACCATCACATTTGTCTTTTCAAGTGGACGGGCATCTTGTTAAAAAGTAGGACAAGGAAGAAATTATTCTTAATTAAATAATCTTTTTCAGATGAAGGGAATGAGACAGAGATTCAGCCACAACAGAACAGTCAGCTAATATGGAAACAAGGACGACAGCTGCTAAGACAGTAAGTGTTGCAAAAAGGACTCGAATAACGAATGCAAGGGAAAGAATCTGGTAATGTAATGTGATGACAGTGGTATTTGATTTTTTTTTTTTTTTTTTCTGTAAGATTTTCTTTCAAAAGTTAGTGTGTGTGATGAAGTTCATTCAGCTTCTGCCCTACTTTTCCTAGGTTTTTGAAAAATTGTAGTATTGCAGGACTTCAGATGAGAAGCCTTGTCAAATCACAAAGACTTGATCTCCTTTGCTCTTCTTTCACTGGGTTTAATAAAACAATCTGCTTGGTCATGGCACTTTGCAGTTCTTTTTGCAGTTAAAAAACAACACACAAGTAATTCTGTTAAGAGCTATGTGAAATTAAAATAACTGGTGTTGGAGAGGGCTGACATTTATTTTGACCTGCTGTAGGTGCAAAAAAGACCAATATCCAGAAGATTAGGCTAGAAGTTTTCTTGCTCTTAGTTCATCTCAGTGAACCAAATGTCTGTTAATCTAAATCAGTTTTTGAATTGTGGCCATAATGACTTAATTTCCAAGGTCTTTGGTCAGATTTTTGTGTGGTTCTTTGCTTGGTTACAGGCCTTGGTTTAAATTGAAGAGGTCTCTTAAAGACCTCTCATCAGAGTGACTCTTATCTGTTTTTTTTGTGCGTTTGCTTTATCCTCTGTCTTTATAGTTATATCGTAAGGTCTTCTAATCAGCTAGCAAAACTTTTGGTTTCTAATTTTTATTCATATATTACATAGGATCAAATGAGAGGGGAGTGAGACAGTAAGGACGATCTGGAGCTTGTATTGGCAGGCCTTTTTCCAAGGAATTATACAAAAATTAAATTTGTCTGTTGGATTGACTGTACATGCTTTTCTTTTTCAAGAGCTCAAATCTTTGCTTGTCCTGAATAGAGTGTGTATTGCTGATGGACTCTATTATGTGGAGGTGTTTTGATTTTTCTATAGCCAACAATCAGTATTTCTCCCCTAATGTGATTATATATTGTTAAATAATTGGAGGGCAGTTTTCTTGCAGGAAAAGTGCATGTCCTTGATTTCTAACAGCTGACTGTAAAATAGCATTTCCCAGCTTTAGAGGGCTCTAGAACACTACTACTGACTTAATCAGCCCAGTGCTCCTGAGAAGTCAGTGCTATAACTCCATATTCTAGAAGAGAGAACAGAGACCAATTTTTACCTTTTTTTTAAAAAAAAAATCATTATTTCCCCTCTGCGCCCCACCCCCAAAGGCAAAATGGCATATTGCCTTTGGGGCCAACTTTAGACCTTGAGGTTTTCATACAAGCTAGTCCAGGATTCTTGCTACCCAGCCCTTATATGCAAGGCAAATTAATATTTTGCAGAACCATTGCAGAATAAGGAAGAGGCAAGGCAAAGATTTTGTGAAACTTAGTGCGTTACAAAGAACGAGTCTCACTAGTAGCTACAGAATTTGTTTTTATTACCTCTGTTTTCTAGGCTTCTAATAATGCTTGCATAAGGAAGGTATCTGACATTTCTTGTAAGGCCTCACGTGTAGTTTCCATGTATTGAAGAATAAAATGGCCATGTCGTACATGCAACTGTGATGATTTTTATAAGCCAGTTGTAAAATTGAAAGTGCTTTTCCATTCATTTTAGTAAATGAATGAATAACGTATTGTATAACCTCTGACTGCTAGGCTCTTTGATTATTTTTTTTTTTTTTTTTTCTCAGTGACTGTAGAGGCTGGTACTGCAAGAGGCGATCCCTCTGCAGCTGGTACAGGATGATTTATAAGCATGTTTCATTAGCCCAGCACCCTACTTTGCTAAGCTGAGAGGTTGCAGATGGGTTTAGGGAGAAGTTTCCATTTACTGCTTTGAATAAGTGTGATGTACATGGAAGATTAGCATGAGTTCTGTTCCAACAGGTATTTACAAGAAGTGGGCTACACTGACACAATATTGGATGTGAAGTCAAAACGAGTACGAGCTTTATTGGGCCTCTCAAGTGATGCTTCAGAGAAGGAAAACAGAAATCAAGAGCCAATGGTAAATGGCACTGAGGACCAGATTAAAGAAAACGTGATGATTGGGTAAGCATTGGGATGACAATTTTATCTTTCTGCATAAATGCAGTTAATGGTGGAGAACGAATTTTTGTTTACTGAGATTTCAGGATTTTTCCTCTAATGGGAGATTAGAGCAATTTTAACTAATTTTATTACAATAAGCAGTAAGTGTGGAAGTAACTTTCAAGACTCACAGTTTAAAAGTGACATAGGTTGGGTTTTTTTCAGTTGGATGGCAGCACAAAGTCATATCAAGCTTCTTTGAGATACCATTGCTAAGTAGTTAGAGGTCAGCCTTGTATCAAGTTAATGGTTTATTTATATTGCTGGAAATGTTACTGTATCGATTATAGACTTTGCTCTTCTGGTCTGTGCTGGCTATAACATGATAATCTATATGAGGTACAGGATTTTTTTTGACTGGATCTGAAAAAAAAATTCACTTTTTACATTCTGATTTCTCTAAGTTTTTTGTTTTCCACTAATGGATACGTATATGTGAATGTACCTGTAATGTAAGCTATTAATTTCTGTCTTTCAGTATTTCTAATACTATGAAAAGTCAGTCAAGGAGAGTAAAAGCTTGTTGTGCTTACTTTTGCTTTTAAGAAATGTTGAAAACATGTAAGAGGCTTTTTTCCCCATTTTCTTCTCTTTTCTATGCAGAGTTTAAAGAAAAAAAAAATGAGTTAAATCTGAAACCTAACTATAGAGGCTTCAGTAAAACAATCTGTTTGTTCTTTTTTAAGATACTGTAGTTGCAAAACTTGAAAAATAATGAAAATTATACAGAACTGTTTGTCTGAACAGTGCATGAGGTAACTGTTCCCAGTAGTTTGTGCTGCAACAGGGAGCAGTTTTTCTCAAAGGTCCTCCTCTTTTCCTTTTCTGTACTGATGTGGCAAAATCCAAGACCTCGTTTCTCTAAGGTCTAATACTGTTACATGACACATTCTTCTTTTAAAAAGCATTTGCAAACTTTCATTATACCCAGCAGATAGCTGAAGCAACTTCAGGCCAACAAGTTACATAAGGGCAGAAGTTCATTGTTATGTAATTAAATTTAATGCTGTGAGGTGGAAAATTTGAAAGTATGAGAAAACCCGCAAGCTACTAAAATATATTGTGCTGCTATGTAGTTGACAAGCAGTGTTGTTTATGTACAGCAGCTTTGTTTTTGAAGAACAATGAATGCTTGGTAGACTACAATAACAATTTTAGTTTTATTTCTGATATAGGGATCATTTCTCAGAGGAAGTGAGTAAATCAAGCTCCTCTTCTTACAACTTAAAATTTCTTTAAATATGTTTACTTCAGTTTTGAAATGGATGGATATATTTATAAGGTAGTTATTTGATGGATGAAATGGTTGGACAGTGGTTTTGATGTAGCAGTTTTAGATACACTGGCATTTCTTTCCTATTTACTTGCTTTCTGGGCAGATCTGATACTAGCTTTAAAACTTTTTAGTATACCCTGTGTCTGAGGATATTCTAATGCAGAAAAATGGGTTCCCTTCCATTGTGGCTCTGCAAGCTTGTCAGCTGCAAGGCTGGTCAGGCTGCATGCTTCAAGAAACTGTTTTTATCTCACTTGTGATGCATAAGATGGCAGCCTGTATTAGAACGCTTAAGGGAGCATTTTGGTACGTGATGTGAGAAGTGACTCCCGAGTTTTACAGTAGAAGAATTTTCCAGGGATCTTGTTCAACATAGTCACATCAGTTTTTGCGGATGATTTTGAGTTTGTGGATGTCAGCTGAGCTCTTGCTCACTGAGAGGAAAAAGTTGGGATTTTATTAAAATTCTTTGGTCAGTCTGAGTACTGGGCTAGTTTTCAATGATGTGATTTTATTGTGTGTTTCAAGTACGCTTTCAGACCATCTCTCTCAATTTTCCGTGCAGAAGTCATTCTGTGGCTTTCTTCCTGGCAGAGACAGCCCATTATTTAACAGTTATTTCATGTTGTGCTACTAGATACTGCAAAACGTTACACCTCACTGTTTCTGTGGCGTGTGGCACTGTTCGCCTCCTCCCAACTGCATTTTCACTTGCCTCTGAGATTTCAAAGTGCAGCTTTATGGCAGATGGGAAATGAGAACCGAAACGAGTTGTTCTCAGTCAGCTCATACTTACCTGCTCCCTGCCTTATCTAAGCATTAAACATGTATAGAACAGCTTCTTTTTGAAGAGTATTAGCATTGAATAGGTGACTAAGATTTAAGGCTCCTGATCCTGATTGGAATTCTTACTGAGTATTTGAAAACTTAATGTTTTTTCTACCCAGTTGGCAGAACTGGGAAAAATTCAGGTGGCTCAGCCGAATTCTGACTCACAGTTGAAGTAGGGGTGCTCTTTGCAGCAACCTCACCAGTGCTAGGCCGCTTACAGGGAGGGCAGAAAGATTGGCACTTCTTTTGGCAGCCTCTTGTTATTCTCAATGTGCGTGTAAAGTGCGAAGAGGATTGGGGCTGCAGCAAGCTTGTGCAGTTGGAAGGAGTGCGATGCACAAATGACTGCAGTTTGGTAGTTGTAGAAGAGGAAGGTTATGGTGAGAAATTGGAAGAACAAGAAACCAACCAAAACCTTAATGCAGTACTAGGAAGTTGAAGGACATGTGTGTGTTTGCCAGGACCACCAGATGTTGGGACAGTGCAGACTAAAAATGCAGATGGAAGGTGCTCTGTGGCTGTATGGATACAGTGCAACTCTTCACAGGAGAAAGCTTTGCTGTCACCACATAAGACTGTCAACTGCTCAAGCCAGTGCAGTTTGGCAAATTTTGTAGTTCAAAACATTTAAGGAACATTGGTGTCAAATGTCTGCTAGCAAGTCTGAGGATAGTGGTCAACCTTAAGACGTTTTAATTACCTCTTAGATGTTTGAAGAGCAGAGTACTGGACAAAATGTAATGCATGGAAATGAATCTTGTTTAACAAGGAATACCTCTGTTGAAGTAAGAAAATGCAGCTCATAGAACATTTGAGTTGTTTGATCTTGGAAGAACTGCATAATATTGTGGACCCAGCTGAGACTGTGGATGTTAAGTCTGATTTTTAAAAAAATGTTTACGTGGAAGGAAGAATGTGAGAACTGGAGTACAGGGGTTGACAAAAGAGAAAGCCTGTGGGTGAGAAACAATGAAGACAAATCAATAGGAGTTTGAAAAGAATGTGGATGAATGTGGTGAAGATAACATACCATAGAGAGGAAAATGGCACAGTGAAAAACAGAAGGAAAATGGATACAGTGCTGTGTTTAAGGAACAGGCAAATGGAAGGCATATTAGCTTTAAATTTCCTTAAAGATTTCTCCATATAGCAATATAAATTGCAGAAAAAATAGATCGACTACACTGCCTTCTGTACAACTGGAACTGGTGTAATAAATCCTGAAGAAAGTAAAAAATGGTATTTGATGCTTTTATGCTGCCATACAGTTGCCTCCTTGGGAGGAGAGAGGGTGTAACGGAAACGGGAAACAAAACTTCCTGTATGTTTTGACTATTGTTTATTGGTATTCAACCAAGGGTTCAACTAATAATTTCTCACTGAAATGAAAGTGATGGAGAACAAAACATATTGGTACTGAGAGAAATTCCAGTAAAAGAACGGAAGAGCAGATGTACTTCTCAGCACAGTCTTGGTTTTAGCACACTTTTTGTGTAAGCCTATTAATCTGTGCATAGCGATTGCTGCTACTCACCCTCCTTCAGCAATACCTTTGATCTACCCCTGACTGTGTATATTTCATGGTGGGTAGGGAGGATATTTCTCTTCTGCTCAACTTTCTACATCTTGTACAAATTTTAATGAATTGTCTGTTATACCAGAACTTGCCTGTTATGCCAGTTATACCTTGCTGTCTGTTACACCTACTTCAACAGCCAGTTAAGACACTCAGTGCTGTGATATCGACAGTTATGTTGAGCCTTTTTATGGAAAAGGCTGATGAGTATGGGATGATTATTGTAAAGTTGAGGCTGTTTACTTTGGTATGTGTTAGTAGGTACTGTAGTGCAAATACTTAAGACAATAATATTTATGTGCAGCAGACAATATATAATTTGAATTCTGTTAGTCTCCAATTATTTTAGAGACTTGTCAGCTGGTCTCTCATACCCCTCAGCTTAATTTTTGTATATCTTAAAGAGCTGCAATTAGATCAGAGAACTCCCCCCACAACTTTGTTTTTTTTTTCTTCTTTCAGTACAGTGATGAATAAACTACTGTTGTCTGAAAGTCTTTTAAAGCCAAATCAATTTCTCTTCTTAATATTAGATGAAGTAGCGTCACTCTTTGTGTTACTAGCTGCTACATCTGTGGCCAAACTTGTATTCTTACATTGCCTATTTATTTGCTAATGTACAGATCCTCTTGAAAATTTAGCACTCGAGACATCATGTGGATTTTGAATGCACCCGGGAAGATTTTGATTCCATAAATGAAATGTTGATGTGGTAACCTGAGATAGATATAATCCTGTTTCCACTTTTTAAATGGAATTTAAAGGGGAATCTGTTTTCAGTTTCTTCAAATCGCCTCACTTGCATTACAAAAGATAAGTACCACTTGGCATGACTGGACTCAAAAATAGATACTAAAATAATAACTTTATAATAATGATTGAGATTCTTAACACCTGCAGTGAGAGAAATGGGTGCTTTCCTGCAACACACTGAAACAGAAATGAAAGCTGCCTGCAAATGTCACTTGTAACATTGAAAACATGAGAGTAATTATCTTCAGTTCACTTATTACCTCATTTTTTAATAGCTTTACCTATTGACTCAAACCTAAACAGTCAAATTAGTTTACCTTCTTGAAAGTGTGTATTTGACTACTGTCTGATATGAGTGGAAGCAAGTATAAAAAGGAATAGAACTAGAAAGGAACGAGATGTGTATGTATATACGCATATATATGGATGTGTGTGTATATAAAAACAATACAGATAAATTATCTGAGTTCCTGTTGAGGGTTTGATCATTAGAACTATATTTAAGTAGAAACTTTTTAAAGAAAATGATCTTGAATGATATATCAGTCTCTCTCTGAAACATCTACTGTCCTTTTTTTTTTTTCCTACTGAACCACACATGGCTTCCACTTGCCTATAATTTATATGAGCAAAAAGGCATCAAACCTCAACATTTGAGAGCAAATCCAAACACCTTTTCAAAGATTAAAATTAAACATTTTGAAGACCCTATCTTTCTGATGTACAACAAATCATTCCAACTGACACTTGAGCGAATGAATATCTTTCTATACCATAAGGCCTTGAATAACTCTTTTGCATCCTAAAACATTAACACTGACCCATGTAATGGAACTGCTGCATATTGGCTGATGAATGCTGTGTGTTGACTCGCTTATAAAATGGTTTCTTTGGGAAAATATATCTGAATTTAACAACCTCAGGTAACATCTACTATGAAAAAGATTTCCAAAATAGTATGCGAGACTAAAATGTTGAATTTTTTTTAAAAAAAAAACCAAAACAAACCATACCAAACCAAAATCTATTTGTCTTATTCCCTTTACTGGTGTTTTCACCTTTTTTACATTTGTCCCTGCCTCCATCTTGCCTGACAGGCATTTCAAATATACTTGATTTAGGCCAGACCTGGACACTTTCAACTGATGCATTGAAGCAGAAATTAAAAAATAGGTAAACTGGGGTTTTGTGTGAAGAAGGTAGTACCAATGGACCATTCTCTTCATTTCATTGGCACAGATCTATGACTTAAGGGTTTGGGGGATGCTTCTTGGAAATGTCACATAAGATTCAGGGTACAGAAGGAATGGGGAGAAAGAGACAGAAATTGTGCAGTGGGTGAGAGAGAAGCAAAGAGAGGGGAGGTGAATGGAGAAGTACCTGAGAAGTTACTTTGGTTCTTCAAACATTGAATTTACTTCTTATTCTTCAAAAGCCTTGTTTATTTTGACATATTATAGTTATCTGACTAGACTTGGCAAGAGAAGTGGCTTTTCCTTTTTAAATGGCATTCCTTCATGATTCCAATTTACATCCAAACCATTTTGTAAGTGTTGCTTACCAGTTGTAGTATGTATTGCACTGGTTCTTGCATTGTGTGGTGTGAATTCATAAGAGGTTTCAAAGGTTGTGATAGACTGTCTAGCCTGCCCTATGTTCCTTGTGTGTAAATTTTGGTGATTGTAACTGTTCCACGGTTTTATAAAATATTAGTTTGATATTTTCTGTGCTGCATTATGATAGATTTTGCACAGTATTGAAGATTTAACAAACTGTTCTTAAAGTCCTCATAGAAAGGAATACATTTGAATTTGCATGCATTTATTTACTGCGTCCAGTTTGAAAGAACTCAACTAGCCACGTTGAAAAGACTGTGTTAAAACATGTAATAACTAAATTCTATGGGGAATTAATAAAACTTAGGACCTTGCAGTAGCACATCTTGATAGTGGGAGGAAACTGAGCCAATGAAAATGGCTCAAAAAAGAATATGCTAGGATAGCTCTTTGAATGCTGGGTCACAACAGGCTTTTTCCTGTACAGACCCCTAGAAGCATTTCTCAGCCAAAGCTGAACTTGTGTTTATTTAACTTTACTGTGGTATTTCTTCCTGCTTCTGAATTTATCAATAAAATCTGATTTTATTTAAGATAACCTGTGTATGTCTTGGATAAAACAAGCAAACAAAATACCCTCTACTTTTTCCTTTGGGGGAGTGAGGAGGATCAAGGCAGTTAATGGCCTTGTGGTTGGGCAGTTCCTGAGAGAAGTTTATGAGAGTCTCCCTGGACATGGCCACAGACTCCCAAGAGATATTATTAACAAAGAAGGTGGTAATGATAGAAATACTGAATGTGTTGGGTACAAAGAAAATACATGTCTGTAATGTGGCTTTAGTCTAAGTGAAACTTGGCTTTGCGATACGGAATGTTTTGGCTCATGTTGGGAGCAGGAAAGGTATCATCAAGATGCTGTGTTAGTTTCCACATAACAGCTTCACCTTTCCTAAAGGTTATGGTTTCTGCTTTTCCCTCAGTAAGAAACAGGTTTTATGTTAAGATCCTGAGTATTGAATGTTGAGAGCCAATTGAACACTATACTTTTTGTAAAGCTGCTAATATTTTGGTGTCGGGGCCAACTGGATTTTTACACGAAATACTTATCTTGAACCATGTGACTATAGGGCAGAATATGAAACGTTGGCTGTATAGCCCGCTAAGGCCCAGCAAGAGCCATGATTGCTTTAAACAGTACAGGTGGAATATCCACAAATTGTATTTCTTAGATTTCATGGGAAGAGATTATTATTATTTTTAGTCTTAAAGGAGTCAAGGCATTAGGACAGATCTGAATAATTGAATAGCCTGTAAAGTACAAGTTGGGATGAAATTTTCAGGGCAGTCACAGCTACAGAAAATTCTGACAACTTCTCCTGAGGAGATGTCCTGGTTGGGCTAGGCTGGGGTTAATTTTCCCCAGCAGTCGGGAGGGAGCTACAGCCAGGCTATTCCATCCCACGCTGACATCATGTCTGGGTGCCCGGGCAGTGCAGGAGCGGGCTTTAGTCCGGGTCTGTCCCTCGTGCTGTGTCCGTGCAGTACAGCTCTTGTTGGGTACATTGTCATCACTACTGTTGTTATTGTTGTTGTTCGGGTTGTTGTTGTTGTTACACTGTTGGATTAAACCTTCCTTATCTCATCCCCGGGGTTTGTATTTTACTCCCTGTCCTGTCCCCGTCCGAGGGTGGGGGAGAGGCAGTGGCAACGTGGTCTTGGGTCTCGGCAGGGTCTAAACCACCACAGGAGAAAAATAACCATTTGATTCCAGGCTTATGTTGCTTTAAGGGAGGTAAGTACTTCAGTTACCAGCCCATTTGTAACACTAATTTTGTGTTTTAAACTGGAAAAAGTGTCTTGGCTTTGGGGATCAGAAGTTCCCTGTGTCAAGAGTAATATCCACAACATCTGCATGCTGCCCATCCGTTAGTGGTAAGATGGGTAGCAGTGAGTAGTAAGACACGAGTAGCAGGTAATCTCTCTGCCCCAAAGACTTTCCTGTCTAATTGGATAAGGCTACGGGAGAGGAGGATGTAATGCACAGAGTTAACAGTATCTGAGAGAAGATGTTATATTGGTTAAGCGATTTATTTATTTTTTTTTAGTTTTGATTAGGAAATGGTAAGTGAACTGGTATGAAACACTCAAGGAAAGAAGGCTAGGTTAGGTACTGGGGAGAAAACCATGCAAGAGTGCTGTTGCAGAGTATAATTGAGGAAGGAGCAGTGAGAAAGAGATTTAAAATGGGTAGCTGAGGAGCACAGGGTCAAGGATGTCCTGCCAAAATCTGGTTACTCTATGCTCTCTACTTTGGCAGCTCTTGTAGCTGCTCCTTCTGTCTGGGGTTTCTGGCTTCTTGTCCCCCTGCAGTTTTTCTTCAGACAGTGTGGCTGAGGAAGAAGGGAAAAGCAATACCCAAGTTCTTGCACTTTTGAAACTATGTTCTTCGTATGTATGTTTTGATCCAGGCAGTCCAGTAAAGGGGAATTGTCCTTTTTGATACTTTTTTGGGTTTTTTGGTCTTCCTTTATTTGCTTTTTTTATGTTGCTTTGTGAATGACCTTCTACGAGAAACAAACTAAATGAATGGACCATAATGAAACAAGCAAGCTTCAAACTGCCATCAAAGTACATAACATAAAGTAGCTAAGACTAGACATTTTTGTAAATATTTTACAGTATTCCTAAATGTGCACGCTGACAGAAATATCTCAGATGTATTATGTTAATGTGCAGCTAAAGGATGAAAAATAGCTAAATTATTGAGTTACTTTTGATTTGACTGCTCAAGTGTATTGAGGTACAATATAGTCAGTCAACCTGTCTGTTAGCTTCAAGTTTCTTTTCCCTGTAGAACCTTTAAATATTCTGTCAGTTCTGTTTTCTTTTTTTGATTTTTATGAATTCTTTCTTGGAAGTTGTGCCTTAGCACAAGTAATCTTCTGTGGTACTGTGTTGACTTTATACAATTTTGTACTGTGCAAGAGTTTTGAAATAAATGATAATCTACTATGTTTTCCAATGCATGTGTTTTCCCATGTAAATGGAGATTATGTATATATCCTGCCCACTAAAGTAATAATTAATATGATAGTTGAATTCAGACCAGTTGCTTAACAAAGATATAACCTTATCTTTTGATGGTCACTTTGAGCTTCAGTGTGAGAGAGCGTGATTTAAGATCAAATGGCCACAGAACCAAATCTAGGTATGAGTTACTGCAGATACTTCTACCTATGAAAGGATATCTGTCTCTTAATTACAAGTTCTGTTGATTAAAATATTATGTTCTATGTTTGGTATTAGTTCACACGTTGTTTATGATAGCATGTCTAATAGTTACTAATACAGATCATCAGCCATGATGTTTTTACATGGCAGATTTTTATATGACAAAATACAGAGGGGAAAAAACAGAAATACAATTGTGGTCGGATGATTTAGTTTACTAAAAGTGGACTAGGGCGCACAAAATTTGCTGAAAATCAAGAAGTTAGTCAAGTGAAGCACGCTATAAGTTTTGTCTTATCAATATTTGTGTATTGGAAACAGCAAAATAACAGTACCATAGAATTCCTGTGAAAATGTATGTTATTACTACAGATTCATGAGGTATTATAGTCTGCCAAAGTAGTGCTTACTTAAGGAAAAGTAAAAATATTACAGACTGCTTTCAGGTTTGTCACAGAAACAAGAGGGTCAAAATACTGCAGAAAACAACGCAAATTGGAAGCATGTTTGAGATGGTTCTTCTCTAAGATAAGGTATGAGAAAGTGGAAGGAATAGACTCAGTAAAACCAGTGACCATGAAAACATACTGTACATCATGGTATATTACACTGCTGTATATGTGGAATTTCTAGTGGCAAGTGAAATCTTTATTGGTATTTTTGGGCTGTAAAGATGAGTAAATGAGAAAAAGGTAGAATAGCAAATTGTCTTAATGAGATGCAGACTTACTGGGGCTATGAAGAAGCCACTTCTGCTAATTATTGTCATGTAAGCATAGAACTGCTTGAGCAGAGACTGTGTAAAGAAGGAAGTGTACTGCTTATCATGCCTTATCACACATCAGAGCTTTTGCCCTCGGATGTTTCCTGTAATAAACCTTTGAAAAGTGTTATGAAGAAACCCTGGAATAAGTGGGTGATGGACAGATAATCAGGTGTTTACCCTGCGAGGAGTTTAAAAGGCCTTTACTATGTAGGCTTGTTAGTTCAATTATGTTAGTTGATTGAACCTTTTGAAATGGGTCATAAGAGAAACAAAATGTAGCATTAGCAAGGCACTTGCACTGTACAAGACAATACAGAGCTACAATTCTGAAAAGAGAGAGGGAGACTTCTGTGGTTTCAGTGGTTATGAAAATCCAGATGACGTGCATTTAGTGATGAACTATGAAAAACAGACTACTGATTAAAGGTAAGAAAACAATAAAGCTTGTCTTTACTGCCTTAAAGTCATATAAAGAATGTACAAGGATTTACTGGAAGTAATCGTTACAATTCAAACTGAATAATTGTTTTTTACTCTGTCTTATGAGGGTTTGATGGAGAAGTGCGTTTTCTGCATAGAAAACATGGTAGCTGTTAGTTTTAGGATTGCTTTAATTGTACTTTCATCAGAGTTGCAATAACGGTTACAGCCCTGCTTCTTGGATTCTTCCTTTTCGGTTGTTAATATGACAACCCTTATGCTTCCTGTTCTGAGGCACTGCCTGAATTTGTGCCAGTGCAGCTGTAATTTTACCCAATTTTCATCCTTTTCCTTTTTTGTTTAATGTTAACACCTACATAAACATAATTTAGTCATCAATTATGTTTTTTATTATATTGTTTTATAGTGGCAAATTTACCATGTCTCAAAAGTTAATGAAGGCTAGATCTAGAGTTTGATGTTTCTGAGCAAGGTGAGGAACAGTAGCAATGTTTTCCTGTACCCTGATGTACATGTGGGAGGCCAGCTTAGTAGCTGTAACTCACTTCCTTGTTGCTGAGGCTCTCAGTGATGTTATATCAGTATTGATGTTGCTTTTGGGTACCTGTCATATGAACATTGCTTTAAAATGCTTTTCAAATAAAAAATTGAAGTGTCTGTCCTGGTAATTGCAGCTGGATGAAGAATGATTGTTGATTCTAATCAGATAGTTTATGGATATTGTTTAGTTTTTTAATTCACAAACATTTTTACTTGTAGGCTTATTTTAATCTGATGTTTAATATTGTTGGACATAGTAATGTAGAACAGACTGGTAATTGCAAAAGTGGCTTTATTATGATTTCTTTTGACTCATGATGGTGGTTGTTGTTGTTATTTAGGAAACCTGAATTGACTGACTCTGCCTCTCTGCTAGAGACCTTCAAGTTTCTTGAAAATGCAGCTGCAGACTTCAGCGATGAAGAAGATGAAGAAGATATTGAAGGACGAGAGAAAACAATCATTGATACCGCAACAGTGAGTGGAAAAAATAATTGAAAAAGTTACGAAGAACAGAAAAAGTGAGATTAATGAGATGCCTATATGCAAAGTATGTGACTGTGTATGTACACGTGCAAAAATCATTAGTGCATCTTTATGATGGTCTGTCCAAGCATGTGTGCGTAAGAGGAATTATTTCTGCATTTCTGAGTTTGTGCATACAAGTTAAGCTTTGCCATCTTTATCACTTCAAGTTTGCAGTGACAGATTAAAATTTTTTAAATTATCTTTCCACTATTCCATTCTGCCTAGATTTTAGACATATATTGTATACAGTTTTTAAGGTAGCAGATGTCCTTTTTTTCCAATTTTCAACTTAGTTTTAAGGTATTGCTTGTAAAGTTGCATGTCAAAATGCATTGTTTCTTGAATTTTTATATAAATTTATTAATATTTAAAATGACTTGTAGATATTGATGCTTGTAGGGTACAGAACTGAAATACCACATTTCTCATTTAAATAGCTTGTGGAAGGAAGAAAAAAGTGTAACTGGAAAAACTCTAAAATGTGGTTAATAAACTTTTTTGTTTGTTTATTCAGTCCAATACCTGAAACTCCCTTATGATCTATACTTTGCTATATGATTTGGTCATATGATCACATAAAATAGATTCATACAAATCAGTACTCATTTTTATCCTCTTCTTTTCAAAATTAATATTTATTCATTGAGTTATGTTTCCTAATAGTTGAAGCAGATAAGAGTTATAGTGGATGTGATTGTTTCTATGATCAGTTTTAAGAATGAACACTTAAAAAACCATCAGTTTTAAAGAGGATCTTTGTGAACTTGTTCCTGTTGCTCATGGGCCGTGAACTAATGTCTCTTCTGTGAAATCATCTGTAATACAGTATGTTCAGTAAGTGTGCTGAAGGAATGAAGTTTGAAGTTTAGAATTGCTTCAGGTTTTGAAATTAGTTCACTATATTTAGAGGAAACAGTCATCCTGATGAACTATGGGATGTTGGCTTATGTACTGAGGTCTTTTCACACTGACCCTTAGCAAGGTTCCAAGTCAAAATATTGTGATGAATGTAATTTTACTTTTCTGTATAAATAAAATTTATGATACAGGTTTCATGTATCATGGCATCAGCTCACCTATTACTGAAGTAACTGTAAAGCATCTAGTCCATTTTGATTACTGAGGAAAAGTAAATTTATTGCTGAAAGCATATAGTAGGGTCCTTTATTAAAACGTTCTTAAAACACTAAAACATTTTCTTTTACAAAACTTTTGTAATTTTTTTTTTTTTTTTACCAATTTTGCTTTTGAATTTGAAAGGGAAATGCAGTTTAGACATGGAAGTACTGTGTTTAAATAACAGTAATATCTGAGGAAGTATTTAGGATGGAATGATTTTTGCCAAATCTAAGCAAATTAGCTCTTCTCAGTTGTGTTTGTTTTTTTTTTTCATAGGCTTGTCTTTTGGTCTACATGTAGAGTGATTTGTGAGGTGAGAGTTAAAAAGGCTGTTTTCAGAGAAGCAGAGTGAGTTTGGTTTTGCTGAAGCCCTTTCTACAGCATTCTGGGGTTTTTGTTTGTAGGTTTTGTGTGAGGTTTTTTTTAAATCTGTATTAGGAGAAAGTTTGTATTTTTCTGGTATTTAACAAAATAGTGGTCTAGGTCACTGTAGATTCATTATCAAGAGATTGATTGTTAGTGGTCACAGGAAGATAAATTTACAGACAAATTTTGTTTTGACTTATAAGTTTTAGCAAAGTCTGTATGCTTATTCTGGATTTGCTTATTAATATATACTTTTCTGCTTCTTCAGCTTCCTCTTAGGATTTTGCATAGAAGACAAGGCAGTACTGCTCAGTATAAATATATGTGTGTAACTTAATTCAGCTTTTTTCTCTCCTTCCTGGCCTTTCAGATTGTAAGGAAAAGAGTGCTGTCTGACAGCTGTGAAGACAGAGATACAGAAGAAGCTTTGAAAGAGTTTGACTTTTTGGTTACCTCAGATGAAGGTGATGGGGAATCAAGAAGTTCAGGAGATGGAACAGACTGGGGTAAGGAAATTTAATGGATCATACCAGGAGAAAAAAAACTGTGCTAAGAACATACTGTGAGTGGTTGATTGATTGAGACCTCTGTCATGATCACAGCACCTTTTGAGTATTCCTACAGTAAATAATTGGCAGACTGAAGTCCTCTTGACATAATATTCTCATTTTTCTGTGTGCTGCTTTAATGTAAGGATTCTTCAAGTTTTATGCTTCTGGTCATTGTCTTTTTCCTTTGATAATAAGACAGATAGAATTTGAATTTGATGAGTGAAATTTCAATCTTGTTTTTCTACTGACCCATGCTAATGAAGGGCTCTGATGAAGCTGTATTTTACAATTCTGATATGAAAGTTATTTGATAATAACTTTCATAAAGACTGAATTAGTTGTAGTCTTATTGTGTGTTAGCAATTTGGCCAACATGAACTATTCAGTTGCTCAAATTCTCTTTTATAATTTAATCAGAAGAATATATCTTTAAGCCCCGTAGTCTTAGAGAGACATTTCACAAACTGTTCTCTGTCCTTTGAGGTTCATGTCCTGCAACCCAGAATGCCAGCGTCCACCTTACCTTGACAGAATTATGCAGCATAAACCCACTGCACAGGGAAGGAAAGAAGGAAGAGGACTGGTTAAATATCTTGATGGGGAGTTTTTTCTTCCTTAAGCTGCTCTGGAAAGTCTTACACATAAGTGGACACAGAGGGAGCTATGGAAGATGAATGGGATATAATTGAGCTTTATAATGTAACTGAAACCTTGACAGACAATTAAGCCATGGAAGCTGTGGCTCTCACATGAGCTAACAGCTCCGAGATGCTGTATTTCACTGAAGCCATGTCCAGCTCCTGGTTGGACTCCAAATTATTGTTCAGTGTGGTGTAGTTTCTCTGCCTAAGAGACTGTGTCTCAATATTGTTAGATACATAAGTCAGTATTTGGTTCACCAAACGAAATTAGGAATGTTACTTTTTTTTACGAAAAAAAAAATGTATTCGGTTATTCTGATACTTCTCTTTAATATTAAAATTTTATCCATTTATGCTTGATACGTGTAGCTATTGCTTGTGTCACCGAGAGGTTAGTATGCTGACAGAAGCTTTTTTTCTTCTCAAATTCACACTTCTGGTTTATTTTTACTTTCATTGATGACAGTTGAGTAAAAATGAGCAAAAGTCTAACATTTAAAATAAATTGTCATGGAAAGTAGTAGTTTCATTTCTAGAAATATTACGGGGTTTTTTGAGTTACAGACATTCGTATTTTTCAATTACTTGTTTCACAACCTGTGTCTTTAATCGTAACTGTATATAAGAATAAGCTCCTTCAAGAAACTGCCATTATGAATCACTTACGTTAATTTGATTTAAGTGAAACTGTTAAAAGTAGCATAGAAGAATGATGTTGTATAGTGGGGATAGAAGCAAACAGAGGAAGTCCTTGCTTCATTTTGGATCACAAGCATTACTGATCAGTTACAGTAATCTGTGGAACCCATTTGGCTTGAAAGGTCTTCAGAAGTGTTGAGCTAACTTGTAAACTATAGAACACTTGCACAGTAGTAGTTCAGGATCCACTTGAGAAGTTGAACAGAACCTGTGGGGCTTGCAGGAAGATCCTGGGGACAATCTGTAGAAAACTAATGTGTTAAGCGCTTTCCTGGCCAACAGTACAATCTAATATAAATCCATTTAAATTTTTGTTGAAGGAGAGCAAAAAATCTTGTCTAGCCAGGGAGGAAAAGCGTGATTAAAACTTGTAACCTGGTCCTAGAAAGGGTACATACTTGTTTCTCTCAAGCATGATTTTCTCGTGCCTTTTTTTTTTTTGAGTTCTTCACACAATTTTTGATCATAAGGGGTACTTAACTGGGTATATGTATTAAGAGGATGTGACTTAGCTTGCAGACCATCTTTTTTAGAGTCTCTCTTCGGTTTAGTATATACCTTCCTGTTTTCATAGCTGCTGCAAAAAGACTACTGCCTCAAGGCCTTGGCTCTTGAATTAATCTATCATGAGTATAGGATTGTGACTGAAGGGTTCAAAGGAGTGAGAGATCATCTAGTCCAACCTCCTGCTCAGGTTCATTTGCAGCAGGTTGTTCTGGCTGCCTTCTGATCGAGTTTTGGATATCTTCCAAGGAAGGGGTTCCCAAAAACTCTTGGGCAGTATTCTGGTATTTGGCTGTTCTCAAGTTCTCTACCCCTGCCCATTAGGTAGTTGTAGGCAGCACTAAGATGCCACTTATGCCATTGATGAGCGCTCACAGTAGTCTCAGCCCCTCCTTGCAGCTTATCTGCTCCAGCTGTCTTAACTATCTTAGTGGCTTCCCTGGACTTGCTTATGCTATGTGAATACTAGGTACTCAGCATTAAACTTACAAGGTTTCCCCATTAAAAGAAATATTATACTGGATGCAGTACTCGAAGTGTGGTCTCACAAGTGCCAAGCAGAGGGGAATAATCACTTCCCTCACTCTACTGGTGATGTTCTTGTTAATACAGCCCAGAATACGGTTGATTGCCTTTGCAAGAGTATGCTGCTGACTCCTGTTCAATTTGATGTTGATAAAGGATCCCTAGGTCTTTTTCAGCATAGTTAATTTCTGACAAGTCTCTCCCCATAATAAACCTATGTCTGGTTTTGTATTTTCTGTCCAGTCATAGTGACTCCTTCAGATTGTGATTGATAGTATTGTGCTTCCTCTACAGACATTTAATACCCTTTCTGCATATTAGTCTGAGGATAAGTTTATTATTGTTTGTATTTTTAAAGGTCTAGAATAGTTTATTGATGTACAAAGCAAACTTGGTCTGAAAGGGATTAATTTTTAAATAATAAGGTTGAGATTTTAATGAGAAAAACAAAGCAAAACCATAATGCATTTCAAAAATATTTTTAGCTGTAATGGTCAAGAAAATAAATATATATATGAGGAAAAGCTGTATTACCTCCCTCCTCTTGCAAATTATTTTTCTAAGCTACTTGAGTACAGTCATTCCATATATGGAAAAAATGACTTGGAGATTTGAACTCATGTAACACGTTTTGTTCAAAATCTCCGAATGCCCTACTATTGGAAGAATACTTCTCTGTATCATGTCACAGGGGAAGCAATGAGAGAGATGTTGTTTTTTTTTTAAAAAAAAAAAAAGAAAAAAGTAGGGATTTTTCTTTTCATTAGGCATTTTGAAATGTTTCGTATATTTTTTTCCGAGACTAATAATTTAGGTCTTCCCCTTTTTGTGAAATTGCATGGCTTAATGCTTTAAGATTTTGTTCAAACTTTGGCGACATGTATGCTATGTTCCAAAATGATTTAGATGTGCTGCTGATGTATGTAAGTTTCAACATAGCACAAAGACAATGAAATGAGAATTTGAAGTGCAGTGAAGCAGCATCTGAATTGTAAAGTTATGTTGACCAGAAACATGGCTGCTGCTTCTAGATATAATAATTCTTTATCTGGAGGAAAGCAAAAGCTGAAAAATATGTCCTGATTTATTATAAAGTAAATGTTGCTTACATTTATGAACAGCTATATGCTTGGTTATAGAAAATAGACATGTGAAACTTCATCTCAGTTTTTTGTTAAGAAAATTCTGAGCAATAGAAGTGGAATGTAAGTAGCAGTTTTACAGCTTTCACAAGCTTGGTGCTATTTCTGTCTGTTTAAAATAAAAGACAAATGCCGTTGCCAGCAGCTGTTACCTCCTTCAGTGGAGATCACTTGGTGACATTATTGAAAAAGGATGTTTCATTTGTTTCACTTTGTTTAGAAAAGGAAGACCAGTGTCTCATGCCTGAAGCCTGGAATGTCGACCAGGGAGTAATAACCAAACTCAAGGAACAATACAAAAAGGAGCGCAAGGGGAAAAAGGGGGTGAAGAGTAAGTGGAAAACATTGCACCTTAAAAATCATCAATCCCACATCTTTCACACCCTTAATTCTATCTCTCTTTCAATGTTTTCCTAAAATTACTTACTCTTTTACTTTGCTGCTCCTGACTGCTTTCCTGTTCACCAGTTCTCAGGGGTTGAAATTAATGATAGTTCATCAAGTTACTTGATAAATAGTTGGATTAGATATAACTTCTTCCAACCAGGTATTGGATTAATTAAAAATTCTTGCTTTGAGCATGGATTAGACTTTTGTTATTCAGAAGCTGAAATTGTAAAAGGCACTGGTTTAATAGTTCACACTTTAATATGGAAGACTTCAGAACCCTTTCTTAGCTGGAAACATGCCAGTTTCACAGGAAGAGTTAAAAGTCTGGTATGTAAATAAATCAATAAAAAAACCCCAAACAAACAACAAACCAGAAACTGTCTTGAGTATCCTATTAGATGACAGAGGGAGAAAGCAGGTTAATTTCTACCCCTGTTTATACTTAACATTCACAACATGAAAGTCATGCTGTCATCATAATTTGTTATGCAGGGCTCGAAATAGGAAGCAACTCTGACGATCAGTTTATTTGTAAATCATAGGATTTATTTATTGGCTTTCATACCTGTGGTACTAGCCTTTAAAAATGTTGGGTATTGCTATCCAAGCAAAAAACTGTGATCAGTATCTGAAATACAGTTTCTAGCCCTGCATTATATTTTTTGTTACGTTTCTTGAAATACAGATCTGTTTTGTAAAATCAATGTTTTTTGATAAGTAAGCCTTAAAACTTTTTGAACTCAGATGAAGTGTTTAAAATGAAATGCTGTATTCACAGCTGTACTTCAAACATCTAGCCATATTGAGAATTCATGTGTGAATGATGTAAATTAATAATATTGCATGCATCCCAGTAAGAAATTTGAGGGGTATTTCTCCCTTTGTGGGAAGATGCTTATGAATACCAAGGAAATTCTCACTCCCAAAGAGACCTGCAAAAGGTGTCAGATCCTTGCATTGTTGAGGCTGACTTGTTTCGTTACTTTTTGTATTGATACTGTGGTAAGCTGCTGCTCAGCATTTGGTTAGGTTGCTGAAATTATGCTATCAAATACACAAACTAAACCTCACTTTTTGGTGGGTTTTTTTGTATGAAAAAGGCAAATAATTACATACTTTAAATTTCTCAAGTGGCATTTTTGTCATCTTTGGAATCATTTAAGTTATTGGAAATTAATTGCAAGTCTGCAAGAAACTGAGCTGACTAACTAAAGTGTTCAAGTCTCACAAAATTGATTATAAATTCATTTACAGTTAAGTTAGAGAGGGCATACCAATATGTGACTTCAGTGAAATGATTTTTGTAACTTGTCTGTTATTTTTAAAATACACAGACATGCTATGTAGTTCAGAGTAAATAGTTGTAGGGTTAACTTAGCAGAAATTATTTAATCAAACTGTTGAAATTATATTCTTGAACAGTGGTTGTTTTTTATTTTTGATAATAAAACCATATTTAATTGTTAATATAGACATAGGTTTTAATGGAATATGTTTTATATGTTTATGAGAAAAATTCCCGATGTAAGGCAGCACTTGGACATCCAGTGCTCCTTTGTGAAGATAACTACTGCGCAGTACATTTACTGTACCTTTTGAATTGATTTGATTGGCTTGATCTTGGCAGACCAAACGGTTTACTGCAGTACGGAAATTAAGCATCTTTCCATGGGCAAACCATTATTGGAAGGGCATCAGTGCAAAACAATCAGGAAGAATCACAGCCTGTTTTCAGCTATTCATGATATTGCACGTAGTGAAGAAGAATGTGAGGAAAGAAGTCAGGGGAAAAAGAAGAGAGTAAATATCTTGACATTAAATTGTACAAAGTTTGTTTCTATGACTTTAATCTCATCATAAGTGGTGCTTAGACACCGAACTGCTAAGTAAAATACTGTTTTTATAAATCAGATATAGTGAAACAATCTTGCAAAATCCTACTTACTGTTTTCCTGAATCAAGTAATATTTTTGTGACAGACAAGTTAAATATAATTTAGTTTATTATCTGTCCTTATGGTTAGGGTGGACAAAGTAGAGTTTGCGACTGCATTAGTAAACTTATGATTTTGCAAGGCTGTAGTAAACACTCCTGTGAAGTAATGAGAGAATAGAATCATAGAATGGTTTTATGAGAGAATTACATATATTAGAGTACACTTCTATGTTAAAGCTGCTTAAAAAATAGCTGTATTATTTACTGGTCTAGGAAAAAACATAATGGACTATGGGTAAGACATTTTCCCATTCTTAATTAAACTTACAACAGGAAAAACTACCGAAGATATGTTTCAGCCTCAATCCTATATAAAACAGTCAAAACAGGGATGTGGGAAAATGATGGAGCAAAGCACAGGTAAGTGTCAAGAAGGGCATGGGTCTTCACCATATGTAGCTTCAGGAAGTAGGCCAGTGAATCCAGTTTCATTTATATTTGAATATAAATTTTTGGATCATATAGTTCACAATACTACACTATTGCACAAATACATTTAAAATAATCATGTTGTCATAAGAATATGCTGCACAAAGTACCTGATGCACAAATTTAAAATATTCACAAATGTCAGCTATTGTTTTGGAAAAGTAAATATTCTAATAACCAGTGTGACTCAGTTGGAGGCATTCTTCAGCATCCCATGCAAGTAGCAGTATGAGTTTATAAATGTGGGGAAAATTGTGCATTCACAATTCTCAGTTGCTTCTATTTCTTTTCAAGAAATTCATTTCATGCTGAATGATTAGTTACTGCTGAAAATAGGTGCTCATTAGTTTTTTCTGTGTTAACATTATAATACAAGGTAGGATCCATTGTTGCATGTGCTGCTGTAGTAGATCTAAGTAGTGCTGTCATGAACTATGCATAAACCATTTAATTTTTTGTTTTGTTTTGTTTTTTTCTGGTTAGGGCCCAACAGGTCAAAGCTGCAAGATATGCTTGCAAACTTGAGAGATGTTGATGATCTCCCTTCATTACAGCCATCAGTTGCACCACCTTCTAGGCCCAGTAGCTCAAGGCTCATTGAACATGAAATAAATAGGACTGATGAAGGTAAGTATTAAAAATATGCATACACCTCTGTAAAGGGTAGATGTTTATAGTTACGTCTGCTTAAAGATTATCCTCTAAGACTTTCCAAGCTCTCACTTTACAAATAGTGATTCAGTATTATGAGTTTTGTCTTAAGTGTGATAAATTGTATTCCCATTCCTCTCCTCTGGTCACTGTTAGTAACACCAAGATACCTACCTAGGTAAAGCCTTGGCTGAACGCTTTTGGCACTTGGTAGTTTTGTAATACGAGGGTCTTATGTCACTTGCTTTTGTTTGTGCTCAGGCCTGGCAGCCAAATGTGGAACATAAACTCTTAGGACATAACAGCATCTGTTTTCCTCCCGGTGAACATAATTTTAAATTTATGTATGCATACACACATACACACACAGAGATCTGTATGTGTTCTTTTTTAAAGTGCAAAGATAGAGGCTCTGCAGGTAAATGCAAGTGGCTAGGTGTAGCTTTTCAATGTATGTGGCAATTGTGTAGTGAATCATACAGAACAAATTACAGATTGCCAGTGTATTAATTTCCATAATGTGTTCCAAAAATTTAAAAAAAAATTCATAGCAGCTAGTCCAAGTATAGAAAACCACGCATCTTTGCAATGAGGCATGTGCTTACCTTCATATTATGTCTGAAAATTGCTAAATCATCTATTTGATTCAACATTTGAATTGCTATAATAATCAGCATAATAAAATAAATATATGAGGGTATATTAATTTGTAGAAGATCATATCATGTGCTCTTTATTTAAATGGTAAATATGTCTTTTGACAAATGAGCAAAACACGGGTTTCACTTAGCAGTCTTTCAGTGAGTGTGAAAAAGTAGGTCAGCCAAGTTATAATTAAGATGCATAAAAAGCCCTGGCATGTGGCATAGTTACCAAAGATCTCAGTAGTTCTGTTTCCTACATGCTCAGTGATTTTCTTTATGAATGAAGGGAGTAACTTAGCAACACTTTGAGAAGTGGAGGAATTTTTTGGTGCATGTTTCCTTTCCAACTTTTCTCACGTGTACTGAGAACCATATTAGCAGAGCTCTATTTTCATGTCCTTTCAAGAATGTTTTTTAATTCAGAGACTGAGATGGACTCTCAGAAAAACAGAAGAGGACAGCTGAGTTCCGAGTTCAGTTTGAGTTCAGTATTACAAACTATTAGCTGTGTATTCCTTTATAAATCTGAGACTCTATGCTATTTTTGGCATACAGTTTTTTGATCCCAGTAACTTTTCAAATTTGATGTCCTGTATGTATTGGGTGCTGAGTGGAATATTACATAAGTTCAAACAAGAATGGTAGTTCAGACTTTGGAGTGAAGAAGATGAGATGTTTGTGATTAAAAGGTAGTAAGAAGGAGACCTAATCAAACAGCAGAGCTTGAAGAGCTCTTACTTGGTTGTAAAAAGTAATAGAAAGCAAACAGGACACTCGATAGAGGTATGAGTGTGGAACAGAAAGACCACAGAAAGATAAGTTTACTTTATGCAGGGTGGACTGAAGGGGAATTGAATAGCATCTGAAACTGATGCCTTCAGGACAAGAGGGAAGCAGCCTGAACAGGTTAGGGTATTCATTGTAAACCATAGTTTGCTTGGTTTTAACTTAACATTGGTGCTTTTAGTCTAAATAAGATGCTGAGAATGGGATGATGTTTCCTTGTCTCTCTCCCTGGTAGCAACAGTATTTGCCAAGGCTTGTATTTACAATTGAGTTAAAAGGAGGAAAAAAATGTAATTTACTGAAAAAAACCCTTGTAATTTGAGACAAAAGGTGTATAAAATTGCATGAAGTCTCTTGTGTCCAGAAGATAGCATGTTTTCCCCTGTTAAGTCCGCCTTTTGTGATGTATAGACTTGGAGAGGTATTGTAAAAGGAAGTTGGTAAAGGCATAGCATCTTTCAGGTTGGACTAGAAAGAAGAAGTGAACTTCTTTCACGTCCACTTGATGCCTTATGTAGTATAAGTGTGTGAACTGTAATTCTCTTAGCCTTTGATCCTCCCATTTCTAGTGAATCTGCCTATGGGTGCGTTTATGTTACAGAGACTGGAGCTCCTGTAGGCATACTGTAGCAGCTGTAAACTAATACATTTGGATACTGCTAGTAAAAACCCGGAATTCAGTGCTAACTAACCTGTTTGGTTAGTAACCGAATTTTACAAGGAGCAGTGAATTGTCAGCTTCCAGTCATATTGCTAGGTTGGAGTGCATGTAAACAGCTTAATTCTAGACAGGCTTTTGGATGTGTGTGGATACGGTCTTAGGAAGGAAGAGTCCAGCTGCTCCCACCAGCTGTTCTTCTCTATGTTCGTGCTACTTCTCCAGAGCCTATTTGCATATTTCTATAGCAGAGCTGGGGAAGGGCCTGAGCTTTTGTGTGTTACTTTGGGTGAATGGTAGTGTACTCTTCTCTCCTGTGGCTAATTATACTTACTATCTTGAGTTGTGCACACCTCAAGTCTTAGTCTTATGTTCAGAGGATGCTGTTTATTGGTAAGTACAGTGATTATCTTTAGAATGGCTATTTTTTAATGCATATTTTTATATCTTTTTGACCTCAGCTACTCAAGAGATGTATAGTATTTTTGAAGTGGAAAATACGCTTTTATTAATCAGCATTGTATATGCATATGTATGTGCTGCCTATGTGTCAAGATTGTTTTGTTTTGTTTTCTTGCAGTGGAAGCTTTAACATTCCCTCCTTCTTCAGGGAAATCTTTCATTATGGGAACAGATGAAGCCCTTGAAAGTGAGCTGGGTCTTGGTGAACTGGCAGGCCTTACAGTAGCCAATGAGGCAGATTCACTGACTTATGATGTAAGTGGCTATTATTAGTAACTTAAGGCCCTGCTGTCTACTTGCTGAAGGCAGATACAAGTTACATGTGTGTGGACTCAGCAGAAAATGTTTTCTTGTTAAAATTATACTGCCAGAAAATGTCACAAGTTTTTACTTGATATAGCTGTTCTGCCCATACACAGCAGCCTTCAAGCTCTCTGCAAGCCTCTCTCCTCTCATTTGCTTGCCATGTCATTCAAATAGTTGAAAGTAAATGTAATTAATGGTCATGATACAGCTAGGAACTTGTAACCCCATTGATGCTGGGCAAAATTAGGAGTAGCATAACCAGCAGATTGAGGGAAGTTAATGTCCCCTCTATATGGGGCTGGTGAGGCCATACCTGTATGCAGTTTTGGACCCCTCCACTTCAAGAGGGTTGTAAAGGAAAGTCCAGCAGCATGTGATTGATGGGAGGAATGTTAAGGGAGCTAGTCTTGTTCAGCCCTTAGCTAAGGGGTGCTCAAATAGTAGCCTAGAGGTGTTGGAAGGGTGCTTACAAGGATGACAGGGCCAAACTTCTCCCTAGTGCCAGGTGTTAAAACAAGAGGAAACAGAAGCAAATTATGTCTTGGGAGGTTCAGGTTGGACATTAGGGGAAAGTGTTACATAGCAGGTGGTACTGAAGTAAGTTGCCCAGAGAAACTGTGGAATCCCTCTCCTGGGAGATGTTCAAGACTTAGCTGGGGGAGAGCTGTGGCTTATGTTATCCAATGTGGGCAATAACCTCATTTCAGATGGGAAGCTGGACCAGAGACCTTTTAGGAGGCTTTTGTGGTCAGCACTTCTGTGGCTGTGTGTAGCCTACAGCTTCTTTCTCTTTCACTTTTTATGAAAAATCTTTCTTAAAATTGCTTCGTTGCAGTCATACACAATTTTTGTCTGTATCTCTGATTTCTTGGGAAAAAATACTTCAGATATTACTTTAATCATCTCCTCCTTTGTGATCTGTCAACTTCAGATTAATCTTGCTATTGCATTGCCCAGGTCTGTCAAGGTTGAAAGATTTCAGAGATTATTTTTTAGTGTTGCATGCTGGGGAGGAATCTTACCCTTCAGTAAATCTGGCTCTAATTAGTCACCATCTAGGATTTTACTGTCACAAATAAAATCTGAGGCTTCAGAAATAACCTGCAGATACTTACTTTGAAGTTCTACCCTTGTATGTACTTGTAAAGCAATAAATTACATAGTTAAAAAAAGTTTACATGCATTTTGAGTGGCACTGCGGAGATGTTTATGAGCATGTGATGTTGTGTGAATCATCAGGATTGCAACGATATACACCATTGCTGCTAAAATTCAGTATTTTAGCGTTATCTCCTAATTTGGGCTCAGCTCTTAATGTTTTTGCTAATCTTCCCTAACTTTGTCTCCAAAAAGGGAGGACAGATGGTGTACAAATTTCATTTCTTTAGTTACACCTAAAACTTAAATGCTGAATTTTTAAATTCAGAGGACATTACAAACCTAAACCATCTGTACAAGTTCTTAATGCTTTCAGTGCCTGACTTCATTGTTCAAGTGTCCATATGAAGTATTGTGTTTTTCCATGTCTCCATATCCTGATCTAAGCTTTCATTTATGGAATCTAGTTATTTCTTTATCCATCCCTGTCCTGTTCTGTGTGGTTGAGAGTATTAACTTCTGTTTGTTCACTTGTTAAATGCCTTTATGAAGTTCTGTAATCAGGAATTTATAGTCATGCTAACCTCAACTCTTACCTTTTTCTAGTGCTGATAATTAAAAAAAAAAAGTTTATGAAGCTCCTCACTCTTGTCGCTGTTTATTGAAGCAAAGTGAAAGGCTAGTTTTTCTTTTCCATTTCAAATTTCACTGAAAGTTTACCTTACAAATAATATAATCTGTTTTTATTTTGGACTCCTTCATGCCAGCTGCCAAATGTAAATCAGGTAGGATTAGTGGAAATTTAGTGTATCTTTTTTAAGTATCAATTTTGAATCGTATGGAGAATGAAGTTGACAGATTCATGTGACTCGATCTTTAAATGTATTTGCTCTCAAGAGTTGCAGACACTTTCCTGTTTTCAGTCACTTTCTTCCCACTGACATTTTTACTGGATTATTTTCTTCTAAAACGTGGCAGCATTAGCCTACCTCATTTAATGGGTTAAGTTTTTTACATGTTGCTTTGGCTGTCTGGCCAAATGGTTTTCACTTGGTAATGGAGATTATGAATTCATTACCTGAACGGAAAATTTTCTTTTTGTGGGTAAGTTTTTAGAATATCTAACAAAATGAAATTTCCTAGATTGCTAGCCAATACTCTCTTAAGTCTATCTCTTCTTTTTCCTTTCTTTACACATTGTTGTCTGAACAAGTGTTCTCTTTGATTGGTTCTGCTTTTTTTCATAGTCTTCTGGGTAGATTAAGAAGCTTCATAAAATTATGACTGAGTACCATACATAAGAGTACATGAACTACAAAATCATGACATTTAATATTGTGTACTGACATGGAGGTTTTGGACTTTGCAGTAGGCTCTTGCTTCATTTCCAGCAACTTTGAATAAGAGAAATGTCCATAATCCTACTTGCGTATCATTGCTATTTCTGGAATTTTCAAATTGTCTGTGTAAACATAAATATTACTATTGGTGGCAAATCCAGATCAGGTGACAATTTTGGGGTTGAGCATCCTCTCCCCACCCCCCAACTGCTTCTCAAGTCTAAGATTACCTCGCTGTTGTATTTTAGTGGAGAGAGAGAGAGAGAAAAGGAGGCTGGCTGCCCTGTTAGTAAACCAGACTGTTAGTAACCCAAATCTGATTCTACCTCAGCTGCTGGTCTAGTGGCTGGGACTGCCTTCCATCTACATCCCAATTTGCAAGCTAATCATCTTAGACTCCTTTGGAAGAATATATTTGAATGAATGAAAAGCAAAAGGAGAATATTATCCTGCCAGAACTGGCGTGCACTCCTATGCCATGATGTGTCTTTGTGGTTTTCACAGATGAGACACAGGAGCTGTGCTGCTGAGCAGCTGGAGGGCAGGCGGGGTTCCCTCCATCAGCTAATGGACATTCAATGCCTGTGTTGAGGCAACAAAATACTCTGTGAATACTCTGTATGTCTTGTACCCTTTTTGCTGAGACTTTCTTGGCCAATCTACAGAAAACCTGCCGTAGCTGCTAACTTTGCAGTCCTGCCCCATCCTTGCACCAGCTTGAGCATTTGTCTGTTTCCTTGTTGAGCCAACTCATCTCAGTAAACTGGCAAAGAAACTGTCTTGTCTCCCTGAGCAAGATGGTACATAATTACTAAGAAGTATGATGAGGCTAAACCTGCTGTTTTAAAAAAAATCTATATAACTTCTTAATTGACGCATATTTTTATTATTAAACTCAGAAGTAACAAAATTTAAGAAAAAACACTTTTGTTCTTAAACCTCACACACATACAAACACCCTGCCTCACATTCTTGAATAAAATGTACATTCTTGAAGTGGGTCAAAACAGTTGTCTCTTCTTTGCAGTTAATGATACTAAATCATTGGAAATTATCTGTAGCTTTCAACATAATGAAATCATCAATATTTGAGTCACAATTGCTTGTTTTCCTGGTTTTCCATAGCCACCATCAGCAGTGGATATGGGAAGGTAAATTTAACTATGGCAGTGTTGACTGACAGAATGATAAAAGTCTGTTCAGCATTTTTTGTCAACATTGCTTCTCTGAACAATGTTGAAGTAACATTTTTTTAAGGGCTTTCTTTTTTGATCTGCTAAAAATGCATTTATTGCAAAATAATTGTGTCTGTATATATGATAGCTTATTGCTTGCCAGTTACATTCTTAGTGTGTAGCCAAGTCCATTTTGCCTTTCTTTTCCTGGCAAGCTTTACTTGTCTTGCATTATTACAGAGCTTGTGTTGCCTTAGGTGAGTAAGTTAGGTTGTGTTCTGTTAGACACTTCTCTGTTTCTCTTAGATCTTTACTTCAGAAATGCCATGTCAGTGATACTTTGGATATTTAGGGACCACAGCTTTGTTGAGTCAGGCCCAGTGTTAATGAATGAGCCAGTACGTATAAATCGTATTTCAAATACCAAACTTAGTTCACAGCACTAGCAGTCAGAAAGGTACTTTTCAGCTTTTAAATTGTGTAACTTAACAGGCACGTGGAGTATTTCAGATATGCACAGAATGTATTACTGTGAACATGACATTACTTGTTGCCTTTGTGGAATACGTCTACCTTCGTTCTCATTTTGATTTGTCTGATCAGTGTTAAATGGACTGTTGCTCAAGAGCAGGCTGTTATGACAAGTGGGTGAGGTAATTTGACATCTGAAAATGCTAAACTAAATTTCTGATTTCTTCCTTTCCTAGTGCCTTCCAGATTAATTACAAGTTTGGTGGTGGCTTGTTTTGTTTTTATTTATTAGATAGCAAACAATAAGGATGCATTGAGAAAGACTTGGAACCCCAAATTCACATTAAGAAGTCACTTTGATGGAATAAGAGGTCTCGCTTTTCATCCAGTTGAACCAGTCTTAATAACTGCTTCAGAGGACCATACACTGAAAATGTGGAATTTACAAAAAACAGCTCCAGCAAAAAAGTAAGATTTTTAATTTATTTTTTTTTTTGCTTTGTTTCTAAAAAAATTTTCATTTCTGAAGAACAAAAGATAATTGTAGATGCCACTTCACTGGATGGCCCTTGGAGTTAATGGAAATTGTTCCTTGAATTTAAGAGAAAACATACTCTTAGAGTGCCACCCTTTCAAAGAACATCAGAGGAAATCTGTGATTGTTTGTAAATGTGTTTTGTTTGTGAAAATGAAAACCATTCAGTTTTATATATTTTGCTTGTAGATAACATGGCAAATTAATTTACTAGTGAAAATATTTGAATGTGACCTGTTACTGTCCTTGTATATAAATATATAAAAATGTGTTTGTGTATGCATACGCATGTATGCATATACATGTGTATAGCTTTAAACTTAGACTGAGATGTTGCTAAGTTCCTTTGTACACTCTCTTGCATGTTGCTGGGGATTTGCAGAAATAAAAGCAAATTCTTAGAAAGGCTAATGCAGTTAGGGAGTACATCATACCTTTTAGGAGGACTGGGCAAAGCATGAGATCTTCCCACAGTCTGTAGCAAGCACCAGATTGATAAAGTCCAGAGCAGCAGTTTTTAAAATGGTTTGTAACTGTGCTACAGCATTGATATAAAAAAAGTGTCATGGGCTCCTTTGCTTTGGTAGAGATTGGAAACAATGATATATTACATGTGATCCTCGCCACTGATGTACCTACCTAGTGGTTTGATTGGTGTGTGAGAGTTTGTGGACTATACTTCGAAGATCTTTAAAAAAAAAATTAAATTAAAAAAAAATCAAATCCTATCATATTTTGAAAGAATGCAAAGAATTCCTAGTCATATGTAAATTCATGTTGGGAGAAGAAGCTGTGGGAGAAACACTTCAAAAGACAGCGGTGATTTTAAGAGTTTAGCAATTCTGGCACATTTTTGTAAAGCATTATGTAAGATCATATACATGTTAACATTTTCTTGTGCTTCATTTAGGAGTGCCTCTCTTGATGTAGAGCCAATATATACCTTCAGAGCACATAAGTGAGTATTTCCTGAGAAACATTGTCATATTTTGAGAACTGTATGATTGTTAAACAGACACAGAATTTTTTTAAAAAGTAATTTTCACCTTATCAACTAGTGATTTCATGTGCTGCTTCTAGTTCCTGTGTTATTTAAAATATCTGCATATGTTCATCTCCTTTATGCGTATTTTTTTATGTCTGGAGATAGGTATGCTACAGTTTTAAAAATAAAATCCTACAAATTATACAATTCAAATTCAGTTAGATGGTCTGTTCATCATTGCAGCTCTTGACTTTTTGTCAGATATGTGCTTCTGTAGAATGAAGCTGTTTGCAGTGTATTTAAATCTACTGAACTGATTTCATGAAAGAGCCTTACATCTTTAAACAAGGCAAAAATATGCAAAATAACAAAGCCTGTAGTTTAAAAGTGTGACACTTTTCATATTTCATATGCATAATGATTAAATTGTCCTGATTGTAGTTATGTTATCAAATATTGTGGAGGGGTTTTTTGTGGGAAGTGTGGTAGCATACAATTTGACTATGCAGAATTTTTATTGCAGTTGATGCAGCAAGTGAATTGTATCTAACAGGGAAATTTGAAGATTCTGTGGACTTTGTTTTTCATATAATGAAAATGCTAATAGTCAACGTTTCTTTGGGGGGCGTTCTTCCAGTGGACCAGTGCTCTGTGTGGTGATGAGCAGTAATGGTGAGCAGTGTTACAGTGGAGGAACAGATGGCCTTATCCACGGCTGGAACATAACCAACCCGAACATCGACCCCTATGACTCTTACGGTACATTGCTGTCAGGCACACCAGTGAAATTATATGTTCAGTGACATTAATGTTACGTGGCTAAAATAGTATAGTTTTTAGATAATGCTTCTTTGAAAAATTAAAGGAGAAACTTGATTGGGTATTGGCTTCAATTACTTTTAAGTAAATTCTTATTTTAATACTGATGCTGGTTGATGAGAAGATAAAATTTGTCATTTTCTTAAAGAAGGCCTTGATCTCATCACAATTTTGAGAAACAGCTAGGTTGAAAAAGTAGAGGACTAAACCTGAGACTTGGCAAGTAAGGCACATGTGTATTTTAATGTTCTTTTCTTCCCCAAATCTGTGCAGTCTGAGACTAAAGCTGTTAATGTTGTCTACAAACAGCTAAAAAGGCCCAGTTTGGTAAGGTGGATGTCAGCCTTGTGACTGTGTTTTAAAACATTTTTCACTTCTCATAGCTTCGGATATGTTTGGCCTTAAAGCTGGCTTTTGGGAAAAAAGAACTGATCGGCCATCAATGGCTGTTTGAGAGTAAATTTTAAAATCAGAGTCTGTTTTGCCAATTTTGATGCTCTTCCTTCTGCTGAAACGTTTTGTTCCATCAGTTGTGAACTGGATAACCAAATGTCACATATGCTGATGAAATTCAAGCATCTTCATACAAGAATAATTGACACTTCTAAATTGATATGACCTTGGCCCTTGTGGCCAAGAAGGCCAATGGTATCCTGGGGTGCATTGAGTGTGGCCAGCAGGTCGAGAGATGTGATCTTCCCCCTCTACTCTGCCCTAGTGAGGCCACATCTGGAGTACTGTGTCCAGTTCTGGGCTCCCCTGTTCAAGAGAGACAAGGGAAAACTGGAGAGAGTCCAGCAAAGGGCTACAAAGATGAGGGGACCGGAGCATCTCTCTTATGAGGAAAGGCTGAGAGACCTGGGTCTGTTTAGCCTGGAGAAGACTTAGAGGGGATCTCATCAATGCTTATAAATCTCTTAAGGGGCAGATGTCAAGAGGATGGGGCCAGACTCTCTTCAGTGGTGCTCAGTGACAGAACAAGGGGCACTAGGCACAACCTGGAACACAGGAAGTTCCATCTGAACATGAGAAAAAACTTCTTTACTGTGAGGGTGGCAGAGCACTGGGGCAGGCTGCCCAGAGAGGTGGTGAAGTCTTCTTCACTGGAGACATTCAGAACCTGCCTGGATGCCATCCTGTGCGACCCACTCTGGGTGATCCTGCTCTGGCAGGGGGTTGGACTAGAAGATCTCCAGAGGTCCCTTTGAACCCCTATCATTCTGTGATTCTGTGGTTGGATTGGAGTTTTTTATGGACTAGATTCTTAAGTTTGGTCCATAAATGCAGACCAAGATACAACTATTGACTTAATTCAAATTTTGTTTTGAAATGTGGTTTGTTATGTTTTGTTCACAGATCCTTCTGTTCTAAGAGGTGCTTTTGTAGGCCATACAGATGCAGTGTGGGGTCTCGTTTACAGTGGAACACACCAGCGTTTGCTTTCCTGTTCAGCAGACGGCACCATACGTCTATGGAAAGCTACAGAAATTGCTCCAGCTCTCAATATATTTAATGATAATCAAGGTAATTGTCCTACTTTGAAGTTCATGAGTATCACTGTTCAGACTGCCAAAATTTTACATACTGAATTTAAATCCTTCTTGTTTGTCTTGCTCGATTTTATTTCTTTATGGAAGTTTTGGGAAGAGTAAATTTTGGGTCCTTTCTCCTTTGACACCAGCTGACTAGATACCTATATGCAGCGGGACAGTCAGATACATCTAAAAGCCAACTGCTGCAGATGATCTGCTGATGTTATTGGAACCATGGAGGGTAATGTGTGAACTCCATAGTTCAGATTCAAACTGAGTTTCCACTAGGCCATTGTTTTTGGTTTGTCCAGAATAAAAAGCCCTTTCTTCCTGCAACAGAGGTTTGGAGTAGCTGATGCTTTGTCTCAGGCCAGTGTCATTGTACCTTCAGATTATGTTCCTTATGCCTCTAACACAGAGATTCTGGTTGAATTTATGAGTTTGCACATTAACTAAATAGTACTAACATAGTCATCCTAAACACTGCTGGTTGAAAAAATTTACTCCTTTAGGTTTAGTTACGGAAATATGCACAAATCAGAATCTTACTGTTTAGAGCCTAATTTCTTGAAGTCGCTCTTTTGAGTAAGTGCTCTAGAATGAGCCCATTGATGTGCCAGATTCTCTTAGAGCTGACAGTCCTAAAGGCAAGCCATGAACCAAGACAGTCCCTTGTCTCTTCAGAACAACTTTGAGGCAAAATAAACTTTGACATAACTGAACAGACTTACTGAATTACGGTGTAAAGCTGGTCAGAACTGCCATTGCTTGTTAGTTAAAATAGACTGAGCAAAATAGAAATGTTCCGTGTTTTTTAGTTCTTGCAGAGCTATGTTTCTAAAGATCTGCAGGGTTCTGTGAAAAACATAACTGATTTGCTGCCAGCTTGCCTACCTGTCTACTTTGAAAACTTCCTGGTAGTGTTTTTTTGTGCGGTTTGTTGTTGTTGTTTTGTTTTTAATTATTATATTAAGGGGGAAGGGGGAATAGGCTTGCTTCATGGAGCTAATATTTGTGGTTTTTATATTCCAAACTGGAATGAAAGCCAGTTGTGAAATTCAGACATCCTCCTTTGAGTTTTCCTATGACTTATTGAGAACCTTAACAAACTCTCTAAAATACCTAGCAGTCATCATTTAAGTCCTTTAGGTTAACTGTTGTAGGCTTACCAGGAAGCTGCAGATAAGCAGACATGGCAGTAGCAGAAAAGATCGCTTCAGAAACAATACATGTTTTCTTCTCACATCAGTTGTTTTTGGCTCTTTTGGAGTACCTATAGTTAAGTAGCACCAATCCTGAGCGACATTCCTGAGGTCACGTGTCCAAGAAAGGTGTTTCTCCCATGAATCTTATGTTTAGAGAGAGGTGATGATATTCCTGCATTATCTGAATCCATGGACATTAGGTTGCTTAATATTCAGTGTCTCATTCTCTACCTCTTCCTCCTCCTGGCATCTGTTGCAAACTGTGTTGTTCTTTCGCATAGCGGGTGGCGAGCAGGACATTTGAGGAGAAAAATTCAAAGGGATGTTTCCTGTACCCAAGTTCTGCTGATTTGGCCTTCTGTCCTGTAGTGTTCAGATAGCTACAGTGTAATGAGATCAGATGTATACCAAAATAGGCCGTATGGACACAGCTTTGTAATATGAGTTTATAATGTGTTTATGTAACTTTCCATACTGATAATGTCAGTGTATAAAATTTGCACCTGGAAAGCTTTGGGGATTTTTTAAGCTCTGAATTTGCCCAAGTTAATAATCTATTATGTAAATGATTTTGCCACTTCCATTTCATGTCCTTTTACTTGATGCAATGGAGGTTCGTTTGAGAATTGCTTTTACAGTTAAAGGAAGAAAAAGGAGGCAGGGAATTCTTACTTTCTTAATTTCAAAGTAGTTTTCTGTCCAGCTGCTATTCCAGATACAGCATCTTAGTAAAGAATGTTGTGGTATGCATATCAGAAAAATAGGATTAAAATTGTGATTAAAATAGGATAATCTATTTAGATTGGGATAATGTAGATTTTTAAAGGTCACGTTTCCTTTCATAATCATGGCCCTTTTGATATTAAAGTGCTTACTGGTTGGGGGGCTTTTTTGTTTGTTTGTGTTTTTTTTTTAATTTTAGTTTTTCTCTACACCAACTAAACATTATGAAAATATTCTCTACATTGCGTTCCAGAAATGGGCATCCCTTCATCAGTAGATCTTGTCAGCAGTGACCCAAGCCTCATGGTAGCTTCATTTAACAGTGGACACACTAGCATTTTTAACATGGAGACACGGCAACGAATTCTTACCTTGGAGTCCAGTGTGGATACTAGTATGTATCAAAAAAAACAAGAACAAAAATGTTTTTTGTTTAAGATTGATATTCTTGATAGTATTTTCAGTGTTTCCAGACAATTACACTGTGTCATGATAAATTATAACATGAATTATGTTACAAGCTGTGTTTTGACATATAATGGTAAATTACTACTACTACAAGAGTCCTTGTGGGTATTTCAGTAGCAGAAGAGTGCACATACTTTTGAAAGAAGGTAGAAGAAACAAGTCCGCACTATCTGAATTCCTCTGTAAGAGTAGCACAAGGAAAAGGACAAGTTTCTTTAATACAGCCCAGTGATCTTTGCAGCTTCAGTTCCATTCTCTCTTCAGTCTAAAATTGCAAGGTAGAGATAATACCAGGAAAATCTAGAAGTTGAATTTATTAAAGATTTGGGGAGTGTGTGTGTATGTGGATTCTTTTTTGGTTTTCCTCAGAGATATCCCTTTTCTGTTTTACGTACACTCATATGCGGTTGGGCTTTAGTTGAAGTTTTTCACTGTAGGAGAAAAGCAAAGCTCTAGTGGAAAGAGTGTTCACAAGGTCCCATATAATACCTTGGATCATGACAGTGACAAATATCAGAAGTTTTAGAGGAAACTGTAAGAAGCCTGCTATCAGGAAATGTATTTTACCCCTGGCATTAGGAAAGAGATAAGAATGAGCTGAAGCATGAGGTTTCATATTCAGGCCAAAATGGTAACCTGATAACAATAAAAACATTCAGTCTTCTTAAAATTTTGATCATTTTTTGCCTAAAAATTTTATGTCACTGAGTATTTAATCACATTTTTAAAAGAGAATAAGCCCTTCTTGTTGGTTTTGCTTGCCTGTTTTAAAATAGTTAAATGACTCTGTCATTTTATAAGAGGGAAAAGAAATTGCCTTTTCCCGTCTTTATATTATTCCTGACTGTACAGGTTTTCTTTTTTTAACTCACATCTTTATTCCTATCTGAATAAAACAGTCCTAAACCAGTTATCTCTATTCAGTGGAAGTTACTTTTCTTTTTTTTTTTTTTCTTCTTTTTTTTTCACCACCTCCTCCTCACTGTAATTCAGTACTATTCCTTTAAGAAAACAAGACAGTGGTATGGTAACCAGCAGTCTCTGTTTAGTATTTTATTAGTTATGTTACAGTACTATAAAGCTTACATGTATTCAAAAAAATAATAGTTTCTACAAGAACTAGGCAAGAGGAAAATGAGTCACCTAAAATGCCCTACCACCACCACTTAGTGACTCTGCTGTTCAGTATTAGCCTCACTCTGCTTTGACAATTTAAAACTGTGAGGTTAGCTGGCTGTGATGCAGTCATATGTGCTTTTAGTGTTTTTAAGGGGGTTTATTAATATGAATGTGTGTTTTCCTTAATTTAAGCTTTTATAATTTTTATGTGTCCTGTGGATGCTGACACTACTTGATGGTTCAGATTTTTATAGAAAGATGTAAACTGAAGTCTTTCCCACCTTAGTAGCAAGTGATCCTATAGTAGTATTCTATTTTGTTTATTTTAGTAATAATTTTGATTAGATAATGTGAGTGTTCTTTGGCAGCAGTGTTACAAAATATAGGCAACTCCCACATGAAAGAAGATAACTATTTTGATGTTCTGTGGAGTGGCTTTTTATGTTTTTGTGATGATCTGTGCCTCTTAAGACTCCTCTTGCACTAGTCTGTACATCACAGCAATGCCTAGATTTCTAATCAAAAAACTCCTATACTTTTCTTGTGTGTGCATATATATAAATATATATGATTTTTCAAGATTCTTAAAGGCTAGTAGTGTAAATAGTCTAGCATCCTTTTCCTCAATAAGAATTTTAATCCATTTATATCAAATAACCATTCAATAATTCTGTAAATAACAGTAGGTGAGTTTTGCTCTGTGAGGCTGAAGGCATGGGATCTTGTTTGCTTGGAAGCATACTGTCTGCAGTATAATTTTTTTCTACTGTTTGTATGTTATGAAGAAAGTTTGGCTTGACAAGAGGAGAAATGTGAAGGTGGGGAAATGCAAAAAAAGTATTTTCACTCAGTTTTTGACTTCACGTGCTTGCCTCATCCACCTGTCTAAAACTGTGGCCAAAAGCTGGACCTTATATGTTTGTTTTTACACTCACACATACGTTTTATGTTATATCTCTGTGTGTTTGTAATTTGTTAAGTATTTTAGAGTAAACCACATTACATAATATTGCTAACTGGGAGTTTCCATTATATAAAGGTAAGAATTATTTTGCAAATAAGATTGATTACATATTTCTTAGTAGGACTCTTTGAAAGAACTTAGCAATTTACATATATTGATATGTGTGGTTTTTTCTTAGCAGTCAGTTCCTCCTGTCAGATAAACAGAGTCATCAGTCATCCAACTCTTCCAATTAGTATCACTGCTCATGAAGACAGACACATCAAATTTTACGACAACAATACAGGTATGCATCTTCTCAGCAGGTCCTAGCTGTAGTGGTTGTATAACATGAAACATAAACAGAATTTCATTATGGTTAATATTGTTCACATAAATTCTGAGAGATATCAAAAATTGAATATTCTCTGAAACAGAAATCTCTCATCACCAGTAGAGCCCAGATTGCCAGGCCACTTCAAATTGTATTGGCACAGTGACAAGTAACTTGCTTCATTCTGTGTCCATTTTTTTAAAATGCCTTATGTATGGGACTTACCAATATTTAACATAAAAGGAAGGGTTTTCAAAATCTTGATGTGCTTATGTTCATGTTTCTTCTGTTGTGTTGTCTGCGTTACTTTGCTTTGAGAGCAGGAAGCTCTGGCACTCCTTTACTGCTTCCAGGACCTCTGCCTGATGGCTTGGAAGTACAAGTTCCCTTGTAGGCATTGTTCTCAATAAGATCCACTGTATTTCTCCAAATCTCTCACTTCTGCAGAAAGAGCTGGACTGCTTATAACACTTTTTCTGATTTGTAGTGACAGTTACACTGAGATGTGTATTTATTAATGTCTTGGGTTTTAAAGGACTTTCTGATAGGAATGATGGTACTAATCTGGTATTCTGACTATGAATCTTGATAATCTTCAGTTTGTGACTTCTCTGCTTCCAGGTCACGCTGTCTTAAAAGTTAAATCAAAATCTTTTAATATTCTTGTTGATTTTAAGTCTGCCGCTCCCCAGATGAGAAGAGGTGAAAGGACCTAGTGGAAGCTGAGGAAAAAGCTGAAAATAACTGAGTTGTTTGATGTAGTTCTGTAATAAATAGTAGAGGAAACAGCCGCTCTTTTTTTTCCTTATTTTATTACCTTCTGCAACAAAACCCCCACATTTGACCCATGAGTTCTTATTTGTAATATGAAATCATTACTCTAATTGGAGTAAGTTATAGTAGAACATTAATTCTGAGTTTACTAAAATTATCCCATATTCTTACGTACTTTATATTCATTGCTTATTATTATACTCAGCCCCTGTCCTCCTTCCGTGTCAAGATCTTACTTCTGAACTCGTTAAATATCTGCCCCTTAAGTGAATTAAAAATGCACAGTGATTGCAGCTTCATGATGGGTTTGCAGAAATAAAACAAAGGTCTAACAAAGTTGATGATACTGATACTGTGGCTCTCTTGAGACTCTAAACATTAAAAGAATGACTTGCAGAATCTTAATGATTCAATCATGGGACAAGATCTTGTATTTAGAATATGAGCTGTGGTAGGGTTTAAGCAGTGAATGCAGATAACAAAGTAAATTGCAGAAAATAACCTAAATAAATCTTTTCTTTCAAAGGAAAACTGATCCACTCCATGGTGGCTCACTTAGATGCAGTTACAAGTTTAGCTGTTGATCCTAATGGCTTGTATTTGATGTCTGGCAGTAAGTACATTCAGATTGTATTTTCTGTTTCTCATAATGGCTGCAGACATGAAAATTATAAAGAAAACTGTTTCCCCTTTCTTTAGGTCATGACTGTTCGATTCGCTTGTGGAATCTCGAAAGCAAGACCTGCATCCAAGAATTTACTGCTCATCGCAAAAAATTTGATGAGTCCATTCATGATGTGGCATTCCACCCCTCCAAATGTTATATTGCCAGTGCAGGAGCAGATGCCCTGGCTAAAGTGTTTGTATGACAGAGTGGTTCTCTTTCAACTCTACCTTTGTATATATTTAACCAGCTGCACAAAATTGAAGAGGAGGGCATGAGTCTTCTTATCCTGCCCTATAATTTAGAGAATGTTTGTGTTTAGTTTTGCGGGGTGCTGTTTTCTAAATTGATGTTTGTTCTGGTTTCTGTGAGCTCAGCTGGTGCTGAGAGCTTGGAAACTCTCAGTTTCAAATAGTTAAAAAACAGAAGAAAAGCTTTTATTTCAGAGGGTGTGAATTTTCGTCCAGGCAGGCCTTGGGTGAAACTAGGTCTATGTATTCTCTATTAATAAAATGGAGTACTGGAAAGAAAGGGTCTAATTGCATCAGGGAGTAGGAAAAGAGGGAAACTTCCTAGGATGCTTCTCATTGAGGAATTTTAATGTACTTAAAATTAAATCACCTGGAAAAAGTGACAGTTCACATGCTCATTACTGTGTTATGAGAGAGGCACTTTGTCATCCCTTTGGTATTAATAAAGTAGATCTTGTTCAGAGAGCAGTAGCAGATAGTTAATCTCAGCCATGTGGCTGCTAGACTAAGATAAATGCAACTAAAGGAAAGCAAATTACTAACAAATTAAAATGCAGTAAAGTTTTTGTTACATCTGCTGTGTTATACGGTAAATATTTAGTTTGCAAAAACCAAATTATATAACTTTTAAAGGACTGTATTAGTGTGTGGCTAGAAGCTGAGCCTTTAGTCTAGTCCAAATTAACAACAGACTAAAGCAGTCTGTATATACTGTAGTAGCAGATTTAACTTATTGAGATTTATAATGCTGTTTATTCTTGGAGATCTGGCACAAGAAATTATCACAAAGATTTCCAAAGAAGCTGTCCTACAATTTAACTATCAAACATTCATCTCCTCTTTCTGTTCCTGCTAAAAAGGGTATCATTCTGGGCATTAAGGATACAGTGAAATAGTTCTTTTGAAGATTAAACCTATACCTGATGCTTCGTGTGAGTCCTACTGGTGCAATAGGTGGGAACTATACAAAGTTCCATCAATTTAAGAGATTCTGCCACTTTTAGAGGTATTTCCCAGCTTCACCATTTGTGGAACTTTTTAACTGGTCCACTTCACTGGGCGTATCGTGCCATTGATTAGGGTACCTGAGGAACGAGTGCTTCTTGCAATTACTCAGCAGATGTGCTTTGTCTATTTAGAACTTCTCTGTTCATTTGGTTGACTAATAACTTTTAATCTGATCTTTTAGTCTTTTTATCCCTTCTCAAAGGAAAGTGAGTGGATTCTTTTCTATTATGTGTCATCATTAGAGTTACTACTGCTCATAGGCCTGAAGTTGGTGTTTTCCTCTAATGGGAATGGAAGGCAGAATTTCTGCTGGAGATGATTTCTAGTGCTGATGTGAGCAGGAAAGAACCCAATGCAACTCTTCCGCGTACCAGCCTGAGGTTAAGACTGGAAACTGATAAATAAATCTTTACCTTTAAACTGACACTTTTTAAAAAGGAATAATTGAAAGATGTCGATATAGGGTTTGTCTGTGTTGGTTTTAGAGTAGCGTTTGGGAATGGGACCACATTTGAAGCTGATCTCAGAGATTAAGTCAACCCTATTATTTAGTATAGAAGGTTGACCTGTGCTGTTTGAGCCTGTAACACGTAATATTTACTGCTAAAATATCCTGGAATACCTTTTATTGCTCAGAATATTCAGATATGTCACTTCATGATATCGATATGCAATATATTTCCATAGGTAAGATTAGAATTTTTACCATGAAACAGATGACTACAATAGTAATTCAGATAATTTAGTTTTTATAAAGTGTTTTGGTTATGATCGAAAGGGGGAAACTTGGCTGCAAAACTGAGCATTCAACTTTGTGAGAGTTCTGTGTACTTGACTCATATTCTTTGTGTCATTATTTTATTTCATTTTGAAGAGGAAATTACAAAGATTTATTTGAAAAATTCTAAAAAGTATGTATATTATATATGTGTATATATATTGTAAACATGTATTAAATGTGTCATGTAAGGGAAGACTCCATGGGTGCATTTTAATGTTTTAGTATTAAGAGTTCTCTTGAGTTTGTGTGTACAAAGGATAATGGTGTGAGTATGAAATGAATGTTGTGCTTTTGCTTACACAATACAGTATGTAGTTACAGTTGTTTAAATTGCTGTACATAAAACTAATAGGCTGGCATGCTTGTTTTTAAAGACTGTCATTCTGATTACAATTGGAATGTAAGAAGTGGCTATTCAAATGTAAATTGAAAGATGTTTCCTTCTAACTATTGAGCTCTTGCTCAAACTGAAAAGTGATTTTTTTAAAAGCTGGCAATAGCTAGAGGATGAGGTGCCTTTAAAAAACAAAACAAAACAAATGTAGCCTTACAAAGAGGTTGTGGAGTATATATATTTTTGTGCTGGTCTTCATAATTGATGTCAATGTCTTTTTACTGTACTTGCTCACATACTTGTAGGACTGCAGGGTATTATGCATGAGCCTGTCAGATCTTCTGAACATCATCATAGGAGTTAGGGATAAAAAAAAAATAATTTAGGTTATCTAGTCCATCTGCTTACTAAAGCAGGGTTGTAGACTTGTGCATTTTAATATTGTCTTGGTTTTATCTATGTTATAAACAATTAGGCTTCCTTTCGAAGATAGTTCAACAATTACGTCTCACTGACGGGAGGATTTACATGATGTTTAGTAGTTCTCTTTTGTAACTTCATGCCAGTATTGCAAGCCATTTTTGTGCCATTTCACATATTCCTCATCATCCTTATAATTTAGAACCTGCATGCACACTCTTGTTCTAGCTGTATATTTCCATTCCTTTCCACTTTCTTCAAGCTGTTTTTTTAGTCTGCTCCTTTTATACAGCTTTTTCTTGTTTTCAGCTTTGTAGCTCAGTTACTCATATCTTGGTGCCCACAACATTGTTCCACATGCATGATTTGTTGGACTTAGTCTGAAGATCATCTGTTAAGTGTGGTTTTTGTTTGTTTAGCTTTTTCCTCTGTAACATGATGCTTTTGTATAGGAAGACCAAACTTTTGGTCTTCTGGCTAGTGTTTCACAAAACCAAATAGTATTTCTTTAGTTCTGACAACTGTTTTAAGTAACTGTGAGCATTGTTACTTCTCAAGTTTCTTCTTCACTTTCAATATGTTGTTATAATTCTTTTACAGCTAGATAAATTCCTGTTTTGTGATTATCCTGGCTTTCAGAAGCTTTGAACTTCTGATCTCTGAGGGCACAAAATTGTTTTTATTTTTTCCCTTTAATGTGCAGTTCTTCCTGGTTCAATGTAATTGGTAACTTTCATAAATGTGATCTATACATCTGTTGAAGATGTAAACAAAACTGGACCTAAGGCCTATTCTTGCAAAAAAAGCATTTTTTTGCAACATCAGTATATGGCATTTTACCAGTACTATTTTTCCCGTATCTAACTTACATGGTACATTTTTTAATGGTTAACTCGGTTAATTTTTTGTGTATGTTAGCCTGTGCTACTGATTTTGGTTTTACTAATTTAATGGGAGAATTTTCAGTCTTTCCGTATGGTGAAAATTGATCTGCTAGGTTTAAATACTCTTGTTTTTATTTCTAATTTACTTCACTATGCTGTTTTCTTTCATGTATTTGATTCAGTTACCGAAACACTTGCACAAAATGATTTGGAGTAGCCTGGAAGAAGCTTCTAGATAGGTAACTGAATCAAATATGTGAAAGCATATTGTGGAAAACATTTTCTTCACTCTTACAAAATACTAGTGTTTGCATTTATTTTTGTGCCTCAAGGAGAAAACTTTTGACATACCACGTAAAAGACTTTATTACTTGTAAGAAAATCACCCAGTTAATATTTTGGGATCTTATTCATCTTTATTTTGATAAAATATGTTCTTTAACAAGAAGCCTGTAGAACTATGTGCCACATACTCTAGGTTGTTTTTTAGGCCATATGTTTTCAAATAATGTTACATTAAAGCAGTCCCATATGTAATGTATTTGAGTAAGCATGTGATGTTCACCATAGGGTTTTGTGATTTGGTCATACAGCACTGTTTTGCAGTTGTGAATTTAAAGTAACCAGAAACATGTCCTTCTGAATAAATGTGTTAGAGATAAAGGACTTGGTTACAACCACCTTTTTCAGTATACCTGTTTGATCACAGATGTGCCCCCTTTCCCCACCTGTTTCCTCCCATTTTAATAATGTAATTTTGGGGAGCAGAAATTTCCATAAGCTGATGTGTCATTTGAGCAGTGTTTGATTGGCAGAAGTGTTAGTCCATCCCAAAGGAAAAAAAAAATTAAAAGTGGCATAACCATCAGGTAAGCAAGTTTTGTTGGGTTTTTTTCAATGCCTTTCAAGATGCTTATTTGGAAGCATTTGCAGGCTGTCCTAGGGAGCCTACTTGACCCCTGTGTGAAACACCTAGTAAACCTAGTAAAAATTAATAACATCAGTTGAGTTAAGGAAGAAAATGCAGACATTGTGATTGTCCTGTCCCTGTACAAAAGACTATAGCAGTGTTCTTGGAGTCCTCTTTGCTGAAGCATCAGGTTTGCAATCTAGCATGAGTAATTTCTGCAGCATGAGAGTATCTGCAAATTAGATTGCGTTTTCACTTTGCAGATCTGTGGGCAGCGGCCATTTGGATTGTGTGCTGAACAGCAGGGGAAGCAGGGAGACCATTTGCTGAACTCTATAGGGGGTAGATAGTAGGTTAAATGGCCAGAACCGATGTGCCCTCCATGTGACTGGTGTCACCTTGGCAGAACTGGGCTGGGGAGCAGTGCAGAGTTTAGTCTGATGGTATCACAAAGGAAAACAGTAGAAAGTTAGAGTAGCAAGCATAGCGAGGCTTTCCCATGAGTCTTCAGAATTATTCACTTGTCCATTGGTTGGAGGTGGTGTGAAGGATAAAATCTGGTATATATACAGATTCCAAATTGTGCACTCTTGTGTCAGAGCAAAAGGCAGAGGTTGTTCAGGTTTCAAAACTATGTCTCTTTGGATGAGGAGATGGCAAGAGATTTGTAATAGCTTATTACTTAAATTCTAAGAACAGAACTTACTCTTCTGCTAACATAGTCTTCAAGTTGGGGACCCAGATATGTGAAGATAAGTTCCTCATATGCTGTAGTAGGACTGCTGTTTTGCTTCTTGATAAACATTTATTTAAAAACAAAATTGCAGGACTAAGACTTTGTCTCATGATATCTGTTAGTATTGAACTGAAGTCACAAAATTTGGGAAGCAGAGTAGAATTTTAGGCTTGTTTATCATTTTTCTTCTTTTTTTTTCCTTCAGTCATAATCTACATACGAAATATATATTACATACAATGGCATCTGTATGACTCCACATTCAAGTAGGCCATTCTGTAAAAAGTACTTCTTCGGTACTTTCTTAAACAAATGAGATGTGAATGGGATCGATGGCTCCAGGTAATTTGTGACTTACTTGGCATGTATGTCTTTCAGCTTTCTAATGGGTGATCTGATAAGGTTCATGGAAATAACTGTGAAAACATAATGCTGCTTATAATATAGCATTTAAAAGCATTCTGAAATTTATGGCTGTGTAGTGGAAATTATTTTGGACTACACTTAAGAAGGAAAATATCAGAATATGATAGTAAACCACTTGCTTATGGAAAATTACTTTGTACAAGATGTTGCAATCTTTGACGTGGTAATCTGAGTTTTCTTGGGCATCTGCTGTTGGTGAGCATCAGACGGATGCTCAGGGCAGCTGTCGGTATTGAGTGACAGAGAGGAAGCGAAGATTTCCCTGAAAAAACTACTCAAATGTTACAGGAAGTCCCTTTTTCCATGAGGACATGAAGGCGCTGAGAATATTTTATCTAAATCTGATAATGTGTTTAGTTGAAGAGGGTTACAATAGGTGAACAGTCTTGACTCTCATCATCAGTGTCTAAGCTTAGAGACAGACACCTTCACTGAAACGTGTGGCCTGTAAACTGCTAGTCAGTACCTCTGCAGTGTTTCTACTGAGCAGCAGAGAAACTGATGAAAACCACGGTGATAATCCATCCCGTTATATAGGAGGTGTTATACAAGAAATAACCCATATTGTAAAAGATAGTATTACATGCAACAGAGCAAATGAACAGACACCTGGGGAGTATGGGGGGACAGGACTAGGATGACCTTTGTGTAAATAGTTCTTGCTCAGGCAAGTGCTCTTGTTCAGCTGGGCCTAATCCCAAGTGGGAGGATGGTGGGAAGTAAGACCTTTAAAATGATTTCTCTGCCTGTGCTAATGAACATACCTGTTGCGGAGGTTATCTGTCCTTTTGATAGCTGATGTTTATCTTCCCACTTAAATCCTTCTTTAGGCTACATTTTCTGAGAATCTTAAAATCCCATCTACAGTGGACTCTCATTCCACAGTAAATTTCATAAAGGACCTATTGCTTTTCTCTTAGAATGTTTCTTGAAGAGTGATGGGGTTTCAGCTTCAGTCCTGCCCCTCCCACCACCAGAAGGGTGATTTGTACCTCCTTATTCCCAGTTCATTTAATTCTACTGAGTTATCTCTTACCCCACCTGCTGAATTAGTTTTGCTGCTCTGTAGACTATTGTAAAAACTTATGAAGTGCTGTATCATTTAAGATGTCCTTGAGAATCTGAATTCCACTTCAGAAGGTGTAAATCCAGTTGAATAGTACAATTTGTGGCTCTCAACTGCTTCATTGTCAGGAGAAATTTATTGCTGGATGACAAAATCCAAACTATGGCTGAACTAAAAAGGCATTTAATAATAATATATGCTTTTTAGCCCAACTGTCTTCCTGATTGAGTCTGAGTTGTGGTATTGTGTGTTAAACTAGTTTTGCCCTGCTCGTGCTGCCAAGCCATGTTGTGATCCTGGGAGGTCACCCCATGTTTAAACCATGACTGCATGAGTGTTTTTTAAGCTGCTCAAAGCCTTGTGTTGACACAGTCCTCAAGCCTGGTCTACTCGCATTCCCCCAGTTTGAATCACAGGCTCCCAAAAGTACTTCCTTGCTATTTTCAAGAAACCCTCGGTCCTCACACCAGAGTATTAGACTGGTACATTGAGAAAAGATTCATGCAGCTGGATTTGTACTGTTCTGAAAGGGATGGGATAACTTGTTGCCAAGCCAAATATTTTCATTATTTTTGGATTACTTACTAAAAGCAGCCAAAAACATTGTATAAGGGATAAATGATGGACTTCAAGCTAATATTTTTCCATTAAGAATTTATTTTTTTATTCTTCCTGTCATCAAGATAGTGCTTTTTGAATGTAGCTTTTTTTCAGATGTATAGCTCCAGGAACTGCTTCCTTGCAGTCAGACATTTACAAACATGCATAGGTTTTGAAAACTGTCGCGCGTATGTTAGCACTTTTTCTGGAAATGCAAACTGAGCATGTTAGCTAATAATTTCTTGTACCTTTATAGCCCAAGCAGACTGAAAAGCAAGCTTGTGCTATACTTTTCTTGAATCATGCATCTGAAAAATCTTGTAGAAGAAAATCCATGATAAAACTGTTGTTGCTGTAAGATTTTCTGTTGACGTTTGTCACTATACAAGCTACCTGCATTGTATTTCGTATCAATATCTTCAATCGATTTCTTTTAAAAGAAACTGTCAGGTTAAAAAAAAAAAAAATCCAGACAAATTTATTTGCCTTATGGACCGTAGTTTGAATTTTTGGGGGGTTGTTTGTATTAATACACTTTTTTTTCCTTCCTCTCTATAAGAATAACTATTGAACTTGGAGTTACCTGACAGTTCTCTTTTGGAGGAGATACCACAGGTGATAACCACTTAAATGTTAGTAACGGTTGCGTCTCTTCTGTTTTGGGTCACTTCCATGACAGATAGTTGATATGAAAAGGCTACTGTGACTGATATATAAACAGCTAAAGGAAATTAAGACTCCCCTTTAGAATTATGCTGAGATTATGATTTTGCACGCCTCTTTTGAATGACTACTTTGAAACAATGTCGGGCTTGAAGTGTCTTGCAAAGTGGTGGATCCAAATGAGAAATACGTACTTGTTGAGTAATAGTCTGCTTGTCAGTTTTTGTGTGTGGCTCAGTGCAAGGCTGTGTCAGAATTTCAGTACCACCAAATTACTTTGTTTAAATGCTACTGTCGTACAAAAGTGAATGTTATTTTGTGAGAAATTCTGTTTTCTGACTTGTGAAGGAAATAGTTTTCTTGGGAGTAAGGATCCATAAATTTCATGTATTTCATGATTTCAGAAAGGCTTCTTAATCATGGGACATGAGAAAAGTGAAAAAGTGATTAGTTCTCCAAAGATTTGATAAGCATTTATTATAAAAAGTATAAATTTTTGCTTTAAATGAAAATGCTTCTTCAAACACTTAATATTAACTTCTGTCTAAAAGTCAGTTTTTAAAAATCCTGGATAAATATCTAAAATGGCAAAGATAGAAAATTCAGAGGGAGATTATTTTGAAATACGCCCGTATATTTTTGAGCTTCTCAGTTGCAGCTCTGAATTTTCTCTTTTTCACTGCAGTTCCTATTTTGTGAAACTACTTGGATAGGTTATATTTAAAGCTATATTCACTTGCCTGAATAAATCAAATAAATATTTTGTCATTAAAATTATATAGATCTGCTTACGTTAGTGTGCCATTTAAAATGAGACCACATTGAGGTAACCATGCAGGTATTTGTGTTGGTATGAGAGTAGTGAAGTGGGGTAGCTGTATACTGTACCCGCGTTCTGTGCTGAGCAAAATCACATGGACTTCCAGAAATAAGCAATGGTTTTCAAGAGCAGCTTTATTTAATGTTTCAGCAGCAAGTAAGTGTCATTTGTACCATATAATTATGTAAATTGGGTGCTAATAAATACTATTTTTCAACATTTTGCATTGTGTTCATAATTCTGTGTTTTATCACAAGGTGTGTCATCTCCACAAGCGCACTCAGACTAGGAGAAGTATGCATGCATTTGGAGGGGCAAGAGGTAACTTCATGTGAACTTGGTTCTGAACTGTGCGAAGCACTACCATTCCCAGTAGTGTCTCAGCTTTTCTGATCTCTGTATGCCTTGGTTTTGTACAGCTCTGCCATCTCGGCACTGCTCACACCCTACGTCTTTCCATGTGCTTAGGTACAGAGTCCCCAGTGACTTCGTGGGGTGAACAGACATGCAGAGTGGGTACGGTGCCACTGTGCAGGCGGGGGGTCTGTCAGCGGTGTGTTGATCGCAGTGAGACATGGTGCACTTCCTGGGGAGAACATTCATTTAACATAAAAATACGCGAACGGTTCTGCCCTTGGGGAGAGCATGAGGGAGAGCAAGCCACACATCACAGATGGTAGTTGCGTTGCTACGGGAAGATGCTCAGAACGGCACTGTTGAGGGGGTGGTATGGGAACCTACACAGAGCTGAGCAGAACAACTTGTTAGTGAGTCCATCCTGTTTTTTCTAAGCTTGTAGGTGGGATAAGCGAAGTTCTCATCTCCTCTCCATGGTAGGTGAAGTAACCCTTCTGGTTTAGTCCTACTTATCTTCCTTCCTCATAGGAAAGGAGGAATTGCTTTATGAAATGACAATACAATTGCATTCACCCCAGTGTTCTGCCTCCAGAGAGGGTCAGTAGAAGATTCCTGAGGACAGGAGAGAGTAGCTTTCATGAACAATGTAGGAGTGACCCTCCCGTATGGGAGGCCTTCCTAACATCCTCACCAGTTTGCCTATGGACAAGACATGTCCCCTTAATGATTTGGGTGTGGGTAAAGTGAGCATATTTGGCTATATGGTGAAACTTTTAACTACCATTTCTCTTTGTGCTTAAAAAAGAAGTCATGTCTATGAGTGAGTGTTGGAGTTCTTGAACTGCATTATCAGAGTTTTATTAGAAATCGGAGAAGGGGTTAAACTGGCGTTAAGGAAAACAACACTTGCGTCTCTTGCCATTCAGTATGACTGACAGCTAATTGTGAGGTGATGTAGCTGATGCAGTGCTAAAACCTGTTAAAAACTTAAACTGGGAGGTATTACAAGGGGAAAAAAAAAGACTGCTTTTTAGGAATTTGAGGCACTCAGCTATATAGATGGATGCTTTCAATGTTTTCAATTTGTAGGTGATTTAGCAAATGTAGATGGCCTGGTACTGTCGAAGGCTTCTCAAACTGAGATGGGAATGGGAAAGGGATCAAGTTGTTTCCGTAATGTTGCTGATGAGCAGAGAAAAATAACTGGAGGAATGATAGAGTGTGACTTTAAGTAATATAAGGTATGTATACCACAGAAGACTGACATAGTGTTTGGTGTCTAAGTAATATTTCTGGTATCTACTGCTTGCTTTGACTTACCAAGTAGATAACATGAATAATTTTCTGTGGCGTTTACTGGTAGGGTGTTAAGTCCACTAAGGATCTTTAAATTGGGTTAGTCCTGTCTGGATGCTTAACCCCAGAGCTTTTCCTGGTTACTGGAACAGTTGCTCTTATGTGCTGGGGACCCATGAGGGAAGGAACGTGAGGAGGAAGGGGAAGCTCGTCTGCCTGCCTGTCAGGAAAGCAAAATTCACCAACTGCCATGGGGAAATCCTCCACTTGCTGAACCAACAAAGTGGCAGCAGCTGAGGAGCAAGAGGATGCACACAGCAGGTAAAGCCTGCTGTGCAGGGTGGCAGTGACGGCAGAGGTGCTGGGTGTCCCGTCTCTGGACCAACAAGGTAAGATACTACTGGGAAACAGGGATTTGAGTCACCTCTCTCTGAAGAAATGCTTGAACTTTTGAGTTGAACTTCGGTTGTTCACCCAGAACATGAGTAGCTAATGCCCGAGTTAGAGGCAAGTGGTGCTGTCACAGAGCTCCCCCACGGCTTCCAGAGCATGGACATCAGTATTTATTTCCAGGTGATTGCTGAGCAGTGATAAGCCACCAGCCCAACCCCTGAGTGCAAAGATGCTTATTTCCTAGGGAGAGGGTGATCAGACAACACCCTTTTGGCTATGTACCCAGTGACTCAGTCAGCTCCCAGCCCTGGCTGCCTGCCTGCCTCCAGGCCCAGCCTTTTGATGCCCTTCTCTTTTGGATGTCTCAGCCAGACAGCAGGTTCCACCACACTGGCCAGGCATCTGAAACTAAGTGGTGTGGCATCAAGTGTCTGGACATCTGATCGTCTGATTCAGCCTTGTATCTAGAAAGTATGCGGAGACTGTTATGTTTTTCAGCTTCCAAAAGAAGCCTGGTTCCAAGCAAGATGTGATCTTTGCAGACTTGGGAAAGTACATATGATTTTGATGCCTTTCAGCCATTAGACTCTGCTTCAACGGCTAATTCCTCTGATAGGTAATTTGGTGGTCCTTCCTCTGCTAGTTCACTCTTAGGCTTTTTGTCAGCTGAGCATGTAGAAGAATGACATTGAAACACCTGGAGCTCTACCAACCTTGCTAGGTCTTCTGTAATCTAGTAAGAACCTCAGCTATGTTTCAGAAACTAAAATGGCATGGACTGTATTTGGTGTTTCTTTTTAACCACGTACAAGATGACATGTATTGCATATGCCTTTGGGAAAATTTTATTGCAAAAGATATAGCAACTTGTATTGATAAGCTCAAAATAGCTTGTATATGTTACAGAAAGAGTTCTGCTTTTTTTCAAACAAACATACCCCCTTGAACATCATATATGAAGATTTATACATAAGTTTCCTGGTTTTTAATAAAACACTAATTAGAAACTTTAGTAGATAGCAAGTATTTCGATTGCTCTGAAAGGTAAAGGTTTAGAGGAGTGTGTTCTGTGCTGATCTGCTCACTTTTATTAATGGGTGTATTCTTACAAGTTTTGAGGCTTAAGCTTACAGTGCTTATGGATAGGACATCTAAGTTTAGATGAGAGTTGTATTATACATTAAACCACTTGCACACTTTGAGATCCAATAGTTTCAAGGTTATCCGGAGAAGCTCATAAAAAAATGCACATTGGTAACCGAGCGCCATAGCTGTTCTGTAAACTTAAGATAAACCATTTAAACAACAGCAAACCCTGAAGCACCCTTTGTAAATGCTTGACACAGGAGATAGCTGTGCAACTTCCCTGTGAAAGAGCATTTGAAAGCTCACTACCATTTATTAAAGTTTAAGCTTTTGGAAGGAATTAAAAGGCATATTCTAAAGAAGATGTGTGTCTCTAACTGTTCCTAATGTCTGTCTTCTGTGCTGTGCTTGCTGCAGAGCATAAATGAAACACTGAGTGTTTCCGTGCTGCAAGAGTATGGCCAATGTGGAGAATAGTATGCAGTGGTAAGCTGTTGCATTAAAAATTAAACCACAATATTAAAAGTAGCTAAAAGTTAAGATTTAGGCCTTTTTCTCACCAAGCCCCAAATTATACTCCAAGCAAAGAAGTTTTTGGACAATGAATCTGGTGTCTGACCTGAAGTCCCCACTAAGTTCAATTTATGTGTTTAAGTTGTGCAGCCCACGTAATATTCCTTGTTAACAGAGAAAGATGCTTTCAGCAGAATGGTCATGAGGGAGGTAGGTCAGGAGAGGGGGGTGGGGGGGTGTCAGGAGTTGCTCTGCTTCTACCTAACTATCCTTAATCTTTTTTTTTTCCAAGCCAAGAGGCTGTCACTGTGGATGTGCAGCAGCACAGATTAGTGTTTAAAAACTCTGTGTACAAATATATTTTATGTCTTTGTTTTGCTTTATTTGGAAGCTGGCAGTGCCCTGGGTCTCCTGTCTGGGCAGCATTATTGTATTGATGGTGTTCAGTTAAAGCTGGAACTGAACGTTTCTTATAAGAGGAAGATCTGAACGTTCTCTGTGTAAAACCACCGTTTTATCCAGGATTGGTTTTGATAACCACTTGAGAGGACCCAGCCTGGCCTATGTTACCACACCAGGCAGATCATGCAACATCTTCCATTCTCATTAGTTTGCATTATGCTTACTTAATTGGTAATTTTTTGAGCTACTTCAGTCATATTTCCAAACGTAACGATTTAAAAGATTGTGCTACTTTTGTTGACAGAAAGGAGTCTCCCTTATGGCAATTTACTTCAATTAACATTTTTATGTGAATGATAAACATCTTGGGTCATGGTTATTAAAACTATAAATGCTGTTAAAACCCTGGGTTGTGAGTAAGATGTGAAATTTGAGTTTTAATTTCTTCATGTTTCCTGTTAGTTCTACAAGCCTGATGTGGTGTGCCTTTGACTGCCATAAGGCACATGAACACGCATGTTTTTATTGACTGAAACTCCATCCCTTTCCTTCGATGACTTTGCCTAATGAACATGTTTTCTTAAATTATACTGGATGAAAACATAACCAGCAACTGCTGCTTCCTAATTAAAGGGCAGTTCTTCTGACCTTCCTAATGTGTCACTCCTCCCCTGCTGACTAGTGATATGGCTAATTCTTCACTTAAAAAACAACCGTATGTTTTGAGTAACTTAGGGCTGCAGAACTTTTAAGAAGGTACTCAAATTTGAGTTGTGTGTCATACCCCTAAAAAGTGTGTCTGGTGTTCCAGCCCTGACCTGGATGTCATCTGATGGGCAGTGCCACATGGAGGTGCTTCTGCCACAGCAACTGAGCAGTGTGCCTGCCCCCTGAAGGGACTTGGCCACTTCAGGAAGCATGTGGTACATTTTAAGGGGCTTGCATGTGCTCAAAGGTGGGAATCAGACAAGCCAGGGCTCTGTACTGGAAGCAGATTTTAAAACAGCTCCAGTTATTTCCTCCATGTTTACTGCCTCTTTCAGTATCCATCCAAATCAGAGTTTCTGAAGCCTGCAAGGGAAAAAAAAACCAAAACAAACAAAAACCAGCAGTCTACACAGAGCATTATCATGCATAGGGACAGAGCTGCAATCAGCCTTGCTGACTAGAAAGTGCCAGAGAAAAACACCTCCAGTATTTCTTGAACTGAGGGCTGGCATTACTCCTGTGGCACTTGGCATGCCTTCAGCGTGGCACCCGAGCATCCTGCCTTGCTCAGGTCCATTAGTTCCGTGGCTGGGAATTAAATTCTGTGCAAATGTTTTGGATGAGCTGATTGACAAAGCGGTAGAGGTTGTCAAATTCATCCACAAAGAAGGAATGCTCCTTATCAGGGTCCGTTGCAATGGCTTCCAGCTCATCTTGGGCTGCCCAGGCAACTCCAATGGAGTAAGCTATAACTCCTGGAATGAAACCCGGAGTTTAGAATGAGGATTAAAGTTGTCATTGCATTAAATTTGATTTAAGACCAATACTTCAGATGTAGTTGCCAGGCCACAAAAATGTGTGCAGTGAGTTACAGTGCTTTCTCTCTCTGTATAAAAATGATATTTTCAAATAGGAAGGAAAGGCCTCGTTTGTAGTTTGGAAGTACCTTTTGCCAACAGCAGAAGGGTTTAAACATTAGTAAAGCTTCTGCTCTGGGTCTGAACAACAGGTTCATATTCCAGTGCAAACGTCTTACAATTGTATTGGAAGATGTATGACTATCCTGACTGGAAAGCCAAAGGAGACTTAGTGAGTTATTAAGGCAGTAGAAATCCCCTGGGATCTCCTAGGCATAGCAGCATTTTTCTAGATTTATGTGATGATTTTTTAAAAAAAATTTTTAATTTTGGGGTTTTTTTTAAGTTCCTCATTCAGATATTAAACAGATGCTGGCCTTGTTAGAGCTCAATGAGACCCCAGGGTGAGGTGCTGCTCTTAACTTCATAAAGCTTTCTCCAGTGCCTTCAAATCATAGAGAACTGCATTTCTCTCACCTGGATAAATGCTGAGGTATGTAGGGAGAGCCGGGAGTGGTAGAAGAGCTTACCGTTTTGGTGAGCTGCCATGGCTGGCACTCTGACATCATCGTAAGACCTGCCATCTGTAATGAGAATCATGATCTTTCTTTTGTTGGGTTTGGATTTGCTGAACAGCTGCTCTGAGGCATAGCTGATGGCTGCTCCTGTGCTGGTCCCACCACTCCAGTAACTGATCCTTTTAATAGCACTCAGCACATCCTGCTTCGTACTGTACTTGTCAAAGCTGAACTCGAGCCTTTGCTCGTAGGTGTACTGAACGGCTCCGATGCGGGTGTCCGTGTCCGAAATCTCAAACTCCTGGCTGATGTTGGCTACAAACTGGAGGACTGTGCGGAAGTTGCCGGTGCCAACGCTGCTGGAGCCGTCAATTACGAAACCGATGTCAGCTGAATTGAGGCACGTCTTGCTGCAAACCAGCCGATCGGTGTCACAGACCCGCTTCACCAAGGGCTGGACCACCTTGTGTATGCTGAACCAGCTGGGCACGTTGATGGAATAGAAACCATTTGTCCTGCACACTGCCTGCAAGGCAACACAAGGATGAATGCAATGGAAATTCAGTCTGCCTGTTTCAGCTGGGGTATGTAGCTAAACTGTACGTATAGGCTCCTGGAAAGAGCAATGCTGGAGTCTGAAGTGGCCTCTCCTCCAGTCACCATCTGCTTCCCTGGGAAATGATGTCAATGTAACATCACAGATACTTGTGTAACAAGACAGTTTTTCCTGCCTTTTTTCTAAAAGCTGTGGGATGGAGCTGATATTACAGTAGTGAAAGAGATGTAATAAGCAAGTTTGCCACCTGTCAAGCTTTTTTAGATGAGTTTTATTGTTTGCAGAAAAAGCATGCAAAATCACAGAGCTGCTCTTAGTGTGGCTCCAGTGGGCATTACGGGAGTCTCTGTGTTTTTCAGGTGGCAACTTCAGCTCCCATCATTCAGGGCAATAAGGAAACTTTTGCCTGCTGACAAACCCTACAACCTTGAACTGAGACCTGGGACAATGTGAAGTCGGGTTATCCTTGGCTCATACCCTTCTAAGCAGCAAAAATACCTAGGCAATTTTGGTGAAAATGCAAAAGGCCTATAAAGGTTCCCTGTTGTGCTGGCTCTGCCAAATAGGAAAAAAAAAAAAAAGTTGATTTTTATAACTGAATACTTACAGGGAGCAGGTCTGAGGGAGCCTTCTGTAGGGTTAGTGGGAATCAGGTGAGTGTGGGTGGGAAACAGAGGTGGCACAGAAGAGGGAGTGGGAGAACTCAAGAGTGGAGGGGGGGTGATGGGGACTGGCTGGATCAAATTGTCCTTGGCTTTAGCACCTTTTAAATGCTAATGCCTCAAGTCTCTGGGTAAGAATGTTTTGTTAAGCCAGGCTTTTTCTGTCAACTTTGTGTGTGTATGTCTGAGTGTTTTAAAAGACTGAGGCACCGTTTTCATGGTGCCTGGTCTTGACTTGCATACAGCCAAACAGCTCCAAGGGAGTTGCAGTTCCCACCAGTCTGGGCTCTTCACCGTGTCCTTCTCTCATTTGCTCATACTGCCTGCTGCTATTTTAATGCTACTATGCACCAGTATCAAGTCACCACTCCCTCTTTACCCTCTTATTCTCAGCCGTCTCTACTCCCACTTCTGCCATGTCCCTGGCAGGTTTGCAGGGACTCACTGTAGCTTTGTCCTTTTAAAAGCATTAAATGTAAATGAGACTACAATCCAATTAAATGCTGACCGAAAACACTGCAGCTTTCTGGAGCAGCTCTGAAACTCACGGGAGATTATTTCATGGCAGAGCGACATGGCTCAGATGGGATTCTGTTTTCTGAATATGCCACATAACTTGATCCTGTTTCCTGCGCTCAGCCTGGTCTGGCACTTGGTAGATACCTCCTGCCATAGCTGGGTGCCAGCTTGCCCTGGAGCAGTGTTGAGCAGGCAGCTACCATTAGTGCCAAATACAAATCATTCAAGACTTGTGTTCTCTTTTTTTTTCTCCACGTGACAGGGATTTACTCTTTTTGCCAAGAGCTACCATGAAGTCCATAGCAGCAGAAAGAAATAACAGAAAAATAACCGGCATCAGATCCACAGTGGAAACAAAAAGTTTGAGTTATCCAGTATAGCTGAACAACTGGGATGTGCCTATGTTTGGATTGTCCCAACATTTGCATGTATGGGATCTGTTTGTAAATGCAACATTGACATTAGGTTGACAGGGCTCCTCAGTCTTTGCCGGGTGGGAGGTGCACAACAGGATGCTCGTGGAAGGCTCAGGCTGCAATTGTGCTTTGTCATGCTGCTGTATATTTGGAAAACCTCTCGCCTCAGTATGACTGCAGATTTGTGCCAATGTTTAGTCAGTAAAAATCCTTGATGCACCTCAAACCAGCACTCTACTGACTTCATCCCTTTTCTGACTTCAGCATTGCTGTCTGGCTCTTTGTTCAGGAGACCTCAAGACAATATAAGCAGGACAAGAAATAACCATAAGTGGCAAGAAGGAAAGGGAAATGCACTGCATGAAACAGCTTGGAAAATGTAGTCAGAGCCAAGCTCCTGGCCGGAGCCCAGCCCAGTAAGTACCTTGTCCACAAAATTTGATTCAATTACGTTCTTCTTCTCACTTTCAGCAGCTACTTCAACAGTGACAAAGAAAATGTTGATCCCTGATTCTCTGGCCAGCCTGGAGGCCTCCTCCACTCGGTCAGTGGGCCACCCATCCACCATCACTACAACCACGTTGGGTGCTCCACCTCGGTTTCCATTAACATCCAAAAAGAAGTTTTTGTTAACAAATGAAAGTGCCTTCCCTGGAATCAAAGAGGAGATGAGGATGAGTTACAGGTCTGGAAGCACTCTGCCTGATAATATCTCAGGAAATGGTAGGCAGAGGGCTGAGTCAGGTGTTGGAGCCCTGCCGAGAGCTGGGGAAAGCGGTTTCTGTGGCTGTGTGAGCAGGAGGGGAGATCTTTGCTGTTGGTACCAGAGCCTCCTGTGCTGAACCCCATCCACCCCTTTCCTGTGCCCCAGAGGGGCTAGGGGTGACAACCTGGGCTAGCAAGGATCCCTGAGGTGTCAGTGGGACCTGCCCATGAGAAGAAAGGTAAATTCTGACTGCTTGTGACAAACTTGCAGCACCCTGGACCAGGGCAGGCAGGTCACCGTGGGAGTGGTACACCCTCACCAGCCCTGCTCTAGTGCTGACCACCATTCGGTCCCAGCCTCTGTACCCAGTGAGGCTGCTTGCTACAGCCCAGAGTCTGGAGCCCTCCCCAAGCTGAGGACATGCAAGCAGCCCCATCACCTACCAACATTGGAAAGTCCACCTTTCTGTGGGATTTTCTCAATGGCGTTTCTTAGGTCCTTGGAGCTGGCATAAGTTTTCAAGTTAAATTCTGTGGAAGGGTCATCACTAAAAGAAGAAATGGGAGCAGTTGTCAGGGTTTTTTGCTTCACATACAAAATACAAAAGCTGTAGGACCCATCTGTGCTACCCGACTCCTGAGGGCAAGCTGGAGTGAGACCTTTAGCACATGTCAGCTGCAGAGTTACAGCTGCCAGAGTGTGCAGTGTGCCCTGCAGCAATGGGAGCAGCTGCACAAGAAGCTCTTACCCGTACTGAACAATGCCCATCAGAGGACCCGCGCTGCCGATGCCAAGGGCTTGAGCCATGTTACTGAGGAACTGCTTCTGGAGCTGAAAGCGGCGTTTACCGATGCTCCAGCTCCCATCCATCAAGAAGGACAAATCAATCTTGCAATCTGTGGAGATAGACAGGAAAAGGCCTAAAAAGTCTGCATCCAGTGACTTGTCCTGCTGTGCAAGCTCCACCAAAAAGCCTTTGACAAGGACAGGTCACAGCTGGGGGCTCAAGTCTGTCCTGCTCATTGATAAACACAATCCTTGACATGATTTTTCTCCCATACAACATCCAGGCTGTGTGACAAAAGGGCAAGAAGCTGTCCCCAGAGATCAGTCTTGGAGCACCACATTTAGGGGCTAGGGAGGAGAGATCAGCCATGCAGGAGCAAGCTGGCTTGTGTCCTGTGACCTCAGAGCTGTGGCTTGGCCTCGTCCTGCTTTATTCAAAGCCCAGAGGTGGTGAGAGTTTGTACAGCCAGATGTGGCCACTGGATTTTGCAGTCTGGCCACCTGCAGAGCACAGACTACAAGGATTTCCTTGATTATGCTTTGGTGGGCTTAATTGATATAATAGATGTAGTGGGAACAGTTCTTCACATACTATGTTAATGCTGCTCAGGAGGGAGAGAGGACCCACTCAGATCACTAAATATGTGATGCCCAGGATGTGCCTCAGGGCAAAGGACATCACAAGGTTTCTTCAAGGAGCTGCTGGCAGCAATCCTGGCAACTCTGCATTTCTGAATGAGAATCATTTGGCATCTTCGTTCAGGGCTGGAGCTAACATGGGGGATGATGATGTCACTTGGTGTGTTCAGACTGACCAGGGGCTCGTTTCACACGTTGCTGTAGGTTGGCACCTGTGTGCACAGCAGCAGCTGTGTGCTGTGGTGTGTTGCCTCTCTGGGCTGAAAGCAATATTCTAGTAAAGCTATGCCTGCACCCAAACAAACTCTTCCTTCTAATTACACAGATAAACCTCATTTGTGTGCTTCCACGAATGCTGTCTTCATCACTGCCAGCCTGCTTTTACATCTCTGCAAGTTAGGGGTAAAACATTCATCAGTTGGACTGCGACCAGGAGCGTGATCAAAATTTAGCTTAACTACAGCGCTAATTAACATTTTCCCCCTCTGGCATCCGGGTCAGCCCCATCTCTTGATTTCCCTCCGATGATGCCTCCTACCAATCAGACCGTCCAAAATAGTGTGTTTTAATCATTAGGTAGCCCGAAGGCTACAAAGTGCCAATTGTTCTTACTGGCTTAGGCAACTGCCTCCTATCTCATTACCTTCAGTTTTTTCTCCTGTAGCTGTCTCTTTTTCTGATTTTAATAGTGCTGAATTGTAGAAGCGTGACTGAGAACTGTGTTTGTTCACAGCAGATTGTGAGGCAATGCTGGAAACCCATAACAAATAATACCTCAATTAATGGCCAAGTTTTCCTGAATTTCCTGTCCTCCAAAAGGAGCTACACCATGTGGTCTATATGTGGAAAGTAGGGAGTTTGCTAGCCAGCAGGGTCCAGGCATGCAAAGATTTAACATACGCTTATATACAGACTCAATTTCTGGGAAGATTTCAGACAGCAGGAGTTATTTCGGTGCTGGGACATTAGTGGGACTCTGCAAGAGGCCAGGCTAAAGGTGCTCTGTAGGGAGCTGAGTGCTTTCTGGTTTGCAGGGAGGCAAGATCTGAATTGCAGATTTTATGGTCCTAGAGGTATCAGCAGGATGAGAGTTTTGATTCTTGTATGCCTTATCTCAGTTCAACTGCTGGAAACACAACTGTGCTTGCCTGCATCTCTGCTACACTGAGCTCTGCTTTCCTGTGGTGCAATTGAGTCTGTAGGGCAGATCCTTCCCCTTTTCTTCTTTCCCTTGTTTTTGTATCACTTGTAAGTGTATTTGGCATCTTCGATAGGAGGAAAAAAGTACTTTCAAGTGTTAGGAGGAGTGCCTGGGAATATATAGACATTTGATTCAGTAGTTAATGTAAAGAGTTGAAATGCCAGTTCTGCGAGAGACAGTGTTCAGCTGCTGGAGGATGGGCATGGGTGGGAGGGTGAAGCCCCCTCTCCAGGACAGCTTCCCATGAGGAGATGGCAGAAGACCCTGTCTCTCCGCTCAGAGCTTGCTTTCTCTTTTACCTTCTACTCTGGGCCCCATCTAAGGATGAGTTAAAGGGAAATCTGCCTTTAATTATGAAGGGCTGTAGATTTTCTTTTCAGAGTAGGGGACAGTACATCTCCATCCCTGAACTGAGGGATCCTCATTTCTCCCTCCGCATCCCCTCTCTCTTTGCTGCAGCAGGCGCTGGGTCCCTTTCTCAGGTTGTTTTCTTCCCTCCCACCCACTGCTGCAGGAATGGTGCCCGCACTCAGCACAGCCGTGGGAGCCTGCCCTGGTCAGCAGAGCTCACCCATCTAACCCTGGCCACAACACATTGGTTTGCTGTCCTCCACCACCAAAGTCCCTGAGTGAAGCTCTGTGCCCCAGGAACATGAAGCTGATACTGCCTGGGAAGAGGCAGTGGTGAGCAGCCACCATCTCCCTGCCCAGGTAAGCTAAATCTCGACTGTTATTTCCTTCCCTGTAGAAGCAAAACCCAATTATGTGTATGAGACAGGTTGGCTGTGAGCACTCGCTGTTCCTCTGCAAGGGAAAAATGTGTTCCTCGAATTCTGTAGGCTTTCTTGAAAACTTACCTTTTGCTATTTAATTTGAATGCATTCTAGCAATGTGTAATTAATAAAATAGTATTGCTTAATTATAAAATTAATTCTCAAGTACATACTTGGGTTTCCTTGGGAGATAGGCTCCAGTGGCTTCGGATTCAATTCTTCCTTTGAACTGAAGCCTAGAGAGAGAAAGGAAAGGGTCCATCAGTGTGCGCTCAGTGGCTGTCCTTTGTCTGGAAGGAAACGGGCAGTGGGGTGTCTGCAGAGTTCCCCCCTGGCCTGAGGATTGACATGGAAGGGAAATGAGGATGGTGAGCACATCCTTGGAGCTTATCTTTTTTCCCCTATATCACTTCTAGGATAAAACAAGAGTAGAGGCATTTCTAGAAGTGCCACCACAATTTCTCCAAGCACCAACTTTGACTCCCTTTTGCAAGTTGGTCCCCTCACTGCAAGGCCTTAAGAGCAGTGTGCATAACTAGAGGGTTCCTCCGGTGCAGAGGCTGGTGGCCATAGTGGGGCTGGTGATCTCCCAGAACTTTGCTCCTGAGAGAACCAGTGCTGCCATCCCATTGGCTCACCATACTTCACCCATGCTTTACAATGAGCTGCACAATGTCTGAAGCAGATGAGCAACAGATTAAACATATTGCTTTTCTGTCTGGAGAGGAACGCGTAGGCAGCAACTCACCCCACCATGCTACGGCTGGGGAACCAATGCAAGCAGCAGCTCCTCAGGTGCTCCCGGAGGACTGGGTTATTTTAGGGAGCACAAAAGAAACAGGGTAAATGGTGGCAGAGAGCTATAGTCAATTCATGGGAAACAGTCTCATGCGTTATTAGTGGATTTTAGCTGAGACCCCAACTGAGATATTTGGATGGTAGAAGCCTTGGGAACATGATTTTATTTCTTTATGAGATGCACTGACTCACAGGGCATCATCAGGCTGGCGTCAGAAGGTTTGAAAATGCTGAACTTCACTCATGACTTGAATGTCTGGTGGGAGTCTCCTACAGAACAGCATTTCCCCCCCAAGCAAAGGCAAAGAGCTATTTCTTTTCACTACAGCATGACAAGATTAAGGGGATTTAGCTGGGATAATCCTCAGAAGAGACAGCAATGCTCAGAAATACACCAAACTGAACACTCACCGAGGAATCACTTGGTCAAAAGAATGGTAGAATGGCTTATTATTTTTGTAAACTGCATATTGATTTTTATAAAAAAAGGAAGAGGAAGAATTCCTTAAGTCTTCATCCCCAGATAAGTTGAGGAAAGACTACAGACTTCAGAGAGATGGTAAAAAGGCAACATTAGAAAGTGTGAGCTTAATATAGAAAAGAGATGAGAAATTACCAGATAACACAAAGTTTGTCTCTTCGCAGCATCCAGCCACTAGCAAGCCAAGCATGAGAGCATTAGTGTGTGTAAAGACAGAAGGTGGCAAAGGGACATCAGTGAAGGTTACCACCTAAATAGGATGGGAGGTGTAGCTCTGAGTGTATGCACCACCTAAGCTGGTTGCTGAATATTAGTGACCAACCCATAACAACGCAGACAACAGCCAAGAAAATGGGGGGAAATACCAGCTCCCTCCCTTACCACTCCTATTTCCATTCCAGTTTATGTCTAGTGATCCACCCCTCATAAGAGATAAATAAAACTACTTTGAGTCCTTCCACCTGCATGTTGAAAGCTGTGCGTAGTTTTGAGTCAGGGGCCAAGTTTGTATGGAGTCAGAGTATGCAGTGATTAATGTAAAGCTGTCCTCATCCCCCACCGGGAGGCTATAGCACTCTGCAGCATCCTTAGGATGGAAAGGTTGCTTTGTCTTCTTGTCTTTGTCTTCAGCTGCCAGTGAAGAAAGTTTCTACTGCAGGGACTAAACAGACCTGCTAACAGCAGCACTGTGTGATTTCCCTCCAGTTTGCCTGTTCCCAGGCATAGCCAGCCAGAGGGCTGGGCTTGGCCTTATACAGGAGCCCATGTGGCCATGTATGAACGAACTAGGTGAAGGTTGCAAAGATTAGCCCTGCTTTGTTTATGGCAAGAACTAGTGACTTCTTTGTGTGTTTCGTTTGAGAATTTCCCTGGCTGTGACCAGCGGGTTAGGACAGCCCCAGGGCTGATGTTGCTTTTGTCACCACGTAGGCAGTGCCTGCAGCCCCCCTGCAGCCTCCTTGTGCTCTGACCCAAGCTTTGGAGCAAATGATGCTTTCTGGAGAGGGCACAGGGGCTCTCCAGCCATCCTGACACTGGCTCTTGTGCCAGAAATGTCTCACCCCTGTGGTTAGTGGATCTGTTCCTCTCCTGCCAGAGTAGGCTGGTGAGCCAGGCTCCAGCTGGCTGTGTCCTTCCTGGCTGGAGCTGTTCTCCAGCAGGTTGCTGGCTTGTGCCTCTTGTCTTGCCCCTTTTCTGTACACTTGGGACAAGCTCCCAGACAAGGAACAGGGAAGAGGGCTGCTGCTGGTGTGTTCTTGCCCACAGGAGAGCATTTGGATGGGGGAAACATCAGCAGAGGAGGCAGAGTGGTGGTGCTGGAGCAGCACTGCCTGAGGCTGGGCACCAGCTCCTGGCTGAGGAAAAGTGATGGGTTTGGAAGAGGAGTGACACAAAACAGCTCTGTCTGGTGACATCTGCTGCAGCAAACAATTTTGACCCATTTCAGGCCTGAAAGTCTTGCTGCAAGGGACCAAATCTACCTTTGACCTGAGGAAGAGCACGAGGTAAATCCTGTATGGGTGCACCTGCTGCTCCCGAGAGATAAACCCTCTGCCATGTGAGGCGCTGCGGGGCATGGGTGACTGAGAAGTGTTTTAACTGAAACTACCTGATGGGAGCAAACCCACCAGCTGCAGGCATGGAGAGGTGTGAGTGTGATCAGAGGAGACACAAGGTGCAAGCAGCAGCAGCACAGAGAGGGGAAGCGGGACAGGGTTAGAGGAGGAGAGTGAATTTTGGGCTAGGCTGGTGTGTGTCTGTGGCTTCTCTTTGGATAAACGCGAGGGAGGGCAGTTCAGCAGCCAGGCAAATTAAAGCAGAGGAGCAGGAACTGCAGGAGGGCACTTTGAAGGAGTGGTGCAGCTTGTGCACCACATACCTCAGATGTGCCAACTCAGTATCCCATACGTGCAGCTCCCCCCCCCCGCCCCTTATTTGCAGAATAGAAAGTAGGTGGATTTAACGCTATAGTGAAATTAGACATTTTAGCAACTAAATTGTATACAGAAGCTAATTCATAGTTATCTGCATCATGCATTCATCTGTGTCCAAGAAAATCCATATTTCTTACCCAGGCATACAGCTGACATTAGCCTTGTTGGCATGGAAAACCCAAGTGTAGGTGATGCAGCACTTTTCATTTTTACTTGCCAGTGTAATTACCAGTTCTTGAAGGTTGTGGGTCAGCTGGCTGATTTGTGCTTAGTGTAACAATAAGGTCACCCACCAAATAATCTTCCCCAGCTAATTGGGGAGGTGGTCAGTCTCTATGGGCCTCCTTATTTTGCCAGTCCAGTTTAATGTTGTTATTGCCATGGGAATTTCAACTGCTGCATGGGCAGTCTACTCCATGCTAATTAAAGTTCCCTTCACTGATTGTCACAGCTGTTCATGCTGATTAAACTTCCCATTCATTTAAGTAAGACAGCAGTGACAACATCCATGCCAGAAACCATTCCTTTGAAGTGACAATCTGAATTCATCAGACTTTATCACACTAGTCTACACAGGCACTTCAGTTGCTGAAAAACTATTAATACAACATCCCTTCCCCCATGCCCAAAATATCAGTGCATTTCATGCAATCTGTCATTTTCTGCCTCAAAACACCCCTCTGCACCGCTGACTCCAATAGTTTTTCTAAATAAGCACACTGGTGGCTTAAGCTGCAGAGGACAGAAACGCTTCCTCTCTCTGGCTCAGGCTGCCACTGCTGGAACAAGGAGATCTGTTCATGTTTGGGACGATGTAAATTTTGACTCAATGGCCACTGCTGCTGAAACTGGACATGCAAGCTAATGCAATGAGCTATGCTATTCATCACAGCCACTGCAAGGATTAGTCATGCCTCATCTTTGAAGTAAGCAGTGTCCAAGGGAATGGTCTTTACACGGGCCACCAGCACAGCCCTCTCCAGCAACAGAACTGGTGATTGAAACGACATCTTAAGCTGGATCATCCAGCTCACCTTGTGAGAGAGAGAGTACCCTGTCATGAATTGGCTGGTCATTTATGTAGTTTGCTTTAAATTTTCCCAAGGAAAGAGATCCCTTCAATATTTAACACGTAGAATCTGCAGTTGGTAACTGTTCCTGGTTAAGTGTTGTGCAAGTTTTGGTCTTAGAATCATAGAATCATGGAATAATTATGGTTGGAAGGGACCTCCAGGGTCATCAAGTCCAACCTTTATCCCATCATCTCCCTAACCACTAGACATTAGACCATGGCCTCAAGTGCCTCATCAACCCATTTTTTGAACACCCCCAGGGACAGTGACTCCACCACCTCCCTGGGCAGCCTGTTCCAGTGCCTAACCACCCTCTCAGTAAAGAACTTCTTCCTAATATCCAATCTAAACTTCCCCTGACGTAACTTGAGGCCATTTCCTCTCATCCTATCATTAGTAATTTGGGAGAAGAGACCAACACCAGCCTCACTACAACCTCCTTTTAGGTAGTTGTAGAGGGCAATGAGGTCTCCTCTCAGTCTCCTCCAGACTAAACAACCCCAGTTCCCTCAGCCGGTCTCCATAAGGCCTGTTTTCCAGACCTCTCACCAGCCTCGTTGCCTTTCTCTGGACTCGCTCCAGCACCTCAATGTCCTTCTTATACTGTGGTGCCCAGAACTGGACACAGTACTCAAGGTGTGATCTCACAAGTGCCGAGTACAGGGGCACGATCACCTCCCTACTCCTGCTGGTCACACCCTTTCTGATACAGGCCAGGATGCCATTGGCCTTCTTGGCCACCTGGGCACACTGCTGGCTCGTGTTCAGTCGGCTGTCAACCAACACTCCCAGGTCCTTTTCCGCCAGGCACCTTTCAGCCGCTCTTCCCCAAGCCTGTAGCGCTGCATGGGGTTGTTGTGGCCGAAGTGCATGCCCTGGCACTTGCCTTTGTTAAACCTCATAGAATTGGCCTCAGCCCATTGCTCCAGCCTGTCCAAATCCTGCTGCAGAGCCTCCCTACCCTCAGGCAGATCGACACTCCCACTTAATTTCGTGTCATCTGCAAATTTACTGAGGGTGCATTCAATCCCCTCCTCTAGGTCATTGATAAAGACAATAAACAAGACTGGCCCCAAAACTGAGCCCTGAGGGACACCGCTTGTGACCGGTCTTCATCTGGATTTAACTCCATTCACCACAACTCTCTGGGCTCGGCCATCCAGCCAGTTTTTAACCCAGCGAAGAGTCCACCTGTCTAGATCATGAGCCACCAGCTTCTGCAGGAGAATGCTGTGGGAAACAGTGTCAAATGCCTTACTGAAGTCCAGGTAGACAACATCCATCTCTTTTCCCTCATCCAGTAGGTGAGTCACCTGATCATAGAAGGAGATCAGGCTGGTTAAACAGGACTTGCCCTTTGTGAACCCATGCTGGTTCTTGTTGCTACTTGAGCCTGCTACAAATGTAGGGATTTTTCCCCTCTCTTACCAGTAATTATAAAAATGTTGTCATCTCCATACTGTCAGTTTTTAAGGCTAAAATGTTAGAAAATTTCAATGAAGGTCATTATTCTTTATGTGTGGCTTAAACTCTGCTTTTCTGATCTGAATGTCTTTCCTAAATACATTGACATCAGAAAAATCTGTTGTCTTCTTGACTTATTGAAGCTGCCAACTGTGACATTCCCAAAATACCTTTTTATTTACAAATGCATTTCAGTAGCTAGAACCCCTTTCCTGCAATGTGGCTGCCAACTCTTTCCAGAGCTCATCTGTTCTGCTCCTGCTTTAGGCAGGAACTCGAGACTGATGGAAACACAGGATAATTTTAACTACTAATATGTAAATGACATCTCTCATTTATAATTTTAAATACTATAATTTCTCCTTAAAATGAGATTATCAGCAGTGTCCTGGGCCTGATGAATAGATTTAGCTTTTCCTGTGTGTGATGGAAACCAGTTGTTCCCAGACTAGTTACTAGAAGTTTTAAATATTTACCTGTGTCAAAAAGGCTCATTCCAGGTTTCCAAGAGTCTGTTTCCATTGCTTTAACACATGAAAGAGAAGAAAAAATATTACTGAAAATAGTGGAATTACTAGAGATCACAGATTTCTCACTCAGTTTAGAAGGGTCAGTTTACACAGTGAATTATCATCAACCATTAGGAGCTAAAGAAATCAGTAAACCTGGAAACCTTTCTGTGCACGTTTCAAGCCATATTTAGGAGCCTCATATCACTGTCTCCAGAGAACTATTTCTTTTTTTTCGTGATCTTAGATATGTCTCTGTGGATCTGTTTTGGTCTTATTCCTCTAAATTGCATTGATACTGAGGCAAGTATATGGACTTCAGTATACTTTTGCTTGGTTTAGATTGTTTTCCACTGAAAATATGCAAGTACCTCTCATCTATAGATTTCTCTATCCCCTCAGCCCATCCAAACACAAAGAAAAGGTATAAATTTTTCTTGCAACCTATCAGGCATGGAAAACTTCATCAAAATTGCTGCTTTCCTAAATAAAACCCAAAGTGTCTTTGTTTTTGTAGCCTACTGAAGAGCGTTCTCAAAAAGTGATATTTTACTCCTGTTTACAGCTGGATGAAAGCCCTTGCAGCTGACTAGGACAAGAATAGTACCAAGGAGCACTGGTTAGATCCTTGACCACTCACAGGTCATCTCCAGGTTTGTTCAGCGTGGTTTACAAAGACCTATATCTCAGGCCCATTGAATCCATATTGCCTCCCGTGCCTGAGTTTCCCTACTCAGACTGGCAGCTGGTGTGCTCTTACCTAGAGCTAGTGGGTGAATCGCAAAGGTTTGGAAAAAGCCATGGGCTTACCAGTGTCCTCCAGCCAAGTGAGAACACTGACCTTGTCCTTAGGTTGCCATCCCAGGGAGGAGCTATCAGCTTCTCTTTAGGAGGGAGACTTGCATGAGGCAGATGGCTGAATAAGATGTGTGGTTTCCCTTAGGATAGGAGGAACCCTGCCATGTTTCATTGCTAAGGTGATTTTTCCAGACCTCTTTCCCTCCTTGTGCTGCGCATTGCTTAGAAACCCTATGAAGAATGTAAAAACTGAGGAAAGTGGGGGACTGAGAAGTCAGTCGTGAAACACACAGAAGTTTTGCTGTGATTTTGCTTAGGAGGAGAAGTAGGGTGAAGGAAGGTCCAGCCTGGGAAACAGGGAAGGAAACAGGAGGAAAGACAGGAAGAATATTCCTAGTTTATCATCCATCTGGGCAGGGTCATTTGCCAGAATCTTCTACATCTCTCCTCAGAGTTATGAGAAAACACCAGAAACTGGAGCTAGGTGAGCCTGTTGCAGAGCAGGAGGACTCTATCCATAGGGAAGAGCTGGTGCTCATTTGTTATCAGAGTGGCCAACGTGTCTCCTGAATGCTGTCACAGAGAAGAAAAACAGGTTTCAGTTAAATTAGCTTGTGAGTAAATAACCTTGTAAGGTGTGCTTCACCCTCACAAAGTGGAGAAGCACCCAGTGACTGAGAAAAGCAAAGATTCATATGAAGCTACTTTTCAGCCAACCAGCTGAAAAAAAGTCGAAGAGCAAATTATGAAGAAGACCCCACGCTTCTTGGGTCTTCTGTACAATTATGCTGCTGTGTGAGTTGCAGTCGAAAATGTGCTTAAAGTGGTAGGAACTGCATGGCACATGGAACCACCCGAGGAGCTGTGCAAAGATCTATGCATCTTTTCTTCATAAGCAGGGATGTGAGCTGAACGATACAGAGCAATGGAACTTGCCTGTCGACATATATCACAGGTCTGCATCTGGTGCCAGCTCATTGCTGGGACTATCCTCAGAATGCAGGCTCCTCTAACTTCCCTGACTGTTTAAGCTCAGAAAAGAAAGTCAGATGCTGAAAAAGGAAGAGACTGCTTTTTGTCAGTAGCAGCAATGCTGAAGTTTGTCTAGATTCACTCTTCTCAAGACCTACTTCAACTCAAATGACTGCAGGTGCTCTAGTCTGTCCAAGTCCCTGTGGGTGAGAGCTGTCTATTGCTTCTTCGAGTGGTCTTCTCATGGCTTACACCCTTTTAAATGTTTCTGTGGTGAGAAAGCCCCTGGATTTTCTTTCTTAATGAAGAAAAGTACTAGGTAAGTGCCAAGGATTTTGGGTAGCTGGCTGCAAATATGCAGAATATACGGCTGAGTCACCCATAAATCCAAGCAAAAGTTCTATTTCTTGTGTGTAGTTCTAGACACATAATGAAGAAAGCTCTCAATGAAATCTGTATCTGAAAAGAAAATGATTATTCTTGTAAGTAGCTAGGGCTTTTTTATTTTTTTTTTCCCACTTGATGCTGCCCATAAAAAACAAGAGTTGATTTTTAAAATACTCCAAGACTGACACCACCACAACTCTTCAGTATAATTGTCTTGAAAAAAATTCTGGGTGAAGTGACTGTGTGATTTCAAGAGAGTTAATCTGCATTGTTAAGAGCTTGGAAGACTTGTGACCTTCTGAAGAATGTACAGCAAGAAGCTGTGCAGGCAACTGGTGTGTTGGGGTGGGTGTTTTCCCAGCCTTTTGCTAACCTGAGTTGATGAGAGGATGCTCCTTGACAGCCTGGCCAAACCCGCAGAACTGATCACTGTTTTTGCAGAGCAGTGCGTGTGCGCTTGGTAGGATCAAGAAAAACAACTCTCCTTTCCAAGAAAGCAAGGACTTGTTCAGGAATTTCCCTGTGATCGTTAGAAAACTTGGATGCTTGGAAGCAACACAGCTGAGCTGCCAAAACCTGGGCTGAAAGAAAGATCAGAGCTCATTGGGAATATGGCAAGTATGTGTTTGTGGGGGTTTTCCCTCTTATTCTATGATGAAGAAAACAGAATCATTCCTGATGGGAAATTTGTGCTTTATAATCACCTTTGGGGGGACCTTAAGGTGCCTTAAGCAATTAGCTGGGGTCAAACTCTGACTTGGATTTTATCAAGACTCAGCACTATGTTGCCCTGCTTCTCTGGCAGAGATTTGGCTAGCCTGAGGATTAACCAACACATCCTTTGGTCCAGATAATAGGGCTCTTCCTATTTCAGCCCTGCCAGGAAGGCACGTCTGCCACCCCAGGCTATCCCCATCCTGTATGTGGTGTCACATAATTAGTGCATTGCCATAACCGACGTGTTTGCCGGCAATGTATTTGCTTTGCTGTTCAGTCCAGAAAAATATTGCTCCCCTGCCTCCCCTCTAAAGGTGGGCACTAGATTTTGGCAAGGGCAAAGAGAATCAGAGGAGCACAAAAAATATGAGATTAGAAGAAAAGAAATGGCTGTGACATCAATATGGCCAAAAAATATGAGAAAGGCAAACATGGATGGAAGAGGAGGCTGAAACAAGGAGGAGAGGTAGAAAAGTGAGGGAACAGGGTAGATCTCGGAAGAAGTGTATCCATTTTAAATATGCTGCAACTAGGTCAAATACAAATTGTCATTTTGATGGGGAGATTGCTGGGTAAACTTACTTGGCTAGTATTATCCAGAAAGTCCTACTGCATAATAAAGTCCTCTATGTCAATGTCAGTGACCACTTTGCTCTCTCCTCTTGCAATACTTCTCTTGTGCTTCCCAGCTCTCAGGACCCTGGTGACACCCTCATGTGCTGCAGCCTCTCCCTCCCCAGGGGCTTTGGTTGCCCATCCTAGAGGTCAGGTCTGCTGCAGCACAGCTCTGTCGCCTTTGGCCCAGGCTTGGGCACAATGGTGGAGCTGTGAGCAAGGGCTGTGGGAAGCATCTGTGGGAGTTTCCACCCGCACTGCTCCAGGACAGTGTGCACACCCTCGCCTTTTCTCCTCGTACCTGTGCCTAGTCTTGTACCTTGCTATCCTGATCCTGACCTTGCCTTGCTGGTCTGGTGTCTTGCCTCAGCTGGTCAGCCCTGCCTCATTGCTGGGGACTTGCCTGGCAGCCTGGGCTGTTGGCTGGTCCGGGGTACCACCACCGGACCCACTCTGTTCTTCTTGTTGAGACTCTGTGGGTCTGTCTTGTTGGAGTGGGGCAGCCCTGACTACCTTGCTGCCACCTCAACTCCCATCCCTCACCCTGCTCTGGCTGCTCCTGGAAAAAATCAGCCTCTGAGAAATTTTGCTGTGCCATCGGGGAAGAGTTAGCGTTTGTACGTGCACTGAACGAGTGCTCTGGAGCCCTGAGAAGTTGTCAGTGGCGTTGCAGAGCGCCTGCTGATGGGGCTGCTTGCTGATGAAGGATGGTGAATTACACAGCCAGGGAGGAAGGAAAGTACAGGAGAACCTGATGTTTCTGCCCTCAGTAATAAAGGCAACCTCTACGGTCGCAATCAGCCTTGGAGGCTCCTGGGAACAGGAGGAACAGAAGATACAGTTCGATTGCAGACCTGGTCGGCTGCACAGAGCTGGTATTTTATTTTTCATTTTGACTAACAAAAAGGGAAAATTTCAAACACTGTGGTAGATGTTGATTTCCATGCCCTGAACAACAGCTCACCAGTAACTGAGCTGTCCTTTGCCTTTTGCATTCAGGAAGCTGCTAGTTAGCATTCAGTGCGTGAGGCTTGCCCTGGTTCTCCTCCAGGACACATGAAAACGATCTGCAGTACTGCTTGAGGGCTAATTTGAGGTTGCTAAAACTATGAAAGAGCAGAAACTCTGCTGCTAGCAATCTTGCTCACCCAGGTGGGCTGGAGAGCCGGCAGCCCTCCAGAAGGCAGCAACAGGCTCTTGGCGCTGAATACCTGCGTGATCCAATAAAGAGGTGAGAGGTTAGATGGCAGTGGGCGAGGAGAGCAAAGTGTGATCACAAGGGATGTGGTGGCCCTGAAACATCTTTCTGCACATGTTTTAAAATCAAATGGTAAAAGAAGATGGAAACTGGATTTAAAAAAAATAAAAGCTGAAAGAGGTCGGCAAAAGCAGAAGTGTTTAAGTATTAGTAGGTGCTGCATAGTGCAGCTATTCACTGGTGCACTGGAACAACTGGTAGTGGGTCCTGAGATGCTGATCATGCTCAGGGCCTAGAGACAAAACACATGTCTTCTCTCAGGGTCAGGCCTTCATCCCCCAAACTTATACAGACACAAAGTTGCCCTCTCATTTTGCAACAGCAGATGTTATAAAAGAGCTTTATAAATGGTTCTAGAATATTATTTTGAGAACAATTCTAAGTTTAATTATTCCTGTTTATTTTTTTCCCTAAAAGTTACACTGTTGTCATGCAATAACCAGTGTGATATCTGCTCTCACTGCATCCTGCTACAAACAGGGTTAGAAGTGAAAACCAGTGCATTACTGCGTGACTCCTCAGATGTGAGTGGTGGAACTAGCTACGCAGAGGAATTAGAGAAGGGATTGTAATGCCTTTAACTATGTTGGGCCGTAAAATATTCCTGTTACTGGCAGAGGTGGAAGCGCACCTGAATGCTTTGAAGATACTTTATTGGTTAGTACATGGAACTTAAACACAAGGTTTTCTAGTATTCTAGCAATACAAATCTACTAGTTATTATTAAATTAAGACATACCTGTATCCTGTCCTCTTCCTTGTGCAGCATGAACCTGTCCTAAGTAGACAAAAAAAATGGAAAAGTGTGATGTATACCACATTTGGTTCAGGACTACTGCTACCTGGCTCTTTCAATGAGTCTCATTTTAGAGCTGTCAGAGTTAATGGTTCATATAGAGAGAGTTTTCATTAATATATTTAACTGTATATTTTGAGGCCATTTAAAAAAGGATTTCTTTGCCCTGTCTGTCATGTAGATTAGCCTAGTTAACATTCCTTTCAGTTATGAATATTATTTGTACAGGCCTTTGGTCTGCATTTAAAAGGTTTGTAGTTACTGCTGTGATTTGCTTTCCCTTGTAACTTTCCTTCTCTCACCCACACTGGTTATCTATGTTTATTTCTATTTCAGTACCATCCAATTGTGCTGGTTGTCTGAGGAAGGTTAAAAAAAGCCCCAAACCCAAAACAGCCCCCGAGACCAGATACAACCCTTTCTGCAGAGAGTGAGTGGATAGAAGCGCTTGGACAGACTGTAAATAATGAGACAGTGACAAAAATAAGGTGGAACAATTCATGTGTCTGAAATGTCTTCACTACTGCCTACACAAAACCCCCTTTTTAAGGTGATTGGGTTATTAAATTCCCGTTGTTCAAAAATACTAAAGGTTCAAAGCATTTGCAGATGCAAACTGTATCTTTAATCATGCCTTTCATTTCATTAATTAATGTTAATAAGTTTGTTAACAAACTTATCCTTTAACAAGCCTTTATTCACTAGTCTGTGAAATCAGAAGTAGGTCTCCACCACTTCTCCAGCTCACAATAACCTGTCCCCAAGTTTGATCACTTTAATCTTTTGGGAGTTAATTTATGTTTAGAACTTCAGTAAAGAAAATTTTGAAGAAATATGGATCCAAATTGCAATGAAGTGACCATTGAAAGTCTTGAAAAAGTGTTGGGGTTTTTTTGTTTTGGTTTGTTGTTGTTGTTGTTGTTGTTGTTGTTGGGTTTTGGGGTTTTTTCCATTTTTTGACTAAAGGTTTGGTCTTCTTAAAAACAAATACAACCTTCCCATTGATTTCAGTGTAGCCAGGACTTTACGCTCAACTTGTATCTCTCACTGACTGGGGAACCTCAAACAGGGTTTTCTAATTTTTAGCAAAGACAATAATGGCCTCTTCCGTGCTCAGCCTGAGGGAATAGGAAAGAGGAAAGAAAGTAACAAGCAGAACTAGGTTTATAGGTGCATTAGGTACTGAATGATGCAGGTTCCCACTCAATTTGAACACCTTTAATTGTGTTGGCATTTCTTTAAATCCTGCCATACACACACCTGCACATTTGACTTGGTAAGATCAACCCCTCCAGCCCCTGCCCTTACTCTGAGCTCATAGCTAAATTTGATTTAACGATGCTTTCCCTCAAGACCTGAGTTACTCAAAAGATACCTGCCCTGCTGTGTGCTTGGCTCTGAATTACTCAGCAGCAGGGATGACTGCAGTTATACATGTGAGAGCAAAGCCGAGCTCAAAGGCACTCAGAAACAGCGACAGAGCATAAAACCTAATGATGGCCCAGCTCCATTTTCACTCAAAAGAAATTGTATCCCCGTGCTCAGAAACTTGCAAACAGTTGAAAATATTCTTCTTTACTTGACCTCACAGCTGAGCAATTACACATTGTATGGGAAAACACCTTAAATAGTTGCAATGCATGCTGTGGGCTGGAATCAGAGCCAACTTCTGAACTGAATAGAATCATACAATCATTTTGGTTGGAAAAGACTGGTAAGATCATCAAGTCCATCCATCTCTGATTGAGATGCAGAACTCTGAGCAGTTGCCAATCTGCTGTCAATGAGTGGTGTGCCAGGAATAACATCACATTCATGCCAGGCTCAGAACCACAGCCTGAGGTTTTTTGAAAGAGCATTGGTTTAGTGCAAGTCAGCATTTCAGAACTCTCAGCCCTAAGTTTAGATGGCTATGCAGCCCTCTGCATCATGTATCTTACAACTAAATCAAATCTCCTTCTCAGAGAGTAAGACAGAACGAAGCAATAGGAAAATACTATTCGAACAGCACAAATTTAATCTCAAGTGTTGTGAAACTCAGCATTTGACAAGGCTGAAATGTGTGGATATTCACTAGAAGAGCTTCCCCAGAACTGTGGGTGATCAACATCTCTGACATTCAGGCCAAGCATCTGTTTTTCAATTTAAATGCAGACTTGGATTCAGTCATTGAGTTTGCTGACGCTTGAAAGGTTATCGAATCATTGCTGCCTTGAAATACACTGTACTGCATGCCTTGTGGCACGTACTTCTTCACCATACTTACCTGATGCTCCAGCTACCACAGATGAGTATGCTGGGTGGACACTGCCAGAACCTAAAAATAAGAGATATTCATTTTCAGCTATTGAACCAAAACCCCCAATGTTAATGAATAAGAATAAATGGAGAAGGAAAGATTAAGGAAAACCAGGTGTGCAAAAATCATATAAGAATTCCTTCACAGTGTTTTAATCTTTGAAATCAAAAAACCATTACAAAAAATATATTACAACTTTCATTTATTGAAAGTTATCACAAAATTAATTCTAAGTGAAGCATGACTTATTTGTTAAGCTCTCAGTCCAAACAAGTAAATCAAAGAACTATTTGTTGACTCCTATACCTAAAAATCATGACAGCATTTGGGAATGGAGAGCATACTCCCACATGAATCATTTTTTATGCCAGTATATTATATGTAAAGACCAGCCATAAATTTACTGCAGATGAACTCTCATCTCGGAGAATCTACACACATTTGTGTTTATGTGAGACACTGATTTTGTACGTATCTTGAAGGCACAACTCTAACTCATTCCAGCCCACCTGCTGAAATTAATATTTTATTCACTCCTAATATTTCTACATTAGATTACTGAATCCACGATCATGGCATATTCAGCTGCATGTCTTGTTCCTTAAATTTTAGGAAAGCTGTATGTCAGGAGGAAAGCAATTCTAACATCCATGATACTGACCTGTATCTCTGACCCTGTGCAGTCCAGGTCGAGTCTTGGCTGCAGCTGCAACTGTTGTGGTTCTGGTTGTTGCAGGTGCTGTGGTTGGCTTTGACGTTGTGGTGGAAGGATCCATTGTTGTGGTCGTTGGTGTTGGGGTTTTGGTGGCCATTTGTGTAGCTGGTGTTGGCCTTGGGAGTGTCTGATACTCTTTGCGGACTGTGTCCCCTGTAGGAACATTGACATGATCACTGCAGCTGGATGTGTGACACACACGAAAGCATCATTAATAACGCTCACTGTTTAAAGTGATCCAGACACTGGTGTTCTCCTCATGCTGTCTACAAGCATCCTCATCTGTGTAGCCATTACTGCCTTCATTGCTCTGTGGATGTGTAGCATCCATGGATGTGTAGCACCCATGCCTGTGTGACACAGTACCACCACTCTCCAGAGGGTGCCGACAACAGTCTGTTGCAGCCTTAGTGTCTCCCCTATGCTTTGCTTTGGCCAGGAACACCTATCAACCTGACAGATGCCTCCGACCTATGAAATGGTTTAACCAGCTGGTTGCAGTTTCCAGTTTGCCATCACCTTTTCTCGGTGTAATTAAGCAGTTAGAAAGTGACTGACATCTGGAAATAAAAGATGGTCATTCTGAGTCGCAGACCAGAATAAAATATGTGTTGCCCACCACAGCACTGAAGTGCTTGTGGCAGAAAGACAGCTTTCAGGTAGCATTGTTTTGGGGAGCAGGTCAGAGCCAGAGCAGGGAGAGTTAGGGCTTCAGCTGAGGGAAGCCAGGGAGAGCACGACCTGGGAGGTGCCGGTTTCATCTAGCTTTGACTCATCTCACAGTTACTACTACTTTTAAAATTTATCATCTCTTCTGAGAACAGTGACAATTCTAGCTGCAAAATTTGCATCCTAAATATCCTTATATGAAATTGTTAACATGCTTACAGCTCTTTCAAGTCATTGTCTTGAAAAAGAGCCTTTGCCGTTATCTTCTCCGTCTATCTATGAAAAACTGCCCTAAAATATATTCCGTGTTCACCTCAGTCTTGTTCCTCCCCTCCCTTCCCATAGCCCTGGGGATGGCCTGATAGACTGTACATGCTGAAAGGGAATGGTGTGCAGTCTATTCATTGCTGCACAGCACAAGCTTGTATTTTATTGCTGGATAGTTCTCCTTTTGGAAAGCGTCATCGTGAAACTGTCTGGCAGATTAATTGCCACCTAATGCTAGCCAGTGAAAAACTCAGATCTCAGACAGCTTTAATGGGATAATGCTGAAAGAGAGCTCAGAAGAAAAACAAAGCAACTCAGCTGAAAAAAATCAGTATGAATGGCTCTCTTTGGGCTGAAGGGTGCCCTGCTCCATGCTGCTGCACTCAAAGAAAGGAGAAGGCACAGTGATTCTGCCCCTGCTGTCTGGTGCTGCAGGAGTGGGGAGCAAGCACATTAGCCAGCTTTATATCCCAGGCTACAAGGAGCAAGGAAGCTGGGAGCTAACAGCATTAGATGAAAACCCAAGGAAGCAGCCTAATAAGAGCAGAGAAAAGGTGTTGCCTTGGTGCATGTTGGCTGTGTTTTTGGTGGAGCCTGTAACACAAGAGGAGGGCTCTTGAGAGCTAGTTGTTCCCAATGCTGCTGTGGGCAGGGTGCCCATCTCCCTCACAGCATCTTCAAAGGGTTTCCAGGGAACACGCCCTGCATAGGAAATTGCCAAGAGCCATAACGCAGGCTTTTGAAGTTCACGATGTCTGAACTCACCCAAAGCGAAGGCAGAAATTAATCTGAGGGAGTCAACCTCTCTTCTCTGAATTATCACATGCCCTTCAAGCACTGTTGCAGGTGCTCATGTAATAAGATTGGTTCAGTGGGAAAAAGGCTGTAAAGAGCACGCTGGATGGGGTGTAAAGCTGTATACGTTATCAAACTGCTTCCCATATGCATCTGCAGGCAGTTTAGACTGGGAAGGATGCTGCAAAAGAGCACCCAGATCCCCAACCCGTACCTTGTTCTGATGATTTTTCTGATGTGTTAGCGGTATCTGCACTCTTCGTAGCTTTTAGGTCTTGCTCTGGCTTTTTAGGATCTGAAGCAAAAATTAAGCATGTTAGGAAAGAAGCAGGAAATGCAGCTCTGAAAAAAAAAGAATTTTAAGTCTCCTACTTAGAAATTATCAGTTCCTAAAGGAAGGCATCCCATCACCTGGCATTTGGTTAGGTCAGTCAGCCTAATCAGAGCTTTCTTACCAGGTGAGAAAAAGTGATGGCTGGGTGCCTCTGGAGAGTAGTCACCCCATATTTTTGGTACCAAATTTAGGAAATTCTACTGCCCAAAAACTACTGCCAATGTCAATAGAATTTCTGAATTGAGCAATAAGTATGGGTTTTTACCACTAATAAATCAATACTCATAAGATTAATGCATCACATTGTTGATTTTTCCTCTGAGTAGCAGTGTGTCCTGAGAATCAGGGTCACGATGTGTTTAGGGTGTTCGGGAATATCAGCTGATGTACAATATTTTGGTCACTAATTCATGTTCAGATGTAGTTCTTTTTTGCCTGACATTGTCAGATCATCATGGGGTCGAATCCTGAATGCCACGGACTGACTTAGAAGGAAAAGGGAGATATTTTGTCCTTTTTTTTTCTTCTCAGACCCAAAGTCATCAAAGTTACAGCAACTACCAGCAGCATTTAAATGAATGTTAGTCACTATGAATCTCCATCGTCCCTGAGATGAGGACCAAAACTGCATCTCTGACAGCTGATCAGGTGTGAAGCAGGACTTTTCACTAATCTGGCAGCAAGTGTAATCTTCAGAGGACTGCTTTACCTCCAACAGATAAAGGGTTTAAGTATCTAAGTGTGCAATGTGGTCTCTACAATTTAAACCCAAAGAAAAAGCTAGCTTTTTTAAAAATTAAGAAAGAAGTAGGAAATTTTCTATCACAAGATGTCCCCAGCCCCATATTACAGAGATTTTTATCTTAAGAACAAGCTGTTTCTAGCAGAGTACAGCTGAGATGCCTAGGCCGAGGTGGCAGGGCTAAGGAGGGCTGGAAGACCCAAGTGTGGATTGGGGAAGATGGATTGTGACCATCAGATCTCTTTGCTACCAGTGGGACAGGGCTGGGCAAAGCAAAGCAGTGGCATATTCAAGCACTGGGTTTGGTGTAAGAGTTATTTGCTGTTTTGATCACCCTGGGCTTTCTCTGCGCAAATGCACAGTCTCTGTTGCTAGGATCCTGACATTTTCATTCTCACTGATTCAAGAACCAAGTGAAGGAAGCTGCTTGCATCTTTGGTTTGCTGCAGAAACAGGCTCCTTGCATTCTGTTTGTGTGACTGAGACGTGACTTGATCACACTCCCCATTTCTATACTGATTCTTTCACAATGAGGATTTTAGCATTGCTGGAAGAAATTGTTGCTTGCAGCCTGCTGAGCTCTGCCTTGGCTGCAATTGTCCCTGGTCTGATGTGAGGCGTTCTGGCTCATACTTCAAGTGTGGGTACATTTGGGAATGACGAAATGTGGTTTTAGTAAATGTTTCTTAGAAAAAGACAAGATTTCTAAGACATTGCCTCCCTTCTAGCAGTATGTAATATTGGTGTCGTTTTCTGCATATCTGGTCAAGATACATACAAACCTAGATCTATTTGATTGTTAATAGAAAGGTATTGCAAACTAAAGGCGTGGCTTCGAGTGATGCGTATTCAGTCTGAACAACTACAGTTTTCAGATTTGAATTTGGCTTTGTGCAAGTAAAAGCCTAAAGATGAGAAAGTGGTTAAGCTCAGCAAACAGCAAAAAAAAACGTGTTAGGGAAGTGTGTAGTAGTAGATGACGTTCATTTTTTTTTCATTCACGCCTCTAAGGAAGAGTCTGAACATAACACAGTTGTTACAAGGGGTGCAAACAAGTGTCATTTCAGTGACAGAGTCACTTCACATACATTTCAATGTTAACTAGCACCTGGTGTGAGCCTTGATCAAAGACCTCTGAAAACAACTAAATTATTTAAACTGAGTTGAGTCTTGCAGAGTAGGATGTTGACTAAAATGGTTATACAAAGTAGTTACTTATCATATCATCCTTAGCTAAAGCTGCAATGCGTTGCCTTCTCTGTCACTAGTATTATATTATTATTTATTATTATATGCTCAGCGCTGAATATCCCAAAAGATAACATGAATAGCATTAGGATGAAGTCAACGGGTAAAACCTCCAATGCTTTCATACAGTCAGTACAACATCATACTCACTAACAGATTTAAAGCAAAGGGGAAACTATTTGGGAACAGAAGTCTGTGAAACATGGTATGACTGAAAAATAGAAATTGTCTGGGATAGTTTCCATATGCTTAACATAAAAAAATACCATGAGGGATTTGGATGAGATACTAAGAGATGCATTAACTCCTGACTCTGGATAATTATATCTTTGTGTTACACAACTGAAAAGCTGTAGTTGTGAATGGATCTAAGGGGAAGTCAGTCACAATTACTTGCCTGATTTAACAGCTGTGCTTTTTGAAGAAGAATATTCAAGAGTTGTTGGATATGTCACACCTTTTCTTGGCTTGCCCTCTACAAAAAAAATCATTAGACAGCATTACAAAATATTCTAAATTTTCTTGCAACAAAACTCCCATGTAACACATGCGTTCAGAATCAGGCCCTGCTTCTTTACTGCCTAACTAATTTTTGTAAAGATTTATTTAATCTGATGGCATAATCTCGAAACCATGCCACTAAAAATACCAATGCCTATATCCACCATCAATAAAAAAAAGAAGTTAGAAATCATGAAAACACAGTTCTGGGAAGGATTTGAAGAGGTCGGTTAGTTCATTCCTTTGCTTTCAAATGGTATTAAGCTTAAGGGGACTGTTCCTGAAGAACATATGTATAACCTGTACTTAAACCCACAGCCCTCCCTAGGCAGCCTTTTCCAGTGCCCGACTATGCAGTTCAGTTATAAAGCTTGTTTGATGTGGGATTTGTTTCGTCACGCACATGGAATTATTCTTTGACCTCACTTTTGCAACATGCCATTTCTGGCAACAGTCTTCAGCAGTAATAACAGTGAGAGAAGGCTATGCTTGTGTGTGGGAACATATGGTACCTATATTTAGATCTAAAATGAGGGTCCTGTTTTAAAACAATGAGGTACATTTCCCAGTTAAGCTTTAAACCACGAATCTTTTTAGTGCTGCACTAGATGCCATCTGTTACCGGTGCATGTGGCCATGCTACTCCATCTCTCGGGGCAGTTTTTGTATTCTCAAGGCAGGACTTTATCACTGAATGAAAAGTGGTGCAGAGAAGCCTAGTATAGGAAAGACTGCTCTGGCCTCTAGGAGCTGGAAGCAATTTATCTGTGTAAGCTTGGACATGGTGGATGTAGGACTTATGGACCTCCCAGCGTCTCTCTCTCCAAGACACTGCTGTGTCACATGTCTGGATCACCTCAGGTGAGACCTACCTTCACCTCCTACAAAACCTGAGTCATGATGGTGATGCTAGGTTTGCTTTCCTCTATTCCCTCGGTGGATTCTTTTACAAGTTATATATGGCACTGCAAACAGGTCAGTAATCATCCTGGGTGATTAATCCAGAGACCAACTGAACAGCATTGAACAGAATTAGCTGCTACAGACTGAGCCCCTTCTGGGAACTGTGGGTAAGGAGCTAGTCCATTTCTCATTTTCAGTGGTATAAACTCAGAGCAGCTCCACTGAAGTCAACACAGATGAACCAAAGACCAGAGCTGGCAAGTTAGCATGCAAGGAAAAGCTGGAAAAAGCTTCCTCCTTGCCCTGAGGTCTCTCACAGAAGCTGGCCTGTGTGAAGAACAGCAGGTCTTCTTCACCTTTTCCCCAAGCTAAAACTGGGATCAGAAGCCAGGCAGGACTAGGGAGCTCTTCTGCCAATTTGGTAGAAAGTTGGAAAAGTTATAGGATTGCAGATGATTTCTAAATGTATTTATTCTTCCCCAACAGAGGCAGCATTGTCAAGTGTGAGTGGGTGGTACACAGATGCAGCAACAGTGTAATAATCTGATCTTAATTTAGAATCTTTCTGTGCTAATCTGATTTTTAATGCAAACCTGAAGTCCACTGCTGTGCAAATAAGGTAGCTGGTGTGGGGAGGCTGGCTGCTCCAGGACTCTGGGGTTTTTGACCAACAGCAACTTGCATTCCATATGTGATCAAGAGGTAGGTCTGACCTGAATGTGGCCCCACTCTCTGAAGCAATGGTAATAAGTCTTTTCCACTGTCTGGGAAAAGTTGCATCTGGGTTGGAGTTTGCTTAACATGCTTAAAAAATGGGTTTACATGTAGGCTGAAAACCTCAACTTCTGGTTGCTATGGGGTGGTGGCTGCTTACCCTCTCACACTTATTTGTGAACTAGCAAACCCAGAGGTTTTGGACTGTTTTGTTAACCCACTAGCTGCAAAACTCCCACTAAACTGAATGGAGTCATTCAAGTGAGTGCCAAGTCATTTCAGTGTTTGAAAGTGAATACCAGTACATTTGCATACCTCCTGGTGTGCTGGCTGCTTTAATCCCGGAGGACTGACCTCATCCCTGCTGCCCCTAAATCACGTCACTTCATTGCCTGGGTCCCGCGAGGTTTCCTCTTCTGTGCTCTTTTGTGTGGGTTCATTCACAATTTAAACATCACAAACTCGTGGTGACAATATCCTAACTAGGAATAAACTGTTGGCACATTTCCAGGGTAGAGTATCACATACGGGTCTGGTCTGCTGAAAGGGAATTCAGCTGGAGAATAAGCGACTCAGTTCAAACTCTGAAATTAATGCCTTAGATAACTTTGTATTTTTAATTGGAGAATGCTCTATGCAGCTCTGTCTTTTTGTGTTTCATAACTTAAAAAAAAACCCAACTCTTCTTGAGAGAGAGATGTCTGCATTCAGCTTCAGGCTGCTGAGATGTTAGCATAGCCATCCTGGGGTTTCAGTCTTCTAAATTTCTCTCTAAAACTCTAATATTTCCACATTTTCAGTACGTATAGTAAGAGTTTTCTTCCCATTTATATATGAACTATGATATGATACACGTCTAACATAATATGATATATTATGTTAGATTTATGCTTGAGCTAGTTTATAAACTGAGTAGTTCCACTGACATCAGTGAGAGCACACGGCATGCCTAAAATTAAGTGCATGCTGGACAAATCTCATCATGTCTACACAAACGCAGATTTCTCATCATCTCCTCTTACATACGCTTGTAACTTTCTCTTGTATCTTCTTTTATAGTGTCTCATTAATTAAGACTAAAGATTTGTTACTATAAATCAAGAATTCCTACAGTTTTATGGAATAATAACTGAGCAGCTGCTAAGGTAAAAAAGAAATCTTATTTCCCATTTATGTACCAGAATTACAATGTGCTGTTTGTTGGGGAAAAAACAGCAACAAGTACAAGTAGCAATTCAGCTATTCCAGGAAATTCCTACCCATCCAAAATAAATCCTTCTCATAATGTGGTGTACCCATAGCAAAATGCTGTAAAAAGTGCATCCAAACATATTAATGCAAACTCCAGACGACAGTTCGTTTTGGTCAGTTTCTGAGACCTCCTTTCCTGTCCACAAATTTTCACACGAAAAGAACATTTCTTTATTTTTAGTGGCTGTTCAGTTGCTCGAGCTGTTGATTTTTCCAGGAATGATGCAGCTGATTACCATCAATTGGTTGTACCTATCCTAAACCTTCAAAAGTGTGGACCAGAAAGAACTGACCCACTGTATGGATGCAGCAAGAAGTTAGATTTAGAAATTGTACATAAAGCAATGTAAATTAGACCATCCTTTCACATGGATAAGTTTAATGTAGTCTGAAGCTGGTGTAAATGGGACCTAATTTACAAAAAAAAAAAATCTGTGAATTTTGTCAGTGAATGCAAGTGAGTTGCTGTGTAGACTATATACTACGAGGAGAAAAGAGAATGAACATTAAATTAAGATATATTTCCCTGATATCAAAACTGTTTGGCTAACAGAAGTGAGCAGAATTCATAGTATACTTGGGATGCAGCAATAGACTTGTTTAATATAGGATTTATATGAATACAGTATGGCTATATGTGGCTTGAGATGGGTTGACAGAAGTCACAAATCACATCTACTGATGTGAACTCAGGTTCAGGCTGAGGATGCTTCAAATGGCCAAAAGGCCCTTAAGTTCCCTTAGCAGCACTACTTACCAGGGTGGAGAGAAAGTGCAATAGGAAGACCTCCCCCTCACTACCAAGGCTTGGATTTTATGCAGCAATAGAAGGAATTAAGGTGCCCTCAGAGAGACAATCCCAAGCACCTGTCACCTCCCGTAGTGGGCTCAGTCCTGCGCTGGGCTGAATTGAGCATGTGGCTGGCAGAATGTATGTCTCTCTGCAGGCTATAGGAAGCCCAGAATAAAAACTGTCACAGGTGCATTTTTCATGTTAAAGCTAGGTGGGGTGGGCCTATGGTGATTAAACAGGTCTTTAAAATGAGAAGGCTGCTTCCCTCTCAGCCTGTTGCTGCTTGGTTGGTTGGGCAGCAGGGAGCAGCTGGGGAGGGCAGACAACTCTGGCACTCCACCACGGTACCTGACACCAGGAAGGACTCCCTCCAGCGTGGCAGCGACAGCGACCGGACCCCGTTGGAGAAGGTCCCGCGGTAACCTGAGTGGCCGGCGACTTTCTGGACAAGGATCTTCCCACCTGTGTTGTCGATTATACCACTGCAAGGGGAAAACATGGTATCTGAAGGTGGAAATTTAACCCTCAAAAGCTTAGAAACCATTTAACAGTGCAAGAAGTATGAAGCGTTAGCTTTTGTCTTTAAATCAGGAGCTACAGTGGAGATGTGAAGCTACTGCTAAGTATGCTGTTAAGAAATATTTGTGCTTCTGTATAGGGAAGAGCAGTTTGTTACAAAGTGCTGTCAGGACCTGTTTGCTCTTCCCACTGATCTACTGGTCCTGTGTTTAAGGTTGACCTAGTTGCACACAAGAACAAGCCTCTGTCTTTGTTAAAATTCCTGCAAGCTTGATTGAATGACTGAAGATACAGGGAGAGGTACTCAGAAGAGTTTTGGGGCCAAACATGTGACAGAAAGACAAATTCAGGGCAAACCACCCACTCGCTTAACTTTTTCTTTTGTAAAAAATTAATGTTTTCTTTGAGTTGCAATATGTCTTATCTGCAAAAAATTAAGCCTGGTTCTGACTTGGTTCAGCCTGGAGTAAATGGAACACAGTATTAATGCAAGCTGTAGAAAACCTGGCAGGTTCCAGGTGCAGTGCACATTAAATGATGTTTGGCATATGATGTAATATGTATCTCAAGACAAACAGAAAGCCTTCAGCGTCTGCAACCTGCTGTGGCATCATTAGGAAAGCATGCAACCCAGGAGGTGACTGAGTCTAAAAGGGTGGTGGAACTGGCAGTAATGAAGCTGTGCAGGAAAACAAGTAATGAGCAGCAGACAGCGGTGAAGAGTATGTTAGATCTGTATCTTTCTCTGATGATTGCAAGAAGCTGCTGGTAAAATAACCGTAAGGAAAGGAAATTCACCATCTAAGGAAATGCAACATAAAAGCTAACAAAACCAAACCTAGCTGGCAAATGAGGAAAACCGAAACCCTCACTGCAATACAGCCAGCCAGCATTTGAACTGTGGGGGAAATTGCAGTTGCTGTCAGTATTTTGTAACTTCCCTTTGGACAAGCTCTGCATGCAGAGACAAACAATTTCCATTGTGCACTAGTACCTGAAGGACGAATTTGTCGTTTGAAAGCCAGTGTCCTGACAGTCATCTCTCCAGCAAGGGGCTGAGCAGACAGAGCTGCAGCCAGGAGGTGGCAGCCCCAGGCACACAGGCCTGTCAGCCTGTGCACTGTGCAGTGCAGAGGTAAGGTGCAAAGTCCCCAAAGCCTTAACTGTTCAACTTTACTCAAGGTCCCAGCTATTTCACAGTGCATGGACTACAACAGCTCAAATAACTCCAAATGAAATCAATTTGTCAATCAGACTTTATAAGTTCTTACTGCATTTTCAGCTGGATGCATCCTGCCTTTGCATCCTGCCTACAATTATCATGTTTTAGTTGTGAAGTTATTCTCCATTAAAATTTTATGCACTTTTTTGCACAGCTAATAAAACTCAGCAAAATCTGTGCTATAAAATTTGTATTATACATTTCCTTATCCAGTGTCCTTTTCTGTGGCAGGAAAGCACATTGCTCATCCTTTGATGTCAAGGACAGTTAAATTCAAATCTGGAGAACCAAAGCCAATCCCAGAAGTATGAGAGTTATATGTACTCATCACTGGTGATACACCTAGTTTTTTCTGAAGCTTTATTAGTAGCAGCAACTCCATCCCTATCTTTCACTTGAATAATAATAGTACAATAGTAATTTGCTATGCATGAATGAAAGATCTGCAAATCTCAAGACACTTCTCCTAAAGTTGAGAAATGTCTTCAAACACGACTGATTTCAATAGGAATACAAGATTGACAGCACTTTATAAGATTGGATCCGTAGCATCACACACGGCCTTTCTTGCAGGTTTTCTACGAGAACAGCAGCCTGCAATCAAATCTACAAGGCAGTGGGAACTTTAAAGGGTCTGAAAAGCCCAGAGCTCCCTACACTGAAATGATGGTTTTGTCTGAGTGCCGTGCTCATTTAAACTCACTCACCTGTGAATTGCAGCATTGCACACACTGGAAAAGGAAGCATAGATGTCTGTGCCATAAACACGGTGTTTTACATCTTGACATCCAGGAGGGCATTTCGCAATGAATTCTGGATTGATTATCTTCCCGGCCTTGACATCGCAATCGATCTGGGGTACATCTGTGAGTGCAAAATCTTGGTAAAGTCAGAGTGAATGTTTTCATAGCTGAGTGATCTTGTCATGAAACAATGAGCAACTGAGTGACAGGGATGCTCTCCTCTTATGCCTTCAATGGTTTGGGGATACAAGAAGTCTGTGTGGTCTGCATCTACAATAATAACCCCTGAACTGAGAGATGTGACTGTAACTAAGGATGGACTAAAGAAGCTTGAGGATATTTTTGACTTTCAATGTTTCTTCTCTGAAGGAAATATACATTTTAGCACTATGCTGGAAAGAGAAAGAAATGTAGTCACCCAGACTGTGGTTAACACGTGGGAAGGAGGGGGTAGGAGAAGAGATGGCTGTGAGTTGGGATTGGGAAGGACTGTGCACAAACGAGGCAGGACACTTCCCAAGCCTCCTGCTGTTCTCATGTAGCTCCATGCACTCCATAACATCAGGCTACAGCCACATCCCATTATCTTGCCCTTAATTTTTAAAACCATTTGCTTGGTGCAATTTACTTTGAACAAGGGGTTTAAGTGCGAGTTCACAACCTCGCAGCAGGCTTGTTTGTCATGTAAGGCTTGTTTGTAAACAAGCAAAATAATCTGTGGACAGAAATGCTCTTTCAACAATGTAGCTGAAAGTCATACATCCTAGTGCATAGGACACACACCACTTATCTTATGCTAATCAGCTGCATATGCTTTGTGTTACAGCTGGTCCATGTTGCGTATATATGTCTCTCTTTCTGTGAAAGCCTTAGCGCTTGCTTTGATCCTTGTGTGGTACCTAATGACCTATGAAAACACATTTCAGCAGTGACGTACACAATTTCCCCTTAACACACATTCAGTAGCACACACTTTCTTTTGTGATTTGATTTCAATAAAAGAATCTGTTAGTTAACATATGCTCCCATTTACTCTGCAGACAATTGTGAAGAGTTACCAGAATATAACCTCACTTTGCACTTTTTTTTATGCAGCAAACATGCCTGCTGTAAAGCAGCCAAGAATACTACAGGGACTACTTACATAACTTAGCTTTTTTCATCTTCTTTGTGGCTTCCTTAGCTGCATATGTACATACCATAAACACACCTAAAACAAAGAAAACAAAGTATCAGGAAAAAGGGGGGCTATCAACATCTGTCACCACAAGCTCCTGTGCATGTGATTTCCCAAATCTGAATCAACAGGTTGAAAAAATTAAATGGGAATATTCTCAACCACAGTTAGGTTTCTGCTTGTTGGTTAACTTTGCAGTCAAGATGGCGTCTATTGTGAAACAATTTTTTGAAGGGGATTAAAGATCAGTTCAGCTTGCACACTTGTCTGTGGAACTCACTATGAAGAGATGCCATTGAGTCCACGAGGTCCAGAAAACCACGAAAGGCCCTAGTATTTCTGCAAGCCGTGGAAACTCTTTGTAATTGGTGTGATAGAGATGTCAGTGAAACAACGTGCTCTGTGTATAAAGCAACTGGGAAGTTAGGGAGAGAAAGTTCCGTCTGAATAGCCCTGCAGAGAAGTTATCCTGTAATTGTGTGTTGTGGCATTTCAGTCACTGATGGTAGCGGGTATGGGATATTGGGCAGCATTACAGACCATATAAGGTTCTAGTGTGGCATGTCCCAGTATCCTGTCCCAGCAAGGGGATCGATTTTCTTGTGGAAGAATTAGAGAGTAAGTAGAAAAGTGTAATAGTTAGAGACATACATTGTTATGTTAAAACTTACATCACCATATAAGCATGTAGCTTACTGTGCTAGGTTTACTTGCTAAGTGCATGACATACAAAACCCTCTTTGTTCTCTGTGCTTATTTATAAGCATTATATGATGGGTAATTAATAACTTCACTACAAATATCTTGATCTTCCTATTCAGCTTTCCTTTCTATGAGCTTTCAGAAGGAATTGAAACACTCTGCGATATGTTGGTTGCTCCTCTCATCATTTGTTAGGTTAATCTTACTAGAATAGGCAACAGCAGTCTTCTTTCTTTCTTTTTATGCTCTTTTCCCCCTAGACTGGTTGCAGAGAGTTTGCAAACTTAATAATTCCTAGAACTTGCTCAAAAGAAAAATCAGTCTCACAGTGTCTGAAGTGACAGTGTGTAGATACAGTGTTGAGGCTTTTTGCCACTGGTGCGGCTGTGCAACTAAGGAAAAACTGTAGTTAGAAAAAAAAAGGAGCAAACCAGTGAAAAATAAAGTGCAGAGTCCCAACTACATGCAATGTTAGGGCATAATTTAATGTGGAGAAAGTAGTTTGGTCTCTTAGTAAAGACAGAACAACTACATAAATAGCTATGAATTTGAACTAAGAACGGTTATCCTGCTGGACTTGAGGATCCCAGCAGAGGGAATATTGCCTGGGAATATGACAAAGTCACAGAATAGCCTTGGTTGGAAGAGACCTCTAAGATCATCAGGTCTCACCATTAACCCAGCACTGCCAATTCCCCACTTAACCATGTCCCTCAGCACCTCATTTACACCTTTCTTAAATACCTCCACAGATGGGAAGTCCACTGCTGCCCTGGGCAGCCTGTTCCAATGCCTGACAACTCTTTCAGTGAAAATTTTTTTCCTAATATTTAATCTAAACCCCCCCTGGAACAACTTGAGGGCATTGCCTCTCATACAGCACTATTACGCTAAGCAGTGGCTAGACCTCCATCAGAGGGAGACATGTACGTAAAGCACACTAAGAAATCATGCTTGATCAACCAGAGTGTTCATGTTAGATGAACTGCAAATTCTGGAGCCTCTGGATGTTCCCAAAAAGCAGGACTCTGTCTGACTGCCAGGGGAAGAAAATAAGACACTCTCATAGACTTTTTCCTTTGACAGCTTCTTGTTCATAGAAAGAGCAAGAACAGAGAAAAATTGGGAATGGATGCTCCCACTTAAGAAAAAGCTGATTTTTCTTTGGAGGGAATCTTTATATTAACAGATATTTTTCAGGCATCTGATACAGACTGCATGCAGCTGGTCATGTACTTCGTGATCTAACTGATCTAGTGATCTTACCTGGGGGTGTTGGTTGACAGCCGACTGAACACGAGCCAGCAGCGTGCCCAGGTGGCCAAGAAGGCCAATGGCATCCTGGCCTGTATCAGAAACGGTGTGACCAGCAGGAGTAGGGAGGTGATTGTGCCCCTGTACTTAGCACTTGTGAGACCACACCTTGAGTACTGTGTCCAGTTCTGGGCGCCACAGTATAAGAAGGACATTGAGGTGCTGGAGCGAGTCCAGAGAAGGGCAACAAGGCTGATGAGAGGTCTGGAAAACAGGCCTTATGGAGACCGGCTGAGGGAACTGGGGTTATTTAGTCTGGAGAAGAGGAGACTGAGAGGAGACCTCATTGCCCTCTACAGCTACCTAAAAGGAGGTTGTAGTGAGGCTGGTGTTGGTCTCCTCTCCCAAATTACTAATGATAGGACGAGAGGAAATGGCCTCAAGTTGCATCAGGGGAGGTTTAGGTTGGATATTAGGAAGAAGTTCTTTACTGAGAGGGTGGTTAGACACTGGAGCATGCTGCCCAGGGAGGTGGTGGAATCACCATCCCTGGAGGTGTTCAAAAAACGAGTGGATGAAGCACTTGCGGCCATTGTCTAATGGTCTAATGTCTAGTGGTTAGGGAGATGATGGGATAAAGGTTGGACTTGATGATCCTGGAGGTCCTTTCCAACCATAGTGATTCTATGGTTCTATGATTCTATGGTCTCTGCAAGTAATTAATATTGTTTCTATGCCAAAGTCAAGAAGTTTAGGCAGCCTGTTTGTTAAAAGCCAAGCCATCGAGAGCTTCACCAGCAATGAAGTCCAAAGGGAAGAGAAGAAGCCAGCAGCCACTTGTCAGCCAGGACAGGAGAGTATAAACCCATAACTAATTGCAGCACATCAGCTGTACTTACCAAAGAAGGTTGCAATGACTGTGGTCTTCATGGTGAGTAAAGCAAAATCTGGATGTGACACTAAAGAGCACTGAAAAGGAAAAGAAGAGTACGTCAGGATGCATTCAGAGGTATCACAGATGACACTGGAACAGTGGGAGAAGATGGACTGTGCGCTCTTCTTCAACCTTTCACAGTCCTCACATGCTGCATCCTCTTATCATGCTTTGTAGAGTAGCTGATGTCCCCAGAGGAGATGGTGTTTGGGCTGCGGCACCCCCATGGACTGATTTTTTTAATTTCTGTCCAAGATTTGACTTTTGCCTGAGGAAACCAAGTTTTCATTCTACATACTTGTTTCTGAAGCCAGTGGCAGGAGAGGGAATGATGGATATGAACGTGCTCTGACAGCTATTCAAGTTCATTCACTACTTTCCTAAGACGTAATCACAGAATCATATTGTCTCTGCAACAAATCACACTATGTAATCTCATAAACATATGAGGAACATAAGTCCGTTTGCTTCTGAAGGATGTTGCGTAAAGTATCTTGCAATCATGCCATCATTTGTGAGCCAGATTACTGGTTCCTTTCCTTTTCTAAGGGGGGTGGTATGGGCACGTGTGCAAGAGCACCTGAGATTAAGAAGACTGTGTCAGAATATCTGGACAACATTTTTTTTCCGGGTTGTCACATGTGGTTTCTCACCTCTGCCATCCCTGAAGCTCTTGGCCAGGCTACAAGAGCACAAATTTATCAGACATAACCCCTCTCAGCTCCTCCTGAGCATCACCTCCCATGCTGCTTTTGCAGTTATTTGGTGATTGTTGAGGGAATCCTTTGTTGGGCTCATAATTAATCTCAGTCATTAAAATACTACAAGATGCTTGACAAATATCAGAGTAAAAAGTCTGAGAGGGAGAAAATACTTGTGTGTTGCACAGGAAAAACTCAAGGATTAAAATAAACTTGGTCTTTAAAGAAAATGATGACATGCTTACAATAGAAAGATTTGTACTTAAAAATTAGCTTGCTAACAAGGAAGAAAATATATGGAATATTAAAGCTGCAAATGTAAGATATCTGCCTCCCAGAAAAATGGAAGTGACAGACTTCACACAGCAATTTGTGTACTCAAAACCAGGTCTTTGGTTGCCCCAGAAGGAAATTTAGACTGACAAGACAGACACAGGAGAGAGAGAAAAAGATCTGCAATCTGTCTTCATATGTAACATTTCCACATCTTTTATTTTAATGGCTCTTGTTTTTCAGGCAAGCCACATGCTTCTTGAGTGAGCATGACTAAAATGGTATGCTAGAATAAACCGAGTTCAGACAGTTCTAGGCCTATATAATTTATATATATAATTTATAACCCCTTTTACATGGACCAGCTGCACCTTTGATTTTTGCTTCTGTGCTACTGTGAGAGAACTTCAAATGCCAGGACATACTAATAGTATCACTTCCAAATAGTACTACGTCTTTCCTTAACGATGTCCCTAAACCAACCCTCTTGCTAGGCTGGTAAAGCTAAAAGCAACAGAGGTTGCTCAGAAGACACCGAGCTGAATTCTAGGGGTGTGGAAAGTGGCTCAACACGGTGACTGTGTCTTTCTGCAAAACAATGGACAGTGCAGTTCGGGTGACCCCAGACTGTACAAGCCATAGCAACAAGCGCAGTTATGCAGTGATATTCTGCTGTCACTGTTAGTTTCCATGCAAAAACCTCGCCCATGTCCTGGAAGGAAAATCCATTTTAAGCATTTATTGCAGTGTATTTCCACTGTGAAGCTGCTAAAGGAAACAGTAATAAACTGTAGAAGAAAGGTCAGAGGAATTTAGCTCAGATGCTTTTCTCTTCACTTACATGTCTCAACCCATTACCATGTCAGAGGTATGAAAAAATTGCCTCCCTGCAATGAGTTCTCATTTCAGGTCAATCCCAGAAAAAGAAGAGGCAGAACACGAGCTGCAGGTCATTTGCAGAACCCCTGCGCACTATTAAAGGCTATGCTGGAGCTGTCTTAAGCTTCAGAAAGGACATCTTAATATGAGCATTTCCAAAATCTGCAGTGAAAAAACTAAGCAGCAGCATCTTTATTTAAAGTCAAAGAGAGCTGTGAGAATTTGTCCTGACAGTATTTGGCTTCATGCTGAGGTATTTTCATCTCCAGTTTAATTAAAGTAGAAAAGTTCTGAGATGGTAAAGGATCCATGCAAAAGCTATCTTCATGGGTGGGTTGCTGTGTGCTTTGTGGAGACAGTCCAATACTAAACTTCTCCTGTCTCACAAAATGTGTAACCACTTGTACCACCAGTGCTGAACAAGACTTCTCATTGCTTTCTGAAGGCCCTTGCCATCCCCAAGCCCTGCTGTGCACAAGCCAAGGCCAACCACCCCAGGAGTCATCCCAGTCCTCCTGGGTGGCACTACCCCAGGCTTGTCTGCAATTGCAATCTCTACCTAGTCTGCTGGTGGCATTGCTTTTCAAGGCAACAGAAAGCAGGCGTTTCTTTCCTAAAATGCTATGAATTTCCTGTAGAAAGAGGCCAATAAATCTAAAAGGAGTTCATATGTAAAGCCTGTCAGGGGCAAATGAGTTCAGCAGACCCCTTAGCCTGCAATAACAGATATTTCATTAATAAGAGAGTTAGTAGAAGCATTTAGACGAGGCTGTTAGATTTACTTAATGGATTTGTTGTCATAGCTACAGACCAAAGCATCCTATTGTGGACTCTGTACTTTTACTGGTGCAGTTTATACTAGTATCTGATGGAATTAAATTATAATAGTAAAAAACGTTAGTTTTGCTACAATATTAGTTTCTACGTTAGGCACTGGCATGCCAGGAAAAATGCACAGACATCCTGTGACATAGCTCTGGTGGCAACACTCTCAAGGTGAGGGTCCTAAGCCTTCAGACGTTGGGCTGTCACATGGGGGAAAGCACAGGAGGATTTATACAGCTGACCATTAAGTGTCCGGCTTAGAGGCTCCAAGCTTTCTGTTGTGGGAAGTCTGTGTGCATTCATTGTACTTGGGGCCTAGGGAGTCATCTGATTTAAGCTGTATGAGATCTCCTATCCTGTGCAGTAGCATGGCATCTGCTACTTCAAACTGGTAAAAGGAGCAACAGCCTGGAATAAAATAGTGAGGTTTTTTGTTTCTCTGGGAAGGAAAGGGAAAGCGGGGCTCCAATCCATGCATGCAACCAGCTTTTTAGTCAGTTTAGATCCACTGAGACGTGTGGGGTTGTTTCATCTGTAGATCAAGAATTGATCACTTTGCTATTAAACACAAAGCTGTTGTTCGTTTATTCCTTTAAAATGAAAAGTTTCTACTTTGGGTTAATCTGGAGTATGAGTTTTGCTGAGATTTCTCCTTATTGGATTTCCATTAATGCAGTATTTGCAGTCCCAGGTAGTACTGGTAACTAGTGACCATTAGGTATTTAATCTCCTAAATTGCATGCTGGATCTTTGTTTATCAGAGTAGTTTCCTATCTGTATCCTTCAGACTGCCATAACTGAAGTTACCCTTATGCCAGGAAAGCAGTTAAGTATAGGCATTACATTAATATGTGCTTAAATTCCAGCTAAATCAAGTACAAATGTAGCAAGAAGCACCACTTCGTTTCCCAGTGCAGATCCTATTTTACCTTTTAAAACCAAATTTCTATTTGAAAGAATATTGATTATTTTTTCCCTACCACACATACTTGAAAAAGCTTGAATGTTAGGGAAGAAACAGAGTTAGCAAACTTTTCTTTCTGCATATAAAGTCAGATTTTTATACTAACCTTTTATTAGCAGCTTGACTTTTATAAAGATCTGAGAGAGCTGCTACACGCTACAAACAGATGGTTTAAATCCATATAAATTGTCACTGTGTGCAAAACTATAACATTTTCTGATGGAAATGTAGGTTTTAAGTCCTTGATTTTTGGTGTCAGGCACTGCTATCTGTTCCATGTGCAAACCGAAATTCTTTGCTGGTGCCACGTGCTTTGCCTCTGCAGGAGTAAGCAGTTTATTTCCTGTAATCTCCTGTGCTGCAGAAATTAATTTGTGTACTCTCTTTGTACCACAATAGTGTGTGTTATTGTTCCCCTTCTCAAGGGGTTGTAATATCGCAGCAGTACTGGCACCATAAAAAAACAGAAGTGGACTTTGTTTGAAAGCTCTCTGAGCAAGTAGTGTGGAGTTAACAATATGATCTCTAAGCACTGTGGGTTGAGTTAAATATGTGCCCTTTATGGGAAAATCAAGTGGGCTTGGTGTAGGTGTGCGTAAACTGGTTTGGATAAACAAGAGCTGATCGTCATCTTCTAGAATAAAACATTTTAGATTTCTTTGTTGTTTTCTTTTGTCTCTTTCTAAAAAATTGTTTAACCCATTCTTTGTTTCATGCTCATACTCTGTCCCAGTGGTGTTGTACCTCACTTGGCAGTACAATAGCTGTTCATTTTGGTGCACGTTAGGTTATATGGCTAACACTTGCCACGGGATTTAGTTTCACCCCCTTTCTTCTCAGAGGGAAGGAATGATGTACCCTCAGTGCACTGTGTTGCTCTGAAAGTCTGTACATAAAAAAAAAAAATCCAAGTGGCTGTTTGTTTTAAAAAGACAGGTAATGAGTTTGCTGAGCCAGAAAATCTGAGTTGATAACAGTATTTCATTTCAGAGGCTTAAATTGCCCTGTAGGTATCCCAGACCAGGTCACAAAAGGTAAGATCCAAGGTGCTATTTTGCAAGGGTGAGCTTGTTTGCATGGAATGCTGGACTTTACTCTTTGAGAGGTCTGAAATAGAATATATGCTTCCAGGAATTAAAAAATATCACAGACCTCATCACATTCTGCTATAAAAAAAGTGAGCAAACTCTCACTTTTTTTCTTTCATATATAAAGGAAATTGAAAGGGACTTGCTATAATTGAAGCAAGAGAAAGCTAGCATCTGTACTAGTACCATCTGTAAAGGTAGGACGTGATATACTTTAGCATATTAAAGAGAAGAAAAGAAATGAATTGCCCACACTGTTTGTGGGAAGTGTCAGTAAGAAATTCAAGGTTTCCTATACCGTCTGCATTCTTCAAACTTCTTCAGCTTTCAGAGGAGCCTCTGCTGTGGTTGCAAACACCACACCTTGGCCAGGCAGCTCAGAGCAGGTAGAAATAGGACTGAGAACCCCAAAAATGTTTCCTGGAGGTGGTGCTGAGCTTCAGAGCACCGTAGAATCACAGAATAGCCTTGGTTGGAAAGGACCTCTAAGATCATCACGTTCAACCATTAACCTAGCACTGCCAAGTCACCATGGTGCACTCTGCTTAATTAACAGCACATAAGAAAGAGCCGACAAGGAAAGTGAGGCTTTTATGGCCACAGGTCTTTTCCTTGCAGTGGAAGAGTTGTAAGAAGCATTGGACTTCGTACATTAGGCAATTGTGTATTTAACAAAATGAGCAACCAAACCACTGCTAAATGAGTTTCTGAGCCTAGGGACAGCTTGTGCTTTTGCCTTGAAGAGCTTTTTTGTTACATACACAGCTAGCATCAGGATTACAGACGGGGTTATTGATTTTGAATAATTTCCTTTACCACCTCAGCAGCAGCCTCAGGCTATTCACCAGCTGCTTTCTGTGGCCAGATTAACCCCACGCCTGGTCAGCGGTGGTCCTCCGTCCCCTCAGCAGTGACCCCTTTGGCTGCAGGGCGATGGCTGCTGCGTTTTTTCCTTGCCTTTTCATAGAATCATAGAATGGTTTGGGTTGGAAGAGACCTTAAAGATCATCTAGTTCCAACCCCTTTTTAGACTTTTTTCTTCAGAGATGGGTGGTGGGGGCTTGGACACAGCTCTGTTTCTTGAACACATGCTGGTTTACACCATACAGAGATTCTCAAAGAAGTTCAGCTGACTGGCTCTGTTCAGGGGTGTCAGCATGCGGTAGTGACAAGCAGGTCAGACTGTTCCGCCTGCTGGGTGGCCTGTGAGCTGCCTAAAATGACCACAGGCTGATTGCCCTGGCTAACAAAACATGGGAAATTTTCCCGTGTGGCCTGAAAGACCTTGGCTACCTGTGCACAGCAGTGTTAGCTCAGAGGTGGTCAGGGGTTATCACTGCTGCTTGGACAAGCCCCGAGTTCAAAATGATCCTGGAGAGAGGAGAGGGCTCACCTCTTGCAGACCCTCTACAGAGTGATTGAAGAGATTTTTTGAGAGTGAGAGTGCCATTCCCAAGGGTACTGAGGGTGCCTGGGCATGTTCTCCCCTCTGCACTGAAATGAGACCACTGTGTGTCTGGGACCCTACAAGCTGTGATGATGTCCTTGAAGCCTTGCTGCAGCCCTGTGGTTTGGACATTCGGATGGGGAAGAGGACATAGGGTCCTAGGACCTTCCCTCTCCCTGGACTCACTCTACTTTTTATGTGGTAGTGAGCTACTGTGAAACGCACGCTCCTTCCAGGAGCAAAGCCAGAGGCTGGCTCTTCTCTGCTCCCAGAAAAGCAGCAAGTCAGACCCATTCTCACTTGCTTTCTTTCTGACCCCACATTTGGCATTCCTGGTTGCACAGGGGTCCTGCTTCATCACGGCGAGTAGAGACTGTTCCAATCTTTTGTGCCCTGGAAACTGATGATGGGAGACCACTTTGGTGATGAAGAAAACATGGGCTCAAACTCTCTGAGGCCATGGACAGCCCTGATAGAGTTATCCCTGATTAAGGGTTCTCACCACTTGCTTCTTATCACAAAAGCTGTGATTGTTGTGGCTCTCACATCATGTTTTAAATGGTGCCTGCTCTGCTGCAAGAGGTCCCTGACTCAGAAGAGGGCTCGGGGTACTGCCGGTAGCCAGTTCTTCTCGCAGGTTTCCTCTCAAGTCACTCTCAAGTCATTGAAGTGAGGTATGGGGGAATTCAGACGTCTAGACTCTACCTAAGTTGGACTTTAAGAAGTGTTTATATGCAGATTTGCAAGAAGAGTTTAGTCAAAAATAGCTTCATTCAGGTAGGTATAATGAAGAGATGCTATACCCAGCAATTTAGAGCCAAATAAAAACACCCAGGCAGCTCTGCACTACTCATTTTGTGTTCATGCAATGCCCTGAAATTAAACCAACATAAGGTTGAATTAACGGTGACGAATGATTTCTCTACTTTCCACAGAGCTCTTTCAGAAGAAGGTAATTTATTTAAAACCACTGTGTGATTTAACTTACCAGACCTTTCTCAGAGCCTAAATAAAACTTTTTCATCTGTCTCAGCAAGATAACCATCAATTATGCTGGTCTGACCTGCCCATTCCAGCAAAGCAAGAGATACATTTAGAATATGTCATCCACTCACCGAGAAAATATAATTTGGACTATCCAGATGACCATTTCTGTGAGGGTCATTACACTGTATTTCCCTGGTTTCTGTTAATGTATTGTGCATTAATTTTTTTCATTTTGATGTGCAGCTCTTATGGCTCATTGGGAATCGCTGTTGGCTCAAACCCGTGAGTCCCTGTCCAGACAACACCCTCCCTCCATCCTCCTCCCCACCAGGGCTCTTGTCTGCTCATGTGTCCACCCTCCTCACTTCCAGGCTTGAGCCCATGCTCCCTCTGCACGCTGGAGCTTGCTCACTGTTGCAGAGAACTTCTTTCCCTTTTCTAATTTAACTATTTCTGCTTAACATCAGTCAGGGCCCAGTCAGGTACCATCAGTCCCTGGCACTGCGGTTTCCCCAAGGAACTGAGGGAGAAGGGAAGTACCTGCAATTCAGGAATGTGCTAGCTTTGTGGTATGAGATTTGTGACCACACTTCTTTTACTTTTTAGAAAATGCACTCTTTTCTATTTCCAACAAATGGTTTTAACAAGTCAAAGTGACTTTTTAAAGTGCGGTAAGTGCTTTCTCAGGTTGAATGCACAAGGAAAAGAGCACTGACTAACCATGCTGTTGTGCTGCCTGCAAACTAAGAATTATTTAATGTGTCAGAATTCCCCCAAAGGTATGTATTTGGTCTAAAAGTGAAGAATTTGTGTTAAAGGCACTGAAGAAACTGCACATCACTCTGGGGATGGTTTTTGGAATTTCTGTAGCATGTTCAAACAAACCTTGACACTTTTTTTTTTTAATTAGAAACTTAGAAGCAGAAATTTAGAGAAACTTTAGGATGTTTACACTCTGCTTATTAAAACTTCAGGTACCCCTTTGCTACAACAGTGACTTATAAGTCTAGGTCAAAAGCAAAACTGATCCTTAAGCATGCTAGTAAATTTTTACATCTCACAGAGAATCTTTATCTCCTGCAGTCAATATGACTACTGATGCCTCATGCCCAAGCCATGGACAGGTTGGATAAGGATTCAGAAAATACATGTAATTTTAAAAAATATTTGGAACTGCCCTGGCATGTGGCACTGGATGAAGCCTTACACCTTGTTACTATGTCAGACTGACCGCCCTGGCTAGTGGTCATTGCTGCTCTGTTTTTGCTACAGACTGTTTCTGTTTTATCCCTCCTGCCTGGTGCTAGTCTGCAGCCCACCTGTAACCCAACATGCACATTCAAGCTGATTTCTCTCACTCGACATGGCTGTTGTGGGGGGTCCATTTGAAAATGGTGGACCTGTGAATACTGTTTCCATTTTTTAATGTCTACAGAAGGCATCTTGGGACTCCATGCTGCTTTTGGGTTTGCCTGGGTTCCAGAATTATAAATGAGGCTATTATGGATAGTGCGGGGTTTCTGTAGACATGCTGCTGGTGGAGGTGCTGGTGAGAGACCTGGCATAGTGTGGGACAAGCTGTGAAGCCTTATGGCACATGTGTTGGCAGCCCTTGTCAACTGGCAAGAGTGGGCTCTCTAGCATATGGGTCATGCAGACAAGACGGATGGCTATGCTTCCAAAACTACATCCTTCAATATCTGAGTGTCCTGAAGGGCACCTGAAGAGCCAGAAAACATGGTGGCAGAGAAAGTAGCTTCCAGAACCCTGTCCTGGATACTGTGGCAGTATAGGTGCTGCCAGAAATTGTTGAGAAATGTGTCTCAGGACCAAGCTGACACTGATTTACTAATTTTGCATATTAGAAGCTTTTAAAACCTGCTGTTTCAGCATAGAGATGAATCATAAGGTTCTGTTTCTGAGATCTGCCCTGTTTTCCCAGGAACAGAACCATGGGCCAGCCATGGCAGGCAGGCCATGAGAAGCCTCAAGTCAGCTGGGAGATTCAAGACAAGGCAGCTGACCAAAGCTGACTCACAGGTGTATCCCATACCACTGACATCAAACTCAATATAAAAGGAGGGAGTTTTTCTGTATGGGGCTGCTTCCTCTTGGCATCCTGCTTCTTCTGCCTCTCAAGGACTAGCCAGGGACCAGACTGAGTATAAACTTGTGTGCTTTATGCTGATGAATATATCAGCTTTGTTATTTCATTAAATCCATTTAAACTTCAACTCATGGGGCTTCTCCATTTTTTTCCCGATTCCCCTGCTCAGCTGGGGAGTGAGCATCCATCAGGTGATAGAGAAGCTGCCACAGTTTAACCCTGAATACAGGCTAAAGGTAGACAAGAGTCCAAGATCAAAAAGGAAAACTGTGCTTATCGCATAGACTGAAAGCAGGAACTTTTAATTTATGGTCTTTTGTTTTTGAAACAAAACTAAGCCTGCAGACTTCCATGTTGCATAATCCTCTTCCATGCTCAGGAAGTTTGTTCTGAACTTTGGTTTTAGGAGATTGCCATCTGAGCTTCTACTTCAAAGCTAATTATTGCCTAACTTATGCATTTCTTTCTACACAGATATTTCACCATTGAGAATAGAAGATGTAGACCATGGAAGCTAAGACTTTACATCCCAGGTTACCACATATTTTGAGATACTGTGTAGTAGAAAAACTGTCCCCAAAGCAGGATGAAAGAAGACTTGTCTGACTTGTGTGATGTCTGTATTTAACCTTGCAAGCAATGCCATTTATACCAAGTTGTTCCATTGCAACTACTCTAAACCTTTCTCCTCCCTCATCTGGACATTTCTCTCCTTCCCATTTAGCCTCATTTCCAGACAGCCTCTCTTTCTTCATTATGCTTCATGTCCAAAATCGTCCACCAAGCCCTGGAGAACAAAATGCTGGAGTGCTGGAGATCCACTGCAAGAGAGGTGAGAAAGATGGGTTCCCACCAAGGTGAGCAGGATGGGCTCCCATTGTCCTCAACTGCCTGGCAGCTGTGAAAATAGGCCCTGGAGTGATGGAGCCATTACCCTTTCCTAACTCTGACTCACTGAAGGTGACCAGGGCCAGGATACACAGTGCTGCTGCCAGCTTTCCTCTGTGTTTCACCCTTGTTCTATGGACTCAAGGGTAAACTACATATTTGAGGAAAATAAAAAGAATGGAGCCTTCTGAATCCCTAAAGGAACCTGGCAGGGAGATGGAGAGGCGCAGAAGTGGCCACGTCCAAGCTTCCCTGTAAACAAGTGATTTTGGAGAGGTAAAAATTTTCACAGTTTTATCTACAAGCCTGGAGGTGCTAGAAATCCCCAGCTCATCCTGGTGAGGACATTAAGGGACTGCATGAAGCTACACGAAATCATTCATAATTTTCCCAGAAATTCTGGCGCATGTAAAACTGTCACTTGGCAATCATGTACTTTTTTCATATGAAACCAGCTGCCAGCTGAGACACTGTTGGCTGCTGTGTTACGTGTGTTACATTTACAAACCTATTTTACAAGGTGACAGGCTGAAAAGCAGTTTGCAAAAGCAAGTTGATCTTGTAAGTATTTTTTATATCTATGAGATCTGTAGAATGAGACACATTAAGGATAACTGACACAGAGAGTGTTCTTCATGTTCTGCTGACCTCTTATTGGGCTCTGAAGCTCTGGAGGTAAAGCAAAGGTAGGAGAGACTTAATGGATGCTAGAAAGCCAGTTCAGTCTCGACAGTAAGACTTGTCAGGTTAAAAACCGCTTAAACCAAAATGATCTGAATGAAGCAGAGGTGGTTATAAATACTCTTCTGAATGCAAATATGTTTCCAGTTTGGGATAAGAAACACAGATTTGGATGCTGTGCTTCAAAAGGGAAAGCAAAAACTGCAGATGGTGTGGGGTTTTTTTTTAAATTAAAATAATTTGCATGAGAAATATTGCTGGTTCCAAGTCATTGCAAAATTTTATTTCTGATCAACACTTTCTGTTTTATTTTCCAGGGCTCATTTGCTGAATAATTAGCCTGAATAAGAAAGGCAGCTCAAGACAACCCAGCCATGTCCTGCTGCAGAGAAGAGCAGAGGTGACAGCTCAGACAGTGGTAAGAGAGGTGAGGGCAAGCCGGCTGAGGAAGAGGGAGCAGGCTCTGCTCTTCTGCTGGCAGGACACCGGCAGTTTGTGGAAGCAGCCCTCAGACGCCACTAAATAAATATACAGCTGCCCCAGCACAGAGTTTGGTGCAAAATATTTGCAGAACCCAGAGCAAATACTTGGGTAGCTAACCCACAAGTGCCATGCCATCAGGACTGCACACTTCTGATGCCTCCCAGTGTTTGCAAGGGTCAGAGATACCCACACAGACTGCAGTCTCAGATGGCCAGTATAGCTACCCCATAGATGCCTTCAGAGCGTACACAATTTCAGTAGATCCCCAGCTTCTCTGTGGGCCACAGCACTGGAAGAAAAGCTCATCATTAATACATGCTCCTGTTTTATCTGCAGCAAGCCCCTTCACATCCCACTTTTTTGCGGCAGCTTGCTTTCCGCAGGGCATTATTGGGAGTCAGTAAGAGGCAGGCGTACTGTTCCCTCCGAGAGCTCTCAGCAGTGCCTGCAGCCCCTCTGGGTTAGGGGCTGAAACAGTTCACAAGGGCGATGCAGGCTGTTGCGAGCCAGACAGAGTTTAATTTACTAATAGAGATACAGATTTTCTGGGCAGTTCTGCACCTCGCCTCTTCTGTGGCAGTGGGAGGCTGCGCTGCCTGTGCGGCATTCACCCAAGTTTTCCAAGTGTGAAATGTGCAGCAAATAAAGGCAAGGGGATGCAAAAGAATGGCAGCTGCTCTAGGACTGTCAGAGAGGCTCTTTTACAGGCGAATGAACCGTCAATTTGTAGTAAGTCATTGTTTTCTAAACATAGCATAAAAACTGTTATCTTGCCTGGCTGGTCATTAGAAGAGAGATAATTATAGTCTCTGTGCGACAGCCAGGCCCTGAACAGGGGCCGTATTGTCCCAGCTGAGCTCTAGCATAGGCACCCCAGGCCAGCCCTGGGACAAGGGGGCTCCTTGTGCCCCAGCAAGTTCAAAAGAGGAATTGAAGTGTTCTAAGTAGGTGTTAAGCACCTATTTTTTTCTCTGACTCTGGCCCTAAAAACTACTCCACAGGAGAAAGGTGAGGAGAGCAGATCTGTGGCTGCTGTAGCTGCATCCTCCCTGACTTTAGGTACAACACATACTATTATTTTTCTCTCCTTAAAAAAACCCCAAAACTTTGAATTTGTATTTATTTTTTTGTTCTGTGTTTCTGTTTTCCAACACAGACCAATGGGCTTTTAGAAAGAAGGATATATTATTTGTGCAGCATCCGCTCTGAGCCCTGAATAGGGGATCTAAATCAGCTGATGCTGCAGCATGCTGGGGTAGTCCTGGTGGACTCAGCTTCAGAACATCCCCCAGGGCTGTCAGAAATTCCTGGACTGTTGTTTTTCACCATTCTTCCAGAGGATATGGTGCCTCCTCACCCCATTGCAATGGGTCAACATGCACCTCACTGCTCTGGCACCTGCCCATGCCAGTCCCTCTGTAGGGAGAGTTCATGTCTATGAGTGCCATAGCACTTTTTTCTATGTGTTTAGCCTCAAGACACTGGAGGAGGAATACAGTCACAGCTGTGGATAGTAAACTGAGCTATCACTTCTATTGCTCATTTCAGCCAGGTGCCCTAAATGGCATACCTATCACTGTTTAGCCCATGTACTGGGCAGAATTTTTTGTCTAAAGCTTTATTTGAGGCTCAGAGGTGGAAGGGAAAAAGTTAAAAATTCTCCAGGCGGACCAGGTACTGTCAAGTCTTTGATGCCAGTTATGTAAACTTCTGGTTTATTTTTGGCAATGTTTTCTAAAAAGAAATGGCCAGAAATCATAAATAATTCTGTTGTTTCACATTAAGTAATTAGCCTGTTTTCCCATTGTCTGTGATCACCCTGTGGCTCAGGCAGTCCTCTTTTAGAAATATTCCAACTAATCAAGTTTGACAAAAAGGAGTGTAAAAATTAATTTCCTAAGTATGTAGCTGAGTGAAGAGGAATCATCTTGTTAATGTCTCCGCTAAAAGAAAGACTTGGTAGGATCTCAATCTTACTAGACATAAGAGAATCCACATGGGGTATCCTTCTTGCATTCTAAGTGTGAGAAAATCTGGTTTAGACAGTAAAACTACTTGGTTCGACCAGTCTGTGGTAAGTAATGTGTAACAATACTACTAGGGAAAGAGATGTCTTATACAAAGTAGTGAGCAAGTTAAGAATATAACATTCCTACTAGAGGTGGAAACACAAAGCAATATTCAATTATATTTGCAGAACAGTCAAGGTTTCTTGTTTAAAAAAAATATTTCTTATGTCTTGAATAATTGAAAAACAAGAAATCTTTTCTGTCATCCCAGTAGGAACAGCCCCATCAACTCGAAGGATTAGATAAAATATGCAAGCAAAATAAGTCTGCTTAAAATAAGATACTAATTTAATATTCCAAAAGTAATGTGCATGTGTAATGCAGTTATTTTTGCTTGAACTCTCTTTGCATCTCTGAAAGAGACCAGTCTTACAGCCATACACTGTCATTCAAGTGATGAACCCGATAAAGTCTGAAGAACATGGTACTACGGACACAGAAAAACAGCTATTCTTTGAGAGTAGTCAAATGCAAGGTGTTTTTAACTTTAGGATGTATACAGGAAAATGCTAACTATAAACATATATGACTCCATTGATGTTCTCAGTCAAATGTATCTTAAAAGCCATCTAAACTACTTTTTCTCTGTGCATGCTTGCTTGTTTTTGGTGTTTTGTTTAAATCTTGGAGAGGTTAGAGGAAGAGGAGTGTGCTCCAAGGAGGATCTGCTTCTGTAATCTGTAATTTTTATTTTTATTTTTTTTTCCTCTGGATGTGGCATAGTTCCCATAAACTCTAGGAACAAAGTATTAACTAGAGTTAAAAGTTTGCTTGGGGCATTTGGTTCATGTTCGTACTAGTCTGAGAGAAATTGCATTTTGAAGAGAGTTATCGAGACTTTAATCTCTCCGCAGAGAGCTGAACGGCTGTGGCAGGCTTGACAATGCTATTCATTTTTGGAGCCTCCCCAGCAAAACAAGCACTCAGCACAAAAGGTTATATAGCATCTAGGCTACTGTACTGTTCATACATCTGTATCTATCCATCTAGCAAGGGAGTTCACACCACATAAATACATATCACTGGAATAATACCATTTTCCATTCTGTACCTTGGAGATTAGTGTTCCCCAGTGTCAGGTAGTGCTAATTAATGATGCAACACACACCTACCTATAGATCAAAGAGACAAAGAAAAAGTCTTGAAAGCAAAACTGTTTTAAATCTAGGGAACAAGTTTCATTACCTGTTAGACACTATTTAAACAGTAGGCATATTTATGTTTTTTGATGTGTAATTAATATACACCATTCTTTATCAAATAGTTAAGCCCTTGCTGTTCACATAGTGAGTATATGTGTCCACTTTAACAGTGGGGGTTTAATGCTTTTATAAATACTTAATGAAGTATATATAAAGTACAGTTTCATTCTACATCTATGTCTTCATCTTCTTAGGTCTTTGATCCTATGCACACAGCTGGAATGCTAAACAAAAAATCAAGTCCCTCTAGTTTCTTAGCAGTGAAAACATGTAACTATTGTCAACAGGCAAAAAGCAACTCCCCCCTGTCCCCCATAAATAAATATAGCAGAGAAATGACATCAGAATTACCTTGTTTGAGGTGTGCAACTTTTTATTCCTTTTCTCCACACAGTATGAAAGTGCTATTTTTTCCAAGCTTTTCTGTACCCCAAACTCCAGCCAACATTATTCTACAGAAGGAGAGGCAGGCAGTGGAGGGCGGCCTGGACACCTTTTCTCTTTCAGAGGAGCTAATCAAACATTCCCATCAAGCTCCCAGCTCTCTGAAAGGCACATTGCTCCCCCTCCCTCCCTCCCTCCCTCTGCTCCTCTCTCCCTCTCTGTCTCTCTCTCCCTCTAGCACACACAGACGTACAGTGCTCCTTACACTGATTTAGCAGCTGAATTAGGCGGTCCTATTTTAAATCATAGAATCATAGAAATATATGTTCCCTCCCACATATTTTTGGTACAGATTTGTATGTTCTTTTTGCACTAGCCTGTCAGATTTGTCAAGTTTTTCTCTTTTGGGAAGTTAAGCTTTACTCAACTGACGTTTTGGTTGAATTTTTTCAGTCTCCTTGTGCAGTTCAGCACAGTAGTTAAAGGACTACAGCTAGTAGCCAGGAGTAAACTGCACAGCTCTGAAATTTATAAATACCAGATTAGTTAGGTGCAAGTCAGATTGAAAGAGGAAAAATAGCTTTTGAAGAGACAGGCTGTGATGCTTTTACTCATGTGAATAACATCGGATTCATTAAGCAGTTTCCCTGAAGCTGAAGGATTAGTGACAGAGCAAGACTGTGAGTCTGGTCACAGAGAGGTGGAAGTATGACATAAGGGTAGCATGGATTTCTTTCTGATGAAGCTGGGTGCAGAAATTTTATAAAATGCTCTCAAAGACTTCTAAACTGGCTCTCATTTAGTGTGATCTCAATAAATGAGATACACAGAATGATTAATTTGCTTAAGTATCTGTAAACAGATCTCCTAAAAGAAAATTTTATGGAGACAATCAAGACCACAGCATTTACAAGATTATCACAGAAAGGGTTGGCATCATATTCCAGGATGCTGGAATGCAAACTATAATCTGCAATTCCACCTAGGTATTCAGAATGATATAGATAACATGTATGAGCAAACATATACACTATTTTATCCAAGATCATTATTGGTGAAAAAATAATAATAATCTAAAATAAATACAGGAGACAAAGTTCAAAAGACACGTTGGAAAGACATGTAGTTCCTGGCTAACTCTGATCTAATAATCCCATAAAAGTGTTTGGTTTAAGGGAAAGTGATTACCTGGATTTAAGTGAAAGTGAATCTCTGCTCCAGTACTTACGGAAACTGTAACAGCTCAGCATATCAATAAACAGGACAACAAATATTTATCAAGGAGTTCCAACTGTGTTACTAAGTATAATGATCCATAATTCGAGTCTTTTAATCTAGAAATTCAGGTTTGCTGTGGCAATCCCTTGAGAGGCAAAATGATGTGGACTGGCAGAAAGCCTCTCCAGACAGCAAATCTGTTAGTAGATCTAGCTAGCAGATCTACTCAAAAACCCTAAAGAACCTCAAAGTCTTACTAATTCAAGTTAACACTTTCAGAGTATCACTGTTTTACACGGCTTTGTGAAGTTTATTTATTCAGATAATCATGGGACTGGAAGTTTAGAGGTGCTAGGGGCCAGACATCAAATATTGGGGTTTAGCAGCTAAGTGGCTGTGTTTCATCTCTCAGTGCTAGTGGAGGCCTTAAGCCCCCATGATAACTCCTTACCTGCAGATGCTGATAGAAATACTCAAAAAATCTTGGGCATAGACCTTCACTGGTATATAGCCACTTAATTTCCACTCAAGTAGATTATTTTCAGAAATCCATGGGCATCTATGTACATGCTGAGATGTCTATACAACTTTAAAGTCTCAGATCAGTGGGTTATCAAAGACGCTTCTTGACTTCAAACCAGTGTGAGAGTACTGAAGAGTGAGCTTCTGGCAAACCAAGATATGGTCGGGTGGCAAAGGCTGAGGTTGTGCCCACAGAGCACACAACAGGACTACCTAGAAATAGCTGAACTAGAGCTGAGTGATGGAGTGGAGAAGTCATAAGCAGCAAGTGATCGGATAACTGGCACAGGCAAAAAGTCTTCCTGAGGTTCAGCCCGTGGTACCTGCATCAGCTCATTGAGGAGTTGAAGTGCTGGGGTCTGAACCCCAAGCCCTGACATATAGGTGGTTCCCACAGTCCTTCAAAAGGAGGCAATGAGTTTGCCTTTTGGCTTTCCTCCAAGGTGCAACCGACCTTGTAAGGAAAGCCCTTGGGTAAACAAGCCCCAGGTGCCCTGCACTGGGTAAATGAGTGCCAGGTGTCCTGCTTTGGGCATAAAAGTTGGGACCACTTGCAGGAAGGGTGCAGTGTCTGTCTGTGAGGTGGATGCACTTTACAGAGTTTCCCTGTTGGGGAAGGACCTCCTGACTCTCCCTGCAGCTGGGCCCTGGTCAGGTTTGGTGCTGGTGAATGCGGGCTCTGTGAGAACAATATGTGGCCACCTCTCTCCTATGTTATCAGTCTATTGGCTTGGCTGTTTCCCATCTCTGCAATGGGAGACTTCGTTGCTTTGTTTGTTCCACCGATTGTTGGCTGTGTTGTATTTTTCCTGGGGTCACTGGGATTGATGTCTGCTATGTGTGATCTGATTGACTTGTTTGTACCCCCAACGTTCACCCATATACTGACTTTCTTGTGTGAATAGAATCTGGTTACTGGTTTGCTTTTCTGCTGGCTGTGGCCTTTGTGCTAGGCCTAGTAGTTGGCAGAACAGGAGTGTACCTGTTGGCATGCTGAACGTGGTCAGCAAGGTGTCAAAGTAACAGCAGCAGTGCCTACACCAAGGTCATGCTTCATTGTTGCTGCTGCAGGGTGGTAGCTTTATTAAAAAAAACAGCCAATAGATCCATTTCTCATTTTCCATGGATGGATTATCTAATTTGTGGGTAAATTGTACCAAGGGCAAAGAGCCAGCATGGACCTGGCAAGACTTAGCTCAAATGCAGTGGTGTGTGAACACAGCTCTGCTGCTTCCAGAAACCCAGCACTGGTGCAGCCCCGACCATGCTGCACCCACTTGAACTTTCCCAGCCTGGCCAGTTCTGCTCAGGGCTTGGGGTCAAGAATGCTGCTAGCGGGCTGGCACATTTCTGCTTCACTGCCTATGAGTGAATCCAGCATCCTGGAAATTAGCATCCCGGGAACCACAGAGCAGAAACACTGAGTGGGCAGAAAAAGAAAAACTATGTAGGTTTGTCATTATCCAGGCTATTCAGCCTCTCATTATTGTGTGTAATGGAGAGCTGAAGAGTATCAAAACAAAACACTGAGGAGGGCACTGGCTGTCTCTTTTTATCACAACATTTCTGAGTGCTGCTGCCTGTGCTCTTTCCTGACAGAAGCAATTTCCAGCCACCCAAGAACTGGCAACACAAAGTGAGGGAACAAGAGGTGAGCTATGTTGTGTGTCTCCACTTCGGTGCTCGGATTTGCCACAGGGAAAGACCTTTTGTGAAAGAGCTGACCGCGCAGTCAGGAAGACACTCTGTTTGAAGTCAATAGGCATTGAACATGATTGTCTAAGGGATGGACAAATGCTCCATATCTATATGTGTTCATGTCTCCCACCATTGCTTCTAGTCAGAGGCCTCCACTTGAGTTTTCTATTAACTGGTAGCACTGTTTGTGGTGGTAGTTCTTAAATTTTACTATATCCTATTTTGATTTGCTTGCTAGTTCAAGCAGGATTTAGCAGGATCCATTGAAAATATTATTAAATGTATGAATGCACACAGAGCAGGTGACAAATTTCAAGGGGCAGAATCTTTACTACGGCATGACACAGATATACACATATCCATATATACACATACACACCTACTAAGGCTGATGTGTATTACAGCCACACTCCACAACAGCAGCAGCAGCTCAGCAGCTCTCTTCAGTAAAATATTTTACCAAAATCACCGCTCTCTTCATTTCCAAGTGAGTAGCACTGACATGCAAATTAGCTTTGTTTCCACTGTAATATGAAGGCTGAAAGCAAAGGAATATAGACCTCTAACCTATCCCCTGGAAGTCTTAATGAAGCAGCTAACGAATGAGACCAGTGAGTCAAAATACTTTGTTTTCAAAGAGAGTTTGAGAAGGTTCTTCATTTTTAAGAAAAATGTAGTGACTGCATTGAACTGTGATCTGCTCAGAGATGACCTAGGCTCTGGAGGATAAAACAGCAGAAAGAGAGACACTGGGTAACAGTCTGGCAAAGGCCATGTTCATTACTGACCTGGCCTATAATCTTTTGATCATAGCTAACATTTCTGTAGTGATTTACATGAACAGCTCAAAGTTCTGTAGAAAGAAGAAGAGAGAAAGGCTTTAACCACACAGTAGGTCCCGTAGGTCAACATCTAAGTGAGGGCAGAGAATAGTGACTTCAAAGGCCATAAATTGCTCCCAAGAGGTCTGTGTAGGGTGATGATGGGTATACACATCCTGTGGATCAGGTGTGTGCTGCAGCACAACCCATTGTGCTCATCTCCCCAACACTGAGGAGGGACTCCTGGCTCCACCATTGTAGGCATAGGCAAAGAAAATCATCTTCGTCTATGTTACAAAACAATCCATACCAACAAAATTTTTAGACAACTCTGAAATTTAATTGGGAAATTTTAGGGGGAAAGCACAGAGTCTCCCACAAACTGAGCCTTTGTCCCACTTGTGAGATCCAAGGCGCATACTGCTCTTCTGGCATGGGGCTGCAGGCCACACTTTTAAAGCCATGAGATCATTTGCTCTCCAGGTTGTGAGTGGGAAATGTATAAGGAGTCAAATTGTTTCAGGGTTGAGCTGACTGGCTTGTGATTGTTACATGGAAACTGTTGAATGCTTCTTCACAGATGACCACTGCAGGCCTAGTAAAGCCAGTACTATAAAGTCCTGACTCTGCATATAAGGACAGAAAGTACAGTCAAATTAAATGATTTCTGCAAGATCACACATAGCTATGTCACATCTAATCCCATCCAAGTGCTTAAACAGAAAGGAACAAGTTTTCTGCTCTCAAGCAATTGCCCTCAAGTCTTTTCTACCACATACGACCACAGGAATCAGAGAGCAGAATATTCTCCAAGTTATAACACCCCATGCACAGCCTGGCAGTGTTGGCTCTGTTCAAAGGCAGTTTGGCTGCACTTGTTAATGTTAACTCCTAACAAGTGGCAGTGGAGTTCAAATTCTGCAGGTTTTCTGCATTTCTCAAGTTCTGTGAAATAAAATATTAACTTATGCATTGGTATGCTTCAGGTAATCTGTGCTTGAAAACCATTTATACATGAAGAAAACAAGGCATGGGGAGAACACAGTAGAAAGTTAAAATAATTGGGATGGCAAGGCAACTAGGGGGTGAACATTGTTCGGCTTTAGCTGCTTAAAGCACTTACATCTAAATTGACCTCAGGTAAATAAAATAACCAATGTCCTGCAAGGCTTATATGAAACACACTGATGTGTTTGTCTTGTGTTTGAGAAAGGTATGGAGACTGAATTATATATGCCGTAGCCTTTGCCAGCATCAGAAACTTCTTTAAATAATTAGAGCAATTGCATAACCAGGCATCTACTTTTTTTTTTTTTTTTTAATGAATGGGGAGACCTCATGGGCCAAATGAATGCATAATGTTGGCGTACTTGGCTTAAATGGATGGATATCAAACTTAAACTGTGTAAATCTGACCCGTTTGGTGTTTCTCAGTGAAGATGGCAATGGCCATGTTTCCTGAAACTATAGAGAAGCTGGGCTCTGTCAGCAAGGCCCAAGCCCCAGGGTGATTTGTTCACCCCACAGGGAAGGGAGGGACAAACGGTGACAAAATTAGCCTTTTCAGGTTTGCCAGGAGGCAATGCTCAAGCAAGAGCTGATAAGCCCCTTGCCCTGCATCTCCTGCAGCATACGGCATAGGAATGGGCTCTGGCAGGGAGCGTTCTGTCCCAGCTGGACAGGCTCAAAAAATGAGGGTTCATAGTAGGAAATGGGAAAGGGACCCTTTTCTGTGACAGATATGTGGAGAGCTTGAGTCTTTCCAATTGAATATTGACCATTTTAACTGTCATGCATTTGAATTGGTTTTTTTAAGTTCTGGACAGTCACTTTTTTGACCTCATCCACCTCTATAATAATCATAAGATGTAGAGAGAAGTGAACTTGGGCTTGGAAAGAGAATCTAATATGGCATTTGAGCAAACTCAGAAGTTATTACTGTCTGTAAAGAGTGTTTGTATACTCTGAGAATGACTTAGTGTATAGTGCATTAATTGTGTGCATGTAGACAATAGGACCAACAAGTCAGCTGGGTTTGCTTATAGATCTTGGACTGCAGCAGAAAGAAGCAATGTTCAGATACTGCTTTCCTTTAATTATTTCAAGATACATCTCTGTAGGTAAAAAGAAAACAGATGGAGGATGCACTTGCACTTGAAATACAACAGGGAGTTATCATGGGCATCAAGAAATCTTCATTATTTTTACCACGTAGCTGAATCTACCCATATCTCCTATGTCCTGTATTCCCGATGTCATATTTAGAACAGAGGCTGCCACAAGTGCTCTGTTGAAACATAAATAACGAGAACAGTTAATGTTGGGGCTGCAACAGCCCCTGTCATATTTGGGATCAGGAAATGCCAAGCGTGTTTGCTTGGGAGGCATTTGCCCTGATTATGGCCACAGGCCTTTGGGTCTGAAGAGGTGTAACCAGCTTTAAAAGCTGTGTCATAATGGCATTAGACTGTGATGTTTGTATCTCACCAGTCTGCTATCAGAAAACAAGCAACCACCATAATGGAAATCCATTTTAAGAACCATTTTTTTTTTCTTTTTTGGCAGAACTTGCAGCTATTGCAAACAAAAATGTACAGTGACTGAACAGAACTGGGTCTGTAGGAAGAGCAGCATATGGATTTTGTTCATCTCGCATCCAGTGCAGGTGGAGATTGAGTCTTCCCAGGGTAAGTGGGCTATATTTCATTGCTCTACTGGCTCATGTAAAACCTGATTCATCAGCGTAATGCTCCTTGTATGAGGAGTACAGTCATCTGTTTAGGAGAGTGCTCTTTGTTAATTAAAAGCTTCAGCAATACTGGATTCAGTGCTGAAATTTGCCGATGAGGACCACAGCTCTCAGAAAACACAGATGGCTTTTTCAGTGTGCTTTCCCTATCTGGGTAGTGCCAGTGCGAGCCATGTGCTATCACTGCCACTGTTAATTCAGTTTGCCAAGAATACCAGGTCTCACTCTGGATCCCGGTGCCCCTCACTTTGGCAGTAAAGCTCGACTATTCACTGCAAATCAGGCCTGGAAAATGTAAACCCAGTAACAGTCTTCTGTCTGTTCTTCCTGACTGTTTTCCTGATGTGTTTTCTGTTTATGCTCTGTAGGGCATCAGGTGTCAGAGCAAGTAGGCGATGCCAGTAAAAGTCACTTCACAGTAGAGAGCTCATGGCTGCTTCTCAGCAGTTGAATGCGTCCCACTCTCTGGTGCCCTTATCCTTGTCTTCTCCTTTGGCTTTGGCTCTCAGCACTGAAGACTGTTCAAAACGCAGGTTTTTTCTGGAGGCAACATGCAGAAATCAGAGTGCTGCTCTGGCAAGCAGAAGTGTCCAAACATGCAGTGGGGCCAGAACTACCAGTGTGTTTAATGGGTGGATTAATGTATTTTCTTTACTGGTATGTATCTTTCAAAACAGGTATTTGCCAGAGTTCATTAAAAGCCCCTCTGCACACACCCCTGTGCAAAGGCTCACCCTTTCAGGGCTTACATGGTTTTCTTGCAGTTGAGTCGTGGTGGCTTGGCCCCACTCCAGGTTTTCCTTGCCCACTGTGCTTGTAGAGGCCCATTTGCCTCCAGGGAGGCAAAATTTCCAGGAGAGGTCCAGCTGGTGGAGAGAGGAAGGGGACTGCATGCCCATGTGCCTGTGTAGGAATGGAGTGGGAATACACAGGGTCCCCCCAACTCCTATGTGGTGCTGCACCCATATAAACCTCTCTTTGTGTGGATCCAGGTGCTGGAAACGCCTTCCTTGGGGGATGGTATGTGTTGTGGAGACGCATGTCCCATGTTTAGTCAGCTGGAATTTAGTTCGGAAGGAAAGGAAAGGGGTTGTAACATCCTGGTCCTGGGGGTCTAGCAGAGTTGGAGGAAGCAATGGAGAAACAGGAGGGGAAAATCAGGGTCCTGCTGGAGGGATGGGAGGGGGGAAGGTGGTGGTGGGATGTAGAGCACCTGGGTGTCATGTGATATGGATACAAGGAGGACGTAGACCAATGCAAGACACACAGACCTCAGTGGACTGGCAGAAACACCAGCATTTGCCCTTCTCCCCATCCCTGCCCCATCCCTCTGCACACCTCACTTCCAGCAGGATGTGGATATGGTGTTTCTGGTGTTTCTTTAACTGTTGCCACCAAGGTGTTCATTGCCCTGTGAAGGTATTGAAGCTCTAGAACACTATTAGTCACTAAAACACATTCAAAATACTGATATTTCCTAATATTGGATGTTAGGAAAAATTTCTTCACTGAAAGGGTTATCAAGCACTGGCACAGGCTGCTCAGGGCAGTGGTGGAGTCCCCATCCCTGGAGGTATTTAGGAAACATGTCGATGAGGTGCTGAGAGACATGGTGTAGTGGTGAATTGGCAGTGCTAGGTTAATGGTTGGACTTGATAACATTAGAGGTCTTTTCCACCCAAGACTATTTTGTGATTTTGATTCTAAAAAATTACTCTGCTGTGTGTGAAGCAGACCGACATTGGAAACACTGCAGCCTGCCCTGGGTCGCTGAAATTGCAGCAGCTCTGGGGCTGCAGGGCAGGGCTGTAAACGGGAAACTCACACCCCATCCTTCTCAGGATACCTGCAACTAAGCTTTTATTGTAATATGTGTGCAAACAGGTCAAGGTTGGGGAGTGCAGGCTGTGAAGAACTGCTATGATGTTTTTTGCTGCCCATTTCCACCATTTTATCCAAGCTTCAAATTGTTTGGGGTATTTCCAGCTGTGCAGAGCAATGAGGTGTACCCTAAGGGACAAAAGATGTAGAGACAAGTAGCCTGTATCTATACGTTTTGTAACCCAGTAATTTCTCACAGTTGATTTTCACTTAAAAAAGCAGAAAACAGACAGTATGCATAAGCATCACTCCATGCTGTAGCAATTTAATTAACTATAAACTCAGTAATGTAGAAATAGAATAGCAAAAGAGAGCCATCTTTCTTCTATGATGCCTTAAGGGCAGAAAGATCCAGTGCAATTTTAAATTCTTCTCTGAAATCAAGCCTTGAGAAGAAATGATGCTCTTTTGTAACATTTAAAAGGAAAAAAAAAAATAAAATAAAAGAACTCTTCAAATCCTATTAGAAAAATAAATCTCTCTGAATAAGCTCTATTCTCTGTTCTTTGCCCCCAGTGCCACAACCATATATCTCAAGGTGAGCTCTGCATTTTGATCTCCAAATTAAGTAAATTACTTCCAATAAATTGCTTAGTCACAATCACAGTAAAGCTGGAAATACCACTTGCATTATTATTATTGCCAGCATTAAATCTCCATTAGAATTGTCAGAGGAAAGCCTCTACATTCTATACTTAGCAACTCTTCAGTGTTTTATACTATGGAAAATACTGTAAATGCTTTCAAAGTACTTTAATAATTGACATTTTCCACCTTAGGTTGTCAAAGCTCTTTTCAAAGAAGGACAAACAATGAAAGAAAGTGAAAAATAGTTTTGAGAGAGATAAAATTAAATTATATGCAAGTTCTTACAAAGCATCAGAAGAAAAGAAATGCAAGCAGCTTTTGCAGAAAAGAAAGCTGAGGAGCACAGGGCTTATACAACTGAGTTTGAAAAGGTGCTTGGGTTACTAAAGATACAGAGGAGGACACGTATCTATAGAAGGACCAGGAGCCTATCTCCCAGGTCTTGCTCCCCAAAAGGCATCTAAGAGGTGGTTACTCCCTCGCAGCTGCTTGCTGACATTTCCAGCTGCCAATGACCACCTCTTGCCTGCCTGAACCTGAGCAAAAGAAGCTGTTGTAGGAGAGCCCTGTCCTCTAACCTGGCCTGCTTTGTTTGAATTGATGGTAGTAGGGGACTACCTTCTTCTGCAAATAGCTCAACAAGCAACTTTGAAAACTGGTGGCTTATGTCAGAAGAGGTAAGGATGTATGAAGCAATTGCCTTTTTTTTAAATACAGCAACAACAAAAAAAGATGTTGCAGACAGGTTCTGTGTTTTCCAGCCCTGTGAGGGACGCCCACGGTCCTGACGGCTCCCAGAGACATCCAGGGCTCTGCAGGTAAACGCTGCAAAGATGGGTGTGCTGAGGAAAGAGTTCCTCAGGACCAGGCTAAAGGGAAATGTGTCCTGCTGCTGTACCCACAGCCCTGCAACACCATGCCATGTGCTGAGGTCAGTGCTTGGACTTTGATTTGCAAAACCCTAATGGTTTCTGTTGCATCCCAGTAAGGGCTTGGGAGTTCCAGGGAGAAGGTTATGGAATAACTAAGGTCAGAGGAAGGCTGAGTGAGGCATCTCTTGTGTTAATTTTGGTGAGTTACAGCTACAGCTGTACCTTGATGCATCTGGATCCTGGTGCAGTTTCTGCATCTCCACTGGCAGCTCACTGAGGCAGAGCAGCCTGAAGCTACTTTAAACTCTCCATGTTGAGTTTACCTTAGACTGTTCAGTGTAGGTGATGGTTTCTGTGAGTCCTGTACCATAAAGTGAAAGACATGATCAATGAGAAACGCATCTGGCACGTTGTGCTTCCATAACTTACTTTCAGGGAGAACAGAGAACATGATCCTGGTTCATGCCAGTGTAAGAGCAGGAGGTATCAGGCCTGCAGAGCCACATAAAATGATGCATTCCCCTCCCAGGGGATTTAATAAAGTATGTAACCAAGCTGCTATGTTAAATACCCTGCATTACAGCTCACTGATTGCCTTGGCTGATTGTTCTGGTGTGGTAGAGTGGTGGAGCTACTGCTGACATCCCATGTGAGTTGTGAACAGCGGCTGTCCCCTCTCACCGTGTCCTCCTCACAGGCTTTTTGCCATTGAGCCATCTTTCCTGTGAATTGGGACAGCTTGTATATATACTCTGTATCCCTATTTAAGGGAGCTCAGGTGTTGGGCAGGATGCCATCAGAAGCTCATTTTGTCTTCTTTGTAAAGCCCATAAAGAAACCTGCAAGTGCTGACTGTAATTGTTTCAGCCAGCTGTTGTCCAGCTATGCAGACTGATTTTTGGGGAAATTACATTTTAGAGCTTCTGCTGCTCTCAAGTGAATTTCTTTGGTCTTCACAAAATTAATGTTTTACAGTCTTCTTTTTTCTTTTCTTTCAATAAGTGAATACCTTTCTCATCTAGTAAAAAGTCAATTTACAAGAATGAGTAAGGGAATTGAAATGAGTACTGATTTGCATGTAATAAATTGGGGTTTTTTGCAGTAAGTAATTCTTTGCCTTTAGCCTGTTGCTCTGTTGTTTCTTTCCACGTGCAGAAAGGGGAAGGAATTTGTGTTGCTGTGAGGGATGCAGTTTGCCAAACAAGCATGCCTAGTTATGGGAAGTTTTGAGTAAACTCCCTATTTAGTTTGTTTCACAGTTCCAAGGCTGGACTTTCTGAAGGTCACAGAGTTAGGGGCATAAGATCCGGCTGATGCGTGCTAAGAGATCCAAGAAATGAAAGACAACAGATAAATGGACTTCAAAAGAAAACTGAGTGACGCCCTCTGCACATCAGCTTTTTCCATCATCACACCTGCTCCTCTACAAGAAGAGCGGTGCATGCACACAATGACATGCAAACAAGTGGTGTTCAGAAAATGGGTGACCAAGAGCTTAGCAACACCTGTAACTGAGGAAACTGGTACAAGGGCTAGATTTCATTTACCTCTCTCTTTCTTTTTCTTTTTTTTTGAAAGAGTTTTACAAGACATTCTGTGATGTCTTTGGTGTTTCATCTGCAGGAAACTGTGACAGTGAATCTCCATGGAGTCAGTTACTATGAAAAAGATGGCTCCTAGGGACTAGACGCTAGTGCTTGGGCTGGTATTTCAGAAGAGATTTGCAACACTATCACTTCTGCCATCGACTATTGTATAGAGTGGAAATCAACACACAGGCTGGACCCAGAGCATCCCATCAGTGGGATGGCAGAGGTGGTGTGTGTGTGTTTCATGAGTTTCTATGCCATAAATGGTTGTTGGAGAGTATGTAATTTACTGCTGTCAGTGTCACTAATCTACAAAACTTCTAGCATTCTGAGAGCAGCTTTATGCATAAGAGTTTATGTAAGAGGGACTATCTTTATCCTGCAGCACCCAAGTACTTGGCCTTGGTGTCCTGTTTCTAAACATTTCAGTTGTTCCATGACTTGGCCTCATCTTGAGAATGCTATGCATGAAATCTTTGCGAGTTACAATTAATCAGTTTGCTGTTGCTTGCAAGGGAATAAGATTTCTGTCCCACTGCTCTAGGATAAAAACAGATGACCTTTTCTGCCCCTGCTCCAGGGGACATATATGAACATATAAGAGAGGGCATGATGGAGAAGGGAGAGTTGGATGTTTCCCCTCTGATGCCCTCTGTTTCTCCCTCCCTCAGCATTGTGAGGAGAAGCTGTAGGGAGGATGCAGGCGTGATCTTGGCTGCTTGGGTCTGGCAGGAACAAACATAGCTGTTGGGGAAGACCTTGGGTTTTCCCCAAGTCTTCGACAACCCGTCTTACAGATCTGGTCATGCCTCAGAACTGCCATGGCCATGAACACTGAAGTTGAGCTATTACTCAGGGCTGAGAGGGTTTCACCCTGGATTTGCAAGGGATAATGTTTGTGATGAGCCTTTCTGAAGAAGAGCATCAATGGTGGGGTTTGTTGCAGTCACACGGCTTCTTAGTCACAAGGTTTTACACAGGGAGGGTCAAGACTGGAGTGGTAGTATAAGAAATTTGAACCAAAGCCCTGAATTTTCATCATTCCAGGCAAGCAGAAGAGTTCTCTCTCTCTCTCTCTCTAAATGATATTTAGAGACTTCTGCAGCTGAATGCCACTATCAACAACAACATTTCGAATGAATAGCCCTACACATATATTCCGTGGCTGCAATGTGAATAATTGTGAACGCTCCTCAATCTTTCTCTTCCCACTCCCCTCTCCCCTCTCTGCCTAAGCACAAACATTCATTTCAGGGCTAAAGTTATACGCTTAAATCACTTCTAATGTTTCTTTATTGCTGCCTAATGACGCCTGGGTTGATGGGCTAGAGGGAAGTTTTATATAAGCCCTTGCTGAGACGTTGTTGTAGGATCGGAAGTGGGCAGCAGTTGCAAATGTTAGCATCTGTTTCAAGTTTATTTAACTGCAAGCCTGAATATCTGCATGACGTATGGGGCTTTGTTCCCCCCACCTTGGTTTTCTGAGTCCCAGTGAAATGCCACAGTCCTGAGGACTGCAGGGTTCAATGAGCAACCATGCTTCTGTCCCCGCTGAGCTAACAAGGACCCTCTGTGTGCCCTTATTTAGAGGGAAACATCCCACCAGGGACATGCTGGCTGCTCTTCCTGGCTTTCCCAACCCTTTCCAAACACTTTTACACTCTGCTTCTTTCATTAATTGGATTATTTGGTTTTTAAGCCTGTTGCTGAGCAAGTCAAATCGACCCACGCCTGGTTAACAAAGCCTGAAATAATTGTGGCTAAGTCAAAGCAGTGCTGAAGGGCGAGACCAGCCATCCAGACCAGGCTAGTTTCCCGGCCCTGCTGAGTGTACTTAATTCTTGCTGGGTTTATCCAGGTGTCAAGGAACAGCTTGAATGGCAGCCAGAGGCTGGGAGTGTGCCCCCTTGCTGCCTTATGGTTTGGTCTTTCATCCTCTGTTTGTAACCTGGGCTAATACAGGAATTTACAGACTGATGGAGATGATCTGGTTTTCTTTTGAGGAGTCTGGAAAAGTTTGCTTTGCTGTGTTGTCCTTATCCTAAGGACTAAAAATGGTCAGTTCAAAATGAGGGCTTCCTATGGTCAGCTGTAGGTTAGGATGGCAGGACACTTCTGCTCGTTGAAGGTAGGTCAGTGAAATGCTTTAAATCTGTGAGACTAACAGATGAGGTAAACCTGCTGTTGTGATTAAGCAGAGAAAATAATTTCAGTGCTGTTAATGACTGCAGCTGCCCAGACTACAGCTAGTTTTTACTTTGCTGACTGTGCAAGATACCATATTAAAAAATAAGATTAACCTGACTCTTTCATGGCAGAAGTGCTTTGGGTATATTCTGCTACTCAGAAAGCAATCAGATTCTTCAGGATTAGAGGCAGCGGAGGCATGTTATCTTCATTAAAAACCTTTGGGATCTACAACTGAGACACCATATGTTGAGCATCCCTAGACCTGACTGTGCCCACTGAACTGCAACTAAACTTGCTGGGTGAAGTACAGTTTTAGATTTTGTAGATAGAGGCATTAGGGAAAAGTCTTGAGGTTATTAAGCAGATACACTGAGTGGGTTTTATTTTAGAATATAATTTTATGAGGCCAGAAGTATCATCCCAGGTAGATTGTGGCAATATAACTAACCTGTTAACTTCATTTCTGTTGCATATGGTTGTAAAGGGGGAATGGCCCCAAATCCATGTTGTCTTTGCAGGACGACTCAGGAAGATATCTCTTGATAGTGGTATTTTGATGCATATGCTAGGTCTGTTCTTTGCTGCTAGTGTGGTAAATGCTTAAAGGGCTCTTTATGGGTGGAACAGGTAAGAGCTAAGGTTGTGGGAACTCCCCGTGTTCCAGTATTCTGTGGTGATGCTCCATTTTTGTAGTAGGTTGGATGAGGAAAAGCAATTGGGAAAATCATGCCTGCTTTGCAACAAGAATTCTTACTAGAAAGTGTTTTGGTGTTGTATCCACCTGTGCTAACTTTCTGATTCTGGGGTGTCCTCTTCCTTATCTGTTGCCAAAGCACCTAGCAACAGTGCATATTGAGTATAATATGGGATGTGACAATAGAACAAGCTTGAAACATGGGATTTCTGTTAGACTGGAAATGTGACATGGGGATTCTGTTTCTCCTCAGGGTCACAGTGAATTAACAGAGATGTCAGTGGGCACCTGCAACCACTACACAGAGCTGGTGAGTGGGGCATAAGCAAACTGGAGGTCCAAACTAACCTGAGGAAGACTCAAGCCTGCTAATTACTGCTGCAGCCGAGAAGTTGATAAAGCCTTTCTCTTCTCAGTTGTAAGTTGTGATGTTAAAGTTTTTGTCTCCTTTATCTGCAGGGGTATCACACTAGTGATCCTAGTGCTAGCCTGGTCTTTCCTTTAAGAAGGGGTCTTCCTTTTAAGCTCTTTAAGAGAGAGTCACCTTTTCTCACACTTTCTGAGCCCTTGCACTCCACCTCTTGTAAAAGCTCTGACTTCTTTCAGAAGCTGAAGTATTTAAGACCTTCTTGTGAATTTTACCAGGGTCTAGCAATGATATTTGTCTCCCAGAGGAAAGATAGCCAGTTCATGCAGTATTGTAGCTCACCAAATAAGCAACACCTCCCCAGACATGGGTCTAAACAGTGCTCCCAGCCTGCCAACCCAAGAAAGCAATTTGCAGAGCAAATATACTGTGCTACATTTCTGGTCCTTGAAGATGTTTGCATGCCTCTGTTGGATTGTGTAATCCCAGGAAAAAGTGAAATATGAGAAACACACAGCAATTTTACTGTTCTGATAGCCCATTTTCTTTGTCCTTTTATATGTTGCATGGCTGATCCAAGCCTTCCTCAACTTGTCAAGGTGTTCTGTTGCTTTGATAGTCAGACAGTGATCAGTGACTTTCATGATGCTCTACCCTCCCTCCTTTAGACTCCCTGTCACATTAAGGTGTATTATCTTTCCAGCAGTGTGTATTTTCAAGAGTGTATAGCATCTTTCAAAGAATAAGCTTTTCAAAAGTAAATGGTTTCCCTTACCATGGATTGCGATATATCCTTCAAATTGCAGGGAGATATGGTTCTCATCTCTGGAGCTAGGACTTAAACTTCCAAATTCTTGAACTGGTCATTTGTCCAGAATGATTTTTCCTGATAGGACACATGATAACACTGATGCACTGGACTGCCTTTCAGCAAAGGAAACTGAGGACTGGATTGTCAGGTAATACAGTATTAGTCAAGGATGAGCTATAGCTTGTCTTCCATTCCCTTTAAATCCATGTATAGAATCATAGAACCATGGAATTGTTTTGGTTGGAAAAGATCTTCAGGATCATCAAGTCCAACCATTAACACTGCCAAGTCCACCACTAAACCACATTCTGCTTCCCTGGGTAGCCTGTTTCAATGCTTGACAACCATTTTGGTGAAGAAATATTTCCTAATATCTAATCTAAACCTCCCCTGGCACAACTTGAGGCCATTTCCTCTAGTCCTGTCACTAGCTACTTGGGAGAAGAGACCAACCCCCACCTTGCTGCAACCTCCTTTCAGGTCGTTGTAGGGGGAAATAGGCCACGTTATCCCAGGGACTGGCTAGCTTGTTCTCAGAGAAGTTAGTTTTGTTCATTTCGTACAGCAGCTTACCAGTGATGCAAAGCAGGACCTCAGTTCACAAAGTTTCTCCCACTTTTCTGTATGAGTGTTACATGATATGAATACATTTGAAAATCATCTTTGGCATATGGTCAGGCTTTGTTAGGTCACATCACCAAGGCATATTCATGCTCTCATTTGTGCTGCCAAACATTATTCTTGACTTCATACCTCCTTTTGCAAATATTGCGGGAGGTGTGACACACACAGATGCCTTATGGTTGGATACCTTGTGCTGAACCCAGCAGGTATGCCTCCAGTCACATGTGGACCCTCCAGGACCATCCCAGCTTTGCTCTGGTGGTGGTTCTTTCCAGCAGCTAGCCTGGCTGGTGTACAGTGTCAAAGGCTACTGGAGATTGTCAAGCATGAGTGAGGGAGGGTGTATATTGCAGTGACTTCTCTGAGTCCTTCCACTCCCATTTTACTAGGTTTCATCCTATTATATAATTAAATGCTGTGTGTTTGTTATCCCCAAAGGGCTTTTGTCTCATTCAATGAGCATTAAAGATGATGGTTATTGGCACAGACAGCTGGTAGTTCTTTTTTTATTTTTATTGTTCAGTGTGGCCCTGATTTTTGTATTAGCAATGGGATTATTACTTTCCATTTAGTAAATTTCTTAGTGCTTTATATTCTTTGTAGTACTATTTAGACATACTTTGAGTCTTAAATTTGCTAATTTATTCTTGTGCTTCTCCTCTACATCAAGAATGTTGTGGTCATGCTTCCCTTTTATGATGAGCAAATGATTACCAAAAAAAAAAAAAAAAAAGCCAACCCAGAAAACAAACTTTCAGAAGTATTATGTACATATTTGTGTACTCAAAGCTGTAGACAAAACCAGGCCCAGATGACAGGCTCCCATTCTCTCCTGCAGTCAATGCAATTCACTTAGCTCCCTCCCTTAATCTGAATGTGGGTATATGAAGTTTTATGAGTCTTCCAGGCACAAAGCTTCTTGCAGGAGCCATGTATAAGGGTATGCAGTAACACCTTTACTCTTTTCTTCTGGAGAAGATCCTGTTTTTAGCTTCTAGCCCACTTCATCTGGAATCACCTTATTGCCACCTCCCAGAAAACAGGAATATATACTGATCACGGGGACCTTGGAAGGATTTTTTTTCCAATGCACAGTATTGTAGCTTTCCATATTCTTAGATCAGCACAGGAAGAGATTGAGGGCCAGCTAGGCACTTCAGAACACATACTAGACACAGATGCATTTGACCCTGCATGCACCTTCACTTTGGTTTGCAGAGTTCCTGAAGTGTTTGGAAAAAAATCCTTTGCATTTGTTAACGTACTGAGAAGGTTCAAACTCCAAGCCTTCAGCAATATGAGAGGTAGGCAGAGGGACACAAACATAGGGCATTGCAAGAGAGCCTGGTTTGCCAGTCTGGCTTATCTCCAGCATAGTTAAAAATACAGCTGTGGTAGCATTGCCCACCTTTTTCATTATTGCCTGGGGTGAGAGCATTCACCGGGGTAGCAGGAGAGCAATGTTCTTGTCCAGCCCTACCCTCTGGAAGGGATTTTTGTCTCCATCTCTCTCTCGAGGGAAGCGCAAACCATAGGCCATGCTTGGATGGGCACATGCTGTCTCTCTCTCATCTCATCAGCCTGTACAGCAAAGAATGAAGGATTTATAGGGGTGGAGAGAGAGCCTGCAAGGGGGTGCAGGCCTGAGTAATTCACGCTGTAATAAAGTAATTGTCCTAAGGGGTGTAGGGGAGGATTCCCTGTTTTCTGGTCTCTGCTACAAGAAATGCTTTTACATGAGTCATTAGATAAAAAGGCACAATAGCACTGAGAACAGGGACCGTACTGCAGTAGCTATCCCACTCCCAACAACTACACACTCAAGTTGTTCATGTCACCATTAGAAATGCCAAAGCTATTAAGAAATGTTGCTATCAATTTCAATGTGATGACACCCTAAAAGATTTTCAGCTTGGTAAGAATGCCAGAAGGGAATAATGTGGGCCCAAAAGGTTTTCTTGGCATAAATAAACAAATAATTACTACTTTTTTTTTTTTTTCCCCTCTCCCCAAAGCAGAAGAGGGTATTTTTAAATATGGAAACTGAAGTAATCCTGGGTTAACTTGACTGTCAGACTGTGTAGCCCAAGTGAAAGGGTTGTGTCAGTGAAAGGAATGTTGGTAATCCACCTGCAAGGCCAAGTTATACGTGCGAGTATTAGTAACTGCATTTCATGATTAATAACTGCAGTGATTATGGTATAATACTGATCTGTTGATAGTTATAAATTATATTGATAATGAGAAAAAAGTAAGAGCTGATGAGATTTTGATACATATGTATTGCACACATGAATTGCACAGCCATTAAGAACTCACCTGCTGAGTGTGCCAGACATCAAAACAATTGGGAAACGTTTGGAAATGAGTATGTAGAGTAGCTAAAGACATATTTTAAAGGGTGGCCTAAGGGGTTCAAGGTTTTGCAGAGTGACTTTACTATGCTCAGGCATGTCATTTTTGCTAGAGTGCTTTAATGATGTCAACAGGACTGTGAGCACAGAAACTGATAATGAACAGCTAGCAAGGTTTTTTTTGACTGGGTTTCTCACATGTAGGGTAAAAGAGGACTAACCTCTGTCTCGGATCCTGCTGGAACGAGCCAGCAAATGCTGAAAGCATCCTTTGGAAATGGTAGAATTGCTTAGTCTACTGCCTTTTGCCAGATGATGCTACATCATTTTAGTGTGTTATACATGAAACCAACCCCAACAATTACAAAATCTTACAATAATAACCAGGGCTGAGCAAGACAGGAGCATACATGCCAGAATTTCTATGCCAATGGAAGGAACATCTGAATATCGTTCTCCTACCTCATGACAAGAGACCATTTTTATAGTAGCAATAGTCATGAGATCTCATTTGTGCAGGCTGGCACTGATCCATCTAATACAAAACACATTGAAAAAGGCCCCTGGTAGAGGTAGTGGAAGAACCAGATCCTATTAGCAAGCCCACACTGCCTGCCTGCTGTGTGCCTTCACGCCAGGTGGTGTGGCAACACTACGATAGTATGTATGTCCTATATTGTGGGGACAGGACATCTGGCCCTGCCTTTGGCACATCCATTGGCTTTTTGTATTAGGAAAATGTAAAAATACAGTGTTTCTAAGGAGAAAGCATTGGGAGCAGGTAGTCCTTTGCTTCGTCAAGGTGAGTGGGACTTCCCTTAGAAGATTGTCCTAGACAGAGAATGTTCAAAGCTGTGGTTTCCCAGGAAAACATACTTGTCCCCAGAGTATCAGCTGGGACAACACCCTTCTCCCATCTCTGCTGCTAAGACTCATCCACTGTACAAGAATACCCAAGGTTGTGGGGAGCAGCAAGGTTATGGGGACTTCAAAGCAAAGGTTATTTGATTCAGGACTCAGCTGTTTGCACTTACTTCATTCTTGATAAGTAAAAAACATATAACCTCATCATCCCTCTTCGGCATATCTAGATTGTGTCTATTCCTGTTGACTGCCTCAAGACCCTGAGCTCTTTGTTTTTCCCTGACCAGGAGCGTGGGCTTGGCAGGCAAAGGAGCCCATCTGTGGAGACAGCAGCAGGGGCCAGCATTTTCTGTGTACATGTGAGACCAGAGACAAGGGGAGGAAAAGAAGGACACAGACGAAGTGTTTTACAAATGGATTTGTGTTGATTCACACACTTGTAATGCTGAAGCACATTTCCCTACCTGCACTCCAGCAGTAATGGATTCTGGACCTTTTTTCTGCCTTCAGTCCCTTGCTGGTGTTGTGAGTGCAGCTACAGGGCACCGGTGCTTTAGGGCAGGAAGATTTTTAACCCGAGTAACTTCAGTGACAAATGTATTCCTGCTATTACTGAACCTGGAGCACAGGCTGGTGCCTGCAAAAAGCAGCCAACCTCTTTTCCCCTGAGTAACCTGCAAAACCAGATATTCTGCTCTATAGGTACACAGTCCCATGGTATTACCATATATTATTACCATATATCCACAAAGTACTGTAGCTGTAGCTGTCCAATCAAGGCTTTTCCTGTCTTGTCTGTTTCTAGTTGTCTTTCAGCGAGTATGTATCCTTTGGCTCCTGGGTCCTTGCTCCCCTGCTTCTCAGGTTCTCCTCCTCTCATGTTTTTCCTCTGCTCTGCTCCTATTCTGACCCATTTTTGTTGCTGCTGCCTCCTCTTTTCCTAGTCCAACCTCACTGTCTAACCTCAATGGTGTATGAACTAGTAGAGATTTCAGCTGGAGTTTGGGGGCACGCTTGGAAATAGCCCTGTTGCTCCTCCTTTCCCTTTGCCCTTTTCACATCTGAATCCCACAGATCAGCATCATTGTTACAGTGGAGCAGGGCAAGAATTTTCCCTAGTTATCTGTAAATTAGCAGAAATATAGATGAAAAGCTCGCCTGGTGTCTGTGGCCATGGAGGCTCTATGGGCAGGTGTCCAGCACACCTGAGGCTGCAGGTACTGCCGAGAACCGCATCCAATGGGGATGTGTGGCACTCCTCTTTCTTTGGAGGAAAACCCAAATGCTCTCAGCAGCCAGAAACCTCAGTCCAGTCGAGTTACCAAGGTGGATTTTGTGCTACAGCTAGGAGCTTTGAAAACTGCATGCTAGCTTTGCCTAGCCCAGCCTGGCTTCATCCAGCCGTGACGGGATTTTTCCCTAAATGATTTCATCTATTTCTGCAGCTATGGTATGCACTTTTATCTGGAAGCAAACTGTTTACTTATTTGCTTTTAATTATTTATGGTAATGAAATAGCACCCATATCTCAAAATTTTCCACAAAAATGAATACTCCTGTAGTTTGGGTCTGTGGCCATGAAAGAAAACACAGTTCCCCACTGTTGCTTGTAATGTTTATTTGTTTTTAACTTCAAAACACAGGTGATTTTCTCAAAACAAATAGAGTACTAGGGGAAATGAAGGCAGGCTCTCTTTGTAACCTTCCCAAGAAACACATCTGGAAAAGCATATGTTTGCAAAACAACTATATTTCAGCACACCCAGACAGTGAGATTCCACAAAGTCATAAAAAGCAGTGAGGTTAGCAACCGGTGTTGTTGTTTTGTTGTTTGGGTTTTTTTCTTTTTTTTTTTCTTTCCCCTTGTTTTACTTGCAAATGATACTACATGATCCCACAATTTCCACAGCTAATACAGAGACATTTTTACAGAAGTTTCTGAGTAATTTCCAAGATGGGGAATTATGAAGATATATCTCCTTACTTTGATTCTATAAAATAAACTTGGTGAAATAACTAATATTATAAAATCTGATAGTCTTGCTACAGATTTAAGCCTGCAGTTTAGCTATTTAAATTACTATCCTTAATTGTTACTTAGTTACCTAAAAGCCATTCTTTACCCATAGGGAGGTACAAAAACTTTCTTTAGAAGCAGCAGTGAAGTGTTGGATTATATTTTGTAAATAGCTCTGATGCCACACGACATCAGTACTCTTAAAACCTTAGTGTCATTTTTGGTTTCAAGGCCTGTACAACATCTCTTGCTCCAACTTATTATGTAGAAAAACAACAGTTTTGGAGACAGATCAGTGAAATTTAAGGCCAGCTTTCCTGAATCCAAATGCTACAGCCAGGCCCTGCTCACCGGGAAGGTGGAAATACTTCTGCAGACCAAGGAGAAAAAGTATGAAGCCACTGTTCAGACTACAGGTGCTAGAAAATACCAAGATCTACAGCTCCTAGCACTTGCACAGACACACGTAGAGTGAGGCACAGGTAATCAAACACACACCCATGCATGCACAGTACTCCCACAGTGGGCACATCTCGGTGCCCTGCAGGGAGCACATGGCTCTGCCTACCAGCTTGCAGCTATTGGCGCTCCAGCAGCTCCACAGCAATCTCAACAGGGCCCGTCTTCTCCTACAGCCTTGGCTGAGCAGCACCACAGAACTAAAATGATCTGCTATGGGTGGGACTCTTGAAGAGCAAAAACCTTATTTGGAAATGTAATCTCCTAATTAATAAAATTTGGATAGGAACAGACTAGTTATTTTTGCTAGCTAATGCCTGCTCTTCACAAATTAGCCTTCCTGCATGCACATTAAAAATCAAATGTTTCGGGCACTGGGTGTGCTGCCCACATTGTAGTGTGCTTTGTAGTGTTTTGTACCTACATAGAAGGAAAATATCATTTTACCACCTGATTTGCTTGAGTTGTATAGTCAGAAATGCTACAGCAAAAACCAGATGGACCGGGAATTAGGAAATCACTCATGCACTGATCCGAAGAGGGTCTTCCTGAACACAAACTGGGTGCATGTGTTAAGTGGCTGCAAAACTTACAGTCTATCACATTCAATGTCAGGGTTATTAGATGGTGTATCGAGAATACCAAAATACACTTCCCTGTTTGGTGGAGGTGGGGTGTTGGTTGGACTTCCCACCCCGGAATCAGGACTTGGTGCAGGATGCATTTCTCCTGCATACTTCTCTTCTTTCTGAGAGGGCTCTGGTTGTTTTTGCCTGAGGTTTTTGAAACGTTTGAGCTTCACAGGGTCCTTGACTTCCTTGGTACAATGGAACAAGATGAAAATGTCCCTCCGAAACTTGGAGCTCATTCCAAAATAGATTATGGGATTGTAGAAGCTGGCAGATTTAGCAAACAAACTGGCAAGGATGCTGGTAAGATTGGGCACAGGGTGACCACAGGCAGACCATATAGAGATGACAGCGTATGGTGACCATGCAATAATGAAGGCTGTGCAAATGACAATAGAAACCTATAAGACAGAAGAAGAATAGTCTCAATTCTATTCTGGAAGACGACAGAAGAAGAATAGTCTCAATTCTATTCTGGAAGACTACATCAGGGAAGTAATACCCTGGAAATAGTAGATTGGACACTTGGCTGGAAGGGAAACATTCAGATTGTCCTGAGGGTATGGCTCACAGAAGAATACAGGCAGGCAAAAGGTTTGCTTTGATGGAGACAGGCAGCCCCAGAAGTTATATATCGAATTTTGGCCTGGTGGTGTGCTTGAGCAATGCCGCATCTAATGAAATGAATATAGCTACAGTCCCCTCCATGTTTATATGAATTCAGAAGGTTTTGGGTAGACTTAAGTCAGTGGTAAGTAAATAGAAAGCTCCACTGTAACTTCTGTCTATGCTCAGAAGTAAGGTAACTTCTGGAAGAAAAGAGCATATGCCAAACCAAATTTTTGGGTTTGTGCTGCAAAACCCACTCCAATTATATTTAGATTATTTTTCACATGTGATGTAGCACCAATATTAGCCAACTGTTGAGGTAGGAGTTTTAAAGAAACCTCATACTCTTCACTGAGTTCAGACTCTTTCACCAGAGATGATAGAGAAATGAAACCCGAACTCACCCTGGTGACATCCCGTTCCATTCTCCTCTGTCTGTCTGTGGGATCACCCAGTCCTGTTAATGCATGGCTTAGCTTGACAGTATTGATAATTGACACATATGAGAAGACCATGACTGTGACAGGTAGGAAAAAACAGCAGATAAAAATGGACACAATGTAGGACTTGTAGATTGTAGAGAAGTTGGCTTTTGCCCAGTCTATCTCACATGTGCCATACATGCGATCTGGAAAGCAAAAAATAAGTTGTTTAACATTTTTAGAATATTTATCTGGTTTTGAGCAAATAATTTGTCAGTTCAAAGGCTCTGTTTTCTTTTAACCACTAAAGAATGCATTGACCTTTCTGATTTAATGAACTACGACAGAATTTCCTAAACAAACAATTTTTCAAGACCAGCTAGACTGTAGCAAATTTTAGTGCTTATTATCATTTTGTCCAGTTTAGATTTCCAGAGTAAATCCATAACGCATGAACTGTTGTTTCAGGATAAGAAACTGTGATACTTTATTAGAAAAGGTTTGATATTCTTGTTTGTTATCTACTTTTATTTGTCATAATCTTCTACATAGTGACTTCCTAAGATGAGCACTGTAACAGCATGACAAGGAATTGTAAAGAGAGATACACCAAATGTAAAAAGTCACTATTTACACAGGAAAATAGGAAGTAAACATAGTTAGGCTTTTTTAATAGAAACAAAAAGGCAATGAAATGTTTACTGTAACAAGAACCATGAAAGCAAATTGATACAGCTAATGGTAAAGATTATGGGAAGATGAAACATGTAAATACTTAGAAAAAGACCTTTTGCTAAATGTGAAGCATATAATTCTGCAACTACAAAGGAAGTGCAGGCTCTTAAAAATGAAGTCAGGCAGATTGCAGGATCTGTAGCTAGTGGGATTTACAAAGGGACACTAGCTGACCAGGTACTTAAGGGAAAGGCAGTGGGAATAAGGAACAGTTTCTGCTTAAATATGTTTATGAATAACAGTTGACTGCTTTAGAACCTCTGATGTGTTTGCAAATGTGTCCTGATAGAAAACTTGAGTTTGATAGCATTAGAGGTTTGCTCTAGATTGTAAATTGTTTATTTTTCTTTTTAAGTGGAAAAAGCTGTTTTTTTTCTGACAGCTATGTCAGCAAATTGAATTACAAATAAATGAAGCATGAACCAAAATTATGTAAGTCAAGTATTAACAAGTCCTGAACACACAATACAGGTGAAGCCTGCATGATTTAGTGACAGATCTCTCCCTGACATCCAGTGATAAGAAGAAAAAATCCCCTTAACTCCTCACAGGTGATAGGAGGTTTAGGCAGGATGAATTAAAGGAGCAAAAGATTAAAATCTGTTGTATGATTCTCATCAAAAAGAGCTCGGTATTTTTATCACCAAGAGCTCTAGGTGTTGCTATCTGGATGTGTTCAGTAATAGAAATAGATTTTTGTCTTTATCATCAGTAGACCTCAAGATTCTAAAAGATAACCATAAAATTTGTCTTAACTCCAGGTTTCTGGTTTGTGAAAACTTTTGACTGAAAAATGAAAGCAGTCTTAAGATGACATGAAAAGAAAATCCTGCAGATTTTCTGAGAGTCAGAATTCAGAGCTGTGCTTCTCCCCTGCGCAGGGCCACTGTCAAGGGGCATTTCCAAAATCAGCGGGGTCCTGGGGACCCCTACAGCTGCTGTGTAGGAGTCAGAGGTCCGAGGCAGAGGTCCGAGGCAGCCAGGTGTAATGTGCTGTGGTCTGCCGGCACCTGCTGCCTGCTGCCGGACCTGCCATTGCTGAGCTCCCACACCTCCATGGGTGCCCTCAATCGAAAGGTGTTCAGAATCAGATAGCCCAGGAACCTAAAACCACTGTGATTGTCAGTAGGGAAAAGTACTTCTAGAAATGGTCTTGAAGACCACTGTCAAGTAATTGAATCCAAAGAGCAAACAGGATCCATGGGGGCACTTGGATGCCTTGACAAGGCAGTGATGCTCAAGAAGTCCCTGGCTCCAGTTTAAGGCCAAAAATGGACATCAGAAATCCTTCTACAAATGAAGAGCTAGTAAGATTAACGTAAAATGAAAACACATATCGCCAGAAGATACACAGAAAATGACCAGTACAAACTCCCTAAGTTTATGGCATATCCAGAGTGCAAAAACATGACATAAAAGTACAACAGTCTAATAAACAGTTTGCTTTTGTCTCAAACAAAAGATCCATTGAGTCTAATATCCTGGTAACATTTTGGTTTGGGAAGGATGGAAGATTTAACCAATCACAGAAATGGATTCATTTCTCACACTCTCTCATACTTCAAGGGTCCAGAGATACCTCAAAGCTTATGTGTTTAATAAGCAAGAGGATACATTCAAATTGCTGCTTTAATAAGTCTTCACAGATTTCATGACTTCTCAAAGGGTGCATGTGCCTACAGGATCCAGGCAGATAACTGCTGGACAATTTCAGTCACATGATTCCAGTTGTTAGGACTCCTATATCATTACCATTTGTTCCTAGATATTTGTTTTGTTGAATTTTTAAAGACTTAATTTGTGACAATTTCTCCAACTTTTCCCATGAAGAAATTTCCTGGCATGGCAATATCCCTTAGCCATTGAACTACCAGTGTTCACTATTCAAAATTTTTCCTTTTTTACCCCCTTCTTTTCTGCTATGGCCTTACCTTGCACCCTAATCACTTCTTCGATGGATGGACAAACTTTCTGACATCTTTTTCTTCTTTTTCTTCTATTTTCAAAAAACTGTTTCACTAAATCTTTCTGGCTTGTCTTATTATAGTTTCAAGTTTAACTTGCTGGAACTTGTGTTCTTTTCTAGCTTCCTAATCTTGACAATTTTTGAAGGATGTCTTTTGATAGTTGCCTTTATCTCATTGCTTAACCATGCCAAATATTTCTGGCCTCTCTTTTTTCATAGGTAACATGCACTTGGCCCAAGTCTTTCCTGTGATATCTTAAAAAAAAAATCTCTTTGTAGCTGATACCAAAGCAGGCAACACTCTGCACGTATGTCATGCATGATAAATGATTTTCTCAGTTCCACTGACAATCGGTCTTATTTATCACAAACAGCAACAAAGAAAGGTAAGTAACTTTGTTCAGTTAAACGGAGAGGTGCCAAATAGGTACAACCACAAGATATTTGTTACCTGTATAACTGCCCCAGCCAAGTAATGGAGCTGCTGACCAGAAGAAAGCTGCTATCCAAATGAGAACCAGAGCCACCGTCATACTGCTATTGCTGATGCAGTGACCTGCAATGACATGGTTTAGTCAGAAAATAATATCTAGAGAGGCAAACATATATCTGATATCTAAACATACTCCTATATTAACAGCTTGTAAGGAAAATACAGCTATTTTAAAAAAGTAATAAGACCAAAAAACTGCATGTTTGTAAGAAAAGCTTAAATTTAAAAGTATCTGTCAGGCTTGTGTTCAAGACCATTTGTGAACAGTGGAAATGAATGGCTCATAAGCAGGAGACAAGGTGTTTGTCTCAATTCTCAATGTCTCAAATGTCTCAATTGTCAGAAATCCTACACTAGATTAATGTTTTGCAATTTTGTAAAAAGCAGTAAGCAGTTGTATGCTATGTTTTACACAGAAACAAACAGCGTAAGTCTAAATTCGGAGTATTTTCTTATTCACTTCAAGGTTTTCCCTGTTAAAAAGGCAGAAATACATTAGATGCTCTAACTACATTAGCCATTCAATAGAAATTATTTAATCTGTCCTGCTGTTGCCATACATTGTGGTTATTTCTTTTTTTTTTATGTAGAAAATACTTATGCATCTACCAATCTCTGTTCCTCAACATTTCTGTAAAGTTTTACTGGGTTTCTGGGTACTTGCTCAGACTTCCTCAAAAGGCAAACATAGATTATGCACACTCTCAGATGAACATGTGATACAACCTTGCAAAAGAGAAACGTGGGTTTGAAATATGACTTCATAATATGCAACAGATATAAGACGTAGAATACATCACAGCCAAATTCTAGTAGCTCCAACAGCAGTTTGTGCTGAAAATTAATTTCAACAAGTATATCATTACAACAAACTGCAGAAGAACTTCCTGTGGAAAAAAGACCTCCCTGAAGAAGTTCTCTTCACAGCTAACACTACTTGTGCTATTAGAGAGAAAACCAAACACTTATGATGCATCCAGTGTATTTATGCATGCTTTACCTGTGGACATTAATATGTTCCTGCCTGAAAGATGGTGCATGAAAATTGATCATACATTATCTATGGATGGGCAAAAGGAAGACTGAGAAGAATTTATGGAAGGTGTAGGTATAAAGAAGCAGGATTATGTAAGGCTCCCAGTGGAAGTCAAAGTTTTCAGCAGGCAGGAGGTCCAGGGTGAACAATAAGGAACAGTTTCTATTGATACTGTGAAATGGAGTGCACGGGGTCAGTGTGGTGATGTAAAGAGGCATAAAGGGAAAGGGGTAGATGATGGCATGTTTATATAAGCTTGCTGATGAGGACTTCATAGCGCAGGAAACATGTAAAGGATTTCAGACCAGATTTGTACAGTGGGGCACTTGTATGTCTTTATAGAGGCATTTATATCAAAGGTTAATAAATAAATTAAATTGGAAAAAAAAAATAAAAATCAGAGAGTGTTTAGTAAAAGGTTTCTAGCATTGGAGAGAGCAACAAACAGTGGTTGTTTGAGATAATTCGGGTTACAGATCAACAGGGCAACAGAGAAAGAAGTGCGGGTGTGAGACTGTCGTGATGATGCCTTGTAGACCTGGAAGACAGGCAGGAGCCAGGGACTGTGAGAGCAGTGTCAGGTCACGGTCAGTTCTGGGGCCAGTGGGAGTATTTTTCGTCTCACATGGTGTGAAACTGTCCACCAAGGGGAGGCTGGAGAGGCAGGCTGTGCAGTGCTACAAAAGCTGGAAGCAAGCTGTGCAGCCTGAATGTTCTCAGTGTCATCTAAAGCAGTCCATGATGCCTTCTGTGTGCAAACCCTGGAAAAACACCTTGAAGAGTGAAAATGTTTGTATGTAGGGCAGCCTTCTGAACCAAGGATCTTATCAACAGCTGGAAATTTTCCAAACAACTTTTCAAAGATGAAATTTGTTGCTTATAGTGAGATCCACACAGTGACGTATGCATCACTTAGGAGTCATTTAAGTTGCATTTTGAAGAATATAGAGGGTCAAGCAGAACCTGTGGTATCTTTGGCACAAGGATGAATTTAACCCATGGTGACCAAAGTAATAATTTGGCTCTTCTTGGGGTTAATCCTGAAGGATTCTATGCAAACATGTTTGTAATGTAAATGACTGCAGTATGTTCTGGTTTCCAATGCACCTAATTTATATCTGATACAGCCTGTGACTGAAAGAAATACAGACTTGCACCAGGTTCAACGAAGGCAGAACTAGACCTTACCTCTCTCAGGATGGCAGCCTTTGATGTAGCGAGTCACACTGATTACTGTAAGGGTATTAATGCTAGCCAGGCCAAAGAGAAGCGTCAGGAAGCCATCAACCTAGCAGGGAAATATAAAATGTCAGGTGCAGTTATCTTCTATAGGATCAATGAGCAAGTAAATGTTCAAAAATTATATAAGTGCTCTGTCATGTACATAAAATAAATAAGCAAACACACCCTTACATCTATGCTTCTCCAAATGACTTGCCAAATGAAGGAGAAAAAAGTTGAACTGAAAGGAATAAAAGCCCTGAATAGGCAAAAATGCACTGGAAACAGCTGCCCTGCTTAGGGAGACCAAACCTAGAATAGCTTTGGTTGGAAAAGACCTCTAAGATCATCAAGTCCAACCATAAACCCAGCACTGCCAATTCACCACTACACCATGTCCCTCAGCACCTCATCTACATGTCTCTTTAATATCTCCAGGGATGGGGACTCCACCACTGCCCTGGGCAGCCTGTGCCAGTGCCTGACAACCCTTTCAGTGAAGAATTTTTTCCTAATATCCAATCTAAAACTCCCCTGGCACAACTTGAAGCCATTACCCCTCAGTCCTATTACTGTTACCTGGGAGAAGAGACCGACCCCCACCTCACTACATCCTCCTTTCAGGTAGTTGTAGAGAGCAATGAGGTCTCCCCTCAGTCTCTTCTTCTCCAGACTGAACACCCCCAGTTCTCTCAGCTGCTCCTCATCAGACTTGTGCTCCAGACCCTTCACCAGCTTTGTTGCCCTTCTCTGGACACACTCCAGCAGCTCAGTGCCCTTCTTGTAGTGAGGGGCCCAAAACTGAACACAGTATTTGAGGTGTGGCCTCACCAGAGCTGAGTACAGGGGGACAATCACCTCCCTACTCCTGCTGGTCACATCATTGCTGATACAAGCCAGGATGCTGTTTGGCACCTTGGCCACCTGGGAAACACGCAAACTGAACCCATGAAATTTAGGTCAAAGAAGGAAGAACGTAGGAGGACTTGGCCAAGTGAGAAAAGCTTTTAAAAAATAAATAAAAGTATCCAAAGCTAAATCATTGCAACAGATTGAGTCTCAATGTAGGTGCTACTGATTGCCTGCTATTTATTAAGTCTGGATCCTCACCACCTCTGACTGACGGCAGGCAGAGCCATACGGCTGTGTAGGCTCCCCTGACGTCAGTGTCTCAGTGATATACGCACAGGAGGATTACAGCTCTGCGAGCCTCACTTATGGGTATAGGAAAGAAGCTGCTGGTAACTGCAGTGGAGATGGATGTAGCCATCTGCTAGGGAGCCCTATATGACTAGGAAATGATCCAGGCAAAATGCCCAAGGCAGTCCTTTTTTTTGAAACCTTGCAATGATATACCAAAACAGCCAGAGCAGAGGAGCTCTTGGAGGTGTCAGTTTTACACTGAGTGAAGCGGGAATATTAAGCAAGTGTCTCTGGACTGTAAACTCATATTCAAGTAGTAAAATTATTGGTGGGAAGGCACATCATTACTCTATGGGAACAAACTCTGTCTTTGTCTTAATAACACAACTCCCATAAAATTCAGTTTATCCCAGCAGTGAATCTAGGGGTTTTATCCAGGTTTAAAGCTGAGACCATAGATTATATAAGTTAAATAGGGTGAAGGGATAGAAAAGGGCTGCCTCATAATTTCTTTCATGGCTGTTTTTTCTTGCTACCAACACCCATATATTGGCACTATATACTACTTAATGCCAACTTTTAGAGACCCACCACATTTTAAATGCATGCAAGACTTGCTGCTACAACAGTCTAGATCCATTTGCACTCCACTTACAATCAGCTCATGCTTGGAGTATAAATACAACCATCTTTACACCAGAAAACAGACTTCCTTGGATGCCTCAGCTACTTACGAGAAGCTGCACTTGACTGAATTTTGCCCACTGTGTGCAGTGGAGATTTGTGAAATTACCTGAATATGCAAACGTGCTCTGCATTTCATTAACCTTAATGATGCCAACAGCTGCCACTTCTCCATTTGCTCTGACAATGCTTCATAAATGCAGAAAACAGCGTGGTGAAGGACTACTGAGAAACCACGCTGCAGAAGCTTAAGCGATTGTGATAGTTATTAGATTAGAAAAGAAGCAGAATTTCAGCAATGATGCAAAGAAACACATTGCGTCTAAAGAGCTATGAGATTGAATACTAAATACTAAAGTAGCAAGACAAGCTTCTTAGTGTTTATCAGTTAGACCCCCTATGCTAGAACTGGTTGAATTTTTCTGAAATACGTCGGTGTATGTTTTATCACCTGCAGATGTGACCATTATTCTTCCACCTGCCTTCCCTGATGTCAGAACAAAGAGAGACAATTATATTTAGTGATCAGTTCAAACAGCCCTTGAGCACACTTACAAGGGATGAAAGTGTGTGTAAAAATACACTCTTGCTCTTTACCATTTAAGATGAAACAGTCACATTCAGAAAGAGCAAGCTTTCTTTGGAGTGCCTTGCTAAAAGAAATGTGGCTCTATCTAAAACAACATAGGACTGAGCCATCATCAGCGCCATGGGTCGTTTTCACACTATTTCATAACACCATTTCAACTAGGTTCTGCTAGTGTGGGGGCTATTGTTAGAGATTTGATCAGGGCCATGGGGCTAGTTGCTCAAGTGGCAGCAGTCTCCCAGGGTGGCTGTGCTAACTGCCCCTGTGCCAGCCACAGGCTGTGCAGTTTAGGAACAGGTGGCAGGGTGAAATGTCAAGGAGGAGAGGGAGCTTCGGGATCGACAAGAGAGCCAGAATGAAATGAATAAAGGAGGTCAATGAGGTGGCTCTCTAGCTGTATGAGCAGAACAGCCTGTACAGAGGCCACAGCATCTGGAACATTAAAACACAAGAGAGCATCCAACAGGGTTAGGGCTGCTTTGGGAGTAGGATCTTCAAACCAGTTTTGTCCCCGCCAAACTTCTATCGGTGATGAGTTAGGTCTTGAGCCTGGCTATGCACACGCCATTTCCCAGCACATCTATCTATTCTGCAATACTTTTATATTGGTGCCACTCACATTTACATGTTCAGAAGAAAAAGAGGGATCTTACTCTATAGCCAACCAACTTCAAACATACAGCTACTGGAGATGAAAGAAAGATCTCTGCTACTTTTTATGCTCCTGAAGAGACAACACTGATTGTAGGCAGCAACCAAAGTGACTGCTTGGAACCCAAAGTAGTTAGGAACTGAAAAACTGCTTTAGCCAAAAATATATGATAATCTCAGGTTTCTGTCTCTTTAAAGGTATACAGAATGACAAGCAAGGAAATACTAGAATAGTAGATAGCATTTAATTACTTTGAAAGATTGATGCTCTTCCTCTTCCCCAGTTTTTTGTTTTCCTTTTCTTTTATCCAATCCCCTAGCCAGCTCCTTCCTTCCACAGTCAAAATATTTCCTCCATTTTTGTGTAATTTAATTTTGTCCTTCCTACTATTGATTACAGTCCAATAGCATCAGTGTTAACAGTCAATAGTGAATTCTGAGATAAACACAAAGTTGATTGTATGGCAATTTTGATCCACCAGCTTTCCTTTTTACCCATTAAGAAACAGGAGCAGGTTAGCAGTTTGAAAAGCTTTTCTCTCAGTGCTGTACCAGTATTACTCCCTTGGCTATATAGATACTCATGGAACTTGCTCATTATCTTTATGTTGCCTGGAAGCTCAGATGCAACTGAAAAAAAAGGCTGTGATTTTCTGCTTTGTACTTGTGCCTGATTTTAAATCTCACTAATGTTCTTGGTGTACTATTTACAACCCACAATACATAAGGCTCCTACTGCATGCAAATGCATTTCTTAAGCTTTGCTTCAACACAGGGAGAGTCAGGAATCCCCAGTGAGTTCATTATCAAATTTTTAGCTACGAGCTTGAGTGTGCCCCACTTTTACTACTTTTAATACTTATGCATCACTACTGAATTCATAAGGGTTGTCTTCATTTAAAGCAGAGTAAAATATAATCTATTGTTCTTATTATTGGATTAATCAAGGTTTAATGGCACAAAAGCAGATTGCCAAAATAGCTATTACATTTCAATTTAGGCCAAAACATTGATCTTGCCAGCCAGAAAGGCTGCATCGCTCCCTCCTCTGGCCAACTGGTGAATCTGTTGCAATTTCCTAAAGTCCATTTGTTTCCCTTCAGAACCACAATGTCCTGTCTTTCTCTTCTATTAAACACAAGACAATGAATACGTAAAGAACAGGGATTATTTTTCCATTGTATATATTTAAAGTCATCACAATAAGTTCTCTCAGAATATTTTTCTGAATATAGATCAGATTATTCCAAGATCATAATGTAAATAAGTAATGGCAATAAACCTTCAAACTCAAGAAACAAAAAAGTACCTAAATCAATCTTTAAGAAATACATTTGGAAAAAAAATTGTAGGTACCTTTGAATAGAGTATATTTCAAAATTTAGCAAGTTTTTAAAGTTTGCAGTAAGTAAGAAAATATTCCATTTGAGTCTAACGACAACATAATTCTCCCATCCCTCCAGTATATCAATGATGTGTCAACTAGACTGTAGTAACTCTTCTGTCAAATGGAAGAACTACCAAGGTTCATAATCAAAATCATTCTTCACAGGAGACTACTTAAGACTCCCAGTGCATAGCATTCCTAAAGCACTCAAATTGTTTCTTTAAGATTTACTAGAATACAGGAAGCAAAAGAATTATTTACCACAGTTTCTACAAAGTCTTTTTCTCATGTGACATTGCTATGCCTGCATTATGTCTTTTAAAATGTCTCAGCAGGCTTCAAGGGTAGCTCTTCTTAGAGGTGTTCACATTAACCCAAGCCATTATAGGTCTCTGACACAAATGGCACCTCATTTACTAATAAACAATGAAAACTGATATGCCACAGGATTAGATCCTTTAAACTATTAAGTGAGAGCATCAGACACTCAGAGTTTTGCATTCACCAAGTGATTAAACCTTTGTGATGATGGCATGTATTTTAATGATAGGGAAAAAAAATAATGCAATATTATGTGTGCAGATATGTAATTATATTAACTATACTATACCATAGAACCATAGAATGGTTTGGGTTGGAAGGGACCTCAAAGATCATCTTGTTCCAACCCCCCTGCCATGGGCAGGGACACCTCCCACTAAACCAGGTTGCTCAAAGCCTCATCCAGCCTGGCCTTGAACACTCCCAGGGAGCGGGCAGCCACAGCTTCCCTGGGCAACCTGTTGCAGTGTTTTACCACCCTCACAGTAAAGAACTTCTTCCTAATGTCTAATCTAAATCTACCCTCTTCCAGTTTAAATGTACATTTAGTGCTAGCTACCAATGTATGCAGGTCAGGTTTTGGCTTTAGTAATAGGCTAGGGAATCCAGAATAAATCTGTTTGTTTGCTTGTAGCTATTTTAGGGTTATATACTGGGTTAATGTACTTTGTAAGTACTTTGGGCTGACTCTTAGCTATTAGGGTTCTAGCCCTCTCAGGTCACAGTTTATACTCGTAGTAACGCATTCATAACTGTGCTTGTTGATCGGAGCATGTAACAACCAATATCATTTAACAAATAGATATTCCTTTCAGAATTTTCTTATACAGCCTCATCAGATTATAATCTTACTTCAGGTAGCCCATCTCCACACACCTGGGAACACCTGCTTTCTAGCTCTGAGTTGATGCTGTGGGATCATGGCAGGTTTTATGTCTCTCCCGTCCACTCATGAAGAATGAAACAACCAAGCACGTAGCTCATACCACCCAATGATCCAGATATAGTGGAAAGATTCCCATCTTCAGGTTAAATGTTGTATTGCCACTGTCTTTCTGTGAACTACTGTACAGGGAAATTCAAAAAGGACTAGATGGGAAACTCTAGCATTGCCCTCTAGAACATCCAAGCTACACTGTGCAGAACTCTTTTCAGTGGGCCTGAGCCAGAACTCCTCTCTACTTTGGTGGTGTTAATTCAGAGCCCACTTGTTTATTGCTAGCAGCAACAATAATGTAAACAAAAAAAATACACAGGCAGATAAAAGAAGAAAACAGCCACATGAGTCACTTGTCTCATCTTTACATTTCTGCAGGAAACAAGGTTAGGCTTTCTGGCATGTGCTGATCCTACCCAGTTATCGAGGTCCATTAACATCAGATTAAAGTCACACATTTTTAAAGTAAATAAGTACTATCTTTGCCTTTTCAGAATATCACGGTAAATGTCTCTGGAGGCTTACATGTGTCAAGGAAAGCAGAGGTCCCACAGACTGCTCATGGGCTCTGCCAGGACAGCCCAGAAACTTCGAGTGACCCTCCACATTCTCCAAAGTACAATTGTCTGTGCTGTTTCCCAGTAAGAAGAAATCTGCTTATGTAGCCATCATCAGGTTAATACAAGGTCATCTCTGGTTGCTGGCTGAGTTCTTACCAGTGAATTTACTCTTCTGCTCATAAAGTTCCTTGGCAGGTTGGTGATGGTACCAGCTCAATCATTAAGTGGAGAAGACAAGAACATGCTGTACCTCTGAAAGCCTGAAAAAGCTGCATGACTACCAGGAGATCTCCTGTTAGGTTGATGTTCCTGGCTCATCTGGATCCTGTACTGTTATCTCAAGAAAATGCTTATAGTCCTAAAATGATTGTGGGCTGTAAGGGTCTTCACAACTGTGTATGATAAGGCGGACCTCATAGTTCCTAACAGGAGAGTCACATACATTGCCAGGAGTCCTAGTAGCCCAGGAAGAGCCTGGAAGCAAGTATAAAAGATACAGATTATTCTTGACCTTAAAGAGCTATCTGAAAAGCCACCAGGTGCAACATCATCCCTTCTGTGGAAGTACTGGATGTTGTGTCATATGCAGCCTACTACAAGCAACAGTCATCTTGTCATTGATTCAGTCAGCACCGGATCAAGGTGAGGGCCTGAATTGCTTCCTACACACTAGCACTGTACTGACTTAACAAAGTATGTATTTGTGAAATAGAAGATGAGTAAATGTGAAGTAGGACTATTTAAGATACAGATATTATCAGAGTGATTTTTAAGTTTCATATGAAATTTTGCTTAAAAGTCAGCGAGACAATGTGGCACACAGGGAGGAGCCAGAAGAACACAAATTGTTCAGTCCCGTGGTGAGAAGATCTTGGATGATGAAGGTAAGAATGGACAGTATTTTTTGAGAGAAGACATTTAATCTCTTAGAAACACACATCAGCACAGAAGAATGAGGAAGACTAAGATTTTCCACATAAGAAAACAAGAAAAGGCTGTTTCAAAGCCCTCTGAGAGGGGAAAGCTAGTGTAGGAATCAAAGTTTAGGCTTTATTCCTGGTTCTGTAAAGCATGATCAGGTGACGATGTCCTTTCCAGGCAGCAGTGTGTGGTTTAACGCAGTGCTTGGGTGGCATGAGAGGGGCTAAGTCAGATTTGTTAAACAAGGAAACAGATAGCTTGAGCATTCATAGTTTTTCAAGTACCAAATATATAACTTCCCTAATTTGTCGCAATTGGCTGCAGAAATAATAATTTGCAGGAAAATAAGGGAGAATTCATGGCTACTGAAAACTGGCATAATTTCCCTGCAGTCGCCAGTTAGTTAGTTACACTAACTAGCTAGTCGTTAGTTACACTGAAATGATCTTCTGTTGCTAATGATTCTGTTTGTGCAAAGGCACAGTTTTTTCCTTCTTCCCTGCAGATGAAGTGTTTTTGTCATTAAAATTTAGCTTACAGATGTCTATATGAGTTGCTTTTACCTCTTTGACTGCAATATGCACATTCTTCAGATTATATCAGGGTGGAAAAGAAATAAAGAAATAGGGAAGACTAACATCTTTGCAACATTTTTTTTTTCCCCAGTATCCAGATCTCAGTTATGCACAAAAACAAGAATGAGGATACAATCCAGTGTTCATATTTGAGAAATGATTTTTTTTTCAGAAAAACATATCTGGGAGAGGAAGATTTTTGTAGCACAGCACAGGCAAAGTAAAGGGCACTCTTTTTTTTTCGAATTTGCTTTATAGATCAGTCTCCACATCCTACCTTTCACAGTGAATCAGCATGCTAAGGTGAGCTGAATACAGAGCTAATGTTACACAGCTTTTCTTCAGCACCTTTAACACCTGTTTTATCTGCTAATGCTCTTAGTGCCAGTTCCATGATTTGACTTTGGGTTATTTTCATCTTACTGAAATGTCAGGAATGATAAGCTATATATAAGTAAAATCCCAGCAATATCACACCACAGTGCTGTGCTAGGATAGTCACTAACTACTTTTCACTCCCTTTTTACGTTTGGTTTAATTTCTTTTAACATTTTATGGGTAGATAGCTGAACATTTTTCAATTAAACAGACATTCCTGCACTATCATGGTTTGAGAAAAAAATCTAGATTCTTCTGGTCCAGCGTCAATTTTAGAGCTACATACTTGGACACTGGGATATACAGTGATATTGCAGGACTTTTTACACCAAACAAGATTGAGCTAGCTCCATATTTGGGTGGGAAACCTCCACCAAAGCTAATCTGCTGCAGAAAGCTGTGTTGCTGATGAAGGTACTCCTGCAGCGCGCATTCTGGCTCTGCTGCATGCAAGTACTAGTGAACTCGAGGTGGGTCTGCACAGACTGTTCCCCACAAGGAGAGAGAGGAGGAAAAACAGGGAAGAACATTCAAGTACTTTCAGATATGGGCAAGGACAGTTATGGCAACCATCACTACGTCTCTCCATAGCTAGCTGGGAGGGAGGCTGAGTGGGAGCAAACCTTTATCCACCTCAGTGGATGTTGCTAGGGGTAAAGACGAACAGCTTGTGGATTTGTCTGGGTTTTATGAACAAGAGCTCTGGGGTGGGTAGGGTACTCCCATGGATGGCTGCTGGAGAGAATGAGAGGCAGAGGTGGGAGTGAGACCTATATATAAAAGGTACTTGTTACTTATGGAGTCAGCTGAAAGCAGGATGATTTGGTGAAGGAAAAAATGAATGGATGATGGAGCAATGTGAATAGGTGGTATGCTGGAAGAAGTTTGACAAAGATACTTGCAGATACTGGGCAGCAGCGATGCTGTCTGTCGTTTTCTTCAGTAATCTCTCAAGCACTTAGAAGGAAGCAGAAGGGAAGCCAGTGAGGTTTCATTTTGGTCCTTTCCATCTGACGTCTTCTGAAAAGAGCTCATATATCTTCATCTTACTGATCTCAGAATGTCCTACTGGGGCAACTTTCCTTTTTGTGTTTCAGATCCCCATCTCTAATTTTTACAAAAGATCGACATTATTTCTATTCAGAAATGTCGTACTAGACCTCCAAACATTGAATAACACATGCTGGATTTTTTAAGTGCTATCAGGAGGAAGTGACTGGAAGCTGAATCTACAAAAGGGGGTAAGGGCCACCATGCTCACCTTTACGGACTGAGGTCCTTCCAGGATGATCCTTGGTGGTAGAATAGTGAGGGCAGGCTGCAGGGACAAAGGTGGTGTGGGCTGAATCCTCTCAGGCAGACTACTGTGGTGCTCACTAATACCTCAAAGCTGAACATATCTCTTTTGGTTCCCCCCGAGACTGTTTCTGTGCAGAGCTGGATCTGCTGGGGATGCTCTGGCACCATCTGGCCAGCCAGATGGACCCAGGATACCCCGACTGATAATGAGGTGAGTACATCTGCGATAATAGTGTCAGTCAGCACGTCAGTGGCAGTGGGTATGTCTGTGATGGTACTATGACCTGGTGGTAACTACGTTGTGCTCTGTTGCACACAGCCAAGATACATCTTATACATAAGTCAGAAATAAGTAATGTCTTTTAAAGAAGCCTATACCAGCAGAGTGAGCACATGATAAGAGCAGTAAAGTTTCTTGACTGTTGTAGTAAAATTCTTAAGTATTTATAAAATTAATGTGAAAGTAATCAAACTGTGTTCTCAAAAAATATAAAAAAAAATAAAATTAGAAGAGTGAATTAGTGGAGACAAGTTTAAGCTGAAGTACCAGGATTATGAAGGATTTCAAATTCTAAGGCACCCCACAGCCCACCCTTGGTTTCTGACGTGACTGTAATGCACCTAAGGTGATCAAATAGATTATAATCCTTCCCCTATATTAGGAGGCTTCCTGAAGTCTGTATCTTTTGTATTCACCACATGATTAACTGAGAGAAGAAAAACTTTTGTTGGTTAATTAATAAGGTTTAGAAGAAACTGTGGTGTTTACCTGCAGAGACTTAACATTTCCCTAGTTCCTATGTGTAAGAACACTTGCATGCAATGTTATTTACAGGTTTCAGTGTAACTTCTAATTCAGCAGAGCATATGAATAAAAAACATATGGGAAGGACAAAAATATATCCTGAGGGAGGTTTTCACTAGAAATATGGTCAATGGGGGAACAGATGGCTCTTGGCCACTGGCTTACATTCCTTGACCTGAACTTTACTATATGAACTAGTTTACTTACTGATAATATTACTAGCAGCAAAACCGCAAATGTGCTGGAGACTGACTGTCCTCCCTCTGTCCAGATCAGAACTAAGACACAGTGGTAAAGCAGGAAAGGGATAAACAAGAGTGAAAGCAGAATCCGAAAGCCACCCTTGGAAAACTGTATCCATACATAACTTTCAGTGGGGGCAGCATTTGGTTACAGACCTACCATGCAACCTCATTCCTGAGAGGAGAGCTCTATTAGACCTCCAGAAAGAAAAATAACATTTGGCATGGGGAAGAATAGTGGTGTTTCTGCCATACAGGGAAGGAGAACAGGAGCACACATATCAGTCCCATTCAGTAGGTATGCAATATTAAAGAGTTTTCACAGACCAGCTTGTTCTGAAAGAGAAGTATTATCTGTCTGTCTTCTCCCCACTCGCTCTAACTGGGACAGCCAAATATTACCTGAGGGCACAGAAGGAGGCTCGAGTCAGAGGAAAGGAAAATAGTTAGGCGGATTAAGTGAGGTGAGCTCATGAAATTTCTTCACAAACAGAAATGACAAGCTAGCTTGGGAAAATAAAGTTTCCCTAAGCATACATGACAGCAAAAGCTGACTGATCAAATGAAACGGACAATGACAGAAAGTCAAGTAAAGCTGTCCTCTGGATTCGGCAAAACGAACCAAGTTGGGGAAAGCATGAGGGCCATGCTGAGAAAAGAGCCATGTCCGTGTGCACAACAGTCCAAATTGTCACCCCAGCTACTTGGAGAGGAGCCCAAGAGCAATGAGGGGAGGAAGAGACACTGACTTTAGAGAGATGTGACAGAAAGCATGGGCTTTACCTTCCTGACACTGAGCTCCTCACTCCTCACGTTCCAGATGTGCAATCCAATTCTGGTTGGACTACGAATGTATCATGTTCCATAAATATCGAAAACCAAGTAATCAAAACCCTACTGCTGTTCAACTTTGTACATGTTTAGAATGGCCTTCATGCTGGCTGTCCACATGTACACAGAAACCTTCACATCTTTTTTATGCACAGAATTTTCCGGCTATTTCTGCACAATATTATTCCTAAAAACAGCCACACTACTTCCATAACTTACTTTTCCATAACTGGCTTCTGTTTTGTTAAGCTTAATCAAGATGACAGACACCAGGGTTTAAATGTGTTTTTGAGACACACACCCCACCCCCACCCCTCGAACAAAACCTTAATGGAAACAAGAATCCTGCCTGTTGTTGAATATATCCTGATTTTCACTCAAGTCACAAGCAGCTCAAACACTCAACAAGTCACCACCAATTCAAAATATTAATTCAGAGCACAAATTGACTTCTCCAGGTTACCATTAATTTTCAGTTAGTATTAATACAGTATCAGCTCCTATTTGAAATGTTAAATGTAAACTTTTAGAGCCAACAGAGGATTACCAAAGCAGAAAGTTTAATATTTTGCATATCAGAGTGTTTAGAAAAGCCAATGAATTATTAATTACCTGAAAAAAACCCTTTATATCCCAATACCTTAAAACTTTGCTTGATATCCATATTTTACAAATGAATGCTGTTTAAAACCAGGAGACCCAATTAAAATTACTTAGCACACCCTGACCAACAAACTATATGGGTACCCCAAAGACATTAGGGATAGCTTCTCTCCTTGTAAAGGCAGTTCAAGCACAGCAAGATTAAGCACGTCTCCACCTCATTCCTTTAAATCTCATTCTGAAAAATGTGCCAGATCATCATAACGAGATCCTAAATAGCTCAAAGTCAGCCAGAGGGGGACTCCCAGGCAGAGACATGGTGGAAGAAAGCTGTAAGGTTCCTGACAGAAGACTCCCATGCAAATCAAGAGGTACAGACACAGTGTGCCATGACATACTGATTCCTGTGTGTGTTGGTTTTTACAGCCCCAGAAAAGAGCCATAGCACAGACGGGGCTGTAAACTACACAAAAAATGTCAGGGGCTCCTCAGCCTTTGGAAGAGTTTGGACTGGGGAACTGGAAGGGTCATTTAAAGTTACCTCTTTCAATCAGCTGTGTTGTAATGTTTAGTTATACTACAGATCTCAGTTCAGGATTTCACACTGAATGGCTTATCCTGTAGTACACAGGAAGTCTGGAGCAAAGCTGGAGCTTTAACCCAGAGACCCAGATATTCCTTTCTTAATCATAGCTCCAGCCCTCCTTGAAACACAGGGCAAAATGGGAGTCTGTTTAATTCTGAGTGTGGGTATTTTTTTGCAATTTCACAGTTTGCAGGTGTGGCTTTGTTTACCTGGTGTCTTCAAAGGTTTACATTAATAAAAAGAAAAAAAGTGTCCTGGAAATTTCTCATCAACAGATGCTAGATTGCAGTTGTAGGTGTTCTCATTAGAGAAACAGTGGGATTTTGCTGAGGAAATAATTAGCTTCATTTTGATAAATCCTTTTCTGCCAAATGGAGATAGACATACATTTTGAGGAAGAAAGAAACCATTTTTTACATCAAGCTGCAGCTCCCAAGTTAATCAGAGTCTTCTGTGGCAAGTCTTCCTCTCTGGGTTCAAGGGGAGGGGACATGAGCTGTAAAAATGCTTTCATCTATGTTAGACAATAGTTCAACTTCCTCTTCAAAATAAAAACCCAACAAAACAAAATCTCAAAACCACAAGTGCAAAAAAAAAAAAAAGAGAAGAGGATTATTTCTTTCTCCCTTTTCCTTCATCATGATCTTACTTGTACCTTGCCATAGGCAATCCTGTCATTTTCAGATTTTTAACTCCCTCATGAAACAGACACTATAACCTTTCTCAAAGATGTTACCAAAAGCACCAGGGCTGCAGGCTTGCACCTATCTATCTGTGGGATGTATTTGTATTCTGTCTATGCAGGTGTGCTTCAGAATTAACAATAACAACATTTTCTGAGTTCTCCAGCAAAAAGCTGCCTCCAAGTTCAGGGATGAATGTGCCATAAAGTCAGGGATGGCTGTGTCACTCATCCTCCCACAGGCCCCAAACCAACAATGAATTTAGTACAAGCAGTTAAAATATACAGGTATACCCAAGCGCTGTGTGGAGGCTTTACACAGCTTGTCAAGTAAGAGTCTACATTGCTTTAAGTCAAATGTTAAAGTGTCAAAAACAAGGTTGCCTCCAGGGGAGCTAAAGACAATGACAGCCTACACCTTAGCTTTCCAACATGAGTGGGAGTTATGCCCTGAAACAAAAAAAAACAAATTAGTGGAAATTATTGCGAATATCTTAGAGTTAAAAAAAAAAATCACTGAAAATTGGTCAAAACCTGATCAAATACACAGAATTATGGGTGTAACAAAAGAAAGCACTGTCCTTTTTGAAGGTCAGTCAGTATTTCTCTTCACTCTTGTGGCCCTGCCTGGTTATTTATATATAGCATTTACATAGGAATAGCAACACTTATTTTGTCTAATTAAGTGTAATCCAGTCTTACCTGGCAGGTCCATATCGATGTGATAATGAATCCATCATCTCTGAAGACATTGAAGATTTCAATGATCCCCCTTGAATAACCAAACACGGAGATACTAGCATCTGATACTGCCAAATTAAATGTGAGGTAGTCGGTGGGCTGCAGAAGATGTCTTTGTTTATACAGGACAAAAATCACAATGCTGTTTCCAAACCAAGACAGCCAACCTGGAAACAAAATAGAAATCCATGAAATCAAAAAGCAAATACAGCAAGAAGCAGTTCAGTGTGTAAATTTATGACGGTCTCTTCTGAAATTACCCTTGTATTCCACTAGAAACAAATGATACCAGCTTATCCATTGGAAAACCTATGCACTAAGCCTTTTTGAGTAGTTGGGTACTTTTCAGAAGCAGGATCAAGTGAATAACTGGCAAAAAAGCCCAGAACAAACACAAAGAGCTGCTGCTGCCTCTGTCAAAGATCTACCATTTAAAAGCCTGGAGAAGATTTTTTCCCCGAAGTGGGTAAATGAAACTCATGAAACATAACTTGTGGGGAAAAAAGGAAGGAAGAAAGATTGGTAGAGTAGAGCAGATACTGCAAGAAATCTGCCGAAACTGCAGCTGTTTAGGTACATTGTATACAATAATGTGTATCAAAAGTTCACACACACAGCCTGAATGCTGCTTTAGCAGTCCTCTCTTGAGAGATGCTGGCTTTTCCACCTAATATCATCAAGTTTCTTCTCTTAGTCTAGGATCTACTTGCAGCAAAGCCTGTCCCAGATGGGAGTATTTTTCTGTGATACACCTGTTAATCTATATGAAGAGAACATTTAGAACAGACCTTTCAGAAGCTTTAAAGTTTTTTTACATTTTTTTAAAGAATGTTTTGTCCTCTCTTACTCTTCAGGAACAGAGATGCCTGACTCATATGTGTCTAATAACACGAGGAAAACGCAAGGGAGATGACTGTTATCTGGTGAAAGATCTGTTATCAGTTGGAGAGAGATAGAGTTTCAAAATGTGCATGGCTATTGCCCCAACCGTCACTGCAAGACCTTGCAGGTTGCATCCCACTTTTTGGAATGACGTAGACATGTAGAAATGAATGACTTCTAACAAAACATTTACTCATAAGCATCAGGCTCAGTGTTGAAAATGGGGCTTAGCCAGTGAAGGGGACGTCTTCAGGGCGGCTGCTGGAGTGGGGCTGAGCAGCAGGTCTGGCAGCACCCAGTTCCCTGGCTCATGGCTCATGTTTCCACCCCCCCAAACCAGCTCTGCCACTGCCAAGATAGGTGGCCTCATTTTACCTTGGCAATGCGGAGTAAAACACCACCTCTTTTGTGTGCCTGCAGCCTGGGACAGGTTTAGGAACCCAGCAGCTGGTGGGTTTTTTTCCCCACATTTGATGCCAGGGTACAACATTAAATACCAGAAGTGTTGATCCATAGCCCTCTATCCAGGCACAAGCAGTAGATATCCCAAAGTACTAGTGCTGTATAGCACAGCAAGAGGCGAATATATGCACTGAAGAAGGACATGACATGATGGTGTTGCACAACATTGCTGGATATTCAAAGGAGTTCATGAGAGAAAAGATGGCTGATAGGTTTCATGTTGTAGCAAGAGGGCAGCTGCCTGCCTTCAGGAAGCATCAACATCCTCACTCTGGGGACCCAGCACTTCTCTGCCAGGCTGCCTTGGCTAGGAAGGGAGGGGAGGAAATTGCCTCCAAATCTCCAGGCCATCCAGGAGTACCATGAGCCGAAATGCCAAAGAGCAAGGTGCTTATTCTCCAAACAGAGAGGTTGGGTACTTACCACCTGGCAAGGTGCTCCAGGTAGTCTGGAGTGGGATGGGAGGTGGTTGATGGGAGAGTCTCTGTATGGCAGTATGAACTGCTTTTTCTATGGAGCAATTTCCTTTTAATAACTTTTTGCAAAGCTGCAAAGATGCTGCTGCTCTGGCTTGCTTAGCAAAGGCACACGGTTTACTAATGAGATTTTGAACTGGGAAGAGCTGACTTGTCAGCAGATGGTATTAACCAGAAATAGTCACTGGTGCAATGACACACTGAGATACATATATCTAATATATATATATATATATCTAATTATAAGGATAAGATCATAAATAATAAATACATCTTATTCTGGCCGCTAGGTGACAATGTTTCTTAATCAACTCTCATTTCCATTGGCTACATGCACTGTAAGTCAGGAATTGTTTCTGACTTTTGTGTGAGTCTAGGTATTATACATAGGCCCATCAGGGCCCTGGGGGAGGATAGCTTCCAGGCTGCAACAGGAGAGTTCGAAATGCAAACATGACAGTTGTGTTGTTTGCATACATCAGCTCCACCTTCTGTCAGGCAAGATCGTTTTCAAGGCAGTAGGTATGGAAATATTTTCCCTATCAATGTGAAGACATGATTCTAAAATGGCAGACAAAAGAAAATGGCACCTCCTTTGTAAACAACAACATTTTGTCAACACAGTGTAATGGATAGGAAGGCTACCCTTAAATTGACATACACATGCACTTCCTGGGAAAATATATAGAGCAAACTCCCCCTAGCCTGGAGAGCAAGGGAGTTCTCAGTTAAAGTATCTTAAGGAATACATTGAGCAAAATGTTATGTAAAACAACAATACACATATTTTAGATGAAGGTGACAGAGACATAGTATTTGTGATCATTTTTTGAAACTGCATTCACACACTGAGGGTAGGGATGAGGGGAGCATTGAGGGAGATAAGGTGACAGGGCAAACATGACTTCTGCAGGTAGGCACAATCCTTTTAACCAAAGCAGATGGAGAACCTGCATTGGCATTTCCAGTCCCTGACACGTCTGATCTGTCTGGCTAGTAGACCATATTAATACTGTGATAAAAAAATCATGCAGGAACTCAGTTCTCAGTAAACCATGGAGTAACAAAACCAGTGGTCTCATAAAAATGCTATCAACTAGAGGAGTGACTATGGGACACTGGATCTCTGCACCATCAAATAGATGTCCTGGTCTGGAATTGGTGACTATAGTGACTGATTTATTTTTTAAATAAACCTAAACAGCTCCAAAACAAAACAAACCCCAACCCCAACTAAAAGAGCACCTCAAACCAAACAGCTTTCCTCCCTGCCTCGTCCTAAACCATGACAGCATAATAGGAAAAAAGGTTGGAAATGCACTGTGGGGGAAGCACAGCAATAGCTCTGACACTCTCAGTGAGGGTGGGGATCTCCTCAGCTGCTTTGCAGTCGGTATGTGCCTCAGGGTAGATCACATGCAGATCAAGAGCCCAGAAAGAAACCTCTGAACTTCGAAGTGCTATAAGGCTTTGGTGTCACCAGGTGGCATGTGAACAAAGCAGAGGACAGAAAAGAAACAACCGAGGGAACCAGTTTCATTTCTTTGCACGCTGACAGAAATATTCACTCACAAGAGTGTATGAGAGAAAAACAACCCAAACCCCAAATCCAACCCCAACATCCTAAGGTAATCCTGGTGAGAAAGGACAGGTTCCAAATGAGATTAAAACATGGCTAAGAGAAAAAAAAAAAAAAAAAGCAAAAACATGAATAAATATGCACATAATAGACTTATATTAACACCCTCCTCCTCACAGTGCAGATACATTCAGTGTTGGACTGGTCCTGAGCAGTGTCATTCTATGGTGCTGGTAAGCACTTTTTATTTTTTCCCCTTCTTCCTATTTCTCTCCTTTGTTTCTCCCCTTCTCAGGAAGAAACTGAGCACTTCCAGCCACCATAAACTGTAATGCTGTCTGATATGGGCTGCTCATCAATGAGAGATGCTGGCCCTTCTGAAGTGGCAAAATACACAAATATCATACAATTGCTGAAGTTTGTTAACACAGGGTATGACAGAGCTGCTGCTGTGAGACTGGCAGTTTCAAAGCAGAATAGGTTAAATGAATGTTGATAAATGCTATATATCAAAGAGCTAAGGAGTCACCTTTACTCCTTGGATGCTCACTTGGTACCACATTTGCAACCATTTGCAAACATTGGGAGGTAGAAAAAATAGGATGGACAGCAATATTTAAAAAACTGTATTGCCCTTATATAATTCAGTAGTAATCCTTCCCCGGGAATAATACCCCCTAATAAAGCATTTTAATCTACAGATGTCAAAAGTGCTCCACAGAGGAGGCTGCTGCTGTTACGCACGATTTCTGCAGGAGGCACAGGAAGGCTGCCTAGCCAGCTGGTGGTAGTCAGGAACCAAACCCTATTGACAAAGTCCTGTACCAGCATGACGTCCACTAGCCTATGCAAAGAAAGCACTGAAAAAATAGACAGCAAGAGAGACTAAGGATATTGAAATTCTCTCTGCTGAAGGTGATTGAGTGAGATTGCTTAGCTTCAGGAACAGCTAAGTGTGAACACTACAATTTTACAAAGATTTCTGCCAAATCTCTCAAGCCTGAGAGCCCAGACATACCCTCTTTTTTTCTTGTGCAGCTGAGACAGTCTTTGAACAAGCAATAAATACCTGAGGCTGCACTTCATTGTTAACATTCAATTTATTTTTTTGCAGAGTTAAATTTGGTACAAGGGAACAGATAGCTCTGAGCTGGTCATCCGCATTTCCAATAGATGACAACATCCGTGCCCAGCTAAGACAGGTTATTACATTTTGAACTTAGACTTGTTCTTATTACACATTGTTGCATGGCCTTTACTTGTAAAATCTGACAAGAATGAATTAGAAAAATGGGTGTTACAACTCACCAATCTGCAGTTTAAAATATACAGGGAGCCTTAAGTGGAAGAATTCAAGAAATGAGAGCAAAAGGTAAAGGCCCAGTGTCACAAGACAAGCTACACTTTTTCCTCAGCAAATAGCTGTATGTCTAGGACAGAAATTGGATTGAGCACCTAGATATAAAGCAGGCATGAATGAAGTCAATTACAGATTCAACTACCTATAAGCAAGCATAACTGTCTATCTGGAGAGGTTTGTTGTAAAAGATTTTCAGACTAGAAAACTTTATTTAAAACAGTGATAAAATCTAGAGAATTTGTGAAGCTGTCATTAACTATTGCAACTGTGAAGTGACCCTGCTCTGTTTTTAGTCCTTGCTAATTATACATACACAACATACTATCCAGGGCATATTGCCAATTTTGGCAGGAAGGAGAAGAGCCATCATCAGAGCAGTGTAGGGGAAAGGGACCTGGGGGTCCTGGTGGACAGCAGGATGACCATGAGCCAGCAATGTGCCCTTGTGGCCAAGAAGGCCAATGGCATCCTGGGGTGTATTAGAAAGGGAGTGGTTAGTAGGTCGAGAGAGGTTCTCCTTCCCCTCTATTCTGCCTTGGTGAGGCCACACCTGGAGTATTGTGTCCAGTTCTGGGCCCCCCAGTTCAAGAAGGACAGGGAACTGCTCGAGAGAGTCCAGCGTAGAGCCACAAAGATGATTAAGGGAGTGGAACATCTCCCTTATGAGGAAAGGCTGAGGGAGCTGGGTCTCTTTAGCTTGGAGAAGAGGAGACTGAGGGGGGACCTCATTAATGTTTATAAATATGTCAAGGGTGAGTGTCATGAGGATGGAGCCAGGCTCTTCTCAGTGACATCCAATGATAGGACAAGGGGCAATGGGTGTAAGCTGGAACATAGGAGGTTCCACATAAATGTGAGGAAGAATTTCTTCACAGTGAGGGTGACAGAACACTGGAACAGGCTGCCCAGGGAGGTTGTGGAGTCTCCTTCTCTGGAGACATTCAAAACCCGCCTGGACATGTTCCTGTGTGACCTGATCTAGGTATTCCTGCTCTGGCAGGGGGGTTGGACTAGATGATCTTTTAAGGTCCCTTCCAATCCCTAACATTCTGTGATTCTGTGATGTTTCAGACCTGACAAAGAGCAGAGAGATTATTTGTTCAATAAATGCGATCATTTTGTGGATGTTTTCTGAATAGCTTGTTTCCTTTCTCACCTTCTCAGATTTATCTGTCAAACAATGTCCCAAAATAACGCTCATTTTGTCACTTGTCAAACAACAGATTGCTGTTGCCATTCGGAAATGCGTGCCATTTAAAGGCATGTATGGGTCTGGTGGTCTGTTCCAGTTTTCTGATGGGATTGGTAATGCTCTCAGGATGCCTTTTTGATATAAGCACTCACAAGAATTGAGGATTTGTTGCCTAACAAACATTCTCTGATACTGACCTAACATTTCCTTTTACACCAAACTTTCATTCTAACAGTCCCAGTTAATTGTGAAACTGAAGAAAACAAGCACGGAACAAATTGTGTATAAATGCAGAAAAGAACAGTTTACTTAAGAATCCCAATTAATAATTATGGAGGAAAAAAAAAAAGCTTTGTTTTTTTCCCCCAGGTTTAGGCTTGATTTAGCTAGCTACTATGGACAGTGCTTTAAATTGTATCTAATGATATAAACAATAAAAGGATTTTCCACAGTGCTATAACACTTAGGACAAAGGCAAAAAGGGATCAGATGTAATGCTAGCAACAGGACAAGCTCCCCCCTGTCTGTCAAAGACAGTTCTGAGCTCGTGGAAGAAAAGGATGGAAACAGAGCATTGCCTTCAGAAAGGACATGCTGACACAGCTGACCTAACAGAGGGAAATGCAGCGGCAACTATTGCCTGCAGCTAGTCACTCTAAGCATGCTGTGATGGCTCGTCCCTGTGGGATTGGCAGTGCATTTTTGTCCTGCTTTGCTGGTCCCCCAGCAGAAGCATTAGCAAGAATGATGATCTTTGAGGTCCCTTCAAACTCAAACCATTCTATGATTCTATAACTCTTTTATCTGGATCTGACAGACTGGCTAGCGTATGATATATGACACATACATCAGTGTCCTATCACATACAACATCTGCACTACCTGTGACATGAGAATTTCCACAATGGGACATGCAACGAACCCTTATCTAAACAAAAGCTGTTAGATCATTGTTCTTGGATATTCACGTTCTCTGTGAAGATGCATGACTGTGGAAAGACTTGGCCAAAGATAGTTGGGGTTTTTTGGACTTTATCCTGTGAAGGTGAAGAGATTTAGAGAAATACCATCTTCTGGCTACCACTTACATACAACTCTTTGGTGTCAGAAATGTACATCAGAATTTGCAAAAAGCTGCACTGGCATGCTTATATTCAGAAGAGAACGTGTAGCAGTTACAGAAGTGTAATCACAGCAGCTGTTTTCCAAGGCATCAAGAAACCAAAAGTATCAAATATGAACATCTTTGGAGTAAGGAAATACTCATAGATTCCTAGACTCCTGCAAATGCAAGGCTCTTTCCAGAGCCCTAAAGTAATGCAGATATGCAATGAAGGCGGCAATGCTCAGACTGGACTTTGCCCTCTGCTGCCAGAGGAGCAAGAGACTGTCTGCATAACAGAGTACTTCGTTCTGCTGCATCACTGCTCCCCAGACAGACTGAGTTATTGGCATACATAAAACTAATAGCTGTAAATTGTTAGGGTGGGTGCTTGCAGAAGTGCGGCAGTAGATTGGTCTATTGATGGAAGAAGTTTGAACTACCAGTGTGATGAAGAGGCAACACTAGAAAAGATCAGCAGAGCTGGAAAAGTGTAAATATTAATGTGAATGGCAATGGCAAGATCTTGGATGCTGTATTCAGTCCTGGCTATAGGCTAAAAACCAAAACAAACCAAAAAAAAATAAAAGCCCAGGTTGGAAAAGACAGCATAAAAAGCTGCTAGGATAATATGCTGGGATGACAGGGGAAAGGATACTATGACAGGAGGGAAAGTAATAATTTTATTATTATTGTTATTTTTATTAATAACACCACCAAATCAACCAAAAATCCCCAGCTTCACATGCTTAATATAAGAATACAAAGGTTGACTGCAGCATATAATTAATTGTTCCTTCAGGAGCACAGAGTGGCTGTAGGATGTTAATTGCAGGCAAAAAAAATATTTTATTAAAAGGAATGAAAAAAAGTGTATAAAATTGGTGTGATCACTATAGTTCAGAATTTAGGGAAAGACTCCTACCCAACAGAAGAAAAAAAACAACTTAGGAACAGGCTGTTAGTTGGAAGAGTGGCAGCAGCACCAAAAAAACCCTAGCCAGTTATATGAGGGAACATGATAGCTTTGTAAATCAGATTATATATTGTCGCAGCAGGGGACTGGCCTTGCTGACCTAAGTTCTTCTTTCTAGTCTTAAGTGCAACTGATTAATTCATTAGCTGATGGTGCAGCCATTTTCCAGCCATTCATGTGAACAGATTGGGGATAAGTTGGAACAACCCTGATTTGTCTTATGGCTACTCTTCTAATTAAGTCTCCTAAGATAGAAGCCATACATTTTTCTACTAGTCTCTCTGTTTTTATTCTAAACACAACATTTCATCCCTAGTTTCTATAGGTTAAAAAAAAAGAAATTCTCATGTAAATGTATTAAAATACTTAGCATTTTATATTGTAACTTCCACAGACCTTTCTCAAGCATAAGATGAGGGCTAGTAAGCTACTTGTAATATGAGATAAGCTTAGGAAAAAAAAAATCTGTTTAGATCATTTAAAAATACAAATATTTTTGTAAATGCTCTTTAGTAGAACAGATTTAATAAAAGTGACATTTTCTTGTATTTTTCTGTGAGGTTTAATGCTTGGAAATTTTTATTACCTAGAAAACATGATTTCTTTGAAATGTTAGTGTTTCCTTGTATTCTGCAATACGTCTTCCCCAAACAGACAATATTCAAACAGACAAACCAAAACTGCACTGGGATCAAAACTGAGTTCATACTGGGTGCCATTTTCAAATCCTTATTACACACTCCTAATAGCTGTTTTGCAGCAGAACCAAAATAAACACACGGTATTGTGACTGCTAACACAGGATAATGTTCTAGTACTTAGATCTTTCATAGATCCTGTTTGAAGAAGTTTATTTCTATGTGCATCAAACATTTCAGGCAAGAGCAGTACAAATAGTTAAAAAAAAAAGCTTAAAACTACAGAACCATATTTTCTGTCTCTGCAGGAAGCAACTGTATAGGCTGCTAACTGACCAACAACAGTCAGAACTCCTGAAATCACAGAATATTAATTCAGTGCTACCGAGACACGAGAAGACATAGAAGTATTGTGTACTTCTGATAAGGTACTTTATCATCTTCCCACATAGTAAGTTTAGTGAATATTAGTTAAAAGTTTACAGGCTTGACTAATTTTTTTTCTCAAGATTTCTGCATTGAAAATTACTCTCTTTAACAAAAGAAAACTGTACCTCTTTGATCGTGTAATAGCTGAAGAAAAAAGTTGCATTTTCTAACATCCTCTTCCACTAGGAATGAAACTCAAACAAATCACTTTGAACTTTATACCAAACCCTACTTTGGAGATTCCTTTCACATCCAAGCTGAGTACATACCTAAAGCCAGCAGGTAGAACCCTATGATAGTCTCTCCTTGCTCTGTTACAGCTGCCTCTCTGCTCAGAAAACTGATGTTGTTGTTCCTCCAGGGTGCCTGTGGAGAAAACTGGACAGACATTTTCAGCAAAGCTTGTGACTCAGAAATCGCCCTTTCTCCAGTATGTCCCAGCAAAATAAAATGATTCCAGTCTTTTCCTTGGTTTCTGCTCCCTGTATTCGAGGGAGCTCTTCAATAAGACTAATGATCTAAAGAAGGAAATCTCAAGGGACAAGAGCTTTGCAGCCTTCTGACCTGTTCTTCACTAATCCTATCTACTAATACAGCCTGTGAATCTGTGGCTCCAGCTATACACTCCTTCTGCTCACCCAAACCTCTCACGCCTGTGTTTCTCCCCACTGTGACCTGCCTGCCAGGTACAGCAGAGCAGTGTGATCCATCTCCTATCAGCTGCAGGAAGAGAGGTTGTGGCTGTACTGGAGACCTGTCCCTAAGGACTTTCTCTCTGCAGATAGCAGATTATTTTATCCACCCTCTGCCAAGTCAGACAGGGAGCAGGCACGCACCCATCACACAGCTGAAGTGCAGATCTGGGAGCAGGAGGAACGAGCCCTGTCCATGTACACAATGCCCATCCGAGCCAGCCATTTCAGTCCTCTCACTAACTGCTCTCCTCAAACCTTCGAGGAAGAGACTGCACAACTGGCACGAGCAGGCTAGGGTCAGCCCTGTAGACCACCCTGCCACTTGAAATCCAATGACCTTACTGGTGGAAGTAAAAGCAGCATTTGGATTTTAAGACCATCAGTAAGCCACTCTTTCAAGTCTAACAGAAGCTGAAACGTCTATCTTATATATAAAGAAACCCCACAAAAAATTAATACTCATGGCTGCACTTGAGGGTTTAATGCAGCTGTGTTTTGCCAATTACCAGGCCTAGCACAAAGGACACAGCCAGCAGTAGAACGAACCAGTAACCAGATTCTACTGCACACAAGAAGGTCAGTACATGGGTGATCACTGGGGGTACAAACAAGTCAAACAGATTGCACATAACAGACATCAACCCCAGTGACCCCAGGAATGATACCACACGGCCAACAATCGGTGGAACAAAGCAACGAAGTCTCCCATGGCAGAGATGGAAGACAGCCAAGCCAACAGGCTGATCATATAGAAGAGAGGTGGCCACATATTGTTCTCACAGAGCCCGCATTCACAAGCACCAAACCTGACTGGGGCCCAGTTGCAGGGAGAGTCAGGAGGTCCTGCCTCAACAGGGAAACTCTGCAAAGTGCATCCACCTCACAGACAGACACTCCACCCTTCCTGCAAGTGGTCCCAGCTTTTATGCCCAAAGCAGGACACCTGGCACTCATTTACCCAATGCAGGGCACCTGGGGCTTGTTTACCCAAGGGCTTTCCTTACAAGGCCGGCTGCACCTTGGAGGAAAGCCAAAAGGCAAACTCATCCCCTCCTTTTGAAGGACTGGGGGAACCACCCATATGTCAACCTTAATTCAGACCCCAGCACTTCAAGCTGATACTGGAAGGTTAATGAAGGAAGAAACCCTCTGAAACCACTGATACCTCAGGATACCTGATTACAGCGAGTGATGAAATGACTGTGTTATAACATGACAGGTTAATAAAGCCCATTTCACAGACACTCCAAACCAACTAATGGTCTCTGAGGTGGCAGGCAAAGCCAATTTAGAGCAGATATAAGCCAGCAGGGAGCCCCTATTTGGGCTGCTAAAAATGTGCAGCCACCTTTTAATCCTTATCAACCTTTTTAAATGCTTTCAAAGTAACGTATCACAGAATCACATAATGGTAAGAGTTGGAAGGGACCTTCGAAAATCATATGTGCTGGCACAATAAGGCAAGTATCACAGCAGCATCACTGGCCTGAGAGACTCAGACTAGTTACACTAGAGTTCAGTTTACTGTTTCCAGTACACTGTAACAAAAAGATCATAAGAATTAAAATTTGTGACAGGAAACATATGATACATGTTTCTAACAAGCACCTGTTTTCCCTGAGGAGCACCCAGAACTAAGCAGTTGCTAAAGGAATGATTTTGTCAGAAAGCTAGTATAAGTTCTCACAGTACTATTTTTGCATGATACCTGTTCATCATGGTTTAAGGATGGATTAAAGAAAGGGACAAAAGAGGGAGGAGGCAAAAAGAAAAATACACAGAAAAGATGGGCTAAAATAAACCCTAAGTAGATAGAAATTGACTCTGCGGACTAAAGATACAGTTTTGTCTCTGGAAGGCATAAAATTTTGTGAAATTGTACAGAAATAAGGGGATTTCAAAGAAAATCCAATAGTGTATTGGTAGGAAATATCTACATAGATTTTTTTTTTTAATAGTTTATTTTAATTTCCACTTCACATTTTTCATTATAATATTCACTAGAAAATGAAAAAGCTGCCAATATCCAACAAGGCACCACTTAATCTTGCAAAGAATAATCATGCAATGATCAGTTAAACCTATGGATTTCATTGAGGGAGCCAGAAAATGCATTTTATATCAGTAACATGATTTTTACAAAATCAGATCATGTATTTGTTTACCCCTTCTAAGAAAATACACTTGTTGATATGATTTGCAGAGGATCTTTTCTAACGCCCATTGAATTAAAAGAAAATAATCCTACAAACAGATCAGATCAGCAATGCTTAAAACACATCAATGGATGAATGGGAACGATTGTGCTAGCTGTGTGCCGCTTGGAACAGCTTACGTGAAAGAAAGCAGACCTGAATCTGCTCTTTAGTTGCTGAGGTTCAACTGGTGGTAACATAGCAACCTCCAATTTTATACCAGAAAACTACACCTGAAATATTCAAATTGAAGAGTGATCATAATATGAAACATGGTCAAACATTCGGGTTTCACAACATGCTCATTTAACCCTAGACTGTTCCCTTGCTGTGACATTTCAGCATGAAAACAAACGTACTCCATGCATTCTCTAGTCAAATGTCCAACCTACACTTCAGTTCCTGTGTTTGGTTACTTGACAAATTCAGTTAAGAAAATGATTACATCATACAATTAATATATTGCAAAACCATACTTCTGCCATGATTCTAATAGAGTTTAGTCTACTCTGCTTCATACTTTACCCTTATTCTCAATCTAGAAAGCTAACGTTTCTCTGAGGAATGGTGTTCTGTAGCTTGCAACAGATGTAGAAAATTACCTGTCTGAAAAAATGCTCGGTTAGCACTTATTACTGCAATATACAGTTTGAAATTAACAATTTCTCAGGGAACACTGTTTAGATTGATGAAAACAGATTATCTTGCAGCTTCAAATATATGCTACTTTCATGCTGAAAGATGACTTGGGAGAAAGGAAAACCGCCTTGTGCAGATTAGTTGGCTGAGGCTTAGTAAATTTTTTAAACTCCCATCTCCACGCTGAACTTACACCAAGTAGGTTAATTGATTCTAAAGAAAACTAAAACTCTATGGGCATCTGAATCAGTTCATGAGCGATTGCAGTGAACAGTGGGAAGTCCTGCTTCTGAGATGATAAAAAGAGTTTCCTAAGGAAGAGAAGGGACCAGGAACTCTCAGCAACCACTGAAAATGAGTGGAAATCTGGCTGGAAGGCAGGAGCTTCTCTGCAGCTGGGGGGAGTTCAAGTTTTGAACACTTCTATTTCCAACCTGTCTTCATGAATCGCACCAATTGTTTTGTATTAAAAAACCGTTATTGTAGTTCCTGCTCTAGCAAAATTTGGCTTTTCGGCTTTAAAAGCCTTCCGGTCATCCATGGTAAGCTCATTATAGTAGTAGGTTTAGACAAACATACTTCAAAGCAGTGGCTGACTCAGTGCTGCAGTAGAAAGGGGAGCCCAGGTAGATTATCATTATTCTTCAAACATGGGCTTGCATCATACCATACGCTTGCAATCTCATGCGGAACTTGGAGACATTGCAAATATTGTGAACCATGAAACCTGAAGACGATGCTACCACTTACAAACAGGATCAAAACTCCAGTTGCCCTTCAAGGGCAGATATGTTCAATACAGAGCATGCTTGCTGGTTTTTAACAGTAAATGACATTTCGTTACAAATTATTGTGACCAAACTTTTTTTTTTTTTTTTTCTTCGAGGAAGGGAAATGAATTCCTTGTTAGTTCAAAAAGGCAAACATACTTTCCCCGCCCCCCAGGCTCGGAAGTACTCTATAAGAGGCAGGTGCATGGAATAAACTGTCACGTTGACTCGTGTGAAGAAACCTCTCTCTGCAGAAAAGGCAGAACAAAATGCCCAGTGTTACATGTATCGGCAGGACTTTAATGTCAGGAGAATCTTAAAGTTGCATTCTAGGGACTAAGCAAGCAATTGCAAATTCAGAAAATTAGGGAACTATACAGAAAAAAAAAAGGAAAGACAAACCATCTCAAGATGAATTTAATTTCTGATAGGAGAAAAGAAATAAAGAATACTAAAGTGAAAAGTCTCAATAATAATTCAAGAAAACACACACTTCCTAGCATCTACCCTTCTCCCTGGTGTTATACTTACCCTTCCACTCCTTCTCTTGAAGTCTTTGGGCTGTTGACTTCAGTCAGGGGGAGGGAATGTTTACAGTGAGTCATCAGTTTTCCTAGGTTTTTGCTGGGAGGAGTATGATGGTGGTGGCAGAGGTTTCTCCCACTTCTTTGCCAGGAGGGGCATTATGCTGAAGCCACCAAGTCCTTCCTTCTCTTTCTAAGGTCCACTTGGGGCTATTTTTTACACTTTCTGCAACTCCACATTATGTCTGAATGTCCTATATAAAAAGCATCTTACATATCTTGCACGCTTCTTATTTATTTTCTCTGTTACCTATAAGCTGGTTTTACCCTGCTCCCAGGTTTACATTTAATTGTTCGCTGCTGAGCTGTCCATAGCCCTGAAGGCTCCACTGACATCCTGTGCCCTCCTATTCCCCCACATTTGCGCTCCTTTCCCTGCACCCTGAGTTGCCACAGGCAAGCCCTCCACTGCCAGACCAGGTCTATGTCCTCCTATGTTGCAACATAAAGATGGTGTCATAAATATTTCATTCTACAAAGAATAACTACTTGCTGCTCCTGGGTGTACAAAAATTGTGGTTATATCTCATGATTATAAAACCCAAGTAAAACAGATCAGGAAATAGTCACCTAATAATTAAAAAAAAATAAAAAAATAAATGTTGTCACAGCTAAGCCAGCTAAATTAAAGTTCCAGGCAGGCCAAGGCAATTTGAGGCAAAGCAAGCCTGACATGCCTTAATACTGCAGTGTTAGTACATAGCCTGTGGCACATAGCTAGCAATAGCAATATAGGTATTTATGGGCCTACAGGTTACCTGGATCAGGAAGCAGCTGGATAGATCTGCATTGACTTCAGTGAAGTTTAGTTCATTCATATCAAAATTACAGAAAAAAAAGCAAGTCTCCCACATAATTCTATTCTTGCCCCATGTCAAATTACACGCAACTTGGGTCTGACCATTTTGAAAAAAGTGTTTCCTTTTTTGATGATGATTTTGCTTTACATTCGCAGCTCCAACATCCAATCTAGAAAAACAACACAGATTCTTATCTTAATGTGTGCATGAGAGACTGTGCAGGGAGCATAAATGAAAGCAAAACCCAAGGCACTGTGCTTTCTTTCCATTGCCTTTGCCATCCTGTCTGAGAACAGAGCATGCAAGGATTCCCTCTCCATTCCTTTTATTTAATTTGTGCTTACCTTGCACAAAACATCCAGAAATTACAAGGCAGTAAGATTCACTCCCCACAACTTCCTATTCAAGCCTCAGATATATTGGCTTCCTAAAACTTTCATTCAAACTGATGAGCTTTCCAAGAATTTAGCGACAATTAGAATTTAATCCTGGATTAAAAGAATACAATGCAGGAGGAGGAAATAACTGAAAACACAAATAATCTTAACCTGGTATTATGTTTCTGTCAGCTGAATACACTTAATTGTTTCCAGGTGCCAGTTGCTATTATAAACTACATACCATAAGACTCCTGTGAAGTCTTTAATACTGGCATTCCAGCAGGTGTGGAGCCCATAACAGAAGTGTCTTATAACAATGATCAGTCTAGCAGACTGCTATAGCAGAGGAATCCTAGATGTGCTGATTTCTTCTACTCTTACCTTTTCTGAACTTTCTGTAATACTGTTATTGTTTTCCTGTAGTTGGGAATGAGAAAGAACACAGCCGCTCAGGATGCTGAAAAGGAAAGATGCTTCTGAACATCCCATGGACTAACAGACATTTCGAGAGTACCAAGAATGTCACTCTCCTAAATGAGATAAGAGCTCGGAAACAGTTACTAGTGGTCAGAGAACTCCTCACAAGCTATGTAACAACATATAATTAAGTCAGAAGTATAAAGTTTATATTGAGAAACAGGCACTTTTTGACTTCCTATGCACTGTTCTTTACCATTAAATATCACCGTTTTATTTTTCTCCTATGCCAGGTTTTGATTCATACATTAAAATATCAGCACTCACAAGACTTTACGTCTAAGCTCCCAAAAAAGAGGAAAATAGAAAACTCCTTCCCATTACACAAATTAGTTTACTTCGGGACAGTATTTTTCCATACATCAAAAATATACTAAAAAAAAAGACCCAAACATTTTACTATTACTTATGCAATGGTAAAGATCCCTTGTTGAACGAGATATATGAATATAACATTAATGCCCACGTTCTGGAAAGTTAGTGGGAATGCTATTTTTGGACAAGCCACTTTAGTTTCTCTTCCAGACTTGGGGAAGGAATCAGGAGTGCAATTTCTGGAAAGGCAAACTGAGGTCTGGACTACTACTAGGTAGCTACTAGCTCTTTTGTGTGACTGCCAAAGGAATTCCATATAAATCCCAGGTATCTGGGCCACATAGTAAAGAACATGAGTTTTATCACGGACATTTTTATTTCCTCAAATGAATGGTTTTAACAGAAGCATCATTATGTCACTGACTACAAGTGTTTTGTGCAGGGACTCCATTCTGGCTCAGAATTTAGGTTGGTATTTTTCAGCATACAGCTCTCTACCAATATACTGTATATGCAATATTTTATAATAAAAAATTAAAGTATACTCACTCTATTAGAGAGGAAAAAGTCACACATTCATGAAAGCAGTGGGATTTTACAGAAGAAACTTTGACCCCATTAAACTTTTATTTACTAAAGATAAGACTTATGCTCATTTGCCACAAGACAGGTGAAAGAAAGTGAAAAATGTCACAATCCCTGTATATTTTGTAATGGCAGAAAGCTCTGCCAAATGTCAGGGTATAGGCTTCCTTTCCTCTGCCTAAGAATATTTTGGAAGCACTCGTGCTATCACTCTGTCAGCCTGTCCTTCCCTGCCAAATTTGACGCTATCTGCAAGTCCCAATCACTTGCAACAGTGAACAAGTAGTTCAGTTGTATTGATTGCAAAAGGTTTCAGGAAAAGCTTTCTCAGCCTTTAGTAACACCAACTGAGGGTTACTAACACACTTCCCTAACCTCTTCTGTTAAAAGAACACTAAGAAAGGGCAATAGTGTCCTTCACCACAAGGTTCAGATCAACAGTTTTACAGAAGACAGAGACACCATCACCTCAGCAATCTTTAAAGATACCATGGAGAGGCACAGAAAGACTACAGATGCCAGCCTTTCTCATGGTAAACACTGATGCAAGACATATCTAAAGATAAAAATATTTCTAATTTTTTATTTTTTAAATGTTTAAGCATTTCACATGTCCAAGTTGATCCACTTAACAAAAGGATATTTGCACTGCAACTTCAAATCCAAAGGCTGAAAACAATGCCATCTGAGGATTTCTCACATTACTTCGCCAGGGCCTTGTTCAGGATAGGTAACAGGTATAAGTAGCCTCTGCTGAAGAGCCAAATAGGGCTACAAACAGCTTTTCCATGTAGCTGGCTACCTGAGTAAAGTCAGCATTCCTACAAGAGAAAAAGACTCAGCACAACACAAGCCCTACAGAAGAGAAAAGACTGTCTCTTCTTTCCCTGGAAAGTTTTAAAACACCAGTACTGTTTGCAGAGACTGCTCTGACAGTACTTTAGGGAAAGGATGGAAGCTGATGACTTCTCTGAGAAGAAACAGGAGCAAACAACTCCAGTAGGGATTTCAGAGCAGCTTGTATGAAAAACACAACCTCTCTGATCTTGCAAATGAATGGCAAAGGTCTTCAGCACTTCAAAAAGAGCAGTATCCGCTTTTCAGGACTGTTTGCATGGCGTATAAGTAAACGAGCTGCTTATTTAGGCAAGAGCACACACTGCCAAGTGAGGTCAGAAGAGGTGAGGAGTTACACCAAAACAGCACAGCCTGACAACACGGCTGAGGAGTCAGGCACTGCACCATGTTGCCCACTTTGACTCATAATCCTTTGAGCAGGTCAGCAAGGGCTGCATCTGCAGGGGAAAACAGAGACCATCACTGTTCATAGACACACGGAAAGTGAGCTTTCAAAACACTGTCAGCCAATCCTCAGGTCACTTTATCAATGCAAACTGGAAAAATAAAGCCTAAAATTTGAACAGCACTTTTCACCACTAGGTTGCCAAGGCTTTCCACAAAGGACATGTTATTCACCCAGACAAACCCAACAGATCTCTGCCAAGCTCAGGGCTTGGTCACACATCAGCCAAGTAATCTGAGCCTCGTGGTGAGTTACAGGGATCTTTTCTGATACTAGGTCAGAGATCAAATGCATTTGCTTCCTCATAACATTTTCAATGATATTCTGTCACTTGAGGAGAACTGTAAAGCTCAGGTCTGCTGAAAGTTTCCTCTAAAATCTACAAAAACTGATCCTTGAACAGGCTGGCTGGAAAGAGGAGCCAGCAGAGCTATCCATGCTGTGGCAGTACTACTAATATTATCCCAAACATAAATTGAAAGCTTATATTCATTGATATTCATTGAATAAAAGACATGTAGCCCTCTCCATCTTCCCACTGCTTTTCATAGCTGTTCTCCTGTCAGCATACCCCTTCAAAACACATCTGCATGCACTGCTCAAGTTCACACACAAGTGTTTGTGCATGAATTTCAGTATGCCCTCTAGAAGTTTTGAAAAATGGGGACAGCCAGCTGTGTCCCATTGCTATGCTCCCCAGAAAGAGCATATTGGCATTCACTGCACTTGGGCATGCATTAGATATCTCAAAGTCATCTTTAAGCAAGGAATTAACCATGAGTCAGGACAGTATTTTCAAGATACAAACTCAGTTATAAAAACTGTACCTTTATACACCTATTTGGCTCTGTGTTTTGGGGAGTCAGGGTGATAGAGCTATAAGAGCTGGCTCAGGATGGCAAAACTCCAGTAGTCTGTAGGATAGACTGAAGAATTTATTTCACCCTTAAATTTACTTTCTGTCTCCATACAGAAAATAAACTTTGCCTATTGTGTCATGCCATCACACTGTAGCTACACACAAACATGCCGTTGGATTTAGCTGGATTAATTATAAAAAACCCACACCAGCATATGGAATCTTTAAAGAGTTGGCCGAATTCTTTTCCTCACAGCAGAATTCTTGATTTGAAAATGCTGCTGATAAACCAATGTTCACTTCCACTCAGGGCAAGACAAAGCCACACTGAAAGACATCCAGGTTATTCCAAATGACAGAGACGTGCTCACAAAAGTGATAGCAATTGGTCATAGACAGGAAGCCATGCCTCCATTCTCTGAGGGGTTCCTTCTCTCCCTGCAGCAAAACAGCCAGCCAAGTCATTCACAGCACGGCAGCCAAGACAGCTCTCTGTAGAAATGCTAGATTTTTTCACCCTGTTTGGGATTTCCAGGAAGAAAAGCTGCTGCCAGCAGGAGACTAAGAATGGATGAATACAGAGACCACAAACAGCTGTTAGACAAGAATGAAAATCTGACCTGCATGAACAGCAGAGGGAAAGCATCTTTCAGATGCTTTCTCAACGCTGTCCCTGTGACGCAGTACACTGCTCAGGAGTCTGCACTGGCACTGCGGGAACAACGGGAAGGGAGTTCTGACCAAACATATCTAATTCAGAATTATCGCAGAGTCACAGAATGGTAGGGGTTGGAAGGGACCTCCAAAGATCACCTAGTCCAACCCCCTTGCTAGAGCAGGATCCTAGAGTAGATCACACAGGAACACATCCAGATGGGTTTTAAATGTCTCCAGAGACAGAGACTCCACAACCTCTCTGGGCAGCCTGTTCCAGCGCTCTGTCACCCTCACAGTAAAGAAGTGTTTCCTTGTGTTAAGATTGAACCTTCTGTGTTCCAGTTTGTGTCCATTGCCCCTTGTCCTGTCACTGGACACCACCGGGGAGAGTCTGGCCCCCTAGAGAGTCCTCCTAAATCTGTAAATCTGTAACCTAAATCTATGTCCCATGTGAGATCATACAGATCCTTACAACAGCTCATTGTTCCCTCTCCTTACATACACTTGCTAAAAGCCCAAAGATAAGGAGGAGTTTTTGTTTGATAAACAGGTCATAGAATCATGGAATGGTTTGGGTTGGAAGGGACCTCAAAGATCATCTAGTTCCAACCCCCCTGCCATGGGCAGGGACACCTCCCACTGGTCCAGGTTGCTCAAAGCCCCATCCAACCTGGCCTTGAACACTTCCAGGGAGGGGGCATCCACAACTTCCCTGGGCAACCTGTTCCAGTGCCTCACCACCCTCACAGTCAAGAATTTCTTCCTAATATCTAGTCTAAATCTACCCTCTTCCAGTTTAAAGCCATTACCCCTTGTCCTATCACAAAATGTCCTTGTAAAAAGTCCCTCCCCAGCTTTCTTGTAGGCCCCTTCAGGTACTGGAAGACCATTATAAGGTCTCCCCAGAGCTTTTTCTGCTCCAGGCTGAACAACCCCAGCTCTCTCAGCCTGTCTTCACAGCAGAGGTGCTCCAGCCCTCTGATCAACTTCGTGGCCCTCCTCTGGATCCACTCCAACAGCTCAATGTCCTTCTTATGTTGGGGGCCCCAGAACTGGATGCAGTACTCTAGATCCTTGATCCAAATTCTGGTCTGACACCTTCAATGATAATAGATCTGGGTCATTTCTTTTTCTCCCCTGCTCAGGGCTTTCCACACATGGTTTTGTTTTCTGAAGCCAAGCACCTCCACAACAGTCATCAGAGAGTACACTCTCACTTTAGACATGGATATGCCCCATCATACCCCCATCACATGCAGCCAGCGCTGGGAAGGATGCTGTCTCCCACACCATGGGAAAAACAATTCTGCAGTAAAGAGGAGCAGAAGCACTTCTTCTCCAAGTACTGTTCCTGGCACAGCCTCAGATTATCCACCTCTGTGAGAGAAACGTGTCATCCCAGTATTACACTCTCAGAGGATATTTTCCTTCAAATACTGAAAACGACTTCCCAGACTCCAAAGGGACATGATGTCGAAGAGATGGGCAGAGACACTTAGGACACTTTCTATCATCTGTGCAGGGAAAAAAAGTGGATAAAAACAACCATATTTTTTGGCACAGTGCTCCAGAACATCAATTAATACATTGCTATGTGGGCTAGCAGAGGCAGACAGGAAAGTCTACCTGCCAGAGTGCTATTAACAGCTTTGAGAGTGTTTCACGTCTTGTCTACTACTAGGGTTTCCAATACTGAGTCATACAAGCTTATTATTTTAGCAAGACACTTGGAATTTATAGCACCTTTTTTTTTTTTTTTCTCATTGTGAGGCTGAGGATTTTCCTTCATGTTACTTCTCTGCTTTGCTGCCTCTGTCACTGTGAAGCTGAGAACCCCATCTACAAGCTGCCTGAAGGAGCCCAAGCCTGCTCTCCTGAAGTCCAGGGCTTTCTCTCTGCCTCTTGCCACCTTTCATTCACATCAGCCACCATGCTGACTGCCTCACCCGTTTTTGTGCCCTGTTGGGTGAGTTTCTGGTCTGTGGTGCTCCCTAGGAGTCAGGTAGCCTCCTCCCCCCCTGCAGAGGACACATTTCTCACTGTTTTGCATTTCCCAGCACACTTTTGTCCCTGTACTTTTTAATTTTTAAAGCCGTATTTTCTAACAAAAAGGCTCAGCTTTCACAAAGCAGGACTTCAAAGAACAATTTAATTTCACCAAATCCTTCACACAGTAAAGGCTATAAATCCCCTTCAGCTTTTACAGAGTCTTATTGAAAACAGTACTTTTACCAGTTAGTGCTGGGGCATGCCGCTGATCACAGCTGATGACATTGACCACAGAACCAATCAGGGACCACAACAAGTGATCTGAAAGAACACTGGATGTAAAAATTTATTGTTTCAGATGAGATGACAGCAAACTAGCTATAAGTAAACATACATAGATTTTAAAATGCTCATGACTGTCTCCAGGCACTGAATGCCTTCAAACAAGCACCGAATTCCAGGCAAACTGAAGGTATATCACAGCTGGGCATCACACTGCAGTGACAGATTGTTTAGATGACCTTCTATGCCTGAAGGTGCAAACCCCTCAGATTTTGGTAAAAATTAAATATGCACTCACTGGGGAGCATTAAAAAGAGATTACATACCTCATCCTCAGTATTAAAGAATGAACTCCCATAGAAGCTACTTTATGACCAGGTATTCAGAGCTCATCCCCTGGACCAGCCTTTGTAGCTATGCAAATTATCGTACTGTAATAAACTTTTTAAAACATGGTTTTCATTAATAATGAATGAGAATACAAAAAGGCTCTCCTGTGTTTGTCATATCACGGTCACAGAGTGACCTAGTGTGAACAGTTTATCTTTGGATTTCATCTCGAAATGGAATACTCGAACCGAAAGAGGATGCTTCAAAGGTGATTGATTGCTGCCATCATGTGGCGGATACATGTATTTCAGACTGAAGCTTGCCAGAGAGAAAGTACTCCTTTTAGAAATAACTGTAACTCAGTCATGTAATTCTTACGTGCCACAGAAGGAAAGCTGGTCGTCTCTAAACGTCAGTCTTCAGATCTTGGAAAACCATGGGCCATTACAGTGATTCTGGCAGAAATGACTGTCCTAAGCAGGCAATAAGGACCAGAAGAGAAGGGGCTCATGTCCCTTAAATGGAGAGGTACTGCAGTATTAAGTGGTCTAACTCCAGAAAGGATGGTAACGTTAACCATATCACACTGACTGTTCCTTCTATTTATGTGCATTCTGGATGTCCCTGTTTCTGATGGTAACTCTGCTGCTGTCCTCAATCAGAAAAGCCATCGGATTGCTCAAAATAACATGAGCCCTCTGCTAAGGCTGCATCCAAACACAACACAATTCCTAACACTGAATCTAAAGGGGGGGGGGGGGGGGGAATATAAATAAATCAGTGGATAACCAATGAGCTGTCACTTTCTGAAAATCTATTTCTCACATCCTGTCCCTGGTTTTAGTGTTTTAGGGGAGGAATAGTTTTCTGTAACATGGCTGCAAGACCCAGGCACCTGGGAACACACATGAGAACTTGCAGACTGACGGCAACACGCTTTTTAACTCCAGATGAGCTGGAGACTCCAGAAACAGACAAACTGAAGGCTTAAGAGATCCCAGCCTGAGCAAAACTTGAACCTCCTGAAACAGTATGGTGATCACACAGTTCTGGAGAAGCTACAGTTTGCAGAAAAGACCAGAACTGTTGATGTGCAGCACTTAAATCTCCCCCTTGGCCAAGACTAAACATGATGCGGGACCAAGACATCAAACCTGACTGCAACAGAGAGAAGCAGAGAGTCTTCAAGAGTCCTGAAACTCTGCAGGCCCTGACAAACAGTTACCACTGAGACCCAGATTTCTAAAATTGTGTTCTTGTTAAGAGTGCCAAAGACTTCACAGGGACTGAAAACTAGCTATACAAGGCTGCTGTGTCCTACAGCAGGCTGTGCCGTGTCCTTGGAATGGGCCCTGGGACAGAATGGACCCCAGGAGACCTTGCACCTACACCCACAGTCCCCTCCAGCAAGGCACTCTCCACACTCATGTGTCCCTCACAGGCAAAACTGCATCCACTTGATGAAGAAGCCATGAAGCAACACACTGAAGGATTCACAACACTACTTAGCAACCTTTACAGGACTCTGATACATCTTGCAACTAGGCAGGCTCCCACTTGTTCTTAATACAAGCCCTTAGATACCACCGGGAACGATTCACAAGCACCAAGCTCACCTGTACCAGTGCTGCCTTTGATGTCAGATTGTGAATGCCCTCACTCTTTGAAATTGGAGCAGAGTGCCTTCCACCCTGCAAACACCAGGTACTGTGGACATCCAAGCACCAATTCACAGCAGAGTAAATATCACTTCCTGCTAGCTTCACCTGTCCTGTCCAAGACCTCAGCAAAACAGGCATTCAGCCAGACTACCTAAGGGGCAGGTAGACGTTAGGAAGGTTGATATGACGTGCATCATGTCTGAACTGTGAAGTCTGTGCAAAAATGATGAGAAGCCATTATAGGCCACAGCAGGACTGTGCCCCACAGATGCACATTGCAGCCCAGCCTTTTTTCTCCTTAGCACATGATGACAGAGCAGGCAGAAAAACTCCAGTCCCTCTATACCCAGCTAACTGAGAACTAGACCTTCACAGCCTTGAAACAAACCAACCTACTTACACCAACACAAACAAAAAGGGAGTTGCGGTCTCTCAGCACACTCTCCTACTGAGTCATGCTCTGACACCCTCCCCTCTTTCACACAGACCTACTCATTCTCAACAGCCCCTTCCCTTTTCTTCCAGGCTCAGTACTCAACGGCTTGCAGCAGTCAGACTGTGTTTCTGCCTGTCAGCCTCACACCCTGTGTCAGTGGCTGCCTCTGGCTCTGACAGTGCTTCTCTGTGCTAGCAGCCCACCACAGCCAGTCAGCCCTGCAGCTCCTTGTTTGCCCTCAGTGTCGTCAGCATCCCACAACACACACTTGCTCAGTCTGAGGTGCTTCTTTACTTACTCAGACAGTCTCCCCAACCCTCAGCTCCCTCATCAATTTCCCCTTTTTAAAGGGATAAGTCTAAACTACTTATCTTCCATGGGGTATTTAAAAAGGAGAAGGGGCTTAAAGCTGGTAAAACAAATGAGGAGCCACAAGGCTGGGAAAGGGGGAAAAAACACTGGTTTGGAGTAGCAGGGGAAAGATAGTGGGCCCATCGTGTTCCTCTTGCACACAGCAAGGGTTACCACAAAGGTAGCCTCAAGCAAAAAGGGAGGAGGACAAACAAGGGAAGGGGCAGGAAGGGCCACCTGAAAAGGAAAGCAGAGGCAGGGAAAGTTGGCCACTGTGGCACTTAGCCCTGCACAGGAAACACTGGCCAGCATGCAGCAATGAAGTCCTTCCAGTTGGTTCTGCCGTTTCATCTCCGGAGTCAGCAAGTCACTGCTGCTGGTAACACTGAGTATCTGGTCTTACCTTCTGAGGTCCATCTATTGGCAGCTGATCTCCACCTGCTCCTGAGCTCTTCCATAGTGGCAAAGAACACAGCCGTCTCCTGATCTCCCAGCACCTTGTGATGTCTCAACTCTGTGATTGCTTTCATCTGTGAGATACTGTTTCTCAGTTCCAGGGAACAAAGTTTCTACCAGAGAATGGTCTGCATGGTACGTTCTCATGTTCCTGGTACTGCTCTTAACTATTGAACCATGCTTCTCAATTGTTTAGGGATAACACTAATGAAATCCATTGAAATAATTTTGTGTTCTTCAGAAACTTGTTTCTTTCAATAAACTTTTCAAAAACTCAGCTTTTCTTTGAAAAAAAAAAAAAAAATCTGGCTAAGTATGTAAACTTTGCCCTGGGAGCCATTTGTAAGAGTACAGAATTGTCTGTAGGCAGCTAACACAGCTGTGGATCAACACTTCAAAAGAAAGTGTCACTATCAGTAATTAGTTTTTATGCCAAAGGGTACAAGACAAAGAATCATCATTAATAGTTTGCTAACTTAAGCACAAAGGATTACATACAGGGCTCTTAAAATTACTGTGGAGACTACAAGATTTTACTTGTTTTTTTATCCCAAATTTCAACACCTACTGTTCTAAGCCAACAAAGTCATACTAGTTCAGCTTCTTAAGTCAGTTCAGAGCAGTACAAAAATTCATCAGTTTCTGTATTTACCCTGTACTTGGGGCTAAGCTGTAGCAGTTGTTCTAACATCCGATGACCCCTCCCGAGCCAAGGGGAATTGGGGAAAAAAGGGAGAAGCCCCATGGGTTGAAGTAGAAACAGATTTAATGAAATAACAAAACTAACACAATCACCAACATAAAGCATACAAGGTTCTACTCAGCCTCATCCTTAGGATCAGCAATAGGAGCAGAAAGCCAAGAGCCCCAAGAAGAGGAACTCCCTACGCTCAGGGAGCCCCCTCCTTTTATAATGAGCATGATTAATTGGTATGGGATACACTTGTGAATCAGCTTGGGGCAGCTGCCTTGGCTGGATCTCCCAGCTGACTTGGGGCTACCAATGGCCTGCCTGCTATGGCTGGCCCATGTGTCTGCTCCTGGGAAACCAGAACAACAAGGCACTGGAAAAGCAATGTCTACAGAAATAGGAAAAAAAAAGACATCCCTGTCCATCCTTCATAGCTGAAATGCTCTACAGAAATCTTTAGGATGTAAAGGGCACTGTCCTACTGAAGCTGTAACCACTTCAGTAGTTCTGCAAGACCCTCCTTCATTACCAAGTGCTTATGCAGCACAGCTTGCTCTCGTGCTGTGTGGTGTAACAGGCAACTGCAGTACCACGTTGCACTTCCAACATCCAGAATGTTCACAGGGAAATTGCTTGCTGCACTGAATGTAAAGTGAAGCCTTCTAAAGGCTTGATCTTTTACAATCTCAGATATGCATTTAGAGAAGTAATAATTTGATTTTAGGCAAAAGCTCAATGACATATGCACACAGAAGGAAGCAGCTCTCTGCCTAACTATTTTTGTGCTATCTCTAGCAGACAGAATCAATTTCTTCTGGAACTGAAAGTGACAGAGGTTCTGCATTTGCCTTTTTCAAATTTATCTCAAGGACAATTTCTAACCCTCAGGTTGCAAAGAAGTGAACGCAGATAATAATGTGGAATGTTTTTACATTATGAAATAGCTGTAAGATGTTTTGAGTGACTTCCATGGTAATTTAGGAATCTTCCAACCCCTGATTTCATAATATGCAGATAAGCAGCATGATCTACATGGGGCTTACTTTGCACAATTATTTTTTCTGTGAAGGCAGTGCAAGCAGAAGGAGAAACATTCCTGGGATCAGTCAGTGATGTGTCTACAGATAAAAATGAACCGACATTTTAACAGTAACACTGCCATTCCACTCGAAAGACTTCCTGTAGGCCAGTCTGCTTGAACACGGCAATGGAATATTCCTGAAGGTAAAAAATGCAGTCAGCGGGAAAATCTGGATTGTTTTCTTTGAATTGGTCAGTCCCCTGAATATCATCAAGCCATAGAACTGTGCAGGATTGCATACCGACAGAAACAGATGTAGGATCAGAACTTGCTTTCCAGTTTTGAAAAAACTTGATACTTCAAACGTTTTCCTGATCAAGAAAATCCAAACACTTTACCTTCTTTGCTGAGTTTTTCATCCCATTGTATTCAGCCTAAGGTGCAACATGTTGTTTCCAAGAAACATGTACTTGAATGCATAAATTTGCATGCAACGCTACCGAAAATTAAAATTAATATTTATTACATAAAATAACATAAAACCCAAACACAAAGACAAGTTGGAAAAGGATCAACAAAATTATGAGCTCTGTTAAAATTAGCATTCAGTGCAGAGAGGCTTCTATCCAACTTTTGCAGATTACAAAGGAGAGAAAAACAAAACAGCAGCAAAATGCAGTAACTAGTTCTCCCAGTTCATACAGTTTCTTCAACAATTACTGTTAGGACTGGACACTGATCAGCTAATCCAGAGAGCCTTTGCTGATCAATACATACAAACAAAAAGGCCAGAAGTCCTGAGTTAAGTCCTGATCAAAGGAACGTGAGCAAGAGAACAAGACACTTCATTTCACCAGCAAGGACAAAGCACTTAAAAAATGAAAGCATTCCTTCTAATTCTTCAGTGGTAAGAAACTCTGCAAGGAAAGTATATAGCACTTTTCCATCATTAGATGTTCCCTATAAAATCCTCCTAGCACTGACTGCTACCTGCAAAATTGTAGACATCCTGAAAAGAAACTGTATTACCTTAGCATTAGAACAGGTAGATTTCCTATGTGACAATCAGAGAGTTTCTTTTTAGGCTTAAAATAAACGCTGGTCTGCCCCCAAGAGAAGCAGAACAATAAATTAACCCAACATGATTCGAGATCCATTTTGTTCTGAGATGTCATTTTTTACTAGATGACTGAATTTTTATGGTTTCTGGAGTGACTTTATATTCAGGCATAACTTGGAGGCTCATGAGAAGTTTTAAAAATTGGGACTGATACCCAAATCAGGAACCAGGTCCAAACCCACATGGATTCTGTTATTGGTACAATACAGCCCCATCGCCCAAAAGAAAGATACGAGTTCAGGCTTGGGTGTATTGGAGCTGAGAACGCTTCACTAGAAAGCTTTGCTTCTAGGCCCTTCCTGACTGAATTGGGTAGATGCTGTGATAAGGTGGAGCAAGCTGCTGATCTCCACCGCCCACTGCTGCCACGGCTGGAGAAGCAGGCTTCCTGCTACACAGGCTCTGCACCAACTTCAGGAGTTGAAACCTGGATCTTAAATTGTCCCCTTGGAAATGAGGAGGCAGCTGCTGTAAACGATGCTGTGCAGAGATACACACTTGATTATCAACACTGCTGCCAAGCACACAGAGTGCCATTTCTGGGCTAGCTGCAGTTTCCAAGTGACTTGCATGCAGAAAGAATACCAAGCTAATCCAGTCTGGAAGCAACAATGATGTGAACTGCTGCAAATAAAACCACCGCTCCAAGATACAGGCTACAATCAATTACCTGGCACAGTCAACAGCAGATGCTTTTCATCACCTATTACCTACACCAGGTAGGAGTCCATCTAGATCATTATCTTCCACAAGAAGGGAACTGACATTGTTTTCAAGTTTATTTCCTTAACCAAGAAAATGTAGTTTTAGGATTCTTGATTATCTCTGACACACTGCCCAGACAATCCCTAACTCAAATTTTTATTCTAGCCAGAAAGTGAATAAGCTTATATCAAACAAAATAACTGAAATCCAGAAAAAGGGTTGGACCAAAAAAAAAAGGAAAAAAATAAAAATAAAAAAAGACAAAAAAAAAGGCTATTAAAGCAAGTGATACAAATAGCCTAACTTTAAGTAACTTAAAATTCAATGATTTTAAAAAGACTTTGCTGCCAGGACTCTTCATATTAAAATTAGAATAGATTTTGGCAAAAAAGTGTTTTTACCAAATCTGTTTCAGGCTATTTGTCAGCAACTGTTCTTGGGTGGCCATTTACAGCTATCACATGCTAAAACTAAAAAGAATAATGAAATCCAGCTCCTCGAAAGAATGTAAGATTCAATAATGCATCTGGAAAAAGGCTGCATAATAAAGAATATGAAGTACACAGAACTCATCAGAAAAGCAGATCTACATGGTTCTTTTTATTCCTATGCTTTGAGATCTATTGTTTATGTACGTATATAGGTATATATAATACCCGCAGCCTTTGGCAGCTGTTGTTTAATGCCAGGATTCTACATACAAGGTAAACAGGTACTTTTCGTAATAAAAACTTGTTTAGTCTGATGATGTGCATGATATACCCAAACAGATGCTCGGATCACTAAAGCTGTTTCTGGTCTTTAGTGTTGGGTTTTCTTTCAAGTTTTACTACTAAGTCATCCAAGATTTGCTACAACTAAGTTTTTTGTTTTGTTTTGTTTTTAAAAAAAAGTTCTCCCCTTTTTTTCTTTTTTGTTTCATCTTGCCACCTCAAGCCTCAAAAGTAACATATTGAAACATATCTAAACAGATCTCATTTGGAGACATGGTGTGTTTCATAATATGTACATATTTTAAAAAAACCAAAACAAAACAAACAAAGCAAAGCAGGGTAATCCCCTTTGCCAATTTCTAGGCATCAATAATCAACATCAAACATTTTCTATAGAAAAAGCATGCCATAATGAGTTCGTAACATACCAGCTAGAGAAATAAATGGCAGTTTTCTTGTTACAGAAACCAGAAATGAAGTAGAATAAAGAAACAAAAAAACCACAACTTCCTTGCATATGACACACTTATGCAGAGAATCTATTATTCCTGAGCAGGCTGGCAAGTAAGCATTGGTGATCAAGTGGGAGTAGAGGGAGGAGGAGAGAATTTTAAGCTGAAAACCTTACTGACTGAAAAGGCACAAAAGACAAAAATATTGAGGTCTTTATAGAAAAGAGAAAGCATTCTGAGAATAATTTTCAAACTGAATGTGTTGTACTGATGAAAATGAGTATTTGGGGACAATGATAAAATGAGCACTGAAGAAGTGACATAAGGTATTCAGGAACAAACTTCTCCTCAACTAACAGAAAGACTGAAGACTTTAAATGGAAAACAATGTTTGAAGAAAAGACATTTTTCTCTCTTTAGAACCTGGCATTTTCCAGTACCTTCACCTATACAGTATATAAATCTCGGTGTAGAATCAATAGGAATTCAACCTAGAAAACAGTTCCTTTATTTTTATTACTACTCTTTATATTTCAATCTAATCTTTAAGACTGGCAAAATTATTTGTGACAAGTATTTAATGTTGAGATTATGGGGTATGTTTCTTTTACAGGATTTGTAAAATACATTCTCATCTGTTTGAATGCAGATACATCATCACAGAGGAGACAGTGCATACAATTTACAAGAGAGATTTGCAATAGAATTTAAAGATACACAACAACCAACGTTTCAATGTAATACTACCTTGGAACCCAGGTGCAATTTTTTCAAACTGTACATGTATTTTTAAAAAGATATAGTCTTTTAAAATGTTTATATATTGAAGCATTTTCATTGAGATCAAACACTTATTAAAAACAGTAATAAGTATAGCAGCAACATGGGAGAATATCTAAGCCACATGAACATTAGTAACTAAAATAAAAACAAATATGAAATGTTGTATTACTCAGATGTTTGTGTTAAATAACAAGGATAGGTAACACACCAACTACTTATGCCAAACCATCAAAGAATCTGGATTTGTTCACTGTGTGAACAATACTGTTGTACAGTTCAATCAAAGTTACCATTTTAAAAGAAGTGTCAAATGCTGACTTTCACCAATACCGTTCTGGAGTGCTTCCTTGAGAACTCGTTTGAAACTTTAAGTCCAAGCCTGACTATGATCCTTTTTGGATCTTTGCCGTAGGAACTAAGGATGCTTTTAAATATGGATTCCTTAAAACAAGGCTTATTTTATTTACACTATTCAAAATTTACTTCTCCTTCCAACAACAAAATGTGCAGGAGGATTTACTACATGCTATACAATGTAAAAATAGACTTTAAAAAGCCAGAACAATGCAAGTAAAACTGTACAATGTTTGTTCCCTGCTCCAGTTCATTGCACTATTAAGTTAAAATGGATGAGTTGGCATGCCCAGGAGACTTACTGTAGGATCAGAAAATCCACGCACATACAGAGGAGGTAAATGCATACTGGTTTAAGTATAGTGCCAAATGAAAAAATACTGAGTTATATCCACAGAAAGCTTCTCATCACAGAAAGAAGGATGGTTAATTCTGAAAGGCGGCCCTCTTCATGTAGGACACAGAACTGCAAAAGAACCACAAATACATCTTGATAAACATCAGTGAAGTTAGTCTGCATAAAAATGTATTGTGTATACTAAAATACTTAAATGTTGAATTCTACCCTATCAGTAACACAGTAAATTCTAAAAATCAATTAAAACTGGTGATTAAGATATCATCCTCTTCTCAAAAGATAATTAAGTGACAAAACCCACTACCTTTAACTAATATTACCCAGAAATGAGTTAACTAAAGGTCATGTCTTAAACAGTGCTTTTTGAGGTGTTCCATAAGAAAACAGAATATTAAATAAAAGGTGATGCATGCAGTTATATTGTAAAAATATGCACTGACAATTTGAGATTCTAACTCTACTTTCTAATTCCGGTGTGTGCACTTGAATCACACAGTGGGAAGATAAGACATGTCCTTCATGTTTCTCATTCCTGTTTCACACATAAGACACAAACCTCAGAGCAATCCAGCTTTCAAACCAGTGCTAGCACAACACAAAAGCAAATAAAGAAGTCAGGTGTAACAAAAAAAACCTTCTGTGGCAAGAAAACAAATGTTCTTGTTATTTGAAATACTTGCATAATTTTAAAATAGAACAAGGAGTAAATTCTTGCTTTTTAAAAACAAAAAACTGTGGGATTTTTAAGCCTTTAGTAGAAGCTTGGAAGATCAGATATGAAATAGCAAAGCAAGCTGAAAGATGGAAAATGATTCCACTTTCATGATATCTACATTCAGAGAAAAGCCTAAAATAAAATGATATTAGATATATTTCATGCATTTTACTTGGTAGTAATGCATAGTATATTATTTTTACACTGTATTTTTATGTCACGATTACTGTTTAAGAAGTGGAAAAAAGCACAAAGCTTAGCTACAAATACATTTTAGAATAGTTTACTGTTAGGATACATCTGATTTCAAAGGCATTTATTTCAGCTATAAATACATACTTAGATATTGGTATATATAGTATTTATGTTTTAAGAATGTTGCAATCATTTGCACTTGCACGTGTTTTCGTATTAAGGAATAAAACCAATTAACCTTGTAGGGGTACATAGAATAATTTATTCTCTTTGTGTGTCATACTGGTAGTATGTTATATTTAACAATTATCCCAGTACATGAAGTTAAATCTTCAAATTTTGTAAAAACTGGAAGTAAAAACTGTCTTGAAATAATATATCTAGGTATGATACCAGACAACTTATCCCTAATATTCCGTGTATATCTATAGGCTAACATCTCATATATCTCATCGACTTGTTCCATAAGTGACTAAATTAAGCAACCCTTGCTTCCAGTAGATTTCCTCAGATATTCCTCGTTACCCTCATACTAAGAAAACTAGACTTCCCCTTCCCATTGTGCATTCCTCAGCTTCTACTTTAAATTTGCTACAAATTCCATCCCAGCAGATCCTCCCTATATTGTTCCTGTCCTCATGCCTCCAAACTGACAGGAGCTACTGTAAGTGCATTCACTGGTACGTGAATACATAAGCTATCTGGCCAACTGGATGTTGGCTTCTAAAAGCCTTTAGCTCAATAAAAACAGTGGTTTCAGACCTTCTCCTACCTAAAAGCAGTTCCCTACAGAACTGCTGCAATCCGTCTTTCTGTCTTGTGGGGTTGAAATTGGCCATTATTATTTGTGAGGTGTTTTCTTCAGAAAGCAACCTAAACTTGTATACTACAAGGATTACAGATACTACTACTTATTACATTATTATACTTGGCAAATAAATCATAATGTAGAGAGTCATTACATCACAGATGCAAGAAGAAAGAAAGCTTCTATAAAAAATAATGCAATGGGTATAGTTAACAGAAACATGCTTTCATCTAACGATATGGTACCTATTCTTGTTGCAACATCTAAAACCAATGCAACTACCAGATATGACAAAAACATCTCCATGTGTGCTCCCCGCTTTACAGATTAACTTGTGCACAAGAAAGTTTGCTGCTTACTTGCTTGTGTATGTCTTTCAATGGAAAGAAACACAATGCTTTCAAAGCACCCTGTATTTGTTGAATCATCAAAAAAAATCAGGAGAAAGATGAGCACAAACAGCATTTAAATACAGTGAGCTTACTAAGCTGCCAGCTTCACTCCAAAAGTGTGATTTCTAAGATCAAGAATTTCACAGTGTTGGCTTGTTATTTCTTTCCCTGTCAGCAAAAGCATTCTTCACCCTCCTCCAAATCTTGGTTTCCATTTCATAGAATCACAGAATCGTTTTGGTTGGAAAAGACCCTTAAGATCATCGAGTCCAACCCTTAACCTGATACCACCAGGTTCACCACTAAACCATGTCCCTAAGTGCCACACCTACAGATCTTTTAAATACCTCCAGGGTTAGGGACTCCACCACTTCCCTGGGCAGCCTGTGCCAATGTTTGACAATGCTTTCAGTGAAGTTTGTCTTAATATCCAATCTAAACCTCCCCTGGCACAACTTGAGGCCATCACCCCTCATCCTATCACTAGTTACCCGGGAGAAGAGACTGACACCCATGATCCTTAGTGATAAAATATAATAACAATACTAACATATTAAAAATATACTCAGAAAAATGTAAGCACAATTGCAAATGGTTAGCAATCTCATGTTACCATCTATTTTCATTCAAAATCTATAAAACAGAATATGAATCATGCGCTGGTGGGACAAGAACTACATTATACTTGCAAAACAAATCATTAAGTACCTAAATTCAGGATGGAAATGTTCACTAACAAGTAAAAAGAAACAAAACCCCACTGCATAGTACAAGACTCTACATGGAATACGTACATAGTCTGGCTTTGGGATACTTACCTCTGAGGAGGTACTCCCTATGGAATAAATCCAGAGGAGAACTAACTGATCACTGGAAAGAGGGACTGGAGCATGAGGACAAAATGATATTTTTAAGAATTTGGGAGTCACAAGGGGGCAGTAGAAATTGGGAAAAGAGGATGCTTTAAAGAACCAAGCAGGAGAAATAATTGCAAAACTAGTAATCCTGTTCAGAAATGCATTATGAAGTTTTCTTTTTTCCGCAACAAGAAATGCACTGAGTTGCACCGGCCATTTTCAATTCTTTACTATACTGCATTTGCACATCCCATGTTCTGAGGATTTCTACTTCAAGCATTTCAGAAGCATTAGCTGGTTATGAAAACACGTGCAAGAATGATCCATGGTAACATATAAGGACAACAGTAGATCTTGGTTGCAGAACTCTCAAGTTCCAGTCCCGTGCTCCAGCCAAACTGCCTTGCCAGAACAAATGTATTCAATCATTACAAAACGAAGATACCAAGTATTAGACAACACACATGGGGTGTGTGTGTGTGTGTCAGTCTGTGTCTTCCTACGTTTCAAATTTAGTCTTCACAAATTTGAGAATTATTCAGGATTTAGTTGAAGATATGCAAGACAGTGACATTTCTACAAAATACCATGAAATTGAGAGAAAATACAAACTTATTTCACTGTCTTTTTGTTTTATCAGAACATCAGCGAATTTGGCAAGATTTCTTGTTAAACCAACACTTACTGATCAATCTTATGGTTCCATTAACCTTTCCAGGTTCACAGCATTCTTCGTTTACTTGTCCCATTACATTATGTAAACAATACTATTGCAATTGTTAGAATCGCTTCTTTCCTTTATATTTTTATTTCAGCTCTTGATTCTAAACAATCTAAGTAACTTTTCAACAGTAATTAACAATACTTGGGCGAGTTTATCACTACTTCTGTGGTCAGCCATAACACTCACGTAAGACCAGTGTGTTCTAATTTTTTAAATACCTCAGAATAAAGAGACAGTGCTGCTTTTAAAAAGTCATTAAGTCACTTGTAAGATTTTTTAAATTTTGCTGTGTAAAATGGAATACAGAGTTAGAAATAAGGTTTTACCTGTGCCGACAAATGCCACACTAACCAGATTTCCCATAAAGCTACACATATCCAATTGTCACATATAATTTACTGCCTGCTTCTTGTAAGATTTTAACAGAACTAAGTATCTTTGGTGATATAATTCACACATTTCAAAATGTCATTTCTTGATTAAAGCTTAATAAAAAGAAATGGAATCCATTCAGTATAAGACAATAGCTGGATCATAAAGTAAATAAATGTAAAAAGAATACAATTATCACTATAAGGCTGATTATTACTGGGTCTAGAACTTGGTATGCTGCTGTTTCTTTTGGAAAACAAACTCAACCCCCTAAATCCTCATAATCATTTTCACCTTGCCAAGACATTTTTAATCTTTCCAGTGAAGAGAGCAGACTCTTCAAAAAGTAGGTCAATCCTTTTATTTTGAAATTCAGGGAGTAGGTTGGAATTTCAGGTACAGAAGCTGAGCTAAAAGTTGCTTCAAGTAACTATTTAGAATCATCTAATATCCCTTTAACAAGCTTTAAAAATAATTTTCAGACAATAGGCAGGTGGCTGGGAGTATTTTGTGCCATGTATGAAGCCTGACGGAAGCTTCAGGCCAGAAGTTTTAGTGGCAGAAAAAGAAGAGAAACAGATTAAAACTTCAGAAACAAATGGAAGACATTGCCTGCCTGATAAATCTCCATTACAATGTAACACTGTCAGCCCAGCTATAAACATTTAACATAATCTAAACACAGCAATAGGAAGCTTAGTTAAGGCTATATTGATAGGAAGAGTAAAATTCAGTGCTTGTACAACTGTTTGCCATGTGCCAACAGACCCAGAGAAGAGTGAGAAAGCCTTAGTTCTGTTCAGTAATGAAATCATGGTAGCTGAGGGGAAATCACCTTTTCCTTTCAGTGTGAGTGATGCGAGTGATTATTTTTCATACTCCAGTCATTTGTGCTTTACAATTTAGAGACAAGAGTGCTTGTATATGAGGACCTGTTTGATCCAACACATTTAATGTGAGAATGATGTTTTTTTTTAATTGTTGCATCTATCTAGTAGAACATCCTTGGTGATTTTAAAGTCACGAGCATGCAGAGGCAGAGGTAGGAGGGAACCTCAGTATCAAGCTTCCTAGATCATCCCGTCATATGTTCAGCTAAGGCACTTTCATAAGCCTTCTATGCAGAAGATTTCTCTGTTTTCCTAGGCAGCCAGTTTCTTCTCAGTATCCTAGTAATCTGAAAAGTTTTCTGGATAGCTATGTCTAAAAATAAGAGTAGACACTCCAAAGAGCACTACTCATTCTAATCAGTTTCCACCAGATGTATTATGATGAAAAGCAAAGAGCTTTAATTATTGACAACAGTTCATTCTCTTGGGTCAAAGATTCTGCTTCACAAAACTAAAGTTTAGTGCCATCACCATTAAAAAACCCCTTGATCTTGAGCCTAAATACCTCTAAGCTCATAAGCAAATACATCTGTCCAATATAAGAAAGATTTTCAGAAAGGGTAAGTAAACAATGGAGCAATTAAAGGAATCAACTGAAAAGATCTCTGCATCTTATTGTATGTGGTAGTTCTGCAACCCGACACAAAATTTAGAAATGAGCCTCTTCCAACAGGAAGTCTGTCAGAGCTTCTAGAATACTACATAGCTCTCCTTTAATTTTTTCAGAATCATAGAATGGTTTGGATTAGAAGGGACCTTAAAAATCATCCAGCTCCAATCCCCATGCCATGGGCAGGGACACTTTCAACTACACCAGGCCGCTCAAAGGTTGGTTCTGAAGCAACAAAACACTAAATTTAACCCACAACTTTAACCTGATAGTATTTTCAAATCTCTGCAAGATAAAAGTAATTAGAAGTCTGTGTAAGAAATACAAAAACCTTTAAAAATCATATGGAGGGAGTTAAGTCAAATGACTGTATTTGAAAACAATAGTGAGACTTGGAAAGCATGATACCAGAAGAAGAAAAAAACTTTGCAGCATATGAACAAGAAGGAGAACACAACATACATTTGGGTGGCAAATAAAAAGGCATCTGCTGTCCTTTTGTACATCTGTTTGTTCACATCTTGGGAGTTTAATGCATATGCTAAACTTCAAACACTGAATATGATGGTACTATTTGTACGTCAAGAATTAAATAAGAATGTAAGCATTAATAAGACCTAGGCAAAAATGAAGTCAGAAGAAAAACGTTTAAAAGCAATTCAATAACCTGGAAACTACCAACTCCTTAAAGCTAGAGCAAGCAGTGATTTTCAGTGTCTGACATTCTATTAATGTAATCAATGTATAAGACTGGAAAATAAATTATTAGTACACAAATCTTTTAAATAAAATGTGAAGGAGGTATAAAAAGAAAGTGTAAAATAAGTAATTTTTACTATTGGTCAGAAGGTAACACTTAAAATGAAGCTATAAGCACTTTATCTAGCAAGTCCACTATTACCATAGGTACTTTAAATTCTGAAAAACCTGTACAACACAAGTTTTTAAATATACCCATTTAACTTTGTAAGCCAGACTGCTCTGCTCCTGCTGATGTTCTTCAGGTATCTGAATATACACCACACCCTTTACTATGTTATACTACCACAAACAAAATAAACATCATTTTATTTATGAACTATATGCTCAGAAACCTTGGACAAAATAAAAGAGAATATAAATGAGAGCTGTGTTGGATAGAAGGGCAACATAATTCATGAATGCTGTAGGACTACTCTTTTCAAACACACCTTGCATGTTGTATTAATTTAGAATAAAACAATCCCTGCTAAGAAACATACTCACCCTTTAATATATAGTCTGTTAACAAGCTTGGCACTTTCTCGCTATCCTCTTTCATGGCATGCAGGACTAAAGTATGAAAAAAACCAACAATCAGATACTTAGTCATAAAGGCAACACTCTCAAAAGCAATACCATGAAGCTGTTTCAACTACTCATAGGGATATTATTACCAAATTAGTAAGAATAGTCTTAACTGGAATATGAATATGAGAAGATATAATGAGACACATCCTACCTACACCTTCACTTGTGTAATTTCTCACTGAAATCCACAGCAGACGGATAAAAGAGACCCATTTTATGTCGTTAGCAAAATGTCATCAGTCATAACAACCAAAAAGCACCTCTTCCCTATAACACATCTTCTCCAAAAGAAAGTCACCAGATCTAAAACTAAAATATGCTAACAACTGCTGGAGGGTTGGAAATCTTAGGTAAAAAAGTATGCTCCATTACTTTATTTATTTGCTTGATCTTGATCCCAAATCAAGGAATAAAGTCACTTTTCTGGAAAAACACTACTGTGAATGATCTGATGAAAACATTTGTTTGTTTTTTTTTTTTCCCCTGAAATGATGAATGCTAGCAACCATAGCTTAAAAAAAAAAAATCTTAAATATGTGATTGAATTTGGCATTAACTTAGAATAATGCCAAAATGCCATTTTTGTGACTTGGTATTACATCAAAATTATCCATGTTTGTATATTTCTGAAGAAGGAAAAAACATTTGGACTAGCTCAATTTGACACACATAAGCTTGCCTGTTACTCCAGAAACAAAACCAATAGCAATCCTTTATGAAGTGCTGTGGACAAAACTGAAAGAATCAAAAGTACAGAATTACACTGAATACCAGTATTTCATAAGCTCCAAATCCCTCATATGAGACTCTGAACTTGAAATGTAACAAGTGTTTTATTTCCATTTTTATGTTGAAATAAGATATTAGCGCTCATAACTATAAAATAATACACAGCTTTGAAAGAAAAAACAACCAAACAACCCCCAATACCTGCTTTACTGTCTGCCTTAACAGCAGCAGAGCAAGTGAGTCAGAAATCTGCAACTGAGTCACAGGATCAAGTTCCAAACAGCTCACAGAAGGCAATACTGTTAATACTCTTTACAGCGCATTTGTACAAGATGTTAATAAACATCAAATAACACAAATATTTTCAGGAGGCTTTAACCTCTCTCTGCTTAAAATTGAATTTTTAAGAATATTTTCAAGTGAAATTTAAATATAGCAAGAGGATAAAATTTGTCTGCAGGAGTAAATATAAAATGAAATATCCATTTGTCACAGAATATGTATGAATTACCAGCTAAGGGTGCCTACTGCAGAAAATAAAAGGGAATTTCATTCCTGCTTAAACACTTCATTCACTCCAGAATTTGTAAAATATTTATTTCCTCTTTCCAGGAAAAATCAATAAGCCTTTTACCATCCCTCACCCACTTGTGGAATCACAGACCTGTGCTGCTGAAAAGTACCTTAAGACGTAGTTAGATCCAAAGCCCTGCACTGAGATCTGATCACATACATCAACGCACTCTACCATCTGTTTTTAAACTGCTCCTATAAACCTCAAATGAAGGAGATGCCACTGACTCCCAGAGATCCTCTGCTGTATTTATCCACCTTAATAATTAATTTTAAAAAAATACAACCTTTTTTTTAAATGGAAATCAGAAAAATAAAAACCAAACAAACAGAGGACTTGGAACTTATAATTTTAAGGATCTAGCCTAAAAAGGTATGAAGAAAGAAGGATTAAAAGCACTGTCAAAACTCTGGTTTATACTTCCTAATTATTAAAATCTATTAACAAACTAAACAAAAACAGAGAAGCAGGCTGTTTTAAAGGCAATCAAGTGCGATCATTACACAACTACAGCCATTCCAATTTTTGAAAGTCATTACAATAACCTCAATAAAGCACAGGAAGTTTAAACAAACAGGGGTGTATCAGGTACTACAAGACAGTACTGCCAAATTCCATGTAGTGCACTGTTTTCCATACAGCCCACCTGTTGACATAATGTGAGAACTTTTACTTTCTGATACGTGTGTCTAGCCCTCAAGGTTTCAGAGAACTGCTAAGAAACAAACATTCCATGAAGGCTCAGAAAACAAGTGAAAACTGGCCAAAATGCACAGATAAAAATAATGCAACTTCACATATATGCCACAGCGTAAGGACAAAGAGATAACTGTATGGATTCACTGGTTTTGAGCAACCACAGTTGGAAATACAAAGAGGAAAGGATCAATGGGAGAACTTCATATGCTCACTTTTTGTCAATGTTTGCAGATCTTCAACAGATGGGGGTCCATTTTTCTTCTCATAAGGAATGACGGTTGTTAAGTACTGTCAAATTAAAAACAGAGTTACTGTTAGTCCTTTCACGCAATTTATGTTGTTTGCATTTTATTTTGCAAAAAATGTATCAATTGACATTGCGAGCCACAAATAAAAGCTCTTCAAAAGACTGTATTTCACAAGAGATTAAGATTCTTCCTTTCCTATCCCAAAGCTTTTAACATAGAAGTCAACTTCTATTTTTTTTTTTTTTTTTAATTATGCAACCACTTTAGAAGTCATGCAGCTAAACACTAAAAAAAAAATATTTAAAAAGTTTGAGCTGTTTACAGTAAAAAGTTTCTCCATTAGGCTTCTTCCTCAGACCGTATGGACACCAATAATAAAATCTTTCCACTCCTCCCTCTGGAAGTGAACCAGAAGAAGTCCTTCACTTATTTAAAGTATTCTTATGATCAAATAAAAGCTGGAAGAACAACTTTCCCACCACCTCTCCTCAAACAACACTATAAATGCAGATGAACAATTTTCAAACTTGCTCTTAAAAGAAAAAAAAAAAAGAAAAGTATGAATATCATGCGAGTGTTACCAGTTATATCCAAAATGAGAAAGTAATTCTTTCTTTGCAGGAAGTACATTAAAAAAAAAAAGAAAAAAATTTCCAGATAAATATTGATGTTGCCTTCAAATAATTTGGGAAACTGGTAACAGCTTTTTAAAGGATCCCAGAGCACAACTGAAACAGGCTGTGGGGGGTGCCTTAAGTAATGGGTTCAGGTTTGTAGAAGTGTGCTAACAAGTATTTAGGAAAATAAAAAAAACCCAACCCATTAAAAAACATCTGCAAACTTGGCATATGCTGTGTTTGAACAACCTCAAAACAGCTGTAGCATTTTCTCAGTGACTGGTTAACTCTTACTCTGAATGTGAAACTTTCCAAGGATTTTGACTTATCAAAGAGCACTGCCCAGTCCCAGCTCCGAAGGTGATCTAAAGTCCTCTGGCACAAAGAGAATTAGGCTGCCCTACAGTTAGCTGAAAATGAAAACAGACAACTTTTGCCTTCTGATGCTATACATCTCCAAACAGAACAAAGCAAGCCTAATTAAACACGAGAACCCACCATTTGGATTTTGATTTAAATTCTCAGTTTTAATAGCTGAGTGTGCTAACAGATTGTTTCAAATCAACTCCACTTAGTCTTTTCCATTTACTCTTCACTGAAATCTTTCATTCTTGTCAGCTTTAAAAAAAAGCAAAAATTTTCTTAAATGTTTCAGGCTTTTCATACCTGCAGTGCAAGCAAGTTTTATTTTCAAATTCTTGAAGCAACCTTGTTGCTCTTTTATTAAATGCATTGAGACCTATCGTAAGGATGTACTGACACCTCACCAAAACCTTATGCAAACATAGGGCGCTTTTCTCCCTCTTTTCCTTTTGCCTTTTCTCACATTCACTGAGCAGAGCAAAGCACACAATGCTTCTTAGGAAATGGTCAATTTTCAATTTCTTTTCCAGCAAATTTAACCAACAGGTATCATTACAGAAATGCACTCTTACCAAAATTACCAGAATCAATAGCTAGATACAAGGCTGTTAAATCTGCAAATGTCAGAGATGAAAGTAGATCTACTAACTCAGAAATCGGATCTTAGGCTGTCATTTCCAGACTTCAGAACTACGTTGCATTCTACCCTTTATCTAGACAACAAACTACTAGGACATGTTTCACTGAACCAAATACCAATATTTGCTGTTTTCCTTTTCCTGTAAACCTCACCTTCCAATTTTCCTTTATAATACCAATAGTTAAAAAAAAATTTCTTTTTTAGTTTCCACAAATCATGTTGTTTTTCCCAACAAAAATTTGCTGCTGTAACAGTGCGTCTCTAATAATAGCACTATTAAAACATTCCCTGAATTGCTGCGTGAAGCATAACATATTATGAAAAGGAAAGAAAATGACTAAAGTGTAGCTTAATGATATGCCTAAGTGTTAAGCCTAATGCAACCTCTAAATTTTTGAAACAGATCTGATAATCTAATAAGCAGGAATTACCACTGCAATTTGTAATAATTCATAAAAAGTGTTTGACACGCTTAAAAAGCAAAACCAAGATGACTATTTTGAAATTTCTTCTGGAAATATGACCACAGAAGGAGCTACCAACATTTCAACAGCTTTTATTGCAGTTGGTGGTGGTTTTTCCAACTGTGTTATCAGATGGGAACAGGTAGTTCTCAATGGAAGTTTCTGTTTAAATGCTGAAAAATTCTAAGTAATTTTCACTTGTGTCTCACACATAAAAAGTAAACAAATTTTAAAAAGGAAAGCACCTACTGTAAGAGAAGAGTAAAGGTGGTAAATACCATTAAAATTAAAGACTGAAAAGAGTTCTGAAGTAACTGTACAAATTTGTTATAAACTTTATGCTGTGACTTTATGTGTATGAACTTCTAGCTTCTCAGGTACACAAAAAATTGTCTGTCCTTGCATTTTTTTTTGGAGCACAACTCCAGACTGGTAACTAGGTCTTCCCTGCTAGCAGAAAACACCTGAACCCGAGTTTATACTAACAACACACCCTGAAAAACACTCGAGTGTTCTGAGAGCAGCACTGAACAACTGAGCATCCGATACCACTTTTACTTTGCAACTTGCTGCAGTAAGATGACATCAGTATTTTGAAAGCAGGGCCAGGGTTCGGTGACAACAAACAAACAAACTCCAAACAAAAAACAAATGCCACAGAAAAATGGATTTCCAGGAATAAATCAGAAGAGTGCTGGTATCTTTCCTACTTTTCTCCCCTATATTTCATTTTAAGATCTTGTTATTTGTACAAGTGGCTTTAGGATACTGGAAGGGCAAAAAAACCCCTAAACATAACCCTGCTAATAAGGGTATAGTATAAGATAAATTAGGCAAAATCTATGATCAACATAAAAGAGTAACATTAGTAAACCAACTCAAAAAAACAACTGGAAAAGTTATCTAATCAGCATTACTGTTAATACATGAATATGTTACATATGTCTAGAAAGTTAGGAGGCAGTCAAAAAAAAAAAAGGTGTATTCAAACAGAGACATGCATATAAAAAGTATTTTAATCAAAAGTAAGAGGCGTTGACATAGCTAAATATGTTAACTTTATGAAAATACATGATATTTAAAATAGCTAAAGATACAAGTGAACAGCTATAATTTATTATTAAATGGTAAAGACAGCAAAGAAATAAAAACACCACTCAATACTTTATCAGTATTGAGATCATGTAGAGTGATAAAAACTGTCAGGTAAGCTCTATGCATGTGGTCAAGATCCCCAGAGCTGGGGACAAATAGCTGGATCTAACTATTCATGAACTCTTATTCATATACCTTGCTTGATAAAGAGGGTAAATCCATCATGATTTCTAACCTCATGATTCAAGAATGACTTCAGAAGACTTGTTTTACCTCCTGAACTCCTCTGCAGGATATGCTAGTCATCTTCCAGACTAAAGCCTTATCAGTCATGACTTCTAAACTACCAGGCAGTTTATTGTCTCAATAGACTTCTCATCAGTGGGAAAAACAATAAAATAAAGTCTAATGCACTCCTCTGCCACAACTGCATGAACTATAACAGGTGGGTATACGTTAAATAATGTGAAATACCAATATTTTGTAATGTGTGCCAACAGCTTAGCCAATAGCATAAGCATTAACACTTAAACAAAATACAGAATGCATTTAATAAAATACATACTACAGTTCTGAAAGTAAAAATTAAGTATTACTTTGAAATAAAGTGTAAGAATCTTGCTACTTAGGTATATGTAACATCTACAGTGATACCCACTGAAGCTGGTATCTCTGTGCTGTATATTTATTTCAACATTTAACTAGTCAAGGAAAAGTCACAAACTTGCCTATAACTTACATATTTTGTATCAGTAATGTGCACTGCACACATTTGGCTGCCTTTAATATCATGCAGTTTTAAAAGGCAAAAAGACATACAATAGAGTCCATGCATTTCCAGATGCTACTCTGGTTTTAGATATATTGGCTCTGAACATTTGGAGAAACAAGAAAATAAAACCTTTTTTTTCTGTTAGAGATACTACCCACATCCTTAATGCTGAAAGCTGAAATGTTGTGTCTAACCTGATACATATTCTTCGACTGGATTTTACATTTTTACAGACATGCAATGTATTTGAAGCATGCATTATGCCCAAACAGACTTTTAGCCTGGGGTAAGAAGTAAGTGTTACTGTTTCAGTGCAGCAGGATATCAAGTGCTGACTGTCTCAAGCTACTGAGGAGAGAAAGAGACTGTAGGCTGACCAGAGACCTGAGACAGGGAAAGAATAGAGATTCCAACATTTTTGTCCCATTTTTTCCTGTCTCAGCATTTATCTTCAGTTACTGTCAATTTTCAACATCTCAGCTCCTACCGAAAGTGGAGGCAAAGAATGAGGAAAAGAGAGAAGATAGCCCAGCACCTGTTTCTCTCCACCCGAGTTTCCAAACGTGTGGCGGAAGCCATTCTGTATGACATTTGAGATCCCTTCCATGCTGAAGCGCTAAAAGTAGTGAAAACATAGCAGAAAGAAAAAAGGGACAGGGAAAAGTTCAGAAGACTATTATTCATGAAGATTATTTATCAAGGCTATAAAAGATGAATGACAAAGACAAGCTCTAAGATGTATTTCAGCACATTTCTATTTTTTCGTTCAGCCACTAAATCCTTATAAATAAAAAGCAAACATAAATAATGGCAGTTAAGCAATATATCTACATCAAAATTTAATCAAACAAAGCCTTCACACGGAAGACCCAATAATCAAGACTTGCCTTTTAAGGCTGTTTCACTTTCAAATGTACAAGGTATTTTGGAAAGTTTAGTTAACGGTACATTCTCCTTTAAAATTAATGGTTGAACAATATACTTTTAGAGACACTGCTGATATCAGTTTTTCAGATTTGAAGCACCTACTAGAAATACTGTTCTGAGGCATTTTCAGCTCTACCTCTTTAAAAGCTGTTATGCTTCCACACTTCCTTTTCCACAACTGAAGCCACAATTACCTGCCAACTGTATTCCCCCTTTTTTTAGTGTAATATGATAAAATACACATAATTAATTAATATAGAACCTATATTAAGCTCCATTATATGGAATCATGGAATTCAAGTAAAGAAAAAACAGTATATAAACCAATCACTTTTTTTTTTTTTTCTGTGAACTTTGCAATCCTTTTTGCTTGCTGGAAAATTTAAAAAAAAAAAAAAAATCAAAATAATTTTGATGTTTAGCATGAGTTATAAAAATCAGCAAGTGACAAGAACATAAAAAGAAACTGTCAAGCTGCTAACATAGGGCAGTATGATGCGCACGCCTCAGCACACTTACCTGAATGTATTTATTTAAGGTAGGGGAAAATAAAATGTGCTGGAATACAGTATTCATTTGCTTTCTAAAGCACAATGAGGTCAGTAAATAGACACAGATGTTGCCAAAGCCATCTTAACCTTTTTATATTATCCTACTTGAAGAAAATATTATCTTCAAGCCCTGACTATTTTTAGTTACTTCCTAGTTTGCTCTTGTGAGAAAGGTAAAAGTTTTAGAAGTCTATGGAAGTGATTCACCCAAAGCCTGTATCAAGTACAAAGAATTAAACCCTCTATTTATTAAAATTCAATTACAGTACCTACAGAAGAATTTTCTTAGATTATGAGCACTTAACCCTACTTCCAAGCTTTGTATTTAAATGAGACTTCATTATAGTTTTAGATAATAAAAGCTAATAAAATTATTAATTTATACATTATTTATTAACAGAAACTCACTCTTCAAAGTTAGTTAAATATACTATGTCTGTATGCACATTCTCAGCATGCACTTGGAAGGCGGCGGGGGGAAAGAACATTGAGGGAAGGAAGCCTACACCTCCTTCTGGGAGAAGGCTTTCAAATCTGTACTTGGTAATGGTGAAAGCTATTTTCAAAGGAACCACACATATGCAGCCTACAGTCTTATTTGGGAGTTTTTTCAATCGCTCTCAGAAAGCAATCTGTCACATCTATATCTTGAAGCAATCAAATACGAAAATGTCTTATATTGGGACCATGTACAGTTGTACTTGGAAGAACCACTCAAGTTTAAACTTGAACCTAATTAGAATAGCTTATGAATCACTTGACTCAAGTTTCAAAACCAAGTAATTATTTTTCTTTCTAGTTAGCATACCACTTTTTGTTTTTCCATGACTGAGAACCAAAAAGGAGGACATTTGAACTTTTCACTGTGCTCTTACAAAGGGATGACAATTCTGTATTGTTTTCCAGACATACACTTTCTTAAGAGTTCCATTAAAACTTAGCTATGTACACAAAAGATGAGATTTCATTAGGCAGACAAGATCAGAACTCCATTTGGGTTATATCACAGGTATCTTATTCTTCTAAGTTTAAAAACAGATTCTGAAGAATTAATGTTTCCTTGCAAATGTTTATGCCTTGTGTTTGAAAAGCAAACCCAAAACCTTCTGATGTCAAACTGAAGTATTCTTTCTGGGACTTAGCCAAGATCTACAATGCATTAATCACATTTTCTGCATCTTATAAGAGACGCTTAGAAATTCCAATATTAATATCCCATTTAAGTAATTTAAAATTACACTAGACAGATAAGAAAGAAAAAAAAAATGCATTGACAAGATAATAATCTAATTTCTTTCATTCTCTACCTCCTATTATTCAAACTCTGTTTGCAAGAGATTTTTCTTTTTGTTGCTTTATTCTGTAAAGAACAAACCAAATTATCTCCTTCCTGAACACCTGCACTACACTTTGGCCTCATCCCTGTCTCTTGTTGGATGCAGTAACTTTTTACTACCTAAAAACCAACATGATAAATAAATATCTGTAGAACTATACCAACAGTAATACTGAATATACTGTAAGACTAACAGTGATGCACATACTAAAGTTCACACAGTGAATCAAACAGATAAATGAGCTTGCCTACTCACAATAGAACACACAGTAGTATGTCCAAAGACAGTATTTTTTGCAAGAAAGGTACGCTGATTCCAGGCTAATTTGCAAACAATAAACTATCTTTTTGGAGTACAAGAAGAGTAAATGTTATATGAAAAAAAATAATCTTAATAGGAAGTGCCTAAGCCTTGTCTGCAAATGAATGCACGGAAACAGGTGTACCAGGTATCTTGATAAAACCTAAGACTATTACTTCTCATAGGGAAAAAACAAGGAATATTTTGAATCTATAAATAGTTACAAAAATTTTCTTACTGTTCCAGGCATATGACCTCTTTCTTGTTTGCCATTCTGAGGACTACCATTTTTCAGCTTCTTTTTCTTCTTTGCTGTTTCTTTGTGTTCTCTCTGTTTGTTTTGTACTTCGATGAGGACAGAAATGAAGCTGTTTTTCACTTCCTTCTCAAACTCCAACTCATCTCGTAGAGCCAACTGCTGTACCAGTTCCTCAGAATAATCCTTGATAGCAGTCTCAATTTCTTCTAGCAGTTCATTTAACTCAGCAACAGACAATCTTTTTACTCCTGTAAATAGTTCATGTAAAAAGCAATCTGTCAAGATTTTAAGCATGAGAACATTTGTAGGAACTACAACAAAAAATTACTCTAATATTTTCCAGAACAAAAAATTCAATTCTAAAACTACATAGAACAAAACTATATTCCTAAAGGAATAGATACATCACAGAGGCAACTAGACTATCAACATGAAGACTGTTAAACTTTCTTCTTATTTCTGAGAAATCTGAGATAATCTGTAAATATGAAGAGCACGCTGTAGTTCAGGAAGTTGAAGTAAATGCTAAACTTTTAGTACTGACACCTCTGTTAACTGTTACTTTCCATTTATGCTCACTGTTCCAAATAAAAGGTCTCCATATTTTCTGATAGAATCAACACTTTGGTATTTCTGTAATCCTTGGATTTTTCACCTACAGTAATACAGAAATTACACTCTATGATCAAGGGAATCTTCTTAGGAATATTGCTAAGGAATGCATGCATATTAATAAAAGCTTGCACCAAACTTTTATAATAAAGATTTTTAGAAGCATGTAGTAGAAAAAACCCAACAAAATCCTCCCAATTTTCTTTGTCTGGGGACTGTAATCAAAAGCATGGCCTTCTATTGCCCGAAACAAGGACCTAAATCAAAACTAGACAACAGGCTCATTTCAAGTGAAAATAAAAATTAACAGTTTTGAGAAAGAGTGAGACTGAATTGGTCAATGCTAAACCGGAAGCCTGTAAAATGTCAGTTTGGAAACAAAAAACCTCTCCAGGTTTGTATTTTAAAGGTATTATTGGGTTATGTGTCATGGACAGTGAAATTACAAACATGAAGAATGTTCTGAGGTTTGTTCAGGTTAAAAGTGAGCATGTTCTTTGAGGACTGCTTTCTATTCCCAATTAAATCTGACACATGTAGGAAGCTAGTAAGCCCCAGCAACTGCTACGTCAAAGAATATAATTTTCATTGGCATTTGTGAAACGGATAGTCCTCATTACTGAGAAGTACAGGCTGTTTAAGGACACTGCATAGATGACTGTAATTACTTGGTTATATTGACTTAGTCAAGTAAATGTTACATCTGAAAAAAATCTTAAATAGGAAAGTGCCTATAGACAAAGTGTTGAAAACTACAGACAAGACCATAAACTACAAAAAGTACAGCTTTTAGAAGTATCAAAGATAATAGGTGAAATGTTATTTTCTCTTTTAAATTACAGCAGGGAAAACTGATTGGAGAAAGCTCCTTGTCACTTACTAAAAAAAGGCAAAAAACCTGTTAAGGCAATTCTCTGGCAAGGAGCCATAGTTTTTCAGAGAATCTTAGGCCTTTAACTCTGTTAAAACACTGCAAGAGTATCATAGGCTTAAGGATCTAAGTTTCAAGGAGTTTGAACTATCCATCACTTATATTGTTGCTTAAACTATTCTAAGCATGCAGCATGCAGGTTATGGTCTCTACTTGCAACACAGCACCTTGGCCTTGCACATATCACAGTGATAAGTTTTTGCAAAGTCAACTCTGGTTGTCAGCAACAGCAACTCAAACATTAGCAGAGGGAAGAAAGGTAAATTCAGTGACAAGATTATCTGGTGCTCTGTGGGTGCAAGTTGCAGAATAGGCCTTACAGTCTATGAAACTGAGTATACTCTGCGGTAAAAATTAATGAGTAGGTTTCATATGCATTCAATACCAATGACAGTCTAAAAAGCATAGGTTGCACCATTGTTTTGCTTTTGGGAAAGAAGACTTAGAGAGAGAGCATTAGTGAGTCCCAGCACTTAAGAACCAGCTTCACAGACTAAGAAACAATTGTTCCAAAAACACAGGTGAAGATTACTCAACTGCAGTCCTGACTTGTTTATGGTATATCAGCTGTTGTAATCAAAGCCTACAAAAGGGCTATATGGGAACTACTCAGCCGATGCAGTAAGATGCAAAAGACTACTTGGATTAAATCTTAGATATGTAGGCTAAGGACTCACCTGTGTAACCAGAGCTCTAACTTTTTAGTTTTGGACTGTCTTAATACAAGTCTTTTTCTATCCAAGAAAAAAAGTAAATACAAACTTCGACTTCCTGCTCTCAATCCCAAACATGAACACCTCTGAGTTGTCTTATAAAAGCCAGATAGTTTCTAGGAAAACCCTGCAACAATTTCAGAGATGCAGACTAATTCTGATGCAGTTTCACACAGGAAAAAGGTAGCAAGAGCTTTTCATAAAAAAAAGTGACCTGCAAGACATGAAAGCAGATTCTGAGAAACTAGTGAAACTAAGTTAAATTATCTGCCAAAGTAACTCAAGGCATCGTTTGGTGAAGGCTGACCTTTAAACCATAAAGATGCAACAGAACTCCTGAGGCAAAGCAAAATAAATACGATATGAAATACCAAGCAAGACTGATTAGCTCCAAACCTAAGGACATATGGTACTGTCAGAAAAGCAGGAAGCCTTGCTGAGCAGGATACACTTTGCTTTCATATTCCTGAAATTTATGTGTTGAGACAGCTAAGAGTTCAACCATGAAAATGGAATCTCCTCCATAAATCTGAAGTGTGGCAGAAACTGTAAGTCATGTCACAAAAGGTCAGCCAGTTTTCTGCATCTTCTACAGAATTTATATTGCTGACCCAGACTACAGACAAAGCACCAAACTTTGGAAGAGGGACCAAAGTAGAAGGATCACCTAGCAAATATTTTTTGTGTTCCTATCACCTTCTAGAACTGATTTTGACAAATATGCAGATGAAGCAAATTTCCATCATGAAACCGATTAATCACAGGTTTCTTTTACATACAGTTCAACCTACTACAATTAAACTATACATGTAATTTCTCCTTTGTATAGGGAAGAACAGATGATTTCGTTTGAGAAGAAGATATAAAGGTTTTTCTTAACTTTTAAGCTTTTTGAAGAGGAATGGAAGGAGAGAAAAATATGCAAGGTCCTTATAGGAAAAAAAAAAAGGGAACGGTTGCCTTGTTTTTGTGCAACTGTATATCAAGATGTGTTGTAGTGACTGAAACAGTACCAAAGAAACACGATTTTCAAGTTTTCAGTAGTTTTAGCTAATCTTCTTAAACACAGTGTACTGGTCTCAAGAAAGTGTCTCACTTTACAATGAAGAAATTAATAAAGTTTGATAAAAACGATTGACTTACCACTTTACCTATGAAGGGACCTCATCCCAGTGAATCAAGCTTCAGCACATTTGCTTTAATTTGAAATTCTATGAAGTTTTATTTTTATTCTAACTTACGAAAGCTGACAAATAAGTTTTTGATTTGTGTTCTAAATCCACTTTATTCTCTCAGGACATTTTGAGAATATTTTTGAATGCAGATATTTCATAAGACGGACTGGTATAAGTCAAACACATGGCAAGCTTACTGTTTAAACTGTTTTCAATAAGCATAAGAGAAAAATATTAAATAAATATCACTTACTCTCTTCATAGCTGTTGTTTGTACTGGATCTCTTGAGTGTCTGAATTTCCTGGGAAAGTATGGAGAGCCGATCTGATTGGGTGGGCGTTTCGTCATCTTCTGGATCAGGTGATTCCTGCATCATTTCCTCTATTTCTTCAATCACCTTAAATAAAGGAAAACCCTTATGAAATCCCTCCTGCATGAAGAGAAACAGACTGTAATTTGAAGCAATGTTGTTAAGAGGTGAAGGGGTTTTTTTACTTTCAATTAGCAAAGAAGCTGCTGGATGAAATTAATACCAGGACTGGACTGAGGAGAATCAACAAAATCATGCTGACATTTCCTCATCCACGCTCTCTGACAATCAGTCTCCCTTTTGAGGTGAACTGGTGATCTCACAACAAGCAGTGTGTTGAAACTACAATTATTTCTCTGTGCAGGTATACATGGTTCTGCTTAAGAGAACTGAACTGAGTGAGTGAGCAGGAAAGCAGGAATATCTTTCCTGAGTATCTGGTTGAAGGAAAACAAAATAACAGTGAAAATCAATTACCTCCTCACCCTCAACCTCCATTTCACTATGCTTCTCTAAGCAAAAAAAAAAAAAAAAAAAAGCTTTGAATAACATGAAAATCTATTGTGCTTATGAGAAGTTTTATGAACTGATCCATCACAACCTGAAGCTGATTTACATTCCTGCGTGTATAATCCAAGCCAGACAAAGTAGGAGAAGAGAAATCCCGTGCATAAAGAGCTTACTTTTCAGTATAGAAATGACCATATTTCTAAAGGCTAAATTATTAACTGAACAGTTGAATAAATAACACATCAACTTTTGCAGGTTTAAAGGCTGTAGACGTTGCTGAAATCCATCTCACAGTTAAAAAAGAGCTGAGGCAGTTCAAGTAATCCTGTCTCTTGTACTCTTAATAACCACGTTCATCAGAGTTCACAGGTAACCATTTACACAACATGAAAAGACATTCTTGCGTTTACTTACCAAAGCAGGATGTTAATGTACAGTCATTAGCCTTACTCAAAAGAACAATTTTCAAGATAACTTAAAGTAAATCAAAGGATTTGGATCAGAAGCCTTTAGACACTAAGTAACTTGAAAGCTTAGCAGAACTGTTGATCTGCTTTCATACTAGGCAAAAACTTGAAGAATTCTCGCTAACCACAAAGCCATATGAAGATACAAATGGCCATGCAGTCATCCTGGAAAACTACAAACTCTACCGTACTACCAACATTCTGAAAATATTTTTGCTTCTTAACACATATATTTGATTTATTAGCATTTCTGAATAACTCATGGTAAGGAATGTATAAAGATTACAAAGACCCTGGACTATCAACCTCACCTGAATCACTGAAACACTTTTCAAATCTGTATGACATAGTAATATGTCACATATTATTACAACCCGAAATAAAGAACAATTAAGAAGCCTAGCTATGGTGAAAAGCAAGGAAGAAGAATAAAAAATAATTACAGACTAAAAGAAAATACTACACTAACAACACTGTCTTTGCTGAACACTTTACCTGCTCTGCTGTGAAGAGTGGCTCATCATTGATGCAGGAAACAATGATAGAATGCATATCCAACTGCTCTCTCAGCTCTTCGTCATCTGACAGGTCAAGGTTCAAGTTATCATTTACCTAGAAAGCAAGAAAATGTGTATTTATATATATAAAATACATGTACATATATAAAAAATAGAAGAGGAACTAATATTGAATTTTAAGAATGAAACAGATTCCTTGCCCACAATAATAGAGTAAATGATTCCTGCTGTCAAATATCTGGAAACTGAAGTACCTGAACAACTGAAATCAAAACTACAATTGGAGAAAGTTAAAATAGCTGTCAGTCTTTAAATATGCTCAAGCATACCAAAGACCACATACACAATGACATGCAGGTATCTGCACAGAAGGCAGTCAATACAGTGCAGACGTTTGAATCTTAAATGGAGATAGACATTTGTCAGTGTGGGGTTAAAACCTATCTATAATCTCTAACATTACACAAGCCTGTTATTGTACATGATTTTATAGTTCTACATTTTCACATAATAAAAGATATGAAAAAAGTTGTTTTAAAAAACAGAACATGGTTATCACCCCAAATTATTTTAAGAATTTATTCTTGAATATCTCAGGGTCTTTTCAAAAAGAAACAGAAGTAATGCTGTTTCCACGTATATACCATCAAATTACACTTACCCTTCAAAACTGAAGATGTACATATAGTAGAAGAAAAGACTTGAGTCCCCTCCTTAATCAGACAGGTATATTTTACTCTCACGCAGTGATATATTCTAGTTTATTTACAACGTTGTTAGCTTTTCCTGCATTTTATCTATTACTAGATTCCAATCAAACCAACCTAGAAACTTCCCAGCCCCCAAAAGTTGCAACCTCCAACCTTTGACATTTTGAGCTCAATCACTTTAACTGATCTTTGGGCTAATTTACAAGCATTATGACTAGCTGTATAAAGTCCTTGATGTCACCATATCAGTTTTCATTTTTTCTTGTAATTCCTCCAATTTTTCCAGTTTCTTCAGAAACTTTATTAGTTTTCAGGTTTGTTTTGAAGATGCTACTGATATCACCAGATAACTAGTCTATCGGGAAAAACATAAAACTTGTAGTTTTTCAGTCATAAGAATGAAGTCAAATGTCCGCTTTTTTCCAGAATCTGAATGCCAATAACCATTCAGTGACAGGGCTCCACTAAGAATATCTGCTCACCTACTGCACAGACACATCCCAGTTTTGAAATTCTTTAACATCTGCAGTCCTCAAATGTTTTTCCATGTATATAGGATTATGACAACAACTACTGGGTAGTATGCAAGGATAACATTTTATCCAAGAGGGCAGCATCCCCTCCTGACATCTCCAGAAGCAATATTTTGTGAGACTATCAGGATATATTCTGATAATTTAGGCTAATAAATCATCTAAACTAGCCCAAGCTACAGCTGATGCCAAAAGGATACCAGGCCTTCCACTGAGCCACACATTATAGAATCATAGAATTGTTTTGGTTGGAAAAGACCTTTAAGATCATCAAGTCCAACCATTAACCTAACCATGCCAAGTCACCACTAAACCATGTGTAGATGTGGTGCTGAGGGACATCTTTTAAATCCCTCCAGGGATGGGGACTCCACCACTGCCCTGGGCAGCCTGTTCCCATGCTTGACAACCCTTTGGGTGAAGATGTTTTTCCTAATATCCAATGAGTGGTTCTGTCCTCACTCTCCTACCAGGGAATGACCTGTTTTAAAGTAATCTAACAAAAAAACCAACTGCATAATCCTGTTCCTTGTACCACTGTACAACACTTCCACCCAACTACTTCTTTCACTATCAGTCATATAAAAGTGTTCACATATCTGTGACGTGAAGCTACAAAGATTAGATGAATCAGTCTCATTCACCTTACATTTCTGTCTTCTAAAACAGGAAGAGAAGTACTTTAAGCACAAGTCCAACAGCATATTACTAGTTTCAAACGCATCAAGGAAGCGTTGCTGAGCTGTTCGCATTCATTGTAAGAAAGTTAAAACAAGCTACTAGCTGGTCCATATGTGCTGTCAAATATCCAGAAATACTGCTGAAACACAGAGAAGTAGAAATAAAGTATGTCAAACGCTCCCAGACAGATGGGCTTTACACATCAAAAGGCATGCCAGGTGGAGTGAAAGCTGAAAAAACTTGAGATATGTTTATTCCATAAACTGATTTTTCCTTTATTGGCAGTATATCTAAGATTCTTTCTAATCCAGCAACAAGATTTCACATTTTTTTGATGTAGTTCCTTCATAACTTCCTGCAAGGAACTTTAAAAAAAAAAGAAAAAAAAAAAGAAAAAAACCCAGCATTTTTTTATATTGTACCTAGTTCCTTATCAAGAAACCCAGCAGTCTTCTAGTCCATTTTTCAGTCACACAACAAGGTCACAGCATGGGGGAGTGTAAGTCTTTTTGCTTTAAATGTAAGGATTTAATTACTCTAAAACCACTTAGAAAATCTGAAAAAACACTCCAGTAAAAGTTAGAATAAACACAAGTCAAATTCAAGGGATAATCATTAGACTCAAATCAAGAAAGTGAGTTCCAAATTGCCATCTTCCCCTGCTGAACCCCAAAGTATCCTCTTCAGCAGAACAGTCTTTGTCCCTGTCACAGTAAGAAGTAGCTGTGAATTATATAATGGATGGCAGAAGTCAAAGCATTAACCTATTCTCAGGTTACACACAGAGATATTTTTATAGCATAACTTCACTATGATTAAAAGATAAGCCACTAGTTTCCTCAGAAGACCTGAGAGATGGGAATTCTTAGCTTTTCTTCCTGAAGCATTTTAATCCACTTTTAAGAAGATCAGAGGACAACCCTTCCTATAAACCTCTCTGAAGCTCTTCATTCCTTGCTCCCTCCCCAGACAACTATTCTACTTGTTAAATAAGAAAAACAAAACAAAACAAACTCTTGCACTTCCATGTCTCCTGGGTCACCTTTCCTGTAAAAGATGCCACTTTAGTCTCCACCTGACTGCAGAACAAGATGAATGTAAAGAAGGTCCACACTGGATTTACTTTATCAGAGAACTCCTGCTTCTTTTTCTCCCTTACCCAGAATAGTGGTCAACATGAAACAAACAGTAGAAAGATTTTATGTGAAACCCTGCTTCATTTTACAATTTCTTCTGTCATGCTCTGGTTCTAATAAACATCCATCTAAAACTAACCCTGAATTATTCCAACCCAAGGAGATGCAAGCATACATCAATGGTTGTTTGACTTTTTTTTATTTTTAAAAACCTGTTATGTATAATACCAAGCACTAAAAAGATTTTAAGCCATTTAATAAGAATACTCTTTTACACAAATGCAAATTGTTTTATTTCCCTGCTGAGTATAAAAGATCCAAATAGGGTATGTCTGCTGATCAGTACTTACCCCTTTTTCTGAAAGATTCAGTGTTGGCAAGTGCAAAGCTCTGGTGTGGGAAGATTTCCAGTCAACAGGCATTACGTTACCATAATTATCAGTCAAAGCATTCCAAATCCTGGAGAGAGGAATAAAGGAACAAAAATGCAGGCCTTAAAACAAGCAGCAACTGATCAGCAGTAAACATATCTGTAATGATAATATATTTCTATCAACAATTATTTTTTCCTCCCTAAATATTTATCTACAAGTTACCGGCAATATTTTTATAATTTTTTGTAGCTAAGAAGAAACACTTTTGATAATTTATTTCTCTATTTAAACCAACAATGTACATACAGTGGTGAAATAAAACAATGCAATGAAAAAACAGCTTTGTTACTAATTACATAACCATACTCAAAATCTTTTTGAGGGGTGGATGAGTCCTTCCTTTAATGAAATTTGAACTCAGCTATAAATTAATTTCCTAGTGGTGTTCCTGTCTCTCTGCCTCTCCACGATGAAATTGGGAACTAGCAAAGGCCGAGTAGCAAATTCTGAGCCAAATCTTTTTTTCTTTCTTCCATTTATCACAGAATAATGAGCATGTACAAGTTATACCGAAACCCCGCAAGAACTGCAGTTTATCCAGAAGTACTCTTGCTGAGCTTGGCCCACCACTCTTGTCAACAGTTGAGCTTAACTGTGTCTACAGCGTGCAACCTCCTCTGGCTGCTACGTGTGCAGCCCTATTCTGGTATACTAGTTCAGATTCTGAAACAGAGCAGTCCTGTTCGCAGGCTGCAGCCTCAGGCCAGCCAGCAAGCCCTGCCTGTAAGCGGCAGGCTGTGGGTGCATGCCTGGGGTGGCTGCCTAGCTGTGGGTGCATGCCTGGGGTGGCTGCCTAGCTGTGGGTGCATGCCTGGGGTGGCTGCCTAGCTGTGGGTGCATGCCTGGGGTGGTTGCCTAGCTGTGGGTGCATGCCTGGGGTGGCTGCCTAGCTGTGGGTGCATGCCTGGGGTGGCTGCCTAGCTCGGCGCAGAGGAGGCCAGGGGAATGGCTGAGCCAGACACAGAAGGGCAGAGAGAGCCTCAGCGCTGCACAACATGTCTCTGATTCACCGTTCTCTGAATTTACCTCACTGAGTCTACCACAGATATCTAGTCTTTTGCTAGCAGGTTTTTTTTTTTTCCCCTTCTCTTAGGATAAGCAAAACAATTCAGTTACCTCAAAGTAAAACTGCAGTATTTTTAATGAAGATAAGCTGACTGGCATTTACAGTAAAATAACAAGCATAAACACATGTAAAACAATGTTAAAACGAGGAAGGCAGCACAGATCAGAAAGGCGCTATTGCTCAGGGGAAAAAACAATTATCACAGTTGCAACCGAGACGCTGTTCTCCATCTGCTTCCCCTGCTTCCCACGGTTAATTCCCAACACCAAGCAGTGCACGTTTGGCAAGAAGCGAACATGCAGGACCCTCAGCCACTTCGCCTTTGGGAACTGCCACCTCTTCTCAGCGCGGAGGCAGAGGCCCCGGGAAGCACACGCACCTCCCCGGGGTGTGCTGGAGGACGAACACCTGAAGAAGGGCCGATGTCGAAGCGGGGCCGCCCCTGCGCCGGCCCGCGGGCTCCCAGTTGCAGTCCGGCGGGCGGGGAGCGGCTCCCGCTCCGGCAGCCCACACGTCCCGCCAGGACTCACCGAGAAGGCGGCCCCCCCGGGGCAGCGCTTTCCTAGGACGGGGCTGGCGAGCCACGGCGCCCGTGCTGCGCCCCCCGGCTCTGCGCCCTGCCCCGCGCCCCCGCCCTGGCTGCCCCCTTAGGCCGGGCCCGGCCTCCTCCTTGGGCGGCCCGACTCCGCCGTTCGCTCTCCCCGCTCCCTCCCGGGCCTGCACTCACTCGTCGTCCTGCAGGGCGCTCTGCTCCGTGAGGGGCCGCAGCGGAACGCGGCTCTCGCCACCACCGCCCGCCCGGGCCTGCGGGGGCTCAAAGCAGAGGGACAACTTCGCTCCCAAATCCCCGCCGCCCCAGCCGCCTTTGTCGCGGGCAGCCTCGGGACCGTTCCCGGCCGAGGGCTGGAAGCCCGAGAAGTCTTGCCAGTCCCCCGGGTCTCGCTGCGAGGCCGCCGCCGCCATAGCTGCCACCGCGGCTTGAGACGCCAGGCTGCGCGCCCCCGCGCCCGCAACTCCCAGCGGTGCGCGCTCCCGGCGCCCCCCGCAGCCCGGGGAGGGGGTGGGGCGTGTGGCGGCGCGGGGCTGCCCAGCGGCCGCAGCGGGCGGGGCGCGGCGCGCGCAAGCGGCGGGAGGCGGGGCGGGCGCAGCGGCGGCTGTCAGTGGTGGCGGCTGTCAGCGGTGCCGCCTGGGCCCCACGGCCTCCCTGCGGCCGGAGGACGAGGAGGCGGTGGCCAGCGCGGCCTGGGGCTGCGGCTGAGCGTGACCCGGCCCGGCCCTGACACCGCTCATTAGTATTTGTAATAACATCATTGTAATTTCGTACCTAGTACTTTTTTTTCAACCACTGTAAACTTTTGATATCCCATAGTATTTAGCAATTGCCTCTGCTCAACTTCTTCAGTTTGTTTTGAGCCTGCTTTAAGTTTCTTTTTCATACTTCCTACTTGATGTTTTCCAAGGGACACAGCAAGTGTCATTCATTCCCTGTAAGCACCTGCGTGCCACTGAGGTAACTGAAAGACTTTCATCCTGTCCTACTCAGTTACAGCTTTTTCAGGCTGTCAGCCCCTGGTGTATGTAGGCATGCCAAGGTGATCCTTTCTGACACTGGGAGCAGGGCAAAGGAGGCCAGGACTACTTGAGAGTGTTCACATGTGGGTGCACCGTTGTTTGATACATCAGCGCAGTGATGTTTTCTGTACTGTTGTGACCAAAAAACCAACATGTTTGCAGGTGGAATTTGAAGATGCTTTTCTAGAAGACATAGTCTTCCATATGCATCCTCTTGGTAAGGAACAAAAAAGCTGGGACGGTTAACTAGCAAGGGAGAGGAAATTACTGGAAATTCATCATATGTACATGTAAAGGGAAAAAATACCAATCTATTCTAGCCAAAGCCAGTTATGGGCTTTGCAGTAACTATTTGGGCATTTTGGATTATTGCAGGTAGTTCTGCAAAAGCACCGACTCAGTGGTCAGTAGGAATCCAAACAGTAAATACAGTGCTAGATCCAGGGCGTACCACATTTGACCAACTTTTTCAGTCCCTTTACCCTTGATCTCAAAAGGATATTACAGAATGGGAAATACAAGGAATGGCAAGGTTGGCCAGAAGGTATGGAACAGCTCCCAGAGAATCCTATGCTGTGCTGTTCAGCACAGAAAAAGTGTGGAGAAGATACAGGTTTCTAAATTAACAGATGGCATATAGACATCGATCCACTGCTACTCTGCAGAAACTAAGTGATACCAAATGAAACTATCAAGGGGTAGGTTCAAAGAAAGAAAAGGAGGCAGTTTTTCACACAGAAAGTAGTTAAGCTGAAAAACTCTGCCTCACAAAGTGACATACCAGAACTTTGCATCAAGTCCACTAACTTAAAATTAATAGAAGAAAACAATATTATAGCCTAATATGTAAATGAATGATCTGTGGCTCAGGAAGTCCTTGAATCAATTCTGATTCCACACACTTTCTATGGGACCCCATCTCACAGCCCCATATGATTGATTATGGCTTCTCAATAGATATGACAGATGGACTCAATGGTGGGGGCAAAGGCCTAACTTCGCATTTGAGAGATTGCTCTTCACTGGATGCTGAAACAAATTCCTCTAATGTGAAAATTCTGTAGTGTAAAACCCAGAACTTTTTGTAACTGCAAACTATTCTTTATCCACAGTATTTTCCAAGCTGTTCTGATCTAAGGTCAGCATAACAATAATACAAATTCCTGCCCAGAGGAAAAAACCTTATCATAATATCAAGATAAAAACTAAAGTCTGAATGACCAATGTATGGAAGTAATAAATATGAACATATGCATCAATAGGTTTAAAATTTTTTTATTGTGCTGCCAAGAGCCAAATTACAAGAAACCGCCTTACAGTTAAAAAAGTAAACAAGCAATCTGCTGAACCGCAGTGCACTCCGAGTGCCACATATGCATCTATTTTTCAGAAAATTATATCTGCATTTCTCTTACAAGAGCACAACAGGAACCAAAGTAAAAGAGTGTAATGGATACAGCACATAGGATAAATCATATCTTTAAAATAATAATAATAAAATAATAATAATAAAAACCATTTTACACCATGTCCTATATCCTGCTAATATTTTCAGAATATGGCCTTGATTGTAAAACAAAAGCAAGCATTTACAATTTCTGGATAAAGACTGCTTACTCTTATGCAAGGAATGGATGTTTTGTCTTGACAAAATCTCTGTAGTTACTGGACAGAAACATCTCTGTTTCAATATCAGATTGAGTACAAAACACTGGGGAAACGTACATTTTTTCTTATTGGTGGTTGGAAACTGAAGTTATATAAGCAGAAAAAATGTTGACCCTTAATGATACACCTATTTTTTTTCTTTGATGCAAACAGCTAGAACACCTTTTTGATATTCTAAAACAAAAAAATCGTTAATCTTCAGATTAATAAATTAGGTCATTATAATAATAAATTAGGTTTTTTTTTTTTTTTCAGTTTTAAAGTTCAGCAACCTCTGACCAAGTATTTACAACAATACTTGAGAGTTCCTTTACAAAAAATACATTTTCTTTTCACATTAAGCATACTGGGTATCTGTGTCTCTTATGAGAAGCATTTGTAAAAGAAAAAAAGGCAATGCACAAATGGGTAATTAGTATAAAAGTGCCAAGACCTGTTTGGAAAGTTAACATTGTATTTATACAGTCAGAGTTATAAATGAGGCAAGCTACAACAAACTTCCAGCTTAATGTGGACAATATTCCAGTAGTTGTTTCAAACAATTGTTTGAAAAAAAAAAGAAAAAAAAAAAAGAAAGGAAAAAAAAAAAGGAAAATCCAGGAGCTGATGGTGTTATTCTATGGAGCTGATTAGTGCTGCATGTATATTGTCATCAGTGTCTCTAGCCAATGCATTCATTAAAAAGCCTTTTTAAGGCTAAGCAGGAAAAGAAAAATAAGAAACACCCTGAAATGTAGCAAGTAGCAAGAGCAACGCTTACTGCTATAATCGTGCACATACTGTACACACGCAAACACAAGAGTGCACACACACACGCACACACACACACAAACACTGTCAAATCAAATCAAATCAAACTGTAGGTAGAATGAGATGCTCTTTTCTTGTCTTTCCTAAACTCACAAGCGATTAAGCATTGATATGGAATGCCTGTTTATCTGTTTCTGCTCTGGGTAAAATCTCTCTCAGATAAAAATACATTCAACAAGAAAAAAAATAGAAAAAATATATACTGTATACATAGTATTTTATATATACAGTATATATATATGTATAGTGTATATACACATGCACGTATATATACATACGTATACCTACATGCATTTGTATATACATATATATACACAAACATACAAATACTTTTCGTTGTTTTTTAGCATAATTATATTTACATAAATATTCCTATAATGCTAAAGTTTAAAGAAGCATGATCTCCTTTTTTTTCTGAGCTTCAAAAAAGGTGCTTGAGTAATATACAATTAAAATTAAGCAGCTTCCTAGCATGGAAGTAGTTTCTAAATCTGCATATCAGTAAATAAGAACATCAACAGGAAAAAAACCAACAACCTTAAAACAGTCTCTTTTTTACTCTCTTGTAAGCAAGAGCTTTGTCCAACAAAAATATTTTTCCTTCTCCTGTATGAACAACCAGAGATTGATATAAAATAACAAAACAAATCCACAACAGACAAAACAAACAAACAAAAGCCCCTGGAACTGCATGGTGTTCTTGACTTTTCCTTCCTTCCCTCAATACTGCTGTCAAAAGATCCAGTGCTCATATCAGGAATTACTTAGGCCTCAGTCATTTGCTAACTCTGCCGAAGTCTGGCTAATCTAGCCAATCAGCTTTGAAGAAAACAAAACTAAAAACAAAAAGCAGCACAAGGTATAATTTTATACATCCTTAATAAACCCACCCTTTATTTTCTGCTATAACCTTTTTCTTGCTATTTCATTAACTACTGCAGCTTCTCATCATATAGAAAAATATTTGCAGCTACACCACACCTGTGATGTGACAATTTCTGTTCTAGGAGTATAGTACTGTAGCAACAGCTGGGAAAAAAAAAAAAAATCAGACCTTTTCATATTTTTTTTTCATCTGGGGTTAGGCTTTGCTGCAACAGATGTGATTTCAGAGCAACAAGACCAACCGCTGTCCTGCTGCTCGGCAGTATTCTTTATTCATTTTCTTCTCCAGCCAAGCATGACCAGCTTTTCTTCTCTGAAGCTTCCTTTTACCTCATTGCCTACCCCTAGCCCCTGATTCCCCCTCCCAAAAAACCTCTATAGCTATGTTACAAGCAAATACATCTTAACAAGTTTTAAAACTTTGGTTCTAAGAAAACACTTGGTCAGTTATCTCAAGGAAAAGTGGGAATGCTTTTTCTGGCACATTGCAGGAGTCAGAGCTCATCCCAGTAAGGTCTTAGAGCTGTACATGTAGTCACAAATCCAATACAATCCACTAAGCAAGTGCACAATCCTAGTTTTATTTTAATAGCAGACTTAGTCTCTCTCTCTTTCTTAAATCCTTGGTAAGGGTGCAATTCTTCAAACTGTTTGATAGAAATTATCTGCCTGTAGGTTGTTCTGTTTCTGCATGCTGTAAAATCCACTGTATCTTGAATCTGGGTCTGCAATTCTTAGCATCCTCTGAGAACTGTCCACCTGGACCATGGTACCTTTCTTGCAGTCCACATATACCAGTTGATTGTTTAGACAGGAAGGCTGTTAAAACAAAGAGAATACTGAATCAGTTAAAAAACATTTGTATTCCACCCACAGTTAAAAAAAATGTTTATGGTTCAAGTCCACAAAACAAAATCAAGTTGGCAATGGGAGTCTGGACTTAGGCTAAACTTGGTAAAGGCTTATGCTAGGCATAATAACAGATCAACACCCTCTTCTGAATCACCATTTTTCATCTGAATGGAGCTCTGGTATTCCCATGTCCAGTCCTACTATTCCTCTGTTTGAGAGCCCTTCAACTGAAAGATTCTGGTGCTGACAGGAAAGTGAAACAGTGCTGGGTGCACACTACCTTTAACGTTTATGGGCTAAGCATGAAGAAAGACAGGCAGTAAGCATACACTATGGCTACATGCAAAGTTAGTGACAATGCTCACACTATAAGCATGCTACAAATCTTTACAAGTCCAATTTCCACTGAGGTAGCTTCTTTTTCCAAGAATAAAGCAGAAGGTTTTTTATTACTGAAAATTTACATTCAGTAACCCTTAACACAAAAAGGTTTTTTTCCACAGATATTTATTACAAAACATTGTAAAATGTTTTACATTTGGCTCTTAAAAAGTCTGTAGACCAGATTCACAAAGAAGTCCTGAGGTTCACTGATGTTAACACAATCAGGGCTAGACACTGGCAGTCCATCTGTAATTTTAAACATCTTTTTTTATAATCTTTCTTTTGGTATTGATATGATGTAAGAACAGTTACTGATTTGTTCTTTTTTGAACAGCTGGACTATTTTGAACATAAAAAACATAAGCCAAAACAGGCCTGCCAAAACTTATTACTAAGAACTGTCAGTCACCCAGCCAGGAATAGGAGAAACTAATGAGTGACACTTAGTTGAAGAAACCTTAAAAGAAAGCTACATTTATGACAAAGACCCTGACATGAAATCTGAGTTTCAGTACATCCACGGTCTTGCATTAAATCTGTATGTGACTTAAGGTGATCTTTCTTAGCATGTGGACGATGCCTTATGGTGACACTGAAAAAAATGTTTCAGCAATAGAAGCGTTTGAGGAAAATGATGTTTCATAAGTAAAAAAGCATGTAGAATTATTGATTACAGTTGCAAAGTTAGAAAGTTATGATTTTCACTTCAGCTTCAACCATTTTGTCACATAGCAGTCTTTCTGAGAGTGTAGGAGTGAATACATTAGAGATAAAAATTGATTTTTAAATGCATTCCTTCAGGAATTCAGAAACTGGTATTGCTTACTTGTCTTGCAAGACTGGAAATGGGATTATGTCGATTCTTTATGCTTCCTATTTGATTACAATTGAATTCAACTTTATGCTTTGACTATATTCGTAAACTTTTTGGAAAAGACCTTTTTTTTTTTTTTCCCCAATAAAACTCTGCAGCAGTGACGGAAAGAATACACACACTTTATTTGTAAATTTACTGTATTACTCTTCTAGGTGGAACTGATTTCTGTCTAGTGACAATTCATTACTATATGGAGCAGGAAATGTTTTTGGTTGATAGTGAAAAAAAATCATTTAAGAGACTAAGTAAATACCAGCAGTCTGACTGGTATAAAATGGTTTGAGACAGAAAGAGAAAAGAATTTGAGAGTTCAGGTGATGTGAACTCAACTGCATCCTACACAATATTCTAGTTAATCTTGTTTTCAAAAAAAAAGTGAAAGCCTGGAAACAGACATAAACACGGCACCTTTGTTGGAGCTTTGTAGCAGGACACTGGAATCCACTGCTTTTTCTGATTGACAAGCAGAAGTACAATGATCAGTAACAGCGCTATCGTGATTGGAATTGTCACCAAGGCAACAGAGCTAACCGATGCATCTTCACTTGGGTGCGGTCCACTGCCACTTCTGTACTCTCCTTGGAGATGACTCATGTCTGCAAGGCAAATGCAAGCATTTGTTAGTAATTATAAACGGTCCTTGACAATAAAGAAAAATATAATTATGAAAGTCCCAGCTGCGGATCTTGTCACTCACATGAATTTGGGCTTTCTCTCCTGAAATGTCACCTTGTTTATATAAACTAGAACAACTGAAAGCTCATATCTTGTATAGTGACTATATTAGCCGGGAAAAGGACACCAAAGAGAGAGGAAATAAGATGGAATGTAAAGCACAATAACAGCAAGTTCGACAATAGCCTCTTAGCTCAGTTGAATTTTCATCATCTTATCTGATCACAACCAAATTCCCACTTGTAAAAAAATCAGCCTGTGTTTCTATGCTGAAAACCTGGAAGTCTACGGATGAAAGTCCTTTTTTTTTCCTTTTTAAAACTGGTAAGACAATTTTGATGTGTATGCTCTCTCATTTGTTGAGAACATATTACAATACTTGCATCACTCAGCCTGTGAAAATAGACTGCTGGCAGTCTACTAGACTGTAGCAAGTTTTGCATGTAATTGCACAGAACGGTAATTTTCAATGACATATACAACATTCCCACACAGTTTGCAGTGTGTCTTTATAATCCTCAGCCGGGATGTTTGCAAGCCAGCTACTAATGCCTGTGAGAAATGAAAATGCTGTAATTATAAAAGTGTAAGCTTACAATTTTGTAAAGCAGTTAGTTACATTTCATGTATCCTTTCGCCTAGCCACCAAACAGTAATGTGCTATGAGATCATCCTTGGATTTTTAAAAAAATATATAAAAGTTTAGGTCCTTCAATTAGAAAAGGTTAACAATGATTGTGTCATAAAATATTTCTCTTATCCTGGAACAAAGATTTCAGCACAGTTTTAATCAAAAGATGGATTTACATCCTTAAAACAACCTTTTAGCCTTGTGTCATTATACCTGAAGTGTGGGTGTTTTGTTGTTTGGTTGTGTGGTTTGTTTTGTTTTTTTTCCCCATCTGGCATTTTTCTACGATACATGGTAAGTTGTGGTACATGTTTTCCCATTTTTGTTTATCAACATAAGGATGTCAAATGGATTGAACGAAGGTCTGTCTACCCCAGTGGCCTGACAACAGCCTGCATTTTAGTTTTCGTTTCAGAAAACACACTGCAGCATCACTCCTCATTCGTCATTTTGTTACATTCTTAATTTTATAGAACTCCATCATACCAACACAGATATTTCTTCCAAGCTGAAGATGGAATTATAATGAGACCAAATTGCACAAATATAATTTAGACTGACTCATCTTTACTCAAAGCGAAATGCATGTAAGAGTTCTGCACTGAAGAATATTCTCAGATAATCACCTTTTCAAAGCATAATGCAGCACCTGAACAGAACAAGTAGATGGATTAAAACATGGGGAATGAACACAGACCTACGTTATCCCAGTTTAAATCTGATCTTACCTCTGTGAATGTGGATGATGTCATTTTCACTTGGTGTTGGCCAGTTTGGTACTTCTAGTTGAACGTCTCCTCGATGATTTGTCTTCTCAATGGGGATGTTAGTAGGTTCAGGTACATACATCTCTGTGAAATAAGACAGATGTGTTTCACAAATTAAAGGCTGCTTAACTTCCCAGAGCTACTCTTAATTCAGGAAATATACCTGACCATCTGCAGTGCTTTGTCCTATGAATCCTTTCATTTGTTTAAAATTTTTTCACCATTACTGGTTTGGGATTTTGTTTTAAAACCTGTTTCATACTGTATACGAGACACATGCCTGCTGCTGTTATCGATATCCTAATGTGAATGAGTTTATATAGTCCTGTGGACTAATTTGATATTGTAAATACCATTTCAGAATATACACTTTACTACAGCCTTGCTCCTTTGTGATACTAAAGAACAGAAATGTCAAGGGAAGGCTACATCTTCCCAGCTGATATGTAAACTGTCACTGCTGGTTTCGTTGCCATCTTTTTTTTTGTAATCCTCGAAGTAGGAGAATTGCAAGAGACGGTACTGCTGAATCTCCCTACTTGCCCTGTCAGAAGTAGCTACGAGCTGACTAAGATGAGCGAACTCCTGCAGATGTACGTCAGGAGTAGCATTAACAACCAGTTGCAATTCTTATGTCCTTTGTGTCCATAGCTAAGAAAATTTCATATTAATTTTAAGCCAAGTTAAAATTATAAATACAGCAATGTAATATTTGAAAAGTAATAAAGAGACTCAAAAAAGACTGAACTGTTAATCACTGACAGAATCCGCAGAGATGCAAGAATATTCATTTTCCTACTTCACTAATGTATTACCTTGTGAAAGGACAGAGCAGGGGCAAGCAACTAATTTTTGAGTTCACAGTTCTCAGAATAAGTAAAATCCAAACTATGTATTTGCACAATATGCCTATCTGTTAAGAATATTCATTTTCCTAAAGTCTAAATGTCTGTTATCTTTTTGACACTGGTCAAACATGAACTGATGTCCAAAAACCAATTAAAAAACCTTCTCATCAGTGCTGGAAAATCAGCATTACAATAATCTGGGCTGTCTCATCACATTACCTGGACACATGGGACAGCAGCTTCCTTCCACATTGATGGGTTCAGCACAAGGGAGGGGCGGGCAGCTGACGGTGGAGCAGAGAGTCTGACCCTGCAGGCAGTAGCAGTGTGTGCAGCTGTCAATGTCCCAGCGTTCCTCATCTGCGTATGTTTTTCCATTGAAGTGGCAGACCACTTTCTTCGGAACTGTATCCTCTGTTGAAGGAAAACAGAGTGGTGTGATCACGTGGTAAATGAGCCATTACACACAAATCTGATTTCTCCAAACGCAAAAGTGTGAAACAATAGTTACAAAGACATCCTAGCTGTAATTAAAGGACCCTCTCCATATCTTCTGGAAAATCTTTGTTACAAAAACTGTCATTTCTGCTTCTTTATGAAATACATCATTAGCCTGGGCTGCTTCTCCTCATGCAAGAGGCTAGAGAGTGGATGGTTGGGACATGAAACAATATAAAAAGTGCTTTGAATATTAAGAAAAACTTATTTTTAAATCTTTGACTGTTCAAGATTCCCATTCTCACTCCTCCTTCTCCTCCTCTCTTATTTTACTAAGAAAAAACCCAGTTTACCTACATTTCTAATTACCAAGGTTCAAGAAATATGAACTCAGTCTGGAATACTTGAAGACAAGATTAGGTAGGATGCCAAGGAGAACGAAGCAACTCTGAGGTGACACAACTAGAAGGGCTATTATGATAAAACAGATTTGAAGGAATCTGAACATTCTTTAACTGCATCAATAGAAAACCCCTGGGAAAGGGCAGTAACCAAACTCAGTACATTTTTTCATGGTTAGTATTCTATAAACTGGAAATTAACTCTCAGAAAAGTGAGATTCCACAACACCTTTCCCAAAGATTTTTGAGAGCTGTAAAACTAACAATTTTTCAGATAGATTTTGACACAGTATGTAGTAGGGACCTGGCCTTGTTGAAACAAGTAAGGTCTTGGGAAAACACTTTCTGCCTAAGTATTCAATACACCATTTTTTAATGCTGCATCCTATGCAAGCCTTTTAGGGGGTCTGCAGTATACCTTCAGTTTCACTGAGAAGACAGTCATGAATTGCTTAGCCTAGGATGCTTTTTGCTGCTCTAGCACTTTACAGATAATCAAAATGAAACTACACAGCAGAACCTCCAAAAGCCAAGCATCCTGGCTTCTCACTACCTTTTTTCCTTACAGGCAGAAATTACTATAACGAAACCTGCTGATGACATGAATTTGCAGATTAAGCATATGCATGAGGTAACAGAATGAAATCACAAAGTAATTTCTTAAGCTGTGAGAGAAATACTGGTTTAACAGTCATAGAGATTATGTACGTAAATATGTCGGTTAGAATTACCTCCTAAATATAAATAAAAAGCCTTGCCATCAGCACAGCTTTTAATTAGTGACAACATAATAGACTGACATCATCCGAAATAACAAGGTTAGCAGTCAGCAGGCCAGTGCAACAGATCTGGACAGAGTAAATTCAAATACAAAAGGAGACCAGCAAGAAGTACTATTGTGAAAATACTAACAAAATTATCTGAAAGTGCCACTGTTCCAGACGGCCTTGGTATGGGTATCCTATGGCTTCCATGGCTGTAAGTATGGGTTCCTAGGTGTTCCTGCTCTGGCAGGGGGACTGGACTAGATGATCTTTTGAGGTCCCTTCCAATCCCTAACATTCTGTGATTCTGTGATATGGGTCCCAACCTCTCCAAGTAGAAGATTTTGTAAGTGAATATGGGGTGGACATGGAAAGGAAGAGTGGGATGAAAAGGTGGCTGCAAGCTGCAAAAAGCACATTAAGTTTTTCCATAGATTACTTGCATGTTGGCCTACAGAGTCACTGGAGCTCTGTGTTAGTGAGAAAGTAGATATGGCTGGGAAGAGGGTGAGGTGCCCAGCCTAAGCAGTCCTCTACTGATCATTACCTGTGCAGACCTAAAGCTGAGCACTCCCTGTGCACTCGGGGCTGATTTGCTCCCCAAGTGCTACCTTGCCCCACTCAGCAGCTGGTTTGGCTGGAAAAGTCCTTTAACTTGCTCAGGCTTTTGCACGTTAGTGAAGAACACATCACACTTTAGTACAGTGAATGTTTTTTAGAAGAATGAACAAGGTTAAAAGTCACAACAGCAGTGTTGCACATTTGCACCTTGAGAGGACAATTTCAGGTCCTCAGAAAGTATTATTCTCTGTCTCTCCCCCATTTTGGTGTCCACCTCTATGCAAGTATAAGCACAGGATGAAGGCCACAACACCAACAAGTGCTGAAGGACAGTGGAAACAAAGAGATTTGCAGAAAAAAACTCATGTACAATAACGCAGTTCAGAATATCATGTCTAGCTCCACCTGTCTTCTATCAAATTTCCTCTAGCTGCACCAGTAAATCAATCTCATCTGGTAAACAGACAAAGATTTGTTGCTCTGTTTTCCGCAGAAGACTAATCTTGTCCCTAATCAAATAGATATCCCTTTATCCTCTCTAGAGTAGAAGGTTATCTTTCCAAATTAATCTTTCTTTGCATGAGAAAGAAGAATGTTGAACACAGGATGAATCTGAGGATTCAGACAAACTACAAAGCATCCAAGGCCCGTAAAATTTTGAATCTGAATATATACCAGCTTTTTAGGCAATAACAAGATCTGGATCCATAAAGAAGTAGAATAAAATACAGTGCTAAACCCTTGCATAATTTTTGAAATTCTAAGTGAAGAAGGTTTGCTTCCAGAGAGTTTGCCTACTAAACATTTAATCAACTATTACATGAAAATAATAAGGAAGAATCTGTAAAAAGATGTGCTGCACAAGAAATGAAGAGTAAACCAGTAAGAACTAGGATGACAAAAATTAAGTGCATGACCTTACTGCTCTTACAGGCAAGAGTAATAGTTCATAGAAACCATTTAAAACCTAAGTTTCCATGAATTTTAGTTTAGACTACAAAACATACTGACAACATAGTACATCTTAGAGTAATAAACTGTATTATCATCGAAAGTCTTCATATCTGAGCACTAGTTAAAATCCAGCTTCCATATTTCGTATTGCTGAGCCATTTTTACTAAAAAAAAATCATTAAGTTTTTACAGCTCACACAGTCAAGTATTTGCAATATTGTGCAACTATATGGGATTCAAAATAAATTAATTGAAGCCATATCTACGTGTTGTGTGTATATATTTGCAAACCTGACACGCAAGGTGTAGGCACAAAGTTCTAGAGGTTTTACTTTTGTAGTTCATGGCACCAGTCCCCATGGTGCATCCTTTCTTCAACCTAAAGAATTCTCCAGTACAGTACTAAGGTTCATGTTCTGGCTTTACTGGTTTGATTGCCCAGCTCTGCATACACTCTGTATTTTTTTAACTGTATCACCTATTATTAAAGATATTTTACCTGCAACAAATTAAAGATTTCAAGGGCTGTATCAATGGTACTTATCTGAAAGGACTTCACATTTCTGACATCTTCCTGATAAATAACTTTATTGTTTATAGATGAGCCAGTTGATTCACATGTTCAATAAACCATACTTAAAGCCCATCAATTTGATTATATTCCTTTTTACTGAATTCTTTTCTACTGTATCTCCCCCTACTACTTTTGAAAATGAAGGTTATAGCAAGCTCTGAAAGCTTTCCAACAATGCCATGAAGACGTAATTTCAGTAAGTGCATTATACAATTCTTCTCTATCAGCAGCTTCCATTCTACAGCCTTTGTACTTACTGTGAACTCATAAAAAAAGACAACTGTAAGTAAATACTGCTATTCAAAATAAAATGAAAAAGTGATCAGTAATCTCAAATTCTGCAACTTTAAAAATGCCTGGCAATTCTCACTATCTACAGCATCCACCACTTACTTCAACTCCAAATTCAAAACCAGTGTGCATGGCCCTTGATTATGCATTTTCAGTATTTTTCTTAAAAATAATTTTTCCTACTTTTTTTCTCAAATATATTATTTTGTCTCTTCTGTAACTATCTTCAATGAACTTCCTGTATTTTACTGTATTTCAATTTAGATGCCTTATTAAGACTTCTCCATTCCATGGGATTTCATAATGCTTCAGCTTATCTTTTGCAGTTGTAGTTATTATTTTCCTCATATTGTCAAGTAAATCTTGACATATGCGTTACCTGGAAGATCTTCCTTTAAATAAAACAATTTTTGTGTAATGTTTTCATCTAGTAAGGTATATTATCAAGTTTTCAGGAGGATGTTCTCTGAAGTTTGTAGGCAAATTACATTTATATATTTGTGCATTTCTACCTAAAAGCCACAAATCATGATCCTCAAAGCTCCCTATGCAGATTTCACTCTCCGATTCAACTGAAGGCAGAGACTGCATCTCCCCAAACTAGGGAAAATGTATTTCAATTTGGAAATAAAAAGTCTGTCTTATTCCCAAGAAGCAAACAGCAAGTTAACCAACTATATTTATTTGCTCACCAATACAGTAAGGACAACATTGTCCCTTTCTCAGAACAGGTCTCTCACAGGATACTGGTGGGCAAGACTCAGAGTAGCATCTAATCACACCATCCATGCACATACAGCTAGTGCAGACGTTGGGTTTCCAGGACTCAGCTGTCAGAAAAATATCTCCTTCATCGTTTTTGCAATAACTGGGCATGCTTTCATTGGTTGATGAAGAGGGCTGAAGCGGCTCATCTGTAAATATAAACCGATTAAGTTAGTTAACTTACAGTAGCTAACTTCCCTCATATTTCCTCAACAGAGGGTTCACTCCTGAAGAACACAATGGAATTGCAACACATTGGCTCACTACTTCAGAAGAACTAGAAGAACAGAGCCTTATGCCTGTTCAGTCCTTACATGTAATGAGGATCTCATGATGTGCTCTAGAATAAAGTTTATGTAGACTTTTATTGAGTTTACTCAAAAAAAAAAAAGAAAAAGAAAAAAGAGAAAAAATGACAGCAAATTGAAAAACAATCACCATCAGAAGCAGCTCCTCAGGAAGCCACTCTGAATGCACTGAAGGAATTCACCTTAACTTAAGAGAGATAAAATTTTAAATCTAAAACTCGAATCCCAGCTTCTGCCATGTCAGTTCAAATCCTTGAATGAGGCAAAGTAAAAAGCTATTATGCTGCTGTCACCTTCACTGGTGGACTTAAACGAGCTAATTATAAGCTGCTGCAAAACAAATGGAACTTGATTGGCTTTTAGCTTGATGCCAATGGGTCTGCTTTAATTCTCATGCCTGCACATGGGAGAGACATATATCTGCAATGAAGCTGTATCTTAACAGACATTATGGATCAAGAAATATGACTCTATGTGCAGAGAACATATATGAAAAGGAGAAAAAAAAAAAAAAAAAAAAAAGATTCATAGGGGGACTCAGATCAGGTTCTCAATCTAAATGTGTAAGTTATGAGAATAAGCTCCTTATATGGCCAGTGAGATCAGCTTCTCCAAACAGTATTTTCAACTTAAGCAAAATAAGTGTTCAATATTAATAACAAGAAAAATTGAAGTCAGGAGAACTGGCTAACTTTTTCACTGAAAATATTTTGTCATGAAAAAAACACCCCAAAAAACTGATGAACACCCTCTTGAAGAATTGGCAAAACCTAACTTTTTTCTAAAGTAAAATCTGTAGGTTTTATTTTTAATAAAGACAAATATTTTCTCAGTGACTTTACAGACAATTCACATGTTTGGAATAAATTTCCTCTGCAATAAACTCCCCCATTTTCTATGTAAAATAGCAATTCACATTCATTTATAAGTGCATCTCTTTCCTTGTCGGAAAGCAAATCCTGTTACCTTGACATTATGAGGCAGTCTAGGAGGAATCTGTCATACCTACTGGGATGGAATGCTTTGATATTACTCGGTTGCCTTCAAGTCACTCTCAAATCATACCAGGTGAAGGTAAAAGCAAAGAGAAGTATTTTTGAGACCAAATTCCAAATAGACAAGATAGTAATAAAAAGGTTCATAGAAACCAAGGTATGTAGAAAGGAAAAGAAACAAGCCTGTATCTGCTTAGCACTTTTGACTACTTTCGAAGTTTCTCTAATCCTGCATGTTTCCATAAACGAGCCAGTGCATATTTCATAAACCTTCCAACTAAGGATTCTGGTTCTCATGCAACCTTTACATTATTAGACTGCCTTCAGAGATGATGTTCAATCTTCAGGGCCACAACTCCCCTTACATACAAAATGCTTCTTGTACACAGTCAAGTTTTGCAGTTGAAATAGACGAGTGCAGGCTCTCCCTCCAAATTGCAAAAGAACAAAGGCACCAAAACAACAAACTGTGCACATACTGAAACATTCAATATTCACATGATATATTCTCAGATCAAGAAAAGACTCTGATGAACACTGGTTGTCAATATATACCTGGGCACTGTGGACAGCAGGAGTCCTGTGTGCGGGTAGGGTTTTGACAAAGAAGAGGTGGACAGACTTCAGTTTCACACAGGACACGTCCGCTGTGGCACGTACATTGTGTGCAAGAATCAATATTCCATGTCTCTCCTTCTACAAAGTATTCCCCACCAGGAGCATGACAGATTGATGGACTGGTGAGCTCTGGCTTCTGCACAATTATTTCATCTGAGAAAAACAGAATTGGAAGACAAGCAAAATCAACTGTGACTCTAATGATTAACAAACATACACAAGATTAATAGTTTCTGTTGTTATTGAAAATATTAGGAATAACAAAAGCAGCTCTAAATATATTCTTAATGAAGGTCTTTTGACTGTATGTCACCTGCATTTTGAAATAATTAGCAATCTTGATGTACTGAGATTTGAATTGTACTGTTAACCTATCAACAGGGAAGTGGCAGCTCTCAGAGGTCATTTTTCAGACTGAAAAATAAGTAGTTACGTTCAACTCCATATTTAGTTAGAGCAAGATATACCTTGACTGCTACAACATTCATTATAACCATGTTTCTATATATTAAGAGGTTTAAGTGAGGCTGCGATGCTTGTGAGAAGCTCCAGTTTTCCTGTAAGATTTAAAAAGCCATTAACTGCTGGTGAATCATACTATCCAAGAAGTTTGTATTTGCTTGGCTAGTTGCTCCTTCAGAAATATAGTAGTTGTGCATTTGTAGTAATTCAGTTGCAGTGATCTATCAATATCAGTGCTGATAAGGGAGCAGTAAGCAATACCATATGTAAAGCAGTACTATCTGGTTATGCTTTTCTGATTATGAACAGTATATGAGCTGTAGAAAAACAGGCCTGTGACTTTGCAACAAAATAAATGCAAAGAGGATGACTGAGAAAATGTCCAGAAAATAATATTGTCTTTGCTGTGGTGAGTTAGTATGTCATTGCATAAAATGTGGATGTGATGTGTCTGGGGAACTGGAGGAAAGAATGACAATACCTGATGGATGCATACGGACCAACACTGCATATTGCTGTGACAAAAAAATGTGTTCCAAGCTGATAAAACACTAAGATTCCCTTTAAAAATCTTATGATTTCTCAATTCGCCATCAAACTAGCCAGATAATTGATAATGGGAGAGAAGCAAGCGAGTAAAGGATGGTTTCCCTACTGCGCGTAACTGGTCCTTAGTGTTTCCACCTTGGCTAAAGATTTCATTCTTGGTCATTGTTACTAAGATGCAAAGCACTAACAGCTTGGTCTCAGTAGCCACTGCTAAATTGCTTAGTATTGAAAACAGCTCTGGCTCTACAAAAGCCAGTGCCAAAAGCAATACCACAGCTGGCCATGGAACCACAGGCACTGTGTGCCCCATCTCCATACCTTAGTATCCTCCTCTTAGGGAGGAGAGTGGTGCAGACTGAGAAAGGCTGAAAGGTTGACAGACTTTTTGGAGTCTCATATCTTTTTGGGGACTAGGCTTTACCAGTTACCACAAGGTGTGAACTGGATTGGAGATCACCATTTGTCTAAGCAATCTAAAGAGACTTGATCTGAAAGTGACAGAGTGTGTCCTAGGATCTAAGAAAGATCAGAAAGAGGATCTGGCAGCTTATTTTGCTCCTAGGATTTCCTGTTCTTTACAAAGAATTTGAAACAGTTCCTAATTGCTTGTATCTTGCCAGTGCTGTCATACTGTTTTGCTATTCATAGTAGTACCACGAGCCTTGTTGTTCCTACTTGTAATATGACTCCCAATAAAGTCATAGACAATAATAACTGAATTAAAAATTCATCTATTTAGCACATAAAATATTGCAGGAATCATTCTGAAGACAGAGGGCATTAATCTTATATTCTACCCACACTCTAACATCTTTCATAAATGTTTTTCATATTAACACTTATTATTAAAACTGTACTGGAATGCAACATCAATTCTACTTGGCCTTCCCACCTAAAGCATTAAAATAATCTTCTACTGCTGGTGGCGCAGGAGCCTTTCCTCAGAACACAGAATCATAATGTTCAATTACTTGAGACATCTATTTAAATGTGTACTCCTTTGAGAGGTTGTGAAACATAGATCAGAAGATAAATTTTAATAAAACTCCAAATTAAAAAAGAGACAATTTAATGGCTTATTATAATATTTGCCATTATAGGTAACAAAATTGTATATGAGTATACATTTGCTATTATAGCTAATATAGACTAGAAACTTCTTCTAGTTTAAAGATTTTGATGTGTCAAAGATTAACATGTTAGGACCCACAACGTGTATATGCTTTCAATATTTAAATTCCTACTTTTGACATCAGAGGTCTTAATGAAAGCCCTCTCATCATGTTATATTTGGGCATAGAAGCCTTCATATATACCTGTTACCAATGAAGCATGAGATGATTTTCATGTATTAGGAAACACAGCACGTGAAATGAAACCCAGTTACAAAGCTTATAGAAGAAAGCATGTTACCTGGACACGATGGGCAGCACTGCCCTGGATGTATGGTGGGGTTGCCACAATTAGGAACAGGGCAGGTGATTAAGGCACACATTTCCCGTCCACTGTGACAGTAACACTCTCTGCAGCCATCATGCCAGCTCTCCTCGTTCTCATGTCGGCGTCCATCCATTGACAGGCAAGAGCCTGTTTTAATGGGAGGCATAAGAGAAGCAGTTGCCTCTGCACAAAATCAAAGGAAAATGAAGTGTCTGGTAAGCACGTGTTGCTTAGGAAAAAAAACACACCAACTTCATGCCTGGATTGCATTTATTTTTAAAGCGCATATAAAATCAAGTCATTAGTAATTCTATCATTTACGCTTAGAAATAAATAACACACATGAAAATTAAAAGGTATATTGAAGGGGATGGTAGGATGTAGTAGAATTGGAAAATATAACCACTTTTCTGTTGCACCTATACTGTTTTTAATCATACAGAAAAGCACTACTGGCTAAATAATATAAGAAAAAAGAGAAATATGGGGGAGGGAATCATAGAATCATAGAATAATTATGGTTGGAAGGGACCTCCAGGGTCATTAAGTCCAACCTTTATCCCATCATATTCCTAACCATTAGACCATGGCCTCAAGTGCCTCATCAACCGTTTTTTGAACACCCCCAAATAGAAATAGAAAGCACAAAGCACATTTAAAATGAGATATTTAAATGCTATCTATAATGTGAGTATATGATAACAAGTAGAATACGAAAGAACTTACAAGAGCTAAGGATGGTCTCAATATCATGAATGACAAAAAATTACAAGGAAGTTCTAACAGGTTCATGCTAGATACTGGAAGTATTTCATAAAACACCAATAAGAAATTATTTGTTTACACTAATGTGATAATGTTTGGAAGATAACTGCTCTGACAATTTTATCCCTCATTCCTAGCTTTTACTGAGATGAGAATACAGTAGCTTGGACCACTGCATAACTTGCACTCAGCCAGAACATGCAAGCAGTTGGGCTAGGGAGGATAAAGTCTCATTTGTATCTTGAGGGGTATTTAAGTGCTACAGGATTCAGCCTCAATATATTCTTTGTTAATCAGCAGAGTGAATTTATAGTCCAACACTCCCTCACCCACATCATTATGGTGATGAAGGATTTAGGATCAGTGTCAGTGAACTGCTTTTCAGTGGTATGTCAACCATGTTCTGCTGACACATATGTAGGTCAGTACTCCTTCAGCTGTGGCAGATCTATCAAAGGCTATCTAAGAACCACAAGCAGATGGTACAAAGTTTGATGCCTGTTATCAGAATAAGAACCTGATACACAGAAATTACACTAGTGTATAATTTTGTGCATTAAAAAGAAAAGCCATGGCATAAGGATAAAATACTTCTTATAACAGATTTCATCCTATTGCAAGAACAGAAATACTATGAAAAAAATTTAATTCAGTTACTACACTTTTATAATTCAGTATCAGATTATATGTTAATTACTATTTGAATTAGTATCACTGGGATACATTAAAATGATTATTGCCGTACAAAAGACTTAGATGGTAATACCCTTCCCCTTCCTTATTAAATAATCTGATGTAATCAAACTTTTTTTCCTGAAATATTCTAAAGCATAGTCTAAAATTTGGAGAAACAAACCAATCATATAGGCAACTATTCAAAATAACTTCACAAACTGAGATTGTTCTCAATTTTCATTTTTTAATTAAAATCGGTAGAAAAAATAATACTTAAAGAAGAAACTAATTGCCCAAATACAAAATGGGACTAACTGTATAACTAGAGGTACGGCTGAAACAATCTGGGCTTACAGCAGCTCACAAGTTAAAATTTTAGTCAGTAATGTGATACCACTGCAGAGGAGGCAAGTTCAATCTAAGACAGAAGTACAGGAGCACTGTAAATTTAAAGGCAGTACTACTACCTTTACTAGTTTGAAGTTTTTGCTACTGCTAAAGTACAATATCCAGGTCTTGAACTGTGATGCGAGACCAAAATAACTGGATTTGTTTGACTTAGGAAAAAAAAACCACAAAACAACCCACAAACATTTAGAGAGCTCCAGTGCAAGCCCTTAAATATTGCAAGAATTCTAAAGGGAAAAAGGGAATGGTGCTTAGCTGTTCCATATGCCCACTGAGTTTATGAGAAAAAGTAACTGGTTCAATTTGTTGAATGGGAGACAGAAATATTAGAAACTTTATTTTAAAATATCACATATTGGTAACCATGGGAAAATGTTATTTTAGAGTTTGTTTTTGTTTGTTTTGTTTTTTTCTTTTGAGAATGGAAATTCTTAATAAATTAAATCTTAGACAAACATCTGTCAAGGCTTATCCAGATGCACTCTATTGTATGTGAGGGCAAAGAAACAGACTCTCAGCTTTCCAGAGGACTTCTTCAGCCCTGTACTTCTATGATTCTACTTCTATTAATCCTAGCATAAGCTATTTCTGGCAGAAGCAATTTAGAAAGCGGAGCTAATTCACAGGCAGGGGACTTACCCATCTCTTCCTCTTACTTATGGAACTTGGGTCAAAATTTTAACAAGGACTCACAGCTTCCCCAGCACACACTGGTGATTGCTCTAGTTATTCTCGGACAAATTGCTAATGAAGTGATGCTGAAGTGATAAGCTCATGGCTTGGTATCTTTATTATCATGAGAACAATAAATACTACTTAGAGAGGGATCAAGTTATTTTTGCTACATATTTATGCATGTTTTTAAATCCATCCTTGTTAAGGAAAGCAGTTAAAAGTGTGCATACACATAATTAGTAACTGAAGAGTTGCATCTGTTTATAGTCCGGAATGCAATTATGGCACACCTACGAGAATACCTTGTGTATATTCCATCACAGCATCACAACAATCAGGAAAAGTGTGTTGATTGTGAATATGGAGACTAATGACAAGATAAGTGATGAGAATTGTCTTGATGGGACTCCATCAAGCAGTTACCCTTTCTTATTTAATTTTTAAAATTTTTATTTCTACTAAGACACATATATTACAGCTTATGTCAGTAAAATCTCTCTCTACTTCTTATATCTGCAAGGTACAATCATAACATTCTATTTTGGTTTTTGCTAGAAGTCTTCAAGTTTTGTTGTAACCGTCTGCATTGTATGATGTCATGTGGAGAAAATATAATGTTGGATCCCTCCGATTTATATGACTGCATGTTCGCCTTCAACTACAGAAGAGTGACTTCAGGCACTCATAAAATTTCTTCCAATCCCATGTTCCCATAGCTTGTCTTATTAGATTTAATTATTTTTCAAAATGCCAAAAAAATAGCTGCTGAAAAAGTTAAGAATGGACTCATTATATAAAGCAATGGGAAAATACTCAAACTTACTTGCCTATAGCTAGAAATCAAAACACAAAAGTAAGAATCAAAGAAAATAGGCATGAAAGAGCAGTTAGGATCAGCAAGAGGCTGAGCACAAATGAAAAGTTGTTAAATGCAACACATGGAGATGAGCAATGAAGAAAGCCTGATACCCAGACTAATACAGAACACAAACTGAAAATATCTTAAAAGAGAGACATGTTAAAAGCAGCACAAAACTAAAGCAGACAACTAATGAACATCTTATCTCAATCTCCACCTCGAACTTGCTGGTTACAAGTTTGGGATGTGGGATATGTGAAATCTTTAGCTTGAGAATACCCAGTCCTTTCTCCTAGGTAAGTGCTCTCTCTACTCATTGTTCTTTGAGATCGCCTGAAAAGTATCGAAGAAACAGCACTCTAATTTTAGGTGGTGTACAGGGCATCTATCAAATCAAAAACTTGAGTTTTTAAAGAAAAGATGATGGTCAAGAAACTCAGGAAGAACACTGCTACTGAAAAAAACAAACCCTCAACTAACTTTTTTCCAGTGATTACTTATTAAGAGCCTGATATAATTTTTATTAATAATAACAAACTGATTTTTGTGACTTTGTAAAGGGAGATGAAAGTGGAGTTGAGCCTTTCTGTTAAAGACAAGATGAACACAGATAATAACAAGCATCTGCAAAACAATACACTCCTTTGAGCAAAGCTGAACTGACTCTCCCACCAGTTACCATATTTCAACTCTTGCATATTCTGTGCAGTATTCCTTTTCTTTTGCTCTAGCTTTCAACTGCTTTGAAAACAAGTTGTAATTAGAGGTGGTAATACACTTGCACCTACCTCTGCACTTGCAGATAACACAGCCATGACTGTTCTGCTGGAAGCCCATCGGACAGATTTTACCACAGGGCAGGTCTGGGCATTTCTTACACCGACAGATTTCACAGCCATGCTTGTTCTTCCTAGATGACCAAAATAATTTGTTAAAGGTCAGCAGGTCACTTAAATATCTACACGTCATGTTCTTTAAAGCAAAAGCATCCTGTAAAGAAGTGACTGATCAAATAAAGAAAATTATCATTAACTGTCATCCTTTGGTTCAGTGGGCCTCTGAGGTGTACTGGTTTCCACCCCTGTGCTTCCTCCATGTGATTGCTCTCTCCATGAAGACAAAAATCTCCACATATGGTATTTTCAAGCCATAGCAGATAATATAGGTGTATGCGCTTGTGAATACTATTGATGATCAATTCTTTTTTCAGGTGAAGTAGTAGAAAGAACAACTTCTAGAACTGTTAAGAAGTTGGAGGGGTAGGCAGGAATCTGTTATAATTACTATGTTTTTATAACAAAAATTACTGTTAACTTTTTTCCTCCAACAATAGGTGAAGTACAGTAAATCTACTCTCTTGCATATTAAAACTTCAGAGACATTTCTGAAAACATTAAACAGACACAAAGCTTACTTGAAAACTAGCACGTGGAAGTCCAATAACCCATATAAAAAGTGGCAGACACAACATATTTTGAAACAGAAAACCAGAGAACTTTTCAGCAGAGTACAAAGAATCAAGAACACAAATGCTTCCAAAGCTTCTAGGTGAAGCTAGGAAGGAGACTAGAGCACCACCTGACAGCATCTCTTCACAGTACCACAAATGTTGCTTCTGAGAATCCTATACTGAGTATTTGCTTGTCTTTATTCAGGATGATGAATACCATTCAAACTTCAGGCACAAGTGTACTAGTTCCCTTCATATACAGGTAAGAGTAATTTTCTGTGCCTTCCCAAGAGACAGGAAAAAGAATAAATAATTGTGATGAAGTTCAAGTCAAAGAGGGGAAAAAACCCTCAATAAATGATTTTCATGAGTCTGCTGATAAACACATTGCTCTAACAGGGTAACTCACTAAAATTGGGAAAAACATTTACTGGGAAACTGACAGATCCCTCACTGAACACTACACCATTAAATGCACACCAGTTCCCTCCAAAACAGACAAGACATGGGAAGTTAAAGAAGAACATCTAGAGGGATAGAGAAGAAATAACTTACGTAAATCTCTAGAAAGCCTGACTTCAAGCTCTAGAAAATTTTATTTATTTTTTAGTTAAAAGGCTGAGGAAAACATTGTCATACAGTAGGATGAAGAATGGAAGACACTGTCCTCTGATCTGTTTATTTTTTTCCTCCTTAATCTCTGTAACCACAGCCCTTTTAACATCAAAAGAAACGTTTCTTTCCATTAATGCATAGGGCTTTCAAACAGTGAACTCTATTGAGCAGTTATTTTCAGACAACTGTGAAAAGATTTTGGTTTCTTTAAAGATGCATGAATTCTGATTTTCCAATTAGTAGCCTTTGACAAAAAAAAAACAAACAAAAAACCCCATGATGATTACTCCTTAACTTTTCACTCTATAATATAATTTTCTTTCAATATTTGCTTCTTTAGTCTCCTATTTATGACCAAAGTTTTACATTAAAATGGAGATTTGTCTTCCATTATATCCTATCCCTTTTGATGGTCATAACACGCTTGGAAATCACATAAGGCTCGCTATTTTAGGAAAGAAATTGGCATGGTAGCAGTAAAGAACCAAACAAATGTACTATACAACTGCAAATCTAAATATTTTTAGCACCAAAGTAAGACTTGAAGTGAAATGATCTTAAAGTAATTCTTACCACAATTTCAGCCTTTGTACTACAAACTCTTACATACATAGTTATCTTTAAATGTTATTAATTTCATTCAGTGCAATTGTTCATATATTTTGTAGACAGTGACAAGATTAGGGTGCTCGTTTCCATTTTTTTTCCTTTAAATTACAGTCATCTTAAGACTTATTAAATACTTATCATTTAGAAGTACCAGCCAAGCATTGTGCATAATTGATTTACATTCTACATTTAAAATCCGAATTTAAATGGAAGATTATTTCCCATTTAGCTTAAACAAGCTGAAAGTTCTGGGTTTTTTTCAGGTGTACAAAAATGGGGAAACATCATCCCAAAGACAGAATTCCTGAAACACTAGCATCAGCTTACAATCAACTTGTTTTTAATATTTGCTGTCATTTCTAAAATGCTTTTGCTACATAGTTCACATAGATTTTGTAATAAAGCTGTTTTATGCACTCTTTAGTTAAAAAAAAAAAATAAAATGAGAGTGTGCTTCAGCTTATCTAAGTAGAGAAAACACATATAGAAATCTGTAATTTTCCTCTATAGGTCAATATACTAAATGAGTCGTACATTCAGGCTAAAAATTACCACTCTCTACAACAAGCAGTGTATTTCTGTGAAAGGCTGAGCATTATCTTTTTTATAATGCTTTCTATTTGAAGACAAGCTATGTGGTTCAGTGCTAGCCTGCAGAGCAGTCCTAACCTGTATGATGTTTTCACTGACCTCCCACAACTCCTCTGAATAGGATATGGTAGGATGGAACAGACAGCATGCCTTAGACTGGGGAGCGCCTCAGCAAGTCATTAAATAGTCATCACAGACGATACTCCAGTGAGTCAATGTCTGATCGAGGTATCATTTTATCCTATCTAGGATTTCAAATCAATAGTTGCAAATTGCAAGATTCAATATTCATGCTTTTAAACTTCAACCAGTTTACCTTTCTTTTCTTTTCACTAAATTCCAGACACTTTCAATTTCTGAAGATCTGCATTTCCATTTTGAAGTGTATTACTTGTAAATTTTAGTCTTCCTCAGGTGTACAAAGTAAGCCTAGTAAATCTAGGACATAAAGCCTTATTCTCTTCTTCAACATCATAAAGCTTACTATTTTTCTCAATTTTTCCTACTGTTATGTGACAGTATCACACAATCTCTTAGACACTGCTTCCTCCATGAGTTTGGAAAAACACCGGGATTTGTGCGTGAAATTTGTATCCTTTAATGGATTATTCTTGACACATGATTGACACTGGAAAATACCTGCACTTAGGACTAAGCATCTCTGTGTTTAAAGTGCTCTTGCAACTCACGGACAATGCTTATGGGCCTTTTCCTACCTTTCTCGGAAACCGAGACATCAGTCCTATGTTACTGCAAAGCATTCCAGCAAAACAAATTATTTGATCAATTTTTTTATGTAAAGCTAGGCCCATCTATCTTTTTTTCTCTTCAGTCCTCTTTGATTTTCATTCAGAAGACTGAACCATTTCTGGGTAGGTAAGACAGCATTAAGCAAGCTTCAGGTATGTCCACATTGAAGAAGGTGGCATGGACATCTTTACGTTTCCCCATACAATCAGCTAGATGATTACTGACACATACCACAAATTTATTAGCAATAATCACCTTAAGTGCTTAGGCATAGGTATCAGCAGGATGATACTCACAGATCACACAAACTAAGGGACTCTACATGTTAAGAAGATTGCACTCAAACACAGAAAATCAGTTTATTAAGGTGCAAAGTATATTAGGCTCCACTCTTAGGTTCTGATCGTTTTCAATTTTAGAGATTTCTTATTTAAGGCCTTTCAAAATAATGCAGGCACACCTCACCTAAAGTGCAACAAGAGAAGGCCAATAGAACTATTTCAGATTTGTTGTTGCTATTGTTCAATAAGGTACTCTTGATGATTTAAACTGGTGTGTCAGAGTATAACCCTTAACACGACAGGCCAGATTCACTGCAATCTGAGGGTCATCTTCTAATTATACATAAGGCTCTTCCTCATCTTTGTCTAAAACTTTCTTTAGAAAACCAGTTAAGTTCATGAGAGAGCGCGACACACCATGAAAATCAGACCTCACAAATCACGTAACAAGTTTCTGAATTAATCAAAGTTCACTAATTCATTACTTAATTCAGTTCACATGGAACAGCTAACTTCACTGCAAAGCTAACAATACTAAATGCAACATAGAAGACAACAGTGAAGAGAAACCTTTACTTAAGAAAAGAAAGTAAAAATCAGAAGTTGCAAAGTAAAAATATATGTAAGCAGAAGTAAGGGCTGCATCTTTACTGAAAGCTAAGGAATAAAACAGGACCAAAGAAAATACTATTCTTTTTAGCAGTTGTCCATACTCTGATCACTAATGAGGCAGATGTAAATCAAGAATATTACTGCCAGTCACACACACTGGGAGCACAGGCTCAGAAATGAAAATTTACTGTCTTAACTTATCTTAAAAGAATATTTGCTTTTTCCTGAAGATTCAGAATTTTGAAGGTAAAAAAATATTCAGTTTACCACAGGTTACGAAGGTCTCTCCTATGCTCCATTTAAAGTTGTAAAAGTACTGTCCACTTTTGTCTGAACAAAAATTACAGTTTAATAGAACTAAACCAGACAAACCTGCTCATTATGTGAGAGTATTTCTTCCTAAATCCATGTTGTTGGGAAAGGTATTGTGCAATAAACTAAAAGAATGTAGCACAGTTACTTGTGTAACAAAACACATTGATAGTAAATGACTTTGTTAAATCCAGTTCAGAACAATCATTATTAGCAGTAGAAAAATATTTTTAACACTTCAGTGTAACATCTACATTGAAGAAAACCAGTAGTAATAAACTGAAAGAAACCAAAAGGAGAAACAAACTTGACTGCTTTAGATACCACAGAAAAGTCAAAGAACAGAGTGAGCTGGAAGATATTCAAGATATTTCTGTATAAGTCCAAAAAGGCAATGACAAAATACATAAAATAGATTTAATGGTTTTCTTATATAACTTTTGAATAGGCTAAAGCAAATGGTCTTGAAAATAATAATTTATTTATGCACTTGTAATATAAAAATAAAAAAAACACTTTTCCTGTTCCAAGCTGAATAATACTCAATCACACTGAGTAAACAGTAAAAAATTTTGTAGTTCACACCAACTGTCTCCGCTGTTATGCAAACACATGCATGCACACGCTCCTTGAGCATGTGGATGAAAAACATCATCTCAGATTCTGTCTTGATAGCTTTAAGTTATTTACCCTGCTACAGACAATAAATTAAGAGCTACAATATAGAAAAAGTATAAACCCCAAGATCTAACACCCTTAGTGTGCCCTTTAAATACCACATTAATCTGCTGAGTTTATAAATGAATTTGAAAAAATAACCAGTAACTGAGTATTGTTAATGGATATTAGTTTTTAAAACACAAATATAAAACAGAAATAAAAAGAAATGTTCAGGTATACAGCCTGGAGATTGCCAAGCTCACACCCTGTAACTTCTTACTGAAGATGCATTACGTACCGTGAATAAAAAAATCACAGAATCATAGAATCACTATGGTTGGAAAGGACCTCTAGGATCATCAAGTCCAACCTTTATCCCATCATCTCCCTAAACACTAGACCACAGCCTCAAGTGCTTCATCCACTTGGTTTTTTAAACACCTCCAGGGACGGCGACTCCACCACCTCCCTGGGCAGCCTGTTCCAATGTCTAACCACCCGCTCAGTAAAGAACTTCTTCCTAATATCCAACCTAAACTTCCCCTGATGCAACTTGAGGCCATTTCCTCTTGTCCTATCATTAGTAATTTGGGAGAAGAGACCAGCACCAGCCTCACTACAACCTCCTTTTAGGTAGCTGTAGAGAGCAATGAGGTCTCCTCTCAGTCTCCTCTTCTCCAGACTAAACAACCCCAGTTCCCTCAGCCGGTCTCCATAAGGCCTGTTTTCCAGACCTCTCACCAGCCTCGTTGCCCTTCTCTGGACTTGCTCCAGCACCTCAATGTCCTTCTTATACTGTGGTGCCCAGAACTGGACACAGTACTCAAGGTGTGGTCTCACGAGTGCCGAGTACAGGGGCACGATCACCTCCCTACTCCTGCTGGTCACACCGTTTCTGATACAGGCCAGGATGCCACTGGCCTTCTTGGCCACCTGGGCACACTGCTGGCTCATGTTCAGTCGGCTGCCAACCAACACCCCCAAGATGGCTACCATTCAAATATATTCTGATGGCTATTATCCAGCATTTTTCTCTCTTCTGTACCCAAGTTCAAAATCAAATGATTTCAGTGCCCCTTAAGAAACAGGTATAGTTTTATAGAAACAGTAACGCTACAGTATATAATACTGTTATAAAAACCTGCAGCATTTATGAACAAGTGTCAAACAGAACCCTGAAATGCATTAGTATTAAACACCAAGAGTTGCAACATTAGTAAACTTCATTACAAATCCTAAGAAAACAAATTACATATGAACATCATCTGAAGATTAGCCGTCATGAGGTAGAAATTATACTGATATGAAAAGCAGGCAGTAACATGGAATGGACACATCAAAAAAAAAGAAGTATTGGTTAAATACATACATAAGCCACCAGACTGATTACTAAGAAATTTCTGGGCAGACAAAAGATCTGCCCAGTTTCCATCACCTGTTCCACAAATGAACAAATACTGCAAATATTTCCTTTTATGGAGAAAGAACTCCCGTGACAATGCAGGTTTTGAACACATTTACAAAAACTTAAGTAAGAGATAGTACTATTATTCATGAATCCTGTAAAGTACCTATCAGAAATGTCTCACTAAAACTAGTCTGCTGTCATATTAGGAATATTAGAAAATCATTTGAATAAAATAAATGGGCTATAAAATGAAAGGGTATCATAGGGAAACATGCAAACAGAATTTCAAAAAGCTACATGCAAGAAGTGTTACTTATAAGTAGCTTTTTCATCTTGTTTGTCAAATATTTTTTAAAAAAATTAAAGCAATGCTTTGCTTTTATAACATGCTGCTTTTTTTTTAGTTCCTGTTTCTTAATTTGTTGATTAAAATACATTTTGAATACTTTAATCTCACATCAAGTAATGACATTTCTGTTTTCCTGCATTTTCGCCTGCTTTGCCACAAAGTATACACAAGTACATATGCCTGGATTTTGCATAGTTTCAATACGTACAGAGATTGTATTAAATATGCTTTCAGAATGAGAATACGTACAAGTATCCAAAGGGACAGTACTTGTCACATACAATGGGTTTGCACTTCTTAGGCCGCGGTCGGCACTGACAGATCTCACAGTTGTGGACGTCAGTCTGGAAGCCGAAGGAACAGTCCAAGGAACAGCCTGAAATGAGGCCAGTGCACAGCTCCTCCCCTGTGAAGGACACATGCAGGTTATCACAATGTGAAAACTGTTTATACCAGATAAATGCTTCTTCAGCAGACTAAATCTTCTCTTCCCTTTCACTTCATAAATTTTTAAATACTGGTAAGTCTTACCTTTGGACTGTCCTAATTTTAAAATATTTGACAGAATTCTCCAGTAGTGACCTAAATTATATGAGCAGAGACTACAGGATGTCTTAAGTTCCAGTCAAGAACTTTGGGAGTGCTACCTGGTACCCTAAACTAACATGACGTTATGAATAGGTGCAGAGTCAAAGGAGTCCAACATTTGTGAATATGTTGGTCTTTAATAAAACATTTAAAAAAATATATACTTTCACCACATTATATGGGTTTAATAGATTTTGGTTCAATATAGAGCATCTTTATTTTTCCTCTCTTTATTTTAAATAGAATGGAAAGGCTGAGAAATATTAACAACTTTTATTCTTTATGCTGTTTGCTGTCAACTGTTTGGTGATTAAGACATGCTTTTAAAAAATAGAACTGTACTACCCTAAAATGTGATCTAAGCTTAGAGATACTAGACTAAAAGATATGTCTCAGAAAAAGAAATGCTAGATCCTTTCACAATCTCTAGAGGCTGTCTTTGCCAGGAGAGTACCAACAAGACTTAAGCATATACTCTCAGTCAGATCTAACCTTTGCACAGCAATGGTAACCCTTGTCGCAGGTTCTTGCTTTACTCAGAGAGAAACATATATACAAAGATCTTCATGAAGTCTTACAACTTTTTGAAGGACAGAGTCCAGGCTGATATATCAAGAATACTAGCCCTTTTTGATACGTAGCCTCTAATGCTTATTTAAAAACATTATAATGCAGAGAAAACTCTGATACTTTTCTCTGGTAGAGTGATGTATGTGTAATGCAAAGAAAAAGACTTTCCTTGAAGCAAGTTAAAATAATGAGAATTTGTCTGTAATTCATAGAATCATAGAATGGTTTGGGTTGGAAGGGACCTCAAAGATCATCTAGTTCCAATGTTTGTAACCAATTATTTCCTGACAGAAATAAAAGTAACTAAACTTTTCATTCTGCATGATTTTATAAGGCAGTCACAATTTTTAAAGTCAGATTTGAACACCTACACTGAAATAGCTCCAAAAATAATAAAGTTCAGTTATGACCTTTGATATGATGCAAGTTAAGATATCTCCTGCAGATGCTCAGAACTGATCAGTGAATAATCCTGGAATTACGTAGGTTGGATCGACCAGAAACATTAATTTTCTGAAGTATACTTTGTCATGGAGATGTTTAGGTGGCTGTTCATAAACATTAGGCTCATGAAAGGTCACAGAACAAGAAGGTACAAATGCAAAGGCATGGGATAAATGAATGGGCATCATAAAGTGAAAGGAAGAGCTGGAAATAAAAATGAAAGAAAACCCAGAAAATAGAAACAAGAACTTTTTTTTAGTTAGCATATTTCTTTGTCTTATTTGTCTCCAGATCATGTGCTAAGGAGACCGATCAAAGTGCAAAATCCAGGTTTGAGTATGAAGTTACAGAAGATGGCAAAATAACGATTCCTTAGAATCCCACAGGCAAATAAGGTTTTGTTTTCAGTCTTCTCTTCTGCTTTGATTGCTTTGATTTGGTTAGTGAAACTGCTTTTCAGAGATGCAAAACAAGTTTGCTATGTATGAAGTTAATATACTTTACTAAAAGGGTCAAGGTGCCTTGGACAGTGTTATACAAGCAGAAAGACAGTGTCACATTTCAAGTAGCTTATGATGTTACATATACTTAAAACTCAAATAATCAGCTAACATACTAACCAGAAGATCCAGTCTCAAGAAAACTTCTTCCTTGCTTAATCCTTTACATTGTGAGTTATCCTCAAAAGAATTTTCACTTTGTAAGTGGCCAAGAAAGAAAAGCTCTTCAGAACCTTGGGATGGATGACTGACTAACCACCACTTCCTCTCATGAACACACACTGAAGAGTATACAGATATCATTAAAATTCTGGCTATGTCAAACATACAGGGAAAGTTTGCTGCAGTAAATAGAGACCACTGTTCACATCCGAACTTGTTAGTGTTATGTCAATGCTATATGAGAATAATCTCCTCAGACCTCCTGCTGACAGTCTTTCTAATAAGACACTAAAAATTATGCCCTCTGAGAAGACAGTTGCTACTAAAATTAACATGTTATCATACTTATATTTCTGACAGTATGACATTATAAGCTGTAGAAATAAATTTTAAATAGTTTTTGAAAAAATTCTCTGTGAAAGAATTTAGTGCAATGAAAATCAGAAAGTGAATTCTGGTCCACTTTCTGACTTCACATTTAACCATGTATATTTCTCTTACTGAAACATTATTAAAAACATGACAATCACAGGCAGTCTCAAACTGAAGCACCATCCGGTACACATACACAGTTTATATCTGCTGCACAGACCTGTTCAAAACTCTAGTCCAGCGTTTTAAACTGGGTATTTTTTTCAGAAAACAGAGAGAACCATCAATTTTACAAAGTGAAGTGTAGCTCTCAGAGAAAGAAAGAAAAAAAAAAAAGAGAAAAATTGCAAGCTAAAAGATTCAAATTCAGTATATGTAATTGTCAGCCTGATAGTATTTCTATAGCCTTAGCTATAGCTTTAAATTAATTATTACTAAAATATTCACAAATTCATTATGAAAGGATAAGTAAAAACAGATTACCTGCTAAGGTTTGGCATTTCAAGTGAGAAATACTAAAGAATAAAGAGAACTAGTTCATGAAAGTCAACTGCAGTGAACTGAGGAAATTTATTATGGCAGAATATCAGGAGGTTATTTGTTTGGGGGCTGTTTCCACCTCTACTTAGATAAATTTCATCAGGAAGCTGAATCCCAAATCATGGAATGAATTTGTAGAGAAAAGATCCAGCTGTAACTGGGCTAATAACTGCTTCAAAAATGTATTGGGGTAATCAGACAGTCTGAAAGGAGATGACAGGGAACATTTTAAAAGCTAATGCAGCAGGAAAACTACCTTTCAGAGTTCAAGAGAACGGCATTACACACCTGTGCATCACTGCAACTCTAACAGAATGGGATCAAGCTTCTAATCATGTAGTATAAGCCACCTTTATTTCTCCGACTGATTAGTTATAATGACATCACCTAGGGAACTAAACTAATGGTTAGGTAGGAGGTAGAAGACTAAACCAGAAACAAAATGATGAACAGGAAACCAATTAAAGGAAAGAAATCTCTCATTGTGCTGCTTAGGGAAATATCTGGCTGGAGAAGAGAATTCTTTGTGAGTAGTAAAATACATTAATTGATTTTTCTTATGAAACAAAGTGTCAATGAGGTAATGTCAATACATAAAATAATCCTTCTACACAAGGTAATAGGAGGCCTTAGGGGGATAAAATAATAATAGTGGGGGGAAATGTAATATTGAAAACTTGTAAGATCGTGCCACTCATAGGGAATAAATAAGAATTTATGCTATAAACTGAGAGTTCAGGCACAGGAAATTAGTGGATCTCAGAATTATACTGACGTGATATGACTTTAGAAAAAGATAAATGTCTCAGGCTAATATATTTTTACCACAAATACTTAGCTTTTTAATGTGAGGACAGACATTAGCTGAAATATCACATAAAATTCTGGAAGAATTTCAACTGAATTAAGGCAGAAGGCTAGGACAATAATCACAGAAAGGCTGTTTGTTCTCAACCAACGACATGATTAAAATAGCTTCCTGCTAGGAAAGAACACTAACTTGAAGACAAATATGCACCAAGTACTTATAGCAGTGAATCCAGCCCACATAACAAGACCATGCAGTTTTCTTTTCCATGAGCAACCATGACTGCAAAAGCAGTTGGAAAGTCAGTTACCAACAGATCCACGTTTCTACTCAGTGTCTTCACTAGACCTCACTATACTGGCAAAAGCTATTGCTTATAGACTTTGACTCCTCTTAAGGCTGTAGTTCTAGCAAATACTTTGTTCTGTAGTTTGCAACAATTTAACACATAATGTGCTGACTTGGATACGGGAATTTCAAATTATTGGATTAATCTGGATCAATTCAGTAAGATGTTGTTGGAAAAAAAACACAAGTAGAAAGGGAAATAACAGTTGAAGATGAATTGGTCTTCTAAAAAACATTTGTGCATTATTAATGAACAAACAAATATTAGCACCAAGGTTTCTCAGCGTGGTCACCATTGCCCATAAATCTCCTTTTAAATAGTGGTTTCTTTCTACCCCTTTTTTCACCCACTGACAAACAGATTCATACACACAGACTATAATAAAACAAATATTAGAGTTTCAGAAGAGCATGATACTGTTTAAGAGGAATCTGTTTGGGATATGGGGGATGAGACAATGCTCTCTGAAGCAGAAAGTCTTAAGAACAGATGATTACCAAGATATGGTAAGGCTCCACACAGCACCCTGCATGCAAACTATACGGTGTTATAAAACTCTTTTCCATTAAGTATCTTATTCTAAACACTAAATCAACTCCTGTTTTAAAAGGTTGTCAGATTACTGTAAAACCGAGTCACTGGCTGCTAAAGGAAAGAAAGATATGTACAAAAATCAGCATGTAAGAGCAGCTGACATACGGACATGACTTCCTATAGCCCAGGGCCCACCCTGCAAACAAGACAGCAACAAAATTCTGTCCCATGACATGCAATGTTGCCAGTCTTTGCATTTGTGAGTATTCACTCAGCAGCTGGATATCTCAGATACAGTGCAATCTCTCCTTCTCAGGTATGGTATCTCAGAGGTAAAGTATCTCAAAAGGAATCACAATTCTTTGGCCTAAATTCAAACCATCAGATGAATGATTTATTCCTGATTTCAGAGTGCTAACATCCCCACCTTGCGTGAACCTATGAATACTCAGGAGTGTTATAAAATATTGCTCAAAAAATCAAACTGAAAAGCAAACAAAATTCAATTCGATGAATTGTATGTTTAGGTCTAAAAAAGGTCTTCTGTTTGAACTTCTAATAGCTTGATTGTAATTCCAGCTAACTGTTTTAAAAAAAGACTTCTCAATTTCCTTCTTCTAGCATATATATGGCATATAAAAATCTCTGAGCTCTTAAACTGGGATACCTATTTTTCTCCAATGTATTATTTTACATATGGACACACTGATAATTATAACGACTGAAATTCATCTTAGTCTAAAAACTTTAAAAAATGCATTCTAAAGATGTATAGCCTGTTGAAATACTTTTAATTTTCAATCCTTCACAGATAAAAAATTACTGCCAGAGAATATTAATAGATACTTGACAAGAATTATGTCAGTATTTCAACTTGGCTTAGGCTGGTGTCCATTTTTTTGAAAATGTGTAGTGTGGCTACACAAAGCTAGCTACCTACCTTTACCATCATTATTTTCTTGACGCTGAGGCTAGATCATATCAGGAGAACTGTTTCACAGTACCTTTATAATTAAGCACTCCTCAGCCGTCCTCTTGGTGTGGATTGCTACTGCTGGTTAATCTTCAGGGGTGGGGATCTGGGGAGGCAAATTTATGAAGGAGAAAACTAGGTTACTTATCAGTAACTGGAATTCTCTGAATATATTGCCTCCACAGATCCACACTAACCCTCCCTCCTTTCATTAGAATTAACTCACGATTCACAATAGCTGGATAGAAATGAAGGGACTGGGCACTGTGATGCTAGAAAACCCTGTTTAAAAAAATAATCTCATGAGTCCGTTGAGGCAAATTACCCGTGTGGATACTTGCTCTAAACAACTCAGGGATTCACATACAACACATGACTTCATGAAAATGGATTTGTAGCAGTGATATCTCAAGAAGAAATTACTGGAAAATGATCAAGCTTCCACAAACCTCCTAGCAGCACACTGTTGGGTTTTTTTCCCCACAAGTCAAGTCAAATGAAGTTCTTATCTGCTTCTATTGCATTAGATATATTGTAAGCATTACTAAAACCAATACATTGTTGTAATCTTCAGAGATCCCCATCACAGACTTTTATTCTAGTGAGAAGACAGATAATTATTTGGCATGAGTAGTTAATCAGAATTCCACCCTCTTCAGGGAGCACTTCCACTAGCTTCCACATGTGAATTTAGAGTTAATATTTCTATTCTACCTAGAATATGTACTTTTTTTTCTGATCTAAGCCTTAAATTTTTAAGAAGCATGCTTCATCCCCGATTTTCCACAACAGTATTTCACTAACTGAGGTCTAATCTATAATAGCTATTTCCTTTCACATCACTGCAAAAGGATAATAAAACATCCTTTTTCTGCCAGGTCTACAAAATTATCCAAAAATCCAATACGCATTCTCATTGCAGTAAGGGAGATTACCTGGACTGATTCTGTTTCTATAACATTTTTTTCCCCATGGAATTTGTTGCTAAATCAAGGTAATAATGGGACATAATTGTTATTAGAAAACTGTTACCCAATTTATATTTTACTTTACTAGTTCCAGGAATTTACCCAAATTTACCCAAAAAATTTACCCAAATGGACAAAATTAACACTGAGGGAGTTTTGAAGTGTTTGGAACGCACCTCTGAGTATTGATTATTTACAGGAACAAAGGAATGAAATATTTAAATTTGGGCTAGGAAGAGTGAAAGATTAGGAAAACCCATCCCAAACTCTAACTACTGAATGAATAATACAGAAAAGAGGAGTTGAGATGCTTCTCCCATTGTAGTCAGTGCAAAGCTTTTCTTAGGCTTTTTCCCAACATCACTCCATAAACTTTTTCAGAGCCTTGATCGCTGCCTGCTATTTATAAACAGCTCATAGACGCATCTACCTAACTTTTCTCAAACCTTCCAATCCTGTCTTTGAACGTCTACACAACTAAAACAAGTCCCACACTGCCAAACCCAGATTCCATGTTGAAATTCTACTCTGCTTCATCAGCTATAAAGGGAGATGGTGTGATTTGCCAGAATGTTGAAGTCCATGCTACAGATGTCTGCCAGTATAGAGTGAATGACAGTACCTTCTTTTACCTCCTTTCTAACTCCATGATAGAATACATTTTCTTCTCATGTAAGGAAGGGTTATCAACACTCTTCCAAAAATATTTCCGTAACTATACAGAATGTGTTTGGGGGAAAGCGGTGGTTTTATATCTAGAGAACTGTGCAAACACATAATATACCAAGATTTCTAATTTTTGAATAGTAATTTCATGGTTTGCTTTAACAGACAAAAGTGACCATGACGCTAAGTGGATGATGATGCACTAAGATGTGCAGGAAAAATGACTCATCTTGGCTTTCTACAATTGCATCTCTCCATAAGCAGTGTGGAATTAATGAAATTGCATGACAATTGCATCTTGTAACTGCAAAACTACTTCTAAATGAAGCAAACAATTTTTAAAATTGATAGCAACGCTCTAATTTCATTCAATTTTAGTAAGATTTGAAAGGTTAAAAAATACTGAAGCCACACATGCTCACAGTTATACCCTAAACAGTACTTCAGGTTCAATTCATTTGGGGTAAAATGCTATAGTCTAAGTTGCATGAGAGATTTTAAAGGCTTTTCCTTTTCATAAATACAATACAGGGTCAGATAAAATACTGGCTCTCACTAAGAATGATTTAGTGTCCAGCAGCAACTATCAGATTTTAAATCCTATGTTACTGCAATCAGCAGGCATTATTCAATATGGTCGTCAGTCTTCTTTGGAGAAACAGGAGTCCTGCCTCACAAATAGCCAATCACTGGCTAGGTTTCATTCCTCTAATGTACTCCTCCTCCTAAAGACTTTAATCCACTCCAGTTCTCCCTATGAAAGCAAAGGCCTAGACACTCCAAACACAATAGCAATTGCTGCGCCCCACAAGTAACAGTTTTTTGATTATTCACTTTTTCTATTTGTTTCTTGTTCTTGTATTTTTATTTATTTTTTAAAACATTTTTTTTGATAACGCGTTAAATTTTTCCTACTGTTTCTTGGTATTTTGCAGCAGTTCTTCCTATATTCTGGATTATACTTTTGTCCTTTTATCATCATGTAGTGCTGTTAAGCTCTCAATCTGTATGATCATTCTTTCTCCCTCATCATTTGTCATTCCATCTCCACTCACTGGAACTTTCCTCCCATATCTATCTGTACTCACTCTTTGCTCAGTGGTAGTTTTTCCCTCCCTTCTCCTACAACTGTGGGCTGACTCTTTTTTTTTTTTTTTAAAAAAAAATATTTTATTTTACTTTACAGCATGTATGTTTTCACTGCATGTTGTTACAGCATGTTTTTGCATTCAGTGCAAAAACAGCATGAAGGATAAAGAAAACAAAGCAAATCACTTCTATTAAAACTGTATTCTAGAAATGCTATCATTTGCTCCTTTCTTCCTTCTCATTCTGTATCTGGCTTGAGTCAAGCTGGATAAACTTGAAACTAAATTACAATAAAGCACCAAACAAGTTTCTTGATATTGTACTTAGATAATTATTTCAAATACACTTGTACTAATTTCTGGCTACAGGAACATAAATGAAGGTAGTAAATGAGGAACAATTTACAGCTTTACTCTATGTTCTTCCACTTTGTCATTTTGCTTTTATTTCGGCTGAAATAGATTAAAATATAATGAACCTTCAGCAGAGACATCTAAAGAGAAATTAGCAAAAAAGGAAACTTTATTGGAAAGTCATTGGTAGTATCAGGATATGACGACTTCAAATAGTAATGGGGGGCATGTGGGCCTCCTTTACTCAGGCACTTTAAATCCAACTCAGTCGAGCAGCTTCAATCAGAAAGAAAAAAGTGGGTGCAGTATAGTGATGTTCCCAGAAGTCCACACGAGTCTACATGAGCTAAAGATGATACACATTCTCACATTCTTGAGAGCCAAGATGCAACTAACCTGGTTTAGACATGAAAGTACGTATGATCTCAAAATGCAGAAAAGTAGTGCAGTATGTTTTCAGCATATCTGACCTAAAACTCCTTCCTTCTCATTGCTCACACTCATTTGTCCAGAGCCTTGCAAGCGCGAGACGTTACTTGATAGAAAAATTCTATTTCTGTCATTTTGACTGATCACCATCAAGTGATGAAGACTTCCAAGCTGTTATTTTTCTTTACTTCTTTAGAAAATAAAGGTTTTCCCTCTCTGAATGACTGAAGAGATTTTTAAGCAACCTACAATTCAAGTTATTTAACTGAAAAAAAGATGACAGATAAATGACACTATTAAATTTGCTCCAGACAGTTTGCTACTGCAAAATGAAAATAATTTCAAGTAAATCTGGCAAGAATAGGTTCTTAAGCACTATTTAATCATAAACACTGCAAGCAAGAACAGAGACTTCCTGGGACGTGGTATATGTACGTGTGCAGACTGGTAAACTACGACAAAAGAAACGGCCCTTTGGAGTGATGTGTCTCCTGTGCATCACACTGGAGGGAAGGACTACACACACAGGCATAAATGATGAAATTTGCCAAGTATGTCCATCTTCTTGTTTGTGTCAAACTCTCCAATCAATTTAAGAGCAATAAAAAAAAGAAGTAAAATCAAATTACAATGTTAAAAGCAGAACTTAACATTTCTAATTTTGTCCTTAGGAAGAATTAACTAAGGCGTGTATGCGATAGCTTGGACGCAATCTATGGAAAGTCAACCTTGCCACGAATATAATTTGTAATCAAAAGTATTACGATAATGACATTATTGCCTGCCATATATTTACTTGTAATTAAGATATCCTGTCCTTTACCTTAAGAAAATAAAAAAATGTACATTTCACCAGAAAAAAAGTTTAAAAATCCAGGACAAACCCTTTTCTTGCTCCTTAAGCAAAACATCAATCCAATCCTAGAATTCTTTATTCGTACCAATTAAGAGTTTTATTTTGACCATTTCTACTGGGGACCCCTGAAATAGTCATATTGGTTTAGAAAGTGGCTAACAATAGGCAGACTGAAATCAAAAGAAGAGGAATGGAGTAATACTTTAGCTGTGAAAGCCTCAAAGGTTACAAGGAAGCTGCAGAACTACAATAAAATTACAAAGAGAGTTTAAACCCACTCCTAGGCTGAGTTGGCAGCCAGAGTGATGCATCCTGCAGCTCCAACTAGTACTCCACAGGTGGCCTGTGTTGGGCAATTCCAACAACCAGCCTGACCTTGCTTTGTATTTCATCTGTAAACATCAAATTCTTAAGGAAACACACACAGAAAATACATTTTTGCTATTTCACTGATATACACAAAGTTCTCACAAGGCACAATAATTTTCCTTGGGCAAGAAATAGACGTTAAAGCCTGCATAAATCCTAGCTAAAATATTTTTTATATATATAAAAGATATAAATACAAGAATATGTTATAGAAATAAAATTGTATATGGCTATGTTTGTATACATACAAACATCCCCTCAGGCATATAATTTTCAAACATTTATCCTCATAACCTAAGTTTTGAGGAAAAAAAGCTAAGTTGAAAATAGGCTATTTAGCAATAGGAGTTTTTGAAGTGCAGAAACCTAGATGCTCTTAAACTCTTTACATATATGGAGGAAAATCAAATGCGTCAGTCTTATCAGACTTCTCAAAGTCTGAATGAATATTAAGTGTCAAATTATTACCTTTCCTACCTAGCTGTTAATTTTTACCTGAAGTCAGATATTTTATGTTTTCCTCTAGACACATAGCAAGCAAACAATCCATGTCAGAAATCAGGAACCTATTCTTTAAAGGTGAACAACTATAAAGCACACACATACTAACATAACATGTAATCAACATTATGAATGGAAAAAAACACATACTAGCATTTTCACATGCAGCTTGATATAAAAGATAGAAGCCACTGTATTTTTGCATACTCACTAGTTTTGCACTGACAAATGCGGCAACCATTTTGGTCCAGTTTGAAGCTATAGATACAGTCTTTTTCAGTCAAAGTGCAGTTCTCCAAAATCTCACAGGTGGGCGGACCTATTGTGATGTATGTTGGTTCTGAAAGTAAGAGGAAAAAAAAAAACCCTAATAAATTTGAGTTTACTTGAGTATTTTAATTAAGTTCACAAAAAGGCATACACAATGCAACAGTGAAGAAAATTTTTAATTAATTTTGCTTCTGATTAATGAATATTCTTGGTATTTCTGAAATAATTCAAGAAACAAACTTTGTTTTGAAGTGATGTACACTCATCACAAACAGTATAAAGCTGCATAAAATTTTTGAAATATTGAAACAGGACAAAAATACTACATTTTTTTTTTTGTTCACTATGAAATCAGCTTTCCTGCATATGCATTGTAAAACTGAATGTAAAATAATTATTTTGCCCACTTTTCTACTAAAGTATTTGATCAAAACTTCATGAAGATTTTTTTACTTTAGAAACTGAACAGAGCTTTCCCCAAAGCTCAGTTGATTGATACTACCAAGTCGCAAATCAAAGCATGTGACTCAGTAATCAAAACTTCCTCTGTGTGAATAAGATTACTTCTATTGAAATTTAAAGCAGAAGAGATGCTGAATACCAAAAGAGAAAACAGGATACACTGCCTGTGAAAGATCTCTGAAAATCATTTAACACATCTATTAATTGAAAACATCACTTCAAAGTATACTTTTTGAAGTTGAGGATATTATTGCCAATTATTAGGTATTTATGAACAGTATAATACTTTTGGACACCGTTTAAATATGTTGGAGTATGAAATTTGTTTTAATATATATGGTAGCCAGAAACATTAAGGTGTTTTAGTATACAAATTTGTTAGAATAAAATAATATCCAAAGACTTATGAAAATAACAAGGAACCTCAACACTGCCATCATAAACCAGGATCCAGAAGGATTGAAACACCTATCTTTCCCTGAATGACTTTTTGCTTTGTGAGACTAATTTAGTTGATCTTGTGTTCTTCATGAAAGTCAAGCACTTAAGAACCAATGAATTTACAGTTACAAGCATTAACAACATTATACTAAGCATTCAGGAATAGCAACACAAACTGCATGACTTTTGAAGAACTAACTGTGAGCTTTCATTTAGTTGTTTCTATTGTCTGAGTTTATCCTGTTCCTCCATCTCAAGAAAGAAGACTTAAAGAAAATTACATTTTAAAAAAATTATCAATACATATATTGCTAAATTGTGAAAATATGGAGAAATGGTATACTAACCATCAGGGTAATAAACCATAATATGTTTTATACAGTATGCACATTTTAAGGGACTGGAGGTGGCCACATCTTGCCATCTCTTATCTTCAAACCAAATATATTGAAAAGCAGATTTTGCCATCCTTACCTAAAGGCAGCTAGTCTTTACTCTTAGAGTGAGGGCAAAATGCTACTCAACATTGATTAAGTTGTTAGAAGTATACACCGTTAACCAAAATACAATTTCTGTGCCTATTGGCTCCATGTCCAGCAGGCAGCTTTTGCACCCATGCCTTCCAGTCAAGTGAAAGTTATCCTGTTACGGGAATGAGCTTTTCTGCTTTCATTGTATTTCACCATTTTCAGCTGTCATAGCTTCTCCCCAGCTCTACTTTTCCTTTCACAACAGTTCATACAGCAGATGAACATTTTTAATTCTTTTTAAATTAGGTCAGCTAAGTACAGAGTTTGGAGGGAAAACATACATGAAAGACACTACAGTGAAGTTAGATGACTTCAAACTTATCTCAGAGGTCATGGTTCAGATTCCTTACTTTGCTGAAAGTTTCAAAGTAACATTCAAATTATTTTGCTTGTGTAACTTCTGTAGGAAAAGAAGTTATACACTTTATATGTATATAAAACACCACCAACAGCTTTGTTCAAATACAAGCTGGAAATCTGTATAATGGAATCTGTGTCTCTGAAGATCCCTCAAATCTCCTCTTATTTAAATTAAAACTTTTCCAGATATTTTTCTAAGAGTTTAATATAGATTACTAGGTTTGAGGACAAAGGAGAGATTTTATAAATTTCTGTGAATTCTTCATAGCTCCAAGTTTGCATATGTAGTATAGAAGAGTAGACATAATGAGCAACATATTTTAGAATCCATGGATTTCCAAACTAGACTTCTTTTAATCTCAGTGAACTCTTCATATTTGTTTTAAAGTTCATTCAGTAAACTATCTGACTAAACCATATTCATGTCTAACATTTAATATTTGCAGCTTCAACAAACCATTAGCTTAGGAATCAAGAACATATTGATATTGAACCATAATATGATATATTCCAGAAACTCCATTAATTAATCTCATCTGTTTAGGACTCAGAGTATATAAACTAGTTTTGCAAACAAATTGATTTTTCAGCCTCTGGTGCCTATTCCGAAAACCTCCTTTCCCACCTTACTCCATCCTCTAACCAAAATACCCTAAACATGCAAAAGACCAGAATACAAGACGTGCCCTGAAGCTACATTCAGGTTATTGGTCAGCCAACCCAAACCCTACACTTCAAACGACAAAGAAACCACAGTAATGCTTATATTCATTGGTAGTTAAAACCACTACAAATCACATGAATCATTAATGCTACCCAAAAGCAAAGTTCACAGACAGTAACACAAGCTGGAGAACTGAAGGAGACTGTAGCTTTACCATCTAACTGCAGAAGACTTAAGCAAAATATGTAGTTAAAAAACCCAGAAAGCATCACTGAATGCAGGTTTTTATTAATTGATCCACATGGGCGTAAACTGACCCTAGAGAGAAACAGGATTGTGTTTCCCCTCCCATCACTGAAGTTCACCCTTCAAGATAATTTCTCTTTAATTGCAGGTATAATTTAATATCTAGGAAAAAAAATAGTGGACATTTGTTACATAATTTTTGTGGCGACTTTTCAAACCTGTTCTTCTGTATTTTGATGCTCTTATGTCCTGGACACATCAACAGAACAATTTTTTACCTCCTTGATACATCCAGTAATGTAGTATTTCTTACAGGGGACAAAATGGAACTGCCATTATATTAATTTAAAAGGTTTTTGCTAGTCCTCTATTAATTGTGTTTTATTATCTCCCACTTTTGTGTCTGCTTTCAGCATCCTCAGTATTTCCAGACAAGCTTACAAATCTGTTTTTTTCTCCCTCCTGTCCCTAGAGGTAAGCCCTGAGATACAGTAATTTTATATGCATGCCTGCTTCTCAATGAGCTGCAAGTAGAGGACAAAAGAAATAATTTCATTCCCTACCCCCACACGTGCAAAAATGCAGCCAGGAAAAAAAAATAAAATAATCAGCCCCTTTCACTTCACTAGACAAGACTCAACAAATAAAGCCCACTCTGCTCTGCCAGGCTTCTGGCTATTTGAATAGGCAAGCAGTCGCTAAGCTTGCAAAAGCATGTACCACTGCAAGATCAGAGCTAGGCTTTCACTGCTGTTCTTGGTAGGAATTGCAGAAGAAAGATCCAGTGCACAAATGCACTGGACAATGGGTGGGAAAAACGGGTGCTGTTTCTTCCTGTGTGCTCTACCAACAATAAAACTTCTTATACCATAGAAAGAAAGAGAGAAGAAAATAATGACAAGGGGATTGAAGAGAGTCTGGATGAAAGCAGTGGATTTTTTTAATAAAGCACAGATTTTGCTGATGTCAAGTGCTAAGGTTAAACGCAGATTTCTATTAGAACATCTTGCTTCCATATACTCTCTCAGAGCCTGATACATAGAAAGCTATGGTGAATTTTAGTGCTGAGGATTATTAATTTGCCAGCTGCAAGGCTGATAAAAATCTTTGAATTAATTTTTTACACTGCCATTTACTTAAAAAGAACTTCAAAAATTTTGAAATCCACAGTGGATATTTCAGCCACTGGTGGTCCATCAGTCTGATTGGTCCGCTGAAAAATACTGCAGTATGTGATCAAAACCCTGAATCTCGTTCATCCCAGCTTGAAATCAAACTGTGCATTTATGGGGAAAGAAGGGAAGATGTTAACATCCAAGAAATGCCTGGAGCTGGCTTTGTCCTTACAGAGCCTGCATTAGCAATGCGAACACAAAAACTGGATGTCACAAAACCCCCCAAACTTGTCAAGGTGGAATAAGACCATGTTTTCACTGGTATTTTTCTACCCAGAATACTTTTGTAACATGAACAAAACCAACTCCCAGGCCACTCTTTGCTACTTTCTGATTTTTGAGAACTCCCACTTTTCCTATGAGTGATGTGACACACTTTATATTACAACAACTGAACATTTTCTTCTGTTAAAAAAGTGGAATACTATATACATACACACACACAAGAACATAGGGTGGTCCAGTCTCGTCTAGTACTGTGCCTCATGTACAGATCTTGTTATACTTTGGTGAATATTGAGGTCTTAAGATAATGCTCAGCTGAAGTATTTAGAAATGGAGAGAAACTGATGCATCTGTGTTTCAGTGAAAGTAGGGGGAAAAAAAGAGTTTCTTAGGATTAGAATTTTATTATATACAGTTTGATCAATTAAAAGTTATCAAAAGGAAGAGAAAGAACACTAAAATTCACCAGTGATTGCTGAAGCCCTGGAAAACAAATCACAACAAACAGAAAAATCAGAGACAGTTTATTGCAATCTAGTGGACTTTTACTGTTTCTCTGAACGTTAAAAATTAACCGTTCACTCACGATTTCATTTTTCCTCCTAACTTTGGAGATTTCATTTACATTATTCTCCAGCTAATTTTGAAGAGAACTAAAAAAACCCCACCTCTCTAAGGCTGGTAACAGAAGGAAAAATTATACCCATCTTCCTATCATTCCTTAGTTGTTCAAAATCTGAACTCTGGCCATTGAATTCATACCAGAAAACAAAGAGGGATTCCACTGAAATGTACTACTGCAAAGAGTTAAGGAGCAGAGCCTGCAGGTACAGGGAAGTGATGCTTCCCCTCCACAGTAACATCCAGCTCTGGTCTCCTCAGCAGAGAAGAGACACCAACACACCCGAGTGAGCACAGCAGAGGGCCAACAAGCTGGTTGGGGCTGGAGCAGGTGGCACACGAGGAGAGGCTGAGACCAGGGCTTGTTCAGCCTGGAGAAGGAGGGTGAGGGGGGCATCCTACTGCTGTCTCCCACTACCTAATGGGAGGGCAGAAGGGCAACCAAGGCCTGGCTCATCTTGGAGGTGCTCCCAGCTATGATAAGAGGCAATGAACACAAGTGTGAACACAAGAAATTACAATGTGATAAAAGTTGTTTTGTTCTTTCTTTTAAACCACACAGGTGGTCAAACTATGATAGGATCCTAGAGAGGCTGTGGGATCTCCATTCTTCAAAATACTCCACACTTATTTGGGAAAAGGCCCTGGGATCCTGCTGGTGCTGGACCTGCTTTGAGCTGAGGTAGGACTAGAAAATCTCTGCTGGTCCTTTCCAACTTGCGTGCCTCCATGAATTTCACTTTCACACAAACTCAGGACATTTCCAGTGAAAGCAGCAATATCTTTCATGGATCTTAATCAGGGAACTGAAATTCAAAGATAAACACTTGCATTTCTGATGATTTCTGTATGCTTTAGCCACATTCTGATTACTTTCCTTCCACAGGAAAAGTACATGTTTGACTAGTACCATCTCTCTGAAATCTACCTAATGACTTAAAGAGTAGCTTTGTATTTGAGAAGCAAAATTTCATCCAAGCAGTTATAACAGTAATTCTCTCTGAAGCATTATTTAGTGACAGCCACAATCACATTCAATCAGCCTCACTTTTTGTCCTCCTTTAAGTTAATACATTACTCATGCTTCACCTCTTGGTAAAGTATTTTTATTACTACATGAAAAACACCTAGAACAAGCTCTTCACTTTGTTAAATTTGGAATGCAATATTTTAACTCAAACCAGGTTTTGTACCATGCTTTCAGTAATACCATGTGAGAGAAATACCTACTTCAGTCTTTCACAAAATTGGAGTAGGTATTTCCCTCACATGGTATTACTGAAAGCGTGGTACAAAACCTGGTTTGAGTTAAAATATTGCATTCCAAATTTAACAAAGTGAAGAGCTATTAATCACAAAAGCCTCCCAAACCCCCCCACCTTTTCAGTACATATATTGAAAAATAAATTCATTTCACAGATAATTCTGCCCACTGATACTGATATTTTCAGTAATTTTAACAATTAACTGTGTAGGCAGGTTGGGTTATTTTGTTTGTTTTGATTTTGTTGCTTGGTTGGGTTTTTTTGTTTTTTTGTGAGTGGTTGCTTGTTTGCTTTTTTGTTTAGTTGCGTTTTTGGTGGTTTTTGGTTTGGGGGTGGGGGGGGTTTGTTTGTTTGTTTGTTTCTAAGGAGGGACAACCATAAGAAACTTTGCATAAAGATCTTATTGTGCTCAACCACTAATTGGAAAATTAACCCTCTGAGGTCTGCTTATTTAATTTACAATTATTTTTAACCCCAGAGAGAACAACTCCTATAAAATAACAGCACATTTAGATCCTGCAGTACTTGGTCTTGGGATATTTGGAGAAAGCATTACCCATGTACAAAGAATGAGCTCAACAGAAGAGGATTCTACAAAGCCCAACATCTCGCTGGGAGCATTAAATGAAAATCTCTTCTGGGGAAGGAAGGAAAAATTACTCAAAATTGTGTTCTACAGATGGGGAAAGACCTCTTAAAGAGCATGCCTGTGTTTGTGGAAAGTGAAATAGCTCCCTCTTCTGTAGCATTTTATAGCACAAACTATGTCTAAAAGGATTAAGATGTTCTGATTCTATGAAACCAGCACCAACTGACTTAAGAAATATAGCATCAGTGCGTTTAAATTTGCTGTAAAAATTAAGAAAAAAAAAGTGAATAATGCTTTATGTGATAACTGGCTAAAATATGGTCCTGAAGGGTGTGCTGCTCAACAGCCTTTCATTTGAGTCTAAATACTTGTTTGAATTTTGTCTGCTGTCCAAAAAAGTTAACTGCAGCCTACTAAACAGCAGCATGTGTGTTTACTTAAGCTTCCTGAAAAAACATTCATATCATTCCAAGAGTGACTAAATGTTTTCCATCCTCATAGTTTGCATTCCAGCCTTCCCCACCCCTCCAGTTCATTACACGAAAAGTATCAGTCCCCAGTCCCAGGCAAGAGAATTTCCTTCCTGGGTTTGAAATATCTAATTGCCTTGCAGGATTTTTTTCCCAGCATTTAGTTATTTTTTTGTTACCTATCAGAGTTCAAGAATTCTACATCACGTAACTATTTATGAAAAGTATGCAAGAACATAAAATATGGTAAATTCCTAACATCACAAATAACTCTGAAAATACATTCACTAATGCTTCCAAACACATACTTCAGTTTGGCAGACTTGTATTTTAAATTTTATTCATACTGTTAATCTGGAACTACTTAGAAATGTATTTTACCTCAAAAGTAACTATTATAATCCAAGATTATTTTTATTGTTGCAATCTGAAGAAGCCTCCTGTGAACCAAAGCTGCATGGAGGTGTGTGTCTTTTTTGCAGTGATGCAATCAAAATACTCACAAACTTTCCACTCCCAAGATATGAAGTTAAAAGCTTTTGTCTGTTGTAATAAATTCTTCCAGTTTTGAGTTTAATTGGCACGTATACCCTTCAAATGCATTTTAATGCTTTTTGACAATTTTAGGTGGAGTGACACTAAGAAGTAACCACCTTTATTAAAGCAGAAACAATTAAGCCTGCCTGTCAAGAAATGTCCAAACAGGTAAGGCCATTCAGCTATCATTACTAGGCGACCATATATCAAACACTGAATTAGTGTGCATCTGGAGCAAATCTATGAATGCTATAGGCAATGAAAAGAATTCATTAGAAGATTCATGAGGTTCTTTCTAAGGGAGACATCCTTAGCTGCACTGACATATGTATTCATTAGGATTCTTCGGTTATTTATCCTTTCAGTAGTCTTCCACTGAATGATAAATCACTGAAAACTAGGAAAAGGTTAATTTGTACTAGGATAGTCTTCCTGACTTTCTTAAACTTGGAGAGACTTTCATTGGCAGTAGGTTTCATTATACCCTGGATTGTGGGGTTCAACAGCCTCAGCCACCTTGTCTAAAACCACTATACTAAATCATGATCTGGCAAATGTAAGCCCAATTCTCTACAGCACAGCGTTTGCATCCCTTAATTGACTTTGATGAAAAGGCTGTTTTGAGAACTGCAGTGCTGCTGCTGAACAATAACTTACACTTCATGCTCTAAAGAGATCTCTGGGCCCAAATGTTGCACCAGTGTACGCTGCTCACTGCCACTGACTTCATCCTGAATGAATCAAATTTCTTTTCAGTGGACTCTGCTGCCTGTTTTTACTTAATGAAGTGCTGGACACGCTAAAGGAACTGAACTGAATTACATCTCAGCTAGAGTTTGGAGCCCTTTATTGATGAAAATGTTAATTTCTTTTTGTGAAGATAAAGTGTCAGCCATAATGACAGCAAAGTAATGCAGGCCTTATTCATGAAAATCCTCTGAAGGAATTCTGTTTAACACTTAATTTCTCATTCAGAGCTTATGCTGGCACCCTGCCACCTGTACCTGAGGGCTCTCACGCAGAAGGACGCACTGTGAGATAACCAATTACTGTGTATGAGCACTGGGTTGCAGCTTTCCCTATGAATGGCCTGAGCTTCTGGGAGATGCAAGGGAACAGAAGCACCCGTAGACTTTCCTATGGGACATTTTTGGCATCAGTGCCAGAGCTGAGCACTTGTATTTATTATCTTGTTAAAAGGAAAAAAAAAAAAAAAAAATCAAGTATTTTCATACTATCCTAACCAATATTTACTTCTGTGAACACAACTATTATTACAATTTACAGATGGCTGTCCACAGACGCAGATGGCCTGGGGGAAACATGGTTATTTCTATCACTGTAGCTTGCTTGGTGTTATTGATATGCTATTATATACTAATACTAAATAGCTATTTTAAGCTCCAGTATCCACTATTTTTTTTTGGTAAAATTAATTAAAAATGGAATTGCTACTTAAACCACACCCACTTTATTTAGAAAATAAGTAATTGTTAGCCCAACAGAAAAGCAAGTAGCTCTGTAAGCAGCAGTACTAACAGCAGCCTGAATGCAAATGGATCTGGTTTCCTCCAACGGGCAGGTATACATACCACCTCCCGTGAAGAATCTCTGAGCCTAAAGAAGTGAGAGTGCATACCAAAATTTTGCAGTCCCTTATGACACTTCAAAATCACTTACTGCCCTCCATCTAGCTGTCTGTTTTCATTAAATCTGTAGAAATTGGCTCTCTTTGAGACTTTCTCATGCTGCAAGAAGCCATGGGCTCTAAAATTGTGGGGAAAGTATAGAGGGCCAGTGTGATTACCTAAGTCTTGGTTCTTAATGAAGGCAGTCGAGAAAACAGAGAAAGAAAAAACAGACTAAATAGATCATAGATTAAACAAACAACGGCAAATCCCAAAGGACCAATATCATTACAGCAGCTACAGAAGCTATATAGAAGCATCCATCAGAAGCTTAAAACTAATTCTTTGTGTTGGATCCACAGAAAGTGATGGACCTGTTTCTCCCAGCTCTCATCAGTGAAAGGAGGTGCCTGCTTTGAAAACCTGTAGACTAAAGAGGTTGAGGTTGGGAACAGGGTCTTCCCCTCCACACTGCACTGTCTCAGTGTTCCTCTGTCTCTAGCCTCATGCTGTATCAGTGACCCTTGCTGTCTGCCTCCCACACACTCGCCTCGAATTTGCCAGCTCCCTGCTCACACCTTGGGCTTTTATCTATACACTCCTTGCATCAGCACAACCCACAGGCATTGCTGTGTCGGAAAACTGGCAAGATGTTACACAGGTGGACGTACAGTAAAACAAGAGGTCTTGCCAAAAGGGCTTTGACGACTTTGATGTTTACTTAAAAAACCCCAGCAGCTATATATTGCTGAGCCACAGCCATCACTTGCATGAACACTGAAAACTACACATGAATTACTACTATGATTTCAGATATGTATGCAATTTCCTGAGTGAATCTCCTTTCGCTGTGGCTGAAAATACAAACTGTGATGCCCCGAATGCATCAAAAGGACAATGATAGTCACGGCATGGCACAGGAGGAGTTCTGTTTTCCTCAATAACTTTCTACTTTCCTCTAAAACACATCCTCCCTCTTGTAATTCAGTTCCATTCTTTCTTGTCCAATCATTTTATTTGCAACAACCTTTTAGTTGCAACCAACATATAGTGGCCAGCCCAGCCTCAAACCATGACAGCACTTGAAGACTGTTATCTTCTCATTCCAACTTCATCATTTTCTCTTTAAACTAACCCAATTTATTCAGTCTGTCTTCCTAGGACATGTATTGCAAAGCTTGAACTGTGCTCGTTGCTCTTCTGACTCTTTCCAGCCTGCCTGCATCCCTTTCAGAGGAACAATGTCCAGAAAAGGAGCAAGAGCCTACTATGTCAGCTAGGGACATACTCACCCATAGGAAAGAGAGTAAAAAGGATTATTTCAGGTCTTGCAAACTGTATTCTTGTTAGTAATTTCAGCACAGTGTTTGCCTTCTCAAGACTCTGTTAATCCACATTCAACTTTTTCTTTCCCTTTAATCACCTGACTTCTCCTGGAGAACTGCTATTTAACAATTCCTCTGGTTCAGGACTCTGGAAGAACCTCTTCCAAGTGTAGTGCATTGTATTTTCCCTTGTGGAATTTGGTCAACATTTATCTGCCAACTCTCTGCTTTAAAGCAAGCACACAAATTCATTCTGCTCTCCAAGATTCTGGCTGCCCTTTTTAGCTTTGTTGTCTGTAGATAAAATAAATTTAGCTTCACTATGAGCCAGTAAAAGCATCAAACAGAGCTGGACCCAGCACAGATACTAGTGGATACCAACTACAGTGCAACTCAAGAAAGGCTGCCTGCAGATTGGAAGGCTAAATCCATCTACAAACCTGTCATATTGGAGCACTACACCCATATACATCCCAGTTCACTCTACACCTACCCATGTTCCTGTCTCTTCCTCCCTGTAAATCTCTCCCAGGAGTGCCAGTGTAAAAGCATCTTGAGCACCTCACTCACCCCCACCTTCTACCAGCAGCATTGGTAGACAAGATTCAAGCATGGAAGGGGTGAGGGGAGCTGAATAGTTACCCTCTTATCCAAGTCCAGCAAACCCCAGACAAGTATTCAGAAAATTATACATTTCAAACCAATTTGGCTGTCCAATCAACACTGCAACATATATCCTACACACACACACATATAGGATAGGTGCTACGAATACATATACAGCACACTGTGTGAAGAAGCATTAAAAAGGGTTTACTATGGAAAACCAATACAAATAAATTCCACATGGTAATATTACATATCACAATTGCTACTCATTGATCTCGAATTTAGAAAGCTGTGAACAGCTACTTCTGTATATCTTCAGTCTCCACAATTGCTGTAGTCTGGTTTTCTCACTGCTGTAGTAAGATCAAGATTTCCTTCATGGAGGAGAGGGAATGTTCTACTTCAGTCTGAATTTACTGTGTTCACAGGCTGAACACATTTGTGTGCTGACATTCTGTGCTGATATTTCAAGAACCTGTGTTCACAGAATTTCTATGACATTGTATTTCATCCTCTGACTACAAACTTTTTCGAAAATGTAATACAAGAACAATTTTATTCTTACATAGCTACAGGAATGTAAACTTATCTATGGAAACAGATATTTCATTGAAATCTATTATAAAACAGCTGGAAAAAAACCCTGAATTGGCAAAATTGTGGGTGCAGCAGCATTTAGATTGAAGAAAGAGCAGGGAAAGTCAGAAGTGACTGATACTAATAACCATTTACTCTGGATGAGCCACAGACAGGCCCGATCTACAAGCAGCTTTGATTACAATTTGTCCATCAGTCTCATGTCTCACAAACCACTCTATCTTTCAACACTCAAAAGACAGAAACATCTTTGACTAAATATTTTGTTTCACATACTAAAGTAAGTCCACAGAATTGAAGCTGGCTGTTGGCAATCTGGATCTTTTCTACATGTAAACAGAAATTTGATGAGAAATAAATGCATACTTAAAAACAGTGATAAGCATATAAAGTCTCTGCCTTTAGTCTTGATCTGATACCTATTTTTAAATGGAAATATGGGCTTGAACCGGTCCATCAGCAACCAATTTGACAAAAATAACAGAAAGTTTCAAAAGGCATCAGTCCTCTTCCTGCTTTAGGTCTGAAGTATAATTAAGATTCTAGAAGAAAATCAATTGTTTCCTAGATTCTACACTAGTCCCCCCAAAAAGTGAAGCAGTTCATGAAGGAAAAAAAAAAAAAAAAAAAAAAAGCAATCTATAGCTTAATTAAGAAACATAACATACCATAGATGTAAGAGCAGATAAGTAAAGGATATCCATAATGAAACTGTATAATACAACTTTGGTGTTAAAGTACACCATCATTTTAAATTGATTGAAAAAAAGAGCATTATTTCACTATGGTATATTCTCTATGGATTGAACATTTTACAGTGTGAGTTGAGATGTGAGTGAGAGCTGGAAGCCATTGAAGAGTGTAAAATAAGGCATACTTATCCTTACAATCACTTGCAAACCACAATCTCAAAATTGCCTGCTAAGCTGACATTAATTTTGCCCATTTATTGAACATATCACTAAGTTACGCTTCTTTCTTCCTTGAATGCCTTTTTTGAGTAACTTGCACAGTTGAAAATATGATACTATATTATGTCAGTGATCACAGAACTTAGCCCACACTAGATATGCATTTTTGTTTTCTATTCTGAACAGCAGGAAATAAGAGATGGAGAAGGGTAGAAAAAAAAGCAGAACAGACTGGAGAGCACAAGACAGGGCATTCTAGCTATTAGTGCAACTTCAGTAATGTTTGAGCTTCCATTAAGTTGACACTTCCACTCATACGCTAAGCCACAAAATTAAGGTTAAGCTACAGATATGCAGATGTAATGGGGTAGTATATAGAAAAGCATCATATGGCTGATGCTGAAGGTTTTTAATTGCTCTTAGGAAATACTATGCCTGGAACGTATTTTATTGCTTGTATATCTTCACTAAATGTATTGTGCATCTTTTTCATTAGTAACATCAATCAAGGGACTGATTTGTCACAGCCAACTTCCCAGCCAGGACTTTCTTCTCCCCTGATGCCACCAACCGTGCAGGTCACTGACAATGCAATGAATATCAGGAACAGAGTCTCATCACAGAAACCACGCTCAGGAAAATGAGAAACTGACTAAAAAGGGGAAGGAGCATCAACTCACGCAGCCTACCTGATTAAGAGAACAGAGATGTCACCTGGCTGCATGATGACAGAAACAATACCTTGGATAAGACCGTGTTGTCATTTAAACTATATGACCAAAATTCGGGACAATAAGATGTGCAAAGGAAGAAATGTTTTTATGGCCTGTCTTCCCACAAATACTTACTTCCCCACATCAGTCCTACTACAAGGAGAAAATCAGAGAAGAGAGATCTAAGTAGCCCCTTGCCTAGTAGGTTAGCAAGTAATAGCTGTATTGCAAAGAAAGCAGACTGTACCTTTTTCTACCCATGCAGCAAACTCCAAGTAGAAACACTATTAATCTCAGATTTAAGTCTCAAGACATATGATGGTATCTGACCTTGAAGGTAGGCCATAAGTCTACGGTTAATGAACATGTCCCTGCTGCCATCAGATCAAATATTTTCTTTTTTAAAAAATAATTTAAAAATACATGGTATGCAGACAGTGGGCATCTAACAGATCATTATTTTTTCATAATGTTCTGGGATTTTCTTAATGCAAGCTTTCAAAGAAAAATGTTAACAGATTCAGAAAGACATAAAAGTCTCCATAATTAACAAATTTCCAATCTGGTAATACCTTGATCTCTAATATATGTAAATATTTTTATGCAGGCTGCTAATCACAAGGCTTAGGAGCCTCGAGCTTGTTTGATGCCCTAAAACATAACTTCAAGAAGTTTGCTGGTACAGAATCACAGAACAGCCTTGGTTGGAAAAGACCTCTAAGATCATCAAGTCCAACCATTAAACCAGCACTGCCAATCCACCACTACACCATGTCCCTCAGCACCTCATCTACACGGCTCTTAAATTCCTCCAGGGACGGGGACTCCATCGCTGCCCTGGGCAGCCTGTGCCAGTGCTTCATAACCCTTTCAGTGAAGAAATTTTTCCTAATATCCAGTCTAAACCTGCCCTGGCACAACTTGAGGCCATCACTCCTCATCCTATCTTTAGTTACCTGGGAGAAGAGACTGACCCCCATCTCACTACACCCTCCTTTCAGGGAGCTGCAGAGAGCAATGAGGTCTCACACCTCAGCCTCCTCTTCTCCAGACTGAACACCCCCAGTTTCCTCAGCTGCTCCTCAGATTTTTTGATTTATTATTATTGCAAGGTAAGTTCTTAAGTCTCAGATGCTGAAGTAATTTCTCATAAAAGACATCCAAAGCTGCTTCTTGCAAACATTTTTTATATCTTGGGTTCTAGCACCTGAGCTCACTGCTGAGTTTTAACAGTCTAGATTATTTGATCCTTGAAATATTCCCAAATCTAAATTTGTGAAATTCAATAACTTGACATTATGGAATATGATCAACTGCTTTTTTTGTTTGTTTTCTTTGCTGTGGAGGAAGGAAGGGAAGAAAGAAGGGAGGATTCAAGTGTGTTTTCAGGTATCCTCTGACCAGTGGTACCTGAGTATGCTCAAATGCCCTCCTAGCATGAACTAAAACTACTTCCACTAATTGTTGGCTCCATCATTTAAGTAATTTCATGTAATTTCATTATCTCTTGACTGTTTACTTGGCAGTGTGTGCTATCAAAGACACACCAAGTCAAATGTGATGTTTTTAAGCTTAAAATTTAGCAAGTTGCTCAAAATATCATTCAGTATAACTGTCCTCCAGACGATACACTCAAAACCAGATGGCTACAATTAAGTGTACATCATAAAACAGCTAACATGACAAACAAAATAACAAGTCAGATTATTTTCTGAGAAAATATAATTAAGATGACAGAAGAATCCAATTTAAATATTGGTGCTATTGTGACAGTTGATCTATTTGACATCATTTGTACCATAAGTATAATTTAACAACCCACTTGCACCTCCCAACAAAATTTTATGGACTTAAGCAGTTGCTAGCTACTTCTGCTTCTAAGATTGAAAACATGTTATAGTACAGAATTATCTAACCGAGTCCAAATGAACTAACTTGTGTCCTGAAAACACTGTAGAGGCATTAGTGTGGTATGTTAATGAAGCACCAGCTTGCCTATGTTGCAACCTTTAGTAATGAATGATGGAGGCCTACGCTCTACCCTGTGTTTGATTCCCACGGTTCATCATAATTATCTCAGTCTGATATAGGTAAGCATTTAATCCAATTAGCTCTCATCCATTTTCTCCAATCTGGAAGGAAAACAGAGACATTTGTCTGTCTTCTCACTGGAGGAAAAAAATCCTTCAACATGTTGAAAATACTTCCAACAACCTCTCTCTCCCTGTACAACCTTCCCAAGCTTGCTCCCATACATGCTAAATAATGAGGGGTGACAGCACATACTCTATGATATCCATCATGAGGGGGTCACTGGGGTTTAAAAGCAGTTAACCTGCTTCCTCAGTGTAAAATTAATTCAGTGCAGGCAGCAACTTTCTACAGTTCACTAGCAGCTTTTATACATTATCAGATACCTTCTTCATATCTTCTGATGCGAATTTTGGAATGAAAGCACCTGCAAGAAATCTTTATGCTCCTCAGATTTATCCTAAAATTAAGTATCCCAGTGAACTTGGATGGATACTGCAACCCAAGAAGGGCCCCGAGACACATGCAGTTACACAAAATTCATTTCGTTCTATCAGAGATGGAACACGAAAAAAGTAAGTGGTAGCTCACTGAGCAGCCACAAGCACTTGTACACTGTGAAGATGGCTCTGAAGATGGGTCTACATTAATGATTTCCAAATTTAGCAATCTGGTGTTTTTCATGATGAACAACTACTCTGTAAAAAGCAAATTTGAATGTACAAATACATACATTTTTAAAATTTTTTCTTTTTTAATGTCTTAGTTTGGAAATCTTCACATTTTCATTGTCAGTCTGAGCATGAATTTACTGTATAGTTAAGCTAAAAATTCAGTCAGTTATACAGGATATATAAATTTTAACAAGCTAATGAAAACTGCATTTTAAACTCTAAAAATTAGTATCTCTCTCAGATAATACCATCCTTTGTAAGTTTCACTGAAATAATGATGTTTTATTCATACAATAATTATGTCCAACATCAAACTACATTGAGCCTAGAGATTTTTAGTTGTAAGTAAATTACACTGATGAATAAGAAACCAAGAATTATCCAATTAGCAGTAATACTAGTTGATGAGCATTTTAATCTTCTAACTTCTCCTACATTTATTAATAAGCTTTAAGCAAAACTACCAGTAAAAGTAGTGAACAATGCTGATCTTAAGTGATCCCTCAATATACTCTTTTGGGTGAAAAGAGTATCGGGCATTGCCACATACAGGTATAGTTAAACCATGCTTTTTTTTTCCACCCTCACTAGTTTAGTTTATTCAATCAGACATTTCTGTACCAGTTACTTCAATCCTCCAAAACTTTAAAATAAACCAGGAACTACCAGGTGAGCAGTAGCCATGACAGACTGAAGCATAATAGAGGAAATACCAATCTTACCTTCACACACTGGGCAGCACTCCCCAGGGACTTTAACAGGGTTTAGACAGCTCTGCCCACAGGCTGTTGCAACGCAGTGCGGATCTCCGTTGATGCACTGGCAGAAAGTACAGTCATCCTCTCGCCAGCGGTCTCCGTGAGCTTGGATCTGACCGTTGGCATAGCAGCCAGCAGGGTTATTTACTGGATAAACTGGGTCTGAAACAAGAGGAATTGCAAGAGAACAAGAAGTTTTATCTTCCCTTTTACACCTAAACTTTACATATGAATAACTGCAATACTGTGATTTTACATTACCTAGAAAAGCTTAAGTGCAGCCACTATCAAACACTGGAAGAACCACATTGTGGTATACAGTGATAAGATAGGCAACAACTTAGATATTTCAACATTGAAAGTTAAGTCAACTTATACTGAACATTTGCAAATTCAGTATTCTATTTTTAACTATTTCTACTGAAGTTTAATATGTAACAATTACAAGGCTTAATTTCTTGATATTCTGATTTTATTCTTCAGAACAAAATAGATCTTAAGATCTATTGATTCATTTTTTGTACCAACTTGACAAATTCCGAGGGAAACTGGCTCATCTCAATAAACCATCAGAATAATTTGTGTCAACATCACACCACTACTCTATAATACGAGCAAAGACGAGACCTCTGGCACATTTCCTGCTGGAACAAAGAGACTGCCTTAAGCTACACCTCATCATAGTTTTTGAGATATACTAGTTTTCTGGAACAGATGATCTGGCTCAGTTGTGATTTCATTTCAGTTGGAGCTTCTTCCCCTTAAAAGTCACAAGACCCACTTACCTGCTAGCAATCAAATTAAGACTTGGGTATTTAAATAACAGAATTTTGGGGATATACTTTATGTAGGATTTCTCATCAAGTTTCATGCAAATAAATAACACAACTTTGTATGTACTAATTCATGACTTGAAATAAAAGCAGCTTTTACTCTTCTGAAATAACATGTTTTACTCTTCAGAAATGTGGACACTGATATTAATAGTAAAAAAATATGCATTATGTGAATGTATCCAACTTATCACAGCGATTAATAAAAATATAACTGTTAGACTCAAAGATTAAATATCTAAGAACGTACGGTAATTAGGTCAACTTTTCAAAGCAAGCAATAGTACAAATTACATATTAAAGCAAATTCAGTATATTAAACACAATTAACAATTAAACACAATAAACACAATTAAAAGCATTGTTTTTAGCAGACATCAGATAGCAGACATCAAATAAACACAAGTCATTTACCCATAAGTCAATTTTCAAAAAGCATTAAATTTGAAAGAAAAAAGCATTAAATTTGGGAGAAAAGAGATGTCTTATCTAAAGGAAAAAAAGGACTGAATAAAACTTGGAATATTTCTCTGAAGTTTCATCACTCCCCTTTCGAAGGAAGGCACTGCGTTTTAAGTGTAGATAAAACCACGAGCAGTGTTAATAGCTGTTGCCTTCTTATAAGACATTGTATCACCTTATGACAGAATCAAACTCTGAACATTTGGATTGAAACTGCGCACAACTTGTACCTCTATCTGGCATTCACTCCCAACCTGAATTTTAGTGATATTCCCAATTTTAGCAAAATGGGTTCAGCCAATATAAAAACCCAGGTGTTTGGGAAAAGAAGACATCTAGAAATGAAAATGTTTCCTAATATCTTAACTTCACACCTTTTATGTTTTAGGATTACTTTGCATCTGTAACTAACTATTTTGACCTAGCTAAAAATCAAATCATACACAAATAAAATGAAGTGAATTTTATCATTCAACTCATGTACAGGATTCTGATTGACACAGGAATACAGAGAAAGCACAAAAAAGCCATATAAGACTCGTGTTATTTGCAATAGTCTTTTATGTGAGTCAAAGCACAAAGTTCCTGGTATCCTTAAAAGGTCAGTAGTATTTAAAGCTCTAAATTGAGCCCAGCAAATTACATTTCGAGATTCTAAGGTTTATTACTGGACTTTGAGAAAGAATTCTTCCTGGAGCTAAGGCAAGAAGGGTTTGTGCCTGTACTACACAATGCACACTAAAATTCATCATTTGCCATTTTAAAATTTTTGCAGAAAAGAAGAAAGCATTATATCTCTATTTTTTTATCATCAAGAAAACATTAGTAGGAAACAGTCATCTTGAAAATCAGTCATGAAATAATCAAATAGAAAGAGATCAGGCAGAAAAAAATGCCACCTCTTCACCCACTAGAAAAACATGAATATACTAATGGAGCCAGTTGTCTAGCCTCACCTAAAAGAATTCCATTAAATCAAAAGGGAATAGTAAAAACCAACATATATCTTACCATCCAATCATTCAGAAGTCAGATATCAGACTTCTTTGATTTAATGCTACAAGCCCTATCAGAAAAACATGCAAGAGAAACAAGTAAGCCAAACAGCACTGGATGATTTGATGAAGGACCCTGTAACTTGGCATCTCAGTCTGCTGAGCAGAAATTAAATCACAGTCATTACTTTAAAAAAAATATTGTACTCAATAATTATAAATCATTATCCATTCCATTCTATCTAGGGACCTGTCTTAAGAATAAATTTTCATTGCAGGCCTAATACAAACCAACAATTCAAACCTAAAATGAAACGTTAACAGGTTTTCTTGAGAGCCTGATTCAAAGGTTACAAAAATGGAGAAATTACCTTTTAACATTGCATGATGATATGGCAGAACAATTTATTGATAAATAAGAGAGCTGAATATTTAAATCACCAAAGAAGGTGAAGGACATATCTAGAACTGTAAGTTCAATGTGGAAAATCAACACCCACATCCGAGTATGAGAGCTGACATAGAAAGCCTAGATATAGCACATACATAGATACATTGCTTATGTATCTATATACATTATAATGATTTCATAATGTCGAATCTCAAAACATTCACATGTGTGACAAGTAGTAATTATGGGAAGAAAACACAGACTTCACATATTCTATAAACTCAGCAGCTCACACAGCAATTTCTTCAGGAGTGGATCTGTACTTATTCAAGGTTTTACCACATCAGACATACCTTCTCTCAATTTTCTCAGTCTCCATACTAAATGATAGTATAGCACTGAATTCTTTTTTCTTTTTCCCCTCAGCATGAAGGCTCTTAAAAGCATAGGCACAACTGTACAAGGTAAGAATAAAAATTCTATCATCCCGCCTTCAACTATAGTCAGAAATGAATGCCTAGACTAGATCTTAAACACAGGGCAAACATGGACTAGTATGTCTTTAGAATACCTAAGCCTACAGTACTTGTATTTCAGCTTTTCTACATGTGAGCACCATGTATTAACCTGTTATAAACTGATATACTAAAATATACACAAATACTCTTCTAAGAATGACTTCCTACTTCCTACCTCAACATCCTGCTATTTCATTATCCAGATTTTGTGTTTTCTTTTTTAAATTTCTGAAGAAACTTTCAATAGTTTGTAATAGAACAAACTAACAGTATCCTTCACTAGATCCTGTGCTGACTGAGAAGGTCCAAATCTTATAGCTGGTTCATTTAGATACATTTTTATGAGGTACTTTCTTTCATAATTCCCTGTTTGGAATGAAACACAACTATAACGGAACTTTTGGCTTATTTGCTCCTGCAAGGAACTACAGGAATACTCATATTATGCACATCACAAAGTGTTTGAAAGTGACATTGATAATTAGATTCATCTCTTTTTAGGAGAAGGTTTCCATCCTATTTTGCTTATTGAGAAGTAATTCCTAAGTTCACATTTAAATACAGAGACCAGGAGTACTTCACAGGCCTCTGTCTATGTCATGGCCACAACCTGACTCCCTCACTGGGGCAAGACCAAAGTGTAGAGCACCAAACTCATCTCCCTCCTCTGGAACCCTGGTTATACTCTAGCAGAAGATGCATCAAATATTTTCCAGTGTAAGCAAGAGGGTCAACATGAAATTTCCTGCAGAACCCTTTTTAGGTGGACTGCAGGCCTAACAATCAGAGAAGGCTGTCAATAGGGCACAGTATGAGGAGAACACTGAAGTCAGATTATTGCCTCATTTTTTCCTATAATTGTAGACAAGAGAAGGTGAATGCATTGCTCTAGCTGAACAGAACAAGACTGGAAGGAGCAGACTGCAAAGCAATGGAAATGTGTCTTAGGGCCACCCCTGCCGCTTTGGAGAAGCGTATCTAAATACCTGATGCAGAAATTAAGAACAGCTTCTTGTGTCCTTTGGGAAGCAGGACCTCCCCAAAAGTACTGCACACTTGACTATATCTAAGGAAGTTCTGATGCAGAAGGGAAAGGAAACCCAAACAGCTCTATATAAAAGGGGTCGAGCATCAACATCAGAGAAGCACTACAAAAAACAAGACAGCATACTCAAACACAGCAAAAAATGTAGAAATAAACTGAATGAAGAAGGAACGTGCAAATTTTTGAAGAATAAAATAAAGCTTGTTTGATCATTTGCATTAAAAAAGGAAACAAAAAAAATCAGCGGCATTAATAGGCAAACAAGACTAAAAAAAATACTGTACCTTCACACACTGGGCAGCACTCTCCTTCTGGCACATAGTACCTGTCACAGTGTAGCTCACCACACTGGGCAGAGAAACAAATAGAGACTCCACCTTGGCATCGACAAAACCGACAAGCATCCATTCGAAACATGTCTCCATCATAATATTCCATGCTGTTAAATATGCAAGTTGGCTTCACTTCTGAAAGAAGAAGGAGGAAGAAAAAAAGAAAAGAGAAAGAATAATGTATGTCACAGATATCGATAAATGGAAAATAGTTAAACTTGTGTTGCTGCTGACAAAAACAGGTATGAAAGAGAGAGCTGATTTTTCTGTCTTTTTTTAAACTCAAATACAGTTGTCTTTTTTTTTTAAGACCATGGCATATTTTATTGCCTGTTTCAACAATGGAAGAAAATAAAATGCTATTCAAAATTACTTTCAGAGCAATTATTTACAATTTAAAGTCTCCATTATAAAATTAAATACTGAAGGAATGTTAAGGCACTGGTATTTCTTCATAGGTGTTAAATATTTTTCATTCTGGATAAGCCAGAAGCTACTTCAAATTTCAGCACATGAAGTAATAGATTTTTCTGGTTTAAGATGACAGTTTCGGATGTTTTCTAAGTGCAGTCTTTCTTTCTGCAGGACTTGGTACACAGGTGGATAAATTGCCCTAAAGCTGTCCAATCCATAGGCGTATGTTTAAGAAAAAAAACCCAAAATGTATGATCTGTTATGCAGAACTGAATACTCAGTTCAAGCAACCTGGAGCTGTATTAGTCAGCTCACATCTACACTCCCCGCAGAAAATAACCTCAATTGTAATAAATATTTATGTGATCACTTTAATGTTTCAAAACCACAACACGACTATTTCTTGTATGTCTCCATCTACAGCACAGCCCTAATGTATAATTGAATCCAAACTTTGTAGGAAACTAAAAGCCTCTGAAAATTCCCAAGTATTGTGTAAACGACATTGTCCATTTACTTCATTAACATTAAAAAATAAAAAAGATGCTAACTAAAACAATGAAAGAATTTGCAGATTTAACTACTTTTTTTTTTTTTTTTTTCTCTCTCACACCAAAGAGGTTTGGTTTCAGATTATGAAGCAGATCCACATGATGAACACATAAGGTCTCCTTAGGGGTTTTGACCTTGCAGTTACCCCACACATTGGAGCTTTCCTCCACCTCCACCACCTGTTGCCCGCAGAGAGCATTCTGTTCAGCCAGCCTCACTGACACACACACACACATGCAACATTCTGCAGCTCCACAGCCCAGGACTGAAGTGTTGTGACTCAAGACACTGCAGAAGAAATACTCCAAATTTATCTTCAACTAGAATACAATGCATTAATGATTTCCTAGTGACTACTTGACAGTTTCATCATTATATTACTCAATGACTCCTCCCTCTTCTTCTCCACTTTAGAATAAACTTTTTGGCCTTCTATGACACTAGCCCAAGATATCTGGAAACAGCTACCTGAAGTAAAACAGTATCAAGTAAACATGCATTTTTTTCCAAAGCTACAAATCCAGCAGTTTCAAAAGCCAAAAGTTCTGCAAAAAGGAAGCTATTTATTTAAGCAAAGTAAAAAGTAAAAACATTACCAAATTGTAGATAATACCATCAAGTTTCATTACATCTGAGCTAAACATAGCAAAGGAAAGAGAAGATAATTGCCTATGTCGCTGATTTCTGTAGAATACATGGAAAAGACCTTATTTACTTACATGTGTAATGCCTAGTTGTTTCTGGGTACCCAGCCCCTTGAACTGGAAGACAGGGATGGGAAACAGAATGAGACCCCCATAATCCAAGAGGAAATGGTTAGTGGCTGGCTGTACCACCTAGACATACACAAGTCTATGGGGCCAGATGAGTTACATGCAAGAGTGCTGAAGGAGTTGGTGGATGTGCTCACCAAGCCACTCTTCACAATTTATCAGCAGTCCTGGCTAACCTGGGAGGTCTCAATGGACTGGAGATTAGCAAATGTGATGCCCATCTACAAGACGGGCTGGAAGAAGGATCCAGGGAACTATAGACCTGTCAGTCTGACTTCGGTGCCAGGGAAGGTCATAGAACAGATCATCTTGAGTGTCATTACGCACCATTTATAAGACAACCAGGCAATCAGGTCCAGTCAGCACAGACTCATGAAGGGCAGGTCCTGCTTAATGAACCTGATCTCCTTCTAAGACAAGGTGCCCTGCTTGGTGGATGTGTTCCTCACAGCATTCTCATGAAAAGACTGGCTGCCCAAGGCTTGGATGGGCATACACTCTGCTGGATCAAACACTGGCTGGCCAGGCCCAAAGCGTGGTGGTGAACGGAGTTAAGTCCAGTTGGTGGCTGGTCACAAGTGGTGTTCCTCAGGGCTCAATGTTGGATGTGTTTAAAAGTCATCTAGATACGGTACTCAGGGACATGGTTTAGAAGTAAGCCTGGTAGAGTCAGATAATAATTGGACTTGATGATCTCAAAGGTCTTTTCCAACCAAGGCTATTCTATGATTCTAGCCACACGTGGCTGAAAACTGTGCCCACTTTGTCGTTAGGTGAGTTTTGGTTAGTGCTCAATCTCACACTGGAGATGAAAAATATTTAAATGAAAATTCAGGATTTGCAGATTCCTTTCCAGCCACCCTAATCATCTTACTTTTGAGGGCTAAAAAACTGTTCATCTGAGTTACTCTTTACAATGATACAGGTTTTCTTTAAAACTCTTTCAAGGTCATTTCAGGGACTCTAGTATTTTTTCCACATATGCTTATATTGAGCTCCAGCCTCGAATCATTTAATACCATTGTAAAGCATTAGAATTGAAACTTGGAAGTATCCTGAGCAATGTTTGATTTTTATTTGCCTGTTCTGTCTTCAAGCCATAATGTAGAAAGCAGCATATAAAAGAAAAAACAAGAGTAAGAGGAGGAAATACCACTGTGTCCGGGAAAACAGCTATGACCTCATTAGAAAGCAATTCACATAAACAAACACTTGAGAAATATTTCAAGTTTATGTAGCTCTAGCTGTTAGTCTAAAAACCTTCTCAAAAAGAAAAAAGTGCCAACACAACTCAAAGGGACTTTAATCCATTTGCTTCTGACTTTAGCGTTTTGATTGCAGCTTTCCGGATTTTTACTGATTTCCCCCCCACCCCCAAACAGTAGATCTGAATTCTTGCCTAGTTAGATGTAGAAACACCAACTTCCATGAATTATAATTCATTTTTAAAATGTCCAAACAAGACCAAGCAAGTAACTGTAAATCCTGAAAGGAAACAGTATGTTATATTCCTACAATGAAAACCACCATAGAATTTCACTCTGCGTGTTATTTTTACCATTCAGATTTATGGTAGTGTATACATTCACAGTAAAGTATTGACCTAAGCCTATAAATCTAGCTATGAGACAAGGATTACTTTTGTTAGAACCATATGTAAGATTGCAGTCTTAAGACTCAGTCAAGCCAAAATAAGCACTAAACGAAGAACTCTAGCTTTAGATACTCATAAAGTGGGAGCCTAATGACGGAGTGAGCACCACACCATGGAATTGTAACGACGCATTTCTTCCACCACGATATGCTGCAAGATTCTCTCAGTTCTTTCTTTTTCAAACATGCTAATTTTGCCTTACTGATCTACATATGGCAGCCACAAAGGCTGTGAAAGGAGTGAAAGAACATAAAACTAATGTTAAATAAATGCATCTTTTCCTAAAGGCCAGTAACCATGAATTCATTATTCTGCCAATAAAGAGAATACTACAAGTAGAATTCTTCAAGTACCAAAGCTTTGCTGCATGATAAGGTAATTTAAATTGACTGAACTTCACAGCACAGTGCTTAAACATAGCTGAAACCCCAAATCCCTTTTCTGATGCACATTACCACAACAAAACAGTGGACATGAGACAGACATCCAGGCCATAGATTCGTGAACATGAATTCACTGTCAGCTACCAGATAACCCAGTAACGCAAGACTGACCCAGACCAAGCACAGACATACAATGGCCCATCTATAAAAGGAGCCAGGACAGAGTGGATGGTACCCAGAACAACACATAGTTTATGCTGGCTATAGAAGGACAGATGATATCACATCTCTGCTTCTATATAAAGTTAAGCATGTCTAAGAGAGTGGACTTGATTTGGCATTAAAGTTCCTGTCACGAAGTTAAATAAACAGTTCTGGCACAAATTTAGCTCTACAGATCTCACAGTCACAGCCTTTTTTTTCCTGGGAGCGAGAGCCCTAAAAGTCAGGGTTCGACTGAACCACACAGCCTCACTTTACACATACACAGACTCTGCTAATTTCTCAAGACCTTTATCTCCAATCTGAACCACAAACAAACACAATCTGTTTTATCAAATCAGTTTTCTAAGGTATTTTACCCTATACTTTAAAATCTAATTAAACACAGTTCTATTGGCTGAACTAGCCCAAAATAAGCCTTCTGTTATTGAGACTTTTGTAGTTTCCCAATACTGGTGGTTTTCTTTGATTAGAGTCATGGAACAGCTCAGAAAAGTGTGCAAGTCTGGCAATCCAACCCTTGTGAGGCAGCAACGCTGCACACAGTTATGCCGACCACACAAGATGCTTCAGGCATCAGCTGTCTGTAGGCAAGTTTGGGCATTTTCTTTTCAGAAATTCCAGCCCTCCGGAAGCGGAAGCAAGATTCAAAACAATTTTCTGTTGAAAGGATTAGAAGTTTCGTGATTCCAGCACTTCAGATGTTCCTTCAGTGTACAGAACGATTTGTACCAGGGTCTTGGAAGGAACTTGGGCAAGTGCTGTGAACTTTCGATTAAATGAAAGGGAAGGAAACTGATAAACTTGAACCCTGTGTCAGTATAAACAAAATAAATAAAAGCTTTCTGTTTTTCAAAAGCTGCACTGATAGGGAGTTTAAAAAAGAGAGGGATTGGAATTAGTGCATAAAAATGAGAGAAGACAACACACTATGCTTTTGTTTCCTTGCAAATATATAAAAACAAGCTAGGTAGAAAAAAAAATATTTGGGTTCTTACTCTTCAGCCTATACTGCTTAGTGCAGTGTATTCCCTATAAACACAACTGCAGGACCATTCTGAAAGCCCTTTGGTCCTGCATCTTCTAAAAAGGTAATCCAGAAACAGATCAAAATATAAAACAACGCTGTAACTATTACAGGTAAATCAATGCAGTTATTTATGCATGCATTTATACAATTATTTATACATACTTGTAGAGCTTTAAGGAAAGAAACATTATTTTCTGGCAGCTGTGGTCTGTGAAAGATGTTAAAAGATACTCAGGACACTGATGAAAATCAAATTCAGCAATTTACCTTTTTTTTTTTTAAAAAAAAGGAAATAATCAGATTTTTATAGTAAGGTTTCCAGCAAAGAAAGTCCATATAATCACATAAGAATCCACTTCTATATCCAGCTGCAACAACATATATACAGTGCCCATTTTCAACAACAGTCTTAACATTTTCTGTCCACCTCTGTTTAGGCTGATATACACATCTTTTTTACATACAGTAAACAAGACTGGAAAGTGTTACCCATAGAGACTAAAGACTTATTTCCAAGTCACCATATCAGATGGAGACTGCATCATGGAAAAGAACAGGGAATGATCCCCCAACAAATCAGCTCTACCTGATAACAGCCCTGAATTAATCTTTTCTTTAAAACCACCAGTAATGGAGAAACTGCAACCCACCTATTAAATAGTTCCACAGTTTAACTACTGTAACTAAACTCAAATTGCACCAAGGGTAATTCAGGTTAGACAGAAACAGCAAACAAACAGAAAGGAAGTTTCCCAAGTTTCGTAATTTTTTGCCAACTTGAAGGTATATGTCCTACTGGTTTTTACCTTCCTTCAACATGCAAATTTGTTGTAAGAATCATTCTGGCTCCATTCTCTTACAGATAAAATGCACACATTTCTTTCCATTTTTATTTTTCTCTATCAAAGTCATGCTTTTTCATGTTTGATTGTTTCTGAGGCTTTCCTCTAGGCTATCCCTGTTTTGTTTATACCTCCTCCTGGAAATTAGGCACGAACATCCTGCAGTAGGTTACAGCCCTACCACAGGAAACCACCAGCACAGCCAAAGGAGGAGCTGGGGCCACTGAGGGCCACGTTGTGATCCAAAACCCTCACAGTGACACATTTTCTCGATAAAATTGTCAAACAATTCTTGGAAGCAAGCTGTGTTCTTCATAAGAGGAATGAGTTTAAATCCCAGTAGTCTCTGTCAGTCTATCACAGGAGAAAAATACATGTTGTGATCAGTTTAGCCCTAAGCATGTTACCAGGACACAGGCATTTGAAACAATCTCGGCACAACTAAAGGTACTAGCACAGACCATCATTCACTGCCAGTACATCTGTGACAAGCCTCCAGTACATGACAGAAGATAAAAATTGCAGGAAAAAAGAATCCTCAAGCCTGTAACATACGGCTGTGGTTTGGCATTCTAAAACGTCTAACCATTTCTTCCATTCTTTGAGAAAAATATTTAATTTTAACCTTTCCCTCCAAGGTGTTGGCAACCTTGTCCAAGTTCAAGCACCTAGAAATATTGAAGCCAGAACATTACTGAAGACATTAGCTTACCAAGAAAGTTCACTTTGGCAAAACATCACTACTTCACCAAAGTAAATACTCAAAGTATTTTTTTTTAAAAAAAACCTTAAAAACCAGACAGAACTCCACCATCTGGCAGTTCTTCATACATGGACATACTATCAGTTCCACAGAATCTACCTAGCATTTTGTTTTTCATTGATATGAATGAAAAAAGTGAGTGAGACTTTGTCCTTACGCTAGTCAAAACTCAGTCCCTACCACCCATTGACCAACCCTCCTACTTTTAGTGAACCACTGTAAAAACTTCGAGTTTGGCTTCACATCCAGCTGTGCTCCTGAAAACTGCTACTCTTCCTCATTTATTTATTTACATTTTATTTATATGCATCTACAGACTGAATGTTTTTACCAGGAATTTTGGGTTGACTGGCCTTTTGACTGGCCTTCAGTTTTCTACATCTTCCTTTTCCCTCCTTTGTAAAATGTAACTGGCAATGACTTGCATTGTTTCAGATACTTTTCCCCATTTGACCACGGTGAGCATAATCCAGGTCCAGAGGATCTAAAACATTTGAGTTGGTTTGGCTGACTGACCTGCTGTTTTACTATACCAGACCAAATTCTCACACTGCTGTGGCTGGTGATTAGCTGTGATTTTCAAATACTGTTCAGTTGTTCTGACTGAAGAAAAAACAAGCAAACCCAAAAAACAAAACCCCACTTCACAACCACTAAATCTTTCTACCTTTTTGGCATCAGATCATCTTCCTTTAATATTAATCTCTCTTTTATTACTTACCAAACAGTTTGCTCTCTTTTGCTCTTCACAAGCTGTGTTTTGCCTCTTGTTATTTTTAAGAAGGTATCTATTTAAAGTCCACTACAAAATCCTGTGTTTTCAGATGGCCAGAGAGAAATATGCCATAATGTTTGATTAGGATCAGGACTATATTCATTTCTCTGCCCTGGGAAAGATTCTGTTACTATGGTGAAATTCTTATTTCTTAAGAGAAAAGGGAAAATAAGTTTCATGAAAGTACAATGTAAGTTCTGCTAGGATGAGTGCAACAAATAATAGGATCCCTCTAACTCACTGGTGTCTCTGAGGTGTTTCGCTTGGACTCCACGCTTCCTTCTTTAGTGAAGATTTTCCTTACTGACCTCATATTCCCTGTCAAATCCCTTCAGTACTCATTGATGCTCCCTTTAGAAACAGGTGAATACCACTTCCCTCTAGAAATAATGGAATCACTTTTATCCTTTTCCACACTATGTGCTTAAAAATGGAATAGCAACTACTGTAACGAGTAAGTGTATCAATAGGTAACAAGAAGTGTGATTAAAGAGGGATTTTAACCTCTCCTCCAATGCAGGACAACTGTACAGAGATGCAAGTGTGAAGAAAGCCAAGTGGCACAGAGAAATGGGTCATTTATATCAGTGGTATCTTCTGAAATGAGGAAAAAACCTACATTAGCCATTATAAAACACAGGTTGTCACATCATGTAAATGAGCTTGATGATTTAGGAGATAACTTCCATAGCACCATGTGAACAACAGTACAGCCTGAAACAGCAGCATAGGAAGGGTCACAGTCTCAAGTCCCAGGGGAAGCTGTCATCCTTTCTTCTCCATATCAATACCCATTATTTTCAGGCATGCATCAGGTAGTCCCATTCTCCATGGACAGAGCAAGTAAAGTCCACACCTCACCTCTGGGGGAAAGGGATGTGAAGTGGGGCTCCAGAGGCATTCCTGGTGAGGCTGGACTCTCACAGCCTATACATGGCCATGACAGAAAGCAGCCTGGTGCCTTCAACCTTGGACCACATGGACACATTAACAAGGACCACTCTCACACATGTAATTTACCATCTTTCATAAAGCAGAGACCCTTTTAAAGTAACAGTTGTATTCAAGTAAACTTCCTGAGAAGTGGAGGCCCTGGCTGACAGAAGTAAGCAGCTGCAGGATGCTTGGTAATTGCACTCTCAAATTTCTAAGGCACAGCTCGTAGTCAGTACGTCCTTGAGTGCAAGTTACATTCAAGAGACTCTTGCGTCAATACCTAATTAGAGAAGAGGCAAGTTTGGATACTCTCTTGTTTCCAAACACTTCCACTCTTGCTGCATGTGCAGCTTTCCATCTCTTTAGATTCACTTGTTGATGCTTGCAATTTAATGCTGAATCATTTTTTTTCCTTACAAGCTTTCCTATGAGAAAAGGCAGCACATCAGGATTAGTAGACAGAAACCCTGGTGAGTAATATATTTCGGGTGGCTCAACATACACCTGAAATTCATTTCTGTAAAATGCAGGATTTTGGGAAGGACTGCATCTTGGGAATCCCTTGCTCAATTTCCCCCAAACTTATATCATATGCTACCTAGTGTTCTCTAGAAGGAAAGCAGATTTCAGATAAGTGCAAGTAGGGAAACTTCACAGCAATTAGAATAACCTACCTATAAACAAAGCAATAGACACTCTTACTTTCACCGAAACATGCACTCGGTCACAATGCACTGGAACCATACAACAGGCAAAACCTCATTTTCAGTTTCGTATATTAAAATAAAATTATTTGCTACAGATTTCCCATGTTGCCTTATTTTCTCGATCTCTACCTCACACTTCACAGAAATGAGCACATTTGACTATGAATTCAGTTTTTTCCTGAAAATTTCACTACTGACCAGCACTACACTAATCTCCACTTCCCATATGCAACAAGCAGCAATGCATACACCTGTATCTGCTACACCTCTAGTTAGATTGTTCTATGGCAGCCAGAGATTTAAATTTAGCAATTCACGCTTCTGTCTCCTTCAGGCTAGAATTCTGTTACGTGCATGGCCTGGGGATTGCCCTGAGGGTCACAAATAAAGTAAAATGAGGAGAAACAGCCAACCAGCCATCTTCTAAATCACATCAGAGGAACTTAATTGTATCAAAAGGGAACTTTGGCTTGATTCCTACCACGATTTAAACAACACAGAATGATTTTATGTAAAAAGCTGCTTTCCTTCAAAAAGGAAGGAATCACTACATGCCTTAAAATTGACCTTTTACATTAATTGACCTTTATAGGACAAGAACCACATTCTAACGACAGTAATACCTATGCATTAATTGTAATGATGAATTCTTTTAACCACTGTGGTGTTTTTAAAAGCATTAATTTTTGTCTCCAGTTAGTGTAACAGTTATATGTAAAATACTCTGATCTCGGAATATATTAATGATGATTAAAACGTCATACAGAACTATTAGGAGCATAAGCTCTCTGTAATACATTCTTTTCTTGTCACCAATGAGGAAGTTGTTCTCAGCACTTTCTAAGTTATTTACTGCATTAAAAAAATCTAAAAAGCTCAAACTATACAAAGATGGAGCAGCCACTGACAGTAGATACTTAACAACAAGCTCCAATTAAATCAAAATATCAGGACCATTTTCAAGCAGGAAAAAATGCTATTTTGGTGATAAATAATGTCTATATGAGAAAAAGCAGGTTACACATGATGGGAAGCATAAGGACAGGCCCAATATAAATCTGAAGTATGAAAATGATTATTGACTTACTGCTGTATTTACAATTTAACCAGACCAACTCCATGACCTGCAAAGAGTAATTACTGTAGAAGTTTCTCTCACTGCAGATAAATATGCTTTTCTAAGACAGACTAACTAAAAGCTAGTTTGAGACAGTGTTTATCAGAAACAAAGCCACACAGAATCTACAGATACATGGTAGAGCTTCTAAATCAGTTTTATATTAAATCCAGGAAAAAAGTTTGTGAAGAAATGACTAATCTGTTGGAAAAATGCTGACAAAGAGAACATACTGCAGAGTCTCTACATAGTACATATTTTGCTGCCCTTATTAACTACCCCCTGAACACTGGCCAATGCTATTCGGCAACGAGTAGACCTCTTTCCTACACAGTAAAGGCAGCCTCTCCATAATCCTTCTGAACATGCAACTCTGCACCTACATGCAATAAATACTGCAGAAGGCTGGCCTGCTTTAACACTCTGCATATCATTAAGATTACCTAAATAAGCGATTCAGTTACCCCACAATACACAGACTGGATTTTTTGCAGGCTACATACCTTAAAACAAAGGCATCCATTATAAGTGTAAGCCAGATGATCAGTATTATCCCTGACTGCTTTTTTTCTCCCCCCTTCCCAATAGAATTAAATTATTCTAACGCTAAATAGATGTTATAACAGTAGAAAAACTATATTAATGTGTCTGTGCACATGTCCTTTTTATTCCATCCACTTGCCTGTTTTCATAGGTTTTCAAACACAGAAGTAACGAATCTTGTTGGTAATGCTGAGTACACAACTTCCTCACCATCTATAAACCCAATAACTTATATTTGATTAAAACACAATCTTTAAAAAGGCATGTAATACTAATTGGAAAGGATGACGATAAGGAATTTAGCATCTTCCCAGAAGTTTGTGCCAACAGCCTACCACGCTCACTGCTGAGAACAGCATGTCCTAGATCTTATAGATTTGGCTCTTGTTACTTTTATGGCATATTTTTAATGAAGACATTGATCTAAGCCTACCACTGTAAGATATTTTCTCCATCTGCCACTTTTATCTATTATAGCTCTTCTGCAATTGTTAGTATTTCAAGACACTTTTAAAAACCATAACTGGATATTATATTCAACTATCAGTTTCACGAACAACTTTCCCCCTCCTCTTTGTTTTACACTGATAGAAGTAATGGTAGAGATTGTGTGTATATAGAAAAAAAAAAAAAAAAATATATACACACACACACACACACACACACACACACACACACTCTTACCAGTTTGTCATTGCACTGGACATTTATCCAGTAAGTTCTTGTCAGAATGCGTTTTCTAGGAACTCAGAGGTTTTAGAGGTGTGGCTTGCAATATCTGTCCCTGATACAAGAATCACTGAACCATCCTACAATGCACTTGAAAAAAACAAATGCAGATCAAGTTCTATGACTATTCTGTCCTCTTTACTAATGATCTGCCACACAATCCAAATGTCACATACAGAACTACTCATGAGTAGTTGCTCCCAGCTTGCTGATAGAAGTATTTATAATCTTCAGGCTTATAACTTTCTCCTTCCAAAATGAAGCATCGTTAACAATTGCACCTGTAAGTTTCTTGCTTTTAAATACACTTAAAATGTTTTCAAGTCACATCATATAGCACTATTTTTAAAAATCTGATTGTAGCGTTAAGTAGCATAAAGACAAATGTCCTTTTTTAAAAAAAAAACCCACAAGTATTTAACTTTTCTGACCAAGTTTCTTAGAATTATTTCTTTCTAAAGAGGAACTTACTAAAAAAATAATATTCATACTGTTTTTTAATATATTAATACTGATGTTTTAAGGATGTAAACAAGACAAAATATTATCCCTTCCTGTAAACCTTTGTTTTCCTCCAATCTGGCTTTTCTGCTTCCCTCTGTGGCATCAACTTCCCTTCAAAAACTCTTTTTTTTTTCTTCCCAATTTACACTGTCTTCATAGGCTAGTAAGGTGAAGACTAGGAACGGCAAAAAAGAAATCCTATTTCAAAAGCAGGTTGAAACTTTGGAGTGAGTTACAGTGAGCAATAAGGAAATGATGAAGAGGGCAACAGTGCTAAGACAGTCAAAATTCACCATTAACAGTGAAAAATGAATCTAACTCCTCCTTGGAAATAGGATATGAAAATGACTAAGGACAAAAAAAGTGGGCAATTTAAACAGCTCCATCTAACATCTGACATGATATATCCTGCACAATTTTGATAGCAGTACCCATAAATAACTTGCAGACTGAATAGAAACAGGAATGTTAGTCTCAAAGGTACAAACCACCCTGCTATTTCACACCAGCAAAGACATCATATCAAAAATTGGCTTCGCACTTCTTGCTCAAAGTACTAAAGTAAATCATGAATCAAACATTGCATTGACATGTGCCACACAGTTAAAAAAAATTCAGAAATAGTACTTTAACAGAATGACACGAATATGAAGCAAAGGTAGATGAATATTACTTTAGTATAAAAGGCAGTATATAAACATAAATTAGGTAAGTTGCATTTAATTCTACAGTATCTACAATCTTATCCCCAGTAGTGAAAAAATTAATCTGAAAGCTGAGGAGTCTGTGATTCCTCCTGATGCAAATTCTTTCATTCAGGAAGTTAGTTTTTACATATAATCTCCCATTATATGTAATAAGTATTATTTTTGAATCAGCACTTCAGTATTTAAAATATTGCTACATGTAAATATCAGATTCTCCTGGGGCAATGTCTCTCTCTCTCTCTGTGTTTATGTGCATATGCAATGAAGAATGCAAAATAAAAGCTGTTTCAAACATCTGATGCATGCATCACTAAACAAGATTAAATATTGCTGAATAAATATTAATTAGTAAATACTGCATCAACATATAACTTTTTATGCTGAGAAATTATCTGAGCATGCAACCCTTCAAGAGTATTTTTCCACTTCTATCTACCAATAGTTAAATACCTAAGTCTCTTCCCAACTCACCACATATAGCACAGATGCAGTTCTGTAAATATAGCACAGAGCAGTCCTGAGATACAGTCACTTGTAAGGTTTTTAAACATTTCAAGGTTTTTAAACATTTACATCGGGAAGCAAAGAATGTGAATTTGTCTGTTCTTAAACTGACTTACAAAGTTTTTACATTTATGTTAAAAATTACTGCGCAAATATTTCTTAAAGGAAATCCCATAGTCTAAACAGCATAGTCTTGTTTACAGTAGTGCAACAAACAGTCACAGTGCATAGCAAAAATTTCAGTTCTAAAAGGACTCTACTGTTTGCTACTGGCCAAGGAGTACCTGAAAAACATGCATGAGGGAATCTTGCTAAAACTAATTTCCTGGGTCACAGGGAAAAGTGCTTTAGAAATTAAAGAAACATGACAACTTAGAAGTGACACAGTTTCCCACTTAAGTGTCTTCAGTAGAACTTCCAGTTCCCTCTTACTGAACAAACTTAACGAAAATTATTTCTCTTAGGTATTGACAACATGGTAAGAACAACCAAATAGCCAGCATCTCTCACAGACAGACAGATAAAATCCTCCTCTCCAGGTGCAAGAGGAAGTTTCACGTACCATTGACACATTCAAAGACATCACAGCACTTGCCAGGTGTTCCATCTCCACGCGAGACTATCTGGGGAATGGAGCCTGCCTCGCACATGGGGAAACCACATAAACCAGAGAGACACTCGCATCTGAAACCAAAGAACAGTAAGGAAAACCCCATAAATAAATGAAGCCACGTATAAGGGAAAAGAATAAGCAAGATGAAAACGGAAAGCTAGAGCACAAGTTTCAGTATTAGCACATGAATATCTTAGAATCACCTTTTATTAACTCAACAACCAGGGCAGCATATCAACCTGAAGGTTTTTTTAACCATCTGAACTCTGCTGGTCAAGCAAACAAGAAGGTGGCATTGTGCAACACCAACATTTCTCTAGGGCTGTATGTAAAAATGTAGAAAACTGTCATTCCAGATTGTTTGAAAATAATTGTATTCTCCAGACTTGTAAAATTAGGCTCCTCCTTCAATATTCTCTGGAAAAATCAAACCTGGTGAAACATTAATAGCAGGAACTGCACCCATTCATCAGAAGAGTTTTCTCTCATTAGGAAACTATATTCTACCCAGTTTTATATAGGGAATGATTAAAGAGAAAGGAAGACCATGCAGAACCATTAAATCTAAACCAAATGAAAATAACTACAGACTCTCTTTTGGTTTTTGATGATGCAGCCCTCAGTTTTTGAAGGGGCAACCCATAACAGAAGATGCCAAACAATGTGGGAGGCTAGGTATATTAAATACTGTGGTTACTTTTAGAGATTATCCATGTAAGTAGTATTTATTTGCTTATTTAAAGAACCAACCTAAAAAACTGGAAGACAAACTGTAGATCAACAATAGCCATGTTTTTTTCTTTGCTTTATGATTAATATAATAGTTTCAAAGTCACATAAGACTTTCACTAAGTTTACATTTAACAGAGTTCTCGTCCCAAACAACGGGCACAGTATAGGGATAAGCAGCAATGATTCAATAAAATGCAAGATAAAATGAACAAAGAGAAATATGCAAATATCATAGCTGAGAAACTTCATGGAACAGCATTCAAATTTGTCAATTGCAAATCAGAGATTTTTTTTTTTTTGGTAAAAAACCTTGTAGATTAATTTAGCGTACACCAAATACACATGAATTTCAAAAGGAAAAGAACTCAGCAGAAGATCCTGTAATTATGAGTTAAAGAAATGAAAATAAGAACTCTAATTGTTAATAATTATTTCAAGTATTTTATGTATTCCAAGACAACTCTCATATTAAACAATCTATTAGTAAGAAGCATCATCAACACAATGCATTTGCTTACTCTTTATGCTTAAAAAGCAAGAAGTTTGGTTCTTGTCTACCATGCATGTTTCCTTAATTGCACAATAGCCTTATTTCAGACCAGGGTTCAATGAATGAGGAAGAGCTACCTCTCAACAGACAGGGTTTTAATATCTCTGCCTTTAACCTCATCAGCATTAGATAATGTTTTTATATTCCCCACTGTAACGAATTATTCAAAAAAATTTGCAAGAAAACACACAAATAAAGTCAAGGAATCTCACAGAACCTTTATTATACTATCTGAAAGGGATCTTAAAATATTGCATTATAGCAGTGTGCTACTATAAAGGGATAAATGTCCTTGAAAAAAACAGTACTAGTGATATCACATTTCACAAATAACATCAAATATGTCAAGATAGAGTGAAGCAATTTAACTCTGTGCACATATATACTACAGTATAGTCACAGTTTTAAAACAGGCATTTATTTTTTTTTTAATAATGTTCTTACCATAAGAGTAAAGAATAATGAATGAAATCAACAAAACAGTAAGAGTACCGAAAGCAAAGTTTTATTTGTCATACCCTTGCTTTTGACATTTTCTTCTCAACTTATTTGTAATTACAAAAAAGTGGGAATCTCATTATTTTCTTCAATTTCTTTATTTTGTTTCTGTATGCCCTTTGCCTTCAGAGAAGTAGAAGGAAAAAAAGTATTATGCCTTCTACTACAAGAGATCAAAAAACCCAAAGGATTTGTGACAGCAGTTTTCCTTTAAGATGACTCTGATGAGACTGTAATTTTACAGAAATCTATACTAGTATCTCATCTTTTGCTGCCCCAATAAAAGGAAGATACTTTGGTGGTGGTGGTGGGGCATGATGGGAAGAAAAAAAAAAGACAACCTCTAGCAATTAGCAAAAAAGAACAATTAGCACTGACAAGGTTCAAAGAATTTGTACTTTAACCCATCTAGCAGACATTGCTTTGGAAGATGCTTTTCCCTTGTGAGAAGAATGAAACATAGAAATAAGTGCCTACGTATCTACATATTACTAAAGAAGAAAGAAAAACATCTTTTAAAACATACATAACAAAAAAAGTACAGACAATCTGAAAGCGGTATTAAGATAAAACATTATATATATTAAGATAAAAATACTAGGTTTTACCTCAACCACTCTATATTAAACATCCAGACAACCTCTGGGAAAACAGGTAGATGAAAATTCACGTCTTTCACAGAGAAAATGGCATATAGGACGGAAATATAGTTGAACTTGGTTTTCCAAGTCTCATGAGCTGAAATTACCACTCTTAAGTTTTATTGGCTTCACAATAAGCTTTTTCAGACATGCCTGTATCTTCTCTGTTCTTTGCCTCACATTCATTATTATTGATGATTTGAGTTGCAGAAGAATATTAAATGATTAGATTAGTAACCTGTAGTTTTTCCCTCTTATTTTCTTCCCAGTCAACTGCTTAAACAGCCAACCAAACAAAAAACCCCTCAAAATAAAAAACCACCACAAAAAAAAATTAAGAATAATCAGATTAAATAATTTATGATAGGGAAATCTTCCAGAAGACTGGTGGGAGCCAATATTCCTTTCTGCAGAAAAGACTTCCATTCAGAGTAATCAAAGCTCTACATACTCATTCAACATGTAAGCAAACAAAACCCTGTGCTCCAAAATCTTATAAATTGACTTCTCATTTGGTTAAAAAAAATAATCTATACATAGGCGAATGTTAAAGCAGCAAAGAGTCTCAGATGGACTTTTAAATAGTCTGCATTCTTTTCAGCCAGCTCTGCTAGGAAAGCCTTTGACCATCATCCAGGCTATTAGCATGGAAAACATTGTTTTGGAGACAGAAGTCTTTCAGGAAGAAAACCAAGGAATTCTGGTAGTCGAGCATGGCTGTCACACTGCCAAAGCAACAACATCTGGAAATTTGGAGTAAGTGATCCCGTTCTCAATAAGAGAGCAAAATGAGCTTATAGTACTAGATTTTTCTGAAGCACCTTTTGTAGCAGAGGGACAGAAGAGAAGTTGTAGTCCAGCTCTGTGCTCTATCACAGGCACCTATCCACCTGCAGTGTATATCTTAGCCTTGGTATTGAGCATTAGGTTTGAAGTTTAGCAGGGTAGACTGGGATAAGCCAGTTGATAGTGGCCACAGTCATTCTCAAAGTAATTTCTATAAAATTTAACAATTCAGACTGCTGATCACTAAGACACGATGCTGAAAATACAGAATCAACCTGACTGGTAAAAGGAATTGTCTCCAGTTCCTCAAGTGAACAAAGAAAAAGAAAAAAGTAGTAACAACAATAACCATAGAAATTTCAACAACTGAGCAAGAGACACTTCAGTATCTAAAGAACCAGAAACAAGACTGTTTATTAACCAATGCTTTACAGATTAAGGAAGATAACTGATTCAGTGGCCTGATTTTTAATTTCAGTTTTTAAGTTCTTCAAAACAAAAATAATTTTATTACTTGTTTCTTTTATGTTTCAGGTTGTTTTTTTTTAAAAATATATATCATCATTTTCCTTTTTCATTTATGTCACCAAAAGTATGAAGAAAAAAAAAAAGGAAGAAAAAAAAAATTAAACAGAATACTTGTAAATGACAAATTTTCTTTAAAATCTAATTATCTTGGTTCATTTACTTCTGTTATTAAACAGATGAAAAGAAAGAAGGGCTTGGTTAACCTCAGAAAAGCTATTTTGATAGTAGGATCAAAAGAGATCTCCATGTACAAGGCATAATGGGTATGAAAATAAGAACAGACACCCTGGAAAAAAGATTTAGCACCAGTGAATGAGGTGGAGGGCTGTTGAGGAGAAGGATAATTATTTTGAGGATCAAAACAAAATTAAGTCTGAAGCACTGAGACTAGAGAAAAGCATTCCTGAAGCATGTATCACATTCCTATGGAGATGTTATCACTGTCCTTTTTTTCCCCCTTGCAGGAATCTAACACAATTTGCATTATTAGCACTTGTATTACTTAAATGTAGTAGAGACAACTCCCACAGATCTGTTAATAATATAAACAGTTAAGGATACTGTAAAATAAGGAATTTTCAGAAGAGAACTCCCATTATCAAAGCTTGATGAATTAGAGGCAAGGAGAAGAGATTAAATGCAAGACCCTCCGTATCATCAAGCATAGGGTATAAGAGATGACGATACAGCAAAATGAAATATTAACATCGCAATCTCATGAAGCCAGTGAAAGATTACATCCATGTTACTTACACCTGAAGCCACGACATGAGTTAAGTAGGCAAGACTATGAGTTTTAAACTGGTCAAGCTACAGCCTCATGAATCAACCAAATGCTACTCATAAAGAAGATGAACTCTAGTCCTACACAGAAAGTGACACTGCAGGAAAAGACAAAGCCATTGGGACACCTCTATTCAAGAAGTTCAGCTAGAATTTTCCTAAATCTTCAGATATACAGACCTGAGAGGTTTTACCCACAAGTTCAGGGTCATTGTTTTATACATTTTGCATTTTCAGTTTTAAAGATATGATTAAGCAAGTCAGCAGTGAAAACACTCCTTTTTCCTGGAAATCTTTTAGTATTTTATTTTAGAGATCAATAATAAACCTGTAGAAAGAGATGGCAGAAGAACTGTAGAAATTGCATATAATGCTTATTATCAGACCATTTCCGAATGCTCAAAAGTTTTGCATCACTTCTATATGAACTGACTCATATGACGTTCTTCCTATTCTAATACTCCAGGAGGTTTACTTATTGAGAAACCAAAGCTAGTGTGCTCCCAAATAAGAATTTCTTTCTAAAATTCTGGATATTGTTATAAACAGATACTCAATATAATAGTGCATTTTTCCATGAGTATCTTTATACACAGGGGACATTTAAATATTACAAAAGGCAACTACCTAGCTTTTAATTAAATATACTGTGAAAGGAAACAGGTTTTGTGTATCATTTACATATTATTAGTGTTAGGAAATAGCCAACAGATGCCAAGCAAGGGAAAAAGTCATAAAATCAGCGTTCACATCAAGTAGATTATAATCTTTCCAAGGCTTATTAGAATCCAAAGAGTTCATTTGACTAAAAGACTTGATTTCATCCTTTGACTAATGTTAAATCAACTGGTCTGTTTCCCAGAGGGATGAGACAGGAAAAGAGGACAGTCACAAAAGAGTCAAGCCACGGAACCAGTAGGCATACAACCACTGGCCAAGTGCACTTAATTTTCCAGTGCACTGATTTTTTTCAAGTACACTGATATATGTATTATGGACCCTTTTGAATTCTCAGTATATGAAATCAAACACAATATAAACCAGTCCAACCCTGCATTTTTCTCATATTTTGCCGTGCCAGCTTATGTTTTCCTCTGTTTAAATTCTCTTCATTTTTTACCACTATATACTTCAGTTACTCTTCCCTTAGGTTCATCAGCCTCACTCTTCATAATATTACAAACATTTCAAAATCAAAGATAAGATGTTAGTTAAGATGTTATACAAATGTTAGTTGTCTGGTATGGTAAGAATCTATTTCTTTTATTTCACTTCTTTTTAATGAGGAACTAAAAATATCTGATCCTCCTATAAATAAAACACAATTCCTAATGACTTCAGGTCAAAAAATCACTTACAAATAATAGTTTTTAAGTAATTCACTAACTTCAATTTGGGGTCTGTAACTCCAAACTTTCTCACTCCTGAATGACATAGAATCATAGAACGGTTTGGGTTGGAAAGGACCTCAAAGATCATCTAGTTCCAACCCCCCTGCCATGGGCAGGGACACCTCCCACTAGACCAGGTTGCTCAAAGTGCCATACAACCTGGCCTTGAACACTCCCATGTATGGGGCATCCACAACTTCCCTGGGCAACCTGTTCCAGTGTCTCACCACTCTCATGATAAAGAATTTCTTCCCAATGTCTAATCTAAATCTACCCTCTTACAGTTTAAATCCATTGCTCCTCATCTTATCACTACAGGCCCTTCTAAAAAGTCCCTCTCAGGCTTGCTTGTAGGCCCTTTCAGGCACTGGAAGGCTGCTATCAGGTTGCCCCGGAGCCTTCTCTTCTCCAGGCTGAACAACCCCAACTCCCTCAGCCTGACTACATAAGAGAGGCACTCCAGTCTTCTAATCATGTTCGTGGCCCTCCTCTGGACCTGCTCCAACAGGTCCATGTCCTTATACGGGGGGCTCCAGAGCCAAACACAGTACTGCAGGTGAGGTCACACAAGAGTGAAGTAGAGGGGCAGAATTGCCTCCCTCAACCTGCTAGTCACACTTCTTTTGATGCAGCTCACAATACTGTTGGCTTTCTCGGCTTCAAGTGCACATTGACGGCTCATGCCAAGCTTCTCATTAACCAGCACCCAGAAGTCCTTCTCCTCAGAGCTGCTCTCAATCCATTCTCTGCTCAGCCTGTATTTGTGCTCAGGATTGCCCTGACCCAGGTGCAGGACCTTGCACCTGGCCTTGTTGAACTTCATAAGGTTGGCATGGGCCCACTTCTCCAGCCTGTGAGGGTCCCTTTGGATGGCATCCCTCCCCCTCCAGCATGTCGACCGCACCGCACAGCTTGGTATCGTTGGCAAACTTGCTGATGGTGCACTCCACCCACTGTGCATGTCGCCAATAAAGATGTTAAACAGCAATGGTCCCAATACCAACCCTTGAGGAACAGCACTCATCACTGGTCACATATCTCCCTCAAACTAAGCCATCAGAGACTCAACATAAACAAACCAAAAAAACAATAATGAAAAAACGCAAAAAAAACCCCACCAACCTGCCCAAAACACATTTTTTTTTGATTTATCTGCTTAATTTCATGTCCACTCTTCTTCTTGGAAAGAAGAAAACCCAATAATTACTCCATGTTTAGCTTTTCTGTGCCATGGTATTAAACACATTTCTCATACCCCTGAAGGCAATTCTGTACAAGTTTAGGAATCATAAATTGACTAAGACTCTGACAACTGTTCAATGCTGTTCCATATCAGAGAGGCTAGAAAGCAAGCTGTCCAAAAGGGGCAAATATAATCTTCCTAAAAATGTGGTAAACCAGTAGATCATTCAGCTTCTGAATTTATTCCATTATGGACTAAATTTAAAAATGAAGCCAGAAGATTTTTCCAGAATCCCAGTGCTTTTGAAACCAAACAACTCCAATTAATGAGACCTTTTCCATGTAGTGGGAACCATGTATGCAAGAACTGTAATCCCTTTTTAGAAGTAAGATTCTTGAATAGAATCATAGAATTATGGTTGGAAGGGACTTCCAGGGTCATTAAGTCCAACCTTTATCCCATCATATTCCTAACCATTAGACCATGGCCTCAAGTGCCTCATCAACCCGTTTTTTGAACACCCCCAGGGACGGCGAATCCACCACCTCCCTGGGCAGCCTGTTCCAATGTCTAACCACCCGCTCAGTAAAGAACTTCTTCCTAATATCCAACCTAAACTTCCCCTGATGTAACTTGAGGCCATTTCCTCTTGTCCTATCATTAATAATTTGGGAGAAGAGACCAACACCAGCCTCACTACAACCTCCTATCAGGTAGCTGTAGAGAGCAATGAGGTCTCCTCTCAGTCTCCTCTGGACTAAACAACCCCAGTTCCCTCAGCCGGTCTCCATAAGGCCTGTTTTCCAGACCTCTCACCAGCCTTGTTGCCCTTCTCTGGACTCGCTCCAGCACCTCAATGTCCTTCTTATACTGTGGTGCCCAGAACTGGACACAGTACTCAAGGTGTGGTCTCACGAGTGCCGAGTACAGGGGCACGATCACCTCCCTACTCCTGCTGGTCACACCGTTTCTGATACAGGCCAGGATGCCATTGGCCTTCTTGGCCACCTGGGCACACTGCTGGCTCGTGTTCAGTCGGCTGTCAACCAACACCCCCAGGTCCTTTTGCACCAGGCAGCTTTCCAGCCACTCTTCCCCAAGCCTGTAACGCTGCATGGGGTTGTTGTGGCCAAAGTGCATGACCCGGCACTTCCCCTTGTTAAACCTCATAGAATTAGTCTCAGCCCATCGCTCCAGCCTGTCCAAATCCCTCTGCAGAGCCTCCCTACCCTCAGGCAGATCGACACTCCCACTCAATTTTGTGTCATCTGCAAATTTACTGAGGGTGCATTTGATCCCCTCATCCAGGTCATTGATAAAGACATTAAACAAGACTGGCCCCAAGACCGAGCCCTGAGCGACACCGCTTGTGACCGGTCTCCATCTGGATTTAACTCCATTCACCACAGCTCTCTGGGCTCGGCCATCCAGCCAGTTTTTAACCCAGCGAAGAGTCCACCTGTCTAGACCATGAGCCACCAGCTTCTCCAGCAGAATGCTGTGGGACACAGTGTCAAATGCCTTACTGAAGTCCAGGTAAACAACATCCACTGCTTTTCCCTCATCCACTAGGCAGGTCACCTGATCATAGAAGGAGATCAAGTTGGTTAAACAGGACTTGCCCTTTGAGAACCCATGCTGGGTGGACCTGATCCCCCTGTTGTCCTGCACTTGCTGCGTGATCTTCCCCCCACGTGGCAAGTGAAATTCCACCAATAACACTTCTAGGAACAGCAGTGAGAAGCTACTTATTTTAAAATGGTCCACAACCTTCAGTTACACTTTATAAATATTAAATAATACAACAAAGAAAAAAGAATGGTGATTTGTAGTTGCTGAAGCCCAACACAACATTTATTGCTATTTTCTAGAGGAAACACAACTTCAAACTCCATTGATATAACCTCAATAATGATGATATTACCATACGCTCTGAGTACTGTTGGAAACTGCTGGGAAATTCTACTTCCCTTCTAAAATGCAAACATCCAGGTGACAATTCTATTGTTTTATTATGCATATGGGTCTCCCTAGGCATCTGCATCCCTAGGTATCACAGTTGTAAGTTTGAAGACAAGAGTCAAAGACATTATTGATCTATGTGGTACAAACAGAAAATTGCCTGTTCAAATCAGCAATTATTCTGAACTAAATCACCTATTCAATTTCCAAACAAGTTAGTAGCTGATTAAATAGAAGAAATGGAACAAAACAGAGTGGGAAGTCTTAGGGGGAGGAAGAAGAGCAATATTCAGTGTGATCAATGTATACACTGATTCTTAGACTGACAAGTGAAAACAAAAATGGGTAACAGAAAGATATATCTACCAGCTTATAGACTGAAAAGAGTTCAAACACAAGCTTGCTTGTCAAGAACGCCAGCAAAACCAAATTCTATAGATACTACAATCTCATTCTACTTCCAAGAATAAAACACCATCTAAAAGTACATAGAACTAAGAGTGATTTTAATTTATTTGGGTTAAAATTTCTTCTTAAGTTTAAAAGCGAAGGAGTAAATATACCATTAACACATCACATGGTCACATTAAAGTACTACATACACTTTTCCAAAAAAACTCACAAATAAAATAAGGAAGCTGCTTGCACAACCCTGATCAATACTTCCTCCTCCTGTGCAAATGCTGGGGTATTTTTGCTTATGGGAAATGTGCTCCTACCTTTAGGTAGCATTGTTTTGAGAAGTTTTGCAATTCAATACTACCTAGGAGTTGGAAAAGCATGGATGTGTATTTCTAACTTACACAATACAGGTGCAAAAAGTTCATCTTATAGAAGATGAATGCAGGTACACCTATATTTACAAGGTCCTACAGCTTCTTCTGCAGAAGAATCACATGCTATTTCTTCTGAAAACATTCTCATGGTTCCTCTCTTTGTTAGAGGTTTCTGAAACTCAGAAGTCAGTCATCAGGCTCCAGAAATGTCTTGTGTTTCAAGAGCTTCTGTTGATGTTTTATTGAGATGGCTTTTTAAAACCACAAAAAAAAAATAATAAAAGAAACCCAACAATTTATCATCTTTTTCTCATTTGTGGACTTCAGGAAAACATGGTTCCTTGCCAAAACAACCCACATTGTGAGGCTGTATGCCAAGGAAGCAATAACTATCATAACACTGAGAACATCTAGGAATTGCTGAGGCAGCTCTAGTAAAGGAGGAAGAAGGGGACTGTCTGAACTTTGAATTCTGCAATTCATCATATCTGCTGGAAGGGCAACACGGAGAAGATGGACATGGAACATGGGTCACCTATAAAAAAGTCACATGTGCCCTTTTATCCTTGCTCTTTGTGGATATCCAGTACAGCACAGTCTATAGACAGGACTGAATACCACTTTCTCACTTAGCTGACCCAAATAAAGAAAAATGGTTTTCCCAAGAAAAGTATTTGTTGTTTCCTAACTTTTGAGGATTTATCTTTAAAGACTAAAATACATGAAAATGCCTAAACACCAATTGCCAAATATTATGAAACTTCACAAAGTTTGTTAAAACAAATAAAATACTATAGCAAGATGGAGCTTGACATGCAATAGGTTCAACCAGCATCAATGTAGATCTTTCCTTCAATACAAAACCTGCCTCCTTGGGAAGAAACAGAGTCTCCAATTCAATATCAAGTGTTAAAATACCACGGTATTGGAATCGTCAGATGTACCTGAGATGGCAAAATAGTCTGCTAGAATTAAAGCACAGGACTAACAATGCTATCAAGTTGGCCACAGTAGCTAGAAAGCAGAGTTTTAAGACACTAATGCAGGAACTGAAGGCATAGCAAAGCTTCCGCAGAATCCTTAACATGCTTTTGCTAGACCTTTGGTTTACCTACCCAGATTACTCAGAAGTCAATCCCTGAATAGAAACCTCACGAAGACACAGGTGCTTGAATTTGTATTTTGTCTTACCAGTTCCAGCTGAATTTCCCTTTAACAAAAACTGGGATCCACGACCACTTTCTTTTGGATATCATTTTCTTGAGGATGAGATGGGTGGAAGAGAAGGATCTAAAATTCTAGAACAAATACAAGGGAGACCTCTGTATCAGCAAAAGTTGCTTAAGAGAGGTGACTGGTACAGAGGGAAAAGAGTTACACCTCCTGAAAAATCATGACTGCCCTCTAAAGAAGGTTGGAAAAAATGAAGTGGTGAATTCTGTACTGAACATCCAAACAATGTATCATAAAATTCAGGTCTTCTAAAGACAGGAAGATCTACGAAAAGAATCTACACAAACAAGCAAGAATCATGTCATATTTTGATAAGGAATGACATAGGAAAGATCTAGCCCAGCCAAGTGGCTAATAAGAATGAACACAAAGGGTATACTCTATCCCTCTATTGAGTGGGATAGATGCAAAGATAATCAGGGACTCAGAGGCCACCTCTACAGGTGCTATTAGAAGAAAAATGTTATCCAACTAGCTTTGTGGGGGTACTCTCAAATATAATGCAAATATAAATTGGTAATAGCTTGAGAGAACTCACAACTATAAGCTTCCTAGTTATGAATCTTGTGGCTGCCGCAAGAAGAGAAAAGCTGAATCTTGCAGCAGTAGGATCATATAGGTGCTTTACATGTTGTGTGCCTGCTGCAAGAGTTCATCTCAGGAGACAAAGGACCATGACACTGACTCATCAGTAGTGATTCACTTCCAAAATGTGTGGGAAGAGGGAGGTGGAAATGTTCTTCATTGTTAAGTAGATTGGGAAGGGGTTACATTTCCATTTTGTAAAAGTAAATCCTGTGAGACAATATTAATTAAAAAGCACACCCCCCCCCCTTTTTTTTTTTTTAAAAGCTAGAATCCAATACAAGGAAAAGGACTGGTGACTATAGGAGACAGAAATTGAGAAAGAAGGTGTTCTGATTGTCAGATTTTTAAGATAAGCTTAGTATCTTCAAAACACAAAATCAAGTTTCATAAAACTGCCTCTGTCAAAGCAATATCGGTTGCTTTTAACTATAATTGCTTCCTTTAAATCTCCTCAATTCAATCCTCTATCAGGTTTTCCACTGTTTTTCTCAGAACTGATGTTAAGATGACGAGACTTTAATTACTTAGTTTTTGTTCTTTTTAATATTGGCACAGTACTAATATCTTTCTGGTTCTCTAGAATTTTCTTGGTTTATCTAGTTTTATTAAAACACTGATAAAGAATAGCTGAAAAATATCTCCATGATAACACAGCACTGAATGAATCTTGAAGTTACCAGATTCGTAACAGGCAACAGCAGGCAGAATGGAAACTAGAGCAATAGAAGACTGTACTTTGACTAAATGAAAAGGGCACAGAAGCAGGGGGATAAGATTAAATTTACAAATGATTCTAATAAAGAGAGCAGCCAGAAAGAAAAAAAAAGATAATCCAGAAGTATTTGGTGCAAATCCATCCAAACATGCCATTGTATGTAATCCTATGAAAAATGTACAAAACCATGTGAGCAATAAAGAAGATATAAGCCAACACTAATCACTGAAATCAGTTGCTGTTGTTACAGTCCATTCTTCATAGATAAAAAAAAGTAAACAGATTTTGATAAACATTTTTACATTTACAAATAAATTCTCAAAGGAATCTGAAAATTTGAAGAAAATTCATCCACAACCGAAAAAATAGATAAATTTGAATATAATGGATTCTGCACACTTTGTATTGATCATCCCTTCATTTAACTTTGTAGCAAAAGACAACAAACTTATATTAACAAAACCACGATAACATGTTCTCTGTAAGAGCTCTAATACATTTTTATTTGATAAGTTTATTGGAGAAGACAGCATCTTTACCAAGACCAGAGACAGACATATCATTTAGCTTTCCTAACATGATAGCTTGAAATTTAAGGTAAGTGTTTCATGACAGGCTGATGAAAGCTGAAGCAATTAGTATTTTGATATTAATGCCAAATCAGCAGGTTGTTCTGTTTGCAGTATTGCATTAGAAATCAATGTGAAACTAAATGTAACCTCTGAATGCAAGGACAAGAATTTATGGTACCAGATGTTTGTTTACTATTCCCACTTTTCCCCTGGCATTGCTAGAGGAGTTTTCAGTATTATGAATATGCATTCAAGAGCTCACTCATAAAACAAATACCAGATTTAAGGATCTCTGTTTTCCTAGCATATTACATACAAGGGACCCGCCAAGAACAAGATGTGGGACAGAAGTCAATCTGCTCCTGCTGTTTGTGAAGTTGTCAGCTACTTGTCAACATAGTCAGTCATGCCATCCATCCTTAACTGTATTACTCTCCTTGACTGCTCTCCAGTTCTATGGGTATTATTAGAGGTAGTAAATGAAACAAACAATTGCAATTTCTTAAAAAAGTCCATAATCGTAACAAAAATAGTTTCATGAAGTCTAAAGACTATGACCTTACGAAACACTCTCTCTTTGCTTTTAATAAATTATTCTCAAATGTACATTCAAACATACAGTGTCACTTCTTTTGAACTTAATTGAAACAAATAAAAAGAGATACGATATAGATTTAGGTGATTCTAAATTGAATCACAGTCAATGCAATGTTAGTATTTCATCATAGGTTTAGTAATAAATTATGTAATTAAGAAAAACCATCCCCTTTTCCCACTGTAGAGTCATTCATCCACAAATCTGCATTTGAAATGCAAGCCTCCTACAGAACAGACTCTGTGGCTTCAGATATAAAATCTGAGGAAACATTGAACCCGAATTCAAATGGTTTGACTTTCATCTTCCAAGTGACTGAACTTAGTTTCCCTTCCTGCTCTCTTTTCATACATATACTTCTCTTTCCTCTAAACTTCATTTCATCTCTCCTTTCTGATTGTTCCATGCGTGTGTTCCTTTACTGCCCCCTTCAAGTAACATCTTTACCTACAGCACATGAATGATGACTGGCACTGTCTTAAGTACTACAGCAGTATATTAAGATCTAAATAACTAAATACATTTCTAGCAGGCACACAACTTGTAAAGTACCTATACGATCCTATTGCTGTCACATTCAGCTCTTCCTTTCTTTTCACCTACTCTACTAAAAAATGCATTATTCCTTTGGTTGAATTAATCCAAAAATCCAGCAACACACACAATAACTATATATAGCAAATAGACTGAGTCACAAAATTAAAAATTAATGGAGGAGTATAAGACACCTATCATTGTTTCAACCTGCCTGCAGACTCAGACTAGGTTATGTTAAGTATGTTTTTTTTGCAGTATTGCACACCAAGGAGGACAGAGATATCCACACAAAAAAATCTCCAATCTGATCATAAAACTCCAGGAGATAAGAACTTGTTTATCCCAGCTCTGATCCCTTGTCAAACTCTGATGCTAGTAATGCTCAGCAATCTGATTTCCAAGTGGTTTCAGTGCAACTCACAACTGTCTAATAATTCACACACTCTAGGTCTGCTTGTACAATCGGGGTCTTTGTGTGCAGGAGATGGGAATAAAGGTTTTGTCACTTAAGTAACTATGCATACGTACAGGCACGCTCCAGACTTCAGCTACAATTAACATACAGCAAACCAATTGGTAGTATTTTTAAGCATTATCAAAGAAAGAAAAAACACTCTTTCAAGGATATGTTAGCTCTAGGTGTTTTATTTAGGATCAGTTCCCATGTGTGTGCCAGAAACAGAAAATATTTCCAACTGACCATTTTTCTGAAGTAAATGAAGTTTTATTTTCTTGGTACTCTCTGTTCCCTGATAGAAGGAATACTGAAGTTATCATCTGCGATGAATAAAGTGGAGATTTTTCATTCCCCCAATCCAAGCAATAGAAAAATCAAACCACAATTTATATTAGACTGCAGAAAAATAGAATACAATATTACTTTGGGGAAACAAAAATAAATTTGGTATATATATCACTTTTTAATCCAACAAGCTGAAACAAATTTGGAAATCAAAATCTACCATTAATCTAAGTTTCCCATTGTATCAAGGTTTCTGAGTGTTAACCTAAACTAGAAATTTATTAAATTTTAATCTGAGATTACTTCTTTGACTTTATAATCTATCTTCCCAAATACAGTTCTTAGTATAATTTTATTCTAGTTGTCTTGAACAAGCTGAGCTGTACTGGCAGCAAGGCCAGTACAATAACTAGTTAAAATCTACAGCCTCCTGTGTAATCTCAACTAGCATGGTCAGCTCTCAACCAGTAGGAAATTATCATAATTCCTAGGAAGGTTAATGAGAATACATTAAAGAATAAAGGGAGAATACTGAGTATCCATACCACGTTCTGGTCCAAAATTCAGAAAACAAACAAAAATTAATTGAATAAATTGAAAATCCATCCAGAGGCATAAACCCCTCAATTTTAGAAAAAATTAGCTTCATGCACTTGCACTAAGAAGAATTTTTTTCTGCTTCAACAAGACAGATTTCGTATTTCTATCAGCCTGATATACCTTTAACTTCATGTATCTTTTTTCCTGTGTTAACATTTGTTGTCACAGAAGTATGCATTATTATCGTATACTTATAGTACTTGAATTGCAGAAAACAAGCCAAAAATATTCAGTCATTAAGACACCAACCTTGTGGGCAGGGTACAGCAGCCATCAGCCGTCAGCCTGACTTGGGTTTCATAGCTGTCCAGTGGGCAAACAACTTGTTGAACAGGAGGACATTCGACTGTGCTGCAATCCACACTGAACACTGTGGAGGAAGGGGAGAAGAAAATTCCTTTTACTCATGCTTTAGAAGCTTTTTGTGAATTACTTCATCTTAAGCAATCGGTTATGCATCAGCCTTTTAATGTAAGTCAGAAAAATTATCTAAAGAATGCATGCTTAGTAGGTAACATTACAAACAGACATCCATCCTCTTTAAGATTTACTTTTTAAAATTATTGACTCAGGAAACAACTGAACTAATATGAGATAATAACAAAAATTATAAGTCAGATGAGCAACCTTAAATAATCATCACACCTGTGAATAATACCAGCTACTGAGAATACATTTTCCCCCACAGGTTTTAAAACAGTAAACCATTCATTGTTTAATTTTTTTCCCCAATTGAAGTCTGTTTAAAGATTAAAATACGTGGATTATGGAAAATAAAAAAAGTATTAAAGATACTACGAATTTACGCCTGCACATCTAAATTACATTTGTAAGTATTATTCCATTAGGCTGTGGTGTTTAGGTATTTATATACGGAAAAAATGAATGCAAGTTACCAAATCACAGAGTCACGGAATATTCAGAGTTGGAAGGGACATCCAGAGATCATCTAGTCCAACTCCCCTGCTTAAAAGCAGGATCCCCTAGAGCACATCACTCAGGACTGCATCCAGGCAAGTCTTGAAAATCTCCAGAGAAGGAGACTCTACAACCTCTCTGGGCAGCCTGTGCCAGTGCTCTGTCACCCTCACTGAAAAAAAGTTCCTCCTCATATTTAAACAGAACCTCCTGTGTTCCAGCTTGTACCTGTTAGCCCTAGTTCTGTCACCAGGAACCACTGAAAAGAGTCTGGCTCCATCCTCCCTCAACCCACCCTTTAGGTATTTGTAAACATTAATTAAATCACCCCTCAGCCTTCTCTTCTCCAGGCTAAAGAATCCCAGCTCTCTCAGCCTTTCCTCATAGGGGAGATGCTCCAATCCCCCAATCATCCTCGTGGCCCTCTGCTGGACTCTCTCCAGTAGGTCCCTGTCTCTCTTCAACTGGGGAGCCCAGAACTGGATGCAGTATTCCAGTTGTGGCCTCACCAGGGCAGAGTAGAGGGGGAGAATGACCTCCCTCGCCCTACTGGCCACACACTGCCCTGTGCAGCCCAGGATGCCATTGGCCTTCTTGGCAGCAAGGGCACATTGCCGGCTCATGGATAATTTACTGTCTGCCAGGACTCCCAGATCCTTCTCCTTGGAACTGCTTTCCAGGAGGTCCCCCCCAATCTATACTGGTGCCTGGCATTCTTCTTCTCCAGGTGCAGCACCTGACACTTGCCCTTATTGAACTTCACGAGGTTCTTCTTTGCCCAGCTCTCCAGCCTGTCCAGGTCCTGCTGGATGGCAGCGCAGCCCTCAGGTGTGTCAGCCACCCCTCCCAGCTTGGGATCATCAGTGAACTTGCTGAGGATACACTCTGTCCCCTCGTCCAGGTCATTGATGAATATTTTGAACAAGACCGGTCCAAGTGTTGACCCCTGGGGGACACCACTGGTTACAGGCCTCCAACTCGACTCTGCTCCACTGATCACAACCCTCTGTGATCTGCCACACAGCCAGCTCTTGATCCACCTCACCATCCCCTCATCTAATCCACACTTCCTGAGTTTCTTAATGAGGATGTTATGGGAGACAGTGTCAAAAGCCTTGCTGAAGTCAAGGTAGATGACATCTGTTGCTCTCCCCTCATCCAGCCAACCATTTATAACATCACAGAAGGCTAGAAGATTGGTCAAGCATGATTTACCCTTGGTAAATCCATGTTGACCACTCCCAATAACTTTCTGTTCTTCTACATGTTTGGAGATGACCTCCAGAACAAGTCGCTCCATCACCTTTCCAGGGATGGAGGTGAGACTAACCAGCCTGTAGTTTCCTGGCTCCTCCTTCTTGCCCTTTTTGTAGACTGGAGTGATGTTGGCCTTCCTCCAGTCTTCAGGCACCTCTCCTGTTCTCCACGACTTTTCAAAGATGATGGAGAGTGGTCCAGCAGTAACATCTGCCAGCTCTCTCAGCATTCATGGGTGCATCCCATCAGGGCCCATGGACTTATGGATGTCCAGTTTGGCCAAGTGGTCTCTAACACAGTCTTCCTCTATCGAGGGAAAGTCTTCATCTCTCCAGACCTTCCCTCTTGTCTCCACAGTTTGGGATTCACGAGAGATCGCTTTAGTAGTGAAGACCGAGGCAAAGAAGGTATTCAGTACCTCTGCCTTTTCTGGGTCTTCCACCACCAGGGTGCCCACCTCATTCATCAGTGGGCCAACATTTTCCCTAGTCTTCCTTTTTCTATTGAGGCACTGAAAGAACCTCTTCTTATTGTCTTTAGCCATAGCAGTCAAGTTCTGCTTGTGCTTTGTCCCTTCTAATTTTCCCTCTGCACAACTTCACTACATTTTGGTACTCCTCATAAGTTGCCAACCCCTTTTTCCAAAGGCCGTAGACTTTCTTTTTGTTCCTGAGGTCCAGCCAAAGCTCTCTATTTAGCCAGGCTGGCCTTCTTCCCCACCGGCTATCTGCATTGACAAGATGAAGGATTCCACATAACTTGTAAGACTGTTGGATGCTTTTTATGAAGCAAAAAATGCCTAGAACTGCAAAAAACACAGGCTGAATATACATTTAATCCTATGAGTCACACTCAGGAAAGTTGAAACACATCTTTATCTTATTTGGTCCTAAATCTTCCATTTTAACAAAAAAATACCAGCTCAGGCATTATATATTTGCTATGATAATTATAATAAGAAAGTAGAGAATGAAACATGGTTTCATATACCTACTGAGTAAGCAGGATGAACAGAATGTTATCAGACTGAAAATTATACAGTACGATATCCCTGATTACTGATTAAACTTCACTTCAGTATTGACACGATCATACTGTTTACTGCAGTGTTAGCAGCTTCACAATGCTACGCCACACTTCTTCCAAGATCTGATACCTTTCAAAGTGCCATTTTCTGTCTTCTACTCCTACATTTTCCAAGCTTGATCCTCAGAGGTACACCGCAATAGTAAGTCAATTGGTCAGAATGAGACATCAGTCTCAGAATTACATCTACTTAGCATATCTCATTAATTATTTACATGAAAGGACAAGTTCAATGAAACCAATCTGTAGCTCATCAAGGTTAGGACCAGTAGGTTTGTCCTCAAGACCATTAAGTTTCAAAGTACATGAGTATGCGAGTATCCTCTGTATAAGCGATTTTCAGCATCTGCCTTTTTCCAGTTATTCAGGAAACAGAGCCATCTGCTAAATCAAAGCAACCTGACAAGTTCAAGAAGTTTTCACTGAGAAATGAACAAATTTAAAGTCCATTTCGTGGAGCAATGCAGAAAGTTACTAAATTTAAATGGAAATATTCCAGTTACTGATCTCAACAATGATGCTTACCAAATTAACTTTTGTATCTCTTCATAAACATGCAAAGATACCTATTTGTCTTTAAGACAGGAATACTTAATTTTATAGTATTTCACTTTAAAAAGCCCTAGTTTCATGTTCCATTTCATTAACAAATAACACATTTAAAACAGCTCTTCTGCATGAAATATACATCTAGTTCCTCCATTATATTATAGCTTCTCCACATGTATCCTCATTATATTGGGGAGGTTTAGACTGGATATTAAGAAAAATTTCTTCACTGAAAGAGTTGTCAAGCACTGGCACAGGCTGTCCAGGGAAGTGGTTGAGTACCCATCCCTGCAGGTATTTAAATGACATGTAGATGTGGCACTTAGGCACATGGTTTAGTGGTGGATCGGCGGTGCTAGATTAATGGTTGGACTCAATGATCTTAAGGGTCTTTTCCAACCAAACGATTCTATGATTCTATCACAACAGGCTTTGAGAATCACGAGCTTGTTAGTATAGCCCAATGCGACCAATACAATTTGCATGAGACTGTTGTGCCAAGTAACTACCAATGTCCAATTTCCTGAATTTAAACTAGTAACCTTTCTACCTCCCTGGATTCAAGGTCCACTCTACCTTCTCCCCAAGTAAACAGTCCAAGAAAAAACAGACTACAAGTTCTACTAACTGCTATTGCACAGCTATTTCTGTGTCCATCATTCCATATACCAGTACTGACATTAAAGAAAAAAAAGAAACTTCCTAATCACACCAAAAAGTCTCAGCTAAGATGGTCTTTCTAAATAGTTCAAATTCTTTCCAGTGGTTATAGTGTGCTAGTATATACCTGTATATACCTGTATATGCTCACTAACACTGAAAAGCAGCCCAAGCAGTCCTCCTTTTTTAATAAAGTACAAACCTAAGAAAAATTACAAACAAACCCCAAATCAAGAGCATTCAAATAGAAAACTCATGTAATTAAGCGGCTGTAGTCATTCAGTGATTCCCCTGTTAGATCTGACTTACTCTTTTTTATCTATTTTATACTGCTCTCTTACCAGTACCAGAGCATCCTCCAATTGTATAGAGATTTGGTAAGCAAAGGGTATGTGCTGAGCTTATCCACCACCCACAGAATTTTTTAATACACATTCATACCCCAACTCAGCCTTCTTTCCAAACTAAGAGATCTTTATTATTACATTATTAGATTAATTACAGAACAGCTGAGGTTGGATAGGACTCCTGGAGGTCATCTGGTCTGATGCACTTCCTAAGCCAGGCCACATAGATCTGGTTGCACAGGACAGTGTCTAGAAAGCTTCTGAATATCTCTAAGGTGGAGACTTCATCTCTCTGGGCAACCTGTACCAGCATTCAAGATACCCTCATAGTGAAAAACTGTTTCCTAATATTCAGAGGAAACCTCCATTATTTCTGCCCACTGCTTCTGGTCTGGCCATTGTGCACCACCAAAAAGAGTCTGGCTGCATCTTTACACCCTCCCTTTGGGTATTTACATGCATTGATGAGATCCCCTGACCCTTCTCCAGGATGAACAGTCCCAGCTCTCTCAGTCTTTCCTCACAGGACAGAGATGAAGAGAGATAAGAGATGAAAGATACTTGAAGAATGAAAAAAAAAAAGTTCCTACTTTTTTTCTCCACAGTTAAATGGGTTTTTTAAACTGGAAGAAGTATTGAGCCAAACTTTCAGATAAGCTGAAAATATTGTAAGGTTACAGAACAGTCTATAATTGGATTCTTCATTACTTAATTACTCATTTTCTCCAGTCCTTTCCCAATCTCATCTCTTAAGTCCTCTCAACATCAGTTTCTAACAAAGCATCCAAGAAAACAACACATACTATTTCTGTAAGCAGCAGAGAATACAATAAAAAAAATATATAATTCTATTTCTCTCAACTATGTATAAAAACTTGATTTTGCTGACCCTTGTCCTTAGTGCAAGACTGTAAGAATTCCAGACCCGATTTTCAACACTGAAGCCATGCAAGGGTGCAGCACATGCCACCTCCCTGTGCATCATTATGCACTACCTACTAAATTTTGCTGATCTCAGACCTTCCATCAAGCCCTGACTGCACAGAATTCCCCCCAAAAATAAGCCAAACAGTAACATTCTCCTTACAAAAAAGTTATCAATAAAGGTACAACAAACACCTGTTGGATAACTGCCAAAGTAAATGATTTACCTTTCTTTATTCAGAAGTGTCAGCTAGAGTTCCTATCACAACTTCAGCAAAATCACCTTTTAGATTAGATTTTAACTCCATTTTTAAATAAACAAACTATTTTTAAAAGTATCATTGCTCATACTGTTATGCTTTAGCTCCTTGGCAAAAGAGGCACATACACTCCCACAAACCTTGTTTCAGGTTATTTTTATTTTTACTGTTAACACATTATGCAGCTCCATTTGAGACTGTTCATTCAAACTGTCTTTAAGAAAAAAGCACACTTATTTTTGAGAGTATTTTTTAAGAACTGTAACTCCCAGCTAAATTCAGTGCTCATTCAGTAAATTAACTGCTTATGAACAGCCAGTTATACATGGCTCATAGGAACAAAGTAGGTTGCTTATGGCATCAGACCACTGTTACCTCAGCTTAGCAACAGCACTAAAACAAGAGGGATACAACATACTTTTCTCAGTAGGTACACCACAGCTGTAGTGAGATGCTCAGTGGAGCAATGGGTAAGAACATTTAAGACAAATTAATATGAATGTTATTAGACAGGTATGACAGAGCTAACTTTTTTCATTTTAACTGAATGTGAATGCTTTTAATCATTATATTGATAAAGTAAAGGAGATAGAAGAGAAAGTGTCAAAATGAAAGATTTTATTTTTATGCTAGCATTTAGTGTTAAGGAAACACTCCTTATTTTACTTTCAGTTACTCAGTGGCCAGTCACAGTATTTGAACATATGCAGTTCTCAGCAGAAGGCTCCAAACGCAAATGTCACTAAACTGGAGAGCAGTGACATCTTATTTAAGGAACAAAAATAAACACAAATTTATGCTTTAATTGCACAAACACTTTATATTGACATAAGGTAGCACTGCTATCACAGGAAACAGTCCTCCCAGTTGCTGGCAATTTGTTTCCACCAGAAAGCCCTTGCTGGTGCAAAACCCCTAGGGAGGCTGGTTAAGCAGACATGAAGGCACAGGAAGAACGGTCTGGTAGTGGCACTCACTGAACTGAAGTTTTTAGGTCTGCGGCGAAGTATTGAAAACAGTTTTCTGTGTTTGACACAGACTCCACAGACATGCTGATGCTATTCAGTAAAACTAGTGACATCAGCCCCATAAGAAACTCTGCATTAACACTGATCTACTATCCCTTGCTCCATTTTTTTCAGCAACATGGCATTAAAAACAAAGGAAGCAAGAAACAGAGCACTGTAAGTTCAGTTCCTCTCCAACTCTTCTTTCCTACAATTCTTCAGGATATCAAGTGAAATTCAGAAGACACAAGGTTTATCACCAGACTTACCAAGGACTGAATAAACATTCCTATCATGTAAGGAGCATTATCTGACTTCACTTTATGACCATTATTTCCGCAAATCCACATAGATAACTTGCATAGTGTTCGTACATACATAAAAACAATTATATGCTACTACATATACAGTAGTACATATAGAGAATACATGGCACATATACATTCTCTCTATATATACATATAGAGAATAAATGGCATGAAACAGTACAGGAGAGGCAGGATGGACTAGATAACCTCTAGAGTCATCTAGTCTTCCAACCAAAATTATTCTGTATTTCTATAAGCCTATTAACATATAATCCTAACAAAACAAGATATTTCATTGCCTATAATTAAACAAAGAAATTTATTTAAAACTACAGACAATGGTGAACATGATGAAACAGTTTAGATGGAGAAAACCAGCAAGGTTCATACCAACTTGCAAATTTAAAAATATGATCCCTAAACTTTCTATAAAAAAGGAAACATTAAAAAATTGTTTAGTCTATATTTTTCTTCATACATCAATACAAATTATGTTGTCTATAAAAGTATAGTTTACACTCTTTGAAAACAAGTTTCTTCTGAAAACTGAAAAAAGTTCAGATTTGCAAGGATTTGCCATTAAAAAAAGAACCTTCTGTGCCAAGCAATTTGGAGTCTACGAAGATTTGTCAACATTCACCTGATCCTTTCCCTGTCTTCCAGTCTTGTGTTGGCTTGCTTTTCCTTTGTGGTCCTCCCACTATATCAAACGGCAAACAGAAGAAACATCTAGACCAAAGTTATAAGTCAACTTGGAGAGCCACTGAGGTCTAACTGGATAAAAATCAGGCTACGCAGTGACCAATAATTCCATATTAACAGCGCACTCTTTCCCCACGCACACACCACACACACCCCCCAAAAGCCAAGGCACTGCAACAACTAGGGGCCCAACTTACTCTGTAGTTTGTAGTTCAGCCTTTACATCTTTTGTGCATCCCCACAGTGATAGATGATGAGAGTACCCACCTATACTCCTCAGCCTCAGCCAATGCCTAAGAAACACACCTTCATCATCTCCCAAGGTAGGAGAGAACTCTTTGTTTTCCCTTTGCCTCTCAATTACTAACCCCCATTGCAAAGCCCTACAACTTCCCTTAAATTCCAGTAGTCTCCTTCCCCAATCTTTTCAAAGTCTCTGCTCTTCTACTCTCCTACCATGCACCTTACTTTTTCCAGCCCCACGTACCTTCACCTCTTAACTTCCTACAAGAAGAAATACAAACACAAACTACTCCAGAAAACAACACAGAATTATGTAAATTATGCAATAAATAATCACATATTCAATTTGAAGATTCTGTAATACTAACAAACTGAAAGCAACCTACAAGAAGTAACCTACAAACTAAGTTTGGACTGAGTTATTTACAAACTTCAAGCCAGGAATGCAAATAACCATCAGGAAGACATGATCAGAGCATTTATTTTGAGAAATGAAGACTCTAATGTCAGCAAGACAAAATTCAGTAAAGGCATACCTAAAATACACATAGGAAGAACTAAAATGTACAAATTCAGTGGTTCAGTAGCAGTCATGCTATAAGAAAGATCTTGGGATCACAGCATTTCACAAACCAAATATAATTCTTGTAAAAGAGTCATCTCTAATTTAGAATTTTGCATGAAATACAGAAAGTAATTATTCTACAGTATTTAGTGGTGATGAAGGCCTACCCAAAATAGTAGTCTGCTTTTACACACCACCTTTAAAGACATATCTACAAACAAGAAAACTCAGAGTGGCAATATAATAAGGAAGGAGTCCAAGGAAACCATGCCATAAGAAATTACAGCTAACTAGATGAAAGAAGACTAAGGTTGATAAAACGTTGCATAGCAAAAATTATTATAAAGACTTGTTCACCAGCTACTCATTCAGGATAGAGAAGAAAAAAGTTTGCTTAAATTTCCACACAGCCAGATTTGCATTGGATATTAGGCAAAAAACAAAGAGAAGCACTAGAAGATACAAAGACTGTACAATGTTCTTCTGTGGAGGATTTAAGAAAATGTTAAATGAGCATAGGGAAGGCACAGCTTAAGTATACTCGAACCTGTTTGCAGATAAGATTTTGGATTATACTATTTTATATGCCTGCTTTCATCCCTCTGTTTTTTATTATTCATGTTTACCAAAGTCTGGATCAAAACGAAGAGTGAATTACATCTTCCACTTCACTGAGAATAATAAATCACAAGAAAGGGTGATTCATGTTCTCATGAAATGAAAATCGGTAAATACTAAAAATGTTGTGAAGTCTTTCACTATGCTCCTCCAGAATCCTTTTGCTCTCCAGTTTTTAAGAGTCATCACTTTGTAATCTAGAGAAATCTTAAAACAGAAACCTTAACTCCCTGTCCATGCACAATATATTCCTACTATGAAAAAAAACTTTTGTATAATCTAATCAGTATACAAAGTATGTCACTTTCACTAGTAGCACCCACAGAAATGCAACTTTCTCACTGGGCTACTTTTCCCTTGTTGCTCAGTTTAATATCTGAAAAAAGAAAGTAAAATTTATCATAATGTTTCTTATCTTATTTTTTTAAAAATGAGTATTGTTTACATATAATAATTTTAATTTTGAAGAGGAATCAGAAGAATTTAGAGTCTATATAGACTTCATTAGATGCAATTATATAGGTTATTGTGCTTGTCAGACAGTTAGAAAAAATTGAAATATGGAAAAAAATCGTGTCCACTTTTACCTGGTTTACATTCATAGAGATCACAGCATTCCCCTGGCTTTCCTGATGCCTTAGAAACCAATATATTCAAATAGCCAGGCTGGCAAACCTTCCTCAAGCAGCCTGCAGGATTACACACACAACGGCTTGGGAGTGGACAGCATTCACCGGGAGGAGCATAGCCTTCAATCAAGATGGAATCTTCTGGACAGCGAGGAGAAAACTGGACTTCACAGCGGGCCTTGGAGCAATCGGGTTTCTCTTCTGAAAGGGAGAGAAAAATCAGCATGCCATAAACATCAGCAAAACACTGTACTGAAGCTGTAAAGATGAGCTCAGATAAATCTCCCTTTCTTCTCCCTCCTCCCAAAACAATAAAAGGAAACTGCTGCTCCTTAAAAAACCCCCACTTTGTGTTTGTAAGATGACAGGTGTGTTACAAAATACTTTACAAAAATTCTAATTTGTGCAATGTGTGTGACTGCTGAGCCCACATAGCCTCAAGAAACAGCTGTGAAGCTACACATTTGGCCATGACATTAAGAAACAACTTGTCATATCATGCACAGCCCAATAAGAAAAGGAATATTGTGGAGCAAGGTCAACAAGTTGGTCAGAACAGTGACAAGCTGGAGAAACACAGATAAAACAAAGAGAATGAAGACATAAAAGAAAGTTCTTGGACAACTAGGTAACACTCTTCCAAAACTTGGAAAAGAAGTCAAGATTCTCCATTCTCAAAAAACTGAATCTCAGTTCTGGCAGAAGTGTTGTGTCAGGCCCTCCAATGACTAAGCCACAGTGGGAAAAATCAGATCAGTCCCATGACTGATCTACTCTTTAATGCAAACAGTGCGAAACTTGCTCATATCCAAGAGGACTTCACTTTGCTCAACATATTTGAGCACTGTTAAAAAACAAGTGGATTCTAGACACTCAGAAGAGTGGTATCTTTAGGTCAATAAGACATGGCGACTTAAGTGTTTGGAGGCAATGCAGGGAGCCTTCCCAGGCCTGACCAGAGAAAACTCACAATAGAAAACCGAGACTTGAATTTATGAAATCTTTGTACCATTCCTTGGTTATTTGAAAAACTGTAAACTAGAAGGTTATACTACAAGTGTCACTATTACCCCTGCAAAATTAATCAACTACTTTGTTTGTTGTCTATAAAATTAGAGGCAGAATAGCAGAAACAAGTAAAAAAACCAATAACTTTATTAATCTGATGTTTAAACTAGTGCCATTGTAAAAATGAATATCTAGTGATAATTTCAATGACTGAATAAGATGTATCAAATATGAGCATCTTTGACAAAAGGTCAAAAATATCTTCTCCAAGATTTTAGTAACTACCTGTTTTTGGAGTTACTAAAGTTGCTGGATATTCTGTTTTTATAAACTAAAAGCAACACAGCAAATATGCAATTTTGCTTCCAAACATATGCTGAATGTCAATAACAGCAATATCTTTTTTTTCCAGAGGATCATTTTTACACTTAATTTTAGTATATTCCTTGGAATTCTAGGTCATATTGAAGAATCAAAGCAGTACTACTTGTCTACAAGACTGATTTGCTAACTGTGCTTTAGTTTCAATTAAACTTAGAGGGATATAATACCTAGACATATAAGTGCTTAGAAAAATATTAAGCTAGGTGTTCGCATTAGTAATTGCAAAAGGAAATCATGAATATAAACATTTGTCTCAACTTTAGTTGGGAAATACAGCAAAACAGAATCAAAAAATAATTACATGTACTTTCTTCATGTACAAGTACTTTATATTTTTTCGTACAAGCAATAGAGATTACTAACTTAAATGTTACACTAGACAGCGTCATAACTCTTTTCTTACAGTTACAAACTCCACTATTTCCACCTATCTTTAAAACAGCCTAGGCGAAATATGTGCTTTGCCTAGAATTTTAAATAACATTTGTAAGACTAGGGGTTTTTTTAAACCCACCCTTATGCTTAGGTTCTTATCTGATTTTTTAAACACATTGTTCCGACTGAACATTACTGCTTACAGAAGTTCACTGCAGAAAGTTGTATAAATAATAACGTACTAGTTTCAGTATTTTATTGATATTCTTTAGTTTATGGCTACAGTAAAAGGCTTGACATTTTAGCTTTTGATAATCTTTTCATTCTGCACTGCATGTTTTTCAACTGTGCACAGAGAAGTTGTACAATAGGGCAAGTAGCAGCCCTTGACATTCATGCTCATGACAGAGCCGTAAATTCACAGTTATTATTTGATTTGCCATAGCATTATGCATCCAGCAATATTCTGATTTCCACAACTAACAGATAATCACATCCTCATGCAGTCTCTCTTGTGAAAAGACTTTATATTATACAGATTTTAGAAAGTTTACCCACTATTTTTACTTGACTGCATTTACATACATACATACATCAAAGTAAGCATTTCCTTAAGAACTGTTTGTATTTGATCAATTTAAATCAACTTTCAGAAACGCAAGGTTTGTCACAAATGCATGTCAAACTACTGGCATTCAGACTATTCAAGGACTATATTTATCTTGAAGACCAATGCAAAGCCTACAGTTGAAGTTGATAAGATCATCTAGCAAAAATGAGGAAAACAAGCATATGTCACTATCAGCATGTTAAGAAGCACTGCAAGCAGCAAAAGAGAGAAATTTCAAATAGAGAACAGTCATGAGTATTTCTGTACGAAATGTTTACTCTGCTCAATAGTTATCTTTGATAGTCTTTTCCATATGAGAACATTGAGCTCAATGTAGTTAACTGTAGCAGAATACAGTACGACTCTACTATTAAATAAAACTGGCATCACTTTCAGAGGAAATGGTTTAGACATGAAAAAACACCACCTTGCAAAGACATGCTTGTGTTTTAATACTCAGTTACATCAGTACAGTTACATCAGTTACAGCAGATATTTAGAAATCAAACTTAAGTTTTTGTTTTTAATCCAGCGTCACTAGTACTTTTTAACTTCATAGTCCTGGCAAACAAAACAAACCCCCTCCCTATTACTAGTGTAAATATTGTGCTTCCAAATGATAATCTTCAACTATGCACATGGCAAAACATTCCCTTCCCAGCATACAAATGTGACTGAGCAACAGGAAAGTCAAATATATTAATCCAAGCTGGATCAGGCAACAAAAATTGTCCTTCAGCTTCCCTAACTCCAGCTCACAGCCGAGTGAAGGGCAAATACCAAAACTTTCTGAAGGTTATGATTTGGTCATGATTTGGTTCTTGATTTAGATGTGATTTTCCTTTCACGGAAAGGACCAAGTGGCTGAAATATGTGATTGACTATTTATTCTTGTGGAGTCCCTCCTTACTTCTGAAAAAAATCTTTATCTAAACATGAAAATCCAGCAGCTCCCAGTGTAGCATTACTATATTTCAGTTAAAACTTTAATCAGGTAGCACCACACTAGCGTAACTCCCACCTGAGTTCAGCACTCGCTGCAATATAAGAAGATGGGAGTTCTGTTTTATGGCAGTACAGTATAAACTGATGAGGGCTCCTCTTTTTGATACCAAGCCTGAATAAAAGACATTTCTTTTAAGCAACCATTAAAAGAAGTTTCAAGATTTTTCTTGTTATCTCAGCAAGTGGCAAGCATACCAATCTTCTCTACTTACAGAGATAAAGATTTTATATAAGACATATGTCTACAATCCACTGTACCGAACTTGTTTACCTTTTCACTACTTGATTGAAGAAGACATCAACATTGAATTTGTTCTCAAAATAAATTAAAAACTTTAATACAGCCATAAACGTCATTGTTTTAGCAGGACTTGTAATTTAATTCCATTACATACAGCTATTTAAGATTTCATCAAACAAGAGGAATCATTTAATAGCTCTTTTTTCCTTTATTAACAAACACTTCCAGCCCTTACAAAAGGAACACATACGAAAACATGCCAGAGGAGAATAACTAAAAATACAACAGATTACCTCAAAAGACAGAAAGGTAGGGCAATGGCAAGCTGCATTCCACAGAAAACAACTGTGAAATCACTTAGCAGTGATGTTTTTGCTACTTTACCCCTTTTATACAGCAAGTCAGGACTATTTCAAAGTACCTTCTGAGTAGACCAAGGCAGATTCACAACAATAATCTACTGCTTCTCTGTCAAATGCACACACACTCTATCAAGCACTGATCTGTCTCCCAGATCTTGTTTTAAGCTACTATCTGTTACACAAATCAGTATCTTCCTAACAAACAAGGTATCAAAACTCCATTTTGTGACCTTAATTATGATAATAAATAGAATATAAACAATTAGGCCATGTGCCCAAAAACAGAACTTCATTTTTTAAAGCAGTGTATCGAACCTAAAAAATAATATTTTCGAGGAAAGGGAGAACTATATATGTGACTTACTATGAAATAAATTAGCACAGCAAATACACAAGACACCTACTCCTGAATAAAGAAGCATCTTAACACACAGACTACCTGGCAAGAAGACATGCAAGTATCACATTCTCCTAATCCATAATGTAGATTCCCTCACAATAACAACTTTATATAACCCTAACTATATGTAGAAAGACAGTAAAACTATTTGTTAAAGCAGATGCCCGGTTTTGTAATTAAGAGTTTGTACTCAGGACACTTATCACACTAATTAAAATATATTTTTATAAAACATTGTTCTACCTCTACCCCTGAGGCAGCTGATAGCCTCATTTAATAAGTTGACTGTTTTAGCAAGGCAAGAAATTGCTTATATAACTCACCAATTAATTTAATGAAGCAAGAAGTTTTATACACTTTTGCTGTTTGATTTTCACAGAATTGGATAGTTAATGGAAAAAGCATATACAATGTAATCACACTTCAGTCTCTTTTTTTATCTTTTTTTTTTTTTTTTAAAAAGAAACTACTAACAAGAATAACCACTTGTCAAGGATGTATCCGTCAAATTTCTCATAAATTAAGTCTGAACAGACAACCTACAACCCATTAAGAAAAACTCAGTTGGCTGAAAACATTGCCTTTATGTTCAAAAAAGCAGCATTTCAAATGACTACACAAAGAACAGAAACTATCAGTTGGTTTGCTGATGAGGTTTCTCTGTGAGACACATTCTCTTTATAGCCTTTCATCAACCACTGAAGCTGGAAGCATTCTGGTATCTCTGCTATCTCACCAGCCAGAGCCAACAAAGAATCTCTGTAGAGATAGAGTCTGGATCAAATGAGCTTTTACAAACTATCCTGAGCCAGTCAGTCTTCTCAAGAAATTCAGAAATGTATCTGGAAAGACAACATTAATAAATTGAACACAATCCAAATAGGAAAACTGACATTTGAATGAATTCAAAGTAAGACTCCTAGCCTCAGAAAAAAAACTTCCTATCTACTCTGAAAGGCAGCGTTATAGGGCGTTTGACAAAAAATTATTCAGTTTACCAGTGACGGTGCTATTTCTAGGTATAAATTACTACAGGTACCAGCTTTGCATTTCCAGACAAACTTTACTTTCTGTAGGTCTGAAGGTTCAGGCTTATTTGATCTTTGCAATGAGCCTGCAAAAAGAACCTGCCGTTACTAAGCACATGACAGCGGACGCTCTACAATTACCAAGAACAACTGAACCACCTAAGTTACAATGTGTAACTGAACAATAACAACTGAATAACTTCCAACGTGCTGTGTGCCTTCGTATTAAAAGAGATCATTCAGTTAAGAAGTCAGGATGTCTCAAAAACATTGCTTATTTTCATGAGATTTTCACCTCAGAGGCACACAGGGAAGCTGTAGCATCTCACAAGTCAAGGCATAATTACACTCAAACCGACCTTTCACTGCAATCACAGTATGTTTGTTATAAAGTGTACGAGGAGGGAGGAGAGCAATCTTCAAAGGATTCAAGAAATCATGCTGTGTATTTGTTGTTTTTTTTTTTTTTTTTCCTTTGCCATTAACATTACAAGGAATCTGTCATAAAGCAACAGCCACAAAGCTAGAACTTTCACAGGGTTTCTCCGTAACAAAGCTACTTACGTATTTTTAAATTTATGTTTCTCATGACCTTACCAAGTTATTATGGGGAAGCGGAAGTATAATGGCAAGGTGCTAGTCTTAATGTTACAACTAATGCTTTCTCTGAGAGAAGGTAACTTCTTTACCTTCCCTTATACAATACTCACTCAAACCCGCCACTAGTTAGAGGCGTTTTTATTAAGATGCTCACTGAATACATGAAGTCTAGATCTCAGGTTTGTTTTGGTTTGGTTTTTTGTCAAAGTAGAGCAGTTGTAACAAAACCCAACCAAACATAGACACACACAGCCCCAGCTTGCCTAGTACCAAAGTCGTACAGAAATAAAAATGGTTTCTGAAGCAGAATTAAAACCTTTGCTTTCGCCTCTGTGAAAAATTCTTTTCCTTCATTATGTTTGCATGCATGTTTTATATGCAGAAAAAGCATATGCCAAGTTTAGTTAATGAGAATAGCAGAACAGTTAAAGCACTGGTTCACACAGCAAAAGGATCTTAAGGCATAACATAGTGTGGGAGAAGTGGAGAAGAAAAGCCCCAATGGGGGTAGGAGGATCTCCTCCTCATTCTTCAGGTGAAACTAACAGATTTGTGCTTTTCTGGAAACCTTTTCAGGGAAGGATTTTTATCTGTCAAAACTTCATGTGACCAGACATACCTTTACTCAGTCACCCTAGAAACAAAGACAGAATGCTTTCATCCAAGGAGAAGGCTGAAGAGTACTATTAGAGACTATTAGGACTATTAGAGTCCAAACACTTCCAACAAGATATTTAAACTGTTCTACAGCTGCTCCTTTAAAACCAAAATTTTTAATATGCACATATGTGGATACACACATACATACGTATATACAAAGAGAGAGAATAGTATTTTTTTTCTTCTTAGGTCCCTAAGGAGAATACAGGATAAGAATAATTTCAAAGTAGCTAGCCTCATATATCATTTTTCAGAGCTGTTCAAAAGACAATATGGCTCATAAAGGTGAACATTTTTGTATGACTAAGCAAAGTGATGCACTAAGGTCAGCATACATGCTTTGAAGACACGTGTTGTTCAGCTTTGCATTTGTGTTTCATTGTAAACTGGTTTTGTGAAATCTAGGCTAAAATACAGCCACTTTTACTGTACAGCCTTACAGCTGTCATCGAAACACATTCCAAACAATAGACATACTGTACTGTTATACAGTGGCAGGAAGGAAATATTAAAAGGATTAGGGATAAACAAGAAAAATGATTACCTAGCTGAAGCAGTCAGACAGACAGGGATCGATATCGGAATGCAAAATACCCAAAAGGATTTTCAAGAATCAAAAGAACAGTTAAAGTAGATTAAAAAATGAGATTACTTTACACATACAATATGCACAGTACTGTATATGGATGAACTGCTACAAATAAAAAAAAAAAGTAACTAGAGTCTGACCTTTTACCTAAAAGTCAACTTCATTTACAATTCATCTTGTTTTTTAAACAACTTTTGCTTTGCTTTCCAGTATTCTGACAGTCTGGATTTTACGTACTACACAGTAGAGCAATCTGTCTCACCCATATTATAGCTCAATTCTCTTGTAATATAACAGCAACAGCTTGCAACTAACCTGCTTTTAAAGAGTCACACACAAAAAGACAGCAATAGACACAAGTTTTACTAAATATGCACTTGTGGATATGCATCTTAGCAACGTGGTATTCACTGTGGATTTGCCAAATATTTTTCCTTTCAAGGGCCAAATAGCCAGGAACAAGGGTTATGCCACTCAAAATACCTAGAGTCAAGAGAGATGATAACCCCATTTGGATAGCAAAGCTACTAGGACATTGTAATTCCACTTCCTGAACTTTCTGCTTTTCCTCTACTGAAACTATTTAAAAGAAAGGCGGTAATTCAAAACCAAACACACATTACAATTGCCATCAAGCCTTAACCAACGCTATTGTCTACCAATGAGTTTTAACAGAATCACTGAGGATTTATCAGATACTCTGCATCTAAATGCAAATACAAGTTCTATGAATCCAATGCTGTTTGTGTCAGTAATTGCCACAGGTTGTGGGTTCAGACCTCCCAGTTCAAAGCAATTCTCTACTAGGCTCAGAAACAATCCTGTCTGGAAAACTCAAATACAGTTTTTCTTTTCCTCCATTTTATTTAAAACCTGCTTTCAATGGATAAGTATTAACATTTTAAAATATAAATTAACATCTTGATATCAGCAAGTTAATCCAAATCTATAACGGATAACAAAATCTTTCTGACAGAACTGTACATGCACAGAAGTACACAAGCCCAGCCCACCACACAGTGAAAGGGAGGAGGTATGCCATCCCAGGAAAAGGATTCTTTTCCACTGGTAATTCCACTGTTTTCAATAGCAATAAAGCATCTTTAAACTTCAGCATTGAAAATCCTTCAGAAGTGAGATGGAGAGATGAGCTGACAGCTACCTGTAGTCAGATTTACAGCTGGGTTGCCTCCATTGGGGGGGGAGAAGTTTTCAATATTGTCATGACTGGAATAACATTGCACATTGTGATTTATACAAGAGAGTCTATTATTCTGGATGAATGATAGTACTCCTACTATTGGTCAATCCTTATATTGGCAAATCAATTGAAGTCGACAAAGAAAGAAAAAGTATGCAAACAGTAATCACAGAATCACAGAATGTTAGGGATTGGAAGGGACCTCAAAAGATCATCTAGTCCAATCCCCCTGCCAGAGCAGGAACACCTAGGTCAGGTCACACAGGAACATGTCCAGGCGGGTTTTGAATGTCTCCAGAGAAGGAGACTCCACAACCTCTCTGGGCAGCCTGTTCCAGTGCTCTGTTACCCTCACTGTGAAGAAATTCTTCCTCACATTTCTGCGGAACCTCCTATGTTCCAGTTTACACCCATTGCCCCTTGTCCTATCATTGGATGTCACTGAGAAGAGCCTGGCTCCATCCTCAGGACACTTACCCTTGACATATTTATAAACATTAATAAGGTCACCCCTCAGTCTCCTCTTCTCCAAGCTAAAGAGACCCAGCTCCCTCAGCCTTTCCTCATAAGGGAGATGCTCCACTCCCTTCATCATCTTTGTGGCTCTGCGCTGGACTCTCTCAAGCAGTTCCCTGTCCTTCTTGAACTGGGGGGCCCAGAACTGGACACAATACTCCAGATGCGGCCTCACCAAGGCAGAATAGAGGGGAAGGGGAACCTCTCTTGACCTACTAACCACCTCCTTTCTAATACACCCCAGGATGCCATTGGCCTTCTTGGCCACAAGGGCACATTGCTGGCTCATGGTCATCCTGCTGTCCACCAGGACCCCCAGGTCCCTTTCCCCTACACTGCTCTCCAGCAGGTCAGCCCCCAACCTGTACTGGTACATGGGGTTGTTCTTCCCCAGATGCAAAACTCTACACTTGCCCTTGTTGAATGTCATTAAGTTTCTCCCCGCCCAACTCTCCAGCCTATCAAGGTCTCGTTGAATGGCAGCACAACCCTCTGGTGTGTCAGCCACTCCTCCCAGTTTGGTGTCGTCAGCAAACTTGCTGAGGATACATTCTGTACCCTCATCCAGGTCGTTGATGAAGATATTGAACAACATCGGTCCCAGTACTGACCCCTGAGGGACTCCACTAGTCACAGGCCTCCAACTAGACTCCGTCTAGTTGGGATCAGGGGCTCCTGGGGAAAGCCTGCAGGAGTAAAGACAGAGGCAAAGAAGGCATTCAGCACCTCTGCCTTCTTTATATCCTCTGTCTCTAGGGCACCCACCTCATTCATCAGTGGGCCTATATTGCCTCTAGTGTTTGTTTTATTAGCTATGTATTTGAAAAAGCCCTTTCTATTATCCTTGACCTGACTTGCAAGGTTAAGTTCCAAGGAGGCCTTAGCTTTCCTAATTGCCTTTCTACATCCTCTGACAACTGTCCTATATTCCTCCCAAGTGACTAGCCCCTCTTTCCATGATCCATAAATTCTTTTTTTCCACCTAAGTTTGCCCAGCAGTTCCTTGTTTAACCATGCTGGTCTCCTAGCTCCCTTACTTGATTTCATACCCATTGGGACGCTCTGATCCTGAGCTTGCAAGAAGTGGTCCTTGAATGTTGACCAACTATCTTGAGCCCCTTTACCATCTAGCACCCTGTCCCATGGGACTTCTCTTAACAATTGATTGAGGAGGCTAAAGTTGGCCCTGCGGAAGTCCAGGGTTCTGGTCTTGCTAGGTACTCTATTCCTCCCACAAAGGATCCTGAACTCCACCATCTCATGATCACTGTCTTAACTCCAGAGCCAAGACTTTAAAGAATGCCAAAACATTTTATAAGTAAACCAAAAATAAAGACACTAAATTCACAACCAGTATAAAATGAATACATTTCAATGACTTACAAAAATGTATACCAGTAGTAAATTTACCTACAGCAGAAAGAATTCTTTATGGCAATGATATAAGCAGCTGCAAACCAAAGGCAATGCTGAATGTGTACCAAAATGATGATAAAGTATAAATATTTGGAACAATTCTGCTTAATAAAGCTTAAGAAAAAGCTAGCTGACATCTGGAGAAATAATCACAACTATTCACTGAAGTAGTACTGCAAGACACCTTGATGTCACAGGGAGAAAGTGATTTGAATTGGAGCACGTAACTTGCATCCTACAAAGGACAAACAACTCCGGAGGCAGCTCAGGATGTAAGGAGTACCGAACAATGTGCTATACCACACAGTCACGCCCAAAGTACTAGTCTTGAATCACTGCTTCCTTATCAAAGTCTGACAACATAATGACAAGGACCCAGAAAACACTCACATTTGCAATAAATACAAACTACAGTCAAAATAAATACATGATTTCATGAAGAAATGAGAATTCACATATGTTAGAAGTCAGCAACCGAGATAAAACTCAGAACAGCAAGAAGAGCAATTACTTTTCTAAAGTTAGAATTAAAAACAAGCAACCGAGGTGTAAAAATTAACTTAGAAGTGAGAGGTTTGATATTCAAATGAACACAACTTTTTGTAATTAATGCAACTGAATCAACTTATGTCTGCTCTTCAGTGTTTTGTTAATAAAAATTAATTTAAGATATGTACTTTCTTCAAGTTCTCTGATCTCTGCTAATGTTAAAAAACCAAACCCAAACCGCCAAACCCACACACAATAAAACAAGGGCTTAAATGCCTTAAGATACTTCTGGCAAGTAGACCCCGTTATGCAAATTAGTTTCCCTAGCTATTATGTTCAAAGGACCTCTGTATGTTTGTTAGCAGCTTAGCCATGTATTTCTTAGCTTCTTGCACAAAAACAATCAAGATGCTACTAACCTAAGATACCATAGCTATCAGAAAGCATGAAGAGAGGCACAGTTTCCCTCTTCTAGGCAAACAGAAGCTGACTACTTCCAATGGTGAAGGCCAATGCCCGAATGTTTCAAGACATGCTATGGTTCATCTCTCTTGACTTCTCTAGGTTGACTTCTCCCTAGATTCTTTTAAGTAGCCTTTCTAAATTTAGAACTTAAATGCTTTTGTACTAAATAAGACTTTCCATATTAACACAGATCTTCCTGAATTCTTACTTTTTTTTCCCTTTTTTTTTTCTCAACACTAATATTTCTGTTAAATTTGCCTTCCTAGAATGAATTTTAATACCGACTACTGTAACTATTACTTTGCAATTCATCAATGAACAAACCTGCATCAACTCTACTAAATAAAATATCTATGTATTACTTAGAACAACAGAAAAAGAGCTCTAGCTATAATAAAAAATATGACAGCAAAGCAAAAGAGGCCCTTATAATTTTGGTTGAAATCTATACTGACATAGTGAAATCTTATGTAAAAATTCTTGGTGCCTTGCAGTGAAGAGATTCTACAATATTTTTACTACATTTCCAAATACTAGAAAAATTGTCAATGTAATTTACTAAACAGCTCAGTCCTCTAGAAAAAGTAGATATAGGTTTTTACTAGATTTATTTTTGCAGAGAAATGACACTTAACAAAACTCTAAGAGCATTTCACTGAATACAAAGATGGTGGATATTCCACATAAAACGTTATATTTTCTCCAAAAACAAAGTTTCCTAGTAAACTGCTACATCTGACACTTACTTAAGATACAAGAAGCACAAATAACCAGCATATCAGAAGACTCAGTTGTAAAAAAAGTTAAAGCACTCAGTTCTTTGGTTCTTACACTAGAGGCAATTTCTCATATTCCATGAAAAAAAATTTTGAATATTTGAAATATAATATTCTATAGATATAGGCTTTCTTGAATCCAGACAACATGTGAACTAGGAAAAATAAAACTAAAGCAGTTAAACATGACAATTGATTTTGCTAAATTCCAAGTCCCTGCTTGCAATACTTGTTTTAAGTGCTAGCTTGGATGGGTTTCTGTTTTTTCATAACTACTAATCACACAAATGCAAAAAAAAAAAAAGACAATAGAAATATTTGTTGGGAAAAACAACATGAAAAGACAAAAAGAAGCACATGCAATTTTAATTTTAGTCTAAGATTGAAGCAGTTTAATCTTAAGAAGATAGCTGTCCAACTCTTTGCACAGAAGTTTGAGAACTGATTTGAGAAAAACTGACAACAGGAAATTTGAGAATCATTTTGCTCTTTCTGTTTCCAAACTACAGCAGTATCCAAACCAGAAATGTCTACATATCTAGGAAAAATAAATAAAAATAATAGTAGCATAAGTCACATGCACACATGTATTCATAACCCCCCCTCAAACAGACTAAAGACCACAAGGAAGCACAGTTATGGGAAGCTCAAACAAGTTGCTCCATGCTGCAGTACTGCCACACAAAACCCAACTGAGAGGCATACAATATCCACAGTCTTCATACCTCACAGTCACTAAACAGGTGCCTGCACAGGGCTATTCAGGTACATAAATAAAATACTCAAAATAGACCATATCAATTAAACACAGTTTCATGTCCGTCATACATTAAACGCTACTAGACATCACCACCCTGTTGCAGCATCCCTTATTCTACCTCAAAGCAGCAACATCCCACAGAGGGAATTAAATGTCAAAACTACAAAAAAGCAGAAAGTCAGAGCTTACACAGCACTGAGCTTCCGTTAACACTAGTACAAGGATTTTGCTGACTGTGGTAGTCATTAAACTTGGACCCCTCTATTTCAAGCTGGATGAATGCCAACACCTTTTACAACGAACAAAGGACAGCGCGTCTGGAAAAACACCAACAGTCCTATGCCAAATATATAAAAATAATCTCTCAATTTCACAGTATTGTTGGCTGCAACATTCCTTAATTAGATTCAGTTTCTGATCTCATTTGAGGCACACAGTTGAGTATTAACTAGTTAGAAAGCTCTTTTCCAAGAGCAGCTTAAAGGGGAATGATCTAGATGACTGCAAGTATGGTAATCAGGTTTTCCCCAAGTGTATTTGTGTTTATTTTTTTTAAATAGGACAACTATCAAACTAGAAAAGTACCACAGATTGCCCCAGCTCAGAGATTTATGTTGCTTCTTTACCCTGTGCTTTTCTTATTCTTTCTTCGTCCTTTTCTCTTAAGTCCCCCATTAATTGTTTATGCCTTCTATAAAGCAAACCTCAAAACTATCTACCTACGTCACATATTTTCTAACCGTTTGTCCATTTTACTATACATCTCCATCAGTATAAAATACAGCAATATACTTGGTTTGTGTAACAATCTACAAAATGCTATTACTATTTACTCTTAAACACCAAAGCCTGCAAAATGTGATGTTTTGCATAACAACTTCCATGACGCAACTAGAAAAAGAAAAAACTATGAAAGTCAGTTGCAGAGATATTTAATTAGCATAATTTCATAGGGAAGTTTGCCTGAGTCTCAAATGTAGAATCAATTTATGAGCACAAAACCACAGGTTACATACCTTTGTGGAACATTATACATGCTGACAGAAGTTACTGCCAGCAAACTGCAGGTATGGATGCACTTCAGAAGTGAAATGAAGCAAATCAGTATTACATCTAGTAAGATTTCCATGATGGTACTCCTTGCATTGGTTTGGGGTTCAATCACACCCAAATCCATTTCTAGATCAAACTCTGCACAGGGCATGGCTCAGGAATCTGACACAATTAATGTGCATTAATCCTACATATAATTTTGCAGCAAACATTTTACAGAGTACATGGTTCAGTTTATTAATAAACGAGTCAAGTATATGAGATGGCACCTAACCCACAGAAGTGATGTTAGCATCTCCAAAAGAGGAGATGTACTTGAAGAGCTGACAAACTCCTCGTTGAATCAGGACAAACTCTACAAGTAGGAAGATGACAGGCACAACTTTGAATGATAACCACCCAGCAACCCGAGGAAGAGACAGGTTCTGTACACTCTTATGTTACAATGATAGCGAGTCTACCCGATAAACACACTCTGGGAGGCAACACAAGCAGGAAGACCAGAATTATAATTGATAGCTGTTGTGAACAAAATTATTCTCCCACCCAAACCAGACTAATGAAAAATGGGAAGGAAAAATAAAAATTGAGGTTACCAGAAAATACTAAGAAATTATACCTCAAAAGATGCAATGATCCTTAGAACCAAGATACTGCACTGATTGTATAAACTTGCACAATACATTTGAGAAATCCAAAGGCTGAGAACATATTCCTTCATACAGGCCAAGCTGGGAACTGGTATTGCAGAAGTCAGCAAAGCCTGAGCAGTGCTAACAAGGAAAGCCTGCTGGCATCCAAGGTAATGGAAGAAAGTGAAAGCTACCAAATAGCTTTACCAAAAATCACAGACGCTGATGCTTATACATCTCAGAGTGATGACACTTTAAACGACACTTTGTTCTCATTACTTTTCCCCATTTGGCTGGAAAGAGACACTAGAGAGAATAAGGTCTAGTATTGCTACATGACGAGGTATCTCACTTGTCACTTAAGATACCTCCTCCACGGTACGCCTCAGCAGCCATCACAGTCTATCAAACCATCAGCAACATAAGTAAATGAGAAAGAACGAAAAATGTTTCTCTATACTCCAAACCAAATCTTTAGTTAAAACAGTTGTAGATGTTAATTGTTAATGAAGGCAGTATTAATGAGATGAGTTTCAAAGGATACTTTTCTTTAGTATAACTCAAAAAAAGTATACTTTTTTTTCCAACAAAAAGGCTAAGTTGCATAACATACCACCTAGTATTACTGCCAACAATCAAATAATTCTTCCAATCTATGCAATAACTGCATTTTCTCAACACATAAAAATATTTTCTTTCCTGGAAATCTGGATCTAGAATTACAAAAATTTATCAGAAATCTCTAAAATATAAGCATGCAGGAAAGAGAAGATTAAGTAATACTGATATGCCAATAATAGTGAAATAGGATGCAAAACTTAACTGTCACCTTTAAAGCATGCCTTCAGAATCTTAACAGAAAAAGAAAAAATAATTGAAATAGAAAACAGAAAATTTACTCTACATTTCTACATTTCAATGCTCCCCATGCATTGTATCCTGTCAATGCCTTAGGTGAATGCATGAAAAGGAAGCAAAGCTAGTAAGTTTAATAACTCTTTCACCTACTTAACCTGCAGTACTGGTCCTAACCTGATGCTTTAACCCACCTGATGTCCTGTGAAGTACGTTTTTAAATATCACCTTTAACGTGCTGGCCTTCTCTCATTTCACATAATTTTCTTGAATTATGTTGAAGATCTCAAGATATTTTAAAATAACATTTAAGCACCAACTAATTCAGAAAAAAAAAATATATTAAACTGTGTCAATGTCATGTTCTCGCCACAATTTCTATTATGCTGCAAACCAAGCAAAATTTAGATCACACAAAAATGGACAGTAGCACAAGTTTATAGGTTATTTAAATTCACATTTTTAAATATATGTAAACATTCTCTTTGTAAATAAATTATTTATCTAGCAAGATTTAAGAACAAATCTTCAGTTAGCATAAATAGCCTTAGATACTTGACTTTGTAATGAAGGACTTCAAAGTACTCATGTGAATTAATACTGTCTCCTGTGCTGCATATTATAATGTAGTAACCAAGAGTACTGACTCAAAAAATAATTTATTAAAAAACCCACCCAAATCCACCCAAATAAAAAACCCCACTCCAATCCCCAAAAAGCATCACAAGGAGAGAATAGAAGAAAACAAACCAAACCAAAACATACCAAAAGAACAGAGAGGCTTATATAACTAAATATCCAAACTAAGAGACACCCAATGGACAGAAAGGATGCTCCAACAGACAGAAAACTCAGAAGACCTAAGACAAAATTTTAGCATCACATTCAACTGAGCTTCTATTCCTAGTTTCAGTAATTCCAACAAGCTATTTTGCTCCTGTTTCACCTCCCAATCTGCCACTCATTTTAGAAACACAATTGCTTCAACAATGCAAGGGAACTTGTTCTGCGTGTGATATCATGCTTTGTACAACACACCATCCTTTTTTTCAGTCAGGAGCCCTAGGTACCAAAAAAAAAACCCACCCAGAAAAACACATATGTGTCTGAAAACACTATGCAGCTGCTAGAAAATCTGAATAGTCAGGAAAAAAAAATGCACAAGTTTTTCTTCAAGAGAAAAATTCATCTGAATATATTTCTTGACTAGATTCAGGTGAAGAAAAGACAACATGAAATACCCTCAAATGAATACTCACTAATCAGTCACTGGCAAGCAGTTGCAAACTGATGCTTTGTAAAGAAACTTCAGTTTACCAGGTTTTAGGTAGTCAAAATTCAGATCGAACTGAAGTATGATGTATCAATTTTTCTTCTTTTAACTAACTCTTAAACCCTTGTCTATAATACCCATGATGCAGCTCAACAGTTTACTAGAAGCATATTATACTGATTGGAATAAAGCAAGAATGGAAGAAAATAAATTTTGGTTAAGATCTTTCATAAACATATTTTTTCAGAAGGCAGCTGTTTCAAAGTCCAGGAAGAATAGCCAACCACTGCCCCAGAAGGGTGAGCTCTATGCAATAAACTTTCAAGCCATCGCAAAAGCATCATAAGAAAGAAGATATAGACAACGGATTTATAAGCAGCAGCTAAACCAACTGCAGAGTAAGAAGTGGGTAAAGTATGAATGTCTCACAGAAACTAGCTGTTCCAACTGACATCATACAGCAAAAGAGGAAAAATAGAGCACGAGACCCTTGTGAGACTTCTACAAAGGCCTCAAGACTTTTGTAAGAGCATGAAAAACAACTCAGGGTGGCCCCAAGTCTCTCTCATTATTACAATCATTACTGGACTATATTTTCCATCATCAGAAATAACCTTGGTCATCCACCAAGGGGATCAGTTATTCTAAAAGGCAAGTTTGCTGCCTGAAGAACTTAATGATCAGCACAACAGTATTACAGGGTCACCAAATCTCTTTGAGAAAGGACTACTTCCAAACATAAACCACATAAATGACACGAGCAACCTTTACATGTCTGTGTTGACCCACAATGACAAGTGAGGATACGCAAAAGACAAACCACATACTTGTGCTCCAGTACACTGATGTGAAGTCTGTACTCTTTGGTGTATACTCTGAGCTCTTTAAATTTCCATTATGAGCTTCCTAATTTATAAATAAAACATGCACCATAAAGTATCTGGATAGTGGAGGGAAGTATCAAGTGCTCCCTTTCCAAAGGGATTTCAGTACCTGACATTAAGAGAGCAAACATCAGACTTCTCTTGAAACAGACAAACAGGAATGCATATCGTAATGATAAAGTGTTCAAGACCACAACAGCATGCATCATGTATACAGTCTTGCATATGCTGCTTTGTAAATACACCAGCAAAATGCTCCTCCCTTGCAAAACACGAATACTGTTACCCTTTGCAGCGATTGTCCAGCTATTTGGGGTGGAAGGGTCCAGCAATGTTCAGAACAGCTCCTGTAGAACAAACCCTAGCAGATAATAGGTGGTCCACAACTGCTATCGAGAATGCTAAGTGTTGCTAAGTAAAATTTCTGGGCACTTTCCCCAAGGTAAGCCATTTCAGAACTCTCAAGGTAAGTCTGAGTCCCTCCACCACTTTTTGAGACGGATCTATCCTTTCTGAGTCTGCCAGCTGTGAAGTAATTCCAGTCCAAAGGGACATTTTGAGGTTATCTGGTCCCATCCCCTACTCATCAGGGCTGATTCTAGGTCAGCTGCTCAGGTCCAGGTGAGTTCAGATGACTCTGAGGACAGCGGTTACACCCCCTCTCTGGGAAGCCTGTCCCTCATTTTGACCATCCTCACAAAGCACCTCCCAGCATCTAACTGGATTCTTCCTTGTTGCAGCTGTCTGATGCTTCTCATCCTTCCACTGTGCAGCTCAGAGAAGCACTTAGCTCCATTTTCTTTGTACCCAAGTATATTGCTGTCTTCAGCCTCAAAGCCCATTCTTCTTCTTCCTTAACACTGAACAAAAACTCTTCTCCCCGTAGATCATGTTCCCCAGCCTCCTACTCAAACATCCTTCTTGCAGTAGGGATCCCCAAGCTGGGCACACTACCCTAGACGAGGTTTCATGAGCGCTGAGGAGAAGGTATGAACATCTCCCATCTCGGCTCTGGGGGCTGCGGTCCTGGTTACACAACCTGGCATGCAGTTGGCTTCCTTCACCGCAAGGGCACACTGCTGACTCAATTTGCTGCACCGTCAGTCTTGGTCAGCGCAAGTCATTACTCCTGCCCGTGACAAGTAAGCTTTTTCCCTCCTGCAGTTTTCATGAGGGTAGAAATTTATAAAATCAGTAACATACTGCTCCCAGTGTGACCTTTTCTTTATTAGTAAAACAACTTAAGGTAGGTTCTGCATCCCATCATCAGCTTCTGCAGTCCAGCAAGCCAAACAGAAACTCGAAAAACTTTAACATCAACAAATGTGATAAGGGAAGTTCAAAGATACATTTCTTTAATCTTGGATTCAGTTTTTATCCTCCTTCCATCTCAGCTCTGTCTCCTAAAGCTGTTCAAATGTTCAGCAGTAGCACAGGCTTATGCACTGCAAAGAAATAAGACATTAATTTTGTTCACAAACTACTACTGCAGTGGGGAATTTGTCTTCCTCATCTCTTAAATTATAGCATGAATTCAACTTTACCTGTAGTAGACAAATTCTGAATAAAAGAGGAAATTGTCAGAGTACTACACTTTTTTTACTGCTATATCTGCAGAGAAGTATTTGTTATTTTTGTTAGGAACTTCAGCTTGCTTGGGCTCTGAGGGAAACAATCCTGCCTAATATTTTGTCATCCAGCCTTCATAGTTTTGGTATGCAATATACTCTCCATACAGTCAGATCAGATGCCCTGTTCCGCTCTTGATTTAGATATTAACGCTGAACTTAGCTTAAATTTGTTAGCTAAGAGAGTGCTATATGGAGATTAATGTGCAAATAAACTTCCTTCTAGAGTTAACATATATTCTTCAATAATTTACTGACTTGATTTGATATAAAGGGATACTGACAGAAGTATGAGGATGAGTTATGACAACCTTCCCTGTCATCTCAACATTTCTATTTCCAGTACTTGAGCATGGGGTAGAGGGGGTGTGCTGGGGGAGTATCTGTACTGAATAACAACTGAGGAGAAACAAAAGTACTCTTCCTCCCAAACTCCAAGACAAATTTGTCCCAAAATAGTTAATATAACCTTAAGTTATCCTGGAAGCTCATCTGCTTCCTAGCAGAAACTGAAACCTAAGAGGCTGGCATAGTCTAAGAGTTACCATCTCTTTCATCTTCACTCAGTCAGTGCAGCCCCTCTTCAGATGCATGTTCTTGTCCAGACAAGTCTAAAAAGACTAAAGCCTTCTTTATACAGGGCAAGTAGAAGGCTCATCCCAGCATACCAAACTTCAATACAACAGGCTACATTCTTCCATCTAAACACACCCACCTATACTAACAACCACAGCACAGCTATCAGAAACTTCCGATTACAGAGTGACAGGTTTACCACACAGATAGTATGGACATAACAAGTCAAAATTACAACACAGAATAACTAAACAGATAGATATGTATTATTTATGCCTACATTGTATTTAATTACATACATGACTGGCCTAGAGTAACTTTTTCTTCTCCTATAAGAACTCAATATAAGTGAGCAAGACTTCCAATAAGAAATAATTTTCACTTCAGCTACAAAGTGCTTGCCTTCAAAATAAGACTTGGTTGTGATGAGCACTGAAATAAAACAAATACACTTGTGTTCATGCCCATGGCCAAAGCTCTGTGTTTGCCCTGTAACACCAGGCATATTGATTCTCCAGTAGTGCATGAAGTTGATTATTACAAAATACAGCAGCATACGATGGTCTGAAAATAAAAGAAACAAAAACTGCGCAGAAGACAACGGTAAGTGGGCAACATTTGTTATGTTAACATGGCTCAAGTGCTATAGTTACATCACTTCTGTGCCTCAAGAACACTATCATGTTACAATTAAACAAAAACAATGATCTATTTTACAAGTGGTAACCTTTTAGAGGTTTCAAGTATTTTTTTTTAATATATAAAATATATAAATTAATACATTATTAAAATATTTAATGTAATACAAAAAACCCTAGAATTTTCATATATACATATACACATTAAATCCTGATCTGCATACTGAGCAAGAACAAATGTGTAATGTACCACACTTTTTCCCCCTGAAGAACAAGAACAAAGGAACCTCTTCTCCCTTTTAAAATTAGAATTACTTGCAATATTTTTCAAACAGAAAATATATACTGCTTGAACTTTAAATGAAAGTTTACTGAGGACCTATTGACAGGACACTAGAATCTTGTATATTAAACACAAACACTTTGCATACTAAGCAATACCTAAACATCATCTTACAGCATGTATCTGTGTTGAGCAGAGAGATTTCAACTGTAGCAGGCTTGCTGCACTCTCAACTTTACTGAAGCCATTCAATTTCATGAGCAGTGCTATCAAACAAAAGGATTTCTGTAATACATCAGATTCCAGAGCAAAAAGTCAAAGTGAAATAGAGAAGCAAAACGTCAAACCTAACATGAATACGGTGAAGCCTTAAAATAAGCAAGCAAACTCTTAGAGCGCATGTAGAGGAAATGCAAAGAACCACTGGTAGATCTTGAAACCATGTGAGAGTGTAGATTAGTACTTTACCTTAACTTGAAATCTTAAGCAGGCAATCTGCCAAACTTTTCAGGACTACATTTTGACGAACCTTTAAAAATGAACTGGAGTTATGCCACAGTTTAACCCTAGTAGGCAGTTTCAGTACCACACAGCAGCTTGCTCACTGCCTGCCCCACAGTGGGACAGCAGAGAGAACTGGCAGGGCAAGAATCCTGGGTTGAGATAAAGACAGTTCAATAAGGAAAAAAGGAGAAGGAGAAGAAAAATCAAAACTCCAAGGAAAAACAAACCAATGAAAAACAAGTGGCACAAAAAACCCCTACCACTTGCTGCCAGCCAACTGATCAATCCCCAGCCAATCCTGGAGCAATGGCAGTGCTGGCCAATCTTCCCCTTGCCATTTTTGTTGCTGAGCATGATGTCGTATGGTATGAGGTATCCTTCGGTCAACTGGGGTCAGCTGTCCCAGCTGTGTCCCCTCCCAACTCCTTGTGCACCCCCAGACAACTTGCTGGTGGGGCAGCGTGAGAAACAGAAAAGGCCTTGACTCAGTGTAAACACTGTTCAGCAATTACTAATATCAGTATGTTACCAGCACTGCTTGCATCACAAATCCAAAACATAGGACCATAGAAGCTACTATGGAGAAAATCAACTCTATCCCATCCAAAACCAACACAAGCCAGAACTCGGCTTGCAAGGTCATATTCTGCTGAATGCATACATGGGTACAGCTGTACCCACCCTGAAGTACACATTTGTAACTGATTAACTCTCTCCGATTATTCTGAGATATTCAAAGAGGATTAGAATTTAGTTAAATAACATTTTCCTATTAGAGGAATGTGTTCCCTAATGGTCTCAAACCAACTCTATCCACACCACAATGTGGACATCAGCTTATGTATTTACAAGCTGCACTACTGTTTCCTAGTAAATACATAAATGCAGAAACACTTTACCCCATGACAGAAGAAGAGTTTTTAAAACATGTAAGTATAAAAATATATATTTATGGATCCCTCTGAATGTAACTTTACTTGCACTCCATGTAATTCAAGGATCTTTGAGATATTTCTTTTAGAAAGTTGCATTTGTTTTTTAGAATAGAACAAAAATTTGCATTCTTTGGAACTGTTCATCAACAGGAAGGATATTTATTAGATTTACCACAGAGTCACAATGTTTATAAATAATTTCTAGAAATAATACCTTGCAAGACAGAGCAAGTTACAAATTTCTATCTGGACCAACATTACAGTGAGCCAAGACCCAACTCACTTGGTATTTGTTAACAAACACATAAAATTTGTCAATTATACCAAGCTTGAATTATAGAGATGGAAGGTGTGAAGACCCAGACCTTCACGGATCTTCCTCTCCCCACCTTCTCTTCAAACATCAGTCCCTTAACACCACCTCCCCCCCACCACCCCCCCATCTGCTCCAGTTCTTCCTTTCTGAATTCCTGGCACCTTTTCCTTCATTTCCAGTCACCTCACATTTAACGTTGCTAGTTTTCTCTCTTTTCCATCTCTTCTCTCCCCTTCTCTGGATCCCGTCCCTATTCTTTTCAGTTCAAACAAGCTCCTTCCACACACTGTCCAAGTGTGAGTGGGGCAGTTAAGAACACAAGTCTGTCCTTGCTTTCAATCCTTATACGTGACAACAACACACAGCTATGACATTGCATGAAACCCTCCTTAGTCTTCTCATGTCCAATGCACACTGAGTCCTCAGAGAACTAAAACAGGAAAGCTTTTTCTTAAATCTCTACTGAATGTCTGCAAACATTTTTTTCAGTGGTTTATATCCTGGCCAACTACGAGCAATGTCTCCTGACAGATAATATCACATCAAAACCAAAAGGAACAGTAGACAAGGAAAGAGTACAATGAATAGATTCCCTGCCAGTTATCTCCAAGTATAAAAATCATTAACGTCAAAGTTAAATCTGATGTACACAGCATGCCCACGGCAGAGCTTTTCTGTGAAAACACTGCAGGAAGTTGTGGGGAGATTTTTGGTGTGGGGTTTTCTTTTGTTTGTTTGTTTTCTTTTATATGAACATAGGTCCCTTCCAACTCTGACAATTCCGTGATTACAATGTACTCAAAAAACCTCAAAGATAAAACCTATACTGATTATTTGCTTTGAGATTGCTCTTTGTCATTCTCACTTTGGTTTTAAGTTATCTAGAAGCAGAGGTAGCAAAGAGCATTTCAAGTTACACATTTGAAGTTCAGCAAAGAGCTATGCAACTAAAGACAGAAATCTTCAAATTGCTCAGTTATCTCAATGCTAGTCATAACTTGCTCCCTACCTGCCCACTTCATATATGAAACACCACCAAGAACGCAAGAAACGAGCACAGCAACCTTTGTGCATCATGTACTACAGGACAAAGAGAAAGAAACAAGCAGCAGAAACACACAAATTCCGTCAGCTCCCTTGCAATGATTTTTAAATGATTCATTTGCCCACGTTTAAAGGTATATATGCAGAAGCAGAAATTCTAGAACTACTCATTAGCTTGAAAGCATACTAGAAATACACAATTAAAAAAACCCAGAAAGACAGCCAGAACCCAATAGTTGTAAAAATAACTTCCAGAGACAGTAATGTAACTGAGGACTAGTAATACCAAATTTGCACCTGAAATACGATATAGTGTCCTGACCTAGTCTTTGGCATAAAGACAACTAAATACCCAGCATACTTGCAGATTTGTTCCACACCGTATGGCTGTACCAAAAAGCAAGTGCAGCAGTACCTTAACGGCCTAATTCATCAAAATTTAAGCAACTCTAGGCCTTATCCTAGATATCAGCATCTACAACATGCCAGGACTTTATCATGATAAAATAAAAGACAATTTCATTTTTTCCTTAAGAATCTACAGTCAGCACACACTCATCACCTTCAGTGTGGAAGAAACTCAGGTTCAAATCTTCTTTCAGTATATGGGAATTTAAACCCATATAAAACGAGTGTCATCACCATAAGAATATAATTTTTCTAGTTGAGGTTACTTCATTGGGCATTAAAACTTAAATATTATATTCTTTCCACATTACATTGCTCAGGGATTAGAAGCTTCACTTCATTGTAAAACCAAGTTTCCATCACTTCATCAATTAATACTTATGTAATTTTATACAGAGTAAAACAATTTCAACCACAATGACAGAAGCCACTTTCCACAAATCTATCATAGTTTAATGTAAGAATCTGGAAAGACATAAGACTTGCCAATTCTAGTTCCTATAAATCTTCTTTTGGAGCCAAATACAGGTGCTTTAGAAACTGAGAAACAGATGCTGCCAACAACTGAACATTGAAAGTAACACACTTAAACATACAGATGAAGAGAGAGAAGACTTTAGCCTTAAAAGAAATAGTTTGATACACCTGAAATGCCATGCTTAGTGGGACATCTTGAATAGTAAAAACCAGCAGATCTATTCTCAGTGAAAACACCAAGTGTTATTGCATCTCTTAATTACTAAATCAAATACAGTCTGATCATAAATATTAAGAGCACAACACAACAAAGTGAGAGTGATGCAGGACGAAAGGGAAAGCAACTACTTCCCATGTGACTTTTGTGGGAAGCGGCAATGTTTAGGGCATGCTATTTTGGCTTCTAAGCTTCATGCTCAGCTTAAAAAGAAAACAAACACACACCCCAAGTATTTTTGAAGCGATGACAGATTTCTTACCTCTACCAAACAATATGGGGAAAGATACAAAGGAAAGATAAGAAAACAAAAGAGCATGCTATTAATAGGCTAAATCGTATTTTAAGTAACAAATACGAGAATGGCAAGTCCAAGCCTTGAAAGTGTGAATTATTAAAAGGAAATATTTTCTTGCGTCATCAAAATATCAGCAGAATGACAGCAAACGTCAGCTCAGGTTTTGTACAAAGAGATATTCACAGAACTGCAGAAAATGACAAGAGATGAAATCCTGATCAACTCAGTTGACAGGAAAAAACCATGACTATTATAAACAAAATTAAGGCGTTAGACTATTATACATGAGATATTCCATCGATGGTGGAATACACTGTGCTCTTAAGAAAATGTAAAAGCAAGTTAATTTTTAAGGAGTTTACCTCTCAAACGTCACAAGCTAGCCCACAGTGATGGCATGACAGAAGAGTATATAGAGGCAGTCATGCCCTAACAAATGACATACTGTAAATTTACACTCCAGCTTGTACCAAACACTAAGATAAAAATCATGTCCTTTGCTGTCTGCTGTATTTGTTTTTTTTTTTTTAAAGAATTTTAGTTTCTCGTTATTGGTTCCAGTCCAAATTTGCCAGACCTGAAGATTCATTATTGCTGACTCAAGAAAATATATGCTAAGAAGAAAGCAAGTAGGGAGGCAGTTCCAGTAAATATGAGATGCTTAGAAGTGCAACTTAAAAAAAAAAAAAAAAAAAAAAAAAAAGGCAGGCTTTCAACATAATTGCATGAGGTTTCAAGAAAACAAATTTGCAAATTTGTAGTACTATAAAAGAGACTACTTTAAGACTAAATGAATCCTCCCTTTTAAAATACAAGTTTAGTTACTGTACCAGGCATGATATAATTGAAGAAACTACACATGCTTATGACTACAGAAGCAAACCCAATGCAGTACACAAAGCACACCGATTTCTTTGAAAAAATAATAATGCAATAGACAAGAATGATGGCATAACAAAGGTCTGTCCAAATATCAGATGATAAAAACTGAGTTTTTATTAGAGAAGAAAAGTGTATGTGAATACCTTCTGGAATACTAAACAAGCAAAGAGCACAATGACTACATAGACCCCAAATAATTGGCAGGATGTTACAGCATATGTAGGCCATTTGTAACTCTGCTGTTTCCAGTAACAGAGGCTGTAAACATCATTTAGATACAGCCCAGCTAGAGTTCCTGTATATACGGGAACAATCAAATCAGCATACTTGAACTAAGTTTTCAAATTCATACTAGAAGTTACCATCTTAATATCAAATGAAACTGAAATTTTCAGAACAAAAGTTTCAAACAACATAGTTTCTTCCCTCCACCCTCCTTTCTTCAGGCATAGAAAATCAAAATAGTGTGGCAGGAAAAAAAAAAGTATTTAAAGCCTTATTCAGATTAAATGTGATTTTTTTTTTTTTTAAAAAAATTGACTTAATATTTTCATTTTACCCTAAAATTATTTTCCTTGTGCTGTAAAAATAATTTGTTGACCGTTCAATTTTTTCCCATTAGTTTTCTCATTGATGATAAAAACCAAGTCTTTAAAATTATTTAATATTCATATGTATAGCCAGCAACACCTCTTCACAATTTAAGAGCAAAACAAAATATAAGTAGAAATGTACATGCTCATAACAGTCATCTGGAAAAATATTTTACTAATTCAAGCTGTAAAAAAACATTAACACATACAAACAATGCCTAATATCCTCCTCTACATTTCCAAGTGGGGAGGAAGTAAAGAAATTATAGAACTTTGGTTTGATACAAATGTTAACAACAAACTGTCAAGCTGTTTATCCAAACATAAGGTTCAGACAATTGGAAATAGTCTATTTATTATAGTCTATATATATATAGTCTATTTATTATTTTATTTAAGCTTATTTAGTCCTGGATATATAGTCCCTTCAAGGTCACTATATAGGAGTTTCGTTACACATACAGAAGTCTGCCTTAATATTATTCTAATAAAATAAAGTTAAATATCATTGATTAAAGGAAAAAAGTGATAGCAGTATTACTATCTTAAGACTGCTAGATAAACTTCAGAGGAAAAAAAAAAAAATCTCTTTTCCATTGTCATCAGTGCATTTTTTTCTCTTCACAAAGCATACCATTTTGGTCCAAACATCTCTGACTTCGCTGAACTATGCATAACGTTTGAGATGATACACAGAGTTATTCTTTGAAACGACACAGAAGCAATGGACTACTTAACCATTTTAAGAATTCAAGTAGTAGGAGGAAGATTTCCATACAAATAAATTAAAAGTCCAAACCAATAAACTATACTGCTTATCCTAAAAAGACTCCCCTCTTTCCCCACCTCAAACATACACACACACACACACACATCCCATATTCTACATCAATAACCTCTTATGTCCCTGAAGTTCACAATATAAAAAGCAAGTATCAGCCACTTCCTGAAAACACACCAGGGTCATGAACCAGTGCTACATCATATGGTGATATTTTAGTCAGACAGGTCTGTATGTACAGTTTAGTATATAGAGAGAGAGATTAAAAACAACAAAACCACAAAAAACCCACCACACAAACCCCAAACCCCCACAACATTACATCATCCTGGAAAAACAATTTTCTAAAATGAGCACTGAATTTGCTAAATTATTCATACATCTGCTGCTACTGATAACAGTTATAAAATGTGTTGGTGGATTTTTTTCCTGTTTATTATTGTTAACTGTAAATCAGAACCACAAAGCATTACTGGGAACGAGCACTGGAAAAGAAAGACATAGCAGACAGGTATCTTCAGAAAATCCATTCTACTGTCACTTTGAAATACATATTCCTATTCAAATGTCTTTTATCATATTCTAAGTCTCTGCATCACCACAAATGCAGATAAGAAATAAACACACAACTAGATTAATCTGAAAAGTTCTAGTGTATTGAAAACAAAAGGTGTTGGCTATTGCATCATGTCTAAAGAGGTAGCCAAGAACGCCTCCCGCAGGGAGAATCTCTCAAGGGGCATCACTGAAGCAAGCTACAAGTAAAGGAACGCAAAATAGTCATTTTATCTGGAGACACATGAGATACTCGAAGTACAACAAATTTGGAAAGAGTTAGTTATGTTTGATACATCCTGAGGAACGGCATGACCACAAAACACAGCACAGACTAAGAAAAATCCAGGTCTTCAACCAGGTAACGTTACATGGCAAGAATCATCCGCGTACACCGCAAGCTTTCCCCTTGTGAATGGAGCCTGACCTTCTCACAGCACCAACGGCATCACAGAGGCTGCATGAAATTAAGAAATAAAAGATGTGGCCAGAAAGCCTTTTCTTTTTAAGAAGGTGGCTACGTTAGCAGAATCAACCATGATAATGAAGAACAGCCAATGTGTTGATCAGCTTGCCACAGAGCATGGTGCTGAGGAATATGCTGGAAGCAGTCAATCCAGAGCACTGCAAAATGTATCATCAGACATGCAAAAACCTAGTTTGGGAGAATTTTAAAGGAGTGGAAGTAGTGATAAAGTTGAGAAGGAATATCATACTGTGTAAATGGCTTGTATTCACTGGCGCAGTGAACACCAAACATCATCCTTTAATGCCAGGCAGAGCAAATAGCAGAGAACTAAGACCATGGTCCAGCTCCCTGCCCGGGAGGGGTGCCAGGGAGAGAGCCAGGTTGCCAGCATGGCTGCTGCAGGCAGCACCATGGCACTGTCAAGCCCAGGGAAACCTGACAGGGCTGTGCACTCACATCCCAAAACAATCCCAGTCTGGGCTCAGTCAGCACCCTAGTCCTCAGTAGTGTCTCTGCAAGCCAAAGCTGAGACTATCCACTTCCTGCCCCTACCAATTTCCCTGCCACAGAAATGGCTCCTGTCACTCACCAAGGAGCTGAGCACTACAGATAACTGCAAGCACTAAACCTACTAATTTCTCTATCTGATCATACTTTTTACAGCAGGCTTGATAATACCTACATCAAAAGTAATTTCCATACCGTTTTCAGTCTTCAGTCTAACAATGAAAAATATTTTCAGGATATATTTGTGATAAACGCGTAATAAGTAGCTTCATACTGCAAAGATCTTTCTACACAGCAAAGGGATATAATTACGCAATGAAATTCCAAAAATCTTCACATGAGACACTTAACACGGAGAGGATTTCTTCCATGGACACTAAATAGCTACACTGACTATGTGGATGTGGCATTTGTGCATTGACCATGTCAGTTATAATAGATAAAAGGCATTTTCTTCCCCCTTTCATCTATCTAAAATATCATTCAGTTACCCAGAATCGGTACTAACATACACCTGAGTACCATGGATTTCTTTCACGGATTTGGTGGGTATCATACAGGTATTAATAAGGTTATCAACAAAATGAATTTAGATGCTAAATTCTGTCTACTTCCAGCTTGTATCTACTGTTGTCTAATCAGTAAATGTCTCTACCTCAGTAACAGATCAAGTACACAGAGAGGTGCAAGTTGTAAATCATTATCAACCAAAAGACTGAAGAAAAGGATGACAAAATGAGTACAGATAACATTTAGTTCTTACTTGTATTGAGACTATTTTGATCAAATGACACAAAAAACAAGCATAAAAATGTAAAAATCTTATCTGACACCATTTAGAATATAATTATACCGCCACCACTCATTGTTATACTCACACAACAGTGCTACTGCTCTCTGCAGAAATTTTTAAAAACCAAGACACAGCATCTCCAAATAGTATCTGCTATGATTTACCACCCTAGATGGTATCAGTAGCTGTTTGGTGGTTGTTTTTTTTTTAAACCTACCGTATTTTCTAACATATTAATACAATGACAGCACTACATTAATTAACATTGGATAGAACAGTCCCAACAGAACATGTTGAAGGATATTCTTTTTCTGGAAGGATATTTCATATCAAATTTAAGTACAGAGGAAAGTAAAGGATAACATGAAGTAACACACAGTCAAGATCAAGACAGAGCTAGAAAGGAAGAAGTGTCAGCCATAAAAAGCCTCAAGAAATCGAGGACAAAATTTCTTCAAAACCTTTTCTTGTCCTACATTGCTTGCTCACACACTTTTTCGTCAACGTGAAGTGCTATATTTTAAGTAACGGTGGAAGATGCTAAGGAATGGCAGTGGTCCTTTTACCACCACCTTCTTGAGACTCATTTAGGCATCTCTGCACTCTCTACAAATTACCATTGAGTGGTGGTCCACAAACTCAAGGACCCACTTATTAAAGGCTTCAACAGATAATTGTAGCTAAATCTTGAGTATATGCACCTATCAGATACTCATTTAGTACCAACAGCTACTGTACAGCTTTTGAACTGTAGTGCTTTATTTTAAAGACAGCATTATGTAAATCCTAAACAGAGTGACTAGCTAACCAAGTAATACTCAGTGTGAAGGTGACTTTCAATCCCACCATTTCAGGAAAGAGAAAACTTCTTTATATGAAAAAGCTTGTCTAACTTGTTGAGTCAAGCACCACTTCGAACCAACAAGAAAAGCTTCATGATCAATGAGTAAATACCATGCTGAACTCCTTTAGAGAAAAGAAACAGTTCTTAAAAAAAGGGTAGAACTAAATAGATTGTTTTCAACCTATGATTTTCTTTTTAACCACCTCTAAAAACATACAGGCTACAGGAACCCTATAAAGTACTGTAAAAAAAACCCTAAACTATGAGGTTTTGTTTGTCCTTCCCTCTCCCATTCTTAAGTAGCAGTCCTGCACCTCTCCACCAATTTCTACTAACAAAGCAGGACTTTGTCAGAGCAAGATTGACCAAGAGGAAGAAACGGAGCAAGCACCAGTATTGATTCAAGCCACAATCTGTAACACTTGATGGTCTTTAGCTTGGTGACTAAGATTACTGATGGAAGGAAGGAACCACAGAGACTTAGAGGTACGTGGGAATGGACGCTTCTTCCTCAGTGCAAGAAGAAAGCAGTAAACGATTAACGAGGAGCTGCAGAAAGAAAGAGTCTGATAACCATGTAACTGGAAGTTTTTAGAGTTTTTCTCCAGATGAAAACATATGTCAAAAAGACCTCTACCATGCCTGTTACCTGGAGGGAAATGCAAGCATTGCATGCCATATAGCTAAAGGCTGAGGGGAATTAATGTGCTGCCTGGGAAGAAGAACAACAGGTAGGAGGAGAGGCACTGCTGTCCAGATCTCCATCCTAATGGCCTCTACTCACCCACAGAACTGCTGAGGCTGCTCCTCCCACAAGGAGACCATCTGGCACATCAGCAGCAGTGGGAGAAGTCCCACTGTGCGATAAGGAAAGTGGGAGACCACCTACAAACAAAACAGAACAAAGTAAAATTAAATTTAAGGTCAAGCTCACTGGATCCTAAATTCTAAGAAAATATGTTTGAAACTTCAAAGGAAATCAAATTATATATCCCAAGCTTCGAAACGGTGGTCTAGTGTGCTTTTAATAAAATGGAAGATTTTATCCCAAAGAAATTCCTGGAAACATTCCAACTATAAACAGCTATATGAGGAATTCAGTTTAAATATGAACATATATAAATCAACTAGAAGAAACTGTGAGAAAGCTGCATCCAATAAATTAAATCAGTATTTTATGAACTAACATTTCCACACTCATGTCAATCTACAGCAAAGCAATGATGTCTATGTAATTACTTAATGCCTTCTAGGACAAAACTGAAACGAACACACACATGCTGCATCTGAAAAAAAAAAATCAGGACTTGAGGGAATGGGAAGTGACATTTGTTTATATAAATATTTCCCCCCAATTTCCAAAATTCTATTAAGCCTGAAGAAAATTAGAAGGTTACTCTGCACCACAAAGTGACATCCATTATGGCACAGTATCACAATCTCGGCCTTGAGATCTGGCAACATAAAGCAGAAGACACATGAAATTACCAGTCTAAGCTCTGGAACGTGGGAGTTAGTTTATAAAATTTATATTTTTTTTGTGTTTAAAACAAACTCAACTACTGTTCTTTATCTGCACTACAGTATATACCTTCAACAGATCTATTGTTTAATTAATAGTAGTTACTGACAAGTATACAATGAGAATATTTTCTTCCATGTAAAAGACAGCTGGATTGCAACATTTTAATTCTAAATTCTGTATTGAAAAATATTAGATAAAAATATCTTAATCACCTTTGACAAATCAATCCCACCTTAAATGTTTAAAATAATTATTCACGTTGAAGACAGTTATTTGTTTAAAGTCCAAAAAACCCCAACCAGGTCTCATATTTATAGAGCTATTTAGAATTAACACAAAGTCATCTTTTGCATGAATAGTTTCCTTCATTTTCAGAATCCCTAGAATGCAAATTCAGTTATAAAACCAATTAATCTTTTAACATACTTAATTATCTCTCGGATAAACAGGCAATTGTAAAATACATGAGAAACAAACTGTACGACTTCTAGTCTGCTCCATAAGAACACCACCACTTTGGAAGTGGCAGTTGAAGGGCAGGAACCCCAGTAGATCTGCAAGCAGTGAGGCTGCTCTGGTTGGAGTGTTTTTCAAGTGCCTGGGTCTACTCTATTTCAGACTTGCACCTTTTTTCATCAGAAAAGGTGAATGTGAAACAGATACCCAACAACAGCAAAAAGCATCCTGGATTCAGATTTGATTTCAAAAGGCTCATTTCAACCTTTCTGGAGTAGAAGGTTCATCTGTTTCTTCTATCTTGAGGCAGAATGATTAATTTTTACTTCATATATAAAAATACATATTCCTTGTGAACAAAAGCTAGGTCTTTTTCTTCACTGCAATTTATCAGTTTTATTTTGATTTAGCACTGATCCCTGTACAGATATATTTCCTCCCCCTCCCCCTCTCCTTGCATTAAGCTAATTTCCTCTTATTTTGTCTTCTCAGTGCATTAGTCCCTTTTCATCTGCAGAGGTTTACCCCATCTATCACTGTTCCAAATTTATGTGTATCTGCTTGCATATGCTCGAGAGCCCAATGCAGTACTTTACATGCTTGCCTATTACAGAATCGCAAACTTTTCTTCAGGCCTGGATAGTCCATAGAAGTTGCTTTCTTTTGCAAATGGAAACAGTTCACTTTTGGGAAATCACCTATGTCAAGATAATTACAGCCAATATTTTTAATTTTTTAATTTTTTTATATTTTTTTAAACGCAGCATTGGCCTGTTCCATTAAAAAAAAGTCTCAAAATAGCCTATTGATACTGCTTAACACCCAGTCACTAGTTCTGCAAGCCCATTCAACACACTGCCCTTCAATTCCCGATTTCAAACACATTTCAGATATACGTGTCTGTGGTTTTCTTTGAAACCCAGCCACAAGCATCCTGGATATTTCCCAAAGATTTAAAACAAAGTACATTGTGTTGACTCTGTAGGGGAAAAAAAGAAACCTAAATCAACAAAATTAGATAGCATTGAAAGTCTCTCGTTTCATCACAATTTCTAATGATGAAACATAATTAACACTATTTACCATTTCCTTTTGAAATCCTATTTTGGTTGCTTTGAACTGGCAAACCAAGCCCTTTAACCTGGAATTCTTTGAATTTCATCCCCAGGCTTTACTATTAAGGAGAAAAAAACCACCACATTTCAGCAATGTCAACTTGGATTTCTTCAAGGAAATTAGAAAAGAGAATCAATTCTGGCATTTCTTGTCAGGGCTGAAAGCAGTTGATCTTTTTTTATTCTAGTTTCCTAACCTTACATAATCTGCTAGCACCTCTACCCAAGTGCTTTTAAACTTGTTGCAATTCCAGTCAAATAAGGACAGAGTTTGAAAAACAGAAAAAAGCTCCTAAAAGGTAAGAGGTAAGCAAGAAAAAAGCCAGTCTGTGATAACTGCCATTAACTAGCTACCTGACAGACAGAAAAAGTGGAGTTTTTTGTTGTTTGTGATCGGTTTGGGGTTTCTTTTTTATTCAATACTGTTTTACCTTTTAAAAATAGCTGGCAGACAATCATCATAGGTTTAGCTGTTAATTATATAGTATGCATCTTTCTTTGAGCACTGCAGGTGCCATGAAAGATGCAGAAAGAGTCAGGAAAAGATAAAGATACAAGCTTGTGTAACAATGACCAGGACTTCGAAAGGAGACTCCAAAATTGTACCACCTAGGTGCATTCAACTGGAGGCATCCAGCTGAAGTATTGAAACTGTCAGTCCAGCTTTTCCCTATGCTGATACAATGCTAGAGAGGCCTGAACATATGCAACAGGAATACAGACCTTTGGTGGCCTGAATCATCTTCTCCAGTTTCCATTCCCCTATTACCTGCAATGCAATGACTCCATACTTTTGACATCTCAAGGAAAAAAAAAAAAAAGGTAGAATGTATCAGAATTACACTAATAAATAATAAACTAATATAATCCAAGTAGCCCAGTAAAATCTTCAATCCTTTCAAAGAACAGGAGTACCACAGTATTTTACTATGTGTAGTAGTTGTCTGTTACAGAATAAACCAGGAAGTTAAAATATTGTTCCACATTTGAGAAAAATGAGGAAAAATACAGTATTGATAACAAACACATGGGAAAGTAAGAGCACGATGCAAGGACAAAATATTTTAGAAAGGAAGAGTTTAACTTGTTGCTCATTTTTAAAAATTATAAGCAATTTTTATACTAAATCTATGTTTATATGCTAATAACCATGCCAAGCCTGAGTGTATGTCACAGTGCTGCTAGACTGCACAAAAACTTTGCTATAAAAAAAGACTGTTTTAAGTAGGCTAGAAGTAGGGAGATGTATATAGTCATAATTATATTTATTATTTATGAACTTTATAAGTGCCACAATTTGTACAGAAGTGTATGAGAGAAGGTAAAAGCTGCAGTGTAGAATAGACATTGGTGGAGGGGTCGGGAGAAGTTAAACTGAACAGACAGTGGGAAGGGGGGGGTAAGAGGAGCTGGAGGCGTTCAACCAGCAGAGGGAAGAAACTCTCCATACTGGAAGCACCCAGCATTAGTTGTCAGATGGTTTACACAGTTCCTACTGCTGGGTGAAGGGCAGCTTTAAGCTCTTTATGGCTCTTCTACAAAGCTGCTTTTTGAAGACCTTTTACTTCAGGGATAGAAGCTCAAGTGCCCTCATTAACTCAAGCAGCAGCTTTGTCAATCTCCAAATATTGTAACACAGACAAGTGGCAGATGTCTATTTATCCACATTCTTCAAAGTTATGCTGGGAACACTGCATGAAAAAAGTGAGCATAACTTGATTTGCACACTTTCCTCAATGAGGCTTTATGACAGTTAGGAATTGATTGTACCTAGGAAATACCTCACACATTAAAACATTACTTTCATCCTGCTGAAGTTCTCCTGTTAGAGCAAGCTAGTGTGACATGAAAAGCATTTTTTAAAATTAGAAACACTGCACTCTTGCAACTCTTGTACTTAGCTTTAAATTAGCTCTATGAATTAAAGGATTAAGCACTTCATGGGGCAATGGAGATCAGTCAAAAAAGCTTTACAGTATCTTTCATCTTTTTGAATTTAAAGCAGCTATCATCATATTAACCAAAAGTTAAGGTTTAGTCTACTGTGCAAGTCAGGATTTTCGCATTGTCAAAATGCTAAATGCTATAGCACTTTCAGTGAACCAGAAAAACACCAAAAGATTGCTGAGGCAAAGTAGGACATTGATAGAAACCAGCATGGAGAGAGGTACAAACCTCAAAAGCAGAAAAAAAAAAAAGAAAAAGCTCTTGCCCTTACTTCATATTTATTTGCAGCATAATTACTTGGGAAAATTAATTTTGGATGCCAACATTTGTTTGGACTTTTTCCTCCCCAAAAATGTAAATACCTGCAGAGAAAGTTTTCATATGTATATTCAAACATTTTAAGGACTGGATTTCTATCAGACACTTCCTGGTTACTACTTCTGCAGTCCTGAAACAAGCCAAGAATGTCTCAACTGGACTTTGAAATTAAAACCTGGCCAGTATGAAGGGAGAGTATATGCTAATGAACATTGTATATGAGATGAGACACACTACCAAGAGTTATTTTCTTCCAAACTAGACTGGTAGCAGTCTGAAAAACAAGTCATACTAAGTATTAGTAATTATATCTACTTCCTTCAAGGTTTGAGGGCAGAAGATAGCAATAGCCTTTCAAAAATATATGAAAATTATTTTGGAAAATAGACATTCTCCTGCAATACTGTGGTATTGTAAAATCACTATTAAAGCTATCATTTAATACAGAATTGATTATGAATATTTTTACGTAATAGAGCACTTGCAATTTGATGACACTAAGATGGGAGCATACTAAGAAAATAGAAGATGAAATTCAAACATTTGGTTCATGATTATCACAATTACTGAACCAGATGGTAGTACACAATTCTTTAAAAGAAGCAAAAAACTCTTGAGGATTAATTTTAAAAGCAGTACTGACAGTCTTTATGTTCAAAGGAGAGAACGGCATGATCCAGGCAGTGCTTTTCTGTCCTACATGCCATTATGAGCACACCCTGCAAAATTTCCCCTGCAGCAAATACTGCATCTTTTTCAGTCAAGCAATAGATATTACACATCCTCTTCCTAGAAGATCTATACAGAAGTACACAGTTGCGGAAGAGGGCATAAGACCCCTTGCAGGCATGCTTTTTTTTTTTTGCTTTTTTTTTTTTTTTTAAGAAAGAAAATTCATTTTTTCTTCCATAAAACAAAATTAACAGTTTTGTGGCTTTGTGGCTAAGACAGGGGTGTGCACAACTAAAATATTACCATACAAGCAAAAGTTTTGTTTGGAGCACACAACTTGCTTACAGAGGTTGACAAGTGGTACTACTGTGTTTAAATCAAGAGATACACAAGCTGCAGTTTCAAACCTTAACAATTCAAGCTCCAGAGTTTTACTAAAGTATTCCATGCAGATAATAGTATCTTCTATTCGGTGAAAAATTTCAAATAAAAATCACATTACAATCTGTGACACAGTTAAGTACTATTCTAAAAGGCCCATTTATGATTGTATTTTTAAAAAACACTTTTTAAAATTAAATTGCACTGTCCTATTTCATAGAATCACAGAATTGTTGAGACTGAACAGGACATCTGGAGGTCATCTGGTGCCACCCTCCTTGCTGAAGCAGGGCCTCCCTGAGCAGGCAGCCCAGGACCACATCCAGATGGCTCTTGAGTATGTCTAGGAACAGCAACTCCACCACCTCTTTGGGAAACCAGTGCCAGTGCTCTCAGTCACCCTCACAGTGAAATAGTGTTTCCTGATGTTCAGAGGGAACCTCCTGTGTGCCCACTGCTTCTTGTCCTGTCACTGGGCACCACTGAAAAGAGCCTGGCGTCATCTTCTTTACATCCTTCCTTCAGGCATCTCCATGTGTTGATGAGATCCCTCCCTGAGCCTTCTCAGCTCTCAGTCTTTCCTCAAAGGAGAGATGCTCCAGTCAATCACTTTTGTGCCCTTTGCTGGACTCTCTCCAGTATGTTCATGCCTGGCTTGTACTGGGGAGCCCAGACCTGGATACAGAGGTAGCCTTATCAGTGCTGAGTAATGGTGACAGATCATTTCCCTCCACCTGCTGGCAACACTCCTAATACAGTCCAGGATATCATCAGCCGCCTTTGCCACAAGGTCATGTTGATGGTTCATGGTCAAATTGGTGTCTACCAGGTCAGCCAGGGCCTTTTCTGCCAAGCTGCTTTCTAGATGGGCACTCCCTAGCATATGCTGGAGCATGTATTTTTTCTTTCTCTTTATACACTAAACACTGAAGTTGCCTTACAAGGTAGAACGAATTTTTCCAGTTCTAAAAAAATGGTCCAGGTACATCTAGAAATCTTTTCCTAAGAACACAAGCTAGATATCACTGGTAAGGTACTTGAACTGATTCACAAAAAAAAAAAAAGTAAGAGGAGAGCTGTTAAGTATTATTTGATCTTAATTTCCCTGAAATGTATTCGCAGTAGTGAGGAGAGCTATGCATATAGAGGAAGACAAAGAAGAGAAAAGTAAAACAAGTAGAGTGCACATCTAACAAAACCTTAGGCAAGGTCTAGTTACAGTCCCTTGAAAAAGCAACCTGTGCATCAGACTGACCTGTATTTGCTCACTGCTTAGTAATCAAGTAGCAAATATTCAAGTAGCATAATTATCATTCAGATTACATTAACCCTGTCCCACTGTAACCACAATCTAAATAAAACTGGACAAATTAAAGATGACAGTTGAACAGCAAGGCTGAAGGACAAATGGACACTCTCCCTTCCAAAACAAAGTGTGGCTGCCACCCTCATATTACGAGACTGTCCCACAGTGTCATTATCCCTAATCTCTTATTAAGCTAAAACAGCAAATGCAAATCTTGACAATACAACATTTCCAATACTAGCCTCCATGCTAGACAACTTCTCACTGATCTTTTTGTAGCCACGCATTTGTTGGTATTCTTTACTTACTTTCTGTATAAGTTCAATAGAAAAATATTTTTGTTTTAATTTATATAACCCCTAATGCAATTGGAGCCACTCAGCCAGGTACACATTATGGTAATGTCATTAAAAAAAACACCAAAAAAACAAAACCAGTCTGTCTATATTACTAGCCACATTGATCAATCTATTTAACTGCTACACTTGATTACTACAACTCACAACAAAAAATAAATATCCATTTTAAAAACATACTGTGGATAAAACAAAGTGTAAGAACTATTCATGAGCATACGACTGTAGTACAAGGTTATGTTGATGATACAATATTAAAATTGCTACCTTCTGAAATCCAAGATTCCTGTCTAGTCATATCAGCTAAATTTCAATAAAAACAAAGCTGTAAACCCAAACCAGCTGATAAGTATTTTGATATAGTATGGTCAATTATGAGAATGGCTGACTATGCCCGAGTGAAAGAGAAGGGAAGTCCTCAGCACTGGAGAGACTGGGCTGGGGGGAGTGGGTGGGGTGGGGAGGGTGGTTCATCTCCTGTTTAACAGCCAGAGGGAAAATTCAAGCTTCGGCTGAAGATGATGATTCCCTGTAAAAGAAAAGATTTCCTCCAGAAGTATAACATTTGGAGGGGGCTATTATTACAAGGCCTTAGAGAAAAAATTACGATGCAAAAAGATGCATTTTATTTTAAATACTTGATTTTTGGATTAACATCGTTGTCTTGCTCTTGCTAGTTGTACCACCCTGCATCAGTTCTGCCTCTCTCCTGCCTCTGGAACTGTACCAGCACTGGGAATAGCAGCCAGCGATGGTCTCGCATCAGACTTCCTAAGGTTCACCACAAAGCAACTTCCCTGTGGTGAACCGTAAGTTGGAGTGCTGTGGGCTACCGCAGTAATCCAAGGCAGACCGCCAGTCACTGGGGAGTTCTCCTGCCAGTTTCCCATACAGGCACATCAGAGAGAAAGCAAAGACAACACAGCATGGATTAACCTGTCAAGTGCTCATTCAGACAGCTACACTCTTCCCGTATCCAAGTCAGGTATTTCAGAGCGTGACATATGCCCGCAGCAGTGCACTGTACTCAGGGGCATACTTTTAGAACTTGGTGTTGAGTACGCAATTCTTTGGTTAGGTAAACACGTACGGTGGAACTGCCGTGGGGAAGGTTGCCTGTTTGCTTTCTCCAGCCTGTTGAACTCTTTCAGTTGACGTATTATGAAAAAAGGGAAATATGCCTCTTTTCCTGGAGGCAGCTAACCATGCCCAACCAGGGGAAGCTGCTGCAGTCACAGGCAGAAACACAGCAAGTCAGGATCCCAGTGCATAGGAGACTCCTGAGAAAGCACAGGACAGGTGAACAGACAAACCACAGATGTGAGAAAGACAAAAGAATCTTCCCAGGGTCTAAATGGGGATTTGGAAAGGTTTGCTGTGACTCTTGAAGTCTGTGAAAACTGCCTGGTTGGAAAGCAAAACTCGGGAGAGAATAGATAGCTTTGATTTTAAACCATTAATCTTAACTTTTCACCAAGCAGATGTGAGTTCCTATGGCACACAGGCTGACTTAAGTAAGTATTTTGTACTCTTACATAATCTATTTTTAAAGGGAAAACTTAAGTATTTTGGGAGACTCACCATAAGCATGGAGCAGGACAGTTCTTCCTCAAGGCATCCAAACCAGCAAAGCCATCACAACAAGTATAAAATGGATCTTTGCTTCTCTTTAAAACATTAAAATTATTCTGAGGACAAATTTTGACATTATATGCAAGCAGTTCTTTACTCAGCACACTTGCTTCCATTATATATTCTGAAAACAACTAGCCTGAACATCCATTTTCATCTTGGAGTAAGGTCTGAACTTCCATTTAAAGTTTGTTTTGGAAAGAATAAGAAAGAGTGCTATGGTTTAAAGTGTGTACTGCATTTGAGCATTTTCACTGGTTATTGCATATGGATCATCTTGCTATTAATCTTATCAATTAAGTTTCACTGGCTAAAATTATATTTAAAACTGGAGGTCAGACTGGATGGTATCTTCTCGCTTAAACTACAAGCATTTGGTGTTTGAAAATGCTGTAACTCAAAAGTATGCTGAATTCTACATACTAAAATTACTTCTGAGATCAGGAGTAATTAATAAGCCTATTGGAACTACTACTCCAAATTTAAGAGCTTTCAGAATTCCCTTATAAACTCCGTAATCCCCTTATTTTAGAAAAACACCCAGGAAACAGATGCCTGTACTTCATTAATTTCTAGTGTTTCAGAGTCAAACCTGTTATAGATAGCACTATACTCTCCACATTTGTACTGTGGCACAAGGTAAAAGCTGACATGATTAACAACTTAATGAGAGAATCCTTCAAGTTAGTCCTAAACATTTTCTCCATTGCTTCTTGGCTTGCCTTTCCAGAAACATTCCACTTTGCTGAAAATATTTCGCCTTTCTCAGAACCACAGAGTGGTAGGGCTTGGAAGGGACCTCTGGAGATCATCTAAGTCGAACCCCCTTGCCAGAGCAGGTTCACCCAGCGCACCTCACAAAGGACAGTGTCCAGGTGGGTTTTGAATGTCTCCAGAGAAGGAGACTTCATGACCTCTCTGGGCAGCCTATTCCAGTGCTCACTCCCTCAAAGTAAAGAAGTTTTTCCATCATGTTCGGATGGAACTTCCTGTGTTCCAGTTTGTGCCCCGTTAACCCTTGTCCTGTCACTGGGCACCACTGAAAAGAGTCTGGCCCCATCTTCCTGACACCCACCCTTTAGATATTTATAAGCATTCATTCCTGAATATTCTTCTAAAAAAAAAAAAAAAATAAAAAATCAGAAACTAAAAATTGGAGTATCATTTTAAGATGATGAAATATCAATTAAACTCGCAAGAGCTCTTTTTAAGAAACCACAGAAGTACAAATTTATAATTAATGAACAACAGAGTTGCATGAGAAACTAAATTTTACAGACAGTTAAAAGTGCCAAATTTCCTTGAACAATGCAGTTCCCAAGATGTTCTTTCTCTGTAAGTCACAGCTAGATCTGCCTATGTTACAGTATGAGTCAGAAAGTTTTAAGAGGCATAAACTGTTCCTTTTCATCCTAAAAATATGAATGATACCTACATTTAAACATGCCTGTTTCAAACGTAAGAAATGCAGGAAGTTCTGAAATTGCAGAAATCTGCTTATCTGCAATCTCTGTGCATAGAAATCGCTACAAGAGACACTGACTATAAAAAGTAGAAGATCAATGAAGTTTCAACAATTATGAGAACCAGACCTAACATTTCTATTCATGAAATCTCAATACTAATAGATGAAAAGTGTGTATATATACGAAGCAGAAAAAACTACTGACGGAAGGAAGATGAAAAAAGATAATGATTCTCTGCAGAGCTTCAGGAGAGATCTCTTATTCCTGCTCCAGTATGCAATGGCTATTGAAATAAATCATCAAATGACCTAATTACACTATGACCTTGCAGCTGTATCGCAACAGACTTTCAATCATTAAATTGTTCATTAAAATTTGGTTTTGTTTTGTTTTTCCCCAGTAATTATTTCAAATTTCTTCCTCTCTTTGGCCTCCCTCTAAAATATAAACAGTATGGATAGAAAATTTCAATGAAGAGCTTGTTACATATTTCTCATTTCTCTGGATATGTACAAATAGACTAGACTTTACTTTGCACAGTTTTCCAATTCATAATCATGTGAAAGCTGTTTATTACCACTTCCTGAGCATTGACTGACAGTTCAAAAACCTACTCTATCAACGTGATGCAGTACCCTAATATACAGGCACTCTTACATTCAGTATTCTAGCATTTACTTCATACTAGCATTGCCCTTCATTATACTTATGCTGCTTTCCAACATGTGCAAGTATTTCAGCTTCAGGTACATCTGAAATGCTGTGTAATTGCATTAACACTTACTTAAAGCAGACTTATTAATTCTTCAATATTCCTCAAGAACAAACTGAATAAATGACAATATTACGAAAACACAGAGACTAGAGAAAACTCAATGTTCTTGACACCCATTCTTTCCTATCTTGCTTCATATTATACAATTCATGAACCACCTATACAACTCCCATCACCTACTTAATACGGTATGTATGAAAAATGTGACATTGTAGTAAATTATAGCCAACAAAAACAATGAGGAGGCTATAGATAAACGAGTCAATGCAGAATGCAAAGGGCAGAACAGCTACAAAGCACAAAATCCTTTCCTCAAGTGTACAGAGAAGGCTAGAAATCTCTGCAGAAGTCTCACAAAGATGATTCTGATCAGGATCTTTTGCTGAGGAACTGACTGTGGGCAACACTGCTCTGCCCTGCAATGGTCACAGACCCAGGCACAAGGTCACTTGCTCACCTTCATCGTGTACATCACACCTTCTGTACAAAATATTAGTATTAAAACTTTCTGAATATTGAATTTAATAGGAGAGCATGAAAAGAAACTTAAAATTATAGACAACTATTGTAAATTTTCTTTCGTAGATTTTCACAGCTGTACTGGAATAAAACTGATTCCTTCTCAGTGCAAAAAAAACCCGACTCAAATTAAGACTGCTATCAGCAAGTAACCTCAAAATTCTCATAATACAGATTTATTATTTTTATAATTTTTGTCAAGTTTTACAAATAAAATTTATCAGATGCTGATTTTCTAAGGCTCTTAGCTGTACTTCAGTCACAAATACTTTTTTCCATACAACTTCATCAGGGAAGAGAATGTATCACTTAATATATTGAGATCAAGAACAGGCAACAATGATGCTTCTCATTGAATTTTTAATATTGATTTTTGAAAAAGTCTGTTTCCTGCTTTTTGTATATCTGAAAAATAATTAACCCTATTGGTGCAAACTGTTTATTAAAATTTGTTGTCCTTTTAAAATGGGTCAATCTTCTCTTAGTCTGCAGAGTTATATTCAGTACAAAATAACCCAAATCCCTGAATAGCTAACATAAATCCAGCCTTTCCCAGACATTTCCTGAAAGAGGAATTCCTGACTGTGAGCAAACTGAAAATCAAGCGTAAAGTGAAACTGGGCTACTCGGGAGAAATACAGAGACACTGCTCAGACACACGGGGATGAAATTTGAAAGACAGTGTTGGGCTGGGTTTGAAACTGGCAGTGGTGGTAAAAGCCACAAGGACTTTTGCAGGCTACACTGGCAGCAAAAAGAAGATGAAGAAAAGTGAGGACAGCTGCCCAACACATAGAGGACCTATGTAATAAAATAAAAACACACAGGGAAGGCTTGATTTACTCGATGCCTCCTTTGCCTTAGTCCTTCCTCAGAAGGTCTATTGTCAGCCCTCCTGGGTCTGCCACTGCCCATTCGTGAGGATGAAGGACTTCTCAGGTTTGAGAAAGATGAAGTTGGAGACAGCTAAGTGCAAACTGGACATACAGAATTCCTCAGTTCACAAGAAGAATATGGAGCAAGTCATTGTAGAAGCCACTTCTGGGTACGTGAAGTAAGTGACTGGGAGCAGTCACCACTGAATGAATTATGCCTAACTACTCCTTACAACAAAACCACTGGTTTGGTGAATGAGGGGAGAGCAGCGGATGCTGTTTACCTTGACTTTAACAAGGCTTTCAACATGGGTTCCCTATAACATCTTTGTAACCAAACAAGCAAGAAATGGACTGGACAGGAGGACCACAAGGTGACTGAATAACCTGCTGGACTACCAGGCTGAAAGCACACCTGATGTCCAGCCAGTGACTCATTACTAGTAGCACTCCTCAGGCACCTTTACAGTGACTGATACAGTTTAGCACCTTCCTGAAGCTAGATGATGGAATAGAACACACTTTCAGCAAGTCTGGAGATGACACCAAATTGGGAAGAGTGGCTGATAAATGGGAAGTTATTCAGAGAGATCCTTACAGGCTGGAGAAAGCAGCTGACATGTTCAGTGAACATAAAAGCACTGCTGCTGGGATGAAGTAACCTCGTGCAGCAGTACAGGCTATGGCTAGCTGGTCAGAAAGCAGCTTTGCACAAGACAACTTGGGGGCTCTGTTGGACAACAGCTTGTACATGAGTCAGGAGGGTGGCCTTGTGGCAACACAGGCTACCAGACACTAGGCTTCACAAGTAAGAGTTTACCCAACAGGTTGAAGAAAATTATTATTTCTATCTGTTACGTGGGATACTACACTGGGGATACAGTTTGGGGATCCTCAGTACAAGGTACTGACACATTGCTGCAAGTCCTGAAGAGCCACCGAGATGAACTGGCTCTGGAGAATACAACGTACAGGGGAAGCAAACAGAAATTGTATAATTCAGCCTCAAGAAGGAGGCCAAAGTGGATCTGACTGCTGAATTCAATGGCTTGACAGGTAGCTACAAAGAAGGTAGCATCCAACTCTTCTGATACATGCCCAGTGGGATGGTAAGGGCAGTGGGGTCACAAACTGCAGCAAGGGATGTTCTACTTAGACACAAGGAAAACATTCTTCATAGGAAGCGTGGTCAAACACCATCCGATTTGGCTGCCACAAAAGCAGCCTGCAACCATTACACTTAGAAATGTATTACTTCAGTTACTTTTACTTACTTAACTCTAAACAGTCCTCTTGGTTATGTGCCAGATTTCTCTTGAGCAAATGTTCTTTCAGCCCACTGTACTAATTGCAGTGGGCATTTCTGGTTTCTTATGAAGTTGGCTGTATGCTTCATTACAGAAAATTTCAGGTTTGCTGGTTTTTTTTGTTCTTTCACACTGCAGTACTACTTCTCATTCCATATCATTCACCAACTGTTTTACAGTGCCTTTTCTGCAAATCTGTTCATCTTTGATTCCAGAAGTTTTTCTTAATTGACCAGTTGTCTTGTTCTCCCTCACTCACACATTTGAAGCAATTTCTGGTCTTGGAGGAATTTTTTTTCCTCTTTAAGGTCCATGCATAATTTATAACAACCACCATTAGCTATAATCACCTAAAAGATATTAATTATTAGTCAGATGGCTATATTTTTCCCTGTGCACCCAATGGAGTATCCGTAACTATGGTACTCCCACATCACATCATACACTATTTCATAGTTAATGTGTTTTGATGATCTCCATATGGGACATTTCACACATAAGTAGAAGTTATTAATCACATCCATATAGCTCCTTTGAGAAGGAAAATCAGCTGTTGACAGAGTAAGGAAATAGAGCTTTTCTGAAACATTTGGTAACAAGTGGAATGGGGAAGAAAAGCCGCACAGAAACCTGCAAGAATATTACCACTATGATTTTATGAACAACTCAGAGGGGTAGGAAGAGGGAAGAAAGTGATTAAGCAGACTTTTGGTGTTTCCTAAGAAGGGTTAAAAAAAAAGAATAAAAATAGAGGACCTGTCTCTATCTTGCATCTTTAGCCTCACCTGCCTCTGTTATTAGAGAAACTAAAATACATGAGCACCCTCTAATCTTTAAGAAGCTCCACAGAGATACATAGTGTTTTATATATGAAAAAACAGAGCAGAAAGAATATTAGGTTTTGAAAGGGCCCCTAAGGAAGCCTGCCACACTTACAGAAAGCTTGATATTTCAGCTTTCTAGTTTGTTGAGCTACCAGAACACTCCAATTATCTACAGTTGAAGTTAAAGTCCGATCAAGCATTAACATGGTTTTAAGACATTAAGGTGGTTTGAAGGCATTAAGGGTGGAAATCTATGACAACACAATAATGTTGCCGAAATTAACTCTAGCTTGCAAAACCTGATGACAATAAGAGCAAGGGAAGTATTAAATTATGAATCATCAACTAAATTTTAAGTAAAACACTATGAATGCAACCTTTCCATGTAACTGGAGGTCAAGGAGAAGTTTGACATTCACAATGACTACGGTATTAGTTTAATGCATATGCAGTAACGCATATAAAAACACCCATTAACAAAGCAAGTATCTCTCATCCTCCAGTGTTTTCAATTCTTGTTAAGATACTGTTGAAAGACACAAGGGATAGCAATTTTATTTCATAACAAACTTATTCTGTCCTGTAGAAAGGAACCATTTATCTTTGCAGACTCCAGGTCCTAAGCTAAATGCATACGATAATGCATTTGTAAATCATCCGTACCCCTGCTTTGTTCATAGGTCATTATCATGCAAATTTCAGCAAATAATATAAAAAAAAAAAAAAATTACCTCCCTAAGCAAATTTCTTTGTCAGTGTAGACTACCTTACCAACTTTGTTCAGGTCTTTCTGTAGGCTTCCATTCTGGTTACACAAATTTACTCCAACTCATTGCTTACTCAGAAGGACAGAAAACACCATTTGACGAATCACAGAATCAGAGTGGTAGGGGTTGGAAGGGACCTCCAAAGATCATCTAGTCCAACCCCACTGCTAGAGCAGGATCCTAGAGTAGATCACACAGGAACACGTCCAGATGGGTTTTAAATGTCTCCAGAGACAGAGACTCCACAATCTCTCTGGGCAGCCTGTTCCAGTGCTCTGTCACCCTCACAGTAAAGAAAAGTGTTTTCTTCTATTAAGATTGAAGCTCCTGCGTTCCAGTTTGTGCCCATTACCCCTTTTCCTGTCACTGGACACCACCAAGAAGAATCTGGCCCGGTCTTCCTGACACCCGCCCTTGAGATATTTATAAGCATTAATGAGATCCTCCCTCAGTCTCCTCTTCTCCAAGCTAAATAGATCCAGTTCCCTCAGCTTCTCCTCATATGGGAGATGCTCCAATCCCTTCATCATCTTAGTGGCCCTGTGCTGGACTCTTTCCAGTAGCTCCATGTCCCTCTTGAACCAGGAGCCCAGAACTGGACACAGTACTTCAGATGAGGCTTCAGCAGGGGCAAAGCAGAGGGGGAGGAGAACCTCCCTTCACCTGCTGGCCACACTCCTCTTAATGCATCCTAGGATACCATTGGCCTTGGCCACAAGGGCACATGAATAAGCCTTCTGCAACCTGCTCTTGTGATTACACTTGTAAAAAAAACTTCTGCAAAGTTTGTAAAACACAGTAACTTTCACAGGTTACTGTGACCAGACTTTTTTCTATGTACTATCATTACCTTCTAACACCTTATGAAAGTTATTATGGAGCTGGGAGAAATCTTAGTGTAGAATAAGCATGATAATATACTTTCCACTGAAAATCAACACTGAAAAAAAAAAGCTGTAATGTTGATGCTATATGTAAACTAGCAGAAACATGCTGGAGATGGAAAACCCTGCTACTCTGAAGCCACTCAGATTCACAGTGCCCTTTGCACCCCCATTGCTTGAGACAACTATTTTTAGCTACTCTGACCCTCAGAGAGTTTAAAATGTGTCCCTAAGTAATATATAAGTTTCCTGGGAAGCCTCAGGAACAGAAACATTTTCTTCTAGAATCAATCATATTTTCAGAATAATCACCATATATCATTGAGGACTTTTATGGGAGGGAAGGAAGTGTTACTTACCGGTAGTCCTGTTTAGTGCAGTTTTCCTCTTCCTCCAGCCTACAACAGAGTCCTTACACTAAGCGTTATGGCTCCCACCTACCAGGAAGCAAAAGAATTGTCAGTCAAGGTCATTAGGGAAGTACCAGCCTGTACGCATTTCCACAGCATGGAGACCTGAACTGCATGTGACAACCTAGAAAGACTTCAATACCAAACTGTAATGAAGAAAAAATAAAAGGAAAGTAGTTGCTTGAAACATTAGGAGGCTGGAGAGAAGCAATGGCTTGTTGATGATTTCTGTTTCTCCCTTGCTGCATGTTTCTTAAATAGGAGCCTCCACTAAAGAAATCAGGAAGAAAAGAAAGGCTGCTATGAACAGTTACTGGAGGCCAAATGCACTCTCAAGGCATGCATCCAAATCTGTGCAGTCTAAACACCAGGAGAACAGCTGAAACTTAATGAGGCATAGCAAGTTACACAACAATAGGACTTCATTGCTATTACGGACATCTACTGTTTCTGCTATGATAAGATGATGTGCTACTAGCCAAAAAAAATTCAGTTATCTGCAGTATTTGGGTACATTGGCTACTGTCCATCAAAGACAATAGGTATGAGAGGACTTACGTTAGTGCAAATTCCAGAGGAAAGACTGGAACAAAGGGTTGATGCATATAATCCATCTTAAACTATTCTGTGTGTGTACCTGTGTGTCAGTAAATTCTTTAATTGCATTATATGCACATAACTTTTTTTTTTAAAAGGCTGTGGACAAGCATGTTATACTTACCTATTCCTTTTGTGGAATTTATGAAAGTATCTGCTAAATGAATCTAATCTTTGTACAGAGGGGAAAAAATTACCTACACTCGGAAGTTTTTGAGCAGAAGGAATGTAAAATGTACTGACTAGCACAAAACAGTGTTTTTATGAGCTGTGTGAGCTGATGTAAGACAATTTACCTGTCTGAAGTAAGGACACCTGACAAAGTTGTCATGAGATTTCATGCTTCTAACATGCTTTTTCCAGGTATTACAACTGCTTTCTCAAAAAAAGGTAGTTTTTATTTTGAGGTAAAAGTGACAGGAATTTCAGCTGCCAAACTTACTGGCATTGTCACATTTGGAACTCAATCTCTGTGGAACTCAAAGGTATAAAAAGCTTAGCTACAGACAAGAGGTTGATGAAATGATACATAAGGTGATGGGAGAAAACAAGAATGAGATCATCTTTCTACTTGAGGTTCACCTTTCCCTGGTGCTAATTTTCTTTACAAGAAAGTTTCTCTACATCAAGTTTTTGAAACTGCCTCTTTTAGGAGCTTAGAATCAAAAATAATCCAGTGATCCCACAAATTACATGAAGTTTTCAAGGACAGTCACGTATTACTATCATTTACAGAAACTATTCTATGAAGCCAGAAAGCTAAAAAAAAAAAAAAAAAAGCAAGCAGCTTTCTCTATTTTAGCTCTGCACAGCATGTTACATGTAGTTGTAAGCAACCAGCAACTACAGCTACTTAAGAGGGGTGAAACTAGAAACATTAATAAATGAGAAAAATTGTAATTATTCAACAACATAAACCAAACCACAAAAAACATCCTGTGTGACAAATATGACAAATAAAGAACCCAGAGATAAAGACAGCACATCAGTGCAGCAATATCTGTATGAATTATTGACTTGAGACACCCAGCAAGCTCATTACACTTAAGGTGAACAGAGCCCAGACAACACCTCATTAAGGTGAGAATTTTGAAGGAATGGAGTCTCTTTACAGATTGCCAAGGACTGCTCCTGGAAGATATGCCCACAGAGGTAACTCAAAATTTTACAGTTTAATTTCTCTGCAAAAATGGAGTCAGACGTCTGCAATTTGGGTATTTGTATTTTTCAGACAGTGCTTAGAAAAGAAACCCCACGATGATGGCAATGCAGTTACCAAAAAAATACATGCAGAAAAGTAAAATTGTGGCAAAGGAACATTAGGAAGTATATTCAACGGGGAAGAAAACAAGCATTTAGCCTATGTAAGACCAGAATAAAAACAGACGCAGTACTCATTCTTCCTGCCATTCAAAAACACCCAACACCTCTAAGAAAATGGAGAACCTTTGCACATAAAATTAGCCAGAACAACTGAACAAGAGTTGAAGGTTCCCAGTTTGAAGCCAAGTTTAATATCTCCAGAACTTCACAGTTGAATAAATTCACTTCTCATTAAGCATGAAGCTCAGCAGTTTAAAAAGACCACCCCCATGGCACTAAAGATTTTACCTGCACTATGTGCTCAAAAATCTTGACCCAGTAGGTACTATAAAAGAATTACTGGAAAAGTGCCCAAAAATCCTTCAGGTGAATACCTAATCAATACTTGTAACAGTTGCAGTAAATGCTACTCCATTCTTCCCCCCTCACACCCTCCCCCACCTAGTCAATATAAAATTATTTAAAAGAACTGAGCTTTTCTTCACACAGATGTGTTGACCCAGGAAAACAAGCTCATAAGTGGGCAATACAGCAGCTCTTCACCCTGACAGACTGCATCTTGCCACTACTCAGTATCTATCTTATCAAACGCTCTCTGAACACATTTGCAAACCATCAGGCTGCCAAAAGCCCTTCAACAGGTATTTACCACTACAATGACTTTTGAGTCTGGCGATATTGCTTCCTTCTGTTAGATGTCATGTTTCTGTCAAAACCAAAAGAAAAGAGAGCCCTTACATTCCTAATCCATGGCTGACCTCTCTGCCTCAGAGAATTAATACTCTTCACATCACTCAGTCGTATCTTCTGCACTTTCCCTGTCACCGATTCATCTCATCATCCAGAGTGACACTTTTCCATTCACGGTGACAGGCATTCTTCTCAACTACTCCCGAGCAGCACAAGCATCTTACAGCCTTCCCACAATTGTCTTGTTCTTACCTAGTACCACAGCTACAGTATCACTGCCTTCTTCACCTTGTCCCTTTACTGCTACTCAAAACTGCACACAACTAACCATGATATTAACACCTCTTCCCTTACTTACATTCCTAGACCTTTCTGTGCACCACACCAGCTACCATCACACCTCAGCCTTTCCTCTTTGATTCTCATCCAGGCCTTAAGCTGTCAACTTTGTGATCTATTTAGTTTTCATATCTAAAAAATCCAATTCTTGGCCATTCCACTGTCCGTTTCGATCTTTAATCAAAGCTCCCATTAACTGGCATCACTGCATTTCTTAGTTCCCATTTCAATTTTCAGCCCCTTTGCACAATGTTAAAAAAACCACATATACACACATTGACACTTGTCTAATACCACTCTACATCTTGAAGGAAGGTATTTCTGTGCCTATGTTTTCAGACAGAAGCAGCATATAAAAGTGAACTTTTGTGAAGCAGCATTTGCCCCTCAATATTCAAAGAGAAGGTCTTAAGTTCTCTGTTCTTTGAATTTTGCTTTCTCATAGGTACACTCTGGTTTAAAATTAACTTGGAGTGAAGGACGCCCCTTAGAGCCTTAATCTCCAAAATACTACCATGAGACAGCATCTCATTTACTTCAGTCCTTACTGGAGTTAGCAGAGGTTTTCATTCACATTTAAATTAAAAAAAAAAAAAAAAAAAAAAAAAAAAAATCTGAGAAAATCTGTTTGCTTCTTAAGGTTCACTATAACTACATCGGTAACTATAACATGGAGGAGTTTTGCCAGAAATGACAACACCAGAAAAGCCTGAACTGAGTAAAATGCTATCGAGGATGTTCGATAACTCTGCAACAGAAGGGATAACTAGTATTTTAGAAAGCATTTTTGCTTTTGTTAATGCAGCAAAGTGCAAGATAAGCAAACAGTGATTTGCTTAAAATTCAGTGATTCAAGCCAACAAGAATCACGTTTGAAAATGATGAAAGGAAACAATGATTCTAGCCTCTACTGATAAAAAGCCCAGTACATGCAGTTCTCCAAAAAAAGGAAAAAGCGCACAAAAGTTTTGTCTCTCACTGGGATACAATCATTAGGGGCCGAAGCAAAACTTCCACAAAACTTTTCAGTCAATGAAATGAACAGCTAATACCTGAAGCTACTCAGAATTAAGTTTCTGAAGACATTTGAAGTCAACAGATTTAACTAATGAAAAGTTTTGTTAGGATCTTGGGAGGTGGGGTGTGGCGGGGGCGGGCAGAGATTAATTCAGAGGCAAACAAAACCCAAAATGCCCGTGTAAATTTTTCTAAGAAATTACTACAAGGACAATTTCTCTAATAAAAGATTCAAAAATCTATTTTATTACTGAAAGGGTTCTCTTGGGCTTATGAAAAAAGAAAGAAAAAAATTTTAATTTAGAGCAACAGTATTAGTTATTGTAGTTCTGTACAGAACAAACATAGTAAGAGAGTAGAAACCAAGGATGGATAATATTGGTAAAATTTTAAATTCTCAATACTTCCAGTGAGGCCAAGGATACAAAGATGCTATCTAAATCATATTAATATTACTTTGTCTTAACAAGCTTGCACTTATCAGCAAAGCTGTGACAAAGAATGACAGGGTCCTTACTCTGTCCCAAATGCAAATTCCAACTAAACTTATGAATTTTAATTTTCATTTTCAGTAAACTAAGCATGTGGACAACGGCAGTTACAATTTATTCAGCTGACACTCACCTAGCTACTATCAGATCACATATGCCCACAGCTTAGAAAGACAAAGTAAATCTGTTTACAGAAGGATTCAAAATGGTTTGAGTGTAAGAAACACTCAACATGGTTAGCAAATAATCAGCAAGATTTAAGTGCGGATCTAAAACACTCTCATGCACACTTCCATGGATACTTCATGAAACAACTCCCTCCTCTGCTAGAAAACCTATGCTTTAAGATCATACGAGGATAAGTAGAGCTGCTGCTGAGAAATATTTTTACTGTGAAAGGAACAGGAGAATACGCTCTAAGGAAGAAAGCCAGCCAAAAAAGTCAGCAGCCTGGGGAAAGTACTTTCGTGGATTATCTGAAAGAAATGGAAAATTGTAGATCCAAGACAAGAGGAGAATTAAAGACAGGATGATTAACTTAGCACCATTCAACTTGAAAAGCAAACATACATTTTCATCTAGACACTGTAGTCCTATTACAGACTGCTAAAATTAAAAGATCATAGACATTTTTTTTTTTTTTTCCAGTTCATTTAGTACACTTACCAGCATTTGCTGTATAGAGAATTTCATTGATGAGTCAGCTGTACTTCCTCTCTAAAGTGCTTTGAGGGGAGCTCAACTGCATCCTCTTCCTCAATCTTTGAAGTGTTTACCTGTACCACCAGCTTTGAAAGTAAAAGGTAATAGGCAGGCAACGCAGAGACAGGAATGAGGCCAAGTACAATATTATATTAGTTCAAAAAATATTTTAGTGTCGCTCTTCAACTCTTATAGGGACACAATGTCTTTTTTTTTTTTTTTACTTAACCAAGACTTTAGATACTATTTAAAATTGACATTTTGAAATTAAGTCAGCAATATATCAGTTGACAAGAATACAAGAACAGAGAATCTGAAGTCATATACATTACATAAACATATACAAAAACCAAAGAGGATTCTTCATTAATAAAATTATTGGTGCTATAACAAAAAGGAACTGGAAAACTCCCAATATTAAATAAAGCAGAATCACTCTCAGATACTAAGAACTAATAGGAGCACATTATAATGGGAATTTTGATGAGTGTGGAATTATGAAAAAGAATTAATTATGTCTGTATAAACACATCATAGTAAAAAGAATTCAAACAGTGTTGGAAATACTACAGGTAAATTCTAAGGCTGGCAAAGATTTGTCCACAATACAGGGGAATAAACAAAAGATTATTTAATGAATAAAAAGTGAGATTTATTCAACATTCACAGCAAATATTTTATATTCCGAAAGTGACTAGAAAAGATAATGCTACTATGTGGTCTGTCACAATTATTAATAAAGTTATTTCCAAAACCGAAAAACTGGCGAGGAGCCGATTTTGACTACTTCGTTACTCATGTTCATGTTAAAAGGATAAGCGTGCTGCAAAAGCAGGAGAATGAGGTTGCTTCTGAGCTGATGACTGCAGCTAAGGAAACTTCCACCGTACTTAACAGTTAGGAAGCTCTCCAAGTGCTTGGTTTTCATAGTATATATTATAGGTCTGCTAACCTAGCAAAAGTAAAAGGAAAATTGACTTTTATTAAAAAAATTAAATCTAACTGGCAGACAGTTGGGCTACACAATATTAGAGGATCTAAATATGACTATAGAAGAACAAAATACTGGGAATTAATTCAGTTTAGTCTCCATCTCTTCTCTATAAGGAAGAGACAGAAAGAAAAAGGTAGTAAAGGTAGTGGTTGTTGCTTCTCCTACCTTCTCTAATTGATGACTTTTTTTCTGTTAGTTTTTTTTGGGGGGTTAGGGTTTTTTGGTTGTAGTTTTCTTCTTGACCATGGAAGTGTAGAAACAAGAGTATTATAAACAGTGGCAAAACTTATCCTGTACTTCCATATGCAATGAGCAAGGAGCAATTTTGGCATAATATTGAAGTGGAAACATTTCCTAGTTTCTAGGAAAATACAGCACAGAATAATGCAGATGTCGTGACTGGAAAGCATTTCATTATTGAGAATGGTGAACTTCTCCCTAAAACGTTAACTCTAAAGGGTGAATCAAGCCAAACACAAGAATATAAAGCTTTTTCTACTAACTGAGAAAAAGTCAACACCAATGTTTGTATGTAAAAGAAAGAGACCAAGGAAAGAAAACTGTAATAGACAAAACAAACAAGTAAACTAAAGAAGATTCATAGTTTCCATCATGTTTGTTGACTAACCAAGAGAAAGTTTCCAAATCAAGATACCAACAATATAACGTGGATTATAATCATCTCATATTCACAACAACAGAAGCTTCAGAAGTGAAAACTACAGTGTATCAATACTATCATTTGCATTGAACACTTGCTCATAATTCAGCACCTGTTTTCCAGGCAAAAAGGCTGAAAATATGGCAACACAAAAATTCAGTATCCTCTGCAGAGGAGCTTCAGCTGTGTGTATGTCAGAAACCCAAAAATCTCTCTCATTATGAATGTCTAGAAAGTGAGTCAGGGACAGTTTTCAACACTTATCGCTCTTCCTTGATTCTTAAATCTTTGATCTCTCATTATTCTCTTAATGCGCTTCCCTCTTTTTAACTCTTAGTTCCTGTTTTATAGATTAACCATTGAAAACTGAGATGCAGTTGAATTCCTACATGGCCAGGATCTGCAGTGACAGCAGGTGACCCAGTTGACTCAGACAGCGGTCATCCTTGCTTTCAGTCCTACATAAGGCTCACTGCAGGATATTAAGAATTGTAAGTATCTAGATATCTTCTCAACCTGCAGACAGTGGAAGCCTCAATCATTTCATCTTTTTTTGGACGTTAAGAACCACAGTCCATTTACGAACTTTTTAACAATAGAGAGAAAACTGTATGACACGACTATAAAAGAGATACCTCACGTCTTTACAGATAAAACATCCGTACATTTAGCATTCCTTTTGCTAAGTCTTAATGGGGCAGGGAAGGCAACAACCACTTATGCTTGAAAGAAAAATAATGCTACCATTTCCCTCACTGAAGGAGGTAAATGCCTTCATATACAAAAGCAGAGCATCTCAAAACTTTTGGAAAGCATGGTTCTTACTTGGATCATTTGTTCGTGCACAATTCTTTGCATCAGCTGCAGCTCTGCTGCCAAGGAGTGGCTATAGGACCTGTCTCCCTCAGAGGAGAGAAACACTTGTCAGTGGTTTCTGTGAATGCTCGCAGTCAGTAACTGTAGCCAGTTTTTTATCTCCCAAATGGAGTAAAGCAGGGCTGCAGGAAGAAGAGCCACAGTACTGCTCTTGAACACTCTGATCCCCTTTGATCCAGCAAAACTTTATGAGCCTCAAAAAGCCATGCTTAGAAATGCTTCTCTGCAATAGTCATGATCACAACATGATCACTTGGCATGTGCAGCATTAGTGATCAACCTTTAATGGAAAGTGAACTTCAGATAGCCTTCTTGGGAAGGAAACTCATTCATAAAGGTCTAAATACACAGCATAAACTCTCATAGTTACTTCCTCAAAAACTAACTGAAGGTGATGCTAGATTTGGGTTTGGGTTTTTTTTTTATTCCAAAGAAAATTCCCTTTTAAGGGACTTACCTTCTCCAGTGCCAACGAATCCACAGGCTCAAGATTGATGGAAGCCAGGGACTGCAGAGCTGATAGACTTAATCCACCTGCTAAAAGGATCATGCTGGAGCTGGTAAGAACCACTGGCTGCACAGTCCAAATCTAATTTACTTAGTCCAGTGTGAGGTCCCTACAAAACTTCGTCTAGCTTCTTGGCCAGGCAGAGTCACAGAAGAGATCTGAAACCAACAGCCCAGGGTGACACCAGTCCTTAAGCGGACAAGACACACAAGACCAATGTATTGCTCCCCAAAGGCACTCTTGTAAGTAAACAGAAAAATAATATCCCACATCAAGCTATATTGCAGAATTAAAACACATAAATCCCGGTCAGCAACCCCATCTACTGTGAACTGGAAAAAGAACTGCATGGTTGAAATTAAACTTCTTCATACAAAAGTTGGCAGGAAACTTATTTGAACACTTTTCTCCCCAGGCTGACAAGACCACAGCCACAATCTGGACACACAAACCAGCACTGTCAGTCTTCTCTGTTTCTCATTCCATAACAACTAATGGATAGTCATTGTTTCAGGAATTCAGAAACACCCTTTCTAAATAAAACACACTGCACTCATACAGTCTCAGTACAACCTTGTATATCAGGACAAAAAAGTGTTTTAAAGCCAAGCCCCTCTTCAAGCAAGCGTGTCTCCCAGTCCCACCAGCAGACATCATACAATGTTTCACACTCTCCAAAACAAAGCCCAAAGTAACCCAAGGCTGACAGTACAAGTATATTTTCCCTCACTGTAGATTTTCAGCTCCTCTCTCTAAACAGAGAAGAATCCATCAGGACCCCCCACGCAAGACCTGCCAGCAAAAGAGAACTTCTCGTCATGTTGCATCCTCTCATCAACAGGGCAGAAATACACCTTCATCTCCAGTACTGCTTCTCTGAATACATGCTCCACAGCTATCCTTTGAATTGCACTCAGGGTATTATCAGTAAAGCAGTATTTTCAGTGTCTCCACACGCCCACAACATTTTTTTTTTTTTGTCCTCCCAATAATCCCTTTTGCCAACACTATACGCTTTGGGACTCTGAACTCTTCAGCATCCAAGGGCTGGCAAGACTTGCTTAAAAAATTATTTTTCTTGCTACATCACTGCAATAGCTTCATCAGAAGTCACCACCACTCCAAAACAGTCAACAAAATTGGGTTGTTACATCCCAGCGTCATTCTTGCTCACAGTTTGTTGGCTTAGTACAAACTCGCTTTCATCACCAGTTTAGTATGCTAGGCTGTGTACTACCTTAAAGAACAGTATTATGATTCACCAGGCATCACACAGATCTCGCGTATCAGAGCTCTCAAGTTGCCAAGGTCCAACCATCAGCTATTTTCGTCATGACACAGGAAAGCACAGAGTCACCGCATTTCTTTCTGAAAGGAAGACTGCTTTCTACACACAAAAGAAACGTCAAGTTCTAATAAAAAAAAAAAGAAAAAATATCAAACAAACTTCTATTCAAATGGCCATCACCGTAACAACCAACCTCCTCAAACTTTCAAGAATTATCATCTTTGAAATACTATGAGTAGGAAAGCAATAACTTCAAGTGAGGAACTGAAAGTAAATATTAGAGATAAGTTCAAAACCAAGTCTATATTATGCATAAATACCCAGAGCTTTTACACCACAATTAAAGCTGGCCGAATGACCTCCTGTGGTACTGGTTTGTATGTAACCATTATATGGAGTTGGATGGCATGAACAGGATACAAGAGAGAAATCATATACATAATTCTGAACACCAAGATGTTTCAGGCATTTCTGTCAGTGTAGTGTATTTTTAAAAATAACTTTACATTAAAAACAGCTTGCTTTTTTGTATTTGGGCATTTAATTTTAACTTATCTTCCTATGATAAACAAACTCACAGCTAAAGTAGCACCTTTCTGCAAACTTCTCTAATTTTTAGCTGAATTTCTTTCCTTCACAGTACTTTCTTCAGCACTCCCTTATGCATCCCGTGGACCAAGCCAAGCACTAATAATTTTAAAGGAACTAAAGACAAACCAGCTCCAGACATATGTACCAATAAAGAGCCACACTGCCTGCATCTGGTAGCCTAGGATCACCTTCTTAAAAAAAACCAAACCAAACCTAAACCAACACTGTCCAGACTAGAATGAGAGTTACACCTAGCACCACCCAGAGCAGAAGTTTCCAGACATCCGTATCACATCCTCAAAGTGGTACTGCAGAGCTAGATGGTGGCTGCAATAGCACTTGTATTTCATGATGAGTTTTTCTAAGCGGATCCACAGAGGATGAAGTCAGAAATGAGGAGTCCATGAGGTGTGGGCATGCCCAAGATCATCAGAAGAGAAGACCGATTTGATGCAGTGGAGCTGGGGAAAAGCCAGTTAGGAGTAGGCACAGTAGATGTGTTAGAAAGGTGGAGTAAGAAGATTGTGCACAACTGACTGTAGCACTGGAAGAAAGTTAGAAGCAAAGAGAAACCTTCTGCATGCTAACTTATTTCTCAGTAAGAGACTTATAAAATTCCTCCAAGACACTACATTCAAAAGGTCATTCTCATTCACATGATTATTCCAGAACTAGAAAATAAAGCTATAAACAAGTACCCAGCAAATGGAATAAGCTGGCATCCCTTCATATTTCTTCACAGGCGAACAGAAGTATCTGTATTAAACTGACCTGTTGCAGCAGAGCATCAATTGTATACAAAATTCAGAGGCGGCATCACATTCTGCTAAGTGTTTCTAATCCCTTCCAAAAACGTTAATCAGAGTGCTTTGAAATCTGACACTTTAATTTTAATCAGTATTAACACTCCAAATTGAAGTATCTAGAAGATGTTACTAAATACAGATCTAAAGAAAGAAACCCATATTGTTGCTTTTAGATTTGTTATGCAGTATTTATCAGACTCATTACTAGGCATACACCCATTGAGGTTTTCATTAGAATAGACGAGACTAATTAGAAGAAATCTACTTACAAAGTAGATTGCAAGCATGTGGATGTCTTCAGGCTTGGTCCCAGTGTATCCCCAAATAAAATATGAGGATTGTACCCCAACCATCACAGTTTGCAAACATACAATAATAAATGCAAAATTTATCATGTTCCCACATCCAGGACCTAGACAGCCCTGTATCAGTACCTAGAGACAGTCAATGGCCCTTTTCTTGGGCTGTTCTCAGCCACCTCTCTAGCAGCTCAGTAAGTCAAAACAGTAATAAAATGAAGCTAAAATAATCTCCCACACTGAGTGGATGACAAGGACATTGCAATCGAAGACTAGCACTAAGAGAAGAGGAATCTTATGAAAGATTGTCATTAACAGATATTGCTTCAAGACACATTTGTTTCCAAGTGGTAACTTTATTCAGCTACAAACACCTCACCAACAGAAATGAGTCACTCCACAACACTGTACACTTCCAACACTCAAAAATCATGCCTTTCACCATAGGTTAAATGCAAATTCAACATTTCTATGCCCCTGCCACTGCCACCAGTTCTTACAATGCATTCCTCTTAAACATCACTTTGTCATCATCTCATTTCTGATCTATTAACAACAGAACCAAGAAATCAGGAAAGAAAAGATTCGTGTTGACACCTACATGCCACTAAATGCAAGCAACTGCTTTGAATAGCAAGCTTTTCAGAAGGGGTAGAAGTCTGAACAATAAAAGCTATAGAGTGTTGAAAGCCCTGCATGTTTCCCCACAAAAACCACCAACACGAGCCCTATTAGGATAGAATCTAACCATCACTACTGATATCTATTCTTGTTACACTAAAGCTGAAAAGTATTTTCAATATATTCAGATGTAGAATCAAGACACAGAAAGAGATACAGAGCAGATGCAGGGGTTATGCCACCTAGTGGCATCTAGAGCCTCAAATTACTGTTTCTACCATATTTTTATTATCTTTATTTTTTAACTGGAATCATTTGATAGCATGGAACAGAATAGAGAACAAATTATTTCACTAGCATCGAAATTACCAAGCCTGAATTGCATTCTGTAGCACCCAGGATAATGAGTTTGAACTGAAGCATTTCTAGTTGTTTGGATACTCATAGTATATTTCTCTTCATCCCTTTTGCAGCTCCTGTAGATTCTCTGCTGCCTAGTATTGAAGTTGATGACATTTTGTATAGTCTCTCTCACAGTCAATTGCCAATTTTCAGTACATGTAATATTATGTCTTTAAGGTCCCTATCCATTTGTCACAACTGCTGGAATCTGATAAATCTTAAAGTAATCATGGTCAGGAAACAGGGAAAGGCAGAGACTGAGAGGCAAAACCAGCAGAATGATAAAAGCCTTGTTTCCTCACGACATCGCCTGCATCACAGTTTGTCAATAAAGAATCCTTGTCAGCCCCAACAGTTTAAGGAATTCCCCTGCCCAGTTCACAGCATGGACCCACAGCATGCCACATCAAAGCAACAGGAACAGGAACACAGAGGAGCACAGAGGCATGAACTCCTCAAGGCAAGTGGCTAGCAGAAACTACCTTTTCTGCCAGGCCATAAACTCAAAAGCCCCTTTCCCGCTTGGGATTCAAAGCCAGAATCACTTTAATGTCTAAACTAGGTCAGTCTTTGTTTACACAAGACACAGATGAGAAAGGAAGTATCACTTATTTAACCTAGTCAGGATCAGTCCAAACCACCAGACTACAAAGCACAGAGCAGCACATTGCAACTTTTTCTTAATAACAACCACAAACACAAACAAAACCCTAAATCTTATCAGAGACACATGCATAGAGCATATCACACAGATGAAGCCAGGTAACAAACAACTCTTTTCTGTAAAAGACAGATATGCTTCCTCCGTGGGAGTATTGACAATATAATTGAAGTGATCTCATATTCTTAACTAGGCTAAACCCTCACAGATGCTTAAGGTTCCAGCCTCGATTTGTCAACTTCTGTAACCCCGGTAAGCCATGAACGCTTCTGGGCTACATCTGCTACAGATTCCTCAGTAAATGACAGATAGGTTTGAATATTTTAGTTTCAGTCCAGAAAAGAAACAAAAAAATCCACAAAACAAAAAAACAACCCCAAAACCCCCAAAACATAGAGATGTATAGTGCTTGTGATCTTGCTTAAGTTCTACCCTTTTGATATTTTTCCTTTGCCTTCTCAAGTTTTTTCCTCCAACTTCATAGCAATCCTGCATTTCCCCACAAAGTTCCTCAGCCGTAGCCTATGGCAGTTTTCCCCCTTCTGTTTTCAGCATAAATCTAAAACATAGCCACATACTAGCTACTGTGAAGAAAATTAACTCTATCCCTGCCAAAACCAGCACACATATGGTGAAACAGAAGAAAGAAGAAAAAAGGAAGATCCTGCCTTAGGAGACCACAGGTGAGCCAATACTGCAGAGCTAGCAAGATTCACAGATCTCTGCTGGACTTTTATCAGCAAATAAAAGGAGAAGGTTTCAGCAAGTTTCCCTTCTTGCTCTGTATTCCACAGATTTGAATTTCAGCAGTTTAGGGAATACCTGTAAAACAAGCAGTGATTACAAGAGGTGCACATGTACTGTGATGTGAAACCATGTTTGATCATTCGGTGATGAGTTTCCCGGACTGCAGCTGTAAAGACAGACCAGATTTCTGCTAGAAAGCAAACCTCTCCCTTGTCAGCAAGCTAGTAGATTTCACAGCAATAGTCCCCAGGACTGAGAAGGAAAATAGACTGTTGGAATAGATGTGTTGGCAAAGCAATACTTCACAAATGTAGGCATGCAAGCAAAAGCCAGACGCAAGTTGCTTCTGTTCGCAGCCTCCCAAACCAAACCAATGATGGCTCGGCACAGAAAGCATTAAGACTTTCTTAGAGTGAGTATTCATGCTCTAGTCTACATGTAGAAAGCTACTCACATTACTGGAACGTCATGGTGTCATTCAAAAGAAGTTAGGGACGTATTATCATGAAGATACATCTTTATCTCAGTTTTCAGGTTTCACTTAATCTCACTTCACTTCAGTACTGAACAGCTCTGTCACAACTCTGCTACAACATAAGGAACTTGCAGAGCACAGCAGTAAACCTCAACCCCTTATATAGGACAATCCTCATAAGAGATTGTTAATTAGAGGTTAACCATAGTCCTCATTTATGCTTCATTTCAATAAATAGCTTCCTCAGACAGAATGGCACAGGAGCCAGTAAGTTGTTTTCAGGCAGCATCAATGTGTATCATCCCTTTATGTGATGCTAGCTCCTACAGACCTGGTTTGGGAATCTCAGCAACACACTACAGAGTTTTGAAAAAGACTAAGGAAATACACTTTTTAAATTAAAAAAATCTTGATAAAGTTAGAATAACTTTATGCAGTAATAAAAAGTTATAAAATAGAACACTTTACACGTTGAGAAGAGCAACAATTTTCTCCTCCCCTCATTTATATTAATCTCTAGAGCTATGCCCCAGACTCTAAACACCAGATGTTTTGTAAGAGATCTAAACCTATCAGTGAATCAGACAGTTTATCTGTTTCTTTAGCATGATCGGCGCCCTGCTATCCAGGTACAGCCCTCGAGTCAGGATCTGAGTCCTATCCACCCTTTGTTACTTGTATGTTATCCCAAACTTCCACTTTCCTAAAGTACTCAATTTTTTGCTTAACACAGAAGAAACAGCATTAGCAGACTGAACTGTTCAGCATTTTAACTCTACAACGCTAGGAGGAGATGTCTGGAAAAAAACAAGATAGATATTCCTTTCACACACACACTCCAGTTTGCCCTTGCTTGGCTCACTTGGCAGTTTCAGCTTCTAGGGAAGACGGGATGAGGAGTCCTGCCTTACTTTGCTTCTCTTATTTGTCCTATCAGGACTTCTTGGGGCTGCTAGCATCTTGTCCAGAGACAGATCAAGTTCAAGGAGACATAGAGCATTTAGCTTCCGAGAGCTCTCCAGCTCTAGCAGGTGAGTTCCAGGCTCAAGCTGTCTGCCCTTCTACCCAGTCTGCCTACGTTGCAGGACATCAAGAGTCACAACAGAAGGATTCCAGTTATTGCAAGCTTGAAGCTGAAAGCAGTGGCTTTCACAGAGAGGGCAGGTAAGGTCTGGATACTTAGAATGGTGTAACAGATTACAGTTATATGCTCTAACCCTACAGCTGATGTGGCAGTACAAAGTACAAGACTTTTGAAAAGAAGCAGCATTGAGACTGCTATTTTAGCTTTCTGTCAGACGTGATCTATCCAGGTAAGAAACACCCACACTACCCACAAACTGTAACAGCACAATAATTAAAAAATAAGTCTGTTAAACAGAATTTTATCTTATATCTTGTTTTCTCTCCATCATTCCAGTACAGTATATCAGTCACAAGTTCACTGGACAATTTTTGATGTTTGAGTGGTTTTCTTCAGAAGCATTTAGATTGGCTTTTTAAAAATACAATGTTTTTACTCAAGTTGTAAAATCTTGATACTAATATTCTAACCTGGCCTCTAAATACGTATAAGACATTAGGAACTTGTGTTCCAAACTCTCATAAGCAATTAATACATATTACGGAAAGACACAGAGCAGAAAGATGAAACATACTGCTTTTGGTATTATTCTGTCCCCTATTCACTTCCACAGGAAGCCTCCAATGACAACTGAGAAGAAAAAAGATCAGACCTACACATCTAAGTGTGCCAAAGAGCTGGAAGCCCCAGCTCAGATGGCTAGAATGTCAGGCATTTCCTCCGCTGCTGTATGCAACTGCATCTACTAGCCGGAGGTCAAAAGCAGACTTGAGTTTCCAGTTTGAAGTTTTTGGGGGATTTTTTTGTGTGCGTTTGTTTTAAATCAAGAGAGTGTTTCCTTTGCCCTTCTAAAGTTATATGCTAGTGCCAAACATGTTTAACATTTAACATATTAGTGCATTCATTTATAGAAGCTGCAATTCTGGCATATGTGTCTGACAAGTCATTTAAATTCTAGCACCTTAAATTATGTAGATTGGTTTGTCACTATGACAACAATTTTTACATGTCTCTAGAACAAAGTTGATCATAGAAAAGTATTATTTGTTCTCTTCCTAACTGAAGCTAAGAGTTAGTAAAAGCTTTACCTCTTCTGGACAGAAAGGCAGAATTTACATCTGTTAACACCAGTTGATATATCTGATTCAGGACAAGCTATTTTATATACATCATATAAGTTACTTGATGAATGAGGAAGGAAGTTTTCTTGGACTTTGGATTTGAATAGCAAGAATTTAAAAAATATTTTAAATACAGAACACTTGAGGGAATCTAGAACAACAGAGAAGATGTGCAGGAATTCAGGAGGGAATAAAGCTATTGCTCACCCACACTAAAGCTAAGAATGCATTTGGTTGGGGTTTTTTTTTGACAAGTCATTCAACCTCGAGGTCAGTGCTCTGCATATAAAACACCCACCCTCTCCCTAAGTATTTGTGTAGAGAGTCCTTTATCAGTAACTAGAAGTACAAACATATGCCCAAAATATATTGGCAATGAATAGATGCCCCAGCATTTAGAGAGCAAGCATTTTATTTTTAGGCATCCATAGAGGGCACACACGTGCTACCTACACTCAGATCCTGCATGTAAGGACACTGGTCAGAGTACCATCTCACTGCACTGTTACCAAGAAAGGTGGAACTCAGTCCTGAAAAGCCCATTTACAACCATGTAGTTTCCACACCTTTAAACAGATGTTTGGGCTTTTGTATATACTGTGAGCTAACACTCTGGGGTGGGGTGAGAAGACCTTCTCAGAGGTCTTTGTAAGAGGAACCTATAGTTTTATGCATTTTTTTTTCTGAGGGGCAGGAGGGTGGAATCAAGCAACACCTGCTCATATTGAACCTAGAAGGGCCAAGCAACAGGCAAACACGAATAACAAACTCAAAACAAAACCTCCTGCCTAGATCATCAGATCAGGCTGTCACTGGCAGATCACAGCTAGTTAGATTGAAGTCATGGCTACAGGAAAACCTGAAATGGTTTCGAACACATGCACACCCCCTTCTTAAAAAGAAAGGGTAGATTATGGATTTGTCACATAGCATCAGCCAGGTCTAATACTACTACTCTAATTAACACTGATAATCTGGAGTAGAGAGGTTAGTAATACAAAGTCCACTTAAAAAGTGCAGGTGCTCATTGCACAACCCCAAGACAAATCTAGAACAGCATGACTGCAATAACCTCTGGAAAAATAAAGTCTTTGATACACTTCTGTCAAATGGGGAAACAAGCTAGAGACTCTTCCCTTGCAGATCAGCACCACTGCTGAGATGAGCCTTTCGTTGAAGATGAGGGGGAAGCAAGAGTTAGAATCATAGAATCATAGAATAATTATGGTTGGAAGGGACCTCCAGGGTCATCAAGTCCAACCTTTATCCCATCCTATTCCTAACCATTAAACCACTAGACCATGGCCTCATGTGCCTCATCAACCCGTTTTGTGAACACCCCCAGGGGCGGCGACTCCACCACCTCCCTGGGCAGCCTGTTCCAATGTCTAACCACCCTCTCAGTAAAGAACTTCTTCCTAATATCCAACCTAAACTTCCCCTGACGTAACTTGAGGCCATTTCCTTTCATCCTATCATTAGTAATTTGGGAGAAGAGACCAACACCAGCCTCACTACAACCTCCTTTTAGGTAGTTGTAGGGGGCCAATGAGGTCACCTCTTCTCCAGGCTAAACAACCCCAGTTCCTTCAGCTGGTCTTCATAAGGTTCATAAGGAGTTCAGATAGACTCCAAGAGTTTGACCAGCAATTTAAAGAGCCTCCTCTGCATTTATCAGCATAGAAAAACAACAGTGAGAAGTTAGTGCAGAGAACACATTTTTTTAAAAAAAAAATCCAACACAACAACAAACATTTTTGGTAGAAGAATGATTTTGTTTTTCTTGTCACACTAATACCACAATTCTATTGCAATAGTAATCATTTTGCTTTCTTAAAGCCAAAATTTTACATTTGCAAATTACTTGATAGGGACATCTTCTATTACCATATTAATTTGCAAGTGCTTTCGTATATGGGGGTGGGAGGGGGGGAGAAATATTTCATCTTCTAGTAGGGAATACAGACAAAAACCAGGCTCATACACATTTTTGGAATGTTTAAATTGGAAAGCATTGACCGAGTTACACTCTCAAGCATCTTGAAAAGGGTACAGTTGGAACAGCCATACAAGTATCCTTGCTCTACTTAAAAGCTGCTGGGGCAAGCCAAGCTTAGTAAGCATCCTATCTGCAGCCTGTTCTGAAGTAGAACCACTGGAAGTTTTCCAGAAACACTGCTCTTTTTCTTCTTTTCCTTCCCACCCTGCAAGGGATTATCCAACTTCAAAGTTTCTCCAAAACCCAACTGGTTCATAGGGTCTTGCTTTTACTCTAGTCTCCATCCATCCATCTTATCACAGACAGACATTTTTCTGATAATGCTTCATTATCTTGCAATGAAAGTTAGTTTTATGCTGTGGAAGCTGCATAGTGTTTGTTCTATTAAGAAAAAACAACCACAAACCTTCATAAAATAATTCAAGGCCTAAATTTGGAGACAAAGAGCTAAAATAGTATGACAGCATGCCTCACAACCATTCAAAACTACAAAATGTTGGTATATCATTCTCTTAAAGAGACAGCTGTGAAGTCTACTAGAGATGATCAAATGAAAAAGAATTTTATTTCCCAACAAATTGTTCCTCGTTATTTATAAAGACATAACCACTGTATTAAAATTGTGGTTTGACCAGTGTTGACCAGTGTGTGTTGACCAGTATGTCACTGATACCACTATCACACAATCATCCAACACTTACTTATCTCTGTCAGCATCAATGCTGTGTATATCCAAACAAGACTTGCCCTGTCAAAACAAGACCTGTGACCCAGCACACCAAGCACCACAGGAATACAGCTCCCTGCTAGCATGCAACATCAGCCTAATGTTTACACATCATTCAATTCGAGATCTTTGCTCAGGTCTCTTGTCTCACGCGTAGATAACTTTTGATCCTTAAAATCAACACTGCATCTGGAAGTATTCTGCTCCATTTTCTCTCTTTTCCTCAATTTTAACAGAAGCTAAGGTCAAGCATTCATTAAAACCTGTAACTTGCTGTTACAGTTAAAGCGGACGTACTTCAGTACAGTCTTGACAACATGGAAAAGAACGTTTGGGAGGCACTGAACATATCAAAAGCAAGATCTTACCAGCTGTGAGATACCTGTGCTCCTCTTTCTTTTCTTATAGAGGCTCCACCTACAATAGGTTATCTTGTATTCTGTTTCAGATTAATGCAGGTAAGCATTTGAAACAGAAAAAGGCAAGAGGAATGCTCCTTTGTCTCTTGGAACAACCACGCTTTGACCATTCACACCTGATGGCTAGCTTTGTAGGATGCATTTGTCACACAGCCCTATCCCAAGGCCTACAGTTAAGGTTACGCTTCTGTCCAACACCACAAGTCTGTGGGAAACCGAAATGTCACAAATTGAAGATACAGAACCTTCTCCATAAGCATTCTATACCCAAGGGATCTGGATGTAGAAGAAGCAAGGGCAAGGGTGGGATTTCCACAACAGCTCACATGAAGTGTAGCACAGAGGGAAAATAAGGTCAGTGACTACAGAGTAGAAACACCACACAGTTGCACAAAATGGAAAGGAAAACATAGAAATGTAAAGATACAGTATTAGTTACAATTGTAACTGATTGCAATTAAAAAGTAATTTCTGTGATGCTAACACTTCTAGCCTTTTTTTTTTTTTTTTTTTTTTTTTTTAACTAGCTGCTCAGTTTTGGGTTCTTTCTTCAATCTTCTCTGTTAACAGTTTCTGCAATGAAGTTTTCCCCTCTTTAATATAAACAGCATTATTCATAATCTAATTAAGCCTAAAATTCAGCCACATCAATACAGAAATATGAAAGCCAGCGTTGCCTTTTGATAGCTTTCTGAAACTTCTGCAAGGTTTTCTTACTGTTAGCTTCAAATTTCACGGCACAGATGTTCTCTGTGTGACAACTCATCTTAAAAATAGGACATGCTAAAAGAGTCAATCCATTGGAAGACGATCATACTTCCTTGATCAGGGAACATTCTCTGAGGACCTGGAGTCAGAAAAGTGACAAGTCCTGCAAATTTAACACCGCTCTGTTATGCTGTGAAGGCAACTGCACTGCCAGATGTGCCACTGTCACAAACCCCTCTTATCAATTAATGAGGGAGTTCTCCTCCCTTTTGGCCTTTGGAAGATTTCTTTGTGTATTCAAGTTTATACCAGTATTCCTAATCTGTACTATTTCCACATCAAATGGCTTTTCCTTCTATATCTATGCGTTCAGAAACAAAGCCTGAAAGCTATACTGCTGCTTTTCTCTGTTTCATGTGAAAGTTTGTCTTCAAATGCATCTACTTGGCTCTCACAATCATGTTCAAGGGTAAAATCTGGACCTTTTCCACAATCACATTCCTTATTGCAAATACATGCCAACCTTCAAAGTTCAGTTATTTGAGCAAAAACATACGTTAATTGTTATGTGAAGGGAGTGGAAAGTGTATCAGATTAAGCACATTTGAAAGTATTTCACTCCCCTCCTTGCCTGACAATTCAGCATAAAGCTGGACTCATTCTGTTCTAGTTTTTCAACATAGCTGCTGCCATTAAGACCACACAAGTGAAGTTTAAGACAAAATCAGACTTAACAACAACCAAACAAGCATTCAGAATAAAATTACCTTCTCATATTTGTTATTCCAGGACTGGTCTAACAGGTATTGCAACATTTGCCAGTATGAAGTTATTCAGTTACATGTAAAAAAATAATGGAATGCAAGGAGTATGTTGCAATAAACCAGCTTAGTAGATACCAGTGACTTTAAAGGCCTTTTCCTTTCACCTATGAAGGACAGCACTGAACAGCTCAGACTGGTGCAAATCAGGTAGTCACGGCAATCAAGAAGCAATTATTTTAAAGTAAGAGTTTCAGTAACTTAGTATTAGCAGCAGGTTTTACACACAGACGGAGATGCAAGTGAAGGGTGTTCATTTACCTAAAGCATTAATCACAGCTTCCATCAAAACAAGGGAACAAATTTGATCCTTTGCATATATCCTGAATAAAGACCGGGCTTAACTTTTACGTGAAAAAGCTTATGCTTTTAATAGAGAATGAAGTGATAAAGAAAGCCAATTGGTTTGTCCTCTTAGAGCTGAAATGTACATTGAGAGAACTTGAAAGAGGAAAAAAAAAAACCAACACCTTTTCTACGGCTGGTGGCACTTACGCTCTCCTTAGTACCCAAGAACACCTTTGTCTGTGTGTCACCCCAGTACCTGGTATTATCAAAACACACACCGCTGCCAAATTACTTTAAAGAAGAAGGCTAGTATCAGAAGCTGCTCATCTCAAAGAATTTGCAGACTGAAGTTTTTAGTAAATCCTTTTGAAGAAATCCCAACCTGAAGCACAGCCCACCCAGTGAAAGACTGGATGCCTCTGACCCATGACTTTCCCCCCACCTCCCAGAGGGAAGGGGAGATAGCTGTTCTGGCAAGGAACAATGTTTTTAAGGAGCAAGTTATTATTTCAAAGACCTGCCACTGCCTCTGAAGGGGGAAGGCGGCAAGGCACATCACCTTCCCACAACCAGCTCAGGAGAGCACACATCCTGACCTGCTCTGATAGAGGAGGAGGAGTGGGCTCAAGAACATCCTTAGGTTCTCATTCTCAGCTATGCTGGCCTATCTGAACCCCTGCCAAAGACTAGCACAGAGGGAAAGAAAGAAGGTGATCTTGAAACTGGAATACAGACTTTGAAACTACTGAGGCTGGATCACTTCAGATACTGACTTCCTACTAACTCATCCTACATACTAGGCAAGATTTTGAGATAATTAGACTGGCACTACATAGCAAGTTTTCAATGCTACTACCCACCAATGTCCTACAAAGGTATCTTGAAAAAAATTACTTCCTCTTTCACTTCCCTCACCCCCAATCCTCAATGTCGCACATGAAGTCTGAAGAACAGACTCTTCCGAGCTATCTGCAGTTAATTCTTAGCGGATCATGACTGCAGGAATGTGTAGATGCAGCTTATTAGACTTCTGCCTATTACTGTGGCTCAGCAGATGGCATCTTGTCACTTTTCACCCTCTGGCCATATTTTCCAAAGTCCAGTCCAGCAGCCCAAGTTCAACCAAGCTGTCAACATTAGCAATCTCCTGAATAGAAACAAGCTTTCTAAGCTCAAGAACACAGGATTTCCTGAACCACATCAGAGCAGGCACTCATCAAGACAATAACCAAAAGCAAAAGCATTTTTAAACAAACAAAAAACCCACCCCAACACAGGAATCTACTATTATTTAGGTATGTGATAGCTTTTCCAGACAGTTTCTTTCTAGCCCCAAATGTGTACATTTCCTCACAGTAGGATGATTCACAACCTCTGTACAAACCTTCTATACTAAAAGTCACTGGTGCTCCATGCAGAGAAGCAGATGCTTCAGGCCTGGTAATGGAGTTGGGAGATCTCTAAGGCATAAACATGCTTTATGCTATATGACACTCTATTCAAGTAGTAAGTCTTCAAACACTTGCCGTGCATCTACACAAAGATTAGTTAGAAATCAGCTACCAATCCTTTCAAGTGTATCTATTTTCCAGGAAAACAAGGGCATGGGGTGGGGACAACAACTGCCTTCAGTACCTGTATTACTGAGACCTTGCACCAGCCTCTCCGTACTTTCTTGCAAATAGACATCAGCACCCCTACAGAAGTTACAAACATTTGAGCAGAGATTAAAATAGACTCCTCATGACAGGCTTCCCCATTATGGGCAGAGCAAGACTTCAGCAGACAAAATGGAGAACACTGCTTTTGGGCCCTGTCAATGACATCTGAGCAATGTGAAGTTAGAGCCCATGCAGCCTGACTTTGGAAAGGAAGGACAGATAAAGTTGTTTTACTTGCCTCATATGGCTTAAGTGAACTGGGGTGCAAACAGTATGAAAAGGAGTAGGCAAAGAAAGCAAGAAAAGGAGGCAGAGAAAGTTAAAGGTAGAAAAAAACAGGAGCAGCCCAGGAAGACGAGCCAATATGGAAAGAAAGATCCTGTATGAAGCTAACGAGAAAATCTTGGGTTAGCTGAGTAAGCAAGCTAGAACTGACATCAAGCCCAGAAGGGAAGACCACACACAGCCTGAAAAGCTCAAGTATAAGACAAACTAGATCAAAAAAAAAAAAAAAAAGGATGACTAGAGAGGCACTTGAAAGGGAAAGTGCAAGCACAAAAAGACACAAGAAACTGAAGTGTATGCAAAAGCTCTGACCCCTTAGCGCACACACACACTTTCATATCTGGAAATGACACTCCAGATTTTGGCTTGCTGCCTGTTATTAGCCAGGTGGTATTCATGGAACAAAATCCACATCTGCAGGCAAAGGGAACTTTCACTGAGCCATACAGGTTGATAGCTGGCAACTACAGCTAACATCCTGCATTAGCACCAGCATCTCCCGTGCATGGCCCTGTGTATGCTAAGTATGGTTGGGACAGCCTAATGGCACTCCTTCCTTCTTTCAAGGAAACAAAGTCAAACAAAACAAAACTTTAAAAAAGAGAGAGAAAGAAGAGAGAAAAACCACAGAACTCATTTTAATCACAACAAGCAAACCACACTAAACTAGCACCACTAGCCTCTGTAATACCCTTGGCCTCACCCAATCGCTCAGAAAATAGAAAGATGGGTCCTCAGTTAAATGAATTTATACACCCCAAGACAACTTGCATAGCTGTGCAACGCTAGGGAAATCGCTTGAGCCAGAATTTCTCTAGATGCCATTGTATACTACTAGTTTTCTAGGTTCAAATTTATCAAATATTCTGTAAAGTCATAAATATATTTCAGCTGTGCTTTTAAGAACAGTATTACCAAAGAAGTAGAGTTCACTTGACAGGACCTTCCTCTTTCCTGCTTAGCTTTCCTTCTAGTTATGGAGGTATCTTACACATTTTGCCCTGAGCAGGATGGGTTTAAGTATCCTCCCTTGCCTCAGTTGTGTGGAAATTCATCAACATGTGAATGATAAACATATAATGAGGACAAAAAAAAACCTGCAGAGTGACACCTCACTGAAGAACACAAAGCATTCTCAATTGCTTAGTAAGTATCCTCAAAGAACAACAAACAAGGAATTAGCTGCTTAGATAGCACTTATTTTTCTTCAGAAACTCTGATTATGGTATATATATATTATTCAGCTGCTCAACTTACCTATTTTTAATCACACTGTGTATTTAATTATAGAATCCTGGAATGGTTTGGGCTGGAAGGGACCTTAAAAGATGATCTAGTTCCAAACCTCCTGCCATGGGCAGGGACACCTCCCACTAGATCGGGTTGCTCAAATCCCCTTCCAGCCTGGCCTATCCATATCAAGTGTGGTGAGGAGAGGTAAGTTTAACTACCCTTTCCACAGCAGCAGATTCTGTTAGAGTATTACAAGATTTAAATTACTAGTTTCAAATCTTCCTGTTATCTTTAACAGGTACAGGATGAAGCATACATTTTAATTATCAAAATAAGAAGTAATGCATTTAAAGAAACAACCTCCCTAAATAGCTAGCATTCAATTCCCAATCCTAGTTAGAGCAAGAAGGAATAAGCATTTATAGTACAAAACACAGTAGGCAGATTTGACTGGCTACAGACGCAGACAAATCAAAGTTATGCTATGACTTCTGCCCTTAGGAAATATGGATGGATTTAACTTCAAACATTCCTCAGTGGTAGGGCTTGATAATCTGAGGATGCAAATGCAAATTCACATTCTTGTGAGTAAAAGTTGGACTGTTACAACATTCAAGTTACAACTGCCAGATTTCTGGTATTTAAAACTCGTTTCATCACTTGCATCAAATACCCTTCCTACCTGTGAAGGATTAAAAAAATCAACAGGTCCTAAACTCTTCTACTGGTGCCCTATAGTCTGAGGCTTTGGAAGAATACCCTCGCCATGCCCTCCCCACAAAGAAATAAAACCAAGAAAACAAAAAAAAGAAAATTACACCTCCGAAAAACTATTGCAGACAGTTTACATGTAGAATATTGTTACCTCATGGCTAAGCCTAAAATGCTATTCTTTTTAAAATGGGCATTTAGCCAAAACAAGAGCTTGCTGAAGGCACACTACTCAAAGAAACAACCTGCTTTAGGTATGCCATTCCACAAACTAAATCCATTTCTTCCAAGCCTGCAAAAAACAGATTTTCTCGTCAAGTTACACATGAGGAATTGTCATGCCAATAGAAGTCCTACAGAACTACTACAGACTTAGACATTCAGAAGTGAAAAAAGTGGTGAGTAAGGTTACTGAAGAACCCGTATACACTACTGCCCACTACTACAGCAACAAACAAAAGGCCAAAGGCTGTGCCTCTCCTCCTACTAGAGCTAAAATACCACAAAAGAACCCCACAAAGCTCTTGCACTTCTTTAGTGACCATCATGACTGACAATAATGAATGTTTCTGCCAGTTACATTTTTCTCCTAAGATCTTGCTTAAAGTCTGCAGCTTGAAAACAATTTTCTTATCACAAAAGGAATACAACAGGTGACATCAGATCACACTTCCTTCATTCAAAGACAGTAACTTTAAACATGGTTAGTAGCCTTATAAACACATTTACTTTTGTAATATGACTTTAAACATTGGTTTAAAGCAGGCTAATTAAGCAGGTTCACACCACTAATCAGCTTTTGCATGTTCCTGGACACTTTGGAAAATAAACAGTAATTACAGCATCACAGAAAAGGTCTGAGATCAAACCTTAGATAGCTGTTCAAAAGCAGCATAGAAATACACCATCAGAATTTCATTCCAACTGGATACATTTGAACCGACTCACTTCCAGTTCAGCCATAAGCAACAACAAAAAAACAACAAAACTCAAACAAAAAACTCATCATATATGTGTGCATAAACTTGGTCTAATGCAAGTCTAATCATTAAAGGAACATGGAAACTGAAAAATACGAGCGTTAAAGTAATGCTACATTACATAAATCTAAAGAAAATAGCAATTCCTGCATTCATACAAGAAAAGGTACAAGTATAATCAAGAACTACTCCTTTTTCTATACCTTTGCTATTAGAATCCACTGCATTTTTTCATGGTTCAGTCACATCCATACATCTAAAGAGTTTTTCACATTGCTTAACAGCTAAAGATACACCAAGGTAGCTACCATGAACTATAAACAGAATGGTTTTAGTCTTAAAATCTGCAGCAATCACAATATACAAAGCACAAAGTATTAGTTCCTTCCATTCTTAAACCTACGCATTTGGAAGGCCAAGTTTACTGAAATCCTATCTTGCTTTAAAACATACAAGCATCTTCTGAAAAGTACAAGACCACAGGTATCTGAAACTACCCAAGTCATCCTAAAATATATTAAACTAGACCCTAGATTTTCATGAAATGCACAGAAAAATTACTAGGTCTGAATTACTGAAGACAAGTGCTTACCTTCAATCCTTTTTAAGGCCGACAGGCAAGTATCACGGCTTGGAAATTCAAATGGATTATTACAGGTCCGAATGGTGTCACATTCGCATTTCCCGTTGATTATGTTGCAACCTGTTATAAGGTTTTCATTGCACGGTTCAAATCCAAGAAGCTGATCATCATCCCAGTTTTCATCTAAAATAAACAAACAAACTCACTCACTATTGGATTTCAGCTGCAGTATATAAATTCAGCTGCTTTGGCGCTGGGTGCGATTTACTTCAAGTTCAACACAGCGCTAAACAGAAGATAACATTAAAAAAATAATGATTAATCTAAACTGTGGGATTTGCCAAATACCATGTTTTGCAGCTGTTCTATTGCCCATTTTGCTACAGCTACTGGCAATGTTTACTTCCATCTGCGTGAAAAACCATGATGTCTCAGGGAAATGCATAGCTGTAGCATAAATGAGTGCTATTCTAACTGAAATAACTTTTACAGATACTTGAAGTTATATTTATCATGGAATTGAGAACGTTGGACAGAACCTGCAGCTGTTATAAAAGTCAAAATTGAGTCAGAGAACATTTTTAAACCCGATTAAAAAATACATCACACAGAAATTCACTCCACAGAGATAATTTTTTATTACAAAAATACTGCAAGACGCCAAGCCTTTGATTCTGTAATAGGACAAAAAGTGAGTTTTCCAGCACTCCTAGATTACCGTCCGTACTCTAGAAGAATTGCTCAAGCACATCACGCTCCTCGCTGTCATGGGCCAGGGGGACAGTTGGGCCAGAACGAGTCTCTGCCCAAATAATTCTGCTCCTTTTGAATCAGTCCCATCAAATGCGTGTAACTCATATTTCCACTGCACAACTGCCCACCTTCCTTTTAGAAGGCAGGCAGCTACATGCAACAAGATTTTTTTTTTTTCCTCCAGGAAGTGATAAATCCAGTCGATCCAGAGTTCCACCAAGTTTACCAGTCCTACAAAATCCCAGCTTCCTTGGGTCAAGTGCACATACAGCAACACCCCACTGACTCAGAAGTCTGAGCAAGATACATGCTTTTCATGCAAGACTAAAGAAAATAAACTAGGCATTAGGTATTCTTCACTACAGAGCACCAGATCATCTTCCAACCTTGTCCATCTACCAAAGCGAGTACTACACAGCAGTCACACAGCTAGCCCACTGACTTCTAGTAAGGACAAAACAAACAAATATTATCTATTTTCAATCTTTCCATCCTTATATTTCACAGCAGTTTTCACATCGTGCCTGTCAGTACTTCAATGTTATATACTATCAACAGCAAGTTTCCAATACAGATCCTGCCAAGAAACACTTAAAAAAGGTTAAGACATCTTCCAGCTACCAAGAGTGGTTTTTTTCTGCTGCTGTTGGGGTTATCAGAAGCTGTCCTCCAGTATGGGAGGCCACAGCCAAATATGAACCATTTGTCATTCAGTAGTCTGACACTCAATAGAAGTCTAAAAATTGATAGCAAATAACAGTAAACACACACACACACACACACTGAGGTTGACATATAAGTAGTGTGCACTCACAGAAACATGAATACCTGCTAACCTGTAGCTTTTCCTGTTCTGGGGAAAAAACAAACACCTGGAAAGAGCTGTTTACCACTTAAGTACTGTACATGATCTACAGCAAATGTCACAGCATATTCTCACAGGTATGTTTCTCCCTGTACAACCAACTGCTTGCTTTCTGTTACAATGTGGCAAAGTACCCTGCTGACAAAAAGCACTTAATAAACAACTAAGTCAATTTCAGATGTGGAAAAAGGAACCTCCATGGGAACCTCATGGCTCTCCTATTCCATAAAAATAGCAAAGGAAGAGTGAGTAGTCATTAACCCCAGGAAGCAATTTGTCTTTTTTTTTTTTTTTTTCTCTAGTTAAAGTTAACCTATCATCCCATACAGCAACTGTATCAATAAAAGTCAAAGGAAGTGTAGAAGTTCCTGAAGAGAAACTAATAAAATTCTTTCAAGGGAAGATGCTGCTTCAGTAATGCTTGGGACATTTTCATCATGATGAGGCCATGCATGCAGAGAGTGGGGAAAAAAAAAAAAAAAAAATTAAAAAAAGTCATGAGAATTTGGAGAACAATAATACATCCTGTTTTTGAGAAGCCGGAACACAGCCTGGACAATTTGTATTTTACAAATCGCACCAGTAATCCACGTAATGACAAGAACAAAAGGGCTATAGCTATGCTCCAAATTCAGGGTTTCAAATTCTGTAACTGCAGGGACCATGGCTTCATCTAGATTGGTCTGTTTAACAGCCTGAAGGAAATTGTTTGAATTGCTCCCGGTTTCTGACACATAGGTTCTCCCCCCTACCACTGTGTACCAGGCAGGAGCTTTACCCATCCCGGTGGCCATAGGGCATTGACCCCTTACCACCTGCTCCCTCAATCTGCTCTGCCCACTAGCCTCCTGAGGCCAGGGCAGTGCAGACCCCTGAGGCACACAGACAGTGGTAATGGCATGCTTTTGCTTTTCCAACACACCAGATGAAGTGCTGGGGTCTGAACCCCAAGCCCTGAATTAAGGTTGACATATGGGTGGTTCCCATGGTCCTTTAAGAGGAGGGGATGAGTTTGCCTTTTGGTTTTCCTCCAAGGTGCAGCCGGCCTTGTAAGGAAAGCCCTTGGGTAAACAAGCCCCAGGTGCCCTGCAATGGGTAAATGAGTGCCAGGTGTCCTGCTTTGGGCATAAAAGCTGGGACCACTTGCAGGAAGGGTGGAGTGTCTGTCTGTGAGGTGGATGCACTTCACAGAGTTTCCCTGTTGGGGAAGGACCTCCTGACTCTCCCTGCAACTGGGCCCCAGTCAGGTTTGGCATTTGCAAACACGGGCTTCATGGGGGAACAATATGTGGCTACTTCTATCCTATATGATCAGCCTATTGACTTAGTTGTCTCCCATCTCTTCTATGGGAGACTTTGTTTCTTTGTTTATTCCACCTATTATTGGTCGTGCTGTGTCATTCCTGGGATCACTGGGGTTGATGTCTATTATGTGTAACCTGACTGACTTGTTTGTACCCCCAGCGATCACCCATATACTGACTTTTTTATGTGCAACAGAATCTGGTTACTGGCTTATTCTACTGCTGGCTGCGTCCTTTGTGCTAGGCCTAGTGACTGGCAAAACACCAGAGCAATTGTGAGCTTTTACCCTATGATGTTTCAGCAGAGTCCCCACTACACAAGAGCTGCTCATCCCATACAAGGAGAGACCAACTTGGCACGGAAAGCAGGACCATCCCTTACTCATAGCAGAATGCTTTGATGCAGATGCACCACACACTGGCACTATGCACAGTATTATCTGACTTCCAAAACAGATTAGTGTTTGATATCTCACCTGCCACCTCTCACAGCATTTCAGATGGGAGCAGAAAAGGAGGTACATAGCACATGCATGGCCCAACACTAGGTGCACCTAAAGTCTGCAGTGTTGCACTCCTCAAAAATCAGTTCAGTAGCCATTAAGAGGATGGAAGAGAAGAGAAATCCCTCAGGAATACCTGCGGACTGTACATCCAGTATGTTGAATCTTGAAACAAGTTATTTTTCATTACTGTGAGCAAATACGAAAAAGTCACATTCGGACAGGAAGAATGCAAAGCCAGTTCTAACCTGGAGATCTTTTACCAGACTGCTTTTCACACAATTTAATTTAGAAAGAAGATTTCCATCAATGAAGAGCAAATGTGTAACAAGAAAAGAGCTTATTTTAGTTCAGTAAATCAATGCAAAGACTAGCACAATCTTTTATGCAGACTTAAGACTCATTTTCCTAGTTGATTTTGTCCTCTTATGAACAGAAGTTAAAGGCCCTGTTAAACAAATACTTGTTTACCACTTAAGGTAAACCCTCAGAAGTCACATCAATATAAGCAGAACAAAATAACTCAGAATGAAAGGTACAGCCACATGAAAGCACTTACACAAGCTAGAGGGATGAATCCAGTGTCTCACTTCAATTCAAAGCTTTAGTTACTTGATGCAAAGGCATCGAATGCTCTGCTTGATGCAGATAAATGGTGCTCCAGCACAGCATGCTTGTTCCTTTAGAGGCTAGCAATATTTCAACTGATAATGGAAACATGTCTTGAACAAAGTCTAGGCTCTGTGAAGCATATAAACCTAGCCTCTATTACTCCCAAAATCATCCATGTCCTGCAGACTAGTCCAAAAACCAAACTTTTACACACCAATGATTTGGAGACCTGGGACATTTCACGAACAATTCCAGACTGCAGCGCAAACATTTTCCTGCATGCTGTTTGACCTGTTCTATGGCTTCCTTTTCAGAGAGTACTCTTTCAAGTATACCTGTCAGTAACCTGGATGATATGACAGAAATATAACCATTTGTGAATGCTTTACTTCTCTGCAAGCAGAGTAGACAAAACTGAAATGTAAGAATTTAAGAGTCTCTCAAGCCTCAGTATGCGCATCCTGCTCATTAGCTGACTTCTAGGACACTTAAAAATACAAAAATCCAGTAGGTGTTTAACATGAAGTTTTTAAAAACAATCCAGCTGAAGAGCAGTCCAAGCAAACTGTTAGTTTTCATGCAAATGGATCTCAGTGATTAGGTAGGGGCAAAAAAAGGAAGGGTTGCTCTTTTTAGCAATCCTGAGTTGACACTGAACTGTTGTTACATAGCTACTCAACTACCTTTTGCACACACACCTAGAAGCAGTTCAAATGCTCCCAGCAGGCCAACAACTATAGCTTGAAAGCCATTCTATCAAGTCATTTCTATCTAGATGCAGTTCCCCGCCCTGTCCAACTCATTCAGGCAAGTTCCTTTTTCAGACAATAATAGTAGTTCTACATTTACTTAGATGAAAGTTAAGTTTTGGACATAATCCTATTTTAATTCTTCTAAGTGTGCTTTCATACCATAAGGAAGCTGTGGGAGGGGAGACATCGTGTTAATTCCAAACCTTTTTCATTTTCTTACACAATTCATATAATCACTTGCTTTCTGCAAAGCAAATATTTCAGCTTGCTAACAATTCAAGTGCTGCTCTGGGCTGCTGAACATCCAAGTCCTGTCATACCATGCACCTAAAGTAGGGAAGAGGATTAAGGCTAATTAACAAGTTGAACAAGAGGTCTTTAGACAACAGGTCCAGTCTGGGAAACGATCTGAGAAATATGTCTTTCGTAAGTAGCATTCCATCACTACTTCCGTGCCAAATCCTGCATACCAGCACTCACAACACAGCATCACAGCAGCATGCAAGGCATGATACTCACAATTGAAGCAGGTATGTCTTCTTCACCTGAAGAGCTGCTTGTGTTTCCAGAAAAGCACACAACTATGAGAAACTAACCTGAAGCCTTATTTTAAAGTATACAGTAGCTCACAGAATCACAGAACCACAGAACCGCCTAGGTTGGAAAAGACCTTGAAGATCATTGAGTCCAACCATCAACCTAACACTGACAGTCCTCAATGACACCATATCCCTGAGCGCTATGTCAACCTGACTCTTAAATACCTCCAGGGATGGGTACTCCATCACTGCCCTGGCCAGCCCAATCCAATGTCTAACAACCTGTTCTGTGAAGACATACTTCCTAACATCCAGTCTGAACCTCCCCTGATGCAACTAGCTCACTGTAGTTGCATTTTTTGTCCCCATATGCAAAGGATCCTTTCAAAACAGGTGCAAGTTAAAAGGAAAGACCATTACAGAGACACCTCCATTGCTTAAATTTTTGCTTTCCCTTCCTTCAAGCTCTCAATTCCTTCTGCCCACAAAAGACTCATCTCTTTTGTGCCCCAACCCACCTCTTCCTTTCTGGACATTTAACAAATATCAGCTTTTGTTTGGAAAACCACATACTATTCTATTTCACTGTTTGTAAAGCTAATGCATCCCCCAAACCAGCAAGCAACACACTGGAACTGTCACTAAAGCTTCACTGTTGAAAACTAATATCAAGCATTGCACCCACAATCTTAAATCACAGTTCAGGGGTGAGGTGGTAAACATAACTGGAGTGAATTGAGGGAACTCCCATCATTTATATTTAACTGCAGCACATTATTCAGCGATTCCTGCCTCTTTAAAGTGTGACAGACAGGTTCTCAGGATGCCGAAAGAGCAAAGAGACCATCAAGCACATTGCTGATCTGAAGGTGAAACAGTCAAAGTCACATCTTATAGACTCCTGCATCCTTTTAAATCCTGCGTTTGAAAGAGAAGAGAGAATGGGTTTCACAGTGACAAAGACGTGATCCTTACTGAAACTGATACTGCTGTCTGGGTAGCGGTGCAGGGGAACCTTTCAGCAGACTGAACATGAGCCAGCAGTGTGCCCAGGCGGCCAAGAAGGCCAACAGCATCCTGGCCTATATCAGAAAGGGTGTGACCAGCAGGAGTAGGGAGGTGATCGTGCCCCTGTACTCCGCACTCGTGAGACCACACCTTGAGTACTGTGTCCAGTTCTGGGCACCACAGTATAAGAAGGACATTGAGGTGCTGGAGCGAGTCCAGAGAAGGCCAACGAGGCTGTGAGAGGTCTGAAAAACAGGCCTTATGGAGACCAGCTGAAGGAACTGGGGTTGTTTAGTCTGGAGAAGAGAAGACTGAGAGGAAACCTCATTGCTCTCTACAACTACCTAAAAGGAGGTTGTAGTGAGGCTGGTGTTGGTCTCTTCTCCCAAATTACTAATGATAAGACGAGAGGAAATGGCCTCAAGTTGCATCAGGGGAAGTTTAGGTTGGATATTAGGAAGAAGTTCTTTACTGAGCGGGTGGTTAGACATTGGAACAGGCTGTCCAGGGAGGTGGTAGAGTCGCCATCCCTGGAGGTATTTAAAAAACGAGCGGATGAAGCAGTTGAGGCCACTGTCTAGTGATTAGGGAGATGATGGGATAAAGGTTGGACCTGATGATCCTGGAGGTCCTTTCCAACCACAGTGATTCTATGATTCTCTATCAAACCAGACATAGGTCTGAGCCCAGTCACTCCAGCACACTGCTATACACAACAGCATTTTCAAATCAGTGGTATTCATTAAGACGGTATGAGACTCTGAAAGGATTCTACAGACTTTCTAAAATAAAAAAGGAAATACTTCTTGCCAGCAGGCTTTGGCTTCTCTTTGAACAGGAAAAAAGAACGATGGAAAGGAAATTCATGTTTTGGAGGAGCTGAACAATAGAAATGACTAATCACCACTAAAGAATGCTTGAAACCCAGCCCCAGACCTTGAAAAGCAGCAGAAGGGACAGCTAGCCTTGAAGTGAATTTGAGCTCATGTACTGGCTGCAATCCTCTCCCCTCTTGCAACTTATTCCTTCAGTGAAGTCAGGAATGGGGACCAGAGCCGGTAAAAACTTTTATGGCAAGACACACAGCAGAGACTTTTATGATAAAGCAGCTTTTCCACCTTCTGGAAGGGTCTACTTTACAAGATCAAATCTTCATGTGGAATGCACGTCAGTACAAAAGGGCTTTGCAGACTCCTGATAAAGCTTCTAGCCAAAGCTAGAAAGCAAAACAGTACCATAACATTTACATACCTAAGGACCACCATACATGTACGGCTTGTCTCAAATCTAACTGCCTGCTTTATCTCGTTCAAACTGGAGTGTGTATCACAGGTGATCAAATCTCCAATACGGCAAGAAAGATTCTCACTGCAGCAGCTCTGCTTGTGTCTCAAGGCAGTTATTTCATACTAAGGAATGCAGAAAGTATTTAAACAAACCAGCTTTGCACTCAATTATCAGAAACTCCACAGAAGCCATAAGGAAAGCAAGGAGATAAATGGAAGCATTAAGTGAAGCATGTGATGTGGACAACTATTTCAAGTTTTAAAGTTTTCCCTTGCCCACACTGTCTGCAATATTTCAGTTCTCCAGGTACCCTCCCCGCCCCCCATTCGTTTTTTTTGAGTAGGTTTTCTTCTGGATTTGTTTTGGTTTGCTTTTTTTGTTAGGTTTTTTTTTAAAGACTTTCACTACCAGGATTCCCCCCAACAAGACTGAATGATATTTCCAATAGCCTTCTGCCCCAAAGATGGTTTGAAATGCTAAATAATTAGCTTTGAAGTCTGATCCCTAGACACCTAAGAACCTGAAAAAAGACTTGCAAATAAGTTATTTTAATATTATGACCAGAACCATGTCTTGTTTGTAAATAGTTGACTGAAAATATTACACAGCATCCCAGGGTTTAATTGCTCACACACAGCCTCTGCCAGTACTCCCCAGATTAGAACAAGCATGGACAGCAATGTTTCAGCTGTCCTAGCAGATTTTTCCTCCAGCTCTAGAACACTCTTTAAAAAAGCAATTGCTAAAGCCTCAGAAAAGGGTCAAACCTTCATATCTATTTTTCAAAGGAGGCTAAAATTCCTTTTTTTTTTTTTTTCTCTCTTGGAGCTGCACATTGCACCCATGCACATCAGAAGCCTGCACTTAAAGCAGCACGCATCAGCTTCACTGCAAACAAGTAGCTGTCTGGTAGCTTGCTGAAGCTGCTCAGCAGAAGCAAAGCTGACAGGAGTAGGAAAAGTTTTGCCTAAGACAAATTCTGGAACAGGGCTATGAATAAAGCAACCTACACCAAGAATAGTCCACACAATTAAAGAAACCTGATATCCTAAACTTTTTGCCACTTTCCCCCCCGCCCCCGAGTCACTAATGCACCATCTCTGAACACCAGAATTACAGGATGTTTCAGAGGAATTACATCCTTTTTTAGTCACAGAAGGCTACTGGAAAAACTCCACATACCCTGGATTTTTTTTCTTTTTTCTAAAACCTAAGTTAGACAGAGATATCAACTTGAGTCTTTATATTATCAAAGCAGCATGTTACGTTAGCACACGTCATATCATAATCAGTATGACCCCAGCTTTTTTTCAACAGCCCATCACTGAAGGGAAGAAACACTTCCACATGCATACATCCAGCCCTGCTGAAGAAAGTCCTAAACAGAGCACAACAGAGGCTGTGGCAAAACCCTAAAGTTTCATTTGTTTCAAGGATAAGTGACCCAACAGAATTGGCTATCTCAGACTCAAAAAGATTTTTCACTAATTAAAAATTAAAATCACTAATTAAATTCTACATCACTGATTTAACTAATTAAAAATATTTTTTTCACTAATTAAAAAAAACCCACCTGAAGTATCAAGGTAGCTGGCTTTGGGAATGAGTAAGAACAGGGGAAGGGGTGCAGGCTTGTGAACCAGTGCTTTTCCTCCTGTCCACAACCCTGCAGTCTCCTGTTTGTTTTCTTATTGAAAGACTTGCACATTCATGACCCACAAGGTGTTAACACGATTTTCAGTTTCTGAAGTTAAGTACCCAGTATACCCAGTGAAAGCTACTGGGGACTGGATATTGCCTCTGGTAAAGGTGTGAACTGCTTCTATTCATCTCAATACATTAGCAAGGGCTTACTTCCTCCAAACATGGCCAAACTAGTCTGTTTAGACTAGAGATCCCTCAGGGACCATCTTTTAATCCCTATGCTTATGTGGAATTTAATCTAGATAGCCTTCATACAAAGTTATCTTCCCATCTTAGTTTATATAAATTTCTCCATATACATAAGCTTTCTACGTCAGTATCAGTCATTTTCCAAATTACACGCATACATACAAAAAGGCAGAGTTAAAACATAATATTCTCAGTCTACATAACTAGTGTCACGTGAAGTCTTAGGCAAAACCCCGAATTCACCACTTCCAAGCTTACGTTCCCTGTGGATTAAATGCATTCTCAAATGAAAGCGGTTTACAAGTCACAAAAGACATTTAATAGGTCACTTCTACAAAGTATTTAATCCACTAAAATAGAGAAACATTTGGTCCTGCCTGCAAGACACTATAAACTTTACTCATTGAGATGAAGAATCTTTGAGAGGGTGCAAAGGAAGGAGAGGAAGAGGAACTCATTTTTGTACCATATTAATGAATTATTGCATAATACGCCTGTCAGTCAAATGACATTTTGGTTGACTAAGTACTATGCAAAAAGTTAAATTATACAAGTATTCTTGAATCAGCTAAAGGGTACTTAAAACGACAAACATGCCTAGGGGTTCAGAAGTGACTGACAAGTTTGAAGGGAGTTTAAAAAAAAAAACCCAAAAAACCCAAAAAAAACCCCCCAAAAAACCCACCTTTATAAATGTCATGACCTTGGGGAACCTGATGAAATAACCATTTTCTACAGGGAAAAAAATCACATCAGCAGAGCATGCTTGAAGCACAGTCATGCAAGATCAAATGGTTTTAAAAAAATAAAAATAAATAAGGGCATTCCTCTTAAAAGATTTAGTCATTCATCCTATCCATGGTGAGACTGCTAGCTTTAAACTAACTGTGCTGATCACAACAGAAAAAAAACCCTATAAATTCCTGCATCAATACCCCTTCTCATATTTGTCAGACTTCTCAATTTTATTTTTGTTGAAACACTGGAACCAAGTGATTTCTAAAATCGAAACATGATGCCCAGAAAATGTGCAGAAACCAGTTCCAAGTCAAATAAGCACTTGATCTAATTCAAATTCCATGCCACACTCAAAGTTACACGTTCTGACTGATGCTGAGATTTTGGCATTGACACAAGCCAGAGTAGAAATAGCTTACAAATTATCTACCCTGTGCCTAAGAAGTCAGTGTGTGCCTAGTAAGTGTTTTCTGGGGGTGGGGGAAGATGACTGTTAAATATGGTCAATACTAGCATATCAGAAGCTGAGTATTTGCCAAAGAATTACTTCTCATTCCAGTTTCACAAGTTCAGTAATTATCTTTGACACCGTGAATAATTTTTCCATTTTTTTCCCCTATAATCTGAATTTCTAACAGTCTTTGAACCAAGTATTTTGACCATCATCATGCCAACAATCAATCAGTATTAAGTGGTACACCAAGAAAGTCCCCAACTAGATCATCAGATCTAACATTTGATGCTAGTGGAGGAAGTTCTCTGTACACACGTGAACACATTGGAACTATTTGGACATTTCCCTAGCCACTTACTACAACAGAGTAAGAAAAAAAATAACCAAAAAGTTCAAAAATCTGGACAACGCTCTTCCAGTCAAACAGATAAAACCAACCCGGTTACCCACACGCAACTCCTAAATCACTTGAACTTCCGTAACTCATGCTACCTGATCTTTAGGGGTCTGGACTGCATCACAGGCAAGAAGCCAATCACATTGTATAGAAGTCAGTTTGGAACAAAACATCGTATTTTAGTCTTTGGGTCCATTGACCCATTAGATGCAGAGCACAGGAACAAAACCAACTGAAAACAAGGTTCTCCCAAGTGTACTAGCTACAGGAGTTAGAAGCAGTAGCACTACTTGTGGTAAAAATACTAGCAAGTCTGTAAGCAAGTTGTTCTTACTTCGGAAAAGCAGAAGAGAATTCCATGAGCGTATGTCTGAACCAATGCTCGAACCAAAAAAAAAAAAAAGCTAAGTTTTCAAAATTTCATTTCTTTCTTCTCATCACCTCCAGTTTTGCTGAGTTTTGGTTACATAGAATATACTGTGCCCTTACATATCATACTCTATTACGTGTTTCTAGGAGAGGACAGTTAGTTCACAGAAGGCTTAAAGATGGGGGACGGGGTGTGAACACCCAAGCTCTCCGCTTGTCCCAACAAGGAGTCAGACAGACAGTAATGCTCCAAGGTCCCACAAAGCTGCAGTAGCCACAGAAGAGCAAGCTCCTACCATCGTCCTAGAGGACTAACCCACATACTTCCTGATACTTGCCTAAAATCTCCTACAGCAGCTTTCTCCTGCTCCTAGGGAAACCCCTCTTCACAATCTACACGCTAGACAAACAAGCCCCAAACATTCAAGGCAAGCCTTAAATTAGCTACAGTAGGCAAAATATAGTAATAACTGTATCCAACCCCCCAAAAACCCAAACAAACCCCACCAAAACAAAAATCCAAAAGAAACAAAGTACAACCTATTATTGGTAAGCTACTGGAGCAGAAACACATTACTTCAATGGCTACCAGAGGCTAGCTCCTATGGAAGTCTATTCTTAAAGAAATCTAAGGACACAGTACAACTAGCAGTTTCATTAACTTTGCATTTCAAGCATATACCACAAAAACTTAAGTAGTTTCTCTTACACAAAAATAATCTCAGCTCATTTCCAGCACTATTTCACATGCTACTGTCATGCCTTAGAATTTAGCAAAGCAATCAAGGCCTCTTCATCTAAGAGCACCAGAAACTGTGGAAGTGTTGAAACAGAGGTGAGAAAAGAGTCATTACAAGAAATGCCTTCACAGAGTAACAGAACTTCTTTGGCAGAGTTTTTCCAAGGCTTTACGATTCCCCAGAAGGCAGGAGCCCTGCTCAGCTGGACTGCTGTAGAAGCCAAGGCTAACTGCTTCTGAAGAACAGAAATTAGCAGGTGGCTCTAGGTCTACCTTAAAAGGCAGAGAACAAGTGCAGTCCCTGCTTTGGGCTCACAGTTTCTGCATGCTAAAAGTGCCTGGAAGGGGCTCTAGGCTCTCGACACCTCACTGAACCAATCCAGCAGCATCCCTGTAAAGCTAACAGAGAGGCTGGAGGTGTTTAAAGTCTCTCAAGATTGCCTTCAGGAAAAGCACCCACCCGTGCCGGGAGAAGCTGACCTCAGAATTATTCTTTACCAAGAATACAACTGCATTCAGGAAGGGCATTTACATACTTCAGGATAATGCCACAAACTGAGCTTCAGAACTGCATAAAGATGTGAATAGTTAAGGTGGTGAGATGAACAAGGACTTCCTTCAGGTTTCAGAACGATGAAGAACCTAGAATCAGCAACAGATTTCATTAATAAACGCCAGTTTAACACAGACTACTCCACTTCTGTCTTCAAAAAGAGAGGCTGCCAGCAACAGATGCCACAAAGACTTCTCCATCAGGTGTTACAGAGCTCACTTACGCCGAGTGCGTTAAATATGAGAACTAAGTTAACAGACAACTATTTTTACCTGCTGCAATTCCATCTCAAAGTTTTCTGTAGCCTAGTATGTGTTGGTACTCTGAAATAAGACACTGCTGAAGCTTCAAAAATGATAAAAAAAAAATAAAAATGCTTATAATTGTAGCCAGTAGGGGTCATTTCAGAGTAAAAAATTGCAGTGAAAGAGAAGGCTAGAGACAGGAAGGAGACTAAAACGATAAATTTCTATTCACACAGTTCTATAAGTCACTTCCATTTCCTCCACCCCAAACTGGGTTAGGAAAGGTTTTGCAGCAGACATGATTTAAAAAAAAGCAGCCTTTATTCCATCAATGGATAAAGGTATGGCTTAGTACTACTCACACATCAGGCAGCACCAGCCCAGTCTGTTGCACACGTGCCTGGAAACTGCACAACTGTTTAGGTCACAACAACCAAAAACCCAGAGCAAATCAACCTCATTTTAGTGACTGGAGGTAGTACATTAAGTCCCCTTTCTTCCTTGCTGCCACCCTTCATGCACAACACACACCATGAAGAACAAACAGTATGTTACTTCTGTTGCTTAGAATGAGGCTGTTGCCTGACAATTCGGTAATAGGCATTTCAGGACTATTTATTAGGCTGACAGTTCAGCTCAGTTGCTTTTCATTTACGAGAATGAGAATTAAATAGATAACTTATCTCCCTGACTATTCCTATAGGGACAGCTGGAACTAGTTCCTAACCACAACACTAATTGAAACGCAATCTTGCCAACAAATGCTTCATACTATTTTCAACAGTAGATAGGACGTGTTATGAGTTGAACTACAGCAACGTACAGATTGCATCACTTCAAAGGAATGAAATACTCCTAAACTGCCAGAGACGTCCGTACTGTGATACAGTAAGGGAGTGGGAACATTAAGGCATTTAATGACTGCAGGCTTTATTTCCTTTAACCAAGGGGGGAGGAAAGCTGTTTAAGCCAAGCTTTTACTTGAAAACATGTAAAAAGAAAAACTCATCCAAAACCAGGTAGGTTTTTGAAGTATCTTTGCTTGTACTTTTCTATTTAAGAAAACTTTTCCAATACGTATTAAAAATAATAAGAGACTACAGCAATGTACGTACTCAGCAACACAGTATCAACTGAAGTCTTTGAAGTAGTTTAGGGCTATTTTTAATTGTTTAGCAACACAGCTTTTAGCCCTGGAGCTGGTCCTACCCAAGCCACAACTGCAGAGGCTGATGGCACTGGTCATCCGACAGGCGGGACACACTGCCCTGCTCTGCTGTGGTTCACAATTTATTCGTGAGGGGGGCAAATAGAGTAAAAATGAAAATGAGCACCGGGAGAAAGGTGAGCTGCCCACTAAAAATGACCGGGTCTAGCTTTCTCAAAAACAGTACATCATTTAAAATGCAAGTTTTTTGGACAGATGGTGCCTCACCAGCTCTCTGGACTTTCTACTGCCCTCTACCCGCCGAGGGGAGACCACCTCCCTCTCCTTTTCCAGAATTGTCGAAGCTCCCGCTCCCACTCTCACATACATTTATACATATTCCCAAACTACTGGTTATTTGTAATCTCTTTACAGCGCCATGTTTTCCCTCCACTTGGGGAGGAAACGGGAGCTGGATGGACAAGACAAAAAGAAGCTAAAAAATGGTCTTTGGCCTTTTGTTAAATTATATATGTAAAAAAATAAATCGGAGGGACTCCTATAGATACAAAATTTGAAGGGGGGGTGGACTCATCTTGCATTGCATAGCGATCCATCACCTCGCTAGCAGGAAGCAGAAGTGACTCGGAGAGGAGTTCTGCCGTGGGGATTTCTCCCTCCCCCGTGATGCTCCAGCAAGGAAAGAGACATCCCTTATCATACACCGAGTAGGACAGGCGGGGAGATACTATGTGACAGGAACAGGAAGGAAAAACTTTACAGGTGAAGAGCCTTTATATTTTCTTACATAGAGGAGAATCCGGAGCATATGCATCGTGTGTGTACGACTGACCTCCGCCGATTTCTATCTGCCAAGCCCTCTTACCAAGGGATTTTAGATGGGCATCAGTAGTTTGGCATAAGCTATTGGGAAAGCAGTGAAGAGCTATAGAAAGAGAGAAGGGGAGCAGTCTGGAAGTTTAGGCTATGGAAATTAAGGGTAAAACTTTAAAATACGAGACGTGTAGGGAGGAAAGCTTAAAAGACAAGCTCGCTGCTGGGACAGGCGGGTGGCGGGGAGGGAAGGGGGGTGCGCCGGTGTGCCCTGCTTCCCTCCCCGCCACACATCGGGTACCCCCACCCCGGGGGGACGGAAGGACGGATGATGTCCTGCCACCTCTTACCTTCACAAACACCCACTTCGTACTCGGTGATGGAGTCTCCGTTGAGCGGTGGCCGGATGACACAGCGTAAGCCCCGGTCGCAAGCCCCGTGCAGTCCGTAGACACCCCCGCAGCTCTCGTTACGTTGCCGAGCGCACATGAAACAGCAACCGCAGATCCCCAGCACGATGCTGCCGGGGCAATTCTTAGGTTCTTCGCATTTGGATTCGTCGCAGGGTAAGCAGACCAGAGCCCGCGTCCCCGACTCGCCCAGCAGCAGGGACAGCAGGAACAGCCACCCCGTCGCCGCCAGGTGCCAGCCGCCGTCTCCGCCCGGGCGTCTCCTCCCCGCCGAGACCGCTGCCAGGTACATCCCGGCCGCCGCAGCCCGGCCTGGGCCGGGGGAGGGAGCCTCTCGGAAGCCCCCTCGCCGGGCGGCGGACCCGAGCGTGCCGCGGCTCCTTCCCGCCGCCCCCGCCTCCGGCCCCCCGAGGAAAGTTTCCTCTCGCGGCGGCGGACGCTTCAGCCAAACTTCTCCTCCGGGCGGCGGTGGTGGCGGCTCCACCCGCTGCCCCCTCCGGGAAGCGGCGTCCGTCAGTCCTTTCGTCCTTCAGCCCGGTGAGGCTCCCCGTCCCGCGGCGCCCTTCACGGCAGCAGCGCCCCGCGCGCGAGCAGCTGCGAGCGAACCCCGGGGCGCGGCGGCGGCTGCCTCTGCCCCGCGCGCTGCCCGAGTCCCGACTCGCCTCCTGCCCGCGACTCACCCCGCTCCGAGTGCGCCCTCTGCCCTTCCCCCATTGGGCGGTGATCGCCTTCTCCCCGCCCCGCCTGCCTGCTTGCGCCTCCTCATTGGATGTCGCCCAGGTTGGCCCCGCCCGCTCCTCCTCCCGCCCTCCTCCCCCCCCACCCGCAGCCCCAGCTCCTGGGGCTGGGGAGAGACGCAGCGGAGGCGAGCAGCAGCTTGGGCCCCACGGCGGCGGCTGCCGCCTCCCCCCGCCCCTCCCCTCCCCCGCCCGGGGCTCCGAGCGGAGCGAGGCGGCGGCGCCAGACCCCGGGGATGGGCCGGCGCTGGGGGTCCGGGGGACACCTCTGCCTCCGGGGAACACCGGGAGTGAGGAGGGAGAGGGCCCCGGGAAGGGTGCAGCCACAGCCGGGCAACGACGGGGGGGAGTCGCGAAAGGGGCCTCGCGTCCCCGACGGCGGCGAGAGCCTCCTCCTCTTCCTCCGCCTGCCCCCACGAGGGGCGCGGGGATCCGGAACGGGGAGCGCCTCAGCGCCCCCTCAGCCCTGCGCCACGGCGGGGAGAGCCGCCCGCTCCCCGCCCCGTCCCGTTCCCGCAGCCAGGCCCCATCCCCACCGGTGCCCCGTGGGTGCGGCGCCGTGCCCGGCCCACTCCGCGGGGCAGGAGCAGGGCTGCGCTGCCGCCTCTAACGGCAGCGGCGGCGGAACGCTGTCCCAGGCCGCCCCTTCACCCGCTCGTAAACAACCTGAGGCGCCGCGGTTCGCCTGGGGACCTCAGCACCCAGAACCGCCCCCGGGCCGGCGGGTGCTCCTGGCTGGCGCACGGGCAAGAGGCGCCCGCGGGTACCGGCCGGCGTCCCCGCCGAGCGGCTGCCCTCGCCGCCCAGAGCCGGCCGGCGTGCCTCGGGAGCTCGTCCCGGCCGGCATTCGCGGCCCTGCCGGCGCTGGGCAGCGCGGCCCGGGGAAGGCGGCCGCAGCGGGAGGTGCGGTTGCGGCGGTGCTGCCGCGCTGGGCCCATCGGTGGCGGCCGGAGCCAGGCGCTGCCCGGCCCGCGGGAGGCCCGGTCGGCGGCAGCGCTCGGCACCCCGCTCCAGCTGCGGGAGCTGCCTGCCTCGGGCCAGGGCGGAGGAGCGACCGGAGGGAAAACAAACTGAACGGTGTTGCCGAAAGGCAAACCGCTGAGCCGTCCCCGCTCGGTAACCGCAGGCGGCGGCGAGCGGGCGGGAAGGGCCGCAGGGAACCGGGAGGTCGTGGCCCTCAGAAGGGCAGTTCCTCGGTATCACCGCGGAGCTGGGCACGGTGCTGCCCGGTCGCGCCCTGCCCAGGGTGCGAAGGCGGCTGTGGGAGCGGCGTGTGCCGCCGTCGGGAACGCCCGGAGCGGTGCGGCTGTGTCAGCTGCACCCCGCGACCCCTGGGCGCGCCGGGGCTGCGCGGAGTGGGGCCAGCGATGTGCGTTTAGGAGAGAGGTTCTGGAAACTTAATACGGGTTATTACGGAGAGTGCCAAGGTATGGCTTCTACAGTTCCTCCCGTCCCATGCGCTCATCCATTTACCAGAAAGAACCAGTTCTTGTGTCCGCGGAGGAGCTGCTGTGTAAGGGCGAAACTCCCCACTGGCAAGGCAACGAACAAGTCGCTACCAGTAACAGAAGAAACTATCGTGTAAAGCTTTGTCAGCAATAGTGTACCTTTTTGGTGTGTTTTAAAAGGCACTTTAATCCGCTGTGGTTCATTCCAGCCTAAATGCCTCCCAGTAGCAAAGGTTCATAATTACCAGCACAGGCCCATTACTGATGGAAACGGTACACTCGTGTAACATGATGCTGAAAAATGAAGCATTTCCATATTTGTCCAAAGGAAAGCATTTCCCCTATTTGTCTATTATTAAAAATAATGATGTTTTAATCATGTTGGAAGAGCTGACTATATTCTGATCCGTTCAGAGCTTAAACTAAATTGTAGAACGTTATTTTTCAAGAGGGACGAATGTTTTAATTAGCCTCAATAGTTTGCAGGGCATTGGTCTGTTTTTCAGTGAAATACCATTATTGTTATAAAACGCCATCAATACAGCATACACTACATGGATTAGGGCCGTTCAGCTGACATATCTCCACGAACAGACAATAAGGAGCAGCCATCTACTGGGCATCAGTATTTGAACTGATACTGTGCTACATTTTTTAATAGATTTGGAAAGTAAATCACAAGCTGATCTCATTACAGGGAAAGTGTTTTGGTATAAACAAAGCCAATGCATACATTTGAGAACAACCAAAACCGCTGTGTTTTCCTGTACTCTGGAAAGCAGTAAGCCAGGAAGGTCATGTTAGACAAGCACTCTGAACGTTACGGCACATGGACAATACTCCCCGGTGTAGCAGCACACTGAGCAAGAAGTTTTGTAGTATTGCCTCAAAAATGCAGGTTCTTCCCTCAGCCCTTTCGTGTCAGTTTGCCGAAGCACCTGCAGGGGTCAGAGTATTTTTGATTCACCAGAAGTTTCCACCAAAAAACCCACTGTGATTTGGATAACAGCAGTTTGTAAAAACATACCATTTCCCACGAACTGGAAACGCTGCCTTTTGGCCATGTCTTTCACCGACGAGGCACATGAAGGGGTTTTACCTTCTATGTATAGCATCGCTGAGATTGCTTTTTGAATGAGGCGTACAGTTCCTGCGGCTGTATTTTTAAAACACTGTTCACAAACCCGAGATTGTGCAGAGAGGAATCACAAAAGTGATTTCAGTGCTAGCGAGGATGCGACACAATACAATCAGAGACTCAAATTCAATAAGCTTAGTTTATCAAAAGATGAAAAGTGAACTGATTACAGTGTATTAGTCCCTTCATGTGGAAAAATTAACTGGTCTATGAAAAATATGTAGGTATTTTTCCAGGACTTGTGAACATAGCCAGCATGGAAATCCCAGACATGTTGGATTGCATGCACAGGCGGTTCAATATTTCCCAGACATGCCAGACCTACCAGTCATGTACTGTACTGATGTGCAGTATACTCAATGCACAAAGAATTCATTGGACCTACTGTGCCTGTGTGCGTGTGTGGGAACGAACAAAGAAGCACTAGAAGCAGTACAAAAACAGATGAAGAGGACAGCTACGGACAGCTTAGATAAGAATGTTGTAAGGCCCTGAGAAAAAAGAGAGCAAACTTTTGAGCTGACTGCCAAATGAAAGAGGCTTCAGCTGTGAACAGGATTAGTACTGTGCTTCATAGACTGTTTACCCAGTGATAGCTGCGTGTAAGGGAGCAAAATATGGAAACATTTATGGAACAAGGACCAAAATTCTGGGTTCTTGTCTCCTTATGCCTTGCCCTTTAGGTACAAGTCACAAACTGCTCGTGCACATGCTTGTGTTTCCCTTCTCTGGCCCCAGAAGTATAAATACTTCGTTCCACAGTGGCACAGATTCAACAGGAAAGGTACAGAATGCTCCTTCCCCAAACCTGAGAAGAGTCCATAGGGACAATGAGGTACTCCTTGGAAATCAGCAAATCTGATCTCTGACGACTTTACAGGGAAAGGGAATATCCCTGCTTTCCCCAGAAAGAAGCACTGAAGGATCCTTACGGGGGAATTTGCTTACCCCTGCTTCTAGCTGCCTCTTGATTTATTAAGGGGTCTACTGATCCAAATAGCTTAGGAGTAAGTAGATTCAGCTACTGAAGAGAAATCTAGTTCTTAATTTCCCCTAGAAACAGGTTAGTAAATACTGCTGAATACAACTGTGGGAGGAAGAAAAGCATTCTGATAAACAGGCTGTAGCAGCTGAAATTTCCTGGGCTTGTTTTCCTTGTAATGTTAGTATTGTATCGGAGCCATATCTAGGCTGGATGAAGTTGCAGCAGTAATCGAGTGGAGCTGTATAGCTTTCTTGGTCATCATTATGATGTGGAGCTTTTGGAAAACCACACAGTGCTGTAAGAAAACTACTACCCCCTTCACTAATTCCTCAGTCCTGTACTCACTGCCCTTGCTACTGGTAAATCTCCCCGTGTGAAAAATAGGTGTTCAGCATAAATCTCCTGATAAGTCTGATATTCACAATAATGACAACTGAAATACATATTTCATTTTATGACATAGGTGAAGATAATGTTTATACTGCCAAAAATAAAATCATCTCCCCCCTCCAAGTAAAATATCAAAATGTCTTCATTTCAATTCAAAAGTTTGTTTCTACTGTGCTGATATACACTGGTAACTTCTTATGTATCTGTGGATTTTGGGAACATTGGTGATTTTTATATCAAAGTTGTACTTTTTTATATGCTTTTTTTGTTTCTTTTCTGTGCCTCATTGTGTCTTTGTTGCACATTAAATTCCTTTTTCATTCTTTAGTCTACTAAGATCATTTGTGTTGCCTTTGTAGCAGTCTCTTGACATAAACTTTCGTAAACAGGTTATACACATGAGCAATCTCTACTCCCAGAAAAAAAGTATCAAGATGAAACCTGCCACTAATACAAGCAGTGCTGAATGAGTCTAAAACACATGAGAATAATTTCTTCACAGAGAAATCATGGATTTATTACATTAGTAGCTACAAGGTGTTTCATAACCCTTAAATGGAAAATGGTGAAGTTGGAAAATGGAAAATTGGGGAAGTGAATATGGTAACTCATTGTAATAGAAACAATCTTTTTAACAATCTTTTGTTTTGAACCAGTTCATAATAAATAAATATCGCCTTGGGTAGTCTCTGTTGTTTTTTTCAGCCCTGTAAACTTTTCCTCTCAGTTGAATCCCTAGGTTGGGACAGCTCAGTAGTTCAAAATTTGTCTGAAATAACACACAGGCAGAATTGTTTGTAGCTTTTTTCTAATACATCTTTGATTGCTCATATGGAACGTAAAAGGACCTGCTTTTTTAATGGCCTCAGAATACATGAATAAAAATTATAAATAAGCTATAAATGAATAGGACTGGCCATTTACAGTTGCAGCTTTTCACATTGCACTTAAATCACTGAAATCATCGTCCATTCAACCTAAGGATTTTTTCAGATCTGAACATTTTGTAATAAATAATCTTTAAAAATGCAAGGTTAAACAACTTGGGAGTCAATATCTATTTAAAGCTATCTACCAGGAGCATATCAGGAGAAGTAACTGCTATATCTAGAAATGCAATTTTGTATTTAAATTGATCACACTCAAGGTCACGTTGGTTTAGCTTCTTTAGCACAAAGAAAACATTTTTAATAAATAAGCACAGTTAGCAAGGAAAGACAATTTGCTGTCAGTTTATGAAAGAAAAGTAGAAGTCTTTTAAACTGGTATGTCATTCTAGGGATTATGTACATTTTTATTACAGAAAAACTGGCCAACAGAAAAGTAGGTGGATTAGATCAGCATCTACAGTCCTTTTCATAGTGCTGCCTACTGATAAGATTTTAAATGTTAAAATATAAGACTGAAAATACTGTGTTTATTTCACTACAATCTGCTGTGTATCAATAACTGCAGTATAAAATAGATGAAAGCAGACAGGACGAGGGATACGCTGGGTTTGATCTGAACAGTGTCACAGCTAATTCCCTAGCTTAGTATGTCCAAGAGAAGTTCATAGAGTTCTAGGCAAGGTACTTCGTATTCTGAACATGCTTTTGAACTCTTGAAGGAAAAGCATGAGAGGCTGAAGTTAGTGGGTAAAGACTAAGCTGGTGGGTAGCTGATTATTAAGGTAAGTCAGGCCCTAGCTGTAATACTTTTTATTTCAGTTCAAACTCATTAACACTTGACTGAGCTTCCAACTCTTCAAATAACTGATTCAAATAGGGGCAAAACCCCTCTGGTTTGCATCTGAATCAAATGCTAAAAGGGAGGTTGTCTAATTTTGAGTGAATGGCAACCTTATTCAGAGACCACTGAAAAAGATTTTTTAGTAACAACATTAATGACAATGAAGAACTCACATTTCTCTTTTTCTAGGAGGGTTATACCTATAAAACATCTCAATTTATCTTCTGTATTAGAGAAATTTCACTTCATAGGTACACTCATATGTGTGGGCCTAGTCAGCTCTTGATTATCAAGAGTAATCTGAAAAGGGAAAAAAAAAAACCCACCCCAAGCCCAACCCTTCCCCCAAACTCACAGATAATACAATATGAATGCAAGGTGGTCTTCGGGATCATGCAACGAGAATACAATAGGGAAAAGAGTAGGCTGGTGATACCAGTGGCTGCAGACGGTGGGGACCCAGGTGGGTGTGGGGTACACCGGGGTGGCAGTGTCCTGCAAACACAACTCTTCTGCTCACAGATGTGAGCTGGCTCAGGCTGAGCCTTTCGAGCGTCTTCGGTCTTGCAACAGGGTTAATCCATAACCCAGACAAGCTATCAGCAGCTGATTGAGAGGCAGCTACAGCTGATCCTGCTTTACTGCCCTTGTGAGTTTCCTGACAATGTTTTCTATAACTTTTCCAGGCGGCGTTCTGTATTCTAGCTGTATTCTGACTGCTGGAACTTGCAGATGCCAGGGGTCATGAAGACAATCTCAACCCAGCCCTTTACTTATTTAGCAAAGTAAAACTCTTCTTGATGTCTTTATTAAAGCTGGATAGAAGCTTTCATTCCAAGAAATTACAGCATATTTCCAGTGGTTTTTCTAGCTCTGTCTAGGTTTTAATGCTGATAAAAGTAACTGACCATAAAAGCCACCTATTCCTACTGATTTGCTTCCGTTCATGTCTGTAATCACCTTCTCGATTTCTGCAGATGATGATGTGGGTTAGCAAAGCTGTTTAGGACAAAGTCAAAGGCTGTTCTGATTACTACAACTTCATGTGTGCCAGATTAAGACGTTTGCCTTCTGATATCTACCAAGTATGTTGAGAAAATCAGAATTTGCTAGTTTATGCTTCCTAGGAAGATTATGTTGCTTATGAGAGTAAAGCAGAGACGTTTTCCCAAAGTAAACCTGTATTTCTATAAATTGTTTGAGCCTCTGTATTTCTTTTGATGCATAGTAAATAGCCAGTCTAACTGTTCAGCTTTTTAACATCTTGGTTAGAACTATGCACAGCTTGGATACCAGTGAGAGAAAAAAGTTAGTGTAAATTAGCATTCATATCAATTGTTTGGTCTGTGCTCATTTTTATAACATCTTAGGGCAAAAAACAGATTACAATTTTTTTTTCAAAGGGTATCTACATGTTGCTTATTCATTTTGGTTTTTTTTCCCTATTAATATTTTCTTATTTGTGTTGTGATATTAGCTGGCCTCCCATGGCTGATTTCAGTAGATTAGCAATAACTATTTGCTAACTTCTGTTTTTTTCTTTACATAATTAGAAATATGGTCACTTGTAAATGGCTAAGTAGACTCAGAGACTTTGGAAGTCTGGATTTTGTTGTAGGCTTCAACAAACATTAAAGCACTCCGCCTGTATGAGAAGATACTTAATGTCATACAACATCATATACCTTTTCTTTCAGTCTGCAGGAAGACAAGTTCAGTAGTTTTCCTGGTCCAGTGTGTCTGAAAGAAGCAAATGGATGTTGCTGTATACTCTGTTTTGAACAGCATTTATTTTTTCAAGCGTGAACTTGGAATCTCAATCTTAGGGACTTGTATGGGGGTTAAGGAAAGAAGCAGGAAGGTTAGACAGCTTCCTTATAACAAGGGCAGTTAGGAAGAGAGCACAGCATCTCCTTCTTCTGGAACATTTCTGCCTCACAAAGTTAACATTTCACATCAAGTTGGGAAAATGATGAGAGGAAACAAACCCTGAACAGCAGAGAAGCCTCAGCAAGGTGGGAAGAATGGTTTGATTAGTATGGACTGGTAGAGACAAGTTGGACAAGAAAGTTTTCTCAAGCCAGGGGAAAGATGGGATGGATAAAGTTATGAGGAATAGCATCCTACCATTGGTAGGAACTTGCAAGATATTAGCAGTTTCCTAGGCATTTCAAGTTCTACCACTTCCTAACAATAAAACAATAAAATCACGACATCATTGGTATTATTCTCCCAGTCCTTCCCTCTTAATATATAGGGGATTAATGTCAACAGCCTAATAAGTCATGGCCTTTAAAGCATTTTCTCCTCTTGAAATGTTCAGGTCATCATTGCTTTTAGGCGGAGGCAGATTCCCCCATTCTAGGAAAACCCTTATTTATGGGATTATGTGAAAGCAGAAATTCCCCTCTCCTCTCCCAGCTAGTTGGTCTAGCCCACCCAGCTGATTACAGCCTTCTATAACCTGCCACCAGGTCAACTAGGCTCTAGCCTGAGTAGGTAGATTTTAGCATACTTTAGCTCATGACAGTGAGTTTATTTATCAAAGAGACGTTCTAAGGTTTAGTATAATTCATGTGTTCTCTTGAGTGCTTGACTGACATATTTGTACCTTTTTTCTTTTTTTTTTTTTTTTAATTCGGAAAAGAAGATACATAGAGTTTAGGTGACAAATTTGTAAAAAAAGATTAATCAACTCTCACAAGCCAATTGTTGACTTCTACCAGAAACACTGCTACAGGGCTCCTATTATTTTATGGCAGTGAAGCTGTTAGAGTTTTCTTACTTTGTAATAAGGACAAAGATTTACTGTTAATGCTTTGTTAGCTTAACTCTTCATAACAATGCAGACTAGCAGTAGAAACTGATTTTTTACTGGGAGGTTAGTCTGGTTCTACATGTGATTTTTCATTACTAGATTTGCAAACAGCAAGCAGATCACATGTGTGACCATTGTACAGGACATACACAGCCTTTTCACACTGTCTCAGCTACAGTCCGTCACGGGAAAGTGGAGCACTGTCACTGTCTTGACTTGAGTTTTAGAAATGTTTTTCTTAGCCTTCAGCTGGATCTCTTGGTCAGATTGAGACTAGAGTGCTGTTCCAGTCCTGTTGTCATCCTTCCTACTCTTTGTAGTACATTTTAGGAGGATAAATCCACTGATACTGTCTCAAGAACATGAGCAGGTAAGCAGGAAGAGGACAACAGTTCACAGTTCCCCTGACATACTTGAAAGCGACTCAGAACAACTGGCAGCAGGATGTAACCGAAGTCCAGGTCCTTCCTACACCTTCTGAATCAGTTTTTATATCCAGCATCAAGCAAGGGCAAAAGCGCCTTGAGTCAGCTTCCTTTCTTTGGTCATCCAATATAGGCTTCAGCAGATCAAGCCCCCAATACATTCCTTTATTAATAACATTTTCCTGTCTCTCAACTTACAGCTTTCTTTTCTGTTTGTTTTTCTTTCATACAGAAAGCATGTTTCCTGATTCAGCCTAAGTGATGCAATTGGAATCATATATGTTTTATAGAGAACCTTTTGGAATGAATTAAAATAAAATATACAAATGTTCTCTTTTTAATTCTTAAAGTTCTGTAGGTAGTCACTCTCAATATAACAATTTTGAGGCATGATTAAACTTTAAAAATATAAAAAAGATAAAGTATTTTTAATTCTGTAGCTGAAGCTTAAAAAAATTACAATTATGCAGTATGCAGTATTTCCAGTCCACCTGGTTATTTCTGTTACAAATTATTCCATAATATCTTTGGTCTTTTAAACTTCTTGTTAGAAAGGAAGGTCTTCATAGCCCCACACTGAAAGCTACAGCTAAAGCTGTATATACTCACAGTTGAGGTTGAATCAGGAAGGATCTCATCCAGAAAATTTAAAGAAATAAAAATAAGAAATTAAGAGAAAAAAGGCTTATGCATTCCTTTCTACATTTACACTATCTACAGTGCTATTAAAAATGAGCTGTAGTACTTCACAAAGTTTGTATTTTCATTTACCACAGAAACCAAAAGGGAACATAAGCCCCAACTTTAAGTTTCCAGTGTGGTTTATGAAACTTTGATAATGGTCTGGCATGGTATCAACTGATCAACTCATCTGCCTTCCATAAATTGGCAAAGACATTTCCTTTAGTTCTGTTGAGTTCTGTTTTAGCTGAAGTTGTTACAGCTGCTATTTTGGCCAGTGTCCTCCAGAGCTGAAAGCCTGAATCTGTGTAACTTCAGTTGAAGAGCCAGCCTCTCCAGGCCAGGGCTGCCACAAACTCAGAACGTTGGTGGGATGGATGCAGTGGGAGATGCACACACAGTGTATTCAATAGGAAAGGAAAATGACCGACAAAAAAATGAAAAGTTCATCTGGTGGCTCTTACCATGGCTTGATGATGATCAGTGATCGCCCCTGGCTGATGGGCTATCAGCTTTAAAGTACGTTCTTATAGTGTGGACTAAGCAATCATTACAAAATCTGCAGTGTGTTTAGACTCTTGTCTTTCAGATAGTAATTTTAAATGCCCTCCCCCTCCATGTGACAGAGACAGTTGTGGTACTGTCTTGCTCTTTGGAGGGCACTTATCATAAAGCTCTTTAATTGATAGAAAATTCCCTAGTGAGTTACACACATACTTAATAGTTATCACTACCAAACACATCAGTAGATCTTTCCTAACTCCATCTCAATGGCAGGAGAGAGCATTTAGCAACTCTTCTGTAGTGGAGATTTTGGCTTTGTCATAAGAGGGAATGAGGTATACATGGGGATTTTAGATAGCCGCTAGAAGTAGTGAAAGCTGCTATTTTTCATTTTAGTGTGGAAAATAACCTCTCCCGAGTTTCTAGGGTATTAAGAAAGTATTTTTTTGTTGTTTGTTTTTAATTTGTATTAATGGATAAGCCAGGGCAGATTTGTCATTGGTATTTTAAAATAAAATATACAAATGTTCTCTTTTTAATACTTAAAGTTCTGTAGGTAGTCACTCTCAATATAACAATTTTGAGGCATGATTAAACTTTAAAAATATAAAAAAGATAAAGTATTTTTAATTCTGTAGCTGAAGCTTAAAAAAATTACAATTATGCAGTATGCAATTACAGAGACATGGTGGGACAGCTCACATGACTGGAATGTGGTCATGGATGGCTATGTCATTTTTAGGAAAGATCGGTCAGTGAAGCGAGGTGGTGGAGTTGCTCTTTATGTGAGGGAGCAACTTGAATGTATTGAGTTTTCTCCAGGGGCTGATGAGGGGCAAGTTGAAAGTCTGAGGGTAAGAATTAAGGGGCAGGCAGGCATGGGTGATACAGTTGTGGGGGTCTATTACAGACCTCCTGATCAGGATGAGGGAGTTGATGAGGCTTTCTACAGGCAGCTGAAAGCAGCCTCACAACTACAGGCCTTGGTCCTCATGGGGGATTTTAACTACCCCGATATCTGCTGGGAGACTTTCACAGCCAGCCATTCACAGTCTAGGAGGTTCCTCCAGTGCATTGCTGATAACTACTTAATGCAAATGGTGGATAAGCCGACTAGGAGAGGAGCGCTGCTGGATCTTGTACTCACCAACAAGGAGGGTCCTGTTGAAGCAGTGATGGTCGATGGCAGCCTTGGCTGCAGTGATCATGAGATGGTGGAGTTCAGGATCCTGTGTGGGAGGAATAGAGTACCAAGCAAGATCAGAACCCTGGACTTCCGCAGGGCCAACTTTAGCCTCCTTAATCAATTGTTAAGGGAAGTCCCATGGGACAGGGTGCTAGATGGTAAAGGGGCTCAAGATAGTTGGTCAACATTCAAGGACCACTTCTTGCAAGCTCAGGATCAGAGTGTCCCAATGGGTATGAAATCAAGTAAGGGAGCTAGGAGACCAGCATGGTTAAACAAGGAACTGCTGGGCAAACTTAGGTGGAAAAAAAGAATTTATGGATCATGGAAAGAGGGGCTAGTCACTTGGGAGGAATATAGGACAGTTGTCAGAGGATGTAGAAAGGCAATTAGGAAAGCTAAGGCCTCCTTAGAACTTAACCTTGCAAGCCAGGTCAAGGACAATAGAAAGGGCTTTTTCAAATACATAGCTAATAAAACAAACACTAGAGGCAATATAGGCCCACTGATGAATGAGGTGGGTACCCTAGAGACAGAGGATATAAAGAAGGCAGAGGTGCTGAATGCCTTCTTTGCCTCTGTCTTTACTCCTGCAGGCTTTCCCCAGGAGCCCCTGATCCCTGTAGCCCCAGAAGAAGTCAGGATAAAGGAGGAGTTTGCCTCGGTAGATGAGGATTGGGTTAGGGATCAGTTGAGCAATCTGGATATCCATAAATCAATGGGACCAGATGGAATGCACCCAAGGGTGCTGAGGGAGCTGGCAGAGGTCATTGCTAGGCCACTCTCCATCATCTTCGGTAAGTCATGGAGAACAGGAGAGGTGCCTGAGGACTGGAGGATAGCAAATGTAACTCCAATCTATAAGAAGGGCAAGAAGGAGGACCCGGGTAACTATAGACCGGTCAGCCTCACCTCCATCCCTGGAAAGGTGATGGAACAGCTTGTTCTTGGCACGATCTCTAGGCACATCAAGGATGAGGGGGTCATTAAGAGCAGTCATCATGGTTTTACCAAGGGTAAGTCATGTTTGACCAACCTTATAGCCTTCTATGAGGAAATAACTAGGTGGATAGATGATGGTAGAGCGGCAGATGTGGTTTATCTTGATTTCAGTAAAGCATTTGACACTGTCTCCCACAGCATCCTTGTAGATAAGCTGATAAAGTATGGGTTTAGTGATCAGGTAGTGAGGTGGATTATGAACTGGCTGAAGGGAAGAAGCCAGAGAGTTGTGGTTAATGGGACGGAGTCTAGTTGGAGGCCTGTGACTAGTGGAGTCCCTCAGGGGTCGGTACTGGGACCGGTGTTGTTTAATATCTTCATCAACGACTTGGATGAGGGTACAGAATGTATCCTCAGCAAGTTTGCTGATGACACCAAACTAGGAGGAATGGCTGACACACCAGAGGGTTGTGCTGCCATTCAACGAGACCTTGATAGGCTGGAGAGTTGGGCGGGAAAAAACTTAATGAAATTCAACAAGGGCAAGTGTAGAGTTTTGCATCTGGGGAAGAACAACCCCATGTACCAGTACAGGTTGGGAGCTGACCTGCTGGAGAGCAGTGTAGGGGAAAGGGACCTGGGGGTCCTGGTGGACAGCAGGATGACCATGAGCCAGCAATGTGCCCTTGTGGCCAAGAAGGCCAATGGCATCCTGGGGTGTATTAGAAAGGGAGTGGTTAGTAGGTCAAGAGAGGTTCTCCTTCCCCTCTATTCTGCCTTGGTGAGGCCACATCTGGAGTATTGTGTCCAGTTCTGGGCCCCCCAGTTCAAGAAGGACAGGGAACTGCTCGAGAGAGTCCAGCGTAGAGCCACAAAGATGATTAAGGGAGTGGAACATCTCCCTTATGAGGAAAGGCTGAGGGAGCTGGGTCTCTTTAGCTTGGAGAAGAGGAGACTGAGGGGTGACCTCATTAATGTTTATAAATATGTAAAAGGTGAGTGTCATGAGGATGGAGCCAGGCTCTTCTCAGTGACATCCAATGATAGGACAAGGGGCAACGGATGCAAGCTGGAACATAGGAGGTTCCACATAAATGTGAGGAAGAATTTCTTCACAGTGAGGGTAACAGAACACTGGAACAGGCTGCCCAGAGAGGTTGTGGAGTCTCCTTCTCTGGAGACATTCAAAACCCACCTGGACATGTTCCTGTGTAACCTGATCTAGGTATTCCTGCTCTGGCAGGGAGATTGGACTAGATGATCTTTTGGGGTCCCTTCCAGTCCCTAACATTCTGTGATTCTGTGATTCTGTGATCTCTGGGTTCAGTCTGGCTAAGTCTAGAAACATACAAGGAGAAAATGTGTTGGTGCAGAAGGGGAGTCAAGGTAATTTAGATTTTTTTTTTTTCTTTTTAGAAAATAGGCAAATAAAAGCAAAAATTGTCAAAAGGAGTACTACTTGAACATTTATTATTCTCTCTCTATCAATTAGTTTTTCCAGATCACCATGAATAATTCAAATAGACATCTTAGTTTATATTCCACGCTTTGTCTTTTTACCATTTAAATGCAATTTTTAATAAGTGAGATTTAAAGCTTAAGAGTGACAAAAAGAATATTGGTTTAACTATGCCTGTCTGATGAACATATTTTTAATAGAAAAATCTGCATTTGGCTTGCTCCTAAAACCCACTAAATCTAACTTTTCATTACAAGAACTTTATGCACGTAACTAGAAGACTGAACACCTACTGATGCTGATATATATGCTCTACTTCATAAAGTTCTAGCTACTAATTACTTATGTGAAATACATGTGTCTTTAATCAACTAAGATTCTGATTTCTCCTTTCTTCTGAACTTTGATGTAATAAACTTGGCTTTCTGTAGGCACAGAAGCAATGAGCACGACTGTAATGCGTACTTCAATTCTAAATCTAACTGGTCTCAGAATTTTTGTACATATATATTAATAATATAGCTGGACTGTAACCATGACAATATTGATAGCATATGTAGAATAAACAGGACATGAGACTGCTTACCCAGGAAAGTCGACATTTAGAATATTATCAGGATATTTGCAAGTCTCATATGTGAACTAGACATTAGTTATTAATATTGCTTCTTATATTAAAAGGACGAGAGGAAAAGGCCTCAAGTTGCATCAGGGGAAGTTTATGTTGGATATTAGGAAGAAGTTCTTTACTGAGAGGGTGGTTAGGCACTGGAACAGGCTGCCCAGGGAGGTGGTGGAGTCACCATCTGTGGGGGTGTTCAAAAAACGGGTTGATGAAGCACTTGAGGCCATGGTCTAGTGGTTAGGGAGATGATGGGATAAAGGTTGGACTTGATGACCCTGGAGGTCCTTTCCAACCATAATGATTCTATGATTCTATCATTCTATCATTCTAAAAGCTATTAGAGGTCAATTTTTTTATTTGTTCTTTTTCTGTTATACATTTTTCTGTCAATAGTCTCATCTGTTTAACAGTCACGACATGTATAAAAGGTTAAACTTGACAATTGTCCTTTAGATTTTTTTCCTTTAAATGTCAAAGTGTGTATCTTTATGTAAACCTTCTGCTGGGGAGAATATTCATTGGGGAATTGTGTTGACTTGATCTTAGATTCTTCTTAGGCATTGCATCTAAACCCGTTTAGAGCAGTCAGGGCTGGTTTTTCATTTCCTGGGACCTCACTTCATATCTGACATGGAAATATTTTATTAAATTGCAACCGTATTATCTGAAATTATTGTTTGGAATTGAAATCAGAGAAATCAGCTGCCCTGACTTGTGCAAAACTTCCCATTCATTCCAAAATACTATTTTATTTGTGCCTGTTTTCTGAACCACTTTCCTCTTCTGCGTTTTATGGTACAGAGCGTTCACTCATTTCCGTCAATACAAAGGTGCAACAGAGCTATGAAATGAGCTTTGCTGGCAATTTGGGAACAGTGCAGACGACTGCCGTCGTTTGTTGTGGCATGTATTTCAGATGAGTCAGATGAGAGCTCAAGTTCTGCCATGCGCTGGCAATTTCTGTCAGGTGGGACAGATTACTGATGACCTTTACTGCTGGGTACGACCTCAAGGAAATCAGAAATTGTCAATATAACATTAGGTGAAGTGGGGCAGAGAAAGGGTTTTTGGTAGTCCTAGGACTCCATTTACATGTGTTTTTCTGCTTCTTTCACAGCTACACAGTGTACAGAATGCTTCCTTTCTCTTTATTACTACTGTTAGAACAACAAAATCACCCGTATCTTTATAAATCATGTTGAAGTGGCCAATGTTTATATTAGTCTAACTATTGTTTCTAGATCTGCATATATTTGCAGGTCTTTCTTCAGGATATATGAAGATCAAAACTATACTGTTAAAATATCTCAAATATCAAAGACTGAAAACTCAACGAATACAAATGAAAATGATCTTGACCTAAAATAAGACAAAGGAGATAGTTCACTACTAACAAATGGTGAGCTTCAAAAATGGCTATTTTCTGCCGCAATTGCGTGTTGTTTTTTAACTCTGTGGTGCTTTAAATATAATTAGAACCAGTGCTATAGAAGGATAAGAGTGGTGGTGGGGGACAAGGAGGGCAAGATGCATCCTATGGGCAAGATGTGACAGGGAAGTTGGTACCCGATGAGTTTGTTTGGGTAGGATAGCTACCTTCACAGTTCAAGGTACCACTGGTCCCTAGTCCCATCTGTCAGGTACCGGGAGCTTTTGGGGCAAATGCTGACAAATCAGTCTTTTATTAGCTCGAACTCCCCTGTGGACTAAAAGAAGCCTTTCTGAATACAGAGAAAAACTAAGATCCAGGGAAGTACGCTGTCTAAAGCAATGGAAACTTGGGCATTTAGGGGAGGTCACTGTAAGCTGCCTTTGCAGCTCTAAGACACTTCTCACCTGCATGAATATTCTCTCTGAAGCCTCCTCAGCCTTTTTTAGCATCCTGGATAAATTGCTCTCCTCTTTTTTTTTTCTTTCTTTCCCCCCCCCCCCTTTTCTTTTCTCTTTTTTCCTAAATGTGGACTGTTATGAAGAGCTTTGTGATAGGCAAGTTTAAAAGCACACAATTTCTACAGGTTTCATAGGGTTGTAGCTATCTCTGTTCACACAGTCCTATGAACCTGAAATTGAATTTATACTATACCTGGGGGAAAAAAATCCTGAAAAATGTTTCTGTATTTTGGATATTTAAGAGAGCTTACTTCTTGCTTGAGTTAACTCTGCTGTGTTATATGTAAGTTCGCCCAAAAGATTTGGGGAATTATTTGAAGCACTGTTAGTGAATTACCATGCCAGCTATGACTGTCCCAGGCACTTTTAACTAACAGCCACAGGATAAATTCTGTAGGGCAGCAGAGTTCCTCCTACACCTTCATATCTTTGAAATTAATTTCCTTTTCAATTTTGACAGATCACAAGTTTTGTTAGCCTCCGAAGGCAATGAAGAAAGCATTTATTTAAGCGAACTTTTTTTGATGGTGCACTTTCCATCCAGAGATGGAAACCTAGCCCAGACTCTAAATGCTGCCTTTTCAAAGTACAAGGATTTTACTGTGCTTTCATAAAAGTAGTGTAACCTTAGTAGAGAAATGGAGGTAATAGTCTGAGGAAGTAGTAGTAAAGGAAGAAAGTACACTAGCTCAAAACAGAGACCGGAGATGCAGTCTGGTATACAGCATCCTCTGCCACCAAATACATAAGACACAAAAAGATGGAGAATGAATGCTGCTAGTTGGTGAAAGTAGTAGTTAATAGACTGAATCCTCTTTTTGCATTAGTTTACCTGTATCACATCAGTGAACAACAGCATATTCTGTCTGGGAAAAATAAACATTTTATGACACTCATTAAAATTTAGTATTAATTAAAATAATTTGTTCAAATACTGCTTTTTGTATGAAGCACATTTTGTAATAGATAGTATGATTAAATTATCCAGATTCTTGGAAATAAAAGCATATGTGCTCAACAGCTGACATTTTTAGTTTAAGTCTCTTCATTTTATACAATAGCAAACAGCAGCAAATGCAATAACAACATTCTTCTAAGATATGGGAGGTATGGCAGCAATGATAATATTGTGCCTTGGTGACCATTCACCTACATCAGCAAATGTCAGCTGGAAATCTAAAGGATAATGAGGCAATTTTCATACTCCCAGAAATACAGATGAGAAAGCTGAACATCTTTACGTGTATCTAAATGTGCAATACATGATCACGTGAATTCTTGACAAGTCAACCAACTGTTATGAAATTCACTCAGAAAACAGAAAATGAATTATTCAGCACTATCTGAAAGAGTTTTTCTTCGAAGGGTGACACTCATTTCTACTGCATTACACAAAGAACCTTGCTTGAGGGGCAAAGACTCTGAGCGGGGGGTTGTGGTTTTTTTTTCTGTTTATTTATTTTTGGGCTTTGGGTTTTCTTTTGGTTCAGCTGTCAAACCAATTACACAGACAATAAGGCTATTGTCACCAAGATTAAAATCCAGAAAACTGAATGGAACTCAATTCCTCCAGACTGGGGAAATCTTATTTTTGATCCTCCAAAGCTGAAATGTCTTGGTAGCGTTTAGTCCTTAGTTTGCTATTTCTAAAGTGTTTCAGTTTTCAGGTGCACACTGATAAAAGACAGGGAGATGGAGAATTAGATTCCTAGTTGTATTATTGACAGGGCTTCTCCTTGTATCAGACAGCCCAGGAAAGGGGAGAATGGTGAGGAGATCCTTTCTCTAGCTGAGAGAACTTGAACATGTATTATCTTCCTTCCTGAGCAGCACTTCCATGGCGCAGCATAGATGACTCTGGGCAGATCCTCAGTCTCTCCAAGTGGAGATGCTCCACTTTGTATTAGAGCACAATGTTTGAGCCCAGTTGTTTTATGCCTTTGCCAGACACCAAGCACTGTATTCTGTCTTTTTCTAAATAGGCCACTCACAGTGAACAGTGTGAGTTAAAGACATTGAGAAAGCCCCGTTCATAGTGTATTAGGTAATAGAAGCATAGAATCATAGAATCATAGAATAGCCTTGGTTGGAAAAGACCTCTAAGATCATCAAGTCCAATCATTAACCTAGCACTGCCAGTTCACCACTACCCCATGTCCCTCAGCACCACATCTACACATCTCTTCAATATCTCCAGGGATGGGGACTCCACCACTGCCCTGGGCAGCCCGTGCCAGTGCTTGATAACCCTTTCAGTGAAGAAATTTTTCCTAATATCCAGTCTAAACCTCCCCTGGCACAACTTGAGGCCATTACCTCCTTATCCTATCCACAGTGAGGGGATAGTGCAACTCTTCAGTAACGCCAGTTCAAAACATCTCAGGAAGCTAGAGCACAGCATGCATCTCCCATTTCTCATCTGGATGGTCTAACTACAGAGCCTAGCCCTTCTTTTCTTTGACTTTTATGTCTCATAGACTAACGCTGATATGTTGAAACAATTAATTTTGTCTATATGTTGATAATTACTTTTTGATATTTTAAAAGCATTTCTGATTAAATTACTTGGCAAATTAAACCCAAACTGGTGAAGAGTTTCTATATGTTTTTTGGTGACATCCTCCCAAAATGTTATTCATGAGTAACATCAGTTCCTTTGCACCAAAGGCACTAAAGGAAGTCTAAATACATTCTGAATGATAGTAAACAAGACTTCTTAACAAAATACATGAGAAAGGTAGGAATATAAGGGGGAATCTACAAACAACAAATGGTGCTGCATTACATTTCTCCTATCCAGGTAAAGTCACTTTCATTAATGTACTTATGGGTATCATTGCAACCCAGAATAAATCAGGAAGTCATAATGCTTTGTTTCTATTCCTGGCTTCCTCGGAAAATGATCATTCTGATAATCTTTCTTGAGAAATAGCCTGCAGATAAATCTGTTGCAAGTTACTCGCAGACACGGTTAACTAATTTAATGCAGTCTGATTTCTCACTGTTTTGGTGATAAATCTGATCCAGTTTCTCTGTTGTCTTCTGTTGTGGCAGGTCAGGTCTGCTCTACAGCAGTCTTCTCTTATTCTGTCGCATTTCGGATGCTCCAAACTGCAATGCAACCAAGCATTGAGTGGCATGTTGTCCTCTTTAGTTCTTTGCAGGGCATGGTGATCTTCTTATAGTAACAACTTCTGTCAAAATTACTACCAGACCAGAAAAGTAAAATATTAATCTGCTTATAAATATTTAAAATTAAGTACTGCTGCCATAAATTTTCAAACTCCCACACCCTGTGGTCTTTTCCTCCCAAAGAATTTGATTTCAAGCAAAATTAGCAATCAGTCATGTTCCTCTTAGAATAGATATCTCAAATACCTGCATTTTAAGCAAAATACCTCACTTTCATTGCCATGCAGCAAGCTGAGCTTGTCTGGGTAATGTGGGGGGAAAAAAATAAAAATAAAAATCAGGTTTCATTTTATTTCAAGAAATAAATGGAACTAGCAATATCTTTTCCTTTCTTCCTCCAAACATGGTTACTACAATAATATAGAGCAGTGTATGGAAAATATTTTAATGTTTAATTTTAAGGTTAATAAAGTTAAATACTTTATGTTTTGAACCTGGAAGGATTTCAGAGACATACTTACTGGAGAAATCATCATCCAAAAACACTTCATACAACCAATTGCCCTATATAAGAGAAAACCAGATAAGAAACAAGGATTCCATCTACTAATTTTAGTACAATGTGTGTCAAAAAGGATATATATTATCCAAGCAGCGTCAGTCAGTGTCTGACAGTTCACAAACATTTGGTTATAATTTAATTTTATGAAGAAAAAAAGAATCTTTTGGGGAATGTAAATACTAATTTATAATCAACTGAACTGGAACAGATTAAATGTTCTTTTAAAATCAGCAATAGCATCTCTAGGTTTTAGAAACAAAAGATCTCTTATCAATGATCCATCTTTGCAGAAGAAACAGAATTGCAACTATCTGTTGTGGTTTGCTTTTTCACTGTAGTCACCCTTTTATTGTCAATATACCTTGCTCTTGCTCCCATTTAAGTTAACACCAGAATTCATATTGTCATTAATGAAAACAGATTTGGATTTTGGGATTTCTGTCTTCTGAGAATTCACGAACTGTACTTGTATCACAGGCAAGTGAATCATAAATTGTTTCAATAAGGGATTAAAAAAGTGCTCTAGCAGAGGAATGATATCTAAAAATTTCCAAAATGCCCTGACTAATTAAGGAGCTTAAGTTCTGTGTTCAGAAATCATAATCCTATTGAAGAACCTACATCCCATGTGACTTGAACAAGACATAGTTTAGGTTTTCAAATGTATATAGGTGATTAATGTCCTTTGAGCAAAATCCTATATGCTTGTTATTGATTTGAAATTAGGATCTAGTCTTCTAAGTCAGTTAGGCTCTATCAGGGCTAACTTGTGTGCTACCAGGTACCTGTGATTACCCAGTTCAGGGGACCTGATGGGACATGCCATTGTCTGGTCTGTGAGAGTGTTTTCTTTTCGTGGGGGCAAGATCAGGAATATGGGAGAGGAGGGCTAACTTACACACTTGCCCTGCTATTCGTTCTGTATCCAGTCAGGGCACATTCCTGGACTAGAAACTATTCCTTTAACTATAGTTTATATTTAAACCTCTTCTTTTTTTTTTTTTTTTTTTTTTTTTTTTTTTTTTTTTTCCCTTTAAAAAAGTATTTGATGAGCACATGTACATACTGATATGCAGCTTACTGTAGGTTTAAGTGGTCCAAATACTTCCCATTAGGAAAAAAACCTATAACCCCAGGATGAATTCTACAGATGGAAACAGTGTTTCCTTTTCAGGAACTTTCCTTCTATTTTGGATGCTCTTCCGTAGGACTGAGGATTTGCCCTGAAAAGAGGCAAACCCAAAAATTTAGACCTGCCAGCAGAAGTTCTTAACTGACACTAGCTTTGCCCTGAGCACATTTCAACTGTATAAACTTCAATGACCTTCCAAATTTTGCTTCTGGGGCAGTAGCAAGTATAGAGGGAGAACTTGAGAATACAGTTCTTTGGGAGATGAGGATCCAAAATACAATCTGAAGAAACAGAAGTTTTATGTGTGATTGCTCCTAGGCTCCGATGAATCCTGTGAGAACCCCTTGGACTGAGCCCACTGCTCATTCGGTGGGAACACAACCCCTCTTTTCTTCCTACAAGAACAATACAGCGGAAACTCTGCTAGGAGCTCGCCATGGAAATTCCATTTCCCCATGCAGGATTTTCCTGTACAGAACCAATCTGGACAGTTAATGGCTTCTTAGCTGAGCTTTAACATAGGTTCAAAAGCATATGAATGCTCTCATGGGTGGAATAGCAGTCTACTGAAGGATATGAAATATTTCCTCAATGGAGGCATTTACCAAAGCCTCTGTAGGACTTCCACGAATCTATGAAAGCCAAGTCGTCTGAAAATTTTCATGCTGATTTATATAGATGTTTTAAAAAAGGAGTCATGGAATTCCATACCTCATATACATTAGTTTTCCATCCAACAGAATAACTTTGGCCATCTTGTACTTATGAAAACCACTTCTGTAAGCAGAGTGTGACTGAGCAAGAACTAGCATAATGGAAAGTTTCAGTTCCAAAACATAATAAAGTTGAAAGAGTAGTGAAGGAAGTGAACATTACTTGCACTTATGGTACACTCATTTATGCTTTTATGAATATGAGTTTATGTTTTCCTTTTATGCTGCTGTTTGTATAAATGAAATATACCATGGCATTTAAAACTGGATTAAAATGTTTCTTTTGTTTCTGCTTTTGAGTCTTTTACAGAGTAAGTTATGTTTTAATGTTCCTATTATATATGTTTATGGTGGATAATACTATGCATGGGCCTAGTCCAACTCCCACTTAACTTGGTGGAAAGATGTTGATGGGAGCTGGATCAGGCAACTAATATGTCTTGTTGTTTATATACCTTAGTGTACAAAAATGTTAATTCTCTATGAATTAGCAAAGACATTATTATTTTACAATGAATTTCCAGTGTAGCTATATTACCTAAAACAAGTAGTTCCATGAGCAGTGGAATTAATGAATCCTAATTTTGTATGATTTGTATCTGAGGATGAATTTCCATGTAGATTCCCCTATGCCATGACTGCACTCACAGTGCAGCTTTTTCTGCCAGGAGAGCAATATCTGCAACTCCCTTGTCTCCTTGGCCACTTATTTTCATGAGATTTGTAGAAAATGAATACAGATGAGTCTTCTAGCTCTCTGTTAAATTCGGGTAAAAGTAGCTAACATGTTTACTAGGGGCTGGAAGACAGGTGACACAAAAGCTTTCAAATGTGATAGTTGCAAACTACATTCCTTGGGAAACTGAACTAAAACTAAAGGAATGCACACACTGGACTTTGTATCATCAGACGTTGATAATATGCTCAAGGAACAGTTAATAAGAAACCACAAATGTAGATTTAAAAGGAGTAAGAAGTAATCTGACTTTTAATAAACAACATAGAAAGCTTGGTTATCCCCGTAAGCACAGCTAGGCAGTACATAACGTCATGACTTCCCAGGGGAGGCATCTCGTTCCAGTGAGACCCCCAATGCCTCCTGGAGCTCTTCAGCATACATGTGGTATTTGAAATATTTATGGTGCTGCTACATGCCTTTGGGAGCCGGTGACTCACTCAAGAATTAAGACTTGCTTTGTAAGGCAGAGCAGAAGGGGAACAGACCTTGGCTTGGTTCTTCCTTCTGCACTTTGCTAAGCAAAATAGGGAATGAACTTATTTAATTCATGGGGAATGCACTCCTAAGAACAAGGGTTAAGTCCTTAAATGAGCCAGAGGAGGGAAAGGAAGAATTAACAGCGTCAGACCTTGTGGTCTTTTTTTTCATTCTTCTTCCTGTAGCCCCAGAAGAAGTCAGGATAAAGGAGGAGTTTGCCTCGGTAGATGAGGATTGGGTTAGGGATCAGTTGAGCAATCTGGATATCCATAAATCAATGGGACCAGATGGAATGCACCCAAGGGTGCTGAGGGAGCTGGCAGAGGTCATTGCTAGGCCACTCTCCATCATCTTTGGTAAGTCATGGACAACAGGAGAGGTGCCTGAGGACTGGAGGATAGCAAATGTAACTCCAATCTATAAGAAGGGCAAGAAGGAGGACCCGGGTAACTATAGACCGGTCAGCCTCACCTCCATCCCTGGAAAGGTGATGGAACAGCTTGTTCTTGGCACTATCTCTAGGCATATCAAGGATGAGGGGGTCATTAAGAGCAGTCAACATGGTTTTACCAAGGGTAAGTCATGTTTGACCAACCTTATTGCCTTCTATGAGGAAATAACTAGGTGGATAGATGATGGTAGAGCCGTAGATGTGGTTTATCTTGATTTCAGTAAAGCATTTGACACTGTCTCCCACAGCATCCTTGTAGATAAGCTGATAAAGTATGGGTTTGGTGATCAGGTAGTGAGGTGGATTGTGAACTGGCTGAAGGAAAGAAGCCAGAGAGTTGTGGTCAATGGGACAGAGTCTAGTTGGAGGCCTGTGACTAGTGGAGTCCCTCAGGGGTCGGTACTGGGACCGGTGTTGTTTAATATCTTCATCAACGACCTGGATGAGGGTACAGAATGTATCCTCAGCAAGTTTGCTGATGACACCAAACTAGGAGGAGTGGCTGACACACCAGAGGGTTGTGCTGCCATTCAACGAGACCTTGATAGGCTGGAGAGTTGGGCGGGGAGAAACTTAATGAAATTCAACAAGGGCAAGTGTAGAGTTTTGCATCTGGGGAAGAACAACCCCATGTACCAGTACAGGTTGGGGGCTGACCTGCTGGAGAGCCGTGTAGGGGAAAGGGACCTGGGAGTCCTGGTGGACAGCAGGATGACCATGAGCCAGCAATGTGCCCTTGTGGCCAAGAAGGCCAATGGCATCCTGGGGTGTATTAGAAAGGGGGTGGTTAGTAGGTCGAGAGAGGTTCTCCTTCCCCTCTATTCTGCCTTGGTGAGGCCACATCTGGAGTATTGTGTCCAGTTCTGGGCCCCCCAGTTCAATAAGGACAGGGAACTGCTTGAGAGAGTCCAGCGTAGAGCCACAAAGATGATTAAGGGAATGGAACATCTCCCTTATGAGGAAAGGCTGAGGGAGCTGGGTCTCTTTAGCTTGGAGAAGAGGAGACTGAGGGGTGACCTCATTAATGTTTATAAATATGTAAAAGGTGAGTGTCATGAGGATGGAGCCAGGCTCTTCTCAGTGACATCCAATGATAGGACAAGGGGCAACGGATGCAAGCTGGAACATAGGAGGTTCCACATAAATGTGAGGAAGAATTTCTTCACAGTGAGGGTAACAGAGCACTGGAACAGGCTGCCCAGAGAGGTTGTGGAGTCTCCTTCTCTGGAGACATTCAAAACCCGCCTGGACATGTTCCTGTGTGACCTGACCTAGGTGTTCCTGCTCTGGCAGGGGGATTGGACTAGATGATCTTTTGAGGTCCCTTCCAATCCCTAACAGTCTGTGATTCTTCATTCTTTCCATCATCTGAGTCTGCATTTTCAAAAAGATTGTTGCAGAAGTAAGAGTAAGCATACTAGGTCAAACTGACAATTGGAATTGACTTTGCTTCAGTTATTCAGTTATTCTGGGAGCAACTTGATCTTTACAGTTTTTAAAGGAATTGCATTACTAATTAATAATTGAGAACAGATTATAAAATTTCATAAATGTAAAAGCATTAATTTATACATATTTCCCCATTATGGAGCAGAGTAAATAATATTGAAATTGGTCTATTTTAGGTGGAATCAGTAGCAGTATTCAAAGTTAACATTGCATACTTCTTTTCATTACAGTTGCCTACAGCTTTGCCAATGTCAACAATCTGAGATGAAAATTTCTATATTTATCCTCTGTTCCAAGCAGATTTTATATTTTAACTTAAATTCAAAAGAAATAATTAATGAAAGGTAAAGAAGTACCTGTGGAAATGTTCAGTCATCTTCTCTTTTCAAAAATCAATGACTTTTGAAACTACCATCTCTATCGAGATTATTTTGAAAGACAGAAAAAACAGTGCTGAAATATGACAGATGAATGTACCGATCTGAGAAACATCCAGGCAGAACGTGACGAGTCATAAACCTTTAAGGTCATCACTTGTATATCCTCAGTAGCGTTTGCTGAAGATTTACTGAGAAAAGTCTCAAAACTTCTCATTTGTACTTTCTGACTAAGGTCTTCAAGTGACTGGCATTAATTTTGTGCACATGTTGTTGGGTAACCTTTGTTTGGCTAATTTGCGTGCCTAATTTACGCCATATTCCTCTCCACCATTTAGGGTTTGACATAGATGGTGGATGAAGCAAAAGAGCCAGAAAGAAATGTTCTCTTTTACTTCTCTTTACCAAAGCGAGACCTGCAAAAGCTTTACTTTGCCAGGAACTTTTGTGCACTGCAGAACAAGACTGTTCTAGTGCGTATGTTCAAGTAGGTCAAATCAAAGTTATTTTGATCATGACATTTTACCATTTTGCTACTTTAGTATTCTTTTAAGACAATTTTTATTTGAAATCAAATGTATCTGATTGCTTTACAATCTACTACTTCAGTTAACAGAACATAGTTTATCTGTGACTAATACATTATTTCATAAATTAAGTGTTGTTTTCTAAAGGATATTAGAACTCATGATGCTCTTGGGAAGAATATTTCTGTATCCTGTTGGATGCTCAAGAAGATAATTTTTCAGAACTCTTAAGTACATCAGCATTTTTCTTGCAAATTGTTTTGCTGGACATAAAATGCAACATGTAGAATGTTATATGCTGAATATGGTAGTGTATTGTTCATCTAGTAATGTATCATCTTATGAAATTGCTCTCATATTTTTGTGACTTTATCCCTCCTCCTGCAGACTTCCTCTCAAATTATTTGTGTGTTGTTTCCACAGGATGAACATCTAAACAGTTTGAAATCAATACTGCATGCTCTGTCATGTAGGTGGTATCCAAAAATCTCTTCCAAATTTAGCTGTGTGTTTTGTAGCACCTGTTTCACAAGTTCGCAGCACCTGCTCTCCTTATGGGAGTATTAACATTTACTTCAGTAGGAATAACATCCGTTCCCTATTTGTTGACAGTCCCACACAACATCAACAGCTATACTACTAGAAGAAACAAACAGTATGTACTTCTTTCATCAGCATAGATGATTAGGACATACTGGCCCACAGATCTTGTCTTAACGCTGTGGCTATTTCTATTAGACTGAATAGTCGTCTACTCTGGGTAAAGTGAGGAAGATGCTGAACTTATACTTCCCTCTGTGTTTCTGGTGAAAATAACAGGAGACAGAGAAAGGGTTTGCAGAGTATGGCTTTAATGGAGGCTGTATGCAGTCCTTGGCAATTATTTTGTACCATAGCAGGCAGCTGACTTTGGGAAAAGGCAAGGGCTGGCCAGCAAATTTGTACACAGTCTACCTCTGCCACTGTGGAGGTCACTGCAGCCCTGGCCTGCACTGTGGAGTGCTTCATTTGCTATTGCTTGGTCAGACTGTGAAAGATCTATTCTTAGACACAGTCAGTATACTGAGTTGCAGCATTTGACACTTAACAATTAACTGCATTACTGGAGAATTGCAACACTTATCAGGGCACAGACCTGCACACATGAATACTTGTGCCTGGCCATAATGACCACTTATGTGATCAGAAGAGTTTATGTGGAAATTATCAGCTAGACGTCTATCATCTTCTTCATATGAAGTGCTCACAATGCAGTGGGAACTACAAATTAAGCCTTCTGAGTTTTTATTTCAGTATTTCACAATAATTTTATATTATGTCCCTAGGCAAACCCTGATTTATGAGATCTTTGAGGTTGAAGTTTTGAGATTCTTTTAGCTTATCAGAGCTGAATATAATTTTTTAGCATAAATGAGAAACAGGGAAATTTAAGCTTTGCTGGTACCTATTGGATCATCATTGAACAGACCGTCAGTCATTGCTATTTAAAAGTGTAACTAGCAATTACCAGCAATCCTGCAATTGTTCCTGGAAATGTGGCATTTTTATTAAACATTTGAAAGTGCTTTACAAAAGAGGTCAGAACAATAATATCTTGATTAATCAAGGAACTGAAGAAGAGCAAGAAACTGAGGAAGAGAAAATAATTTGTTTCTCAGTGCTACCAGGTAGGTAACATGGGTAGTACATGCCCCATGGGGCAAGAAGAGACAAAGAAGAGGCAGGTACCAGTGTTGATCTTGCTTTACAGTCCAGTGCAGTGTTAAAAGCTGGACAATGTGTTCTTAACCTATGGAGGAAAAAAGCAGCATGAGCACTCTATCTTTCTCTCCCTCCCATCTCTGGTTAAAAACGTGGAAAAAGTGCTCTGTACTTGCATTTTAAAGGCATAGTCTAGTCCTTTAGCATACGGTCTGAATAGGAAATACTTTGCTGAAGCTTTATCTTCTCAGGTAAAGTCAGTTTACTTCCCCCCCCCCCATCTCAAAAAAACCCCAAATTCATAATGTTGAATGTACAACCATTGTTTACTATTACAATTCAAGTATGCTTGAACTGGTAGTAATTTCTTTCCACTATTATGAATCTTAATTTGGCACAGATTGACTGTATTCAATATATCCTAGTTTGTTCTAAGTTCTCATTGCCTTAGCAGTTGAACTTTAGCTCTGATTCAGGGGGAAAATTAAAAAAAAAAAAAAAAAAAAAAAAAAAGTGCAAAGGCAACGGTTTTCAAGTCTTTGCCAGGCAAATCTAGATAGAAGTTTTATCAGAGTAAGAAATTCAGGATTTGACCCTCAGAGTAGATTTTATTTTCAAAGCAGGTTCCCAGAAGCCACACAGCAAAGGGAAATAAAGCTAAAATTGGGACAAGGACAACTGGATATAGACGTGACTGTAACAAACCTCAAATAGTTCTGTTATTTTTGTTTCAACTGAAGTTCACAGAATTTTTATTAAGAATCTAACCCAGATATTTATACAGGAATCAGAAAGAACAACTTTTTAATGACTGCCCAGTGGGAAAGTTGTATTCATAACTGGTGTTAACTTCATACTTCATGCTGACAGATACTATTATTGGTTTAAATATTCAAAGACTGAGAAGTCTCTCTCTACCAAGGGCATAACATATTAGTAAGAGACTTCGAGAAATATTTTTTGAAAATATATATACACTATATACACATATAAACACACAGAGAAACATGTATTTTATCAGAATAAGGCACAATTCTTTTCCATTATAAGGGCTTTACAACCAATGTGAGTAGAAGGATCAAGTCTTATTTAAGCATGATACAAATGCAGACAGAGCATATTTTCCAAGCAGAAATGCATGATTTCAAAACAATTGATAGAGCTAGTTCATCTCAATTAAAAAGGAAGACACTTTTTTTCAGTTTGGACACTCCTCTTCTAAAATGAAGTTTTTGTATCACAGATGGAGAAAATACTGCATACACATGGTCTCCTTGTGGGTATTCACTCTACCCCACAAAAAATACTCAGAAACTTTAGATATCAGATGATGTAAGTCACAGAGGTGCTCAATTTAGAATTTCCTCTGCTGCTAAGAACAGAAATTACTGTTAGAGGTTTCTCTGAGAAAGTGTCTGCAAATCAGAATTCATTTTCTGTCCAATCTGAAATAGCTGAAATTAATTTGTTCTCCTTCAGGGCATGTTACTTTAATATGAGAAATGCTGAAAAGCCTGAGCTTTTTCTTTATTTAGGAATTTTAGATCTGGGAAGGTTTAATTTAGATAATTTCTAGATTTTGCTGCTGGTGTGAATATACAAAGGATATTCTGTCTTTCTGACTTTCATTTTTGTGATGATTTTACAGTCTATTTTTCATTGGTGCAACATACAGATATTCTCTTTTATGTGCATTTAAGTAAATATTAAGCAAATATATAAAATACATAAACAGGATATTAGGAAGATAGATATAGTCTGTATGCTTGTATTGAAGGCTGCTGTTCATTCTTCTGAAAGATAACACTCAAGAACTCATGTGACATGGAAAATACAGGGGTTTTAAATAGTGATACAGCTAAAATGCAAAACTCGGCCAAGGGCAGCAACATCCTTTCCAAACTGTTTTTAATAGTCGCAAACTGCCAAATCCTTTAACAACAGAATTAAGTCTGACAGCTGAAGAGAAGTGCACCTGATATTTAGAGATAAACATGTATCATTTTCAGTGTCATAAAAAGGTAGGCTAGTTCTAACTTTCAGCCTGTATTCAGAATGTCATGGTACAAAAGGAAACAAAGTTTCTTTTCATTCTGTCTTGGTCATTATCATGCTGGCTAAGCCTGAAGCTGGTTCTAAGTCTTTCTTAAAAATGGGAGCAAAAAGGCGATTTCATAGCATCCTAATTGAAAAAATGCCACAATAGTCTTCATACTTTGTGAATAGTCCTAACGACCCTGAAAAGATAGGCCACATATAGAGTCCCTCAGTGGGACTACTCTTATTCTTAAAATCATGAATCTGTTAAATTTGTTAACATAATATAGTCCTTACTGTGTAATTAGTGAAAGTTCTTGATCCTTATTGCTTTAAATCCCAGTAACGTGCAAATGTGGGAAAGAAGAGATGGGCTATTTTTTTCCATTTTTTTCCATTTTACAAAGGGTAAACTTAGGTACAAGAAGGTGGAGAGTCCTGCTCAAGGCTGGGCAGGGAACCCTTGGCCAAACCCTGAACTCTTAAATTCCATCTGAGTACTTTAACCTCACAGCTGTAATTTTAGTTTCACTGAAAAAGCTATTTAATTACTGTTTCGATGTAATGACAGCTGACTGAAGGATAATCTTCAGGTAATTTGAGAAGAGAGGATTTTTCTGCAGTCCACCTTAAAAGAGCATGGGTAAATTAAACAATTAGACCTGGTAACAAAGGTAAGCTAAAAGCTAAACATAATAAGACACTGTTTTCAGCATTTCAAAAGAACTAAATACAACACATCAGCAGGTTCAAAATCCTTTTGAACAAGTGCACTCAGAAACAACTAACTAGCAAACAAAGCTATTATGAAGATGACAGTGTGGCCAGTGAACTTTTGACATGTCAACTCTATAAAAGGTAGACCTCTATAAATATTCCTCACATTTCAGGAAGTAGAAAAGAGGCAAATTTAGCAACAGATGCTGTGGAAAGCATTTTACAAGGTATGATAGACAAGAATCTCTTTAAAAAGAGAAGTATATTCCTTATGTATTGTTTAGAGGATTTGATTTCCCTTAAATTTTAAAGGATCAAGAATAACAAAATGATCAGAATCTCAAACACCAATGAGATAATTTTTTCACATTACTTTATATTTAGGTGAACTTTTATTCTTTTAAAGCAATACAGAAAATGCTTAAACAACATTGCATATCATGGGATGTCAATTCTATGTCCTATCATATAATTTCTAGGTAATTAAGCTGACTCTATTGGATAGATAGATAGATTATCCTAGTCTAATAGCATGGGTCAAATATTACATGAAAATGAATGTCCTTTGAAAATAAAAAGTCTATTTTTTTAGTTACTGATTTCATGTAACTATGGACAAGAAGGTTTAGAGGAGAAAAATTACTTCAATCTCAGTAATAACAAAAGTTATAAGAAATAGGTAGATAATCATAGAATGGTCTGGATTGGAAGTGACCTTTAAAGGTCATCTAGTCCAAGCCCCCTGCAATGAGCATTGACATCTCCAACTAGATCAGGTTGCTCAGATCCCCATCTAAGGTGACCTTGAATGTTTCCAGGGATGGGGCTTCTACCACCTCTCTAGGCAACCCGTGCCAGTGTTTCACCACCCTCATTATAAAAAGTTTCTTCCTTATATCTAGTCTAAATCTACGCTCTTTTAGTTTAACTACCCTCTTTTAGTTTAATCATGTCTCATTATCTTTGGCGAATGTCAGAGCAGAATCAACATAGTTTCAGTGAACATACTGTTGGGCTGCTTTCTTTCTCATATCTTTCAGAAGGGTTCTTCTATACCTTTAATAGGAAATCTTCACAGCTGATGTAGGATTGTAAAAATGCCAGATGAGAATACAAATTATTAAAAACGATAATGCATCAAGGTGGATTGTTTCTTCTAATATGATAAAGATTGCTATACCCACAAAATCTATTATAAATTGCACTAACACAGTTGATTTTCTAGTTTTTGATTCAGGAAAGTGAGTAAGCACATGCTTAAAGTTAACTTTCCTAAACAAGACGCCCTTAATATGGGCCTCTGGAGATGGGATACAGGATATTCTGAAGGATGCTAGGGTCCCACATAAAACAGAGCAGAAGCTATGAATGAGTCTCTAACAGTCTCTTTTGCATCACCAGACCCAATAAAAGAGTCACAAAAGCAAAGGCAAAGCAAGAGCTGCAGCTATGCCTGCTTTCATCTCATGACGAGTACGATCTTGCCCTTTTGTTTTTGCTCTTAATAGTTCTGAATCTTCACACAATTCAGAACAGTGTTGCTTATAGTATCTGGATATATTCATAGTTTTAATAAATTTTGATGTAAGTTTGAATTTTTTCAGCACTTCTATTTTATTGTATTTTTATAATTGCATACTTTAGCATTACATGCTCTATTCATGTGATTTCTAAACATATTTTTTTTAGATGTGGCATAAATTCCTAAAATAAGAAAGCTATTGTGTACAGTTATATCATTAGAACAGATCTGTTTAGCATATTGTTTCATTAAGAGTGGATCTGTCACACAGTTTTCAGGGCAATCACTGCAATAGAAGCTCCTGCTGAATTTTCTTAAGTCTTTTTTCCCACTTGATTTCCTATTTCTAAATTTAGATAGCCTTTTTTATGATGTCACGATTCTCATGAAACCTTCATAGGGTTAAGACATGTTGATATGAAATATAAAAAAATAAGATGCTGATATAAAATGTGACATGCTGATGCAAAATGCAAACTATGGGCAACATATTTCAGATCTTGGTAGTTAAAAGTAGAAACGTAGCAGTAAATGAGGGGAAAAAGAGAAGGAAAAGGAATTAAGATTAGAGGGCAAATCAATGCTGATAAAATAGTTTTAAAAAGACAGTGCTTTTCCTCACTGGTATCTATGGATCTAACCTAAAATAAGCTCAGTAGTCACTTTGCCAGAGATAAACATTTAATTCACAATGACAAATATAGCTCTTTTTTTTTTTTCCTTGAGGTTTATCTGCAACAGGTAACAGCGCCCTCCCCAGATTATCCACAATGCGAATATATTCAATGCATTTTTAAATTCATTTATGGGTCACAAATAATTTGCACAAGTATCCTTATTAGATACTTAAACTATGAGCTAGTTTGCTTAGTTGAGTAAGCGTGATAAATCACACATTATTCATGTTACCTGATTGGATAAGCATGTAAGCAATTTTTAATAAAATAATGGTCTAAAATTGTAATTCTCAAGCCTGCATTTTTGAAATTCAGCAAACATGAATGTCAGTAAATTTCAATTGAGAAATATTCACAGAAAATTTGTGCTGGAGCTTTTTTCTTTTTCTTTTCAACATGTGTGATGGAATATTTATAGAGTTTTTTGCAACAATATTCTGCCAAGCTTTCAGTTGCTACATAATGTATCTTTTTGCATGATCAATATATTAGGCACAAGCTCAAATTCATTTATGGGGAAAAACAACAGTGAAACCAAAAAGAAAAACTGAACACAGAGAAGATGTGAACATCTCGATGGATTTTGTATGACACTTTGAAAAAACAGAAAGCAAACTAAATTGTTCAGACTGATGCTATATTTTGCTAAATCTGAAAATAAATTAAGGATAGACAAATTTGGCAAAAGCAAAAAGTTGCTGTTGAATCACCAACAATCTGAATTACATAAAATGTAAAATATGTATGCTTTTCTGTGGAATTTAAGGATGGAAATGAATTAAAAATGTAGAAGAAAATCTATGACAAAAGTTATTTTTTTTCCTCATGAAAAATTATAATTTATGGAAGAGGGTTTTTTTTTAATCATTGTTCTATTACATAGAAATTATTTTTCTTTTACTGTAAATCTGTTGAAGAGTGGAGAGAGATGCACAAAGCCTAGGAGACCTAGAGCCTCCTCCTAAGCATCGTTCAGAGCACCTAAATTTGACACCAGCTTTGATTTAGTACTGCAGTTTCATAGCTGGCTTAAGTCGATTTAAAGCTGCTGGCCTGGAAAGGAGCATCCCTGCCCTTCCCCTCTCCATCCCATCCAGGACTGCTTATTCCTGCCCTCTCCCTTGCATGAGCTAGAGTCATGGGGAGATCAGGTCAATACACTGACATTGCTTAAAACTAGTAACGTTTTTCCAGGATTAACTTTAAATTGATTTACCTTGGTAATAGAAAAGAAGCAGAAGATATGTGGCGAAAGCTGTACCATGCATCTCAGCATCAGTCTGGTTTTAGGTCAGTTTATATTCATCATGCAAATGAACTTCAACAAGATGCCTAAAAAAGATGGTATGAATAGACAGCCTTTGGTTTCCTCACTTTAATAAAAAATGTTGATCATAAGAAATTTCTCATCCAACTCTGACTTGGGCTTTCATTCACTTTTCTTGCCTAATCATGTTTAATGTCAAGGAATATATAGAATGTTTTTGAATTGTAGTTTCTGCTACATCTGTTGAACATAAGTTCAGAAGTCATATTTACCTCTTACTTCCTCTGCTGTAGTCCCTGTTTTCAATCACTTTACTGTGGTGCTGCACTTTATATCATTGGTAGATATTACTGTCAAGACTTATATTGAGATATATATATATATAACTATTTATATCAGGAATCATAGTTCAAAACTTAAAAGAAAAAGTGATTCCAGTTATCATGCTTCCAGCAAAACCCCTTAAAACCTCCTCATATTCAGGCTCAGATGTAATTCTCCATCCTTACCCAGAATGTTTTTCCTAGACAACAAGCAACTTCATTTTCTTCAGCATCACACAGGCCCCGTGATATCACTCAGGCGTCTCTGGAGCTATGCAGTAGTGCTATGATCAAATACTGCATTTTTTTGCATGACGGTGTCTCTAAAGTAAATAATTTCTTTCTACCTTGTGAAATACCTACTTCATCTCAAAACTTTTCCTCTCTAAGCTTGACAAAAGGAATCAAATCCACTGAAAATTCTGCTGCAAAGACTAGTTTCCTTGTTCTTGTCTTTGACAGACTTATCCCCTCCTGTGCATTAACACATGGGCTCCCTGTTCTTCAGCCCTTACAGCACAGTGTCCTGCTCTTCCCACTCATACTTCCTCCCACACTGTTTCTCCCACTCATCTCTTCAGATCAGGTTTAAGATCTCGCCTCCATTTCCTGTCACATTAAGATGTTGGCATCTATCATCCACTCATTAACATTTTGGAATATGCCTTTTCCAGTCTACTTCTCACACAGCGTTAGGTTTTGGAGGTTCTCCCTGTGAACCTATGCAAAGTTACCATGTCATCCGCCTGTAAAAACTTCCTTAATATTCTCCTGTGCGAAATTTCCTGTAAATCCCTCGAGAGCAGCTAGACTCTCTCACCTGCTGTCAGTCCATCATATTGATCAAACCAGCTTTACTGTTTTTTGACACTTCCCTGTTTGTAACCCCTGTACTACAAGGGACTTGCTGTATGTACCTTGAAATTTAAAGGCTTTGGGGAATGGGCTATTTTTTTTTCCCTTTCCTTTTTTTACATGGCACAGTACTGAGTACTTAGCCTATGACAGGGCTTTGTGGGTGCTATGGTAAGAGGAATAAATTATGATTATAGAATAATAATTAGTAATTTAAGAGTATAAAAAATAATATACCATAACCAAACTCAAATTCTTTTATTATTGCTTTAGTATTTAATTTGAGACCACACAAATTTTAGTGCTTTTTCAAATTAAAAATCTCTTTATATATTTAAAAATATCTTTATCCTTCTAGTAAAAATATTACAACAATACTAAAATGTTGGTAGAGGTTCTGTACTTGAATGTTGTGAACAATGGAGAATTCACTTTGGGATAAAAGGCACTGAATGGCACATGAAGACAAGATGTTTTCTTCCATTTCTCTTGGTACATCCCTTAGTCACTTAGTCATAGAAAATGGCCATGAATAGCTATGGAAGTTGCTGCTGGTAATATTATGGTAGGAGTCCTAATAACTTTTTAGACTTATACAAAGGAGAGATCGAGTTTTGCAATTATCTAAGAGCAAAAAAGTAATTAATGGCAAATTTTAAATGGATGTGTGAATGGAGAAGAAACACTCTTTTTCCAGACTGGATTAATTGTTCCATACTATACCCCACCCTGAACATGGTCTTCAAATTGTGTAACCCTGTGTGGACATGCATTAGACTGATTGTAAACATAGAAGTCCCCTTGCTCAACCACCCCTTTCCAGAAGAAGCTAGACACAGCAGCAGCAGTCTAACAGCATGTTCTTTCATCTGTGATGCCATTGGAAAGAGCTGCTGTGTGACTTCAAAATCTGGGCAAAGTCTTGGCTCCATGAATAGAATAAACTATGAAATAATTTGTGTTTATCCTGCTTCCGCTTTCCTAGGTCAGATAGGAAATAGTGGTGACTCCCCAGAGAAAGCAAAAATGAGGACTGGGGAAGATGCAGACCTCTCATATCTTCATTTAACCTCATTTTAGCAGATCAAAAAGATGCTGAGTCTAGAGAGCAGATGAGCTGGATCCATTACCACATGTCTACTATTCATAGATTTAGACTTGATTATGCCTTCTGGCATCAAAATCTAGTAATCCATGAGGATAGCCCTCATTCAGGGTAATCTGCCTTTTTAAGTGCTTTTAAGACGCTGCTTTTCAGTGTCTTAGATGCTAGGGAAGAGATGCTCAGCTTCAGGGGATCTGCTCAAAGCTCCCTCAGAGCTTCAGTCCCTTCATGCTGGGCAGGCCAGGTGTGGCCTATGACAGAGAGCTCGGTGATGAAGCAGTCAACACTTCCAACTTTATGTATTGAAGGGAAGCACAGAGGAATGATTTAAAAGATGTATTTGTGTCTGCAGAAGCTTATGGGCATGTTGATAATCTGTGCCAGGACTTCTGAGCTGCTGGCTAATATACTTGCCAAAAGTCATGGATCTCAGATTTACACAGAGTATATTTATCATTAGGGTTGGTATTCATCAAATGTAACCTCGGTATCTTGTATTACTAAACATCTTGATGCAAGTTGTTTCAATTTTTTCCAGAGATAACCCTGGAATTATCTTTAAAGCACTTGACATTCAACCCCTCTCCTGTTTTGCCTTTGCTCGATTCCCAGCTCTCTGTGTTGAGTGTGGTTGGTGACCTTTCTAAAGAAAGGCACCATCACTAAAAGTTCCCTCACTGGCAGTGTCCATACTGTTACGGTTTGGAGGTAATGGAATTTTTTCCCATCCAAAATATAAGTTTTGTCTTCATAGAAGATCTCACACCACTATAATGCGATGTCTGCAACTTAAGGAGGTGGCCTCTAAGAGACTCTGGCATATGGGTTTTATGTATTAGGGTCTGTAAAGGAGATACCACTTGCAAAGATTTACAGTGTTCCAGGACTGTGTGCCAGATGGTAAAAGCCATATGAGTGGCGGAGTCCTTAGAGAGTTTTTTTTAGTTTGTTTTTGTTTATCATAGAGAATACGCTTCTGGGTTCATAAAGTTTCAGCATGTTCTGCCTACTGCGTCATGGAGAAAAATATTAACTCTCTCCTGAATCCAGGCTACCAGGAGTTATAAAAACAGTATTTAAAAAAGGAGGTAGGCAGGCCATTTCCTGAGACAGAAAAACAGTTGTTTTAAAATACGTACTTGCTATTTTGGTGCTAAAATGAATAGGTTGCTATTGCTGTTGTTCTCTGAAATGATTTATTCAGATTATAAAGTGGATTTCTTTGAAATAAGTATATTTAAACAGGCTGCTTATCCTGCTTGCCTGGAAATGCAATATTGTTCTTGCTATAATTACATTCGGGTTTGAGCATATGTTCAAAAAGTATCACAGAGGGGCTTCCCCAATCACAAAGACAAATAACTGGTGTAATTTAGACAGCCCTTGTGATCTGAGGTCACAGGCCAGGCAAGCCAATGTAATTCATGAGATGCACTGGACTAGCCAGATCTCTAAGTACACCCCGCATGGGAGTAAGGCACACTGCAAACGATCCGAGGGTCATAAACCCACAACTTTTAGTACAGTAGATCTACTGCCATAAAAAAAAGACACACTAAGTTATTTAACTGGACTGCTCGTCTTCTTTGAAGCCTGCCAACTACTGTGCTTGTGAAAATCCATCTAACCCCACCACTTCTGCATAGGAAAGAAGACAGAGGATGCACAGCAGTCCTGTAGAGGCACAGGAGTCCTGTGGAGACACAGGACTGAAGGGACCCTGAAGGCCCTGAGGCCTGCGAGGGTCCAGCCCTGCCTCAGGCTGCTGGCAGGCCCTGGGTAGGATCAGGCCGTTTGTATATCGTTTCCACGCCCTGCTAGATGGAGGCTCTTACTCCGCCGCGCTTTCGGCGTGCTTTGAGCCACTGCCGCCGCGGTAGCCGCGCCGGCGGCGGGGGTCAGTCAGGAGGCGGCGGCTTCGCCCGGGGCGCCGCCAGGTGGCGCCCGCCCGCCCGCTCCGCTGACCAAGGGCCAACGCAAAGGGCCGGGGCGCGCGGCGGCCCGGAGCAACTGCCCGGGGCTTGTGGGGTGGGGCCGGCCTGTTTGTTGTACCGCACATGGCTGCCCTTGGGAGAGACGCAGCTCGGCGCGGGCCGGCGGCTCCTCAGTGTTATCAGCGGTTTGTTTTGCTGGGTTGGGAGGCTGAGAGTCACAGGCCGAGGCCTCTGCCAAGTTCAGGATTTTTCCACGAGCTACGCTAGTTTATTTCTAGTCTCCTTTCACAGCAAAGTCTCTTGACTCACAGGGTAGGCCCTGGTTTTAAAATTTATATCCTCAGGGGTCCCTTAGGGAGCTCAGTGCTGCAAAACTGATAAGAGCTGGCTCCTAATTACACTCAGAGTGCCACAAGTTTATACAAAAACGAAGTAATCTTAGATTCAGCATGCATATCTATATTAAAATCCCCGTTTTATGTCTTGAATCCGACTGAGTCACTTCAGCTAGACTACAGCTACTGTTGACACACAGGGTATGGACACAGTCCAGGAAAACAAGATATTTTGAGACCGGTGAAGGGCATCTCAAGTTTGCGTTGTTTACGGGTAAATTTATTCATTTTTATCGAAACCTGCAATTCCTGGCTGAACCACACTGTGATAAATAGGGGTAAAACATGGCTTGCTCGAGTATTAATAGTAAGCTGCATACAGCTTTGTGTGAGTGATAGATCAGTGCTGCTTGTGGAGGCGTCCCAGTCTAAATCCCTGCCGTAGACAAGATTGACAGCACAGCTACATGGCATACATGGCAGATGAACTGCATGAATGCTTTATATTTACATTAGTAAATCTGAAGTATAAATTGGTTGTGCGAATTCTGTTGAAGGCAAGGCTGAAGTTTTAGGGTGCCATTCAGTGGCTAGAAGTAGCTGAAACTCATCAGAAGGCTTTCCTTTACCCTTTTACTTCTAAAACCTGGGAAATGCAACTTCCAATTTACTTGCTTTTAGAAAAAACTAATGCTATCTGCTTTCATCTGCCAATGAAAATATTCTGCTTTGCTCTTAGTGTTGTTTAATGTTGATCCTTGAAGGTGTTCCGGACACAGGCTACAACAAAGCTGGAGACACTACGAGCAGTGCATACAGTTCACCAAAGCGCCCAAGAGCTAAATGCCTGTGAATGGCACCAGAAATAACTACACCTTGTGCCAGTTTTCCTCCATGTTTCCTGATATATCTTTGTTTTATTTCTCTTTAAGTTCACTGCAAAACATGGAAGCTTTTAGTCACTCTCTCAGCCACTTCAGGATTTTTTTTTTTTAGCTAACCTGGATAACACAGTCTTGTTTTTAGACACCTGGACCTAAGACAGTTCAATGGACATGGGCATTTATGCTCAGAATGCAGTGAGTAACCTAATTTTACTTTTTGGAGAAATAATTGTCTAACCTCTTAGTTATTTTGAGCCAGTTTGCTGACTTAAATGTGCCTTTTTACATACTTCAGTGGTTGGTTTTTTTCCTTTCACTTTTCTGTTCCTTTTCTTGTAAAACAAAGATTTTATCAGCTAAAACCAACTATTCCACAAAAAATAACTGCTGTGGAAAGCACCTAGACAACTCTGTCAGACACTACCTCAGAAAGTGCCTCAGAGCTCTGAAAGTACTACATGGAAGAGGAGCTTCACACCTGCCTGTTACAGTTTATCTGCATTCATCTTGAAATAAAAGATATGTTTAAAATTAATTGGGAGGCAGTAGACCATTCATGGCAGAACTGGAAAAGAAGAGTGACGCTCACAAAATAAAATAAAAATACTAAAGTTTACAAGAAAGATACAGATGAAAAGCTCTGTAGAGGGGCAGTGCCAGATTTGTGGGGACAGGATAAATTGTTAGACATGTTGCTGAAACCTTATTTCAGGACCTCCTGAAGTCAGTCTAAAGATTTGTACAAATGTGGTAGGGTTTTGGGTAAGAACTAGCAAATACAGGATCTTACCAGAGAACAAAATTCAGAGTTGTACTTAAAGAAGAAATTAAATAAATGAGGAAAAAACTATTCTGGCATAATATTGTATTTTGAAATACAAAGAGAAATAATGTCCAAAGAAGTCAGGGATAGTAGTTCAGAAATTTGCTTTCTAACAACAGAAATCTCACAGGTCAAACTATAAAGTGTCTAGAAGCTCCAAGTCAGACCCAGACTTGCAGCTGCTGATCTAAAGCGTTAAGCCAATTTTTGATATAGCTCTGCAAGGCAGTTCATATGTGGGACAGGCATATGTGTGAATGATTCATCACACAGAAGCCCTTTACAACCAACCAAGCAGATGCATCCTATATTGCCATAAACGGCGAATCAAAGCAAGTTTATAGAAAATAGTTGTTACCAAACATATCAGGTTGGACTTTTTTTTGGTAGAAAAAAACTTTGGAGCTGTTTTTGAGAAGTTTGTGCAGCTGATAGTTTAGTTGGCTAGAAAGAGGTTTTGGCTTTCTGTGTGAGGTAAATATTTTCAAGGATCAAAGAGGTGGGCGACGGGGGTGGTTAAGAGGTAGCTACTCAGCTTTGAGTAGGCTAGTATCCAAACAGATATTGTGTCTATGTTTGTGTCTACCACACCACTAATACCCTACCAATAAACGAAAATATATATGAACTTGTGTTTTGGATAAGATGAATAAAACACATCCAAAACCCAAACCTTAGAAGTTCTTGTTTTTACGGTCTGCTTTCTCCTCTAGACTTCAAGAGGTATGGTGTCTAGCCTTATGTCTTGCCACACCTTTCTCTGATGACAAAAATGCTTTGAGCTTCATTTGCAGGGATTCAAGCTAACCACAAGCTAGAGGTTAAGAAATTCTCCATTCATGCAAAGATGAGCCCTCAGTCCAAATGTTCTCCTTAACTTAGCTACTGCACCTGGAGATTTGTCTTAAAAACAGGTAGAAGGATCTTTTAGTCAGTGTTTTCATGGTCTTCTGTTTTGGGAAGAGGATTTTGAGATCTTGGTATAAACATGCATAAACCACAGACACCTCTTCAGCAGCAAGCAAGAACAAGGGCCTACGCCTGAATGCAGCTCCCAAGGCAAGGGTGGAGGCCCCCACGGAGAGCTCTCACAGCTCTTTCCCAGCAATCTGACCCAAAGTGACACCGCTGCACCATGTTATAGCTGGCCTTGAGTACAGGTTGCAGAACCCCTGAGAGCACTGAGGGCCCTGACAGAATTCAGCCGTCATCCATCTTACCTGGACACCAGAAACAAAATACCTGCACTGAGATTTTTACACTGTTCCTCAACCTTTTATTTATACGCAGCAAAGAGGAGGAGATGTAAGTTGTCACTGGCACAGAAGAGGAAGAAAACATGACCCTCTCGTTATGGCTGCAGAGGCCTCACAGCAGCTTCAGCCTGAAATCTGACAGCTCAGTGACAATCAGGTGGCAAGGATCCCCTCAGACTCCTGCCTGAGCTACACAACTTCCTATGGATCTCCCTGCTTTCCCTCCTCACTTTCATGGGTCTCTGGGCGTGCCTAGTTCTTTTGTCTGTCCTCGTGGCAGCCGCCTTCTCTCCACTAACGGTTTGCATTTGTCAGTGTCTGGTACAGATCTCCCTAAGCTTCCTTCTGTGATGCCCTGTGTTTATGGAGAGCTTCCCTTGAAATGATTTGGAGAGACACTCAGGCACTCCTCCTTCACATCTTCTGCCTTAAAACTCCTCCTAAGGAAGGTGCATTTAGAAAATCAGCCAATTACACTAATGACGATTAACCTGAGGGGCAGGTAGGAACAGGTTGGATTTTTTTTAGCTATTGTAATATTTCAATGATAATTATGTATTAACATGCATTTCTAAAATGGCTTAAACGTTACGTTCCCTTGTTTTCACCAATACCTTACACCATTTCTTAATTTGTATTAGTACTGTAGGTACAATCTCCATTTGATTCAGTCTTAAAAACATTTTCCTTCACTAAATAAATGAGGTGATTAGGAACATCTTAATTATGACTTCAATTCAGAAGAGCAGACAAATTGAGTATGTCCTAAAGAGCTTTAGTGGACTGGAACCAAAGTTACTAATGCTACTATTTTGCCTATATGGTTTTGTTACCGTTTTCTTAATTGTGAAAGATGGTTTCTTTTTCTGCCAGGTATTTGACCCATCAGGTTAGGCTCTGGGACAGTCTTTTAGCACTTTTGTGGAAATGTTTTTTCTCATTTGCCTTAATTTAAGCATAATCACTAATTTGTCATGAGCAAGAAAAAATGTCCACTGACAAAGATGACAATGTTTAACAGGTTCTACCCAATGGTAACACATCTGTTGAATATGTTTCTGTGGTTTATGAACATACCAGCAGCACATTATTTCTTTAACTAGATATGTGGAAGGACTTGTGTCCAGAGCTGGAACAATTCAAATACTCTTAAATCATGGAAGGGAATGCACTGAGAGAGTGCCATGGGTTACTGTGCAGAATTACTTTGAATAAGTAGGATTTTGGAAGAGCAGCCTCAGATAATATACTGCTTCCTGAGAATGCAGTTTGTAACTTTAATAATTGCTCTGGATGGTAAAGTGACAGAAAATGAATGGGACTCAAATCTTCCGCGTCATCACGGGACTTAACTGAGACAGAGATTACATCTGGATTTTGCAGAGATGATTAATCAGTCATGTAGTTAGCTATAGCTGGTGCTTGTCCCAGGTGTTCAAAGCAGCAGATAGCTTGGTTGACTGGCCAGAATATCAAAAACTCATGGAGTTTATTGGTTGTTTCTGAATTATATGAAGAAATTGGTAACATTCTGTAATTTTTTTGAAACAATTTCAGATGCATTCACTAAAGCATGTTAGAACTGTTGCTTAGCTCCCAGGCTCAAATGGATAAACAAGGCTTTTGTAAATACATTTGAAAGGGCACTGGAGAAAGTGAAGTAGAACTTTATTTGCATATAGGAAACTCTGTATCAGGGTCCACCATCTCGATAACTTTAACTGAAGTCTTTCTGGACTTTGTGAGTTATTATAGATACGATTTATTTTGCACAGGAATTGGATGAACATGGTAGAGGAAATAGAATCTATAGTATATGCCTTCCAGACATTCTGCATCTATCAGTAGGCTGTGCATAAAATTACAAGGGATGAAACAATTTGGACAAAGGTGTTGTCAAGAAAGTATATTACTGGGAGAATGGCATAGCTGCTTTTGGAAAAAAGGGCATAATGAAGAAATATATTGACCAGCTGTTACCAGACAAAAAGGTTTAGGAAGAGAAAAGTGTGCTGAAATTAAAGCTGATGGCCATGCAGTTACTGGGGAGGAAAATGATTATGCTTTTTATTGGCCTGAAGGGGATGTAAATGAAAATGTTACAGTAGAACGTGAATCTTTTAATACAGATGAAGAGCTGAGAATGAAAAAATGCCAATTCCCCTCCTAACAAACTACCTTCAGCCATAGAGCAAACACAGAATAAAACTTATGTATAGAAATGTTATGGGAATCATGTTAGGCATATGTTACATGTGGTTCTCTTATTTATGAATCCGTTACAATGAACAGTGATTAATAAATATACATATAGTATATGTATGTATATATAAAACTGACTTCTGATTTATGAAGACTTTTAGGTATGTGCTTAAACAAAGCATGTATTTAAGTTGTGCTGAAATTAGACCTGTGTTTGAATCCTTTCTTGATCTGAGACCTTAGGCAGTTACTTTCCTTTTCTGGACATCCTGACATTTCTTGAAACTGGTTTTCTGTGAAGGCACCTTCCATTTTGCAACACGGAGTCAATATGATATGTTACAGAAAAGTATTTTCTCATGAAGGCTTTGTTATTATTCCCATTTTCTTTCATCTAAAATAAAAATAACTCATGCTGAAAATGCAGTCTGTGTATACTGACAATTAAAAACAAATCAGGAAATCATTCTGATATATTAAATCACACATGCCTAGTTATGATTTAACATGCTGGGGAATGAAACCAAGTTCTACTCTCCTATGGTATTTTGTGACAGTGATAGCAATGATATTTTGGGGGGCTTTTTTGGGTTTTTTTTAAAGACTGATTGGAATATGTATTTAATGCCTTCAGTGCTTCAGCATTTTTTTTCCCCTGTAATGGACCGTTTTAGCTGAAGTATCAAGCACTGCTTTTGTAAACACTGGGCTTCTAATTCAGAATAACTTTTTTTTTTACCATGCTTATACCATTATTGTATGCATCCAAAGATTCCTGTGGAGAGTGAAATTGTTGGGTTGCTTACCAGTAAACATATATGTGGTTCCTGTTTAAACGATGTTCCAGGTAACTTAAAATTAGAAATCTTGGAGATCAGCCAGATTTGCTTTTTCAGATGAAAGCAAGGTGTCTTGCAATTGGCTATGCTTCTTCAGTAAAAAGGCAGCAAGACATTAAAAATAGAGAGGAAGAAAGAGAAATGTGGTGACCTAACACAGCACAGTGGATGCAAGTTCTGCCTTTGTTTTCACTGAAGCAACCCTGCTGATGTCACTACTGCTGGAATTAAGCCTTGATTTTTCAAGATATTCAATAAAACCAAATAATTTATGTCACAGTACCTCAAAGTGGAGGAAATGCCCAAAATATGCTGTTGTGGGCCATTCAGCCAAGTTTCTTCGTTGTTCACATCAAAATAAATTGGTTCACTTGTTTTTAACAAATGTATTTCAACTGCTGTTTCTCTCTAAGCAGTGAGAGAGTATACTGAGTTTATGTATTTTCTATGAATAAGCACAGAGTCATGAGGCTGGGATCCAAAGAACCATTATACAAGTAGGCAGTTGGTGAAGTCTGTTATGGAGAATTAATATTGAAAAGGATAATGATTATTATTAATACTAACCTCTGAGGGAATATTGAAACAGGTCTAAAGCTAGATAACAAGTTCACATGACTGCAATGCAATATGGCAGTAGAAAAAGGACATTGTAATTTGATGCTGCACACAGAGAATCTGTATCAGAGAGGAAGGAGAGAGCTGCAGAAAAGCGCCAATGCAAACAGTACCTGGAATTCCATTTTTAGATTGCTGGCCAGGATGCATTGCTGAGTAAGGGACACCAAAGAGCAGCAAAATATCTGGGAAATGTTTAAGGGAAGACTGCAGTCTTGAGAACATGTTGTTTTGCTGAATATGGCTGAAGAGAAACATATTTTAAGTGTATATGTTTAGATGCCAAAGAAATGCAAGGATAACAATTAAACAACATATGAAAGGTCTCAAGATGAGAATGAGAAGAAGAGCCTGGTCTCAGAGGCACTTGGTGACCTTGTTTATCTTACATAGAGTTTTCTCCACCTTGAACATTTAAACTAGCTGCTAGGAATGACCTGACTGCAGTGATGTCTCTCAGAACACTTGTCATTTCTGGTATTTGCAATTAGCCTATTCAAAATATTAGACATATAGGCTGTAGAGGATATGCCTGCAGTCATAGGGGAATCATTATGGGCACCATCAGAGCCTGTCTCAGTCAGTGAAGCTGGCGAGACAGCTTGTGAACTGGTACACCAGTGAAGACCCTCGTTCTTTGAGCGGTATCATTGAAGACAGACAGGGCCAACTTGCTATGCAGGCAGACTAGGCAGTAGCCAACAGCTTTGCTTATGCCAAAGGGCACGAGGGTTGTGTGTTTGTAAGAGGTGTGTTGCATAAACAGCAAATTCCTGCCGCCTCCTCCTCCTCTGGTCTGTGGCTGAAGAAGAGGTGAGAGTTTGCCAAAAGACAGTCAGTGCTAATGCCTGTTTCACAGACACCTGAAGAAAGCATCACTACTCCATCTTAGTTTGACCCTCATCTCCCAGGGTCTCTCAAAATCCTCCCAGCCTGACCATCTGCCCCATTGACCATTAACTGCCTTAAAGTCCTTTCAATCTGCTGGTGTGCTGAGCCACCTTCATCTTTTCCGACCACCAGCTGCCTTACAGCAACCTCCCCAGCACATTTCAGTTCTCTCTGTATAGTAAGTTCCTTTGAGGGACTTTATTTTACCACCTGAGACACAGTTGATTAGTCATGTGAGGTTTATTTTTACTGCCCTGAAGGGACATCTTAGCTTATGATAGATAAATTGGTGTAGTAACTTTCACCTGGTGCATGTGAGCCCCAGGCTTGGTCTGCATTAGCCAGCAGAACAGCTCAGGGGAAACAAGTGTAGAGACTAAAACAGTTGGAGACACTCATGTGCATGCTTCATGTGTTTTGGGGGTTTGTACTCAGCTATATCTCTTCTAATATAGTCTGGAGGTTAAATACCAGGTAGTATTTGAAGTGTGACAGGTCTGCTTTAGGCCTGCATCTTCTGATTTAGCTCAGTCTGGAAGAAAAAAAGTTTGTGCATTCTGAGGCATCTCCACATTGCAACCAAAAGCACAGAAAGCGGAGGCAATTTGAATTAAAACTCTTATATGGATGCACCCCCAGGCATCTATGATTTCCAACTATTCTTAAGAGCCACTTCTAGGAGATTTAGTTTTTTTAAGTCTGTGGAAAGAACAAATTAGTTGTATCCATCAGTTTGCTTTTATCTATCATTGTATTAATTCTTTCAAAGAATTTTAATAGGATAGAGAGACATGTTTACTATTACAGAAGCTGAATTGTTTAGTTCTTATCATTTTATATTAATCTGTGCTGCTTTGCAGCTCTCTATTCAATTATTGTTCTCAGCTGTTTTTCTTTGCACTGAAATAAGAAGACCATAAAACAGAGCCCACAAACATAATAATATTTACTGTGTAAAGCACCTCATTTCAATGTATCAAGTGAATAGAGATTGTTTTATGAGTGGAATTTGGAAAGATCCTTGACAGATTTTTTACCATCTGAATATTTGTACCAGTTGGAACAGAGAACATGTTGCTGAATAGATGGTGGGTAAAATTTTCCCATTCAAAGTGACTAGGAGATTAGAAAGTAGATCGGATACCATGTCTGGGAGATGTATGATAATCTTAGAAGCCTTTTGGAGTTTAAGTGTAATTGCCATGGCTCAGTGGGACAATGGGGAGCATAAACAGAGGAAAACTGGGTTTCTTGTGAATATGTAAGAGGTGGTGATGGGTATTGATGAAAGTCAATAGAGGAATGAGCCGGAGTCTACTGCTGAGAAATCAAATGTTTGTTTGTCTCTTGTATGGACTGAAACCGAGGAGGGAGAAAAGTCCTAGGAACTGTACTGTGAAAAAAAGGAAGGGTAAAACCCTGAAGCAGGGAATTCTCTTGAATCATAGGTTCACACATTCTGATCAGCTTTGCAGCTTGTTATTTTTCACCCTTTCTTTGACTCCTGACAATCCTGTTCAGGTAAACAATGCTGCTTCTCAGGAAGTTGAGAGTTCCCAGAATATCCCTTTTCGGCAGTGAGAAGCTGGCAGTGCAGGGATCTTATGTGTATGCATGAAGACTGCAGGTCTGTGAACTCTTGCTGGGGCAGTAAGTTGCCTGTCTGCTCTTCTGCGGTGGGGTACCTTCACTGTAGGACAGCTTTTAAGAAGCATCTGGAGAAATAGTATTTTCAATATAAAAGAAGTTATAATTGTGAACATGAGAACAATAGGGGGAAAAAATCTTGTTCCTGCTGTGCAGGAGGTGGTGTGCAATACCACAAAGGGACATTGGCAGTGGGTTAAATCTGAACTATTGAGCTCTCAGTAGATGTGCAGGAAAAGACAGCACACAATAGGCCAGAGAAGAAACACAGTTAATCCAATAACATCATCTTCCTCATGCATTTTATGTGGAGACAGCTAATGAATTTTGCTTTTGATTTTCAGTCTGATGAAGCCAAATTCAGAAAGAAATCAGAATCATTCATACTTTCTTTCCAGCAGCAGGAATGTTCATCTGATAGGATATGATCTCTCTTTGCCATTTGCAATGCATAATGGAATCATCTTTAGCCGTGTTTTAAAATTATTAGTGAAAGCAAGAAGACAACTGGAAAAATTGCAAAGAGAAAGCGCCAAAACAAATTAAGTCACTTTCCTTAGAAAAATTCTTAAGCAAAGTTTCCAGTGCAATTCAGGACATCATGTAGAGGAAATAAGATACAGGACAGAAGATAAGCTTTTTTCTGGAACTTGAAATTAAATTGTGAATAAGCAAGGTACAGATATATAGTTCAAATATTTCAGACAGGAGGTGCTGCAATGAAGTCTCTGTGAATATTATATAGCTAATTACTTTTATGCTTTCTGGATAATCTAATTTTGGGCCTTTTTTAATAGATTCACAAATAATCTTCTCATAATAGTGTTAGCGGTTTAGAGCATCTTCTGTTATTAAAGTTAGGAATCAATTGCTGCTTACCAAGCAAGTTTTGATTTCTCAAAGTCATACCTTATTTATTTATAAAATTCTGTCTTGGTTAGGATGTAAGGTGTTTTTTTTTTTTTCCCCGGACAAAAATGTCAGACAAGGAAAGCTAAAATATAGATGCTGTACTGTGGTACTGGACTGTGAGGATGCAGAGTATCCTGGCTCAGAGAAGAGTATGGAACAGAGATGAAATTCTGGATTGATTGGAGGACATCGATAAAACATAACCACTTCCATGACATGGGGTTCAAATGGCTTTATATCAATGGTTGTTTGAAACAAGTAATAAAGACAAATTAAGAAAGAGATAGGTAGTGCAAAGAAAAGATTTACCAAAACCTAATCAGGCTCTCTCTGAATTATTCTAGATTTTTTATTTCTCAGCCTATGAAAAAGATATCAGGCTTCTGGGAGTATTCCTTCCAAAATACTCCATCGTCATTCTGAGAAAGACAACTCCAAACAACCTTGGACTGTCTAAAACAGTTTGAAATGAATCAGCTAGCATTCACATTTTGGAACAGTTCACAAAAATGTTGACAAGCACTGAATTCTTCTAGCAGGTTTCTGATTCAATGGATTTGGGTCTTTACACAGAGTTTTGGGGTTATAGGTTGAAGTCTGTTTCTCTTTTTGCAGCCTTCCAAATTGGCTGTTGGCATTGTCCTTGCATGTCTCACATTTACAGAGAGAAGGCTACAAAACACAAGCCTGTGAATTGAGGAAAAACCAGACAAGCTAACTTCTCTAGGCTGCAGAGGCATCTAGCCTGATAGCCTAAGGACGAGTCTCATGTAATAATTTAGGAATTAAAAGTACGTGCTAAAAGAATAGTGAAAATGAGATGCATACTTGTGTGAACGTTTCAATAGAGCTTTTAATAATTTGAAAAGCCTACTTGGAAGGTGTGGGGTTGCTCGTATGCTCCACCTTCGGCAAATGGCCTGGATAAAAACACCCCTAAGATAAGGAAGTGATGACAGTGTGTATGTGTATGGAGCACACAAAACTGGTAGGATATCTGCCCCAATCTGATCATCTGGATTAAACAGCAACCAGGAATTTACAGAGACTTTTGAAACATGATCAGCCTGAAAAGACATATAACAGAATCATGAAAATGACTTCTTACCAGTGCATGCATTAGTGGATTGTAGGGAGTAGTGTGGGTTCACATGAAGTGACAGCACCCACATCTCTCTCTGGAGGTGTCAGCGAGTAGGGAAAGCTGGGCTCCAAGGAGAGAAGAGCTTGTAACCCACACCCCTGCTCTGTGTATGTGTGTGTGCATGAGTGTGTAACTGTGTGTAGGGGGGGAATAGGCCTTCTTGGGATTACTCATAGAAGGAAGTTTAAAATGTTATGGGTGTTTATTAGCATTTCATAAGTATATAGTATTATGACTTATCTATTTTAGTATTAATATTGTTTACAAATGTATGGATTCACTGATTGTCATTAATTGTGTCATTAAAAAAACCAATAAACCACTTTGATTCCAGTTTGGTTAAGCTACACGCACCGAGCAGTTTTTCCCTGTGACAGGAGGAAAGAGGAGAAATATCTTCTATTTCAGGAATGGGAGAGGATGTAGGTTGCCAAAGAGGAGTGGATAGGCAGCCTCACATTAGTACTCCAGAATGGCAGAGGTGGATTCATGGGCTATACAGAAGAAAAAATCTAACCAATAAAGGTCATGTGAGACCTGGAGAATTTTAGAACAAGCCCCACAGAAGCACTTTCTAACACATTTTGGTGGGGGTCTGAGTAAAGGAAGTAAAGATGAAACCAGAAATTGTCCTGGATGAGGTGAACAGTCAGTATTAGAGAGCTGCATTTGAAAGCATTGGGAAGATACATCCAGAAGAGTAGTTTAATGGAGCGACTAAAGTTGTCAGCTGAGGTGATGAATAGATAGAAAGAGCAAAGTCAGTATGGAAGGAACTCAGGAAAGATGCCCAGGTAAATTATAGGGAAGAGAAGAGATGGAAAGGCTCATTTCAGGAGTAGAGATAAATCTACTATTGTTTCACATGGCTTTGGAGGGAACAAATACCCCAGATGTGGACCGAAGCAGTAAGAGCTATGTTGCTCCAAAAAGGAGGAACTTGACTGCTCCATATCCTTTAACTACGTCTGTGCCACTGCTGCATCATTTGTCTTCGTCTCTGCATGCAAATTTCTGGCAACAAGACTAGGAACTGAGTCTTGATAGAATTACGCCAGCATGATAATTTTCAGGAAAATTAGGGAATGAATGGGATCACTTGAGAATATACCAATAAAAAAAATCTAGAACTTTTTACAGCCATATAATTTATGAGCTGCTTTAATATTTATGTGGTGATGTTGTTTATTGGGCTTAAATTGTAGATACTCCAGCTTCAAAATCTCCCACTTTTTTAATATAATAACCTCTGCAGATTCTTGGCTACACTGAAATATTACATTCTTGGACATTTTCTACCTTCACGCAACTGCAGGTAAAATCTTTTTCTTTAAGTTGATGATTTGTAATCAGAGACTAATTATGGCATTTTTGACCAAAAATAAATTGGAAAATACTAGTTCTTTAGTATAAAACTAATTGAAAACTATTTTGTACATGCTGATTTGGAAGTATGAAATGGCTTATTTGGACTCTGAGTGCTATTCCTTAGTGTGATGGGATAACTTATAATTCTCAACTATTTTCAAGTCATTCAATAACAGGCAAAGCCCCTTTTCTTGTAGTTTAACTTTGATAAAGTTTTGCAGTATGAAAACCTAAGTGCAAATATTGACATTATTTCCTTCACCAGACTGTTGGAGGATATATAGCTTTAAATCATGGAAGAAATTTATATAGAAAGCTTTTGAAGGAAAATATAGTATTGTGATATTTTTACATAAAATGTAATTGGAAAGTTATGATTAGATAGATAAAATAACAACCCTTATTAAAAAAGTTGGCTCTTTCACATATTCTTAAAAATCCAGTGTCAAACTGACAGTGACTTAAGTATTATTAGAAGAAGTTGGTTCAACATGACTTTTGGCACCTTTTGTTCCATGTCTGATACTTATTTGAGTTGAACACTTCTTTTCCTTTACCAGTTTTATAAAAAAGTTTGTTAGCTTTTATAGCTCTTCCCTTCCTATCATAAATTAAAAGGCTTAGGGAGGAGTTGCTCCCTTGAGTTATTTCTAAAGTACCGAAAGTTTTGGCACAGCCAGCTTCTTAGCGTTCAATAACTTTTTAAAGAATACGAGCTTTCTGAGAGACCTGCAGCAGCTTCATCCTGTAACTTCAGGACTGCATTTACTGTTCCAGGGAGAAGTTGCCTTTCAGTTTGGCATGTGGACAGTGGGGTCTGATCAGTGTCGTCGAGTGTTTGCTGCTTGCAAGTTATTGGAATGGATAGGTAGCCAAGAAAAGTTGCTATGGTAAAGAATTGTTTTGATTTAAAAAAAAATAAAATAGGCAAGAGGGCAGCACAGACCTACCACCAAGAGAAACACTGTTATGATGATGTATTATGAATCATAAAAATGTAAATACTGGGATAGTAAACTGGAGTTCTGAAGGCAGTGGTGATGTAGAGGGGAAAAAAGATTAAAATAAAAATAAGTGAAAGGAAGTGGCGTGGGAATTAATGATGGAAGATTTCATTTTTAGATCAGAACTTTAATTAATCTTCCATTGGTAGTGGCTGAACTGTATAATATGAATGGTAGTAGTTGAAAAGTAAGACCAAACTTTGGGGAAAAATCTGCATAGGCTTTGAGCCCATGAAGTATTATTTTCTGTGGCAGTTTCAGGGCCTTGTCTTGTGAATTATTTACATTGATTTTCAGCTAAAACAGATTGGCTTCATCTTAAAATTGCAAGGTTTCTCACAAAGTTAATGAAGCAGTCGTCTTTGGGATATCTGGCCCACACACAGTCACGCACATATAACTAGCCAGATACACAAACCATCCTCTTTAATTCAGTGACAGCTGTGAATCTTACCAAATTGGAGAGTGCTCCTTCTTTCAAAAGTCTTTCCTTATGGGGTGGGGAACCAAGTCTAATACAGTGACTGCTTGCTTGGACATCTGTGCAAACCAGCATTCATCAAATTTGCTGTCAAGAGCTTGAAGTCATGCACATTCTTATCAGATGCTGAGCTTCCAGACGAGAAAATGCATCGATGCTTTGCTATTGATTTTTCTTTTTTTTTTTCCTTATTTTTTTTTTTTTTCCCCAGGCTGTAGCAGACCTCAATATAGAGAGTGAGAAAGTGGGAGAAAGAGGTTGCTACCTTGTCTGGCACAGTGCAGGTGGTGCACTGGAGATTGCTGCCCTCCTTACTGTCTGGCACTACAGGGAGTGGATCTTCTCATGAGACACTAAAGTCACATAAGGGGGTCTGGAAAGGGGAAATGAAGCAGCCAGGCCAGAGGAGGTGGGGGACTAGGGTATGCAGGACTAAGACAGGCAGGTCCAGCTCTGGAATTGATGGGAATCTGTGACAGATCTTCCACCTGTCAGCTGCAGGAGGTGGGGTCTTGGAGCAGGAATTTGGGCAGTGAATACAAGAGAAGTACTTCAGATGCCAAGAGTGTAATGTTTATTGTGATCACTGTTGTGGTGCAGCAGTGGATAAAAGTAGACCAGTATCCACACAACTGAACAATAAATAAATAAATTACCAGTAATACTCTGTTCTTATACAATGCTCTCCACCCATAGATTTCAAAGTTCTTCTCAAAGAAGCCTGACATTATTCATATTTTTCTGAGGGGGAAGCTGCGATAGAAGATGAATGATTTCTCCATGGTTACACAGCAAAGCAGTGATACACCTGGGACACAGACACAGCTCTCCCAAATGCCAGTCTGCAACTATGCACGTAAGAAACCCTACCTTTCAGGTATACACTGGTGGCCTGTTCTTGAAAAAGGAGTACAGGTTTGCTGTTATTAAGAATCTGTCTTGTGATACTGGTAGGTAAGTAATGAAAAATTCTGCTAACCTAAGAACTAGCATAGGCAGATTTCATGCTTGAGCACACAATTAAACCAACTATCTTCACAGTTGCTAAGAACTTGACCAATGAAGACAAATCCATCTTGCTTTTTCATTCTGTGTATCCATGTGATTCTCTAGCAACATCTGTAGAGGATCACTGATAGTCTGCAATCTGTCATCTCACCTTTGCAGATAATTTACCGTTTTGTTTTTTTTTCCTAAAGTGTTTGAGGAACAATACAGGATTGTTGCCTTCAATAAATTATTGCTGGTGATATTTCAAGCTCAAAAGCCCAAACCCATCCTGTCTTTCAGTGGAACAGCAAAATTTCTGACTTTATTTTTCCAGTTGGCTAAAATCACATCCTCAAAGGCCACTCCTTCGGAAGAAGTGAATCAAAGTGTCTCTGGCTGTATCTCCTGGCCATAGAGAATAGTATAACCTGAATCAGTAGAGGCCCATGCACCAAGGCAAGCAAAGATGAAAAAGCTATGTAAAATTTGCAATGAAACATTCCTACAGTCATTCTTCTGGCAAAAATCATGTGCAAGAAAAGGACAATTGATGTTAGTAATTCACAGAATCACAAAAATCACAGAATAGCCTTGGTTGAAAGAGACCTCTAAGATCATCAAGTCCAACCATTAACCTAACACTGCCAATTCACCACTACACCATGTCTCACAGCAACTCATCTACGCGTTTCTTAAATATCTCCAGGGATGGGGACCCCATGTTTTGCCAATTAGTAGGCCCGGTACAAAGGACACACCCAACAGCAGAAAAACAACCCAGTTAGTGGATTCTATTTCGTGTAAAGGGGTCAGTATATAGAAGATCAGAAGTCAGACAGATCACAAATAACAGACATCAACCCCAGCGACCCCAGAAACGACACAGCATGACCCACAATAGATGGAACAAATAGAGACACAAGGTAACCCACAGACAAAATGGGAGACAACCAAGACAATAAGGTGGTTACATATGATAGAGGTAACCCCATGTTGCCTCCCCACAAAGCCCGCGTTTGTACGTGCCAGACCTGACTGCGATCCAGTTGCGTGAGTGGTCAGGAGGTCCTTCCCCAACAGGAAACTCTGTGAAGTGCGTCCACTCCACAGACAACCCTTCCTGCAAGTGGTCCCAGCTTTTATCCCCAAACAGGACACCTGGCACTTGTTACCAAAATGCAGGGCACCTGGGGCTTGTTTACCCAAGGGCTCTCCTTACAAGGTCGGCCACACCTTGGAGGAAAGCCAAAAGGCAAACTCATCCCCTCCTCTTAAAGGGCCATGGGGACCACCCATGTGTCAACCTTAATTCAGGGCTTGGGGTTCAGACCCCAGCACTTCACCCCACCACTGCCCTGGGCAACCCTTTCAGTGAAAATTTTTTTCCTAATATCCAACCTAAACCTCCTCTTGCACAACTTGAGGCCATTACCCCTTATCCTATCACTGTTACCTGGAAGAAGAGACTGACTCTTGCCTCGTTACAACCTCCTTTCAGGTAGTTCTAGAGAGCAGTGAGGTCTCCTCTCAGCCTCCTTCATCCACCTCTAGAAAACAGTGACTATGTTTTCCTTGATTTAAATCATAACTAAATGATGTCTATCAAACATTGTGTGTGCTCTGTTGGGAAGATGTAGCCTTGATTTGCTTAGGACCTCTGGTAAATCCATGACTGCCTTAACACATCATTAACAGAACAGTTTAATACCTACAGTATTAAAATGATCAAATCCCTTGAAATTCAGCCATATAACACAGAAACTCATTTCCAGAACTGGCTTCTACCTCTTGATAGTTACCTCTCCTAGTCCTCTCCAAGAACTCTTGTACGTATTTGCTATATGGTAAGAGAAAGTCCTGAATCCTTACCATTTTGCCTGAATTCTGGAGCGAGTTCCCAAGTAACCTTGCAAGTCTTAATCTTAAAATGATGTAGTCTGTGCTTTTTTCTCTAGTCTAGGCATTGTTTGTGCACAATTATACACTTTGTCACAGGTGCAGTCCAAGGTGTGAAGAAAAATGGTCTTGAACTCTTGGGCTGTGCTTCCACTGTTCTGTTTTGAGCTCTCCTTGGGCTCAGCGCTGGTAAGGATGATGTTGCAAAACTGTGCTCCAGATGGGGAAAACATAGAGAAAGACATCACAGAGGGAAAAACCTGGGGGAGACTTGGGACAAATATTCCTCTAAGAGCACTCAAAACCATGAGTGAGCAGGGCATAGCCTACATTCCTTCAGCAAGGGAGACGCATGGGTGCTGTCAGTGATGGGTTTGGGGAGCGACCCTGCCATTTAGGTGTGCCATTGGTGTGGACAGATCATTGCTGCCCCAAGGGTGCTGATGGTCAGTGCTGGGCCAGGGCTGGTGCTTCTGGAGCCTCCTTTCCTTCAGCATCTCTTGAGTCTTGCTCCAGGCATGGCCTGACACTGCCAAGTGTCTTCTGCAGTGGCCATCAGCAGCTGTGCCAGCATGCATGGAGCTGTCTGAGGAGCACCAGGCAGGGGTGGGGTCTGCATTCACCCTCTGCATTGCAGCTGTTGCCACATAAGTGATGGCCATCAGGGCAGCTGTGGTCAGTGCCATGGCATGCAGCTGCCTCAGGTTGTGGCAATTGATCTCACCTACTGTAGTTTTACCTCCCCACTGCCTCATGCAGCCTCCCAAGGCTCGGAGATTATCTGAGCCAAACTCCAGGTGAACTCTGGTAACCTGTTTTTTTTATCACCTGATCCAGTCCCTAGTGACTCATCTGCTTTTAATGGAGCTGAGTTCAATTCATTCCACCTAGTGAAACCTATAAAATCTGATGATCTGCAGCAGAAATGAGAATGGTCTACTAGTGGGAAAAATAAATGTAGGAGTCATAGACTCATCCTTTTATTATCTTACTGAAAGGTAGAGATAGGTGAATCTATAGTAATGAGAGTGCATAGTAATTAATAACAACACAGCAATGCTAACTAATGATCCTGGTAACCCTCCTGGACCCCACACCTTATGCTTCAAGATCTCAAGTCACGATGTGTTGGTTTCCCCTCAATCAGTTGCTCACTAAGCCTGACCACTTTCCCATGCATGAATACACACATGCTTGCTCCCTCTCTCTCTACCTCTCACAAAAACCCAAAACTTTTTTCTTCTTTCATTATTTCCTTGACATTCTATCATCAGTTTTCTATTTTACCATCCAATTTAATCAGTTATTTAATATTAATGTAATTTTTAAAAATACCATGTATTACAGTGAGGCCCAAGCTAAGAAGACTAGAGCAGGAGAAGTTTCCTATTAGGCAAATGGCCAGCTGAAGTACAGAAGCAGCAAGATCAACAGTAAAATTCATGCATGTCTTCTGACAGGCTGTGCAAAAAACACACTGAAGAAAATGTATCAAAACACTCTCTTTCCTTCATCTGTATCCCTAAATAGTGTTCCGCCTTTCTTCTAGTTTAACTGGCTGGCTTAAAAAGCATGAAAAACCTATAGCTTTTCTCCCTCTCCCACACTTGGGGTTGGCATCTTCCATTCCCGCTTTCTGTGGTCTGGAAAGAGGTCAAGTTCCGTTACTGAGCCATATATCATATGTAGAGTGAGAAGAATTTGGTGCCATCTGCAGCAGCTTGAATGAGAATAAATTATACTTGTATTAGATGGCTGTGAGTTGCTGTCAGATCAGTGGTTCTGTTTTCCTTGTCTGTCTTCATTTTGCAAAATGGTAGGTGAGGACCTGAACTGAAAAGCTATAGAGAATCAAGTTCTTTATGCTTTTTGGCCACACATTTTGAGAGAGAGAAAACTATTTACTCAGGAATTTCATCCGAAACCTGGAAAACTGCTTGCCAAAACACAAGTGGGAAGAAAAACTGAAATGAGCACTTTATATTGCAGTCTTTGGGAAACATTGCGTTTAGTTTGCTTTTAGAAGCAGCTGTTTATTGCTGGGTGGTGACAAGGCAGAGGTAGGCAGTGGAGGGTTCACCCTTCCACAAAGCCATCTACCAATTTCTAATCTAAAAGCAATTTTTAAAAATAAATGAAAAATGAATGCAGTCTGTATGAATTCAGAGATGCCCTAGCACACAGTTTACAGCTGCTTAAAAGAGGACAATTCAGTATGTGTGTGTGATGCTGGAAAATTGCCTTCTATTTGGATATGCAAAATAAAGATCTGTTTTGTGAAGGAGCTGAGGACCTGGAACTTTCTTCTGGCATTATCCTACTAGCCAGATAAAACAGATAAATGCTAATCTAATCAACCTATTAAATAATTAGTTTTCAATGAGATAGAGACTAGGAAAAAATCTTAGTAGCAAAGCTCTCCAGTCAATAACTTTGCATAAGTAGTGTGTGAGTATAGAATGCTAAATAGAGGCTACACGGACATTTGTGTATATACAGCATATACGCACATGTATGCCTTCTCCCACCCATATCTATACTAGAAAAAAAAAAGATAGGATAGCTGATGTATGAGCCAAGAAAAACATTTATTTTGGACAACACCTTTTTAGAACTGACTTCTCTGCAGAATTCAAAAAATGTATTTGAAATTAGAGAGGTCTGTTTATGGAAGTTATAAAAAAATAGATGGAAGAAGAAATCACTTAGAGAAATACTAATCCCCTCCTCCACAAACTGCCCTTTGCTATGACCCTGACCTTTACTTCTGCCACTTGAAAAGATCCTTATATGTTTGTTGTGATATTTTGGGAACAGACAGGTACAGATAGAGCTATATACTGGCTACTCTGACTCATTCCCTCCCTACAGATGAAGGTATAAGGAAAAATATATCTAAACATGCATACAGCAACATTATTTTTCATACAGTAAGACATTCATGTTTAAATTAAAACAGTCCCTCAAAGTTATTAGTTTTTATTAGTGCAACACCGAGCTCTGAAAGAACACAAAATAAATAAGTAGCGATTTAAGTAATCATTATACTTGTATATTTTCTTACTACATAATTACTTAACTTCCGATGCTGTATGTGGTCACGTGGATGCACATTTAGCTGAACATATTTGTTCTGTCACAATCTGCAGTCATCTGTACTGTAGATGTCCAGTTTGTCTACACTAAATGTGATACGTTTCACATATGCTACTGTGAGACATGCAACTGTGAGAACAGTTTCTACTTTTATTATTGCTAACTGTTACCATGCCTGCAACTGCCAAGTGCTATGCAGCAGTTACGGCAAGCTACTTAATATAGTGGCCAGTGGGAGAGGAGGAGACTCTTTCTCTCTTAGTGGCATACTCAAATGCAGCAACTGTTTTAGAGATAAAAACATGGACACAGCTGGCTTCTGGGTACTTGCTTTTGTTCTCTTAAACACTCACTTGCTGTATTTGCTATACCTAAGCAAAGGATGGATTTCAAGTTTTTTGCATTATATTTGAAGATCTCATGTTGATATTTGGAGTGTGAGTTTCTGTCATGCACTCCAAGTTTTTATTATACGAACATCAAGCAGTGTATGTGTTGATTGTGTTTCTTAAACTCAGTTTATGAAAGCCTTTGGAATCTGTCCCTCTTTTCTTTGTGATAATCTCAAGACATGACCAAAACTCTTTTGGAAAAGAAAATACCTTGGAAAGGATATACTGACCTAGTCCAAAGCATATTGACTGCTGCCTCTTTGGAAATAAGGCTCCTTTCAGGTGTGTTGCTGTTTGTGAACCTGAAACTGTTGCTTATCTGTGCAAAGATAAACCACTCTGCTTAAATGAATAACAGAAAGTTTAAAATTCTCTGTAAAGAACACTATGTTTGGGGTTTTTTTATAGTTATCAGGTTTATATCATATCAGTAATTTGAATTACTAGTGAACCAATAGTACTTATTTTTGGAAGAATGAGGACTGTGCCATTCTGTGATAATTTTTGATGCAATTATTTGGTTTACTGTAGGGACATTACTAGGTGCATATACTTCCTTTAACTGTTTCTTTCCTTGAGTTCACGGTTAGTTTGTAGTATTTCACACCTGCTTTGCACAACCATAAATGACTTGTTACGTGTGTCACATGTCATAAAACAAGCAAAACCCAAGCCAATACTTTGAAGCTCATACTTGGAATTTTATAAACTCTTAAGAAGGCATTGTGGCCTCCTCTGCTTATTTCTCATGTTTCTGCAGTTAAAGTCTTACTTATTACAACTAAAAGATGGCTTTCATAAGCCAACTCAAAGCTAAAATGTGACTTGCCTTCTGTGTGTGACATGGAGGAATGTGCTATCTTTTAAAAATTAATTTATCTTGCTTCTTGGAATTTCTTTGCAGCAATGCTGCAAAGATAACATAACAGTATCAAACACGCCTTCTATCTCCAAGAAAAAACAAACAAACAGCTGGCAGTGATTCCCTAAACAGTCATTCATCATGCAGTGTTCAGAAAGTCATGAGCAGAGATGCTAATATAGCTCTCACTTCCAGGGTTAATCCACATATGTAGGACAATTGTCTTCCTTACAATAGCAGCTGGAAAACTGGAGCTTCTGCAGTTGTTGTCTGCTTATTTTTAACCAGTTAGTATTAACCCAGAAGCTCAGAACAAGTCCAATTACAAACAAATACAATGAAAATGTGAATTTGTGATGTGCTTTACCAGTTTTTGTCTCTGACTTTGTACACAGAAAACCATCCTTTTTTTTCCTCCATCTCTATATCCTGCTGAAGCAAGTTGATTAAAAAACGTCCTGTTCTATATCTTAGAACACACACACACATGCACTCTAAATGATAAGGTCTTGGTTGGAGAGATTGAATATTGATTAATTAGTTCTCTGGAGGCCTCATTTTTAAAGGACAAATGTTGACATTTTAACATTTCTTGAATCAGTTCTGCTGTTTTATAAACACAATTGTCAATTTTAGAAACTGAGGTTCAGTAACATAAAATATACCACACTGAAAAATCCACATGCTGTGACTTTACCAGGAGTGTACTCTAGAGAGTAGAGAGACTTCTTTGCAGTTCAAATAATAGAAAAAGCAGAGTGCTTTACTGGCATTTTTAGGTCATGTTTCAATACATACTGAAATATCCTCTTTTGTTCCTGAGTTGTTCCAGTTTGAATTATTTTCATATTTCTTCCAGCAAATTCTGTTATGGAGTTTTGAACTCTCATTAGAACTATGATTTATTTTCTCTTTCAGTTGTGTAAAGCCACCAAGGCTGTGTGGCTATTTTGGGAGCTAACTAGGTGACAGATATACAGTGGTATAATTAACATAATACAGACCAAATATACATCTACTGTAAGAATTATATTTGCACTTATTTAAATATGTATTCATAACAAGAGTGAAGGGATGATGTCTTACTCTTTCAGCTAAAGAGTTTAAAGTCATAAAATTCACTATGCAGGAAAAACACAACAATGCATACAGAGCTCAGTAACTCAAATGAAGGAGAACTCGCTTTCATGTTTGCATGTAAAATGTTGGGTTTTTTTTTAAAGAAAGAATACTGCTATTACAAGTGCTGTTATGTGTGGCTGTAACAGCTTTCCAAGTGAGTCATCAGTTGTGTTTGGATCCAGACTTTCAGTTTTAGTGCGCAGACACCTGTGACTTGAACGAAAGGATTTCCTACATTAGCTGGCAGAAACGGTAGGTTTTTATAATCTAAGGATCATCTACTTGAGAAAAAGAGCTAACACCCAAAGCAGTGAGTGGCAAACCTAGGAACCGCTTCATGGCTACATTTGGCAAAACCTTTTCCAAGGTGACGTGGCTGTGCAGTCGAAGGGAGGAATGGACAGATCAGTTTCACCTCTTGTTCTACAAAAGGGGCAGCCTCTGGCTTCCCAGTAATAAATGCTGTAAAGAGTGTGAGGTCACCACAAGGAGGTAGAATACCTCGAACTACTCAGGATCCCCTGTGTCACATCCACTATCAAATGCTACCTGGACCTGAAATAAGGATTAAAAAAATCTTTCCCCTAGCCATAAAAATTTTGTAGCTCAGTGCCATTTGGAGTATCCTTAGATGCCTACTTGAATTTTCCAACACCTTTTGCTTTAAAGAAATCCCTATTTCAACATTGTTTTTACCTGTGAAGAGAACCTAAAATAAAGGTAAACCAAATGTAACTGCTACAGAAGGAATTTAGTACTTTTGTACAGATCCTGTAATAGAGGAGAATCTGGTTAAAACTTTCTCATGACAGCTATTTTAAAGGATGATCTCTCTTTAGTTAAAAAATAATGCAAAACCTGTTTCCAAAAAAGAAACCTATTTGGGGTTTTGGCAAACCATTTTTTTTTTTTTCATTTATAGTGATTTTTGTATGAACGATTTTCTTGAGGCACTATGAAAAATCAAAATGGAAAAAAAGATTGACATAAGTGAAGATGTCAGTCTTTTCATATGAAGGTGTCACATGGCAAAATTACCCAAGTCACTTTCTGAACAGTTTTAATGAGACTGGAACTATTCTGTTCGTCTCAGTGGATTTTTAGTAATTTCATGTTAATTTTGTTCATTTTTTTTCCCTGTAAGTACGGGAATGATTGAAGATCTGCACAATTTATTGTGACTGATAACTTGTTTTGGCTGTCAGTTGGCAGCAGGCTGTTGTTCCTGGTGCAGGTCAGCTGTGAGAAGGCAAAATGACCATGGGTATGTCCTCATCCTGGGCACTGGTGAGGCAGATCTCAGCCAGCATTTCTGAGCCCACAGGCATTCAGGTGTCTCCTGAGGTGACTGTAATGCAATCTGGTTCCACATATTCAGCAAATGGAGTCCTTTAAAATGAACCGCAGCAGCTAGTTATTTTTTTTGTTCATTGGTCCTAATTTTATTCCTTGCTGATAGCCACAGTGTCAATACTTGTGCTCCTGCAATGTACTATGCAAACGTAAAATTACACAGTTAAGTAGTCAAAAGTCAGGATGTGCAAGCAGAGCTATACCTTCGCTCAAATACCATTACCCCTGAGTTTTAGTCATTTCTTCATGGTTCTTAATCGTACTTGTCTCTGATTGATTAGAGACTTAAGGGCACATTTCCCTTTGCATGGAAGTATCATTGAGCTTTCTGTTTCATCCTGATTAATCTGATTCAATTGATGCCTATTTCATTTTAGGACATGTATCAGTCTCTGGGAGTGGACAGTCCATCTGTGCCTATAGGCATCAATCGTTTGGGTGCAATTTGTCTATAAAAATTCATAGCCTCAGATCAGTTCTGTACAAGAGTGCTTTTCACAGCTGCCTCTGACTTGGTAGTTTGAATTCACAGTCACACAAATTATTAAAAATTCCCTTACAAAATATGGCTTTTAACTTCTGGACAGAAACAAATGTTCATATCTCAGTTTCTGGGGTATTCCTCCTGAAAGGTTTGAGAGATTGCAGGAACGCTTTCTCCCAACTGTAAATACAATCCTTTTTTAAGTACAATTATCCTGGGCTAGGAACAAATTAATCCGAAAGCTAGAATATTTTCCAGTTCTTACACACTGTAACTACGTTGATTTTACTTTTTTTTTTTTTTTTTTTCTCCAGAGGTTGAAATAATACCAAAAAATCCACTCTTCACTTCTTAATAGCGTTTGAATTGATAGATACTTCAGACTTTAGCTGTGCTGTTATTATGCTTCACAGATTATTTTTATTCGAAGTAAAACATGGCATGTGGACGTTAGCGGCAATGAGAAATAATAAGGAACAGCATGGCTATTGCTCCTTCAGAGACCCACTTGAGGTCTGCAGGAGGGTGTGAGGGCATCTACTCTACTCCTGCTCACCAAGAGGGTGGAAGTCATTGGGCTGAGTGGTCAAAGGAGAGCTTCATCCTCTTTCTCAACAGAAGTAATTTTTCAGTAGCCTTTTTGTGAAGTGAATCAGACCTTTAGATCACTGACCTGAACAGTCTGAAGTATCACTGGACTGGCAAAAATGTCTTTGATTAATTTTTCTTTTGGTTTTCACTTGAACTGCTCTCCTTTTTTGTCTCTAGAATGCTCTATTGGGTGACTGTCCATCCTGCAGATTTTGGCCAGTATTGGGTGTTCTAATAATATCTCACCAAAGCTACTGTGTAGAAAGAGTCAGGGATGGGGACTGCAACAAAAGGCTGAGGATCATCAGTGAAAATAAATGGCTGGAAGTAAACTATTCAGTGCATTTCCTGGCCCCCCTCCCCTGCCGCCAGCACTTCTGCGAGGTGAAGTCCACTTCACTCCCAGCCTGGAGTGAGTTCCTGTGCTCTGGTTCCGTGGGCGTAAAACCAATTATTCCTGGCTGTTTATGTCTCTGCAAAGCAGTTGAAAGACATGTCAGGCCCTGAGTGTTTTAAATTCAGAACAGAATATTTTACATGGCTGCACTGTGAGATTTTCGTTCATCCATGTAATAGCTATATGCTTTGTCCATGGAAAGGTAGTTTATGATTTGTGTCGTTTGACACTATTGTCACCGGGCAATGCAATTCTTAAAATGCATTCCTTCCACAATTCCACAAAGCAACAATTATCTAAAAAGGAAAAATAAAATAGTTATTTCTGCTTGAGCATAAAGAGGAGAAGAAGAAACCTGACAGAATTGTATATTTTAACTTCCGAGAAGTCTGAGATTTACCAGGGGTGTTCTGGTCTTGAGGTTTAAAATCTAAGTTACTGAGAAGGCATAAAATATTAATTGAACAAAATACTCTGCCTTTCCTATTTTCTTCCAGCGATGTATTTTTACCTATTTTTTAAACGAAATCTTAATTTTGAAACTCATTCTACCTAACAATAGTTTCAGCAAGTAGGTCATCAGTTCAGTCCTTTAGCAAGTCTTATTGCTTACTATCATATTCTAGGCAATTGTGTCAATATTTTAGTATATTCCACTGGAGATAAATTATCCTGGAGGACATTCATGGTTGTTTTGGGGTGTGCACTGGAGCCAAAGCAGTATTGCTATGGAAAATCATTGAAACTGTGATGCCTCAAACGAGTAAGTCTCCATAGCAACTTAAAAAAAATAATGACAGCTGTACCAAGAAATTTGCTAATAGAAGCCCTTAACACATTTGTCTAGACTCAGTCATACTTCATACTCATTATAACCAGTAGAATGATTGTAAGAAAATGAAGTGTAAAGGAATAAATATAGAATATCTGCTTTTTCTGGCATTTCAGACTGGCTTGAGTTAAGTTATCTGACCTTGTCTATGAGCAATAAAACCGTAACAGTTAAATGTAAAAATGTTTAATAACAAAGCTTAATTACAACTTGATTTATTCTAATATGCACAGTATTTTATTATGTGCTATATCCATAGTGGAAATTTCTCATTTATAAGCATAAAGCTAGGTCTTCTGAAAACAGATAGAAAGATTCCCATGTTCATAACATTAAAATTAATGGCTCTAACAGTCTATGTTGAAAAGATTGAATTAAAACTGCTGCAGCAGGAGACACACTCAGGTTTAAAATGGCCTTCCACTAGTACAAATTACTGACCACTGATAAAAAAAGAGAAGGATTCTGTAGGTTCAAAGTCATATTGATAAAGCACAAGAGAGATTGCTAGCTTTGGTCTGCTAGAAATGTCCAAACACATTAGAGAATGAGGCAAATGGCTGTGCAACCATTGAGCTACAGTATGTAGCAAGAACAAATATTTTTATGGGTTATCAGTCTGAAAGACGTGATGTAGGCTGCTGATTTTAAGGCAGCCGTTGAATTTTTAAAATTATACATAACAATTTCCTATATAAACAAAAATTGTATCTATTGGGACAGAATTCTATACAGGACCTTATGAAGTGAAGAGTTAATTACAGAACTGAAAAAATAGATGAAACTGATTTTATGTTGATTGCATTTTTATTGTGAGTTCTGCCAAGAATACATGTTCTCTGTAGTTTGAATTTAATAAAGCTGAAAATAATTTTGAGACAACCAACTGGAGAAAATGTAAACAGAAAAATGAGAAAGATAATTGTCCATTGTTGAATAACATTTTACTAGATGCCCAGATTGCATATTTCAGAATGATGTTGTTGCAGTGACTTAAGGAAAGAACAGTATAGGTCAAAGTAAAATGAAAAACGTCTATAAATCATAGCAAAAAGTGGAAAAAAAAAAAAAAAGCTGAAGCAGTCATAATAACAACTGTCTTGGATTTTAGAAAGTAGATAGTGGAAGTAAAATTTTAAAGACAAAATCTGTGGTCGGCAGATTTAAGAATGACAAAGTAGTCAAAGGAGATCAGTTTTACTGGGAATCCTGATAATCTTACTATTCTGTGACTGTATAATCATCATGGGACTGACAAGAATTCATGAAAAGCAGAATCTCAGTCACTGGTGTCTGCATTTGGAGAAAGCGGGATGGTAGAATCATATGACATGGAGATGTAGGCCTTTTAATTTTAACCAGTTACACAGCAGTTTATTAAAGTTAGACATTTTAAAATCTGCATGTCTAATTAACTTGCATCCGATAGCTTTAAAAGAACTAGCAAAAGACCCCCTGTGGGCATTTAATGTTGATGATTACAGTCTTGAAATGGGGGAAGTTTCAAGTTGGGAAAAATCTAATGTTGTGCCAATATTTAAAAATGGTAACAGGACTAACTCAAGAAATTAAGGACCTATCAAACTGAGATTGCTCAAACACAATTAGTGTCCATCAACATGAACTTTGCAAAAATAAATTTTGTCAGACTAATTTGATACTATCTTTTGATGAGATTACAAGTTCTTTTCAATCAAGATAATATTGTTGATGTAATAAGCTTTTTGAAAGTGCACCAGAAGACATTTTGTTAAGAAAATAAAGCAATAGAAAATCCTCTTGAAATCTATGAATTTAATTAAAAAACCATGACATTTTGTTGATGAAGTTTTCTTATACCACTAAAACTAGTGGAGAATTAAATGATAAATAAGGCTGATGAGTGACAGAGAGCAATCTGAATTTCTTTGCAAAAGGGAACAAGATGTTTTTTGGAAGTGAGGAACAGTGTGAGCCACACTTGTAGGATGGAAGAGAGTCCATGCAGAGAAATCGGGACTGAAAAGGATTTGATTTTATGATGGATAATCATATACACATGGAGATCCCACAGTGCGCGACGGCCAAAGTGCTAAAATGATCATTGGACTATAATCAGGAGAATATGAATAAAAGCAGGGAGCTTGCATTACTCAGGCAAAGATTTGCTGTGAGGGAAAAGGGAAGATGCTACAGAGGCTGTAGCTCCTGGTGAGGTCTGGCTTGGGGCTCTGCATCTGATAGAGGAGAAAGTGGGGCACTGCACAGCTACTCTCCTGCTTTCCTGTGCTGGGATCTAGCAGCCTGCCACTGCTGTGTTTCATCACTTCTACTGGTACCCTGTTCCAAAGGATTTTTGTATTTTTTAATTTATTTTTAAAATATTTTTTAAAAAATTCATTTATTTATGTTAAAAAGTGCTTAACAGGAACTCTGGATGAGCTTTAAGGTTTGAAAAATATGCTGAAAATGAAGGCCTGAAGTTCAAACTTTTTAAGTTACTGAAGAACAGAAAACTGGTATAAAGGCATCTCTAATTTCTCTGGCAAAGATGAGAAAAATCCATTGCCTGGAATTAGAGAAATTTAGGCTTGAAGTACATTACCACAGGGAAGGGAACTGACCACTGGAAAAAATTACTGAAGGCTGCACTGGACTTTCTCTGAACAGAAAATTCAAAATCAAGATCAGCTTCCAGTCTGGTTTAGCTGCACTATTGGTCTTGATACAGAAATTAATTTAGGGGAGTCCTGTAGCTGTGTGGTGAAAGGAATCGCATTAGAGAATCAACAGATCCCTTCTATATCAATATCTTTCATCCAAAAATGTGAAATGGGTATGTTACTCTGCTGAGATGGTCTGGGACAAAGACTTACTGGCATTCTTAAAAAATGAGGTTTGCAAATGATTTTATTTTATAAGCTAAATGAGGCATATAAGCTATGAAATGTTCTAATTCTTCACTACGTAATAAAAGATTGCTTTTTCTGATTGACATAAGGAACAGAAATTCGCCTAGATTACAAGACCCGGTTTTTGGTCTTCAAAGAAGCACGTTCAGAGGAGATCCTCATTTCTGTTGTGTAGGAAGGTGAATGAGTAATGCACTACAGCTCTAGAGATTAACTCTGAAAGTCGGGGGGTCTGTCCTGCTGTGGGAGTACAAATGACAGCCCCAGCCTGCCTGTGGGCCACCCTTGTCCCCCTTGCATGGAGTCATGCATGAGATGTGTTAGGCCTGGGACTGGGGACAAGGGAGGAGATAATAGAGAGGCTGGAGTAAGGGCATAGACAGAAACTCCTCCTGCTGCTATGTTTTTAGAAAATATTCTCCCTTATACTTTCAGATGCTCAAAGTTTTTTATTTTTGCTCAATTCTACTTAAAAGTGTGTATTAACTCAAGCCATTTTGTCTCTCCTTTTTTGTTGCACCTGCTGGGTCCTGTTTCACCTCATTATACCTGCTGGCATAATGATGCTTGCTGTTGAGTCATAGCTCTTGTAGCTCATTCAGCCATCCATTCCTCTGCCACCCTCCCCTTCCTGGTTAGAGTGATTCAGAGCCCATCCTTCACATGCAGCTTCCACCAAGAAGTTGAGAAAAAAGGAAGAAAGCCTTTTAAAACACACCAACACACCCTGCTGCTCTTATGGTCAGTCATTTGGTCTGTGTTACAAGCATGCTACCTGCACTATCAGTGAAATGACAGAAACCGTGCCTTCATGTACATAATTTCTGGATAAAAATTCCAAGATGATCTGTACAGTTTGTGAACTTCAGCTCTGCTAAAAAAAAAAAAAAAAAGCTAAGGCGACTGGGGAACAGCATGGAATGGATTTCAGTGGGTTGGGGAGTGGGGCTGTGCCCCTTGGGAGGCGGTACTGCTCCAGGTTGCCCCTAGAAAGACCAAACATCCCAAAAGATGAGCATCCTGCAGAGGTGAGCAGAGAAGGACAGGTTTCCTATGGCTTCTCCAGCATTCACAACAACCTGGAGAGCCAGCTCCCTTCAGAGGTTGCCTCAGAAAACATACCATATCTTTGCTAAATTCTCTAGGTTTTAATTTTTTTTCTTTTTTTTTTTTTTTTCTAAGATTAATCCCCACTGGCCCTGTGAAATATCTGTAGTGTTCTCTTGGTTTGCACTCTGCCTCAGAGACATTTATATAAAGGTGCAGCCTCAGCATTACTTTGCTTATACGTAGGCTTGAATGTGTGTACATACTATCTACATCTGGAATGAGGGGCTGTATTAAAAATAAAATAATTATAAAAATAAAATGAAATGGCCTCACATGGAAAGCATTTGGAAAGGAAAATACCAGAGTAAAAATGGAAAAATAAGTACGTGTTAGGCCAGCTGCAGGTTAGGAGCAGCTCTCTGAGAAGCCAGTGGGATTTGCTGGTGCCCCACATGGGAAGGCAGAGATGAAGCAAGTACTGCTGGCCTGCAGCACCCTAGTGACCAAGGCTTTAGTCATGCCTGCACGAAAGCTTTTAGCTTTAATCTTGCCAGCCTCAGGAGTATTTCTCAGAAGCTAAAGACATCAGCTTTAGCAAGACTGTGCCCATAGATAGTAATGACCAAAATGGAGATCCCTGGGGCAGACAGCAGGAAGCTCTTGAAGGTGCAGATGCCAGCAGATAACTGGGACATGAGGGAGCATCCCTGCCTTCCTTGATAAGAAAGAGAAGTTCCCCTAATAGTCAAATTAATATATTAAGCCCTTATCACTTTTTTCCTGCATAAGGGTAAAGAGACCCCACACTGCAAACAAAGCCATCTTACACAATTATTTGTCAGCCTCTAAGTTATGAAAGGATTTTACTAACTTCCTTCAAGGGATCACTCACATGATTGAAGTTAGGCATGATTTTAGGAACCTCAGAAAAATCAGCCACCTGATAAACTCTCTGCTTCAGGTGAAAATAAATTACACTAAAAAACCTTGTTTCATGACAACCAACATAAAGAAGAGGTATTGTAACAACAAGGCTTTGTCTAAAAAAATTATTAAATTGTTTGGTCTTTCAATAATTGAAGAGGCTTCATTACCATGCAAACAAAAAACAGGTTGGCTATTCACCTTTTGGAAAATGGCATTTACATTGCTATAATAGAAGAGAAGAACCTTAGAAGACTAATGAAAGATCATAAAAATGCAAATTACTGCAGCTAATTGGCTGTGCCTTCTTACACCTTCTGAATTATTAATTTATGACCAAGTAAATCTGCCCCTTTTAAATAACATAATAAAGAGCAACATTGTGTTCTACGCTGTTGAGTGGATAGTGTTTGTTCCCTAATTTTATGTTGAGTTGCTCTTGTTGTTTGCACTAGCAAGATGCTTGTAGTGTTCTGTAGAGCTCTTCAGGTCCAGCACTCTTCTCATGTAGACTGACGTAATTATATTTCCTACTTCTAATTCCTGACTGGGAAAAAAAAAAAGACATAAGATGATTCCATTAATGCAATAATGCTAATTACATCTTGTGCCATTGGCCCTGATGTTTAATCATAAAGCAGGCACAAAATCCTGAAGACACCTATTTTCCTGCCAATATGCGAGTAATTCCATCCATTTCAGTGTGGTAACTTACATTCATCAGTGGTTGCTGCCCGAGGGGTTGAAGAAATCAAAATATAATAAAATATTTGATAACAGGGTTGATATATGTGCATTTTTTTTCCTGAATATTTTTTCTTCTCTCGTGTAGAAAATTCTGAGGAGCTGCTTATTTCATCCAGGACTTCCAGCCCTGTGATACCCTTTGGTGTACATGAGCACAATATTCTGTCTGGCAGGCCCGTACATTCATTGTGTACATGTACTCATGCGGAGGCCCTCATGTTCACTGTGTGCACTCACTGAGACTTTGTAGGGCATGAGCAGTGTGTCCAGTACTTTTTTAAAAGGCTAGACTTTCTTTGCATTATATTGCCCAAATGTTCTACAGGTATCTGAAAAATCTTCAATTCACGTGTTTAAATAATTCTGTGGGACAAGGGCTTAGAAATTAATTTCAGCTTGCATGATTTATTTTTTCCCTGATGGCTTCACAGATATCCCTATAGCATGCCTAAAATAAATTTTTCATTTTAAAAAGATATGTTCCAGCACTGGGTACTTTTTGACAGGCGACACCTGTGTGACTAAGATTGGAAGAATTTAGCCTGTGGGGTGGATCATTGCTTTAGAGGACACAGGCAGCAATCACAGGCAGTAGATGGGAATGCCTCTCCTTTTCTCCTCCTGTAAGGCAAAATGTTTATTTTACAAAACACAACCTCTTGAGATGAATTTTCTCATTCTGCATTTAAGCCTCCAAATGATTTCTTTTTAAATGTAGCCAAAACAGCTTAAAAGTTTTGTTGCATTGATTTCATGTTACTTAGTACATGGTATTCCAAAACACAAAGAAATCCGTGTCCCAAGGAACATGTTTGCTTGTCCTGGCCACCACAGTGGCTGGGGTGGCTAAACCAGCCACGGCAGGGAGGCAGCTCATGGTAAAAGCTTTGCTTGAGTTAAAGTGATCTGGCCAGATCAAGGCTTCCGTTATGAAGACAACATGAAGGAATAGCAGTGAGCCCAGGGAATTTCTAGTGCTAGAGGCAGGTAAGTGAAAGCTGAAGAATATAAAATTTGATTTACTTTTATTTTGTTTATCCTTGAGGAGTTTGAGTGCACACAAGTTTTGCCTAGCTCTCCTTTTATAGCATCCAAATATCTCACTACTATCAATGCATTTCCCAGGTGGGAAAGAAACATTATCTCCCATTTATAGAGGTGAAATTGAAAGACGCAGAGTAGGTAAAATAGCTGCCCGAGGCTGCCCATGAAAACTTGGGCTGGAATTTGGACTGCCATCTGTTTTGCCAATTACTAGGCCTAACACAAAGGACACAGCCAGCAGTAGAATAAACCAGTAACCAGATTCTATTGTATACAAAAAGGCCAGTATTGGCGATCACTGGGGGTACAAACAAGCCAATCAGATTACACATAACAGACATCAACCCCAGTGACCCCAGGAATGGTACAACACGGCCAACAATCGGTGGAACAAACAAAGCAACGAAGTCTCCCGTGACAGAGATGGGACACAGCCAAGCCAATAGGCTGATAATACTGGAGAGAGGTAGCCACACATTGTTCTCACAGAGCCCACATTCACAAGCACTAAACCTGACCAGGGCCCAGTTTCAGAGAGTCAGGAGGCCCTTCCCCAACAGGGAAACTCTGCAAAGTGCATCCACCTCACACATAGACACTCCACCCTTCCTGCAAGTGGTCCCAGCTTTTATCCCCAAAGCAGGACACCTGGCACTCATTTACCCAATGCAGGAGATGTGGGGCTTGTTTACCCAAGGGCTTTCCCTACAAGGTTGACCACACCTTGGAGGAAAGCCAAAAGGCAAACTCATTGCCTCCTTTTAAAGGACCATGGGAACCACCCATATGTCAATCTTAATTCAGGGCTCGGGGTTCCGACCCCAGCACTTCACCATCCCGGTTGCTGCACAAGCCACTGAGCCATCTTTTTTGCAGTCTGGATTTTCAGAATATTTTCTAAACAAGAGGAAAGAATACAAGCCTCCCTCCGAGATGACAAAAAGGCATTGGCTTCTTATGCATCAGAAACTCGGTGACCATAGCATGCCAGTTTTTGTTGAGTGGATTTCCCTATATATAGATATAGCACTGAGAAGCTGTCTGTAGAGGACCTATGGAGTATTATAGTTCAGGATCAAGCCCAAACCTACTACTATTTGAAAGGATCATATTAAGCATGAGGTGTATAGTATGCATTACTTAAAATATTAATGAAGCATGTAATGCTTGTTAAACTAAAGCCAACAGGAGCAGTGAAGAAGATAACCCTTATATATTACCCAGAAGAGCAAGGAAGAAAACACCTCAGGGATAAGTATTTCAGTAAAAGCCTATAGGGGATAATTAAAGGCATTTAGACACAAAAGGATTTGGTCCAGATAGATGTATGGGGAACATACATTTACCTAAAACTTGCTGATAGCATCTGCTTCAGCTATCTCTGAACACCTGGAATCTGCTTCTCCCTTAACTAGGAAGGAGAAGAGTAGCAGATGTGTTTATGCTCCAGGAGTTACTGTAGAAACAGAAAAAAAGACCAGGAAGAGATAATAAGTATCTGTGGATCCACAGAGAGAATGAAGAGGAGTACAGGGACCAGTCATTTTCGTTTGTCAACAGGCCAAAAACTAAAGGGCTTAGCCTGCAGCAAATTAGATTAAATATCAAGGAAAAATATGAATTAGTCATGAAGGGAATATTTTAGAATCAACATCACTGAGACTATTTAAGGCTAGATTTCCTAGAGCACAGCTGGAGATGGTTTAAGGTCAACTGAAGTCTCCCATCACAAAAAGGGCAGTGGAGCTCACTGGGAATGGGCTTCTCTCACGTTCCAGCCACTGGTGGCTTTTGAACCTCAGCAAGGGTTTTCTTCTGCCTTCTGGAAAGTGACAGCCTGGCAGAGCAGCCTTCTCCCCTCCTTCATGTTTTAGTCTACTAGCAGTACACTTCTTAAACTGTTTTCTCATTAGCACCAGAGGAAGAGCAGACCTCTGGAAATCTGCCCCTCACCCTGCCTTGCTGGGGAGGAGATGGAGATGTGCATCCACAAAGGCATGGCATTTTCTACACAAAATGCGTGAGTAGGCACAAACTGAGCTTCTTTGGGCTTTTGGAGGTGAAGCAGGAGTAAATCTTATTACCCCATGAGGAAAGAAACCCAGTATGGTGACTGAGAAGTGCTACACTGACCATTCCTTTGGAAAGAGCCACGTCACTTTTTCCTGAGCTCTCTACTTCACACCTAAGATGACTGTTAATAATACCACCTGGTCAGGTCCTCACTAGCAGCACAAACCCCTCTTTTATTGGGCTGAGCCTAGGGATTGCATTGCTTTCATCATGCCAAGGGTCTCCTGCTGGGAAATACATGATGGGTGCTGGAGTGCTGAGCCTGACCCATGGCGACAGTGCCACCCACCATCACATCAGGAAACACCGAGGGCGCTGCAGTAGGTTAATCCCGGAGTGCCCTCTAGTGCTGACAGCCGAAGGGAGCAGGTCCCCAACATGGCAGCCTCTTGGGCATGGCATGAGCCAGGCTTGCCCCGGTGGAATGGGAATGAAAGCAAAATAGCACCTGGGGCTCCACAACTCCCTTGCAGTATGGCTCATCCGGTACCCACCCCTGTGCAAAATGAGCCTGGACTGGCCATGAGTACTCCTACTTTCTCTTTTGCTGTAGGGTATTTCTATTTTACCTTATTTTTCCATAAAACAGTTGAATACAGAAGATAAAAAGTGATGGACAACCCACACTTGCAGTATTCGTGCAGAATAAAACAAAAAGCTTTACATTTACAGGTATTATTTTATTCAAATCCATTAGAATCTGTACAGCATATTTGCTAAATTTGGACAGGGCAGCTTGCTCTTCATTGTGGTGTCATTGTTGCTCAGCAACTTGTATACCTGGGACTGCTTGACCTGAAAGACAATGATTTGGCCACATGTGATGCAAGCAGACTAAAAAGCAACAAGGAAAAGATGGTTATTTCTTCTCTACCCTCACCTTCTTTCTGTTGTCATTTAACTTCACAGCTGGTGAAAATTTTACTTTTAAAATGACAAATGTGAGGCAATCTTATATTACCGGTCATTGCCAGGTGGCTTCTGATGCCAAATGTCATCTTTCCAATTTCTAAGTCTCCTAAATTCTTAGTAGAATTAAGATGAGGTTGTCTACTTTGCATCAAATTTAGTTCTACTCCCAGCTGGAAAAAACAAAGACAAACCAGCAAGCCTATCAGGGACAACAGGCCAAAGAAACCCATGTGACCTGCCAGCTGTGGAACCTGCCACATCTTCTGTTAGGAGGTTGCCCACTGTGTATTTGGGTTTTCTGTTCAAAGAAGATGCTATTACCAGTTATGAGCATTGTGGAGATAGACTTGGGGTGTAGGTGCAGATCCTGTTGTGGTTTGATACTGTTTGTGGTGGCAGATACTGTTGTGGTTTGATACTACCTAACCCCAGGAAGATGGGGTTATAAATAGGCTCAAGTGGCTCAAGGAGGTAAGTGGCATGACTTTCTGTCTGTCTGTCTGCCTGTGCATTGGTGGAGAGCCTGGATGGGCTCATCAGAGAAGTGTCTGGGCAAGCTCTTTTGAGAATAGCTCTACATCTCTTCTCAAAGAGCACTGAACACTCTGCTCTTTTAGTGGCTGAGGAAGTTATTGATGACGTGTTCAAGCACTTCTTTGGTACCAATTTCCATGTTGTGTTATCTTCAGAGTTAGTCCATCCACTTCCTTCCATTTTTCACTTTACTCACTGTTGTGAGTGAGGGCTGCTACTGCAGTAGCCTTCATTTGCTACTGCAGGTAGTAACCAAGGAACCAAGAAATGGTTACTAAGCGGGGCAGATCATCAGAGGGAATAAATCATTTAGAAGTGGGTGACGACATAGTATTTACCCTCACTGAGAACTTGCTCCCGTCTGTGTAATTGGTACCAAAATGCATCTGAAAGATTTGTATGGACTTGTTAGGAAGCACCTTCTGGCATTTGAACTAATATTAAAAAAAAAAAAAAAGAAAAATCAAATAAATTGGTTTTGATATAGTAAATATTTTCAAATATTACATCTCACCACATTATTTCATCTTTTTAGCAGCAGAAGTTAATTGTCTCAAGAAGGTAAGAGCCTCTTGGGGAAGGAAGCCATGAAAACTGGTAATAATAATGATGAACATTAACATGTTGTTGTTGAGTTAAAATGCATATTCTTTTTTCCTGTATTTGAAATAACTGAAACTCACATTAGATTACTCTCTAATAAATTACTTGGAATAACAGAGGGAAACTACAGCTTTAGTAACAAAGCTTGACAGCACTTCTCTGCGTTGACTCATGGTGAAGCCCCGATTAACCAAGTGACTTGTTAGGGGAAGGGACTTTAGATGAATGACTTGGATTACATCATGTGAAAAACTGAAACAGCTTCTTAGGATATTTTTTTTGAATTTCTCTAGATTTTCTTGAAGAAGTAAAAATTTGTTTAAGTGTCAAGAAGTCCACTGGCTCGTGAAATTTGTAGAAAAGTGACAGCTAGAGTAAAGTGACTCAGAGCTGAGTTCAGAGATTCCTATTGAAATAAAGGTTTAATCTAATTCAAAAAAAAGTTTTTATTTTAGTTTTGTTATTTTAATAATAAAAAACAAAATATAGACAGGTCTGTTTTACTTTGACCCTGTTTTTTTTTTATTTTTTGATTCTTTGACATAGCTACTGGCATAAAGCCAAAGAAGAAAGCTAAGTAGGGCTCCAGACTAACTAACTTGATGTGGCAGAATCAACCTTTACAATCATTTTGCAAATGCTCCATCCTGCAACCATACAGTTTATAAGAGATTCTGGAAAAATAGCAAAATAACCAAACAAGGACACAGATACATTTTGCAAATAAAACCTTTACTGAATTTCTGTATCCTGAAAACTTGTCACTGCTAGATGTCAAGCAGACCCTGTGGTTGATAACTGTGCTACACCTACTTGATGAATACCAGAAGCTTTGTTCAAGCATTTTTCTTTTATTGAGAAATAGCTTCATTAACTGAAGTTTAGTGCTTCTCAGGAAAGTATGTCGATCTGTACACAGCTATAGAAAAGAAAGGCTGAGGTCACTAATTCGTTTTTGGGGGCTTTGTGTGTGCTACATTGATGGTAAAGCTGTAAAAAATGTTGGTAATTAATATTATTTCCAGAGGAATAGATTTAAGTTGCTCTGTTATCTTTAGCAATTAGTTAGTGTCCTCAGATTTCTGCTCATAAAATTTTTGGTTATGAGTAGGCCCTAACGCATGTACAGACCAGATCTGCTTTCTATAGTATTTCTAAAATGTTGTTGCAGGTCTAGCTGCTTGGATATTATTTCCTTGTTTTGGACATTTGGAGTGCTATGTAAAGTTTGCTTTCTTGCTCTGAAATGACATGGTTCAGGACTGAGCAGTTTCATTTTGTGCCAAAGAGCTCAGTGCTTTAGAAAAATCAAATTACTTATTTTTCAACCTAAATTTAGATGCTTCCATTAAAAAACCCTGATGAATGTTCTAAAGGAGTAAGTTAATAGAAATTAATTTTCACCCTAACACTTTGATTTAGAAAAACATATTTTGTGTAATGAGAAATCTGGCCAAAAAGTCCTACAAATTAAGGTACTTTAAAATGTGAAAATTACTAGAAACCTGTGTGAACGCCACCTGGAAGCATTTCTTAAGAGACAGATACAACAAAAAGAAGGAAAGTAAGTGAAAACACCCCAGATTCAGTGGCAAGGCTCAAGTGTTTTATCCTAAGCAAACAGGAATTCTTAAATAAATGTTAATTCTGCCCAACTGAATGAAAGAGGACAAGAAGATGAGAATTCAGAGATATGGGAAACATGTGAAACACAGATAACGAGAGATACAAAAGACCAAATAAAACTGTCTTCAATAAAGTAAAATCAGAAAACCTGCATGAAAACCTGTAAGTTTGCTGAGCTATGGTTAAGGAGAGTGAGTACTGCAGTATGGTGAAATATTTGTCTCAATCTTCATCACATGAATTACTGGGAAATATGTTTTTCTGAAGCCTATTCTTTCTAAGGAACAAGAATAAAGGATGTTAGAAGGTCAGAGTGCTGACACCTGGAGATACTGAAATAATATTCAGATATTTTTAAGCCAGATTGTGTTTCATTTGATAAATCATATCTTCTCTGTACAAAATCCCTGAACAAGTTAACAAAAATATAGTGAAGAATGGGATGGCATTTTAATTGAATTTCCTTTTCAGAAAATGCTTGATCCCTCATGAGAGGGATGGCTGAGGAGAATAGATGTTCATGGAATGAGAGCTGAAGTGCTGCACCATCCTGACTGAAAGACAGAAAACCTCGCTAAAGTGGTGGATTAAATGGTTAATTTTTAGTATGGGCAAAGGTTAATACTGAAGTGCCTCAAGCTCCCTCTCTGAGTGCACACGTGTTTACATGCATATTTTTCTTGAAAAGCAGGTGAACACTGAGATGAAAAATATGCAGTAGACGAAGTGATCCAGGTTAGCTTGGATGAGAGATGACTGAGAATCTCAGAAGGATGAAAGCAAGCTAAAGCCTGGTACAGAGGATGCTGAAAAACATTACTGAGTAATGCAAGGCAAGGCACATGGAAAGAATAATTGGAAAAAAATAACCTTGGCTACTCAGGAAAGAGGAAAAACAAGGTGTTATTGCCATTTTAAGTGGAGGTCAAAGTAAAAAGAAAGATGTTAGAAATCCTAAGGGGAAAAAAAAGCCAGGATGAAGCAATTCAAAAAATTAAGAACAACTCTCAGTCTCAGTTATGGGTGAAATTATTTTAGTGCTGCAGAAGTAAGTGGAAGAAAATAGCCTGCTGACAACTGTGGTGTCAGGAATTCACTTGTTTTCATTTATAGTCATGCTTTAATCACAAGAGTATTAAAGATGAAGGCCAAGTTCAGCATGCAGCTGCATTAATGCTGTGATTGTTACGAATTTCATCCAGTGGACTACTGGTCCAGTCTGGCATTGTTATTCTTCTGGGAAAGTAAGCATTTGCTAAAATTCAGTTTAGAAAAAAAGAATCTTATGTACATATGTCACAGTTAGAAATGCTCAGTGAAGGTGTGTGATAAACATATTGAAATGTGTGGAAAATTTTATTAATCTGTCATTCAGTTTTCATGACAAGCTGACATCTCTATTCATTATTTATCTATTTTTAACTTAAATGCACAGTTTTAGTTGCATTTATCATATTTCTATTGTTTTATAAAACTGGCGTGTTTATAAATAGTTGTATAGCTTAATATTTATGAAGTGTGAGTTTTACTCATGGGTGCAAGCTGGAACATAGGAGGTTCTGCATAAATGTGAGGAAGAATTTCTTCCCAGTGAGGGTAACAGAACACTGGAACAGGCTGCCCAGAGAGGTTGTGGAGTCTCCTTCTCTGGAGACGTTCAAAACCCACCTGGACATGTTCCTGTGTGACCTGACCTAGGTGTTCCTGCTCTGGCAGGGGGATTGGACTAGATGATCTTTTGAGGTCCCTTCCAATCCCTAACATTCTGTGATTCTGTGATACAGTAACACAGCACCTTGGTAGCTGTCACTAATACTACCTCAGTGTTAAAGTAGGTAATGTGAAGTACTTCCATTTATTTTAAATGTAATAACCGCAAGGCTGTAGGTGTGGAGCTGTGTGCAAAGCTGGTGAATCATTTCAGTTCCCCAGTGATTTGTATCATCTCCCTGTTCAGTACTGATCCCTAGGCAGGCTCTTTACTTCTTGCTGTGTGGCGCAATAGACACAGCTCATAATGGAGTTCTTAATGAATCTCTCAACTTTTACCAGGAGAAAAAATGGGCACAGTTCTGGCCTTAACCTCGCCAATGTCACTACTCCAGCAAGTAGAGTTAAACATAGGCACAGCTTTCCTCTAAGGCAGCCATCTGAATAGAAAAAGCAGCATAACTACCAGTCACTTTCAGAAAGAAAAAGTGGCAATTGCTTTTTAGTTTGAGCAAGAGAGAGATCACACCTCCCTCCTGGGTGTGCAAGAATAAGAGATATAAGTTAAAAAAAAAAGAGAAAATGTAAGCATACGTTGATTCTGTCGGACCTTGGGGAAGCTGGCAGTGCTCTCTAGAGAGCCAGATCCCTTTGGTCCCTTTGGGCCCCATGGGACAGCAGGCTTTGGTGCCTGCCAGCAGAAGTAGGATGCTGCTGTATGTCTTCACCAGGTGAAAGGGGCACCCTTGGGGAGGGGGCAAAGCTCAGCAATAGAGGAACTTGTTTATCTTAACATGCATTTCAGGCTGTGAGTTCACCAGCGTAATGGCATCCACTGGTTTGTTTCTGTAAAGTTTGTAAAAGCTCCCAGTGAGCATTTTTTGAACTGATTGCAATTAGTGGGAAGCTCACTGCGTGGGAAACCCAACTCCCAGTGAAGCTGGACAATGCCACTTGCAGAAGGCATGTTTTGCAAGAGGTATTTTGCCTATAAAATTTTCAGTTTCCGCTTAATATAATATCTAGCACAGCACAAAGGTTTTTATTCTTTTCAGAACTTAGAGGATATTCTTTGGGGTATAATGTACTCTTAGCTACCTAAACAAAACACTTCACTGGTTCTGAGGAGAGGCTTGTAATAGCACCATTTATTCAAATACCAGCATAAAAGTAAAGCAGTTAATCTAAGGAGTACTGACAGACAAAAAGCAGTAGCAATAAAAGCTAATTGTCTGTTAGCTCCAGGTATATTTTTATTGAGTGTTTCAATCCTAGCCTAAAAGCATATATTAAGAAAAGGCTCTGCTATCTTCACAGATGAAGCAGCAACCGGAGCAGCCTGCAGGCTCATTTCTCTCTATACTTTCCTTCCTAGCCTATCCCTCCTTCAGCAGGCTGCCTCCACTCAGCTGAACTTTTAACACCTCTGTGTAGGTCCCACAGAAGCTCTTCTCAGTAGCCATCAACCCACAGCAACAGGGTGGTTTCCTTATGTCCTCACTTACAGTCAGTGAAGCATAGATTTAAGGAGGAGGTCACTGTAGTTCATATGTAGAAGGAAGGGGCAGCTCATCTTCACATGAGTTTGGTGTTTTCAGTGACAGAAAACATTCTTCACAAGGTCAGTAGCATAATCAAGGCTTTTGTTAATTATTTGACATGGTTTGTGTATGACATGCGTTAGACATTTGATCGGTAGGCAGAGTACCTGTAGATTTTCTGATGTGCACTTGTGTCTGGTTTTATTCAGTGCAACCTTTCAGCCTGGGCACCAAGAAATTAGTTTCCCTTTAAGATGAGGTGCCCCAAATCATCTCCCATGGACTGGGACTCGAGCCGAGGAGCTGCGGGTTTTTGTCATTGGAGCCCCCTGAGGTTTTGCAATAATTTTTTTATTCACTCAACAACAACAAAAGCCACAGGCTCCAATGATTTTATGTGCTAGCCCCTACCTTGAAATAACAGGGCTTTGTTTTTTCTGGTATATTTATATTGATTATTAATAATAAATACATTAATTGATATTGCCCTCCAGTAATGGATCATGACCAGCAAGACTGTGCAAGCAAAAAAAAATGTTACTTGCTATGTCAAGTAAGGGTTATGAATCAGCTAACCTTTAGCAGACTGAAGATGGTAAGTCTTTCTTTTCCTTTAAAAGACTCTTTGTCATAACGCACATTGATCAGCACAGCTGTGACCGTACTGTATTTAGTTATTTTCATCTAACACCTGGCAGCAACTTGTGCATCACTACTGAAACCATCAATAGAGCTATTAAGAAGGAAGACACATTTAATAACCCCTGCAGTTCTCATTACAGCAGGGCTAAGTCTAACAGTGATGTTCTTAACATCAGCACTGAATTTCAGTGCTTTTTATTACATTGGCCTTGTTTCATTTGAATTCAGCAATCTTCAGCCTACTTGCAAAACATATACTTTGTATTTTGCAAATTTTGTTGGCTGTCATGAGTGGGCTGGCATGGTCAGAAGAGCAAGTGACGGTGTTCGTGGAACAGAGGGAAAAATCAATTTAACTTTAAAATATAAGCACTTACTGAGACTAGAAAGGAAATAATGGAGGCAGGCTCCTCTGCCTAGCATGACAGTCAGATCTGAAAGCAGAATAAGATATAGAGGAAAACCAGGGTAAGCAGCTGGAGTGAAATGCCATGTTTGTTAGGCAAGAAATCAATAATCTTTGTTGGGCAAATCTTATACAAACCTTTATTCTGGGCCTGCTATGTTTGGACATTACAACAAAAGAAACAAAAGCTTGTTACTTGGAAAAATCCAACCTCAGGTTTTGCATGTTTACCAAGCTGAAAGAGTGCCTGGAATCATTCTTTTGCAGAGGAAAAACAAGTGAGAGGGATTTTGCTGGTGAGAGCTGAATGCCTATTCCTCTGGGAACAGAAAACACATGGATTTGATCATATCTCTTTCTCCTGCTTCCAGATATCTGCGCTTGCCTGAAGAACGCCAGTTTCCCTGGGATAGCTAAGAAAACCAACATGGTCATTAACTTTTCCAAAGATAGCAACAGGGAAGCAGCAGCTCAGGCAACGCAGTGGCTCGTTATGTGACCCTCTGGATAGAGGAGGAGTCCCTGGTGCGTTGCAGAAGGGCATTTCAGGAGATGCAGTCTGGTGGGGCCGGTGGGAAGTGGACCCCAGGGAGCAGCTGGGTTGTGGGATGATGGTTTCCAACCTGCTTGGTCAGATTGCAGAGCTGCCAATCCCAGATGTTCACAAATCACAAGGAAAGTATGAGAAAGGTCTAGAATGGGTTAAAAACTTAGAACTGAGATTTTAAAAAGAAAATAACTATAGGGTGTGGTTTATTGCCTTCAGGTTTCTTAGCCTTTAGGGTGCACATGAGTCATGTTTTTAAGTTTCTCTTTGCTACCACGAGGTCTAGGAAACTTACTTAAAACCATAAGCCAAGATTCTCACCTAATCATTTGATTGTGGGAGCTGAAAAATGTAAAATTATGAGAGGTGCAGCACTGACTGGTGGAGCCAGGCATATGGCAAGTGTTTGGAAAAGGCATCTCCGAGAGGGAGGGGAGGCAGCCAGGGAAGGGTGTGCAGTGAAGAGGCCTGGGCAGTGGGTGAGGAGGAGTGTTGAGAGGCAGGCAGGGGGAGAGGATGGGCTCTCAAGGAAAGCAAAGCTATCACAGTAGAAGTCTAAGGTGATGCAGCAGTGGTATGGATGTCAAGCCTCTCACTGGGGCCTTTGCCTGTTTGGGCATGCCAGGCCCAACTTCCAAAGGAGGTGGGAAAATATTTCCTTCAATAACCTCAATGAGTTAACCCCTGTGAGTCCTTGGTGCAACAAAACTAACTGTTTATCAAATGAATTTGCCTTTCTTCAGAGGCTGAGATTATTTGATTGATTTACTGAGAGAATATTGCAGTTTAAGGATTGTTACTCGGAGAAGTGGGTGCTTGGACTGAGCAGAGTGAGCTACGGATGATGAGTGGCAAGTCCGGATTAAAACTAATTGATAAGAAGGTGACCTGTGGCAGCCCTAACTTAGCTATTCAGTATAGTAATAGAATAAAAACCTTCTGTGCCTGGAGAAAGCCAAAGAGCAACTGGACTGAAAAATTGTGAACAATTTATAGGCGAATGTGGGGAGCTACACATGCAGACCTTAATGACTCTTCAGTGTCCTTCACTAAAGAATAGAGAAATGGCACAAAGCACCCCATGATGTGTCTTCCTCACAGTGTAGCTATCCCTGCCTCCCACCAGAAAGCCCTCAGCTGAACGCAGAAATGACATTTGCATTTCTGCATGAGCTGTGGACCACTTGCACTGCTCAACAACAGGCATCTAACTTGATGGACTGGTCTCCAACAGGCAGAGGAAATAAATTCTTGCAAGCAGTGAACATGAGCATGAGCTTCTGTCCCCTCTTGCAGTGCAGACGATGCATGGGGACTAGCTGACCTCTTCAGGTACATGCATCTGGGTGTGCACATACCCCTTTTTCTCTGTCCAGAAACATCTTTGGATGACTCTCACGGTATTCAAGTATGGAGGTTTGGTTCTGTCTTAGACGTTGTTAAAAAGAGTTACTCTTAAAAAAAGGTAAAAATAAGAAAAAAGGAAACAAAGCCATATTGTTGGGGTTTTTTTTCCCACACAAATACCTACTCCACTGGATGATGTCTTTCTTATGCTTACAACTGTATTAAACAAAGTATGTGCAGCACTGAGAGCTAGATGGGCTTTTGGGTTGACTACCTGATACTTAACCATGTCTTCAAAGATTCTGCAGTGGTATTGCATATTGAAAAAATTGTGGACATTAGGCACTTTTGAAAATCCCATTAGCAGTATCAGTTCAATACATTTTGTTAAGAAAATTGAACTAAAATAGAACCATGAAATCAAAGCCAATCTAGTATTAATATTCCACAAAAGTAAAAGTTGAGCATTACAGACATCAAATCAAAATCAAGTCAACAAATTGACTGTGGCACTGGATAAAAATGAAACCAAATTGCCAACTTGATGAAAACCCACAGTGCTTATGAACTCTGACAATCTATGGAAGCGCATGTCTGTTTAGCTAGGAATTTCAAAAAGCACCTTTTTTTCAGAGCTGGACACAAACATAGCACTGAGCTGCATTATGCAGGAGTCAAACCACCATTTCACAGATAATTATCCAACTTCCTTCTTCACATCCTGTTTCTCAGCAGTGAGTAATTCCTACCCCTACCCTAACAAGTGCCATCATATGTAGCACACGCTCAAAAGAGGACACTCCTGATAAGACTGACAGAAATTATTTACCAGAAATTGAAGATGACAATTTCAGGTCTTTCAGGATTAAACAGAGGCCCCAGAAAATACATTAAAGAGTAATTTTATGCAATGTTATATGTAACTTCTAAACCTCAGGAACTTTCCTTCTCACCTCTTTTTTAGAGAAATTTGTGCACATCTGGATATATAAAGCTACACTTTAGCACTAGGAAACTGAAGAGTATAAAAAGACCTGGTCATCTTCTACATAACAAAATAGGGAAGGAAAAAATAGATGATTAAGACAAACATAGTGTAACTGCCTCTAGAACTCTCTCCCTCCTTCAGACTTATAGAAGAGAGCTCAGGAATACAGCTGAGGAGAGAAATGGCAGTGGTCACAGTCCTTGTTGAGATCAGGGCTTTCCTGGTTTAGAGGAAGATTCATGAACTCCTGATGTGGCTGGCTGCTGCCATAATTCCTGTTAGCTAGAGATTTTAGAGGATCTGAAATTTCAGTCCCTTTCCAGCAGTACAGGCTGCTGTCCTGGAGTCAAAGTCTTTTTGAATTTTCAGATGTCCCTCAATCAGATTTGCAGCACTTTCTTCCAAGGATGAGCCATGAGTCTGTGCTGACCTTGCAGTTTGATCCAACAGGGCTTGCATCCACTCTTACACAGCAAGTATCATTAAAAAAAGGGCTGTTTAAATCACAAGCATATCGTATTTTGAATGACACAGAAATGGATACCTTAATGGGCTCAAATGCATCACACAGATGGATATATAAGACTAAATAATGGGAGGACATCTGACTGCTTTTCAGGGAGCTGCCATTATCTTTGGTGAGGCAGAGGACCCAAGATGACACTGTGCCATTATTTTATGGAATGTTTAACATTTTAAAGTTTTTTTTTTTAAAGTAGCAGCTTGGGAAAATTGAACTACAGAACAGCTTGGCAACAAGCAGTGTCAACACTGTCAGCAAAATTAAGAAATAAAAAAGTACTGTGTATCTCATCACTTCAGCTACTTTTCAGTTCTTCTTTTCTGCTTTGGAAATGAACTGTAAGTTAGACAGCTTCTCACCAGCAATCTTCATCTTTCTAAGCTTTATACAATAATACTTATCAATATGAAATGTACTATAGGATCTTATGTTTTAACTACAGTCTACATATAGCCTATTTTTTTTTTTTCAAAACTGTATTTTAATCCTATATTTCCATAGTACCTTTTCTGAATTTGTTTTCTTTGTTGATCTTGATCTTTATTACCCGAGTCACTGCTAGATCTCAAAAATGCCAAAGGGATCAATGTATGACCTAAAGGGTGGTATGGTTCTTACCTGAAAGCTAGAGATTTGACATCATGTGTGCCCAATTTTGAAATGTAAAATTCTGTTAATTTTTTGTATTTGTTTTGCCTTTTTTTGCTATGGTAGGCACCATTGTGTCAACTCTATGTGGAAAAAAATGTGCAGCTCCAATTTGTACTCTTCTTATGCATGGTATGTTTGCACACAGACTTGCTTCTCCCTTTGAACAAGGTCTTACATCATAGACTCATGACTCCTGTCTGTGTAACAGGGGTAACAATGCACATTTATCTCATGAGATCTACTGCTTTAATATTTGAGATTTAAGGCACTGGGTATATACCATTTTATTAAGAATAATATTAATGTTTAGATTTTAAGGCTTTTTTTCAGTGGACATATATATATATCTTGTTTTTTCAAAACAAGAACATCAGAGAGGAGGATGACTGGAGAACTGTATGAAGAGTCTGTGTCTAAACAAGAGTAGCCAAAGGAGAATAACCTTTGGGTCAGTAATCGTCATTCTGATAAAGTTCCTTCAGACTAAGGAAAATATGAGGTTTGCTTTAATGGCTTTAATGCTTTAAGCGAAAGCTCAGGATTAAAGTCATCCAGGAAAAGAGAAGCCTGCCTTTTAATTAAGATAAAATTTAACATTTTCACTTGGCATATTGAGGCTTTTAAACTGACTTTACAATTGAATTTAAGTTAGAGTGCACTGGAATGTTAAGAAATTGTAAATATAAAACCATCTCCAACTCAGAAATCCCCCAATCTGGAATTGTTCTGAGGGGGAAAGAACCAAAATCTGAGATTATTGGAAGTCTAGGACTGCCTCCAACTCCAGAATATCAGTTTTATATTTTAATAAAATTTGAAAACTATGGAGTTGATCTCTTGCTTTGTAGAGATCAGCTAGGAAAAAAAACCCACCAAACTGTGCCCAGACTGAGTCTGCAGGTGACAAACATGATGCTGTTATTTCTCCTACACAAAGTTTTGCATAGGAAATTGCAGTCATGTATAAAATGCTAGTTCAAAAATAGTTTTCCATAAGGGAAAACATACCTAAACATAAATACAGAGGAGCAAGTTAAATTGGAGCTTTCAGGTTAGCATTTTTGGACTAAATTTCCTCTGTGGCAGAGAGAGCCAGCTGAGATGAATGATAAAGCAACTGGGTAAAAGCTCTCCTCCCAGTCTGTGATCCCAGCGGTCATGAACTACCAAACTGTGATCATATTTGTAAGCCATCAGAGCCTTTCCCTGGATCTGCAATTATGTTGCATACTTTAATAAATGCAAAATCACCATAATAGCTGCCTCTAATGAATACAAGGGCTAACTTCAGTGCTTTCTTTCCATCAGAAAATATTTTCAGCCATTTTAATAGCAGAATTCAGCAGATATTTAGAACAGTTGAAGCTAATGACAAATTTCCCATTGGCTGCAGGGAGGACTGGGCCTGACTTTGGTTACTTTTAAGACTCATCTTTTTTTTTTTTTTTTTTTTAATCCTATTCATCATAAGGAATAGTTAGAGACCAGATTGCTTTTTTATCAGAGAGTTGTGAGTGTCTCCCAGAAATAAACCTCAGATCTGGTTGTCTCCTGCCTCCCTGTACCCCCACTGGCATAGCTGTTACTCACATTATCCCTCTGATCAGAGAAACAATGCTGGCAGTAGTTATTCAGGTTTTTAAATATTTCCTTAAGAAAGTTCTATACTACGGATTCACGAATGTTTCTTTAGTTTGGATGAGGGATGTCAATCAGCCGCATTGCCAATTTATGAACTGTTTTTTTCCAAAATCACTTCTATTGTAATGGTCTGACAAACTACCCAAAGAGTTCAAAAAATTGCTGGCTGCAGGGGCTAATTCAGCTCCTTTTTGTGGCATTTCATTCTTTCCCCCCACCACGATTACTGTCCTATTTTTTCCGACGGTTGTTAAATCACCAACTAATTATGTATTATCAAAGCTGCACATAACAGTGAAGTTTGTCTTGCAGTTGATGTATATAAAAACAAGCTGTGTGAGTCAGACAGTGGGGGTACAGATGGCTGTGCCGCTCCACCTGGTGCCTGTGCTAGCACTTGTTCACGCCTTCCCTTTGTTCTTCTGGGCTCCTTTTACTTTGTACTGCAGCACAGCTAGAATAAGGACTGACTGCTGCATTATGTATGCTTTAATGTTTTTTTTATTATTACTGTGGGGGAACAAAAGCACTTATAAAGGTGTGTTTTCGTTCTGAGAAAATTTCTCAGTAATGCAGTAGCTTGTATGCTGGGGATCTTAAACCTTGAAGAATGTGTCAAAGATTACTAGATGCCAACTTGGTCTTGTTAGTTGCTCAGGCAGTTATTTGGAAGAAATAGAAAAACCCTGAGCCTCCTTCCATGCTGGAATGGGTTCAACAGTCTGCAAATATCAAGGCAGAAATTTACACGCTTATCCCTTGAGAAACCTGTGCACATATGGTATTCTTTTGCAAATTATTTAATTAAAACTCAAAAAGCACATGAAACCTGGAATGCTCACTTCCAAGAACACCTACCACATTAAATCAAGCTCTCCAGGTTGAAACACGGAGGTGTTTTCTAAAATGTAATTTACTTTTCCTTTCTGTATTCTTATTTTTTTCAATTCCCTCACCTTAAGCAACAGTCAGAGACCTCTTTGGTATCTAGTCAATTTTACCTGGTGAACCTGTGCAATACTGAAATGTGGAGGTTGCTACCTTACATGTTAACTCTTTGTGGATAAAAGTGTATAAGGAAGGTTTTTTGTTGTCTGCAGAATCTTCTTCATATTGGTTTGTAGAAATTCTAAACTTTCAGGTCTCAATGTGACCCAACAGCATTCCTTCTATTATATTTGTTTAGTACTTGGCAGTTGAGGTAATATACAGCAAGGGAATATGGAGATTACCCACTCTGGGGTAGGAGGTTGGGAATTGCCTACTATATTCAGCTGCCACTACTTGGAAAGAGATACTGTACTTGCCAAAGCGCACTACCTATAACTATCAAGCCTGTCAGTTTGATTTCTGCTTTGAACAAATTGGAAAAAAGAAAAAAGCAGAGAAAAAGCGCCAACCCTTGGTACTCAGATCATAGCTGTTTTTCATACCATATACTATTTCATTTGACAGGTTGCTTACCTTGCTGCCCAAGGTAACAAATCGTGGATTTTCCCTGGGCTGTTCTCAAAGGAGCAGACACCAGCATGTGGAGCCATTGCTGGCTTGGAAACAAACACCCAAAGCCTTTGTGTGAGAAGGTCACCTGACCAGAGTCCCTCTCTCTGCATTGTGGAGGTGAGCTGATGGGTTGCCACATGTCTACACCCCTGTTTGTAATGTTCTGTACCTGGTCTCCTGCTTTTGTAATGACCAAACCAGTTTGCAAAGAAATGGGATCATTCTTCCATTCTTCCACTTCTTCCATTTCAGTAACTTCTGCTTTTTCATTCTGTTTTTTCATATCAGTGGTCAGTGTTTTTCACCTTCAGCATTCATAACTCAGTGGTTTTTACAGAGAAAAAATGGTGTCATGTGGCCACGTCTGCACTCCTGCCAAAGCTGATCCTGATGTTCATATGAATATAAGCAACCTTACTTGAAACATGATAAAGTAACTATGGTAGCTCACAGCCAAGGCCTTGCCAAGTGTTGGACTTCCTGGGCAGTTGCAGAGCTTGCTCCTGTGGCTGCTTGCCTGGCAGCGGTTGAAATAGGTGCCTAAAGACTGCCTCCTTTACAGTACACACAAACTTTTGTCACAGCAGCAATGAAAGCTATACCTACACATGTAGGGTTATAGTCATAAATACAAGAAAATGCAACTCATTGCAATCTCTCAGTTCCATAGGACACCCGCCTTGCTTCCCACTCAAAGTGTCCCTCTGGAAAACGTGCAGCTAATTGTAGCTCGTCAAATTACTGGGGAATCTCAGGTAGCTTAGACAATTAACAGAAGTTTCATTTTGATTACTTTTGTGCAGGTTTTGTGCAGAAACGATTCTCTGAAGACTCATTTTAGGGAGAACGCTATTATATCAACGTCGATGGCAATTTCCGTCTGATATAGTAACTTCTTTGGTTTCCGTGAGGACAACACCAAGGCTGCCTCTTTCAGCAATGAGATCTGCTGACCCTTAAGTTAGAATGGGAGTGCGAGAACTCTATGATCACCTTCAGTTGTAAACAGTGCTAGTTATAGAAGTAAAGAAATCATTAAAAGTTTTAAACACAGGGTTCTTCTACTTCTTTACTGATTATATGTGCCATAGTCAGACAGACCCATTTGCTTCTAGGGACCTGGCAGTCGAACACGCGGCTCTACAACATTCACCTGGAAGTGAGGGCCCAGGGAGGAATAGGTTCAAACTTGCATGGACAGTCCTTGGATTATTTTCACGTGAATGGCAGAATGAAATAATTTGTGATTTCAGATAATACATGAAGCAGTTATCAGAAATGTGGTATTTTGGCCCAAGGAAATTCATGTTCAGGCAACAATTCTGAATGTTTTAAATTCTACACTTCTGTAGTAGGTGACACAAAATCCCTTTTTTGGTAATGATTATATCACCAAGTATGTCCTTGCATGCCCTTCCTTGTTAGCTAGTCAAGCATTAAAAAGATTTATGAACCTTGTCTTATTTTTAGTAGCATCTTTTTTTTTTCTACTTTTTTAGTTTGCAGTATTTGACATGCAAAACATTATGCTTTTTTTAAATTAAGTGCTCCAAGTAATAAACTGCTGCATTTAAGATTAAATACCTGACTTTATCTCTGCTCACTTGGATCTGGGGAAGGCTGTACAGTTAGAGAAATCCCAGTATTTCCACCTCTGGACAGACTAGTCCAACTAGTAACTTAACAAGGAAGCTGGTAATGTTAGATGCTCCAGAGGTATAAGCAAGATATTTCAAGATGAACAGTGTAAAACAATCAATTGTTAAAAAAATGCATTAAGTGTAATGTGTGAATTTTTATTCTGAATTGATTTTAAACCTATAAAATGACTCTGTGAAAGTTTTACAATCTAAATTAATAAATAATCTTTCAATAAATTTTGAAAAAAATTCTACAGTGGTAGTATCTTCTTTCTTTTATATTATGGAAAATGGATGTATTGCATTACTTTCAAAGTTCATTATTAGATATACTTATTGCATACCACCTCTTGCTCATTTCTCTATCTAAATATTTACAGTGTCTCTTCTTATGGATAGTCTGCCAGTTTCTTTATCCTTTCAGAGTACATTTTCAGACCCCTTCCTATATCTACATTATCTTTTTTTTTTTTTTTTTTTTTAATAACAGGAGAAATACAATGTTCCATATACAGCACTGGAATGAAGTAGCATGAAAATGTCAATATTTTTCTCATTCTCTGTACTCTCTGCATTTTTGCATCCTTTCATAACTTCTGGGTTACACAGGTGACTCCCAGATCTCTTTTTTTCTGAATACTGCTACTTAATTTATGTGCATAATATTTGAGGAAACCAAAATCAAAATGAATCCAGAGCAGAAATTGAAATCAGAGGGAGAAATAAATGGAGCTACAATAAATGACCAGAGAAAATAAGAGATCAGCCAACAAAAACCAGGCTTTTTTATTATTTATACCTTCTGGAATAAAAATAAATTGGCTTTGAGGATTCATGCATCAAAATTTTCAGCCGGTGTAAATCTTTGCATCATTGCCTCCATCGGGCACAGGGGACCTGTGCAGTGATATGCGTTGGAAGAGGCCACTTCTGCAGCCATTTCATCTGGGCGCAGGCTGAAAGATGACAGATCTGCGGGAGAGAAGGATGATGCACTTCCTTGCTTTGCAGCAAAAGGAAAGGCAGGGGTGGCATTCACCTCGGCCAATTTTCTACATGACTTTAAGTGGCAGTTGTCTCTAGCAGCTGGTGGGAAGCTGCTAGTACGAGGTGGGAAGCCGAGCTGGCATGGGGTCTCCTTCTCTGCTGCCACAGGCACACACCAAAATGTGGCTCAGGTACAAGTACAATGTTTACTGTTGAGGGTAGTTAGTGACAATTCACATACCTGAGGCTGTGGAGGTCTAACTGGTGCTTGAGAGTGCAGGGCTGGGCTGTGTCCCCAACACTGCCATCCTGGGGAGCTGCTCTTCCCAGCTGTCACTGCTGTGGTCTCCTTGCCTCGGGAGTGGGTGGGTGATGCACACGGCTGTGGTCTGGAGCATATTTATCTATGTCTTCATTAACTGGCACTCTTGAGGCAGGTTCCCAGAGAGTGAGCCTGCAAGTGTGACTCTTCAGCCCTGGCTTAAGTGCTTCTCTCCCTGGAAGTGTGGATGACCCCACACCCTGGGGTATACCTGGTGGCCCCTACTTTGTGCAGTTTCATGCCCTGCCTGTGAGTTGCCTGCAAGGCTGACCTCTGGGTGGATGGTTGATGAATGAGGGAGCACGCTGCAGTCTGGTATGTTCCTGCAGCTGGCCTTCAGCAGTGAAGGAATTCTGCTTTGAGGTCAAAAATGAGAGGTCACTCATTTCAGTCTCAGCTTCAGCCTCAGAGAAATGCAGGAGCACGCAGGCAATGAACACATGGGGAATGGCTGCAAAGCTGCCTGTCCAGCCTGGCGCTTTACTGCTGCCCTCAGGAGAGCTCCAGCAGTGCCAGGCCTTCCCCCATACCCTTTGGGGCAAGGCTGTCATCATGGGATGGAGGAGAAACCCTGGTCCCTGAGGCAAATAGCTGCCTTCAGCCAGCAGATGAGGAGATACAGCACACTCATACTGTCCCTGCAGCACAGATTAAAATAAATTTGGGAAACAACACGCTAAGGACACTCCTTCTACCCCAAATGGGATGCTAGCAAGCACTGTAACAACACGTGCTGTAATACAGCTGTCTGCCCCAGGTATACGCAGCGTCCCTGGGTAGATGTTTTTTGGTGCTGATTTGATACCATCTGCAAATTTTCTTCGGATAACGGGAGTCGAGGAGCTGGTATTCCAGCTGTGGATGAAGAAGGAGCTGAAAATATGTGTGCATATTGCTTATGTGCTGTGGATATGTTAATATACTTTCTTCCCTCCCAGGAGGGATGTAGTGTGACAGGGTGGGGACGTGATCAGTCACTAGTGTTACTGTTAGCTTTACAAAAACCATCTTTTAATATTTACTCTTAAACTCTGTCACATATTTTTATTCCATCTTCAACAGGTGTTAATCTCTTTGCAGAAACAGCTGAACATTTGGCTTTGCTCAGCTGTTTCTAATCAGAGCCGAAGGCAGTCCTGAAGCTATCGTAGTATTTCCCTTTTTAAATTGGCTATGAATATTTAAAAGGAAATACTGCATTTCTGTGCAGCCTTGGCTAAACGTGTTTCTCCCTCTGCCTCAGTAATACCTGCTTATAATAATGCAGAGCCAGCAGGAAGCCAGTTGCCCAATTTTGCTCTTTCAATACACACAGAAATGTCTGAGGGACAAGGAGAGGAAGAGCCAAGCAGCAAGCCTGCCCTTGGCTCTGAATTACTGCAGGGACCCCATGCTCTGCAGGGCAGCAGGGATGGATGGGCAAGGTCCTTGAAAGATGGGGTCATCCATATAGTGATGGCAGTGGCATGTCCAGACACTACAGGGCAGGGCAGCATCACTGGCTTTAATAACTGGAGGTTAATATACAGCGAAGCACCTCTAATATCCTTGAAAACTTATCATCTGGAGAGCAAAGAATACATTGCATATCTCTGCCACAGAAACACACTCTCTGGGCAGAAACTCAGGTGATGTCTGTGCCTTGCTGGGCTTATGAATGACCCCAGGAATGCTGCTGCCTCCTCTCCCTGCCTGGTGGGTTCATCAGAGAGAAGATCCCTGTGAGACCTTTCTGGGGTAGCCTTTTGGGATTTGACGACAAGAAGAAATTTCATCTGTCTGCACAATGTGTTTGCCTACAGTACATTAAATGAGTTTTGGCCCTTGGTGCAGTGAATGACTGGTGGATTGTCTAAGTCCCATCAGATCTTAATGTCTGCCATGGTTAAAGCTAACCAACTTACCATACGACATGCGTGTGTTTGAGCATCATGCAACAACAGCAACAACACTGCCTGGCTCTACTACAGGGGTGTTTTTCTATCTGTAAATCTTAACTTGCTTTAGAAAGGAAATTCCAGGAACATAAATCCAGGAAATTCACAGTAAATGTCAAATCTGGAAGAAATCCAAACACGTACCGGTATCAAAATGCGCATACTTAAGAAACATTATTAATGTGGTTTGCAAAGCAGAGCATGCCAGTAAGCGGTCAGCTAGGCACTCCCCTCTATTGATCAGCAAGTGTCCCTATGGAGAAACCCTGGAGCAAGGCTACCTTACTGAAGTGGTTTGCAGTCCTGTGTCAAACCAAATCCTCTCTTCACTCTCTTTCGCACTGGAGCTGCTCTGACCCTGTCATTTGAAACGCCTTTGTCGCTTTCCTTAAGGATGAAACCCTGAGCCAGTCCTGATGGCTGCAGAGCCCTAGAGCTGCCCAAAAGGAGCTGGGGAGGAGGAGGCACCAACCATTGTGCAGGAGATCCTCTGGCATTGCTGGGTCACTGCCTGCCCCAAGGCTCAGGGGAATTTCCCTGTTATTCTTCCCTGCCAGATGCCCTGCGTGGAAGATGTAGCATGTAGGAAATCAAGGACAGGAAAATTTTTTGTATTCCTGTTGCCTCTCAGTGTAACAGCACTCCCTTGGGGAAATTGCAGACAGAGTAACTTACGGCACTCCTGAAGATGTCCTAGTGGGTGCAACTATTTCTCCATATCTGGTGGTTTTATAGCAAAAAGATACAGGTGCAGTCAAAGCCTGTTTTGTTTGTCTGTTTGCTTTTTTTTCTTGACATATTTTAGAAGCATCTCTATAATCTTTGTGTTCAATATTAAATTGTATTAATAATTTAAATTGTTATTGAAGAAGTCTTTATGAATTTTCATTATATTCTGTCACACAGGGAAAATCATGCTCCAGGACACTGTTGTTTCATGTAAAGTGCAAGAAGGGAGTGGGAGGACAGTAGCATACTTTCAGAAGGCCCTGAGAGGAAACTTGAGTACCATGACAAAAAAACCTAGTAACCCTTATCATTAGAGCAGCAAATGTAGGTAGTCCATTGCTGAGATGTGCTCCACAAAATTAGCAATATCCCCATTGGGTTTCTGTATCTGCACATGGGTCACCTGCTCTGTGGCCACCATCTTCTCCACATCCACCTTGAAATGGGGACCCAGAGCTGGACCTGGGCCCCCAGCACAGCCTTGCTGGTGCTGAGCAGACCAGGGCAGTAACTTCTCTTGATCTGCTTTACTATTTGCCCACCAACCTCTTAGTTTCCATCCTGTTTCACGGTGTAGAGGGAGATGAATTGTCTCTCATCAATCCTGGTGCCCAAGGAGGAGGCTGCATTGCTCAGAACATACGGACTGAAAACAGATTTTTATTGGTTTATCTCAATCCTACTGCCTGCTGGGAAGCAGGCTATATTATTCAGAGTAATGTGATGGGCTGTGCTAGAAGGGTTACTCAGGAGCTAGTTCATCAGTGCACTTAGTATCAATAATGGAGAAGCCTGAGCTATTGCAGAGCAAACTCGTAGTTTGCTGCAAAATGACAGGCTCTGTGTGGCAGTGGGAGAAGTACAGACCTTTAGGCAGGGCTTGTTTGCCCTTGACTGTAAAGCCTGCCCATGTCTACTCTCCATGTCATCATTAGAGCCACAAAGATGATTAAGGGAGTGGAACATCTCCCTTATGAGGAAAGGCTGAAGGAGCTGGGTCTCTTTAGCTTGGAGAAGAGGAGACTGAGGGGTGACCTCATTAATGTTTATAAATATGTAAAGGGTGAGTGTCATGAGGATGGAGCCAGGCTCTTCCCAGTGACATCCAATGATAGGACAAGGGGCAATGGGTGCAAGCTGGAACATAGGAGGTTCCACATAAATGTGAGGAAGAATTTCTTCACAGTGAGGGTGACAGAACACTGGAACAGGCTGCCCAGAGAGGTCGTGGAGTCTCCTTCTCTGGAGACATTCAAAACCCGCCTGGACATGTTCCTGTGTGACCTGATCTAGATATTCCTGCTCTGGCAGGGGGATTGGACTAGATGATCTTTTGAGGTCCCTTCCAATCCCTAACATTCTGTGATTCTGTGATTCTGTGATTTACTCATGAGGATCATACTTACTAAGTCATTAGGTAACAGGTCTTAATGGGACAGGAAGAGAAAGAAAATGTTAACCTTTTGAGAAATGCAGGAAATAAAGAAACACAATTGGGAAAGCTTTGGAGAATTAAACAGTACTTGCTTGTTTTCTTCTTCAAGAATTATTAAACTAGCCAGTCTAATTATTTTGCTTTATCAGTTTGTAGATATTGAACAAACAGGTAAGTAATGAAAATGTGCCTTTCTAATCGAGGCATTTTCAGTGGTACTAAAAGGTTACTTCTGATCAAGTGTCAAGAGTAACATGTTACTTAATGTATACTGTCAGAAAGAGAATTTTCCCATTTTTATTTCTGCTCAGATGTTGTACTTGCGTACACCATACAAAGTAAGAAATGAAAATTGAACACTGTGGAGAACACATAGGGTTACTTTTCTACTATTGTAGGCAGCCTATTGGAAAAATCAATGTCTGAGTTACTATTTGCTTTCTCCTCCTCCCTGGATCAAATAAAGCTATTAATTAGTGTTATTCGTGGTGCTGTCACCCTTTGCAAAATATACTCATTAGAAATGCTTCTTGGTTCAAATGGTGTTTCATAATTTGTTCTCTACCACGGTTTACAAATGAGATCAGGTTTGAAGAAAAAGTATGTAATGTCCAAGAGGTAATCAGACAACAGTAAATAGAAAAAGATTTATTTGTAGAACATGTGTAGCACAGTAGCATTACTATAGTTCAAGCCTAAACAATAAAATGAAGAAAGTAATTAAGTAGCTATTAGGGGCGACTCTAAAGAGTTGCATACCTCATTAAGAAAACAGCATTATAAAACCACACCAAATTTCCCAGCTGAGCCTGAAGTTCATCGTGGGCTTTGTTGCACACACCCATCTGTGAGTTAAAAAGAGGTCTTATTACACAGCCCTTAGTGCTGGAGAGTTCTGGTCATGCAACATCTCAAAAATGAGGTGAGGGGCAAATTCCCTGAAATCTGTTTCTTTATCACTTGAGCAGCTGTCTCAGGATTGCTAGACACAATGACATGCTCTACATAATTATTTTACCCATAGCTGAATGATGGCCAGCTTTGCTCGAAAGCCAACAGCTGTTTAATAGTGTATGGTCACATGCTGTACCAGTCTGTTGAGGGAAGGGATAAATATATAATCTAGCTGATGTTTTAGGTCAAAGCTTAATAACCCAACTGGGAAGTGAGTCAGGACAGAAAGTGCATCCTGATTGGATCAGAAATACCATGGGGCCTTCAGTGGCACTAGGGATGCCCAGGCGATGTCCTTTATCCAGGTGGTGACTGAGGAACACAGTGTCTCAAAGTAATTTTCTGATGAATACACGGCATAAGGCTTCTTTGCAGCTGTGACACTTCTCTGAGTATCCTTTTCAGACTCAAATGTGTTTCATAACAGGATGTCTGAGAGACTCTGTTTGCCTTGCACTGTATTTGTATCCTTAGCAAGGCTCCTTGCTCCATGTTTTGAAAGCAAAAATGTGCATTCTTCAAATTGGTCAGTGCTTGGTCCTGCCTCAGGCATGAGGGATGAAGGTAGCCATTTCCCAGTTGCTCTTCTCAGGTAGTGTTGACATCTGCAGCAGCCACAATTGTGGGAGGAATATGAGCAAGTCGCATCTACCAGCCTCCTGTGGGCTAATATCTGTATGGGACCTCAGCCTCTTCCCTGGCTGTGCCTCCTCCCAGAGGGAGGATGGAGAGGATGAGCAGGGTTGTCTGATGCCCTGCGACTGCAATCTCTGCAAGGCTGGATGCCCCCCATGCAAGGGAGCAGTGGTGGAGACAGCTGCTTGCATGCCCCACAGCACAGTAACACAGGGCTTAGGGTGGCAGCTACCTCTTTTGGGGAGTTTTTTGCTCTAATAATACATTTTTTTGCCTTTCTTAAATCCAGTTCTGTCTTCATTCATGTATCAAATTCTAATCTTAAAAGTAGTAGCATAAATCAGGTAGCCACAGTCCCCTCTCCCCAAGAACTTGAACAGCTTATGGCAGTGGGTACCAAATGCTGCTGTCCTCCTCCTTCCCTTCTGATATTGCACTTGGTCATCAAAGCAAAGCAGAGGAAGGCCAATCAGGTTTCAAATCCTTTTGACAATGTGCTGGATCCTACTTCTAATAAAACTTTCCTATGTCAGTAGAGCCTAAAGGAAGGAAAAACCTGACTTTCTTCTGTCTCTTCTGTTTTACTGATACTGATCCTGTGTCAAATTTCCTTCCCAAAGCTGACTGGTTTGGATTGTACTCATTTCCTTCTGTCTCAGAAGGTGCTGGCTTCAAGGAGGGAAACTAGCTTGCTGGAAGCTGCATATTTATTTCATTTACAAGGTGCAATGAGCTGCTGCCCCACTACCACTTGGTGAGTTATGCTATCAGATAGGGTGATGCTGCTAGCTGGACAGAGAAGTAGAGCAAAAGTGGGCTCTCCAAGTGCTGCTTAAAGTTGCTCTTTTTCTGACAAAAGAAAAAATAAATCAACCTTCAACAAATGAATCTTCTAGAATCCAAAAACCTGTTTGTTGAGTAAGAATGATAAGCCCAGAAAGTAATGAAAAGTCACCTTTCAGAACTGCCATGGAACTGTGGTACCTTGTAATACACAAAGAGACTGCTTCTCATAAATGCCTTTTTAAAATGGAACTATGAAATACATTATTAAAGCAACTTTAATGCTAGTCTAAAACCTAGACTCATTTGTTCTCAGAAATATCTTTGAAAAATAATGGCATCTTGATAATACCCTGTTATGCTTACCATCAGCTAAGACTATCATATCAGTGTTATCAATGTGAATAAAATATCTTTCCTTGGAGAGAAAGGATTTTACAACCATGACTGGTGTTTCAGTGTGACAAACAATGGGAAAAGAAAATCTTCAGCATTGTCATTAAAGAAAAAAAATCACAACATTAAAAGAATAAATTATTCTCCAAGGAAAATGTTAGGACAAATGGAAAAAATAGCCCTTATTTTGCAAAAGGAATATTTGAGAATTTTCAGTATTTTAAACTACATTAGCTGATAATAATAATTTAAAATAAGTTAGCCTCTTTCTTGTATTCTTTAGTGTGGGGTACTTTCTACCTCTGCACTCCTGATCCAGGATCATAGAACCATAGAATGGTTTGGGTTGGAAGGGACCTCAAAGATCATCTAGTTCCAACCCCCCTGCCATGGGCAGGGACACCTCCCACTTAACCAGGTTGCTCAAAGCCCCATCCAACCTGGCCTTGAACACTTCCAGGGAGGGGGCATCCACAACTTCCCTGGGCAACCTGTTCCAGTGTTTCACCACCCTCACAGAAAAGAATTTCTTCCTAATATCTAATCTAAATCTACCCTCTTCCAGTTTAAAGCCATTACCCCTTGTCCTGTCACTACATGCTCTTGTAAAAAGTCCATCCCCAGATTTCTTGTAGGCTCCTTCAGGTACTGGAAGGCTGCTATAAGGTCTCTCCAGAGCTTTCTCTGCTCCAGGCTGAACAACCCCAGCTCCCTCAGATCTTGTTTGAGAGGTGATGTGAAAATATAAATTGTGTTTATCAGCAAACAAAAGTAAGAGATTTGTCACCTGAACAATGAATTAACTAAAAATAATTGATTAAGGTAGTCTAGGACACTGCAAATGTGCATGCTGCTGTAGAGCTTTCTGTCAATAGAGGCATTGGGCTGCTTTTAATTTGATGCTATATTTCTATAAGGATCTCTTACAGGCAGATATTGTGTTGAGATTGTACTCCTTTACAGCCATTAAATGGATGAATTTTGATCTCTTTCATGCAGTATACAGGAACATTTTCACGAAAACCAGGATCCAGTCACTGAATCACAGTAGCAAATGATTAGAAAAAGAAATGCCCTGCTGGGTTATTCAGTTCTCTCCTCTTATAATTCAAATATATTTCCTGTGATACTTTTTTTTTTTTTTTTTTTTTTTTTTGTGAAATTCACTCTCAAATGATGCATCATGACCATGTCATCATTTTCCTGTGCGTATCATCCCACAGATTCAACTATTAAGTGCCTTATATATGTCTCATTAATCCTGTTTTATCTCTTGGCTGCATCCTTGTCAGCGTATTCTCTAAGAATTAAGGAGAGCTGTGGGAAAATCTGTTTGTATGAAATGATATTTAGATTTCTCCAAAACCGCAAATGTAACATTTTTGAGGTGCAAATATGTTTGGCTAACCTTTCACATTTGCTCATCCTTTGAATTTTGCATTTCTCATCAGGACAAGGATCAGAAATAGCAAAATACATCAAGAAAACTATTCTTATGGTAGTTGAGGAAAGAAAGTGAATTTGTATCTTAAAAACTCCCTTCCTGTAAAAGGTTCTAGGCATATTTTGAGAAGCAGAAGGAAAATGAATGAATTTTGTGTTCTTCTGAATACCCATGGAATTATCCCAAGTAGTGTTTCATTTGGTAGGATGTTTCCCATATGGTGGACGTTAAATATGACCTATTCTTCAGAGCAAGCCTGAAAAAATGGAAATAAGAAATATACATCTTTAATAAGAGACATGAAATTTATTCAAAACAAACTTTATCCTCTCGGTTTGGACATTATCACTTGACAGAAGATACTTGGAGGATGCTGATCTACTAATAGTCCTGGATACAGTTAAGAGAATGAGCTAGGAAATTACTGGTGCACTTTCTTGATACTTCAGTGAAGTATTTTGACGATCTTTCTATGTAAGATAGTTGTAGTCCTTATAAGTCTAAATAAATTCCCTTAATAGGTGAGGATCACTGCACTGTACCTTGGAGAGAGAAGCAGGCCCAGGAGTCACTGTCTGGAGCTGAGAGAAGGTTCAGAAGGACCTTGCCATGGAGACCTGGCCTGGTGGCGCCCAGGCAGATTTTGTGGCCGCTCACTAAGTCACACAATCACGAAGAGTCAGCAGAAGCAAGTGACAGTCCTGCAAGAGTATGACCTGTGGAGAGTGAGAAATGACTATTGTTGGTGGCTACATACCTGTTATGAAAAATATGGCTTTATTTAGAAATCCCACAGTTCTTCTGTGGGCAAAACAGGTCTTTGTTTTAGATCTGAGTCGTGACTCCAAATTGAGCTTCTGTCTGAATTATTCATCAATGCCAGCTTTATTTCTCCAGGTCCCCATGAATGTCTTGTGATCCTGGAAGCAAAGGATTTGATATGCCAAAGTCCTGCTCCTCAGTGCAGAGGGCGGCCTTTCATCTCCTCTTGTCCTGAGTGCAGCAGCTCACCAGAGAAGTGTTGGGACATCAATTCTTGTCCTTTTTTCCAGCCACACTTGATAGTGAATTGGATAAAATTTAATGGAGGTGATAATTACTTTTTCCACTCACTGTATTCTTATTTTTAATTTCATTGTTGGCTAATGATCTCTCTATTCTTTCATCTTGCATGTCTGCAGGGCTGAAGAACTGCTCCTCAAATTGCTCCCAGGTGAATACATTGTCAGGTGGCTACATCCTGGGCATTTTATGATACCCCACAACTAATTAAATCTATTTCAGGAGATGTGAATCAGGAAGGACTTTTCTTATCAGGCACATTACAGCTGCATATCTGAAAACTCTCTACAAACAGAAGGAAATGCTTTTATCCCTTTGTGACCAGCAAAGCTTCTTTTCTGCTGATTTCATCTGTACCTCAGGTGTGTGCCTTGTAGGCCAGATTGATGTCCCTATTCTTGGCCTTGCACACAGGGACTGTCTTTACCCATGTTCTGGACACTTCTGGGTTGTGGACAGGCTCTGCAAGCAACACAGATTGTTATTAATATGCATAATTTACAGCTGGAGACACAGAGTTATTGCATGATACTGAAAATCTGCTGGACAGCTAGTAGTCCTGACTCAGGCTGCACTTGACCATGATAGCTTGGCTTTTGGTCTGAGCCCCTGTATGGATGTAAAAACATATAAAGCCATAGTAATTCACAGATGAAGAGCAATACTTTTGAAATTATACAAAATGGACTTCTACTTGCAGGTTTGAAGAGGACAAAGTGCTCTCCCATCCATTAATGGCTTTGACATTTTTTCATGGGGAAAACCAGTGTTGTGGGCCACTGCTTTATTTTTAATTCAGGGCTGTGCTGCCTGAGAGCAGGGAGATGGTAAACTGAAAATAGCAGATGACAGAAGAGTGTGCAGGCATGTCTAACCAAGCTGCAGAAGCCCTGGAAAACCAGAAAAAGGGCTTCAGAAGGCTTTGGAGATCAGATGGGGAATTTCCTTGTCTTGGCAGTAACACTCTGGTGGTCCTTCTTCATTTGAAAGGAAGATGGAATTCATCTGTTGACAAAACTGTTCCTACCTTTCCCATTTCCTGTCTTCATTATCTTCTAACAAACCATTCACTGTTTAAGGTACCTCAGTAAGGTACTATAATCCCATGTGGCTATTACAAAAACTGGAAGGTTTATGTAAATGTTAATAAGCCAAACTTCTCCAAAATGCTGTTAGCCCACTGTTGCAACATGCCTCTGCCTGTCTTCCATTCAGTCTACTGCATTCATGTGCAGATATGGCCCCTTTTTTGTAATTGATCACTTCAAGTTTAGGTACCTAAAAGAGATGTGTGTTCTCATGAGATGACAGATGCTTTCATATGTTTGCAGAACCACAGTGGAGGCTTGCTTTCTATTCCTGGTCAGTAGTCTGAAGATGGGGAAATGGGAATGCAAACTATTACAAGAGTCTTTTCTGTGTTTGCGTGTCCAGAAAGCTATATGTAGGAGAATTTGATTTGATAATGAACTCTGATCAAAATTTTCTAGTCATCAAGAAATAAAGATACCTGGGATACAGGAGGTAGAGAGACCAGGCAATGACAGCCTGATTAGTGAACAGAAAAGGTTGATATTAAAACACAGAATATTTCCTTTGTCCTCTAACTTAGCCAAGTGGAAATATTTGTACAGAAATTGGAAACTAGGTGGAATTACTAAGGATGAGTATAAAAAAGATAAAAATAAGAAGTCTCTGTTATAAGGTTATAATTTTACAAAGACCACTTTGGAAATGAGCAAAAATAGGTCGCATATAAACCACAGCAGAAGGAAAAAAGGTTGTACTTGCCTCACCTTATCCCTTGAATATTTTTTCTCTTGTTCTGGAGTATTTACTGAACTTGTTTTTTTACTTCTCATATCCCTGCCTTTTTTAGAAAAGGGAACATTTCCTGTCACATTACTATATTAGTTTGGGAGCAATGAGACTGATTTTGGTGCAATGAAGGGGGAAAAAGAATCCAGAAATGACAAAACCAGTGAGAAAGAATCCAGAAATGACAAAACCAAGATTCTTAGTTGAAAATCCCATAGGAAGTTGGGTTACTTAAATTAAGGACCACTTGCAAAAGCAGTGCTCCTTTATAATCTACCCTCTGAAAGGGTGAAATGTGCAGTGTTTACCACTTACAAAATTTCCAAATTCCCCAGATCAAAGCAAGTATCTGAAGTGCAGACATACTTGAGCAGTTTAAAACTCCCAGCTGTAGCAAAAGCCTGTGGGGCAAAGACCCCATCCAAGTGTGCTCCTAAGGTAAATGTGTGAGAGAAGGGACAGGAAAAGGTGTGCCCCAAGGGACTTCTGTCTCAGCTGAAGAGAGCTCCCCTTTCTTAGGGAGCAAACATTAGGGTTTCATAGCCTTATTGCCCAGCCATCTGAGTGACCAACCCCATCACCTGGCCCTTAAAGGGAATTCAGTTGAGAATGAGTTTAATCATTCCAAGAATCAGCTCTGGATCTTCCCATGTGTTATCTGTGAGCTCCTTTGTAGCTTTAATCTATTTTCCAGTTATTTTACTTCCACTCAGCTATCTACTGCATCCTTTTCTCTCCCGACTTGTCTTCACCCTTTCCCCACTCTAAAGACTGCCTCCTGTGCCATGCCTGCTTGTCCATTGTCTTCAGCTTGCCAGGGTTGGTCTCTTCTCAATGCCTCTTTTTTTCTTCATAGCATTATATATTTTCTTCTCTTAGCAGGCGCTTAGCAGGTAAAGTTCGGTAGTAAAAGTTTGCACCCTGTGAAGGGAGGATTGATTCTTCCCAGGTATGGCTTTGCAATCAACTTTTAAGTGCCAGGTAAGGGGAGAACTTCAGCTAATGCCTTATATCCATCCTTGTTCGGCACTGGGACAGGTTCTGAACCTCAATTACATGCTTGAATTTGAAGTCAACATAGAGACTTACATCCTACACATTAATGATGTTTCAAAATCTTTCCTGTTATGTCTATTACCAGGCCACTTTTTTTTTTTTTTTCAGTGTTCTGTGTGAAATGTGCATTTTATGGAATTTTTAGTCATTTCTTGGTGTCTGTGTAAAATAATCTATTCTTGCCATTTATTTGAAGAATTTAGGCACTGAGAAAATATTTTAAACTATATCACATCAATGGCAATGAAACTGAAGCAGAACCTGTCATCAGGAGTCCTTGTCCTGTTTTTATGCTGTTTTTTATTGTAACAAAGACATAAAAAATGTCTGCAAGTGCAAGCTGAGTGTTACAATGGAAGCTTCCTTTCTTAAACCTTCAGAGCTTCTAATTATGTCTCTCTAGTAGCACATGTTAAAACCCTGTCATTTCTTTCTTGATCACTGTTCTACCTATTGCAGGGAGGGGAAGAAGAAGCTCATCAGATGAATCACGCACCCTGAAAACATAACAGTGATTTGAGTTAGGGCAAATGCTTGTTTTAAATGCACCCTGGCCTGCTCCTTCAGACACCTCATTGCTTGCTCTTTATTAGATGCCTGCACGTATGTGAATGCATGTGTACTTAAATAAAGTACGGATGGTTTGTGGAGACCTGCATTCAGTTGCACATTCATTTATACAGATATGATGGTGCTATTTATGTCGTCCTTGGCTGTGATTATAAAGCTGTCTAAAATAATAAAAAAAGCTAGAGGGGAGAAAAGGGAACAGGGAGAGTACTACCTGATGACCCAATGGAGATCTGGTTGCTGCTCTTGGCTGGAATCAGAAGATGAAAGAAAAATCATGAAGCTGTTGTTTCACTTGTTAGTAGCTAATACCAGAAGATTGCCACAAAATGGAAACAAACCCAGCCCCAAGCACAAAAAGCTAGTTAGGAAGTGGATGGAAAACATTATTAATGAAAATCCAAAATGATGCAAAACCCAGGTTCTTCAGAGATTGTCCTGCAACATTTTTCAATCATTATAAGTTTGAGGAAGAAAAGCAATTCACACTTAAAACAAATACAAAATAATAAGTCATTTACTGTGTGACTTCAGTTCATAATTTTTATTACAATGACATGACACACTAATGATCTCCTCTGGAAATGTTTAATCATGTTGTGAAGCACATTTAAAAATATGTATCTCTTTAAATGAAAAAATAGTACAAAACATGAAAAAGCCAAAACCAAGTCATCAGTTTGAATTTCAATTCTTGGGCTTTTTTTACTTTACACATTGTTTTTTTCCTTTTAAAAATATGTTTGAAACCTGATCAAAGTGTATTTCTTTGTTGTGTCTAAGCCTTTTTTAATATTAGAGAAACAAATGAGAAATTGTTGTTATAAGAAGAGTAAATTGCTCCATCTGAGACAGAGTCCCAGTTGTCTTACTGGTTGTATCCATCAGATGAAAGGATGCACTTTGTATTATTATATTCATTAAAGTAAGACTAACACTGAGTTTGAGTTCAACATTAATCAATACACAAACACATTTTAAGAAGAAGTCCTTGTCTCTAGGGAGGCAGGAGGGACAAAAGGCAGGCAGCATGGGTGGGTGAAATGGCAGCAAGTCTGCATGGCAACTGATGCTTCTTCCCCGAACTCTTGTACTCACCACTAGGCCATTTAGCCTCTCAGGCTAGCAGAATCTCTGGGCTTGATGGCAAAATCACACCTTGCAGTAATCTTACTTTTCTGCCTTACCCGGTTCTGCTCTCAAGCTGTTACTTTTCCTTAAATGTACCTCCAGTGTATCTTCTTTCGCACCCCTGTCCAGCAATCAGATGTATTTCCTCCATATCTCACCTGGTCTAACACATTCTTCTACTTTTTTGTGCCTGTCTTCATTGTCTCCGCTCTTACTTCTCAGCTGCTTCTTATTTTCCTCTGCCCTACCACTGGTGGGACACAGCGTGCTTTCGGCACCATCTCTGTGATGTCTCCTCATGTAATGTCTGTTCCCTGACTCCTCCAGTCTCCAGCACCTCTATTAGCCTTTTCTGACAAGATCAGCTTCCTGTGCCTTTCCTCCATGAAATGCCTCTTAACGAGGGAAGGGACAGGGACATTTATTTCACCTTGTTGTCAAGTCTGTTGCTACTTCTGTGAGCCTTTGGAGGCTGGGGAGGCAGAATCATCCCATCACCACCACCTTCAGGGCTATCAGTTCCCTTTTTTTTTTTTTCCAGTTTATACATGATCCTTACTCCTCAGATACTCCAAATACTAAAGCGGTTTGCAGTTTTTCTTGGGAGATTCTGGGATATTGTCCTAAGAATAGATATATTAAAGGTTTTGCACTAAACTTACTGAAGAGCCCATGAGGTTCCTTTTGTTCTTTGAAAACACTCAAGATCTAGCCTCACATTTTTCAAATTTTTGGGATTAAGTTGTTTGCAATGCTATGCTGAATCCTCTGGAATGCACCTCTTCAAAAATGTGGCCCCTATTGTTTATAATAGATGAAATATGAAAGGAGTTTCAGTCAGATTTGTGTGCAATGGGGGACTGCTACCAGATCCTTTAAAAATCAACCTGGACTGAGGATAATTTCCACATTTTTGTTAATTGTCTTTGCCTCTTCTACAGACTCTGATAATTTCTTAGGCATGCTTCCCCCCATTGATAATTTGCTCAAAACTTGGCCAAATGACAATAATTGCATGGGCAATTTAACCACATTATTTTAAAAGAAACTTAGAATTTGATGTCTAGCCTAATACTGTGGTAAGAGAAAAAAAGAAATATTTGAGCATCCTGTTAGCAATGAATAAACTAATTTCAGCTCAGCTGCAGAAACATTTTAAGAATCTTTTCTTATTTCATGGGATTTATGGCATGAAAAACTGGGATCTAGATCCTCTTTCCTAAAAATGAGTCCAGTGGAGTAAGTCAGAAACTATCTGATGTATCTGAGCCAAAAATTTGATTGTTGTATTTTTGCTGGATTGTGCACTGGCCGAGAAGATTTGGAATAAAAAAGAAAACCAGATTCAATTTACTGACAATCTGCATGACACAATTTCCATAAATTGTGTTAATAGAACAATTTATAAAAATTGTAGTAGTATGTTAAGGAGACCAATTTACAAAATCCATTTAGAGTAATAAGCTGAGCATTGTTGGTAATGCAGCTATATTTTCTAATAGTGTTTATATATAAAACAAATTGACTGTCTGTTCTCATTCACTCTGCGTTATGTTAATACCAAGTATAGACAAGTGCAAATAATGAAATACTCAGATTTTTTGTTTATCTACAGATTGCATTGATGGTCACCACATATTTTGGAGGCATTACACTTTGTTAGGTGAAAAATATTTCTCAGCTGGACCATGGCTGAAGTTTTCTTGTTTGTGAGAATTACTGAAAAATGGTTTTCTGAAACTGTTTAGCTTGTCACTCGGACATGTAGCTCAGCATATGAGATGTATACATTATAACAGTACTAAACCACTCTCAGCTAAATGAAATGCTTTAAAATTCATTTGGAGTTTAGTTGTCTCTCCCCACATATCAATGAAGATTTAATGGCAGTTGCTACAGTGCAGTTTTACATGCCTGAGGATTTAATACAAATCCTTAACGAACAAAATACATGAAAAGGCTGCAAGGTGTACTGCTTTATCCCTGATCATGGAGGAATAAATTTTGCCCTGTAGTTCCTTAACTCCTGGGGGTGGACTCCTGTGAAGAATGGATCCAGTGTTTCAGGTAGTTGGGAGTAGCAAGACAATGTGGAGGTGTCCCGAAGTGAAGTGCTGGGATCTGAACCTCCAGCCCTGAATTAAGGTTGACATATGGGTGGTCCCCATGGCCCTTTAAGAGGAGGGGATGAGTTTGCCTTTTGGCTTTCCTCCAAGGTGCGGCCGGCCTTGTAAGGAAAGCCCTTGGGTAAACAAGCCCCAGGTGCCCTGCATTTTGGTAACAAGTGCCAGGTGTCCTGTTTGGGGATAAAAGCTGGGCCCACTTGCAGGAAGGGTTGGAGAGTCTGTCTGTGGAGTGGATGCGCTTCACAGAGTTTCCTGTTGGGGAAGGACCTCCTGACCACCCATGCAACTGGATCCCAGTCAGGTCTGGCACGTACAAACGCGGGCTTTGTGGGGAGGCAACGTGGGGTTACTTCTGTCATATGTAACCACCTTGTTCTCCTGGTTGTCTCCCATTTTCTCTGTGGGTTACCTTGTGTCTCTGCTTGTTCTATCTATTATGAGTGATGCTATGTCGTTCCTGGGGTCGCTGGGGTTGATATCTATTATTTGTGATCTAACTTGTTTGTACCCCCGGCAATCCCCTATATTCTGAGTCCTTTATGTGAAATAGAACTTACTCACTGGATTGTTGTTCTGCTGCTGGCTGTGTCTTTTGTACTGGGCCTACTAATTGGCAAAACATGAAGGCAGCTGAGTTTGTGCCCTGAGTGCAGGGGACTTCCCTTGGCTGAGCACAGAGCCAGTTGAAGAGCTGACTCCATACTGCCAGCCCTCTGCTGCCTCCACCTCACTTGCCTTCTTCTACTGCAGCACCTTGATGCAGTGAGTGGTAGCCTTGGGCTAAGCGGAACAGGCTGAAACCTCTGGCTGAAGTTGGCCAGGTGGTACTGCAACACGTTGTGCATATCTGGTGGCAAATTTGGCTGATAAAGCCAAGAAGAGGTGGTGAGGGGGACAACTCCATCTGCGACTTTCAAGGCACTAGTATGCAAGCGATGATCTCCCAAGGCTTGTATGCATGGTTCCCCCTTGCTAAGCTCCAGGGTGCCCAAAGCTCACCTCAAGCAAGGACTGCCCCCTCATGACTTGGATAAGTTAGGGGTTGAAGATAGGCTTGGACTTGTTTAAAATAAAAATGTGGAGGCAGTTGTGGGATATTCTTTCATGTTGTTTTAGCAGGGAAAGTTAGACAGCAGGGCAGAGGAACAAAAGAAGGAATTGAGGCAGGTTGGCGTGTGCACATGTGGATATTATAAATATGATGATGTGCTCCAGGGGTGGGATGTTTTGCTGCTTCCAACTCCCAAAGACGAACCAGCGTAGTGGAAACAAGTCTGGAGCTTCAAAGGCCCCCAGGCCATGTCTTGCCTCTCCCTGTGGGGAAATAGCCTGTATAGAATCTCACTGCTTATGGGTGCAGTCTAACTTGTTCTTTAACATCCCCTCCTGGAGGGGACTGCATAACTCTTCCCTGTAGTCTGCTTATTCTCCTACCACAAGACAAATAATTTAGTTAGAGCCCTGGGGCAAGGAGCAGTGATTCACTATATGATTCTTAGTGGTTTTGTGGTGACTTACCTTTTAAGAACCCTAAATCTGCTTAAAACCATGCAAAGGATTTTTTTTTTTTTTAATAGGATAACACTGAAATATTATGGGAGTAGTCTTCATTCTTGTGCTGTTCTAAAGTGCTCTATATCCAGCTCCACCAGTATCAAACACCTCAATTTTCAGCAGAAAATTTAATTTAATTCTTTTTAGAGGGCATTGTTCAGTTTACTTTAACCAAGTGGCAATTCAGAATAGTGAGGACAGGTATATTTGCATATTCTTTTAAAGCACAGCTGAGAGCAGACTTTTCAAGATAGCCTTTTTAATATAAATTAGAATAATTTGTGAACCAGTACATATGCCTGAAAAAATCCTAATAGACAGTGACATGAAGAAATACATAAAGGCAGTCTTTTTCAATACATAATAATTGATTTTGTAGTTTGCATAACTTTGGTATGCTGTTTTTGAACACTGAATAGTGCCAATTAATCAATCAATTATTTCTATGCTTACAAACACATTGCACACTTGCAACATCTATTTTCATGCTGATAGAAATAAAGTATCCATATACCTTTAAAATCAGTCTTTGCTCTTCCATTATGTGCAAGCTTATTTTATTTTGATTTCTTTCTTCTTTTGCACTTTGCTGTTCAAGAGATTTCTGGGCTGTTAGCTTTCCTGTCATTGCCACTGCCAGCTCCTGACAATGACTGATAAGTGGACGTCCCTCCAGTCACTGCTTTCTTCATGCAGAGTGGTGCACAAGGGGTGAACAGAAATCAGGCCACATGCACACTGTGCACACTGTGAAGTGGTCTCATGCAAGGAGGCGTACTCCAGTCACAAAGCCTGACAAAGAATGTGAAGATAAGATTAAGATGTAGAGGGATTTTCTTATTAACTAAATGCAAGATATTATCTCAATAAAACTTTGAGGAGAACATAAATATATTACTGAAGATTACAGTTCTCAAACAAAAAGAAACTAGGACTTGTCCTGTCTTTGCCAAACCATCTACAGACAAAAAATCAAGACTGTATACCTTATATGTTCAGTCAGTGTGCTCATCTGAGAAAATACATTATGCCAATACAGTTAAGAGCCTTATTTTCTCTGTGGTAAGAGTTACAGAATGGTCTGACTATTATGGAAGCATCTGATAAAAGGAGGCACATTCCTCCTAATCATAGTACTTTTTCAGCCAGTTTAATGGGCAGAAATTTCTGAAAGAATCTAAGAAATTTGGGCATCATAAATTGGGGAAAATATAATTAGTAATCTGTGTGTAGGTTTACTGTTAATTTTGAAGTTGTCTTAAAGTTCATATCAAAATACCCACCTGAAACAAGTGGTGACCATGAGTAATTGTCTTTGCATGTTCACAGGTTACAGAAGAAATTATTGCTAGATCATAGAATCACTGTGGTTGGAAAGGACCTCCAGGATCATCAAGTCCAACCTTTATCCCATCATCTCCCTAACCACTACACTATGGCCTCAAGTGCCTCATCCACTCGTTTTTTAAACACCTCCAGGGACGGTGACTCCACCACCTCCCTGGGCAGCCTGTTCCAGTGCCTAACCACCCTCAGTAAAGAACTTCTTCCTAATATCCAACCTAAACTTCCCCTGATGCAACTTGAGGCCATTTCCTATCATTAGTAATCTGGGAGAAGAGACCAACACCAGCCTCACTACAACCACCTTTTAGGTATTCGTAGAGAGCAATGAGGTTTCCTCTCAGTCTCCTCTTCTCCAGACTAAACAACCCCAGTTCCCTCAGTCGGTCTTCATAAGGCATGTAAAATGAGGATAATGCATCTTTTATGTATAATTGTTTTGGGGAAAGGATGGGTATAAGATTCTGAGTTCTTGGCTTTGTGTGGGAATGGGCATGGGCAGGTAAAGTTCAAGAATGAAAGTATTAACCAGGACTAAAATATTTGATTTCAGATCCATTGATTCGGTCTGTAACCTTTGCAGAAGGCTGAGGTGCTTGTGTGATAAAGCTCTCTCTCTTTGCTTGGCGTTATTTAATAGAAGCCTTAATAAAGTTCTTGTACCTACAAACTGAATTGTAGCTAAAGCCACACCTTTGCACATAGACTAGGAAATTATTCAGATGGTACTGAAAGATCTATTTTGTTAATGCCATTTAGGTATATAACAGAGTATTGAGCATAGGGCACTCAGTCAGAAGGCAAAATGCTTATTTCCTAAACTGCAGGAATTGCTCTTTGCCACTTTTGTGTCAAACACACTCTCTTCTTTCAGTTGGAAGTAGATTTTGGCCTCAAAATATCCTCAAAACCCTAGATGAAGAGGCAGTTTGCTTCACTGGTATAGCACTGCAGTAGCCAGGGCAGTCACATTTTCTGTCTAGGTAGTGGGACATCTGTGTGAGCTCAGGATCTCATACTTACTGTAAAAATATCCCAAGAATTTTTAGGCTCTTGCTATATGAACTGTTTACTCTTGAGAGAGGACTGGAAGTCAGGCAGTCACAAGATATTAACCATACCAAAAGTAAATAATTATTTCAAGTAGTTGAGGTGGGATTTCCCACTTCTAGTGGGGCAATGGAAATATTTTATAATCGTCTTTTAGGAAAACAATTGATTCAGCTTAATTAATTTCAGCTAGTGAGATAGAGAGGACAGGTAGATGATGTGGCAGGGAGTATTTTTAGGGAGAGTAACTTGCCTTGTGGAAGCATGACCAGGTACACCAGAAACTCAACCTTCACTCTGGGTTTTCAGAGGGCAGGATGATGTTGCAAGGGGACAGAGAGTATCAAGTGCTATGCCCATACCATAGATTAGAAATGGTGAGAGCTCAGAGACATGTGGTTATAATTGCTTTCAAACACCTCTAACCTTTTTCTTGGAGAAAACATGTAGGTTATGGTTAGGATGTAGTTTCCTTTTCCTAATGATGCCGTGAGCCTCTTCCGTGTAGTGATACTTTGGGAAAGGGATTGTGCATTGATGGGTTATTTTGTTTTCCAGTGAAAGCATGATTCCTTCTGATTTTCTTCTACTAAAATGATCGTTTAATGAATATGGTGGTAATTGCTGATAGCTTTATGTTTATAAATGGTTTAAAAGCTGGGCAAAATATTCATAGGAATATTTGTCTTATCGAGAGAAATAAAGGACTGCTTTCTATAAAATCTAATAGAGTTGTCAACTGTTGGGACTGGATGGCCATAGACATAGTGGTGTAGGTGGAAGGAATATGAACCTGATCATGATGCATGCAGCATGGTGTTGTCAGATCAGAGACAAAAAAACCTTTGTTTGTTCTTAAAAGAAGGAAACACAGAGCTCGTATATCCCTAGTGTAGATATAATAAAAAATAAAATGCAGAAAATATGAATTCTGCTCTCAGCTCTCAGACACTTCCTGAAATAACTTGGGGAATGCTTTGTTCTGAAGTATGTAGAAAATAGATATCTAAGACAGGAAAGTGTCATGGACTTCTTGTCAGATAGAGAGAGTGACCAAGGGAAGAACAAATAGGAAAATTATGCCAGATCCTTCAACTTGTTACAAGAACCAATGGCATAAATTATGTTTCTGTAGGCAGGTGCTGAAATAATGGCTAAACCAAAACAGGATGGGATTAGAGTGGAAGGGTGGTAGCCTTCAGAGCAAGCGTACATACCCAGCTCCAGATGGGGACTTCCTAGCAGGTGATGAGAGACAGAAAGGCATAAGGCTGGTGCATGCTGAAGACACAGGGGTCTGAATGAACATAATATCCCCAAAACATGAGAGGTTCAGCATTGAGAAATGAGGAAGTCACTACACTAATGGCCAAAGCCTCTCAAGGGATGCTGGCACTTGTGACATCTCCCGGATACCTCATATTCCTAAACCCCTTTCCCCTGGGTGTGCCTTTGTAGAGCCCCTGCATTTGGTTCTGGGATGGGAGCTCCTGTGTGCTTCCCAGAGGCTTTCCTGCCAAGACTTGCCATGGGTTGGTGGTGGGTTTTCTGTGCAGGTGCTAGTGGTGTGCTCTTTGCTGAGGAAGACAAGGGCATCCCTGCTGCTGTGAACTATGTGTGCAGAACTGGGAGCTGCAATCACTCATCTCAGATATATCTGGCTAGTGTTGGCTCATGTTTCCTATTAATGCGAAATAATAAAAATATTATTATTACAAAAGTCAGGCTCAATGACAGACTGAAATAATGAGGGAAAATTCTTGGCTGCCTAACAAAGTCCTCTTCTGAATAGCATAAAAGTATTTTTATTTTAGTTACTGTTTTATTCCGAACACAAAATGTGCCCTGGAAGTAAAGGGAATGTATTGTTTTGCAGTGACTCAATATCATATTAGCTCAGGAATTCTTTTTAATTTCTGGAAAAAAAATCTCAGTTCAGGATTTGAGAAAAACAAACTGAGAGCAGCAACAGCAGCAGCATAACCACCCTGAAATACCACACTGTCACCTTCTGGAATTCTGCGGTGTTTTTGTTGAGTACTCAGCACCTTGAATTTAATTGACAGTCATCAGCAATCTCCTAACCTTTCCCTGAGCTAGACATGCTCTATATGACTAGCAGAGAAAAGTTTCAACCTTCTCCCCCTGCCCCCCAACTGAGCAGCACTGAAAGTCTATCCCAGAGTCAGAGGTGTTGGGCGAGTGTTGCTGTGGCTGGAGGGAGAGCAAGCACTGTTGGTGGAGAGCTTTCACAGACAGCCCTGTCTGTATGCCTCGTCTCAAGGTGATCTTGGCTAAGGCCACATTAAATGCGGAGGACAGCTGGATTATTGTCAGCTCAGACATGGTGGTCTGAACCTGAAATAACTCTGTTGACTTCAATCCCATTTCAGCCATGCTGCTCTGCAGAAAGAGCTAAAAGGTACAGGGTGAGACCAACTGCAGAAGGGCAGTGGGGCTGCAGCAAGCCTGTTTATCAAAAGTTATGGCTGGTGTACCTAACTGTTCAGCACATTTGGTCTTCCTTGCGAATGCTTGCCTGAATTAACTCTGTGAGAGCCAAGTCCAAGGTGCTGCCTCACATGCTGGTGCCTTAACTGAGCCAAATTATCTTCTTCTGCAAGGAGGGGATACTCCGTCTTGACAAAAGTTCATGTTTGCTTAACTACTTAAAAAAAGGGGAAAAGAAAAAGGAATAAAAAAAAAAAAAAAAAAGAGACAGAAAAAGAGGCCCAGCTTGGTTTAACTTTATTTCAAACACCTGTAATAGGATTTTATCAGAAACTACATCCACCTAGAGATGCATCCTCCTCACAATTGCAGCTGAAAGTAAGTACCTGCTTCAGGACTATCAGTGAAGGAGAGCTGAGAGACTTCATGTTCAAGAAGAGATGGAACTTAGTTTGCCAAAACACTGACCTGGTCTGTATAGATAGGAAAGCTGTGAAATTGTCATTACCCAGTTCTTCCATTTGCCGAACTTAGCCAGATTAACAAAGTAACATGCTACACGTTGGGAAGGAAGAAAAAGGAATGAAACAAAGCAATGAAAAGTGGAGAAAAGACAGAGACAAAATTCCCTTTCTGTGACAAATCCCCCCATGAGCCTTCTAGTTAGCAGGGTCTCCAGCCTTCAGCCACAGAGTTACAAGTCCCAGGCTGCCTCTTTATCCAGTTGTCCCTGTGTGCTGTAAATGCCGAATCTGGTAGTCCAGCTACCCCATGCTTCCTCTGTCTTCTCCATGGAATTCAAGGTACATTTATTTTCTCAAGACCAGGCTTTGTGGAGAACAGAATGCTGTGGAAGTTACTGAATGAACTTAAAGCATAGCTTTCAGATAATTAACACACTCAATAAAAGAGAATATTACTCTTCAGTGGATCTCTGCGATATTCCTGCTTGCTCTTGGACACTTTAGTTTGGTGCAGAATTCAAAGCAGGTCTGAGGCAGAAGTCAGTGAATAGTGATGTGAAATGAAGCCAAAGAAGAATACAGACTTGCTAAATTTAACAGGTTAAATTCATTCATTTGTTCCCTATTTTACACATGCAAGTCACACATTAGTGACTCAGGTAGACGGACTTCCTTCTGATCTGTCTCCATGTATCAGGTGTGACTGGAGGACCGTTCCCACGCAGTGTGTCAGAAAAAGGGTGAGAAGTCTTAGATAAACCAATCCAAATGCAATGACTAAAATAAACTGAGATTATATTTTTTGCAAACCCAAAAAAAAGGGACAATGGCAAACATGTTTTACTGGGACTATTGTTTACCTGCAGCAATGAAACTTTTACGTTCACACAAATCTGTCCTTGTGGCTCAGAAATGACCACTTGATGCTGTGCAGGGCTGTATGAAGCTTTGGGTCAGGAGATGGTTTTCCCAAGCATAAGAAGGAAATGCATTCATACTATCAGTGTTAAAATTCAACCCTCTTCACCACTGTACTCAAGTACATCACGAAAGTAGTCAATGTAAAGTTTGTCAGTGTGTTTACTTAGAGAGGATTTTGTGCATAAAATCTCCAAACAGGACTCAGAAAAATGGAAGCTCATATCTGGAATGGATTGAGGAGCACAGGGGGAAATATAATAAAAGAAAAAATGAAAATAAGAGAATGAAATTCGCTCCTCATAATTTATTTTAAATTAAAGCATAAAAGCTTGGGACTTGCACTCTCAAACAAATCTGCCACAGGAGCTGATTAGCATCTTCTGAAGGAAAAAAATAAAACAGTTTCTTAGATAATACAGTGAACACATTATAATTAATGCATTTAAATATGTGCCTTCCTTAAGGGCAGATACTATGTTAGCAATTAGGGTTTTTACAATTTTTGCAAAGGAAGCTGCATCTTATTATATAGTCTTTTAGACCCACGTTATTCTTTCATAAAGAAACCAGTTATCTTGTTTATAGATTCTTGAGAGTACAGGGCTGGAAGCAGTAAGTATTTATGCAAACACTTGAAAGTATACCGCTGGAAATTCAAGCTCTTTTCCTTCTCATCTTATTTCCCTTTTTTAAAGCTGTTTTTGTTACATACAGAGTGTTACATATGTCTGCCAACTTTTCATTTACAGAAGCTACACACTGAGCCAAATCTTGTACTTTTTACTCAGGCATAACTCCTGACTTAGAATCTTTCCCTCTCGAGTTTCATAACAAGTACATTTCAATAATTAAAATAAGAAATCAAATCACTGGTATAAAACCAAATTAACTTTTTTTAATATTAAGTATGAAAAAGGGTGCCTCATGTTACAGTGTTAAATTTGCATTTAGTGTCTCCTGGCAGTTCACAGAACAAACCAGAAGAGGATTAATTCTGTTCTCAATTAATTTAATACGTTTTTTTCAGTTACCTTCAGCAGAAGCAGAATTGGAACAAAAGGGAAAGGCTTTTACCCATCTTTCAGTGCCCAGTCTCTGAATTACATTAGATACATTGCTGACAACTTAGAATTGTATCTGAAATGCTGCAAGCAGAAAACGCAGGGGTGGTGAAAGCTGTTTATACAGAACAGACACTTCGCTTCAAATTCACACCAGAGCGAGTTTTATACACTCACAGTCTTTGGAGCAAGTCTGTGAAACAGCCATGCCCTTGAGTGACTGCTGGTACATGTACCCCTCTTTGCCCTGAGCTGGCCATGGTCGTCCTGTTTGTTGCCCATCAATCCTTATCTGCCAGACAGTATCAAGGGGGAACACTGAAAACCTAGAAGTGTCACTGTCTGCTCATAGGTAGGGACAAGCATGATGTCCCCTTGGCACAGGGTTAGGGCACAACTCTGCAATTGTTTGAGATTTCCCCAATTGCTGTGAAAAGGTCCTGGCTGAAGAACTTATGTGTGGGACTTGCATGAGATGGCATCAGGTGTCTTCTCCTGTGTAAGATGAGAACACTATTTTCTGACTTAGTGTAAGGCCACTTGGAGCTTACCTTTAATACATTTTAATTAATTTAAATAGACACTCATGTTGCTCTCCATCTCCAGAGATCTGTGTAAGCCAGAAGATGCACCCTGGGGCATTCAGATTTTCTCAGGAGGAAACTGGGAGCTCCTTTCCTCCTCCAGATTATTCTGAAGTTTTCCTCATCATGGGTACAACTGCAGAGACTGAAAATTCCTGTGTCCTGATTCACACTTGCCCTATAGTGCTGTCTCACAGGGAGTAAAAAAAAAACAAATCCCTTTGGGAGCCAGAGGTTCTAGTTCCTCTTACTTAACTTTAGATATCCATAAAGCAGTCATCTGAGTCATGCTGTGATCACTTTATAATCAATGGAAAGAAAGAGAAGCTCCAGGAGTGTGATTTATTCCATCCTCATTTAGAAGTCAAAAACTAGTCAGATGAGACACACCCTAAGGGACCTATTTTCTTCCATTGACTCGAAAGACAAAGATTTGGCTGAGGTGTAGAGATCTCTGCTTTAATTGTCTAAGGTTAAAAGAGGTGAATGCCATCCCTAGTGACTTCAGTGGACATTGGATCAGGTCTGCTATGTGCAGTAAGAATGTGCATTTGAAACCAGTATTATTTGTTCACATTTGCTCTTTTAATACCGCTGTGTGGCTTCAGTACTTAGCAGCCTTTTGGAAGGAGGGCAATATAACTGTGACTACTTCATTGATGAAACTGCAGAACAGACTTGGCTTAACCTGCAGGTCAGAAGGACAGAATATAATTCACTGTTTTCTGCTTCACAGTCTGCAGGTTAAAAGGTTTCAGGGTGGGAGGAATCAGGCATAGTACCATTTGTGAGGTCCAATGAGCTCCATGAATAATACAGAGTCCAAATAAATTTTTTTTATAACCACCCAAAGATTAAAAAGTATTTTACTGAGATTATTTGGTAAATCCTCATGTTCAGATCAAAGTCCCGTTACTTAGCTCTTGGGCTATTTGAGAGCAAGCACAAATTAGAAACGTTTAAACATCGGTAAATTTGTTCATGGGCAGAAGAGATAATGTTTGCAGGATCAGGTTTTTAATTTGGAAAAATAATAGCATTCCCAAGAAAAAACCAAAGCATTTCTACTGATAACATTCTATTCTGCCGTTCACTGGGATGTAAATTCCAATTTACTTACTTGACAATTGCACAGAGCACAATAGTTTTCTGAGGTAGCCATCATAGATCGGAACTTCCCTAATTAAATACATAAATGAGACTTTATCTTAGTTACAGTATAGCAATTTTCATTCTGTATATAATGGCATTTTCTTGCATTCTGTGCCTGTAATTGCCTTTTCTCTTTTATAGTATGTAATAAATTACTTTTTATAGTCAGGTACTTTCATTTAAGTGAATCGAAGTTTTATCATCATATTGCAAGTGTTCATTAGACTTTACTTTCCTACAGGTGAGAGTAATTTCTGGCCTTCCCCAAGAGAGGCTGAAAGCTGATGCCTATTGATTTAGGTGTTTCCCTGAATTTAGCCCTGCTTGTACACATCCTAATAATCAGCCTCCTCCTCTGCACCCACAAGCAGTGGTCTTTCACTCTTGGCAGGTGAGGCAGGCCCGGGTCCTCCTCTATTGTGTGCTAGCATCACGTACCAGACTTCAAACATGATTTATTTTAAATATAGTGCTGATAAAATAGCAGAGTTTGTTGTTGATGGAGTAAATTCCCTTGCCAGTCTGGGAGTATATTTAAGCTCTAAATGTGATCTGGATAGTGCAGCACTGTGAGTGTATACACACATATATATATATGTACCTACAGTGTTTCTGAGGGTATGGAAAAATGTTCTCTCAAAGACTGGGTTGGTTGGCATATATATATTTTTAATACATATAGATAAAAATAAAAATCTGTTATAGAATCTCCTGTGAAGATGTATTTGTTGGATGTATTTGTGTTTCCCACTTGTGCAGTTCCCATAATCTTTTCTGTTATTCCACTCTGTCCCAAAGAAAGAGGGAAAGAGAGATGTTCTGCAGCTGTGACTTCCTCACTACTTGAAGCAGAGTTGTTTCGTAGTATCTGTTGCAGCTGAGCAGACAAGGATTTATGGACATGGTGAGGAGGAAATGGAAGTCAAAAGGGCTGCAACTCACCCACCAGCCTTTTGGCAGTGCATGCCCCCAGTCATGTGCCATGGTTGTGTTTGTAAAGACTGCTTGTACAAAGACTGGTTCTGTCTTCCCACAAATGATGCCTGTGTTATAAATTAGTATAATCTTACATATTAAGGCTCCTAGGGAATCTAGTGACCATCCAGTAGCCTTTATGTAGCTCTAGTTGCTAAGTCTATGTTTGCATTTTGGAGAAACTCACTAAGTTAACACTCCACAAACTATTGAAAGGCTGTTTTTCTGTGATCATCTTTTGAATATTCAATGGGAATGAAGAATTAGGTGCTTTTGTTAGTGATCTTCATAGATTTCAGTCTGTTCCTGAAATCAAGGAGCAGTTAAGTTATAAACAGAGAGCTTATTACCTCAGCATAGAAAAATGGATAAAACCTGTGTGAAAGTTATAGACTGAGACAGAAGTGCTGATAATAGTCTCTTGTTATGTCAGAAAAACAAGGTCCTAACCTGACATTTCTGTTCAATACAGTCTTTATGAGGAATGAGGATATCTATTTCCTCTAATGCTGTCCTGTTCCAGTCTTGCTCAAATGTTGCTTTACCTGCAAACAGAGAATATGAAACTAAGGGGTGATCATAATACTCCCTTCTGGCCTTAGAAATCTATGAATCTGCTTAACCGTGGTGACAGACCAACAGAGCACACCTGCTCTGCTCTCTCAGGAGTCTCAATACCATGCTGCACTGGCCAGTCAGTACCACAGGGCTATGTGTAATGAGGGAATCCCATCATGTTGCAGCAACCTGTACTATTGCAGGCAGGCACACGGATGGGCGAAAATGCTAAAAAAACATCCCCAGGAAGTCCCTGTTGGGAGCACTATTGTACAAGAGGACATAGTTCATGTTGGTGTTGGAGGGGAAAGGATCTTGATTACTTAAGAGCTTCCTTTAGTCAAATTCAACTTAAATCTTGCCTACACAGTCTACTGCATCCATCTGTCTTTTCTCTCTGTTGGGTGGGAGTTAAAAAGACAGATCTATTTGAAGGATTACATACCAAGTTGGACATAGATTCTATTTATGTGTTTGAGGGAGTTGCATTGTTCCTTTTTAAAATGGTAGTATTGGCCAAAAAAAGAAGTTTTTGAAAAGACAGGAAGGCGATGGGCTCTTGCCAGGCTTTGAGATGCACTATGTGCCCTGTGGGAGTTTCTCTCAGAAGATCCCATCTGAAATTTCTACTTCCACTCAAAGCTCAGTAAATACCTAAACACAGAGCTGAGTACCTCTGTATTTGGATAAAATAACAGTTGGTTCCTTCTCCTGCTCTTGAGTTCTCATGAAGTACCAGTGATTTTCCCAGAACTATCAAGTTTTTATATTTGTTAGCCAAACAATTTTAAACAAGCTTCTCTGGTTTGTGAAATTCATAAATTTGCATGCAGCATGTCTGAAATTTGGTAGTTTCTTTTAACCTGATTTGTGATCTATATCATAGGGTGGAAGTTCCTTTTTCTAATCAGGTGTCCAGATTCAATGAACAGCTGATTAAGCAAATGAATTACAGGTTATTCAAACAGAGTGAAAACTCCTTGAGATATTCAGCAAAAGAGACAGCTTTCCTAGGGAACTACAGATAAAGATTTCCTTTATAAATCTTCCCTGCACTTCATTGTAAATGGAAATATTTTTCATAATACTTAAAGGTTTCAATTATAAGTGCCTGAGCTTGACCCTTGTGGCCATCCCATTGACGCCAACAGTTGCTTCACTGTTGGGCATTCCATTGCCTGGACAAGGTTGCATCCCGCCTGCCCCTTTCATCTGGGTGCTTGGAGCTGGTGCAGCAGAGGCAGGGCTGGAGGATGGGACAGTGACTTCCTGTTCTTGCCTGTAGGCATTGAGGGAAAAGTCCCCAAGCCACATGTGGACATGTTGCAGGGGGTCTGAGCTGCCCCTCTCTGCTGTTCCCAGTGACCCAAAGCAGATCTATATGTGGGGTCCTGTGCAAGGTGGGTAACGTGACCCACCTGGTCCAGACTGACTGCCTTTGACCTTGGGATTGACCCTAATGATTTGTGTAGAAAATCCTTTCTTGGTGGGTGTGTGGGTGTGTGTGTGTGAGTGAAACAGCTGATAAACTCCTGAGCCGTTTAGATGTTCAATGAATATTTTAGTCCATCCACTTACAAATACGTTATTGGGAGAGAGAAAATTCCGAGTGTTAGTGCCTATCTACCAGAGTTTAGATCCTGCTTTCTTTTATCACTATCACAGTAAATAACAATAATTTACTATGGTTATATTAGTGGATTTTCTGCTCTGATGTTTATTTCATTTGTTCCATGTTAGTATTCCAGGACTCTGGCCACTGGAAATAGGAAGCTGCTGTGTATTCCCTGTACAGCCAAACATGTCTGCCACATATGTAACTCTAAAAAGCCAGGTGACTATTTTTTGTCACATCCTTATCTAAGCCTTTCACGTTATTGTGTACTTTATAAAGTGTCTGCACAGACACCTCTGTGCCTTTTCTATTGATTTCATTGTGATAGAAGCAATGGGCCGCGGGTGAGCTGGCAAGATTTTTGGCAGTGTTGTTTGCTAGGGAAGGTGTTGGAAAAGTGCTTAAAATAATGTTAAGTGGTTTCTGTACAACCAGTTCAACAGACAAAACTGAGAATGATTTAGATAATTGTGGAAAGTAGATTTTACTCAGAAATAAAATATTTGCAAACCTCTTGAAAACACTCAGCTGCATGTGGAGCTCTGCCTGCTGCCATGTGAGAGTGGTGAGAGGGGGGCTTGTCCAGGAGAGATGTGGCTGGGTCTCACTTGCATTTTTCTAGCAGGCAGCACTTGGCCCTGCTTTTGCAAATCCTGTAAATTAGCACAGGTGCAAACTTTTACCAAATAATTTTATTAACTCTATTGTTTACTGAGATCATTAGCTACTGCTGTAAGCTGAAAAAAAATGCAGCCTGTTTGCAATTTGTCTTGTGCCTCTTCAGAGAATGAAGGAAAACAGTGACCCTTACACTGACCCTTTCCATAGCTTCATCAATCACAACGAGAAACCAAAACGTCACAACTAACTCTTAATGGTGCCGGGGATTCATCAGCTCCTTTTGACTCCCTTCATCATTCACTCTCTGCAGTCTCTGAGGGATATTGGTGGGCAGGACCGAAGCTGTCAGGAGTAGGTTTGCATACCTGCCTGGTTTATCACCAGGCTATGGCAAACTGAGGACCAGACTATAGCAGTGTCTATTTTGTATGGCTTGTTGCCATGTTAAATGTAAAGACATTTGGGATCATGCAACCCCATGAGCTCTGGAAACCCTTACCTATAGCTTGTCTGTGGTTATTTGACATCTCTGTACATGTGCCAATGAAATCTTCTGGGCAGGGCACTGGGCTTTTTATCGAGAGCACACAAGCGACTATGCAATTACGTGAATATATATGGCCGTGACCACCAAGAGACACAATGAAATATGAAAGCACAGGAGAGAGAGCAAAAAGAATAGACATGCAGGCAGGTTTACTGCCAGATTTGGGTGACTTATGGCTCTCCTGGTGTCTGTGAGCTTCTGGAAAAGGTCAGAAGGTTCCTTCTATTTAGAAAGTTGGACCCAGCACACAGAAAGAGTTTCACATAAAGACTGCTGTACAGACAGCAAGGAAAGTGTGGGATTGTAGTGAGGATGTGGGAGATAGTGAAAATGATTTTAGCTGCTAACAGTAAAAATGTTCCATAGCGTGAAAGGGAGCCAGCAACTCTTGTGTGTGTCTTACTTCAAGGTATGGATTGAACAATGTAACTGGTGGAACACTTACGGTAAGTCTGGAAGCCAAAAAACCAAACAAGTGCTTCTGAAAGGTGATGTGTGTATAGAACTGAGGGGGAAACTCCCTTTAGATAACAGGGCAAATGTGAAAGTGGTTAAATAAATGCAAATATAAACCCACAGTTTTGGCACAGACTTTTCAGCTGTCTCTTCATTTTTGTTGGTATAGTGGTACCAGAAACAAACTGTAACCTGAAGGAAGCCAGGTAATAGTCAAAATGTAATAATAATTTTGATTATTTTAGCAATAGATATGAAATTTTCATCCAAGATAATCTCTATTGTATGACTCAACATGCTCTGCTCAAAATAAGTCTGGTTTGTGGGAAATTCTTCTTGAGCTGAGCAAATATTTTAGCTGATGTGAGACTGGCTGCATTTCTTGCTGCAGGCAAATTTCACAGTTAACTAGGAAGAGAATTTGAGTAAGTTTTGATACTTGGCTTGGATGCAATCTATACTTTCTGAAAACACACCTTTGTGAACTTTATACAATTGCTAGTACTATGAGGTCTTGGTTTTTATGTATCACCAACATAAAAAATGAAACTCAAAAAAACAAAATTTTTTGAGTTTTTTCATAACTGCTTGGTGTAAATGATTATTGCTTGGTTTTGCTGCTCTTCTACTTGTATTCAGATGTTTTGAATACGCTCATAAACAAACAAACAAAAAAGCCATAGGCAATCTCTTTATAAATTTTATGTAAATGCTAGGCACAGTTATTTCATCATTTGGCTGCCATCCAAGTTCTAATCTTTTTTTGGCAAAGAAGTGGGATTTGAGGAAGGAGGAAAAGGAACTGGTTGAATGTCCCATCAGCTCTTTACTGGCTTACAAAGGAACACTTTGACAAGAGCTAGAAAGAGAGCATATAGCATAGTATGTAATGGTAACAGAATGAGTAATAGTAATAATAGTAATAGTATTGACACCCAAAAGTCCCAGCTGAAGTCCTGCCCTAATTGTATTTGTTGTCGTATGAAATAGAAGAGCAATTGTTTACTGCTCAGGTCAGTGAGCAAAAGGTGAGTGGCTATGATGAAGAGGTACAGCACATATCTGCAAAGAATATGGCATAAAAGAGCCTTGCTTATGATTTTGTGTTGTAACTCTTCACAGACATAGAATTTTACCCCCCACCTTCTTTATATATTACTTATTAGTGCTTAAATATTCACCTTAATAATACACCTGGAATATTCTGAGACACACAATCTTGTGATCAGAACCTACTGTCTTTCATTTGGAAAAGAAAGTGTATATGATAATTATAGAGCTTAGGCACATTATCTGGAACATATTGAATTGTTATCTGAACTTGTGGAGAAGAGTGAAACTTTTAGTATCTACTCCCTGTGCAACTATTAGCCTTAATTAACTAAAAAAACATGAGGTTCTGGGGGCATTTTCATTATTTGCCTCATTTTAAGGATAAATTTTATGCATACACAAGTACAAGCACAATAGTGATAGCTTAAGCGAATGAAAGAAACAACGGAAGAGGAGGAAATTAAATTATAGTTTCCATATATAAAATCAAGAAAAGGAAAAGTCATAATTTAGCTCAGTTAAATCAAAGACATTTCTTCACAAAGTAACATACTTCATAAAAGTAATTCATTTAAGTAATATAAAAATATGAAATAAACACTAACATTCATTTGTAAAAACATGATCCTAAGCATTTATTGAACGGAAACCCTTCACAAAACCATCAGAACTCTCCTTTTTAAAACCTCTTTATGATTTGTTAATAGGATTTGTTAAAAAATGAAAAAAAAAATATGTGAAACAAAACTCTACTGATATTAAAAAATATCCAAACAGTTAAGCATATACTTATCTTTCAGCACACAGGACAGCCATTCATATTTGGCAAAGCATTTCAACGTGCGTTTACTTTCACATATGTGATGTATCAGCTATATCTGTCATATGGGGATATATTTCGATCTTAAATTTAAAAAATGTATTGAAAGTTAATAATATGTTTAATGTTTTGCGGAAGTGAGGCCAGTTCACAAGAGAAGCTTTGTCTGCTGTAATATTAAAATGCTTTTGTCAGATACAAGGAGAAAGGAAACATATTGGAAAAAATCCCTCACTTGCTGGAAGCTTTTGGAAAACTTTTGAATGGGTGGAGTGGAATAGCCACTTGCTGTTTAGATGATATAAACTTGGATGGGGGCATATATAAGTTCTGAAGATCTAGAGATTCAAGGTACGGTAAGATGTATTTCAAAAGGATTTTCTTTGCTTGAAAGCCAAGAATGTTAACACTCACCTTTATTATTTGCTATCCTAGATGAAACTTCCATGTAAGTGGCTAAGTAAAATGAAAACACTGCAGCTGAAAAATAAATGTCAGAGGACATAAAATACCTGAAAAATGCAGATACATAGTTGTATTTCCAGTAAATCCAATTATCTTCCCAAATTTAATACATTTATGCAGACTATTTGGATAGTTCTGTAAATTTAAAATGTAACAGAGTAAGCATGAAATGCCAGGAATTTCTGTTTCACAGCCTCTTAAAAATTGCCAAGAACTACAATTTAATTTAAACAAACAAACTTTCTAAAAATCACCTTACTGTGACTAGTTAGAAAAATTATATATTCTTTTTACAAACTGTTCAGGGACAGAGGATCACTAAAAACTTTTAATCTCAAATAACCAGAACTTACATTTTGGAAACAACTTTTCGAATTTACTTGGCTTTTAGAAATATTTTCTGTAGCCTCAGTCTTTCCAAAACCATGAAAATTTTCCATATGATGTGGTTTACTAAAAAAGTTAATCAAATGTTAAACTGTGGTGCATTGACTACTGTTACTTAACCTGCTACTTCAGGTTTAGGGAAAATGAAAAAAAAATCTAATTGTCTTGATCAAAATAGCAGTCTGCCTAATAATAATAAATAACATTCTTGCCTGATATCTATAAATGTGCAGATGATATTTATGGTGAATGTTATACCAGGGCAGTGGTGGAGTCCCCATCCCTGGAGGTATTTAAGAGACGTACAGATGTGGTGCTGAGGGACATGGGGTAGTGGTGAATTGGCAGCGCTGGGTTAATGGTTGGTCTGGATGATCTTAGAGGCCTTTTCCAACCAAAATGATTATATGGTTCTATGATTTATATCACTGGTTTTAGGAAGGGGGAGACAACCTAATTCTGATTCATCATTAGATATTTGATCACCTGTGGTGACAATGTGCAGCCTGTCCCCTAATACAGTGTGGGTATATTCAACCATTTCAGTTTCTAATGTCATTTTGAGTCTGACTCAGTAGCCTAGCTTGAAAGCTTTCATCTTCATCACTGTTACCTCTTTAGGTGCATAGAATATAGCAGAAGGCTGCGAGACAGAGCATCTCATCACATCTTCCCTTGCATGCTGCAGCAGCTTTGGCTCAGAGGACCTTGAGCTCCTTCGGTACATGTGCCTCAGCGGCACATGTATACTAAATGCACATTGAGGGAGGTACACAGGGTGGATTCCCTACTTGTTTTCTGATGAACTGCGAGGGTATCTGAAAGGCTGACAAAAGGTGGTGTCTGATACTGTATTAACTGGCTACATAAAGGCTTCCCGCAATGCCAGACTCCTGTGACTTCTCACAGAACGTGTTATGCTCCAAGTGCATACATTTCTTCCTAAATGGACACGGCACTCCCTTCCTGTGTATGAAAAAGTCTTCCAAAAGACAATTAACAGATTCTTTCCTGTGCTGTGGTGTTCCCGAGAATATTCCCAGCTATTCCTCTGCTGGGACGCAGAGTCCTGCAGGAAGGTAAAGGCAGGAGTTTTCCATGCTCAGCATCACACAACAGAGTTGTTTGCTGTGGAGTGAAACTTTTCAGCCCATGTCGTTCAGAGAACTTTCAAGCACAAATAAGATCATTATATAACTGAATTTTACCCATTCTTTTTTCATTTGTCTGTCCACAGCTAAAGATGTATTTGTCCTTTTCTAGGTTTGCATGCAAGTAGTTCTGTGTACAGGCTATGAGCAGCCACCTGCTATTTAGACTTTTGCCTTTCAGCATAACATCTGCATAAGTGTACAAACTTGATCAAAGAGTTGAAATCAAATAATAGCACAAGTGGCCAAAGATGTGTGCCAGTGTTACATAGAAGACATAAGTCTTCTCAGGTCACAGTGCAGGAAAAAGGCACAGGGACTGTCTTGATGTTGATATATATAAGGGTGGAAGGAAGCACCCAGATTCCAGTTTCTAAATAGCATTGTTGAAAGTCACTCTTTGTACTTGCCTCAGTCAGAAGAAATCAAGGTAAGCCAAGTGTGAAGTGTTTATCCTAGATGACTTCTAGATCTACTGGCAATGTTGGCCTCTCCTGAGGGAAATGGTGGGTGTTGGTAGGACTGAAACGTTATCCCTTCTTTATCTGAAACATTAGAAAATGCATCCTGTTCCTGTTGCCTTGGCAGCAGATGCTGGGTGTGTGTCTACATCCCAGCATATCTCAAGTTTTTTTTGTGTCTAGCATGCAAATAGGTCAGGCAAAGGGAGGGCCATGTCTGAGGGCAGCTCTGAAATAGTTATTGGCTAGGATGGGGTGAACAAAGCGGAGAAAGATTAAAGCCTCCAGAAAACACATTCCAAAATTGAGATCTACTCTTCTGGAGATTTTTTTCATAGCAAACTGCAAAAGCTTAAATGCTTTGGATTTTTAAGTCTAAATTTAAGAAAAGAGAGTGTGCACACTATTGGGGTTAATTTTAAACTGTCACAGCTATGAACAAGATGACCTAACTGGAATTTGTCCTATATGAATGTTTCACCCTTTGGGATGTTGTAGATAGTTACAGTCTATACTGTAATACTTGAAACTAAATTCTGCCACGCTTACCTCTATTTAGTACTCACCTGCAGGGAGTAAACATGGAAGAATTAGTTTCTCAATAAACAGCACCACTGATGAAAAGCATTTTCTAAAGTTTGCATCAAACAGGAAAATAAAAAGAAATATACTATAGTTTTTCTTATAAGGAACAATATTTGTACAGACAGAAAGAAGTGTCTGTCAAGGTGGCATAAAATGATACAGAATTCCATTTACTTAGATGAGGATACAGTACCATGTAATATAAAGATTTCTGAAAAGCGAAGGTTAAAAGCGTTAAAGAATCACAGAATCACAGAATGTTAGGGATTGGAAGGGACCTTAAAAGATCATCTAGTCCAACCCCCCTGCCAGAGCAGGAATACCTAGATCAGGTCACACAGGAACATGTCCAGGCGGGTTTTGAATGTCTCCAGGGAAGGAGACTCCACAACCTCCCTGGGCAGCCTGTTCCAGTGTTCTGTCACCCTCACTGTGAAGAAATTCTTCCTCACATTTATGTGGAACCTCCTATGTTCCAGCTTACACCCATTGCCCCTTGTCCTATCATTGGATGTCACTGAGAGGAGCCTGGCTCCATCCTCATGACACTCACCCTTGACATATTTATAAACATTAATGAGGTCCCCCCTCAGTCTCCTCTTCTCCAAGCTAAAGAGACCCAGCTCCCTCAGCCTTTCCTCATAAGGGAGATGTTCCACTCCCTTAATCATCTTTGTGGCTCTACGCTGGACTCTCTCGAGCAGTTCCCTGTCCTTCTTGAACTGGGGGGCCCAGAACTGGACACAATACTCCAGGTGTGGCCTCACCAAGGCAGAATAGAGGGGAAGGAGAACCTCTCTCGACCTACTAACCACTCCCTTTCTAATACACCCCAGGATGCCATTGGCCTTCTTGGCCACAAGGGCACATTGCTGGCTCATGGTCATCCTGCTGTCCACCAGGACCCCCAGGTCCCTTTCCCCTACACTGCTCTCCAGCAGGTCAGCTCCCAACCTGTACTGGTACATGGGGTTGTTCTTCCCCAGATGCAAAACTCTACACTTGCCCTTGTTGAAATTCATTAAGTTTCTCCCCGCCCAACTCTCCAGCCTATCAAGGTCTCGTTGAATGGCAGCACAACCCTCTGGTGTGTCAGCCATTCCTCCTAGTTTGGTGTCATCAGCAAACTTGCTGAGGATACATTCTGTACCCTCATCCAAGTCGTTGATGAAGATATTAAACAACACCGGTCCCAGTACCGACCCCTGAGGGACTCCACTAGTCACAGGCCTCCAACTAGACTCCGTCCCATTAACCACAACTCTCTGGCTTCTTCTCTTCAGCCAGTTCATAATCCACCTCACTACCTGATCACTAAACCCATACTTTATCAGCTTATCTACAAGGATGCTGTGGGAGACAGTGTCAAATGCTTTACTGAAATCAAGATATACCACATCTACCGCTCTACCATCATCTATCCACCTAGTTATTTCCTCATAGAAGGCAATAAGGTTGGTCAAACATGACTTACCCTTAGTAAAACCAAACATGACTTACCCTTAGTAAAACCATGTTGACTGCTCTTAATGACCCCCTCATCCTTGATGTGCCTCGAGATTGTGCCAAGAACAAGCTGTTCCATCACCTTTCCAGGGATGGAGGTGAGGCTGACCGGTCTATAGTTACCCGGGTCCTCCTTCTTGCCCTTCTTATAGATTGGAGTGACATTTGCTATCCTCCAGTCCTCAGGCACCTCTCCTGTTCTCCATGACTTACCAAAGATGATGGAGAGTGGCCTAGCAATGACCTCTGCCAGCTCCCTCAGCACCCTTGGGTGCATTCCATCTGGTCCCATTGATTTATGGATATCCAGATTGCTCAACTGATCCCTAACCCAATCCTCATCTACCAAGGCAAACTCCTCCTTTATCCTGACTTCTTCCGGGGCTACAGGGATCAGGGGCTCCTGGGGAAAGCCTGCAGGAGTAAAGACAGAGGCAAAGAAGGAGAGGATGTAATTGTAAGCCATTGATTGCATTTAAAAAAAAAAAAAGATTTTATATACCAGTTCACAGAAGATGTTAAGCTTCACACAGTGGGATACAAAGGGACTATGTGAACTTTACCCATCTGCTAACAGTTTTGAACTGGGAAAATAAAACTGTCAAAGTCACTTACAATTAAGGTAGCAGAAGAACAACTTAATCAAATGCAGAGCAACATACCAGTTTGTTCAAGACAATTTAGTGTCAGATATACATTTCTGGGGCTACTTCCATTTGTAGACATGGCTAATGGGACACTAGAGAGCCCCTGAAATTTCCATGATGAATTACAGAAAATAAAAAGATGACTCCAATAACAGGATTAAGCAGTACCTTAGGCTTCAGTTAGTACTCAGAAAATAATCTCTGTTTCAATGTAAATGGAAGTGGGCCTCATAATTAAGAAGGAAAAAACCAACAACAAACCCCCTCAGACCCCAACAATATGGTGTTTATATCACAAAAAACAACAGTAGGAAGAAGTACCTCAGTAGTAAGCTATTACTTTCTTTTTTTTTTTTTTTTTTTTAATAGAATACAATGTATTTAAAGTGCAATCAATATGTTTTGAAGAAAAAACAGTGTAATTCCCACTTTGAGAGACTCTGAATCATAATTTTAAAGAACTGTTGAAATCAAAATGCATTCATCTTAAAAATATAATCTAGGATATCTGGAAACAACAAGGTGATATTACACCAAGTAAACGTGATCTGGGCAAAACCATGCAGCAGGATTTATGTCATGTCTGATCAGCAACTGCTTTACTGGTGGTGTGCAGCCTGTTGCAGGAGACTTCTGGAGGGGCTGTGAGCCTGAGATGCTCCCTTGCCTCACGCCTGAATGGTGGGCTGGTGGCAGAGGTGAACCTTCCTGGGGATGACTTCGGTGTCCTCTCCAGGGCCATGCCTGGATGTCTCACATCTTCAGCTGCACTGCTTGTCAATCTAGTCTTGAATCTAACTTCAAGATGAACCTCGTAGATAATCATTGGAGTCACTCTTGTTCCTGACAAAATGGCGATATGTTAGTTTAGAATAACATGGATGTTCTCCAAACAGTCTGATAAGGAAAGAAATGGCTCTCACTTAAGCTCCTGACGAAAGAGGAAGGACAGATCTGACCAGGAGAACAGGACAGAAATGAGAGGGATCAAGGGCATAGGTGTCCCAAACCAAGGTTTAAGTAATGCCTGACTATGCTCTGGCTCCTCTGTGAGGTGGAAATAGACCTTGGGAACTGTGATTTTTGGCATCATTCTCACTGAGAAACAACTAGATCAATCTAGTTCTGCATAAACTGTTTATCCCTGAGCTGGGGACCCACTTGCCAAGATTTAGCCTGATGCGAATAAAAATAGCCATATTATAAAACACTCAAAAAGACAGGTCTTAATGGGAGTGCTGAAAGACTCTGTGACCATTCACTGCAACTGCCACGCGCTTAACCAGCGAGAGAAAACAGGCCTTTGGGAAAAAAGAGCATCTTTATATAAAAAAGTTAATTAAAAAGACATGTGATGTAATGTAAGTTCCTTTGGAACACAGAAAGTCATATTTAGTTTTCTTTTCGAAGAGTCAAAGAAAGGTGCCTCAGAGATTGAACAGAGCTCTCTGGGGGTTAAAATAAACAACACAACTATTGCACTGAGGCCTAGATTGTACACTTGCACTGTTTAAACTTTCAAGGAAAGTAAGCTCAATTGTGTATTATCGTGGAAATGTTCAGTTTTCGACAGAGGAGAGTAGCAAGATATCAGTCAGCTGCAGCTTTCAAAGTAGCACAGTTACAACTGAAATAAGGGTTGCTTTCCCTTATCAGTGATGGACGCATTTTTAACATAAATGCGAATGCAAATGTTCTACCGTTTCCTCCTGAACACAATTTCTGTTGGAGCACAAAATCTATGAAGAAAGACTTACTATAAAATAGTATCTGAAAAATAAAGTGCTTCAATTCTATTTGGAAAATATTTTTTTCTCTAAGTGTGAGCTTCCATTGGATTACCACTGGTATAAATTGAATTTACATATCTACAATATACATATGTGTGTATATATATATATAATTTAATAATTATTAGTTACTTTGGAAATCTTATGTATATTTTATAGTTATCTTGTGTGGAGCCTTAGCACTGAATGTTAAAAATGCACAAAATTTTCAACTGTAAGCCCTCTTTTTTTAAACTAATGAATTATTAAGACTGACTCATCTATGCAGATCATACTTTCTTTTCTTGTCTTCTACCCAAATGTATATTTTTGAGGGCACGAGCAGAAATCTTTTTATCTGTTTTTAATCTCACTAAGGAGAAGATCAAATATATCATTGTCTGCCTCCTAGCAAGGAAACAAACTCCTCAAACCACCATATCATTTTTAAACAAAATCCCTAGTTGTCTACTTTGCAACAGGAAACTTCAAATTAATATCATATAGACACTTCACTGTGTGTTGTCTGGAAAAAGGATATAAAAGTGGCTAAAAAACTCACCTGTTTGGATTGCTGTCCATTTTGAGATGGCTTGCAAGAAAAGTTCTACCAGGAGGGTGCTGTAAATTAGTTGTAGACCCCAGAGTCGAGTCTGAGCATGGACAATGTAATTCTGGGTGACTTTAACATGCAAGTTAATAGAAGGGAGGAAAAAATGCTTACAGTAGGTCAGATGTTCAAAGGTATAATAACCAACAGCTTTTCAATAAAAAATCACTGAAACAACAAGAGATAATATTTCATTAGGCTTGATTTAGGTAAGCAGTGAGTGATGTTGTAGAAGAAATGTCATTATAGAAAATAGCTCTGGACCAAGTGAATGTGGACTAATCCCGTTTGAGTTCAGTGGCTAGACAAACTCAAATAAGACAACTAAGACCAATAAATTGAAAAGCTTAACTTTGATAAAACAAGGCAGATCATTTTCAGGAGACTGGACTGGAGAATATAAGGCTTGAATGCAGAGGAGGCTCACAAAGCTGTTTGTATCATTAAGAGTTTGTATCAGAAGTGACACGGAAAGATTTTCAAGAAGAACCACTGGATGTAAACAGATAAATAACTACCATAACGATATTGTCTTCCTAGGCAGGAAGACAGAGAGCCTTCAAGAAATAGAAAAATTTTGTGATAGGTGAAGGGAGCTGCGTGTTATAAGTGAAAAATTGTAGTGCTGAGGTGAGAATTGTTAAGACAAGCTGACTCATAACTCAGAAAGAACACTAAAAAAGAAGCACAAGGTTCTTCAGCTGCATATTTTTTAAGAAAAAAGTGAAAGAGAAGGTGAAGTGGATACAGATTCAGAATAGTCAAGCATTACTCAAAACTCAAAAACTGTAACTCCCTTTTGGTAGAAGAAATGAGGCTGCATATAGAAGTAAAGACAAGACTGACAGCAGGAACACATCTGGCAATGGATACTGGAGGCAGAAGCATAACTGCAAGAGGCTTCTACAGCCAATGAGTGGTAAACACTTTCACAGGTTTTCGACAGAAAATGTGCATGAACTTGCTAGTGCAACTGTATATTTCTTCAGGAAAACTATTAAAATGAATTAGTATCATAAAGCTGGATATTAGCAAAGACAATACTTCTATTTAAGACGGGAGAAGATAAGGAAAGGTGTTCGCAAACCTGTTTCTGTGTGCATGGGTGAGACCTTTTGTGGAAATGTTTACTCTTGCTGGTGCCTTTTGGCTCTGCTGGGTAGAGTCAGAGGTAATTCGCCTTTGCTGAGAGCAAGATGCATGAAGGGACACACAAGTGTCCCTTCTCTTCCCAACAAATGAGCACTCTAGAAGATACAATTTTAATAGCGCTTTAAAAAATGTTGAGGATGGCAGTGGCAATCAATAATAGTTTACAAAAATGTACTGTGCAGGTGACTGAAGCAAAAGACAGGATATCCATAGGGGAAGGGAGGGTTTGGCTAACTTACTCAAAGCTGGAAAAAAATTCTCAGAAGACTCAATAAATGCAGAAAGTTATTGGTCTGGAAAACAGACCAAGAATAAAAAACAAATGTTTTCAGTTTCCCAAGGGAGACCAGAGAGGGTTAATCCCTTTGAGTTTATTTGACCCTTTCATTAGTATATATTCCTCATGTAGAAATTCTATTTTACATGAATGATGAGATCATCCAAAGTAAAGCTAATAGTGGTAGTAAAAGGTTCCCACAAGGCCTAAAACTTCAAGTTTCAGAGGACAAGGAAATCTCTAATAGTTGGGAGCAAGGAAGAAAACTTCCTCTTTGCAGAAAATGATCATTTCAAGGAACCTCTTGCACTGTTTTCTAAAGCAAACAGCCCTGGCTTACCTTGAGGACAAGATATTGGTGTGGGAGGGTTGTAGGGTCACCTGGAGTGTCCATGAGCAGACACTGGTGTGCTCCTGGCTGCTGTGCCTGCTCTACGCACCATCCACAGGGCCCCATTTGTTGCAGCATCAGAACAAACCCGATAGACCAGAACAGGAGGTAGGGAAAACTTATGTCACTCTACACAAGCAATAAAGCATGGAAAAATTAGATTATGGGCTCCTCTGGTGATTTCTGGACTCACTATTGTATTTCTTAGTATCTTAATGCCATCTCTGCAAGAAAAGGGGCAATAATTCCTGCTTTGTCTCCCATAATTAGGATCTAAAATTTCAGAGGCAAGGACTTCTATTTTTTGTATAAACAGCACCTGGGAAAAAGCACTGTTGTGATCTCAGCTGGTACCTCTTCATGCTCCTGTGATACAAATAAATACTAAATGCATATTCACCTTTAGACATCCAGGAAAAGAAGGCCTTTTTCTATGAGAGACCTCCTGCTGTTTATGCTGAGACAACAATGAAATTCAAAGAAGTGTGTGTGTGTGTGCTCTTGAGGCAAATTCACCGAAGCCTAGAGGTCATTTATGCTGAGCATCAATTGCTACAACACTTTCTTTTACGGAGAGGGACTCAGGAGGATAGGGAAAAATTACAAATACCCCAAAATAAGGTGCTTAGATAAGATCAAAGGCTAACATTTCTCTTGGCTGTGGAGAAAAGATGTAATTTCCTAAACGATATCCCAGCTATGCAGAGGCTTTAGGTCATGCTGCCAGCTGCTTTTACACTGTCCTTACTGTAAAGTCCTTTTCTCTCATGTATTTTCCTTTTCCTGTTCAATTTTTTAACTGCTTTCATCCAAACCATCACATGAACAGCTCTTCCCTTTCCTTTTCATTCAGCTGGACAAACCTGCTGAAGAACATCAATGTGACAACCTTAGGAGAAGAGGATTTTCTTGAATATTTTCCCATCTTCAGGGTTGTTGCAGTTCTGACGGCCAGGTCCTGCCAGCCTCACTCTGTCTGAATAGCATAATTTTCTCCAGGTCATAGGCAGTGAGGCTGCGGTCCAGCAGAGAGCAGTAGGGATTTAGGATCTTGCCCATATCAGATGAAAAGGGTTCTCCTATTACGCTAAGAAAGGAAGGCTGAGGTTGAAGAGAAACTTGACCTGTCACTTAGCAATATTCAAGGAGACATGAGCATTGCAAAATTCACAGCCCATATGCCGTCCTTTATGGTATACATGCAGCCACCATCATTTGCTGGATTGTAATGGAGCTTTTCCATACATTGTGCTTCATGGAAAAGAGGTTGACCCAATTTTTGAATTAAAAGAGTGAATAGTTCTCTTTTAGAAAAAAAAATCCACTGGTAAAAAAGACGCCTGCCAAACAGTTCTTCTGTGACACGTTACAAGTAATATTAGCCAATGGTTAAGTTATCTTGCATTTTGAAAACACTATTTCCTTGGCTTAGCGGATTTTCAAAGAACAGCACATCCTTATATGTTTAACACCTCACTTGATGAGGTAACTCTGTTTCCTTCTTACATGTTATGGAGATAATTCAAAATGATATGTGTATTTGTTATTCTTATTGTAATTATTTAACAGAAGCTGAATATGTTAATTTTTATTCTCTACTTGAAGTTTTGTGATCTTGGTCATAAAAGACCCAGTTTGACAGTGAAGTTGGCACAAAAATGTCTTTTGTGAGGTTTTGCACCTTTTCTTATAAAGAAAAACCTCTAGTATGGCAGTAACTGAACTTGTTGGAAATGAGGAAGAAATTTGGTGAAAATTGTATGAAGACTTGCTTGGCAGAGTTAAAATGCAGTAGCAAACTTGTCCCCTTTAGGGAGAAGATCAGGGAAAACAGAAACATTAAACAGCTTATTTTGATATAAGCTTTGACAAAAGTAAATTTCTGGGCAAACCTGACATGACCAAATCCCCTTTTCCTGTAAAACTAGGGATGATTTTAAAGAAATATTTTCCCCCAGGAAAAAAATAATCCTTAAGATTTCTCACACGCTCTTATGTTAAATGTATTTCTGATTTTGCTCCACAGGCCATCCCCTCCCTCTCAGCATTTCCACTGAGAAGATTAAATGTGGAGGGATAAGAGGCTAGGAAAAAAATCAATTCACTAAATACTTACAAAACCCCATGACTTTTAACAGGAAAAACCCATAAATAACAGAAATTCCACTGCATGTTTCTTTCAAAATCCCCTTTCACACCTTCTGGTCAGATGAGGAAACCCACAGCCAACTGTGGTCTGACACTTCACAGATGCCCAGGCTTCAGCATCCTGCAGAAACTGTGGGCAAAACTCAGAACTCAAAACTGGAAGGAAATCACCATCCTTTCAAAGGGGACCTGCCTCAAGTAGGCTGGAGTCGAGCACTAACTGGGGACTCTCCTTTGGCCCAAAGTGCTGAAAAATCTCCTAGCCTTTTGCCTGGTGTGTCTTCCTCTCCTGATGGACATGAATGTCTTCATGGACAGATATCCTAAAGAAACTCTGCCACTGAAGTTCCCAAGCTTTCACATGGGACGTATGTCGTGGTGTGAGGTGAATCAGGATGAGAAGGGTGATGCATTATGCTCCTGTTGCTCAACTGCAGATGGAGACCCAGTTGAGGCAAATTAGACAATGCTTTCATTTTCTGCATGTTTTTCTAATGCTTTCTTGGTTCTGTAAGTGTTACAAAAATGGCTTGTCCTGAGAGTTTAATTTCACTCGGATGTGTCCTCATCAGAAGAGGACTTTTATCAAGAAGCTGGTTGTCAGTCCTTGAGCTCAGCTGTGTAGGAGGCACCTTAGGAAGCCCACCCGGTACCATTACAGCCCCACACCCCCTTTAATACTTACTTTCAAATGCCACACGGATTTCCGTATCAGCCCTTTAAAAGTTGCCTTTTATTCTACAAGTACTTGTTGAAGACAAACGGTTAATTGCAGCTGCTGTGGTCAGTTTTCAGCGTGTGTGTCTGGGTAGCCTGAAGAGTTGGTAGTTGGTGGATGGCGATCACCTTCTTGGGAAAAATGGTGGGGGTTGCATGAAAATATAGCTGAATTACAGCCTTTTTCCTCCCTGTCAGTGTTACCTGTTACTTTCAGGGTCCCTACTGGATCCTCCAGTGCACCTCTGAGTTTGGAGACATTTGTTTCAGATGCCTTGGGATATCAGCTGTCTTTATATGTATTCACAGACACATACTGACTTGCTGGTAGCTGGCTACTGCTGAAGGTATATGAGAAGAGACAGCAGGCTGTATTTTTAGAGTTTCTAAGTTTCTTCTGGCTAAGATTAATTCACACTTTTTATCTTCCCTTCTTTCTGTTCAAAGATTTGCCACATTTCTTTAACACTCAGATTGTTCTTGTAGGGTTTTTCAATTATTATTACAAGTTTAGTTTCTAGGATTCTGGTATTCAAGGTAAAGCTAGAGACAGCAGCTAATCCTTTCATTAATAATACCACCACTAAATTAACCTTTGTTTTTTCAACCTAATAAATTGTCCTTAAGCTCATATCTGAACATCCCTGAGATGGGAAAAGGTCCTGTAATTTAATACAGACATTAAAACCACCAAAAGAGTGTCTAGGAGCTAAGCAAGGGAGTCTACTCATCTACTGGAGGAATTTAATAACTCAGAAATCTCCATAGCTGGCATTGGTTCTAGTTGTTATTAAATCACATTCCAAAATTCCGCAAATAATTCAGTTTCAAGCCTCAGTTAGTAGCTGTCATCTCTGAAGTGGGCAGGGAAGTGGTCACCAAGCACTCAGATGTACAGACTCCAACATTTTTCATGAGGGAGATGGAAGAGGCTGCCCTTAGCAGAGTTACTGACCCAGTGTGGTGGTCAATGAGCATCCCATGGACCTGCCCCTCTGCTGTGGCAGTTTACTGTTCACTACATCAAGTCAGACCATGATTTAAATTTACGTACTTCACAAAGTATGTGAAAGTCCATGGATAGTAGTTTTACTTATTATTTTTTAAATTGAGAAGTAAAAATTTTATGCAAGAAGTCAGAACAGGGTCCTGAGTTTACTGACTTGGATAAGTATTGATTTGTTGGACTCCTCAGTGGTACAGCTGTTGTGTTTGAGGTCATTCAGCTGCCCAAGTGAAGGACCATTGTGCCAAAGAATAAGCACATGAAGGATGTTGGACTTGATGACCTTAGAGATCTTTTCCAACCAAAGCTATTCTATGATTCTATGATTACAAGGATATGTTCATGTATGGCTCAGCTACTTAATAAAATGACAAAAGGGATTCTCCATAGTCAGAAAACAAAAAACCTTTCAAGAATTCATACCTCTGAGGACTAGAAGAAGAGTATGAACTTCACCAGTGCATTAGTGGAAGTGGCAGAGGTGAGTCCTGTAAAAGTCTTCAAACAAGGGTTGCTTTATTAAATAAAGAGTAATGTTGTAAATGTGGGACTTTTATTAAAGGCAACATCTCTAGAGCAAAATTTGCAAAATTTGGGATTATATTTATGTCATGAATTTACTTTTGTCCATTTTTGTCTGGTTCTTTTCCACTGTAGCCTTCTTACAGGTAGCACATGATTGCACTATATGAAAAACTCCTCTGGCTTTCCCCGGTCTATGGATATGTTATTATAAAGGAGGGAAGCTTGAGTGCCTCTCAGTGCAGTAGGGACTGTGTGACAGAGGCAAAACAGTGGACTGTCAAAAGATACTGAAGCTGGTATCTGAGAGCAAGAATGAAATCTATGGATGGCAATCTGATGTGGCAAAGCAATGTGGTGCATACATATGAACAAAATGCTACTGGAAATCATAGAATCATAGAATGGTTTGAGTTGGAAGTGACCTTAAAGGTCATCTAGTTCCAACCCCCCTGCACTGGGCAGGGACGCCTCCCACTTAACCAGGTTGCTCAAAGCCCCATCCAACCTGGCCTTGAACACTTCCAGGGAGGGGGCATCCGTAACTTCCCTGGGCAACCTGTTCCAGTGTCTCACCACCCTCATAGTAAAGTATTTCTTCCTAATGAGTAATCTAAATCTATCCTCTACTAATTGGACAGTATGCAAAGAAATAGTTGAGGATTCTGATAACAGAGGAAGGTATTTGTTGTAATTGAAAATGGAAAGGGTAGTCCCATGCTGCATATACCTGGAGGTTTGCTAGGATGTTAACCTATTAACCAACATGTGAGAAATCAAGATTTACAGTCTCTCTTGAAATCACTTTTGATGCAAAATAAAAGAGTATGTAAAATTCTGCCTTTCCAAAATTCTCCTTAATCTGACATAAATTCCTCTTCCTGTGGAGGATACGTCTCTGCCTTTGGTTCAGCTCTATTGGTTTCTGAACAGCAGCCCTTGATGGAGGTGTTGCCAATACCTGTGCAGTCTGTGTTACAGACAGTGGCCGTAAAGAGCATTTGCACAGTCTCGTAAATCTTCTTGACTGCCACCAGCTAAAAGAAATTCACACTTTCTCCCTGAGTTTCCTTCCCAGAAGAAATCTCCTCATAACAAACAAGTGCATGCTGCAGACAGTATAAAAGGAGACAGAAATGCATTCAGAAAAATATGCATTTTCATGGTGAGAAAGAACAGTGTCCCAGCCCAAGCCCTGGCTTTTACCCTGTGCTGATCTCAATTTGCAGAACTGTGCAAGCATATAGGAGATTTGCCCAGACACAGTTTAGCCTAATAGCTGTTATTTGGGAAATGGAAGAAAAATATGTGGCTGCCAACATTAATTAGAAAATTATAATCAGTAATCAAATAACTACCCCCCTCCCCCTAGAGTTAAGCAAGCATTAATAATTAACTGTAGTACAAGGGTGTAATTCATTACAATGACAAACTATTTGTTAATGTCCGTAACATTTTGCCATAGCAATTAGTCATTCTTGTTTGACTTATCTGGAATTCTTGCAAGACAACCATGAAATTATAAAACATAATTATTGACAACATTGATAGCCAGCTTAAGCTTCTACATTTTTGAGGGCAAGATCACAATTTATTAAGTACTATGTTAATAGCTTACCACCCAAGTAAAATAAATACGTGCTCAGAAAAAAAATATAAATATTCTTTTTTTTCCTTTTGGGAATAATTATGAATTGTGGTTGTTCAGGAAACAACAAGGTTTTGTTCTTTAAAAGAAAAACAGACTGTTTTGTCTGTACAGCATTCAGACATCAACTCAACAGTGACCAACCCACCCCCTCACTTCTTGAACTGTTTAATTCTTTGCCAGGAGGGATCATGAGAAACCTGGATTTAAATGGCCATTTAAATCTGCATTTGTCTACAAAGCCTGCTGCAGTTGGTTTGGTCAGTCAGAAACCTGATATCTATTCTCTAGTAAATACTAGAGAAGAAGAAAAGCTGTATGCTTTATTGCAATATGTGGTTCGCTCTGATTTGCTCCTCCTGCTCTTGTTTCCCATCTTGTGCATGCTTGTTATTCTCAGATATGAGATAGGTGGCAAAGAAAAGTGGGATTCATGGCTTAGAGCACATGGGCCAAGGGGAACACCTGGATCTGAAAACCATCTGAACTGAGTGCGGGTCTGTTCCTTCAGGTGACTCAGACCCTGTGCTCATCTTGCTGTAGGAACTGGGGAAATAAAATAAAAACATTGTGTGAGTGCTTCACATAAAACTGGTGAATATATTAAGAACTTACTCCTTGGGCCAACTAGTTAGGACTTTCATATGTGTCATCTTTATTTGTAGGTATTTGTCATCGTTCTCACACTGTGACTAGTTTCTTCTGGAGAAGATTTCATAAGAACCTAAGCAAACCATGAGTTCAAGTCCGGTTTTTAAATTTGACTTGTAATTGTATCAGAAATGGCAAGGGTTACATTTTTAAAGCAATTTTCCTGCAAAAAGCATCTTACTGGAAAATGGGAACTCAATACCCGTTGACTTTTAGTGGTACTTAAGGCTTTTAAGGTCCTAATGTTCAGTGCAAAGACACTGTTAACATGGTGCAGAAGCCTGTGATGGGCTGCCCAGGCTTCTCCCTGGTGGGGGTGACTAGTGGCTGTATAGCTGTTGCACTACAGTAGGAGAGTTTGCCTTATTCTCTACTCTGTGCTACTGCAGAGATGGGGTCTGACACCTCCCAGGGACCTTTCCGTGACATCCCACTCACCAGGGCTGAACTGAAGCATATTAAAAGGATATTTAAACTATCTTGAAATAACCTATGCTAGCTCGTACAGTAGCCCCCTGCACTCCTGCCTCACACCCCTCCTCACTGGCCCCCAAGCACATAGAATTCTGATAGACAAGATGGCCTTGTGCCTATCTTATTGGGATGGATTTTTTTTTGTCTGTTGCTTGTGATATGCTGTAACGCTTCTCTCTTCTGGGTAAATTATGGAAGCTCTTGAGCAAAACAAGGTAACAAATGCCTGGTAGGAATATTTTATGTTGTAAACAGTTGCAAGGACATTCAGAGTGCAGGCTAAACACCTGAATGCTTCTTGAATATTGAGTATCATGAAGATACAAATTAGAGTAGCTGAAGCCTGTGCTTTTTATAAGAAGAAGAAAAGTTCAAATGTGTTCTTATTAAAATTTTCATCCATCTTTAGTTACAGAAGTGATGAATCAGAAACAGATTAAGCTGAAAGCAAAAACTATCTCCTCATGTGAACATAACATCCGAGCCTCAGTGCCCATTACTATAACACCTATGGTTTAATTTGGACCTGAATTTTATGTTTCACTTAAAGACATGATGTTACTGCCAGATAATACTTTTCTTTTTTAGGTCAACATTTTCTCACCACATTGGACTCCCAGCTGTTACCTAGAACTTTTGCAAAAAAACACAGAGTACATGCAAAAGTACAAAAAAATGAGTCTGCTCCCAGGTGCCTTTTATCAGCTGTTTTTTTGGACATATTGGACGTGATACATAGCCAGCCTCTCTAAGGGCTGAGAGTTCCCACACTTGGTATTACTTGCACAACTCTTGGGCAAAGTCCTAACATTACTAACTCAGTTCCCTGTTTATTCCCATAAAGCCAAGATTTTACCTTCAGACTCTTGTTATTTCTGTACATTTGCAAAACAAAAGTTTGTCAGATGAAGCATGTAGAAATTTAAGGGTTACTGTGAAGGAAAACTGTATTTACAGATCTTATTCCTTCATTATGATCATCAAAGCCCAGAGCTCTCAAACACTGCTCATTTTCTCTGTCATAATCACAAAAAGGGAAAAAAGAATTTGCACTTAACCTATTTCAGACTAGGTTTTGTGAAGGCATAAGGACCTTCTAGAGGGGCTGATTGTAGAAAATTACCTTGCATTGTATGAGCATGAGTTGATTAAGTTTAAAATAAATAGAGTCATTTCAGGAGGATGAAATTTGAGAAATTAAAGGAAGTGGTTAGTAAAGTCAACTGGACTGAAGCGCTCAGGGGTTTGAATGTGGAGGAGGCTTGAAGTCTCCCTTAATCAAAATTACAAAATGTAGTAGGAATTTGCCAAACAAGCAGAGGGAGGAGATTATAAGGAAAGGTTCCCAAAGCTATTTGAGTCAACAACCACCTCCAAACGATGGTAGGAGTAAGCGCATAGTAAATGAAAAATTATTACAGGGACATATCAGCAAAGAAGTCAGTTCATATAGATCAGAAAGCATGGGACAAAGTAAAAAGCACCAAATATCAAGGTGAAATAAGCCTTCCAAAGCAAGTGTTAAAATATATTAAATAAAATAGTTGCCTTTATGTGAAGAGCTTGAGAAAAGAAGCAGGAGTGGAATATCTTCAATGTGGGATAGATGTTCAAGTTGACTAAATATGTCTCAAAAAAGTAGTATTTTTTTATCAAAGAAAAAAAGTAAAATAGCTCATGGGAATCAGGAGTAGCAGCAGAAGGCATGACAAGAGAGGTGGAAACCAGCTGAGAGGAGGAATTTTTTTCCAGAATCCTGAAATAACTCTGAAATAGCAAATCATTGCATGTCATATGTGGGAAATAGCAAATATAGTACGTATGTTGAAGGAAAGTAGAAAAAGGGGTTCAGACACCAAGTAACTCATGTGGATACATGCTGGGCTTCCAGAGAGCAGCCTACAAAGTGCAGATCAAAAGAGGGTTATTTCATTTGGCCATACTTGTCCGAAGTTGCTGACTGCTGAGACCTCGCTGACCACCACCACTCCTCTCAGTGCAGAGGAGGCAGAGCATGTGTCTGTGAGCAATGTGGGATGGCCTATTTCAGCAGCTGAAACCTCAGCCTTGGACCCTTCCAATCTCAGCCACTTTCCCAAATCCTATACTATCAAGGAAGAGGCACCCGAGGGGCTACTCTGTACTTCTGTTTGTACCAGTAGCAGGGACCCTTGGTTCTGGAACCAGAAGAGCTGAGAGGGAGACATGGAGGTGATGTGCTTCCCAGCCCTACATTTGCTTGAGGGCTCACATTAGGGGGCACTGGTTTATGCACATAGACATAGACAAAGGCCAAGGCTGAGGGAGAGAACACCATACAGACTCTAAGAACATGCCACAGGCAAGAACAAAGAATTTGGCATGGAAGAGTCCAAGAGGATGGTCCTGGAGTTTCTTTTGCTCTCTCAGCATACCCTGTGGTTTCTTTGTGGAAGAGCAGCACCAGAAAACAAAGACAGGAATGGAAATTTGCCTGTAAAAGCCAGTTTGTTGGTCTTACTCAGTAGAAATTAAGAAACTAGCAGTGCTGAATTTCCTATATTTTAAGTATATTCATTTAAGGCGTAGCCTACCAAGTCTTTTGAGCACAAAATTCCGGCACCACACATGAATGGCTAGCTTTTCAGGCTAATGACTCACTAAGTAGCCTTCCATAAACAAGAGCACTTGGTGGAGGAGAAGAGGATTTTGAAAGAAATAATAATGACAAACAGAGGTGAGTGGAACAGAGCACAGAATTCAACAAAGATTTTCAAAAAGCAGCTCGCACCAGACTAACCCAATATTTAAATATTGATAAGACTACTTATTTTCTAGAGAAGTGAAAAGCAGTACATTAAATTAAATCCCACTATCAGTAAAATATCTGATATATGCCACTTGAGAAATCATTACCTGATCTAGAGAAGATTGGCATTAGGGCAAATACTGTGAGCTGACTGAAGTTCTGCTGAAAGGGAAACCGATGTGTGGAGGATAGATGGTGTTCCTTAAGGTTCAGTCTCAGAACTACTTGGATTTAGTATTTTCATTAATGGTCCTGGTGCAAAGAGCAAGCCTGTGCTAGTGAAAGTTGATGATGGATGGCTGGAAGGCAACGTCAGTGCTGAGGAGGACTGGATGGTTGCATAGCAAGAGAAATGTCCTTGTGCAGCAAGAGATTTGTAGAAGAGAAAAAGTATGAAACCCAGCAGTACATGTACAAGATCATGGAGTGGGATCCAAAATATGCACAGATAACATGCTGCCTAAATAGTAGACTTGGTATTGAATTGACTTTCAGGTGTCAGGCACATAACCTCCTATTTGGTGAGTGTACAGTGAAGTGACAGTATAGATACTTATGACCATTTATACACAGTTGTATAGCTCAGAAGAAGCTTCATAGAAGCCATGATGTCCAGCAGTGGAACACAAAACCCCCTAATTAGTAGAAAGTACAACAGATGTGTCCAAAACGCTCTTTCTTGCCTCATTTTGGTAAATCTATAACTGGACTTTATGGCATGAATCCTTTCGGAAGGCTTATGCAATTAAACCATCTCATTTGATACCAAGCAAGGGAGCAATACTCTTTCTGGTAGTTTTCCTGGAGGAAAACCTCTGGGTCTTGCACCTTCTCTCCCTTCCCCAGTCAGCTTGCAGGATTTCTTGCTGGATATGGCACTCGTCTGTAGTTTTCTGATGTCCTATTTGACAAAGTTTTCCTTCCCAGGCAGAGGATATTTCTGTCCCTCCTGTTGGCACTCTGTCACAGGACAGGGGGGAGTGAGGCAGCCCGTGGGCATGAAGGAGAAAGCAGTCTTCTCCCATCCAGGAAGAACTTTCTCATCCCATTGGCAGTGTGCTATGCTGCTCTCTCCTAACTGAGTTTCTAAATTAGGGCCCATGGCATGCTGGGGCAAGGCACACTGCCACATTACTGACCAGTTCTCTTGAGAGGCAATGAAGCATCTCAGAGGAGTGCTAGATAAAGAGCTGTGGCCTTCAGCTGCTGCCCCATCCTTTCAGGACGGGGTAGCTTTCATGCCTCAGCTGGTTTCCTTGCAAGATCAGCTCTAAGTATGGGCATCATTGGCACCTGGACATCAGACACTGTCTCCTTGTGTTCCCAAGAGGTGACAATATAACAGAACCAGATGCACTGATCTTCTCAACCCTTTTGTGAATTTAGCACCCACAAACTTCTCATATGGAAAATGCTGAAATGAATTGCTTTATCAAGTCCATTTTTTTCCTTTCATTTTATCCCCAGCACAAGCAAACTTTAATTTTCAAATGGCTTTATCTGGCTTAAAACTGCATGTATGGTGGCTAAATATTTTGCTGAAAAATGTCCTATGCAATCTCTCTGTAACTGTGAAAGAGTGACTTCCCCAGATCGAAACGTTTTATTTGCTCTAGGTCAATGAAATTATCTCATATCCTTCATCTCAAAGCCCATCCACCATGTTTCCTTTGCCTTCTACCCTTATCTCTAAGAGTTATGCTGGGTTTTTTTTTCTTCATCAAAAGAGTCCAGGATACAACAAATAAATGGAACATGCCATATAACCATACATATATCGGTCAACTATATGCATCAAATTGTTCAAAAAGACATTTTTCAAAGTGATACCTTGGTGATCTCTGCTCTCCCAACTCACTCCAGCTGTTATGAGAAGTTTTTCTCCTTGTAGGCATCACAGAATATGTATGTTGTGAGGAGGAATTTGAAGGAGATAAGAAGCATCTTTCTGGCTTGGTTCAGGGAGCGTGTGCAAAGAGATCAGTGAGGGAAATTCACCTGAAGCTTTACAGATACAGTGGCAAAAAAGAGAGAAATATGCATTCAAGATTGGCAAAGCTGGAGCAGGAGAGCCAGGAATTATGTGACAGGAAACATGATAGATGTAAGTATTATGGTAATGCTGCTTTGGTCTGCTACAAGAAAATTTAAAGCTGTACATATTTTTATAACCCATTTGCTTTACCTCCACTTTTTCAGATATGCCTTGAAGTAGGGCAGGATGTTTTGCATATTGATACTGAGAAATTCTGTTTGCCTGCAGCTTCCCAAAGCTGCTTGTAGATAATTTCTTAATCCATTACCAGGAAGGATTTTTGACACATTCGCTTGCATTAATTAAGCAGATATAAGAATAGACAGGTCATTTTTCAACAACCCTTCAGGACTTTTTGAAGAATCTGATTGAACAGTTCCTGATTGTTTTCCTTAGGAAATAATAAGAAATTAACTTTTCATAGATGATTTACGTATTTAGCTAGTTGTCCATTTAAAAGCATTTACTCACTTTATTTTTTTCCTTCTTATTCTTGCTGATAATAACATCAGCTGCTCAGTGGTAAAAAAATGCCGTTTTGGAGGGGTAAAGTCCCTACTAAAAGCAAACACATTTATTGCTATTATGAAACTACTATTTATGTATTATTTACATTTTCCAATATTTTGAAAATGCTTTATCAAAATTGTTTTCTGGCACCCTGGCAGAACCTCTGCATTTCCTGAAAATGACTGTGGCATGTCTGTGCTGTAGTCTCAAAATCATGACAGTGTAGTGTAGACCTGATGCCCATGTTAACATGGCTTTTAATACAAATGTAGTTAAAATACTAGGGGTGATGTACTGAGATGCACAGGACTCCTTTGATCTTGCCTTTGTTGAGAGTGATGCATACTTCCAGGAGGGCTCCAGGAAGTACAAGGCTTTCTACACACCCTTTTTTCCAGTTGTCCCCAAAGAAAACCTCTGTCTTGAAAAACACAACATACCAGCCCGCTCCCCCTGCCTTGTTTTTATCAGTTACATTTGCTATTTAAAAACTGTTTATCAAACTGTGCTGCAAAATACTCTTGTTGTATATGCAGATAAATCTGGAGCATGACATGTTTCTCAAATGCGATATTGGCTCTGCCCTGAGGAAGGGTAAGGTATCTAAGCTCACAATGAACCATGAAGAAAACAAACCTAACTCTACTTGTTGAACTTTCTTAGTAGTTTTATTTGAGAACACATTCATGTTATGATAACTGGAGCAGAATTTCCTGCAGCTATCTGCTACAAACACCTTAATCTCTTTTTTCCATGCTGTGAAAGAATTTTTGATGGTGCCTTTTTTCACTGTAGATGCTTTCAAAAAAAAGAAAAATCGTCCTCAATTTAGGAGTCACAAGCTCTCATAGGGCAATATATACTAAAGAGGAGATTTTTATTACGTCCAGCCAGATTGTCAGATTCATGCTACAGGGTATGAGCAAACTTTGATCCTCTTCAGGTTGGGGACATTTTTTAGTTAGACTCCGTGCTTTTATATGTCATTTACTAACACGGGACAGTATACAGAGATTTTTTAAGCACTTGACCGTTTTTGCTATTTTTCAAGGACTTGCCCCAGGTTAATCAATACATTTCCAAGTCTGAAGACCTCCAAATATCTGTTTGAAGATATCCCTAACTATTACTTTTCCTTTTTTCTTTTTGTTTTGTTTTGTTTTGTGACAGGAAGGGGTTGTAAACAAATTAAACTCAGTTACTCGTCTTGGCCTTATCCTTTTTTGAAGATTTCTTCCTGTATAATGGTTGGTAAAATTCAGGCAAATACTTGGAAATCAGGCCACTCTGTGAAGATGAGGGATCCTCTCCAGGCCCTTCCCAGGGGCTGGGAGAGCTCCATTACCATGGAGGCACAGCAGGATACATTGACCAACCATTACACTCAGATTAGCATGTGTTCTGCATCTTGCAGCCTCATCCTATTTTGTTACTAGTGGACAGTTTATTGGATGAAATTGAAGAGGCAGATGCAGGAGGACAGCTTGGTTCACACTATTTAGGAGCTCATTTTGGCTTTTAACAGCTGGCCTGCATTTGGGGGACCTCACAGCTGCACTGATGTAAACAAAGCCCTTTGCGGTTTTTGGCTGAAAGAAGGACAGCCTCCCCCACAGCTGCAGACCACAGGACAATATGCACCCTGCACTATGTAGAAAGAAGCAGTTTCATTTTCTGCATATACCAGACTAGGTCTATTGTCTGGTCTAGAGGATATGAGACCCCCAGTCCAGCTTCCTCTTCACTCTCTCCCTCCCTTGCCATGGCTGCATGGCAGTGCGGCAAGGAAAGCAAACCTGCATTGCCTTGGCAGCCAGCTTTGCCCATCAGGCACGTGCGATGCTGCAAGCGCAGGATCCAGCTGTGCCCTGGGAGCTGGGGCAGCAACAGGTGGGAGGAGAGGGCTGTGCACCAGGCACACTACCTCCTGCTCTTATGTGGCTCTGTGGAGGAAACCATTTGTGTCTTCTTCCCTGCTCCCTGCATACATGTGCAATGACCAGAGACAAACAATCTACTCATTATTGTATTACCCAATACAGCAAAAAAAAGCCCCAGCTAATCTTGTTTTGCATCAAGGGAAAATAAAGTTGTTTTTGTTTTTTTAAAACCCAAATGAAATCATGGTGCTTTATGGATATTTGTGTCATCCTAGGAGAATGATTCCATTAAGACTAAAATAAAGGCTTCTTTTTGCTAATAACCTTTGAAATGAAATTTGTTTGCTCAGGAGTCCTTTTAAATAGAAGTCTGTCCCTTAACTCCAGGGTAGAAAAACTGATATTGTTTTACATAATTAATCAACAAAAATACATATTAAGGTGAATATGCGGCTGTGTTTTTCACAATGAACAATGACTAATGTTACTTATCTAGGAGATATATGCTTTTAAATACATCAACTGTTTGTCTTTTAAAGCTTAAGAAAAGATTGTTATTTAAAGGTAGAGGCATTACCCTAAATGCACCATAAGTAAGTAGCATCAATGTGTTGAATTTAATGTAATCTTAGATGAAAATGGTAACACTGTTCTTTAAGCTCAGTAGAAAAAATGCAGCCAATGTAATCATAGATTAAATTAAAAATCACAGCACATTGAAATTAGCTTACTAAATAGGTTGTAGCCACACAGATGTAAAGAACATAAGAGCTACGTAGCTTTTAATCATCTCTCCTTGTGCTGTTGTTCTCAGTGCAGATGTTTGCTGTGGGAACAACAGTTCCTTACGGGACTCAGCATTACAGATTACTTCCTGGAAAATTTGGCACAGGGTGGCTTAGAGGGAAACTTGCAGATTTTGGTTTTGTGCTGGCAAGTGGGAGAGAAAGGGAAAACAAAGTGTGTAATAAGTGAAACAAAAGCACAGACAACTTACACATCCCTTGCCAGCTTTTAGGGGAATAAAAGCACTTGAGATTTTGCAGCATCTTACCAGAATAATTAGAACTACATAATATTTGGAATATTCAAGCCCAAGAAAAACTTGGGAAGATTAAACAGGCACAGTTAAATCCCCTGTCAAGGAAGGAAGGGCCTGGCCAGGCTTTGAGAAGATGCACATGAGGGAAGATCCGTGGCTTGAGCTGAATGTGCTGCCTCTCTGCTAACAAACACACAGATGTGAGAAATACAGCATGAATGAAAGCTAAGAGAAGGTCCATCTGGTGAAAAACATTTAAGGGATAATAAAGCAGTGAATTTATTTGTTTTTCCAACTTCCTAAATGTCTAGTGATGTGGGCCTCGCAGCTTCCACTTTTGTCAAATTGATTTTATTACCTGGAGCTGTACAGCGTCAGATAAGGACAGTGTGTTGGAATTTATAGAGAGGGTTGTTTGTAGTGTCTCACCTGTCTGGTCCTGCTGCCAAGGGGTCAGTAACTGTTTAATAACAGGAACTCTCATTTTGAAAAGCTGTATGACAGATCTGATGCCATACCAGTTTCTGATAGCTTTGTTCTATGCTGTGGCTCTATTCAGAAACTAGACTCTGCTCATGTCTTTCCATACTATGCACCATGATTAGTAGCAGAAACCGGACAGCTGGAAAATAGTCAGATCTATGGTGGAAACAGTGTAAGAGACCTTCATGTCTTAATCCCTGAGTTCAAAGATGGAGGTGAAACAAGCCCATGTAAGGAGGATTACATTCAAGATTAGACAGGCATTTTTGTTGTCTTTGATCTTGGCTTCATAGATGACAGCAAGTTGCTAAAAGCTTCAAGACTTCAGAGAACAGAGAGGATTTTTGATAACAGGTGGCAGTTACACGGAATAAAATGCAGAAGGGATGAGTAAGGTGACTACTGGTGGGTCTCAGCTGACTGGCACTGACCAGCACAGTGGGTCACACACTGTTCAAATTTCAGCATCCCCCATTTCTTACAACTGGATGAAACTGAATACTATCTATCTAAAAAGGCACACTTTGACCGTGAGTTGGAAAAAGGTGTAACTCCATCAGGGTGTGAAGGGCAACTAGTTTCAAGTATTTGCTCTGCTGTTTTCTTTCATCGAGAGTGTGTGCCTTAATTTATGGAAAATTTGTTCTCCTTACATCAACAGTTGCTGTCAACAGTTGCACAGGCATCAAGCAGAAGCATGTGAGATGCTGATGGCAAACTGATAGGCATAGCCCAGTGTCTCACCAAGCAGATCCAGACCAAAGTCTATATGATCTGAGTAAGAGAGAGCAAGGCTTGAGATGCCCTAACAATTATCTTGATATCATCGTGGGGGCAAACAGACGTGACCCTTCTCTCTGTCTCTTAACCTGGAAATGTTCTTTGGACTGAAGTGTTAGTTTTTGCAAGTTTGTATTTTGTAGTCAAGAAACAAACCAGAAGATTCCTGGCCAGTTCCACTCCCAGTGTCAAGTCCTATTTGCCAGCATTTCACTGGGATAAGAAAATGTTTACTTCAGTTTTAGCAGACTTAGCAAGACTTAACTGAAGAGATGGAGGTGACAGAAGAAATGCTCTGATGCCAATTAACAGCTGTCATTTTGGTTTGCAGGGAAATGAACTTCAGTGTCATCCTTGTTTTGCTTGATGAGGGCAGCACACCAGTGTTTGACCTACCAACATTAATTTCTGCAGCACTAGACACCTTCACATGCAGTGTCTTGTCCTGTTTCATGCCAAAATCCAACAGGACCACTAGAAATACAAGCCATGCTTTTCTGTTTAACCAAAAAGGTTAACTTCTTTTCCCAGTGTCCTAGTTTGGGCAGTAAGATGTGAGCAAACTCCTTAATGCTCCCACAGAAGTCAGTATAGTTCATTCACCTCCAGCTGTGCTCCACTGTGCTGCTGAATGCAAAACCTTTCCTGTCCGACTGCCTCGCACTGCCTCAAGGGACTGTTTCCTTCACCACAAAAGCTTCATTTCAGAGCTTCAGTCTTTCATCCTCTCAGTGCTATCTGCTTGGACTGGTGTCTTCCCTGGGACACATGTTGAACATGTGCTGGGTGAGCATTTCCCCTTCTAACATAAGTCATATTCCTGGTACTGCCGCATCAGCAGCATCTGACTGGATGGGAGCAAGGAAGGAAATGCAGAATGCATTTGAAAAATCACTGACAGCCAGGCAGCTCAAGGACATGACATATAAACTTTTCAGAAAATGTTTTAAGGGGAAGACACTCACTTAACCCCATCTGGAGCACGTAGCAAGCTGTTTGCCTTTGTTCGTTCCTTTGGACAATTCTAGTGACGACAGCACCGGATACTATTTTTATGAGGAATATCACGTGGTGAGCACCTGCATGAGTAATGCTCTCAGTCCACAGTCTTTTGTCTTATATGTTTTTTGTAGTCTCAGTTTCCGTGCTGCGTTGCAGAGTTTTTCCCTTTAAAAAATGCAAAATTGGTGTTTTCTAACAGAGCCTACATGAGAGGCAAAAAAATCAGATAAAATATAATAAAAAACTGAATGCTGAGAGCAAATGGATTCTTGCAAAATGTCAGATGAAAATTAATCTGATTCTGACAAATTCATTACGTTGTCCTCCTGTAATAGCAAATACATGAGAAGGAATAGGGAAAAAAAGCTGTGATGAGCATAGAAAATATTTGTTGTTTACCACAAGAGAGGTTAAGATGTGCTAACCAGTTATCAGGTACACAGAGAGGATATTGTGCCAGGTGCACAGATTGATGGCTTATAAAATGATTTGAAAACTGAAGGTCATATAGATGGCACACTGTAAATTAGATATTTTAGCAGATGGCATGGGTATTCACTAGTCCACCTGGCTTGATGAGGGAATATTCTAATACTGTACAAAAATGTCAATGAATAAATAACAAAGTTCAGATAAGTGGGCTAAACTGTGCTAATTACCTACTTGTGATTTTCCACATTTTTAATCGTGGTAATTTTTCACTTATAACTGTTTGTTTTTCTGTAACATAACCACCAGCCTAGTCATAGCCAATACAACTTATCAAAAGCACAGAGGGTGAGATTCTGAGTGAAATTTCACATCCACTTAATATTGTAACTGCCTTTGAAATTTTTCCTTTGGGAGGGGGAAAGTAATTAGAGTTAGAAGGAAAGGAAATTTAGATAGTCACTCTTGTATCTTGTCACTGACATTAGTGGCAGAGAGAGGGACATGGAAAAGTGAACAGAAAGAGGAAAATAAGCCCTGTGAGAAGGTCAGGATGAGCAAGAGATAAAGTAATGAGATAGAAAATGTAAGTCTCTAACTGCAAGTTCTTCCTGTGTGGGAACGTAACGCAGTTGACTTAGCATGAGGGCAGCATCATGCCGGCTACCTGGAAAGTGGAAATAAATGTAATTTTGGTTTTGAGGCAGAGCTAGGACATTTCTGGCATCCAGCCTTCCCAATAGACCATATGTAGGACCTATTGCTTGTCCATGTCATGTGTTACTCTCTAGCTGAGAAAAAGCCATCTTCCTTCCACTGTCAGATCTTTAAACAGAGGTGACTCTAACAGAGAGGGAGGGAGGTATCACTAGCGTTTCACTAAGTTTCACTAAGCAATGGCCCACACCCTTTCTGGGATGTGATGCATTGGCATTAAAATTCAGTGGCAAAGAGCCACACTCAGACAGGAGAGATGCATAGCTGGAGGGGAATGGTTTATACATTCTCCTGTTGTTTTGTTTTGTTTTTTATTGTATCAAACTGGGGACCCAATAGGAAGTGAATGCTGAAGAGAGACACTGTGGTGTCAAAGGACTATGCTGCCACCAAGCAACACATTACCAAAGCAAAAACAGAGTCTCTTTCTCTACTCCTTGAATAGTTTGAGTCAATTCCTGATAGTGGAAAGGTCAGAATAATTAGATGGAAGCACTCGGCATCCAATTCAGTGGGAAGAGAAGGGAACTTTGAGAGTCTGGCTTTGTGCTAAGAGAGGATGCATTACTATGTGTTCTTGTTCAGTACAGTTCAAAATAAATCTCAGCTATAGAAGTGCATGTCACGGCCTTAGGATATCTTTTCTTTGTTGAAAGAGTATTCAGCTATGTTAGAGATGAAGTCATTACCTAGAAATTGAGGGGTCCTGCTGCATAAAGGGCATGGCAGTCCGTGTCACATGGAGTATGTGACAGGTGTTTTCCACAATGCCCCTGTGCTCAAGAGAGAGGTATCATTTCAATGCTTTTTTTTTCCCAAACTGACACAGTATTACTTTAAGAAGTATTCTCAGAACAGCAAATAAGATGGCTATGGCTGTGTTTTGAGGGCAAACATTAACTTTCACCAGAAAAAAAAAAAAAGTAATTTAAGGATTGTGGTGAATACCGAAGGAAAAGAGCGAAAACGTCAATATTTTGCATTTTTATTAAGAAAAGTTTTCATGCAAAAATGAAATGACATTCATGAATTTAATTGACTAACTGCCTACCAGCTAGTATAATGACCTTGTTTCTAGTCATCAACCTGACTGAAGGTACAACAGTCCTACCTGCAGGTTGGTGGGATTCACATGATTTTGGGATTTTCATGGTTAGCTATCAGAGTAAAATTTGTTCTCTACCTTCCCACTGTGGTGGGATCTGAGAAGAAAAAGAACAAAAGGTTGATTGTCTTGGCGGAGCTTGTCCAGTGCCCTGTCTCTGAGAGGGACTGACAGTGGATGCCTTGGGGAGAGCAGGGAGCAAGGGTCGGGCAATAATTCCCCAAAGCACTCTTCAGCTCCCAGCAGCTTGCTTCCCACGTGCCCTGAACAGTGTCCTTGCATTTAACGTCCCTGAATGAGTGCTCTGCCATAGCACAGCATCACATGCCCCTTTCAGCACCGAACTGCCTACAGGCAAGGTAAGTGGGAGAAAGTAAGAGCATAGGGAGCATCTCTCCTTAATTACACCACCTGCAGCAAACTAAACATTTGCTGACACCTCCGTGCTCAAAATCTGCATGCTCTGACCTTCTTGAAGGGCCAGGGGTTTCATGGAGTGCTGAAGACTCCCTGAATGGAAGAAGCAAAATCTTCCTGTGGGGCTCAGTGGTCCTAGAAGGGTGTGAGGAATGCGGCTGTGCACGGCTGCCTGCTGCACACATGGCTCCTGGGGCACATCCTTGCTCTGAGGCTCTGCAGCTCAGCTCCACATCCAACAGGGGTCTGTCCCCACCAGGAACCACTGAGCTTTTTCTCAGTAAAAAAATGCATTAAATATCTTTTGAGCTTTGTGCTTATTTTTAAAAGCGATATCTGCCACCAAGTGGAAAATTTTATCACTTCACCAATATTTATAGATTATTACCAGTAGTAATCTCAGCACTAATCTTGCTTGTTGCTCTGAAAGAGTTCAAAACAACCAGGCAGATGACAGAAAAATGTAGTGCTGAAACATAGCATCAGGTGTATTGCTGGTTCCTTTTCAGCATGGATTAGAGACCTTGCTGAGGCACGGCCTGCTGTGTGCTTAAACACTGAAAAATGACAGAGGGACTGTAGTGCGGAGACAGCCTTTCATTCTTAGGCTCTGTAGCCGGGTCTCTTGAGACCAAAGACAGCTCTGCTGAAATACAGGAACTGCAGAAATTCACACTCAAATTTGAATCTTCTGGAGCCTCGGTTTGTATATCTTGTGCCAAACCTGAGCTGCTGCCTTGGATTAGGCCATTTTCTACTCACCCTAGCTACACCAACAATTAATGGGTTTAGTAGCAGATATCTTAGCATGAGTTCTCTGATGTATCAGTGGTTGATGAGCACAAGTGGTTTTTTTCCTTTCCCATTCTCTATACTTTCTAGAAGAGCTTCAAGCAAGGACAAGTGCTTGGAGAAACCAAAGAGAAGTTAGTCCCCTAGCCTGTGAATGTCATGTCAGCTGTTTCTGGCTACTCTTTTAACCTCAAATGGCTAAAAGTCACCTCTTATACTCCTAGCTCTGCTCCAGGCTCTTAACATATTTCCAAACACAACAGATATGGGATAAGGGAAGGAGACATGGCATAATGGCAAAGAAAGGAGAATACAGTAAAATACAAAGAAAAAACTAAAAGATAAAAAAAATCAAGTGTTATTTGTGTCTCCAAACAGGGCCAGTACTTTGCAATGCTTGCCAAGATGTTCAGTTACTACAGGAGATGGTCCCAGAACTCCAGTCCAAACTGAAGGACAGACCAGAGGTGGAGAAGATGGATATGGGGAAAGTCTGGTACTGATGGAGACCTGAAACATGATGGCCACAGAGCATGAGGCCAAAAAAAGGCCAGGGAGTTATGTTAGTGCTGATTGTGCCTGTACTTGAGAAGCAGCAGGTGGGTGGAGGCATTGGGCAGCTGCTGGTGCCTTGACCAGATGGACATGACTGGTACAACCTGCTCCTGGCTCCAATCATCCCAGCCTGCTGCAGAGCTCTGAAATCAAGCTGGGACACCGAGCAGTCACCCAGTGTCTCCCCTAACAGGTTGGACAGGCTTGCTGGCAGGCTCTTTTCATGAGTGAGAGGTGATTTTGTCAAAGCTACTCTGCTTAAACCAACACAAGATGTTTAAGGAAGTTTTATTTGCTAGTAGTGAGGCAGGAGCAAGCAAGATGCAGTGAGGCATTTTCTTTTGCCAGTGACTGGACCAGCAGCCCTGCAAAATGACTTTCTTCCACCTGAGAGGCCAGGCAAAATGTGTAGGTACATAATGACCTTTGAAAATTGTTTAGAGAAGACACTTTTTATTTAGCTATGGGAACTCTAAGATAGGTTAGAGGTCCCTGCCCATAGAAAAATGCCAGAAAACAAAACAAAACAAAAAAAGCTTTGTAAGACTTCTTGCATAAAACAGCATTGCTTTTTGTGTTTGCTTGCGAATGATGCAGGTTGTGCTCTGATGGGCTGAAGGCTATATGTTAAGTCTGTCCTGGAAGGAAGGGATGGCTTTTAAAGTAAATATTTTATCCAGTTTTGTTTTCTTATTTGTTCCTCTCTCCAGTATGGGAGACAGTAAAACACTTTTTAGTTAGAGGCCGTATAGTGGTGCTGTTGACTCTGGTTCATTTAGATGTTGCTATCTTGCTCCAAGGGGCAGGTTCACACTTGCCAACTTACATGAGTGTGAAGCAACCTTTGGTTGATACTATAAGCTCAACCCAGAATAGCAGTGGTGGCCCTTAGCATGAACATTTGGGCTTTTGCATTATAAATCCTGGATCAGGTGCCAACTGCAAAATGGAGGACACAAAAGAAAGACGAATAGTTCACCTCCATTATAGAAAGAGAAAAAACAAGGTCAGTGATGTTCAATTCCTTATCAATTGAAATTGGGATATAGGAAAAATTATATGCACTGTAAATAGATACAAATTTTTATTCTATGTATACACAGGTTCACATCATAAATTCATTTATTCATAATTCATAGTTGAATGCCCGTATGAACTACTGAACTGCATCTCTGTATGTGTTAGCTGCAAGAGCATAAAGTTGTTTATGTCTCTACCTATGCAGTCACCAGACACCTTGTTGCGCCCTGTGTGGGCCACTTGTCTGCTAATGAAAACTCAGTTCACTTTGGCCTGAGTTTTCTAGATCAAGTTAAAATTCAAGCTTTCATTAGTTTTGCAGAGTTTTAATCCATAATGTTTGTGGCTGTAGGAGAGATTCTAACTACTCACATTTTTCTGTCTGAGCATCTCACATTAGCAAACTCAACTTCTCAGCCTCTAGGAGCAACTAAGCTCATGATCTTTAACCCAAAACTCATGTTTGCACTTTCCTCCCTTGGGCAAACACATAGTCTCACACCTCTTCTACATCTTCCTCCCCTCTGCTGGTCCCCAAACAGAGCCAGGCCACTTTTGTTTTCTGTGCCAGAATCTCCTTTCCCTCCTGCCAGAAGTCAGCTGAACCTTTCCCTGCCTTTGCCTTGCTGCTGGGAGCTCCCTGTCCCTCAAATCTTGGACTCCAAGTGTGTCCACCTGTGTGAAACACACTCTGCTGCAAACATCTTCCCAGTTCATTGGTCTCAACAGTGGCGATGCTCTCAGCTGCCTGCTCCTTCTGGGAGGAGCACAGATTGGTGCTTAGGTAAAGACAGCTATCTGTCAACCTGTGGAGAGCTGCTTCGCAGCCTGTCACGAAACTTTCCCCAGATTCTGTGTTTCCTCACTTCTATCCCTTTGTTTCTTTGGCACATCCAGGGCTCCGGGTCCCTCAGGGCTGCACGTACAAGCTGTTTTAATTGCTTTGCTGCTCTGCTGCAGTCCAGGACAGTTTTGCTCTGGTTCATCCTTTTCCAGGAGTGCCATCCAAGCTTAAATCAGAGTTTTAAGATCAGACTTGTAAAGATAAGAAAGATTGGAAACAAATAAAAAAGGAGAAAAATGCAATTTAACCTAAACTCAGCCAACAGGTACCTTTTTGAGTTGTGTAGATTTTCCAGTCAAAGCGTATCCTGGCTGCCAGATGTCAGCCCTCGACTCCAGTGTTCACAGCAATGCTCCCTGTACCAGGAAACACCCTCAGACAGCTGGAGTTTGCAATGACACCTTTTTTTGGACAGTCTCACCTGAGGTTCATATACATATCCTTAGGCTCTGTCTGGAATTGGACATTAATTGGCTGCTTAATAGTGACAGTTTCCTCCTAGCCCTGGCTAGGAGTTGCCATGGGAGTTCTTTGTGGATAGATTTCTGAAGCATTAAAGATTATTTCTGTAGCTTTTATATGTCATACTGTGTGACTGGTGGGAGCCATTGCACCCATGCCCCATAATGAAGTTACTAACAGCATTTATTAAGCTTTATACAAGTAACAGGCTTTATACACCAGGAAGCCCACAGTCTCTGGTAGATTATTAACACTATTTAGAGAGCATGCTACTAACATAAATGGCATACACGTCATGCTACTAAAATAAACCACAGACCTCGTTAGAAGTTGCTTTGCTGATATATTTCTGAGGGAATAAGGTTTTATTGACCTCAGAGGTCACATCACACCACTCTCTCCTTCCTCTGGCTCCCTTCTCAGAATCTCCCTACTTTTTAGCTTCAAGATCTGGCTCCTTCACACCTCCAGGGGCTTTAGCTGCTGCTGTCTCCCACAGCCCTCCTACCTCCTACTCTCTTTCTCTGGTTACTTCAGCCTCTCTATTACCTTTCCAGCAGCTGCCTCCTGGCTTTCAGCTATCCTCTGTCCATCTCAAGCTGGTCCTCCAAAGCACTGCTCTCCTCTCAGTCAAATCCCTTACCAATAACAAACAGCTGTGGTACTTATTTACATAAATAGCCCAATAAATTTGGCTGAACAATCATATTACTTTAGTGATAACTCATAATCTGAGGCTTCACTTCCTTGAACCTTATAATTGTGACATATACAATGCAAAATTTCTAAGGAGGTGGTCGTGACTGATCAGCATCTGAAGCTGCCTAAAACTCTATGGGGTGCTATACAATGAACATAAAATTATTCATTAAAGTAGGTTTTTGGGCTAGGAATATAACAGTATTTTTAAATATTTAAAAGGTATGTTGTTCTTATCACAAACCTAAGCATTATCAAAATCAGAAAATCCAGGTTTCAGATTAATCTTAAAAAGATATCAAATTGTTCTGCAGCACAGGAGAGCACACTTAAAGCTGCCATACAACCTTAAGTCAGCTTGATGGTGTGGAAGAACATTAGGATTGTCATTAAGAATGACAGGAAGAATGAGAAATAGGAAGGGAAGGAGGGAGAAGTAGAAACCACTCCAGTTTAGTTGAATATCGAAACTCCCAAATTTGGTTTAGCAGATCTAGATAAACTAAGACTGTTTGAATAAAAGCTTACTTTAGTTTGTGAATCAAGTAGGATGTTATTTATTTTATTCTAATTGCCTCAGGTCCTATAGTGGCCTTCTCTTCTTCAGTGTGTTTAATGAAAATGAAGGTTTCCATCTGTCACAGAGTAGATGACCTATTAAAAAGAGCCTTTGGCTGAGCATACAAACAACATTAAAAATGAAGACAACTTGAGTGAGTAAAATACAGAGGTTAAAAGGTGGATTTATCTGCTTCAGAAAATACTTTATTTCAACATAAAAATTAATTTGAAGGAAACCAATTCCAGTGATTTGACTTCAACTCAACAGTCACACATTTATTTAAAGTATTGCAAGCAAATAATTCATTACTCACATCAGAATATTTTGATGCTTAAAATGGCATTTTAAAATTACCTTTCTATGACATAGTTCTTATGAATTATTCATCGAGTTTATGGGTAGACAACATATTCCCTGCCAAATTTTGTTTTTCTCTAAATGTTTAAAAAATTCAGGGAGCTCTATATTGTATATAATAATGTGCAGTGAGTAACCTTAAAAATAAAGCATTTTTCTTACTGCATTTTATGTAGAACTGCAGGTTCAGTTTATTTAACACAGGCCAGAAAATGCTTTTAGAGATTACGTAGTAATTCCTATGCTGTCATGAGTAATCCAGAATTGCCATGCTACATAGTGTTGGGGATTACGCAGGTGTATAGGAAAGAATATAGGAAAGCATTACCATGCCAACTGTATGTGATTAGTGATGACAGCCTACTATCAATCCTCCTTAGCCCCATGATCTTGCCTAATTTCTAGTACCTGTATACAGGCATTTTCTTGAAGGGACTTCTATTATTTCTTCTTTGGGATCAGTTTCTTTGAAAAAAAAATAATCTCTGTACAAGTAATTTTTAGATTGTGTCTCATTATTTCAACTTTGTATTGAGGAGCTGAGCCCTGTGAGATATAGAAATATCCAGTATGGGCACTGGAGAAGGTGCTCCAATCGTCTTTCTGCGACCCACGGGACTATAACATGTTTGTCAGAGCTGGAGGTTTGAACAAGGTCCCTTATGCCAACAGAGTGTGTGAAGCCTTCAGAAAACCCATCCAAGCTTGTGGGTTTTGGAGGGTCTCTTTGGTAGTTTCTGCTATTGAAACCCAGCAGAGCAGATTCTAACATTGCTGGGAAAAACAAATCTAAGCAGCTAGATAACTTATTTATCATTGTTACAGGTTGGCAGCTGGGTGACCTGGAGGCCATCTCAAGCTGGCTGGAGCAAAAAAATAGTAGCTTCCAGTTAATAATACAGTGATAAGAAATTTTCACTACACTTCTGCAAAATACTTCTTGCTTTCATCTTCAAAAAAGAAAGCTAAGAAAGTGTGTTCTGCTGTGGTTTAAAATGTGGCAGTGCATGATGATCAAAATGAGACTATAAATACAGATACAAGTTGTAATGAACTTGTTATTGGCTTTGAAAAAGACAATGGTAAAAAAATGAGAGACTGGAATAAGATGATAGAGAAGACTTGCTTTTGTTTTACTGTTAATTAGTTTTAATCTTGCTCCCTTCTTCCTGCAATCAATTGATGTCTGAGGTTCGTGTATCCTTCCAAATGCCAAATCTGTGCATGACAGAGATAGGCTATATTCATGTCACAGATTTTGATAGCATCTCTGTATTATTGCCAATGTGAATTCAGACTAGTATTTGGTATAGGAGTAATTCAACTGGTGTATTATTATTCTTTAAAAAGAGGATTTGGAAATGTTTTTAATGCACTGAGCAAGTATTACTTAAAAGGATACCTTCTTAGGGCAAAAAATTTTAGGAAATAGATTGGAAGAAATATTCCACATGTCTCACAGAAAATATTTCTGTTTACACATCCCAGTAAAGTGTTTACTTTTTTTGGCAACAATATGAGATTGGTGAGTGATGTTCGGCTTTTGATTATCTATCAAACTCAGAGGTCCTTTTCTGCAGATTTGCTACCAAGTCAGTATGTCTACACAATTTTTTTTTTTAGTTTTCAAAGGTCTTTCTGCATTCTAACCCCATATTCTAATTTGCTACGTCACGTGAAAATGTAGCAACCATATGTCCTGCACTGTCTTCCAGGCCATTAATAAATATAGTGGCTAGTATTAGTTCAAGGTACATCTGTGGTGACATGCTGCTTGATGCTGCCTTCCTTTTTGACAATGAACTTTCCTCTACATATCTGATCAGTTCCCCTTTCCACATTTTAGTATTTTCACCTGGACTCTCTTGCTCCTTTGTTATGTCTCATAAGACAATGTCAAGATCCTTACTAGAACAAAGCCATTTGGCGTGTGTTCCTCTGTCCACAAAGCCTGTTTCCTGTCAAAGAGCAAAAGTGAATGGGTTTGGTTTGATTTGTGCTTGACAGATCCACCTGGCCTCTCACTTTCTTCTTTGTAGTCTTGATTTTTTCTCTGATTTTCCAGTATTCTCTGGGTACTGATGTTAACTGAACTCCCCACTCTACTCTTTTCTACCATTTTTGAACTAGGTTGCTTGTTTGATCTTTTTCAGTTTTCCAGACCCATCGTTTGCTAAAGTTTTCCCATGGCAATCACTAAAGATTCTGCTACAGATTCACCATATTTAAGTACCGAAGCTGAATTTCCACTAGGCCTAGTAGGAAAAAATTTGGGAACAACAAAGCAAAAACCTAACAACCAAACAACCAAACCAAAGTGCTGTGTAGCTCATTCCCTTAAGTAAACTAGATTTCTATTCTTTATGTCTGATAGATTTTGATCTCACATGGCATTTTACTGAAGACTAAACCAAAGGAAGATGCCAAGTACTTCAGCTTTTTAGTTTCCTGTCTTTTATTTTTTCCTTCTGCTAATGGACTTCTGGAATTTTTTTTTCCTCACTTTTGTATTTGTTTTGAGACATACCTCATTTAGCACAATGACCTTTCTGATTTTAGTCATTCTGTGTAGTCAGACTTTATTTTCACTTCTAGCACATCTCCTTTGTCTCTCCAAGGTCCCTATGATTTAACAGATTGGTTTCTTGGTACCTTTCCTACTCATCCTGCAGATTGGAATATTCTACAATTTTGCTTTTATTATCTCCTTAGGGGTCAATGTTTCTGAACTCCTTTTCCCTATTTCCCACAGGATCTTATCTGTCAGTTCTTTGAGTTCCTTTTTGCACTCCAATGTCTTGTCTTTGCTTTTTCCCTCTTGTGGAGAATCTCTCATTTCCTCATCTCTCTCCTATTTTTACCTTCCACTCTGACATTTTCAGATAGCTTTTCCCTACAGTCTAGGCTCAGATTCATACCTACTTCCCTTCTGGTTGTTTTCAGTTTTCTGTATCAAAAAATTGTCAAACTCCTTCTTTTGGAAGTTTCTGGAGAGCCTGCTCTGCTCTGTTCCTTTCCCAAGAGAGGCTTGGAGCTTTCAAGTTCCCTATTACTGTGAAGGCCTGTACCTTGGGGGCTTTCTGCTAATTTCTCACAAAACTGTCTTCTGCTTGATCCTTCTGGTTTGATGGCTGACATTTGCCAGGATAACACTTTTGCTTCTTGTCCTCATTATTATCAAGATGCTTTTATATAGATCTGTATCTTTTTACATCCTGCTACCCAGCAGCACCTCTTCCCTTCTTTTCCCTGGCTGAATAAGCTGTTAAATATTACAGCCATGTGAATATTCCCACCAGATCTCTATTATAGTTGACTCATAATTTTGATCTTGTTTAAGGACTTCCAGCTCTGCCAGATAGCTCCTCAGGCTTTTTGCATTAATACACGGGCAACTGAGATGTTCAGAAATGCAGTCTGTTCTCTCCCTTTTTGTTCTTCCTACGATGTTGTTCTCTGTTCTGTTACTCTTGTCCCTCATCCAAGTTAGCATTGCTTACACTTACTTTTTTTCACTTGTTCCTAGTTATCAAGCTTTTTGTCCAAGATGCTGTTTTTCTTTTTTGTGAGACAGATCTCAGAAATTCTTCTGAGACCCTCTTGACAAAGTTAGCTGTGCATGAAATTATTTTGAGGATGTGTCTGTCTATGTAGCTATTAAAAAAGAAAGAAAATATTATTAACTTTTCGGTATAAAATGAAGGTTTTGGCAATGATGCTGAAAGTATGTTTTTGTATTGTATCACTTCCCACTGCTGCTTACAGTTCCTCTTGTATCGTTATTATTTCAGATATTTCCTGGGATTATTTTAGAATCTCAGAATGAAGACCTGGCCTGATTGCATATCTGTAAGAGAGAGATAACTACTAATACCTGTTCTTTGGAGTGTATATCATCACAACAGATCACTTATTCACCTGTCTACAGAGCTGTTTTCTGTAGGCTGATTTTTCTGTAGCATATAATGATTTTATTCTCTTTATCTATTTTCTTCTCTTCACAGCACTTCAAACTCCCACCTTGTGCCTGGCGTTTTTTCCATCACAACTTTGATACCTGCTATGCTGACATAATTTCATACCTACCTAGCACAGTTAAATGCTTTCTCTTCTGCAATTTGGGTTCATGTAGAGTCATGGGGACATATCCTCTGCGTTTTGTAGTATGACATGCATTTTTTTGTCTATGCTTCTTTATCTTTTTCTATTCTCTTTCATGGTTTTGTTATCTGATTCTAGTGTAAGTGACTCTTTGATATGATAAATATATTCTCAAATCTCTAGTTGTATTGTATGAAGTGCTGTTGGCTCAGAACACTTGCTAACTTCTTTGAGACCATTGTGTTTTATTGTTACAATAGTATGCATTTATATGGCCTAAATATTTTTTTTTTGTGGTCCACGGAAGAAAAATAATCTGTTTAATTTTCAAATTATTTCAGTCTAGAAAGGATTGCATTCTTTTTGTTTGGTTTCTTTTAAAACAAGCAGCTCTTTCTAAAGCTGAGAATACCTTCAGGGAATACAATATTGGGAAAAGATATTTAAAAGATCACTTAACAGTTTGTTGTAGGTGTATTATATGGACCTATAGTAAGAGCAGTCTTACTAAAAGGAGAAAAAAAGTTGTCTTGTTACCCCAGCTTATATATTAAATTGTTATGTTGCATAAAGAAATTTGTTTTCATCTAACCTAGGAGAGTATGTGAATAATCATTCAAACTAAGCACTGACATCTGCATGTGCTTTACTTGGCTTGTTTTTAAACAATAAACTGTCAGCCTATGATATTGCTGTAAGTAAACAGTTCAACTGCCAAGAAATCATAGAACATCTTAAGTCCTGGGTCTGAGTTTGTTAGTGAGTTAATGCAAGCGCATCTAAGATGTTTGCCTCATGCCCAAACAGATACAAAGTATACTTATTTTGGCAGATGGAAGTACATCCTGGAATGTGTTATTCCACTTAGAACAGCTTGTTGAAAAAAAGCGGGGGGGGGGGGGGGGGGGGGTGAAGACAAGAAGTTTCTAAATGTCAGTTTGTCTAGTTTAGGAGTTTTTAATCCACCAAAAATTTCAAAGTAGAATAGTACTTGATTTATGATGAGAAAATATGCATAATAAATACAGAAACAAAATCCAGGGAAAAAGAAGGAAAACAAGAGGGGAGATTTACTGCCGTGTTACTGTTGCATTAGTCCGTTTACTCGTAATTGCTGTGAACTCACTGAAGCTGCTCTTCCTTTAATCTGGCATCAGCAGCTCAGTTTACCCTTTCAGCAGCAGCTCCATGGAGCAACATCTGCTCCAGGTCCCGTGACTTGCTTCAGAAAGGCAGAAGCCCACTGGCATGACCAAGTTGGTTCATTGACTGTAGCATGATGGAAAACTTCCCTGTGCACAAGGAAGCTGTGAATGTGAAACCCTCCCCTATCCATCCGCTTCCTTTCAGATAGCTTTTTCCTTCTTTTTCTCTCCTTTTCTGCTTCTTTCTGTCTGAGGTTTGGTGCTGATCATCAGAGAAGCAGCAGGCTTCAAAGAAACAGACTGCTAGCAGTCCTTGTGCTAGAAGGGCTTTCGAGGAAACTCCACCTCTCAGCTGACTGTGAGCAAGGTGGCAGGCCCTCAGGGCAAAGCTGGCTTGATTTTGTGCTAGGTCTCTTCAGATACTTGATCAGATGGGCAGAGTGTGACTAGCAGCATTTGAAAGGCCAGGCTGATACCATGACCTTCAGTAACTCTTGTACCTGTGGAAGAAACTGTCAGTTGAGAAATAGAGGACAAATAAAAATGCTGGTTTGCACTGCTCTTCCTTCAGGTTGTAGGAAAAATGTTGTACTCAGTAAGAAATCAATTTCTGAGGATGTGAATGTGATGCTGTATTGATAGGCACGTGCATGCAGATGCTATATATAATCTGCAGAAAGGGAAAAAGAGATGCAGCCACATTTCCTATTTAAATAAGAAACACAAAAGTCTCTTAAAATCCTGTTTTCTGTAATCACAATGTATGGTTGAACAGATGCATTTTCCTCCTCACTTCCCTGACTTCAAAGACATCAGGTATTATCTGTTGTTAGATGCAGGATGCTGGGTTAGGTATGGCAATTCATGTGTTCCCAGGGGATTGCTCTGCTGGGGATACCACTGTTCATCTGCATTCAAAGAAGGATTTGAACTTAACTGATAAAGAAAGAAAACTGGCATTGAGCATACAGTAACTCCTTCTGTTAAGGATTTGGCATGGCATTCAAGGGAAACCAATCATGATTTATGTCAATACAGCACAGATCATTTCCTATTGATTGACTGCCAGATCCTTGATAAAATAATGAGTTAGGCCTGATGCCAGTCATTCTTGGGCACTGTCAGACCAGTGTTTCTATTTCACATGCCCTTGACAAGGCTTCTCTCAAAATTTTGTAACTAAGGTGAGTTTATAAATTTTCTTCAAATATGCAAACTCAAGCAAACATAAGCAGTGATATTATGGTCTGTTTTAGTTTTGTTTTGTTTTTTTTTTTAAAATGCATGCTCTTCTCTAGGCTACAGGTCTGGAAAAATGAATTTTGCATTCATTGCTTAAAAAGCAAACAAATGAGTTGCTATGTTTGCTAAGGATTCCTTTTAGGAGATTAGTACATGCCCGGATTCAAAGTAGTTTTCAGAGAAAAAAAAACTAATGTGTTCAAGCCTGAGGTTATCTGAAAGTAAATGGTGTGTCTTGAGGACTAACAAATGTAGGGACAATCCTCCTTGTTTACATGAGAGTCACTTACAAGCTTTCTACTGCTGAAGCCCTGACCAATGCTGGTCTTTGCCAGTCACCGTGCAGTGTATGTCCACTATCCAAGAGACACAGGAGGAGGAGGAGAGGGGGCTGGCCATGGCTGGACTGCGTCTGGTGTGGGATGGGGAAGGGGCTGGAGGAAGAGCTCCCTTATGTGAGTGGGGTGAAGGCAGCAACTGGAGAGGACATACCCTACCCCACTGCCCCAGGAGAGGTTGTCATGCCAAACACCCAGCTTCTCCCTTGGAAGCATCTGCAGCCATTCTGGTTTTCTGTTCCCCAGCATAAGCAATCAAGCCATAGGCATCTGGTGTAAGCAGTGCAGCCCTTTCCTACTCCTAGAAGTCTTCTGTCTTAAGGTACTGCCTGTCCTGCCTGAGCCCAGCTACATCCATTTACATTTCCACAAGTGCTGCATATTTAACCACCTAGAGAGCTCTGCAAGCTTGAAGTTATTGCTTTCCAGAGCAGAAATTAGCTCAGAGGCAAATCTTTGAAACCCCATTAGAAGACAACCTCCACTTCCCTCCCAGAGAGAAGAACAAACCAGTTTGGTGGGGTTCACCTGAAGGCTCACAGCCTCCAGGGACTTCGAGTAAGAACACAAAAGAAACAAAGCCTAGGCACAGTGAAGAAGGAATGAGTTTTAAAGGGGAAAGCAAAAGATGCCAGCTAGAGGAAACATTATTTGTTGGAATGAAATGGACAGTGGGATGGAGTGCACTCTCAGCAAGTTTGCAGATAACACCAAGCTGTGTGGTGTGGGTGACACTCTGGAGGGAAGGGATGTCATCCAGAGGAACCTTGACAGGCTGGAGAGGTGGACCCATGCCAACCTCATGAAGTTCAACAAGGCCAAGTGCAAGGTCCTGCACCTGGGTCGAGGCAATCCCAAGCACAAGTACAGGCTGGGTGGAGAATGGATAGAGAGCAGCTCTGAGGAGAAGGACTTGGGGGTGTCTGTTGATGAAAAACTCAACATGAGCTGTCAATGTGCTCTTGCAGCCCAGAAGGCCAACTGGATCCTGGGCTGCATCAAAAGAAACATGGACAGCAGGTCGAAGGAAGTGATTCTCCCTCTCTACTCTGCTTTTGTGAGACCTCACCTGGAGTACTGCATCCAGTTCTGAGGCCCCCAACATAAGAAGGACATTGAGCTGTTGGAGCGGGTCCAGAGGGGGGCCACAAAGATGATCAGAGGGCTGGAGCACCTCTCCTATGAAGACAGGCTGAGGGAGTTGTGGTTGTTCAGCCTGGAGAAGAGGTGGCTTCAAGGAGACCTTATAGCAGCCTTCCAGTACCTGAAGGGGCCAACAAGAAAGCTGGAGAGGGACTTTTTACAAGGGCATGTAGTGATAGGATGAGGGGTAATGGCTTTAAACTGGAAGAGGGTAGATTTAGACTAGATATTAGGAAGAAACTCTTTACTGTGAGGGTTGTGAGACACTGGAACAGGTTGCCCAGGGAAGTTGTGGACGCCCCATCCTTAGAAGTGTTTAGGCCAGGCTGGATGGGGCTTTGAGCAGCCTGGTTAAGTGAGAGGTGTCCCTGCCCAGTGCAGGGGGGTTGGAACTAGGTGACCTTTAATGTCACTTCCAACCCAAACCATTCTGTGATTCTATGACTTCCAATGAAATCAGCCTTGCCTAGTCTGGCATTTGTTAGGAGATGGACAAAAGGAACCAGCTTAAGCTGGAACAGAAAGATTAAATGTGTGGGAGGTAATGTGCACGTTAAGTGTTTGAAATATTCATGTAAAGTTTTAATTCTTGTTCTAATGGCTGTGTGCCATTTGGTTAATAAATACTGTATTCCTTTCTATGGAAGAAGTTTCTTGGGGGCACTGAAATCAAAACTAGTCTCCTAAATGGAAACTTATTGACAATGACAAGTATATCCATGTTTAATTATGGGTGGAAAAGCAGAGGAGTCACAGACTCAGACCCTATTTAAGAATGGATTGCAGATTTTTTTTTCTGGGAGAAAAGGACCTTGAAAAAGCTCCATTTTAGTACCACAAGCCTAAAAACGCTACTTACCTTGTAACTGTTAGAGGAGTGAATGGGAGGATCCATAAAACACAGCCCATTCCTGCTTACCTTTCCTCACACACACAGGAGCCGGAGCCAAACGGGCTCCACAGGTGTCACAGCTCCCAACCAGACTTTTGTATGATACTTATCTCAGGTGCCCTTTCTGCAGGCCTCGGCAGTACGGGTGAGAACTGTCTGTGTTAACTTCAGCAAGAATAAAGCTTAATCCTAAGGCAGCTTTAGTGTTTGCCAGAATTTTAGCCATTAACAGCTTGAATCCTTGTGAAACTCTCTGCTCTGTACTTCAGCTGGTGCAACGTGAGCCTGCAAATTCACACACAATTCATAGGGGTGGCAATTTCTTCTTTGTTACATAAAGCAGTGAAGAGGGGTCAGAGACACTAGAAAATGGGGTATAATTCACTGTCTTCTGTGTACAAAGATTTCTGACAGATCACCCTTCCTCACCTTGGCAGCATTCTGTAAGTGTTCAGCATCATTCAAACAAACATGAGGTGCTTCCTTTGCATGATAATTTTTCTGGTGAGAACTGAGGCATATTGATTTTTTACCTCACTGAGGTTTCCACAGAGGTTATGACATTTAATGTTCAGCTTTAGCTGCTCATTGCTGTATGGGGTGCAAACTGAATGTGGCTCTACAAAATAGGCTCTCTTCACAGCACCTCAGCAGATGCGAACAACAATCTGTTACTGAAAATTGTCGAAGCATGAACAGTTGGAAACAAAAAAAATGTATTTCATTTTTGCCAGACTAATTCGCATACGCAGACTGTACCAATTCTCTAGAATAAGAAATTTTCTCCTCTGCCCCTAATCCCATTCAAACAATCCTATGGGGACACCCTGAGCAGGGTGATAAGCTTTATTGCATGCCTTGCAGGCCAGCGTGTTTGATTTCTGATGGAGCAAGAGGCAGGCTGACCTCTTTCAATAAATGGTTTCTGGATGGTTTTCAAAGTCTTGCTTTCACTGAGTCACCCAGTGTCTTAACTGTGGCCCTGCTCCTTCAAAGTTTGCAGCCCATCTCATTTGTTGTTGCAGGCCTCAAGGTGGGGAGAGGTTTCTGAAGTACCCCCAGCTTGTCCCAGAAATGATTCTGTGGTTTAAATGCAATACGTTTGATCCAGTAAACATTGTGTGCTGTTACAGATGCTCCTTCCCTAGAAGCTCTCTGGTGGGTGGAGTGCAAAGGCAGAACAAAGTGAAATTTTTCATGTGTGCTCAAATGCAGCCTGACAAATGCAATGCACAGCACGCAGCACTACAGCACTTGGAGTAGAATAGGCTGAGATATCTACTTGCAGGCAGAGATCACAGCTGACCAGGAGAGAGGTCTCCTTTAGAGAGACGTTTCTGCACAAGGACAGACTCACTGGTTCTAAGTCATTGTCTCAATGATTCTACTGCAAAGAGGTGTCCAAGCATCCCTGCATTTGTGCAAGGTCTGTTAAAGGCTGCATGCCATCAAGAGAAGTTGGAGCTGCCTGGATATAGTTCTAGCTCTCTCTGTGGTACATCTGGCTCAAAAATTCAGAAAACTAGAGCCAGCTACCCAGCACCTCCTCTCTCTCAGGTTCAGGAGAGAATCAAGCTCAATTACCTCAGCTGATGTGCAGGATATAGGACTTTTGAAAAATGGCATTCGAAAGCAGTTGACATATATCTGGTTTCCATTTTTAAATTTTAAGTAGTTCATAGAGAAATATTTCTGGTTTGGTATTTTTTAAACACTGTGTATTCAGCAACAGCCTCATTTTATTCAAGCGTGCTGCCTAGGTGCTGTGGGAGTGCTTAGGCAGACTAGTTTGAAAGCCAAGCAGGTTGTGTGATGTCAAATTTCCTCCCATTGCAGTAGAGTGAACATCTAGCTCAATTTTCCATTGCCAATTCATACAGGAAGAATTACAATTCACTAAATGGATGAATAGCCAGCTTGTTACAAAGTAGTTATTCCATAATTTTGTTCAGACTGACAGCAAAATCCATTCAAGGGATCCAGGTGATGGCATCCCTGTACGAAAGCATCTGTACCACCACAAGCTCTTTGTTTGGATTAGTTACAGGAGAATTTGAAAGTCATGCTATTGGATTTCTGTATTCTGCTTGAAAATTAATTCAGGTAACGTTAAAATATCTTGAAACTATATTCATTTGTAGGTCCTACAACATCAAAACTATAGAAGATTCTTTTGTCCAGGAAACTATTCATAAGTGTATGATCTTACTTTTTTCCTTACAATATGGTGTAAATTTAAAAAATGAGGTCATTTTTTGTATTGTCTGTTATTCTTGAATAAGCCAGTATCATAAATAATTGTCTAACGTATCATGCTTTAGGTCAGATGTAAGTGAAACAACTAATATTAACTGCCTCTGCCACCCTGGTCTTTGTTCTGTTTCCCAGGATCACCTAGGTGTTTGATTACCTTGTTCTCTTTTGATTGCAATTTTCACTGTGTTTAAGAAGCAAGATGGTTTTGTACTCATGGAAAACAAACATACTGTTCCATGTTTTTGTACCACCTTATTCACTATAGGGCCTACACTACACCTGTGTTCTCGTGACCCATTGTTGCTCACCTCACGCTCATTGACAGCTATTTTCAAGGGTTCATTCACCTGTCTAAAAATGTACAGGGCTCTTGTGTTTTTTCCACATAACTTAAGGCTAATGGGGAGTGAATATTCTAGATACTTTTCTTTGCTCAAGTGTAGTGAATATGATGGTTTGAGTTCCAGCTGTAAGATTTTGCCACTTAAGCTCTTGTCAGTTGTGGATTTAACACTGGAAGTGCCTAATGTGATGGTGAAGCTGATGGCCACCATTTTTGAGCTTTGCAGGTGCTGGAGTACACACAGAGAGGACATATCCTGAATAAGGTGATGAGAACTGTAAACAAGAACAAAAGTTAGAGCAGGGAAAGCTGAACAGTTCCTCTTGTCATTGCTTATTGTAAGTCTGTTTATATTTTGCAGAGTTTATTTTTAAAAGTTCCAGACAATGCAACTTCCACCTCATCCCTTGGGAAGCTATTTTACCAACTAATACATCTTACCATCTGGAAGTTTTTTCCTGATATTCACTCTTATTTTTTCCTTTGTTAATACCTTTCCCATCATAAACACCTATTAAATCACTTATAAAATTACAGCTTCTCTGCAGGTTATTTGAATCATCAGGATAAACTGAACAACTATACCTCCTGTATGGAATTCTAAAGGATGAAATTAATTCCTCATCTGAGCAAATATAGATACTTCTGTATTGTATTCAGCACAAATGATTTGAAATACAGCTTTGGCACAAGTGGAAAAAAACCAAATCACTCTGCTGTGAAGTTATACAAAACTTTGCCACAAGGTCCAGTCTGCTGTGCCATACTCTTTTTCATGTACGTCATACTTTACATATTATTTTATTACCTTAGGAGAAACCAATATTTCACCTACTGATTTTAGGACATGTAAGCAGTAAAGATTGTTAATTGCTATATGCTCATGATATTAGTTTTTTTAAGATCTAGGGGGGGGGAAATAAAGCCTTTTATCAATATACTTCTCATCTTAATTATCCTGTGCTTTTTTCATCTGAGGACATAGTTAATCGTTGCGGGTTGTTTTAACCCTGGATAATGTAAACTGCTCTCAGCTTCCTTCCTCTTTTTCTGCCTGGGTTTTGACATTCTCTTCCCTTGAAGCTAGAAGAGCTGAACAAGACATGTGCCTCTTCCCTGGCCACACTTGCTTCATGGCCTGAAGTATTAACGTAAGCTGAAAATGGACAGGATGGAGCTAGAAATAAAGGTGTGATATGAGTGTGGGGTCAATCCATGAAGAACTTCATAGGCTGTTGCTTGCATGAAGCGGAGATCTTTGAAATATGAGGCTGGAGGGAATTATGCAATTGTTGCAATTAACTTTTATATTAAATCCCTTCTGCCATTGCCCAGGGAAGATGGGATTCCAGTGTCAAAAAAGGGCTTTTACAACAGATAAACTGAAGATTGAAGGGATGCGTATTCTGTACAAATACAAGAGTAGAAAAGTATTGTCAAACGGTCACTAAACAGTATCTCTACTTGATAAATGTCAACTGCTGATGCTTATCAACTCATGATATACTGCCAAAAAGGAAGTGCATAAGGGAGTTTTGGATGCCATAATTTGATAAATCCTTTAAGGACTTGGAATGTTTAATCAATAAAATTAGCCAGATCTTAATTGACAACCAGCAGTGCCCATTGCCAGAAAAGTAAGTGGAAATAGACTGGTAAAGATGGAAATGATCCAGAAAAAATGGCTGAGCCTAACATGTGAATCAGTTTTTTGAGAGACTAAATAAGAGAAGAAAAGAAAGAAGGAAAAGATTGTTAATTTGGCTTAGCTGGGATCCCAAAGGATGAAATAAACTGATTTGCAAGGGAACATTATCATTTGCCTTCAAGACATAAGATATCGCAGAAGTACACAGTATTTTAGCAAATTGGATCGTTCTGCTGCATTTTGGCAAAGTCAGGGGGACACAGTGAATATAAAGACGTGCACATTTCCCATGTCCTTTTGGGAGCTACCACTCCTACCAGTGCTCAGAAAGAGTATGGCAAGAGGGCACAGCAGTGGATGCATGTTGCATTCTGACCTCCTTGCTGATCACCAAAATCAGAGAGAGAAATAGAGCTATGAACCTGGATTTTGAGCATAAGACAAAAGGGAGAGTAATCCCTGAATTACTACTCTGTTTGTTAGTTTTGTTAAGTTTTAAAATGCTTTTAATGTTCATTTTATCTGATAAATCTTGCAGACAAAGCTTTTGATAGGGTAAAACAATCATTCTTTCATATGAAAACAGTTTTTCCCCACTGATGCTGCAGTATTTTCCTGTCATTCCTCTTCAGAGTAGTACAGAGACTTCCTTTTGCAGGGAAAAATCAGGAGCAGCTCTAGTGCGTGTAGTACCCAAGTTAACACCAGTGTACTGGGAGCTGGAATTTGATGTGTTGTGTTGATTTGGTGATTGACTGCAGAGTCATGATTTAGGAGCTGTTGTTCAAAACAGCTTGAGGAAAACGAAGAATGCCTGTTACAAAAGAAGGATTGTTATACCTGAGAGAAATGATGACATTTTATGGAGCTAAATCAGAAGCTAGAGAAAAGTGTGCTAAAAATGTCCAGACCTATGAGTAAAGCTGCAGCATATTCTTGCAAGGTTATATTATTTGGTACATTTATACACAAACTTGACTGAGACTCAAAACAGACAAAAGTTTTTGAAAAAGGTGATAGACTGACAGTGGACTGAAGTATGGGATTATTTTTTTTAAAAAAAAACCCTAAACCCACACCACATGATGTTTATCACAATACAAAACACTCAATATTCTAGTGTAAAGTTACCACTAGAAATGCAAACATGTCTCACAGGCTGACTCAGGAGATTTTTGAGCACAATTGAGTGGTAAAGATTAGAGATTTATTATTTGAGCATATTGAAATTTGACACATTACATCATGGATCTGCACATCGTTGCAACAAAGCTGTTTTCTCTGAGTAAAAAAAATCTTAAAAAAGCAACTGAGATAAGTGGATCTGTAACATAAACTGTCTGGTTGGTTATATAAATTGTGTTCTCTGTCTGGTTGATTTCTATAGCTGACCTATATAGCTCCAGCTTCACATTTTGTCCCAGACTCTTCACTGTGGCTGAAGGGGGAAAGAACAGGCTGCCTCACAGGGGCTAAAATCATCACAATGTTGCTCTAACCTGGACTGTGTACCCAGGTCCTCAAAATGTAACTACAAGGGAGTGAAAAGACTTAAGAAAACTTTGGCCCTTTTGACACTACCCAGGAAGGACAAAGTAAGAAAATCAGGGTAGGAAGAGGAAAACTTAACTCTCTACATCTTATTCAGTACTTCTGTTTCTAAAGGATCCCCCATCATTAAGGGATCTCTTGTGTCTGAAGCAGACAACATCTTATGTACCCTCAGTGTTGCTCTGCAGCTGCCCAACCCAATCAAACCAGGGATCAGTAGTCAACCAGTGCAAATGGCATAAGGTCCTGTGGAGGGGATGGTGTAGAATACGGCCTTCCTGTGTCCCTGGACATATTTAATGTTCAAAGAAGAACATTGTGATGACTGAATGTGTGTGGGCCAGAGGTCAGGACAATGGTCCATCATTGCCAGGCTCCTGGAGGCTTGGAGGTATTTGGGTTTCATTACCTGAAGCAAGTCAGAATATTAATTTATTCTGGGAGCATGTTAGGCAAGTTTTGTAAAAACTAGTGCTCCCCTAAAGCTAATTGTTCCATAAGTACACCCAGCTTTGACCACAGTATTGGCCATGGCAGGTGCTGCACTGACCACTTCGTCCACTTCTCACATTGCCTATGGCTGTATGGCTCAAGTTATTAAACCTGGCAATTCAGATCTTACTTCAGCCTTCCATTCTGTTCTTCTAGGGACTTAATTCCCCAGAGGAAAATCTCAATCATGAACCATGCAGTTGAGTGTAGCAAGATACCTAGCAGGGTGAGCCTCTTCAGCACTGCTCATATGCTTCACACACTGTCATTGTTACTCACTACTAATGGCTCGTGAGCACAACATTTGATAGGCTTTGTTTTTGCTAATACTTGGATCATCTTGTTTTCTCAGTGCCAAACAGTGCCCCAAAAAGGAGAAAACATCAGCAAGTTAGAAAAAAACAAAAAATGTCTAATGAAGAAGGATGATCCCCTTGCGCACTCTTTTTTGATTTTTTTCCCAGAATTAAGAAACTGCAGGAGAGCCCAAACAGGGAAACAACATCTTCCCCTGCAAATGTCTTCCTTCACAAGGGATTCAGATTTGATTACAAGCATATGCACACACACACAGGCACACACGTGTGCGTGTGCACACACACACGCAAGTATTCCACCTGTGGAAGGAGACAGTTTCCAATGAAGTTGCTGCTCAAAAGCCTTTAGTGAGAGTCAAGAGGCCAGTGCTGCTTGCTGAGATCTGCAAAGAGCTCCTTTGCTGGTTGCTGCCAGAGCAAAGCTGACCCTGGAGCACCAGGCTGTCCCAGGGTTAATCGCTGCCCAGGTTCCTGTGCGGGCACTGTGAGAGGTAGGAATGAACAGGCAGACCTGCTCCAAGTTCAGGCCCACTGGAAAAGTGCTCCTCTTGAGCATATTCACTGTTTTAACTATGAAAAAACCAGGAATGAATGGAAACTAACAGTAAACCATGCCATCAGAATATTCTGTAAGCTTGCCCACGGTTGCCTCCTTGTATCAGGTACATTTGCATGTACCTGACTTCTGCTTCATCATGGACTCAAAAAACAAGGTAAGAAGGGGAGCTTTGCCCAGCAAAGTGACTCAAATGCTTTTCAATTTACTTTTTGCTTGGTCAGAAACTTTTGTTGAAAATAGCAGTTACTGCTCATGGAAAAGCCTTTCTTCACATAAAGTTTGGGAAGCAGATATCCTGAAATAATTGCTACAATGCCAAGTAGATACTTTCCTGCTCCTCAACTACACTAACTGCTAATATGCAATTGGGATGCAGACTAAATGCTAAAATCTGGTACCATTACATTGAATGACACTCTATAAAATAACATCTGTCTGTGTGTAACACGGGCTTAATTCCCAGCACACTGCCAGTCTATAATGAATACTCTATACTGTAAGCACTAAACATATATAGAAAATTAAAAAGAAAAGAATGAAGTACAAATAGATTGCTTTTCTGGTAGAATTCATGCAGGAAAAAGTCAGGCTTATTATCGTCTGGTAGTTTATAATGCATATTTATTTTATAAAGTGCATTTATTTTTATAAAAATAAATTTTTATTCCTTTGAAATTCTTAGTAGGTCGAGAGCATATATATATATGAATATATACACATATATGTAAAAAGGCATATGTGTGTGTGTGTATATATTTAAATGGAGTTTGATCAGAGAATTAAATACTAATGCAACAGGCATTAAAGTCATTGCAAATATTCCCAGTGGATTTAAAACTGGAATCATGATGAAGGTGGAACAGGCTCTAAAATCCGCTCATCTTTCTTTTGTTATTTTGGCCCAGATCACAACACTAGCCTTGCTTAATTTTTTTCTTTTTGTTACATCGGCTCCTACACCCTCCTCCTGAGAGCTACTTAAAGCTTCTTGGTATTAAATGGGCCACTTACTTATAAAGTAAAAACAGTGAGTACTGTATTACAGTATATTCTGTGTTTACAGATGATGTCACAAACTGCTTGCAGTTGAACTGATCTCAGTCAGGGAAACTCAGCTCTGTTGTGTGAAATACCAGCTTCTTCAAACAATTGTCTGAGAGAATATATTCAGAGATGGAGGTTTTAGGACCTAACAGCTGAAACTACAGAGCTGATGAACCAGTGACAAAATTTTATCTAATTTTAGATGCCTGACTGCCAGGCCATTTTCAATGTTGAAATTTAGCCTAGCTTTTTCTTTTTTCCCTTATTTCAGTTGACGTAAGATAGTTTCCTAAGAATGCCTGTACGTGTCCATATCAATAGTTATCATTTTTTTCTCCCACTGGTTGTGCAGAAGAATGATGTCTGAATATATGCCCATATGATGTATCTTTATTTTTCTAAGCTTTTGCTCAATAATTCGTGCAGCATTATCTTATCAATTACTAAAACATTACTAATAATGCAATCAGCTATGACATGTGCAAATAATCTGTTATTGAAGTTGCATCTGCATTCACATTTACCAAAAAGTAATATTTTTTTGGCATACATTACAGAAGGAAATATTGAGATGTGCTCAATGGTAAGGAGTAGAAAATGTTTTGGCACTGTATGAGGTTATCATTGGGAAAAGTTCATTATATTAAGAAAAAGCCATTATATTAATCCTGGCATTACAAAACACATCACTGTAGCCAAAATAAAAAAAAAATAAAAAAAATAAGAAAGTCTGGAAAGATGATGAGAAGAAAGACATGCTGTCACAACATTTTTCTATTTTCTGCAGGAAAACTGTGATTTCCAAACAGATACAAGTTTTCCTCCCCTAGTGTATTTCAGAAAAGTCTCATTTCTCTCAGTAAGAGCAGTGAAACTTCTTATTCATTATACTTTTATAGAGAATATTTCACAGCCTCTGCATATATCTATGCAAGGGAAGTAAATGTAGTTTGTCAGGCAACATGTATTTACTAGTGGAAAACATTTTGTAAAACGCATATGTTAGGCAGCAGCATCTCAGGCTCAGTGACACAAGTGTGTTCTTTCCGTGTCCTCATGCATGTATGCTACATGGCGGTCATTAATGTGGTGATTACATAGTATTTTCCTTTGTAGGTTTCCTACTTTTCAAGGCTCAGATGCATTTCTAAAGCTCACACTAAAATAAGGGCAAGGTAGTGCTTAAGCATCACCCTTTTGGGTGAGGCAGGGCTTTCTGCTGCTCTCCCTTGCGCACCAGCATGAGTTTTCTTTGTCTGTGCATTTGTTTTTGGGAAAAAACAAGATCATCTCTTACCCCTCTCACTTTTATTCTCTGACATCACTGTACCTGGTAGTTTAGCAGCACTGGTCATAGCACGCATTTGGTCATCTCAGGTGTGAAGTTACTGTCCTGGTTTCCCAGGAACAGACCCATGGGCCAGCCATGGCAGGCAGGCCATGAGTAGCCTCAAGTCAGCTGGGAGATCCAATCAAGGCAGCTGACTCACAGGTGTATCCCATAGCACTTCATCATGCTCATTATAAAAGGAGGGAGTTCACAAAGGGTGAAGTTTCTTTTTCTGGTGCTTCATTCTCTTGGCCTTCTGATTCTGCTGCTGATCCTAAGGACCAGGCTGAGTAGACCCTTGTACATTTTACGTTGGTGATTGTATTAGTTTTGTTATTTCATTAAATGTGTTTCTATTTCAATCCACAGGACTTCTTGTTTTCTCCTGATTCCCCTTCTTGGTTGGAGAGGGGTCATTGGGTGGTAGAACAGCTGCTACAGTTTAGCCCTGAGTATAGGCTAAATGTAGACAGTTACAAAGGCAGCAAGAGAAAGGTCTTTTGCACTGGGATTTCCAAACTGTTATTTAATGCATAAACTGGTGCAGGTGATGTTTTTGTTATGCAGCCATTGGCATGGCTTAGGCATTAAATGGTCCTCCCTGAAGAAAATTATATTAGTCCCTGGTTTATGAAAAAGTATATGAAGACTATGTAACTAAACAGGACAGTGAATGATGGAGTGTTAGTGCTTCATCACAAGCATGGTGTGTCCTATCAAGTTCTGATATTTCTGAGTCCTCAGAGATTTTAAAAGCTTTGCTTATGATGGCTAGTTTGCAAAGCTACCTCACTACAAGAAAGAGAAAAAAAACCTCTGTCAGGTAATGTTCATTCACACATTCCAAATTGCTCTTAAAAAATATGCCAACAATCCTTCAGTCATTTCTAATGTGATTCTGCTTTCTCTTTTGATATGCAAAACCCTGTTTTTCATGTTTGCAGACTATAAAAATTTTATTTTATTATCTATTTGCTCAGATATCTGCTGCACATTATTTTTTTCTGCATTTGTTACAAAGAAAAACTGTTTTACTGAAAGCTGCATTCTTTGCTTTTCATTTTCTTTAACTTGCTATTTCCACTGTCGTTATGTTTTTCAGGAAAATAAAATCAATTTAATTTTATCTATTCACAGATAGATTATTACTTTTGAGAAAAAAAAAGTCATTTGGATTTATATCCAGTCACTGCTTAAATCCTAATGCTTGAGCCTGGAGAAAAGATGGAGATAAAATTAGAAAATCCAAGCTAGACTATTGTCTAGACTCAGCTGCTTTGAACACTGCAGACATTTGGGATTTTTATTTTTAAAATAAGACCTGTTTCACAAGTGACAAGGAAGCAAACAGCAAATTTAACAATAAGTCAGAAGAGTGCCTGATTGCTAGCTGTGGTGGTAAGTAGATAGGTCTCTGAAGTGCTGGGGTCTGAACCCCAAGCCCTGAATTAAGATTGACATATGGGTGGTTCCTACAGTCCTTCAAAAGGAGGGGATGAGTTTGCCCTTTGGCTTTCCTCCAAGGTGTGGCTGACCTTGCAGGGAAAGCCATTGGGTAAAGGAGGGCCAGTTGTCTTGCATTGGGTAAATGAGTGCCAGGTGTCCTGCTTTGGGCATAAAAGCTGGGACCACTTGCAGGAAGGGTGGAGTGTCTATGTGTGAGGTGGATGCACTTTGTAGAGTTTCCCTGTTGGGGAAGGACCTCCTGACTCTGCCTGCAAATGGGCCCCAGTCAGGTTTGGTACTTGTAAACGTGGGCTCTGTGGGAACAGGATGAGTTTGACTCTTTCCTGTGTTATCAGTTTCTTGGTTGGGTTGTCCCCAGTCTGTTCTATGGGAGACTTTGTTGCTTTTTTTGTTCCAGTGGCTGTTGGCTGTGTCGTATTGTTCTTGGGGTCATTGGGGTTGATGCCTGTTATGTGTAACCTCATTGATGTGTTTGTACCCCCAATGACCACCCATGTACTGACCCTTTTGTGTGCAATAGAATCTGGTTACTGGTTTGTTCTACTGCTGGCTGTGTTCTTTGTACTAAGTCTAGTGATTGGCAAAACAGTCTCCAAGAACAATTTATTTGCAACATACAAACAGGGCTTAGTGTGGCTCCAGTTAATACTGAGAATACCCCAGGGTACAATGTGGCTTTTAGATGGAGACAGAATATAAAAAATGTGAAGGTATTTCTTACAGTGGTGGGGAATGATCAGTGTGAGTGCCCCAGAGCACAGACACAGGGGAGGAAGAGGAGGAGGTGCGGGGCAGAGGGTAGGCAGTAGGATGCCCATCCTTACTTTTCTCCCAAGAGACCATTTGTGTTTCTGTGTGTCACAGAGTAGGGAAGCCAGAGTTTTCTACCTTAATGTGTTATGGAAGATGCGCTGGAGTCTGAAGACACATGGGGGAACCAGAAAAAAGTGTTATTTAATAACTTGGAGTCTCAATGTAAGAGCTAAATTACTCTGAGGCTTGGGGACAAGTAAATGACAGGGCTCAGAGGTTGTGCCAGTGAGCACTGTACATATGACCAGGGAGACAGACAGGATTTTAGTGAGATTTAAGAAACCAGGAACATCTCCCACTTGCCTGGGGCACTGGGAAGAGCCAATCCTTCTCATCTCCTGAGATCTGAAGCACCAGCATTTGCAGGGTCCCTGTGCATTTTGTGTTGGCACTGTCTGACAACTTGGACTAGCATCCCGATGTCCACAGTGGTTTCCTTTTGAGCTTCAGTGGTGGATTTAATCTCCCGGATAGCCTGTGCAGAGTCATATGATATGGCTTTATTTGTTAGGGTTTACATGCAGTCTTTGGGAAAAGGTGATAGTGCCTTTTTCACTCATTTATGTTGGATGGAGGGAAACATTTACTCAAAGCATATTTGTGTTTTATCTTTTACTTTAGAAATACCAGAATTGTCAAGCCTGATCTTTCTTGCTTGTGGTGTGGGGGGGTATGACACTCAGCTGCTACAAGTGCCATTGAGGGGGTTTTTTAAATGGTATTGAAAGAACATTGTATATCAAAACTCATATAGTTTTCCTAATATTAAAAAGAAGTGTAAAGCATTCTGAAATATGCATTTCCTAACTCAATCAAATTTTACTACTTCAGTTCTGCTGTCATACCCCTATCACTACTGATTTTCAGGTAGAAACTAAGACTTTCAGGGTAGACTGGGAATGAATTTTGAAGAGGAAGAACTAGTGAAAAAGCTTTTTTTTTTTTTTTTTTTCTCCTGTTAAAGCTGTTAAAGGGTTAAACACTATTTTTGGTGATTATACAGCAGCATAGGTTCACCTTTTCCCTCTTTTGTAGTTTACCTCAAAATGAAATTCCAGAACTTCTGCCTTAGTTATAGAGTTGTCCAGATTAGTCAGTAACATTTTATGATTTCTTTCCACATTTTATTTTAGATAATACCTTCATTTAAGTTGAGTTTTGAGACCAGTCTCCCTTTTTAAAGCAGTTTGTTGCCTGCAAGGCTAGATTTGCTTTCTTGGTCATAATAGTTCAACCTAATTTTGCTTAGTAGATAATTTGACTTCATGGTGTCAAATCTGTCATTTTCTGATTGGCTGATTTTTAAAACCATTGCTTTGATTTTAGCTTTAGCTTATGTTTGTTGGTCATTCTCAGATTATTACTATTTTGAAATCAATTCCTAGCTGCAAACTGAGAAACTCAAAGGCTTTCAGATTTCCTCAGCTGTTACTCCTCCTTGGTAATTAATTAGAAGGAATTATTGTCCATCATTAATGGGCTTACTGAAAGTTTGCCCTTTAATTACATTTAGTGGACTATCAGCAGCCTCTGCTTTGCCCATTAAGCAATGGGGTAACCTTAACACACATGAAACCTTGCCACCAGGATCTTGTAATAGTAAAATCTTCCTTCTTGGAAAGAATACTTCCCTTTTTCTCTTTGTCTAGGACGCAGCATGAGTGAATGCATGTCTACACTGCAACAGTAGGCAAGGCCACTGCTGGGTGCTGGTACACACAGGAAAAGCAGAATATACAGAAAAGCAGGGCTCTCAGATCCACAATTAAGAGAACACCCTGGCTCTGCTGGTACAGGACCAAAGTTGCTAAGATAAAGAATATACTAGGTGTCATCTGATGTTAAAAAAAACAGTTTGCATGTTCTGAATGAGAATCGGATCTTTTCTGGAGTGACCAGCTAAGGTGAGCATCCAAGTACAAAGGATGAAGTTGATTATGACTGGCACAGCCCTGCAGCTTAAGCTCCCTCAGGACTTTTCCAGGGAAAGCCTGGAGTGCTATCTTGTATCTACAGAGGAAGCCCAAGCTTCCTCTCCCTGCTACTGTCCTTTCCCTGCAGCAGCAACCTTTGCTACCCAGAGACAGAGCTTTGCTGGTCCTTCCAGCAGGAGACTCAAATGTTTCATGGAGGAGTGATGGCTTTGGTAGTCAGTCATGACTGGAAATCCTGAAAAGCTGATGAATATTAAACTATCATTTGCATAGAAAACTAACTTAAGTAAAATAATGGGCAGATAAGTTGGACAATTTAATTGTCGTGAAGGACTGAGCATATCAGCATGTACGTGGCAATGGTTATCACATGCTGGATGTGCAGGGCTGCCTATAGCTTCAGGAGCAGCCCGAGCAGAGCAGTCCCTTTTGGCCTCTAAGTCTCTTTGCATGTGAATGACGGGGCCCGGTCCTCAATGGTGATGAAAAAAAGGCTTGTTTAGTGATCTTCTGATTGCCAGCCTGCTCAAGGCTGTGCTGGAGAAAGCTGGCACAACCTGTGCTAGGAGCAGCTGGTGTGTGCAGCAAAATCCTGCTGGGGTCCCACACACTACCAGTAGCTGAGGATCTCACACCATAGAATCACAGAATGTTAGGGATTAGAAGGTAGAAGCTTAAACAGAAACACTGCAAAGTCCTCAGTGCTTCTTTGAGGCTGGATAAATCAAATTTGAAGTCTGGTTTAGGCTGATGGAGCAGTGTAAAGTGACAGGGCCAGGATCATGAGCAATGTTTCATTCCTCTCTGGAAGATGCCTAGATAACCTGCCCTACTCTAGAGTGTATAAAAATAGTGTTTCCTTATTGAGCATGAATTACTTTCCTTCTGCAAATTTCTATGCCAGGAAAGTACATTCATAAATGGTAAATAATCTTTTGTAGAATAAGATTTTCTATATAAGGATAATTGAACAACAACAAAAAAAACCCCAAGCCAACAAAAGAATGTCCAAGTTTCCCGTCTCCTACTTACCACAGCTAAAAATCTACCTGCAAAAACTTTGATCTGAATTATCTCAACTGATATGTTGGGATGTTTCAAGACCCCTGCCCATTTTCACAAAGCTGAGACACTTCTGTATTTTGTTCAGTTTGGGCAAAAGGCTGTGTGATAGCAGTTTGTGGGTGTTTGCAGATCAGGCCCTGCTATTGGCGATTAATTGCCAACAGATTATAAACTCCTTGCAGGACAGTTTAGCTATGTTAGCCCTTGATCTCTGTCATCTCTGGTTGTCACTTTGTCTTTAACCTCTACAAGGACAAGCTCCAGAAGACTGATTTATGCTCTTAAAGAGATTTGTTCTCTTTTGACCTGTCACACAGACTTTATCTGATTTGTTACTTACTCCTCTGGATGAGCCCAGGTGTGGCTCTCTGAGGTAAACACAAATGGCATGATCATAGAAACAAGGGTCAGAGGCTTCCTACCAAAAATCCCATAGTCATATGAAATTAAAGGAGGGGAAAAATAACAACCTTGCATCACTCTAGAATGGTTTATAAGACCAAGCATGGAGCCAGTCTGCAGAGAAGGATGTTGGTGTTTCATCTAAGATTCCTGACAAGTCCCACATCACACTGGATGTCAATTCTGTGTCCACTGTCCTTCAGATCCCATTTCCACCACATCCTGATGTCACTTTGCAGCCATTTATGGAGTGAAGCATCAACTGCTGATGCAAGGGGTGGGCTTGTTAGCAGCATTGCCCTGTGCCTCCTTCAAGCTGTTCCCTAGGAATGGAGGGGAGCTTTGAAGCAGGGTGATGGCTGCAGCTGGGCAGCAGCACTATTAAAAATAAGGTCACCCAGTAGAGACTGTAAGCAAGCTTGCGCAGAACAACTCCAGGTCATCCAACATTGTCCACAGTGGGCCAAAGTCTGGGCTCAGTCCTGAGTTATGTGGGCAGTGAGACCACAGCCTCTGAGCTATGTGTTGAGAACAGGCTTGTTTCCTTCTGAGAAGAAACACGGATTGCCTGCAATCTCTATAATCTCAGTAGAAGAAATTCTGCTTCCTTTCTACATGTACTCCAGCAAAAGTAAGATCTAATGTGCATATCTTATGGCTTGCAAATGCAGAGCAAACTGACTTTGTACCATGTTACTCAGCAGACAGTGTATGGGACCACTGGTCCTCGAGGCTGGCATATGAAAGGTGGAGAGAGAACCTTATCTGGAATTTATTGAAGTATAAAGTGCTTTACAACCTTGTGCAGGATGAGAAAGAATTCAGGAACTTTAATAATGGTTCTTCAAGAGTTAGGAAGACTTGGGTATGAAAGAGGCCTTGAAAATGCATGCAACCCATTATGTGGATATATGGAACCTCATTTTTCAGCTCTCAGAGTGGGGTTAACTGGGTGGAGTGACAATGTAAAACAGAAACTGTCATTAAAGGAAATATAGGAACATCACCTTGCTGCTGTGGTACCATTTCACAGACATTTAGATATCCATTGACCTGCACAGGAAAACAAAATCACTTATGGCTGGCCCTGAATGAGACTCATTGTACAGCAGGACTCCACTAGTAAAATACAAAATGACAGATCAAGTTGACTCGCTTGGCTACTACTGCCTGAATGACATGCTTCCTGGGAGCTATGGATGTTTTTTTGAGAATCTAAAATATCCATCTTAAGGGATGGCTGTTTAAAAACATCTTCTGATCCCTTTAAGAAACCCAGTTTATAGGTACTTAAAAGCTGGACGAGGAAAAATAATTATGACATGAAGCTGAACTGTTAAGTAGGCTTGACTTTTCATATGTATAGTGAGAGTGAGATGGTCAAATGTATTTCTTTAGACATTTGCAGCCAATTTCTGTTACATTAACCAGAATCACCTGGACAGTGTCTGTAGATTTTGATCTGTTATGTTCTAAATGCATTTCTTTCAATGCTAAAACTCCTTTAAATATGAATTTGATTTAAGGAAGTCTTATATCTTGGAAAAGTAGTAATAATAGGTGCTGAGATTCATTGTCTATTAAGCAGTCTTTGCTTTTGCTGCTGCATAGATCACAGTCATCTTGTGAAGTTTTGCAATATTGTCACCACCTTCTCAGAACCAAAACTGTCATTTAAAGCCTCTTCAAATACGATGAAATGACAGAGTGATTTCTCTTGTTAGAAAGTCATGTTTTTGCAAAAGATTCCTGTATTGCTACTAGTCAAAACATAGTTCTGGTAATTAGCAGTGTGTTTCAAGATGTTACCAGAGGTGAGTGGCTCCTCTGCGCTAACCTGCTCTTTAGGAATGATTTTGATACTATTGTTCAGACAGTGAATAAATAGCAAATTATGCATTGTAGTGTGCAGCCATGAGAGTGAACCAAACTTTTGGAAAATAATGTAATTCTGTCAGATTTTTCAAAACATTTTTTTGATACATAAATCCCCTTGACTTGAAAAATGGTTGTAAGCAGCACATGCACATATCGCTGGTTATAGCCTTTTAAATTTGCAGTAATACAGTAATTTTTAGGGAGAGAGGCAAAGGTAAGGAAACAAAAAAGTGTTTATTTTCCTTAAACTAATTCCTACATTGACATACTTAGGCAATATCTGCTACGTGACAAATCATGAAGGCTACACAGAGACTTTCAGTGATGTTTACTCCTGTCATCCCTGCAAACAAACTTGCATATGAAAGAGGTATAGGTCAGAAACATTAAAAAAGAAGACTTAATGAAAAATATCCTGGATTGTAAAGATTGCAGGAACTTCTGGGTTTAAAATTCCCCAAGTATTTTTGTTAAAGGCTTTGGCGTAATCTTGTCTGGCTTTGCTGTGTGGAGAGTGGATCAAAGGCGCAGACTTGTTAGCCTCTCCTGAATTTCATCCCTACTGGGGATTAGTTTCCTAGCGATGTCCTAAAAGTTTTCCTCTAATACAAACACAATATCAGATAAGCTGTTCAGAGGGACTGAAAGTTTAAATTCACAGTTTATACAAGCACATTTTAAAGAGATAATTTATTTGAATGCAAAGTACAGTACCTTAGGTTAAGCATTTCTCCCTTGTTATTACCCAATGTGCATTACACTAAACAAATTTTCATGCTAGACAGAAAGGGCATTTGCATCTTGTTAAGAGACAAAATGAAGACAAAGAAATCACGTTCCAACATCTGTGATGCCTCCATCCTTCCCCCAACACACACCAAAAACTGCTTCTATGAAATTTCTCATGGGCTGTTGATTGTACTGGACGGATCAGTCATTGCCATTGTTATGCATTGGTGGGGGAAGCAAATGTAGAATAGCGTTATGCAATATATTTTGAAAAATGCAAGGCAGATGAGAAGGATAAAAAAATTGGCAGAGAATAGTGCTACATTATTTCATAGTGAGATTTCTGCTCCAGAAGTAGATTGTAAAGATAATACAAAAACTGTGCAAAGGGCTATGAAGAACTTCCGGTTTTTAAAATAACAACATGCCAAAGAACCATATAGACTATGTCATATATTATAATTCACAGGCTCCACAGTGGATTTCTGGGTTTCTGAAGCTAGAGCGGCAATCCATTCTGCTGGGTGTCCTCTTTTTTTGGTGGTTTTTGGTTTGTTTTTTTTTTAATGACTAGTCCATTTACATTATTCCATATGGCTAACTGATGATGACAGATCTTTTCACAATCTACTGCACCCTTGTTATAAGGAAGTGTTAAAGAACAACTTTCAGGTGCATCAAGAGATAACTGACCCTTTCTGGAACTGAGAATGTTGATCCTGGGAGATGTTGAGTGCCTCTAGTGCTGCTGAAGCCCTTTGGCTCCTGCTGAACTCTGAAGCAGATGAAGAGGCTCCACATACCAGATGTCATGCTCTCAAATCACTAGGGAGATGTGGCCCAGTTGTGATCATCATTGCTTCACTTGATCATGCTGATAGTCACATTGACTTCATGGTACTACTTCTGCAAATAATTACTTGCCAGGATAAATGAAGTTTTTACAGGCTATTAGGAAACTGTCCTTGAAAAGGCTTTTCCTGGGGAAAAAGCTTTGATTATTGCACAAGCTGTCAATACAACTCAGGCAGAAGGTATTTTGAACCTGAAAAGAAGATGCAAAATCGTTATTAATAAAGCCTCTTGATAATTTAACAATAAAATAAACATAAGAGGGTATTATATGACATACAGTGTGCTCCCACTATCGATGTTGCAAAGCTCTATAAAATCAATCTAAACATGAAAAAAGAAACTGGGTGATTTTCTGAAACTGCAGAATGAAACTTGAAATGGAAATCTAGACAACATCAATGTTACTCTGTAACTTACTTCAGTATTTTTGGTTAAAAGAATTAAGTTTTCCAATAAATCCAAAGCTACGAGTTTGGCCAGTTGTGTTCTCAAGCTGGTAAACAAGACTCTTGTGATCCCATCAGGCAGTGACTCTTTGTTGAGAGATGCTGTTAAAATGGTTCATACTGAAATGAGAGGGCTCATCAAGAGCTGTGGGGCCATATGGACTGGCCCAAGTGATGAATAGGCTTTGGGAGGAAGAGGATGGAAGAGTGGGGTCAGAAGGACAGATGTGGCCTTTTCCATGTCCCTGAGATCTTCCCACCACCAGCACAGGGTCCTGGAACAAATGGCTGGTTCAAACATAAACCCTGTTGCAATTTGCCTCTCCACAGTGACAGGGGAGGGAAATGGGAATATCTCTGTCTTGGTGAAAGTTAATTTTACTATTTTCCTCTGCCTCCTGAAACAGGTGGGAAGCCTTTTTTTGACATTATTGAATAGAAACACTTTGGCTAATGGATACCATGATCAGATTTTTCTGTATTTTCCCTTTTCCATACCCATGAGATGCAGGAATGTCTCTTACCAGTGACCAAGGTTTTGTCTTCTCAAGGAAGTGTCATTACATAGGTTTTCTTGAGATGACATTTAGGAGACTTCTTCCACAGCCCTCATTGGGTAGTAACTGTGCCTGAGAGTCAGAAATGTCACCCATTTTATTTGGTGGCATACAAAGGAGAACAAAGCATTTAAGTCTGTGGTAATATTGAGCGCATTCACTTTTTTAGCAGACTCTATTTGTGACTTCAGTACTCAGTGCTTTGTTACAGTTAATGATCCTCTGAGCTTTGATAATTATTCTTTTCTGCTTAAAATGTTATTGTAATTTTTCTTCTTACTGTGACTGGAATCACTGATTTCACTGAAGGCCACTGTATGAATTCTCTCTCTTTCTCCATCCTATAATCTTGAAAAAGTCTTTCTAAAAATGCTGTGTTTAATGTGTTTCTCCATATCTATCAAAATGTAGTAAAATAACTTTAAGTTAACGTAAATATTTTCTTCAGTATTTGCAACTTTTCATATATGCTTATTTCCCCAGTATTTCTTACTTAGTTTTACTTTCATTAGTAGCTTGATTTTTTGGTATTACTTTCTGAGAAATTATTATATTCTTCTAATATATTTGAGACCATTTTTACTCTTCCTACTTGGATCCATGTTTGGATTCATTGGTTTGATGATAGCTCAGACATACTGAAGTTAAAAAGAGAACCTCTGAAGTGCCAGAAATTTAACATTTATTTTTGTCTCTGCTGCTTAATATACTTTTGTTCTTCCATAATTGACATTTATAATAACCTAGCACTCAAACTTATAGAAATTCTCAGTTTACCTAATTACTCCACAGTTCAATTATTTTTAAATACAGTAGGTGACCTATTGATCTAGTACACTGTAATTGATTCACTCTGTGGAAAATTTTCAATCCTGGTCCGTGTGGATTGCCAGCAGATCATAAATCAGAAGCAAATAGCAGAGCAGTGAGTGAGATGAGTGTACGTATGCATGAGGGCACTGCATCTCTAGTGGATGCGGCTGGGCTCCTTGTTATGTACAGTTGCATTTAGTATATCAATTTATGACCTGATAGGGAAAACAAAGGTGGCCAGACAGGAACAGCAGATAACCCCTCTTGATTCCCACTGCTGCTTTCTTAATGTGTAAGCAGATGTGGGTCACTCCTCTCTAGCAATTTAAGTCTCAGGCTTATACACCACAATGAAGTTTATTGCTATGAGTGACCTACCATAGCTTTAGAGTGCCTCTAAGTGCCCTGGCAAGAGGCTGGCACTCAAGGGGCTGTGGGTCCATGTTGACTGGGGATAGTAGATGGTTACTTAAGTGGCAATAATGAGCTAGTAGAAAATGCATTTGCAGAGGAAGCTGAGCAAGTAGGTGCATGAATACATACTCCCAACTCTTCTGATCCTTGGACAGCAGGGAGTACATTGGTGCATCTCCTAAAGGGCATTGCATCACTTTTCAGGCCACACCAGCACCAGCCAAGGAGCTCAGAAAGCCCACTTGGGACATAAGGACCAGTCAGACACAAGGGTAGCCTGTCCTGGTCACTGAACTTGGCCACATTGGTTTGCTGCAGCCAAGCAGCAGCAGTATGGAAATTATAGCACCATTCGTATAACACCAAAAGCTTTGCCTACACTGGAGCAGTGCAGGGGCATCTCCCATATGAGGAGAGGCTGAGGGAGCTGGGTCTATTTAGCTTGGAGAAGAGGAGGCTGAGGGGGATCTCATTAATGCTTACAAATATCTCAAGGGCAGGTGTCAGGAAGACGGGGCCAGACTCTTCTCAGTGGCGTCCAGTGACAGGACAAGGGGCAATGGGCACAAACTGGAACACAGGAGGTTCAATCTTAACATAAGGAAACACTTCTTTACTGTGAGGGTGACAGAGCACTGGAACAGGCTGCCCAGAGAGGTTGTGGAGTCTCCGTCTCTTGTGTCTTTTAAAACCCATCTGGACGTGTTCCTGTGTGGTCTACTCTAGGATCCTGCTCTAGCAGGGGGGTTGGAGGAGATGACCTTCGGAGGTCCCTTCCAACCCTTACCACTCTGATTTTGTGACACAATTGCAGTGCAGGGTGCTATATCGGTAGCTATTCAAATTGGTTTTTGGTTTTTTTTAATCCAAGATATTTCTATTGTGGTGCTTGCTGCTACAGCAGCCAAGAGAAGATCACACAAGTATCTGTCTTGCAGATCATCCAGTACTCTATCTGATAGACCTAGGTGTGTTTTGTGGCTTTTCTAGTGATGCTTTTAGGAAGTAATTCCACAGAGTCTCAGTATATCTTTCCCAGACATCACAGATGGCTATAGACTAACCCAAACTGCTGTTGTGACCTAGCCAGTCAAACAAGATGAATCTTGTGTCACTCCTCATTGGCACATCATTTTTTCTGTGAGAACTTCAGCAAGAGGAAGGTACCAAGAGGTCAAATCACAAATTACAGAGCATCCTGCAAGCCTTAGGAATCTGAGTGTATAAGCTATGATCGATTGGCTCATTTCTCTGTTGTCTCTTGCTGTAACATAGAAAGACAAAGAGATGGACAATTTCCCCTGTTTTTTGGATAATACACATTTCTACATTAATTTCTGATGTATCTGTTACATGATTTTATCTGTCACTTAGAAGACAAACAGGTGAGGTCCTTGTGGTTAAATATGTAGTAAATATACTAGTTTCAGTTAATTTACCTACCTGCTACTCTGTTGTCCAGAAACTTCATTCAACACCCAAACTTTTGAGCAGTTTTGAACTGATGCCTTTTTTTCCTCTTTGTTGCAATCTAACCTGCCACACATTTGTTTCCTTTCCTGAGCAAACACCTATATTTCTTCCTAAAAGTTATAGTAGTCCTAGTGCTAGAAGATCAAGAAAGAGTCCTGAAAAACTGTCAGATTTCTTATTTTTAAGAGTTGAATAGTCTGCAGATCTACAGAAATGAAACTGAGGATTTGGTATGACAGGAAGGGGATAATCCCAGAGAGACTCAGGATTCACTTCTAGCCCTAAAAGGGTCTTTAACAGATAATTTTGCAGTTGTGAGACTCATATGCAAGCTTGAATTTTTTTTTTTTTTCCCATACTTATTTTATGTAGCATGGCCTATTTTTGTGTTTTTCTGCATTATTCTTTGTCCACAGCTGTGCCCAAGACATGATAACTCCAGGGGGTATCGCCATCACCCTGCTATGGTTCCTCAGCATTAGGGAACAAGTCATAGGAGGTCTGCAATCTCTGCCAGCACCTGGTGGAGTGAGAGGAAACAGGTAGCCATGCTGTCCTCTGGAGACATGCCAAAGCAGAAACCTGATAAGAAACCCAGTATCCCCCACGCTCTCCAGGTTGTCTAAGCGAGAAACACATGTACTGGCTATTTCTTTTTCAGAAATATTTCTCTCTGCTTTGATACTTTTTTTTTCGGCATATAGATGTCTGTAGGCACATATACACATATTTCTGTCCAAATGCAGATGCATATTTATACAGAATGTACGGAAAACATAGATGTATTGCTTTGTCAGAACTCACTTGGATGTAACGGTAAGGCTCTTAAATCTTTGCTGCTTGTGATAAATACAACTTTCCAGACTCTATAGATTATATCTATAATTTGATATAATCCATCATTCTGTATATTCATAAATCATGCTTTAAATAGCAATAAATAAAAACAAGTGATCCTTTCTTTTTCTTCTTTTTTTTTTTTTTTTTTTTTCCCCCATGAATTAAGAATGTTTATATTACCTCTGCAACAAAATCGAACCTTTTAGGTCTCACTATGCAGTGTTTAGCATAGCAGTTCAGGAAGACTTTCCTTCCTAAGTGTACCTAACTTTCAGAGCATGTGAATAAAAATGTGTAATGCAAAGGTAGGGAATTTTTTTTTGAGGATTGCCATACCTGAAACATTTTCATAGCTTAATTTATGAGCAGAAATCTCTTCAGTGTAGCTAACCTGCTTGCATGCTTGATTTTATTAAAAATAGATTAGATTGACAACTGAATTTTTCCATACAGGCCAAATTATTAGACAGAAACGAAAAAACCCCTCAAAATTTCACCCAGCTTCTTCACAAATAATGTTCTAACAAAAGGTGACTTCTAAGCAAGAATGATTATAGGAAAATAGGGGAAGAAATGCTTTTATTCCTTTATGTAAGAAAATAACATGTGTGTAATTTTTTTCCACATTACAACCCATTTCAAGAAGTAATAGTTAAAATTCAGGCATAGCATCGGTGTGAAGAAAACCCCAAACATTCAACTGTATCTAACAGAGATATTTTTCAGACTTGCATCTTGGCAAAATCACCTTACTTTAATCCTTGTATGGTGTGCAGCTTTGTGTTTAAAGGAATGTAGAAACCAAGCTAGTTTAGAAGGGGAAAGATCAGTAATGTGCCTTGTCCGACCTTTGACTCCTACACTAATTATCTATCTGTCTCTGCTTGTGGTAAATTTTCTATCAGTGCTTTGAATTAAATCTGTACTATTGATTTTAAAAAAAAAAAAAAATGCTGCTTGAGAAAGGATATGTTCATAAGAATGTGATAGGATTTTCTTTTGCCACTGATTCTGGTATATTCCTGGGGTCACTTACGGGCTTTCCAGTTTGCCTTTAACTAGCCCCTGTTTGCCTGATCACTAGGACTTCTCTCACTGGATTCTCATCTAGCTTCTTGTTTGTATCCTCCTAGCTTTTGATGCACAGACAGTCAGGGCACCAGCCTTTTTTTTCTTGTCAGTTGTAACACATGAAATACTGGTCCAGATTATATTAGTTATCCAGTGATCTGCTTCCAGAAATGGCCATTTTTGACATTTCGGAGATGAGTGTAATGCTTTGCATCCACATTTGATGGACACATGCAAAACAACTTGTTTAAAGTCAAAATTTCTCCCTGTATCCAGGGAGGGAATAATTGACTGATGTCCTGCACACTCAGCATTAGTGTCCTCTAAGTTATTTTAAATCAATGTAAGGTTAGTTATTGTCCTTGAGTCATCTTAACCCTAACAGAGACACAGATCATGATATATTTCAGTGTTTCACTCAACCTTGAATATTCTTTAAGGATGTGGGCCAAGGGGAGGAGGGTTGGTGTGAGATAAGAGCCCCCTCTGGTACCAGTACACTTACATAAATATTTAAGTACATGATTTTGTGGGTGGGCATAAGCAAGAACAATTCCCCATCCCAAAGGATTGATGTTTCTATGAAAGCATAAGCAGGAATAAACTCAGACTGATGTGTGCTCAGCTCTTCTCAGCTCCCTTTGTTGGCTGTGGATGGATTCACCAAGCATCCACTGTGCATTGCGCTTGGGTCACCCTTTTACTCCACTGAGCAGTGAAGGAGGGCTCAGCCATGGCCTTTTGGGGTCAGTCAAAATTGTGGGTGCCCCTGTCTGGAAGCTGCAGATGCCTAGCCCTAACTTGGGAGTGAAATAGCACCTTGTTTTCTTCATTTTTTCTCCTCTGTCCCCTGTTCCCCATTTCAAGGTCCTGCTTCCAGGAGGCAAACTATTCCCTAAACATGTGCAGGCTAACCCAAAAGTTAACTGTGCCCTAAATAAGGACCAGCATACTCCTCCATAAATTATTCCAGTCTCTAGGAGCAGGTATCCAGAAAAACATCCACCCTCCCTCATTGATATCAGCTACAAGTATATTTATCTTCCTGGACAGAGATGCCCAGTTAATTTGCTCATCCATGCAGACAATAATGAAGCACTAAAAGAGACAGATAGATAGTCACAATAAATAAGGGTCCAGATCCTCTCTGGATGTAAACTGGAGTAGTTCCTTTGAGATCAAGGCAGCGACAAACTTTTATGCCAGCTGAAAGTCTGGTCTGTAAGAGTCCTGTAGCAATATGGATACAGCTTTGCAGACTTCCTGACCAACGAAAGAGGATTTGCTTTGCAAGGTGCAGAATTATAGTCAGAGAATTGCTTATATTTAACAGTATCTTTCCATCCATCTTGACTTTATTTAATATAATCTTGGGCTGTGTAAAGAGAGGAGGCAGTAGCAGTGCACATCTTTCAAACCACTATCTTTCATTATTGTTACAATATTATCTGAATATTATATTTTATGAAAGTATCCACAAGCCTTTTTCTTGTTTGAGGTAGTTACTTTTGTTCAAAGGTTCTATATCAGCCCAGGAAATGTATTTTGTTTGTGGGTTTTTTTTGCTAAAAAGTGAGATCCCCATGAAATGTAACAAGATCGTATTTTTGAGTTGGATAAAAGCCATTTTTACAGAGAAGAGATGTTTCCTTCTGGTGACATGCCACAAGCTGATTAATCATTTACTATTGTAGTTTTAGTGACAAAAAACTTTTCTGAATAGTTTTATCCTTTTTCACGAAGAGCTCATTCTTTTCTTTTTTTTTGTTCCTGCTGGTTAAGCATGATTTCTTAAATTGTACCTTTTAGGTGCATACTTTTCAGCATGAAACTTAACTCCCCCTAAGTATTTTGAGTTCATCTCTGCCTTTTGTTTCAGACTTTGCTTTTCTATCATTATTATTGTTACTTCTGTTATTATTATCACTGAAAGTGTGTGGGGTGCTCAGCAATCAAGAATGAAAGGTGGTTAAATACCTTACAGCCTGAAGACCAGGTTTTCAGGGCTTTTTATTTTAACTGGTGTTTTTTATCCCTCTTGGGATAATGTGTTTTCCAAATTAATGTAATATTTTTCTGGTATTTTGTATGGTATTTCATAGGCAAACATCAGCTCTCCATGCTCATTCTCTGGGCCAGCTGGATGCTTCTCAGTGGCAAAGGGGAAGCCATGTATTTGCAGTGGGCACAGCCCTCAGCCCAAGATAATCACCAGCTTGCTGAGAGGGGGGTGTATGACCTTGTGCACAGCAGACACATCCTTGGGTGGGTACGTGGTTGTGGGCTGAGGCTCAGTACCCACAGTCAGTTTGTGGCCAGCTCGGATGTAATAAGCTCAATTCTGCTTAATTGAAAACTATGATTTTGCAATCGATTTTGGAAGGTGGAACCCCAAAGGCAAGTCAAGTTGAAAGGCCAGGTCTCTCTTGGCTTCAGAAGGCACTTGGAGGGCTAAGTGATGCATGAGTCTTCACTATGGGGGGCCCAAACCTCCATTATGTCCTGCATTGCTGTTGGTGCAATGCTTGGGAACATGAGGAGGAAAATGTGCTCCTCTGTTAATGAGCTGTCCTGTCCTAACTTTTCCCTGCAATTTAAGCATGATTCATTGAATAAACAAGTGAGAACCAGTCATCTGGAGTTTTTTTGCTTTCTGTGTTTGTCAAATTATACTGGAGACTGTTGTATTCCCAGCAAGGCGATTGCCTTAAGGCCATAAGCTTTATTTACAGAAGAAAACCATGTCTTAAAGCACTGAAAAATACTCTGAGGTTTGGTTCTTTTAAGGTAACTACAAGCTAAGCAGACACCTAGGTTGCACTTGATTTCAACTGTTTTATCAGATTTCTACAAATGAACACCTTGCTAAGTATAGAGTAGTTATCCCGCATTAGTGAAGTTATACATAGACAATAAGATCTGCAACACTAACTTTTTACCTTGCTTTCGATAATGATTTTTCTTCCCTAATGGAAACACATGCTTACCTAAGCAGATTTTTTGAACCGTTATTTTATAATTAAACTGTGAGTTCCACTTGCTGTAACTCCAGCCTGAGCAGGCACTAATATATCTGGAAAGACTGGATGTATTCTTAAAGCTCTTTTAAATTTCTAACCTTGAATAATTTGTCTCTGATGCTTTTCTTAATTATAATCCATTCAGAATAAAAGAGGATTAATTTTTCCCCTTGAGCAAAGCCAGGATAAATTCTAACATATCTGCTCTACATAAAGATTTCTTTTTCATTCTGCCAAAGTGAATACTGCATACTAAACTACTTCATTGTTCATTAGTGTACAATTAGGCCCGTGTTCACTGGTATGTGCTGCCTGCTTTGAGCCATTCTGATGATGCAAAGCAGCTGTAAACTCGATTTAACAGCCTGGTTAAACCAGGTTTACAGCTGTTTTGTGTGGCTGCCGAGGAGCGACGTATCCAGGGTGTACTGGTAAATCTGGCCTGTTGAAAAAGAAAGAACTTGCATTATTATTTTATCACTTCTTAAACTGCCTCTGTCATAAAGCAGCCTTTGCTGGTTTTCATTTTGCAAGACCTTGTTCTCCGGTTTGTTGCATAGCTTTATGGCATTTTCTAATTACAACAGAAGAAAAAAAAGTCATAAAACTAGAGTTTAAATAAGCAATATATTAGAGAAATATATGGTAGTAGAGTGCATGAATTAGGAATTATTCCTAATTATGGCAGAGAGGAAGAGAGATTAATGGCAGAGAGATTATATTATGGCACAGGAAAAAAGACACCACCCTCCATACCCCTGAATTTTTTCCAGTGTAACAGCAATCTCCTTGTCTGAAAACCACTGAGATAAATTACGTAAAAGTCAAAGGGAACTGACAATATCGGTGAATCTAGCTCAGCTTGACCTTGGTATCGATACGCCTGGGCTTCTTCAATGCCTCTTTGCAATGTTGTTCTGGGTTTCCCTTTCTTCCACTCCTATTTCTGAGTTCAGCTGAAACTCTGGGGATTCACCAGAGCAAGTCATCATCAGTGGGAAACTCTGGTGCACCAGGGAGATGCAGATCAAACAAAAAGATAGGCTCACTGGGGAGAAAATGGAAGAGTGTTTTCTGACTGCAAGTCCTATCAGACACAGTGCTGGCCTAACTGGATACAGAAATTAATGTAAAATAAATAATTTAGGTTATCATGTTGGGAAAATTCCATAAAAATTGATCTTTCGCTGGACTTATATTGATTTATGTAGTCTCTATTTTCCCAACAGAAAATCTTTCTCTAGAAATTGTTTCCATCAGCCCTTTTTAATGTCTTTTGCAATGAGCAAGCAGCTTTAAAGTGCAAAGTCTTTTATTTCTGAATAAGGTAAAATAGTGAACAAAACCACAAAAATATTCAGTGCTATCTCTTGCTATCCCTTTGTGTCCAAGCTCACATAACAATGGTGTGTATTGGGATAAAATCTGTGGAATCCACACTTTACTGATGCATGCTAGTTCTGGTGGAAAGGCCCATCCTGAGTGATGGAGTGCGGTAAAGGCAGATTAGATGGAAATCGGGCTCATCCTGTTTCTCTGTGTGCAAACAGACGGAGAGGAAGACAGCCCCTGCCTCCACAAACGGTCTGTATACGCACACCAGCAGGCAAATGGCAGTAAGGGCAGCAGGCACTTGGAGAAGAGGTTTGCTCCCAGCAGATCAGACCAGAGCTGACATCTGGTAAGAGATGGGGTGCTGTTGACTTGAACAGATGGTGGCTGCCCATCGGCAGTGGTGCCCTTGCCTTGCATTTCCTGGCTATGCTATGATCCCGCCACAGCCAAGGAACCACGGATATCTAAGGGAGATGGAGGGGAAAAATAGCTTTGTTTTTTTTTTTTTTTCTGTTTCCAGAGTTAAAAACTAAAATAAATGTTTTTGTGCCTACCACCTTTTCCAGAGCTGTAGGGCTGAAGGGCCAAGTGAAGCCTCCTGTAGGGCAGTTTCCTGGAAAGCACATCCTCACTGTAACTGACTATACCACAGCTGCCAGGGAGGACTTTTGGCAGTGCCTCATGCTTTTGTTCCTCAGCTGCCTTTTGAGATTCACCAGCTGCAGCAATATTCCCATGTAATTCTTCCTCAGGCCAATAAAAATCATAACCATTTTCATTTTCAGTAATTACATTGCCATCAGCTTTGCTTCTAGTACCTTTTAACCTTGCTGAACCCTTTTCTTTTGGTAGCAAATGGTCAATTATCTCTCTCTGTACCACTACCAAATGCATAACTACTTCTACCATTTTCCCTATCCTATATTTTCTTCAATTTTCTTTTTATTCAATAAGGTACCATCAAAACTTTCAGATCCATAAAATGCAGTGAAAAAAAGAAAATACTTTCTGAACCTATATGTAGGTTTATTTGACAAGCATATATTTTGTCAAAAAATATATGTTCTCTAAATTCAGTTTGAAATAAATACTTTTCTCCTCACCCTGAAGGGCCACTTTGCTGGTGGCTCTTCAGGGTGGTCAGTTCCTGTCTTGCACTGTAATGCAAAGGGTGTGTCCTGGTTAAAAATTTTGTAAAAGAAAAGGAATCCGAACAGTGCTTTTACACTATGTCACAAATATTTGCCTCTTACATCTAACTGTCTTGTCACAGACTAATCAGTCACTCACTGAGAAGCAGAGAGGAATTCTCCCTGCGGCAACTCCAAGCTAAGACACATACATCTGTCCATCAGAAGAAAGTAGTTCTTTCCCTTTTCATCTGAATGCTCTGTAAACGCTTCTCTGGCTGTCTTTCACTACGAACAACAGAAAAGTGTCTAGCTACCTGGCTGTTTATGGAGAACCAGGTCCTTTTTTTGTCTTCATTGCACTTCAGTGTTTCTTCAGATATGATTTGAAATGCTGGTGGAGAAAAACATAACTGTATCTGTCATACAACTGAATAGTCTCCCCAGGAAAGAGGGGAGTTATATATTCACCAGTACTTTTATTAGTAGAACAGGTATGATGCTCAGTTTCATAAGAACCCCAGTGCTTAGCCACAACACCTTTTCCTCTGGAATGGAAAATGTGGTCAAATCTGGCAACGCAGTACTGTGCCAGTCATTAAATATGCACACAAGTTCCAGTAATGATGTCAAATGTGGTGGAATGTAGTCACACACTTGCAAGCATCTTACCGTCTGTGTGTCCTGATTAGGATTGTTTGAGGGACAACATATCTGTACGTACATGGCATGTCTGCTCAGATATTTGCACCATCCTCCCTGTGCTTTTTGACATCCACAAAGGAGAGATTCTTTTCCAGGCTTATTTATGAAGACATCTTCTTCCCAAAAGACTTTTTCATGAAGGTGTCCCATCCCACTCCTTCTTTCCTCTCCTTAACTCCAGCTACTTTCTCCCACATGGTATGCAGCACTACACCCTCGGTATTTTGCTCCGAAGCTTATTGAGTGGGTTGAGACCCAGTCCCATGGATGGAAAGTGGGACTGTCTTTCCCCAGTGATGCTGATAGGAATGCTGGTGTGTTCATACAGAAGCACTGAAAACCATTTGGTTTCCTCCAGGTAAGTATTCAACAGGAGTGATGACAGGCCCAGGAAAAATTTTTCTGTGATGGGAAGGTAAACATTACGCGCTTCCCAGGCAGCTCCCTCTGCCTCCTCCCTTGGCACATGCCAAAGCTGTGTCACAGCCTGTTAAAACACGACAGCTCTTAAGAGTTTTTGCCTTTTTTTGCTGCACGTTGCAGCCCTTTCATAGGCTGATGTGTAACCGTCGTCTTTCCAAAAGCCAGAAATAATCAAAGGCTTGTCTCTATCACGCTGCAGTAGAAGCAGAGAGAAATGTATTGTCTGTATTTGCAGCTCTGGTAGCAGTTTTGTCACTTCCTGAGGGAAAGGGAGGGGAACCATCCCATAGAAGGAAGGATGGCATGTTGAGTTGTTTAAGGGTTGGTGATTGAAGGTGTTCAGGCATATTAAAAAAATTGTGCATGCTAGTCTAAAGGATGCATGTTTCCTTAGTAGTGATCTGTCTCTGATCTGCTTTATCTTGCTCTTTAAATCTTATTGAGGGATAAGGTTTTCACAGGTCATGATGACCAACAATGAGATGTTCAGAAAAGACGTGCTCTCTTTCTTACAAAATTATAAAAGTTAATTGTGTGGAGTTTTAGAGACTCCCAAAACCCTGGACATCACAATTGGAAGTACCAAGAACTGAAAACAATAGGAAGAATGGATCCACAGAAAATCACATTGCCGTCAACAAGTGAGTGCTTGGTAGCATTGGGATCATGGTTCCTTCCAACACATCATGCCCTGTTCTGGACAAGGACGAAAGGCATAATTAATTTCTAGGGAGTTCGCATGTTTCTTTTGTTGCATTCCAGAATTTTCCATAGGCATAGAGAACACTATGTTTTCTCCAAGCTAATTTTAATAGCTGAAAAAAGAATAAAGGGAGGTTTCCAGTAAAGAATTCCTAATTTATACAAAGGATTAAATTTCCACCTTAAAGTTTATCTTGGTGTTTTTTTTGTGTTCCCCCTCCTCCCCCCCCCCCCCCCCCCCCATCTAATTCTTCTTTGTATTATTAAGAAAAATGGTGTTAGACAATTCTGGCATTTGCACACTTTTAATGTCTCCTTTGGCACCATTCTCTCCCACAGCAATAACCTAGCCAATCTCTATATGTTAATTGACTACTAGCCCCCTAGCCACATTTGTCATTCTACTCTAATTTCCTTTTTAATTATCCTTATCTTGTGATATTAAGAAGCACAGATATGTTTGCAGATTTCTGTGTGGAATCATAACAAACAGACTCTGCATTTAGCTCCCATATAACATCTGTAGCTTAATGCAAAGTCCTTGTCTGTTTGCCATCACTAGTCATACACTTATACCTTGCTTGGAGCCTGGCCCAAGGACTGCTGATGTCAGTAGAAATCTTTCTAATTATCCTGTTTATGAACTGTGGTCTGATTCAGGAATTAGCAGCAGGACATGTTAAAGCCCCATAGCTATTAAATGTTACCTCATATGCTTTTTCATGCCCAGAGCTTTGCCCTATGTAGTGCTGTCATATTCTCCTTGCAGAATAAGACAGACCTTCCTCAGTGGAGGTTTGCAGATGCCCTGAAGTCCTGAGTAGATTAAACTTTTACTGTCTGGCTCCCCACTTGCACACACTGCTAAAGCTCTTCCGGCATTGTTGCCACCCAGAGATCATCCTCTTCTGGAGGAGCTGATTTTAATTCTTGCTATCCTCCTCCAGCTCACCTGATTAATTAGTTTGCATTTTTGCTTGGTTAAATCTAGTGCGGTTTTAAAAATTATTTTCTGCTGTTGTTTCCAATATTGCTTGGGGAATGCTTTTCTTCACACTCACAGGAATCCAGGCAATTAAGAATAGCATTTGTAACCCCTCTTAATGAATTTTACCAACATGCATCCTGTAGGGGAGTAACAAAAGGAAAACATATGACATATACCCTTAACTATCATCTAGACATAATAAAGAGAAGACTGTGTCATAACCAATATTTAAGACTGAAAAATATCTTTAAGGATTTGGAAAACTGCCAGGCTAAAATGAATGAACTAGACACCGTTTTTGTAGAGGAGGGATATATTATATATTATCTTAATGAAGGGAGAAAAAATTCAAGTAACAGGGAAAGAAAAAAATTATTACCAAAGATAATTAAATGAAATACTAAAATATTCTTTGTTATACTTGAGTTTTTGGAATCATGTATATTATTAAAATGTACAGCATTCGGTGGAGTTCATAACACAGGCAGTCTTCAGCGTTGTTTTTTTTCCTCTACAGGCCACATGGTTTTCCACAGGCAGTTAATACCTTGGGGCTGTGCAGGAACAGTAGCTACTAACTGCGATCTGAACAACACAGACATGTTAGGACAGAGCCTAGGGACAAAAGGTAAAGATTTCTATTATTCCTATCAGAGTGTGGAGAGTATGCATCATTACACACGGTCTGCCTGTTGTCTCTTAGTAATTTGCAAATTCTTCGTACATAAATTTACTTATATAGGTGAGGTGACATTAATCCTTACGATAGCTATCTGTGGGCACAGAATTGCTGTGTGACCTGGTAATGTCACTTTGCCTTGTGCAAAATGTTTGAAAAGGAAGGTCTTGCATTATCTTGTTGTTTCATGTGTATTGATTATCTTCCTACAACCGCAGTCAAAGGACAGATAAAAGGACAGAAGGGGAAAACAATGTCTTTGATTTTGAGACTGTTTGTTAGATGGAGTAATAACATGCGGAGCCAAATTTTGGCCATTGTACTCAGTTGTAAAAGTCTCACGTAACACCCTCAATGTCAGTGAGAATTATTCCACTGATGTAGGTGAAGTCTGGATCAGAGGAAGAGAGTGAGTGCGTGGCTGACACCGTTTTTACATGAGAGTCTAATTTTGCCTTCAGGTTCTGTATATAAAATAAAGCAACTAACCCACCCTTTGGCCCTGAAAGTCTGTAACTGAACTAGGTGCACAACCTGCACAGAATAAATGCTACAGTTATGCCAGAGCAAGTGATGCTGTGTTCATGCTCGGTAGAAGAAAAAGTGGAGCAAGGAAGGTAATGAGAGCACATATCCACAGGAAGGCTACCCATGGATTTAAACAGTTTCTGACAGGGGGAGAATACAAAGCAGCAAAGTTTACTTGTTTAGTGAATTCACATAAAATCCCTAAATAATGTCAGTGATAATCATTTTGTACATTTTGAGCCAGAATTTCAAATGATAATCCCCAATCTAACACCTGCAGTTACAAACACTTGTATATGCAGGTACCTGATTGCATCTGTAAATCAAATAGTTGGATGTTTAAGTAACTTCAGCTGTGCCCAAAAAATTGCAAACGCAAAAATTCAGTCATTACTGAGGGCATGCTGAAAATTTGGCCCTGTATTTCTGTTAGGTGCCTCTAATGAGGAAAAAAATGCTCATTGCTAAGAAAACTGATAAATTCTTTCTTCATAATGAGCAAAGTAACATGAATTCAAAAAAGAGGTTCAGCATGACAAAAAAGAAGGCATGTGATGTCTTTTATTTTTTTTCATAAATCTTCATTGTACCTAATAGTTGTGAGTTGAGTTCAGAGTGAAAGGGAAGAAAAAGAGTGTGCAGAATCTCTAAATAGAAGGTACTGTAATCTTTGGAACTTCGCATTTCTTTTTAAAATGATATTTTCTCTATATGTCCTCAGCTGGTTTTCCAACTTAGTAGAACTTAAATTTTCATTATCAAAGTTCAGCCTTTGTTGAACAAGTACTACTAATTTATATGCCAGGTTCTCAAGAATGCACTGAAATTGAAGTTTATCACAGAAATAAATCTTCTTATAATACCTTTTCATATCTTACCTAATTTTATTTATTCACTTTTTTACCAGAAAGAGAAATTCTATTTTTCTGCTTCTGTAATTCTAAATGGGTGCAGGTATTTCCCTTATAATTCATCTTGTGCTTGAATACATTTCAAAACATAAGAAGATCTTCATTAAGAAAAAGCTATGAACATCCAAGTTGAAAATGAGGTTTGAGGAAGAAGTATTTCATGGTAAAGTTTTCACTTTAAAATGCAATTATCAGTAATTAAGTTCATGAGTGTTTCATGGCAAATTGATAACTTGAGCTGCATGTGATTAATTTACATGATTCACAAAGAACTCCTCTGAAATCAAAGATAATGCAACAGTGCAAACTTCGTGTAGATGGTTCAGAGTCAAGCTGATAAGGTACAAATGTAACCCTGAGAAATATTCCAGTTTCACCAGCAATATCTATCTGTACAGAAGGATATTTTCTTATGGCATGATAGGATTGAGGGGTATATTTAATTGATTTTCCCTCACCTGAGCAAGCTACTATGGAGTTATTGACATGTGTATACCTTCTTAAAACATCACAGCAAATCGTTTTCCCCTATACACTGTAAAGATCTTGTCAATATACTCCAGGCTTTGTAGTCTGATAGAGATCTGTAGTTACAGGAACCTTTCAGCTTTTTAATTGTGATGCATTCTTTGTTTATTTTTCATACTTTTCCTCTACAACAGCTGCTACCAAACTGTGATCTGCAGAACATTAGGAAACATATGGCCCAATATGATTAATTTAGTCATGAGCAATTGTGGCTGGTGACATTTTGGCTGAAAGGACAAGAAATAAGCATTATCACCAACTTCTCCCATGTGGTGGAAAGCAACAAAAATAATTTCACAGTGTTACACGGTTCTGTGTTACTGCATTGTATAATGTCTCTTCCCCCATCTTCTCTTTCCAAGATCGTTGTACATCTGTAAAGTGTATGCATAGTAGAATATTTCCAACCCATATGCTGTGTGATTGTATAATTTTTTTTGCATTAATAGAAGTCTGAATTAGAAATGAAAAGATTGTTTGTGCAATTACACATTCTTAGCTGTAGCATGGACTTTTTTCACTGTGTGCATCTTAACATAAGGAAAAATAAAAAGAACAATTACTTTAAAGTATATGCATTGTATTTAAATATTTGTGAAAACAGCAATTTAGCGAGGAGCAGCAGATGCAACAGCAGGTTATCTTAGCTAAGGCAGTTTGGAAGAGGGAGTGATACAATGAGGTTTCACACATACACTCTTCAGTCCTTTTGGTAACAGGTGACCTTGAAAATGTGAACTAAGAACATGCAACGCAATATTATGTTAATGAGTCTACAGACAAACTGAAACAGTAACACTGAAAGTCATAATCAGCCCCACCCATTTCACTGGGCTGTTAAGCTTGAGACATAAAGATGAACATTTTAATGTCATCATTATTAATTATATCACCAGTGATTATTTTACCAAGAAAATCCATCTAGCTTAGATTCCCAATCAGTTTCTATGCCTTCTATGTACTAAAATGTCAATAGTAATCCCTTCATCCATGGTTCCCCTGTTAATTTCTGCAATACTGTGAATTATTTGGCCTTGCCAAAACACAGGTAAATTAAACAATTATGAAGATAGTGACAGAGAAAATCTCATCAGTTTGGTACTCAGGGAAGCAACCCAGTTGTGCTACTTTTATTATTTTACTTATCCCTCTGTTTCATTCACTGGATAATGGAAATTTTTACTAGCCATGCAAGAATTCTGTGGAACCCAGAAGAAATGGTGCAGAATTTAATTTCTACTTGCTATAGAGAAGCTTTTTTACTGCACCTAACATGTTGTGGTTATTAAGTAATTGTTGATAACATGTTTTAATCAGAAATCTTAGTTACCCTTTCAGCTATCCACCCAATGTAAGCACTTGATAAGCTTTCTCCATGGAAAATTCGGTGCAGGAAAAGAATGGTTCGTTAATCACCAAGACAGATAGGTAGGTGGGAGATCCACGTGTGTACCTGTCAGAAGTTCAGCGTTTAAGGAGAGAAGGAACCACTGGATCAACTTGGCTGATACGTATTTTGCAGATCCTAAAATTTCATCCTGTTACTTTTTCGTTCATTGAAGCCAAACTGTAATGGACTAAAGTATGTTGCTCATGAAGGGGGAAAAAAAGAGAAGAAATAAAAGAGTTCTGACAGACCAGACGGTGTTTGAGTGAAATTGGAAGGCCAAAGCTGGCACCATCTCACCTAGGCACACCATTTTCTGAAAAGTGTTGCCTGCCAGGGACAGAGTAATGCCTGGAACACCACAGTGCTTAACTTGACATGCTAAGGTAGGTTGAGATCACTGGCAGAGAGGCCTCTGTGGAAAAGCAGAATCCGTGGTAGACTTCCCCTTGTAACCTCCTTACATGTAAGATGCAATTTTGCTGAATAGCGGTTGTTGTATGTTTTACTTTCAAAGGTCACCTGTCAGTCATATGCATGAAACAACAATATTTCCAAAGGAGGCTGAGATCTGTGGGACAAGGTGTTGGTCCTTGAGGTTAACAACTTTAGAGCCATCCCCAACCAGTTCTGATTCTTCAAATCTGCCAGAGAATTCCACTTAATGATGATTTATAGTTATTGCACCTTTCATCATACTAATAAAACACTTTATTAACTCCCTAATGTGAGCCCCTTGTTGTAAGGTTCATGTACCTAGCCTTTTACAGGTCTACAACTACACAAGGTTGCTTTAAGCACCTGTATTCATAGCTGCAGTTGTCTTTATCATGTGTTTGGAACTGAAGATGAGGCCAGAGTGTATTAGTGCTGTGATATTTTTTGTCTTCTTCACTTCGTAGAAATGCTATCTTAAGTTATATATATATATATATATATAAACATGTTATATATATGTATGTAACTAGTCCCTTCTTTGCTTTCTAGACTGATCATAAAAATTACCAAAGTATGGCCATATGCATTGCTGTGTCATGTAGTTGTTTATTAGCCAAAGCACTTCAGTCAAGAAGTTTGGAGTTTCAGCTAGCTGTAGAGAAAAGAAAATTCATTGTCAAAACCACATTTCTTTTCTGTAGGACTCTTGTAAATTTGTTGACTGTCATGCTTGGATCCTTCCAGCAATTGCAGTGTTACTCAAATATGGATAACAGCATAATGCAGCAAATTTGATTTATCTGTACTTCAGTAATGATCATGTCTACTTTTAAAAGCTGCATTCTGACAAACCCACCAAGTTACTAAAAATTTTTATATGCATACATGAAAAGACCTTAAAGTTCCACCTCATCAGTGGAGTTTTTGATTGAGTTAGTTACTACCTACCTATCAGTAACAATATTGTAGAAGCACTAGAGCTAGATTTGACATTGTGAACCATTTTCAAGGGTATACAATACTTCTGATGCTGGTGTAATGTCTGTGACTAACTAAATAGGATGTTTGGTGATGTCTTTTAAAAAACCTGTGTCAGTGGAGAATATTCATTGTGTAATTTATCTGCCTTCTCACCTTCACTTGCTTTACACATACGTTTTTAATTTTAGTTTTTTATATGTTCACAATATGAAGTACAGTCCTAATCTTTCAAAACCAACAGAGTGTTTTAAGTGCAACTACTGGTTCTTATTACAGGGATCTGTCTGTTTATGGGAGTGCCTTGCAAACTGCCCAGGCCTCCTCTTTTTCTTCTGAAAGGGTGGCATACCTTGGACCGACCCAAATACTAGAATTAAGGGTCACAACTGGCCCCTGCTATTCAGGATAGCCCAGTTCAGGGCCCTCTCCTGCCTGAGGGGGCTGAACTCACGTCTTGGCACCTTGCTCGCTGAGCAATCCTCTAACCATTCCACTGAAAGTTTCTCTAAATCTCTGCTCTTGAAGCTCTTCCCATCTGCATGGAATACTAATCCATGAGGCCAGGGAGAGGCTGAGCAGGTCCCCAGCTCAGTGGTTAAGGCACAACACCAGGATGTACAGCATCAGCTTCCACACACTGCTCTCATGGTGGGCTACTTAATTGCTTGGTTAGTTACCCAATGTAGACCAGGTTCAGCAGGGTAAAGGCTTGATTCAGAAAGCCTACAGCATGGTATACGATCTCCTATCATGTAGATGTGAGTTCAAGGAAGATCAGTTGAATGTGGGAGTTGAACTTACGCACCCTGTATTCAGGCTGAGTACTCTGAGCGCACAAGAGGAGGAGAAACTTTTGTCCTATGTTATGTCCCACAGCAAAATGTAGGCACCTGCTAGACCTGACAAATAGAAACTTGGCATTTACTTATGTTCTTATTCAGAGCTATCCTCAAATATGATTTTGTATAATGAGATGCAACCACTGTACCTGTGAGGAAAGCTGAGATGATGTCCAGGCAGCTCCCCTGCTCTTCCCAACAGCCTTTTACTTGAAGACTTGTTCCTGGATTGAATCAGAGGGGGATCTGATGTACAGGTAGCGTGAGCTGAGGAGACATAGCAAGGGGTCCAAGCTGACAGCTGATCACCCCGGTAACACCCCAATACAGAAACTGTGGATACCTCTACACAGCTGAGCAGAAACACAGGTACCTCCACCCTCTGTCTCCCTTCTGAACTGAGCCAGACATGCTTGTGTGAGCTAAATAAAGTTGGCTTTTAAATGCACTTATGTGAGAGAGACTGGTATGTATTTTGAGAAGAAGACATTGTGTTACATGTTTAGGTCTTGCTGTGATAGTGTCAGGTTTAAATATCTGTTGTCTTTGAAAGACAGTTAAAATAAAAGGCATCTGGAAGAGACTGAAAAAGCCTTGCCAAGGAAATACCATGTTACATTTACATTTTGCATTTACTCCATTACTGGACATTCATCTTAATTTCAGAGTTCTCTGTAAATCATTTGTTGATGCCAAAATCCACGTAGTTATTTTAAAAACCTGGTCTGTGTTTCCTTAAAAAAATGATAGTATGTTTCATATTTACGTCATATGTGTGTCATATTTCCTAAGTTGCTGTGAAGGGTCTTGAGCAGAAGTCTTATGAGGATTGGCTGAGGGAACTGGGGTTATTTAGTCTGGAGAAGAGGAGGCTGAGGGAAGACCTCATTGCTCTAGAACTACCTGAAAGGAGATCGTAGTGAGGTGGGGGTTGGTCTCTTCTCCCCGGTAGCTAGTGATAGGACGAGGGGTAATGGCCTCAAGTTGTGCCAGCAGAGGTTTAGATTAGGTATTAGGAAAAAATTTTTCACCGAAAGGGTTGTCAGGCACTGGCACAGGCTGCCCAGGGCAGTGGTGGGGTCCCCATCCCTGGAGGTTTTTAAGAAATGTATAGATGAGGTGCTGAGGGACATGGTGTACTGGGGAATTGGCAGTGTTAGGTTAATGGTTGGACTTGATAATCTTAGGGGTCTCTTGCAACCAAGGCTATTGTGTGATTCTGTGATCCCTATGTAGGAAAGAGTTCAGCTGCTATTGAATAACTGGAAGAAATTATGTGAAAGTTACAGAAGGACTATATCCCACTTCTGCGTAAACTCAGATCACTAATAAGAATTGGTGCAGAAAGAACAGATAAAGTGCTTGGAACAAAGAAGGCCACAGACCAAGATCTTTTCTCCTCTGCTACATAAACCAGAATCCTGCCAGAAAGTTATGTCCCTGAATATCGTATATCAGTTGACACAACCTTCTAATATTATTATCTCTTTACACACCCAATAAATCCCATCCAAATCTGTGAGATCAGTAAAGGTGACATTTTAGGCCTTCTCTGCACAAAGCTGAATTAACTGGGTTGTGCTCAGGGAGAAACCACAGCAGGGACATGGCTTCAGGCAGCTCTGATGCTACTGGGCTGCCAATAGGTGCTTCAGTTACTTCACATCCCTGTACACAAAATATATTCAAAATTTTTTTTGATGATTACCAGCACTGAAATCATCTCTTAGTCTCCTCCACCAAATGACATCCATTTGTTAGTTATTTGAGAAGGAGGAGCATTTGTTACCTATTAGTAGTACCCATATTCAGTGACTCATTCAAGAGTGTAATGCCCTGAGGTTTATGCTATATTCAGTGGAGAGTTATTCCCGAAAGTATCAAGATTAATTTTGGGAACTTAACTTAGATGGTTAATTACTCTCTGAAAGAGTTTATTTTGCTGCATTACAGGTTGTTGATCCACGGTCACTTTGCACCAACCTTCATGAGCAGAGGTCAGCTGTACACCCCTCAGGGGTCCATACCAAGTACAGTACCATTCAACATCATTATTAATGATATGGATGATGCGGAAGAGTGTACTCTCAGCAAGCTGGTTGATAACACAAAACTGGGAAGAGTGACTGACATAAGATAGGGTTATGCCACCATCCAGAGGGACGTCATAGAATCATAGAATAATTATAGTTGGAAGGGACCTCCAGGGTCATCAAGTCCAACCTTTATCCCATCATATTTCTAACCACTAGACCATTAGACCATGGCCTCAAGTGCTTCATCAACCCGTTTTTTGAACACCCCCAGGGACAGTGACTCCACCACCTCCCTGGGCAGCCTGTTCCAATGTCTAACCACCCTCTCAGTAAAGAACTTCTTCCTAATATCCAACCTAAACTTCCCCTGATGTAACTTGAGGCCATTTCCTCTCATCCTATCCTTAGTAATTTGGGAGAAGAGACCAACACCAGCCTCACTACAACCTCCTTTTAGGTAGTTGTAGAGGGCAATGAGGTCTCCTCTCAGTCTCCTCTTCTCCAGACTAAACAACCCCAGTTCCCTCAGCCGGTCTCCATAAGGCCTGTTTTCCAGACCTCTCACCAGCCTCGTTGCCCTTCTCTGGACTCGCTCCAGCACCTCAATGTCCTTCTTATACTGCAGTGCCCAGAACTGGACACAGTACTCAAGGTGTGGTCTCACGAGTGCCGAGTACAGGGGCACGATCACCTCCCTACTCCTGCTGGTCACACCCTTTCTGATACAGGCCAGGATGCCATTGGCCTTCTTGGCCACCTGGGCACACTGCTGGCTCGTGTTCAGTCGGCTGTCAACCAACACCCCCAGGTCCTTTTGCACCAGGCAGCTTTCCAGCCACTCTTCCCCAAGCCTGTAGCGCTGCATGGGGTTGTTGTGGCCAAAGTGCATGACCCGGCACTTCCCCTTGTTAAACCTCATGCAATTGGCCTCAGCCCATCGCTCCAGCCTGTCCAAATCCCACTGCAGAGCCTCCCTACCCTCAGGCAGATCGACACTCCCACTCAATTTCGTGTCATCTGCAAATTTACTGAGGGTGCATTCAATCCCCTCATCAAGGTCATCCATAAAGACATTAAACAAGACTGGCCCTCTCTCAGGGAGAATCTTATCAATGCACACAAATATCTGAAGGGAGGGTGTAGAGAAGATGGAGCCAGGCTCTTTTCAGTGACACCCAGTGACAGGACAAAAGGCAATGGGCACAAACTGAAACACAGGAGGTTCCCTCTGAACATCAGGAAACACTTTTTCACTGAGAGTGAATACTAGCATAAGTTGCCCAGGGAGGTGGTAGAGGCTCCCTCCTTGGAGATATTCAAAAGTTGTCTGGACGTGGTCCTGGGTAACCTGCTTGAGCAGGGGGTTGGACCAGATGACCTCCAGAGGTCACTTCCAACCTCCGCCATTCTGTGATTCTGTGATCCTGTGATTCTGTGAAAACTTGAAAATATACATTTATGTTTTATTAATTAATTTGTCAAGTATCTCCGTCAAGTCTCAGTTCAAGTCTTTTCTTGAAATCTGATTAGCATTTAGCTTTGCTAATAGAAGAGCTAATCTGTTACAAGGGTCAAAACTGTTCATAAGCAGAACAGAAAGCCTCATGAGTTTTTATGCTAGTATAAATCTCCCTAAATTAAGACAATTTTGATGATAAAATTCCAATATATGTATTAAAAGTATTTCTATAAGCACTTAAAGATGAAGTTTGCCTCTGACAAGAGGGGACCACTGGGAATTAGAAATGAAACACAGTATTGGTACCTTGAGAAAATACAGTTGAATTGTTTGTTTGGTTTCTTTCTCTGTGAGATTACAACAACCTAATCGAGGAGAAAAAGTCTTATATCTCAGAATCCCAAATTTGCTGCAATTTAATTTATAAGAATAACTACAAATGTGTACTTCACTTCCCTATAGTTCTGGCATACTAATGGTTTTTAATATCCTCTTCTAGGGAATATCTGGTGATCAATACAGAAAATTATATGAAAATTAATCCTCTGACTGTCTTCGGAGATGGCTTTTAGGCAAAAATGTTAGACTTTCACAGTGGTCTCACTAAAAATATCTGAACACCAAAACATATTAATAAGCTCTAGCAACATTGAAGTTCTATTAATTTTTTGAATTATTGAACCAAAGCATATTGTCAAGTTACCAACAGAGAGTAGGATCAATACACAATGGGTTATGGACATAAACATCCTGCTCCCTGAATGAGATGATAAGCAATTAACAAACTCTTTTTGTTCTAACTTCTTCTCTTCATGATTTTTCATGTGGAACAAGATCTTTAGACCCACATGAGGACTGACTATTGGCCTAGAAAATTTTGTGACTTGTGATTCATAAGGATAAACATTTGGTTTTTTTGTTGGAAGAAAATAAAATAAATCTGTTCTGGACTGAATTACTTGCTCTTTCTCAGTCTCTGCTGGTCAGAGTTTCTGGGACTGCTGCCATTGCCTGTGACGGAGAAATATCTGCCTGTGTTACTGATGTGAATTATATAATATTAAAAAAAATTGAATAATGAAGGTATTTTGAGATTATATCTCTTAGTTAGCCTCCTGCTGAGACAACATATCCTGGAAATAGCACAAAGTGACATCGGCATAGGTACTTTGTTTTTATGAGATGGAAGATGACATAAAAGAATGTGATTGCCCATTCATCCCCAAAATATACCTTGAGAAAAGGTGAGATCCTGTGGATCAGTGTCAGAAACTATAAATTTCAAGTTCAGAACTTAACAAAAGAGTTTAAAACTAAGAAAACTTCCATTCCAAAGTAGTGACATGCTCATCATTCCTTTGAGGTCATTCCAGAGTAATATTTTAACCACCTCAATTTTTAATGCTTCCTGCTTTTACTTCATTATGCAAGAGATTAGCAGCATACATGGTTTTAATATGTTTTTTCCAAAGATTTCTTTATTTAATGGGAAAATATCAACAGAACTTTTAACATAAAAAAATGACAACAGGTACAAAAAATAATTAATCTGTGTGAAGTAATACCTTTTATATCTGTACTTTGTGCCTGATATTGGGATCTGGTATTCAGATAACGCTCATCCAGTGGTGGCCACATTCTCTAAGTAAAATGCTAACACCATTCCTGTCACATAGACAACTTCCAATGATTTTAATGGGACTAGGGTTTCCCTCTTATAAATCTTTCAAACAAATGGAAGGCTAATTTTGGACACAGTCTAGAAATGCTAATTTTTTCTCCTAAAGAAAAAATATTAAAAATGAAGTATTTTAAAATACTGTTGCTGAGAAAACAATTGTGTCATAGGGCTTTCTTTGGGTTTCTCTTTGCAATTTTAGATACACAAAGACACCTGAATCGTTTTCAGCCTGCACAGATAGAGGGAATATTTTTTTTCTGCTACATTGTCAATATTTCTAGTTAAGTGGAAGAAGACTTAAAAGTAGAAGTAAAACTAATAAATATAAATTTTAGGGAAGCAAAATTGTAAAAACCAGCTCTATCAGAGTGGTATTTTCAGAAACATAGATGATAAATATGATCCAGCTAATATAATTAACTGCTGAACACTTGTGTCCCTGAGAACATCAGTGTGGTTGTTTAAAGACTGTCAGTTCCTTGGACAATAGGTATAAGAAACATATAGAGAGGTTTTCATACAGAATAGACAATTCTTACTTACAACTAATATTTGCAGAAGTCTTTAAGTTTAGTGCTGAGAGATATTTCAAAAGGTTAAGAAAGACCTTCTATTTCTAAGCTGCTTTTGGAAGATCAACAAAGTATTCTTCTTACACATACCTATGGAAAAAAAATGTGCTGCTGATAAACACAGTTGGTTGCAGACAGGGTTAGTTGTACATCCTCTTCAACCAGAATATCAAAGTTTCTGACCTCGAGGCTACTCAAAAAAGAAAAAAGAGCACTTAGATACAAAGGCTGTGCCTTTAGAGTTTTTCTCACACGTGCTCAGATATAGCACAGATATATTCTCACAAATACAGATATAGCTTTTTTTGGGCAGGGCTGCTGTCTGGTGTTCTGCAGGAAAAGGAAAAGCACTAACTCCATGCAGTAACTCCAAGCTGCAGTGTACTGGATAATCAGACTATTCATCAAGTGAGGGTATGAACCTAATTCGGAGTGGCTTGATTGCATTACACCCACTTCATGTCCAAAGCACTATTTTCCTCCATTACCAAGGAAAAGGTCCCTCTAACTCTCTATGCTAGTGTCTATTGTCTTTGACTAACATGAATACCACAAACTCTCAGCAGCCACCCTCTTCAGCTGACTTCCAAGTCTAGTGGCAGAAATTCTACCAGAATTTCTCATTGGGGACCTGCAAACAGTTAATCACATGACAAAATATAAATTTCAATGTTTTTTCTGTCCACCATAAGGAAATTTGTTAATTTCCTCCTTCAAGAGTTAGACACCATCATTATTGTTCCAGAACTGCTGTATTACATTATTTGCACTCATGGCCACAGGTTAAACATGCTGACAGGTACCTGACCACAAAAAAAAAAGCATTTTCCACCTGCGTGATTCCAGATTTCCCAAATTCTCCCTTCTCCCTTCTCTTGTGATTTTGGACTGGAGTGTCTGAGTTACTGTCAAGTCTTTGTACTTTACCTATCTGAATATTTTCTCATTACTGTGTGGATCTGCTTTTGGGAAAGCACCTGCTACCTCACCTCGCCTCATCTCATCTCATCTAGCCTCATCTTGCCTCATCTCGCCTCACCTCATCTCGCCTCACCTCACCTCCATAAGAGCTCAATGCTGCATTGCTACTCACATCTAATGGTGTTCTCTGATGCAAGTAGTGGCTTCCCAGAAACATGGGATAGTGACTTAAACCAGCCATCTTGGTACTGGCTCTAACTCTCACAGGGCAGAAAGTGATGGCAAAGGACCAGACATCTATGGGAGCCGTGAGGAGCAGAGACCCCATGTTTAGTCTTTTTCACCACAGACTTCTGTGATCAGGAGGATGAGTCTCCTGAGTCAGGAATGATTTTTCAAGAGATGTCCAGATGTGACAGAAGGTCATCATTAGCAATCCTTCATCATTTAGCAATCCTTTGTTAACTATTTTAGGATTTGCAATCCCTTCACCTGTCTCCTTTGCACGTTTTTTAGATTTATTTTTTGGGGAAAAGTCAGTTATTAAAATATGCAAATGTATTGGTTTTTAATTATTTATTCTCTTTTGTCTTCTTTTATTTATTTTTTTATTTCTTATTACTCAGGAAAGTCCCTAACAACACATTTAAAACCACAAAGCCCTGATGAAATAAGCCACAATATACCACCTGGAAGTTATGAGCATTCAGTCACAGGCTCAGACCATGCTTGCAACAAGCACCTGGCCACTGTTGCCATCATTACACCCAGATAATTTCAAGTCTGCCATTTGTGGTGTGCCACAGAGGCCAAAGATCCTGTTACAACTCTTAGTTAAATACATGCATTTCCAAGAACTAGAATTTGGACTTCAATGTATTTACTTTGGGCCGAAGGTTGCCTTTAATTCTCATGTACAATTGGCAAGGTCAACAGCAGGACTATGCCACATTGAGAAGTCATTATATGGTTTATGGCAATTACCATGCTTGTTACCAACTTGACTCACCTTCAGAAATTAATCACGTTACAAGAAAATTACACGGGGATCATTATGGGGTACCAGTGATGCTGCATTTCATGGACACAATAGCTTTTTAAATGACTTAATTAGTCATTTGTGTAGAATGTGGGTCTTTTAAAAATAAATTCAGTAATTCAGGTTTTTTTCACTGATTTTTTTTTTTTTTTTTTTTTAATCTGATCCAAGATAATACTGAGAGTCAATGTCTTCAGTGGGACAGAGAAGTGAGACATAAGTGTGGATTAGGGAGACAAGTCTGGTTGATATGACTGAATTGCTAAGGACAGAGTTAGTTGGACTAGTTAGACTAGATCACCCACTGGGTGTTTTCTCTCAGGGAGTGTCTGACAACGCAGTCAATGTATGTAAAACCAGAATAAATGCAGTTTAAAAAAGGACGTAAGGTGCTGAGAACTGCAGTAGGATCTCTATAGTCTAGGGAAGTGAAAGAGATGGAGAGAGAGATCTTGGGTATGCTGGCAGAAAGAGGTGAGTAATGCTGGTGGGGCAGGCCTGTGTGGATGTTGTGGTTTTCCCTTCTACACCAGAGTCCTTACAGTGCCTTATGTCACCAGGCAAATATGAACAGGCCTGTTCTGAAAATGTCTGGTCTCTGTCACTGAAACACACAAGTCTGCTGGTAGTCTGGTTTCTAAATTTGGTATGCCTCCGGTAGAAGGCTTATGACTTCTTGGAACCATTTGAAAGAAGTACGGTGAGAAATGAAAGTGTGGAAGCAAGTTATAATCTTGGAGCTGTGGACTGTACTGTTGTAAAAATGTAGTGGGACTAGCATTACCAGCAGCCTAGTATTACATGGTCCCCCTCTCAGGGTGAGCGCATAAACCTTGAAGGTATTGCATGGTGTGTGGATCTATCATGATGCTGTGACCTCTTGTAGGAAAGATATCTGGGTTTACATTGTGTAGAATACTTAATTTCCCAAAGAAGTGATACTGTGTGTAATAAGAGTTTAAATTACATAGGACTTTAGAAACTGTCTGGTAAAGCTGCCTGGTGATGAAAACAGACCTGTTAATAATTTTTTAAGTGAACAATATGTATGACAGTGCTGGCTGCCTCCAAAGTGCTTATTGTGCAGCTGGATGCTAATTGTGTATGACAGGTGACAAAACCAGGTCTGCCAGCCAGATCTAGTTCAGTTGCATGCTATAATTCTGGCATTTGTTATATGCTGGTGTTTAAAAGTTGTAATTTCTTCCACATAAGTATAATATTGCATTTCTTGGCATTATAATGGAGAGAGTTGGGGCAGAAGCCAGAAGAAACTTTCAAAACCAACGTACTGGAGTTTAAAGTTATGCAAAAGATGGCTCTAGAGGCTTCAGGGAATACAGATGAGATCACACAGAATTGCAAATTATATACTCCACACAAATAGCTTGGGGCCACATGATAATTAATTACTGTATTTAAGTAGTTGGGAACTCAGTTTCATTTATTATTAATTATAGCTTTGTTTAGCAAATGTTCTCCATGATAATTGCCTGTTTATCTTGTCGGTATGTGATGTTAGGAGATAGCTTGGATGAACAAACTGATTAGTAGGAGTCTTAATTGTATTGCAACAATTGTCCCTATTCTAGCAGGTAATAGAAAAGAAAGCTGTAAAGCAGATAAGAAAAGATAAGTTACACATTTCCAACACTGGCATGCATCACTGGTTTTTCTGGTAGAGCAGTAAGGCCAGGTTTTGTGAGCAAGTAAAAAGAAAGTTGTGCTTGTTTTGGCTAGGATAGAGTTAATTTTCATAACAGAAGCTGGTATGGAGATATGTTTTGGATTTGTGCTGAAAACAGTGTTGATAGTGTAGGTATGTTTTCATTAGTCAATGCCTTTTCTTCTTCTCACCTGTCCTGGTTTCCCAGGAGCAGACCTATGGGCCAGCCATGGCAGGCAGGCCATGAGTAGCCCCAAGTCATCTGGGAGATTCAGTCAGGGCAGCTGCCCCAAGCTGACTCACAGGTGTATCCCATGCCACTGTGATCATGCTCATTACAAAAGGAGGGAGTTCACTGAGGATGAGAGTTCCTCTTGCTGGGGTTTCTCTCTCTTGGTATTCTGTTCCTGCTGATGCTAAGCACCAGGTTGAGTATAACCTGGTATGCTTTGTGTTGATATTTGTGTTAGTTTTGTTGTTTCATTAAGTCTACCTCTACTTGAACCCATGGGGCTTCTCCCTTTTTTCCCCTGATTCCCCTTCTCAGCTGGGGAGGGGTCATTGGATGTTAGAACAACTGCTACAGTTCAGCCCCAAGTACAGGCTGAACATAGACATCACCCCACCTCACCAGTCAGTAGGCTGGGGTTGCACGAGAAGTTGGGAGGGGACACAGCTGATCTCAACTGACCAAAGGGGTACCCCATACCATATGACATCATGCTCAGCATATAAATCTGGGGGAAGAAGGAAGGAGGGGATGTTCAGAGTGATAGTGTTTGTCACCCCAAGTAATTGTGTGTGATGGAACCCTGCTGTCCTTGAGATGGCTGAATACCTGCTTGCCGATGGGAAGTGAATGAATTTCTTGGTTTGCTTTGCTTGTGTGCCCAGCTTCTGCTTTACCCATTAAACTGTCTTTATCTCAACCCGCAAGTTTTCTCACTTTTACTCTTCTGATTCTTTCCTCCATCCCACTGGGAGTGAGTGAGTGGGCAACTGTGTGGGGCTTAGTTGCTGGCTGGTGTTAAACCACAATAAAAGAGGGTTTGGAATAACTTGGTTCTTAAAGAAAACCCCGAACAACCACCCAGCGATCAGTGTGGAGTAACCATGATCATGTAGGAGATGCAGTACTAGATTTTTGTAATGTAGTCCTAACAGTAACTTGTGATCACATCTATAAACCCAGAAGGAATTATCTGAAAGAGGACTAACAAAAGAAAGCACACTGGAAAGCAATTATTTTTTGGTTTGCCATTTCTGCAAATGACTACATCTGTACTCGCAGATAAACTAGTTTCCTTCCACAGAGGCAATAATAAAAACTAGCTGTATGAGCAAACAGAAGGAATACATTAAAACTTTTTTACAGCTAATCTGGAAAAGCAAGAATGTTATAATCAGCTGTCAAACATCCCCTGCTTGGTGCAGGCTTAAAACACTGATAAAGGGCTGCAAGAGGGTTTGGACAGTGATTAGTCAGCTCTGGATCAGACCCAAAATCTCCTGAAAATACATTTTTCTACTGTCCATCCTTTACTGCCTTGGGGTTTTTCTTTTTTTCTGGGTGGGGATGTTTCAGGAAAAAACTAATATTTGTAAGAGAAACAGTAAAAGTGAATGTATTGTGTACCTCATCAACTAATAACGAATAATTATTTCAAACCAGAAATAACAATAACAGATTTACGAGAAACTGCAGCTCCTTGTGTGTGCAAAGGCAGAAATGTTGCTAAATGTGAAAAATATTGCCTTCCCCTGGGATTTTTGTAACAAGATACTGTAGTGATTGAGCTGAGAAATTAGATTAGAGCAAAACCAGCAAATGGTCAGTAATCTGCATCACTAATCACTTAAAGAAATGCATTTCTTGTATTTATTGTCCAAAACTATTGTCTTGTCACTTTTTTTAACATGCCCTAAAGGTGGCTTTTTTCCTTTTCTTTATGTAGGTTCTTCCTTTTCAATGTTAATAATAGTTTGTACTTGCTTTTTAGCATTTTTTAATTGTCAGTGACAAGTGATCTCTCTTGATCCTGATTCTGCAAAAAACTTAGATGATATATACACAAATTTGAGTGTGATTAGTCTGGTTGGCTTTGAGGGCACTGTACTGGATTAATGTAAGCTTAAACTGCAAAAAAAAAATAAAAGCTTTAATTGAATCAGTGCTCTGAGAACTCAAGCCACAAATAGGCACCTAATTGCCACTTTTCAGGCACCACAGAGGAACTCAAAACCTTTCTCTCAGCAGCTACCTAAATCTGTGAGCAGGCTTTTTTTTTTGTAGCTGTGCCAAGGTGCTGATATCACTATCATCAGCTAATACTCAAAGCTTAGTGGGAGTCTTAAACCAGGTGTCCCTTTAGCTGCAGGACTGAGGTGTCCCTCTGAAAGAGTGTCTGTGTGGCACAGGGGATAATAATGATATAACACAGCAGTGCTGGGGATGGCAGTGCTGCACTGCACTGGTGGCCCTCCACCTCTTATGGTGTGTCACTCAGGTTTGAGTTCTGGTTTAGAGTGAAGACATAAACCAGGTCACATAAAAGCCAGGAGAAAACATTGCCCTGGGGGTAATAATCCAGACACCTGGGCAGGAAGGGGAAAGTACCTTGTTTTGAGACAGATGTTGCTGGTTTTGAAAGGGATTAGCTTTTCTGTCTGTAAATTAAGATGGAGTCAGAAACTTTCTACAGACCTTGTTCTGAGAAGTGTTTCACATCTGTAATCTTCTTTCACAACAAAAAAATTAAAACCACTGTGACTGGATTTGGATGTTGAGCTCAGAGCCTGTGGTTCAAGCAGATTGCTGAGCTGAGACTTCTGTTTTGGCTGGTGGCAGAAGAAGATGATATCTGGGTCTGCAGTTACAGTTCTGACCTGCATGAGGGTGAGTCTGAGCAGACCTACAGCAAAAATTAACTAAGACTTTATTGTTGGCTGAATGAGGCTCAGTGTAGCTTCTGTTCTCAGCATAGCACCATAACTGGTCACAGCCATAAGGGTCCCACAGAGCTGAACACTGACAATTTAAACTGAAATACCAGCTGGAACGCATTTGAAAGACTTCAAAATTTACCTTTGCCTCTTCTGTCTAATCTTTCAATCTCTTTTGGTGTGCTTTCTATAGACTAGCCATCAGAGTACTGGAATTATGTGAAGTGTATCACTATGATTTGACCATCCCTTGTCTGCACAACTGGCAGTCACACCTTGTCTGTTTCAGCAGTTTTCATGTATCTGAATTTACGGGCTGGACAGCTGTAATTGTAAAAGAGCTTGAAGTCGCAAAGTGGCCTTGAATGTCTCTGAGACTGCAAAGACAAAACTTGATTTTCAATCGCAGTTCAGTAGTGGCAGAAAAAAAGGAAGCAGCAGGTATGGACATTATGGGGGTACCTGAGGGCAGTCAATCAGTGTAATTCATCTTGCTGATTAGCGTAATGTACATGCACATTCTTCTTGAATGTCCAAAATGTTTGCATTTAGCAACTCCACACGTAATTTTCTTTGTGTAGACTTTACAATATTTTTGTTCTCTAAACTGGTCACACCTCTTTCACATTCTCCTCTTATCTGCCTGCCATTGGGAGCTTCTATTAATTTTAGCAGACTCTGGAATGAACATGTTGCTGTGTAGCTGGGAATAGCCCAGTGTAAGTTTGTGTAGTGTATTCTAGCTGTTTAAAGCATTAGCTATCACCTATACAGCTTTATTTTTTTCCCCTGTGAACTCTAAGGAAGAAAAAGGGATTTTGGCACTTCTACAGCATACATTCAGGTGCTTTCTGCATTGTCTGAGCAGACAATCATTGAAGAAGCTACATTTACTGTGTGACTGTTGCACAAAGGTTGTATATGAATTAGTGTCTCAGAAATCCTTGACACCTAATGAACTTATCTGCCACTTTTTAAATCTTGAAAGGATATCTTTTTGGTGGAAGAGCTGCCATCACCTTCCAAAAATGACTATGGAATAAGGTGCTGGAGGAAGGAGGGGGATGGTTGATGAGTTCATGGTACAACAGGAAGGGTGAGGTGTCAAGGCACTGAGTCTGGGTCACAGTGGAGAAAGTCAGCAAAACTCCCCTCACACCTCTGCATGACCACTGCCCTCCACTTAGCTCTTGTCATACAGAGGCTGAGCCACTTGATTAGGTTACAAGTCACTGGATCATGCAGCCTAAAGCTTTACATACTGGTGAGGCTTAAGCTATATAAATGATGTATGGGAGTCATGATGCTGGTTGGCAAAAGCTTCTTGGTTTCTGTGTGTTGGACACATCTTTAATTTCTAGCTATAGGTGGCTAGCTTGGAGGCACAGCCTGAAACACTGAGATTGGTTTCTGATACACCTCTCTCCATAAATCCTTGAACAGATGTAGAAGAAAGCCAGTGGAAGCATGGAAGTTAAAATCAACTCCAGACAGATCCAAGCAGTTTCTAATTCAAACAATCAATAAGACAAGGTTAAGTTCTTAAAAATACTCAAGCTTTACAGTAATTTCTGTTTCAGCATTTATATCACAGTATCATCCAGAGCCTTACCTAGAATTAAAGCACTATTATGTTGAGATGTTTGGAAACAAATACCAGTTGGTGTATCCTGATTTGGAGTATCTGCAGGTTCAGAAGTAAATTAAGTAAGCGTATCCAAAAGCTAAGTGGCCAGGAAGAATAAGGCATTTAAGCAGGCATCATTTACTGAGTGGTGATTGATACTGTCAGTGGAATATTGGCACTATAAAGACAGAGTTTGACTGAAGACTCAGATTATGGGGACTAGTAGAATCTGTTTTAAATTACTACAGACAATAACTCTTATAAACTTGAAAATTTCTAGGTCTTGAATAACAGTGGAAATAAGTAAGTGGTAGGCCTTAATATTCTCACTTTTACTTTTTTTGTTCTTTCACTCCTGATTATGGGGGAAGTGCAGTGAAAAAACCATACAGGAGCTGAATTTACTGACTATTGTTTTAACTGTGACTTTTTTTTCCACACTTAATGTCTTTTTTTAAAAAATAAATAGTAAATGTTTTAAGCAACATTAAAAAAAAGCTTTTTCCAGAAATCATATTTACAATTTGAATGTTTATTATATCATAAAATTATAGTACTTGGGAAATGATGCTTCAATTCCTAAAATAAAGTTTTAGGAAGGAAGGCTTTGGGTAAAATAGCTGATTCCAGTAATAAAATTCTGCCTGTCAGTATGTACCATGGTTTATACTGTGTTGTTAATGTGTTTGGGGAAACCTCATATATCAGATTTTTTACTCTTGTAATCTGAAAGTTTTTTTTTTTTAATTACACAAAGAAAATTTGTTTGTAAATCTAAATATTATGGCAGATTTCATTTGTCTGTGATCAAAGTTTAAATTCTTTAAAATGTGCCTTTCTGGACTCAAAACCTCACTCACTTCTTACACAGCAGATCTACTGGATGCACTGTTTCTAGCAGCAATCACTACAAAAACCATCATTGTCCTCTAATACAAAAGCAAAAAGCATCGTGATATGATGAGGTGCTTCACAAAGCTCAGGAAATGGATGAATATTCTAGATGTGTAACCTTCATCCTTGTCTTTCCTGTGGTTTGCTACTACAGCAAGGCTCAGGTCTCATGGCACTGAAATGTTTAGCACCTCCTTGATAGTCCTGTTTTAATATTGAGAAAGTATAGTTAGGTCACAGTAGATTTTACAGAGATATGATATATTGCACTCAAGATGTTGATGCTGTATGACTTATGTTCACAGAACCAGACTTGCAAATGTGCATCTTTTGTCCTGGATGCAGTGATTTCCCTCCTGAAGTGGGCCCTTCTGTAAAGCATCTGTTTAAGTTGTGGCAGGATGACTGACAGGCTGTCTCTGCCCATCAGTTCTTAGAATGTTATTGATATATGGCGTTGGAGCTTAGGAAACTCAATAGCACAATGTCATTTCAGGAATAAAAAAAAAATATCTTTATAAGAACTAATAAACCCCTCTGTTTGCAAAATTATGTTTTCCTTTTCTTGAGCAACTGCACCTGCAAAGACAATACCTCTAGTTCATTTTGCAGAGAAGCATAGCTAATTTAATTATTTGTAGAAGTATGCACAGAACAGATAAAGATAGATAACTTAAAATGAAAAGATGTAAAGGAAATAAAATTGTGTAGAACTTTACATTTTCAGGATTTAAAAATGTATAATAAACCCAAATTAAGTAATTTCATGCTATCTTATAAAATGTTTTCTCTGCCTGACTTAAAGTGGGAAATCCATGATGCTTTGGGGAGAAGCAGGATAGTTGAGATTTGCTGGAATGGAAGCAATAGTTGAATGACATGAATGATCATATAATCATTAGACTATTTGATAACATCATGTATTCTGGACTTAAGAAAAATATTATTAAAAAAAAGATTTTTGAAATGCTTTCAATTATTCTGAGGCCCAGGTCATATAAGACAACCCTGGACAATTAATAGGCTTAAGATATATTTGTTGTTGATTGGTTGGAGAGGACATCCATCCAACTTTCTATGTTGATAGAAGTCTCAAGTTCCATTGCAGCACTCATGGTTGGCTTCTGGTTGTGGTAAATTCCAAGGTGTCAAGTCTTGTACTCCCAACAATCCTATGCATATAAGAGTAAAGATGATAATTAACTCCTACTTAGCATTTTTGTCACTTGTCTAGCCTGTGTTTCCTGCTTCTATCACCTCATTCTGCAAAGCACTCAAGTACTTGAATGTTCTTAGAACCTGCTGGAATATTATACTCAAAACCATCAAACCGATGTGATTGAACATACATAAGCATGTGCTTAAGTAACTTGCTGAATACATGATGAGAAGGGCGATAAATCAACTTCTGTAGAAATCAGTGTTTGTGAACATTCACAAGGCAAACAATATAAGAAAATTCACTTTCAGCCCTGTAATTTGTCCTCAGTACCAAATTTAGGAAACACGGGGAGTTCTTAAGTTCTTTTTTATGGGTTGTATCTTTTTCCAGTTTCATTCTGATAGCTTCAGAGCCATCCATCTTGTATCAAAAGCCTCCTCTCCCTATTCCTTTAGGTCATCTGAAAAAACCCCAAAAAACCCACCCCAAAACCTAGCCAAAACCAAATAGAAAAAAACCCCATTGCAAACAAAAACAGTGGAAAATAATTGAGACATTAAAACTACTGGGCCCCTTGCTAACATTCTAATAAAATATCTGGAAATAAAAAGAAATTCCAAATGTTCAAATCTGGTTTTGTATTTTATGGCCTAATAAATGTCTTATGATCTCATTAATGCCATTAGGCTTTTATCTCCAGAAAAAAAGAGGGAAAAGAAAGGATGTAAACTCTCAGCAGACATTGGATCAGAGCAAGTGTACAAGGAGAGGGAACACTGAGTGAGCAGCAGCACGTTTACTTGTAAAGCAATGGTTTCAGGCTTTACCTGCAGTTATCATACTTTGGAACTATTTTCTTATTTTTCTGTCATTTACCTATAGCTTTCAATCTTCCATAACTTCTCTGCTTTCAGAGTCAGTAAGTACCTCCATGATTTACCACAAACCACAGGACTTTCTGTTCTTTGCTACTCCAAGCTTCAAGTCTCTCCCTATGCATCCTCATGGGATGCCCAGTCATTATTGATGCCTTGTCCGAAGTAGCTTCTTTTGGGAAGCAGCAACAATCTTGTTTTAAACTCCAAGCTTTTCAAAAACCCAAATACAATTTAACCAGGATCTGTAATGTCATCAAGTGGGTTTAAAAAGAAATAGACATAATTGTAAAGAATTATTTATTTTATTATTTCTTTAAAATTTGTCTCTTCTTTTTGTGTTTGTGTGTAAGCTGGCAGGATTCTGTTTCCTAGTTTTTCCTGGTAACCTGTCAGAGCTGGAAAGTTTATTCGTTCTAAATCTAAATCAAATCTAGGGAGCTGACAACATTATAAAAACCCTTTGATGAACTAACCTTTTCTCAACAGTACATAATGTGGAAAAGAGACAGGGATAACTGAGAATAAGGTAATGGCATTTCTTATTGCTCCAGCACATCTTGTTAATTGAATGTGTAGTTTAGACCTTAAGCTGTCAGTTACAGAAAGTGAATCTTTGTATTGCAAACCAACACACAGAACTGTGGCCACCACAACAGTAAGCCAAGTTCTTTACATATGGCTGGTTCTTATGCATGCTTCAGTTTTTGGATACTGAATAAGAAATCTCTTCCTCCAGAAATTTTTTACACCATTTAAGAAAACAGCTATGAGATCTGAGATGATCATCAAAAAAATGGTAAAACTCTAATTATTTCAATTTTTTTTTGCTTACAATTGAAGATTTTATTTTTTACAAATAGATTTATCATTGTCCCAGTTTTTATTATCACTGTAATTCTCAAATTTCCTGGAAACTGCTTTTTTAGGGATTGATTTGTAATTTAATTTTCCATTTGCATGTGGATATTTTTTAGACCTTCAATTATGTGATCATGTTAAATATCCCTGGCTCCAGATAGCCTGTACAGTGCTTGCCAAGTTCCCCTCTTCTCTTCCAGCCAGCTCCCTGGTCTGCTTGGAGTACTTTGCAATGTACAATGGAGCTTGATTTGGTTCTCCCAAAGTACTGTTTATATAGGGACATTTTTTTTTACCCTATAAACAGACAGGCACATTTTTATCTTGTTCCAGGACCAGCTTCCACCTTTCAAACTCTAATTTTTTTAGGAGCTCTGGACAGCTCTAGAGAGCAACTCATTACAGAGTGTTTGGCTGGAAAATGACTATCAAGAAGCACTTTCCTGGAGACTTCCCATTGCAAATGATGTACTGCTTATAAATAACTTTCTATTGGCTCAGGATTAGGGCATTTACTATAACAAATATGAAAACTGTCACTTGAGTCTTGTTATCAAGGTGCCTGTCAGTGTTGACTCTGAATTATAAGCTTTTTTGGACTGTTCAACTAGTGAAAGTATGACCAGTCCTATGTGAATGATCTGCATAAACAGCAGAGGTACTAATACATGATACTTGAGTCTTGTAGAACTGATAGCAATGACTGTAGATGCACCAGGTTCCATCTGGTAGCTCTATATGACAGCTCTGAAGAACTGCTACCATCCAAGAAGCTAATTTCTTTAACTCAAACTTTGGAGGTTAGTGCTGTCAGCACTTAAAACCTGAGGTTCAAATCCTTCTCGTGGGCTGTGCATGGTCTGTTACACTTTCTTTAGGGAGATGTTTTCTATTGATACTGGCCAGGTACAAGAAACACCAGCAAATGGCACCAGGGTTAAACTCTGCCGAGCAGGAGCCGTAAGTATGTAAGGTTTTCATTTGGCTCTTTCAAGGATAAGTTTACATGAAATTTTGATTGAAGTATTATGGTTCTTGCCTGATTAGTTGCTGTGCTCTGGGTTTTATTTCCCTCAAGCTGATAATTATATCCTCAATGATTTTCACAGTGTGTAAACTGCAGGAAGATGTAAATTCTGCCTGGGCAGGGAACTTGACAGCTTCAGTCCAAGATAAAAAATGAAGCGGGAAATTTGGGAATGGCAGTGATTTCAGAGATGACTGAAAACTTCAGGAGAACCTTTTTCAGTAGGGTTTTTCCTGTTGACCTCAGCTCATTAACGCTTCCTCTAGCACAAGAACATGTTGGTCATAACTCTAATCTCCCTAAAGACAATGTACCATAGCCACCAGATGTGCTCTGAAGCACTTCTGTCTTTGCTAAAATAGAATCGTAGAATTGTTTGAGTTGGAAGGCCCTTTAAAGGTTATCTAGTCTGACCCCCTGCAATGAGTAGGGGCATCTTCAACTAGATCATGTTGCTCAGAGCCCCATCCAACCTGACCTTGAATGTTTCCAGGGATAGGGTCCACCTGACCTCACTTCTCAAGCTTGACCGAGTCCCACTGGATGGCATCCAGTCCCTCAGGATGGCATCCCATCCCTCAGGTGTATCAACTGCACCACTCAGCTTGGTGTCATCAACAAACTTGCTGAGGGTGCACTCTATCTCACTATGTCATTGATGAAGATATGCAACAGTACTGGTCCCAGTATGGACCCCTGAGGAACAGCACTTGTTGCCGATCTCCATTTAGACATTGAGCTGTTGACCACTGCCCTCTGGATGTGACCAATTTCTCATCTACTGAACAGTCCACCCATCAAATCCATATCTCTCCAATTTAGAGAGAAGGATGTTGTGGGGGACTGTGTCAAAGGCCTTACAGAAGTCCAGATAGATGACATCCATGGCTCTTCTCTTGTTCACTGATGTAGTCACTCATCACAGAAGGGCACTAGGTTGGTCTGGCAGGACTTGTCCTTGGTGAAGCTATAACAGCTCTCTTGAATCACCTTCCTGTCCTCCATGTGCCACAGCATAGCTTAGGCATAGTATGGAATATTCCTGGGTAAGGAGTGTTTTCCCACCTAAGCAAGTTTTCTCCAGAAGAGCAGCAAATCCTTCATCCCACTGATACCTCCAGATCTGGACTAAGTAAACTCTGAGGTGTTTGCAACAAAAGAAACTTTAATATGGTGAGTGTCTAAAACCCAACAACCAGGAGACAAGGTTACTGCAGGATACTTTTTTGTACTTTAAATGTAATCCACAAACTCTAAAATATTTGTCTTCTTTCCTTTCCATATTTGGGAGGAAAGACTCATGGCCCATGTCTTTTATTATTATTTTTAGCACCTGAATGTCTCTGGTTTCTCTGGTAATCAGCTGCCTATGACCATTTATGGTTGGACTTGATTATCTTAAAGGTCTTTTCCAACCTAAATGTTTCTATGGTTCTGTGATTCAAAATGTAGATTTTTCTTTCAAAAAAACTCAATACAGAATGAGAACATGTTATACTACTTCTCTAACAACATCTGCCTCCATGGTGTATGTCTCCTTCTGAGTGGAAGTGACAGGTACCTGAGGAAAAAATTCTTGTCTTTGGAAACAATAAGGAATTAAACCACTAAAAAGACTAAAAAGGATTTCCCAATTCACAGATGAATGCTTCTTTTCATCTTCTTCTGATGGATGGCCCAGTTACAGAACCAATTCCCATTATTTGGAACCAATTAATACATTTTTTAACTCCATTAATGGGCTTCCTATTCAGGGAGTTTCAAGTGCATGCTTGGTATTACACGTATTCTCATGGCAAGAAAGGTGTTTTCTGGAAAGAAAGCCAATGAACAGATATCAGGCTTTGCCTAGACAAGCAGTAGAAATATTAAGTGCATACTAAAATTTTTTCTAAAAATCTATTATTCTATAAGCCAAAAGAAAAAAATTCCTTCCTAAATTTAGAATTTTATGCTTTTCATCTTTCTGCTTCCTTTGCTGTCAGGAGGTTAATTAACCATCCAAATTTTCTTAGTTTTTCTAAGTTATAATTCTGAAATCATTTACTTAAAGGAACAAAATCAAAGCACTCAAACTGAATGACAACTCCCTCAGAAACAAAAACATTTACAGTAAAATAAGGTCAAGCCCAAAGCTTGTTTCCTGGATGGTATGTTTAGGTATAGAACTATAACATATTAAAAAGCCAGTGGAGGAAAAAAAAAAGGGAAAAAATGGTGGAAATGGAGGCAATAGGTAAATGTTGCCATGACTTCTGCTCCCAACAAAATGTTAGTAAGTAGGGCATGAAGGTCATAGAGGTTCACCTTTGATGTATATTTTAATTACGTGATCAATTTTAACAAAGCATGATAATTAAATTAATCAGGTAAAAGTATGTGTCGATGTGTGGGTAGATGATTTTTTGTTGAGCTATTTAGTGCTCACTAATGGAAATTTTTAGTAGTTGTATACACGTAGTCTAACCTGAAATTAAAGCATGCTCTTGGCATGAGTTAGAGATGCAAATTTACTTCAGTTTTAATTGTTGGGCTTGTTTGTTGTTTGGGGTTTTTGTTTTGTTTTGGTTTTTGTTTCTTTGTGTGTATTTTTTTTCTTGCTGGATCATCTTTGACTTTATTGTGGGCCATTAATAAATTCCAGACTTGAAGGGCTAAAAAAAGGAAAGAATGCTTGGAGAAAACTCCAAGAGTACTACTGAAACATTTTAAAATGTAGCTTCTAAAAAGCTGCCAATAATTTCCTCTGTATTTTTTCAGAACATAATTGTTTATGAGTTTTTTTCCCAAGAGGAATACTTTGCCTTATATGTTATCTTTTTTTTTTTTTTTTTTTTTCTCCTGGGCTGCATAAAAAATGACAACCCAAAGAGCAGCAATCTTGAGCATGACACAGTAATTCTCATGTATGAGCTGTTTCATATTCTTCAGCAGACTTTCCATGAGACAGGGGACAGTTTGGATGCTGTGGGTCTTCTGCTGCTTCATCAGAGGAAGTAGGATAAGGTGGGGGTAATTAAGTGTGCCTATGTTTTTATTAAGTGTGCCTAATTAGTCAATAGAAATGTTAGCTTAGGCTAAGATGATGATTTGGTCACAGGTGTCTAAATATGACGTGGAGACAGAAATAAAATACCATGACATGCAGTCCAGGAAATAAAGACATAACAAGCTTCAGTGGAGGGAACTCAGAGACAGAACAACTCAGACCAGAATTGCCCTATTTCAGATAGAAATTAATGCCCTGTCATATGTCAATGCTTCGGACACTTGCTTCCTCCAAGCTGGCTGATGCCACATTCAAAGAGTACAAAAACCTTCCTCCTCCTCTTATAACTGCTTGTTGTCACTATATGTACATTGTTTGTCTGTAATTGTAGTTTGACTCCTGTAGAAATAATTTCATAGTACATAAGACAGCATTATTGTAGCAGTAAGGGAACTAATGGACAAGTTTTCTGGCTTATGAGCTGCTAAGTACCTTTTTATTTTAAGCATGAACAGGAACAGAAGATGGAGTTTGTTTGTACAAGGAGGGAAATCGTCAAAATGTTGTGTTCTTTACAGTGCATGATCCATTAAGACACAGGAGGATTACTACCCAGGTTGCAGTTTCTTGCCTGAAAGTTACATTTTGAAGAGTGATCAGGAAACTGCAGCATATGCCCATTCTGATGTCTCTTTTTTTTTTGTTTCTCCCCTGTTTCCTTTCACTAATTAGGTTTACTTGTAGCTACTAAGCATCCTTGGAGAGTACTAGCGTTGCAGGCCTCTCTGTGCAGGTAAATGTCCTACTTTCTGGAAGCCCATTGATTCCTTTCTAGATTAAATTCATGGAGGCAAGCCTAATCATTAAAATTTTTATATAGAGCATGAGCAACGACAGGGCACGGGTGCTGGAGAAATGTATTGGGTGGAGTAATGGAGAGCTGCCAGCCTAAATTATCTTTCACATGGTTTACCCAGGAAGGTTAGGGGAGTAAGAAAATTGGAACCAACAAACCAGAATAGAGACACAAAGTCATTCACAGAGCCAAAATTTAGAGCACATGCTGACTTCTGAAAATCACAAGGGAATTGTGACAGAAAATTGATATCCTCTGGGAAGGGTTGTTTATAACTTGGCATGAGTTTTCAGCAGGCTGTTCTCATAACACTCAGTACTGAAATCCCTCTGTTAAAACCCTTGTGGGATAAGTTTTGAGCCATCAGAGATTTATCTCCATTCACACTCTAAGTACTTTAAACAAGAATATTGAAGAAAAGGAATCAGAGTGCTGAATTCTCATCAGGTAAAATATCTTGGTTTAAAAAAAATACGAATCCACAAAAAACAAGATATGTCATTTTAAAATCATTTAATTTAGAATTATTATATTCTAAAAATTCTGGTGGTCTTAAAATTTAAAGTTTAGTGTTCATTTTAATTTTAAGTTGCTCTACTCATCTCTTTCAAATCTAAATAGCAACAGACAAATGGAAAACAAGTATAATGCTCATATCTCACAATTTACAAATAAAATGAAGGAATTGTATTAAATATTACATTTTCAGTCACTGCAGTCTTCCTTTTTAATTTACGTTCTACACATTATTTGTTACTATGTCCTGTTGCTTTATGTTCACTGGTACTAAGACTTGGCTAAATAAATGTATAACCTACCTCAGACAGTACAAATCTTAATGTATTAAGTTTTTGCTCATATTAAGATAAAACTTTCACTAAAACTCTTAAAAAACCCACATTGTAATGTGATATTCACTTCCCTATAGCAATTTTTTTTCTGAAGGACATCATCGTGCTATATTTACAGCCTTTCACTGAGTAGCTCCACACAATCCCACTTTGCCTTGGCGCAAAGATGGATGAAGTAATCTCTCAATATCCTCTTTAGACTTATATTTCTGCAAATTGCTTTTGTGTTACTTGGGGGGAAGGACTGTAAGAATGTATTCCCAAAATTATACTCTGTGATACCACTGCACACACCTAATGTATGGATCCTGTGGTATTACTTTCTAAAGGTATCCTTCTTCTTGTAAAACAAGAGTTGTGAAAAGAAAGAAATGGACCAGGGACGGTTCTCTTTATGAAAGCACCAGTGTGAAACTGGGCTCATTTCAGCTGAGCCAACTGGTATGCCTAGCTGCTGTGGAAGAAAATGAATATATTTGATGAGGTCTTTACTCTTGTTAAAATCAAGTTTGTAGGTGTAGACAGCTGAGAGGATTGAGAAAAAGACCTGGAAGGTTTCACTGGTACATTGTTAGCTGAAATGGGTCCCATGGTGACAGCAGCAAAAAAAATTGTATCTTTGTTGCTCATTTGTCTCTGCAAAATTATTGGTGGTCCCAGGAAAAAGCCTATGGTGGTGACAGGTATATTTGTGGAAAAAAGAAATCAGATTGGGCATTGATTATCTTGTCAGATAGTTGTTCTCCATATACATAAATTTGGAGGATTAATTTTATTTTTGTTCATCAGAAACCCCACTTATTTCACTTCTGATGCGTGGATACAGGGTGGCTAAAGAAGTTGGGGACAAGGGTGTGAGAAGCAGCATCCTGTCAGAGCTGAGAATGACTGTGCTAACAAAGTTATGCTGCTAACAATGTAAACACGTGCCAACTGCTACTTAAACCCTGGCGGCACCTGCTGTGAAGGCTGGGGAGCTTCTGAGATGCCTAAGAAATGGCCCGTGCCACGGTGCTCAGCATTGTGCTCTTGGTTGCCCCAAGGTTTGGGACATCTCTCATGGTGCCAAAGAGGTCTGGCTACTCTGAGCCACAGGTTGCTTCTGAGGTGGTGAGACTCCTGCTCTGTTGCTGGTGATGGCACCTGGGGCAGCACAGTGACCCACAGTGAACAGCAGAAGTCAGTGAGTGACTGAAGAGGACTCAGAGGCAGAAAAAGGCACTGAGGTGGAACGAATGGGACTGGCGAGTTCGGAGTTGTGCTTTTTATAAATCTCCCCTATGATAATAAAGGAAAAACCTGAGGTATTTTAAAACTGTGCCAACTTGTAGAGAGTTTATGCTGCTCATGCAGGTAGGTTATTGAAGTAGGTATATTGCTTGAAGTTAGATGGCAAAGCAGAGACAGAGTTTTGCGGCACTGTTGAAGCGCTGGGCTGCCTGCGCTGCTGTGCCTAGAGCAACTGCTCCCAGTGAGCATGAGGAGCCTGAGCAGACTTTTTGATTTATTTTCTTCAGGAATGGCGGAATGAAGATAAAGTGTCACAATGTGCTGTGTATAGAGGAACATGCACAGATATGAAAATAAATTATTGTTTGGGGATGTAAAAAAAATGCATATGTATATTGACTATGTTGCTTTATTTTCCCCTGTCAGGTATGAAAACAAGCAGCTTTACAACAATAACAGATGAAACATAGCACCTGAGCACTGAGGTGATGTTCACTGAAACCAAAGTCATCAGCTTTTCAAGGCAGGAACAGCCAGGCATTTGTGCTATACCTGTCACAGAGAAACCCTAGTCCATAGTCAGTGTTCCCATATAGTACATAATGCAGATAATGAGAGGTAATGATAAAGATTACAAATCTTCTTGGCTTCAGCAGGCTGCAATGCTTTCTAAAGATATGAAGAAGGCCAAAGAACATTTTAAAATGGATTTTCTGAACTTCCCTATCCATCTCTGTTGATGTTCTCTTATTTCTCTTATATATGTCCAAATTAGAAAAGAAACAAAACCCCGTGAAATTATCAGTCTCCTCTGTTTTAGAAAGACCTGTCTCATTGTCTGAGTAACCTATCAGCCTATTCTGCTAGTGATAGACATGATTAGTCGGCCTTTGAACAGAAAACGTTGTATCTAATGTAGGCCCAAAAGCTTTTGTTACAAAACTACTGGTAAGAAAAAAATTGATGAAAAAAATCATATTTCTATTAATGGACAAGTTTTGCATGGAAAAGCAGCTCAGCTCCTTCATTCTTGCAATATAGTACTTGTCTTTAGTGTTACTGTGAGCCAAATAATGCTTTGTGACTGTTTAACCTTTGTGACCTTTTAAAGTATTTGCCTATACAGACAGACAACTAATCTGAGTTGATATATTTAATTTCTAAAACTTTAACATGTGCTTTCTGGACCTCACCTAAAGTCAGGGCAATCTAATTGACAAGATATCCTTTCAACGGTCCTTGATACAGTAGGGTGAGATACTCATACATTTCACTTAGCTTTAAAGAAGTATCTCCATTTACTCAGAAAGGCCAAAAACTTCCTCCGAAGGACATAGTAACACAAATCTAATTTGACTGTATATGCTTCTAGTAATCTCTACACTTGTATCTTAATATTATAAAAATTATAATCTAGGTAATAGCTTGTAACTATCCTACTCTTGCTAAATAACAGCCCCAACAGGCTCCACTAAGGCTCCATTTTATCTCCGAGAAACTGATTTCAGACCACTTTGTGAATTAACCCAGGACTCCAATACCGAAGTCTATCAACCTGTCAAGTTTTTCTGGCCACAAATTTTCTCTAAAACCAGCTGCAGCAAAATTAAAAACCCAGATGACTGAATCTTCCCAAATCCTAAAATATACAGGTTTAAGGGAAAAACATGTGGAAGAAGGGGGGCTTTGTGAATGAATTTGGAAGGCATCTGAAAAAAAAACCAAAACAAAAGTTCTGTCTTCTGTGTTACTGTCTTCCGTTTCCATGGAAACTGAGGCTGGATTGGCAAAAATGGGTTAAGTGCTTTACAGTGACAGAGACTAATCACCGTTATTTTATAACATTACTATTGCCAGTCAAAGGGAGGGCTGCATTCTAAGGAGACATCGGTTTGCAATAAGTCTACTCCTTTCTGAAACTATCAGACAGCAAAAACATGCGGCATGAGAAATTTTGATTAAATATACAGTAAATCAATACAGACTATACAAAAACCATAAGAACCTGATAAATACTGTATATGAGAGAACACTTAATCCCAAAGTCAATGAATAGCAAAATCCAAAATCCTACCATATAACTACTTGACTTTTCAAAATACTGAGAAAACACTCAATTTCTTAGCAAATACAGAGAAATGAATCTGTCTGTCCTCTTTTCCAATGTGTGCATTATTCTCAGGGGGAGTTACCTCAGAGAATCTGCGGCAACAAAAATTCTCAGCCTGCATTGTTATCTTGAAAATAAGTTTTATCCCTCATGGTTGAAAATCTAGACTTTCATGGGATAAAAAAGTTCAGCATCAGTGTTAATTTTCCAGACCTTTACTTACAACAGTAAACCACTTTCAGCACTTATTTTCTTTTGAGCACAGTAGACCAGAGGAAAAAAATAAACCTTATTTCCCTCAGAAACATTCCTTTCTGAAGTCAACAACTGCCTCAGATTTTAGGTGGGTGTTCAACTGCTTGGAAAAAAACTGTCAGCAGTGTTAGTGGATGAGAATGGGCACTCATTAAATGGAAAGCAAATGGTTTTGCCTTATGGGAACACAGCAAAATATTAATTGTTAAAAATCCTATTTAAAAGTGTTGATGACCATGCCAGAAATGTTCTACTTTGATAGTCTCACTATGGATATCATCCCATAGTTGAAGTTACTTAAGCTATGCTTTGTTAAGTATCCTTTAGTTTCCTAGAAAACAGGCCATTTTTGTGAAACATTCCACATACAGCATACCTGTACCTACAAGCCACCTTAGGTTCTAGGTAGAACACTTCAGCACCGCAAGACTTTTTCATCTTCTGTGCAACTTCATAGACATCTGGAGGCCCTGGACCCAAGACTTGATGGGTAAGCTCATCCTGACTGGTGTTCCCAAACTGTCCCCTACCCAGGGCTGTGACACACTGCTCTGGACCTGGCTTGCCCATGGGATTTATCCCGGCACAAGGGAAGATGAACAGGGCAGAATGGATGGGGCTAGGTGAAGTTCAGGCATTTCTGCCTTAGCAAAAAACCCAGGGAGCAGCAGGCTAGGCTGATGTTCAGAAGATCCCTGTCCAATTTATTACAGGTATCTGGAAAAATATATTTACCTGGGTTTTCCAAATAACTAGGCTGGAGGATACTCGAAGGTGGGGTTTCCACTTTGAAGTTTTTTGCTGTGATTAAAATGCTTAACTGCTTCTTGGGCTGCAGTGAGAAAAGCCGATGTTTCAGGAGGAGCCACCACCAGACTTGGGCTCCCAGTGCTAGGTCACAGTGCCACTGACTGGGCAGAGGGAACAACCACCTTTTCTGTCAGGCACAAGACAACAGGTTCCTCTGAGAATATGTGTTAAATCAAGCAAAACGGGAACAGATACGAAGAGTCTATGACTTCCGCTGGGGCTTAGGGATGAGTGAAATAAATGTTAGCTTTTCATTCAATCTCAAGTCTGACAATCCCAGGGGAATCTTTAGACCTTTGCTTAAAAAAGGCCAAACTAGAACAAACCTCCATCTTCTCCTCAGTGTCGATTGTCAGTTCATAATCCTGTGAACCTGAATGACTGAAGCACTCTTTTTCATAATAAAATGAAAAGATATATCAAGATATCATTTCATCTTATATATCAAACTCCATTTGCCTAATGCATCTGTTAGAATTTAATTCACAAGATGCTTTAGTTTGAACTATATTTATATTTAAATAACAATGAAAAAGATTTTTTCACATCACAATTAGTTAATTAAAATATTTTAAGAGCTGATACAAGAATAAGGATGTTCAGTATTGGTATTAGAACTCCTGGCTTTGGTACATGATACATGAAGGCAAAAATCTTCTGAACAAAGGAGAGAGAAGGGAGCTGAAAGAGAGTAAAGCAGAGTTTGCGAAAAAAAAAAGAATTACTAGATTCAGTAAGAGACATAGGATAGGACTGAATAATTGGGTGAAATGGGGTCAAAAATAAAGCATGTTAAGGATTTGAAGGGTGAGGTGGAAGGCAACTTTGACTTTATCTGCTGTTTTAGTTCAGCACAAATGCAAAAATAAAGTGACATCTGGAGCAGAGGAGAGACATCATCAGGGATTGTTAGGGCAAGGAAAGCATAAAGAGAAGAGGAAAAATCAAATCAAGTGAAAAGCAAAGAGAGTTGAAAAGAGAAAGTATTGCAAGTCTGGACATTAAAGAAAAAGGTAGGAGAGTAAGGACCCAAAAATCATGATTCTTGGAAATGACATTTGTTGTGGGAATGAGCACAAGAGATCAAAGTACAAGAAAATGATCTGAAAAATTGATATGGAATGCAGAGTAAATAAACAGAAAGAAGGCACAAGTGCTAGAAGTAAAGAACAGGGAACTAAGTAAAAGGGAAAATATTCAAGAAAGAAAATGAGATTTTCTTTAGAGAATTTCTAGATGGTCTCTGAGAATAGACATATTCCCAAAATGATAAAAATGTCAGTATAAAAGAATTGAGAAAATACAGACTCTCTCAACTGGAAAATGAAGAGGAAGGATTTATTCACCGATCTGTACTTGAGCTTAGGGGTAAAGTAGTAAATTACCTGGGCAAAACAGGTCAAACTGGCGAAGGAGTGAGATGCCACCTGCCTATGTGGTCCTGGACAGGTCATGGTTTGCCTAGAGCAGGCATTTCCCAGCATCCAGACTGCTGCCTGGCCACCACCCACAGCCCACCATCTCTTTGATGATCCTGTCTACCCCACAGCTGGATGTGGGTGAGAGGATCCACAGAAAACACCCTTGCACCCACCCCTACCCCCACATAGGGGCCTGGCTCAGCCATCACTGCCCACCTCGTCCTGAGAATCTTCTCAGCTCACTACCTCCATAACATCTTTCAGGTACAACCAAACACAGCCACTTTCTGCTTTCACTCCCAGTGGCCTTTTCCCTTTGGATTTTAAACCACTTAGTGGATTATATCACTAATTACTCATTCCTTTCCCTTTCCAGCACACTTTCAGTCTTTGTGCCTCCAGTGATCCAGCTGTGTATGCTACAACGTAATCAATTCAATGAGACTGTGCTGACGTGACAAGCTATATAAGGGTGGCTTTACTGGAAAATAAATTGTCCTAGATTATCTGAGGTTAATCACATGCATGTTTTCCCGAGGTCTGAAATACTGGGCCCATTTATATGCATTTCTGTCTGTTCAGTTGTATGCACAATTGGGCTCATGTATAGTCAGTCACCTGTTCCTCTGTAATTTTCACTTTTTAAATCTGTTGTGTGTTGGATCATTAGCTCAGAGTGAGACTTCCCTCGCAGTCATTTCCTCTAACCTCACTGCATAAACTGGTCTCCTGGGTAACAGTCCTCATGGGTGACCTGAACATCCTTGTTTTTAGGGCAGACATTGTATAGCTCTGCACCTGTGTAGTCATTTACACTGGCACAATGTGAAACGTATGGTTTTAAAATCAACCTGGTGTAAATGAGAACACAGACTAATGGATAATTTAATGTTCCTTTGTCACCTCTGTGAGAAAAAACAGCAATAGGCAATGTTCTTAGCAGTCTCTTTTATGACCCACACTGAAGAAATGGAAAGAGGAAGAAATGGAGGAAATATGACAGAGGCAAAATATTGAAAAGAAATAAACAAAACCTGAACAAAACCCAGTGTCAGCAGACACAAGAAGTCCTGTAATTGATGGTATCTTCTTCTAGACTCAGGATAACAAAAGCAGTTTTATCAGATATTCTTTCACACTTGTAAAAGTTATATTAGAAATGTGAAATACAAGAACTCCCAAAACACACCTATAAACAGAAGATGCAGGGAAGTGAGCTGAGAGGCACCTTTATGGAAGTTAAAGTTTCTCAGCAGCTCAAGAAATAACATGCAGATTAAGCACTTATGGTTAGCAGAAATTTCTAGGTGATATCAAGTTGAGGGAATCCATACTGACCTTTAAATGCACTGCATATACTGCATAAATAAATAAATAAATACATGAAAGCTTGTATTCAGTGTATGATTTAGTCTCTACTTGGCACTGGGCTACAAGTTTGTTTGCACACATGGAGGTCAGGCTCTAGCAGAGGAAAAAAGAGGCACCACACTCCAGATTAATACTTCCCAGGGCATTGCAAGCTGTGTTTCATGTGATAATGACCAGGCACAGCACCAGAGGGGATCCTTCCTTCCCCTGCTGGCACTGACATCAGGGCTGCTTCCATCCATGACCAACGTCCCCAGACCAACTTGGAAATGGAAATTTCACAGCTTTGTTGGGTTTTATTGTACCAAATGTGCAGATGAATTCTTTTATAGAGATTAGGGGCCAGTACCTCAGCCAGGATAGACTGGCTCATTGACTTCAGTAGAGCTTAGCTGATTGATGCAGGCTTTGGGACTCCTCCTGTTTGGTCAAACCTCATTCTGGTCATTTCATCTGAATGAATGCAGAATGGAAGGAAGGACTAGGAAGCATTTTAAGTGCAGGAACAGTGAAATTGTCCTGTGTAAGATCCTGTGCAGACCAGCTTCTCACAGACTGTTTGCGGCTTCTGAAATCTGTGGTCTTCCAGACAAATGTCTTACTGCAATTTTTGAGTAAATGTACAGGATGAGTTTCCTGAAAGCAGAAAAGTTAAGATGAATGCTGCATTCCTAATTTTTTACAGTAGTGGAATGTGGTATACCAATTACACAAATTCAATAAGAGCAAGTGTAGAGTCCTGCACCTGCAGAAGAACAACCCCATGTATCAGTACAGGCTGGGGGCTGAGCTGCTGGAGAGCAGCTCTGGGGAAAAGGACCTGGGAGTCCTGGCAGACAACAGGCTGACCATGAGCCAGCAATGTGCCCTCGTGGCCAAGAAGGCCAATGGTATCCTGGGGTGCATGAAGAGGAGTGTGGCCAGCAGGTCAAGAGAGGTTCTCCTCCCCTTCTACTCTGCCCTGGTGAGGCCTCATCTGGAGTACTGTGTCCAGTTCTGGGCTCCCCAGTTCAAGAGGGACATGGAGCTACTGGAAAGAGTCCAGTGCAGGGCCGCTAAGATGATGAAGGGATTGGAGCATCTCCCGTATGAGAAGAGGCTGAGGGAACTGGTCCTATTTAGCTTGGAGAAGAGGAGGATGAGGGGGGATCTCATTAATGATTATAAATATCTTAAGGGCGGGTGTCAGGAAATGGGGCCAGACTCCTCTCGGTAGTGTCTGGTGACAGGACAAGGGGCAAACTGGACACAAACTGGAACACAGGAGGTTCAATCTTAACAGAAGAAAACACTTCTTTACTGTGAGGGTGACAGAACACTGGAACAGGCTGCCCAGAGAGGTTGTAGAGTCTCTGTCTCTTGTGACATGTAAAACCCGTCTGGACGTGTTACTGTGTGATCTACTCTAGGATCCTGCTCTAGCAGTGGGGTTGGACTGGATGATCTTCAGAGGTGCCTTCCAACCCCTACCATTCTGTGATTCTGTGATAAAATATTTCTCAGAAATGCAGTAAACCCAGTAAAGGCTGAGCTGCCATGGTGGGAGATGTCCATTATCACATCCCACTGCAAATATGGAGGGGTTGATTTCTAATTTGTTTTTTTGATGGTGAGTTTAGAAGATAATGTAAATTGGTGGATAGCACATAACCGGTTGTTACCCATAGAAGCATTAACTGAAGTCTAATAAATACTGTTAAAATGTTGTTTGCAGAAAAAGTAATACTAAATACTCAACAATTTAAATGTACCTAGCTCCACCGGCATTCTAGATGCTTCAATAATTGAGAAGAGTGGGAAATCTTGGTTCCTCGCCTCTTCTTTTTAAATTAATTTCTGCATCCTATATTGAAGGAAAATAATGTATTTTGGAGCATCTGATGTATCACCGTGGTTAATTCTGCCTCCCCTATTATTTATGGTATTTGCACTTTATGACATGTCTCTAAATCTGTAGCAGGAACTGGCATTTTTAAAAGCTGCTAGGTTTCTCTCTTGCCCTTTAAAAATAAGATCATAAAGGTAAATCCAGAGTGATGTCTAAAAGCAATTATAGTCACATTGGTATCATGAGGAACTGGTGTTTTGCAAAACCTGAATGATCCTATTACAGTACAACCGATTCCTGTTGTAAGGATCCTGGTATACTATGCACTAATATTTGAATATTATGGAACCGAAATAAGAGGGAGATGTTTTTTGACTACAAAATTAAAGAAAAGTGAAAATATCACTTTTATATGTTGTGGGGGTTTTGGTGTTTTTTTGTTTGTTTGTTTGTTTGCTTTTTCCCTGTAGAAGGATTTGACTTTTTTTCTTTCAGTTTTAAATTTTTATAATATAAGTAGTTATAATGCGCAGGATTTTGTTACTATTCCTTTTCTATTTTATGCTCCTTCCCTTGTGTTGATTTCTAATAACTGTGGAGCAGAACAAGTACAAAATACTAAAGGGCATAATTTTTGTCTCTAATTTTGCTTTTCATGACTGAGTACAATTTTTGTGGCAAAATTTTTGACCAGAGGGGTAATATTTAATTACAAAGCCACTGAATTTTTTTTTTTTTAAGGGCAAGAACTCTATCACTCTATCTAGTGTACTGTAGAAGATTCTTAAGAAGAATTTGTAAGAAAAAGCTGCACATGAAAATAATAAAAATGTTCCTTTTCCTCATTTTCTCTAAATATCTGTTAAAAAAGAACTGGAATCCACTAAGCCTTCAAGAATTTATAAAATGTAGTGAGGAAAACATCATTTCACAGTATTTTATTACCTCAGGTATTTCTTCTGCTGTTACAGGAAAATTATTAGTATTATTCTTCATTGATTTGGATATAGAAGGGATTTCTGACATTTAAAAAAACATGTATTACAGTTTTCTCAGTTGTAGCAAAGAATCAGACTCTAAGACAGCAAAATACTGTCATTAACTGATCTGAATCTAAAAAATAAATTATCTGACTTTTTTTTTTTTTTTTGTTCTTCTGCTTTTCCTAACATTATTTCTGTAAGTGATCTGCAAGTTGGGATAAGAGATTGCACTTCTTTTGCAACTGTGCTGCCAACAGGGGCAGGATGTAGCTGTAATGAAGGAGAGAAGATGGGGCTTCTTCCCCAGCTGGCGGTACGGGTGGAGGCACCGTGGCATGCAGGACTGCAGATGGCTTACGCATCATGTGCCCTTTCCAATAACATTTCCAGGTTTCTAGATTCAAATATTTTATTCATAAACATTGAGTGGAGTTTGGCAGGCTAGACTGTGACTTACATCTTGCACCCCTTCAAAGGAAAAGGAAGAAATAAGGATTCTTGTTGTGCCCCTGGGACCATTGTTGGGGTGAGATGACATAAATAAATGCTGTGAACCTTATTTGTCCACGCTCAGTGCACAGGCATAGGAATGGGAAGACAAGGGCAGATCAATACACTAAGTAGAGCAGCTGAGTCAGGCAAAAATTATTGATATTTACTGTTGGTTTGGGCCTGCCACAAATAACCATCCCTTTCCTTGAAACCTGAAAAAATAGGGAGAGACTCATGCTGTGGAGGTATGTTGTCTCTCGGGATTTCTGCAGAAACGAGGTATTTATGCAGTCTTAAAGGTTAGAGCCTCCTGAAACTTTCTGCTTGTGTTGGATGACACTGTCCACCACAAGCTGCTGTGGACACCTGAAAGGATTAACCTGGAGGCACTCTCTGAGGGAAGTCTCTTTCTTAAAAAGAGTTTGAAGTAACTGCATGGAGACCTTCCTCAGCATGCCATGTCAGGATTTACATATTTCCTTAGTGCAGGGCTCCTCTGTGTAAAGTGACTTCTTTCAGTGCTCATTCCTTGGAGCAGGGAGTGGCAGACATGACCAGAGAAAGCTCGGTGTACTGCTGATACCAGCAATAATCTCTGGAAAAAAAATGGCACACCAAATATCATGCAGCTGAAAACATTTTTTTCTGGCACAAGAAGACTGGGTGTTGTTTAAGAGGCTAGGTAATTTAGGCACCTCTGGATCTAGGGGAACAATAAGGGAGTTTTAAATTTTTGAGCATAGGTGTGGTTAAACATGCAAAAGCCCCTCTCTGGATTTTGCTTTGGCAGCTAACCTCCAAAAGATTGGTTTCCTTGTCTGCTGAAAGGGGAGTAGGTAAACTTTCCCTTCGTGCTGATTGCAATTGCCCCTAAAAATAAGCATTAATTATTCCAGTTGTTTTCACTATATTCAGAAACATTTCTGTGCGATTAATGAAAGCATATGAAGGGGAGACTGAAAGGACATGGAATGACGTATGAGTAGCAGTGAGATATGTTTTAAATATCTAGGTCTTTGAAGGCTTGTGTCCAAACCTTCCCTACTTTTAGAGGTTAACCCATAATTTATATGAATGTTAAAGTAAATCAACCATGATGTAAATCCTGCTTCCATGAAGTCAGTGGGAGTTTTGCCACCAATTTTAGTGGGAACAGGACTGAGCTGTGTAACTGTTATTTAATGCCACTGCCTATAGGAAAACTGAACACATTTATTTTGATTGGAAACAACATTATATAATAATTCCCAAAAATTCTGAGGTTAGCTGGCTGGTAGGAAATATAGTTCTTGGGGGGAAAAAGTTGCTCCAACAGCTGTCATTTGCAATATATCACAATGTAAATGTTAATTCTAGTTAATGTTAAGGGAAACTGTCTAAAGCAATTTAAGATGCAAAGAATCGCATTTAATGGAAGGGAACTGGGACATAACATTATGATATACCAACAGGCTTGTGTCAAAAAAATTGGCTTGCCAGGGAGTTGTTCACATTAGGCTAATTCATGCCATGGGTAATGCCCAAAATGAAGACTGTGGTGGAAGTACCCAAAACACTGAGCCTCAGAGAAGAGCTTGTCCTCACTGCACACAGTAGGAGCAGGAAGTAATTTGTGACACTTCATTTCTGTGGTGAAGCATCCTTTCCTCTTGCAATGCACAGGCTTTCATTCCTTTCATGGGTATGCGATGGTGGTGGAGGAGAGTCTACCAGCTCTTCATTCACTCTCACCCTGGCTTGTCCAGGGGAAAACCCTGCTGCCTTGTTGGGACAGGCTCTGTGGCCTCCCCCCAGCACCTGGAGATGTCTTTCTCCCTCCTGATCTCCAATACAGCTACAAAATGCAAAACACGTCACTTAGAACAAGTTTTCATCTTGAATATATCCTCAGGGCAAGTACACAGCCTTATACATTTATACAGCCTTGTAAAAATAATTCCACAAAGAGTAATCTGAGACCACTCAAAAATGTGCATGCAGCAGGTACATGCTATAAAGCAATATGAATCACATCTTTGGCTAAAGTTGAAATAATTTATTTAAATCTGGGACAACTGTGCAGTGGTATAATTGTAAAATTTCTCTTTGTGTCCAGAGATAAGTATCTGACTGAAAGCTATCAAAATTTCAAGAGTGCTCAGTCACAGACATCATAATACTATGCTTACTTGTGTGATGAAAATTGCTGTCAGGAGCCTGATAAATCCCAGTAGATGTTATCCAGGGTAATAACCGTGACCAGCTGACTTCTTTCTAACATGGTACATTCATATTTAGATGGGGTATATCCAGGATACCATTTGGACTATATTCCTTCACCTACTGAAAATAAAAAAGTACAACCTGCTTTAACACTATTTATCTCCTGACAGCTTCATGGACAATGATCTGCGGAAGACTGGTGGTATACAAAACAGATCTGATTGCAACAAGCATCTAAGCCTCTCCTCTTTTTTACCTTCTGACTGTATTTCAGATATAAGGCTAGTTCCCCACCAAGAAAGCGCAGCACTGCTGTAAGTGGGCTGACCTGGGTGCAGGGCAGGAATGGGACTCCTTGGCCCCAGGGTGAAGACACAGGTGTGGAAGGACAGAGAAGTTAAGGTCTGCAGCCTACCCTATCTCCAATGAGGCTTTGTGTCAGTGGATCAATGCTGAAGGAGGAATCATGTCCTCTGGTGTCTTCCATATAATGTCCCCTTACATGCTGCACTACAAAGCTGTTTTCGTGGTAATCGTATGACGCAGATATCTTGGTGGATCACCGTGTCTCCACTGTTACCAATTACATTTTTTAAAGTGGTGGAAACAAAAATATTTTGCTTCTGTGCACTCTGCATTCCCCCAGTAGATATCTGAAGTACTTAGCCACACCATTTAAAGGCAGAAACATTTTCAATCTCTAAGAAAAGGACTATATAATCATACCTGGAAATTGTACTCAATAGTTGCCTACATGACAAAGTAGGTGGCTCTGCTGAAACACTTTGTTTAATTTAATCATATAACAATGATAATCTTTATATTATCTCTAGAAAGTCTATATATGACAGTCTATATCCTTATATCCACAAGCTTTATAGTCTCCCTCTAGGAGGAGACTTACATTTCTAAAGGAGCCTGGAGTGTACTGTTTGCATAAAACTGTCATCACAGGGCATGTCATTTTCCAGGTTCTTTGCCATTCATCCAGCAGATAACATCCTGTTTTGAAAAATAAATCTTCGTGTTTCAGCACAGTTTTTGCTACACTTGTGGAAGAGAGATTTTGCACGTACACATGAGCAGCGACACAGTCTGCTCTCCATCATGGTACTGTTTCCAGGCTGAGGCAGATTATGGGGAAAACAGCAGTGTTGCCAGGCTGGGATTCTGACAGAAGATGGAGCCCTGCATGTTGCCCTCCTAAGAAACTGCTGTATATGTGTGTATGAAACAGTTGCATTTATAATACGCCTCTTCTGCTGATCTGCAAGGGCTTTAATCAGTGAAGGAAGAAGAAAGATGTCATGTGGGGTAGTTGGTGCCTAAGGAAGGGGCAGTAAAGGCAAATGATTAGTATTGTCTTCCTTGCCTACTCTTGAGGATGGCTGCCATTGAGCAATCAATGTTCATTGTGGCTGTAAGGGGGATCCTAGACAAATCCAAACTTGCACAGAGTTCTACCCTGCTACTGCCAATAGCTGTTCAGTCAGGGCTACCCAGGAAGCAGAAGGTCTTAAAGACTTCATTGCCTCCAAGGTTTTCCTCTTCTTTCCTTTGAGGCCAGAAAGACTCATCTTCAGTAGCCAGCAGTCTTGTCAGGCAAAAAATGAATACTTTCATTTATGTATGAATACTTTCATTTGCACATGTATACCAGCATCTCTGGGAGGGATAGCACCTCTATAATACCAATGAAATCCAAAATCTCCATGCATGAATAATGGCAGAGAGATGATCAAGACAAAACTGAAATGCAAGGAAGAACATATGGAAGTGTTTGTGAGTAAATTACTCCTTTCCTTATATAGCCCAGCTGTACAGCATTTTCTGTCATGTGTATACTGTATATAAAGCTTTGTAGAGAATTTCACTTTGTGTTATACTGACTCTTTTATAGTCTGAGAAATAATTTATCAGAACATAAAGACAGACTATATTTTAAGACAGAGGCAAAGAGCCAGAGGAAAGGTTGAGCCTACAGCCTGACTTCTACATTTCATGACATTTGAGAACTTGACTTATCAAGTTAATGTTACATTAACATAAGCACATAATTTCCTAGGATTTTCTCATCGAATTTAAGAAAAAAAGCCAAACACAAAAGAAATTAAGAAGGTCTGAGTATAAAAGCATTGTAAATTCTTTCCTCTATAACCTGCATTGCTTCCACAAAGACGACCAGATTGTGCTTTGTAGCTTCATTGTCCTATGAGTTCAGAAGGAAGAAAAGATTCTCTGTTCAGCAAAAGGCAGTTGTCCCTGGACTCCAAAGAATATAATGGTTTTCTTCTTAGTGCATTGTGCCATCTGCAAGGGATGAAGAAAAGAGCAATCTCTGGCTTCTATCCATTCTCCAACCAGAGAAGGTGGACAGGCACTTAGTAACAAATATTCTGGGTATAGTGTGCAGGGACTTTAATGTGCCAAGGGTGTACATGAGCCTCCTCAGTCATACTGGTCAGACAGGCTTGTTCTTTGCTGTGGTGATAACTCTTTGTGTGTTAGTAACTCTTACAACTACTGTGGTATCTAACATGGGAACAAAGTTTACATTCAGAACATAGATTCATCAGCATCGTAACCCTTTGTGATTTGGTTTTGATTTTATCAAATTCTTTCTACAGGAATAAAACAAAATCACTAAATACACTAACAAATATATATGAAAAAAATCCCTGTTTCATTTTGAGGTTTCCTAGGTTTTGATTTCTCAGTTCAAATGACCTTTATCTTTTGAGGTTTGCTTTCACTATATTTAAAAATAAAATAACATTTAAAAACCAGTTAAATATCAAACTGGTATATTTGCCTCCAAAATTAATGAATCATGGCAGCTTGTAGCTAATCTTCTGGACTACTGATCCTCCTTTGGAATCAACTGTCCATTTTTCTAACAGAGATAAATAGGATTCCGGGAGGTTAAACACCCCACAGGAGACTCCATGTTCAGTTCAAATTTCAGCTAGTAAACCTCAAGCAGAAAAAACCTTGCCAACTTCTATGCCAGATTATTTTGCTTCTCTCCTAGTTTCTTCACAGCCATTTCTTGCTTGCTTCCTATTGATTCACTGAATGTTCTAGTTTTTCCCTATGCTTTCTTGTAGACATTCTTGGAGTCTGAATGCTCTGAAGAAGGGAAGCCAGGAATTCCTGATAAGTACTCAGACTACAGGCTTTTCAAGGTAAATCTGTATATTTAGATTTGCTTTATGAAATTTGGTTTATGAACAGCATGCTTGTTTATATGCTGGACTTCTTAATAATGGTTGAGGGGGAGGAAATGGTTGGGATGGATCTTCGTTAGTTTAGGCTGAGTGCTTTCTTATAACCCAGAAAATATGAAAGCACGAAGATAGTGTATTTCCATTTCATAATTTATGTATTTTATCCCTACTTTTCTCTTTCAAAATACATTTTTTTTTGCCATTCAGCACCAACTCCTCCATAGCAGTACTAGACACTGATTATAAATGTGACGTGCTCTGCCAGCTGCAAGAAAAGCCCTCTACAAATCCCCCTGAACTCAGCAGTGGTAAACTGTGGGCAGCTATGCAAAAATTCTGTCTGAGACAAGCCATGAAGTTCTGTTGCACTTCTTTGAGTTTGGAAACGGATGTTTTGCTTGACATCTGCACAACTTCAGGCCAAAGTAAATATGCTACTGTGAGCTCTAAAACCTGATTAGCTCCTTGTCCTGTGTGCCACAGTCAAGGTGGACCACTTGTGTGGTCAGAAGAGGTCTGTTGCTGGCAAGAACTGGTTTAGTTTTAGTGGAAAAGCATTTGATTAACCTGCCAATGCTGCTGGAGGTTGATTTGCTCCTCAAAATGAAGCTATTAGTATGTGCACATTTTCATTCTCTTCCAGCAGATTTTGCACAGGTATGTTGGTACCTTTAGGGGTCTTTAAAGTGCCAGAGGGCTTGTGTTGTAGCTACATGTTCTGGAATATTTCTACAGTCACTCTACATCCTTTAGTAACCACTTCCTTAAATCCTGCCAGCATTCCTCAACACAGTCCCCAAAATTTTTCTCACCTTGTCTACACTGACTGTACAAAATTTTCCAAAATGTTGTACTCATTTTGGTGAAATATTAAAGCATTTTCTTACCTTGTATTGAAGAAGGAGCAGGTAGTTTCCTGCATGAGGTTTATTCTCAACAGTATAGATAAGCAGATACAGTTGATGTAATTATTAATGTATTGAGATCATCCATCACCAGTCCAACAGTGTTATTCTCCCATTTGACACATCATCCTTCCAGCTGCTGCCCCGTCTATAACCTCTTTACCTACTGTATTCTGATTTACCAGATTGAGAAAAGATTACAACAGCTTCATCAGAGCATCACAGGCTGGCCCTCACTTCAGACCAGTAGACACTTAGCACTACTGTAGAGTCTTTGCGAGGTGTGTATGGAAGAGTGTAAGAGGAGGGGATGGAGGGTACAGAAGTATAGTTCCCACTGCTGCAGCTGCTGTGACTGCAAAAATTAAAGGGTTAAAAATTATACCTTCTTAATTTCACCTTAGTGGGGTTGGGATAGTGTGCAAATAAACTTGTCTGCCCCACAAACAAAAAGCTGAAGTTAGTTATCATGAAATTCTTTTCAGGAGCTGAGCCAAAATGATTTTGGTACGATGGTTCCCGAGAACGCAACACAAGTGTAAAGGACTGACTTGACACTTGTAGCCATTAAGTATAGATATTTATTTTAGGCTTTGCTTGTTTTCTGCTGTAGCAGCTTGCTCCTTTCAAGTTTATCCATCAGACACTCTGCTCAGTATTAACCTGTATTTTCACATCCATTTAATAATACATAGGCCAGAAACTTCCTTTATAGAAAACAGAACTTAAATTCAGCATCATGGAAGTACAAAGGGCAATGCCATTATCAAGGGATTTCTATAAACTTTTGCAACTCATTTTGGGATGTGCAGCACGTCCAGCTGACCCTCTCTTAATATAGCTAGTAGGAAATTATGACCTTCCTAAACTTCCTCTACTCTTGCATGCAGAAAAGCTATTAACATACACGGAAAGCAAGTATTTATATCCATAGTTGAGAATTTTAATACAGGTCTATTATTTCAGAGGTGAATTAAACCACTTTATTTTGAACTGAAAGCAGCAATATTATGTAATGCTTATTAGCCTTCAAATTTGTGTTGGAAGCAGGCATTCATGATAGCTGCCCTCCTTTTCCCTGCTCTGATTTATTCTAACACTGATGTCTCTGGAATTACCTGTAAATATGTCCTTGGCAGCTACATGAGCAAAGGTTGCTCCTGCAGCCTAAATCATATGAGTTGCTGAGCGCTGCTGGAAAGAGGCAGAACACCTTCTGCTTTCATTGTCTTCAGCACAAATTGACAATGATGCATTACCCCTTGTGTAGCTCACTGAGTTGCAAGGCTACACTTATAATGAATTCACAGGTTATTTTCCATTCCTTCATCCAGATCATTGACAAGAAAAATACGCTAAAGTTTGGTGAGAGGAAAGAAAAAGTGATAGCAATACCACAGGCTAAATCCTGAGCTTGTGTGAGTCAGCATGGCACAACTGATTCCAGTGATGCTATATCAATCTATCCCCGCTGAGGTTCGACTTCAAAAATTTTAATGGCTGTCAATTCAGATGAAATACTTTGGATATATTGCTGAATAATAGTTTAGATGCTAGAGCAAGAAACAATAATGTGCCACTTATTATTCCATTTAAAAACAATATAAGCCATGTGTGAGAAATTAAATCTGTCACCCTAGGAAAGAGTTCAGGCTGTCAAAATGGTAATAGAAACAAAATTCAATTACCTGTTTTCTATGTTACCCATGGTAATTCCCCAGAAAATATTAGAGAAAATTGAAGAGGAGATTATCTTGTAAAGTGTTTTTGTAATATAATTATTATTTTGATTACTTTAAGAAAAATCTGTACAATTCTGCAGAAAACCAGCTGAACGTTATAAGAACTGCAGTTGTTTGTCAGACTAAAATTAACTGCCATTGACCAAGACTGTCACTGCTGTGATGGCAGTCAGACACTCGCTTCTATCGATTTTCCTCACTCTCAGCCTTGTTGTGGCGATAATCTGGCAGACTGAAGGCAGCAATGAGACTCAGCTTTCAGTAGTTCTGTAGAAGTAGGAAGCCATCGAGAAGATCTTTAGGCCGTTTCTCTCCGAGTTGCCCTATTCAGCTCTGCACCCTTTCCCTGCCAAAGCTGCCCCAGCTCTTCCGTAAGTGTCAGAGTCCCTGAAGTGGCAAACACTAATTGATGGTCCTGTGGCCCCTGGACTAAGTAGGAGTTGAGCTTCTTTTTCCTGTGTAACTTTTCCACCTGTGCAGAATGGAGCTCAGAGACTCTCCTTGGCCCAACTTCATCATACCATGAGGAGTGGAACAATTCAGCAGGAGGTGCTGTGAGATACCATTTCATATTGCAGCTTTAGAGTGAACTATAGTCCACAGGTTAACACTGCAACCAGAGGTCACAAAGACCTGAACCTCAGTGTGTTTTCTAATCACTGAAATATTGCATAAGGGGAAAGAGGGGCTCAACGAAAGATGCAGAATGGACAATCATCTGGGAATTAGGCTCCTTTGTAGATTTAGCCCTAAACTAATGCATAAATATTCTGTAAGTAAAAGTCAAGGACAAACTGTACTTATTCTACAAAGAAATTGGAATTCCTCAAGGCAGAAATTTTTAAAAGTGAATGATAGTTTCAGGTGTTTGTGTTATAGAAGAGTTATTTTTTTCCAGGTCAAGTTTATACAAGATCTAAAAAAGAAAAGACAATCAAAAGGAAAAATAAGATCAAAAAGATGCCATTATACACTGGTGCTCTCAGAGACTGATGTTGTTTCCTATCCTATTACAACTAAATAAGTTAAAGTCAGCACTGAAAACTGTTTATATTTTACACATTAAGAAAAATACCAAGAACAATTAATGCTTCACTAAGTGAGGGATGAAACAGGCTGGTGTGATTTTATGGTTATGTATTCACAGCCTCCTTAAACCATGAGGTTTTCTGTTGCCTTTCCAGATCCTTAACAAACTGGAAGTTGGGGCAGAGATTTTAAAGGCACATTGTGAGTTGTGTGTGCAGTTCACTTAGTGGAGAGAAAGTGTTGGGTGGCTTTGTGCTCTCAGGAGTCTGATTATTGAGGCATAACCTCAAATGAAGGGTATAGAGCAGTGCAAAGGGAGGCCAAGTAGCTCACATGCCTGAACCCAGTTTGCCTTTGCACTATGGACTCTGAAGCACCTGACCTCTAAGTGAACCTGTACTTAGATCTGCAGTGCTTGACAATTCTCTTTCTGATACTTGAGCTAAACTGTTTACAGCTCGCTTGCTAAATACTTTGATTATTAATTGCCTTCTCATCACCATCAAGAGGTATTGGTGGTACTTGGAATAAATGAGAGTGTTCAGGGAACCTGAGTCCTCATCAAAACTAGATGTGAATGTCAGGGGGAGTCTGTACCATGAAATGAAGCCAGTTGCATCCCTTACCCATCTTGAACAGGCCAGCCCTGGTAGCAGGAACATTCTAGCCACAGCACAGTGTCTTAGCTAACTAGCCCTGCAGACCATCTCCTCTAATAAGCCTGAACACAGCTCTGACAAGGCTGATTTTAAGTTCACAGTATTTCTGAGCTCTGTCACATAGTGCTGTGTAGATGTATTGTTTGCCTGGGGTTAGCCTGGGGCAATCCACATGAGACAGCACCACACTAGGCATGTACTCCCTCTCTATCTGTGGAAGTTGCTGACCTTCTCTGTATCCCAGTCACTTCATGGATGAGATGAAGGCTCTTGGAAAAGTGTCTAATTTCATCTTTTTTTTTGTTGTTTCTCTAAGCACAGTTTGTGTTTGCCTGCTACCTGGTCGCATGGGAACTCAGAGCACAAGAGCCATTCAGGGCTGAGTTAGAGCAGCCAGTCAGAATAAGGAAACTTGCATGTTGATAATATAGCTGTAAAGAAATAATTATAGAGAGCTAGATCATGCCCTCAAGGCATAGACTTGTATTTGGAAGTTTCCCTGTCACGAATTGGATGCACTCTGGTAGTTGACATGCACAGTGACATGGAAAGTGCTGCAAAGGCTGCTATACCACACCTCTGGCTGAACCCTCCTTGCACCACCTTGGCTTCCCAGCAGAGCAATTAGAGTGCAGTGCTTGTGTTCCCCCAAGCACCTGGGCTGTGACTCTGCCCAGCCTGTGTGCTGCAGGGGAAAACTCCTTATTCCTTCCCCTTTTGCTGTGACCATGTAGACAAGCCAGGGCAGAACTAATCTTGTGTGATCAGTCAAACAGTGGTGTTACACTGAGAATGACCAGAGGAAAGAACAAAGTATATTATTTTCCTTTCCAAAATGAGAAGCAAAATCAAGACCTTACTGTTGTATATCACATTATGCAAAAAAGGGTGCATGGTTGAGGTCCCTTGTTGTCTAAGCCCTCATAGCAGTGAAGCGTTCTTAGAAGTTATACAGGAAATAAGAACTGCAACCAAGTAAATCTAAGGCAAATCCTCACAGCTGAGAAGATGTGTTCCTCACAATACAGTAAACGTGCTTTTAGTTTGGCTATTCAAAATGTCTTTTTCTGTTTGTTTTACATTTTGAACAAATAATAGCTGCAAGGCTCTTTGAAGATCTCAAGGAAGGTTTTTAGCATGGCCAAGGATCCCACTTTTCGTAAATCAAGAGTGATAAGTACTGAAGATTGATTCTGTTTTCTTAATACATGGTTAGTGCAGCTTTAAGTCCCCAGCTCCAAGTAAATGAACAATGCTTAAAGACAGTAATTTACTGAACCAAGAATTATGGAAACAGGAGTCAGAGAATAGTCTCAGCTGTCATAAAGGAACACAAATAGAGAAATGCATTAATTAGAAGTTAAAATAATTCTAAGTTCATATTTGTCGTTTGTATTTCAGTGTTGATTTTCACACAAGAGTTTCACTACTTTCATATTCGGGCTTTCTTCATGACCTTGGAAGGTCCTTGGAGTTAGCAAAGTTAAATTAGATGTAAAAAACTTTTAATTTCAGAAATGCTCCAGTATGACATGTTTAGGTGATATTATGCATTGAATCTACTCTTCATAGTTATATCTGTTTTATATGTGTTTGATCATGTCTTATGTAAGGTTTCCTTGTATTTCCTAGGTGCCTGCCCCTCAGTTACTAATGTGGGGGTGCTATGTGATTTTTTTTTTAAGAGCATTTTCAAGTAGAGATTTTACCTGCCTGTTTTTTCAAGACATAATTACACTGTGACAACCACTAGGACATTGCAGCACGTGCGTATGCAGGCAGACTTCTATGAACTCAGAACAATCATCTTTACATCTTACTCCTAGAAACTATAAAAAGTGCCAGCAACATGGCATCACAGTCTACTTTGATAGAATATTCAAAGCAAGCTAATCAGCAATATACTTCTATTTTCTAAGTCCTCTGTCATCCCACTTCTGGCTGATTTCAAATCTTTTCTAGTGTTGACGCAAATTTGTGAAGCGATGGCATTGCCATCAGACTACATGAAAGAAAACATGACAGACAGTACAACAAACTGTAGTAGGTTAGTGACCTGTACTAGCATGGCCATTTTCCTTGTTAGCAATTGTTCAAGTCACCTTTTCATTAACACCCTTTACCCCTATAGTTAGAGGAGATCTCCAGTCTATACATTAATTTTGTTTGCCCTTTTAATATTTGTCCTGGTTTCCCAGGAACAGAACCATGGGCCAGCTATGGCAAGCAGGCCATAAATAGTCCCAAGACAGCTGGGAGATTCAGTCAGGGCAGCTGACCCAAGCTGACTCACAGGTGTATCCCATGCCACTTACACCAAGCTCATTATAAAAGGGGGGAGTTCACTGAGGCTGAGGAGTTCTTGTTCCTGAGGTTCCTACATATTGGGCTTCTGCTGCTGATTCCAAGGATGAGGCTGAGCATAAGTTTGTGTACTTTCTATTGGTGATTGTGTTAGTTTTGTTATATCATTAAATCTCTTTGTACTTCAACCCATGGGGCTTCTCCTTTTTTTCCCTGATTCCCCTTCTCAGATGGGGAGGGGCCACTGGCTGGTAGAACAACTGCTACAGTTTAGCCTCAGATATATGCTAAATGTAGACAATATTATTGGGTTATTCCCACTATCTGAGACCTTTACTAATACACAGGAGATCATCAGGCTGTATTTTTATTTATCCCTTTAATTATTTCTGTAGTTAGTTATTCATGGAAACACACATACACATGAGTGATTCAAGAAGTGAATGACCTCTACCACGACAAGATGATTAAATCAAATTCTAGAAATTTCAACATATGAAAGACATATGGACAAAAAAGAGAGAAGGTGGAAACTGACAAAGAATTGCAGGGAAGACACTGTGTTCAAAGACCTTAATGATGTCTTGGTGGAATAATAGATTTTGAAGGCTAAGATCAGGGAAAATACATCGGAAGTAGTAGACAGGCATGATCAAAGACGTTATTTTGGGAGTGGGAAAATACAGTAGTTCTCTATGAAATACTGTCTTATATTCAAAGCAAAATCTCCTGCTAATGTGCCATTTATAGTTTCGTTGCTTAAATAATCTGCCAATTCTAAAAGGTAAAGCTAACATTGAAATTCCTGTCAGTCAATGACTTGCAATACACAAAGTAAAAAAGGAAGGAAGGGAAGAGATGGAAATTAAGTCTGAAAGCAAGCTTTGCTGTCTGTAACCCAGCCTGATGTTCTACCCTATTGCTTGTCATCGAACAAAAGTATACATGCAGTATAAGTTCTACTAGGGCTTTATGGATATTTATTAAAGATAGAACTGTGTTTTGTGCTTTGCGCACAGATATGGACTTTCAACTGAAATGACTTGTCAAGTCGAAATTATATTATAAATTCTAAATGAAGTGATATTGTACCACAGAAATGTGCTTGAAAGCAGTAGTTCATCTGTGCACCCTATTTTCTTTCAAGTTTCTATGAAAATATTATTTCTTGATTCACATTTGGAAGCAGCAGGTGAAATAATCCACAATGAGTAACTTATTTAATGAGTCTTTTCTCTGTTGCCCATGAATTGACACAGATATATGGATTTTAAAAAGCATTTATGATTTGAGATTATTTGCATACTTCAACAGTTCACATAAATAATTCTTGTTCTGTGTATCAGTAAAAATGACAATACAGATTACAACTGGGATCTGTAAACAGTAGTTAATTAAAAAGTATCAGATGATCAGATTTTTTTTTTAACACTTGTGTGTTTTTTTTTTTCCAGTGTATATATATATCTTGACTACTGTGTAATGAAAAATATTAAATGCAGTCCATTTAACCTGAAACCAGTTCAGGTATTGCTCCAATGGTGTGACTGTTGTGAAGCCAATGCCAACAAAGTCCAACAGCCTAAATGTCCACAGAGAGGCCTAGGCAGAATTTCTGAGCTTTATTACCTTGCCCCTGGAAGTCAAGCTAACCAGGGCAAGGCTAGTTCAGATAAACATGTTCACCAGTTCACATAAAGTCAGTCTGGCCTAGATTCGAGCTCAAGCAATAAGGAAGAAATGCCATGAAGTAGCCCTGTGTCAAAGGGTCAGACCATCTGGACAGTAGACTGAGCTTGCTATTTGTGCTAGGCTTGTCTCTTAGTCACATTGAAAAAAATACTGAAAATCAAAGTTTTTTTAAGAAAAAAAATCAAGAAATGCAGTTAATATTTTTGCTGTTAAAACTGCTGTTTATTCTTATACAGCCTGGCAAAAGTCGGGTAGCATCTGGAAGCATCCCTGAGGAAAATGCTCTGAAGAGCATGTTTTCTATACTTCTTGATCTACTTCACATACTTGTTTTCCAGTCATCATAGCAGCATTAGTTAATAAACAAAAACACTGGCAGCAGAGGAGACTTTTATCAAACTTTTTCAGCTATTAGCATATTTACCATGGACAAATTGTTTCACTTGATTTATTTGTAAGTCAGAAACTATTTCAGCAAATACATCAGCATTCCAGCTCAACAAAAAAACATCTTTATTTCCTCTTTAGCCAAAAATCAAGTTTATAATATTCTGAATAATGCATTATCTATATCCATCCATTCATCCAGAACTCAATTCTCTTCGGCTGAACAATGTTTTAGGTTTAAATTTCCCTGTTTGCATTTCTCCAAAGGTAAAAAAAGATCTTTAAAAAACACTGAGTCAAAAGGGTCTATTTTCATCCAGCACTGGGAAGGGAATTCTCATTCCCTTAAGTAAGGAAATTTGTATGTATTAATTTGCCACTTAAATCTGTGTCCCTTAAGCTCCTCTTGAAGTTACTCCAGCACCTATTTCAGTATTAATCTTACTGCTTACATTTTGCCTGCTAGGCCTCCTACTGCTTTGCTTTTATAACACTTCATATTTTTCATATTAATATTAGGAATTTATACTGCCCACCAGTGCATTCAAGGCTTTGGGTTTTATTTCACTAATGGGCCCTTTTTTAGGGGAGAATATTATTCAACTTTTTGCTTTGTCTATCGTAGGGTATTATGGTACTCTATTTTTCACCCATGTAAGTATATGCAATGATGGAGCTTTTTTGTTTTTTAAATGAATATATTTTACTGGGCTTTTTGGATTTCCATTGCTTCTGAGATTACATCACTGAAAAGCAAATGCAGCAATCTGTATCAATTATATAAATCAGCAAGTGAAAATAAATGAGGTAAGGGAATCAAAAAAAAAAAAAAAGCAGTCCACAGGGCAGTCAAGACCTTGAGGGAAAGATTAGAGGGTGGATATGAGGAGTGAAAATAAAGGGAATAAAGTAGAGGAGCCTGGGGCAAAAAACCTCAAACCCCTTAAACCTCTCTGCAAGGTGAAGTACTTGCTTTACCAGCAGCCATAACTGGTCCTCTGACCACCTTCAACATATTCTCCATAGCGTCAATAGGTCTTCTCCATCCAGACCATGTGAGGGACAGTATGCTCTGCAAAGGTGCCTGTGTCTACAGCATGGTGTTTTGCCAATTAGTAGGCCCAGTACAAAAGACATAGCCAGCAGCAGAACAATAATCCAGTAGGTAGGTTCTATTTCACGTAAAGGGGTCAGTATATAGAGGATCGCTGGGGGTACAAATAAGTCAGATCACAAATAACAGACATCAACCCCAGGAATGACACAGTATCACTCATACTAGATGGAACAAGCAGAGACAAGAGGTAACCCACAGAGAAGATGGGAGACAACCAGGAGAACAAGGCAGTTACATATGACAGAAGTAACCCCATGTTGCCTCCCCACAAAGCCCGCGTTTGTACGTGCCAGACCTGACTGCGATCCGGTTGCATGGGTGGTCAGGAGGTCCTTCCCCAACAGGAAACTCTGTGAAGTGCGTCCACTCCACAGACAGACTCTCCAACCCTTCCTGCAAGTGGGCCCAGCTTTTATCCCCAAACAGGACACCTGGCACTTGTTACCAAAATGCAGGGCACTTGGGGCTTGTTTACCCGAGGGCTCTCCTTGCAAGGCCGGCCGCACCCTGGAGGAAAGCCAAAAGGCAAACTCATCCCCTTCTCTTAAAGGGCCATGGGAACCACCCATATGTCAACCTTAATTCAGGGCTGGGGGTTCAGACCCCAGCACTTCACATGGGTAGGAGGCAAGTCTGGACTTGGGAACAGGGTCAGACCACTCATACTGGCAAAGCCAGGAAGGCCAGTGAACTTGCCCAGTCATGGGGGCAGCTGGAGATAGAGAATGAATAGAGCTGAGGTCTTCCAGGATATACAGACCCTGTTACCTTGGATTATCCTTCCTTACTGCAGCAGGAGAAGCACCAGCTTCGAGGACTCAGAGTAAGAGAGAAAAGATGCAGAAAGTTCAGGGACTTTTAAAGTGTATGTCTGTGTGCGTACATAGGCATATCTTCCAAAAATTACAGAGGTAAGTGCATATAAATTACTATCTTCTAATAAGAACACTTCTTCATAAAAGACAGGCACATAAATTTAAGACTTCATTTTTATTTTTTTCTAAAGCTAAAATGTAACCATGCTGCAACAACCAAGAACTTACATACAAGGAATGCATTAGTAAGTGAATACAGTTTTCATATGATTGTGGTCATGATGAAGAATAAAGCACTGTGATCCTATTGTAGCTTATTTTTGCAATAAATTATAGAAGCAGATTTTCCATCTTTACTTCTTTCCTAGACTATGAGGTTCCCTAAATCTTTGGGAATGTTGTACATATAGCTAGTAATGTGTAAAATAGATCTACACTTACCAACTTAACTTTAGAAAGCTATATTTTTCATCTTTAAACAATATAAATCTGGTCATTTATAGAAATTCATGAAAATGTAGTTCTTGTATACTGTGAGTCATGCTCCTGAGATGCTTTTGAATTATATTGCCACTCTCTCAGCTCTACTAAAATTCTTTACTGTCTTGCTTCACTGTGCTCTGTTTGGAAAATTATAACCAGCCTCAAATATTATAGGTATATGTTTTTATATTTAATGGTAATTTTTATTGTTGTGTTTATTGTTACTCTATATTAAATCTTATTGTACTTAATTTTTCAAATGCTGTTGAAACTCATCAAAAACATCTCATTCAATTACTCTTCTTATTTGATCAGGGACTCCTATTGTTAGTGGTCAGACAGGCAGATGTCACCTTTCTCCCCTCCCTGGTTAGTCATGCAGTCCTTTTTGATTCTGTGAAAGAAGAGAAAGCACCTACCCACTGAAGATAGAATAGGGAAATTCTAACATTTTAGAAATTAAAAAAACTCTCTCAGAAGTTCCAAAAAATAAAAGGAAGCATATGCTACATTTTAATGTCCGTGTAAGCCTAGAAAACTTACACCTTAGCATCTTGAACAAATGGCATATCCGGACTGCTACTGGCAGTTCTAGAGGCAGTTTGAGAGAACAGGAAATTTCCAAAGCAAAGGAGAAGTACCAGCCTCCTTCCAGTTTTTTAAAAAAGGGAGGGGTAACATTAGTAAATATAAAGAAGTGGACTTGATGTTTATCTTTTACAAAATAATGAGCTAATTTGTAATGGTTTTCCATACCAAGACTACTGCTGCACTCTAGAAGTGCCCTGCTAAAATTTGAGGAACTGCTGACTACAAGGCATAGTTGAAGCAAAAGTGAGTAGAAAAATATTCCAAGAGAAGGGATGCTAAACCTAAACAATTATAAACTGAAAAATGAATTATCACAGGTAGGAGCAATGAAAGATTCATCTCTTTATCAATTCATTCATGTAACTGCCTTTTGAAAACTGAAGTTATGACTGAATGAATTTGAAACTCAAAAGGCATTACTTCCTAAAAGATTTCTTTTTAAAACCTGAAAATTTTGAGCATGCATCAATTTGTGTGTGCAAAGCTAGAGGATCTTGTGCAATTATGCAAAAAGTGCTTACTGGCATCCATCATTTGCCATTTCTATTAATGAGTGCTCAGAAGACTGGTGTGGGAGACCTTTGAAGATTCAGTCTGTCCAAATGGCAAATAAGTAGTAATTGGGAGACTAATTTCTAGGAACAGGCAAGGCTTCCCTCTGCTTCATTCCTTTCCAAGATATGATGAAAAGACTTTCAAGGCTTTAAAATGAACGTGTTTAAAATCTCAGAGAAACTGGACTGTTAGGTCTGTTGGATATTTTATTCCAATAGGGGCTGTAGTCTTATTTATGAATAAAGGAATATAGAGTAGTTTTATGTGTTTGTATATGTACATAAATGGGATTTCTTAGAAACTAGCCTTGCTAGCTTATTTCATTCTCTCCAGACACCTCCTCTAGTTTTCCTGTTTTTGTTTGGAATAGCCTCACATCCCAGCCGCCCTTCATCAGATCTTCTTTTCCAATAACAATATATCGACAAAAACTTACTTTCTCCTGTCCTTCAAACCTCCATCTTTGCCCACAGCAAAGAACTGAGGGCACAACATGTGGTCCAGTACACCAAACTATACTATGGCCTTAAATAAAGCACCTAAATAATAATCACCCTTTTCTATTTAAAAATTCAACTTAATTATATATCTTTGTGAAAGGTGACATATAGTACCTAAGTGACATACATGGTACTTATGTGTGGAACTACTGAAAATCTGCATTTACTTTGTCTTTGCTTGGGAAACATCAGTTTTGTTTCTCCTCTCTACTTCCCCATGCACCAAGGAGACATCCTGATTCATGGTATTTGTACATTTATCCACTAGTGCAGAAGCCGCAAATAGTTCAGAAATGAGCTCAGCCTCTCTGCTAAGCCTATGAGGAGGAAGGAGCAGCTGGTAAAAAGGAAGTGCAGCTTCACAGAATCACAGAATCACAGAATGTTAGGGATTGGAAGAGACCTCAAAAGATCATCTAGTCCAATCCCCCTGCCAGAGCAGGAACACCTAGGTCAGGTCACACAGGAACATGTCCAGGCGGGTTTTGAATGTCTCCAGAGAAGGAGACTCCACAACCTCTCTGGGCAGCCTGTTCCAGTGCTCTGTTACCCTCACTGTGAAGAAATTCTTCCTCACATTTATGCGGAACCTCCTATGTTCCAGTTTGCACCCATTGCCCCTTGTCCTATCATTGGATGTCACTGAGAAGAGCCTGGCTCCATCCTCATGACACTCACCCTTTACATATTTGTAAACATTAATAAGGTCACCCCTCATTCAGCTTGAATCATAGCTCTCTATTTCTTGATAAAACAACATAGGATATGAGGCTACAAATGAGTGGCCCTTTCTTTGTATAGTAAGCATACAAGGTTGTGCTAGTAAGATTCACCTGCTTTCTACTTGTCACCCTTTCACTGCAGGTTGGGGGTTCTGAATTGTTGCATATCTTTAAAGCAAGCTTTAGGCATCAAGCTGGGCACATGCAAACTAAGACCCAAAATGCAGGCCCATTCCCCTATTCAGCACTTTTTCTGCCCCTTCCTTCCTCCCCTTTCACCGGAAGTCCTGTGTGAGCAAGCAAATGTCCACTGCTGCTGTCTCATTCGGCTTCTACACTCAGCAGGCTGGAGGAGCAGCATCCCGGTAAGCCTCTCTGGCTGTCCCACTGCGAGTACTCAGCATGTCTGGCAAACTACTTGCAGGTACCTGGCTTCTGAGGGCTAATTCTCATCAATTACATTATATCTCACCATTAATCTATTGCTTGATATATTTATTGGTCCATTTGCTGACTCATCTCTCTTCCCATTGATACCTAGAATCATAGAATAGAATAGAAGTATAGAATAATTATGGTTGGGAGGGACCTCCAGGGTCAGCAAGTCCAACCTTTATCCCATCCTATTCCTGACCACTAGACCATGGCCTCAAAGTGCCTCATCAACCCATTTTTTGAACACCCCCAGGGATGGTGACTCCACCACCTCCCTGGGCAGCCTGTTCCAATGTCTAACCACCCTCTCAGTAAAGAACTTCTTCCTAATATCCAACCTAAACTTCCCCTGATGCAACTTGAGGCCATTTCCTCTTGTCCTATCATTAGTAATTTGGGAGAAGAGACCAACACCAGCCTCACTACAACCTCCTTTTAGGTAGCTGTAGAGGGCTATGAGGTCTCCTCTCAGTCTCCTCTTCTCCAGGCTAAACAACCCCAGTTCCCTCAGCCGGTCTCCATAAGGCCTGTTTTCCAGACCTCTCACCAGCCTCGTTGCCCTTCTCTGGACTCGCTCCAGCACCTCAATGTCCTTCTTATCCTGTGGTGCCCAGAACTGGACACAGTACTCAAGGTATGGCATCCCGAGTGCTGAGTACAGGGGCACGATCACCTCCCTACTCCTGCTGGTCACACCGTTTCTGAGACAGGCCAGGATGCCATTGGCCTTCTTGGCCACCTGGGCACACTGCTGGCTCATGTTCAATTGGCTGTCAACCAACACCCCCAGGTCCTTTTTCGCCAGGCAGCTTTCCAGCCACTCTTCCCCAAGCCTGTAGTGCTGCATGGGGTTCTTGTGACCAAAGTGCATGCCCTGGCACTTACCCTTGTTAAACCTCATACAATTGGCCTCAGCCCATCGCTCCAGCCTGTCCAAATCCCACTGCAGAACCTCCCTACCCTCAGGCAGATCGACACTCCCACTCAATTTCGTGTCATCTGCAAATTTACTGAGGATGCATTCGATCCCCTCATCCAGGTCATTGATAAAGACATTAAACAAGACTGGCCCCAAGACCGAGCCCTGAGGGACACCGCTTGTGACCGGTCTCCATCTGGATTTAACTCCATTCACCACAACTCTCTGGGCTCAGCCATCCAGCCAGTTTTTAACCCAGCAAAGAGTCCACCTTTCTGGACCATGAGCCGCCAGCTTCTGCAGCAGAATGCTGTGGGAAACAGTGTCAAATGCCTTACTGAAGTCCAGGTAGACAACATCCACCGCTTTTCCCTCATCCACTAGGCGGGTCACCTGATCATAGAAGATCAGGTTGGTTAAACAGGACTTGCCCTTTGTGAACCCATGCTGGGTGGACCTGATTCCCCCATTGTCCTGCACTTGCCATGTGATCTTCCCCAAGATGAACCATTCCATAACCTTCTCTGGCACCGAGGTCAGGCTGACATGCCTGTAGTTTCCCTGATCCTCCTTCCTGCCCTTCTTGTAGATGGGCGTCACGTTGGCAAGTTTCCAGTCATCGGGGACCTCACCCGATAACCAGGACTGCTGATAGATGATGGAGAACGGCTCTGCAGGTTCCTCTGCCAGCTCCCTCAACACTCTCGGATGGATCTCATCCGGCCCCATAGACTTAATTGGCTCAGCAGGTCCTTCACTACTATTTCCTGGATTATGAGGGGTTTATTCTGATCTCCATCCCAATCTTCCAGCTCAGGGAACTGAATAACATGAGGATAACTGGTCTGGCTGTTAAAGACTGAGGCAAAGAAGGCATTAAGTACCTCAGCCTTTTCCTCATCCTTGGTAGCAATGTTCCCCCTCGCATCCAATAAGGGATGGAGATTCTTCCTGAATCTTTTTTTATTGTTAATATATTTGTAAAAACTCTTCTTATTATCTCTTGCAGCAGTGGCCAGGCTGAGTTCAAGCTGGGCTTTTGTCTCCCTAATGTTCTTCCTACACAACCTAACTAAATCCCTATACTCTTCCCAAGTAGCCTGCCCCTTCTTCCGGAGGTGGTAGACTCTCTTCTTTCTCCTAAGTCCCAGGAGAAGCTCCCTGTTCATCCAGGCTGGTCGCTTTCCCCGCCAGTTTGTCTTACGACACCTGGGGACAGCCTGCTCCTACATCTCTAACAGTTTCTCCTTGAAAAGAGTCCATCCTTCCTGTACCCCTTTGCCTTCTAGGACTGTTCCCCAAGGGACTTTCTCAACCAGTGTTCTAAACTGGTTGAAGTCTGCCCTTCGGAAGTCCATGGTGAAAGTTTTGCTGCCCCCCCTCCTATCTGGGCTAAGGATTGAGAACTGGATCATTTCATGATCGCTTAGCCCAAGACGGCCTCCGACCACCACATCACCTACCAGTCCTTCCCTGTTCGTGAACAACAGGTCTAACAAGGCACCTTCCCTGGTGGGCTCACTTACCAGCTGAGTCAGGAAACCTGATGTATTAAATAATTTTGCTAACTCTTTCACTGATATGCTGCTATCTGCTACTTATCTGCTGAATCGATTCATTGCTACTTGCTTTTTTCGTTCTTCTTGGTAGCTGACTCAGACTGAGTAATTTAACTGATTCCCTTCCTTTTAAACAGACATTGTTGCCAGCTCTGCTTCCTCAGTTAATCATTTTACTTAATCAGTTAGGGTTTTTTTGTCAGCTGCTAAATTCTTGACTGCTTGAGTCTTACACTGCAAACTCACTGTCCTGTGCATTTGCTTTCCTGTCATCTTCCCTGTAGCAGTTTTCGTTTCTATTACTATTTCCCCCTTTTCCTTGGTCCTTCCTTTCCCATACTTTCTTTCACATCCTCTATCATTCATACTGTTTTTTTCATTTTCTCTTTGACTGCCCATACCACATCACACCCTTGACTGCCATATTTTGCCACCCAAAGCAGTCCTTCCCCTCCTTTCATCCTATAATTTGTCATCACCATGTATAAAGATAATGCAATTACATAAATTGTACTTGTGATTACACTTTAAATACGTTGGGTTTTTTTGCTACTTGCAATTGTCACCAATCTACAGGTTGGAAAGTTTTGTAATGTGACCAGCAATAGCTGTACAATACAGCTTAATTATTAAACATGGATTAGAATAGCCTTTGTATGTAGCTGGAGAATAATGAGGAGTCAATACAAGTATATGAATTCCTAGTAATAATATACAGGAAAGCAAAGCAAAAGCTAATTCTCCCTCTCTTTCCAACCTCTGTATAATTTTTTAAAATGCCTATAAGTTTTACAAGTTACCTAGAGGAAAAAGAAAAGTTGATAGTCTTCCCACTTTGTAATTGTTCCAAAAGTGGTAGAAAACTTTCAAAGTTAGGAAATCCAAAGGTATAGTATATACTGAAGAAAACAAAAATGTTAGTCGAATTGGATTTATTTAACCTAAATTCACTATATTTAAAAAAAAAAAAGATAAATTCTTCCTTTGAAATTATTGCTCCTTTTGTTTTTTCTAATTCTTTACCTCAATACAGTATTTAGAAAACTGAAGTCAAGCACTCTTTCAAATTTTTAAAATTTTGAGTAACCTACTCCAGTTTTATAGAAATTTTCATTTCTAGAGATATTAAAACAGACAAGATTTCCTCTCTTCTGGTGTCAAGCCAAATTATGAAATCTCAGTAGTCTTTTCACAATACATTGATTTTAAAGATCTAGTAATTCATGTGCTTTACATGCCATCCTTTTTGCTATCCCTTATTTCCAATGCAGATTTATTTTATCTGAAATAAACCCTGTATTTTTCTTGCAAAAATAAGTGTACTTTTTATTACATATCGTTCTATGTAGATTTGAAATTCATAATTTTCTCTACTTTCTGAAATTGTAAAGTAGAATAAAAATAGTTGAAGTCAGTCCTGAATCATATTTATTTTCATTTTGGTTACTCAAAGAACACATAAATGGGACATTAATGTGGTAGAACTGTTAAACCACTCACTGCTTTTTTCAATTCTCTCTCTTCTGACTCTCAGTCCATATCTTTTTTTCTTTACAACTCAAATTTATTGTCATGACAATTTTGCTGAATGCCCCAGCTACAAATACTTTGAGGAAAAACGGGTTCGATTTTTGCTTCCTAGTTATTTTCAAGGCTGACAGAAGTGTCTGATAGCTGAGAGGAACTGAAGTTCGAGGGAACCAATATTTTCCCACAGAATCAATAGCTTTTTAACAGAGCATTAATATTACTCATTCATTGATAACATTTTGGCAAAAATCAATTTTCTGAATATCTCATTCTGTCATTCTTTTGTTGTAGGGTTTTTTTTGTGTTCTTTAGAAAGACTCATTCTTAACTAAGCAATAAAATATGGAAACACTTAAGGAAAACATTTTCTTATATTTCCCATTCAATTTCAGAATGCCTAATGATGGCTTGTGCAAACACATGAATGTCTGGCTTGGTGCTGATTTTACATGTGAAAGTAAATTGAAGAAAAGCTGATGTAGTGTGAAGATATCCAGCAGAGCAGCCATTAATGCAGACACAAAAATCTAATATTGCACAAGAATAAATCAAAGAAATATGTGATTCAAATGTAAATAACAGCTTCTTAGCGGTAATTTATGAGATAAAATTAATTCTCATAATACATTTATGTATATATGTGTTGCAATTTGGTCCAAGATGCCTGACTCCAGGATACTAAATCCTAATTCACTTATACTAGAGTCATATCAACTAAATCTATGGATATCAAAAGAGCTTTTCCTGATTTGTACCTGGGGAGAGAGCTGGAAAACTCTTGCTTTAAGCACAAAATTTGTGACTAAGAAGCCAGTTCTACAAAGCAAGCTGGATGTTTTCAGTGATAAACCATGGAAGCTAACATAGATTCCTACTGTTTGTAATCAATAATTTATAGGGTGTGATACAGTGTTTTGGAAAGGATAGGTTAGCAAAGAACCTGGTGGTTGCAGGGGGTTGTAGCTGTATATGGATTCATGGACTCAGAGAAGAAAAGATGCCTGTGGATGCTCAAACAGGGAATTGTGAGTAGAAGTGGAAAAGTTACAACTACTGAAATAACAAGACCATTGCATTCTGTGGTATACTGTGTATTCTATGGAGTCCACACCTTGGAAAATAAATTAGCAAACAGGAGCATGTATAAATACAACACAGGAGAGTGTTTACAAGTAGCTTTCTCTTTCTGGAAGACGTATCTTCCAGCTGGATGCTAAAGAAATTCTATGCGTTTAGCTTAATACAGAGAAGCTTAAGTGTGAAATTTGGTCTCATTCCATCAATACCATTAAAACAAAGACAAGGTATCTTCTCTGAAAAAACTCTTCTTTTGTTCATCCAAAGTATATGAGCTCAGTGGAAGAACTGCTTGAGGAAATTTTGTGTCCTGTGTTATAAAGATCAGACAGAAGAGGTAAATATAAGAGGGAACAGATATACCCCCATTTTTGCACTCTTTACTAGCATCAAGTATTTATTAGAATTATTGGCAAAACAAATATTCAAGCCTCCTGTGTTGGTCTTGTGTATTGGTTACTACCTTTTTCATAATTCTCTAGAAAAGAACCTTTCCTATCACTGATTGTAGGACCAAACAAAATCGGAAGTATATCTATGAATTTGCAAGAGAGGAGTATGAACCCTACCACGTCCATGAAAAATATTGTTGCAGAGTCCCTGATTCTGGAAGCCTACCTTGTCATTCTTTTGCTGTTAAAACTAATTTCTATTCCCAGCTACTAAACCAGCTTGGAATTATAACAGCATCCAGTCACTGAGTTTCAAGTCACTGTACACTGTACCCTGCTGTGCCTTCAACTCAAGCGTAGCTTATTGTTTTCATCTGTTTTAGTCAATGATAAGAGGGTAGACCTTGCAAGCTGGACGACAATTATTCCATTTATTTCTTTCCCAATGGGAATATAGAAAAACAGGGAAAGCAATTACATACATGAACACTCTTCTTTCTAATGTCATTGATACTCACGTGCAACAGGCCTCTTCTGAGAGGTGAGTCACCTGTTTAATATGGTCACTTTGTGCGTTCAGGATATGTTTATTGCTGCAGATAAATAGGCCTATTTTCTCTCTCACAGGGCAAATGGCCTGGCAGAGCTCCCATCTACAGAACTTAAAGTATCTTCTCTCCTAAAATACTCAAAAAGTCTTCATTGTGCCGCCCACAGGGAATGGTGCTGCCACTCGCAACTGCCTGAATGGTTCCTGAGTGCTGCCTAGAGGGCTGGCAGGAGCCCTCTTGCAGGGAGCACATGAGCAGCTATGCAATATGAATAGCCATGTTTCAGTATTGCAGACCATGCCTTGGGCTACTGTAGTAAGGCTGCAATCTTGGTGCCTTTTGAGCTTAGATATTCCTAGAAGCTTTTTCCTGGCTGTGGCTGCTAAGAAAAAGAAGAGAAAGACCTGCTACGATCTGGCCTATACCTTCAAAGTAGGAACAAAATGTATTTTTTCAGCACAAACCTGTGTCTGAAGACTGCAATAAACAAACATAAGGACTCCTTGCATCTCTGCTCTACAGTTTCTTGAGAATGGACTTCGGGCCATGCCCACCACTGAGTTCATTAAAAATTTTAGGTCATTAGATGTAAAAGCACTGGCTATCCAGCTGTACAGAAGACAGAATCAAAAACTGAGAGATAAAAAATACTGCTCCTTCTTTTTGTGGGCTTTACTCAACAAAAAAATTCTAATTGCTTCCATTTTCAGCTTCTCATTTGTCCCTGTGGTATACTACAATCATACCAAACTTTTGGGGTTTCATGGATCTCCTGCTGAATACCAAGGCATTGCAGCTCCCTCTCCTGTATAGGATGGATCATAATGTGCCCTCAGAATCAGTATCACGTTATCATTGATCGTGCCCCTGAGTAAGGGAGGTCTCCAGTCCTAGAGTTTCTGCAGTGTGATAAAACCTGCAGTGATGTGGGTCTGATGGAATTTTGACACCATTTTCTTCAGAATATGTTTTAGTTCCCATGGTTGTCTTGGAGTGTGGGTTGTCAGAGATGTGAGTAGCAGCTGCACAAAGGGTTGCATGTGCCTCAGCATTTCTCCTGGGCCAGGGTAGTATGGACAGTCAGAGATGTGCTGTCAGGGATGCCTGTGGCCGAGCTGTAATAGCTACTATCAATGATACTTTGAGATCTTCTGATGAGAAATATTGCAGAAAAGATAGACATTATTACTAGTTTTAGCTCTGTGAAGAAATGTGCACTGTCAAACTGTGATGGTGTGATTGTAATTGTTCTGTATTTTAAACACTGGCTCCAGTCAACACACACATCCTCCAAGTGCCTGTTTCCTTCTTTCTACAGTTTTCTGGCATGCTCGTAGGTAGCTGTGTAGCAAAACAGACACATTGTTCTCCAAGTATTGTAAATTCTCAACGTGAATTAGGGAAAAAAAGAAATAAAGGGTTTTTTTGCCACTGTTTTTAAGAGCATTTTCCTAGCAAAATTATTCTAATCTCTGCACATAGGCTTCACATTTTCCCTTCTAGTCATTACTGGAAACTATTGTATCTATTGTCTATTGTATAAAAGTGGATATTTTACCTTTTGATTTCTTGTGTTTTAATTCTTCCTTTTTTTTTTAAAAAAATATTTTTTCCTCAGCTCTTTGCTGCTTTACAATCCTATCTTCAGTGTTGTAGTTATTGGAAGGATACGTTTTCTTATGCACTGAAAAAAAATCTTTAGGACATGATTTTCAAAATAATTTGGCATTTAGTTAAGCCTGTTTTTTCTGATTTTTATAGCAGAGAATACTTTTACTATTGATAAACACCGGGAAATATTCCTCCCCTTGGATTAATTTTGAACTGTGCATGTTCAGTAACACACAGATACGGCCTTTCATTTTTATTTTTTTTTTCAGACTACTTAACCTGAAACAAAGGAAAACACTCAATAATGAAACAATCAAACCCCATATTATCATTTGCTGTGTCTATATAAATCAAGATGCTCTCAGTGTACTTGAAGCCAAATGCGCTGGCTACTTGCAATGTTGAACTCCAAGAATGCTTTCAGGAGCAAGATGACATTATTCCAGCTGCTTTGTCGTACAGGCAGATGTCAGTCAAAGCTATACTACAACATCCAGGCTGCTTGCACATAGCTGAATAGAGATGATGCTCACTTGGGAATCACCCTTCCAAGGGTGCTCTGTATTTACCTGTACCAGAAGGTGCCATGTCTATCTGCATTCATTTTAGAAGGACATTCAATATAATCCTTGTCAGCAAACCCTCCTGCCATGTCCCAACACCAAGAAGCTACTTCATCCAGTGCGTATTTCACAAATGATTTGTCCAAGGCAACATACTCAACATCATTTTTACTAAGCTTGCATGTATCACAATAGCAGCCTGGTGTCTCTGAAAGGGTATCCGTACACCACTATGCAACAGGATAAGGCACTCTGTGTATATCCAAGAGTGTCACTGAACCCTGCTTACTGAGACAACTGCAAGTGGAGAGACACACAGATGGACCAGATACAACATCCACCTGCAGAAGGTGATACATTTCTGCAAAGCAGCATGCATCTTCATATACCCACCCCTGTTTTGATTGTTCCATGAGATGGTCAGGTGTCACTAGGCTGGTGGGCACTTTTATAGCAGCTCCTGAGACAGATGGAGACAGATGAGTAATGATCACAAGCTGAATACCTACCTCTCTCTTTTTAACTCTGGCATGATCTTCACAACAAATCCATTACCTTACTGCTGCATATGCAGTGAGCTGGGCAATGCTTTGACTAAGGCATCCAAGAAAATTGGCCAACTGAAACATCTCCAGGTAGGCTAAGGTAGAAACATAGTAAGGAAGAGAAACTTTAGTTTCACAGCAGTTTTCTTAGCCCCATACTTCTGCCCCAGAAACTGTTTTCTCCCTTTGCTTCTCAAGGTGCATGTTAGAAAGATTTGAAGGATTTCTTTTACAAACTCTGTATCAATCTCCCCAACTGCAATGGATTTTATTGGTGTTCTTGGATCAGTGAGCAGCCAGTTTTGATCTGCTTTTTATCCAGGGGTTAACCAATTGTTGCAGAGCATGCTAAAGTGGGCCAGAAAACAAACTCCTCTCTGCAAAGGGCATTGGTGTCTTTCTAGAACTGTGGCCATGAGGCCGTGGGTATACTGTCCTTGCTGTGGTTGTGGCAAAGAATCCTTCTTCATCTGGCCTTTCTTGGGGAAAAAGCCAGAGGAGTTTTGGGTTGAACTACATTAAAAAGAGAACCAAATTTCCTTCACTTGATGATATGTATTGTCAACAGGGACTAGATCCTTTATTTCTATTTCCCATCCTCCCAAACCCCATAGAAAATCAGAGCAGACTGAGGACTTGATGTGGGTAAGTGCAACCATTTCCTACCCTTCAGCTTTTCATGCAACCACAGGCTTGCCTTGCCAAGCATGAAAGACAAGCAAGACAAACTGCTAGCCAAGGACCAGAAGTGGTGTAAGCAAGCTGGAGGGATGGCTGCTGTTGTCAGTGAGTATAGCTGGAACTCACTTTGGAGACTGGCAGATTGCCGGGCACAGTGATATCTAAGGTGTGACAGTAGGAAACAGAACTTCAGGTAGTGCCAGTATCAGTGTATCACTGCTGGGCTCCACAGTGGGTTTGGGACTTTCACGATATGTGTATACCTCAGCTGAGTCTCCTTCCTGCAATCTCTGCCTGGCTACGTGTAGCTGGTCAGCATATACTCAGGCCATGAGATAATCATGGCTGCTCAGGACCAGATGGTGAAGCAAGTGTGACCGTTGCTGTGGGGTGGATAGGTGTAGTGTGTGGAAGCCTGGTAGAGTGTGAGTTTTTCTATAGCCTACCTGGGTCATGTCTTGAGTGGCCTTTGGAGTTGTGGAATCCCTCAGCATTAGAGAGAGCATGGACATGAGCAGGTCCTTCTAGAGCTGTTTTAAGGGCTGGTGGTGTGGGTGCAGACAGGGCACTGCAGTGTCTCAGGGCAGTTCTTCAATATGTCTCAAATACCTCTGTAGGCATAAAAGCTGGCTTTTTGATTCTGCTAAAGCTATTCAAAAGGATCTTCACATCTCAACATTTATTCCAACCCTAAATTTCACATTGGTGATATCATGTCTCTTCCTAGCATACTGCAGCTGAAGTAGACCATAAAATGGTGGCTTATTAAGTGCCTGATAACCTCGTGAGTAATCTTATGATCCTGCACAATTTATGAGTCATCCTCAAGAAGTGGGAGACAGGGAGCAATATTGCATTGATTTCTAATAACTTGAGAAGTCATTTGGTAAAACAAGGAGAAACAGTAAAGTGAAAGGCAATGATCACAGGTTGCAGTTTGGAAGACTCAGTCTTCCAAAACAAAAATGCTTTTCCAATCGAAAAATGCTTTACCATTTTTGCAAATATGAAGTACAGTTTTGGGCCAGGTCACCAGGGAAGTAACAGAATCTCCATCCATGGGTGTTTTCATACACAGCTAGGCAAAGTCTCTGCTACTTGGTCTCTTGGCAGCCCAGACATGCTGTTCAAAGAACTGACTAGATGGATTCCAGAGATCTCTTACAACCAGTCATCTCCTTATTTTGAAACATCCATGCAAAAAGGTACCAGGAATCAACTTCACATGAAATATTATGAAGTATTAATTTACTGTTAATTCATGGTTGATCTTCACTGACAGTAAATAAAAAACGTGTAATATTGAACATCCCCCCAACTTTTCACTGTGGTGCCTTTCACTGTAAAAGGTCTACCTGGAAACTGCAACACATTTTATTGCAAATATAGTCTAAGTACTGCTCTTATTGCTACGTTTCCAGATTACCCAAAATATTCAGCTGCATATGGCCCATCTTTTCTCCCTCTACATCTGTAATTTATTGAAGAATCTGAGGCAGAATTCAGAAAAGAGATGGAAAGTGTCATGTCACCTTTCCCTTTGAACAGCTTTGAATTACTTTCCTGTAATCATTACTGCAGATTATTGCCATCAAAGAGCAGTTCTGCAGCAGATAAAATGAACAGCTTCTGTTAAATTTATCATTATAGTAATTCACACCAAGTAGGACTTCTTTCCTCAGCTTGCAGAACATACAAACAGGTTTTTTCCTTTAAATTGTAAAGGTTTCCCTAGCAGGCAAGGGTGACTGGAAAGTCAGTATGAATGTCCTGAAAGCATGCTATTCTGGCCATGCTGGGGAAGCCTAATAAAATATATTTACCTAAAATTTGGACTGTTGTACTGTATCATTGTGTTGAAAAGGAATTCATCATAACTTTTAACTTCTTTAGAGGAAACTTTAGTGTCTAAATGATGATACATTTGGGAGTAAATACCATTAGGGAATTCTGTATTTTTTTTTTGTTTCAATTTGCTTTCCCTGAAGAAATCAACACTCGCATTAAGGATTTAGTGAGCTTCCTGGTTGCACTGTGGAAAAAAAACAGAGACACAGTAAGGGTCACCACGTTTCTCTGCAGAGCAAAATCTGCTGTGCCTGCTTCTCTGTCTTTTCTCTCTCACCCATTCCTCTAGCCATTAGTGGCTATTGAAGGACTCAGAAGAAGGACAGGAGGCACTTCTAGAAGAAGTTCAAGTACTCTATTGATGAGAGCAGTACTGACCCTGAACAGCACACAATATATGCTAATATGCAAACCCAGTAATATTCCTCCCTCTAAGCAGAAAAAGGAAAAAGAATATTAATGCTAAATAAAGGAGAAGGAGTGACAATTTAGGATGAGGCAAAAGTACAATTCAGTCAATGGGATTGCTCTACGAAACGCTGTACATCTAGCACATAGCACTGTAAAGACAAAAAGAAAGTATTATGGGACTGAAATCTGAACTGAAAAAGAACACTTGAAACAATTCTTGTACTTTCTTCTTTGCAGTCTCACCTATACATCACATGTTTATTGGTGACTGTGGAGAAGTAGACCTAAACCTGGAGGGCTCTTCTGCAGCCCATGCTCCAACTTTCCCACCAGAAACACAAAGCAGCTCCCCTCGCCTAGCGTCTCACTGTGATCCACCCTCTTTTTTCACGACTCTTTCTTTTTTTTTCCTGGCAGGCACATAGCACTCTGAAAAGTTTGTTAATCCATATGGCTGCCAAGTGGTAAAATGATTATTACAACACATGTACAGAGTCTTATGATATATTCCTGTATAATACAATTAAAGAGGCAGTAATTAAGCAGCATTCAATACCTTATTATAGCATCATAGTTCTACAATTTCATTCCAAGCTTCATTTTTCAGTTAAGTATAACTCAGAATAATTCTCTTTAGTTCTGTCACTGTTTCAGTTTTATCCCTGTCCATAACATAATTGAATTGGATAATTCTGTCAAAAATCTCTTAGCCATTTTTGATCTATCCTCAAACATGTTTAATCAAAGCATGCTTCATTGCTTTCAGAGAAATAATCAAATAACTGCAAATTTTGTGGTTAGACAGCTCTAATTCCCTTCATAGTTAGAAAGTATATTGTATTCAACGAGCCTATGTCATTTTTTACATGTAAGAAGATAGCTGAGTTGCAAGGAACCGAAGGAAGAAAATATTTCATGTATATTCTCATTGTTACACTTCTCGTATCTTTGGGAGAGGCACTGGGAAGCAATGGGGCTGAAGAAAGGATCTTTTGTTTTAAGACTCTACGTTCTAAATCTGGCTTTAGCACCAACTCAGTAGACAGATACAAATTATTTTACACTTTGGTCTTCATTTCACCTCTGTAAAACGAGGATAATAGGATTTACAACCCTTACTTGAGTCTTTCACAGGAATCCTGGGGATGTTGATGGAAAAATATATAACAAGACACTGTACTGTGAACAACTAAAGCATTGCAACAACGATATGATAAGATCTCTGAAAAGAAGCACACCAGTTTCCATAACTGGTATGGAGTGATGCCTTTCCAGAGTATAACTTTCTAAAGATCACATTTTCTCGTTAAATCCATTTCTATAGACGGACACTCTGAAGGCATGAGAGTAAATAAGTGAAAGCAGACAAGGAATTTTCAGCTCCAAGAGTGATTCCAGCTTGTCTCATTTCTTCAGATCACTTTTAGATGATCACACAAAAGTCTGAAACTATGCTCTCTACCTTTCTTGTGCTTCTCCATTGCCCAGGAATGTAAGGCAAAGAAATCTGGCAGGGTAAAAAGGGGTTTGCAGTTACTGTATTTGATTCAATTAATTTTTGGTTTATTTTTGTTTAGCTAATCTCTTTCCGTGTTTATAAACCAAATGCACTTATCTCACAAAATATGGCCCAAGCTGAGGTGGGTTTAGGAGGTGGGGGAGGATCAAAATTGCTCATTACTAGTCAGAGTTGCACAAGATATGACTCAAAGAATGATAAATTCATACTTTGCAAGTATCTGCACTTAAAGCTTTGACATGTTTTTCTAACACAAGAAATGAAATAGTGTGACACCTCTTAATTCCTAGCTAACTCTACACATGCACGTATTTACCTCAGTAGCTATACCAAGTCTCAGTATTGTTGGTGGCTTCTGCTTTGCTGTCATGTCCATCTGTTGTTTTTTTTTTTTGTTTGATTCCCTTTTCAGTCTGCACCCTTGGAGTTTTTTTCCTTCCTCTATCCTAGTCCTTGGCATTGACACTGAAACCAGAACAGGTCTTGGGCAAACTTACTCAGGTAGTTTAAGAAGTTCTGGGAGGGGCGTCTGACAGCAGAAGAGTTTGTAGTGTTGGAGACCAGTGAATCAGGGAACAAATCTCTGTCCAGATGGTGAGATAAACTATTTCTAATGGAAATTATCTTACTCTTGGGCACTTTTCTCTCCCAGTATAGTGTCTCTCAAGAAATCAGGATCAGACCACTCTCTGTGGCGTGACCTGATTTGCTGTGTTATCTTTTCTTCAATTCCATCTTCTTTTACTAATGCTTTTTGCCCATTATCTCCTTTAAAAAGAAAAAACAAATTAAGGTAAGCAAAACTGATGAACCATATTTTCCTGTTAAGGGGAGTATGAAGTAGACATATAGGGATGAGCATAAACCAGCTTTGGGAACATGCCATTACATAAAGAGCCTTTCCTCAGAAAACTATATGAACGTTTTTTTCAATGTGGTGAGGCACAACTCCAGGTGCACCTGAGTCATATTTTTTTGTTCTACTGGACTTTTTATTAACAGCTGAGGAAAACCACAATGAAACATCATCCCCTTCACAATAACACAGTGGGCTTATCATAGCCTGAGGGCTAATGAGTGCAAACAGAAGAAGGAAAGAGATGGAAGGAGACCTTATGTGTGTTGCTTCATACAAGAGACAGAGGTCTGATGTAGGCAGAGCATGGAATATTGAGTTCCTAATAAGTCTTTTCCAGAAGTTTCTGTGGTAGTGAAATAAAGTGATCCCAAATCTTCTTTTTTATACAGGGCTTCTGGAGGAAGTTAATGATTCACAAAACACTGGAAGTTTCCCTGTTGTGGGTTGTTTAAGCATTCTAAATTTCAGGACAGGACAGCTGCCGTATTTTATGTTTCCTTAGAATATACGTATGCATTAGTCATTGCCAGAAGCTGCCATTTCAAGTGTGGGAGCAACTTGTTTCAGGATTGATTTGTGAGGAGCCTTTCTTGTTCTCATGCTATTTTTCAGCTGCTACCTTAATGATGAGTTTTGTTCAGAAAAGCATAATGTGAGAGTGTACTTTTTGCAGGTTCAATATGAATTATAAAGAAATAATGCAATTGTTCTTCTTCCATCCACCCACAGGTCACCGGCAAGCTATCTCAAAATGAGGTTGAGTGTCAGATGAGTTTTGTGGTTGTTTGTCATTCATGTGAGTACAGAGTATTTGCTTCATTTCCCATTTCTAGAGGTGTTTTTCTTCTCTCCACATCTGTCTCAGGCAGAAGTTAGAAATATGTCCATTTTTTGTTCTGAAGGGAGACTGTGAAAGGAAGACTTGGTTATTTTCCCCCTGAATTGCTTTCCACAGAGGGGAGGGGAGGGCAGAAAGATGTGGATAAACACCTGTTCACTTGAAGCAGTGAAATTTGCCTTCTGGTTACATGCTTCTGAACTATTTCAGACCACTTGTATGTTCAGATGTGGATGACTGTGGGCAGCCCATGGAACAGTTCAGAGGGCAGCAGCACAAAGGAGGTAGGAGTGGAAGGCGGTTTGCCGGGAGTCCTGCGGGTTAGTCTGGCAAATCCACAAACTGTGACTGGCCAGGGAGGAGGGGAAAATGTTGCTTGGAGTGATTCCCAAGACCCTGTCACCCACTGCTCCCAATCATGGTCCCTGTGCACAATCAGTGCAGGGGCAGACCCTGTTCCGGGGCTGGGGAAGGGGTAGTGGGGGACTCTGCCTGCTCTCCTGAGAGGAAATCTGCTCTTTGCTCCTGGCTTCTTTTGTGATAATGATGCAGCACTGTTTACCCAGTGAGAACAAATATTTTGCCAGTAAGCCACAAAGTCAGTTCTCCAGTGTTTACAGCTTCATTTTGCAGGAGTGTTATAGTCACAGGAAAGCTTACTGTGAACAAACAGCCGGTGCATACTGACATGAGTAACGTGAGGTGCACTTGTGGTTCAGCTAGAAAACACTCATTTTATTATTAACACAAAATAGTCATTGTACCGGTAAGCATACTTGTATGGAAATTATTTGGACCTAAAAAAGATTTGCCTCCAGTTATTATGATTCAGTCCTCCAAACTGGAAGCAGAAATGCTGCCATGCCGTTTAGGTAACTAATTATCAGTCTTCAATTATGAACAACAAATAGCCACTGTGACTGCTTTAAGAACAAATCACAGCCTAAAATTTGTCTTCACAGTGTATTTGTAAAAAAGTAAGAAAAAATGAATATAAACCAAACTGATTATGTATGACTGGTAAGCGAAAAAGATGTTTAATGCATATCAGTAGTGTTTTCACAATGAAAAACGTGAACTGTGATTTGCCCCAGACTGTGGTGGACTTTCCATGGGCTTCTACCACTGAAGGGACTATGGCTCTGATTCACTGTAAAGTTAAGCACAGGTGAAAGCTTTAGAAGGCTTGGAAAGAACTAATATACTTGAGCATTACACCAAAATAATAATAAAAGATTAAGACGCAAAACAACAGTTATTTTGGTGATGGCTGATTTATTCACAATTCCCCTTTCTGCAGTTTGCATCATTCTATTTTTCTACCTTTTCCCTCTTCCTTTCCTTCTTTTCTTTTCTTTTTTTTTTTTTTTTCCCCTTGTGTGCTGCATGAAGTTTTTCACACCACAGAGTAGGTACTGAGGAGATGGATTACTGCTTTGCTTGTCATTGAGGATTCTCGGTGCGGGATCCAGTCAGCACAAAGTGATAGCAGGGCTATAACGGCTGTTGAGCAACAACAATACGTCCATCAGGGAGCCACCATTGGCACTGGGACAGGGGCATGCCAGAAGGGCTCAGGCTGTTCTGCCTCGTCTCTGACACTGGCCAGCATCCGATATCCCAGAGCGGCTTAACATGGTCTCCCTGATGAAAGGACAGCCTATGGGAAAGCTAGCTTCCATAATGAGTAATGTTGTGAGTTGGGCAATTTATAATCCTGTTTAGTTGAACTTTTGTAAGTGTTGATGTTCTTCTCTCTGAATCTTTCTCAGTTCTGCAAAGGTCTGGGAATCAAGGCATGTGGAGGTTTCCTCCTTGAGTCTGAATTCTGCCTCAAGCCACTGCTTTTAAATATTATCGGGCAACCTCTTGTTCTTATAACAAAGAATTGTCTTTTCTTGTTCAGTAGTATTTCATATCCTGAGAATGTTCTTTATTATTTGAGTTTTCATAACAGTCTTAATTGTTGTTAATACCTTTACAAATGATGCAAAGGAGAAATAGTGCACAAATATTCAGCAGCAATTATATAAATGTTTTCTTCTCTGAAATTATCCTAATCTGGCAGACAAAGTATATCGTACAGATGCAACATGGCTTTGACATTGAATAGCTGAACTCCTAAGAAGGTGTGTGTGTGGATATGTATGAAGGATTACGAGTTTATTTGATATCATGATCTGGAAAATACTGGAAAGGAAAGGAGACACATGCAACTGACCTTTACTTTTACTAATAGATTGCAAACATTTTATTTTTATTAGCTTGTTAGGACACTGGGAGTCAGCTAATGGTTTTATAGTTAAATGGAGCAAATGTAGCATATTAATATCCCACTTGTCTGCACCAAATTAATGGCCTGGAGACTGTGAAAGCTTTATGACAGATCTGGGCCGTACACTGCAATTTAAAGCTCCCTTCTCTTCGATCTTTGGTGTGGTTGCCTTGGCTTTCAGAGTGACTGAGGAGTCCAAAGTACCCAGAAAACATAAACCCCTGAGTGAGGAGCATCTACTGTGGTTAAGTAACATATGGCTATGCTGAAATGTGTGATCCTGAAAAACAGAAGAACAGAAGAAAAGAGTGGTATTAAAGGCAATTTTCTCTGTGACACATGTGCAAGTTCACACAGTCCTACAGTCACTGAAATTAGCTGTTCCAGCACCTCCATGAAAATTTACATTTCAAGCCCACATTAGTCTTGGACGAACTTCTTCATGTTCTGCTGCGAGACACTTATATCACTATGAGTTTTGGTTTTTTGGTTCTTTTGGTTTTTTTAAATATGTGTCCCTCAAATAAGAATGGAAACATTTAGGAGTAAGAATATGATCATTTGAAGGTAAAGGTGAAGATTTACAGAGGTTAAATGTTAGGAAATTGGAACTGTCTTCATACATTTTTTAATGCTGCCTTGCCTTCCATCATCTTTTTCCTATAATGCTGTTAATGTTCAAACACTTTTCATTCACTAGAGGAAAGAAACAGAAAAGTGGCTATCACCATGCACCACTATGCTGTCTATTGACCACCTAGCTCTTGTATGAACAAGACAGATTAACTGAGGATGGTATCATCCTGGTAACCAAAGTCACACATCAATTGGTAAAATAACTCAGTGTTGTTCAAAGTACAATAGTTTGATCCTATGCTTTGAGCCAGCTCCACCAGTCATGATTTCTTCACACTCATTTCAAGGCAGTTTAAATTGAGGGTGATTTGTGTCCCCGATAAAAAATATAATTGCATCTTGCTTTAACTTGGTAAGTCTAGGGGAAACTAAAATGAAAAAACTACACTGCTAAATTAAAGAGATGAAGTTAGTGACACCACAAAGATAATATAAATCTGCTATAAATGTAAATTCCTTTTCTGTGCTTCCTTATTGTTTTATTTTTCTGCTGCTTGAAAATTTCTGGTTACTCCATGCTTTCGTGGATAGGAGGACAGGTGTAGATGCATACAGAAGCAGATTTTTAAAATAAGAAATGGATTATCTGCCTTGAATCTCAGTTGGACTTGTCCTGGATTTCTTCTTCCCTTTTAATTTTTCTCAGTTACTTGTTAAATGTTCTTACTGTGTTTTTTAAGAAGAAACAGAACAAACTACCATAGAGAGGTCCCACGTTTTCATGGGGCAGCTGTGAATTCATATGATGACATCCTTGTTTTTTTTTCTGGAAGCACATGCTCTAGAGAAATAGAGGAAATGGATCACTGAGGATCAAACTGCTTTATAGATGCAAATTAACATCCTTTTCCTATGAACAATGAGGTGGTGGAAACTGTTCAGTGTCCATGAGAAATTGTTTTAGTATTCTTTTAATGAAATATTACAGATATTGGCCACCTTAAAATGAATATACCTTTTAGGTGTCTCTCCTGAGAGACAGCTATCACTATCTATATTGCTGCATACTTTTCAGTAATGTGCCCCTTACTTGTCCATAATGAGATTCATGACCTTTCTCGGTTTTTGTGATGTTGTTACTTCTTAAAAATTTCTGTCCTTTTCACTGCAAAGTTTAGGCTACAAGCTATTTACACATGCACGTACCTACACACACACACACACACACACATACGGTATGTAAAGTATAAGTATCATGTATATAACCACCTATGAAAATATCAGGTGCCTCTAAAATGAAATTTTGTTTTTCACAGTAATTTGCAGGGAGTGCAGTTTGGTTTCTTGAGACGCCTTTTATTTCAATAGGAATTTGAATTCACAACACTTTTAACAAAATTAGTCGTTATGTGTGATCGCTATTTTGACATTATAGTATATACACTACACATATAGATAAAAGGAAAAATATAAAGTTGCAAGTTATAACACACGTTGGCATTTAATTAGAAAACATCTTTCAATAAGGTTGTGAGTCCCATAGTGGTGTATTAACTTGTCATCTCTTTACTCAGACTTAAGCATAATATTTTACACTTCAGATGGCTAAACAATTTAAAAAGAAATAAAGTAAAATTGATCACATAAGTCTTTCTTCTGAGGCTCAAAGTGCTTTACATATGTTTTGATACTGGCTAATGGTTGTCTTTAGAGTTCTTTTGTATTAGCTTTTTTCTGTATGTGAATCTCACATTTCAAATGTGATTTCAAAAAGAGTCACTCCATAAAAGATCCTGGAGCACAAATTAAATATTATCAAGATTTTTTTTCTGTAAAATTAAAATTAGACATGTTGACTGTATCTCTTAGATTCAGAAGAACTTGTTGCCCTTTTAAAATATTAGATGGAAAAATAATTTGTAAAAGAGAAATTTCAGTATGTCCTTGTTTATTCTTTCTGTGATTTATTTTTATAACATTTATTTATTTATTTTAATGTATATAGAATATACATATGTACACACAGAGGATCATAGAACCATAGAATGGTTTGGGTTGGAAGGGACCTCAAAGATCATCTAGTTCCAACCCCCCTGCATTGGGCAGGGACACCTCCCACTTAACCAGGTTGCTCAAAGCCCCATCCAACCTGGCCACACTTCCAGGGAGGGGACATCCACAACTTCCCTGGGCAACCTGTTCCAGTGTCTCATCACCCTTACAGTAGAGAATTTCTTCCTAATATCTAATCTAAATCTACCCTCTTCCAGTTTAAAACCTTTACCCCTCATTCTATCACTAAATGCCTTTGTAAACAAGTCCCTCTCCAGCTTTCTTGTAGGCCCCTTCAGGTACTGGAAGGCAGCTATAAGGTCTCCCTGGAACCTTCTCTTCTCCAGACTGGACAGCTCCCTCAGCCTTTCTTCATAGGAGAGGTGCTCTAGCCCTCTGATCATCTTTGTGGCCCTCCTCTGGACCCGCTCCAACAGCTCGATGTCCTTCTTATGTTGGGGGCCTCAGAACTGGATGCAGTACTCCAGGTTAGGTCTCACAAGAGCAGAGCAGAGGGGGAGAATCACTTCCTTTGAGATTCTGGCCACACTTCTTTTGATGCAGCCTAGGATACCATCAGCGTATAGTGACAAACACAACAGGACTTCAAAATTTTCATGTTCTGAATGTTTTTCTTGTTCTTGCCTGATGAATTATTGAGATATGGCTTCTAAGTTGCTTGTCGATCCTATAGTGTTAATTCTGTATCACTTCAGGTTCACAGGATGAAGATAGTATGAGATGTTTTGGGTATGCAGACTGTTTGGATATACAACGTATTACCCACTTCTTACTTGCTTCTTTACTTGCTATTTCCTTACTTGCTGCTATACACTGCTCACCCGATCTTCTTTTCCTTTTCATTATGGAAGTAATATCTATATACCCTGCAGCAGAAAATTTAAAATTATGCATAAAATCAATCGGATTTTGAATACTGCACTAATAAGTGCATAAGTATTTCCAACATGCAAAGATAAGCTAATGACTTCTCTACAAAACTATATAGGATCCTTGGGCATTCATACTGAATAAAAGCACAGTCATGACTCTTATTTTTCTAAGAGTTGTATCTTAAAAGACACTTTTCAAAACATTTGAATTTATAAACTAGGCTTGCAATAAAGAAAGAATAAAACCACATGAGACAGACTGACTTGTTGAACCACTGCAAAATATCACACAGTATCTCTGTGGGTATGGTCTGAGAGAGGAACAGAAAGTTATCAAAAATTTTCTTTTTGAAACTGGTTAAATTTGAGGCCATGATTGAGTCACTCTGCTCCATTTAAATGTACAGGTAAGCTGAGAGACATAGAGTACTCTGGCCAGCTTTAAAAAATAGTCCAATCAAAACAAGATTCATAAAACTAGAATGATCTGGTCTCAGTTATACACAAGCTTGTCTACGACAATGTCCATTCTGGAATAGCTAGCAGTTTACCGTACAGTCAGTATTCAAATCCTACTGAAGGAACCAGTCCTCTGATAGTACTTGTGTTTCTATAAGGATGTTATCCAGATGTTAATATATATGGAGACAGTATATTGCCCTGTGTAAATTAAATTGGCTCAGTACATAAAACATGAAAAAATTCAGTTTGGCAGCCAAGCACTGCATGGCTACTTCAGAAATGTATTTCCACACTAGCCTCAAAACCACCATATGACTTGTCTTGAAACAGGGCATGGTAGTAAAACCTCTGAGTATGTTCTTAAAACATTTGGAAAATTTCACCAAGAAAGACAACTCTTGTGTAAACATATGAATCCATGAAATTTTCTATCAGTTGCCACAGGCTATTCAAACCTGAAGGAATCAAGCGAAGTTCTCATAGGAATGAATCCAGAAGTGAAGGACTGTCATTTATATGGGTCCTGAAAAGAATTGAGGTCATTTTCCTTCCCAGACAGAATACAGAGAAATTGCAATGTTACGCATAGGTGGACTGATCGAGAGATATAAGGCCACCATAGGGAAGTACCACTATGTGCTTGCTCTACTCTTCCTCAGGCCACCACTACTCACCTCAGGTGAGCTGGTGGGCTGAGGGGATCTTTGTCCTCACCAAGGTAAACTTATGCTCTCATTTCTAGCACTCCTCAAATAAATCCACAATCCAGGCAGCAGCACTTGGAAGCTCAAACTGTTGTTGTTACAGAGCTCTTGCACAGAAAGCAGTTAGATTGTAAACACAGCACTGAAGCATGAGCCATAAACATCAGAATATCATTGGTCCACATCTGAGGGGCCATTGGGACTGCAGGCCTGACAACACTGCCTGATTGGCCCTGTTTGTTATGTTCATTGTCATTCAGAGCTATTGTCAGTACAAGATAAATTCTTCTTGCAACAGTGCCCAACATGATAGATTTTTCATGGCAGACTTCAGTGCTTTCTCTCCCTGTGCTTTAAAATACTTAGAGTAAGTCTTCATTCATCTTTATGGTAAATGATGAATCCAGAAATTTTATGTTGAAAATTTGCTGGCTTTCTGTTTAAACTTTCAGAAATTGTGCACGAGTATTTGAAATGTGTCAAAAAGAAGGCAAACTCAGACTGTAAAACAGTCATGTCCTTGCACCAGCCCAATATATTCTTAAGATAAGGCTCTGCAGCTGGATCTAGTGAATCTTGGGCTGTGCCATTAACTCAGTCTGGAGGCACAAACAGACTACTCTAAAGATTATGCAGGCATCTTCTAACTGGCTTTTTCACCTCTGATTGTCAACCACAATACTACCAGGGTTTAGAGATATTCAATGAAACAAAGTATTTTCTAGATATAGCTTCAATCTTCTGGTTATAAATAGAAATAGATGAATAGATGAATAACTTTGGGACGGGAGGAAATAGCAGCATGCTCCTGAAGGAGGAGCTCTTCTTTGGCAGTCTTAGGGAATAAGCAACACCCTATTGTCTGCTTTTCCTTGCCCTATAGTTACAGCATAATTCATACAATTTAATACTTTGCTAAATATTAGTACAAAACATGTAAATATAAGTTTCCTTGGCTTTGGATTAAAATATGTGTGGTGATTGTGCTAGATCCAGACTGCACCGTGTTAAGTGAAATTTAAGTCTCATAGCCAACAGCTACCAAATATGACAGTAGTAATCCCTAAGAGCCTGTGACTCAATAAAGAATAATTTAATGAAAAAAAAATGCCATGAGGTACTTGTTTTTTATTCCACTATGTTAGTTATGAGCCCAAAAAAAGGAATAAATTTCTTTTTTATTCTTTTTTTTTAAACTGTTCAGTATTCATGACACATTGATTTTCTGTCACCATAGCAATCACTGGACAATTTGATGGCATTTTAAAAATATTAACATTCATATGCCTGTAATGGTTTATCTGGAAACCATAGCTATATAGAGAAAAAGGATCAACATATTTTGCTATTTATTTCCTATTCTGTGGATTAGGTTTTTTTATTTTATTTTTTAAATTGGTAGGTGTATTGATAAGTTACAGTCTCGGATAATTCTTCAGTTACACCCAGGTAGCTGAAGCTCTGTGCGTTATTTTGGTAACTGTATTGTTAACACTGTTTTTGTATGTCCTACTTTATTAGACCAAATAAACATAATATATGTGAACATCTGATATCAACCCAATATGAAGTTTGGATCCAGATTCTGATGTGAATTTCTGTCAAGGATGTGACTTCTAGTGAAAACTGAATGGACTATAAGCAAGCAGAAATCAACACATCTCTCTTGTAATATGCCAAACAAATCTTGCCTAGGGGTTCAGGAAAATGCTTTAGAAATCAAACCAATTTTCTGGGTTTCTCATTCTGTATCTTGCTGACAAATTTGTGTCCCAGAGTGTCTGCATCTAATTGTCTATTTTTCTTCACTTTGGGGCATCCCACGTGCCATATGTGTTGAATGACTCCATGAATGAACTGAAGGATGAAATACAGAGAATGCCAATCGTATTTTCAGACGACACAAAGCAAGGAGAGACTGCAAATTCATGGGAGAATGAGGATAAAATACAGTTTAATCATCATACATTGGAGAAATGGTCTGAAATCAATTAAACTGGATTCATTAAGGACACTGGCAAAGTGGCTCACATAGGAAATAACAATCAGAACAAAAGTAATGAGTTTAAATGCAACATGGAAAACTTTAGGTTTAAAAATAAGGAGAAAAATATGGGCTAAATCCTGAATAACATGTAATGGTTTCTTTGGATTTCATCCAGTTCCTGCAAGAAAAAATTAAGTGATGGAGATTTCCAAGGGAAGGTGTGGACTCCTTAACATTGTCTGACACTATTTAGAATATGAAAACACTTTTAGTTTTTAATCAGAATTTATTCTGGTGAGATCCCTGAGTGCTTGCATAATGAAAAACTTCAGAAAAAAAAATGGAAATATATGTGAGAGTCCTTTCCATTCTTCTCCCTTTTTGAATCCTTTCAATAAACCCTTTTACATTGTAAGCCACATAATTAAATAGAAACTAACTAACCCAAAATGTCTGCCTTTCATCCCAAAAGATATTTTATGACTGGGGAACACAAAGCCTAATTCTGCACAGTGTCAACATATTACAAGTAGCATTCTTTTTTTCATCAGTCACAGACACACAGGACTCCCTGTCAGTCCTGCCTTGTAGTCCTTTCTCACTGGAATTATATCTATAAATTAATTGCATTGGAAGTCCCAATTAAGCTTTCATCTACCAGAAATACTAACTGGAGTGGTATAAATAGAGAATGCTTTATACACATTAAAAATGGTCATTAGAGCAATGAAATGTGTTGTAGGAGCAGATTTACCTCAAGGGAGAGGCAGAGGAAAGGGTAATAGGGGATTTAGCCTTTCCATTACCACTGCCCTGTGTACTCTGTGTACCACAAGGCACACGGTGGAGTAAGAGCTGTGTGAATGCAGAACCTCCCTCTCTTCTTTTTCCTCTCATCATTTCAGGTTACGGTTGATTCTGACCCTCTATGTCTTCTAGGGTTTTGGCCACTATAAAAGCTATAGAGGGCAGGAAGTGGGGAAAACCCAGCCATCAATTCTCTGAAAATAAACCTTTCTCTCAGAGAATCTGTTTGGAAAACTGAAGAAGAAATTCTCATAATAAAATATTAAATTTAAAGTTCTAAAAAATTCATTAAGGTAGGTACTTCCTTTAATTATTTTATTGCCTCAAATACGCAGCCAGGTTTTTATGGCAGAAAGCCTATTGCCAAATGTAGCTGGAGAAGGCTGAAAAGGATAATATAGTCTTATTATATAGCACTAATTACTTTTTTGATAGCTATTGTATAACATGTTTGCATTCATTTCTTATGTGAGAGCATAACAACTACTACTGTAAGGCCAAGGTCACTAATTGTGGCATTTGGACATAGTGCAGCATCCTTAGATGTTCTGTCATAACTTTTTAAGGACCCTCAAAAGCAAGAGCAGCACCCGTGCCATGTCTGATTGAGTTATGGATAAGCCTTTCAGAAAAAGTTTTCCTCAAGGGAGCACCAAGTAATGATGAGCATACTGGAGAACAGGCCAGATATCTCTGAAGTTCAGCTGCATTTTAGGTAGAAATTTTCTTTCTCAATGTTAGAGAGAAGTGTCTCTGACCATCCAGGATACACAGCACCAAATCTTCTCCTGAAGCTAAGTTCCATGCCTTTAAAATATTAAGCATTCAGTTCATGCTGTTGTCAGATGTTGACAGGTACACTTAGCCTGAAAAGTGCTAGATAAGCTTCATTTGGTTCAAGTTTTTTTGTTGGTTTGGGTTTTTTTTGTTTGTTTGTTTCTTTTGGTGTTTTTTTTTTTTCTCAATCTCTCCCTTGAGATACATAACATGCACAGGAAAAAACATGATTTCTGAAGAACAGTGATTCAAAATTGAAATTACTGCAGTCTGTGTACAAGGGTTCTTCAGGGGAGACCCCAAGGAAAGTGGTGGTATTAACTGAAACTAAAGAGGGCTTGGCATTTAAGAGGTACTGCTGCACACATAACCAAAAGTGTGGCTAAATAATGGTATTACGTCACTGAAGGTAGAGCTCCACCCAGTCATCTTGACAAGGAAACTAGAGGCAGAAAAGAGGCACTGATTCACTGGGTTATGTCTGCAGGTGCTACAGTCCTGTGTAATGAAACCTTTGGATCTGAGCTGGCATTGTTTGGAAACAGAAGGTCCTACTGGCAGAAAATATGGCACTTGCTGTGTTTGGTAGGATTCCTCTCCAAGCTAATCTTCAATTGTCTTTTATGCCCTATTGAAACTGGACTATCACCTTGTTAGTGGGTATTAGTGCTCCCTTAACAGATGGAAGTGAGTGTAGGCATGCTGCTGAACCAGCCTATAGATCTATTTTAATTATAATGGCAGGATCCTTTCCGTGCAGGGCATCCAAGCATAAGGCTAAGGGCAGGATACATTGTAATGACTCTAGCAAGAGAGACAGATTAACCTGGAAAAATCAACCAGATTTCCAAAAGTGAGAAATGAATGAGGCTTCTTCAAAAAGGAATTACATTCAGCAAGAATGAACTGGGTTTCCTTTCTTCTGCAGGACAAAACCATTAAAGACTTTCCTGCAGCCTACCAAAGTTCAGCTGAAAGGCCAAGACAGGTGCAGAAATAGGATGCACCAATTAGTGTAACTGGTCATGCACTGTCAATCAGCAGTTCTCCCTAAGCAGAGAAACTGGGTTTCATGGGGCTATTCCTGCAGTAAGGTTCTACTCAGAGTGAGTGATGCTTGTCCTTCATTGTGTTTTCAAGCAGCAGCAGAGGCAGCACAAGGGGAAAAAAGAGTGAAGAAAATATTTTAAAAGTGAAGAGGTTTAAGGTACTACTAGTACTTAAATGACTTTCTTTACTCTGATTTTGTTCCAGTATGGATTTGCATGTCCTGTTTTCTGGGATTTTTTTTTGAGATGCCTGTTATTATACTTGCCTTACTTTTCTCATTCTCTTTTCAAGTCTTCCTGGTGACACCTTGCTGCGTACTTTTTCCTTGGAAATGCATGTTCTGCCCGTGTTTTAAAACATGTGTAGTACTAAAGTGAACCAAATTATGTTGGGCCTGGAGGCTGCAAGCATAGATGGGAGGAAGGTTAGTCATTTCCTTGGAAATGAGGTAGAAGATGAAGACAGGCAAAAAAAATATAATAAAATAAAAAGTAAATTATATTTAGGCAAAGTTATATGACTCTTAGTTGGCTTGTGGGAGGATTTATAAATGGACCAATCAGAGTCTGAAAATCAGACTTTAAAGCCAGCTTCAGAAGTTATTACATTTTTTCCCCTTTGGAAATATCTCCCAGAAAAAGAAAATATCTTTCATCTTCTCCTCTATATTTCCTTAAGGAAAGTTTGATTTGTTTAGGGAGAAAAGCTACAGCTTGAGAACTAAATTTTAATTCTCAGCAGACTACCGAGCCAGACTCTGTATAAAATCTGTCCTGAGAAGGACAAATCTGTGATTCAGAATCCTTCTCTGCTCCTTTCCCTTCCACAGAGCAATAGTAATTCACTGCTGACCAGTGCCCACAGACACCTGGAATATCCCCCTCCCCATCCATTACCTCAGCACTAGCTGTGTGAGGAGCCTTGCCAATGCCTGCCTGCTTGCAGCTCGGGTCTGGGCAATGTTGCCCACTGCATCAGCAGCAAAGGAGCATGTTCAGTACTTGGCAGAGGTTCTCTCCCTGCCCTTCTATTTCGTTTCAGTCCCGCTTTCCAAGTCATAAGCTGGATTTCACTAAGAGAGACAGAGAGAACAGAAAAAGAAAAGTTTTAAAGGGAAAGCAAAGGCAAGCAAAGTAAGGCAAACTACAAGTTTAGCAAATAACTCTAGTAAAAAGTACAGCTTCCACTAAACACCAGAAGGAAAGCAAAAGCCTGTTTAAGTGAGCTGCAGTTAGAAGATGTAAAAGTAATTTAGCGGAACAAATCAAACCCCAGCAACTACTTCCCACCTGTAAAGGCAGTAACAGAATCAGCAGCACCTGAAGGACTGTCTTTATTGTTTGAGGAATGCAGAATCTCTTGTTAAGGAGCACACAGATGACAGCAATACATTACAGGGAAATAGGACAGCCATTAGAGGAAAAACAAATATTCAGTTACCTACAAAAATATTTCAGTCATTTCTAGCCAGGTAACTATTAAAAATACCTCTGGGAAAGTGAATTTCATGACAGTTTTGAAGCTATGTTCAAAGAAATATGCAATTACTGAAAGCAGTAAACAGCTTTTAGAAGACATCATCTTTATTCTCTACTGAAAGCATGTATGCAATGCAAAGTAAAACACTGAAACAAAGAGGAACAACAGACGGGGCTAGTAGTTATGCTGTTGCAGTCTTGAATACATAATTAAAATGAAGTACCTTCTGCAGAATTAAATTTAGTTTTTTTACCCCATAAACCTTTTCTATTAATGTTCCGTTGATGTAACACTTTTAATGCTGGGTCACAAACTGCAGGTGAATGCTTCTGGGAAAATTTCTAGAAAATCAGGCAGTCTACTTGAGCTATGAAATGCCAAGCTATTTTTGCTTTGTTGTGAGTATTGTGGCCTGGGTTTGCTTTCCCAGAACTCAAAACACAGCTTGTTTTAACACTTCAAAGTTATGCAGCTAATCTTCAATGAGGATGAGTACATGTGACATGCTTCGAAATATCCATGCTAGAAATGAGAACGCAAGGCATGTATAAATTTGTTAACCTTTTAAGCTGCATCAGCTCACAGCAATGGATATTATAAGATTTGCCAAGTGTTCTTGAAGGTTATAATACTTGCCAGGTACAGTTGTATTCTTCGTGCTTATCAGTCCATCTACTGATATCTACATCAGTTTTTACCTGTAGGCTAAAAGGATATCTTGCAATTTGTCATGGTATTGAAATATCTTCTACAGGAAAGTCTGAGCTGTTTTTTTTAATCATACTGAAGTTTGCTCTTTTTGGCAGTACAAATGTGTAAATTCATGCTGGGATAAATATGAGTCACAGAAAAGCACGGTTCAACTGTCTGCTTCAGAAAAAAAAGTAGTCTTAGTCTGAGAAAGATGTGATTTGAGGCATCTAGTAGATGAGATAAAAATTTTATGGCTATGCCTTTTTGTCTGAAAATGTTGATTCATTAATATCAAACTAGTTGATGTCAAAATATTATTTCACTTCATTTTTGTCTATTAAAAGTGGAAAAAAATTGATAAATCTAGTATTTTTCTACATGAAAAATTCCAGCTTGCATCGACATGTTATTTTTAAACAAGTCTAAGCTAACAATGAAAATCAAAACCAAATCTGCAAAGATTTTTGCCTGTAACTGATTTTCTGAGGCTTGAGCTTAGTTTGATGTTGGATGGAGACAGTTTTCTAAATCTCTCTTGCCTTTTTCCGCACCCCCCCCCTCCCCCCTTTTAATAGTGTCAAACCAATTTTTGTGTGAAATGACAAAAATGCATCAAATATTAGGTTCTTGGACTGTACTGGAAGAATAGTAGATAAAACCATACAGATCTATGTAGGGATCCATAACTGGTACCTCTGCCAGGTCTTGTCAAAATTGCCTGAGTCTGAGAGAAGGCAATGGGAACCAGGTGAAGGTGTTTCAGTGGTGAGACAGCTCCCCATAGCTGCTTCCCATTATTTCACTGCTTCTGGGCAAAAGATGTGCTCAGGGCTTTTGTGCATTCCCCAGGGGATCCTATCTTCTTCTGCCACCCCATAGTGTGGAAAAGGCCCATGACCAAGGTGCCTGCACAAGCCATGGCTTGCCTGTCTGCCTCGCAGCGTTCCTCAGTCCAGGGCAGAGTTACACAGGTTTGTCTGCATGCAGCTGTTGGAAAAATCTGAATCTGCAAGTCTTTGTGTGCAAGGTTTGGGAGCTGCAGGCATCCCATCACTTTTGATCAGCCAGCCAGAATTGTTTATTCATTCCTTTCTTACAGAGGGTAATTTCTATGCCGTACTTTTCTAGTGGATATGAGCTACGTTTGCTCACTTGCCAAACTGACTTGCAGTACACAGATATGGCCAGTGGCATTCCTCGCCCAACTGAGGAGCGGGGTGAGGATCACCATAAAGACATTTGGCTCCTCACTGGACTCTCAGGTCATCATCAGCACCTTGTTCCTGACTCTCCGCTGAGCTCCACTGTCGGCTCTTATGTTGCCCTCATGGTCGGGGGGCTACCTTGCAGCCGAGCAGAGTGACGGTGACACTCAGGACAGCTGGAACACAGCACCAGTCAGTGTGTACTCTGGGCTTGGAAGTTTGTTTCAGTGGTCTGGCAGGGGCCCTGCATCCATGAAAAGCCTTTGAAAACCCTAGTACATTACCCACATCTGTATGCAGTTGTGAGTTGATACCACAGTGTCAAGCATGATCATGATGGCTTTTAGGAGCCTCAGGTCCCTGTTTTAGCTTTCTAATCAGTCTGGTCCTTGCAGAGTCACTCATGTATAGATTTTGGGCCTAAGCCATCTTCAGATCCAAACTTCCTGAAAGTTTGACCTATTTCTCTTCACATTCTTCACATTACTGTGACTCTATGAACATGTATAATTTCTGTGGGCATCACTATGTTCTTTTGAAAGCTAACAATTCTGCAGACAGTATATACTGAATAATGCCTTCTTTTATGCTGCACTACTAGGAGGTTTAGACTTGTCTGAAGTGGTTTAAACCTTTGATACATTGTGTTACTCTAGAAAGAGAAGAAAGTTGGTAGTTATTCATTATTTAGCCTAATCCTCTTACCTATGGTTTTTTCCATTTAACAATTGGATAGCAGAGTTGAAAAAAAAAAGCTTTGCTAAAATGTTCATTCCTTTTAAATCACTTTGCTGTTCCGAGTCATAAAACTCCTGCAAACTGTAATAAATTCCAGTTCCTCATAGTCAGTGTCACCGTAGAGAGTGTAGTGTTAAAAAATGCAAAATAAGCAAATATTCAGCCAGCTAATAGTGCAGAAACTTTGGCTTTAAAAGTGATGGTAGAAGAGGCACTCATTTGCACTGATCCAGTCTAAAGTGATCCTTTGTTCTTTAATTTTATTTTTTTTCCCCTCATTAACCATCAACAATCTTCTGATATCCTAAAAGCCTGAAATGTGTTTTTCCTTCTTTAATATTACATAAAGAGTGTATTCTAAAGGTCAGAAATTATTCTTTTATGGATAAGAATTCATCCTCTATCTGTCTTCATAATCTGCCTGATTTCACAGTGCCGGCATAAGAGCATCAGAAAACACCTTCACCTGAGCCTTGTAGTTATTCTTCAGCTATGCCTTTTGAATGAGGTCTCAGGACAAGAACAGGTATATCCTTTTGTGAAGAGTTCCTTTACCCCATGAGAAGACTTCTGTCTGCTTTTATTTGAGAGAGTAAGTCTTACAGCAGCCACAACTGAGGTGTTAATTACTTGATGATTAATTTACTTAATTTCTGACCTGCTTAGTGCTGTTGAAGGAGAGGCAGGAAATTCTAAGGCAAACTAGAAATTATGAAAACTGGAAGCCTAACAGGACACGGGAAACATACCATATACATGCTATAGAGCCACTTAGGTTCTGGCTCAGTTCAAATCTAAAATACCTATTCCCTTTTATGGGTGCACCTGAGCATGGCAGAGGACTGCAGAGGAGTTTGCCTTCAAAACTCGGACCCAGACAGAGCCGTTACTGGGATGCATTGCCCAAGGTTCAGCTGGAAGGCAGTACCAGAAGATTGTGTGTTCGATTCAAAGGGAATCTCTGCTGCTTTCAGCCAGTTGCCAATATCACAAAGTCTTTGGGAATGACAAATGTTGTTTCTTTCAACAATATTTTGATGGACAGAAAATTATTCTAGGATTTAAATACAACCTATTTGTTGACTACAGTATGTATCTTAACCCTCTCTCATTGTTCAGATGGCCTGCATTTGTTGCAGAATTTTAATGAGGAAAAGGCATTTTAAATACGGTTTTCTTTTGCATCATAACAGTTATTCCTTTCATATAAACCAGTTTCTGGGACTCAGAGGTGCCTTGTCAGAGGAAGAAGCTACAAAGTCATGAATAAGGTGCAGAGCCAGGTTGTTGATGAGAGTGACTACCTTAGCTCCTTTGTCATTGAGGAGGATCTTTGAGGACTACATGTGTCATTGGGGCTTTATTCATACCACATAGTAAATGCCCGAGGATCTCGTCTGGTATGTCATGCAGCCTGAAGCCAAGTCAGAAATCCCCTCAGGAGGTAGATACTTTCAGGACCTTTTCTCTTTTTTACATTAATTTTTGCTCCTTTGTTAGCTGCAGCCCTTGGCTGTGTTTAAGCAGAGGGCAAGTACATTACACAATGTGCTCTGCAGTCCTGGTGCCCAGCTTCCCTGAGCAGGGAGGTAGCAGCTCTGTCCTACGTGCCTGCCTGGGTTTCCGCCTCCCTGGCTTCCTTGCCTGAGTGACCAGGACATGGGGGCAGAGGAGCGTGATGCTGCTGGACATGGGATTTCAGATCAGTCCTGAAACTGCAGTTCAGATATAGCCTTTGAAACTATCCACAAGCCTCAGATCATCTCATTGCCATGAATTTAGAAGGAATACCAAAGCAGGATGCATTAAATCTTGAGTTTAGTTAGTGTCTCTCTCGTAAAAAATCTGTGCAGGCTACTGAAGTTCATTGTATCTGTGCTTATGCTTTCTACTGATGTATCCAGAGAAAACTTTTGAATTTGTTGCAGAATAAATATAGCTATTGTTATTTATATTGGTTAAAGTTTAGTATCCAGTCCATATACTGCCAGAACAAAATGCTTTTTAAATTTGCTCTCCACAGAAATTTCAGAGGCAGGTGCAACTAAGACAAGCATGGGACTCTCCTCTAATTGGCAGAGTAATTAGGGATATGGGACTTATGAAAGTCATAGCAACTATAAACATAAAAGAACATTAATTAATACCAAACTAATTGAGACATTCTTGAAGGATACAAATGAGGGCTGTTGAGATACCTAGCAGAGATCAAGCTCGCCATTTAAAAAATATGGAAATGGTCAAAGGACATGACTTTGGAGAAGATGTGACCACTTTGCCTTTTCAGGTGATATAACTTGACCAACCTTTGTCCACGAAAGCTGTAAATTGACAGCACCACCTTCTACAGAAAGAGGAGGAAGAGGCAGGGAGAATCCTGATTAGTCTAAAACTGAACAGGGTAGGAAATGTATGAATAAAATTGATAGTAACTTTTTGAGCCCACAGGCTAAGTGTCCGAGTCCGTTTGTTGTCACATTTTTGGTTTGTATTTAAAGAAAATGCATTATATTAACATACATAATGCAATGTGTAATTCTTCATGGAAAAACAAACAGGAACCAATCTGAAATAGTTTGCATACAATTTGGCAATGCTTTATTTTCATTACTTAAAACTGTTTTGCATTTGTTCCTCTTGGGTGAAACATTGTTTTGACTGCATAACTGTGAAGTGTTTATCAGTAATAAAATAAACAGCACAGGTGATTGAATGGGTTTATCTTACAACATGGGATAAAATTTTACATTTACGGAAGAAGGTCACCTTTCTCTCCCTGCCTTCAGTTAAACTGAATTTCATTCTTCTGCAGCACAACAGTGCAATTAGAGTGCTATTCTACGTGTGGTACTAAGGGCTGGTTCAAACATGCTCTCCTGTCCAACCTGCTGCAGCTGCTGACTACAATACTAAAACAGCCTCCCACTCAGCCACATTGCCCTGTTGTTTCTTGCCCCTCAGGATGATTAAAAGGGTTCTTCAGTGCTTGCTCATCAAAATGCCCAGTGACTCCATCTGGGGCTTTCTGTTTATACAAAGATTTTGAGGTCATGCCACAGAGCTGCAGCATCCTGAAACACTATTAACACAGTACTCTAATTGCTGAGAGAAAACATACCATTAGACTTTTTAAAGTACGGCAGCAAATTGTCAAGCAAAAAGGGCCAAAATTGTTCATTTTTTTAATGAGAGGGTGAGGACAGGAATTTTGTAGCTTAGTGATTACAGTTATGAAAATAATTAGAATTGCAAAGATTCCCCCTCATTCTTTTGAAGTACTGTGCCATTTTAAATGTGCCACTTTTCTATATATTTCTTTGCTTTGTCAGAAAAGGAAACATCATTGAAAGTCAACACTTTCCCCCTTCTTGGTACACAAATGAGGAAAGACAAAATTCAGGGTCCCTTAGTTTTGCCTGATGCAATTTGGAAGTTGATACTGCATCAGATGGTGCTGTGAGAAAACCAAGGAACGTGGCAAAAGTACTAACAGACACAGTTTGCAATATTTCTAGTGGCTTTCTGATGTATGTAGTCACATGAAAGTCTTTCTTACACAGCTGTGGGCTGACTCACTGGGGACTATTTTGTCAGTAGTGCCTATCGGGTAGGAACCAAATAAGTGTGAAGGTTTTTGAATGCCTGGAAAAATTATGAATGTTTTGTCCAGATGCCATAGCATTAATTAGACTTCTTGGCAATACCTGTATTATTGGTTGGACTTGATCATCTTAAAGGCCTTTTCTAAGCTAAATGATTCTGTGATTCTATTTGTGAATTTGCAAAACCTTATCAGTGGCCTGCATAATTTGGACAAGAAGACCTAAACCAAACCTGTCTGAGGTGGAAAAGCTGCATTTTCCACACAGCATATGCTGAGTTGAAAGACTGAGCATAAAATATCACTGTCAGGTAATTCATAAATCATCGTTAGTATCTCGTGTTTGCTTGTAATGTACTTGCTTCTAATTAGTTTGGGTCCCAAGGAAGCATTAAAGACAAAGAAGGAAAGGAGAATATTCTATATGGTGGACACATGCTAGAAAAAATCTCATGAAATTAAAATGACTGTGTCTGAGTGTAACCATGATAAAGGACCTTGAGAAAGCTGTGTGATGCCATACAGCTCCGACTCTGGAGACACCAAACAGTAGTTGAAGAGCAGTGCTACTACATGAGTATAGTATCCGATCCCTCCTTTTGCAGCCCTATGTATGACCAAAGAGAACTTGGAACAGGTACTAATGACTTTTCCAAAACATTTGTTTTCCTGGGGAAGCGTGGAAATACTGCAAGGCAGGCTGGTTCTTGTGTGCCAGTCATGTGGAGTGGTGAAATGGCACCCAGCTGGGTACTTGCAGAGACTATGAGCTGTGTTCCTCGTCTGAAACACTACCACATTTACCTTGCCCACAGTAACATTACAACACTGTAAGCCATGTGGAAACATCGCCCGGAATCACTGTTCCACTTCAGAGGTTTAAGTTCTGGCTCTTTTAGTGGGCTTTCCCCACAAGAAATTTAGCAGATAACTTCAGTCCAAAACCTTGTATTTAAATGTAGATGAGCTATATGTGCGTCTGTGCATATGTGTGCAATCAAGATTATTCACAGCTTATTAAAGGTAATAATCTCTTGCCTTTTAAATTGTAAATGTCACTAAATCCTGGGTGCGGTTTCTATTAGAACTAGGTGACCAACCACATTAATAGTCTCTGGGGACAGCTTCAGAGCACAGCATAGCTGGAGATGTATTTGTGTAGCATATTCCACCCACATCTGCAAATCAAAAACACATTTGCAAAATCTGAAGTGAGAGTAACTCACTATTTGAAAAATGGGCTAAATCTTTAAGATTATTTATTTGCGACTTGAAATGAAATCTGCTGTAGATGGTATTTATTTAACATGGATAAAATTATTGATTTAAATATCAAGGAAAAAAAGTCAAGTCAGATAAACAGTTTTATTGCTCTGGAGGAAAGGTGAAGCTAAATATCGTTATTTTCTTTTTAAAGATGTGTTATAGCCTGCACTTAGGTGCTCTCTGAGTTTTGTTTATGGAGAACCACTTTACAGGTGGGACAACAGACCATGGACTGCAAAACAAAAGGCATCTGAGCCAGGCAGCAGACTGTCCCTGGCATGTGGAACTTTGGGGCTCCCAGGTCCCAGACTGATGTCCGTGGAGGGGGAACATGGCTAGAAGCAGCTCTGCAGCCACTGTCTCATCCATCAGCAATTTCTGCTGCAATTTCCATGATTAAAATCTTTTAGAAGTCAACCAGAAAGGCACGGTGGGTTACCAGTGACCTTGCCCATGGGGTTGTCTGATATACAGCATGTCTATTACTTCAGTCATGTTTTTAGAAGCAAACTGTGATTCAGAGGGGCTTTTCTTTTTTGGGTGTTCACTCTGTCAAAATCAAGATATCAGAACAAAAGGTGGCACGTGAAAACTGTTGTCTTAAAATCAGAGAGCAAGAATTACTTCAAGCCAGTTGTGGAAATTCTCAACCCCACTGCCCTGTTTTCCTTCCAGGCACAGGTACTTACTGACCCCAAAAGCAGTGCCAGAAATCACAAACCTATATTACCGTGTAGTTCACAGACGTTTCCCATTGTGAGCTACCTTTTCATTCCAGTGAGAATTATATGATTAAATCCTAAGCAGTTGCATTTCTATCAAAATGTTTTTCATGTCTTTTAAATGTTGTCAGGTTGGCAAAATATGTGATTGGCAAGACAAACGTATTCCTTGAAAAGAATAAATATGTTTTTGGAGAAACAGCATGGTAAGTCAGGCTTCTCTACAGCATGTTCTATAGCACAATCATTCACTTCATGTTTCTGTAGGATTTCCAGGGATTTAAAACCAAATTTAATTTCAGTTTGGCACCAATGAACTCCAGTACCAGACATCATACAAGCAGTGATCATGAAAACAAATGAAGCTCTATGGTTAAATGGAGATTGAGTAATAAATCTGAGAGACAGAAATTCATACAGGCTGCTATACATCTGCGTTTCCTTGGGTAGGTGCCTGAGATATATAAATGGGTGATTGTTAAAATAATGGATTCTGGAAACTTCTCTGATCGTCAAAACAAAAACAACAACAAAATCCATCAGAAAACAAAAAAATAAGGTAATTCATACATTGAGGAAGAGAAAAGGATAAGCAGTACATTGTTTGTGAATTTCCAGTGCAAATAGGTCAGCTTTTCTTTCTCTTGCAGCCCTGCCTTCTCTCTTTCACTTCTGAGTGACTTGAAAGGCCTGTTTACGACCACTGCATTGATTTCCTTTCCTCTGACTCATTGCAATCTGGCTCCAGTCCTCCCCATTCACTAATTCACCAAGGTCTCAAATGACCCCTTTCTGGCTAACACGGGGATCTCTATGTCCTCTTTGACCTTCCTGTCTAATCTGATACCCTTGATCACTCTTTTCTTGCTTGGCTTTTGTAGCAGTACCCCCTTGTGACTCTCAGTCTACCTTCTATATTGCTCTTTCAGTGTCTTTTAGAATAGGTCCTTCTCCCTTCTTCATAGGACTTTCTCAAAGCCACTAGATCCCTGTTTTATCATCGCACGCTTTTTTCGTCTTGTTTTCTGCTATTATTCCCAGGCTGAATATTTTCACCTGTCTGTTTCTGTTCCATTATGGGGGTTGAATTGATAGTTTGGTGTATTCAGCATGATTCCTTGTCACCTGAAACTAAAAAGATCACAGGTAATTCTTTAATTTGAACCTGCCACTCTTCCTCCTCTGCCCACTGCTGTTAACAACCTCACCATTCCCCTTCAGCTTTCAAACTCAGGGTCAGTTCTCACATTCCCTTGCACGTTCCTATGTGCTTAGATAATCATAGCAGGCTTGCTGCAAGGCCTGTGGGAATTAGGGGAATCTTTCTGGTATAGTCACAAAAGTTTAAGCAAAGTTCTAAATAACGTCTTTTTCCTCCCCCATCTTTGAAAAACCCTACTCTGCATTTCCTCTCCAAGTTCCATGCCTTGGCCACCCACGTGGCAATTTTTTCTCCTCTGGATGATGTTCTTCAAGTCTCTAATGCTACTCAAGAATATCTCTCTGATTTTCCCTTTTCAGTTCTCTCCTTCAAGATTGCTCAGGGTCATGCCCTGCCACCTGACAGACCAGTTGTTCAATCACCATAGTGCCATGGACTTCACCGTTCGAGTCACTTAAGGTAAATTTCTGGTTCTTGTTACACTTTGAAACCTGAGGTTACATTTTTCTGTGCCCTTTGCCCTGTCAGAAGTGGTGGGCTGGATGTCTTGTCAGTGTCTTTCACAGCTTGGCCTGGTGTCACAGAACATCAGTTGTTGTACTCCCTTTTACACAGAAACTCCCTAAACCTCCTCTCATCACATGAATACTCATCAGAGAGGAAGCACGTCTGCAAAAGAGTCTTCCTCTGAGGAATTCACTATAAGCTTTTTGGGCCAGACAATTTTATACAGCAGATAATCATACAAAATGAGTTCTGCAGTTAAGGATTTAATTTAGCTGCAGACCTCCTTGAATTCAGAGGTGATTTTGATGGTCTGGACCTCCCTGAAGTGAGTGGTCGTATATTTAAGATAGTGATGACTGTCCCAAAGCAGTATAAGTATTTGTTATCCTTTCTATACACAAGTCAATACTTTTGATTAAACTAAATACTGAATGTGAAAATTTTAGCACATCCCAGAGCTAGAAAGTGTATCTCTTTCCAAAATTTGCCTGTTGGGATTTTTGTGTCCAATTTTTGAGCAAATTAAAGACTCTACGCTAATTTTACTTTGAAGTACCTGAAAAAGACTTCCAAGAGTAATGCTCCTCAGAGGCTTTTAGCTTGCACTTGCAGCACTGGAAGGCAAAGTAAAGAGTCTTCCTTCCAACTGGATGCAAATAAATCACTGGATATTTAAAAGATCAGTCCTTAGGATCACTATAATTGATACCTTTCTGTAATAGAATTCATTCTGTAGTGACTTTCCCTCTTGTAGACATACATCCACTTCTTTGCGTGTGGTTACCCACACCTTAGTAATTTTTTGTTTCCAAAAGGTGCCCGTTGAATTCCCATGGAGAAACTCATCAGCTGAACTATGACCTCATTTCCCTTGGCATGCCACAGCACCAGACACATTCTGTTTTCTTTGCTGCAACCTAATTCCCCAAAGTACAGCAGCTGGAAGATGCTTCCAGGAAAAATGTGACAACCATAGGATAGTTTACCAAAAGCCAGCAGTGACCTGAGTGTTGAAATATACCACCTAGGTTAACTGATACCACACAGCCCTGTCTAAGGGAAACTCCTTTTTATATGAATCATGTTAGTTGTTTTGTTTTTCTTTTGGTTGTAATTTGCTCTAAAGTTTGGTAAAGTTTGACAGTTTCCAGAAATATGTATGAATATGCAAGACACAAAAGAAAAAGAAATCAATGGACTAAATTGCTCACAGATCCTGTGATGCATTTTTGTAGATTTTGCCAAGACGGAGACATACTTGTATTAAAGACTTCAGTGACATATATTGAAAGTCCCTATATATCCTAAGCAGTGCTTTGTTCAAACCAGAAGTGATTTATTGTTTTGTGTTTGGGTTAACAATAACCAGCAATTAACAAGCAGAAGAGAGAGAATTCAATTCATAAGAGGAAAACCAATAACAATCTCATACATTATACCTACATCAAAAAGATGGGGGAAAAAGGGCACATGTTCAAAAATTTCTGAAGTAAATGGTGTTGCATATATTTAAGGTTGGATATACACATTAGTAATTGTAGGACTAGGGCTGCAGTCTCTTAGAAATAAACTCTAGTATGGGGGAAAAAAAAAAGAAAAAAGAAAGAGGTATGAATCTCTAAATGCATGCAGATATCTAGATGACAATAGGAAAAAGCAAGAAGTAGATTTTAATCTTCATTTGTCATTATTCTAAATTTTACTTCTGGCCTTCATCTTTTTTAGCATGTATAGACAGAAAACTAGATGCATCCTCCTAGGAAACTGGGAATGGTATAGCATTGACATTATTGCTTTCAAACCCATCCTTCCAGAAGAAAGGTGCAGTGTAGCAGCACTCTCAGGGCTGTAGCATATAACAGAAGTCACTGGGATCACTGGGACATTGCTTCCCTCTTTCTTGCCAGCCTGTAAGTCAAGGCTCGTGATGAGCGTTTTCCTGTCCACCAGCTTAGTAGTCTTAATCAGTTCACAGAGGGAACAAGAGGGAAGAGTAAGAAAGCAACAGCTGAAAAGAGCAGTGGCAATTAGCTGGCATCCTGTCCACTGCTTTTTACACCCTGGACAAAAGCAGAATGTCTTCCCAGACAAGATCAGATAAATTAGCCATAGGTTGCAATTGCTTCAAAAGGCACTAACACTGTTGAAAAGAAAAAAACACTAGAGTTACAATCCTTTATGGTATAGTCTACTGAACACATTTATTTTTTGAATCAGTAACCCAATCTATACCTCATGTATTCTCCTAGACTTCTCTAGGTTTTGTTTATACAAACACCACAGCTCTTTCACTAAATATGAACAAAAATCATGCATGACAGCATCATAACTTTCAAGACTGATTACTTTTAACTAATGTAGTCATGCAGAAAATTCACTGCATTGAAAAGGTCTGCCTGGCTAAGGACATTAATGTCTGTCTGATCCATAGCATGGCCTCATCTCTGCTGTTTCTGTTAGCTCCCTTTGAGGAGCTCCCTTCATTGACAGAAAACTTGCATACCTGCTTTCAGAGCCCTGAAGCATGCAGGGCATCCAGAGGCACTTCCAGGGCACCTAAAGGACAGGCTGATTATGAATGGTCTTGACCTTAGCCCTGAAGCCATGATAGCTTGTGGCAGTGACTAACTAACAAAGGAGAGCGATGTGAACTGAGTATCTCTTATTTTGCCTGTCATCACTCTGGGAAGTTGTAATGCAACACAGCAGCAGGTCCTGGGTAAGAAGCTGTGAACATGAAGATTCAGAACTCATGATCTCAGACTCTAACTCTTTGCTTATGATTTCTTCATCTCTCTGTCCTTCTCTTGTACATTTTATTAGCTCTTCTGGGCTGACAGCATCTTCTAGAAAGGATGAGGAGACAAGGAGGCCAGGTTCCCCATAGAAAATGAGACAAATCTATCTATCTAGTTGCCTAGGCTGGGAGACTGCTAGGTTAGCAGCAAATGGCTGCAAGGAGTGGCCACTGCTGAAGCAAAGAGGGAAGAGGAAAGGAAAAACCGTCTGAGGGATAACTTGTTGCAACTTTGCCTTTTTCCCAAATCTTCACCTTCCACACAGGAGAGGGTAAGGGATTAAGTCTGTATGAGATGTTAAACTGAGATTTGTTGTAAATACAGAAATAAATAGGAAAAGTGAGAAAATATTTTTTCTCTACTAAGCTTGCAACCTTTGAGCTTCTCTGTAAGCTGAAACTGAGTAATAGTTACTGTGGAACAGCCTTGCATAATAACATCCAGCAGGAGAAATAACCCATCATGATAAAATCACCATTATTATTCATAGAGCTGTCATGAACAGTCTGCTTACTCTACACAATTCACCAAAGAAATACTGGTTTGCCATAGATTGAACTGTGCATTTTAAAACAGCAAAGTGCCATTCAGTGCCCTGCCCTTTCAACCATGCTGTACATGCACACATAGCAGGGAACTTTCAAATTATACTGTTTTGAAAGGCAATTGAGAGAGTGAGAGAGACCAATAGCATTACAATTTTTGAAAGACTGTACTTTTTCCCACACTGAAAAACATCACTAGATGTGTTTGTGTCCACTGAGCATGCAATCATTGCTCTGGAATCACTTTTTGATATTCAGCCTCATTAGAAGGAGACAGGAATTTCCTGACAAACTATTTTTCGTTGCAAAAATGCAGACTCATTGAAGTTCTTTGCAAGAATGGGCCACGTTAGATGGTTCTTTCATTAGGAAGGATGTGACCATGGCAGGGTTGCACAACAGAGATCTGCCCCAGAGGATGCGCTAGTCCCTTGTGGGGAGACTATCAGAGCCCTGCTGAAACCCAGGTGCCCTGTCAGGCTAACACCCACAACCTCTCCCTGCCCCATCTGGAAGGCTGCTCTGTGGAGACTGTTCATCTTCAATTCCTGCATAGCTGAAGAAACAGCTGAGTGTGATAATATACTCAGTCTAATTCTCCTTCTATGTGAAAGGGATTATACTAACCCAGTAGTCAGGGAGGCTCTGCATCACCAAAATGAGGATTGGCTTCATGTTGCAAATTATTCTGTGGGTCAGAGACCTGGTATGTTTGAAGTGACTAATTATACCATTACTTTCATTGGAAACTGGATTGGCTTAGAGTAAATAAACGGGGAATTCATATAAGAGAATTAAGGAAATATCAAGGAAAGAAGGATGGAAAACAATTTACATTGAGAAGTTGAGTTCAATATTAGTAATTCATGGAGTCAGGAACATGACCCACAATTCCTACATTAAAAAAGTGAAGGTGTTGTCCACAGGCTAGCCTCTACATGTTGATTTTGGAGACCCTAAAGACAACCATCTGTCTGCATAGCTTCAACCAACCAGCAGAGACCAAACATCAACCAACTACACCAAGGGCCAGAAATTCAAATGATATTAGAGAATGCTGGTGAGTTACTAGCTACACAAAGTATTCCCACCTACTATGAAATGAATTTGAAAAACGTGCAATTTTATTGCAATATTCAGTAAAAAAAGAATAATTTAATTGAAGAACCATTTGAGACAAACATGGTTCAGCGCCATCCCACAGTTTTTGCCTCAGTGTACCAAGCCAGGCAGAAACTGGAGTTTAGGTCAACCAGCACAGCTGGAGGAGAAACCAGTGGTGGGAACAGCACCTTTCAGCACCAAAAGCTGTTCATTCCCATGTGGGGTATGTGCAGCCCACATTCCTGCATGGCTACGGAGCAAAAGAGTTAGGCTTTCCTGTTTCCTGTGTCCTGTTCCCCAGGACAGTTCAGCTGTCCTGAATATTTATCTTCTTGATTCAGACTCTTAGTCTCATTTTATACACACACTCTTTGCTTTCTCTTCTGTACAGCAAAGCCATGTCAGCTGAACACTCAGGAATTCACCCTTCCATTGTACAAGCATTTTTTTAATACATAATATTTTTTTTCTTGCACTTGAAAGTTAATTATTTTGATAGGCTATGCTTGTCACTCATAATACCAGTTTCTGTACACAGCTTACCTATAGCCAGATATATATATCATTTCTCCTTCCCTACCTCGCCAGTTTTAGCATCATTGCAAGATGGTTGCAGTCAACATCATTATTTCCATGCCCTCGAGATAAGGGTCTCATTACACTAATTCATTTACAGATATAGTGGGAAATTAAGAGCTTTCAAAACCAAGACAGGAAATGTTGTGAGGAAAAAAGAATTGTTATATCCATTTTATATATGAGCACAGCCACAGAGGGTATAGCTACAAAGATTTTGGTAGCTTCATACCCATTTAGACTGAAATCCAAATTATCCAGAGCCAACTGTGTCTGTTTTGCCTGTAGGAATCAAGTGGGACTATAAGCTACCACACTTCTGCTGTGTTCTTCTCCTTGGAAAACAAGCTGTTTTGCTCCAAACTAGTCAGATCATGAGTAATCTGAAGATGTACAGCTGACTGGGGATCCTAGAGTCATATGTGGAGCTACAACCATGACTATATAGATGTAACTGGAGACCAATTAACTTGCAGATATATTCTTCAACTGTGAAACTCAAGGATGTTTTGAGTCTGTATTCAAAATACACTTGCATAGACTTGGTAATGGATAGATCAGCTTCAATCAGCCTTAATATACACATAAAATGCACTGAGTTACTCTCTTACTGTTGATGAATTTAAAAACTATGTGGAATATGCTAAAATATTGAAAACCTTCCCTCTGAGCCTTCATAAAGCATACTTTCTGAATCATATCAATGACACTTCACAGTAAATATTTGTATTACTATACACAAAAATAACATATTCTAGTAACTGAAAGCTAGTGCAGTACTAAAAAAAGAGCCAAGAAAAAAAAGACCCAAGAAAAACAAGTCACAAACAATAGTACCTAAGAGACTGGAGAGAATATGATAGATATTGATGCTTATGAGTGTTTTCAACTAACAATGACTGGGTCTGACAATGCAACTGTCCTGTAAAAAATGCAGCTAATTACAGTATATTTCCAAAGGCCTTTCTCAAGGAATGAAATATCCTTGAAACATATGAAGAAAGAAACAAAATATATGGGTGAGCATAAGAAGAAAGCTGGCAGCATAAGGAGCTATACATGCTGTACAGTGAGTGTCAACACAATGCTTAGGATTTCAGCTGTGCAATTGTGACAAAAGCTGTGGTAAAAAATACTACTGCCATGTACCTATCTGGGAAGAGGATGCTAAGGCACCCCTTGCTGGGCAGTGAGGAGCCAGGGTCTGGGGAGGGGTTGGCAAATGGTGCAACCTGTTTGCCCTTCACCCAGTGCACAGCAAGGAGTAAGGAAGGACAGGGGACCTGCCTGCCTCCAACACCATCTACAGACAGTGGGAGGAAAGAGAAAGGATCCTCCTGCCATGTCATGCATGAAAAAGGGAGGGTGGATCTTGTTTTCAGGTTTTAAATATTTTGTGGCTAAAGCTATGGAGTGCTTCTCACCAGCTGTCCTTCATTTTGCAGACTGATAGTTAAAGGTGTTTCAATACATAGCTTAGCATCTAAATACCCAGACCTCTTTTGTGTCTTGCATTCTTTATCTATAAAATGAAGATGATGATAATAATGTTTTTTTGCCATCTTCTGCCTATCTTGTCCATACAGATTATAACACTGAAAAGATCCTGTCTCTTATCAGTTGTTTAGACAGAAAATAATATGATGGATTCCCAGTCTTGTCTAGGAACCACAGACATTGTGACAGAAGTAATAACAAGCCTAAGGGGAAGGAAAACAGGACATTTAAAAGAGAATAGATTAGTCAGAAATAAGAAAGGCTAAGGGCCTGACTGTAAAATAAAACTTGCATATATTTATATAAAAAAATTCCTACCTAGAATATTAAAAAAAGAGAGAAATTGAGTGGACACTGTTTCCTATATAAACTAGTTTGGCCAATAAAAGGATGGAGAAAAATGTCAGCTAACACATATAAAAATGTAGAAAAATAAAAGGTGATACAACAAATGGCTGGCCCACTGCAAGGCTTTTAAAGAGAACACTTTACTCACAGAATTAATACACAAGAAGTAACTTGTGCAAAGATGCATATTCAGCAGATTTTTTTTATTTTATTCACTGTTTGGTCAGTTGAAGGTCTGGACGCAATGCATTCCACCTGTACAGAATTTAACAGTGATAAATAGTTTGGAAATCACTGAACCCCAGTTGTATTTGAGGCATTTGCATTTAGATGCTTGAAGTCTACTTGTTCTGTGCTGGAAAACAGGTGACGACACCATGAGGATGTTTTCTACGAAAGTAGGGGAAAGCTGTTTGCCTAAAAATTATGCATCCATCAATACTGTCATTAATCCTTATTGCATTTTCCTCATTACCATGTTTTTCAATTTATAACATCATATGTAAGAATATGATGTAAGACAATCTGCTAATAAATTTACTACACATCCATCTTCATATAATACCTATGAAAATGTGGAGGCTTTTTTTTAGGGATTGATTGTAAAGAGGGCTTTGTGAATGAGTTTTTTTGAAATTAAGGAGTGCCTTAAATTGAACATATATTTTCAGATTCAGATAGGGTACTTGGAAGCTATATGTAAAATACGTGCCATAGGAAAGAAGTGTTATGGATAATGTAATAAACCATGAAAATAAAACATAAACAATTTGTATATTTACCAGGTAACTGCTAATGTGTTCGAGTATTGCAGTTTAGATTATATATATTAGCTGTCATGCCACAGCAACAATTGCAACAAGGAGTAAAATGGTAAATGGTAGACTGTTGGCTACTAGTCTTTATTTGCTCCGGTTTCTTACTTGTTGTAGTCAGATTTCAACAGCATCTAATTTGTCAGTAATCTGTTTCCTTTTAAAGAATGACTGTTGCACTAGCTGAGAACCAATAGGTGGTAGTAGGGTGGGCAGCCTTATAAATTAAGAATATGGAAATACGCTTGTAAGGGGGAAGTGGAAGCTGTTCCTAGATGTAGACTAATTAGCTATTTTCTTCCTCCTTCAAGTATTAGCAGTGTTGGGGTCTGAATAAAGACTAACAATTTGCTGGGGTGATCATCCAGCAGCAGAAGAGATGCCATGAAAATGGCCCATAATAATATGATTTGACTTTGCTTTTCTTTTTTTTTCTTAAGCCAAGAACATTCCATTATGTTAAAAATAAGTTAAGGCTGCCAAGTCAAGTACTCAGAAGTTAGGAAAGGAAAATGAATGAAATTTTAATTCTTTCTGCTTGTGGGTATGAATTATGATCAGTTTTTAATGTGATTGGAAGACTCAGATGTTTTTCAGCTTCCTAATATAGGCTGAGCATTCAGATACTATAACAAAAGCTATCGAAAAGATGATCAGAAAATCTGTATTAAATGCAGTCTTCACTTAGCAATGCTGCGGAATTGTCGGAAGGGCCTTTCACTTTATTTTGCTTCACTTTTTATAGAGAAAAAAAAATTAAAAATCAAACAAATATGTTATTTAAGGACTCCTGCAACATTTAAAGAAGTGGAAGTGTTTCAAAGATTTCACCAAGAGTTGGATCAGAATGAGCAAAGCTGAATGAGGCACCGATAAGGTAAAAAGAATTAAAAAAGGGAGGAGGGAGATCACCATCATATAATTAAAGGCTACATCATTATGCTCAGAAAAGCCGATGATGAGCCAATCTTATTGCTGGCACTTCTTACTTTTTAACTGCTTGATTTGGCATCCTTAACAGCAGTCCTTTAACATCTTTTTTAATGAACTCTACCAGTGCTTCTGGGTGTGATGGTAGGCAGCAGTTCTATGTGGTAGAAAATTATTTTATCCACAGAGCCACCAGCAGAGAACAACATATTAAAAGTGTAATTCACTTAGGGAAAAATTCTCTTGTTTTTTGCCACATCCAATCTCAGAATTAGCTTCCTCGGCTCTGAGGCTCGTGGAAGTCTAATCAGGCAGAAAACACTTAACACTTGTCATGGCCCCTGCTGAATACCATCTTTGTACGGTTGGGAGGCAGTGCCTGAGCCATATTGCCCAAAAGCACAGAAACAATTTAAAAGTTGTTTAAGAGGCCATTTGGAAATCTCCTGTATCTTGAAGGAACCATGTCATATTAAAAATCAGTCGTGTCAGGACATTACTTGATTCCATCCCAGCTCAGTGCCCTGTTTGCAACCAGAGTACTCCTGTTTCCATGGGCCCTGAGTGCTTGGAAGGGAGCAGTGTGGAGCTGTTTTAAAACTGTAAGAGCACAAAGGTGTTCGTATAAAGACTTTACACTCTCTTGCACTGGTTATGACCTCAACTGGTAGCTATAACACACACTGAGCTCAGTGTAATTGTAGATAGTACTTTACAACTTTATAGAAGTGGGCAAAACCTACACAACTGCTCAAATTTACAGCTAGACAAATGGAACTAGGCAAAAAGCTTTGGCAAAACTAAAGTAAAAGCTGATTTAAGAGTGCACCTCATAACTAGCATTAGTGTAGATCAAAACACTGGGTGGTAGAAATAAAGCACAGAGATGCAACAAAACAATTGAAAAATAGCTTGCACTTTCACCCTCTATGGAGGTTTTCACACCAAGCACCTAAGGACAAAGAATAGGGATGTGGGATTTGGGAAGGCACTGGGACAATGCAGATCTTTGCTATCCAATTTTGAGGACTTCTCAGGGAAGCACCAGAGAGGACTAAAATGATCCTGACACTGTTGCTGGTTTCAGGCCTGATCTGCCTGGATAGAGAGGGTCACACTACTGCCTTAGTTCCCATGCACTATCACCTGTTTACCACCTCATTCCTTGTCCTTCCTGTTTCTCTCCTTTAATATAATTCTTTTTAACTAAATCACTGAATCAATAGATGTCAGTTTAGCTGATCCAGATGGCATCTCTTGCTGCCTTATGGCCGTAAGCACTTAACTGCTCAGAGTAATGATAAAACAACCCCACAATGCTACACATTTGCTGTATAGCAGCATCAACTATAAGACCATGTGCTGTAAAAATCACTCTTAAGCAGAAATGCAACAGGTTGAAACCCAAGGAAGAAGCTTCATCTTCAATCTGTCACTTTTGTGTATTTTGTTTGTATTTTCTGCTAATAATCTGCTTAAGTCCTGAGAAGCCACAAAACCTCTAGCATACCTCATCTAACATCTTTATTTTTAATCATAAATATGACTAATAAGATTTTAAATATAATTTAAAAAGAATATCAGACAGAGATTTCTCTTGCTAAAGGGAAAAGAGGAAGTGATATCTCTAAGCTGAAATTGTCTTTGCTACTTCTAAAATTTTTAAAGGACTTTACAACAGTGACTATGACATCATACTGAAAAGGCTGCCATCTCTTATGAAAACCTCCCACATTGTTCAATTCCTTAGTGTCTGGGTGGGTCATATTAGCATTTTTGTCTGTGTGGAGCCATTTTCTCCAACAAATAGAAAAAACCCTAAAAAACAGAACAAATCCCCTTTCCTGCAGGGGTGGGTGCAGAAGAGAAAACCTATAGAAACCTGTAAGGATGCTGCTGGGTTGGCCTTTTCAGAAAATGCTCTGGTTTTGTTCTTCTATTAACATGCTCCATGTTTAGGAAACTAGTTCAGGACTTTAATTTAGGAAGCTGAAATCAAAAAACTTCACATCTGACAGCTGAGAGCACTGGGCAGTGCAGGTGGGAGGGACAAGTCACTGCTTTTAATAATATTACGGCCTGTAAGTAAATGGAAAGAGGCAAAATGGACCTCTAAGCTAAAGTATAAAATACAGTCCCAGATTTGTAATTTGCAGTTAGGTTTGTCCAAGAGAATTTAACATCAGGATCATTATTTACTACTTCTTTTTTCTTTTTTTTTTTTTTTTTTAAAAAGTGTAAGGTTAATAACGTCTGTGCTTTACTAAAGCTACTGAAGGACGCATTCAATGTGGGAAGGACTGCTTGTTCCCTGAAAATTTGAGCATTCCTTCTGGTTAATATTTTCCTGTAAAATAGTTTGTTTCACCTAAGAATGATTTAGAAAACACACACTGTGACATGTAACTAGAGCACAAATCTGTGCAAAACTACAAGGCTGCGGAGATCTCACCAGGAGCAGAAGACACCCAGTTCCTTTGCATGCCTGCAGAAGTTTAGGGCTCAAAAATGTTGTCCATGACTCACATTCTGCAGGTGATTGTACGCACGAGGGCTATAAATCATTTACCAAAAAAAGTGGGTGGCAACCTGATTAACACACACTGAGTGGGAGGAAGACATAAATTACTTTAAAACTCTTTTCTGTCTGAGTCATGTATACTTGAAACTACAATTGCAGCCAGGTTGAATGTGATCAAACACAAGTTCCATTGTAAGGGCTTTGTGAAAACTGTTTTAAGCTATTTAAATTATTTCTGAGAGAGAATAAAGATTCTCTATTTGGCTACCTGCAGATGTAAAAATAAGTTACTTAATACAGAGTTTAATTCATCTTGTAGGTTACCCAACCTACAAAGTTTCAGTTGTGCAAAGAAAAAAAAAATCTGGGAATATCACATTACTTGCATTACCATTTGATTAAGACAGGTCTAAAGCCTCATAAGCAGTACACCTGGCAGTTTAGCGAGTAGCTGAGTCATTAGTTCCAGAACTGAGTGGTTTTCCTCCAAAACAACATGCTTCCAGCTCATTAAATCCAACAGTATTATTACCCAGCCCTTTGATGTGTGTGGTGTAAATTTGGAGTTATGTTTCATCAATGAGCCTGAAGAAGTGATTTGCTGATTCTGCTGGCCAGATCCTCAGCCCTAGCTAAGTCCCTAGCATTCTATCCTGCATACAGTGAAATCAGTGCTAAAGATGTCACTGCTTCAAACATGCTCAAGCCTCAAATATAGAACTGGAAGGGGTTTTTGTTTTGGGGTGGTGGATTTTTTTGTTTTGTTTTGCTCTATTTTGACATGGTTCAAACAATTTTGAGGGCTGATGAGTAACCTGGCCAGGAATAAGCTAGGATGCAAATGAAAAGAAGATTTTGAACGATCAGAGCAGTGTAAATAACGAGGACACATTCAGAAACAAAACCTTTTGCTTTTAACATTGAGCTTGAAAAGGTAGGCAGGAATTTATGTTACAGTTTTTCTAACAAAGAGGAAAACAACTCTGTTACCCAGGAGTCTCCTATAAGGCAATTGTTCCTAAATGTTGAAGGGATGTTAAATTGGAGGGAATTTGCCTGTTTCCAACTGAGTCCATGAAAAGGTTCCTATTGGAAGTAGGTTCTGGATCGGCTTGGGGTGAGCCATGATATTTTAAATTAATTTCATTTTAGCTACAACCTATGTGCTTACAGCTCTAAATAAGCTCTGTTCTTCTTCCAGTTGCATAACTTCTGCAAAACTAACGACAAACCATAACTGTGTTATAGAATATATAACAACTAAACTATTTTTTTTTCTCATATGAATGCTTGTTTAACATCATGAGTATCAATTAAAGCTGATCTGAAAGAGCAGAATTAATAGGACCTACCTGCCACAAAGCTGCATTCAGTGTCCCATAGTAAGGAACCACATAAATGTTTGAATTTTATAAAGGAGCTGTTTCACTTCAATCAGCCATAGAAAAAGTTTCAAAAATAAGAGCAAGAATTAACCTACCTAGGTTTGAGGTACTTCTTCCTGCATGCTCTGGAGCAGCTCCCTGCTTGCACCCTTGTTTCCAGACCAGCTAATTAAATGCAGGTGCATTAATGTTTCTCCATCTTTTAACTTTTGTAATGCATTCTAGATGACAGAAGCAGAGTGAGCCCTTGGAGTTGTAGTTAACTCGTTGGGAATTGACAGAAACAACGAACACTTAAGCTGCAAAACTGTGCAAAACACTCCTAGCACCTTTTCCTGGTAAACATGCAGTCTTGGGACTCTAGGTTTCCTTTCTTCACAAAGTGGGATACTTCCTCCCTTTCCTCATACTCTTTTTCAATCTTAATTCATATTCTGGGAAAAGCTCTCAATTAGGATGAATGATTCATGACAGTAGAAGGCCAGATCCCCAGCTGCTCTACATCAGCATAGCTCCAGTGAGGTTATTGTGACTGCAGTGCAGATAAGTCAGCTGAAAGGACAGCTTCATTCTTCTGTCCTACAGAGACCTCAGGCAGAAGCACTCTAATGTCTGAAATAAAACAAGGCCTCCACAGCCTACAAGGCTAACATTTTGGTCTCCTCCCACTGCCCTGAAATTCCCTCCACATGCAGTATTTCAGATATGACAGACTGAAAATTATTTACATGTTGTCTAAGTTCTTGACCAGCTGCAATCACACACATAGGAACTCTTTTATTTCTATTTTATTCCTGTCTCCTCCTCTTATCTCTGCCTAACACCTGCTTAAGAGAATATATACTATCACTTTTTATTCCTTTGCTTTTGGGGTCTTCCACTTCTTTATCTTGTCTTTTTATTACAAATATTTTCCTATTGGGGTCTTAACTCTTGAAAGGAAATCTGACTGTGAGAAAGTGTTTCTAAAAGAAGTTATCTTTTCTCTCTAGTTTGAAAAGCAGCATAAGAAGAAAACAAAATGCTTCCTATCAAATAGCTTTTTCATATTTTTTGTATGTTTTTTCTTCTTCATTTCTGCTACTCAGCAGGTGAATCAAGAAATTTCCCAGCAAATTAGATGTGGGTTGGCTCAGGAGATACAAACATTTCACAGCTTTTCATTAGGAACCCTTACTACAGTGCCTGAGATAACTCCAGTTGGTGTGCCACAAACACTCTCATGACTACATTGGCAGATAGCTGAAAGCATCTGAATAATCTGTGCATGAGTCAATCAATTGGGAAATACTTCCCTTTTCTTCTTTCACAACAGCTCTGTGTGTTTTCTAGCATAGTCTGAATGAAAGATATGCAACAAATTACAGAATGAAGATCCTGCAGTTTTCCACTTACCTTGTGCATTCAGTAATTCGTCATCCTGATCTAAATAAATCTGTCTTTTAATTACAGCTTTCCTTCCGATTAGTCCAATGCAGTTCTGGACGTGACCAGGCTTAATGAAACTTCTGTGATGCAAGGTGAAACCCTAAGACAGACCCCAACAAATCAGCCTTCTGGGCACAGGGAAGCTGAAAATTATCTACACTGTTCTTTCTGACTCTGTGAATCTCAGCCTTGTATTTCAGATGTGCCTGACTTTTTAAACCAGCACTGCATTTTTAGCCGGTACCTGTTTAGCATTGTAACAGGTGACCTGTTGAATATCCACATCTGTGGGAAAACCTTTACCTAACCTTGCTCTTTAGAACAAGGATGAATAGTAATTAGGCTGACCAAAAATAATTTTAAATTATGTGAAAGATTCAAATGAGAGTTTCTGTGCTTTTTGTTTTGATTTGGATTTTTTTGCACGTAAAACAGGAAAACTTTTACCTTACATTCCCAGCTCTTTTATTTTCTGAAAAGTTTCAACTGCCTCTTGGGCACAGTTAAGAAATGGGAGAAAGGCGACCTGTGGTCCTCACACAGCCTGAGTGGATATTCCCCCCATCCCAAAACCAGGGGATCAACTTTTTGTCTGATGGAGTTTGCAGCTTGGAAAAAATCTCTCTGATGGTACTAGAATGTGTTCTCTAGTAACAGACTTCCATTTTGCATTAAAATATAAGATTTTTTTCTGGATTATGGGCTAGAGCTCTCCTTGGAGTGTGTACAATCATTCTCATTTGCTCTTTACTGGTACTCTGCCAGATTTATTGAATTGTCCTAAGAAGGGCCATTTATGGAAGGAATAGTCTCCCCACTGGTGATACACGTTTGTATCCATTCTGCTAAGCCAAAGTGTGGATCAGAAAGTAAATCCTCCACTTCTTCCTTCTCTTCCTCTTTGTTCTAGCCAGTCTTCCAAATATATATGCACTTTTAAAGCATCAGAACTACTCAGAGAATTCAAGTTCAAGTCTATTTACTGGACCATCACACCAGTTTTACAGTGGATGAAATCTTTCACTGACCTTTACCTCTGGTGCATGGTATCTCAGGCTTGTTCACTGGATTCCCTTATGTCCTTTTTCTTCATTTGTATATTTGAGTAGCTGCACACACTTTTCCTCCAAGGTCTTTACTGTGCTCAAGGCTGAAGAATCATGCACAACATCCCCAAGTCCTCTTGTGGCCCTAACTTCTCCCATTCCTGCAACTATTGCAGCAATTGAGATGCCCATTTGTAAGATCATTCTGCATGACTTGTCAGTTGACCAAAACTTTTATAGTCATCTTATATAGGAATCACTGCTTGCAAGATAATTTTGTTTCACAGCAAAGGTGGTGACTGTCTGACAGAATCATGCATCTTTATATTTCCTGTCTTGGTTCTTAAACGTATAAGATGTGTAAAACATATAAAGATGTACAAATGACATTGGTGTTAAAGAGGAAGAAAGTAAGGTAGGTCCAGAAGTGTAGCTATTGGGAAAAGCTCCTGCCTGTGTTGATTATAAATTCTGTGCTAGCAAAAAATCCTCCTGTATAATTTATAGTCCATGATGGTAAAGAATACCTGATTTTAAACAACAAAAGGAAAAGAACCTTTATTTCACACAGTAAGTGTGTGATCCAAAGAATATCGACGTCAGCGGGCATCTTTCCATTGGCTTCAGCAGACGTCATCAATGATGTCAAAACGGTTAAAGGGATTTTACTCAAATGTTCCAATATTTACCCTCTGGACTTGAAAGGAGCTGGAAAATTTCAGCCTAGAAAGAGGATTAAAGAAAAAAAAGATGAACAGCTGAACAGCTGAAAAATAAGTATGAAAAAAATATTTTCAGTCAAAACTATCATGACTGAACAGAAGTAACAAGGAGAAGTAGGTGCTAACTTTTTCAGAAAGACTCAATACAAGCAAATATGACCATGTCAGTGTGACTCAAAGACAAACACTGAAAATTACTCAGTCCATGGCTGTGCAAAGATCTGTATGGTGGGTAAGAAAGGGCTAAGCACAGCTAGCTTCAAAGGTGCCAGAAGCTGACATTATTTCTGCTATGTGGATGCTTAGATTTTAGCATATACTTCTACCTCTGGTAGCTGGAGGCTGCATGTTCTGCCATTGTCCTTGTAGACTCTCCATCAGTGCCTTGATTCACTTTAACACATTTTGCATTAGATTTTGAATTAATTGTCCTTATGACAGTTCTTATATGAAGAAGGCAGATACTAAAGTAGCTATGACCATAAACATTCCTTATTAATGTGTATACTTTAGGTTAGCTTTCAATTTACTGTAAGAAATCAATCAGCAGTGAAGCAGAAAATACTACAGTTCACCTTTTGCAGATAATATAAATAGTTCTTGCTATACCTTTCAACAACATTAGGAGGAGTTAATTAAGATTACAAAAATATTTTCCAACCAGCTACATGATACTCACGGTCTAAGCATGGCCTTTAATGATGGTTTTACCATACACTTGAAAGCTATTGATTCAGCAAAATGTGGTTTATTTTGAAACCACTTATAAAATCATTCTCTGAGTGCCAACAGGGGAAAAAAAAACCCATTTTTTTCCTTTTTTTTTTTTTAACACAGCTTCCAAAATATCTTTAAGCAAATTTTCAAAATGTCCATGCAGCATACAAGAAAAAAATATTTGAGTTATCATATATTTTTTTAATATCTCACTGGATTACAGAAAGTAATACAGATACCTCATGTCTTCACCAGCAGAAAAAAAGCAAAGTTCATATGTACATTAATGGGGCTGTTCACAGGATTGGACTGGGGGGGAAAAAAAACAGAACAGTAATCCAGAACAGCAAACAAAACCCCTCCTTTGAGGGACCAGTGGGAAATGACAACATACTTTCATTTTCCTACCTTGGGGAAAGACTTTCAAAACAGTTCTGGGTATGATGTCCAAAAACTACATTCAAAGTAAAAGTACATAAACCACTACATTCAAAGAACATTAAACATCTGTCTTAAACTCACCAAGGTAAGGAAATTCAGAATTAAGACTGTAACTCCATACTTAACTCACACCTTTGTAGCCATCCTATATGGAATGACAGATCACCCACTGTTAAGAGACTGCTGCAATTCCAGCTTCAATGTTGAATGTCTTTGCTCTTTAAGTGCTGAACTGGATTTGGAATGTTAACCTATTTGTTAGTTTTCTTTTTCTTTCTTCCCCCCCCCCCCCCCCCCAGTAAAGTGAATAAAAGCAAATAAAACGTATGAAGACTTTATGTTTTGAAATAGATTTTCTTTTAATTTTTGTAGCCTATATGTTTTTCCAATGATCAAATCTGAAGAAAAACTAATTATGGAGAAAAACATGTTTTTCTACTATGATCTTATGCCAAGTTTCAGCCCAGAGCAAAATTTTACAGTCATGTGAACCCCTAAAAAAAGAGGTTTATAATGGAAGCATTGACAAACCCTTGAGTACAGCAGGGCAAGTAGGTGTCTCTATAACATTACTCAATAAAAAGCTTGTAATTACAGCTCTCAATAGAAGGGGAGAGTATAAGGAGAATGAAGGATTTTCCTCCATGTGATATTTCTGGCATAATTTGTGTTGAAAATTTTCCAGGATCTGTTGAGCCATAACCACAGCTCACTTTTCCAGTAACAAAATATTAATGATAAAACTGTTTTTCACTAGACTTCTAGAAAAAAGATCTTGTTTTCTTACCAAAATTATTTTATTGCTTAATCTCCAATTATAGCTGAGAAAATGATTTTGAAAATTCTCTGATTTGTGGAAATGGTCCTTCTCTTGTGAAAGGAAAATGTGATATTTCAACAAAATCACACTTTGTTCCAAGGAAATGGATTTTATGGGCTTTTATTGTGCGAGTTCAAAATCTCCAGTATCAAGTCCTTTGAAACTATTCTTCTTTATCAAAATTTAAACAGGTATAAAACCTTTTCAGTTATTCAGTCAGTCAGACTACCCAGCTGCAGCTTCATCTTTAAAACTTTATGGCTGTGATCTTCCATCTGTAGTTCTTTCCGTGTTGCATTAAACATCATCTTTGTCTGCTAGAATGTACCACTCTTTCTTGAACATCAGGATGGTGCTCCTTTAGCATCCTTTGGGGGAGAAAAACCACCAGAACAGTCCTTCCAAACAATCTTTCAGGATCGGACCACACGGACAAATACTGTAACTGGGACCTTCTGGAAGATGTTTATCTCTAGGATAGGCAGGGCAGAGGGAGGAGGAGAAGGAGAGAGATCATATTGTAATTTAATATACAGAGAGACATAAAAAGACAGGTTAAAATCAGCAGTAGAGTGGAAATGGACAGAAATATAAATTAAAGCACTCCGGTGAGGTCAAAGACTGTGAAGGAAAAAGGCATAGGTTTTTGGCAACTATTTCTGAAGATGAAGGTACTTTTTTCACTGCACACTAATGGCCACTGTATTTGGCCTCCACTCAGGTCACATTCCCATTAACCTGGCTCTGATCTGTTCTTTTCCCATATTGTCTTTGATTTACAGCACTTTAAGTAAACTGAGATTAGCTCTCCTGAAACCAAGAGAATTTTATGCCAGCATAAATCTGATGTAGCTGAGAAGGCAGCTCAGCTTTGAGGACATTAGGGTTTGGCTTAAAACGACAGTATTAAAAAACCCACAAAAGTAAGTCCCTTCTATCAAACCTTGTATGGGAAATACAAATAATACCACTTCAGATCCTGTTCCCTAGGCTCGCTGTGTGTGCCCATTGCTAAACCCCACATATACTCCTTTTTCCTTGCTGCTGAAAGACTGACTTCCCCTCCCATTCCTCTATGCTGGATGAAAGGCTGGCATTGGTGTGTAATGAAGACTAAAGACCTTTAATCCAATCAGAAAAAATCCCCTTGGCACAGCACTGAAGAAGGCAACATGTTCCCTGGCAGTCCCGCTCCACAAGCGGCACAACAGCAGCAGCACAGGCTGAGTGAGGCTCTGGGAAGAGTTACAGTTGCCTTCAGAGCTGGCAAAGTTTTGCCGGACAGAGCTGTACACTCAGAGGGCCAGGAACAAGGCTGTCCCTTGCTGGCTTAACATCCCTGTCACCTTCTGGCTTCGCAGGGTGGAGTATTGTGGTCTGCATCTCACAATTCTGCTGCATTGTCCTGAAGCCAGATGAGACTGACTACACTGACCCAGCTGCATGGACTGCTTTTGGCTGCATGGACGTCAAGGCTGAAGGTTTCCCCAGGGCTGCCCCATATTGTTGTCCCAGTATTATTTGCCCTCCAAAACCTTCGCTAAACCACAAAATGTTTTTTCTGTCCATATGTTCCTCTTTTTGGACAATAATATAAGAGCATATAAAAACTCACATAAGTTACACACTTGCATGTGTACATGGAAACATGCCAGCTATATTATGCTCAAAAAATAGTAAATGTACATCTCTTCTTCACCTGCATGGGATTAATGGCCCATCCATCTTTTCCAGTTGTTATTACTTCTAATTATATTTCTTCTCATCTCTAACAGTATATGGAATTTTTTCTTTAAAGGCAAAGGCTTTTTAGTACATTCTATTCCCCTAATCACAAATTGGGTAAGAAACTATGTGGACCAGCATCTCCTAAAAATTTTTATTTGGGTTCAGCTAAGGCTTCCAGTGTACAGTAATAGTCTGTCATAATATTAAAAAAATGAACAGAATGGAAGAAAATGGTTCTACCTCCATAAGCCATATGAGAATCCACCCTTATGCTCGCAGGCGCACTTACATTTGAGGCCTGATGCTGATTTACCTCCAGGATGGCTAATAACATTTCAGCACAGAAATGTCAGGCAGTCCTATGACAAATCTAGGTTGGGTCCTGTGAGTTTAAAATGTCAGGCAATAGAAATGTAAAAGGGTAAACTCATGAAAATTATTTCAATTCAGACAGAACATACACCCTGTACAATGGATGACACTCATGTAACAACAAAAATATTTATGTATTTACTATGATGGAACAGTAAACACAATGAATCTGCAGTTTTGCCTTGAAAAGTTATGTCGGCAATGCAAGACACAGAAGAAGAAAGCCCCATGTGTCACAGCAGCACTCCGTTGTCTGTCATATTAGTTGTTAGAGCAGGAAACATCACAAGGAAATCTGACGAGACAGAAGCAGCAGAGCCATTCTTGAAAAAACTGGAAAGTGAATTGCATTACAAGTTGGACTTCGATAAAGATGAACTCACTGAACTTGGAGAAATACCTTAGAACTGCTACCCGGTAATGAAAAAAGATAATTGGAAAAAGATTTAAAGACATAAGGAATCTCTGGAGGAAAATAGATGAAATAAAAAGACAAAAAGAAGCATAATATGCAACAAAAAAGAAAAAGACAAAGTATTCCAGATGAAAGACAGTTTCTACAGTCAGTGTAATTCATGGTAATATTACCATTATAGTGATATATTGAACCCTAGAAATACCTTTTTCTCTCAGGTGACGTAAAAGATTTCTAGACAGCTACCTCAGCTGTAGGTATATTTTTGTGTCTAGAGTTAGGGGACATAAACGCTATGTTGGGTCTTTAGTACCCTTAAAAGTCTCTAACCACTGGAGTCTAGTCAGAATCTGCAGCCCTAGGATATCTTTACTCTTTACGTCTTACTCTTTACTCTTTCTTTACTTTTTTTCTGAAAAAAAACCCCACTTCAGCAAGATGTTCTGAACAGCACTGTACTAGGTATTAGTATTCCTATGTGAGTGTCATACATTACTATTTGATATAGAAGATCTGGGATTGAATCTTTAGTCTAAATGAGAGGATAGACTTGAATCTTGTTCTCCCATAACCAGAGTCTGTGCCTTACTGTTGACATGTCTATGGATTTGCTCATTCCTTCTCCCATTTTGACTACAAACATCATCTTGGTGATGAAAATACAATGTCCCAATCATTTTCTATTAATGTTATACCAACACTAGCACAACCTCATGAAAAAATTCCTTTAAGCAAAATAAAATGTCCCACTACAGAAAATGTTTTTTGAAAAATCCATTCATAGACCTATGATGAAGTTTATAAGACAAAAAATGGAAAGATGTGTAAGAAGAAACATAACCAAAAGGAGATGAAATTGTTTAAGTTTATAAGTTCCTGTGGATGGTCCAATGCAATTAAGTCTACTGAGTTTAAGTGTGGACTCCCACAGGTACCCAGGAAACGGTTCCTTCTTGGTGCTGTGACATCAGATGGCTGCTTCAGCAGCACCTCTGTGCTATACTTAGAGAGGGAGGTAATAATTTTAAATCCTAAATCTCACTAACGGTTGTGTGACTGCACTTGTTATGTGCTGTGAAAGAAGAATTTGGTTCCTGGAGAGAAGAAACTGCTACATTGCTAATACAGAATTTGGCCAGATCCTGTGGTCTCAGCACTGCACTTACACATAGAAGGTACTCTGATAGAGCAGGTGCATCCTGTTCCACACTGTCTCTGAAGAAATCCTGTGTTTACCTGTGAGAACAACTTTGTACAGTTAGTAATATGTAAAATCAATTCTGGCTCAGCCAGACCCAGTACACCTAGTTTTGAAGAAAAAAGGTATTTCATTAAAATACAATGCATTATTGAGGAGAAATGAAGATTCAGCTAATGTGGAATTATATGTCATGCTGTTTTTGTGGGGACATGGTAAGCTTTGACTTCTGATCTCAGACTTAGAGGTGGAGAGAACTAGCTTCTTTAAGTCTCCAAATCAAGTAAATAGTAATAGATCCTTCTGTTGTCTTCCAAAGCAAATGCTTAGTACTTGAAGGAGTGGTACTCATAAAAGGCATGCCTCTCACTTCTTCTTGGGGTTGTTGTTACAGCAAAACAGTAATGATGTGACGAAAGAGTAAATTATGGCATAGAGGCCAGACAAGGTAACAGCTGAGACAGAAGCAGGAATGTGAGCCATGGTAAGAGCTCTGCAGTTTGGTGGAAGGGATTTTAATTATAAGTCTAAAACTCTGGGACTTTGCAGCATGAATAAAAATTTCAGATCAGCGTAACATTAACATGGAAGTGTTATTAGAGGTTAAGTAACTGAGAGCTTGACCCAGTGCCTTTTACTATTGTGAAAAAGATCATGCTCACTCTATTTTGATTTGATTTAAACCATATTATATCTTGTCCTTTTTTAACGACTTTAAGCAAATTTGGAGAGTGGTGTTTTGGGTTTTTTTTTCAGTTTTTTGGTTTGCACATGTTGCCTATGTACAAGATTATATCCCTAGGCAAACTTTGAGAACAGGAGGTTCCTTGTCATTCTGTTTAGCCTCAGATTTATAGAAAAATCCCTTTCTAGCCTCTCAATTCTAGTGAAATCATGAAAATGAATCGTGAATGAAAAGTGTTAATTAAGCACTTAAAAATAGAGCCTTGTTTGTTTATAGGTCATCTGGCTCTTAGGTTTGAAGAAGTACTGAGGAATAAGTATATTAACTCATTTTTTTTAATGAGAAGATGGCTTTTCATTCAATGGGACAAAAACTATAAGAAGTAAATGAGAAACTGAAAAAATGTGATTTACAAATGCAGTGTTATGAAGTACATGTAATAAGACAGCTGAGAGAAATTCTTTGAGGACACGAATTTAGCATCTGCTTCCGAGTGCCTAATTTATGCTGCCTTCTTGTAGCACGATAGAAAAACAAGGTGAAAAGTCATAGTCACAATTTCCTAAAAGGAGAGCACAGGCGTGCTTGCCATGTGGGAACAATAATGGTAGATTGAAATAATTCAATTAGTTGTCAGTTTGTATCAGCTGAAAGCTTGTCTATGCTTCCTATTTTTTGTTGTTAGCTTGTACTGTTCTATGTTAAAATACCTAATGTTCTTAAGCAATATTTATGTTGCCAATCCACTGTTTTCACGTACAACTGTAAATCCATGGTGAAAGTAGCTCCCAGTGAGAGGTGATGTTTTCCTCAACAGTGAAATTTATTTATAGAGGGTAGATGAGCATGTCCAAAGTGCTCTGCTTCAATCCCCTGCTACTACCAAGTCACTCTGGCTTGATAAAACTATGATATTGCATGCTACTTTACAGCCACAGTCTATTTTGCATGAACTAGGGTACCTGAACCAGATCTCATGCCTCAACATACACCCAAGGTCCTGGATTTCAGTTTTCACATGCAATCATGTCAGGGCTTTCTAGGTAGCATCTGAACAAAGCTGAGGTCAAGACCATGCTGCAATAAACACGCTTTAGATGCATATAAATGTTGTGGAGGAAAGCAACATGTTTTACGTGAGACATCACTGAATGAATATCTACTGTAAGGAGATGGACTGTACAATTGCATGAGATCCCGCTTCCGAGGCATTGTATTTGGTCAACCTCCTGCACACCTCTATGATTGCCACCCATGATATGGGACATTCAGAGTTTGTCCCTGAAATCAAGGATCTAACTGGAGCTCTGCAGATTCAGGGGATCATAGCCAGGAGGTCTTGCCTGAGCTGTGAGGGCAACCATGCCTGGGAGGAGAGTCACCTGCAGGACCTAGAGTAGGCAGGGAGATATTAACAGCTTGGTGCTGTGATATCAGGTCTCTGCCATTGTAGGGCATGCTTCTTTTTATGTTCTTGACTTTCTCTCTTCAGCATTTGTTTCATAAAATAGAGGCTGCACCCAGGGAAGTGATGGGTAGAAAAGTGGGTCAACTCCATCGCTTAGTGTACATGAGAAATTAATGTGCTCTCTATTGCCCCAAACTGAGAGGAAGCAAACTCTTTTTGTTTGCATATTCCCTTGATTTTGCTTGACATATAGCCAGGAGCAATACTAAAGATGTACAGGCTTCTCAGTTCTTTTCTTTATATTGCTAAATCCGTAGCCCACATTAATGTCCCTTGCTGCCCCATGTTCATTTTTCCCCATACTTTGACATATGCTCTTCTATTTCCTTCCTCTTCCTACCTCCAAATCCCCACATTAACCTAATCCAAAATGGTGGCACTGTGTGGATTAAATATTAATTTTAAAGGAAATACACTTTTCCCTGTTGCATTAGTTACAGGGAGGGAAAAAAAGGAGTTCTGAGCCTTAACCAACATGAAGTACAAAACTGTAAATCATCCAAGTCACACGACACAAATGTTTCCAGTAGAGAAAGATATTTTGGTTATTGCAGAATCCATCTATTTTGCAGCACCCATTATGTTGATCCATGAGTGTTTTCTTTTTAGAAAAACAAGCCAAAGAATATGCTTTAATGTGATGCACAGATTGCATGGTAATGCTGTTGACTTGGCACTTTCCATAATGCCTGTAATTCTCTTTCACCCTGTTCCCAGCTCTAAAACATCATTCTGGCAACAGAGATCCCTACACAGATTCTCAGCTGGACCGCTATCTCTTCAATAGATGGCATTTTCATTGTTGGAGGACACACCTAACATGTTTCATTTCCAAAGCAGGGACAGCCTCCTGGAGTGTCACTGCAGTGATTAGCCTCTTTCAGTGGCATTGCCTTTTAAAAAAAAAATCTATATGCACCCTAAGGGGGTGGAACAAGGGAATGAAGGAAAGAGTGAAAAAAATAAAGGAGAGACAAAGACACGGTAGAGTCAGCACAAACACAGCTGGGTAAGATAATGAAAGGGTAAAGAAGTTCCATGGAAAGCACAGTGGATACAATGACAAGGCATTGTAAAACAGCTTATATAAACCTCTCCTGTTTAATTTGTGCTTAAGGTTTTAACTTGGCACATGATTGTGCATATTTAATAATACTTTTTACTGGTCACAATTGTGTGTTTAATCCGTTTCTACTGTTCCCAGCATTTAACTTGGCATCCTCATTGCTATTTATTAAAAATTCATTGAAAATGTCTTTGCATTCATGGTCTCCGGTCTTGAGCTATTCATTAAAATGCTCACCTTCACTTCAGTAATTCATTAAAAAATTCATTAAAATGCCTGCATTCACTGAACCTTCAGATGCTTTATTTTAATCTCCTAATGTGCTCAGTGTTAAAATCCCTGTACATAGTGCACTAAAATCCCCACACGAAGTATGATAAAAGTTTTATAAGATTGTACCTATCCCTTAATACATATGTTAATCACAATCAAATTTTATACGGAAAGTTGTGCACATTGTCCACAAGTGGCCTTTAAACTATAGAGAAGGAGTGGAATACATTCCTACCATTAAATGTAACATCTCAGAGTCAGCTCTTCACTGGCTCATCAGTCTAGCCTTTTGCATGTTCCCTTCCTTAATTTCACAAAAGTTGAACAAATCTCAGTAAAGAGCTGTTGTATGCGCTTGGTCTCCCTTAACAGACTCTTCCTTTCCACCACATATGTCCTTTCTCCCTATTCTCTGATCACCAAAACCCGTTTGCATTCAACACTATAAAACTGCTTACCAGGGTTTCTTACATGGTGCCTCAAAAAAGCTGGTAGAGTGATGAGATAAAATGAGATATGCACAGTTTGGCCTCCAGCCCTCCAAATTGCTTTGTCTTCAGGAAAAACTCCCAGACCATGCAATATGCAAAAATGCCAGATGCAAATATAATATGGGTACAGCACAATGGCAGAGCAAGGGGGCTTTGAAGGCTTAACCAGAAAAGAGAGTGCTGATTTCAAAATGTCTCAGTGCTGGGTGGATGTGAATGACTCCAAGTGAAAGAACGTTAACCACAGGACAGCGTGGCATGCACCAAGCATGGAACTGTCCTCATGAGTCCCTCAGTGGAGGTTTGGAAAAGCTGGACCATGTTTCAATTATAAACACGTGCTAAGAATGGAGATGTCTCTTCCAGATGAGTACCTGAATAATTTACAGCTGCTCTCTCAGTGAGGTTCCCCCTGTAATGTCTTCTTATATAAATATTAGTTTTTGCAAACATAGGGATTGAAAACCATCTGGCCAGTTCTGAATTTCTTTGTTTAGCCGTGATAGTAGTGTAGCACTGCTTACAAAGGGCAGAGGCTCTTGTAGTAAGAAACACAGGTGTGAGGTGTGAAGGCTTGGCTTTCAATGCCCATTTCTGCTTTGGTTTTCATTTGTTATCTACTGGAAGATGATATAAAGACTTCAAAATATCAAGCCACACAATATGATGACAAAAATGCTTGGGGTAGAAAGTTTGATTTTATGGAATGCAAAAGGGTACATTCATAGGAGAAACAAAATAGGATTAAAAAAACTTTTGGTCTGAGAAATGACTAGAGTAAATACAGATCCATGGTGTGTGAGTGAACACCTGATTTTATTTCCTTGCTTGGTGGGGAAATAAGAACATTTGCATTTTGGAGGAAAGAATCTTCTATGTTATCAAATAGACATAAGTCACAGAAATAATGAATATCCTGAGATTCAGATTAGAACAGGAGGAACCAAAGACTAAAGAACAAAAACTTGTATTTATATCTTTTTTTTTGTCAAAATATGCAAAATTATTTGCTTACTTTGCATATTCATATACTATGACTATGCCTGGCAACTGGAGGCAACTTTAGTTTAAATGGTTAATGTCACTATTCTCACGCAGCATTGAACAACATGTGCAGTGATCTATAAGTATTTTTCATACATGTGAAGTCTATAACTGCTTAACAAAATTTTCAAAAAATTATTCCTGTTATGGATTTCCAAATAGTAAAAAATCTTCCCAGCTGTAGATTTTAAAACTGATCAACCTCTCAGCATTGGGAGAATGGTGTCATTTTCTGTCTTCTCCAAGCTGAGTGTGAAGCAGCATCCTTTCTGGGAAGCCTGGGGACAAATTACTCCCACAGGGCAGAATTGAGCAATGCTTTTGAATAGTCAGTTCATCAAAAATGCTATTTGGAGGATACTGAGACGATTTTTGACAAATCAAGCCATAATTTCAGCCAAAAAAAAAAAAAAGGGTGTGGGGGGAGAAGGGAAAGAGGAGCTGGAAAATTTTAAAAATAAACCATAAATATTCATTTCGAATCTGATCAATAGTTTAGTAAAAAAAAATGAGTGTAAAAGAAACAAAACAAAGAAAAGCTAAAAAATCTCAAATAATTCAATCTAATCTAATGCAATTTCTTGCTGTTGCTCAGTCAACAAAGAGAAAAATCAGATATTCAAGTAGTCCTGCTCCTGAGGGGCTCGTAGCAAGCAGGATCTTGAGGCAGCCTGTTCCCTTGTACAGCCAGCCTGTCCCATGTGCTGGGTAGAAATAGTAAAGCTTTAGTAACACCTTCTAACATCATCTCCTTTTAGCTTCACATCAGTTGCCTAGTTCCCAGAATTTTCCTAAGGGCCAGGATTATACTTGCGACTTGTCTTTGCAAAGAAATTAAAGAATAAGCTTTTTTTTGCATAAATTTCAGTGCTCTCACTCCTCTCTTCCCAAAAAGCTGTTCCAGAGACTGTCAAAATCTGTGCCTTCAGGGTCAGATGATTAATCTAATCAGTGCTGCCACCTTTATGGACCTGGATGTGGAGAGTCACACACTGGACATTGTAATCTTACCCTGAAAGTGTATTTCTTTACTGAGGAAAACAGGATGTTGGTCTATTCTACAAAACAACTGAAACAACTCATTATGCAAACTTGGCTGGTGAGTAGTTATTTTGGCAGATATGTCTTTTTGAAGGTTGGGGTTTTTTTTCTACATAGTCACTGGTGTCTGTTCAGCAGCCTGAGACTTGTCTACATCATTGACTGTAGAAATTACTTTCAACTTTTACTCTGTTGCTTCCTTTGGTGGCTTGAAGCATGCAAATATGCTCACTCACCCAACCCACTTCTATGCCAGGTTTGAGAGGAACTAGTTTTCACTTCCCCCATCCTTATATGGGCAGTGTCATCTTCTTTATGCTACAAGGAAGATCACACTTATACCTTCATTTTCATAAGATGACCTATTTGCAGCATGGATAATTCCTTGTTCTGCAATCAGAAGTGCTTCATGGTTTCACATTCACTTTCCTCCACAGCTGTCTATGTCAAATGTGGTGGCATGGGATGTCCTGGCTCCAGACTTCTCTCCTTCTGCAGTGTATAATTTGAAAAACCATTGCGTATATTGTACTTCACAGGACTATGAAGAATTTCCTGGCAGCTAAATTATCTTTTGACAATATTTTGCAAATCAACCAAAATTTATACCCAGCAGAAGACTGAAATAAAAAAATATCTTGCTGATGATCACAAGCTATTAATGGTTCTTGCTTTCACTCTTTTACTGCAGGTTATCCTGGGTCTGTCTGGAAGTTTATTTGTGAACAACAGCTCATTCGGTTGTTTATGTAAATATAAAGTTCAAATTCAATTTAGAAAGTAGTTGCTTTCAGAACTAAACAGAGCTAATAACAACTATGAAGGTTTCTACTAAAATGTATTTTTACCAATATATCAGATCCTGAATTTGAATGTGAGATTGCTTGTGTATAGCGATATATTGCATACTAATTTCCTTCAGATATGCCCTTAGAGTTATAAGTCAAGTCTTTCAATCCATCCAAAACCTTTAAGTGCCTGCAATTTTTCATCTTGATGGCAATGGGTATAATCCAAAGCCCAGTGAAGTCAACAGGAGTCTGTTTGTCAAGTATTTTGAATGTGGGCAAAGGATCTGTCTTTATTTTTTTTTTAAGACAAGCTATTCATATAATAACCAAGCAAGTCCATCATCATTATCTTGTTCAAGTTCCTTGCTGAAACCCAGTTGCTGTTCTGAGAGCATAATGGTTAAGTTTTGTTTAAGCAGGAGTATACAACCTATACAATGTGCCTTTGGAGTGAACTCAAGGTGACATTTATGTAGACACAAATTTCACCACAATCTCTTGATTATTTTCTGAGGGTATGAAATGGATGGCAAGCACCAGGTGAGAAATAGCACCTCTAACTGTCCATCCTACAGTCTCATAGGCTTTTTCTGCTGTGAGAATTATTGGCCTTTACAAGGGATATTTCCATAGCGTATGCTGAAAGCATGTTGAATGGACAGAGAAGATTTATGGAGAATTTTCATTAGAAAAATCTTCCTAGCATGTTACTGAAATACAGTGGCTCCTGTAAACAGTTTTCTGGATGCTGTGTAATACAGTTTGCTTTATTTTAATATTGGTTGTCATTTGCACAGAAAGTCTTTGTTAGTTGTCAGCTGTTCTGGGCAAAGAGTATATGGTATTTCACAAACTCCCAAAGTGACATGCTGGATGAATGCTGCTGTACTACACAGGACAATCACCTAAAAACTATGGCAGAGCTTCACAGAGAAAAGATTTAGTAGGTCACCTAGTCTATGTTTTATTCCTCCTAGCAGGGAGTATTAGACATCAGGAAGTCCTGTTTTAAGTGTCCAAACCAACATACTTAAATGACTTCTGCAGCTTCACAATCTTCTTTCATTTATCAGTTTAATTTCATCCTGTTGTGTCTAGTTAATTCTTGCTGCAGCATCCAGCTTCATCTTGCTTCCCTGGCTAATTCTTTGTTTCAGTATATGTATTTGCCAAATTTTGAACTGCAGCTGATATTTATTTAGTGAGCAAAATAATTCTGAGATTATGACCCCTTAGACTATTCACACTCTTGTTCTTTGACAGCTGGATTTTATCACTTGCTCCCATGTTATTCCCCTCTCTCTGCCCTTGCCCTTGCCCTTTCCCTGCCTCTCAGACTCGCTTCTAGCTCATGTTATGTTCAAATAAGCGAAAGCAGCTCTCCATGACTTGATAACTTCAGATCAGGATGTGTCTAAAAATGTGTGCTATACAGATAATGTAATGTGTAGTCTCTCCTGATTTTTATATCTGATGCAGAATCTCTGTGTGAAGTTTTGTACCTTATGTTATGTAGGAGGAAAGGAAGAATAATCATGAATGCTCCTTTGGACCATAATGCTTCTGTGCCTTATTCATTTCTATAGCACCTTACAAAATTACATGGACCGAGTTCCTTGGCCAAACAGGAATACTTATTAGAAATATCAAAATTAACAAATTAGTACAGTAACCTGAGCTCTAGAAAGGCCTTCAAGTGATTGATGCTGTTACTACTCATGCTCTCCTAAAACAAAGAAAAAAACCCCATTGCTTTTCTGAACTGCATGCTGAGCCTTACTCCTTCCACAAAAGAGAGTACAGACGCTGTCACGTAACCATTTTTGTTGTCCAATTTTATTTGTCATAAACAATCACCAGATAGAAGAGACATTAGCTAGGTTTGAAAATATTATTCTTTGACATTGTAAGCACAAGGATTTTCAAACTGATTTTTCAACAAGGGCTGATCATATCACAGCTTGCCTGGCTTCCTAACTGCCATCAGGATGTTTTTGTTCCAGTTGGCTTTGGGACTCATTCTATCATAACTTAGCATGAGAGCATTTGGTTTTGTCCTGAAAGATGTTGATGCTTTAAAGTTTTGTGAGGACAGCAGCAGCAGCTGCCTCTGCTTCCCCGCCAGGAGACATATGCCCAGCAGGTGCCCAGACCCTGAGACATATCTTGGGGTTAGAGAGATAACTAAAAACTTTCCAAATGTCAGGGCAAGGAAGTACTGGGTGATCCATTACAGAGGTACTTTGTAGAGGGACTCTTCCAGGTTTACACGGCTTACGTGACTTTCCGTACCTAAAGAAAATGCTTTCCACATCCTTGTGTTACCTGAAAAAACTTTAACTCCTTTCATTTCACAAGTGCAACACTTTACATGTAATGATCCATCTATAATTGTGTCTTGACCCTGTAGTACTATAAATTCAGATTCCTGTCTGACATCCTGCAGTGCTTTCGGTCACTGGTTTCCTTAGCCAGACACTGTTGCCCTCTATATTAGCAAGGACCATTGGGTTTCACTAATTTTCAGGATATTTTACAGTAACTCTTATCTCTGTTCTCCTCAGATCATCTGTATTTTTCTGGACTTTCTCCTTTCACTGACTGTATATTTTGGCAAACCTTTTGTATTTCTTAATATTTCTGAAGTTATTTCTACGTATTACTTCCTGCTGACTCTCTGGTTTACTGCTGCCGGAATGGAGAGTGATCATCAAGCTGGATTTACTTTTTATGTGTATTTTATTTTCCTCTTTTATATTAATTTGAAGGGGAAGAGTTAAATATTTTTTGCTGTTTCTTCATTGTCAAGGGCCGCATCTTTTCAGCACTGATTCTGCAGATGACATTTTGCATATGGTATATCCAGTCATCCTCTTCATGAACTGAGCCTTTATCTTTGGAAAGATAGAAAAGAAGCAATCATGCCAGTCTGCTAATTAAGTTAAGGACAAGTGCCTGTAATAGCTGACTTATGTGCCATGTTGTGCTGCATATTACTGTGCTCTGAGAATATTCTTTATTCAGACGGTCAAAGCAGATAAATCAATAAGGGCATGACTTCTTAAAAGATATACTATACAGGAAAACATTTTGTATAGTTGTAGGAAGACTAAAAAGCAGAACTATACAAATGGAGCAAAAAAAGATTCTGTAGGATCTTATGTGATTTCACAGTTACTTAAATGATCCAATGAAGTAAAAATATGCCATGTCAAATGTTCAGCCTGGCACAGAATCCTTGACATAAAGGTCTTACACAAGAGCATGAACGTGACATAAGGTAGTGTGGGATTTTCTAGAGTGCCAGGGCTCTTTCATGGTATCAGTCTGTGTCTTTGGTTTGACCATGTGATAGTTTGTTCCTACACTCAGTTTTTGATGAGATATTCGATGTATCCCACAGTAGCAGCATGGGGTAACAGTGAGTGGGTCATTAGTAGGGTAGGAAGCAGAATTCAAGCACAGCACTGCCTCCCCCTTACTCTTTCTTTCCAGGTTTCTGCTCAAGCTTCTGCCACTCCTGTTTGTGCCGAAAAGAATCTTTGCTCTCCGAGCAATTTTGAGGGGAAAAAAAAAAAAAGAGGAATGTGATTACAGTAAGTATAATTCATCAGGATTGATAGGGAAAGAACTGACCACCCAACATGGTAAAAGGCCACTGCCCTTCCTTTGTTATACAATATCCTAGGATAACTGGATGTGTTTCTTGAATATCTCAAGGGTCTGGAGTATCCTGTCTTTTAGAAGTCAGTTTTTTTTGCTCATCTGTTTTCTGATTTTCTTTTCCTCCACCTCTGAGTAAAAATAAAAATAGGTTAGAGAGATCTTTGTTTTCCATAAGGGTTGGAAATGGAACATGTTAGCATGCTTTTTACCCACTCCCAGCATTTCTTTCATTCTTTCCACAAGTCTAGTACTTTCTCTGCTTTTCAGAATCCTTCGGACTGAAGCTACTCAATGATAGATGTTTTCGTACTTTAGGGCTTAAAAATAGACACAGATTTAATGAATCCAATATGCTCAGAGAGCAAAAATTATGTTTTTTGATATCTTTTAGGAAAGTATACTAATGTTAGGTTAGTATAACATCTGTAAACAAGCACATGCATAGCTTTGCACAGAGTAGCTCACTTTCTGGCCAAAAAATAATAACATAGTTATGAAGGAATATCTATTAACTTCCAAAGTCACTTTTGAAAGACTGTATTATTGCCAGTTTATGCCCATGCCCTACTCATGTTAAAAAAAATAAGTCACATGAGTCACAACGACTGTTTCAATGGTTATAAAGAACTGCCTGATAGGGTGTTGTCTCTGACAGCTTTCTGAGCCTGAAAATGCAAAGACAGCATGCTGTTGAGAAAGGGAAACATGACAAGCAGATCAATAGGAGCTGTGTTTGCTGAATTAGGGGCTTTAGAAATAAGGTGCTGCTGGACATCACCATATGCTTGAGAGTCAGAGCTCAGAAGAACTAAGTGTAACTGAAACATTTAAGAGCTGGTATTAAACTAAATCCAGCTGTCTCTGTGGTGAAGTCTATTTTGAAACTAAAGGTCTACAGATTTTCAGTATCACTCAGTTCCAAAAGGGATGTTGATGTAATAAAAATATTAAAACAAGATGGAATTTCTTTAAGGGTTACTGTTCAATGTGAAATTATGTTTGAACCAAAGGATGCATAGAAAAGACTGTTTCAGTTTAACAGCAAGGTGAAGTTGAATAAATGCTTCTTAGTGTTATCTGGGATGTTTTCAAAGCAACCATAGTGAACTGCATATTGGTCTAAAGTAGAAATAAATCCTTTCTAGCAGATTACATTGAAAATCAGTTGCTTATTGCTCTTGTAATAAGATCTGCGTCCCTGTCCCCTTTTCAGAAGTGTGTTGAGAGCAGTATTCTCTAATATAATTGCTGAAGAAGTTATGGACTGAAGTCTGCTTTAGTCTGAAATTATCCTGATGCAGTAGACTTGAGAGAAGTCACTCTCATTTTCGTATTTCCTCCAAAAGGTATATTAAAAACAAGAAATATAATAATGAAGACCCCAATTTCTTTAATTAACTGCTGTATAGATCAGAGTATATACAAATAAGATATGTGGTCACTAAAGGCTTGGAATCTACACAAAGACATTATTCTTATATGTATAGGAGCCCCAAAGTGTCTTGTATGCATATGATATCTTTATATGTTTATCCAGTGACTTAGCACTCAGCTACTCTGGAGCTTACTCAGAAGACAGTCAGTTTTCCATATCATAATCAAAATAAAATGAATACCTGACATTAAAAAGCGAAGTTTATGTCATTTCCTTAACACAACAGTATCTTCTCTGACATTTCTGAAATACATAACCTGAGCAGATAAGAAAAAGCTCCCCCTTTTCCTTTCAAAATTTGGAAAAAGAAAATATCTCTTTATGCTAGACTGAGCTTATCATCAGGAAAAGCAAAAGATAATAACAATGAGAAAATTAGACAACCATTTTCCTTTAAACTGGTTGGATGGCTGAGCCCAGACAGTTGTTGTGAATGGAGTTAAATCCAGTTGGAGACCGGTCACAAGCGGTGTCCCTCAGGGCTTGGTCTTGGGGCCAGTCTTGTTTAATGTCTTTATTGATGACCTGGATGAGGGGACTGAATGCACCCTCAGTAAATTTGCAGATGACATGATATTAAGTGGGAGTGTTGATCTGCCTGAGGGTAGGGAGGCTCTGCAGCTGGATTTGGACAGGCTGGAGTGATGGGCTGAGGCCAATTCTATGAGGTTTAACAAGGGGAAGTGCCAGGTCATGCACTTCGGCCACAACAACCCCATGCAGCGCTACAGGCTTGGGGAAGAGTGGCTGGAAAGCTGCCTGGCGGAAAAGCACCTGGGGGTGTTGGTTGCCAGCGACTGAACATGAGCCAGCAGTGTGCCCAGGTGGCCAAGAAGGCCAATGGCATCCTGGCCTGTATCAGAAACGGTGTGACCAGCAGGAGTAGGGAGGTGATCGTGCCCCTGTACTCAGCACTCGTGAGACCACACCTCGAGTACTGTGTCCAGTTCTGGGCCCCACAGTATAAGAAGGACATTGAGGTGCTGGAGTGAGTCCAGAGAAGGGCAACAAGGCTGGTGAGAGGTCTGGAAAACAGGCCTTATGGAGACCGGCTGAGGGAACTGGGGTTGTTTAGCCTGGAGAAGAGGAGACTGAGAGAAGATCTCATTGCTCTCTACAACTACCTAAAAGGAGGTTGTAGTGAGGCTGGTGTTGGTCTATTCTCCCAAATTACTAATGATAGGATGAGAGGAAATGGCCTCAAGTTACGTCAGGGGAAGTTTAGATTGGATATTGGGAAGAAGTTCTTTACTGAGAGGGTGGTTAGACATTGGAACAGGCTGCCCAGGGAGGTGGTGGAGTCGCCGTCCCTGGAGGTGTTTAAAAACCGAGTAGATGAAGCACTTGAGGCTATGGTCTAATTAATGGTTAGAAATATGATGGGATAAAGGTTGGGCTTGATGATCCTGGAGGTCCTTTACAACCATAGTGATTCTATGATTCTATCATTCTATCATTCTATAAATTATAAGTGTGCATTAAAGCAAAACTGTCATAATAATTAATCCTGAATATATTTATCCCAATTAAATGTTGATTATGTGCTACATTCCATATACACTACTTTTGGAATTTGAAAAAGAATTTATAGCAAAACATAACATTAGAATCCTCCCTTCAGATATAAGACTCTGGCAATAATTTTCTAAATTAAAGCCTCACATACTTTGCCACTGCAAGTTTATTAAACAATATGTATTCGTTCATGGGAGAACATGTAAAGGATTTTCCATATAAAATATTTTTGGTTTTCATTTTTCATCTGTATTTTTACCTTGGTCAGGTTAATAAAACTATATACATGGTCAATTGCAGAGGTTTGGCCAGTAATTTCTTTGAAGGGTGGACAGTTTGCTTGTAATTGGAATGTGTGATGGTACTCCACACCTCTCACTGACAGTGATGCAACGGTGGTCTGCAAGAGTGTGAAGGAGAAGGTGCTCAGCTCCTTGGTCTGCATTGATATAACTTCAGACCAAGTGTCTCTCTGTGATCATGGATACCATTGATCTTTAGAAAAAAATAGTTTGGCAATAAGATAATATATTGTACAGAGACAGTTCCCCCGATACACCTTCCCAACTGTAGATGAAGAGCACTCCTAACTGAAGTTTGTATCCACATGATCATACTTATTAAGCAGCTATTAATGGACTTCTGTGAATATGTCAAATCTTGTGAGTCCATTTACATTTTCAGTGCTTAAAAATCTAGTAGCAGTGGTTCCTTGAAAATTTATCTTGCTTGGAAAATGCATTTTCTTTTCTTGGTGTTGTATCTGTTACCTAAAAAGTTTGCTGTGTAACTGTAGTGCTGGGAGAAATCTTAAATTCTTCCAGCTTCCTTTCCTATTCCCCTATCATAATTTACTACTACTATGTTTGTCACTGATTTCTTTCCCAAGTGGGAAAAACTTCTCCATACTCAGCATCATGCTCATAACCATTTGCTCTACCTTTCTACTTTTATTGTCCTGCATACTACACTCAGTAAACAAGATACAAGCACATGACGGTGTTATAGAGTGGCATACCAATGATTTCTGTTTTATTTTCCATATCTTTACTAATAATTTCAGACACTATTTTCCTTATACCTCCTCCTTCTAATTTCACGTTTTTACTGTTTAATGTTAATTTTAATCTACTTCAAACTTAATTTAAACATATTTCAAAATGAATATGGTGTTCTCTGTCAACATTTTTCCTTCTTAAGGTTAGGAAATGAAGAGATGCAGATCAGGAATGTTTAGGTAGGACCATTCTGTGTTCAGGGCACTGACTAAGAAATTGCCCACTGTACAGCTACCACATATTGTAATACACATGTTGGTTCATTGCTATGATTAAGACTGCATAGAGAACTGTTCCCCTACAGGGTTCTAAAACCAGAAATCTTTTATAGGACCAAATGTTGAGATGTCAAAAAGCTGAGTGGAGCAGCCCTTTGTTGGAGTTATTGATTAGGAGTGATTGTTGGCCAATATGTGTCACTGGGAATAAAACAAACTAAGAAAGAATGCGGAGAAGGGAATGATTTGTAATGCTACCAGAGCTGAAATACAACTGGAGCACACTTTTATCTGCAAGCAACGTGTGTTAGAAAAAAGAAGTAACAGCCAGGAAGTGGCTTTAGTTATGAAAAACTTAACGTTTTAAGTGCCTTAAAGCTGTAAAAGAAGACAACTGTAACATGAACACTAACATACTTCATGAATACCTGAAAAAACAATGACACATTTTCAAAGAGTGGGCCAAAGATGAACAGTTGAAGAGGCTTCCATACTTCTGAAGCATAAAGTCAGTCTTTCTTACACTGCTGGAGGCCGAGTCCCTGAAAAAAAGTCAGACATGGCTGTGACCTTGGTCAAGCCACAAGAGGGATTTCTGGAATCTAAAAACTGTTCATTTCTTACAAAGCAACTCAGAGATACTGAAGAAAAGGCAAATCATGATGCAGAGTGATGTTTATAGAGTGCTGTCTATGATCTTGAAAATGACGAGATTGTACAGAATTTAAAATATTTCAGTGAAGGGACCTATTAGAGGAAACTGTCAGCCTCAAAAAGCAGCACATGAATATATACATCCTGTAGCAAACAACACTCACTACTGTAATTGATAGTTTTTGGAAGAAGATATAAGAAGTGCAGTGGATTTTATCATGTTGCCAGAGGCTGCAAGTACCAGCAGAATAAGAATAGATAGCAAGGACAAAGAGGATGACTACAGAGCCATTAGCTCAGAGAAGTTCTTCAATGTAGTAATGGTCAAGGTAGCAGTAGGAGATGAATGAACTGTCAGTCTCAAAATAAATGGAATACTTCTTAATTTTAAGTTGGACACAGGTGCTCAAGTCAAGGTAGTACCCAGAACAGTGATATTAGCTCTGAAAAAAACCCCAACAAACCTACAGAAAAAAAAAAGCAACTCAGGCAAAATATTAACAGGCAAAGCTTGGTTTTACAGCACTGAGTGTTTAACTGCTGGGGGTGCTGCCTGAGTGTTAAATGTAAAGAATGATTGACAAGATACATGAATTAAAACAGTACCTCAGAATGAAAGTATATCTATTATTTTAAAGCATACACCCCTGTGTTCTCAAAAGGGAGGGTGCAAATATTAGAAGGACACTAAAAGATGTATCTGCCCATTGCAGGGGGGTTGAAATAGATGATCTTTAAAGGTCCCTTCCAACCCAAACCATTCGGTGATTCTATGATTCTATGACGTAGGATTAAAGCAATTGCATTTCATCTATATTCCAGAGGTGAGAAATACAGAGCTAGGTTGGAAAAGAGTCATCACTCCATAGCCCTAGTGAAAGTTTCTGTCACCTCAAGGCAAATATGTAAAGACCTAAATTAACACACTTCCTGGAGTCTTCAGAAGCCAAAAGAAACAAAAAAAAACAATGGGTGGGGGTGGGGGTGGGAAAGGATGAAACTTTAATTTTATACACAGATCCACTGTCCACAAGATAAGATATTGGAGGGAAAAGGAAGGTATTAAATATTTTTTTACAACTGGATTCCACAGGTGTTCTCAAAAAAGCAGGATGGAGAAGGAGACTGTGACATAGTGAGTTCATCAACAAAATAAGGCAGCCCTAAGAAAACCAGGTAGCCTATACAAAACTTGCTGAATTATCAACATGATAGCAGAACGGGGCTCATTTCTTCTGTGATTATCTACATTAACATATAGGAAAGAACGGCTAGAGTCACATTAGAAAATTGCTGCCTCCTGATTTCTAAAAATATGGTCAGATAGGGAAGACTTTGGATGACTTAATATACAGTTTTATGTTTGTGTTTCTGAAGACCAGTGTTTTTAAAGACTGGTGTTTTCTGAGATTGACCATGATGCAGTGCAGGTACTTTCCACCACAGGGAAGGGCTGCAGAAGAAGCAGGAGAGAGTCTAAGACTGCATTCAGAGAGGTGTTTACAAAACACGCATAGACATTTAGTAATTAAGTGAATTAAATGATCATCAGTAAGAGTAGAGTCTGGGCAAGAATCATTCTCTTGAAGATGAATCCAATAGCAAAGATATGTGTATAAAGATCTCACATATATTGAGTTTATATATGTTTATCTTAGCAATAGGATATTTGCATATGCTTCAGATTTATACAAATCCTCAAATACACATATTTATAAATTATAATGTATCAGGTTTATGTTTGTATAAATATAAATGTTTATCTAAATAGTCTTTATGACATTTATATTGTTTAACATTATTGTTACATATTAAAATATTAAGATATTAAAATATATGTATGTGTATATATATATAAGATTCAGTTGTACATATCATGAGATTTATAAAGGAACAAAAAAAATTAAAAAATGAAAATATTTAGTATGGAGAAGAAACAAGTTTGAGGAAAAAAGGGGAGTCGGTAAGATGTAAAAGCCAAATAATATGTTCTCCAAGAGCTTAAAACCAGGCTCCCCAATTCTTTTGAACTAGAACCTAAGTCAGCATTCTCAGAGAAGTTTCCTGTTATTCAGCTCCAAGAAAAAAAAAGGGGACAAAAAAATACCAGATCTAAAAATGCAAGTGACTTAGGGAAACAGTAATTCTCCAGACTTGCCAGCTGCATGTACTAAGGCATCACTAAAGCGTTTAGTGGCACAAAAGTATCTTAGTCTGTGTTTAAGATGTGATAACATCCACTTGCAAGTGCTTTGTACTTCCTTTATTCACCTTTCTAGATATAACTACACTTTACACCACGTGGCTAGAGCTATATGTAAAGGAGAGTTGTGTCCTGTTTCTCCTATTTACATAAATATGGTTTCTGTCCTTCTGAACTTCTCAGCACTGGACATTTCAGGTTGAGATAAAATGACTGAACCAGGAATAACATTGGTCCAGGGAATAATGATGGTCATATAAGGAAGTGCATGTTCCCTCATTTAGTCAGTTAATGAGCACGTGCTGTACATTTGTTGTTAGAGGCTCAAAAATAAATTATGTTGGCAGAGGTTTATTTCCTGTCATTTGTTCATTGGGTACTGTGACTATTTTAGGTAGTGCTAATATGTAGGATTATCATTCAAATTCATGGGCAAGTTCATTACCAACCATTTAATCTTCAGAATTATCTATATGAAGACTCCATCATAAAGGTTACTTGGGATGAATGAATAAACCTTTTTTTTTTTTTTAGTTTTATTTGACAGACTAATTACTCCATAAAATCCCAAACTGGATAAACAGGCAGAAATTTGGACTGAATTTATGAAAGATAATAAATAATTTCAGACGTACAGCTCCCACTGTGAAGATAACTAGATACACAGAACTGAGTGGACTGCAAGCCACACTGGTGCATGTAAATAGTCAATGTTCAGTATTCATATGTACATTATAATACATCTGGGTCAGTATTAAATTGTGGAAAATGAGTCAGAAAAGATATATTTAAGTATAGACATTTTGTGTATATATCAACAAAAGTTATGTGTCATCTTAAGACTGGGATATTTGAATACATTTAAGAATTCTCTGTACATATTTTAAGATTCATGTTAAAGAAATCATATGAAAATATTTAAAAGGTATGAGCAGCCACTGAGTATATGAAGGGTTTTGTTTCTTTTTTTTTCTAAAACGGCAGTGAGAAATAAAGCAGGCAGAGAAAGAAAGGAACCAAGAGAAACTGCAGCAATAAACAGAATCACAGAATGTTAGGGATTGGAAGGGACCTTAAAAGATCATCTAGTCCAACCCCCCTGCCAGAGCAGGAATACCTAGGTCAGGTCACGCTTCACAGTAAAACAGATTCAGTCAGTGGCTGAAAATATAATATTGTTTTCTTAACCATAATAAACTTTGTTCCATGCTATTAAAATAAAATGACTCCTCACCATTGCCCTAAGCCACAGTGCATGTTCATTCCCAGAATCTTGTAAGCAAGTTTTCTCATTAGTCTTTTTAAAGCATATATGAGGAGTTTTCAAAGTCAAGGATAATAAAAACTAAAATTTCTTCACATGAGATCAAAATGTGAGCAAGATTTAACTATAGGCATCATTCCAAACGTATTTTCATTTTAAGAGAAGGAAGACACCTCTTTCTGCCTATAACACTGTGGATAGCTTATTTGTTAGAAGATTTATGCATTAGTAATGAAATGTACGTGGTCCAGTCAGCACTATAAATCATCCCTAGATGATTTTTAAGCACGTTTTTAAATGTCCAAGAAGAATATGCTTTTCCAGCTCTAAGAAGGCTCAGTTCTGCCATGCTTACTGAAAAGGGTCATTTCAGCAAAGTCACGATAAAATGCTGCAGGTTCCAGTTCAAATGGACTAATTGACACAGGCTGAGTTCTCAGCAGTTCTGCAGAGTAGGAGTAAACAAAATTTGTTGCAGCAGATTTGTGTGAAGATAGAAAGATAAACTCTGACCTGGCTGTGAGACTTTGTCTCTGCTACTGCAAAGGACCATGAGGTTGGGGCACCCAGGAGCCTGCACTCAGCTGCTGTTCTTCCTTGTCTGGTAGCAGAACAAGGCACATCTACTGCTTTTTATAGACCCTCTTTCTGGCTTTTTTCCTTTGGGAATTTTGTAAACAAGTTCTCAGGTAAGATGTTTACAAGGATTGAGCCATGCTTGTCTATTGCCAGGGCAGAAGCTGCCTTCAGGTATATAAGTCGTCTGTACGGAGACATCTTTTGATTTTTTCAAGAAAGTAGGGGAAAAGCTTCATCATAAACTATTACTTTTACTGGACTTCTAATATATCAAGGTGCTCTGCAAACACAGAGACAATGCTGCAGAACAGCTGTAAGTTAGATGGGGTGGATTCACTGTGAGGGGTCCTGTGATCCCCCTCGCACACCACGTGCTGGGGTAAAGCCTGCCTTACAGCAGAGCTGCTCTGTTGCCATCAGAGCATGCCCCATTCTTTCCTGGATGCAAAACATCCCAACTGCAATTCCTAAGCAGCAACAGCCTCAGCTACCAGGGATGTTTGTGATTATGCGGTGTGAGGGAACTGCTATAGGGATAATTATTCACAAAATAGGTAGATAATCCAGCAGAAACAAGAGAAGGGATAAATAACCCCAACAACTATAAGTTTAGTTTTTAGTGTCCCAACCTACCTCAAATAACTAATGAAACCATGCTATGATTGCCTTTTGGCATATGAAGGTGGGTTTTCCAATGAAAGAATAAAGAATGAGGCACATTAAATGTGTAAACTATTGTCACGGTTCTTTTTGCACATTCTTTCAAAGCTACTTAAGTAATGATACTGAAAAAAATGATTGAGGTTGATTAGAACAAAATTACTGCAGACCCATACTGCACTATTTTATTCAGCTCTGATAGATTTAAAATGTTTATGAAGCTGGACAACATTTTTAAAAAATAGCTTCAGCAGGAGAAGCAAAAACTCTGACAAACCATTTTATTACATGATTTTCATGAGAAAAAAAATCGAATTAATCTTTGAATTAGATGTTTAGATGGAAATGTTTATTTTCTATTGTTTTATAGAACAGCATGAAAACTCCAACACCGAAACACTGGTACTTCAAACATTTATGCTGGTTTGGGTTTTTTTTCATTGTTTTGTTTTAACATACTGGCAACAAGATAACTAGCTTTCACAAATTTCCATTTTGACCATTATATTTGAAGGGGCAATTAAAAGGTGATTTCCTGAGGGAAATTTGTCTTGTAATGCTGGGTTTTCCCTTACCCTTTTTCCTATTCTGTTTGCTGTTGTCAAGACAGCAGACAACCAATTAAACCACTGACCAGATCCAGAGCTGTCAGTCTTGGTGCATACCCAGATGGATAATTGGCATGATCACATCTTAAAGACCAAATTGCCATGTACAATTGTGCCAACACAATTGTCAAGATATAGACATACTACTCGGATCTATTAACTCTGCTAAAGATACTGAAGGAACAAACACCCTTCCTGAAAGGCTTTAGAGAAAAGCAAAGGAAAGAAAAGGGAAAAGAAAAAGAGTAAGAAAAAGTAAAGGCCAGAAACCTAGCAGAAAACAATGGAAGTAAAAATGCAATAGAGTGCAGGAAAGCACTGCCATCAAAACATGAATAATAAGTGAACAATGTGGACTTTATCAGGGGTCTTTTAAAAACTTCTCAGGTAAGAGATGGAGTTCAAACTACAGACTCAAACTGCAGCCAAGAAATAGTCTTTGACTGACTTCCACAAGAGTTCCTGACAGTGTGAAAGTAAAGGATAACTAGATCACAACATGATTTTTCATTTCCCAGAATAAGAATCTTCTGGAGTATGAGTTCAGGCACAATGTGCTTTCATGAACTAAATCAACTGATTGCTTTTCCAATATAAATGGAGGAATGCATCACATCATTGACTGTGGTAGAGACACTCTCTGTACAATGTACAAATTCTGCAGCTTGTTTTGGCCTGGTCACACAGAAACACTGTTATTTTCTTTAGTTTTTCAAAAACTTCAAGGGCACAGACTCTATGAGTTCCCTTCACCTTAGACTACTGCTGATCTGAGGAAGATACTCCTTCCTTTCACAACTAGAAATTTCTTATTAATTTAAATGTTCATTTCAGCTTTCTATGCTATCTGGGTTTGTAATTTTTTGCTCAGAGACTACTGATACTTGAAGCCAACAGATAGACAACTTTTGTGTGAATTCCAAAAAGACTTTCAGTCTATTGGAGCCAGGATAGGAACTGTAGAAGTCTATTCAAGATAATAGATGCCAGCACACATTTCCTCTCCTCGACATCCTCAATTTAATTTGAAATAAGTCAGACACTTCCAAGAAATCAAGAATTTTCCCACATAGCTTTTTCAATAAAGCACACCTTTTCACTTTCCTGTCTCAGTGTATTCTTTCTTTGCTGACTGGTCCCCCATTTAAGCCTCAGGTAAAGTGTCTGCTTTATGTTCTGACTCACCCAAGCTTCTCATGCTTCTTAAAGATCCCCCTAATTCCTAGACCATCTTATATACAGTGTTTCTTAAACCCAGCATTAGTACCTGGTTTCTTTATTTACACTTTCTCAGTATTTTTCTACTCTCTTTCTAGTCTGGGGTAATGCAAGTGAACTGGCTTTCTGTAGGGTCTAACCAAGGGATAGGTACCTCTTGGATTCAAGGTAATTGCATCCCAGTGGCAGCCATCAAATAGTTTTCCCTTTGTCCATGGCTGGGGAGACAGGTAACAAAATATTGCTGACCCTACATACTCTGAGACACCGAAAGATACTGCAGGGTGTCTGTAGGAGAAACCCACAACAATGTCACTCATTCTGTCTTCCTTCTAATTCCAACCCACAACCTCTCAGCAGGCTCACCTTTCATTCCTAGGCAGAACTCAAGTAGTTCAGCTGCTCTTTCCTGCAAAAGGCAACTCTTCCTCCTTGTCTTCCCAGCCTGTCCTTCCTAATTCTCTTTGATCAGTTCACACTGACATCAGTGCTAGGTAATGAGATCACTTAGACTGCTTACTCTGCTAGTAAAAAGCCAGGTATAATATACAATGACATGATTTGAACACTGATGTGCATATCTTTGGGGAAAATTGCTCATTTTTTACTTTTGGAGAAATCTTCTAATTGCTACTAGGGAGCAATCACAAGAATTTCAAGAATGATGTTTAGTGCTATATCAAGATTCAGATTATGTAGAATAAGGATGCATTAAAAAGCCAAGCAAACAACTAAACATATCTGAATGAGGCAGCTCATATTACTCAGGTAAAAGATGGCAACAATGTAAGTTAAAGCAATCCCAAATCAATATTTCTTCACCATGGAATTCATTACCAAGTTAAGACATATGGCTGGAGTTTAGACAAGGACCTTCAAAATGTTATCAGCAATAATAGAAAATGTTCTTGGCAAATGTAATGCTAATTACACACAGAAAACTATTTAACTGCATTTTAAAATGATAATGATTAGGATATAAGCCATTTTCAAATACAAACCGTTTCCAAAATCAGATTTTTGGCCAGGAATCCTGCCATAGACTTAGGAGATTTAGATTTGGATTTAGTTCCTTCCTCAGCCATTAGCTTTATTTGTGACATTGAGTAAGTCACCTAATTTCTCTTTTGCTGTAATGAAAAGTCCTCATTCTTCCTCTGTTTTGGTCACAGGCTGTTTAGAGTAGAGACAACCTCTTATTAGGTGAATATACTTTGTGTAGATCAGTGCAGTCATGATCAGACCAGAGGGCTTTCAGTCTGCAGTAATGCATCTGAAATTTCACTTTTCCATTCAAAAATGGCACATGGAAACTTTTTTCTTTTTTTTTTGCAAATTATCTAATATCAAAATTTGTGATAAAATGGTGATTTGGAAAAATGATTAGTACTCCCAATAACAATCTGACACAACAACCTAATCAGTCATTATATTTGTTTTATTCTATTATTTAAATCATTTGGAGCTATCAAGCTACAGCAGGCTTGGTCCTTTTCCTTTCAGTGAATAAGTGCCCCTTCACTGGCAACTGAAAAATATATGTTTATCAGCTACCTGATGGAAGATGATAAACCCTAGGTTCTTACAAAATCATATCCTACAATTTATATACCTATGTATTAGAACTAGACCTCACTGGATGATTTACTAGCAGTAGATGATTTTAAGTAAAAAGGGAGAAAAACACCTATGAAAAATTAAAACATTTCCCTTTCAAAATGATGATCCATTTCTTACCTCTTCCTTCTTCAGTCAGTATAAAGATGGATAAACCCAGTAATCTCCCAATAATAAAGTTTCCTTATGGTTTGCCTACACAAGAACTCTAAGAAAAATTAATCTGAATTAAGTACCACTTACTTGGAATTAAAATGTCTCCACAGAGCTTTAAAATTTTTTCGCTATTTGTCTTTAAATTCAAAGACAATTAATCCAGATTAACTAAAGATATTAATCTACGTGCACAAATTCCCTTAAGTAAACTGCTGTGCCAAGCCCCAGAAGGTCACTTCCAACATTGGCATTCAGAACACAGAAAAAGAAGAGCCAAAGACCATACTGGTATGGTATTTTGGAAGTTCAAACCAGGTTCTCTGTCAGAGGAGAGTCTTCCAAGTAAAATTTCCCTTGGGAGAAACTGTATTTGAGCAGAGAGGACACACTTCTTTCAGTAGAAAGAGAAGACCATTTTCCAAGTCCATGATTATTCTGAATCAGATCTGGAAACAGCCTAGGGGATTAAGAGGCCATTTCTATTCAGATACACAGATGTGCTAATTAACATTTTAGATGATTAAAGCTTTCAGACTTTAAAGGCCAACATTCAGATCTCAGAAACTCAGCTGCTGCCTAACTCCAGGGACTCCAAAAGACTACAGGCACCTACTGTTTGGGTTGTGGTTGGGTTTTTTTTCAGCAAAGTTCTGTTAGTACTGGGAATCCTTAAAAATGTGTGTTCTTGAGTGGTTCCGTAGCTCCTTCATACCAAAGCCCTTGAGAGCTAAGTGCCTCAGAGTTAAGTCTGGCAATGCTTATCACAAATTCTTATTCCCCGATGGCAAAAGATGGGCCTAAAATATTTCCTCTTTTGTCCTATGTGTCTGCCTGAGCCAGCGACGCATTGGCAGGCAAACTGGCAGGAGAACAGGTCCCCAGGGATGCGAGGAGTGCTCCTCTACAAGGAAAGCCTGCTTAATCACGTGTGAAATGGCTACATCCTGTCACCCTGCTCATTAACCCATTTTGTAGATGTGCTGACATGGAACCAGTGATTCCCAGAACATCACTAGCCATCTAAAGCAGCGTACGCCAACTAGACCCATCCTTCAGCAGGTCAGTTCAGGTGAGCATTTTAGTTTTCCTTTGCAATCTGTTTCTCTACTCTTATTCAATGCAGGGAATAAGGCAATCTGCAGACTGCCCCATGACATGCTTTCTGCACATTTTTCTGGAGCTATAATGCTAGTTTATCATTTGCTGCTGCCTTTTGTACTAATGCTTGGATCCCTTGAATCGTTTTGTTCCTGTAGCTAATGATTTACAAATACATATGCCAACAGAATGACATTCTGGAGGTGATACAGAACAAGGACTCTGGTATGTTCACTATGTCAGGAGTTGCTCCTTTTGGAACAACACAGATTATGTCTGTCAATGGAACAAAACCAAGAACATATAAAATAGAGAATCAAAATATTTTTCTTCCATTTTCCATTTTGAATGGGTAAGATAATATTAAAAATGGAGAAGAGGAAAGGGGGAAGAGAAGGAGTAGATAAGAGAGCCCTTTTTCTCTTTTCCTTCCTTGATCTTCCTTTCTTCCTTACAGGATTAAAAGCTGATCTGTTCTGCAAAGAAGGACCCATCACTTGTGGTAAGGATGTGCCAGGCTTGTCTAGCATGACAGCAGGTTTTTCACTATTTTCAGCACCTGTGTGAAGCTATGAATGATTCATGGTTTAAATGATTCACTATAAAAATATGGTACAGTCTGTCAGCTTATTTTGTGATGAGCTGATATTACTGCAGAGCTGGTTTTATGAATTGGCAGTGCACTGAAAACTCAATTTGAAAATAAATATCCCTGAAATTCATCTGCTGCAGCATTTCAGAAAACCAGTCAGTTGCTAACTCTATGTATATCTGAACTCTGACTTTACTGAATGGGAGATTTGCATCAATTTCTTATTTTCCCCTCAAAGCTGCACATTTATTTCCACACAGAAGTCACTTGCATGATGTGTCTGTGTAAAGAAACAGTTAATTTCTAACATTAACAGTTATTTTTAGCTTTAAATAAGTTATGTGAGCTTTCCAAATATTCCTTTACCTCATTCCAGTGCTTCAGGCTACGCAGATGGACCACTTCAGAATTCAAGAAGCAACAGCTTGTATCAATCACTTTATTTCTGTCTCTCCTTATGGGATTTCTTGAATTCAATATTACTTTGTCCTTCTCATGCCTTTTTCCTATGTGACATGTAGCTCATTCATAAGTGTACTGGTGGCTTACCACACGACCTTCACCATATTTTGTTAGCTTACCAAAAACAGTAAACCTGAACAACCTGAAGGAAATAATTTTCAGGCTATAAAACATTTCTGAGAAATAAGAAAGGTTGGTCAAAATATTGCAGAAAGATATTAGTATTAATTTTTGAGGCCCAAGAAGTGAATAAGTTTAATCAACTGTCTTAGAATCATAGAATCATAGAATCATAATGGTTGGAAGGGACCTCCAGGGTCATCAAGTCCAACCTTTATCCCATCATATTTCTAACCATTAAGCCACTAGACCATGGCCTCAAGTGCTTCATCAACCCGTTTTTTGAATACCCCCAGGGATGGCGACTCCACCACCTCCCTGGGCAGCCTGTTGCAGTGTCTAACCACCCTCTCAGTAAAGAACTTCTTCCTAATATCCAACCTAAACTTCCCCTGGTGCAACTTGAGGCCATTTCCTCTTGTCCTATCATTAGTAATTTGGGAGAAGAGAACATCACCAGCCTCACTACAACCTCCTTTCAGGTAGTTGTAGAGAGCAATGAGGTCTCCTCTCAGTCTCCTCTTCTCCAAGCTAAACAACCCCAGTTCCCTCAGCCGGTCTCCATAAGGCCTGTTTTCCAGACCTCTCACCAGCCTCGTTGCCCTTCTCTGGACTCGCTCCAGCACCTCAATGTCCTTCTTATCCTGTGGTGCCCAGAACTGGACACAGTACTCAAGGTGTGGCATCACGAGTGCTGAGTACAGGGGGACAATCACCTCCCTACTCCTGCTGGTCACACCGTTTCTGATAAAGGCCAGGATGCCTGTATTCTTGGCCACCTGGGCACACTGCTGGACCTCGTTTCTCTGAATATATATACACATGTGTACTTGCTCAGTGCAAGAACTTCCACTGAAATAATTGGAACTAATTTCCTGCATTAACATTTGAAATCCTGGGGCCTAGGCAAGCTTATGATCACAAAATACACAGAAAAAGACAGCAACTTTTGTCAGTTACTCTGGGAAACAGGGTGGCCGAATGCCATGGCAAAAATGAAGAAAACCCTTTACAGTATCTAAGAGAGGTTCTAATAAATCCCGCTTGCTGTGTAGTCTTTGTTTTTAAAGATTAATCCCTTGAAATAATTGTTATTTTGTAAGAAATGGAAGAGCTGCTGGAATGCAGTAAGTATTGCAATGGCAAAACTATGGTCAGTGCCTTTTTCTGTGTAAAATGAAGGCAGGTAGATATGTATTGGATGAAGAAGCTCAGTTGTAACAACAGAACATTAATTAGACTGATAGTTGGACAAAAGAGAGGATTTCTATATTCCCTCAAAATCAATGGATGCTTTTTAATTGATGTAATTAAAGCTGAGATTTCATATCAGGTATAAAATATGTTAGATAATGTACCTTCCAAAAGTGAAAACCTGTGATTTTGGTTGCTGTCTCATTGAACCAAAACCAGGCAAACCACCTTAAAAGATAGTGAATCAAAATGACGAGACTTTCAGAGGAATGATTCAGGGGATAGTCTTTTTAAAACTACTTCATTAATAGTATAAAAAAAATAATTATGAAAACACCTACAAATGTACACTAGGGAACAATTTTCCATTGACAAGGAAGTCAGTAGAATGAGTTTACACTACTTTTGCATACCCATCTTCTAAGGGTCATGTACAACTGTTAACTGCATGACACAATGATAATTATCTATAAATTTGGACTATATCAAAAGGCACAAACAATGAAGTCAGTTTGTTATGCAGTACTGTAGCATCCCCTAAAATAATCAGAACATGAAATAATGCAATTGAAAACCTCTGCCCTAAAAGAACGCATTAGATGAAAAGTGGCTCTTACTAGTTTTTAGCTTGAGTCATATTTCTAGGTTCATTTTTTTTGCTCATGCAAAAAGCTTTATTTACATCCTCAGATCATTGTAAAAGTATTGTTATTCAAAATATTCATAAAATATACTTTTAAAATGCTCATCACTCAGCTAAATCAAAACTATTTTTCCCTAAGGATCTGTAGAGCATCCCTCATTCCCCAAATTCTATCTTCCTGCCAAATTTCAACTTTCTTCTTCAGCCTGATAAGGATATGCATAAATTGGGTCACCGTTTGTTCGTTATTATTTATTTTCTTGCTTTTTAAATAAATGGGGAAATGGATTCTCCCCTAACAGCAGTCTTAAAAATCAACATATTGAAACACCCTTTGCATGGTAACTTTTTTCTCCTCCTCGGAGAAATGCTCCTCAACAGCTGAAAGTTTTGGGAAGTTTAAAGTGGGAAGACATAGACAATTTTAAATATAGTCATTGTTTAAAATACATTCCTCACTTGCAATATTTGCTATGCAATACAAGTTATAAAAGTGTTGCTGTAATTCAGACATATGCAGTTTATGTTTCATATTCTCTTGCCTGTGCATCTTGCCTAGGCAACGTGAAAAGCTTGCTCTCTGCTGTTTAATTTGATGTCTTCTGTGTTGTGGTTCTTTGACATTTTGCAGCAAATAACTCAGTGAGACCAGAGTTTGCCTTGAAAACAAGCTAAACTTTCTTCTGCCAAAGGTTTAGAGACATTGTTCTCTCTCATGCCATATTTGTATTTTGACTTGGTGAACAAGTGAGCTCTGAGCTTCATGTAATTGTGCTAGAGAGGCTGAGCATCTTATATCAAATAGAATTTTTTGTCCTTATCAGAAAGCACAGCCTGGAATATATTCCATAAACTCTGAATTGGTATGTTCCCACAGCTCCATACATGATGTCTCTCCTTAATTCATGCCATTTCCTCCTCAGTAATCATTAAGGTTTTAATCATCATGAGGCAACTTTTACCCCCTTCCTCCCAATTAAAAAAGAGTAAAACCTTGTTTTTCTCTCAAGGCAATTATTCTCTCCATGTTTCAGATGACAAATTGGGCCATAAATTGAATTTAAAACCCAGGGGCAAAATGTACGAGTTCGGAATTGCTTTGAAATAAAATAGGCAATAGTCCTTCCTATTAGACTGGGTATTCAAGTTCTCTGAGCAGATTAAAGTAAGTTTTTCTGATTAGAATTGCCAGAAATTGAATATCTTAAGAAGGGTCTGGAAATCATACTTCGCTGGCAATCCCGTTAACAGGTGATATATCTTTGGAGACTATTGTCCATATACATCTGCCTTATATTACTGATTATTTACTTATTGTCTACATTTAGCCTGTACCCAGGGCTAAGCTGTAGCAGTTCTACCACCTGATGACCCCTCCCCAGCTGAGAAGGTGAATTGGGGAAAAAAGAGAGAAGCCCCATAGGAAATAGATTTAATGCAATAACAAAATTAATACGATCACCAACATAAAGCATACAAACTTATACTCAGCCTCCTCCTTAGGAGTACCAGGACAAAAAAGCCAAGAGAGAAAAGCACCAGGAAGAGAAAGTCCTCACCTGCAGTGAACTCCCTCCTTTTATAATGAGCTTGATGTAAGAGGTATGGGATACACCTGTGAGTCAGCTTGGGGCAGCTGCCTTGATTGGATCTCCCAGCTGACTCTGTGCTATTCATGGCCTGCCTGCCATGGCTGGCCCATGGGTCTGTTCCTGGGAAACCAGGACACCTATCAAAGTCAAAATTATGTAGACTGAATTCAGCAGTGTCCTAGGGCTTATTTCTCATTCTCTTAGAAACCTGGGCAGTGGCTAATGCAGCCTTCATGATTTTTCCCTTGCTCTGTCTTTTCCTTCAAATGGTAGCTGTCAGCTATTTGTTTTCATTCTCTCTCTCAATTAGTTTTTTTTTCTGCTTACCTGCATTGTGCTTTAGGCCAAAGAGCTGCAGGGGCCACAGCAGTGAAGGCTTCCACGGCTGTGCAGGGCAGGGCTGTGGGGAGCTGGAGACCAGGCTTGCTGGGGCATCACTGGGGCAGGGACAGTCAGCCACAGGGGTCTGAGAGAAGGGGTCCTGGGCCATGGGCAGGATGGGGAGAGGCTGTGATAGGGTGTTGTTACTGCCCTCAGGGCACTGATGCTTTATCACATTTTATTGAGGCATTACAAAAGTAGTGATTCAAAACATACACAGTCGTCTTCTCCTTCCTGTTCTTTGACGTTGGAGACTTCTCTTCGGATCTCATTCAAAACTTTTTTGCACAAACTAGCACTGGCCTGAAAATGGGATTTCTGTCCAACCATGTTGAGGTTAGCAACACCTTAATATTTCCAGGGACAGTAAATAAAAGAAGCAATTTGAAAGCATCAGCATGCTTGCTGTTGATAACAGCAAAACATTGTCATATAAGTAACATCTGAAAGAAGACTAAAAATTGAAATGAAGATAGAATATTTAAACTGACTGCAAACATATTTATGAAAAGATCAAATTGAGTCTTAAATCCAAAAGACATTTAATTTTTTTTTAATTTTTTTTTTGGCATCTGAGATCAGGATGTTGAGGCATTCTCAAACTGGGAAACTATCTGCAGTGAAAAAATTCCAAGCCTCATAACACATTTTCTTTTTGATGAAGCTACATTCTCTGACACAAAAATACTAGTATCCTGATGATGGGAAGGTGAGTAACATGACACTCAGGTACAATCACAAGGAACAGGTGATGAAATTTAACCATCCTAAAGAGGCTATTGAAGATCTGAAGGAAAACCTGGATTTACAGATGTTCAAGAGAGTTCTGCCACTGCCTTCAAGAGGCAGGGTTTTACCTCTACAGCAAAACTTCGGCTATCTATCCACAGTTTATGAGTTGGAAATAAACAGAAAGTTTCCTCATTTATTTTCCTGGGCTTTGAACGAGATTCACAACTTGCAAAAACTCCTAACTATGGCACATGAGCACGATTTCCTCATTTGAGGACACCTAGACTTGAGGCACAATGTTGTGAAGAACAAATGGCTGAGTCACAATTTGGAGCAAAAATTTCATGCTGAATTCTTGATTCTGTGTTCACAAAATAGTCACAAACATTCTACTGGTTCCTGAAATCTCACAAATAATGATATTTTAGATTAAACAACAGCTCCCTAATCTTATTTTAACAAAGCAATAGAAAAGTTGTCTTCTAAGCTCAAGGGGGAAAACAAGGAGTACAAAGAAAATTCTGGCAAAGAGAGAAGTGAACAAGGCAAAGAAAAGACCATTTGCTTTTGTATAATTTTTGACCATGATTTGATGCAACTGTAACACAGAGGTTTTTCTCTCAGCAGTGCTGGAATCTCCTGGTATCTCTAAAGTTAATGAAAACACAATTCAAAGACAGTCCTGAGGTCTAAATTTACACGTTTTTTCTTTCTATAGCACTGTCAGTTGCTGCACAAAGGTTTCCCAGAAGTCATTAGTATTTCACAATTTAGTTTCTAGAAGACAAAATAGAGTAAAAGTTCACAGTCAAATGCTGCCTGTAGCTTATGACAAGTTCAAATAGAGCTTTTATTAAAACAAAATTGATCGAGTTATGTTATTCCTACCTAGGGCCAGGAAAAATATTTTTGACAATTAGTTAATTTATTTAAGAATGTGCTTAGGTTCTTCCAAATATTTGCAAATTCAGAATTTTCCTGGAAAAGGGGGAAGTATTCAAATAAAAAAACCTAAATGATTCCAGTAAAACAGATTGGAGAAAAGTGATAGAGGGACTCTTGATGAAAGATGGGAGACCTTGGGTCACATTCATATTGCAAGAAGGGGATCTGACTTTGAGCCTGTTAGGAGTTCCTAAAAATGAAAATAAGATTCTTTTTTCTCTTTAACATTTTTAATAAAATGTGCAAGCAATTATTGAAAGACAGTGAGCTCTCATTCCAGCTTGGGAATTTGAAGGAAGACTGTGTCAAAGTCCTGTTTTGATCAAGTATGTGGTGATCTTCCTCAAACCTTCCAAGATACAAGTTCAGATCTCCTTTCCCAGGCTAGGCAACCAGAAACACAAGGTTATATATTAAATGGAATAAAAAAAACCCCAAACAAACAAAAAAACCCACCCCTCTTTTTAATTCACAAACTTCAGCTTTTACTTGCTTTCCATTTCTTAAAAGTAGCTGTTAACACAACGTTTTCTTTCAGGTTAAGAAACAGTTCTTCAAAAAAGAAAAAGAATGACTGTGCTAAATTACTTGGTTTTTATTTCAGTCAGAGAAACAAAGAATAATAAATATTTGTTTGGATCAAACCCATTTTTTTCTCCCTGCAAATATTTTGGTTTCACTGCTGAAGTGTTTTTCACACAACTTTATGTGGTCTATAATGTGTTCTGATGGACACAGTTTGTGAGTTTATTTACCTAAGTTTGAGTAAGAAGTTCAAAGGATGAGCCTTGACTAGGTAATTCAAAGCAGATATGAATATTTAATTGTGAGTCAATTCTGTTCACGGACGGAGGTGAAGATCTTGAAGGAGAGCTGGTTTTAAACTTTCAATTACAGCATCTTCTGCAGTGGGAGGAGAGGAGATTTACTGCATTTCTTCCCACTGGCTCGTCAAATAATATTTCCAATATTACAGACGCATGAAGTCTGTGGACAGCCCTCTGCTAGGGTTAATGGGAGAAGTATTGGTCCTGTGTAGGTCAGCAAAGGAAGTAGGATGCTTCCCCTGCACAGCAAGTTGGAAAAAATCTGTTTCCTGTGGACAATGCAACCATTAGGTCTGGTCTTCAACACTCCTGCAGACTTGCCCAGCTCCCCTTCTAATAGGCACAGCCCTCTCAGTTATTTAAATGCTGCATATCTCTGAGGAACTCTTTCTGCAAAGCCACTAATAGATCTCATAAAAGCCCAAGGAGCCCCTTACAAAGTTAGCTCTACTTCTCAGTGGTCCCAGGCACAGCCTTTCACTTACCAGCTTTTTAGGAGGCTGTTTTAACTGCGGAAAAGCTTCCAGAAACTGCACCACCTTTCCCTCCATATACGCCTGTATTTTATTACTCTCTCATCATTTCAGGAAGGAAATTTAGTTTTATTTTGTTGAAGACAATCACCATATTCCTTTCAAGACATATCAGAAGGTGGCTTTTGATTGGGAATGCAAAGCCTGTGGCTGTTCAGTCACAAGTTGCAGGTGATTCTGCATTTCTATTACAATGATAGTAAATACATATTTTAAAAAATTAAAGACCTTCTGCTTCTGAGCTTCATTCCACTCTTGTGTCAAAGCCACGTTAAAAAAGGCAGAAGTGACAAAGCTGTCAAGAACAGAGAGCTGATTCACACAAAAAAATTCAGAATTTTGTGTTAAAGATTGAGTAGTAAAAGACAAATATTTTTGTCTTAGGCCAAATTAATCTTTCACTGCAGCATGATTGAAAAAATCCCAAGAAGCTATTTCATATTTAAAACAAGACCTCATATAAGAAATGTATTTTTTCTTCTATGAAACACCTCCTTTGTAGTGGTGAAAAATGTGATATTTAGTTTGAATTAATAAACATTTGGGGACATGTTTCAGTACTTAGTACACAAAACTAAAATAAAGCTGTAGTACTGGACCATATAACAGTGTGTAATACAATGGGGATTTGCTCTTCCCCAGTACAGGAGGTGGTACTTCCCACAGCTATAGCAAGAGCTGTAAATATTTGGAGGCTGTGGTCATTTTCAGCTTAGTAGCAGAAAAGACTTCTTCAATTGGAGTCATGGAATAATTTAAGTTAAAAAGGTCTTCTGAAGGTGATCTAGGCCAACTTCCTACTCAAAGCAAGGCCAACTTCAAAGTTAGATCAGGTTTCTCAGGGCCATGCTCAGTTTTTGAATACTGCATGCATCACAGTTTTCCCTCACCTCAATTTTTGGACACAGCTGGATACTGAGTTAGGTGAAGTGTTTATTTGACCAAGTGCATCTGTTCTTGCACTCTTATTCAAAGAAGTGCCATTTTCTTGGTATTCTTAGTTCAGCAGTGCTCTCCTAGGAGCAGAGGGATGGTACCTGACTTTGCTTGCAAGTGCTTTCTGCTTTTTAAAACCAACAGAGCAAGGAGGTTGTGCAGATTACTTACTCTCAGGGGGAGTCCTATCTGCAAGTCATCATTTTTATAAGCATGCTTTGTGACAGGAAGGTAAAAAGCTGAAGCATAAGCTTGCTTGCCACAGCTGAAGTAGTGGGTGATAAGTGGGCTGAGGCAGTGGACGTTCAGAGCCTGTAGCATCTGAGGAAGTTCTCCCTGTTCACTTAATGCAAATTCCATATTCCTACTTAAAAGGCTTATTCTTTCTGCTCCCTCTTTTGGGAGACGGTGTTTCAAAAGAGTCCCCTCACTGCTAGCGCTTATTATTTAAACCTTCTGGCTGATTACCCTGTAAAATAGATGCAGAAATATTACAGCTGGACCCCAAGTAGGAAATAGCATAACTCTGTGGCTAGCTAGCTCTGGGGAAAAAGGAGCATGTGCCAAATGGAGGGGAAGAATAAAAACTATTAATCGGTCAAATCCACAGTGGCTTTCCTTCATTTCAAATTGGTATGTAGAATATATGAACATTCATGTCAAGCTGTTATTTATTCCATCTCATTTCTGACATAATGACTCATGATTCTATGTGCAATGGGGTGACTCAGTGTCATCTCTGTGCATCAAACCACATCTCACCTTTTTACTGCATGTAGGTGGCATAAATGACAAATTATTTTCCCTGTCTTATTGAAGACCTCAGGATCATATTTTCCTGAAAGCAGCTCCTTCATGACAGAGCGCGCTACCATTTTCCAATGTCTACAGTTCATCCCCTCACTCATTCACAAAATAATGAGGCCAGTAAGATTTCCCCAGTCAGTTGTTGCAGGTTAAAAGTCACAGTAGGATGCTTCCTATTGCTAGGAAATAGCTAATTACAGCACAGATCACAGGGTGGCATGACGATGTTATATTCACAATTGCCAAATTCCAACTAAGAAAGCTGTTATACCATGGACCAGAAGATATGGCAGGCACTAATGATGTTGTAGGTAGAATTCTCTTTATAATTTAAGATACCCAGTGATCTTTAGCCATAGGTCAACAGGTGAAATGGACAAGGACTAGAGAAATCAAAACAACGCAGGATGAATCTCCTTTCCTTCTCCATGGCTGCAGCCATGCCTTACAAAGGAGAAAATATACTGATGGTACATAAACAATTGCACAGACAGTGTGCACAGCTCATAAGGGATGTAGCACCCAGGCTCAAGCAGGGCTTCTTCCACAGTAGAGTCTGGGGCTGAGAAATCAGATACAAGAAGAATACCTATTGTTCCATTGCTTTCCTCTTCTGTAGAAGACATTCAGACTACCAGAGGTTGTTTTAGCTTATGAAAGGAGCTTTGACAATGACATCAAAATAGAATATGACAGAATCTGGACAGTGAAGACAGATGCAGAACCCTGTATGACTTGTGGTCAACAGTCTTGCACTTGTGGTCTCAAACCATGGGTATACCTAAAACTGAACTCTATCTATCCCCATTGCTCCTTTTGATCACTTCAGTCAATGTGCCTACAAATCCCATTTCCTGTGGTAGTAAGGATTTCAAGGCTTTTCTGGATAAAAGCTTTGAGCATATTTCTGCCTAATTTCAGTCACATGATATTGCATTTAGAGAAGGTCAATGCATATGCTGTAAAGGAGGAGTGGTTACTCAAACTTTTCCCCCTGCAGAACTGCCTGTCTTCACTCCTGGCTCCGAGCGTGCTCCCCTGGATAAGCAAAGCATGGGATCCTCCTCTCCTAAAGGAGACAAAAGCACAGGAGTATTCCACATACAAGGTGCGTACATCAAATTTGGGAGGCAGCGCCCGGGTCAAGAGGGCTCCCTCCACTGTAGATGCAGGAGCTGGAACTTGCCTGGAGCTTTCAGGCAGCCCTTAGGGCTAGGGTAAAGAATCCCTAAGTATTGGGAAGTGTAGGAATCGACGGAGGGAGACTGCACTCTCATATGAGGTCGGCAGAACTCGATTTATTGCGCAGATACATTTACTTATATATCATTCTTCTGTCAAATCACCACGACTAAGCATATCTTATTATCTTTTTCTTAGGTTTTCATTAGACCACTTCTACATCAATCATTAACTTTTAACCTATGCTTCAGCCTCTAATTATAATATTCTCCGCCTTGCCTGTTAGTTCCCTATCTTATGTAACTTAGTTTCTTGTACTACTCTGCAAGGACAGTACGTCCTTGAGGCCTAATCTTGGCTGCTAGCGCCTGCACAGTAGCCTGTTCGTGCACCTGCTCTAACACTCCATGTCCGTTACTCACAAGCCAAACTCCCACAGGGAAGGATGTAAGAAACATATTCCCCTGTGCAGGCTCTCTGGGCCTCCCTCTGCTCAGGCTGGCAGTTCTCGGGACTGGGAACCAGGGGCAGCAGGGTGTCCCCTTGGTGGGTCTGGCAGGGCCTGGCATGGCAGCCAGGGCCATCCCACCACCTTAGCCAGGAGCAAGGCAGCTGGGGGCAGCCACAGCCCTGGGCATCCGGCTTCTCCCTGGAGACAGGGCTGGGTGGAGGCTGGACCAGGCTGTGAGCTTGCAAGTAGGGTCAGGATGAGGCCTGGCTGCAACATGGCTGCTGTGCTCTCTCTGTGTCCACCCTGTGCCCCGGAAGCCAGACCCCCAGGGATGTATTCAGGGCCCTGGGAAGGGGCTGGAGGAGTCTCATGAAATCAGATGAATAAAAAAGAGGCACTGCCCCCCCAGAAAGTCTGAGAAATGGTGACTGATGCCTCCTTTTCTACGTTGCCTGCTCCCTTCCATACCAAAACTGTAAAGTTCACGCATCATCCATTCTCTTCATCCTGTCTTCTGTGGTATAGCATCACTCCTATCCACAGTCTGTGGCTGTAATTTGAGTATTTTTAAAGTAAAAAAAATAATTTTGAGCATAGGAAAGGGAGAGAAATAGTGTCAAAGGAAAACAGATTTAAATGCAGATGTTCCCACATGCTCTGTAGAAATAAGGCAGTTCAGCTACGAAAACTCAAGGGCTCAAACTCAACAGTAATTGCACATAATCAGGCTTTGCTTCTGAAACTGTGAAAAGGTCTCCAGCCATAGGCACACCACTGCCAATCAGATATAAATGCTTACAGATATAAACAATAGCTCAGCAGCTGATAGATGCAGGAATGAGATATGTCTGCCATGCGAGCTGCTACCTCCATGACGGGAAAGTTCTGCGTTGCTCATATACAGCTGTCTTTGAATGCAAGAACTGGGTATCAGGCAGTATACATTAGGACCACTCTGCAAAGACTGAGGAATCCTTTCTGAAGGAAGATGTAGATGATGAGAGACAATAGAGGATGCCATGGACACTAGTATAAGCATTGTATGGAAACCTTTAAAAAAAGTGGTTGAGTGTATGAGTACATGGCTGCTGAAGTCACTCTCCTCCTGGAACAGTTTCTGGCCCTCAGGAAATATAACACAAACTGGCTACTTCCAGGGCTAGCCCACTTTTATCAGAGACCCTGAATGCTGCTTGGTCCAGGTCTTCTTTGCAGACCTCACATGCTGTGTTGTTTTGGAAGGAGTGGTCCCTGGAGTTAGCTGCTCCACACCCAGCTTACATCTCAGAGGAAAATTTCAATCTAAAAGAGTTTAGAAACAATTTGCTATACTGTACCTGATGTTTACGCAATCGAGGGATCTGGATCTAGGATGAGGTTATTTGACCATGTAAGGTATGCTGTGTTTGAAGGTAAAGATCAGGGTTACTACCTTCTACCTCATAGCAGTCATTCTTAATACAGTGGACTTTATATATATAAATCTACATTAAAACTTATTTTACCAATTTATTTTTGTTTTCTTCTCTTTTGGTATGTAGTGGCAATTGTTAATATCTAATTTTCAAAATTGTATATACGGAAGTCATATGGTTGAGTCCTGAGGAAATCCCACTCTTTCAGTTCTGCTCCAGCAATGAGCTACATTCATGGAGTAAGAAGAGGGAACTAGTTATATTAAACATTGACATATAATACTGTAATTCTATCAGTCTTAAAACAATGGTTATGCAGTGCCTGTAGCTGCAGTTCCTCATTCTGGGCTAGGAATCTTGTCTCATCAGGAACAGGAATAGTAACAGTAAATTAGGCTCCATCTGGACCTCTGCAGACTTTTTATGATTTGATAAGGGTGAACTCTCCTCCATAAGCAGGAAGATATTTGGAGTTGTATCTAGAGTGGTTTGAAAGATTTAACATTTTGATAGCTGGCTTTTTAATATGAGAGAAACACTTACCAGTAATTGAAAGATACACAAAGAAGGAATAGGAAGATTTTTTTAAAAAAGAAAAAATTAAAAGAGCTTCAACTTGAGTACATGATGGGAAATAATGGGGAAATATTAGTTTGAATACTCTGGAAAGAATTTCTACAAATGAGTTTTATGGAATACTTTCTTCAGAGATAGTGGTGGGATCCCCAATACTTGCGTTATCTGAAGTCAAACTCACCCTTCCCCCAGCTCTGAAAACCTGTAGAAAACAGTACAGCAGACTTTCCATCCCTAATTGCCTTGATTTATGTACAGCTAGTCTCCATCTTCCAGAGCCACAGCAAGCAGAGGCTCTTTCATGCTTACCTCAACTCTGCACAACACAAAAGGCCCTTTGTACAGTACTGTACGAGACACTGTACAGTACTATATATCCTAAGTCACTCAGGGGCTGCTAAAGAAGCAAAATGTCAACTTTTAAAATTCAAGAGGAGACTTTTCTTAGGGCCACCCCTATACCCATAATAACAGTAATTAGCAAAACACATTTTCATAAAGAATATCTTGTGACAGAATGCTTTAATTTCAAGCTCTAACTTCATTTTTTAGAGGGATCAGAAGAGCCAAAGTGAGTACTTTCAGCATTCCTTAAAATCACAGGCATTTCCCTCAACTGAAAGTGACATAGATGTCTCCTACTACTGAGGACAGGGCGAAGGGAACGACATGTTCCTCTATTTGTACAAAAAATAGTCTGTGGTTGACACACATGTCTTTATTTTAGGCAAAGATGTAGCAGTCTTGATGACTTTTCCTTTCCTTCATAGCAGAGATAAATGTTATTTAACTGAAACTTTACCGGCAGAAGCAAACTGATTAACGGAATAGCTTTACCAGAGTCTAAACTGAGGTCTGTATTTGCGCTGCAGCCACTTAGTCAGGGACAGTTTATTTTGGATTTATCATAGTACGGTAAGTTTTTTAAGCTCTCAGCTGAGCTAGGAGATCTTTGCATGCATAAAGTGTCCTGTAAATGCATTGTTGAGTTTGTTCTGAAGGAAATTAAATGAATTACTTATTTAGAAGTCAATCTAGCATAGTGTGAAAGGTGAGACACATACTGTTCAGGTTAAGTGTGTGATTTATTATTATACCAGGATATGAGGGTTGAGGTTTTTTTGAATACTGCCATTATTTATCTAATGGTAATTATACAGAAATATATTCTTAGCTTTTGCCTTTAAATCATCCTGAACAAGGCATCTTTCTTTATACTTGACAGTAAGGAAAAGAGTAGCTTGCCAGAACGTGCAGATATTTTCATTCCCTGCTGGAAGCAGTGACAGTAACTGCCCCATTGTTCTGCTATGTTTTGCACAGTTAGAGAAGAAAAAGAACAGTTAAGTATCAAAAAATGTCACATCCAGTCGAAAAGAAAAAAAAAAGGAAAAGGGACCATCTCTACTAATTACTGGTTTCTAAATTCAGCTATGGCAGCACCTTAAGTCTCACAACTGGAGAAACTGGAAAAATCCCAGATATATATACAGTGTACAATTACATGGCAACTCCAGTAGCTTCATTAACGCAGCTGTGTCAATACTGGGGGGAAAGTCAGGAGAAGTATCTTTTGGCAATGTTAGTCTTTTGGAAAACTCTGAGAATCTTTTAATATCTAGATGAAAATCATATGCTAGGTTGAATAAAGGTGAAGAGATATTTTAAAATAATTCCTCTTTAAATACGCAAAGGATCTTGAAAACAATGCAACATCATATATCATGATAAAAAAAGTAGTTGTTTAGGCTTCTGAAAGCTTTGGCATCAGTTTGTCAATAGTTAAAAGTGTTATGTTTTAATGTATTTTAATTTCTGAGATTGAATGTAATATCAGAGATGGCAAGATGAGACAAAATCTTGGGTTTGGAAGTACAAAAAACACATTCATTCCTCTTAAATACAGTCTTTAGAGCTGTCCCTTCTCTCTCCCTCTCTGAGTTACACCAAAATAAGATACATGCCAGAAATGAGAGTAAACTCTATCTGCCTGAGTATTTTTCTATGTCACTAAATGCCACTGTCATGGACAAGGAGTAAAGTGTAAATAAGAAAAAAGTCCACTTATAAATAAGGACTATAAATTTTGTGGTTAATCCTACTCAAGACAGCATGAACACCCATTCTGTGCTCTGTGCTCTTTTTATAAGAGCATGTATCACAGGACCAAGGAGAATCAATGTCAGACTAGTTTCTAAGGGTTCTGTGCTGCCCCACATAGTGGAGAGGCAACACCCAGAGGTTTTGGCTTCTTTTCATTGCAAGTCTCAAGGATTAACTGGGTTGCAAGGCCAATCTCTGTGAGCTCTAGGAGGAACCCTGCAAACTTCTAGAGTTCTCCTCCTTCTCCATGTGGATTTTATAATAGATGGACACATCATAGTATTTGAAAATCTTTTCCCCAATATCCTAGGTGAATTTAAACTGAAAAGCAGCTCAAGTTTATCACATCTATTAGACTCCTTATCAATAAGAAGAATACCAGTTGGCTGACACAGACCCTAATTTGGACTAACTAGGCAAAAGTAGTCCAATGCAGTTATTCAGCCTTCAGAGTTCAGAGTTTTATGATTGCCTAACTGAGTTTCAAGTGTTGGAATGGGCTGGACAGAATGTATCTAACTCAGGAAATATTTTTTGACTCTAGGAAGACCAGACTTATTTAAAGAAGTGTCTCTTCCTTCTTTCTTTCAGGTCTAAGAAAGCTCAAACTAGATACATATTAACAAAAAATGGCATACAAGATTCTGAAATACATTGGAAGTTGGAGGTTGGCTTGGACGTCCTCTGAGAGATACCCACTAGTACCATTTCTTCTCCATCGTCATGGAAATAATTTAAAGGACAGTAAGGGCTTGAGATTAGTGAGTTGTTAGGTTTGGGACTGCAGGCCTGGATGACGACAATGATAACCCTCTCCCATCCTGGCCAAAATGAATGCATTCTCAAATACCTGATGGCAGATGGGCTGAGCACTGATGTATACAACTGCAACCCAAACTGCAGACCAAATGAAGCCTAGATGGAGCAGTAATCTACAAAGAAGCTGTGTCTGTCACAGCCTTAACACCACTAGGTTGAGAATAACACACAACAAAGACAAAAATGCCAGTTTCCGGTAAAACCCTGTAGATTATGGATCCTGAAGGAAATGAATAAAACAGAAGAAGTCACTGAATTCCTGGAGAAGTGTGGGATTCAAAACACTTTATTCTCAGTATTGCCCTGTTGATTAACCATAGCTAGTTTTCTCATTATAGGCTTGAAATTTTTAATTTCAGCAGCTCTTTTTAATTTTTTCATACATTGTGCAGTGAGCCCAAGCAACTATTATTTCAGCATAACTCCAAGCAGCAAGTGTCTAGAAGACAGGAGTTTCAACAGTGCTGCTATACCATTCCTTTTCTTTTCTGCCTGCAGACCTAGTCCATGACATCCTTGAGGTCTGCATGTTAGAGCCAGCATACAGTTTTTACACAATGGTAATTTCAATTTAAAGCCTCCCACTGTCTTCGTTTGTATTTAGTTAAAAGATTGCAGCTGAAAACTAAATATTTCCCTGGACCTTCTCTTTTTTCTTGTCCTTTCAAAACCACAGGGGGGAATAAAACCTCTGATTTTAATAGTCAATATTTTCCCAGAGTGCAAAGAAACATAAAAACCCCTAAATAATAGAATTTAAACCTATTATAATAATTGTTCCAGTTACGATCATCACTTTATTCATTTGTCATTCTCAGTTGTTTTTCACTTGCAGTGTTACTCACTAGTAACACTCAAATTAGGCTTTCCAAATGCATCGGAATGATAATTTAATGGCACTGCAATTAAACAATTCCAACTTATTTAATAACTATTGAAATGGCTTATATACCTATTTTACCTGCTCATAGATGACAATAAGTCGTGTCACAACACCTCACTTCAAAGCAGAAAGCATTTTTAATGGATGATAATACTATGGTAGGAACCAACAATAGTAATGGGTTTAAATATCCTAATTATAAAATCTTGCATTTTTAAACTATTTTAACATTTTAAAGCTATTCCTTGGAAAATTTGCATTTTTTTATATTGTACAATGCTTTCAGAATAGCCTTCATTTACAGCTAAAACTTATCTGAAAACAGAAAGTATCCTAATTGTATAACCTATTTCACCACTGTCTCACCTGTCACAGACTTTACAGAGAAGAGGAAAAAAAACTTTCCTATTCGTTCAGTGTCACTTTACTCTCTTTTCTATTATATTAACATAATTAATTTGAAATTTTGTTTTAAACAAGCTAAACAGGACTGATCTACTATCCTTAGCAACTGAAACTAATTTTTAAAGTAAACACATATCATCATTCCTCTGCCCCTCTTTTAAGTAGAATATAGGCCATCCCACTGGGGAACAAAGAAATTAAGTCAGGTCCTAGGTTAAAAACACAGCAAGACCCAGCCCTTTCTTTCATTCCTATATTGAAACTATGCTGTAAGAACTAGGAAAATAATATACTGAAAACAAGAATAATTTCCTTTGTCAGTAAGAAGTCTGACGTGAACCTGAACCTTTATGACAGACACTAATGACCTCTATGAGAGTGAATAGACATTCAGACTGGTGTTTGCAAAAGATAAAAGGGAAATCCATTGGTCAATGAGATAGCAGAGTACTTGACTAATCGCAGTTATATACTAAAACACTTTACTGTACGGGAACTTAAAATGCATAAAACAGTAGCTCATCAGAGCTGGTTAGGTTGTTTAGTTGTTTTAAAGCAGTAATTAAGTATCTTTCACTAGAAAGATATTGGAAGTGCTTGTAAACCCAAAACATGCTTTGTTCAGCATGTAAACTAAAAGAAGTATTCCTGATTTCAGCTGCAGCCCATTTCTCAAATTGTTGTCTTTCTTTGAAGCACCTGCAGCTGGGGATGAAGTAGCCCTCAAAAGAGAGAAACAGAATGTTTGAAAACAAATAGCCTTTAAATCTATTTGCAGTTTAGCACCTGGAGTAGCAGCATCAGCCTAGCTGTAAGCAGATTTAAAAGGTAATTTTAAAACTAATAAAAATATAGTCATAGGGAAATTCAAAGGCAAAAGATGCTAAGGGAAGTGTGAAGCATTTCTTACCTTTGAAGTGTTTGACTCTTCTCTGGAACTTCTTCTTAAGAACTTCCAACACTAAAAATGAGTTTTCTTTTGAATTGATGGGAAGATAAACTATTGTAAATTAGTTTCACCATAACTTTGATAGAAGCCAGGTTCTCAGGGACATTATAGGCAATTTCCTCTATACTCTGAAACAATTACTGTTGTATTTGCAAAAGTAATATTAGGCTACTTTTGGTACATAGAAATAATAGAAAAGAGATATATTTTTTTGGTCACCAAAGTATTTGAATTCTGAATCTTGCAGAACATCTTCCAACAAATCAATTGTTCATTTTGGTGGTTGAAGTTATTTTAAAGGAGAACAACATGACAGTCATGAAGGACTGGTGGATTAACAGGTTTGTCATCAAGAGTGAAGTTAAAGCAGTCAGTAGTAGCTTTGCAATGCACTGTTTACCCATTTTTTTGCCTTTTTTGGACTCATTCTCACTGCCAGTTTCTTAGCTGTTAAGCTTTAATATCCACCCCTTCCTAAAACCAAAATTACGTGTAAATTTTTGTAGTGGAGGATGAGAAGAGAAAATAAGCATAGCATTCTTGCTTAATCAGAAATAGAAAATTGTGGGCTTAAAAATTAAGAGGAAAAAAGCTACTAATGTTGCATTTTCTCAAATGACTCAAATGCTTAGGACTGGAATTTTTCCCCATATCATGTTTTGTCTGTAAAACTATCTGCTTGCTTTCTAAAGGACCCCTAAAGAACAGGTCATTCAAGACTATGAAGAAAAGTAACAGCAGCTGAATCAGAATGACTGCTTATTTAGTTTTGTATTGCCTTTTGTACTCATTTCCCAACTAACTATAATGGCAAGTCATGGGTATGGTAGCTATGGTGTGGAATGTGGAGGGATGACCCCACATGTGTGTGTCTGTAGCTCAAGAAGTAAAACATGACAATAGCCCGTGCAGTTCACCTGTCCCTTCCCAGTGGGCAAATATGAAGCATTTTGCCAGTGTTTCGTTGCTAATGCATATCTGTGTGGAGTTTATCAAGCAGCGTTCAGTCCACTGATTTGAATTGTATTAGGATCAAGATGGAAGTTATAACTCTCTTTTTCTATGTGCCCTATGTATATGATGACTATGGTAAGTACCTTTTAATTTATCCATTTCTCTCGCTTTTATTAGCACTGGTTTAATTCCATCACTGCCAGATGTACAATTGAGGTGATATTAAACTCAGAGACACATACACCCTTTTATTAGCCGAGCTGCAGAGGCCAGAGCATATCAACTGCTAACAACTTTTAAAGTTAACCCCATTACCAGAAGAGCTGAGGACTTCAGGTTACACCATTATGGTGTTCTTAAAGGAATATATCATCATTATGGAGGGCAGCCTAAAAATGGGGGGTGACAGAATGTCTTGTCAGCTGTACTTAAATGCAGCTTGCAAGGGCTTAAATTGGGAATGAACTTGATGAGAATGCACTCGATTCTCAAAGGCATCCTGTTCTTAATGGAAGTAAAAGTCTCAGGGATAAGCACAGGGGTAATAGGCAGGAAGTGCTGGCTCTTCGATATGAGCATTTGCAACACGACTTGCAGCTTGTTCCAAAAACAGCTCTTAAAGGCTCCAGGACAGCACAAAGGAGAGCAAGCTCTGTCTAATCAGTCTTCCTCACTTCTGAATATAAGTGATGGCTTTGGGAAAGAATAAGGGCAGAGATGATCAACAAGAGTTTGACTTGATATATAGCAGGCACAACTGTTAGACTAAACATGTGGAAATTATCATAAAAGCCTGCAGGTGGACATTGACTGGACTAAACATAAGCAGTGAAATAACCTCACAGAAATGAGGGATGGATAATATCCATCTATCTGTAGTGTCATTAATTTATTTGTGTACTCTTTCAGGGGACAAATTCAAAGCTCCACTACTCTCCATACCTATTAGCTCCAGTCTATATATTTATCTGTATCTGAAAAATGGAACTGGCTTCTTTGCTGGATGTCAGATGTATTTGGATGGTTGCTTACAGTTCATAATTTCCCCACACTTCAGATATGAAGTTAAGATTTAAGACAGGATGTCCATATTGGTGATCTGGAGGAGACCATTTTTTAAAGTCAGCCTTTCAGGGCCAAAGCAGTTTACAGTAGCCTCATTGTACAAACCATCTTAGCCCCACAGTGAGTGACATCCCAGGGCAGATGTGCTGGGCCCTGTGCTCACTCATGGGTCCTGACTACCCTGACCAGCGCCATCAGGGTTCCCCACCCAGAACCCCTCTGCCCCTCTCCTGGAAGTCCTACTGGAGTTTGAACTGGGTCATGGGTATGCCGGTGGCCCAGACCTGTTCTTCAACTGCTGACAGGGCTTTCCAGATTGACAGAGGACCTGAGGTACCATCTTGCCTTTGTCTGAGGATGGCTTGGCTGTTGATGAGATCTGTCCTTCAGAACACCCACCCATTCTGCTGCAGGATAGTAGCCATCCATGAAGAAGTTTCTACGGCCCATGTTGTGACCACCTTCAACCCCCAGATCGGATCCCTGCTGGGGGTAGCTCAGTGGACATATGTAAACTTCTGAGAACTTACAGTGCTTCTCTCCACCACAAAAACAAACACTCTTTAGTAAAATAAATGGCAGCAACTGATTGTTTGGTTGCCACAGTGGATCTTTCCTCAATGGGTGATATTGAATAAATTAGTCATAACATTGTTTACCATATCGCCACTGCTGCTGTCCAATGCTGCAACAGGCTGTGGGGAATGTGAAGAAGCTCTTTGTTAGCAGACAGGAAAATGGCAGGAAACAATAAGGTCACTGATGAGTCTCAGTGACACTACATCACTTCTTTTGTCTTACTTTTCCCTCTCTTTCTTTTTCTCAAATAATGATTGTGCTAGATATTTTGAGTGACTCTAGCTGGTCTCCTAAGGTCAAGGTTCTTGAGAATGGATGGCATGCAGGCAATCATAAATTCTTAAAAAAACCTCAACAAATACTTTTGAATTATGAGCAGTTTTCCAAGCTGACTGCACAAACTTTCCACAGCACAAGAGAATGTATGTTCATCTATATTAATTTAAAATGGATTTATATATGTTATCCTTGTCACAATGGCTTCCATATATTTACCACTCTTCATACTCTCCACCAAAATATTTATGTAATAGATCATTGTCCTCCAGTCAAGGACTTTGCATTTGAAAGAGAAAATAAAAATACTTATAAATAATTTGGGTTGTGGAGATGACTTGCAGCTCTACATAATGCAGTGTAGCAACTTTGTTTTGGGAACAAAAAACAAACATGAGGGTTTGTTTTTCAGAAACACTTGGCATAAAATAACTCTTCATACCCAAAACAATGGATAGTTACAATTTTAATTTAGTTCTTCTGTTTTACTTCTGTTGCAAAGCAGATCTCCAGAGAATAGGTTATTCATAAAATATACTGAATATTTTCAACTGAAAACTTATGCTGGAATATTGTCAGAGCTTACATACCATAAATGCAGACTCAGATCTCACACCTGCACACATCAGAAACCTCAGCCGAGACTCAGAAGTTGTATTCCACTTCCAACAAAATGGCTGAAATGAAAACCCACTTCTGAACATCTTCCTTAGGTATCTCATACACCACTGTGCTTGTTAACCCTCCTCAATACTGTTTGTTGGCTTCCCACCAGCATTGTCTAATGCTCTTAGAGTGTCTACTGACTGTCTACTTTTCTGCCAGTTTTCCTTCTGAAGTTCTTTTTCTTTTCTCGGTCTATCAACCCAATCTCCAAAGTAACATACTTCTCACATGCTTTCTAACTCTGTTCTTATGTCCTCCCACTGACTCTGTGGAAATCAATGTCAAGAATATATTAGCTTCCCATAGTAAGCAGGCTGATATCACTAGACCTCGTGATCTGTGGATTTTGATTTTTTCTAAATGCTATACAGAGATACAGAAGGCCAGAGAGCTGACTTTCAGTCTGGGTGAAACTTGGTGATGGCGCTGTCTTAGAAGAAGTAATTGAAAAATGCAGAGAGAACACTGTCCCTTTAAATGGGCTGGTACTTTATTTATGTAACCTAATAAATGCCTGTAGGCTTGAGAGAGCTATGCTGATACAGACTGTATGAATTTAGTCTAAAAAGAGTTCTTTTCCTGTAGATTTTCTTAAAAGACAAAATCCTCTAGAGGTTCTTTGTTCACACTGTACATGCAATGGCAGATAAACAGACCTTCTTTCACTATTTCCTTCTTTCTGCATGCTTTTCCTGTGGGCTTGTCCCAGCTGAACACACTCTTGGTGGTTCATCAACGTGAAATATGTCCTTTCTGGTGGATGAAACTCTTGCAGATACTTTGCTGCAGCAAAGGTAATTACCCAGGAGATGCAGGCAGGAGCATCTCTAGCTCCTTACTGAATTCAATGTTTCAACATCTACATATCTCACATTTAATTATGCCTTGGTTTTCCATTTTACTACCAAAGAATTGAGAAACAGTTTTTGAGGAGCTGCTAGTTAATCAGTATGCAAGGATGGCCTACCTCCTTCACTTTATTAGTTTTGCAGACTGAGTTTATAGTATGATCATTAGTGCTATACAGGATTACATAAAATCTAGACACCGATGGACTTTTGAGACGCGTCATCTGTGGAAAAAGGGCTTTTACAATTAATTCTTTAAGCTTTAGTGATTTGTCTAGCCTGAACAACCTTGCAGTGATTTGCCCCCTAAAATGGGCAGTTAGAACGAAGTATTTGTTAAACACTTTATGACAAGTATTTCTTTATAATGCGCAAGCACTTTTATACTGCATGTCAGGGCCACAGTGAGATGCTGTTATGAGGGAAACGCAGCTTGATTTTGATTTTTTATTTAAATGGGGAAATTATGCTCGTTTTATGTTTAGATGGTGTCCTGGTTTCCCAGGAACAGACCCATGGGCCAGCCATGGCAGGCAGGCCATGAGTAGTCCCGAGTCAGCTGGGAGTTTCGGTCAGGGCAGCTGCCCCAAGCTGACTCACAGGTGTATCCCATAGCACTGACATCATGCTCATTATAAAAGGAGGGAGCTCCTGGGACGCCTCTCTTGGTCTTCTGCTCCTATTGCTGATCTGAAGAATGAGGCTGAGTATAAGCTTGTATGATTTATGTTGGAGATTGTATTAGTTTTGTTGTTTTATTTAATCTGTTTCTACTTCAACCCATGGATTGTCTTCCTTTTTTCCCCTGATTCCCCTTCTCATCTGGGGAGGGGTCATCAGGTAGAAGAACAATTGCTACAGTTTAGCTTAGGGTACAGACTAAATGTAGACAGGTTCTAATTCAAGTTTTGTCTAAAAATAGGAATTAATTGAGGATAGATTTTCAATAAGTAAAACTATTAAATCTGGTCAGTAGCTAACTGGTTGCATGCAGTAAATGTATAAGATAACATAGTAAATAAGTGCCAAATTTTAACTGATTTTTTTTTATAAAGTGATCTTAGAAATAGTGTTGTATAAAGAACTACAATTAAGCAGGATGTTTTTGTAATTTTCTAACTAAAACCTTTTATCCCAGAGGATTCCACAAAAAATGACCTTTGAAGTTTTCTGTTATCAGTCATACTTTTAGCACTGACACTTCACTTACCTCATTGACACTCAGCTCTTAAAGGTGATTTTTAAATTATTATTTTTTTAAACACAATCCACATTCCTAGGTGAAATCAAAGCTGCAGTAAATCAACCTGTTTACCTGAACCTGGTGCATATAACAAGGTACACTGTGAAACACTGGCTTCTCACAGAATGTTTTACCCAAACTTGTTGATCCAGCTGCAGAAACCACATTAAAACATACAGTGTACCATGTTTCTGCTTTTCTAGCTTTGGCAATCAGCGCATTGGCTTCAGCACCTTTTTATTCTGAATTCATCAGTCAGTGTAAAACAAGCAAGTTTATCTGGCCTGATTAAAGCCAAGGTCAATCAGAAGTGATTTCTGACCATCTGTATTATGCCAGGGGCAAACGAAGCTGTTTGTCCCGAAGTGATATCTTGCTAAAGCAGTTGATTGATTGAAACTTCCTCCTCACACCTTGGAAAGTATAGCTTTACGAGCTCCTGAAGAAACTGAAAACTACAGAACTGCCTGGTATGCCATTAAAACTGTGATTGCAAGTATGTGTGATAAACTTATTTTCCAGACATTTTAACAAGAATTTATTAAGTTTCAGTCATTTCAAACCAGCATTAAAAGCTCAAAAAAATTTAAAAATCCACATCTATGAATGTGATTTTTTGAGGAACTTGGATATATAGTCATATCAAAAGCAAAATTGCACTTTATAATACATTATATTCACATTTTCTTATTAAGTAGTCTTTCTTCTATATATGATCAAACATATAATATAAAGTCTTGCAATTTTTATGCAAAACAAAGGAAACCAAAGAAACATTTTCCTTCAACTTTGAAAAGCTAAAAGTAAAGCTGAGAGAAGTTCTTCAGTCAGTGTTTACATGCAGTGATATCAGCTGTCTCTGGCTTTAAAATTACCCTTGTTTCTCTATATGTTATTGGTTATTGTAGGTGGAAGTACTATAATGCCTTAGCTTCAGAAAGAAAAGAGCACAAATTCCACAATGACTTCTCTTGTCTCCAATAAATTGTTCACATCAGAGTGAGGCTATCATCCACAATTCTTTCTCTCTCACAGACATTTCTGCACATATTCATTGTTTGGACACTGTGCTCAGGCTTGCAGCCTCTTCAGCCCAGTGACCTTGGGCTGGGCTCAGGTGCAATTTCTGATGCCAGCACTGATGTAACCTAAGCAAAATAATTCAGAAAGATTTAACTTTCAGAAATCAGAGCCTGAGACTGACAGAACAATTATAAAAACTGTAAAACACAAGCTGGCTGACAGACCTTCTCCAAGCAGACTTCAGGAGACCTGATAGCACTCCTTTTTTCCTACATTGGGATGACTGTAGGAAAAGATCCCACAAAATCAATAGAGGCAGGAGCCATGAGCCATGATCCAACACAAATTTTCCAGGCTGATTAGAGTGAACAGCTTAAATTGTGGTACAGCAAAAAAGTGAATAATCTTCTGTGTGACCTGTGATTAAATTGAAGCTATAGAAACCAGTTTGTAGATTTGTGATACCATCTGGATAGGAAAGGAGAAAAATGCTGAAAATAATAAGAAAGGTGAAGAAGGAAGTGGGGCAATAGGAGAATATTTGAAGTAAGTCCAATTATTATAGAACATCACTAAAATATTAAATCTGCCATCCACCAATGCGGGGAGGGGGGAAAGATAACTCATTATAACTAGACTAGACAGTATGTACTTTTAATCTACCTCACCAGTCACATACTGCCCATCTTTTGAGAAGTGAAAAAGAGCAGCAGCATATTTCATATTTGTGAAGGCCATATTAATAACATTCACTACTCAGTAACTAAATAATGCTTCCTGTGCAGATGTGATTTTTTTAGACTTGATTTTCACATTTAAATGAGAAAGACAAATGTTGCCTTCAAGAAAAAGCTTAGTTGCCAGACAAGCTACAAGAGTAAACAAACTTGATTTTGTCTAAAACTGTTCTGGGAAAACAAATTGTACTGAAGCACAATGCTGTATATGCAGTATCTACACCTCTAATACAGTTATAAGGGGCATATTATTATCTGTGGAAAGCAAGCAGACAGGCAAAAGGGGCCAGAGGAAAAACCCAGAGAATGGATTTACTAGTATAGTTCAAGGGCTAAGATGACATGAGGTCTTTGCAAAATCTCCCTGAAGCTATCTGATGTGTCTTTTGGAGGAACATATCTCACTGACCCCTCAGGGAATTTGATCATTCCAAATTATGTTTTGTTTAGATTCTTGAGTCGTTAATGCCAACAACCTCCCTATCCTGCCTCCTGGTGCATTATTTTCTTAGTTTTGCCACTGAGCTCCAGCTTTAAAAACTTCATATTGTTTTTAACATTTCACTTGGCCCACTAAGATTGTAATATCTGTAGATTGCATTTGAGTACAACCTAGAAAAAGAGGGCTCCAAACCTGCATATGTCTTGTAGGCATTATTTCAATAACCGTTAAAGAAACTCAACCAAACTGTTTCTGATCTATATGAATAAAATGGGACCCTATAAATTTGTAGTCTTGCTAAGGCTTTTGGGAGGTGAAAAAACACTCTTAATTCTGTCCCACTTGTTTCATTGATTTGAGTTGAGAATCTGACAGTTGCATATGTTTTGTGCCAGAGATAAATGCTATGCTTGGCAAATTACTCCATATCCATTATTTATTTTAATTGAACTAAGGTCTTGTATTTCTTTTGGGATATTAGATTTAGAAAGAAGGAGTAATTGAAGGATACATGAGCTATGAAATGTCAGGACTGGTTGTAATAAATGACAGGAAGTAGAACATTGGATATTAGTACTAGTTGTTACATGTCTCTGAAAACATATGTTAGAAAGAGATACGATAATATAATAAATACCAGAATATAGTTCATCCAATAAGTTCCACTTGAAATTTCATTGTAGTATTTACATAAGACGTAAAGTGAAAACTCATTCTTTTTGCTTATTGATCAACTCTAATGCTGTGAAACTGAACACTGGATGTTTTTCTCTGAAAATATTGAAGAAGTTAAGAGATTATATATGAGCTGTATGAGCCAGATGTCTAGCATCTCTCAGATATTTTGCATCTCTTAGACTTTCTGCTGATTTAGGCCACTTCTCTTTCCAAACTCTGTTTCTCAGCTTTTTTTCCTATATTTTGGATTGCTTTTATCTATTTATCTCATTAAACTATTGCACATAATGGCCTAAATCAAAGCAAATAGTGATGTAGAGCTGTCAGAAAATGGCCCTGACCAGTACATGTTATACTAATTGTCTGTTCCATGGCCAGACAATGAGGATTCATTTAAACTTGAATGGTAGGAAAATTCTTGTTAGCGAAGGGTCTTCCTAGTTGCGGTGGGATATGATACAGCTTGATACAGAACCACTGCAGGGTGTTCTCTGCCAAATTTGTGTGGATTTGCTGCACTTATAATTTACAGAAATTTCAGGACTCCTGTGAACCAATGTTTAACCTCGTTCTGCCAGGTGGATAGCCCGTGAATTTCAGAGTCATGCACAAGAACATTAGGTGGCATTAAAGCACACAGCTGTAAGCAATGAAAAGCTACTAGCTGTGCTTCTAGGTTCTTCTGCTAAAACAAAGGTAGATAGAACTTTCTCCCTTTGGAAAACTAGGCTCTCTGTGTGCATAATGCTACTAACCCTGTTTTATATTCCACTCTGTTTAGTGTAAGTCCAGATCTTTTATTTTTTTAAAAAAAATGTTCTGCCTGCTCTATGTCAAAAACATTTGTGCCTCTCTATTACTGCTGAATCTAACTTGATATCTCACACAGTTTTATTTATAAAACAATAAAGTGAGTTTCTTGCTTTGTTGCAGAAGACACATGGTTGTAAACATTTACATGATAATTCTCTTTTAAAATAATCAACAGTGCATGTAGGGCTAAGTTATTTTACTATTCTGTAATGGACAATAAGATGTTGCTATATATTCATATCAAATTTGTTCTATAATTATGAATTAAAGTTATGTTAGTGAAACGACATCTTCTGCTACTTAGGAACATGTAAGATAGGAAAGGGCAGAATTAAATTTGGATGAGTGGCCTTGGTGCATGCATTCTCGTATGCTCTGTAATTACACGCATAGCTGATATTTTTCCCACAGTATCTCTGCCTTAGCCAGTGGCACAGGTTACACCTGTGCTAACAGATGCAAAATCCAGCATCAGTCTCCAACATTCCAGACTCCTTGTTTCTGTCTGTTCTCAGGCACTTCTCAAGACTGATGACTCCTCTCCTCCTCTGCAGCTCCAGTTATCCTCCCTCTCTGCCCCCCTTCACAGCAACTTTATTTATTCTTCCTGCATTACAGAATCATTGCCAGGTTGTTGGCATATGTGCTTGACCCATTTCAGATTATGGTTGTCAGAACTGCCTTTTTCCTTACCCATCAGCTGCCGCTGTTTACACTATACGTTGTAAGCATATAGTGGTAAGAAAATCTACATCTTTCAGTACAGAAGTTTTCCAATGCTTATAATTTGTTTATAATTTCTTCTGAACACTGAAGGGAATGGGAAAAAAAAATAAATGTTTCTCAAACCCTTGATGAAAAGCCTTCAAAACTATGTACCGGAACACAACAGTTGTCTAATTTTGCTGGATTTTACTTAAAATTGGCCAAATAACAAGTTGTTCTCAAACAGATGAACAGTTTTGTCTAAAGTTTTTCTCAAAAAGTACAAAAATCCCAGCTTGAAGTGGCACAAAGGGTGAGAGTTTGGCACAACAAAAAGAAAGAGTGTCTAATAGTGGAAGGAATAGCTTTATAACAAGTTTTACCAACTTGTAATATATTTTCTTATAATCATGTATATGTTGAATGCACCCCAAGTATTTGTATGTAGAATAGAGGGATAACAGTAAGATTCAATATTTAGCAGCAGTAGTTGAAAAGTAATAAAAAAATCTTTTGGGAAATTTTCACAACTGTTTAAAAATCTCTGCCATTCAGTTATCTGTCATTGTTGAGTTTGTTGTTGTTATGAGCATGCTAGGAAAAAACTAATCTTGCCCTGGAGTGATTATAGTGTTACATTCATAATCTTTGAAAAGCCTGTCATGAGAAATGTTGAATGCACACATGAATGATGATAGTTGTGTTTTGTGTTGTTTTTTTTTTTCCCAGCATGAATGAGAGAGTGTAAATCTGGTCAGTCATATATTTATTCCATGCACATTTTTTAATTGCCTGAAAAATAGCGGTAGCTTTAGTGATTCACTTCAGCTGATAGACACAGCTTTTGCAACACTGCAGCAATCACAATTTAAATGTATATTTCTCTGCTCATGACTAGGTTCCAAAAGCAGTAGGCAATGGAAAAGAAGAACTGAATAAATGAACACTGAGAAAAGAAACAATTTAAAACTCTGTCTTTAAACAGGACTGAAGCTGTGAGCTCCCCAGGCAGCCTATTTGACAGTATGCACTGAGAAGTAAAAGAATTTGCAACAGCACAGATGTGAACACCTAACCAATAAGACGGCAAACTAGTCCAAGGTAGCTGACCGCAGTACATACCACCCACCTTTGTGTATGATATATATGATCTAAATTTTGTAGAGCATATTGCAGTCAGCTGGTTAGAACACTGTTTTGCCTTATATAATCACTCAACTGTTGCTGTGTGTTCTCAATTTATTGGTATAGTCCACTCTAATTGGAGCCATTTTCAGTTTTTATGCATGCTGCTAAGAGAGAATATTTCCAACATTGGGAAAGCAGGATTAGTCATACACCTTTCCACTCTTGCTTGCAGACGCTGTGCCCATATGACAGACGTGGGCCTGGAATCATCTGGGTCCTGCAAGAAAGGATCTTCTGATCTCCTCTGTAATGTGTGGTATGAAGAAAACCAGCTAGATTTCAGGTCTTCAAAATCAAGAACCTCAGGGAACTAAAGAAAGACCTTATCTGTACCCTGTATGGAAGATATGATGAATACATAACCTATTCCATGCTCTGTTTTGCCATTCTGTACCTTTCAATTGGTTTAAGATACACCAGTACAATCTTTTACAAGACAGTCCTGAAGTAAAACTGAGGTTAGATCATGCAAGTGATCCTGCAGCTATCAACGATGTTAAGTGTGAGCCTAGGTGCTACACCAAACTGAATACTGTTCCTTGGCTTGGCTGCTGCAAAGCGGCAGTCATCTTTTTGATCAGAGATGATTTCAAACTCAGGAATGATAACATATTTGTCCTTTTCCAAAACCACTGTCAATTTATCAAGCTAAGGAGTACTCCCTGCAACTCATGGTTCCCTACTTACAGGTCCTTGTCTGAACTTTGTGACAGAATGATATCTGTCACTAGGATGCCGTCATTTTTGTCACCATGTTTTACTTCACCTAAACAAGTCCAGTCTTCCTGCATACATAATATTCAGCCTGTGAGCTTGTGCTGTTCATCTGCTGCTCCCAGGATGCCCCTACTATTTAGGACAGCTCTACTGATGCAGCAGCAACTCCAAAACCCAGTCTCCTCCATGAATAGTCCATATCTATTAACAGTGTCATTTCATTTTCAATTTTGGCCCTGAAAGATTATTTTGATTGCAGTTCTTTGACAGGAACAAAATCAAGTCTCATTTCACATTCACAAAGACTTAATGTTACACTTAATGTTTCAATGTCTTAGACTTATCGAACTTATGGTCTTAGCCTTTTTAGCTAAGAATTCCCAAAAGCACTTATTTCCAGCTGTGTGTAAAATTACTATCCAAAACATAAGGAACAATGTAGCTGAGCCAGTCCCATAAATACAATGGAGGAAAGTTAAACCAAATAAATGAAGAAAGTATTTACAGTACAAAGTGTGTTTAAGAAAAAAATTGAAAGTATGTATGCTAACAAATAATAAAAAAACACAAGTCAGTCAGAAATACCATTGGAAACCGAGGATTACATTAAAACAGCTAATTTACAGCCCCCTAAAAATAAAGACAAATGATCACTAAATAGCTCCATAACAACTTTTTCTAAAAAGAGTTGGGGTGGCTAACAGAAGTTTGCATTGAGTTTATTTGGACTGTAATTAAAGTATGAAATAAGCAGCAAGCACAATTTAAAAATACAACAGATCTAGTTGAAATAAATCAGCTCTCAGTATGGTAACAATGTGCTTTAGCTTCAGAATCTAACTGAATTTTTTATCAATTATTTTAATTTCTCAGTCCTCAAGACTTATTACCTTGACCCTTATCTTGAATATATTTTTTGTCGTATCATTTATTTCATACACAGTTTAAATTACCTAAAAATATCCCTTTTCTACAGGGAAAACAAGGTCATCAATTTATTTATTGATCTCCTAACTAAACAGGAATTTGTATAACACAATTCAATACAGCTGTCAAATTCAAATTGATTGATATTATACAGTAAATATTCAAACAAGATTAGATAGAAAATTATTCTTTTCCACACATGTATGTGTCTATGCCTTACAGGCAAGATCAATGCTGCTCAGCCTGAGCAAGAAGCTGCCACAAGGGCAGGATCACCTGGAAATGGAGAAAAGGAGTTTCTTGTACCAGGTTTCATCCAGCTTTAGGCAAAGAAGCCTGAGATTTGTCAGGGGACATGGGTCCATGTGGTAGCTTAGAGATTGACTACAAATACTCATGACTGCTGACACCCTGCAGAGATTTCCTGCAAACCATGAATGCACATGGCTTTTTGGAAGTACTGTTTTAGATTGGTATCTCAAACAGCAAAGCAGCGCAGCTTCTTCGTCACTATCCCTTCTTCAAAGAGAAAACAAATTCTTCACATGGCTACTGCATTTTGAGATTGAGAGCTAAAACAGCATAGGCTAAAGGTATAGGCAGAAAACATCTTATTCTTGTAATCCTCCAGCAGTGTAGTTTTCTTTCTTTCACATGTGATCCTAAACCTTAGTTCAAGAAACCTGTATAATTTAACACTTTGATGCAAGAGAAACAGGCTCAAAAGCACTTTCTGTTAATAAAAGCTACTGGGAGCCAGGAGAGGAATTCAAGATCTTTCATGATCTTATCACCATGTTCCTTCTGGGAGTTTGACCTGCAATAAATTAAACAGGATGATATTCAGATACTTGGTACAAGTTGAGTACGTAGCCATGCACACTACTCATCAATTGCACATCTGAGAGACGTCTTAAGGAGAAGGGGTGGTAAAGAATTGACTATGGAAGATATGTTTTCTTTGCTACAGGGAAATTCCGAAACAGTGTTCTTCCTTCTTGGTGCTGCCACAACAGAGCAAACATGGGAGCATAAGAGACTGCATTTCTCTCAGTACAGATAGTAGAGTCTGGCTTGTGCCTGGATAGTACTGAGCTGGAGATATTTATAATGCAATACAGAAATATTCATCTTATCTTGTTTTCAGAACTGCAAACCTCCCTAGAAATCATCTGGAAAAAAAAAAAAAGAGCAAAATTGTGACAAGGCAAGAGGGAGCAAGAGTTTATATGGATGACATTTAGTTTAACGGAAATCAGAGAAAGAAAAGAAGCAAAAAATTCAATAAATTTCTCACAGATTGAGTCTATGTTTTGAGATCAATAGCAAACATGGATGATTATAAGCCATCCGACCATTTGCATTTGATAAACAATTTTACCATTTGACTTACCCATGACTTCTGTACCCATCTCTTTACTAAAAATCTGTACCAGTAATTGGTGCCACACCTCAAGGATTCAGTGCATTCCCTGCAATATTTCAAAAGGCACCTTCTACATTTATATAAAAGAATTAATCAGAGCAAATCAAATTGCTAAGTCTTATGAGGTAGGTTAAAATTTGTTCAATACTTTTCCTATAGAAACTTGGAGGAAAGTTCTGATCTCCTATGTAGCATGTGATGAGGTCTTTAACTCTGTGTTTTGTGAAGGTACTGGAAAATAGCATTTTATCTACTCATCCGCTTGCCTCATATTCAGTTCTCTAACATAAGACAACTGTTTATTTACACCACTGCAGTAATCATCCAGTCCAAAACTACAGCTAGGATCTAGAAACCTGATCAGCTTCTATAGCAGGAGAATGACCTAGTAACAGTCACATCTGCCTTCATAGAGTTTGAAACAAAGCTCAAATGTGACCATCAGACCCATATATGTGGGCAGGGTGGACAGATTTTACTAAATGATACAACAAACACTTTAGAAACTAAAAAAAGTTATGCTAATCCTTAATATGCATCATGGTATATAATAATCAGGACAAGATGAAAACTCATAATGTCTATCAAAAGACAGCACATGTAAACAACAAAAAATATATGGCAAAGTAATTTAAAAGAAAAAATACGTATTTTCTTTCTGTTTTTCTCTCTGGTATGTCTTCTTGTTCCTGTACTTCTCTTTGATCTAGATTATTTATCTTCACAATGTAGTTTATTATAATTTATTATAATGTAGATTATTGTATTTATTAAACTTGATGCTTAAAACCAGAAAATCAGCACATATTATTGTAAATTGATGCTGAAGTATAAGATGTTTTATGATTTATACACCATTTCAATTGCAGAGATTTTTTTTAAATCTAGTTATTTTATTTTGCATTTGAGTGACTCATTTTTATCCAGTGCAGTTAATGGCCCAAAAAAAGTTAGCATACTATGTTAAAGCGAGCTTCTTCGAAAACTTTTTTCTTTTTCTTTGAAAAGCTGAATAGGTAGGAGCAACAAGAGTTGGAAAGAGCAGCGGGTATGGAAGAATCTCAATCAAGATCTCAATTTCAAAGATAAGATTCAGAATAATACATTTATATTGTAATATATAGTCTTTTGCTCTGTGCTGTACATAAGGCAACCCTTTACTCCCCAGAATACTGCAAATACCCTATATGCACCTGAACCTGCCATAGGGATAGGCCCTGCTGTCAGTCTCCTGTATCAGCTTTTTCCCTCTAGCTGCCTTGCTCATCTCTTACAGTTTCCATCTCTTTTGAGACAGCCCAGTATGTCAAGTCATCACACCAGTTTGATTTTGACTATAAGCTGTCTGAGGCAAGATTGCTACAAATTTGCACAGCAGGGCATACCGGGCTTTGGCACACTGGAATTCCAACCTAGCTACAATTTTCAGGGTGATCAGTATTACTGTTCAATAATAACAATTATATTTTTTCTTTAGTTCCTATGGAGTGACCTTGGTGTTTCCTATGCCTTGCCTATGGAGATAATATCAATTTGACTTGTCCAGTTATTTTACTTCCTGCTTTCCCTGTTGTACCTTTGCAAGTTAATGAAGGTCAGAGGCAGATGTGGAGCCAGTCTAAGTGAAGAGGTTCACTGCAGAGGGGAACCGTAGTGGGTCAGGATATCAGAGTGGACAGATGGAAGATATTTAAGGCAATAACTTAAGATTTGCTGAGCAACGCAAGAAATGAACATGACATGGTGGATGGTAACATGGGGACTCGGCTACCCTCAATCTTCTCTCCTTTGCCTCTCAGGAAAACCACTCCTAAATGGACTGGAAAACTGTTCATATCCTAACTATTAATTTCTCTAGGTAAGTATGTCTAGCTTTATGCAAGCAAACCTAACATTCCTTTCTAAGATGCAACTATCTTTACTAGAGTGCCCAGGTCTTTACAGCATATCCTGTATTCTACTCAGTACAAAGAAAAATGATTATTTTGGATGTCAGAGCTCTGTCTGCAGCAAGATATTTATACTGCATCTTTAACAAATCCAGACTCTTTCTGAGAGACAGAGGATAAACACAGACACAGCCCTGCTTTCTTATTGTGTTTAAAATTGCTGGTTCTCATGACATTTCATGAACCTAAGCACATTTATAGGGTAGTGTTTCGGGGTTTTTTTGTTAATTTTTCTTTATTTTTAAAGCTACAAACTCCTGGATGCATGTCAACATCCATCTTAATTAATAAGAGTAAACCAAACCAAAACTCTTAAAATTACTTCGGGAAAATTGCACCAAACACATTATTTCAAAATCCAAGACACAGTAACAAAAATTTCTAAAATGTTATTTCTTATTGATGACTTTAAGTCATTTTTCAGGAATTTTGAAGATCTGTCTTATATGCTTTAAACTAATGGAGTTGCCTTTTTGTGAAATGTGCATCCTTTATATATTAAGGTACAGCTTCGGAATCTAATCCTACTACAAACAAGGGGAAGTATCCATTTGCCCTTCTGCCACATGCCCGCATATAAGTTAGTTCACTATACCTTGCTAACAGTTACTAGTTGAAAAAAAGGAAACAAACAATCACTGTGGGTAAAGTGAATGCCAAAACTGTGTTAATGCTGGAGTAATTCATGACAGGCCCAATACTGCAATCTTACAGAGTGGGGGGACTCAGAACATTTGGAGATATTTCAACTGTGTTTACAAAACACTGACTGATATTAACATTGATAGAGGATGAGTGCTCACAAAGCCCAGTAAACCTTCTTCATGCTTCTAATATACCTCTGATTTTTTCCCTGCATATCACAGAATCACTCTACGATATGTCAATTTCTTGAGGATTTTCCTTAAAGCACTTCCTAGCATCTGTTTTTGAAGGGATTGGCTGCTTATGCTTGCCCCGTTTTACTTGAAACTTTTTATAATTTTATGGCTTACAGTCTGCTTAAAATAATTAATTGTTTCTTATTTTTTTCCAAAATTTTCTTATGCTTTTCCCCCACCTATTTAAGGATGCTTTCAAGGTTTGATCCAGTCTCATATCCTCACGTATTTAATGTAATCAAAGTCTGTACTTATATGTGTTTAGAGTCAATAAATTAATAAGGGAGGCAATGAAGCCCATCTGCCTGTCTCAGGGTGAGACTGAACCACTGAACCATTTTCATTGGACGTAGAAAGAAATGTTTTAGTTCCCTTTTTTTTTCCCTCCACTGATCTTTTTGTCTTTTCCAGCATGGGCCACCTTGTTGACTCATCTGTGCAACTACCGTTTACTGCTGTTCTTTCTGTTCTTAATTGCCCTTTCCAGATCTTCAGTAATAATGTATAATGAGCAAAGAATAACTTAATTAATTTAGATTAACCAAAGTCCAGATCAATTAGAAGACTGTAACAAGACTGTGAGATGGTCTTGTTCTTCCATCACCCATGACTAGTGTTGAACAACAGAAAAGACCACACTGCTGTTTTCAAGCCAGGGGTGGTCCTTTATGATTTGTGCTTGAATTGAGGGATTATTTTTGTGCACACTTCATAGTAACATCACTTCTCCACCCACCCCACTCCTCTAGGGCTAGTGTATTAATAATTCACATCTCACCGAGAACAAAGCTCTTGTAACTTAACTTCAAATGCTGTTTGGTTTAATGTTATAGCAAAAGCAGTGAAGGGGCATGCCAAAGAGCAGAGTTATTGTGTCCCAGAAGGCATCTTCACTCCCCAACTTCCACATGCCCCATAAATGGCAGACAGGACTGTCAAGGATGTGTGTAAACAGTTTCAAATCGCCGGCAAGGCAGATATGGGGGTTGGAAAGGAGCATCCAACAAAATCTAATGGCGATTACTGATAGAGCAATTCTGTTCTAATTTTGAACTTTTCTGCCCCAAAAAATCCTCTAACCACTCATATGAGTCTTTCTGAGGAAAATTCCTTGCCCAAAATACAAAGCAAGGCAAGTCAGAGAAGTTTGCATGAGTGGAAAGAGGAGGAAAATCAAGCTTTTCTTTTTAGGCCTCTGACAAAAATGAAATGATTATACTGTAGCTGGAGATGTATCTAGTTGATCATTTTTCAAATAAATTCCTACTTTTAATGCCCAGTTTGACCTATGCAGCCTAGAAGACAGTGGAATAATTTATCTAATTCACCACAGAATACAAATGAAACAGCAGAAAAAACACATCAAATAGATGTGGCCAATAGTAGTATTCTAATGGTTACATCCACTGGAAACACGTCTCTAATATGATCCCACTGTCTGGGGGTCTATGCACTGTGGAAGTGGATTCAATAGTACCATCAATCTAGCTCCAGGACTTGGGGAGCAATGTGAACTTGATCCATATTTTCTCAGATGCAGAAATATGAGCCTCTGCAAGACATTTAGTACATTGTCTCCAAGAGACAATGTTGCATCAGTGTACATTTTGTTCTATTTGCAAAACATTCTCCCCCCAAAGACAGCTGGTTAGCATGGCACCCAGACCCACAGCAGTGCAGCCGGCACTCCCAACTGGGACATATCTGCTCTCACACTGTAGTCACCATGGGTAAGGACTGTCCATTTAAAACCCAGGTGTGCAGTCCTGGAGAGGAACTGCAGCTAATTAATAATAAATTGATGACTTAGGTGGCTATATTTAGCAGGGGAATTTTCTCTCACCCATTAAAAGTTGTGACTATATTTTTCAAGCTGTATTTGTAGAACTACTGACAGCGATTTTCTAAGCATTAGTTTATTCTACCTTTTATTTCTTTCTCATTACTTTTAATTTTTTCTCTCCAAGCCATAACTTAACTGACTTGAAAACCGTATGTGATCTTGTATACTCCATAATGAAAAATGCTGTGTTTAAATCAATGGAGTAATGCTTCCTCCTCCACCTAAGTAAACTTTCCAATTTCTTTGGCTCTAAAATTCTCATTTTATTAAGACTGCAACCTGCATCAGACGGAAAGTTTTGATCTTACTTAAAGTACCGTCATTCATTTCCTCCAACAGGAGGCCATCGCTGGTAAAATCAATGTTGATGCATCATAACTGTGTTACATCATAATATTTTATGCATATACATATGCAATATTTTGTGGGCTTTTTTCCTAGGAGAAAGGTGTTTATTATTCATTGAGTATATGGAGTCTGAAGTTAAATAGGCGTCCCGATTCCCTGCTCTCAGTGAATGCTTTAACAGGGTTTCAAGCCATGAACGATTTTGAAATACTTGTCATAGAGGCAGTACAGACGTTATCTTGACCCAAACTAATTTGCTTTTTGCCTTCTGCAGCATTAAAGATATTTCTGGCCTGTTTGTGAAAACCTAGGAAATAAATTCACTATCTGTGAAGCCTAAAGGTCTGGATGGACAAATCATAAATCAAGTGCCAGCACATGCCAAAATTAGGCATGCTCTAAGCTAAAAATGCAGACACTATGCTGATGTGTAAACAGTAATTCTCAGAGAGAAAACTACTAGATGGGAAAAAAAGAAAGAAAAATAATGAAAGCAGAACTTTTGGAACATGAATAAAATCAAACAAGTTTTTTACAAGTTCATTCAAAGTACCGTATGGTATTCTGGGGGGTTGCACTACATGGTCTTTGGAGGTCCCTTCCAACCCCTACCATTTTGTGATTCTGTGATTTCTGAATATCAATTGAAAAGTTCCCAGTCAACAGAAAAAAACACAATGAAAGTCCAATTTCAAGTTCATGCACAGAAATAGACCTCTTTGTAGCCAGTAGGACTACTAAAGGTAAGCACATGTTTAAGTAGTTTGTTGGGTGAGATTGTAGTTTGCCTTACAAATGTCTTTCTAAGACTCATTTAAAGGGTCAGTTTGAAAAAAGGAGCTTCATTCCTTTTAATGAATTTTGGGTCAGAGGTTGGGGGGGGGTGGGTGGTTGTTATTGTTATCATTATTATTAGTTATGAAATTAAACCAGGGGTATCATGTCCCTGAGCCCAGAGCCTATGTAGTCATTTACACTAGTTCAGCTTGAAGTCAAGTGCAAAGACTGTACAAATGCTGATATTCCAGAGTTGGAAACATTTTACATCTCCTTTGCACAGATAGAAACAGAAAAGGGCAAGAGAGATTTGAGTCATGTGTGTTTCGTAAACTTCATCTATGCTTTAAAACTAAGAGACTGCATTGGGAAATGGCAATTTTGTTAATGCAAGAAGAAAGACAATTAGTTTGAAAAAAAAATTTGAGCCCTTTAGAATTATTACAAAGTGAAAATTACATGTTCATTATTGAAGATAAGTAGCAAATTCTTAAGAACAGGAATAGTTTCAGTGCGACTTCAGAAAAGGAAATAGGTGTAGAAAAGTTCTCTGTGGGAGTTTGTGCTGAAATTAACTAAATTATCATTATGTCCAAAATTTTTTGTATTCGGTGATTTGTACTATTGTTGCCAGCAATTTACAGAGTGTGGAAGGGGAAGAATTAAATAAGATTTAATTAAGGAATTCCTTAGAAACAAACCAAAAATCAAATGACACCTTATGTACTTGAAGCTTACAAGTCAATAGGAGACTTGCAGCTTCCAAAATCATAGTTACGTCCCATAGCTAATTGTTTGACACAATTACCTCTCTGAGCACGGCATCCTGTTACCAAGAGAGATCTTGGAAAAGTCAGGAAAAGCAGAAAGGTTCACTTGTCAAGTAAGAGTTGCTCCATTCTTAAAAACAAACAAACAAAACCAGTCAAAAATCACTTTCACCGCAAAGGACTTTTCTCAGTTTTCTAAACAGTTTTTCTGGCAGTAGGACAATTAGTGTGGGGGATTACAGATAAAAAAAGAGAGATTGATCATGAAGAAGAATTAAACCTCACAAAAGAGATTGGATGAGTTCCTCAGGCACTTACAACAAAAGTGTTATCAAAGAGATCCCCAAGAGCTAAGGCGTTGCTAAAAAAGATTTTACCCAGCCCTCCGGAAAAAGTTTCTTTCAAAAAAGTCTGTTTTAACATTATCGCCCTCTACAACAACCTGAAAGGAGATTGTAGCGAGATGGGGGTTGGTCTCTTTTCCCAAGTAACAAGTGACAGCACGAGATGAAATGGCCTCAAGTTGTGCCAGGGCATGTTTAGATTGGATATTAGGAACAATTTCTTCACTGAAAAGGTTGTCAAGCGCTGCCCAGGGCAGCGGCTGTGTCACCATTTCTCGAGATATTTAAATGACATGTAGATGTGGTGCTTAGGGAAGTGATTTAGTAGTGGACTTGGCAGTGCTAGGTTAATGGTTGGATTTGATCTTAAAGGTCTTTTCCAACTAAAACGATTCTATGTTTCTATGATTCCATGATTCAAATCTCAGGCCTGTGTGTTGTTTATACTACTTTACATGAATATTGGGACTATAAAAATTTATCAGTAAAGTAGTGCTCAGAGCTACCAGGCATGGATATATCTCTCTTCCTTCTTTTCAAAGGCTGACTTCATACTGTGTGGTGCATACATCTTGCAAGTTTGCATCGTACATGCTCCAGTCTTGGATGGTCTCAAACAGTGACTTAGTCAATGGCATTAGTAAACAAAGTGTAGTTTCAGCTTGAGACAGAGAAAATTAAAATTAAATGAGTTGGCCCTGTTAGAAATTGTCTTCAGTGGGCATTTAGGTTCAGCATTTTGAACTTATAGCGTATAAATATTCTTCAGGATATGTGGAGACTTATTAAATCAACTGCTACATGTAACCCAAAGGAAATACATTACCCTGCCCAACAGTACGTGCTGTCATCATTGAGACAAACAGCCTCAGGTACGATGTTGTAAAGACATTATTGAAGTCATAGTTGAAGTCTGATTGCCTTAAACAGTGGAATAATTCTTGAGAATTATTTGGCAGGACTGTTACACATACTCCTGACACCACGGCTTTCACACATGAAGAAAATTGTGACAAAAAATAGAGAGAACATTTTTGGTATAAAATGCAAATTTCCATCTAAACACGTAAATAATGAAATGAAAAAGAAAGTTCCCTGTGGTTCACTGAAGAATTCAGAAGTAGTCTCAATACAGCAAAAGCTTCAAGGTAAACACATTTATCTCAATATTTAGGATATTTCAGAGAAAAAGTAATAGGTATTTTTGAGAAGAGGTAGGTTGTGGAAACTGAAGAACTTTCCAGGATAATAGGAAAACCCTAAGAAGTATCCTGCTGGATTAAGTTAATACTCCATTTGGTTTCTGATAGTGACAAAACCTGGTTATTTTCTGCTATGCATTCTTCTCGTTCCCTAGGACCTACCACTATTGAATCAGGGATATTGGGGGCCACATTCCTGCTTGTTCCATTCAATACATATTTTTTGAAATTTTTAACCTGCTGATACCATCTGATATCCTCAATCTCCTCTGCCAAAAAATTCCCAAAGTTTACCACCCATTGTGTAAAGTAATTTTAAATCTTTTAAAGACAATTTCAGTATCACCCAGTGTCCTGGGGTTTCTATATTGTGTGATTTAGTGAACTATAGATCTGCATTCGGCTTACTATCACCTGCATAACATTGTTGATCATGCCTTCCCCTCAATCTTCTTGACTCTAAACTAAACAGAACCAACTTTCTAGCCTTTTCTTCTAAGGTAGCTTCTGCATGTCGTGGATCATTTGCACATTTTCTAGTACTTCTACATCTCCCTTGAAATGCAGAGACCAGAACTGCACACAGGCTCAAGGTATAAAACCACAGAGGTTTTATAGTGGAAAAATGACACCTTCTTTCTTTTCCCAATGATCTCAATCCATTGTTGTATATAACAGAGATATGGAACATAATTTAATGTAACTTTGCCACACAATTAGAGAAAAGATTGTCATCTCGCCTTGAAGTCAAAGCTGAATTATCTTCTTAAACGAGTATCTAAACTTTCTTAATTCAAAATTAAAACATGGCATTTCCAAGGAAACCCTACGCATCAGTTTCAGAATAGTTCTTCGGGGTCCAAACTGTTTTTTCTCTGTATGATACCTGAATAAATAGATTTCATACAAAGTGTGAATATCAAGCAAGTAAGATGAAAAAAGTCTTCACCAGCCTTGGAGGCAGGCTGTGGCATAGCATTGTAACCATCTCACAGTTTCTACTGGGAGCAACCAGACTACAGCAATGGCCAAGGGCTGTTACACATACTCCTGACACCATGGCTTTCACACATGAAATCATATGCCACCAGTTCAAAACATTACTTATGACATATTCATCCTCAAATCAAATAAACTCACAAGGGAGTAGACAATGATACTAATCTTTTGCCAGATGGAGCTTGTTGCCTCAATGCTTTTTCAATGAGTGAGCAAACAGCCAAATAACTGCCTCATTCTGAATGGAAGAAAAAAGTAAATTTAAAAAGGGAACTGGGTCTTTAATATGATCCTTGCATCTTGCCAAACTTTTCTGGAACTGGGAATGAAGAACCATCCTTCATCTCAGTACTGGCCAGGTGAAAATGCAATTGCTGTGCTCAAGCAAAGACTCATTTCTTCACATTTCCTCCAGGTGAGCAGGGATGAAAAGAACACACAAAACGATGATTTACCTGAATCATTCCATCCATGCATGGGGAAAGGTGTGCTGCTGCTATCCTTCAAAGTGGAGTGACTTTGAGCTTTTCCCTTCTGGATCTTAAAGGCATTTGTGCTTTCCCAAGGCACAGAGTGCTCAGGGTTGGAGAGGCCCGAATGAGGAACAGGGCTGTGGTGTCCCTACAGGCCCTCTGCAAGTTGTAAACCATCAAGATGCAACCCATCAAGATACAAGATGTAACCTGAAGCATTTATCCATCTCCAAATATGTGGGTGAAGAACAAGGACATAATGAAAACTTACTCATCTCTAGAGTGACTAGCTATTTTCTTTTCTCGTCCTTGTTGCATAGCCTAGTTAAAAGGAAAGTGTATATCTAATAGATCTTACTGGGGCAGGGATTACATTAGTTGTTTCTATTTCTGCCAACACTGTCTGCATGTTAATATATGAATCTCAGTAAATTTCATAAGACAAGGATCTGCAGCATGCTTTCTCATCTCCCACAGACCCAAATCCTCTTCTACCTTCATGCATTCCCCAGAAATAAAGATTTCTCTCAATATGGTAGCAGGAATCACTGTTGATGAACCTATTAGCTAATAATGTCAGATTTACAGAAGGCAGAAGCGATGACTCTTATTTTATTAGTGTCCTAAGGACATGGTTCATCAACCAGGTAAGTGTATGTGGTGGAGAAAGATGTAAAAATAGCTCACAGTGCTGAGCATACCAAAGACAAAAAAAAATTAAGGCAAATTCTGAAAAAAAATATTTGAGGAAGTCCAAATATCATATCAACACATCCCATCCTGTCAAATTAGAGAACAGAAGTGTATTTATTTTTTCATATTCTCTCCTCACTTGTTGCCACATATGTTGTACTGCTATATTGTAATAACCACCGATACAGCTCCAGTGACAGTAAGGTCTCCTTACCAGCATCCTTAGCAGAACACATCTTGTTCAAATTTGATTTGATTTCAGTAATGTGGTCCATTTTATAATTACATGTTTATTTACAGTAACTAGGGTGAACAAGGGTGATTTCTATTAAAATAATGAGACTTGCATCTTTTGAATATCAATGAAATAAAAAAGAAGTTTGGACTCTAAATAGAAATTAAGAGTCTAATTATGTGGTTGCCACATCTCTACACTGGACAGTTTTCTGACAGTATATGGTCTGTAATTAACAGGGGCATAAAGGTGGAAATCACCTATTTTTAAAAACAAATCTTCCCTTTTTGACATGTATGTGACTTACCATATACGCTTCCAAAGGGACTGTCATTCAAGTTTCAATGAATGTCATTCAAAATGACAGAAAACAAAACATACGAACCTAAACTTTGCACTTTTATAAAACAGAGCCGAAACAAGGGACCAAAATCACTGTGGAAGGTTTGAAAGCATAAATCCATCTGTAAATCATCACTTAACGTTTAAGAAGACCAGGCTGCATTTTTGCATGAACAACTATTAGCTTCAAATATGTATACAAGGTTAGGTAATTCAAACACTACTGATTCTTGGGACTTTTTTGAAACCAGCAGACTAGCATCAATTAGTACATATAGAGTAGAAATGGATTACTGAAACAGAAAACACAAAATCTTGCCATTTAAAAAAAAAAACAAACAGAAAACCTTAATTTCCCAGTTTGAGGACTTTTGTTCCAAAATCTATGGGAATTCATTTAGGAAATTAAAATTTTGCAGGTAAAATGCAAAAGGTAAATTGCCTACTTAATGCAGGTAAGTTTTTCTATAGAGAGAACATGTTAGGGTAACAATTTTATAAGGTTACTTAATATAAAGCATGTTAAAGTTTTTCTTCTGTTTTGGTTTTCTGGGAATTTTATCTCCTAATTTGTTTATTTAAGTTATTACATTAAGTTGTCACCATGTTGCTTGGTGATGATTTTTCACATAACCTTGCAAACAAACAGAAACATGCTATTTATTCACTAAAACTTTGTTTTCTGAATCTCATTTCGAAAATGAAAATTTCTCTTTTATACTTGTACCATTAAAAAAAACCCCAAAACTTAATTTCCTTTTCAATCTTGTCAGCAAAAATGTCACTTTTTGGCCAGCATTATTTTGATAGAAAAATAAATGCAAAACCAAAATAGAGTAAATTTATCTACAGCTTTTATACAAAATATGCTGTAATAATGTGCTTCTGAAATTATTGTATCAATGCAGAAGGCATTAATGTTATATGCAATTTAAGAAGCAGCAGGTATTGTGCCAATTCAGAATTGCTACTTACCTTCAAAATAATGTTCTTTTAGAATCTAATGCAATGTTCATTGGAATCAAAATGAGTGTCTGAAATGCAATTTTATTTCTTATGTAGTAAGTACATGTATAGTATCTATAGAAAAGCGTGAAAACTAATACCTGGAAAAAAGCAGTCTTCCTCTTCACAGACATTCCTGTAATAAATAAAAATACAGTTTATGATATTTTCTTAACCTGAATGCATTCTTTTCTCATCAGTTTATAACACTTTCCCATTTGATCTACAGACACTAAACTGAAGTTAAAAATGTCTGTTTTTCATAACATGGATATCTTTTCCTGAACAAATACATACAGGTGTGTAACTAGTTTGATATTACTACACAAAAGAGTTTTTGAAAAAAAATAATGTCTGAAAAAAAATAATTTCTCTGTCCCAGAGAAATTGAATTTTCCTAAGTATCTTTCCCCATTCCTCTCTCTGCCATACAAACTTCTAATAGCTATCATGACAGTCTTTTTTACTTACTTCATGTTGCTGTTGAACATGTTACTCTTCGGTATGGGGTCGTGTTTTTTTTTAAAAAAAAAAAAAAAGAAAAGAAAGAGTAGGCCCTGATCCAACAAAGCACTTACACGTATAATTAACTTTTGTGATGTCTGTGGCCCCAGCAGAATCAGAGGATGGCTCACACATGCCTAAGTGCTTTGTGGAGCCTAGTCTTACAGTATATGTGGCAATAAAATATCTGCAGTAAGGGAGCTCTTCATGCAGGGTAAGAATAGGATTTTTTAAGACCTTTGTGAAGGATGAAGCAGGGAACCAGGAGCTCAAGATCAGTGACTTCTTTCAGAAAACAGGTGCTCACTCCAAAGTGGCACTCAAATACCATTTCATTCAGTATTGAGCTTAAATGATACTTAAAAAGTTATTGCACTGCTACTGGAAGAATAATATCAAGTCCACATCTTGATGTCCATTGCAGAGTAGGTCCTGCTAGTGAAAGAAGAGTGGTCAACCAGTGAGATTCAAAAACACAAACACTAATACCTACACTTACCTGTGACTAAAGCTCAGTGGGGACAAACTCTACAATGAAAACCAGCATAGTTCATCAAAAAGCTTTCCTGGTTTGCAACCCTTATCAGACATTATTCTAGACCCCGAACAACCATTTTCATTGTGAACTTTGTCCCCAAACTGTCCTTTGGTTCCCTATCTTCAGGGCAGGTGTTGGCGTCCCCAAAGAATCATAGGGAGGAAGAGAGGTTGGGGCACCTTGCAGGCAAGACAACTGTCTCCAATGGGGCCCACTGCTCCGCTGTAGGACAAAAATGGACAAGGCATGCTGCCAGTCAGCTCTGCTCCAGACAATTATCTCAGTTGCTCTCACAAGGTCTCCCAAGTCACTCTAGCTCATTGTTGGACAGTGATGGTAACACATCACGTTGCTGGTAACACAGTGTGAGCAGCGCAAGTCCTGGGGCTAACAGCTGCATTCAGCTCACAGCCCTTGCATGGCCACTCAGACTCCCTAGAGATGTTTCATACCACAAGCCAAGCTGCTCAGCTGTGGTGATCTCAGAATTCCTGCTGAATTCTGTGGGGGTCCTGGATCAAGAAAAATATCCTTGGCTGAAAAACAAAAAGCAGAAAATTAATGAATGCCTGTTGTGCATCCTTAAAGAGAAATTTTGGTGAGATGTGACCTTGTGATGCTGCAGCAAACATCCAAGGGCTCTGTTAAAAAGGTTGACAAAGTTGCCTCATTTTTCAGGCAAGGCTAAAGGTTTTACGTGAAGGCTAGTTTCTTAGAAATTTGGTTTGTTTTATTAATTCTGCTTGATTTACATATTTGCTGTTAGGTATCTTTATTTAGCATCTATATGCTGTCTTGAGTACTTTTTTATGGGTAGGAAAGACCCTATCACTACATTTTCACAGACACTTCATAAGTTATTTTGTTGTGGATGAAACAATATAATACTGTCATAATTTAAATATTGTGTCTAAGTTTACTGTATCATTGCTAGATTAATTAAAATGTAAATTTTCAGAAGAAGAAATTCCATGCAATTTTGATGGCTACTTGCTTTGTTTACCATGCATGCCTTCTACTTTAAATTATTTTTCAAGTTCTAGAGAAGTAACAGACTAAATATTTTCAGGTTATAAATATGCTCCTTTCACATCCCTTGAAGTTTTAATAAGATGCACTTAAATGTGCTTAAAACCAACACTGTAATTAGGAATTAATTTTCTAACTTATTTGTCAGATTTCATAGATTTTAATCTCTTTCCCCTACGGGAAAAAAAACAACTCAAAAAACAACAAAACCCCAATAATTGTATAAATTTTAAGGTATTTCATAACATAGATAAGGATAATTGTTAAGACAGTTACTTAACATACAAATAAGTTGTGAGGAGGGAAAGAAGTACATTCACATATGCTTGTGCCCCCAAAGGATAGAAAATTTCTATTACTTTCAAATAGATAGGAAAACAACAGAAAGAATCTGTTGGATTGCAGGATGAACCAGACATAACTTCTGAGGATGTTGGGCCCCCTGACATGATTTGTTTATTTAATCAGAATCTTCAATAAGCATTAAGGAACAAGGAAAGAAGGATAGCAGCAAAGCATTCATATACTTGGAGGGGTTAGTATGTGCATATATACATTTTCTGAATCTTGCAAAGCTAGTTTGCACATACAGGGATTGGGATTCTTGTTACAGCTGTCATTAGTAAATTAGTTAATAGTGTTGGCACCATAACAAAAAGGATTTTAAGGCAGGATTCGAAGGAAGAGGTTGTTGGGGCCTTACAGATTAATCCAGTGAATTGAAAATATGCATAAAGTATTGGCATAGAAGAGTGTGAAGCCAGTAACAGAAGTCAGGCACCAAATTCAAAGCTTGACATGTTGGCAGAATGGGTCAGAATGGAAGTTCACACCAGAAAATAACACCAGCCGCTAAGGAGCAAGAAACAGATATATACAATGCCTTGAAGGTTAGAAAACAAGGGCTGGAATTTTACCTGCAACACAGAAATGATTTAAAGGGGTGGAGATTTGTCAGCGTGACCAGTAAAAAAGAATTTGGACAAATGAGTGTGTGTGTGTGGACAGGAAAAGAATTTCTAACATAAGTTTTAGATTCCATTAATTAATTAATTAATTGCAGTAAGCGTGTTCTTAGTTTGAATCCAATGAACACAGAGTATTACAGCAGGGAGAGAAGTCATGGAGGACTGGACAGAATAGTCTGTAGAGGTGAAAGTAAAGTGTTGAAGAGGAGGCTCAGACTAAGGATGGGATGGGAGGGTAGAGCATGGAGACTATTAAAGCCCTGAAGGTGGCACAGGACAAAAGCCAAAACGAATAAAACAGTTGATCTTTCTAGTCTATATGATATTTAAAATGGCTGACAGACTTTCAGAAGAAAGAGAAAGAGACTGTAGTATATCTCAAGAGCTGAAGATGGGTAAGTTCTCAAAGGTAATTGTATGAGACTATATTGAAGTTGCAAGGAAAGATTGGCCTGCTAGAAAGTAAATGCAAATTGTCAGGAAAATAAAAGGTAGAAGATCTCTGAAGATCTCTGAAGAAGTAGAACCAACGTATGCTCACTGCTGACTGAATGATGCTATTTAGATCAAGACAAGGGAAACACAAGATATCAAGAAGACATAAAGTTATTCCTACTGCAAATGAAAAATATATGCTAAGATGATCTGCACAATATAGCAAATACTGGACAACAAATTATGGGGGGAAATATACTGAATAATCTCTACTTAACTTTTTTAGTTGAAATGTATGTGTGTCCTCATAGAGAACATATTCAGAAATGTAACTTTTTCTGCAAACTCCTATACCAGGAGTAGGTCTTCCTGCAAAGTTTTTGTACTGACTATGTTTTAGCCAGGAAGACCAGAGGCTTTTTACTTTGGCTGATGGAGAAACAAAACTTGTTTGACTTGTATGCTTTCACTTTCATTCCCTTTACTGTGGGAACAGGCAGCACACTGGGGTAACAAACACGTTCAAAGACCTCTGCATCCATGACAGCTGAGGCAGATCCTGTGACAAAATTTTGAGCTAAAAAAGAAAGTCTACATATTATTTTATTTTATTCTATATTTTATTTCATTTTTAAAAAGAATACATTCTTCTCTGTTGCCTGCTTCCAAACAGACCAGAAGCCAGCACCATTCCTCTCCCATTTCTCAGCTTGGCTCTAGGGTTGCCCTGCAACTGTACCCTAGCATCATAAACAATTTTTCCCTTGGGTGCAATTTAGGGGAGCTGATGGGATGTTCTTTCTCTAAGAAATCAAAAAGACTCCTACCTTTAAATTCAGTTCACAGAAAAGTTAGATGTAGAGACTGAGACTTAGCATTGGTGTGGTGTTTCAAAGCAGTTTTTAGCTACAAGCATTGACAACAGGAAATATCTTAATAAGAAGGAATCAGGTTAAATATATATATTTTTTAAAGCAAACCTTTAGCCTTTACATTTACAGAACAAAGACTGAAAATAACACCAGGACAGATGCTAAGGACTTGGTTCAAACAGGACACTCCAACTGAAGTTTTAGGAAAAGAGCTCTCCTGCAACAGCTGTAAAGAATCACAGAACATTTCTCCCAGCACTCTCAAAGAGCATTATTAGAACACAGAAAACTATTATTGGCCATAAAGCCTCTCTTCCTTAATTTAATTTACTACCACATCTTCCCCAGGGCTCCTACTGCCTGATTTCCTTCTGCAGCTTTTTAAAAAAATAGCACATGTCTCCATAGATGCTCTCTTTAAACTAACTCTGTCATGGCTTATGTGTAATAGCTTCAGAGGCTCTCCACCACAGCTCTGGATTCGGGAGGATATCTGATTTTACACTGGTCCTGTTCAGTTGTCGCAAAAGTCCCATTATATATTCACTTGCCCAAGTTTAAGCTTTGATTAAAACTTTCTCAGCTTGCATCAGAAGATTACTAAATTACATTAAATTGACTAAGCAGGGGATAAACCAGCTTAACCAGGACTGTCTTTCAATGGCCTTAAGTAGACCAATTCAAAATCAATTCATACAGACGGCTATAATGTTTCAATGAAGAAGAGCACGAGTAAGGATACACACTAATCCTTCTAACTTGAGGCTAAATTACTAGATGACTTCTAAATGCCTTACTGTATCAAAGGAAGGACACAAAGAATATTCTCCTATTGGCCTCCTTTAAATAAAAGAAAATAAAATTACCCAATTAACACTTTGCAAGTTTCCTCGTATGCACCAAACTCAAGGAAGTCTTCACTTGCCTGTATTTATCACACTGACATGTAGTATCTATGGAAAGGATGCTGCAGTGATTATGAAGAGAGAATTATTAAAAAAAAAAAAAAAAAAAAAGAAGAGTTCTTGAAATTGCAGCTGACAAACCACATGGGGAGAGGTGTTAAGGACATACATCGCTGAAGGGAAAGAACAAGCCCCTGACTTGAATAGAACCTGTTATAGAGAGCATATAACAACAAACTCTGATCAGTAAAAAGAAATGGAGAAGCATTAAAACAGAACTCCAGGGTAACATATATTTTTGCATCATCTGTTGGTATCTTAGTGTGTCAGTGTATTTCTAACAATGTTACTTATCTCAATGAAAAAAAAAATTAAAAAAAAAAAAAAAAAAGAGAAAAAGTAAAATACTTCCTTGTATAAAAGTAAATTATGCACTCTCTGACACTTAAGCTTCCAGTACATTCCAGGACAAAAAAATCTGGTTTTTTTTTTCCTGTTTACATGATGTCACTTTGAATATGAAATAAATACAGCTTATAGCACCTACTACTCACACATTTTCATAAAACTGCAGAATTAATGTTTACAGGAGGGAAAGTTTAGTTCTCTTTATTTCTCTGGTGTTAAACAGTATAAACCTGTTTTGCTGTAAGTAACAGGACTTGGATTTTTTTTTAAGAATGAAAAAATCCAAACCATGGGTATAATTCATTCTCATTGCTTACAATCTAAAGAGAATTCATGATAAGAGCATTCCAGTACCTATCTGTTTAAAATTGTGTCCCAAACACTGGAAGAGTGATATTTCACCATCTGTTGCTGAATGGCTCATATCAGTGTCTTGTTCGTCATCTCAAGCCTGTTACAGTGCAAGAATTTATAGAGCAAGAGTCAAACACCATCATCAGCCACCAGAATTCCTTTAAAAACACTGGGAAAATTTCACACAGCAGATCTTCAGTCCCTCATGCCTGTCATGAAAAGGACTTTGTTTAAATGCAATATTGGTGTTGTTTACAAGACAATCCAGACTTTGTGTCTGGTCACTACGGCCAGCAGATGATTTCCAGTGATTCCACTGGGTTTTGGGGTGGCAGCTGCCAGGAGGTCCTCCACTGTGCTGTTGCAGCGGTGTGTTGCATACAGGTTTCACAGGAGCTGTGTCACCCATTCTACATCCCTCAGATACTTCACACAAAATACCCAATGGTACCAGCTACAAACTTGTGAAATCAATAGATGACTCAATTAGGAGGTCAAAGCAACTGCCTTTTTTGACAAAGTGCAAGTTTGACTCCATAGCATTTTGCTTTGCTACCGGCTGTATGGGTGTAGATGGTTTGGATGGACTCCAAGCAAAAGGCCAAAAGCTGCAACACGCTTTTAGTGACTCAGAAGGAAAACACAACAGCCACTGGCACATCTTTGCTTGGTTTTACGAGGTATCATCGATATACTGTCTTGTCCGTTCAGCAATGCATCTTACAAGGGACCTTTTACATGATAACTTGTGTGACAATTTTTCCAGATCTGCGGCACACACTTCGATGCAATATATAAATGTGAAATCACTGTGAAGTAGAAAATATCTTCTAACAAATATCAATGCTATTTTTGATGGTAGTATGCATTATACAGTTCACTTATCTCTGTAGGTGAGTAATAATAAACACATAACATCTTTATGGTTTTCATCACTTGCTGCATTTTATGCTTTCTTAATATATCACTTTACCTGAAAGCTGAGAATTTGAGGTATTGGAGATCTACGAAAAATAACAGCTTCAGTGTATCATAAGCCTGACTTTTTAATTTGAAATTTGAGCTAAGTGAGCACTTTTCTGGTCTCTTTCTTGTACCTGGGGTGATCCCCACTGTATTCTGCAGAACTGTATGTTATCATCACTGTAGTATACAACATTTCAGTGAAACTTAAAGAGCAGGTATTACAGCCCAGGCAAAGCAAGCTTGTGGTATGGACATATGTATGCTTTTAGATTGAGAGCCAGAAATGACAGGGGATCACCTGGGAGTTCCTTGTTGTACAATATTTCACTTATGTTAACATTTCCAGAGAAGAAGAATCAACAAGGAAGAAATTTTTTTCAGGGCCTCTGAAATGTCTTCCTCTGGTTTGTATTTTGGTTTGGTGGGTTGGTTTGTTTTGTTGTTTTTTTTTTTTTTTTCCTTTTTCCTAAAGGAGTGAAGGCAACTACATTAAAATTTAAATTGGGATTGTTTCACTTTGGTTGTGCCTTCACATTACTGTATCCTGCAATCTTAGCTGCTCAAAGGCATTTAGGAACATAAATCACATTGACTTCAAAGAAAGATGGGCACTGAAGTAACTTTGCAGATCTGGACCTCAGTACCTTTTCAGGAATGCTGCTTGAAATGGATGGAAAGAGGTGGAAAAGGCCACAACAAAAAGCAGAATCTCAGATGGTTTAAATGAGCAATGCTAAACTGTTGGCAACTGACTACAAAATAAAGTCTGATCCTTTGAACATGAGCCAAGTCTTCCACACTAAGCAGAACTAAGTGCTTTCACTCCACAGAGTAATAGCAAAGAAGCCACACAGCGGAAATTTAGGGAAAAAAATATATCTTGTTTTTAAGTAGCACATACTTGATTATAAGAAAACATCTTACAGTATTGGTTGCACTCATTAACTGATTCAAAACAAATATATGCAATTAGACCACTAACAACCTGTTATTTTTAAGAAGTATGATTCTTTGTCCCACTGTATTCTGTATCAGATGCTGAAACATTTAAAAATACTTCTCAAAGAAAAATTGTAAAATATGCATTTTTTATCTATAGGAAGTTTCAATCATTATAGCTGGTGAAACAGTAAACTATTATTTATCACTCAATCTACATGTTAAGAAAAAAGTAGAAATTATATTGAATCAGGAAGCAGTCAATAGATGTGCAAGAGGAAAAAGTAATAATAAAAAAAAATAAATCACAATCCTATTACCTTGTTTCCGCTTTCCCACAAAAATAACTGCTTCAATTATACTACACAATTGAAAGTATGTTTTCTGGTTTTTTCAAATGTAATGAATTTAAATAACCATTTTGTTAGCCTCCAGTTAGCTCCTAAAATCCTATTTCAGTGAGGACCCTGGGATTAAATTGTAAATGAGTGGTTGAACAGTCCACAGCACTTGTCTGGGAAAGGGTGATCTTCAGTAATTACTTTTTTATCCCCTATGAGACAGTATGCATAGAACTCCAGGACTAGAGGGAATGCAGCATTCTGCAGACCTAACCAATTTTAAAATGAGCTAATTTATAATAGGTAATTCAGCAGGCACACTGTAGAAGTGAGATTTGCACTGGAAATTGTTTTGTGAATTCATTTTTTACTAGAGAGGGTATCTTTTTTGTCATGACACTTTCATAGACAATGATGTGTTAAATATCATACAAGTCTTTCACTCACCATCTCTTACACTAGCATTGCCCTGGTTTTATGGAAAAGCTCTAGATTTTCTCACAAAGAGGACAGGGGCTTGATTCAAAAGCTGCTAAGTCCAACAAAATGACCCCAGGTAAGGAAAAATGCATATTATAAAATCACCTTACAAAATGACTCCTGCAGATAGAGGCACTAGTAAAAAGCAGTCCTACAGGTTCTCCATGCTCTGCAGTAGTATCTACAACTTCACATGTCCAGAGAGTACAGACAGCGTGAGGAGGGCTCCCGCTCCTTTTCTCTAAAGTCAGCAGTCAACACCTGGCAGAAATGGAATATTCTGATTCTTTGAGTTCATTTTAGTAATGGATACAGAGAAGAAAGTTTGTAAGAATCACACTCCATGCAAGTTATATTTACAGCTGGTTGCATTTGTAAGTAAAGGTCTCTGGCCAAGAATCTTCAGGCAAATCCTCTTTGAGCCCCATTCTGTCAGGCCTCTGGCTGGTACCTGATTTCTGTATTCTTTCACACCACTTCTGAATTCATCATTGTGAGCTGAAGGTGACATAATGTACTCACCATGGGATGAGTTGAAAGGAATCTAACAGTACAAGAAACTTGGAGGTATATAAACGGGAGTCAATAATATGGCCCAAAAGAAACAGTAATCACTTCACAGGTGTTTTCATCACTATATTATCTTCAGCACCCTGGAGGTTAAATTCTCCCCCACAGGTTGCAAATTGCATTAGGAACTCCCCAGCATGATGCACTGTGGCTTCTCCCACATGACTCCCACTGCTAACAAAAGCAATGTCATACCTCTTGTGTACTTTGAAGATTTTTAAAAAAAAAGTAATCTCAAAATTAGAAACCATCAAATACTTACTGAGATTATAATTGATTGGGAAGATAGCAGGACACAGTGTGTTGTGAATGAGGGTGGTAACTCCAGATTGTATCTTTGCACTGAACTAGCTCCTCTCTTAGCTGTGCTCCCCCACAGCCAGTTTATATACTCATCACTTTTGGCTTTAAATCCTTTGAATCTCTTAACTTTGACTATTTGCCTTGAATGCCTATTTCCTAGGACTGTATCACTTTACATAGCAATAAAGCCTTCCAAATATCAAGCTTACAGCTCTTTCCTCATTTTTCATTGCATTATCCTATGTTGAAGAAAGGTTAATTCCCTATTTTGCTATTGATTGTCACACAGAGTATTTGTATGCTGTTGCTAAGCTTCCTCTCACCTGTCTTTGCTTCCAAAGGGTCACTGCCAGAAGATATGGAGAAGACCTTTAAGTTCATCTTACTCGTCTCTTTGGCTGTACAAAAGTACTCCCTGTAGTATATACACCAGTGCTCCGTTCAGTTCCACTTAAATTGTTTCACACAACAGGATTTCTGTTCCTTCCCTTGGGAAGCTATTTCACAGCCTAACAGAGCAACATCTTCCTTGGACCTCTGGAGGAAAAGTTTCTGTTTTAAATGTGGAAACTGGTTCCCTGTTATGGCCAGGCAGGGTTTGATTTTTCCAGTTCTGTTAATTTCCTGATCAGTTATTTCAGGGAAAGAGTAGAAGAAACTTCATGGGAACACAAGAAAAGGAAGCTCTTCAGGTTACCCCTGCTCAGATGCCCTTCTATCTGAGAGTGCCAGGAAATGGCAAAGCAACACAAACAGTGAGAAGATGTCTGACAGGCAGCTCTCCCTAACCATCCTCTTCCCCAGAGCAGTATGCAGGAACAAAACAAACTAAAACCCAAACCAACTAGACAAGAAACATAGGTTATGAATGCAATTCTAAGGTGTATCTCCTCAAGCTGTGAAGCAGCCTCCTACCTTTCCCATATCAGGACAGCCCAGGAACTTCTCCAAGTTACCCTTTAGCTGTAACCCCCACTAAGAGGTCACAGGTTACAAGGACACCTTAGCTACTCCTTCAGCTGGCCAGGTATCCAGACATTCATGGCTGGACTGGATGACCCCACAACAGGACCTTTTGTCACTCAGAAGCTTTTCCTCCAGATCACTTTGGTTTATCTCTCTCCTCCTGTTTACAGTGTCTCCTCCCAGTCCATGGGCACTCTCAATTTCTGGATCACTCCCATTTTTCCCAGCTACCATATCCAGGTTACAACCACTGCTCTTGCCAACCCAGCCTGACTTAAAGTCGCTCTCCCACAGCTTTTGCAGCAGCAGCTACACCATCACTAGCAGGACTCACATACGCTGGTTGCTTCAGTGTCGCTGTGGCTTTGGAGTGGCTAAACAGGGCTCACAGTGGGATTATGCCAGCAACCAAACACCCTGCATTCAGTTAGATCTGTATGAGAAGAAAATTGCTATAGCTCAGGTCATTATGATTATGAGATATCAGCTCTAAAGTTATACACACACACACATTTATATATAAAATAATGCTAAAGAACCATTTAAGTAACTTAATTTGACAGTCACGTATCCCAACTAGTTACATCTTTACCCGTTTTCAAAAAGTTTTTGTTCTTCACCTTCATTAGATTAACCATCCCTTTAGTCAATGATGAAATTCAGTCCTGTAACAAGAAATATGAGCTAAAACTCAGCTCCCAAATTAAGTGTACATCAACACAATAGATGTAGTCATAGATAACCCACACAAGAACTGCAGTTTTCTGACATAAGTAACTCGATATTTATGTCAGCAAATGTGAGAACTGTCCTGAAAAAAATATTATAGCTCATCTCTAACTTTTATGTGGTTGAATATCACTTGTGTTCAGCTGTTCCTCTATATCTAAAATATATGTCAGCTTTGAATAGGTGAGTGAAACTTCAGTCTTAGTCATATATATATATATATATATATATATATATATATATATATATATATATATATATATATATATATATAAGAAAAGAGTTATTTATGTTCCTCCTGAAGTCTGGTCTAAGAATGAGGATATTTTTTCTCTTTGTCTTGCAGGTTCAGGCACTACAACCTTCTCAGCTTTGTCAGCTTTTTGCCCCTACTGCTGACTCCACAGGTGATGAGACTTTTCACTTGTCACCCAGGAAATAGAGCTTCTGTAATAGAGAAAGGTTTCCATTTGTGAGAGTCTTAAAACTGCTATTAAAAGGTTTAAAAAAAGTTCTGGGGACCTTGCCCATGTAATTGAAAAATGTTGGAACTTTAAAGTTTTGAAGTATAAACTGGCTTCTTTTTTTTTTTTTTTCACCCCAATCCAGCTCCCTTTAAAAATCAAGGTAGCAACAGCTGCTTGATAAATAACTTTTATTTTCCATGTGCTATGCAGTCATTTACCTGCAGCATCAGGGTTTTCAGTTAGCAAACTGTCCAGCTTCCTGGAAAAAAATTGCTTCTTCCTATCTCCTAATTGAACAGTGTGTAATGAAAATGGCTGCATTACTAGATATTTGTTACTTTTCCTATAGCAACCAGAGGGAATACTCTCCGCAGGAAAATACTATAAGGATTATTTGCTGCAATTTCAGTGAAAAGAGAGTACGTGGGGATTCACACCCAGCAAGATGAGTTGATGACGAAGCTCAAATAAACGTTTGTGCTATTTTGTCAGTATTGTTAGGATGTTTTCATTCATCTTCCACTGACAATGTTCATTAGGAATTGATTTCTAACAAGCACAACTTGAGAGAGCTGTCTGAATTGCCCACAGTTAGAGTGAGCAGTATTGCTGGGGTTCATTATAAGCAGACCATAAGGTCAGCATGTTTATTCCATCAGCTGCTCACTTTGATCAGGGACAGCACCACCATCCAACTGACTCTCTGAAGACCTCACAATGACAGGGGTACTGGTAGGTGGTGACAGCTGTTTATTACACTGGCCATAGATGCAACTCTCAAATAGATGCTTCTTCCTCACAGTTGTAGCTGTCCCCCCTCCCACTTCCCATGTAATTTCTTATGTTTATTTTAAATTACTGTGGTCCCCCTTTGTTTCTACCACCTTGGGACAGGGGCTAAGGGTGTTTTAGTATCACTAGTGACTGCCTGGCTTTGCCTTTCTGATTTAGCACTGCTTGGAAGTTTGTTTTCACTGGCTGTGTGCACAGGCAGAACTAAACCAGGGAGGAAAGAGGAGCAGTTATTCTTACTTAGATTTGAAGGGTTTGGATTTTGAAAGCAGGTTGTTTGAGATTGACTGGGATAATTTTAGGATAATTGGGGAAACTTAGTTGAAGCCAGAGGAAGAAGTCCAAGGTAGACAACAGCAGCAAAATTACTTATCTAATGAGTCTTGCTGTGTAGGAGAACCAACATTTGCTTGGAGCTCTAGAAAGGCATCATGCTGTTGCCTATACTAACTGATACAACAGTGTATGGGCTGTTTTTGTGCCCTGAAGAAATGGTCAGAGAGCAACTGTGCTCCTGTGGCTGAGCTCTTTACACTCAGGACAAGGTGGCCTTATATATTCAGCTGGCTGGGAGCAATCCCTGGGGCAGACTTATGCCCCAGATAATGCCTTGACATCATCATGACCATCTCAGGGCTCATGCCAATGGATGGTCACATATCAAGACCTGAGCCTATGCCCCTTCCATTTTTATTTTATTAGTATATATGTAGTCAGTAACTCATGCATAAGGTTCTTGACACAGAGGCTCTGGGGTAAGAATTGATAGTTTCTTGGAATACTAAAGGCAGAAGATGCTCAAAAAGTTGTTTGGTCCATTCTTGTGTCTCAGGACAGATTCTATACCTATGTTATTCTTCACATGTACTTGGTAAATTTGCTCTCAGGAACAAGAACTTTGGTGGTGTCACCACTCCTAAAAGATACAGAACGTATAATCTCAAGCTTTCTTCTCATATCACAGTTTCTAAACTATTAACCATTCTTGTTGCTTTCCTTCTTTAGTTAGTCATTCTCAAATAGAACTACACAAATTTTTCTGCAGTGATCCAGCTGAAGTCTTGCCAGTATTGAGTAAAGAAGAATTAGATCAGTGGTTTTCTATACTACATTCCTGTTCATGTATTCATGTAGAATTCCTGCCTTTCTCACAAATGTAACAATATTGACTCCAATTTATCTTCCTGTTCAGCCCCTTAGATCTCTTTCTGTAGAATTTGTACCCCACCAGTTAATCCCTGACCTGTTTTTTTGCCTGGTAGATTATTCCTTTCCAGGTGAGCTGTCTCCCTCTTGTCCATATTGAGTAGCATATGATATTTTTTTTCAAAATGAGTTATCAAGAATATTTTGAATTATACCTCTGTTCTTCAACATAGACAAGTTCTTAAAAATGCATCCAGAAAGCAGTTATCAATGGATCTTGTTAAAATAAAAAGAGATACTGGGTGTGAAACTATAAGAAAGGTTGTGTCTGTTAAATGTTTACAGTAGTTAATATAGATAATAAAAAGAATGTCAATAGAAACAATACTTTTGAACTGATCCTAACCATATATTCAGACAGAACACATTTCCTTATTTGCTTACAGTAACATTATGAGTGGTTCTCCTGCCCATGAGCCCTATACACTAAGTTCAGATGAAATTAGATTGGTTTGACATGGTTTGTGCACAAATCCATAGTGGCTTCTACCCATTTCCTCATTTTCTTTTCAATGTTTCTAAATGGTCAGTTTTATTATTTATTCCAGAACTTTTCTGAGGAATTAGAATTAAGATTACTCACTTGCATAATTCCCTGGTTTCTCCTTTGCTTATACTATTTTGCTTGTTGGCAATTGTGTTTTCTACTCCAGAAGAAGACTGATCAGTGAAAAATCTCATCAAGAGTAGGAATTAACTTAAATTAAAAAACAACAGGTGAATGATCTATCCCTGTTCAGTTTTAAACACAGTTCAGTTTTAAACACAGGCAGTAACTGAATTGAAAACAAACAAGAAGGGTGTACATTTTCTCTTAAAAATGTTCCCAAATATGAAAGAAAATTCCATACTTTGTGCCTGCTGCATGTGACCGACAGATTATTTAGAAGAAGCAGCTATTATAAAGCAAAATCAAGTTTCCTTTGGCAAAAGAAATAATTCAGAATATCCTGAGAAATTAACTGAATTTCTGGATTCTGAATGAAAATTATGAAATAACACAAAATATACCATCAAAAGATGGAAAAATAGTAATTAAAAATTGAGCCAGATCTTCCAGCCACAGAGGAGAGCACACTGAAGGCAAGGGCATTTTAGAAGAATCAATCATACTATGTTTGAAAAGATTAATAAAAATAAAAACAAGTAGAACCTAGAGCAAGAGTTTGTTACTCTAAGAGGAGGATGTAAATGTGCTACTTAGAAGATAGCACTGTTCTTAAAGAAAAGCACAAGTTACAGATTATATAGAGAAAATAGCAATAAAGCTGATAGAATAATATCCCAGTGGTTTACAAGGTACACCCAAAGGAGCACTGACCAAGCTAACTGAAATTAAGGCAGCCATTAAACATTTTTTTTTCAGTATTATGTATTACTCCCAGATAAACAGAGCTCATACGGATGACATCAACTGCAAATCAGAGTTCCCCATTTTCATATCATGATTGTAAATATTTTATTTTTTAAAAATTCTGCTGCTGTTCCCTATTTATTTGGGATTCCAGGAAAGGCAAATCTCCAGGGCTAGATGGGTATCAGATCCATTTCATTAAAGCAGTTAAAAGGTAATTGCTCTGTTTCTGACTGTCTTTTAAAAAGGGAGGGGTGGGTGGAAAGATAGTTCTTATCAGTAAACCTGCATGATGATGTTTCTCACACATTATGTAAAAATATTTGGCCTCTGAAGAAAGTTATCTTTAGGGTACCATGTAGTAACAGACAAACCTCGCAAAGGTAACATGTCCAGTTCTTATCATTTCCCCTGTGGTCAGAGTTTAATTTCCTGCACCTAAATTTATTTTAGAAATATTTTTAGTTAAAAACAAAGAACAAATTTGAAAGTATTACCTAATACAAAAACAAGCTGGAAAGGGAAAAGAACAATTCTATATTAAAAAATAAAGTCAACATTTCAAATTAATCGCTATGAAATACAAGTGTACCTGTTTACAGTAAGGGAATGAGATAAGCATAATTTGACCAGATGGTCATATTTTAGCAGTAGAAATAATTGGATTCTTTATGTGAGTTTCAGTACACTCACAGAATGGGTCAATGTGGGAGATATAAATAAACATAGGAAAAATAGCAGAGGCCTACTTGTACAAGTAATGATTTAAGCTTTACAGACCTTTTCATTCTCCCACACACAACCCCTAAACCTATTACATGCTGAAAAGAGAATATAAACTGTGTATACCATCAAACCATAATGCAAAACAGCTTGGACTGACAGGTAAGAGAGGGCAGAGGGAGCCTCTTCACATGTGTATATAGAGACTATCATGGCTACAGAATGATGGGGAATGGGAAGCACTAGCAGCTGGTAGAAACTGTGAGAACCCGTAAGAGTTTTCCTATGTGAAAAGAACTAGGAAACATGGTTAATTAATCCTGATAATTGTTTATTTTCACAAATAAGAAGTTCAGTAATTTTTTTCATTTGCCAAGCCAAAAGCACATTTTTCTAGATTTTTTACCCCACCACAAAAGAGAATGTGAGCCTCATTTGTTCTCTGACTACTGATAATTTTGATCAATCGTTAGGTTTTTAGCACAATAAGACAGTTACACAACAAATATTTATTCTAAAGAAATAGATGAATAAATAGAGAAAAGATTGGGAATATAAAAAGTTAAAATTTTCTGAAATCTTGTACTAGATTCCTCCTGAGAAGCTATGGGAACACAGCAATTCACTTTTTGCAGATCACTCGGTGCTTCTGAAACTTTCTCTTAAGCATTATCAGTCTTTTTCTTGTCTTTGCTATGGCACAAGGAGATAGAAGTATGAGAAGAAATGGCTAGAAAAATCTGGGTTTTAGGGTTCCAAGGGGGTCTTTACAAAAGGAAAAGAGGACACATGGAAACAATCACCTTCTATCTACTGTTCACTACTCTTGTTAGTAATTTCTTACTAGCATGAGCAATGTTGTCTGCTGGGAAGGGAAAATATTAGGATTTGGGCATTTAGTACTCCCCTCCTTACTTCTCTCCTATTATGTGGACCACAGAAAACAAACAATATTTTCTCTGGTCCACATAAAATAAGAGCCTTTTAAGAGATTTTTTTTTTCTGTGTTAGCTCTGCATAAAAGCATAAAATCATTTGGCATGCTCCATTCGATATTTCCTTAGAGCTTTTCAATGACCAATTTCATATTTGATAGTTTACCGTTGGAAATGAGAATGACACGTGCTCAGTAGTGCCTTAAAATAGCTCTCCATTATTTCAGGCCTAGCACTGACATCAAAATTGTAGTAACACATTAAAACAATCCATTAATTATTGTTTATTCACTGTCAACTTTATAGTGGAGTATAATTACTTCATATACTTGTTTCCATGGAATACATAACAGAGCTCTAATTTTCCATTAGCATTTTTTCCCCAATTCAAGTATCATTGTGAATAAAAAAATACAGTCGGGATTACACTCTGGCCATTGCAACTACTATATATTTTCCCTGTATGAGCACAGCCCTGACTGCTGTGGAGAAGTGGCATTCTGTGACTCACTCCTACACCCAACCTGCTTTCTGCAGTTAAGCTCGAGATGGAGTCAGACAGGTGCTTTCACAGTCCCTGTGTGCTTACCTGCTCAGCCAACAGCTGAGCTTCGCAGGAGCCTTCTCTTTTTACCACCCAAGATTTTGTATAGCTTTATCAGACAGACAACAGAAGTTAGAAATGAAGAGAACAGGACAGTAGGCATTTAGTTCTTCAAACCTATTTTTCCTTCTGACCAAAATCACTCCAGTGTATTCAAGGCTGAGATTCAGTCTTTAATAATTTCTTTTTCATTCCCATTTAAGAGAACAGGGCAAATTATCTACCATATTTCACAAGGCTATTTTCACTAATGGCATATCTGGCACTGTAATACACTTCCACTGAGAATCTCAAAGTGTGACAACAGAAGAGACCTCTGTGGAAAGTCCAAGGCTAAGGTTTCTGAGATGTGGAAGATCATTTCTGCAAGGCGATTTTGCTCTCCTGTGTATTTATTTCAAGGAATTAGGACCTCATCAAAACTTTGATGGAGCAGAGAGAGTACAGGAGAGACGTAAGAAGGTAGCTACAAGTGTGCTGCTGCCACCCATACAAACAGCTTGGAGTATGTTTACTTTTTAAAATGCTGGAAGTGAGTAGTGGTGCACAGGCAAGACTAATCCCAGAACCAGCAAAATGCAAGAAAGATCTCCCCTGAAAAAGTGGAGGCTTCAGATTGATGTTTTCCAGTTGTACCACTCTGCAGATTTTGGATTTCTGGCAGGACCTTAGAATATGTTGCCTTGATTTACCTGGGTGATTTTGCTCGACATTCCATTCAGAAGAACTAGAATTCTACTGGAACGGGTTGTTCCTCACCCAGCATATAGTCCTTTTTTTCTCAAACTGCCCACAGCTGAGAATACACCTAAAATGCACAAGCTAAAAGTTTCAGCACCTGTCATTTCTTCCTACCCCAAACCACCTTTCCTCCATCTCCAGGACAAATACAACACATGCAGCATAGATGAGATGAGAAAGTCCCACTTCTGTACTTACTATACCACATAACGTGGATCTGACTGCAATATGAGGCAGGCAGTGGAGATTTTCCTTGCTGAAGCTGCTTGCTTCCTAGAACCTACTGAAGCTCATTAAGGAGAAGGCTAATCTGCCCTGCATATATCTTAATGCTATTTTCTTGTAAACTGAGCTGAACAGAGGCAGGTGATAAAAGTGTAGGTCTTTGTAAGAGGAATGATTTCTATCTGAAATCATTTTTGCACTCTGTTGGAAGTGGTTTGCCTGCTCTGACAATTATATATAAAATGGACTTCTTGTATATGCTTTAAAATTTAGAAATGTGTTTCTATAATGGCTTTGGCTCACACACTTAAAATCTGTATAAAGATTGAATCAAGCTCCTATTTTATTAAGATTAAAAAAAAGTAAATCTGCAGCAAATATTCATTTTCTATAGCATTAAAATTTTCGTTTTTTAAGAGGTGGTTTCAGGTCAAAGAGGTGTATTTGTAACGTACTACAAAACCACCCCCTTAATTGACTAAGACAGCATTTTAAAAATCTATCACCATGTAGCCCAAGTACGATCACTGAAATTTTATGGGTGTAACTATATTCAGAATTTGGTCTCTCATTTATTTCTCTGCCATACATATGTTTTGCATTTCTCAGCTTGGATAACAAGCCTAGACTTCTGAGTTTCACATTCTCATTTGTTGATTTAGTCCAACAATTTTGTGCTTACATTGCAAGACAATTTTCTCTTAAATCTCTTTCCATTAGAATGTTTTAAAAAAGGAAATACTTCTGTTGGTTGTAGCTTCCATTCAAGGCTAAATTTATCCAAATGGTTAACCAAAACTGACCTTACATTTCCATTCAAGGTTTAAACATGCTCCTAGGATTGTTTATATTTAGGATTCACTTACTCTCTTAATTGTACACCTTAGAGTTCTCCATGTTGTAATGCTTGCCTCAAGATTGAAACGTATGGAAAGGTTTCATTAACTAATGATTTCCTTGGGAAAACAAAAGCAAAAACAACCTATAATATGAATAGTACTGTAATGCCTTTATGTGGTAATTAAGAGGAACTTTGTCTAATATTTTAAAAATCATATCAGTTAAATCCTTTGGAGAAAGTCAGGGAGATTTGTGTATCTTCCAGTTAGGATTTAACACGGACAATAATTGTTTTTAAGTAAAACATTCATGAGTTGTTTGGTTTCCAACTGAACACCTTCAACGGTAAGTTGCCTTCACACAGTCCAGACCCATTATGGTTTTTCAGTCAAGTTAATTTTCTGAGAAATTGAAAAGAAAACCCCACTCAAAATACTACAAACAAACAAAAAATCCCTGCTTGACACCCTTCTCCCTTCTTTTCCAGGAGAATCCTCTTCTGGGTATTTGTCGCACCCTTCTTTATGCAATGCCTTCTACATTTCATGCAGTTACTCTCATGCCCTCTACTTTCCACCCCTAATTGTCCAGCCCCTACAGAATGAGGCCCCTTTTCAGCTATCAGTGCTTGGGACTGACAAGGAACTAAGGTGTATTCATGTTGTCTTTTTAACAAAGGTGAAAATAAACTCATGGAAACATCCTGCACATGGAAAATCCTGTTTGAGGGGTTTTTTTTCCCCTTGCCAAAAATTTTCCTGTCGTCTCTCAGCAGGATACAAGCTGGACTCCACCAGACCCTGGTTTTAGTGATGGATAGGAAACATGGATGGGAAGACAGAAAGAGAAATAATTCTCCACAGAGAACATAATAAAGAGCTTGACTGGCTTGAAAATCTGACTGGCAGCCAAGGTAGGTGCCAAGCATATGTATCACAAATTCATGCTTGTTAGCGTCAGCATGCATTTGCTGGGAGAAGGCTCCTTATTGTGCACCAGATACAACTAGTCCCCATCCCTGGACTAGCTCTAAGCCAAGTGCTTCCTTACCAGTTCTCATGGGAAAACACAAACACTTGAAAACGCGAGACAAATAACTGGAAATTACTGGATCAAAAGGCACAAGAAATCTAATTGTACAGAAATGAGTGCTCAGTTTCCTCTTGTCCTGAAGTTTCAGAGTGAACTGGAATACAACCTCATTGCTGTTTTAGGCAGAGGCTGCAAGTCTCCATGGGAGTTTGTGCTTCAAACGCCTTTGTTATGTGGACCCAATGTTTTCATGTGGAATGGTTAGAAAGATGTTTTTGACAGCACAAAGATACTATGAGGTACTGCTATCTTGCTATAACAGATGAGCTTCTAAAGGACATATCCATACTGAAAATAAATCTTTTCAGTTTGGACTTCAAGATTGACCTAGGAATTTAATGAAACTCAGTGATTATCACTTTGGTTACTTTTTTTAGCTGATTAAGACAGAACCAAGAAATGAATACCATGTTATATGTATTTTTTAAAAACAATTAATAATACTGTAAGTAAAAATATCATTGAGGGTATAAACTCAGTACAGAAGTCTGAGAAATTCTGCAGACAACTGACTAATTTCATTCTCTAAGTACAGAACAAATGAATGAAAAATGCAGGAGCATATGTTAGATTTGTACTATCCTGTTTAAAATACTTTAATGTTCAAATTTATGATTTTTTTAAAAACTTTTATTAGGCTGTTATGTATTTGGAAAGAAGCTGATGTGCCACCTCAAGGAAACAAGTTTTCTAAAAATAAAGATATTTATTCCATTCTCCAAGAAATTTCCTTTTTAAAAAAACTTTTGTTAAAACCCCTATTTTTATTTTTCTCTCATTAGATATGTAGACTCTGAAACATAATGTTAAGAAACATCAATATTCACTTTTCTTCTAATTCTCCTCTACTAGGAGAGAAAGGCAGTTTGACTGACCTCTTTTCAGATTTCCAAATTTAATCATGCATTGGATCAGCTCTTGTTTTACTAAAAATGTTATATTATCATACAAGAAATTGTAGCAACTCCTTTTGGTTCAGTACAGTAACTACAGAAATATAAGGTTCACAAGGGAGAATTAGACATTGCATTATTGAACACTGAGATGTTCCAAATTTTGACCCCTGGCTGCCCAAGGGAATTTGTAACCTCAGATTTGACACCTCATCCATTGCTTGGAGAGCAGTGTAGGCTTCTAGAAGCAGGTACACAGAAGCCAACAAGCTGGCTGTGAATCAGGTACTGCTAGCCCATGAGAAATTGGAGAAGACCAGGGAGCAAGGGATTGTTCCTCCAGAATGTGCTATGTTTTTAGTCTTGGACTGGATAGAAATACAGCTCTTTTACAGCCATGAACCCCTTCTTGGACTGAAGTGTCTAAGTTGAGTCAATCTTTTTTTTTGTTTTTTTTTTTTTCCAGGAACAGAAGAGAGAATAGTAGCTGTTGTCCTCCTTCCCTCAAGCATGAGTTTAACAATTCATTGGGCAGAAAGATTGAGAGTGTTTCAAAAACACGTTGGCCTTCATATTAACTGAGGATACTTAGATGCACATACCTTCTCCAGTGAATACAGAAATATAATAACAAAGAGAAGAAACAGGAGATACAAAAATTACCCGTTCTACATCCTAAGAACACAGGAAGCTTTCTGAGGGATGAAATTTCCACGTTCAGGTCCCAGCTGCAGACTGGGCAAAAGGGTGTCCCTGACCAGGAGGCTCTAATGGTCTCACTTTCTGCTCTCCTCTGCAGTGCATGAGGGTTGGGCCACTGCGCCTGCGGGATCCCAGAGCTGGGGTTTGCTGCCAGGATGCCAATAAGGTGGAGCTGCATGGAAAGTTCAAACACTCATAGCAAGCTGAGAGGATCAAGCCCACATATGAGAAAAGCTTGAAAATGCTACTTTGTGAATCAAGGATGTAAGTCTTGCTAGTGACAGTTTGTGCAACTTTTAGGTGGCTGTGTAAATGTTCAAAGGCAAAAGTGCAGTTGCTGAAGAAAGCACTGACGAAAAACAAGATATCTGTGCATTTAAGTGGCAGTAGTGCAAGGTTTAACAACTGAACACCTACAATATCTAGTGTTACATTTAGGGATTAAAAGTAGTTTTCAGATTCTCAAACCTCCCATTTTATTTATTTATTTATTTATTTTAAATGGGGCTATAAATCACTCTAAGTAGGTTGAGAGTGAGATTTTCAGAAATACCCTGCACTGACTTAGAAAAAATGATAAATATCCCATAAAATAACACAATAAGAGTAGAGTCGTTGGCCTTTCTGAAAATCCTCTGTCTTCAGCAAACCACAGAACTCTGGTTTTGGTAACATTCTGCATTTCTATGTCTAACAAGCGCACCTGAAAAATAAGCAAAATGCCTTCCTAGTTCTTTTTTGGTTTAAAAGTAATATATCCATATTTCAATATGCTTTTTCTTCCAGTTTTTATGTAACTTAAAGTCTGACTCAGGAAATTCTTGTCACATTAAACATTAAAAGTTATTACTCACCCAGTGACCATTAGTATGAGAATATATATCATTAGTTATGAAAATTAATTCATCTACCTTCTGTGTGCTGAGCTGTTATGTTTTCCAGTGTTGCCACAAAGGGCTGAAAATGAAGATTCTCACAGAGACATAGTGGACCAGGTTCTAGAATCATAGATGAGAAAATATAATCAAACTCAAAGGAGCTGGCAACACTGGGAATATAGACTGAAGAAATTAATTCAGGTATGGGCCTGCAGGTCACAATGGATCTTCTTCCAGTAAAATAAATAAATGACTTAAGTGTTTTCAGGGTTTTTTTTCAGTTGGAAAGGAGATCTACAGTCAATAAGAAGTTAAAAGGTAAAGTCTATCAAGATACGGGGATAGAAATTTCATTCTAGTCTTTTAGCCTGTTTTCTGTGGGATGAGGAGGTGAAAAAGAAATCAATGTGTGTTTCATTCCCATATCTACATGGGCAAGTAAGCTCTTCCCAAAAATGGATTATTAAATGCCAGGAAAGCAGTCTACAGGACAGAAGGCACTCTGCCTCTAGCAACTCACTGAAACATCATGGGATTCAGTACAAATAAGGTGTCAAAATCCAATTCACAAACAGGAGACTGAAACAGAGCTAGTTCGGGCTGCACAAAGGGTGAGTCCAGGCAAATGCACCTACCACCTTAGGCCAAATCATTCAGTTTTGAAACCAACACATGAGAACAAAAGAGATATCACAGGCAACTGGGCTGAGACTTTTCCCATATCTCTACAGAGTGAACAGTTTCAAATTGTTCCTACTGGGGAAGGACCTTCTCCATTACCCCTTGGGGACAAAAATTACCTCAGCTACTTACAAAACCATTTTTATTGTTTACTTATTGCATTATATATAGTATTTGAATAATAACATATTTCAGAATTATTTTGTCTTTGCTGATCATTGGAAAATGTCCTTTTCTCTGAAAGAAAGGTCAATTTTAGCACATTATTTACCTGATTTTAGACAAATCTGACAAAGTTTGTAGGGTCATTCAGGGTAAGAAGCAAGCTCCTTTTTTCTGGTGCTATTTAGAAACCAAGACTACCTATGAAATCTCCCTGACATCCCATCAGATGACGTGAGCCACCAGTTGTGTGAATGTTTTCACCACCAGCAGTCCTTTGACAGGTCTGTAGTGGTATGTAACTTTCATCACAGGAAAAGAGTGTTGAAAATAATTCTTTATAAATGCCCCAGGTGCCAAGCAATTCCAGCCAATCTCATGAGATCAGCTTACAAAATAAGCAGTAGTGTTTTGGGGTGGCCTAGTTCACAATTTTTGTAGTTCTTGTGTTGGCAATGTCTCATTTTAGTAGAGACAGACAAATGAGTTCATACACTTTTCTCCTTGCACATACAGGGGACAATACGCTCAGGAGCTGTGGCATAGCAAACCGAGGGCTTGCTTTCTGATAGTCCTGAGTTGGCTTATCTTGGACTGTTAAAATTCTTGGACATGGAATTCATGGTTTATTTCCTTTGCACACTGTGGCCTTAGAGTTTATTCAGTTGCTAGCTGAATTGCTTCCTTTTTAAAAATGAAGTGCTCTTGGCTGATCACTCAAATAAGTGAAGGGCCACTTGAGCATGCAGAATCCACTTCTAGCAGGAAAAAAGTTGGAAGTTATTTTTTCTGAATCTCTCTGAAGAAGACGACTGAGAAGATAAACAAGCACCACAAACCTATCCATGCACAGGCAAGCAGTGAGGCCTTTATATAAGAGCATCAACTTCTGCATGGGCCCAAAGGAAGAGTCCAGACTGGAGGACTGGGATGTTGCTATGAAACCCCCTTTCCACCTGCCCTGCCCTGTTCCTGACTAGATTATTACAAGGTATTATGGCTCTAAAAATCCAATAATACCACCAAGACAATTAATGAAATAGGTTCTTAAATTACTTTTTTTAAAGGTAGATTGTTTGTTCAGGCAGATAAAAATGATTTTTTTCATTAAAAACCTGCTCAGATGGACTATGCTGCAGCTGCACTATGCTTCATTTTGTCTGGAGGACTACAAAGACCAGAAGATAAAGAGGAGGTAGAGCAAGGAGAGAACAAACAGCAAAACACCACAAAGAGAAAATGTAATTATAAGACCTTCATCCTGGAGCCACAGAAAACAAGTGTCTGTAGCATCTTGACCTGTCAATCTAGTTCTAGTCTCAAAGCCTTATGGTGTAGGTATGTTATACACATGAAATTTGACGTTTCTGAAAAAAAACAAAACCAACCTTCAGTGTTTTATATGTAGATAAGGCACTTGATGCTCTTTCATAAAATTCCAGTGCAGGCTTCTGACTGATATTTTTAAAAGCTTTGTTTTGAAAGTATAAGAGACCTTCAAAGTGGACTTCGGTAAAATGAACTGAGTTACTCTAATTCTCTGTACTTACCAGCTGACAGCTGAATGCCCACTTGATCATATCACAGAATATACCTCATTTTGTTCCTCTGAGAAAGTTATTTGGTTGTCAAAGTCATTAGAATATGCCTGCTAATAAAAGATTCATTCTCTATTGAACATGCAATCCTATTGTTTGAAGTTAATGCAAGCCTGTTTGAAAACAGCAGTTTCCATAGGAACAATTTTCCCAAATAAATCTTACATGGAGAAGTGTGTCATAAATAATTGGTCTTGCCCTGAGGGAACCGTTAAACACCCGAAGAAAAAGCATGGGTAGAGACAGAGAAAAGAAAATCTATGAGAAAGGCATAAAATGATGGCAAATTGGGAAAAGTATATATTTTTGCCTATTCAGAATTCTTTTCAAAGTTAAAAAAAAATATGAATGTCCCTTGTTTTCAGACCTTTATTGATACAGAGTAGGAGTCCATGTTGCACCTCTTAGGATGTGTTCAAGTGACACTCCATGCAAATGTCCATAAATTGTATTGTGGTGATATCTTGGTTTTAATTTATACATTTGTATTGCACACTGGCTCTTTAACCAACAAGAAAAATATACAGATACTTGCATTATATTTTGACAATGTAAATTTTAAAATGTATGAATCCTATGTAAAATCTTATGGAAAGGATAAACATTATGTTATAACAACTTCTCAGACTATAATACCTCAGGAAAAAAAATGTGCTTGCATCCAGTAAATAACAAATATCCCTGAAGAACACAATATAATGGGCATTTTCTCTAAGACTCTCCTAAGAAAACTAGAAAATGTAAGTTTGCTCACCTTTTAAAGCTAAGGAGAGTTCAGTGGACAAGTACCAAAACCAGAGAAGCACTGATATTTGTTAATGCCTGTAATACAACAGGGGCCCTCACTGCTCAGCATGAAGGTGTTAGGTGCCGTTCATGGGTAGGGATGTAAAGAAAGGGCCTCACACATGTGTTTCAAGTGATGCTTCAGGACTTGTTACTTTGGTTACTTGATTTTATCTGTTCAAACGGACATAGTTTAATTTTCTTCTCTTCAACAACAGGCTCGAAAAGCCTTATCTGAGTCACAGTTTCCAAACTATAAGAAAACTTTTACCATATGTTTAAGTAATTGTTTGCTTTCAATTATATTTTAATTCTGGTTAGTTTTTGACAGTTAATTATAAGCTTGGTCTGGAAACCTCAGCAGTGATAGCCAAGGCAGAGAGCTGCCAGCTTGACTAAAAGCTCTGAGTAGGATCCAGATGACTTCTGTAGGTATGTAATTTAATTTCCTGAGCTTTTGTCCTTTGCCACGACTTCAGGGTGGACAGCTCAAGGGTATCACTTTGTAAAGATGTGCAGCTTACAGGAATCCCTGTCTGGAGAAAAGAGCATCTCCACTAAATGCAGAAAGCTGAGTTTTCTGTTTCTTAGTGATGAACTAACTTAGGTAGCAAATAATTGAGAAGGAGATTAAACAGGAGTAAAAATACCATTTACCATAATATCTTTCAGGGCCAGCTGCCAAAGAAATTACTTCCATCATGCTGCTATTTATAATAGTGGGTCAGCTGGCTAAGCTGTCTGGCTAGGTAAAAGCAAATCATCAGCTCAATTAAAATATACAACTAGAATGTAAAGGATCTGAAGTGATCTATTACATCTTCCTCAATCCCTTTTCCTTATGACAATGAGCAATGACCCTAAATTGTTGAATGTCTCCTCTACTTATGCCACTGAGGACTGCAATTATGTTCTTTTTCACTTGGAAACTTGGCTTATTTGGTTATCCAATGCTCTAAAAGAAAGTTATATCCAATATAAGGTTGAATATACTGTTCAGTGAAGAACTGGCCTCCAAGCTCCTCATTGAGTGCCACTCCACACTGGAGCCTTCACTCATACAAGGCCAGATTTACTTCATTGGACTTACACTGATTTACACCACACAAGAATTTGGTTCCACCTGCTAATGATTATCAACATCTTTTGGTGGAAAAACATCCAGATAAGCCCCAAGGCTGAACGGAGGAATGGGACATAGGACATGTGATGTTGGTGGTAGACCCTAGGTGGTGGCATGTAGGACAGTCAATGGTTGTGAACTCAGAACGGAGTTTGAATCATTAGAAAGATGCCTTTAATAACTTACATTTTCACTCCTCTATATTTCAGTGTGACATTAAAAAAAATGAGGGTTTTTTGCAAACACTGAATTGCTTGCAAACCCACATACGCAGACAAACATAACAAAAAATTCTTTAAATACCATGATTGGTTTATTTGTACCAGGGAGATACAACACTGGAATGTACTTTAAAGGCCATGCATGACTATCTGGAACTGTGTTATGGTTATTTCTCATACATATTTAATTTTAAATAAAGAGAACAGGTTTGAGAGGGTAACATCTGCTTCTGGGAGTGCCACCATCACAGTAGTCCTCCCCAGGATATATGTGTGTTACGTAGGACATTTATAGGTAAAGACATGCAGTCTACACAAAATCTGGTAGAAAAATGGTGTTTACAGCTATAGGTATCTACGTTTCAGCACAGTAGAATCAGATTCATCACTAAAATCATACAAACCTGTGAAAGCAAGGTGATCTCATGGTACCAGACCATCATAATGAACACAAGCAGCAATGCTATCATCTGTAATTTGATATAAATGCAGCACAAACTCTTATGTACATTCTATTATAGTCTTTCCAGATTATGGGCTGTGAAATTGCTATCTCATAAGCAATGCTAGAGAAAGTGTAACAGAGATGGAATTTAAAACATACAATTTGGTTCTATCCCAAAACACAAAATCGCTGATTGGAAACAATAACTGTTGCTAAAAAATGTTACTTGAATGAGAATGATAGCATTTCCTCCGCAGGAAATTATCTTAGGAGTAGAAAATACCTAAGTAGTAAATGACAAAACCCCAAAGCCTGTAAAAATGTTGGTTTTGACAGGGAATCATTCCATAATCAAGACAAGCAGCATTCCCATAGTCACTAATGAACCAGAATACTGTGTGCATGCCTAATGAAGGTGCAGACCTGAATTCTCTCTTTTTTAAAACAAAAATGATGAAAAAAGAAGTTGCGTGGCCTTTCTTTCTTTTTGCCCATTCCTTTATTCCCTTCCTCAAAATCTTTCTCTTTTTCTCTGAAGTCACAGTCCTTTCCAGAATGGATTCTGCTACCCTTAAACATGGTTAATTAATTCTGTCACTTAAACACTAACTGTGACACTCAGAAAAAGCAATGTTTCTCCCATTCATTTCTTGCCATCCCTAAAAACACTTAAAAACCATGAGTCACACTCTTTTCTTCCCCCTGCAATTGGATGATTAAATAATAATAGTCATGACTTAGGGATTTCTTCTTCTTTGTCTTCTGGTCTTACCTTGGACACACTTCACATGAGAAGCCTTTTTTTCTCCATAACCACAAAAAAATAAAAATTGTATTTAAAATCAAGAAGTAGGATCTACCATAAGATCCTGATTCCAGGAAATGGGATTGCAAGAACTACCCTGAAGCTGTGAAATCACAATAAAATCACAAGAGTGGGCAACACCACAATTCCTCCATGGGGATTCTTTGGGTTTTTTGTAACTTACCTCACTCAAGGGGTCAGAGCATGGAAGAAGGGACAGTGGAAAACAGTTTCCTCTTCTCAAATCTGAGAAGGAGGGAAAGGTACATGGTAGATCCCATCCCTGCTGTCTTGCTCCTATGTTTGTGGGTGACAAGATCTGTTCCTGGGGTGCCTTTTGCCCAAAGATGACAGAAGTGAAAAGCATAGGGAGATGGAAGGGGTGGTGAGTTTCAGGTTTCTCACCCCTAGACGAGGGGGGCAAGAGGAGATTGATGGTCAAAGATTAATTCCTTGTGACCTGGCCAGCCCAGGGAACAGTCAAGGTCCCACACCAGCCTTGTTCTTCAGATTTACACAGAAACCCTCAACCGTGATCTAATACTACTTGGAGGAGAACAGCCTTTTCTGCTGGCAGTGCATGTGGTCCAGCAGGCTTTTTCAGTAAGCATGGTGGATTTTAAAGCTTGCGTCTAAATTAAGGACTCGGGAAGATGCTTTTTTCCTCTTCTTGAAAGAACGAAAAGTCCAATTCAGCTTCCCTGATGTAATTGCTAAAAATTAAAATTATCTATAAAAAATATGACCTAACCTTTTTTTGCATTTTTAACAAATTAACAAGGCTGAGAGTATATATATATATATAATTTCTGGATTTTCTTTTATTAGCAATAATAGTTTAACAATAACTTAGCATAATTGACCAGTACTAATGTTGTAATAATAGAGGTGGTTTTATTGTGTAATAGGTGAAAATGTAGAGCCACTTGAAACTTCACTCCCTACCCCTCTCCTATTTCTTGCTAGACTGAGTTATCTGATGATCTTATTTGGATTGAATAGTAAAGTTGTTGTTGAGCTGTTGTCACTTCTCAGTGAGACAGGACAAACTTTATGTTCTTCATAGTTAATAGGTAGCTCATAGCTAGTTAAATTCTTTTAGCTGGAATGTTTGATTATACACAGTGACTTCAACAACTACACAGAAATATTCTCTAGGTTAATTTTGCCCTCCAAAAATCTAGATGTTGTATCCAGATATTTAGACACCATTTTTTACAGACGATTTTTTTCATAATATTATAATTAAAAAGAACCTTGAATTAATATTTTGAACTGTGGCAAAAGTAAGAAAAAGGAGAAATAAAGTACATGTTTTTTGATAGTACTGTGACTTTTTAGTGACACTGAAGGGAGTAAAAATCTACAGAAAGAGACAAAAACTGAAGCTGAAAAAAAAATAATCTGGTAGTCTAAATCTCTAGATCAGAGACCAGTGAACTTGGGACCAAAGAATAAATCCACCTAAAGCAGTAGTTTCAGGATACTATAATTTTTGGTGAATTTGGGGAATAGTTTTAGCCCTCCCAGAATGGGAGTTGGAATGTGGGGGAAGAAGAAAAGGATGAGAGGACTTCTTCTCTTTGGACATTTTCCAAAGGAATAGTTTAAACTACTTTTATTTCAAAATGATGTTTTAATTTTAAACTCAAGTATTTTAATATCATGTTTTAAGGACTGAAATGATCATCAAGTGAAACACTTTGTGGTTCATGTGAAGGGGCTCCATATTAACACCAACTTTTCTGAACTTTTTTTTTTTAAAAGTAAAACAGTGAATAGAGGAGTGGACATTTGACCAAGCAGCCAAACAAGTTTGTTGCTTACCTATGTCAAGCCATAAGTCAATAAAAGGGTTTTAATTAATCTTCCTTGATACCACAATCCTATGTAGAGCTTATGCTCTGTTCTAGGGACAAAAGGCTGTTTGCTCAAGGGATCTATTCCCAGCTGGCTGGAAAGCAGAGTGGGTATGCCTTTGCTTCCTCCTACCCCCCAGTATAAGGTTCACCTTTTGCCAGACTTTTATAAAAATCCAGAGATTCATCCCTTCACAGACCCTTTTGTTATGCTACTCCATCTTCAGTATTTTAAAAACTTCCAAGGTAAGTGACAATATATTGAAATTTCCAATTAAAAAAAAAAAAAACAAAAACAAAAACACTTAAGGTGAGATCACACAGTCCAGGGAATCACACCAACATTTTACTTACAGCTGTTCCCCAAAGACTGGGGACAGCTGCAAGATGTGAAATGGTTTTGACTTCTGAGCAATTGACAACTGGCCTTGATGTACTAAATAGCGGGGGAGCAGGTGGCAATGCAATCGCCATGAATGGTTTTATAGGGCATGCTTGTGTGACTGGTTCATGATCCTAATTCTCTAGGTCAGCATCAAGAAGGAAGAGTGGTTTCTCTCCATCGCCGTCAGGCTGTCATCACATTATAACCGAAGTGGTAGAAGGAGGTCAACAGCTAATAAATCTTGTGAGCAGACTCACCACTTTCAGACTGCAGTCCCTTTAGAGATTACTGCTGTCTTTCTCCCTTTTCTTCTTTTACCTCCAGTGAACCTTTACATCCTCAGAAGCGTTTGGCTTTTCCTGGCCTCTGACAAAAGGAAAATCCTAGGCTTTGAATAGGGAGCTTCTGCTGTTGCCAGTTAGTCTTTGAAAGAACCAGAGAAAATGCATTGCCAGATTTTTCTTTTCCTTAAGAACTCCGAGATAAAGGTTCAGATTAAAGACAGGACTGTGCAATTACATGAACTTTTTGAAGGGCATTTTTTCTCTGTACCTTTGATTAAATTATTGAAAGGTTATTACATGCAGAAAATGGTGCCATTTAGCTGTTCTCACTGTGCTTTAGAGGTAGTTGTGAAAGAGCTGTATTACCGAGTCTGTCATATTATCAATGGATGTGTTTGTAGTGTCAGGTTCACCAGCAAGCCTGCTAAGACTCAGCAGAAATGCAGCCTAGGGTCCAACACTTTATTCATTCCTCTCTTGTGCAAAGAAATGATCACAAAAGCGCAAATGAGAGGTTGCACAAGGGATAATTAGCACAAAGGTATTTATGCAATATTAATCCCAAGTTATGTCTTGATGTTTTTCATCATAATGCATTATGTTTTATAGTTGCTTAGATTTCATGCTGTCTTGCTTGTGTATTGCCACTTTACTTTGCTATTTGTACTGCAGAGGCAGTGTTAGGCTGTTTCTTGTTACAGAAGAAAGGCAGAGACCCTGAGATGACTGGCTTGAGTGGTGACAGCCTGAGGAACCACTATTTCCCCAAAAACATATGTAGCTAAGTGACATTCATATACTACAAATAGATTTTTGTTGCCTTCCAGAGACTAGTGGTAACAGGACAGGACAAGACATCTGTGCTTCAGACAGAGCCCAGCAAGAAACAGGTATCTGAGTGGCTGGAAACAACAGCTGCATCTGCTAGGGCAATATTTTGTACTACATATAAAGACTGAAGACTGACTTAAGAATACATGCTCATTATTGAATAGGAGATGTAGTGCATGTATACTATTAAATCTAGTTATCTAAATCCCATATTTTCCTATATTTCCTATTATTTCTGGAGTAAAAATCCTCGATGATGTGGTTTAGCTTGAAAATTGGTAAGCGTATACTTGCTTTCTGAATAAACACTTTTCTGAACCTACAGTAAAAATGTTTCAAAACCAACTTCAGGTGGCATCATGCAGCAGCCATAGGTGACATGACACAGACTGAGGATGAGCAGGGAAGAACATGGTACTCTGTGTCATTGTTCGTCCCAGCACAGCCACACTCTGAAGGAACTGCACTTCTGACAATGGAAAATCAACAAAGACAGTGCAGAAACTCTGGTTTGATGTTATGTCTATAAAAATAAAGAAGGGGAAAGTTAACATTTATTCCATTCACTTCTCTAATGGAAGTAAAACATTCTCTTCCCAGTCCCACACCACTCACTTTTTTAGTCCATTTCTTAAAAGTACACAAACATTAGCAAGAATTTAAGTACAGCTCTTTTCTTGAAGATTTTTTTGAGGACTCCTCCAGTTTATCATCATAGAAAAAAAAAATGTCTGTGTCTGTGGGCCCAGTGAAAGCTCTCCCACCAAGACACTTGAAGTCAGACTCACTAGTAGTTTACACTACGTAGTAACAGGAATAACTTTCAAGACACTCACAGAATTTCAGCTGTTAAAAAGATTGAAATGCATCAACTCTGTAGATATTGAAAGTCATGAGCTGCAGTGATTTCATTGTTTCTCGCCATCCTGTAAGGAGACTGTGAGGGCAAGCTGGTCACTGAAGGTATGTACAGATTTAGCTATCTCCAGGATAACCTCTGCCTAGGCAGATTTGTCCACCACGGCTTTAGTTACAGAGATCAGCTGATCAAAATAATAATACAGGGAAGTAAAGGCACCTTTATGAGAAACATATTTTTTGTCCCATTCTAGCATTTGCGTGTGAAGCACAAATTGTTGCAAGAGAGCAACAGAATCGTGCAGCAGTAGCAGCTGGAGTCTAGGAGGTTGTGAGGCTAATGTGGCTCCTTTCTGTGAGTCTTCTCATCACCAGTAAAACATACAGGAGGCAGAAACTTCCCAGGATACTTTGTCACTGGTATCTGACTGTAGATGGTGCAAGCAGCAAGAATGACAGAGGTGCACCAAGAAGACCTTCGGTATCTGTGCTGGGCACCCTCCTGCAGCCATCAGCTGAAAAGTGGTAAGTCAAGGGGGAAAAGGAGCTTCTTGGTCTGAGGTTTCACAGAGGAGGCACAAAGGGCATCTGAGGGCCACACTGTAGTCAGTGCCAGTCCATAGTGTAAGTTGTGAAGGTGGTCTTTCACACCAAGGTCCAACACTGATAATGCTGTATCCAAAGACCAGTGAGACCTATTGGTATTCTCAGAGGCCAGTTCACCCCTTCCTTATCCCAGGCTTTTTCCCAAATTCATGCTGTTCAAAGTTGCAGGGTTATTGAAACTTCCTGTGGCAATAAAGCTGAAGTGGATACTGTAGGGCCAAGGAAGGAGAGTCCCTGCAGATGCTGGCATATGGGAGGAGAAGAGAGCATAGGAGGAGACCAGAGTGAACAGTCTCTACTCTAAAGTACATCTCAACATTTCAAGTTTCACTAACTTGTCTGTATGCAAGGTAATGAAGTTTTATTGGTGTGCTGTACTAAAAGGACAAATCCAGCACCCATTCGGTGGGTGATAGATTAAGTACAATATTACTAATTCCCTTGCTAAAATGCCATATGGGGAAAACAAGTAATATTTTTGTTTTCCAGGAATACTTTCACTTCTTATGTTGTTCTTTGAAGGAACTTCAATAACTTAAATTCAAATATTATATTAACTTTGTCCATATATCCTGTACAGTCTGGATTGTGTACAATTCTTTAGTTAAGTTCGTGGAAAACTAATTTCTGGTTTATAGACACATAGCTCCTAGGTGAAGTCTGCTTTAGCTTGGAGAAAATGATGAAAGAAATCAAAACTGTAACTTCAGAGGCTGTAGGCAGAACCCAGTGCAATGACTGCCTCAGGATGTTGCAGAAGAACAAGCAATGACAACAGCAACTGTCATTACTGCCAGCCTCAGGAACTCCAAAATGACCGTCTGCTCGTTAAATAAGATAGTCATTGGCCCAGAACAAGGATTAGCTAAACTCTCTGGAGAAGGCAAGAGTGGCTTCCAATGTTTCCAATCAGCTTGAGTGTTTTGCCAATTACCAGGCCTACCACAAAGGACACAGCCAGCAGTAGAACGAACCAGTAATCAGTTCCTATTGTATACAAAAAGGTCAGTATATGGGTAACACTAGGGGTACGAACAAGTCAATCAGATCACACATAATAGGCATCAACCCCAACAATGACACAGCATGGCCAATAATAGGTGGAATAAACAAAGACACAAAGTCTCCCATGACAGAGATGGGAGAAAACCAAGTCAATAGGCTGATTATATAGGATAGAAGTAGCCACATATTGCTCCCCCACAAAGCCCGCATTCGCAAATGCCAAACCTGACTGGGGCCCAGTTGCAGTGAGAATCAGGAGGTCCTTCCCCAACAGAAAACTCTACAAAACACATCCACCTCACAGACAAACACTCCACCCTTCCTGCAAGTGGTCCCGGCTTTTATGCCCAAAGCAGGACACCTGGCACTCATTTACCCAATGGCTTTCCCTGCAAGGTCAGCCATACCTTGGAGGAAAGCCAAAGGGCAAACTCATCCCCTCCTCTTAAAGGACCATGGGAACCACCCATATGTCAACCTTAATTCAGGGCTTGGGGTTCAAACCCAAGTACTTCTCTGTTTCAGGCTTTGTGTTCATCACAATCCCTTTGCTCTCAGCATCCCCAGACAGCAACAATACTGTATCATTTCCCTGACTAAGTCTGTGCATGTATGTTGCTTGCCTAAGCCCCTGCTTGAACCTCGAGTCAGGCCTATGAGAATACACATGGCCTACCTCTGGATTCATGAGAATAACCCCAGTTATAGATAAGAATGCACAAATGATCCCTTTGCACACCTTGTAGACATAGGCAAATAGAAGATAACACCATGACATATGAGCATGAGGCTCTCAAATTATTCTGGTGCTTTTGGACATTCTGTGCTTTTATGCTGTTTGGTACAAGATGTGACCAAACAGTTAAAATAAATTTAAAAATGTGTCCATTAAATGACAATTGACTGCAGAGGCAATTCAAAGCATTCTCAGTACCCTTCCATTCTGCTGCGTGCTTTATAAAATGTTTCTGTGACACGATGCAGACCCCAGAGGGATGTGATGTATATGAGAAGTAGCTCATTGTGAACAATGGGTCAGGCAGAGTTGAGAGCTCTGAATCCATTACCTTTCAGGGTCACTGAGCTGCAGGTTGTATGGAAAACACCTTGCACATCATACCACTGGAATTATAATAGGAACGAATAGAGGTGGAAAAGGTGTATACGAAGCAAACAGATACAGTATCCAAGTATTAAATCTCTTGCTGAACAGGAAAAACAGAACACAAATATCAAAGCCACACTCCAGAAGTTCTTTTACCACTAAAAGCATATGGTCCTTTGAATCACTGTTGGCTGAGGTAGAAGAAGAAAACCTGTAGACAGGAGGAAGAACAAATAACCACAACCAAAAAAAAAGAAGCATCCATGTTCCCTTTGATTTATGTGCTTTATGGTCCACAGAGAACACTGCGCTCTCTTCAAGACCATCACTCACATTACTTTTTCTTCTTAGTGTCAAGTGATTAATAGATGGGGGCATCAGATACAGAATTGGTTTTAGCTGAAGGTCATATATGTGAAAAATAAGGCCAAAATGAAGAAATTATTAACAGTACAAGCTTTTACTCACAACACTTTAATAGGTGATCAAGTTATTCTACAAACAGGCAAAACATAACAGGCACGCTTGAAAGCACACTCAGACACACTTGAGCCTTCTTTCTATTATTATATGCCCCATTTTCTGATACCCAAATACTCACCACTGCAGGTAGGTATTGTAGTGCTTTTCTGATTTATCCTTTTCTTAGCTCCCTGTATCTCCTTCTCACATCCCTCTCTTTCTCTGGTTATAGCACGTGTCTGAACCTGTACTTCAACCCCCTTCCTGATGCTCTTCTCTCCTGGACAAAATAGGGGGATGACAAACTATCCTTGGTACTCTGCTGCCTGCTTCCCAGGCTGTGCCTGCTGTGTCTGCCAGCATGCCTGGCTGAGCCTAGGCAGAGTGGCAGTAGGTGTGAGTACCAGAGGTCAGTAGAGCAGCTCAACTCACCACCGTGGTGCAGACCATTGCCTTTGTGCACCAGAAACCTGGTGGCTGTATCTCAGCACCAGCCTGTAGCCATAATATGGACATCCTGGGGAGTGCTCTGTGAGATCTGAACTAACTCCTGATCTCTGAAAAAAAATGTGATACTATTAAAAAAAATTAAAAAATAAACAAAACACAGTTCCCTAATCTAACAGAACTTCTAATAACAGTGGCTCATAGTAGTTCAGGAACACCTATATGTGTGTCTGTCTTGTGACGTGGGGGCTAGCGAGGAGAATAGCTCACTTAGCACTGAGGGTAGAGTAGCTGGGAGACAGACAGAGAAGCAGACAGAAGAAATCTTAGACAACCCTCAAACTAATGATAAGGAGTCAAACTAGACTTTTGATTGACTGTGCTTTATATTTAGGGTTCTAGGCAGGTTGCCACTAACTGTTCATAAGCTGTGATTGTCACTGCTAGTCAAAAGGATCTTTGATCAGTCATGCTTGCTTGTTATTATTATTGTGGCCATTCAGAAAATCTCTGCTACAGCTACATTTTGATACAAAACACAGATAACTTTACAGCTTGTGCTTTTCACTTCCAGGGAACCCAAGGTGCTGTTCCACCAAGTTTGCTGTGACACAGTAAGGGCATCTGAGCTTAGTCTAAGCAGCCTCGTCTCACAGGACAAAAGCAGTAATCTTCCATGGCTGGAGGCATACTATCAGACGATCTTTTGCAGGTATCTCTTCAACAGCATTATGTACAACACAAGGAGAAACCTTTAATGCACTATTTTTTTTCTTTTATTATGATTTATTTTCATTTAGAAAGCATTAAAATATTCCCATTGCAATATTGTGAGAGCACATGCCACACAGTGTTGCAGCTATGCCTCTGAACAGGGAAGAAAGTACTTATTATTTAGAACAGTGTAAATATATTTTGAGCAAGGTAAAATTATATCGGTATATTTTGGGGGCAATTCAATACTAATCCCATCCGGACCTGATGTTTTACTGGAATTAGACCGTCAATTACTGTCTGTGTTTCCTCATGAGGTAATGTGTTATTTAAATTGTTCCTGATTTCTTCTGACAGTTTAAGCAAATGTAATTTTCATAAAAAGAACTTTTACTGCTTTCAGCTTTTTTCCTCAATATAGAATTTCTAATAGAATTTTTGAGGCATTGGTAATTTCTCTGTTATTAGTTCTTTCTGATGTAGATGCATGCATCATGCATAATATGACACCTCAAAACTTTACCTTCTTGAGTTGTGATTAAGTGTGGTATTAGTCATCTAGATTACTGCAGCTTCCGGAAGCCTTTTTATATATATCTATACATCTATGTATGTAAGAATTCCTCCTTCACTTCTTTGCCAAGGAAAACAAATTACTGTTTTGTTTCCCAGCTCTAAAAGTAATTGTTAGCTCTGTCAGTTGTCATCAACAGTCTCCTCAAAGCATGACTTGCTTATAGACAACATTGAGCGTCCCCTTGCAGTTGTGTTCTCTGGTATCTAACCTTGGATATTGTCCCCAGAATTTGTGGTATCTTCCACAAAGTGTATACACACACAAAGCTTGAAGAGGCTGTCGTGGAGGCATCCACAAAATCTGCAGAGCAGCCCCTCAAATGCTCTAAGAACCCAAGCCAACCCCAAGCCTGGGTGCCAGGCAGAGGCGCTCACACACAGACAGGGCGGTTACTCAAAAATAAAGATTTATTTTGAGTAGAACTACTTAACACTCTGACACACCTAAAGTAAAGCACAAGTTCGGATGTCAGTTGGGAATATAGTACTACACAACTGGATTATTTTACATCGGAAAGATGACTCAAAAAGGTGCACGCTCACTCAAAAGGGGGGTAAATCTCCCACCCAAGGGTACCCAAAACATACAATCACTCACCCACAGGGGTGAGGGTTCACTCAAGGATATCCAGGAAAAATATTCACCCACCAAAAGCGGGGGGATGGTGAGGGCTCTCAACCCCAGGGACTTCCCTTGGATGTCATCCCAACTGCAGACCTGCTGCTCCAAGGAGGACCAACTCAAACTGGTTCTCCGGCAGGGCTTCATTTATACCCATGTCGAGTCTGATCTGTGGGCAGTTCTAATTAGCCAGTGGCCCTCCCTGCAGGGGACCATTAACCTGGTACCAGGCAAAGTTGTCCAGAAAAAGCACCCTTAGAAGGTGGCTCAGGGAGCTGTTTATCTAGACAAAGCACCATTAGAAAGTGGCTCCAGGATCAGGGTGGGTGCATCTGCCACAGAGGCAAAGTATAATAATAATAATAATAATAACAACAACAATAATAATAACAATAAACCATGAGTGAATGCAAGAAACTGTGCTTTCCAATAACTTATATTCCAGAAAAGGCCAGAATTCAGGGTTATTAAGGGCCTACTTATTATACACTTGGTTACACGGCAGGAAAACATTAACCTAATATACTGCAGAATAATTGAAGAAACTCACTGAAGATAACACTGGAATGACTGGAACTGAGGACAGATGATAGAATCGTCATCTACCTGGTCTTGTGCAAAGTGTTGACACTGTCCCCCATGACATCCTGATCACTAAATTGGAAAAGTATGGCTTTGATGGATGGACCACATGTTGGATATCGAATTGGCTGGATGGTTGCACTCAAAGAGTGGCAGTCAACAGCTCAATGTCCACATGGAGACCTGTGACGAGTGATGTTCCTCAGGGATCAGTACTAGGACCAGTGTTGTTTAACATCTTTGCTGGCGACATGGACAGTGGGATGGAGTGCACTCTCAGCAAGTTTGCAGATAACACCAAGCTGTGTGGTGTGGGTGACACTCTGGAGGGAAGGGATGTCATCCAGAGGTACCTTGACAGGCTGGAGAGGTGGACACATGCCAACCTCATGAAGTTCAACAAGGCCAAGTGCCTTGAGAAGGCTCCTGGGAGACCTTATAGTGGTCTTCCACTGCCTGAAGGAGGCCTACAAGAAAGCTGGGGAAGGACTTTTTACAAAAGCAGGTAATGACAGGACGAGGGGTAAAGGTTTTAAACTGGAAGAGGGGAGATTTAGATTAGATATTAGGAAGAAATTCTTTACTGTGAGGGTGGTGAGACACTGGAACAGGTTGCCCAGGGAAGTTGTGGCTGCCCCCTCCCTGGAAGTGTTTAAGGCCAGTTTAGAAGGGGCTTTGGGCAATCTGGTCTAGTGGGAAGTGTCTCTACCCATGGCAGGAGGGTTGGAACTAGATGATCTTTGGGGTCCCTTCCAACCCAAACCGTTCTATGATATGACTCTATGATATGATTCTATGGCAAGTGAAAAAAAAGATGGAAGTAAGGAGTCAGTCTGGTGGTATCATCTATAAACTTCCCTCCTGGTGCAGGAGCAAGGAGACAAGCAGAAAAATTGGAAGGTAGTTGATATAAAAGCAACATAGACTAGTGATATAGATCATCTCTTGATGACCCAATGCATTCTGCAACACCCATTGTATCACACCTTCTGGTTACAATGGAAGCCACCTTCACGAAACTTCTACTCCCTGATACCTAGAGGGCTAGGTCTTCATCTTTAATAATTTTCTTGGATGCTAGATGAAATCAGGGGTGCAACATGCTCTAATGACTTGCTCTGTACAATTCGCAAACTCTTTCTGCCCTTTCAGTACCTCTGCATGACTTCTCATGCATTCACAAACTCCCTTTCACAAAATAGCCTTGAAATTACAGTTGCTCTTTCCACTTCTCCTGACCATGTAATAGGTCGAGAGAGGTTCTGCTTGAGAGAGCCCAGTGCAGAGCCACAAAGATGATGAAGGGAGTGGAACATCTCCCTTTTGAGGAAAGGCTGAAGGAGCTGGGTCTCTTTAGCTTGGAGGAGACTGAGGGGTGACCTCATTAATGTTTATAAATATGTAAAGGGTGAGTGTCATGAGGATGGAGCCAGGCTCTTCTCAGTGACATGCAATGATAGGACAAGGGGCAACAGGTGCAAGCTGAAACATAGGAGGTTCCACATAAATATGAGGAAGAATTTCTTCACAGTGAGGGTAACAGAGCACTGGAACAGGCTGCCCAGAGAGGTTGTGGAGTCTCCTTCTCTGGAGACATTCAAAACCCACCTGGATGCATTCCTGTGTGACCTGATCTAGGTATTCCTGCTCTGGCAGGGGGATTGGACTAGATGATCTTTTGAGGTCCCTTCCAATCTCTAACATTCTGTGATTCTGTGATTCTGTGTGACCTGCATATATAGCAAAACTCAGAAAAGAAATTACACCAAGGATCTGTTCTTCTTAGCCTATGTGGAAAACAGAAACACAAATTATTGTCTCTGAAATTGTTAGGAGAGTCCACAGTGTCACTTGTTTGACCAGCTCTGTTTTGCCAAACTTGACAGTGGAGGAGCTTTAGGAAGGAAATGTTTTCTAAATAAGCAGGTTGTATATTGGTCCTGCCTCCTCACCCACTACCATCTGTCCCTCACTCACTTACACAGCAGCCATATGGTCCGACTAGGTTTATAATCAGTTCTGCATCCTGGCTTCATCAGTTCTCCACTGTGCACCCTGGGTATACAAGGTAGAAGTGTGCTCCGCTAATCAAATAGGAATCCAGTAATGCGAACTGTAGAAGTTCACGAACCCAACAAAAAAAATACAAAATGTCTCCACTCAACTTTTTTTCACTATTAGCTGAATAAACTTGAAGCCACTTATTGTCCTTTTTGAGGCCTGAAAGAGGTAGTTTTAGGATATATATGACAAAACACAACTTGAAGTCGTACTTATGTACTTTTCTGGATGTACTGCACAGCACCCTCAGACCAATGATGTTACTGCCAGGAGAGCTCCAAGTCTCAAAAGCCAATTTTATCACAACTGAAGTGTTACTCAACAGGAGTATGAGGGTGTTTGGAGGAGGTGATGGAGAAAGTAGATGGATATAAAACTAGTCGGACCATAAAGGGGAAACAGTGTCAGGCATCTAGCACCAAGGCCTGGCCAGAAGAGGAGAGGATGCTGTGGCAAGGAGACAAACATAGAGCCCTCTGAGACTCAAATGTGACCTGAGGTTGACTTCTGCTCAGATCAGTATCTTTTAAGGGAAGGTATTGCATGTGTCACACTTTGAATACCACAAAAGTGTTCAGAGTATTGCAGTGTTGAAGCAGTACCACTCCATACACACTTTGCCCATGAGGCCAAATAATCTCAAACCCATCATAATTATTTCAGATTGGCTTAACTCTATCAAATGGCAGTGGACATAGCTGGTGTTGAAAACGATGGCTAACTCAAAAGCATTGCTGATTTTCCCTCTTATTATCCTTTCCACTCTGAAAGGTTCAGGAGGTTCCAATCAGCAGGTTGCAGAAGAGGTTAGGAAATGAGGAATTAAGTGAGCAATAAGTATTGATCGCCCAACTTCACCCTTATGTCTAAGTTAGAGGAGATGTTTCCTGATTAGAGATCTTCTGCACATCCTACTCTTGTTTTCTAATTTCAGTATTAGATAAGATTTGAAATTAATTGTAACTAATATGGAAATTTCTAAAGCAACTCCAAACATTCTTCTAGTGATAATTTACTTCTCCTTACTGTTATATACTATTCATTTGGCAAATTTAATCCATTTTCCAGTAGAGCAATTACCTGAAGGGCTTTATTTGAGTAGTGCCCAACTGAAACAGATGTGGTTTTATCAAGCTAAAATTAAGGGGTCAGAAAAATACACTGACTTATACAAAATGGGAGAGATACTTTGGGATTATAGATATCTAGATTGTTCTGACAGTCCAAAGCCAGCATATACAAAGGAGGAAATTTAATATCTTTCAGTATATAGATGTCTGAATGCATCCACCAAGACGTCACGTATGAATTCAGGCATGTGTCTGTGTAGGGAGGGCAAGGAGTCAAGAAGAGCACTAGATGCTAATTCAAAGTGAAATTAATCACACCCTTCAGCCCTGGAAGTATTTTAAAAACTTGTAGATGTGGTACTTAGGGACAGGGTTTGTGGTGGACTTGGTAGTGTTAGGTTAACAGTTGGAGTAGCTTTTCAAGGTTTTTTTCCAACCTGAATCATTCTGTGATTCTATGCAATGTGCGTAGACACTTTTCAGATGTTCTGTAATACAAATAAAATAAATAAATTGTAAGATTGTTGTTTCATACCTTAAGTTAGAAATAATAAAAAATATTTTTCATCTGAGGAATACCAGCATCTTGAATGAACAAATCAAACCAATATATTTCATGATCAAGAAGAGTTACAGTGGTTTCCTAGTGAATATGTAACATCTATATTAACATTTTTATTAGGCATAAGTCAACATTTTTTCGTATCCACAAACACAGTGGACCATGTATGAAATTACTGCTTTTCAAGAGAGAGAGTTGTTTCCTGTTGTAAAGACTTGTAAACCACCACTTAACTGCTACGTGGTTTCTAACAAGGTTTTTTGGGATGTCTTTTCATTTCTGTTGGTCAGGAACCATATGGCAATGACAGAATCACATTTTTAGGTAACTCATTTTTTAACAGCAAAAAATAACTAATAGTGTAATCCAAGCTGGAGGAACTGTCCTACTCCAATTCAATAGATTATGTCCTTCTTAAGAGGTCTGAAAAAATTTAGAGTCCTATCTCTTCCACAGTACGTGAAAGTTTAGAATTTCTTCCTGAAATTTTGAATCCTTTACAGAGCAACTATTCCTGTCTTCTCTTAGTCTTTCAGAATCTAACTGATTTTTTTGTTCATTTTCAGTAAAATTTTATGAGTAATTCAGTGCAGCTCATTTATTGAAAATAAATTAACTATATAAGTATGAGTCAAAAGGAGAAGAAATAATTTGTAACCAAATGAAGGACCTGGTTGCAAATTCTTTTTTATGATAATTTAGAGTCCAAAGTTAGGGTAAATATTTCTCCTGAGCTAAGTATTCCCACTTTCTCATGATGCATCTAATCCTCCATTAACTTGGGTGGTAATTTAGCAATAGAGACAATAATTTGTCACTGCAAAAACTCATCTGGATCATTCACCATGCAGATGAATAATATGTACTGATGGGGCAGACACAAGCCAGCTGACCAACAGGACCTTTCCTTTATCCTTACCTTGACATATGCTCCCACTCTATGTTGCTTCTATCCCTGCTACACTCTTGTTCACACCTGTAACCTCCCTGCATACTGAATTCCTACCTCTCACCAGCAGTCATACAGGGAGCAAAATCTCCACCAGACAGAACTGAAGTCAGGGATGCAGATTCCTACATGATGGAAAGACCCTGCAGATAGTGGAGACATCACAACAGCTCTGTGGTGAGCACCAGCCCCTGGAGATGGCTGACAAGGGACAAGACAGAGTGGTCCATGCTGCTGAGCTCAGCCACTAACCTCTTTAGGGGAGACATGTTGGCATGGGTGATGGGATCAGTAAGGTGCTGATGCACAGGACAAAAGGGCATGAGATTGTTACAAGGGATCAATGGCAAGCAGAAGGAAAGGATTGCTGGAGGGAATCACTCCTAAGATAGCTGAGAGAAGACTTGCACAGCTCCCCATGCCTGACTCGGTCCAAACTGTTCCAGAGCAACATTTCTGAAAATAAACATTCTTCTCACAAAGCAGCCATGGGATAATGCAGTTCATTCTTTTTTGTGTGCAAAATGGGAGGAGGATATATTTTTTTATTTGTTTACTAATGCAGTGGCTAATGCTAAAAAAAAAAAAATAAAGTTTTAATAACTACTGGGATAGTGATCAAAACACTGGAAAAGAAAAACGAAGCTGTGTGGAGATGTAATTGAATAAATCTGAAGGATGTGTTCTTTTAAAGTCAATGAAGAGTCTTTTGTGAGCTTAGTGATACCTGTAAAATTTGATGTGCTATCAAGTTGATAAGTTCTGATTCTGAAACATTTCGAAAACTGCAAATGTATCATAGCTGAGTCTATTTTAAAGAGGTTAATTTCACAACCACTTACTGCCTAGTGAGTGCAATAAATTCTTAAAATTATTTGAGACACAAGGTGGATTTTAGAACCTACATTTTTCCTTTAGAGAAAGAGATCATAAGCTTTTGGGAGCACATTGTATTTCTATTGTGAGATAGTTTGATTCAGTGTCTTACAAACACAATTTACAGGCACTGCATGGAAGAGAAATTGATTAATGTATTAACTCTATCAAGGTTTTAAATAAGGCTGTACAAAATAGTTGGAAAATGGTAAAAAGAAAAAAACCAACAACACTGGAATTACAGTCACTGAAAAGGAAAAGAGCCAGTGCCTTCACTCTTATTCAATCCACCAATTGATCAAATCATTTTTGATCCATAATCTTTACGCATGAGTTACTGTTTTGGTCAGATCAGAGAGACTACCCGTTCCTTGCAATACGATTTGGTCTCGCTAAGTAGTTCCTGCAATGAAACAGAAAAAGTGTAGAAAGATTATTATACGACCTTATTGTGTCCTGAGTTTACAAAACCTATGCCAAAAAAATACTGTGAATTTTATGTTAGTGCTGCATGTGACTCCTACACTGTAAGGAGCTTTGAAGCACAGACAATAAACTCTGAGGGACTCACTATGATTGTTGAAGATGATCTGAAAAAATCTGAAAATTATCTGTGTATAAAGATACTCCTATAAACTGGACCTGTAAAACTAGATTTTACTTCACTTTTGTTGGACTGCTTTCAAAAAATAACAGAAACCGGAATATCTATTTATCAAAGATTTCGCATTTAACATATGCAAAATGTAGATATATTTTGGTATCAGGAATGGCTGAAGAGTAGCATCTTTTCTTAGGTTGTACCTGTGATAATAACTTACAGTTCTTAAGCTCTAAGGATGGTGATTTAGGCATACAAAGTTCCACTGGATCTTCTTTCCTCTGCTGGGGCTTAGATAGAATCATCAATTAGCCTGTTCCAATTTTCTCATGAGTCTGATTGCTTGGTAAGGATGTAAGGAAAAGCAATGCAAGAAATTCTGGATTTTGGCAGAAAATAAAGGGAAAACCCACAAAAACCTCAAATATTTTTAACTGGATGTTATCCTTGAAAAAGCCACATTTAGCATACAGGTATTGTGGTGTTCCAATTGTTCCCTTGAGACTGGTTTGAACTTTATTACATGATTGTCACTGACACTACACTTGGCTTCTCACTGTGGACTTCTGCTAGGAGCCCAAAACTGAGCTTCGCCTTTGTGCAATCCATCAGCATTGTGGTTAATCAATATTGACACTTAAAGGACATTGGGATGTATGTATGTGGGAACTCAGCTTTCTAATTTCTGCAGAGTGCATTTCCAGACTAGCATAAGTCACAATTCTTTTTAATTTCTTGGAGTGAATAAGAAATTAATATTTGGGTTCAAAAGGATTTGGGTTTCTAAAATGAGAGTGCTTATAAGAGGTGGAGTCTCTGTATTGTGTCTGTGGAATTACAGGTGATACAATGGTTGTCAGCCAAAATAACCACCAAAACCTATTTCAGTACTGGAGGAGTCAAGTAAGAGTTCATATGTGATATTGTGTTCCAACTGCATAATCTCCATCTCATCAAATGAAATGCGTAACAAAGAGTTTGAATTTTGCAGAAAGGGGCAGATCAGTCAGAGAATACCCTACTGTTCCTCTTTTGCTTTTATTGCAATGCATCTAATGTTTACAGTCTGTTTTCACCACAAAATTGTATTCAGAAATTTGACATCAAAGTCACCAAACTACAGAACCGCAGTGAGAGAGCTGACTCCCCACCTTAGGGTGCTGTTGCTATGGGGAGTTTCACAGCAGGAAGCAATCTCAGCCTTTTTTAAACCTTGCATTTTCCATAGCTGGAAAATTTCAAACAACTTGTTCTCTGCCTCTATTGAATCTTGCTTTGTTTTCGCATGTGAGATCAGACTGTTCCATCCACTTTTGCTCATTAATTGTGCTCCTAGGCACTGTGTAGCTGCACAGTTTCCAGTTACCTAAGCCACTTTCTCTTTGCACCTGGATGACTCCTAATTTCTTTTCACCTGTTTTGTGGATTTGAGTTGGAACTGATTTATTGATTCCTTCTCAGAAATGTTGCATTCCTGTAGTCACCAAAAACTGGTCCTCACTTGTATAATTTTTTTTTTCAAATACCTCCCACGTGCATTCCTGTGATGTAAATGAAGTTAGTCACTAAATGAATACCAAGTAGCTATCTAGCTACATAATGCTCACGAAGATCCTCCATCTGAAGCTAGAAAACAGCATGTACTGGGGCTTATTTAGAAGTCTAACTGTGAGGGGTTACTGTGCAAGAAAACTAACCAAAGAATTTGAACTACAGCCATGCTTACTTAGAAAACCATTAGATTTTGAAGGCAGGAAGAGGAAAGGAACAGGGCAGGAAAGGTGCACTACTATCCCGCCTTGTCCTGAATCACCTGTCAAATGTTTCTATTTGATTCTGTGCAGCGATACTACCATCAGATAGTAAGTACTACAAAACATGCAGCTGGACATCCTACTGGCACTCAATAATTTTTTTTAGTTTTTGAAATGGCTACTATACACATAGATCTAGGCCTCTCATCTGGAACAGATATGTGTCCATGGGAAAAAAAAAAAAAATAAGGTAATCATAGAATATTGCCTATGTTCAGTGTCGTATACTTCTTTGATTGTGAAAATCACATCAAGGGGGTTCTTTTTGTTTTGACAGACCTGTTTTACATCTTTTCTACAGTTCACAAATTGTATTAAGACATCTGCACAAATGGTTTTATACCTGTACCATCACAAAGCTCCAATTTAAAATCATCTTAAGTTTAATCACAAAGGGATGATGTTCTTTTGAAGTTCCCCAACTGAGGATTTTCTATAATCTCTTACCAAACAGTACAAAGTAACAGAACAGAATAATGAAAAACAGGTATGCATTTCTAACTCACCTTCTATGCTTCTGCAGAATTTAGCAGTAGCTCTTTATACAGTACAAGGACAAAATAGCCTTTTACAGTTCTTTTAATCTCATTTTAAAGGCTAACACACAAAGCATTCTGCCTTTGGTAAGTGCCCTTCTATAGAGGACACTCCACAGAAGCTCAAAAGAGTTCAAACCAGTTCAAAATCACCATTTATCAGCCAAAGTTTGCCCTTGATGAAATAAAAAGACCAGAACTCAGTTCATTTAACTAGGAAATGAAACAGGCTAGTTTAAAACAGAAGGCAGTCTCACTACCTTATGTTATTTATTCTGGCTCAATGGAGTTGCCACATCTCAGAGCCTAAATTATCGCACTGAATCTCAAGATATGTGACTAATTCCCACCCCTGCTACTTAATATTTCTACTACTTTGGGCAGTTAGGTGAAAATCTCCATGCCTTAGCACTTACAGCCCAAAACATAGTCACCCAGTCTCTTACAAGTGCAAAATTACAAGGGCTATTCAGAGGATACTAAGTAACTGAAGATACTTACTATGCTCCTCACAGGGTGACCTATGATCTCTGGGACAGGCTGGTAAGAAGCAACCACTGTGTGAAGAGCTGAGGGAGTGAAGGAGGAAGCTTGAAAGGGGATGTTGCATAAACTTGGAGTCTATATCCATGAAATTTTTGCTCCTCAAGGACACTTCTCAGTGATTTGTATCACATAACCTCCAAGATCTCAAAATGTATGTTAAAAAGTTTAACAAATAAATTTAACATGCAAAGTGTTCTTATTGCTAATATTTTCTACTCTCATTTTTGTAGTCAGTATAATTGGGTAGTGAAAAGATTTAGCAAATCTAAAAAATAATTTAAGATCACAGAGTTTCCTCTATTTCCTTTAAATAAATACATTTAATTAAGTGTCCTTTTCCCAAACAGCTTACAATGGTCTGTGCATCTATGAAATCAAAACACTTCTACCTCATTTTTAATACTGATCTATTTAGCATTATACTTTGACAGGATTCTAGTCATGTTTAGGAAAGACAACTTAGAATCATTGGATTTCTTTTTTCTTCTCTTCTCCTCCAAAATACTTTTAAAAAAGAATTTTATTCAAGGTGTAGTAATGTTGTCTTTAGCTACTGACAACAGTATTACCTGTCAAGACCAGAGGGAATTTGGTGGTTGGAGTTAAATGCACATATATTTCTCCTAATTCCCTATTAAAATGTGGCACCAAAAAAAAATTAATCCTATCTTGGGGCCATAACTTTGACACTGAAAGATTGTGAATCTTGAGTGTAGTGATTAATAGTTGAGAAATCTGTGTACAAAAAGCTACACTGAATGAAGCTAAAAGGCATTTCACTCCCAGGAGGCAATTAATAGATGGTAAGAGTACTGTTCGTTTACAAAGTTATGTTTAACTGGTAGTCATATCACAGAACTGGGTAAATGGTAGAATTGCATTAATGGTCCCCAAACCCCAAATCTCAGCACTCATTAAGCCTGAGTCATAGATTAATGAAGAGACATTTATACTTTCAGTCTGTGCCATAAATAACTATACAGCATTAAAGCCAGCTAATAAGGAGGCAGAAGATGTTGCCTTGTGACTACAAACACATTTTTGAGATGTTTATTTCAAAAGAGATCTTCTTCTTAAAGGATGCATTACAAGCCACACAGAGGAACTACACAAAGCTGTCAACAGTTTTTTCTGGGAAACTGTCATGTATGCTGCAAAAAACAAAAGTCTTCAAACCTGAAAGTCTGGCAGAACATATGTTCTTTTAGTAAATGACACGCTTTTGAGTAGGTAGAAAATTCAACAGCAAACATGACCTTTGACCAGAAAGAACCTTTCAAGTTTAGCTGTTTTCTTTGGTAAATTGGCAGAGATGATTATGGTGCACCCTATCGGACACATTATTTTTAGGTTATACTTAGCACCAAGCCATCAGATACCCTTTGCACTCTAAGTAAAAGATGCTGGGTTTTTAAACTATTTACAAGGATTAGCCTGAAAAGTTTCTGCATCTTAGAATAATTATTTTGTACTAAAAGCCCCCCAAAAGGCTCTGCTACTCCAGTACAGCAGTATTTGCAGTGGTTGTCACCAAAATAAGTCTGGCAATGAAATACAGCAGCTATGCATACCTAGTTACATTCACTATACATTCACTATGTAAATTTTTGAAGCTAATACTGATGCTTGGAAAAACTTCACTGGAGAAAGAGCTGTTATTTATTAATCCCAAGCTATTTTTAATAAAACACAGATTTACAGAAGTGACACAACTATAGCTAGAGAAGACCACAAAGAATCCACAGCAATTAAACAAGAATCCAAATTTTGTTTGAATTATAAGTAGCCACAACTTATTTTACACAAATATATCCAAATATGAGTGTTGTTAATAGAATGTTCTTTGCAGGCAAGTAATTCAAACAAATTATTTGATTATTGAACAAATTTTTTCAGACATACAGTGTTTGGTTTGATTTGTTAGCATTTCCAATGTTTGACGTATTGACTTCCATGATTAATTAACTGTGAATTTCATTCCATAATTTAATATGAATAGAATTTTTTGCTTTAATTATCTTTAAATAAAGATTATTTTAACGTCTTTCATCCCAGAAGGGAAGACTTCCAAAACACTTCACTTTTCTGTATTTTATATTTAGTGTAATTTTTCCTAATTTAGTATTGTTAGTCAACTATCCTTATGATAGCCATCCTGAATCTGTGTGTATAGCAAAGAAACATATTATCATTACTTTTAAGAAGAGGCATATTCCTGAATAGTTTTACCATGGAGAGCAGTACAAAACTACTGCAACTATAGTTGTCAGTAATTGTGGCTTGTGGAGCAGACAGGGGCTGAAGAAGTAGAGTTTGATCTGATGAAGTTCTTTATAAAACACAAGTGAGGGTGAGACTGATTATTGAGGAAGTGTCTGGAGAAATTAAGAAAAGCGTATAATTTATGGAGAATTTTATAACCACAATGAAGTGGGCAAGACAGAGAAAAGAATAGTCCCTGACATAAACCACTTCAGAAACAGCAGAGACATACTACCTTGCCTGACTGACTTGCACCCATCTACACTGCATTTTGATATCACATCAGGAGCAGAGACAGAATGATGACAGTTTTGATGTGATCCCTGCCCTTTCACCACTCTGAATAAGTTGGATTCATCCAACTAAGTACTACACTAGAAGGATTTATCTCCACAAACAGTCTGGACACTTGTTTCATTCTTCATATGGCCAGTCTGTTCATACCCCAGGAACACATCTTCATAGAGCACCAACAAAGCTGTCAGCCAAGAACTGAATATTCATCTGGAAATGAGACAACTGACTGTACACAGAGGCTGGACCTTCTGGGTGTCATTAGCCTTTGTACAGATTTGCCCACTGAAGAGAAGAGGGGTTCCAGTATTTTTGCCACTTGACTAGTATACATTGACATGTTAAGAATGAATGCCAAGAAGGCATCCCAAAATATGCACATCCTCTATCACTCAGAGCCACTTACCTTGCACTTTACAGAAGGAACTTGTAAGCTTGACTACTAGGACACAAAGTTTACAATGCTACCTGATGCAAGAGCTAGATGTCTGCTGGCACCAGCATATTTAAGATGGGACAATGAGAGTCTTTAAGTCACTTCTCTGGAAAGGACAATTGTAATCGACAATATAAGTATCTACAAAGAGGATCTGTAAGGAGACACATAAGCAAGGATGAGGAAAGAAATTAGGAAAGGACTCTGAGAGTTTCAAACAAGCTTTTAAAATGAAGTTACAACAACTTAATGTTTTCTACTTCTAAGCAAGAAGTCGTGTTTCTTCCTTTGCTGTAAAGAAGTCATTGCTATTAACTTCCATGTTTCTATCACACTGGAAGCTTGGTAAGAGGCTGACAGAGAGGCTTTGGAGCTTCTATATCTGACACAGATTTCTATTTCTCTCTAGAAATTGCTCAAGAGTGATTATTGCTGTTCTAACAGCTGCATGCCAGCTTTCAGAGTGCTTGCTTATGAGCCAGCTGATGAAATGCTATTACTATCAGACCTTAGTCTATACAGTTAACTAGGTGACAAAGACATTTTGAAATTCATAATGCTCATTTAATAGATCACTTTATTTGACCTATCAAGAAAGTGCAAAAAAATGACAATGCAAGATCACAGCTGTATCAGAATCAAAGAACTAAAATCTTGGAAGAAAATGAAACTAATTTTGATAATGTCTTCTGCCGGAAATGGCAGCAAATCCAGTAAATAACTCTCTGACAAGGTGCCAAGACAATTGTATATGAATGAAAAAATCTTGCGTTAACAGGAGTTGCAGAACTTTGATTAACTGAGCTGTATTTCCCCTTCAATCCATATGAACAGGTTTCATATATATTAAAGTGACTGATGTAGCTCCAAGACCACACATTAGGGGTTTGGCTCAGTCCAGAAGAGATCAGAAATTCTTCTTGAAAAAGGGAAGAGCTAAAGGCAGTGTCATATCCCAGCACCATATGCACTATCTGTCAATATGTACTTACTGTCCAGTAAAGTGCCTTGTAACACATTCAAAGACCAAAGCTCCTTGACAAAAGAGGTGTTTATCATTTGCTGTTGTCCATAAGCACCTCTCAGGTGAAAAAATTGTACTCCCACTGTGTCAAAATTGAACTGCAAGAATAGAGCATTGGACTTTGCATAGCATCAGTCAGCAACTTTCTTGTATGATGAGGAAGAGCATCAGGCTAACACGAAAGGGTCTTAGCTGTTAGTTTAACTGAGGCAGGGAGAATTATGAGGGCAAAACCATTAGACGTACTAAGTAAATATAGCCAGGAAGAACAATTCACAACATTAATAGCAAATTACTGAGCAGACTGTTTTGGAAAACTGCTAAGATTATTGTTAATAGTTATAATATAACATTACCCAGCCCATTTCAATACGCATGAAGCAAGACATATTACTTGTTGCTTCTACTTTTTTCCACCCAGCACAAAGCAGGAATAGTCAATCTCCTGAAAGAACAGGTGGAACTGATGATGCAAACCACTGATTATGAAAAAGGGTCACGATACAGAGAAGAAGGTCACAGAAAACAATTTGAAACATGGAACACAATTTTATGGTTACTGAATTTATATTATTTATAAATTACAACAGCAACCTGTGGCATCTGAAACAATATCCAAAAATAATTCAGATAGAACTAGGCTTTGTGGATGAAAGGAAAAAGAACATAAACTAAATATAAAGGACAAAAAGATTTTTAAAAAATTCAAATTAATTGTGTGGGTGTGTGTAGAGGAAAAAATATTCAAAGCCTTCTTGTAATTTTCCTGTAAATACAAAATATTACACACTTCATCCACATCCATGCAAAATATCTGCTAATGTCATTACAACTTTAGCATCATTTTTGTGTTGTACTAGAAGGAAAATCAATGCATTGTGCATGGCATTTTCTTATCTGTTGGGAGCAGAAGCATGCTGTTTGTGGAGCTGTAGAATCTGTTCCTGCCAGCTAAAAATGTTGCATGGTGTAAATGTAGGATAAAGCTATGTTATAAAACCTGGCACTTCCTCCCTCTAATTGTGCAATAGAAGACAGATCACATTTAACAAACTTTACTCTTATTATAAACTATTGCTGAGTTGAGATAATGTATTTCCCCTTCTTGCAAGGTTTGTCATGCAGAATGATAGCATTTTAAAAACCTGCATGTGGTTGTGACAAATAACATGATATGCCAGGTTGTTTTAAGTTCAGAGTCAAGTTTTTCCTCTTGTGCTAAACCAGAAAGGCCATAGGTAATTCACAGTCTCAGGTGATCGCATTTGTTTGGCATTGGCCGACACGGTGATAACAGATTATGTGTTGCTTCTTCTACGGAGCAAGAAAAGGCCAGATGGAGTTTTCTAGAATTCCAGCCAATCTTCCCATATTTCCAAAAAGCACCTGACAAATGCAAATTTAATTTAACAGCAGCAGTGAAAGTTGATGGACTTATTAATCGTGACTGCTGTTCAAGAAAAAATGTATAGACAAATGCCAACACATTTAATTGAATAACACTGACTCCTGGACCAGAAAGCCAACTTGCTAGTGGCTTTTTTATGCTTAAAAAATTGGAATGTGATAGTCTTTTTGAAACAATTGGTAACTTAAAGTTACAGATTCAGAGAATCTCTTTCTCTTTTCTTATTTCTGAAAACAAAACAAACCCAAGGAGCCCACAGCAGAACTGCTAGTTTACAGGATGAAGTCAGGCTTCAGTTGGACATATTTAGAAGACAGACTGTTATGGTAGAACAGCCCTGAAAGAACATATCCAAAAGATATTATCACCTAGATAGCTTGGAAAACATCTACCCTCTTGGTGACCAACAATTGTCATGCAAGGGTCTAGCTGCCTTCTGCTCACACTCTAAGAAGCTGTTACATGAGACATTATATTTCAAAGATGTGAGTCCCAATATTACATCCCACAACCCAAAACTAGTTCCGTAGACCTTAGGAAAGGAAATGAAAATGAACATTCAAGTTTTCCACAGCCCAGCTCCATAGATCTCCTGTTATGAGTATCAGCAGTGAAATATTACCTAGCTGTTACTGAAGATTCAGCTTCTTACAGCCTTTCATAGCTATCAGACCTCCCTGACATGCAAGATAAAACAGAAATGGAATGCTTACCTTCACACAGCTAGGAACAAACCCCCTTAGTCCTTCTGCTTTTTTGTTTTCCTGAACTGAGAGAAGTTACTGACTTGTATTCCTCTCCATCTACAAAAACAGCATATTACCTGTCCTTTCATTTTTGTAGTGAAGCAAATCTGGCCTGAAGGGGAAATCACCAATGTGGGGCACTGAGATCCTTTTCACCCCTGCTGGGTGCCATCAGTGTGTTTGCAGGAAGACTTGTTGGCAGCTTCCTGTATTGGCTCTTGCCCTGGGGTTTTAACTCCTCTTTCTCCTCCCTCCCCTCCCTAAACATCTTAATCAAGGTGAGACTTGCTGTGTTTCTTGGTTTCAGCCACCTACAGCTCGAAGTTAAGATAACTTTTCAGCTAGAAGCATAAAGTACAACAGGAAATTAAGGGGGAGTGAGTTTTCTTTTGAGTTTTGAGTGATGGTTAAAAGGTTTTCCTGGGGTACAAAAGTAGGATAAGAACAGAAAAATGTGAAACTTTACCAGTATTCAGAGACATGGTACACTATAAGGCGCTGATGTCAAAACAAACTCGTTAACTTCAGCCAGGCAAACTAGAATGAACTGCTGAAACTCCCCAAGCTCCCTAATTTACTGATTTTAGGCTTACTGAGTCCCAAGACAGTAAGTTCTACGTTTCATCCAAGTTCTCCAGCAATAATATTTGAATAATAGCATTCATTCTTAATGAAATTCTTTATCTTATATTGTATAGCTTGTTTCCTCATTAGAGCCATTTACTCCCGGTGCCAGTAACCATAAAAACGTAACCAACTCATTTGCATTAAGACATGACACCACTATTCTTCTTCATCTACTCCTATCCAGAAAAAGATATTCTCTCTGTGAATGTACTGGAGCTGTAAAAAGCCAAAGGAGAATAATCAGTAAGCTAAATCATTTTTCTTATTGCCTATTAACAAAAGCTATCAGAAAAGGTTGATTCTGATGAAATAAGAACAGCTAGAAAGAAAACAACAGATGCATAGGGACATGGCTGGGAAGTCTATTTTCACTGATTCTACCTGTGTCGTCTGTTGAGAAAGTAGTTCAACTGGTTGGGAAAGCTCTACCTAGATATTGAGCAAAAAGGAAAGGAATCTTTTTAAATTAAAGATTGCAACTACAGCATGCATTACACTTTTTGAGATTTAATTAGGTCAGCATGGTATGTTAACTATGAGGCTGTTGATTGTTCTCAAAGTACTTTCTGAGATTAGGAACCAAAACTATTATTCTGGTTTTAGGCTGAAAATACCATATTGCAAAGAGCTTACCATGTATGTTAGCCAACACTGCTCAGGTAAACGATGGAGGTGATACAATGACAATCCAGACCTTCAGTAATAAACATGAGGAGGAAAGGAAATAGATGCCAACAAGAATTAAGTTCCCAGATTGATCTGAAAGAGCCCATAGATAATGAAATGTACCTGAAAAGAGAAGATATAGGATTCTGTGGGCCTATTCCCTGGACTTGAATCCAAGCTTCCAAATCACAAATCCTTTATGTGCATGAAAAGAGCTGGATCTCTCAAGAGGGCAGCTGAATAAGCCTTTAAGCTCTTTGGAAGGTCAGTAGAGCTATTTAAGACATAATGCTGACCATGGGTATTACTTAAATTTATTTTTCTTCTCTGGAACACAACACCTGAGTCAGAGTCACTTTCTGTCCCACTCAAGGTCAGAGCCTGTCCCTCCTGGAAGATAACTTTTCATTTTCATTAAAAACCTGCATAGGAATATTTTATTCAGAGATGAGGTAGTAGAGGTGTACACTTCAACACATGGTGATTTTGACATTCAACCAAGTGGGAGATGCGGTCTTCCCAGCTTAACAGGTTGACAGCTACTGCTGCTACAACGTGTTTCCTATCTAGCATGCTAAAAATAAAGTTGTCTAAGGCTGGGCTGAGCCTATCTCCAGTCTTGTGAATGCTGAGTTAGTGGACAGACATCAATGTGAGAGTCACAGGCAGAGAATAAAACAGGCAGCCTTTGAGAGTCCTTACTTCTGGTCCCTATTTCCAACACAATTTTTCTTTGTTTCTAAATCCAGTGAACACTTCAACATCAGAGCTGAGAAAAGCCCTCAGTAGATATCCAAGCCTGCCAGTGCTTTATGCACAGACTATCCCCACTCAGCTAGATTTGGTCTTATCCTGTGTTGGATTACAAGGTCATATTATGTGGTCATCATTAAAATATCTTTGTAAATGTTTCCAGATTTGGACTCTGTCTGGACAATTACCAAGTTTTTAGTGAATCTAGTGAAATAAAATTGAAATGCATCCTCCTATGCATATTTGGATAAAGTCAATTGTTTTTGTAAATCATTAATTTGGAGCACTAATTTGGAGAACTAATCTTTTAGTTCGAATAGATTCAAATTGAAATGAAATATTGTGGGTTGTGTCTTGTTTGACATAGTGACTTACTGCAAACTGTAGCATAATTTCACAATTTAATTGGAAGTTTTTTCCTCATTTTTCACTTGTACAAATAAGCAAGATCAGTAATATAAGGGATTTTAAAGACAAGCCCAACTTCTAGATAATAAGGAGGAAGGATTGGATTGATGATATATTTTGTGGACCTGTCCTTGGAATTTCTGATAGATGGCTCTATAGGATATTCTGAAGGTAATGTGAAAGGAGCAGGACAAAACACCAGAATTACATTTTTAGATTATGAATAGATGACAGGAGAATTACTAGAACATCCAAAATGCTGGTAAACTCAGGTGATATCCTTAAATAATTGCTTTTAGCAGTGAGATGCTGACAATACAACATCAAGTCCAACCACATTTGAAAACTGTGACTCCAGGAAGGATAATGATCTAAACAGAAGGCAGTTTCCATAATCTGAGTGCCAAGTAACAAAGACATCCTCTAGAGATTTCATATCTTACAACGTTTGACTAGACAAAGATATAAATTGGATATTGGGGCAGAGAACAGACTGAGCTGCTAGGCAAGGAAAACAGCGAGCACAGGGAGCCAGACTACCCTAGTCCCCAGTTCCTGAGATAATATGTAAGCATCTGTTCTGGTTTCCCAGTAACAGACCCATCGGCCAGCCATGGCAGCCAGGCCATGAGTAGCCCTGAGTCAGCTGGGAGATTTAATCAAGGCAACTGACCCTAGCTGACTCACAGGTGTGTCCCATACTACTTATCATGCTCATTATAAAAGGAGGGAGTTTGCTGAAGTTGAAGTTCCTCTTTTTGAGTCTCTTCCCTATTGGCTTTCTGCTTCTGACCCCAAGGACTAGGCTAAGTATGACCTTGTATGCTTTATGTTGGTGACTGCAGTAGTTTTATAATTTCATGAAATCTTTTTCTACTTCAATCCATGTGGCTTTTTTTTTCACCAATTCCCCTTCTCAGCTGCAGAGGGGTCACTGGGTGGTAGAATAACTGCTACAGTTTAGCCCTGGGTACAGGCTAAATGTAGACAGCATCTTACTACATTTCTTTCTTTTGCCTAATCATGAAATGCTTCAAGAGGAAGCTGCATGAAAGACACAAATAGTTACAGATTTTTTCTTTTCCTTCTTAACTAGTGAAAGCTGAGTGTAAACAAAACTGAAAAGTGGACAAAAATTGGAGGAAGGGGGAAAAGAAAAATTTTCTGAGCACGAAAAGGACAGGTACTGAGGGACATGGTTTAGTGGTCAATTTGCTGTGTTAGGTTAATGGTTGGACTTGATGATTTTAGAGGTCTATTCTAGCAGGCTATTCTATGGTTTTATATGCAGCAAAGGACCATTCACTAAGCACTAAGTCTACATGACAAGCCTTTACACAGTACTCCTGTGGTAGTCCTGACTACAGGCTGGCTGAAAGTGAGGCTGTGGCTTCACACACTCAAAATTTCCTCATCTGCTGTTTAATGCCACATTTCTTCTATGAAAAAAGCTGGGGACAGGCCAAGCGGTATGTGACATGCCCTGAATGTGACAGGTATTCCGGTGCCGCTGCTGCAGCAAGACACTGTCATGTCCAAAACAGAGAATCCACCTTGGCAGGTACAGAAATAGCCAGGCCTGTCCTAGCTGTAATGCAGGTACTCAATAATATATTTTGATACCTTGGTTTATCTGAAGGTGGACACGCTGCTTGTATGTGATTCTGGGAGCTGTGGACACAAAGCAGGTTTGGACTTGTGACAGTGTCAAATTTGTTTGAAAAGCAAAGCAAATGGGGCTGAAAAGGTCGTGTGGCAGCTGTGCTTCCATTAAAGCCCATGTTCCTTCTTTATTATCACAGAGATCCAGCTGTGGCAGGATGGCTGAGAGTCCAGCCAAGGTTGTGAGACCCCTCATCTTAGTTTGATGCTAAACCTGCTTTGAGTGAATACTAACATTTTCAACCTATCTTTTTGGCCTGAACTTTTCTATCATTCAATGATTTTATGGTTATATGAACGGTTGGTCACTAAGATATGGTCTCCAATATGGCACAACAAAATGCTGAAATCCTGATATTTTTTGTTTGTCACCTGATGAGTTCCACAGTATGGTCAGTATTATCTGAGATCAGATTGGTTAAATTCCTCCATCTGTGTGCTCCAAATGATCGACTGCAGTGTGAAAGTGTCAGAACTCACTTCTTCAAACAAAATTGCAGAGAAGAACTTCTAGCAGATGTCACTTCAAGGGGAGACACCAATCTCCAAAACAATAGGAAATGAATTATTACACAAGCCAGTCAAATACACACAACATGTTGATTACCAAGACGCTATCTAGCATAACAATCAATCCTCTCTGTGAATTAAATTCAATATGAAGACTAACTTCAGTTTCCCTGTTGTAGGAAATGAAAAGAACTTAATGTAAACAGATGAATAGCATACAAAAGCAATAGAACGTTTCACACAATTTAAGGTAACCTGTTTTTCAAGGATTATTTGGTTTTTAGCACTGTTTCCTTTAGCATTATTTTTAACTATTTGCTAAAAGATTCCATTGTTTTTCTTCAGGTGTTTTCCTTGCCAATCCAGTCATTCATTCTCATCTGGCTGGGTTCATTTTTTCCGATGTTTAAAGTTTTTGTTTCTTTGTTTTGCTCCAGTACTTTGTTTTTCATATAGAATTAGCTGAGATTAATATGCCACTGTAAATAACACACTAGTTCCATGGCTTTCTCTCTGGTCATTTCTTAGGCTCTGGGATGCTTAATTTTTATTTGCTGTTTTCCTTGTCTTATGTTTGTATTATTTTTTAAACACAGCGAGGAAAAATATCAGAGCAGTTTCCATTACAAACATGAACCATGAGCACAAGTGTTTTGCACCTTGGTAACCTTTTTGTTTCAAGTGCTACCACAGAAAAAGCAAGTGATCATGCACGTGATCATGCACATGATCAATTAGGCTATGCAGGATAAATTATGAGGATGAGCAGAGCTGAGAAGAATCAGGTATATGTGCTGAGCAGGTAATTGTGCTTTTGGGTGTCCGGAGTTTATTTCTGTGTCCAAACTTTACTACTAACCTGACCAGGAAAAATGAAGGCACTACAGTCATTTTGCACCTTTGCTTCTGGTACTGCTGATACCCGGCAATAATAATAGTGAAAAGAACTGTTTTGAATTTTTTGTTTTGAAAATAGAGGGCAAATTCAGTCAGGTGTGGATAATGTAAGTTCATTACATGACAGTGCAGAAGTGAAAAACCTTGCTAGAATTTTTCATTGACTTTTTATTAGTTCAGGTTTAGATTTATTTCATGTTTTAAATAACACTAACAGACACAAAACTACACACACAAATATATGTGTATATATATATATATATGAAACAGATTGACTGACTGCAGCTTCAAGCAACAGACTGCCACAGACAAAGATATGCACAGCTTCTGCCAGGGCACTGGAAGCCAAAGGGTGGCCCCTGCTGCCAGCGCCAAAGGCAGAGCAGGGGCATGTGGGATGGTGCGTGCAGCTGCAGGACTGTTTGGCTACAGATGAGTTTGTTCTGACTTCCCTTGGCTTGCATCTGGCCCCTGGTGCTGCACCCCTCCTGCAGCAGGAGACTGAGCCAGGGACCTCAGTAAAGCCTGGTGTGCTCCTTGGCACAGCTCCATATGTCCACTTATGGAGCTGGCAGCTGCATGAAAGTCTTGCTCGGTGCCTGTAGCTCCTGTATTGCCTTGCCGATTCAGCTGGGTGGTCATGGTCCATATTGCTTAATGTCCCTTCATAATTTTAGCTTTCTGGTGAGTTCTGACACTTCCAAATTATAGTCAGTCATTTGGAACGCAGATGGAAGGAAATTCAACCAAATTTATTTGCAGGCATACAGATCATAAAGACCTTCCCCATTAGGAAGGAAGTTACAGAATTTCAAGCTCTTATTTTATAATAACTGGGACTACAGTCTAGTGACCATGAATTTCAAATAACATCCCAGCTCTCTCCTTCCTTCCTGCTTCTTTTCTTCCCAAGGCAGGACTTGTCCAGCCACAATCTAAAACAGAAACCTCATTTGAGGGAGACAGAAAATTCAATTTGCCAATATTTCTGAGAAGTCTGTGAATTCATCATCCCAACATACCTTTTGGTATAGAAGGCAAATGATGGCTAGTGATGAATTTTATGGTGTGTTATGAATGAACCACCCCAAACAACAAAACACTGCAGAAGCAAAACATCTCCTTTTTATTCCCACTAAAAGTCCCTCTGTTTAGTGTATAAGCCTAGATTGAGGAATATCATATACAAACAGTCTGGAAACTATATTTTAGGGGATTTTATTTCTTGGAGACAACATTTCTGAATGAGCTTAAGAAGTGTAAATCAGATAATGTCTCAGCTTCAGAGGAAGACTCGCTCTCCTAGGCTTGACAGACTTCCTTGACATCATCTATAATGTTTTGTTACACAGTTTCCCTTGGTACCCTCCATCTTTCCAGACTAATCTTGTCATTTCAGCACTTGCTACACTGTGGGGGAAGTCTTGGGAGAGCCGAGATGCTGCAGAGCTCTACAGGACACTTGTCCCCTTCCTGGAGCTATAAAGTTTGACAGTTAGGGAAGGAAGAAGTAGATGGGCAGAAAGGCTGAGCACAACAGCTTAACAGAAAGCACTGCAGGTGCCACCAAGGGTTTTAGACTGTTTTTTCTATTCTGCAGTATTTTTACACACACTAGCAGTTGCACTGTTATCACTATTTGGATTACAAGCAGCATGGAGAAAACAAATGGCACAAAACTGACACTAAAAGGATGTTGCTAAGGGGCTGAATAAAGGTTATGTCCAAGGCATCAGGTATGTAAGGCTGAGAATATAGGTGGTCTGACTGGGAAAAGAGTCTGTGAGGCATGGACAGAGGAACTACAGTGTGGCACCCCACAGCTTAGGCTACCTATGCAGCCCCCTAAAAAATGCAGTTAGCCTTCCTGGGGGGAGAAGCTACTAACAGGAAAAAAAAAAAAAAAGGTGATTTTCTAGCCAGGTGGTGTTTGGAGTAAGTGGACACTTCAGAGAAAGTCTGTAGCTCACAGGTAGGATGAAATTTTTACTTACTTGAAACTTTTTTACTCAGAAAAAGAAAAGATTTTTAAGGTTTAGCTTGGACAGATACTCTTTTCGAAGAGCAGCCCCTTACTTTTCTTCCCTTTGTTCCCTGTACTCCCTGTAGCTGTGTGGTTTTCTCTCTCTTTAGGCACTGGCTAAGCCTCAAAGTTAGAGAGTCTTATACAGGAAATGTAAATGAAAAGAACAACAGATAAAGGCCAAAGGCTTTTAAATGAATTATTCTTCATGATGTTTTTCTGTCATGTGTAATGGTCATCTGTATTCGTTGTCACCTGGATGTGTTCCAGGTAAGTGCAAGTTGTCACAACAAATAGAATAACTGGGCAAGAAACTGATCTTTTCAGGCCACTTCCTCTTAGGATGCTTCATTCAGTTGTTTCTTGGTGGGTTCACTTTTGGGTAGGTGGGTGAAAATTCATCTTGCTCTTCCCAATATTATATCTCACTGCTATAAAGAAGTGAGATTTGACATGGGAGAGTCACTGGGAAATTTTCCACTTCCAAAACAGTACCATGTACATCATGTTAAGTGGTGGGTTTTAACTCATGAGAGGCTGAGAGATAACATCTGTGAAGCTGGTAGGCAGAGCAGACTTGGCCCTTCCAGATAAGGCAAGACATCTGGGTCCAAATTCCAACTCTGGTCCATCTTTGTGTGTGCTTATGGGCAAGACACTTTCCATGACCACAGAGTCTCATAATTCCTGGGTTTTTTTTGAGAAAATCAACCTTAGAGATAATCTATTCACAGCTGTGTATAGCACTTAGGTCTGAGGGCCCACAGAGATATCTGGAGCCTCTTGACATCATCATAGCACAAAACATTAACAGTAAATCACACAGGGCAGATAGTGGTAATGAATTTAATGATTGAACAAGCTGGCATTGCATCTATTAGAGCTATAGGCTTGAGAAGCTGGATGTATTGAAGTTCTTTCTGTGCTTCAGAGGAAAGCTTTCATCCTGGATATGGTTACTCTGCACTCTCGTATGATAATTTATTGTTGTTTTTCAGGCATTTCTGAGGTGCTCTGTAGTTTATAACAAGCCCATGTCATGGAAAATCACCATGCTTGTTCAGTATCCACAACCACAGAACAGCAGAATGAAAGAGGGCACCTGCCATTACAAATCTTGTGAGCACAGAGGGGGTGCAGGCACCATTTAAGGGAGCCCAAAGTCTTGGTGGGTCATCAAGGTAGGCAATGATCTCCATTTATCTTGTCTCTGGGAAAGAGAAGATAATCTGTATGGCAGTGGCCACTCTAAAAAAGGTCACTGGTGCCTAAGGACTAGTGCCAAGGACAGGCTTCTTATTTCCCCTCCCCTGCTTATGTATCAACCCCTTCAAGAAGCCATGAGGAAGATTGTGTGAAGTTTTCTTCTGCACACTTTTTTTTAATTGTTTTTTTCCAAATGCTTTCATAGCCCATTCAGCCTCAAATAGAGCATGAGTGGTCCTGCCACATGTCAGCAAGATCACTGCTTCATAACAGAGCCCCATCACACTACTTTTGCTGTTCCAGATTTTGGTGGCTTGGAAAATCAAGAAATCAGAATCATTCAAACCATGGTAGACAAATGCCTGGAGATCCAAATGTTGATATCACTTGGAATTCACTTGAGTTTATTACTGGGGTGACTTTCTTGTCTTGTGGTCTTGTGGGAGCCCTGACATTTTTCCACTAATCAAGTGTAACAACAAAGAGGTATGTGCTTGCTATGAAAGCAGAGGCTGGGGAGTGTATTACCTAAAGTAAATTAAGATAACAGCAGTAACACTGTTCAAGAGGAAGCTATTATTATATTCCTATTCTGGCTTGCACAACACAAAGCACAGAATCTAATTCAATTACTCCTGCACTGGTTTAACCCTTTACTTAATGCTCATGAGAAGAGAAGTGGTTAAGTGGCAGCCTGTCTAGACCGTCTGTTAAGCTACGGGTATCACTCTCGTCAGGTCCACTGAAGAATTACCTTAGAGAACAAGGAGCTACTGACCATACCATTTTTCAGACTTCACAAGGAAGTCACTAGACTGGGATTTATAAACTGCAAAAACAAATAGCTGTTTTCTGGAACTTGATCGCATTGAGGTGTGCAACTTGTATAACCAAGACTGATAGTGTTAAGAGTAATAGCACCAGAAAAATGAGAGGATCACAGAACATAAAAAGTTTAGGTAATTTTTAATTTACATGATAAACCAAATAAGCCTTGGACTTTGTATGCTATGACGAAGAGGGAAATCAAACATAGGAGAGAAAGTGAATGCAGTGTACGTATGGAAGGCAGAAAAATAAATATAAATGCAGGAAAAAACACCCAGATGTTTTTTGTAATATATTCAGATGGGTAATTTTCCTGGTAGTCAAAACTTTTCCATAATTTCTACTTTAATCTTACTGATGTCAATGTTCATCCATTAGCTGTTGAGTTTTGCTTTCATACAAAATACAGTATTTTGTTAATTGTGAATAATGATATTGCATTAACACCTTTGTCAGAGAATTACCTAGCAAGTCAGACTTCCCTGACAGTGACAAAGGAGACATTATGTTATTAAAAGCAAGGACCTTCATTTTAAGCTTGACATGAATGATTTGGTAAACTTTTGGGGAAGACACTGAATGACTCTGAAATGTCCTTTAGAAGGACAACAGAGATGAAATCAAACACCATGGAAATCTTAAGAAGAACAAGATCCTATACATATAGATGGGGGGTAATCATGTTCCAGACTTTATCAGCCCGGGAGCCAGGGTGGTCCTGCTGCAAATCCTCCTTGGCAGGTGCCTGCCCTTTCCCCCCGGCTGCGAAGTGAGCCCAGGCTCTCATTAGTTAAGTGTGAATCTTACATTCTTGAAGCTGCTGTGGTGTGAACACTGTCCCTGTTCTCTGATTCTGTGGTTGTTCAGGGCTGGCCTAAGCTCTAGGGTAGCCCAAGGGCATCTGGGCAAGTATCAGTTCAGAGCTGGGACAGGAGGCAGGAGAACTTCAGTGGGCCTTCAGCTTTCAACTTATTTAAAAGATAGAGACTTTGCAATGTAGAGAACTGACTCGGATACAAGAAAGTGGTCACTGTTGCCATAAACTGTCCACCGTAACTTGTGGTCTTGTCTCCATTTTGATTTCCTAGATACATCCCTACACCACTTATAGCTGTATATATCTTCAGCAATGTTTAAAAGAAAGGCAATGGCCAGAAAATAAATGATATTCCAGATCTGTCATTATTTGCACTCAGAAAGAGAAAGACTGTGACACTTGTTATTTCATACTGAGGCTTCTAATTTAAAATAAGTTTTCCCTATAAAACTGAAGATTCTGCCACCGGAGCTATGACAAGGGCGAGGGGTGGAGGTGAAGAAGTTCTCAAGGAAAGAATTGCTGAGAAGAGAAAAATGAGGCTAACTAAGGCTTTCCAGGGACTGATCAGTGATTCAAGTCCTGCTGGATCAATTTAACAGAGCAAGTATGTTAAATTCAAAAACTGTAGTAAAAAAGACAACATAAAGAGGATGATAAAAGGGGAAAGAGAAGATATCTAGAGTGTTGAGGAATGTATTAGGTGGATGCATGATATAAAATTACAAGATAAATAAGTTAATGATCTTAAAACCAATGGTATCTGACTTAGGAGTAAGCACTCTATTCCTCCCAACCAAACTGTGGAAGGAGGAGCTGGGCAGGGGTGAGGTGGGCTTTGCCTGCCTGCTCATCGCTTACAGGCTTGGGCTGGGCTCAGTTGTCAGCACACCGCCCCAGGTGCAGTGCTGTCTGTGCACAGCAAGAACCCTCTGAGTGAAAAGGGAGTTGTTTTGTATTGTTTCTGGTGTGTTAGCGATCTCCCTCCCCGAGGGTCTCAGTTCCTGGGTTGTTGCTCCCCACCTAGTGTCCTGCAACAGAATCACAGGAGCTTTTGTTTTTTCCTGGAGGAGAGTGCATGAGCCCTACCTACCTAGACCCTATCTTTTATTTAGGCACCTATAAATATAGAAGGTGGATAACTTATATCTTGAATCAATTAATCTATGGAAAAACTTTATCAAGCAATAAACAGGTCTGAAGAAATAACCTAAAGAGACATCTTGCACACTCACTTCTGTTCATCCTCTACTCCCACCATCTATTAGAAGGGAACATAGTTTTCTTCTCTGCCAAGTGTAATGTTGTGTAGTTATTATTCCTATTGAATGGGGCCTGACATTTTACTATAATGGAACTTAAAGTATAAATCAAATTTCCAACCAGACTCTGAGTTGTTCTTCATTTTTGTCAAAACTTCTGTACAGTGGAAAACTTGTTGTCTAATTTGTTTTGAAGACACGATGAATCAATAAATTTGAGGCACAATGGCAAACAGGGTCTTCAAGTGCCTACCTATTGCATCCAAATAAAATGCTGTTTGTGTGCAGGACTGCTGGTGCAGCTGTCTGACTGTGCAAGTCACTAAACGCATAAATGGAAGCTGTGCTTGAAAGTCTGAACCTCCATTTGGCATTTGCTGCTTCATAAAATAGTTCAGCGTAAGTTAGATAGCTGCTTTACTACTTTCAAGGTATTATTTTTCAGCCCATTAACATCTTGTGGACCTAGAAGAGTACACTTTAAGCCTTCACATGGCTTACATAAGGCTTACTTATATTTTACTTAAGTTTAACCTCAACTTACTCAGTTTAGTTTAACACTAGTTATTCCCTATTAATCTACATAGAGAAATTTTTATTATTTAATTTCTGCCTCCTCACCCTGAGTCTCAAGTCAAATATCCAAGCAAAGTTAAAGACTTTCTGAAGGAGTTAGTGATAAATCTGCATATCAGGAGTATGTGCTGTAGGAAGCATATGCTATTCCTTTTCTTTTGGATACTTAATAGTGTCTATTCCAGAAGACCTTCGTCTTCTGGACTTGAGGAGTTGAAGTCATGAATGCTCCATCACATCTGCTGAGTGCTCATTTTTTTGTTGGATTGGCTAAGAGTCACCTTTAACACTACACTGGGCAAAGTTCAAACTCTATTTGTGAGACTTAACTACTTTATCTGCATCCCAAGATCCATCAAAAGCAGAAATATTTTTAGGTATGAACTTCTCTTAATGTTTTCGAAGTTAATTTATTTGAGTTAAAAAATTTTGATGTACAAAAAAGGAAAATAAATATTTTTTATTTTTTTTTTTTAAAAAAAAGAGAAAGGAAAAAAAAAGAAAAAGGAAGGAGACTTTCTGGCCAGCGTGCTTTCCTTTCTGATGTAACGTGAGGAGGAAAGTGTTATTTCTGGGGTTAGACTTATATGTCTTGTAAGTAAAATGGCAATTTCCTTAAGAGTGTGAAAAATAAATTCACACTTTGAAGATTCTTGTTATAAATTTTTCTGGCTCTGTGGTTTCCCAGACCTGGTGAGAACAGAAAACATCAGAAATTATCAAACATAAGCCTATAAAAAAATATCTCACATACTTAGAAAATGTGGGTTATAAACCTAGTCCTACTAATAATCGCAGCAAAACTATAGCATTTGACTTTAGTTCGGGCCAAAGTTCAGGATTTTATTTGCCCTGTAGTGAAAGCATTTGAAATGAAATTGTTAGGATTTTAAGTATGTTGGCAAATGACGCCATCAAATACAACACAATTTAGATTTCAGCACTCTCAAACTAAGCCGAACTTCTCTGCTATTTCAAGGGCAACTGTTTTTTAGATGCTGTCAGTTCAAACTCGCTCAGGGTAGATGACTTTTAGACCTATGTCAGATTGACGTCTGGACCACTAACTGCAAAGATTTACTATTTAGAGAGATAACCGTAGCCCTTGTAGATTTTATTTATTATGTTATATTATTATTAATTGTATTATATAAACTCTCCTGGTCTTCTGGCATCCTAAACGAAGGGTTGCAAGCAGAAATTATGAAGCATGAATTCAGCATGCCAGTGAATCAGGACTCACTCATCAGATAGATCCTTTGCCAACGATTTGCCCCACTTGCATTCTAGTTTTGAGCTAAGGCTACAAGTGACTAATTAGTTATGATGCAACATCAGCACCTGCATTGGTTTGTAAAAAGATTCAGGAGCAAAACACGTACGTGAAGGACTTGGAGATCTGTACACTATGTATCAGCTCAAATTACAGCCTTGAAAATGCTGGTATTCTATTAGGTGTCTAATTGGACATACAGACTTATGCCCAAGTACTTAAAGAGATGGGTCTAGCCAGGTTCCTTGTAGAACAAAAATGACAGGTAAAAAGAGTATGTGTTTTTAAAATGTAAGTAAAAACTACAGGCCACCGATGGCAGGGACATAGGGGGGCAAACTGATGCTTCCTGTCATCTACATGCCAAGGAATTTAGGGGCTGGTATGGGCTCTAACAAAACATCCCTGATGAAACAGAAACACTGTTTGCATGTTTTTTAAGGCACACATATTTTAGATACAATAATGTTACTTGTCTGTGTATCAGGACACATTTACAATGTTCATAATATATCCAAGTAATATTTGAATTTTTAAATGTGTGTAATAATGCATGTAATGCATATTTTTCAAGGTGTCTTTAACATTTATTTTCACCAATTCTTACTTTTTTTAGTTTCAGACAAAAATACGATTTTCTTTATGATAAAAGTTGTTTAAATCATAGAAATGTAGCCAGCAATTAAGAAGTGAGATAGACTGTTGAGGATATTGGTAGAAAGTGAACATGTCTCTGAAAACCTAAAACTTTATTTCTACTATTAAAAGAGTAGAAAAGGAACTGCCACTCTGTGTTGACAAAGGGAAAATTATTGATAACAAAATCTGTTGGAGTATATTGCTTAACTGGAAGATTAAGTGGAAAGAGTTGAAATACTTGGGCTTCTTGGAAGTTTCTGACATTGGAATAAACAGATCCTTTACCAGTCAGCATAATCAAGAAGGCAGAGTATTACTAAGAGATTAAACACAAAATACCTGCAAACTGCCACTATAAAGATGGAGGAGAGCATGTCTGCTGTGTAATGTTCATCTGTGTGCAAGCTTGGAGAAGCTCTGCTTTCAAAATGAATTCAATAAACACAGGCAATACAATTTCAGTTGGTGGTGCTTCTAAGTGAATATGTGATTTATGTAATTGTATAAAAGTGGGAAATAACAAGTACAAAGCCTAGGAATCAAAAAAAGTAATAGAGTTACAGTGAGACTGAAGTTCAATGCAGAATGTCAGTGACAATTGAAATGTGTTACTTTGTTTTGTGTTCTACTTTGGTGGCAAAATATGTTGAAAGAAAAAAATCTATTATAAAGAAAGGTGGCATCTAGTAATACTGTATGTGTACTTTGATAGTTTGATGAAATACATTACCCATTGGGTACATTATATGGACAAAAATTATAGTTATCTAGTTTAATATACATGTTAGCTAAAATTATTGAAGACTATATAAAAGTACAAGCATATTCAGTAATGATGACAAAGATCTATTATCAGCTTGTCATATAAATTAAGAAGAGGCAGATGAAACTGATAGCTGTAGATGATAAACTACAGTCTTTTACAAAGTGACAGATACCATTCCTCCTGGCTAAATTAGAAATAATACTTGAATGTCCTAAGAATGTGAGAATGACCATTTTCACTTCATTCTCCTTTCATCAGGTTAAGCAAAATTGGGGAAAATCTTTGCATTTAAAACTTCTGAGTTAATCAGTGTAGTCTACAAAGACTTTAATCAAGTCTTAGTTCAACATTTCTCTTCTAAAAATGCTGCCGTTTCTGTTAAATTTCTATCATAACTTGTAGGAGGTGTTTTAAGGGTTTCACATCTTGTCACTTTTTTTTTTTTTTTTAGAACAGTTGAAATCGTCTCTTTCAACCTTTGGCATTCAGACAGAATCAAAGAATCATAGAATGTTTGTGGTTGGAGAGGACCTCTGGAGGTTATCTGGTCCAACCACCCTTCTTATCCCAAGCAGGGCCACCTAGAGACATTTGCCCAGCACCACATCCAGATGGTTTTTGAATATCTGTCTCCAAGGATGGAGACACCACAACCTCTCTGAGCAACCTGCTCCAGTGCACAGTCATCCTCACAGTAAAGAAGTGTTTCTTGGTGTTCAGACAGAACGTCCTGTGTTTCAAGCATGTGCCCATTGGCTCTTGTCCTGTCATGGGCCTGGCTCTGTCTTCTTTAAGCCTTCTCTTCAGGTATTTACATACACTGATGTGACCCCCTCTGAGCCTTCTCTTCTCCAGGCTGGACAGTCCCAGCTCTCTTAGTCTTTCCTCACAGGAGAGGTGGTCCAGTCTCTTCATCATCTTCATGGCCCTTTGCTGTACTCTCTCCAGTAACTCCATGTCTCTCCTGCTCTGGGGACCCCAGAGTAGGTTTTCACAGGAATGTCTCTCTGACCTTCCGTGATCGATTAGCCTTGGCCCACCCAGTTGCTCACTCACTCCTCCTCAGGGGCACAGGAGCAGATAATAGGGTGAGATAGCTTGTGGGCAGAGGTGAAGGCAGGAAGATTGCTTACCAGTTACTGGCAGGGGCAAAACAGACTTGACTTGGAGAAAATGAGTTTAATTCTTTGCCAATTAAAATAGATTTGGGTAGTGAGAAACAAAAAGACAAGCATTTAAACAACACCCTTCCTCCCCTATTTGCAGGCTCCCTTACAGTCTTTCACATTCGACTCCTCTCCCTTCTGACTAGTGGCACAGAGTAGGGATTGGTCTGATCATCCATAACAGCTCCTTTCTGCCAGCCCTTCCTCACACTCTCCCCCTGCTCCAGTGTGGTCTGCAGTCCTTCAGGTTAACCCTGCTCCAGCATGGATCCTCTGTCAGGAAAACTCTGGCCCTGTGCTTCAAGCACCTCCTCCTCCTCTGACCTTGGTGTTAGTTCTGCTGGTTTTCACTCTTTGTTTTTCCTCTCCTCTGCCTGTCCAGCGTTTTCTGCCCTTTCTTTCTTGGCTGATGGGCTCAGCTGTGCCCTGTGGTGGGTCCATTGGCTGACATGGCTGTGTCCTGCATGGGGCAGCTGAGCCCTCTTCCCACAGAAGTCACTCCTGCAGCATCCCACTGCCAACATCTTGACACAGACATGCAGTACACCTTCCCTGGTCCTATGCAGCTGCTCTGTCAATGTTGTTATCTCTGCCTCTCTGCCCTCCAGTCCCATGCTTGGTGTGTAACAGCAATATCTCCTCGTGCTGATGTCCTGAGGTGGAGCCAGAGGCGGAAACTTTCTCTGATCACTTGCTGCCTGCCATTCCTAGCATCTGAATTAGGCTCTCAAATGCTTTCTGAGGGTTTGGCCCTAGGTCATTTCTGGAAACTTAACCCTTACTAAGAAATTACAAATTATAGCCTGTAATGAGCTTTGGTTCATTCAAACCTCGGGATCTCGCCTTTTCGTTTTAATAAGGGTTTGCCCAAGTACAAACCTCAATATATGACCCTGTGCTTCTGTTCTTACAAAATTCCCAGTGAAATGTCCTCATTAGTAACTCTATCAAAGTATATTATTCTCTCTCTCAGCTGTTAAACCGAGAGGAGAAGCTTGACAATTGCCTTTCATTTACTTACCCATTTCAGTTCCAAAGGATAGTGCAGACTTGGATGACAGACTAGTATTAGATTAAATATCTTTCGTCTTCTTTGTTTCCTTTTACTTTTTTTCTTGTATTTAAAAAATAAAAGACAAACAGAACTAACTAGAAAACCCCATATATATCCGAGTCTAATGGACAAAGGATTTGAAAATGAAGTGAAAATGTAATAAGAATTATTTTAAATGTCATGGACTTCAAAATAAAAAATACTGGGATAATCCCAACTCCAGATCAAAAGTCAAAACAAACTTGTTTTTCAGCGGATCCCACTTTGATACTATGACTTCTTTTTACAGGACTGAAAGATATAGCAAAGAATTATTTCATAGTAGCTCTGCTGTGTAGAACCTTTTTTATTTTTTCTTCCTTTGATTGATCCCACAGCACCAAGGATAAGAGACATGATTCAGAAATTCTGAAATTCTAAGTGTTAGAGAAGTTATTCCTGTTGCATGAACACAATAACTGTGGAGCTCATAGTATGGAAGTGGAGCATAAAGAGCTGTCAGTGGTAAAGACCCAGAAGTATGTGATGATAAAAGTATGCTATAGTCTAGGGCACTGCAGTGTCAAAGAGAAGAATCAAGGGCCCCAGGTTAGGTGCCTGTAGCCTCATGATTAAGGCAGGCTTCTAGAGCACAGCAAGCATGGAGCTTAATCTCTTGTATATGATGGGGAAATTTAACCCAGGTCTCCCACCTGCTGGGAGAGCATTTTATATAAAATCAGTGATTTTCTTTGCTCGATCCTTTAAAAGATGTATGCCTGGCTTCCAAATAGACAGAAACACCTGCATGACACCTCAAGAGAGATCTCAAAGTTGAGGGAAAGGAGAGGAATAGAAGTCTATTTTCTACGAAGATTTTTTGGTTGCCTGTTTCTAGGTGGCTCCCTGCTCAAAGATTGTTATTATAGCACACCCACATCTGCATGGGGAACCAGAAGGGAGATGGCAATAGCAGAAGGAGGAGAAATACGAAAAACAGGTGCCTAAAAGCTGTCTGCTTCAACTCCAACATCTACATGCCTACCCTCTTTACTAAATCTAGTTCTTAGACCCCTTCTCCCACAACTGAAGGAGAAAGTCAGTCTTATGTCTGAAAAGTGGCCAAAGGAAGGGATCTAAATCCTCCCTGAGACTGCCACAACTGTACTCCATTCTCCATTCAGGAGACTGTACTCCATTCACAAAGGAGAGATCACTCACCTCCGTCTTGTTGGCTCTGACCTATGTTTCTTAAAAAGCTCTCTACCCTGAGAACAGGGAGCAAAACCAGCGATATCTCCTTAGCCCAGCAACTGCAGGGAGGGACTTAATTTCCTGCTCTCATAATCGTATTGTCATTTTATCCAGTTACTGTTTGTTACACAAAGTCCATGCTCAGGAAGCAGAGTTAGGACTATGTTTCAGTGAACATGTCAAAAACCTTTCCGTGTCTCTTGCATTCCCCAGTCCCCTTATTATTCCATGAAATTTGTCTTTGTTTCCATAGAAGCAAACAAGAACTCCCTCCCCATCTGCCTTTCCCTTGTAAATAGCTTTTTTGCTTGGGCACTTCTCTGGGAAATAGGAGATGTGGTTTAAAGTATCTCTGAAATTTGGAGAGAAATCCTCTTAAGCATTACTTCACAGCCCGAGGAGGTGATGCTGCCACCTCCTCCAGCAACTGCTGGTGCACAGAGCTGAGCCTATTGGAGCAGACCCAAAGAGAAAGCAATAAGAGGAACACTTTGTGGGCTCCAGATAGGTCATCCAACCTTGGCAAGACTGAGGATACTTCACATATATGAAGAATCAAAAAGAGGTGAGTCAGGGACGTTAACATTAAAAATAAACCTGCCTACAGGCACTGGGCACCTTGAAAGATAGTTGGTAAAATTTGTGATGATTTTGAGGACTGAAGCTTTGGATTTAGGCATACAAGCCCCACCGAAGTCCACCTTAAGTGTCTAAATCCTTTGGGGTCTGGAACAAAGGGCACAAATTATGCAAACCCTGTAGCTGACATTTGCCTTGGTGGTCAGTGCAGAGAGAAGCATAAGAGACAGGAAGCTTGAAATAACACCAGTTGCCTGCTTTGAACATTATGATAAAGGAAACACAAGCTTCACTGTTTGAACTTTTATATTTTATTTTGAAGTTTCATTCTACTACCTCTTTCAAAATGTGGCAGTGAAAACAGTACATGTAAAGAGTCAAAAAAAGTGGGAAAAAATTAAGCGATATACCCAGAGTCTAAATCAGAAGTGCCCAGCCAGTTACTGCTGTCTACAGCTTGTAGATCTGTGTGTACAAAAGGTAGCGAGATGCACAACTGCACTAAATTAAATGTGTTTGTAGAGATGTAAATACAGATTTATTTGTCAGAATTTTCACTTTTAATTTCTTAACTATGAAGCTATTATTTCATTTATTTTTTGACTGTTGCGTGTTTAGCTACGAGACAGGACTGTTTGCTCTATGTGTTATATTACCTGTCAGCCACTGTCATTATGGAGCTCTGAATGGAGAAAGAGTGCATGGAATACTATAAAGGATAAATAATAATGAATACAGAAGGTCAGTGTCAGCAGCTAAGCAGCAGCACATTCATTAAGACTCTGAGTTACATGTTCCCTGCTTCAAAGAAAATACAATCATTATCAAACACATATTTCTGCCCCAGTCATACCCCAGCCACAACTAAAATATAAGATTCAAGTGAACACATTCACTTCACAAAATCGGTTTCTGGATCACCCAGATGTCATCCCCCTGGTCAATGTACAGTGGTGATCAGAGGATTACCCTTTTAGGTACAAACCATTTAGGCAGGGAATAGCTAGAAGAAATCAAGAACCTAGGGAAAGCCAGCACATTACTGTAGTGAATAGGCAGTATGATGACAAATGTCAGTCACACCAAACCAAAAAATGACCAAAGAGGAAACATGGTTAGATGTAATGGAGTAGAAAATAATACTGCAGGTATAATAATACCTTTGTGCTCAGGTGGAATGTTGTGTCCAGTTCTGGATAATAACAGTATGACAGCTTCATGGGCAGGAACATGAAATGCTGAGAGAAGCAAGGTTTCTGTATAACAAATAAGTCATTCTAGAAAAGAGAGTAATTTTAGGTAAGAGATGAATAACATATGTAAATTGTGAGCAGGACTGGGGTGCTTGTTTTTCTTTACCCTACCCAGAGAACAGCTCTAGAATTTTCTGCATTGTCTGAAGACATTGCACGGAGAGGAAATACATGTTTTCCTAATGTATAAACAACTCCTTAATGAAAAACAGCATTATGCCCAGGAGGTTTGTGAGACTTAAAGTACATGTTGATATAGCTAACAAGAAACACCATCACTGCTGAGCATAACTTCACCAAAAAAAAAGGAATAAAAGCCTTCATGCTCCAGTGCAGAAGAAAAAGACTAATAGACAAAAGCCAGGGAGAAACTTTCCTTAACATAGAAGGACAGAAACTAGAATATGAATTTTTACAACTCTGAGAGAGAGTGGTTACTAACCTGTATGGCACAGTGCTCTAAGTTCCTACGTCAATATGACCAGGGCTGTGAAGGGCTTTCTATTTAAAGAAAGTACGTAAGTAAATGATCAGCCTTCAATATTTCAGACTACCCCTTAAACTCCCAGATCCAATGCACAATTAAGGTTCAGCAATGCTTGAGAAATGGCTTTACCTCATCAAGAAGGAGGAAAGAGCTCTGGTGCTGGAACAAGGAAATGGTGTTCCAACCAGCTGGTTTTGCATTGCCAGTATTTGCATTGGCTCCAAGTGTTTGCACCATTGGATATATCTAAAAGAGATTTAGAAACAGCTGTGATAGGCCTTTTTAAATATTGCTGTCATGTTTCATCAGATCTGCCAAAACTCAGCTAGAGGAATTAACCAGGCAATTTGGCATAAGGAAGGAAGTTGTCTAGGATGTGACTAAAACTTGTCTCCCCAAAGTTACCAAGCCAGCATTGCTAGCCCTACTGAAATATTCTTGTTTCAAATGTCCAATAGCCATGGAAAGCATAAAGGAAATTGAGATTTGGTGGACAAAATGTAGAGTTTTTAATGAAAAACTTCTATCTCTATTTTTTGCATGTTTTCATTTTTTTTCTATTTTCTTCTTAAAATGTAAATCAATTTGCTAAGTTCGTTTTCTAAGCAGGTAAAGACTAACAAACCCTTCAGCAATAACTTAAGCTTCAAATTTAAATAATTTTTAGCAGTGTAATATATATTCTGGTTTTTAGTTAGAGAAGAAATTTTCAATACCAAATAATACTCTACATTACAAGGTTTAGTGTATTTCAAGACAGGAGTTTAAGCCAGAAATCTCATTAGCAGGGGCTGTCATCTCTTCACTACTCATTGCTCTTTCACATTCTCAACAATTATTGTCCCTAACAAATATCCAGCCAAGGAAAATAATATCCCTTCATGTAGTCCTAGAGCAGTCCCTAATGACAACTCTGACTTCATTCTCACGAGACTGGTTGTCCTCTCCTGGGCAATATATTTGGATAGTCCCAAAGCCATGCATATATTTATGTCTCTAGTATAGGCAGAATTTACTTGCTCATCAGACTGCTCTTTTCTATGTATGATCTCATTTACTTCTGTGGAGAAAAGTCTTTTGTATGTATTCCTGTGGTTTTAGAGTGAATTTCTCATCAGTTTTCTCCTAAAAAAGACAATGAATAGTCCTGGTACAAAAGAACATATTTTTAAAGGAATAGTTTTTTGGAGTAACTTAAAATTAGTAACGAGCACATTAAAAAGTCCCGATGCTTTCTCTCTTATTTCTTCTACTCCCCCTATTCCTGTTTTTATTATGTTTGAGAGGAATTATGTTAGTTATGAATTTGTCCCTTTTGAAACCTTAGAGGGTCCTTTTCCTATCTAAAATTTTTATCACTTAATAACTCCTTGTGCTTCCTTTCTAGTTACCTTCAATGTTTTCTTATCAGAACTGAGCTGAATATAAGGTTTGGGATATCACAGCATTTTCATTCACAGAATCACAGAATGGTAGGGGTTGGAAGGGACCTCTGAAGATCATCTAGTCCAACCCCCCTCTAGAGCAGGATCCTAGAGTAGATCACACAGGAACACGTCCAGATGGGTTTTAAATGTCTCCAGAGACGAAGACTCCACAACCTCTCTGGGCAGCCTGTGCCAGTGCTCTGTCACCCTCACAGCAAAGAAAAGTGTTTTCTTCTATTAAGATTGAACCTCCTGCATTCCAGTTTGTGCCCACTGCCCCTTGTCCTGTCACTGGACACCACCAAGAAGAGTCTGGCTCCATCTTCCTGACACCCACCCTTAAGATATTTATAAGCAGTAATGAGATTCCCCCCTCATCCTCCTCCAAGCTAAATAGGCCCAGTTCCCTCAGCCTCTCCTCATATGGGAGATGCTCCAGTCCCTAATCATCTTAGTGGCCCGGTGCTGGACTCTTTCCCGTAGCTCCATGTCCCTCTTGAACTGGGGAGCCCAGAACTGGACACAGTACTCCAGATGAGGCCTCCCCAGGGCAGAGTAGAAGGGGAGGAGAACCTCTCTTGACCTGCTGGCCACACTCCTCTTCATGCACCCCAGGATTCCATTGGCCTTCTTGGCCACGAGGGCACATTGCTGGCTCATGGTCAGCCTGTTGTCTGCCAGGACTCCCAGGTCCTTTTCCCCAGAGCTGCCCTCCAGCAGGTCAGCCCCCAGCCTGTACTGATACATGGGGTTGTTCTTCCCCAGATGCAGGACTCTACACTTGCTCTTACTGAATTTCATTAAGTCTCTCCCTGCCCAACTCTCCAGCATGTCCAGGTCATGCTGAATGGCAGCACAGCTCTCTGGCGTGTCATCCACTCCTCCCAGGTTTGTATCATCAGCAGACTTGCTGAGGGTACACTCTGTCCCTTTGTCCAGGTCATTAATGAATATATTGAACAGGACCAGACCCGGTACTGACGCCGGGGGGACACCACTGGTCACAGGCCTCCAACTAGACTCTGCCCCACTGACCACTACTCTCTGGGCTCTGTTCTTCAGCCAGTTCCCAATCCACCTCACTGTCCAGTCATTCAGTCCACACTTGTTAAGTTTGGTTGTGAGAATGCCATGGGATAAAGTGTCAAAAGCCTTGTTGACGTCAAGCTAGACCACGTCAACTGCCCTCCTCTCATAAATCCATCTAATTCTGTCCTCACAAAAGGCTATCAAGTTGGTCAAGCATGACTTCCCCTTGATGAACCCATGTTGACTACTGACAACCCTCTTTTCCTCAACATTCTTTGAGATGGTGCTGAGAACAAGCTGTTCCATCACCATTCCAGGGATAGAGGTGAGGCTGACCAGCCTGTAGTTACCTGGGTCCTCCTTCTTGCCCTTTTTATAGATTGGAGTGACTCTGGCCTTTCTCCACTCCTCAGGCACTTCTCCAGGACTTTTCAAAGATGATGGTGGGAGGTCTAACAATGACTTCTGCCAGGTCCCTCAACACTCACAGAAGCACCCCATCAGGGCCCATGGATTTGTGGGTGTCCAGTTCACCTAGATTTTCCCTAACCCAGTCCTCTTCAACCAGGGCACAGCGTTCCTCTCTCCTGACTTCTTCTGTGGTCTCGAAGGTCTGGGACTCCTGAGGGTCTGCCTTAGAAGTAAAGAACAAGTCTAAGAAAACATTCTGTAATTCCGCCTTCTCTGTATCCTCCATCATCAGGGCACCCACTTCTTTCTTTCTAAATGAAGGATGTAATTCTAAAGCAGTTCCATTTGTGTCATTTGCAGGTGACATGTTTTTCTCTTGCAACATTTTCTCAGTTCTCTGTGTGTTTGCAGAAAGAAATGTACACTTGTTCTGTTGTTTGGACTTTTTTTTCTTTTCACTTTTTAAAACTAGATTCCCTAAATCAATATTCTTTAACCTTTTCTCAGCATGTGAATGAGAGTAAAACTCTAAATTGGATTTCATATATATTAACATCTTTTTTTCTCTCTTAGTAAATGTGCTTCAGTCTCAGAAACTAACCTCGTGGATTTTCATTTGCTTCGCACTTCATTCCATATGCTGCTCTGGTACCCTCTGCATTGTTTTGGAATAAGTTTCTCACAGCAATATAAATCACAGGAAGGTTTCCCTTGCTTTCTGAAGGGTGATTATCAGAACATGCTCAGTAATCTGCATTTCAGGCTCATAAGACCTTTATTTGCTCATTTAAAGGATACAATAAACCAGGAATTTTTCTAGTAGTTTTTTAAATGGCAGATATATTCTTCAAATGAGAATGTAAACCTCTGACACAGCTATCCAGAGTGTCTTTTCTGAGCTGGGCACTGATTTTTCTTAGTTATTTTTCTGTCTTGTTATGATTGATGACATGAAGCTCACTTCTCCTACTTTTCTTAAAAGTGGGAAACAGAACATTTTTCTGTATTCTTTCTTTTCATTGTTCCTTACATTTAATTTATTATTTTACAAGTGAATGAATGTATTCACTTTTATAGCTAACCAAATTTTTACCTCAGTACATGATTTACTGTTGTATAGTGACACTTATTTTAGGTATGTGGAAAGATAGGAATAGAAAACTTGGTTGGGATGAATTGTTCTTCCAACCCAGCATCCTGCCTCTCACAACACACAGGCTTTAAGGAATATTCCTTAAGGAAATAAAGTACAAGAATATTCACAGTGGATCTTCCTCACAGTGAGAAGTTTGTCTTCATTAGTTAATAAATTACTTTGTGCCTGGAGACACAGTGATTTTATAAATTACTTAATATTTTTCTCCAACAGAGATGGTATTGCTAATCTTAGTAACAGGTGATAACAGTTTACTTCCCTTCCTTCTCCCTGACTCCACAATAAATTTGCTTGCCTGACTCTCATCTGAACCAAGCATGGGACTGAACTTGGGAGCCATGTCTCACTGCCTGGCACAATGAGGCCAGGGCTGCAGGAGGACCCACTGCCACAAGGATGTAGATGGGGTCCCAGGCTCCATATATTGGGCACCAGGAGAGAGGCAGCAAAGGTGTCCAAAGACTTTCTGCAGTCTGAGAGCTGCTGGAACCATCATAGAAACAGTGCCTGTTCTCCTTACCTATATATGTACTTAAATAGTTCCAGCACTGAGCTAAACCTTAAGGCTCAGTGGCAGTGAGTTCTAGTACTAAATTTTGCATATTTCTCCCTTGCCTCTCAGGATTATGTTAGTTTGACTTTCTGTTTCATTGAAGACGTCCTCATTCTTGTATTAGGAGAAAATGTAACTGTAAAGAAAAATACCTACCTTTTTTTCATACTGCATTTGGTATTTTGTATAGTCTTGTCACATGCTTTTAAATTAATTTCTTTCCCAAGCTAGACAATCTGAGTCTTGGTAATCTCTCATCATAGAAATTGTGCCATTGCTCTTAGCAATTTTCATCACCTATTTCTACATCTCCCTTATCTCTTTTTCAAATAGATTGACCAGGATTGAGCACATACTGTAGCTGAAGGCACATCACTGACATCATAATACTTTCAGAAAGATTAGTCTGTCCCATCCTTATCGTATTTGTTGCTTTGGGATTTTTGACCACTGCTGTACAGATCTTCATTCCACAGCATTCACTGTAAATTAGGAAAGCATCTGATTTGTTCAAATAGCTGCTTAGAATCTGCAGCATCACCTTATAGACAATACAGTATTTCATCCATCAGTGTTGCTCATTTTACTCTCTGGCATTCCCTGCCCTTTCATTTACCTTAGGATTTACCTTATTTTACAAAATACTGTTTTGTTCTTTTCCTCCATTTCAGAAGCATGCTCCACACCATTAATATAAAAATCACCCTGCTTCCAGACTGTTAAAGGGGATGGTCAACATGGACAGAGTTTCCACAGGAATTTGTGGTTCAACATTGCCTATCACAAACTTATTTTGAGTTTTATTTGAGTGGTTCAGGTGTGAAAATCTGATGCTATCCAGGCACCTAGCAGCTTGCCATACCATATCAGCCTAGTAAAGCACTTGTATGCCCAGAGGAATAGCCTGGAGGTGCATGAAGGTATATGTGACAGTGCCAGCTAGAGCATCTGCTTTTCATGTCACTGTGAGAAGGTATTCCTGGCTCACTGATAACGCAGGCAGGGCTACATGAATTTTGTTTTCTGTTCAGTGTCTGCTATAGTGTATCTTCTTTGATTCATATGTTTCAAATTTTCAAAGCTTCTATCAGGCTGATTCTTTCTCTTCAAACACTTTAAGCCATCATTTTTTTTTTAAAAGCAATCCATTTTTAATGAAGATTCTTCTCAGAAGAAAATAAAATAAATCATCTCTCTTCCTTTGCTTCTTAAAAGAAAAAAAAAAAAAAAGTGTGTATGTGTATCTCTGTTTATAAAATTCTTGGTATTTGCTTTATTTATCTTGATTTTTGTTTCAAATAAATAAAATCACTTTTTTTGGAGTTGTTTTTTGGGTTTTTTTTGGAGAGACAGTTAGTATTAAAGTTTTTGCTATACAACATTGAATGCTGTTAACAAAACCTGACAATGTTCTGAGTTTCTAGGAAATGTATTGTCTTCTTCATGCTTGGATGCCTGAGACTAGATATTCTCTACATGTTGCTATTATCCATCATAAGGGTAGTTCTTTTGTTGGCTTTGACATCTTACCCTTGTAAGCGCAAATCTGAATCAATGGGTCTTAATATCTTAGCCATGTTGTGGGATGGTTTGACATACCTGATGATTTCTGCAGCCAAAACCCAAAAGTCAGCCTTCAGTCATGTGCTTTCTTGGATATTACAAATAGGTATCTAGTTCTGACATCCATATTTGTGAAAGGAGAAAACACTCTGTGAATAGCTCATGAAAATAAAACTTTATTCTAACTCTGCCTTTGTACTGAGTGGATTTCATTTCGATACAGTGTTTGTCATGCAGTAAATTTACAATTCCAAATTCCTTATAGGGAGTAGGAAATTTTACATAGGAGACTGAAGAAAATAAAAATAATCTCTATATTTATAAATGATCGTATTTGGCTTTCTACTGGAACTTTCAAACAACAAGGTTAAAAAAGAAATATAAATTGTTTAGACTGTGTAGGCATCTTTTGCACTCCTTTAATTCCTAAGACATGCATTGACTTTGCTGAGATTGGTACAAATTGTCCAGTCTTGGACATATAGTTGTGAAATGTTGATAGAACCTTGATTCCCCTGTAAGGCTATAAGCTGCTTAAAAATATTCAACAAAAAATATCCATAGCTTCTATAGTGTGTCCAAGATCTAGATTTCTCTTACTTCATCTGGCAAAGTTTCACGATCACAATAAAAGCAAATTCAAAAGTGAATGAGTCGTGATGATAAAATACATCTTAAATTGAGAAACACTGGCATTTAGAAGAGAAAAATCAGTTTTTACTTTCACTTGCAGTTGAATCAATGGAAATTGCGTTTTTTACTGCCTTTTTTTTTTAAAATTGTCTTTCAAGAACTGCTGAAAAGAGAGCAAAACAAGGCTCAAGAGTGAATGATGGATACTAGAACTGGTAAACCTTCTTGTCGGTGAGTTTCAGATAGGAGAAATACTTTAAGTGCTGAGGAGGGGAGGTTAGTCTTATGCTTCTATGACAACATTTCGGAATGAGTTCAATGAGCACCCTTCCATTTCGCTTTGCCACAAGTTTTAGCAACAACCAGAGCAGCACTGCTGATGCTATTGAGATCACATTATAAGTATTATTTCATTGATTCTGTTAATCAAATACAGCTATAGACCAGATATTAAGAATAAAATCTCTTTTTCTCTGAGTTTCATGGATAGCCAAGTGTTAAATGCGAAAATCCTTCTGATATTTTTTTCAGCCAGGATTAAAATTCAAGTGAAAGAATTAACCTATCTGCCTCTACACTCCACAGGGATTTTTATTATTCAGATTTATTCATTAGAAGACTTGCTATTCATGTTTGCTCTATTTGATTTCATTAAATGTTTGGCATTAAATGCTTTCTTATTACATTGCTAACTAAAAAATAAAATAAAAAAATCTGAGTCCTGTGATATAAAATTCATATATCCTGACCAATATAAATGATGTATTATTTTAATAGAAAATAATAGGGAGCAATCAATAGCAGGAAAATACATTTTTTAAAAAAACAAACAAACAAAAACCAGAACAATAATGGAGATGTTTATGGTCACCAAAGCGAAAATTTCTTCTTATGAAAACACATATGCTGCATCTGCACCATGATTTGTATTTTGAAATACTACAATTACACTGTTTTTCACTCATTAAGTGCATTTACAAAAACCACTGTTAATTCAAAGAGATAAAAATGTATTCTTCTTCTTTTGCAGGCAACAGAATAAACGTGGTTCCTAGTATGGCGTAATACCAACCTCCTCAACACTTCACAGAGTCACAGAATCACAGAATGTTAGGGATTGGAAGGGACCTCAAAAGATCATCTAGTCCAATCCCCCTGCCAGAGCAGGAACACCTAGATCAGGTCACTTCTATGAACTGATTAAAAAAATCACAGAAAACAGTGGTTAGTTGAAAAGATCCTCCAGCTGTTGTTCCCTCAGTGTGAAACTAGTTCTCTAGAAGTCACTTGAATATTTTTTTGTTCTTTTCATTTGGACTAATTCCTGCCTGTCAGGGCAGCTATCCTCTATGAGGATCACTGGCTTCTCCTGGGCTGGCTGTGGTGGTCTCTCAATCCATGTACTCGGGTGACCCCTTTTTTGGCTGAGGTTGATCCTTAACCAGACGCTTGGGGTTGAACCTTGTAGGTTTGGATCTGTCTGCTTAAGGCAGGTTCCACATCTCATTTTCTGCAGGGGTGGCCTGGAGGATTGTCTGAGGGAACTGGCTGGTGTCCCTTTGGAAATCTTGGGTAACTCTGAATTTTCAAATCTGTTTTACCTGTGCTGTGGGCTGTCCCCAACATCCTGTACTCAGCACAGCCACCTTCATCAGAAAAGCCCAATTTTTTCCTGCAGCAAGGGAAGACAGGACTACCTGGTAGCAATATGGACACAAAGCTCCAGGTCCCAGGACCAACCTGTGCTAGCAGTCAGTTCTAGGGCTGCTTGACTGCAGTCACAGGTGCAGCTTCTGTCTTATCTCACCTCATCCTGGACAGCATGGAGCAGAGTCACTGTCATGAAATAATAAATTATAATAATCTAATTTCTGAGGCAGTGATATCTCTGGTGATATCTGACTCCCTCACCCCTGGAGGTTCAGCAATTTCACTAGTTATCTAACCCTGCATCACCACATCATTCTCCCCTCAGACTTTTCTCCCATCCTCCACAGCCTCACAGTGCCATGCTGTCAGCGTAATTAGATCTCCTCAGTCAATCACACATGATGGTTAAACTCCAGTGGCTAGTCAGTGCACTTGAGTAACAACTTGTGGTCAGTGAATACATGTGGGGCCAAGTTTAAAGTGCTATTCAGGAAGAAGAGACGTATCAAGGTGAAGTTGCTTAACCTCCATTAACTCCCCTGTAATCTCCAGGCTGAGTTTATTCTCAGAAAACATAAGTCAAACCATTTCTAAACAGCTTTGTGAAAACAAAGGCTGTGTGTGGAGAGCAGCCAGCCTTGGGCAGCCCTGCTGGCACCATGACAGGGGCACCAGTTCATCAGGGCAGGGCTCTCTGAGCTAATGCTCACACTCCACCTCTTGATACACTTGGGTTTAAAGCACACTAAATTGGATGGTCTGTGAGTCTTTGTTTGGAGCTCACATTTCCCTAACACTTTGCCCTGGTGCTTTCTTATATTTACTTGCTCAGCAGTGAGATATATGTAAGGGTAGCGCTGTCCAAAGAATTTAACTGCTTTTTCGGGACAAAAAAGGCAGTAATGAACTGAGCAGCATTAATGAAGGACAGTGAAATGGCATTCAACCACCTTCCCCCTCAAGCTCAGAGCAGTCATTAATGTTAATAGGAGTCTCCTCTGTGCCCCTCTCCTCTGCATGCAAAGAGCTCACACCACGGGAAGCATCAGGACAGCATTCCTCAGGGTGCCTGTGGTCAGTTTCTGTCCCTCTGGCATCTTCCCAGCAGACCAAAGGTCAGTGCTAATCGAAAATCTCTATTAGTTACTTCTTAAGCATATATTCACAACAGTTATTGCGACCTATTTTAGTTCAGTAGTGTGAATCCAACAAGGCCAGCTAAAATGAGCACCTTCTGTTAAAAAAAAAAAAAAAGAAAAAAAGTGAAATAATTTTAAACCCAACAGTGATAACACTACATTTCCTCAAAATAAAATTGTTAATGCTTTTATATAATTAAATAAAAAGAAGTAATCCCTAGATTCTTTAAGTATTTGTGCAAGAGAGGTCAGATATTTTAGTTACTTAATTTGAATTATTTTGTCAGCCTTTTTTTTTTTCTTTACTTTAAACAGGGTTAGGGGAGGCTCCTGTCCTAGTGATTACAGAAATGAGAGTCATTAAGCAGGAGATGGTTATTCTACTCACATGCTGAGCTACTATTTCCTAGAAAAATTTGCACATGAAAATATGAGGTTGCTTAAATGCCAGGACAATCTCAGTTACTGACTGTTACTGTTCATATGAATTATTGCCAGTTTTTGAACAAGAAAATCATAAACAGAAGTTCAGACTGGCGAAGAAACTCACGTACAGGCCAAGGCAATTTTCCTGCATAGCTGATGCAACTCAGAAACCAATGCAGTTCCCAAGAGGAGTGGAGCAAACCTCTGGCCCAGAGCAGCCAATGGTGCTGACGTTTCAGATCAGGAGACAGGTGAAGGTTTTGCTGCTTGAGCCTATGCCAAGCATGAACATTGATTCTTGAAGAGCATAAATGTTTTCTTTTAACTTACAGATCAGAGGTCACCAGAGGCATTAGTGTAGATCCCGAAGACTTGTATTTTAGCTCATATTCAGCCTTATGACAATATTAATTCAGCTCTGAATTGTTGCTTTTTTTTATTTTGATAGTTATACTCTCATTCTTGGTGAAGGGTGGAATTGTTTACATTTATGTGTAGCTTGTAAGATAAATTATATAATTTTTGAGAAAATTACAGTGATTTGGAAAAGCGTATGCGTCAGTAGAATCCACATTTTCCTGACAGACCACATCTGTAAATTGGGTACTTCCCACCTTATTATAGCATTTCTTCAAATATCATCTAAAGGTTTTGTATGAGGGAAGAAGGTTATTACCTCCCAACAGAGGAGGTATATCAGACCTGCCAAGGCATTCACAAAGCATCTCTGTATATTAATACTGTATGTGTGCTTGGTCTGTGCTTTGTACCAGAGATAATCAGGAGGAAGGTGAGGAGGTGAGTAAGAATAAGGTTCCCAAAGGGTCAGGAAGGAGGAAGGAGAGAGGAGTCTTGGCAGTATTTAAGGGCAAAGGGCAAATTGGGTCTAGGAAACACAAAGCAGAAGTAAAGAATAGGAAAATTAGATACCAATGCCTGATATGAGGAAAAGGAAGAGATGATGCCTTAGGGACTAGCAGGCGTCGTAACAGAAACAGAGGTGATACCACAGCTCAGGAATGTACAGGACGGCAGGTATCCAAGCAGAAGAAGCTTACAGGAGAGGAAGGAAAACAAAATAAAAGCTGAATAGGCAGACGAAAACTGAGGACTTACTTAAAAAAAGTGTGGGAATCACAGGGGAGAAGGAGGAAAGTAAAAATAATTATAACAAATGGCCAATCAGTATCAGCAGAATCATGTATCACAGGAGCTGTAAATTGGTGTGGTACCAAATCTGTCAGGTGATTGCACAATCAGTAGGCATCTCAATAAAAGTACTGGCAGGAGATCAGCATGCCAGAGGAGTCGGGTTCATCTTTTACATAACTCTGATGAACTCACTAGATTTGTATTCGGGGTGAAATGCGCCCCCAGGAGACAGGCTGCTTAGGAGATTTCAAATCAATAAGCAACAGGGTGGATAAATGACATGTCAGTTAATAAATGGGGATTTTATGGTAATAAAAATGATCTCTAGGTAGTGAAATCATCTGTATGGCAGTAAATCAACAGCAGCAGATTACTGTAGCAAACCACAATGGATCATCTTAGAATGAAATATAAGAAAATCATATTCCTTTCAAATTCTATTAGCCACAAACAGTTAAAGTGACCCCAGATAGAAGCTGGACACAGATGTTAAAAACAAATTAAATGGCAGGGTAATTAAAAGCAAGTGGGTGAAGCAGTTGCCAGGTTATCAAAAGTGACAGACCAGACAAATGGTGCAATATGAAGCTTGAATGGTTCAAAAGAAGGGAGAGGTCAGAAGAAGAGCTAGGGAGGCACGTGCTGAGGAAGAGATGAGCCCACAGCACAGCAAACCCAGCACAAGCCCTACAGTCTGGTGTGCCAAGGACTGGGGAAAACAGGTAACTTCGTTGCCCTGCAAACTGACAAAAAATGGGTTGGGCCACCTTTTTTGGTATCATGTGTTTAACAGTGGAGACTGATGACTACTTCCAAGTCACTTTGTTGGTTACCAGAGGTCCCAAGGGGGTTGAGCAAAGGTAAGGGGTTTTGGTGACTGTCTGGAAGGGATGATGCAGTATCTGGCACAGAAGGATTGCCAGGGCAGTTGATGAGGCTGGCAAGGGCCTAGGGTCCTTCTGCAGCTCTCTCTGCAATGCCGCCATCCAGCTGGGTGCCACACGGTGCCACCACTGGTAAACCTGAAATCATTTTTGGGAGGGTGTGGAAAACGCTGATCTCCTACTGCTACTACTAGGGCATCTTTAACAACCTATTGTTCCCAGTTAATTATTTCACTAAAAATATTTTCTGAGATCCTTGTGCTCTACTTCCTCAGCACAGCCAACAGTGAAAACACATGAGTGTATTCATGGACATTTGATGATCTTAGAGGTCTTTTCCAATCAAGGCTATTCCACGATTCTATGATCCTATGATATCCGTGTTTATGTAAAAGCATGGTTGTCCCCAGTGCACTTCCCATGGTACCAAATTTCAGGCTGAAGGCTGCTGCAGGGAGGTGCAGGTGGGCTCTTAGGACAGTGGATGCTCTCAGCAGCAGCCCTGGCTCCATGCTGAAGCTGCCTGCATGTACCCTCAGTTGCAGGAGAAGCAACCAGTCCGCAGTCCCCTCGTCTCTAAAATGGAGTCAGTGTGTCATTTCCAGCTTCTTGTAAATGTGCCCAGTCACCAACTTACTGACACCTGTGACAGACACTTTCACTGGTCTCATTAGTTCCATTGCCTGTGGGATGAGAGCCATTCCTAACTCTCTTCTTCATACCAGTGATTGCTGAAGGACATTAAAATGCTGCCAGAAGCAAGTGCCAGTGTTAAAATACCTCAAGGTAAAAAGAATAATTTGAGATTTGGAAGATAGAAGTTACCTTTGCCTCATTCAGATCCAGGGGTTTGCTGGAAGTTCTACTATCATTTCAACCAGGACAGTACCCTCACTACGTGTGCAAGGCTGGGTATAGAACCTGTATTTTCAAGTCTCAGACAAATTCAAGTCATGAAGGGAAGGAGTAAGGGGGGGGGGAACTATTCCTTTTCTTCCAGCTAATATGTGAATTGAATTGTATCTGATTCATAAAGTGAAATAAACAATTTAAAGCTACCTGCAATATTTTATACTGAATGAAATGCTAATTTTGTTCCTTTTTGAGATGACAGAGAGGGAAGGGTTAAGGTGCGTCTGGGGGTGTGTGTGAAGGTGGGAGGAGGAAAGAAACAACCACAGATATCTGCTGTTGGTTTGATCTAAAAAGGGTTTTCTGAGCGAGTAGGCAAACTGAAATGTTTCTTTGCTTTTTCCTCTGTGTGTTTTGCTTCAACAACACAGGCTGAAATTGATAACCATATCAATACAATGTGTAATAATATTTTTATAAAATGGAGGGCCTGGCATTTTTCATGAAAAATAGAAACATCTCTAAGACTGGATATTTTTCCAAGGCAGAATTTTTTGAAAGGATCATTTTTCAGTTCACAATATTTACCTCACTTTAGTACTTCCCAAGGAACACTTCCATATTTTGTTTAGCTTTTTCATCATCTGAACCCAGAAATAAGCTCCTGCCAGCTAAGGAACCACAGACCTGCTCACTGACCTGCTTCCCCCACTTGGTGTGCTTCTGTTGCAGACCCTGCAGATCATCAGCTGCCTCTTCTGCCACTTGTCACTGCCCCCAGCTGTGGGGTATTTGTGTCTGTGGGCAGTCAGGTGGTTAACATGGTACAGAGCCACAGTCCTCCAGAGATTCAGATTGGGACTGAAAAGCAGGAAAAGAGGGAAGCCAGATTGAGGATGCCAGGGTCTTCTCCCATCCCAGAGTGTGGTCCAGCTGTCCTAGGGTCCTGCCTCTGAGAGCTGGTTGATACCTCCTGGTCTAGGGGGTTTAGACACAAACTATGAGTAATACGCTGTACTAATAAAGGTAATTTTTTAAAAGCATTTTATCCACAGTCTCTATATTTCAGTATTTTGCTGCTAACTTGAAGTGCTGTGGTCCCAAGCCAAGAATTAAGGTTGACATATGGGTGGTTCCCACAGTCCTTCAAAAGGAGGGGATGAGTTTGCCTTTTGGCTTTCCTCCAAGGTGCAGCCGGCCTTGTGAGGAAAGCCCTTGGGTAAACAAGCCCCAGGTGCCCTGCACTGGGTAAATGAGTGCCAGGTGTCCTGTTTGGGGCATAAAAGCTGGGACCACTTGCAGGAAGGGTGGAGTGTCTGTCTGTGAGGTGGATGCACTTTGCAGAGTTTCCTGTTGGGGAAGGACCTCCTGACTCTCCCTGTAACTGGGCCCCAGTCAGGTTTGGCATTTGCAAATGTGGGCCTTGTGGGGTAACAATACACGACTACTTCTGTCCTATATGATCATCCTATTGACTTGGTTGTCTCCCATCTCTTCTATGGGAGACTTTGTTTCTTTGTTTATTCCACCTATTATTGGTTGTGCTGTGTTGTTCCTGGGGTCACTGGGGTTGATGTCTATTACGTGTGATCTGTTTGACTTGTTTGTACCCCCAGCGATCACCCATATACTGACTTTTTTGTATACAATAGAAACTAATTACTGGTTCATCTTACTGCTGGCTTTGTCCTTTGTGCTAGGCTTAGTAATTGGCAAAACATTCATGCAGATCACTCCCATCATGGGCAGGTCTCACTGCTGTTCTCACACTTTCATCATCTGCTTCACAGAAAACTTTCCAGAGTCCAGATCACCCAGTTTAACTGAGCATTGCTCATGTAGAGCTTCGCCTTGATGGAAGGTGATATACAAGCAGTACTATCTGGAAGAAATAAAAGCAAACAAACTGTTCGCAGGAACAATGAAGGAACCTTTTACTCAAATCTGAAGAAAACTCCAGCAAAGGCATATCAAAGGATGGGTCTGTCCGTGCCATAATAGCACACAGTATTTCACAAAGACAGCAAAGAAACAAAGCTGACAGGCTAAATATTTCTCTGGTATCTTTAGTAGCTCCAAGCCTGATGGCAAGTTTTGATTTCAGATCAGTGGAACACAGATGGACTCACTGCTAGTTGATTTTGGAATGATAAAGGGAGAAGAATCGGGCAGTTTAAGTGTTTGCAATTAAGTGAATATCAGGCCTCCTAGAACAAAAAGTGTTAGTCTGGTAGGACCCTCTGATAGGTTAAGTTTAAGAGTTAAAACTGAAAGCACTATTTTTGAAACTTTTAATGTTAAGGTGTGACCTTCAAACTTGTCCAGTGGTAGCTGGACTTTGCTCCCACTGAAGTCAGTAGAAATAATCCTTTCATGTAAGACACTTTTAAAAACCTGCATCCTCCTTACTGTTTTCCCAAGAAAGACAAGCGCATTTAAAGTAAGTTTTAAAAATTGTTCCCATTTAATTTAACAGGAAAGGATGACCTTTTTGGAAGCAACATAAAGAATCCACAGTAGATGCAAATTCTACAGGGCTTCCTGTAAAATTTCATAAGCAAGACTGTCATTGTTTTTTTTTTAATTAAATCCTACCAGTCTCTTCTAAACTGATATAAGGCACTACAATAATCCCTGGACTCCACAGCTGAGAATAATTCAATTTTCTCAGATAAAGGCTGCTTTTTCTGGATTTCCTTTGAAAGCTTAAGAATCACAGACACCATTAATGTTGAACGAAGACCATTGACACTCTCAGAAAGGGATTCACATAAAGCTAGTGCTGGGTGCATTAGTACGGGTCTCCAAATCACACAGCTTTCCTTTCCTTATGCGACGCACACCCCACACCAGGCAATGTTAATAAGAAAGAAGGATTAAAATCTCATTTTGTCCTCCTTTGCTATGAAATCCATTCCTGTAACTCTTATTGAACTTACAAGTATTTGAATACTGCATAATGGAGAACTCTAACAGTTTCAGCTCTGCTTGTTCAATCTGTATTGTGTTTCTAGGACTAATGGGTACAACAAAAGAGGGAATAAAACTACTTATTAATAAATAGGTTCTCATTATTTGGCCTAGTGAGTCCATTTGGCTGAATCTGATTATTTTGAAAATGCCAAGTGAAATTTTTACATCTGAAGTGATAAAAGGAATATTTTATAAACCTGGTGTGAGAATGTAATGGGTTTGCATGGCAAGGTTTTGTTAAAGGGGAGGCTACAGGGGTGGCTTCTGTGAGAACCTGCTAGAAACTTCCCCTATGTCCAACAGAGCCAATGCCAGCTGCTCCAACACCAACCTGTCATTGGCCAAGGCCAAGCCCATCAGCAGTGGTGGCACACCTCTCTGATAACATATTTAAGAAGAGGAAAAAAAATCTGCTCAATTGCAGCCGGAGAGAGAAGTGAAAATATGTGAGAGAAACAACTCTGCAGACCCCAAGGTCAGTGAAGGAGGGAGGGGGGAGGAAGTGCTCCAGGCACTGGAGCAGAGTTTCCCCTGCAGCTCGTGATGAACACCATGGTGAGGCAGGCTGTTCCTCTGCAGCCCATGGAGAATCCCACCATGGAGCAGATATCCACCTGCAACCCATGGAGGACCCAATGCTGGAACAAGTGGATGCCCGAAGTAGGCTGTGACCCTGCAGGAAGCCGATGCTGGAGCAGGCTCCTGTCAGGAGCTGTAGACCCATGGAGAGAGGATCTCACACTGGAGCCAGGTTGCTGGCAGGACTTGTGACCCCATGGGGCACCCACACTGGTGCAGTCTGTTCCTGAAAGACTGAACCCTGTGGAAGGGACCCTTGCTGGAGCAGTTCACTGGAAGGACTCATGTTGGAAAAGCTTATGGAGGACTGTGTCCTGTGGGAGGAGCCACATGCTGGAGCAGGAGAAAAGTGTGAGGAGGAGGAAGGAGCAGCCTCGGCAACACATGATGAACTGACCACAACCTCCGTTCCCTGTCCCACTCTGCTGCTGGGGAGGAGGTACTAAAACCAGGAGTGAAGGTGAGGCAGGGAAGAAGGCAGAGGTGGGGGAAGGTGTTTTAAGATTTAGCTTTATTTCTCATTATCCTACTCTGATTTGATTCGTAATAAATTAAATTAATTTTTCTCCAAATTGAGTCTGTTTTGCCCATGATTGTAATTGGTGAGTGATCTCCCTGCCCTTATGTCAACTCACAAGCTTTTCATTATATTTTCTCCCCCCTGTCCAGCTGAAGAGGGGAGTGATAGAGCATCCAGCCAGGGTCAACCCACCACAGAGAAGAAAAGTAAATATACTATACTAGAAACATACAGAAAATGACAGTATTTTTTTAATTATTATTGTATGTTTGTATTACACTTGCACCTGGTGGATTCAGCCAAGTTCAAGGTCACATTGTATGCTGTTCGAAAGCGTGGACACTAGTTCAAACTTGTCTGGTCTTAGTAGAGAAGATTGCTAAATACAGGCCATGTAAATAGGGTGCAGAAATTTGATCAAGTGTGCCTATAAACCCAAAGCAGTTTATCAGTGTTGTGACAAGTACAGCACAGGTTTTGTGAGTTTGAGTTCAAGGGTTTTCCCAAACTGCTTGGTTTCCATTTTCACTTTTATGCGCCTGTTTGTTGTTAGGATTTTGCTCCCCCCCCCCCATATCTTCTCATCATTCTCAAATTATCTCTTTGCTTTTTTTCTCGTGAGTGTATCTACTTCTTCCTCCTATACCATTACCACCTTTACATCTGTCTTTCATGGGAGAGTTGCTGTCACACCTCAGTGAAATACAGAAGAGTTCTCTTTGGGTGCCATTTTTAAGAATGAATCTCTAGTTTGAATATAACAACTTCTTAAATTATAAGTTCTTTAATAGCAAGTAAGTTTCTCAACTAAAATCTGAGGACATGAATGAAAGAGCAGTAGCTGGCAGACATAAATGGTTTAGGATGGAGACCCAGTAAATTTCCCTTCCCCCGCCCCCCCCCCAAATAATAATAATAGTAATAACAACTTTATTGAACATATAATTTTCTCATTTGTGATTCAGAACTCAGTCACTAAATTAATGATGCAGATGTAAAATGGCAAATCTCAGAGGGAAGATCTTGATAGGACTTATAGCCATGCTTACTGGCTGTGCATCCATGGTACAACAGAAGATTTAAACCTTCATAAAAATATTTGTGAGACTGAGGCATTATTATGCAAGTTTATAATTACTGAGATATTTATAGATGTTAAAAAGTCAGAGTTTAGCAATTTGATATACTATTTCTGTTCATAATAAACAATTATGATTGTTTTTGCAAAGCTACTTAATATTTTAATGTTGCTTTAAATCCTTGGAGAAATATCAAAACACTGTATACTGTTCCTTGTAGGGTTCAAGCAGGTTCTAAATCTCCAGTCAGCTAGTGGAACTATTCCAGGGAGAAATTTCAGTCCATCTTTCTTCTATGAAAAATTATGCCCCAAATGCTCCACTTTCAGAGAAGCATTCTGGAAAACTCCTTTACTGATTAACCATTCATATTATTAGGTCCTGCTACAAGAAGGCTTTTAAGTACAGGCTTGTCTTTTACAGGACTTCAACATATACTTGAAACTGATTATATGGTTATGTGATTTCTTAAAGAAGAGTGTTTTCCTAAATATGAATTTATAAAAGGAGAAAAGAAATTCAGATGCAGATTTCTTAAAAGTGGTTTTCTTATTATGTCAATAGAATATTCTGAGTTGTTGATTAGCAACACTGCTGCAAAAGTGGAATGTGAGCAAACCAGCTTTACTGCTTGAAGGGATCTGTCCATTATTCTGTAGATAATTTATGCAATTTTTATATTCAATTTTGTCACCAAACCAATGAAAATGTTAAGTACCTGTCTGATATTTGCAGAATCCAAGTATGAGCTATGAATACTAGTTGACACTATGCAGTACTGCTATTCACATTTCTGCACGATTAATGCTACCCTTTAGACTTGTATGGACTTATCTGTATTAGCAGCAATTATCTTTGCAAACTTGTTGCCAGTGGGGAAAATCTCGGAAAACTGAAAGGGGAAAAAGAAGGAGCCCATCCTCATTCAATGCAAACTCAAAAGTTAGGAAAAGTACTAGAACAAGTAAATAAAAGCTGTTTTGAAACAACTGCAATGTGATAAAGTGATAAAAATAGCTATTATTAATTTTTGAAGAGAAATAGTGCCCAAGCAGCTGCACTTGTTTTGGCAAAGTAACTGACCTATTTGAAAGATGAGAAAGCAGATGAGGTGTATCTGTACTTTGTAAGACTTTTGACATAACCTACGTGACAGTCCCACAAGAAAACTGAGTAAATATTATCTAGATGGAATAGCATGTGTTAACGAGTAGTTGAACCACTTTGCTTATTAAATATACAGCTATGGGTCTCTGTCAAAATGCCAGGACATTTCTCTAGGGATTCTGTTTTGACATGTTTTTTTTCTTAGACTGAATGATATTTTTACATGACATAGAACTGCAGAGGGGGGGGAAATGGAATGTTCCTTTTGGAGAACTGAATCTGACTTTAAAACTATATAAGCTAGAGACATTTTTCCAAGTCAACAAGCTGGTAGGGCAAAATACTGCATGTAGGAAATAGAAACTTACAGAAATATCCAACAGGAAAATATGGCATGGAAGCACTACTTCAGAAAATAGTATGGTCATGTTTTAGAAGCATTGAATAGGTACAATTCAGGAATAGGCAACTGTCACTAAAGAAGCCAGATGTTGTTCTTCCATATATTAATTGTCAATGTCATATGGAAGATAAAAGAAGGCATTATTTTATGTTGCAGCTGAAGGTATAGTCTGATGTCTAGTTCTGAGTATCATACTTCAGGAAAGAGGGAGCTGGATCAGAGATACTCTAGAAGAGGGACACAGACATTACATGAGATTTAATAATTCCATGGAAAAACAGAAGGAGCTGGATTTGTTTCGTTGAATAAGAAGAAGGATCAAAGCAGACCACCACATCAATCATCAGTCATCAGATATATAAAATAAGAGATTGATAGATTGTTATTTTTGTATAATTGGGACCTCTTCATACAACTGGGATGTGAGAAAAATCTTCATTTCCAGAAGAGACAATTTTGACCTTCAGGAAAGGGGTGCACCAAAACAGGAACTATAGAATCACCTGAACTGAACATTTTCTTCAGTTAAAAACATTGATCAGGAGCAATGTACATGTATTCAATCTTTCCTGAGAGGAACGGACTAGCTGACTTTTCACAGTTCCTTGTAACTATGCTTTACAGTGAAGTATTTCAGATTATACAATGTTAATTCTGACTTGTCTCTTGTTATTTTTTTTTCTTTTCCCTTTGGTCTGATTTCCTAATGAAATGAGGCTCAGGTGACCATGCTCCCTGTTTGTCTATCTACTTGTCTTTGAGTTCCTCCCTCCTCAATGATTTTTTAAACTCTGTTGACCACTTCAAAACAGATCGGAAAAAGAAGAAACCAGTACCTTGACAGGAGACAAAGATCAAAGCCTAAAGAAGTTCAGCTGCTGGTTACTCTGCATGACAATACCTGGCTAACCAGTTACTTGTGTTTACTGGTCAACCAGCAACCATGTTGCTCCAGGGCAGCTCTTGCATTGCCCTCCTGTTTGGTAATGGCACGACAGAGAATGGGGAGGTAGGAGAGAACTGGGGAAGTCAAGCCACTGCAGAGTGAAGGATGAAATCTCAGTGGGTCATACCCAAGCTGCCAGGTTTCAGGGTTCCATACTGCTCTTCCCAGACAAAACCCCCCAAGTTCCTTGATACGGCCCAAGGGGCTGGCATCGGACTCCCTGCCTGATGGAGAAGCAGATGCTCGGGGTAATGAACAGTGCTACAGACTGGTGTGGGAAGGCTAAAACACACTGAGCAGTGCAGAGAGCAGTGAAAGATTTCCATTCTCTGGCCCACTTTGGTTAATAGCTGTGATCCAGCTGGAAAGAAATGCATTTGTGATTAAAAAGAGTGGGATCTTTACAGAAAAATACTAATTCTATTTCTCAGAATTCAAATGTATTAGCAGAGCTGGATTCCTGGTTTTGTGACAATGATGAGAATATTGAATATCTGCTAAGGGAGATCAAAGAAACAACTAAGTCTACCATCAGAATGATACAGGAAAATGACTGCATGCATAGAAACAGGCCAATTATTATAGCAGAAAATTGTTTAGAGAAGCACTGTCTCAGCAGCTTAAATAATCACTTTGGAACAACTAGCTTTACAGTATGTAAGAGGTAATTCTTCTCTTGGTCTAAAATGACACAGAGGCATTGATTCAAGAAGCAATTACAGCTGAAATCAACAGTTTGCCTGAATTTAGGGGCAGAAAAGGATAAGGTAAACTATATCATTGATTGTAATTCTAGTCATGGACACAGGGATGCAAAAATGGAGGAACATAATTGTAACAGACAAGATACAAAATAGCATTTAACTATGTTCTTGAGACTTATTGTGGGAATTGCACAAGCAGAAAAGTCTAGCTTTAGGAAAGGTGCATATCCAATTTCTTAAGAAAAGCTGAAAAGTATTAGGAATCTTCTAGTAAACCTGGAAATACGAGGCATAGTATTGAAAACTGGTTAAACCAATTCAGAAATCCCAACTAGGAAGAGCCACAAAGAAGGAGTTTAAATAGTAGTGAGGTATTGGAGAAAAGCAGGAAAGGTAGGAAGGAATTTGTAGAGAGGAGACTGAAAGTGATAAAACATTTACATAGTAATTTAATATATGAGAAGTTGATAGTCTGAGGGAGATTATGTGGGTCTTTTGGAACAGTCAAGAGTAACAGATGCAGTGGAGAGGGTGCGGGCATAACAAAGAAACTAATTTATTCTTTTGCATCAATCTTTAACTCGCATTACACGGAGCAGTGTCTTCCATTGACTCATTTTCTTAGGAAATGAGGTTGAAGTGTTCTTACAGTTTGAGGCATCAACAGAAAAGGTGCCAAAATAAACTTAATCTAGAGAAGAACATGTCGTCATACCATATAATAAATACACAACAATTTTTAAAAAGGTTTTAAATAAGTGGTTCATCTACAATTAAAATTTACCAGACAACTATTTGAATCATCTATATTATTTTATTTGAATCGAATTAAAATATATCATTCATATATGGGTCTCCTTAGAAACTTATATAGCTCTATGAAATTTTACGAACAAACTAAAATCTCTGTATTCCTTTCCATACTTTATGCAAAACCAAAATCTTTTACTTTTTTCCTTGTTCTAAGAACAGTAAAATATATTTCCAGGGTTATTTAGAAAACAAAATTTCCTTGAGAAACCTTTTGAAGAAAAAATGGTATTTTGTGGCATTTCATTGTGCACATCTTCATGTTTTTGCCCACAACCTAGGGGTGGAGGAATTTTTTTAATAGAAATACAGTTTTCAAAAAACCCTGTAAGAGGCTCCATCTCTGTATTCCCCTGAATAATCTTGTATTCTGCTAAAAAGCAACTTTTAATTAAAAAAACCCGCACAAACATTTCTACTATATTTACTGCTTCCTTGTTGATATAGCATAACTCACACGTTCTTAAGGTGTAATATAATTCTGTAAACATAGGAAGTTACATGGGTGTTTGTCATGAGTATCAGCTCATATAGCTCCTTCACAGTCAAATTATATTCATGGAAGTACTCCAATTGATCTTAATTCAGTCTGAAACAAGACTTACGAATAGCTGTTAAAAATAAATTCCTTTTTAAGCTTTCCCATCCCCATGATAGGGCTAAAAGTTTGATTCTGCATTTCCTAATTGAGGACTCTCATGCATAAACTTGAGCACTAAAGATGCTGGGTCTGGGTCTGGCTGGAATTTAGCCACACAAAGTTGCTATTGTAGATAGTGTGAGTATAAAAGAAGAATAATTTTAAAACCCCCAAACCGACTCACAGCTAGAAAGCAGATTGCCCTATAAAATATCAATATATTTTAAAGTATACAATTCATAGGAGTTTTGCTTTCAGAAATTAAGAGAGATATCAGAGTTCCCAGACTTCTTTTTTGTGATACTCTACATGCTTGAGACTAGACCTCTTACACTACATGTCATTTCCATGATTCTCAATGAATCAAGTGAGTATGATTCCATGATCATAATTTTGTCAGTTTTCCTTTATCAGAGTTCTCTCCACAAAGGCTCTTCTACAATAAAAAATATATCTCGATCATATTATCTAAAATTGATTCATGTATTAAATCACTAATACTAAGTACTAAAACTTTGTACTAGACTGGTGTTTCTAACAGGCAATTTACTGGAATGTATTAAAACCACAAAATCTAGGTTTAGCAAAAAAATAGCTATAATGGTAAGAAAATCCTTCACATGACCGCAGAATTATCAGTTTCCTTTAAAATCATGGATCTGTATAAATTAATCTCTATATCACTGTGCAAAAAAAAATATTCTTTCAATTTGATATACCAAAATGTATGATCAGAATGGAATGAAAAGATTTCCGTTTTCTTCCAAACCCAAGTACTTGATCAAAATTTTTTTAGATTAAATTAAACATGTTTTAAAACTCAAAAGCAAAAATTTCAGTTTTAAGACTTTTTTTTAAAACTTATGGATTTAAATTTAGGCAAATTTAGTCTTAAAATATGAAATAAGAAATCAGAATCTTTCACTTTTAAAATGTATGAACAAATAGTTCCATACTAGGTCATACGAGTATTTCTTTATTTACATAGCTCTGTTCAACTTAAAATACACTTCAAGGTGAGCAGACCTTTGAAATAAAAAGTTTTACCTAGAATTACAACTACAGTGCTGAAAACTTTTACATAGACTAGTTTTTTAATAAACATTCATGAAGCTGATCAAGTGCTTCCACATTATAATTAAGGGACGGTATTCATGGATATTTTCTCAATGAGGAATTTCAGCCATGTTTTTTTGAGCTCAAAGGTCATAACTTCTTTTAAAACAACTGAAGTATAATTGCACTAAACAAACCTCATGCAAATGTCTGCATGCAATTTTTTCAGACAAATGGAGTTTAATGGCTATAATTAAATTCAATGCAGAGTAAATCGGACACAAAAATCAATAAGTGACTCTGAAATATCACTTATTGATTCATGAGCCATTTATCTCCTTCTGCATTCCACATGAAAAGCAATTATCAGTTAATGAAATCATACAGATGCAAATCAGAAATAGGAAAAATTATTAACAGTGCCCCAAAACTTCTGCAAATATATTTCTTTACAATCTCCACAAATTAGCTTAGAAGAAATATGATCTTATTGTGACTATCTCTGCTTAGGAATTTTTTGATTAAATATTTGGAGGGTTTTTTTCTGTTTAAAAAAAAATAATAATTTAACTTGCTCAACTAAAGATTCCTTTGTCAGAATAGAGAGACTTCATTTCATCATTCTTTAAGAAAGACCTCTCTATCTTTTCAGTGATTTTCTGAGGTCTTGAATCTGGTTAGAAAAACCCAGTGCCAGTGGTGACAGATGCAGGTGGCAGTCCTGGTAGCACTGGCAGCCTTCTTGCCCGATACTAAGGGAAGAGCTGGGAACTGGCTGGAGGTCCTGGAGTCAGTCTGTATCATGCAGGGCTGGTTCATGCTGGAGCACTGCAGCTGCTTGCTGCCCTTTGCGGTTTGCTCATTGAAGGCTAAGGGTGACCTCCAGGGTCAAATTTTCTCTAGCTGTACATGAGACAGGATTGTAAGAGATTGACCAATAGATGATAAAATGTCATATGAAATTCAGTGTAAATAAATATAAAATAATGCACAGCAGAGAAATCAGAGGGAATGCATAAATCTAGTCTGTCTGAAAAGGAAAAAGAAATGACAACATTTTTTCCTCAGGAGGAACATGACTTCTCCATTTCTATATGCGTGATAGGGCCCCTAGACCATTAGGGGGAAGAAAGTTGACTTGTGGTCCCAGCCAAAACTCCTGAAATGTGATGGAAAGTGCATGCTTTCTGCTGCTCTTGGTGTGGGGTTGCAGATTCAGTCCACACTCCTCACACAGTACCTCATTTCCATGACTGAGCTCTGGAGGTTGTATCTCACCTGGGAGATACTTGAGTGCCCACCCAGTGTTGCCCTTCTTAGTCAGGACAGCAGGTCTGAGTATTCACCAACACTTTCAGCAGGGCACTTAAATCCATTTGGTGTTATATGTATACTTATGTGTGTGTACAAATATATGTATAATTGTATAAGTACTATACAATGTACAATGTATTCCATTTATAAACAGAGTCAATATTACTTTCCTAGTTACAATTGTGTTTCAAAGCTTGTGTTTTTTGCAGACAGAAATACATTAGGGCAAGCAACCAAATGTATGTTCGACCAAAACGAATTTAGTGATAGTATCTACATATTTACTAGTACATAACACCTATCAACAAGTTGTTTCCACAAATACAAAAAACAAACCCAGCAACCTTCAACATGATGAAATATTTAAGAATCTTTAAAATTGGAAGGAAAGCATTTTTTGTGTATTGTTGTATGCCTCCTGAACCAGAAAGAGGGAACTTAACCCTGACATTTACAATACAGCCTTCAGATATTTCAGGTATATGTGTGACAGTTATAGGAAAGAAGAAAAAAAGTCACCGAATCCTTGATCTTCATTCTATGTCAGTGTTTTGCCTCTTGTCTAAACATATCCAGATCATGGCTCCATTTTTGTTTCACATTCAAATCCCACATGTTTACTTTTTTTTTTTTTGAGAAAACAAACCAAAGCCTACCCTGTAACTAGTCAGGTTCAAAAAAAAATATTAGTCTAATTTTCAATCAATTTGAAAATCACAGCTTTAGAATTAATATTTGAAAACTGGGTGTATGTCACATGAAGACTGCAATATAGTTTTAACTTGAATCAAAAACTAACATTACACATCACTGGCAGGTGTGTACAGCAGAGATCAGATTATGGTAAAGTCAAGAGCAAGAAAAAGAGAAGCTTTGGGTGGGAGGCAGAAATTGGAGGGCTATGTCTAACAATGGCCTGAAGCAAGAAGCATAGCTAGAGTTATTCCCTCTGGCCTAATTTAGAGATAGAAGGTTACATCTGCAAACACCTCCACAGAGGTAGCACTTCTGAAAAATAGATGCATCTTAAATAAATATCTACTGTGTACATCCAGCTCGGCATGAGCTCCTCTGGCCTTGGCTTTACAGCTGTTTATAGCTAAAGTGCTGGTGTCAGAACCCCGAGCCCTGAATTAAGGTTGACATATGGGTGGTTCCCATGGTCCTTTAAGAGGAGGGGATGAGTTTGCCTTTTGGCTTTCCTCCAAGGTGCAGCCGGCCTTGTAAGGAAAGCCCTTGGGTAAACAAGCCCCAGGTGCCCTGCACTGGGTAAATGATTGCCAGGTGTCCTGCTTTGGTCATAAAAGCTGGGACCACTTGCAGGAAGGGTGCAGTGTCTGTCTGTGAAGTGGATGCAGTTCACAGAGTTTCCCTGTTGGGGAAGGACCTCCTGACTCTCCCTGCAACTGGGCCCCAGTCAGGTCTGGCACTTACAAACGTGGGCTTTGTGGGGAGGCAACATGGGGCTACTTCTATCTTATATGATCATCCTATTGACTTGGTTGTCTCCCATTTTTTCTGTGGGATACCTTGTGTCTTTGTTTATTCCACCTATTATTGGTCGTGCTATGTCATTCTTGGGGTCACTGGGGTTAATGTCTATTATTTGTGATCTGACTTGTTTGTACCCCCAGCGATCCCCTATATACTGACTCCTCTATGTGCAATAGAATCTACTTACTGGATTGTTTTTCTGCTGGCTGTGTCATTTGTGCTAGGCTTAGTAATTGGCAAAACAATAGCACAGGACAACAACAGCATGCAGAAAAGTGTGCATGACGTTATTTTGTAGTAGTATCCCAGGGTGGGGATAAACAATGATCAAAAATGTTATATTAGTGTTAAACTGGAGTAACTCCAGTGGAAGTGACAGTGAATCAGCCAAATATTTAATGCCCCATGCGTTTAAATAAGGCCAGGTACTATGCGTGGTTGTATTTCTGCATGTGGCATTTTCAGAACAAGGTGATTACTGTTATCATCTCTGCTTCCAGACAAAAAGAATAAACAGATAGTTGTGTCAGGTTAGGTGCCCAGAACAAAATGATAAGCAAACGTGGGGGGTCAATGAGACTTTTGTTCACACAGAATCACAGAATGTTAAGGATTGGAAGGGACCTCAAAAGATCATCTAGTCCAATGCCCCTGCCAGGGCAGGATTACCTAGATCAGGTCACACAGGAACACATCCAGGCTGGTTTTGAATGTCTCCAGAGAAGGAGACTCCACAACCTCTCTGGGCAGCCTGTTCCAGTGCTCTGTTACCCTCACTGTGAAGAAGTTCTTCCTCACATTTATGAGGAACCTCCTATGTTCCAGCTTGCACCCATTGCCCCTTGTTCTATCACTGGATGTCACTGAGAAGAGCCTGGCTCCATCCTCATGCCACTCATCCTTTACATATTTATAAGCATTAATGAGGTCACCCCTCAGTCTCCTCTTCTCCAAGCTAAAGAGACCCAGCTCCCTCAGCCTTTCCTCATAAGGGAGATGTTCCACTCCCTTCATCATCTTTGTGGCTCTGCGCTGGACTCTCTCAAGCAGTTCCCTGTCCTTCTTGAACTGGGGGGCCCAGAACTGGACACAATATTCCAGATGCGACCTCAGCAGGGCAGAGTAGAGGGGGAGAAGAACCACTCTCGACCAACTAACCACACCCCTTCTAATACACCCCAGGATGCCATTGGCCTTCTTGGCCACAAGGGCACATTGCTGGCTCATGATCATGCTGCTGTCCACCAGGACCCTCAGGTCCCTTTCCCCTACACTGCTCTCCAATAGGTCAGTCCCCAACTTATACTGGCCCGTGGGGTTGTTCTACCCAGATGCAAGACTCTACACTTGCCCTTGTTATATTTCGTTAAATTTCTCCCCGCTCAACTCTGCAGCCTGTCTAGGTCTCTCTGAATGGCAGCACAGCCCTCTGGTGTTTCAGCCACTCCTCCCATTTTTGTGTCATCAGCGAACTTGCTGACAGAGCACTCTATTCCCTCATCCAAATCATTGATGAATATATTGAATAGTACTGGTCCCAGTACCGACCCCTGAGGGACTCCACTAGATACAGGCCTCCAACTAGACTCTGTCCCATTGACCACGACTCTCTGGCTTCTTTCCTTCAGCCAGTTCACAATCCACCTCACTACCTGATCATCCAGACCACACTTCCTCAGTTTAGCTGTGAGGATGCTGTGGGAGACTGTGTCAAATGCTTTACTGAAATCAAGATAGACCACATCCACTGCTTTACCATCATCTATCCACCAGGTTATGTCCTCATAAAAGGCTATCAGGCTGGTCAAGCATGACTTCCCCTTGGTGAAGCCATGTTGACTGTCCCTAATGGCCCTCTTACCCTTGATATGCCTAGACAGCACCAAGGATAAGTTGTTCCATCACCTTTCCAGGGATGGAGGTGAGGCTGACCGGTCTATAGTTACCCAGGTCTTCCTTCTTGCCCTTTTTGAAGACCGGAGTAACATTTGCTTTCCTCCAGTCCTGGCACCTCTCCCATTCCCCATGACTTAACAAAGATGATGGAGAGTGGTCTAGCAATGACATCTGCCAGCTCCCTCAGCACCCATGGGTGCATCCCATTAGGACCCATGGATTTATGGATATTCAGGTTGCTTAACTGATCCCTAAACCAGTCCTCATCAACCAGGACAAACTCCTCCCCTATCCTGACTTCCTCTGGAGCCTCAGGGGTCCTGGGTTCCTCAGGACAGCCTCCAGCAGTATAGACAGAGGCAAAGTAGGCATTCAGGTAACTCTGCCTTTCTTTTGTCCTCTGTCAACAGGGCACCCACCTCATTCACCAGTGGGCCTACACTGCCTCTAGTGTTAGTTTTATCTGCAATGTATTTGAAGAAGCCCTTTCTGTTGTCCTTGACCTTTCTTGCAAGGTTGAATTCCAAGGAGGCCTTGGCTTTCCTAGTTGCCTCCCTGCATCCTCTGACAACAGACTTATATTCCTCCCAAGTGACCAGCCCCTCCTTCCATGACCTCTACATTCTCCCGCTTGAGTTTGCCCAGAAGTTCCCTGTTTAACCATGCAGGTCTCCTGGCACCCTTTCTTGACTTCCTACCTGTTGGGATGCACTGATCTTGAGCTCGGAAGAAGAGGTCCTTGAACGCTAACCAACTATCTTGGGCCCCTTTACCTTCAAGTACCCTGTCCCATGGGATTTCCCTTAGCAATTGCTTGAAAAGGCCACAGTCAACCCTACTAAACTCCAGGGTTGTAGTTCTGCTAGGTATTCTATTCCTGCCACACAAGATCCTGAACTCCACCATCTCATGGGCACTGCAACCAAGGCTACCCTCAACCTTCAGTGCTTCAACCAGACCCTCCTTGTTCGTGAGGATAAGATCCAGCAACGCTCCTCTCCTAGTTGGCTCATCCACCATTTGCATCAGGAAGTTATCATCAATGCACTGAAGGAACCTCCTGGACTGTGGATGCCTGGCTGAGTAGGCGTCCCAGCAAATATCAGGGTAGTTAAAGTCCCCCATGACAGCCAGGGCCTGCATTTGTGAGACCGCTATCAGCTTCTTGTAGAAAGCCTCATCAACCTCCTCACCATGATCCAGTGGCCTGTAATAGACCCCCACAACAGTATCACCTATGCCAGCCTGCCGCTTAATTCACACCCACAAGCTCTCAACTCGCTCCTGATCCACCCCTGGGTAGAACTCAATACACCCTAGTTGCTCACTCACGTAAAGAGCAACTCCACCACCTCGCCTCACTGGTCTATCTTTCCTGAAAAGGACATAGCCATCCATGACCACGTTCCAGTCATGCGAGCTGTCCCACCAGGTCTCTGTAATCACCACTAGATCATAACCCCCTGACCGAACACGGATTTCTAACACCTCCTGTCTATTCCCCATGCTGTGTGCATTGGTGTACAGGCATTTCAGAGAGCGAGCTGAGCACGCCGATTTCACCCTAGGAGGGTGGGAGGCCTCCTGGTCTTCATCAATACCAGAGCACTGCCCCAGTGGTGCCAGGCCAGCTACAACCCCATTCCCCTTCGAATCTAGTTTAAAGCTTTCCGAATGAGCCCTGCCGATACCTGTCCCAGAACCCTTTTGCCCCTATGAGATAAGCCTTCCCCAGGTATTACCGTCAGGTCTCTTGTCTTATAAAACCAGCCATTATCAAAGAACCCAAAACCCCGCCTGTAGCAGGGCTTCAACTAAATTTTATAATTTTTTTTTGCCTTTGAAAAAGTCACAGTCCTGAGAGAATAAACAAAAGAGAAAACTAAGGAGATGGATGGCAGCAGTGGAGAGGTGATGCAAGGTTCTGAGGGGTCCAGACTTCTAGACCTGGGGTTATACTTGGTGTTACTGTTGCATGGACCCTTCCTACCCCACATAGGAGCACTCAGAACCACACTGACCCTTCGGAGAGCAGCTGGGAGAAGGTCTTCTGTCAGGAGTTTGTAAAGGACCATCTGCCAAAATGCTTAAAAAAGAGACCCAAGAGAAGCAAGACTTCGAGAGCCCTTTCACCTGCTTTGGTAACAAAAGTGGAAGTGAGGAATCTCGCATCCTCTCCCTCTGTCGCCCTTAACCCCTCACTGAGGTGTTTCCAATTACTCCAAACACTGTCAAGTCCTGCTTTTGAAACTTGAGTTTAGCTGACTATCAAATTTAGAATTGCTCTTTTTAGACAAATAATAAGTAGAAAGCTGTAAAAAAGTTATTTTCTATTCAGACTCAAACTAATATAAAAATGCTTCTCTCGAGTTCTACATAATCTGCCACCATTAAGAAATACTTCACTGTCAGACAGACCTATGACGAAAGTGCTTCCATGTCTTCAGGAAGTGTATTCTAATCTAGTTTGAAAAAAACATTTACCCATTTTGTCAGGCATGAACTACTATTGTCACCAACAGAGTTCAGGGGACAGTGAGCATTTCATTATTGCAGCATTGAAACTGTCTGACTTGACTACATACTGAACTGACAGATTTAAACATTTCAAAAAACCCTCATAGTTTCAGAGCATGGAAACTCCACCTTCCCTCTCCCCACCCCCACCCCACCCCCAAGTAATTTATTTTTTTTTACAGCTTATATTTGATGAGGATATAAGAGAAAGTAAATCAAGCTTTCATCACTATTATTATTTGGTATTATAAAATAAAACAATAGTAAAAATGCAGCACATGGAAGTACTTCACACAAGAAATATCTGCTTAGTTTCTTGAGCCAATGTTATCTAATTAAGGCCTTGACTTCAGTAAGATTTATAAAAATATATTATACTTGTATAGTTGTCCATAATACAGACTTTAACACTTTCTTGTGAAACATCTGGCTTTGGTCAGACCTGGAGACAGGCTACTGGGCCAGACACATCACTGATTTGATCTGGTCTGGCAATTCCTCTGTTCCTACACTATCTTTTTGATATAAACTGACCAGTAAGAATTTCACAATATTTGGTCTCCAAGGCAAAAGATATCTCCAGCAGAGGAAGCAGCTGCCCCTGCCCTTGGTTCCTTTTCCCTTTTCCACACGCCCTGAGCCAACAGCTTGTCCAGAAAGAGAGGTGTTAGATTTAACTGACAAGCCAGCAGAGACATTTCTTGTGAAACTGAATATTTTGCTCAGAGTTTCTGATACATTTTAAATCCTTCTCTGTATGCATCAGTATCTAATGTAAGTTCATTTTTGCCATCTACATGCTGCAAATTGTGACATCTATAAATTGTTGTTTCTTGACGTCTTTATTGCAGATTTCATATTTAAAAAGAAATCATTCAAAGCATCCATTTGATTACAGAATTACAGAAATAATTTGATTAAATGTTGAACACTTTGTTAATCCTTAGGAACATTTACACTATATTATGATCCAATGCTTAAAACTGTGATTCTAGAATAGTACTCAAAAATGAATCCTTTAGGACAGAGAGTTAATTAATGCAAGGAGCAGGATCCCTGTTACCTAACTCTGGTAAAACTTAATCCAGGCTACTCATCCAGGCTTTCTCTCTAAGACACTCATTGCTTTTTATTGATTGCAGAAGCAACCTAGAAAATTATGGCAGATCAATCTAACTCTAGGACTGAAAGAGTAAAGGGAGATGAACTACTCTGAAAGGGATTTGTATACATAATATTAGTCACAAAATGGAGACCCAAAGGAACAATCCTGTCTTGTGGTTAATTACACAAATCAAGGTTATCAAGAGAGGTCATTGTGTTGAATCCTCAGCTGGCTTGTGCGCATCAATGGGACTCTGATAATTTGTGGCATTATTTGCCTCCCATGTGTTGCAGTTAAATCTTGGTTCAGCAAGGGCCTTAGACGTGTGGCTGAGCTTAGTCATGAAGGTAGCTTAGAGCAAAATGCTTGAGTCTCTGAAGTTAGGTATGTGTTTAAGAACTGCATTGAACTGGGGCCATATGCAGACTTGCACACTATGAAATAGTTTGTTTCCACTTGATCTAAAGAAATCTTAAACAAAAATGAAAATGAACAAGACAGGCAGGTTCAGTGACCAAATAGTTGATTAAAAAGTTTTACAATTGAAACCGTACGTATGCCATAACTCCTAAAATAAAATGCAGGGACTCTCTCCAGGTGAGGAGAAGAGATTTATTACTCTCTCTACAAAAAAAACCTAAACCAAAAACAAAACCAAAAACAACTAGTGAAATGGCTGAAACTGTCCCAACTAAGGATGAGACAATCAAGATGCAACAAGTGAGGAGACAGGAAAATCGACCCTGCAGATAGGGGGAGGGGAAGAACCAGGGAGAAAGGCCTATAGCCACCAGCAACTTAAAGAATTTCACAGACACATTAAAAGCATTTAAAAGAAAGAATTGAAGAGGTGGATGATGAATCGTTGACTGTTTCAAATTCATTACCTAGCAAATTATTTTGTGACGAGCCATTTCTCTTACTTACAATTTATGACACTGTATTGAGAAGAGAGATGAAGCTAAACATGGGAATGTCCTGCAAATACATTACTAATTGCTTAGATATGCTCCAGGCTCAGTGTTTGTAGATGGAGTGAGTGCAGAATTCGCTATTGTGTAGATATGTTATTTTAGTTTTTCAAAAGAGAAGATGAATAAACACTTCAGAAGCCAGTACTTATAAAAATATTTACATACAAGTTCATAACCCACCACATAGAGTTATAAACAGTCAGAAACTGGCAGTCTGCCATTCTGATGATTAATACAAGAAACAAATTAATAGTTGTCTCAGGGCATCCAGCAATTACCTTTTTCTTCTATTCTTGTTTTTGTCTTTTTATATCAGTTGTGGGCAGCTGTAGATCTACTCAACTATCCAAAGTCCTTTTCCCCTCTAATTCCTCAAAAATCTTGAAAAAGTAAACTAAACTAAACGAGAGAGTTCACATCGGTGCTTCTGTTGAAAATGGTATGCTTCAGGTGAAAAAATTGTTTCATAATATATTTAAAACAAGCTTATTATAATCTCTACTTAGCAGTTTGTAAAAAATAGAGAATATAAAATGACATGCTTACAATTTAAAAACTTCTCTTCTCTTTCTCTTTCTCTTTCTCTTTCTCTTTCTCTTTCTCTTTCTCTTTCTCTTTCTCTTTCTCTTTCTCTTTCTCTTTCTCTTTCTCTTTCTCTTTCTCTTTCTCTTTCTCTTTCTCTTTCTCCTGATATACTGTAGGGGACAGGTAATAGGAAAGTTTGTCATTTCATTTGTTCCATCTGTCTGTTACAGGCTTTTACCCTATAACTAAACTTCAAGTACATTACAATTTCTGATTTTAATCCTACACTAAAAAGAGATAACCCTAGGCAAAACTCTGAATCAGAACAACTTCAGGAGTTCTGAGGTATGGAAAATAGTCGTCACATTTGACCTCTTGTGTTCTATAATGAGACCAAAGAAATTCCCCAAGCTCATGGAAAGTACAGAGTTTAGATGAAGTTTTTGTAATTTGAACCCAGCCTTTTACATAATTACTAAACTCTGTCAAGCTACTATAAGTATTTCCATTTAGGAAGTAAAATACTAGCCCTTAACTTTTAGAGGCCTCCCTACTCACTTTCCTACTGGTAGGTTGTACTATTAGATAATTTTCTATTGAAGACAGGGAGAAATAACATTTTGTGTCACTGAGTTACTCTCCTTCATAATCAACTTTTCTCAGAATAATTCTTCAGTTACACTGGGACTGCAAAAGAGAATACATAAAAACAGGAGAAAAAAGTAACTAAAATATAATTTGATTAAACTTGAAGTAGACTAATTTTCCCCTCTATTCTTAACAAAAAAAAAAAGCAAGCTCTTTAGTATCAGAAGTCCTGTTAAAAATGCATACTAGGTATGCCATATGAGAACGAATTTAATGTTAAAAAATAATTAGAACTACTTAATTACCTTTAGCATATCAGCTGTCAGAACTGTTGTTACTCTGCCTAACCCTTAATTTGCAATGAGTTATGATTGATTAATGGACCCAAAACAGGTTTAATCTCCAGCTATGTAAAGTGTATTAAAAAAATTGAAAGAGGCCTGTACTTTCACAGACTAGTTAACCTTTTAGAGATACAGCTTTCATTTTGATGTTCTCAGAGGTCAAAGGACATCCCAGCTGCTTTTACAGCAGAGCTCTCCATTTAGACAGTCAACCAGAAGCAAAGACTAGGGAAAAGTTGTATTAGAACCAAGTAATTAATGAACCTTGCATATATGCATTCTCATTAGACTGAAAATTAATGAAATTAATGTGTTGCTGAGTCATGTTGCTGTAAGTAACATTGGATAACATTTCAAATGCTTTTGGGTTTTTGCCTTTTTTTTTTTTCTGCTCTCTCCCTTGGAGTTAGCTTTCTGAAGCATGCATTTTTTTTTCAGAGGTTCAGAAGTATAAATTACAAGGTTCCCATGTAAAGATAAATCTGAGCATTAAGCCACTGTCATTAGGAGGTTGTACTGGCAAGCAATTTGCCCCAGTCTGGCAGTTTTAATTCTTCAGGGCCGGAAGAGGATACAGGAGGACAGTGTCAGAGGTGGTCAGCCTATTTCAAAAAGAAAGTGGCAGCAACAAAAGAGGGTGTACAAGTAGGAAACAAAAATGAAGAGAGGCACTACCACAGCTTTTGTTTGAACAGAAAATGTTTAGTCCTTTCAGCAAGATACCAATGGCCTGGCAGAGTCAATCAAACTTAGTCTGCTCGACTCAGTTTAAGGATTTACAGACAATTTCATAAACAACTTTTCACATATAATCCAGGACACCATCTCTTTGGATGTTCCAAAGAATGAATAAGTGAAAGGGGGATTTCCTGTACTTGCTAATTCTTCTGATAATTACCTGTAAGTGGAAGGGGTCTACCTGCAAGGTAGAAGAGATGGGGAAAGTGTTAGAATTTAACATCATTTTTTCCTAAGATAATAACCTTAGCTGCTGGCTGAGGATATCATTTGTTGCTTTCATTATTGCTAACTCTCTGTGGCAAACAGATCATCAAACCGATTTTAAAATCATCATGTAAATATGAAAAACTCAAACATTCAACAAGTTATCTTAATTGAGTAAATAGGTTGTTCTCAGTATTTGCAGCATCATACAGATATTATATCATAAAACATATTGCAACTGCAGTACAAGTAAAAAAATCAGACCAGTGAAAATATGACTCATGACTTTGGATATTCATTCCTTCAGGCTTCTTATAACCCCAAAATCTATCTGCTTAAAAATCTTGGCAGGAAAAAAGAGTCCCTGTGTGAAGTAATGTTAAAACAATAAGAAGGGTCAAATCCATATAATTATGTACTGATCCCCTTTTATTCAGCCATCAGTCTTTTCATTGTTGCATCACTTAAGATTACAAAACGTTCACTATCTCTGTACGATGGCATCGCTTTTTTTCCTGGTTCCCTGAAGCTTGGTGGTTTTCATCTTTCGTCAGTGAGCTGATACTGCCTCTCAGTTTCAGTTATAATTGTTTCCATTCTTAACTTCCATAGGAGCCCTAAATATGAGGCAGCATGATTAGCATTTTGTTCTTCAACTGGCAGTATTTTTAAAGGTCTAGGTGGTGGAAACATATTCATTTCCTGCCTTAAATATATTTTAATATATAAATTCAAGACAAAACATAAAATTGCCATCACTCACATGGTTTTTACAGAATTCTGCCTAATTTGTATTGACTTTTTGTCAAAACTAGCTCATTTCCAGACCATTTTTTGACCTCTGATGGATTATTGCTATTCAGTAGCAAAATATTTTATCACCATATTTCTGTGAGTTATTTCAAAGTCATATAGGCTTCGAGAATACCATCCACTAGAACCTAAGATCAACTATTTTCATGTTTCCAAGTAACTTAGGGAAGTTCGCAAAACTGACTTTGTCTAATAATTTGGGGAATTTTGCACTAGGTTTTCTTTTCTGTTCTGATTCAGATAAGGTACAGAGTTATGAAGAAAATTATCCTGTCACTGATTTTCTGTGTATGACAAAAATAGGGAAAGACACAGTAAATGCACAAAACTGATGAAATATGCTCAGTTCCAGATGATAAATGCTAAAGTACAAGAGTTTGCTTTTTTATTTTACTGTAGTTATAAAAGAAAATTCCAAATGCTTTTACAAATGTACCACAGAACAGAGTAAACATAGCTAGGTTTCTTTAATGAGGAAATCAGACTGCATAAGAGGATATTACATTGATTTATAGCTGTTAAAATATGGATAGCAAACCATGGACACAAATACTCAATCAATCAATATCAATTCTAAGTTGAAGGTGGTTTTTAGGTCTAAAGATTTTTTTAAATAAAAATTTAAATTAGACAAGATCTCAAATAAAGAAGTAAAGCCATTGTCTTTCACCTTACATTTGGCTAGAGAGTGGATGCACTTACATGACACTCAACAAGGATGGGCACTAACTTTTTGTAGTACAAGAGAGAGATGACTTAGGTTGTCTGGCTTCTCACTCTTACAGAAAAACTACATAAACTCTAGCTTCTGTCCATCAGAACTGTCTTTTTTAAGATGAAGAGTAAAAATAAGGAAAGCTAAACAACAACATTCAAGCCATGTAGTCAAATTATCATTTGTGTAAGAAAGCAAAAGCTTTCATTTTTGTTTTAAATCTGTTTTTCCCAGAGTTACAGGCTATAACTGTGAACTTATGTGGAAAATAAATATGACCAAATTCTGAACTCAGTTACACTCGTACAGCCCCATTAAACTTAATAGTTCTCTATGGGTGTAAGTGATGGCAGAGACTAGATTGTAACTGGAATTCTTGTCAGAGCTCCTCAGCTGGCGGGGAGTGAAACAGGGAATGTCTTGATGCTTGAGTTTCCTGTGCTCAGTGAAAACTTTATGGAACAATTTTATGAACAATGCATGTCTGGAAAAACAAATCCCACAGATCATTTATAATGCATACCTTGCACGTGCTTAAGCATGTCATTCACCTCACCTCTGTCCCCAGCCCTGCAGAGCCAAGGATGAGTGTCCTGGGACCACTGCTGGTTCCATGTTGCTGCTCAGGCATAGCTGCTATTCGCAGAGCATTTTGAAATTACATATTCAAAAACAATTGTCTCCCTTTGTCAGAGCAGTTTCCACTGAGCAAATTTCATCTCTATAAAGCACATTAAGCTCTGGATATCCTGTGGGGTTTGAGAGCATTTCTAAGGTATGGATAGTCAATTGTTTCAAGAGCGGGAGGAGACATGGGTATTCATGTCACCTCCCAATACTCCCTGACACATGGGCAAAACCTCCACATGTATGAGCCAAGGCATACTCCAGCTGGCCTTTTCCCAGTCCTCTAGAAGTAAGGAGTGCGAGACAAAGCAAGATTGCCCCACAGATGAGGCATAGACTGAGATGAATTGCTGTCATAAGTATTTGCACGTGATTAGTGTCAGGGGCTACCAGTTGCAAGTTTTTGTTATCTGAACCAGTAATTCATTGTAGAAGTGCAGATATTTCAGGGTACAGTACAGGTAGAAAGCTACCCCCCGCCCCCAGCGACTAGTCAGGTACATTTGGGTAAGATACTCCTAGAGCAGCAGCTTAGCCTGATGTGTCCTTCATACCCTTTCTGGCTTGCTTGTCTTTGGCGAAGTCTGTGCAGCTGTATCAGTTCCTGTTTCAGGCTGGTAATTCTGGATGATATCTGATCTAGCTGGAGTCAGTCCTCCCTGTCAGCTTGAAAAATGGCAAGAGACACTGGAGGATCCCCACTGTCATTCAAGGAAAAACATGGCATGTGCTTTTGTTTATACTCCTGTTTCTAGTTGATATTTTTATACCCACTGGTTTCTGCAAAATGTTGGTGTTTTATCTTCTACTGCAATGCTGGTACTGATCCCCTATTCCATATATGACCTCATAATATGTGTATTTTTAGCATACATGGTTATGCATTCGACATACATGACATGATGTGCCATCTATGCACGACATAGGTGCATAGAGGTGTTGAAGTGGCGCAGTTGTACCTTCTTAACAGTTGTATCTTAACAGTTATATCTTAACTAACCCTCTCAGTTAGGATAAGGTTGACTAGTCAATCCTTTCTATCCAAATTGAAGTAAAACCGAAAATACAGAGTGTTCTTTACCAAATTTGGAAATATCTGAGATTTGTCCTGCTCCATAAAGCACCACAGGTTTTCAAAATCTTGTCTCTCAGAAGCTCAGAGCAGTATATCTTCCTGCCATATTTTGAGTACAGCTGCTGAAAAATCAAGCCTTTGTTTACTCAGAAACTTGTACATATTTGCTTTGTTTTCTGCTACTCAAATATATACACGTTTCTTCTCATATTCAGTCATTCATTTTTTATTTCTTTATTTCTTTTAAAAAACAAAATATTCAAACATATTTGGCATGCACACAAGAAGAAAAGCAGTTTTTCTGAAACTTGCTTCAAATCCAGACTTTTTAATGGATATTCTTTCTATCTTGGTAAGCTTCTTAATTTCCCAGTTCTTTGCATGTAAATAAGGCTGACATCTTTCCTCCTTTCACATTGTATCTTGTTTATTTAAAAACTCAGGGTCAATTAGTACATTTTATTAGGGATTTGTACAATCTGTGGCGTAAGGGGATATGACAATGTCTATGACCTCTAGGTAGTCTTTTAACACAGTACTTAGAAATAAATAAAATTTATACTAGTTTATAAACTATTCTAGGTTTTCATTACTGTACAGCTCAGGAGACCAATATGAAAACTGGAGACTGCTGCAAGGCAATGCGCCAGAGAGAAGAGATGTTCCGGCAAAGCTGGTACGCTGCTGAGAGAGAAATCTCTGAGGGCGTCAGTGTTCCTGTTTTGTGAGGGGAGACACATTTTGGCTGTGTCATCATAGTTATCATTGCCATTTGAAGTCAAAGGACATTGGAGTGACTGTATATATAAGAATAAATTTAGTGCCCTAAACTAAATTTAAATAGGATTATGTTTATGTCAAGTTACTCCCAATCCCTTTGCATGTCTGTAAGGCTAATGTGGGCAGACCATCCAGTATCTTAGCAGGCTGCTGATATCGATACTTTGGTGAAGCCCCACTTCTAAAGGGATGGATTTCACTGTACCTTCTATTTCTTTCTTTTTTTTTTTCTGGTGGGGGAGGCGTGCAATTTTTTTGTGTCTGTGTCATAAGTTGCACCCTGTGCAGAAAAGCAGCCCACTCAGAGATTGTATATGGCAATGGGAACATCAGAGACAAGGGATATATAACAGAGACTGAAAGGATATGTAATTGGAAGTAGGATAAAGAATAATAAGAAGAAAGGCAAATGGTGGATATGTTGAACATAGCCATAAAACTCATCTGAAAAGGCGGGGAGAAACAGAAAATCAAGGGGTAAGATACATTTCAACATCAAGAGTTCGCTTATGCTTAGTTCTTAGCTACTGGGGATCCCAAGCACCAAAAAAGAAACAAGAGTAAAATGGAGGACAGTATTCAGCAGTCGTTTACCTCTCTAGCTGTCTTAGGAACTGAGATCTCAATACGAGGAGAAATGCAGCAGAGGCTGCTCCATCTTTCCCCAGAAATCATGGAATGGATTCTGCAGTAGAGGCAGGAGGCAGCAGAGCTGCGTGGTCTCACTCTTCTCTGGAAAAACAAAGTGATACAGAACAATGTGAAGAGGGTAGTAAAAATGCTATTTACAGCTATTTAACAAACTGCTCCCCAAATGATATTCCTCTCACACAGATGTAAATAAAATGCTGACTTTTATTATGCTGCACTGAAGAAGGCAATGGGAACAATCCCATCTAATAGCTAACTGTAAGTTGAAACATTCTCTACCATAAATTCTGTCCATTTTTACTGCAGTTTTGGGTGTGCTGATGCTGACCACAACATTTTCCAGGGTTCTGTTTGTGTTAAGGATCCCCCATGGATTTCACTGAGTTATGCGGCTAGCATAGCTTTGAGAGCACCATTACTTAAATGCTTGGAGGCATCAGTTAATTTTTGAAGGCTGTCACAGGGATAAAATAGACCACTAAATAATCACAGGATTCTTTTGTTTGTTTGTCTTAAGAAAGTATTTTTCCTTCTTCCTGTCTTCTGTTAAACAAATGAAAGACTTATCCCAGGTTGATACTCATTAGATTTCTTTAATATTCACAGTAAAATCTCTGATGCCATACTGTTTTGCTGCTCAGCAGTTTCATGATTTTAAATAGCAGGCCTCTCGGTACGAGCGCTGAGGAACCTTTGTCCATCAGTATCAGAACACAGTCCTGGGAGGTGATGGGCAGATCCTGAAGAGCTCTGAGCATCCTCAGCTCCTGGGGCCACCCATGGGCCTCACAGAAGATGCCTGCTGCATCTACCCCCCTTGATTCAGGTTCTTATTCTGCAAAACAGAATTCCCACTAAAGTCAGTGTGAGCTATTCACAGACACACTGAAAGCCCGTTTCTTCACATGATTACTAGATAATAAATTGTAAGGTAGCACACCAAAGTCTGTGAGTTACATGAGCTTAAAACTAGTCTAAGATGGTAGAAGTGTGATTCCTGGGACCATTACCAAGAAGATATAATCATTCTTTCTAAAATCATATTTCCAGTATTTATGTATTTATTTAAGGTCAAATGTATAAGAAGGAAGGAAAAGTAAGTTCATTTACTATGGAAAAAGTACTCTGAAGTATCTTCTGTATCTTCTTCAGTATGTCTGATAAGAGTGCTAGCCTTTTGATTTTTGTTTGCTTCCAGCACTGCATGTAGTTACAGTGAGGCATCTTGCTCTTTTGGTAGTGATATGTGAAATTGTTCATGATGATTAACCTCCGCACGGACTTCAGAGAACAGGACTACTGCAATTTACAGGATTCTTTCACGTTTCCAGGGAAATTTATTGCCTTCAAATAAGTTTTGCTGAGGTATTTTGCCTGATGAAGTACGTATCTTTTACCACATGCTCCCACCCCCAAACAAACATGTTTTTCACTATAACAATGTAATATAAAACTTTCTGTACATAATCAGTGTGATTTATTTATGTCACAAAATGACGCTGATTTATAGCTCTTGAGTATCTGACATTTTTTCTTTTGTACAAATACTGTGGAGTTTCAATTAACTTTAATAACTCTCCAGTTGCTTCCCCTGTTTCATTTTCTTTAGCATGTTTCCTTTTCCTTCTCCCCTGTGACAACAAAAAAACATATCAACAAACAGAAACTGTACTTGTTGTGCAGGGAGCATAGACTTCTGTGTCATCGAGCTCTGACACAACAAACAGCTATTCTCCAGTAGCTGTTTAAGTCCTGAATGTTCCCTTCTTAAGAGCACATGTACAGATGTGATTTTTTACACTTTACAGAAGTGTGTATTTTCATAGAATAATGTCGAACAGTATTTACATTAAAGACAGAGTAAAAAAATAAATAAAATCAGAGACATAGTAGACAAAGATACTGTTAGCAGATACACTGAAGTGTAATCAAGAGTACTGCCACAACAAGATTTTAGTGTTTACTAATATCTCTGAATCTTTTAATGTATGAATTTTACTGCAAAGAAACATTTACATAAATCAGTTTCAAACCTCCTACAAACCACTTTCCCCTTTTCACTGTCAGTACCTGTAGCAAAACATAAAGGATACTTTCAAAATGCAATCTAACATTCTAATAAAATGCCAGTATTACCTGAAGTCTAAAAGTAACTAGGCTGAGTGGTACCAAAAATAAACCAGTCTCAGAAAAACAGCACTGCCATTATTGTTAGTGCCATAGCAGCTGCCTTTTGATGATCATTCCCAAAGAGTAAGTTTGAGGTAGATAATTGGATAAGTAGCTTTTTAATAAGCTTCTGGAAGTGGGATATAAGCACATGCCTCTGTATGAATACCCACCAGCTTCCCTCTCCTGACCTCTCTGAAAATGGAAACAAAAAGTTTATTTTTTAGATGGTCTTCCCATGCATAGACCTTATGGCTCAGAACTCTGATGTTTCACCATCTTGTTCTGTTCAAATGTGAAGCAGATTCTTGGAGTAGATCCCTGACATCTTACTCTTTTGTGGAGAATGAACTTGAACTGCATGTGTAGTACTCCCCACATCCATGACTTCGTGAAAGACTCAACAGGAAATTGCTGATAGAAAGTCTGAAGGACAGCAGTGCACCATGGGATCCATATATCCCTTAATATGAGTAAATCTAAGCCATCAGGTGGCTTCTTGAAAAAACTGCAGGTCCACTTTGGCGGCCAAACTAGTTGTACAAGAATATTGACAGATGTAAATCACAGGTGAAAATGAAAATATAAATGGAGATATATAAAATATAAATAGAGACATAGATATATAAATGGAGATAAAGCAATTTCCAACATCTTATCTTCAGTGAACTTCATTCCCTCACCCTCTCAATCAAAGACAGAACAAAACACATACTTGCACTGAAAACATAAAAGGATTTTTAAGGCATCCTCATACCATTTGTTGATTCAGAAATGATGACACTGATTCACAGTCTGACATTACATTTCAAAACTCTGTGAATGTAAGATCAGTCATCCTCACCAGACAAAGAACTTTGCTTCTCTTCACTTTCTCTAAATCTACAGGTGTCAAAGATTCAGGTAGCTCATCCTATTTCCAAGTTCACCAATCAGATTCAGCCCACTGAGCAGAGCTAGAAGCATAGACCTTACAGCACCAACTAAACTCATACAAGGAAACACCTTTGTTCAAATGAAAGAGTAATTTATTTGCTCCACAGTGGACATGAAAAATTCTTAACAGGATAAACTGCAGCTATAACAAATAGGGCAGTCTGGATTTATTGGGTGCTTGATTTGATTTGCTAAAAAAATGTTTTGTAGCAACTGTAAAATGCAATTATTAAAACCTATTTGCATGAAGAATGTATCAGAATTTCAGGTATACAAAATGGAAATTTTGAATAGCTTTGTATATCTGAATATTTTACTATAAAATTAATGTCATTGAAGGCTAAAAATTAAGGCTGAACAAATGCATGGACAAGAATTTTTAAAAAACGTTCAAAGAAATTATTATATGACAAATATTTACCCTACGTTAAGTACAGAAATAGAAGACAAAATGGTCTTAAATCATCAGATTTATTTATGAACCGAAAGTCAACTATACTTTAAGGTATTTTACAGAGTTTTTCAGATGTGGGGCAATCCATATTTCACCACAATTTCATATCTTGTTTTCATCTGAGCCTAAGCTGTGTCTAGGTAGTTTCAGCCTTTACTTATGTTTACTATGTGCAGGTTCTGCTTGATTGTTGAATGAGTGAGTGACAGGCAGTGTTCCTGCAGGCTGCTAAATGGGTAAACAGCTGAAGACACTTGCAAAAATGGCTGTGAGCCAGTGGTAGGAAGCAATGCATCTTGAAGTAATGGAAGATTACCTCACAAATACAAGCAAGAGTTGTATATCAAAGCGTATGCATGCTTCCAAAAGAAAATCCAACAGTGACTTAACAGATTTTGTTTAAATGACTTTTTTTTTTTGTTTGAAAATATTATATTGTCACAATTCTCTCATGAAACGTTTCTTTTCAGTGACATTAATATGAAATTAATTTATCAGGGTTTTTGTGTTGCTAAAGAATCTCCAAATGTTCTATTTTTTTTTGTTTATGAAAAACTTTGTTCTGAAATTTGATTTTCACTCAATGATTTTGAAATAACACTGAAATTAGTGTTCTAAAAATATTCAAAGTGCATCGTTTGAGCAGATATACACAATTTTATTATTCATAAATATATGAAATTATCAGTTGTATATAATGAAATATTTTTATGTTTCGTCTTTGGTTTAGGTAAAAATAAAACTGGGTTACTTAAAGATCTAGTGGGACCAGAAAATAGAAACAATACCAAGAGTTGTATATACATAAGTGAAGTACATAGCGGGAATGATTTTTTTTCTATGAAGAAAAGGTGGATATAATAACCTTAATGGATAAAATAACGTAATATGCTTTTCATTTAATCGCTTTTAATATTGATAGAAATGTCTGATCGGAAAGTTCCTTCAAAAGAAAAAAAAAAAAGGCCAGCTGAAAGAAGTTTGGAAAAGAAAGAGTTTTAAAAAATATAAAACTTTCCTTTTTAAAGATTATGAAAGGAGCAACAGCTTTATGTTCCTCATGTTTTGTTTTAAATCTGTTTTCAAGAAACTTGAAAAGCAAAACTATTGCTCTAAAAATAAAGAATATTTTCGTTTATTAAAAGATTTTGTTTTGATCTGCTTACTATTTTCTTGCTGAGTTTTTTCTTTCATATGTATAAAAGTATATGATGTAAAAAGCTATTGAATCAAAGCAGCAAACATAAAAAAATGTTTTCTTAGGTATTTTGAATTGTAACAAATGCCTATAGAACGTACGTGTTACTATAGGAAAGTAAGCATTGTTCTGCCGTGCTTGCCTTTCTTGTGCCATCAGAGGGCCTACACCCTTGAGATTTGTATTATCTGCAACATTTGCACATTGATCAGCCCTGTCCAAATATGCTTGGGTATACAACCTAGAAAGATACTTTTCTATAGCTTTTAATGCATCCTAACATAATAACTTGTTGCTTGTTATGATTCCATCAGACCAAATCCTTCATCTGGTATTGATGCCAGTATAATTCCTACCCTTCGTACATTTCTTTGTCCTTCTTTAGAGTTTGAAAGAATATTTGCCTAACTTGCAACACTACAAACAAATTATTAGGTAATATTAACTAGGTAATATCAGTGCTGGATGGGATGGAGTATTAAATATATTACTTCAAGAAGTCCAGTAAAAATAGAAGGAAGTCTGTGATCTCTTTCACGTATCATTGTATGAAGTTTGCCCAGCAAGACAGACAGATATTAACCACAGGTTTCGGGGTTTTTTTGAGGGGGAAGAACACTGTGAAATGACTTTTACCAAAAATCTAATTGACTGCACAAAGTTTTCCATTTTATTTTACTTATCAACTACCTTGTGTTTAAAAACACATCTAATAACTAATATTTTGTTTAATCCTATTTGTGGAAATGTTAGACTAACTCATCTATACATATGAAATCAAATACTTCAAAACACTACTATGCTTAATTAATTTCCTTCATTTCTTTTATCACTGCATATCATAGAAGAAATGTAAGAAAGATATTGCATTGTTAGAACAACTTTGTGACCATATCCTGCCCAGGTTAAATATGCAGTTGCTGATGGTAACAAGAGGAATGTCTGGTGGCGCAGTGTTTGCTTCCATTATTAGAAACAATATAGGGAAAACTATTCTATGCAAGCAGGTACATTACTTTATTCCCTGCATTATATTACAAGTATATGTATCTCTCATCATAGAGAATTTCTCCTTACAGGTGATTTTGCTGTATACTTAAACCTCTACTCTTTGTGCAGAGAAATTGATAGTACCTTTCAACATACCACAAGACAAATACTTAAATTCGTCAGTCAGCCTTTGTTCAGTTATTGCTCAGACATTTCTCCCATTTAAATTCGCTTTGTTGAGTGACTAGAGTTGACTAAAGAATCCAAGATATTTCTATCACAGAGAGGATTTCAGCTTGGAATGCTGTTAAATAAAAGAGAAATTGATTAAATGACATCATAAACTGTGGAATTTCAATGTCATTGGTGTAAAATGGATGAAAGTACATATGGATAAAAGGTGATGATTGTAAAATAAAAGACAGTTCTGAGTTACCAAGTTAGAGGGACATATTTTTTTCATCAAAGGGAAAGTACCCTGGATCAACATAAACAACAATATAGAATCCTCCACTTGCCTGCTGTTACTGAGCAAATGTCAACACCCAATGAATCTGTCACTCCTTTTACATTTTCCATGCTTAATATAATGATGTGTGAAGGCTAAGACTAAACAAATCTAGGTATTGATGAAACAAGATATTAGAATTTCTACTAAAATATCAGAGGGGGGAAAATGAATAAATAAATAAAACCCTCAAAAGCAAAATCATTATATTTTACTTTAGTGACGCTCTGTGACAATTTGTGCTCATGTCATAAAAGCTCATCATTATGCAGCCTGTTAATGGGATGTGCTGAAATCTTAACCTCTCTAGCTGCCATTTTTGTAGAGGATGCAGAGGATGGAGAATGAATGGACAAAATGAATTATTATCAAATAATAGCCTTAATAGTCCCACATTATCAGACTTTAGTATCGGAACAACTGTCATTGAGGACTCTATTCCTAACTTGTCACTTCAGCTACTATTTAACTGCCAAACCATTCAAGACAGTGACAGTGCAAGTTGCTCCTGCAAATGCAACTTCAGAGAGAATCTGAATAGCAATATTAAAAGCAAGTGGTATGAATACAACTTACAAACCCAATGCTTAAAGAAAGAAACAATATGGCGTATTTGATCAAATTTTTAAAATACTGGAAGAGTTGCATTTCACAGTAGTACTTTAAGATAGAACTGATGCTTCCTAACTTTCTAACCAGGTCAAAACTTTCTAAACTAAGCAGGATTTATTTTCCTCAACTAGAGAAAGACTGTACTTGTGTTTTACAGGTGTTTCATATGTTATTATCCCATAATATAGTTTTCTGGTTTTATTTATATCAAACATTCGCTTAAGTATTATAGATTGCAGTAAAACATTGATATTCAATGGATTTTTCAACCCAAAAATTCTATTTTGTTGAAAAAAGCTATTTTTTGCAGGAAAAAGTTATAACATGTGACTTTATTTGGTGAGAACACACTGACTCATCTTATATCTAAGTTCTAAAGTTGGTCTATTTAGAGCTCTGGATTTTGACTGAGATACAGTAGGTGTATTTTGCAAAAGAGAGAGGCCTACTCACTTCTTTAGGTTTACTTGTTATTATTTTATGTCCTGGCAATCTGAGATGTTTAGCCTTTGATTTAACTGAAAAAATGCAAAAGAAAGACATTTGGCTGTGCATAATCCACAGCTGACCCATACTGACCTCACAGAAGGTAATGCTCATACAATAAACATTCATGTTTAGCCTAGCAGCAGGTGTGCCACAGTAACATTTGTAAGGAGTAGATAGCATGAATCTGGCTCCTAGCAAATATCGTATAATTAGAGAGGATTTATCTGAATGTGTTTAGTGACAAACCAAAACCATAAATCTTAGGCTTCTATTATAAAAGCCCGGTATAACTTCTCTGTGCATGTACCTTCAAGGAATGAATGAGAATTAATCCAACATTCACTTAGACAGTATTTGCAATGTAGTCAGGGATGTTAAAATTTATTCAGTCTGGTATAATGAAAGAGGAGAATTGTACAAAATGAAGTGATTGGCTGAATAATCAGGTCTGCTTTGCTAGTTTTTATGATGCAGATTGAATCCAAAATAAATGTCATTCTACACTGGAAAGGGACAAAATTTTAAAAAAGGTATGCCACTGGACAAAATATGTGGCATATTGGTGCATTATCATGACCTGCAACTGTCTAAAACCTTCCAGATTACATTGCAAGAAGGTATGCATGTGCATGCCTGTATATAAGGACAACTTTTATTTGCCATTTCTGTATCATGTAGCATTAAATAAGCAACATTCAGGATTGGTCTACTCAGTTGCCCCATTTGAAATGTAAATTAATATTTGAAACAAATTTTCTCTATTGATCTTAACATCTGCTTGCTGCTCAATAGAAGTTTCAGATTAAAAAAAAACTACCCAAGGAAAAAATGCTTATGTGCACAGAGTCCTGTTACATGCATGATTGCTGAAATAACACCATAATTGTGTTAATATTGCACCTTAATAGGTGCAATTGAAAATACCACTTGTGATTTGGAAGTAATGACTTCTCCTGAGTATATTGGCAAAACTATACAAAACTGAAAGGTTTAATGTAGGCTTGTTGAGGATATGTTCATTTTTCTTAAAGTTTTATATGTTCGTGGAGCGTGAGGAAAGGGGAAAAAAAAAAGAAAGGAATTTCCAGAAAACTTTTATTGAAGTCAACAGAAATATTCCCATTGGCTTTATGCTGAACTATATACTTCAAGAACCACAGGATGTCTAAGACTGACTTGGTCCATGTCTTATGTTTGGTTAAAGACTAGGAAGCAATTCAGAACTCACTCATGAACTAAGTAAAGAAGCTGTACATTATGCATCTAGGACTCAAAATGGGAGTAAGAAGCTACTAGATATTAAAGAGGGAAAAGAATCCAGTTATCTAATCACCTAAAAGATGAATCTATGTCTTGCCTGTCAAGCATGTTAGAGAGATGTCACTAGTAGCTCAGAAGCACACTTTTGATTTATTCTCATGTGACATTTCTGAAATACTACTGATGTGTCAAATATTGCTGAAGTTACTTTCGTGATGTCCATTTTGGACATGAGTGCAAGAGAGGCACAGAATGCATTATCCACGTTTTTCTGATCAGGAAAACATGTACGTGTTCCTTCAGTCCAGCATCATGTCCTGTGTGGATTTTTCTTTTTTTTTGGCTTGAGAATAGTCCATGATGAATTGTTTGTTATTCACAAGCAGAAGGAATAACCTGAAGATAGTCTGAGGCCAGAGTGATTCTGTGCATTCTGCAAGGCAGAAGAAAGACAACTCCTTCCATCTTCCTCCATACAGAGCCCTAGAAGATTGGAATCCTTTGTAATGAGGGCTTTTGTGTTGTCATTTCCTGTCTGTGCTAGCATTCACATCTGGGTGAGACTTAAGATAGAGAGACACAGGGACAGAATGGCTGGGGATTGAAAGGATCACAGACTTTACCATCTTCAAAGCTAATGCTCTGGCTTTGTATCTTGAGAGATCTGGAAAATCCTATATTTTTAAGACTCTATATTGAGTTTAACATAAGGATGTTGAAGAAAACGTTTTCACAGAGCTTAAAGCTTAATTTACTAAAGTTTAGTTAAAGTTCTAAAACATCCAGATAGGCTTGGCATCCAGACACCTGCAGAGGATGTAAAAATGCCAGCCTAATAACCTTCTGCCCATTTTCAGTAGTTTCAAAACATCTTTGTCTTCTTCAGTCTGCTTCTCTCCCTTTTCTGTCCAGTGAAAAGGCATCTAGAATGACTTAGCACAAGGGTCTTCTGTATTACAGATGGTGTTGTCTACTTCCATGTAAATATTCCTCAGAAATTACAGTAGGTGTCACTCTAATTATCTTTTCCTAAATTTCATTGCAGTCAGTTTTCCAAAGCACCGTTTGATATACTGCAAATCGAAGGGACGCAGTACATTTTCAGGTCTTCCAGCCAATAACCTTACCATCCCTGGATGGTGACTTTTTTGTATATCTAACTCTTTCACCTTAGTTCTGACGAGTGTGGCTCTCTTGCCTCGAATCTGTGCAGTTCTCTGCAAGCAATCATATTGTACAGATTTGTGAAATTTCAGGTTTTTGGCCTACAGGCAGAAGAGATAAGGCTAACAAAGAGTGAAGCCAAGACAAAAGCCCCATAGGGCAGCAACTTGGAAAGACTGCCAAATGGCTTCATTATGTCCAACAGCTCTGGCTAACCAGAAAATTAGAAACAGCCTCCATGGTGGCTTAAAAGCAAGAGAGAAGGGTTGGTTGGTAACGAGGATGCAGAATACTGCAGAGCAATTTCAGTCCTATAGAAGCAGTAATGTTGCTGGTCATCAGAAAGTAACTTGTGGCATCCAGAAAGAAATGTATTCCAAACACAGGAAAAAGTGAGCTGAGACCTCATTTTCTTCTCCTGAGGGAGAAAGAGATACAAAAGGCCTGACAGGGAAGAAGCCCAGCCCAAAGCTGGCCACTGGCCCACTCATTATGTAAATTTGAGTTGCTGCCTCTGAGGGCAGCCAACTGCATGAAAAGAGAGGATGAGCTTCATTAAAAGCACCTTTTCACCAAAAGTACTCAAGGGTCAGAGAAAAGCAACAGAGAGCCAGGCTGAGCCCCTTTGACAGAGCAGCTATCAATACAGGGTCCTCCTGACGGAGTCTGTCCTGGGTGTGTACAAGGAAAGATGTGGAAGGAATCCATGGCAGTGTAGATACAAAAAGTTGGAAAGGATCTGTATTAATACATCTCATGTACTTCAGCTGTCTGTCATCAGATTTTTTTCTCCAATTTCAGGACATCTGTGGTTTGAGATTGTCACCTGTTCTGCACAGGGCAGATCCTATTTTCTCACTGGGATGATTGTAAGAACTTGGAACTATAATTTCTGCCTAACTTATACTTCACAGAGGTCTTTCTATTTTAATTTTTTTTTTTTCTTTTTTTTCTTCAGTAAACATTTTAACATTTCCTGCTTTCTGAATTCCAATGCTCTGATCATCCAGGTCTATTTAGTAAGGAGAGCTACTGCCAACAGATGGATCACAAAAGCTTATGTGCCTTCTAATGAAACCAATCTTTCTAATTTACTTTTCCCTGCAGAACATTTTTATGCTTTCCTCATTTTTTTAGAGTGCAACTCTCAAAATCATCTGTTTGACCATATTCCCAGAGTGGTAATTGTGATACAATAAAATATAAACATAAAAAAAAGAAAAGATAGCTATGGTTAGTTTAAAAGTCAGGCAGGTTTCACAGGTGTTGCTGAAGAGCCTTTAATTATTTAGAAGTGACAGTGTAGCATCACAGTTACTGTTACCTTGGATGAATATTCATGAATGGATTAGATATTGTAGGAGCACTGAGTGAACTTCAAAAGGCTTAGAGTTAAGTTCTGATGCAGAGAAATATTCAAAGGTTTGGATGCTTATCTGAAACAGCTAACTTGCCTTAAGGTATGTCTGTCAAGCATGGATCTGAGAGGTTTGGAATCAGTGCAAGTTAGACCTCTGACACAAAGATCTAGGGCTAAGTCACTGACTAACTCATGAAAAAAAAAAAAAAAAAAAAAAGGCTGTAAAAGGCTGTAAATAAGTTCCCTAAAATAAGAAATCCTTGTGAAACATACTACATTCATTTTCAACCCTTCACAGCACTACCATTCAAAGACATGTCTAGATCCTTCAAGTTTAATGAAAAATTTCCCAGCATGGAGATAATAGAGCTTTGTGGACAGCATCTCCTCCATCTCTTCTCAGGAACTTGTGAGAGTGTTCCTTCTCTGCCATCTTGCAGAGGCACAACAGTAACCTGCATTTCTGCATCTATAGGCAGCATTGAATCGCTTGTCTGCAGCTGGTGGAACTGAAGATCTGTTTTATCCAGAAAAATCAGTTCATGAAAATAGCTGCAATAGGATGATTAGAAAAAAATATAATTTAAATTCCACCTGTTTGATGCAACTTAAATGCAGTGGTAAAGGTCAGCTTTTATTTGTCTTTGAAGCAACAGCAATAAAAATGTAATCCCCTTAAAATCCTCATGTCAAACTTGCCTGGGAAGTATTGCTAAATGAGTCCTGGCTATGGTCAGTGCATCTGAATGTCAGTGAGGTCAAATAGGATACTGTATCTGTCTTCAATGCAAGCCATCTTCACGGCAAACAAGAAAGCAGAAGTACTTCCACTGAAAGCATGACGCTCTCTAGGTTTCACGATTGGAAACTCTAGGGGATATCACAGTTCAGCAGAGCTAAGTCCTTGCTGATGTTTCCTGTAACAGTCAACCTTGGGCCATGCCAGACTGTCTTGAATCTTTTTAAACAATTCAGTAAATTATGGTGACTGAACATTAACCAAAGGTTTTTATCTCCATTCTTGAATTGCAGTCATATTTCTTTGATTGTGCCTAGAATTTTTCCAAAAGATCTTCCTTATTTACCCTAGATGGATATTAAAGAGGTACCTATCTCTTCTAATACTATTTTTTTTCCAAAGAGAAAGCACTTTGCTCTTATCAGGCAGGACTTCACTGTTCATGTTTCCATTTTGCCCCATGAAAGAAGACAATGGTGGAATTTATCATATTTGATTAAGACAACTGGTGTTGGTGTCCTGTTTCTGAGGATGGCTAGGAACTGATTCTTTGCCAGAAAGCTGTGTGCGGGGAAAAAAACCAACTCAGTTTTGCAGCTTAGCAAAGGAGAAAGTTCAGAATTGTTTCCTACCTTTAAGTAATTGACTAACATCCTAAAAAATTTATTAGATTTTTAATCTTAAAAGTACCATCTGAAATCTGTTCTCTACTGGCTCTATGTAGCATTAGACATGTAAAGTAGAGTTCACTGCTGAAAGGAGTACCTTAGACTTTCCAGAAACACAGTGAAGGAATGGGGAACTAATTAGGGCGCTTTTTCTGTTATGTTAATACTCAGTGCATTCCCTCAATAAGAAAAATATCAAATTACCACCCTTGTGGCAATAATATTTTCTCAGTCTTTTAATCTACTAAATAAATAAATAAATAGATCCAAGGTAAAATAAAAGGCCAGGCTTTTGTTCATGCACTGACAGGCAAACAAAAATCTGTGCAAAATGTTGCACACAGAATCTGAATTTCCTTCCAGTACCGCAGTGTCACAGTGGCTTCACCACAGTCAAAGGAACAGCTCTGAACTGACACAGAGGAAAGCAAGATCAGGAACTCACCCGTGATGAATGATGCATTTTCAGCCTGGAGAGCTGCAATATGAACTGACAGTAGTTTTCCCAGATGAAAATAGATAAACTCATTGAACTTTCTGGCAAGGCTCCACTGTTTCGTCAATCACGCAAATCATTGCGTTATTCATCAAAAAACAATGAGATGCACCAAAATAAAAAATTCCAGCTCCCTAATGAAAATTTAATATGCTACACATGTATTCATAAGCAGTTGAATCATGATCAGGTTTTAGGGTTTTTTTCAGTGGCTTTGGCTGTTTTGATGAGGTGCTAGACTGACACAAACTGTCTGAAGTTTATGCATCACAAGTCCAGCGAGGAATTTGAATCTTACATCCCTTGCAGTTCTTGGATTCCTTGTGGGAATCCCTCTGCTAAGGAGAGGCTTCATGTGTGACTCTCTTATGTGTCTTTACCTAAAGGAACTTCCTTATAATTTCCAGCCTGCATAACACTCTTCCTACTGAAACTGCCCTTCAAATAAGAGCCTTGACTTTTTCATGCCCTGCCCTGACTTAATTTTGTAGCTATATATTTCATCTGAATGCTCCATTTTACAGTTCCTTGGATGCAGAAACACTCTGATTTCTACACAGTTTCAGTGTTATACTTTATTTATAATTGGATATAAGTACATCTCTGTTATTCAACATTTTTATCGCAGTCTTTCTCAAGTGAGTAATTGTTTCCCACTGTTTTTCACATTTCATCATCTTTCCATGCCCTGTCTTGGGCTTTGCATGTGTGGCACTGCCAGATTTCCTGGTAAATTGAGAAATTCTCCTGTGGGTTGTAAAAGCGCATCTCTCCTCCAGGGATGAGGAAGAAACCTCACAACTCATATTTCTGTATTGCATTCATTGGAGACACCGTGACAGGGCTCAATTTGGAAGCTATTGATGTCTCACAACATATTGAAGTTTCACTACACCCTATCAGATAAGACAGCAGAGGAGTGACACCTGCAGACTAGTATTTTGCTTCCTTATGTGCATTCAGTTTGAAGAGGGGTGTGAAAAAGATTTGTGAGGTGCAGGCCATTCCGGGTAGAGGTAGAGGAAAAAAAGAATATTTATGGTTTCAGTTGAAAGGAAAATAACTGAAAGCTAAAACTAAAATGATGATACCATCTAGATCAGAGAATAAGATAGAAAATACTTTGCATGTAATTTCTAAAGACTTAAGGTCCAGTGTTTGGTTTACAGTCATGATTTGCATCTGTAAACTATTTTCTTTGGCTCCAAGAGGTTCATGGGCTACTTCTAAGAAACAATGAAGAAAAAAGAGCCCAAGCCAGTGAACTTAAATTTACTATAGAGATGTCTGCAGTTTCACTGGAAATTTTTTTTGGAGGCAAACTAAAGATTGAAAATCACTAGTTCAGTGATACCTTTTTGAGTGTCAAAACCGTGGTGTTATGGTGGTTTAGTACTACAAAATTACCCTGAGAAGAAGCTGAGTAGATTGTACCATTTCAATTGTGTTAGACTGCTGTACATCTCAGAGTCCCTACCCTGAAAATTTTGCGTCTCATGGAGGAGAGTGTTGGTGACAAGTCCCTTTGGTCTTCATCCAGTAATTATAGTAAATGTATTCTTTCTGAGGAAAGGAAAGAGGAAGGGAAGACAAATCACAAGGGATGAACTGGTGATGTGGTTTTTTGTGAGGTTGTTTTGTTTGGTTCTGTTTGTTTTTTTCTGAAAAATTTATAAGGTGGAGATACTCTTTGGCTGAATTCATGGTTGTCTGTGAATAAGGAGTAACAACCATCAAAAAAGTCACTAGAAACATGTCTGTGTGTTGTATTTCACCTGAGGTAATTTTAAAGTGATTTATAAGTACTTTGAATCTGAAATTTCCTGGTGAAATCATAGATCTTTCTGCAGTGATAACCAGAGTGTGCACCTCTGATCTCAGACGGAGACCTTTAGGTATTCTGAGTTAAAGGCAAATTACTCATCTAGCTCCAGATGAATGTACTACAGAGCACTGAAATGTTATTAGATGACAAAAATCACATTTAGAATAGAGCTGTACACATATGCAGTGATTCTGCAGAAAGAATACTAACTGCTGTTTGTGGGATTGGTTGTGAGGTATGTTTTGTTTTGTTTTGTTTTTCTTTAAGAAGGAACAGGAATCAAGACAACATAAACCAAAATATTTTCTAACTGGAAATTTACCAGACTGGGCGGACTCACAGAATAAATCCAGAATTCTTTATATATATTTCTAACTTTGTCTTTCTTGGATTCCTTCTTGTATTTGTGTCACTGAAGTTTCATATGAAGAGGAAAACAGCTGTCTTTACCTCTGTCGTCCTGTGTCTTTATCACAAAAGATTAGAGGTCTAGTGTACTTGTATTTCTCAGTAATAATGTGCTTTGTACATTCTACATCTAGGATTGTTTTCCTACTAAAACAGAAGTCACATATTTGCTTTCTGAAGAAAATATCTGAGTAAATAAAATGTATTCACTAATATTATGCACACAGAGCATGCTGATGTTTAAAGCAACTATAACTTCAAGGAAAATCTCCCCTATCTGTCAGTGCAACTAAACATAAGAAAAACATACACAGTCCTTTTTTTGCTTGCAAAGTCCTGCTGAAAATTCCAATATTGATGAAGCAATAAGTAAGGAATCCCAGGAGTTTGCTAGAGCACAGGTCTCAGCTATGGGCATTCAGCATTATTATCCATAGTACAAACCTTGCTGTCAGGAGATACGCAGACAGTCAGACACCAACTGAAATTTGGCAGAGGAGAAGCAGAACAGCAGTGCACAGGCAATTAGGTGGTCCTGAGAGCAGGTAGCATGTACAGCTCCAGATATGGACATATAAGGACCAGGAACGGGCAACCCTGTGATCACTTTGTTTCCCAAGAAGTCTCTTCTCATGCGTCACATAATCCTTCTGTCTGTTCAATCATTGATCTGTACAGCTTCTTCTAAACCTTAATTTCCAAAAACAAACTCATCCATTCCTCCCTAACCATGGGCAAAATATTTCTCCTTCAGGAGGAGAAAAATGCTGATCCACAGCTGAAATAACCTCTCCCATATATCATGGAGGCTGAGAAGGTGGGCTGTTCTTTGTTTTCCTACCAAATGATACAGTCAGGGAGGACAGGGAAGCAGGAAGAGACTGGTTCCACACCAAGATCTCCACAAGTTTTGTTTTCTTTCCTACCCAAAGTAAAATGGGGACCTTCAAAATAGTACATCCAAATCAAACAAACCCCAAAACAAAGATCCTAGAGCCAGAGAGTAGCCAAATACTGTTTTGAGCTGTGTGATGACGTGGAGACAGAATATGAATATGGGTTTCCTATAATGCTGTTGTTTCAAGCTATTTGTGAGAGTGTGGTGCCAGTCTCCTCTCCCTCCAGGAGCTCTGTTGTGATCTCAGGAACTCACTTGATTAAATTCCTGTTAAAAAATTATCAGTTTCAATGCTACACAAAAAGTTTAAGTGGAAAAATGCTGATTTTTCTTTAACTAGTCCTGAGAAACTAATATGCAAAAAAATTCACCAAAAACCACTCAACATCAGAAGAGAGGTAATAGCAGGAAACTGTTTGGAAAGACAGTGTTTAATGCAGCCTTGCAGGAAAGGAGGGCTACTATTTCCAGAACAGTTATTTATGTTTCTAAAGTTCCCAGCCATATCTCTTCATATTCAGCAGAGAACACAAAATATGAAAAGATGGATATGCTTACACATATACAAATACAGTTTCTAGACCCTGAAGAAGAGGAAGGGATGCAACACTAAAGAAAAAGCTGAGCCTGACTCCAAAGAGAAGTCAAGGCAATCCTCCTTCACTTCAGGAAGCAGCTCTTCAAAGAGCAGCTTTGGGTGAGCTCATGTCACCAGCCACCACCCCACGCTTCATAGCGTTTGATTCTAACAAGGGAGAGAAGAGCAAATTTTCCAGAGCACCTTAATTACTTAGATCTCATAGTCCTTCCAAAAAGCAATGAGGAAGAGACTTTTGAGTCACTTAAGTCTGTTTTAAACCCCAACTCTATGCCTAATGCTCTTTAAATACATGAACCTGATATATCTGTACACATAGACATGTGTCATTATATATACTTTAATTAAGAACAATTAAAAAAACCCCAAGTATCAAGTAATAATGAGCCTCTAACCTAGAGGTTAAATATTCATTTTCTGTTCAAGAGAGAGAACAAATATGGGCTTTCATATTTGAATATTTGTCTTTGCACTTCTGTACCCTCAGCCTAGCACCGTTATGAAATGCATATGCAAGTACATTAAATTTTAATGGTAATTGAACACTATTTTTCCTTGGTTACATGTTATAAATTAATATGTAATTCCACTGGAGGCTGAGAAAAGCTGTCTCTTCATGTACCTTGGTGCACCCAGGCTGAGAGGTAGGGCACACTAAACAGTAGCTGGGACAAATTTTCAGGAACTGAATCTACTCTCTTAATCGGAGTCCATTACAGGTGCAATACAAGTTATTTCTTAATATCACCATTCTCACAGAATTAAATCAGGAAAAAAACTGTATTTGGAGAATAATATGTATATTTTCTGTATTTAGCATTTTTTTTAAATTTCCATTTCCAAACACATCACTATGCTTTCATAGCATAGCTGTCTTAGGTAGCATAAACATCATTACAAATTCCTGAAAGAGAAATGCCAGAATAAACCCCAGCAGGCACAGACATCAAGGCAGGGAAGGGGACAGAAAAGTAAAAAAATTTTTGTGGTTGGGGGCTTTTGCAAGACTTGGAATCAGGGACCAGGGAATTGTCAGGGAAAAGGGAGCTCTTGGGAGTACTTCCACTCAGATGAAGCTTGCATACAGAACCTCATTAATACTTCATATTTCCTCTGTCTGCATGCAATAACCACAGAATACACATACCAAAACATGGTTTATTTTGGTACATATACTTGGCTAAACCTTCAATAAAAATGTTGCTTAGATCATCCAGACAGTTCACAGTGGTGGTCTTGATGGGATCTGGTGGGAGGGAAGATGGTAACTAAGGTTGGGGCAGAGTTAAGGGTACAGAAGTATTTCTAACATTAGTATCTGCTGATTTCTTAAATTGTCTTTAAACTTTTAATATCTCCTGGACCTGCTTTACTTTTACTCAGAGCAGAACAGAAAAGAAATCCATGCTTCAAATTCAGCAATATTTTGCAGGCATAAATCAAAATATTTGTGATAGGTGAATAAAGTCCCTTTTCATTAGGTCCCTTTTCATTCGCAACCCATTTTCTTCAGATATACACATATCTGGAAATATAGTATCTATTTTTATAAACAAATGGACATCTGTTTTGATGCTGATTAGTTTATTGCTAATTTTTGAGGGCAAGCATAACCTAATAGGGTGATTCAATTGCATTGTCACTTCTATAGGGATAAGGAATCCTCTTAACAGATGGACAGAGTTCAGTCTGTCAGCAACTTGATTATATACGATTTAACAGTTTGACAACTGTGTAGTGGCTTATGTGGATTATTTGCATGAGCAGTTTATCAACAAGGTAGCCTAGAAGTTTTACTGAAACTTCTCACAATAATGTTTAAGAAAGTTCTTGCATTATTAATTTCAACAGCTATTAATCAGTAATGCTTACTTTTGCCACTTCGGTCTATTGTTTTTCTAACATTGAACAAAATAAACTGTATTTTCCTGTGTTGCATCAGAGTTTATTTTTTTTCCGCTGATACTCTCTCTCTCTCTATATATATATATATATTAGAGAGCAGACCTAGGGTAATCTTTTGGGTATTTTACTCTATCTGCCTGCACTAGTAAAATTTGGTGTTCATAGATTCCTGCACAATCCACCTTAGTTTACCCTGATTACATGCAATGACAGTGATTATGTACCTTCCTTCATCTGACTTTATTATAATGTATTATTTATAAGACTGCTTCAGTATCCATGGCATGGTATAATCAAAGCAGGGACACAGTACTGCCACAAAAAGCCCTAACAAACATAGCAGGTACCGATGGTGTCTCGGTATAGCAGGAGAAAAACCAGGTGCCTGAATTCCATGTCAGGTTGAGCCCATTCTTGCCACCAGCTGTGAAACATACCTGCACACAGCTTTGTGGTTTCAGGTATCACAGAATGTTCACAGAATCACAGAATCTTAGGGATTGGAAGGGACCTCAAAAGATCATCTAGTCCAATCCCCTTCCAGAGCAGGAAGCAGTTTGATCAATTAGCCACACTTTATTGTATTTTTTTTTTTTTCACCCTATCTGCCTGATTTCACCCCCCAAACATCTCTCAGTTCTGGGTTCAAACACAGGCTGTAGCCCAAAAGCAAAACCTACTGACAGTCCAAATCACAGGTGCACATAAGTCTGAAGACTATGTGCAGACTGCTGGTGACAGGTGTTCCCCTGTAGCAGTGGGTTGGGAATCCCCTGTCAGATCCAAAGCTGTCTGTCTCCACAGAGGCATTTTGAATCCCAGCCTGACTCCCTCCTCAGATCTTGTGTGTCAGGATGGACCTTAGCCTAGAGCTGGCTCAAATTTGGCCCAGGTTCCTCTCCTGAGTTGGGATCCCATTTCTGAAACCAAGTGTCATACTCTTGGTAAAGCACCAAGACCCAATGTACACTTTGTACAGCTGTGTTATATATCTGATTGATTCCTAGGTGATAAGAGCAAAATTCAGGGAATTCCCATCCTACCAAACCATTTGAATTCCCCTACACATATCACTATCACATTTTTCCACCCGTTACCTCTGTGAAAGGAAGGTTAAATTTTTTTTTTTTTTTTTCTCTTATATACAGCAGTAATAAGCCCTATCACAGTGAAAATGTGATGAAGGACCGCTGGCAAGGGCAGAAACCTTTTTAACTTTGTAGACTATTTGCTTGGAAATCAGTTTTGAGAGACGTGTGGAGGCATGCTGTACATGTAAGTTATCTGTGTCAAACTCAAGCAGCCCTAAGGTAGACTTAGGGTATGCCTGCCAGGGAAAGCGAAGCAGAAAGTCAACCAGACAAGTAGGAAAGAGGTAAGGAAAACACAATCATGTACTTGGATCCTGATCTTTATCTAATAACTTTATCATTAAGGCCAGATTTCACATTAAGATATTCATTCTTCAGAGGAGTTACAGTTACTAACTGCATCTAAGAATTTGTGCTTTCAGGCACTGCTTTGCACATGCATTGTGTACTGCTCATGAAGCCAATGTTGATACACTAAAACTGGCTAAAATCTCATATCCATTATGAAACCTGTCTGGATTAACATTAGCAAGAACTTGTTCCTTATTAATTTATAGAAATCACCATTACCTTGCAGAATCCATCATTACCTTACAGAATCAGCAATCTCAAATGTAATATTAATTACCTTCTCCCCATAGTTTTTAACAAATGAAATATATAAGTAATAAGATTAGATGATGATTCCCTGTTTCAGACACCTCCCTCTGGCATTTCTTACCTTTTTCTAAGTGCTTTGCAGGTTTAACTAGTAATTATTCTGAATGCTTCTGAGTTTTGAAATGCCTGAGCTCAGCATTCCCTCAATTTATTTGCTCATCCAGACCTCACAAGCTGTATGTTTTATAAGCATTTAAATAATTAACGTTTGAGCCTGCAGGGCTTTCCTGGCTGAATTTTGAAAAGGGGGAGAATTTAATGGGAAATCAACTTTAATTGCATTATCTTAAATGGAAAAATGATTTGTCAAAGTACATTACCAGACTTTATTTGGCAACACAAATTCTTTTAGTGAAAAGATTGCGTTGACTGATTTAACTAGGCATACTGCAGCAAATATTAATAAATTCAGAAGCAGATAACGTAATCGTCTTGCATTATTGACACAACAGATTTTCATGCTTTGCTGAGACTAAAGAGGCAAACATATACCCAGCACTCTCAACTATCATTAATTTGTGATTTTTTTTGTCAGACAAAATTACGTTGTTATTTTGGTATCACCTACATCAACGTAACAACCCAGGTAATTAGACTTCTAATGTGTTTTCACTGGAGTCTCAGCTGAAAATCTAATCCTGTGGGCTTTTGTAAAAGCATATTGCATTTTTTACCTTCATTGCTCTGTTTAGCTAATGTCATCATAGTTATGATAAAATGTAAACTGAGGCCTCTTTAGAGTTCATTTTATGGAATGTAGTTTTATGTCTACCCTATTGCTGAAATGGAACAGTTGTACAGGACCTGTCATTGCAACAATGGAGAAACCATGTATTGTCACGTCATGGTAAGGCAACATAAAACCAGAAGAACATGCAATTCTGTAAATGCATATGCTGGGAGTTAAAGGAGTACATGCAAAAAACCAAAACAAAATGAAACAAAATAAAATAAAACAAACAAACAGAAGATATATCAAAGCTGGAAGAAAAGAATATCAAGGCAAATAGTTTAAAACAAAGGCAGAATCATATTAATTCCTCATATATGTCATACATAGGAAATTGCCACAAGCTACTCTCTGTTGTTATTTTCTGTCAGTGAGGTATTTAACCGCAAAAAAAAAAATCAGCAAAGATACGCTGATGTCATTGGATACACTTTGATTTGTGTCAGCCAAGAACATGGCCATGTTTCTAACTACTTGGCCATGTTTGTAACTCTTACCAACTCCTGCTGGTTTTAAGTACTTTATTGTCTTTAATGAAGTGTACTTTATTGTCTTTAATGAAATTACCCAACATAAGCGTATGGAATACCTCTTACACTAGTTTAATCTTTAAAGTAAAGCCAATATTTAGAATATAACTGGCATAGATAGTTTTATAAAGAATACATTCCTCATTTCAAAAATAAAATTTCAGTCTTAATGAAGTTAGGATGGGTTTCACACTGTCACAGAAGCAGGGACTTCACCAATTTAAATCAGCAGGGACCATCACGTCAACCAAACATCTATTTTTTTCATATAATTTCCAAAAGAAAGGAAAAAGGAAGAGGAAATTTGTAAAGACAAAAACCAAGAAAACTGTTTGTTTACATTGCAGTCTGTCCCAGAAGAGTATTTTTGTATCATAGTGGGATTGCAGTTATAGAAGAAACACTCTTTCCTTACTAATGTTTCTGAACTTCTACTTTAGCGGTAAATCACATCTGCTGGCATAGAGTCTGTTTTTAACTGCATATAAGTGATTCGCTTAAGTGCTTATGCTAGAAGATTACTTTCCTTAAGCTTGCAAATTACCTGAAAGTTATATTGTGAGGTGGATTTTTTGTCAACAGAGACAGTTAGAAAACTTGTAGCTATAAAATATACTGGCAGACATGATTTCTTTTGAACAATTTATATGAAGTCACATCTGGCACAAATCAGATCCCAATCACATAAGAAGGGCACTGTCAATGATACAAACACATCAGGACAGAGACATAGAGATTAGCTGCCCTTAGTTCATTGGGTGGTAGGACAAGGTGATTAGGGAAATTTATAGAAAGGGTTTACTCTTGCCAGTGTTGTTGAAAATATTGCAAATACAAATATGAAATGAGGGGACATAGACCATCACTAAAGTGCTAAAGTGCAGCTGTGGAGGTACTTTTCTCAAAATCTGATTGAGTTCCTTTTATTTATTCAAAAATTTTTCTCTCTGGAAGGAAAAGTCTTAGGAAAGAGTCAATTTTTCCTTTTGAAAGCTTTTGGGGCAAAAAGTTGGGAAAAAACTGACTGACAAAATCCAAATGTGATATATTTTGCTGTGTCCAAAAGAGTGATACAGGAAGCTCACCTGCTGACACTGCATAATTCTTAATGCCTGAAAAATGGCATGAGGCTTTCCTACGCACCTAGGTGTAATTATTCATGTAAACTCAGTCATACAATGCCCATGGCACATACACCCTAAATTCAAGCCAAACTTTGATGTGACACAAAGTTCAGGTAGCCCTCTAAATTCTTTGAGGGTCTCAAGCTGGGCCCTATACTATGTCTGTTTATTCACAATCTATGACATGATGTTGATTTCATGCTCTCTCATGCACGTGTAAGCAAAGAACTGGTACGAGATAGTTGTCTGCTCAGCACATAAATTTCTTGGATTACCTTTCAGTTCTATCTGCTAAATGCCCTGGGAATCCAAGTGATCAGGTCATGTGGTCCAGACTGGCCCACTGAGACTGGGCATCTGTATTTTAGACCTTGTTACACCTAAAGAGAAAGCCACTGACATACGTTCATGTCTGAAATATTTGCTGTTGACATTAAAAAATTGTATGAAGGGTTAGAATGAACTTCTCTTTTAATTAGTGATATTTTACAGTTTAAAAACCCTCACATAATCATTTTTAGTATCCAATCCACATAAATTCTTAGATGGAAAAAGAAAATAAGGCTATTTACTAATGTGGCTTAGAGGAGGAACTGTGAAGGTTGATTTCTGATCCAAAATGTTTTCACTGTTTCCCATGCATTCATATACACACTAGAAAGAAAAAGACTTTATTGTAAACATGCAGTTATCGTCCTGTTAACTCTTATTTAACACCAGTGATGCTCAGATGCATACTATAAGTGCTCATTTCCAAGTGCTTTTTGAGGCACTCATTTATAGGGGTCAAAATTCCAGGACAACAGAATACACTGGACGTGCTACTTATTTTAGAGCAATGTCCTGCAATCTGCAGGAAACACAGCACTATTCCCTAAAACCAGAAGGTGCTAAATAGGTTACAATATAAAACTCATGGAAAAAAAGGATCAAACTAAATAATTCACTCCAGCTACTCAATTGCCTCTGGTCCTGGGCAGTGTTTCAAACATCTGTTCGGGCTTCAGGCATGTACTTAAGAACCTATGTTTCTCCTAAATGTTTGAGCAGCTAAACCAAGACAAGAACTCATAGTACCTGAAGAACAGCTCATTAAAGAAAATTCAGAATTATTTTTATTTTTCTTTCAAGGAAAGAACAATAATATGGCATTAACAATGTCTATTACCACACTGGTTAGATGCATCCTATCAGCAAATTCCATCCTCCACTGGTTCATTTAAACATAATAGCTTTGATTCAGCCTGTATTTCTGTTCTTGGGCCCTGAAATGATATCTTGTTCAATGTAAACTGCAAATGTCAAATACTTTAGACAATACAGAACATACACAAGAAGTCAAATACTTTAGACGATACAGAACATATACAAGAAGCCAATTTGAAAAAAGATACAGTATCTGTATTGTTTAATCCACATGTCCTGGCTTATTTACGAAGCTATGTCATTTTAATCTTCAACACATCGTTTTCCACTGCCTTGGTGTTTATTTTCACAATCCAAGTGGCAATGAGGAAGACATAAGATTTTTATAGATGCAGGATTTTCAGCTGGTAACTTTTCTGGAAATATCTCTATGTTGTGGAAATTCCCAGTTCAGGAATTCATAAAAATGCTACTACTTTCTTCCTGCACCTCTCTGGGAAGTGCAAGTAAAGAATCCAGGTGACCTGATATGATTCCCGCTTTCCTTTGCCAGCCGAACTCATTGCTACGCTACATCATTTTTTTTTATACTTTTAGTGAGATAAAACACTAATTTGATGGAGGTTTACAAAGTGAACAAAGAAAAGCAGAGTTATCCTTATATCAATTCATAACAGTAATAATGACTCTTCTTTCTTTCTTTGACTTCATCTGCCACCAACACAAGAGCATTTGATGTGACAATGCAAAGACAAAAGCATCTCTTGAAGGAAAGAGCTTGTATGCACCTCTTCCAGCTGCCTCACTAGCTCTGAAGTGGAGTTTGGGATTCTGTGGAGGGGCATGATGAACTTGAAAAGTTGGTACTGACAGTTCACGCTACCAGCTGTGCTTGGTTCTCAGTGATGCCCCATTGAGATCTGCTGAGACTCACAAAGTGCTATCTACTTCAGATTTAAATAGTGATCTTATAGCAGCAGTGGAGGGTACATAGTACATGAAATAACTCTGCTGCTGAGCAGTGACAGAAGAAGAACGGATGATAAACATTATCTTGACAACTCTGCCAACACAAAATGTTGTTGACGGTGCCTCTTTACAAGGCCCCTTCTGAGTTGTGAGGACCAAATCCTGTTCTCATTTACACCTCTGCAGCTTCCCTGAAGCTAACAACCTGAAACTGTATTTACTCACTATTTAATCACAACATCACAGCAGTAGCAAGCATTATACTCTCCTTGGTTACAAATGAGCTGGTCAGCTGAGTAGTGACAGAAGAATAATGGTGGAGTAGTGCCTTGACACCATTCAATATGAGGCTAAACAAGAGTTGGCAGCTTTTCTCCCCAAGACTTATTTTGTTTTTCAGGGCCAAATTCTGCCCCTGCATATACCCCTTCACCCAGTGAAGGTAAATAGAGCAGAATTCAGTCCTTAATATACAGAGCAAGTGACTCAAATGGGAGTTGTCAACTCTGTTTTACCAGACAGAGTTAAAACTGCAGTCAACAGTTATCAGCTGGCTGAGCTGAGAAGAAAAGGAGATGGTGTCTAAGTGCTAATGAAGCACAATAGTCATTCAGAGCACATCAGGTAATGGTAGCAAGCTAGGCTGATGCTGTTTGGGATGAACCCAGAGCCCCAGGCAGCACATTTTCCAACTGGAGATAGAAGTAATAAGTATTAAATTGCTACAACAGAATTATAAGGTAGTTAAGACACACAGTTATCATTAAAGCAGCCCTTTTGTCTTTTGCCTTTAGAAAAATCATAAGAAAAGGTGTCTAGGGAAGATACCTACATCAATGTTAAGGGCTCAGTTTTATCCCTTGTGGTTTAAAACACTTCAAGGGAAATCTTCTATAACCTTGCATCAGTGAACATGTAGGGATAGGAGGAGTTTACATTTTTAAGGTAAGTAGCATATGTTTAACTAAGCTGTTTTATACAGATACATCTACTAATGTAATAGTCACTCCCCTGAGTTTTGTGAATAATTTCTTCAGAATGTATCCCACAGGTTTAAAGTGGCTGAACTTAATTTTAACACCACCGCAGCAGCCATCATCTTTCTGTTGCAATCTATACATGAACAAATACCAGTTAGAACAGGCCACTTTTCAAATCAAATTATATAAGTAAGTAAAGCTTGAAAGAGTAAGCAAATATACTCTTGTGCATACAATAACAAAATTAAAATTTTACATACGTTTATCATGTCCTGGCTTTATCTACTTTCTGAAAGTTGTATACCACAGTACTATGTTCAATATTCAAAGTTAGTAACTTCATCTTTAACTGTCAATTAGTATTCAGACAAACATAAGGCGCAGAAGGGGGTTCAAGCAACTAAGTTTAATTCCTCTTAGTTAATTTTTTTTTTCCTATTTTTTCCATATTGACTTCATTAAAAAATGGGGGAGTTTAAAGGACAACAGAAAGACATACTTTGGCAAAGAAACAACTCTGATAAACTCTGAATTTTAAGGTCAAATCTGAGGACCCCTTGTCCAGATGATTCTATGTTTTCTGGTTAGTTGTTTTCTAATCTAGTTGTAGACTTTTTAGCAGTGACAAAGATTGGATTATTTCTAATTATAGAAATTAAGAACTTCAAATTATTTTATAGCACCCATTCTATGCACTACCCTGATCCTGACTGATAGGAAAGTCCAAAATCTCATCAATAATTGTTTAAAGAAGCATCAATAAACAATGCAAAAGTGTAAAGCATGTTTACCTAGGCAACTGAAGGTATGACAAAAAGTTCCTGTCTCTCATCACAGCAAGTGGATAATTGCTAAATCATATAGAGGATGGGACTGGCAGAGGCAAAAGCCTTTATAAGATGAGCAATATAAGAAACAGGGAACAAAGGGAGGCTGTAAGGAGAGAAGTGGATAAAGGCATCTTTATAGCCTAAATTGGGATATTTGGGTTATTTTGTTAGCAAAACAAAGGATGAGAGAAGATTGAATTGCTCTGTATGAAAAATCCAGGGGACAGGAGTGATTCAAGCTAAAGGCTGCTGTTTGACAAAAGGACATGAATGACTCGTGAATACATTTAGGTTGGAAACTAAGTGAAGACCCTCTCTGAATATTGGAGTAGACGTCCTGGACTCAGCTGCCTTGGAGTAGCTTTTCCTTGTGCATGGAAGATGAGAATAACTATGTAATTTTAAGATTAAGTTTGAGCAGCTTGTGAAAGAAATTTTGGTTGTATGTAGTAGCAAGATGCTGGACTGGATGGCAAAGAGGGTCTCTTTTGGTTACAGTTTTGTGACAATAAGACCACCCTATCTGTATGTTTTATGCACACATACATCAGCCAGAGATTTTAAGAGAGACATGCAGCTTAATTTATTCACAACGTTGCTTCATGGTCATATGTTTTCTCTGTTGCTGGAGAGTATTAAAATAGTGTATCGTTCCTTTCATGATATATCTAAATTACTCATTCTGCCCTTTACCCGTTCTCTTGTTTATGGGGCTAAAGTCATCAATGATTTTTTCTCTTAATGTTGTTAACATGTGTGGTTTGGCTTGTCAAGTACAGTACAACTCACTAGTCACTATTTGTCTCTGTTACCTGAAAAGAGGTTTTCATTTTAAATAAGTAGTCCATCCCATTCAAAAGCAATTAAGGAAATCACATACTTAATGTATTTCATTCCTTCTCTGTATTACAATGCTACCTAAAAGATGCCTGCACTTTGTTGCACATAGCTGACAGCAGGTTGTGCTCTCAGCTGCTGAAAATAGCTTACATTTGTAATTAAAGTGAGGTTACTTGTCCTTTGCCACTTGCACATGTTCTGGTTTGCTCCCCTGAAAGAGGCACACTGTTCAGTAAGTGCATATTAACATGAGAGTGATCAGTGTGACCCAGTGGCTGGTCCCATTTACAGTGCAGACCAGTTCCTTCAAATTCACTCTGACTTCTTGCTAAAACTAGGAAGAAAATCTGGCTTTTTGCTGTACAGTGGGATGGTCCCCTGCTTTACCTACTCCTTAGCACAAGCAGCTTAATTTAAAAACACATGCATTGTAACAGCAATCACTCCTGTTTCCTCAGAGAGGGGATTACAGGCAAATGTTCACTGAAATTCTACCCTTCTCTCTCTGGTGAAAAATTATGGCATGATCAATGCAAAAGGGAGTTTTGCAATAGAGTTTAGTGGAGTAGGGCTTTCTAACTTCATCTTACCCTACTCACAGTACTGCCACAAACGTCTGTGATTATTTTTAAAGATGGTTTGCATTGAACTGTGAGGATAGCTGGAACAATCTGGCTTATTTTGGTGCATGAGTTTTATGCAGAAAACATCTACAGACAGGCACATTCTGTTAGGAAGAATAGACAAATGTTCTCTTATATGAGAGAAAAGTCAAAGCTCCATAGACAGCAAAATTTACAAAGACTATGTGGCTTTCCTGGTGGTTTTTGCTATTGTGAGTGCGCTGATGTTTAGGGTAATATCAGAGGCTTCCCATGCATGCGGCTTCCACTTTGTGCCTTTCCTCAGGTAATGTTTTCTACAAACTCATCAGCAGTTTTAGGATCTAGCTACTATGTCAAATTTGGTTAACCCTGGCTAATAGCTTCAGAAGTTTCTTTCTCTATTCATCTCCCTTTCAAGTCCACATGCAGAGAAATGACCATATACTCCCTTAGGAAACCGAAATTGTAACTACAAAACCCTAAAAAAAATAGTTATTTTAATTCTAATTTATCTAGTAGAAACTGTACGACTTCAGAAAATCATTCAGGCAAGAAAGGTAAACAATGCACTCTAATGGATAGAAAAGAAATAATACTTTAAAATGCATAAGAAAAAACAAGATTAATTTATTTCAGTACAGGTTTGAAAATAGCCAATGTTGTAAACTCTGTCTAGTAGGTATAATAGAATATTTATAATGGTTTCAGAGTTCTATAAATAGACAAGGAAACAACAAAGATCAAAATATATTATAGGTCAAGGTCATAATCACCATAAAATTCTTTTTGCCTCTGTAAATTTAATTCAGTTAATCCACTGCCTCATCCCTAAGTGAATTAGCAACTCCACTGAAATATAAAAAATCTTCTGATCCGAGAAGGCCAAAGTTCTTCTCTCAGTCACATAAATAAAACACAGCAACTCCATTTTTTGGGGATAAGGTATTAGTGAGAGAGTAGAGTTGTACTGATGAAATAGAGAATAGAAGTTGATCTTAAACTTACTCTGAATAAAAAAGAATCAGGAAAGTATTTGTTTTGCTGGTTGTTTTTTCTGTTTTCCATTTCTTTTTTCACATAGCATTTGTATGTGTTTTGTTGATACAATCAATAACAAGGCTGGTGTGTTTTTTGGACATATATGGAGAGGAATAAACCCTCTGAGGCTTCTGAGATATTCAGAGATTGTGCACTTCAGCTGCCCCACACCTTTATGTCTTCTCTTCCTTACCACGAAGAAGTTGGAAAGGAAATCACAGAGTGCAATGGGCTGCAGTTATATCTGTTCTTTGCAAAGAGTAAAGCTTATCATCTCCTCCATGCCAAACTGCACATCAGCTTACAAACCACACAGGAAATAGCCCTTAATTAGAAGAAATATCATGATTAAGTCTCCTGGAGCAGAACTTGGGATGAGTACAAATGAAGGCATTTGGAAAAGGAGGGCCAGTTAGGAAACCAAAGGCAAATTTGCATCTAAGTTTTACGTCTCGATTGCGTCCTATATGCCATACCTGGGATACAACACTGTAACAGGCATCATGTTTCTTCCCCATTAGGACACTGACTTTAAGTCCTGGGCAACCTGGAGCTTTAGACCTCACCCCAAATGTTATTCCCCAAACGGTAATTCCCATGCCCTTGATACAAGTCCTGTACCTCTGACTCATCTGTAATATTGGATCTCGCAGTAGCGTATCAGACAATCACTGAAGCTGGACAAAATGTTTTGAATGAAGAAAAGTTTGTTTGGAAAATGAGGCTTCTTCCATGTGGAAATAAGATGTGGAAAAATGTCAAATACCACTCCTCTTACTCCCTACATGCTACACAGGAAAGCTAACTTATTGTTTTAAGAAACTTCAAAATGACATTTTCAAATGGTTGTAAGTAGCTGAAGAAGCTTCACAAGACCAGAGACAACCCATCTGAATCTCCTGTGATGCCATTGTTGCCAGGTTTGGCAGGCTTGCTTTCCCAGTGGTAGGGCTCCCTGCACCATATCATCCCCTGCAGCTTTAGAAAGGTGGGAGCGATGTGCTAATATGAGTGGAGACAGTGACAAATGGGTTCTTTGTTTTGTTTTACTGTCATTCTTGCAGTTCTCAGGTTTGACAGAAATGAAGGCTAAGAGTAAACAATGATGAGACCTAATGCCAGTGCTCTTTAAAAGACAACCCACTTTCACAAAATCCACAGCGCCTCCAGCATAGTAAGGCAGGGAGTTGTTTGTTTCTTATAAATTCGTTTTTGCATTTGTTAGTAGCTTCATATGGATTACTACTTTCCTGCTTATCAGCTATAGATCTCTGAAAGTAATTGTCGAAAGGAAATGTCCCTGTGGCTCCTGAGTAGATGCAGAATCTCAGAGGATGAGACAGCGCAAGGACAACAAGAGCAAAAGGAACAAAGACCCCACAAAATAACATGGAAAAATGCATTCCAGTATATCAATGGGTCCAATACTTCTAAATGGTGACTGACCCCACTGCTTAAAGAAGCTATGTCCAGAGGTGCTTCAGGCTTTCATAATGCAGACACCAATACAGGAGGATATACTGCATCTCTAATAATCTGAAAAATAACTGGTTACTGGATATTTATGTATTCAAGAAGCTGGATCCTGTTGCTCGGGATCTGAGTAGGAAAATGTGTTATCAGACAAATTTTCTTTTCCATAATGTATGCTTAAGAGAAAACAAGGGAGAAGAAAGGAAGATAAAGCAGCTAAAGTAAGAGTTGTGTTTCTTATCTGCAAATACTTTCTAGTCTGGGAAAATAATTCTCCTGTAGGTTATTAGATCAAAATCACACATAAGCAAAGAAATAGAAAGAATCTTTACTGAAAGAAAAACTATAGACCATCAATTATAATTTGTGTAACTTGATGGGAACAGAGGGGGTTTTTGTTTATTTGCAGTTATTTTTTAAATACAAGAACATTTTAAACTAAGGGAACATTTTAAAGCAACAGACTCTTTCCTCTGGGACAAATACATACATTGATCAGCATCTTTTTATGATCCAAAGACCAAAATATCTTAATATATAAAAAGCCACTATGAAATGAAATGAGCCAGCATCCAAGTGGCTGGATAATTTGAATGATTCATTAGATTAAGATTTATTAACAAGCTTTCTCTTGAAATCCAACTGTAAAACGAGTAATGAAGCAGAGAGATCATTTAGGGATCATATAGGCAAAGAGGTAATGATAGTTGTCTCTGAAAAGAAGAGGAATCAGAACTAAGATTCTCAGGGGCTTTATGTACGTGAGATCAGAAGAAATTGCTTCATAGCTGTTATGTGACAGGGGTGCTAACTGCGTCTGAAACAGCCCTGGCAAGAATTATTGATGGAGGGGAAGAACAAGGAAGCTCACTCTCTTTCACTCTCTCTTTCACCCATAAGGACCAGAGCCATCTCAAGGTCTGGCTGCACCAGGCCAGGCACAGATGTGATCAGCTCCACTGGCTGTTGAAAACTGAGTCTTTCCATTTTTCATTAACAGGCAGTGACCAGAGGTCCAAAGAAGGTGGGAAAAGGCAAGGAAAAATAAACAGTGGGCTTCTTGCCTGCTGGATGGATACCAAGGAGACAGACAGGTATGGAGAGGGAAGAAGCCTTGTTTCTCTTGCCCACTGGGAGGTATTCAGGACAAAGCCTAGATAACTTGACTCACGACATGACTTAACTTTTTAACACCTTCCGAGATGGATAAATCAGGATGATCCGGGTACTTGACCAAGTTTAAATGAATCTTTCTTGTATTTTGAAAGTTATGGCCATTTGTATGTTGAATTCTGTGGTCACTTGAGTTATTTTGCTCTGTACAAATGACATTCATATTTCTGACCTCTCAGAACACATTGGCCAAACCCCTGGAGCCTAAAGGTTAAACTGTGAGTGAAGGCACAGACCTAAGCACCGAGCAGTGTGGTAAAGCTGTGCCAGACCAGTGAGACCTTCACTGCACACCAAGCACCACTGTGAGAAACTTGCTATAGAAGTAGACCTAACATTTCAAGGATCTTAGTTGTTTTTTGAAGATTGCTGCCCACAAAGCTAAGCTGGCTGTCTGGCTTTGCACCCTGGAGCTCCATGGGCTTTCTGAAGGGACTTGCCATCCTACCCCCACTCTTATCCTTAAAAAGGCAGGGGAAACCCAGAAGTACTGGGGTCTGAATCCCGAGCCCTGAATTAAGGTTGACATATGGGTGGTTCCCACAGTCCTTCAAAAGGAGATGATGAGTTTCCCTTTTGGCTTTCCTCCAAGGTGTGGCCAACGTTGCAGGGAAAGCCATTAGGTAAATGAGCACCAGGTGTCCTGCTTTTGATAAACAAGTGCCAGGTGTCCTGCATTGGGTAAATTAGTGCTAGGTGTCCCACTTTTGGGGACAAAAGCTGGGACCACTTGCAGGAAGTGTGGAGTGTCTATTTGTGAAATTGGTGTATGCTGTGGAGTTTCCCTGTTGGGGAAGGACCTCCCAGCTCTCCCTGCAACTGAGGTCCAGTCAGGTTTGGTGCTTCTAAATTCAGGCTCTGTGGGAACAGCATGAGTTTGCCTCTGTCCTATGTTATTCGCTTCTTGGTCTGGTTGTCTCCCATGTCTTCTATGGGAGGCTTTGTTGCTTGTTTTGTTCCTCTGGTTGTTGGCTGTGCTGTGTCGTTCCTGGGGTTGTTGGAGTTGATGTCTATTATACGTAACCTCATTGACTTGTTTCTACCCCTAGTGACCACCCATGTACTGACCCTTTTGTGTGCAATAGAATCTGGTTACTGGTTTGTTCTACTGCTGGCTGTGTCCTTTGTACTAGGCCTAGCAATTGGCAAAACAAACCCTAATGCACTAAACGGGGTTGTCTCACAAAATAGTATTGATTTTTTTCATTGGCTTTCTTCACAGAATAAAACTGTGAGTGAAAGATTCACTCATAAAACATTCAGACATTGGAATAGTACTTTGGTTGTTTCTTTTCATATGGGAAAAATTAACCTTAGAACACCTTAATTTCTAATGAGCCCTGAGATCCTGGGGACATTGGCAATACCCCTTAGTGACACTTCTGTCTAACAATGAGACTGGACACTTCCTTGAGATATCACTAGATTCATCATATGAAAATTAAATTCTCTATGGTTGCCTATGGGCTGCAATGGTGTTTCCAGATAGGTGTTTGGGGCTGTAGGATGGTAGTCATGGGATAAATGTAAGCAGCATGGTACAAGAAAGACTGACAGTAGTGTTATGGTTTTAATTTACTTTCCGAGTAGCCTCCACTGAAATCAACACTTCTCCACCCATCTGGCTACTCTCCCCAGGGAAGTGATGCAGGGAGCAGAAGCAAGACCAAGGATTGTTCTAAATGCATCTTTCATCCTGTTTTCCTTTGAAGACTGTTGAAAAGGTAGAATCTGCTGTTGAATTACGAAGACTATTTAAGACATGATATGACAGAGGAGATTTTGGGGCGGTGGGTGAGTTTTGTGGGTTTTTTAAGTTAATTTCTAATGTCTGTTACTACAGCTTTTGCTGATGTCAATAAGAGCTAAATCTGCTTGCCATAGTGCAGGATGAGCTGCCAGATAAGTACCCAATCCAAAGGGAGATATGAAGGCGGAAGTGGGGCACTTCACTCCTTACCTCTTTGACGGTGAACCTGCATTGTGTGTTCAGCTCAAGTGAAGATCCTATTCTTAACATATTCACAGGACATGTAGTTTTAGTTGTATAACAAGGATCCATTATGTGTCCACCAAACATGTACTTTGGCACGTGTTATTCTTAATATGTCGGGGTGCAGTTTCTTAACTTCTGTGGTAAATACACTAAAATCTAACAAAGATACTCTGGCAGTCCTTCACATCTATCTCCACATTAAGTTTTCATTGAAAAGAAGTCTGAAGGTTGCACAAAAATGTTTTAAAATTCTTTAAAATAGTAATACCTAACTTGTTTGGTGCATATGAACTTAATATTTTCAAAAATATAGTGATACAATTAGCAATCCATATTGAAAAATTCTCTGAATTACCTTGTGCTAGAAACTCAAACAATCTATCCAATGTGTAGAGAAATCAGTAAGACTCATTGCCTTGATTTTGATGTGTTTTCTGATACGTCTTTAACAGCGGATCTATCTTTTTTTTTTTCTCGCCTGGTGTTTTTGCTAAATCCATTTTAATTTTTGACATCAACTGCAAGTGGCCAGACTTGTGAAAAGTGCTCTGTGTATTGTTTCAAGTACAAAATATGAAGAGGATAGATAACATATTTATTTTTAAGGAAAGCATAGTGTTAGAATCAAAACTTTTTAAATGAATACTGGCACTGCTCCTGAACTAATGGGAGTATATAAACAAAAGAAACACAATTTGTAACTTTTGGATTAACGTTTGATGCAAACTTAGGTTGAAGATAATTTTTTGTAGACCTTGTATACATTGTATACACCTTGAAAAATATATTATACCTTGAAATTAAGAGTTTAATCATACTTTTGGTTTTCACTTCCACCAGTATAAAACAGTGGCTAACACAAGGAGAACCTTATAGCTTTTCTTTTGTAAGAGTGATGTGACTGAGAGTCTTGTCAAGCATCTTAGGTACAACAGAAATCTTTCTAAAGCCCACAGGAATCGGAAAGAAAAAAATCCCAAATAGTCTGGTCTGGCAAATAAGTTACCTTATAACTTTGAATGTAAGTATAAATGGCAAGCAGTATGAATAAAACTTGTACCAAGTACTGTAGTGATTCCATAAAAGCAGAAGAACACAGTCTCTAAGGCTGTCAGTTTATAGGTTATTACAACAAGCACTGTGCTAAAACAAATTTAAAATCCCACAAAGCTAAGGGAAAACAGTGAAGAGCCAATTATTTCTCATGCATTATGAACACCTGAATAGCAAATTGTCTTTCCCTTGTTTCTGTTCTCTTTTTTCTGCCTTGATACAATTAAGATTGAATGCCTGGAAAAAAAGTATTTTAATCAAGAATGTCTCCGTCCTGGATTTCATAACAAGAAACATTGAATGGGCATAATGAAATTTGTAAAGACACTGTAACAGTGCAGGAAGGGAATTTTCTGTTTTTAAAGCATAGGTTTTTACTGACATAACACCACAGAAGGAATGTGTGAATCCTTGTGAATAGCCTTAAGAAAAAAATCTGATAGGCAGTTGTAAGAGTTAGGGAGCAGAGACATCTCTACAAGTGTTCACAAATCAGCTTTATCCCTTCTTTAATGTAACAACCTTTTTTTTCCCCCCCCCCCCTAATTTCAATCTAGATGAGACATGCTTTGTGTATTTAACTGGGGTCAAACCATGGTGTTACATATGGACCTTTTCCAACAGGAATCTTTACACTGGCATCCTCTTTATAAATCTGGCCCTGACCAAACACAGCTCCTCCCTTCATCTAAACACTCTAAACCAACCAATTCTCCTCTCCCTTCTCAGAATGCTCAACTATTAAAAAAAGGCTTAAAATAATTTTCACCTCTTTTCCATGATAAAGGATCAAATCAGATGATTAGCTGGTCTAAAGAATGCACTGAACTGTGATGAGTGGTAACTCTACCATGAAAAACAACTAATAAACATTAAATTAGTTCCATCTAAAAGCTCAAGACACAAAGTTAGGTACTGTACATGTTGGACCTTTAGCAAAGTGGAAAAGGCTGCAGGTTAACTTTTAACATGTGCATAAAATGAAGATTGTTTTTGGCCTTTGTACTGCTTTTATTACAGCCAAATGACAAGTCAAGCTATGCTGATGCACCTACTAACTAAAGTTTAACTTCTCATAAAAATAACACTTTTCTCTATAGACAACAAAATAAGAACAATTGACAAGAAAATAGACATTATTTGCTCTTTCCTGATTACTAAGATGTTCATTCTTGGGTATTCAGAACTGGGGTTTTTAACAGTAGCTGTAATCATTTGAGCAAATGGCTTTGAAAGTGTGTCCTCAAGTCTGACAAATTACACAACTACAGCATGAAGCTGAAAGTTTTACAGCTACATGAAAACTTAGAAATGAGGGCAGACATTAGTACAGAGACTGAAAGATGAATGAAAAAAAGGATCAAAACTTTAAGCCCTCACTGTGCCATTTTAGGCTCCAGGTCTTTGAGAGCTGTGTATTCAGCTTAATTTAAATTACATACAAGTGCTTTCAATATACAAATGCATATATTTTAATTTTTAAAATGCATGAATATATTAATTAGTAACACCCCATGTTGCAGAAATGAGAGGTAAGTAGACAAAGACCCACCATGAGCCATAAAATTTCTTTACTACTACATGAAAGAGAAATTTTCTGTCACTGGAAATTATATATTTGTTCAAAGGACGAAAACAGACTTTATTTTCCTTCAAATCTTACTGCTTTGATGGTGTGCCAACCCTATTCACACACTGTAAGTTTCTTGGATTTTGCAAGCACTTCACTCTGAGAGGATGAGGTGCCATTGGTCATGTTTAGAGTAGATGGTTGTTGTAGATCCTTTCCAACAGAAATATTCTATGCTATGCTATGCTATTCTGTTCTATTCTTATTCATCTCTTCCAGTATCCACTTGTAAGGCTTTGGCTGATCCTGCTCATGGTGGAGAGGCAACTGTATCATCCTTCAGACTATATTTATTTTAACAACAGCATAAGCGGTATAATAGCTGACTCAGCTATCATTACCATGACAGATGAAAGGTAAATGCCTGGCAAACTTGCACAGGAGCATATCTACTTCAGGCTTCACATTCTTACCCCCTTCCTTTGCTGATGTTTCCTTCCTGTAGACCCATGGGCAGCTTGACTAGCACATCCCTGATTTCCTTCCTGGAGAGGAGAACTATCATAGGGAGTGGGCTACTTGGTGCTTATTAGGTAGGCAAGTCACATGCCTAGCACACATGGGACCTTCTGCCACCAGGCGAGGAACAGAACAAACAAGGAAATTTACCAGTCCCAAGCGGGCTATGAAAGATTTATTCGCTACTGATACCCTGAAAACAGAACCTGGCTGCAAGCTCTGCATAGGCCACTGCATGATGACAAATGTTACTTTACAGGACTGAGAGACAATATTTTAATGGCCCATTAAACAGTGCAATACTCTGTACTCATTTCCATTAGCAAATCCTGATAAATCTGTTCAATAGACAGAAATTTTTATCGTATATCAATAAAGTAAAAGGCCTAAGGAGGGAAGGTGAAACAATTCTTTCAATATCTGTTCTCAGAATAAAGCTTTCAGAAAACAGCCCATCAGTGAAATCGCATAAAATGTCTATTTTGAGCTTCCTGTTTTTCAGACTGAGAGTAAATATGCTCAGCACCATTTTAATCAAAAAAAAAACCAACATTTTTTTTTCTTTCAGTAATTAATCATAACCTCCCCACTGCCTGGAGCAGTCACACTAAAGGAAGCAAACCCAGCTTTCAGAATCATAAGCTTCTTTGTTCAGGCTTGTTTTGCCTTAGTGAAATCTAGAGAAACAAATATTTTCCCCTAGATATGAAATACTTCCTTTACACTTCCTGATTTCATTCATAATGTGGTTATCACCATCTGAGAAAAACAGAAGGATTAGAAAATAACAAAGCCTACTTCTTTGGAAAAAAATCTACAGACAATAAAGCTCTGTAAGCGATTCTAAATTTTTTTGTTATCTGAAGTGGCAGATCAAGGTTTTTTTGCAGGTGAAACTTTTTTGTATTGAAAGTGAAATACTGCCTTTCTAGCCCATTCAGATCCCAGCTGTAGCCTTCAGGAAAACTCAGTATTCAATTATTATATCCCTTAATATTTTATTTTCTACTTATCCTTAATAAGATCTCTACCAAGAGTTTTGGAGAGTCCCACCTGAAACTATAATTTTCTCTCCTCAAAATATTTTCCTATCCAGCTGCAGAAATTAGAGTCCCTATACACTTCTCAATGAGAAATCTGCTGTGTGTGCTTATCCTACTGGATTGCTCAGGCACTGTTTCTATTTGTTTGTTTGAAGCACGGTAACATGGAAACCAAAGTGTTGAATCTGGGGCTTAAAAGAAAGAGACAATAATATTTAATACAGTCTGTTATCAAGAACTGAGCTGGGAAATTTAACTTGATGATAACCCCTTTGCTGCTGCAGCACTGACTGTTAGTCACCAGGATAGAATAAAAAGATTTTCTACTTTTTAAAGTCCAAGCTGAGAAGTTACTCAAGAATTAAGACTAGTGAAAAGTCTATGCTAAGCAAAATTTAGCATAGAGGATTAAGTTTAATGTTTGTTTATGTTATTGGAGTAAATAAAATGTGATTAATATGAGGTGTGATTTCCATACTAGGGTATAAATACATTGGACATTAAACAGTAAAGCCATGCAGTTCACACTGCTTGGGGCATTCATGGATTACCCAAAGCAAGTATAATTCATGCATGACAGACGTAATTTATCACTTCACTACTCTTGCATTTATGTCCATGTATTATAGCAAAGTTACACACAGGAGAAAACCAGAGTAGCATGGTGGCAAGTCAGTACTTAGGGGAATTAACCAGTGAGACAGAACAGAAAAAGCTTAAATACCATTAGTGTGAGAGAGGAATAGCTAAGAGGAATGCTACAGATAAAATATATAACGAAATGAAGCAGTGGAGATTACGTGTCTATACACACCCAGTTAATATATCCCAAGGAACATTCACCCCTATTTGGATCAGTCAGCCATGTTGGAAAGAGAACTTTGAATTAGAAGAAAGAGTGCAGGGTCTAAAATACCTTTGAGAAAAAACCTAAATTTTTACCCATATATACATTAAAAGAAACAGATGGTGGCTCTGATCTCCTCTGTGAGCATGATACTGGTGTAACTGCACTGAGGAGAATAGCTGGTAACATAAAGCTTATGCAATGAAGAGCTGTATCAATCCAATGGACTTCAACCATAAACCTGCTAACTGCTTTTTAGTTGTTCCTAATGACTGCTGTTATGGTTTGGCATTAAATTTACATTTATGAAAATGTTAAAAAGGATTATTCATACCAGATTCAGGTCATGGGGAAGGAATACAATGTCATTTTTTCAATACTAAATCTATTTAAGTGTTTTAGCCTAGAGGCAAAGCTCATGACATTCAACCTCTGCACAAAATATGCACTTTTGCATCTGTAAATGTATCAGGGCAGCCTCTGAAAACAAAATTTCATGTCCAAATATACCACTGGCCAAGCATTATAGAAAAGTTTGTCTTGCCTTTTATGCTTACAAGACATAGTTGCAAAGACTTTCATTCCTTCTCCATTTCCCCACAATTATCAAACTTCTCATGCAGAAGTCACATAGTTTTTAAATTGCAGTTTCTACCAGTTTGGTGTTCAAAAGTACACTTTTTTTTTGCCTGGAAATAGCCAAAAGGTCATATCTTTTCTGATTATGGTTGCAATACATTTACAAGTTCCTCTCTCTTTCTCAGTGGCTCATACATCTTCCATAAAGAACACATTAAACACTACTAGACCCAAGGTAATCTATTTATTGACAATAGATAGTCCCAAAGTTGCCAGATTGGAGGAGGCTATATTATTAAAGGTTAAATATCCTATAAGGGTGTGATGATTTACACAAGTATTTGAATAGAAATTTAAGTACCTAGCTTTAGAGTTAAAGGTTGGAGTTTTTAAAAATATTATTGATAAAAGCTGGTTTCTCAAACAAATGCAAAAATCACTTTATTACATGAAGAGAAAATGCCTGCCACATACCTTGAAAGATGTCTACTTGGAGACCCATCTTGACTCTATATTAAAAAACATCTCAATTTTCTGTTTAGTGCCCCTGATGCTCTTCCTCCTTCTGAAGGATACCTGACAAGGTGATAACATTCTTTTCAAAACACTATTCCAGGATAAGAAAAGATATGATGCTTGTATTTCTTACAGCTGAATTCTCTTCTCCAGACAAGTTGAATGCTTCTCAGAGGTTTCATGGTGCCACAGTATACTGTATCTAATGTCACAGTGTATAAAATAACACAGAAGACCATTTTTCTTCCACACTCAAAATCTTTGACTGCCAGCAGCAGACTACTGAGCTAGGTATTCCTCTGCTCTGCCCCAAACACTACCATTTCTTCCAGTATTTGGTAAGTCTCTTATGAATGCTAAGGATTTCAGAGCATCCTTTCTACAGTGCTTATTCCTACAGTTGATACTTAAAGAATTTAGTACCCATAAGAAACTAGGAGTTGTTGAACCCTTTTAGTAATTGGTGTTACTATTTATCAGCAAAAGATTTGTGTTATATTTGAAACACCAGACTGGATGTGTACACTCTTTCTGTTTTTCCAGAGTTTTTCTCTACACATAGGCTCTCTGCTTCCTTACTGAATAGTGTGAATAGTGTATACGACAAAGCGCAATGACAATTTATGGTGACTGCTTGGCCTTCTGCACTGTGCCATCCCATCAGTAGCCGACCTCTGCCAGCAGCTCCTCCACTTACTTAAAGATCTTAAAGTCACTTAAAACTGAACAGTCACATAGACGACAGATAGGGGAACCTATTATAACCATGTGTTTCTGTGCAAACAGCAGCCTCAGCTTTCAAAAATAGCCTTATGAATTGGAAAAACAAGGAGTGATCACGCACAGGTTATGCAACAAAATTGCTGGAAAGACTGCAGAGATAAAGGAATTATGGTTAGGATAATCTTATTCTTAACAATCACAAGTAATTTAAATAATCTTAAAGGGGAAAGTGGGAAGGGGATCTCCTGGGTCAGCCCCTCAGTAGCTGACCTTAATCAGGTTTGTGCAATTTTCCTTACGGAGGCGAATAGCCATCGGTGTGCAGGACTTCAAGACCAAAAGCCTTTGGTAAATTACAATCAAGGAAAAGAAAGCATGGGTTTCAGTAAATGATCTGTGAGGAAATCTCAGTTTTTACCTGGAGTTTATTATCTACTCTACTTTTTTTCCCTCTTTTCTCTTTCAACACACTTCCTGGAGTATAAATATCCTTTTTTTCTTTTGTGGGTCTATGTCTTTTAAACCAATGCAATTATATGATCCTTTGAACAGATTTTCTTTGCAGTTAGTTGACAAAATGAAAGTCCCCTGCAAGAGATGATATAGTAATGTCTTCGTCATCACAACAGGCTACAGGGAAAATAAAGACAAGCAGTTCCCCTGCTGCCTTAGATATACTAGACTCGCCAGAAACACTAAGCAATCAACTAAATAATAAGTTGAAAAATATGCTTTAACAGTCTGTATCTCTGTGTGTGTGGATAATAGAATCAATAGTGCCTGGAAAATAGCCTTCCATGTTGGAAAAACAATGACTGTTTATACACAGAGTAAGATACAAAACCACAGGAAGAAGCACAGAAGAAAATTACTTCCAGTTAAGATAATCATATTGATATAAATTATGCCTAATTTGCTTAGTCTAAAAATAGCAGGCTGAGAAACAAGAAAGGGAGTTCTTTTTCCCATTTAATTGCCTTAATGAAATCCCTGAAGGTATATGAGAAATATAGATTGGATGTAATCCATTTAAATTAAAGACTCTATCTTTTATTAGGAGATTATTTACTGCTTGTTACTTATGTCTCCTTCAAGACACTGTTGTGATGAAAAGATTATGTCTCTACTGAGGTATGCATTTTCTGAATCTAAAGCCTGTTGGTATCCTTCAGTTCCAGTGACTTGTAAGACTGTTGGTCAGGCATTTAAAATTTAGAATGAGAAAGTTCAGCAGAAATGCAGAAGCAAAACTTATTAAAACATCTGTTGTATGAGAAAAAAAAAAAAAAAAAAAAAGGAAAAGGAAGGGGGGGAGGAAAGGAAAAGAAGGGGGAAAAAAAAGCAGTACTGAAGAACATAAATACAAGTTCTCCCATATTTGAGACAAAGCATATGGTAGGAAAAAGATCCTCCTTTTTCCTTAAAAAACATGACAATATTTTTTTCCTGCTTTCCTCAGTCTCAGATTTACTATCGAAACACCCTTTCTTTTTTTTTTTTTTTTTTCCTCTTATATGAAATTGTGAATCTGGAATGAAATGCTTAGATCACTGACACAGGAGTGATTGGATCACTTCATGTGATTTTGTATAACACAAAGAACATGAAACTATGAGGAAAAGCAATAGTTGATAATCGGAAGTCAGATACAAGAGTAACTGCACAGAAGATAAAATCTTCATTTTGCTCTAAACCTTCTAAAAATCTTTCTTCCTTATAAATTTCTAGTAACAAGAAAAAAATAATTGAGTCTCATCTTGATAAAGTATATCCTACTTCATCCACTGTAGTTCCAGTAATGTTTTAATTTTCTACCCTGTCAATTTTCTTAATTTAATTATGGAGTCTGTGATTTTCCTCTTATTTTGATACTAAGTTCAGGGAATTTGCCATATAGGAAATATGCTTTTGTACTTTTGGCATCTACATATATATATTTAAATATGTTACATGTTAAAAAATGTAATTAGATCAAAGAATACTTAATTGATGAGTACCACTCCAAAACAGATAAGATTTAGTGTTATTGTAAAAAGAACTCTGATGCATTTAGTCATCTGATCTCTGAAGGCCATAATCCTCAGGTTTAGAAATGAATTTATAACAGAAATTATTAGAAAATTAAATCTTACCTCAGTTTTTCTCATATCTTAGTGGGAAGTATCAGGATCTAATAAGTGGCGTAGTCACAGAAGAAGTCAGAAATGCAATCTGGAAAAGGTAGCTCAGACAAGATGCTGACCTGTGGCCAGGGGAGGGAAGCAGGTTGTCCTGGTTTCCCAGGCACAGACCCATGGGCCAGCCATGGCAGACAGGCCATGAGTAGCCCTGAGTCAGCTGGGAGATTCAGTCAAGGCAGCTGACTCACAGGTGTATCCCATAGCACTTCATCATGCTCATTATAAAAGGAGGGAGCTCACTAAGGGTGGAGTTCCTCTTCCTGGGGCTCTTCCCGCTTTGTCTCCTGCTGCTGACCCCAAGGACCAGGCTGAGTACAATGTTGTACACTTTATGTCAGTGATTGTATTAGTTTTGTTATTTCATTAAATCTTCAACCCACAAGGCTTCTCCCTTTTTTCCCACAATTTTCCTTCTCAGCTGGAAAAGGGTCATTGTCTGGTTACAGTTTAGCCCCGGGTACGGGCTAAACATAGACACAGGAGGTGCAGAAGGTAATTTCATTCATGAGGTGTCTGGAATGTTTTTCTTCCAAGGAAGAGACTGAAAGAGATTGAAATTATTTTTAAGGGACAATCTGCAAAATCACTGATAGGTTAGGTACTTGAGTTTGTGAATTACTCACTTGGAGTATTCTTGGTATTAGAAACAATAAGCAAGCAAGAAAGAGTGGGAGGGAAACAAAGACAGTTTAGAACTATCTTTTCTTCATAGCTTCCATTACAGAGGAGGATATCATACCCACAGAAGAGATGCTCAGGCTAATACACGGAAAGTTGAGACATTTAACAAAGATCATCCAAGTCTGACGAGCATCAGACCATGGAATATGACCTAGGTCTCCAGATCCTCAACACAGTGCTTCACTGACCAGGTTATACATCATTCTGTCATATTACCTCTGCTAAACAGACAGAAAGAGACAAGAAAATGAAGAAATAGAACACATGATTCTCCTAGGAGTGATCTTTGGAGTCTTAATAACAAAATTATTTGGTTTCATTCACAATTTTGCAGAGATTTTCACTGTGATGCATTATTAGACTTGGGAACATGTTGGTAGAATCTCATTTCAAGGAATGGCACATCTTTATAGAAATTAAATGCATGTCATATACCTTGGCATTGTTATTCCACTGGCAGAATTTGACATCCAATTTCTAGAGTGAATTGGTTGCTTATCCAGGAAGTGGAATTAAACCAACTGATCTTTCTTGGTTTTTTTTATTCCTCTTCCATCTTACCTGAACTGTGATAAAATTCAGTATTTTCTAGAATTTCCCTGTGAAGTTTCACAGCAAAATATTTTGCCTGACATTAAGAACAGATGAGTTAACTTGTGATGTTCCATCCAGTAATGGAGTCTTCCCTGAAGAAAGATTAACCGAAGCAGAGAATGGGACGACTTTCACTGAAGAAGATTTAACAGATTTCCTGAGTGCAATAAAAAGCAAGAGTGGGTTAATATACTCTGATTTATAAGCAGCTGTTACTAAATGAAAAGAGATTCAAAGAAAAGAAATTAATGTCATGGATGAATGGGTGACAGAAATAAAAGACTGGTTTAACAAATACAAAAGATATTACAAGCTAACTACTGAAAAGCTGAAATTCATTGAAAATATTTGAGCTAAGGTATCACAATCTTAAAACTGTGAGAAAATTTAGACATTACAGCAGCAAGTGGCTGAGAAAGAAGAGTGTGAAGACACAAGGAACTCCTCAAGTAGTATTTCAGAGAAGCTAATTTTAGGGTCTGCCTTAGATGAGCTGTTGTTCCCTTGGGTGTGGAGCACAGGGAACCAGCAGGGAAGTTTATCTTCAGCCTTGTTCATGCCCTCTTGCCTCAGCCCTACAAAAGACTTTGCTTAGGGACACCCATGGCTTACAGAATTGAAAACAGCTTTATCAAAACCCTTCTGGTGATTAACTTTCAGCTTTCAGTGTTTCAGCAGCTGCTTCCCAAAGAAAGCTGGGCAGGAAAGAGAGGAGCACAGACTCCTGAGGACCCTGGAGAGTCCAGGGGCCAAGTAGCCCCCAGGCCAAGAAGCCTGAGTCAACCACCCCAGCAGTTGCTTGGTTTGGGGCACTGAGTGCTCTGGGGACACTGTCCTGATATGAGTGAAAAAGGAAGTATTTTTCCTTTCAGTGATTTTACTTTTCAGTTAAGTCTCTTCTAAGACTTAATTTCCTGAAGTTAACATGTTTTTCAGACAGTGTCTGCTCCTGGAAGTGATAATGCTTGATGTTTATAGTTAGTACTGGACTCACAGTACAATGGTGTGTGGAAAAGACTCTTGTTCATACCTAACCTTACAGAACCAAGGTCACTGCTGAATTCCTTTGGTGCTGCCTTGGGGCTCCTCTTAGTGTAAGGGTGCAAAAGGGTGGCACCTGTGGGGAGGAATGGACAGGACAGGTGACCCAAAATGACCGATGAAGTATTCTATCCCATTCACATCAAGCTCTGTATAAAGATGAGGGATCACAAGGGGCATGGTCTCTTCTATGGCTGACATCCTGAGAGGACTCTGTCCATTCTTCTGTCTTCAGTCCTGATCTGTGCATTCCTAAATCAAGTTCCCATCTGCTGCTGAGTGCAGGACTCCAGCCTGGGATCTTCCCAGTGCTGCTTTGCAGCACCAGTGGTGACGTGAGCAACACTGGGGGGATCACACAAATAGTTTTTTACATATTTGTATATATTTCATTGTTTTTCCTTATTATTTTTTATTTTTGTTGTTATTGTTTCATTAAAGCTGTCAGTTTTTTTCCAGCCCGTAAGTCTTTTCCTTTTCTCCTTTCTCTTCCACTGCCTGGGAAGGGAGAGGGGTTAATAGGTAGCATCTGACATCTCTTTAGTGTCAGGCCCAGCCCCAAACCTTGACACACAGCTGTCCTTCAGCAGGGAGACATGTTCCCAAACATGCAGACCAGCCTGCGGCATGGGATCAAGCCACTCTACCAGACAGTGGAGAACACAAGAGAAGTCCTTGCTTGAACAGAAAGCCCTCTCTGAGTGAGCTGTACCTGACAGCAGAATATTGTTTCCTAGCAATGATTGAAAGGCATTGAACTGGTAATGTCAAACACTGTGACGTTTGTGAAGATTTTTTACACCTTTGGAGATGGAGGAAATTATTTTACAGGTGAAGTTTTCCAATGAAAATGTGCACTTAATGGCTCTGAAGCAAAAAAAAAAATAATGGTATAAGCAATTAAGAATGTGTTACCCCAATATATATACTTCAATAAGGATTAAAAAATCTCAAATATTTTCAGAGGTATCAAACAGAGAAATTACCAATATGGTAGTGCCAAGAGGTATGACTGAGAACAAGAAGTAACACATCTACCATAAGCTGTCTCTAGAGTCTATTGCTTTATGTGTGCATGTAGAGCAGTAAAAAACAAAGTGACAGTTCATAGGAGTATGGCAAATCCAAATTGTTATTATTTATATTGTGCATGTAAAGCAAGTAAATCACTATGCAATATACTACATTGCTAAATTTTTATTATGTCATCAATGTTCTTGCATTAAACTGTTTAATTTGATAGCAGTTTGGCAAATTAATTACATTTTTTTAAGCATTGTCTCTTATCTGCAATTACAGAAGAAGCTGAGAGGTCACAGAGGTTAATTTCAGACTCACTTTCTCACTGAAATTCAACTTTTACCTGTGTCCCATCTACCTGCTCCCACTGTTTCCCCAACACAGAATATCTTTAAAGGCCACCCTTGAGATACCATTTTTTGTATTCACTTTTTTACCTGTCTGGGTCAGTTAGCATTCTTCCTTCCATTCAGAGGCTTTGCATTGGACTAGGAGTCACTTCAGGATTTTTGTCACATGCTTCATCCATTGCCCAAGCTTCAAAATTTCTCACACTATTTAATTGGCCTGACAGTGTGTTCTCAGGGGCTTTACCAACCAGAGCGCAATTTCAGTCTCATCTGTCTTGCAGGACTCTTCTCCTAAGAGCTGAATAACAGCTTTTGGGATAAAAGTCCTGAAGTTTAATGAGATTTCTTTTTTATTTTTTTTGCAGGGCAAACATCTCTCAAGAGTATGATTTGTTGAAAACATGACAGGTTTTTAGCTTGAAGCTGTTGGGTTTGGCCTCGTGCTAGTTTCCTCTGGCAAGCCATCACGATACTGATGAAAATACTCTGTGTCTATACCAATACCATGTTGTCCACAGGTGGATCTGATCAACAAAGTTGAAGATTCTGCTTGTTTCAGCAGAGTAGCAATGCTAGAGAGCTGAATAGCTAATACAGCAACCAATTTCTTGTATACTGCTTGATTTTTCAAAGTAACATTGGAAGACTTTCTATCTTGCTGACCCTTCTTGAGGCTGGGGGATCCTCAGCTGGCTTGATTAGGTTTCAAATGCTCTACAAAGTAGTTGCCTGGGGTTTTTCTCACAAGTTTTCACTTGCACAGATACTTGGAGCATTGTTCTTTTGCAGTGTTTGGATGTTGCCACTCTTCTATTCCTGATACATTTCTCTCATGTCTTGAAAGCTGCAGGTTCTCCTCACTTTACACATCCCCTAGCGCTCTTCTGGCCCCACCGCAAACTGTTTTTAAAGGATGTGGACACAGGAGTCCTTGCAGCAGGGCATATAGCTATCCTGGCATCAAAGCCAGAGAGACATCAAAGTAGAGAGTCACATACTCTGGTGCTAGTCATCACAGATATGACTTTATTGCTAACCTAGCTTCATGGTGTTTTAAATTAACTGTGCATTGTCTGCAAATGAGCAGTGATGCCAAACTACTTTGTGGGATGGTGAAGCAAAATTTAACGAGACCTTACCTGTTTCCACAGGGCAGTCTGGATGCTTGTAACAATTCCTGGGTCCTGGCACTGTTCCTTGGTGAAACTCTGTCTCTGCTTTCGTCACTACTTTGTCCCCCACTTCTCCCTCACAGGCTCCTCTGGGCTCTGCAGAATTAATTTCTTCTATTCAGCCACAAGCTTCAGTCTTCCTTCATCTTGCAAATCCTTCTGCTTGTTGCAGAACAAAAGTTGCCTCAATCTAGTTTGTTACCACTCACTTCAGTGCGAATAACACATCCTTTGTTACAAAGTCAGTATCTTCACATTTCTTTCTTTGCCATCTAAGCAGTCTGTGGTTTTATTGTGGGTGTAGGTTGAAAATTGAGCTAGTTTATATTTTCCAATCTATTTTATATTTTCCAACAAAACATTGAGTTTCTTAATATTTGTTAAGAAAGATTTTTAATTACTTTTGCTATAGCAATATAATTTTTCTACTGCAGTGCTCATCTTCCAAGTCTTTATATTCTTTCAGTAAAATAGGCACAGCCTTTTTTGGGGTGAAAATAGGAATTAATGAGATTATCAACCGAAAAGGTCCACAGTTTCCCTCTATGAACTTCTGCTTGAAAAAAACCTAACATTTAGCTCATATTAGGTAGTTACAAAATAGCTGGTCTCAACTAGCAATTTATCTTTCTAACAGTATTCTCTTATGCCACCTCTTTCCTGCAACTGTAGATGTTTTATCGTTGGCAATAAAAAGAGTATGTGTTAAGTGATATTACCTATGTTTCTTGTACAGTCTTCAAGGATTTAAAGCACTACAAAGAAAGCATAGTTCTGTGTTTTCCAGATAGTTCTTTATCTGCAATGAATAAATAAAATGTTGATGAACAAGATGTTCTTTCATATTTTCTTTTTCTGTCACAAGAAGACGCAAGTTGCCATCCAGACACCTAGCTGTATGGTTTAATAAGACTGTTTCCAGTTTTAGTATAAAAACCTCTGTATCTTTTATTGCAAGGTATGAAATTACAAGATTTGGCCTCTACCTGGTTTATGTTGAAATACGAAGTTCAGCCTCTTTCACTGAGAGTGATCAAGCCTCCCTATATTGCAGTGTTAATTAGAGCAGGATGAATTCTTTGAACTAAACAAATTTATGAAATGCATTGTGAAATGCATTTAAAAATGTAGTGCTAAATTATTTTTTCTTGGTGAAGTAGTAAGAATCTAAGAGTTGTTTCAAAATTCTTTTCTCCCATGGATACCTGTTCATGAAATAGTCTTCAATCTTTTAAAGTATGTGGCTATACATTTCTCTATTGCAAAACTTGTAAGTGTATGGGATAGAGAAATTTTAGTACAGGACACTAATTTTTCACACACTGGATCTGGATTTTTTTTTTTTCTCCCCCAAGAAAAGAAATGAAATATTTTTGTTCAGAAATTATGAGACAACCTACAGATGAAACTAGTTTTGCACTAAATGGAATTTTAATGTCACTGTTAATAATGTAATTACTTACCCTTAATTTTAAGTAATATTTTTAACATATATTTGTACATAACATTTTTCCAGGCCACAGACTAAAATGAACTGAAAAAAAGGAAGTTTCTGCTCCTGTTGGAGAAGAAAAAAAGAATATACACTGTGACAAGCACAAAAGTGCACTAGAATTTCATTCTGTTACAATTCTGTATAAAGCTTTCAAATGCATCATTTTGCACTTCTTTGTAGTCTGCTTTTGTTGAGATAGAAACTGATTACCCTCAGTGGGAGGATAATGAGAAAGTCAGGTTAAATTAGCAACCTTGACAAAATATGTTACCTTGTCCTTTAAAGACTGTGGGAAGTGAGAAGGATCATAGCAGGTATTTGAAATCTAGCCACCAAATGTACCAGTGTGCATCCTTCTGTCATCCTAGTGTCGTGATGACTGGTCTCACTGAGTGGCCATTGCTCCTTCTGCCTTCTCCCCCTGGGTGCTGTGTCCCGACAGCCCCAGGAGTCATGTGTTTTGTTCCACGGAGTAAAGAATTCACATATGAATGATGAGCTCTCAAGAGAGCAGAATACAAGCCTTTCTGGCTTTCATTCCCCAGCCCCACAGCTCTGGGAGGCATGTGAAGCTGACTTCAGAGACTGGAAATGTTGCTATCTGGATGATATAAACTCAGTCCAGCTTTGGCAAGGCTGACTTTAATATCCTACTGGAGGCAGCCTCTGTTTTGGTGCTGTGAATCCCTCATGAGATGGATGAAATGCCCCAAGTTTTCAGCTCACACCTCCATGGCAGAGCATCTGGAAATTCAGAACCCCTTTCTTCTCTTCATCCCTTCCTTCTTCTCTTCTCTGCCAGCTCCCAGCCGCTTTTTCCGACAGGGTGGTCCTGGCAGTCGTGTGAACCCCAAACCCAAGACAGCAGCAAAACTGAGCTGCCTCACAGTTCCACGACCACTTCAGACCAAGAGCTATAGACAAAAGCTGACTGCTAAAAGGAAATGTAAGACCTGAAACCTCACTTGATCAGAAGATTACTAGAAAACCAATATAGTTTGACACAATTTTTGATAAGTTGGCCCTTCAAAATGAAAATTTCCCAGCTGATTTTTTTTTTCCCCTAAACTGTTCTGATTTCCTGCACTGGGTTTTTGAAGGATAAATCAGCTGGAAAAGCTCAAAAAAAAATTGGTTCCCAAAGAGAAGTCTTGATGACCCAACTCCTTGCAACTCAAGTGCAAGTGAGTGAACTCAGTCAGACAGACCTTGTCTAAGCATCAGCAACACTATAACCACAAGGGCAAGCGGAAAACTGTCGTCACTGTGGATGTGCTGGATGGATATTCTGGGAGGGGAAAAGGGTAATTTTAAAGGTTTTCTGTATATCCAGCATTGTACTTACTTGATCATTTGTGAAAAGAGCAAACTACTGTTGACATTCATCCACAAAGAAAAGTTTAAATTTTATACACTATTGCACCCATTAGAGCTCAAGCAAAGTTCATGCTCTCAAGGCCACCCTTCTACGTAACTCAGTTAACAAAATCTATATTTTCCCTTACACTTCTGCCATTGTTCTTTTTAAAAAAGAGTTCAGAGTTAGCATAGTGAACATGTCTACAGGTATGAATTAAGACGGCAATTTGTTATTTCTCTTGCTTGAGAAAAAGGTTGTAGAGATGGGAAGGATCAAATGGAAGAGCTAAGTGACTGAATCTGCCAAAACAATCATAAGAAATTAGATATTTGCGAGACTAGCTCTTTTCTCTTAGCATGAGCCTTAAATAACAACCTTTAACACCTTAAGCCACAATACTACTGCTATATCATTTGCAATTCTACTAATTAAAAAAATAGTAGATTATATTTACAAAAGTATACAGTAACTGTTATCTCGGCTTTAAAAAGTGGACCTTGATTTTCAAAAAGCAATACATTGAGGCTTCAAAAATTTTAGCACTTTATAAGGTGTTGTCTATGGTAAAGTATTTTTTTTTCTCTGTTGTATTCCTGCTATTTTTTTAGTGCGTAAGTTATGTAATGACTATCAAAAAAACCCCAATAATATGAACATAAAGGTTCACCCTGTTATAAATGTGATTTATGAGGGAAAATTAAAGCATAAAATAGGCAGAGCTTGCTTAAATTACTTTGTAATAGCTGACAAATACAAAACTGATGTAAAAGCAAAGGAAATACAAAAATTACTCGACACTACAGCAAGCTTTAAAATGGAATCCAGCAGAGTATTATTTAAAACTAGATAATGATAATGCAGATTGATTAGACTGAGAAATAATGCCCTAGAAGAAGTATGAACAACCCTGATAAAGCTTTGGAGAACTTACTGCAGAGACCAGTCCTGCCTTGCCAGTGTGATAGTCAAGCTTCACCAGTAGCTATTTTTTTTTCTCTCTGCAGCTTTTGCGATCCTGCTTCCTCCGAGCCTTTGATACTTTAATTGATGTTTCAAGTGCAATTTAAAAGGATTCTAAAGTTTCATCATCCTGCTTTTAACATCTGCACAGATGTTGTCCACTTGACTAATTACATCTCAAGCTGACTTTCTAATCAAAAGGCACTGAGCTGGAGTCTGCTGTCTGGACCAGCAGACACACTTGTACCTCTGGGAAGGCTCTCTCAGGAACATCCTTAAGGCCTCTTTAACTCACAATCCAGACTCTGGGAGCAGTGGTAGTGGGGGCCAGCAACAGGCAGTGCAATAAATCAGCATATCTTCCAAGTATGTAATTTCATTATTTGGGAGTTATGGGAGGATGAATAGGAAGTCAATTAGATTACTATACTGAATACTTCAATTTTTACCTAGACAAACTTATGACGTAAAACTTCCTGGGAAGGGCTTTTTGACATGGGCTGGTGGGGCACTTCACTACTCACCGTGTTTGTCCCAGGTAAACACAAAAACCCACTGTTCATTGAAGCCTTCTTAGGAAGGAGAGGTTTCAGGCTAGTTATGTTAAAGAAACTACCTGGTAATGAAATCTATGTAGCTCCAGTGAAAAGGCAAATAAATGGAGCCATGATTGCTCAAAATGAAAATAATTAATATATACTTTGTTACAGATCATTACTGACAGTGGGAAACAAAAGAACAGAATAGATAATATGCCCTAAAAGGAAAGCAAAAGAGACAAAATATTTTATAATATAGGATTAAATCTAGCGTGATACAAAAGAGATAGATTCAATGGAATAAATAGGAATAGGGTTAACTACGTGCTTTCTCCTCACAGAAATAAAAAACTGAAGGCATGGATAAAATTCTATTAGGACTAAAAGATATTCATTTATTTGACCAATCTTGGTACTAGGTTTTCATGGCACCAAATAAAAACAGAGATATTGTGGACATATAATTTTGCCTCCTTGGTTAAGGTTTCCACCAACTTCTTTATTTCATATAACCTTTAATATCTGAATATACCTAGAATTATTTTGGAGGCAAAACTTTTTTAAAAATCTTATCTTAAAAACAGCTATTTTGTGGTTACCTGTTGTTAAAAAGTTATGCTGGTTCTAGCACATTTGTAGTCTTGCTGTAGCAATGATTACAACTGGACTTTTACTGAGGGTGTCGTTTTAAAATATTCCAATACTGTAGCACTTGTAGTCACTGAAAAAAACCACCACACGTATTCTGTGAGGATCTTCCCAAGAAAAACCTTTAATTAAAGATTTCTTACTTCAGCAAAATTATCCAGTAACATTTTCAGAAATAAAATATATGCAAAAATATGTTTTTCTTTTTTATTGAACTCTTAATTTTGATGCTTTGAAAACAGTATCTTCTTGTGGGGAATTGCTGCCATTTCACATTTTTATGAGACTGCTTGTTTTTGCTTCCTCTCAATTTAAAGAATAGATTTACTGGATTCTTTTAAAGTTACTTCGTCCAAGGTGAAGACAGAAAAAATTAAAAAGGATGAAGTTTTTCTAGCAGAAGAGAAGAGACATAAAACTTTTATTCCATGCTGCCAATTTGTTAAGAGCAGGTTAATGTAAAAGAGAACACAGAAGGTCTCTAAAAATAATTAGGGGTTTCGTTAATATTTTAATATACTTTTTTTTTTTTAAATAAAACTTAAATTTCTTCGAAACATCAGACCAAAACAGTCCTTATAGATAGGCAATATTTTTTGCAAATTAAAAGAAAAAATGAGCATGAATCCTCTTCAGTAATTTGACAAGCTAAAACACTAAAGCTTAAAAAGATTTCCTTCTCAACATGTAAAGCTTAATTTGAAAGGGCTAAGATTCGAAACTAATTTTCAGAACCAAAACTCAAGAGTTTTTAAGTCTCTTCCTAATACTTGTGCATAAGACAGCATTTGCAGCTGCAGAAGCAGCCCCCAGGGCCCTGATGTGCTGCTTGCCCTACAAAGCCCAGCTGGGATGGGGAGCACAGAGCACAGCCTCCCTTCCTCACACCTCACGCAGCTGCTCTCACCTTCACTCCCCTTCTTTGTACTCAGCACTGCTGTTGTGCTCGATTTGGTCTTTTTGTTTCAGAGGTTAGCTTGGGAACAGAGGGAAGCAAGGTATTTATGCTCGCTTGTTTATACAGATGAGAAATGAAGGTTGAATTTCAGGAGCCTTTTGCTTCTGAGAGCCCATATCAGAGCAAGGCAACTCCAGCAGCCGTGCCAGCAATATGTCCAGTTAGACCCTTAACCTCTCTTTCTCCATCTTCAAAAGTCCAGCCAGTGTCTGATAACTATGGGGAAAAAATATACCGATTTAACTGAGTCCTTTTGTTGCAAGTGAGAACAGACCCTTTTTGCTGTTTGCTTAATGTTCCTTTTTTTTGGCACAACTACATCACCTTTGTTTGAGGCACACTTTGCAGCAGTGCCTTCAATCCTTCACACTCTCGTTTGAACATTACAAGCAGAGGCAATGGCACCTATTACAGGAGCTGCTCGACACTTTCCATCCTATGACTCTGCTTTCCATTTCTCTTAACTTCATAAATATTACAGATTTAGGCTGGACTTTCCATGCCTGGTATCTGCCTCAGGCTGTATTTGGTTGTGTTTTCTTCTTTAAATGTTTCAGCCAAAATAAAGTGGCTGTTTCCAAGAATACATTCAAGGAAAAAATACATCATTCTGTCCACACTGAAAAAAAAAATTAAAAAATCCACAACAACAAAAAGCCCAAACCAAACCCTTGTAACTACTTTGTTGAAGTTCTATTTTGTCCACACTGGAAAAAACAAGTAAGCAAGCACGCAAACAAACCAAAAAATATGCATATGTGAAAACAGACCCTGCTTCAAACTGTTCTTCTGAAATTAAAGTATTTCTGTATTTTGGAGGAGTGTCAGGAATGCTTTTCCTTCTAAAATTTGTGGGGTGGATCCACAATGGACAAAAACAAGTCTTGTTTTTGAATGAAAAATTTTCACGGTGCTCAAACCAAGAGATTTTAAATTTTACACATATTCCATCAGTAAAATGACCACAGAGTTAGGGGTGTCCTGGGGTCCATCATTATAGCCAGAGGGACAGCAGACTGGAGAAATCCCAAATGGAGTGGGGAGCAAGGGTGGCTGGGTCTGACTCTGCCTGGGGACTGCCAAAGAGAGGTTAAACTGGGAAAACGCCCCGAGATCACAGATGTGGGCAGGAAGGTGCTTTGTAGACAATGGGGCTAGACAGGACTAGGCAGGTACATACCCATGGGGTCCTTGACTGAGGATGGTACAACAAACCCAGTGGTGCCTGCCATAGAAATGCCTGAGAGGGAGTCAGGGCAATGTTTCAGGGCTCTTGCTGGGTTTAAGGATCATGTGGTGAAGGAGAAGCATATTGAGCCTACAAGCAGTATACAGGGCTCATATGCACATGTATGTGTGTGCATGTATGCACAGGAGGGTGTATGCACACTGCTACACACAGCATTCAAGGTGGGGAGGCAGGAGAGAGGAAAGGTGAACCAGGGTTGTGGTCTCAGCAGCAATCACCACTCCTGGAGAGATGCTCACTATTCCCAGCTGGGGGCCCCAGCAAATGAAAAAGCTCCCAGCTTAGGCAGAGCAGTTGGAGCAGCAGCACCTTCCTACCCAAACCTTGGTGGGAGCTGAGCACACCTGCCTTGGACTGTAGAGAGTTTGGCTCCACATGGCTCAGGCAAGCCTTGCAGCATGCAGGCAGTGTCTACTGAGCACTACAGCCCTGGGGAGAGCACACTCAGAGGAGCAGACTCCTCCTGGAAGTAGTGGTATGGTTTTATTTATTAGAAAAGCAACACTGGAATAATATATGGTTGGTCTGAGTGGGGCACATCACTCATAAATGCAAACTAAGGGGACAAAAGATTGAGATTGCAAAGGCAAATTCTCAAAAAAGCAGAAGCAGTCCTAACAAAGGCAGCTCGTACATCTTTAATACAGCTTCTTTACGCGTGCTAGTTCTTTGATGTAAGCAGTATCACATCCAGCCACAACAATGTGACAAAGTCTGTTCAGTTCTCCCAGGGCTCTGATGAGATTACCAACCACAGGATCTCTAAGAAAAGGATAATATTAAAGTACAGTGAATTCCCCACTTGAACACAGAGAACACAATTTATCATTTTGCAGTGGATTTGACTGGCAGGCTGAAAAATCCTACTCTGCATGTCTTAGAGGAGCGGTAAGTGACAGAGAGGGAAGATGCTAAAGCCACTGCTTCCCCAGAAAGCAACAAAGAGATCTAGTTTCAGTTCCCTTCTCCTCAGCCATGAACAGCAGGGGACTCTAACTGCACCATACTAATTAAAGAACTGGACCTCAGCAGTATTTTCAGGCTTTGGGGATTCCTTGATAATATGGATCAGTTGTTGCCGAGTTGCTCAGGTTATTGCTTCTTTTTACCATTAACTCTGTTTTCAGGCTCTTTGCTCCCAGTCTTCAACTGGTGTAAATTGATACTGCTCCCTAGGGACTTAGTTTTTAAAGATGAAAGAAAAATGCCATTTAAAAACACTCCTTTTTCTATCTGACCGTGAAAATATTAATAAAAATGGCTGCTGCTTTCAGTACGCAACTGGTTGCCTTCGTAATAAAGTCACAATCAGGTTGAAGGGACCCTGTATAGGACAACTAATATCTTTAGAGAAGTGGAAAGATAACCCTGACAGAAAGGTTCATGGCAATTAGATTGAAAATGAGCGTAGAAAGAAAAACTAATGTGCTCTTTTGCTGCTCTTCAATTATGATTGAACAAGCACAACTCTGGCATTTTATATTGGGCTTGCTGAGTAAGTTTGCTTTACACTTAACAAGAATCATCTGATCAGATAAAGCTACTGCCACTTAGTGCAGAAGGGAATGCAGCATGGATGGGTTAATATCAATAGCTATGGCAACTTTAATTGGAATCCCTTTTCCTTCTCGTGGCGCAGCCGGAGTCCTTACCATTACTGTAACAGCATGTTTCTGTTACACATGAAAACACACTGTGAATCATTTATTGCAGAGGGGAAGGGGAAGTAAAAAAAAAAAAAAAGTAAGATTTTATTGTAAAGTTTCTGGTAGAATTGTTTACTTACCTGTGTTTGTCCTGGCTTCCCAGGAACATGGGCCATGCAGGCAGGCCATGAGTAGCCCCAAGTCAGATGAGAGATCCAATCAAGGCAGCTGACTCACAGGTGTATCCCATAGCACCTCATCATGCTCATTATAAAAGGAGGGAGCTCAGGCAGGGTGGAGTTCCTGTTCTGCCTACTTCTTGGCCTTCTGCTCCAGCTGCTGACCCTAAGGATGAGGCTGAGTATAGCCATGTACACTTTATGTTGGTGATTGTATTAGTTTTGTTATTTCATTAAATCTATTTCTATTTCACCCACAGGGCTTTTCCCTTTTTTTCCCTGATTCCCATTCTGAGCTGAGGAGGGGTCATTGGGTGGTAGAACAACTGTTACAGTTTAGTCCCAGGTACAGGCTAAATGCAGACAGTGTTATTTGAAGATACAGCCGCTGATATATTTTCCTCTGGTGTAACTTCTGTCATTTACTATGTACCTTCTGTGTGTGCTTAAGCAGTCAGGACAAGTGATGTTCGTTGTACAAATACATTTATAGGTCCAGATAGGATAGGTCATCCAGGATGTTGAACTTTAGGGCAGAGTAAACCCTCTTTTCTGTGGCTTAGGGTGTTGCAGATTTACCAGACTTCCACTCAGAAAATTTTTAGGAAACTTATTTTCTATGCGTAATGCATAGCCCAAATGTCCCTAGAGAGATTTTATCAATTTAAATATATGTGAATGTCAGGCTTCTTTCTTTGTCCCCACAGTTCACTGTTCACAGATTTGCCTCCCCCAGGGTCACTGTGTGCCTATGACTCCTTCTCTAGTGAGGGTTCCAGGTCTTTCAAAGGCTACAAAACATTTTTTAATTTAAAAAAAAAAAGTTTCTATCTCCACCTGAAGCCTTGATCTAAAACAACACCCGTAGTGCATTTTGGCACTATTCCCGTCTGGATGCCTCTCTTCTGCTTGCAGTCCAAGTTGTTCCCTTGGAGGGTTCCTTCTTTGAAGCCATTCCATCAGGTCTTTCAGCAGCAGGGTCATATGGCTGACCAGCAAAGAGCTCCTGGAGAAAGCAAGCTTGTCCTGATCCATCCCAATGATGGAAAAAAGAGAATGCTCTCAGCAGCTTTGATTAGGTCCAAATAACAAGGAATCCAATGAGAGAATGAACAGGGACAGAGTGGGGGAAGGATTTGTGTGTACCTGTATGTAAATTAATGGAATAGGACTACAGGAATAGTACCTATGCTCTCAAGAGGTGGAGCGTTGCACTTCCATGAAAAGCATTTTTTCTCACCTTAGGTCCTCTTCTCAAACAGATGCCTGATACGCCTTGCACTAGAGCAAGAAAACAGGTATTATATGACCCACTTAAAAATAAAAGCAACTGTTGCTAATTTTCTGAGTACGGAATTTTATTTCCTTTTTCCTATAGTGTCTCAGATAAGGGAATTGAAACTAGTCAAAAAGAACAATTAAATACAAATAATGCTGACAGTGTTGCAAACATACAGTACACCTCTATTCCCAAGGCACCCGTGGAGAGTTTTTCCTGGCTTAGAGGATCTCTAGAAAGGGATTAAACCAAAGCAGCACTGAGGCCCTTTCAATAATTACAATTAAATGTTGTATCACTTGCTCAGTTAAAAACCATGTTTTAGCACATAATATTTACACGTTTATGCTGAAAAATGATGGCTAAAATACTTCCTAGGCGTAGGAGATAGAATCAAAGATTTCCAACTTCTGTTTGTCCTCTACAGTTGTGCTTCATCTTCCTTGATCTCCCTTTGGTTCAGTGAAGTTTCTTTGCCCAGACACAACATGGAAGGAGAGCATTCCCCCACCTTTCAGTGTCATAACAGGGGGGCCCAGAAGACCTGGAGAGGTAGGTTTGAACCCTACAAGGGTCTTCACATCCTGAGCACAAGTGCTCACAATTTTATTAACAGTCTGTGAACTTACTGTTCTTTTGATAAAGACCAAAAATCAAACACTATACTGGACAACATAAACTACAGATTTTGGGTGTCTTGCAGCTTGGACCATATCATTCTCTGTGTCACACGTTTCCAGTTTGAACCTCTGACTAGAAGCAGTGACTTCTTCATGATAGACTGATCCAAGCAGTACATGTTCACTTAATTCATTAATTCCTTTCTGTCCTGTGCAGAATGAATCAACATGTTCCCACATGTCTTCCTAATAGAGAATCTTATATTAGGAACCAATAATAAAATACATATGGGATGATTTAGCCACCATATGCCTTGACATAATTTGAATAAATATCAAAAACTGTGCATTCTGGAATTTAATGGAAACTGTGTGTTTTCATTGAATAAAGCCAGTGCTTTCCAGTTATCCTATTTTATTAATAAAGTCCCCTCTAGGCAGGAAGTTTATTTTATAAAGTGTTATTTAAATAGGTAAAAATGTTGTGCTTATATTGTGTCTTAGTTAACCAAGTCCTACATATAAAATGAGGAACATAATTCATATACAGTGCCCGGAATAAATTATTACAGAAGCATTAGGAAAAAAAATATTTTGTTACTAAAAATATTTCAAAAAACAAATTCTGGTAAATAAAATACTGAAGAAAACCTTCTTTAACAGGCATTTCTCTCTGCTTTGTTTGGAAAGATTAACTCCTACACATTCCATTTTATTGCACTATCCTAACATACAGGAAAATGTATCAACTATTTTAATTTGAGTTATCATAATGTTAGTTCTCTTAGGAGCAGGCAACAGCCTTTAAATATCATGGTTTAAAATTATCTTCACTTTCTGCTGTTATCCCAGAAATTACAATATGATATTAAACCTGTTTTTCAAGTATCCATTAGAATGTCAAATGAGTCATTCTTTCAACATAATGGGAAGATTTGGTAATTTTTATTTGTTGAATTTGTAATTATTTGCATATGCAACCCTATCACTGCTAGGGTTGACTTAAGATGTGATGGTGATTTTACACAGACATTAAACACAGCATTATAGCAGAGTCAGCCGGTTAGTCAGAGCAATGTTTAGATGATGAAAATCTTGTTCCAATTCTATGGTATTTCCTACATGAAAAAGATGGCATTGCTCATGACTCTGTACACAGTAATTTCAGTTTACAGATAGTTCAGTTTTATGAGTCAGGTGACTGCTTCTCAGCAGACCCAGTGGATGCCCTGAGAGGTACCAGTGAAGCTCATCTAATTTTTCCCCAGTTCTTCTGAAGTTTACTAATTCAGTGAGGATTATACTTGCCTCTGAAAGTGATGATGATACTGTAGCCGCTGAGAGTAATAAAGGCAGGAAAAGAAACCCAACTGTCCCCAGCCATTAAATTAATACCCTAGCTGAGTTTACTACTGTAAGTGACTTATTAAATACCTGCATGATAGGAACTCTATTAGCTTCTCATTGGTTTTTCAGTGCTTTTAATTAAAAGAAAAAATACTATCATAAATTTAAATTATCACAAACACCCTTAGTCATTTATTTCATGGAGCTATAAGGTGCAGAGCATGTGGATCCACATGCTCCAATATCCTTCTCCTTTACAGAAGACCTTTCTTCTCTGTAGAAATAAAAGGCACAAAACCTCGTTGACATCTTTGGTTACATGCGAGTTTTGAATATCTGTAGTTTAATAGAAAATGTGAGCTAATAGCAATCATTTTCCTGCATTATAGGTAATACACCAACCATGGCACATCAATTCCCTTTCCAATGTTTTTCATTATATTTGGGGATTAGGGCAGAAAAGGAGTTAGGCACCATCTAGGAATTCATACATTATAAGACATTTATGCATTGTTAAGGAAGAGGCTGCTACCCAAGCGTTCACACACTATCCATGGAGTTGCATACCCACTGAGACTTTAACTGCTGGAACAAGAGTACCTTTGCAGTGCGTGGCTCCCATGAGCTGACAGGTGCCCCTTTCAACACCTTGCTCACCCACACAGACACTCTCAGTCTCTTCCTCTTCCTTCAGGTTCAACCCTAGGTTTCCCAGAGCAGAGTCTCAGGCATCAAAGCTTATTAATAAAAAATAAATTAATTTTTTCAGATGTTACTGCCAGAAGAAACAACTCGAGTTGGGTGCCTCTGGAGAGGGACCTCAGAAAAAAGAATCCCTGGGCAATTATACCCTTATGCACCAGCCCTTCACGTACTCCTCATGCATTCTTCACGCGTCTTTTTGGTGCAATAGTGATTTTTGGTCTGGGCTCTTCTAACGCTTTATTGGATTCTTTCTCTGTCTTCAGGCAGGACATTAACTGTCCTTATCTTGTCGAGTTGCAGCTTCTGCTGACAGTTGTAGCCTCCTTATCTTCTGGTTTACGCCTCTTGTGCACCTGCTCGCTGGCAAAGCATAGGAAACTGAAAAGCCCTAGACTTAGGATAAACATCACTTAGCAACAACAAAAACATCAGTGTATCATCAACAGTATTCTCCTAGTAAATCCAAAATATATCACTATACCAGCTAATAGGAAGAAATTTAACTCTGTCCCTGCTGAAAACCTGTCTAGATGAAAGTCCATAGCTTGCAGCCTAAGGCTTCAGCAAATCCAGCTACTCATGCTAATGCTAAATTATTGACTCTGAATGATATACTCTATTTAAAACTTGCTGATTTAAGCTAAATGCCTATTATTTCTTATCATGCATGATAGGCTAGTATATTTTTAGACTAGCATTTTTAGCCAAGATTGGGGTGAAGAACATCATTGAGATAGTCTAGGAGCAGAAAGCAAGTGTATTTAAAGCGTGTATCTCAGATACAAGGAAAAACTTCCCTTCACAATAAGTAATTTTAGCAAACTTTATTTATGAGTAAAGAACTCGCTTGTCATTATTTTTTAAAAGGGGAGAAGTTTAATCTCTTGCAGGTGGCATTCAAACAACAAAAAGAAAAATTCCCTAATAGAAAGCATGCCTATATCGGTGTTACATAATAAAAAAATGCTCTGTTATTTTTATATTGCTATTTCTGTATTTTGTTTTAAGGGTTTAGCACTTTGAATGTGGTTAGGTGACATAAACATATTGTAAAATTTACTTCAGGGCTGCATATTTACACTGAAGCTATGGCACGCTCCTGGGTAGCATTTACAGCTGTGTCTCTGCAGCTGTAATCCTCTATGGCTACCCACAAAGTTATGCGGTGTCCCGAAGGGCCAGCAAAGTCAGAGCCCTGTGAGACTTGTCACATGCAGCACGAGAACCCCTAATAGCAGACTTGTCTGTGGATCCCTGCCTTACATCCCAGCGCTCAGATGAAGGGAGTTGCTTTTTTCTCAACTGTTTTTTTCTGACCTGAAGAAGTGCTGTGCAAGAGAATTCACTGGCTGCACCATCAGCATGATAGCATCATGTAGCAGTTGCTTTCACCCCCAAAGCACTTTGCAAGCATTAGTTTAATTGATCTTTTGCATGAATTGAGAAAAAAAGAGTAGTTTGTCAGTGTTGCCTGAATATAACCAAAAGTTCCTCTCTTTGATAAACTGTTACCGAATATTTCCGAAATTTCCTGCTCTCAAATCTTTTCCTAACTTCCATAGATAGCTATCAAGGACTTACTCAAAATATTAAAATCTTAAATATAAATTGCAGCTTGTATAGATTTTCATGGGCTTGTTCCTGGCTGTGTGGTCTTTTTAGCTCTGACGTTTGTTCTCTTTATCTATTTATATTCATGGCTTTATTCTTTTGATAGCTCAGGTGATGGTGTAAATTATTTTTAAAGATTTTATTTTAATAGATCATGTCCTATCATCAATTAAGAGCATACAGTCTAGCCTAAACATTCTGTGACTGCTGAGCTATCAAATTCACTTTGGCACATACTACCTATGTCAAACGTGAACCAAATGTCCATTGTCCAGGTGGTTATGTTTGTAAGCTTCAAATACTCAGTGGGAGTATGCTTGCTAATGTTTAAGAGCTCCACATGAAATACAACATCTGTTAATGTCTTTACGAACTCCTAGTAAAAGTGATGGTCTACATAAGCAGTGTAGAAATACACTTATTTACAAAATAAATAATGGCAGATATTACCATAATAAGGATTAAAATAGCAGTTGATATCCATAAAGTGTATTTTGAGATTCCTCTGTTATTTTGTAATCAAGCAGATATGTTTTTCTGTTTCATATATCTAGGAGAATAATAGTTCATAAGGGAAGAGGACCTACAAGAAAGCTGGAGAGAGACTTTTTACAAGAGCATGTAGTGATAGGATGAGGGGTAATGGTTTTAAACTGGAAGAGGGTGGATTTAGATTAGACATTAGGAAGAAATTCTTTACTGTGAGGGTGGTGAGACACTGGAACAGGCTGACCAGGGAAGCTGTGGCTGATACCTTCCTGGAAGTGTTCAAGGCCAGGTTGGATGGGGCTTTGAGCAACCTGGCCTAGTGGGAGATGTCCCTGCCCATGGCAAAGGGGTTGGAACTAGATGATCTTTGAGGTCCCTTCCAACCCAAAACATTCTATGATTCTATGATTCTACTACTATTACTCTTTGTGTTACTGTAGAATTTAAAGATTGGTGTTTCAGGCTACAAAGCTTCATCATGTTAAAATACACAATAAAGTAAAACTCCCTGTCCAAAATAATTTACTGTCTGGGAAATGACAGGTAGATGTACCAAATACATAGAGGCATAACAAGGTAGTAAGCTTTTTGCACACCACAGTAAGCAATAGTCATCACACATTACCCCCTTTAGAAGAGTTATTAACTCTAGAAACTATGTTATTAATAGAGTTCAAAATAATATCACATTTCTCCATTAATTTAGTATTTCAGATCCCCAGTAAATTCATATTTCTCTATTTACTGAATTTCTACTTCTCCATTTCAACCCTGAGTTTTTTCTGAAAATGGACTGCTAAGGAATTTTACTGAGAAGTAACCACACACATTTCCAATACTGAGCAAATTTCTGATATTGTCTAGTCTTAACACATTTTTATTTATTCTATTTAACAGGCACAGGCAAAAACAAGATTGCTGAGCAGGTTTCATATGCTATCAATAGACTTTTCTTATGTTGCCTCTTTAAAAGTGATACAAAGATACAGTGAACAATAGTTGATTGATAATTTGAAATGTATTATTATTTAGATTGAACCTTTTTTATGCAAATAGAATGCTACTGCATTTCAAACCAAGTAATCACAGGAAAATGAAGAGAAAAAGAAACAAAAACATGGACAGCAAACAAATTTTATTCATTTGTCCAAAGGCTGAAAATGCACAAAGACAAGTAGGTACAATGACAGAACAAACCTGACATTTCAGATCAACACAGACTGACGGTAAGAAAAAGTAGAAGTGAAACAAGTAACAGCATTAATGAACACAGTGTACACAGAACACACTAGTGTTTAGCTTTTTCTTTCTTTTTTTTAATCAGACAAGTCTTCCTGATTGTAACATAATAAAACAGTGATAGGAAACTTTTTCACCTTTCCTTCATTAGTTGTTTCAACTGGTTCTGACCCATTTGCCCCTCTTCACTATAATGTCATCTAAGTCTTAATAACTTGGTAATTGCTGACTTTCTTGGTTGCCTAAGAATATATTGTTACTTTAATTTAAATGCGTTTTCTATTTCTACTCATAAGTAATGACTAGTATTGCTAAATTTATTATTCTAATTATTATGTTTATGTAAAACATCATAATCCCCAGCCTATAAAAAACACTTTTGTAGAGTTTTACTGATTTTCTTTGTCTTAGAATCCTCATCACAGATGTCGTGAGAACCTTATTATCCACTCTTAAGACTTTCTGGCTTTTTGTAGGATACTCAGTGTAACACTGAACATTTAATTGATTCACATGTGAGATGAGCAGGGAGAAAATCACAGATAGAAGCAAAGTAGGAACCTTTCAAGTCCTGATGGCCATTTTCCTAAGCTGCCCCTGCTACAAAGCTTACCTTACTGATATTTACAGTGTGATAATGACTATCTCATTCCTGACAGTGCAGGGGGAATCTATCAAGATACTTCTTGGATACTCCAGGCCCTACAGGCTTTTAAAGCAGAGAGTCTATGGAGAAAATTCAGTTTCGTCAATGCTACAAAATTAACATAAACCCTTTTTCCTCCTATATTTTCAGATCTGCTTCTTGCAAGCATAACATGTACATAGATATCCTTTGCAAAGGAAACATCATTAGGCCTGCATAGTGACCTGAGGTTACTAGTTCTCTTTTTTTTCTGTTCAATATTCACTTCAAATCCCATTGCTCCAGTGTGTGCCGGCTGACATACAAGAAAGTATTAGGGCAAATAGGTTCTCTTCTTTCACTATAAAATCCCCACTGTTCCTCCATGAGAATTCTAGTCACCCCAAATGGAGTTTGGAAACAGCCAATAGGTACACTCTATTAATCACTGTCTTCTTTTCATTAACATAATCTCACCAATAACTACTTCACTACAGAAGGGAACCTAGGAGGTAAGCTCCTAAGAAAATTTAGCTACTGGATTTAATGTTGGTGTATCCAAGTGAATATCCATCAAATTGAACTTCAATGGCCTGGGTCATTTGCAGGGTGAGACTAGGAGACCTAAAAGTCATTTTTGGCCTTAAAGGTCTCTGAATCTATGGCATTACTGAGAGAAGAGTGTGTCAACTCTTAGCAGTCAGTCTTGACAAAATGCCATCTCACTGGTTTTTGCTTCTTCTACAGCCTTTTTCACCTCCAAAAAAATCAGAAAGCAGGATGTACCGCATTGTCCAGAGCTTTTCTATAACGTGTAGCTCTCTCAAACCCTCCACATCCACACCTTATCCTGCAGCATCTTGTTAATAGTTTCGTGAACAAATTGGCCTTGTTGTTGAACTTCTAACACAGACCTGTATTTTCACATAAAGCCAGGTCTCTTAAGATGGCTAGAATTTTATAGACATTTGTGAATTGGATGTCTTCTGCATCCTCTGCTTGCCTTCTCCTTTCACCTTCTTTCACCTTTTATTGAAAGAAAATATCTTTCAGCAAACATACTTCCTTAAGAGAATATCAGCTTCACCACAATTCAGTAAGAAGATTAAACTGAAGTTCACCTTGGTTTTCCAGTGCTGTAGGGCTCGGCAGCTAAGCGACCATCTGTTGTCCAAGTACAACCGACACCTCAACTCTGCAGGAAAAAGTCTGCAAAATCCCAAGTATAGTCAGTACTGAAAAAAAAGCCAAACAAAAACCCCTCCACATTCTCATTTGATTTCTTCTAGAGCATACTTTGTACTCCTTCCTGCAGAGTTTCAGCTGTCCTGGACTTATTGCCACAGTGTTGTTTCTTGAAGTCTTATCACTCAGTGTGAGCATAATGCAATTGAAATCAGTGGAGTTTGCTCATATACATCAGCTGAGGATATATATAACCTGGAGTATTAAAGTGCACAGGCACACTGTTATTGAGTATGCTGCTCTGCAGGTTTGCCAAAAACACTGTAGATAGATGGGAAAATATGAAAATGAGAAGTCTCTGATATTGCAGCTTTAGATTAAAATGTATAGAAACAAAATTAGAAACACTCTGGCGTGAACACTGTGAAAATGCGTAGGCAACATTTTGACATGACTATTCATATGCTTAAAGCTTAAAAAGTACATTAGAGTGGCAGCATCTGAGGGTAGATAATATTTTATTCAAACTTTTCTTGTAACAGCATAAAATCTCCGCCACAAAAAAAAAAAAAAAAAAAAAAGGAAGCCTTTCTTCATTAACAATGAAATTTCTCTGATAGTTTTCCACTATCCTGACTAACTTGGCATGAATCTTTTATAGACCTACATCCAAATTGGCTGTATTATTGTGTGAGACTGCTCCTAGGAATATTATTTGTGATATTTTAAATAATGGGTCATACTGTAAACCATGTCTCATACACTTGTAATGTCTCATACACTCATACACTCACGTAAACTTCCTTTTCAAATCAGTGATTTAGATTCATTCTGATACGTCTCTCATGGTGGAATCTGAAGGAAGGTTTATAATACTTCTAGGTACATTTTAATATAAATCTACTTAAGTGATTTTTACAGTTCTCAGAATATTCTATTTTTGTGTAAGTTCTTATGTCATATCCCTCACTGAAATATCTGAGTGCTTCTCGGCTGCACGTGGAGCAACATAATTACCATCAGTACTATGCTATCTATTCTCACGTGCTTTCTCCAGAGGGAGAACAGTGTGCATTGGAGCATCTTATCTTGATATGTTCTCTAGCGCTGATGTTTTCTGATGTATTTGGTGAAGTGTTATGCAGTGTGAAAATATATTCAACCTTATGGCAGAGGAAGTTGCTGGGTGAGACATCTAAGGGCTTTTTCATCCAAACTGGTTCCCCTGTAGAAAGCCCTTGTAAAAAGGCTGAAGTAAGAAATGGGCTAAATTCATTGATGCATGGCATATCTGAGCCTCTAGACCATGTGATATAGTTCAATACTGGAAAAACAAGTGTCATTAGTTATTTATTTAAAATGAAAAGGCTTCTTTCCATCCTATTTCCCTCTACAGCTGTCTTTCAGGTTGATGAAATGATCCCACATGATGTATTCTCTCCTACATTTATAACCGTGGTTTGTAACTCAATTCATACATTCTGGAGACACCAGAATTGAAACATTTTGGAATACCTTCAGGGGACTATGAAATATCAGATTTACTTAAAGAACAAGCTGTATAACAGTAAATTAAAGCTTTTTTTTTTTTAAGTCAAAGATTCTTTCTTTGATGAACTGTTGACTTACATTTTCCCCCTTGATTCCTTATCCACTATATAAACTGTCACATATTTCTGAAATTGGTTTTGTTGGTATTGCATTTTGAAGTTTATCTTTTCAGTCAAGGAGAGTATAAGATACCTTTCTCTAACGCTATGCTTGACTCAGACTCATGGCTCCTGAGAAAGCTTTGCTCCTACTTGGAGGTTCATTAGGCCCAAGGCAGAAGTATTTAATGTAGTATTTGGGGTACATGTGAAAATCCAGTGGAATCCAAATTATACTTTTCATCTGTTTAGCTTATCTCACATATTCCTTGCAACTCTGATGGCCCTTAGTTTGTACTTGAATTTTTGATGGGCTTGAATCTTCTGCCCTTTTATTCTTTATTGCTTTTCACTTGCCTTTTTTTCCCATGGTTTCTCATGAGAAATTAGTAGTGATGATCAGTGGCTGGGTTGCTTTGAATAATTCCACTGCATGCAAGTAATCAGATGTGGGATTTCAATAGGATGTTCATTAGGCCAACATGAGTCATTTTTTTAAAAAGGTAAGAAAGTTTAGATACATACTGAGAGAAGCTGGCAGATCTAAGCACACCCTAGAAAGAGAATGATATTTTCTGCATGTTGTGCATTAACCACAAAACTAAAGCTGGAGGTTTTGAAAGACTTAGGATCCACAGGAGTAACAAAGAGTGAAAAACTGTAATAGGACCTTCTTTGTAGGCATTTGAAATGGTTGACAGAGTTTTGAGGTTTAATCCTCAAATACGTGCAAAATGAAGCCTGCTTTTAACTAGAGGCAAACTGGAGTTTGTCTGCCTGTATTTTATGTTCATGGCCAGAATTTTTTTCCAATTGATAGACAGAAGCTGTTTGGCTTAGTGCGGATATAGACAGATACTCACGGCCTCATCACCAGAAACACTGTTCCTGCTTCATTTAGATTTTTTCAAAGAAGTAAAGCAGTGTTTCCCTGTACTCCAGATTTCTTTAGCTTACACGTGATCAGAAAGATGGTTTTATCAAAAAGCTCTTTTGAATGTAGTAAGTAGATTTTATACTCTCTGTAGTTTTCCTGAAAACTTAAGGGAAAAAAACTTAATTATTTGGTAATGTTCCCATTATGGATTTCTCTAGATTGGTTCAAAACCTTAGTTAAAAACAGGAGTATCAAGTGATTGGTTCAAAACCCTATTTAAAAAAAGGAGTATCAAGTCCAAGTTTTAAAATGTTATCTAGTTTGAGAGGGGAAAAGAAATAAGAGAGTCTGATGGGCCATAAGTACATACATAGCTGTAAGCACAAGCTTCAGTATTTTGGTCTTCTATTTTGTTTTCTCATTCAGTAGCCCAGAAACATGCACATGACATGGAAGTCATAGGTCTAAATGTCTTGAAGGTAAAATAGTCACCATTTGAAATTAATAATCGTATCCAGTTTGCTTTGTTTTGTTGTGGGTTTTTTTTTAAAAAAAAAAACAAACCAAACCAAAACAAACAACAAACATAATCAAGTCTCATTTTTTTTTTAAAAAAAAAAAACGTAAAAAAATTCTGGTTTTCTGAAATAGCTCCGTTCCAAGAACGGAATTACTCTTCTGCAGTAAAATCTAAGAACAAAACAAGCTCAAGGTTGGAGTAGCTCCCAGTCTTCCAAGCTATAGCAAGGAGCTATGGCCTTGCTGAATCAGGCTCCTGGCTCCACCTGAGGAGCCCAAGGAAGCTGAGAGTGCTTCAGATGTGGAATGCCTGGCACTGGAGCTGTGTCTGCACTGCTCAGGCCATTGGGAAGCGAGGATTGCTATTTCTCAAGCAGCAGTGCCACAAAGACTTGCAGTGCCTCGTCCTGGGGAAAATGTCTCAGCCAGAAATTTCAAGGAGAATTGGACAATTAAATCACTGGAGACTTCTTCCCCCTGGAGTAGATGAAGAAAATAAAGGATGATTATTTCCACTCTGTGCATTAAAAAAACCCACAAACCCTGATGTTTACTTAACACACTGTGAGATTTGAAACAAATTGATATTCCTTCTAAGACACTATACACACAAATCTATAAAATGTCTGGTTTTCTAGAATATAGAGAACTATCAGGGATCTCGGTAGATTATCTGAAGAACAATGGAGAAAGAACATCAGTGCACAGACAATACTTCAAAATCTGTTTCTCAGAAGGCACATGTTATTAATGAACCAGAGACTTCATTTTTTCACCTTGTCCTCAGGGCTCAGCAGTGGGGCTGGTCTGTACCCTGGAGACAGTCCTGAGATGGGGTCCATTCTGACTGGTGTTCAACCAACAGACCACATCTATCCCCATCTTTATGACCTCTGGCCTGTCCCTTCCTGGACAAGCTGGCCTAGTGTCCTTGGCTGATCCGGGCAGGAGGGATCCTCCTCCTCTGGGGTGGCTTTGGATGTCATTCAGGAGGGATCCTCCTCTTCTGGGGTGGCTTTGGATGTCACTCAGGGACGCATTTTGGATTCAATGGACTGCTGGCATGCATTACCCCTTCAGAAATGTTTTGGCCACATTTCCAAGCTCTTGCATGCAAACACCAGTTCCAGGAACTCTTTTTTTCTTAATGAGAATTTCACTCCTGAGTGAAGCAAACATTGCAAGGAATTTGAGACGTTATGCATGGACTTACAATGCTTCTGCTGCAGTCCAACCCTGTGTTCATTTGTAGACACATTAGCAATGCACATTTTACCAAACCTTGCCTGGGGGTTCTCAGTGAGATCCAAGCATATAAAAACTGTGTTAATCTGAACCCTAATTTATTTGAACTTCAGGGGATGTAAATCCATAAATAGGTAAGCCAAAAAAAAAAAAAAAAAAAAAAGGAAAAACAAACCAAAACCAAACTACTGGTTCTAATAGGGGAAAAAAACATCTGTGAACACATTAATTTAAACTAGGAAGGATTTATATAACTGTGAAGGAGCAGAATTGTACTTGTGCCTTCAGCCCTAGCAGAACTAAGCCTCATACTGTTAATAACAAAAATATAGCTTTAGCTCATTTTCCAGGTTTTTATTTAAAATGAGAAAGCCCTGCAACAAAGAGCAAAGGCCAAACAGCTTCGCCTATTAATTCAGTTTTAATAGGGATTGTTATGTACTGTAGCATTATTCTCTGTGCACGTTGATGTTCCTGTTTTCTCTCCACTCCTCTCCTTAGTGTGAAAGCTGTCTCTTCTCGCTAATTAAATTTCGTTACCTCCCACTGAAGAGACTGAGAGATTGCTGGCTGACTGCCTTTGACACACTTAATCAATCCCTAGAGAACCAATAATAACCCTTTTTTTGTTTCTTTTTAACTTGTAACCTTTTTTCCTGTCCTGAGACACAATTTCTCCAGTCTGTTGAATTTATGTTCACCTTCAGTTTCAGAAACTTAATGATAAGTAATTCTGTGGTTATCTAAGCAATCAATGAGAGGATAGTTATTCATCTCATCTTTGGCATGAATATTAAACTTTCCATGTCATTTTGCCCTTAAAAACTCACTTTAGTATTATTCATGGAAAATCATGGAATCTCTCTGTCTGAGGATACCACCAACACTGTATTTACCCAGTCTTATCTTCAAAGTTATTTACATAAAATTTGGAATTTAGTTATGGGATTTCTGTTAATTGTACCTCATTTTTAATTATAAGAACGAATCAATATACAGTGGAGCTCCACTGACTTAAAAGAAGTGACATCACACACAAACTTTACTATAATTCTCAATTTGTGACAAACAGAACTGGGTGCTAAGGACACTTGTTATCAGGTAGTAAATCTGACCAGTTCAGAAAGATCAAGTGAAAGAATTAAGTAAACATCTAAGAAATAATTTGGTGGTCTTCACAACATTTACTTTTAGGAGTTTGTCTGTAATGGAGTGGGCACGTGCAACTCTTTTTTCCCATTCAGATAAAGCACAGCTTCTACCTTTAGACAAGAAATGGTAAAAGAACAGAGGTGAAATTTCTTCTTCACTGAGTAGTATTTCAGCTGCATGTAAATTGTGACAGCCTAACCTAGTGAATCAGGATTATAGCTTTATTTGTACCTTAAAGCATCAATACACAGAACATTTACATATATGTCAGTATAGGTCTGAGTCATTTCTTTCTGTTCCCAATTGATGCCCAAAATGAAGCCTTTAAAAAATTTCAGTTTGTCAGAGACTCCATCCCTGTGTCAACTTTCTGCAACTCGATTGCATTTGTGTGAGGAGTTAATATACATAAGCATGTATCTATCCACTGTCATAAACCACCCAAATGCCTAAGTCACCAGAATATACAATTTGTCATGATATGACTAAGGGAAAGGTTTATATGTCTTTCTTAATATACAAAACTAATGCTATACCACTCTTCTCATACTTCAGTTTTTTTGTTTAGAGCAGCTTTCCCCCCCGATCTACTTTCTTTGCTGGGATATACATTTTATACACAAGATATCAGTTTTATTTCTATGGAAATCAGTGTGTTAGATGGATTTTTTTTCCTTTGGGTTTTTTTTATGATTGCGTAATGGATTAACTAACTTCCTGCTGGTTTATGAAGTCCCAGTTGTGCAGATCTTTCCATGGTTTAATGAGGAAATGACAAGCATACTTTGATTTCCAGAGCTGTGTAAATTCTCTTCTTACCATGACAGGTGTTAGCCACACAGTATGAACCACTCTCCAGTTAATTGTAAGACAGTTATGTAACCTGATAATTAGATGCAGTAAATATGAATTTAGAAGGTTTCAGAAGACAGAAACACTCACTTTCAAGTCAATGTAAAGTTCTAAAAATAAGAAGCAAAACCTGAAATCTTTCATCCATCACAAAAGGGTAAATTAAAAAAAAAAGTGTGGATTTCTGTTTTTCAAATAAACTAATATGAAAAGATTGATGAAGTGAGCTGTGCAATATTGGTCCTATTATTTGGAAAAACAGCTTTCTTATGCAAAGAGTTAGGAAAAAAACATGCGAATTCATTCTTTCAGATCCACAGCTATTGAGGACAATACAAGGTTGTGCACAAGCAAGATTTTATGTTTATGTCTCTTTCACAGACTTTCTGAATAAATTAAGGCAAGTTTCTGAATTTCTCTTTAGCTCTTTTTTACCATGGATATTTAAAAACAAAACAAAACAAAATGCCCTATTTCACAGGATACTGCAAGCATAAGAGATAATGTAATGTTAAATACCTTAGTTATTTAAGAGATATGCAGGTATTACCTGGCTAAAATAGGACTGAGTATTCTTCCTCCCTTGAAAATGCTACGGTATCTCTTTTGTCCTCATAATCAGACATCCCTATAAAATCCATATAAAATATTAATTTCATCTACCAATACAGAACGGTATCCCAAAATGCATGCTAACATTACACAAAATGAGAACACAACTTCCCAATAGTAAGTGCAGAGCAACATGCGTATTTTCATTTTTCCCACACATGCATAACTGGTTAATTTTTTATTAGTTTTTATCAAAGAATTCAAAAGTTAGTTTAAGTATGAAACACTCTTGTTCTTGGTTTGTTGGATCCCCATGTAATGTAATCAGATCTACCTGCTCAGGTATGTATACCATTTACATTTATTTAATAATTTATTTTCTTCATAAATTCTGAACTAAACCAAGTCAGTTCATGGCTATTTGCTTTCAGCATACACTAGAAGAGTGATTGTGCTGCTGACCACCATGCTGATAACCACAGAGCACTATGGAGGGAAGGCAAGGGTCCTTTTCTCCTATGCAATATGTCATCATGAGATGTCCTCACTCACTCGATTCCTTGAGACTAGGATAGTGACTTCTGCAGCACCTGCTGGGTGATCTGCTGGATGAATAGAAAGAGCAGAAGCACTACTGGAGTGTAGGTAACTTCAGCTTGCCTCCCTTCTCCACCCACTCGGTTGCACTCACCAGCACCTACAGCCAGAAGTGATGAAATGTAGACTGGGGCATGGAAATGCTGTCTTCTCTGTTCTGCTAGAACCTATAGAAAGGTGTGCTGGTAAGTATGGATAGAAAAAAGAAAAGTATGCCTGGGTGCTCACAACATACAGACATAAACAGCTCATTTTTCTTTTAGAATTCAAAGAGCAGTAGAAAAAATAATAAAGTATGGTGGTGCTCCTGATGGGCTTTTCACCATAATAGTGCAGGGATCTCATTTTTCTGGACAGTGAAACCACCTTCATGTTCCATCCATAACCAAAACTACTACAAGTAAGAAGTCCATAACAAATGCCTTCTTTTCAGTCTACTTTTAAGAGTAATGTTTGAAAGTCCAATTAGTTATAACTTAAGTAAAGCAACCTTTGGAATCTTTTATAAATGTTACTTCTTTAATGTCTGAGGTAAAAATATGACACAACCCCTCACTCCTCTGCTTAAGTCAGTGGCAAAACTCTGATGAACTTCATCAGAGCTGAGGTTTGGTTTTATTGATTGTTCATTATTACCCGCTAATATTTTTACTATTGCTGTGCTACACCGCTACTTCTTTCAGACCAATTACAATACTTGACATTTAATACTCCTATGAAATTTCTGTCAATATTAATTAAAAATAAATTGGAAAGGAACACATCTGTTTTATACTGTGACTAAATGATACCAGTTAGCCAAGTAATTCTGAGTAAAATCTGCCTTTTTATGTCCACTTGCTGTTGTCAGTCATGTTTGCAGGTGGAAAGAAAGATCCATTCTTTCTTTGGTTAAAGTTGCATATAAGCAGTTCTTGGAAACTGTGATCAAACTTGTTGTTTGATGATGCTTGAAAGATTATTATATTTTATTTTAAAATCTCGTTCTATGCTAGCATTGTCAGGCTATATTTCACTTTCATGAGATTCCTGGAATAGGAAGAAAATGTAGTAACATATAATATACAGCACATTTTGACTCATAGGCCCAAGGAGATGCAACAAATCATGTGACAAATTAAAAACAAAGATAATTTAAATCCATAACAATACCAGTTTAGTTTAGCATTCATATTTGAAAGATAACAGAATGCAGAGTTTCTGGTGTCTGTTTTATTTTTACTGGAATGGCACTACTTTAAAATAACTGATGCAAATCACTTTGTCACTGACTACAGGCAAAGGATAAAACCCTGCGGCAAAACATAAACACTGAGTGCAGTTCCATACTCCCAGTTCAGACAGAAGGTCTATTGAATTCACAAGAGATGTTTGCTTGGGGAAGAATTGGAAAAGCACTATTCTGGCTTGTGATAGCTCCTGGTTGAAAACTCTAATTACGTATACATCTGCAGAACAGAAAGGAAACATACTGCAGAGCTGACAGATATATGTATCTTACTGTTAACTACTTCCTGCTTTGTGCTTGCAGTATTCAGTGCTTTGAGGTTTCGTGTATATAGATTTTAATCTTTTTAGAATCCAAGGAGGGGACTCATTTGAGCTAACTTCAAATTTCTAAATACAAAGGTCAACATCAGAGCTGATTGTCTAGACTCTAGAATTTTGGCAGAAAAAATAGACAATTTTGAGATATGAATCATCGCAACTTCAGGTAGATGCCTGAATTAGATAATATCAATTACACATAAAATGTTTTTTTTCTCTTCACTCATCATAAAAAGAGTCTAGAACACTCTCTGTTTCAGATATAGACAAAACCATTAGTTTGGTCAGTTATACCTCCACCCCTCTCCTCTCTGGTGAATCAAAAACTTTTACTACAACAGCAGGACACAAATTAAAACTGAAATCCCTCCAGAAAAGGAGGAAAGAAAAATGTAACCTTTTGGACAGTAAATATTTCTGTTGCTAATACCTCTCACTGCATTTCCCAAGCTACAGAGGACAAGGCAAGGACTGGTCTAGAAAGACTACACAGTTAGGCTTTGTAAGTCCTGTGTGAGACAGCAATGAGTACTAGAAGTGTCACAAATAATTATAGCTGTACCAATTTTTTTATACCAGGAACTCAGACATGGAACTGCACTCCTGGGGCTGCTTACTCAAGTGCTTGCCTGGAGAGCAGCTCCACCACAGCACCTTCATAGCAAGTAAGCTGGGAATCCCTTTGCTTTGAGTGATGAACAGCTAATGGCATATGTGCAGGTACACAGTCAGGATTAGCTGTAGTGAGCAACAGTGGAAGGACTTGGGTTTGATTCTGGTTTCATCTCCCCACATAGAATTTTTCCCACTCTTGTAACTGTCTTGTAACCACTAAGTGGTATCATTTCTTTCAACTGTCCTCACAAACCCTCTGCTCTTGGCATGTGCAGACATTTGAAATGGGGTTTTCCTGTTTCTTTGCCTTCCAGTTAGGAAAAAAAAAACCTTTAAAGAAGCATATAAAATAAATACTAGCCATAAATGATTTAAAACACAGTGTTCAGCTATACAAATTAATCCTCGTGAAATCGCGTGAGGTTGTATCAGGCCTGTCAGGTCATATCATATTATGTCAGTGGTAGTGTAATATCTCTGAGCTACTATAATACACAATTATTTGCTAAAACATGGCACACATCATGTCTGAACAATGTTATTAGAAAGGGAAGGATTTAGAATCAAACTATAGCTGTATTAGCATCTGATTAGTTCACATTCACTTTTACCACAGAAGTATTGAATGCTATACATAAACTTTCTGTGATTTTCCTCTTTGTTACTTTAAAAAGTGACTGCTACTTGCCCATAGGCTGCCTGTCTACAAATTTTTACAAAACATCATCTGTAAATGTTAAAATACAGCTCTCAAAATGCCACTGGGCAAGTAATATCTATTTATGGTTCCTTACAGTCAGATCTTCTTTTGTAGGTTTTGCTTCTTGCTGAAAGAGAATAGCTTAATCCCTTTGGCACAAGGATCCTGTCAAGTAACGCATTCTGTGAGATTTTTTTCTATAAGAATTATTCTGAAGAGAATGAGAATCAACCCCTTCAGCCAGCTCCCATCTCTGTTTCTCAATTAATTCTAAAGACAAGACTAAGAAACAGTAAATTCAGCCTGGATGCACTCAGGGCAAGAATCATAGAATCATAGAACTTGAGCCTTTGAGGAAAAAAATCTTGTTTCCTCTAGGTTTGTTCTGCAGTTATTCAGACTGTTGTTTCACTCTGTCTAAAGTTATAATTTGGACTGATAAGATATTTGTAGCAGGCTAAATCTCTTTCACCAGATACTATGTTCAACCATGGACCCCAAAGGCACTCTTTGGCCCAAACAGCTTACAGCCTTTTCTGTATCACAAATGTGTCATAAATAAATAAACAAACAAACAAACAAACAAATAAATAAAAAACACTGCCTGTGTAACTTCCAGAAACCATGGTAACTCCATGAAGTTTCACTAGGTAGATGCTTAGTAGCACAAGCTATTGTAACTATCATCATTGCTGCAATGATTTTGACACAAGTCAGCAGAGGCATCAGTCCCTGTTATTGGCATGATCACAGCAGGACTGCAGCAGTCAGCCCCAGCTATAATGACCAGCCTTGCACATTCTCGCATTATATGGCCTCAGCTGCACATAAAGACAGCTGAGCAGAAGAAAGGGTAAAGTGCTAAGGAACCATAACTTGTTACATACCTTCAAAGATTTTCTAGCATTAAGAAATCCAAATCTGCCACATTCAAGATTTTGAAACAACCTAAAATGGAAGAGTTGAGCACTTAACTTAACTCTCTATGGCTTCTGTGGAAATCCATCCATTAAGCAGTTACTCTAGTCTCAGTTTAACAATACAACTATATAATCATTTTACATTGAGAGGTGTTATTCAGCATAAAAAAAGGTAACACCATCAAATCCACAGACTCTGTTATCTAACTGGACCATGGAGTAAACACACTGTGTTTTAATCCTCACTGGAGCCCTAGGGCCAACAACTACTTCTGTTAGCAGAGAGGAGCACAAAGTGTCTCTGGTGGCCATACCCTGAGGGCTTCTCTGTTCCTTGTCAAAGAGTTTGGCTCAGAAGCACTGCCAAATCCCACGGGCAATGCTGGGATGTATGCGACAGTATGGTGCTGACTGTCACAGGGGCTTGATTTGAGGTAGATACTTCAGGTTTCAGGTAGAGATAAAGATTTCAAGTTTATGATGGATAGAAAAATAAAGACAAAGATCAATTCAAAAATAAAGCAACTTTTTCACCCCTTTCCTAGCCATGGCTATGTTCCATGTTGTTGAAACAAAGCTTGCAAAAGCAACATTCCTTTGCATCTGTTCTGATGAGTGGAATGTTTTTTACTGAGTTTAATCTAGATCAGTACTAAAGTTGCTGTTCTGACTGTGATGACCCAAAGCATGGAAGGTTTTGATGTTAAAAGGACTCACCTTTCTGTTATAAGAACAACTTATCTACATGGAAAATACACACAAGATGTCAGGCTCATAGGCTCTTCTAAATGTAAACATCAGCCTGCAGAAACTATTTTTTTTCCCTCCCAATCATATTAATTGTCTAATATGAGATACTACATCCTGTTACAAAACTGACTTGCTTAAAATTAATTTGGGATGCCCATGTGCTCAGAGATCTTTTGCCATGCAGTACAACATTTTAAAAAACAAGGAGAAAACCTTCCTAATAATTTGTTGTAGGATATCTGCCAACAACTGTGCTGGCTGTCATCAGTCTTTGCTATGGTAAAGTTATTTAAAGTAACTCTTTTATCTGCAGAAATAAATGGCTTTAGCATGAGGACCAGCCCATTTGTCTTTGTGCCTCGTGTGAGGCCCATTCAGTGGCTGTTTGGAAAATATTTAGTGGATGTGGGCCTGGTGTTGAGGTAGCTGTAGAAATTTCTTATTTGAACTTATCTGGAAGTTTGGTGCACCAGCTCAGTACCTTCACGCTGGCATGACTAGGTTGGTGTGGTTGTGCAATGACTGCGTATATTTCTCGGGTTTACTGCCTGGAAGATCCAGCAGGTGAGTAATTTAGGACTACTGAACAAGGGAAGTGTAGTCTAGAGAGCCTAAATGTGGACCTAGATCCCAAGTAAGTCCTGGGTGATACCCTGTTTGCAACTTCTGCCTCCAGCAGAAGCGCCCATGGCTGGCAGGAAACAAGAGTAAGTAATTGCCTGCGACACCTTTTTACATATTTCTTGCCACTCTTTTCAAAGACTAAAATATTGCTGTACTATGTAGTCAGAATGTTATTATATACTACTAAAATTAGGAATTTTTTTGGTTATGAGATGAAGAATACCACAAAATTTTTTTCATGAAGCTTTTAGAACAGGGAAAAAATGGTAAAAAAGTATAACTCTTCCACAGTGTCGTCCTAAATGGTTAACAAAAAAGCCTGTAAAATGAATGCCAAAGTACTCTATAAAACACATTATAATAAAAGCAATGACAGGTACAGTAAAATAAAATGCTACAACAACAAAGGTGAAGTTTTATACCAAATTCTACAACAGAATTTTTATTCTCTTCAAAACTTCAACCAGCATTAGTTTTTTCCTTATTATGTTACTTTCAAAGAACAAACCTTTCCTACATCTGATGTCTGATCATTTTTCGTGTGCATGGAAACAATTTCAAACTTAATGCTCAAGGGTGAAGTCCTTTGTTTGTGATTATACAAGTCCTTTTTGGGTGTATTCTGTGTGTGCTATTATATGTTTAGAGCAGTGTCACTGGTGATTATTCAAAAAAACCTCAAAGAAACTATATTCTCCTAAATGTCTAGCAGGCTAATGCATAGGGTCACAGATGATTTGTGTAATCAGCATCATGAGAAAGGATACTGTCTAATTTCTGTTTGATTCAACTTTAAAATCATATTTGTGTCAAGAGTATCCTTATTAAGAAACTTTCTGTGTCACTTTCACTGTCTTCTCATGTACATGTTTACAGTTTGCCAGTTTGGGCACTACTGAATCTTTCAAGTTTCAGGATGAATTATTCTCTGTAAAGTCTGGTATCTGGGGAGGAAAAGTGTTGCTGATATGCCAGACTGAGCTTACTTCTTTACGAGTAGAAAAGAGAACAAACAAATTTAATTGCCTTTAGTTCCTAAGCCTGGAATAGAAAACATAAACTGGTTTCAGAATCAGTGGTATTCTACATGGCCAGAAGGTTCTAACACCAGGAAATGTGTCTGCAGATCTTAGTTTCTAGACAGATCTCCAGTACAACTAAATCTAGGGTATGTTCTGTTTATAGACATTTAAAGTTTGCTTGTTAACACATTTTAGGAAATAAGAATTGAACACTGCTGTTCTGGTTCCCCAGGCACAGACCCATGGGCCAGCCATGCAGGCAGGCCATGAGTAGCCCCAAGTCAGCTGGGAGATCCAATCAAGGCAGCTGACTCACAGGTGTATCCCATACACTTAATCGTGCTCATTAGAAAAGGAGGGAGTTCACAGAGGGTGGGGAGTTCCTCTTCTTGGGTGAATCTTCTCTGCTTTGCTTCCTGGTCCTTCTGCCTGCTAAGGACCAGGCTGAGTATGAACTTGTACACTTTATGTTGGTTATTTTATCGGTTTTGTTATTTATACCGGTTAAATGTAGACAATTGACTGTGGCTGCCCATGGTTAACAGTATATATTTTTAAAAGTTTATGAGGACAAACTATGTCTTCCTAAAACTATGCCCTCCACAGTGCAAAACTGTGTGGAGTGAAAGTTTACAAGGCCTTTTGTGCAGTAATTACACCTAGATAAAAGTTGCCATTTACCATCCCTCTTCAGCCCCACCCCACAGCCCACCTGGGGAAGGCACCCTCCCTCATTTGGGTGGCACAAACATTATAGCTACACTGCAGAAGCAGTTGCAGGGCAGGAGATAAGCCTTCAGTTTGCAGCATGTTGTCAGGTTGTCAGGTGGAGAGTGTGTGAATCCACACTGGGAGAAGAACCTATGCTTTTTTCTGGTATGCAGAACAAGCAAATTTGTATTGAAAATTAAAGCCTTTTAAATGACTTTGGAAATATGAAGACCATTGACAGGGTTTCTGCTGTGAAAAGCTTTGCAAAATGACTGTAGGTAGCACAGTCACTTGAATACTTCTGAAAATGTTTTTTTTTGGTGTGGAAAGTTTTTCTTCCTGCTACTTAATGCTATGCATGCATTCCTGCATGAGTCCATCTCTCCTGCTCAAGAGCTGAAGTTCTAATGAAGGTTCCCCTGGGGAGTTAAAAAAAATATTTTAAGTGAAAGAAGAAAATAATCACCCTCTAGGAGAGAAAGAAAGGCTCACACAGCCCTGCTCTCTTAGGAAGGCTATTTAGCAACGCGTTTAGAAGAATAACCATAGCACAACTCTATTGGCACAGTCTCAAAACCATCCCTTCACAGAAATGTTTCCATAAGAAGTGCTTCATGTCTTTCATGCTAATGTTGACAGCATTCTTGTTTTCTTCTTGAAGTGATTATTAACTCAGATGTCCTGATGCCACAATTGTTTCTGAAAGGAAACACTTTGTGCCAAGGCCACCTCTCCTCAGTGCCCACCTGCTGCCTTGGCTACAAAGGTTGGAAAGAGGCAGCTGCCAACTCACCTTCCAGTCCACCCTAGACCACTGGTCCCACTGATTTTTGCTTGTCCTGCAGGGTAAAGAAAAAGAAAGGAAGAGAACTGAACGACAATTGTGTCCCTGTAAAAAGTCATAAAGCCAGAGAGAAATTGCTCATTTGGTCTTCTGCTTGCAGAATGTCTTGTTTCCATCGCTCTTATCCTCCCTCATTTAATCCCCACTGTAAAACACAGAGCTAACATGTTTACTTCAATTGCATTATTTCATTCACTTGTCCCATTCCTGTACCACAAGTCATTAAGGGCAAGGCCATTGTACGGATAGGCAGATGTGCCTTGCCTCACACAGGCTCTCTCCTTAGGTATTTGTTTTGCCAATTAGTAGGCCCAGTAAAAAGGACACAGCCAACAGCATAACAATAATCCAGTACATAGGTTCTATTTCATGTAAAGGGGTCAGTATATAGAGGATCTCTGGGGGTACAAACAAGTCAGATAGATCACGAATAACAGACACCAACCCCAGCGACCCCAGGAATGACACCGTATCGCTCATAATAGATGGAACAAACAGAGACACAAGATAACCCACAGAGAAAATGGGAGACAACCAGGAGAACAAGGCAGTTACATATGACCGAAGTAACCCCATGTTGCCTCCCCACAAAGCCCGCGTTTGTACGTGCCAGACCTGACTGGGATCCAGTTGCATGGGTGGTCAGGAGGTCCTTCCCCAACAGGAAACTCTGTGAAGTGCGTCCACTCCACAGACAGACTCTCCAACCACTCCTGCAAGTGGGCCCAGCTTTTATCCCCAAACAGGACACCTGGCACTTGTTAGCAAAATGCAGGGCACCTGGGGCTTGTTTACCCAAGGGCTCTCCTTGCAAGGCCGGCCGCACCCTGGAGGTAATCCAAAAAGTAAACTCATCCCCTCCTTAAAGGGCTGTGGGAACCACCCATATGTCAACCTTAATTCAGGGTTGGGGGTTCAGACCCCAGCACTTCAGTATTGCATTAATAAATATGTGTAATATAATATCAATTTTTAAGATTATTTAGTTTGTTATCCTACTTAAAATATACCACAGAATTGGCAAACTCTTCATTAAGATTCTTTGTCTTTATAAATGCCTTAGATTACATTCTTGAAATTAAGCTTTTAGAATAAAATAAAAATATACTGAAAGGGGAAGCTTGTGTGCAAGTTAAGAGAAGAATATGAGCTTTTCCCCTAAAGAATCTGAAATTCTCAATGTTATTGTTATGCATCAAGCAGAAGAAAATGTAAACATTTCAAGTATATTCTCACCTTCAGAGAAAAGTCATATTTAAAATCCACTATTAGTTTGCAACAGGAGAAAAATGGATACACCAAGAATGGTCTGTTAAGGGGAAGAATTAGTCAGATTAATGCTATTTAGAACACTTCAGTTAGTTGTTTTCTATAAAACTGTCACCTCTATTTTCCACTTCATTGAGTAGAATAAAAAAAAACGCTGTTTGTTCTGAACCTATTAAACTTTGATTTTTTAAAAAAATAAATTTTACTACACTACACATTTTGTCACGTAGGTGTAGTGAGGTTTCCAAAAGTAAATGTCTTTTTGAACACATACATAAACTTCAAGAAACAATGGTACATTATTTTATTACGAATGACAATACAATGGCAGAAATATTACCTGATTTACTCTGCGACTTGAACTGGTTTGGACTTCAGTCCTGTAAGACATATAATTCCGTTTGTGAAAGTAAGTAGTTTCACTAAATCTGCATTTCAGAGAGTAAGGTCATGTTACAAAACCTGTCCATTGAGATAACAGTATTCTTTTTGACAAGAACTTTTCAATTACATTTCTCCAAAATAAGTAGTTAAAAAACCTAATTCAGTTGTTTTGTTAAGTTACTGTTTGCCTGATATGGTATTTCCATAAAGATGGAACCATGGGAAAATATTAATATCTAATAGAAAGAGAATTAATTGCCATAATGAAAATTTTCATGGATGAATTCACATACAAAACATGGCTTCAATAATATGTGTTAATAAAATACATGAACGGCCCATAGGGACTGCTATGGTGCTTTAAATTATATTCTGGAAACATTGAAAACGTGCATACTTTCAAATAACACTATAAAAATCTCTAAACAATGTTCCTTGTTTGTGTTTAACACAAATTACCACTAGCTGTGCAAATGATAATATTTATACTTGAAAGATTTTGGGTTTAGCTTACATATATTCCACTCAGATAAATAAATCTCCAGGATTATCTTTCAGCAAACAAATTATTTGTAAACATAGTTTCAGAAAGGCTCTTATGGTTAGCTCTTTCCACCCCATAGCATGTTGTATATTTACTAATAGATGATGGAAATAGCAGGTGGTTTTCTAGGCTATGACAAGAAAACGGGGAGTTTATTTCCTGCTTGTTTTGCTCTGACCTTCATTAAGCTTTACATGAACCAGCTATTTGTTTCAGATACAGGATGTTTTGTGAAAATCCAGTTCAGAATATTTGAATATCAATGACTGGAAAAAACATGATAGTCTAACTTTTGCATGCATAGTTATTGGCAATGTATCTGTGCCATTCAGTTTTTATTACTGTGTAGCTCTAGCTTCTAGCAGATTACCCAGTTAGCTAAATCCCTGCTAAATATTTATTTGTATCCAAATCTTGTTTACATGTGTGAATCTCAACTCTACAAAATTTTGCATATGGCATCTCTGCAGTATTTGGGAGACTAAAATCTCTGCGTGCAAGTCCAACATCTCATGGCCTCGCAGCTTTTCTTCCCTGCAGACTGACAGCATGGTGAGTGCCCTGGGGTCGCTGGATTGTGAAGAGCTATGGACAGCCACTGCCCTGGTGAGAATTACACAACAGCAGAAGCATCTGGGAGAAACTGGAAAGGAAAGTGACTATCAGAAATGAGGACGTTTGGTGCACTCAAAAATCTCATTCCAGCTCTACACATTGCCACTTTGATTCACGAGATCTACACTTGATTATGATAGCCAGGGAGCTTGGCCTCAGCATGTCATCTCATTTATTTGTCGATTTTATCTCAGTCAAATAAATGTTGCTGATATTATAGCAACCAAGTGCTGCCACAAATGAAGCTCCAGGCCCTTCTTCAGCATCCACTTATGCACCAAGAGTCTGGGCTGAGGACCATGGTACAGATCCAGATCTGCTGGACATAGAGATCCTCTGGATATAAAGACTGTCTAAAAGTCCATTGGTATATTGTTCTTTAAAGCAAAAATTAAAATTGCTATGACAAAGACAAATGCAAATTACTGGTGGAAAGTGCATATATACAACATGATTGAGCTTACGAGATTCAAGAATAAGAATACGTTAATTTATATAATGTCAGAAAGAAAAATCAAGCTGTGACTCTCAAAGTGATTTTTTGTTTTTAATTTCAGTTGGCTTCTTCAGATTTTCCTTTAACTGAAGCTGAAAAGAACAAAAATTAAAGAAATGTCAAACTCTATATGAAGCTGTTGCAGCTAATAGGCACAGCAGGAAACTTTGTAATAGTAATACTTTAAATCAAACTTACTGGCAGAAAGCAAGCAATCAGTGTCATTTGAGAACTTTCCATGAGAATGATTATCTAACGGAAAAATACTCTTCTCACAAACATGAAATTTTCCCAAGGAAAATTTTAGCTTTGTCAAAAAAAGCATGATAACCCTTCAGAAAAATGAAAATGTCTGCCTCCAACTACATGTGCAGCCTTTCAAATGTCTCACGACCCTGTATATTATAGGCAGAAGATTTGTCAGGTGTAACATTACATGCCAGTGCTGCTTATATTAGATTTTCCTGGGTTTTTTAATTTGTTATTCAGCCTGATAAGAGATGGAAATACATTTAAAATTTTGAATTTTTTGTGAGAAGAAAGTATCTTTTCTTCTAATCAGATACAACTCTCTGGGTGGAAATGGTAGATTTCATTATCATTATTATTATTCATTGGATTTTGTTTTTGTTGTGGACTTCAATGTTTTTGCAATTTTAATATATCCTGTCAAAAATATCTGTCAATGCTTCAGCTGCATTTTAGTTTTTATCTGGGTTTTTTTTGACTTTTCCTATTTTACCTTTGCCAAAAAATAAAGGGGGGGGAGGAGAACGTTAACTTACTCTTTATAAAAAGCAAAAGAATACAGACAAACCCTTAAAATAAACATGCTTTCTAAAATGTGAATAAAAATATGATCTTTGAAAATTTTTGTAACACCTGTGCTTTTTGACAATTACAGAGAATTGCAAGAAAAAACAGGATACAAAACCATAAAAATAATTTTAAAAATATAAATCTTTTGCAATTTTTCCAGCTCCACCATGTCTTGGAGTGGAACTCTAATCCCATTTAAGTCAGTCAACTGCACTGAGAGTTACATTCTTGGTTTGTGAAATACCCAAGAACTTCTTTCCTGTCCCAGAGCTATCTCCCCATTGACTTGCATGAGGTCCAATATGTGCCTCACAAAGGTTCACTCAGCACACCTTCATTCTCAACAAGGAAATACTATATTAATGCTGAACAGCACTGTGAGGCTTCATTATAAAATTTAGTGAAAATCTGAGCCTTTGAGCACCTTCAAATGATTGCTCTTTTTCTATTCAGTAGACACTTTAATAATAAGCAATAATCCAGCCTTTAGCATAAGCTTTACTGCAGAAATTAATATCTCAACAAATATTATGGTGTGATTGTATTTTGGGTTTTGTCATCTGAAGTAAGTAATAAATGTGAACTTGGCAGTTGCCATCTGGTTAATTTGATTACAATCAGTAATGAAATAACGTGTAAAAGTATGAAGAGGAAGAAAGCTATGAACATCTTGACTAATGAAAGTCTGAATACAAATGACATCAGCTACGTCCTTAGTTAAGTTGCAACATCTGCAGCCTCAATAAAGAAGATGTAATTTGACTTGGTGTAAATTAGCATTAAAATAACTGCTTTTTTAAAAAGAAAGCATAACAAATTAATTTCTTTGCTTTTCTGGATAGAAACACTACGTAGAGAAAGAAGAATACCTTCACAGAGTTTAGATCAGTATTGGCAAAGCATTTACTATAGAATCTCATGAAATATTCTATGAAAGCTTTATTTAAATTGTTCTGGACACAGATGTACAAGAAAAAAATGAAACTGGGACATCTTATGCATGCACAAGATGTGCTTTGTACTTTATTAGAAAAATTGTTGCTTGTGTGTTGCCAACACATTTCCAAAAGCAAGGTCTATCTGGACTGGTGCCTGCTCTTCCCTTGATAATGCATTTGAAATAAATCCCATGCTGCCCTGTAAAGCTGATGGTGGCAGTTTGGTTGTTGTTTGTAATGTCTGCTCTGGTATCCTGCTTTGAATTAAGCATCACCATCTTTCCTCTCTTAAACCCCTACATTTTCTGTCTGCAGTGTGCAGAAAAGCATTATGTGTGTTGACCGTGAGTGCTAGCAACTTGATTATGAATTGGCCAAGGGACCAAACACTGAATGGTAATGAAAACTGTGACACCAGCCTGAGCTGTCTGTGAATGCTCCATATTATTTATAAAGATGTTAAACAAAACTGACTGCCTCTTGCAGCATTGCCCATGGGAGCACCACTGCGAAGAGTGCTAGATCTGATCTGAGTGTTTCTGTTAATTATCTCATAGAGGAGAAACACAGAGCTCTTTTAATGTACAGGTGGCAGCAAGGGAGAAAAACTTCTCTGGATCTGGAGAACGAGCAGCAACTTTTGCATTCATGTTTATCTGCCTCCTCCACACCTTTTTGTCTGCCCAAACCTGCATTGAGTGAATGCAGCTTCCAACTCTCAGTCAGTGCTTGGGACCACAGCAGGGGTCAGCAGTGGCAGCACCTTCATGGCTTCCTCAGCTCTGCACCACCAAGACACACCACCAGGCCATGACAGGCACAGGCATCTGCACAGCTACCCCCATACATCATATGTACACCTGGTAGAAGGCCAATTTTAATATTTCAAAGAGGATGGAGAGCCTGCCTCACTCTCTGGCTGCCCACTGTGTACTATTCTACAGGCATCCTTTTGCAATCCCTAGAACTTGGTTTTCAAAGAGATATCCAGCATAAGTCACTGCAGTGTCATTTACTCTGAGCATACAATTTTTTGACACTGCCTGTTAAACTATTTATTAAGAACTCATTAATTTACTTTTTCTCCAGTAAGAATGGCTTAATTCTTTATGCTGGTGAACTGCAGCCTGGTACAACAGCAAGGCTTGAAATTCTGTTTGATTATCTTGGTTAACAAAGAAAATAAGTACAGTTTTCTAAAAAGCTTTTTCAGCTTGGAAATATTTGAAATTGTCTCCTGGTTGAATTCAGTCTGTGAAACTTTTGCATTTTTGTCAAGCTTCAAGGTTCCCAAACCTGAATTTTTGCCACTTTTTATGAATTGTTGAGATGATCTGTAGTTATGTCAGCAGGTTCATGTAGGAGTTTATTCCAGTATTAAAATGGTTTTCTTATCCTTTTCTTTGTCCCTTGGTTATTACATTCTTTGCATCCTTTTCACTTGAGGATGTCCACACAAACGGATGAAAAACTCGTTCCTTCTGCTCTGGCAGATTTTCATCTGAATTAGTGTTCAAACGTTTTTAGATTTAGATTATTTTAGAATATAAGATTAGGCATAAAACTGATTCTTGATGTTGGCACACTCAATCTGTCGTCTCTGTGCATAAGATGTCTAAATCTAAACTCTCATTAAGGGAACAGTAGTAAGCTAGACAGTGAAGACTAGCTCTGCACATATATAGACTAAATGTTTAAATATGTTTTGTAATATCGCCAGTATCTATCTTGGTCAAAATATTGACCACACAGCGAGACAGTACAATCTTTGGAAAACATTTCTGTAAATTCTACCTTCAAAGTAGAGAGAATATTAAAGGTTTTACCTAGAGCAAATCAACATCTCCTTTGATTTTGGCAAAGATTCACTGATGTAGCTGAGCCACTTCTCACACACATGCACACACACAGAGACACACTCATGCACGACTTTGGTTGGATGTAAGGTACTTTTGCTATTGGTTTAACTCTAAATAAGCAGAACTCTGCATCTTTTGCATGTCAGGTATAATTTCCAAAAGGGTTGTGCTTTGGTTGCATAAATGCATCCTGAATTCCTTGGTGTAGATTGGAAGTTCCTCCATAGACCTCTGAATGGTGTGGCCATGCTCCCCAAGAGCTTCCACTCAATCGCTATATCTACTGTTTACTAATCGCCTGACTCTGAGAGTTACATTCTGTGTGTGTATTTACTCAGGGTATTTCTCAAAAAAAGTCCTCAATAGGGTGAACAACTGGAGAGGAATATCTCTGAACCTCTCACTGCAACAGAGGAGTTCAACAGAGGACACAATCCAGATTTGGGTCTTGGTAGCAATGTAGGAAATGCAATAACATTTGTTGCATTATTCTGGATCATACTGTGGCAGATCAGAGAGTGAATTCCTTTAGATTCTTTCTTGGTTTTAGTCATTTTGCAGTAGCTCAGCATTTTAAAAAAAAAAAAAAAAAAAAAGTTATTTAACCTCAGGCTAGAAATCTTAGTACACAACAAATACCATTTTAGAATGATTTGTCTTGCTGTCAGTTCACCCAGGAGAAAACTAAACTGAAATAGTGCCAGTTAGTAAATATTTTCTTAGATATTGGAGGTGTTTCTTACCGGGGCAATGTTTTATATTCAGCCCATTTGAGAAGACCAAAAGCCACAGAAATGTAGCTAAACATTTCAGTTTGCACCTCTCATCTTCTCGCCCTTATTGGGTTATAATAAACATGAGGCTGCACCCTCATCACCGAGTCTGCACAGATCCTGTTGACAACAGCAGGCAGAGTGCAACAGGTCTGCTGAAGTGACTGAGATCCCTCCTGGATGTCACTAGCAGCGGGCCCAGCTCCAAACCTTTACTTTGCATTGCCTCTGAACTAAAGCCTCCCAAACACCAACATGGGAAACAAATGAGCTCCCACTACAGTGGGGAAGAACCATCATTTCTTTATGAATGTTCTCTTCTGCTTGTTGCTTTCAATATTTCCTGTTTGTCCAGGAAATTGAAGGACATCATTAAAATTCAAGACAGTGCATAGCCGGTGGTGATACCCATACACTGAATTGAGCAGCTGTATGATAAAATGACTGAACCTTTGACCACATCTCCACCTCCTGCCCACTAACCCACCTCTCCTGGGATTGTCCTGATGTTCCAGATCCACAGGCAGCTTTGCACAGCTGCAGCATCATAATACATTAAATTAATATATATATATATATATTAACATTATGAAGAACAACCTGCAAGGACACATTTTCAACTTTTTCCCAGGTGTAGAAGGTGCTTACCCAAAATTATGTAGGCCTGATGTCTGGGATGGGCAGTATTCTGGAGCTAAGTTTAGTGTCTGAGATTTTACAGCCCATGAAGGAAAGGGAAGGTTTTGCCTAGAAAAAGCAGAGAAGCTCTTCTTATTTCAGTGTATTTTCTCCTGATTAAGAAGTGAATTAACTATAAAATGTGTAAAGTATTTGTGTGTATATATTTTAAAATATACACACATCAACATAAATATGCACACACACGTACATACAGTCCCCTGCTCAGGAATGTCCTGCTATTTTACAAAATTTGGGCACACTTCTGGGACATTTGCCAGGACACACTGTGTTTAAATACTTTCTTAAGGGAAAGCCTTGACCCATGGCTGCAAGCTGGAAACTGAGGAGCTTCGCTGTGCTGCTGCCTGTCAGGGCTGCAGTGGCAGAGGGCTGGAACCCTGGGCTTTGGGCCACAGACAAATGCATCCCGTCGCACAGGCTGTGCTCACCCACATTCTTTCCCATCTTTGCAGTGCAATGTCAGCCCTTGGGAGCCTGTCAGCACCTCCTACATGTACAACAGCTACTGCTGAGGGCTATCCATGAAGCACATTGTCATTGAACTGTGGTGCTTGTATGTGTCCCCTGCTCACCCAGCTTGATTTTGGGCCATTTATTTCAGTGGTGTGAAGAGGACGTGTGCTATTGTTTTTCTCAGATTGTCAGCTGGGGCACTTTGCAGTGTGCATATGCCTGCAGTGTACTGGTGCAGAGTAACCACATCAAAGGGGAGGGAGCCTCCTACCATTCCTGCATGAGCAAGGGATGGTTATCATTAGGGAAAAAAAACACTATTTGCAGTATTACTACATGTATGCCCATGACATTACACTTAGAGCCTGATTTTTAGAAATGTGTTTGTTATTTGGAGTGATTGGATGAAGACTCCTTGGAAACCTGTTTCAAACTATGAGACACTTGCAAACCTTTCACTCCACTTACTGCTTGCAGTGTTTCTCCTTTGTAACTGTTGTAACTGTTCTTTATGTTGTGCTGTCCATTGCCACAGTCACACACTATTGTTTTCATCTCTGTGTGGATGGGCCCAGGACAACAAAGACCTTGGAATATGGTTGTGCAAACATTCTCAGGGGAAATCTGCATGCAAAAAATATTTTTTTTCCAGAGTGCGTACATTGCCTGTATAAGGCATAAATAAAAGGGGCTAGAAATGCCACTAGGGTGTATTTTATATTGCGCATTTGAATGAGGTAGTTCTTTTCTGTGCTACTGGAGTTTCAATGCTTGTATATTTATGAAAACAGTTCTCAGATTTTAGACAATATTTTTTTCGGATAGTTCTCCATTATCTGAAACCCATACCTATTCTAGCCTTCCAGCACGTCATTTTCTGTTCTCCAAAGTGACCAACTTAGGCTGTCTGCCCAAACTGTGCTGCTTATCTGCAATGGTATTTCTATGATGACAAGAACTCTGTGATTCCATTGGTTTTTCCATTGAAACTCTTTCACAAAGCTATCAGAAATTTCAGAAAATTACTTTTAGCTGTGTATTTTTCATACTGCAATGTTTTTAAATCTTAAAATAGACAACATTTTGTCTGTTCCATGTCTATACTCCTCTTAAATCAACAAAACAAAGCATAAGCTGCTTTTAAATGATTCACCCTTTGCAGAGGTTGAATTTTGTACTGTGTGCCTGAAGAGAGTATTCTATTATACCGGTTAATCCATATTCAGTCGGCAGTCTTTTTTCAGGGGGACGTGTACTGATGACTGATTTTACACAAGTTCCTACTGTCATATGTATCTGCTGTTTCATTTCCTTCTTGCTAATGCCTACAAATATGGCTCTCTTTATCTGCAGTTCTCTGGGAATGCTTGTGAAATTCAGCTTCTGAAAAGGATTTGTGGCATAATATTTCAGCTGGAGATATTGTAAGATAATACTTTTTCTATAGCAACACAGAAGACATTAGCCCATATATCCTGTGGGATGTTGTGAAAGCAGTTGAGAGGGACAAATTAATTACAGTATCTCTTCAGCAGAAAACAGATTAGAAAAGCTCTATCCGTCTTAAATTGTCTGGAAATCTCACATATGATTATATCCTTATTGTAAATATAATGTGTTCAGTTAAACTGATAAACCTAAAATGAGCATGCTTAGAATCAATAAATCAGGAAAGGACTCAGGTGGAATTTTTTAAAAACATATAAATAATTTGGTCTATTTATATGTGTTCGGAAATAACTTAAAGGCTTCTTGGAAATTTCCAACCTAAATTATGAACACTCCTGCCCAGGATGTAGTATTCGGTAGCTTCTTTCAACTGTGATTATACTGAGTACCTTCCAGCCTGATGTATTCACAAGTGCTTGACAGAATTACTGAAAGGTAAGTATTGTGGAGTAACTATTGATACACATTGGATTTTATATGTATTTTCACTATCCCTATATATCCGCTTTCTCTCTCTCTCTGTGTAAATATATGTGTTTACATAGATAGATAGATGCAGATATTAGGAACCTATTAAATTTATGCACATATAAACTTGCAGGTATCTCTCTCTTGCAGTCCCCAGAAGCCTTACATGTTAGAGAAGATTTTAATTTGGTGCAGTAAGTCTCTACATGAGCTTGTAAGATCAATGGATTCTTCTTGGTTAAACACATGCAAACGATTTTTTAATACAAACATAAAAAACCAATCATGTCTAAGCACTGCTGCATTTCTCCATCTGTATCTTTTACTTGCAGTCAATGACTGCTACAAAAAGTATATTTGAGCATTTGCTGCAATTAATTCCACTGAGTTCTGTCTAACTAGAAGGAATAGACATGTTTTAATTATTGTTTACATATCTGGTGTTACTTTAAAAATACTGTCATTGACTTCAGTGGAACCACAGCATTATTATGTATGAAGGCCAAATATCAGTGGCAGAAGTTGGAGTGCTCTGAGTATCTCTATTTCATGAGCTTCTGGTCTAGATTTCTTCTGCATGCCATGGGATCACAAATCGGGTTGGGAGAGACTCCCACCTGTGTCAACTTCCAAGTCAGATCCAACTCAGAAGTTAGACCAGCTAGATTGTACATGGTCTTTGGTCCAATCAAGATCCGTTCAGGTTACTCACATGGTTCTCATTGTCAAAATACAAGAGTATTTTGATTTCATCTATTTAGCACCAATAAACACTGTTAAGAGTTTAAAATAAGCTAGAGGTTAAAGAAGTAACTTTTCCAAAATGAAACAAGAAGCCTCGAGGTGATATAGTAAAGATGAACCTAAGCTTAGTCATTTAGACGCATTATTTCACTTTAAATGCATTAAAGATAGAAAATATTTTAAAGACAGGCCATACCTATGTTTAGTTACTTGACAGTGAATCAGTAGATTCATATTTGCTGTCTGCGCTACCCATTTTTCAGACTGTGGCACTATTGTTGCTTCAGTTCTTCAGGCTGTCCCTCCTTCTCCACTTGCAATTTTTCCTCAATAGCATTACCAGTACTAGAAGAATCAATGACCTTTTCTGTGTTAATGATCTCTTCTGTGTTAATGATCTCTTCTTTGTTAATGGTCTCTTCCAGGGATTTATTCCTATGGATATGAACCTCAGCCCCCTTTATCTGAAGAAGAAGAGAAAGTCTTCTTCAAAGGGAAGAATACAAAAAAGAAGACAAAATATGTCATATTGGCTTTGCCACACCTGCACATACTGGTCTGTTGTGGTAGTGGAAGGACTGGTCAGAAAGAGGCAGATCCACCAAGGTGCTGGGCAGCATGAGAAAAAGGTGCTCACATTTGCTGGAAAATTTCAGAAGTGGTGGAAGTTATCAGTGTCACAAACTGCACTAGACAAAGATCAGTCCAGCAAGTAGAGTGAGAGGTAAGGAAAGGAAACATTGGAGAGGGTGTTAAAAGTGAAGCCAAGCACTACTGAAATCAGGAGACATGATATGAACAGAGCAAGATAACGGGAAAATTATCTCCCTTGCTATGTCTTCAAGTGTATTGCTAAATATAATGTTTTTCTTTATGCTATATTTTTCTTTAATCTCTCCACTCTCTTTCTGTTCTGCAAAGAGCAAAGACATCGCTTTAAAATTAAACATAAAGTTTAAATACTGTATTCATACAATTATCAGAAATTGGAGAAAATCAATCCAGTTATTTTTTTGATGCATGGTTGTTATAAAGACTTCTTCCCCAGAGTAAAAAAAAAAAAATTATTTATCCCCTTCCGTATCCCAATCTTCTATGGCCTTAATCTGCCTGAAAGAAGCAATAGCAGTTTCCATTTCTTTCTTTTGACCCAGGAAAAGCCTGGATATGCAAAACCAACAGTTACTTCCTGAAAGCAGGAGCTTTGACAATGGTCCAGCCTAGCTAGGACTAATTTAAACAGTTTTAGGGAGGCAATTATTAACTAACACAAGATTTTGCATAGAAGGCCAGGAGTAGAGTAGCCTGCAGTCAATTTCAGGACTTTTGTTTAGGTGATAGTTAAAATATACTCAGAAACTTTGTGTGGTTGCTGTAACAAGGCTTGAACTTTTAGGTTGTCTTTCAGTTTTATTGTTCTTGAGATACAACGAGAGAGAACACAAGGCAAGGTTCACAGTAGCCATTTTTATACTACATTGCAACAGCACCTCTGGCAATCTTGTTTGTTTCAAATTCCTTGATAGTGCATATTATCTGGTCCTACAAGTTCCCTGCTGGATATCCTTAACATGCCCAGTTGTAAGTAATGAGGAAAAACCTCATGGTAACTGGGCTTCAGAGAGCCCATCAATGCCACCATCACTCGCCAGCTAAGCTAGCCCCTTTGGGGAACATTTCTGGTCTGCTCACAAAATATTCCCCAAATCTATTTGTTTGCATCTGTGCCAACACTGCTTGGGACATTTTTCTGCCAAATATGAAATGACATTGGTGTAGCCCATTTCCATGAAGAGTTGGTACAGGTGTGAGGAGCGTGCACACATCTGCTGACACCGGCACTGGCAGGCTCCACCTTGGGCTGAAACGCATCCTCCCAGCAAAGTATCCATTGGGATGGAAAGAAGTGTAGCTCAAAACATGGTAATCATACACTGTGGCCTTTCCCCAAATGTGAAGTACATGGTAAAGGATTTCTAAACTTGCTAAAAGCTCCCAGACAAACAGTCTGTTCAGGTGATAAGAAATGGGAAACTATTGGAAGTCCTATGCCAGAAGGTACTGAAATGTTCCTTGTCTTCACCGGAAATACAAATTGTTTTGAAAATATTGACAAAAGAAGACTGATGTCAAACAAAAGGCAGCTGTTACATGTTATTTGCTATGAAGTGACAGTCTTTGATCTCCATTCAGCTGTCCTCACAGCTCACTCCCAGCTCAGCGGTTGAGCACTACAGCTCTTCCCAGCTTAGTGCACTACCATAGCCCATCTTTCCCCATGACCTAGCTTCTGTGTGCCTTAGGTGAAGCTGGTCGCTGGCCAGATGGACAGTGTCTATACACAGTTCTCTGGGACTGGAGAGGGGCTGTGACATGATGTTATGAACGTACAAAAGCAATGCAGCAGGGGAGTGTGGTGCAGGAGTCAAAGGTATGAGTCCCACTCAGTGGGTCTGAGACTTGACAGATAATGACGAGCAGGGCTGAGCTTTTGGGGAAAGGAAAGGTGGACACTTCCCACTGTAAATAAGCAAATGCCAGTAAAGCAAGAATCCTTCTCACAACAGCTCTGCTACCTATTCAGGATCTGGCCCAGAGGAACTGGTTAATATCTTTCCTGAAATGTGGGAAATGATCCATCTCACTTCATTGGCTGAGCGCCCAAATATTCCAGTTATCCTTTATAACTGACTAATGAGTTTAAAACTGCAGAGAAAGCTTGGTTCTTATACAATGAAGCAGCTCCTGCTGAGAAAACATCCCCTTTGGCATGCAGGCACCAGCTGCTCTGACAAGCAGTCATGGGAGAATCTGGATTTAAGGATACCAGTTTGTTGGATTAATTTCTCCCTTCGTGGCACTCAACATGCCTCAAAACACTGTCTGAAAAAGTTTTACTTTGTCTGAGTTTATTTTGCTGGGATTGACAGTTTTTATTTTTCTTCCTCAGTGATCATTGCTGCTGCTCAGTTAACTCAAAGCATTCCTCCATTCCCAGCACTGCCTGCCCCACAAGCCTGTGTTGCAAGGAGCTTTCACATCTTCAAGAGGTAGAAAACTCATTTCTGCTTCTGGCCTGTGTCCTAATTTGTTGAAAGCATCTGTTCCTTCTGACCTCTCTGTACGGTAAGCCTTTCCTCTCCCAGAGCTGTACTCTGGCACAGGGACCTTAGCTATCACTGTCCTGAAGCAAGCCTGCTTCGGCAGCACCTGCAATGCTGCTCTTCCCTGGGTACCACTTAGCAACACAGCTGTGTGATGAGGGGTGAGAGAAGAAGGAGCAGCATGTGCAAACACTCTGTGCAATGTAGGCATCAAAAACACAGGGAGTTCCCAAACTGCAGGGAGAAAGCCAACTCTTACCAAGAAAGCTACAAGTGCCAGGCTTTTGGCAGACATTTAGTGTAATTTCTACTGGAGCTTATTGCACTTTCTCCCCATTTAAAAAGTGATTTTAGGTTGCTAGTTAAACTGAGTAACAGATAAAGGTGTTTAGACAATGCATAATTATTCAAAGTTTGCCAAGCTTAAATCTAACACAGTGCTAGAAACAAACTACTTGGGAAAAAAATGTCAGGCAGATTACAGGAATACTGGTTTGAATTTATGGTGTCCTAAGATACAAGCTCTGCCCAAGTATCTCAGAATTTAAGACAAAACCCTTTTCACCTGTATTTCCACTGACACTTTTCTTAACCCAAAAGAATCCCAAAATCTTCCTTGTCTCACGAAAAAAGTGTAGGAATGATGTATGTCTGAACAGAGCTGTGATACAGGTTTTAACCATATCACCTCACTGTTACTTCACATGAGCTAAAAAATTATTTGCTCTGCTTGGATAAATTCCAAAGCCATTCAAATCATTAAGTATTTTAAGCCAATTATTCTTTTAAAGTTCAATTAGTTATAGTCTGACCTTACCAGAAATAAAATTTGCTTAAGAAAAGCATGTACAGCATCCTTATTGCCTGAATGATCAAAAACTTCCCAGAGTTCTGAGGTGACAACAATTTTATAAAACTAAGTACCTAGAGGACTACTTGTCTGCAAATTTGCAGAGAAGAAATCTGAAAAATAAATATAAATTGTATTATATTGCATTTGTTCTCATGCCACCCATTCTTGTTATCCTGCAAATTCCCATGCCATATTCATGCTTTCCACTAGAAAATCCCCCAGTAATCCTCAGCTTCCACGGTACTGTTCTTGGGACTGTCAATGTGAAGAGTTAGAAATGTAGACACTTTATTAAAAGTCTTCTCCTTCCTTTTTATACCTGTTGCAATGTGAAATGGCTTTCATGCAAATGAAAATCTACTTTTTAGTGTATAGCCTACCAGATCTAATGCTCTTCTGTCAACCCCATCATGTAGCATTAAAAGATGTTGTGAAAATAGATGCAGATTCCAAGAGCAAAATGAAGAAAATTAATGAGAAACATATAAATCTGTAGAAAAAATAATGTATGGATGAATTTTCTCTAATTTTCTACATCAAGCCTTCTCTTTTTATCTCTTTTTTTGTTTTGTTTTGTCTCAGAAGTGTTTATTTCTCACAGCATGACTCTGCCTGATTTTTACACAAGTTTGCAATTGTACCATGTGTTTCACTGTCTCTGCCTGTCAAACCAATGCAGATATCCATCACTGGTCCACTCTCTTCTAGTAACAGTTTTAGAATAGGATCATATTCATAACCAAAACCACCATCAAAACCTACTGGGAGTTACTATCACACATTGTCTTTTAGATATTTATGGACTGAAAAAACACATATCCTAATTAAAGCATTTTTCTACTTTGCTTGGGTTAATGTAGTGTGATGTAAAAATTAAAATTACACAATCAGTTGTTCTTGTTTAGTGTTTACAAGACAAACTGAAAATATTGTGGACATAAAGTAATTTGGTATGTTCCCATTTGATTATGCTAATCACCTGATTTTTTTCTTTCATACTTTGTTCTCATCCTCCTTGATCTCCTCTCCCTCCTGTTCCATTTGCCGGACAGTAAAAGTACCCCTGAGTCAAAAAGCCAGAGCTGTCACATAGAAACTGGTACTGATCAGTCAGTTGCAAAGCATTTAATTTACTAAACTTTCTGTTGATTAGTAACTCTGCTACTCAGATGAGTTTTGACACCTGAAGACATTTCTCCATCTAACAGACCAGTTTTCATATTTCCCTTCTCTAAAATCAGGATTTTTTAGCATCAGTCTTGGTGAGGAATATTTTCTTCCAGAAAAACATGAAAAACTTTGCACAAAGCTAAAAAAAAGGAATTCACAGAATTCATGCTGATGCATGAAATACAAAAAGCATCATCTATGTATTCAGCATCTTTGTGTTAACATCTGCTTAGCCATCCTGCTGTATTTTTATATTCTTGGTTTTTGCTCTATGCAATCAGCTGCAATGCAAAGAAATCTATAAAGAATATAAATACATATATCAAGAGCAATAAACAAATCTTAAGCAATTTTGCAACCATGTCAACACATAAATTCAAATAATAACAGAGCTCTACAAAGTGTTTATATCTCATTAACATGGGCATAAGTATATCACCAGTTCATGAACACTATGGATTTTCAGTTTCATCAGTGCTTTTATGTAATAAGTTTGCATTTATATATCGCATTTTTAAGATATAAGTATCTCACGTTTTCTTTTCCAAGATGATCTGACTGTTCAAGTCAACAAAGTGTTGCTTCCAGTCTTGATGAAAGAATCTCCAATTAAACAAAGCTTGTAGGTATTTGTGTGTAAGGCCATCAGAGAAGTTTGTTTACTATTGCATATTCCATCCTGATAGAGTAAGTGACAAAGCACTTCCATTATGTCACCAGAAATATTAGAGGTTAAGCGTGAGAAAGAAATCCAATAGAGTTGCACCAGAAATAAAGTTGTCCCTTTATAGCTAAACAAATAATCATCTGGAGTTTCTTTAAGGGAATTTCTTTGGTAATGACGTCCCTTTCCATGATGACATTACTGCTAGCTTTTATCACTCCTGAACAGTGTATTCATCTATAGTATAAAAACAATCTTCCCTATTGCTACCTGAGTATTACAGCTTTGCTCGTTCCTCTATGCAGCAGCGTTCATTATTTTGTTCTTTATGCATTATCCAATTTTCCAATAGAGCCTAATAGCTATAAAACTTGTCCCCACAATTTTGTCCTGAGATAATTAAAACATATAAATAATTCACACAGTGTGTGAATGTATGCTTTTGTGCAGCTGTGTAAAAGAACGACAGGGTATCCTTTTCGTTATCCCCATTCAGGACTGTGATGTCCACAATGCTCAGCTGAAAAGGGTAAAATTATGCCCTTTTCCAATGCTGCATCTTTGTTTATTTGTCTGAGACATAAGGAAGGAGCAAAGTGTGGCAGCCATGATGGCAAAGCTGTTCTGGGGTGCAACAGCAGAGTTGATTATCCTTGATGTGGCCTCCTCTTGGAGACACACTTTCTTCTTCATGGTCATTTCTGGGGTAATTTCACCATAAAATGTTGTCTTTGTGACAGGACAGCAAGGAAAGCAAGATCAAGTCTCCCCAGAGAAGACAATCAAAACATTTACAAACATCCTTTGCTGGGTGACTATAAAAACAACTGGATGAAAAGCAAATTAAATTTCAGGCAGAACAATCCTTCAGGAAAATTCTAAGCTTTCACCAGGAATAATCCCTGCATCACCACACTTGAGAGAACAAGGTTAGCTGCACCTTGTGCTTCCGGATGAGAAAGCCATCTGTCTACACCCATACAGCCACCTGTGAGGAACATGAAGAAGGCTCATTTCAAGAAACGTGAGGACTCTTCCTACAGTTTGTGTATTTTAAATGTGATACTGCAAGAATCATGGCACCGTGTACATTTGCACAGCACTACAGGCATCCCTGTCAGCGATATGATCTGTAGTATGAATCAGTGGCTCTCTACCAGGGCTGTTTGGCTTGTCTCATGTTCCACCCTTACAGTGTCCACTCTGGGGGAGGCACAACCCCTGGCGAGGATGTTTGTGCCTTTCCAGAAGCAGAGCAAGGAACAGAGAACTTCAGAGAGGCAAAATGGCAGCTTGAAAAGATATGAAACCATAGCTTCAAACGAAAACAAGCCTTGTTGACTGTTACTTTTGTTATCCTGCTCCTCAGAAGCATTGTTTTGCATGTTATCAGCAATAACAATTTCACACTGGCCATATTCAGGCTTGTTAGAATAGTGGTTGCTATTCTGCTCAGATTCCCCACCGATGGACAAAACTAAAAAGCCCAGTTAAACTAGGCAGGGAGAAAAGAAGAAAGAAATAAGGGAGTGACAGAGCTCATCCAGCCTTTGTCACTGTACAATAAAACTTGGTTATCTTAGTTTTAGTGGCTTGTACCTGAGAGAATCCTAAAGAGATTATTTAAAAAAATGTGTTTTCAAGCCCACTTCATTTTTCAGGGAGTCTGAGACTTGACGTCTGAACAATGGCAATGAACCATTGCTCCCAAGCACACACTGGTGTTTTAAATTGCAGTTGTGGGTCTGACTGTTTCCTTCAGATTTCTCAATCTGTCATGGCACAAAACTGGAATAGGTGCATGGCAGAGGCCCTGGCTAGGAATACAGATGATGACACAGGCAGAAAGCTCAGAACACAGTGGAATTTATTCCTTTCTGTAACCACCATGTGATTGTATATTTCTGCTGACATTGAGAATTTTCTGTAATAATACTAATGAAGGCATTAAATATGTGAGGAAAAAATGGTCAGTTTTGTAGACACAGTAAATGAGCAATATCTTTTACCAAGGGAAAACATTCCTCTTCTTTTAAAATGTAGCCTTTAGCATGTCCTCCATTTCAATACAATCTATTTGCTTACCCCTACTGCTCTCCTGTCCTCTCTACTGTAATGTCAGATCCTATCCCAAATATTGATGTTTATGCTTCCTTACATTTCTTACAAGACATAAAAGTGATATTACTGTCAAGGGGAAATATAGCCTAAGGGCCAGCAAGCAGCTGCCAGAACAACCGACATTGCATATGTATGTATATATTGCCACTATCGGATCTTCATCCCGAACTGCCAAAGAGGGGAGGAGGACGAGGGCACTGGTGCTGTGTTTGTGCTCATGTGAGTGCTCTGCATGTCTGCCTATGTTGATCTGTGTGTACACGTGTATCTGTGGGTACACCCGTGCTAAAGTGCCTGTTCCTATTGAGAATACTTGGTCAGTCTCTCTCCTGGCTGGACCTGGGGCATGGAGCTGCAGCAGCCTCGCCTCTGCCAGGAGGCTGCTGGATTTGGCCCTCCTTAGGACAACTAATTCTTTTTAAGCTTGCACCTTGAAAATATTTGAATGAAAGTTTTCACATATGACCAAATTAAGAGTATAATTATCAACAACCATTGATTTGTATAGAAAGATCTTCATGCTTGTATTTACTGGAGTACCATCAAAATCAATATTATTTTTTCACAGAATTCGGCAGGAAAAATTTTACCCAGCCAATTTTTATTTATATTTTAAAATGTATACATGGAGGAGAGGCTCACAGATCAAGATTCAAAGCCAAAGGTTCAAAGAGGCAAGAGGCAGAGAACAAAAGTTCAGCAGCCAGGTTTTGGAAAGGATATATTGCATTGATGCTTCTATATTTGTGAATGAGGTAGATCAAGAAAAATGGGCTTTTGGTCTTAACTCAAGTTTAAAAGAAACATCAAGGACAGCTAAACCTGTGGCTGAATATTTGAGAAAGCAAACAGACTGTAGACAGTGTGGTGGATTTTACACAATTAACATAACAAGCTTTCTGACACTGTGAGAGTTATTGACCAAGAATGAGTTCCTTATAAGTGGTCAACCAAAATAGAAATATTAAATGCTCTGCTGTGGCTCATCAGAGTAAATGTACAAAAGAATACAGTGCGTACTCCAGAGCACTTTGTGTGGCATTATATCAGTGCCTTAAAACATTCCCTATGTGGTATTTCAATACTTTATCTTTTGAGAAAATATTATATGTGTAACAGCTCCAAGGACCATCTTCTCTCTGTTTCTCAAAATATCATTCTTAATCTGTTTAACTCCACTTTCTCCTAATCCTCACCAAATGTCCAGGTGGTAATAGGGCTACATCTTCAGCTTGTGGAAACTGAGAACCCTCCACTAATGTCTGTGATGTATCCCACAGGAGTAACTGAGGTCCCTGTGCACTCTCAGCTCCACTTCAGACCCTGTTGAATTTGCTTTTTCCTAGAAGACTTCTTAATACTTGATTTGGTCCCCTGATTTTCCAGTCAGATGGTCTATTGCAGAGCAGGGGCTGACACAGTTTTAGCTTGATCGCATTACAAAATTTTCAGTACTCTTTACTCACACACTTACAGTTCAAACACCCATTCACAGGCAACAACCTCCCCACTGTCACTTTCAGTTTTACCCTTTTACCTTCAAGTGCCTCTGTTTTTTCTTAGTGTGACTTTCACTGTTCCCAGCATCTGCTTGGCTAATGCACCTTTGCCCAGCTTAAAATAGTTACTGCTCCACTGCTTTTCAAGCCAATAATCAGGCCAACTACTTCTCTGGGGACTAATTCCTCTGAGCTAAGAGCGTTGCTGCCTTCCTTCAATGCCTGCTGTGCACACTCTGCTGATGAGCACACACATGCAATGCAATGCCCTCCATCTTCGCTCATATGTCTCTTCCCAAGTGCTCTCAGTGCCTTGTCACATACGACTCCCCCCACTGCTTTCCACAGGCTCCAGCGGAGCACACCTTTGTGTGCCTTCCTCCTCCAGGAGGGTTTTGGGTTCCCCGCCACACCTGTGGGGTTAGGGCACTGTCTGCTCTTCCTCAGTATCCATCCAGAGAGGGGAACCCCTTTGCTCTGTGGCTGTTACTGGCTAAATTCTGGGGCTCCCAGTGCTGTGCCCATGGTTGTTCGCCCCTCAGATATTCATTGTTGCTTCTCCACGTGATAGTGAGATAGCAGTTCTACTTGTGACGGCAGAATTAAAATTTTCCAGGATTTCATTTATTTTCCACTTCACTTACTAACATATTATAAGTACACATGCACTGTGCAGACATTGCTGTGTTTCTCAGAATGTGCTGGTGCCAGTTCATAGTTCACATGTTCTTCCAGAGTTAATTGAAAATCATTATGTCCTTAGAGCTGGCCATTGTCAAGAATAAGGACACCTCTGAGCTTTTTCCACTCCACTGGCAGCCACCACTTGTATGCATAATATGAAGCTCTGATCAAACCACATTTCTAGAGTTTAAGCCCTGCTGAATATTTTAGTTGTTCCACTTTTTCACTCAAGCTATTTTCATAGTTCATTTTATTTCTGGTACCAGGTGTAATTCAGTAACCATTAAAAAGGAGGACTGATGGAGTTCTGCCTCATTAGGTGCCTGGAGTGGCAGCAGCCTGTGGCAAGCCTGCCTGTGCCAGCTGTGGGAGCCTGGGGAGTCCAACACCTCCCCTGACACAGTGCCAGCACAGCAGTTCACACAACCACCCAATTACCTGAATTGGGGAATGGGCCCAGCTGAAAAATAACCTCACAAGAGAAAATTGGTTAATTTCCAGCTGGATCAGTACCCCAAGCCTGTTTTTTTTTTCCTTAGCCTTCCAACATCTGTGCTAGAAAAGTGGTGGTACAGGGCAGGGACAAGCAGCCATGGGAGGGATCTGCTTGAGGAAGGATTTCCTCCAAATAAATCCCTATGGGACCACAGCCCAAGGGCTGAGCTCTGCCTGTCCTGAACCACTGCAAAATGCTAGAGACAGCTACCATTGTACTGTACTGTACCAGGGCCTCTTTCCTATAGGAAAGAGGGCTTGGTGGGGTGCTCTAACGGTCCATGACTTGAATACTTCATGCCTTGAATCTGGGGAGGGAGGCAGAGTTGGAGACATCCACTGGGGCACATGTGCCAAGATTTTTGTCACCATGATTAAGCTTACTAACTGTTCCTTAGGACCACACAATTTGAAGGTCTTTTTTTCCAGCATGGAGCATACAGTTATTACCTCGTATCTTGGAAACTTTATGGAAATCGCTTGGGTAAATTTGCCCAGTTCAGGGGATTTCTATGTGGAACAGGCATGATCAGGCTTTATATTCCTTGTGAAAAGCCAGGTGCAGTATTTTATAAATAGGTATTCAAATAGAAATCTATTTCATGTTTTTACCTATGACTATGGTGTATTTTAACTTTCAGAAACTTTAAATGAGAAAGGTGCAGTTGCTGAAAAAGCAATGAATCACTCAGGCTGAACTTTAACACCCATTCAACATCTAATTAGTTGAATTACAGCCACTTTGGGAGAGTCAATCAATTCTCTAGCTTCAGCTGCCCCAATGGTTCTGAAATTTGATGATGTTATCATTACTTCAGAGGAGACACTCAGTTAGCATTTTAATAAGTGCATTTTCCCCCAGCACTTTAACTCCTCACCAGGAACTATCATAAGTTACAATATTATCTGCAAACTGCAGACCCTCCTGGGCCAGCAACATGTCCACATCTGAAAACTTTTCTGATAGAGCACTTGTACTATTTTCACATGGATCAAGAGAATTACCATCAACAAGAGTTTCGTGATGTGCAGAATGAGAAGGTAATTAATAGGACAGAATCTGAAGTAATACCTTTGCAGAAGAAGCTCAAAATGAATTATTAAAATTCATTATTCGCATATGAATAAATGGTGAGATCAAAGTACTTCCAGAAGGTTTAAACTAGCCTTTAAATACAAACCAGATGGATACTACTCTACCAGCTTTCTCCAAATTAAGCAAACACATTTGAAGCTTCACAGGAGCACTGTCAAGTGAAGGCTGAAGATTTTTATAAAATTTGAAGCACACTGGATAAAAGGATATGTGTACATACAGAAAGCCCAAAGTAGCTTCATTTTTTGACTGTTCACACTATTCCCTTGGGAAGGGAAGAAGGGTCTCTCATAGCTCTAAAATTGCATACTCTGACTTCTAGTCTCTGCCTTGCTGAGAATGGTATGAGGGCTGCTGGATCCCTCCTTCTGCTGTAGAATGCTAAGAAATGGCTCAGGAGGTAACAGCCTTCAAGAAGATGTATGATTTTACATTGAAAGATGTCTCACAATGCAGGCCAGTTCTAGGAGGAACCTAGTGAAGGCCAATGCCTGTAGCACCTCTGAGGCTCTGGATTAGCTGTCTTTGAGCAGTGTGGCTTTACACAGAAAAACGTAAGTCTCCTAAGGCGTCTTGTGGAAGAGCAATAAGCCTGGTGGAGGGAATGGTAACTCAGCTCCCCAGGTCTTTCCCTTCCCTCTCAGCTGACACCATCCTTCCATCTCTCTCTCAGGTACCCTGGTGGCCTTCAAGCTTGAGTTCACTCTTTGTTATCGTCTCTTAAAATATTACCCTATTTCTTGCACTTTCTTAAATGAGTACTCTTGCCAAAAGATGACACAGTTCAACAGCACTTAAAAGCTTCCCCACAACATTTTCAAACCTTTCTAGCACACAGCCACCATGGATAAACTCACTTTTAAAAGCCAAAGTTTCAGAAAAATTGAATGAATTAGAACAAAGATTTAGAATGAAATTATGTGCATTGTGAGCCAGCATACGGTGTCAGCTTTGATTCCTGTTGTGGAAACATTAGCTGCTGTGCCAGACCAGCCCCATTTTTTGGACTATTGCAGTGCTCTGCCTTCTTTTTTTTGTGCTTAGTTTTGAGTTTTTTCATATGTGGCAGCATTGCATAAACGTCCCTACCACATCCGTTTCAAACACGCCCTCTCTCCAGAAGCTCATTTTTCCAGATAGATCTCACTAAACCTCAGAAAGTAAAACAACTCAGCATTTCCCAAACGTGATAATTATCAGAGAACACCATCACTCTCACTTTTAGAGTATCCCTATTTGCTTTAACAGTTCGGTGTTTTTAAGGTTTAGGCAGATGTTAAGGGAGAAGAGTGAGTGTAACTAAGAAAATAGAAACATGATGGGCCATCCCTGAAAAGTCGCAGTGGAGGGGAGCAGCAGCTTAAGTTTTCAGCCACTGCCTGCAAAGTGACAGATCAGGGCTTGTTTTGATGCAGGTGCATTTCAGTTGTTAGTGGAATTGCTGCAGCAAAGCGGGATTCCCTCCCTCTCCAAGTTACAGAACTAGGCACCTCAAGAGGTCAAAGCATAGTGGAAAATGGGCTAGAAGATTTGCATGGAAATTTGAGCAAAAGAAAAAAAGGTCATGCAGCAAGCAGGGAAACTGCGCTGAGAACAGAGCAGCCATGCAAGGACAGAGGCTGTAGCTTTTATCACTCTTTAGAATGTAATGGTATTCTCTTAATTACCACAAAGCTTTTACCACCATTAGCTTTTACTTTGTTAAGTTACTAACTTAATTATATCTTTGCTTATGCATCCTGGAAGCGTTACTGTTTCCTTAGGTGTAAGGACCAAATCTTACATGGCTCCCATTGTCATTTCTATCCATGGAAATGACAGACTGTGACTTTGATATAATCAGCCCTACAACATCCCTATACAGGAGTCATGAAACTACTATTTCTTTTTTCATTTTTGAAATGGAATCCAAGTAAAATTTCCTGTTGAGTTTTCAGAAGTTTTAGATATACAGTTCGTAACTTAGGCCTAAGACGATGCCAGCAACCTACTAGAGAGCAGGTGGTTGAATCCATGAGCCATGGCTGGTTTTTATAGTGCTTCTACAGGGTTGGTTTTTGACCTCCCTTATGCTGATCAGCTGCACCCACCTCTTCTTGCTGTGTGACTCTTCAATATCAGGGTCTAACAAGTACTTTAGATCAAATAAGCCAGTGTGATGAGAGCCCTAAGAGACTGTCTAATTTAGCCTGTACCTGGGGCTAAACTGTAGCAGTTGCTCTACCACCTGATGAGTCCTCCCCAGCTGAGAAGGAGAATTGGGGGGGAAAAGGGAAAAGCTCCATGGGTTGAAGTAGAAACAGATTTAATGAAATAAAAAAAAACTAATACAATCACCAACATAAAGTGTACAAAGTTTTACTCAGCCTGGTCCTTGGGATCAGCAGTAGAAGCAGAATGCCAAGATGGAGAAATCCCAGGAAAAAGAACGGCCCACCCTCCCTGAGCTCCCTCCTTTTATAAAGAGCATGATCACAGTGCTATGGGATACACCTGTGAGTCAGCTTGGGGCAGCTGCCTTGATTGGATCCCCCAGCTGACTTGGGGCTACTCATGGCCTGCCTGCCATGGCTGGCCCATGGGTCTGTTCCTGGGAAACCAGGACAGAGACAAACATAAAAAAGGAGATGAGGCCATGAAAATGCAGGGAGAGACATCTCTCACTACAAAATGAACTCTTCAGCCACAGCTCTGGGTAAAACCATGCACTGACATCTAATCTTCTACACAGAGCTTTTGCTTCCCCTTCCAGAAAATGCCCTGATATCACAGTGACACAGTGACCCTGCACAGGCTAAAGCAAAGTTTCAACTTATACAGATCGTGCCATCATGGTAAAGATATGCCAATCTCTGTAGAGGAACGAGGACAACAAGCCACGGTTATGGTTCAGCAGAAAATCTAATTCTCCATGTAAAGTGTCTATGAATTGTGCCTCACTCAGCTGAATGCATTTGTCCTTCACATCCATGGACACACGTATTTAAAGCAGAAAAAAAAGAAAGATAATAAATGAAAAACAATATGCAAGGTACTGGAACAGCCAATCTGTTTTCTCTCTCATCTGAGAGAGTTAGGTCTGAGAGTTAGAACAAAACAACATGACTGACACAAGTTAATTTCCTTTCCATTTTCTTCCTGTTAAAGATTATGAAATAGTGAATTATAAACCAGCACATTCATAGTAGACTAAAATCACTTTTCATGCAGAGAATATTAAGTGTGTTGAATGGTTTACTATTTTAAAAGATTTAGATGTAACCCTGGAGGAAATATTTGTACTTAAAGGTATGAGCAAAATCAATTAAATTAACAGGTTTTTACTCCTTTTTTTACATTCCAGTCATTTTAGGATGTTTATATGCCATGGCAGCCAGTCAGAAGTCAATGGGCCAGATTTAGATTTTATAAAAATCAGTGCAAAAGTTAGCAGGACCAACTCACTTTAAATTTGCTGGACATCTGACCCAGGATCTATTATGAATGTCCCATATTTCCTTTTCTTTGTTTATTTACAGACATTTTAGCTTTACTTTCTGCTGAGTTTTCCTGGTGTGCCTTGGCTGTAGCAGGTCTTTCTCCTCCCAGGAGATGGTGGGGAATTTGGCCCAGGGACTTGTTGAACGCAGCCTGCTTCAAAGCCAGGGCTGGCAGCCGCAGCAGTGGTACACTAAGAAGGAGCATACCTCCTAGGACAGACCATTTTAGTTGCAGGATATTTAAATGCAGTTTTCCTAGCTGGTCCCGTGGGCAGAGCTTCCCTACCATGGGATGAAGTGCCCAGTTCCCCAGCCAGGCTGCAGAGCAGGGACTTGCTCAACTTTTCATTTAGTATGACATTTTGAGACACCTGAACAGCCTGAAAAGCTGCACAGGCAGATGTTCCCTAGATCACTCCCTCTCCCCACCCCAAATTCCAAATAGCCCCTCTTTGTTCTGATTTAAAACTCCTTCAGGTCCTTCTACCAGGCACTCGGCTCCCTCCCTGTGATCTTAAAGGGCTTATATCTCTCTGCCAAGCTTTTCAGCTGTTGGCCTATATAAGCATAGGTCTGTACGGACTTCAGCCTTTAATGTGTAAACCTATATACACGTAGTGCGATACAGTGCAACAGAGCCTGCAGAGACAGAGGAAGCTATATTTTATCAGTGTGACTTTTGGAGACTTACAGACTCCAGAAATTAGTGTTACAAACTTGTGAGCAGGTGATGTGCTGCTGCAGAATTATCCCAGCACTACTTCTTGTGTCCTTTGGATGAAACATTAAAGAAGAATGGGAGTTAACCATGCATGAGATGCAATAAAACTATATGCTTAAATAACATCCATCCACTATATTTTCCTATTTCGTTTCAGGTCACTCTTTTCCCAGAGTGGAAATTCATAACCAGGTGAATAAGTATTTTCTTCCTGAGTATTTTATTTAAATTCTTGCACTGTGAGTCTTCTGAGCCTTGGAGGAGAACAGCTTTTTGCATCCTTGTAACAGGATCAAAACACAGAAAGGGCAACTATTTTATGTTTACATTTCACAAGACCATCAACAGCAAAATATGCTACATAATGGAGAATATTTCCCTTCTGGGCTTGATTCAAATCTCATAGCAGGGTGATTTCATCATGACTTCTCTTCTCATGTCCCCCACAATAACTCCATGACATTACACTAGTTTACCCAGGAGTATCTGAGCCACATGCACAACACACTGAAACAAATAGAAAGCTGCCCTTTTCTTACAGCACACAAGCAGAAAGTTTTCTGAACACAGATCAAAATACAAAATGTTTCTATTCAATTTTTTATTGCTTATAACAATTCTATATAAAATAAATGCAGAGCTTTGCCCACTGGAAGAAAAAAACATAAAATTAATTGAGTAAAGATGATGGTTTCTATGTAGCTGAAATACACAGTAAAATGCAGACTAACACAGGTTTCTGTTTTTGAGTGTTCTCATAAAAAATATTAGATACAGTTTATATCTTTTCATTTTTCTGTTTGGGTATTGCTTTAAAATTATTGGCAAATAGACCTCATTTTAAAAAAAAAAAAAAAAAAAAAAAATCAGATCAAACCTGGGAGGGTGTCTTTTTAATCTGAGGGAATATTTCTAATCAGGCATTTGAAAATTAATAGGTCTTCAGTGCAAAAACTAACCTTGATAATAAAAATAAAAGCAGTGAATGCAATAATGCAATTGTATTAAGCATATTTATCTCTTTATCATTTTGAGAATGGTGTTGTCAAGATCGTGGATGCCTCCCCTTTGAGATCTGATTCACTTCTCTGACACTCTAGTTTTCAAGCAGGGGGAAAAATGATGCTTGAATTAGCACATAAGGACTTTGCAACTTACAAAAAGTCATAAAAGAGATTAATCTTCTGTTTTGTGACACAAATATCTTCTTCAGCATTTTCTGTGAGTTGTGTTTCATTTCCTGATCAATAGCAATGCAACAGTATACCTGCAGCACATATTTGCTTGTAACTTAGTAAGATTTCACGTACAAATCAGAGCTGGGCGAAGACATAGTGGTGAATTCAGGCTGATGGCTGTCTCAAAGCTCACCCTAGAGAAAACATAAACACCACATATATGTTATTTAGAGTCACACTGAACACTCTGGTGGTGTAGGGTGAGTGTGAAAGGACGATTTTTGTTGCCAGGGCAGGGCCAAGAGTTTTTCAGCGTAAATGAACACCAGGTTTATTCAGTTTTAAAACCTTTCTCAACTGGACAATCACACACCTGATATTGTCTGTCAACTGTATCAGTCAAGAGACACTTCATAAGGGCTGATAGCCATGCACTAAAGATGCAGTACAACTGATAACAATGGGTAAATCAAACCTGGACCACTTGTTTAGAGCTAAATATGGGTCTGTTTTTATTCTGGAAAGGAAAAGAAGCAGTGTGGAACGGAGAGGAACGATGGCAGCAGCATGATGTTTTAAAAGGAAAAGCATGATCTGGTCTGATCTGAAATTAGTACAGAAGATGCATTCTTGGGTTTTCTCCTTTATTGAAAGTCTTTCAGAAACAAATGTCATCTTGCAGCTGGAGGTAAAGGGAAATTACTTCTACAGCTATATTGCCTTTTGTGCCCGGAGGCAACATTTTCATATCTCCGTAACACCCATACCTCATGGGAGAGATTCTTACCTGGTATAATTGGCAGAAATCCATAACGTCCCCTTGAGGAGGAGCATAATAGCTCTTTCTCTGCATATTACTGCTGCTTGTGCTGTGATAGACCAGTGTACCTAACATTATTAGACTGACTTCAATTCAATCTGCACAAAACCAATGTTAATAACAATACATATTGAAAACATCCTTGGAAACACTTTCCAATGTCTATTAGTCTCCAGAAACAAAATGTTCGTTGGTCTTGTATTAAGCAGACATTATCTCTAAAATTGTTAGATGGATTAAAACAGCTTTCATGCTTCTTAATACAGCCTATCAAATGCAAACACAAGTTTGCCTTTCTGTAAACAGTCATCCTATTTTATGATGATACCTACATGTACTGCCAGAAAAAATGACAATAAGGTAAGTTCCAAGGCTACCTGCTTGCAGGTGTCAGAAGAGCATTTCTGAAGGGATCCAAATATTGGCTGTGCAGATTTGCTGGAAATAGTAGAAAAGTACTATGCAAAATAAAGGGATTCACTCACAGTTTGGCTAGTCAGAGGAAAGACCTGCTTGCCATTAGTACTATTTTTCACTCTGTTCTTCTCCTATCCATGAATGTGTCAAATCCTCCCACAGGAAATCTGACTCCATTGTCCTTAAACAAGGCTTATTGTAATTTATAAACATATATAACCTATTAAAGCTGATTCAGCAGAATCTACCTTTAATGATATTGATTATTATTACAGAAGATGAATTCCAATGTAGATTTAAGAGTCATCTTAGCCTATCAGCAGTCAAAAGCCTTTTGTTATAATCACAGATATTGAAGTCCAAAATTTTTTGTCTTTATTTTCTTATCCCTATTTTTTCCCCAACATTTAACAATGGAAAATTGTTCCAAAGAGATTGGAGGGAGGTGTGCTGAACTCTACTGACATTGTATATATCTGCGGATCTTAGGAGAGGTTTATTTTGGGAAGGACTGTAGATTAGGGTATTTGAATAGGAGTTAAATTGGAAAGTACCTGAAGCAAATTGTGGTTTTGAAGTTTGGAAACAGAAGCTCAAGGAGCTACAATAATAACTGCCCACATAAATGAAAATAGGACCAAAAGGAAAAATATACATACAAAAAATATTACTTTGAAAATTTAGTTATATTTTTACCTTCAAATTTCTGGGGCATATGTAAATTGCCTTAGTTCTGTTGTGGATTTTGGTATCATAAAGATTTTATACTAAGTTGTAGCCCTGTAAATCACAGGGCACGTTGCAATTTCATACTATAATACCAAATAGTTACATGTTGTTCTACCAGATATTCACAAACTAAATGTAAGTGGGTTTTTAAGCCTGAGTTCTGGACATAACGATGAATGTCTTTGGCAGTCCTCTAGATGACATTGTATTTTGTGAGTTATCAGCCTAAATTTACCCTCAGAATGTCAGCTGAAGTCAGCAGCATTGTAACAGAATGAACTTGTCTTAATGGAATTGAGGTCAGGGTAATATTTAGTTCATGTTGTGTGTGGTACAGCATAAAACTGCGGTTTTTCAAATGTGTTTCAATCCTATTTGGCAAACACTTTTGCCATTTCAGAAGTGGGTCCTTGTGTGTCATAAATTGGGACTTTTTTCTTAACCAGTTAAACCAAATTCTCCTTATTGCTTCAGTTACTCGCATATAACAGGACTGATTAGACTGATTAGAAAGAGTTATATCCCAAGACAATTTTGACTTAGAAGTTTATATGTAGAAGTAATAGTTTAAGGAAATGATGATACAAGCTAAAGTGTATTGCTTTCATCTAGTTTAGCTGGTTCCAAAATAAGCCCAGGAATCCCACCAAGTAGCAGGTCAGTAGGTTTCTTATCTCTGATAGTGTACTAGTTCAGAACAGGTGTGCATCTCCCAGATACCACCCATTTAGCACATTTTCATTGGCTTTGTGGAGTAATTTCAGAGATCAGACTTGGAGTCCTTTTGGATGAACTAAACTGGAAAATGTATTCTGGGAGTGCACCTCAGTAGCCCCAACCTTGAACAGGCTCCAGTCCTGGAGCTCAGACTACGGTTACCACAATGTAAAACTCCCTAAATCTGTATAGTGTGGATATCATGTTCGTATCACAAACTGTTTCATGCTATGAATCTTCTATTAGTCATCACTGTTTACTAATATAGGCATAGCTTCTGATGACATTAATAATTGTAATAAAGTTAGCTACAGAAACAAGGAAATCCCCATGCCTACGTATTGATGACTTTAAATGTTTCTATTTGAAGCATCACTTAGAGGGATAGTTTCCCACAGTTATTCATCCCTTTCATTATCAGCAGAGAGAGTATGGAGAGTGTTTTTAATGTATGTCATCAAAAGAATGAAAAACAAGGCTGCACTTCTCATAGTGCAGTCCTGTTAGGAGATATTGTCTGACTTCAGGGCTAGAAATGTCAGTCTTCAGAACATGAAATGTTTTTTTTGCATTTACCAGATTGCCCTAACACCCATGGAAAACATAGGTTCTCTCCCTCAAAGCAAGCATTGCAATGACAGGATTACCTGCAGTGGACTCAACTGGCAGAAATTGTCTTACCTTTCTCCATTTTGGTAGAGTTAGGCCAGAGCAATGCGGAGCAACAGTCCTGTGTTACTGACTTTGACAACCTTAGCTCTTCCTTCAACACTCCTGAGGGAGTGGGAACTGCCACCTTTGAGTTTTCTATATGACCTCTAGATGTCTCATGGTCTCACTCATGGACATTAAGTGGCATCCAGCCTTCCTAGCCAATTGTCTCAGCAGCATCTCTTCCATCCTCATTAGCACCTTTTCAGGCCACACAGGCTGCCCACTCTCCAGCATGGGTGATATCACAGAAGCCATATACAACCCTAACTCACAGCGGATGCTGCTGCAACACAGAAACAACCTAATCTGCCTAATGTAGGGCAACAGGTATGATTTTCTGAAGTGCCCTTGTGACTAAAATGCCTCTGCTGCTGGAAAAATGCCAGAGTTAAGAAACAGCAGCACCAAAAGAGATCATTGTGCAAGGTCAGTGCCTTGACATGCTTATTGCAGGAACATGATGGACCCTTGGGCCCAGAAGTATTTAGGCCTGGGACCTTGTTTTAATCTATGAAGGAAGCCTGCTATACAATTGTAATTCTGATTGAATTTGCCCTTATTATCTCACTACGGCTCTGCTAACACATGAAATTTAGGAAGCAGTTGCAGTATTTTAAATAAGCAATTCAACAAGAGTAAGAAATTATTGCAAAATAGAGCTGCTGTCTTTGCTTTCAAGATATAGAGTATGTTAATGTGTTTAATCTCAAAGTCTGACAAGGAAATGGGGAAGGAAGAGGCTATAGTAGCCTGTTGAAATGTAAATGTTAATAATGCTCTCTAAATGAAGCAAAACCAACAAAAAAATTTATTCACTTTTTGAATTAATTAAAAATATTGCATTACTACAACCTGATTGCTAATTTTTCTTAAGTGGTTCTGTAATATTTCATTAACAATATTCTATTGCTTAACACTGTATGTAATGGGCTTCAGCCACCACCCTGTATTTCTTTCTACAACCCAACTTAACAATTGGGCCAAAGCACAGGTTTTGGGTACTGTTAAGAAGATATTATCTGACCTTAACCTTTTTTGTAAAATGAGAACAAATAGATTTTAAAAGTTCTACATCAGCTCTAAAAGTAGAACACCTACCAGATTCATAGAACTCATCTGATACAAGGAGAAAATAGTAGATGTGGTATTTGCAATTTGATTTTAAGCAAAACTGGTTAGTAAATCAGATTTCTCATGAGGCTTTCCATGTCATTCTCTTGTTAAATATGTTTAAACATGTGGCTCCAACTTAATACTTACATTTCTCATTTTAGCACTCATATAGAAAACTATTCCCTCTGATCCTCTCTAAGAAACAGTTTATCAAACTTAATTATATTAATTGTTTAGTGCATTTTACCTGGTATTTGGGGACTTCCAGAGGAATGGCATGGGATAGTAGCCTATGATAGGATTCGTATAGCTTAACTTGAGCTGTTTAAAATCTAGAGGTCTAGCCTGACACAAGTCAGTTGACTGCGTGCTGTCTCTGACCAAGTTTTCACGCCAGTAGGAAAGATCGAGTAAGATCCTGGAGGTAGGTGAAATCAGTTGTCATCTGGAAATGTCTTTCCTCTCTCCCTTGGCTATCAAGTGAACCTAAATCACATTAGAAACCTGGAGATTTTAAATGGTGAGGGCATATAAGATGAGGGATAAAGGAATGAAGAGGAAAATTCAAATTCAATGACTCATCAAACCTGTACCATAGTTATTCCAACCCTGATACTCCTGTATTTCAGGCTTAAAACTGCGCTTTATTTCATGTTATTTCAAAATTACAATTATACAATAAAATTCAACATTCTGTGACCATAATTAAAAATAAGTAGAAGGTTTTTTTAAATGCAGTTTAAGGGTAAAATTACCAAGAAATACAGGCCAAGTTCTTTTATCCATTCTAATTTGAATAGTTTTTCATCATGTGAATAAATTCACTGACCCCATAATTTACAGCAATATATCCAATCTGTCTTCATCACACTGTGGACTCTTCAACCTCTCAAACCAATGCTTTCAGTAAAATAAAGGATCTCTGCCAGTGATTTTGACAGGTTGATAAGTGAATTCTCCTTCTAGTCCTCTAGGTGAGTTGACATCTTCTTCTGCCCTCAAACTGGAAGGAAAATGCTCTTTATATCATCTACCTGGGCAAACTCAGCCATTTACTTGATAATCTAAGACAACAGTCAAAATGTTGTTGCATAATTGTAACCCTATAATTTGGCATGCTTTAGCTTCACATAGGGTTATAAACCTATCATCTGATGTATTGTGACCTATCAATACAGGTTTATAGTTTCCTGGTCAAGGGTGCATTAATATTGTTTCTGTGTCAGCTAAAGAACAATAGAATTCCACAGGAAAATGCTTTTTTTCCTGATCCAAGAACTTAAGTTGAGCCACTGATAATGTCTTAATTGCCATTATACTGCCAAAAGCTGATGCAAACTCAAAATTACAAGGTGGTTGGAAGTTTTTGTAGTCAAGATTAAAAGTAAAAGTGTCACTATTTCAGGAGCTCTTAAAATTGTTTAGCTGTCATAAAATATTGAACTTCTTTCGCAGTTTCTTGTCATATTCAGAGATACATTATTTTAAAAGACCTTTGTGAAATCAGTTCTCTCTCTAGTAGGATGTAGCAAAGTATTTGTATTTAATTTGGATAGTTAGTGAACCATAATATCCAGTAATTATAGTGTTCACATTTATTCACTACATTATCCAAAATGTTTCACTCAAGTGTATCTTGGCACAGTAACCTCGAGGAAGAAAATCTCCATGGAAGAAAATGATAAGTTTTTAGGTTTAACATGAATCGGTTATCAGAGACTTATAACAATATGCAAAAGCTAAAACTGTAAACCAGTTTAAGGCAAGTCTTAAAATCTTACTTTGACAATCTTTAATATAAATAAAAAGGTAATAATGTTACTAAGAAAAGATAACAATATTTACTTAACTATCTAGAAATCTTACTTCATCAGTATTTCTGAAGCAGCTTTAAAACACCAGGAAAAATAGAAATACGCAAGGTCAGAGTGCAAACAATGTGTGTGTGTACTTATAAAACACTTTCTTTAAGATTTTCTTCTGTTTCCACCACAGCTGCCTGTTCTCTGTCTGTGGGAATTTCACAGAGTACCAAATGTCCCCTCTCATACACTTGTAAGAAGTCTCATATAGTAGTTTTGGAGAACAACCACAAAAAAAATTAAGACAATAGAACTGGAGGATAAATGGAGCCTTCCTGAAGGAGAATTCACTTGCACTGACTTCGGTAAAGTAAGGCCCACTATATCAAGTGTGATTTTTGATCTGGTTTGGTGATTAAAAGACACAATAACTAAATACCATCCAATATACAGACCGGGATTTTTTGTTATTTAGGAAATATATAGCAAAATCTGATATATGATTCTATGATATAAGAAGCTTAGAGTCCAAAAAGCACTGTAACTAGGAATACAGAAAGAACCTCCAACAATGGCAGGATCCAGACATCACTCCTCAGCAAGGCAAGGAATAGGTCTGTATGCTGATGCATAGGCAATTGCTTCTTGATATTTAGTGCAAATTCCCAGCAGATTTCTAGCATCTCCCATTCTTATTCAAAATTTTCATAAGCTTTTGACATAATGCTAAAATGTGAACTGAAAATATCTAGAGGTCCTTCCATGCACACACACTTCCTGCAATGCAAACACCCAGAGAAACCCAGACTTTTGAAGGTTTTGTGTCTGGCAAGGAAGTTGAAATGAGTTCATGTTTAAGCTGGACTAGGTTAACTATTTGATTCTGCTATCATTTGGTGAGAGTCTTGGAGGCAAAGCCCAAGGCAAGGACTCTGAATTGCTGGGAGAGCTTACTGGATGGGACAGAAGTGGTCTGACACCATAGTTTTACTGTTTGGTCAAATGAAACATTTCAGAGATGTTTGTTAATTGACCTTTATGGTGAAATATCAACATCTCTCTCTCAATGGAACAACAGAAATAGAGGAATAAAAGTAATCAATACTAATAAAATGAGGCCTCCACACACAGCTTGTTTCTCTCTTCTCCTGATTTTTATTAGAAGTAGACATCAGAGGATTTGTCCCTAGTACAATGATGCCACAAGGCAGCAAGCCTTGCCAAAGGAACTCAGCACAGGGTACATTAAGTATTCTGAAATAATGCATGGGACATCCGGTCAGGGAGACAAGGTCAGAGTTCAACTGGGTCTGATTTACAGATAGGAGATAAGGAGATAGCAGGAGCTGCTGAAGGTCTGAGAGAGGCGGAGGATACAAGCTGTTTTACAGCATACAACGACTTCAGGCTGCCTAAGCGACAAATAGACATGGCCACCTTTAATTCTGCCGTACTCCCAAGAACAGAGGATGCTTTATTAAACATTGGTAGCTGTTGCAGGACAATTTCTTCAGCTGAAGTGACAACAGTTTTTGTTTTGTAGCTGGGGGGATATTTTGTCTCCAGTTCTCTGAGAATGACTGTCACTGTTTATGATATAATTTTGACAGCTACAGGAAATCTTATAAGAACTAGATTTCCTGTCAAAATGACCTTATTCTTGCAGGTGAATAAAAAAAAAAACACACAAACATGAAAACTGCTTTTACTTGAGGCATCTTATCCCCTTTGTTCCTGAAATAGGGAAAGTTAGGAAGAACATAGCATGTAAAAATGAAGATTTGTTTAAAAAACAGTAGGGTACTGAAATGCAGGGAATGAAGATGCATTTCCTTAGATGCTCTCTGAGCAGCTGTACTCTCAGATCCTGATAGCTTTTTGTTCTGACTGAACTTTAAGTGTTGCCTTTGTGGAAAAGCATGTACTGTGCTTCATTTCAGTTGAATTTCAAGCTAGGAGAACAAAATAATAGAAATCAAATGTTTTATCCCTGAGATGTCCCCTCACTTTATCAAAATGACACCATGTTTTCAATGAACTCCAGCTTTACGCAGGTAAAGCAGCCTTTTGTTTCTCGTATTTGTCTTCATCATGGTTGCTTTTATAAGGATAGGATTTTTGCCTTGGAACCAAGGAAAATAAAACAGCAATTGTCCTTGGCGACTGACCTCTGAGCCAACTACATCCTGTAGCAGTAGAATAATTGTAACTCTGTACCTCCTTTGAACTTTCTGTTAATCCCTTAATATGCATCATTCTGCCTGGTGCACTTTCCATGTCATCCGCTTTTTGTTTTATAAGATTCATTTGTTTGAGTTAGTTATTCCAGAAGACCCAGACTCAATATTTTCCAGATTTTCACCCGCTTGGTGATTATTTATGCATGTTCTCTGTGTAGATTTTGAAATTACTTTTGTTTCCATTAATTTAATCTCACATCCTTTTGCCACAGATTTTTGCTTCCGCTAAACTATGTATTTCTAATATATTCCCCTTTAGCATTGCTGTAAGGAATGGCAGGAAAGTTCCTTGTTACATTTGAGTCCTTGGCTCGTATTCCACTTTGCCTTTCAACAGTGCTTGTATCCTGAATTTCAAGGAAAGCCTTTTCCATTAGTACCACATAATCCTTTTTCCTGTTGCCTCCAAGGCACGAAGCATGCACTTCCATTCCATTTTCTCTCCTTTTGGTCTCTGCACATTCATAGTTCTGCTCCCCCATCACTAAACCAGCTCTTGCATCTGCATTCCACAGGTTCTGGGGGAAAAAAAGCTTTGAAGTTTAACCTTAATGTGTATGTATGAACATTTGTATGTCTTAAAAACAAAGAAGAATCATTTGCAATGGAATAGCTTTAAAAATTTTTAGCATGCCAAAGGCCTTTCTGCCATTTTTTTTTAAGGAATATTACAAGAGACTACTAGTAGGACCTTCAAAACGGAGCCTGTTGCCTGTTACAGGAAAACACCCCGAGCCGCCAGTATCTAACAAAACCCATACACTGTCCACAGAGAGACTGCCCAGATTGTCACAATCTAGTCTGGAAATATCAATACACAACAAAGCAGACAACATGAGAGGCCATCTGAGATTCAGAGGGGACATCTCACCATCCATGCTCCACCACCATGCAGTGCATTAGCTTTCACAGTTTCCCATCTCATTTTCCAATGTTTCCTCATAACAATTAAAGCTTAGTATTCTTGGGAGACTCTGTTTTATTGTGGCTGTCCCAGGCATCTCACAATTTGATCCATAATTTGAAATATAGTGACAGCCAGGGTGAGATCTCCACTGTTTTCCCCTGCCTGCCTCTCGCATTGTCTTTATTCTGCCAACCTGCCAGCACAGAAGATGCTATTGCTGCTGAGCACTGCCCCTGCCAGGGACTGGCCAATTTTAAGGAAGGCACCCACTGGAGCAGCATGCACTGTGTACCCCAGCCTCATTGGGATGCATGGCTCCTGCTGTATTAATAAAATCTGATTTATACAATTACAGATCATTCTGCCCAGTAATGATTCAGTCAAGCACAGAGGGAATGGGAGAAACTCAGCAAAAGCAATTTGATTTTTCTTTCTTAAGTCTCTCACATCCATCTGAAAATCCCACCCTCTGTCTTTACAAACTGCTGAACACAAAAAGCTTGTTAATGGTGTGCTAATACGTGCATGTTACTGAGCTCCTTCTGACATGCTTTGCAGGACTCAGGGTGTCTGACATGTACCAGCTCTCTGTTACTTAAACACTGAAGGTTTTTCCTAAGCAACCAGGGAGGCAATGCAGCCTCTCATAGATGCCCAACTCATTTTAACAGCAGCTGCTTTAATTTTTAAATGAGATTGTTAACCTTTAAATTCCTTTGCAAGTTTTGGAGTTTATCAGGAGAATAACAGGTTCAAAACTTATTTTTGCTTCTTTACACAATAAAGTATTAGCTGCATGCTCAGCTTCTGTGTGATCTGAAGAGGAAAATACATTGAGTGAACATTCCCTGGTGGGTATGTCCCAGTATTGCTCACACTGTTGATATGGCTGGGTTTGACAGGCTGGAGACTTGTCACAAGTGCAGTCTGGCTCCCACAGGGAACCCTCCTGAAAAAAAAACCATAAGGAAATGTGTCTCTGTTCCTATGCCATTATACTAAACTGTCAGAAAATTCAGAATTCAACCTGAAGACAAGCAAGAATCTGGAATTAAACTATTGGTCATGGTTCTTTTAACATGCACTTTTCCCTAAGAACACAAATGAAGGATGTCACCACTTTAAGCGTGGCCAGACATGTTAGATACACGAGACATGGTGACATCTCACAGCCACAGTGCTGCATTATCTCCCTTCTCTTTCAGACCTGGATTTACTAAGACACTAAGTGGACTGTAATTCACCTTTCTGCTTTGCATTACCACAAAACAGAGTGTGTGCATTCCCAGTTGCTTGGATCATACACATCTGTATCTACTCCATTCCATACTGCGATCTTTAAAGTCTTTCCTAGCTCTCCTATCTCTACGGACACGATGGAAAGCACCTGGCCTCAATAACAGCATCTGCCTCCTCACCTTATAACTTTGACCGAGTTACACATTCCTCAGTCTCCCATTGCTTTTCCCTTAGTCTCAAAACACTTTTCCCCAATACTATGTACTTTCCATGGGGATCAGCTTAAACTCCCAATTAGTGTTCCTGCTTGTGATACTATTAACACTGGTTGGAGCATTCTACCAAGGTGCTGGAGGCACCTATAGATCAGCTTTTAAGTCTCTGTGCACATGTATTTCTACGTAATATTTTTCAAGTATTTAAATTACTGTAACCTGCTTTGTTGTGCACTGTACTTGGTTTTCCCTAGCATAAACTAAAATCAGCAAAACAAGAGTGAAGAGGGGATGTTTCTCATGCTAGTAGCAGTCACTTCCCATGAGAACCTGCATAGCAACATCATTGGGGTCTGCAAGTGCAGGGACATGAGACCAACAGCACCAGAATAAAAGCATGGGAATAAAACGGAAAACTGCCTGCAAGGCTCCAGGCACCTCAGGTGAAAGGTTACAGAGCTGCAAATAGCAGATCTGTAGCATTACAGATCCTGAAGCACTAAGCTACCTCAGACACCATGCAACTTCATTTTCTGCTTACCTTCTTCACCCCACGTGATTTCACAGGCATCTGCCATACGGCCCCACTTCATCTCTCTTCGGTGAGGGAAGTCTAGTTAGTCACTCTTCATGCTGATTCTGTCCAGTATCTGTCATCACCCTCATCATACTTCTTGGTGTTATTTTCAATTCTATTAAAAGCTTTTGAGAGGGTTGCACTAGTGTTACATAAAATTTTCAAGACATGGTGAATGAAAGTATTATAGAGTGGCCTGGTGATGTTTTCTGTGTTGTTCTTCCTCTCCTAAATAATTCCTAATGTTGTATTTATTTTTTCACTATAATAGAGTAATCCAGTGACCTTTTCAGTTTTATAACCCCTGAATCTTGTTCACAGTGAACAGAATCAGACAAATAGTCACGATACACTGTGAAGCTTTATGTTTTGAAAGTTTTCTACATAAATTATGCCAACTGAAGCTAGATCACCCTGCATGAAAACAGGCACTCTGAAGGTTAAATATCTATGTGTATGCAGACATGCAAAAAGTCAGGTTGAAGAATGTTTATTCAAATAATTTAGACACAGGATATTTTACATGGGTTGAGAGGTATACTCACAATTTTGTAGTCATTTTCTCTGTTTGGGGAGAGGACTTCTCAGGTTTTAGAATTCTTAACACTTATTTAACTTCCAGTAAAGCTCTTAAAACATAGGCTTCTCTTCAGAAATACTTAGAAGTGTTGTCATGTCGCAAGCAACCAACCTTATGTGCAATTGACTTAGTGTCAATCATGAAAAACATTTTCAAATGAATATTCACTATTGAAGCTTTTTTGTGGGTCACTGCAGAACTAAACAGAGATACTGGGACAATGCCACTATTTGTGTATAAAGTGAATAAACACAGTCTGTTCATCACATCTGAATGGTGTTGATTCTTCTTGGGCTGCCATTTCTGAATGTGGAAGCTAGAGTGCTATGGCAAAAATTAACCCATTCCAGCTTGGATGTGGAGAATCACAGCATTAGCAACATCAGCCCAATGCTAAGGAATTTCACTTACCAAAAGCCATTGAGAACCTGATCCAAAGGTCTGGCTCCCAGGCACTTCAGAGATTTGAATCTGCTTCTCAATGCTACATGAAACTCATTTGCACATAAATTCCCATTGTAGTAAAATGTTTTATGCTTCCCACGCAGCTAAGACGGAGTATAATGGGTGACTGAGGAGAAAGGAAAATATTTTAATCTTTTGGAAACTTTGGGGTGACCCCCATCACCTCCTCCCCTACTTCACTCACAAGCAGCATCTTGGAGGCCAAAGTGTCCCTTTGCCTGAGGAGCGGTTTCTCAGGGCAAGCTGCAGCACAGTGAGTGGGAACAGAGCATGCAGAACCTGAAGTCCTGTAATCTGACCCTATGTGGCAAATCGTCCTCTGTTTAGCATGTGAGCTGTTTTCCTGTCCCCAGCAATGCATTTCATCCAATAGGATTAGCCACAAAGATCCTACAGTAAAGTATCATCACAGTCACAACTCCTCACTAACATTTGCCTTCTTGATTGTTTTCAAAAGGAAATATCAGAGATTCAGCTGACAGAGAATGCAGACACAGAATCAGTAATAATATCAAAGCAAGGGAATATAATAATTTCAGAGGGTGGTGTTATCACAATCTAACAGATTTCTGCTAATCTCTTTCTAGTACATTTTTATATCTATAAAGGTTTATTCTTTCTGATTCTTTTCTATTACTTCTTAATCTGAACAGATTTACCATCTTCACTCAAAAAGGTTGAGTTCATTTCTGTTGAACAAAAAAAAAAAAATTTGTTAAAATGGTTGAGCAAATCCAGTTACAAAAAGTACATGGTTCATTTTTTATTGCAGCATAAAGCCATTCTAAAATACTTTTTTTCATTAAAGCCCTGGCTCAGCAAGGCATTTTTGGCATATATGTAAACCTCTTTTTTCATTCAACAAAGTCCTTAAAAATTTGTTAAATAATAACTTGTCTTTCTTAAAATTGAGCTAGAATCTATTCTAAACTTCTTCACAATGTGAAAGTCAGGCAGGTAATCCACATCCTCAGAACTGTAAAGCTCATCTCTAATTGTAAGAAATTAATGCAGGCAGAACAGAAACCTTAAACCTTTCATCTGTTAAAAAAATGCAGTTCATGGAATTCGTGAATTCAGGCATATGTAACAAATGCTTTTGTCAATTAAAAAAAAAAAAAAAAAAAAAAGCAGTTGTTTCTTAAGTTGGAACACTTTGTTTTGATTTATTTAAACAACACATTTCATCTCTTTGAGACAATCTTTTGTTTCAAACCTGGCAGAGCCTGGGCAGGCAAAGATACTTGCTAGAGCTGCTATTCTTCTCCATTAATGGAGATGGTATGTGAGATGGGCCCACTGTATTCCTTTAGATGGCTCCATCAGGTGATTCATATTAGGCAGCATGGACTTGCTACACCTGTTCCTTAGAGTCAAAATTGAAGAAAATCACAAAGTCTTCTGAAGAGCAAAATAAGCAAATATCAGTCCATTTAACAGTGTAGCCAATGGAAATTATTCAAAGGATCCCATAAAAGAAGTAAGCTGGGACTTCAGGGGCACATGACAGCATCTGTATTACACTGCAGAAGAACATCCCAGTCTAACTCTTAAATTAACTGATCGCTGAAAAACACAGAGAGGCTGTGTGATTTCCATCCTTGGAGATATTAAAAATTCAAATGTATTAAGCCCTGATCAACCTGACCTGAGGCTGAAAATTGCTTTGCTGAGTCCAGAGTGGGACAAGATGATCCCTGAGGCCCCTACCAACCCAAGATATTCTATAAGTGTGATTCTACACTTCTGTAAAAACTAGAAGGAACAATTTGTACAAAAGCAAATTCCCTCTGCCCTCTTATCCTCCAATCTGTTAAGACACACTTGGGCAAAGCCACCTTTGTTGGTGAGCACTGTCCCAGATGAGGATTAAACTGTTTGCTCCATTAAATGGCATACCAGGGAAGCAAACCACCTCTGAGACCAGCTGTGGCTGAGAAACTTCCATACTTTTCCTAAGAAAAGTACTGTTTCTCTGGTTCCTGGTCACAGAAACTTTCTCTTGAATGAAGAGGGGGAAAATGCAGAAAAACAGAGAGTGTTCCATTTTGAAGCTACCTAGAAGCCTTCAAAAAACAGAGAACTGGCCTAGAAGACTGAATGTTATATATGTTTGTTTGCTTGTTCATTTTCAGAATGTGATACAAAGCTGATGAAAATCTCAAGCTTGATTTTCATGAGGCAACTGAGTTTAAATACTGCATTAGCAAGAGAACAGAAATAAGTGATCAGCCCAACATCCAGGAAAGCCTTCTAGCTAACTGGATAGACCAGAAGCTCTAATTAATCTGGAACATCACATTTAAATTAAAGCAAGCATTAATAAAAAATGTTCAGAGATTTCTTTACCCAATTGAAAATAGTTGAGAAACGAAGTAAAAGACTGTGTGAGAGAAGCTACTATTCAGTAGAGACAGCTAATGGGATAGCCCTACAAGCCACTGTGGAATCATAAATTATAAACTTGCTTAAACTTACAGACAGAAGGAGTTTTATAATAAGTATGGAACATTAGAAGATCAACTGGTCTAGTGATTTGAAACTTTTGGAACTCACGACCAAGAAAAATTCACACCTTACTCGAACAACTAGAACATACTGTGCAAAATCTGTCACTGACAGTACAGTTGTATTTTGCAGAAACAATTTGGAATATTGGTCTCCAACAGGGAGAATGTCTCATAATGGTTTTGACAATGATTGCTAAACTAGTGAAGTGATACAACACTTTCAGACTTAGTAAAACCATTGACAGAATCACTTTTAATACCTAATGTAAGAATGCATTTATTAATAAACAGAGAAATTCCTTTAATTCTGAGGAAACAGGACAGCATCATTGTATTTCTTTCACTAAATTTGCCAGAGCCATTCACCTGCTGACTTTGAAAGTCATCCACACAAATCACTTGCTTTTCTTACAATATACTCCCATGTGATACAACTGTGCATATTTTTCCAGTTGTATAAGTCACCTCTATACCATATCAATATAAAAAAAAACACACAAAAAAACCCAACACACCCAAAAAACAACAAACAAACAAAACCCCAAAAAACCCCACCTCAAAACCAAAGACAATTACTATTATTCAACCTTATTAACTTATACTTCATCTATTCTGACAAAAGCCCCAAAATGCCAACACAGTCTTATCTGGTACACAAAACGTCCATGGTAGAAATACTAACCTTAGGATCATCCTATATCTATCCCGCAATCCCCTGCCACATTCATAATATTCTTTTAATTTCTGCAGCAAGGGCTTCTTTCGTAAATTAAATCTGATTTTTCCCCACAGCAAATACATCTGACATGTTGAATAAATGGGTCAAAAAGGTATAAAACAATTGTGATGTGTGCACCTGAAGGTTCATTTCCTGGCTTTTGCTCTTCTATACATATGAGTGCTTGCAGCGATCATACATGTGATTTTCAGTGATTTGGGTTTTGGACATGTCCAGGTGTGGGTGTGGGGGGGGGCAGGTCAGGGCAGTGGGGATGTGTGTGTGTATGTGCATTCTCTTGTTATTCTATTATCTGGCCCTGTTGTTTATCAGTAAGTCTGAAATCTTAATTCAGTCTCTTCTGAATATTTGCACGTCAGTCTTTGAACCCATGACAACGTACTGTTTTTCTCAAGAATCCTACCTCATTCAATGCACTAGGTGCAGCCCTCTCCTAGGAAATTCTTTCTGCTTCTTATGTAGTACTGTAAAATGAATGTAAACAGAACAAAACATAAAGTGCAAAAAAAGGTAAAATCATGTAGAAAGAGATAGTTGATCCAGCAGCTTTGCAGGCTGGCACTTAAAATAGTCATGAATGGGCTATTAATTCACAGTTTCTACGAACATGCATGTGAAAAAGTGTCACCAAGAGAAACTGTGACCAACCTACCACAGGGTATCTTCAAATCTAGCCATAAAGACTTGATATCCATGGAAGCAGGTTTAAACTGTCCCAACAGAGAAGAGAATTACATCTGGGCTTTCAGCAGACTGAAGTCATAAAAGCAGGACATAAATGTCTCTGAAATCTAGACTTTCACTTTCTGGTCTTGAAAAGCCAGAATTACATTTTGGATTAAGCATGCTTGATTGGGCCCAAAATAAAATTGCTTAATGTCTTTTTATGTCAGGCTAGGAGCTTTACTTTATGTCTTTGCTTCACTTAATTGTAAATTGCAGATCAAATTCTTGTCTTACACACAAAGATGGAAATGCATATCCAAGGGCAGAATTTGTCCGTGTAATATCAAATTAAATTACACTTTTGGTATAGCACTATTTTAGATTCTGACATGGAAAGATGCATTAACAATTTGCAGCAAAATTCAAAAGAAGCAAAATTGGCTCTTCTCCATTTTGTACAAATGAAACTAGAGCACTGAATCCAATAAGAACAGACAAGTTTTAGAAGAACACTGACTTTTAAGAAAAATGTTTATTTTACATCAGTCATTCCTGAATTGAATTCAGTATGAATTCTTGAAATAAGAATAGTTTTGTATCTTTTTATACAATTCATGCTACATAGAAGCAATGTGCCTGTAAATATACCAAGGATTCAGTGTTAATAAATTGCAAAGTTTTATTTAGAATTTGTTTCCTATTAAAAAAAATAATATAAATGCTAATATAAAAGTCTCATAAAATTCAAAATAAGTAAAATACAGTAATTTTGAAACATGTTCGTTTTCTTCAAGTGTCAAGAGTAATTCACTTTTCTCTATATCTGAATTGTTCTAACAGTTCAAGGTTTTGGTGTCTAGGGCCAACAAATGAAAATGTTGGTCATTACCCTGTAACAACAAAGTTAGACAACATAATTTCTAACTCGTTGCACCCCCTGGCTTTCTAAAATCAATTGTCTGACTTGAAAAGTAGGTAAATGTTGTTTTTTCCCCTCATCTAATCAACTGCACATGAAAGTAGGGGTTTTTTTAGGAAAAAAAAACTATTAAAGACTGTAATAAGCACTGACAGCTAGGAAAGCTCTGCAACAACTTTCATTTCTATATCACATCTCCATTTTCTAAGGTTTTACTGTTCAGAAGCTCCCTCTGCTCTTTTTTCATTGTTATTTCATATTATTGAAGAATTCATCACCAAAAATCAAATTAGTTCATCAAATCAAAGATGATTAATTAATCTAAAATCACTATGGCTGATCATTCCTCTCTGACAGTATCTGAGAAAGACAATTACATATGCTTCTAAACCACGAGACAGCATGTCCATTTCAGATGTGGTAGGGAGGCAGGGATTAGTGCGAACCCAGTTTTGCCCACGAGTGCAGATGAAGCCCCAGCAGCCTGTTTGAGGCTCTTGGACACCACTGCTCCCAGGCTCCCCAGGAACAGCTATCCTATGGAAGTGTTCCTAGGGGCAGATGACAGGGAGCAGACCTGCAGGTCACATTAACTTGGAGCTACCATGCTTTATAGAAATCCACTTCAGGAGCAGACAGCAATATCCAGGCTGTGTCTGAACAAGAGGTTAATCTAATGCCAACCACATAGTTCACTAAGATTACTCATTTCATCTCATAGAATCATAGAATCACTATGGTTGAAAAGGACCTCTAGGGTCATCAAGTCCAACCTTTATCCCATCATCTCCCTAACCAATAGACCATGGCCTCAAGTGCTTCATCCACTCGTTTTTTGAACACCTCCAGGGATGGCAACTCCACCACCTCCCTGGGCAGCCTGTTCCAATGTCTAACCACCCTCTCGGTAAAGAACTTCTTCCTAATATCCAACCTAAACTTCCCCTGACACAACTTGAGGCCATTTCCTCTCATCCTATCATTAGTAATTTAGGAGAGGAGACCAACACCAGCCTCACTACAACCTCCTTTCAGGTAGTCGTAGGGGGCAATGAGGTCTCCTCTCAGTCTCCTCCAGACTAAACAACCCCAGTTCCCTCAGCCGGTCTCCATAAGGCCTGTTTTCCAGACCTCTCACCAGCCTCGTTGCCCTTCTCTGGACTCGCTCCAGCACCTCAATGTCCTTCTTATACTGTGGGGCCCAGAACTGGACACAGTACTCAAGGTGTGGCATCACGAGTGCTGAGTACAGGGGCACAATCACCTCCCTACTCCTGCTGGTCACACCATTTCTGATACAGGCCAGGATGCCATTGGCCTTCTTGGCCACCTGGGCACACTGCTGGCTCGTGTTCAGTCGGCTGTCAACCAACACCCCCAGGTCCTTTTCCGCCAGGCAGCTTTCCAGCCACTCTTCCCCAAGCCTGTAGCGCTGCATGGGGTTGTTGTGGCCAAAGTGCATGCCCTGGCACTTACCCTTGTTAAACCTCATACAGTTGGCCTCAGCCCATCGCTCCAGCCTGTCCAAATACCACTGCAGAGCCTCCCTACCCTCAGGCAGATCGACACTCCCACTTAATTTCGTGTCATCTACAAATTTACTGAGGGTGCATTCGATTCCCTCATCCAGGTCATTGATAAAGACATTAAAAAATACTGGCCCCAAAATCAAGCCCCGTTTATGCAAAATATCACAGAAAGCCAGGGTATTCTGCAATTCCCAGGCTCAGGCGTGGAAAAAAATTCAGATGGATCTTTCTAAAATATAATGTGAAATGTTACTGTTACGAACATACATTGTTACTGAGAAAGTAGTCATATCCAGGACAGCATATGTGCTTCAGCCTAAATGTAAGTAGGTGTCTTAAGCCAGTGAGGCTGATGGGGCTTCAGCACTCAAAAGTGGACATCATTGCTCAAATTTTCCTCTAAAAAAAAAAAAATCTGAGTGGTACAAAGTGGGTAGCAGGAACACAGACCTGGGCCAGATGGAACATCAAATATTGACTCAAAGGGAGCTGTGGACATCCATTTTGGAACAAAAAAATCAAAATATCTGGGAAGTCAGTGGATGTGACAGATGTTCAGTTTCTATAGAAAATCAAATCCTCTTTACTAGGGTGATTAAATATGTCTGTGGGTGTCTGGATTTATTGAAAATGTCTGCCTTAGAATCACTGAAGCTTATTTTGCTGTATTCTCTATTTGATTTAACCAGATTATTTATCTTTGTTTACCTTAAATGGCTTCCTGAAAATAACCGGTTCATTGCAGTCCTGACAAAATACTGAGGTAAAGGTAGTCAGTATTGAACAGAGACTCAGACCTAGAAACTCTTTGTAAAGGTTCAAATAACATCTCTTTAACTATATATTGTAATGTGATGATACTTTTTCATGTCATGATATCAGCTAGATCAGTACCCTGATGCTCACAGAAATTATGTAGATGCTCAAAAATAATCTTGAAAAAAACCACCTGGAGTGTTGAATCAAGCATACAAGACATAATTTACTGGAATTACCAACCTCATAACATTGGAAATGCAACTGCTTCTTGTGCTGTGTTGTTCCACTCCTTAAACAAAAGTTCTCAAATTAATTTCATATTTGAACAGAGATGTTACGATAGTGTGTTAACTGTAACTACACACAATGCAAAAGTACTGCTGTATATAAGGAATATGGGTTCATAAAGAAAAGTACATTTTATCTGGCCATTGTGAAGGACAGTAAGATTTATACACTTCTAATAAATAATTCTAACATTGTTCAGACTGTGTTCCTGCAATGTTGGGATCTGAACAATCCTTATCCCAAATTTGTATCAGAAAGTTGCCATAAAATCTATTTGGGACATAAAGTATTGGCAAACTGAGCGATAACAGAGTTTGCAATTTGTGAATAAGGATGCAGACCTGAGTGATGTGCTCTAGGGGATCCTGCTTTAAAGCATAGGAGTTGGACTAGATGATCTCTGGAGGTCCCTTCCAACTCTGACAATTCTGTGAATTCCATGAAATGTTCATAGACTGTACTACATGAAAATACATCAATATATCTTGAGTCTGGAGAATAATTCATTCCTTAATAACCTTATTAACTAAATGAACTAAATAAACTAAACCCAACTAATTCTCTATGTTGGAGACCAGGGCACACGATGGACAAGGACTGATGAGAAGGCAGGCTGTTGCAAGATGCCCACACAGGTTTTGACAACAGTTATACCTGTCCCATCATTTTCAGGATATGGTTCAGTGGTGGACTTGGCAGTGCTCGGATAGCAGTTGGACTTGATGATCTTAAAGGTCTTTTCCAACCAAAATAATTCTATGATTCAATCTATTAATATCCTTTTCTTTGAGAACATTGCAGGATAAATTGCTATACACCTGTACATTTTGCTTGAATTTCTGGGTAGATTGAATTCTTTCTTTATTGCTTACTGGTGAAATTTAAACATAATTTGCTTTTGTTAATGTTCCTCATGTTTTCACCTGCTTCTGTTACTTCTACTGCTGCTCATTTGGGGAAACGTCCAAAATGCCAGTAAGTAGCCTGAGATCTTTTAGCCAAGTCTTAAGGTTTCTAAGAAAACTATTTACTTGAAGTCTCATCGCAACAATACTCAGTAAAGCTCCTTACAAACCTCCCCATCTACAGCTATCTAAAATCTCTCACATCTTCTACTTCACAAAGAAAACTGTCTTACATTTAAACAGTTTTCAAAGGATGTCTGTAACTCAGTAGCTCAAGTCACATTCTGAAAAAAAAAGCTGTGTCTCTTAGTGCCTATAGTCATATCTGAAAGGAAGATTCAGGTTTCTAACTCACTTAAGCTTTTTTAAAAAAATATATCTGTCATCCATCTGAAACTAATTTGCCCTATGTTTTCTAGCTCTGTAGGCATTCATTCCAAGTTATCATCACTCTGTTGTTAGTTTTAAAATAGCTTTGTGTACAAATTTTCTGAATGCTTTAAAATTTTCTTTCCAGTTTAGAAGCAAGTGATTTGTCAGAGCTTCATTTTAGGCTTTCCCTTTCCATGGATAGCACTTCAAAAGAAAGAATAGAAAGCATTCTGCTTGTTAAATTTTTATTTTACCACATGTATTTGCACTGTAAGAAATCTTTTGTAGTTTGAGGGTTAGTTAGATGCCTCTATTTTCATGCCTAATAGTAATATAGAAGCTACTGCTGTTCACAGAACACCTTGTAGGTTATCTTTAGGATGAAAGAGAGGGGTAAAGGGCCATGGAAGCCCTTTCTACGTGTTTCCCTAGATAAGTGCAAAGTCTAGCAGTGCCAGCAGAAGCAATGGCATCACCAGTCCTCCCCTTGTGGGCAATTTGGTGTAGGTGCTCAGCTTGGTTTGTCAACAGGGATTGGGAGAGAAAAATAAGATGCAGTCTATTCACCATCAGTGTAATTTTTTGGAAACAATTTGACACCTCTTTGGCAATAGAGAGGAGGAAGAGGAAGAGCAAGTGCAGTTTAAGTGCTGTGTTTGGCTCTGCAGTGCTCATTCCTAGCAGAAGTTTGGCTCGCTCTGCTGATAGGCATTGGTGATGTTTTGCATTCTACTTCCTAACCTCCATCAGTAGCAAATAGATCCAATCTTGGCCTCAGTCAGGACCTTTCCCACTTCAATTGACAAAATTGGATGCGACCACATCTTCACCTTGATTTGTAAGTGCAAAACAATAGTTCAAAGGGATCTCCCCACTTTACAGTTTACCATGTAGACCTGAATAGCTTTGGGACAACTCTCTCTTTCCCAACATGAAGTAAGGCCATGGGGAGCCAGGTGTTAGCCCTTCCTCTAAAATAGACTGATCTTAAACAGTGAGACATATAGTTCCTAAAGATGTAGCAAGTGCAGAAATAACAGTGCTGCTGACTACAGTTTACCTGTAATGTTTCTCCAGCTGATAATAGTTCTCTCATCAATACTGTGACCACAAAGATCACTGCTACTCAAAACATTTTGAAACATAATGCAAAGCCCAGTAGGTAGATTGTATATAATTACCCAAGTATTGGAAAAGTTTTGTTCTGCTTCAGCTGTGTAATCTTACAGAGGTCTCGCCACACTTGCAACTCATTTTGACAACTCCCAATTAACAGTCCCAAGCTTAGCCTCAAGTGCAAAGCTCTATTTCTTTTAAAGGAACAAAGGAAAAAAACTTCTGCATATATCTCAGACATACTATAAATCACTGTGATGTTGTTTGCACCCTTATCATCCAGTATACAGATGCTCGGCTACTTTCCATCTCCATCTTATCTCAAAAAGCACCTGAGGACATGCTGAAGTGCTGTCTGTCCACCAGAAGGATTTTCATGGTTTGTAGAGGGATGACTGAATGTAAAATTTGGGGACGAGAGAAGCAAAGCACTTAAACAGTCATTCAGATCTGAACACTGAACTCCTTTCAGCAAAAATTTTTTGAGTGTATGATGCAAGCAATTCCTTCCTTATATTTTTTAGACAAATAACGATGGGCAAATTGGACAAACTAGTGGTTTCCTATAATGTCTCACTCTATGTTCTACTAATAACTTTTCAATTATTATGAAACTACTCTGCAATTAGATTGCAAATATATAATAAGTTTTACCATGAAAATTACAATATAATTGTAATTTAATTAGGCTCCACATTCCATATTCCCACACATACATAAACTGCTTTAGAAAATACTTCTTAGAATTAAGTGATAATACAATTTTTGTTCAGATCACAAAGTAGGTAGTTTAGAAATGGATATGACAGACTGAGAGACAAGGGCACAGAATGAGAATTCCTTCAACAAAAATGCCTTATCCACATCTGACAAGCCTTTTCTCGTCAAAAACCTATGTGCTCTATGGATATTGTCACTGATGGAATGACAACGTAATTGAAAAATGTGTAAGAAAGACAAGCTGTCTGAAGGCAGGACCACAGAGGTGGTGATCTCCTCAGACCTCAGTGGTGTCTAACGCCACCAGTGCCAGCAGGCCCTTCCCTCTGTGAAGGATCGCATTTACAAAGAGAAGAAAAGAACTCAGCGGGGACTGACTTATTCATGCATTTCAGGCAGTACTTTTGTTTTTCTATGATGTCAGATTCAGGTGGAAGGATTGAGGGCCAAGGATGTGCCTGGAAGAAGATATGGATGCTGCTGTTGTGTCTAATCTATGGAGTTGCTGGGTGCTGACCATGGCAGATAGGTCGTCTCCTCTCATGACCCACTCCTTTGAGAGCACAGATGATTCCCTTATGTCTCTTTTCAGTGACTGTTCCAACTCATTCTGACATTTTCCCACTTTCTTCTTCTCTGAATCACTTTGCTTATTCTCACTTTAGTTTTCTTCAGCATCTTTGTGAAGCTTTCTTCTCCCATTTCTTTTTTCCCCCACATGCACTTCTATATCTACCTTGCTTTTCTGTGTGTCTTTTCTTACCACTTTTTCTTGTCACTCACCAGTTCCTCCTTGTTGTCCTTCCCATTTTCCTGTTTTCTATTCCCTTACCTTTGAGCATGCCACTGTGGTGGTATGATACATTCTGCAATGGAGAGCAGTCCATGGAGAAGCTACTTTTCTGTCATTCTTGTCCCCACTAGCAACACAGTGACTATCCTTTCCAAATGCTGTCAGTCATAATTTACATCATCCAAGTTTAGTATACAAGTGGCCAGAGTTGTCTATGATCAAAGCATCACACTGCAGACCAGAGGCATGCATCCGAGTCTCTCTCCCAGTCTCTACTTACAGCAGCCCCCAGCCAGCTCACCCACAAAGGGACAAGGGGGAATTGTACCCTTGACCAGACAAGGTTGGTCAGCAGCACCAGAGCTGCAAACCAAGACCCAGGGGTTTTCTCCTTTGAAACACAGCCACACTTGAGTAGAGGACACTGTATACCTCTCTCAAATTCAAGATCACTGAGTTCATTTCATCCCCTGTTATTAGTAGCACAATGTGCTGAGGGCAACTATTGCAATTAGATATGCAGAAAAGTAAGGTCATAAAAACATACACTGTATATTTAAGCATCTTTCAGCCCCTTTGGCAGTAGAAATAATTGTCCTGGCAGAGGACATCAACTAATCCCTGCAGGCAACAGCTGGAGGACTGCCAGGTTGCTGCACCAAGGAAAGGAGGACTGCAGAGGTTGAAATAGCCTGAATAAGTTTAAAAAAATTAAAAAGAACCTTTGCTGTTGCAGGGAAGGTACTTATTGTGAAGGTATTCTCAGAATTCAATCAGGCTCCCATTTTTATTACAATAACTTACAGGAGAAAAAAAATCATCCTATGAAAAACTGATTGAGAAATCTTGGAATGAAAACGTATGAGTTGGGGATTTATGGAAATACTCTGTTGGGTTGTTTGGTTTTTTGGGGCATTCCAGACACTTGCTTTCTGAACAACCAACTCTTCAGATGCAACGACAATTTTCCTAAGATGTGTTAGAAATTAGATAATAAACAGTAGATTTCTTTAAATATGCATAGTTTACTCTTCACAGCAAAGCTAACATAACTCTGCTCATTCTGGCAATAGGCATTTTTTCCCCGTACTGTCTCAAATATCAAAAAATAATTGATTGAACATGGATTATAGAGGTACTGAAGATCAATTATTCAGTCCAGTGGTCACTGATTTTATCTTTACACTAGAAAACTAGGGAGAGTTTATAATTTATTTTAACATTTAAAAATTCAGTATTTTCCTGAATATGCCGTAGCTCTAATTAATCTGTGATAGAGTCTTCAAAAAATCACAGGAGGATGTGCAGAATGTTTCAGTGCTGCAAAAGCTAATACATTCACTCAGATCACGAGATCTTTAAAACTCACTGCAAGATTAATATTGTATTTCAACATAAAGCAGCTCTAGAGAAAGTATTCCACCTCCATTATGTGCCAAGCCTGGCAGTTGTGCCAGACTTTGCCTTTTAAACCCAGCTGTGTCTTCCCTGAACTGTCTTAATATAAGTTCTGTTCAAAGAGATATTAATCAGACTGGCTATACTGCTGGAACTTTTCACGACCTACTTTTTTATCTAGCCTTATAAACTTTATATCGAGATATAAATTAAGACTTCAAGTGCTCCTATTTGCTTCTCCGACTCCTTGCCTGAGGCTTCCTAAGATGTCTGTTGAACTATACAAATGATGCACACGAGAATGCCATCAGCTTTGATATGATGTTTATTTCTTTCTGTTAATGAAAAGATTTCCCGTTTTTATGCATACTTCTGGTGGGTTAAGAAAATGCCATCTATGTATTGCTTTAAGGTTCACTATGATGGAAAAGCTTTTTATTAAAACAATATTTTTCTCTAGTTTCAAGATTGGCACTTGCATCCTCTAATTCTGACAGTTTACATTATTTCTCCGCGTAATAGGATTGAAGCAGTGGCACATTAACAGGAGGCAATCTAATCTAATGGTTGCAATTATAGTTGATGAAGGAATGTGTTAATCAGGAAAAATATAACTCTGATGACTTCCTATGTGAAAAAAAAACCAAAACCCACACCAAAAAAGAAGGAAAAAATGGAGACGAGAAATCTGTGCTGGGTGAGCTTGCTCATCTGTATATCCACTTCTGTTCTAGAATCATATTTTCATATAGATATTCTGGCATAAAATTGCATCCTAAAGTACATAGGCTATGTCAGCCTGATGGCTCAACTAACAGAAAATATTGAGGAGTTACACAAACTTCTTCTCTAACACCTGGATAGTTACTGGTGGAAGAAAAACACTTTTCTCACTAAAGCACCTGTTTAGGTAGGGGTCACACCTGCTTAGCAGAAATTATCCGTAGGACCACTTCTGCTCAGCTGCACTTTTACGCTCCAAGTGTATGCACATACCTAACAACTTGAAAAAACTGTACCAGGATATTGTTGGCCATTATTTCCTAAATAGATATAAAGTGCAATCTTGCCTGATGCTCTGATGTCGCATCCAGCAGGGTATTGCAACCTCATGAATCAGCCACTCAAAAAGAGTTCAGGGAACTGCTGACCATCTTCCTTCCTTGGGAGTGGTTGAGGGGATGCAGTTCCATCAGGCAGTGTATATAGCATTATTTAATTATTATCAATATAATATGGCAGATAATTTAAAAAAATACAGCAATTTAATTAAATAGAAGTTGGCACATGCGGAACACACTTCCTCATTTTTGTCTCATATTTCAGGGGGTGAGGGAGAAGGGACTGCCCTTACCCAAAGAACAACACTTCCTTCCAGATGGCCTGAGAGTATTCCCAGCCATTTTCTCCATACATCCAAACACACAATATAGTGATACTGCTTCTGCACCCCCCAGTCCCTGGACAGCAAAGGTCTCGGTTCCTGTGGCACTCCTGCAGGCACCTCAGTGGACCACTGCCTGGTAGACAGCAACCTTCATCTCTCAAGGCTGTGAATATGACTTGATTCCAACTATATTCTCAACTATAAAGCAAAAAAAACCTACTGATATCAGTCTTCCCCCCACCCCCAAAATAAAAACCAAACCAAAACCATTTAAAAACACTTCACCTTCATTCTGTATTCAGATATATTTATAAAAAGTCAGTCTCGACAAACATAGTATTTCTATCTCAGGAGAAGTTTCAGTGAGGGAAATAAGAAAGAGAAATATACTCTGTACACATAATTATCACCTTACATAAATATTCGCTGCAGAACTACATATTTTTGAGGATTGAAGAGGAAACTGAGAGGAGACTGAGAGGAGACCTTATTGCTCTCTACAACTACCTAAAAGGAGGTTGTAGTGAGGCTGGTGTTGGTCTCTTCTCCCAAATTACTAATGATAGGACGAGAGGAAATGGCCTCAAGTTGCGTCAGGGGAAGTTTAGGTTGGATATTAGGAAGAAGTTCTTCACTGAGAGGGTGGTTAGGCACTGGAACAGGCTGCCCAGGGAGGTGGTGGAGTCACCGTCCCTGGGGGTGTTCAAAAAACGAGTAGATGAAACACTTGAGCCTATGGTCTAGTGGTTAGGGAGATGTTGGCGTAAAGGTTGGACTTGATGATCCTAGAGGTCCTTTTCAACCATAGTGATTCTGTGATTCTATATGCTCTATGTGTTATGTAGAGTCTGCTGTGCACCTTCAGTCATATAAAACTCTATAAAACTCTTTCACCAACTAATAGCCCTCAACCCTTGCAAGCAGGAAGAGTATCCCTTCCCAGTACCACTCCCAGTTTCAGGATCAATGTCATGTAGACTTTGAGTCTCCCCCAGTTTCCACCCTGTGGGCAAAAGGGATAAGCAGGGACATGCAGTAAGCATGAAAGCAGTGCTGTGACATTGTCCCCTCTCTCTGCCGGCCATACAGAGTGAGGACTGCTAATGAGAAACATGAGAGAAGAAGGACAAAATGGGCCCAGAGCATTTTTATTGTGAAGAGATTGTTCTCCCCTACCTTTCTTTAGCACCTTAGCTTGGAAATAATACTGTCAGCAGCAGTAGAGACCTGAAGACCAGAATTAACTTTTACCATCGCATTGTGCTGGGACTACATCTCTTTTTGGCAAAACCCAAGAAGCATCTCATTATTACTATTACTATTATTATTATTACCTTTTGAAGGATGTCAGCTGGAGAAGCCAAACAAGGACTTCTGTTTCAAGTAACCAACCACTTATTACAGACAAGACACAGTGAACAGTTCACAAATAGAAGACCTCTATTCAGTGATTTAGTCATTATTTAGTGAATAGTTATGAATAGCAACTATCTTTGTATTCTTCATGCTCCATTCACAAAGAATCAAGTTAAATACAGTGGATAATATATTCATAACAGGTAACTCCCACAACTCCTGTTACCTGTTTTTAAAACTGATCACCCTACTGTTTCACAGAAGGAAAATCCTTGTATATAAACAAATAAGACTTCAAGAGCTGTGATCTTGCATTAACAGCAGTATCCAGCATTTTTGTCCAATTTTAAACACTTCAGTTCTCCCAGAAGAGAACAACCCAGGCTCAGTCTTCTGAACTCAGGTATTTCTGGAAGCAACAAGTTATCTCATTGCTTTCAGTGTATGGTTAGTTTCAGGACTTGGAAGAAAAGAAATACAACATAATTTCTAAATGTAGGCATAGAAATAAATAAACAACAAAATAGAATCTGAGGCAAGATTTCCTTTGGCCTTTGGGTTTTGAAACAAGTATAATCATTAGCCTTTTCTCACAGGTGCAACATGTACATATGATTTATTATCGTTGGTGGGCAATCCATCATGCTCCTATCTGTCTTCCTCCCTTGAGGTCCTCTCATTTTGAAATGTTCTCCCAGCACTCCCTCTTCTGTGCTTGACTCATTCTTCTGCATTTGCTTAACATTTTTTTCTGAGCTAAGATCTTAATTGTTAAAATCAACTCTTGGAGCATTTAATGTCATGGCTCCTTAGAGTTTGAAATATTTGTTGTGCCTTCAGGATATCTCATTGAAAAGCAGACTTTGCAAATCCACTGTAACTTAGTACCCATTCTCCTAGGAAAGCTATAATTGTCCTTTCCAATTGGTCTGGAAATAAAACCTGAATACTAATTTATTAGAGCTACTAATCCATATTCATTTAAGATACAGCATAAATAGCAAAACAATTCATTCAAAAAATACTTTTGATTTCAAGCGGGGTTAAGAAGCTGACATTAAGAAAAGATGGGCTGTGCATACTTCATTTTTCATTCATGGAATAAGTTTTGCTTAAAACTTTACTGTAGAAGACTAAGTCAACAGACTGTTGCCCATCTGAGCAATTTTATGTTTGGGAATTCTTTTTTTTTTTTTTTTAATCAGAAAAGCCAGAAAAAATATTTTGTTTTGAAAAAAGAATAGTAAATTGGTTACAGGAGTCAAAATGCACCTTTACACCTTTCAGATCCATAGAGGAAAAAAAAATAGGATGTAACTTGTGAGTTGAAAAATAGTGGCACGTCATAATATGAATAATGACATGAAAAAAGAAAGTAAAGAAATGGAAATAAAAATAAATAAATAGAGGATATAAATGTAAGGAGCCATTTGAAACTTTAAAATGAGCTCACTGGAAACAGAAATGGAAAAACCATTAGACTGGATCATTGAATGACAAGGATGGAAGAGGAAAGTGCAGAGGAAACCTTCCCTCAGTGCACAAACTCAACTGAAGTGGTTTCAGAAACACTTAAGCAGGAGGATATTAGCTGGCTCAACTCAGGAATTATTTTGAGGTATTAAGAACAGAAGAGGTGATTATAAAAAGGTTCAGTTTTGTGGACAATATTTAAACTTTTTCCAGTACTGTGATACATGGCAGGAAAATCTACTGCTATTATGCTAAACACCACATAAGAGGAAACTTTTCAACAGGTAATGTGGATGACAAGGGAGGGGGCTTAGGGTAGGTACAAAAACCTGTTCAAGAAGAGAAAGAACTGAGTATTTTACCAAGATGTGAGCTGTTGTTTTGCCAATTACTAGGCCTAGTACAAATGACACAGCCAGCAGAAAAACAAACCAGTAAGTAGATTCTATTGCACATGGAGGAGTCAGTATATAGGGGATTGCTGGGGGTACAAACAAGTCAGATCACAAATAACAGACATCAACCCCAGCGACCCCAAGAATGACATAGCATGACCCATAATAGAGGGAATAAACAAAGATACAAGATATCCCATAGAAAAAATGGGAGACAACCAAGTCAATAGGGTGATCACATAAGATAGAAGTAGCCGCATGTTGCCTCCCCACAAAGCCCACGTTTGTAAGTGCCAGACCTGACTGGGGCCCAGTTGCATGAGGAGTCAGGAGTCCTTCCCCAACAGAAAACTCTGCAAAGTGCATCCACCTCACAGACAGACACTCCACCCTTCCTGCAAGTGGTCCCAGCTTTTATGCCCAAAGCAGGACACCTGGCACTCATTTACCCAATGCAGGGCACCTGGGGCTTGTTTACCCAAGGGCTTTCCTTACAAGGTCGGCCGCACCTTGGAGGAAAGACAAAAGGCAAACTCATCCCCTCCTCTTAAAGGGCTGTGGGGACCACCCATATGTCAACCTTAATTCAGGGCTTGGGGTTCAGACCCCAGCACTTCAGCTGTGCAATTAGAAATTACAAAAAACAAACACAGCTTTCCACACTCGCAGTTTTCAGGGATGAGGCAGAGACAGGGAGGGAATAAAAACTAAAACAAAATTAAAAATACGATCAGGTCCAAACCATCTTCTTACAGCTTGTTTGAGAAGTAGAATCAAAACTGCTGTCCCTACCTCAGAAGCTCCTGACAGAGCTCTTTCTGTTTTCCGAGTCATCCCTGTTGGAGCCTGGCCACAGACCCATCCCTGTAAAAGCAATGGCAGAGCTGGACATTCTCCCACCTGGCATCCTCTTCCTCAGATCCCACTTTCTCCTTTCCTCAGTTTGGCTAGCTGCAGCCATTTCCATGCTCCCCCTGAGACACAAGGCCTGAAGGACCTAGCCTGGGGACAGATGAGCACCAGCAAACAAGCACAAGTTACTAGTAGCATTGGTTGAACCAAATCCATAGAATCACAGAATAGCCTTGGTTGGAAGAGACATCTAACATCATCAAGTCCAACCATTAACCCAGCACTGCCAATTCACCACTACACCATGCCCTTCAGCACTTCATCTACACATTTCTTAAATACCTTCAGGGATGGGGACTCCCAGCGCCACACTGGGAGCAGCCTCCCAAAAGGGCAGGTCTTGAGGCCAAATGATATCAGACCATCTTGGCAAAAGGTGAAGGGACATGAAAATGTCAACCCATTCAGACCACAAACAATGGTCTGGATGAAATTTGCTGGGCCTGTGATATCATTTTTTTAGCAAGTAGCATTGTGGAAAGTTGAAATGCTATTTCTGAAGACTACTGTGCCCTCAGGCTTAGTTTCCAGTTTTATGTTTGTTTGTTTTGTGGATACTTTTTTCCTTAGAAAATTCCTTGCAACCTACTTATTTGTCCTTAACAATAAAATACAGGGGTCTGTCCAGCTGAGTACAATAGTCCATTAGTATGAATACTGTAGATGAATTATCCATCCCACAAAACTTTAGAAAATTTTCTTCTCCTTTTTGATCTCCTGGATTAACTTCCTCTGTATATTTTGTGGTTTATTTCATAGAGTTTAAGTGCTATTTTCAGGGCTTGGCTGGAATTGTCATGCTTAACATTTAAAAATCTCAGATACTAACTAACTAATTAGTAAAGTTGAAGAAGAAAGCCCTCAGATAAGCTGTTACAGCTTTTTTCAACGTTAAAATACAACTTCCTATATGTTAGATATAATACCTTCAATATAGCAGTACCCAAATAGACCATTTGAGAAATTTGATTAATTCATCAGAAAAATTGACATGCCTCTTGTGATTAATAGACTAGAAAGAATGAATATTTCAGTTGGAAAGGACCTACAACAGTCATTTAGTCCAACTGCCTGACTAATTCAGGGCTGAAAAGGTTAAAGCATGTTTTTAAGGGCATTGTCCACATGCCTCTTAAACACTGACAGGCTTAAGGCATCAACCACCTCTCTAGGAAGCCTGTTCGATCATCCTCTTGGCAAAGAAATACTTCCTAATGTCCAGTCTGAATGTCCAGTTCCTAATGTTCAGTTCTGATAGCAAGAAGTATCCAATGAAAAGACATATATTTTAAATTACATCTTTTTTTCCCATTCTTTCTTACACTATATACATCAGCTCAGTCTATACGGCTTATCACATGCACTTATAAAATTTTAACAATCTGTACTAACAGGTATGAAAGGAAAAGCTAAAAAAAAGCCAACCTAAAACTTGTAGGTATTTTTCACATGTCTGGGCTCTAATTAATTATAAATACTACTTTTTTTTATTTTTTTAATCAAGGACACTGAGGCCAATGAAAGACTTAGTTTGGTTCCACTCTGAGCCCTACTCTAAATTAAAATGTCCTTCCTAAAAATGTTTTAATCAGGGACTATCTTTTCCATATGAAATACTAGAAATGTTGTGACATATAAGAGCTATAGGATATTATTATATTATACTAATTCATGTATTTTAGTATTTCTGCCAAGCATCCTGACCAAAATCTTGATAGGATTATGTGAAATAATGAAGAAATAAGCAGAAAAAGCTTAATAGGACATTTTCATATCTGAAAAAGAGTTTTGTTTTTATTTAGTTTTTAAAAAGCTCAGCTTGCTAATTGTTTAAATTATTGTAATTTTCCAGCCTTTACCAAAATAGTAAAATGGTAAAATCAGAAGTGCTCTTTCTTCAAATTAAGATTTTTACTGAAAGTGTGCCCTATGTTTTTACTGATGGTGCATAAATGTTGCCTCTAACAGATCAAACTGCAGGAGATATTTAAAAGCACTCATTATTGGCCTAACGAGTGAATACAATGGAAGAATTTTCCAGTAACTCCAATGCCTGTGGACCTGGGTCAGTGCCAAGTGCTTTAGAAATTCTTACTTTCACAATTTTCCCTTCTAATAATAAATGTTTATGACATTGGTACTTATACCTCACATGAAAACCAGCACTTCTGTTGCATATTCAACAAAATGGCTTATTTAAATACATTTAAATTCATAATTCATTTGAATATATTTTCACATTGCTGCATCTCTGGAGCTTATTGGATTTATTTTGCACATAAACCATTGAATACCATGACATCCACAGACTTAAAAACATGCTTCAGTCTCTTCAATCTGATGAAATGCTACCACCACTAGGCATGATTTCTGTCACATACTATTCAGAGCAATGGACCATCTAAGTCAGCCAGCTCCTGAGGACTCCCACACCCAAATTCTTTTTTGCAGTCATACCTGAGTGTTATTGTTCTTGTTTGTATAACTTTCAAAGCAAAACTCCTCTTTTTTTTCAAAGTTCATGCAAATGTTCAGTCTTACTCTTGTCTAAAAAGGAAAGAAAAACACATTTTCCAAATACGATGGAAAGTGGAACACTGCTATCCAGCACAGCAGCACCTCGATGCCCTCAACTGAGATTTGGTCTCTCCTCTCAGCTGGATAACAGTTTTCCATCAATACTGCTGTTTTTAAGAAAAATGAAGCATTAAACTCAATGTTTTAAATTTTCTTCAAAAATTGAAAACCAAAAATCAAAATCTCTGTACTTTGCTGCTACAAAAATCAATTTTTTCAATTGAAAGATGCTTCCAAAACTATCAAGTTATTTCTTAATCTTTCATGGAAACAAAGTTTATTTACTGGCCAGCTTTCTATTAAATTCCTCCCAGAGGTCTATGTGTCCCAATCTGAAACAACAGATAGGTTTGTGGACAGCAAGTGGTGTCCACCTGCAATGAGAAGTACATCTATGCCCTCCCATGTCATATCCAGAATTTATCTTGGTCCCAGAGGCCTGACAACTTGTGATCTTGTCATTTCTCAGGACAATATGAAGTACCAACAGTTCCAAAAATATAAGGCAGAATAAGGCTGGCTCTCCACAACAAGCCATGAAAATTTCCAAACATTTTTCACACACCTGTTTTTCACATTCTTTGATTTTCTGTGTTTCCAGGATGACATACAAGCATTTCCAGATCACACTGAACAGTTAAAGCAAACACAGAAATGTCCTTTCTTCTTCAGAGGTTCCTACTAGGTAGGTCTTTGCAGAAATGTTTTATTTTTGCACAGACAGTAAGAAAAAAAAAACAAAACTGAGGTTTTGTGAAGGAGAATTAAAACATCATGTAATAACTCTCATAATAAAGTATTGCCTTCATTTACTGTGCTGTTTCACAAAATTGCACTGAATTGCTACCAACTCTGCTCTACCACTTGAAAAATGCAATTACTATTTTCTCATAAACCAGTGATTTGGTTTTCATACTAATATTAAGGACATGAATTCCATCATATTATCATATAAATTCAATAAATATCATATAAATAATGATATTTGAGAAATTAGAAAACTTGAAAGAACTTTACAAATAAAAACGATGTTAAAAGGGAAACATTTTTTCCAGGCAGAGCCTAGATTTTCAATAAAGCTAACAAGCCAAGGTTGCTCTCTCTCCATTTCAAAGCACCAGGGCCCTGTGTCCATGCCCAGCATCACCTGTCAGAGGGAGTGCAATCCCCCATGCTGCAGTTAGTGTTGCTTTCAGCAAGCCTAGATGCAGAGATTTCCTGCCTACCTGATAGTTTGAGAGGGGGCTGTGCTTTGAAATGTCGGTCTCCTCAGCAAGAAGCAGCATTTGTTAGAAGCACCTGTCTGCCTGTCTTCCAGAAAAGGAAGGAGAGGTGAAAGTATCTGTATGTGCAAAGTTCCAAACCAATCTAGTCCATAGGATCTGCAAAGTAAATTTACAGTGATTAACATGTACTGCCTGTCAGTCCCTTCAAACTACTGGTCTTTCTTATTATACTCTGGGAGCAAGCATAGGACTGAAACAGAGGACATGCTCTGCAGGATAAAAAGGATGGATGACAGTCCCTTGGCACCACTTATTTTATTCAGCCTGAGATGCTGAAATATTATTGTTACAGCAAGACACTGGAAAACAAAATTTTGTGGCTGTGGTTTTTAAATATTGAACAGAAGGTTGAATATGTTCTCTGATTCTTAAATCTAAACATGCTCATTCCTTCTAACCTTTTTTCTGTTCCCAGCTTGTGAGGCAAATGAAGTCTGTAAAGTATCTGATCGCATTGGCCACACCTCAGATGTAATCTGCCCAAGGCTGCTGAATATAAACAGTGTAGCAGAGAAAAAGAAGACAAATTATTGTCACAGGGCACTGTAGGCCCTCTTCAGCTAATAGGATGATCCAGATGCAGCAGCAGCAAACAGACATGCATGTGGACACAGCATCACATTTTAAGACCATTCAAATCTTTCACTAATTTGCTGTGGCCTTTCCAGACCTGGTCTGGAAATTCCTTGCCTGAATTTTTGTATGTCACCACATTTGCTCTATTAAGCCATGCTCACTGGCTGTTTACAGAGGACAGAAATACATTCCACCTTTCCATCCCATTCTTTTCCCACCTCTCCTCTGGCACTATGAATCAGAAAGTAGCTTTCCATTATCCTTTTAAACCTTTCCATAAAGTATTGAAAGACACTCACTGCTAAAAACGGCTCTGTACAAGTCACAGGACACTAATTCTCCAACGACCAACATGTGGTAGCTATTCATGCACAGAAGTTAAACTGAACATCACATTCGGAACCAAGAAGGAAATGCTTTCCCTGTCCAGACAGGTAGGAAATATTAAAGAATTTTTGTCTCCCTCCATTAGGAGAAAACACCTTGACTCCTGGGGGAACATACGTGTTTGGGGGAAAAAAAAAACCCAAGTGTCTCAGAGATCTTCGTTTCTAGCAATGGCCTCATGCTCTCCTGCTCTCTGCCTCTAGTCCACTATGGAGGTAGTTTTGGCCCTGCCTCATAGCTTGTGCATGTACTGCAAAGTTAGGACAACTCTTGTGCTCTATGCAGTTTCTACGAGAAGGTGCTCTGTGCATCCTTCTGATTTAAACTTCTACCCATTACTGCCTGCACTTGTAGAAGAGTGGACTTACTAACTCATGTTGTTGTTCTAGTTCAGTATTCTTGTGTAAATGAAAAAAGCTTTGGTTTTGAAACCTAGTATTTTTAATCAAAACATAAATTTCTATTAAGCTTATAGCAGCAAGGTATCTGAGGAGCAGGCTGATCTCTCTAATCAAAGAAGCAGAAAGAGAAAAATGAAGAATTGTAACATCTCAGCTTCAGAACAGATGTTTCAGCACAACTCCAATTTACATAACATTTTTTCTAAAGACCTCATTTTCTTTTTATTGCACAATTAAAACAGATTTGGAGAAAGTTGTGAATAAATAGTTGTCCTTCTTCAGTCTGCTCCAGTTCTTGTCCTCCTGACAGTGCTTGCCAATGTTTGGCAGCACAAGCTGAGGTTTGGCATGAAGACAATGAGGAGATCCTCCTTTTTTCTAACTCTGCTAAATTCATGGGCTCATCCTGAAGCACCTCCTGGAGCCACATGGTGCTGAGAAGGCCACACTCAGTAGTGCACATTTGTGTCTTCATCAGATTAGGCTACTAGAGCACTTACTGGAGTTTTTGAAGTGCTCTACTAATATAAAGCAAGTTGAATTTTATTCTGGATATATTTAGGAGGAAAAAACACCCTAAACCAAACAAACTCAAAACAGAAAAATTGTCGCAAAGTATTATGATGTGATATTACCAGAATCCACACTGCTCCAAGGGACACCAACCACTAGATTCCTACTACTTTAAATCATTGGAGTCTGAAAAGACTGCTGCTGTCCTGGGGCCTTAAGACACCATTTCAGGGGTGAAAAACATTTATCTAGCTTCTCTTGAAAGCTCACATCCAAAGCCCAGCTTCCTCTCTCTGAGATTCTGCTCTCCCTGTCATTGTCTCTCATGGCTTACTGTCTTAAGGAGCAATTACTGAATGCATCATTGCTAGCCTATAAAGATAAAGTAGAAGGAATTAATGTAGATTTAAGAAAGAAAACTCTCTCAAGGCAATACTCCTCAGTCTTCTTTTCCATGCTAAGGAAGAACAATTTGCCAGCAATTCCTGAAAGTTTCTCCCTCACTTCTCTCCAGTAAGTCACACTGTGATATGTTCTTTATGGCTGCATATCTTATTCTGTTGCTGGTGATTTTCCATTCTTTTCTTTCTTGGTTCTAAAAGGTAGGAAAAATTCCCAGAGGACAAAATTCACAAACCCTCAGAGTGCTATGCATGTATGTGTACGTTAAGTTTCATCCTATACAGACTTAAGGTACCTTCTTGCAATTCTCTGAGACACCTCTCTCTTCTCCTGCTTATTTTCCCATTTATTACTTATAACCCTGAACCTGTTTACTAAAGAAACTCAATAAGTAAAGCTTTCTTACTGTAACTATACAGGACACCTATGGTACAGCATATGCCTCTTGTGTAGTATGGCAAATATCTTCTGTTAAAGACAAGGAAGAAAAATAATTGCCTGCAAAAATCCCAAGCAGTCCTTAGGTGAGAACTGCTATATTTAACACACTGCAATAACTGAAAATGCTAGGAAGAGGTTTATGTTCCAGGAAAAGGATTTTTAAAAGCCTCTAATTTGATACATCTATTTCCTTTCCCAGTTTGTGCTTGACTCCTATTAAAGTTACATGTGAGAGGAGGTCATACCCCTAAAGGATTATCTTTTATTATATGTTCTCCAAAGTTTAATAAGGTTCATGACTTTTCTTATTAGGATTTTTAAAAGATGCCTAAATCCATTTCATGCTCTTCTTTATAAATTTTCTTCAAAAATTAAAATCTTGTAAATTCCTCCCTCCCATTTGTTGGGGGCTACTGGTCTTTGAGAAAAATCTTGCTTTCACTGAAAGAGAACCAATGAAAGCAGAATTGTGCTTAGAATTTGAGTTAGAAATCTGTGAATTTGTGAAATGCCATTCTTCAAAGAGGAAGAGAAGGATCTTGGACATTATTCAGTTCTAGAGGGGCATGCAGGGGACAAAAGTCAGTTGTAGTTAGGAGTGTGATTAGTTTTAAGTATGGAAGAAAAGAAAAAAAAATGTTGTTAAAAAGATAAATAGTATGCAGAAGAATTAAACTACATATGTGGAAAAACTTTCTAATAGTGCAAAGCACTGAAACAACTATTCAAGGTCTTTAGGAAAGTTAGAAAAACATGCAAAAGGAAAAATGAATCTTCCTGGGTGGCAAACTCTTAATGTCCTTTCCAATATTATGATTTATGATGTTTATTTCACATAATAAATTTAATTTATCTTACAAGCTTTGCTATGCCTGTTTCATTCTGTCTACAATATTTGTCACTTTTTATCTTCTTCCAACAAACATCTCAAACTTCTCAGCTCTTCCAGTGAGCTGTTACATATTTAGACGTTTATAATTCACAAAATCTCCTCCTTCCCTTGTTCACCTATTATAACATATTTAATAGCTTTATTTCTGTGTTAACCAAGACCATTATCTCTTTGGACGTGCCATATACATTTGTCCTGGTTGTTCCTATACTCCTCACAAGTAACTTCATTTCACTCATGCTGTTGAAAATTACTTGTATCAAAATAAAATCTAGCATAACTCAAGCTGAGGTATGATGAACCAATTTTTTATTTTTTTTTTAAAAAAGGCAACATTTGTGTAGGTTTTTATAGCAGATACACGTGAAGCCATAAAGCTGGATTCATGGGGTTAAGTCTATCTCATTTAACTTCCACTGCTGATAGCCAGGCACCCAGTCCCAGCAAGTTTTCCCAACTTCTCTTGGGTCATGGAGGTACAGCAGCAGCAGGAGAGCAGGGATGGCTCGCCACTGGGAAGTGCTCTGACAGCTACCCCAGGGTGAGACAGGTGGCTAATCTTCTCGGCTCTTCTAGACAAGATGCCTGATGTTCACACACCTGAAGGTATCTCACATGGAGGCTTCCTATGACAATAAAAAAATCTGACTTTACAGATAAACGAATGCCCAAAATAGCACCATGAAACTGTTTGTGCATCGCTACCCTTACAGCAGTAAGGGTGTGTTTCTGACTGTGTCAGAAGGCTGAGGTTTTCAGTCCTATTCTCAATACTATTTATCACAGAAAACAAGAACCTAAATTATTTCCTGAAAGCTGACTGAGCACTGGGCTTAAGGAAACATTCAAGAACACACACAGTAGTAAGATTTTTACATCTGCTCAGTCAAATATTAGTAATTTATATCTTCTGGGGCAACAGAACAATTTAGTCTCCAAAAAATCAAGTTTGAAGTTTAAGTTTCAAAGAGATAACTAATCCCCATAACAGTTCTTGAAGAAAAAATGACATCATTCTTTCTTTGAAACCATAATCTTAAAATACACTGCCATCTCTTAGTCACAATTAAGAATTTTTAAGTATGCCAATTATACCGTGTCTTGTTCTTAAGAGATTTTGATGGCACTTCTGTGTAAAACTACGTGAGAACCAAGTCAATTCTCAGAAGAGGCTCAAAAAGCTTTTAAAATAATTTTTCTGATGCATGAAAGCATAATCTAAATGGGGCTATGTTTTCACATGAGGTTTTGCTCCTTAATGTATGATGTATTAAGCAATACTGCTTGTAGCAGTATTCCAAAGAGTTTTAAGAGTACCAATAAATTTGTTTAAGAGGTGGTAGCAAAAAAAAAAATTGTGAATTCTTTCTGTAGAAAAAACAATACTGTAAATCTTCTTTTTCCACATTCCAGAAAACAGGTTTTAACTGCTGGCATTTTTGCTCTACATTTCATATAAGCTTGAGTGTATGTAAACACAAAGGCACTGTAAGGATGAACCCTCTTAAAGGCTATTACTGTTTAAGCTTTTCCTTCAAGAAGGGAGAGAAGATCAAGAGGGGGAGAAGGACTAATAGCATCAGGTTCTCAGTCTGTCAGGTCGAGAGAACCTGGAGTTTCAGCAGGTGTGAAGACTACTTTCTCCATCAAACGCTCCTCCAAAAGGCGGCTTGGGAGGCCAGAGATCACAGTACTACTCATCTCCTGGCTGTAAGAACTTCAGGGAACTCTGTCTTTTTTTGCCCCTTGAAGCACTATTTCTTAGGACCATGCATTATGGGAGAAAATTTCAAGCATCTTACACACAAGGCATAAGGAACATCACACAGAAAAGATGTTTATAATCTGTTTAAAGCTGTTTAAAGCAGCTGGGAGCACATGGACTTTTCTTCCTAGGTCCTGTGAATGAAATTCACCAAAGTGAATGAAATACCTGAAAGTGGGTGCAGAATTATAGTACAATATAAAAGTCATGAGTCCCATAAATATACAAGAAATTTTATGATGACATTGTAATAGGAGAAGGTCTTGAAGTCCTTATGCAGCTATTCCATTGTCCTACACATTCCCCTTCGAAGTACAGAAGGTCTCAGAAGAGTAAGACATACACAGAAACCTACACCCTTTATAGACTTAGTCTTAAAAAACCCCTTGGTTTTGACTAATTCTTACCAATAGTGAATAACGTCCACGTGTCTGAACAATCTGACTGACACCTTGAGTCCACAGGACCCCCTGCTCTCATCAGTTCCCTTCTCACTGCCTCATCACTCCCCTGCATCTCATCATCCCTATGTCCCATGGTGCTGCAGGTGAGTGATGTCATGCCTGGACTTTGGTGTCCGTCTCAATTTCCATCAATTCTTAACCAATATCTAAGAAAGATTTTATAATTAATATCAAAATCAATGTGAAAAGCATAGTTAGTAAATGTTCTGCATGGCATTCCTCTCAATGTCAAGGTTTCTGACGTAACAGAACAGGCCTGAAAATTTAAGAGCATCGGGAGATTTCCCCCAGTAAAAGCCTAACTGGCAAATAGGTCATAAAGGAGTCTTGAAGGATTATGGGAAGTAATTTTATTATCTAGTGCACAAATTCAGCTGATACTTGAATAAAGTTTGAAATTAAACTGCCATTGAAGACTACAAATAAATCTGAACATTACTGTGGTCTTAAACAGAAGACAGAGAAGATAAGAAATACAAACTGTCTCGTGCTGAGGATTAGTTTCTGAAATAAAACATCCAGTATCTCACCCCAGAGTGATAAAAAGGACAGAAAAAAAAGCAGTAGAATGCTACAGCCCAAACATCTGCTCCTATTCAAATCCAGGTTATGTTTGGTCTCAGCACAAAAATCTATTAAAAAAAATAAGAGAGGGGAAGTCCATATGAAACTCACAGTAGGAGGAAATGGAGTCACAGTTTGCAGCATCTTAAAGAAAAAATCACACTGCAGAAGCCTTTTCTTCTTTTAATATGTTTCCTAATATCTGTTTTGCATAAACTGATTAATACGGATAATTTGAAATAAATATTAGAAATAAATACAAGTGTGGCTCTAAACTGATCAGGTAATTTACTTAATGATCAGTTGATATCACGGTAATACACACACTACAAGACTTTTAATACGCATCTTCCCACCTGTGGCAAAAACATACCCATGTTTTATTTAAGTTGTACATTTCTTTCCTGTTCCAAAAAGATCTACTCTGTTTCCACCCTGAATACGCTGTTCCAATTATAAGTACATTATGTTTCTATTTGCCTTTGTTACAGATCACAGATTGATACTTCAGTTCTCTCATCAACTTTCAGATGATTTTTATAAGGAATATAAACTTTTTGGTTTTTCTCCTGAGTCCACATTTTCTACATTTAGTTAGAGATGTAATTTTACCTCATTTTTCTGAAACTTGAGTTTTTAGAAACAGCTTTCCAGTTTTTATCCTTTCCCAGAGTATTTTCATAGGATTATAATACACTTATTTTCCACAACTCTAATCAACAACATTAACTCAGAGGTCAGTAAAAACCCCAAAATCTGTACAATGGAGCTAGAAATTTACATGTAGACTTGAGCAGCACCTCACCACTTCATAACAGAAACAAGATCAGTGCATCCGTTATTTTCCTTTCCCAGTTTACACAAGTAGCATTTAAGTTAATTTATAGGCTTGTGCTTGGGGTGACAGATTTGTCCCTGCTCAGGTTCGTGTTGGTGAGTACCCATGTGAGGGTATGATGTGGAGTGTGCTGAATTTATTTTAGCACTGAAGGAAAGAACAGTTTAAAAAAAAAAAAAAAAGTGGTTTTACTAAGTGCTGGTAATGGCAGAAGGCAAGACTTCTGAGTTCCACTACTGTGTGCCATCTTCTGGGAACTACATCTCCTTAGTCTTGAATTTCCTCTAATTACTTGAGTTCAGTGTTCTGGTAGAATATAAAGGCGCCAGAAGCAAGCTGCTAAGTAGGTTGTGCCAGCCCTCAAGGCAGCTTGAAACATCAGGCCTGAGGTTGGAGCCTGTATCTGTATGGACAGCCAGCTCTGGCCATGGGCCTGGGCACTTGTCTATGTTTAGCCTGTACCCAGGGCTAAACTGTAGTAATTGTTCTACCACCCAATGCCCCCTCCCCAGCTGAGAAGGGGAATCAGGGAAAAAGGGAAAATCCCCATGGGTTAAAATAGAGGCAGATTTAATAACATAACAAAACAATCACCATCATAAAGTACATAAGGTTATACTCAACCTCATCCATAGGATCAGCAGAGGCAATAACAGACAATCAAGAGAAAGTAACCCCAGGAGAAGTAACTCCCCACCCTCAATAAACTCCCTCCTTTTATAGTGAGCTTGATGTCAGTGGTATGGGATACACCTGTGAGTCAGCTGCCTTGATTGGATCTCCCAGCTGACTCAGGGCTACTCATGGTCTGTCTGCCATGGCTGGCCCATGGGGCTGCTCCTGGCAAACCAGGACAGCACTCCAGGCAGCTGCCCTGCCTGGCAAAGCCTCCTCTGGACACAAGGTTTAATCCTAACAAGTGAATGGCAGCAACTTAAACGATTACACTGACTTTCTGGAAATCACAAACAGCAGAATGAGAGCTATGTTTTGTGAATAAAGCCATGGCTACTTCAGGGGTAGGAGAGGTGGAGTACCTGCCTGATTCAGACACCCTTGATGTTATAATGCCTCCTGTTTGGACAGAAGAACACACCACCATCTGCTACCCTCTAAAAGTTACAGCATCTACTCATCAGGTGTGTTGCCAGTGCATCCAACAGTGAGGTGGAACCCCCCTCAGGTCCCTGAGTCAGAAGCAGGTGCTGCCACCAGCTGTAGCAGAGGCTTTTTATACTGTAGTGTCTAATGGAGCTATTTATAGACCTTTCTGATTAAGTGTGAAATACACATAGAGGTAATAAAACTGTTCAGACACTCACCCTAAAGCTTAGTTTCTATCCAAAGTTTATTTAAAACAGTGCCAGACAGTCTGTTCTCATGAGATTTCCACTACTATCACTAAATATTTCTAGCAGTTCTCACTCCTGTCCAGGAAATCCTGCAAGAATTTCTTCTCATGAGAGTAAAGTGTCTCACATGTATTTACAGTTCTAATTTTCTTTATAGCTGGAAAAATTCTGAACTGCAGAAGTCTTCTAACACAAGAAAAGAAGAAATCTGAAAGACATGGAACATGAAAATGTATTCTCTGGGACCTGATAATGTATCCATAACATAGAATACTGCACATTATGTTTCTTCATCGTTAATAATTAGATACTTTTATGAACTCATTTCATCTTGTGAAAAAAAACTATTTCTTATTCATAGGTATGGCCTGAATAACTCAGATGAGTAAAGTCACACCATAGGGTTAGAGGACAACCTTTGACCTCAGTTTTGGACATGTAAGTCGTACAGTTCTGATGGAGTTTGCTGCACTTTGAAGCACTTGAAAACAGAATTATTAAGATGCAGAATAACCTGTATGTCAATAATTTCTATAATAAGCTCTATTTATTTCTTTAGATAAAAGAGCATTTTCACGGTTTTTTTGTATTAGCAAAAATATCTATGATATGAAGTGACCTTTCAGTACTATGAACCAGTAAGTATGAGGGAAAAAAACACAATAATTTAATCAGCTGCAGTTATCTGTACTGTCTTGAATTAGACATATGTTGTTATCCCAAATAGGAATAAAGATTAGGTGAGTGCTCACTTGATGTGTGTTGTTCAGCCTTTCTGAATGAGCAGACTTGTTTTCGGTGGAATTCATAAGTTTCTTTATAAGATTTTAACAGTAGATAAGAAAATACAACAAAAAGCATCACTCTGCAAGAATGCTGTGGCACTTTTTAATTCAACAGCTGTGTAGTGCACATGTTCAGGCAACAGCAACATATTAATAAATCCCATTAATTCCCTTCCCCCTGAGGTCTTTGCTGACTGTTTGACTGGCAAAGTTCTGCTTTTATTAGTTATGACAGGCCAGGCTTTGGTTTTCGTCTCTCTGGGGAAACATCACACTGTTATTTTGAGGTGAATTGCTCAGTTCAAGTAACTAAACTGCCTTAAGCTCTCAAGACAGCCAATGTAGGGCAGGTTTTTCAGTTAAACAGTTTCACACTTTCTCTTACAGTAGGAATATATTGATTATGAAGAAAGCAGAAGAGAGAGGATAGGATGGACAAGGATCCAGCTGCGGTTTCAGACCAAAAGGCTTTAAACAGGTATGTGAACATGCTGCTTCCCCGGGCTCCAAAAACACGCACCTCAGAAAGATGAGTTGCTTTTCCCCCTCAATTCTAACTGGAATAATTTTTATTATTTTAACATCATTCCTCTGCAAATGCTGATATCCAGCCACTATAGTTCAGATTGGCACAGCTGGGAAGTCCCAAATCTCATGGTGTTTCTGCCCTGGCTTTGCTTTCCGCTCCTGCTATACATGTGTACCTATAGTCTTACCCAAAAAGCTGAGCTAGAACATGGAGTTGAAGAATAAAAAATCCCCACAACCTTGTATAATTGTGGCTTTCTGAAAACACATCTCTCCAAATAAAGAAATGCAGATCATACTTGAAATCCGAAACCAGGGGATTACAAAAATCTGTTCTGGAACAGCTTGTTTGCTTGTTACATGCTAAGGAGAAAGAGACAGAAATGAGATCACATTGGAGCCATATAGGCTTGTGCAATAGCATACAGCCTCTGCATTTTGTGCCCTCCACTTAAATTTCTGTCTGCTGCTGGATTATCTCTGCACAATGACCAAGGATACTATTGGACTTCCCACAATGACAACCACAATTCATACAGTTAAATTAGAAGGCAACGAATTACAGAATCACAGAATCACAGACTGGTAGGGGTTGGAAGAGACCTCCAAAGATCATCTAGTCCAACCTTCCTGCTAGAGCAGGATCCTAGAGTAGATCACACAGGAACACGTCCAGATGGGTTTTAAATGTCTCTGGAGATGGAAACTCCACATCCTCTCTGGGCATCCTGTTCCAGTGCTCTGACACCCTCACAGTAAAGAAGTGTTTTCTTATGTTAAGATTGAAGCTCCTGTGTTCCAGTTTGTGCCCATTGTCCCTTGTCCTGTCACTGGACACCACCGAGAAGAGTCTGGCCCTGTCTTCCTGAGACCTGCCCTTAAGCATTAACGAGTTCCCCCCTCAGCCTCCTCCTCTCCAAGCTAAACAGACCCAGTTCCCTCAACCTCTCCTCATATGGGGGATGCTCCAATCCCTTCATCATCTTAGTGGCCCTGCGCTGGACTCTTTCCAGTAGCTCCATGTCCCTCTTGAACTGGGAAGCCCAGAACTGGACACAGTACTCCAGATGAGGCCTCCCCAGGGCAGAGTAGAGGGGGAGGAGAACCTCCCTTGATCTGCTGGCCACACTCCTCTTAATGCACCCGAGGATTCCATTGGCCTTCTTGGCCACGAGGGCACATTGCTGGCTCATGGTCAGCCTGTTGTCTGCCAGGACTCCCAGGTCCTTCTCCCTGGAACTGCTTTCCAGCAGCTCAGCCCCCAGCCTCTACTGATACATGGGGTTGTTCTTCTGCAGGTGCAGGACTCTACACTTGCTCTTCTTCAATTTCATTAGGTTTCTCCCTGCCCAACTCTCTACCCTGTCCAGGTCATGCTGGATGCCAGCACAGCCTTCTGGCATGTCAGTCACTCCTGCCAGGTTTGTATCATCAGCAAACTTGCTAAGGATACACTCCATCCCTTCGTCCAGGTAGTTAATGAATATATTGAACCAGACCCAGTACTGACCCATTTTTAAGGCATTAATGATAGATTACTCACCATGGGATCACTTTACAGAGTCTTTTCATCAACTTGATCATTGGCTTTTTAAGTTCTTGGCAATTTACATAAACCTTTTTCCCACTAACCTCCATTATTTTCATGTTCTCAAAAACTTGTAATATTTTAGACGTGGATGGCTTTCTTTTAAAGGAAAAATGCTGCTTTATACCTGAAGTACCACAAATCTCTGTGTCATAATTTTGGTTTTAAAGATCAGTTTTATTGCTGAGATAAGCCTTAATTTTTTGCAGTTCTCTGAAGCAACAACTCTACTTTTTCAAAACATATATATAATGCTTTCTAACATTTTGATCTTCAGGAACTGAGCTGATTTTAGTTTTATATAGAGGTATTCACCATAAAAATTACTGTTACAGTTTATTTATGGGGCAACACAGCCTAACCAGTCTAAGAAAGGCCATTTGAAATACACTGTAGGAGCATGACACCGCTCTGTTTCACTGATGAGTGGTGATAGATTCCTTTCCACTGGGTTCTTAATGGCTCATATATGCCTGAATTATTTCAGTAGTTCACTAAAATGTTAATTATGTTTTAAAAATCTCTAGCTGCCTTCTGAATGTTAAAGGTCTTTGAAAGTGATAGTTAACAGCCACATCTTCTTGGGGAAACACATTCAAAGCCAGAAATAAAAAAAACATGCTGCCCAAGCCCTATGAATCCTCAAAATTACTCTCTCCTCTTCAAAGATATTTCTAATCATGAAAATCCACTATTAGAAAGCTCTTGGCAAAATCACAAAAAATTTATGCCAGAGCTAAATTGAACTGGTGTCTGTCCTGCACTGACATGCTCCCGTTAGTTATCTTTGCCAGTTCTTCCTACTCCAGGACGTGTTATAAGCAGTGTCACAAATCTTATACAGAAGGGCTTGTATTTTCCTGGTCTATGCAAGAAAAAGAAGTTCCCTTGGAAACATACTTTGTCCAAAGGTATAACATAATGGCCGGCCAAGTGAGCCAGATGTACGTAGTCAGTGTGAGCTTTCCTCCCGCTCAGCACTCATGGCTACCTCCCCTCGCTAATCACCGGGGTGTTAGAGTTCATGACCAAGCTTTCAGTCTCTAAATAAGGGCTGCAAGAGGCAGTAGCTACATCCTCTGTGTTGTTTTCCTCAAGCACTCCTGAAGTACAGACACAGCATCTATTGCATCCTCTGTGCAGAGGAAATATGCAAAGTGGCACCACATAGTTGTGTACCAGTGGCATGCTCAGAAACTGAATCATTCTTCTGAGCTATTCCCCTCTGTCTAGCCACACATGATGGAAAAGCATTAACTGTCATCCCTATGCTCAGTGCCTATATGAGTACCTAAACTTCACTCAGATTTGTATTCTATGTCAGATTTCACATGGGGTTTGCCCTATTTAAAAGAAGGGGACTCCCAAAGACATTAACAGTGGGCAAAGAATTATCAGTTGGGAGCAGAATGGTAATATGCCACATCAGGGCTTGTGGTAGAGCTCAGATTGTGGTATGTCTGAGAGCAGAAAAATCCCATTCTTGCGTGACCAAGGAAAATGTAATCAGCAGCAGCACTGGAAAAAATCTTGCCTAATTACATATTTACACAATAGAGAGAAATGGCATTGGAGATGTTCCAGGTTTTTGGTTACATAATACTTGTTTAACAAAACTGTCTAATTATAACTGCACATATTTACCCAGGAGATAGAAAAGGCTTCAAAGGAGATTTTCCAACCTCCAGGAAAGACTTTTCTTTTTTTTTCAAAACAAGTTTAATAATTTCCTATTACTCAAAAATCTGTGACCCTACAGTTTATAAATATATAAACTGAACATTATTTAATATTTAATATTATATAATAATGTTCTTCAAGTCTCTTAAGTATCTGGTTTCAACAAACAATATCTTGGAACTCAAGTTTGAGGGTGACATTCCTTCTAGAACAGACAGAAAAAGACCACAAAGAAAAACACAAGTGCCTCAAAAGTTTCCTTTCTCACAGAGTAACTCTGCAGAATGCAGCCTTACCTCCTGAAGCACCGAAATACCTGAATATGTTAACAGACAGAGCTGTTCAGATGTGACAGATGGCTTCTTGGTCAACAGACGTTATAATGGGGGTCTCCAAAATAAAAAACAAAACCAAACACTGTTAACACTAAAGCAGAGACAAATGGGAAAAAGACAACCTGATGACAAAAGAACAACTTGGGACTTTTAAGCTTCCCTCAAAAGTATTGCCAAAATGGCAAAATCCTCAAATGTACTAATTTCCCAACAGATTTTGTTTTGGAAAGATGGAAATAACCTTGGATAGCAGGTTGCTGAAACCTTTTTGTTTTTCCTGAAACTGAATATACTCTTTCCCTCCATCCATTCAATGGACTTCCTGCCCTTTCCCCCCTGGGCACCCCACTGCATGCTGCAAAGGGCAGCAGCCTCTCATTGCAGCCCAGATTTCTGCTCCCTTTCTGCCCCTGTCACAGCAGACAAGTGAGCACTGGCCTCCCACCCCTTCCTCCTGGGAAGGCCACAGTGCCTCAGGACCACATCCCCCATTGCCTCTTCTCCACCTGCCCCTTCTGCCTGGTGACAACTGCTGGGCTCAGCCAGCAGGACCCAGAAGCTGACATGTCCTCCTCAGTGCTGGCATGCTGGGAAAGCTGCACATCAACTTTGAGGAGAGCATAATTTTGGCCCAGAAGAAAGTTGGGGTGCCAACATCAGGTAAGACAGAGGTTGCCTTACCACCTGGGGAGTCAGGAGGCATGGGAGGCCCATGGAGAACCAGGCATCCTGCCTTCTGGCCAGTTTACCTGCCTGATGCCCACTGTAAAATTCACAAGGATCAACACATCTCCCCAGAATGTCTCATGTCCATGGAATCAGTATTTTCTGCTGTGAAAACTGCGCTATCAATGACTTCCTTTTTTTCAAACATCTCTAACTCTGAGATGAATTTAATGAGCTTTTGTAGCAGCATCACATCCTCAGCACATCAAACACAGAGAGAAAGCATCACTGACTCATCGGATGCAATGCAAAATAGCACAGCAGGGCTTTAGAAGAAGCTCAGGGAACAAGTGACTCTACTGCATGTACTTTCTGTTATGACAAACCCCCAGCCGACCAGCAACTTCATTTTGTTAGTACAAAAACACTCTGTAGTCACCAGGACTTCCACACAAGTGACAGGGCTAGACGTTAAAATTATTATTCTCCCCTAATGTGTACAATAAAGCAGTGTCTTCAAAGACAGTCATAATGACAGCACTACTGAGGCCTGAGATGACGTGTCCTGCATCTCCTCACCATAGACCAAAGATAAACTATATCCAAGACTGAAAAAGCTCCTGTTTGCAGAAGTCAGTAGTAAGTCCAGTTCTCATTTGAGTAGATGCACTTCCCTCCCACTTCTCTTTACTTTTTGCACTCCTTTTAAATATGTTAAATATCCAAATATATTATCAGGCAGAGAAGGATATTACATGAACGCCAATTTCTAATCTGTGACAAATACTTTATGTATAATAGCTTCCTTTTAATATTTCATAATCATCTTCATTTAATAATTGATCTGAGTCTAATTTGTAATGCTCGTTATTCATACGAATTGAAAATGTCTTTCATCTCACACTACAGTTCCAGTACAGGCAAAGACCGGAGCTGCAACTGCCAGTCACATTGTGTTGATCAGGAGCTGGATCCTGGAGAGCAGCACAAGTGCAGGGCAAGAAACACATCCCCTTCCCTGGGAATGCTCAAGGACAGAAATTGCTTTTACTCAGTGATGCTCCAATGTATGCTGAGTGCATGTCACCAAAATCAAGCGCATGTCTCATGCTATCTGTTCAGTTGCACTGTCACTGCCAGCTCAAGCGTGTCTTTCACTGCATTGACATGCATGACACATTTCAGAAAAAGCTCTGAATGCTAATACTTTCTTTCCGCATCCCAGCTTTCAGTGGTGATAAAACAGTTAAGCCTGATGAAAAGATTACACTCATGTATGCTTGTTAGATATGCAGCATTTTTACTACATATGTGCAGATGGTCTGTCATGGAATAACCCTGCTCATATTTTATTAGAGTCCTGCAAATTATGCTTTTAGTAACTGATTGACTGTAATATTTACCACTTAAGAAGTCAAAGGATCTTTTTTCTTACATTGTAATGTTATGAAATGACAATAAACTATTAGTACCTGTGATGCTCTGTGGGCTGAACTGTAGTTGACTGTAGTTGATTTTTCTTGCTGCAACACGTTTCTGTAGCACAAAATACGCCACAGTGTTTTGACCATCATAGAGAAGTCTTTGGACACAGGAATTGAATTATTCACGGGTTAACAGACAGGTAAACCCAAGGAAATCAGGAAGTAGTCATACAACAAGCAAATATCGGTGGAGTTATTTTATTTTGTAGAAACTATGAAACAAAAAATGTGCAAAACATATTTTAACAGCTGTGAAGTCCTGCTCTTACAGAAGTGTAGAACTTTCCACCCTCAGGATGTGCCAACAGAAGTCTTGCCATCTATGTTACTCAAGCAGTAACAGGTCACAGTAAACATGAAAGAAAACCCAAGGTGAGGTGGCGTTGAAAGACTAAGATTAAAATTCCTGCCATAGCAGACAGAGAGACAGATGGACAGACACTGCCAGACACAGTTTGCTGCACCTGTGTTAGATACTGCCTAATGGGACTGCCTCCCTTCCTCAGCAGCCATTATAACTGTGACATGCCTCAGATCTCACCTAGAGCAACTTGAGGTGAAGCCTCCCCTAAAAATAATGGGTTTTGCTTTTAAAAATCTATGTATTAAACTATGTAAACTTTTTAGATTATATTCTTGTTTGTATCTATTACAGGGATCCCTTTTTGTCTAAATTCTGTCTTTTAAACTTATATTTTCTTCAACTACAAGTTGTTTGGAGTAGGAATTGCTTCTTCACATGTAAAGGTAAAACACCTCATGCATTGAGTCCCAGAGTTTTGATGGAGGCCTATTGCATCATCAATACAACCATTTTCAATCATAGAAACCCATTTGTCATGTAACATTTCAAAACAAGTACTTCAGTACTCTCCATTCTTCAGCAGGGAAAGACTCTGCTGGGAAATGAAGAGTAAAGAAAGGTTTGTTGAAGCAGAAAAACTCTGGTCTACCTTCCTCCTCCTGTTCTGTGTCAGAGCCAAAGCCCTTCTGAGGAAACTTGTATTACCTGCACGTGTATAGTATATGCATGAAAAAAAAATTTAAAAAAAAAAAAAAAAGGAATATGATGCATGTTTTTTCCAGCAGCAAAAACCAGTAATCAGGACCAACAGTGTTTAGTCCAAGTAGTACTGGCAGTACTTGCATCTTTTAAGTGCCTGAGTCATATTTCTTCTCAGGAATTTCTTTTTTCTGTGTTGATCTCCTGCTTTCATTTGGTCCTAGTAGCCCTGTGTGGCAACTGTATTCTTTCCATACAAAACACCAAGAAAATTCTTACTGTACTTTACATTGCCAGACACTGTAATCAGCGTTGGCCTGAGCTAGGAGAGTGACTACCTCATGACTCCTCTGTTATCAGCCCTGACCTGGACACTTCTGTTAGATCCCCTGAAACAGCTGAGATGGATCTGAAAATGGGCCCAGGTATTCACTGGGATTTAAATGCCAAAGATGATAATAATGTTTCATGGGATTTCCAAAACACCCTGGCTCTGAAAGTCTATTGCTGGTCTGTCTCTCTTCCACACATTCCTGACCTGGGCTGTGTGTTTGGGTTGCTAATGCAAAACTTAGAAAGGAAACAACCTCCAGTGCTGAATATGCATAGATGAATCCCACTGTTTCTGTGTGCAGTGCATAGCTCTTCCAGGTGGCTTTAATGCATACTTAACATTTATTATGCTTTCTAAAATAATCTGATTGAGTTTAACAAATTATTACTGAGTGTCTAAAAAAAAGAGGGGAAACAAACAGACAACCAAAATGTTTCAAAAAGCTAATTGTTTGTAATTGCTATTCAGGAATATTTGTTTTCACCTGTGGTAACATATTTTTGTTGTGTGCTCTCCAACAAATATTTTGGAGAGCAGCACCCAGAACAAGGTGTTCCTACTCAATGTTTGCACTCCTGGCAAAAAGGGAATAGGCAGCAGGAAGTCCTTGAAAATAGAGGAGGCAAACAAGGCTCACTAGCCTGTCAGAATGCACGCACTCAAACCAGTTTGCTAATGATGATAATTCCCCAGTAAGACTGAGTTTGTTTATTTTTGAGATTTGCCTGTTGATATATGTTAAAACATCTCCAAAGCACCTCAGTACTCTATTCAGAACATCATCTTTTCATGCCTAGCTGCTATGGCATCTTGTTGACTTCAGAGAGAGGTAGCAGCTATCAGCCCTGAGTGGCAGAAGGTTTGTTTTTTGTCATTTCTGCATACAGCACCATGCCTTCATACAGCAGTTCCTCCATTGAAGGTAAACTTCAAAGGAAGGAGATGGCATTAATATTGGATTAAATTACTTGGGAACTTGAACTTGATTGCAACTCAGCGGGAATTATGTTTTCACCCAAGTTAGGCTCCTGTGAGTTTCAGTAAAAGTTAGGCGTGGAAGTCTTTTAGAGGGACTGAGTCTGAAGTCTTGTAACATCTACAAATCTGTGTTTAAGTCACCCAAGAAGAAACCACATTTAAGACTTAAAGAATTTCAGTCCCTCTAATCTTGTTCTCCAAATGTTGTGATAGCTTATGAAACTACTGAAAGTCTGCTGGGGAAAAAAAAAAAATGGACAAAACATTTGCTTTGAAATGTAATCTGAAGTAGAATTCAGCTTGTTTCAGGCTCACCAAAACAACCTTCACATAATCATTAAGATTTAATTCAAATTTCTTTTGGACTTCTTGAACTGTACTTGTTGTTCGAGGTGATTTTCCCCTTTTCACCTACAAAAGCAATAAGGCTATTTATGAAGCTGACATTTGCAACTTTTCCCATTAGACTTCCAGGATCTCAGTAAATGGTAGGTTTATCAAGGATCAAATCAGTGCATCTCACTTTTGTGATTATAAGTTGGAAAAGCTGGTTTTGTAGCCCATCTGGGGATACCTCTCCCATGACCTTTAAGCTCAAAGAGTCTATTCAATGTCTTTGGCTCATAATCTTGAGTATTTGCAGAAAACCAGTGTCATATTTTCCTCAGCGATAAAGCAACTATTACCAGATTCAAGGCCCAAGAAAGAAATCCTTTGGAAAGGATTGCAGTGAAATATAGATGAGTAAGAGTGCTGAGACAACAAATAAGGGATGTAGTCTGGAATAATGGGATGTGTCAGAAGACTCCGTTGGGAAGCTCGTACTCAGCAGAGGTTAGAGAAGCCTTCAGAAACTTATCAAACAGCATTTCACACATCCAGGAGAAAAGCAAGGTATAGGAGGTGATTTAAAACTGGTCCCTCTGAGCTGTGCTATGCACGTGAGACCTGCCAATCTCAGCCTCCATGTTTAGCTGAGGTCATAAATTATTTGTACTTAAATTCACCTCCACACATGAATATTTTCATAAATTTCAACACTGATAAAAGATTTGTTTATATTTCTCCCCATAGCAAATATTTTATTGCTTTTAATTATGTGTCAGTTCTTCCATATACCTCCCATAGCATGAGGATTTACTTCATGTTACTCTTTTTCTGCCTCTTAATAGGTTGTAATTTAGCAAGATCTTTCAGTGTGAAAATTGTCCTGTATGCTTAACTTCCACATTTCCCTAGTATTTTGGAGAAAAAGTCAATGCCTGAAGAAAAGAGCTCTGCTTATCACATGTTGAAAACTAAGTCTGTTTTATAGTGTTTTACCAAATCGAGATCTGCATTTGACCCATGTCACTCTCCTAAAGCCACTGGGAAGAAAGCACTCACATCACTTGAGTTTTTTTCAAATATGTTACATCATACGTCAGATTTACTGTCTCTCAAAGCTTTTTGCTTGACATTTTTATCTTTTCTCAGTTTCTCCCATCTTTCCTATGTAATGGAACCAAAAGCTCATGATTTATTCCACATACTGACTCACCAGTGCTATGAAAGCTAGGCTATTTCCTCCCATGTTCTACACATGATGCAGAACATCTGTCTTGAGTTTAGGGTGTGGTTGTTGGGGTTTTTTTTATCATCTCCAGGTGTTCCTTGCTCATTTCAGGGTATCCATCTTCTGATTTTTGATGGGATTCATTTGCTCCTCAGTATTTTACACAAATGTATGTCATGTTCTTGTATTGTACTCTTCTGACCTTTTTAAGTCTCCTTGCAGTTTAACTACCTTTTATTTGCTGATACACTTATTTTGATGTAACTGACAAATTCAATGAATGTCAAATGTAATTACTCTTTTAAAATAATCACAAGAGCTTAAATACTAAGGGTCATAATTCTATTCCCTGCATTAACCTCAGCTCTCTTTCTGTCAAAGAGTTTCCAATCTATTATGTGATACCAAATGCTTTGATTATGACATAAATCAATAATGTAACACTATAGCACATGCATTATGGAATTTCATATGTAGGGAAACACCCTTCAGTTTCCTTTTTTATTTTAACTATATCTACCAGAGGAGGTCATATTTATTTGTTGTGTAATAAAAGTATATTTTTTTGCCAATTCAGAATCATAATCCTGTTATAAATATTATATAAATTATATATATATAATATATAATATATATAATATAATATATATTACATATATTATATTATATAAATATGTTATATAAATAGGACCCATTTCAGACCTGACCAAAATCAGTACACTAACTGACTAAAAAGGGTGGATATTAGTATCATACTGGTGTTTTTTCATATGCTCAGGCCCTTATGAGCTAAACCTTGGATATATGAACACAGAATACCATATGGAAATACCTAGGCAAGTTTCTTCAATCCAGCTCACAACCAAAAGTAGGCACATTAGCACAGTTCTTGAGTTGGGATAACTCAGGCAGAAAGAAGTAAATATAAGGACACAGTTATAAAATCGTAGAATCATAAAATGGTTTCGGTACAAAGGGAACTTTCATATATCATCTGGTTTAAGCCCCCTTTTTAATGAGCTGGGACGTCTTGCACTAGATTAGCCTCAGCCTGAATTTTAACGCTTCCAGGGATAAGACATCCATAACTTCTCTGTGCAAACTGTTCCAGTGTCTCACCACCATCCCATCATAAAAAATTTCTTCTGTATATCCAATCTAAATTGGCACGCTTTCAGTTTAACACCATTGCCCTTTGTCCTATCACTACAGGCCCTGATAAATAGTCTTTCTCCACACCCTCTTTATATATTGAAAGGCCAAAATAAGGTCACCCTGGAGCCTTCTCTTCTCCAGGCCAAACAACTCCAGTTCTCTCAACCATTCTTCATAGGAGAGGCGTTCCAGCTCTTTCACCATTTTTGTGGTCCTCCTCTGGACACACTCTAGCAGGTCCTTGTCTTTCTTGTACTGGGAGCCCCAGAGCTGGATGCAGTACTCCAGATGGGGTTTCATGAGAGCAGAGCAGAGGGGGAAAACCGCCTCCCTCAACTTGCTGCCCACACTTCTTTTGATGCAGCCCAGGATACAACTGCCTTTCTGTGCTGCAAGTGCACATTGCCAGTTCATGTTCAATTTTGCATACACCAATATCCTCAACTCCTTCTCTGCTGGGCTGCTATCAATCAAATTGTCACCTAGTTTATATTGATATTGGAAAATGCACTGACCCAGGTGCAGGACCTTGCACTTGGCCTTCTGGTATGGAGGCATGCATTCATTTCTGTAAGAGCTCTGTTTATTACTTTTGACAAATATTAGTGACCCTGTTCTACTTTGCACTGAGATGGACTAGAAGAGCTCCCACAATTAGACGCTCCATTTTACCTGAGGAGTGGTATCCACAGCTGGATGTAAAGTGCCTGTGCTTTTACCTCAAGCAGAGCATCAAGAAAACAGTTTCTGGTACACAAGTAGTTTGAAAAGAGCTAGTTCAGCTTCCGCTGCATGACGATGCACAATGCCAAATATCTGCACCTATTGCAATTGATACTTCCATGGAGTCCCTTCTTCTGTAATTATCTACATGTGTATTGCAAGTTATTCCCATACAACTCTAGATAAATAGATAGCTTTGAGAGTGAAGGGGGAAGGGGAGCAAGAGAAGGGCAGATTCAAGAAACTGTCCAGATTTCAGTATCTTCCTTGGGGAAAAATAAAAAGTTTCCTTTGGACTAGAAGAGCTTACTCAGCCACTGCTACTCTCAACAAAATCTTGGTTTTGTTAAAACCAGAATGGTCATGGAATGAAAAGAACAGAAGCAGACTTTGTTTAAAAATATCTTATCTACACTTTCAAAGCACAAGCTCAGACAAGGACTTTTCAGTTCAGGTCAACTAGTGATCCCCTAATGCAAAGCTGAGTGCCAGCAGGAGACAAGGCCTTCTTTAAGTATCTGGATGAGCTTCCATACACATCCATGTCTCTCCTGGCCTTTCAGGCAGCTGACAAGCACATTAATCCTTCAAGGTGAACTTTCCATACCATTTCCACAACATCACAACCATGATTGCCATTTGTGCCTGAGCCCCATCATTGCTGTCCTCTTCTTACCCCTGGGAGTCCTTTTGCCTTCATGTCTGCCATAAACATAAATTAGTTTTTTCATTTAGGCTGCAATAATTTCCCTTTAGCATTCATAGGGCCCTGCCATCTCATTCTACTCTCTATCCCTGCCAAATGCTTGGCAAAATACTGAGGTAAAGAATGAGCTAATGCATAGTGGCTATTGCAAATTATTTACAATTTTTGTTAGCTTTAAAGAAAGTTCTGTCAGATCATTAAGTGCTGTTAAATGCATTTCTTTGTTTGAGCCATACAACCAAATTGATGTCTGGTAAAATCAGTTAATTTCAATATAATCATACTTGAAGGAAGGTTGGACTATGATGTTCATTTTTACTGACTCGAGATTTCCTGTTTTCTCAATCAAAATTTCTCCTTACTGAACATTTGAATATAACATTATATAATATTTTTATTTTCACAGTTCTTAATTGAGTGAACACCATCCTTGTTAAGGGCACTTTTATTTTGCTCCTCTTTGTCACGTACATAAGCAGTTCCTTATTCAGCATTTCTTAAGCAACACAGGAGAAATTGTATTTGGTATTCCAAAGTTCATGGTCTGGGCTGAAGCACTGCCACAGAAAGGATGTCAGAAAGAGAAGGAGTGGAATCAAGAGAAAGGAGGGAAAAGATCTACCTCCTCTTGTTGCCAAGGATATCAGAGGGCCAGAGGCATTATCTTTAATGTCTCATACACATCACAGCCCCTAGGGATGGACCTGAAATGGTGACTTAGAGGTTAGAAGAACACTAATTAATTGAGTCTCTGAGCTCTGACGGTCTTATGTAATTGACTTCTCTGCAGCCTTGCTCGTTACCATCACAGCAGCCCTACCTTGTGCAATGTCTGCCATTCTTCACATGAGCTGGTAACTGACATTGTAATTGCTCAGAAGAGAATAATTGTGAGAACTCAGCATTTTGAGAGTGTAAGGTAAAAGTCAGACATAGCAAGACCTGAAGTGCAATAAGATTTTTTACTGCATCTGCCTTTTTTTTCAGTCCATAGAGATACAGAAGATGAAGGAAGCAAGGGATGGGGTCGAGTGCAATGTGCCTTCTGTTCAGTATGTAGGTGAAAGCAATCTCTCCAGTGGAGAGGAAGGGGGCAGAAAGCCACACTACCACCTCCACTTACAAAAGGGAAAATGGAGACACAGGGCAACATGGAAAAGGTTGAACAATTTTCCTTATCTTCTCTAAAATACATGCTGTGGCAAAGTCTATCTCAAATTCCCCCAAAAAGAAATCAAAATGAAGAGAGAAAATCCTTAAGAAATGCCACAGTTATCACCTCTCTCTGCACCACTCAGGATCCTGGTGGGAGGTGGCAAGATGCAACTGAATCCCAATTAACATTTTGATTTGGGGGTAAGAGGTGGTAAAAAAGTATTCACCACACAAACTCATTTCTTAGTCTGCTCCACATCGTTGAGCTGGCTCCCATGTGAATGATACTACACATTACAAGCTACTGCAGATGCAGTGTTGAAAAGGGGTGCTTGGCCAAGTGCCATGGTCGTCATTTTTCATTATGTTCAGGCCAGACAACCAGGCTTTCACAAATGTAGCTCCCAACTAGTCCCACACAAGATTTTTAAAAACTCCCATCATAACCATAAATGAACTCCAACTGGTTATGCAACAAAACTTGTCTTTCAGATAGCGTTAGATATGTTTTGTGTTTCTAAAAAGTAATGATTCTTTAGGTGCTCCTCAGACATGGAAAAAAGATATGCCTTATCATAGTTTCATGCCCTTAGATGGGAGAATACTGTATGGGCAAAAGAAGTGAATTAGAATTGCCACTAAAACTTACCTGTAACTAGGCCATTGTGAAGCTACATCAGTCAAAAACATAAAAAGCAGACCTCTCCTGCAGGAAGATTTTAAGGATAGGGCTTGGAATTTGGAATATATATGCAGGAACTATCAAATGATGACTCATTTAAAAGATTTCTTAAGAATCTTTCCCCTTGCTGTCACATTACGCAATTATACCTGAGCATAATTTCACAAAGATTCACTGGTTAATTTTGAGTCATTTCTCCAAAAACTTCTACATCTTTGAGAACTTCATCAAGATGTTGCAAAGTTCATAAAATCAATTGAAAATCTGGTGGGTTTCTTGGCTCTGTTATACACTCTTTATTTAAGTCAATAGAAAGTTTCTCAGAGCTCTTGGGACAGTGAATCATGGCCTGCAGAACTTCAAGGTGCCCTTAAGAAAATACAGGCTGCAATGAAAGCCAGTGAAGCAAGCAAAATTTGTCAAATGAGTCACACAATTTAAGCTTAGCTGGTAAAAATCTGATTTAAGTTTAAGAATTCTTGTGCTTTACTGTATGACCTCTCTACCTCTTTAACAAGAATTAGCATGTAAAAATCCAGTATTCACAAGTTTTTGCATACTAATAAATTAAAATCCAGATGCAGATAATTTTGCAAGTGTACATCCACAAAAGAAATAGAGTCTACCTCATAGACTTATCAGATATTTGATGAATCAGATTCAAAGATTTTTTTAATTTCAAGATAGTTACAACCAAGTTTCTCAAGGGCTTAAATTCATTATCAATTGTCAGGCTCCATGCACAATCCAGGCTTCAACACACAGCTACCTCTGTAAGACACCATTTTACAGTTCAGAATCCTGCAGTTTTCTTCAATGTCAAGAGAGCAAAGTTAAAAAGCCAATGGGCTATTAACACAGTCTATAGGATTGCATTATTTTGGCTGTGGCTCACTCTAGAAACACTATTTGCTAATGTAGTATGAAACACCCATTTCTCAACAAGAGCTGTAAAGGAAGGGTTACTGGCCCAAACGGAGAACACAGCCTGCTGAAGCTATCAAGTTACACAGCAAGTATCAACTACCTCTATATCCCACTTCCTATTTTCTACTTTTGGAAAGAAAACTGGCCAATGTTTCATGTGATTCAGAATGAAAAAGAACTGTGTCCAGCATTTGTCCTGACATTGACTGTAATGGCTCAAACCTTTGTGATGGCTTGATATGTGACTCAGATCCTGTACTGTAAGGAGATTGATGGTGTGTGGAAATAAGCATCAAAACTTAGGTTGATTTTGGAAGCTTGAGCTTGAATTTCCTAACTTTGGTTGCTTTGAAGATAATTATTAGCCTCTTGTAGTTATTATAAATATTTTCATATATATACACATTTCCTGATTCCACTCTGAATGAAATTAGGAAATGTCAACAGTTAAGAGAGGTGATATTTACTAATGGACCAAATGCCTTGCCTCTGTGTACGGTACAGATGAGTTGGATGAGTGAAGTTTTTCATGTTCATCCAAAGAAAAAATAAACTGAATTTTCTGAGATTCCCTCTTCATTGCAATTTCTTCTCGCACATTTCAGCTGTGAACTTTCTTCTTACAAACTCAAAACAACCTGTTGAAGTGATAACCCAGTGGTGAATTTCAAAAGTGTATTATGTTTAGTACTTTATGATATTGGCATGCTAGTGTGAGAGGGTATAACAAAAGTGCTGTGTATTGGATTACAGCCACAGGAAGGGAAAGTGTGTCAATATAGGAGCATGTGCTTGTCAGAAACTAGAGTTTTGTAATGTGTACATGTGACATGCAATACATACTTAAAGAAAATCCCAGGTTTTCAAGGAAACTTCCTTCAGTTCAAGAAGAGCACTCAGTTTTTAACAGTCTGTCAGAACTAATATTATATACATGACCTTAAATATTCATGCAGTTTGTAGAGATTTCATCTTCTTCTGCATTTATCAAGAATTATTCATAATATGGCTGTTTCTATCATAATTCAGAAACTTTAGCCCAAAAATGTAGAAAAAAATATAACCCAAAAGAGAAAATTACAGCTACAGTGATGGAATGGGGATAAGTGATAGTTTTAAAGAAACTCACTCTATATCTATAATTTTCCCTTTTAACACCTTATCTTTAATCTACATTTCATTTAAGATGTCGACACAGCTTGATGTGAAGTGCATAATTCATTGAAGGCTGACATTCTTTATAAGATTTATTTTGTTGTTTTGCAAGTACAATCTTGCAACTCTATGTCTTACTTGTAAAATAATAAAAAACCCCTCCAACTTTGTGTTTACTGGAGCAGTGATCAAAACATGAACATTATATGCCACATCCAGTTTTAAAGCATATATATGAATTCCCAATTTACCTAAAATCAAATCACTCATCCAGAAGGCACAGCATCAAGGAGTTTTGATTAGATCTGACAAGCTAGCACAAGGCACTTGATAAGACATTCAACAAAGCAGTGCAAACTTGCTTTGCCTGTTGCATCATGCTGTGCTTCCTGATCAGTAGTTCTTCCTCATTTTATGAGGTGATAGACTTTAAGAAAAGGAGACAATAAAGATCTAGATGGAAACTTGTACTTTTGCCTGTTTAATTAATATTCGTCATCTGTATTACATCAAGATGGAGAAAGATACATACTCCTTATTTTCAGAATGCAGTCGCCATAAGTCTCTTCAAACCTAATGACTAAAAATGTTTTATATAAAGTGATGAAGAAATAAGTGAAAAGGATGGGCCTTGTGGTTACTACAACACAGCAAATTAAATTATGAAGGAGAACTAATAGACAACATTGTAAACCATGTAAAATAGGTTCAGAAATTGCTTCTAATGTTGGGTGCACAATTCAAACCAAAGATCTAGGCACATAAATTTGCTTTTCTAGGCTTGTTATTATCAATGACAGGCTTTATATTTACAGATTGCAACCCCTTCATCTGAGAGCATTTTTTTCACACACAAGTGCATCAATAGTAAAATATACCTCATCAACCCCTTTTTATGCAGAGGTATTACAAAGGATAGGCAAAATCTTTCTATAAAAACCAATGTTACTCTTAGGGAACGTTTTCTATACTTCAAAATATATCCATATATTTGTCCGTGTGCATTTCTCTCTCTTCCAAATGCCCACAGTTACCTATCCAGAAAGACACCTACATACCACATCTGTCTCAACTGAAGGACCTGTGACATACATTTCTCCCTTCTAACAGTATCAAATATCTACTCTTCATGCAGCTCTTGAAAGCTATTGGGTGCTTTATGACTGTGTCTTTTGTGATGGCATCATGAGAAGTTTCTCTTTAAGGAAAGAAATTAGATATTAGATAATTACTTTGAAAAAAATATTAGATCCTAGATGATCAGTTGAAAAGATATTAATGAAAAAAGTTCATGATACATTAAAAAGTAAAAAAAAAAAAACCAAACTGAAACCAAAACTGCATTTTAGTCATTCAACACCGATAATTCACACAAAAATAGATTTTTCAGTTCTGGGTTTTTGTTTTGTTTTGTTTTTCTCAAGGTATCCATTCATTACCTTACAATTGCAGAATCATAACTCCTTTTTCACAGTTAATAATTCTGATTGCTATTAGATGGTGGCTTAATGGTTTATGGCTTAGCAAATTCTCCCCCAAACAAAAAAGAACCAATCAAGGCATCAATAACATTTCATTTCTTTATTCAATGCATTAAAAAAAGAAAAAAGGTAAAAAAAAAAGCTATCTTAAGTCAGTGTCTCACTGTGTAGCTTGAATGTTTTGTTCAGATGTGAGATTAATTAGAAGTTTCTCTACACAGAGACTCTACAGAACACTAAAGAGTAAAAAACTGTAAGGCAGCCTTTTTAACACAGCATTTACAAGGGACAGAGTCCAATAATATTACTATCACTAGGATTTTTAAAACATAAGTTGGACAAAAATCGACTAGTGGTACTGGCTATCTTAATCACCTGTATCTAATTTCAGACATCTTAAAAGTTCCTGAATTTCCAAATGACCCCAAGTATCTTTCCTCAGAAAACCTTTCATCGTTAAGGTACATAGAGTCAGTCAGTCAAAACCCAGTCAAAACACTGTGATTACCATTGATACTTGAGTTTGATTACTAAATAATAATCATTTTGTAATCATAGATAAACCCAGGATTCCCAATACTTTAAGTTCATCTAAGATTCCATACAAAATGAAAATTAACTGTGATCTGTATAAACATGAAAAATTTATTAGGTCACCTCAATTATTAGCTTTACCCTTTATGCAAATGACTTAAAGTAGGGTATGTGTTTATAAAACAATATATTTGTCAAGTAATACAGCACAAGACATATACCATTCCGTCAAATTGATCAGATCCAAAAAGGCAGGTGAGGAGAGAATGGGGAATCAACAAGATGAAAAAGGGCAAGTCAGTCAGAGTCAGAAAACGAGTTCTTTATTTTGTACTCTCTTTAACCACAGGTCATATCTTCCTAGAGACTGAATGTGCCATGAAGTATAATGCTGCTTATTAAAATGTAAATCCTATCATCTTCATCTGAACATTTCATAGATTGTGTTTTTCGGGAAAGAAATCACAAAACATTTGTTTTCTGTAGGAGAAAATGAACCTCTCACCAACATCATGTTCTACTCCAATTCATTAATGAGGCATAATTAATTGAATCTGTATCATTCCTCTGAATTGACAAAGCAATACTCAACAATGGTCTGCTGAGCTGTAGCTTTTAATCTTAGATCATAGGCTGTGAAGAGATGACCTGAAGAGGCACTTTCATTAACAAGAATTTTTTTACAAGTGATAATCATGATAGTTTTAGTATATGCCAAGCAGGACATAAGACTAATGAATCTCTTGTGTTTAGGGTATTCATTTGTAAATTATATGGAGAAATATTTAAACTAAAGGGAAAAGAAATCAAACATTCAAATTAGAGATTATCATTCTTACAGGTCTTTGAGGATTTCATTTTTCTTTTGAAAAACATGTTTCTTATGTAAGTCATCAGTATGCACTCTACAGAAAGAGGATAATAATTTTCAACATATTATGATATGGCATCCAGATTTACACATCTGTATATACTGTGTTGACTTGCTTTTTTTCGGCTAATAGAAATACTTAGAAGGTCCTAAATCGAAACATTTGACCACTTGCTTTCATTGCTTTCATAATTCTGTAGGTCCAATCTTAAAAACTTCCTAGCCAGCTCTTTCTAATCAGCACCTGTGAAAATTAAACTCAGGCTGCACATTCAACAGTGGGTATCCAAGGCCAGTGACTACTCTTTAAAACTTGTGTCTTCACGAATAGGTCTCTACTAAATACACTTTCAGAAGTTTTGCAAGGTGACAATAAATGAAAAAGACACTATAGCTTGGTAGGGGAGAATTCCCTTGTTTTTTTGAAAAGTCAGCACTCTAAGTCTTCTTAATCCAAATTTCCATGAAACATACATCAGCTTCAACCTCTCTGCACCACCTGAGCTCTCCCAAAACACACGGACCTCCTGCATCTGAACTATTATTGTCTACTGCTATGTAGAAAAACCTTTCTCTGCTCCAAGAATCTCTCAGAGGCCCTAAATTTCTTGCTGTGCAAATTTTCTGTCTCTTTAGCCAACTAAAATTATTTTCCATCTACAGGTTCACGTTCTACAGAACAATTTTCAAGAAAGGAAGAAGATGCCTTTGAGCATCAGCTGGAGCAGGAAAAATTCTACATTTACTCAACTAAGAAAAACTCAGAAGACACTGGTAACTCGAGTGAAATACTCAAGGGATTCTGTGCATGGCTTTCACTAGAATATACCAAGTAAAGTTTTCAGCTTGAAGTGGAAGTACTACTTTGCAGTGACATGCTGCCACAAAGCTGCCCTGGTGCAGAGTAGCTGTGAAGCATTTGGGCAGGTTCTGCCAGCTTTACCTCTGTCACTTAGCACAGGGCTGCTTCATTTCTCAATGAAAGCAAAGATATTATATGCCTAAGAAAGTTTTACTCAGTGGCAAAAAAAAATATAAAATTGCTGTGGTTTTCAAGAACTGAAAGTCTGAAAAGTGAAGTTTCAGGAAATAATGAAAGAATCTTTAAATTATCCCATCAAGATCTTGTGTTTTGACAAGTGCTTTAATATGCGACATTTGATATTTCACATTTTTCTAATGCCATCAGTGTAACGTTGTGGGAATCATCTGATGGGCCTAATGTACTGAGCAGAGGGAGTAAATCCAGCCATCTCTGGGGTCAATGGTTTGTATTAGCATAAGCCAATTAACATTGAACTTGAAACTAATGTTATTCCCCATTGTGTTGCTGCCTTGCTTATGGGCCTTTATAATGCTTCCACAAGTGAAGGAAGACATCATTAGAATAAAATCTGTGAGCATTTTAAAGGACAATTCTAAGATGATGAATGAGAATTTCCCTGTGGCAAAAAAAAATGTAGTGACAGAGTAAGTATCTTCATGGGCCTTAAGTGACTGAACAAGGCAATGAAATGAAAGATTTATGCTTTTCACATTTGGTAATATTGTTCAGAAACTTGTGGGATTTTGCTACACTTAAAATATCAGGCAATGCCACATATTTAAGCTCAGTCAACCTGTCAAATTCCAAGAGCATTAAAACATGGTCATCTTAAAAGCTCCTGGTTTGGATTTCAGTGAGAGTTCTAAGTCCTTAGTACTGCTGAAAACACAACCACTTTGATCTGGGCATCCAACTTTCCATTCAACAGCCTAAATTTCAGTTTGAACTTTTTGTCCCATGTTCATGGTCCCACTTGGGAGCTGATGTTTTCAATACATTTCTCTGTTGAAAATAGGTGAGTTCCAGCAGGGACACAAAAGAACAGATGCAGTAATGGATGGCACCTCTGTACAGGAAGGCAGGGACGGAACGTGATGCACGCTTTCCTGGTGCACAGAATAATAGTAGGAAATCAGACCTGCCAAAGAAAAGGGTAGGATGCAGAAAATGAGTTTGACTGTTTTGGCTGTATTAGAAAGGATAAATAACTTCGAGTGGCCAGAAAATTATCAAAGGGCAGCCTGAATTTCTAGAGCTTGTTCTGAGCCAATGCTCTCCTACAAGCAGCTGCAGGAAGCTGCCACCATTATGTTCCAGTGAGATATGAAGAAGGTATAGCATGTTGTTGCCTGAAATATGTTACTTAGCCAGTACAGAGTCCTGACTGGGCTTCTACAGTATACTTTGAATAGCTTTCCACCACACTGTTAGGTCAGTTCTTTCAAATAGCTTATCACTAGCAGGAGATATTTTCTAACTTGGAGAAATAGCCAAAGGAGATGAGAGAAGCTGATCCAACAGTACTGATTGATTGCTTCCTCAAAAATAGTGACCATCTGACAGCATATGAACTTGCACCTCATTTCTGTGCTTTTGTTTAGGCTTACATTCTCCAGGCCAAGCGGTTTGAGTCCATTTCTTCCACAATGCTTGGAAGAACAGAAGAAAAATATCAATAGAGTCTCCTGCATGGCTGTTTTCCTACCTGTGAAGCCTGATGACCCACTTCAGATTTAAGCTAAAGAAAACCAAAAGTTAAGATAAGTGGATGAAACAAGTTGAGTTCCAAACAAAAGCTCATGCCCCAAGCTTACACATTAGGGTAGATTCTGCTTTCGGTTTTGACAGAGTCTGTGGGGAGGATTTAGGTGGATGTGAAGAGGTGCAGCAGCAGTTTCAGGAAGAGATTGTCTGAGCTGCATTTTTCTGCTAAGTCCATAATTGAAGTACAGAAGAAATACGCTCAGACTGGAAAAGAAGAGTTGGCAGGGAGTAAAGCGGTGAACTCAGTATGCAATTGCATAGATCTGAAACACTCCGTCTACTCTGTAAACAGGCAGCAAATGTTCTGTGTCATTGATCAACAGCCAAGATATAAATCACCACTCTGATATATGTGTCTATCGATTAAATTTATGAGATTCACTACTAAGGCGCAACTCATTCCAGGAAAGAAGCTGATTTTTAGCCAAGTTTGCAATGCACATGTAAAGCCTCCTTGATTGGAAATATCATTATTAGAAAATATGCATAAATATAGTTAGAGCTGATTATGTAAGGAGATATTATATTTCACCACACTTACACTATACTATAGAGAAAACTTCAGACTCCTCACCTTCCACCTTAGAGCTGATAACTGCACACCAGATAAGACTTTTTCTGTATTGAGATTACAGACATTTTCTTGCTGAAATATACTAAATACCTTTTGTGCTCTTTTTTCATACTCTAGCAAGTTCCCCTGTAACCATCCTTGCCATGAAACAAAACAATCACATCAGCTTCATCAACAGCAATTGCCGTAACTCAGAGCTGTGGTTGCCTTTCTTTTCCATGCATACAAGGTAAATCTCAAAGAACTGATGCCTTACATCAGTTTAAGCAGCCAAGTCAACGTGGTTTGTGCATGTGGATGATGATTATATCTTATATTTTCCACTTAAGTTATTGAAGTCATGCTTACTAGGGGGGAAAAAATACTATGGATTATTCTGTTCCAGCATGTGAAACCATGATTGATGACACAGCTCCAAGGAATAAGCCTCAATGACATCTGCTGCACAGCCATGAGGTTACTAATAACCACAACCTGTGAATTGAGAAAGAAGCCCTTAAAAATGACTGCTGACAAACACAATGAAAGAGATTTATGGATTGCCTACTTCAGGAGTGCCCATCCCTTGTGGAGTGAATGGCTTGTCTCATTCATTATGTTTCTGTGACATGAAAATGGTATTTTGCCTACCCCCCCCCCCCCCCCCCCCCCCATCTCCACTGAGTGAATATCAGAGACTCCCTTCCAGGGAAAATAATAAACATGAATCATGCAGCCACTGAACTTTCAGAGATTTTAGCCTTTCATTCCCTTAATGTTTCAAGAAAACAGGATGTCTTTAGCTCCCAACAAAAGGGAATTCAGCTTATCAACACCAGATTTTAGCAAGCCTGTGATATGGCTGTAAAGTCAAAGCCACTTTTAAATCCAATTATCTGCATTCTTACTGTCTTTATTCCTGCCAAATTTTTATACTAAATCATTGAAGGTTAATATATCCAGTGTTAAATATACTCAAACACTAAGTCCACAATGTTCCTCTCTCAAGTGTGCTGTTATAAAATGTAGTTAGGAATAGACTATAAGACCCTTGACTGCGTGCAGACAAGGACACAAAGATTACTGTTGTATCACACAGTAAAAATAAATACATTAAGTATAGAAAAGACACAGTGGGTCAAGTACTTAAAAAGGAAGAAGCCTGGTTCACAGGCAAGAGTTATTCTCAGAACTACACAGGCCATGTAACCAAGAGACCTGTGCTGGCAGAGCATCTTACAGTCAACCATATCACTGACATTATGACCTTCTAATCTAGTCTGGTGGATACCCATACAGCTGTAAAAGCTGAAATGGAAATAGATATGCTTCTTACACAAGCCAAGGCCTCTCTGGTAGTATCTTGCTATCCAGTAAAGAAGAAAGGAAGGCAAATGCTGAATCTACATATCCAACAATTCTTAAGAGATCTACAGCTGACACTAAATGAAAAGGACTCTGTCCACTTCTGAAGAATTTTTGTGTCTAAGACCTTGGGCCAAGACAGAAACTGTAGGGAGGGAATAACAGTTAATGCACAAGCGCTGTGCTGTTAATTTACGTCAAGCCAGCAACCTCCAAAACTACAGAAATGCTATGGATCTCAAGAGTGGCCAAGAGACTCTTGTTAGTCTCAATTAATATATGACTCTGTCAAGTCATTGTAGCTCTTAATTTATTCAGGGATTTTACACTGCCACTCATCTGTATAGCAGTGTGCACCTGCACTGCTCTGTAGCATAGCATGTATTCTATTGCTGAAATGTCTGCTTGCTTTAGCAGAGCTCATACACCGTGCAGAATATAAGGAAAAAACACCTTGATACACATATCTAACCTACAGAAGTTTATGTGAATTACATTTGAGAATATTAGTGTCTCTTTCATTTCTGATATGTAAACACCATCTTTGTCTCTCTAAAGATCATTTAGAGAGCATTTGGGTGTCAGTTATACAGTCTGCTTGGTTGATAGTCATCATCAAAGAGATATCAAGGGGCTATAGGGAAGGTTCAAATACTTATCTAACTTGATCAGAGAAAAAGAAATCTCAAGCTGCAAATAAATCAAACCAGAATTAAATAATTGAATTTCAACATATCTCCAAATGAGAAAGCTTTTATATGGGAAATGCAACAAAGGGGTAAAAATTAATCTGGCAAGCAGATGGAAGAAGATGGTCCATGCTGCGGAATGATGAGGGAATTAGTATATCTGGTGTATTGTATGAAAAGTTGGGTCCCACCCTGGGCTTTATTATCAGAGCCTTCTTGTTGATATAGACTGATTTTGGTTTATACTGGAGAGCTTTCTCTTAGTGCCAAAGCCAATTAAGCATGACTGTCTATACTTAAAGTGATGAATGGGCAACGTTAATGCTATACATCACTCAAAATCCCATGACTTCATTCATTGTGTGGGCCAGGATGGAGTTGTTCCAGCTCCAAGTATTTTCATGATAAATACATATTGTCTTAATCAGCATCTACATAGCAGCCATTGTTCTGTAGTTTCATAAATGTTCAGCCAAAAAAAAAAAAAAAAAAAAGCAGCAAACACAACAAAAAAACCCCAACCAAACAGAAAACAGTAATGTTGTTGAATATTATAGAGAAAAGACAATCTAGTCCACTAACCAAATTTCCCCCACAAACTGATCACTCAGAATATTAGTAACAACAGGCTGACCATGAGCCAGCAATGTGCCCTCATGGCCAAGAAGGCCAATGTTATCCTGGGGTGCATTAAGAGGAGTGTGGCCAGCAGATTGAGGTTCTCCTCCCCCTCTACTCTGCCTTGGGGAGGCCACATCTGGAGTCCAGTCCAGTCTCATCTCTGTGTCCAGTTCTGGGCTCCCCAGTTCAAGAGGGACATGGAGCTACTGGAAAGAGTCCAGTGCAGGGCCACTAAGATGATGAAGGGATTGGAGCATCTCCCATATGAGGAGAGGCTGAGGGAACTGGGGCTGTTTAGCTTGGAGAGGGGGAGGCTGAGGGGGGAACTCATTAATGCTTATCTTAAGGGCAGGTCTCAGGAAGACAGGGCCAGACTCTTCTCGGTGATGTCCAGTGACAGGACAAGGGGCAAAGGGCACAAACTGGAACACAGGAGCTTCAATCTTAACAGAAGAAAACACTTCTTTACTGTGAGGGTGACAGAGCACTGGAACAGGCTGCCCAGAGAGATTGTGGAGTCTTCATCACTGGAGACATTTAAAACCCATCTGGACGTGTTCCTGTGTGAACTACTCTAGGATCCTGCTCTAGGAGGGGGGCTGGACTAGATGATCTTTGGAGGTCCCTTCCAACCCCTACCACTCTGTGATCCTGTGATCAACAGGTTCACTGTGTTCTGCCTTGTGTGTTATTATATCAACAAATGCCTGCTGCAGAATTCAAAAGCTACTTGGCATTTGCCTTCCTGGACCAATGTCTCCCATACATTTCGCAGTGCCATCTGAAAATATCACTGCTCCCACATTGCTCATTGCCACCCATCAGCGGGAGATTGCCAAACCCACAACTCTGTGAGCAGGAAGCTGAGCACATCTTAATCCCCCCTCCAGATAAAAGTCAGATGGGCTGGTGCTAACCACCTTTGTGGGTTTCTGAGACTAATGCTGCATGTTTTTCTGGGAGTTGACCATGCTGTGATCAGACCCTCTTCTCTCAGAGCAGTGCCCTCCAGCAGAACAGAGGCAACAAGCAGAGAGGGAGTGAGGGGAGGCAGAAAAGAGAGGTAACAGCTTCAGCAGACACCCCATTTTGCATAGGGAACATATGCCCACAGAGAGTGCCTCCTCTAACATTGCCAACAATTGCTGCATCTCTGTATTTCCATACTGTGCTAAAAAAAATGGTTTATTGTTGAAACAATATAGGCATGTTACTTTCAGATGACAACTGATTAGCATGCACAGGATTTTTCAGAGATAAAAGCTAAGTCTATAATAAAGTTAGCATTTACTTTACCAAGAATCTGAAGGAGCTGTTGTGATCTAAAGTCTTTATTTACTGACTCAGAAATCATGTCTATTTTTAAAATCATCCTAACACACAGTACAGCCAGGGAAGTAATCATAATTGTAGTAGCTATAGTAACAGCAGTAGCAATAGTAGTAGCAATAGAAACAGACATAGCTATAGCCATATTTGTAGTTGTAGTTTGTCATAGTTACAAAGTAGTTACAAAATATAAAGGTATACAAGATACATATAGTATGTAAAAGCAGATATAGGTTTGGGTTTTTTTGGCTTTTGTGTTTTTCTTGCAAATGTCTTATGTCATTTCTATTCTTATCTTGACAGACAAAAAGGCATTAGATGCTTGAAACATATTTCACTGCAGAAATCACATAGAGCTCCTAAAATAAAAGTTTTAAATTGCTGTTCTTGCACTGGTTTCCATATCAATTCCCAGTAGCAAAGTAATAACTTTCTCCTCTCCACTGGCCAGCATTAGCTTATGTACAGAAGAAACAAGAGGACATTTTTCAGTCGACTAATTATATAAACCTGCTCATTTGTATCCATTTTCATTAACAGGACACAGAAGACCTCAGCAAAAAAATGGGTCTCCTGAATTACCATTCAGTGTTTTGGCAGGTACTACTTCCCATCTAAAAGCTAAATTATTTTAATTTTAGACAAGGCAATACAGAAAGGGGTATCAGAATGGTTTAAAATACCTAATTTTAGCATATTTTAATTTTTAATGAAGTTAAAGAGAAGTCTGAAACTAATTAGGTGGGCCCAGTTAGACCTATCTCAGAATCACAGAATTGTTTCAGCTGGAAGAAACCTTCAAGATCATGAAGTCCAACCTTATTCCTAGCCCTATCAACACCACTAAACCATGTCCCGTCTCTTAAACACTTTCAGGGATGGTGACTCCACCACCTCCCTGGGCAGGGTGTTCCAATGCCTGACTACCCTTTCAGAAAAGAAATTCTTCCTAATATCCAGCCTGAACTTCCCCTGGTTCAACTTCAGGCCATTTCCTCTTGTTCTATCTCTTGTCACTAGGGAGAACAGACCAACTCCCACCTCACTACGACTTCCCTTCAGGTAGTTGTAGAGAGCAATAAGGTCTCCCCTCAGCCTTCTTTTCTCTACGTTAAAAAGCCCCAGATCCTTCAGCCTTCCCTCATATGAGATATGCTCCAAACCCTTTACTAGCTTGGTAGCCTGCCTCTGTACCCTCTCCAGCACCTCAACGTCCTTCTTGTAGAAAGGGGCCCAAGCCTGGACACAGTATTTGAGGTGTGGCTTCACCAAAGCCAAATACAGGGGAATGATCACCTTCCTGCTCCTACTGACTACACTATTCCTGATACAGGCGAGGATGCTGTTGGCCTTCTTGGCCACCTGGGCACACTGCTGGCTCATGTTAAGCAGGCTGTCAACACTCCCAGGTCCTTCGCTGCTTGGCAGCTGTCAGCCACTCCTCCCCAAGCCTGTAGCGCTGCTGGGGGTTGTTGTGGTCGAAGTGCAGGACCTGGCTTTCGGCCTTATTGAAACTCATGGAAATGGCCTTGGCTCACCGATCCAGCCTATCTAGATTTCTCTGTAAATTTTCCCTACCCTCAAGCAGATCGACACTTCCACCGAGCTTGGTGCCATCTGCAAACTTACTAAGGGTGCACTCTATCCCCTCATCCAAATCGTTGATGAAGATGTTAAACAGGAGTGGCCCCAGTACTGAGCCCTGGGGGACACCACTCATGACTGGCCGCCAACTGGATTTAACTCCATTGACCATAACTCTTTCGACTCGACCATCTAACCAGTTTCTCACCCAGGAAAGCATATGCTCATCCAAGCCAAGAGCAGTCAATTTCCCTAATAGAACGCTGTGGGAAACAGTGTCAAATGCCTTACTAAAGTCAAGATAGACAACATCCACAGCCTTACCTTCATCCAACAAGCGGGTTACCCTGTCATAGAAGGAGACCAGGTTTGTTAAACAGGACCTGCCCTTCATAAACCCATGCTGACTGGGCCTGATCACCTAGTTGTCCTGCATGTGCTGCATAATGGAACCCAGGATGATCTGCTCCATCAGCTTCCCTGGTACTGAAGTCAAACTGACAGGCCTATAGTTCCCCAGATCATCCTTCCATCCCTTCTTATATATGGGCATTATATTGGCTGACCTCCAATCTGCTGCCACCTCCCCAGTCAGCCAGGACTGCTGATAAATGATGGACAGTGGCCTGGTGAGCACCCCTGCTAATTCTCTCAGCACTCTAGATGTAACCCATCCTGCCCCATAGATTTATGTACACTGATGTTGAGCAGCAGGTCATGGACCATCTGCTCCTGAATTCTAGAGGGGACATTGTGTTCCTGGCCCCTGTCTCTTGGCTTGGGGGAGTGACTTTCCCCGGTGCAAGTGTTTCCGTTACTAAAGACTGAGGCAAAGAAGGCATTAAGCACCTCAGCATTCTCAGATTAATTTCAAGTAGAGCTTTCAACCTTCCAATTATTTCTCTGCATGACCTAACAACATTCTTATACTCATTATGAGTCATCTGGCCCTTCCAGAGGCCATAAACCCTCCTTTTTTCCCTGATTTTAAGCCAAACCTCCCTATTCAGCCAGGCTGGTCATCTTTGCCGCCAACTTGTCTTACGGTACTTGGGGATGGCCTGCTCCTGCACCTTTAAGATTTTTTAAGAAGGAAATGTCCAGCCTTCCTGGACTCCTACATCTTTCAAAACTGACTCCCAAGGGATTCTATCAAGTGATCTCTGAAACAAGTCGTCTGCCCTTTGAAAGTCCAAAGTGTCAGTATTGCTGGCCCCCCTCCTAACATCTCTAAGAGCAGAGAACTTAGTAATTCCATGGTCACTATTCCCTAGACGGCCTCCAACTGCCACATCCTCCACCAGTCCTGTTCACGAACAAGAGGTCCAGCAGGGCACCTTCCCTGGTCGGTACACTTACCAACTGTGTGAGTTGTCCATACACATCCTAGGAACCTCCTGGATTGTTCCCTCTCTGCTGTGTTGTATTTCCAGCAGATACTTGGGAAGTTGAAGTCCCCCATAAGAACAATAAGTGACCTCAAGATTTCTCCTAAGTGTGTATAGAATATTTCATCTACCTCACTGCTCTGGTTGGGAGGTCTACAGCAGACACCCAGAGCAATATCAGCTTTATTGGCCTTGCCCCTCAACCTGATCCAAGCACTCTCAACCTCATCGTCACTATACTTAAGTTCCGAGCATTCATAGCAATCCCTAACATACAGGGCCACCCCACCGCCTCTCCTTCCTTGTCTATCCCTCCTGAAGAGCTTGTACCCATCAACTATGGCACTCTAGTCATGTGAGGCATCCTACCATGTTTCTGTGATGGCCACTATGTCATAGTTCTCCTGTTTCATCATGGCTTCAAGCTAATCCTCTTTATTGCTCATACTCCATGCATTGGTATAGATGCACTTCAGATAAGATAATGATCCCAGCACCTTTTTGTGAGTGTGGGACCAGATGCTTCTCAGATGCTTCCCTGACTTCTAGAACATCGACAACTGCCCCTATCTCTTCATTTCTCATTACATGCCTATCCCTTGTCTCCACTGAGAGGACATAGCAAGAGGCCTCGCTAGCACACCATCCTGTAAGCCCTGGCATGCTTCCCTTGGGCTTACCCATAACAGGCCCAGTTATATCCCCATCCCCCTTCAAAACTAGTTTAAAGCTCTATCAGTGAGCCCTGCTAACTTCTGCCCCAGAATCCTTTCTCCCCTCTTTGACTGGTGCATCCCATTTGTTGCCAGCAGGCCAGGTGTCTTGTATATCAACCCGTGATCAAAAAACCCAAAGCCCTGACGATAACACCAATCCTGGAGCCGTGAATTAATCTGATTACTCTTCCTGATAATTCCCTCATTCATCCCTGCCACTGGAGGGATAGAGGAGAACACCACTTGTGCTCCTGATCCCTTTAAGCAACTTCCCCAGGGCCCTAAAATCTCCCTTAATTGATTCTGGGCTTCTAGTAGTGACATTATCACTACCTACCTGAAATATCAAAAGCAGATAATAACCTTTAGACTTCATAAGGGTGGGGAGTTTGTCTATCACATCCTTAATTCATGCCCCAGGGAGACAACAGACTTCCCTATTAAGAGGGTCTGAATGGCATATTGGGCCCTCCATTTCCCTCAGGAGGGAGTCACCCACAACAGTGACTCGTCTGGGGGTTTTTTTGGAACCAGTTTTGATGCTTGGTCTGGGGCAACTTGGTCTTGTCAGTACCTCTGACCTAGGTGAACTATCCATACCTACATCAGTCAGTTCCTCCTGCAGGGCTCCATACCTGTTCTGCAAGAGGATCTGGGAAGGTGAGGGAGGCCAGGAGGGGATTTGCCTGCCTCCCCAACCAGGGACCTGCCTCTATTCCCCCCCATATCTTTGGTCCCCTCCTTCTGCCTGGTGGCAAGAGAGGAAGGGATCCCCTGCTTCTTGTGAAGCCTCCACACTCTGCCTTTGTCGCAGGCAGTGGCTCCACCAATCTATCTCCCTCTCACACTCCCTGATAGTCCTTAACCTCTCCACCTCCTCATGTAGTTCTGCCACCATGCTCAGTAGATCACCCATCTGTTCACAACGGACACAGCGGTTAACAGAGCTGCCACTCACTGTCAGTGCAAGGCTCAGGCAATCCTTGCAGCCTGTGACCTGGACAGCTGCATGTTTCCATGGGAGATCTGCCTGGGTTCCCACACTTATTGTGGCAAGTGCAGAGATCGCTGCCTTCCATCAGGTGGAGACCATGGCTGAGCTCTGCTGCGTGCCCTGCTGGTGCTGACATCTGCACTCTCTCATGCGCCCTGCTCGTGCAAACTGCCCCACGCTGTGCCGCGCCCGTTTGCCCGCTCCGGGTCACTCGTGCTCCCCAGGGGCATTTAAAAATCTCCCACACGGCTCCTGGCCACACCTCGCCTGCACCTGATTGGCTGTCATGGACTTCCTAGAGCCACTGGGGCTCAGGCTGCAAGTGAGGGATCCCTGGGCTCAGGAATCCTCTGCACAGCACGATCAAACCCTCACCTCCGGCTTACCTCAGTCATTGTCGTTGGTGCCGCTGCTGCCTCACCGATGGATTTACTTGAGGTGCTGACAAATATGTAGATCTCTCATCCTGTTAGTCAAGACCAGTGCAGTTAATCCTAGTTATGCAATCTGGAACTCGATTCCATCCCTGAGTCCATCATCTGTCTTAAAGCAAGCACATCATGTGACCACATAGGCTGGGAAGGACCTCAGGAGATCTCTAGCCGAGTACCTTCCTCAAAGCAGGATCAGCTCTGGGGTCGGCTGCTCAGTCAGGTTAGGAAGTCCTCCAAGGATGGAGATGACACAACTTCCCTCAGCAACCTGTTCTGTCTCTTGGCTGTCCTCAGGATGAAAAAGCTTTTCCTTACGTCTGTTTGAACTTCTGCTTCAACTTATATGCATTAGCCTTTGTCTTTCCGCCATGCATCACTGTGAATAGCCTGGTGCCATCTCCTTCATATCCTTCTGGTACAAAAATCCTGGAAGTTCAACTTAGCCACCTACTGAGCTTCTTGAATGCCTGTGCTTTCAGTAACAGCAATCTTGAACTGACTCAGAGCGTTATCTACCATAGGGCAGGCATCCTCAACCTCAACACATAGTACCCAGCACAGTATACATCCCAGGCTGAGGCAGATGTAAAACTTAGCTGCTTCTTGAAGCTATATATGAGAGTTACAAGCTTCCAATGGTAGTAACCATCTTTTTCTCCTCATTAAAAAATTTATTTGTCCTAAATTGTAAATGTGGGTTTTTTTCCTCAAAAATATATGCAAAATCCTATAAAGGATATAAAGTAAAAACTGTACATGTGTCAGGCTGAAATGCAAAATGAGAAGCTAGGTAGTCAATTTTTTAAGACTCCTTTAAGAAAGTATTACAAGATTGAAAAATGGTTCCTTATAAAGTCAGCTTTATTGAGGAAGGAAGGAGGACAGGGGAAGAAGAGTACATGCTCCAGAGCTACGAAATAGCAGGGCGGAACGGAAAGATTATATTGCCAGTAAATATGCAGAGCAGATCCTCAAATACCTTTCTGATATGCATTGCATTTTATTGGAAAGAATATATGAGAGGCATTGCCTGCCTGTGTCACTGTCTAGCAGGCATGCTGGTTGGTACAGAACATTAATGTTAAGTCATTTAGTGTATGTTTGCTTGGAGACAGGGTAATTTTTAATTTAGCTCTCTAAAATCAGTCAGATCTTATGGAGCCCTTCTAAGCTGTTCACATATCTGAAGAACTGTCAGCCCAGGCCAGAGAGGTCAGTTTGGGCTGATATCCTGCTTCTCATCATGTCTATTGGTAGATATTTAGGGGAAGATTATAAGACACACAGATTCTTTCCTGGAAATATTGTCTTTCTTATTCACAGAGATTTAGAGCCATTGTGCTGGATACTGCCTCCAGACCATTGTGTTTAATTATTAGAGTTGTATTCCTAAACCTAGATAAACCATGTAATCGCAGGACAGGTTTTAGCTTTTTCTCTCATGCTTCCTTGCCTTACCCAAGCATTCTAAACTGCTTTTTTACATAATAAAAGAGTTAATAATTGAATCAGTAAGTTATGTCTAAATGTGCCCTCGTTTGGTGGTAAATCTAGAGCAATAAAATGCTATATCAGTGAATCAGTTCCCAACTTAGGTTTTGTGGTGGAGTCCCAGCTCCCACTCTCTGCCTACAGTAGCCCCTGCCTGTTCCTTCAGACCTTGCCTTTGGCACCAGAATTTGATGCTAAATAATTAGTGTAGCAGATGTAAAGAATACTATTTTTCTGAAAGATTCAAAGAAGCTTTTCTTTTCTTTGGAATCCTGTCAAAATTGGATTGGCCAGCTTCAGATGTTCTCCACCCAGCTCTGTTTAAAGTTGAGTCTGATAATTTTTGTCTCAGTAAATAAAGCTAAGTCATCAATCATCCCATTAGGTCATGAAGGACAGCAAGGTCTAAGATGATAAGCAGCCAGTAACCCAGTCTGTTGCTATATGAGCACATCTGTTAATGGGGAGTTGGATAAAACTGCATCAGACTTCCCACACTTTCCAACTCTGCCTTGTAGAATACACAAATAAGGATGGAGTCTTGAAACATGGAATGAAGTTGTTAAATGAGAACCTCATATCGGCAATTACAACTCCTGCTATAAACAGAATTACAGACAATTACCCAGGCAGCCAAAAACTGTAACCATTGTGCTGCACATGGTGGGCAGAACTGATCTCTTTTTGGTCATACTTCAAGTTAACAAATTCTGAATGATCAAATAACCATAAGCAAGGGACAGCAAACTAGGTGACACAGAGCATACATTACCTGTCCAGGACCAGAAAGGAAGTCTGGTCAGAAATCAGAAGCCATATTACAGCGATAAAAATATCACTCAGGGTTTCATGCAAGAGCTGTCCCAGTGATGCTTAGGCTCCAAGTAGGTCTCTCAGCCATAGCACTTTCTGGGGAAGGATCATCCACCTCAGGTGTTTGGGCAAACAGGTTGTCTTCACTGGGCATATTCTGATCTTACACATACCACATCATGGGAAACCTGTACAGTGATTGTGTCTGTACATCCTGGAAACAGGAGCAGAGGAGATGCTGCTGAGGGTCTGCATGGAAAGTGAGAGTAAAGAGAAGGCAATGATAACGACATCTGACTGGTTCAGCCAAGTTCAGCACTAACCATCCTGTCTCGAAGAGAAAGTGCAGATACCCTTACTTCTGTCCTCAACCCCTCTCCCACCAGAGAACATGCCCTAAGGAGCTGGCACCAAGCAACGCTTTGATGCACATTTTCCAGGTGCTAACCCACAGTCCAGACAGCACACAGAAAGAATGGATAACTGGGTGTGGACTCCTGAATGGCCATTGGGGTTCTTACCCTGTGCCTGGGTTAGCCCAGCTGCCACAGCCCTTCCCCTTGGCTGCCCCCACAATGGTATCTACTCTGAATACCTTCCAAGAAAGTAATTAATTCTCAAAAGCTTGGCATCCAATCTCTCACCAACCCTGAACTCCCTTGTATGATTTTCACCTTCCTGACTGTGTGCTGAAATCAATTCCACCTCATGTCCCAGACCAGCCAATCTGGGACAAGTTTATTTTCCTGTGAAGACAGTCTCCAGCAATTATCATCCACTCTATATGCTCACTTCCTTCCCCTCTTGCTCAGTTGCACACACTGGGTGATGTCCCTGGCAGATTTCCTAACAGTTTCAAACTTGTGAATTATTGATCTGGCGTTGGATGAGGCTTGTAAGCCACCTTTCCTACAACTTTTGTATTATCTCTGTGTCAGCAAGCGCATCTTTTAGCAACTTCAAGCCTATCGTGGCAAGTCTTGTCCCCAAATACAGTACTTTCTCACAAAAAATTCCCTCAAGAAATTCTCTGCTTCTCTGTGCCTATCAGCTCTGTCAGTTTTATTCTTTGAGCCACAGCTTACTGGTAAAAGCATCATGGCTTTGAAACTATAAATATACTATACATGTAAATATATATAGCATACTGTATATACATACATACAGATTAAGGAGGACTGACAATGGAGGCTGAATCCTTATCAAGCTCTTCTTGATGGACACTTTATACTCATGCTGACTTCCTTCAACTGCACAGCAGCTCCTCGTGGGTTGCTTTTCATGAGAGTACATGGTTCAAAGAGCAACAATTTATCATCAACATCCCTACCAGCAGTCAAGGAGTACATTGGCTATCCCAGTGACATCATTTTGACTGGGATGAGGGACAGGGAAGACTAAGAATCTACACCATTTTTCTCAAAATAACATTTCACCCTGAAGTTTTCTTACATGTTTACCTTTGGTTTTACACTGGTTTAAACCTGCCCCAGAAGGAAAGCATTTTTTTCTCTTATATCTTTTCACCCAAAGGTTTGAAACAATTTTGTTGTGATGCATCCCTCCAGCCCAAGCAATCTGGTTAGCACACCAGAACACTGCTATTAGCTGTGTTGTCATGTAGCAGTGAACAGATCTACCACTAGAAGTAGCATAATCCTCTAATACCTCAAGGTCCAAAAGGTGTCCAGTCACCATGAACATTCAGGCAGGTTGATCAGTTTTGTTTTCAGAAGTAATCAGAAATTACTTCATGCTGTTGCAATCTGTCATCAGGAAATGTCCTCCACAGGTGCAGTATCCAGCAGGTAACTGATACAGAATGGGTGAATGGTCTTCTGTATTATCATTCATGTTATCACTGTTATACAGAAGACACTTTTTTCTCCATTCACACTGCTGTAACTTGAAAAACATCCAGGGCTACATTTTGAATCCTTTGCTGATAAAATGCAAACCATTTTTCTTTCTCGTGTATCCACACATGGCTATTTATTACTGCTTCCTGTGCCCATCAGCAACAAAATTCTTGCTGTTTCATGAGTAAGAAAGCCTAAAACAATTTATAGATCATACCATCCTCTATGAGAAATGTGAATTACGAGGTCAATAGAGCCTTTTGCTACTTGCATCAGTAGCTTTTTCCCAACTGGTCTCTGGAATGGTTATCTGCACTTTCATTACCCCAGGATGACATTAATGCTGTTCAGTGCTGACTGGTCTGCCTGATAAAGCTAAGCACAAACCCACATGGATGCAGAATATGACTGACAGTTTTCAGAAGAAAAGCAAAAGCCAGAAGCACATATCACCTCCCTAGAAAGAGCTGCATTTGGCTGTCAGTTATGAATTTTAAAATTGTTCTGTTTGATATGCTGCATAGAATTTTACATGATCTCATTATAGCCTATACCACTTTTTCCTCATGTTTCCGAATGTCTGCAATAGTCATCTGTGGACTCACAGGAGTCCATTTGCAGAGTAAAAACTGTACATTGTCAATGAGTAGCAAGCAACACTTCCACGGACAACACCTTCATAAAGGAGTGGAGGAAGAAGGGCAGGACAGAGTGAGGACACTACCTCAAACCTAGGACACAGGGTAGTGGATAACAGCCGTTGTCCCACAACACTCCATCCCTCACAAGCAGCAGAATTCTGAAGCAAAAGTGCTTTTTTATCACAGAATGTCAGGGATTGGAAGGGACCTCAAAAGATCATCTAGTCCAACCCCCCTGCCAGAGCAGGAATACCTAGATCAGGTCACACAGGAACATGTCCAGGCGGGTTTTGAATGTCTCCAGAGAAGGAGACTCCACAACCTCTCTGGGCAGCCTGTTCCAGTGTTCTGTCACCCTCACTGTGAAGAAATTCTTCCTCACATTTATGTGGAACCTCCTATGTTCCAGCTTACACCCATTGCCCCTTGTCCTATCATTGGATGTCACTGAGAAGAGCCTGGCTCCATCCTCATGACACGCACCCTTTACATATTTATAAGCATTAATAAGGTCACCCCTCAGTCTCCTCTTCTCCAAGCTAAAGAGACCCAGCTCCCTCAGCCTTTCCTCATAAGGGAGATGTTCCACTCCCTTAATCATCTTTGTGGCTCTACGCTGGACTCTCTCGAGCAGTTCCCTGTCCTTCTTGAACTGGGGGGCCCAGAACTGGACACAATACTCCAGGTGTGGCCTCACCAAGGCAGAATAGAGGGGAAGGAGAACCTCTCTCGACCTACTAACCACTCCCTTTCTAATACACCCCAGGATGCCATTGGCCTTCTTGGCCACAAGGGCACATTGCTGGCTCATGGTCATCCTGCTGTCCACCAGGACCCCCAGGTCCCTTTCCCCTACACTGCTCTCCAGCAGGTCAGCTCCCAACCTGTACTGGTACATGGGGTTGTTCTTCCCCAGATGCAAAACTCTACACTTGCCCTTGTTGAAATTCATTAAGTTTCTCCCCGCCCAACTCTCCAGCCTATCAAGGTCTCGTTGAATGGCAGCACAACCCTCTGGTGTGTCAGCCATTCCTCCTAGTTTGGTATCATCAGCAAACTTGCTGAGGATACATTCTGTACCCTCATCCAAGTCGTTGATGAAGATATTAAACAACACCGGTCCCAGTACCGACCCCTGAGGGACTCCACTAGTCACAGACCTCCAACTAGACTCCGTCCCATTAACCACAACTCTCTGGCTTCTTCCCTTCAGCCAGTTCATAATCCACCTCACTACCTGATCACCAAACCCATACTTTATCAGCTTATCTACGAGGATGCTGTGGGAGACAGTGTCAAATGCTTTACTGAAATCAAGATATACCACATCTACCGCTCTACCATCATCTATCCACCTAGTTATTTCCTCATAGAAGGCAATAAGGTTGGTCAAACATGACTTACCCTTGGTAAAACCATGTTGACTGCTCTTAATGACCCCCTCATCCTTGATGTGCCTCGAGATCGTGCCAAGAACAAGCTGTTCCATCACCTTTCCAGGGATGGAGGTGAGGCTGACCGGTCTATAGTTACCCGGGTCCTCCTTCTTGCCCTTCTTATAGATTGGAGTGACATTTGCTATCCTCCAGTCCTCAGGCACCTCTCCTGTTCTCCATGACTTACCAAAGATGATGGAGAGTGGCCTAGCAATGACCTCTGCCAGCTCCCTCAGCACCCTTGGGTGCATTCCATCTGGTCCCATTGATTTTTATGTTATATTGAATATGGCAAACAAAATTAAGCAGTAGATTTGAGTTGTAAGAAGTTGGAGAACTGAATGTGGAACTGATGCAGTCAACATAGTAGCTGGTAGCTTACTTCAATTTACTCGATTCTCTCTACCTCAGTTTGATCCTACTTCTTTTCACCACTGGTGGGCCACAGATTTGTGTATTGACAGACTTAGTCACACTTTAGACATTGTAATGAAATGGATAATTCACATAATTAATGTAATTAACTCAATGGGTAACTTGATTGTAATGAAATGTAGTAGCTTCGGGGGCTAGTTACAGCTTGGGCTTTTGACACCAAAGTTGTGTGACACTTTTTCAGTGAATGTAGTAACAACCAAACGTGCTTCAAACCAATGCTGTAATCCAAATCAGGAAAAATTGATTGTTTGGACACCTCAAAGAGGAAAGATTTTCTGAAACTAGAAAAAAAACTTGTATATTGGTAAAAATGTTTTGCTTAAAAATTGCCATAATTTTTTGACATTTTCAAATGTAAGGTAGTGAGATCTCTTGAAATAACATTGCTACTCTCCGTATTGACATACAGCTTTTGAAAAGGAGTACATAAAAACCTAAAATGATCCAAACCAAAATGAGGTATTTTCTATCCAATTCCAAATGAATTATTTGATTTTTTTGAATCTTTCATTTTCCTAAATTTCTAATAATCAAAAGAACTTTGCCTTCTCCTTTTACCCTCTTCTTCAGAGTCAGCAAATTAATCATCAAATTCATTTCTTGTCCGGCTCAACTTGGCACCATAAAGACATTCAAGGTAATAGAATACTGGCCTAGACTTTTGGTGATAATAAAAGTAAAATGACTATGAAATACTGGCATTATCCTCAATTTGCCACAGGAGATGAAGGGGCATTCACTCAGAACTACTGTTATAAGCTGTCTGCCAATTCAAGCTATTGTATTGTATGATCTACACACCTCCCCCATACAATTTGTTCACTTAATTTGAAATCCTTTGATCCCTTCCAATTCCATTTTTCTTTTCCATTACTTGACTTGTTCATTTTCCTGAGTAGTCACCTGAAATTGCACATGGACTGCCCACATACATTTAACTGCCTTTTTTTTTTTCTTTCTTTCTTTTTTTTACATTTATGCAATCTTTGCTCTTGTTTGAAAGCAAATAATTTCTATCTAAGCCTCTTTGTTTCCTCCCACTGTTTCCTTAATCCTAACCTTTCCTTATCCGTACGTTTATTTACCTCTTGTTTTGCTTTATTTTAAAAATCCTTGAACTGTCTTTCTTTCAAATAAAAATAAAAAGGCACATTTGCTAGTCTTGTGCCTGGTTTCCCTTAATGGCAGATAATTCTTTTACCTACTTCACTCCATCTGTTGCTGCCTATTTGTGAGCAAAATTAAAGTAGCACTCTGGCTGCCTCATCATGGACAGATCACGGACAACAGCTGCTCAGTGAGCAGCAGTGGTCAGAAAAAGCAAGTGAGATGTAAGGCTGCAGCAGAGAGGGACTACAGAATAATATTGTCCCAATTTCTGGACATGACAAGCATTTTTTGCTTGTTTGGACTTTGTCAAGAGGAACAGGGCTTTGGTAACTCTGCAAACCAGACAGTTGATGGAACACTCTCCTGTGGACCTTGGGGTCCAGCTGTGCCCAGCACCACCTGGACAGAAAGGGGACACAGGCATCCTCAGGAGGTAAGAAGCACCCCACCTCAAGTGTCCCGTCTCTGCATGTGCAGGATGTCCATGGGATGCTTCAGGGGGCTTTTCTGAGAACTGGTACCTTTATAAGCAAAACAGGGAGAGAAATGTCCATAGCAGGACACACAGCATTCAGTACATAATGTAAATACAACCCTGCAAAATAGAGGAGTGGTTTACAGCAAAGAATCCCCACAAGAAGTTAATGTGAAAATCCCACTATACAGCTATATTTTAATCTCTTATTTACAATGTAAAATTGAATATAGATCTTAAGTGAAATAAGTTAATTGCATGTTAATTAATAATCTGCTAACAAATATTTTTTCAGAAATTGTGGGCTCATGTTTCTTCCAGCCATCACATAGGGATGAATGTGCATGAATGACCTATCTCCTCATATATGACTAAATGTAAAGCAGTTTTATCAGCTTAACATTACACTAGTCCTTTGGGACAGTAGTACTAGCTGCTCCCTGCAAAACAGGAACCTGAAAGCTCTAATAGCCAGGCTTGTGAAATATCAAAAAATTTTACAGCCTGAGATGTTTAACAGTTTCATAAAATGAGCAGCAATCACAGACTGATTTGTCATTTTAAAGCTTGTTTTATGTGATCCTGCTATTCACAGCAGAGTATGTCAAGGACCTTTCAGTTCAGAGGCTTGCAGAAGCTAGAGACTGGAAAAATTCAAGGGCAAGATCAAGGAGGGGAAGGGTATGGCATTATATCATTGCCTGAAATATTGAATCTGTTATGCATAGCCCAGCTCAGCAAGGGCAGCTTTGCCAGAGTAGTTGCTGTGCCTCTCGTTCTTAAATGGATGTTTCAGTGTGCTTTACCAACAGTGACATAGATGTTATTTTCTTCCTCATTTCACAATAGGGAAACTAAGGCACAAAATTATTAGGAAGCTTATTTTCAAAGTTATTGAGCACACCTGCTCCAGATAAAGTTAATTGGACCTCTCCAAATTAGACTGTAAATCTTAAGTCTGAAGCCGTAACTGCCGTATTGGGTGGAGGAAGAGAAGCCAGAGCTCTTTTCCCTTAATTTTTTTGCTTTAACCAGCAGATTTCACCCTTTTAATGAAAGCTCTTTTTCTTTTGCTGGAAAAATGGAAACATTTGGCTTGTGACACCATGTTAATAAATTATTTGGGTCTTCTTTGATCACATCCCTAGCACTCCTTTGGCAGGAAAAGGGAAACATTCTTCACAACAGTACTTGCATGAGATGGGCTTGTAGAGCACACATTTATCAGGGACAGTCCCTAAAATCGTTAGCCAGATAACATTACATTGTGCCCCCATTATATCTGCCTCATCTACTTTTTTGTCTTGTCTGTCAGCAATTAACAGCTAAGACAAGTGTATTTTCTCCAACTCAATTCACATTAAAATAGGTCTTAATCTACACAGCAAGCATGCAAGGTGTTCACGTATTACAGTGATAAATGTAGTACAAACTAATTATAAGATTATTTTGCAGCTATGGGGTTAGTCCTAGCCCCTACCATTGATACGGACATCTCCTTCTGAGAAGTTTGACTGGAAAAAGTGAGGATTTGCAAAGTCTCTGCTGCATGAACTACCCATGCAGAACTTCTATTAATTTTTATTTGTCTGAACAGCAGGAAAGAGCTAGCTGCAGGAGTGTAAGGTGGAAGTCAGTCATAAACGATTGATGTTTAGGGAACATATAAATAAGTTAAAGAACTCTGAGTCAAAATAATGAAGAAAAATAACAGAACAGAATAACAGATAGTCAATATCCTGGAGGAATCACTGCAGTGGGAGCATTCACATGAGCTAGCATTTTATAATAACACAAGCTTTAATATCTGAAAATAATGAGCCATAATAATTGATCCCAGCTGTAATGAAAACAATCACTTAGTATTTTTATTCCGGTCCTATTTGGCACTGCTTTTGATTTGGGAGTGATAAAAAGAAGCCTTAGTATTAAATAGAAAGTGCTGAAGAACTGATGATCCATAGGCAATGCAACATCCATGGCTCCTATTTGAATTTGGTCTGATTGTACTTTCAAAGCTCATTGCTGTAGATGGGATCACATTCAGTGAGTCCACAAGACTGAAACTTGAGGACTTGAATCTGAGCTTGAGGATGAAATGGATCCCAGTGGGAGAGGGGAAGAATCCAGCCCTTGCCAGCGAGAAAAGCAATTGCCAGATTTCAGCTGGAAGAGAACCAGAATGACAATGCCAGACTGAGGAAGATGCAGAGCCACAACTAATCTTCAGTGGAATAATTCTGAACTGCTAAGGGAAAGTTAAGGAGTCTAGTACAGACTTCACAGGATTGGACTGGTATGTGGATGAAAACCTCTGCAATAGTATTTAAGAAATAAAATATCAACTGTTTTTTTCTTTTCTGGAAGGATCTAACTTTCCAGGTATAGAGACAGAAATTAAACCAATTTGGGTGCAAATTTGCCTGGAGATAATAACATGAGGTATTTTTTCTAACAAAGCTGAAAAAACTTGTCTTTGGCAAGTAATGAGGACACTGTAGAAAAACTGTCCACAGAAAATTGTCAAGCAGAGTGATCTGTAATTAATTTGATCCAAACAAAATGAAATAAAGGCAAGTCTGTAACTGAGATTCTTTAGTTCAAAAGAAGCAGCTTTGATGAAAGAAAAGTTAGCTAGATAAGAAACTTTGGGAATTGAATGGAGAGGGCACCTGGAAATTTATAATAGCTTTTTAATAAAGCTATCCAAAACTTCAATCTCAAACAGGGCAAAATTTAGAAAACACTTCCAGAATTTTATACATCAAAAGGATGTCAACAGAAACAAAAAATAAAACTGGATTAATATATATATATTGTCAGCAAAGAAAGCTAAATATTGAAAAATGGGAAACAAGGACATAACATGAGAATTTCCAGAAGGCCAGGCGAGTTATTAGCACAAAGGGAACTAAAACAGCAAAGTAATGCACTCCTGGAGAATTTTGCACAAATCTCTGGTTCCTAGCACAAATCAGTTTCACATCAAGTAAAAAGTTGGTGACATGATCTTCTGAGAAGGGGTTAAGAAAGCTGGACTTTTTTAGTAAACCAAAGGCTGAATGAGGATCCAAGAGCATCCTATGATCTTATCTGAGGAGCAAACTAGAATAAAGGAGAAGACTTGCCAAAGGGATAAACACTGCCCATAAATAAATCTACATTGTAAATGTGGAGACAGTTTCTAGTCATAAGCAGAAAAGCGAGAACAGCTTCCCCATAGGAGTACTGAGGCATAAAACCTCAAGTTTATGACAGTGATTATATCACTTCTAATATCAAAATATGGAAATCATAGAGTAAGATGAAGAAATGTCTTCTAGCTTCCCTGTTTCTGAATTTCTTGGTGTTTCTGATACTGTATAGTTTTCCTGTAATTCTACTTTACACCTGTCTTTTACCACTTCCTTATTCAACATGGGACAAACTGAGAAAACGACCTGCCACCTTAATACTCTGCATAAGTAGCCTATAAATATATTATTTTGACATAGTAAGGCCAAGAACTTCAAGAGTCAGAACAACAGGCATTTATGAAGATAATGAGCACAGTCAGTGCTACTGTAGAGAAACAAGGGAGGGGGAAAAACAATATGGAAAAAAGGGGGGGATTGAAAAGAATAAGTAGCTTGAATACTAATCATCTTGCTTAGATTCACAGGCCAGCTACTAATTGCTCATTATGGCAAGTTAGTTCATCATTATCTAGAATTTCTTGCATCTTCTTCAGAAGCAGCTACCTCTAAATTTCTAGCAAAAACGTACCAGTTTTAGATGATTCAGTGAAGTGACTTTGTAGAGCATATTTTATGCAGTTACTCCATCACCTTTATTTAGAGGGAGAAGTGCTGAGACTCTTGTGTATCAGTTGTATAATTACAGAATAGTAAGGGACTCTCATATTTCTGGCAATTGGTATTGAAGACAATGGTGAAGTAGTGATAAAAAAAACTGAAGCCTGATTTTCTTGAGGGTTTGTTGTGGGGGTCTTTTTTTGTAATTTGTATGTGCAGGGATGAGGATCTCACTCTCTTGCTGTTATGCAAAAGGCTTAAGCTCCTGTGGTGTGCAAGTATAATTAATAGTAGCTAGGAAAGACAAAGCAATGAAGAATGAGCATGTTACAGTAGGTGAAAAATGCATCTATCTGCAGAGAAAAATTTAAAAAAATCAACCATGAACATTGGTTTTTTTCCTCCCCTGCATGCTTCTGGAATTGCAACAGTAGCCACAAACTATGAGACAAAGTTAATTACTCACTGAATAAAGTAGAATAAAGGTAACCTTAACTCAACAGCCATGACTAAGAAGTTCATAAATAATGCACAAACTAATTCAGAATGGTAGGAGTATGGTAAAAAGCAGAAAGAATTTCAGTGTAAGTAGCTTCTGCTTCTTTGTATTTTAACATCTTAGCCTTCAAAATGGGTCTCTACCTCAGTTTTAATGCATTTTTCTCCACTTGAATTCAAGGCACAAGCTTTCCCTTGACTTGGCAAAGTACTCAAAAATGATACTATATAATGCTTAACTGAGATACTCAGAACATACATTTCTTCCTAAAAATAAAGCACAAATCTCTGCATTTAAAGACCAATTTTTCAGAAGCAATTCATTTAACTCAGACTGAAAACAAACACAAAAACACACTGACAAGGTGGTCTAAGAATTTTCAGGGGAAATTCTGTGTGTTGAATAATACTGAAAAGAAGTTAAAGAAAAGACTGCAGTAAGTTATGGGCTCATTTTATACTCACTAAAAAATAGATAAAGCACAGTCTGGAAATGATAACAAATTCTAAATTATATCCTTCCTATGTGAGCATTGAAACAATTCATTATTCATGTAAAATTGCAGGAGAAAAACCTGTCATTCACACTGTCTGTGTTAGAGCAAAATACCTGCTTACAAATAATAGGAGGTATTATGTTTAAAAAAAAAAATCACACAGAAACTTAGAGAAGCACAAATTTAAAAAGCATGTAAGCATGACTTCAAAGGCCAATGTAATTGTTTTTGACACACCGGAGTACACTGGAAGATATTCAGGTGAATGCACATATTTCTATTGGAATTCCAAAAATGTTAAATATTTCCATAAGCCATATTTTTATGGGGGAACTGTCTTACGCCTCACTCCACTGTTTACAATAGCTTAGACAGATCTGTGGCTCAAGAAAAGTCTTTAATATATTTAAATTGCCTTTAATGAGACAAGAATTCCTGGTGACATATTTTTTTCTCCTACAAATACCTGCATCTTTTTTTCTAAGCCTACTGAGCAAGGAAAAAGTTAGAATAGCAGTTCTGTTTTCTTCCCTTTAACTACTGTGTTGCTGATGGCTCATGCAACCTCAGTCCCACTCCTGACCCTTGTCTCTAAGAAGGGCTCTACTTCCCTCTTTCTTCCCCAAGATGAGAGTGCCACTTCTTTTTGAAATATAAAACAAGAGAGAACCATGTGGTGATTGTTGTGGACCACAAAAATACACTACAAAGATTGCTTCTGAGAGCTGCTTGAGAGCTGATATCTTAAATTATTACTTTTACACATCAATGACAATAATGTATACACTGAAAGAAACTTCAAAGTATTGGGTTCTGAATAGAAGAAAATTAAAAATTAAGCCATCACCTAAAAATACTGTAATAAAATGCTTTGACTCATTAGGAAATGACATTGTTCGAGGGCTAAATTTTTCTGTACAATTTGGCAAAAAGAAAAGGTGTAAATTCCCAACAAGCTTGATTTTTCCTTTTTGGCAAGCAAATTTCTGCTGAAAATTTCTAAACCCAGACCTGATAGCTATTGCAAGTAGAATTAAAGATGCAGGCAGTGGTTTTCAGACTGACAAAAGCAATTAGCAGGAGCAGGAAGAAATCTAAGTGATATTTATGTGAGCAAAATGGAGAGTGTTGATGAAATCGTTTCAATAAATCAGTTTGATTGCAATGATAACTTTACATTTTGAGGACACAGTGCAAGAGAATAAGAATGTAAAGAAACAAACCTTAACCAAGAGAGGTTAACATAAATTTGCTATGGATGTAACAGTTTCTATGGGATTCCAGTGGGAGTCACACACAGTAAAGCAAAGGTTACAATCATAACTCAAATGGCAGCTTACAATGACTAAAGAGAAAAGGCCAGCATTCAGTATCATTGCCAAGCATATTTCAAAAGCAGCTGACCCCACTGTAGTTTTTGATATATTTGTCTGTGAAGAAATTAGTTGGCAGGCACTGCACCAGCAAATAAATCTGCACGACTGCAAGACACTCCCGGAAGTGGACATGCTCCATGCAACAACATCACCAAATCAAGCTCACATACTAAAAATGGATGGCATCCTAACTCCAAACCCGCAAGCCATTGCATAGCCAAAATTATTTCCCATATCCCTGTTCTCTTTGCAGCCCATACAGCAGCCTCTTTCCATCCTTGTTCCAGCTGCAGCTCTCAAGTCCCTGTTGTAGCACAGAAAATGGAATTTGCTATTAGTAGTAAGAGACAACAGACCCCAGGACTGAGGGTCTCTTGGCTTGAGCTAGGTTTACCTTGTTTAAGCTGTGATAGCAATTGTCTAGCAGCTAGATAACTGTTCCCTAAATTGGTTTTAGCTTTCATTTAATTTTGTGCAATGGTGCGGTGAACACTTACTGTTAATAGCAATAACCAGGAGCCATGTTCTGTGGCATAACTCAAAAATAAAATACACCATGAAAGAGCACCAACACAGATACCAGAGGTCCCCTACAGTGAACAGAAATCACAGTGGGCAGCTACTGGCCACTGCCCCTGCAAATCAGGGACAAAAAAAACCCAACAAAAAACAAACAGTTGAAAAAATGGATAAATGGCAAGCAACTAAGAGAAAGAGCATACATGCACATTGTGTCAGGAAAACAGAGCAAAATAACCCCAAGGAGACTGCAGGACCAAGGAAGAAGGGATTGCTACAACCAGTATCAAACTCTTTCTGGCAAAGCACCCAGGGCACCAATGACTCTTGATAACCTCATTGTCTGCTTCTGGAGGGTCACTGAAGCTGTGACCTGATGACTCAGAGAACCTCGGCATGAGTGACCATAACATCAGAGAAACAAGCAAGTAGGTAAAAGAAAATCTTGCCTGTGCAGGTTTTAGTTTTTTAAATGATTTTTTTAATTGTGTTTTTAGTGGGGGGGGGGGGGTTCCCCCCTGGGTTCTTTAGGACTACGAGTGTTACTATTATTGCGCCTGGACTAATAATAACTATTTGTTGTATTTTTATTACTGTCAAGAATTTAATGAGACTAACAATAAATTAATTTTTCTATCTGCATGTCAAGTGTGCTCTCTTTCTGCTCATAGCAGGATTTTAAGGGTAATATAAACAGGTGTATAGATCAGATTTGTGATACAATGTAATCCTACTGTGGAATTAAAATTTTCTAATGGCAGTGTAGGTGTCTGCAATGAGGCTGGTCCCCTTGGAGTAATGGAGTTCAGAGCATAATTCATCCAGAAAACACAGGCATTAATTTAGGATAAGATGGATTGCATTAGAGACATTACTGACTAAAACTAGATCTCCACTGAGTACTAAGGGGTAAGACCCAGCTGTAAGTCCCTGTACTAGAGATGCTCACTTTTAGTCATTAGAATAGGACCCATAAAGACCCTATTTGTCCATGTCCAAGAGGTTACAAAGGCACACTTTCATGGGATGTTTCATCTGGCTGATGGTGGAGGAAAATCAGACAAGCAGCAATAGCTGTTTGAACGAGGTAAAACAGCCAGCAGAGCTGTGAAGTGTGTATGAGGACTACTGCTGTTGCTGCATGTCTTGGTTACTCCTGTAGGAATAGATGGAAGTGCTGTTAACTCCTACATTAGTTACCACTGGATGAAGAAACGACATTTTCTGTAGGCAGGATCACATGTGTCTATGGCAAATGAAAAGCAGAATCATTCCTTTCTTTTGGAAAAAAAAAATAAAATAAAAAAAAACAGAAGAGTGAAATTATTTGTGGAAACAATTTTTAAGTGGAAAAAAATTGTACATCCTGTTTGGACACTAATGTTCTAGTCAGCCCTCATGAAGATTAAGACAGCTTCTTTGGCATTGGTTTATGAAAACAGAACATTTTGTTCATATGCATCAGTAAAAATGCATGTGAGATTGCAAACCACTCAACTCTTCTTTCATTACACTTCTGGATACACTACCCACAAGATGACAGTGAACATTACTATGAGGAAAGGCCTAATGCCTGTGTGTATATTGCTCATATATTATCTAACAAGTTGGTATCCCTCCCAGTAGGGGAACCAGCCATGTTCCTAACAAAGTCCTCACAGAAAATGACTACACAATTAAAGAAGGGGCAGAAAATCCTTCTGAGATGGGTGAGAGGGATGTGGGTTGTTTGTTTTTTTAAAATCCATGGTTTGTAGCCTTATAATTCCTCTCCATGGGACCACACCATGCCAGGCCAACTGACTCCATATTACAAAGCTGTCTGTGTTTAGCCTGTACCCTGGGCTAAACGGTAGCAGATGGTAGCAGCATCACCCAATGCACCCTCCCCGGCTAGGAAGGGGAATCAGGGGGAAAAAAGGAAGACATCCCATGGGTTGAAGTAGAAACAATGAACTAACAAAACTAATACAAACACCAACACAAAGTACACAAGCCTATACTCAGCCTCATCCTTGGGATCTGCAGCAGAAGGCCAAGAAGGAGGAACCCCAAGAAGAAAAAATCCCCACCCTTACTGAACTCCCTTCTTTTATAATGAGCTTAATGTAAGTGCTATGGGATACACCTGTGAGTCAGCTTGGAGCAGCTGCCCTGACTGAACCTCCCAGCTGACTTGGGGCTACTCACGGCCTGCCTGCTATGGCTGGCCCATGGGTCTGTTCCTGGGAAACCAGGACAAAAGCACAATATCAAAGCTCGTAGGCATTGTCCTGCCATTCCCTCTCCTCTCGCTACTCTTCCATAGAGGAAATGGCAACGCCCATTTGTGGAACTTTTAAAAAATGACAAGCACTTTAACAAGTCCTAAGTTGTTCAGATGTTATTTTCTTTCATTTGTTTTCTTTCATTGGGAGGCATGGAGGAGGGAATAGCTGAAGGAGGGCTGTTAGCTCTTCCTGCTTTGTTTTATATTTTGTTCAGGGACGGCATTTACCGCAGCTGAGCCAGCACTTCTCTCTCTTTTTCCCCAGGATCATTTTTACTCTGAGTGTTTGACTGCAAAAATCTGATACTGCTTTTCATAACTTTGCTTACCCACATTAGTTCCTTTTGTCATTTTTGACACCTAGATTCCACTGTAATGAACGTACAGAAGACATCGTGCTGCCTATCTCTGTTCTGAATACCTCTCATTCCTCCACTGCATTGATTTTAATCAGTTTTCAGCAGCTCATTTAGCTTTCTCAAAGATTTTGGTGTTCAGGTCCCAGTTCTTTCATGCTGCCGCTTTCTGAACACATCTTAATGGGTATTTTACTCAGTGAATACTGTGATGAACTAGCTTCTGTTTATTTACCAAGGTGCATGAACATAATTTGCTACATTTCTATGTAAAAAGAGATAAATTGAATCACAGAATCCCAGAATAGCCTTGGTTGGAAGAGAGCTCATAGAAGTCAGACACAATAACACAGTCAAAGAAAACAGAGGAAAGAATTCAATAGAACAAAACGCTGAACAGGGAATCATTAGAGAGATGTTTTTTGGAACAACAGTTTTCAAACATTTCCTTATCCTGACCTGATTATCAAAACTGCAGTTATCCAAGAGGTTGACTGATTGGGCAAGAAAGGCTTTTCTATCAACAAATGGGCTAGAAAATTACAAACCACAAAAGATCAAAGTTATTCCAGTCAACTTTTTCTTCACAGAATTATTTTTTAACAAATCAAATACAAGAAAATTTTCATCCCCACTCCTTGCCCCAAAGTCATTAGCTGAAAATTCCCTATCACTGACCTATGAAATTTCCTTTTCAGTAGTGTTGGAACTCTTTCAGAAGAAGTTTAGTATCTTCAAAAGAAAATAAATAAATGGAAAATAATTACATCTTTTATAGTTTTCTCCCACTTTTTCCATAGGGATCATTTAAAGTCCAACCAACTCTGATAATATTCTCCAGGATTAATCTCTGGCTCCAAAGAAAGGCTTTTCATGCCTAATAAAGGAATGGGTTTAGTGAAGGGAAAATGATTTGGAAACAAATTAAACCTTAACCATTTGTTACTCTGCATGTTTGTACATGCACAGTGGTATCCGAGTGGGCATACAGCACTATTGAACCCCAGTCTCTCTATATTTATGGTTTTTTACTCTAATCAGCATGAAGATTAGCTTGCAAGAGAATGGTTGTGGGACGAAATTCCAAGAGAATTCCTTGAGTTAGAGGTAAGCTTTGTCCTCTTGGTTGATAGTTTCGTTAGTCACACGGTGTTGTTTTGAGTGGCCACACTCTCAAATATTCCTCTAGCTAGCTGACTAAAGACTTTCAGTAGCAGCACTTCTTCAGTAGAATTTCAGAATCAACAAAGAGGACCTGTCACACTATGATGCAGTCCTCAAAGCCACAAACTTTTCCTTTGCTTTGAACTTAAGAAGATTGCCTGGTAGCAAGACTATATTAGCAGTGAATCAGCAGGAGAGTGTCAGTTTTGTTAAATTACTGCTATAGAGTAAAGCCTAAGATTGTTGCTACCATCCTCTGTTCTTAAGGTAAGTGAGGGTTCTGTTCAGATCTTTTTGCTGAAAGACTATCTATCTCAAGGGAGAGAGCATTTCTTTTAAACCAAAAAGGCATAAGAAATAAAACATCCATTAAAATATTCCACCTTTGATGTTATTTTTCTTTTTTGTCTTTCTTTTGATTAAAAGTTTCAGTGTTTTCAAAAACCAATAAAGTTTCCAGTTTTCACAGAAAACAAGTTTTTAAAGAGTGAGATAAGTGGAAAAATGATATTATTTCTAAGAAAAATTGTTTTTCTAGCAGAGTCCTAATAAGGGGCAGTTCATTCTGCAGAAAAGCACACACAGTGTGGATGTTTAACAGAATGGAGTCTCATTTTCCCTTGGAGACTTGCATTAGTGTGATTATGTCAAATTTCCAGGCTGCACTCAGTGGTGGCCCCTTACAGCAGACAGATGCCACTGCACTCAAAGGGAGAAAATGGAAGGACATTTTCACTATTCTTTTTTCTACCTTGAAGATTTTTCTGTGATTAAAACAATCCATTGTAGCTAACCCACTGCAAATCATTTTTTAAGAACTAGAGTTTAATTAAAGCACTTACAAGATCTATGTTAACATAGTACGCCTCTAAATAGTCAAAACATTGCTATTGTATTAGTCCTTTACAGAGGTAACTTTCATCATAGAAGGCAAAATAACTAGCAATACATCAATAAGGTGTTAAGTACTTCCTTCAAAATGGATCTTAAAAGTACTCAGCCTCTTCCAACTGTGAGCCTCTCCCAATAATGTGCAAATTCCAGGGTTAATCAGGACTGATTTTGGACACAGAGCCGTAGGCCCCCGGTTTGAAAGTGATCCCATAACTGGTCCAACATTTGACATACCAGTCCAAATCTCCACGTGTCAGGCAGTGACTCTGCACATAGATAACTAATCCCAGGAGCCAGGTATGCAGAGATGCTCTCAATAGCCTGGATCTTACCCTGTTATATCTGCATATTGTTGTGCCTGATCCAGAACTCATGGAAGTCAACAAGTCCTGGTAGAGATTATCTGCTTTTTCAGTTTATGACTACTTCAGAGGTCCTTATTCCTGTAAGTGTGTTCATTAGGTGCTGATACTGCCAGAGATAGACAAATAAATGCTGTGTAAATAAGCTGTGGCTTATTTACAACCAGATTTGCTCACATGCTTACTTTCCATCCCTTGTAGCTTTGTGTGGGTACAAGCTTCAGAGACAGATGCAGCAGAAGACTTTTGGGTTAAGTCTAAATCTGGATACAGTGATCAGTTAGCAAAGAACTGACTCTGAAATTCCAGTATGGCGTTTCTGTGGTGTTATTCGCACCTCCAGATTCATCAGTCTTGTTAGCCACATACAAAAGCTTAAATTTATACTTTGGGAATATTTTTTTTTCCTGTGTAGGTGGAGGGTGGGGGCAAACAGAATCAGCTAAAGTTTGACAAAGTATGAAAGAAGTGATTTCCTTTTTTTAATCAAACAAAATGACAGCAAATCCAGATAAGAAACAGCATATTCTTCAACTTGATGATGTCTGGGGAAAGACAGAAAAAACTTCTGCTTGCACAAATTCCTTCTCATCTGTTTTCTTATCTCACTTCTTTCACAATATATTGATTCCAGCCACAGAAACGATTCAAGGCTGCACTGCAGACAGATGCAGGTTCACCATAGCTGCTAGTTTGTCATAGTCTTATATGTGGCCTAATCCTGAGGGCTGTTGGTGAATATCTTCACTGCTTGGCCTGAGCGAAGCAGTGCTCTGCAGCTCACACAGTCCTGCTCCTCCAGAGCACTGGCAGGACACAATCACGGCTGGAAGACACAGCTTGGAAACTGATTTTTCTACCTTTCTTGCTCAAAATAGGGTGAAGTAAGAGTTGATGCAGTTCTTCAATGAAGAGTACATTTTTCATTAAAAAGCAAGTTCCTCAAGAGACTGAAATGTTTTACAAGTTGTGCTCAAATACAGTGAGTAGCCTCATACCAAAGAGAGGGGATAGAGAACACAGAAATATTCAAGCGTTTGGGCTTCTGTTGCTGTTGCTTTGAAAATTCCAATATTGAAGTGTTAAATAACACAAACATGGATAAAGACTGTTTGTTTGAGGAATGGAACCCAAATGACACTTATTTTCAATTTCCTCCAACCTCAATTTAATATGTTCGTATTTGTCTACCTGAACTTAAAAAAAAAAATAAAAATAAATTGTTTATAATGCTGTAGATTACAGCTTGTATAGGTTTCAAACAGGCAGCTCACTAATCATTTGATCAAGAGTTGTTTCAGGCACCTTATCACAGAGTGTTCTGTGTGAAAATCAATGGAAGTGTGAAAGCCTTGTTAGTTATGAACAAAGTGAAATAATGCATTAAGTCTGAAGCAGTATTCTGGCAGTGTGTTTTTAAGAACGTGCCAAAGAGGAAAAAGGGCAATGTGATAGAGTGAGTCAACTAGACGAGATACAGTGTTGTGTTCCTGAGTCACAGAGGAAAAACACAGTCCTCCAAGACTTTGGCCACCTCTTACAAAGGGTTGCACATTCGCTTGACTTGAGCTCTTATTTAGCTCAAGGACTGAAAACAGCCAGCACACTGCAACACGCCATTGGTGCGTACACTCTTGCTCTAAGTCTGTTTCGACTTAAACGAATGGCAGCTCTCCCTGCAGCTCTTTGCAGCATTGGAACTGCTAGGGGCTGTTTATCCTTCTGCTGGTGAATGTCTTACCCAAAGCATTTCACTGCCTCTGCTCTCAAATCCTCAGAAATTAGAACCTCTCCTTTTTCTGGTATCAGTATGAGAACAAGAAACACTTAGGAGTATTTTATCAATGACTCATGCATATTGTCATTCTGTCCATCATTCTTCTGAAAAGCACATTTGCACAGACTATTGCAAAGTTTAAAAGGATGTCTACACCTGCTTAGGGATAACTTATGTGCAATAAACAGGACATTTATAGGGCATTTAAATTCTAACATAAAAACTGTAGTGATATGTCAATGAAGACTCAATTCTGTAACTACTCTGGAGTGCTGAAAACAGCTGATAACTTGGAGATGGTAGCTGTAAAAAGAACAGGAACTGATGGTTCCTGGTTGAATGGGGTGGTATTTAAGGAGCTGAGTGAAAGAGTTTACAGGAGAGGAGGTAGGGCTCAGAGTAGTGAGAACGTCCAGAGTTATGCATAAAACAAACAAACAAACAAAAATCTGTATTAAAAAGGGGTATCTGGAGTCAGGAGAGGGTTATATAATGAATGAAGGATGAGGAAAAAGAATAAGGAAGAAAATGGTGGAATAAGTGGATGTCAAAATAGTAGGGCTATTAATATAAAAAAAGGCTAATAAAAATCCTTTTCTTCCATTAAGAGTAATTGCATTTTTAGATACAAATGATTGCTTACAAGCTATTAATAATATTTAAATGCATTTTCCTCTGCCCATAAAACTCCTAAAGGTTCTCTGTGCAAGACAGATTTTGGATCACTATGATATACAGTATTTTTTTAAGTCCGGTGATGTGCTGTACAGATGTGTTTATTAGAGCTTCATCATATGAAATGCAACAAGCCCTGAATTGGTAGAATGAGCATTCATTCTTCCCAGGAGTCTCACTGAAGCTAGAAGGACTCTGAGCATGACTAAGTACACCACACTTCGTGATTTGCACTATGATATACTAAAAAAGCTGTCCACAGCTAATCCTGGATTTTTCTTGGCTTTTACATTATTTCCCTGTGCAAAATATATATTTCTTTCCTTTGTTTAATCCCATGATTCATGAGAGTATTTTGAAAGTAAACTCCTTTTTATATAGTCATATAAAACAACAAACATAAAAAGCCCTGTTTGAGGCTTTTATACCAACATTTATGCCAACATTTTCAATTGCAATGGAGCTGAAGCCTGAACTTCGCAAATATTCAGCTGTGAAGTCGATACTAAATAATAGTATTAAAATATTTACACTATTTAAAAAAAAAAAAAAAAAAGAAGAAAGAAAAAAGTGTGTTGCTTTTCCATCATATTGCAGCTAAATGTATGCTTCAGTCACATTTGGAAGAAGGTAGTTGTCATTTGCTAGCGAGGAGATTGATTAATGGGAAATGAAATTATATTTCCTTCTTTTTTTTTTTCACTGAGAATCAAGGAAATTTAACTCCTAACTCTTTAATCTCTATTGAAAAAGAGAGCAATCTCTAATAATTGCTTATACCATAAATGAGGGGCTGATCTGGATGCTACGAGTATGTACATTGCCAACCCAGGCAGCTCAGTTCTGCTCCTACTCCAGTGAGGACACACACACTGACTGGATGGGGGCAGCCTCACCCCACACTCCGAGCACCCCTGTTGCTGTACACATGACCGGCTGCTGTGCCCAGGGAGGCACAGGCAGGATGAAGTGGAGCCCTGCAGCTCACACCAGGGCCCAGGTGCATCTAAGATAAGGTGATGGGAATGAGGAAGCCAAAATCAGCTGCACACAAGATAAAAAACCCCACAACTAGTAACAAAAATGTGGTGAAAATGCATGAGATGAGTAAGCCACTCATTTATATGTCACCTTCAGAATGTCACTGTCAGTTTTCAGAAGTCTGAATAGGTTATTAAAATAATGTAAATTTTATGAGTATTGCAGGATTGGGAACAATATTCCTTGTGTTAACCATAATGTGGTAACTGATATGAGATTCAGTTCAGTGACAGTTTATCAGCAGGTTGAGCTGAAGACTGAGAGAGCTGAGGAATTAGTTTCTCCTGTTAACTGAGCCTAAGAAGTAATTTATATTTTTGAAACCAGAGGAGACTTAGAGACACTAGTTTTTATGTTGTGTCCCTAAAATTAAGAGGAGTTTCTCATATAGGCCTATTTTTTAAAAACTTCTAAAATATTTTCCAAGCTCTGTCCCCCATAAAGGGTAGAAATGTCTTGCTTGTACTAAAGTGCTATGACTCCACACTTGAGTTTCAGTATATTTGATAGCCTCACTAGTGCTCTGTATTTTATTGGTAACATAGTTAACATTATAGAGTTATATTTTTAAATGATAATACAGAGTCTCTTTATTAAAAAGGTATTTTTCCAGACGCCACATGCACATCATTTGGAGGTTCTTTCTTGCCTGCCCATCTGCCATCAAGGATGCTAAAACAGGTACGTCTGTTCTACAAATGGTAAATAACTCTCCAAAAAGGGGAAAAAAAAGCAGAATACAAGGACAGCTATTTTTCTCTTACCAACCAGTGCAGAGAACTGTATATCTCAGTGCTAACATTCACAGAAAAGGAGGATGCCGCCAATAACAACTAAATAGCTTATTTCCTTAAATACTTCTTCCCTAGATACTTCTTAAATACTTTGAAAGGAATTAGGTAAATTTCTGACACATCATTCTGTTAGAAGGCTTCTTGCAAGAAAAATAAATTACGTCTTAGATATTTTGCCCTGCAGGTGAGTAAGTTGTAAAAGATTAGGTTTAAAAAGACATATTTATCATTGACAGGGTCCTTTTCATATCAGGACAACCAGATGTGTTTCTACTGCTCAGTCATAACAGAACTTATCACAGACTGTCAGTGTGCAGAGCAAAATGTTGTTTATATGAAACATGCTGATCTAAAGGAGCTATTGTCATAATATGCCAGACAGGGAGCTGTCTGCTCTTCCAAAGTTGTTTGGGGTTTTTTTGTTTAAATATAATTTCTTGTCAGATTTTAAGAATATATGCTGTCTCAGGGTAGGATGTGTACTGAGCGAAGTACTAGTTGATCTCTGCAAGACTGAAACAAATTGGGTCACAAGTGCTTGTGGGGCTCATGACAACCAGCCAGCTCATGAGAGGGACCCATAAAGCTGCACACATGCTAAAACCTTCAGGCTGGGGCAGAAGAAAAATTAGGCCCAAAAGAAAATCTAGCTCCAGATTGGAACATCAAATGAGCTCCTGGCTGAATGGCAGACTGAGCCAAAGCCCAAATAGCTGTGGAAAAACAGTCACACATTTTCTAGGTCCACCTACTGGGAATAGAGAGCATGGAGCAGCCCAGGACTATCACACTGCAGCATTATCACCACATAAAGATTTTTCACTAACAGTTGCAATAGGCAAATTTCTGAGTTTAGACTCATTCTGATCATTATTTATCTCACTATTTGTCTGCTAATGTCCAAAACTGCTTCAGCAGATCAAACCCCATCATTTGCTGAACTAATCGCTGGTTGTTAAAGTAAGAACTGCAATTTACCACTTACAATTGAATACCTAATTTGGCACTTTATGAAATTTAAGAACACATGAAAGCACATCACAGACGAAAGGATGGGTGTTTAATTGCTTAACAGAATTGCTGCTGTGCAAAAACTGTGGAGCTGCTGCCCAAGACTGATCCCTTGAGTCTCCTCCCTCTCACTTTCAGAAGTGATAGCTACCATTATAACAGAGCATTCTCCTTCCAGCAGCTTTCCAGACTGGTTTTGGTAAGTGTAGAAATTCATAGTTAAAGGGTAGATTTAAGAGCAAAACAAAATGCTCTTAAAGAGTCTGACACCCCTGGCTGTGAAATGCATGGCTAATCTTCCATTGACTTTAAAGTCAGCAGGAGCAGCTTCAAACATAACAGAAAAATGCAAGACTTTAATTCTTTAGGAGTGAAACTTGTCACTGCCGGTAGCACCCATGAATCACATGAGCTCTTCACCTGTTGTTAAATGTGACCTCAGTGATGCACAGGCTGTGGGCTGGCAGTTTCTATGGGAAAATATCGTGTATGTTTGTGAAAAGCTGCACTGAAAACTGAAGGCTAACTCTTCTGTTTTCAAAGGCACAGTCTAATTGGATATGATAAATAGCATAAATGTAACTGCCTTCATATTTCTGTAGAGAATAAAGTCAAATTCTCATTTGATATTGTCCTACTTCTAAAATTTTAATGAAGCATTATGATAAGAACTAATTTTCACTGTTTAATCTAATCTGGACATAACAGGCTCAGAACAGCACAATTACTGTGCTATGGCATATATAGAAAATTACTCATTATTACTGAGCTACACAGTAGAGAAACAGAAAATTTCCAAAGGCACAAAATGTCTAAGGCTATAATTCCTGTTTGCACTGATAAGAAACCTAACCAGTACTATTAACAAATTAATCAGCATTTTAATACTTTAAGGTGACAAAAATAAAATAATAGAAATAAATTAATGATTTTACATAGCATATAAACTTTATGTTGTTTACTTGTCCTCATTTCCAGATTCAGATCTTTATATTTAAGACTTTATATTTAAGATCAAGGACTGCATATATCTTGTCAAAATTACTTTAGTCTGAGAAACAGATAGCAAAGCATATATATTCACACACACAACGTATTGAGGGATTTTTGTTCTTTATCAAATTAATTACCAGACAGTGTTTGATCTTATGCAAGTTGATAAAAATACTGGACCAAACATTTATGGACTAAAAGATTCAAGACAAAATGTCAGCTAGCATGGCTAACATCAGATTTGCTGCACACCTCACTGTGTCAGCCTGCAAGTACAGCATCCTGCCCAGGTCTCAACCTAAAGCTAATAATCCCATTTTCTTTTCTAGTCCATCATTTTTGATCCTCAGTGCCATCCTTTTTTATCGTGAGCATGACTGTGATAAGGCAAGGTTTCTGGCATGTCGCTGTTTATTCCAAAGAGGTCTTAAGGCAAGGAACAAAGAGAAAAAAAGCAGCAACAGACCAGCATAGAAAACAAACAGCATCCTCACTGAAAAGAAGGGCCTGCAGAGCACATTGTTAGATCTGATAGCAAGGGTGATGGAATGACATGCAGGAGGGGGAGGCAAGACACACTGCCAGCAGTTTGTATGCTGTGCTAATGACTTCTCCACTACCCAGCACTATCAGCCTCATGACCCTGATAACTGCCTCCATGAATCGTGTCAAGGAGTCAGTACCCCCTCCGGCAGGGAACAAAAACTCACTATCCACATCTTCCAAGATGTGAAGCCTTGCAAGAAAAAAGGTCCCCTTTTTCACACTGCACATTGTTTCTGTAGATTCTCTCACCAGTGCTTTGTGTCTGAGTTACAAGAACTTAAAATACCAAGAAGCATCAGAGAATAAACCATAAATCCTCATAAATCCAAACCTATGGTTGTAGACTTTGAAATAAATGCAAAAAGAACAGAGGCTTTACAGGGGGGCTGTCTGAAAGGCTGGCCATTTTTCAGCCTCTGAAAATCATGAGAGAACAAAGAAAGCTTCAGTTGCTGTTTGTTGGGAGGTATGTGATTATGTTTTGGGTATATTCCCACAGGTAAGGGTTGGAGGAAATACGTGATTAACGCTTAGTATGCAGTCTGCAAATAAAACTGTATGTTCTGGGGAGATGTATAATAACACTTTTCCTTCTGCTTTCAGTGAAAATATGCTCCAGTAAGTTTAAACATCCTTAAATACCCAGCTGCCTTCTTTCTTGCTCCTGCTGTTGTCTGTACTGTGGGTAACTGCAGCAGCAGCAGCCAATATAGACATGGCTACAGGATTTTAAGCCTCTGAGAGAATGTTTGATTTTGGCACAGGAGCATCCTATCTCACCCTCTAAAGCATGTAACTGTATTACACCAGGGATAATGAGAACAGAGGAGGTAATGAGAACTAATAAAGGATGTAGCAACAAAGTGAATGTTAGGAAAGATAAAACAGAAGGAACAAGGGAGAAAAATTAGCATCTGGGACGTTGTTCCTCAGTTTTGATATCTTTGCAATGGGGACAATTCTACACTTGCCAGAGAAGATGTTCGAACTAATTCTTCCTTTCATACTACCTTGAACTACAACCATCTGGCAGACACCTGCAATCAAACTCTGCCCCTGCAGTTGTGTCTACCATAGTGACTAAGCAGACAGGGCAGGGCTAGAAGAAGCACAGCACACACACCACACCATCCAAAACTCCCCTGGGGCAGCAGGGAAGGAGGCAGAGCTGTGGTACTGCAGGTTAATAAACATGTGGACAAAAAACACCTCCCCCCACTCACCAACCACCAAACCACTATTTTGATTGTGTCAAAATAGACTTGTAGCTGACATGCAAGTCTGGTGGTATCATTACCACTTTCTCCAGGCAATGGGCACTGAAGCCGGCACCTCGCACTGTGATAATGCACAGCCAGTTGGCTGCTCTCAAATACACAGAGGCCTTAGTGATACCACTACCTAAATGTAGGGAAAACCTTTCAAAACTGGAATTTATGTCACTTAAGCATCACACTTAACTTTTGGGGCCTGGCTGTTCAGCCCTCAGTGGTTTTCAGGTCTAGGCATGGTCAGCAGCAGATTCCTTGAAAAACTTCACAGGTGAAGATGTAGTCATCCATGAACTTAAGGACTACTTGAAGAAAGTAGCAAGTAATAAGCCACTGCACTGGGTCTGGCTGAGCTGGAATTGATTTTCCCCTGTAGCAGCCCTCATGGTGCTGTGTTTTATGTTGGGAGCTAGAAGGGTGCTGATAACACACTGGTGTTGTGGCTACTGCTGAGTAGTGCTGACACAGCACCAAGGCTCTCTCCAACGTTTCCCCCCAGTGGGATGGGGTGGGCAAGATCTTGGGAGGGGACACAACCAGGACAGCTGACCCAAACTGACCAAAGGGATATTCCATACATGCGACGTCTGCTCAAGTATAAAGCTGGGAAAAAGGAGGAAGGGGGGTGGGGTCACCCTTGGTTCTCTGAGGCAACCGCTACGCGTATCGCAGCCCTGCTTCCCGAGAAGGCCCCACATTGCCTGCTAATGGGAAGTAGAGAATAAATCTGCTTTCTTTTTTTTGCTTCCACATGCGGACCTTGCTTTGCTTTGCTTACATTAAAACTGCTTCTGTTTTACCCACAAGGGTTGGTTTTTTATATCTTATTTTCTTTCCCCCTTTTTACCCTGATGAGAGAAGTGTGTGGGGGGGGGAAAGTGATAGAGTGGCTTGGTGGGTACCTGGTGTTTAGCCAAGGTCAAACCACCACAGCTGCTATGAGAGCAGGTAGGCAGTACTTACATAGTTCACACTGTGACTAGCTAAGAAGGTTCTTAGGTGGCCACTGAAGCCACCTTGCTTATATTTGACATGGGAGTATAGCAAAGACTTGCAAATAGACAGTCCAAGTAAATACATATGATGGGGAGTTTTCACTCAGCTCTTCGTCTTTGAATTCAGTACTTATTTCTCTATGAGATTAGCCCAAAGAGGTTTTAAACACACTAGTCATCTAAAAATTTGATATGCAGAAGGGGAGAATCATCCATACACAGAAATTTCCACCAGTTTTATCAGCTCATTTTCCACTTTACTTTCCTTTTCACATTTGCTCATACAGAAAATCTTGCTCATCTCATACAGAAAAAATCCACTGCTATTTTATTCTTCCCATTTCTCAAAGGATTCTGCTACAGTGTTTGGAATAAACAAAAATCCCATGGAAGTGTGCCATGTAGTCTTGTTACTATATTTCAACAGATGGTAAGCAGTATTGTTCTGAATCTCTGCAGAACAAACAGCTATGCCTATATCCTTGTAGGTTTTGTTTGTTGATTTTGTGGGGGGTTTTTTCTGAGGAGTTGGGAGTTGCAGCAAAGCAGCACTTGGTGTAATTTTCTTCCATTGTTCCTAGTTCCACGATACATATGTAAAACTACACAAACAAGATTCTCATTTTGAATGTATTAATCACGCCCACAGTTTGAGAACAATGAAGAATTAGATTAACTTGTATGTATAGGTGTGCACGGTAATCTACATAAAACACACATATGCACTTTCCACAGATATGGGAAGGTCAGATACGGATTTCTTTCTCTTGTCACTGTATATTGTGGCTAACTCAACTGGAAGTCAGTGTAATGAAGGTCACATATCAAGGTCATCAGATACAACATAGCAGCAATTACCCAGGCATGCAGGAACTGTGATCACTAGCTGTTCAATGGAACAATTTATAGGATAAAAGGTAATATTCACACATCCATGAGCTGACAAGATTAAGAATGATCAAAGCTGATGATTAAAAGTTTTGGCTAAGTATGATACCAGCAGTACTATAAAACTGCAAAGCTGAGCAGGGTGATGCCTACAATTGAATATTCAGAGTAAAATCCAGGGCCCATTTCAATGTTACTGCATTTCAGCACTAGCCATCTTTTTCAGTGTATGCTGGTCTGCAGAATGCTTCTGTCAAAGATACTTGTGGAAAGGAAAAGTGTTACAAAAACCTACCCAAATACAGAAGTGTTTGTTCAGGAAGTAGTCAGTAGGTTTTTTCAAAAGTGCTTGGATGGCTTATGGCCAATCCAGTCAGGGAACAATGGCAACATCTAAAGCTTTATGATATCAGCCTTATGAATACCTACTATATATCATGAGGAAAATTCTGATTAACAAACTACAGATTAGCATAAGTATCATACAAAAAGTTCTTAGTCTCAAATATGCAAGCAGCACTGAATGACTTTGAATGAAATATTCTAGGAACATAAATCAACTCAAGGATAGCTCATAAACACAGAAAGGAACTAGAACGACTTCAATAAATTCTTTGATGTATAGAAATCATCCAATTCTTCTTCCAAGGGACAAGAAAAGTCCTGCAGGTCATTGGTATCAGATGAGACATTATAAGATAAGGTAGTGAAAGCAATGTACCACATAGCCTTGAAAAATGTCAAGGGTCAGACTGGCTGATCTAGGCAATCTGTTCTAGCCTTACAGTCTGTGACACTATGCCAGCTTGGTGCACCTTTTGCCTCAGCATGGCTTAAAAGAATTACATTACTAAGATGCTGGCAGAAGAATTTGGAAGGAGGAAAGAATGAAGGTTCTGTCTGTCTCCATTTATTTATTTTTCCAGTGTGGTGTGAGATCTGATTCAATTTCTACCTGGACATGTATCTTAGTTATTATGCTAACAGGCATTTGGGATAGCAACTGTCTCTGTTGACTCTAGTCTATCTTAATGAAGAAATTCAATATATTTTAAGTAAAATTAAGACTGCCTACAATCAAATGACTGAAAGGATTGTAGGACTGGAAGAGGACTTATGAACAACTGAGTCCAGTTTCAGTCATTAGGAGCAGGCATTATCATATAATTAATAATATAAGCTTATAACATGTCATCTTAAAACCAGAATTTTTTTTTTTTTTTTATCGTATTATTCCTTCTAGAATATCGCTCTATATTCTCAACCTTCAGATGGTAAGAAATCTTTACAATTTGCAGCTGCAACTGATTTATGGCTAGTTCATTCCTAAATAGCTTTGTCACAAACACATCATTTAGTTAAACTAGTTCTTCTCAGATCCCAGCAGTCTCTTCTGGGACATGCTTATAGGAGACAATCACTCCCTCTACCTCCATCAGAGCCATCATTTTACTTTGCTAACTAAGCCAACCTATTTTGATCTCTTGTAGTAAAAGATGTTCTCCCAAGTGTCTTTTCCCACCACTGAAATCCTAGCTAGCATAGACTCATGTCATTAGCCCCAGGATGTGTGTCCTTGGCCTGTCTCCTGCTGTATCCGTTTCTACCCTTCTGGTCCTCAAGATCGCCCCATGTCAATGTACAAGATTCCAGTACTGCTGTACACTACAGATGCTTCCTATATGTCAGCCAATTTCATCATCATGCTCCTGTCTTTTATGTCAAGATCTTTATTGGAAATATTAAATAAGATCTGTCCTGAGACCAGTCCTTGAGGAAATTTTCTAGTAACCTCTTTCAGCTTGATCATTTGCCTCACAGCATGACTCATTGTCATCTCTCATTTAGAGAGCTCCTTACCACATATCAGTTCCTGTAATAATCTCCATCTTCACCATTTTAGCTAATAATTTCCCATGTGACACTCCATCAGATACTTTGCTCAAGGTCAGATAGATTTGATCTACTGCTTTTGTCCACAGAGTCATATATCTTTTATTTTTCCTTTTTTCTAGACACATGAATGAAGATTCTTATCTATCTTCTTTGATAAGATAGGCATCAGGATAGCCTGACATATTGTGCCTCTGACCAAGACTTATTCCATTTTATCCCCCTTTCTATTTATCTGCAGAGTTTTAATTAGTGTCTCTTTCAGAGTTTCTTATATAAGACTTGCACACAAGTGAGGTCAGTAAAGCTCGTTAGCCACAACAAGTTATTGGAAATCCCCTAGAAGATAATGTGATAATTAAGACAAAATGATAATGTGGATTTGATGCAGCTGTGGAAGGGGGTAGCAGAAGAACCAGATAACTTAACCTCTAATTTTTAGTTATGCACATTCTCCATTTCTCTGCCCAAAGAAAATAGGAAATGGCATTATTCAGTACAAAGTCAAAAAACAACAACACGTAGAATTAAATTTGTAAGCCATAGCTGTACCAGCTCAAATTAGCAGTTCCTCTCCTGCAGGACTGTCTCCATCTGTGACCCATAGCAGGTCCCTAGGGAAGAGTACAGAAACAAGGGAATCCTACAGTGCTGCTTTCCCTCTAGTCTCTCACAGCACGGGCTTGTGGCTAATGAATCCTTGAGACAAACGTGGTATCCATTTGTTAAATAGTCCTTACTATTGAAGACAAACAATTGCCTATGAAGACACTGTTTGTTTTGAGTCCATTATCAGCTGATTTCTCTTGACACCTCTTGGTACTTACAACAGAAGAAACACTGAACCTTCATGCTTCCTCATCTTCACACCACACATCCTCTGTTTTGTCCCTCAGCTTTGCAGCTTTGTTTTCTGGAGCTGAGCAGCTATACCCATGGAGTTATTCCCTATCCACAAGCTATTGCACACCTTTGCTCCCCTCCTCTGCGCTATCCTTTGTCCTTCCCCAGCCCTGTCTATGTACACCCTACTTCTGCCCAAAAGACTAGGGTTGTCCCCAGAGGGAGAAGATAGTTCTAAGTTCTTTCAGGATGAAGACAGGTCCGTCAGTCCCTGTACCAAATGATGCTGGTTTATTTCCAGCCTCTGTTCCATCCCCATCAGAAAAATCTGATCATTAATCGCTTTACAGACCCCATTTTTAGGGGTCTATTTCTGACTCCTCAGACAAAGACCACAGAAACCAACAAGTTAGCTTTACACTGCTAAGCTTAAATCCTTTTGAGGATTTTGCCCTCACACCTGCCCCTGAGGCCATTCATAAAATCTTTGCTATTTACCTTTAATTTTTGCACACGATGTTTGTTTATTGGTGCTGAGGGACACGGTTTAGTGGTGAATTCTTTCATTAAAGTGGGGCGTTACTAACTTTTTAGCTGTTATTCCAATGTTATAGATATACTAATTAACTTACTAGAATCTTAATTTTTACTAAGATATTACACAAGCAATTGTTTCCCAGTTATGTTGAGGTAAGACTTGTGGTTATTTTGTACACTGAAAGAAAAAAAGTGAATTTAAAAGTTTTAATACTATGTTTACACTGAGCAAATATGTGCTTGAGATTTTCAGCTTTCCTTGACATTGTATGTCTGCTGACATTGCACATCTCATTCATTCTAAAACTTAAAATTGATAAAAAGGGATTCTGTGTAACCAGTACCCATACATCATGCAGACCTTCAAAGACGATAGCATAGCTTAGCATAGTACTTTGTAAACTTTGGTTTCTCAGAACTGTGGTCTTTTTTTCAAAGGAGCTTTTGCCTGTGATGCAGATTTTTCAGGCTTGTGGTTTTGTCCCACAGCCGATATTGCAAGAGAACATTGCCCTCTGGTGTCACAGGCTGCGGCTTTGTGCTTTGGAGGGTTCCTCACACACACTTTCTTTCTCACTCTTTTTTTTCCTTATCTTTATTCGCTGCACTGACAGCTGGAGCTGTAGTTCACAGGTATAATTCAGCCAAAGATACAGAAGGGGGATGTTTCCATTTCTTTGAAGAAATTTTTGCAGTCATGTAACAATTACCATGGATGCGAAAATAATCTTTTTACACTACTTTACTGAAAGCCAGAATTAGATTCCTTCAGGTTGGGTGATACTGTTAAATCTTAGTTGATTCTTCTTTCTGGCTAAGCAATCAAGCCATTTATTCACCCTTTTGAACAGGTAAGTTTTTAGGGTTTTAAGGTGAATACTAAAATTAAAGCTAAGAGAAGACTGAAGCAAAGATGTTACCAACTTCCTTATTGTCACCAGGGTTTTTCCAATCATTAACAAGTTCTCAAGTCTGCACTTGCAGACAGTGATGAGCTCTGCCTCACTGCACACAGGCTTGCCCATGAGCACACACCTGCATACCAGGACAAAGAAGTGGCAGGAAAGAGCCAAATTAAATGCAAAGAAGCCAAGCTGTACCTTGTGTTGGAGAGCAGCACCAAAAGAGAGAGGAAGCGTTGTTTAAGTATTTGGGGAAGGGACAGGAGTGGTGCAGAGGGAGTAACACAGAGCTCAGATTTGCCTGGCTGGCCTTGCAGGCTGTGGTCTCAAATCATCTGCACAATGCAGAATAGACAAGGAAAAGGGCCAGATTATTTTCCCTCAACTCTTAAAGCCAAAGATAAATTTCCACTCAAATATTCCAAGGGTTTATTAAAGATGCCATATTCACAGGGATAGTTACCGCAACAAATAGATCTTACTGCCAACTAATTAGTCCATGCAAAATGCATAGACATGCGTTCTTCCAAGCAGTGAGTGATGACTCCAACAGATGATCCCACTATTTCTATCAGTGTCTTGCAGCCACTCTGAAAACCACAAGATGCAATGGGTGTGCACCATCAAAACAGAAGCTGAGGTTGATCGCAGGGGTGGCCAGTTGGTCCTGTTTGTAATTGGTTGCCTGTAACTCTCTGGATGTTGTCTAGTAATTAATTATCTTTTTGCTCAGCGGGATCCTACATCTAGATTTACCCTGCTAACAGTCAATGGTCTAAGATCAACTCTCTGTGTAGGACCCCTTACAGACAACGGAAATATCTCTGTGGATTATTTTTTCTCCTCTTACCATAGATATTGGCAGGAAGTGCCCCTCTCCTTCCATTAGCTGAGACCAGACACATTCAGTTGTATATGCGAATTTCTATCTGTCATGGGGACTTTTCTCCAGATGCACCAGGCCAGTTTTTGAGCCAGGCTCTCCATTAGTGTCTGGCCACTGAGTTAAAGCCTTGCTGATGACCTGAATGCAGGGATTTTCTTCTCAACCATTTACACGGGCGTTAACTTTTGCATTTTTAATAAAACGACTCACTTTTCTGCCCTTATGAGAAAATGTAAATTGCCCTCTTGCAAAATTGAGGGCTGACATTTTCATGCATCTCCTCATTTGTAATAGACAGAGGTCTTTGCTACCAATCAGGAGTACTGAAAGAGAGGAATTAGAAGGCTGAGATCATACAGGAGTCTTACTTCAGGAATCAGAGAAATTAAAGTCACTACAAAAGTTAAATTTGAGAGGAACTTCAAGCTAGACTTCATGGAAAAAGATTACAGAAGAAAAAAGAAAAAGCATTTTCCTTTTCAAAAGAAAATAAGATATAGATAACAGAAAGAGAACAAGTTCTGAAAAATCTTTTGAGGCATTAAAGAAGGAAATAGGAAGATAACTATAATAAAATTTGGTAGTGAAGACAGAATGCAGTCTGCAAGCAGTCCCCTATGGAGATGTTTTGTTTAAAAATATAGCAATAAACATGTAATAAATCTGTATTTTCTTGAGCTTTTAATGTCCTTGTCAATGCCTGTTTACACTTCTTATGCAGTGTTAGCATGGGCTTCTGATGGATCTACATCAGACCAAATCAACGAGCTGATCAGGCTGAATGTTACTTTTGCTTTCTATGTTACTTCTCAGCTGGATCAGTTTGGAGGGTTTGGCAGTAATGATGCTAAAACATGTCAGGCTACGATACTTCAGTCTGTGAAACTGAATGACAGTCTGAAATTTAGATTTTGTAGAGTCATGACATAAACACATACAGGACTGAAAGACACTCTCCAGAGCAAACTGTTGACTAAAGAGAGAACAGACTGAAAAAGGTGGAGCAACTCACCAAAATCAGTGACTACACTCCCACACCAGGGACCAGACATTCATCTTGCCCTCAAGATTTATTTGTGTGCCACACAGCCTATGTCTGGTAGGACACATTTTTCTAAAAATTTTTGCAAGACAAATATTTCAATGAAAAAAATTCAATGAAAAATTTACATATAAATCATTAAAAGGCTGCTAGCTGTGGTAGGCAATGAACTAGAATGTGTTGATTTGCCCTATATGTCAAAGCACCAAAGTATTCCTACATTTCTGTTTTTCTTGCCACCTACTTCATTACTTTTACTTATTTTTTAAGATTTCGAATAAATCTAGTGAGATTGCTACTTGTCACTCCTGAAAATCTGCTGAGCTGCCTTTTTGACTTCGCTGACACAAGTTTATGCCTATGGATTCACCACTGGCAGTGCAGTAGTGGTCTTCAGCAAGGGATTTAAATACTTGCCACATTTCTCTCCAGGAACACTGCTGAAAAACATAGAATCACCTTGGTTGGAAGAGACCTCTAAGATCACCCAGTCCAACCATTAACCTAACACTGCCAATTCACTACTACACCATGTCCCTCAGTTGATTGATATCACATTTAACAGAAAGTCTTAGCTTCTGCATAGCTGTCTCCAGAGACTGGTTATTCGGTCTTTGCAAATTACCTCCGAGAGCTACAGTCATGCTGGCTGAAGATGGCTCTGGAGCCATTGTAAACTGTTACAGGTGGCAAGTGGCAGCCAAACTGACTTCCCCTTTCCTCCCTTTATTTGTTCACTGAATTACAACTTTGTGTACAGGCAGATTATACATGCCTGAGAACAGGCACATATGGGTAGAAGGTCTGCAGGAGAGAGTAGCATTACTTCAGGGACAGTAACACAGGAAGGTTGATAGAGACCCTGGCCCTGGAGGTGAAATGGAGGATCAGTCCCCCAGACATCAGTCTCAGCTGATGTATCCAGTGTGGGTCCATTTGTGCTTTGTGCACAGCTGATGCAAAGATCTTAGAAGCAGAGACTGTCCCTTGCACAGTGGAGCATGATCAAGGTTAAGGCTTTAAGCAGCGCAACCATGGCTACAATGATTGGTAGAGACAAATATATAATTAATTGTTTTCCAGAAAACCTTCTTCCCTAGTATAGCTTCCAATACAAGTATTTACCAGAGTCATTTAATTTCAGAGTTGCAGAAGCAGCCTTTTGGTTATTTGTTATTCTAGAGTCAGTTGAGTGTTCATCAGGGTTTTGCTTATGTTGCACAAAGGGTATCACAGGGATCAAGCATCTCTGGGACTCTCAGAACTGAACTTTAATCATTTAATTGCATCTAGACCCAGTATAGACACCCTAACCCAATACAGCCACACTAACTGGGTGCTGGGAGGCTGTGGCTGTTTAACCTCGGGTGTCAGAGTTACTGCTGTCACTGCTCCTTTGGGAACCTCATCTGCACATGGTTGCACTGAGTCCATAAAACCTGTAACTCCCTGGATTCATCACACTTCCTGAGACCTCTCCTGCCTTTCTGTCAGCTGCTGAAAGTAGATGAGTGTTTTGCCAATTACTAGGCCCCCCAGTACAAAGGACACAGCCAGCAGCAGAAAAACAATCCAGTAAGTAGATTCTATTGCGCGTAAAGGAATCAGTATATAGGGGATCGCTGGGGGTACAAACAAGTCAGATAGATCACAAATAATGGATATCAACCCCAGTGACCCCAGGAATGACATAGCATGAGCCGTAATAGATGGAACAAACAAAGATACAAGGTAACCCATGGAAAAAATGGGAGACAACCAAGTAAACAGAGCGATCACATATGATAGAGGTAACCCCATGTTGCCTCCCCACAAAGCCCGTGTTTATAAGTGCCAGACCTGACTGGGATCCAGTTACATGAAGAGTCAGGAGGTCCTTCCCCAACAGGAAACTCTGCAAAGTGCATCCACCTCACAGACAGACTCTCAAACTCTCCCTGCAAGTGGTCCCAGCTTTTATGCCCAAAACAGAACACCTGGCACTCATTACCAAAATGCAGGGCACCTGGGGCTTGTTTACCCAAGGGCTTTCCTTCCAAGGTTGGCTGCACCTTGGAGGAAAGCCAAAAGGTAAACTCATCCCCTCCTCTTAAAGGGCCAATGGGGCCCACCCATATGTCAACCTTAATTCAGGGCTTGGGGTTCAGACCCCAGCACTTCAATGAGATGATGTCCAAGCCCACTCTAAGTTATCACTGGTCTATTGAAAGCAGTAGGTGCTAATCTCGACATAAAGTGGTATACCTCTGTTATTTTCAGTGGACATACATGTCAGATGCAGACCCAATTGCCTTCCAAGAATTGAGACCATATTACCCGTTGGTTGTGTCTGTTTAACAGTTACTGTTGTTAGTTACTGTTACTAACACAGTCTATTCTTCATCTCTTCACTGAACTGAGGCAGTCTACTATATCTTGAAACAGAGCAGAGATTTCAAGCATAGATCTATAAACAGAAATGCAGGAACTGACAGCAGCCTGCCTTTTGGGAAAACCTGGTTTTCATCTCCTCTCTTCAGATCAATCACTCATTTTCAGTGAGTTTGGATTTTTAAAATGTTGCAATATTATTTAATGCTATTACTTTACTGGAAAAAAAGCAACATGTAATCAATTGATACATTCATCTTAATATTCAGTGCCTATTCCAAGGATATTTTTGTCCCTTGGTAACATTGCTAATGATTTGTCATCATGAAACAGAAGAATGAAGCTATTTCACTGGCTTCAGAAACAGTATGAAATCAAGAGAGGGTTACATGGATTTTGCAAAAATGCACTGCTGGTTGCAATTCTCCCCGTGTTCAGCAAACCATGAAATAACACTATATCAAATTTCTGGCACTTGAAAACAGGAAAACAATCCAAAGACAATGGCCTTTTGGCAATGTCTAGCAGAAAGGTGGAAGTGCTGAAACACAGGACTTCCTTTCTTCCCCCCTCTTACAGTATTCAGTTGTTCATAAAGAATCAGAGTAACAATTTTCCAGTCTAGATCAAAGGAAATGTGAAAATTAATTGTTGCAGTTGCCTTGTTACTCGACTGTCAGTGTTAATAGATGTTTAGCACTGCAATAAGAGCAGCAGCAGTATATGATTTTACCACTGCAGATAAATGCTTTTAAAATGACAGCTCACCATGAGCAGCAGAGCCGGGTGCCATGCACCAGTGATGCAGCTCAGGATGCTCCTTGCCTGCTGCTGGGAAGAGAGTGAGGGATCAGAGCAGCACAGCTCTCTGTCACTGGCTCATATAAGCAGCTTACTCATGGAAAACCTGTCTCACTTGAAGAGTACAGAGCAATAAATCAAAGTCCATATGCAGTATAGCATAAAAGTGATAAAATATTTAGGAGGACCTGCACTTTGCCATTTCTTCTAAATTTCCAGAGGAATATTATCACTATAATTTCATCACCATCCTGTGGCACCAGAAAGAATGAAGATTAGCCCTGCATCTGCAGAGCTGTACAGAGGCAGTATTTCTGAGGAACATGTTGGCTGGGCTGGAAACAGCCACCTCACGACAGCTCTTCCAAAAGTCCCAGCATCAAGCACTGAAGTTCAGAAAGAGTTTTTACCTATCACGGTGAAGCAAGCAACATCCTTCAACGACCTTGGTAGCTTCATCCTCAGATTTCTCAACTGTGCCTATTTTAGAAATAGGCTAAGCTAGGAAAAAAAAAGTCTATACGAATCAGTCATGAAAAGAAAATCTGCGTTGATAAGGTTGAGGATATGGCTATGGATGGTCACAGGCTAGATATCCTGGAGCCATACCACAAAATTCTAGTAAAAGCTGTAAGAGGATTCTTCAGAGTCCTTTCTTCATGTGGAAATTCATCCCCAGAGAATAGACTGTCATGCTCAGAAAAGTGCATCTGAATCTATCCTAACTGAACAAAAGACAGTTCAAACCCCGATAAGACAAAGGACTGGGTTGGCTGTTATTATTGTTGTCATTATTATTATTTCCATGGGAGAAGGTGCATAGTGAAAATAATCTGATAATTCAAGACAACACGTTTTGCTGCTCATCTTTGTTTTGCCAAAACTCAAGTACTGCTTCAGAAGCAGAGGCCAAGTTCAGCCAACAAACAGCAAGTAATTGTTACAAACTCATAACCATCAGACCTCATCTATACCAGACGAAACATTTCACTGACCTTTGCCAAAGTGGCATTGGTTTAGCAGTTGTTAAATTGTCACCCAGATGTGAAAAGTTCAGGGTTTCCAATGCTGAAGCTCTGTTTGCTCAGGCTAGTTTCTTTGGTCTCTTTCTATAGATCTTGTTCTGGAGACTTCCGTTTCTCCCTCTCCTTCTGTGCTTACAACACTCAAAACATCAGTCGAAAAGGAATTTTGAGTGTCTGTAATTCACTGCAGAAACTTTTCAGACTGCAGAGGAGACAGATGAGACACTAACACTGACAGTATCAACAAAATAAATCCTTCAGCACCAATAAACTCTCTCAGTGCTTGTTTCTTGAGTTTGGGTCTTTTTTCATCTGTCCAAACTGATGGCAACTTATCAAGGCAATGCTACATAGACTTGATAGTATCCTTACTAGCTGACAAATTTGAAAAGCCACAGCAAACTTTAAGCTCATATAAGAAAGTAACCAATGAGTTGTTTCTTTCTTCCATCTGTCAGCTGCAAACCACACGACACGCAGAGACAACTTTTCTTGTGAATTGCATACATCATGTCAAATGTCCTCAGAGCAGTACCTGTGCACCTGTACATTTCTCTGGTATGGCCTATGTTCCTCCATCCCAGTTTCCACCCCAGCAGGTAAAGAAGGCCTTTAGAAGGGCAGCACATTCATTTCAGCATAGTGGCAGTTGGACAAGCCACCAAGAGGCTCTAGTGATGCAGATGGAACCTTGTGGGTGGCTGATAAGTTTGTAGCAACTAAAACCTCTAGAAATATTCCCGTGAGAGGAGGAAGCAGACATGATTGCTACTGTGACCTACTGTGTGCTACCTAGACTATTTTCCTTTCCCTGAGCCAGGCTTATTTCTGCACAGAAAAAAAAATCTCTTGAGCAAAGACAACCCTTTCTCTTGGGCTATGTAGAGCGTCCTCCGGCTAGACATACATTAGATAAACTTCTTGTGCAGATGGCAAAACTGAAGAACCAATTCACTACCTTAATATTGAGCCTTGCATCTTCTTGAAAGCGAATTCAGAAAGCTGCCTGAATTTTATTTCTCTGTGGGGAACAGAGATGGTGCAACGTTCATAGTCTGTGATGAATGTTAGCAATGTAAACTACTTTAGTACCTCATGTCTTTGGAGGATCAATTTGCAGATGTTTATGCTTTGGCTAAATGCAGCCAGGATTCTGCTATAGCTAAACTTTCATGTGACTCAGCTATGCCTCCTGTGGCAAAACATCCTTCTGACTGTCAGCAATTAAACTGTTGGACAACAGAGAAAGAAAGAAATATGTCTGGTGGTCTCGGTGCTGAGGGATGTGACAGCATAAACTTCCGAAAGTCTTGATTTTCTGCTGCAGTTATTAGCATTGAACTTTCTTACAAACCAGTGTCAAATATGCCATGATACTCAACATAGAAAAATGTTACATCACAAAAACATTGGTTAAACAGCAGTAAAAACTAAATACAATCATATGCTACCAAGTGAACAGTCAGCAGAGACTGCCAACTTTTGGTGTGTCAAAGCCCACGAGGTAGATTGTGTCTTTTAGAGGAGGAGTGGTGTAGGACAAACAGGACTAGTAATTCTGTTCTGCAGCTGGGAGAGAACTTGCTCCTTCCCCCACCTCAGCTCATAGAAAGGAGCAATTTATTCTATGCCAACAACAAAATATGAGTTTTGTTGCTGTACTGTGGGGGGCAGAGCTTGTGTTAAAGTATTACCTCAGAAAATGACTCCCCACAGTGAATTGCTTGCTTTAATATGAGAAGTCCCTAGAGCCAAGTCCTCAGTACATAGGTTCTCCACCAGCAAACACAAAAGTGAAACTCTCTGGATCATAGGCTTCAGAAATGGAGTAAAGAAATTAAGTCATAGCAGCAGGGAACTGGGGTGATAGAAAGGGATTTGACTCATTACTCACCTTTCTGGCTGCTATTTGTTTATACCACATGATATCATGTCAATCATGTTGTGTCAAGGGGCCCTGCAGCGAACAGAAAGTCTCCTCTTTGGCATGTATGTACATGAAAATAAAAAATAAATGTTACAACAGTGACAATTTGGGAAGATGTACTTACCAGAATCCATTTTAAAATTCAGATTTGCTCTTTAATTTTTTCCCTTTGTTCTTTAGCTTCATTATTACATCTTTAAATTTAAATGCACTTTTGCTGATTTACTGGATTGGTTGATATTTTTCATAATCTCTTGTAAGGTACTCAGTTTTAAGGATGCTGTTTTGGTTGGAATTTTTTGCTATCAGTGACCCTTTAGATATTTGTTTTTACTGTCCTTGAAAAGAAATTCTCCTTCTGAGTATTTCTAAATCTGTGTATTCCACTTTTTGTTACCTAAAAATTAGCATTCCACAGGCCAGATGTCTACCCAGCTGACTGCAACATAAATTATCTGGTTTACGCTGCACAAATTCTCTTCTTTATATAAACACACACATCTATGGGGCTATCTAAGTACATTACAATAATTTATTATAATAGTAGATAATGTTCATCATCTTAGCATCAGACAGCTACATAATCAATTTATTTAAATTAAAAATTCATTGTAAAAAAATGTTTTTTCTTTTAGTTTTTAACTGTACCCTGGCTGAATAAAAACAGACCATAATTACCAAAACATTCTGAATACAAATTTTCCTAGGCAGTATTTTCCAGTGAAATACACAGCAACATTTCCATTAATTTCAAAGGTGAACAGTTTTGATGAATACTGTGGGCTTTGTAAATACAAACCAGACACAAATAACAAGGGCCTAATAGGCTAAAAAGTGAACCTCTAAGGATAGGCATTTTCAGGTGAAATTATGAAATTATGTTACCAGTGAACTTACGGTAAACACCTGCTAACACATCTTAATATTTATATTTCATCAAAATCACTACATTTAACAAAGGTTCTCTCCCCATTCCATACAACTCAATAAGACTGAAGATGAGAAAGGTGACTGTCAGCTTTGTGCTGCATCACTCCCTGGGCTGCCAGCAAATATGACAGCTTCCCTCATGTGCTGTGCTGTCTGCAGGGCATCCCCCCACAGGAGGGCCATGCTAGGCATGCTGCCTAGCCCAGGCACGCTCTCTGCGTGGGAAAAAGAAATCAGCAGATAATTAAGGAGTAGAAGGATCAGTTTTCCAGATGGGACAACACATAGAATTGTTCATAGAAAATCTTTTTTTGCCAGCTCTAGAATGTTGTCACTTTGCATAACAGAGAGATATCCATTACACAGATACAAAAATGTATACAGAGCATATAAATTTCTATATACACTGTGTAGTTTATAACTTTGTCCATTTTTCCACTGTTTCTGCAGCCTTGGTCTTGAGCTACCTGAGGTTTTGACATGGCTGGGCCTGAGTATGCTGGGTGCACTTCTGAGCAGAAACCCAGAAATCAGAACTCATTTAAAGCATAATTTCTGTCTCTGCTCTGGAGGAGGCAGGGGAGAAAGGAAATGGCTTAAGCTATCATTTGATGTTTCCACATGAATAAAACAGTCCCAAAAATAGGCAAAGGTTTCCAATACCTGGAAAATAAGTTTCTGGACTCAACGTAAATAAAAATAATGAGAACAAACAACATAACCTCCTAAACAAATGGAAGATAAAATGAAGCTTCTGACATTTCTGGCAGAATTATTCAGTGTGGTAAAACATTGCAGAATAGAGCTGGACTCTGTGATGCAGGTCGCTTCTCATCCTAGGAGAGAGGTTCCTACATGCCAACTTTAACTGAGAGGTACAAAGATGTGTCAGGAAGGGCAGACAGAGACGGCTATCTGCATACACTAAGGGAAACCTCACTTCTATAGATCCAGTCCTACTGTAAAAGCATTATGTTGATATTAACGAAATTGTTTTGCCTCAGGACGCCTATTTTGTCTTTTGTTGATTGCATTATTACACTTATTTAAATATTATTTAAATTCACATTTTGCCATCCAAACATAACAAAGCCTACAAGGGAATTTCAGATGATATAGAGCAAGCTAAAGTGATCTTCAATTTTTAATCCCCGTCTTCTCATCCTAAACAAAAAGGATGAATGTGTCTTCACTAAGTGAAACATTGCCATGGCATTATACATTTCCAGATGGTGCTAGCAATAACTGAATGAGTTCGTATCTCTGATGTAACTCCCATCAAATTAATGGCACTACACTAGCAATTAATTTGCCCTAGATTTGTACAAGTCAAACATAGAAAACAAGTAACATCAGTTTTCTGCATTCTGTTCATTACAAATACAAAATACAGAAATTTCTCAAATGACAAAATCTTTTTGTAGGTCACCTCATCAGCATGTAACACATTTCAGTTATGTATTTTATATAATTTAACAGCAGCACATAATTATATACAATAATTTCACTGCAACTCAACATATGATCTTATATATTATCATCTGAATTAAACTGTAGAGTATCTCCATTTCAAATATAGAAAACTAGCCACTCAAGATAATATGGGATGCGTGCTTTTTCTTTAGTGACTGGAAATTACAGAAGGAACAGTCATAAAAGTATAAAAAGAATTTAGAGCTTAGCTGAAATATCTAAATCACTGGGTTTTTAGCATCGACATCACAAACCTTTACAAGAGACCGTAAAAAATAAGAAGTCATGGAGGCGAAATACAAACTGGAAATGAGAACCACAGAACAATGAAAATATGCCCAGGTTACAAGAAAAAGCAGCAACAACATTGAAATTACACCCTAGAAATAACAGCAAATACAATACCTTTGGCAATAGCAGTCGACAAAGGGAAAGGTCACTGTTCTTGGCAATGCTTCGAAAACATTACTGTTTCTACTGTTTTCCCCAGCAATTTAGTGCAGGGTATTTTCCTTTTTTGCTCTCAATAGGCAACACGGACGGAGAAAGCCTATGTTTGGTATGACAACATATTTTATTTCCCCATCCCGAATTTTCTGGAAGCCATAAGGAAGCAGGTGTGACTTAAAAGCCATCTCTGTAGAGTCCTGAAAAAAGCCATTGGATGTGCAATACGATCGTCATGAATGATGCTTTCAGCAAAGTTCAGTGCTGGTCTAACCCTGCTTTCACATAAATTGTTGCAAATTTCATACAATTGTTGAGAACTTTTGAAACTCATGGCTGGACTTTCTTTAAAGAGCTATGTAGGAAGGGGAAGAGAGACTTTCCTTGTAAGATTCAGAATTTGTAGTCTGCTTCACAGCAGATGCTGCCTCTAAAAACATGATTATACTTGATGGGATACTGCATTTCTGACCTAAAGATAATACAGATGGTATTCATTAGACATACTAGCTGTCTGAAAGCTAAGCATCTAGTCTAGGCCCAACATCAGTGCAATGAGCATACAGACTCAATAAAGAGCAACTGAGATTTCCATTGCAGTTACTGGAAAGCAGGATGTGTTTTCAAAAGCAATTAATTTCAGTCTTGGGTGTCTAAGGTACATAATACGAGTAATTCTCTAAAGGTTCTTCTCTTTCTCAACTAAGTGACTTTCTTAGACTAGACATCTTTTACACAGTCCGAGGAGCAACAGGAGCTGCACCCTTTCCATCTAGTAAGATGGGGTGGAGGGTTTTCAGTGAAGGAAGATATTTGCACATAGATATTTTCTTATCACCCAGTGTGTAGTTTTTATTAGGTTATTATTTGAGTAATATAGCTGTGAATCTTCTCCAGTTCTCAGACCTCATGTGTTTTATTTTAAGCCCATTTTCATCTGAGATTTCACAATACAAGTGTTGCTGCTTCTCCTTCAGGAGTACCTAGAGGAAAGGTCCACTATGTACCAGGCTCAGTTCACATGTGTTAAAGAAGTCTCTATTCACAAGATTTTGCAACAAAATATACAGTAATAAAAAACAAGTGAAGATAAACACCAAACAGGAAAAAAGCAAGGAATACAAAATACCTGGGAAGAAATTCTATTATAATAAACACCATAGCCAGTGTTGGATCTAGAGAAGAATCATGCATTGATTTTGTGGATCAGTCCAGCAGGTTCCCCTATACATAGACATTTACATGGCAGAAAATACCAGGGAACTTGAAGGAAAACTATTATTGCAGTTGGCTAATTCATCTTCATAGGGAAAATGTGGGTTTCTTATTCATTCTGACAATAGCTTAATGCAGTTCAGGGAACAAAAGAACCAGATGTATTCCTCACCCTGCTGAATAATAAAGCTCTTACAGGACTGAAAAACTTTTAAAAGGCACATACAGATTTTTATCAAGCTTTCCATTTTAATTCTTTTTTTTAAAAAAAATTTTGGGGTTGACCTAAGTCTTGAAGGTATAATGTTAAAATACTGTGAGATATATTGACATGGATGATGGATGGATGAATGGATGGATATATACACACACAGTATATCTGGAAATTAAGAAATATGGACATATTGTCAATATATTTATTAGAGTAGGTTGCAGGCACTTTTATGCAGTTCTGAGTTCTTATCACAAACTTGACCTCTAAATCTTTCTAGCTATGCTCAGTACCAAGATTTAGAAAGCTGGCAGCCAAACACTGTCTGCGATAATACACGTTTTTCAGTGATGGCTGAAGGCATTTTTTACTATGTCCATATAAACAGTTCTCAGGATCACACAGTTAGGAGGGCATTATTAAAATTAATGGAATTGGTACACTGGGAAAAATAATTGCTTACTTCATGAAGTGCTGCAAATGATGAGTGACTTGAATATTATGTTAGTGATCATTTAAAACATAGTGGATAATTTTGCAATTACAATCTTTGATGACATTATTAAAGCTAGGTCACTTATTGCACTAATCTCTTCTGTTATGCCTCCTGGTATAATTACATTAGTTACTAAGTACAGTGTTTTTTAAAGAAATTATGCCTGCTATTAAATATTTCAACCTTACTTATAACAAGATCAGCAGTAACAAGCTGTTATCAGTACTGTTGGAAGATTTAATCAACAGTGAATTAGAGCACTGAAGATATGAGTTACAACTTTAATTTCTTTATTTTTATCTTGTGAAGGTTAACAAAATGCTTGTTTGAAAAAAAAAAATCTGTCTTTCAAAGTAGATGGAAATATACACACGTAAAAATAGGTGTTGGGGAAGAGCAATGCATCTTCTCATTCTCCCTAAATGTACAGTAATAGCATATTTCTCAGCATATTTCTTTGCAAGCAGGAATACTATTGTGGAAAAAAGAAAGTGAACACAGTGTGCTACACTTGGAAGTTCAAATAAAAGGTATACACTTGCAAGACATTTTTAAGAAAAACAAATATGCAAGGAGAAAGGTCCAATCAGATATCAAAACGAGCTAAAACAAAGCTCTAGATCCCTAGAAAACAGGTATCTAGTAATCATATAGCCTTTGCAACAGAATGAAGTGGATGCAGCATTTCTTCAGGGATGTATGAATTGTGGTATGCAAAGTAGCAATCCTAGGCAAGAGCAGCCACCAAGAAATTCAAACCGCACAAAGAAATTAGAGAGGAAAATATTACTATTAAGGTTAATAAAAACTCACATAGGGTAATGATTCACTCCAGATGTATTGAATGAAATTGAGAGACTGGGCTGTATCACTTCAAAATGACTGTTAATGTCAATAAGGACATAATTTGAAACAGCCTGTGTTTCTCATAAATTTTATGAACTCTAAGCTAGCAAAATCCCTTTAGAGAGAAAGATCAATGAGTTTGTCTATCAAGGTTATATCAGGTACTAAAGAAAAATGCATAGATTCATTCAGGTGGGAAGAAGAGTAAATTATTGTAAGGGTTATAAGCACTGGTATTTCTCACACTCAGAATGAGGTAAAGAAGATACATTAGAGAAACTTCAGAAGAAACAGCCCTGGATCAGACGCCCATTCTAGTGAAGCCAACCAGGAGTTCTGCCGCCAGCTTCAAGTGGGACAAGGGCATCCCATGACCACTTTTACTTGCAATTGTAAACATCTCTACAGTAAGAAACACAGACTAGTATCATTGCCCAAGAAAGTTAATGAAGTTTAAACAACAAGAATTATTAAGTGCTTTTTCCAAAATTTTCATTTATTTGAGGTCCTCAATGAAGTTAAAAAAATCAGTACATACATGAAATACAGAAGGTTTCTCTACATACCAGAGGAGCAAGCTCTGTCACTCATTCATTTTCTTTGTCCTTAGGCATGCTTCACCAGCAAGGGAATACAGGAGAACAGGGCGTCCTCTCACATCCAACCAAGACATATATTGTGAAAATCTGAGCAATCACAACGATTGAAGGTAAATGTTGATGGCAAAAAGTTGAGAAACACTGTTTTACAATAAGGTTTTGTAATGGAAGAGCAAACTGTGTATCAAGTAATCCCAGATATAAAGATTTTTCAAGGACTTTTTTCCAAGGATTTTCAAAGACTTTCACCTTTAGAATGTTAAGCTTGAGGGTTTTCAGGATAGACTATGCAAATAGAAATTGATGTAGATAACCCTCGCTGGTCCAATGGACAACTCAGAATTGTCATTTGAGTATTTATCAGGCATATTTTGGTTGAAGACTCCTAAAGCAACCTTCCCTTGTTAACAAATGTGTGAAACTACTTCCTACAGCTGCTCTTCTACTGTAAGAAGCAGAGCTGAAGTCTCTATTGCCTTATATTTGCCTTATATTGATACAAGCTGATGATTTCCATGGGGTCTTACTTAATTTCAAATGTATATGAAAAGCCATAGACATATATGTTGTTATGTGACAGGGAAGTCATTGAAGTCACATAGGGTAAAAGTGATGTGGACTACAAAACAAAGACTGCCAATCCGTCCAGAGAAAGGAAGTAATGATTTCCTTCAAAGCTAGAAAATTATACTAACATGAAACTGCTGTTGTTCCAGAAAGGGTCAGCTCCACTAAGGTAAAAAAAAAAGTCTGTTTAGTAAGAATTTCATTGCTCTGATGAGACCAGAGATAGAACTTAAAACCCAAAATTCAGTTGCACAGAAAACTACAGGCACTGCAAAAATATCTGAAATTTGCCTTCAGCCTTTTAAAAGACACTAACATGATGTACAATACAAAAATGCATTGAGTTTAACTGTTTCACGCTATTTTCTGCAATGTTTAAAGTGAGGAGGCATTTGAATTGATTCTCTTTTTAAAACCTCAGGAGACTGAAAAGCTTTTAAAGGAGGCTTTTTGCACACTTTCTAATATTTGTTTTCATGTCTCCCTGTGCACCAGCTACTGTATATCTTCATTTTTGTTTAGCAGGTTTTTTAACTGACAGCCACCTCAAGACTACTTAGATAATAAGGTGAAAAAAAAGAATGGTTACAAAGAACTGACTTCACACTTGATCTCCCATCTCTCTTTATATATGTCCAATACCTTTACATGTTCATTTGATATTGAGACAAGTACAAATTCTGTGTACATCCTAAGACTTTATCTAATCCTTCTACAGGGATGGCAAGCCCTTCATAGAAAGGACTAACAAAGTGCAGAGTTATTTCTTTTAATCTTTGGTATCCTATTCCAGGTTACTTTATACCAGTAGATTTACTGCAGCTCACAATGATCCATGTTGCTTCAATCTAGAGACTGCTGTTATTCTTTTGTCTTTTATTGCAGATAGCTTTGGTAATCATATTTAAGTGCCAATAGTATTTGTCCTAGCACTCTGAACATGAGATCAAGATCATCTGCACTACTTTGTGCTTACTCACTATATATATCCATGCATCTAGCCAAAGTCACATGTATTATCAGAACTGAAGACTCACACCAAATTGCTTCTGAACTATCAATTCATCAAGAAAATTGATGCTGGTTTCCTAGCATTGACGTTCCAATGGTGTATAAAATTCTTTCTTTGGAAAGTGCTGCTTTAAGCAGGAAGAATTTTCATAATTTATTAGGAGGAACATTTGGGGATACATTTCCATGCCTTCAATGAATTTAATATAGCCCACCAAGAGGAAAGTACAGTAATACACATTCATATTGCTTAGTACTCTACTGTACTGACTGCTTTTTCCTGGTCTTCAGAGGAAAGAACATTTGCCACTGCTTTAATCAGGGACAGAGACAAAGGACATTCAGAGAGGCAAGCCCGATTAATAGCTTATTCCTGGCATAAAGTCATACATTAATTCGTTGCAAGGCCAGAAGAGACCCCAGTGATTTTGAGGTCTAACTCCTATACAGTAGGACTTCCTAAATAATTTACTGTTTGAAGCAGAATACATCATATAGAAGAATACTGAAACTATATTCAAACACTTCTGGTAAACTACCAGTTTTAACCCGGATGAGACAAGTGAGCTAGGTAAAAGTTTTATTGAGCTTATAATTACTGTAACAGAGTTTTAGTTTAATTTTAGAAGCATGAAGATTTTCCTTTGTTTTTTTTTTTTTTTTATGGCCTATAAAACAATATTCCTGCAATTCAGAGCCAGAATTCTACAACAAAGCAAAGTTTTCCTTTAAAAAAGCATATTCTTCTGTGATTATGAGAGTCTTTTGCACTTCCTGAAAGCGTGAAGAACTTCTGGCCTCAGCTAACTGCTAAGTAACTATAATTCAGAAAAATTCAAGACTAGCATGGGAAAAAATTCCTATATTTAAGTGCCTTCAGTGTTATGAGAGGACTAAAACTGGGAGGAGTGGCCAAGGGCTGTGCTGCATCCAGCATGACCTGGACAGACTGGAGAGCTGGGCAGGGAGAAACTTAATGAATATTCAACAAGAGCAAGTGTTGAGTCCTGCATCTTGGGAAGAACAACCCCATGTACCAGTACAGGCTGTGGGCCGAGCTGCTGGAGAGCAGCTGTGGAGTCTCCATCTCTGGAGACATTTAAAATCCGCCTGGACGTGTTCCTGTGTGATCTACTCTAGGATCCTGCTCTAGCAGGGGGGTTGGACTAGATGATCTTCAGAGGTCCCTTCTAACCCCTACCACTCTGTGATTCTACGATTCTGTAAAGTGTGACAGAAGATTTTATCTGCTTGCCATATAACTGCGCTTCCATTCAGAAAATGTCCTTAGCTGATGTTTTCAGACTAAATGTCCCACTTTGGTATAAGAGCCTTGCTTGCTTGACAGCATTACATGTCACATCTAAGCAGTGCTGAAGGTACAGGGAGAGACTTGATTCTTGCAGGCTGAGCTATACTTCAATTCTTGCTAGTGGGAACATGGGGTCAAAGCTTTGTCACCACTCTTATCCCATTATTCACTCTTTCCTAGGTGTCTTAGATTCAAGTAGTACGATGTGAAGTGAGTTTAACCTCAAGCACAGGCTGAGGCATGTTCTCAGGAGGCAGAATACATGTATTCTTTGGATCTACTGAGACTACGGAACCTTTCTTTGTGAGAGGAAGTTAGTAATATTAATAAATCACTGTTGGGACACCACTGATAGACCTGATGGACTTCTAATTCTTCATTTTGAGTGACAGTTTTTGGCAAGTTAATGTGAAAAAATGGTAGAGGGATTTATAACACTGGTTTTCTAGTGACAGGAGAGACTTGTTCAAAATTAGTATGACATTAATGGACATTAATAATGTTACCTGCTGAATTCCTGCAAGCAATGGATAAGAATTACCTATTGGCTTTGGAGGAACCAAGATTTGGCTCATCACATAATAACAAGTTTCCTTGTTTTGTATTAATATAATTTTTAGAAATGTATTATACACTTATTTCTGCTAATACGGCTCAGCCTAACATATTGAAGTAGATTTTGAAAAGCCATGAATCTAACACTGTGTTCCTGAAGATATTAGCATGTACTGCAGTACATACTGTCATCAGTGTTTTGCAACTAATATTTTAACAAAGCCACAGCGTCTTGCAAGAAAAATCCACCATTTTCTGACTCTAATTAAGATAAGTATGAAAAGGTAAGGTTAAGTCAGACAGGGAATACTCTTATAGGAATGTGTTATGAACAATTTGTTACCTTTGTGTTGCTAATTTTGGATGTTGATCTGCTGACAGACTGCTGAGAATGGAAATACAGCTTAGCTTTGAGTAAAGCAAGGATATTAGCTTCTCCCATGCTTCAATGTAGAGCCATACAGAACATCTGAAGCAGTGGGAGCTGTAGCTCTAAATTGCTGAGGACCTTGGTAGACACAAAACCAGACAAATATATAAAAAAAAACAAAAAAAAAAACCCAAAAAACCCCAAACAGAAACCATTGTCCCTTAATTGCTCAAAATGCCTGTCTCCTTCCTATCCTGAAGTTCATTTCCACACTGTTCATGGTCACTGGCCTAAAATAGTTCATTCTATATTTTAACAGAAGAGTGTTTCCCACACTGATATTTGTAACTGTCTACATTTAGCCTCTATGCAGGGCTAAACTGTAGCAGTTGCTCTACCACCTGATTCCCCCTCCCCAGCCAAGAAGGGGAAGTTCCCAGGAAAAGGAACTCCTCACCCTCAGTGAACTCCCTCCTTTCATAATGAGCTTGATGTCAGTGGTATGGGATAAATCTGTGAGTCAGCTTGGGGCAGCTGCCTTGATTGGATCTCCCAGCTGGCTCAGGGCTACCCGTGGCCTGCCTGCCATGGCTGGGCTGTGGTTCTCTTCCTGGGAAAAGGATAGTTTCCATTTCAGTCTGCAAGTAGTAAGAGTAGTAAGAGGCAAAGACCAAATAGTCCTTCAGATAAGCTTTTGACAATTTAATTTGCTGGCACAATTTTTGTACTCAGTTGACAGTCTGGGCCAGTTAAAGACTTATCATGTGCCAGTCAGTATAATGGCACAACTTTGAGGTTTGTCTGACGCAGAGGTCAGGCTGCTGGCTGACTAGAGCAGAACTTTTCATGATTCTTTATATATTCTATAACTAATACAACAAAAATACTTATGAAATGAAAAGCTCTGAAAGCCACTTACCATATCAGCCTTTAGGTACTGTATAATGGTTTTCCATTATGGACTGAAATTAAGCAGTTATAAAGAAACAGTAATTTCATAGTTAGCCACCCAGAAACTTGGTCATGTTAAAACAGCATTTTAGAAAATTACAGGTAATATTATTCCTGAATGCAAATTAATGTCACTTCTGTTAGCCTCCTGGCATAGGAAAGCTCAAAGAATTTTGCAGGAGTCTGTAGTCACAGAGAGCCATCATGATCAGCCTGAATCTCAGAAATGAAGCAGTCAAATGAAAGAAAAGTACATGTAATTCAATACAGGAACATACGCACCGATAAATAAGAAATGAATGGTTGTTGTGACATTCCATTATGACTGTTCACCCTATGGTTTCTTGAGGAATGAGAAGAGGAAACATGTTTTTACACAGTATGTAAAACCCATCCCAAGAGCACTGAAGCTTCAAGTGTCTTCTGAAAGTCATGCCCCAGAAATGAATCCACATTAAATAATGCAATGCTCACATACTCCTTTTTATTTTATCCAGTTATCCATGAAGGTTTATCTTTAATACACTCACTGCTTCTAATGGAATTTGATTGGATCCACTTTTGCGCCAGAGCTGACTGAGGCGTAAGAAAGAGCCAGTGACTTGGAAAGAGTTGCACAAATAGGCAGCGAGGAGGTGTGTTTTACATCCTCTCCTCAAAACAATGATACTTATAGCAATAACTCTCTTCCTACAGAAAAAAATCTAAGCATCCAGCCAATAAAAATAAATCAACTATAACAACAATAAAACCAAGTGACTAACATTTGTAGAATAAAACTCTAATTTTTGTGACGTGGCAAGGTTTACTCCAGAAAAGATAGTGGTATATGTGACTCAGCCCTCAGGCCTGCCATCAGATGGATATAGAAGGTGAACAGGTATTGTAATTGTGAACCTGGCACAAAATTTTAAGGTCTTCTCTTTGATGATTAGTTCATTGTATCAACCATTTATCAGCCAACTATTTTGCATGAACTGACTTTCTAGTACATATTTACAGGACAGTGAAGTCAAGCTGAAGTTGTACGTGAAATCCTTTCCTGAATTGAGACGACATTGTTGCTACATCTTTCAAAAAAAACAAAATAAAATTTTAAAAGAAATATTTAAAGTGTAATTTATACATTTTAGATCCAAGTATAAAGTACTTAGAGAATTCCTCTTTATTTCTAAAGTGTTTTAAAGGGTCTTAATTAAGTAGCAATTAAGCAGCACACTGAAAACAGAATAGAAATGTTGGCAGAATTACCAAAATAGTGTCACTATCTATGAACATAAACATGATCTCAATTTAATTTGTAATGGAAATCTGATTTTATTTATGAGTTGCTATACTTTGAATTAAATCACTTTGAAATAATATTATGTTTAACCATTTTCAGATGCGCTTTCATTTGGATTCAGAAGTTTATAAATACTTAGAGCTTATATAGTGTGTTACCTGCCTGGGAAATACACTTGTTTTCAGATTTTATTCTAACAGTCTTATACCATTCCACATTTTCAAAGCATTTTGTGCCCTAATGGTTCATTCCTACAGCCCGCAGTATAAGTTCTTGCAAGCACATTTCAACTAACATTTTTAATTAAGTATTTAGTACTGGCCTATCCACTACTGTACTGATTATCTGAAGCAGCTATTCAATTTTCTGGCTCACCATGCAGATCAGAAACCACGGCCATGTTGATACAGACTATTTCTGATACAGCAGTATAAACCTTAAAATACTAACAAACATCTTGAGCCTTGCTTGTTGCCAGCTATGCACAATAAGCATTAAAGAGCCATGTGTCCAATTACAGCCACAGTGCTCGGCTGTAGAGGGAAAGGAAAATTAAGGTGGATTTTCAGTGGGATTTTCTGACTGCAGGGGAGAAAATGAAAAATGAATTCATAATATTTGTGTTTCTTTCTTCTTTCCTTTAACAAAATTTGATGTTCATTTAGGTTGTTTTGAAAAATATAATATTTACTTTTCTAATGAACTGAAGATACTTGTCTTCATGGATAAAACTGCAGAAGGCAAGACACTGTAAAAGATTTTCCTCTTTTGCAATGACATGTAGAAATGCAGTGCTTCAACTTTGTCAGTGCACCTTTTACAGACAGTTTGGGAAATCTATAGTACACAGTGCAATATCTTTTATTACAAATGCCTCTTCAACAGATGGTAAAATTTTTTTCAGATTTCATTGCAGTAATTAATGAGAACTTTATAAAAAGATAATAACAGATGTGCAAAACAGATACTAAGTATAAATGAGAGGCTGACAATGAATGAAGCAAAAAAAGACTGATCAGCAAAGAAAGAGCTATTCTAAATAGGATGTAATATAAAAGGATAAGCAAAATTTAGACTGACTCACCCATTACAAATTAGATTAAGAAATACAAAGAAAAGACTTGTCAGCCATATAGACTAAAGGAGGGAGGGGAAAAGGAAGCAGAAAGCTTCGCAGCTGTGGAGCAAAGCTATGGAGAGATGAAAAACAATATAATAAAGAAAGACTGCCTACCAGGAACAACAAAATAAAAATAGAGATTTCTGCATCCAAAATGGAAGGAAAACTCAGAGGTTAAGGCATCTAAATAGAGGTGGCTCATCCCTAAGAGAGTTCTGAAAGGCTGACAAATGTAATCATAGCTCACATGATTTGGATTTGTATATCTAAAAAGCTGGCATCAGTCATGGAGAGCTATCACATAAAAACCTACATTTGAGAAGGGGAAAGTTAAATGACGTAGAATTAGAGCTTTTTATGCTTACTTCAGTGGTGCAGAAAGACTATAACACACATTTTGAGAAACGAGGAAATTAAAAAAAGGCAGAAAACCAAAATGAGGTAAAATATTACACAGATTTACCAAAAAGATCAGGTAAGACTAACCTGACACCTTCACTTGATAAAATAACTGCTTTTCTAGACTATGGGAAGGAAGCTTGTCAGTTTGTTTGGATTAAAGCAAAGTACAGCATCACATGGGAAATTACCAATTAAGCAGGAGAAAATGTAGCCTAGTTCAAGAACTGTAATGTTGAGAAGGAACATACTGAGAGAAGAAATAACTGACTGTGTTCGCAGTCTAGATGTATTTTAATATAGACAAATTTCTTGATGGTTTGTCTTGGTTTGATCTTATGTAATATTTTCATTAGTCATCTCAGTCACGGAGTGTGCTAATACAGTTTGCTAGTGATACAAAATTGGGAAACATTATTAAAGGCTCTGAACACCATTCAATAAGCTAAGGACATTAAGAAATTAATTAGAATAATGGCAATAAGCGAATGAAACATATCAGATGAAGTCAGCTAATATTAAGTGGAAGGATATTCTTTTAGGAACAAATAAAAAAACATATTACTATAAACTGGACAATAATGGCCCTCTGAAGCCCATGTCCATCCCACATCCCCCAAATCTATTCACATCTGCCCTATCTAAATTATTCCTAACAGAAAATTAATTTTTTTTTTTTGTAAAATGATCTCCTACAGTCAAGATCTGACATTCTCCCTGTATAATGCATTATGGAGCTTATTTTTTTTCCCTAACGCCAAATTTCCATTTAATAAGTGTATTCCTTATTCTGTCATTCAAGTCCTAAAGAAAATGTTGAGTAGTATCTAATACAGGAAAACCTTCTGAAGCTCTCCCCAGTTATATCTATGTGCAAGAAAGAATGGATTCGCACTGGAAATGATGCAGAGAGGGGCTATTCAGATAAAAAGCACATGGAGAGTCTATCATATAGAAAAGAAAGTGGAAAAACAGAGGTTTACACTCAGATATACTTTAGGTATAACAAAAGAAAAAAAAGGAATAAACCAGCTATGAATGTAAGTAAGGTTGGAAAGATTTCTACCCACGAGAGTTACTTTCTGTAAATAGGAGCATCAGAGACCAAAAAAAAATGTTTCTAATGTGGAACTCAACGGCTTGTTAATGAGGTTATATGATGGGGTTACTGGAGCAAGAATCAGTCACACAGGAGGACACTTCCAGACCTTTGCTCCTGGAAGGGGGGCATCTGAAAACTCAGGGAAGACTGTTCTAGGTCTTGAACCCAGTTCAGCCAGCTGCAGCAGGGAAAACACCTGACAAGAATACACCCAAAAGGATACCGAAAGCACAAAGAGGTTAGACTGCAACATTCTAGCAGGTCTCTATGTCATGTGCAAATTGCGGATTTGAAAGACTTTAAGAGTGGCTCAGTTTAAGTCCATCTTCTCTTACACAACAAAGCCATTTGCATCACTAGTCTTTAAGCTCTTCTCCAAATATTAGGTGAACTAGAGGATCTCAAAGAAAAAGGCACCAGATTTTTTTTAACAGGAGCAAAACTGTATATTTTTTTCTAGCTTTGCTCTTGCACAGAGCTGGAAAATTTCCCCTGACGCTTTTCAAGTAAATTCCTGCTTGAGGCAGACACAATGCATTGAAGGTTACAGCATAAGTGGTGTGAGCTTAACAATTGCTTACGCAACTGAAAAGAGGCCTTTATATGCTTTGTGTTGTCAGCTGGAGGGAGATGCGGGCAAATACAGTGACAGGCGTCACTGCCATCTTGCCTGTAATGCAAAAATGATGGCCCCTAGGCCAAAAATCTTACAGTATTAACAGATGGTGAAAAAAAATGAAATGGCTACAACTAACGAGTTTGTGAAGGGGCCTAGGAGATACCAGATAATGTTGAATGTATGGCCTTTCAAGTAAATAAACAGGAGTACGATCAGGCGTTTAGTTCCTCCATAATTAGCAAGCTACCAGGTATCAATCCAGGCACACTGTAGAGGAGTCCTTCCTGGACACGCTTGACCCTGTAGGGATTTTTAAGCTCTAAACGCAAAACACGTTGTAGGGTGGTTAAAGATTTTGCTGTGTTTTTTTGGGGAAGATAAGATTGCAATGAATAGACCAAGTGCTGATGTGGAGCAATGCAGACTGGGAACCTGACCCACAGGCATTCACTTTTTGGGGATGTTGCCAATTCATCCCAGGACAAGCTTTAGGTTAAGCACTCTTTTGTTGTGGTCGTGGAGGAAAAACAGGTTTTCAGGTATTCCCAGTTGTAACACAATGCTCGTGTCATGGTTCTCATCAATTTGGCTGTAGCTTTCCAGATTTGCTCAGTGGTATTAGCTTGGTCTCCATTTTAACAGGGTCAGAATGTATCAACTTGAGAAGCTTCATGATCAGTCTGTCACATAAGAGCTGAGGGGAGTACAAAAACAAAATAAGGTCTTTACCTATGACTTTCAAAGGGGAATGCTGTCAGCTAATGAGATTTTCTCATCAGTGTTAAGAGGCTAAGGCAGTTCCACATCTTTTTGAGATGAGTGCATAATTTGTTGGCTAGCCCTTCTACTGGAGTCATGCTTTAGATTATTTGAAGCTTTAAAGTGATTAAGTTAAATTTTTGCAATGTAGAGAAACTTAACAGCAATCATAGACAGAATAAGGTCAAACTGTAAATTCAGACTTTGAATTTTTATTTCTTCTCATTGAATTTCAATACAGAATCTCTGTGGTCTAATCTGCATATGTTAAACAGTGTAATTATAAAGCAGTCTTTTATCCAGTGAGTTCAAATGCAAATATTGGCTCTTTCCTGAGTGCAGGGATTGGTTTGTGCAAGCCAATTGCAGTTTAACTGAAACTACTATGCTCTTTCTGTTTTACTTAAATTAATGTAATTATTATCTGGCTAATTAGCTTGCAGAATGACTTGTTCCGTGATTTATTAACTGGGAAATTTCTTTCTGGATATAGAAGAATATGTGAACATCCATCTATTTGCAGTGGAAAATACTGATTAGGAGCAGATTATGTTATCCAAAGAGACAGTAATGATTTCTTTGAAAAATGTCTTTTATAAGAAAACACTTGAGTCAGTAGAAATGAGTCTATTGTAAGGACTGTGAATTACTTGTCACCCTTGGAAAAGGCAGCTAGTTTTATAGTAGGAACAAAAGACAGATGCAAGGCAGTCTTCACAGTTAGTATCTGGTGCTGTCCCCTTTCTATAAACCTGTCTTTCTATTTCCAGCACTGCCCTCTGTTTTACAGTCTCTAACGGTACATACTCAAGCCAGGAAGGTATGTGGCAAGAATATTTTTGCAGTTACCAAACACATTCCCAAGCACTGATATACAGTCAATCCCCAGCATGAAATTATAAAAATGAGTCAATAAACTTTAAATCATCTTGTGCAGAAGAGATAGCAAGAAGAAAGTCCAGAGCATCCTCACTGCAGCAAAGAAGCACATTTGCAGTGGCTGCTTTATACAGACTGTCACTAATTGAGGAGATACACATACACTGTTACCTTTACTTTCCAGAGCTTCTTTTGCCATTCCCATTGTGCTTTGCTGTAAATTAAATGTTTGCTATTACAAAGTCTCAGTATAAATGAGCGTGGAGGCAAACCTGATATATGCTCAACAACATTCTCTGCAGAGCTAAAGAAAATATTACATTTTTCACTGCCTGTAAACAAAATCATTTTCATGTTAGAGCATTTTTATTTCTTTGTAATCAAGAGAGCTGATTTTATAACCTTACAAACTCCTGTGCACAGAACAACTCCCATTAGTTCTGAGTTCAATACTAATCCTGGCTTGAATACCCAGGAAATAGACTGGATTTCTAAGAGGAATGCCAAGGTTCCAAAACTCCACTAATGATGCAAAGCTTTCTGGACTCTAAGTTCTTTTTCCCACTTGCACCTAGGTCCTCTAGACTTTGCTAATACTTTCCAAGAAGTTGGATTCAGAGTCCAAAGGGAATATCTACAAACCATTGTTTAAAGAAGGTTGTATGTGGAAGGAGACGACAATATTTCAGATGGGAAAAAAAAAAGACATTCACCAGCTGACACGAGGGCAAAGTATGAATAAAAAGAAAATTTTGAGAAGCTAATCCTATGCATTCCTCTGTCATCAAAATTATCACTTAGGAAACTGGTAGAACAAATTGTTATTATTCTGTAGGCAATGCTGTCAAATGCAGCAGCTGGGGACTATGATGAATGGACTGAAGCCTAGCCTATGGCTTAATGTCTGAGTCCTGTGGTCTTCTAAACGTGAAGCAAACTACCTCTTCTTTTTTGCCTGGGCAGAACTGCCTTGAAAAGATATTGATGGCCGGTCAACAAGGAATTGATAATTTAATCAATATTTTTTGAAGATGGTCTTTGAGCAAGTGCCAGTAATTATTTCTTATTCTTGCAATATCTGGAATTTATGGCCATTTGTAAATCAAGCAGAAGTCCATAATATTAGTAGAAATTATCAAAAGTCTTGACTCAAAGGACTTCTTGATTATTCAGCTCAGGGCCAGCCTGCCCATCAGTTCTGATTATTTACTATTTTATCATTAACCGATTTATCTTCTTCAAGGCAAATATCTCTGTGTAGCTGTGATGTACCTAAATAAGCACAGCAACAATTATGAATGGGAGCTGCATACAGAATATTGAGCATCAAACTATGTTTGAACACACACTGACCGAATTAAATGAAATAGTCTGGAGAAGAGAGAGAGATTTGCAACTATAATTAAACTGGAAGGTCACAGCCTTCCTTTGAAATCATTTTGTTAACATTAATAACATTTTCAATGTCTTCATGTGCCTGGTTTAGCAGATCAAACAGCAGTGATTCTGAGGGATTAGATGCCCTGGGACCATACATTTTAAGGACAGTTTTGTGGTTAAGGCATGGGGCTACAATTCAAAATCCTTGACATTTTTCCAGACTCCTGCCACTCACCTTGAGACTGTCATAAATGATGTGGTTGCAAGGCCTAAGATTTTCCCCAATACAAAGATGACATTTCTCTGCTTAACAGATGTATTTTGCATCTTGTCTTTAACAATACTGTCAAATCTAAATATTTGAAAATCATGGCCTATTTCTACCTCTCCCACCCACCAAGTCATGAGATTAAAAAAAAAATACTATTGGGGGAGGGTCTTTTTGTTTGCCATTACATTTTGAATATAGAATGTTCATATTTTCAAGGTCTTCCATGGAACCAGGAGAATTAGGTTATATTTTTCAACAGCAACTTTCTTCTGCTTTCCTGTGGATCTGAAAAAAAAATACAGCAAGACTCACAAACTCACTTATCCCCAAAGCCTCCACAGCAATGAATAACTTTCCATTCTCAAATAGTTAACTCCTAGCAATCTTTGTTGGTACAAGCAATGGCCATGTCTTTGCAGAACATACAATTAAATAGTTGGGATGACAATGAACTCCTAGTAATTCATAAACCAATAATCCTTCCATTCCCTGTAGTGGGCTTTGGCTCAGGTGCTTGGACTGGCTTGGGCAGTATTTCTTCATTCAAGAATATCTAATGTGGGAAAAGTATAGAGCCTTCTGGGAAAGCAGCTGGTCCCCAAGTTTCTCTCTTTCTATTAGTTACTTCTTGACCACTGATGTATTTAAAGCAGAACGGGTCTCCCTTGGAAGCACAGGCAGATTATGGCTCTGAAGCTTCCACTTTTCCTTCCAGAGCACATCTACAAAAGCTGATTTTCTTCATGAAAACTCAATGTATTACTGGATGGAAAAAGTGATTCTTTCATTAGGAAATACTTCAAAAATGTGCTAGCCACAGATTCCAGGTAAATCTCCAAGTTAACATTCTTATTTGATGATAGACTGCACCGCATTAAAAGGAACATTGTATTAATGCTCATTTGAGCATATTACCAATAGCACTAAGCACTGTGATCTGTTACCAAACACCAACAATATTTGTCTTAAAGTCACTGGCAGATCGATCCTGCACATATGGAAACCTCCCACAGCTTCAGAATCAACATGCTGGCTTATGGCTTAAGAGAAAAAAATGAGAGAAAAAAAATGCAAAGAAAAGGCAGCTGGATTCACCTCAAGATGTCAATGCAGACATTGAGGCTGCTATCATCAACAAGTAGACGCTACCTGACAGAACTGTCCACTGCCAAGAACTTGCATCTATCTTTCCAAACGTTCCCCAGCTATGCTTCCTTTTTGCTTTTCACTTTTCATGGCACTTGAAAACAAAAGTTTTCACAGACCACAGCAAAAACTCAGGTCATTTTATCCAGCTAATTTATCCAGTTTGCATTTTTTTTTTCTGGTTTAATTTTGTCCTGCAGGTGCTCAGTTCATTATTCCATGATCATTTGCATTTGTATGAGCAGAATATTTTAGTCTTTTCTTTTACTTCTTGTGATCTTTCTTGCAGGCCTCTGGTCTTCTTTCATCTCTTGTCACTCTTCTCCGAAGTGCTAATCTCAGCTGTAACTGTCTCAAACCTTTCGCCCAGAAAGATCATTGAAGTCTGTAATTTATAACTTCCCCATTGTAACTGCAAGAGCAGTTCTAAGCAGAACAGTCCTTATCTTATCGATAGCTACTTTGTCACCTTGTAGCTGCAAGGCATTCTGAAATGGCATTTGGTACATTAGCTGCAGATGGCATCAAGGGGGTTCTAAAGAAATAAATTTTCTGGTTTCTTTACTGTTATTCCTTGATATTAAAATGTCCAAACAACTTTGCAGTGGTTGTGCTACATTTTTTTAAATAGGGAGACATCTTCTATATCAGGTTTCATATTTTCTGGGACAGATTTTTACGGCTTGGAGCTAATCCAAAATCCAGCTTCTCTGATGAACAGCAAGTCCTGCCCCACTAAGCTTCAGTATTAACACCACTCCCCCTTCACGACCATTGTTTCTCCTGTATGTGGCTGTGGGAAAGCTAGACTTCTTGCAAATACCATCAGGGTTTGTGGCTTCTTGGTAGCTATTTTACTGCAATCCATGTCTAATCAGAGTATACCCAAGAAGCTTAGCAGTGTGTTGCAGCAGACTGCAAATTAGCTTTCTTTTCCATTAAAATACTCCTGGTTTATTCTTTCCTGTGTATTTATAAAATTGACTGGCTGAACACTTGGGCACTTGTGTGTTTTGTTTGTCTAAATGACTGATATTTAAATGCATTAATTCTGCCTTTTTATGGTTGAGCAAATGTTTATTGCATATTTTTTTTAAGATGCAAAGGGAGCAAATTCATTTGGAACTCAGGAAAGAATTTCATTAACATGTGCCAAAGTGGTTTGAATTTCAGAACGGATATTATTTCTTGAATATGCATTGTAGCAGCGTAAGGTTGTGAGAACTTCATAGCCCCATGAAAGTACCAAACAGTCTAGCTGATTTTGCTACTGAAGTCTAGCTACACTTGAGGCTATAGGGGTAAACCCTGTGCAGATGATCAAGAAATGTAGAGGCACTGGCAGGACAGAAGGATTATATTGTTTTAAGGATGAAAAAGAAAAAATAGGAGGAAGGGACGAGGAGGGAGAGACAGAAGGACTTAATACTGCTCTTCAGAAAGTCATTAGTAGTCTTCCCTATAGGCAATGGTAAAACCAACCAGGTTTTCGTCAGTGATTCGAATAGATGCAGGAATTTAAATATCCTCTTTCTCCATGACTGTGAAAAGGAATTTGGAGAGACTTTGATTTACCTGATAACTGTAAGCAGAAAAGCACTGACCAAGCTATTCCATATGAATATCACTCTTCATGAATTTAGTCTTTATATTGGTTAGTGAACTACTGTGAAGTGATCCTAACCTTCTGCAGACATCCATGATTTGTAAGGAATGGCTGAAAAATCTGACAAGTAATATTCCTGTTCTGGATGGCAAATAGGCCTTGGCCAGTCCCTATATGATATTTATGATTTATAGTTACCTATGTCATAAGGATTTTTCCTAGTATTTTATTTTTATTTTTTAAGTGAACAATTAGAGCATTGTTAACAGGAAAATCATGACTAACAATCTCTTTTTCAGTTCAGCCTCATAATTTCTCACAATGAAAGGTCATAAAAAATGTTATTTATATTCAATTCCATAAGTCCCTTACAAAACTTCCAAAAAAGTTTCTTCTTTTATATAGGAAAAAACAGCTCTAGATCAGATTTAAACTTGAAACATCAGTACATAAAGAGTCAATAAACACCATTTTCAGACTAAAAACTGTATCTTGATTACACACCTATGGAATACTTTTCCTCCTATGATCATGGATGCTAAGTAGGCTTTAATGAGGAAAAATTAAATAATTTCTAAAACAGCCTTCTTCCGCCTCTTCTGGGACAGCATTAAAATTATTTATAAAATATAATTGTTACAATAATTATAAGCTAATAAAATTTACAATTATTATAACTAGAAATTAATATAAATTATAATTATTATAATTACTATAAATTGTCATAATTACAGAAATAAATAAATCCAGGGAACAGTTTACAGCTGCTAAAGATTTATCTAACTTTACTTAAAAGAATAACTATATTATGGGAAGAAGAATAGGACCAAAATTCTTCTGTTGAAATTAATATTTCACAAAGGTCCATTCTTTCTCTAAGCCATGTGATCCATTGGTTGATGTGGTGACTGAACAAGCACCTAGCTACTGCTATTATGTCAGGGTGAGCTTATACTCTGTTTTCATTCTTTCTTTGATAATTGTCCTTGCTCTTCATTTCACAGATAATTGCAGTTTAATGTTGCCAGAATTTCAAAACTACTCTGTGGAATTTAAATCCTGAAAAATACTACTATAGTCCTCTCACCTTAAGGAAATTGCATATTTATTCTACTAAATGGAGAAACTATTTTTCTCAAAGCCATTTATAATGTCTCTGCCACCATCTTTTCCACTTGTTGCTTTTGTCTGGTATCTCTGGCTCTGAATTGATCTGTTCCTTTACTTTTTCTACCCCTATCTCCCTATTTTGCTTGGTTTGCATTTATTTGCAATCCATCTTGCTGGTTTTAGCAGCCATTCTGGCATTCTGATATTTGTTGTGATTTCAGATAAATAGTCTGCTTTTCTGTTAACCCTGGGAGATTCTGATTGGACATAAGAGGAAAATTGTTCACAATGAGAATAATCAACCATTGGCATAATCTCCCCAGGGAAGTGGTGGACTCCCCAGTATTAAACACTTCTAAGATTCAGCTGGACAGGGTGCTGTGTCATCTTGTCTAGATTGTGCTCTTGCAAAGAAAGGTTGGACCAGATGATCCTTGAGGTCCCCTCCAACCTGGTATTCTATGATACTGTGATACTATGAATTAATACACAAAAAAATGGACTGATACAAGAACTGTACTAGCTTTAGCTGATTTTGCAGCTCTCTTAATTTTGGATATCAGAACAGGAGTTAGATCAAAGCACTGGCATAAACAGAGATGTCTGGATTATATTCCCAAATCCCCTCTTTTCTATCTTCTGCACACTATCCAAGAGCAATCAGGGAAGTCGGTACAGTGCGGTACCTCACTATACATACAGAGTAGTTTCCTGGACTGGTTTCAGGCTGGAAGTAATGCAGACTCATCAGCGTATGTCTCCTGAGATAATCATCCACGTTATGAAACAAGGCTCATTACCAAAGTGCAACTACTTTACAGAGCTGCTATTATTCCTCTGAGACATAAATTAATATTTCAGAAGCTACAGTGGAACAGAAGGGGTGATAGCCCCAAGACCTGTTCAGCTACCAAAACATAACACAGCTGGCATGCAATCTTTGTATTGTCCTCTGCAGAACTGCCGGCATAAGAATTGTAGAGCTGAGGTTACAGATTTTGTATACTTAAAGATGTTTAAAATCTGAATGGATAAAGCCAGCAGCAACCTTCTGTACCTTTGATGGTAGCCCTGATTTGAGCCAGAGGCCAGTCCTTCAGAGACGTCTCCCAACCTAGTTTTTTTTATAATACTATGATTCCTGCCACTTATCCACACTTTTTACCACAGCAATTCCCAAATCATTCACATAAGCAAAATGCAGTTGGGGCTTATGCTCTAAATCAGATCAGATATGTGATCTAACTTAAAAAGCCCTCCAAGGATGCAGGCCATCCCTTCAAAAAAGCTGTATTAGTATATACTGTAAAATGAGCCAGGAGGCAGTGGAGGGGTGGAGAAGCAGGATGTAGGAACAAAGTAAGTCTGGAAAACCTTAAAGCTGCTACTGCTGCCAGAGACAATGTATTATCAAACCACAGCTGATGTTCTCCAGGGAGCTATCTTCATGGCTTTAACTGAATCAAAAGTTGAATCTTCAGTATGTTACATGGAAAAGCCCCACCTTATTTTTTTTTTTTAATTTGAAAAATGCTTTTCAAAAAGGGGTACCAATGGTGCCCAAGGCTTTCAATCAAACCTTAAAACATGTTTTAATGTAGAGCGAAGAAGGCAGCCAAATACAAACTTAGATTGCCAATTACAGGGGAACAGACCATACTTTTCTTACACAGTGGAGTCCTTATTGATGACTGAAGCTATGAAGTGTCACAGCAACAGTAAGAAAAGATAACAATAAACTGTAGTAACAACGATAATATTTTTCATCATCTCTCATGTTCATTTGCAAAGATTCTCAGAACAAAATCCCCCAAAGCCAGGCTGAGGACCTTAAGAACTGCTCTTGTCCTTTTCATGGTGGTATTTAGTGCTCCTATTCCGTGACCCCGAACAAAAATGCAAGGCTGTGTTCCACCAAAGCCCCCATAGAACAAAGGGGCATCAGCACAGCACGGCTCCTCTGTCTTCTTGAGTAAGGAAAAATGGCATGTTTCCAGGCATTCATCACTACTGTAAGTGAGGGGAGGAGATGTGACAAGGAACATATCCTCAAAGAAGCAGTAGGGGAAGGTTTCTAATGGCACCAATGGAAATCAGGCATCTTCCTCCAATTTGTTTTAAATTGAAGGCAAGCACGCAGTTGCCTCTTGTAATACCATGCACATGGAAAGCACCTGTTAAGAACAGAGATGCTGTTAAACATGTCTGTGTGCATGTGGGCTCTCTCAGGTGGCAGAGTGGAGGGTGGAAAAGTGGGTACAAAGGCCAAGAAATGTGATTTTTAATAATGGACCCAGTAATACAGCCACATTTTGATGCCTAAAGTCTAAAATAGGCAGAGTACTTCAGAGTAATTTTTTTAGTTTCCAAATGAGTATTTATTCATTTAAACCTTTACATTTATTTTATTTTTTTTTTTGTCTCCAGTGCAGATGCAAAAGCATTGTTTCAAGTTTATGGGTGCAAAATGTTGTTCAACGGCTCTAAATACGAACCTTTGGGGCTGCGCAGTCTAAAATACATGTGGAGAAATGCTGCATTGCTGCATTTCCTGCACACTCAAAGAGACAGATTTTTGATTTCTCTTTCTCTGTCTCTGTCCTCTGCTCCAGATTAGAGCAAGGAGGGGCTGGACTGAATTGTGTAGGATGAGGGAGGTGTGTTAACCCCCGAAGGCATTCTGTCAGCTCAGGTAAGTTATCCCTTGTTGCTTGTTTTACAGATGTTGATGGGAGTGTTGATGCTTGCAAGATGAATTGTTCTGTGTTCCTTAATATGCAGAACTGTGGCTACCATTCCCAGACACGACATTCTTTAGCTTTCAATATCCTGAATGGCCTTTTAATAAGGTACAGCCTGTACGCAGGTCTCACAGCAGGAGAGTGTACTGGGCCTTGAGTCATTACCAAGGCAGAAAGAGGAAGCTCAGACACAAGGTCTGCAATGAGTTGAAAAGATGAAGGTTGGGGAGTGGCAAGAACTTTAGAGGAATTTGAGCTAGGCCTGCTGAAGAAGGTAACAAAGGGTATAAAGGTAGGATGTCTGGGACAGACAAGTCAACATGGCAAGAGGGGGTGGAGAAAGTAGCAGCATAAGTATGAGAGAAAGAGCTGAGGGGGTGGCGAACTGGGAGCAGGAGGTGTGGTTCTCTGGACAGCACTGAAGGATCCTGCCAGGACCGGAACTGGGAGGACCAGGGAGCTGTGGGTCTTTGTGTGATGCTGGTTAGTGGACAGGGTGCTGGAGTTGGTGCTGCCACCAAATTTCTTATGAGGCCTCTGCCAGGTATGTGACTCCTGATGCCGCCCAAAGATAAAAATGTAGACAATTTGCTCTGTTTGCATACCCTCATATGCTGAGTAAACATATTTTGGGGACAGATACTGAGAAAACGATGTTTTAAATTTTAGAATGATAAATCAGAACTTCAAAATGACAAAGAGAAATTCAGTAATTCAGTCCTTTTTGGAAAACAAAAAATATTTTTCTTGGATTTTTATAGAGAAAATAAATTGGGTTTTGATTTTCCAATTGAAAATATATATTTCAATTTTCATGTTTGGGTTTTTTTTTTTAATTTTCCAACCAGTCCATTTAGTAATGCCAGAGCCTACATGAAGGCTGATATTTGCTACTGGTTTAGGAGCTAGCATTCTATCTGATAACTGACTAAGAAGTAAAAATTGCTTCGGTAACTAACATTTTGACTATTTATTTGCAGGCAAAGGTACCACAAGCTTATTGGATTTCAGATTTTTAACAGAAGTTTAGACACAGTACAAGTGTCTTCATTGTAACCATTGTATAAATTTTTCTACTATATTTTCCCCAGAGCAGTGTCTTTTTGAGGTTTTTAGTTTTATTTGAAGAATATCTTATGTAAAGAGAGCTCTCAGTTAAATATACCTGTTTTACCATTTACTCTGCAATAGCATCAAACTGTACATTATAATAAATAAAATATTTTTCTTCTAAATCTTAACTCAAAATTTGTCTAGATAGAAATAACTTTTTTTTTAACCAAGAAACAAATAAAATCTTCAATAAGGAGAAGTTGAAGAAATAACAAGAGTAACAACCTTTCTTTTTTTCAAAGGGACTTGTTTCATCAGGTCAAATCCCAGCCAAGTTTTTTTGCTGCATGTAAAATAAGAGATATTAATTTAAATGCTCACATGTCTTTACCCAGACCCTAAGCCTCACAGAGACTTCCCTGGTGATTCAAAAGCTAAGTTTGATTCTGTAATGAACTTCACCAAAGATTTTTGGCTAATCATGTCAACCCCTGCAGAAAAAATACAAATTAACAAGAGTTCTAACTTCAAAGGTAAAATGTACATACTTTCTCTAGTCTCTGCACACAAATAGGACTATGGAAGTCTTCATCCAATGAGGAACTAATTCCTTTCAAATGAGACTGAGGCAGATAGCTGCAAATTATCTCCTAATGCCCTCACAAGACCTGACAGAGGAGATGCTCAGAGACAGCATTTATTTGTGTGATATCTACCTAAGAAAGTAGGTGGTAAATTTCAGTCTTGATAAGTCAGCAGGGTTGGGCTATAAGCAAAAGAAAAAGGCAAAGGTAATACCTATCCTTCAGGGGAGGGTAATAGATGTGATCATTCAAAGTATCTGATTTGATAAAATTGTCTCCAGAAAGAGCTTCTACAAAAGACTCAGATTTTGCAGGACATGATCAGAGGTCCTGAGGGGAAATAAATAAGCTTTCGTTACATAATTACTATTGTTATTTTAACATTATGGTCTCAAAACTACAGGGCAATTACAAAATTACATCAAATTTCAAAAATTAGTGACATTTTCCAGATATATAGTGAGCCCCATGAGAAACAGGAAGTGTACCAACTGCAGCAGATAAATTTACTGCTACATTTGCACTTCTTCCCTTTCTAAGTATGGCTAATACCACAAATACTGCAGGAAAGGTGTCACTTCTGTTTAATATCTTGAGTGGAAGCAACCATTTGGCACAATTGCGCACTCTACAATCTCCAATCACAAGGCAAAGGTGAACACTATTCTTTATGCAGAGGTATGGAGCCGTGATTTAAAAGAAATGTTTAAGAGGACTTGATAAAATGACACCTCTGAAAAACTAGTTGTACACCAAGCACTTACTTGAGCCTACCACCAGTGGAATTCTAGCTAATCACCACAAAAACAGTGAGTGGGGTTTTGTAAGTCCGCTATTATTTTTTTAATGAAAAATGTGGTGGCCCTATCTTTCTTCTACATTTCTTTATCATTCCACATAGATTTATGTAATAAATGAAAGCTGGCAGTTAAAAAAATTAACCAGCGACCCCAGAAATCTACTGCACATTTTAGGAATATGCATCAATACTCTACATAGTCAACAAATGCCTGATCTGGCAAGAATTTTCCACAAGGGACTGAATCAACGCACAACTCTGTTCTTTGTTTAATGCATTGTCAAGGCTACATCTTCCTCCTTCCTATGGGTAAATCCAAAACAATTAAAATGAAGAGACTTCTGTGTCTATTATCTATTCAATACAGCCTGTGGAATTTTTATATTAATTTTCATCCCTGAAAATCTTTGTTTTGACTATTTAATTACTGTCTACCCAGTTCTGCTCTGAATACTCCATTAAGTAGTAATAACTTAGGAAAACCTATGCAGCTTGTATTGCCAAAGGCCAAAGACCATCCAAAAAGGAGAACTGAAAATAACTGTAGCTAATAATACATAATGGCACAATAATTATCAGAATGGATGGAGAGAAAAAAAAATAATTAAAATAGAAAAATATATTTCCTTATGTACCCAGACCAAATAACAGAGAGCAATCAGCCTCCTACCAAATGTAAACTAAAACAAACATTGCTAGCTTCACCTAGTTAGATTTCAGAGACATATTCCCTGTCATGTGCAGAAATATACAGAGATAGAACAATTCCAGTGGAGAAGAGCCTGGAGGAAAGTTATTGCAGCTGGTTGTTACAGATTCCATTTGATGTGTTCTTTCAACAGCTTTGAATTTCCTGCCCTGCTCTTGGATAATTATCCATTCGTTGAAACAGAGCAAGAAACCCATTATATTATCTGGTCATTTATATTATGAATAATAATTTGCATAATAGGCCTCTAAAACACTGAATGGCCATCTAATGGAAATTGTATAGATCAAAATAAATCTCTAAAAACTATGTAGGGTTACATAGATTCTTGCATAATAATAGGTTTAGCATATGTATACACTGCAATCACAGACGTGATGGCAGCATAGCATAGCAATGGGCTCCTGTGGTATTCCAGGCAGCACAGGTTACCTTACCTCACACCTGTGACTGCATTGTAGGTACTCTGAAGTAGCATCTTTCTAGACTTTTCCCTCAAGAAAGCTTTACCCCAATTAAAGACAGGTAGTTATCAACAGAAAATCAGGTTTCAGATAACTGAAATGCTCCATGAAAAAAATCTACTTCTAAAATACCGGTTTTCCTCCTCAAAATATTTCAGATTAGATCAGCTGCTATGCTGAGTGATGGGAATTGCAGCTAGATTTATCTTACGTTCATTCTGTACTGTCACTTAGTTTGCATACTTCTGCCAGAAGCATTACACCCTCCATTTTAGCGAAGAGAGACAGTACATCTTGGCACTCCCTTGGTCACTGACGAAATGCAGCTCTGGCCTATCCCCATTGAAGAGAATAAGAGCAAGAATTCCACCAACAAAAACACACAGTTCAGTGGCATTAGAGAATCCAAATATTTCCACTGACTAACAATATCTAGATGTTCTAGTTTTGACTCTCATAATTCCTTAGATTTTTCTATACGTCATTGAAAAAATATGCTTAATCAAAGGCTCATCTTGCACTCTCAAGTCAGTTTCAAGTGAATAGTTTTGCCGGCTCCTTGTAACGAATTACATGACTAAAGACTCTGCACTGGGAAAGACACTGTATGCCTGTAAGTGAAGCAGTCAACAGCCTTTCACATTCAGTACACCACAATGTTATTTGAAAAACTCAGTAATCCTAAATTTTAGGACAAAACTGGGAATTCATTAGGGCTCCTTGCATGACCCTCCCTATCATAATTTCATTGTCTAAAAAATCACAACTGGACAAATCTTACAGGCCACAGACAGTGCTGCAGCTGTGAAATTGCTATTTGTGTGTGTATTCCTCTTTGCCACACAGAGATATGGGAACCTTTGTCAGCTTGAGCTGCATCAGAGTATTTCATGTAACCTTATTTTGTGCTCAGTCATGAGACACTGACTTTTCTTTGACAACTTAGAGGATGAGCACTCTGCACTATGCACCACTGACACTGTAATCTTAATATTGACTACATTTCACAAGGGATTAGGTTGTGTATACATATATTTATACATACATACACAGAGTACCTGCCAGAACACAAACATTCTGATACCATCATTGTAACCAAATTAAGTTAATGCTGGGTCTGTTGGGCTGATATGTAAACATGACCTGTGCTTTCCCAGTTTAAGGTACAGAACATATTAAAAAGAGTTAGTTTAATCAGGTCATCTTAAACAGCTTGTTAATTAACTTCTTTTTGCGTTATGGTATTAATCCGGTTAATTTTATCTTGTGTTTTGTATTTAATTTATGCTATTTTCTCATGTGATTCTTGCTAACAAAATACACAAAATAGGGAACCTGTGTATTCAGGCTTTTCTACCTTGATAACAAGGTTTTAGATCTAAAGAGTCACACGCAAGGTGAATGCTCAAGTTTGTGAGTTATTTAGTGTAGTTCCTATAACATAATGTCTGTTCCCCATAATACACTTCTGGCTCCAGATACATCCAGAAAGTCACCTGGCCCTTCCTCCCAATTTTTGGAAGGTGATTTGAACTTCATCTGCACAGAAACCTGCCTTTCCCCTGGTTTGCTCTCCTCTCAGGGGACTGGAGCCAGCTGCCTCAGGTGCTCCTCTCCAACTCACCTCTGTTTGATCCCCCTACAAGCATCTTGCTGGCAGCTCCGCACCCAGCTCAGGATGTCCTCATCCCAGAGTTCCCTAGACCCAGTCGGATGCTCTGCACTTTCAGGCTTCCAGCCTTATCCAGAAAAACACTGTAACCAGCCAGAGCTCCTTGAGTCATTTCTTTATTTTTAGCAAATCCAGTATCTTTCCACCTCTCCCAACACCGTTATGGGGACTCATCTGAAGCTACTGCCTTGCTGTTCTGCTTGTGGGGTTTTTTTCCCCATATTCAACTCAGTAAGTACATTTAAACAAGAACAATAACACAGGTAACAGAGTGACTATGTGTAACATGGTTTACAAATAAAATTATTACATAGAGCAATGCCACATCTGTGAGAGCCCCTAAAAATCTACCACAAGAGCTGGAGGCTTATTAAATAACAGGCTGCTAATATGTGACCCTCCTTTGCTTTGTCTACTTCCTTTCTATATTAGGGGAGCGTGAGATGACACAGGAGCTGTTGCAAGCTCGACACTACCACCTATTTCCTCCAGTCATCTAGTCCCATGGCAACAGGAGCAAAGCAGAGGGGATATATCCAACAGCTTGCCATTGCTGCAATTCCTCCCACAGAATTCATATCAGAAAATGCAAAGGTACAGGATGATGGCAAGATACTGTGTGTGTCTTGTTTTCAAAAAGCTCTGATGAATAGTTATATCTTTTCGTTCCAAAAAAGTAGCCAAGTTAAAAATTATGTAAACAGAGCTGAGATTTCCATAACCACCTCTGACCACATTAAGACAGCCTACTATGTAGTTTAATTGTAGGCCAATTTCAGCCTCCTGCTATTTAATAGGACTGTGACTGCCAAGAGTCTCTAAGTCAGTAAAGGAAAGGAGGCAAAACACAATAACCAGGCAGATGGCATTCCTTCATATCCTTCACTGATTTCAATGTCATCTCTCAGAAAGGCAAAACTGGGAGGAGACCCCTCAAGTCATTCAACTCCCAGGTCTTTATCAATCCCCGAGTGCATTGTATGAAGTAATTTAATGATTAGACTTCTGGTTAAATTTTTCAAAAAGTGATTATGTTAATTACTTCTGGAAGTTCATTTTCCTACATAATTAATGTCCCATTGAAATCCATAATGTAGTTGTTTAAGAAATATTGGACTATACCCACCAAAGTCTTGCAAACTCCTGTTCAGTTTCTCGCTTTCTAATTGAATAGATTTTTAATTAGGTCTCAGTGAATCTATGTAACAGAAATAGGGAAAACTAATGCAATGTTAAGTCTTTTTCTTTTTCACTATTGTAAATTACAAATGGGTGCTCATTGTAAATTCAGCAGCTCAGTCAGCTTGCAAGCAATTACAAACCATTCTTACCATGTAGCAGGATAGTATAGAACTGCATCAAATAAATTATTTAAAAATCTTTATAAAGTTTATTATTGTCAGTGAGAGTCAAGCAAGAGATCTTCTGCCATCAGCACCTCAGAAACAGGATTAGTTCACTTAGGATTTCACACTGGACCTTCCCTTACTTTTGCTGAAATTCAGGGGAACTGCTTTGTATTACAATTTGGCTCTTTAAAAGAAAAGATGCCCATTAATGGTATTTTGGTAAATGTAATATAAATATCTATATATATAGATAGATATATATAGATATATATGAACTAAGTAAGAAGGCTGGCAAAGTAAATCCAACATACATCCTAGAATCATATCTGACAGGATTTTTCACTACTTGTTGTATTTGAGAGCTTAGATCAGAAATCCATGTCCCTGATGGCTTTACTGGGCTTATATACTATAATGTACCTAGGATGGAAAATCTGTGTGGCTCCTTTCCCATCTCCATGAGGGTATATGACACAAATGGCAGTACAGCCTCAGGTACTCCCAGTGTGCAGCAGAACCCATGTCGGAGGGATTTTTTAATTTCTCATTCATTACAGATATAACCTGTAGAAGACTCAGTGCTATAACCAACACTAAATCAGATGAGCCAAGGCTTGATCTAGCTGATTTTCTAAATCCACCACCACCACTGCTAACGAAAAAATTTTTCTTATGGCTCAGCCATTGAAGCACCAAATCCACAGTCTGTGGCTGGTGCTTAGTTTCATATCATCTGCTACCACTGAGAAAAGTTTGGCTTTGTCATCTTTGTCATTTGGACAGGTGCAGGCTACTGTCAGATACTTCTTAGCTTCCTCTTCTTCATGCTAAGCTAGTCCAACTCCCTACTGCATCCTCACAGGTCATGAGCTTGAGGTCCCTGACATGCTGGTCCCTCTCTAGGCACACTGTCTGGACTCTGTCTCATTTCTCAATGTTTCTTTTTAACTGGAAGCCCAGAATTGGACAGTCTTCCAGTACAGCCCCAACAGAGCCAGAGAAAGGTGAATAGTAAATTCTCTTGGTCTCCTGGCTGTGCTTCTCCTTACACAGCCCAGCATGTTTTGCTTTATTTGCATTGAGAAAGCACTACTGACTTAAAAGAGTTTGACCATTCTGAGTCAGCAGTGACTGTGGAAGATTATGATGAAAATCTTGTTTGGTGCAAACCAGAAAACCTAATTAATTGGGTCTTCTGAATATCGGGTTGGAGAGTTCTGGTTCTCAGTAATTTATACACCTGTTTCATCAAATATTTAACAGCATTGTTTTCTCTTACTGCCCAGAATTATTTCCTTTTGTCTCAGCATTAGCTGTATTTAGTCTTCAAGATACTGCTAAGTATCTGCAGAAATCTAGGAAGAGAAATATGCTAGCTACTGATACTGTGATTTTTTTTCTCCTTTTGCTTTTCTGATAGTTTAAATTTAAGAAAACAGCTTCTACCCCATTACATCAGGCAGAGCCACTACCTTATGTCACAAGGAAGACATAAACATTACTTTCACATAGTTTTTACATTGGCTCTTTGCTCATTTGCTTCACTGTCTCCCTCTTTTGCCATTTTCTAGACTAAGCAACACTTTGTCCAAAAATGCGTGATTACTGTGTAGGCACAGAAATAACAGCTGCTTCTGACCTCAACCCTGCAGCTCTTTCTACAGGTCAAACTGAGCTGTTAGTCAACTTGGTGGACAGATGTATTTAAAGAACAAAATATTCAAATGTTGCCAAATACATACCTTTTTCCTGCATCTCTGAAACATATTTTCCCCCCTTTGTTACAGAAAATTCATGTCACTTCTTATCCCATTCCTTCCCACAACGTGTTATAGCAAAAACATTTCTGCATTTTTCTGCTCAGCACTGACTGACTGCTTTGTAAGTACCACAGCCTGACCAATGACACTTCCTAGTCTCCAGAGGGAAATATGTAGAGCGTAGGCTTGGAGGACTGTATTACAGACATTAAAACTTCCAGCTGTTTATAATGTGATTAATCAGACACCTTTTGTTTAATTTCCATTAAAAAAAAAAAAAAAAAAAGGTAGGTTTTTTGGGGTCCCCAGAACTGAAATTTGGGTGGAGGAATATTCCTCAAGCTTTCGAAATAAACTCTTCACCTTGACCTCTGACACATCATGGGAACCACTGCCCTGGAGGCTGAAGACCTGCACAGCTAAAGGCCATAATTCCAGATCTGAATTCTCCCCCTCCAAATATGGCTATATATGTGTGCTCATACATGAGCAAGCAAACACTCTATGCATGGGGCACAGCACATGCGAGCATCTGTATTTTACTAATTCTTCTGTTGCTTACATGATGGAAAATTATACATCTAGAGCAGAGCTCATTTTCCACTTCCAAAAGCAGTACAATAGATCACCTTATTATTCTGCCACAAATTGAGTATAGTTTTCACTGTGATTCCTCAAAATGCAGACAGCCTCTTTCACTCACAAATGAAACCGTGCACAATGCCTGCCAGAGCGAATACTCCCACATACTAGTGTAATGCTTCAATAAGTTGAAGAAGCTTGCCAGCCTTTCTGAGTCATCATTAAGCTAAATGAAAAGAGCAGAAATACTTATTTAGCAGGCTGTTGGTCTTTGAATACCGAGTATTTTCCCCTTATAAAAGCTGGCTTTTTTCTTTTTACTCACTAGAAGCCAAGGTGGATGTTTGGCAACTTCTCCTTTGGATGTGGTGCATTTCAGATTTCTACTCACTCTGCCTCAGGTCGCCTGTGATGCAGGCAACGAGAAGCTTGGACCACAACCTCCTCAGCCGCTTGGAGCCGCTTGTGCAGTGCATCCCTACTGAGAAGTCCAATAGAGCATATGAACAGGCTAAAACAAGACAACCTGGCTTTTACACAGCACATCTCTTTAGTGCTGAGGGAATAGCTGCAGTAGTACTCTGGCAACAACTAGCTGGCTGATGTGTATGCAGTATATGCACTTAGCCCTAGATGCTGTACTTTCTGGGCCCCAGGATACTTAAAATTATGCCAGATGCTGAACTGGCATTCAGTTGGGTTCCAGAGCAGGAATTTGAAAATGGCTGCTTCTCTATGCCAAAATTTGTAACTCTATTTGCAGATTTTTGGGCATATTTTAATTCCAGACAATCCATATGCAATTGCTAGTGTTAAGAAGCAAAAAGCAAACAGCAACTGTTCTCATTGACAGCGTTGTGACTGCAATGTTTACACTTCTTTCAAATTCAGAAAATAATATGTCCAGCCTTTCAAGGGCCAACCCAGACTGCAAGAGATCTTGGAGCAGAATTATTTCTGTGGAATAGGTGAGCAGAACTCAGGTCATGGAGGTTAATGTTTTAGAAATGACAAAATGACATGGCTACCCATGACAAATTGCCAGTGTCCTGGACAAAACCACCCATCACAAAATACCACATCTAACATCTAGGTATGATCATCTTACTTCTACTCACTGCTCAGGTACAGACAGAGAGATGCCTCTCTCTCTCTTTCCCCTCCTCAGTGTATTCAGTTCTCATTCATATATGCTCAAGAGAATAAAGTGTGTTTCAAGGCATTGTAATATAGCTCTTCTATCTACCTTTACAGCAGTACATTGTTTTTATTTGGTATTAATACCTCTAGAGGTTTTAAATAAAATCCATCATGTGTAAGTCAGAAAAAGGATGACAAAATAAAAATATGTAAATAAAACAGGACAATTTATTTATTTATTGCCAGAGCATGCCAGCTGTTAAAAATAACCTGTTGCCCCTTCAAGCTAGCTGACTTGACAGTAATACAGAAAAAAATTTCCAAGTGCCAAGCAATTCACTGTGTGAGTGAATGTTTATGTCAAGATCAGCATGTTATCACCTAGGCAAGTAAAAAATGCCTTTGGCATGTGGCAGTGAGAAGTACCCAGACCAGCAAAGAAAGTCTTTAAATTAGAACTAAGGACTCTATCAGAGTGTTTAAATAGATTTTTAAATGGACTGCAATTAAGGCACTCCAGACAGGAAGGTCTGTTGTAAGGTTTTTTTATTAATCCTAATGGCAGGAGTAGTTCAATATTGCACTGTGAGTTTCACAACAGTGTTGTATAAAGGAGTTATTGATTATGACTGCTAAAAGTCACCTAACATAATTATCTTACTTCTCCCTTTCAGGACACCTCTGACCTTGGCTAAAGATTCCCTCATTATAAATGGATAATGTATGGTAGGATTTCTTATCTCTACTTTTTATCCACGCGGAATCCTTCAAGATTCTTTTGTACCCATGTCACCTTCTGCCTTCGGAGTCCATCCCTTTATAACTGTCTTTTGAGCATTTAGCCTTAAAGACTGATGGTTCTTGCTCCTTGAGGTATTTAGGTGCATCTCTACCACAGGATTATCTGAATAACGAATCTGGTTGTGCTAAAGCATACCAGAGGTGTCTGGTACATTTTCTGAGCCTACCAAGGTGACCACAGTGGCTATCTATTGACTATGGCCAAGAGAAAATCGAGGAGTCTAGATCAACTAGCAGTCCAGAGCCTCAAAGCTACAGACATCCACAACTCATGGGGTGGGGACGGGAAACTACAGCCTGCAACAAGCTGTCACACAAGACCCCTTTCATAACAGTCTTTGGCTTCTCCCATGCAGGATTTTGCCACATTTGGGTATGACAGTCCTTGATAAACATGAAAATTTCTTCAGTCCATTCTGATTTAACTGCCTTTGAGTCATGGTTTTTCTCACATTGTTACTGACACAAGAAGGTAGTACGCCATGCTGCACAACAGGACTTTCTTAAGTCAAGAGCCTGAGTAAGCTATCTAATCATTGGTGTTCTGGGGACTCTGCAATCACTTAAATTCCCTACTTTAAGGTCTCGCTGCTGGCCACCCAGCATTTCCTGATTTACAGGGCTGCCACTGAAGTGTTTGTAAAGTAATTAAACGGCTTGATTGCAAGAATTGTCTTGTTTGGTCGTGCTCATTCTCCCCCCTACACTCTTTCTAGATCTGGCATATTTCACCCCATGTATGTATACATGGCATACATATGCTGAGTTCTTCTAAGAACTAGTCACTTATCTTACCTAATTTTCCATTTCAAAAAGTTGTGAACTTGCAGATACAACTCCATATCTAGGGTAAGATCGAGTGAAGATGGCTCAGCAGGCTACAAATTACACTTTCCATCTCCAGCATAGCTCCTTTGTGCTGCAGGGAAAATCATTTCCTAGGAAGACAGGAGGTATACCAGCACTGCCTTCCCTTAGGGTGATGCACAGGAAAAAACACCACTGTTAGTTGCTGCTCTGAGCTGTACATGCTCTCCATGGGCAATTTCTGTGGGGTAATATAGGCTTCTGAGCTGCAGTTTAATAGGAACTAGCAGCATCTAATTTTTTTCTAATATGTAATAATAATAATTTTATATGTAATTATTTTAATATGTTTTAATTGTATTATACATTTTTTAAAAAAAAAAAAAAAACAAACAACAAAAAAAAAAACAAAAACAACCTAAACACACACAAAATAAAACCAAACAACATCTTTCTGGGCTGCTGTGACCTAAAAATATTGGTCCCAATTCCCAGCTGTAGTCATACTGAGCTGATCAAAACACAGGTCCAAGAACAGGGCACAATAAGCAATCAGCCCTTGGAAACTGATGAATCAGGACAAAAGCCAGTGCAATCTTAAATAGAAATAACATAAGGACCTCTTTGTTTTGTACCAGTCCTCAGAGGCTTGGTCCCTCAGCAATTTCCCATGGAAATACTTCCTAACCTCCTTTCTTGTCTTTGCCCATTTAACCAACCTTAAAATTTATCAGCAAATTGAGTCCTCAAACAGGTCATCCAGCTGGTTTTGTGGTTAATTTATAGGAGTCAGGGAGTTTCCTTTACTGTCCATGCTCTCTCCTTAACTTGATTTAGCATTTGCATACTCTCTTGAACTTGATTTAGCATTTGCATACTCTCTTGTCTTCACCTGGTTAGTTTAATTTGAAGTAAAACCACACTTCTTTCTTGCCCTGTTAAGAAGCACCTTTGCAATTGCTTCCCTGTCTTCTCCTCAGTTTGAAGTCTTTGTAATTACAGTATAAGTGACAGCTGCATAACCAAGGTTAAGAAAATCTGGCAAGACTGATTCATTGGTGGAAATTTAGAACCACTTCCTGAAACTAATGGGCAGAGTAGAGGGAACTGGTGCAATTGAAGTAAGAGCTCTAGTGCTTTCTGTTCCCCTCTTAAAAGGAAGAAGAGTGGGAGGTCAGGCAGAAGAATGAATTTTAGACTGCCTGGAAGGATAAGATAATTTGATAGATGGTTTGCTACTTTTCTCTAACTGCAACAGTTCTGCTGCCTTTAGCATTCTGAAAATAGGAATCATAGGCTGAAAGATAACCAGAAAAGAAACAATGCTCAAGGGGGAAAAATGAGAAAGAACAGGTCAAAGATGAAAAATAAAAATTAGTTTTGTGGTTTTACATTATGTATTTTTTACTAAAGTTTATTCCTGCATTAAGTGCACTGTCACCTTTGCAGTTAATACATTGTTTTCAGCATTGTTATTTCCTTACAATGATATTCAAGTTGTAGCTTATGAACCTGGTATTAACTCATGATTATTCAAATTGTGCATTAAGAAACTGGTGCTCAAGTCTCCCATTCATACCAAAATGGATTTATTTCTGAACACATTAAAATGTAAAGCTAAGGAGAGTATTCAAATGGGTTTGAGAAGTTTGTTAGAGCCCCCTGTGTAGAGACTCCGCAAGACAATCACGCTGGCTGTTAAGCATTCTGCCGTTGAATCTGTAATTATATCATTATCCAGTTGCTAAACAATATTAGGTTTTGAGGGCTTTCACTATTTTCTGCCTGCTCTTATCTGAAGTTGCTTCTTGGCTGATAAAACATTTAAACATATTGTGGAGCTACCTGTTGACTTTTGTGAGGTTTTGACTCTTAATAAATAGCATTGAAACTACAGCTCTTCAAAAAATCTAAATAAGCCTATGAGCAGCACAGGTAAATAACAAAGTAGATCCACTGTGAAGCAAACGTAACACAACACCCCGGTGTTCCTTGCAAATGAAAAGTCCTTTTTGGCCAGTTGTAGTCCTACAGTCTCTAGGAAATTCTCTCAGCCTTGGCTTTTTTGCTTTTCTACGTTAGTTTCTGAACAACATAAAAGGCAAATTCTTCTAGGGGCCATGTTAACATTATCCCTTCACTAATGAAAAAGTGGCAGTTGTCACAGAAACTGTACTCACCTCCCACTTGGCCACAGTAAGCAGTAGATTGCACATCAAGCTTTGCCTATGGTATCCTCATGACTTGAGCAGGGAATAAAATGTCCTCTAAGGACAATGTCTACCTTTCATCATTTGTGGCATTGCCTATAAAGCTGGTGAACGCTTGACCATAATATCTGTGGCTGAAGACCAAGGTGGCCCTGAAGGACAGGTAATGGCACTTTTTCTATTTACCAGGTACAGCTGGTATTCATTTTCTTTCAGTCACTCATTTTATCACTGAGTGAGTCGATGTGACTAGGTGTTTAAATGCAAGCTGAAAACATGATTTTGTGGACAGTTACCCTTACCTAATGGCAATAGGATCACTGCTGTGACAAAAGCAGCAGTGTGAAAAGGAAAAGTCTTCTTGAAGGCAAAAAAATTAAAAAAAAATATTTCCTCTTTCACTAGACTTCATAAAGCACTAAACATACAGCTGAAAACATTTCTCTAAATAAGATGATAATTCCAGTTATTTGCTTATCAGCTGCACCTTATATCACCCAATTTAAAAAGAAAAATTATTTCCTTCTCTTGTTGGGTCCTGTTTTTTTTCCTGCATCTGAGAGACACAGATGCCCCATGTCTAGAGAGATGACAGCAGTAACAGTAAATAGGTGAATTGTAGCAAGAACACTAGGAGCTGGCAATGGCTGAAATGACCAGTTAGTCTATGCTGCTTCCAGAATGATCCTATTCTAATATGCCACTATTATAGAGCTCAGTGAGCCAGGAAAATCTACAGGCCATAACCTTGCAAGGCAGACTTAGTTTTACTGAGCAGAAGCACCAGGAAAAAGAAATGTGAAATCTGCTTTGGGAGATACATGCTAGGTCTCCATTTTTCATTCTAAGGCTGCCATGACACATGCAAAATGCTGACATTTTGTTCTTGTCTGAATGACACAGTTCCAAAGACAGCAGCACTCTGCAGCAAAGCTGTTAATGCAAGTAATTACTCTTGTATGATAAAATCTTTATTCTTCTACTATACCTTGAGAAGTGCCCATTAAAAAGATCAGAAGATTCAGAAATTAAAATATATTAATAGGAAAGTAATTAAGTACTTATTGCTTTTGTCATTAAAAACAAGCTAACCAGACAGCAAGGAAAAATCTCAGAAAAGCTCTCAATGAGCTATTTAGATTTAATTAATATACAGTAACTAGCTCATTAAGGCCAAGTTAAATGCTTATTTGAGACAAAGAGTAACCTCTTTTGTATTATAGTTTCTATTTCTGTGGCTGGCAGAGCAACAAATTACACTTCTGAAAGCTAGCAAACAAAATGTTTTAGATGTTTATTCTCTCTAATCACCTCTGTGGTGAAGAAAAAGAGCAAATTGGGTGGTATTACCCCAATGCAGCATAACAAGCAAATTATTTAAAACAGAAGAAAACCCACCAGTGTCAAGTTAGGTGAGTATGGGAAGTACCTAGTCTCTGCAGCAGGAACCCTCCTGACCTGCAGAGCAACTCAGCAGGTTATTCAGAAGGAAACGAGCACAGCCTCTAATGCAGCTTCCAGTCCCATCACACTGACAGAAAGGTAATGGGGAGAAAGAATTAAACCAAAGACAATGAGAAAGTGGGACATCAGGCAAAGCCCAAAAGAATAGTTGAGTTCTCCAGTCTGTGCAGCTATCCATGAGAACTTCAGACACATTTTTTCCCCATCTCACCAGATTTCCTCTAGAGGGAATATTTCTTCAAAAAACTCCCTAGAAGGATCTTCATGGAGAGGTTTGTACCCTGTTTCCTTCCTAAGACTTTATCATGACAAGGAAAGATGTAACCTAGAGTATAAAAGCCAAAGGATTTTCCTGGAGAAAAGAGATTTTTTTATTTTTTTTTAATTTGTGACTCTCTAAACATTTTCCAGAAAGCTGACTTCACGAGGACTGTTCCTTTTATTTAGGAACCTGATTCTCCCAATCACATCTTAAGAACCCATTGAAGGTAGCTCATATGCCCCTTAACTAAAAGAGACTGTCCTACCATAAATTAATATGCAACGAAGATATTGTACACAGGAGAGTAGTAAAAGGGCACTCTTTCTTCTTTATCCCCACTCAGCATAACATCTGCCAAGAGTAGCTGTGTCTAGAAGTTTGTGACTATAAGGCCAGTTCTTCAGAAAAGTCTGTGCTGTACTGTTTTGACCAGAAAGTCCTTCTGCTTTTCCTACAGCAGATTTATTCTGGAGCTTATTTACTTTTTATTGTAATCTTCCTGTAAGTATTACCAAATATTGTATTATTTAGTTCTTTATATTTTTTATAGCTGTATTTTGTACAGCTTCTCTATCAGTCTTCGAGATTAGACCTGATAAAAATAGTGCTGGTGCCTAAGCTCAGGTCAATATTTAAAAGTTCTGCCAGTAAAGATGACAAAAAGTAGTTTATTTACATTTTTGTATCAGAAATGTAGATGTATTAATAATGGAAAATGAACCTCTCATTAATACACCTTTCATCCACTGAATTATGATTTATACTAGAAAAATCAATATCCCTCTTTGACATGTTCTGCATCACTTACAGGAACATTTCGAGATGTAACAATTCCAACCAATTGTGCCAAGCTTAGATAAGGTATGCATTTGCTGCTTTGCTCTTGGTCATTTATATTTACCTCTTTTAGCACAGGAACACCGAGAACTATCTTGATTACATTAAGGACACAGGAAGAACATTGGTGAGGTTGTTATTTTTCTCCATATTTGTGGTGGTTTTTTTTAAAATAAACAGTTTTCTGCATTTCAGATTTTGAGCTCCCATCAAAAGTAAACACAACAAAATTCCAAAGCTTTTTTTTCCTGCCTCCACAACAGTATGGGAAATGGTATGAACAGATACATTTTGATGTGATTACCAAACAAATTTTGACATTAGTATGCTTGGCTGATTGTTTGAGTCAGGCTGCTGGCACATTGCATGCCAACACAAAGTACGATAGATTTTGGCTGGTAGCACTTAAACACCTTGTGTTGGGAATGGAGACGAGATGGTGGCCAAACTCAGCAAGAGAGAGATACGGAGAAAGAGCTAGTAGTGATATCAATAGACCCAGGTCCCACCAAGTCACTCAGGTAGTTACTCAGTTAAATATTCACACTATCAGCCAGTAGCTCACATCTCCTCACTGCTCATAACATGGAAGATGTCCCCATGGTCCCATGGAGGAGCTGGGTTTACCTAAATTCCAGACTGGTCTTGGTTGAAAGCCCTGGAGAAATCCCCCTGTGTACCAGCACCGTGTGCACTGACCACAGCATCCCCGTTTCAGCCAGCAGCTAGATTAACAGTCATGCAGATGACATGTTGTTGCTCCTCCTGTGTCTCTGGGATGGATGTTCTTGCAGAAGCCACAGCCAGATCAAGCAGTCATCACTGCTGCTTCCACAAAGCCGCATTCTGTTTATTTTAGACCACCACAGCACCTTGAAAAAGACCTAAAACAACAGGCACTGCGACACAAACAGATGTGTAGCTGTTCCACAACATAAAGCTCTAAGAACAGGCTTTACTACTATGACTGTGACTATATTTTTGTAATTCATCAGGAACACACTGTTTCTTGGCTTTCGCAACTCCACTGATTTCCTTGACAGCAACCTGAGAAGTACAAACCTAAGAGACATGCATATGTGCTTCATTTTCTTTTGAACTGTCAGTAAAACACTGAGCACCCTATGAGTATGCAGTAGCTGGAGGAACTCTGTGGTAATAGCCCTTCTTAAGAAAAGTGTCTTATGGAAATTCTTAATTGCATCTGCAGATAACTATATCACTAACAGCATCTTAGATCCCAAGAATGGAGTGGGAAAAAAGCTTTCCCACTGATAAAAAAAATGTGTCAAGACACTATATAATGGAAATATTTAATTGTAACACACTTGTATAGCATTCAAACAGTTAGTAATGTTCCTAACTTTCCTTCTTTCATTCAGGACTTCAGTGTTCCAATAAGGTCTGTAAAATCTCAGAATCCTTTTAAATTATTTAATCCAAACTAAATCTACTGTCTTGGACTTTTTTAAAATGCAGTATAAAAAATGCTGAAGGTTTTCTTTCAAAAGCCAATTTAAACTCCTCAAAACTACTTTCTAAGCATTGTAATGACGTTCATCTAAAGCAATTACAGCTTCAATTAACTGCAATTTCATCTGAGAAGCGTTCATGCTTGAAAAAAGTGAAAATTACTTTTTATTTCAAAAAGAAACATCTGAGTGCATTGTAAACAAAACTAAATGTTTGAGATTACCCACTTGAATGCTGACAATGGAATAATTGAACTTTGACTCTTCCTCTACTACACATCAATGTTAATACAATGCAAGTCAAATCTATACATTTTTTTCTTAGAGTCTCTTGTCTTCAAGACAAGAATCCCATTCTCCATTTATGTGACAGTATGGCTTTTAAAGATAAATTAATCGAAATAAGATGCTGTTATGCAGCCAACAAATGCATCTAGTATTCCAGAAGCAAAATAATTATCATCACAGGAGACCTCTACAACCTGAACTCAAAAAGCACGAGGTTGTCAAGAATGAAAGCAACTTGTAATGATGTGAGCATAATCTACCACTTCTTCTGTAGGTAGCCTACTTGCCAGCCAGCCAAGTTAGCCTATGTCAGGTATGAGCATCTTCACAATGAAGTTTTATTACTCATTTACCACTGTTTCTATAGAGTATCTTTGTTATAAAAGTGTCCACCATGATCATATTTATTTAATGTCTTGCCTCTCCTCACATCTGGTCCAGTCATAGGGACAAGAGCAATCTCTCAGCTCAATTAGATTTCTTAATTAATATCCCTCATCCCTCATTCACCATAAGCCTTGGCTCAGACCTGAAGGTTTTCTAAATTGTCTCCTCTCCAGTGAACAAGGAGAACATTTTAGACTCCAGGATCGGATAGGTTTGAATTTTTACAGCAAAAGGTCATTGCTACATGCACTGCAGAAACATAGTAAATACCATGCTAGGATAGCCTTGTATCTTGTCTTTGTCAGTGACACGTACTTTAGTTCAGAGGAAGGGTGAAATAATTTTACCATCACGAAAAAGTGAAAGAAAAGTATATCAAGAAATAGATTTTTCTCTTGCTCCCAGTCAAGCCCTTACAAAAACACTGGATCAAACCAGTAGGCCTTTTACTAGACATCGCTTTTGAAATTAATGAAAAAGAGTTCCTGATGTAAGCCTACTCTGACATTCACACAAACATGGCAAATGTCAAAGCACTTTGGTGGGTACATATCTTCAGTTTGTTCATGCATTCACTCAGTTGCAAATATTACACATTTACTACCAAAGAATCTGTCCTGCAAAGCAGATATTAAAAATGGCTAAAATTCTCATAAACAACCAAGACTCAACTCTGGATTTGTACTAGAAATAGTTCAACAGGGCTAGCTGTAGAACTCACTACAATTCAAGTTTCTTTGGAGTACCTCAAATATGAAAACTCAAAAAAAAAGCCCTGGAGATGCACAATTCAATAATTAATTGTGGAAAAAAAAAACAACCTTAAGACTGTAAAGACAAGAATTAGCATCTGTGTACCATCTCTGCTAAGGACCAGATCTTCAGTGTAGCTTCAGTTCATTTAGTGGCTGTGTCAGTGGGAAGCCCCCCAGGCTTTTGTCAGCCATCTGTACAACAAAGGACAGCTGTGGCTGAGGTTGTGCAACCATCCATGCAGCTAAGAACAGTAAAATAGGAATGCAATTTTATTTCCAGGACAGGGAATTCTAATGCCTCAGGACTCCTGTACACCCAAGCACTTCAATCTCCCAATTAATCTCTGCATATGAAAGCTACTTTCCAAAATGTTTTCACTTAAGGACTTAACAAATAGATGTCCTTTTAGCTAACTGACCTCCAGCTCTAATCCTCCTTTGAAACAGTGTATTGTTAGTGTGGTGCAGCCTTCATAACAGTGAGAACAGATATGATCAACAATTTAGTATTTGACTTGCAGCTTTGGTGACTGGGGATCACATTTGCCCTGGTAATGTTTTAAAGATATAATGTTTTCAAAGCAAATAATTTCAGTCACACTTCCTCTCAAGTCTTACTGATGACCTACATTGTATAAATACAGTAATTCTATATATGTTACATATTATCACATACAAATAAATTATATAAATACCTCCTAGAATGAGATTTGTCTTATCTTTTCTGAGGAATCACCCCTAGATTGGACACCAGGTGTATTAATGAACTTATAAGAGGTGAAACTCAGTCAGTGATCAGACTGCAAGGGTGGCCCAAAAGGTTTGCTTGTCCAACATTCATCCTGGTGCCACAGCTCCTTGCAAGAATGTTCTTCTCATGTCATGTCAGAGTAGCATAAGGACCTCCTTAATTTATACAGCCTGCAATAGACACAAGCCAACAATAAAAAAAGAAACAACAGTCCTGACCTTTTCTAGGCTGTCACAAACAGAAAGGGGACCTCTGGAATAAGGCGAGTTGTTTTCTCCTGACTGGTAAGGCCACATTCAAGGACATTTACGGTGATGGTGCAAAACAACTCTGCACTAGAGGGCTTCTTCCAGAGGTCTGCTTTGTATAAGCACCTACTGACTTCTTTTTCTTCACATCTATTCTGACCATGGTCCTCAACCACTGTAAACTGAAACACATTCATAAAAATCAGTGGGACTACTCCAGTTCATACTTGCTGAAATTCTGTCTTTGTGGGTTGGGTTTGTCTTTTTATTCTGACTTCTTAGTGCAGCTACAGTAGAGGTCTGATCTGGAGACCAAAGGTACAGTAACGTGTCTTCATGTAAATGAAAAGATTTCATACAAACTCATTCTATCATACAGAACCTTGTTAATATATTGAGACAATAGATCTGAAGATTGGAAAGAATAGCTATGATCATCTCATCTGTCCCCTTGCAGCTTACAGGCCATGAAATTTCATTCCCGCATCATCCACTACTTTGGTAACAGACTTGGTACTGAGAACACTGATTTTAACATTGTTTCGTTCTTAAGACATAAAAAGGTTGCCTTCATTTATTGTCAGACCGACCTAAATACTTGCACAGTTTCTTGCAATCTATGCTCAGAAATAGTCACCGTGAAAATAGACATTTTGTTATCTTCTATTTTGTACTGTCTAATAGCTTTATCAGGGCCTAGGACAGTGAACTGAAATTGAAGCACACTGGAACATACATTCATGCTAGCATTAAGAAGTTTGTTTGGAATTAAAGATTTAGGAGCCCTTGCATATATATATATTTATATGGGCACAACATATATGAGAAGAGTTTCTACAGGGCACATGCAAACCCCAGAGTTCTAAACTGTGACCTGTTCTTATGGAAACCTCTGTAGGCATAGTGATAGAGATCACATAAATAAATAGCATAAACAAGAAGAAATCTTGAGATAACCACAATTAGTCCACAGATGGGGACCAGACAAATCTGTGACCAAAATTCCAAAGACATGTACCCAGAGTCTTCAAGAAGGCAGTTACCGTGTTTTCACTGAATGACCTGTGTAAAGCCACAGCATTTTTTTTTTTTCCAAATAGGGCCACAATATTCTTCATATGCAGATTTCACATGACCTTTTAGTCCCTCAATTGACTATAATTACCATATTTACATTCCCAATAGGGTTATCCAGATGTCACTGCAGCCATATTTTGAAGACGTGGATTTGCACATATAAAACTAAAGGGGGGTTGGAACTGGATGATCTTAAAGGTCCCTTCCAACCCAAACCATTCTATGATTCTATGACAATGAATTCATTGAAGAAAAATGGAGGTCAGCGAGAGTTTTAATTGCTCATTGTCATTGCTGAAAAAAGAAAGAATCTATCTGAAACACAATAGGAGAAAAGACAAAAACAAAAACATAAGGGAAAACAAAATAAGAGTGCAACTATTGTAGCTATATTAAACCTTAGTCATAGTAAAGAAAATATCTATGTTACCTCAGAAGTTCTTTGAGAAATGCTGTCTTCCAAGGCATTGCAATGCCACCCCAGGCACTGACAGTCCATAGAGATCTGTGAAGTGGTACACATCCCTTCCATTCTGCATAGCTCAGGCTTCACCTTGACCTCAGGAAGTCACCTTGCCGCTGAACCCCAGAACATACATCTTCATTCCAGGTTAACTAAAAGCATTTAGGAAGTGATGGATATATTTGAGTAGGTAAGATGTGATTTAAACTGGAATTTTAGCCTTAACAGCTATGATAAAGGGATGCAGTTACACAGAAAAATACTTTAGCAGCAGACCCAAAGAATTAACATGTTTCCAGCCTAACATCAAACAACTGTTGAAGCTCATACACTATGCAATTGTTTGGTTTTTAGCTGTGTGCCTTTAAGGACAATTGTTAAACAAGTATCTATTACACCTAACTCATTTATTATTATTATTTATATTTCTGATCTTTTACAGACAATCTTTCTTGCTCTTTTGGCTTAAACATGATTACTTATTTAAGAAGGAGACTATTTTCCTAAGCTTTTTCTCTTCTGACCACAAGACAAGTGGTCTGCTTCATCATTCAGCAAGGTGAAATGCACCATCACACCTCAGATAAAACTACTAAAGATATTTGTCTACATTTAGCCTGTACCTGGGGCTAAACTGTAGCAGTTGTTCTACCACCCAATGCACCCTCCCCAGTTGAGAAGGGGAATCAGAGGAAAAAAGGGAGAAGTCACATGGGTTGAAGTAGAAACAGGTTTAATGAAATAACAAAACTAATACAAACACCAACATAAAGTATATAAGCTTATACTCAGCCTCATCCTTACACTCAACAGCAGGAGCAGAAGACCAAGAGGGAGGAACCCCAAGAAGAACTCTCTACCCTCAGTAAACTCCCTCCTTTTATAATGATCTTAATATAAATTGTATGGGATACACCTGTGAGTCAGCTTGGGTCAGCTGCCCCGACTGAATCTCCCAGCTGACTCGTGGCTTCTCATGGCCTGTCTGCCATGGCTGGCCCATGGGTCTGTTCCTGGGAAACCAGGGTAATGTTTCATAAGCAACAGCCACTCCTTGCAACCTACAGAGTTTGGACTCCTAATTAAAGTAATCCAGACTCAAATTTCTATGTACTGTAAAAACGTGGTAAAAAATAGTCTCTTCAAACAGAATTATGGATGAAATCTGCAGAGTGTCTGTGATCTACATCCATTAGTTGGGTAAAGCACCATAATTTTCAAAAGATGAAAGGGTTTTCTCTACCTTTTCTCCTAAGGTTTTCACACTTGGCATAAAACAATTAAAGATGAGGGAATCAGAAGGGAGGGAATCACAGAATCACAGAATCACAGAATGTTAGGGATTGGAAGGGACCTTAAAAGATCATCTAGTCCAACCCCCCTGCCAGAGCAGGAATACCTAGATCAGGTCACACAGGAACATGTCCAGGCGGGTTTTGAATGTCTCCAGAGAAGGAGACTCCACAACCTCTCTGGGCAGCCTGTTCCAGTGTTCTGTCACCCTCACTGTGAAGAAATTCTTCCTCACATTTATGTGGAACCTCCTATGTTCCAGCTTACACCCATTGCCCCTTGTCCTATCATTGGATGTCACTGAGAAGAGCCTGGCTCCATCCTCGTGACACTCACCCTTTACATATTTATAAACATTAATGAGGTCACCCCTCAGTCTCCTCTTCTCCAAGCTAAAGAGACCCAGCTCCCTCAGCCTTTCCTCATAAGGGAGATGTTCCACTCCCTTAATCATCTTTGTGGCTCTATGCTGGACTCTCTCGAGCAGTTCCCTGTCCTTCTTGAACTGGGGGGCCCAGAACTGGACACAATACTCCAGATGTGGCCTCACCAAGGCAGAATAGAGGGGAAGGAGAACCTCTCTCGACCTACTAACCACTCCCTTTCTAATACACCCCAGGATGCCATTGGCCTTCTTGGCCACAAGGGCACATTGCTGGCTCATGGTCATCCTGCTGTCCACCAGGACCCCCAGGTCCCTTTCCCCTACACTGCTCTCCAGCAGGTCAGCTCCCAACCTGTACTGGTACATGGGATTGTTCTTCCCCAGATGCAAAACTCTACACTTGCCCTTGTTGAAATTCATTAAGTTTCTCCCCGCCCAACTCTCCAGCCTATCAAGGTCTCGTTGAATGGCAGCACAACCCTCTGGTGTGTCAGCCATTCCTCCTAGTTTGGTGTCATCAGCAAACTTGCTGAGGATACATTCTGTATCCTTCTGTAACCTTCTGAAAGGTTGCATAAGTGAGGTTCAGGCCTCTGCCTCCCAGATGACTCACAAAGCTGAAGAATCATCTGTTCTCTTACCCAGTGGGTATTCAGTAGTTATGTGAAGTGCAAGAACTTCATCTTATAACTTGACTTCAGAGCACACTCCTGAGAAGTGGTCCCCTCAAATAAATAGCAGGCCAAACGCTGACACTTCAAAACACTGAATAAGGGCCCTAACTATGGTGCTGAGGGAAAAATGGAGATAGTAATCATCATTCAAGTTTTTCAGAAAATGGTTGTAGGCACCTGCCTCTTTTAGCAGGCTCTGGGGAAGGAATTTGAGTAGGCGGAGAATGGGATTTAGGACACATGCTGATCCTCAGTGTTTCACAGTCAGATGGAGCAGGCACCTTCCTGCTCAAAGATCTAATTTGTGCGAGCTCTCACTAAACATGCAGCTGGTATTTCAAGGCATTTAATCTTCTGTATGCCCACTGCAGGCCTCCCTGCCACAGATACTGGTTTCTGAAGCTCAGTGACTAAATGTTTTGTTTTCTGACAGAATCACAGAATGGTAGGGGTTGGAAGGCACCTCCAAAGATCACCTAGTCCAACCCTCCTGCTAGAGCAGGATCCTAGAGCAGATCACACAGGAACACATCCAGGTGGATTTTAAATGTCTCCAGAGATGGAAACTCCACAACCTCTCTGGGCAGCCTGTGCCAGCGCTCTGTCACCCTCAGCACGGATATATTTAAACCCTAATGCAGATCTCAGCCTAAGAGTTTAAATCACAGTTTCCAAAGCAAATTTGGCATTATAAGGTTAATCCTCACTGAAAGCAGCTTTGTAGAAAAGGACCTAATGTCTTGGCGGACAACAAGCTGACCATATGCCAGCAATGTGTGCCCTTGCAGCAAAGGAGGCCAGCAGCATCCTGGACTGCATTAGGATGAGCGTTGCCAGCAGGTTGAGAGAGGTGGTCTGTCCTCTCTAGTCAGCCCTGGTGAGACACATCTGGAGTGCTGGGTCCAGTTTCATGCTCCTCACCCTAAGAAAGGGCTTGTATAGGGCCTGTATAGCAGAACTCGTCTGTTTTAAAGCAAGCTCCACTTTACCAACAGGTAATAAAGCCAACATTTTTTCAATTCTACTTAACAAATATTAAAAAGGATGAAAACTGGATTATGTTGTTCTGCAAACAGAAGAGTGCTTTCTTCTCATACTATACACAATAATACTATAAAAATACCCACCATTTTGCTCAGAAAATATGGATATGTCCAAAGCAATAAAAATATCCCTCCTAATACAGCAAAACTGCATTAACTTAATGATTTGTTAAGAAGTCTGAAAATCTCTGTTGTATCACTGAAAAGGACACAGCTTTGCATGAAAGTGTCCCCAGTTCCAACTGACATATCTCGTATGAGGTCTATCAGATAAAACGAATCCTTGTCCACAGTTCAAATTCCTTTGAAATAAGTTTGAAAGCATTGAGACATAAATGGCAAGTCAAATGTGAATTACTCTGAAGGGAAATTACTATTATGCATTTGTTTTGACTGTAGTTACCACTTCTCATTTTACTGCATCCTGAGACCAATGTTGACCTTCACCTATGGTTAAATGTTACAGATATTTAAAAGTCAATGATTACAAGGCATATTGTAACAGTCAAAACAACTGCATTGTTGCTGACATAAGTAAAGTTACTCAGGCACAAATGTTTATAAGTTTAAAAAAGATTTTACATTTTCTCTTCTGTCTCTTTTTCATCTCTCTTGCCTAAACTGACTGTGCCACGTCTGTGCAGGAGAGAGCAATAACCACAAAATCTAATTACAATTTCATAGGTCAGGATATCTGTCTACTGAAACATCGTTTGTCATTCCCCAGTCAGTTGATAAAGGACAAGTGGAGATATGGCTTTCTTACAAACAATTTTTAGGCAGATCTAAGAGACAGAGTTTGTCTTCTGAAATTTTGAAAGATATTTTTAAAATAGTAGTTCCAAATGCTTTCAGTAGATCATTCACCAATACCTGACAGAAGCAGATCCAACCATTCAGGATGCTTTATGCCTGCTTCTAAGCAGGTAATATGATTATCATAAAAAGTATCAAGAAAGAAGGCACAGAAAAGATCTTTTTACGTCACTTGCCTTTAGAACAGATAGATGCTGGAGTTCAGGATACCTAAAAGCTTATACAAAAAGTCTGCAAACCATTTTCTTGTATGCTTTTTACAAATGGCAAAAAGCAGTATCTGAGTCACAGAACAATACAAATTAATTTCTATTCTTGTGATAGCCTTACATAAGTAAATAACAGAAATGCGCTGGCCACAAATAATCTTATTGTTGATGACCCTCTGAATGTTGCTAGCTAATTAGCAAGTGGTATCCAAAGTTGTTTATAAAGAACAAGCTGTTAAAAACCTAAAGGAAGCAGACTTTTTGGTGAGGTGCCCACATGGTGTGTTAACAGTACTGTAATAATACCATAGAGAAACTATTGGATAAATGGATCTCAAAACTCCTACAGGACTTATGAAGTACTCTTCTGCATAATAATACTCTCCTACAATAGTTACAACATATAAAATGCTGCCTTTGAACCATTCTTGACGTTAAAGACCTTATCAGGTGAGCAAACAAGTTGGAGATGACATAAAGCAGTTTCAGCTCCACAGGTATTTAAGAAAATATATATATTTTCTTACATATATTAAAAAAAAAAAAAAAAAGAAGAGAAAAAAAAAAGAAAAAAGAAAAAACACCTTCTATCTGAAAACATAAGGAGGCCAAATATTCTTGTTTGCCTAAAAAAAAAAATCTGAGTGTTTAAAGAAGGATCATTTCTCTCAAGCATAAAAGTTGTTAGAAATGTCAGCAGAGGTCCATGAGTGAAGTAACAGATGTCACAGAAGCAGCAGGTACTGGAAGCTTGGTTTATTTTCCTCCCTCTTGAGTCATTTCATGACAAAAGGGGCATCGACAGAATGCCAGAGCCACCAGTAGCAGCAGCTTCTTTTTTATTGGTCAGGTATAAAGTGATCATAAAAAGCAAAATGGTCTGGCTTTTAACCCACACTCACCTTACAGCCTTCAAATCTGTCCATGTGTTTCACATTGACCAACTGACACTTGCTACAATCTAGGCTAATGTTCTGAGGGCTTGTTTAACAGAAAAGCACCCAAGTGTAGTTCTACTGGACATGATAAGTTGGGTAGTATTATTCCGCTTATTCAGCATTTCAATCTTAGGCATAGTGCTGTTAGCACTTGCAGGTCTCTAATATTCTTATGACAACAGTTGTAAAACACTGAATGTACTAGTTGCATAGAGTTTCCTCACTGAGGATCCTTTGACCAATGCCAATGACAACACTTTGGGATATCTACTAGTTATATAGCTATTTTACACTAAGTGGGTCCCACTGTGCTCCCACTGGAGCCCTCATAATAATAATATGAAGTAATAACAAAATAATAACAATAATAATAGAAATATTAAATAATAGCACCACTGGTTTAAGTCCAAATGACCAAAGCTTGTTATCAAAGTAAGACAATTCAAGTAGTTTGCTCAGAAGCCCAGAATAAATTGTTGTAAAGCTTGAGGACAACAAGGGGTTCTGGGTTATCGAGTACGAGGGAAATATGGACATACTGGAGAGTGCTGTGAAAGGCCACCAAAATGATTAAGGGCATCTCCCCTGTGAGGAAAGGCTAAGAGAGCTGGGACTGTTCAGCCTGGAGAAGAGAAGGCTCAGAGGGGATCGCATCAATGCGTACAAATATCTGAAAGGAAGGTGTAAAGAAGACAGAGACAGGTACTTTCCAGTGGTGCCCAGTGACAGGACCAGAGGCAACATGCACAAACTGAAAAATAGGAGGCTCCATTTGAACATGTCCTGCTGGGGTTAATTTTCCCCAGCAGTCGGAAGGGAGCTACAGCCGGGCTATTCCATCCCATGACATCGCTGATGTCATGTCCGGGTGCCCGGGCAGTGCAGGAGCGGCTTTTGTCCGGGTCTGTCCCTCGTGCTGTGTCCGTGCGGTACAGCTCTTGTTCGGTACATTGTTATCACTGCTGTTGTTATTGTTGTTGTTTGGGTTGTTGTTGTTGTTACACTGTTGGATTAAATCTTCCTTATCTCAGCCCCGGGGTTTGTATTTTACTCCCTGTCCAGTCCCTGTCCGAGGGTGGGGGAGGGGCAGGGGCAAAGTGGAAAGCCCAGCACACTAGTCTGGTACTAGCAATGATTCCCTGAAAATAAAACTCCTCTGGGGTTCTGTTCTGGGGGAAGAAGATATGGGGAGTGTCTCAAAAGATGCCGGCATAAATGAGAAATGTTATCCTTCATTTATTTACCACTGTAAATGTGCTCCTTGTTTATGGCATACTCTTTTTCTCTTCTGCTTTTGTTCATCTGGTACAACCTCCGCTGAGCCTGAGGGTAACGGGAAGCCAAAACAGCAGGTTTCTGCATGCGAATTACTGTGGTTTGGAGGCCCAGAGGGGAAGAGATGGGAATCCAAATATTTCTTCTGGCCATTTTTTATCAATCCTAACAAGTCATGAAGACAAGTTATAATCTACCCACCCTTCAATTAGAGTCTCAGTGATCCCTGCTGTCACTCAGCATAACACCAACACTGGGTGGAACACATCTGGTGAGACAGAGACACCTGTTTCTGAGTTAGTCACACCAACTGCTTTTATAATCGCTGGAGTGAAACAAGCACTTTTGGATTCAATTTCTTCCTGAAAAGGATGTCTAAAATAAGTCAGATGAATCTTATCCTAAAACTACCTATTTCTTTCCACAGTGCTTGAAGAGAGCTGATGTCAGCTGATGTAGGCAAACACATCCATGAAGGTGAATGTCAGACTTCGATGGTGATTTTTGTACACAGAGAAAGTCACGATCTGACCTGACAGAAGAGTTGTAGATGAAGTAGATTTTCACTACCATTTGGAATCCTTCTTTTATTGACAGACCTCTATGTTGACATCACAGAGAATCAGGCACCTCAAGAGGAGCATACCTCTAGCCTTTAGCTTCCAAGTGGCCATACAGAGGGGACAGAATGGGGAAATCAATGGTGAAAGCTGCCCCTGCCTTGCTTAGTCTGCTACAGGACATCTTTTGTCTCTTAGGGAGGGATGCCACTAGTGCTACCATTGCTGCACTTTTAGTTATGAGAAGCTGCTGCAATGGTACACTCAGAATATTCCTTGCTAAACCATTAACTGTGTCTCTTGCAGGTACTAGTCATCTTCCTGCAAAAACTGCCTCACACTTTCAGTAGATTTTCAGATCAGGGAGCTGTGAGAAAGTAGTGGGTGCTATGTCCTGTAGGACCACAGACCATGGTGGGAGAAAAGTATTGCTTAAAAGAGTTTGCCCAAAAATTGTTAATTTTCTTCTTGACTATGATCTCCACAGGGACATGAATGAGTTTGAGCATTGCTGTGAAATACACAGATTTGAGGATGCTCCCTTCCTCCCCTTACTTGGCTTGTCACCCTTTCTGGACACAGATATTCTTGGAAAAGACAGAGTGTTGGCTCAGAAGAGTTATTTCAGTGCCCTCTGGTATGGTAAAACAAATACAGTGCCTTCATCACATCCCAGAGGCATTCAGACTTGCCAAGCACAGAGAGGAGCAACCCGAATTTTTACTGAAAGATACTCCGCTGGCTTTGGCTGACTTGAAGGCATCCTGGACATCAAAATCAAACTGTCCTTCTGGGGACTGCAGTAAAAAGAGAGAGATGGCAAAGAAGAACTAGTGGAAACAGCATTTTCAGGTCTCCTGACATCATCCTACACGCCCCTGCAAAGCTTTGAAAACAGAAATCTTTTTGACAGTCCAAGAATATCACTGCATGTTTAAAATAAACTTACTCAGAGATCTCTTTTTTTTTTCTCCTGTATTCAGAACTACTCTCCACTAAGGAAGCAATGTCTGTGGTGTTCCAAAAGTCACAGATTTGTCTAATTATCTTCAATTCCTATGTGTTTGTCAGAGGCTCAGAAAAAACTGTGTCATTCAAAGACATTACAGAAAGACACCATCTCAATTACTTGAAGGATCTTAAGAACTGTATCCTAGTCATTTCAAGGGAAAAGAGCACAAAATAATAGTATTAGGATGTGGGGGAGGATAGCTTTTTACTCACCCTTTCTCTTTACACAGCAATAACCAAGATAAGAGCAAAATCCACCCCTCCTCAATATATCAATAAACATGTCACATTAATTATTTTTGCAATGTGTGCCAGTCATGTTCAGGTCTCTAATGACTTCCATTTTACTTCATATTTTCAAAGCAGGAAATATGTGCTTTTATCACACATTGAAGTTTTATGTATTCAGTCCTCAAGAAAAAAAAAATCTAAGCCCTAACAAAGTCAACAGGAAAAACTCCATTGAATTCTGTGGAGGACAGGACTTCCTACCAAATCTCCGGGTTCCAGATAAATCTTCAAGGTCGCAAACCATCCCTGGGCTTCTGGAGACCCATAGCCATGGTCTCTCTCATTCTTATCAGTTACCTTTCAAATTATTTACGCTAAAGAACGCTCACAGCTGACTCAACTCAGTATTTAAATATTCTTTCTGCGAGTAAATGTAACATGGATATGGATTCAAAGCAGAATCTGTGCTCAGTAATAGTTTCTGCTTTTCATCATTTCATCAAGCACTGAAAAGCATACATATGCTCTCTCTAAAATAAAAAATATATCAGATAATGGCGTGCAACTCAGAGTGCTTCCTTTGCATGAGACTTTCTCTGGTGCTAGGTGTTGTAATAACATTATCTCCCTATTGTATGAGTCTGAAAGTCTGATGTACTGGTTCACCTTCTACCTTTCCTTGACCCATCTCCACCTTTTCCTGACTTTTCTTCCTCAGACAGCACTCTCCTTTATAAAGATGTGTAAAAGCAACCCAGTCTTACTGATATAAAATGCACTGGCTTATGTGTTATGCCAGCAAGCCTGAGTGGCTTCATTTTCCCTCCAAATATGAGCAAGCCACCTCTTTTTCTGTGCACTCCTTTTATAGAAGTGAGCATTCTGAAAAATAAAACATATTTCGCCATCTGGTGCATACAGATATTCCACTTGTGATGCTGAAGTTTGGTTGCCAGCCTCAAATATGTAGCAGGTGATTGAACGTCTTTACTCTGGTCATGCAGGAGATGAGGAAAAAAGGTTCAGTGTGCAATGTGGCAGATGTGAGTGCTGAAAAATATGTGAACTTCAAAGCTTGTTATGCAGAGAGATATGTCAAGCACTGTGGACACACAGAATATTCAGAAAGTCTTTTGGATCGATATTATAAACATCACGTGTATGTGTGTTCCTGCTTCCCTGACATAAAACCACAGGAATACCAAACAAGCCTGAAGAAAGCCTCACCCTCCAGAGAAAATTTGTTTACTCTGGTACCAACCAAGAAGGCAAAAGATGAAAGAAACATCTCTCCTCAAGGCATGTATACAAAGCCAAAAACTGGAAATGTGACAAACTTGCTCCTGCACTTCCCAGGATTCTACATAGCTGGTAGGTAACGTCTGATTAACCTAGAAGGTAGGACAACTGTTTGCAAGGCTTTTCCTTTTTAATGTCTGATCTGTAATGCTTTGTCCTAAAGCATGAATATCCTGCTTTTTGAAATCTAGTTAGAAAGTCCCTAGATCACTCCTTTCTTGCCCAAGAGGAAATCCTGAACATGCAGAATGAAAACCAGTGTTCAACTCAGTGGTGCCCCATTTTCCTTGATCAGGCTAGTAGCGTTCCTCCATCTATCACAGCTCTCTGGTCCTCAAGGAGTCTTTGTGTCCTCCATGGTCACCCTTTAATCACATAACCTAACATTCCCCAACTCTGATGTGTGTGTCACAGCAATATGATTGATCTTGGCATAAAGCTTATAAGACCATTACCAACGGAACATACAAACACCCTTTTTTGGAAAGAAAATAATCAGCTCCCCTATCAGCTATCTTACTAAATTTTTTCCCACACAAATAATTTTTTTCCACTTGTTTGTTCACATGAAACAGCAGAATAAATTCAGTGGATGATATTTAAGTGACATTTACACCAGTGGCAAGTGAGGTGGGCTTCATCATTTCACATTGCAGCTCCTGTCTGCATAAGTACATCTCTCATGTCCTTATCACATCTGAACAATATACATTAACTAAAGCTAAGTCACAACAGACAATTATTCAGCAAATCCTACCTCTTGTTTCATGTGAAGCAGGTTTATAATTTCCTTTAATTTTCCACTCATATTTAGATCAGGAGGTTTTCCTTTGTTTTTATTCCCCAAAATCTGTGGACTGAATATGAACAGTTCAGTGTCAATATTATATATATAATACTGGATTCAAAATTAAAGTTGTGTTACTTCAGTCAGTTACTGTGTTTTCTGTTTCTTGAATACAAATCCATATCTAAAGTAACTAAAACACATAGTCTGTTTATCTGATGCATTAGAGATTTATAGGCTAGCTAGAAAATTAACATTCAGATTTAAATTGCCCCAATATTTACATAAGAATATAAGAAACAGCATCATCCCTCTTTCCTGAGAGGTACTAGCTTATACAGAGTACATGACTGATGGTACACAGTGAACATTTCTTTATCCCATGTCCATTGATGTGCATCTCCTCAAGCCCTTAGCACCACTGCACACCTGCAAACTACAGACTACAGTGAAAAGGAAAACATTTTACCAAATTCCTTGCAGACATTTAGTAAACTGAAGACACTGTTTACTCCTGCTAGAGAAGGAGGTACTGGCTAGTGGAGAAGCCATGTCCGTTCTGACTCATTGCACAGAGAAGTCCAAGGAGCTCACATGGCTCCTCAAAATAAAATGCTTGGAGATTGTATCAGTTTACTGCAGTTTTGGGATACTTATTATCAACAATGGTCCTAAGAGCTTTCAACACTTATGTAAATATGCCTTTGCTGGAAGCTAAACATTGTTGGGCACTGTGGTTCACACATCTGCTTCCAGGAGTAATTCAGGCATGATGAGTTCATCTTCTTACTTTAACACGTAAGGAGAGTTTCTGCACTGCTGAATGCACATGGGCTTTGAGCTCAAAGAACTTCAAGCTGTCGATGCAGCTCATACTCTCTCATCTTTCTATGATCCCTCCTGGCAAGATTTGACCATCTGTCATTTTTATTGAAAAACACAATTAAATTTATTAAACATATTTATCCAAAAATCCTTTTTTTCCTGTTCTATTTTCCTGTCCTAATTTTCTCTGTTGGTCCAGTTTTGCAACACTATTCCTTTGTCTGAAGAGCCTTTTATCATAGTTATATAGACACTGTAATCTGAAAGGCCAGCAGATTCCCCTCATTCACTATATAGTTTGCTGTCACGGAATTATACATTATTAATATAATAAGAATAGGCAAACATGACAATACAGGGAAACTGGCACACCTTCAGGTAAAATATATAATGAAAATGTTGTCCTTTACAGAGGAGTATTTAGGCTAGTAAAGCGTACTTGCAAAGTTGAGCTGCCAGCCAAGTGCCCAAGGATTTGTCTGCTTTCAGTCCAGCACATTCAGGAACTAAATCCCACTCCTCCATGCCACCAGTCTCCTCAGAAGATGCTGTAAGTGCCCAGTGGTTGTCACCATCTCTCTGTGTCTTTTAGCCACTCCTGGAGATAATGTTTTAGCTACAATTGCTGAGCAAAATGTTTTTCCAACCAGTAGATAGACTTCCCTCACCATCATTTCCATCAGAGTTTAAATGCTCCTTTTTCTGCTACTGCTGTTTTTCCTGGAGTCTTCCCATCATAGAAACCTAGCAGGGTTATGATTGTATCTAAGTACCACAATGAATTAAGGTTATTCCACTCTGTTCTAATTGAAAAGAATTTTTAAAAATGTATGCAACAGGAGAAATTCAGGAAATTCTATGAAATTCAGACTTCGCATGACCACAAGGATGGATTGTAGAAAAAGAGGAAAATAGACTGGAAGGATTTTGTCTGATTTCTATGCCAAAGTAAGCAACTCCCTCAGGATACCCTGAAGATATTTTATACACTTGATAAATCCCTGCCTGTCAATGTTTATGTGTGTTGCAGTTAAGGTTAGTAGAACTGTAGTGTCACTCTTCCACGAAAAAGAAATAGATTAAATACAAATTCTGGTGCCAAATATATAAGGGATGGTTAACCTACATATTATAAATATGAAATGTGTAAATAATTGTTCTCTACAAGAATTAGCTCATTGCAGGAATCACTCTCGGGGTTTTTTTTGTTTTACCCATCCTCAACATCTTGTTACAGAGGTGTTTGGGCATGCTTAACTTCAATGACCTGAGTTATCTTGCGAGTAAGTTTATATTTCTTTTAATTATGTGTCTGTGCTGATCTGAGAATCCTGGCAGGGGCCTGAATGACAAAATAAGTTGATTTCTGTGGGATAAACTCTTTTCAAATGGTTTTAGTTTCATTTGTACAGTGTCCTTTAAGCTGTGATACTGTAATGCAATATCATATGAATTATGGAAGCAAAGATTTCATGTTATAGTAAGCCTGCACACTGACTGTTATGATGGGGTTTTTACTCAGATAGTTTGACTAGAAATAACTAGATGCTGACAAAAAAGGCTAATGCTGCTAATGGCAAAGAGGGCAGTGATGATGTTATAATTTCCATTGACCTTTACAGATAATGTATAACTACAAAAGTTCATTGTAAATTTTATGCCTCCAACATCTTTATCTACAGCTGACACAAGAAAAAGGCATATAACTTTTTTTTTTTAATTATGCAAATACCAAAGGTTTTCTATCAACACACAGATAGAAAGTTGATTTCATCATCCCTTGATGAGGCCGGTCGGGTAATTTGGGGCTAACCAAGAAAGGAAATTTCTGCTATAAACACATATTTTAATTGCAGACTGACTATTTACAAAGCCCTCATTTGCAAAAACGCAAAACAAAAAGGGTCCATGGTTTTGCAGTTCATTTTTGCACAGTCCTTTAACTAGGCTTCTAGTGCTGCAGAGACCTGTCTCACTTCCCTTGGTAGTCTGTAACAGAATGTTTCTGTAACTCTTTTCCACTTTCTTTTAGTTACATAATTTGAGGGAGGTGGGTAATGAATAAAAAAGGCAGTCATGGTAACAAAGTGTGTTCTCCTTCCCAGCTTTTTCTGTACCACACTATATTTTTTTGAGGACTGCATACCCATTCTCCCTCAGGGTTCACCTATCCTATTTTGTGACCAAAAAAATTTGCATGTAATGCATTATAATAAGTTAGATAGTTGGGTGAAATTTTCATGTTGAATTCTAACACATACTAATAAGTTTAATAATTTTTCCCCAATTAGAAGGCAAACTTCAAATAAAAGTATTTTACTTTATTTTTATGGGGTTCTTTCAGACACCTAATTAGAAAATTATTTGTTGTCACTGAAGACCCTCAAAACTATAACCATAGTTGCTCCTAAACTAATTATGGATACGTATGTTTTCAAGGGGAGGAAGAGCAGGAAAAGTGAAGAGTTGCAGTTTGTAAGGCTAGGACAGGTTATTCACATTTGAAGGGAGTAAGCTTTGCAGTGAAAAACAGAACGTGAGACAAGATGACTTTGCAGGAAGATCTACTACTACAGACAGATCAGATGTGGAATTCATCCATCATTTCTTCCCTGAAGAAGGTAATTCAACTGGAAGGATCAAGTACTCTACAGTCATGCCTGTTAGATGAACCACTTTAAAAACTAAAAGGACAGATAAAATAAGGAATGGCGTCTAAACCAATTATGTAAAGAAATCCTTTTGACAAGGAAATAAGAAAATAACAGGGTTTCTTCAGTGAACTGAGATAAAGGTGGACTTACTTGATATTGTTGGTCTTTTTTAGTAAGCAGCTCTGAAAGTTCTGCAAAGCAAGATGGTTTGGCCCAAATCTCTGTTACTATATCTAATTCTACAATGAGCAGATTGTGTAGTAGCTTAAGAGATGGTATGGATCTGAAAAGCCACTATTACCTTTGGGCAAGAAATACAGATGAGTGAACACTTCCTCATGCATACCATTGTTACAAGTTCACATGCTACTCCTATGAACGTATACTTCATTTAGGAATTTGGTGTATCCACATTGTTTGGAAAACCACAAGGTCAGAAACTGTGTGATCTACTAAATTTCAATTTATTAATAAAAGCCCATGCTATGTATACCAGAAAATATTTAAGCTGCTTGCCAGCTGGTTAAACAAAGTGAATGTTTAATTTATTGAACAGCAAATGCTTGCTATGTAATAGTTTATGTTGATATAGTATTGCCCTGATTTTTCATTACACGACTTTCTGTCAAAGCCAAATATTTGAGATGTTTTCAAAACAGTTCCTGCTCCTGCAGGAATATATTATCCCATTATAAATAAATGCTCTAATCATGAATAGAGCTAAGAACCTGCTACTCATAGTGACAGGGCCAAAATATCTATCATCCTAAATTACATGGTTTGAGATGGAAAGATTCCAGGGAAGTACATCATCAGCACAGATGAGGGCTAGATACAACTTCAGAGGGGAGGAGAGGTACAGAAGGTACTCTAAAGATATGTTAAATAATTTAGACAGAAATGCAGGAAAATCTCTTTCAGAAAACAAATTCCAAAGAACTTCAAAGAGTCAATTCATTAAGGTGCTGTAAAGGTCATAAAATATTGATAGAAATTTTAGTTTCAAAACCAGGAAAGTGTTATTGTTGGATAAATTGTGGTTACTCTAACATATAAACCAATCTAATTGTGTATTTATAATATTCTTAATGACAAAAATAATACCAGTACTAGCAACAGAGACAACAAAAACTATTGTCCTTACTCATGACAACCCAGGCTATTTATTTCTTTGAAGGGACTACTGAGAACTATTTAAAGTGCTCCAGATTCCTTTTTTTTTCTGTTTGGTTGGGGGTTTTTTTCAGTGAGATTTAGAGTACAACACCAAGACCATTTCCATCAGAATTCAGCAATATTTTAGACAATTTCCCCACAATAACATTCAGAGCTAATGGGCACTAGGCACTACTGTCTTATAGGACCTAGATAGGCTTAACAACATTGAGTAGGTTAGTAATTTTTCTTTTGCTACTTCTTTGGTCTCAAGATTAGCACTGGACAGTTCGTCATCATGCCTAAAATGAGAAGATCCAGCTAAGATTTCACCTGAAAGTCTGTTCTCCCTGCCTAATCCTTTTGTCTCACAGCCTGCCTGAGACAAAGACTTGAATGAGAGTTTCTTATTATGGATCACTCCAACTAATAGTAGAATCCTTTGCAGAAGATGCAGATGTATTGGGGGGTTATTTCATGTAATGGAAAGAAAGAAATGCCTTTGCCACTTCCAAAACAGACTACTGCAGTTCAGTTGCATGTAGAGAGAGAAGAGTATTTCCCTTCTTAGATAACTATGTCTTCAGACTGTTCCCAAGTACAAGATTTTGGGATTTGCTCCGTAAATACATCTGCATATGGTGTATTTTTCGTTCTTTTCCCTTCCTAACCTCTCTGAGCCCATTTCTTAGGACTTGATCCTGAAGAGGCACCAAACTTGAACACCAGATTCAAAGTAACTTCTACTAAGCCAGCAAGACCATCTCCTCACACCTGTGCCTCAATAGGTACAAGCTATGAGGCTGGCCCTAGGTAAGTACACTCTTCTACTAAGTCAAGTTAAACAACTGGCTAGAAGCTATCCTGCTATGCAATCATCTCCTGCTATTTGGAGGATAATACAGTGATAATGTTGCCAGCAGAAAGAAAACTATATTAATCATTACATGTTTCCCTGGGTTTAGATTTCACTGGAAAAAAAAAATCCACAGAAGCAGAAATCTCTTGGAGGGGTTATATGATAGGTAATGATACCACTACTACATTAATGTAATTTTAAGCAATTTCTTAACACACTTTGTGAACTACAGAGTTTTCTTTCTGATTTCAGTGACTCTATCAAGCTTCTTTATAGCCTACAGGCCTGGTGGTTTATTTTTTTTTCTGGCTTTTGTCCATTTAACTTCATTAATTTTCCATCCAGGGCAAAAGTATGGATTCATGATACTCACTTCCCAAAGCAAAACTATTGATTGACTTTATCTAGATGGCATGGATTAGATCATCTTAAACCCTTAAGGTTTAATGTAAAAAACAGTACTGCTCCTATTTTACTGAAATAGACAAAGGCTAGAGTTAAGAAGTGAAGATTTTGATAAAGCTGCAAAAAATTACCTTCTAATATTTTAATGATATTTTCACAAATGATACCTACTTGTAAAGCCATACTACAAAACAAAAATATTTTTTCACAGAGGAAAGTATTTGTTTTATTAAGGAAGTTAGGAATAAATAATAGATACCTATTTTGTTGCTATGATGCTGTCACTAAGCGTTGCTATAAGTAGTGGTGGTGATGTTAGACACGTATAAAAATAAAAGGAACTAGACCAAGCTCTTTGGATATTTAGTATTTATAAATGGAGGTAACTTCATTCATTTCCTCAAGAGTTGAGGATCTCTTGAAACATAAGCTCACTCAGAACAAAGACAAGTTGCACTCACTAGACAATCTAAGACACGTTTTACTAAAAAATTAGTGAATATGAAGACCCTGAATCAGAAAAGGTGCTTTCAAGGCTGACTGAAAGTTTCTTTTTGAAGACAGCTGAACTAAGCTAAATGAAAGTCTGCAAGAATTAGACTGCCCCCTAAACATGATTTTTTTTACCCCAAATATTTTCTGCATTTCTTCTTGTTGTCCCATTACTTACTTTGTGCCTCTGTTTCTGAATACTGTCTGCCATCAATTTTCACATTCTATTTTGATAATTAACAACACTGGGACAACTTGTGCTATCCAGATGCCTTCCACTGTGTAGCTTTACAGATCTCAAAACATATTGCAAACAGAAGCATATATTTCAATATAAAATCTGGGGTCCGTAGAGGTCTGCAAGTGTTGTCTAAGACATCACAAGGATTCATGTCTGAGTTAGGTGTAAAACCCTTGTCCCTTCATTGTCAGCCTCCTGTTGATGTGGCAGGTCTCTGTTGCTCCAGTTCTTGCACAAAATCCTACAGCCTGATCCAAAAGTATCTGGTGGGATTCCTCATTTAATTATAATGGCTGTAGCAAAAAGAACACAGAACTAGTCCCAGAGGCTTACATTATAGCCTGGTATAACAGGTATTCAACTGTGCAGCCCCCATTGGCATTAATACAACTGGTATGGCTGAAAATCTGCATTTGACTTCACAGTTTCATTGGATCTCATTTTTCAGCATTTATGCAGCTGGTAGACAGACCACTACTGACAGCAAATACTGCAGTGGTAACAAAAGAAGAAAAGCTGACAAATTCACTCCCTTCTTAAAGAGTTTTGATTGATGATATGGAAGTGACAGCGTACAATGTCATCCTACTGAAAAGCAGCTTATTTCCAGCCTGTACATTTAGCACCATATTGCTCCACAGCATCAGGCTGAAAGATCATGTTAATCATTAGCCAGACCCTGATCCTTTTGAAATCAAAGATAGCTTTGGTACTGAGTTTAATAGGACCATCAGGGTGGGATAATGGAAAAGGTGAACACAGCAGAGACATAGAAAAGTAGAAAAAGAAGTGTCTCACAAAAAGGTCTTCTGCATGTGTCAGTGACTGAATGCTGCAGAGCTCAGTGACAGAGTATATTATACAGGGATTTGAAAACAGCCTGCAGAAAACAGCTTTAATTCCTAGCTTCTGAACACAGAAGAAGGGCTACAGAGCGACATAGGAAAGTATGTTAAAAATAATTCTTGAAGAAATTATGGATTTTTCTGTTTATTGGGGAATTAAGAAAAAAAATTAATGTGAGGCAAAAATGGAGATTTTTGAAACTGCAGGTTAGCTAGCAGGTAAATATATATTATTTATGTGGTAAAAATTACATCTTTCATTTCAAGAGGATCTTTTCTTTCCAATTTCAGCCATTTAAAATGTTTCTGAATGTTTTAAAATCTGAGTTAACTTTCCAAATGAAAACTCATTTTTAATAAAAAAATGTAAAAGTTCACTGCAAATTGAGGAAATAAAATTGTGGGGGGTTATTTGTTTGTTTGGGGTGTTTTAGGAGATAATTTTAGTGGGAAAATATAGTATTTGTTGATATATCATCTGATATATTTGGAAAAGTTGAGCACTTGTTGACATCAAACCCCTCCATCAGGCTTCAGATTGTTTAGGGAAACAGGTCAGATTTTTGCTGATGTGAGAGTTGTTAAAAACAAAAGAATTTCAAACATATTCCAATGTCACATAAACTACCTTTCTTTTGTCAAAGTAGATGAAATTTCTCAACATTCTGTATTCAATGACACATTTTTTATTTCCAGTCCCTAAAATACTCATGGAAAAAAAAGGCAGTCCTTGCACAAACTGATCCTTTATTTACAAATTCATGCCAGATTTCTTAAGAGGCCATTTTGTGCCGTATGTAATACCTATTCCTACATAAAGCACAGAAAACCTACAGTGAAAATGACAGAGAGCATCTTCTACCACATATATGCCGTCCCTAGCACTCTGGCCAAGGCGCCGAGTCTCATTAGCAGTATCAGATAGTAGGAAACACCTTCAAGATTGTCTTCCTTCCAGATGTTAATCTAATTTCCACCTGCTAGCAAGGAATGATGAGAATTCACTGACCTGTAAAAGTGAGTGGTCGCAAGGGGAAAGATAAAAGTAGTAGTCTCTATTTCATCTAAATTATATTTCTACTTATGTATTTCATTGCTTATTTTAAACCACATTTATCTGGACTAATACAACAAATATTATTGAATTTCCACGTTATATAATGTACTCTGAGTTAACAATACATATAATCTTTTTCCTCACACCAATGTAGTTTCTGAGTGATTTTGTGCTACGAGGAATTTCCTGAATGCTAATTTCTGAGCAATTGCCTCGACATAGTTTAGGGTAGGGATCTTTTGGCATTTATTTATTCTGTTCTACAGAGAATGATGTTGGACTACAGGAATGCTTGACAGGTTGTAGCCTTATATCTTGCCTTCAATGGGCCCAATTTAAATTTCTCTTACATTGATTTAACTGCACTGGAATCAATAGAATTCCTCTTGATTTTGATTAGTGTACTGTAAGAGACAGGGATCAGGCTCAGTATCTTGAATATAGAAACTTTTGTTGTTATTTAAAAGGACTGCAAATAAAGTCCAGTGAAAAGAATGTAATTAGTGTCATTCCAAGCTGACATTCTCTTTTGTTCTGTTCTTCGTTTTTTTGTTTCAGACCAGCCTATAGCTGAGGGCTATGGACCAGATTTTTCTGTAGTACTAAAGAGCCAAAAACAGGAAAGCAAGCAAAATTAACTCTGTAAAAGTCCCTGCAACTCCACTGAAATTAACTGAGCTGTATAGGTGTGAGGGAGGTTAGAATTTACTTTCAGGACGCTGGAAAAATAGAGTTACATTAAGTTTTCAGCTTCATGAAGACAAAGAAATGGAATTCCAACTTGTTGCAGAGAGGCAATCCAAATGTTTTAGATTCTTTCCTATCTCTGATTAAGGTTTATGACTCCTACTAAAATCAAATCTGACCAATACCTATGAAGGATCATCAGGATTATGGCCTCAGAGCTCAGGCTGGAGTTAGTCTACATGTCAAGATTAAAGACATCACCTTATTAAGTAAGACGATACTTTGCCCAAGGCAGAAGGAATAAAGGAGTAACAGTCAACTGTACCTATTAACGATGCTTGTTGAATAGACATTTGTGAGGGCAGAACATTCTAATTAGGCTGCAGAAAAAAAACTACAAATACATCCAGGACATAGCTTCCAATTCTTACAAATTCTTCCCCATTGCTGGTTGGCATCCCTTTGAGCCCTGCATTGATTAGGAATGCACTTCAGTGTATTTGCCAGTCTGTGCTCAATGCATGATGACTAGTCTTTTTTGCTTCTGCAAAACCGATAGAGGTTATTTCAAAATATCGCCAAGACTCCTGGCCAGCTGCAATATCCCTTAGAATACTCCTTGTGTTAACTAGAGTGAAATCCCAGCTCAGCACTATACTAACACTGCTCTTTTTGGCTTTATATCTTCAAACTCCCCAGCTGTCTTCATGGAACACCCAAAGGCAGGCATGCAGCATAATTTCAGGTTCCTGCTATAAAAATGCTGTTCTGAGGGTCTGCTACATAATCCTCACATTATTCCAAACACTTTAAACTGAAAGGAAACACAAACAAAATAACAATTTTGCCTTGCAGCCACAAGGGGCCCAGCAGAGGCACAAGGTCAAGTGCATTGGAGTTTGGATGTAGTTTGTGTCATTTGGCCTGACAGCCAAAAAATGGTCTCTGGCCTAATGATATTTAGCAGCACAGATGTAGCCACTGGGGCTAGGATTTTATTCCGATTAATGGCAATCAGGGATAGAAACAGAAAGAGAAGCATTTCTGAGACCTTCCAAAAACCTCACAGAAGATCTGCTTCAGCTGCTATAGTAGGATAAGACAGAAGCAGGAAAGACAGGAGGTGTACAGTATCTTAGATAGCATTTCTTCCCTAGTTTCGAAGAGAATAAAATGTTATTTAAATGAACATGCAACTCATCTTCCTGGGAATGCAAAGAGTGTGCATCAGAGAGGTACAAAGCAGAGCTGTTTAGGAAACATCAGGATTTGTTCTGTTTGGTGGAGGGGGTCCAAAGGTGCCTGAATTTTTCTTGCCTCTGATTTTTTAATCTGTTTTGCAGTCCTTTTCCAAAACACAATCCAAAACAAAACCATAGACAAGAAACGTGGATTTTGAAAAATGTGTTGGGGGAAAATTCTAATACTTTACAGACTGACAAAGAATGCTTTTTTAAACAGAAAATCCTTTTCACAAGAGTCAGTTGCATGTGACACTTTGGCTGCAGTAAATCTAATATGAATCTTCAGTAAGAAAGGCATAATGAACAACCTTTACACACTAACCAGTAGAAAACCAGCAATGCTAAAATTTACCATTATGAATTTTTTTACCTTTGTGGTGCAATGCAGTGCTGTGAGAAGCTGTAGACTGGTTCCTGTGCATTGTGAGTCTGGGACGCACACAGAAGTACCTGTGTAGAAAGAAAAGCTGCTTTTCACTGTGCACTGCAAAGATGCAAAAGCCCTTAGTGACCTCTTCCAGGCACTTGGGGTCAGAATTATCTTTGGAGGCAAGTCAAGCCTTCTGAGCAAGCAGTTTACCAGTATCTCAAGGACTGTCACCTCAGTTGAGCCTACAAAGTGCCATTTTGAGTTGTAAAGCAATTTCACCTGAGAGAGAGCAGTAGGAGTCATTCTGTCTTCACTATGCCATAGGCTCTTCAAATGCCATCTAGGTGCTGAAAAAAAAAAAAAAAAAAAAAAAATCTTGAAGCTCATTCAGGGCTCACTTTTGTAAAGATTTTTACACTGTCAACACTATTCACCAAAAGAGAGATGAGAATCCTCTGAAAGTAAAGACTTCAAGAACATAATAAAACGAAGGAGGCAGTCTTTCTTTTGAAATATGTTTCAAAACTCTTAATGTGTACAATTGAAAAACTTTAATTTGAAGCTTATCTTCAACAAAATCAATACTTGGAAGGCTTAGTGAATTCTACTGTGTTTAGACAATGAAGAAAATTTTCCCACTGCTCATTACAAGGTAGGAAAGGACTTAATAAATTCTGTGAGTTTTAAAAAGACAGACGATTAGACTACTACTATCTCTGAAGCAAGTGCAGATGCTGTACTGAGTCTTCTAGTAAACAATAATTCTTCCCAACAAGCACCATATCCAGCTCGTTCATCATTGAAAATGCTTGCAATTTCCTGAAAAGTCAACATTTTTCAAAGCAAGTGGCTGAATCAAGTAAAGGTAATCCTCTTCAGTTAAGGCAAAATCATGAGGTCAAGACATTGAAGTTGATGTATACCACTGTGAAACCTATTTCCACTTTTTCTGCTTTGCCTTGATATCATTTTAGATAGATAAGAATTAACTTCTATGGATTTTTCATCAATTTTTTATCGTAACTGACCCTTCAATGAACACATTATGTAATAAATTTCAGGTCATACAAAATCAGACTATTCTAATTTTGAGTCTGTACCAGAAAGCAGATTGTGGAAGAAATATAGCTAGTTTCAGACACTGAAAGTGACTCTCCATCATTCCTACCTTTATCATCTTTGAAGAACTTAAAAATCGCCACCAGGTAGTTTTCATGCAATGTATAAGTGTCACCAATCATAGGAAAACCAAAGCTGTATTTTTTTCCCCTGCTAGTACACTAGCCAATATATTTTTGACAACATATGAAGCTTCTGAACTAATAAGATGTATTATTTTACTTAATGCTGAATCTTCAAACAAAATACTATTCAATTTGCTGATACAGTCTAGTGATCTATTTCACTGACTACGGCTGATAAAATCAAGTTATCTATTTCAGTGAGTACCTCTACTGTAATATTGCTGCTCCTGCAACAGTCACCTTGTCATTTACTGTATTTGTGCATTTGCTATTGACTAAAAAGTTTCAAGAGTTTTGCCCTTAGAAACAGCTAGAATTACTTTTGCACAATGTCTTCCATCTAACAGTCCAGCATAAGTGACTGGGAAACTTCTGCATAAATTACTGTAAGCCCTATGGCAACTGTTGCTATCTTTACTGGTCCGTGTAAAATCATTTCTCCATTCATGACAGAAAGTGCAAAGCTTTTTTTTCTCTTGAGGGCATGTATCTAACTTGTTGATAGAATGTAACCATCACAGTCATTGTCATGCTCATAGTCCCTGCAGGGATGTAACCTGAGACACTAAAAATACATTAATAGTTAGATTCAACTTGAGACCATGATAACTGTTTGACAGCCTCTACTACTGGCCAATAAATTCTAGATATCACACACAATGCAATCAATGTGTGGCCAGCTATAAACTTATGGGGCATTATCATCATTAAATACACAGATCATTGACTACGTATAGCAATCCTGGCTGCATTTCTTTCAGATACAGAAAAGCTGCACTGAAAATACATTTCAGATATAGTTTGCATTGTTTTAAGTGGTATTTAAAAGCCACTCTATATGCAGTTTGCAAATAAATGCTTTACAAGGCACTGCACAAGTGTAACACGCTTATTTGCATATACAGCACTCAATCTTAGACAGGAAGGTGATGAAAAATGAAACAGACTGCTGTAAAAATATTTCCAGCTGCATGACTCAGAAGTGTCTCCTGGGAAGGTGAGTGCACACAAGACTGCCCACAGTATCCAGCTTTAAGCTGGGTTCTTCTGTCTGCGTGCACTGGTGTAGGGATTTTTTCTGAGGAAGAAAGATGAAATCTTTAGCTCTCATCTCCTTGTTTTTAGATATCTTTCCACCTCATTACTTCTCTGTAACCCTCACCCAGCCCTCATCATAACCTGACTGGAAATCTGTCTTACTCCTTTCTAGGTCCATCACACACCTCTAAGCTTCCCTCATACAATTTGCTCAGCAGTTCAGAGCTCACAGTACACCAAAGCTTCCTCACCAACAACATGCTCCACTATTTATAGATTGCTGAGCCTGGATGAAATTTCCAGAGAATGTCTAAGTCACCTCAAACTTCTCAGTCCGACCAGGAGCTGGCTTCCTACCATGCTTTGAGCCATACCATGAACACAGTACTCACACAGCCTTCGCAATAAAACCAAGTAGTGCCTATGTATTGGAAGCTTTTTTAAAGCAAAAGAGGGCAGGTTTAGACTGAACAAAAAGGAGAAATGTTTTACAACAGGGATGTTGAGACACTAGAACAGGTTTCCCAGACAACCTGTGGATGTCCCGTCATTGGAAGTGTTCAAGATCAGGTGGGATGGGGCTTTGAGCAACCTGCTCTAGTGAAAGATGTCCCTGCCCATGGCAGGAGGTGGACTAGGTGATCTTTAAAAGTCTCTTCCAACTCAAACTATTCTGTGATTCTATGATTTACTGTTTAAATCAGAGACTTTCCAAAAGCTTCCTCAAGTGCCATTTCCTTACCTGTGTTAAAAGTGCAAAAAGTAGAAAAGTATGACGTCATATTTTAATAAGTGTAGACAAAAACTTGCAGGCACAGCAACAACTTCTGTTTCATGTGTGATGTGTAGTGCAGTAGGTTAACTTTTCTTTCCTCAGCTTTGTGGTTAGCCTTTGTGGTTAAGCTTCTCCAGCTTGAATTCTGAAGTAAGTTTAATTAGTAGCAACACTGTTTTGTGTTGCTCTGCAAAGGTCTTGATTGAGCTTTCCACTTATTCATGCGAAAGAAATAAAAGAAAACCCTTAAAATAAATGATGTCTTACAAATCAAAGATGTGAGGGACAGTCCTCTAAAATAATTCACTTGGTATCCAGTCTGCTCAAAGCTCCTTTGTGTGCAGACATTAAATGGAAGAGTGATGGCTTTCCTTAAAAAATAAAAGGAGGATGAGGAGCACCTCTTTTCCCTCCGTCCTCTCCTCATGCACACATAGGTACAAGTCTGCATTACAACATACATACCTATCATAACTCCTGGCAAGGAGATGAGAGATATGTCTCTGAGGGACTGACCATATCCCCATCTTTTCTCCTCTATCCCGCCTCTAGAAAGGACTCTAACCAGCACCTCCACAGGTATAAGGGGAAGGACAAAGGGGAAAAAGGGAAGAGCGAAGAGGATGGTTGTTCTGAGCCCTTCTTGTTGACATGCCATTGTGCATCCAAGGAGTGCAGAAATCATGAAGTAAGAGGGACAGCAATCATGGAGGGATGGAGCTGGAGTTCCAGACCCCATTCCCCGAGATGCGCATGCATTTGACATGAGACCATTATTTGCTTAAAAATAAACACAGAAATAAGAACTTTGGGTCACCTTCCTCCCAGGAAAACACTAACCACTAAGCTACAGTCAGATTGCCTCACTTCATCCTCTCTCCATGCATGCATTTGACAGTGCTACCCCAGGCACTAGCACACACTGCTGTCTCTGTGTCTGCAGCTTGCATTTTCCTGAGGGACACAGAGAGACTCCTTAGCACAGGGCAGGCTTCCAGGCAGACTTTGGCCTCCTCTTTCTTTCCATGGCAGCAGCACCAGTCCACAACAGAGGAAACAGGAGGAGGGGCCGGCACATTCCCTTCCATCTACTTCTCTTGCAGACATCCAGCACACCCAACAAAGTCTGATAAGAAACCTGTAAGAAGCACCTTTTGTGCCTTGTGAACATTTTGTTCCAGTTTTGAGGAAACCAGTGGATGTGACCTGACAAAGGACTATACAGTTTTCAAGTTATGTACACAGTGAAAAGATAAAGGTCTGAAATCTAAGGACAATGAAAGTCTGTGGAAAAATATCAGAATAGCCGACAGAGGCAGTGAGATTCCAGGAAAGGTTCATTATTGCCTTGTGCCATATGTGTCATTTACTTTACATCTAAAACCACTGCTACTCTGAGATGGAAGCCCTCACTCCTTCCCAAGTGTGACAGCCTCTATCACAGCCAGACTCAGGCTTGTATCAAGCTCCTGGAAAGGGGAAGGAGACAAACCTCTGCACTCATGAGTGGTCACAAACACATGCTGTCCAGCACAGGGCACTGGATGGCCCATAAGTCACCTGTCTGCAAAACACAGGGAACTGGAGAATGGACCTTGATTGTATATAAAATCAAGGAGAGTCCTGGGAAGAGCAGAATTTTAGTCATTCTGTTGTAAAATCTAAAAGAGCAGGAGAAATACAGCCAAGACATACTGAGGGAGCCAGTCTGGATTTACTGAGTGTTTTTCCAAGTTAAAAAAGTCTTGTCTTTTAAATTTTAAAAGGGAACACTTGTAAGGTAGGTTGTTTTTCAGAAGTTATTGAAGCTTTAACGATAATGAGATTGACTTAGAAAATACGTTTTATGCTTTTTGTCTTTGAAAGTCAACAGCTATTAATAAATATACTGTACTGCCCTGATTAGAAAGATCTGCAGAAACAGTTTTCAGCTTTCACATTATTCTGCCAAAATACCCTTGTTCACAGTGCTTTACTGTGAGCACTGGTGGAAGACAGGAACAAAGTGAGGTTGCCTAAAAATTTGAAAGTATTGCCTGATGATTGATTGATCATGTTTGATTGATAACACCTCAAGGTGATTCTGCAAACCAGAAAATCCTGTTCTGGTCCCACACTGACCGATTACTGAGGTGTACAAGGTAGACAAATTGCTTGCCTGTGTTTACAGACTAATAGCAGAAACCCACCCTTCAAATAAAAATGTCAAGGAGTGGAAAAACAAACATATGCTCTTGGTAAAGTATATAGCTAACTTGTGTATTTCACCAATGAAAATTTATGGGTTTGGATAAGACTAAATATTAAATTGAGCACAAAATGTTAAAAATATATTTATGATTTTTAATATGTTTTAGGAAAAAGTTATTACCAGTTTATTATTATGTGCAGGTGGTGTTAGTGCTGTTTTGTTTTTATTGTTATTACTATAATGGAACTTCTTTTTTCCATGGGTCAAAAGAACTTTATATTTGAGTCATCGGCTCAGTTATTAGATTCTATAAAATTCATTCATTTTCTCTAGTTGAATGTGATATATACTTATTTAATAAAATATAAAGGGATATATTCACTCTTCTGAAGAGACACTTAGGCCTTTTTGTTTCTGGCTATCATGTGGCACAAAGTCTCCAGGAAAACTTTTTTTAAAAAATAACAGATTTTGGATGAGGATTAAGAGTCAATAACAAGGACAGTGCAGCTCCAATGGCCCTGAGAGCTTGTTAGAGCAGTAGTTTTTGCAGTAGGTTGACACATTGTGATGCTCCTGGGACTGCTGTATGCACACTCCCCCTCTGTGCAGAGGGCAGCCAGCTTGAAATGTGCATCGACTAGCACCGAAAAGCCTGCACTGAGCTTTGGCAGCACACTGAGGTCAGCACAAAACTCTGAGACAAGCCCAGTTCACTGGATGTGAAGTTATGTTTCTCTCACCATTATCCAAATGACCATGGGCTCAGTTCCTCCAGTGAGACTCGGCTTCAGAGCTGCAAAGATCTAGTACCCCTGGGAAGCAGTGAGAGTCATTTTGTTTGATGATGAGATGTATGTAGAAAACTTCACATTGGTCAGTTCAACGGATGCCTTGATACTCATTAGAGGCTCAGCTCTCAAGGCTTCTGAACATCTGGAGCACCTCGCAACACGAGAGGCTATAAAAAAGTAGGCTTAATAAAGCAAGACCAAAAGTACTTTTCATTATTCTAACAAGAATAAATTCTTGTTAGAAAAATCAATTCTATTCCACCATCTTTATAAAATTAGTTAGTAAATACGATGAAGCAGCACATCTGGCTGTTACTGTTTCCTGAACTGAAAACTACTCCAGCCTAATAATAAATAATAAAATAATAATAAAATGGCAACAGTAAGCTCTCGTTGTTGTACAATTATAATTTGAAGCTTATATTTTTGTCTCAAAGTCAATCTTTAAAAGCCCATATGAAGATTACATGAGAATTCAGTTACCGGAGCCTGATTTCTTGGTCCACTGGACTCTCACTTGAGAATTAAGCCTGCCAGATACTGAATACTCTGGAGTGCATACCACACAACAGTACCCAATCCTGGGCATTTTGGCAATTCTTTGAAGTGGTATATTCCATCACTGTGTTTTCATATAGATACTCATTTCCTTTTTCCTTTCTTTCCTCCTCCCTCTCATGTCATAAAAAAGAGAAGAAAGGTGAATTTAGATAATAATATAACCTTTTATGTATCTCTTGGAATAGAAACAAACCATCTGTTTGGAAAGAAGCTTTATTATTACTTTTCTGATTTTCACAGTGGTTTTATTTGTTTTTATTACTCTGTAGTTTCTTATCATATATGAAGTATATAGCTTATTCTTTCTTCTTATACACTCATTTCCTTTGCTCCCTGAAAAGTATTTTTCTTACATAATAAATTCCTCTTCCAGATACATCCCTTTTGCAACTGTGAACAGAAAATTTTTAAGGTTCAAAATCTATTTTGAAGGTCAGAAAAAGCAGCTTGTTCTTCCCTAAATGTAACCAGGTTCTTTAGGGTTCATAGAACCAGTAGGATGAAGAAATGAAAGCAGAGACCTGGAGTGCATATAGCATTAATAATGAAATATGGTGCTTTTCACCTCTGTGTTACTGATTCAAAACGAAAGTTGCTACCCCGTGATCGTTATTCAGTGACCCATATGAAGTGTGTGGATGACCTCCATCTAGTTCCTAGTCGATATTTGTCTGTCTCGTAAAAGCAAACACAAAGGTTAGTGCCCCAGTTAGGAGTTTCAAAAGAGGCTGATAACTGCTGTGCCACTGCTATTGTAATTTTTTGGTCTGTATAGTTTCACTTTGTGGCTTTGTTAGTCTGGAACTTCACGAGAGCAGGAGATTGATTTTGAAAACAACAAAATGATGTAAAGCCATGTGCTAACTTGGATGGCACAAGGAAATCTACTCAGCACAAATGACTGTGGAAGCAAAGCTTCTGTGATATGATTTTCTTGCTTTAGTCTGATGTTCTTATCCCTGACAACACCTGTTTCAGTAACTTTGAAAGACATCAGAAGCCTCTCATTACACAGTCAGCGACTCACCTGGGATTAGCACTTCAGTTCCTTTGATATAATCAGTAAATTGCAGTATGCAGCCCATGATAGAACTAGTAACATTTGTGAAAACTGGAGGAACAAACCCCTGAGACCTCATGAATTTTCTGCATTTGGCTGAGTAAAGAACCTAAAATCACATCCAAGATTCTCTGGTATTAGAGCCCGAAGGAAACTTTTGCCCGAATGTTTTTAGGGGATAGATATTCATGAGCACCTACATACACCCATTACACTCAAAAGCATGCGGAAAAATGTGCTCAAAATACCACTGAACTCTCCAGAGAGCCTCCTATTAGATTCAGTGGACTTTGAGACAGTGTGAGAGATAGAGCACGGAATCGCTGTAATTCCTCTTTACATGAATGCTCTACATTGTTCCAGACAGATGACACTTGTAATGGCAGAGAAGGAGAGAGCTAGTCTCTTGGGGAAGCCACTTAACACATGGCATAGCAGATTAATTATTTTTGTTCCTGTGATGCTAGGTCACTTCTTTTTTTCCCTCTTGGAAAACAGTACAGTAAATCTCCACAAAAATGAGTGTGGTGATAAAAGGGTGGTTGTTTTTTTCTGAATGTAAAACGAAAAATAGCAGTGATGAGACTAGAGGTCTGTTCAATCATTATATTCATTTTTCCTGACAAAAGCAGGATCATCCTACTACAGGAGTATTTATACCAGTCCACTGCTGCTAGCACTCTTGGACACACCAGATTAACTCAAGATTGGACCATTACTTCTTCCCTTGACATTCACCTCTATAATCAGGCAATTTGCATCCTCAGTCAAATGCAAATTATTAAACCAGCATTCAGAGAGCATTCACTCTTCCATTTATTCTCAGGCCCCTGTTAGCCAGAAGCCGGGGAGCAGGTTATAGTGACAGCAAAAGAAAACAAGCAGCTGCAAAAGTGTAACATTAACAGGATATTAGGGAGTACAGAAGTAGCTGAGAAAGTGTGAAGAACAGAAAGTGATATAGAAACACAATTTAGTAACAAAGTATTCACCAAACATGTCTTAAAAATAATTAAATCTTGTGGACTGGTGACATCTGTTACAAGTGACTTTCCTTTAACAATAATAGATAATTTCTCACATCTCGCTAGCTTTTACCCCGTTATTTGAGGAATAATTCTTCACTCTCTTTCATATCTGAACTTATTTAAAAACTGTGAGACCCAGCAAACCCACTTTAAATCTGATTTACTACTTCAGGCTTTCAAGCCTAGTAAACTTAAACTACTCCTAACAAATTTTTTTTTTTAAGAAAGAAAATAGCCCTATAACAAGGATGCTTTGCATACATTCAGCTTTACCTTGGCTCTAAGAGCTTTCTAGAGACTTGGTTTTATTCCTTGGCCTGGGATAGGGACCTTGTTTTGATGAAGAAGCTATACCTTTCACATGGCCAGCTATGTTTTTCCCAATGTTGCCTCCAGACAAGGGAGAAGATTGAAAAAGTCACTTTTACAAGCAGAACATTTTTAATTTTTTTTAATTTATGCTTATTTTCTTCTTCCTTTCTTGGATGACAGAACTGGGTGCCAGGTCTAATGCTTTGCATTAATTTTTGGCAAGGAACTACTTCACTGTGTGTTGGTTTATGCCTCTATTATTTTCAAGCTGTTCATAGATTATTCTCAGAGTCATGCTTTTTGCATGCATTCAGTATAACTGGCTTGTTGTGGATGTGAAGATCACACATGGACTCCAAAGCTAAATAAATTAATGAGATGAAAAAATCCACTTGTTTTAAACTAAAAATAACTATGAGAACTTCCTAGCTAGCAAGCTGTAAGGGGACATACTCCCCTGCAGCCCATGCTGAAGCCATTCTCAGTTTTATAACCTATGTCAATAACCATACAGAGATAAGAGAGGGGGAATAGATAGAAAAATAAGCACAAGAGCAAAACACCTTAGTGAATTCAACTCCAGCTTTGACTCCACTGAACACTTCCAAATATTCAGCATGACCCAAACTGAAATTTTTTGCTTGTGGGTGCTTTAACCATTAACTTTGTGTGCCTGTGGGCACACACTCTGGTCCAATTAATATTTAATTAGAATGATTTCACCAAGAGGGCAGTGAATTTCCTCCTCCTCCTCTCAAAAAAAAAATTAAATAATATCATCAGGCAGAGGGTGCAACTAAAATTAGATTTGCTGCAGGCTGAGCGTTATAGTTAGAGAGTGCCTGTCTGCTGCTATTACCACTTTCTCCTACAAGCATGTTTTGAAAGACAACGACTGCAAGGAGAAAAATGTAAAACATTATACATCTGAGGTCAAGTCTTCTCCAAGACTTATTGGTGAAGCTGAATAGGAAGGTGGCCATAGGGTCAGCAATATTAAAAAAATTGGTCTGTGTTTTATGTAATGTGCCTGTCCTACTGAGCAGAGGACCCAAATACTTCCAGGGATATGGTAGTACTATTGTGTAAAACATGGTTAAAGGTTCTCCCTGTTTCCTCATTTCTCACACAATAGGTCATGACTGTATTGTCAGGACTGCAGATACGTGTCGCTGTTTACAGCAATAGGTTATAGTTTTTATTTTGAAGCTGGTGAAGAAATACAAATCTGTAAAGGAAAGCTAAAGGAGGTAGCTACAACGCCTGCAGAGCAAAATAATAAATTAATCCTGGCAAGCTGTTCAATTTATATATTATCATGATTAACAGACATTACATTTCCAGTGATTTGTTCTTTTCCCAGGAAAGGTAATCCAATCCTGGAAAAGAGAGATAATACATTTCCTTGAACTAAAAATTCATTTCAGCATAACCATGGTAATTGATGTATTCCAAAATGTTATCTTGAAAATGGGACTGAGCACATTTCTTTACAAAAAATTAAGCAGGACAGTCTGAGTAGAAAAGAACAGATAGAAAATTATAGTGTAAACACTGTGTAATATCCTAATTGTATCCACAAGACTTTTCCGCCTTTCCTCAATGTTTCACCAAACCTTCATGCTCTAGCCTGAAGTCAAAGTACTTCTGGGTCATTAAAGGCCCATCATGATATCTCGTCAACCAAAATTGTTAAAAACAACCCAGCAATGGCCTATTCTTCTTTTTATTTGAAATAAAAAAGACTTTTTACACAGCTGATTTCAGAGAAAGAATTCCAAAAAACAGGATATTTTTTTCAATAGAGACCAAAATCATGGAGTGCTCATTCACCTATCTAGTGGATAGTAAAAAAAATCATTTTTGTGTCAAACAAGCACCATCTGGCTTTAATGAGTTCTAATACTTAGGTAGGAATTGAGTAAAGTGCCAAGCCCAACCATGTCCATTTTCCTCCAATGTCCACACTCTTCTGTCTAAGCTATTGATAACACTGAAGATATGCACAAACACTACTGAAGAATGGAGTTACATTTGATAGCTGTCAGTTTTTGAAACAAATGCTCACAAACTTTTCATGTCAGCTTTTTATATAAATATTGGTTGAATAGTACACAATATTTTCAACTCTCTCTTTTTTCTGTTTGAATACTGTCTAGAATAATTCACTATTAAGGTAGTTATGAAATAATTTTCCACCTCTTCTTTTATATAGCTATCAAATCTACTTTTCCAAGAGTGTTATGAAAGTCTCTTAGCTCCCATAAATTTTAAAAATACAATTTCTGAAATTTCATACCTCTTCTTATTATTTTCAAATACTCTGTATATATTGTATGAATCTGCATGCTTATCTTTGTTTTGTAACACTCATCAAACATCACTTTTGATTACCCTTTGCTCTTTCTCATCTAATTACTATTGCTAGTTATTTTCTTGCTTCCAGCAGAACTTTTCTGATTTTATTTCTATGTCCTCAGATATTTTTATTGAAAATGAACACATATAGCTGATTAAAACTTCTTCCACCATTTTGTATCTTCATTTGCTTTGTCCTTGTCACTTTTCTTTCCCATTTTGGAGTGACCAGATTTTTTGCTGTAAGTTTTATTTTTTCTGCAAACTTCTACAGAGCATATGTATCATCTTTTATTTTTCTTTTTTCCTCTATCTTAAATACTTGATAGTTTAAATTTTCATCTCAGATCTTTTCTAAACCCACAACTGCAGAGGATTTAGCTGCTTCTATTAAGCCTTCTTTAAACTGTGTGGGTTTTAAACATTGTCCTGGTAATTTTAATTTGCAACATTTTCTTCTACATGTCCCAAGCTTTCTCACATGGTTCATGTCTGAGAAATCTGGTTTTAAAAATAGTGTAGGTATTTCTAAAATATTCTTCCTTTCATTTACCCTTCATATAATACCAGACAGGGCTTTGTAGTCTGCGACATTCATATTCCAAAACTAAAGATGAACTTTGGTTGAAGTTTGCAAGAAATAAAAAGACTCAATCTTTCTATTCCTTGTAATACCTCAGTATAAGTCACCTCTTACCTCTGTAGCCAAAAATGTTTCAATCTGTTTCCTGGAAATAAAATTAGGCACTTTTTCCTTCCCCTCAGAGTAAAAGTGATTCATTACAAAGACCCCACTCCAGAGAAAACTAGACCACAAAGTCTTCCCCTGCCATAAATATATACAGCGGTGTCTTGGACAGAAAAACAAACAAACAAACAAACAAAAAAAAACCTGAAAAGCTTTGGGATCCAAATATTTAACCATAAGAAGAGTGCAGTCAAAACAACTGAAATGCATTCATGAACCACTGCTTTGTTACACACAATAACTAGATAGATAACTTTGATACAGGGGCAAAAGAGTTAATAGAAATAGTTTAACTAAAGAAGTATGCAACTCTTGCTTGGGAAGTATGTAATCTTGCCTCTCTTGCTTGGGAACCTTGCCTGCTAAATGAAACAGGTGCTACAGGCCACTGATAAGAGGAAGGCCACTGAGAAAAGGGAGGACTGCTCCTGCTCCTTCTGATAAGAGGAAGGTCGGTTCCCACCTCATCAGCATTCGAGCTGGCGGGAACTGACCCCACGGTCTGGAGAAGAGCCAGAGGCCCACGGAGCACTGTGCAGGCGTAACCAGGCGAAGCAAGAGGCGTGGAATATTATAATGACCTGATGCAATGATGTAATGTTTTATGATACACTCCTCATGAATATGTATTACTTAGTGCTATAAAAGGAAACATGCTTTTGCCCCTAGGTGTGCAAGTTTGGAGGAGCGATCCCCCTTGCACCCAGCGCTGAATAAACATACCTACTTTATAACTTTTCAGGAGTAATAGAGTCTTTTCCGTGCATCAACTTAATTTGCTAAATGCTATGTTTCTGCATATTCCAAAGATCTACAGAAAGCTGAGAACTCACAAAAACACAGAATGCTAATGGACTTATTCTCATTTCGTTCAACCCCTTTACTGAGGGAAATTCCAGTATTTTTCAAAAGATGTTATCAAACCTGTTCATAATACTTGTAAGAGCAGAAGTTCCACAGTTCAGCTGCCTAGTGGTATGACATAGAGAAGACTGAGACAGACTCTTCTTGGAGATGCAAAATAATAGAATAAGAGGCAATGGACACAAGCTGCAACATGGGAAATTCCTGGAAGATACAGGGAAAAAAAAGTGACTATGTGGGTGGTGAAACATCTGAACAGAGAGGCCGTGGTATCTCCATCACCTGAAATAATCAGAACTTCACTGGACATCATCTTGAGCAACCTGCTCTTGTTGGATCCGATTTGAGTGGGGAGATGGAACAAATGGCGTCCTGAGGGCCCTTCCTACCTGAATTATTCTGTGACTCCATGAATCTCTGAACATTACCATGTATCTCATCCCAGTACTTCATCCTCCATAAATTTTTGAAGATTTTCTTAATATCCAATGTAAATCTGATTTGATGTAAATGAATATACTTTTTGGCTTTCTGTCACCAATTAATGATGCAAAAAAACCTGTTCACCTTCTTTAGTGTAACATCCTTCTATATAGTCAACCTGCTAGATTTTTCTTTAACTTTTATTTCAACATTTTTTATCATTCTTGTTGGCCTGTTCTGCTGTTCATCTGCTGCTTCCTTATAAAGGGATATCCCAGGTGAAGCCCAGGACTTCACACCAATTACAGTGAGAAATTTTTGATCCATGTTATGCATCCTCTTTACAGCAATTAAAGCTAGACCATATTTCTTTAACTTGCTTATGAGAATGTCACACTGAAGAGTGTCCAAAAGTGATACCAAAATTCAGATTTCTTACTTTTACTGTTTTCTGGTTTTCTAGATTTTATGCTAGTTAACTTTTCAAGGAATGAAATTAAATTTGTTTGAATGAACATTTTTTTCTTAGAACTTGTAATGTCGGAGGTTTTTATCATTTTATTGTCTCCTAGTTTTTTTAAATGCAGACTGTTTAGTTATCTGTTTCTAGATCTTTCCAGGGATCTCATTTTTTAATTCTTACCTCTTTTCTCTTTTTAAAGATAGGGTATTGTCCTTACTGGTTTGTCAGGCAATTCACCAGTTCCCAATGGTTCTTGAAAAGCATCCATCATGAATTCCTTCTTAGATGCTTGTTTTAGCTCCATTGTTAACCACATCACTCTGTATGAGATCAACATGCTATGTTTACTCTAGGTTATAAGGCATTATAGCATTACAACCATGTTGTATTCTTAATATGCACAAAACTGCAATGTGATGCTACCCTGAACAGAAATGAAAGCGCAGTCATGTATATCTGAGGAAAAGGATGGTCTTTATTGTCAATATTTTCAAGGTAGTGAAAGTATTTTAGGTCACTCAAGTTCTGAATACGTGCTTTTTTCTATTGGTAATATAGGTGTTTGGACACCAATTCAATTTTTTTTTAATATACTCTTTCTTTGGCCATCCATTTATTTGAGGACTAATCTTTATTGCTTGGTAATTTCTCTATTATTTATAAGTACTTGAGTCTTAAAGTAGCAAAGTATATCTTTAAGTTCAAGAATATCAGTAGTCCCATCACCATTTCTTATTTTAGGACAAAATTAAGTCATTTGCTGGGCTGGGACATGCCTAAATGATGTGGATTTTAGTCATCGTCACCAGAAATTGCATTCTTCAACATTCGGTACTTTGAATTGGGTTTTAGTGCAGTGGGCTTGGTCATCTAAGTCCTGCAGTTTTATTTCCATTCCCTGAATGAATAAGTACATCTAGATCAAAACCAATTACAGGGGTGATTTGTGATTTCATTCAGTCCCATCTGAGGAACCCTGTGAAAACTGGCCTTCAACAAATGGCAAAGCTCCCACTGGCTTCACTGTACTTAAGATTTTACCTCCAACTCCCCAGTGAGACTCAATTTGCTAAAAAGTTAACGAAAAGAAAAAAAGAAAAACTTGGGCATTAGAGAAAATGTATCAGACCAAGTTTTCACTCCTATGAGAACAAAGATGTTATTAATTCCTTACCAAGGATTAATCAGAAGTAGGGATTGTTATTCTGGTTTTTATTTCTTGGGAGTAATGTCTCTGTTTAACACAAAACTAAAGTGACTGGGTGTGGTTTTGCAGTAGAAAATTTAAAAAATTTAGCACAAGACTTTAATTCCTGTTTCTTTCTAATCAACGACTTCAAACTCTGAGTTGCAACTAAACTGGGGGTTTTAATGTGTTCATTCTGTTAGGAGTTAAAAAAACACAATCCAGAAACCTCTATACAGAATGCTAATTGCTGAGAATGCTGCGTGCCCATTGATATTTCATTTAATAAACTGGCATGCTAGACACATGTATTTTAAAGTTCAGGTTTAATTAAAAGATAAGACTAAGCAGCAGCTTGGCAGGAGGATAAGGTAAAGTGTTGAATCCTTTGTTTATGATGGCGAAGCAGCTGCCTTTATTTTTTAACTAATCTCAACTTAATGTCAAATCAAGAGACTACTTTCATATTTTCAGCGCATTTAATAAGTTACTCAAGTTTGTACTCATACAATTATCCTTCCTCATCTAATACTTTTATATAGCAAAACATTTGCAGGTCCCAGTCTGCTTGGGTTTTAAAAAAGCTATTTTCCCTATACACATCATACTAGAAAAACCTTATCTTCCAGACTAAAACTATCCTCATCAGTCATGAAGAAGAGGTTAAAAGCAAAAGTGTGGGAAGCCAAGCAAGTGATTAGCTGTTTAGAGGGTAACACTTGGAAACATTATCTTTCTACAGCAAAGATTAGAATGCAGGAAAATGCTTTCAAACATATTAGATCTGAGGGCAAAAACATTTATAGCTTGGCATGAGATTGTAAAACTGGGCATAACTCTTCTGGTGGCAATAAAGCTCTGCCTATTTACATCAGAAGAACAGCTGTCTCTGGTTACTTCTTGTGTACCCCTTTGTAAAACAAGTGTCAAGGGCAAAAAGAACAGATTCTCTTTATTACTTAAATGCAGTAGCATGTAGAAACCCAATGAAAGATGAAAATCCCATTGTTATTGGCACTGAAAAGGTGACCAAGAAAAAAAAACATTTTCTTGTTGAAAGGGGCTGAAACAACTGAATATGAACTTAACAGATAAATGAAGAAACAGAAATGCCAGGCTGCACTGGTGAGCACAGGAATGAACACACACATCAAGGCTGCTGTCTTGCTATGTTGATCACTACATGGGAAAAATCAGAGCAGTCATTCGAGTGTCAGGAAGAAGTTATGAAGCCTGCCAACCTAGTTTTCATACAGTATAAAATGACATAAGTACCTTTCCAGCTTTACTAATCTCTAATGACTGTCATGGCTAGTCACAACCAGTCAGAAAGCAAGACATTTCATTGAAAATCAGAAGTGTAGAAGCAGACAGAGAAGTCAAGTTGTTGCAGGGTGTGTGTTTTGATTCAGCTTGAAATGCAAAATGCTTTTTCCTTTGAAAAAAGGTATGAGCTTTTACAGCCAAATGTGAGACCTCCCTGCCAGGTGAAAAAAGACATGGACAACACCCCTACTTCACATTAATAACAGCACTGACTTGAACTTACACTATCAGCATCTCAAGTAGCGACTCAAGACACAAAGTAATTTTAAGCTGTCTTATTCATATGTGTGACCATAAATCTCTCTTGGATCTGAGAGCACCTCATAAGAAAAGCATCCTCAAAAATTATGTCGTTGTATAAAAAAATTATCTGCAGTTTTTCCAACCAGCTTAAAGTAAGACTTGCTGCTCAGACCAAATTCTTTGAGGTCCAAGAACCACTGACACCTATGAGTCCCAGCAAGGTGAGCATATGCAGTTGTTTTTGGGATTGTTTCCTGCAGTGCTGCATCAGAATAGAAGAACCAAATATACTTCAAAGTTTGATCCTTCTCTTTCCTTTTCTCTTTAGAGTCTTGACTTATGAGTCAGGCTTATGATGCAGCTGTGTGCAAGGGAGACCGTGTGCATCAGTTTCATCTATGAAGATAGGACTCAGCTCCCCTTCTCTAATTCATTACACTTGAAAACTAACTCCTAGTAGCTGCACAAAACTGTGATTTTGGTAACAGCAACTTTGCCTTAGACGTCACCCTATTCAGTTGTAATATGCAGAGACAGAGCAAGGAAAGATTAACTGCAGTAGAAGGACTAGATCTCTTAAAAACATAAGAATGGTGAGCTTGAACTTGCCTTTCTCCAATAGCAGTTACAAACAGATGGATTGGAAAGAGTAAGAACAGGGGAAATTTGTGCTATATTGCTTTCCCTGAATACATTTCTGAGTTCCAACTATTTTCCCCTCAGGGACTTCCTGGTCTAGAACTTACCAAATAAATTCAATGGAACCTCTTCCATATCTGACCTTCACCTGGAAGTACGTTGACCTTTTGCTAATAACTGCTCATAATTAGATACCAAAGCTACACCCAGTTCCTGAAGTTGGCCAGAATATTAAGGATTACCTTCATTTTTGTACTGCTCAAGCTGTAATTCAAAACTCAGTAGTTTGCTAAAACTGCTTGGCAACACTACTAATGTGTAGATGCTCATACAGGCAGTTCCACTGAAACTAAAAGTAATAATATTATCTAAACTCCTCCAGCCTTCCAGGTCTTCCCTGGAAGTCCCCAGGACTAAATCGTTCTTGCTTTACTATCAACCTTAATGAAGAAAACACCACAAACTGTGTCTGGATTGGGAGTATCTAAAGAGATCAAAGACATTAGAGACAGTAAGCCAGATGATTTCTCTCAAAGTCAGTCAAACTGCTCTAATATACCCCCTTGAGTATCTGGCCTAAAATTCCAAGTGTGATAAGCCACTTCTCTATGGACTCTTGTCCCTTCTCTTTGGTGTTCTGCAACTGTTGAAGAAGTATCAGCTGCTCTACAGGAGGGACAGCTGTCAAACTACATTCCCCTCCCTCGTCTCAACTGATATTGCTCTGTCAGAAAATATACATTCATAAGGAAACCATTAACTAGAAGTAGTTAATGGATAGCATCCTTGGTAGCAAGGCACTTAGCAAAAAGAGAAAGAGTGCAATAATCAGAACACATTTCCTATAACATTTATCTAACAAGCAGCTTAGTAGCTCTAGGCCATATTATACCACCCCTTGTTCAACAGATATCCCCACTGACTTCAAAATGGAGTTGTTTTGAAAACCTGATGGCAAGACAGATCCCCTGATACACTTGTGCTAAGTTTTAATATTGAAACTTTTTTTAAAAGTTGAAGGAAACTTCCTATCACACTGAAGCAGGTTAAGAAACTCACTCTAAAGGGAAAGGCAATAAATCTAGAAGAAAGTTTTAAAGTAGCAGCATAAAGCTATATAAGAAAACATTTAAAAAAAAAACCAACAAGTTTAAGGCTAGTTTTCCCACTATTTTGCCTCCTACTTTCAGGTTTGCTCAACAGCATGGTTACAGGAAATTTTTATGGAGGAATATGTTGGTAGGGGAAACTTGTTACCCTAAGACCAAAAGATTTTGTGGAATGAAAAACCCCATCTTTGTCTTTCTGAAAAGTTTACTGATTAGCAAGTTGTCCAGTTTCACTGTGGAAGCTGAGACTTCTCAGTGCTTATATATGAAAAAAAAATATTTATTTTCATACAGAATTTGACAATATGAAAGGAAACTATGCAACTACACTGGTTTAATGACAGCTACTCACAAATAGAGCCCTCAAATGTTTCAAAAGTGTCACTGTCAAGAAGAAGAACAGTTTAAGCAAAGTAATCTTAACAACACCCACAGCAGTTTTGCTTTTATGAAGGCATTACTGTTTCACAGTAGCTATAAATATCCCCTTATCATGGTAGGCAAAAAGGTACAATTAGTAAGTTACCTACAGCTAATATTTCTTGCCACTATTACTTGGCTTATTTTCAGTAGCAGCTACAACTTCCCCCTCTCACCCAGGTAGGTCGAACACAGAACTGCCAGTGACATCCCTCATATGACAAAACATAGGCCTGGATGTGACTTCCTCCACCTGTATCCACACAATACGAAACTGTACGTTTCCTTTCATGTAGATATTTCCCTAACACCTTCCTTCACTGCAAAAGACAGACTGCCCTGTTTCTGAAAAGCCATCTAAGACAGTCCCTTGCCCTTTTCCTCCATAGGCTCCTGCCCCACAAGGTGTTTGACATCACTGCATTTTCTACACAGATTCAAAATGGAGCAACACTTAAACCTAAAATACCTCAAGCTGCCACCTAAAGTGCTTGGCAGATGTGCTAGGGCCTCCCCAGCCATTTCAGAGCACTGGGCAGCAGATCCCAGCAGTGTTCTCTGTGCCAAGGGGCCTCAGCCCTGACACTGAGGATCTGATATTCCCCAATACCCACAGGCACCTCTGCAGCTCCCGGCACCTATGCAGTGCCCAGGCTGGTGTCAGCTGGAAACAGAAGATCTCCTTTGACTTCAAGCATTTACAAACAGCATCAGGAAATGATGGAAAAAATCAACTTTTCTTGTTTCTTTTGTTTCTGAGACAATGTAAATCACACTCAAGTTGGCTTTTTTGCTGGGGCAGTAGAGGGGTTTTGGATTAAAATTTTACCTGTCTTTCCTGATGTGCCTGTTGCAATGTCTCTATCACTCATACTCTAGTCCTTCCTCATCCCACAAGTTTCGAAGGACATGGGTCACAAAAACTCCCACACCGCCTTTGCAGTCCTCACCACCTCCTCCTCCCTGCTCACCTGTACAAGACCTGTCACTGCTCCAGTTCCTCTGAGCTCCTTCACCAGCTGGGCACTGCCTGGCCTGCTCTGCCCTCATCCCTCAGGGAAAGGCACTGCTCTTTCTCAGCACAAACTTTCTGCCAGCATACCGCCTCCAACGTCCAGCCTATGGGCATGAACCAGCACTGAGCTGCTCTGTGGATTGTAGACAAAACATAAATTATGAAAATGTACATTAACAAAAACAAACAACAGCAGCAAAGCAAACCTCCCTACATACAGTAAATACTTTATTCTCTTGTCCTTTCATCCTGCAAGTGAGAGTATATTTATTTGAATCTTACATATTCATGATTTTTGTGCCTAGCTGGAGTAGTCTACAGCTGCTAGACTTGATCATTCCAAGCAGCTGGAGTCCCTTCGCTGCCTTTAATTGTGCAGAAAAGATCATCCAGTGAACAGGAGCTACGTGAAGCCCCAGTAAAGCTCAGGCTGACAAGAGGAAGCCTGCCATGATCCTAGACAGGATGAGTGCAGGCGCCACGTTGATGGTGTCAGCAGGGCCACTGAAGCGAGAAGCACAACATTTTTCTTCGACGACAAGCACCATTAAAATTTTTCCTCGTGGGCCTCCCCCGACTCTGACGCATAAGGGTCTGTGACAGCTCGATCAATCAGCTCTGGCAGATCCCGAGGAAACCAGCCATCCACAGGGACCGTGATACCTCAGGGGCTGTGTCGGACAGCTAATATTCCACTCCTTGATGCATAAGGCTCAACAAATGAAGTTGTTTTCGGATTCCTCCTCCTAGATACCAAAATTGCCAAGCAAAATCTCTGATGCCGTTTTTACCCTCCCTGCTGTTCCTAAGGCAAACTATTAATCTTCTGTCAAGCTTAATTCCTGACCCTAAGTTTAATTCTATCTCAGCAGCTGGTCCCTCGATCTGCCCCTCTGCACTCAGCTGTGCCCTGCCTGTAGACTGATTGGGAAAGTTCGGAGCTGCATCCACTCTGTTTTGAATTCAAACAGTGTTCATCAGGATTAGATGCTCCAAGACAAAAGACATGGTGCAGTTCACCTGACACAGTGAGATGTGACAACACGTGCCCTGGGACTAACAGGACCAGCAAGCAGGAAAGTCAAAGTTTTCCTGATTCCTGGAAAGCATTCCAGGAAAGCTTTAAGACAAATGCAAGGGAATGTCTTCAAAAATGAAATGCAGATGAGTTTTACTTAAGAAACCAGATGGCCACTAATCTTTTTTGACCTGAAGTAACTACTGTCCTGTGTAGGATGGTCCTGTAATATCACCAAAATATGACATAAATGAATTTATCAAGGCAAATGAATTTGTTGTAATGATTGATACAACAGCTCCTATGTGAGGCTTGGAGAGTATTCATAAAAATACACATCATACTGAGATTAAGTTGAAATTTATTAATATGCTCCCATTTGTCTGGGAAAGTACAAATATAGAGAGTGTGATTTTTTGCTTTTGTTAACACTTCACAACTGTCATTTTTAGTTCTGCTGTCTGTGTATAAATAATGAATATACTTTCACAGTTAATGCCAGAGGAACAAAACTCGTTATCTTTATAGGTAAATCAAATAACATTTTTTAAATCTCTAAAGCATTGCTCACAGGAACAAGAAAATCTACTAAAAGGACATAATTTTTTACGTGCTACAATACTAATCTAGGCAAAGTATTGCCACAGGACATCATTATATCAGCAAGTCTAGGAGAGCTACGTAAAGCATTGCATTCAACATGCACAATAAAATTACTAACTCCACCTTCACTTAGAAAAAATATAGAAATTTTTTGTCCTAGAGACAAGTGACAGAAAAACTGAATAAACTATTGGCTCAGATCAGAAGCGCTAGGCAGAAGCAGAAGCTTAGGGGTGAAGTTCTTGGGCTTTAATTTGTTTTTTTCAAGGTTTAGTGAAATTTTTCATCCAAATAACTTATTCACAAAACACACACCCTATCTGACCTGACTTGATCAGTTGATGTGAATAGATATTCACATATTCAGGTGTAACTGGGTGAAAGTTCCAGTCAGGAAAAAAATGTGTATTTGAAAAAGATTAAAGCATTTAATTCTCATACTTTCAAAATGCCTCTTTGTTTGGAAGTGATAAAAACCACCACCTTTTCTTTGAATTTGATCTTTTTGGAGATAAACACCAAAAAAAAAACGAACAAAAAAACAAACTATTTTTTTAGCTTTGACAGGCAATCAAATCAGTTGCTTAAGCACAGTTAGCTTTTATGCTATTTCACTTTGAAGTATTGATACTGATCAGGGTAGTGTTACACTAGACACACTTATGCATCAATTCCCACGTTTCTCCAGGAATAAGGACTCTTAAGCAAGTTTTATTAGCTAAATGTGTATGTCATCCCATTCATAACCGCTGCAAGATACACAAATGAGTGCAATCATCTCCTCACATTTATGCTTCGTTACACTGTAACTTTAAAGAAAATGGAACATACAACAGTTTGCCACTGGATTTGGGCACAAATGCAATCATATACGTACATATATGCAAACAAAAAAATTTTGTCCTGCTTTGTTTTTTCAGAGGTCATAACAAGTCTAATCTACCCAGTGCAAGTTAAGGAGGAGCACTACTCCAGAAAAGAGCAAAACAGAGCTGCTGAGGACTAGGAAGTGCTGATGTAGCATAAGCATTTCTGTTACCTATGGCTCCCAGAGAGCCCTGTAATTCACCAGTCTTCCTCTACTCCACTGTCTGAGCACATTGAGAGTCTATGTTTTTGGGGGGTGGGGGGTTATCTGTGTTCCTTCAATGATCATGTGCTTGCAAAGTGATAGGCAATGGTATCTCCAATGGTTGTGTTACCTATTACACTTGATTTGTAGACTGAGGAATAACATGAACAGGTAACTAAGCATCTTACTGGTACTTAACAGTATTCATGTACCAACCTTCCTTTGATAGTAAAGGGAATTTGATGACTTAGTGATCCTGAGGTTCCAGGCTTTCATGGTGTTCAAGTATTTTATTTCCACACAAAATCAGCACCAGTTCTCCACTAACAAGAGCCTGATGAGTTTAGTCCTATCTTTTTAGGGATACACCTTAACACATGAATTTCATTAAAGTGAGCACAGAAGTACCTTGTTCTGCTTGGATTTTCAGTAACCTTCCTACTGCCATTTCTAACACATATTCAAACACACCCATGTGCGCGTGCACACACACACACATTTCTCAAATGCAAATGTTTTATATAGTTATCCAAAGGTTACCACCATGATTCCTACACTCCCTGCAAACAGAGATCCAGATGAAAAAGTGCTCCTGCAATAACAAGAAATAAGTAGGAAACTCATCACTCATTGTGCAACAAATTTCCAGGTGTCAGTAGTTTGCAGTAGAGATGGCAACCTTCTGCAGCCTGGCACATGGAGAATCATGCTGCCCAATGTTGAAAAGCATTTCCTGCACACTGGTGTTGTTCCATCTGACAAAGTATGTGCCTTTTAACTAGAGCCTAGTCCTAGGGCAGTGGAATATGTGCCCTAATTTGATCCAGTCACAAGAACCTACTAATGCAAAAATCTCTTGCAAAGAACTCAGTTCCTCAAGGTGAACTACACAGCCTAGGAGCTAACAATGGACATTAAAAATATCAGTCCTGGGAGGAAATTCAATACTAATATAATAAAACTAAGTAATAAGATGTATATACAGAACACAAATTAATTTCTGCAACTAATGACCACTGCAAGTGACCATTCAATGAGGGTAAGGCAATGCAGCTCTGCACTAAAATACAGGACAAGCTTACATCATTATACAGAGGTATGACACAGGCAGAGGCACGTTTCCCTCTTCCACAGATCACAGTAAATCCTGGGCACCTTCAGCCAAGTAATTCCATTTCTCTGCTGCCCCTTTCTCTGTACCATTGCCCATGATTTCTTTAGCCTAGCAAATCTCTGGGACAAGGGCTGTCTATTATGACATGTTTGGATGGTAGTGATTCCACTGGGGCTGAATGAGATCTCTATACACTAACAAATACAAATGAATAACAACAGAAGAACACTCTCTCTTCTAAAAGCATCTTAAATCCCTTTTTCTATTCCTAGGCACTTCAGAATGCTTAATGAGCATATAAGAAAAAGCTACAAAAGGACACAGTTTTGAAAGCAAATGCTTGCTTGCAATTTTGTATGGGTGAATCATTTTTTCATGCATAAGTTCAGTAAGTAAAGACTTGGCTAGTTCATATTTGAAAGCAAATCTTTCTGAACATGCACAAAGCCTGTCAGCCTGAAAGAGAGACTAGTAGAGGAGAGACGCAAAGGGCTTTCACAAAAGTGTTGGGATCAAGGACTGGGGAATACAGATAATTTCTGATAAGTGATGAAGAACCCACATGGCAAAAAGACAACTGAACAGTATTCTCATAAAGCATTGCAAAGTTTATAATGCTGTGCTAACTGACAAAATGGGATTTCTTTCCTTTTAGGCTATGATATCATTTAGGCTTCTCTGGCACTGCTGTTCTCTAGTGGACATGCTGGGAGTGAAAGCAAAGCTGGGTGTTTTGCCTCCTGTGTTGATTTGCTGTTACACTGTCCATGAGAATCTGATATCGAAACCACAGGAAGAAGAAAAACACAGTCTCAAAATGACCAGTGCCTGTATCCTCTGGTGATTTAAACCTAGCATCCCAAGGAAGTAGAAAGACAGTTCACTGAAGAAAGGAGGTGGATGGATGGTTATGTGACATGGGACACACTTCACTAGATCTAATGCTCATCTTGAGGCCTTCTTTCTCTGTGTAAATCAACCCTGATGACAGCCATTGCTTCTTTTTTATTAAGATATAAACAACACAAAGGAAAAACAATTTTTCCAGCTCATATGGAGGCAAACAGAAACTAATGTTAACAGAGGAAAGTAAACCTTCCTAGAGTACCTATCTGCCTGGATTTTATTTCCAGCAGTGATTCCCAGCAAAATGTAGACTTGCATCAAAAATGTCCCCAGGAACATGATGCTGAATTGCAAGAAGATAATTTAATGTGCCACTTCCTCTTAGCCAAGACTAAACATCCTACGGGATCCCCCATCCTTCACTCTCCTAATTGGACAGTCCACAGTCTGCCTTTATACACAGCACATGCAATTCCTCATGAAGCCATCTGGAGAAAAGCACCTATGAGTGATCCTCATCCTTTAAGCAGAACTTCATTTGTATCATTTGGACTTTTACACCCCACTGCAACAATTCAAAAGTCAGGACCCCAGAAAGTAGGTTGGACTTTTTCTTACCCTACACAATGCTATCTACATTCTCACTCATGCTGACTTTTGGTGGGAGTTACAGAGCTAGCTGCTCTTTGCTTCTTTGAATATTTCCCCAGAGCTGACAGTCAAAAGCTTCATTTTGAACATCTGGAATAGTAACAGTAAAAACAGCAGCAGCACCAAATTCTGTGTATCAGCAATGAATGCTTTGTTTCCCTCAGAAGCATTTTGTGCTGTGCAGCACTAAATGCTTCAACCGAGAGTATTATAGTCATGTGAGTGTGTCAACATGCCCTCTGTGAGAGTTCTCAAAAGTATGATGTACCACAGAGGTTAAACTCAAAGCAGAAAGTATCTCAGTCTAAGCTTTGCATCCACCTACCTAAACAAACTAGAAATAACAGATCATTGAAAAGAAAGCTTTAGTCAATGTTCTATATTTCTTCTAATTAGCTGTCATATTAAAACTACCAACCATACGTCAGAGGGATGCTATTAAAAGCCAGATTGATATCCTAGGGACCATATCGTCTGAATTAGAGAAAACACATTAGCAGATGGAAGGCACACAAAGATGTGGAAACTACTGAATAGAGAAGTTTCTGTCACGTACATTACATGAGGTTTTGTTGTTTCTCTTCTGTCTCTGGAACAGTAAGTATAAAATGACCATAAATGTAATGTCATCACTTTTAATCACACTCAACACAAAGTAAATTGGATCTTCATCCAGCACAAAACTGGCATAATGCTGCTGCACTCAATAGAGTTGCACAGACATTCACCTTTTTTGGTTCGTGTGTTTCCAAATATCATTACCAACCTGACTGTGCCCCCAGTAAATTTAAGAGGGATTCTTCAGTTGGGGTTTTTTTCAAATGGAAGGAGTTGGGTGCCAAGAAGAAAATTTTTAATTTTTTTTTGCTTTGCAACCTTCTGAACACCGGCTAATTATTGCAGAGATTGAGACTGAGTTTAATTCTTTTCCTTTTTTTTTGGTCTAATCCCAAATTCAGCAGGTTGAGCGATGGTTGGTGAGCAAGAGCCAGAAAAAAAACTCATTTAATTTATCGGTAGAAACCAGAAAAACACTAAATACAGATCTCAGAAATCCCATCCTTTCTAGGGATGAGAATCCATTTTTAGAAACAAAACTAGAATCAACTTCCTCAGTTTTTAGCAGAGGAAGGACCTGAGATGCAGAGGGAGGCAGCCTTGCACAGCCACTGAGGTGCAATGGCAGCTCCTCATGCAGCTTTGTGGGGAATCACAGGCCTCTTTTAAACACAGAGCACCCATGTGGTAAAGCTCCTTCAATTAAAAATACATGCTTTGTGTGGCAAAATACTAATAAGGACTTTTTCCTTTTCCAGACAGTGTGGTCAGTGACCTGAGAAGACTGGTCATCTTCTTATCTTCTCCCCAGGCAACTGTGATGCCAGAAAACATTGTATTCCCTGCAGCTGACAGTGCTGTTCCAAGAGTCTCTGAAAGCACTGCCTAGCTCAGAAATATAATAAAATGATAAAATCTGGATGCTTTGCTGAATCTTCCTTCCTTTACCACTTTCACATGGTTGCACTGCACACGCTTTCTTCATCGTTGCTGCTTTAAAACTTGCTTTATATATTAGTCATGAAACAATTACTTTTGACTCTGACTTATCCATCCCCATATCTCCAGATACGGCCATTTCTATTTAACTTAACCATGTAAAGCATCTATTTTTAATTTTTCTTTTTTCTTTCCTTCAGTGTCCACTTTTCTTTCTCTGGCTACACTGTCTGTCTGTATCACAAGTGCCTGTGTTCACTCAGGAAAAAATACAGTATTTGCTCCTCTCTCCAATTTGTGTATCTGAAATCTTTCCCATGGTGATCACCTACTTTGTCAGTTCTTTTAAACAGTGTTCAGACCCTCTAAAACAGAAAGCAGGATCTGCACCCATCACTCCTCACTGTCCTTCTGCCCCAAAGACTTAGTGCCAGTTCTGACTTCTTAAACTCTATCTCCTAGCACCATGTCCCATCCTGTTTACCTATATATTCTCACCAGTTGGCCTTGCAGGCACGTGGACTCGTGACCATCTCGCAACACTTCCCACAGGAGAAACTGTGTAAACACTGGAACTCCTGCTTTACAAAGGACACAGGTGACACCTACCTCCTACTGAGACTTCTAGGGAGGAAAAGAAGCCTTGTGCATAAAAGCACTAGCTGTTTACAATGCGTTTGGCATTCAAAGGACTTTACTTCAAATATGGTAGCTAGCATGTCTTCCTGCACCTGCGTTTTCAAGTCAGTCATTGGAAAGGTTTATGAAATGATTGTGAATTTTAAAGCAAACAAATCCATCCAAGGATGTGCTCAAAGATAAACCCGAGGCTGTCCCACCACCCCTCTATGAGAGGAGTCCTGTGTCCTAAGGGTGACAACCATAGCAGGGCACTTACAGTCAAATCCAACACCACTCTTAGTTTTGGTTTTGCTTTGTATCATATAAAAGGGCAGCCCTTGAGCCTCCACTCAGACTAACAGACACAAGTCAGTTGTGCACTCCGCATGAGCCAGGATATGATCCCTTCATGCGCACACACACACACAGAGTTGTATCCCACCCGGCAGGGACATGTGCCAGTGATAGCAACGGGCTCATGGGTGATGTAAACTGCTTTCAGGAGTGTGCTGGGGGACACCCTCAATCTGGCTTGTGAGCACAACAACTGAAAAAAGAAAAAAGATCTGAGGAAACAAACCAGTAACTGAACAGATGTAAGCTGAAACTCATTGAAGAAAATAGAACTAAAACGTAGCAGGAGCTAAGGTCTGAGTAGCAGCCACAGATATGCCTTCTCAGGTGAAGAACAGAGCCAGGCATAAGCATTCCTGTTCACCTTCCAGGAGGGACAGACAAAAGCCAGCTCAACCCTGGAAACTCTGCCAAAGAGGCAGTAGATAAACACTGGGGCATAGCATCTCACTAAAGCAGCTCTACAACTTCCAGAGCAGAGCTGGCTTGCTTTTGGCTGGCTAGCAGAGTGGACAGAGCAGCTCACAGCTGTCTGTGCCCATCTGTGTGGAAATGCCTCAAGAGCCCTACTGAAGCTTTGCCGATCAACACCAGCTGAGAAGCCTGTCCTAAATTTAGGGTATTAAAACAATTTGGCAGAATAAATAGAACTATGAGGCATCAACACAGATTCTGTATAAAAATTGTGGAAGCACCTCCAGTTTTTGACATGTTAAATTATAGGCTAACTTGTCAAATTAGTTTTAAAGTCTCAGGGGAACAAATTCTGACAGGAAAAATAAACAGAAAAAGAGATTGCCAGAACTAAAGAAACCTTCAGCATCAAGCATTCAACAGCCATGGGAAAGCAGTGTTACTATGACTACTGACAGCCAAGTAGTAACACCTCATCCTCAAAAACATAGCAAGCCGTATCTGTGTTTCTGCCTAGACTGTTCAGGAATAGAAGGACAACACTTGAACATCCTCAGGATCCTTTGCTTCCACTGCTCCAAGACATGAACTGCAATAGGAGAACAAGGTGTAATCTGTGTCAAAAATATTCTCCTACTCTAAATGCTCACTGAAATTAAACATCTACCCATTCATTGGTTTTTTCCTTTTATTCTTTTTGCCTCTCCCACAAGTAACCACAGTATCTTTAACAGAGATAATTTTATGCCTCCCCTCTCAAGTCCTGCTGGTGAGCTGCACTTGCAGGGAAGGTCTGGAAGGAACAATGAGAACTGCCTGTTACACTGTGCAGGAGCTTTTGTCATGCAATGCTGAGCAGAGGAGAAGTCAGGCTAACTGACATTCACTTGGATGCTGAGCAGCATGGCTCTAGGCTCCCACACGCATGACCAGCCAAGATCCAGACCTTAGTACAGACCTGGCAGATTTTGCGACAGCTAAGTGACAGCTGAAGTAAGACTTCAGATTGCCTGATAACAGCACACAGTCAACCATATGGAGGGCTTGACATGTAAATATGATTCATGTGCTGGCTCCAGTGAAGTCAGCAGAACTAATTTGGAGGAGTAAACATGCTGTGGTGACTTCAATCTCAAACCTAAACCATGGTATTTCAGAATCCTGTATTTCTTCCTGTGAGTGTCAATATTCCTCCTTCACTAACCCTGCCTAGAAACTGAGGGCATTAAAATCCTCAGTAAATGGAATTATCCGTAGCTAGAGATGCATCCACACCATCTATATTTCAGTACCAAGTAGATATTGCAAGCATAGAAGGATTAAATCAGTTAAACCAGTATTTCAATAGCTTGAGCAAGCAATCAACAGAGAAAATAAAAGAACAGAAGAAAACAAATCTCTCTCCACCCCTAAGAGTGTTACACAGATCAGCTGTCATGTTAGCTACAATTCCTCCCATGCTCCTTTAACCTTGTCTTTTAACTTCCACCAAGCTTTAAATCCTGAAAACCCAGGTTTGCACCTCCCTTTTTTCCTGGAGAAGAAATAAGACTAAATCAGTTTTACTGTTGTTACATTAACACAATTTATATATTTACCACTACTCCCTTTTTATTTCCAAAGTGAACTGTAAACAGTTTAAACTTCCGCAGAGAAGTACAGAAGTAAGAATTGTATAGTCCAAGCACCCTGAGGTATGCACAACTGTAAGGCAAAAGAGGGTGCACCTTTTGCGGGGTGATGTTTCTCTGCTCTGGGGTGGTGTGGTGCAGTCAATGGCTGCCTGTCAGCTGGATTATTCCCACTCCACAGTACCATAGCAGACCACAAACAACACTTCTAGAAACATCCAGCAAAGTCTGTCCCCATAATAAACCTGCAATAAAGAAATCCTGCAACAAGTAGGTCCCTAATCTAATCGCTTTAAGTGAATACTTAAATAAACTTAGTTAGGTAATATGAATATAGGTCCAGAACTGCTTTTAGAATTATGTGTTTCTGAGTGAAAACAAGAGTCTTGGGCAATCTTCCATGTTGTTACTTGCAAAACACGAACTACTTGTATATTTAGTATCTAAAGGAGGACTTGTGTGCCAAAGAGCTTATGGGTTTCTCCCAGGGAAACAATTTCTCCCAAAAAGATATAAGGAGGAAAAATGAGAAGTGTGTGGAATTAAAATGAAAGTGGCCAAGCTCAATCTTCTGTTCCAGAGTCCAGCTAAAATCTGTGTTCTCAAGTGGCAGGGTCTGACTCTCCGCATGCTTGCACCACTGCCATTTAAATTCATCTCAATAGAGTGTGTAGGAAGGAAACAACTCGGGATAATTGTGCCTAAATGGAAATATATGTGAAAAAGCACAAATATCTTTGCCCTGCTTCAGGATCTGCCAGTAGAGCTTTTAGAGAGTACAATGGTAATTCAGGCAAATTGACTGTTAGAAATATAAGTGGAAGGTGATGCAGCAGCTGAAAATCCTAAAGCAGAATAAAGATTGCAATCTTCTTTATGCATGTCTAGTTGCATTTATTAAGTTCATTTATCTATCCAAAAATAAAGTTAATATTTTCAACCTTTTGCTTTGTTGGGTCTGTGTTTTGCCTATTAGTATGAATAATTTTGACAATAGCCTTCAGTTCAGCATCAGCAACAGAATTATTTTGTATATATATGTCCTTAATGATTTGAATCCTTCCTGCAGAAAAAAATCCCATTAAACTCCGAGTTCTATGAAAAAAAGCATTTCAGATGCAGAACCAAAACTTATTATCACATCACTATGAAAGGATTTGAAGTCACATTCTTTAGAATTATAAAGTAAATATTTTGTGAAGCTAACATCCACACACTTTGCACACAGTTCACGACCATTTTAAATCAGGTAGAGGATTGTGTGCAAATACCAGTTAAAATGTTAATAGATGTGTATTAACAGAGCTGATGGCTACAGAGTACATTTACAAGGATTCTTGTTTAATGAATTATTCTTAACTGAAAAAATACAGATTTATTAAAACCTAAAATGTTTGTGAAGACGGGAAGATGGGAGAATTGGAAGAAGAGGTGACAGGAAGACAACAAAATCAGATGTCAAATCCTTTCTTTACAATTTATCAAATCACTTACGTAGCATTTCAGTTTATTGGGAATTTGATTAGAAATGCTATTAAATTCAGACAAATGTATGATCAAAAAATAACTTCTACATAAAACTGAAGCATTTTGAAATAATTTTAGAAATCAAAGCTGTCCTGATGAAATATTAATTTCTTGGTGATCCATCACAGTAGTTGCTTTAGCAAAATACATCATGCAAGATGAGGTTCAGTAAGAAATTTGTGCTATGAATTTAAAGGTATATGAAACAAATGAGTTTTGACTCCCCTAGGTTTGCAGTGCTGTGTATTCAAACCATAACACTTCTCCCTCTGGTTAAAAACTACACAGTTCACTCTTTAGGAATTTTGAGAATTTTTCATATGGAGATGTTTAAACCCAAATTTCCAAAATTATAATTTTTTCATAAAAATAAATTAATTGCTCAAGCCCTTAGTTTTACATCCAAAACAGGTTAAAAGAAAACCTGATGAGCAGGGAAATTATGGATTTCACTGGCAAGGTACTTTATGTACATGGGCTAACATACATGCTAAAAATACTTTCACATGAGATGTGGATGATAACATCATGTATTTTTGCTCTCTTGAATAATTGATATATGATGTTCCCTGAAATGCAACAAATAAAACCAATCTAAAGCACTAGAAAAACATTTAATTCTTTGGTTAAAATTTCTGGCTCATTATCACCCGCACGAACACTCATTTATTTTTTTCACTCAGATCAAAATACACCAATTGCTAGTACTACGTATTAGCTATTATCTCTTCTTTTTTCCATTTGGGGACCAGTCAGAACTAAGTTTCTCTCTGACATAAAAATATGACTAAAATATGACACATCTAATCAAACTTAAAAATAGTTAACTTTTCATTAATATCTCACTTTTTACTCCTTCAGATTTTTTACATAATCTCTAACACACATACATTTAAATACCTAGATATATCTCTACCAATTTTTTTAGACATACGATATTCACAATAAATTTCAAATACTTCTGTTTAAAGGACATTTTGCCCCAGGGGTAGCATAAGTGCAGACTACTGTAATATTCACAGCACATGTAAAGGTAACAGCTGAATCTCAGTACTTTGACAGCACATTGTTTCAAGTAACAAATATAGACTTTCTATACAAAATCTCCCACTGAACAAATACAACACTTTCCCAGGTGACCCAGGGTATTAAATTTTTTTCACCTATATGAAAATATCTGTGACTCTCTTTACATTCGGAGCTTATAAATCAAGGATTCTTCAGTTTGTGAAAAATTCATTTCATTTGACACAGCAATCAGGACTACAAGAACAGTACCAAATTCCTAATGATATTTATATAAGATGGTTTATTACAAACAAAAATATTAATATATCATTTGCCTTTATAACTTCTTTTTCCCTTGACTTGATTAAAGGAAGCACTACAAGTTCATCTGTGATTCTTAAGGAGACTAAACCAGAAGGAAAATACTTTAAATATGGCCTTTGTGAACAGCATAATTCTTGTTGATGTAGTGGGCTTGCTGTACCATAAATGCGAAGCTGGATGTTACTCCCAGTGTTTTGCTGCCAGGGTAGTTTCTTAGCTCAGGGACAAAAAGAGGACAATTAAACTTAGACCAGTTCCATTCCAGTGGAAGCAGACTGGGACAACAGATTTTCCTGAAGGTACCAGAAACCAGCCCAGACATGTTTCCCTGTAAGGGCTGAGGGTTGAAGGATGCTGGCTTCCTTCTCCCAGTCCATGTGCTCCAAGTTTTCCCCTGCTCTATGGTGGAGAGCAGCCCAGCACATCCGAACCTCAGCTAGCCAAATACTTATGTACAACTTGTTGCCAAGAGAAATCCTTTCTTCCAGAGGTCTCTGCCTGCAGCAAAGAAAGGAATATTTCTTTGAGATGGTGCTCAAGACGGCTTCTGCCAATAGCAGGAGTTAAAATGTCCAATATACACAGCAAGCCAATCACAAAATATCCTATAATTTGGAATGATTGGTGGCAACTGTTCTCAAGAGACTTGAGCATGAAGCAGTGAGTGAGGAAGGTCAGAGTGAGAGCTGGGTGAGGGAAGGAAACACCGCAACTTTCTCCTGTACTGTTTTTGCCTCTAACCACCCACACCATACTCCTTCTCCCTACCAAGATCAACCCATTACTTGACAGTTCAGCAGTCTGAGGAAAAATTAACTCACCCTATTTCACCCCTGAACACCTACTCACCCTTATTTAATTTTACAATGTTTTATTTTTTTCTCACACCTGGGGTAAAACACACAGAAGGAAAAACATTGTCTTATGCATAACACACTGGAGACTTTCTATCACAAAATTTCATCCTCACATAAATATAGGCATTAATAGATCTAGTTATATGAAGATTAATCCTCCTAACTGATGCCAGATCTGTGGTGTTCTTAGTACTGCTTATGTTCCAGCTGTGTTATTTAAAGCTCTCATCCACAGCTTTAATATTTGCATTAGGCTTTCTGAAAATGTTTAGGTTCTTTCTTCACGACTCAGTGCTCTCTGCTTACTCTTGCCTGAACTACCTTTCTTCTCTGAGTCACCAGCTCTCTTATCAACTTACAGCCTCCTTCCTCTTTTATTAGAATTTAGCACCATGTTGATGTTTACAGGTTTTTCTGTAAATTCACCCATGACTTTTACAGTCATAGGTGAATAACTGCTTTATCAACTGGAATATGTAATTATATGTTGCAATAAGCAACACTATTGAAATATTTCAGGGATTTCCTGATGTTTAGTGAGATACACTGTCAAGCATAGTAGGCACATAGGGCTGGCGACGTTGTTAGTACAGGCTTGGCTTTAGACTATTGGTCAAAAGTTTATAGATTTATTTAGTTAGGCTTCTGATTCATTATCCTCTTCGGTACACCCAGTCAGTTCTGAGTATCTAGGAGCTATGTGTGGATACTCAATAAAGATAAAGAATAGTGAGAGCACACATCAGGAATTTTAAGCTTGAGCCTGTTATGTTTTTTAACTTAAAGGAGCTCTGTGCCATGCCAAGAGAGCACACTGTTCTTGATTTTTTCTTCCCTGGTAGCACTGGGACCAGAGTAAGCATGCTTGAGAGGCATGGGGAAAAGTGTGAAAGAATGGGGAAAGAGCTACCATTGAATTACAAGTGATCAGTTGAGACTTAAGGGTAGAGACTGTGATAAATTTAGAGCTCAAAATATCTAGATAATCAGCCAAGAAACTACACTTACGTGGTTCTGGAAAGACACTCCCAGACTGAATTCTAGAAACAGCAAAAGCACCTCTGTCAGCAGAATGAGCAGTAAGGCAGTAAGCTAGACAACAAAATAATGCACACCTGAGCCATAAAAATTGTATGTACAGCAGAGGATGAATGTTTCTGTAGGTAGCTAGCTCTGTACACCTGCTGTTCCCAGTCAAACCTGGTTCTCCAGAGTTTGAGAAAAACTTGAGAAAGATTCAAGAGTCTTTCTTCTGTGAATAAGTGATTGTACATATCTTAGAAAGCAGATAGACATTCTGCATCCATCTTCAATAAGACATGATCAAAATACTTGTCCCAGAAGGTATAGGTTCCTTTTATTTTGATGGATATCTACTCTTTTGAATAGATATTTCTGTGTGAAAACTTCAAATTACTTTCCATGCATTAATTTAATGTCTACCACACACATTAAAAAAACCCAACAAAAAACCCAAACATCTTTTAAACTTATGTTCCTTACAGGCTCTACATTTGGCCTGTAGTACAGAAAAAAATAAACCTTTGGTTATAGCTTGAGAATTTACTAATATATTTTTTGACATGTATTGATGTGTTTCAAATCTGGATTTCTGCATCCCATGTCCTGCTGCATCATCCACTATCTGAATGAACTTTCTGATTTTGTTATTGCTCCTTAAAGAAAATCAGTCATAACGAGAATGATGTTTGAAAGCTTTCCAAACACATGGACGGTTTAACTGTTCACCTGAAACGTGCGCGCACACACACACACACAGAGGAGAGAAACAAAGAGAGGGTCAAAAAGGGAAGGGAGGAAAGAATATTGGGTTTTAGGATCTCTCTAGAAATATTCCCCTGAAGCACTTAAAAGCACTAAATATTCCCATGCAAATTCCATATACCACTGAATTAATGCCTTCACCCATCCCACGAAGTATGCTGCAATTAACCAAACCAGTTAGTAAAAAAGGACATTAAAAGGCCATAATAGAGTGCTCCAGTAATGATGTAATGATGTTCTTAGCAGCTTTTGAGGGATACTAAGAGTCACTTGCAAATGTTAATAATAGCGTAGACAGTAATGGATTAATATTTTTTTTTGTATTAGGAAGAAATTATAGCCCATGTTTTCTTAGACACTTCTTATGAGACTAAGTTAAACATTAAAAAATAATATTCAATTATTCATTGTTCAAAGTCCACCAGATATACTCAGGACAACTGACCTGTGGAGACTTATTGGGCTAACATCTATGTAAAATGCTCAGACAGATAGCTAAGACCACAAGTGCTGCTCTTAATGCAGTAGATACATAAAGATACCGTCCAGAATGACATATTTTTTGTTTGAAAACTCAGTCACTTAGGAAACTTGTGCTCTCCTTGACAGGCTTTTGATGTTTCACTGTGTAATGCCACATCGGGTCATCAAGGCTGTTACCCACCACGTATCTTCTATATGGTTTTACATCAAATTAAAATCCTGCTCTTTCTATGGAGTGGAAAATAGAAAGGAGAAATGAAGGCTAAGAGACAGTAACCACTTCTAGAAATTGCTGTACCCCATAGTTACAGCACAATGTCCAGTGCAAGTGAACTCAGACCCTATGGCCTCAACGTAAATACCGTGCTAATGGCAGCAGTTTGTTGTCATGAACCTGGTTGGCCATTTTGGGGTACTTCACAGTCCCTCATCGAACAGTGCCACATCCTTCTCTTGGGGAAACCTCTAAATGCTGTGGTAGCATCTGACAGAAAAGTGGCTCCCTGGGAATGCCTTCCCACCCTGGGAGCCACTGAGTGTTCTATATCACAGAGCTGCTGCACAAACATGCTAATGGAGCATGAGGGAACAGCTTCCCTCTAATCATCTATGTCTGTTGAATCCCTGGTCATTTGTGTTTGATCTTCAAAAAACATATTAGAATTAGGAAAGGTGAAGGAGCAGTCATTTAATATAATAAACACTATTCTAGATTAAAGCAAATTGGAACTGATATTTGCAAAAACTGTTTGTGATCACTGGGGTAAGCAAGGGACAAGAACAGTATTAAATTGAATTTCAGCAACCTGCAGTAGGTGTGGGATATGCCTCCAATACACTCCGTTATTAAAACAAGACAGAACTCATTGGGTGAAGGTTGTGTTAAGGTGATGCAGGGTTTTTCTTCATGTCTTACCATCTCATACCAAGTACTTATCAAGTATGTATTAACTTTTATAACCTCTATGAAATGAGCAACGTCAGACAAGTTCCTGAGGGACAGCTCTCCATTTCATAGCAACCATTAGCACAACTGGCCCACGTGTTGGTATGGTGACAAACATCTGGAAGAATGAACTACTGCGATCTGCTCTGTGATCCCACCAAGCAGAGGCAGAAAGAGATCAAGAGGGTGGGGTGAAGGACTGATCAGCTGATTACAATCCTGTTCTGTATCACACTGCAGAGCACCAAACAGTGACAGCCTGTGTGCCGGAGCAGCTGGCTGCCACATCGCTCACACTGCTTTTTTGGCTGCCACGAACTGCATGTGTGGAGTTAAATAGTCCAGAAAATTCGGATGCTACCAGAGACAGAGGGTGACTGTGCAATGCAAATTTGAGACGATTTGATTAAGGCCTTCCAAAGACACAGCCCAGACATAAACAATCTGCTTATCCATTTCTCAGTGTCCTAGAGTGCATTTTTGCATGTAACACTTATGCTTAGCGCCTGGTTACATTTGTGTCACTCACAGGAATGCCAAAAATACTGGTTTTGTTTCTCTCCGAGGGCCACTAAGAATTCTGATACACATTTATGTTGCCTTTAAATCCTATTAGAGCTCTTCTTTTTTCCCTACAACAGAGCTAACTTAATGGAGAGAAGAAGCATGACAAAAATAACCATTCTTGGTCTCCTGAATTATTCGATTCCTTCTCAGCTTAATAATTAATAATGCAAAAGCCAGACACTTACCAGCCATGAGGTGTCTTCAGACTGACTGATTTTCATGGAATATTTATCTTCATTATTATATTATATTAGTAGGTCCTGGGATCATATTACCCCCTCTTTTACTGTATTAATTTCATAGCTATTAATGCTAGATACATTAGCATCAGCATGAACATCGAGATGAAACTCTTGAAGTTTATCTTGAATAATATCTGTCTGTCTTAGTATGCAGACCTAGCAATTGATAACATTATTCTCACCAGAACTGAAAATGTGCTCAGAATACACGCAGTCAGAAGCAACTTCAGTATATGACAGCAGTATCGGCCAAGACTAATTCCATTTCCCTTCTCAAAACCAGGTGAACAACGGAGTCCTATTATTTTTAGCACTTCTGTGACACTATAAAAGACCATTTCTAACTCAAGTCTGTACACTAAACATGACTTTATTTGAAATTAATCCCTTGCATGCTTCATAAAACAGAAGCACCTTTCTCAGTCGCTATGAAACTGTTGAAGTCAAGGAAAGGGAACAAACCTTCAAAAGCTTTGTGTCTTGGGAATACTCTCTGTGGACCCTATTATTTAGGTTTTAGAAGATACATTAAAATCACTCTTCCCATAAGATAACACTGGTTTTGCATTGTTATGCACAGAACAGCTACAAAAAAATGATGTACACTCCTACTCTGTCTCTGCAGCAGGATTTACTCCTGGTTTATACAGCTAGACAACATATCAGCTGTTATGTGTTGCATGACACTATTTGCTGCTCTTTTCCAGTATGTCTGCGTGTCTTGGTTTGCTTGTCACACAAAGATACACATTTTGACCTAGACTTGAAGAAAAACAGCCTAGAGCATGCAAAAGCTTGTCTGGGTTTTTTTGTTTGCTTGCTTGTTTTCCCAGAGATGGCACTTGAGCCACTTCAAATCCACAGTGGCAGCAAGCTCCCACAGAAATCAAGAGAAATGGAGACCTGTCAAAATCCTGTCACTTGGGCATTTCAGAAATGTGATATCCTAGCCATCTGAGCAATCCTAGCCATTCACAGCAATCCGAAATTTGCAGGAGGCAGGTGCTTAAAACCTTTCAATAACTGTGACAGCAGCACCTTTGTAGTCATGATGCCCAAAGGCCATGAACAAAGCAGAGTTTTTATGTAGGTAATACATTGTATTATTCCAGAACAGGAAGAGGTTATTCAAACAGTTTCTTTTTACTTTCCATCTAGGTTGACCATGGCCTAGGAAAACAATCTTATCTAAAACTAAGTCCTTACTCCAGTAACAAGGTGGAACAGCAACTTCAGTGCAATGTAGAGATTCTCTCACCCATTTAACCAACAGCAGCCAAGACTTCACACTTCCAGCAGATCAGTTCTTACATCTTATCTGATCCATATTACTATGCATGATGAAATTAGCCAAATAACAATGACATAGAACTTAAGTGAAATTTTAATGACAGTATATTATAATTTGTGTTGCCTCCTCCCCATGTTCAAATAAGAATGATAGTTTTAAAAAATTATGGAGCTTAAAGTGATGTGGAGGTGCTACTGAAGACTTTGGTGACTGTAAGCTTGAACCAGTGAAAATAGGAACTTGCTAAAGGCACTTATTATGTCAGCTCTTTAGAAGTCTGCAAAAATAACACCATATAAGGACACAGAATAATGTACGTACCAAATAAAAAGCACTTTAAGACCTTCCTAAAATTATCCAAATTAAAAGAATATATATATATAATTTTGCAAGTTGTGGAGCAAAGGTAATCCAAACAAGCAGTGTGATCTCAGAGGAAAGAATTAAGAGGGAAAAAAGAGATTAACTGTTATTACAGTTGCTCAATAGAGGATGGCAATTACTATCCCATCATAGCTACATACAGAAACACCTGGTTTTGAATTGAAGCCATAAAGTCACAAAAGTCCATATACATTTAACTTCTTATTACTGCTTTGAAATTTTATTTTCTCCAACCCGAAGGCAGCAATTTTGTGCCCACAGTTTTAATTCCTAAATTGATTTATAAGCATTTAATGTTATCCTAATCTGTCCCTGCTGTGTTGCAGCAATGGCAAGCATACACAGAAATCTTAATGAAGCACTCACTACAAAAGGTAAACACAGAGGATGCTAAGGTGTCATGTACAGTACTGATAGAGGTTAATACCTTCCACAGTCATTAGGTTTGGATTTGGGGATGTTTGCACAGTAGTCAATTCAGATAAAATTCAATTGTATGCTAGCAGGTCATAAAAAGATTATGCATCATTGAATCCCTCAGGTATACCTGGGCCTTAACTGGATAAAATTCATCTCTGTGTACACATCCTTAAGTCACATGTTGGTCCCACTATCTTGGTTTGCTTGGGGGCATAGGATGCTGTATATGCCTGTACACAACCTCTGCAGAGGAAATAATCATCTCTCAAGACATGCTCAGAATGTGTGCATTTGAAGTGCTGAAGCAGAAGAAAGCTAAGGATATATCTGTGCTTCAGTGACACATAATGACTTCTGCATAGCAGAGGATCGGAAGGGGGTGTCTGGATGCATGATGGTCTCAGTAACAAGGTACACCAGTGACACACACGCTGATATACACACACACATGCACAGAGTTGCAAGAAGCACACCAGAAACAAGTAAGCTGTCCAAAATGCCACAGCTCACCTACAAGCACCCAAGCCAGCAAAGTCAACACTCGGGTTTTGTTTAGATTTGTGCACTCGCTGTTGTGTGACATACTCTAAAATTCTACATTGCTGCAAAAAAAATACTACTACTAGAAAATTAAAACACAGAAAGAAAAATGTCTCTTTTTTCCTCACTAAAATATAGTTTTGTTGCTTAACTTTCTGGAGTAGAAAGTGGAAAACACAAATTTAAAATTACTGTGGCATTTCTACTCAATATTTTAGAAGAAAATGCTAAATCAAAATCTTAAAAATATTCCAGATTTTTCCACTTCCCTGTGGAGTTTCCAAACCTCTGTAGTGGAACAGCACCTGTTCTGCTCTGGCAACAGCTCCCCAGTTACAAAGAGAAAGCAGGGTTTTTCTGTACAATACATGATCCTAAAAAGTTACACATTCCTTTACAACCGCCCAGTATAGTGGTATGTGTTCTCAATCACCCAGACCTACTCCATACTACATCCAAGACCTGTCCTTGAACTGATCTAACTGTTCAGTCCACTCACATTTGTCTGCACACAAACCCAAAGGCTAACTTTGAAGACTTATTTCACTGCACTGAAAGCTACAAAGAGTTCAACAGGATTTAAATTCAGTAAATGCACATATTAATGTATTAAGGTCTGCATTTAACAAGAAAAGATGTTCATAAACATCTGGTCTTCTTATGGGGATTTAAACTTCGCATTTCTTTTTTTTTCATTTTAACTACAAAATAAATTTATACCTTTTAAAAAGAAAAATGATATGTTACATATTTTAAAATTAAAAAAAAATAGTAGAATCCGAGAAAAATTTTCAGGTCACTCTCCAGGTCACAATGATTAAAAATACAAAAGTACTGAGATGAGAACTTTCTGGCAGCATTGTAGAATTCCCATGCAGTAGTATCTTTCATTATTACTAAAGCAGCTAGATGTTGCAAGTGCACTGTGACTAAGTTAATATGACGTTTAGATGCTTAATTATAGTTCCTTTTTTTGTGTCATCTAGCATACCAACTCACTTTATATTCCCATAAGATAAATGGCATATGTTCCTCTCTCAGCAAATGTTACACCAGTCAGAATTTACAGTCTTTACTTAGAACTGTACCACCAGGTAGAACTACAAAAATAATATTCACTGCTCTGGAGAATAGTGCTCAAAATAAGAACACCTGGACTTTTTTAGTTTTATTTTTCTCTTTAATAATATTTTGAAAATAATAGCTGTCCATTTTAAAGGCTATTTGCAGAGCTCCTGCTTGCAAAATTGTAAGTTTTTTTCAAAAAGGACAGATTATAGCCTGTCAAAAAGGCTAAAATCGAACCAGTCACAGTCTAAAAGCTATTCCAGGTTCTGAAAACAATTTGCAATGCCTACACATTTTACTTTGGCAGCTGGTTGCTGGAAACTTATGTGCAGCACAGGTATGGAAACGCTAGAGGTTAAATTAGAAAGTTATTTAGAGGAAGCATTAATTTCACAGGACTGGATGCCTGACTGAGGAAGAAGGCTCTTGCTTTATCCTTAGGACAATGTTGATTTCATACACAGACAGATGAGTTTTATAATCACATATCACTCCATTCCACTTGTCTCCTTTCCCTTTGTCACCTGCAGGTAGCAATCATGCCTCTTTGATAGTTAAAGCGGCTAAAAAAGGTTGAATGAGTTTCTGTAAGCCAACCGCATACTGAAACCAGCTGGGCCTTTGCAAAATATAGAATCTGATCAAATGATGGCAATAATGTGCACAAAAGATACAATTTAGTAAGGAATTAACTGCATATATTACTTGTCCCAGAGTGGCCCTCCAAAGTGACCCAATGAGCATGAAAAAAATTAAGTAGTAAGTGCTTAGGATATCTTTGAAGGATGCATCCAGGAGACTGCAGCTTGACTTCAAACACCTTTTGCTCTTGCTCTGCACCCTACCTCAGTCTCACCACCTCAACACCCAGGGCCTAATTTAACACAAACACATGCCTCACATAGCCTTTACAACTTATGTAGTAAGTTAGCTCCCACCCCAACCTGAGACCTTTGGGTCTACCTTGTTGTTCAGGTGTGACTACAGAAGGTAGAAAGCAGTGACTAAATGGACCCTGAATATCAAAAAACACCACTATTCCACCCTTCCCCAAATCTGCAGTCCATCCCAGTATGACTATATCTCTTTCTTCTTCTCCCTCTACAAGCACCTGTTTATAGCACAATCACCTGCTCCATTTGAGGGCAGTACAAGTCCTTGGCTTAGTGTCTTGAAAATATTGTCCTTTCATGATGAGATATTCTTTTATACACCTTCACATGCTATCTCCTTTATCTGTCTGACCTCAAACAATCAGTCGCAGTGGCCTCTAAACTTTTATGACTGCTCACTTCATTTGCAGCAGTTTCCAATAGGAACACACCGCCCTTCCTAAAGCTAACAGCTGGCACTAGTTTCTTCTGTTTTTCTGATCATAAGGCAAGAAGTGAACCTGTTATACAGCAGGTTAAAGGGCAGAGAGGATTGGAATTTTTTTTAGATAGTTTTATAGAGGGAATTGATCAAGTTAATTTAAAGAGCTGGCAAAAAGCCCACTGCAGCTTCAGTCATAATGAATTCTCAGATTGTTATAGGACCAGATGGACTTTGTCCTGTAAGTAATTGTGTATTCTCTGGAGTGGACAGGGGCCATTGAACCATCTGTTTTGTTGTTGCTCCAAAGAGTGTCTTATTGCTGTGTCCATTGTTTCACTACGTGACTCCCCCAGGTCTACTTTACATCAACTTGCTCAGACACAAGATGCCCTTCTGTTTTAAGTAAGAAATTGTATTTGCCACCCGAGCCTTTCATGCTATGCCTCCAGTTTTCCTGTCTTCACATTCTGCTGCTTTTCTTTGCTTATTTTAGCCCCTGAAAATGTATTGGAGTGGAAAATAGATTTACAGGTCTTTTAGCATTCTGGTGGTGCCACTCAATGCTGCCAGCAGTTAAACTTGTAAATAATAATGCCTTGCTCTTGCACAGCATTTTTCAACAGGAGAATGCAAAGCTTTTCACACAGAGGTCAGCATCACTAGCCCTATCCTGCAAATGGTGAAATTCAGGTATACAAGAACACTGTCAAGAATCACAGCCTAAAACCAGGAAATTCAGAGATACTCAGGATAGGGTCAAAAGAGACAGAAGGAAAAAGGTAAACATGAATCTATATTCAGTACAAGCCTACACATGAATGCAAGAAATACAGAAAATAACCAAGAACTAGAATTCCTTACACGTGGCCAAAACCAAGATTTAGATGCTGTACAAGAGATTCCATGGGATAATTCATATGGCTGAATTATTATTATTTTTTATTAATATAAAAAGATATACAGCTTGGTCAGGAAGCACAGTCTACAAAACAAGGGACAAGAATGTTAATCATGTAGTATACACAGGATGAGACCTACTGAACTCTGGGTTATGTTTAAAGGACCGATGTCTTTGTAATAGTTCAAGTCTGTGACTGAAATCTTTTAACACTGAATCAGAACAAAGTCATCTAATTGCACTTCTTTCAGTGTCCCTTCATATCCTTTATGGATTTCCATAAATACATACAAATAATTGCAAACAGACCTATTCCAGGAGAATAACTGTAACAATGACTTTATACACGACCTTGTATCAGCCAAAGAATTCCTCAGAAGTGTAGGATTATTTGTAAAGGACCAAACAACAAATCAGACACTATTCACCAGTAAGGCACACAAACCAGGTGAAAGTTTGTCAGTATGATTCAGAGGGATTTGCTTTATCTTTAACATATAGTGTTATCCCTGAACAGATGTATAAAATATTTCTGAAGCTAACTGTTCTTTCTTCTGGATGAACAATTTTGGACCTTTCAGTCCTTCTCAGCTAATCAAAGATGAAGAGCTTTTTCGTTATTAGTTGAATGACATCCTTCATCGCTCTCATCACAGTTGAGATACACCAGCACAGATATCTATTGTTATGAATAAGTTACATATTCCTGAAAGACTCAAAAATTTGGAGTCATTTTTTCTTTATTAAAATCTGTGAAATTAACTAATTTAAATTCCATATGGGCCAGTGATTCACACAACATGAACAGAGGGGTTTTTTTAATATTAAAACACCTTTGCTGAGCATCAGCTCAATTAATAACAAAACTTAAAAGTCTTTTTTGAAAAGATATGGTTTTTGAATGTTCATGTATGTTTGAAACTAACGAGATTTCTGAGTAGTTTTCTCATTTTTATCATTATATCCTTTAGTAGAAATCTTAAGGAAATATAGTGCTATTTTTCAGCCTTTTCTTCTGTGTTGGTGTCATTAGATCATTATGCATATGAATTTTCTTGCTTACATTAGCCTACAATCTATTCATTTTCCTCAGAGAAAATAAAATCAAGCAACCAGTTGGCTCATACAACTGACCACAATGCTCTCGGAACAGCAGAGGTGCATCCATGACAGCAAATGAGGATCTAAGCTGAGTCTCAGAGTTGCACATAAATCCCAGGCCATAACTGAAATGAGCCTTCTGTTCACTATGATTTCATCCATAATCATTTGGCATTAAATTTAAAATTCTTTTCATTACCCTGTCTCAATGTATGGGGAGCAGGGGTCATTAGTACTTATCTCAAAGGTTCGAATTCTAAATTAAATCTCAGCATAGAACCATAGAATTGTCTGAGTCAGAAGGGACCTCAAAGATCATGTAGCTCCAACCCCTCTGCCACGGGCAGGGACACCTCCCATCAGACCAGGCTGCTCAAAGCCCCATCCAGCCTGGCCTTGAACACTTCCAGGGAGGGTGCAGCCACAACTTCCCTGGGCAACCTGTTCCAGGGTCTCACCACCCTCACATCTTTCAGGGAAGTGGTTTTTAATTCTGCGGCTGCAAAATATTGCAATTCCTTTTTCCAAAGGACCTTCCAGAGGCTTTTCTCACTCACTAACAATAATCAACTTGCTAGAACTTAAAAACTTCACTGGTACGTTATCAAACTCTAAATTTTTTTAAGGCCATCTTTTAATTTTGCTAACCTTCTGAAAAGTTGCATCTCTTCTCTTTTCTCATGAATCAATACACTTATACAGCTGGTGGTCTACACTTTATGCAGGTATAGTGTTCTTCAAATATTATTAAATAATTTGATAAATTGAAACCACAGGGGAAAGAGTTAAATACAGAAAAACCCCACATAATTCACACTTTTATCTTGATAGCACAAGTCAGAAATATTCTCTATTGTTTCCAGCTGCACTAGACATATGTTAGTGTAAATACACCACAGAAAATTATTCAAAATGCCTTTTTCTTAAAATTATACTTTTTTAAAAGTGCATTATGATTGCTAGGTTTTTCATGGTGTTGATCTTCTGCTGTTCACCTCTCTCTATAGCTATTGTTAGGACAGCAGAATTTACCTCACAAATGACACCTTCGTGAACAATGCAACAGTCGGTAGATTGCCACAGAATCAAAGACTAATTTTTCACAAGCACAGAAAAAATTCCTAAGTCCCATTGGCAACTGGATTTCTTGATGCATGGCAAAGCCCCAACAAATTCTTCAAAAATGTGATTTCTATGAGAGGTGAGAAGAAAAAATTCTTCAGCTAACACGTGAGTCAGGCAAACCTAAATAAACTAGTGGATATCCCTTCCATTTTGGTAGGTGGGCCAAGGCAATAGGAATGGAAGACCTAACAGTCCAATTCTCAACAGCCTGGTGCACCCCTTAATATTGACCAGAACAGGAATGAACTGCACTCTCAATGGATGGCAGTCATCCAACCACCCACCAGTGAAACACAAGGCCTGAGATGACTCAAAGTCCCCAAGGCTGTGGTGACAGGTATGGAAGTAAAGATAAGGTCTGGATGTCCTTAATTATGGACTAAGCAGGTTGTGGTACCAGGAGTACTGCCCACATGGAGGACACCAGAACTAGTATGAACATATACAATTTTACCTGATGTAATATTCTCAGGAAAGGGGAAACCATGGAGAAATTGCACATGCATTTCTCAACCATAGTCCTGGGATGTCTCCCAAGAAAGGACATTAAAACAGACCTAGCTCAGAAGCAGTGCCATATCTTGTTTACATCTAAGGCAAAAAGGTTGACCTCAAGACACACTGACATAGTAGGTGCCGTTGCTTCATTTTATCTGCACTAGCCAAACCAACAGCATCCTAACAAATAGGAGAGATGTTACAGCATCTTGTTTCTGGAGGTTGAACACTGATACTGGTGTCTGGCAGTAATGCTTCATATATTCTTTAAGTCAGATGCTGTAAGGTGTTGAATGTCCGTGAATCTAAGCACGGGAATAGAATTTTGTTTACAAAAAATCCTAGCACCTACCCCTATAGGTTAAGGTGGGTATTTATAAGGAGGTGACTGAAACATTGAGGGGTCCCTCCATCATTGCAGATACAGGATGTGATCTCCTGGGGAAACTAGTACTCCATGGCTTTCATCTCCAGCATAGCATGCTCTATGATTGATAAGAAAGCAAAAAATTCAGAGTTCACAGAATCACAGAACAGACTTCCTTGGAAGAAAACTCTAAGATCATCAAGTCTAACCATTAACCCAGCACTGCCAATTCACCACTAAACCATGTCCCTCAGCACCTCATCGACATGTTTCTTAAATACCTCCAGGGATGGGGACTCCACCACTGCCCTAGGCAGCCTGTGCCAGTGCTCAATAACCCTTTCAGTGAAGAATTTTTTTCCTAATATCCAATCTAAACCTTCCCGGCACAACTTGAAACCATTACTTCTCATCCTATCACTAGTTACTCGGGAGAAGAGACCAAACCCCACCTCACCACAACCTCCTTTCAGATAATTGTAGAGAGCAATGAAGTCTCCCCTCAGCCTCCTCTTCTCAAGACTAAACAACCCCAGCTCCCTCAGCCGCTCCTCATAAGACTCCTGCTCTAGACACTTCACCAGCTTTGTTGCCCTTCTCTGGACACACTCCGGCAGCTCAATGTCCTTCTTGTAGTGAGTAAGGGGCCCAAAACTGAACATAGTATTTGAGGTGCAGCCTTACCAGAGCTGAGTACAGGGGCACAATCACTTCCCTAGTCCTGCCGGTCACACCATTTCTGATACAGGCCTTCTTGGCCACCTGACCCCACTGCTGGCTCATATTCAGCACCCCCAAGTCCTTTTCTACCAGGCAGCTTTCCAGCCACTCTTCCCCAAGCCCGTAGCATTGCATGGGGTTGTTATGGCTGAAGCGCAGGATCTGGCACTTGGCTTTGTTGAACCTCATACAATTGGTCTCAGCCCATCTATCCAGCCTGTTCAGATCCCTCTACAGAGCCTTCCTACCCTCAGGCAGATTGACACTCCCACCCAACTTGGTGTCATCTGCAAACTTACTGAGGGTGCACTCAATCCCCTCATCCAAATCATTGATAAAGATATTAAACAAGACCAGCTCCAGCACTGAGCCCTGGGGAACATTGCTTGTGACCAGTTCTCAGCATCTACACAACAGGAACACAAATATAGACTGATTTCTTAAAAAGGTGACTAAACCTTTACTAAGGTTTTGCAGAGGTATCACAGAATCTGCTGCTAGCAGTCAAGTTATGAACAGGTGTCTACATTTAGCCAGCACCCAGAGCTAAACTGTAGCAGATATTCTACCACCCAATGACCCCTCCCCAGATGAGAAGGGGAATCAGGGAAAAAAGGGAAAAGCCCCATGAGTTGAAGTAGAAACAGATTTAATGAAATAACAAAACTAATACAACAACCAACATAAAGTGTATAAGGTTCTACTCAGCCTGGTCCTTGAAGTCAACAGCAGGAGCAGAAGACCAGAAGAGAGATGCCCCAAGAAAAGGACCTCCACCCTCAGTGAGCTCCCTCCTTTTATAATGAGCATGATGAAGTGGTATGGGATACATCTGTGAGTCAGCTGCCTTGATTGGATCTCCCAGCTGATTCGGGGCTACTCATGGCCTGCCTGCCATGGCTGGCCTGTGGAACCAGGACAACACGAAAAACATATTTACATTCTGAAAACTGAATAGTTTTCACTGTATTTCCCATACATGAAGAGGAATCGTAGATTATTTTTTATTTTGCCTGGATTACTATTATTTATGGGAAATAAAAATAAAAAATGTGTTTCTGTGTATGCATACATGGAGGTAGAAAAGAAAAAGAGAAAAAAGGAAAGCATGCTGACAAAGGTGATGACGAACTGTAGGCAGAAGACATTAAAAAAAGGTAGGTCCTAAAATAACTGTGGGATGTGCATAACTAATAAATTTCCTAAATGCTTTCCAAGTGTGAGAACTGGTCTGACACCCATCAGCTTTCATTTCCTATCCACACGATGCCAGATAACAGCACACATTTTGTTTTCCTCTCATCACAAATCATAATGTCGATTAATTTATTGCCCACTTTAACTGATACTGACATCAGTAGACATCTTAGCACAGTCTTAAGATGCTGAACTGCTGGTCAGTCTAGAGAGAGCTTTGAATAACCTGTTTGTCACACTTTTAACTCAATGACACAGAACTTTCTTTGTTAACGACTATTTGATACTACCATATATAGTGCCTATATAGATAACTTCATCAGTTAACCATTCAAAACTAAGTTTAGGGAATGGTAAAATCAATGGTAAAAAGGCTAACTCAGATTTTAAAACTAACTTAAATGGCTCGAGGGCTACGTAATATAATACACAGACATTCAAAACATGAATACACAAGAATACTGTGGTTCAAAAAAAAGGGTTGTTTACTTCAAAATCTTCTATTTCATATAATAATACAATACATACTGGAGAATAGGAAACAAAAATATTTTGGGGTCATTCTAATTTTCTGATGAAAATAACTTCTCTGAATATACAAGTCAGATAATAGGACACTGTGACTGCATTCTGGTTTTGTGCATGTTTGATTGTTTCAGTTCTGGCCTTTTGATTTAATTAAAACTGCTGGCAGATGGAATATCTTCTCTGAAACTCTCTGCCAATTCTTTGTAGTTCTGTAATAACATTTTCCTAATTTAAAAAATATTTTCCCCTTCCTGGTTTCAAAACATCCACATGAACAACACAGAATTCCCTGCAGAGCAGAAACAAAAAAAAAAAAAAACCAACAAGATAAATTAAGGCTGGCAAAGAAATAAATAGGTACACTTAAATACAAAAAAAAAAAAAAAAAAAAAAAAAAATTCCACCAATTGCTCTTACTCAGTGCTTTTAGGAGTTAATTGTGTTAAAAATAATTAGGAGTGTTAGTTAAAAGCATGAATTTTAAGTTTATTTAGGAAAAAGTTCGATTACTTAAGATCTATTTTAGAGCTGGGGTCCTATATTGCCGTTTACTGAATACCTTATTAGTAATAAGGGTTCAATAACTCAGAGAATAAGCTACTGAGTATACTGGTATATTTCCCATTTTTTGGTGTTGTCAAATGAAACTTGGTCCTGGAAGATGCTCTCTAAGCAGTTACAGCTAGGGCTCAACAAACAATTAACTACATGAAATCCCAGGGCCTGTATTATGCAGAGTCCAGTTACGCTAATTAGTTGTCTCTTCTTGCATTAAACCTAATTCCATGAAGCATTTCTGTCAACTCCATCACCTCCCTGCACACCTGAATTTTGAAAGTGACCTAGAATGAAATGAACTGACTCAGAATTGGATGTTATTCATGAAAGGAGCATACACAGGTTTATAAAGGATTGCAGCTACCAGAGCTCTCCACACATGTGCAGCTGCTTTGGGAAACATCTGAAGCAGACTTTCTTCTGGATCTTTCAAAGCATCTAGCTCCAAAATACAAATACTGCAAAGTCAATAAATATTTAATGAACGTTCGTAGCACTAAACTTAATTTGTCATCTTTTTAATCTATGAAAAGTTTTTTGTATGCATATTACTCATAGAATTCGCATCTATTGTAGTCTGCCAAATCACCTCTAGCTGTCTTGATTTACATTAGCTTTCTTTACTTTCCAACATATATTCCAGTCCTCATCCACTCAAAATTTTGAAGAGATCAGAATTTCCACTAATATCTTGTAGTTCCTGAACTGAAACATTCTGACAATAAAACATAAATGCTAAAAAGCTTTGAATTTGAGAAGTGCCTCAGAAATACTATTTGCTTGAAACAATCATCTCTCCTGACTTTTGGTTTTCACAGTCAGTGGAGAGAATGAGGTATCTTCAGAGGACAATTAGCATGCCAAGACTTCAGCCCCCGCATTGGTGATGACGAACCTCTCTCAGCTGACTCAGGTGCAACCTACGGCCACTGCTCAGACTTGCACATATTGTAACTTCCAGGCACCTTGGCTCAGACAGGTAAACGCACTCCAAGTATGTGATCATTAGGAGAAAACTGTATAGTTTGGAAAGACTGGTAGCTAAAAGGTTTCTGGGTTACTTAGCAAGTACACATGGCTGTTCTCCTGAAAGGATTGATTTCACCAGTGAATAGTCACTGTTCATTTTATCCCCAACATGCTTTCCTAGTGACAAAGTCATAACCTGAGCCGATGCATTAACAGAGAGATTTCCAGTTAGATATTTCATCTCTCATCCTTGACTTCCAAGAAGTCTTGCTACTGTTGCTGTTACTGTTATTATTAACCCAATTAATAGAGCTCGTTTCAGAACCTTTAATCCCAGTTCTGCCAGTCATTTGCTGCACAGCCTTGGATAAAGCCATAACTACACAGTGATTCAGATTCACCAGCCTTAACCTAGGGATTAGAATAATAATCCCACTTTGAAGAGTATGGCATGCATAGATGAAAAGTGTTTTTATAGGAGCAAATTGTTAAACTGACACTAGTGAAATGAATACTATTCTCTCCAGAATACAAGTAAAATACCCATCAGGTTCCTTGTTCTTGTTTATCTTTTAACAAAAACATCATTTACTAAAGGAATATTTCAAGAGATAAGTAGGAGGAAGAAACAATTAGACTATGTCTAAGAAAAATGAGTAATCTATTATAGAAAGTTTTGTGTAGCCTGCATACAATACAGACTAGACAGTACACTGACTTCAGCTCTAGTGAAGCCCATGATGAATTCCAATCTTATGAGACCAATTGCAATAAACCATACAAACCCCATTTCCTTTGTTCCTCTCTTCCTTCAATAATCTTTAACAGTTTTCAGTTGCTATTTTATGGCCTCTATCTCTATACTTTTTGTACAGTATCAATTAAGTTAATTTTTAAAACATAGATAACAAAATGCTATTGCTATTTTGCAGGAGACTTAAGCTATGATTACAGTGTTATTTAGGCCAATCTGTGATTTTCTTGAACAACACTGAACAGTGTCAGCTGCTTTTCTCTGTCCCCATGGCTCCACACTAGGCTGCTTCTTTGAATTGTGGCACAATGATGTCACCAAACTTTCCTGGTATTTTTCCTGAAAACAGTCACAGCAACTTGCCCACCATTTGAACAAGATGCCACAGCTGAGCATGGGATACACTGCTTTGGGCAGGCAGGTGGGGAGTGCTAACCTCATTTTCTTCCTATGAATTTTAGGCTATATATTTAAATTGTTCCATGTTTCTCTCAACACTACAGACTTAACTTTTTTCCTCTTTCTTCATTTGGAAAGCAAGTGTGGCTATGGAGCACATTACCACCCCTGTACAGTTCAAAGTCTGTCTGAAAGATTGCCTCAGTTGCAAAATCCTAATGTGTCATCTCTTTAAACACTTGGGAGTAAGATTGTCTACAGAGAGGCAAGCAGCAAATGGTAGTTATTGTGCTGGGGGGAAGCAGTCCCTGAAAAATCCTATCGCTCCCCCAAAGGTGTCATGGGAATATCTTTGTGTCTGCGTCCCTACACAGCACCCCTGAAGCCCTTCCTGTCTCTTGAAATCGGTAATGCTGCAATTTAACTTGTTTTGGCAGGGTGACAAACATAAACGTTACACAATGACTGTGACATAGCTTTTACACAAGCAAAATGTCTCATCAGCCCTGATGGCTTGAGGAATTTTCAGCAAACCAGCATTTTTTCCCAGAAAAAAATTGCTATTTTGTTTAAGATTGAAAATATCAACTAGGCTGACAAATTCCAACTAATAATTTGATTAACTATCTTAAGTAGTCTATTATCCTGGTATGAAAAAAAGAAAGTTTCTCAGTAATTTGGAGCAATGTCACAGGATCTCTATCTCTGCAGCAAAACTGCACAGAGTCCAGCTTGAAAAAATTATCAAAAAATCGATATTTTACTCTGGGACTTTTTTTTTCCTGGAGACCCAAGATATTTTTAAATGCTACCCAGTTTGTCATAGTAGATGAATTACGCATGGTTCTTGCCTTCTCTCTTAATCTGTACCTTTTAAAATATTTTTCTGATCAATATTCATCAAGATGTATCTCTTTTAAGTTGCTTACCCCTGCTGAAGCACAAATCATTGAAACAGCTCTAAGAAAAACTGTGTACATCCACAGGAGTAGAAATTACACAGATAATAATAAACAAGTCACCAAGTCATTGAATCTGGAAGCATTTGTTGGTGTAAGGTACTTTTAACTCTACATTGACATTAGATATAACCCATTTTCTGTTCACCTGTCTACTATATATCTTCTTGAGATGATTGTAACTGTATTTTATTGATCTTTATCATTTGTGATCACTGGCACAATTCTATAGCTGTGAGCTGGTCTGCAACCTGTGGAGGACACGTGCACACATAATATACCCATGACAGGGTCTTCCCACTGAACTGTAAACCTTGCATCCTGATTAATGATCATCCTCAGTGCTGCAGAACATAAGCCATGATCTGATAATTGGGTTCTAAATTAGACAATCCACACCCTGCAAAACACTCCTGCCATTACTCATGTAAGTAGGCTTAGTCACATGGGTAAGGATTTGCAAGACTGGTCTTCTGGCTCCGACCTGGGATAAGTCACTCAGAGGGAGGCTTGTGGGAGGACTGACAGGAAATAAGATCTTGCAGTTTCAGCTTTGGCATGATCCTGCTGTTGAGAGCTGGATCTCAAACCCCTGCTCTGAGCAGGGTAGGAGACACTGATTATCTCAAAGGGAAAGTATAGAAGTCCACTCCAGTTTCGCAGGATCTAATTCAAAGGAGACAGCAACGTGTGCCCCAAGCTTCTCATGTCTTAGTTAAGTGCCTAATTGTATGATGAAGAAAGCTGTAAATCTAATATATACATCAGTAGAGGAGGAAAATTAAAGATGGGAATCCATCAATTCTTGTTTCATATTTCAAATAGTAAAAACATTGCACAGGGTTTATAGAGAATGGTGATTCCAGATTTTAGCCAGAAAGAAAATGCAAATCAATAGTGACATACAACAGAATAAACTTATTTAATTGGTAGGGAACTCACAAAATACTGTTCTTCTTCAAGGCTTCTGACATGCCTGATTGCCCCATCTTTAATGTTTTGGCTCTATTATGAAATAAAAAAGGTTTTTATTCATTAACAGAGGGGCACACTTGATTCAAGTCTGCCATTCATAATGATTTTTAGCATACTACTCTATTACGGCTAGCACATGATTGCTCTTGCAGAATTACTGGAGAGATAAGTTTTACCAGTGTTGGCAGTGCAATGATATGCAAACAAACCTTCTAACTCAGTAAAAATTAGGGTTAGTTTTGACGTATTTCTATTCAAAACATTAATCAAATCCCTTAGACGATTAATTACTGCAGTATTACTCTGAAATGTTTTATTGATACTTCTTTGTCATTTAACTGTTACCCTTGCCTGGTGCCTTATTTTCCTTCCTTGTATTTCTAGAAGTACACATACTGTCTTTTCTTTCAATTACTGTAATTATTTTATTGTCAATTTATTTCCACATCACAGCTCAGTCAATTAAATGTTGTATCTGGCTTTGCAAGACTGTTACCCACCCCCATGTTTTCAATCCCCTCAGGAAAAAAAAAATTTTAAAAAAAATCATGTTTTTTGATTCTTAGCTCTGACTTTACTCATTTAGTAATGAAATATGTTTCAAAAAACAGATCTTTATTTCAGCATTCCATAATGCGAATTGTTTTTTCTGTCCATTCACTGTTAAATGAATCACATGTAACCGCCTCCTCCAGAGCTGAAATTTGCTCTGAAATTAAGTTACCTGGTACCTGGAACATCTCTCCAATTTAAACCAAACCTCTGTGCTAGTTCAGAGCTTACATTTATACCTTGCACCCAAACCAGCTCTAAAAAAGTCTGGAGAAGTACCAGAAGCAGTGTCATGGTGCTACCAGTCATGTATTCTGCTTTGGATACCTGTGTTATCTCTAGGTGTGCTTCTCTAGCGACTTCAGTAGAGTCTGTTTGACCCCCTCTGTGAGTGTTATAGGCAGAAGCAAGGGACAAACAAGAGGAAGGCCAGATGGAGTAATCTCTGTAGCACTGTGACAGCCACCCACTGTACCAGCTCTTGCTGGTGTCAGTTACAGCAGCCTTCAGACTATTCAGACTGATGACAAAAAATTAAGCCACTGTGAAACAGCATCCTGGAGGACCTCTTGTGTCACCAGCCTCTCTCATTATTGCACAGACCATTTACTGCATAGACTGCAAGGCCTCAGCTTGGTGAGTTGTGCTAGAGAGATCAGAGCCTTGTACATAACTGAAACACCATTCCCTGGTTTAGAATCCAAACCACACTGCTTTCATCCCCATGCAAAAGCAGGTTACACTCAAAAGCTAGCAGCATTAAAACAGGTAACTTGCTCAGTGTGAGAGCATGGAGAGGCTCGGTTTGTCACAAGTGGCTCTCAACACCGGCAGTACAAGGACAGCTCTACAGTGAGACAACTGAAGACACCAAAGACCTGTCCTCTGTTTCTCAGACTTTTGTAATGGGATGAGATATTTTTTTCCCCCTTTTTAATGATAACAGTGGGGCTCTATCAAATAATGACCACAGGGAATAAAAGAGTAAAATAAGAGAGAAACAATGTCTGAAGCTGTTTAGTAAATTGAACAGCTCAGAAGCCACCATTGCCGCTGTGTGGCCTGGCTGGTGGAGAAAACTGTTGCTTTTCCCTAAGAATTCCTGGCTCAGGAACTCCTGGCGGTGTCCGGGCACCTCGCATACAGCTTCTCTCTCACCCGTGCGATGGAGGCACGCGGCCAAGCCCACACAGAGCTTGCTAGCTCTAGCGGTATCAGAAGTAAAGAGTCCAGAGATGGCTCTTGCGAGGGATGCGGTGTTTATTCTGACCAGCACGCAGGCTGGCCAGGTAGCAAGAGAATGGGCCCCGCCCGCCGACTTCTTTATCAAGGGACACAGACAGGGGAGGGGCAACAGCTGAAGCCCAATGTGGTGTGACCTAAGGTTAGAGTGACTGTCTGGCTGCTGACCAACCAGGGGGACCCTCCTCACACAGGTCACAAGACCAGGTGAGGAGGATCCTGGCCAGATGACTTGTGGGGGGTGTTACATCTCTGAATTCACCCACCACCGAGATGCTGAGCCCCCTGGTTTCCCAGCCACCTCAGCTGGTGGCTCGGGGACTACAACACACCATGACATATAATTCATGGTTAGAACCTGAACCCACTATCTTGAAGGCAGCAAACACATCCAGCAGCACACTGTCATTTCATAGGTACTCTGATGGAAGAGAACTTTCAAAAGAAGCATCCTAGTGAATCACCTATAGGCAGCAACACCCTGATCTCTTTTTAGAGTTCTTCATCTTTATTTGTTTTGTACTCATGGATGGTTTGAAATGTGTGTGCTTTTCATAGTCAATATTCAAAGCAGTGCCACTTCTCTTGCACTAATTGCTTGCTCCATATACATCTTTAAAAACATCATTGCATGTTAACTTTTCATCAGCTAAGGTGTTTCAAAGCAGTACATCAAGAGGTTAAGACAGTGCAGCACAATCCCAAAAGTTGCATATTAAATGATCCTTTTTTTCCCACAGAGAAAGTACCATTTGGAAGAACATAATGTATACAAAAGAAAAGCAGACTATTTGATGGTTAAAGAACCACAGTAGATTCCTATTTTGCAGCTTAATTATTGTTATTACAGGCTCTGGGCTTTCTCAAGAAATACAAGGAGTGGCAGTCATACTCTGTGGAAGTCACCTGTGTAATTATTTCTGGCATCTATCACATTTTCTATTACATTTTTCATATTCCCTCAAACCATTTTTCTATGCTAAAGGCATCTTTCCTTTTCTAACTGGCTGCAATTTCACAGCAGGATGCATTTAGCAGATGAGAAACTAATTTTATATTCTCAAAATTATCATATTTATCAGGAGCACCATGAAGTGACCACTAGGATACCTGGAACCTCATTCTCAATTACAATGTATTCTACATTGATTTAAAAATTGATTTCAGTAAAGCTGGCAGCTAAATGACAACTCCAATTAACTGATATGTTTCAAATTATATAAGATACGTGAAGAAATAGGTCCAAATTTGAGGCAGACATTGGAGGACACTAATCATTTAATTAGAAATAGAAATTATTCTAAAATATATCACAGGTTTTGGGATCAAATCCACAGAGTAAATTATAGTGAAAATTAGTTCCCCAGTTCACTGTCACTCACAGGAAGCAGAAAATTTTTTAATAAATGCTGAAGACATTGGATAGCCATGATGCATTTAAGTTATTGTTTGAATGCACACTGTTTAGACTATGTAATACTTGTACAGAATAATATTTTTGTTGATTCAAGGTTCTAGGTCCTTTGCCTCTTGCAGAAAGTAGGTTTCTGTTTTTCCTGCAAAGACTCCCTAGTCATCTTCCTGTGCATTCATACTAGTAGGCCATCTCTCCATGACCACTAAGGATGTCCTGGTAAAATCAAAGTAATTCAGTGAGAGAACTTTCCATTATTACTAAAGGCCTAAATATTTTCCATAATGAAAATAGGTTGCCTCGTAACTATTCGGAGTTCTTATGTTCCTCTAATTGCCACCGCAGATGAAGAGGTGACCCCTGAGGGAGAATCAACAGAAAATGCTTCCTATAAAATCAGGAGCATGACACAAAAAAATTGCTTTTCACTTCCTTATGCCACTGACCATGTCCAAAGTTGGTGCACCTCTACTTCCTTGTACAGTCCCTGCAAAGACTGAGGAAGTTTAAACTTGAGTTTCCAGGACAGTCAGTCTGATGAAGATTAATGTACATGTTTTGGTCACCAACCATGCCTCTAGGTACTCATTCCAGAGAGCAGCAAATTTTGTGAGTGAGACACTACAATACAAAGCAAAAAGAATTTGATCATTCTATTTTACCTTACTTTTAAAGTGAATGGGTATCAATATTTTTAGTGGTTTTATGAATATACTACATGAGTTTGTGCGTGTATTTATGGAAGCTATGATTTTAATAGTTTCCCAAAAGTAAAACCTAACAAATAATGGAAGAAGTCAATTGGCACTTCAGGCATAAAATGTTGTATTATTGTATTAATATTGCTATTATGTATAATTTACCAATACCTCTATTGCAAGGCTTTGTGTAATCATAGGAAGGGAGAGAGGAATAAAATCAAGCACAATAATGACTGAGAGGAATGTAAGAAATATGGAACCATCACAAGCACTTCTGTAAGTGCCCAAAGACAAACAAGGAAACCGTACTGCTTGCCTTAGAAGAGCAAAGCAAATGCTCAGGTGCTTGAATAAACACATTCTAGGGACATCTGTGTCTTTTACCACCTAGGACAATGCAGAAGTGAAGCACTGACTGCCATAATATTCTTAGTCAGAGAGGGATCAATCCTCTGCCTAAATTTCCCCAAGAGAAAATCACTACCAACCTTACAGTTTGGAATGATTGTATTATATTAAGATCTGAGCATTAGAAGTTATTGATTTAATTTTATTATGACCTTGATTTAAATCTGTCTTTAACTAGCTGGGTAAAATTGCCAGATAGAGAGTAATACTGGCTTGCTTAGATGTATATTTGCTCCCTCATCTTCTTAAAAAATTCATATAAAGCAGATAGGTTAACCTATCAAATTTTATCAGACAGCACCAAGGGCATAACTAGCCACAGGTGGGAAAACTGGAAGCCTCATTTCTCTGTTTCCAATGAAGAAATTAGTCCCTTACATTTCCCAAATTACTCAAGATATTTGTTGTGTTTATGGCATAATAACAAACTGGGAGAGGAGATTATACTTTTGAATTGAATTTAATTTTGGCATTTTCTGGGGGGGGTTTCTGAGACAGTGGGTGTATAAGTATTATTATTAGCATTCTCTCAGTGCATATTCTTGTTGAATGCCAAGAAGCTTTAATTACTTGTGTAGTGCTGTAGCTTTCACTGTGCTTGTCTCTATCTACAGAAGGAATGTCACACACTCAAAGAAACAATTCCTAGCAGCTGCAATCCTATGAAGCAGAACTAGAGAACCTGCCAGCCAGGCTTGCCAAGAAAAATTCATCCAAATGGCTCCTCTAGAAATTTAGTGCCACACATCACTCCCCTTTCACCATCCTTCTGCATCTGACCCTCGTTGTGCATATTTCTTGCCTTCAGTAAAGGGAATTGGCTGACTTTGGTGGTTTTTCATTCAAGCCCTCACGGAGGTGGTACTGAGCTTTCACTGTTGATTGTGTAGAGCTATGGTTTAGTGCCACTGGTTAGCACTTAGTTAATAAGGAAGCAAGTCATAACATATCAATGCAGCAATCTGTCATCACAGGAGGTTTAGAGTAAAGCTGCTTTGAAACTGTAGTAGAAAAATGCCAATTCATTAAGCCAAGAGACCTCATTCAAAGCATCTCATGCACAGCAAGCCAGGGGGGAAAAAAAAAAAAAAAAAAGCCAAGATCTTTACATTTCTGAGACAAGAAGCACTTTTCTGTCCCTCATTTTATGTGTTCAACTTGTCTGAAAGTGTCATTAATTATTTCAAAGGAAAGAGCATTTTCCAAATAAGAATATGGACATGTCAGCTCTTCAATTACTGAACTTTTATCACACTGCAAAGCAAGAATGAAGAGGCAAGACGACAAATCAGATATCATGCACCTGAAGAAATGGCCATTTCCAAAGCATCAGTAAAAATGTTGCACTGTATCTGCCAGAGAACACTTAGAAAAAATATAGGACCCATAAGAGAATTTTGTGGTGCTTTAGGAATTGTGAACAGATTAAGCAGCAGAGCTTCCCTGGTTTATAGGTATATGTCCCATTAAATAGAAGCACAACTATACACTAAAATTGAAATCCATAAATCCATACAATAAAATTTAATAGTCAGCAATACCAAATGTTGCCATTGTTCTCCAAGTACCAAAAGAGATTAAAGGCAGAGCAGACACTTTTTTTGCAACTTTTTTTCTAAGAGGTCTTTCTGTTGATTCTAGACACACTTTAAAAGCATAACATATTTGTATGAATCGTACTTCTAATACAATTCATAACAGTGAGAGTTTGCTCACATGCACATAAACCATTTTATTCTATGGATCAGTAACATGGATTCAACCTTACACATACTTGGAGTGATCCCATCTTTGCCTGAACTAGTTTGTTAGTGAGAGGTCAAGCAGTGTATTTCTTAGTTTATCCAGTTTTCACTTGTCTTCAGGAATCAACTAGTTGGCCTCTGCACACCTTTCACATGACAACAATGGTGGTCCTGCTGCAGCAGGGGGATTGGACTAGATAGTCTTTTAAGATCCCTTCCAATCCCTAACATTCTGTGATTCTGTGATCACTAAATGTCTTGGAGAAAACTGAGCCTTGAATTTCTATTAAATCTACTAAATGGCAGAAGGAATTGAGCTGTGGGGCTATGGGTACATGTACTCCTCTACTGACCACAAACTAATACTCAGGAAAGGCAGAACATCTGTTCACCATAACCTCATGCCCTGCAAGACAGAAAACAAAACCAAACACTTTACAACCAAGAGACAAAAAGAGGCACAAAAAGACCGAAGAGGCACGTGGAAAATATGCAGTTTATTCATCCCAATACAAGGATTAAGGGAAAACGGGCATACCAGGTGCTTCATGCCAAAGATAAGGAGAAAAAGGCACACCTAATGGATTTCTGAAGGAATGAATAAGCAAGGTCCAGTTGTCAGGAATGTAAGTATCAAGGATAAAGGGCTAAAAACTTCTATCTTAGAAGACAACACAAAGTGCATGTTCTGAGGGAAATAAGGCATATGAGAAGAGCATATTAGGGCTTGTAGAAGTACAAAAGAGTGAAACTATTTGTGATCTCACCAAATCTACTCTCATGCAACTGTTATAAACGTGAAATATTTTACAGTAAAGACTATTTCAGATCTTAAAGAACATCTGGCTCTAGCTGGGAAATTCACAAAGTCCTCCAACCACAGAGGTAAGGTCAAAAAGAGAGAAATAATTCCATTGGCATTTTTACTCTGACTATATTACATGATTGAAATTATTTTGTAAATTTTATTCATATTTTTAAATAATTTTAATAGAAATAAACCATATTTTCACCACACATTTACCCTTTGCTGTCATTTTTAACAGCTCCATCTACAATCTTCGCAAAAATTTGGGGTACCTAGAACCTCACATTGTCTGCCTGCTGTACAGCAGGCTACCAGAAAAATCAGAAATAAAGCATAATGTTAAAAACTCTACATACAGCAAGTAAAGACAATGAGGATACAAAATATTTTCAAGACCCATCACAGAGGTGAAAATCCAGACTACAACTTATTCATACAGTATTAGCAAGACAATACCAGGAACAGAATGGTGCTGTAGTGTTCTATTCTGCACAGATCTTACCACTTACACTCAAATTTCTACTGTTTTATTTCCTTTTTTATTTTGGTAAGATTTGACGAGCAAAGGTCTCAGAGAAGCCCCCAATTCTAGCAGCTGAGAGTGCTCAAAGAACTTTAGTGTATGTGATGAAAGCTCCAAATCCATCAGTGCCAATGGAGATACTGAGCCATTTGACACTTCATGGTAGCTGGAGCCAGGAGACCAAAAAAAATTATCACGACCAGTAAAACCAATGGAGGGAGAAATCACATTCTGTACTTACATAGATCCATACGTGGCTGCAAAGGGCTCCACAAGGGGGGTTGTCTACTACCACCGCACATCTAAGGCAGGACTTGTGTTTTGTATCTAAAAAATTATTCACACAATCAAAATTAATGAGACCCATGGCCTCAATAAACTTGTAATACATTGTTCAGCTATGTGCAACTGTAACAGTTAGAAGTGGGGTCTTTGTTGGTGGTTTTGTTGTGCTGTGTTTTGTGGGGTTTTTTAATGTACACAAGAAACACTCCAAACCCATCAGATATTTATGCAAATCAGTATGCTATGCTGTCATGAAAGATTCCCTGACTCAGAGAAGGAAATCTCATAAGCATTCACTGAGCTGATACGACAGAGTATCTCATTAAAGATACAACCACCTTACCAAGGACAATGAAACTTTGCATCCTCATGTTGACAGTGATGGAAAATAACAACCACTGTCATTTTATTTCTGTTACTGAATTTTTTGGGGGGAGGCGGGGATAAAGAATTATGAAATCACTACCAAGTCTTTACTGACTTTGACAACCATTCTAGGAAGCTGAGAGGCACATTTCAAAAAAACAAGGTATTTTTTAGAATGGTACATAGTAAAGAGAAGGAAATAATATTCTTTATTGCCCCAATAGACTTCATTAACCAAATTCCTTCCTAGCTCTCAGAAAAATATTTCATCCACCCTGTTCAGTGGTTACAGAGTTTGAGAGTATTACACCCAATTTTCCTCTAGAATAAATTTTAGCAGTCAAGAGGGTAAAACACTGGAATGAATTGTCTTCAGAGGTGAGAGAATTCCCACCACCAAACATTTTTAAGAAAAGGTTGAACAAATATCTGTCAGGACTAGTTTAGATGTGTTTGATCCTGTCTTTGAGGAGGGGAGGAGTCAAGTGTCTTCTTCACATCCTGTTCAGCACCAGAGATCTATAATAGGCATTAAAACATAATTACATAGCACCAAGGTGCACAGTTTCTCCTATAATATAGAACAGAAAAGAAACTCAGGTCATGTTTCACTGCCCATGACTGTCAGATTATTTTCTTTTTAATAACAACGTAAAAATATGCATAATCTCTGGCAATGACAGGGTATACTTGTTTCCTCCCCTGCCACATGTGATACAGTGGAGTTTCCAGAACTGGTGTCACATCCCAAGACCTACCAACTCAGAGAATGATCTGGATTCATCAGCTCCTGAAGCACTTGTGAAAACACCGTTTTCTGTGCTAATTATTTCAGTGCCTATGAAAGGGCTGCCCATCGGTTTAAGAAAGCTGAAGGTTTGACAGGTTATGTTTATCATGTTCAATGATGTTCTTGTATAGCAAGAACACACCCTGGGAGTACATTAAGAACAAAATCATGCTGTTCTGACTGAGATTTAAAAAAAAAAAAAAAAAATTCTTTTTGACTGCACAAATATTGAACTTGTTTAATCCTAGCATGGAAAGAAAAAATTTGGGAGTTCCCTGATCTACCAGTCTAACAAATGCCAGAGTATAGCAACTGGAGGTCAAAGACAGGCATCATACTGAACTTTACATAATGTAGAAATAAAATACAGACTTCTTTTAGTAACAGTAATGTATGTTATGCTGGATTTTCCATCAGAAAGTCTTTGAATCAAGACTGGATGTCACTCTAAACTGTAAACAATACCTCAGCTGGGATTAGTGGCATGATTCAAAAAAAAATGGGTTGCCACATTGATATACAAGAGGTCATACTATCCACTCATAATGGTCTGTCTAGTCTTTACATTCACGAACTGTCAGTCACAGAGAGCTCTACAAATCTGGCAGAGACTTCCATTTCCAATGCCTTAGTACCAGAACAAAGGAAGCAGAGAGTGATGAACAACATTGGTAAATGAGATATTCAGACAACAATAGCTTAAAGGGAAAATCTTTGCCTTGAAAAGAGTTATGGTAGTGCAGACTTCCTTCCTTCTAACTGTCTACTTCCAACTGTAACCTTCTGAAATGGCATCATCATTCTTTAAAAACTGTAAGCAAAGTTTTGTTGCTATCCAGAGCACTTCTAATATTTTAGCTGAAATTAACACAGCTGCTAACGTGGAGGAGGATTATCTGTGTTAGTTTCAATCTGTGCTAGATATGTCGAAGCATTCCTCACAAAGAAAGATAAAGATACTCATAAGATACTCATTCATAAAGAATGATACATATAAATTAAAACTTTGGAAATTAATTGCTTGAAAACTAAAAGCCTGCCTTGAAAATGTGTTATAAAATGTGACACTTTCCTTGTAGCTAGAAATTCCAATTATTTCTCTTTTAAACACTGTCAGACTAATGTGTCTAAAAGATTATATAAGACTAGTACAAAAAGCAAAGTGAGGTATTTTGTAAATTATGGATGCTACCACAAAATAAAAAATTCTATATACTTCTTCACAGCTTACCATTTTTTAGCAAGTAAACTCCTTTGCTTCTTTTTTAATGCAGGATCAAAGACTATGCACATGGTTCTAGCAGAGGCTGCAGTAGTCTGTGATGATGAAAAACAACATAGCACCCAAATTAAAGTTACGTCATGGGTATGAAGTGCATTGTTACTGCTAAATACAAGGGTCGTGTAAACCTGCAGGCTTATGCTGAGTGCTATAAATACCAACCTTAGCTTCAAATGTGGCTATTGGGAGTTGTATCTATCTTGCACAAATGATATGCAATTTATATGCTAAGTGAAACAAAATTGTGTTAACATTGTTGCTTTTGAACACTGACAGCAAGGGCAGAGTCAACTGAAACAGGTACAGCTTTTTTAAAAAAAATCTTTTGTTATTGTATTATTTCTCTTTCTCATAAACTATTATTTGGCACAAAAAAGCACACTTTCTGCATGGAAAAAAAAAAAAAGTGGGTTTTTTACTCAATAATTTGGAAAAGGCATTGTCAGAATTTTAAGTAATGACTTCAGGCTTTCTATTCTATTCTTTACTTTTTTTGGTAAAACTGATCTTCATTATACTATAACCACCTCTTTTAGACCCATTGTCTAAGATGGTACCTGCTGAATCTATCAGGCTTTTAACCTTGCCTTATAAATATAAAAACTGGTCAGAAAGTATCTACTCTCTGTATCTCAGTGACTTTAAGAAGTCATTCACACAGAAAACTGGCACTCTGACAGCTCAAGAAGACTTGTTTCAGTTCCCTAACGGAAATAAATGGGTGTCTTGGTTACCCCTATTAGATAGTGAAAGATCCTCCCTGTGAAAAGGCTGAAAGAAGAAAAATGTTGACATAGATCAGGACACATTCAGAGTTGATATGAATATCAGCTGCTGCTAGGTGAAGCACCTATGACCTGGATGGAAGCGTCAGCACAGCTGAAACCAGTTATAAGGAATGCAGATATGACACAGAATCTGCAAACTGGGATCAGACCTCTGAAAGGGAAGAGTGGGAGATACCTCTGAAATCACTAATGTGTTCATCAGAAGCAAACACCATCATAAAATGAAGAACAATATGAGAATAAAAGGAGTTCCTGACTTCTGAAAATTAATTTAACTCTATTCAGTCCTGATTCAAAGTCTAAGTCAGACACTGTCTTACTGTTGGTTTAAACAGGCTTCAGCTCAATGCCCTCTTTGAACAATATCATTATGTAAACCTTAATTCTATGAAAATTATATCAAGGCATAATGATAAAGTCATTACTATCACTAGGAATATTACCTGATTTAAAAGAAAAAAAAAAAAAATGTAATAAATTCTCTATAGCCAGTTGCCCCAATTCCAATTATTTTAGCTTTTATCAGGCTCCACTGCAGCAGACATGGGAGAAATTGCTGAAGAAGTAAGCAGAGAAAGATGTAACTTGCTTGTCTTCTTTTCCCAGAGTAAAATCCTTGTCACCTGTAAAAGAAAGTCCTTTGACCTGAGAATATCAGTTCCTGAGACACAGAAACACTAAGAAAGATAATAAGGAAGAATGCAGAGAAAACCAATAGCTGACAGCTAAAAACCAAATAAATAAAAAACCCAAAGCAACAGAATTCCTGAAGCAACAGGAAAGACAGTTCCATTAGAAATCAAGGGTTACAAAAAAAAAAAATAAAACAATGCCTGTGGTTTACATCACAACTCAGATACAAAATTTGAAACAAATGTGTTATTAGAGCAAGATGTTAACCCGGCACATGAAGGCAGAATAATTGAGTCTTACAGATGCAGAATTCTGGGAAAAAAAATGTTTGTAACATTTGCACTTTCACTAGCCTGCACCACCAATGTTATTATTGCGAACATTTTCACAATTTGAACAAATTAGCAGTGCTTGTGACATACGAATGTTATATTGTAAAGGCTTATTAATTTAACATGCAAGTTCTTAAGTATTGCTTAATTTTTCACATAATTCTTCAAACATGATCTTTTGGGATAATTCATTTTAAACTCATGGTCAACAGAAACAACCACATCACTTCTGTGTCTCATCTTAATCACTAGTCAGTAAGAAGTACCAGTACTAAACTACTTTTCAGTCACTATCAAGAATGTTCATCCATTCAACAGTTTGAGAGGCAATAAAAGGCTCAATGGAGGCAGATTATTTTTTCCTGATACACACTTGATCGCCAAACAGGGGAAGATTCCCCATTCAGCAAGGTCTTAGTAGATGAGTCATGTACAGAAGAATACATCTCATCTACCACAGGAACTCTGCAATCTACAAACAACAAGAAAATCCATAATTTCATAGAAGGACTGTCAAAACAATCCTCTGAATAAGCAGAACGTGCAAAAGCTCTGAAAGAAAGAAAATGAGCAAGAAATAAGCAACCATGGAGCTTGTAAGAAAAGCTGAGAGGAACAGATGACGAAAGCTAATGCACCATAAGAACCACCACCATCAGGCTGTACCCTTCTGTATACAAATACCTTCAAAGCCAGACGTACCCATCATCATTGTATATCTAAAAGACATCCCTATCCAACCAGGTAGGGATCATCTATGAGACCATAACCAGCAAAGCCTGCATATCTCTACCTCCATCTTCCAAGGCTCAAGGCCTTCATGTCATCCCTAGCCAGGTCTTAAAGTCCTCTGGTCTTCTACTGGAAGAACCCAATCCAGGTACAATAGTCCTCTTCTGTGAAGACAAGAAGGTCCAAGGCAGTGGTACATCTCAAAACATCATACGACTGCAACCTATGGGAAGGGTAACCTCTGAAGCTGGACCAGGGTACACTCAGAGATATCCAGAAACATGTATTCAAAGAATAACAGAAGGTATTGTCCCTAAATCCACATTGGAGAGTTGGTTTTGCAAGAATTAGAAGACCGAATTGCTTCTGAGAGCCTGCAATAACCAAGAAGGATCTCTAGCATGCAGCTCAGAGAGAAATTGAACGCCAGGATGAACTCCTAAGGCTTTGTGTAACCATAACCAAATAATTCATAAGTACCAAAGTAAAAATCAGATCCTGGAGAATCTTAATTTTCTTTATATGAAATTCAAATATTATACGTTTTTATATAATAATATTTTACTATTATATGCTATATAATATTATTACTTTATACTATTCAATAAAATACAAGTAAAAGAAATGTTATTATGTAAGCTTTTTAGAATACATTTCAGAAGCTTTGCAGAAGTAAGACTGGAAGTACACTCTGGAAAAGATGATCATTCAAGATGGAAAAGGTACCAGTGATGTTATAGCAAATTGTATTGTCCTTACAAGCTTAAGGATGAATATAGAGCCCTTGACAGACTTGTCAACAATTTTGGAAAATTACTATGAAGGCAATTTCAGTAAACTAGTACAAAGGGCTATACTGAAAACAGGAATAGCAAATTTACTTACAGCTTTTAGAAATAAAAAGAAAACCTAGCAGCCTAGTGATGCTCAGGAACTCAATAGGGAAAATTCAGTTCAGGTAAGAAATGCCCAGCTGGACACCAAAGCTCCAGGGGTGGAAGGATCCATAAAGCTGAATCACATCCTGCAGGGCTGTCTAAAAACACTATGTTATCAGAGACAGGTTAAAGGGCAAATCAGAACAGTATCAAGAGGTATCCCCAGTGAACTACAGCAGGTTCTCACTTCATGGCACTGTTTATTAGAAACATAGCTTTATCAATACCTGTTCTTCTGAGAGGCAACCCAGACCTTTGCTAGGTGAAGGTCAATACACAAAACCCACTCTCTCCTTGTTAATTCTGGTTAAAGTGGAGCTTAAGGTATTGCAACACAAGAAAACTTACTGCATCATATTAAAACTCAAAAATAGAGAAAGAAAACAAAGGAATATTGAGACAAATGTCTTCTGTTACTGATTTTCACTTCAGGTGAATTCACAAGCTGACAAACAGAAATATTTACACAATTTCATTTTAGAGTATCACATCTGATGTTGATTGTGAAAACAAATAACAAAAGGAATTTATCAATAAACAGCAGGAAATACAGAAGTCATAAATGACCACTTCTTCTTGGAGAAAAACAAAAGAAATGAACTCTAAGGTTTTAATCAAGGACTACAGCATCTAATAAATCTTAAGTATAATACATGAAGGAACTGGTTTAGGTTCCTTTTCATAGTGGAAAACATTGTACAGTACTAAAAAAAAAAAAATGGACAAGTAGGGAGAGGGAAGGTTTGAGTCTCACTTTTCTTTTCCTATAAATTACTCCTTGTATTTAGTTTTAAAAAAGGAAAACTAAGCACTTGCATTTAAGTACAACTAACATTAATAAACATTCAAAAGATCACAGTGAAAGACTTTAATCCCTAAAAGTAAAAGATCTGAAAGCAAACTTTCACCAAGAGCTTGAGGAAGAACCCAATAAACACAACAGAGAGAAGTACCAAAACACCTCTCAAAAATGACAGAAGTCACAGAAGACAAATCATATTAAAAGTGTTATGCCTTTCCCATCTTGACCCCATGCTGGTATCACTCGGTACAATACCACGAAAATGTCAGAAGCAGAGCAATAAGGTATCTATTACTTTGGTGTTGTTTTTTAAGCTGTACATAGCCTCTGTCAAAATAGAGTCAGTCAAGGAAAAATTAACATTCTGCTGTACAGGTGGAGTTGTGCCAGGGATGAAATACCTGCACAGCAAGAACAAATTCAAGAATTAAAATGCACCACCTTTCTGCTGCTAACCTTCCACAACTCCATCACAAACATCTATTCTGGAAATGTGTTAGCAGCTGTTTACCTGTGGGAGGAGCAGAAGAAAGCAGGGAGTGAAGACAAAGCATTTTAGGGAAGTGTGGAATACAGAGTGAAGGTAAGAAAAGATGGAATAGGTTTTTTTCTTTGCTTTCTGTTAAGTACTAAAAAGAAATCTTTTTAAAAGTGGAAGTATTATTCAATCTCTTCTGTTAGTGATCTCAGCAGCCATAACTGACTAAATATGTTAAGTCCTGACAGAAATTATAGTCTCTCAAGAAAAAAAAAAAAAAAAGAAAAAGAAAAAGGAGCACTGCAGAAATCAGTGACAAGAGCCCCTGCTGAACCAAAGCCTCAGGATGATGCTAAAGAGGTACAGTATTGCAGAAGGTACCATCTGTTGTGTTTAAATCTGAGAAGTTGAAGGGCTAGTTAGAGGCAAAACACTGCTCTAGCAAGAAGCTTTATTCCTCAGATCTGAAAGCTAAGGCCTTCTTGAGCTGAGCAGATCAGGTTAAATCTGTGCCTCCACATCATATTCAGCCACATGTGTTTTGTGTGCTGAAAGAAAGAATGTGTGTGCTTAGGTGGAACCAGTCTTTAGACCAGGTCACTGCTGACTTCAAAATTAGCAGCTATTGACACATTATCTGACAGCTATTAGGAGCTGACTAATCACTTCATGTGCAATACAAAGCAAAATTTTTCTTTGCATAACCTGTAAAACAAATGTTCAGAAGCTTTGCACTGAATCAGGACTCCACACTGTTCTCCTTTCCTCTCCTGCTCACATGTTTTTTGTTGACTTAGAAGAAAGCTGAGATCCATACCAAGGATAAACACTCTTCATGTAGGAAGACAAATTTTCCAGTCCAGACCCATAAAATGAAGAAAAAGAACTGAGCTTGGACATGCTGTAGACAATTAATGGGCCAAAAAGCCTATGTCTCCATGCTACTGAATGCTGATCAACTTCACTTAGAGTAAGAAGGATCTGTGCTGGTAGAAAGCAACTGTGTAATGCTACATCAAAGGGGGACGAGAGAATTTGTGCTTCCCTGAATTATCCCTCCTCCTCTTTCACTAACTTCAAATACACTCATGTAGACAAAATCTATCTACAGGGTTCAACTATTAACTACGTGAATATCATCATTATATTTGACCACTTTAAAAAAAAAACAACAACTTTTTGATTTTGAAAAATATCAACATTTATAGTTCCTGAGGTGGGGGAAAAGGTACTTTACACAGCTTTGAATATGTTAGAGAAAATCAGATGTTCTCTTGAACTTTTTTTGAACTTAATCTTCTCTTTCTAACCTCCAGTCAAGATTTCTCCCCTTGTATAATATTTTTGTGCATTTAAAATTCAACTACTTGCCAAGCAAATAGCATCTGTTTAAACAAAAGGAAGAGATTAGTGGTGTCTACTGTCTGTGATAGGGAAACAGCTAAGCTTTGATAAAACTACATTTCAAGTTTGCCTTTACTTTTTTCAAAAACTGCAGCTGTTCACTCCAACTTTTTTAAGCCTTAAGCTTTCTTACATGACCTTGAAGACTTACAAAGCTGCAAAATTGTTCCAGACGCTTGCAAACTTTCTAAAGCAGTGCATTTCAAAGTGTTCCCTGCGACTTTCTTTTTATGGGCAGGCTCATTTAATGTATGTTAGTTGAGAGGCACTCATCTGAGACATAACTCTTACTTCTAGAGGTAATATCATATAGTTGCATGAAAAAAATAGAATTTATAGGGCTTAACTTGTTAACTCACATAGAAATTCTTATCATAAGGGTGAAATCAAAGAGAGAAATCCATTATCAACTCCTAAACGCAATAGAACTTCAGATCTTTAATATCCAGAGTTATTTTCCTATCATTAAAAAAAAATCAAATTTAAAATGTTCCCATTAAAAAAAAAAAAAAAAAAAAAAAAGGTTTACTTGTTCTTCCTGTGAGATTCCTTTATAATAACACAAATCAGACAAAAGAGTAGAGCACTGCCAATTACCTGAATCTAAAACTGATGATACTCTTCCCTCTTTTTCTTTTTAATGGGTTCAAGCATTCCTTTATCCCCTTAGCCTGAATGAAGAGTGATTAAGAAAAAAAAAAAAAAAAAAACTTTCTAGGGTAAAGTAGCAAAAGTAGCTGTTCTTGCCCAGGTCAAATTAGCCCTAACAAAAATCCATGTTCTAATACTCAAAAAGACCCTGAGGATATTATAACACTGTGAGATGATTTTTTATTGTCTGAAGAGGCAAGGAAGTCCTGAATTTTCCTTCCCTCATTCTTACTGCTCATGTTATAATGAAAATTTCCTACTCAGTAAACTCTATTGATCATTTAAGTGTCTACCCTTGGAGAGAGGCAGACAGTAAGTTTGCATTATTGCAGTATGCACTGACACAGATTTATAAGCACTGTCAGTCTTTCATAACAACATTTAAATCATAAGATCACTATATAATGCTTAATTATTTAGTCTCTTTACCAGAGGTATGCAGAAGTAGGAAAGCATAGATTCAAAGCAAGATCTATCTAAAGCTTAGAGTGCTATAGAAGTCTTGCTTTTGCAAAGGTTTATAATTTCACTGAATGCTATGCACCATCAGATCAACAGGTTACCTTTCTTTATCTCCTAAACTCCTATACTGATAGAGCTATTTGTATCTCAAGTTGAGGATGTGAAGCAACAAGGCTGTTGATCAAAGGTGATTACCGATATCCAAAAATCATTAGTCAGACCACAAAACCTACAAGATTCACTTCTAAATCATGACATTTAAAAATGACGTTTTCAGTTATTTTATGCCTTCTAGGACTGGAGTCCACAGCCACCACATCTTTTAGGCTTCCATCTAGAAGAAAGAGGATAAAAAGCTGATTTGATTAAAAAAAATGAAACTGCAAGTTCTTGCAGATTTCCAGGAGGGGCTTAACGTGCAAGACAGAGTGCGTAATATGATAGGGCTTGTGACCAACCCAAGGTGTTTGCATGGCTAATACAGCCACTTGAATTTTATTCTTCGTGGAATGGTCCCATAAAGCCTTACAGAGCTATTAGATTTTAAATGGAAAATTTGATGAAAATAATGACGTAAAAAGATGATGTGGCTTTGACAGGAAGAAACATTTAGAATCTCTGAGTGATGATGCAGCTTGGAAAATCTTGCAAGACAATAATCAATGCATAACAGGCTATAGTCTCACTGGTACAGAAAAATGCAATCAATTAGAAGTGAAATACACAACTCTAAGGAGAGCTCAAAGATCTAATGGAAATGGAAATGAAAAGAGAGAACCAATGAAGACTATAGAAGACAAGTTAAAGCTTGCGGAAAAAAAATAAAAATAAAGGCAGCAAAGCAGAATGAGTAATTGCTAGCTACAGGGGATGAGGGGTGTGAGAAAGTCTTTATCAATTATAGAAAAGAAAACAAAGCAAAGCAAAAGCTGGGAGACCAGCCCTGCACTTAGCTAGGTGGGTGCCCCTTTCTCTCAAATTAATGACGTGTTGCATTACTACAGCTGAAAACAGATTTTTGCCTCGAGATTGTAACAATTCCCTGAAAGTGGAGGTCTCATGCCCTCTCGGAACTCCCAAGGGAAATAGTGGAAACTTCTTCAACTCAGTTAATTAAAAAATACGTGGAAGGAGAACTGGAGAAGATACAGTAAGGAAAAAAAAATGAATCACCAAAGGACAGCTATCTTATTTTTCCATCTCTAATTCTTATTCAGCATGATTTCTGTTCACAGACTTATCAGCAGATTGTTGCTCCCTGACAATTTTTGTTGAACATACAGAAGATGCTGTATCTGTAGGGACAACAGATTAGCAATTGTTCTGGGCCAGACGAAACAATACGGATTTACACCATCTAAGTATATGTGTGTCATCTCTTGAAATACTTTAGCATTATCTATAACAATACCAACTCAGATTTATAGTGTGCATCTATTCTGAAGTGTTCAGGAAAGAAATAAACTTTTTAAAAAACCCTTCCCTTAGTTCTTACATGGTCCATATAAGAGGCATTCAGAATTGCAGTCTCTGCGTTTTAGGGAATCATTATTATTCTCTCAGTGTTCTTCTGGAGGAGGAATAAAAGGCGGTTGAAGAAATCTGGGTAAGTGGCCAGGCTGTTGACCACCAGACAACTCAACATGGTAGGAAGCAGCAGTGCAGTCTTTCTCCATAGCGATCACACTAAAACTCCCATCAGAGACCTTTATCAACAGGACAAGACCTTTATACACAAGGACAGCCAAGTGTTATCTCTAGCCTTAGATATTTGCAATGACTGCAATCCTAGGGACTTCATGTGCGGTCCTATTAGTTTGCCCTGATGTTTAATGAAATTGTTCATGGTATAGTTTAAATCCAATACTTCCTCCTCAGTTCTCACCATTTAATGAAAATAATATACAACTACTCTGAACTCTTTACGAATTTGTTGACTTTTATCAAATTTTCACTCTCTAGCCTGAACATGTTTTTTTCTCCTGACTCTTTCCTCTGTCTGACAATTATAATTTCTAATTCTTCAGTCTCATTACTAGTATCTATCTGGTTTAATCATTTCTTTGAAAAACATGCTTCAAAAAAATCAATATTTCTGTTGAGGGTTTAGTACACAGGCCAAATCATTGTTGCTGAGTAAAGAAGAATCACTTCTCTTTTTTTTAATATTATACCATAATTGTGTTAGCTTAATTTGAATTTGGTGTACTAGTCACTATCTCTGCCAGCAATTCCTCCACTGGTGGAGGAATACTCCATATTTAGTTCTCTCCTGCAGATTCTAATAATTCTCTCCCAGTTTATCTGTTCATTTTTATGATGACCTGCAACCACAGCTGCACAGTATGAGAATAGACCCCAAAGTGACCAATCAAGAATTCTCTCACCCTAGGTCAGATTTGCCAAGTCCAACACCATAAGTATAAGACAGATGCAAAAGATGTTCTCACAGCATGGGCAATATATCACATGTGCATAGCACATTACCTAGTGTTCACTCAACCTTCCTGATCCCACAGGCCAAATTACGTGCCTTTGCAACCTTTACCATACCAAGAAGCTGTGGCTGGCTTAAGCATCTGGGAGAAGCAGAAAAACACCACGTCGTTTTACAGTGAGGAACATGACATGTAATAGGCCACTGCACCACAAGGATCTCCACTTGAGAGCACAACATCCCACTGACACTCTGCCCCACACCATCCATCTCCTTATTGTGTCCCATAGGGACATACACACAAGCCAAAGACAAATGGAAGGTCCAACAAATGGAACTCTCCATTCTTAGAAAATAAGCACAGTCCGGCTATACACTGCATCTCTCACACCTCACCAACACAAGCATGCATGTTAAAAATCAGAATAATCCTCCTCAAGGTACCTAGGCATACAGAAAAACCTGCATCTCAGTCTTTCTCTCAGTTCTCTATTTGCAGCACTCATTTCTTGTGCCTTACCTGGACCACTATGTTGTTTGTTTATGAACACTGGGAGGAGCAGCTGAATAATATCAAATAGCTGCAACTGTCCCAGCCACAAGCACTCTGCATGGTAGCTGGGGATTAGAAAAATGTATTTAACAACTGCTGTAACTCAGCACTCCCTGACATACCAGAGTCCTTCTGTACATTATTATGCTCCCCAGATCACAAACCACAACAACTCACAGCAAACTATAATTTCAAAGACTGGTAAAAAGGCAAATATTTACTTCTTTTTTATTTTTTTTTTGAGTTTACAGTACTAAGCACATGTGTGCCAAGAATAATTTCTGGCTGAATTATCTTACTATAAAATCCTCAGGAAATACACAATCACAGACAATATCTTTAAACAGAGATCATCTATGGCTTGTACTTGTATGTATCTCCACGTGAATAAAATTTTTATGCAACTGCTATACACATGCTTTCTTTCCTATTTCTGCTAATATTAACAGAGGGTGTCTTAGAATATTATCTGTTAGTTGTTCATAACATTGGTTTCCTGAAATCACTTATTAGCCCAGCCACTGAAAAGCACAGAATGCTGATATGTAATGACAAAGCTGAAGCTTCTGACTCAATGAAGAGCAACTCAGAGTCACTGAGAATTTAGAAAATAACTTTTTTATATATACATAGAATGAAAATGTCTCATTCTTCTCAAGGATATGTGAAGATGTACAGGTTTCATACCATGAGTATGACTCTTATAATGATTTTGGTATTTTTAAAGACTTTTCTGTTTCCTTCAAAATTTCAGTCAACCCCTGTAGTCCAGTGCAGATAGCCTGTCTTTGTATCAAGTCCTCAAGGTAGTTTCTTGATGACATGTACTTCCTGCTGCCCTTCTGCAGTCCCTATGAATTTACCCCGTCTAGTTATCACTACTTGCTTCTAGTGCAGCTCTCTGCCCAGGCTGAGAATTATTAGGCCAGAAATACTACATTAAGCCAGCTACCATGTTCTTGTTACCAGAGCTGTGTTGGGTGCCTCTGGACTGCACTGCATTGCACAGTTTAGACCCACTCTCAAACCACCAGCATCTTTGCTGCACCCCAGCCCTGCTTTTAGGAATATTTTCCCCCAGGGGAGGATGCCTGCTGTGAAATAATCCACTTCTGGGTTTGTAGCCGCAACCAAAGGAACACCAGAGAACTAGTGAGAAACAAGATAGACTTGGTTATGTAAATTTTGCTTACTTGTCACATCCACAAAGGTAATTGGGTGCTTCTAAAAGTTAAAAGCTCCAACTTCCTTTCAACAGCCTCAGCACCTCAAGTTTTGGGAAAACGGTAAAAGCCTGTCTTCAACTTAGGTAAGAATTATTTAGGATGGGAGGCCCCAGAAGTAGGAAATGCAATCATTGTGTGCATTCAGTTTCCAGGGACATCACTGGGTTTTTCATGTAATTGGTGAAAGTTTCATTCAAGCCTGTATTACATTTTTAGACAGATTTGCAGATTGAATAGACCTTTCAAAATTACACAGATTTTCAAACTGAGCCTTTTTGCATCTAAACTTCTCAGATATTGCAAAATATACCACATTTAGTATAATTTCAGGGAAGATTTGGGGCAAGCATGTTTTAATAGCTTGTATCAAATGACTGTCAGTTCTCTAATTGCAGTTTGAAAGATGTCAAGCAGAATGGATAACACCATCCTCTCAGTTCCTCTGATAAATTTAGTTACCTCACTGAACTCCATTGGAAGTGAAAATGAAAGAGGATTTCTCTTCTATAGTTTGTCTAGCACAGAGTATTTCCAAAGTGGTGCAATATATATCATAATTAGTGATTCAAAACCATGTATTTGTATTTCAGAAAAACTCAGGCTCCATTGGGTTAGTTGGGTTTAAAGACCAAGGAGCTCTTCTAAGCTGATAGTATTTGCACCGGTGTGGCTCGAGAGGAGTTTTTGTCAGTTCAGGCTTTCTGAAACTCAAAAGGTCAAAGGTCAAATAAAATCTCTGTGCTGCATCCAATGAACCAATAATCTAGAGACTCAAGGTATCTGGTAATATTATGTTTGGGAAGGGAGTAGAAATATCTTCCCTTCTTTTCCTTGCTGTAGATTTCAAGTTACTTTTCTGACACGGCACTAAATTTGAAGATAGAAAAAACACTGAAAACATATCACTCCATGAAACTGAATTATTTTATTTCCAGTCACATGTAGAGAACTTTGAAGGTGAATGCTATTTCATTTTCTGATAGTACTCTTTTCTTTCTATTTTTGAAAGCTTTGTGCATGGGAGAACAAAGGGAAAGGATTTACTCTCTTCACATGCAGTTAGAAAAAGGAAAATACAATACAGTAAATGCAGAATAGATCTGACTAAATAGATATTGTTCTACAAGAAAAGAAGACATTTAATCTCTTGAAAGCAACATGACACTAATAAGTTTGGTAAAGAAACCTAGTTAGTAGAGCTCAGTCTAAATGCTCTGTTTAGCACGTGTAATTCCGTATTCTTCTAGTCATGCTTTGGTGTAAAGAACTTGAAGAAACAAAACACATAGGTTATAGGCTTGACAAGGACCTCTAACAGCGAAGAATCATTCCTCTGCTATTTTGGACAGCCAAGTTGATTGATTCAAGTCAATCTTGGCAAGCTCTTAAAAAATTGTAGGTTGCCTGTCCCTGCAATCCTGTTGGTAAGCTGATCCAGAATGACATTTCTCCCACAACAAAAAAGCTGCCAATCAATTTCCATCCCAAATGCACTCCTAGTTAATAAGTCTTGTTACTTTCTACAGTTGTTACTTTTTTGTTGTTTCTTATATTAGGTAATTACTTACTTTGCAGTTTAACTAGTTAACTACAAGTTGTACTTTATGAACTATAAATAGTTAAAAAACAAAACATTGCATTTAACTTTTATGGTAGAAGCTTGTGTTGCTTCCTGCTGCTAGATAACACTGAAAAATATTTAAACCCGGTAATGAAATTAAAATTTGCAATTGGGTTGTAAGGACTGGATTTCACAAACTACAATATTTGGTGTAGCAAACTTAACTGCTACCCAGGGAGAAATTCCTTCTTTTATACAAGGGCTATGTATCCATTAATTCATACTGTATGCCGCAAAATTGGGATTAAATTGCTGGTCAGGAATCAGAGTGTCCCTTTGCCCAGGGGCATATTCTGCTTGATTGAGTAAATCGATCTCAAGGACTCCCACGTCTTCTTATTCTGCAACTTCTTGGTTACTTTGTACTTTAACATTAATATTGTGGCTAGATAAATGGTAATAAATACAAATGTATAAGACTCCCAGACACAAGCCTCAGCACTTCCTAGATTGTAATAAATAGTTCTTGATGTTTCCTAGGGGTATGGAAGAGGCAGTTATTAAGGCCTGCCAAAAGGAAATGCTGTAAATCCCATAAGCACATAATATTACAGATTCTAGCAGAGATCTAAAGATTCACTAGAGGAAGAATTTGTGCTTAAAGATTTCTGTGAGTGCCTGTGTCAACAATCAGGTGCTACATGCATTTGCAAAATTTCTCATCTCACCCTGGAGACATGTCAGCACCTAGTTTTGCTCCTTGTCAAGTCCTTCACCTTACTTTTTCTCTCCTTGCCCTTTCTTCCAACCCTCTAAGTGTTGCCATCCAATTGCTCAGCTTCTGCTTCATAAAATTATATTCTCTCCTCTCCCAGTAATCAAATGGTCAGAATACTTGCCTATTTTGTTAAATGTTGAGTCTCTGTTTTTCTTAGGAGTATGTAAAACTCACACCCTGTGCTTTCCCTGCTAGTGCAGCCTAAAGAATGCTTCGAAATTTAATGAAAAATAGGACCAGATTTGGGAAAGCCCTGCTTCAGAGCACACTTTAATTTGGAGCATGAGAAGAGCTGAAAGTCCTGAAGAGGAGGAACTAGGAGCCGGATCTCCTACATCCCAGGAGAAATACCTCTGCAAAGTGGGGTACGTGACAGGGGAGGGTATAAACTCCTGGGGATTAAGGAGCCCAAGTCAGCACAGAAACACTCTTTTCCAGATCTAAGCATGCCACTCATGGCACCATTTTTCAAGCATGCTTGACATGACCCACTGTTCAGATATTACAGGCCTCTCAAGCCCCACAGAGATGAGGCCTCTGATCTTGCCCTCTGACAGCCTTCAGGCAAAGCCAGACTCCTTAGCTCAATCACTCTCTACTGTCCTTAAAGACAATTAAAAAATTCTTGAACCTTTTCTCCCATCAGAAAAATCACAACAGAAAAGCACCAACAAAGAGCAGGAAGCCGTATATTCTCCAACCTGAGCAGCTTTTTGCAAAGTTCATTGTGCCAATGACCTCAGTGCAATGAAGGGTACCAGGCTGTAAATCCTTTGCAAGAGAAACACGCTGAAAAGGGCCATGCTACATCTTTTTTTGTGGCTTTTCCAGAAGTTTAGCTTAATATCCTAGATACAGAAAAAAACAAACACACACACACACAAAAAAAAACCTTTTTTTGGTGTTTAACTTTTCACATCAACCACACAGAGAAGAGCTTCTTCTCTGGAATGACAATTAAGATTCTCCCCGAGCTCTCACATACCATAATGCGGTATCTGCAGGGTCTTGACATAATTCCCAAGACCTCAGGCACCTACTTAGATCATAAAATAACTGCAATGGGACACTGAAGAGGAAGGGACTACATAACAATACGAATCTTCAGTAAAATAGACCTTTTCCAATTCAATGAGCTATCAAATATACAGCTTCAAATTCTGCAACAAACTTTTCCACATGCACAAACAGTTCCAAAATCTGAGCACAGCTGGATTTGGCCAGTCTGCCTGAAGCCACACCCAAACATGGCAAGCATATCCCTACAACTGGTTAAAAGAAATCTGAATTTATACATTTCTTGGAATATTTTCCTGAGTATTCCTCCTACTTCAGAGTTTAAAAAAAAAAAAAAAAAAAGAAAAAACAAAGAATTCTGAATCTCAACATCTTATGCACATCTAAAAAGAACCACAAGAGTATTCAGGGATAACTCTCCAGAAGATGGAGAGGTTATTTTCTGTTTTTCATGATCAAGAGGCTAAAAAGATCCACAAGAAGATCGTTCGTTCTGATTCCAAAAGCTGACTTTTTTCAATGCAGTTTAAGCGATTTGACCTTATTTCTCATCATGATGTCTTTCCTTTGCCAGTGCTGATTACTACTGATTCTGACCCTGGTTCATCTCAGTTATATAAAAATGTGGTCTTGCTAAGAGGCCATTATTAACGGTCATTAACTCCTCATGTATAAAATCATTGCTGTTTGCATGGAGGAGGTACACAGAAGTGAGGAATAGAAGAGACCTCACTGCATGGTTTTCAAAGCTCCTTTATACTTAGGTCTGAAAAAATTGCTAGGGTTTCTCAGAAAAAAACCACTTATTTTCTTAAGGTCTAAACTTAACATCTGATATACAGAATAAATAAAACATTCCTGTAACTGATCACCTAACACAAAATCCAATACGTTTCTGATCTCCAAGTACCATTTTAACCTTTAAAAATAAAATTTACAAAAATTTTTAAAGAGAAATAATTGTATTTGGACTCCCAGAAATAATATCTAGTACGATAGCTGCTATTAAAATATTATCATTTAACATGTCACACAAATTCTATTCCCTAGAGAATATTCAGCCCTCAGCAGATCAGTCTAGGTATCACTCAGATTTCACTTAGGCTTTAATTTGAGAGTTCATTGAGTGCATATGGCTCAATTCAGCCCTCTCTGCAGGTGATTCTCATCCAAACAGTGGTTATGTCTGAGATTTTTCTTGCTAATATCAGTAGTGATGGAAACTGAAATAATTTTAAAAGAATGCACTTAGAGAACAGATAATACGTAATTAGATCATTATATCAATGTTGATTTCTTGAATGGCTTTAGAATATGTTATTTGCTATCTCCTTTATTAGTGCTCCACTGTTTACTAAAGGTTGCAGATGTTATGCAGTGAGCAAGCGCCTACTTTATCCTGTATACTTCTGATTCAACTTAGAAGCTCATTTTTATCTTTCTGCTTAATATATGGTATAACATGTATATACCATCCTGTTTTTCTTTCACAGTTACATTTTTGGAAGCAGGCACATATTTTGCAGTATCTGAGGTCTCTTTCTGACAATTTTCCTTGACAAAATATTTAGCAAGGAGTTCTGGCTCCTCATCTCCATGGAATTTTTCAGTAAAAGACATCTGATTTGCTACCAATAGCACTAGGAATTAGATTCAGCTTTGAGAACCACTAATCAAGGTTCGATACACAATGATTTTTAATACTCTTTACTTGCCAGAACAGGACTTCTGGAATACTACTATCTGTAGACACTGGGGAGCAGGATCACACATGCTATCCAGCTAATGCTTTGCTTAGCAGCAGTTTAACACATTTTGACCAATGCTATCTGCTAAGATGACAAAGACATCATTGGTAGTTTATTTATTTTTTGTGTGTTGCACTGATTTAAAGACATGTACAATGACACTTTGATTGGAATATTTACGGATTGAATTCTAGAAAATGCAGTTTAATACAACATTTTTGTCAACAGGACTGCAATACAGATGTTTATATGACTGAACTCTACATTGGTATTTAAAATTCTACTCTCAACTGGGCAAATATTGATTGATACACCAACTACTGCCAATAAGAATTGGTGTTTCATGAAGTGTGTCATTCATCTGTCTATTTAATGGAGAAGATTGTTCAATTAGCACAAAGCTGGCAGTACCTCAGAAGTTAATTATAAATACTTTCCACAATGTAATCTAATGATTTAAATACACTTAATTTATAATGTGGGGGTTTTTTTCAGTAGTTGTACCATTCAGAAAAAGTTTATATTTTAAATCAATGTCAGCAATTTTTGTTTCTGTCTAACATTCACTACCAAGAATGTCCAGAATGCTGTCGTTTGCAGCAGGGAGGGGGGGCACATGTATGGACTCTATACTTTTAGAAGGCAATTCTTTTTTACACAAGCACACACAAGCAAAGTAAGCTTATTCACATAAGTAATTCTGCCTCCCTGAGGTCAGTGAGACTTTTCTGCATAAGAAGCCTAACTCTTGAAGTACCAAACAGTGAATGTTTCCTGCCAATGTTTTACGTAGTTCTTTTGTGCTTAGCTTCAGCATATCTCTCTCTATTAAAAAGAAAGATTTGATTCAGTGTTTGTTCTAGCACCAAACATTGAAGGACTTATATCATAATCCATCATTCTGAAAATACAAACGAATAAGACATGGTCTGTAAGTCCTTTTGCAAAAGTATGAAGTGCTAACCATTTATCATTGATAAGACAGGTAATACTGGGACATTAAAAGCTGAAATGGTTCAGAAATCTTTAAAATAGCACTTCTCCCTACATCTGAGATTAAATGAGACTCCCATCTTCCCCTCAGTACTGTTAATTCTTAGAAGTAGAATCCATTATTTCATAATATGGCTATGTATTGTAGCACACAAAAGCCCAATTCTGATTTCAGCCTCTAGAAACTATCAAAAAAGAAAATTTAAAAAAAAAATGGTACCAGAAAAATATTTTTCTTAAAATGAAAAATATACATTTCCATTTCGAGAAGAAATTGTATAATGTACATAGCTCACTGAAAAAAACTGACATCAGGGAAAATATTGCATTAAGTTCCTGAAAGGTCCTACACCTGCAGGACTAAGAAATAAGATTACTTTTGATATAAATTTCTTTGTACTTTCCTCTAGTTCTGTTTCAACATTAGACCAGGTCACAAAAATATCTTACATATGAAATGATAAACAGCCAGATAATAAGATAATAATACAAAACAATAATTACCATGAGTGCTTAAGATAAAAGCAGCTGAAATGGTTCAAGCTGTAGTCTTGTTCACTGAAATGTATCTTTTCAAGAGCACTGATGTTCAGAGCCAAGTAAAACACACAGATAAGACTTCTATAACCCCCATAATGGAAGGCTACTGGAGATTCCACTTTGCATATCAAAAAAAACCCACATGCAGCTAATGCCCACACAGAAACACCCTTTTGGGGGGGGAAAAAACCACCCAGTGCATGTCCCAAGATTGCAATTTACAACCTGTAGAGACAAACCCAAACAGAGTATTTCTATCAATTTTGCCAATGGGAACAAACAGTACAGTAAGATGAGGAGTGACCTCATCTTGTGTCGAATTTCAACTTTTTGCATCTTTTGATAGGAGCAAAATTTAGTGAAACATTCTCATGTACTTTTCAACTAAATTCCTGAATAGGCTGAGATGAGTTGAACCAGCATCTCAAGAGTATTCATACAATTGCTCTCAGCTCTTTGTCAATAACTTCAATACAAGAATTTTTGCTTGATGCGTCACAAGAGATGCAATAGTAGATTTTCCTACAGAAAGCATAAATTCCTTTTTCATTTGGATTAACAAAAAATGAGATCACTAACTCACTGTAGATAAACAAATCCTTGCTATCAGAAATGTAGCACAGACAACATATTGGAGCGTTCCCAGCAAATACCGCTTCTGCTTCTTCTTGTTAAAAGGCCTGAGCAACTCTCCAAGGTAGGCATCTGCTCTGATCTCCCAGGTCCAGTAGTTGAACATCCCAGACAATTCAGAATTCCTATTAAGACTCACAACAACCCCCGTAACAGAATCTGTAGATGAAATAGCCATGCGAAGTACACAGCACTAACACAATGCCATCTCCTTATTTCATTTTACAACAAGCAAAATACGTTTTAAAAATACCTTTATCAAAGTCCCAAACCATAAATCTAAACCTGTTAGAAGTGTGCTGGAGAGACTGGCAAGAAAAGGGGACAAACACTAGCAGACACTTGAAATGGGAGCCAGGTGCTCACCATTGAAAGCTGATCTCTGTTTCTGCACCTACTAGAGATAACACTTGATGTTTATAGTTAATTTGCCAAGTCTCCCCATACTTATACTTCAAAAAAAAAAATCACTGCAAGGAAAAATTAGTTCTGCTGTAGTGAAACCAGGATATTGACATTAGGAAGGGAAAGTTAATATTAGAGCCCAGCAGAGCCATAAGATAATACCAAGTAATGTGACATCTTTGACTTGCCAACGGGCATCCACATAGACAGGTGGAAAGACAAAACAGACACTAGCAATAAAAACTCTTTTGAAAGACACTAACTAGTGCTGGTAGGAGACACTTCACTAAGAAACTCATATAGAAGATGTTAGGACACTACAAAAGTGACTACGGTATAAAAACCTGAGTACAATGGAAAAGGACAGTGTAAATTGGGGAACTATTGTGGTTATGCTTGTAGCATCACAGAGGTCTTGGAGATCCTTTACTTCTTTCATGTATACTATGCTACACGTGATATAAATGGCTGAATTTGAACATGTTTGGGGAATGGAAGGGAAAAGCAAGAAGAAAAGTGAGAAAAGATTGATTGTGAGGCAGTACACCAATTTGCTGCTCCTCTTACATGAGGGACCCCTATGTTTTGCATTTACAAATAACTTTTTTAATGAAGCAAAGGAAATATTGTTCTCGGCAAGTTATGGTGCACTTACATTCATGCTAATCTTCACACTGCTCTTTCCCCTCGCTGCGTTTGTCAGTTGTCAGCCCCTATGAGAGAACTAGTGAAGTAAAATTAAGGGGGTTCAGTTCCTTTGAAACACTGACATTCAGGAGCTGCCAGAGGCTGAACACACAGGTGCTGCAGCAGAAGTGCACTAAAAGGCAGAAGACAGCAACAGAAAGGCACAGAAGAATTAGAGGGAAAAACAAGATATATAGAAAAAAGCAAAACAAAACCAAAATGTCTGTCCGGGATTCAGTATAAAGCATAGCCCCAAATTTTCCAATGCCAGTGTTTAATGATAAGTGTTCAATCACTATTTTTCACCCACAGGAGCTGGCCTGACTTCATAAATTCCTATACAACACTGTAGGCAAGAAGGCTATAGTACCATAAGAAATAAGGCTCATATCTATCCTGTGCAGAAGTGCCAGCTCTGTACCACTCAAATATGAAAACAGGTCTCTACTTCCCAAGATACGTGTCCAACCTTTATTCACAACAGTGAGACCTGTGTTGTTCATTTCAGAAAAAGGTTTGGGACCAGGCTCAGTATTTATGCACACTGGTTAGGTACAAAAGAAAATTAAAAATTTGCTTTGAATCTGCTTATTTAAATCTTAATCTTTCTGAGTAAGGGGGTGGATGAAGACATCTACCAAAGCCACAGAAGACGAAAATCTCACAGTCAAATATTTGGGAGAAAGGGAAAGAGAGGGGTGGGGTTTTTTGGTACAAAAACACTTCTCATTTATAAATTTTCAGACCACTTTTACTACAAAAGTAAACAAAAAAAAATAATAAAATGAACTTTTAAAAGTATGAAATATTCTCTCCCACCACCTGGTTAATGTATATGTGATCTCAAACTGTGCACCAGACATGATGAACCAGAACTTATCTGAGGAATATCAATATGATGTTCATCAACAGCAATGCAGAATTTACACCAGCAGGACTGAGAAGAGAATCTGACTACCTCAATATGACCAAGCTGTTTGGTCAGCCAGGCTCTTCTGCTGCCCACACCCGGCCCTGTTAAACAGGCTGTTAATCTGCTTTTAAATCTCTTCACATATACAACAGGATGTTGTGCATGTGCACAGTTAGGCATGTAGTTATGTGTTTTCTCCAGCTGAGATGCTTGCATGACTAATGAACCATTTGTATGAAGTTGGATTTGGTTTTGATTTTTTTTGGTTGCTTGCTCATGACAGGGACAGAAATGACTTGACATACTTGGAGGATTCTTTAGATAAAATGTAATGCTAAAAAAGTTGTTATTGCTATACAGAGCCAGCATACGTTACAGTCTAAAGCTCTGTCCAAAACCCATGAAAACCTACCCAATCTTGGGTTAAAACACTTATCCTCAGTTAGTTAAGCCCCAAGCAACACAGCGTTCATCATATAACAGCCCCAGAGATATTTTTCAGGGTCCTGGACATGCTTCATAGACTATGCTGTTATAGACCCATTACTGCTTGCTGAGCTAATTAACTTGAAGTTCATTCTGCTCTTTTAAGCTTCAGACAAACCTTTGGATTTCAGAGGAGAGTTTCTCCTTGTGTAACATCTTTCACAGGCACCAGGGTTACAGTATAGCCAGGAAGGTTGTCCAAATTTTTGAACATTCCTTATTCTTCAAACCTTGGGACATCATACAGATCCCAGGCAACTGAAGTCACAGCAGGAGGCTTCTGACTTTTTTATTAATCACTATCAATGACATACATATTGCATGGATTTATAATTCTGTAATTGGCATCATTCAAGAAGTAGTTGCCAGTGAAGAATCCACATGAAATGGGGAATGGGTGGATATTCACCAGGTTAGCAGTAGACTGGGTGCTGTTTGCTGCAGAAAGTGTTGAAGCAACTCTAAAATCATACTTTCTAAAGAAGGCAGGAGGAAACAGACTAATAGATTGACAATAAACAATTACAAGATAACAACAAAATTAGATTAAAAAACAGGTTGGATCCGGATGGCTGAACTACATTGAAAAGAAGGGATACATTTGAACACAGAATTTCTACGTACTAAGACACAAAATAGATTACTATCTTCACAAGACTAGAAAGAATTCTAGGAATCAGAGCAAATGAGCTCCAACTGTGACAAAACCAGTCTACAGTCTTAACTGTATATACAGGTGAGGAATGAAGAGAAACAAAGAGCAGACTTTTGCCTTTGTCCATGTATTTTGTGGGCTGGTTGTAAAGCTAGGTAACATTTTCTTCTCCGTGCTTTCAAAATTATATTGACAAAATGAGGTAAGGTACAGAAAAAGATCCACAGATACATTTTTAGGGTTGTAGAAAATATCTTCAAAGAGAATCTGAAAGAACTCTGTTTAGTTTACCAGAAATACAATTTATAAATATCTTGATGTCCACGTTTACCCAGTACTCAGGGCTAAACCGTAGCAGTCTATCAGCCAATCACCTGATGCTCCCTTCCCCAGTTGAGAAGGATAATTGGGGAAAATAGGGAGAAGGCACATGAGCTGAAGCAGAAACAGATTTAATAGAATAACAAAACTGAAACAACAATCAACATAAAGTATAGAGGGTTCTACTCAGCCCAGTCCTCAATGCCAACAGCAGGAACAGAAGACCACCAGCAAGAAGCCTCAGGAAGAGGAGGAACTCTACCTTCACTGAGCTCCTTCCTTTTATAATGAGCATGATGAGGTGCTATGGGATACACCTGTGAGTCAGCTGCCTTGATTGGAACTCTCAGCTGGCTCGGGGCTACTCATGGCCTGCCTGCATGGCTGGCCCATGGGTCTGTGCCTGGGGAACCAGGACACTTGATTACTTTATAAAGATCTTCACAGGGAAAAACACACAGTACTAAAAGCCTTTGTAATCTAACAAGACAAAAGTTAGATAAATGAGACAACATATTCTTAACCACGATGATCATGCATCTGTGGAAACTAGTAGTGGATTCTCTAGAATGCAAAATTTTAAGGCTGAAATTGGTATTAACAAGAGCACTCATCAAGCGTCAGAATTCAGTGGGAATTGGAGGAGTGAAGATGAAATTCAGTGGGCACATCAGGGATCAGATGATCTCCTTTTGGTGGGCAGTTACTTCCATAGCAGGTCCATTGACCTCAGGCCCTTTCAGGGGTCAAGGAGATTAGAGAGGTAGGAAGTAGTTATACACAGTTTTGTTGCACCCTCTAATTGAGTGGGGGAAAAAAACATCAGAAGAATCTTTTTTGAGCACTTAGTTCACCTTTTCCACGTGAACTTTTGTCAATTTGCAGTTTTAATCTGAGGCTAAAACAAGAAAAATCTGATTGCTAGAATGGATGCTATTTTTTTCCTCCCTTAGCTATGCATTTCATACTAGTTCTGTAGGACCAACCCCAGAAGAAAATTAATGGTCTGATTATACAGTATTGCAGTGTCTCAGGTAACAAAAGCATGACATCTATTTAACCATACCTGGGCAGCCAACCGGTAAGGGTGGCATTAATGATTTTGCAGAAAGTTAACTAAGTACATCTATCACTTTGTCATGTAGGGTAAAAGAAAGTATCAGTCAAAATATAAGAGGGGAGCAGTCTTCCTTTTTTAGGTTCTGATGAAATCTGCTCTAAGAATCAATATAGTTGGTGTGGTGAACTACACTCAGGCTGATTAACTGTAACAGGGATAGAAAGGTGAGGAGCAGGGCTAGCAAGTGACCTGAAAGTAAACAGAAGGAAGCATATTACAGGTCAGCAAAACACCAGGGGATTCCTAAAAGGCTGCCCATTGGTCATGCCCTAAAAGTCTGCTCCAGGGGCTTTGCTGCTCCGGTTATCTTCAACTGAGTGTTTCGCCTTGGCCAGTGGCAAACTTTGAGAATCTTCCTGTTCACACACTGACTGTGCTCCAACAACCAGATATCTCTGATAAATTCCTAAGAAAGTCCATACTGAAATTATCCCTCCTTGGGACATATTCACAGCTGGAGTGAATGAGCACTTTCAACTGCAACTTCAATTTACAAAAGCTGGAGTTTCAACTAGCTGGTTTTTACAGCTCTTCACTGAGCTGCAGTAAGTTCATATGATTCCTCTCCTTCTTCCCTTGAAGAACAGGCATTGTATACACCCTTGTCCATCATTTTTCAATTTGCTAAACATAATAGCCCACTTCAAGGGAGCTTCTAGCATCTGAACAACCCTTCTGATCTTTTTCATTCTTAAGACCTGCTCTCTGCTGAACCCTCATCTTTCCGGTCTGGTCTGTAGAGCACTTTTATTCAAAACTGCAACTAGAGCTTGTTGAAATATTTTTGTTTGGAACTATGCTTTAAAAGGATTTGCTGCTTTTCTAAAGGTTTATTCTTATTTTTAACAAGTTGTTTTTACAGATTTTAGATTCAGTTTTTTAAATTCCTGCTTCTTTAAAAGGAGAAGAAGTAGCAAAGTGAAGTAAAAGTAAAGAGTCAAAACAAAAAGAGCAATACCAGAAAGCCAGAACATTGCTTCTGAAAGATCCTAAGTTGAAAATAAGTCTTCCCAGGAACATATGAAATATAAATACATCTCTTTAAAAAAAAAAAAAAAAAAAAAAAAAGTACAAATTGCCACAATCTTAGAAAAACATCTTGTATTGCAAAAAAAAAAAATCAGTATTGTAATACATATTCATTGTAATTGCACTAATAGAATATACACTAAAATATTTTTCAAAAGAACAGTGCTCTATAAATAGTAATCTGTAAAGATCATCTACACCTAGTTTTTAACTAGTGTGGAACAATGTTTCATTTTGTTTATCCAAATGTGAAAATAGAAGAAGTATGTCCCCATGGTATATTCCTAGAGTGTAAGTCATCTTTCTTGTTGTTAGCAATTTCCTCCTCCTTTAGCGTACCATATATGTCTACACATATCTCTAAGTAGACACACTCATTACTTTATAATTAATTAGTTGCTCGAGAAAGAGCTTGCATCAGTTTGAGTGGCAGACAGGAACAGATTGCTCTTGTAGCAGAGGGCACAAGTAGCACATGACAGCAACCTGCTCAAATTAATAGGCTTACAGTTCCACCCTTAAAACTTGTGGGTTGAACACTGCTGGTACCACAACCTGAATCTGCTGTGCTGCCTAACAAGTGATTAGTAGGCACTCTCTGGTTCTTCACCTTTTACCATCAGGAAAATCAGGTCCAGAGGTACAAATGGGAAGTCGCACAGCACTAAAGGGACCTCATTTTGCAATGGCCACTACTGTAAATATCTTTGCCATTGAAATAAACAGGTAGGAGAAAAAAATTATAACAACAACTTCATGCTATGCACTGTATCTCTGCAGCAGTGAATATTGCATTACTCCTTCTATCATTAGCAATTTCATTAAAATACTTAAAATTAAGAAATTCTGCAAGGATTAGCATATCCTTTGAGCTGTTAGGAGCCTAAGCACCACAGACTTTTGTTGCTCATGTTGTTAGTCCTGTACATGAGGCCTGCACAGGACTTCCAACCAACTAGCTCCAAGTGCAGGTCCCGCTGTAGCAAAGCATTTAAGCACACGGCCCTTAAGTGACTCCAGTGGGATTATTTGCTTGCTTAGAGTTAAATGCACACTTAGACATTTTGCTGGGTGAAGGGCTAAATTACTTCAAGGCAGCAATCCAATCCATGCTGCTTGGGGCACTCTGAAAAGGAAAGAAATAATGGTATTTCACACTGCTCATTCAGCTTGTGCTGATTTTCTACTTTCATTAGGCCGCATAGCAAGGTGCAATTACTGTCTCACATTTGTGCACAGGGTCACCCTGTTCTCCAGGGAGCACTGGAAAGCTGCACAGCTGCCCTCCTGCTGCACGCTCATTACGGGGGAATGCAGGCTGTGCCACTGTAACAGCATTAAATGGGACTGGAGGTAATAGGACTGTTCTTAAGCTTTCAGATGCTGTTGTTGTTTTTTTCCCTCCAGGTGGCACGTAAGACACTTTGCAAAGATGGTTTTTGACCTGTCTGCTACAAGAAGTAGGTTGAATTGTTTTCTGTAAAAACTCCAGGAATCCAAAAATCTTTTGTCTTAACACTGGGGCAGCATAACGGGATCCCTCACCACATTTTGATTATGTCAGTAATCAGAACAAATTTCCCAAGATACATCTGACCTTAAAACAGTTGGAAACTGCCACATGCCTGCTTTCTCCTCTTTTCCTTTACAGCTTAATTCCCTGCTCGAGTAAATAGGATTCCTCCTCTGCTCACTCATGCAATCAGTCTGCCTCAGCCAGGGACTGAGGCATGTGTGCTATGCATATGACAAAGCATCTCAAGCCTTTGGGTTATAAATACTTCAGCCTAAATATTTAATATAGATCTGTCCCAATAAGAAAGAGATAGATTATGTGAACCTTTGGGCCGTAGAGGTACATTTGAAGGGGTATTTCTGCAAAACTCAAGTATCCATTACCTATATTCTTCTTTGGCCCTGATCTACAATCATGCAGAAGACAAAGAGTTGATTAAAAGGTAGTTAGATCAGGAAAAGAAGGAAAAGACTCTGCTTCCTGTTGTGCTGTTCTCATCCGAGTTAATTTTTGCCTTCCCACACGGGCAGCAAATGCTTCATCAATTCCCCCCACCTTTTATTTATAGATTAGTGCTTACCTATCTCACAGAAACTCTGTGAAAAAAAAAGTATTAAGAACTGAGAAGTGCTGACATACTAATATGGGAGATTTACAAGTGACTTAGATAAGAATGAAGGAGGCAAGTATTAGTGTACACTGAAGGAGTCTGGAGTGGTTATTGACCTAGAAATGTTACATCCTCAGCAGCACCCCAAAGGCTCCAGCTTGTGTCCTGCAGCTCTGCACCTCCCATGCTTCCTCCCATCTCTTTCATTACAAAACATGACGTTGCATTAATGTGCCTCCAGCTACCAATGAAACAAAAGCTATATCACTTGCTGTGAAATTTCTGTAACTTTGATAACCTACAAGAACATCTCTTCTTTGCTTTGATGGGAAATAGTAACACATGAAAGCTATCTGTAACGTCCTGGATAAATCCAGCTGCTAAGTACACAGAAGTTCTCAGCTGCTGTCCTTGGAAAAATCACCCCCTCCATGGGAGCATACAAGGACATGAAAGTGCAACCCTCTCCTCTGTCTGGATGTGTAACAACCCAAATATAAAAGAGAATCAGGGCCAGTGATATTTCTTTACCAAATTAAGGGAACAAAGCAAAAATAAAGGTAACACTAGCACGCCTCATCACTAAAACATTGCATATACCAGCAGAAAACCCACAGACATTTCGATGTCCTGCTGTATTTTTTTGCAAGGAGTAGCTTGCTTTAAACAGACCTTCCTACCTCTCTGCACTGATCTGCAAATATCTCAAAAGGAACAAAAAAGCATTTTGATCAGAGTGGCTTTCTTCTTTGCCTTTTAAGAATGATGTATTTCTTGTTCAGTTTATGTGAACACTGAATATTTGGAGGCCTAATACACGCATCTGTAAGGCCTCCAAGATTTCTTGTGTAATCCCAAAGGGAAAATATACTGATCCAATCACTTTGGTACTGCATCACAGGGCACTGAGAAGTCAATAAAAAGCATCAGAGCACAAAAAGGCAAGCTGTAATCAATATCTGATCTTGATATGGGCTGTCTGGTAAAAAAAAAATCATTTAAGACTTAAATTTACTTCCGTGTGCACTCTGCTTAGACAGTGAAAAAAATGAGGGGCTATTTCCTGTCTTATTCCTTTATCCCAACTTCTTTTTTTTTCCCCCTTTTTTTTAATCCAAGAAAGCAGACAAATATTTTGATACTAAGTCAATTAACAAGGCAGAATTTGGCAAGAGCACAGTAGTCAGTCTTCCATCTTCTGCAAGTCAAATGCCGTTATATCCAAGTCGGCTGCCTGCAAGCTCTTCAAGGGCAGAGAAAGTCATCACAATGAAAAATTGCTTGCGCTCTGATAAAGGAAAAATAACCTAGAACCAGCATATTTTAGCAATTCCACCCTTATCCAGAGGAAATATTATAAAGTAGCTGTGTAGAAAATAATCAGAAAAAGTAATTTACCCTTTTGGTATTTATTTATATTATTTTATTATATTATTATTATATTAATTTTTATTTATTTTAATTAAGCAAACAGTGTAATGCTTGACTAAGTGCAAACCTCCCTGACAATTTCTTCTTAGAGATTGATGTGGTTTAACCCCAGTCAGCAACTAAGCCCCACACAGCCACTCGCTCACTCCCAGGCAGTGGGACTGGGGAGAGAATCAGAAGGGCAAAAGTGAGAAAATTTGTGGGTTGAGATAAAGACGGTTTAACAGTTAAAGAAAAAGCCACGTGTGCAAGCAAAACAAACCAAAGAATTCATTCACTATTTCCCATCAGCAGGAAGGTGTTCAGCCATCTCCAGGAAAGCAGGGCTCGATCACGTGTAATGGTTACTTGGGGTGACAAATGTCACCACTCCAAATGTCCCCTCCTTCCTCCTTCTTCCCCCAGATTTATATGCTGAGCATAACACAATATGATATGGTGTATCCCTTTGAATTGAAGCTTGACCCTACTGTTTATCCATCATTTGGTGATTTTAAAACTAACCTTTACTCCTATCACGTAATTTAAATTTAACAGTGGCCTTTGTTAGACCTGACACATTTCTGCATTTTTAATGCCTTTGTGCTTTGTCATTTTAGTTGTTTATAAACCCAGCCGTATGTACACTTTGTTGCTTTGATGCTTTGAAATCTTTTCAAGTCTTCATATTTAAAATATTCAAATTTCACTTGAATCCAAGTCTTTAAACCCTGGCTGTATACTTTTTCAATCCATTGTACATCCATTGGCCACATTCCCAGTTCAGTGCCCAAAAAACAGATGTGAATTTTTCATCTCGTATATGAATATGTAGATTGCAGTAGTGTCAAGGAGTTTTAATCTAAGTGCAAAGTGCTACACAATGGTTTCCTAATAAATTTCTGAGTACCTAATGAGAATACCTGTCTTTCTACACAAAAAGCTGAAATATTTCCAGCAAAGATGCAAAGAATAATAGATGAAAAATCATCAGTATCAAAGAACATGCAATGCTTTCCCAGTGTGGCTTACAAGATTTTTGTCCATGCTAAGGTTTGCAAGCCATTTCAGATATGTTAAGGTCACAAACAACAAATAATTGGCAAAATACTAAACAAATAATATAACCCTCTCAAAAAGTAACAAACTGATTTCCCTCCCCCACCCCTGACGATTTATGAAACATTTGCAAAATACTTCATCAATCTGTAAATGACCAGCTGAGAAGGCTAATTTTTTTTAAAGTACAAAATCAGGATAGTTCTTCAGTATTCTTACATGCATCAACATATTGTTACCCCACAAGTGATGCTCAGGAGTCTATTTGCCAAGGGTGGGCCCTGCCAGCACCCCTGCAAGTGATACACATTCCCCCCCCCACTCTGTCACCAAGGTCAAAGAACTGGGAGGCCTGACAGCAAATCTTGTCAGTTAAAAAAATGAGCAAAAAAGGTCTTTTCCATGTGCATTGCAACTTGCTGCTCTGTTCCGATTAACGATCCTTGCACACTCAGTAAATACGACAATATATACGTTTTCAGACAAACAATATCAACCATATCAGAAAATTTTAACACTAGTTTGTACAGAGTTTCTCGTCTATATTTTCAAATACATTTCAATTCTACTTTCCTTTTCTTTCATGAGGTTCTTCAGTCCTTTTATTTTCTGAAAAAATCCAATTCCCAAATTCTGCTTATTCACCTAAAATCTGAAAGGTAAGCAGAAAGGAACTATAGACCCTGAAATGAATGTGCATTGCTAGGAGAGGGAAAAAGAGGAATCTTTCATGCAGTTTTAATGAAGATACGAGCTCTGAACTTAATTCTTGACCAAAATTCTCTCCTCAAATTTTGTATTTACAAATTCTGTTACAACTTAACTATCTGATGTGGCAAAGGTTTTGCCTGAGAATGTTACCAAAAGTTTGGTAGAAGTGAGAGAGGTTCACAGAAACCTAGAAGCAGACATGGAAAAGAGCTATTAAACTGTTACTCTTACAGAATTGGACTGTTCTCTGCAATGTGTTGTCCCATCCAGTCACTAATATTAGCAATGATGAGGCTTTCATCAGCTGTCTTGAGAGACCGCACTACTGCTAAAAATCATCATGGAGATAACATGGCAGGGATAAGATCAAGAAATAGTGAAGAAAATCATTATAACAAGACTTGGTGATACTGCTGAGCAGTAAGGTTGCCTGACGTAGCAGCACAAAACTGCTTTCAGTTGTGAGTTAAACCATTTTAAACACTCATGAGCACCTTCCGTTTCTGAAGACATGGCCATTGCCCTCTTGCCAGCCATTGTGCTCATGAGAGGGGTCAAGTTACCAGCTTTGATTGCTAATGTCCAGGGGTGCTGCCAGCCCCATACGGGACTCACCTGAGAATACACATAAGGTTTTTCATGGGTATGTGCTGGAAGTGGTTTGAGTCCAGTCAAGCAGAGCCAGCCATTAAAATGCAGCTTCTTCTTGAGTCAGTAGGCCACAACCAGCAAGTTATGCCTCTTGAGGCAGTTGCTCAGCTTTATTCACCCACATTTCATATCCTGTTTTTTCATATTCTGGTTTGAGGGTCCAGCTTTTCCCTCCTGGTCAGCCCCATGAGGTCCCTGATAGTTTCTGCCCCTGAAACAACTGGTGAGATATCCATTTTGCTCTTTTTGAAACTTAGGAAACAAAACTCTACATATTAAAAGTACATTAAGTTCTCAAAGATAAATATTCAAAAGTTAACAAATACAAGAATTATAAGATGCCTCTGAAACCTTGTCTCAATCCCCCTGTGCATTACCTAATGGTCTTTTAATTTCTTGTTTCTGTGTTATTTTTCCCATTGGGTCTTGTTATTTCTACTGATACTCCTTAACATAACTAAAATTGCCTTCTCTGTACTGGTGTTTACACCGTATTTGTGGGACTATATCATCAACTCCCACACATCCTATAACTTCTGAACTATGGTACCACACATCACCAGAGATTACAGACTGTTACCAGGTTCCTGCATACTTGGAGGCTGACACATCACATAGTCATTAATCTGACCTCATAATCCAAAATTTTCCCTCTTGTTCCTTAGTCATTTTAGTTGTTTGGCTGTGAAGCCTAGCACAGAAACAAATCAGAACTACAGAAAGGGGCCTCTAATTTCTCTGCTCCATGGCATCATGCCCATGTTGCTACCCTAAACTGAAACATAAGTTTCTGAGTGTTGGACCAGCACATGTTAAGAAGACTGGCCCCACAGCATCAGACTGAGAGACCACCTATGCCAGCATCTTGCTTCTGACAGTGGCTCAAAGTAGATGGTTACAGAAGAACATAATACTGCTGCTGCCTTACCATGCTCTCCCAGCTTCTGGCACTCTACAGCTCAGTAGTTTTTCAGCAGAGGTGGTATCTCTGCATTTAACTGGCCAGAAAGGATTTCCAGTCCACTAATTTTTCCATCAATTTTGAAGCCATCCAAAGATTTGGCATCAACAGTCTCTTTCAATAATGTATTCCACAGTTTAGTCATACATTTGGTGGAAAATCACCTTTCTATCCTTATTATTTTGAACTAGTACCCAATTAACTTAATATATCTTATTTTTTTAATGAGCAAAAGTGAATATCTATCCCTATTGATCTTGTCTGTGCTCACAATTACAGATCTCTATCTTCTTCCTTACCAATCTCAAGGAGCATTAGTCTATGTGATCCCTTCCTATAAAGAAGTAGTTCCATACCTTTGATCATGTTCTCTTCTCTGTATATTTTTGCAGCTCTAGTTCATAGAACTCAAGGTGTGGGTGCTCCACAGATTTAGAAAATGGCATAATTATTTATTTCTTCCATATTCTCTTAGTTCTTTCTTTGCAGTTCTTCACATTGTTTGCATTTTTGTCTGCTGCTAAAACCACAACTTGAAACTTTTCAAAGAACCATATTATGAGATCTCTTTGTTAGGTGGCCTCAATTTATCACTGCGTATTTGAAGTTCAGATTATTATTCAACAGATGCATCATTTTATACAGCCACACTAAACTTCAGCAGTCATTCTATAGTCAATACTGTGAGATACTTCTGCACATCTTTGCTTTCATCAGTTTTTATTTTTATTATCCTATCTGAATGTCACCAGACAACTTTATCTTCATCCCTTTTCCATGTTATTTAAAAATACACCATACAGCACAGAACCTCATGTGTCTCCAGTAGTGGCAGGTATCTACTGAGAAAACTAGCCTTTACTTCTACCTTGTTTCCTATTCTAAGTTCACATTAGTTACCATAATATCACAGTTACATATTGGAGGTCATTAGTGTTTCCAGGATGCCCTAAGCACGTTCTTATACAATATGCTGAGCACTACAGTAACTCAACCTTTATCCCTTCCAATGAGCTGGAGGATGCTTCTTTCCATTCCTATTCCACATGACAGCCTAAAGATCCACTTTCTGTGGCACTATGAAATGCCTATGAACTTAATATAATGTCCACTCTTCTCTGTTAATTTTATAGTTCTAGGGAAATAATTTCTATAAACTCATTCTGCTTATTTCACAGGAATTATGCTTTATATGACATATGATCCACTGTATTACAAAACAGAAGAGGTAGCTAAAAAATATATCCCTCTTTGTGAATGTTAAGTGCATGGCCTTTTAGGCTTAAATCAAGAAAAATAAAATTGCTATGCACTTTGCTAGCAGATTTCTTTTTTTGCTGGATTACTGTTAGCAGTTTTTACCTGGCACAAAAATCAGAAGAAAAACATCTCAGTCTACTGCATACCTATAACATCTCAAAATAAGTGCAGAAAAATAGTTTTTATATGCCAAGAAAATTCATCCTCTCAAGGGTGAAGCCAAAATCTTCTCTTAATGGAGCTTATCCAGCCTTCTACCAGAAGCAAGGTTTTGAACCACTTACTCTGTCTAGACTTTTCACTCAATAGTCTTTTTTTTTTTTTTAAATTAAAATCTTCCTCTGTGAATATTTTTGTGTGATACAAGCTAAAAATTCCAAAAGCACCTGTGTGACCTGAAAGCCCAGTTCTCACTTTAAAAATGACAGGCATGCAAATGTTTAACCATCACTGAGGACTTTCAAAGGTGTGTAAATTATGTTAACCTTTTGAAAAGGAGTTACATGGTCCTAAATCTTTTCCAGATCCTTTCAAAAACAATGGCAAGTCAAGCAAGTCAAGCTCTAACCTCACTTCTTCACACATGAAGTCATCATTGGGGAAATAAAGTTGTCAAAGTCAGTGCAACAACCATGGTAAATCAGGTTTGCAGGACTGGACCTATATCATACGACGTAATCATACCGTTTTTACATCCAGTGCACGTGCAGGTAACATTCTGGAGGCATACAGAGAAGTAGTTTTGTTGTAATTTTTCTCTCTTTATTGGAAAAAATGAATTAAAGAAAAGTGACATTATTCCTCTTGGTTTGGGGGGGTTTTTTGTGGTCAGAAATTTTAACTTTCGGCAATAAAAATATTATATTGTTGTAATCCCAAGATGATGACTTTGGGACCAAGACCTGAACTGATAGAGTTCTTAGCTCATACCACTCCTGACTGACTTGACATGTTGAGAAAGAAGGGGAAGTATAAAGCACACCAGAGCAAAAAATCTTTGAAATCTTTTAACTCTCTCATTGGAACAGATTGAAAGAAAACATTCACTCGCTACACAGCTAAGATGCATTTTTTTTAAATATCAGAGAGAAAAAAAGAGGATAAAAAGGAGGGGGAAAAACGAACCAAACAAAAAATATAAAAACATGTCCTATATACCTTCCCTATAATCATTATCATATACCAAAGGTCTTCAGTTGCACAATTTTTAAAGGGCAAAATTCCCATAGAAATGACAGCAGAAGTGGGGGGGGAGGAAATTAATCCTATATCTTGGAATGTGATTTTAGTATTGGTTGTTCTGTCTTAAAAGATGTAAATGTATTAATTATTGGGGTTCCTTTAATCAAGTTTTTTAGATAAATATCAGTATATAAGATTAACCTACAAGCAAGAGTGAATTAGAGCATGCTTAAGTACACCATTCTTATTTCTTTTTCAGACAGTTGGATGAACTTGGTCCAACAACACTTTACTGGCAAGCCATGGGAGTCTAACTACCAATGCATCTTTTTACTGAGACATGCCTGCTAGCCTTTAAAATTGTACCTTATAGTAGTTGTCAACAGTACTGAAATGGCAGAATCTAAAGCCAGAATTTGCAGCAGCAACAAACTGATAAATCGTTAATGGAGTTTAAAATGATTAATAGATGTTTCAATAACTGATTATTAATATTGAACCCAAAATGGAATCTAGTGTGCTCATAAGTTAAAAGAAATTATGTCTAAGATACTAGCAGAAGCTAATTACTATTTATTAACTCTGGAGGCTTTCAGTGTGCTGCTTACAGATGGCTTCAGCAGTGGTATTGAGGAGTTTTTCAAATCATTTTGCATACAGTACATCTTCTAAAAGGGATTTCTTCATCTTAAAAAGGCTTGGAGCGGTGATAAGTTGCTAACCAGACAGCCCAGCACTGTGGCTTTGGAACAGTGCACAACACAGATACAAACTTTCAGGATCTTTGTGAAAATCAGTATCATTCATCAAAGGATACTTGTTTGCCAGCTATTACAGTATCCATGACAAGTTTTCTTTGGTTTCTAGAAAAGAAGATTCTGGCTATGCTGTGTATTACAAACTCATTTGTCTTGAATCAAGCCTGTCTCAGGCTCCACAAAGCTGACACAATGCAGAGGAGAATAAACTGTGCATTGATTTGCCTGGTGGAAAAATGTACAAAGTACACCAAGTTAGAAGAAAGAGGCCAAAAAGTACTCGTCTACCACACTCTGTAGGAGCGCTGATAGGGTGTCTGTTGGCACCTCAGCACCTAGATTTGCACCACCCAAAGCTAGCAGGGATTTTGTTGCTCTCTTCCATCATCACTTACTGAAAGAACAGGTGGAGCGAGCAAGCAGTCATGCTGCCAAGGGAAGAGAAAACCAAATCTCATTCCATGGGCACACCCTGAAAGTAAGCACAAGGGAACAAGTGCCACAAGTGGAGCCCTCTGTTAGCCCATTCCCATATATAAACTAATGGTCACTTCTACAGCAGGCCTATGGGATCTTCCTTCTTCAGTTTCATGGGATCAGTCAGAGTCTGATCTTCCTTTGCAAGAGCCTGCTTTTTGTTCTGCTGAACAAGTGGAGCTCGAAAGAAGGGGTCGGGCTGTGCCTCTGTGCTTTCACTGTGCCATGAGGTTAATGATACTGACACACTTTTCAAAGGGCTTGGAGGTCCACCAGCAAAAGCATATCACAGACCTGCGGGACAGAGTGGGAAAGCCTCCAAAGTTGTCTGTATCATTCCTATCAGTAATGCCAAACAACAGGGCAGCCTATGAAAAGAGTAAGAAACAGAAAGATGTTTGCTTCTGCGTGCATCCCATGTTGCAGCAGAAGTAATGACTTTACTGCCTGCCAGCGGAACCCCAAACTGTACTAAAACAGTTTTTATGCATCTTTCCCTTTCTTTTTTTCTTTCCATCTTGACAAACAGGCAGTAAATATAAATTAGCATTGGTTAGACTCAGAAGTAATGCCTGTCAGCATATGCAAGAAATAACACTGACAATTTGTAGGTAGTGTCAGTCAGCTTGCAACTTTCTCCACTTCCTGTTATTTGGCAAGACGGGAATCCTAGCAGATTCCAGTAACCAATTCAAGCAGAGGTAGATACGTAGAGCAGCAGTCTCCTATCTGTGATTTTCTTCTACTTGCAAGCTAAAAAAAATAATTTTCAACTATAACCTTAGAAAATTATATATTCAGCAGCTAGGCTCTCTGGATAAGAAACGCCTTCAAAATCATCAGGTATATCCTGTAATTATGGAACTAAGAGCAAGTAACCTCTGAATCTAATTCCTTGTGAAAAGCTGTGGGTTGCAAATTATGAGTCAAAAACTTTGGGAAAACTCTCGAAGAATATTTGGACAAACAAGAGCTATTCAGCTCAGTGATATTCATGACCTGTGTATTGTATTTGTTGCTTATAAGCATGCTGATGGATGAAGTCTTATTCACAGCAACATTTGGGACAAGCTTATATTATTGCCACTGTGTATGTTTGCACATAAATCCACATGCTAACGTGAGGACACATTTGCAAGACAATCTGTTACAGTTTTCCCAGAGAGAGAACAGAAGCAATGTAAAATAATTTTAATGACCAAGTAAAGCTTGAAGAGCATGCGAGAAATACCATTCATTCACAAACAATCCCCACTAGAAAATACATTAGCTCTCAGAAGTTTAAACAGACAGTGTAGTCCAGCAGAAAACCCTGGTGCCACATTTGCAATAGCCAGTTATTACTAAAATGACAGAGAGAAGTAGCCAAGACAAAGGGTGGGAGAAGACAAAGAGACTGTCAAAATAATCACCTACAGCAGAAAAGCAAAAGCTCTGGAGAGTGTAAGATCAGAAAAAGAAAAATCAGATGCATCTCCGGATCTGCAGTAGGGAGGATTCAACATTGCCAGCTTCTGCCTTCAAACACCTAACTTTCCATTGAATAAACAAAAGACCACTTTTGTTCTCTAGGCTGCAGTTCCTTTCTTTGGCTATGTCCCTACTGGAAGTTCATAAAAAAACCTAGAAATGTAATGCAGATCTGGCATAAGCATATGACTATATTTCCATCAAATTAGCCACCACAGGAACCATGGGCAAGCCATTTGGTATCCAGCTCTGCATTGCCTGCCACTGTTCATGTTCACTGCAGGATGTGGGCAATGTTCCATCAAAGATATCCCTGGGTGACTCCACGATAAGAGTAACCTTTTGTTTTGTGATGTGAACCATCACTTCAGAAAAAAAGATGGACTATCTTTGCACTGTTTAGATGTGCTTCATATCTCAACAGAGCAAAGATACCAGAAACACATCTTAGCATTCCCTGGATAGTTTTGCAAGCTGCAATGAGCAGTAGTCCACATCTGAGCTTCACAACAATCCTTCCTGTGGCAATACAGACATACATGAAACTGATTTGGTTCATGTTCAGCATGGGCTACCTACAACAAGGTAGCGTATAAGCAGAGGTGGGGATGCATATGAAATTCATTGCATTGCTAGATATTCTGTTATGATGATGACATTCTCACAGGAGCAATGATTTCCATTCCCTTTGCAACTTCTCCGACATGAAAAAAGAGGTTTAACAGTGCAAGAGGTTTAACAGTGAAGGAAGTACTGTAGAACGAGAAACATTCATTACTTCACAAGTGATCCTCAGACAGCTACTATTGAGAGGTGCTGGCCACTGTGAGGCCCCATGCTTCTCCTCCCCAGCTGACTGGACATAAACTTTGTCTTCTTCCTCTTCACTAGCAGAAATGGCCTAGCCTCATACAAAATGGTATCCCAGGTCTTCATGTAGAGAATCCCAGAAGTAAGCAGGGTTTAGACCTGTCTAGTAGCTTAAAACTGAGCCTTCCCTATGAACAGAAAACCATCCCAATGTTCACTGTAGTCCTTGGCTTTCTTTTAACTTCATCTCTGATCCTTAATCTCGTTTTGCAGTTAGTAAGTCAGTAAGGTATCCAGGTAGATACACTTGCTGTGGTCAGTGGAACTGTCCCTTGAGTTCACAGAAGAGACACTCCCCTCCCCCCCCAATCACACCATGTCCAGTGCTCCAGCCCACACTGGGTGAGGGTTACAAAGCTGGGGAAATGCAAATGTGGAGTTCATATGTGGGGTATTCTGGCTCTGGGTCAGACGCTGGCGCTGCCTCTGGTGACTTGGCTGATTGATAGGCAGTGACATGCTGTAGTTCAGTGTGCAAGAGTCAAGTTATGAGGTATTGAGACAGGCGGAAAAGAAAGATTAAAATCCAACAAGCATTCAGATGAAAGACAGAGTACCTTAGGCTTATATAAAGATGCCAGCATCTGGAATAAATCCAGGGACTGGAACACTAAGATTTGAAATGGAGACTGAAAATTATTGGTGACAAACCTCATGGTTTTCTTATACAAGATCCAGTCTTCAAAACAGACAGGAACAGGCTATCCGATTTAGCCAAAAATTTTGAAAATTAATGTCTCCCCTTCAGAATTTATTGAAAACCATGAGCTGGTGTTTTCTTCTTTTACTTGCACATTTTTTTGATCTAGTATGAAACACCCTTAGATCAGACTGACACAACATGCAGCATAATAAGCACAGAGGCATACTCAAGAGCTAGCAAGCAGAGGAGCATCTCAGAAGAGCAGGTATCTAGGGCCTTTTATATGTCTGACAGACCAAAGAGTTAATGCAGAAAAGTTCTGATGTCCACACTAAGCTGAAGAAAGAGTGTGATCTGACTGTGAATTGACAGTGTTAGGTTAATGGTTGGACTTGATGATCTTGGAAGTCTCTTCCAACCAATGCTATTCTATGACTGCAGGTTAGGAAAAAGAGAATTTCTATCCTTGCAAAGATACACATGGGGAACTGTTCATAACCAAAACAAAAGGAATCATCTGCCACCATGGTGCAGGAAGAAGTTATTGTGTCTGATGGTGGAAGGGATACATGACTGAAATAAGAAACTGGATTTTCTTCCATTTTTCCAGTCCATTATTCTATATTCCTGCAGTCGTATGACTCTGAGATAGGTCAGGTAATGACATAGATTGTGGGACAGCCATGCACAGCCTCCAACAGCTGCTGAAAAATGAGAGTGTGGGAGCCTAAAACAGCAAGAAATAAGTCTTTTAACATCTCAGCCAAGGTCAGACTAGACAGAGCTGTCTCCACCAAAAGTCCTAAAGAAAACCTCTTCTATCTGGCCTATCTCAGGAGAACAAGTTAAGAAATCAATTATATCATTTTTGTTACATCTAATTCACCTTCCATACACAAAAAGGTGGTTTTGCCCTGGCAAGACAGCTGAGTGGGACATCACCTTGCTTGCTGGAGCCCAGCAAGTATGGGAGATTGTAGAGTGAAATTAGTAGCTAACACACAATATTTCTGAACTTCAGGCCCTTTCTGATACCTTTATCTCTTAACAACTTTTATTCATGACAGTATTTCTCCTCCCAGTTAAAAAGAGACCATCTAAATTTTCTAAAAGACTTCAAGCATAAAAATTAAGTAGTGTTCTATTTTTAACACTTAGAACTACAGTACATCTGACAAGTTTTATTTTCCTTCATACATAAACCATTCTAGTTTGTATCTGTTATATCATATTCTAAGTCTTCTATTAGTCTTTGTCCTGGTTCCCCAGGACATCCTCACCGGGATGAGGAGCGAGCTCTGAGCCTCCAATGGGAAGACCCATCTTCCTCCAGGAGAAGAGAGTGGCGTCAGGAGGGAGGTCGCAACTCCTCCAGAGCACAGTGTGCAGCACAGAACCCATCCCAGTGGGGAGCCCGCAGCCTTGCCAGGCACAGGGCCTCCTAGCACAGCCTGCCAGAAGGGAAATGCAATGCTTGGCCCGGGACCAACACCTGCCCGAGCAGCGCAACCAGCCCTGGGACACCAGAAGGGCCTTGAGGTGGTGGCTGTGTCCCCAAAGGATGGAGCCTCCAGAACCCCACTGGGCAACCTGTGCCAGGCCTGGACTTCCCCCCAAATAAACTGCTGTATGACAGTTAGCAAAGGCATCCTTTATTTCAGTGTGTGCCCCCTGTCCCTTGTCCTGTCAGTGGACACCACTGAGAAGGGACTGGAGCCCTTCGGCCCCCATAAGCCTGGCTTGATTGCAGGAGCGGAGGGGCCTGGGGTGTGCAGGGTGCAACAGCCAAGGACAGGGATGGGTGAGAGGGGGAGCTGAGCTTCTCTGTAACTTGTAACCTCATTCATTCTTTTTCTTTTCCATTCAGGTGCATTGGTTAAGGTTTACTCTCAGTTTAAATGTGTTTGTCCAGTTTAAAAAACACGTCTGCTTTATTTTAGATATAGAAAATAATTTCCCTAAAAGCTAATCTGACACAAGCAGGTTACAAATTTTATATTTATTGGCTTTTTCCCCTCTAAATTCCGTCACCCATTACAAAGTAGTTTTTCATTCTTTTTCATTTTTTCTCTGTGCCTTTCAGTTCTCTCTCTCCTAAGTGAAACATTAGTAATATAGCAACACTGTCTGAGGCAGAGTCAAACCCATGCTGTCTGCGTGGGTTCGAAGCTAAACAAAATAAGTATGCACAAATCAGACTCTAGAAATAGCACCTTCCTACCCAGCAGACCTCCTTCCTACATGTACTCAGTCATAGCTGTGCAATTTAGCTACCACCTACAAGGTTTTAGTACTTCCAACTCCACATCTCACTGACAAGCCACTCATGAGCCTCTTCTCACTGAAGAGGAAAATAAAACAATTGTCTTTCTTGCAGATCCCCCCCTCCAGAATTCTGTGCCCCATACAAGCCCTTGCCACACCTGTACAAAGGTGCTGGGAACAAATAGCACCAGGTACCCCTAGGATTCATTTAGCAAGGAGTGAAAAGGGAAGGAGCCAATGCAACAGCCACATCACAGAGTGGCTGTGGAGAGTAGCACGCAGAACAAATAGCACATGTTCATCTATAAACTGAGAACATTTTACAAACAGATACAGGAAATGCTTAGAAACAACTGCACTAAAAATAATGACATTTATAACACTACTTAAACATTTTTTTAACATATGTCCTTCAGCACTTGGCCAGTGTGTAAAATATGGTGACCTGTACTCTAGCATTTCATAATTTTTTTTGCATAGTTTCCTGCAGATACAATACTGATATAATTCCTGCTGATACAATAACAATATATGTTGCCAAACCCATTTATTTTTTTAATGGTTACCAAATTTCAACAAAATCTGACAGCTACAGAGGACTCAAAAATCATTCTGTTCTTGAAAAGACATAGCCACATAGGGGAAAGTGTCCTGCAGCAAGACACCAGCTTAGTGCAGAAGCTCAAGTACTGCTGGACCCTGGGGACACCCCACGAGATCAAGTGAAGTTTCTACTGAAGGTGAAGTTTCACAGACTTTACACCACCCGTACAACAGCAACTATCACAAACTTATGGCCACAGAAGTGCTTGTTATTATCTCACAAATATTGGCATCAGCCCCCAACATAAAGGATGTTAATTTTATAACACAGATAAACAGTTTTAAGCAGAGGCAAGTTTGCTCATCTTAATTTTATGACAAAATTTCTGAACCATCAGGAGAAACTCTGGCCACCTTAACTTTTTGACAATTCAAAAAAAAAAAAAAAAAAAAAAAAACCAAATCCCAAAAAATAGTGGCAGAGAAAAGAGAGTTGAAACTTTATTCTAAACGTAGCTTCTATTACACAGCAGTATATCATACCTGTGGTTCGGCTGTTATGAGAATACTGCACTCCACTGCCTGCATATCTTTACATTTATTTAAGAGATAATCTTTATTTCTTAGTGCTGCACTATACAATGCTATAAACAGCTGCTGAGATTAATAACTGAAGTTAAATCAGCCTCCAGAGCTGTACATGGAGAGCATACTACAGTGCCACTGAGGGAATCTAATTGTATTTTAAAACAAAGCATAGCATTTTAAGAGACAGCAATATTTTTCTCTGCTTGGGATGCAGACCTGAACTCTTCTTGAGCTTTCTGGTAACGCACAGCATGCACTGGATTGTGGGTAGGATGCATAAAACCTGAAGTCTGTGCTGATTAAGGGACACAGGGAATGAAAAGACTAATTAAAGACTGCTGCAAAGTGAAAGCACATTAGCTAAAGCTCATTTAGATTCCTGTATGGGTACTTGGCTTCTGAATGAAAGGGTCTACACAGAGATGAATGCACTTCAACTAACATGGTTTTACATCACACCCTAACTTATTATATCTTGACTCTACTGAACATGTGCTTTAAAACTCTTAATGCTTCCACAAGTGAGGTAAGAATAGACATTCGAACCAATGAAGAAAGGGACTCAAGTGTCAGACTACAAGAGACAATGAGGACCTTTAAGACGCAACAAGAAATCTTGTTAAAGCTTGGTCAGTCACTTCTAAGCATCATCATGCTCAGCAGCAGCTGACAGAGGTGCCTGCAGCCACCTGTTTGTCCACCCCTGTTATCTGTTCTTTGTGCCACAGCAGAGGCTGCAGAACAGGCAATACACACTTCACCGTGAAACACGGCCCATCTTATTAACAAAAAATTGAAGCAATGATCACCTAAGCTAATGTACTGAGCCATGGCTGCATCTGCTGTGGCTCTTATTGCCAGTTCCCATGAGATCAGCTGCAGAGGGCTAAAGCTGTCTCTGCTGAAGGTGAGAAACCCATCTCAGCCCACTGCACCCCACAGGTCCACTGGAGGACTCAGGGAGATCAGCGCCAGGCATGTGAAGCCTTTGCAGGACTTGCAATAAGCACTCCTACTCTTCATTCACTTTCATAAATAAATTCAATCAACAAACAAAAGCCTAACCTGTTTGAAAGAGGAATGCCCTTTTTCAGAAGGTGTACAACCATTCCTCCCATCTTCAAACTCTTCCTTAAGTCCAATGTAATGTCTTTAAGTTGTGACAGCTTCTGAGAGAATCAACAGTGTTTTACACTCACACAGGGTACTTCATGAAGGCTCGGCATCTTTTTTTTCGACAGATTAATTTGTCCTTATTATAATTATACCTAACTGCTTTAGCATCCCTTAAATTTATGCCTGTTCACATAATGTTAAACTGTGACCAAAAGCTGTAAGATTTGGCAGAGTTTCAAACTTCCATCACATCTAAAGCACCCTAGTGACATTTCTCAGGGAGAGGAAAAAAAGAGCAGTAGCAGCAAGCAGAAGAAAACCCTGAACAGAAAGGGGGGGAAAGAAAGCACTTAAAATTACAGGATAGAAAATGCACATGATGAAAAGCAGAAAACAGATCCAAGAATTGAAAAGAAAATCATTGCAATCTATTTATAAAAGGCTCGCTATAAAAATGATAAAAGGGAAGTAAGGAAATTGACCTAACATGAAACCATCATGGTGTAAAGCTGCTCACGCAGCCTATGACTTCAGCCCTCCATTATGGGGCTGATGAACTACAATGAGGATTGCACAACACATGGTCTTCACCAAGAGCACAAGTTCTGAGAAAATACCCTGTGCTTCAGAAGGTACATTTTTGCCAGTTTTCCTGTTAAGAAGTGATAGTTGCTTACTGAAACAACAACAACAAAAAAAAGCAGCCCTGAAGTTCTTTGCACATATTTCTGTTCTCTGTGAGCTACGGTTAAACCTAAACCTCATTACTAACAGTATGAAAACCTGTTCCAATTTCCATTGAAATCACCAATAGTGCCACCGAATTCAATGGGTTTGAATTAGGTCCAAATATCTCCAAACATCTTTGAAAAAAAACCTGGTAGGTTTAAAGCTGATATTATCTCATTCTTTCCCACATTCACCCAAGAAAAAGAGTTTCATCACCTTCAGAAATTATCCTACTTCCTCCCAACCTTCAGTTCTCCTTTAACCTACTAAATCTCCCTCATAACAAAGTACTTCGCACAAACACATTTATGAGCTGAGGTCATTCTTCTAAAGACCTCCAGGATTTAGGGCACTGTTATTGACTTTAAGATGCAAGTTCCAATCCTGTGAAGTTTTCAGTGTCCTATAAAATATGCGTGCTATCCTTATTCCTCTTGATTCAATTTACGCAATATTAAATGCTTTCCTGGGATACAGACCTAACAAATCCATCACTTAGGTTCCATTTTGATTGAGTTGGAACCTTAAGACCAGATGCAGAGTTGCTAGTAATCATTGATTTGTTTCACTTTACTAGATCATTTGTGTAATGATACATTTTCAGCTTTGAACTTTGTATTAGAGAAGCTAGTATTTTTACTTGCTTTGAACATCCAAGTTTCTTCCACATCTAAGGAAATGGATTTTAAGAGTAAAAGCAGCTTAATCAAAATAATGTTTTGTGCCATTTAAGAGCATCACTTGGGCAAGTACAGCTATGAGGTGGATACAATAATCTAAGCTGGTTATATCAATAAATCAATAGTCCTTTTAATAATTCAGTAATCAACAGGATACTGCATTAAGTTATTTTGCAACAAGGGTAAATATCTGAAGTCAAAGTGCAGAATTATGCATTCAACAGTCTCATTCTTCTCAGCATTTAGAAGTTGGTTTTTAATTTAATCATCTTTTTACGAATATAAACACATTTACTGAAAGAAGTTTCTGCTATGAACCATTCCAGTTAATTTACAAAGAAAAATAGAGTAATAAAATAATTATTATAATCTAGATGACAGAATAAGATATACAAGGACTCCAAACAAGTGATTTAGGATAATTTCAAACCTGAACAAAAAGTACATCTGCTCTTTCAGTTTTGCAGTTTAACAGAGTTATTGCAAAAGCTATCTCTCCATTCATTCTGTGAGAAGGCTCTCTAAACTGCTGATTCCTCTATGTGTAGTTGTCCCATTTGCCAAAATTAGATGAAAAACAATCTGATTACACAACTGCGAGTATGCAATTGTCCATCAAGTTGTCAATAGTATATATGAATTACTCAAATTCGTCTCAGTGTCGTGCACATAGATCACATGAATGCCCTGCATTGTCAGGCTGCTTTGGAAACCTGGAAATGAAAGCCATTCCAGAAGTGAAAATGAATAACTGGAGTCAAAGAGCACGGGTAGGATAAAGGATGTTGTCTACTGAGAGATGCTCATATCTTGGCAACGTCCGTTTGCACTGTAGAGAAAAATCAATTCTTCTTTGTTCTCTTCAGACTAGAACACTACCAAAGCAGCTGAGTCAGAGATTTGAAGCCAGAGATATTTTTCCCAGCAAATGTCCTTCAAGCATTTTGATAATAGGAGACTTCTAAAAAACAAACTATCTGACTATCTAAATTAGAAAAATAAAAATAAAAATAAATCTTTAAGGAGACTGGAAATGGAAATTTAAAAAAGGGGGGCAGGGGGGAGAAGGAGTGGAAGAGGAAGGGATTTTTAATCAGTGAAATAGTCTTCCTGCAAGGATGAAATAAAAAAGGAATGCCTGTGTAGTATCAACAGCCAGCATTTATAAATGAGTCTCAGCTCCCATTGTGGGGATTGTCTTTTTAAAGAGAAAGAGCTGAACCCTGCCAGGAGCTCCTCCTCAAAGCAGGGTAGAGGAGCCAAAGGTACTCCGGATCCAGCACAACCATCTGCTGATTGTGTCACTGAATTGACACAACCTGCTTCTCAGCTACAGAGCTGTCCAACTGCACGTGAGAAGCCCTTTGGGAGTAGCAGATGTAGTCAAGAGCTGTGATTCTTAGAGCCATTAGAGGTAGGAAATGGAATAAATAATGCTAATCCTGAACACATGTTGCAATTGGGAAGGTCAATACAGGACAGTGAGACAGTTATCGCACTTAACCTTCAAAACACATAGCTGCAGTCCCTAATGGAGGGTGTCCCTACTGGAACAGGGAACCTTTCCCCAGCACCCTCGTGGAACACCAAGAATTGCTGCCCTACGGAAATCACAATTTGCTACAATCATGTCTTCCTAAAGGTTAAAAACTATATTCTCAATCAACAAAAGGAAATGTTCACAGCCAATGTAGCCAAATCATGGAAATGAGTAATAAGCATCAGTCTCAAAAACAATGCCACAGGTGATGTGATGGAAGCTTCCAGATCAAATGGATCTTCTTCACTTACAGTAAGAGCACATCTTTCTCTACTTCAGCTTCTCTTTTACATGATAATCTGTGACTGAAGGTGTATTGGAGTCCAAAGACAAATAAGTTTATTAATGGAAAACCTAAAGAGTGCGTTAATGACAATTTAAACTTGTTCTTTTCTTACTATATGTTCTAAAGAAAACAAAACATGTGCTATTCTTGATTAAACTAAGTTTTGTTAACTATTAATGTAAGAAATGATAATTTAAATCACTCATACTTTTGTCACTTCAGGGTTTATTTGTTCTGAATGTTGTTATTTTTAAGTAGCATGAGAAACACGACTGAAAAGCAAGAGGATTCGTGTAGTCTTGGTATCGCAAACTGTCAAAGCTAGAAGTATTTGCAAACTTATGCAGTCTAAGAGATGTGTTTTCACGTGACACTAACATATAATGAATAAAATGTTTTGCTAAAGATATCAGATGTTTAGAAGTATTAGGTGAGAAATTTTAATTTATTTATTAAAAAAGTAAATCAAAATTAGTGCTAATTATAAATATATTTGATTAAATCATTGTTTTTTCATGGATATATTACATTAAAAATTCGATTAAATTTTCAGAAATATTTTTCTTCATAAATTAGCCACTTCTACTGAAACAAATCAGGAAATACCACAAGGGTGACACACAAAATGTTCATGTATGTCTGTGGGTAGGCGCACTAATACAAACTTTTGTAATAAAAAATACTGGTTTGCTAATAATTGTTCTAAATTCAGAAATCAGCTCTCAAAAGGATTAGAACCAGCAGCGGTTTAGTGTTTCTTTGGCTCTATCCACTCATTCCACCTGCACTCATTAAAGAGTAAGTAGAACTGGCTCGGTCAGAAATTTAAAAACGTTATTTCTGTCCCTCACTAAAATTGCAAAATAATACTTTCTCTCCAAATCAAAGACAACAGGTTTCTTTCAGGCCAAGTGACTGTACTGTAAGCCTACTGAAATTACCAAATTGCAAAGTTCTCTGAGCATTAATAAGATGTAATTTTAGGACAGTGTAGCCTAGTAATTATAACATTTTAACAGCTTCTTTAAATTGCACTTTGTCTTTCTGCCTTGCTTATTTTGTACAAGCCCCTTACTTAAACAGTAGAACGAAAGTGGGTTTAGGGCTTTTTAATGAGAACAGGTTAATGTATGGTTTTCCAACGTTCTCTTCATTTTCTGTGTAGGAACAGATGGGTGTGCTATCATTTCCCTGCTGCTTCTTATCTTTAGATGTTGTCATTACACCTAGCTGTTGTCAGAGATATGTATCATATTACTAAGTACCTCATCATAGAGATATCAGCTTTTGCCTTTGATGCTGGAGCAGGTAGTACTGATTTCTACATATGTACAGCATTACCATAAAGACCTAGCAAAACATAGCTACTACCTCACAGAAGGAGCCCTGTGATTCTGTCAAGTTTAAACTAGAAATAGTCAAGAGGCAGACAGCACCTTCTTTGAGAAAACATCAAAGAGGATTTACTAGGCCTACCAATCTTCCCAAAAAGAAACTCCTGCAAATTATTTGAAGAAAGTGTACTCTATGATAAACAGATTGGCATAAACAATAAAAACAGATTAGAAGGCACGGAATTTATCAGAAACTTTGTGGGGAAAATACTGATTTAAAGCCTATTTCCTTTGTAACAGGCAGTTGTCAGTGCCATAGCAAGTGGAGTCATGGGAACACAAGGAGACGCTGCTACTTGCTGCGGCCTGTGGTTCCTCCTGCATTTCAGGTTTTGTTTATCTCTACCTGCCCTCACACTAACTTAGCTTTGCCACATTGTGCATTTGGAAATTGTGACTTCTGTCTGCACTCAGCTGTTTTCATGTCCCCTAGCCAATTTGATCTTAAGAGTCTGAGCATGGCATACGAGAGGAGCAACTCGGCAAAGCTTTCCTACCCAGACATACGATGAAGATCATAAAACCCCACACTTTATTTTGTCACATACATGGCTGTGCAGAGCAAAACAGAGCAATCCAAATTTCTTTTGAAATCTTTTCAATGCAATTTAACAAATATTTCTAACAGCAAAGCTCTGGATTAAATTTAAAAGTATAAAACTTTCAAACTGGAGAACTTCAGAAACCAAAGCTCCCCCATCAAGTTTTTGTTTTGTCAAGTGGTCATTTTCCAACAAGAAATCAGTACACTGGTAAGCTCCTGAGCAGCAGTACTGTCCTGCCCTATACTGATGACTGAGTTATAATACAATTGTATCAGTGGTAAAACAGCAAGATGAAAGAAGTAAAGGTGGCAGCTGTAACGTTAAACGCACAGGTTTACCTTGCACTGCACACTGGAAGAACACAGAAAATGAAGTGCCAATATCATATCTGCTTCAGCACCTGCCTTTCACACAACGATAAAAAGAAATAGAGTGTGTTGATCCACAAGAGAAATTCAGAAGTTTTAATAAGACTGTAAAGACTGCCTGGCTGGCCCTGTGCTATGTGCATTTCTGGGAGAGTGCTGGCAACACAAGCTGCTACCATTTGCATTCAGCTCATACCCAACCGGCTGGCACCGTGACTTTCTAACAGAGTTTTTGCCCTCTGACTTCTCTCATACTGTTTGTAAGGAATAGAGATCATTCACACTGAAAACACACAGCTGCTCTTAGTGTGCAGTATTACTGTTTCCAGTAGCACATGTGCTGACAGATTTACTTGTCAAACTTCAGCCCAAAGACAGTTTCATCTGTCTTTGTGATGACACCTGGAGGCTCTGATATAAAATATTGGCTCTTTATCTCTCTCCTGGATACTTTTCCTTCACCTCTTTCCACTTCTTCCAATGACTTGCCATTGCTACACTTACTAAAAGTGGGAGTTTTGAAACAAAGATTTGTAGGAGACTTTAGAAGGCAAAAGGTTAACTTGGTATTTTTTAAATACTCCTCCAACCTTGCCACTTCCAGCACACTACTTCCAACTCGCTAAATGGATTCACTCAAATATCAAGAGCATACAGTTTGTATACTGTTACCTTCTTCTGTAGGAAAGTTAGTCTGGAGACACCTACCCCACTACCTGCATCTCATTTTGCTTGTTTAGAACTTGCCCAAATATATCTTCAGGTCATTTAATCATGCCACATACTCACACCTTCTATTTGCACAGTCTACACAAACTTTCAAAGTGGTAGTTTTTCACTACTTTGATCTCTCAGTAAACATCCATCTGATCCTTGATTCCATGTTGGGTTTGCTCATTTTCTCTTTGAATACACTGTTAGCCCACAACACTGCCGAGCTGCTGCTCTCTATTGGCAGAGCCTTATCAAAAGAGCATCTGTTCCCAGAAACTGGATTTACTTTTTAGTTAAGGGAAAAATATCCATATGGCTCTTCATGACTTATACAGAATTGTGGCAGTCAGTGCATAGATAATGATCACTAACCTCTAAGTTTGGATATTTTTAAAAGTTCTATTGTTCCTATTTGTATTAGCAAACGCAAATAAAAACTCCAATAGATTAAAAATATTAAGTCTGTGGAGGAATCAGTGTTGTTTTCCTTCTGTCTTTCATCCAGCATTCTACACAAAAAAAAAAAAGCAACAGAGTAATCAAAGTACAAACAATTACGATATGAGGTTTTTTAACAACCTCCCATGTTGCTTCACATTTTTCCAGATCAAAGAACTGACAAAAGTAAGAAGGATACAGAACTTAGTTAGCTACATTGCTACTTACATATCAAATGCTGAAATACATTCACATTAATGCCTCAAGGGTCAATACCAGGGTTTATCCCACTACCTTACACTGTTAATGTTCCAGTGACCTGTGTGAAGCTATTCACTTAGCACAACCAAAAATGGAGAGAAACATCACATGAATGTACATCCCTATTATACAATTTCTCATTGTAGTGGAGCTGAAATAAGAGTTTGCTGCTGAAAGCAAGTTTTATTCTTCCTCGCTTAACAACCCTGTTATTCTTTCCTTCTTACTGTATTCCTCTTTCTCAGTCTTCCCTGATCACTCAGATCAGCCTTCCCAGACCACTGTCATGCTGACACTAAAAATATTCTCTTTTTTTTTCCCTCTCCCAGATTACTGGTTTTTGCTGATTTAGCAAGTTCTAAATGAACAATTAGATAACTGCCAAAGCTGGCAAAAGATAAGTCACACATGGCACGGTCTGGAGCAAGAAGAGCGGAAAAAAAGAGATATTAGTGATCAGCAACAACAATCTGTTAATTTGGATCAAATCCTAACACAAATCCACAGACTTACAGTTCCTGAGAATCTCAGCTGAAGACTCCAATCTGCCATGCTTAGTAACTGGCCTTACAAATTCCTGATAGCCCCTACCCACCCCCCACCCCCCAAAGGTTATACTCTAAACAGCGAGAGCAAACAGTAGGCAGGAATACAGAGAGACTACTCAAAACTCACCCAATATTTGAGCTGTAGGGTCAAGAGTAGAAATTGGCTTCTTTATTCTCAGATCAGGACCAAACTAAAGACGCTCTGACGTGAAACTTCAAAGGCCTTCTGGCAAGGATTTTCCCATTACAGAAGTCCTGATAGTTTCTTGGTCTGACTTTACTCCATCAGCATGCAGATCTTCAACTCAAGGTCTAAAAGAGTAAATAAACAAGGTTGAGTCCCAAATATCAGTTTACATCAGTATTCTTACTGTTCCATTATCCTGATAAGTATTAGTGAAAAGATGAATCACAACAGAATAAATTCCAACAAAAAGGATTCCAGATGTTCATAAAAATAAATGTTGTCAAGAGTGTACTATTAGCATACTAAGATGTAGGGAGGCAAGCAGCCTGGTTCGTAAAAACCTAAATTGAAAGGCAATCTTCAGTCATGGATCAGCCTGTTAAGAGGTTCATATGCAGAGTAATAAATTTAGGTACACAAAAATAAGTATAAAAAATACTAGACAGATTTCCTATATCATTCCCACTTCTTAAGTTTTACACCAAGAAAAGTGGAATATCTAATCATGAAATATAAAGATGTGGTAGATCCTCTAACATAAACATGTGCATTGCTATCCAGCCATTGTTAAGAATGGAAAGTTCACAACTCAGAAGGTGTTCTATTCTCACACAAACTTGTCTGGAACAATTGTCATTGCAATCAGGAAAGCACAGAAGCCAATGGATATGTCTAAAATTAAAGCAAAGGAGAAAAAAACCCAAGGTGAGCCCCTCTCAAATACTTGGAGATACTGGTACTACCTCCAGGGGACTCTTTTCTAGACAAGTGCACTAAAAAAACAGTCACATCATGGCTTGGCCCCTCCCTTCATGAAGGTTTAGTTAATTTAGTAGGTTTACTGGCTGAAAGTCTAGTTAGGAGCTTGGAGCTCAGCCTGAAGGGTCGCTGTAACGTATTAGTATCCTTGACATACGTATCCTTGACATACACTGAATAAAGAAAGTTTGTATCTATTTTATTGACTTATTTGAGAAACAAGTTCTCTTTCATTTTTCTGCTACACACAGAACCAAACATGACTGTGTGACAGCTACTGACAGTGCCCACAGACCTAGATCATCAACCCCACTAAGTCCAGCTATAACCAACACACTGTAGCCTTAACAATAATTACAGTACAACCCACTCTCTAATGCTGCATCACCAGTCCCACCACACCACTAGTCATACAGTTATGTTCATCCATCAGCAACAGCCCCACCCTAGCTCAGGAACCCTGTGATACCACAGTCTTACAGTATATCATGCAGTAACAGTTTTACAGTGGCCTGTCTAAATCCAAAACAACCCAATCTCTGAAACCATAACCTTGGTGCTGGAACCAGCAGCTCCTGCCAAAACAGAATTAGGCATACCTAGATGCCCTTTTTGAAAACAACCCTGAAAATAACTAACTGATCTATTCAAAAGCAGTAATCCAAATGTACACATTTACACCAGATGAAAAGCCTAGACTTCATCCAGCCTACAACTTAGACTGATGAACTCTGCCAGACAAAATTATACATAACTAGAATTTCTAATATCATCACTTATAACACAATCCATTATTACAGCTGTCATCTGGAAATGCCAGTGGCAATTGATAATTAAATCCAGAAATCCTATAAAAACTTGTCGTAATTAACAAAATAATAAGAACTTGAGGTAATGGCTCTACACTCAACCAACCTGATTATCCAGAATTTTGTTTATGGTTTTAGTTTTAGAAATAAACCTGAAAGCCCTGAAATTTGACAATTAAAATCTCAGTGTTAAATCCTGTTACATGAATTTATCAGGTTTTGCTAGCTCCCAGAAAACACTATATTTCTGGTTTGAAAAAATTTACAACTACCCTAAGATTTGTAAACATGAACTCTAAAAGGTCCAGCAGACTCATTAAAAATATTGGCTTTCTGGCACATTATCAGCAAGAAAAAACAGTATAAATGAAAGATGTACAATATTTTCAGAATAGTATTTCTGCTCCCTCTGCTTTAAACCCTTACTTCTAAACAATAGGATATCTTCCCTGATGTGCACATGCAGAATAATAATTGAAAATCCAGTCTGCTCGTATGCAGCCCTCTTCTGCATTATGCTTTTGAGATTAGTATATTTCTATTAATGTATACCATTTTTATAACACTTCTCAGCTTATTAGTTTACTATATGACCACCAAAAGGATATGAACCTTTCCAAATTGTTAAATATAATTCTTTTTTAAAAGCCAGGAAAAGTATAGCCATAGAATAAGTTTGAGGTAGAAAAAACAGTGATTTTCTCCTTCTGTGACATATTTATGTGTATTTGTACATAACCTGCATGCAAATACCAAACCCTTATATTCTTTTTTTTTCTGTTGAGGGAAAAAAGTGTACATTTTTCCCCTAATTGGATTAAAAGGTTCAACGTTATTTAATTTGCTGTCAGCAGTGCATTACTCTCATAAAGCAGTAATTTCAGAGACTTATGAGAACCTGTTGTGAATAATTGTGGGTTTTTTCCATTTAGAAACAGAAAGAAATCCATTTTGCCAACTTAATGTCACAGTAAAATTCTCCACTCAGAATACAGTCTCCTTCAAAGTTTCTTTTGCAGTGTTTTTGACAAGTAGAAATAATTGCTGAGAATAATTTATTCAAGGGTTTACCTATGTTTTTTGTAAATTCTGTATCATCAAATTGCAATTACAGTTCACACTAGTACTTCTTCCATGGAGAGTTTTATGAACACTTATGCAACCAATTATGCATCACATCAAATTTCCTCTGACTAGATGACTTCACAGCACTCTGTTTTAATTTGTTATAATTATTTCATTGAAAAACAAATTTTGTTTCTTCCTCTAGCAGATCTCATACAAGAAGATGCAACAGACAGGCTCAGTGAATAACAGACAATTGTTCACTTGCCCAGGTACTCGTGATCTGTGAATGCCAGAGAAGCACAAATAGATTGAATCTTGCTTTCAGCTCAATGAGCAGTTCATGACATATTTTTATGTTGTTGATCAGCTATATTTCTGCATTTATTGTCATGGGTTTTGTTCTTTAAGGAGCTGAGTCTAGCCACACACAACATTTCAAAGTTGCATTCTGTTTCAAATCAGAAGGACAAATGTAAAAGTTTAAGGGATGAGAAAATCTAAAGAACAGCGGCATGAAGTTATCAAAGTTTCATTCTGCAAAATAACTAAATAACTTTCACAAAATTAAGTTAGTGCATTTTGGTTCACAAAGCCAGGGTTGGGTGCAGACGGGTGGCTTCTTTTCAGCCTACTCCTTGTGAAACTGTTTTCTTTTTCACCCCACTCCTCTGTATGTGATAGGAAGTGTTCTTCACTACAGCACTGAGGTAGTCATGTCCATTTACACTGAGTACACAGCCTCAGGAAAGCCACAATTACTGTGTCATAGGCCTCACAACAGAAGGCTCAGCCCATCAGGGAATCCAGACACCAGAAGGGATCAGGATGTTGAAGACAAGTGCAACTGATAGACAGCTTGATTTCACTTATTAAAAACATTCAACTAAATTACATAGTCCAATTTGGATCAAATAATATGAAAACATCCACTTTAAATTATATTAAGTAAAATCGAAAATATGGGTGAAGAGACCTCTAAGGTTTGTCCCACTAAATATCCCTATTTTGGAGGAATTGCATTTTTCACGTGAAAAATCTTTCCAGAAAAATATTTTCAGTCAGCTCTATTTATTTATTTCTCAATTCTTCTACTCACTGTTCTGTTTACATGCCACTATGAGATTTCTCATCATCTTTGTTTCCTCTGAATTTGTCTCTGTGCTCTTAGTCCCAGCAACTTTAGCATTTTTCTAAGCATAAATTTTTCAAAATGCCTTTCTTAACAACCAAATCTCATTATCTGGAATTTGGAGTTATACTTCTAAAAATATTTTCTGACACTTCTGTCACAAGAAATTCTGCATTTTCATATTGCACCTGTTTGAGAATAATGGGGGATTTTCCCCCCAGTGCTGCCAATTCTTGAAGCCAAGCTTCCTTTCATTATTTCCACACACAGTCTTTACTCTCCCTCATTTTCAATTTATCTAATGTTGACGTGAATTTAATCCTGAGGTTGCTGGTATTAGCACCATAAAGTACTGTGCCCTTCATAATCATCTAATTAGACAATGCAAACTACAGCAAAAGAAAGTCTGAAAAAAATCAGGTGCATTGACTGGATTTCTGCATTATCTGCTTATTGCTTTTCTTCCTCGTACTCCTATAGTCTGCAAAATATTTATAGCATTTTTACAGAAATTTTTTGAGATCCTGGATGAGGAGTGGCAACACTGGAAGTTATTGTCACTCTTCAACATAATAGAAACTAAAAAAGTCCCACTATGATTAAATATTTTAATTATATGTCTGTTGCTCAATCCTCAAATTTTCTGGGGCATGAAATTAAACAGTTTTGTAGTAACTATGTCTTTGCAATGTCTTGGAAGGCATCATTGAAGACCCTGACAAAAGCATCCCATTCTGCTGTTGTCTGCAGACAAAAGTGGGTAGAGTGAAGTAAACATAGGCCAAGAAGAGACAGCACTGAATAAGAAAAAGCAACTAGCTGCACTGTCCCCAAACCGCACATCTTGCATTTCAAAAATACTTCAGCAACCACTTCACTGGATCCAAAGCATAAGGTACTTTTAGAGAACACTTTCTGCCTCCCCTACACCCAAACCTCAATGTACTGCTCAGCCACAACACAGGCAGTTCATGTATACAGGGCAGCTTGCTAACCCCTTTCACTGGTATATAAATGCTACAAAGGGAGGAACAACAGCATGGATGCAAGACATTGTCCCACATCACTTTTTAAGACTCACTAGGAATCTTTATCATGAGAGCTAGGAAGAAATCAGATATGGAACTACTTGTGAGAAAGAAGGATATCTATCTGAAAACAGAAAGAAATACAAAGTTGAATTTCTCCAATATCTTTTCCAGTAGAAAAAGATACAACAGGTAAGTTGCTCGGAAGCAGTGGGAGAATGAACTGGAGGCAAGGATAAGTTGGTGATCCAATCATGATGAGGGAAAGGTGATCTTTTTGATGGCAGCCTCAAACTGCACCTTGAACTGTACAGAGACTGGTTTGCAGTAGCTAGAGCTTTGGGTAGGTACTGCTTGACACTATAGTAAAAATTTAATATCAGATTCTCATTCCTTCACAAACCTTTATTCACAGTACACATTTAGACAACTGACCATACCATACCATTCCCTAAAATCTGTCCCCTAGCTGCCTTCTTGGCTCTTGTCATGAGAAAACAAGAGTAATAGCCCCAAAAGGCAATGCACACTGTATTACCCACTTCAACAGCCTAGAGCCACATATTGTACTGCTAATAATATAATATTACATTGTCTGCTTCAGAAGTGGACAAACACTATTTGAAGTGAATAAACACTAATTGCAAACACAGGAAGGATTTGGTTCATTAAAAAAAGCATCATAGCTTTTCAGCTCGAGTGAATCAGAGGAACGTATGCATGCACATGACCATAACCAAGGTCGCACTATTTCCAAAGTTTTAGCACCATCTCATACAGCACAATATTCCTTTCCCAGATATGCTTAGCCTGCAGGCAATCATTTAACTTTTCCTCATGTTAACTTTCTCTGAAACCCATTGAAAGATTTCTTAAAGAAATATCTGACTTTAATCCTAACAAACCATATGTTAGACCCTAAGGGTAGTCAAAGACAACAGCAGAGCTGCCTGAAAAGTTACTAGATACTATAATCCACACAGTTGGGTTGCTGAAACCTGCAGATCATGCTAATTAAAGGTGAAAAGGGAAGAGGTTGAGAAAAACAGTCAATCTTTAAGTACACCTACTACTAACAAATTTTCAGCTCAAACATACCAGGTTTTTCTAACTACAGAAAAGCTAAGGCAAAATAAACAGACGATATTACTTAAACATAACATTTTTATATGAAACTGATCTATTTTCCCAACTACTTTTAAAGGAATTTTTTATTTCCCAAAGCCATTTTCACTTTTGATAAACTGTCAGGAACTGCTTAAGGAACCAGGCTAGAGTCTGTGCAATAGCCCAGAGCCTTATTTTGAGGATTTTAAATCCATGCCTAAGCTCCCTACTAGCTGTCCCTACAAACAAGAATTTCACCTAACAGAAAATGCTTCAGTGGTGTCAAGACTCACTCCTACACTTGCAGAGGGTAGTGACAATACAGTTAGCACACATATCTTCACTTAGGTTTCCTTCCCATGAAATCAAGAAGGCTGCTTTGATACATCAATGTTTATAAAGGTTGGAAGGATGTTTCTGAACATAACATGCCTAACAGATTTGTGTCTAAAGCTTTAGTATGTTTGTTTCATATTTCAACCCTTTTCCTTAGAATTTATCATTGTCATTTCATCCAATTAAGGCTTCAAGAGATTTAATGTGGCTGCTAGTACACTAACACTGTGGAGCAGCACAGCCTCAAACTGGAAGATGCTATACATCTTATATCCAGAAAAATACAATCCAAAACAAGCCTCATAGGCCAGGCAGAATCCTTCCCATCTTCTTAAATATGAAGGAGTTGACAACAGTCACTCAAAGCCATTTCTTCCTTCCAGCATTACCAGCCTTTAACCATTCATTTCTCATTCCACACAGCTTCTATAAAAGCATGGCCTTTTACTCTGCGTAGAGTTCTCCACACCCCAGGTTATAAATATACCACAGCCTTCAACAAGTCTTCTTATGGTCAAATTATCCTGAAGTAAACCTTAACTCTAGTTGGATTAAAGTAAAAGAACAAATATTAATACTTGTTTCCTCTATATCAAAAAAAAAAAAAAAAAAAAAAAAAAAGAGAATAAGCTATAGTAATAAACTGTTACAGGTTTAAAAAGAAAATGAAAGAAAAAGACATGCTTGTTCTAGTTTCAGCCTACCCGCTGTCTATGGCTGCACACATTAGCAAAATCTCTGTGTTGGTGGAACATGTTTAAAGTCTCTGGATAAACTGACCCTATTTCATCTTTCTTTCTGAAAGCTCCTCACTTCCCCCTACCCAAAACCTAGTAAGAAAACAGTGCTCCTCCCTCTCCCCTATCTAATACAGATATGTCTCACTTTCTTGGACATGCAATCATTAATTAGACTTCATGCCCTCTCCTGCACATAACTGATTCAATCAAAAACTTCTTGACTTAAGAGAACAGTAAAAACACCTCTGTGCCTTCTTTGTTATTCACTGTACGTCTTTCCATGTAATTATCTCCAGGCACTGAATTCATATTTTACAATCTCTACATTAGGAAATACAATATCTAATTGGGATAGACGTTCTTAGGTTATAACCAGCCTCCTGTCTGACACCAGGCACAACATTAATCATCCACTGCCAGTATTTTGGGGGGTTTTGCACCTCAACTTCTTTCTCATAATAGTCTTTTCCTTCAAACACAATTATATATATTATAAACATTATTAGACATGTACAGGCACCCACAAGGCTAGGTCTTGCAGAATCAGGTAAAGAGTCCTCAAGTAAATTGACCTAACCAAAATTACATCATAGGTTTCTTGCATTTCCAATCACATTTCTTCAGCATGTACCAAGAAGCAAAGTTAATTACCCCATCATTAGTTTAGGATTTGGATAAAGCTACTTGTACTAGAGCTAGTTTTCTTATTGTTGAGATCTCTGCACTACATTGTAGTCTGCAGTACAGAAATACCCTTGGCCTGAACAATACCTATCAAATCAGCTAGGGTTAGGTTAGTAAAAAACTGTACTAGAACACTCAGTGGACAGAAAATCTTACTTCACCAGAATATGTTCTTGTTCTCATCCCTCCGCCACTGTGTTTGCTTCTAGCACTTAAAGGGCTTTTTGGTTTTTTGTTTTGATGGAATTTTCTTAATTGGAGTGGAAGGAGCAGGGAGGTATTGTTTTGGTTGTGTTTGGGGTTTTTTGTTTTCTTTTTCTTTTTTTCCCAGAGTTAGTCATAGGTTGCCAAAGCACTGAATCCTGCATTGTTTTACTTCTTGCCTTTATTTGAAAAGCATAACTGTGAATTTAAAAGTCTTGTTAGTTCAGCTTTCAAAGACAAAAAAAAAGGCATAATAATCTTCAGCCAGCAAGGAGCTGACTATAACAAAAGATTAAAAAAAGCATATTTGAAACTAATTTTAAAGGTGAATTGACAAAGTTAAAGACAAAACTTCAAAGGAACTAAGAAAAAAGAATCCTAAGCAGCAATTTAAATGAAATAATAATTTCAGATGTCTGAATGTTGCTCCTGGTTTAAGGCATCTTCTGGTGGGCAGTCCAGCAGAAGATTGCACCATTGCAAGGTACATGAATGGGTCGAGAGGCACTGATATGTATATTTTCCAAGAAATTAATGAAAACAACCTAGATGTCAATCTGAAGAAATTTGAGGAACTTCATAGCTATTTTGAGTACGTGAGAAGTGCCACCCTCTAACTAGGATGTAGAAGTTAATCAAAATCCCTTTGACAGAGCAATAAAGGCTTCCCTTGGCTTCAGTGAGCTTTGAATAATCATCACAAACCAGTAGTCTTCAGTTTTCCATTTGCAATGGTACTGAGTCTGTTGCCTACTGACTTAAGTAATTAATACTCTTCAGGAAGAAGAATGCTAGCAGCTGTTTAAGCCACTGTAATTACTTTCCTCCTGAGTCTAATTAAAGTGCTTCCATTTGCAATTATTGTTTTTCTTCACATCAAAATGCTGTCATCATTTGGGAAAAAAGACAACAATGGAGAGTCCCACTGGTGAAGCATAGAATCTCAGGGTTTTCTTTGCCTGTTTTTTTGATGTAGGTACCTGTGAAGCTCTCATACTCTTGTTAAGGAAAAGTCTTGCATCCTCCCCACAAATGAACAGAAAAGATGCAGTTTTTCACAGCCATCTCATTAAACATGTACCCTAGTCCATCCCGCTAAAATTAAGCCCAGCTATGCCTCTGATATATGGAACCAGGAACAACATACACAATCCAGAATTTGGATGCTTGGTTCACCTTTGGGGTACCCTGTACAAAAGAGACATGGAAAAATAGGAGGCAGCTCAGCAGCGGGTCACCAGAATGGTCAGGACTGGAGCACTTGACCTGTGAGTAGAAGCTGAGGAAGGTGAGAAACTCAACCCCCCCAAAGAAGGGAAGTCCTGGGGGAGGTCCTAACAGCAGCCCCCAGTAACTATGAAGAGGGTGTCAAGGTGACCAAGCCAGGCAATTCTAGGAATCCATAATTCTATAACTCAGTCGCTGGACTCTCATCTTTCACCAGTTTCTCCTGACCACATTTCCTTTTCCACAACAGGAGGTAGTCATTACTTTTGAGCTGCAATTCTGTATGCTTTATGACTGCTTATACTCTACTAACTTCATTCCCTTTTAGAGAAAACCATTTCACAATCGCAATGCAGTAAGAAAATATTCAGAAGATGATACATGAATAGTCTTATCCAAAACAGCACCAGTAAAAGAAAAAAGACCGGGTACTATATTTTGCAAGAAATGTGAATGGTTACCTTTTCTGATGTATCATAGAATGAATCACAGAACGGTTGGGGTTGGAAGGGACCTCAAAGATCATGTAGTTCCAAACCCCCTACCATGGGCAGGGACACCTCCCACTAGACCAGGTTGCTCAAAGCCTCATCTGCCCTGGCCTTGAGCACTTCCAGGGATGGGGCATCCACAACTTCCCTGGGCAACCTGTTCCAGTGTCTCACCACTCTCATGATAAAGAATTTCTTCCCAATGTTTGATCTAAATCTATCCTCTTTCAGTTTAAAACTGTTACCCCTTGTCCTATCACTCCATGCCCTTGTAAAAATTCCCTCTCCAGCTTCCTTGTAGGTACTGGAAGGCCGCTATCAGGTCCCATCAGAGCCTTCCCTTCTCCAGGCTGAATAGCCCCAACTCTCCCAGCCTGTCCCCATAGCAGAGGTGCTCCAGTCCTCTGGTTATCTTCATGGCCCTCCTCTGGACTCGCTCTAACAGGTCTGTGTCCTTCTTTTGCTGGAGGTCCCAGAGCTGAACACAGTACTCCAGTCAGGGTCTCACAAGAGCAGAGGGGGAGAATCACCACGTTTCTTTTGATGCAGCCCAGGATATGGTTGGCTTTCTGGGCTGCAAGCACACATTGCTGGCTCATGTTGAGCTCATGTAAACAGAGATATGTTAACACGTAAAACAACATTGAAGACATTGTAAATTAAAGCAGAATGATAGCTGACAGAATTGTAATAGAAGGAACCTGAATGCAAAAACCTAAGGCTAAACAACCAAGTCAAATGATATTTCCTCAAACAATAAACAAATCCAGCTATAACAATCTCCTTTTGGGGAAGGCAACTTTCAGTAGTGTACTGCCTTGAGGCAAACTGTCAGTATTTCCCTTTCTTAGGTGCTAACCAGTAATTTGCCACTGGGAAGGCACAACCCACTAACCCAAGCCAGTAATTTGTCACAAAACATCACAGACATTCTTACTACATATCAGCATGTAGTCCATTGATTTCATGATTTATGAGAGGGAGCCCTCACCAGGATTAGAAAAATCCAGGAAGATGCGACATGTCAGACACTGCCTGGGACTGAGCAATTCCCAGTAGTGCCATCTTTTAGTCAGTCCACGCTTTCTCACTCTCAGCAATTACAAAGTGGCACTTTCCTCCAAATTACTTATGATTGACTTAAGTCAATAGCAGATTCTGAGAACATGTCATTATGAGGTCATTCTTCAGCAAATGGATGAAATCTGAAGAGAAACTCTCCTGTGAACAGATCTTTTCTCACCTTCGCCCCCCAGCAAAATTCCTATTCACGATAAACATGGCATCAGAAATGGTCTGTGCAGTAAAAGAAATTACAGGAAATTACAGAGATAGGAATTTTGTATTTCATTTTTCTGAAATAAATATCACATTGCCCTTCTCTGTGGCAATCCTTTTTAAGCAAGTAAGACCAGGTCATCACAGGTGATTCAGTGCTTAAAGGTAAAGAGAAAAGGCTGAGGGAACTGGGACTATTTAGCTTGGAGAAGAGGAGGCTGAGGGGGATCTCATTAATGCTTATAAATATCTCAAGGGCGGGTGTCAGGAAGATGGGGCCAGACTCTTCTCGGTGGTGTCCAGTGACAGGACAAGGGGCAATGGGCATAAACTGGAACTCAGGAGGTTCAATCTTAACATAAGAAAACACTTCTTTACTGTGAGGGTGACAGAGCACTGGAACAGGCTGCCCAGAGAGGCTGTGGAGTTTCTGTCTCTGGAGACATTTAAAACCCATCTGGACGTGTTCCTGTGTGATCTGCTCTTGGATCCTGCTCTAGCAGGGGGGTTGGACTAGGTGATCTTTGGAGGTCCCTTCCAACCCCTACCATTCTGTGATTATGTGAAAAACTTAATTGGATTTTTTTTTTAAAAGCAGCTGTCTGCAATTCCCATCAGCTTCAGCATTCCTTAAAGGCAAATGTTTGCTTAAACCTTTGCAAGAATGGGTCTAGAATACTCACATTAAAAAAAAAAACAAACAAAACAAAAAAAAAAAAAAAACAACAACAACAAAATCCAGACTTGCCCTTATTAATGTTTAGCCTAAAAATATGATTATGCACATAAGGCTAAGCACTCTTATATCTTTCCAGGACTGGGGTCATAATGCAGAAACTCACATTAAAATAGTATTCACTATTCACCTGAATGTAATTATCTTACAAAATATAACAAACCCCAGGAACAAAACATAATTCTGACACTCATCTTCCTCAATTACATACAAACAGAAAAAATAATCCTTAAGAATAAAATATAAACATTGTACTCATCTTCTCACTTTGAAATACTCCTTCCAACTGTATTGGCAAATTAAGCCTGAACAGAAATACAAATTAATGTGAAATTACTTAAAATAACATCACTGAAGGTTTTTTTTCATTTTGCTTAGATGAATTACAATTGTGTTCACACACAAAATTTTGAAAAAAAATCTTAGTTGTCAGATTGCCTATTTATTATTTTCATAGCTCTCAGTCTTGTGTGGTAAATACACTAATTAATTGTTTGCAGCACTATGTGTGAAACTAGAATCTACTGAATGTTTTTGTCTCTATACCAAAATATAAAGTTTTATATTTGATTAGTAGAAGTGCATTCTATATAGAATCATATCACTCCATTTTCCTCTGTTTTTTGACTACGCGATTATTTGAAACTGAAGAATTTCTGTTGTCCAGTGTAAGTCTGCTCACTTTACCTAAATATTCAGCCTGAGTATGTGTAATGCCATTGCTTTAATGCACTGTAGAATGAGATTGAACAATCCACTCACTAGCAGTGTATTCAAGCGCCAGTAAATCCAAAGTAAATTAGACAAGGTCATACATCAGTACTTAAGTGGAAGATTTATCACTTTTGTTTTTTTCCCTGCAACATCCTGCTCTCTTCCCTAAAATTTACATCTCCTGAATCCTGAAATGCTCTTGTAAATGCTGAAATATTGAGGAGCCAAATTTGAAACTCCTGAAGTATTCTGTTGCTCAGCTGTCATTCAGAGCAAGGAGCCATGATGGGTTTGCCTGTCCTGAGCAATCCTAATTAGTAGTGATTCAAACCAACGTCCCAGAAAAAGACTAGAGGCCTCGTTTTTAGTTTTAGGTCACTAGGCAATCTTAGTACCAGCAAATACTGTTCCAAGTGATCCTAGCTCCTCAGAAGTGACCTGAACAACTCTCTTCAGCAGAAGGCACTGTTGCAGCTCTGAAAGGAGCTGTATTTCATTAAGTCTGACAAAGTCAGTGCAAAGTGTCAGGTCTTAAAGGAAAGGGTCTTTCAGGATACCCGAGTCCTTCATACATCTCATTATCTGCATTTTGATTCTCTGTGTACACTTTTCTTCTTGCCCTAGCTGTAGTACCAAGTATGTTTTGTCTGTGAACAGCCTTTCTATGCAATGGTGGGGAGAGCGACTACTAGCCTCAGATGTTGCCCACACGAGTGAGCAGTCCCAACACCTCCTCAGACCAAGCATGAAAAAATCGATCAAGAGAGCCCTCCATGAGCCCATGTGACAGGATGACAAAAAGCTATCGGCACACAAACCTTCTCTAGCAGTCAGCTCAGCAGCAGTCTGAGATCATAAAGCACACAGCATAGCTCCAATGGATGCTAAATATGGGCCAATTTTACTTTCAGAAACAAAGCATCTGGCTTCCTAGAGATGTCTGTCTTCTGTTAAAGATGATTTTTCAAAAATTAAAGTGCTGAGGTTCATAAAACTGCTACATGTGGAAAATGTACTTATTTTTTTCCAGAAAGTTGAAGTTTTAAGGCTGCATATTTCAGCTCTGCAACCAGAAAAGTTTTGGAGATTTTCAGTCCGAACTCCAGCCTTGGGACGTAGAGACGTTTATTTGTTTTAATATATAATTGACTGAATTTGAGTGATTTTCAAACAGAACAAGTAAAATCACGTTAGCTAAAATCAATAGGCAATGAGTTGAACGAGTGAATAGTTTGCAATATACATTTTTATACCCAAACAAAGCTTCTGTTTAGCAGAGTAAATGAAGAGAGATCTACTTAAATCCCAAACATATTTAATTAAAATAAGGTAATTATTGTAGAGCTATATTTGAACAGACAATACAGTTGCAGCAATTATCTGTAATTATGCAGCTCCAATCACAGAATAATAGAGGTTTCAATGTCACTAAGCACAATAAGGATAATTACTCTTTCCATTATTCTGATGGACACATAATTAGCAACTTAAGAAAAAAATCTTCATGGGGATGTAATACACTAACTACAAGATGATTGAGAATGATCAAGGTATTCAGTGCAAAAATAAAAAGTAGCATCCCCAAATGTCATGTACTTCCCACAGAAATAGCATTTATTCCACGGTCATAATGAAGGGATTCAATCATGTTCGAATAAAATCCTATGCTTACTGAACAAGGCCTTAACATAGTAGTGTTTAGGACCACAATTGAAAAAGTCTTAGATAAAAACTTCTCCTATAATAGAGGATATCCGCTTCCAGAACAGAAGTGAACCCATGGATTCATTTGAGCCTATAACTGGTTCTTAAATATTACATCCCTGGTCTGAGGAGGAAAAGATTTGAGTCAAAGTATGCAGTTTCTTTAAATATAAAACAGAAATTAGATAGGAAGGAGAGCAGAAACTCTCGTGACAGAGAGCTGCCAAGCAAGCCTGACATTTTAGCACCTATCACCTCTGTTGATACTACCAAACACTGCTCAGATCACCTGCTTCCTACCTGATGGGAATGACTGAGATATCCCCTCTCCACATACGCTACCCAGACACCCATGGCCACTGTACTGCCCCAGCTAACTCCCAGATTGGTTTCCTCCTAACTTTAGGCATGTTGCTGACTTACCTAAGCCAGGGAGAAAAATTACTCTAAATTTTCTTCTCAGTCAAACGGGGAAAGGGAGGCATCTCTAGGTGAGGTCTGGTGGATTGAATTACCTCTTGGAAGGGTTTCTACCACTTCACTGGCTCCTGCAGCTAAACAGCTGGAGAATAACTCAGCTGCATGCCTGAAGCCAGATGGGATGAGTCCAGACCTAAGAGGAGAGCAACCTTCTCTTCTGTGCTCTCCATCCTTAGCAAGGGTGGTACAGCAAGGAAAAAGAAAAAAAGAAAAAAAGAAAAAAAAAAAAAAAAAAAAAAAAAAGAGAGGGTCTGCCCAGGCAGGGTTGCCATGGCATCACACTATTCCTCACCTAGCACATAGTTTAAAGATTCAGAACAACTGACAGATCTGCTGCCTGCTCCCAAACCCAAGCTGGAAAATTTTGCCTTCTCTTCTGATGCCATATCTGTGGGACACAAAAGACACTTCATAGACACCTCCTTGCTGAAGCTCTCAAGAAAATAAAGCGCTCTCATTAGCAAGGAGTATCTCCTATCTGTAAAGAATTCGTTACAATCACGGAAATTATTTTCAGGAGAAGTAATGTGGTTTTAAAGTGATATTGTTAAATGACAGTCAATTCTAGACAAGGCCCTGACAAGCTCCCAGATTTTCCATTTTATGAGTGAGTGGTAGAATCTTTTCTGCTCTTTTTTCAGAACCAGAAGCCCATCTAAGAGTCAATACAGAGGTTTTCAAGCACAAACATTTTAGAGTGTGAACTGCAATCAAAAATACTAGAAATCTCATTTTTCTCTCCCAGGCCTAGACATAAATGATATGCAACACAGAAAATACATCTGTTGGGAAAAAAAAAAAGGTACCACTCTTGTATAGCTGCAGTTGTAAGACCTTAAAAGATTAATGCTCCATTTTGTAACACTGAAAAACAGCAAAGGTTTTAGAAGCCTCTTTCCATGTTTTCCCTCAGTGTTTAGATTTAAAAGAAAATTGAGGAAACATAGTGCTTTTAAGAGAGACTGCTGAGACTTTCTGCTAAGCTAATGGCCTTGGCTCCACAGGATGTATTTGGATTTCAGACTTGACAAACACCATGAGCTGATTGCAAGGCTCAAATGACAGGCTCGCCCCAGCCATGGTCCTCTGCCGCAGGCCATTCATCATGCATCTCTGCAGCCAGGGCCACAGCCTCTCTCTCCCTGGCAGTGAGCTAGAGCAAGTCAGCCTGAGCTGTGACCTGATGGCCAGGAAGGAGGCCAGGCATGTCCAGAGGCCCAAGGAACACACTCCATCCCACCTTGTCCAGCATAGTAAAGACCTGTGGAAAGGCGCATTCCCTGCCAACAGCTTGTGCTTAATGGCACCTGCTCCCTCAGGCACCTGGTGTGCACTCACTGCAACACCTTTATACATGAGATCTCACGTGACCTGGTAAGAGAAGGTGACTAGGAGGAGTCAGGATTTTAAAAAGAAGCAAATTCTTGCTATTAAACACTACAATTTCTACAGAGCCAAAACACACTAGTCTTATCTCTTAATGGATTTCAAACATACTGAACTAAAATGTAGAAACAAATTGAAATATTATCACACACTTGCCCCTCATGACTCAATACACCACCTATCCACCAATAGTAAAAAGAGGAGCCATGCAGTTTGACCAGTACTTTTTGGCAATGCAAGATAAAGGCAAGAACACTCTACACTCATGTGAGGCCCTCCCAGCAAATGCTTAATCAGTCATTGTGCCATATAAAAAGATACAATTTAATCAAGATTACTGACTCCCAAAAGTCTCCCCAAGAGATAGTCTGCAGCCATGCAGGGAAAAAATGTCCTCAGACTGAAAAGCCAAAGTGCAGTGACATCTGCATGTTAATGGTCAGTCAGACTTTGCTTGTTACATAGTATTAAAATGTCATCTTGTATTAGGTTTTGTGACAGCTACCCATTGCTTTAGTGGCTTACAAACATCTCCCCTGGAACCGGACACCAGTTGTTGCCTTTCAGTTTGTAGCATTTCAATAACTGCATTCTTCAGAATAAAAAATTAGGATAAGAACTTCAGATTTTGTCTCCAGCAAATCTAACATATTTTTCCTTTATGTTTGTTCTACACACTTTCCAGTTTTGTGCTTTAATATGTTGGTGCTGTTTGTATACTTTCACCTGAGAAGACTTATTTTTTTTCCTCCCAACAGTACTTCTTTTATATGTTGAGGGTTTTTTTGGGAGGGAAAGATGTTCTCATAATAATATTGATATACATTCTTCACTGTTATGTTAGCACCTACCTTTCATAATTTATTTTTTTTTCCCGAAAAGCTGTGCTATTGCAGAACTATGGTCTTCTTCTTTTGCTTTTCTATGATTTTTTATTTAATTCAGTTCTGAACTTTGACCATTTTTCCTTTTGAAGCAGACTACTGAGTTCTCTTACTGTAATTCGTAGGATAAGTCATAATGTTGACTAGCTTTTTATTTACAGAAGTTAGTACTCATATCTATTCCACTGCGTTACACAGATGGCTTTCAACATCAACACTGTCTTCACCTTTCCCTGTGCCTCTGGGTATGTAGTGTACAAACCACTTGGGGAAAAAAAAAAAAAAAAAACAAAACAAAAAACAAACCAAACAACAACACGCAACCCAACCATTTGTATTGTCCTACTCTGTAAACTGTTTAAAAACCTGCCAGAGAAAAATGCAGCAACAGAGAGCCCTAGAGGCCCTGTCCTGAATCGCACTGAGTAACTCCCACACATATACATACTTTCACATATGCAGAATGCATGCCCTATCTTTTCTGTACATCTGGTGCACTGAAAACTTATAAAATACTTTAGACATAAGCTGCAATTATATTACATCAATCACTTTGTTCAGTTACTAGATGCAGGTTTGTTTTAATTCTTTGAAAATGAATGAGGCAGAAGAGTGTTTTGCTTGCTCTTGTTTGGAAAAGTAGATGGTGATGTCTAATGACTGCAAAGGACTGTTCATTGCATTGTTCATTCCTATTCCACAAACAACAGACCTGATTCAATGCCTATAAAGTAAGAAAAGTGTCATTACAATAGATTCTGGACCAGCTTTGTAGTCTTCCAACTTTCCTAAAACTTTAGGAAATCATAAAGCCCACAATACTTTTTCGGTTCAGATGAAAAGCATGTGGTTGTAGCAACTGCACTTATTAAAATCTCTGAGGTAAGCTTTAAGTGGTTAGCAAAAATAAAAACCTTTTTTAAGAAATCTCAAAGTCATCATGTGATGTAATACAGGCATCATCACATACCACTGAAATTTATCTTTTCAAAGTACTGTTGGGCCATCTGGCAGATGGTAGGTGAAAAAGTTGTGTGAAGAAGCCTGTACCACACCCATGCTCTGAGGATGAAAACCACTCTACCTTGTGCTTGAACATCAACTGTGACTCTTCAACAGAGCCCATCCAGAATAAGAACTAAAATACTACTACTACTACCCAAAACCAAAGACTGAACTTGCCATACTGCAAACAGGTCTGTTTCACGGAGACTGTTTTATCTGAGGTCCTGAAGTTTTGTGATTTCTTCTGAACCAAAGCTTGCCTTTCTAATGGGAGAAGTCCCTGAGCAGGTGTATCCCAGCTCAGTGACTGTCCCAGGGCACCTCTCCTGTACCATCCAGGCATCTCTGGGAGCCTCTTTCCCTTTGCTCCTGAAGGAAGAGCGCTGCAAGCATGCCTGCCAGGTCCCAAAGCAACACTTCCTCTTAGAAAGGACATCTCAGGCACTCTTGCAATGAAGAGCCAAGCCAAAGGGCAATGGCTTAATTGCAGAACACCAATTTGTTCAGTGCCCAGAGACATAAAAGTGTTTAAATCCATCCCTGCCTGCAACATCTCCTCAAGGCTGCTCAAATCATGTTCTTCCACAAAAACTTATATAGGATCAACACACAGAGATCTTTTCTGTGGCATACAATTGTTTTGTCCCTCATTTTCACCCTACCTAAAGAAAAGGGCGTATTTCTTAATGTCTGCCAGATTTTTCAGCTTTTTTTTTTTAAACTCATTAAATTCCACGGTAAACAAAACTGCATTCACAGCCTTCAGGAGCAATAAAACCATAAGGATGTCACAAGGAGGTTGTTTCCTGCACTTATAGACAGAAATAATGTATGTGGGAGAAAAGATCAAAAGACCAAATACTGGCCATCCTCAAAATTATACTGGATGTGGGATCACAACAAAATAAATTGCCAGATTCTCTTCCTATTTAACACATATGTACATATACATTTATTTTATAACCTTAATAAGCTTCTTAGCTACATTTTATTTTAAATACAAGACATGAGTATAGGTATGGTATACCATACAAATCAGCAGGAGAACTCTGCAATGAGAATTATTTGACTGTTATTGATTACATCAAGCTACACACAGATGTAGAAAAAGGAAATGAAAAACAGTTCAGATATACAGCCACCTCAGCTAGATGGGCCACACAAAACATTATGTCTCTGCAACATCCCCTTGCTTGTGGCAACTGCAAAACAGATGCTTGTCTTTAAATTGGCACTCCTCAAACCTTAACTGCTGGGGATAAGGTATTTTACTGAGATCCTCCTCCTTTGCCAGCCTCCTTCCACTCTGAGGGCAGCTCCTAAGAGGTAGGTGGATTTTTCCCTCCCCAGCTTTAACTATTCATCTTCAAAGACTCTCTCTCTTCTTCACTTCTCCCCCTCCAGAACAGCTACTGGCAGTCTCCTTCAGAGATCACATCTTTCTCTTAAACCTTTCCTACATTTCTTTCTGTTGTCAGCTCTCAGACTGCTAGCCCCAAAATCCACAAACTATGGGTCAGACTCTAAAATACTATGAAACACCAACTACACACAGCCTAAAAATAACAGCTGTAGTTTGGGGATGTTTCCTGCTTGCTCTCATTACACATGCATGGTGCTTACAGCACTGCAATCCTCACACCTTTCAGTGAGTACAAAGATCACGGCTACTGCTGTGGTACCCTCAGCAGAAGCCCCCATGGGGAAATCAAACCCCTGTGGGATTGATGTAGGACCTATGCATAGTAAGAAAGAGTCCCCAAGCCATACAGCAGCCACAGGACTAACCCATCATTAGGTAACAGCTTTGAACCGGACAGGACAGGACTCAAACTGGTGATGTACCCAGAAAAGACTTGACAGCTTGCTTAGCCAGGAGCAAAGGCAGAGCATTGCAACTGAAATTCCAATGATCCACCGGCCTCTGCCAGCCCTCACAGGGACAGTGGAGGAAAAGGTTTTCTGGCAGTGTGTGTGGGTGAAGCTTCCGAGCTTTTGAAGGCTTCCTGCAACTGTCAACACTGAACCTCATGAGCTTCTCCAGTTACTTCTACAAAGGGAGAGGGCACTTTTCTGATCCAAAATGCAATGCTGCTGGCCAGTAGTCAATTATGGTTTTGGATGAGGGAGCCTCCTAGCTGATTTATAAAAAAGGCTGGACAACCTCATGTCCACAAGTAGAAACAAGGTGCACATTGTGTGGGTTAGTTAAACAGTCACAAATGTTAGATGCCAAAAAAACTAGGGGGAAAAAAAATAAATACCCTCCAGCAAATGAGCTTGAAAAAAGTCAGTAATGTTTGGCTTGAAAGTTATAAGCAGTGCACAAAAATAAAATCAAAAAGTGTGGGTGCCTTCTCAACATATAAGCACCAGAAAGTTATTCACATGAGTCTAATTACATGTGTAACAGCTTGTATTTATCTAGTTTAAAATTTTAAAAAAGCTCACAGGAACTCAGAAAAGAGCAAGCCTTAGTTCAGTCTGATATATTTATGTATTTGGAAAAATATTGGAAAATATTTATTTTGGAAAATAAATGAATGAATATGTTTCTCTTCAGGAAAAATAACTTCCTATAACTGAAGTCTTACTTTTCATTCAGAAACTAAGGGAAAGTCCAAGAATTCAGATTGTTAAGAATCAAAGTAAGCAGTGTTATGGACAAACAGATAAAGAACATATTTTTTTTTTCTGAAAATGTGCCAAGAGGAAATAAACAACTTTCTGGATAAGTAATAATCAACAGCAAACTGCAATGCCATTACATTTTACAGAGGACAGAGTGGAATGTGTGGAAAGATTAGAACAAAAAAGAAAAGTGAGCTATAAAAAGCCCAGATACCTGACAGAAAAATGAGAAAAGGACACGGCCCAGTGTTCTGCAAAAATGATTCAAATAAATCTGTACTTCTGCAAATAGGAAAAGGAAACAGAAAACATGCAGTAGAATCCAGTTATTTTTCTTTGCTATTTCATTTGACAGCAATAATACTTAAGGTCATCTCTCATATAAACATAGTCTAAATAGAAACATTTTGCTTCTGTTTACACTGAGATTGTAAATCATTATAGTTTGTTCGTGTGTTCTCCTTTTTCTTGTATGGTTGCTCACAAAGTAAAGCAATACATTTTCTAATTTGAAAAAAAAATCTTGTGTAACACCAATGAGTGTTACAGGTAGCGAAGACAGTTTTACTGGCTTATAAAAATCGAAACAGGACGGCAACCACAAAAAAACTCCATGAAACTTTGCCAATGAGCTCAAACTATTCACAAGAATACAAAATTCTCAGGATACTAACTTCATCATCTCTATCTCCTACTACACCATATTTTTGGCAAGGCTTATGAGCAATGTTTCCATCTCTCAAAACTGTTCCATTTCCATAACATACTGCCAGCCAGCCTTGTTGAAAGAAAATAGCCTTTACAACTTTGACTGTTTATCAAAAGTTTCCATTAGTCTGCAAATAAAAATCACATAGTAGGGTGCTTTTACAGGCTGCATAAAGGGTGTTTTCACAGGAGTCGTTATACAGATATAATTGAGTATAAATATATACACAGAATTAGTTTGAAAGCAGTTTTTTTCCTGAAAAGAAAAGCTCTAAAATTTTTCAAGGAGTAAGTGCTATCTGGTTTTGGATTTACGGTATCATTACCTGAGTTACAAAATACAATAATGTTAGAAAGATCTTGGAGTAATCACCCTAAAAGTTTGGCTGCAGGTATAAAATACTGTATCTGATCCTTTCTATGATGTATTCAAGAAATTGTGCTCTACACCTTATGTTGTTCTTTCTCTTTTTTTTTCATACATAGAGGATGCCACTAATAATGTCAATAATATTCATGCATCAGGCTCATATAATGTATATTGCCATGCTCTGTATCATGTTAAGAACAGGAATGAATGTGTTGATCTCTGGCAAAAATGTTCTTTTAGCCAAAATATAGATCAAAGTGTTGGCACTTATAATGAAATACCACTATTAGAATGAAAACAAGTCTTGGTAATTGCTGTGACAATAAATAGGGTAAGACTGTATGTAATGTCCCCCTTCATTACAAATCCATTTCATGTCCATTCTAATTGCCAGCCTACTTTCAGAAAAAAAAATATTTAATGTGCTGGTGGATGTCATATGTGCCTTGTACTTTAATGGCACTTCTATTGTAATTCAACATTAATTATATTTCACATTGACATACTGCATAATGCTGCAAAATACAATGCTCCCATTTTGTAAATGAGAAAATTAAACTCACTTTTGCCTGTTCTAATCCCATTTTACCCTTATTAGACTTCAGTACCAGAACTCTTCTCTTCTGTTGTATTACCAAATCCCCAAGCACAAGAAGTGCAGCTCTTTCACACTGTACAGGAAAAAAAACTTGTGCTACACCTTTTCAAAACAAACAAAACAAACAAAACCAAAAAAAAATGCAACAAAACCACAACAGAAACACACACACCAAACAAACTACCACCACCCTAATTTTCTTCACTTTTGAATCATTTTACAATATTTTCCTGCTTTTGAATTCTTACTGGGATCAAAAAAATATATGCAGGCAGAAAAAATGGAGCACTAGATTCCAGACATCACAGATATAGAAATAATAAACATCCAAGACAGCAGACTGCTGGTGAATGATTTTAAGAAATATGTCACTTCATGTATACCCTGACCTCTCCTCAGTTAGTATGACATTTGCTCAGAGATGTCTAGTGTTTATTTTTCCATAGCTGTGTTTATCACAGGAATGTAGGATAAAAGACCAAAAAAAAGCAGAGATTTTTGATCTTTTATTGAGTCATAGACAGATATCCCTGCTAAAGTGAGCATGACTGGTATAGAATAAGAAAATTAAAAAGGGAATTGTACAGTGGAAGATAAACATATATTTGGGGGAAAAAAATATTTTTAAATCTCAGAACAGTTTTTAAACTTTTTCTCATGACCTATCATTGACATAGTTCATAAAGGAGAGTATCACCTTTCTGTAGGAACTTGTGTTGGATGACTTTGTTTCACCAGTACACCAGGTGGCCTTTCTAGGGAGCCTGTGGATGTGTGAAAGCCTTAGGTGTTCAGTGTCATCAGGCAGGTTGAAAACCCATGTATGTTCTTTAAACAATTTAGCTAAGTAGTCCTTCTGTCAAGTATTTATGTCAAATGTGATGCTTCTCAAACAGAAGCTAAAAAAACAACATAAAGAAACAGAATAAAATGGAAAAATAAGAAAGCATAAACAAGAGAGGAGCTTTAAGGTCACCCAGACTCCCTTAGTCCACAAAACCATTCTTGTCCTCCCTTACTGACCCTTTGAGCTAGGCTCTCCAGACACTTTCTAGTGAATGAGACAGGTTGATGCCTCCTATATGCTGACAAACACTCTCCCGAATAGACTGGAAAGTTGGAAAGGACTGCACAATTCTTCACTTCAGGAAAACCTTTGGGAATATCAGACCAATTATTTCTATACCTGCCAACAGATGCTACAGCATTTGACTTACTACAGTTTTAGAGCGGAACCTTGTAAGATGTTGATTGACACTTTGGAAAAGTTACCCGTGCTAGACCAGAAGATCTGATCTCATCTTCATCAGTGAAAGTGATAAAATCTACATTTCCACACATAATTGGTTATCTTGGGTTGCTAATCATGCCCACACTGAGGAATCAAGGGATATGACCATGACCACTCATGGGAGACCCCAGCTTCAGCCCCCTAAGGCCAGTTACAGTGTCTAGAAGGGCATTCTGCAGTCTTTCCTCAAGAACTGTTGATTTGCCTATTTCCCTTTAACAGAATAAGGCCCTTTCTGTATTGAGTCTCAAAATTTATATAAGCAACCACAGTCTTCATCCTATTTCCATGGGGCTTGAAATCATTCTCTTAAGTGCTGGAAGCATACTTCTTTACAAATTGCTTGTTAGGGAAGGTCTTGATTTTCTAAGGTCAAGTACTTGGGACCCTTTAAAATATATCTCACAACCAGCTAAACAGACATATAAAATTCTTCCTCACTTTTGAGCCTGTAAGGAAAAAACATGTATAAAGCAATATCTTGGAGGAAACTGGAAAATAAAACAGCAGCAAAGGAAATGAAAAGAAAAAGGATGAAAAGGGAGATGACAGTCAGATTAAAGCTTAAGACGGAGTTATATGTACCTCATTCATTTCTGCTTTTCAAGCAAGGTAAGAGGTCCATACAGTGAGTTCCTCCAGAGCTAGACATGAGCAGCTGTGTCCTGAATTGAAAAACCACAGTTGCCTAGCCCAAAGTAATGCCTTTATAAACCATGTTTTCATTCAGTCACAATTTAGCCATGTCATTTTCCAGCTAGAAGAGAGAAGCAGCAAGGAAGATATTCCTGCTTTTTATACAAATACATACTCCACAACAGTGTACCATGTGCTGAAAGTGTCAACCAGTGCCACAAAAATTTGGAACAAATTGGAGACATCTCTGGGGAAAAGACCCAGAACAGATACTGCTTAACAGTTGCTTAACAGAAGTTTTCTGATGGTACTCCAACTGTAATAGGTGAGACACTCCTTATAAATCTTAGAAAATATTAAAAAGTTAAAGTTGAACTTTGTGGCTCCCATACAAAAAAACAGATAGGTAGGTGCTTGTAGTTTCAAGTCCACTTTCAAAGAGAATAGCCTACAGTTTTTCAGTAAAGTAAACATTTAGTGCATCCAGAAAACATTATAAATAGACTGAAGGGAATAATTTTTTTATACTATAAATAAGCTTTCAATAAAAACTTCTAACAATACTCCTACAGTTAGTTACACTATTCCTGGACATGTTACTGTTACCATATACTTAAATATAAGGCTTCAGTACAAGAGCCATGTTTCTACAACTTTTTTCATATACCTATAAAAGTTTCATGTTGAATTATATTTTTACTGTGATTATAGTATGTACAGGCATTACACAGGGCTTGAGAACAGGGACAGTGCTTGCATTCTCTATCAAACACTTCAGAATTAGCCAGCTAACCTTCACCCAGGTATCTACACATAGGAACCTGCTGTCCTGATGTTGAGACAAAAAACAAAATCTACAGCCTTTTTTTCAAAGGACCGCAAGTATCAGCATGCCATGCACACAGCGAAAACTTGTTATGCACGGATCAGTCACTGAATCAATAAAATTTCTTTAATATTTTCCCTTCACAGTGAGAATTTCTTAGGCCATTTCAGAAACCATGACTGTGCCCTGGACCTGTACCAAGCTTCTTGAGCACAGCAGCCTACCCTAAACTGTGTATGTACAGACTCAGAGTATCTTGTGAAGGTCTAATGACTCTCCTCCTCTTCACTGCTCGCTCTCAGCCAAAATCAGATGCTGTGGTAGCAAAGCTCTTTACTACAGTCAAAAGTCATATGTAAATTAATAACACGAAAGACTGATACTCCATGGAGACAGTACTTTTGAAAGCTGTCTTGACAGTGTTAGAAGAAATGCTCTTTGCCAGAATAGGTTAGCCATCTGGGATATCACAAAGGGATACAATGTCACCCTATCAGGCCATTTAAAATTTACTTGACAGTTCAGTTGGGTTTAACATAGATACTGTAGTTAATCTAATTAAAAATGAAAAATAACCAATAGAATACAAATTGCAGAAGTCTTCTCTTATGGCAACTTACACTGCTTACTCACTTTGCATGTAACCAAACTAGCCTTGTCAAAATTTGTCACTGAGAATTTGCACTAAAAGTTCTGGTTATGCTAATCTTTGTCCTCTATTATACTTAATAGCATTTTCAGAGGTGCTGCCCTGGGGAGCTGCACAAGTCCTGACATTTAAAAGTCAGACATTTGACATTTGGAATTACTTAGAAGTACCCTAAAAGCAGCTCAAAATAAAGGTTGTGTATGCGTGGGTGTGAACACATGCACGTGCATAGCTTTTCTTTGAGACACCTCTACCTTTCTTAGTGCCATGCCTTTTTAATGAGCCACAATATGTTTGGTACTTGAAGCCCAATAATAAGAAGTTCATATTCAAGATTTAACCTGTGTCAGTGAAAGAAGGTTATTGAAATGCTAATTGCTTCAAAGTTGCACTGTCTGCTGGCTGTTCAACTTTATTTCCTACCCATACTGATATGGGAAAGCCCGGATTTCAAGACAGTCCACTGCCACATATCTGGGACCTTGCAAAGCTTGTACATAAAAAGCATTAATTCACCAGAAGCTGATCAGTTCTGGACTTCTTTGTAGCATATGTCAACAGTAGGTTTTTATTACAGTTCAAGTCTTGCAGTGGTTTATAAGACAGAAAAGCAATTATGCCCATTGTACAGATCAGAAATTCAAATACACAATCTATACAATATCACCAAGCAGATTGATACCACAATGGAAAGAGAACTTGCTCTCTTTGTTCTCATCAGTGTGGTGTTCAATGAATTATCTTGCCACTTTTGAGTAGCTCCAAGATTTACCACTGTCACTGCTTAGTATCCCAGTTCAAAACACCTATTTTAAATTCATTTTATGAAAGTGTAAGTAATATTAAAATGAAATTGAACTATATATAAACATATATATATATATTTAGGACAGAAAGAGCAATACACTAATTATTACTTAACATCACTTTCCAGACAAAAGGCAGAGAGAACTGTCTAGCTTTGTATTTAGGCATCTCTTACGAGAAACTCACCAATTAAGATTCCTCTTCCTTGCATAACTCTAAGATTCTTTTAAGAGACAACAGAATTAACACAAGGTCTCCAAACGGGATGACAATTTATACTGATGATTAGATGCTGAGTTATTCTTTTTTCTCAGCTTTAAAAAATGGAAACAACTGGAATGGCAATGCTAACTTCATACTACATAAGATAACATGAATTATTATGCTCACATTTGCTCTTTGGAGCATAGACCATAATGTGTGTTGTTTTGAAGTCTCAGTCACTTTAGATCAATATTAGGGTATTACCTAATATTACCATATTAGGCAAGAAGCATTGCCATCACATTTTTGTCTCTACTGTGCTTTGAGATCCAAAGCAACTACAGAAAGGAAGTTCGCATGTATTACCCAGCTTCAGAAGAGGGCATAAGTCATCCCATGCGGCGCTATAGGATGTCACAGCTGGACTACTTTTCGTACCCCGATCAGTTAGGTCAAAGCTACCTGGTCTGGTCTGTAGTTAATGCCATGCTGTAGACATACCCGAGTCCTCATTCTGCACCACCAAGCCACAGGACAGTGGCCATAGCAGAATCCACAAAAGTACAGTTACTTTAAAGGAAATGGCAATTACAGACCCTTTATTGGGCTACAGAAGAACCCAGAAAGGAAACAGAGTTGTACCCTAGGTGATCTTTATAGAAATACAGGTCAAGATCCAATGGATGAATTCTTAATAAGAGAGAATCACTTTTGTATTTTTCATTTGTTATTTTAATAAGCATTGCCTTTGATTATTCCCTAAGACTGGGATTTTTTCTCATTATTCTTGTAAGAAGAGACAAAATGAAGCCTTCAGAAAAATCACAATGCAATGAAGCAACTGTGCAGTGAATATAGACATTTCCAAAACAACAAAAGCCCAAAACAAACCTCATCCCCGTCCCCACTATTTGCTGTTTTATCAAGCCCTATACAGTAAGAAGCACTCAGATAAAAATGGAAAACACTTTTAAAGGACTATTGTTGCCAACCCCAATTGAAGCAAACAGTACCATTAAACAATCCAAGAGGAAAAATATCAATCTGCAATCAAACACCTTTTCGGCAACCTGAAAGTGAAGCTACTCAGAAGAATGAGAACAACTGATGCTTCCCCATTGCTGTCCCTTGACTCCTCTGTCTAGATGAGTCATGATCAAATAAATCCACATATTTGCAATGGTCTTTTTTATAAGGCTGTGAACAAACTGCATTACCAAAAATTTATTTCCAGTGTCCCATCTATTTTGCAAATCACTGCACCAAAACTCTGCAGCATCCCCTCAGATCCCTGCAGTACTCATTTTTCTGCTGTGCTTCAGTGAACAGTTCACCAGCTGCACCTTTCTGCATCAGAACAAAAGGAACATGGAGAAAGCTTTCAAATCATCATATAAAAATAATTTTCCCTTCCAACTTTTATATCCACTGACTGCCCTAGGTGCTTGCAGAAACCATGATGTATTCATCTGATTGCAGTAGTTAGGAGACATGAAGCAACAGTCACTGTAGTGAGTCAGTCACAAAGTACTTGAGTCTTTAGCTCACTGCCTCTCTCAGTTTCCACTCTGTTTTCCTCACCACATCCTTGTTCCTTTCCCTCAGACTAGAACATAAGCACTACACTTTATAGACCTCTATTAAAAAAAAAAAGAAGAAAATTGTGCACATTGTGCACTAGAATGTCTTGAAGCTGTAGTATTCAAAAAAATCTATCTGGTGTTTCTTTCCAGAAGTGACGAAGCAGCATCAGTCCACAGTAGAGATGCCTTGTGCATTCACCTAGATTTGATGAGCTGCTCGCAGCTAGAGTCTGGAGTTGGCTGTATGGGTTTTATAAAAGCCAGAAAATGCGCCTAGTCTGTTCCCATGTGCATTCTAGTCAGAAGAAAGGCACTGTGCAAAATATCACAGAAAAGCCAAATCAGATGTTCTTGGAAAAAGCTCTTGCCACGCTGACACAATGGAGGAAGCTTTACACACGCCATGTCTTATCACTGTGAAGTCTTGCATGAGGACAGGCATTGGGGAATGGAGGCACAGTCAACAAAAGTATAAACAGATCGTACTTTGCAAAGGACAAAGACCAAAGCTCACGCATGACCTGAGCCCAGCATGCCTGCAGGACTCTTCTCAATCAGAGAAGAAAAAAGCTGGAAGATATTCAGAATACAATTTAGATGCTTTTTCGTAATCAGATTTCTTGCAAGCAGCTTTGTTGGACCACTTAGTAAAAGAGTCTAGTAATTATACATCAACCTCTGTCTGGCCTGTTCTAAATTGTGTTATTCTTTCTTCTCATAATCTTTCCCCAGTACACAACTTTGTGTTCCACATTTATTTAAACAGATTCTATCATTTGCATTCTGATTTACTAACTCTTCAGAGCACTCTGCACTTAGATTTGTATTTCAAAATTTCCTTGGAAATCCGCAGGATGCCAGTAGTCTCTGTGTCTCCCAGAGAGCAGATGGCATGATAAAATAACACCACTAACTGATGGCACATGTGTTCAGAGCAAGCAGTGTTGGATATGACTCTCTTACCACCTGTTTTTACCCATGAATAACAAAACAGAAGAATAGCAGTAACTGGAAAATTTTGTTGGTATTGTTAAGTTGTGCCATGAGAATTAGCCAAGCTATAGATACTACACAGATGTCATTGGTCCTTCCCTCAGGGAAATATATTAATTTGATTAGTGGTGAACCCACAGTCTTTTCATTAACTATTACTAGCCATGTGGGAAAAGGGCCTGCTGTGCACAGGTGGTTTGGACACCTCTTCATGCTTTCAAGACCTCTGTTTACACCAGTGGGACAGTCTATTAGAGGCAGCGAAGTGATTCAAATTAATTTTCTCTGGGCTAGCAAAACCATTTAATTTAGTCTTGTGAGATAAAACAAGAACTTGTCATAATGAAAATAGCTGAGGCTGCAGAAGCTGGGCAAAGGAGTTCAGGGCTCTTTAATATAATTCTGCTTGGAAGAGCTCTGCTGGCTTGGATTTTACAGCCCCAGTGTGAAAGAAAAAAGCTGAGGTTTACTTACACACGAGCTTCTTTCCTCTGTCCTACTTCAAATGGTTCCTCGCCACCTCCACCCCACTTCCAACCACCAGGTTTCGAAGCCAACTTTTGCCAGAGGACCTTTTGTCCAACCCCATCAGTAAAGTCAACTCAGTCCATACCTCTGGTACAAACACAGTAGGAAATGGCATGAATATTAAGAAATGTATACCTGCAGTCACAGTTGCTACTAAAAACTCACCATTCTCTGAATTTCAAAATAGAGTAAAACATAAAAAAAAGATTCCAAGGAAGAAGTCATCACAGCTAACCTGGTTCTCTGCCATCACAATCCCAAGGAGAAGTAGCTAACATCAGACCTCAGGCCACGGTTCAAATGTATTTTCAACGCAAGTATGCAACAACTGCTGTTAAATATCTAAAATCACAGTGTACTCCAGTTCTATGCAAGCCTATTTTCATGCTTCAAAACCTGTTCTCCATCTCCCACAGAAGTCTCATACTTCTAGTAATAACTCTGAAAAATTATTCTAATTCAAAGTATCTTCCAATACTAGTAGTTCTTCTAGTGCCTTGAGCTCAAATTCTCCTTCACCTCTGGATGCACTAAATCTTTTCAACTAATACCAAGAGGATCAATGTTGCAGGAGAGAACTGTGGTTGAAAGTATTCACAAAATTAAGTCCAGTTTGGGAGCTCAGCCCTTAAAGAGGAAGCCAGACATCAGACAAGTAAACTCTAAGTGCCAGAAGGCACTGCAACAGAACATCCACACTGACATTCTTTGGTTTAGAGTTGAGATATTTTAGCTTTGTGTTGCTTTAAAAACTTATATATATATTTATTTTTAGAAAAACAAAATAAAAAGACATCTCCACACACAACAGTTATTTTTCATACAAAAATATTTTTTTAAAAAATATTCAACCATAAAAACACTTTTTCATGGAGACAGACTGCTAGGATAAAAATATCGATCAGCCTTGCCTCACCTCCTGCTGCAGCAGAACCCAAGGAGCCAAGGAGGTGGCCAGCTCTCACACAAGAAGCACATTCGCTCTCACGTGCACCTGCACTAGTATCTATGACCATGGCTTTCCATACACTCCCTGCTCATTCCTCTTTTTTGCACTCTCTCCTGTCTCCAGGAAGGGAGCACCTCTGGGAAAGAAAGCCTCCCTATCGCCCTGCAAGAGTCCCCCAGAAGGCGGCTGACAATCAGGAAGAAAAAACCACAGTGACTTGCAGGATGGAGCCAGCTGTGCATGACACACAAGGGAAAACAGTACAGGAGATATTTTAGCTTCCCTGAGCATATCATCTCATTTCTTTTGCTCTGGGCAAGGCAGCTTTTAGTACTGCTAATACCACAAGCTGTGGCACAGAGCCCAGATACTCACTTCCACTGCAGTTGCTCTTTAAGAGGCTCCCTGGCTTCCAAAGTACATTTATACAATCCATTTAATGATTATGTTAACAAATATTTATTAGGAAGTTCTAAGCTAAACAAACAAGGAAGTAATCCTGTGTGCTGAAAAAATAGTCTTTCACAAAACTGAAGCCTCTTAGTACTATTCTTTAGTATTAACCTTTTCTCTATCCCATTTTTGTGTTAGGGTTCCACAGTCAATTCTTAAACACTGCTGAGGCTTCATGTACCTCATGGAGGGTAAATAAGGGCCATAAAGGCTAATCGCTTTGTGAAAGATGGCCTTGAATGGGAGTATAATGTTGAGAAAGAGCACTGGGATATCCTCTAGTGTTTTCTGTGTTCTGATCCATCTATGACAGGACTAGAAACCAAGCAGAGATATTCTCCATGGAACATTATACAGAATCACAGAATGGTAGGAGTTGGAAGGGACCTCCAAAGACCACCTAGTCCAACCTCCCTGCTAGAGCAGGATCCTAGAGTAGATCACACAGGAACATGGATTTTAAATGTCTCCAGACAGAGAAACTCCACAACCTCTCTGGGCAGCCTGTTCCAGTGCTCTGTCATCCTCACAGTAAAGAAGTGTTTTCTTATGTTAAGACTGAACCTCCTGTGTTCCAGTTTGTGCCCATTGCCTTGTTCCCATTGCCTTTGTGCCCATTGTCTTGTCACTGGACACCACCGAGAAGAGTGACCCCATCTTCCTGACACCTCCCCTTTAGATATTTATATTTATAATGAGATCCCCCCTCAGCCTCCTCTTCTCCAAGCTAAATAGGCCCAGTTCCCTCAGCCTCTCCTCATATCGTAGGTACTCCAATCCCTGCATCATAATACTTAAGGTAAATACACTGAGGTAGATAGCTGAATCCTGACCTCCTTTTGTACCAATTTCTCTACTCCTTTTTTCCCTTTATCAAGACACATCATTGTAAAAATACCATAATGAGGAAAACTTTTCACACAATATTTTTCTGAAGAGAGTCACCTTTTTCATACTACTGTAGAGTTGCCATAACAACTTGATGCAACATCTTATTTAATAATCATTCTCTGCATCCTTTTTAGCATTTTAGTTGTCATGACAACAACATGCATTTTATTTCAGACCTATTTCCCAACACCCTTAGGTGCATTTTGGTTGCTTTGAATGATATCAGACTCAGTCTTCTCTAAAAAGATCAGAAAAAAATCTGATGCACTGTCTAGGAAAGAAAGAATCTTTTTGGAAACATGTTCTAAAGCTGTTGTGTAACACATAACTATATCTTTCCTGATGCATGGATGATCACTTTAACAAAAAGCTCAATGTAAATTTGAGAATCGAATGCATAGAATGGAGCTATATAAATGTCCAACATTCTATCTACAAATAAGCAATAATTATTGATTTTGGGGGGAAAAAAGAGCATAGAGTTGTTTAAACTAAGGTAGGAATGCTTTCAACATGCAGCTTCTAGTGGAATATTGGCTTCACCTTTCCTGACCTACAGCTAGGTTAGATATTTATGTTAGCTCAAAGTGCCATCAAAGCACAATAATGTTATTTTTCACTTGAATATAACACTAATCTAGAATAATTCTGCGCTTAAGTGGAAAAAAAATTGCTGTGGCAATCTGATATTGATCTAAACTACATGCTGTAGTGAAGATTTATGTTTCCTTATTTTTTGTTATGAGGTAGTTGTCACAAAATAGTGAGTTAATGTGCAAAAAAATCACATCTTTCATATAGAATAGCCAGATCACAAAGTTCGCCATGGAAATAATTGTTCATAGAGATGTCAGGCCAAAGACTGAACAAGTTCTTGTCTCTGTGCTGGTGTCAATGGAGGAAAAAAAAAATAAAAGGAAAAACTTTGTTACCTGGAACCTATCCATTTCTGTCTGAAAGGAGTGTTACTACCTCACCACTTGAAGTGCAGACTACAGATATCTTCTTACAGTGCTCTGCTTTTTGCAGCTTTCTGAATTGTAAAATACTTACAAGCTGTGAAAACTTCATCCCAAAAAGATTTCCAACCACTTCCTATTACACATCAGAATATGCTTTATGCATTTGCAGTCCTTACAAACATTTTCCCAACCACAGAAAATTTTTTAGCTTTCCCTGAATATTTCAAGCTTCTTCTCCTACAACGTGAAATTCAGAGTCATCCGAAGTGTAACATGTGGTTTCTAAGGTGCAGTATCTGTAATGGTAGGAATGGTGGAGTACATAGCACATATGTGTAGTTAGGGAGATGGAGGTTATAAATTTTAGAGATATGAATCTTAATCTCCATTTTATTGCTTCTGTGAATTAGCATCATGTGTGCTGTATGCAGGTGCAGCTTGACTCCCTCATTAATGTTTTCTTCAGTTCTAATAAATCCTATCATCCAGGCATCCTACTCTGGATTTGATGCTTCTCTAAACATCCTACTTCAAAAGTACATAGCAGAAGCAAAACCACGGAAGAGATGGAGGTTGTCTGATTTTTAGAAGTCTGGAGAAAGAATTTATCTGGAAGAAAAACTCAGAAAAGACTAGAACACACAATTAAAGAAGGCATGGAAATGAAGGTAATGAAGAGATGAGATCGTAACCTATTTCTTAGCACAAGAGCTAAGCAAAAATCACCAAAAATTAACACACAATGTTTTGTCACTTATCAGTGAACTTAGCAGACTAAAAATTGAGAATTTGGCTAAAGAAACAGCTGCAATTATGTAAAAAAGATGCAATGAAAGTATTATAAGCCCTCATGCTCAATTGTTAACTGCAAACCATATGCAATTGGAAATTTCATAGTGGTAGAAATTCCCATTGACATTTACCAGCTTATAGACAGGCAGATACATAAAGTGCATGGCAACAGACAATGATAGAAGAGTGTACTTTGTACAAATGCACAACCTGCAATTGAGAGATAATTTAAATAGAAACTAAATTAACATCTAATTGTTTCAAAGGGAAATAGTGAGATAAGAGGGGATGTGAAAGTGAGTTAATATAAAAATCTTTCTAGAGAAGAGAAATCTTACAGTTATTCACATCTTGCTGCTTGCAGTTATGAAGCTACTACATGTGAAATCTGTGTTGATTTATTGATCTTCAACTTACTCTTGACTCTCAAAAGGCTCTTAATTGTTACCATTTGTGTTAAAATACTCCAAAACAGCTTGCTTTTTCCCCTATAAACAGTATTTCTTTTATGTGAATTAAGAATTTATTTAGGAAAGAGATCAACATGAATGCTTCCTATTAAGAAATGCAGTTGCTCTAATTATGTTTTAAAGAAAACAAACGTTTGTATGCTTCCTGAGCTTTATACTGGGATAAAAGGGAATTGATAAGAACCCATACCAGCACAAACGCACTCACCCCCGCCTCAAATTTGTATGGCCTTATTTTTCAAATATCAGCACTCTTCCCAAAGCCAGTCAAGTTTCTATGCTGTTACTATTCTAGTTAAATGATAACAATATTTCCCAAATTCAGTTTTCTTTCAAATCATCAGTATCAATGTCTGCTCAGACTTCCATTTAGCGTTTCAAATAGGAAACCAATTATTTTGGTTTATAAAGGTACAAGTCTCCTTCAGTCATCACTTCTGCAAATTAATTCATGGCATACAGCATATAAAAAGAAAATATAAGATATCTTTTTATATATCTTTATGTTTCAAATATGAGCACTTTGCCTGAATATTTTTCCTCTCTTGCAATATTAAATTAGGATGTCTGTTTTGATCAGTCAAGACAAACAAAAACAACAAAAAATTAAAACCTCTGCTTTTTCTAAATGCTAGCTTTTCTTTACAAATCTTTAACTTTCTTATGAAATAAAGCTGAAATATAAGTTTCAGATATAAAGGTTTTTTCTGGATTTTACCAGCACGAAACTATTATTTTTCAAATATACTTCTTTAACATACATTCAGAGCATTTAGTAATTAGAAGTAAATCTGCAATATCTACTAACAATTCCCACCCAGAAGTATTGGAATCCTGCTTCAAGTAGGTTTTCAGAGCCTGGCCTCAGAGTAGCCAGCTCTGAAACTGGTCTTTGCAATGCCAGCCTGTTGACTGCAGAATACCAGGTGCTGGAAAAGGGAATTTCTTTTTAGATATATCTAATTTTATTTTATCTCATCACATAACAAACAGCATTGAGAAAATATTAGAATAAAAAAAATAGACACACTCAGAAAAGTCTTAATTATCCATAAGCATTTATATATGTCTGTCCCTGTGTGTGCTTTCTGTATGTGGAAAGGATAGCCAGGATATCATGTCTAAGAATAAGAGGTTAAGAGTCTTGCCTCCTTGTTTTGCCAATTACTAGGCCCAGTAAAAAGGACACGGCCAGCAGCAGAACAACAATCCAGTACGTAGGTTCTATTTCACGTAAAGGGGTCAGTATATAGAGGATTGCTGGGGGTACAAACAAGTCAGATCATGAATAACAGACATCAACCCCAGCGACCCCAGGAATGACACAATATTGCTCATAACAGATGGAACAAACAAAGACACGAGATAACCCACAGAGCAGATGGGAGACAACCAGGAGAACAAGGCAGTTACATATGACAGAAGTAACCCCATGTTGCCTCCCCACAAAGCCCGCGTTTGAATGTGCCAGACCTGACTGGGACCCGGTTCCATGAGGAGTCAGGAGGTCCTTCCCCAACAGGAAACTCTGAAGTGCATCCACTCCACAGACAGACTCTCCAACCCTTCCTGCAAGTGGTCCCAGCTTTTATCCCCAAACAGGACACCTGGCACTTGTTACCAAAATGCAGGGCACCTGGGGCTTGTTTACCCAAGGGCTCTCCTTGCAAGGCCGGCCGCACCCTGGAGGAAAGCCAAAAGGTAAACTCATCCCCTCCTCTTAAAGGGCTGCAGGAACCACCCATATGTCAACCTCAATTCAGGGCTGGGGGTTCAGACCCCAGCACTTCACTCCTACAACACCCTAGTTCACTTTTAAGAGCTTATCATCAGAACAAATACAAAGCAATTGGAAGGGGAGGGACAATGACTATGTGAGTTCATTATAAATAATAGTTCTAGTCATTCAAGAGCATAGCTTGACTCAATAGTAAGAGTCTTCCTCTCAGATTTCAATCTTTGCATAGCACTGGTCAGCCAGTACCTAGCACAGCTCAGAGACAAAAGTAAAAAAAAAAAAAAAAAGAACACAAGTAGAGTGGCTCTGGGAAGCAGATTCTGCAGCTTCCTGACCTTTGCAGGTAAGGTAGGTACCTGACAAGTCTTAAGGAGATGCCTGCAGATTCACTGGGCTATTCTAAATCACATCAGCTGCACTGAACTCCAGCACAATAGTTTGGCAGGTGGAGATTGCCAGAATGCACCAGTGACACAGCAATTACCGTTCTCTTTCCAACTCTACTTGACACCTGCAGTTAACTGGAGTATACCTCAATGACTGAAAAAAGTTGCCTGCTTAGCCAATCTTTATGGCAGCTTTTTGCTGCTCTAGCAGCACACAATGAACTCAGGGCGTCCCAGAGACTGTCCCTTTAGGCAGTTTATCAGTAATGCTGCTCTATAACTGCTCAAACTGATGGGGAATTGAAAGCACACAGTTTTATTCCCACTCAGCCAGAGCAAAACCAAACCAGTCATCTCAAAAACCCCTCCCTAGGTTCAGATGATGACAAGACATGCCTCTGATAAAGGGAGGCAGGCAACAGCATGTGTTGGGGGTAAGAGGAAAGAAGGTGGACACTTTATGCCTGAGGAAGTCATCTGAAGAATAGAAGGTGCATGTGGGACTGAGTCCATGTCATATTAGCCCCTGTAAACAACTCCCTAAAGTGAGAATAGAAAATACAAATATAAAGGGATTTTCTGAGTCCTGTCCTAGCATCTGCTCCTGTGTGTGTGTTATGCAGCAAAACCCCATTCTTTCCAGGCAATGTCCACAGCAGCATCTCTGTCAATCATAACGGACCATAAAACACAGCTCCTGGTCACATCTTTTCCCAAACATCTAGGAAGATAACTTACTTGCTTAGAGTGACAGAAGTCTTTCTGGGGCAATTTGCTTTCATTAATTGAAATAATGCAGAACCCTGTTGTATCTAGTTAGCGCTATTTCCATGGAAAGAAATGGCTCTTGTTTGCCATGAGAAGAGCCAATATTACTATTATGTAGAATCACATGCTATGTCATGGCAACTGGGAATTTAATATCATAGCACTGCCTTTTTCCAATGAACTGATTAGTTGCTTTGATAACAGCGTTAATTATACCATTGACAGAACTGCAATTAAATTAACACGATCACAATTTACCACTGACCAATATCAAGCAATTTACTTCAGACAACTACCAATTAGTTAGTTTTCCAAATATGCCCTCCAGAAACATGATTTGCAAGTTCAGCTGTTAATCTAATCAAAGTGCAAACAGTATTATGATTACTTATCCAAATGTTATATGGTCTAATAGGTTACTGCTGCCCTTTGGACATCTTGGAGTCTTCACTGTTTACCTTTGAACTGATACAAGGGGAAAGGGTAGAATGAGTCCCATCAGTACCATCTCCTTTAGAAATGCAAAATCTATTCCCCACTTATGTATCCAGCCTCTGGCATCTTCTACTATAGAACACGGCAAGAGCTATGGAGAAATGAATATAATCTTGCTGATCAAAGACCATACAGCAACTCACAGGGAGTATTCTGTTCAGTATTTATAGTCAAATTGAAAGAACACTGAAATTTTGCAAGACTTACATGCTTATATGGCAGAATTTTTTCAAAAGCTAAAAACTTTATCTCAGAATAGTGAGTTTTACTGCTTTCTGCTCTCGGTTTCATTTTTTTGGCAATTTTGTTCATTTATAAGCTCTTTGGGAGAGCCATCCTCTCTGCAATATAACTATATAAAAATTTAATCAATAATTGGATTTATACTTACTGTTTAGAAGGTTTTCCCATACTTAACTGAGCTTTTTATATTTTAAACTGTTTAAACAACCATTACTATTTTTTTTATTTTTTTTTAAGCCTAAAGCAAGTAAGTTTGGCATATAAAAACAAACAAACAAAAAAAGACAAAGTGGCAGGATGCCTTGCAAATTTACTAAATACATTGCTCCTCTTTAATAATGATAGGATAATAGCACCAAAAAAATTGTCCAGTGCTTTAGCAATCTATAGGTAACATATCTGTTCAAGAACACAAAATTAATTTGAAAAGTCCTTTCATGGCAATAAGGGTATCTATTTTATAGATTCTTTTAAAAATAAGTTAGTAAATAAACCCATACTATACACACTTCTTAAAACTCTCCTGCACTGCAAAGGAGTATTGAAGAGCAAATCCTAAACGCCAAGGGAGGAGGTTACACCTAGCCTATTGATAAAGCCACAAAATGTTCACTTTTCACTCTGATATGCCTACATGGAAACATACTTTTGGAATTTGCATTACTAACAGCACTTGTTCTTAAAATAAAATTTTACACATGTTCCTCCCCTTTGCCTTTCTCCTGTTATCCCTGCACACACACATCCTGCTTCTCTGCCCGAATTTAAAAACTCACGAGTGAGCAATTATGCAACACAACCTAAGTAACCACGTGCAGCTTTGGACAACAATCCCTATACTGCAACAAAATGAAAAAACAACCACATTTACAAATGCTGTTTTTCCCAGGGTTATCTTGCTGCCTCCTGCATCACCCACTCACCTCAGGGCTCCCTTGGCTTTCCCACGAGCTGGTTCTCCTTTCCAGATCCCCACAAGCACTGGATCTCAGCAATTTTCCTGCCTCTCCTGCCCCCACCTTCCTTTGCCATGGGCTGGGGGTAGAGGGAAAGGAGAGGGGAACCAAGCAAGAAGGAAAAGTCCTTCCCAAGGCAACTAAAAAGCCACTGCCTTTCCTCTTTTCTCCCTAGGATACATGCAGCACCCCCTTTCCTTGAGAGTCTTTGAAGCAAGGCAAAACAGAGTTTCTCTCCCATGCAGATCAAATATCAGAAACTACCCTAATTTTACTCTTAAATACAGGTTCTTTTATTTTGAATAATACATTTTAGATGCAAAGAAAATAATATGATATTGCTAGATTGACATAGTAAAAGAAAGTATTAACTCCTGAGGTCCTAGAGGAAATCCTAGGGGATTTCTGTTTACAAGACCAGCTGACCTATTGCGTTTCACTCACCCTAGAAGAAGCACAAGGCAAATGTGTTCCATAGTGTTCTTTGTCTGTTTACTACTGTCAGTCTGAGAGCATGTAAACTCTTGTTTCTCAGGTGAATTATTTAACGTCTCCAATACAAAATCTGGAGAGGTTGTAGACAGTTCATAAAGTTCATTTATCATGTACAGTATTAAATATTAATGATGGAATAAAAATGTTATTATACCAGTTTGCAGGTATTATCAAGCTTCACTGAGGAGGACAAAAGACATTACCATTTGAACTTGATTGATACTATTAAATTATGGCTAATAAGTGATACAGTAAATTCACCTTAGTACTGTCAGCATCTAAGTGAAAAATATCCGCTTCAAAAAAAGTTGACTGTTTTCACATCCCAGACAATTTCATTCAGGACAGTGCACCAAAGTTATAACTACACTGAAAGCCCTGGGACTAGCTACAACAAAACTCCTAGTCTATGATGCACAGAAATCTATTTAGTATCTCCAGCATTTATAACACTCTGAAAGTACCAACTACACTTCGAGCCAGTTTACAGCTGAGAGGACAACCTCAGCATCAAAAGGAATTATTCACTTGAAAAAAGGACATTCAAACAGCTGATGCTTCAGAGTATAAGCCTTCAAAAATTTCTGTGATTTCCTTTAAAACAGAATTCTGCGTACAAATGAAGCATTTATTCCAGTGACCACCATCTAAGCTAGAGCTGGCAAAATGGTTTCCCCAAATAAATCAGCAGCGTGAGGTAGGTAATTTTTTTCCTGTTTGCCTTTACTTCTTGTAAGGTATTTGTTCATTGTATCTGTTCGTGAGCTATGTGAGACAAACTACTTGCGGGAAAAATATTTCGACAGTTGATCATATGTTCTTCCTTGGCTTTGACTGGTCACACTAGGGTAACAATATTCCTTTGCTCTCTCGTACAGGTATGTTCTTAATACAGAATGAAAACCTGCAAACCTACAGTGTTTCACAAACAATATATTGTAATTCCCCGAATACCACTGTAAAGACAAAGCAGTTTCTAAAAACATAACAGTCTGGCCAATTGATCAGCTCTTTAGAAAATGAGTGTTCAAAAACACTTCTTCCAGGTACCTATGATCTTACACTTCAGAAAAATACCGCAAACAAAAGGCAGAGGCCTTAGCTGAAAACATCGGTCTGCTGTAACAACTTATATGACCTCATCTACTCTGTACATGTTACATTGTAAAACAGCTAGAAGTACAGAAAAAAAGAGAAAGTAATCTACAAACTCATGAATGCATTTTTCAGAAGATGCTGACTTGTGCTCTCATCCATCCTTTCAATTGCAGCAAAAGATAATTGTATAAGAAAAGAAACAATCAGAAGGAAGAGAGGAGGCTGTGTTTTTCTATTCCTATCCATCTTCTGCTCCAGGTCTTCAGCACATCCAGTACAGATCTGCATGTTGCCCAAGGAACTTGTCATTTATCTAATAAAATGGGAGATTCTCATAATGTCAATGTAACCAAGTGGGGCAGTGCTCCATAAGAAGGCTCACTGAAGTGAACGTGGCTATTTGTACAGCAAGACAGTGTCCAGCAAGAGTCGAGGCAGACTCGGTATCCAGCATTAAGGCATTGCCTTTCATGAACAACTTCCCCAGCCAACTCATCTCACTGGCATGTGAGTGTATTCTCTTCCAAAGTAATTGGGTTTTGCAGGTTTTATGGGTTGGGGTTTTGGTTGTTTTTAAACCTCTTGAAATGGGCAAGTTGTCTAAGATTTAGCAGGTCTATCTAGCTGAACTGCATACCAGACAGTACAAATCATTCAAGGATCAATTCTGTTCAAAAGTGAACTAGATTTCAGTCAGTAGAAAGGGCATAGGATGCCTGGGAAGTTCACTTTACAACAATACTGATGCAGACATCGCTCAGTAAAACACATCTTATCAATTAAATAAACCTCCAGTAGATAAAATTTTAAGTTACATCAACAACTTAAAAATCTACAGCTCAGTGTTGTGTCAGAGAACACATGCTCTGTTATATGCAAGTCCTTAAAATCACTGGTCCAGATGCTTCCTTCCATTTTCTGCCATAAACGTGAAGCAAAGTCACTGCAGTCAGGGGAATAATCCCACTTCTGTAATGCTGAAATTGAGATCAGGATTCAACTCATTATTTGTCTTTAGCAAAGAGGAGGAGGAGGAGGAGGAGGACCCATGCTTTTTCAAAATAATAAACAGTGACAAGCACAGTGCTCCATAACACATCTATTTTTATTTTAAATGGTTTATCCATGGCTGAAGAGCTTGAAGAAAATTAAGCTTCATCAAAAATCCTATTCATGCTTTCCAAACTGGAATGAATAGTCTGTCATTTTACTGATGCAGCTCTTTCAATTCTGTGCTTATGGAACAGCGGTTTTCTGATTTGTTTCTTCCAGTGTGGGCTACTGATTGTGTGCTGCAGTTAAAACCTCTTCATCACGAAGAAAAGTTATTACTAATGCATTGTGGGATGCCAGAGCTACTGTTGAGTGTCCAGTAGCTTTAGCAGTTCATCAGACTGAAACTAGGAACACACAGCGGGTGGGACATCTGCCTGGAAAGCCACAATAGCATCAAAGACACACACACAAATTGTAATAATGACTCATTATAAACTCTTTGTGTCTCTATAAGAACATACATATCACAGCTTGCCATCTTGTTATGATTGAGAATGTGAAAATGCTGCTTAAAATGAGCAAAATGTACATTCATGTAAACATCCATATTTATAAGAAAGGAAGAAAGTGGCAACTAAACTATATCAAAGTAGAGACAAAACACACAACACTGATGAAAGAAAAGAGCCTCTTGGAACTATGCGCATAGCTCTTTCCAAAAAGTCAAAACAAAAGCAGCTATATTTTTAGAGCAAATATGTAAATGTGGAAATCCATTTGTTTTGAAGGGAAGGGCAGTTATACTATATTCAGTGGCCACAGGAAAACTATGGAGTCTTTCACATTACATACTCTTTCTTCTTGTACAACTAGTATTTTGCATTCTCTATGTCATCATATCTGTCGTCCAGCGTCCTTCTTCAATGTTATATTAAGCTCTAAATTTAAGCCTATGTAATCTATTTCCATTCAGGGTCTTTTCTCTTTGCCCCATTTGGAAGTGCATTCTAGCATGCTGTAAGTTTGTTAACGTGAGGTGAGACTCAGTCCACAACTGCAAGCACAGGATTTAGAACAACTTTGTATTACAGAATGGCTTAATGGTGAAATAGCAACTTTGATAGACACTTAAACAACAGAAAGTCCAATACTTCATAAAAAGTCGAAAGGAAGCTTTATTGACTGGAGGTAGGACAGGCAGAGAGACAAAATTCTGCCTTATGCATCCCTAGAACCCTTTACTCGAGCCTGAACTAAATCCAGAAATATAGGACAACTGTGAAGTCAAGATTACTTTTAAAAGCATTTGGTAAACATATACCCTGTCCTTAGCCAGGTCCTTCCCCTCTCAAGACAGAGAGAGTTAAATTCTGACAGAACACATTCTGGAGGTTTATCCAAAATGTATACTTTACTGGCCACTACAGCTTTGCAAGGAACTAATTTCTCAGACATACCAAACAAAAGAAAATGCAGAAAACAAAATCATTAACCTAAAATGATCTTTGAGGCAGCTTACACAAAACACTTAGTTTCAGAAGTGAAGTGCTAGTCTACAAGGCATCACTTGCAAAACAGTTTTAGCAGCAGTCTATCCTCTCTGACTCTGCCCTTCACCAAGAAGTTAGCATCAAAGGGTCTCCATCTCTGCTGCTGCTATCCTATTACACAATAGAAACATTTACTGGAGCAGAGAAGTATAATCAAATTTCTTGATTGCTTGAGCCCATTGCAGCAGCATCACTAGCATGTACTGCAGAGAACCCACTTTCCAAAATAATCCTAAGAGAGTGTCATATCTTTTATAAATACTGGCTAGTGAATAACAGGCAGGTAAAAACAGCATCCCAACAATAGGCTTGCCTATGGTTAGTGTCATGGAAACACCTTTCAGCATCCTAGCAAAGGTCATATATTGCCAGTTCGCAATATAAACCACTGCTTATAGCTTTCACAGCTACTTCGTGCTGGATGAGAAGTGCCTCTCCCCAGCTGAGTTGCCTTCATGTTGTCACGAATGCAGTCAGCACAGCAAAATCGCAGTACACACAATGTTAAACCCACTGTCACCTCAAGGGTGACTTTTGGCAAACACTCGCTTTTATATTAATCCAACTTCTCCTTTAAACTAAGTTGTGATACGTTTGTCTACTGGCTTTTCCCAGCTAAATTCCTCTGAATAAACTGTGCACCAAATAAGAACTGACAACGAGCAGACATCAAAAGTGATTCAGTTCTCCAGACTGCTTAACTATTGAACAGCAGGCACAGCAAAGAAGACATGTGGATTCCCTATGCAGCAAATTTTGTGTTTTTAAGAAAATGTCTCACACAAGTGAACTTCACAAAATAAAATTTAAAAAAAAAAACAAAACCTAAAAAAGGTTATAAAAAGAAAGAGGAAGGGAGGAGGACAAAAAGGGCTGTTCTGTTGCTTTCTTAGGAGAGGAAGAGATTACAGAAATTAAGAACAGGAATGACTACTTGAATACTGTGCAATGAAAAGATAAAAAAAAAAAAAAAGAAGAAGAAATCCACCCAAAAATAAAAAGGCATTAATCTGGAGATGCCTGGACACTGAAAAGGAAGCATACGAACTAGATGAGTCAATAGTGACTTACCAGTTATATTTCTTCAGCAAATTGATAAAGGAAGCTAACAGCACTGAGGACCACCTACCAACTACCATTCTCTAGACACCACCAAGGCCCATTCCTTTCTCTCTCTCTGAAGAGCCATCATGGCACTGTGGAGGCTGGTGGTTCCCTGGGGCCACAGTGCTGGAGCCAGGAGCTGTCTTCATTGCCCCAGCAAGGGGCAAGGCAACCAGGGGACAACAGGGCAGGCCCAGCCAGGCACCTCCCTGGAGCCAGGCCCAAGGGTGGGCCCAGCTCAGCAGGGCCCATGGCCAGGCAGGACAAGCCTACAGGGAGGCTGCAGACCAGCTCTGCTGTGGCATTACTGGGGCAGGGGCTGAGATGGTGTCCTGGGTCATGGGCAAGGTCAGGGGAGGTCCCAGGGCCCTGACAAGAGCTTTTATTAGTGACAGTAAAGAAGAGGCTTGGGGCAAGGCCCAACTGCTCTGGGGGTCTGCCCAGGCACATGCTGACAGAAAGTTCCCACCTAGTATGTGCCAAGGTCTGCACTCCCCCAGACTGCCTCCCGACACCATGTCACTTTGTCTGGGGTCACCCCATGTACCTGTGCCCTGCAGCGCACTGCCAATCCCAATGGCAGTGGATCTATGTAATATAGATACTTCATACCATGTACTCTGCTCGGGCTCCAGCAGGGCCCCTGGGACCCAAATGCCCATTGGCACCCATTGGAGGCTTTTCCCAGCACACAGTCTGTGGCTGAGCTTCCTCCCAGATAGATACTCGGCTTGCTCAGCCCACAGCCAGGTGAGGATGCACACTAAGGCAGTGCAAGCAAGTCTGGCAGAAGTCTCACTTCTGTATATGCCAGTCAGATATAGCTACATCCTATTAAAAAAAAATCCTAATTCAAGCCCACAGAATTCCCTAGAAGCTGTGGACGTCAAACAGCATTGAATCCAGGCCTTTGAGGGGAGGCATACAAAACTCCTTTCAAGCATTACCCTGTCACACTGGCATCCCCCCTATCTCCATAACTGAGAGGTAGTTAAACATTTGTCTCTTCTTTCAGTGCTTTGTTTTTTCTCCCTGGAGGTCACAATGAAACACAGGCACCCGCATCTCCCTAGTAGAAAGTTTTATTTTTACTTATGGAAATGTATTTCCTGATTGACTCCACAAAGATCAATCTTCTTTCTCTTCTCTCCCAAAACACACCAGGCATTTCAACCTACCAATCCATGATATTCACACATTTACAAGATCTACTTCAGACAGTAAGAATTGCTTTTCACCTTAATCACACTGCATTTAACAGGAGATAGTAGGTTTGTTTTATTGGCAGCTCAACTTACTACTTCTGCATCCAACCAAGACTGACCAAAAGCAGGCCTGAGGTTACAAAACTAGTAGTAAGTCGTCAAAGGTTGCTTATCTCCCAAGTCACAATATTTTTCTTATCATCTTTGCCACTATCAGGTAGCCTAATGCCTACTAAAGGGAAAAATATCTGTTACTCAAAGTAATACTGTTTCTTGAGGAAAATATAAACTGAAACTTAAACAATATGCTTTGCTCTTACGCAAATATGTCTAGCAACAAGACGAGGAAAGACAACAAAATCAATGGCAAGAAATGGGCAAAATCATAACAGTTTGAAAAGTTCTCCATAGCACATCTGCTGTTCTTTAAATGAGACAATCTGTTCACTGCAGTAGCTGCTTACTGAAAATCCAAGTTTTCTAATACCAACAACTTCCATCATTATGAAAGCCTCGTTCATTTCCTTTCTCCTAGCCCTTCTTTTTCCATTTTTATTAGAGGAATTTCTAGTCTAGAACAAAGAATGCACTTGAAACTTGACAAGCACAGTGCTAGTTTCCATAAAGCATTACAACAAACATTTGTGATAACAGCAATAGTTAATGCCGTCACAATTAAAATCACGTTCATTTAGTATAATTTCACAGCCCTGTAAAACCAGATACAAAAGCGAGCTCCCTCGAGTGAGTCTTACTCTTTTTCCTCACATTCTTTTTTTTCCTCATTTTTTATTCTGTTTCCAGATACCATCCCCCCCATTGCTTCCAGCAGCACTCAACAATAACGTGAAATTACTGTGATGCTGTCATACATTAACAAAGCCAGTCCAAACTACCTTATCCTGAGAAGCTGACCAGAGAAGTATTCCCTCCTGTGATAGCAAAGTATTAATTGTTACTCTATAAAAGAGTCAGTTAGAAAATAATTTCTAGAGAGCAGAAGACAAAGAATTTTGAGGACAGCACCACATACACATATAACCTTCATAATCTACACAGACTATTCTTATCTGTCATTCTTATTTCCTCCGTGGGATCATTTTATTTTTTCAGTAGAATATTAAGTATTTTCATATCTTTATTTTTTCACATTAACAGGAAAACAGTTATGGTTTGGGATTATTTACAAAGATTCTGTCTTTAAATGACACTGAGGGGACAAAAGTTTTAAATGGATCAAGGTACTGGAAACTTCAGGACTATGTTGTCCTTTTTCTGTTACTAGTCCAGACTCATCAGTCAAATTCATCTCAAGAAACAGTGCCATTAGAGGGAATCCTCTTACCTGTAAAGTCAATATGAGAATTCAAGAGAGTAGTAATACATTTAATTAATCTGACTGCTTTTTCCAGTTAAGTAAATGTAGAATACATGTTTACTCCATTCCAAGCAGAATCTCCAAATATCCATTTCATTCAACACATTATCTTCCATTGATCCCATATCAAAACACAGACTCTCTTCTAAGAGCAAAAAGGTCAGCCTTCCAGAAGAGCAGAAATACCTCAGAAGCATGTGAAATACCTCCTTCTCTTACAGCAGGGACTTGGATCCACAGCCTATCTCACAGGTAGGAACCCTATCCAGAGCAGAGAGTTGCTCGCTTCCTTGTTTTTCTAAAGTGTACCACATAATGTCGAGCTGCTCCCAACAGCAGACCCTCAAGAAAACTTCACAGTCTGTTCATGTCAGAGGAATACTTGACAGACAGCAGAATTCACACATAAGTCTATTCAACTGCTATAGCTCTCATTTTAACTCTAATACTTTATATGAGAGAGCAAGCAGTGAGAATGACTGTTTCTTGATGGCCGGAACACCCTTGTAATAGAAAAGAACACAGCCATGCCATTCTTCACATTCTTCACAATGTGAAAAATTCAATAGGAGAAACTAAAAAAAAAAAAAAAAAAATCACCCCCAAACACACTCTGGCACATTTCTTAATGTAATCTTATTGAAGACAGTGGACATACTGGCTCAGATGGAATCAGGAAGACAAAAAAATATTAAATTGTCATTAACATCCTGAATGCTTTCATTTGCAATTACTGGATGAAGCCAGACTCTTCTTCCAGCATCCTTCCAGGTCATAGGATATATCTAGTTTGGTTCAAAAGTGTTTTTGATGTAGATCTTCCAACTATTCCTGCTTACTGCTTTACTTCACATCAGGCAGAGGTTTCAGAAAACATAAGCAGGAAGTCTTTTGGAAAAAAACAAAACTAATATCTTCTTCAGGATCACACCTGATGTCTTCCAGTAGCTAAGGGGCACTCAGTCCATATATTAGACTAGGACTAGTCCAAAGTAAAGCCTGCTGAAACATATAGTGCAGATGTAAATTCCTCATCATCAACTAGTCTGCTTTTCAGTTCTGCTTCTATTGTGCCACATTATCTTCTAGTATAGATGTAAGCCTAATACTATTATCTTTCCTGGGAAAATAATATATTTGGCTAATTTAAACCAACATTGTAAATAGTTTTGAAATCATAAACTGCGTATTTGTATTCATTTTAGCGTTTGCCTGAAAAAGTTTACCTTTTCTAGATTGACTCAGTGGGGTTACCAGAGCTAAACTGCATAAATAGATTCCAGTACAAAAATAGTGCCCACTAAACATGGAGCAGTCACACAAGACTTACAGTGACCCAAAAAGGCCAGATGGGTTTGAAGTGGGTATTAGCTTTGCTGGTACTCTGGAAAGAGCCCAGCAATTTAACAGGCTTGGTGGTTTAGCTAGTCTAAAGAGGGTTGGAAAAAGGCAAATGGGCTATAATAAAACAAAAATTAGTTGACCATGGTTCATGCAAGTTAGAAAACACATCACTAACGAAATCAGAGGAAGCAGTTTACCAAGTCTTACTGTTCCATGCCAAGTACAACAGAACAAAGGCCTCCTACTCACATTTTTCCTGTTTAGTGAGTAAAAAGATAAACTGGCTGTAAATCTACTGTCCCACCAGATTTGTTTATGTTTTGAACAATAATATTAATAAGCAGCTGAAAGTGCAATAGAGAGAACATTGTCATTTCCCCAGGTAGTAACCAGGGACGCAAAAGATAAGTTTTTCTCAGTGCATTTACAGTGAAAAGAAAGGTTGCAAGGTCTTTCTTTGTATTTGCTTGATCCATGCCGGAAACTGGAATGAGTCTTCAAGTTATCATTAGAATATAAAAGACAACCTGAAGCCTGTCATAAAAGAATTTATGCATTTTAAGAATCTCATTTCCTACAAGAAAAACTGAAACAGATTTTTTTTTTTTTTTTAAATGGTGCTGATTTAAAAACTGCTGACTAGGAAAAACAGTCTTAGAATATGATGATATTTGAGAAACTTCTGAAAGAACATAAAATTCAGCATAACTGAGTCTGAATTCCTCATTAAAATGACTGAGAATCAAAAGAGCTAATATTTACTAGTGTTACAGAAACCAAGTTAGACACGTTGAAAAAAAATAATCTTAAGAATCCAGTTTTAAAAGCTTTGCAAATGTCTTGCTAAAGATGCTATTCTTTTTAGCTTTTCTAGCATTAACGCTACAGCATATAAAATGAAAATATTGAGTACAGTATTTTCAAATAAAAATATTCATTACAAATTTTACAAGAAATGCATTATCAAATGTTATTTGCAAGCTAACCAAGAAAATCCGAAGTCTAATATCAGAACAGTCTAAGTGACCCAAATAGAGTTCCTTAATGGAACTACTACTTACCAAAAACATGCAGAGCAGTTTAGATGAGACTAAATGCATTTTTTAGAACATTTAGGCAAATAACCTAAATTGAACATTAAATCAGAATATCTGCTCAAAAAACAGCAGCTAAGAATCTTGGAGGTGTAATTTGTGAAATTACTCTCTCTCTACTTTATTGTAAGACACTATACAGGTACCTATGGTACAGGTCCACCATACCTTACTCAATCATCTGTGTTAGCCAACTGACATTGAAAGACTTAAGTCAAGTAGCACATCCATTTTCTAGTGAAGAGAGTTTCATTATCTTATACATGGCTTCCAAATGAACAATACCTAACTACTGTTTTTCCCCCCTCTTGCAAAACATGTAAATTGTTTAGCATTTGAAACGAAACCCCTCTCAATCATAACTTCCTGATGAGCTGCTGAATCATGTATGACTTACATAAAAAGTCTTAGGGGTTTTTTTATCATTATTTTCCACAGACAAATGTATAGTGTCTTCTTTTAACATCTTGGTTTAATATTACCAGGTAAAAATACTTGCTAGTTAATATACCCCATTCCTCTGAAATAACTGCCCTGAGAATACGAGCTTCTGATTCTTATGGTTTGTTTTGCATCATTCTCTTATAATTTTGAGTCTCTTCCCCATTTTGTATGGGAATCTTTTCATTTAACTCTAGCAGTTAGATGCAAGCAGATGCCTAGAGATTAGGCTTCCTTTACAGGCTACAGAAAAAAATACAGAAGACCCCTAAGGGTGATTCAGCTTATCTCGAGCACCCACTTAAACCACAGGGTGATTCATGTCTTCTGTATCTCTGCTCCTGACTAGCAGAGCTACTTATAAGAAGCTAAAATCAAACAAGATAAAACCCATTGCTAATGCCTTACAGTTATATCTGCATTAGAAGCTACCATGGGGCAACAGGAGTGCATCTGTAGAGCAAAACACTTTGTGCTTAGAAGCACACTTTCACACTAGATACACTTCAGTGAGAGAGGGGAAGCAGTATTTCAAACGTGCTGTAGTCTGTCCCCACAGGCTGAAAGTCCATTAGCAGCTGAAGCTTATTTAGCTTTGCTCCTGTAGCACGTCTGGCAGTTTAGTTTTATCAAGTTTCTACAGCCCAAGACTGTTCCACAAAGAGAACCCAAATCATTAAGTGGGAAAACACAGGAGGCTCAATTTAAAAGCATATTCTTTGTCCAAACAAAACTACTAACGTATACGTATCCTGAGTCAGTATTTGTGTACTTTGAAACATGATTTTGGGCTTGTTGGCGCATTCAGTCAGTGCCCAGCCATCCAGGCAATTACAATCCCTTTGGAAAACTGCCCACTCTCCGTATCAGCCCTGCATTTTTGACCCTCATTGCTTATGTTAGAGTGCCTTTCATTATCACAAGTGGGGTGTATGCAATATTTCCAATGGAGGCTCAGCACCAGCTACACTGCCCACTCTGCTACCCCTTATGGAAATACCCTGTCTGGTACATCTGTGGTTGCATCTGACACCTTCATGGTTATATATATGGACATCTCCCTCCCTTGCTCCACAAATGACTGATTTAAGAGATAAACAGCAATGGGACAACAATACTGTCGAGGGTGAAGTGAAAAGCTGTTGGCATGAGTTGAAGAGTGAAGGATTTCAGTGCTCCAATTTTCTCAAGCACATTATTCTTGCCTTAGACCTTAATGAGTTTTTCCTCACTATTCAGGTTTTTAAAGACTCTCATGAATCTAAGGGCAAAACATTTTCAATAAGAAATCAGGCCAAACACAGTATGAGGCAAACTAAATTGAAAAATACTCCCTGGGAACAAAGTAAAGACTAATAACAGACACTCTGAATCACCTGATGGTGGATCTCACTAGCAAATGTCACTGCTAAATCAGGCATCCTTTGTCAACATAGGCAAGGGACTGCATGGAAAATTTAAATCTCACAAATGGAACTATCGATTTTAGAAGAGAGGATAAAGACCTACTAATAACTAACCCAACAACAATATAACTTCACAGATACTTAGCAGCACAAACTATATGTCTTTTGGGTAAGCACAAACAGCCAAAGACCATGCTGCTTTGTTATTCACATCAGTAGATTTTACTTCAGAGGCTTTTCTAGCACGTGCAAGAAGGAAATATTTGTGTAGACATCAGCATTTTCCACATGGAGCACAGTCACCCAAACATGCTCATTCATTTCAGGAATGCTCTAAATGTAAAATTTCAACCCAGTTTAAGCAGTAGAGTTATTCAGCAAAGATAAAGCAATAATTGACGGTATTTTCTTGCAAGAGCAAAGACAGAACTGGTATTTATTTCTTCTCCTGCTCCCATATCACTATTAGGAAAAGCCTCCAAAAGATTATTCTAGTCACCAGGAGGAATCTATCTATCACTATCTATCCCCACACCTCGAGCCTGCACTCACTTCCCCCATGGACCTTGCAGAACATCCCTCTGACCACCTCCACAGTCAGAGAGCACAGATAGAAATCACTCCTGACCCCTGAGCTACCTCAAGTGAATTCACCATACACAGAGAACATGTGGAAAAGTCAGCTATTAGGTCTCCTTGCCTTCACATCCCAGCAGCTCCCTACTCCTCTGTCTACATCACCTCTTACATGTGCAAGTCAGAAGGGGTAAAAATGTCTGAAGTAGAACTACTCTATTATGTACAAATATCCAAGTTCCCCTGCCAGCTCTTTCCCTTGTTGCGCCCCTCAGTAGGAGTTACATCAGCCCTTAGAAGCAGCAGGTCAAACTCAGAGATAACAAAAGTAGCATGTAAATTTTACATTTGCACCCATATGATGCTAAAGCCCATCTCTGCAATAGTCAATGCCTTGAACTTAGGTCAGATTAGACCAAGTTAACTACAGCAACAAGCTCAGCACAAGGCTGAAACACCTTTCCTGGAAGCTTAGGAAATTCTCTGCAGCTACCCTGTGCTATCACACTCTTGTCAAGCCAGGTAATTTAAAAAGTTAACATGGGTACACCCCACTGCACAGTCACAGTAGCAACTGCACAAGAGTAGACAAATCCTAAATAAGAAGTTACATCTTTCCTGGTCCAGTTCCCACTGCTTTGTATTTTGTCACTCATAACTGATGAAAAGCAATTACAAGATATTCCAGTTCTATCTGAATGCATTTCATATATAATATACATGTACACACAATTCATGTGAAACAAACCCTTAAGTATCTATTATAAAGATTCAAGGGAAGCTGGAATTAAATGCAAAAGCTCTAATTCAGATCTCTCTGAAAGGCTTTACATCAGTTTTCCATTGATATTAGTGTACTACTCCTAATTTATATCAATGTAAGTAAGAATAGATGCAAGCTCAAAGACTGTAAAGAGTCCACAAAACAAGAAAAGAAAGAGCAAAATTACATAAAAAGAGGAACCCTTTAAACTGTCTATATAATTCCTAAATTTCCAGCACCACACATCATATATTGCTGCATTTTTTTTCTATTAAAAAACAGTTTTTAACTAATGAAAAAGAAAAAGTTATCCTATTAAACTAAACTAGAACTTTGAAGACCAAAATCCATCAGGACAGTCCTGAGAAAAAGCTAATGTGAGTTTGTGTTTCACAGGAAATTTGAGATCTGCCTTTGATAATCTTCGGTACTAAGGCTTTTTGCTGAACTCTACCCTAAATTCTAAACTCAGAGCTTTATAAATTTTACAGCAGTTTTTAGTTTAGAATAATTTAGTGTTGTTGTCAGTTCTGTCAGACTACTGCATTCCTGACTTCACATACAAAACAGAAAAGCTGACAGTTGCCTCTCATACTGCAGTGAATTACTACAATAAAAATGTATATTGAAATAAAAAGTGCATGATTTCTGTCAAGTTATTCCAAAACTGCATAGAAGAACATTTTTCTTCATCACTAGAACATCACACTAAAGCTTTTGGCAACTTACTTAGAGCTCTTTGTACTGACTGCCGTGTGTCCCACAAGCCTTTTCTTGCCTCATAGCAAGGCAAAAATGAAACAGAGTAACATGTTCAGTGCTGTTATCCCACTTCACGCTTTCCACAAAGATACAAAATTGTTTTCAATGAGAGGCAGAAGTGTCAGCCAATAGCTCAGCTGAGCATTGTACTTTTTCTGGACTAAAAAGTGCAAAGACATTATACCTTTACACTCAGTGAAATTTTAATCAATTCCCTGCAGCTATTATTTGCAGCATCTGTGGTTTTGCTTACCAAGAACACTAACTGAGATTTGATACCATGACTGTTTTCACATAGTAAACATTCAGCTCAACATTTTAAGTATTGCGAACTAGTTTCAAACAACAAATATATATGACAAGAAGAAAGAACTGTTCACAAGCATTCTTCTAATCATCGGCAACAACATTTGTCTCATACTATACACTATGAATTATTCTCATGTAACACATATACTCATGTCGGTTAAAGTTTGTCCCTAGCTAGCAGCCCAGGCCTGAATTTAGAGTGCAAGTTCCTCCCCTTAGCCCATTGAAGCTGAATGGTGAATATATACTCTAAACTTCAGAAAAAATTATCTCTAGACTCAAGTTTGGAAACCGTGTCTTATTACAGAATCACAAAGGATAAATTGAGGTCCAGAACTTTAATCTGAAATTCAATATGTCCTGAGAAGACTCACTTCATATTTGGAGACTACAATTTAGTTTTAAGTAGCACAAATCAGCATCAACCATTAACAGATACCCTTCTACGAGCAGTCTAAGGGCTGAAACACCTACCTGTAAACCGTGTCAAGTGGCATTAGCAACAAGATATATTGTGTGGTCTTCCTTCCTCGTTATTTGCAAGGTTGCTACACATTCATATTTTGCATCCAAATCACAGACTGTGCGAAGAAGTATTTGCATATTGAAACTTGAGCCCCACACACACTAGTCAGTAATGCTTCACCTTTTATCAAAAGGTTTTGACCTTATGTCAAAAATTTATAAATGTCATGAATAATTAGATTTATAAGACTTCAATGTTTCACTGAGTATTGGTATATTATATGTGTCATTCTAATTATGTTTAAAACTCTCCCCAGCCTCATGGGCTGCCATTGCACCATGGCTATACATTTCTTTGCGTATCCACGTAGGGATTAACAGTATCACCCCTAGACTATAAACTGTTCAGCTAAATGCCTAGCACACTACGTAAATAAAATATTCACGTTCACACTTGCTTCCATAAAACAGATTTTACTTTTCCAAACAGTTAAATATCTCCCAGGGAACATTCATGCTGCAAAAACTTGGGAGCAAAACAGAGTCTATACTTAGATCTAAAGCTAGGTCTATCCTATATCTGTGCAGCTGATTCACCACCACCCTATGAAGTTTCTATTGGAGCCTTTGCTCTAACAAAAACAAATATATGTGTTCCCACCATGCAGTGACCTTGTCACAGTGACACACAGTGACACAGTCTCATGCATTGCACTTCTGGATCACAGCCTGCCATCTGGACTTTTGTTTTTCTCTGAGCTCAGTCTCTGTCCTGGGCCACCTCACAGTTGTTAATTAGTGGCACTGTCTACATGCAAAGTACCCTGCCCATCATTATTTATATTATAAATGCCTTTTCCCTCCTGACTTCCTGCTATGTTCCTGCTGTTAAATGTTCTCAATTTCAAATTCTTTATGATAGGTTTTGCCTTTAATAACACTTGGATGACAAGCAATTTTAAAGCAATCTATACTGTCAACAGCCCCCTCAAGCAAATGTGATTTCTCTTAGCTTTGCCTTCATGACTAGGTTAATAAGTTTAAATTGAGTAACTAAAAAAGCAAAGCAAAACAATAAATGTTTAAGGTCAGTTACTGAACAAGCCACACTTATACATTTCCCCAAAAGGTACCCATATGCTTGTGAGTTCCTGCAAACCATCAGTTCCCATTCCAACCTACTTACATCATTACAGACTTTAGCTTGTAAGAAAAGCTAACATAACACATTACAAAAGGAATGCTTTAGGAATGGGAAACCAGCTAAGGCAAATTGCAACAGCTGACTGGCAACATGTTCTGTTTGGCTAATATTGTATCAGCGTGGTGGCATCAAGGAAAATGAGGCTTTTTGAACCGAAGAATTAGGCAACTTTGAGAAATCAGTCAAACAAATCAAAAGCTATTGCATACACGATTAAGGAAAATATTGAGAAAGCATATTCTAACAGACAAGATCCTAGACTGGGATCCAGAAAAGCAAGTTTTAGGTTTCCTGAGGTTCTTGGGTTTTCAGAGATCCACAGTATGATGTTCAAGTCAGTTGCTTTGAGAATGGCAGAGCAGAATAACCTATCAATGCAGAGAAGTGGTTTTTGAAAATCCTGTACAATAGTTTAGCACTCAGAAGCACACAAATGTGCAAATGCCATCCACTTCAAATTTCCAGAGGAAATTACGTGCCAACATGGTTTTAAAAATGTCATCCCAGTGACTTTCTCATTCTGCTCCCATAAATAGCTATTTCTCTGCTCTCAACTTTCCATCTCTGCTGAGGTCTCCAGAAGCTTGTAAAGTACAAAGAATAAACTGGTCAGTAACTATAGCATAGGAATTCCCTGAGACTTCCTCTACTCAAAGAAGTAATGGACCTAACAAGCATTTGTTCAGATAAAAGTTTGTTCAGTACTGCAAAGCCAAACTAAACTGGAACAGCACTGACCAACTCTTTTGCATTCTTTTATGCAACCAGACAACAGTGGAGCATGAATGTGAGGGAAGACACAAGTGATTGAGAAGAAACAGCCTAGTCTTGGGCACAAAAATATTTCAGGACAAAAGCCCAACAGACTCTGAATTGTGCTATAAGAGGAAGATACCTTTGTGTAATCCAGTAATTGAATTATGCATCCCCATTGTGATACTGCCATCCCTCACAACAAGGGACCCATCACAGCAACAAGTAACAGGCTGAGAAACAAGCCACGTTGAACTCCACAACAGTCCTGCCAGGGATGTCTTTTGCTCCTCTCACCAGTGACTAAAAATAGTTCATATTTTTGTCTTTCAGTAGCTCTGTGTAAGCTATCATCTTTTTTGTCCCTTTTGGTTTTTAACTTGCAAGTTTAAAAAAAGGAATACATTTCTCAGCCCTATCAAACTCACCCTTCAATTTGAAATTCAAGGTAGGTTCTCCGGTTTTCAGCATCACCTGATCTACAGCTAGATTTCATTCCCTCCTACTACTGTCCTTTGTTACATTTCTGCAGAACCTGCCCAATGGGTTTGTGTTGCAGAATCATAAGTGATCACCATCAGTGGGCTTGCACAAGAGTATGCCAACATAGCAGGAAAAGGTTGGCAGTTTCCTGCTACAGTTCCTGTAGCACCACTTTTGGAAGCCACGCTTGCTGCTGCTGCAAGACAAATGGGACAGCAAGCAGCGCTTGTGCAGAGGATGAGGGAACAGTCATTCCCACAACAAAGGTTACTTATTCCTTCAGGTCCCTGACAGAGAAGTGGGTGCGGCAGGCCTTATTCTACATTCTCTCATAATGTCCACCCCAACGTGGGCCTTTTCTGCTACCTCTTTCCCTAGTATAGGATGTGCAGCTTGGGTACCTTCCATGCGGAGCAGACAAATTCAGTATCAGCAAGAACACTGAGAAACCCTGAATGTGTTAGAGGACACATTCCAGCCCTGCCTCCAGACCCAGGAACTTTCTCCACAGACAGTACTCCACAGATAGAAGCAGGACAAGCACATATGTGTTTCAGTGCAATGCTGCATGTGTCAGAGTCCTGCAGCAACACCTCTACTACGACACGTAGCATCTGACCTCACCTTCCTGCCAGACGTGAGACTGTTTTCCTGAGGAAGGTTTACACTCTTGTTTTGCTTTTAAAAGAAACTTGATTTTTTAGGAGAAAAACTCTCCCTCTGGAGACACAGGGAACCCCACTGTGCACTGCATGGTGTAATGGCAGCCCACCAAGCAAGCATTACAGAAGCACTAGAAACCAGAACACCCTTTAAAAACACTCCACCAGGATATGCAAGTCTAAATCTTTAATACTTTAGGAATAAATTGATGATACTATTTCTCACGGAGCCCCAAGGCAAAAAATCCAAGCACCACCAACACATCACACTATACCCCCCCCCCCCGCCAAAAAAAAAAAAAACACACAACACCCACCACAGAACATGAGCCAAGGGATAACAGTATGCCCACATTAACTCTTAAAATAATTCATGAAGACATGCAAGAAGAGTGCTGCTGAAGTTTTAATTCTTTTCTCTTACGCAGAGACAAGTGTAATGATACAGCACTGCAAATTAAATAGTCTAATGCAAATCAGGTCCATTTCTGAAAGTCACAGTGACCTGAGCAGCCACCCAGAATAAAATCTTGCCAAAGTTCCCTCAACCAAAGGACAAGTCTAATGGGTCTCACAGCATACAGAACTGTAGAAATAGATTTTTCTCCATCTCATATACAAATGCGCACAACTTGAAATGAATTCCTCTGAAGAAAATGAGGTGGCTAGCAGTTGTATGAGAAACTAATGGGAATTTTAATAAGGTACCAAAAAAAATAATTGTGATGGACACAGTTAATCACTATCTATTATGTTTCATTCTGAATTTTAAATAATTAATTTCAAAAACTGAACAAACATTAATTGCATTTTAATAATTGAGAGAACACCAGATAAGGAGACAATACCAACAAATAGCAAAGGAAATTAAGAAGTAATGAAAATGGTCTTGAAGATCCAGATAACTTGAAATCATGGTTCAATGTATTTCAGTTTCTCCTCTCAGGACTTCACGTACCCTTGAATCTTAGTCATGTTCTTGATAAGTTTCTTCTTAAGCAAGACTTCAACATTTTTATGTACTGCTGCATGCCATAGTGAGTTCTATGACTTGCAGTAGTTAACACTGCAGTAAGATGGGCTTGTACTTACTAAGAAGCAGTTCTGCTAATGATGTTCATCATCTGATCTGTACGACTAAATTCAAAGATGTGCTCTTGTGGATTAGACCTGCAACAAGCTCTTTGAATAGCATACCATTTATCATTGCCAACTCAGCTTTCGATGGATGGTTGCACAGAATAGGGGATCTGCACACAAGCAACAAGAAGGTGCGGGCAAGTTGTTTGTCTGCATTGGTTTGCAAGTGTTTGACATGGTGAAGTGCCTTTGCGATAGGCCTAGTGATTGGCAAAACAAAATTGGCGACGAGGATGGCCCCATCTGATGTTCCCAGTTGGGTAGATCCCGTGTACAGTTCGCTGACTCCTGAATGAGTTAAATTTGGGGGACCATGTGAACAGTGGGAGAAGCGGTTGGCAGAGGCTGAACCACAGGATGTATTGGAAACTATTCAAAAGTTCTCCAATAAGGCACGGGATGCTGTAACCTTCGGGAGACAGGGATGGATTTTGTTGATGGCATATAAGAAACAGCACCAGCAGAAAGAACAACTACTGGTAGAATGTTCCCACATGCGGGATCAGATTGTGACTTTAGAATCTCTAAACAAGCTCCTTACTGACAAGCTGGACACTTGCGAAGCTGTACCTGAGAAGGCTACAGTGCAAGTTGCCCAGTGTAAACGTGGGAAGAGAAGGGGGCAATCTAATCATAAGAAGGTCCACTCAGAAGTTGTACAGGTGCACTGTAACCCTGATGACTCAGATGATGATATTCGGTACCCTGCAGAGTCTAATAGGGCTGGTGCCTCAGATGACTCTGCAGATGCGAGACCAGTCATCAGCAGAAAGATAGAATTTTTCAAAAACCAGCCACCAGTGAACAGACCCACAATGGAGGATTTTACACAGCAAGAAGTAAATTACATTCTTGCACAATTTAGTCAGAGACCAGGAGAGCCCCTGCTTGCTTGGATGGTACGTTTGTACGATCAGGGAGCATCAGGGGTTAGCCTGGATAACTTGGATTGTAAAAAGTTTGCAACATTGAGTTCAGACCCTCTTGTGCAGGATGCATTTCGAAATAACGATCAGAGTACCAATCTATTGGCTGTAACTACTGCAGAGTGCAAGGCGAAATACCCCCTAGAGAATAGCTGGCCAGGATCTGACCGACCATGGTATACTCTGCGGGATGGTATACAGCAGGTAAAGGAAGAAGGAATGAAACTGGCCATTCATGTAGGACATGCTGAGGTATTAATGCAGCTTAGATTGTCTGTGCCCATGAGAAACGCGATCATTAAAACTGCTCCACTGGCATATAAGAATGTTCTTGTAACTCTCCTACTTAGTGAAACAGGGAATCCCATTAGAGATGTAATTGAGAAAATGCAGCAGTTGGGTGACCTTGGAGAATGGGGCCCCAGGGAGCGTCACGGGAATCAAGAATTTCAACGCCAGTGGGGCGCCTGGGAGAGTACAGGGAATCGAGACACCCGACGCCGCAAAAATACCGAATATAGGATGTCTCGAGGACAAATGTTTAAAAGTTTGCTGAAAGATGGTGTACGTCTCACTAGGATTGATGGTCTTGATACCAATGAATTATGGAGGATGTATAAACAGAGAGGGTTACAGAAACCCTCTCTGTGCAAAATTATCAGGCACGCAATTTGGGAGCCGTTCAGCCTACAGAACCCCCTCTGGAACCTCAGTGGGACCCCGCCTCTGCTCACAGTGGGCCCTCTGTTGCTCCAGAGAGGAACCACGAGTGGCAGCAGTACTCTGACCTACATCCCTCGAAAGAAACCAGGCATTATAACTCCTTCTGAAATATTGGCCAAGCTCTGGTACATTGGGCGCGGGAGGACTGGCGACCTCATGTGGAGCTACAGATATTCTGGAAAAACCGGTCCTCTCAAATAGGAAAAGCCTTAGTGGATACTGGAGCGGAGGCCTCCTTAATCTATGGGAACCCTAAGAAATTTAAAGGGCAATCCGTGATTATTACAGGGTTGGGCAGAAAGCAAATTGAGGCAGTACAAACCCAAATTGAAATGAAAATTGGAAACCTTCCGAAATTACATGATTATGGAAATTATGGAAATTACGGAACAATCATGATTGTTCCGATCCCAGAGTATATAATTGGAATAGATATACTAAAGAGACTTACTTTGAATCTCCCTGATGGTCGGTATCAATTTGGGGTAAGGAGTTATATTACTAACCAGGCAATTCTAGTAGGAAAGATAAAGATGCCTCCTGTTCAAATTCCAACTGCGACCAAGGTCGTATCCATGAAACAGTACAGGATTCCAGGCGGTCACAAAGAAATTTCCCAAACAATCAAAGATTTACTGACTGCAGGAGTTTTAAAACCGACTACCACTGTGTGGAATAGTCCAATCTGGCCAGTTAAGAAGGCTGATGGATCCTGGAGAATGACTGTGGATTATAGGGAACTGAACAAGAGCACCCCGCCTCTTGCGGCAGCTGTACCCGATATGATCACTTTAATAGAAAGAGTTCAGAGGCATCCTGGCACGTGGTATGCCATCATTGATTTGGCCAATGCATTTTTTACGATCCCAACTACAGAAGAGCATTGGAATCAATTTTCATTTACATGGTAAGGGCGGCAGTACACCTTTACCAGGTTGTCTCAAGGATGGGTGCATAGTCCAACTATTTGTCATAGAACAGTGGCTGAGTACCTGGATGAGGTACAGCTTCCCCCTCATATGCATATTGTCCATTATATTGATGACATTCTAATTCAGGGGGGCAATGAGGCTGAATTACAACAAATGCTCGAAGTGGTCCTAGTGTATATGAGGCAGAAAGGCTGGGAGATTAATCCAACTAAAAGCCAAGAGCCGTCTTAGACAGTTAAATTTTTGGGAATCCATTGGCACTGTGGTCATCGAGAAATACTACCTAAAGCTCGACAAAAGATCCTTGACTTTGCAATACCACAGAATAAGAAAGAGGCGCAGAGACTTATCTGGCTGTTCGGTTTCTGGAGACAACACATTCCCCATTTGGGACAGATTTTGGCCCCATTATACAAGGTAACTAGGAAGAAATACGAATTTGAATGGGGAAATGAGCAGCAGGCTGCCTTTGAATTGGCTATTCGAAGGGCTTTAGGCTTACGGCCCATGCAGGAAGGCAAAGTAGGACTGAACGTATCTGTAAATGGGTCATATGCTAATTGGAGCCTCTGGCAAAAACAAGGGAAGAGAAAGTCCCCTTGGGATTTTGGGGAAGAAAGTTGCCAGAGGCAGGGAACAACTACACGCCCTTTGAAAAGCAACTGTTAGCCTGCTATTGGGCCTTGGTAGAAACTGAACAGCTTACGATAGCGCCCTGAAATCCCTATTATGCACTGGGTTAAAAGCTCCCCAAAGACCCACCAAATAGGGCATGCTCAAGAATCCAGCATTATAAAATGGAAATGGTACATCCAGGACAGAGCAAAGGTGGGACCTGGTGGTGTTTCTGCCCTTCATGAGCAAATAGTGGCTGCCCCCATGCACGGGAATCCCCTGTGCAATGAGGAAAGACCCTGGATCAATTGCTACCTCTTGAAAGGGAACACGCATGGTTTACGGATGGGTCAGCTAAATATATAGGAGGGAAAAGGTTTTGAAAGGCAGTGGCTTATCACCCTCACTCGGAAAAATTTCTGGAGACCACAGGAGAACGGGAAAGTAGCCAATATGCTGAGTTATATGCAGCATATATGGCTTTAAAACAAGAGGATTTAGGGGAGTGTCACCAGTCAGTGGCTAATGGTTTGGCTACTTGGTTGCCAACATGGGTAGCCAAGAACTGGAAAATTTATTCTAAAACGGTCTGGGGAAAGGAAATATGGAAGGATATTTGGGATTTGGTTCAAAGAACAAAGGTGACAGTGTTTCATGTCGACACTCATAGCAATATAAATTCACTTGAGCAACTTTACAATTCTGTCACTGATAACTGGGCAAAGATTTCCCAAGCCGGACTGGAGTTCCCTCAGGAGGGGGACCATGAAGGCTTGGTGAAATGGGCACACCAAAAATGTGGGCATCTTGTGGAGAAGGCCACTTACAAGTGGGCCAAAGAGCGTGGCATAGTTATGTCACTGGATATGATCAAAACAATAATTGCCCAATGCCCTGTGTGCCAACACACTCATAAACGCCTGGTACCAAATATCGTAAAAGGAGACTGGGAAGAGGGAAATTGCCAGGACAAATCTGGCAAATGGACTACATCGGACCTTTACCCCAGGACTGAGGGTGCAAATACATCTGCACTGCTGTAGACACATACTCGGGATATTTGATTGCTTATCCCTGCAAGAAAGCCACACACCATAGTACTACTTCTACCATAGATATAATGATTTTGTACTATGGGATCCCCTTACAAATCCAAACTGATAATGGGTCTCATTTTCGAAACAAACTGGTACAACAATATGCGGAGCAGCATAATATTCAGTGGGTCTTCCATATACCATACTATCCCCAGGCTGCAGGATTAATTGAACGAATGAATGGGCTATTGAAGGAGCAGTTAAAAAAGCTGGGAAATGGAAAGCTATCCCGATGGAGGACTAACCTCACGGATGCGCTCCATACCCTCAACAATAGGCCCATTGGGGAGATGGAGACGCCCTTGATGCGTATGACTATGCCCAATCTCCAGATACAGGCTTTAGTGGTAACTGAAACGTTGATCTACTGGGAAATTGTCCCGGGTGCCATGGCCCCCTACCAGGCCACTCCAGAGGCTGCTGGGCTAGATCTCTATGCATTAGAACTGGTAAAGATAAATCAAAACCTGACAAGGGTTATTAACACTGGGATAGGAGTCCAAATTCCCCCAGGACACTTTGGTCTGATAACTGCTCACTCAAACTTAACCCTGAAAGGCGTTCATGTCATGGGAGAAGTGATTGATGCCGACTATCAAGGAGAGATTAAAGTAATCCTGTTAAACAATGGTGAACAAGATTTGGTTATTCGACCCAAGGATAGAGTAGCACAACTATTAATATTACCAATTTTGAAAACAACAGTGAGGAGGGGGGACCCATCCCAAGTTACTACTGTTCGTGGAGACAAAGGATTTGGATCCACCAACTTTAGTAATGGGGCAAAGGTATGGGTCCAAGGGCCGAGTGGGGCCCCTGAGCCAGCTGAAGTAATAGCTGTAGGAAAAGATAACACCGTCCTAATCATGAGACCTGGACAGGAAAAATGGGAACATGTCCCGGCAAATAAATGTTACTTGTGGGAATAACTAAATGGTATAGAGTTTTATCCTGTAGATCTTGCACGGCGCCACCGGAGCGTGAGAACATCTACGTGAAGAAAATGTATACTGAATCTGATCTCGTGGATTGCAATGCGACTTAATGCTGAACTGTGCCGGGTAGATGAAATCAGCTCCAGACTACAGTCAACCTGGTCTATCGTGACATCCTGAAAATATGACTGAACCTGATCTTCCAATGAAAAAGTCTATGACAGTGAAGAACATGAAGCAATGACCAAGATGACTGCAGCAGCGTCTGTAGTTGATGGACTGAGATTACTTCAAGATAAAGAAAGATGCCTGTACACCTACGGATGGTATGGAGGCTGTGGTCTACCCATATGTCAAAGGGCCGAATGAAGTGCTGGGGTCTGAACCCTGAGCCCTGAATTAAGGTTGACATATGGGTGGTTCCCACAGTCCTTCAAAAGGAGGGGATGAGTTTGCCTTTTGGCTTTCCTCCAAGGTGTGGCCAGCCTTCTAAGGAAAGCCCTTGGGTAAACAAGCCCCAGGTGCCCTGCATTGGGTAAATGAGTGCCAGGTGTCCTGCTTTGGGGATAAAAGCTGGGACCACTTGCAGGAAGGGTGGAGTGTCTGTCTGTGAGGTGGATGCACTTTGCAGAGTTTCCCTGCTGGGGAAGGACCTCCTGACTCTCCCTGCAACTGGGCCCCAGTCAGGTCTGGCATTTACAAATGCGGGCTTTCTGGGGGAACAATATGTGGCTACTTCTATCACATATGATCAGCCTATTGACTTGGTTATCTCCCTTCTATGGGAGACTTTGTTTCTTTGTTTATTCCACCTATTATTGGTCATGCTGTGTTGTTCCTGGGGTCACTGGGGTTGATGTCTATTATTTGTGATCTGTTTGACTGGTTTGTACCCCCAGCGATCACCCATATACTGACTTTTCTACGTATCAGAGAATCTGGTTACTGGATTGTTTTGCTGCTGGCTGCATCCTTTGCGATAGGCCTAGTGATTGGCAAAACACATGGGTGAGCACTGATGGGATCAATGATCACTGATGTCCGAGAACATTTAACTTTGCTCTGTCTTGCAACCTATTTAAGAATATAGGCTGTATTCTATACAAGGACCATGAGATAAAAGGTCAGTTTATTTTCAGCTTCTTTCATCACACAGAGGTGTCACAGCTGAAAGGGTGCTGTGGATTTACAGCATTTGAAAGCCTGCATATTTATAAATGCATAAAGGAATTTCACAAGAGTCTTGTATGGAGAATTCATAAGACACATCAAGCAACGAGTCTGGATTCTCTTAGAAAGAATAAAGAAGCACTTCAACTCATGCCAAAAGCTTTTAAAAAAAACTGCAGTGTTTTTCCTGTCCTTTACTGTCCTATACATTTGTTTATTTAAAGGAGCCTAATATGAGATCCACAGATATGTGGTATGTCTCTGATACGACTCAGTCAGGGGCAACTGGCTTAGCACAGAAATCCCTAGGAATGCATCTGAAGCCCCCAGACAGGCAGTAAGTCCATTGACAGTATCTCCAAGCTGTTCTCTAGGAAGGCTTCTGCCTAAAACACTCCAGTGATGGCCAGAAGAGTTACATGGCTGAAAGTTTCCCAAGGCCTACAGCACAGTTCAAATACTAAACCCAGTCACTCATGCTTAGCAAAGCTTTAAAATTTTTTTTGTTGCTGTTTTATTATAAAGCATAAAATTAACTGATGATATTCCTCTCAGTTGTGAACTAATGCATAGTCTGCTGTGCTGAAAATCAGTAGGATTATTCTGACTGTTAGACTATGAGTCAACAAGCATTTACAGTCCCATACAACTAACAGGGGCCAGATATTTTCACATCTTATCTCCTACAAACCACTGCATAATTTTTATTCTTGGAGTAGCTGTATCTCACAAAGTGGAATATATCTTGTTCCAAGATATGTTACTACACCCCTGAGCATCAGCAATTACAGACCTGGTCAACAAGTGAATCGGATTCAACTCAGTCACTAAACTGCTTAACCAGCTTCACTGGCTCACCTTTATTCTTTTGTCATACTAGTGCAAATCAATTGACTTAGATTCTTCCAAATTTTTACCACCATATCTGAAAGAAGAATCTGGCTCGTTCTTCCCAGGGGATGCCCTGAGCTAGATTCACTAGCCTGCACAGCACCTCTACCACCTAGAAGTCCTCCACTGTGCTTAAGGACTGTATTTCCTCTCCCCCTACCAAAAACAAGGAGAGGGAGGGATGACGATGACACCTACTATTTCCTAGGAGGATACACTACAGTGAGTAATCTGAAGTTGTGTGGGACTGAATTACAGGCCTTGAGAAAGCTAAAAGATATGCGGAGTCAAAAAAACAGACACACAACTTGCTTGCTATTTGTCATATTAATGTGGCATTTACCAAAGAGCTTAATTAATTAAAAACTATTTTTAACAGCATTTTAAACCAGATTTCACTGTTTCCAATATAAAAAAAAAAAAAAAACACACAAAAAATCCCTCACTTATGTCTTCAATAGCACCCATTATGTAGTATTTACAAGGTTCTTCTTCCTGTGATTTGTCTCCTTAAATAAAATTTCCAGGTTGTTTGTTAGTATAGTTTACTATTGGTCACCTAACACCTGACTATCCCAGGTAACACTATCTGAGAAGCTAAGTCATGCCATCTTTAAGAAATTGTGCCTTGAATGTCCTTTGATGTTTGCTGGACAAATAGGAACTGGGAATCATTCTTCCCTTTTAGAAGCATTGCTTTTGAAAAAGCGATCAAGAGAGAAATGTAAATGTCAGCCTGCTCCTCTCCTTCCTATGAAGTTGGAGATGCTGCTCCCTGCTGCACTACAAGAGTATGACAATGCTCGAGCTGCTGCAGAGAGAAGCCAGTTAGATTCTGCAGGAGGCAGAAGGACTGCACCACTCTCCTGCCTCACCCTCTGACTGGAGCCAGCAGAGTCAGCAAGCAGAGCTTTCAACAGGAGATCAGCATTGGCAGCTCTTCTTTTCTTATGTTTACTTCAGTGGGTTTCAGGCAGCCAGGGAGATCACTGACAGCAGAACCCATGGGACCTAAAGACTCAAAGGCCTTTGTTTCATGCAACCTTAGGAAGCCCTGGCAGCCTTCCTCCCTCCTTTGCCACTGCTGCCAAGTTCACTGCTGGCTGTCAGACTTACACCCTATTAAAACAAGATTACAGGAGTAAAAGCTTACCCACAATCACCTTGCAAGCTGCTTAGAGTCCTGCAGTGATGCCGGATCATCACCCTCAGGCATCTCACTCAGGTTCTTTAATGTTTTTCATTCTACACTGCTGCTGCTTCAAAAGCCTCTCTGAACTGCCCTTTTCAGCTTCTCATCCTGCTAGCATCACCAGGAGGAGCCCTAAGAGGCACACTCACAAGCCCCAGCAAGGCCCAGGGTTTATTTTTGTTTCAGAGCATAGGTCTCCCAGGTGATTTTAAGTCCCTCCTTTTTTTGCTTTACCACCGTTAGCCATTAGTATTTTCTACCCAGCACACACATTATAAGCACACACAGATACAAATGAGACAGGTTATCATTCTGCTTTCTTGACAAGATCTGCCTTTTAAAGTCTCTCCTGGTAGTAAGTATAAGCAACTACTGCCAGAAAGCACTTGGAGAGAAATAGCATCAGCAGCACAATGTAAATAATTAATGAAACCATTCTTTTAGATTGCATTATGCAGAAAGGAATAAATCATCAGACAAGCATTAAATATTTCATGAAAGTTATTGTAAAGTTGGTGAACCAAGTGTCCTTCTATATCATTTCAGAGCATGGAATAGTCATCAATACATTTAAGAACTGCCTCATCCCCTTTGCAGCACTGAAGGAGATGGATTCTCTTGAATTCTACGTACACTAAGTTTTCTACATCCACTAAGATTTCTAGAAGGCTGACCATCAGAATTCCCTCAGGAGGGAAAAAAAAATTAAAAATTAAAAAACTGACACCACACAGGCCTTTTTATGGCCTCTCAAATTGGGTATGCAGAAATTGAGGCATACAAAATTGGTAGTCATTTCTGAAAACAGACTCACTGAGCTAGTAATGAGCAGTTGTGTTGCTGAATGACTATTGAAACAAAAGATATTATCCACCTCCCTAAGTGATACTTATTAGCAATAAATCTATCCTATAGAGAAAGAAACAAGACAAAACCCAACCCAGCTCCCTATTTATAGTGTTGCCAAATGAACACCTAATGTGATTTCATCAGAAATATTAAGTTGAAAACCACAGAGCTCATCCAGGCAAGTAACTTACCCTCCAAATCATTTAACATTAGTTTTTCTGAAATAATGGATAATGTGTCTTGTGATTTTTTTATAATTATACATTTTCACTTAACAGGTTGATAAAGTCTTAGTACTACAATTGACTTTCCAAAACAGAAAAATTTTTGCAACACAGCTCACCTAGAACCAAAAAAATAAATATTTTGCTGTTTATCTGGCTTACATTTATATTTGTCTATTTTTAAAAAAACATATTTTCCAGGTTTCCCTTTTTTACTTCTGCTCATTACCAATAGTAAATTTGCTCAAGTTTCTGCATTTTTATGCCAAGCTTTTCCCTCCTCATCAATCTTCAGCTGCTGTTTTTCATCCTACACTGAAATCCCAGGTCTTTCTCAGGCCTCATAAAACTAAAGCAGTGCAGTATCTGGAAAAAAAGCAAAGGAGGATTAGAGCATCATGATTGCCTGCTTTGCAGCAGTAGCTGTAGGAAGTCCAAGGTACCTACTAATCTGAGTTGAGATGATTATGTGCACAGGACCTGGACACCTCCAATTTTAATACCCAGCCTACATTGAAGAAAGTCAGTGCAAAAAGAGTTGGAGCTCTGTAAATACAAGATTTTTTTTGCTGGCTGAGTTTCCACACAAAAGGAAAATATGACCAGAACATTGGATTTCTAGGCTTCTGACATTGTTTTAACTTATATGACAACACACACTAAAGCCATTAATATGATATTTCTATTTCACTGCTAGGTTGAGTTGTGAAAGTTCTTGTGAATAGAGATTATTTTTAAACAGCAAGAGAAAAATATAAGTTTGCCCTCAGAGTAAAAGTGTTCCTTTTACTTATTTCTAGAGGATTTTTGACGGTGGGAGAACTTGTGAAATTGTGTAGTATGCAGAATAATAAACTTTACAAAGGTAAGACGTGAAGCAGTGCTTATTGGGGAAAATTATTTTAAAATACACTGGCAGTATGCATGCCTGCATGCAATAAACATACTAATCTACAGTCTAAATCCTAGCAACCAGACAAAGCCTGAATGATACAACTCTTTCTTAAAAGCATAGGAAGGGGACATTTCACAGTTTCTCAAAAACTTCAGCAGTTGTGTGGAATCAGAGCACTTCAGAGATGATATCAAAATGCAGGCTCCAAGTTCAGAACCAAGAAGAAATAAAACCAGCAAAATTTCCTGAAAGTCCATGTGTCACAAAAATATGACAAACCCAAAAATCTCATCTTAAATAAAAAATGAGTGAACACTTGAGCATAAACTGACACTTCAGCAGTTGCATCTCCAGTAGGCAGGAGGAATATACCACGGCTGGAGCTGGGAGGTCCTGGGTTCTGAGCCAAAGAGTGCTACTGAGTCACCCCCATGTTGGAACAGTTTTTGACTGCATCTTGTTCCCAGGTTTGCCTCAGATTCATCAATTTCCAAACCAAGCTGCTGTTATCGACAGCAGGTTTAACACAGTTACACACAGTAACACCACAATGAATAGGCAAAGCTTTATATATATGTACACACCAGAGTGTTTGGTTGCTTCTCCCCTTTTTTCTAACTAGACCAGCCCTATTGCCTTCTGCCATCTGGTCCTGTCCCCTACTCTTCGACAGTCTTTGCAATGCTGAGAACACCTAAACATCCTAAACATTACATCTGCAGTTCATTACAAAGCCTGACTGCACCACTTGTACTGAGAGGGAACAAGTGTGGGTTTTTTCTTCTTCCCAATTTAGACACAAATGGGCAGCCAGGCACAGTACAGCCCAGAATACACAACATCATATTTTACCTGAGCTAATGGGTTATAGCTAGTGTCCCATGTGTTCTGTAATAGGGCCAGATGCATTCAAACAAAATGCATTTTGGTCTCTGGTGCTGCTGCTTTAAACAGACTTGTTATTCTCACTTCTCCTAAAACAAATTAGTCAAAATGTCCTTATTTTATCCAGTATCTAGTCAATCTCTCCTACACCATAATCAAAATGTACCCAATCAATACCTTTAAAAATTTCATCTTATTTACTTAGCCTATAAAAGGCTCATCAAGCCACTCTATATCAAATCCAGTAGCCTGATTAACAAATTAATCATCTTCACACAACATCCAGCATAGCACAACACTATTATCTTGCTTTGTCTCAGCAAGCAAAACAGAAATCCACATGATCACATAATGAAACAGCAGTGAGATACAAAGCACTGAGCATATTATTTGATATTATTCTGCAGAGAGCATGTGTGTTCCATTGTCTTCCAATCAACAGAGCGGGGTTGTTGTGTCTGACTTGTGTTATCCTATAACACCACATAATTCTAACAGCTAACTTGAGATTAAAACAGGCAAGCAAGGAACTGGACTATTTCCCAGAAAGGTCTCTGAAGGCAATCTATCCTTCTTAGCAACTAGTTAGCAACCAAGAGATTATTCGTGTGGATTAAAGAATTAGATAAAACAAAAAGTCTAATCAGAAACACTATTGCCAGCATTTTACTGTCACAGAGCCCATTGGAATAAAAATAAAAACCATGAAGCTCTCAAATGATTTTCATTTTGTCACAAAGTTAACTAAAGAAATAGGAAAAAGAGAGGTTTAGTGATACATGAAAGAGATGGAAGAAATCCAGAGTACTGAAAATCTTTCAAGGAACATGAAGGAAAATTATCAGTATTTTTTAGTAGATTTAATGGTTTGGCTAAATTTGAATTAGTTAAATCTCCTGGCACGGCACTTTGCATTCACGGACACTGTAATAACTCACTCATTTAGAAGAGCTGGGGCAAATTCAGATCTAGTTCAAGCAAGTGTAGTTCTCCTAAAGTTAGAACATCCTTGTTCACCTATATCAAGGACAAATCCAGTCTGTTGGCCACACAAAAGCCAGAAATGATGAGTTAGTGATCACATTCTGAATCCTTACATGCTACTCAAGTTTTCTAGATAACTGGCAGTGCAGTCATAGGAAAAGATTAGTTGAGCCACAGAAGGCGAAAGCAGACACTGCAGGAATAAAATGCATTTATGCAGATCATATAACACTTATACTACCTCTGTTATTCCACTCCATACACTGGAGCAGAAAAGGCCTGAATGGCAGTCCAGAAACCCAGGGTTCAAATTGCATAAATACTTGAGATTTCTAGGTAGAGTGAATATTAGTCTAAGACAAGGAAAATTGCAATGCACGTTCAAACACTGGTAGCAAAACTCAAGAGGTACCTAGCCAAATAGCCTTAGGACTAAAGAATTTGTCGGGCTCCCTCTGAATTTTTTTTTTTTTGGCATGACATCATCCCATGAAAGCTCCAGAAGCTTTCTTTGAAGTTTTCCTTCACTGTTTCCTCCCTCCCACGTGAAAAACAGCAGAAGAAGATTACATCAGTGATCGATTAAGGAGGCTACATGATCAAACCCACAGAGTTCAGGAAATTCCAGATTTAAGGTTAACGTAACTTTCACTGTGCGCCTGCACATGTGTGTATTTTCACACATTTCATAATGTACTGTGACTACAGATAGACCCAATAGATTCCAGGAGGTTTATGCAAATTTATACACTTCCAAGGAACTTCACTACATATTTATTCAGTTCTAATGTGGTTGAATAGTCACTACAAACCTAAAATTATGTATTCGCAATTTATTTTAACTATTTCCTTTCAGCTTCACCTGAAAAGGGATGTTGTAATAATTATTAGTTTAGGTTATTACATACACAATCTGACATATCAGCTATTTGCATCCCTTTGGGTATTAAATACTTTATTTTTAAAAAGGTATAATTATTTTAGCAGAATTACTTTTGTTTATATTTCCACTAAGAACAAAAGTCAGGCTTACTACTACTTCTAGACTCACTGTGATATGAGCTAGTATTTATTAACATTTCTGAATTACCATGTAGGACATCAATAGCTACATATTTCATTTGGCTTCCAAAAACCTTAGAAAAAATGTATAATGGCTGAAATAAAATGTTTAAAATTACAGAAAATGCTGTCACTATTACAAATGTGTAAGACACATGAGCTTATTAGTTAGCTGACAGACTTTACTATCTAAGATCTGTCTAAGGTAGCTTGATAACCAAGAAACATTATAAAGGAAAGATATTTTTCAGAAAGATGAATCCCTTTCCCCAAGGTCAGTAAACACGAAGTGAAGAATTTATGGAATGTACTTTTAAAATACATAAATAGAATTATAATTTTAAAACTTCCAGCTTGAAGCTCTCTCAAAAGTTGACAATTACAAGCCAAAATCTTCAAATTCTGAGTGAAACCCTAAATTCTTTTAAGGGTTTTCCCTTCAGCCAGCATCAATATGTCAAACCTTATTCCAAGCTAATACAGTTTCATAATCACTCATCTGTCTTTGAAACTAAAGCACCAAAAATGCTCACATTCTCCAGCACCAGGGAAACACATTTAGTCCAGCAACATATGAACAAACATACCTGTAGAGGTAGGCCAATTATTTTTCTTGATTCAAATTAAATTCCCTAATTATTTTTGCACCAAACATGTTAGCTGTACTAGCTATTCCAGAATAAATCTGGTTTTCTTGTTTCTTGCCCATTTTTCAAAGCTCGGTATGTATCTCAGCATTCTTCCTAGACTAGCTCAGGCATTCACAAAGGCTTCTGCATTTATCATCATCTGTATGTTTAATTAATGTGCTGTTTACTTTACTTTTCAGATCATTAATAAAGATGTTAAGAAAAATGCACTTAACACTTATCTCCATAGCACTGTTGGACATCTCTCCACAATTCATTGCTTTTCTGTTTATCACTTTGTAAAGATCCTTTTTCTGCACAAGTCAAATTGAGTCCCTAGTGAAAATGTAGGCTTTCATTCACAATGAACCAGTCTGACTACAACATGTTTCATATTTCACCATAATAATTCATATGTAATAAAAATATATAGTAGTGACTACAATAGATTAAGTGTTAAATTAAGTGTTAAATAAATTAAGTGTTAAATCAACAATGCTTGATGAAATTTACTTTGGATTACTTCAGGAACTGGCCAGGACAATCTGAGAGCTCCTCAAGATTACTTTCCTGAATTCATGGCAGTTGACAAAGAACTATGAAGTTTAAAATTTTGACAGCAGTGGGTAGGACAGAATGGATACCCCAGTATCATTCATTCATCTGTAAGTACATTGGAATGAATAATAAACCAAGCTTTTTACTTATATCATAGCTGCTTGCTAAGTTCAGCATGGATTTGCCAAAAGCATTTTAATTTATTCTAGGGTGTGAAAACAATGAGAACATAAGAGTGAGTAAGCATGTGAGAGAGATTGCAATGGCTTTTCTTGCACGCAAAACAATTTGTATGAAAACACAAACAGACCACGGCAAAGACATGTGAGTAAAATTTAAGGTGAGGTACTACCAGGTTTGGGACATCTTATGTTAAGAAACTTGTAGCGTGATCACAGGTGAATCCATAAAACAACACGAAGAAGGTTCAGAAACCTACAGAAATCTTATTTGGTGGTTATTTTCTATGGCCCTGGCATATTACAGTAGTCCATTTTCAATTAAAATGATGGAGACTAATGACTTACAGAGACACCTGACAGCTAAGAAAAAACAGTTGATTTTAATACCTACACTATTACACTGACTTCAGTCAGTTGTGTGGCACATGCACGCAACCAGTCTTACTCAAAACAATCTGACGTATTGCAAAGAAAGGAAATCTAGACATAGCTACCAGATACCTTATTATAAAATTCTGGAACTTTTAATTAATAGCAAACATTTGCCAAGTTTCAGAAGACTAAATAACCAGAGTCTCATTTAAATCACAGCCCTTAAAAATTGATCCATCATGGACTGACCTGGCTCCAAATGTTCTTTTCCACATACTAATTAAACTAAGTTGAGAGCTTATGTTGAGCAAGGCACTGGAAAAGCACTGCAAACTGCTAGTCTTTCAATCTCTACCAAAAAATAGCAGATTACCTTAATTCACTGCTGTCCCAAAGCTATGCTGGTATTTAAAATGATAGCAGAAATGTTATTCCGATAAGAGTTTACCAGGAAACACATGCCACTGGCATCATCCCAAACAGTTTGAGGCAACTGCATTTCTGAGCTGTGGAGAGGGAGAGTGGAAGATCTGGCACCTAAGGGCAAAAGTCTCATTCACATCCACTCCCCATCCCAAGACAAGTAACAGCACAAATTAGCCCTTATGCATCCCCCTTTTCTCCCCAGTGTTACACACAAACTGCACACAGAAAGAGACCTGCAGCAACAACTGAAGGATAATCATGCCAAGTTTATAAAAAAACAGTTCATACTACAAGCAGCTAAACTATTTCAGCCTGCAGCCCCTCCACAGGGAGAAGCACTCAGCTATACATCTTCCACAAAGCCAGTATAGCTCTAACAGTAAGAGCATTCCAGAACACCTATAGAAGGCTTACAATGGAGATATTATAGTGCATGTAATTGCACTCACATCCAGCTCAGTCTGCTGACTGATGGGGAAGGACAAGCAACCTGTCAACTTGTCTTCCAAGCAGTTTGTAATTAGCTGTTACACAGACTGTGGAGACACCTTATCCTTTCCCCTGCCTCCTTCCATTGTGCAAAGAGAAAAGCAAAGGGTGAAGGTTCCTGTCTCCCTTGCTGAGCCAAACCTAGCAAATACCCCAGATCCCTCTCAGCAACTGTGCAAGAACAAGTATGCCCAAAGGCTTTGGTCAGACATCTCTTTGTCACAGAACTAAGCTGTTTACTACTTCTGATACAAAGCAAATTAACTTCAACACAACGCTCTCAGACCAGATCAGACACTTGCCAGAAAATTATTAGGTTAGACATTATGGAAGGTAGTTACAGCTTTCAGCTGACTACTACCCAAGGTTTGAAGTGGCATACTTTTCTATCTCACTGTTAAAGAAAGGAATCACAGAATCACAGAATGTTAGGGATTGGAAGGGACCTTAAAAGATCATCTAGTCCAACCCCCCTGCCAGAGCAGGAATACCTAGATCAGGTCACACAGGAACATGTCCAGGCGGGTTTTGAATGTCTCCAGATCCCATTTCAATTGCTCCCTCCACCCATCTTTTTACCACCTATACTGATTTTCAATGATCAAGACAAGCAAAGCTCTTCACCAGCAGAAAGTTTTCTAACAGCCTCAAAGAACAACATGTCTTTGCCCTAAGGACTTCATTTCTCATCACCATAGCAACTGAACTATAAGTTTGATCTTGCACATGCAGAAGATGGTACCACAGGTACCACTACAAATGAGTAGAAAAGCTAAAACTTATTAGCCTCCCCCCTCTGCACATAAAGATAAAATAGTAGGACTTTCTGAAATTGTAGGTGGATGTATTTGGGATCATTTTCCTCCTAAATTGCAGAAACAGAAATTAAAAAAAACACAACCACCAGGACAGTTCTCACATGACAGCCTCTTATCCATCACATCAGATCAAACAGGGTTCTGCAACAATATGGTCAGCTCTGCCGTAGTGTAAGGGTACAGGATGAGTTCAGGGGCTTTTGCCACTACATAAGATAGCCTTACGCAGCACATGAGACACTCAGCAGATGGGAAAATATGGTTAAGATACTCTCCCCCTGCTCAGGGGAGGTTTACCATTAGAAATCAGCTCCAGCAAAAGAAAAGAACTTCAGGGCTGGAGTTGGCCTTATCTAACAGAACATCAGAAAAATGTCAGAGACAATCAAGAGTGAGGCGTCAGGATTTGGTATAACATGCCTTTGACTGGCACTGATTTTTTGGAGAAAAAAAAATTGTATATTCAACCTATCTATACTTCAGAAAAGCATTTGATGTAGTGTTACATGAGATCAGCTAAAATACAGAAGAGAGGAATTAGTGTGGTGAATCAGGGACTGACAAAAAGGAGTTGTGCTGAAAAGCAGAAGTAAAGGACTGGAAGAGGATTAGTAATGGGCATTTCTCAGGCTCAATCTTGGGACTGATATTGCTCACTGTATTCACTAGCAACCTTACAGAAGCAATCCTGACATGACCCACACTTTTCTTTCTCAAGCAAATGCTTGGATGAACAAATGATCTTTCCTGCATGCCCCAAACCTCAACAAAATTTTCCTTCAGAAAACCTAAAAAGAGAACAATATTAATAATTACATGTAACTATCACCATCTAAAAATCTATCACTTCTTCTAGTTATTTTTGAATGCAAAGTCTTTACAGAGAAGTTAGAAATAATGTGGCTAAAAATGTTTATATAGTACAGGAGGAAATCACAGCAAACTCTGAACTACCCAAGGTCTTCAAGGCTAAAGCTAACTGAAAATTAACAGTTGAACATGTAGAATTAAACCTGAAAAGCTGCTTTAGATCTTAGAAGTTCAACACATTTTCACAAGTTTAAAAAGCGTTTCTGATAAGTTATAAATGACGTACAAGTCCCAATATTATTGAAAAACTTTCCTGCTTGAAATGCCTGAAAACTAAGGTTTATGACAAAAATGTCAATAGAACTTTAAGGTAATTGAACAATACTAGTCACTACAATGATAAACAAATTCATACAGTTATCACATGTCATAACACAGGAAAAAGCTTTCAAATATATATATTTTGTTTTCACACTTAGAGGCAAATAAGAGAATAAACAAAAATGCAGATAGAGTTATACCAGGTATCAAGGATGCCAAAACATGCTGTTAAAAGAAGAAAGATGGAGTAGCTCAAACTGTTCTGCAGCACATAAACTTTGCAGAGGAAAAAAAAATAAAAAGACTAAATTCAGTTGATTTATTTCTCTTATCATTCAAGTGAACAAAGGAAAAGTGAACTGTTAATCCCCCAATATATTTTTATTTCTCCTTATTGTTCCAAACTGTACAGGTCAACATTGCAGGTAAGCCTGAATCATTAACTCATAACTAGAAAAATTATTGCAAAAAACTGTTATACCATTTATACAAGTAAAATCAATTTATTATGAAAAAGATGAAGAGTAGGAATAATAGATAAGGAAGAAGTTGTTAAAGTCAAAGCTTTCCCTTCTCTCCAGATACTATTTTAGAGAATAAGTTTCAACTTGGATTTACTGATAAATCATGTGTTAAAGACAATTATCTCTTTTTCATCCTCTGTATTTGCTTATAACTTTTAAACTGACTTGACCTTTTCCCCCAGAATAAATGAAACACATTTTTCCTATCACTTAGTAAAATAATTAAGTAATCAGAAACTCAGCAGTATGTTTTTTTCTGGCAAACATGGCTGTTGACACAAGGAGCTAAGTTATCATAATTACACGGACCAAGCATTATGGGAAAAGTTCTCACCTCTCTTCTTAGACCTAGGACTCTGCAAGGAGGATTTATAGGTATATCTCCTGGCTAGAATACTCTGCTTAAGACCATGGGGCCCCAGAATAATTAATCTGTATAGTGGTATGATGACATTATAGATTTGATGTAGATCCTGATCAGGCAAGGACATGCCGTTGCCTTCTTGGTAAGCAAGTTGGAGTGCATGCTTCCTTTACTCCAGGAGCTGAAAATACAGACACAGTGAAAGTGATGCACACAGACAATATCTAATCCAGAAGTCCTGGTACATACTACGGACTTAACCTAAAGTAAAAACTTTAAAACTTTTGAATAGTTCAATTGGCAGAGTAAGTTAATACCGTAAGTGCTTTTCATTATGTAGCTCCACATTTTTGATCCTTAGTAGGTACCCTTAATCCCGTCTTAATATATCTGGGAAAGACAGTCTTGGGACCATATCCCACAACATTTACAATTATCTCAGGCAAGTTGAATTTTAGCTAAAAACTGTGCAACAACACTTTTCTCCATCAAATATGCTTTTCTTTTTTATCCCGGCTAGGGTTTGAGAAATCCAGAATGGAATTTTCAATCTGTGCAAAAAAAACTCATGATTTTTCCCCAAAACCTAGATCTCCTACCCACTCCCACACTCAGTATCGCAGCTGCCCAGGTTGTACACCCAAGCTCAACTGTATAGGTTTTGCTTGCTAAGAAGTGTTCTACAAAAGGCTTGGCTTCACTTATTTCACAACAGTAATAAACCATATCTTAAAACTTCCTGGTTTGTGTCCAAAATTGCTGTTTCAGGGCATTCCCCAGTTTTGAGTCCTGCCATGCTGCACATTCAATACCCAGCTACCACCATGTCCACCACATTCAGGATCAGAACAGAACTTAACTGTTAAGAGCAAAAAATAGTTGAAAACTGTTCAGAGATGATCCATGAAGAATTCCCATCACCCTGGGAAGTCTCATGTGCCAGGCTGGGAGAGTCATTTTTGCCATTCTGCCCCACACTTAGTCTGCAGGAGAAAAGACCAGAGCAGAATAAAAGTGAGAACACTGGAGCATCTGTGTGCCAGCGATGCACGGTGATGAGGTACCCTGGCAACATGGACTCAGTGCCAACTCCTCTGATTTCCTCCAAGCTCCTCCACTTCAGACCGCAATGAAGACTGGCAGGATAGCCCTGGGTTGTTTGTCTGACTTGAGCTATACCAAAAGATTTTTCCATTGGAAACACAACAATTTATCTTTCATTTTCAAATTCAGAAATTTCCAATGCAAAGGAACTCTTAAGGTTTAGTGATAGTCCAGATCATGCATCTCAAATACCCTTACATATAATGGACTATTCATTGTCTGTTAGTTAAAAATAAATTGGCCATATATTCCACTTAGAGTAGTTTAGCAGCTGTGTAATTTACACAATTTTAAGTTATAAAACCAATAAAGTAGTAATTATTGTACTTTTCTGTTATATTTAAATTTGCAATAAAAAGGTCTAAGGCTTTAATTAGTATAAAATCAAGTCATTCAATTGCTGGTTTTGAACACAGGATAATTACAAAAACAAAAACTACAAAGTACTTTCAGCAGGTGGTTAGGATACATTAAAGCAGATCTTTAAGAGTTATGCTGATTTAATTGCAAATGAACATACTTTTTTATTAATATGCACATATTAAGAATCCATGTGCTGTCTGGAGTGAGAAATATATTTTATGGTTTAATAGAAGTGCAAAACTTTTGGCTACAATATCTCAAGCAGTATGTTTTTAAAAGAAATTGATTTGGCCCAGGTTGAGGAAAATGTTTGCTGTTTGAAAACCTGATTTTGCCTTTTTCAGCTCCTGGATGTGTAGACCCAGAGCAGAATCACGGATTGGTAAAATCAGCTAGTCTTTTTGTATGATAACCTTGGTACCTCTTCTTAAAGCTCTCACATCCAGGATTAGACACAGTTTAGCAAAAGATTTTCATAATGACAATTCTGGTGACAATACTTCCTTCTCACCCCTAATTTCATCTAAGTTTTGTAATATATATATGTATGCAACACATGTATGTATATATGCACATACATGTATGTATGTATATATGTACATATATGTACATATTAGTGAGTGCTCTGCACTAGTTTGTGCCTCAGTAGACCCATGAGAGAAGCCAAGCAGAAAGGTCAGTCTCTCAGCCAGCCATATCTCTTTGTACACTTTACATGAGCTGAGAACTCCAAGGAATGACATATAGGGCAGGACCCGCACAGAGAAGGGCTCCCAGGATTCAGGCAAACACAGTTCTGCACATTGAATGGAGAGTTTTCCTTAGACTGTCATAGCTGGATTTACATGTTTAAGACCATGCCATTTACACTCTGAATTCTGGCATCACCCAGATTTCCAGCTGGCTGATTCCTTAGATTATATTTGTTACTTCTAATTTCTGTCTTGTCACCACTTCTTTGAAATTCTACTATAACTACGCATCAAAAACATACAGAACAGTTGTGCCTGCCTCTCTGTAGGCTAACACTATTACACTTGGTTGGTAAGACTTGCAGAGACATTAGACTGTGCAGCAATAGCCATAGCTGATTTTCCTAGAAGTGGTGAAACCAGCTACCCCACACATGTTAAAGAGCTCAGAGGGAAGGCAGGAAGGTTATTCACATAGCAACAATCTAACAGTTCAGTCGATTTTATTAATTTATTTTTAAGTAAGAAGGGTTTATTAGTGCTGCACTGACACAGGTATTTTTATTCATTTGTTAGCCACTTCTCAGCAGCAGCAATTAATGCTATTGCGTATGCAGCCTGCTGTGAAGTACCTTCTGAAATGCTTTTTTTTTTTTTAGAAAGTCTAGCTAATTTTCCTAGCAAAATCTTGTAACAGCCCTGCCAAAACACCCAGACATAAAGCAATCTTGTTCAGAAAGGTCTTAAATATTTGTTCTCTCACTCTGAAATATTCCTGTCAGCCACATCATTACATTTGGATTGTGCAGATGAACACAGATCGCAGTGCTGTTTACAGATCCATAACTGTAATGATGTAATTCTAATTTAGAAAGAGATACTCATCTGTAAAGTTAATTGCCTTTCTTGTTAGCAAGCCTTATCCTAGTCAAATGGCTGAAGATAACATAGGAGTATAGGCTGAAATTAAACTCCATTGTCAACGGCAGACTCATTTACCCAGGCAAAATGTACAGCCAGGACTGATGAGTTTATTTTCCAAGTTTCCTTCTGCAGCACAGAAGGGAGCACAAGGTTGCATTCCCTATGCATCCAAGCATCCCAATGACCATGAGCACCTAACTTCCTAAGGAGAACTTTGCTCTCAGTAGTAAAGGACCAAAACTACAAATATTATGAACCATGGCAAGAAATTAAGAGAGTTCCCAGTCTGGTCCCATGCAAGAGCAGAGAATTTATTAGGTAAATATCCCAGCTATCCCAAGTGGTCTACTGTCATCAATAGGGCTACTCATAGCAGTTTTAATGAGCTTAAGCAGAGTTTTAAGGGTTTAAGATACAAAATCAGATCATATTCAAACTGCTCAAAACAGCAATACTCTGATTTGTCAGTTTGTTTATTTGACAAATTTTTTACGTCATATATGAAGCATACGCACATATAGCAGAGAAACAATTGCATGCAGGTGACAGGAGACTGCATAGACTGACAACTGGTAAACTGATGTTCTCTATTGCATTGTAGGAAATTAAGAAGTCAGCCTCATGTTTGGAGACTATGCCTCATAAGAAATTTCATATGTGACTTTTCTGAACAAATCTGCTGTGTCCCTGCAGCTTAAGGAGATAAATTACAAATCATGAGAGCCTAAATATTATCTTAATATGGGCTAAACAAGTATAGACTGAATGGTATTGTGTTAGGCTACTATCCACATAATTAGCCTCCTAAAAACAAAAGCTCTTTTTTGCTCTGTACTATACTCCATCTTTTCCTCTTCAAGAGGTACAAAGAAAGTTTAATCATCCTTAAGACTGAAGAGGCTGAGAGTAAAGATTCTCAAGCACTGAAGAGCCCTCTGTGGAGAAGTACCACAGAGCTGACTAACCTCTTCAGAGCACAGAAGCACCTCTTCAATAATACAACACAATTAATACTTGCCATTCTTAATCTCAATAATCTGACAAGGGAAACTAACACCTGTTACCTTCATGGCTTCTTTTCATCATCTATCCTGTAGCATTTGTGCACCTTACTGCAGAATAAAGCCAGTACCTCAACCAAGCTGCACAGCAACAGTTTCCAAGGGAGAGACAAAAAAGAAATTCTCTTTGAAGTTATAAAAGAGCCAACGCCAAAAAAGTCCATAGAGCAGAAAGCAAGCAAGCAAGCACACTCCAAGGCAGAAAGGCATCTTCTTTATAAACAAAATAATTCTTCTGGTAATGACCGACACTCTTGTTTCTCTACAAGTTGCAAATGTACCACCCTAGCTGCCAAAGTAGACATTTTCATTAGATGCCTTGGACAACTCTGAAGAAAATTTGCCACATAATGCACAGAACTTATTTGCTTGAGAAAGAGGGAAGGTGGCAGCAATCAAGGGCATATGCTATCCTTTTTCAGAAGCTGCCTAATCTTAGAGATGGATAGTACCACTGAGAACATCTTCAGTGTCCCAGCTATTTGGGCAGAGAAGTGCAGAAGCATGAATCACAATCTTCACGAACTGTAAAGGGTCCTTTCGAGATGTACACAGAAAAGGTTATCTTCATTTTTTTCCACAGCTGCACTTATCTTATAGCTAAGGCAATCCTTTGCAAGAAGGTCTCTGAGCTGCACTGATGCATTCAAGGGCATTCTGGAAATTTAACAACAGCCCATGGTCAGTAGGCACAGAAGACACCCTACTCCAAAAACCACAGTGAGAAAGTAAGCTTTGTGACAGGTAGCAGCAACCTACATCTCATTAAAACAAATGAGAATTTTTGTTTAATTGGTTTAAGGCATTGAATATTTAGGTGGCACATGAGACTATAGAGATTTTCTCTCTCTCCCCCTCAACTTGTAACTCTAGCTTAATAGCTCAGCAAAACCAATGCATCACTCTCCTAAACCAGAGGTTCTAAGTAAATAAAGTCTATTGGGTTTCACATGGCACTTCTTACACTGACTTGTAACTTGCACACCTGGACATTCCCAATTAAATTTTCACTTGTCTTTCTCAAATCCAATTTTAGTCTATATCATGGCTGTCCATCTGTAACAGACATAAGAGGTTCAACTCAGTGCTAGAGAATTATCAATATGTAAGAAAGAACTTCAAAGGAGAAGTACAAAACTAAGGATATAAGAACTTTTCATGAAGAAAAATCAGTAAGAGGTCAGAACCCCAAAAACCATTCCATACGCTCTCCAGAAACAGAGGAGTGCTCACACTGTAGTTGTGCTGTCCAGAACAAGCATATCCTTCTGCCATCTATTCATTTGTGCATGAACACACATTTGTAGTCTAAAAGCAAAACTTCAATATACAGCAACAATGTATTTCATTTCTGTTAAGACAAGAAATACTTTTAGCTTCGCACACTTTACCCCCCTTATGATTATCTGAGTTTTGGATTATATTTCCTCAAACTTTCATAAGCTTTTTACAAATTGGAGTATCATATTGTTAATTTATGCCTTTAGTAGCTCGCTTTGTCCTTCTCCTCCTACTTTCAGTGATGTGACTCACTTCAATTTAATATTATCCGTTAATGTCATTAGTGTGTGCTTACTCACTCAGAGGTAATTAGTAAAGATAACTTACTGAAAACATTAAGACACCAGGAATATACACAAAGCATAAACATCAACGATTGAGAGGGGAAAAGTCCAAGTCTACTCCAGGGCCAGGTTTCATCACACTTATTATTATTGTAACTATTACATCATCTCTTCTTATCCTAATGGGGAAGTTGTATCAGAACAGAACTAACTTTATGCATCTTTTAAAGGCCTTGCTGTGAAGACATCAATCTTTATCTTCATTCCCAATCTCTGAGGAATTTTTTGTCTGAGTATCCAGATGTCCATCAGGTATCCATCTTAATTTAAATTAATCAAGCAAATATCACATTATGAGACACTGTGTCAAGTGGTGCACTAAAATCCAAATATTATAATAGCTACAATATATTGTTTCTTGCCTTCCCTTCAATTTCTCTTTTTATGGTTTTATTTAGGAGTATAACCTCATTTGCCTGACAATGTTAGTTCTTTCTGAAGAGATACTGATTGTCACCAATAGCTCCATTATCTTTTGGAACAGACTTGTTTATGAAATGCCCCTAAGCTAGGGACAGTGCATTTCACTGTTGGTGTATGCAATCCTAAAATAGGATTTGTGTTGTTGTATAGTATCACAGGATATGACCTCTGGAGGTCACCTGGTCCAGCACCTCACTCAAATGGCCAGTGAGTCTATGCTCCTCACAGTCTTGTGGAGACTACACAATTTCTCTGGGACCTTGTTCCAGCATTTTTGCCCTTCCATTGGTAATAAAAAAAAAAATCGCAAAGCAACAAACACTCTTACCATCTAATTGGATTTTCCTGCATTGCAAGCCTGTTGCCTCGTGTCCTATTACTGCATATCCGCAAGAAGTTTCTGGTTCTGTCTCCACCATACCCTCCCATTAGGTAGCTGAAGACAGCCTTAAGATTTCACTTTCACCCTCCTTCCCAAGGCAGAACCAGCCTGGGTCTCAGCCTCTTCCCATATGCCATAATCTCCAGACCTCTGACCAGTTTGGCAGCCTGCACTGGCCTTGCTCCAGTTCTGTGTCTTTATAAAGGAAGCCCCATGCTGCAATCACTATTGCAAATGTAGTCCCACAATTGCCAGAGGGGAATAATCGTCTTCCTCAGCCTGCTACATATGTTCTTGCTGCTGCAGCCCATGAGGTGAGTAGTGGCCTCTAATCCTTGCTGCTGCATATTCATATCCCCACTCACCAGGCCTAAGAGGTCACACATGGTATGGAAGATGATGGTGTTTCCCCTGGTTTTGGCAAAAAGCAAGCATTATCTATCTACAGTCAGCTTCCACAGGGTGACACGGGGTCAGGTCCAGAACAGCTGTTTCTCTGCTAATACTGGCCTACCACACACTGTCAAATACATTCCTAGCTATCCCTCACCCCAAATACAATTAGAATCAAGTGGATCACCTATTGAATCAAAACTTTGTTAGCAAATAAACATAGGACCTCTAAACACCACCAATTTCTAGATCATGTGTGTCAAAGTCAAGCAAATGTTTTGCATGCCCAGAAGAAAAACTGTTCCTTTCTCTCTTGTTGCCTCTCACCTGCACAGCAGTCTCTCCAACCTCATGTTCCTCTTTCTGGAATTCACCTACACTCCGCTTTAGCTTCGGGTTTTACTCTTGTGACTTTTTTTTAAAGCAGCTATTTCTGCCTGGTGAGCACAAATGAGGATAGTAATTAGGCCATTTGTTAACCTTCTCCAGAATTTGCAGTTGTGGGAGATGAATAGAGTCAATTACTAGTAGGTCAGTCAGGGGAACTACCAACATACAATTCGCTCATTCATTTGGTGTTTCAGAAAAATTACAAAGAAGTAGAGCCTGTAAACACAGCTAGAATAAACACAGTTTCTCTCCCTCTCTGCCTGGAAATACTTTCTAGGAAATATTTAGTATTAATAAAAAATTTTGCCACTATTTGTCATAATCATAGCTGTCTTAAGGTGTAGGCACCTACTCCACTCAATATCCTCTAAAACTCAAAAAAAAAAACCACTTTCCCAGATTCTCAAGTTTTTACTGACAATTCATAGTTTTCTGAAGTCCTTCAAATCTCCAATGAACCCATCCAGACTCCCAGGTAGCCTACCCACTATCAGACCTTCCATGCTCCTCTTTCACCCTATAGCCCTACTAACATCTTCCAGATTCCCATCATCACTTAAATCCACAATTCTTTCCCATTCTTCCCCTTTTCTACTACACTTACAGCGATGGGAAAACTATGCTAACAAGTCACAACAGTTCACAACTGAAAATAACACCAGTAAGCAAGGAGTGTGTACTGGGTCTGGCTGAGCCGGAATTGATTTTCCCCTGTAGCAGCCCTCATGGTGCTGTGTTTTATGTTGGGAGCTAGAGGGGTGTTGATAACACACTGGTGTTGTGGCTACTGCTGAGTAGTGCTGACACAGCACCAAGGCTCTCTCCAACATTTCCCCCCAGTGGGATGGGGTGGGCAAGATCTTGGGAGGGGACACAACCAGGACAGCTGACCCGAACTGACCAAAGGGATATTCCATACCATGTGACATCTGCTCAAGTATAAAGCTGGGAAAAAGGAGGAAGGGCGGTGGGGTCACCCTTGGTTCTCTGAGGCAACCACTACGCGTATCGCAGCCCTGCTTCCCGAGAAGGCCCCACATCGCCTGCTAATGGGAAGTAGAGAATAAAGCTGTTTTCTTTTTTTTTTCCTTCCGCACGCAGACCTTGCTTTGCTTTACTTACATTAAAACTGGTTCCGTTTTACCCACAAGGGTTGTTTTTTTCTATCTTCTTTCCCTCTTTTTGCCCTGCTGAGATAAGGGGGCAGGGGGAAAGTGATAGAGCAACTTGGTGGGTACCTGGCATTTAGCCAAGGTCAAACCACCACAGAGTGAAACAGAAAGCCTTCCTGCCAAAGGGAGACTTTTTATTTGTCAAGAGACAACAAACCTGGAAATCCAGGCAGGACATGTTAACTTGTGCAGAGGTCCAGTACCTGGTGCTGCCTAGACTTTGGATACCCATTGCATTCCTCATTGTAAGCATATCTGTAGGCATCTTAGACTCCCGATTCCCCTTGGATTAGAGCCACTGGGAGAAAGGAGATCAAGTGGTGCAACTTCACCAAAGCCCCCAGGCCAGAAAGGGAGAGGTGAGAGGCTACAGAGATGGAGGACAGACTATGAAGGTAGAAAAACATGTTCACAAACACATCAGGCCAGAGTTTGTAGTAAGCTGCTTTCTACTGTCTAGAGCTTGGTCCCTGGAGGGACTATGGGATACACAATTTCTTTTTTAAATGCAGTACAATATCTAAATCACCATTGAATATTTAAAATATTAGCCTATTCCTAATTCCTGCTCCTATTGCTTTCATAATGCCTTATATATTATTTTATAATTAACAAAAATTATGAAGACTATCAGCAGATGCCTCCTTTCCTTTTTTACTTTTCATCAGTTGAACAGTCCTAAAAAGGGTTTTCTACACATAAAAAATCTCACACACCTTAAAAGACAATGGGAGCTTCTTGTGCTGCCCACAACTGTTTTGTGGTCCACTGGAAAGAACACATGAATTAATTCATTTCCAATGGCATAATATTCATGCTCCAGCTCAAAAGAGGTCTGAGACATGGTACTTTAAAACTGTGACCTTTTTTCGAAGGAAATTTTGTGTTGAGTTACTTCTAAAGGTATTCATTTCTTTACTGACAGTCAGTACCTTTCTGTTCATGGTGACTAAAGAGCCTAGCTTTCATACAGTGGTCCCAGAGCTATATCCTTTCACCTCCAATATCTGACTATCTCTAAAAAAACCTTTTCACATATAGCATACATAGGAGTATGTCTGATGTGACAGAAAGCTTTTATGGTTACTTGTCAGGCTCTACTTGCCTGAATCCTTTGGGCCTTTACCCACTTTTAGGTATGCAATAAGACTATTCCCAAGGTTATGCTGAACAAATCTTTTCAGGCAACCTTTGACATCAATGGGACTACAATCATTGAGGCCAGCCACAAATTTCCCATGATACAGTTGTACTGTATTAACCACTTTTTATCGTATTTTTACACTGTCGTAATTTTTGAGTACATAGTTTTTTTAAAGCTGCCCTTTTAACAGGATATCTGCACCAAAAATACTAATGTACAAGGGAAGCATCTTCCATTCCAAATTCTTACTTCAAAAATCCCATTATTAGAGTACATTCACTTATTTGACACTGCTTTTACTATCTTCCCTTTTATCAGATGGAATATTCACACTCCAGTTTACCACCCATTTAGTGCAGCTAACTAGAGTCCTAACAACTAGCAAGACTTTGTTTCATCTCACATGACAGCAGTAAAATTTTCTGTGATATTTCCCTTTCTAAATCTTGCTGATCTCTTTGAGTAGTGAAGAAAAATATGAATGTGCGCCTGAAAGTAGTATCAACTTACATCCGACCAATAAATTCTTTTTTTTCTTTTCTTCATTTCCCTAATCCTTTGTGTTAACTATACAAGTTCTGTTCTTCAGGTCAAGATTATAGAATCATAGAATGGTTTGAGTTAGAAGGGACCTTAAAGATCATCTAGTTCCAGCCCCCCTGCAATGGGCAGGGACACCTCCCACTAGACCAGGTATACTAGCTTCTGTTGGGCATTTACCACACATTTCTATCAAAATTCTAACTACTACATTAAAACAAATTTCCTATCACAATATCCATACATCTATTTATGTAGTTAAAATGTAATTTTCCAAGTGGTTTCAGCCATAAGCACTTTTCAAAAATGTTATCCACTACTGGTACATTAAAATGCCATTTTGTGCAATACGACAAATGTCTATGACAAACATGTTTAACAAATGGTGGGCAGTGAAAAGGAAGTAAAAATATCTCATTTTCTCTTGAAATTACAATAGACTCCACTCAAACATTGTGCTTTTCTACCCATCAGTGCACTCAATTTGAGTGAATTCAGCTCAATACTCAAACTCTCTATAACTCCAGTTTTGGTGAGAAGCTTCTTAATCACATTTAGCCTACATTCCAATCTCTATGCATTTTCTTTTTCTAAAGAAATCCAGCCATTTATCTGTCCTTTTTAAAATTTAAAACACAGCTCAAATTCATTGGGCAATCTTTCTAGCTAGATTAGACACAGAATTGCTTCAAAAGTAGGCAGATCCTCCTGTCCTTCTCATCAAACTGGGCCACTGAAGCCTTTAGAGCAAGAGCTCCACCACTCCATGCAGGCAGACTATGGGAAACATGCAGGTGAGGCACCCTGCAAAGAACATCAGGTAATTTATATGGTTTGTATAAATAGAGAAGTAAAAACTGAGCCATACACAAAAGCAGCTAATAGTATCATGGGAGGAGTGGCAGGTTTTGGCAAAGGTCTCCCCCTCTACTACACTACAGATATTTTTCCTGACTCAGGCAGGCATCATCAATGGGTGACTTCAATCAAACTTCTATTTTGTACAGTTTCTGCTTCTAACAGCTTTTCCATCTCCCTATATATGCTTTGAGATGGGCTGCTTTTTCATTCCCTTCCAAAATGTTGATACCCAACTGCAAGAATGCAAAAGGGCTAATTTCTGCTCCATTTTAGGCTTTATTGAAAGATTATTTTTCAGTTCAGGAAGGAGTTCTGCCGAACTGTTTTAATCAGCACAGACACTTCAAGAGCAAGTGTCAAGCTAACAAAATTGCTTGTAGCACGAGGTAAGTTAAGGGAGGAATGCACCACTTCAGATTACAGTTCCACTATAAATTCCCAGCTGGACTAGCATCCTCTCTAAAATAATATTAGAAGACAGAGACAGCAAAGACTGTAATTTCAGCTCCTTCCATCTTCATTATAAGGGCCTCTTATAATACATTTTTTTGACATCCTGGTAAGCTTCACTCTGCTCCCCTAGGTGTTTCACACTCCATTATAGATATTTTAAGGATTGCATTGCTCTTTCTTTGTCCTGAAAGGCAAGCTTGACCTAATCATGCACTGCCCTTCCAATTAGCAAAAAGCATCAGATGAAGACATTTCTCAGTGAAAATCTTATACCTTGCATTATATGATTGATAGAAAAGATCATTCAGTCACTTATTCACTTAAACGTAAAAAGACTTTTTTTTTTTTTTTCTCCTCTTCCATACCATTATATAGAAAATTCAAAGAGCAAACTCACAATAAGTCAGACAGTGAGCTTCAAAATATTAACGTGCTCTTTTTCATCACAGGATTTCTTGCCCATTTTGCAGGTGAAAGATTACCACACTCAATAAGAAATGAAAGGATGAATAAGAAGATTAAAGACAATAGTGCTGCAGCCTCCTGGTCTTGTACCTGCTTTACCATGAACCTTAGGACCACAGATTTCAAGACTCAGCTGAGGAACTGGGTAGTAATGAATTTATTATGTTTGAGAGTGAAGTGTAAGCTGCAGACTAAGAAGGAAATGCAAACCTGGACCCTTCATTGGCTGTATTACTGAGAAATTCAGCACCAAAGAAGCAAATAAGTAGACGGAAGTAGTCAGTGCCAAGATCCCTCTTAACTACTTGTTTGAGGACACCATAGGCAAGGCAGCCCAGGCATTGGTTCAGCACCTAACATCTCAATTAAGCATAGGGGAGCACATGGGGTACTCTCAGAGGAGAACGCTGGAGTGACCACTTTGACCAGCAAGTACCAAAACCACTCTGCAAATCAGACTGATATACAGGGAACAGAGATCAACAAAGATTTGGGTGGGGTTTGGTTTGGGTTTTTTTTTTTTTTAAAAAAAAAAAAAAAAAAAAACAAACCAAAAAACCCCACAAAACACCACAACATAGAACTTGTGAGTGCTCTGGGGTATTGACCATATCTAGTCAACAGTTACTGGCTTGAAAATACAACAGTTCCCATCGGCACCTATGAAGAATAAATTCTGAAATTACTCTAAGTTTTTAAAAAACAGAAGAGAGCTTAACTTCCTTTTTTTAAATGTTTCCCCTTCTTCAGATCAATTCTCATGAGAAACTGTTCTGCACTCCAGGACAGTTGTCAGAGGCAAGACACAAGTTCTTGTATTAAAATTATATGTGCAGCTGAAACCCCTCTCACATCTTCCCCGTAAATCATGAAACAATGTTGAGGTAAAGACCCAGTCAGAAGTGACTAAAATTAATTTAATTAAATTATTTTCATGAAATCATTTGAATTTGTTTTTCTTCATACCGTTAGAGCAATGGAAAATACATCTTCTCAGTGAACAGCTGAGACATTTTAATTTTGAAATCGTAACCATGCAGAAATGCTTGAATTCACTTTTCAATATCTACACTTGGTGAGGCTAATTTCTCAGGATAGTATTTTTTATGGCAGGCAACTACATATCACTGACTTTCAATGGGGCCTGAACATTTAAGTTCCTTTGAAGCTTTTAAAAACCTACTTTTGAAATCCATATTGTTAAACTAACTTACTAGAAGTTAGTCACTTTTAACAGAATCCCATTATTCTCACTTAAGTTGCTTAGCAGCGCACAAAGCTACTGTTATAAGGTCAGATTCAGTTTAAAGACAAGTCCGGACAGGTATTCATCAGAATTCATACACTTTACCTCCATCAGACTTTTCTTTGTCCTTAACCTCAGTTTCTGAGTCCTCTATCCAATAAGTATTCAGGCATTTTAGACCAGCCTCCACAGGATGGCACAGAGTAGGGTGACAGTGTCTATGCATGCCTTCAAGCAGTTGAACTCAAGCCTGAGGCTCAAGCATGGTGAATCTCTGCCCAAATTGTCTACTGCAGTGTGCAGTAGTTCCATTCAGGCACCAGGTGACCTCCTAGTGCAAATGATTCACTTAACTCCTCCTATCTCCACAGTAAACTGCTGTTGAGTTTTCCTAGCTGTCCTTTCAAAACAGAAGTCAAATGTATACAAACATATGAAGTATCATTTAAAATCAAGCTCTCAAAAAAACTAACCTGCAGCTCTACTGCAGAAAGTGAGTTACAAACACAACACTTATACTTTCTATAGGCTTCATCCTCAAGTTTTGGAGCAGGAGGGATGAGGTGTCCCCATAAGCACTTAACCCACTGCTTGTGAGAAATGAAACTATAATCATCATTGTCTTTAATCAGCTTTCTTGTGAATGAAAGCATGACTAGGAGATACAACTCCATGGCTGCTGCTTGTTTTCTATGTCCACAAGGTGCTGTGCTGCACAACATGTCAGGTCCCTATGGCTGAGTAACTATTCCAATAATCCAGAGAGGCTAGAGCTCAAGCACTGGATTTCAATGCTCAGATGACATGCAGTTTTAAGGGGGTTTAAACCACATCCTGCAGGGTAAGCACGGCAAGTAGCTAAGGCAGAAAGCAATGCTCATCAGGGACTGAGTTCTGAGCACACCTTATGTTCCATCCTGGCTGCACAGCTTTACTTTTTTTTTTTTTTTTTTTTTTTTGACATCTGCTCTGGATGGAACCATTTTTACTCTCCTGTATTACTTGACGTTTTCTGAGCTACCTTTTCTCCAAAGCATGCATGTACCCCATATTGTATTCTAGCTGCCAATACCCATCTCTTATTGCAAGCCTATCTACATCAACCTACTTTCTAACTTCCAACTCACTTTATCTTCAGTATGACACATCTTCTGCTTGCCAAAAATTCTTCTTCAGATCCCAGACAGCTAACCACATCCATCATGTTTACTTCCTTTAACCCCCATTGCATTCATCTTCCCCTTTGGAAGACATGCACTGGGTTTAATTAATGCACAATGATGAAGCTACAAAATCTGACACAATAAATACTGACTGTATGCTAAAACAATTTCAAACCAATGAAAATAATCAACGATTGATAAAATGTATTTACACACTAGGAAATTCACACAACTGGCAGCTTGAAAACCACCACACCAACTTTTCTGTAGTTGTTTCCCTTGGAACCAACCCATTGCAATGCATTCGGGTAGCCTACTGATGGGACTATTGATGTGCAACTGCTTCTGGCTGCTACTACCTGTCAACTTACTCATAGATGTTATGAGATATTAATTTCTATTAGTATAAGTTAGTACGCTTCTTTTCATGCTGCCTTCCCACTCTCCTGTGGCAAATAAATAGGCCAGGTTTATTTTTCAGTTTCTGTAGGTGTTAAACTATGGTAAAAGTTGACTAAACTCTTGTGAGGATGAACACGTAACAGGCATATATATGTTTCTGACAATGTGTCAGTTAAGACAGCATTTTTGTAATAACATTTTGGAAAGGTCAGTCTTCCTACTCTACGAACAAGACTGTTTTCAAAATTTCCATGAACAGAATGATCCAGACACATTTGTCTTCTGTGATGCATGAAAACAAAACGAAACTACAATTATTTTTTTTGTTGTAGTCAGTTTGATATGAAGACAGTATTGAGAATAGTTCACCAATAGCATAAACTCTTAAAGTTTAAAAGATAACCTGTTACTCCAGACACAAGACTGAGAAATACCTTCTTTCTTACTCTTGTTCAAACTTCAGCTGTGACACATTCATAAATACCTTTAAAATTTTATACACAAGTGAAACAGAAACTTAGGACTAGACCCAGACACCACTAGCTGCAGTAAAAGCTCTATCAGATCCTTTGTTAAAACTGGACTTAAGCTCATACTGAAGATCTCTATTGAATATATGTTCACATTTAGGATCCACCAAAGGTGGAGGACTTTTTTTTTTCTGATCACATAACTTTGAATAAAGAAGAAAGTTGCCTTTCAAGTTTTGGTATGTATAACCCTATGTCCTAGGACCTGCAGGATAATAATAGCTTTTTAAATATCTTTCTACATGCTGTCTTCATCTTTTCTTAGCATCAGGAAGGCTGCTGTGTGTTCAGAGCAGGGTTGAGTTCATAGAAGACTGTCAGAGAAAGGGGAAAAAAGCTAATATAGTCTCTGAAATGGAAGAAAAGAGACCCACCATCATCTTTGAACTCCCAACCAATAATCTCAGCTGTGACTAAAGCAGTTATAGAAATAAAATTCAGCTGTTTGCACTGCCTAAGCACAAGCCTGAAGCAAGAGTGGTGCAGACAGTCCACAGTCAGACCAGGCTGGAAGACACAGTGTCTTGGGGCAGCCTTGAGCAGCACAATTCCAATTTCTCTCCTTATCCCACAGGGCTATGTAATAGTGTAAGCAGTGCACAGCTCACCCTCACCAGTATCCCTGTGGCCCAATCCAGCTAATAGCATGACAGTACAGAGGAAGACCTTTATTTTTGCTTCACTCAGTCTTACTCAAAATCCAGCTCTTTTTCTTTCTGCACAACCTTGAAGTTCTGAAGATTCTTTAGCATTAAAGATGTTTAATTGTATTTTTCCCCATTAATATTTTAGTTTTCACAATGCTTTGATGTATTCAGTATCTGCCAAGCAGCAATATAAATAACAGAGAACTAACACTTCGTTGAATAGATGCTGCACTGTGTCATGGAAATGATACTGAAATTCATCCATGATGTTTTATTCTTTCAAATATGCAATCTCACTGTTATAGAACCAACCTTTGCCTTCAACCAAATGAAAAGGTAAGCCTCCAAGTCTTTCCGGATTTTGTTTAAGTCTTCTGAATTAATCAGTAAGAATGGATGAAAACACAGAAAGATGATGATGGAAGCAATGAGGAAGTAAAGTTGCTGCCTTTGCCAAATTTTTGTTGAGATGTATTTGTTCTAGTACACTTATTGTGGCACGTGCACCTAAGCATTCAAAGCAATTCTTCTGAAGGATTAAACAGAGAACATATCTCCACAATTACTAGGCCAAAAGGTGACATATAGGTTTCCCCTAATTTCTCTTTATTATGGCTGAAAGAAACAGTGAATGATTTCTTGAGTTTGTGTGCTGGAGGAAAGGGAATAGAGCAAGGGAAGCGGAAGTAACACATGATTCTCTATTGCCATTACTTTCCTTATTTTTCTAGTTTATGCAGCCAGTACATTCTCTCCTCTAAAACATTCTTATCTGTATCCCTCTCAGTAAAAAGTGCTATCCAGTTAGTTGCATACTTGTGTAATATATACATGCAAAATAACGGGTTGTCTTCATTCCTATATTTTTATCATAAATTTTAAGAGCTGCCACATTGAAATGTTGTTCTAAATCAAAAGACTGTATTTCTGACAATCCTTGGCTGACATATATCACCCTTTATCTCATTACAATGGACAAGAACGTAGCGGGACACGATTTGTTACTGGCATTCATCCAGGCTTGGCATCCTGAAGAATGGCTGAACAAAAACTTCTGAAAGCATCACTATGTTGAAGGCCTTTGCTATCAGTGTTTTTCCTTTTTAAGGGTTTGGGTTTTTTTCCTCTGAAACAAGCTAAGTACCAAGCAACCAGAGTCTCTACCAGTAAATCAACTGTCACAAGTATCCACAGCTTCAGATGTGTCTAAATTTCCCAAGGGTATACTCAATAAGAAAAAAAAAAAAGAAATCTATTGAGATGTAGGAATGTTTTACACCTGAAGCCCAGTTATTAAAAAGTTTCATTTTCAAGAAGTTATATCAAATGCACAACTACAAACATCATTAATAACTCAGAAGAATTAATAAATGGCCATCGAAGCTTTCTACATGTGTGGCCTTATTTTCTGCATACACACACACACCCATCTCACCCCTCTCCTTCCAGGCCAAGAGTGAATTATGAAACAGATAACCTGGAACACTGAGATCTTCTAGAAAAACAGAAAAAGAACATGGGAATAAATCAACTGTCCCACAGGGTATCAGTGAGGATGAAAATCTGTTGATTTTTGAAGATTTCTATCAGTAGAGATAAAAGAGTCACCAAAGCTGTAAAGCACTGATGTGAATGACAGTGTGTTTATAGGTAAGAGTCAAGGGAAAGGCCAGTAAAGCAGACATCTTTGTGGGACTCTGTATAGACCCTCCCCAATCAGGATGGAGAGGCTGACAAAATATTCTGTAAGAACCTGGCAGAGATCTCGCAATCGCCAGGTTTCCATTCTCTCCTGATCACACTTGATCTTCAGGCAGGAATCTGAAAAGGAATTGGTAATCTTGCACAAGAGAACTCTGTGTGTTTCAAAGTTGATGGGTTATGCCAGCCTCAACTTCTATTGGCCCCAAAAACCCCTAAAAAACAGCTACTGATGTGGTGAAAGTGGTTTCTCTAGGGGGGAGGGGGTACTATAAATATCTGGTCCCTTCCTTCCAGTAAGCCATGGTCCATTTAGGCAAAGTGGACATACTTTCAGTCCCTACCCAGGAAATATCTGATGGTGTGAAAGGAACTGGAAGGTAAATACTTAGCACACTGTTAAGCTGTCTCACAAAAATGTCAACACATTAGACTTCCTTTTTTCCTAAAAATTTTCCCTAATTTCTAAAGAACAAACATTGCCTTGCTGTTATTTTTTGTGCTCATTTATATGTTCTGGGGATAGTCTGTGAACAGGTACAATAATTCTGGTTGTTTCAGATCATATTTCCAAGTAAAAATTTCATATGTGTTTTCAAAGCCATTTTGGCCCATCAATGTCCAAATATATTTCATAAGTGCAAAATCTCACACCTGCAAACTGTAATTGCCTGTTTCCCAAATTGTTGACTGATATTCAACTATATTGAGAACATGTACATGTCAATTGAGTCTGCCAGGACGCAAAATCTGCTGTTTCAGTAAATCCCATTAATTGATTCAAAGCATTAGAAATCTCAATTTTTCTAAACTCTTTCAGAATAAATTGTTGTTGTAAGAAACCACTCAAGGATGTAAAGCTGCCTCCCGCAGAAGAGGGCAGAAGCCAGCAGCCTAATTCAGCAAGGCTGATCATCCACAGATTGCTAGATTTTCTTCTGCTCTAAGAGGACTTCATGAACATATCAAGGGCAGATAGAAAGGATACTAGACAGAAATCAGTTTCCATCCCCTACAAAATCTTCTAATGTCATCTAAACAAGCCTCCAACCATGAGCCTCTCCCCAGAAAAGATTCAAAACTCCTTCCATGCAAAGGTGCAGAACCTGTGTTCCAATGAAGCGGAGACAAGAGAGTATACATGAATGGGCCCTGAGGTCTGCTTCACATCAGCATGCTCCATAGGACACATTTTCCTTCTCTCACATGGAAGCAGAAAGCCTGGTACCCTTGTCTGGGACATGAGGGAGAGGGAGAATCTTATCAAGGCATATAAGTGCCTGATGGAAGGGAACAAAGAAAAACGAGCTAGACTCTTATCAGTGATTCCCACTGATGGAACGAGAGGCAACAGGCACAGTTTGAAACATGTGAAGTTCCATCTGAACAGAAGAAAACACTTTTTGTACTGTGGGGGTGGTCAAACACTTGAACAGGTTGCCCATAGAGGTTGAGAGGTCCCTGTCTGCAGATCCATTCTAAAGTCAGTTGGGTACCGACCTGGGCAACCTATGATAGCTGACCCTGCTTCAACAAGGCAGTTGGACTAGACAGTCTCCAGAGGTCCATTCCAATCTCAACCATTCAGTGATTTTGTAGTGAAAAGACAGGAACACAAAGTTGCCTCTGCTGCTTTATTCAAATATGTAGAAGACAGATCCAGTCTCAGCCCCTATCCCTGGTGATGGAGGCAGGAACCAGTTAAGCAATACTGGCAGCATGTAGCAATGTTCAGTGATATTCACAGCCCAGTCTGAGCCAACCAAAGATCTCAGTGGTGGAACAGACCAAGCATTCAGTTTGATTTGATAACTCTTGCTGCAAAACAGAACCATTCTAAGCAGTACTCAGTGCCACATCAGCATGACTACACAGCCTTGAGTCAGCACAGTTTGGTTAGAGCTCACCTGCATCTGTCTATAAAAGATCATGGAAATGCTCCTCTAAAAGAAGCCAGCTAGGAAAAATTCCTTTCTTCCCCCCCCCCCCCCCCCCCATTCTGCTTTTTGTTGCAGCAGAGGAGGTTGTTTGGGGGAGTTTTTTGTTTGTGTTTGGGGTTGTGGGTTTTTTCCTGCCAGTAGAGCTAACAAGCCCAAGCCTTGCTGCACTCCCCTGAAAATTTCACTAAGAAGGTGCCCCTGGTTCAAGACTTCTCAATTCAAAGGCTATCTTGCCCACCTAGCTGTATCCTCCTCAGTCGCTGGTGCCAATGCAGAGCTTGACTGCATTTTGTCAGTCCTTCTGCAGTCTGCTGAAGAGAATCAGCAATACAGTTAGTGACTCAAAATAAGAATGAGCTAGTGCTAATTTAGAGCCTGTTTCACTCCTCCCTTAAGAGACATGAAATGGAGAAAAGCAGCTTACAATACCATATAATTTCTTCATATCCCAGACATAAAATGAGGTTTTCTCAGTCTGAAAATTTATCCCTTTCAAATAGAAAGCAATAAATTTAAAGAAAAAAAATAGAGTGTTCCATTGATTTCTTTTTGATACAGTTAAAACAGACATGTTTAACTATTTAGGTATATTATTGTTCTTCTGCACTTGAGCTTTCATTCCTGTTACTCAAGAATTAGTCTCCAAACAGTCTTTGACCAAAAACAAAAGAGAACCCTTACCCTTCTCTTTCCCCAGTACCCTACCATTCACAGCAGCAGTTGGTAAAGTGGTGACAACAATTAGAATTGTTATACCTTGCAGGTCACTCTCTGGCCCTCTTTCAAAATACACAGCAAGTATAGTCCCCACTCAAAGGAAATCATAGCTGTAAGAATTTTAGGTTCATGTGTAATTGTTCCGTTCTGCCTGTAGTGTTTCTCAACACAAACATTTTTCCAAGCAAACGTAAAACAAAGTTTGCATGTGTCAGAAAAAAATAAATCAGTGGTATCTACGTAAATAATTTCATCACCCTCCTTTCTCGGGTGACTTCAGAGCAGCAACATTTTTTCCTTTAGAAATCTAGGTTTAGGTGCACCTAGATTTACAAACTACTGCAGCATGGTCATTATGATAAACTGGTTTGACATAATATGTCCCCTACAGAGATTTCACTCTGTGATTCCACACCTGGCCCTACAACCACTGATTTCTGTTTTAAGGCTGCCATGCCTCAGATAGCTATGTGTGTTACTTAGTCTAGCTACAACGGAATGAGAAGCATGAAGATCACACAACTTCCCATTCTAAGTGGTCATCCACCCATCCTTGAGCCTCAATTGTGCTTAGGTCTGAGAAGTTCAGCACTGATCTATTTTCTTTGGGGGTCTGTGGTGAAAGAAGCTGGTGGTGACCAGGCAGTGTTCTGAAAGCTTTAAGAGCTCAGCATGCTTGAAAAAGCTTCTGCACTTTCTCCATTATCATCTGGTCTAGTTAAATGGATCCTACAAAACTCATTTCCTTAAAATCTTAGCTCATCCCATGCTACCTCATCTACCTGCACCATTAATACTGCTACAGTAGAAAGTAAACAAGTACAGTGAGCAGCACATGCCCATATAACCTTGCATCCTGATGCTCCCAGTGATAGCCCACCAGACTATCCAAAAGTCCCATTCAAGAGAGCTCCAGGTAAGTCTAAACATCATCTCTGCAACTGCTGTGTGAAGAAGAAGCAGCACTGGGGATAAAGAGATATAATTTAACAACCAGACAGGTAAACAAGGTTAACCTTCCTCTAAAACACTGGAAACTGGCCAAGGTTAAAAATATGACAGAAGTGAGGTGCACTAATCCTACCAGAGGCATTGAACCCTGTCAAGCATTAAACTAATTGTCAGCTTTGGGATCAAGATAGGATTAGGAATCAAGAACCGGAGAGTTTGAGACAATGCAACTAAATAGCTATTGACCTCAAGATACAGGCAGGAGGCAAAGCTTGATGGGCAGCTGTAGGAGAAGGAGTCATAAGGGACTGAGAGGACTATGTAACTTCTGAAAACATAGCAAAAGATCAGAGAAGGTGCTGGGAGAGGAGGAAGGCTCTCAAGTAGAATAACAATAAGGCAAAGATAATTCCATAGCTCACACTACTTGCCAGTAAGGCCTGTTCCCTCAACCGTGTTAAAACCATAAGCTCTCAGCTCTGACACTCTAAGTTCAGTTTTTCTTCTTTCTGGAATACAATTTTATCCCAAATTGTCTCTGGACTTGAAAGGCAAAAATCTTTCTCCTAGACACCTCTCAGCTGACCAAAAGTGAAGAGATTTTCTGAGCACCTGTGCAGCTATAGGCAGAATTGTCTTAATTGCACCTATTACAGAAACTGAGCATGTAAGCTCCAATGTACACTATGCAACATGCATAAACATATTGTTTTGACATGGTTGTTTCTTTCATATGACATGAAGATCTTATTTACAGTGTGTAGGATGTTTTAGTAGAGGAGAGGCAGGAACTGGGTGATACAGCTTCTAGAATCAAGATTATGTCATAAACTCAGCTTTCATGTGAAAAAAAACAGTAGAAAGTGCTTTTCTGTATTCAGGTGCACAGATACTTAAACACACCCATACATATAGGTTCTCAGTACATTTGTATGCTTCTCCATGGATTGTTGAGTCAGGCATGATGGATTGTTGCGCAAATACAAAGTCATTCAATGATAGCCTGACAGAGGGCATTTGCTTAAAGAAAAAAAAAAAAAAAAAACACAAAAAAAAAACCATTCCGTAAACTAGCATTTTGGGCATTACTGCTTCAAATAAATCAACTAAAGCATTTTCTATTGCTTTTCTCAATAATATCTTGTTAAAACATCTATGTACCATCTTAAATGTCATCTTGATTAAATGCTGTACCCGATGCCTGAAATTGAGCAGCAGCTGAGAAAAAGTAGCACAGAAAGGTGCTATGTATATCACAGCCACACTCTTGAATGTTATTTTTCCTAGTTAACTATAAGCTCATTGTAATTACATCCTCCTTTATATGCTTAGCTAATAGAGCTAACATATGAAAAACCCTGACCATGACAGCTGTTAGCACTATTAGAAAACTCACTGTGTTTTATACTACCAAGATAATGGCTTGAGGAAGCAAGCTGAACTGCCAACTAGAAGCTACACCAATATCCAATGAGGCTTTTAGTTATTATCTGTCGGCATTCCTTTCAGCTGTTTCCAAGAAGATGGAAGTGCTCTTCCATTTGCATAGATGTTCTTTTCCATTATGTTTCAGACAAATAGCTACTTAAAAAATAACAGTTACTCACTTACTGCTTCTGGAATCAGGTCCTCTGATGCGAAGCAGCTCTTCAGCAAGGTTGACTCTGACAAGAAGCATTCAAAATATTTTTATCTGAAACAGAATGTACTTTGTATAATCCATAATGGTTTGCCAACATGCACCCTTGTTATTGCCATTTACGTAAGCCACAGTTTCTCTGAATTTTGAGAGAATTACAGAATAAAAAAAAACCTGCAATGCAGAAGTAGCACAAATTATAAAGACAGAGAAATAATAAAAGGAGCTTACTCCAGAGCCCTCCTTTTTTTGGTAGCCTACTGTCTTGCCATTACTCATTCTAAATTTTGGTAAGTTTCCCAAAAATATATATTTTTTTTAAATCACTGGTCATCAAAAACAGTATGGGTCATGTTTATGAAATAATGGTAAACTTTAAAACATCCCCAATACTAACCAGTGTCTAATCTTCCACTTTTTTCAAACAGCCACTGATTACAGTCAGGCTAAGCAAAGAGCACATCATTACAGTTAAACTATTCAATAAGAAATTGAGTTAAGAAAATTTAATTCATGTATCAAGTATATCCTAATTACAAAAAAATAATATTTACCTTAGACAAAAGCAGCTCTTCTCCTCTCAATCACTCAGAACAGCCACATTTATGTTACTCTAATTTGTGTCCATAACATAGACTGCTCTTTGCCAACCAGACTGGGTAAGGAGATGTATATGAAGAGTATGTGCACCTAAGGAAAAATAGTTCAGAAAGTCTAAACTGCATAGCCTAAGGGGCAGATGCACACAGCCTGTCTTTTGGAGTGGGAGAGAAAGAACCTTGAGTTTGTGAGCACTGGAGCTGTGACATCTTGACCAGGAGATACCTATGAAGGCTATTCATCCTGTATCACCATACAAGCCACATGAGACAGACCATGAGAGCTGTAGTCATATGATTTAGAGCAACAAAAACCCCTTTTTGCCATGGGCACCTATAAACTCCTTGTATTTGAACCTGAAGTTGCTATTCATTTCTTCAAGACAGCATGTATTAGAGATTTCAGCATATCTAGGTACAGAATGGTAATTTTTTTGTTCACTAGACATTTTTAACATTCAAAAGTGTCTGTTCCCAAATGTTGCAAGAATTAATGAGTTGTACTTGCACTAAAAGTAGAACAAGTTCGTGAAAACATTTTGGTTAAAAGAAGCTAGAAGAATCTAGCTAAAATGCTCAGACAGACATTAAACATTTTTAAGTTTTTCAAAAAAAGAAGAAAAAGCTCAAATGAATATTCAAAGCTTCTTAAGACTGAAAAAAAAAATCTGTTTCAAGTAAAAAAAAAAAAGAGAAGTTACTATTTTAGGGTTCCCCCCCCCCAAAAAAGACCAAAAAAAATTGGCAAGTAATCACATATTCATAAAGCAATCCTGCACTCTTTTTGTGGTGAAAGAGGTTGTCAATGAAAAACTTCAGTCATCCTTAAATATTATAATTTGAAACTATGTTTTTCGCAAATGTATTAGCCCCACTAAAAACATGGTTTAGGGTGAACATATTAGAAAGGCTCCAGGAATGCAAGATTTACAATGATACAATTCTTTTCATGGCATCCCATCTCCCAGGAAAAACACACTCCCAGGAATCTAATAACAATTGTCAGCATGGTGTCCCCCAACATGTGTCTCCCCACAAGTCAAATATTTCCCTTTCTTTAAAAGGATCCAAGCAATTACTAACCACTGAAGTAATGAACAGTAACTTTAAGATGCATAAGAAATTCTGTAATTTGAGGTGAGATTAATGACATCTTTTAAAATACACTTTACTACATACTCACAAAAAATATCTTGTGACAATTTTGAGGTCACTGAAGTAAAGACTGCAATTCAGCGCTGCACAGATATGGCTCCTGATTCGATTGCCAGGAAGCCCAAGTGCCAGGCTTCATATGGTTTAATAGCTTTCACTGACAGCAGCTTAGTCACCAAGCTGCTTGTGGCAGCAATGAGTTTTCTAAGTGCCCCTAGTAGAGAATTCAGCTCCACATATTCAGTGCATGAAATATGAATATCCACTGTGATGAAGGAACACTCACAGCAATTCAAGGAAAGCGTTCTTTCCCTTTTATGCCCCCAATTGACTAAACAGGGATCATTCCTCCCTGCATGAACAATTACTGGCCATCTGACAAAGCCTTTGAGATGAACTCTGCTAAAGAAGCTGCCTTTATATTCTTACAGACTGAAAGGCAGGAACGTGTAGGGCAGTTAGGTCATTGTAACTTAAACTAACAATTCAGCTGGGAAGACAACATCACCAAGCGACCAGCAGTGCTACAAGAATAACTAGCATTTGCCATGCATCCTACCTTCTTCTTTGTTACTGAAAAAATACAGAAAACAAATGCATGATTGATAGCTGCCCCAACAGCTTGAATGGACTAAGCAATGAACAAGTGAATCTGACACCTGAAGAAGCCATATGACACAAACATCTCCTTCAGCTTCAAATATGCAAGTGATTGTAGATCACATTCTGGCCATGATTATTTGGGTAGATGTTAGAAATTTCATTCTGCTATCAGAGACCTCATTCTGGCCATGCAGGTTACAGAAGCTCCTGTACCTTTTGCAAAGAGGCTATTAGAGTAGTAAGCAGTACTACATCATCCCTTCAACAAGGGCAATGGATAAACACCTTCTACTTTCTCTCTGGGAATGAGAGGAACATAATTTCCCCTCTTTTTTCTCTTTTTTTTCTTTCTTTTTTTTTCTTTTTTTTTTTTTTTTTTTTAATATGAGCAATTTCTAGTCCACATCTACTAGCCCTACAGGTCTAGTAATCAGGTCTTCAGGTCAGGCAGGTAGAATTCACGTTAACAGAAGTGGCAATGTTCTGATGTTCTTTTCTCAGCTACAGTTGCTGAAGACTTGGCTTTGACTCTCCCTGGGCTCACATGAAAGAGATACTCTTGCTGCCTTCTTCATGTCTTGGCTTAGCCACATGGCAATACACAAGACACAGAAATCTGACTTCTTATTGGTGTCATGCAACCCATTCCTCTCTGAGAAGACAGATGAGAGTATAGCATCCATCTGCTGGTCAGCGCTTAGGTGCCCACAGACAAGTGAGCCCTGTAGGCTGTTCAAGTGGTTGCAAATAGTCACACCTTGAAATATATCAATGCCTGACTGTTCCAGTTTGGAACAAGGCTGCCAATACAAATGGAAAGTGTTATAGCATCTTTCAGATTTGACCCATGGTCATTTAATACATTTCAGTTACTTAAAGGCAGGATGTCCTGTTAGTATTAAGCCAAGGTGCCAGCATCATGGAAATACTATTTAATCAGCTGTAAGTAATTTGGAGGTTTCCAGAAAAAACTAGCCCTCAATTCAAAACTGCCCTGCTGACTGCACTCAAGGGAGATGTCCAGTTCAAATGTTGTACTCTGCATCTCATAATGTGGCGTAGGAGATTTCAGAAAGGCATAATTTAGGGATTGTATTTCTTTTCCCTCTATTTAGAAAATATTTTACAGTTTCAGTTTTATGCTAATGCAAATGTCATTACTACAGGCCCAGGAACTTTCACTGTTGAGTCTGAGCAAATGTAATGGGCTGAAACAAAGTATCATGGAAAAACTATGCAAATCATCTTGTACAGTAAATCAAGCTAATAGGCAGACTTCAGCTTTCTTTTACAAAGGTCAAACATAGCCTGCAGTCAGGAGGTAAAAAAAGGACATTAGAGCCCAGCAAGGAAATTTAGTGGCAATCCATTCACAGAATGTAAGTAGAGAAATACTAAATATTGGCGATAGATTTCCCTTTGTAGATGGCATCAGTAAGAATCTTATAAAAAAATCTCCTTTGACACTGTTTCACACACCTAGTCTGACCATTTCTGGTGTATCCAGCTTTAGCACACTGACAAAAGTAACAGCTTAAAGAAAGGACAAACAGAATCACACAAAACTGCCAAAAAAGTTTGGCACAAAATATGCATCAAAGAGGAGACCAAAAGGCAACTCAATCAAGATCTGTGAGTACCTACACCATAAAGTGACTTCTGACAATAGACAGCCCTTTACCACTTGACAAGAATCACACAGCAAAACACCATGTCTGGAAGCTGAAGCTAGACTGATTCAGACTAGAAATTAGCTTTCCCTGAAGAGGACAAAAAAAAAAAAAAAAAGCATATACTCTGAATTACTCAAACTCATGAAAAAAAAAGACACCTTTCCAAGAAGACATGTTATATCTGATTTAAACATGAAATACTTTATTCATCAGATTACCAAAGGAAATTCAAGATAGCTGTCTACAGTTGGTAATACTAAATTATTATAATAGTATCTTACAGTTCTAGAATATAAGACTCATTATTTTCAGTGCTTCACACCAGGTAATGTAAACATCACTCCTGCACCACATAAGGAGAACATTTTCTTAAAAGTGTGATCCTTTTCTCATTTGCCTAGGCTAAAGCTTTGGCCTGTCTTTTCTTTGCCTTCAGCACAACAAATCCCCATCCAAAATCCATCAAAATCCAGAATGCAGTTACCAAACTATATCGAATTTTAGAAATTTATACCAACAATTTCAGCTATTTAGAAAGACTAAGTGGTAGAAATACTACATAACGTTTTATTCCAAAAGAATCATAACATTATGGATGTCACTAGGTAATTTGTCAAGGTAATTAAAGAGGGTTTTAAGAGGTAAGAATTCCCTTCAGCTTTCACTTAAGTCAGCAGGAGTCGGCAAGAAAAAGCTATGCACCTGACAAGACCAAACTATACTTGAATTCTCTGCCCTTGCCTCTGTTCATGTTCTGTTGAAAAACGTAATATTGTGCTGTTGTTCAGTGATCCATTTTAAAAGGTAAAAAAAGTGTTAAAGCTATCTATCCCGTCTATTTCTAAGCACCAGCTATAACGGTGCTAGATAAAATGCATCTGCTTCTGTATAATACTTTCTTAAAACTGACACTGCACAGGCTTAGCCTTCTCAGACCACAGGTTTTCACCTTGAGCAATACCATCTCCCACTTGCCTTGAGCTTCTTGCCCCCACTGTGTTAGCCTTTCTCTAGTCTCTTGGATGAAAAGCTTTCAAGCAAGGAATAATCTTTGTTCTTTTCAGAGAAGCGTGGTTCAAACTTTTCTCCAAAGTCGATGTGATTTCTCATAGACCTGTTTTTCCTGCTTTTTCTCCTCTGAATACTGTCAACATGGTAGAAGAAAAGCTCTGTCCATGTTGAAATGGAAACAAAAATGCTCTTCCCTGTTCTGTCTTTTTTTTTTTAGTTTTTACAGAATAAAACCTAAGATCAATGAGATTTTATATTGAGTTTTATGAGCCACTGAACTCAGAAATAATTTAATCAAACATCTAATAACAGGAAAAATAATCATCTCATTAATAAAATACTTTCAAATTCTAGTATTCTTCTAGAAGTTGTACTTAGCTGTTAAATCAAGATTCAAAATGTAAAGGATAACATAAGATTCCAATCAACATTTGCCACAGAAATTTAGAAAGGCTATAGATTGCTCCTTATCTTCATTATGTGGAAGCAGACACAGCAAATTACTAGAAGATGAGCATTAGCCTAAGTACATCTGTGGCTCAGAGGAAAAATAAACATTATTTTACTAAATTTACTACAGGACAGGTGTTTAACAACATTCAACATTGATTTTATTTTCATGGCCTCATGGAAGTTGGTAGAATTTTTTTTTTTTTTAACACATAAACTTAAGACAACACTAATTGCTTCTAAAAATCCTCTTTAAGTATGCATGAAGAATTTCAAAAGATCATTGGGAGAGTAAAGATGTATTATGGTGAAGTACACAGCTGTACAGAAGTCTCATTCTGCAAAAGTTGTTTTTCATGTTTTGTATGGAATACTTGTCATCCTTTTCATTTTAAAAAAAAAAAAAAACAAACGCTTTCTGAGCTGAGCTACAATGTAAGCACCATGGTGCCTTAAATCTCCTGGCTTCCCAGATGCCTGACTTTGTTCCCCCAGTTAAATTATATCCAACTACCCCGAGGTATCAGAAAGTACCTCAGGGGCAGTTACAACCAAAGTGTAAACTACAGCAAGCTTTCAAGATACAATGTGGTCACACTACACTTTGTCTTCATGAGCCAGCAATGTGCCCTTGAGGCCAAGAAGGCCAATGGCATTCTGGGGTGTATTAGAAGGGGTGTGGTTAGTAGGTCGAGAGAGGTTCTCCTCCCCTTCTACTCTGCCCTGGTGAGGTTGCATCTGGAATATTGTGTCCAGTTCTGGGCCCCCCAGTTCAAGAAGGACAGGGAACTACTTGAGAGAGTCCAGTGCAGAGCCACAAAGATGATTAAGGGAGTGGAACATCTCCCTTATGAGGAAAGGCTGAAGGAGCTGGGTCTCTTTAGCTTGGAGGAGAGGAGAGTGAGGGGTGACCTCATGCATGTTTACAAATATGTAAAGGATGAGTGTCATGAGGATGAAGCCAGGCTCTTCTCAGGTGACATCCAATGACAGGACAAGGGGCAATGGATGCAAGCTGGAACATAGGAGGTTCCACATAAATATGAGGAAGAACTTCTTCACAGTGAGGGTAACAGAACACTGGAACAGGCTGCCCAGAGAAGTTGTGGAGTCTCCTTCTCTGGAGACATTCAAAACCCGCCTGGACATGTTCCTGTGTGACCTGACCTAGGTGTTCCTGCTCTGGCAGGGAGATTGGATTAGATGATCTTTTGAGGTCCCTTCCAGTCCCTAACATTCTGTGATTCTGTGACAAAGCCTCAATGTGTTTAACAGGCAGCAGCCTGCAATACATCCCATCCACAACCAAGAGCTTAGGTGCCTATGAATACCTCCTCCACCTACCACAGCCATTCACAAGAAGATACATGTTCATCAGCTTTCTGCTTAAAGATGTGTAAGTATATAGGTATAATCCTTTAAGCAGATGTGTTTACTATAGCTTAGTACTTGCCAAATTCAGTTCATCTGAATTAATAACATACCAGGTTTTACAGATTTAAAGCACGTTTAAAAGAATCTACCCTTGTGAGCTTCCAACTGTAGAGGCAGATCAGTGGTGGACACATACCAGAGCTTTCACATAGCAGAGGATTAAGTTATATACTTAATATATATGGTATTCAGAAAAAGCACCATATTCCTTCCTTGTTCTTCCCCCTGCTGATGTACCCAGTTATGACCACTGTTTGAGATAGGCAACCAAGCTACAGAGACCTTCATGTGTTTCAGCACAGCCACTCTCATGAAGAGAAGCTGGGCACACATTTAGTTCCAAACCCATAGATGTTTGTATTGGCAGTCTGAGTTAGCTTTTTTGTTGAGATTTGATCTACTCAGCATCCCCCACATAACTCTAGTGCCAGTCCCATACTGTGGCCCCAGTATGGGAATTGTACTTGAACAGCTCAAATACTGCAGGCTGGACACCGCAAACCAAATTCATTCTAAAATCCATTATGTGAGTCCTGCTAAAAAAAAAAAAAAAAAAAAAAAACCACCACACACCCCCAGAACAGGACAATTAAGCCTTTCTGATGTTCATAAGCCAGCATCTTCCCCACAAGAACTATGAGCTAATATCTAGTTCTGCCTCTTCTCCCCTAGGCTTGCAATGGCTTGTACTGTTAACTCACTTAGCAGTTAATCTGGCTGATCCCTCCTAATACTGACTTTGCAGGTCCAAAAATGAGCCACAAATACAGCAGGGAAAACAACTGAATGAATAGAATCAATTCATACAGGCTACACATTACTCGCAACTCTCATCTCTCTCCCCCCTAGCTCCTTTACTCCATCAGCCAACACATTTAGTGAAGCTTCTGCAGAAAAAAAAAGAGCTGTGACCATAATTTCTGAAACATAACAATGACATGCAGGTGAGAAGGCAAAGTAAACACACTGCAGATGAGCAACGTGGTAGATAAGTACAGTATGAACAATCGTCGAATGTCATTTGCTTCCCTCATCTGTAACTTCCTGCAAGCTCCATCCTACCACTGCTGAAGTCAAAGGAGTTTGCAATTGACTTCAAAGGCCTTCAAAGACCTGTTGCCCTTTTCATGTTTGACGAGGAGATTAGGAAGAGGTCCTGCAAGCAATCAGTTTGTGTTAGAAGTAATCCTAAAATAACGGACAAATCTCAATCAGCATCATGAAGCAACAACGCAAACATTGTGTAAATACAGTCACTCATCCAGCTCCATCACACAGGTCAGGTAGGTGTGGATTTGCCTGGGGCTCTCCTCATTTACTTCTGTGATATGGCTCTAAGCCTTCTTGCCACAGCCATCAGTGGCCAGCCCTACCACGTACCAGGGTTTTCCTCTGTCTGGAAACAGAACTATTTCTCTATTTAACAATGTCATTCATTATTAGTTAACATTGCCAAAAGCTAAAAGAGATGAAGTTAAAGAACACGGAGAAGTGAACTGTATGCAGTATTATAAAAAGGAAGAAAGGAAAACAGACTTGCAATTAAAAGGAGAGAGTTCAGAAGCCAACTCAGGCTTTTCAAATGACTTTAAAGAGCAAGCAAGGAGCTACCTTCATGTGTTTAAAAGTATTTAGCTATTTCACATAAATAGATAAGTAAAGTCTACAGTGGCTCAAACGTTATGCTGACTGGGGAATTATAAATGCCTCAATAAATATAACCATATTCACTAACACTGAGGACTTAAGGAAGATAAAGAGTTCAGTTTCATCATATTGTTAAGCACAAGCTATGGAGCAACACTGAAACATTACTTTATTTACTAAGAATGAGTCTTAAACTAAATTATCATTCTCACTTGGAAGCACTAGGCCTGTAGTATATATTTATGGAACTGCAGCCTAATTAACTACTAGTAATTAAATCCATAAATAAATGGAAAAAAGAATAGATCACATTTTGTTTAATTGCCTTAATTAAAGCTGGAAATTAGCAAGTCAGACATATTGCCTGTTTTCAGTGAGTTAACATTGATAAAGCTTGCTATGAGGTTAATGTTCTGGATTCTGGCATATTTCCACACTGTTACTATTCGTGAGGAAGAGACACCCTTCAATCAACTATTATGACATTATTCATAATACATTAATCATCTTCTAGGTGCTTAACAGGAATTGCTGATTCAGCAGAGAAAGATTAAGTACAGTTTATTTAGGTAGGCTGGAACAGAGCTAGGCAAAAAAAAAAAAAAAAATAAAAAAAAATCACAGCATTTGGGTTTCAGCGATTTGAGTGTTACAACCTTCCCCTTTAATCTGCTCCCTCCAGCTAAATTCCAGGCATAGATGTCTGGAGGTGGGACAGCAAAAATTTGAAAAAACACACTTGCATTCCTGATCAGTAGCCCAGAAACACATGTTGTGCTCAAGGCAATTTCTAATACCTTGGACAATAAACATTCAGTCAGTCTTAAAAAAAAAAAAGAAAGATAACGGAACCTCCAATTAACTTTAGGTTTCTGGTGTTGTAGTTTAAAGTTGTTTGGGTTCTTTGTTTCTTTTAAATGGAACAACTATGCTGGATAAAGTTAGATACCACAGCAAAGCTATTCCATACCATAGCTTTGTCAGACACACACAAAAGTAGCAAGATGTTTTTATGGCAATGTTCAGGCTGGAAAAAGGCCCCCTGAGATACTCAGCTGTCATGAAATCTCTGCATGCCATTATGAGAAGAGTCAAATGAACCACTCATCTGAAGGGTAGATACAGTGAGAAATAATTGAACATCCCCTAAACAAAGGAAGAGGAAGGATCTAATGAGGTTTTGGTAGTAAGAGCCACTGCAGAAGTTCGTAAGATAATGAGGAGAGGCAAAAACAGGTCAAGAAAAGCAGGAGGGTGACTTGTTCGGCTGGCAGGAGCTCTCAGGTGCTACGGCTGCAAGACAGAGCAGTTAGAGAGACAGAGAAAAGTATGTTTATTTTCCTTACAGAATGAAAACACCTGAATTGGGATACAGCTGAAAATAAAAGCACCCAATCTGTTAATTGTAAAGCACAGCCCCACACAGCTAATGATCTGTGTGTTCGTCATGCACATAGGAGTCAAAGGAATACACTGTTTTCCATGACTCATAAGCAGTGGGCACAGAGACTTGTAAACATCATCAAGCCGAGTTTTATTCATTCTGAACTATGCATTAGGGAGTTTAGTGGACGCTGTTAAAATTCTTCAAGCAGCAGTCTGGAAAATCATGCTAACAAATAACCTACCTTTGTAATCTGCTGTGCATTGAACATAACAATAAGTCACAACAGGCTGTGCATCAATAGGCTATTGGCACATGCTTTGGAAGCATTCTGAGGACTAAAGCAGAAGGCTGAGTGCCTCCATCCATCTGAGAAGAGTACCAGCAGCCTACTAACGCACATCCAGGTCTAGCTAATTGTTATAGTAACATGGGTCATAAACTTCAAATTTTAGGTTTTCAAAAATATTTCTCAAAACACTTAGAGACAACATTAATCTCTCTTTAGAAACAGTAGATAGGGGGACATTTTTCTTTTTTTTTTTTTTTCTCTCAAGTATATGACTTGTCTTGATGGACAATTTTCAAAAGGCAGTACTAGTTTATATACTGTTATTACAGTAAACACTTAAGAATCTATGCACCTACAGCCCCTGATACTGGTAAGGGCCATTATTGGGGTGGGAGTTTTATATGTTGTTTTTTTTCCCCAGATAAAGAAAAAAACATGAAGAGCTGAGCTAACTTGTCCTAGGTCAAAGAAGAATCTAGCAACAGGGTAGAGATGAACCTGGTTCCCACATTTCAAACTAGCTCTGTAACCAGTGAAAAATGTGATGGAGGTGGATCAGCAAAAGTTTCCTAAGCCTTTTATTAACCCTTGTCTATTCCCCATACAGCTAATCTCCTGCTAAAACTGAACACTGAGAAAATAATTTCTAATGACAAAATAAGGACAACTAGCTGGGGAGAGGATACTTCTGGCAGAGGCAGGAGCTGTAAAGTGCAGAAACACTTTATTCATTTTCTTCATCCTTAAATTCTGACTAAAAAGCTGTATTTCTGACAGCAACATAGAAGCAGAAGCAATGAGCTCTTTAAGGAATGCTATGCAAGAACAAGACCGAAGGCAGGGAATTACAGAAAATGCATGAGATTGAGCTGCTTGCTCCAAGTCCCCATCCCTGGAGGTGTTTAAGAGTCAGGTTGACATAGCGCTTAGGGATATGGTGTAGTTGAGGGCTGTCAGTGTTAGGTCGATGGTTGGACTCAATCTTCAAGGTTTCCAACCTAGATGATTCTGTGATATAGACTGATGAAGCACATTTGAAACTGGGAATTTTCTGGGTCCCCAGACATTTTCAATTTTCCTACAACAGGCTGGAACAGGCACAAGAATTCTGTCATGTACAAGCTTGGTGCAGAACTGGTTGTTTTACTCATCTTACCTTCCTTCCCACTGAGGACCTGAATCTGCTAGGCATCCTTTCTTTCAAGAAAAAAGGGTTTCCACAGAAAATAATCTCTACAAGCAAATTTACTTAGAGAAGAAGGAGGTGGGGGAATTCAAGAAGGGGATACATCTCGGAGGCCTTTATACTCCCAGGAGTATAAATGTTTATAGTTATACTCCCAGGTATAAATGTTTATGGAAATAGCTGAGCTTACATTTGTTTAATAAAATCATCTATGGTAATAAAACAATTATTCTTTTCTGGACTTGCCAGCTCTCAGAGGAATGCTGGTTTTACTATAGGATATTGTACTTAAAAGAACCTGGAGAAATATTACAGGATGAAAAAAATACAGTTAGCCAAAGAAAATCCTAGTACCAAACAGAAACAAGAAACTAGCACATTGTATAAACACATCAGATGAGGTTATAAAGAAGATTAAAGCAGCTCTAACCTTTAATCACAGGTCTTGAAAGAGAGACCCTAAAAGCATTAATACCTAGTTTAAGTATTGGGAACCTTTCATAATCACAAGCAGCAGACAATAAGACAAGTTACCAAGGAAAATGCTGGAATCACAGTTATGAGCAAAAGACTGGACACTTGCTCATTTTATAGAGCTCGAGAATAATTAGTTCTGCTTTGCCACAACCACACAGAGCTGACAACATGGCCTCTCTCCATCTTGACAACAGTATGCACAGTTGGCTTACTCTGAGCTCATCGACTGAGAGAAGCCTTTTATAAAATACTGGGTACCCCTGGAGAAAAAAAAAAAAAAAAACCAACACAAACCACACCAAAAAAAAGTTGCAAAGTGCCACCATCTGCACAGAAGTCTACACTCCAGCAGAGCAATGCCAGGTTTCAGTAAAACCTTTCAAGCCAAAGCACAAAGCTGTATAAGTATGCTGACACCTCATACACAGCTTTCTTTGGTTTCTAGTATATACCATTCTCTTACACCAAAGAACACTTCAAAAGACACAAGTGAAAAGCAGTCACTGCGAGGCAGTAACATTACGTTAATGCAGTTCCATGTTTCACACCATCTCTCCTACTATACAAGAATGTTCCCATACAAGATGAAGCACAAAGCTGCCATTACAGCTGAATACATTCATTCAGCTCTCAAAAAGAGTAAGTGCCCTTTATTTAGGCAGAACTTCTGTGGTTCTGTGAACTCAGTTCACTTTGTTTATTTATCTCAGTCTGACAACTGGGCAACTGTCTACAGCCTATGTAATAAATTTTCTAAAATCTGGAATATATTATGCATACCACATCTCCTCTCCAAAACCAGTGTTTCAACTGGTTTTAGCTTCCCCTCATGGCTTCCAAACATGTCAATACTCAGTAGTATTAAGTTCCTCGATTTTGCCCAGATTTTCAACTAAAAGAAACTACCAAGTTAGGTGCAAATCTAACTTCACATCGAGAACTGGATGCTACAGTCTTTTAAAAGTAAGGGTAGTTTAAGTCAGGGAGAAGATTTGGGTCTACCTTGAATGCATGCTGAAACAAGGGCTTCCCAAAAGGTCTCCTTGATTTCTTTTACTATATTTCAACCTTAACTATTTATATTGGCATGATGCAAGACATCTAATCTCATTTCTTGTCTTAGGATCTTGGCCCTGTACTTGTGGCAAGATGTCGTTTCTCATAATGTTGAGAATCAGAAGAGGAAAGTCTTTAGGCCACCTTCATAGTTCCTAGATGTGGAGATTAACAAGAGCATAGTGTCCAGCCCAAACTAGAGTAGACCAAAAGATATTTCAGCCACACATGGGCCTAAAGTGCAAGAACAGCTGTAGCTTATATGAATGAGCCACACTTCCTCCAAGCCCATGGTATCACAGCACTGCTGGTGGCCTTCTGCCACTCACAGGGAATTCCCATGCAGCTGCCTAAAATTAGAGTGATGGGATGAGCTGAAGAATTGCCAAGTCTTCACTAAAAGATAGAAACTAGGTTTCTGTCTCTCAGCCTAAAGTCTTCCAGATTTCCTTCTAACAGCACTTCAGACAACCAGTTTGCTATTTGCTCATCCAACCATACATACTATTCTCTTCAATTAGTTGGAAAATTGTCTACTTTTTAGGGTATTTCCTTCATTCTCCATGACAGAGTGCATGGTCTCTTTAGGTGTCATATCAAGCTGCAAGATCTGCAAAAACAAAAAGATTTGGGTACAAAACAAGTTGTAGAAATAAAATTTGTTCAGTTTCTCTTACTGCACCAGTTTGATCACCACTGCAGTTCACAGAATCTGATCAGATGCTCCCCTCCATCACCAGTAGTGTACTTCATTGCTAGCACAAGCTCAGCTCTACATCAAGGAAAACTGGTGCGGTAGCTAACTCTCCTCCTGACCTTGCCCAGTTTACAAAACAAGCACTCCAGGAGGTGAGCCAGATAATCACAGGTGCTAAGAAAGAAAATCACAAGGCAGATGGGAACCACTTTCATGGCTCAGGATGACTAACTTTATATAGGTAACAGGAAAATGAATAAGGAGGAGACAGTTAAGGTCTCTCCTTTACCCCATTTCCCTCATTTTCTCTTTGGATTTCTCTTCTTTTCCTCTCAGTTAATTTCTCATTCTTGTTTTTGCTTGTTGTGTCTTCCAAGTGTTCTGGAAAGGTTTGGTCTTAAACAGCAAATTAAAGCTACACTGAAAGTTTTAGATGCATCTGTTTATACAAAGTTGTTGAATCTTCTATGTTGGTGTCTTTTACTTGCAGTAAGAAGTTTCTCCAGTGTAAACAAACGTCACTTCTGGGGGAGATGGGAGAGTGCAAGAGAAATGCTTTACTCCTGTGAGCCAGCAGCTTCACAGGCAGGGTGGAGAGGTCTACAAAGGCACCCGCAAGCAGCCTTTGTAAGAATAGATACTGTCTCTTTAATGCTGCTAAGGGCTTCATTCAGGATGACATAAAGGAGGAGGCATTTGATGGAAGAGAGGTCTGCACCTTCCTGCACCAGGGCATAAAGCCACTCAGACCCTTTTCTGGGAGAAAGCAAGGTACAGGAGTTGACTCTTACCTCAGAAGTAATTCTGAACTGCTCACTACCTTGAAACACAGAGGATTGGAAATTGGGTAGCAACAGCACCTTGGAGCAGGACTGGAGATGACTATCCTTCATAGTTATGCTTATCCATCTAGTTCATTTTCTTTTGGGTAAAAAACAAAAGTCTAAGTATCTTTGAAAACATTCCCAGTAGAGTGCCCCAAATGTCCACTAGCTACTTCTGGAAATACACACAGCAAGAACATTTTCCAGGAGAAAACTTTCCCTAATGTACAATGCAATCCTTTCTCCCCAGCGTAACAGGGCTCATGGTGCAAAAGGAGTCAGCCCCGTAGTGAAGAGATTATGAGGATTTAATCCCAGACAGCTGCTGAAATTCTGAAATTATACAAGCAGATACTTCTGGACTGATTCTCTCATTCCTTCATCTGGCAGCATGTGGAAGTTTCATTCAAACCTGTTAGATGGCTCCAGGCCTTCCAGTGCTCTCTAAAATTGCACTTCTTCCTAATCTTTTGAGTTTTAAAACCAAACAGCTTCCCTCTCAGCCTAGGGAGCCTGAGGCAGGTGCAAAGCAGACTTGATTTTGCTTTAAGGCAACATAATTCTATTCTTTGTCATAAAATACCAGCATTTATTATGCATTCATCCACTACATATGAAAGGGCAATGGGATTACTGCCTGTGAACCTTAAGGGCATCAGGGAGCAATACAAATTTAACTGTCATTAAGCTACGAGTAGCTCTTGTACCAAAAGAAGCTCAGACTTCCTCCACCAATTAGCCTTCTCCCCTCAACACCTGCACACAAACCTATACATACTTTATCTTGACTGTCTACTGGAAAGAAAAAGATGTTTTAGGAGACCTGATGCTCCTGAGTTGAGGGCAGAAGTTCACCAGACAATCACAGAATGACAGAATATTCAGAGTTGGAAGGGACCTCCAGAGATCATCTAGTCCAACTCCCCTGCTTAAAAGCAGGATCCCCTAGAGCACATCACTCAGGACTGCATCCAGGCGAGTCTTGAAAATCTCCAGAGAAGGAGACTCCACAACCTCTCTGGGCAGCCTGTTCCAGTGCTCTGTCACCCTCACTGAAAGGAAGTTCCTTCTCATATTTAAATGGAACCTCCTCTGCTCCAGCTTGTGCCTGTTACCCCTAGGCCTGTCACCAGGAACCACTGAAAAGAGTCTAGCTCCATCCTCCCTCAACCCACCCTTTAGGTACTTGTAAATATTAATTAAATCACCCCTCAGCCTTCTCTTCTCCAGGCTGAAGAGGCCCAGCTCTCTCAGCCTTTCCTCACGGGGGACTGGAGCATCTCCCCCACTCATCCTCATTGCCCTCCACTGGACTCGCTCCAGTAGGTCCCTGTCTCTCTTCAACTGGGGAGCCCAGAACTGGATGCAGTATTCCAGTTGCGGCCCCACCAGGGCAGAGTAGAGGGGGAGAATGACCTCCCTCGCCCTACTGGCCACACACTTCCCTGTGCAGCCCAGGATGCCATTGGCCTTCTTGGCAGCAAGGGCACATTGCCGGCTCATGGATAATTTACTGTCTGCCAGGACTCCCAGATCCTTCTTGAAACTGCTTTCCATGAGGTCCCCCCGCCCAACCTATCCTGGTGCCTGGCATTCTTCTTCTCCAGGTGCAGCACCCTACACTTGCCCTTATTGAACTTCATGAGGTTCTTCTCTGCCCAGCTCTCCAGCCTGTCCAGGTCCCGCTGGATGGCAACACAGCCCTCTGGTGTGTCAGCCTCCCCTCCCAGCTTGGGATCATCAGTGAACTTGCTGATACACTCTGTCCCCTTGTCCAGGTCATTGATGAATATGTTGAACAAGACTGGACTGAGTATTGACCCCTAGGGGACACCACTGGTTACAGGCCTCCAACTCAACTTTGCTCCATTAATCACAACCCTAATGACAAAGTCTCTGCTTATTCCACTGACTTGTTTCAGAGAAACAGTAATAATGCTGACTTCTAGGCCAGATGAAAGCACTAAGAATCCTCATTTGCTGCAGGTTGATTTGCTTAAGATCTCTAGCTGCAATTCTCATACTCATAAGGAATTCATTGTTTCATGAAATAGGAACAGTTCTTGCCCATTGCTCCCTATTTATGCTGCATTTGAGGGCAATCAAGTCTGGGCCCAGTGCTGATGAGTCCTGAACATAAACAAGCTCTGTAGTCACATGTAACAAGATACAACGAACAGGCAGGGAAGTACAAGTGACAGGAAAAGCATCCGGTCAGAATCAGCCTGTGCTACTACCAAGCAGACTCATCCGCAGGCTGTTGCACATACAGTAACTCCCTCACAGCAGCAGTCCCATGTAGTTAAACGGTATTAAGTGCACAAGCAACATTCTCATACAAGCCTGCCTAACTCTGTCCCCTGTTCACATTTTAAATAATCCCTCTTATCAATTACAGCACACAGATGAGCCACAAGCATGGATGGGAACAAGATGAACAAGGACAAGACCTCACCCAGCCACCAAGTTCCATCACAACTGCTAAAACAGGGATGGAAAAGGGTTACGCCTATATAACTCTGGTACTTGTCACCAGCAAGGTGTTTTCCTGCAACTTAGCAATGTGCCAGCATAAAGAAGGGAGGAACAGAAAACTTTTTATCAAACTGATCAGCTGTCAGGTCATTTGCTACACAAGGCTTTTATTTGAGCTCCCAAGTTGGGCACTTCAACAGTTCTGTTCTTATATAATCTCTTTTTTCTGGCCATAAGCATCATACTGACAGAGGTAGACCTTGCATGCAACCAAAACGTCACATTGACTATTTCAGAGGCCACTTCAGTATCTCCCAGTAAGTGTCCTAGGAAATGGGTATCACACAACTGTCTTTTGTCCCACTTTTCCCATATCCTTTGCTGCCAGCCTCTTATTTGTCATGAAATTTAGACACACTAAAAATATCATATTTTAAAGTAAACTTCTAAATGTGCAATGCTCTAAGCTGCAGTTTAATCCTACTAAGGAAAGTTATTACTCTCAGTAATTCAATTTACAAAGTTTTGTCCTTGCCGGCGAGCTGAACGGCGGGTTTTTTCTTTCTTGCCAAAGACCAATTATAGCAAGGTTTTACTAATACAGTTTAAGCCTTCATGCCCCCTTTACGTTTTTCATGCTGGGAATATCATATGTTTTGATAGCTTCATATTATGCAGTTTTTCACGGCTGGAGATTTCAAACACTGCGATTGTCCTGCCAGGAATCACACAGGGGACTTCCCTTTAGAAATTCAGCTGCTGTTATTGTCCTGCCAGGACTCATATAGCTGTGTCCTGACGTGGAATGCCCTACAATTTTACTGTGCTAAGAATTTAACTCGTATGTTTACCTCGAGGGGAATATGGGAACACCAGCAGTGAACTATTTCACTCTGACTTGTCTGAGTTCCAGGATGTTATTTCATCTCACTTTGCAGGGTTTGTGCCAATTAGCAGGCACCAAGGGATCTCCTTTCTGAACAGGCACATAGAGCTCAGAGGGGATTCAGTTTGTTTTTCCAAGCGAGTTATTTGTGTGAAATTCTCTTACAGTTCCTCAAGCTTCAGCTCCCTTCTCAGAGCAGTCAAGGTGCTTGCCTGAGTGAAGAGCCTGTGTACATGTCAGTATCATGTTTCTCCTGCTCCTCTGACTGTAGATGCCACCACACTGGGACATAAGGAACACATCCCAAGCAAGCTGGATTGCAGAAAAGTGTCTACATTGAGGGCCCTTCTGCAACAAGTCAGCATGTCAGCAGGCTAGAGCCAACTCTCTCCTTCCAGTGCACAGCAGCATTATACTAAGCAGCTACACAATTAGTAGAGTTAGATGAAGTGCCTTTGCCATGGGGGACAAAGAGGAGCAGAATCCAAGGGAACAGCAGTTACTGTTGCAATGTACATAGATTTCTGATTACTATGGGAAAGGAAACATTCTCCTGAATGGATGTACTGTTAGGAGACACACTTTTCAATTCCTTGCATTTTGGGAGTAAAACAGACATCTCACACGTACAACTCCTAAGACCAAAAAGCAACTTGAAAGTTTGTGTATTTTTCTCTGTCTAGAAACTCTGTTACACTGTAAAAAGGGAATGTCATTCCTCTGGCTGTATCCACGTCATGGAATTCTCCTCTACCATCTGCTCTTTGAAGAGAGAGTGCTGATTTGAGCCAGATAGAAGGAATTCCCATCTAGAAGAGACACCTGCCCAACAGTTACTATACTGTCCCTTTGTACAGTCTGCTTCACACAGACTGGACACATCTGCTTTTTCTCTGGCACAGTGTATCCATGGGAACAGAAAACCCTAAGATTTTTCATTTCAAATGGACTCATTAGGTCCATACAATACAAAGCATACTTAATGGTGAGGTAGCAAAAGTCTATTCTGCAAGACAAAAATTAGACTTACTGCTGCAAGTCACAAGAACACAAAAGACCACAAGTAAAATTTTTAAAAATAATCTGAAGTTAGACTTCTCAGCAGGAATCCTTCCCCGCTTTCCATGCCCTTCCTCTAGCTCTTCTATGAGAGCTCAGACCACCACATCCCACCAGGCTGTGTGCTCAGCTTCCCTGCACAGCCCCTCAGGACAATTTGAGGGTTAGATTTTGCATTCAAACCTGAATGTCCAAGACAAACTCCTGGAATCACACACCATAGATACCTGCAGCTGACTTCCTAAGCCTGGCCCATCCTCTGGGTACTGGAAGGGTCAGCCATCAACATACCTTTTGGAAATCAGTCATAGCTGACACTTCCAAAGGATTTTTTTTTTTTTTTTCTTTGCTCCTGGTTATTCCACTAGTAGCCGTCTACATTACTCACATGAAGTTGTGGCCCCCAACACATCTCTATAAAAATATTATACAAAACATGTACAAATATTTTGTCAACCATGAGGTGCTGGCTGAGCTTATGCGTATGGGAGGTAAAGCTTGTCAAGAAAGAGAATATAAACCACAAAAAATTTTGCAATCATTAAAGGTGACTGCAGCCACCATGATTTCCTTACTTTTAAAGTATTTTTTAAGTCTGACTCCCCCTGTCTCCCTCCCCAAGATTTCTGCCTCCCTTCTCAGAAAAGGTCATAAATTATGAAACAGACTTAAAACCAAACCTCCATCTGCTTTTTTAGCTTGTTCGAAGTAATAACCGATTTTCTGGCATACAACCACCAGCTCAGCATATATTTTTGTTATTAACTATAGCTGCTTGTTATGGCAGTATCATCAATTTACTGACAGTATACGTGCACAAACAGGACATTTGAGTATGGGATAAGGATCAAAGATGTTATTTGCAGTCCTTTCAAATGGTTTGTTTGTTTTTTCCCCTCCGGCACACAGAGACAAGTGATAATGCTTTATCCTATTTAACAGCAGTACTTCCAAAATTCCTTCAGCAATATTATCCTCTGCAGATTTACTCATCTACAATGCAGATTCATGCAGATTCTGCCATCCTCAAGAGTTTGCCAGTTCTAAGCAAGGTAATATATTTTTCTAAGCTGGGTTACACCAATAATTTTGCTTTCAAGACACCCTTCAGTGTTTCCAGAATGGAAAGTTTAAGTTTTCCGGAATAAATCTTAAAATGTGACAAACATTTTGGCTAAGAACCTTCAGACCTCTCACCTATAGAATTTCATTCACAAAAACACCTCTAAATGAAAAATGCAATTGAATGCTACCCAGGCTGCTTCTAGGTATTGTACTGCATATGAGAGACAAGAAGCAGATAATCTAATCATATTTAGTAGAGGAATGCATGTCATAAAATGCCTGCTAGCTGATCCTCAACCCAAGCCATTTTACCTGGCAATGAAATAACATGTGAAGCAGGACTTTCAGAAATGCCACTTCAGCACCAATTAATCAAGCCTTGCTCTAAAGCACTGTACGTCATACAGAGGGGCAGAGCTCCCAAAAGATCAGGAGGTGTAGAGCAGGACAGTGCATAGGCACCGTGAGCAAGGAAACTATTCCCTCAGGGCAACAAAAAAAGCATTCTTGCAAAGTCATATCAGGGTATTGATATGCTTAATATTTGTAGTCAGTGTCACTGTACTGTCTCACATCCCTGGGCACACAGTAACCTTCATAGGCATGCCATGCAACCCACCATGCTGCAGTTTGTGCACGCAATATAAGGATATGTAACTCAGTTCACAGTGCTATTCAAAGACCAGTTTCAAGATTATGCACAGAAGGTTCAGGGTATACCTGCTATTATCTGTAACAAGAACACACGTGCTTGCTTGTAGCACTGAGCATTCGCCTCTTTCAATTATTTGTCAAATTACAAGAACATAACTCATCACTAAGCTTAATGATTGAAAGGGATTATTTGTACTGCTTTTCATGTAGTATATTTCTCAGCATCATGATGTTTAGCTTCTTCTATAAAGACCTGAGTGGAAATCTCACCTGCAACAGGATGTGTGATACATTATGTATTCATTTTTGACCACAGAGGGACGATATGTAGAACTATGAGCACCAGTTTATTCAGGCACCAAACAAAATGAAACTGTTGGAGAACTTCAATGCAGAATAGTGTGGACTTCATCAAAGACTTACATTTGAGCTCCCCAGCTTTGAATTTCCTCTCAACTGTGCTATGGCATATTCTATGCCAAATAGAGCATTCAAGAGCTTTTGCACCCAAAGCATCTTGTAAAGCATTAGCTTTCCCACCCAACATCTCTGAACTATCACTAAACTACTGGGGAAGCAGGGGGAGCAATGAAGGAGAAGAAACTCTCACACATTGCAAATATTATCTTACTCTGCAATAGTCCCAAACAACACAGGGTCCATGGTCTGCCCATAGGATAGAAGGAAGAATTGGAAATAGGTTAAATTATTTTTATGTTGATAGTCAACAAGATAACAATGCAGCATAACACCCAATAACCCCATGAAGTACATAGCCAGAATTATCAGCAAATACTAACTTTTTGAAAGATGGCTGTTGATTTCAAAGGATCTTTATGTCAGGAATGGCCCATCTCATGGAAAACGCAGATATACAAAAGTAGTAATTTCTGAAGTCTGTTGCTAACATTTGTTAGTAAACAGCAGCACTGCAATACCACTATAAATACATAAATGCTAGCACTTGCTCAAAACTGGATAAAAGAAAACCATAACCTTCTGAGTCAGCTTTCTCATTTTCAGAGGATGTTTTTTCAACATTAGTACTATAAGAAGTCAAATTCACTGCCTTCATAATAATAACACAGACAGAGCCAAGCTTCTCTTTTTATCTGCCTGAAGGCACAAGAACTTTCTTGGAGCATAAATTATGCGATGGCTGGGTTCTTTCATCTATCATCTTTCATCACGGTACCATCAGTTGAAACCTTCACCATTATCCTTTTATGCTCCAACTCTTCTTCAGTTCCTTTTCTTTCACAAGGCAAAGTGCTTGACTTTTTTAAAAACTTAATAATGGTTAAATACTTTTTTCTGCTGCTATAATTGCAGCCTGCATATCTTTCAATCTGTTATTTACCATATGTTTATTTTACCTACTGATTTGCTGAAGATGGCCAACACTGCATCTTCAATCTCCGATCTTTCTCAGCCTTTTCTAAGACATTGTTTTCTTCTGTGTTGTCTTGGGGAACAAAATGCATTGCTCATTTACCTATCTGTTCCAGTGCCTACGGCTCTTTCCTCAGTGATGACATCACTATTTCCAGCACAGGGGCTTGTGCCCAAATTAAAAGGAATGAACATAGGTTCAGGTTAATTGCATTCAGACTGGCAGTTTGTTCATCATCTTTATCAGAGCAACAGATTAGAGCACAGAAATGCTCTGGCACCAAGAACATCATCTCTTTTGTCCTTGCTATGCACTCTGGCCTAGTGCTCAGAAGCTATGACAATGTGATAGCACTTGTGGTTTTCCATGTTATTGTCTTGCCAGGTATTATTTGCCACAATACACAGTCCTGAGTTTCAGAAGCTTCTCTTTTTTGCCTCTAGACAATTATCCTGTGCTATTCTGGATTCTCAGCAATTTCCATGTTATGAAAAAACTGTCTCCATGATCTTCAGTGTAGAATAAACTATGCTTCTGTTTAGTTAGTTAATAACAGTGGTAACTGCTACTTCTTGGTCTTTCAGTCACTGTATTTGAATATATGGTCCCAAAACCCTTGATTTAATTTCCTTCCATGGTTCAGGTAATCCAGGTATTTCTCAGTCCACACAGATATGGTTCACTTCACATGCTCAGCCACTAAAGCAGACGCCATAATTTAAAAGGTATGTGGTAAGATACTAATGCTATTTATTCACAGCAAATAGCATCTGACCCTGGGGACTGAAGATCCCCATGTATGACTTCAGAGATAGTGAGACAAGAAGGATTTTTACTCCAAAATTCAAATTCCAGTGTAAACTTCCAACAAGCTTCCAAAGGTGGCATACTTCTGCTTCAAATCTAAAGTTTTACAGCTCTCCACAACTAATTTTTTCTCTCCAGATACTGGCAAAATTTGCTTCCCTGTATAGTAGATCTTCTACAACAATTAAGGTCTCGTAATTAAACCCACTGGGCCATGATTCCCATGTCTCTTTTTTCATTCCTGCAAGTATATTTGTCCTTTTGAAACCTCACCTGTCCTCTAGGAGTTCTCCAAATTAACTCAAAATGTATCCAATTAAGCAGTTCACTGGGCACACTATGTTAAATTTCATCTGTCTGCTGATTTGAATATGCTCAGATTCTGCAGAAATTCTTTAACATGCATTTTCCTGATCTGTGTCTTTCCCTTCTTTCCTGTCAGCTTTATCAAAACTCCTGCTGCCTTCATTTCTAAACTGAATGTTCAGGCAAAAACAACAGTTAAGCACTTCAACCTCCAAAAGTTACTCCCAAAGGACAAACTGGACATGCACTCCCATCATCCCCAAAACCAGTGTGTTGGTTGCATAAAAAATACACTTACTCATTCCTTACCCCGCTCCACAAATGGCAGTTCATGACTGATGAAGAACAAATAGGACTCTTCCGTACAGCTGTCAGTTTTTGTTTAGTTGCATTACCAGCTTTCACAGCCTAGTTCTCCACTACAGTGGCCCTTCAGTGAAATAAGAAGCACATGCCCATCTATAACCAAGTTCATAGACTTAAAGTTGTGACTAGTTAGCTGACACTTAGGCCCGTTAGTTGTATAATGTCCTCAGATGGTTTCCTGGAGCTGTTAATACTTTTAGCTCTGGGCAACTGCTTAAATACAGCTGAGATTTGTATCTTTTTCAGTGTCCTTTTTATGTACTCCTTCCCAGTTTATACCTGTTCTCAGTCTAAAGGACTGATGCACCATTCTCATGCTTAATTGTAAAAATACCATCAGTTTAGCAAAATACTTCACTGCTGTGATCTTATCAGCACTTTCTCAAGAATGTCTTTCAAATTTATTTCAAAGATAAACACATCAGAATACAAACACAGCTATAATCTCAGTAAAGCACTGTACATCAAGAGAATAATGCTATTCTGTCAAAAAAATATCTCATCAAAATTCTGTCAAACCATTTTGATAAAGGAAAAAAAAGTACCTCAAGTATATCGAAGTGCAAGTACATTTGTATATCAAATGACAGCACATCCTGAACAGTATAAACAGGACTACTGAAGTAAACAATATTTCTCCTGCACAAAAAAATCCCTGCTGTTTACTGAAAGTCAGACAACACAGAAACCAACAGCCCTGTGTTGGAAATGACTTCTCATTTAAGGGGAAAATTTTGCTAATAGCTTCCTGAAAATTTAAATACGTTTACAGTCGTGTAATCACAAAGTAGACAGTCCAAAACTGATGGTGATTAAGTGAAAAAGACTCTGCTGCAGTAAATGGAGGTATGACTAAATGTCATAAGCACCAGCAAAGTATTTCAGCAACATAACTCTTTCTCCAAAAGGCTTAATTTTTGCCGACAAATGAACAGGAATAGCAATACTAATGAAAAATTTAGCATGAAATACTGAAAAACTTTTGGCTTGAGTAGTTTTGAAAATATCTAGGAAATTATACAAATTGTATTTCTCAAACTTTTATTTTCTTATCCCAGAATAGCTGCATTGCACTACCATTTTTTCCTCTTTTTTTTGGGTGTTGGAAACTATAATGAAAGCAACAGCTGAAGATTACTAAACTAACTTAACTGAAAGCAAATTTTGAGATTTTCATTAAGAAACTGACCAAATAAAATCAAAACTTTTCCATGAATTTATGAAAAACTGAGTGGAACCACAAAGCCCACCACTAAATAGGAAACGCTGCCACTGGATTTCCAGAATTTGTCATTCCATTTAAAGTATTCCTGTTAATGAGAAGATAATGTTTTATTACTTTGTTCCTATAGAGAGCACACACTTCAGCACAAACTATTGTAGTTATTCACCTCATGAGAGGAGAATAGTTATCTAGCCATCTACTCAGCCTCCATTTCAGGACTATAATGTTGAGACTAGTCTCCTTGGGGAAAACTGTATTAAAATCAATAGCACATCCCTACCAACTACAGCAAAGAAGAATTTATTTCTTCTTTTACAAAACAGCGTCAACTTTTTTATAATGCCAGATTCCATCCCGATGCAATACACTGTTCCAACTTAGCAATTTATTAACAACTAAATACTCAAATTCCCATTTCTGCAATCAATGGCCAAGCCAAGTCACAGGACACATTTACACTTCATTAAAATGGCAAAATATTTAACCAAAAGTATTTTCATACAATTTTATAATTTATTCTTACTCTCTGTGTGTATGCATATATCCTTTCTAGCCCAGGATTTTATTAAATTTCTTGGAGGGGAGGGGAAGAGGGTGGTGAGGTTCAAGAAAAAATTATAGATTGCTACTAAATGAAGCCCCTACTTTATATGCATATTTATAAACTACTGTTTAAAACACTACAGTTCAATTGTCATTCTTAGCAGCCCTTACTTATGCTTATATTTAAAAGCATAAAGTCTATGATCCTCACTGCAGATAAAGGCAAAAATGTTCAAAGGTGATAGAAATATTTGCAGATCATTAAAGGATGTATATCACTTACTTAATTCTTTAAATACCATTTATGGAACAGAAATTACTACTCAGCTAAGCTTTGATACAGTGATTAACTACTCGCCCTAACCTGCACTGAACTCATTAAGATTTTATTTTATATATATATATTTATATATATATATAAATAAAATACCTTTTCAGGCTCTTTAGAGAAGATTATATAGTTTATTCTCTTTATAGAGAAGTAGTGAACTCACATTAATCTAAGCACTGCCTTTTCTCTGGTAAGCTTTTAACGTGTTAAGAATTCACATATTTTCTCACATGATAAAAACATGGTTTTATCTCCTATTATTACTTGCATATTAGCCCTCACGTTTGTCATTATTACTATACTATTTTACTATATTAATAAGGGACCTGGAATTCCCCTTCCTTATAACAGAGTTCTTTTTTCCCCTTTGTGCATTAGTTAACCAAACAACCTGCTAACCAACTGCTAATCTCCTGTGACAGTGTGGCAGTCTCCCATGAGCTGGATAGGTGTGCATACAGTATGACTAATTACAGTGCAGTGTTAACGTGATGGAGAGAAAGTAAACAGACATCAAAGGCTGAGTAATCTCTGAAGCTGATTTGTTGGGATTGCTAGAACCCTGCTGTACAAAACACTAACTACACAGAGCTTTAGGCAGACATCAGGTAATCTTTTTGGCCATATAGCCACTTGTATGAATTTAAGATCAGGAAGTCAGAGCTGTAGCAGTCACACACAAATTGCAGAGAGCTACAGTGGCTTGCATATTATCAGAGATCATATTTCTAAAGCTCTCACAATAGTTTACCTAGGACAAGAGTTTCACAACAAAGGACAACTGTGCCAGCTCTAACTGGCACTGCCTCTGAGTGCACAGAAATGCACTCGGGAATGCTCTCAGGAAAAGGGCGAGTTTCTTATAATCTCCCATTACTCATGGATGCTTTACCAGCTGGCAGCAATGGATTAACATGTATTCACTGCTAGCACTGATCTTCAGGATTCACTGAGGAGAAAACAAAGGGATCAGCCATGGATTTCTGACTCCCCTGCATCTAAAAGTTAAATATATTTAATAACAGCTGTGCTAACATACTGAGCCCAGCTACATCCTCCCCTCATTGCACTTGATCATGATCAGCCATTCAGCTGCAATAACTGAAAGGTTTAATTGCTAAGAACAATGGCTAACAAAAGGGATTGTGTTGTGGGGTTTTTTAATAGATAAAGATTAAAGCACATAGGAGAAGTGTAACTAGTAGATCTCTGTATTTTATACTAAAACCCATTGTTCAAAAATAATAGTCCCTCTCTACCAACTCAGACAAAGACCTTGAAATACTGGAGGAAGAACTGCGTTTGTTATTAAACTCTGTTGTAGGCTCAGTGGAGGGAAAATAAAACACCACACACACATCTAAACAAGACATTACAGAACAAACATTCAAATCACCTTTGACCAAACTGTGACTTCAATAGAGGTCAATCCCATCTGGGATGGGAGCTCTAATTACTAAAAAACCCAATCAAAAAAAGCTAGATTTGATAAGGCTGACCTTTTTTCACAACTCCACAGAAAAATACTTAGAGCATAGGAAGCAATCTTTATGTAGTATATAAATTAGCCTGCTTTCAGGAAAGAATATGGTAAACTTTATTTGTTAATCATGCTCTTTGACAAGGCCAATCTCCAAGGAACATTTAAACATGGATCTGTGGTAGAAAGGCAACATACTGTAGGGTAGAAAATTAATTAGGTTTTTCATTGCTAAACTACTAATTAATATGGCATTAAAATGGGAATTAAAATATAATTGACCATAGCAGTCTTGCAAAACAGCCACAGAATGTTTAAAATTCCTACTCAATTAAAAATTACAGAAATTATATCTACAATAAAAAAAGCTACTACTTTAAACTATTCACATATGAGAGTCTGAATATTAATCTACAGTAAATGGAAGCATACCAAAACAGGAGTATGAAAAAAGATCATTTCAGGCATTCAAAAAAATCATAATTAGACCCCACAAAATAATGAGATTAACTTTAAACTCATGAGACTTTTCAACCTGCATAATTTAGGATATTCTTCATGGTGTGATAGCACAGAAGGGCTTAGAGATTGAATTTTTAAATTTTCACAACAAGAAATACTGTTTGTGAATGAAGTCTAGGATCTTCTGATCTTCACTAGAAGGAGTATTTTTGCATTGCTGTAGTAGGACTGGGCTCAGGCCTTTCAGTTTAATTAAGACTCCTATGAGTATGATCAAACTTGCATCCTCAGTGGCCATTTCACTGGCTTCCATTTGGGCACTTTTAAAGAGTTGACCAAGAGATATGACATTCAACTGCCATTAATCCTGCTGAGCTTCATCAGCAGTCACACAACATTTCAGGAACTTAGCCGGCATAACACCAGAAGTTGCTTATGCAGTTAGTGGGAGTTTTGCTATTAGTTGCAGTGGTAGGAGGCTCCTATTCCACACTCTCCATTCTCACAGCAGCAAAGTCAAAGGCAAAATGCAGACATTCAAGTTGAGCAGTCTGCAACACCAGCTGAGGCTCTCCAAAAGTACCTCAGCAAGTCCTGAGCCTTCAGCTCTCCAAAGTCTATGGATCTGTGAGGTGCACAATCCTAAAGCCCTGACTGACTGACCGACCGACCAACCACACAGCCCCAGTAAGCCTCATTCAGGCTCCAACCCTGGAAGAGCTCCCTTCAGCCCTTTTTCAAACCCAGACTTGTTTAATCTCAACAATGGGAATCAAGATGTAACAGGACACAGGTTATCACTCATCAAGGAGTGCACATACACCTGCTTTACCTAAATGGTCAATCAGGCTCAGCTGATGCAAACACCTGTAGAAGGCAGAGCAACTCACTGGCCACTGCACCCATTTGCTACCATACCAGCACCTGAACACAAATGCAATCAAACCAATCAATGAACCTAAAATATTCATAAAATAGAATGTGTATCACCCACTTTTTCCACATGTAATTTTTTTCATCAGTGATGATATACAGAACTATTGAATCTTAACCGTGTGGAAGATTGAAGCGGGCCAGGGAGAGCTGAGCAGCAGAGGGAATGAAAGCATTTGCATTTCATCTCCTCTCAAGGAGTCTGTTAACAAAATAGAACGTGATGGTCTGTATTCCACAGTTAGTAAGAGTGCCCATAATGAAATCTTCATAAATAGCATTAACATAATTGCAGAGTATTGACCAGAAGAATCCTAGGATTAATCTGGCATGGGTGGATAAAGAAGTGCTTCTAATCTTCACAGGATGTAATTCTATCAGGTCACACTCCCTAAAACATTAATTGGATCATATGATATCAAGGACATAACAAGAAATTGTCTCCTCCCCTCTGGTGTCAGTGCAGAATTATTTCTCATAGAATATTCTCAGTAGTTTTAAATTAATCTGGCAATGGAATCCAGAGCTTCACAGGCTTCACTGATAAAAGAAAGCTAACAGAAGTGGGCTTAAATTTCCCTTTATTCAATTTCATCTCCTAATAGCGGCCTTTCAATATCTATGAGGTAGTTATCAAGAACACAGAGCCAAGACTCCTTCCAGTGACGTATGGCAGGAGGATGTCAGACAAAGGACATATAATGAAAGAAGAAAGGTTTAAAGTGGACATAAGGCTCTGCAGTCTGCATCCTTGGAGACAATCAAGGCACAATTGAGCACCCTGGTCTGACCTAAGGTCCCTCCCACTCTGAATTATCCTATGATCTCATTATATCTTGTCACACTCATGGACCACCGAAATAATTGTGTCTAATTTCTTGTTTCTTCCATTTAAGTATCCTGTAGGCAGTGACAGGTAGAGAGCTCTGCGTGGATTTGCAAGATTCACATGGGAGAATCCATCTGGATGGCCTGTTTCATTTGTTCACCAGCCTAGTTTCTAGCTTCCCTACAGACACCTTTGTACTCAGGATGACTGTTCATTTCAGTAGTCATCTATGGCTGAAATTTGTCCATGTCAGGAATGAATAAGACATGTTCAGTGTTCCCAACTCCCACAGCATATTTGAAGTCTGAGCCCTTAAGGGCCCTTGAAATTCTTAATCTCCATTTTCTTTTCTTGTTTTCTACACAGCGTATTTGTAAGACCACAAAGCTCTAACATGTCCCAGATATAACAGATCAGCTCAGATCCCAGAAGATATATCCAGCATGCACTGATGTCTGTTCATATCTTACAATTTTGGTGCCTGACTTGTCAATACCTAGGGTTAGCAGTAGTGACATTTCCCATACATTTTGGGCTAGTAGTCCCACCTAGCAGATGGGAAACGTACATTTTACAGAAATGTAAAGAAGAACAGACAAAAGGGAAAGAAACACAGGCAATAAGAAGTATGCATAACTGCAGATGGACAGGGGAGGCATAATTCATATGCAAAATGTAACATTATAGCAACTTCATTTGGCTTTGAGTTTATGAGGCAATAAACAAGCCCTGCAAAAGTCTTCTGAGAAGCATCATCACTCCCTTGGGCTGAGGTCCTGGCATTCATTTGCCAGAGGACTTCTTTATTGTCTCATAAAGCAAAAGCCAAGTGAAGCACAAGCAAAGTATTTCTTGCTCTGTAAAACTGTAATATCACACATGGTTATTTACTGTATTGTAGCCCCATTATTTTTTGTCTCCTCACAATGTTAGGTGCTGACATTTGAGGAAAAGTGTTAGTGTCCCAATTAAAGAGAAATTGCCTCTTCCCTTCTCCAAAAAAAGAATCATCCATTGGGAGCTTCTGACTTCTACACACTTTTGACATTTGGGCCACTCCATTTAGGTGCTGCGAATGGGGAACATTACCAACTTTCAAACTTTGATACAATCAGAAATCAAGCACTTTTAATAAGATAAATTCAAAAGCATTATCAAGCTAAGGAGCTGAAGTTCTCTGTGTGGGTAGACAAACAAGTTCTTCAGCCAAAATCAGTCTCAGACAAAGATATTAAGTAATGAGAATTACGTCGTCAGAATGAAATTTAATTGGCTGACTCTAGGACAGGATATGCTTAGCACACAAGTTTGCATAAGGATTATTTTTTTCATTTTATTCCATGGGCACCATTGGGTTCGTACTTGCAAGTACTAGCATATTAGTATAAAGCGCATTAGCTTTATACTAATTAGTATATTTATATATACTATTTATTTATACTATTTGTAGAAATGCATTTAAAAGAGAATGGCCATATAGTGAGCCAGCCATGCGGGATGTTGGCCTAGGCAGGTAGCCACATTCTGGAAGCTGCTTCAAAGGAAGAAAAAATAAGAAAGAGCAATGACTGCTTCACTAGGGAATGCAGGAGTGAACAGATGGGAGTGACCAATTGGACATTGTGTGAGAAGAACTTAAGAACCAATGGGAACTGAACTGAGCTGCATGTTTGCCTTGTACTAGGGACTTTTAACCAATTAAATAATGCGTGACCGCGTGTAGGGAAAGAAAAATTTGTAAAAAGGGACAGACAGAATTAATAGAAGATTTAGATAGCGTTGGGCATGCTGTGTTGCAAAATAGAGCTGCTGTTGATTTTTTGCTTTTAGCACAAGGCCATGGATGTGAAGATTTTGAAGGGATGTGCTGCTTCAATCTAAGCAATCGTGGGGAATCAATTCACCAACAACTGCAGTGGCTTAAAGAACACACTTAAAGATTCAAAAGGAGACAAGCTGGTTTGATTCATGGTTACAAAAAATATTTGGCAGTCTGTCCCCATGGTTACTTGGTTTGATCAAAGAAGGTATTCGCTGGGTAATCATAATTGTCTTGTTGTTAATTGGGCTAGGAATAGTATGGAAGGTAATAACAAAACTAGTCACTAGTCTAATGCATAAAGTTCTGTTCGTGCAAAAGAAAAAAGGGGGAATTGTGGGAGTTTGGCTTGTGAATAACGGACATGGAGTGTTAGAGCAGGTGCACGAACAGGCTACTGTGCAGGCGCTAGCAGCCAAGATTAGGCCTCAAGGACGTACTGTCCTTGCAGAGTAGTACAAGAAACTAAGTTACATAAGATAGGGAACTAACAGGCAAGGAGGAGAATATGATAATTAGAGGCTGAAGCATAGGTTAAAAGTTAATGATTGATGTAGAAGTGGTCTAATGAAAACCTAAGAAAAAGATAATAAGATATGCTTAATCGTGGTGATTTGACAGAAGAATGATATATAAGTAAATGTATCTGCGCAATAAATTGAGTTCTGCCGACCTCATATGAGAGTGCAGTCTCCCTCCGTCGATTCCTACAACTATTAGTACTAGCGTATTAGTATAAAGTATAAATGATTTATGTTATCTTCTGTAACTGATAATATGGGAAAGATAGCGATCCATCAGTAGAATCAAGTAAGGTAACAGTCTTTCAGCTGTAATCATGCACATTTTCCTAAGCAAGGAATCGTGATTTTAGTTCCACCTCCCTCTCATTCTATGCCTGTGTGCATGCACACTTGAGGGAGAGGAGTGGATAAAACTGTTCTGCCCACACACACCACATGGGTTCATTTCAACCAAACCTCAGATTTTGAAGGCCATACTAGGGAAATAAAAGACAGGAATGGATGTGAAATTAAAGCAAAATCAGAAACAAAGGAAAAAAGGGAAATCCTAGAGAAAGAGCACAGATGACAAAGAGTGTGTCAGAGGCACAAGCACTGTCATTAGGGAAGCCTGTGTTGCAGGCAATAGGCCATCCTGGGGCCAGGCTAGTTTCCTATATACGCAGAATCCATGAAAGAAGCCAGTTCTGTTTCAAAACAATTGAAGCAGTTTGCTGGACCTTTGTTCCCATAACAACAGCAATTCACTTTTCTCAATTCTGTAGTTTCAGCACTGTGATGAGAACTAGCGTATTCTTTCATTAAAATACTGGATGAAGCACAGTAAGATACTGAGAAACATCTGATCAATTTACTGCAAAAAGAAAAGAAAGGAGAGGAATGCTGTTATCTGCATGTCACAGGTAGAAAGCCTTCCCTGAGAGAAGAGTTTTCAGAGATGAGGCCTGAGTTTTTCATCTCCCCTGGAATGTTTGCATTTTGCTTAAGCCTTTCAGCTTCCACAGCCATCCTACGTACAGAATATTAATTTTGAAACTCCGGTTTAACATCTGGTCTTAACTATACATATTTTTCCATTTGCTATATCCCATTGCCAACAGTCTCCTAATAATTTATTCCTTCAGCTCATATCCCATCAAAAAAATCCTGTGGCATATTGAGAAACTGTATACCTTTTTTTTTTTTTTCAATAGGTATATACATAACTCTTTAGGACCTACTTTCATGTGCAGCCATAGTAAAAATTACATGCCTTGCTCTTTATGAACACAGAACAACTGTAAAATAGAAGGGATAAAATTTTAGTCTCATTGATGTCAGTGCCAAAACTTCTTGCTGATTTCAATATGATCAGGATTTCACCCAGGTTCTCAAATTTTCTCAAGAGAATATTTGCAGGTGCAGGCTTCCAAACTGTGGTCCCTAGCTCACAGAACCAGGTCTATGGAGAGGATACTCTTCTTATTTCCACATGATAAACTGCTCTAAATTCTTACATCTTCCTTTTGTCTTCTTGCTCTAGAAAAACAGGGAATTACCTCCATTTCTATACAATGCATTTACTTCCCTGTGTAGCCAATACCAGTAACTACCTAAAGGATGCAACCCATCTCAGTAAAGCACAGATTTTATAACTCTTCAGAAATTAGATTTTAGTTCTGCAAGTTTTGAGAAGAAATAGATATTCATCTATTTTTCTCAAATTCTTTTGCCAAAACATCTCCGAGTTATCAGGTTAGCTTTTACTTGTGTCAGCAATGTGCAGTTAAAGGAGTCAGGGCGTTCTGGATTTTTGCACTTTGGTATTCAGGGCTGGAAAGAGGGAAGGAGAGAGAGGGACAGCAGCATTAAAAAGAAAATCATTTCAGATTTTACCAAAAACTAAAAAAATGTAAGTGAAAATCAATTGTATCTGTAAAGATGGATTTTAAAATAACATTTCATTACGGTAAGTCAAAACCATTTGAGCAGTTGTGATGGCAAATAAGTGGAGCCAGATCAGATTCCTCCTGCTCCTTTTCTTCCCCTTCTCCTCCCAGCCAATTTGCTCATAGAAGTGAACCTCTATGGGGCTGAGGAGAGGATTAAGAAATTTAGAGCTGAGGAAGAGATAATGCAGTGTAACCTACTTCTTGGGGTAGCAAGTATGAAATTATTTATACAGAAGAGGATTAAGCTCTCCACAGAAATGCAACACTGGAAAGAATCTCCAGAGTTACTGAGTCTAGTCTCCTGCTATTGTATATCTTATACTACTAAATTCATTAACATCCATCTCAAAGCGTTTTTCTTTTTTTCTCCCCCACACAGTAGGAAAATGTCTTAGAAACTCATGGCTTTGAAGGTTTAAAACATTCTCTCTTTCTGTTGGCACCAGTAGAGTTTTTGGGACTAAATAGGAGGAGAGAGAGAAGAGCTGTAATGTCTGTTAACATAGTCATGGATTGTTACCACATCGCTTCCCAGCTTGCATTTTCTGGACGAGCCAAGACTTCGGATCCCCTGCTTGTAAAGCAGTACTCCACTCCTCTGCTCCTCTTAAAATCTCTTGTTCTGTTCACACGGTTGGATGCAGGTGGCCAACTCTATAGACTACATTATGGGAGAATCTCACTATTCCTTCACACAGTGCTGCAAATCTATTCCAGCCACCCCATGAGCTGAAGTATCAGAAACATGTCCTGCCCCTCTTTAAGATCAGACTATCTCAGAAAATAAAGGGTAGTGAGAAGACAGACTACCCAGCCCTGAGTTTTAACTCTCTAAAGCAGTCAAATAGATAACAGGCTCACAATACTCGATAGTACCATTACATTTCTTTTGACATCTGTATTATGAAATCTTCAGGTGGTACCTCCCAACATCACTGCACTTTTACTAAGAGTTGGTCATAAAAATTTTCATCACAGCAGTGTCCAGGCAGACAGACATACAAATGCCTTTTAAATCTGATAATAAGAGCAGCATGTAGCACTTAGATCATATCATAAAAATGTTTTTGTCTGAAAAGAATATGCTGGTTTCCTCTGAAAGTCATCTAGTTTGAAATTTCACAAAAGTCAGAAGATAGACTCTCAACCTGTAATCTGTATCAAGTCTGTAAGTAACCAGTTGTTTGCTAGATTATGCATAAAAACCAGGTTCAACATCACAGTTCTAATCAATAAGGGGAAAAAAAAAATCAGTTTTGATAATGGTACATTATTCTTAAAAAAGAATAGGAACTTTTGTTAACTTTTCTCTTTTTGCATCTCAACACCAATAGAGAAAGGCTCTGGGCTTGGCTGCAATTGTACTGATACTGCAAGAGACAAAGTACAATGTCTTTTGCCTTTCCACTGTTGCATGACCTCTGCAGCAGCAAAACCTCATTTTCTCAGCAATTGTTTTAAGCAAATAGGAACTCAGAAAACACACTAGAGCACAGAATATAATAATGCATCACACTCAGAGAGTCACTTTTCTGAATACAGCCATGCCTTCTTGTTTCCCATTTCCCTCTCTCAAAATAAGAAAATTCCTGATCAACACAGGGTAAATGGTCTCTTCCTCATTGACACAAATTATGAGCAAGCAGCCCTCTTCATCTCTGCCAATCAATAGTATTATATCAAGTTAGAAAACAGACTTGTCACAAATTAACATGAATTGGCTGCCAAGAAAAACAGTAGGAAGAAAGAATATCAAATTACATCATTTTTTCTGTCAAAACTCTTTCAAACTGGTCCAGCATTTCAGCTGTCTCCAGCTGATGTGTTACAAGTTGCTCCTTTAACAAGTGACCACATAAAAAGTGCATAGCTTTGCCTCCCCACTGTAGTAAGAAGACAGACAAGATCGCACAATGGCAAGACACCTTCAAAACACAACACTTTTGCAAAGAAAGGGAATTCTAAAGTTGAAATTATTAGTAATTTTTATGACAGTGTACAAAAACTGTCACTGTGCTTAGAATCCCACTGCTCTAAGTGTTGTGAAAGACTTCATTGAGGAAGAGCAGACGAAGAGCTGTTCAGAGTTCACCCAGCAAGGCAGTAACAGGTTCAGGTCCAGACCTGACTCCATATCTAGCTCATCATGCACTAAAATGACCTGTCCCTCACAAGCTTTAAAAATTTTTACAAGGCTTTAAAAAGTTATCATTATGTTTTGTAGATGTAGGCTCATCTTACTGAGACACTTAAATACCTCCATATTAAGGCACCTCTTCAGGCACTCCTAGAGCCTACAGAGGGAGAAGGGATGTTCCAGGAGACAGTTCATATCTTAGATGACTTGAATGAGATCGGATTGCTATCAGTCCCTAAAGAGCTTTTCCCACCACTAGAAGGCAAGTTTTACTATCTTTAGCTAAGAATTTGGATTCAGGTAATAGATTATATTTCTACCACCTTAACACTAAGTAACCATAGGACAGGGTAAGGACAGTGAGACACAGCTGATCTGTGTATTTTCCATTATCAAAAAAATCCCTCCAACCTCAAAATAAATACCATCAGGTATGCAAAAATGCATCTTCTATATAGGTATACGCATACTGAAAGAGGAGATTTTATATGTTTAAGTATATATGCAAATTTTAGCTATGCTTTTCTCCTTTGCTTAACTCAATGTTGTTTGCCTTTGCAAACTGCAACTTCTTAAGGAAAAATACTACAAATTGAATCCTAATTACATAGATCTGCTACGGACACAGAGTGAGATCAAGATTCCTTTATTCCTGTACATTCCTTTATATTCAGAAAAATCATTATTACTTGGACAAGGCCCATAGACCCTCATTTTCATCTTTCATTGTACAAAGTTTGGGACCTGGTTGTGAGACGTGCCATCTATTCAGCCCTCTGGTACTATGTCAACACAAATAAACAGCTACCTTACTAGTGCTGGCATCAAAAGTGTATTCATTCTACTATAATATACCACAGACAATACAATCATGTCACAAACTGCCCTGTTAGAGAAGAACACAAATCAGAATGGGAAACTGCTAAACTGATGGATGGATTTTGTACCATACTGTGTAAAAGCAATAAGAATGATAATTTTACTGCTGTATAAACATTTTAATACGCACAATCAATTAATAATTTCCAATATTTTCTTAGGGAGCTGATAAAAATTATTAAGCTTCAGGCTCACTTCAGCAATGTTTAAATGAAGGTGGAAACCTACAGCACAAATCAATCTACTGGCATAGTCACCTAGGGTTTAGGAATATAACTCGAGTAATTTTTTCTTATCTTACAGAGAGCACTGTGAAAGGTATTTCAATTTATTGTGGATAACAATCTATCAAAATAAACCTGCTCAGGACATGCCCTGAATCCAAATGAGGCAGCATAAAAATAAAAAGGGAAACATGAATTTTAATTAACCCTGTGATGGTTTGCAGATCCTGAAGTGTTCAGTCAGAAAACAAAGATTTTTCTAAAGCTTATATTCAAGTTATGTGCTTCTATAACATAAATTATCAAAGCTACTAAAACAACACCACAGGACATTTGTAGATTAGGAAAGCCTAGAGAAGAAACTCTTGTGCTGTATAGAGCTACAAATTCCTGGATATCAGCTCAAGCCAGGTACTGCATGCCAGTCCCTCAAGTCATCACCTAAGACAGAACTCCAGCTGCTTCTTTACCACATCAGGTTTAAATCTCCTGCCCTGAACCTTATATTATAATCCTGTCATGAAGTATCTTGATGTGTGGCCATAGGCTATTTGGTGTTTTACTTTCAGTTCCATGATTCATCTGATAATGTAAGGATCTCCAGCTCTCATATCCCACTGTGGCAGAGATGGCATATTCTGAAGAACCAAAAGGCAAAGAGAAAGAATCAAAAACCCTTGGGATTTTTTAAGGCATACTTGTACTTGGGCTGACTATGTAGGATCTAAATAATGATTTTCCAATGCCTTGAATGCTAATAACATCGATGAATTTATTGAAGAGCATACAAGCTTGAACTGCAGGAACATTAGCATTGCCTCTTATCACATCATCTCCTTTAGTGGGCTGCCTGAGAGCAGGCAGCATGAACACCACCCCTTATCAAGAACCATGTGATTCCTACAATGGGACAAACCTTCAGTTGGCCAAGGCTCAATGAATCTAACAAATGAGCCAATGCACAACATGAATTTATTCTTTAGATACCAAACTGCTACAGATCTTAGTCCTCTTCAACCCATGTGTCACCAGATCATTCAATGCCAAAGGCAGTGGCTAATATCTGCTTCCTTCAGTTCAACGGTGAAACTCCTGTGGACCAGAGCAGGATCCCAGACTGGGGCTTCACTCTGTGCCCAGCAGACTTCCTGAGAAATGCCTTCTGCCAGCCGTGTGGGCCAGATGTATGTTCACCGATCAGGACAGAAAAAGCACACAACTGCTGCCTTTCTATGTTGCTAGTGCTCATATCCAGAGTACACATCAACTTGTGAACAGCAGCATTTCCATCTTGTAGCCATCAGTTTTCACATGTAGAAGGCTGAAGCCTACTACCAGAGGTCAAGAAAATCAAAAATTTCTCAGTGCCTGTGCTCTAAAGAAAGATTTCCATAAGCCAAGCAAAAGGATTTGTTAAAGCAGCACAGCAAGGCACAGGTTTAGGAGAATGCAGGAGGCAGTGAAAAGGCTGCCAGAATGCTCAGAATAACTTTCTGCAGAGGGGCAGCTTACAGAGTACTAAAGCCACTAATATACCAGCCATGAATACATCGCCTTTGTTCTTTATTTCCAAACAGAAATACCTTGGTAAGGGCCCTGAGATCATCCCCCTCCTGGAGGCTTGGCTGCCTGTGCTCAGGGCCAACTTGGAGACAGTGCAGCTGCCCCTTCCTCCTGGCGCCACTGGAGAGGTTCCAGAGAGTGCTGCAGGGAGAACCCCTTCCTATGGGAGCTGCTTTAACCTGAGCCTCCTTCCCTCAGCCTTCACCAGGCCGCAGCTCCTGCTGCACCATGGCCACAATTGTGCCTGCTGCGGGCACCACTGGCCCTGACCTGCACCACATCCAGGCCTGGCCTCAGCCCAGCACCACCCCCAGGGAGGTGCCCAGTGCCTGGGGTGGGGGCTGCCCCTGACTGGGACAGTGGGAGACAGCCCTGGCTGCCTGGCCAGGCCCTCACAGAGCCCCCATAGCACCCGGCCCCACAACCCCAGGGAGACACCAGTGCTGTGAGGCCCTGACACCGAGCACTTTGCAAAGATTGGCAGAGAAACCTATTCAGAAAACACAGGGTATTTAGCCTAATAAATACTCCAACATCGGTATATTAAGCTACTGTTTCTCCTCTGCTCATTAGCAATAGTAATCCCCTGAAAAACGAAAGACTTTTAAACACTGAAGTAATTAGCTGATAAATAGGTGGTAGCAAACTATTATTTCTGGCTAAAATTAATGTGGCCTCAGTATCTGGATAAATTCTAATGGAAAAATTTTGAAGCCTCCTCACAGTATTTAACATAAGGCAAATTAAAGTGCTGACATTTTTATGGTATTTTAATTAATGAGAATCTAGAGTGGAATTCTCATGCAAATACTGTACGTATTGTATGACAACCCTATTAATACCAGAGGAGTTAATTATGATTAGTGCTATTACACTGAGTACTAAATGAATTAACAATAATGAGGCACTCCTAATACTATCATCACATTTCCGCATACATTTTAATGGATAGGTTTCACCCTGATTAGAGCTGATAAATATTAGCAGCAAACAAAATTATCTCTTCCATTTTTTGCTTTTTCTCTCCACCCTGTATTCAGAAATCAAAGCTCATTTCTGAGAAAGAGCTGTTACTTGTGACTATCCAACATATTTCTAGCCTTTATCAAATTGTTCACTAAAAGGAATTTCCATCACAGGGCATTATTTCTACTCCTACACATTTTAAGCAGGGAATATCAACTTCTTTGAGCTTATTTACTAGGGTGTCAACTATCTAGGGCCTTCCTGGGCAATGGATGACTGCATTGCCATTACTTAGCAATATGAATTGCTAAAAGTAAAACCGAAGAACTGAACTTACTAGAAAATTTGAAAGATTAAGGGGTCAGTTTCAGACAATGTGGTGAGCGAGTAAGTTCCACATTTACAAGGCACCACACCAGCTGCAAAGGACCCTGGCTGGACTTGCACACTTCTGTCCATAGTTCCGAGTCAGAAATACTTATGCATATGCTGCAGGCTTTGAACACAGCGAATCCAAAATTGCCAGGGCATTTCAGATACAGAACATGTTCTGCATTTGTGCAATAAGTGTGTAGGGAGAAAGGAAAGGGGATGTGAAGAGAGGCAATACATTAACTGCAAAGGTGAGAACACGTGGGCATCACATATTCAGTAAGCACAGTGATTCCTGCATGGCCTCAGCACAACTGCACAATCCATCTATGAACGAGCATGAGAGCACTGTCTTGCCAATTACTAGACCTAGTACAAAGGACACAGCCAGCTGCAGAACAAACCAATAACCAGATTCTATTGCACACAAAAGGGTCAGTACATGGGTGACCACTGGGGATACAAACAAGTCAGTAAGGTTACACGTAACAGACATCAACCCCAATGACCCCAAAAACGATACAACATGGCTGACAACCAGTGGAACAAACAAAGCAACAAAATCTCCCATAGAAGAGATGGGAGACAACCAAACCAAGAAGCTAATAACATAGGACAGAGGCAAACTCATCCTCTTCCTACAGAGCCCACATTTACAAGTACCAAACCTGACCAGGGCCCAGTTGCAGAGAGTCAGGAGGTCCTTCCCCAACAGGGAAACTCTGCAAAGTGCATCCACCCCACACATAGACACTCCACCCTTCCTGCAAGTGGTCCCAGCTTTTATGCCCAAAGTAGGACACCTGGCACTCATTTACCCAATGCAGGGCACCTGGTGCTCATTTACCCAAGGGCTTTCCCTGCAAGGTCGGCTGCACCTTAGAGGAAAGCCAAAAGGCAATCTCATCCCCTCCTTTTGAAGGACTGTGGGAACCAGCCATGTATCAATCTTAATTCAGGGCTTGGGGTTCAGACCCCAGCACTTCAGAGCACTAAGTGGCTGCAGCGTACCACACAAACACTCTGGTCATTTCTGGAAGCTCAGAATGCAGGAGCAGCACCAGGCTTGGCCAGGCTAAAAGACATTCTCAAATCTTATACCAGTATAAAGTGTCCTCACAATCCACCTGTGCACAATTCCTGACTGGAAGATAAGATGTGTCCAGGAAAACCCTGTTAATTGCTCTCCTTAACCTTTGATGGAGGAGATGACTGGTATCACTTTTTACTTTGTCTTAGTTGATTCCTCTGCTCCTGCCAACTGATGTAGTTTTTCACTCCCAGTTTTACTCCAAAGTAAAATTACTTTTAGACAGGCAGGAAGGGCTGGGGGAGGGAAAAAAGCAGGAAACCATTAGAAGCAGAAATTTGTAAATCTGAGCTTGAGAGGACTGTTTTTATAATGGTGGTCAGGTGAAAAACACTTCATAGAGAGGACAGTTTTTGTGTAATTTATGCTAGTTCCTAATGCTCATTTCTGCTTATCTCTATTTATCTATATTATCCCTGGTTGCTGTATGTTGTTTCAATTTCTAACACAAAGCAAGCTAATTTCATGTGCTCATGAGATATCCTTTGGATCCTCTCGCTGCTGTACTACCCTCAGAAACTCAATAGTCAGAGTACAACTAAATGCTTCTTTAAAATAAGTTCAAAATCAACTCAGCCAAGTGTTTTGCAATAATTTAGTGCATTGGATTAGGAAAGAAATCAAATAGGTTCTTATGTGAGCATTCAAAATCTATCTACTACCTCTGTGGAGACAGTCATAAATTCTCTTTGAGAAGAGGTTCTTTGTCTTCCAAATCCTATTACAGCAAGGCAGTTACCAAAGCAGTACTTGCATAGCAGTACCTAATATATAAAAGTATATAAAAATTCATGCAGAGTAGTAATTTTTTTCTTTAAACAGGGAAGCAGTCAGATTATATTCTTTCAATGTTCATGTTTCTGATCTGTATTGACAAAGGCACTCAGGACACAGATTTTGCTGTTCACTGTAAAATATTGTTCTTCTTGCTGACTTCTAAGTTCAGGCATATTCATGTCTTACAAAACAGTGAAATACAATCTAATTAAAACTTGCAGTGTTTTCTTTTAATTTCCTAAGATATTTAAGGAAATAAATTTTAAAGCGTAATCAAGAAGTAGTAGAGACAGTTTTCAGCTTACCGGTAGCTCAGTGGAAATAATAGCATCATGCTAGTGAAAACCAACCGTTGTGAGAAAACCAAATTGTTCATAAGATCCAGTCCTGGATCACTAACTTGAAATAGTGCCTTCCTTCTTGAGTAAATGGGCTGTTTTCATTGGCCTTCCCAGGAGAGAAAAAACCTCTTAGATTAACATGAATAAACCTACCAGAACATAGTCTGCAATCAACATTTACTCATCTGTACCTACCTATTTCACTATGATGTCCACTTTTAACAGATGGCCAGTTAAATGTTCTGGTTTGCAGTCCTGAGGCAGATCATTAAAGAGTGCAGAAAGGATTTGTTTAATAGCTTTTCAGTACACATTGTGGTTATGGTCACAAATTTGGGATCGAAAGTAGCAGCATGTTTCAGGTAAAACTTATGTTTTTCCTTGCATTGGTAGGAAAGGCAGGATTAGAGCCCTGCTGCTCTGGGTTCATGTCCTACTCAGCATTCAAGCACAGCTTGAAACTAATGCATGATTTTAAAGAGGCAGCAGCCAACAGAAGAAACAAATGGAGCATGTCTTTTCACAGCACACTTTCAGAGGGGAAGAGCAATTGTTTTCCTGGAACAGATCTATATATTTCTGTTTGTCTCCAACAGCACCTAACAAATTTAAATTCTTGTGAAAACCCCTTCCCCAGCACACCTAGCTACTTAGTACCTACTAGTGCAGGGAATGATCTGGATCTGCCTTTCTTAAAACCACCTCCTGACAATGTTTCTACTACCTTTCTTCACATTTTTTCCTACTAAGTTAAACAGCAATTGCAAGTACCTCCTCCAATTATTCATTGCTCCTGAATACTTTCCAAAAGGAATTATCTTTGATAAAGAAAGGCAGAAGCACAGGTAGCTAGAGGTGTGGGGGAAGATATGTAATATAGGTGCACAGGTTTTAAAACGGCATTAAAATTTTTCTTAAACACTAAAAAGTTTTAATGTTTCTGCATTGAGAATTCCAACTGATAAGGGAATGTGGAGAAAATAAGGGTGGCAGGGTAGAAGAGAAAAGAAGAATAAATTGGACAGGTGCGAAAATATGAAGGGACAATAGAGGAAAAAGTTGTAGCAAAAGAAGAGTTCAGCTCTTCTCTACATGCTTCAGCTTATCTTCTCACCCTTTCTCCCAGATATGTTTGTCCTCCTCATAACTCTTTCTTTCCTTCTCTACTTTCACTAAAAAATTAGTTCTCCAGTGGACTTGCTAAGCTATTTGATATTTTTCAAGCACGGCACATGCTGGAAAGCTCTAGAGGTGCTCACTATGACAACTACAAATGATCAGCAAAAATGATAAAAAAAGTAACACAGAACAAAAATCTATTAACAACATTGAGTGATAACAATGGCATTAAGTCCACACTGGGAAAATCATATAGAGTTCAGTATTTTAAGATTTCTGATTCTTAACCCTAAGCAAATGTCAAGTTGATTACAGCATTATTCTTACTGATTCAACCAAGCACATTCTATAGAGACACTATGTCCAGTCTGAATATCTTTTTTTTATGGTAGACATTGAGAAAGAGTTTTGGACTCTGGCAAACCACAAAAGAGTGATTCAAAGACTATAAAAGCTTATTTGAAAAGTGAGCAACTGACAGAAGCTTTGACCATTTCATTTTTCCCTGAGAAATGTAAAAAACATGATGAGATCACAGTCTTGCATGGAGACACAGTATTTACGTGGAGAGGAGTTTAGAACAGAGCTGGTAAGAACAAGGCTTGATTTAATCTTTTACAAAAAGGCATGGCAGGATGCAGATGTAACAAATCATTTTAACAGATTATTAACAAAACACCATTAATTCAGGTACCCTGTAGATTCTTCTATTATTTCAATCCCTTATTTCAAGGTTGGATGCTTTTCCAAAATACACTGTTGATTGTATGGATGAAACAACATGCCCTGCACTGTACAGAATGTCAGATTAGATTTTTCCCAATAGTCCTTTCTAGCTTTCAAAACTGAGAGTAAAGTTAATGATTCAGTGGGAACAAGAGAAGCCCTCTTATGAGGAAAAATGTTATAAAGTCCCAATCCAGCACAGCAATTAATATGTACTCAACAGTAGAGTTCAAATGATCTCGATCAAAATACTATCAAGCTGATCTTCCAACTCAGTATCCTACACACTGGACAGTCATATTGGAAGAGACCAAAAGAGCATACAATTTAAGCAGAGAAAATAAAACAAGAGTAGCAGAAATGAAGTCTAATCCTGTATAACTCATCAGGAGGCACAGAGTAACATGGAAGCCAGATAGTGACCATGCAAGAAATTAATAATGAGCTGGTAATGAAACATGGTTCTTAAGACTTTCCTGTTCCCAGTCATAAAGCTTCTTTTCCCATAGCACACACAGTATGTACCAAAGAGAATCCCTAGTGCACACACTGGCACAGTGGTAATGCCCTCATAGGAAATACGTTGTTTTAAGCAATATGCTTCTCAGAAGAGTGTTTATATACTGAACCTTATGAGAGACAACAAGCATTACACAAGAGAGGGGGAAATAATACTGGGGAGATCCTGTTTCTTATTCAAAATAAACTGATTGTGATTTGTGCAGGAAACTTTCAGATGGAAGAAGTTTACCTAAAAATAAAAGTCAAATCAAAAGACAACAATTTTTATGTGGAGAGTAATACAGAATCACCTGCTCAGAAGTGCAGAGTGCATGCAGTATTCATCCAAATCTTCTAGACCAAACACTGAGAGTCTAGCTAGTGCACTCCAGTTCTGAAGAATAAGCGCAGAGTATTTGAGGAGACAAGAATGGCAATGTCTCTCTTCAGTTACATGCATGGGATACAGTCTAACACACCCATAAAACCCTTACTAAGACTTTTTTGTGCAATGGGTTCCTTTACACACACACTTCATACCAAACACAAGATACATCTTCATCTGCATTTCACCCCAGCTTCAGCTCACATGTGACTCATGCTGTTTTATTACAACAGATTATCTCCTATGATGATGATGATGGCTTAAATTACAACAGAAATACCAGTAATATGATTAGTTTTCACCACAGCGTGAACATAAAAGTCAGTATTGCCTTCTAGCTTTGCATTTATAAAGGTATGAATCTCAAGACAATGTTGAGGTACCTGTCAGAATATACCATTAAGTGGCAGCTGCTGGAAAAGTACATTTAGATGTATCTAGCCTACAAAAATTTTCAACACATCATTAGTTTAATGTATATAAAATGTAAATTAAGACATTAAGGCTCACGATGAAAAAATTAATGGCCATTTAGATGTACACTGGTCCATCTGTAAAGACAGTACAGCTGCTTGTAGTTACTTTAGTCCTTGTCCAGGTACTTCTTACAAATGCGTTGACTTGTAGAGATGCTGCACACCTTTGCTTCCCAATGAAATCAAGATGACTGCACAGATCTCGGTACACCAAATGCTACACAGTTCCATTTGTATCAACCTTGCCTGTCTACTGAGATGATCAATGTAATCATGCACACACTAAGAGTATATTTACTATTCATTACAGAACTTTCTTTTTATGCACCTCTTTGTAAATGGACAATACAATCCCTTTCTTAAGGATCAATAGACCATCAGTATTCTTCCCATTGGTTTATGGAAACTTTCTGAAACTAGAGATCATGCTGGGAGAACTTATCAATTTTCTCATCTTCTTCACTGACATATACTGATTTACCAAGGGGCCACCCACCTCTTGCTCGTCTTCTGTCCAAGTTTGTATATAAGACATTCTTCAGGTAGTATCTTAACACTTCTTCAGCAATTCAAGCACCCTAAGTTTTAAGATACTTCTTATTCAGGATCTTTACCTGTGGCAATAAGGAGATGCTGTGCAGCTGATTTTCCTTCTGGAGATTCTGAGTAGCAAGTCCCCTCCCCCAATAATAGCCAGACACTGCTGGTTAGGCTACCATGGTAGATTAGTTTGCCGTTGTAGTAAGACTGTGGATGACCTGGGTGCTGAAATAACTTCTGTGAGGCATTTATCAATTCTTTGTTTCCTAATATACCTGAAGTATCTTATTTGCAAATACATCAAGACTTTGATAAAGTCTTTTCATTGTAAAAAAATAAATAAATAAATAAATAAAAATCTATAAACTGCTAGAGAATATTGAAGAAAATGAATCATTTTTGTCTATAAAACTGCATTACATTTTATAATTGTTAATCTACATTTAAAGTTCATTTCCTTATTTTCCAGTAACACGTATTCATTTCTTGGTCAAGGCATTCATTCCTTGCTTTGCTTTTCTGGAATGAGTTTGAGTCTCCACAGCATCTGAGTATTATTTTATTCACACGCTTAAAATCAAAGTTTAGGCAATTTCCCTTTTAGCCTTTTAATGACTTATGAAATCACATTCTCAGTTGGTAATGATACTTCTTTTAACATATCAAATACAATATGCATGCATTCCATTGTTCTGTATTTAAAATCAACCACATGAAGGTAATTCTGTCTTATTTCAACTTTTGACTTTTACAAAAGAACTAGCTCTTTATAAAATGTTTAACTCATTAAAATTTTACAAAAATCCATTAGAAGAGTTTCTCATTTTATCCAAATACTATTCATCAGCATTTCTAATTTCATTTTAATAACTCCTCTTTTTAAGATTATAAGAGTAATGTAATACATATCTTTTACATTAGCATTAAAAAAGTCTGAAATAGAGGATAGCTGAGGGCTTTTTTTTTTTTGTTCCAGAAATACACTGGAAGAAAAATAATCTCATTTTAGTGCAATATATTACTCCACATTAAAGAGGGATATTTTCCTCCAAACACTTAACTTGTACATCAGTCAGTTTCAGTTTCACATGATTAAAAAGAAGCAAAGTAGATTATTCTCTTGCATTATATTTTGCATTATACTTTGAAATGTATCATTTGGAAAAGTAAAACTTCCTTCTCATCTTTGCAGAAGAGGAAAAAAGAAAGATGAAACATATCTCTCTTGCAGGTGTTTCATTAAAAACAAGCTGTGACCTTGGAAACAATGTTTCAGTGAACCAACACAGTTATAACTCACCATTTTACATGTTGCGCTCTTTAAACAATTGAAAATTACAGATTCTGTTTCTCTTTACAGAAAAAGCTGTGTAATTCATGGTAAGTCTTTGTTTGATCACAAGCACTATACCTTTGCAGATATAGTTAGAACTATGTTATACTGCAGTATGGCCATACCAATTCTGAAATCAAGTGAAGCTTCTCAGTGTCTGGGAACAAATTGCACTGGACAACATCAAGCAGTGCTGTATGTTAGAGAATTGTTTCTTGGAATCTGCAAACTACACTAAATGACAAAACACTGCATTGCTGTGGAAGATGCACCAGACCACATACCAAAAGTGCCTTGTGTAACACCACCAGTGAGTGAGAAGTAATAGACTACTACTAAGTTTACAATAGCTTAGACGCACTGGGATCTTGTCGCCGTACTGAGTTGTTCTAATGTCGAGAGAGGCTCATCTTTTTTTGACACACATTTTTAAACTACAGAAACAGATGTTTCCCTGTCAGATACTCAGACTCCGTTTTTAAAAATGTATGGGTTTGTTGCAATTTCTGGATTAGAATAAATGTATTATATGTCTTGTCATAAAACTTGAAGAGATTACACATGAATAAGGAATAATTTTGAACTTTAATATTAATAGACCACCAGCATGCTTCTAGTTCCTATTACAACTTCATTGTTATAACACTATAGCTGCCTATAAATCAATTATTAATGAGAGCTACCAATATTATTTTTTATATAGTAGTACCAGCATGTGTGTGACAATCTTATGCATGTAGCTAGTTAAGCTTCCAACTCGGAAGTTCTTGCTTGGTTTTAGTGGAACATAAAAGAGCAATGTATACAGTTGTGTTTGAATAAGTTTCATTATGAGATACAAAGAAAAAGTGACTAGATCTTGCAAGCTAAAAAGGAAGTTAATTGACTCGATAAATTTAAAAAAAAAAAAAAAAGGAGCTCCAGTATTTTTTATTTAGAGACCACTGAATAAGTATTTTGCTTATTGATTTTCACTGTAGTTCAGCTTTAACTATTATTGTATTTTATAGTACATAATAAAGGTCTCAATAGTACAAGACCTTTTACAGTATTGCATTGTAAAATCATAGCTAAGAAATGGTAGGGTAGCACAGACACATGCACAAGAAAGAATTATACAAACTTCAGTTAATTTACAAAAGTGAACCAACAAACTTCAGCTCTATTTATTGGCTTAGCTCTGCTCAAGGACAGAGTAAAATGAAGTAAGAACAGGGGGAATAGAACATGGATAATTACTAGAGAAAGACTGCCTGTGACAATAGAGTAACTCTCCAGACAGATAGAAAAACTGGGGAAACATTACAAATTCACAGACTTCAAGTATCCTCCAGCTGATGTCAAGCGCAGATACAGACAGTCTCTCCAAATGCCATACACTACCCTCATCAAAGATCATTGTCTGGGTCAATAAGTAAAAGCAAAAAATCAGCACTCATCAGAGGAAGTAACATAATATTTCTGATTACCTCTGTTAATAAGTGCTCTGCAGACTGCTTCCATCCTCACATTTAATGGATCCACTGCTTCAAAAATATGCTAAGCTAGAGCAAGCCTGTAATGAGGTGTGCTCTGGGGTATGCTGCTGCAGAGGGACAGCACAGGCCTTGCATAGAAACTTTGGAGGCAGCAGACATGAGCAAGAAAATGCTCACTGGCAGAATAAGTTCAGCTCAGAGAAAGTTGTTCCTTTGAAAACTGATATGTTTCTTACCTCTCTGAGACCGTGAGTCCTACCAACCACGTGTTCTAGCACCACTGACTTATTCAAGAATAGCTACATTTGGTTGATATTTTTCTCAATGACCTTGATAAACAAAATCAAGAGGTATTTTTGTCATCTGTGTTCAAAATTAAACATTGCTGCAGTTCATTTCCTGATGCTTTCCATTTTTTGATAGTATAATATTGTTCTTCAAAGCAACGTAAAACTTCCCTGGAGATACTTTCCATCTGAAGCGGTGTAGAATGGTAAGGTGGTAATGAAGAGGCAGTAAAAAAAGTAGATCTAATGAATTCTTACCAATGCATCTACTTCTAAACTAAAATAGTTTGCGCTGTCATCCGAGTATTTTCTCTTCACAGAATCACAGAATGTTAGGGATTGGAAGGGACCTCAAAAGATCATCTAGTCCAATCCCCCTGCCAGAGCAGGAATACCCAGATCAGGTCACACAGGAACACATCCAGGCGGGTTTTGAATGTCTCCAGAGAAGGAGACTCCACCACCTCTCTGGGCAGCCTGTTCCAGTGTTCTGTTACCCTCACTGTGAAGAAGTTCTTAGATCCTTGCACAGCAATATATACAAACATATGAAATGATTTAACAGGAGAAGCACCTGTCAGATAATTCTAAATTGTATTCCTTCAATGATTAATTTTTCGTCAGTTCTGTAACAGTCAGTATCATATTGACAAAAAATATTTTGGATTAGGTACTCAGGTGACATATACCAGGGTTAAACCCGTCACCTTCCTGTGGCACTTTATACAAATTAAATTGCTGCATCCTTGCTGTTTTCTAGCTGTGGAATTAACTGGAGCTTAGCAATTGTTTTTTTCCAGTCTCTGACCCCATAATACTCAGTAAGGCAAATTTCCTTTCACTGGCTGCACATGCCTAGCATTGCCCCTCTCTGTTTGAAATTCATGGGTGGATCAGATTCAATATTGTCTTTCCAGCAGCAGAAGTCTGATGATTCCTTATACACTTGTAAATGCTGGGCTGCAAAAAAAAATTGGGTGCAAACAAAAACTGTCACTGTATAGTGACAAGATCACTGATCCCTGGACAAATTCAGCATTCATTCAGCCAACATAAGTAAGTCCACTGACATTCAGTAGTTGTTAGAGAAGGCTTCTACATGCAAGGGGGATGGTCCTGATTTGGCTATTATCATTTGATTGGTTGCAGTAGAGCAAGCACTGTTATTTTCAAAGATGCAAATAAGATTAGAGTGAAACCTTACTAATTACATGACTTGCCTACCTTCCTTTATTATGGAGTTCCAAATTACTTTAACATTAGTTAATGAGCTTCTAAAAGAACTAATTTGGTAATTGTTTTCACTTGTTTCAGACACTTTTTCAGATTAGCCACATTTAACAGTTATGGTGGTTTTGTTGGGTTTTTTTTTATAACCCATTCATTTATTTCTAACAGCTTTTTGGTAAAATATTTCTGCTAATTATCATGTGAATACTAAACATTTTCCTTGTTGATTTGATAATTTAGCAAAAAAGAGAGTCAAATTCTGTTTTCAATGAAGCCACCGCAAAAAGCCTTATGGATTTTGATGGGAGGAGGAATGGTCCCTCCAAAGGTGAGACATTGTTTTGCCACTTACTAGGCCTAGTACAAAGGACGCGGCCAGCAAAAAAACAACCTAGTAACCAGGTTCTATTGTATGTAGAAAAGTCAGTATATGGGGGATCACTGGGGGTACAAACAAGTCAGATCACAAATAATAGACATCAACCCCAGCGACCCCAGGAACAACACAGCACGACCAATAACAGGTGGAATAAATAAAGACACAAGGTATCCCATAGAAAAAATGGGAGACAACCAAGTCAATAGGCTGACCATATATGACAGAAGTAGCCCCTTATTGTCTCCCCACAAAGCCCACATTTGCAAATGCCAAACCTGACTGGGGCCCAGTTGCATGAAGAATCAAGAGGTCCTTCCCCAACAGGAAACTCTGCAAAGTGCATCCACCTCACAGACAGACACTCCACCCCTCCTGCAAGTGGTCCCAGCTTTTATGCCCAAAGCAGGACACCTGGCACTCGTTTACCCAAATGAGGGGCACCTGGGGCTTGTTTACCCAAGGGCTTTCCTTAGAAGGCCGGCCACACCTTGGAGGAAAGCCAAAAGGCAAACTTATCCCCTCCTTTTAAAGGACCATGGGAACCACCCATATGTCAACCTTAATTCAGTGCTTGGGGTTCAGAGCCCAGCACTTCAGACATTCAGGCTTGAAGTGGTTGGGTATGTTACGTAGCTACTTAAAAAGCAATCTTGTTAAAAGCCAGGACAAAGAAGGGAGGCTCAAGTTCCTCACCACAAACTGTGCAGGTCTCAACGTGTACTTCTGACTGAAGTTTTCTTAGTCCTTGTATTCCGAAGTATTGCATCACTGTAGGATGAGTTTTCTTATTTGATAAGGCTTGTGAAAAGAAAAACAAATTCACCAAGATCAGATGTTTGCCTGATGTATGCACTGATAATGTCCACAGCCTAACAAAGGAACAAAGGAGTCAGTAACGGTTGGTCACTCTGACATGATTAACTGGAAAGCAGCCTGTCCACAACATGCCATTCAGCACACTGCACGCTCCTGTCCTGTCTCCAGCCCCTCACCTATTTATGAACAAGACTCTTCATGTTAGGAAGTGCTGACTTCATTAATGCTCTGTATACCACAGGCAGAAAAATCTGAATGCTAGGTGCCCCACTTAATTAGGAGTTTTCTACTTGGCACTGAAAAATGAATTATGGGCAGGAGGATCCATGGGGTAGTTTGTTTTTGACTCAGAATGCATTATCCCAGTCTGTATTAACTGAAAAACAGAAAATGGCTTTGTACTACCTGAGGTAGAGAATATAAAGCCATGATCATCAGATTTATTAGGTAGAAAAATGTATAGACTTATGAGATTTTTCTTACCTGAGGTTAAATTGTAATAGTAATAATGTAACCATGATAAAGCTGTTACTGCAGAAGTGATATAAATGTAAATGAGTCAATGTTTAATCAACAGAATAAACCCCACCATGCAATACAAAACAAACCACCACATATGCCTTACAGGAATATGTAAAATATTTCACTTAAAGCGAAAAAAATGGCATGGTCTCTGGAACTGCTTTTTAAGTTTCTTCTACACCAACCATTCGATCTAGCTACAGAAAGGAGGCTAAGTTTGCAAAAGACAACGAAGTGCTAATGGACTTTGTTTTTTCAAGGTGTTTATTTTGATGTTGGCAACAAGAAGTGTTAACTAGTGTTTTGTTTGGCCCTGATCAGGATCCTCAAAGACACAGGCTCTGGAGAAAAGATGACCCATCTCCACCCTTCCAGAACTACATCCTGACAGCTCTTACAGCGGGTTTCAAACTGTCGGGTATAAATATTATGGGAACAGATTTCAGCCAGATCAAAAGTATCATGGTTTCCATCTAATCCAGCAATGCTCATATCGACAAATTTTCACTAATTCTGATTGTAAAAATCTGTCCCAGTAGCTACTACCCAGGAGATGGGCAGGAGCATTTCCATTTCAGTTTCTTCATGAAACTTTAAGTACAGTAATGCAGGGTGAAGTGCTGGGGTCTGAACTCTGAGCCCTGAATTAAGATTGACATAAGGGTGGTTCCCACAGTCCTTCAAAAGGAGGGGATGAGTTTGCTTTTTGGCTTTCCTCCAAGGTTGACCTTGTAGGGAAAGCCCTTGGGTAAATGAGTGCCAGGTGTCCTGCTTTGGAGATAAAAGCTGGGACCACTTGCAGGAAGGGTGGAGTGTCTGTCTGTGAGGTGGATGGACTTTGCAGAGTTTCCCTGTTGGGGAAGGACCTCCTGACTCTCCCTGCAACTGGGCCCTGGTCAAATTTGGCGCTTATGAACACAGGCTCTGTGAGAACAATATATGACTACCTCTCCTCTATATTATCAGCCTATTGGCTTGGCAGTGTCCCATCTCTGCCATGGGAGACTTCGTTGCTTTGTTTGTTCCACCGATTGTTGGCCGTGTTGTATCATTCTTGGGGACGCTGGGGTTGATGTCTGTTATGTGTATTCTGATTGACTTGTTTGTACCCCCAGCAATCACCCATGTACTGACTTTTCTGTGTGCAATAGAATCTGGTTACTGGTTCATTCTACTGCTGGCTGCGTCCTTTGTGCTAGGCCTAGTAACTGGCAAAATACAGGGTTGGTACAATTAAGAGCTCAGTCCTGCAAACACTTCCCATCAGATACAGTTACCACTGGCATAGTCACAGACAAATCCAAATGGGCAGCATTTACCCATTAAACTTGAGCAATACAGAGATTTCCTCACTATTATTGGAACACCAAACGTGAGTTTTCTCATTCATCATTTAGTAATTTTAGAAATACAACAAGTACAATAAATACACTGTAGATGTGGCACTTAGGGATGTGCTTTAGTGGTAGACTTGGCAGTGTTAGGTTTACGGTCAGACTCACTGATCTTAAAGGTCTTTTCCAAACAAAACAATTCTATGATTCTATACAACAGCATGTTCAGTCACAGCCAAGACAAGAGAGGGATTACTAGCTAGCTAGCATTATCTGGACCCATAAGGAGTGTTTTCAGGATCAGACTCTTTTCTTCCTAAGTCATCTTGCTGTCCAAGGCTACAATCAACACATACTCACAACCAGAATTACTTTGGAACTGAATAGATATTTGACATCATTTGCCAGTACTGCTGTGCAGAGAAGCATACATATTATCACACTAGTAGGAATGGGACTAGCAAGGATGAATAAATCACAGAATAATAAAATAACTGTTATTCCAATAGATAAATTCCACTACTACATTTCATATGTCCATTGTTTTACAATGCTGCAATAGATTTTTCCTATATGCAAATCTGTGTTTAATTATTGCTTCTAAAAAAATGGGTTTAAAAAATATTTCATCATCCTTCCAGCAGTATCAGGACTAGAATTCATTGCAGTCATGCAGGTTTGATACTACTTGTGCATCAGTGGAACAACACTGGGAAAGAAAATGGGCAAAAGAATGAGGATGTCAATTTAATTTAGAATTCAGCTCTGCCAATAGTGTTCATGCTGAGTGCTATCTCAGTCAGGGAGAAATCCTACTGATTTTAATGTGATTATTTCTTAGGCAAAGTACTTCTGGAGAACAGGAGGAGGCAGGAAGGTTCATTCCTCGGTTATGAGGCAATGAACAACAACTCTTCCATATTGTATTGCCATGAGGCCCAAATTTGAAAATAAAAAATGATGAACTAAGTGTGAACTGGACTTTGCATTAATAATAATATGCACTTTAACAGAAAAAAAAACAGTAACTACCTTTTCTGAATGTTTTCTACATTATTGGCATTTGAACACCTGGAGTAATTGTCTGAGTTTGAACTATGACAGTTTCTATCCCTAAATTTTTACAGATAATTTTACAGTAAGCTGCTGTATATCTTATGAATGTAGTATTTTTTTCCTATACAATTCTTTACATTGTGTTCTTCGCATAAAATAGACCTTAGCTTGAAATCCTACAGTTGTATTGTCTTTCAACACCACTGTTGCATGTTGAAAGTGAGAATTTGCTGTGAGACTGAGGAATCTATACAAGCACTGGGAAATTACAGTACTTGAATTGATAATTTCCTGATTTATTTTTTTTTTAATTGGAATCCTATCAGTTAGATTCATTATATCAGCAGTTGGGTGTTATTACACTACTTGCAAGAAAACTCTCTTCTGGAATTTCTCTTACATTTTGAAAGATATTAGAAGCCCACAGATGAGAGGGGTAAATAGTTCGGTCTGTGGTGTATGCATAGCTGTAAACATGGCTATTTTACTTCTTTAGACTGCTTTTTCAACAGCACAAATAAAAAACAGGAAGTTCAACAGTGCTACTGGAAAATGCAAGTCAGCAAACCTAAATTTTAAAAGCATTTTTTGGATGCAGGTTGGGTAAGTGGTAAGATTTCAAAAGGATTTAATGTCAACATCAACATATTTTAACATGGGAATGTGATCCAATAAATTCTGCTGGGCTTTCATATTATGTTTTCTACAGAGTAAAAGAATAAAGAAATGTGATTGATATAGTTCTGCAACCTAGCAAGTTTATTTTCCTTCAGAATGAGTTTATAGTGGTTTTTGTCTTCCAATCTTAGTAAATTAACATTGATTATAAGAAGCAATGTTCAAGCAGGACATTCATAAGAACCTCTCTTTGTATATGCTCTGTAAGATGAAGGTATCCATAATCTTCAAGCAATGAAAAGTTGTTCACAAAATTGAAATGGATCTACTAGCACATTTGTGAGGCATTTTAGATGCAGGTTGTTGACTGTCTTTGATAAACTAACTTAGGAAGCAGCAACCTTTTCCCAAACTAAAAGCCTATTAATCAAGTAGAAATCCCTTTTTATTTTAATGTGAACATATGTCTTTGCATTGGCATCTTCTCTCCCACTCACTTTGATTTTAGAGATCAGAGTAAACTGTTGTCAGTGTAGTTTATTTCCAACAGTGAGCTTTGAGTTTATCTTTGCCTTGAAGCAGGAAGGAGGAATCTCAGAATGGTACTCTAGGTAATTCCAATTATTCTGGAATAATTCAGACCTGGTGAAGCATTATGGGACACTATTCAGATGTGAGAAGGGAGACAGAAATTGAGAGCTGTGTAGACCATCTTTTTGTGCAAGACTCAGGAGTGCCTGGTGTGCTCTGACTGTGCAAAGATCATTTCTGTAATATCAGAGAATCTGCAGTTTCTTTCTACTGTTTGAGATGGAATCTGTGCAAAGCTATGTAATTAAGTTTAATGACAATCATCTTCCTGAGGAAATAAAACATGCTCTGCTTAGACTTTGTTTTGAAGCCAAAGCTCAGTATGTGTTGTATACATTTCCTCTTGCCGATGATACATACATGTACATGCACATACATGTTACATACATGTACATTTAAGGACATTTCATTTGCAGGGTAAATATTATAGCCGAATCCTATGAATTACATCAGCATAAGCAGAAAGTGAGTAAACTAGCAAACGAGGCTGTTGGTTTGCCAATATCACTGTCACATATAAGACTGGAAGCATGGAAGATGAAATGCTTCAAAATTTAGGTTCAAATTACAATTTGTATTGAAATTTTTTAGTCACGGAAGACTAAAATCATTGCTAGTCAGATTGAGTCAGCAATAACAGAAGGAAGAGTGATAAGTTATGGAACATGAGGCATCACTCAAGCTAGGCAGCCAGACTAGGAAGCCAGTGTGTAAAACATAGTCTATGGAAAATTCCTGCGCTGCAAAAATCAAAACACAGGCTCTGCAAACTGCGACACCCGCAAGGAAAACCACTTTACTACTCTGGTCCACGCAAGACATTGGATATGACCCTGGATAACATGCAAAGGAATTTGGTTATAAACACTGCAGAAAAATTGAACATTTTGCTAGAGTATGTTGTGCTGTTTCCTGTAAAAATGGGTAAATTACTGTTCCAGGCATGCCTCTTAACTTTGTACATAAATATTTCAATGTATATTGTATTAGTAACTTACTAATATTTCTGCTACATCAGGAGCACAGGTGATTAATTAATGTCAGATACTGGCTCTGCAGTCGCTCTATTACGTAAATTCACTTACTTGCAATGCTTTAGAGGTTTGTCACTTACTGACCCTCCATTATATGCAATGAGTGATCTGATTTCTATGCTTGGTTTACTGTACACGAATATGATTTTTGACCCAGATAGTACCCTTGCTGAATTCCATATTGTGCATAAAGGTATGCTATGCACAATACAGTGTACGTAGGTGCAACACAGGCAGCTGTTTGTTATAGGAAGCATGCAAGTACCTACTTGTCTATGTTTTGGCAGCACTGTACACTACTGTAGCAGCCTGTAACATCAGCAACTATAACAGACAGTACTGAAAAAACACTCCTATGTAGAGGGTTTGTTCACAGAAACAAAATCCAGTCTTCTGTATTATTTATACGATAGAAAAGACAAAACTCACCATATGTATTGCAACCCACCATTTGCATCACAACCCTTTAAAAATAATCCAGAATGTCATTATTGATAAAGATGAAGTTTCAGAATGTGTCTCACCCATAAAAGTGAAGAGACTAAAACTTTTCGTCTTTGCATGTGTTCAAGGAACTCAAGCAAAGCCAAGCAACCACCCTTCATGTATTTCCATTAAAAATCAGATGTCATATTTGCAAAATGCACAAAGATGTCATTTACCCCTGGCAAAGCCTGATATAAAAATAATGGCATTTTATTGGGAAAGGTTTCTCAAGCCCTGTAGTACAGCCTTAGCTTTGCCTTCAGACTGTATTACAGCACCTTGGCAAAGCGAGGTGGAAACTGAACTCTTCCAGTCACCACTTCATGCTGGCAGAGTTGTCTTGTTTTGGTACATAATGCCTCCAAACAGGAGTGAAAATTCAGAACAAACAAATATAACTACAAAAGTTTCAATACCACCATGATCACAAATATGTTCTGGCTTAATTTGTACAACACGGTAAGTTTCTTCTTAACTGCACAATTGTTCAGAGCAAAATGTTGTGGAACTTCAAAGATTTGAAGCAGTGAAATGCTGATTTGCAAACAGCCAGGTATTTATATTAACTCAGCCTGGTGTTGCACACTGTTGTGACTGCCATCGTCTCCAGTTATGAACATGGGCTCATACTTGCAAAAATCTACAGGACACTGCTGAAAAGATCGTTGCATTTGCACCCAGATCATTTGAAGAAACTGAGGAAAGCACTGCATTTTAGAGAAAAAGCATATACTTCTGTGTAGCTTCAACAGAGAACCTAACTTAGAGTTACAGATTCAGAGCTTAGTGCTGTAATTTATACAGTGTTAAACAATACTGCAATAATTTATACATCTCGGTTATGATTCATATCAATGGATTGTCAGAACAAAAGAGCAACTATAGAACTGTACTGTCAGTATCCTGGCAAGGCAGCAGAGACTTATGCATCACCATTGCAGCCTGTCCCTTTACGTGACTGATTGTGGGGAAGGTTTGCTACTGATATCAAAGACCTATTTGTTCATGCACCATTGACTTCTGCTTTACCATCATCCTGAGAGATCGCTTCAATAAATGGCCAGAAACAGCATTTATGTCACAAGTCACACCTGCTACTGTAATTACTTTCCTGTCCACAGTTTCCCGCAGAGAGGAGCCCAGAAGAATTAGTATCCAATAATGGATCACAATTCACCTTCTCAGAGTCTGAAACTCTTCTGGGGAAGTGAAACACCATACACAGAAGATCAAACACTTTAATTAAACTTTGGAAGAAAGGTGTACTGACTGCTGGGTGGAAGGCTTCCTACAAACTCACGCAGCACCTACTTCGAAAAGTGTAACATAGAAGATGCTTCTCAAATTACTATATATGAAAGATAAGTGAAAAGCAAAATGTTTCTGTATTATACCTACTCTGAAACAGAAGCACAACTGGATATAAGATAAAACAGCCAAACAGATAGAGTAAAATCAGAAAACAGACAGGAGTTACCACCATGGTGCTAAGACTCTGCATGTATCTCATGAGAATATGAAAACTTTGATTCTTTTAAGGAGAAGAATCAATGTCCATGCTGCTTCTCAAGACTGCCAAAAAAAGCAAAGAAAAAATCTTGCACTTCCAAACTATCCAATAAGATAGGTCTCTCTGATCAACACAGGAGGCACAGCTTATCTGCTGATAACAGGGGATACATAACAGTCCCCAAACAAAAAACACAGGAGGAAACGAAGACTATTAAACCTTCTGTCAAATGCTAATTAACCACTTGCAGGCACTGGACACCATTAAACAAATGTAAAAGTTTAGGCTTTAATTTTAATAATTTTGTCACAAATCAGTTTGTCTATTTGCTCCCTAAGTATACAACTGCCTAGCAAGTAGTTACATAACTGCTGAGACAGCAGGATAATAAAGTTACTATTTCATTATTGCTTTGGCATTACAAATACACAACAGCTTTCAAGAATTGGGCACATGTAGTCTTGCAATAGGTGCTTGAGAGGTGCTTCTTATGTGTTTGGTGGGCTGTCCTCTCTCTGCAGATAGTGCAGAAAAGAAACTTTCTGGCTTGCTGCTGCTATTGCTACTGCTATACCCTATCCAAATTGGGTATTGCATCCCAAAGCCTGTCCTTCGCCCTTTATATTAACCACAAGGAGAAATTCATTCCGAGTTACAATTACCAAGGATTACTGAGCAGCAAAATTCCTATAACACTTTTCATATTAAAAAAAAAATAAAAATCCAAACTTTGATAAGTATTTGCAATATTCTCTGTGAAAGAGAAGATATAGAAGCCAGACAGACATGGGGGGAGGCCTTACAAGGATGCAGACTTTTATGCCTGGTTTCCAAGAATTATAGACATCTCTTGGATTTTGGCTAATCTCTTTCCCACAACACTTTTCAAGTAGATTTGAACAGCAGAGACATATTGAAGATTAATAAACTCTTGCAAGTTTATGAAAACAGGTAACCAGATACGCAGCAGACTGATGAATATCCAGATGGAAAAAAAAAAATGAATCATTAAGTAACATTTTAAATTAGACTCCAACAAATCAACACATGAGAAAGCTTATATGTGACCCTTCAAACTCAGCTTATAATTAGTTGTGAGCTGCAAATCCAGATAAATTCCAGCTTCAGCTCCCTACCTACACATTATTGCCAAAAAGAAGAAAACTACTGTAAAGAGTACAGCGTGCAGTTCTCAGGTACAGCAGTCATCTTTGACAAGTCAATGTTCTGCAGGAGGATTTGAGAAGCTGCCTTTGGCTGCATTTGTCACTATTAAAAAAGAATGAGCAATGCCTTGGCTGCCTTACCACCATGGAGCTGTGGACAAATACTGATATTAACAGTCTGAGCACAGTTGTTAATATTGGGATCAGATAACCACTGAACTCTGTTGGCAGCAATGTGTCGCTTTCCGCCATTCCTCATTACCTATCATTGAAAGTGGCATTAAAACATCAGAAAGAAGGTGACAAATGCTATAATATCCTGGCTAGTAGCAATCATTTTTTATTATGATACTCAGTTTATTATTCAGTCAAACTGTGTTAGTACTCACTGATTTGAAATACCCATTAGGCTTAGAAGGCACACACATCTACAGAGAGATAAAGATAACAATTCTGTGCCAGGCATTGATAAGCTATTTACTGCACCACAAATCAAAGGAAACATTTTCACTGAAGAACAGGTATACTATTACAGAAATCTCCAAACACCTGCCTCATTCAGGTCAGAGAGGCATGCAGATGCTCAAATTACCTGAATGATTCACAGTCAGAACATAAAACACAAGTTTAAAGAAAAAAAACCTACTGTCCTTCCAGGATAACAACTCTTAACCCATAGATTACTCCATCCTACCCTCAGTGGCTCAGTTGAAATTAAACAGAAATCGTAGCCTGTTCAATTCATACTAGATCTCAGCTCCCACTTTTTTTCATTACAAACCATGTGTGTAAATACTGGGGGAGGGGGAAATTAGGCATTGGTCATCATTATTTGACCAAAGTCATAGCTTGTCTGACTTTTCATCCTCTTACGATTTGACTCATACATTTTTGAGTGCTGTAGTGCTAAGGTACAAATCCTGTTCTAATCATCAACAAGACATGCACAGTGAATAAGTACCAAAGTGAATGGTCACCACTCTAAACAATACTTCAGTGATATTCACAAGGACAGATTCCTATCACAAGTTTTTCTTTTGAGTCTTTGCTGGTTTATCCATGTGTTTTCTAACACCAAATTGACCAAATTAGCTCCTTACTTGAACCAAGTAAAATACTCAGCAGTAATCCACTTTCCCTAAATCCGAGATTGTGTCATCTTATTCCTGCAAAAGGGATGCAAACAGTAACAAGGCACCCTAGAAGGAACAGCCTGAGGTAAGGATACCTTCTGACAGTGATGTAGCTTGAAGGAAATGTTTTTTCCTCTCCTGAGTCACACAAAATTTCAGTCTATTCAGATGATTGTGTCCCCTGCTCTCTTTGAGTTATCTTGCTGCTTGCCAAAAATGTCAAATCTTTTTCAGCAATGCACTAAATTCTATTGTGTGGGGACAGGTGTTTCTTATAGTTGGAGAGAAGCTTTCCCCAGCTTTTAAATTTTCAGCTGTGACCATTCTAAAAATGAAAATGTCTGCCTGTGCAATAAAAGCTATGCTAGCATTCTGAAGGTTAAAGTTACACACCATAAGATTCAGCCACCTTTTCTTAAAATTTGTTATAGCGGCTTTAATATCATGTTTCTCTTGCACAGCATACCAAGGACTAGTTTAACTATTGGTTTAATCAGCTGTTAAACCAAACTAAAAGGCTAGATTTTGAAGTAAAATTCTTCCACACTTTCAGGTTTTAGGACTTAAGTTTTGACTCAAGACTGCTCCTTTGCTGAATATTGCCAATGTTCCCTTCACTTCAGCGCTTGCAGAAATTACCTTTATCTTAATGATGAACTAGAAAAGGAAAAAAGAGCCTTGGCATTCTTTCCTTTGCTTTTGTACAAGGCAATTCTGAAAGTTTACTTTAAAAATAAAATTGCGGGTTTTTTTTAACTTGGCTAAGGTAGGGGTTTGTGTCATTAAAAAATCAGGTTTGCTTCCTCACTGGGAAATTTGCGTTTTGCCAGCTAGCCAAACGAGTATTCCTTCTTTTTTTTTAATGCTGTAGTATATAGGGCTGTAAAGCACACAGATCAGACATTCCTGTCCCTGGCTATGCACACGTTGGCTTCCCTCCCAGTAACCCACTCTTCTGGTAGCAATTCTAGCCTGGGTTTTCTTGCAGTACATCTGGGATCTAGTTATAGGCTAGCAAGGGAATTAACTGTGGTAGCTCCAAGCTATAGCTTTTCTTCTTTGGCAGACAGGCAGCTGGTCCTTTTACAGAGTATCTCATCGCTGCAATTGAGAGGGGGCAGTCCAGAAGTCCATTATGCACATTTCTGGTTTTATTGCACTAGCAAAATTCAGACATCTGTTAGGTACTACTGGTGATGAGATGCTCACCGGTCTGTTTAACACAAGCAGAGGATCAGGGATACACAGTCCTTAAATGCACTAATTAGCAGAACATGTGAAGAACCATTTATCTGGAGTACAGACTGGAAACAACACTCAGTCACATTACATAAGAGGACTCCAGAAGAATGTTTTTATTCAAGTTCTCTCCCACTCAACAGGGTCTACACAAGGTCCCATGACAGTGTAAGAGCCCACCAGTATTGTAATCTGCTGGGCTACCTGCCTGTTCCCTGTTCAGCTTTGGACTCTTTACCCATCCCATCTGACCTGACTCCCGGCTACTCTCTGTTCAAGTTTTCTCTCTTCCTCAGCCAGTTCTCAGTCCTCTGCCAAAACCCTCACAGGGCTCTCAAACTCTATTTGATCACTTCTTTTCCGTGTTCTCAAGGGATCCAGAAGCACTAACTGTACTTACCAAAATTACTGGAGCAAGCCTTTCTCTACCATTTCATGTAAGAAGTCATGAGGTTTTAATCATCAGGTTCACATTTGTTAAATTATCTATAGTACCTACAGTTTTGTCAATATTTTCCTCAGAGTACTCTGAGATGAACCATCAAAAATTAGAACATGGAGAAAATTCATGTGGCACTAAGACAGGAGCATAAAGAAAGGAGGAAAAAACATGGTACCAGTGATCCAAAAAAAGAGCAATGAACCTGATTACCTTCTAAGGAGTCTAACCTGATCCAACAGAAACGTGTTAAAAGTGAACATTAAATTATGAATCTCTTAAAATGTGTCCCATTGACATAACTGGAAATGATCAGGGCTCCGCTCTTATGAAAGGAAGCCTCACAGGTTCTTAGGGAAGGGAGATTTGCTGCTTGAACAAGAAAGGACGTAAGATTTTTTTTCTGCCCTTTATATTTTTTTTCTTTATTATATCCCTGAACCGAACACAGGCCATTGTTACACACAAAATGAAAGCTCAAACCCGTAAATTTTGTAACAACACATTTATCATCTAAGCATAGGAAAAAAAAATAATTTAAGCTAACAATTAAAGCAAGAACATTTCCTAAATGGCATTATGTCACTGGATGGCTTTTATAGTCATTAATTCAGATGTTTTGCTTTACACCACTGGTAAACTTCAAGATTGTACCAATGGGAACTCATTGCTTGATTTGGTGATATCACAGTCATTTTGGTAGGCCTCCACAGGAACTGATTCTGACCTAGCACATTGGGATAGGTTCTCGTTTCATATTTACACTGGGGCAATAGAGCAGAATTTTTCCCTTCCGCTTAATGATACATAATTTTTTTTTTTCCCTTTCCAGTGGTGAAAAAAATAATTGTCCAGATTTCAGAAAAACTGTACCATGAAGTCAAGCTATCCCATTCTTCCAATAGTACTGGGAGAAAATGAAAATACTAAGGTTCACCAAGACTTCAGTCACATTTAAATTTCCATTACAATTTTATCTTCTGTCATTCCACTCAGGTACCTCCCAATATTGGGTCCTTAAACTACCGCTTCTGGAACAAATACTTCCTCAACACTCGAGGCACAGATGGATTACAAGCAATTTGTACTTGAAGTGGAGGCACTAGTACTGTCAATGAACCCATTTGTTTTTTCTAGCCTTTCCACTACTTCTGCAAAGCATTTATAACAAAATACCTTGTCTCCAGTCCTGACTTCTTTCAGAAATGGAGCAATGAAGTGCAGAGGTCACTTAACATCAGAATTTCTAAATATGCAGTGACTCTCATAAAGAAGCAAGGTACCAAGTTACGTAGCAGAAAATAACAATGCAGAAGACAGCAGCCTCTTTCTTATGTGAACAGTTTCATGGTGACTGCGTGACTGAGCTTGTTCTAAAAGACCCTCTGATTTTTTTCCAGAGGGATGAAGGAACAACACTGTAACTTGGACAACAAGCAAACAGTAGTACTAGTTTCCTATACTATTGATATAACTAAGTGTGTTTATCTGAGACTGCAAAAACAGGAAAGATCAAAAAGTAACCTGCAAAGACCTGAGTTCAAATCCCAACCTTCGTATGGCTTTTATGAGCTGTCTGATCTCTTCCCATCTGCTTTATTTAACAAAACAAAGATCTAACCCTCACTGGTATTAAGAAGTAGCAGTAACTGCGAGACTGCACTGCCAACGAAATAAAATTTAATTCTTTAATATCTGATATTTAATGAACACTAGTTGCTTTCTGTTTTGGAATCTGAAATGTAGTAATCTATCTGGAGTAAAATTCCAAAGCTCTGTATTTGCCAGTACTTTTACTAGAAGAACACAACTTTGGACTTGAGAGTTGGGACACCAACGCCTCGTCACAATCCCAGGGCTGACCTCCAAATGTTTGGGTACTGCTTGCACCACTCCAGTAACGAAAGATGTGCTAATACATTTGTGCTGCTCAGATTTTACTGTGGATAGCATCAGCTCTAATCACAGAATTATTTAATTTATTTTCACAGTCAACAAATCACTCCATTCTTTATATCCAAAGAACAATTAATGCCTGTAGGCATTCTTTACTCATTAAATATAACTGAATCATGATTTTGTTTCTGACAACTTTTTCAAGGTTTTTAACCAGGTGATTTCTAAGTGGTTTGTTTGTGCCACTCAGTGTCTTTCTCTTGTTTTTCACATCTACTCCTGTCTGACAGTTTTACAGAACAGCAATTACCAGCATATCCACAGTAGCAGCACTGTGGCTATTAAAAATGCTATGGTTCAGAGCAATGATTTTCATTATTCACCAGAGCCATGCTTAAACTGGCCTTACCACTCAGCTATTTTTACCAAGCTTCCTTCATTTCAAATAGTTTGATAAAATCTTTTAGTCAGAGATCCAGGATATTCTGCGCTTTGAAATAAAAGGCTTTTTCTTCCCATATCCTTTATGGGCTGGTTAGTGATTCAAATCTTAATATTCCTAGGATAATCAGTATTCTCTGTTTATGATTTTCAATAGTATCTACAGATGTTTCTTGTGTTCATCAGAGCACAGTGCACAAAACTTAAGTCTTAATGACTACTAAAATCTTTCCAGGAGGGGACTCACCACTGGCTAAGGTAATTCTCTGCAAAGTATCTCATTCCCATATATTCACGACTACGAACCATCTTGGGTTTGGACAAAAATAGTTAAACACTAAGTACTAGGACTGTATTCTCCATTTGGAAACTGTCTTAAGTCCCATCAATCTCAAGCTAAAGCATGACAATTTAAGAATTTGTAATTAACACTAAATCACTAAGCAGTGTTGGGCATGTTTTCAAATCCAGGGTCAATGAATAACATCTAAAAGGTATAAAGGTCTCGACCTTTTTTTACATAGCATTTCTCTGTCTGAAGTGGAAGTCCAGCTCTATTTTGAGACACAAAGCTTGGGCAAGTTAAAAGTAGTAGTAGTACAATACTAACCAGATCTAATAAGAAGCCATTTGTTTTAGCTGCTCTTAGCAGTGAGTTAAAGATGTACAACCCACTTTTTTCATTTCTTAAATGTTCCAAAGGATATTTGTAGCTGTGTCTCTTTGGCACTTTGACCATGCATTTCAAATGTTCCAGTGGCAAGGGTGGATGAACAGGAATGATGGATGGTCTACTATCTGATGGATAATGCTGGTATTTTCCATCTCAAAAATGGAATCCAACATAATTAAAGTTTCTTTTCAATATTCTTTTTTTCCTCTCCAATGCTCACTGCCTTCAATTTCCCCAACTATCATGATTTTTCCCAATATACAATGGGCACTATTTATCAAAAATGACATTCTCAGATAAAAGCAGCTCTAGAATGTAAGTACATAGTCTACACCCTACAGAGCTCGCTTCCACTGCTGTGGCCAGGCTGAGCCTTCTAAGTGAACAGTGGTTCCCTGACAGCCGTTGAGTCTTCTGCACTGACTGCTGTGTTTCTGTTGCTAAAAGTCGTTTATCATGAAACATAAAATATGAGCAGACTTGTCCTGGAAGTCTGGAAAGCAGATAGTTGAGAGAGAAGGGGATGGACTTTCTCAGCTCCACATTTGGTCACTTCTGCCCTTTCTTTTTTTTGCTTTACTGAATTTTTATCTTACCCTGTAGAAAATATATAATTCAAATACATAAGGGGTTTTTTTCCAGAATGACCTGTGGAAATGCTATCAATTGTGTGGGATTATCATTCCTGTGAACAGAGAAGCCAAGAAAATTACCATGAGCAATGTTCCCACTAAATGAAGTGTTTTCCTCACAGTCAACTCAGCTTTTTATATTTCTCACCCTCATTAAGTATTGAGTATGACAGTACTGGATATTCAGTGGGGCACTAAGGGAAAGTGGTGCACAGAAGAGGATTATTCCCCATACACATCCCCCCATTATACTCACGAAAGATTCATTAGGTATTACCTTAAAACACTGGCAATCCCATAGCACCACAAATGGCTTTGAATCTAGAAGCTGTCTCCCAGATGTTTTCCCATATTCTCCAAATTTTAATCATTGATGCTCTCAATGTCAAGGGTAGTTGTGACTAATAAATTTGCAGCAATTACAATGTTTAGCTATTATGCCTGTAAACAATTTTGTGGGGTTTACGTATGCTTTTCAGAGCAGGCAGTATTTCCAAATGTTATTAATGACAGTGGTCTTAATTTTCTGAATTATGCAAAATTCCTGAAATCTGGCATTCTTAAAAAGGAATGCAGGTACATCGATGTCCACTTTATGCATCCAGTATCTAATTCTGTAAAATGCTGAGTACCACTGAGATGGGCTCACAATTTTTAACTCTCAAAGCCGTTTCAAAACCTTGAGAGATTAGGTCCTTGAGAGACAGGCATCCTGATAAAGTGATGGCAGCAAGGAAAGGGAAAAGGGAAAAGGGAAAAGCAGTTCTAAACAAAACCATTTTGGAGTATATGGAGAAAGAACCCTGCTAAACAGTCATCCTGGAAATTCCTAATGGGTCAATCTTTACTCCACCAGCAGACTTACTTTGCTATCTTGTTTTAACATCAAGATATACTACTTCGCGTGACTGTTGTCCATCATATGAGTTTATACCACTGTAGGTCAGCTGTAATGACAATTGTACATTCACAAAATGCCAGATCCTCAGTTGTTAACAGAACAGTGTAGGTGGCAAGTTATTACTGTCTCAGCGTGTTCCCTGTGTCATTAAATATATGAGACCTGCAGTGTTTTCTAGCTAGAAGGAAAGTACTTTCCATATCTCGCAATGGGGATAAAGCACAGACTTTAACAAGTAGGAACTGCTACAAGCAAACATAATGAGGAGCCATGGGGGAAGTTCAGACACATGAAAAAGAGGAAACTTGGAGTTAAAAAAAAAAAAAAAAAAAAAAAAAAGTCTAGAATTGTCAAAATGCTGCTTTTGGTTAAATAACCGATAAAGGTCTTTTCCAACCTAAATGATTCTATGATTCTGCAACACGATGGGATTCTTTTAAAAGCAGCAGTGATTTAAAGCAACATGATTTTCCATCAATATATTAGTTTTGGTTAGACATGTACCAGACTGAATCTACAAGAGTTTACACCTGATGAGAGCTGGGACAAAGACCACTAGGACTGCAGGAAAGCAGGAACTCATCAGCATCAGTTGAACCACTCCCTCCTGTGAGGGAAGTGTAGGCTGAAGTACTATGTGCTCCATTTCCACAGGCAGAAACTTTGGCCAGAAAATGCTTTTCAGCACTGAAACTTCCACAACAATAAGCGTGGAAACATTATTTCCAGTAAACTGCTCCGTGTAGAAGTTCAACTTGCTGTCAAAAATCAAAACTACTTTTGTTTCCAGCAGCCCAAAACCTAAACATTCTGCCTTAGGCCACCAGAAAGGGTGAATGGGAAGTCAGCCTCAGAATGAAAACTAAGAGGACTTTGTTTTTGCTGATGAGAAATAGTAAAGATTTCAGATAGGACTATCCTTTAAATATAAATAAGACAATTAGTTATAAACCCAATCTTAATTTTTTTAAGAAGGTATTTTCTTCTTTTACCAGCCAAGCCTGTGCTCCAGCAGATACAAGTGTCATATTGCGGGCAAGGAGATTATTTCCTGCCTTGCTAATATTAAAGTAGCCTTTAGATGCACAGCATGAAAACATCTCCATTAGATTGCTTATCTAGAGAAGAAATATAAGCCTATTAGCCAGAGTTTTCTACAGACTTCCCTTCACTTTAAGCAATTTCAGGGCTTGTAAATCCAAGCCTACCAATGAAAGACACTCTGTTTGCTTGTTCCCTTGTCTAAGCCATAAAAATCAATACAATGTAGAGTCATTCATAAAAAATTCCTAAACACACGCGTTCATAAAACACACCTAAAACACAAATAAAATTGTGACCTTCAAGCAATCAGGATGGCAGAGCACTGAATAAAGAAAGCCAACAGACAGAGGGTGAAAATGTGCCCCTGAGCAGTAAATTAGTCATCCTGCAAGCAGCAGCCAGTAGTCACAGCCCACAAAAAACTGAGCATTGTGAAGTGCTCACGATATTGAAATGTTTCACATCTAGAAAGGTTTCTCCTGGTCTAACTCATGGCAGTGGTCAGCAGACAAAATGTTTCAAAAAGTTTGGCTTAGGTCATTCCTGTAAATGATGATACCAATTATGTTGTCTCCACATGCAACAAACTCAGTTTATTTACATACAAACAGATTATTTTGCATTAAAATCCTTTTTCTCTCTCTTCTTGTGTAGCACGGGTTATTCATTTTTTCTAACTTAGTAAATTCTAAGGACAAGTACATCTACAGCCTCTGCCCTTACATGCTTTTCTGTTCTCACAACCTCTTTTCATTCATGCTTTTATCACATTTGAAAAAATTTCCATTCTGTCTCCACCAGTCCTCATTTCTCTTTTCCATCCAGACCCTTACACACCTGCCTGTTTTGTGTTTTGGCTTCTACATTTCTTTCTTAACATCCTGTAGCAGCCATCCATTCTTATACAGTCAATTTCTCTGGGGATTTTCCTACATTCGGACGAAAGGAAGCCAAATATAATCTTAGGATTTGTTGCCCAAACAGGCTTTGAAAATTTGCAATTTCTATTTGTTTCGATAAGAAATAAGCCTGTTTAACAGCTCAGGATTTCAGGTCATTATTGCTTTAAAAAAGATCCTTATCTGTGGAATCCTAAATGTATACCTGGGGGACTGTAATCCTACAAAATATAAGCATGCTTAGCTCAGATATAATTTGCAGTGTGAAAACATCATGATCAAAAAGGTAGTTATTTAAAAGGAAAGAAAAAAGTAACCTGAGGATGCAGTGTTAAAATTCATCATCTACACTGGTCTCCTTTTTGTGAAGCATGCAGTTCTACAGGTGCTGTTTTCTATTTACTGTGTCTCACTTCGTTCATTGTTTATCAAGTGCTTACAGTTCAGATCCCTCTGGGTGAATTTTCTGCAACCCTGTGCTGTTTTCTGTCTTGGCTGTGCTCTTTGCTTGCAGAGACTTTCAAGTATCTTGTTCTCCAAATATACACATTTTGATTATATGAAAATCTCTTTGGACTCTCAATACCTTGTTTCTAAGAAGAACTGTTCACTTTACTATTAATTAAGCAACAGCACACTAGCAGCTCCTTGAAGCAAGTTAAAAGCACACACTGGACCTTTCTGAATGGGAAGTCCTTCCTTCTGCAAAATAGAAATGCCCAGAAGAAAACTGAGAGGCAGCTTCCCTGAGGAAGAAGTTTGCATGAAAGCATTTACTTAGGTGTGAGACATTCCCACAGTTTTCAGAGGCCAAAAATTACTGCATTCCTCCATGCATTTTTTCCTATACATACAGAAAGTGAACGTGGTTTATAAGAACACTGGGACCTGTGTCCTGGCTTTGGTATTGATCTTTTAAGTTTCCTTGCCTCAGCTTCTTACCTACTTTTTCAAGTTTAACTTGCCATGGTACCCAAGTGTCTTCCACAACAGGAGAAGTAAAGTCCCTGCTGACCATTACAGAACCAGCAGCATGTCTTCATCCTGGAGGTAAATACTCTGCAGGGTCCTGAGGTTTTAAGCTCAGTTAATTTACTATGCCCTATCATTCACCTTCCACCCATTGTGTTTATTTAAAAAGTAAAAATCAGAGTAGAACCCAACTGCATTTTGTGTTTGTAGAAAAACTTTCAATATTAATGAGATCCAAAAGACCATGTTTTATGACAAGGACAGAACTGTAGAATATACATTCTGCAGTTATTTTACAGTTATATTTTACAGTTATATTTTACATGTATAAAATATAGTTCAGGATGTCTGACCATCCTTAACTCTCTTGTTGTTCTATCCTAAAACTAGATCTTAACACCTTATTTCAATCAGCCCTTGACCTGCAAAGGTTTTCGTATATGCTTAATTTTTAGCACTATGAGTAGCATCAGTGTTACTGAAGTAACTCGCCATCTGCAGTTATATAAATGAGTAACACTTTGCAGGACCGGAGTCTAAACCTTCAATAATACATGGTTTCTTTCTTTAATGCTTTTGTTCTTCCAAATTATTCTTTAATTCCTCTGGTTTTCAGGTCTCATCAGCACGATCAGACAACCAGTGTGGGACTGATTAGCACATGAAGAAGCATCATTAAAGTCTAGTTTTATGTTCTGCATCTAATCTAATTCAAGAAGAGTCTTATAAACCTTTGTTTAACTTTTCATCAGATCAATTTTTCTCATTTTCTCATCTCAAAGGTTTTATCCCCCCAGTACTCATAACAAAAAATATTATCTCTACAAAGCAGATAATAGGCATGGACAGGGTCACTATGGTACCTCTTGGCACTTTTGGGAATTTAACAGCTCCATTTTGGGTAGATACATACTTTGCACTAAAATTCCTTCAACCAGTATCAAGTGGGTATTGGACATTACATTCATGTATACTGTTATTTTGTGCAGGGTATTTGTGGGCTGTTTATCAGTCATAGTATTTCACTCTGGAGGTGACTGCACTTAAGGTATGCTTGGAATGAGCACATGTCTGTATGCTGTGCTTTGCTGTTTGGCAGGAATAAAGATGTTATAGATGTTATAAAGCAACATATTTGATGAGAGTTTTAAGTACAATCTAACAATTTTTATCTTAAATGGATTTACAAGATTAAAAGCTAGTTATAGAGATAAGATCATAAACTAAGATACGATCATAGGCTAAGATAGGAAGAAAGGAAGTGAGAGGGAAAAGATAATCAAGATAAGGCACAAACAAATGAGCTAGAGTTATGGAAAGGCAGCATCCAGTAGCTGAAGCTCCAAATGAGAGACATTCTTGTTGCTGCACTGCTGAGAATATTTGTTAACAGCAGAGGCAATGTCTTAAAGAGCAGAGAGATCCAGAGTCATTTTATTGGCAGTGCGTGCAAGAAAAGGAAAGCAGGCATCATAGTCTTTGCAGGTGAAATCATGAGTACAGTACGAAAGTATCTTCAATTAAAAAAATACATAGAGCACTAGGTAGGAATCAAAAAAAGTAACAGGATCTCTAGAACCTGGATTGGACAGCAAGAGATAAGAACATGAGAGTCAAGACACCCAGGAATTTAGAATGAAGATTTGAAAGGGAAAAGCAGGAATAACAGAAGCTTTTTTAAAGGAAAGGAGGAGAAAAAAACAAAATCAGAGAAACTGCAAAGGAACTTGAGGGACTTCAGAGGAAAGAGATGCATAGCAAGTGCTCAGAGAAGATGAACAGCACACAGGAAGCAGTTCTGCATATGTAATGCTACATATGTATGTATGTATGTATGTGTAACATATTTCTGAGTAAATAATACCACCTTCCTAGTGCAATCAGAGGATGGTCCAGCAGGCAAATAGATCGCAATGACACAGAGAACAAGAAAGGGAGACTTTCCAGGTGAAAGAAGTAAGTCTGTAGAGAAAGTAATTAGAGTAGTATGATAGTGGCAGGAAAAGTCACAGCTAAAGGGCCTTTTCTGAAGCAATAAGCTCTTACTTACCAGAGAGGAATATGAAGAACAGAGATTTGGAGATGTTGAGTCATTTGGATGTGGTAGAACTTAATCAAAAGAAGAGGAGAGGCACCAATATGAATAAAAGGGATCTTGGAAATAAGCTTGCTATGAAAAAGTGCTGTTTGTGTCTCGCACTCCACAAAGAGGTAAAAATACTGGAACATACAGAAAAGAAAAACAGATAATGAGGAGGAAAAGGGTCAAAAAACATGCAGCGATTAAACTCGGTAGCTGAGTTGAAGCACATGAATGTTCCTCTAAACATCAGTCAGGAAGAATATTTGTGCAGATAAATTACTCTGTAGGGAAATATCATATTTCTAAAGTGTTGAAAGAAAATCTCATCTGTAATTGCACAAGTTACTCCAAACAAGAATGCAGGCTAGGAGGAAGCTGTGGCAGCCAGAAAACGGCTTATAGCATAGCTTGTTAATTTTTTCTGTCTGAGAGAAGTCAGTCATGATTCTGCTTTTCACAGCATCTGCTCCATCAGCACAGTCTTCTGAGTTTTAAAAGGTAGTTATTGCTTTCAAATCTCATAAAAATGATATATTATTTTATTTACCCATAATATTCTTTGTCTGGGTACTAAGTAACCCCATACCTATTCCTTACCAATGGTTTGTGTTCTCCAGTGGCAGGGTGGAGCAACCATCTCTGAAGTTTGTTCCTTTTCCTGTATCCTATCTGGAGTCTGGCTGAAAATACATTTGCTCCTGCTACATATTTGTGACTCCTATTTATAGAAATAGAAGTTTGGGGATTTATTTCTCTGAGATACTTTATGTTCATACTCCACATCACTGATAAAGTGACTGCTAGCTATGCTTCTTTGCCATTCTTATGTATCATTTCAGCTGGGTTTTAATGAGTTACTACAGTGAGATTGCTATAATTTCCCATAGCACCACCAGAAAGTTACTGAAGATAAAATGTCCCAAAGGCATGATGACAGCTTTTCCATGCCAACACGTCTTCAGGCATGAGTTCAAGCTCATGCAAATAATATATATGTTTAGGGGGATATTGCTCCTTACTTTCAGGGACAAGCTTCTATCTGTGCTATCTTTCATGGGGAAAAGTGTCAAAGGAGTACTAGGCAGGTATAACCTGCTACCAAGATGCTGAACCAGAGAGTGAGGACATTCCTACAGAGAAATGGTGGTTACACTGACACTTTATGACAGTAACCACACAGGCACATATAGCCAAAGGAAAATACCTCAATCTGTCCAGTCTGTTTTCTAACTGTGCATGACACATCACACTCACTGCAGTCTCAGTATAAGATCTGTTATCCTTCTACTGTCTCCTCACCCTTACCCTCCTTCTCAATGCAGGGCAAGACCCCATGAGTGATTCCTCCATTGTACTTTCCTCTTATCCTAAATTGCTTCCTTCACTCCACACTGTGCTTTCCCACTTTTTACTCTACTGCCACCTCTCTTTCTCCAAGTGCCAAAAAGAGTCTCAGCTGCCATTTTCTTCTCCCTTCACTTAACAGAAGACTTGATTTAAACTTTGTAGAAAACCTAGTTGTTAGGTTGTGAGTTTGAAGGCCCATCTTCACAAACACAAAGGGGTACAGAAGTACACCAGGCAGGGGGACACCAATAACTTGATAAGAAAAGGTGTGTGACCAGGAGTGATCAGCCCCACTGTCCAGGAAACCCATCAATATGAGTCAACAGAAGCAGCTCCTCAGATTAGCTTACAGACTGAAGGGGTAGCAGTTACTGCCTAAAGGGATATGGGATTCATTATGGGATGCAGGGGAAGAGCATCTTGGGACTGCACAAGATTTATTACAGAAAGTTTAGGGGAGAAACCAGAGGTAGGGAAAGGGATGGATCAAGGTATTCTGGGGAGGAATAAGCATAGGAGAGCAGAGATATAGAGGAACAAAAGAGGCTGAATGCATGCAAACAGATTGCTGGTCAGTATGCTTATCCAGCCATGTCCTGCATGTGATCACTGCAGCCTGTCCTTATGAAACTCCTTTTCTATTTCCTGGGTGGGGAGACTACTTTGTGTGCACTTGTGTGTATGGAAGTGCAAGTGCACCTGCAGTACCAGCAACTGGAGTGCACAAGTGGTGTAAGTGACAGCAACAGCAGTGGACACCAAAACCCATAGACACTCATGTGTCCATAGTACCAGCTACTGAAGAGACTGGATGGACAGCACATGTATTCTGTGGTGTGTATGTCAGTATGCAACTGCTAGTATATATCCAGCTGAATCAGCCAGCTAGTAGGAAAAGAGGCTTGGGAGCCAGGTATCACACAGTCACAAGGCTGGGCTGCATACGGGAAAGACTAGAAGGTCTAAGTGCTGGCTACCGGAGAGACCAACAAGTCCAAGCAAATTACTGGAGAGACCATGAGGTCTGGGGTCACCTGACACGCACTCACATATGCATATCTGTGCATGAGGCAACTGAAGATGAAAGCATCCAAGGGCCAGTTACTTGATAGACAGAGTATCCAAGGCCATCCATACTGTGTCTGTGCACATGCTTGTATGTGCAAGGGGGTCTGAATACCAGTGACTAGAGTAGGACGGGGGCTGGCACGCCCAGGTGTCAGCAACAGATGAGATCAGTAAGCCATGTGCTAGCTACTGGGCAGACTGAGTGTCTAAAATCAGCTACTGGAAGGATCCATATTGTATATATATGTATATACATACATACATTTTCTACTAACAAACTTTCATCTTCATCAGCCAGAGGAACAAAAGGAGGTCATTGATGCTATTTACATTTGTGCTGTGTTTTCTGTACATGTTGATCTGTGTAGCTAGTCATGTGCATATGTATATACATACATGTGGGAATGCACACTGAACCTTCCTACCGTCCAGAACTGGGAAGATGGAGCTGCAGCAGCCTTGCCTCAACAATCATTCCCCTAACCTCTGTGCACAGACATCTGTAGAGGACATGCTGTAGCCTACTCTCCCAGCCAGAAGAATCAGTGTGCAGCAAGTCCAGCGCATCAGACTCACGACAAGCGCTAATAGTGCAACACAGTGCAAGCATATGCAAGCAGCGACTGCTCCTTATGCCTGCAACATATCCTTTGTGTTCTTAATTTGCAGTCAGAACTTGTCCACCTTTACACAGATCCACACACCTGATGTTTCTAGGACCATACTGACCCAGGACATCTTCCCAAAGCAATGCTGATCCACATACAAAGACCATAAATAAAATGTTGTTTTTTATATCAAGCATCAAAGAAGCTTTAGGTTCTCCCTGATATTGTTTGTTTCTTGTATTTACTGAAGAACATGTAAGGACAATAATCAAATGCATAATCTTTGGTAATGTGCTTTGTGGTCATCTTTGTCAGCAGGCTTAACAAGGTAATTTGAAGGCTCATCATGCAAACTAAGATTGTTCCATAGTTTCTAGTGAAAATGGTTTAGCCACATCTCCATTTCATTTCCCATCTTCTATCTTCAGCAAAATTCCTTCACTCCAAATCTCTGATGATGTATCTAAAATTTAGAAACCATGCTGGCCATTATCCTTCACACTTCTATACACCCACATTGTGATCTGAACCAGAAAAGAAAAGAAAAACTTTTTTCAAAAGAAAGGTCATTGTAGAAGAGCTCAAAGTTGTGGTGTGATATCGTTTGAAGTTGCCTACTGAACTCACACGTTCCCACTGCTTCAGACACAGGGGTTATGTAGGATTTTTTTAAAAAAGAAACTTCACTGTTCAGAAGCTTTTTCTAGCTTTGATGACAACTCCTCTGAAATTGCTTATTTTTCAGATCAGTGGAGAGTGATACAGAAGGTCTTGGATCATTACAGAACATGAAGATCCTTACACATCTGAGCATATTGCAAGTGACAGCAGAACACAGAGTGAGCCCCCAACAACATTGTCAGCAGCCAGAGTTAAGAAAATAACATTCACTGGAATTTTCCTTACTTAAAGATATTTTCTGACTTTTGTATTGACCCAACACTATTGTATGTTTAAAGCAGTAAGAGACGTATTACATCAGCCCTAGTGCTTGATGCAGAAAACACAGCGAAAAAATCATTCAAGGAACCACACTGATGATCAGGTCAACAACTCAGTCTGCATACAGACGTAGATGCCACTTATCTTAACATCAGCGCTTTTCCAATCCCTCCCTCCAGGAGCGGGCTTCTGTAGGCTCAGGGGTCTGCAGTCAAGGAAAATATGGGAAACAATAAAAAATGCACAGCCCTCCTATAGAAATCAGTACTGTTAAAGCTCAAGAGTCTGCGGCTAGCCACAAGCACAGCCACACTGTAAAGAGGAAAATGGCCATTCTGGAGTCAGCTCAGAGGTAGCACTCCCATGGGCATGCCACCAGCATGCAGCACAGGTCAACTGAGCAGTAGCAAGTCTACCTACAGCAAGAACAACAAACCTTGCACTATTTCTTTCTTTTAAAGAGAGTCTCTGAAACTTATCACCTGAAAGTTTGAAATTTTAGCCACCAAAGGGATAAGAAATCTTTCTCTTAAAGGTAACGTTTTCAATATATTCCCTTCATTCTCACGACATTTGGCACATGATTTCCGACTGCAAAATTCACGTGTCACTGAAGTTTTCATGCTAAGCAGTTTTGTACAGTGCCTGCCCAAAATGCTTTTCTTGTGGGAGAAGGTGAACTGCCTCAGTGGAAGTCAGTGACCCCAGGATACCAATTAGCAGAAGAGCTGCTGGACTTTCACTAATACTGATCCTCTTCACACCCAAGCAAGTGAAGGCAACTTGCTGTAGTCACATCAGCGACTACAGAATGCAAGTCCCTGTGTACAACACCTTCCCAAATAGTTAAGCAGAAGTTTGTTGTTTCATTCTTGAAATGTCAAGCTGAAAAGCTCACCATAGGCTACATCTAAAATAAGGCCATCCACAGCACAGCAGCATTGTTTCTCCTCCAGTGTGCCCTTAGAGCAGAGGACAGAGCACACAGCCTGCAAAAGGGCATATAGGTGGCACATCTGTGGTTCCCTTATTTGTGCAAGCACTTTGAAAGCTCCAGCCTTTGGCAGGCAGCTGTGAGCTGGGAAGAGAAGGGGGACCACCTGCATGAATGATATGAAAAGGCAGTAACTGTTTAATAGAAATGATCAGAGAATAAAAAAACCTGAAGAGTTCCACATAACTGAGGTACAAATCCTGAGAGCCAATGGAGCCATTCCTCAAAGAAGTGTGAACACAGTTGGGAGCCATAAAATATTTCCATTGACTATTATGATCATCTGGCCTGACGTCAAGGTGTCATCTTAAATTCTGGTTTCTTTTCACACCACCCTCCCATTTTGCTCCTTTCCTAATGACTTTGTTTCCACATTAGAAGTTCATCTAGCAGCTTGCAGAATAGGCCATTTACATCCCATTATTGTTTCCATTTGTTCAAATAAATAGTAAGTTTTTAGTAGAGTCTAGGCCACCCTGCAGCCTCCCGGTTTTCTTTTCCAGGAAAAAAGATGGTTGACGACCCATTTAATCCACCTTCACAAAGGGGAGGGAGATTTGGTTTTTTCTTTATACTTGTAATCTTTCCTTCCTCAAATTGCTTTCTGGGAAGATGATCAACAGAGAAGAGAGAACTGTGGCACCTTGTGATTGATTACAGCTTTTCTCCCAAGCTGCTCTCCTCATCTATTTCATATGACATTTGCAAAAGCTAACATGATGTTAAATGCATCAGTTTCTAGAGAAAGAAAATGTCTAGCAATGAGAGATCAATTTGTTTCATCAAAAATAATTCTATTTCTTCTCAGTCTATCTTGGGAAACATAATGAATACTTTAAAACACTTTCCAAAGTATTTCTCAGTCATATTTCCTATGTTATATCACATAAGAAATATTTAATTCTACTTAGTTATCAGCTGGTGCTGTTTCTGAGATTTTTTTAAGTCTGTTTTCCCCAAAACTTTCCTTTAACTGACTCCACAGACACCTGTGTAGCACACACATATTCCCATTTACTGCACAAAGCCATAGAAAAGCTGACAAAACCAACAATTTATATTTACTTGTTTTAGGGCTGTGTTGCATCCTTAACAAAAAACAGTACAGTTCTGAGTTGCTCCAGAGGCACCACAGGAGGGAATTGCACTGCAGGCTGGTGGTTATTTACTGTACGCATAGATTTAAGCTAGCAGTAAATAACTACTCTGATGCTCAAGTCCAGTAATCAATACTGGTGGCTCATACACTGGCAGAAAACACAAAGTTAACGAATTATCCTGTAACTGTCTTTTCCCAGACCATGCCTTGCACCCCTGCAGGGAAAGAGAGAGAAAACACACACTTGTTTTACTTCTACAGTATCCTGGGAAAACACGGAAGGAAGGATGTACCAGTAAGTCCCTGCCCTGGCACACAACCTTCCTTCACACCCAGCTCCTGGACAATATCTGGGGCTTCAATGAGTCAGACACGGGCAGTATTTGCACTGAAGCCAGGAACAAAAACTGCCTAAAAGCCTCATCTTCCCCCAAGTACATAATCTCAGGACCATTGTAGAGAAAGGTGGGTCAACATTAGCAGATATCCTCTCCACTCTTGCAGCGAGCCAGGCAGAGCAATAAAGCATTAACATGAACAGCAAGCATACATTTGAGTGCCCTTCAATGTACAGACAGACATCAGCTTTTTGTCTGTAAAATACTACCCCAGTTGCCATAAAACCAGCCTGTACTATTCTCCAACAGGTCAGCAGTCTAGTTAGTCCCACTGAAGGCCACATTAAAATATGGTGTAGGAACAGCTACTGAGCCTAGTGCAAAGCCCCTTTAACTCAACAGGAAAGGTCCTTATTAATTTTATTCTCTTTATTGCTAGTCCTAAAACTTAGAAGCTGTTCATTAAGACAGGAATCTAGTAACATTTAGTTCCTGTTAAGTAGTTCAACAAAACGGGCTCTGTCGTGTTGAAGCACGCTGTTTCAGCTCAGTGTATGAAAGGAACATTCACTCATAAGGATGTGAATTGGCAAACACCAATCGGCAGCAGGATGTACCAGTAAAAAGCAAGCTGGCTAATATCAAGGGCCTGAGAGGCAGACAGGTTTTGCTTGCTTTCCAGTGCAAAGTGCTGTCTAATTAACATTTCAGTCCACCTTGAAAGAATGAACAGAGGCCAGTACGCAGCTCCCTCACTAGCCAGAGCCTCCCACGTGGGCAGGAAAACAGCCTGAAGATTGCAGATAGAGCAGTCCAGACAGCAAGGTACACTAGCTGGCAAATCAAAAAAATCCATTCTTCAGCTAAAACCATGGAAAACATACAGCCACAAGTGAAGTCTGAAGACAAGATAAAGCCCAAAGACAAAACTTTCAAAAATTAATTCTTTTTTTCCCAGCCTTTAAAATCTACCTTGCAAGTAACTTCATCCACACATCTGGTTTTCCTGCCAAACCTCATTACTTTCCCTCTTCCTGCTATAATTGTTTTATTTGCCATCTTACCCATTTTTTGGGGTGCCCTCACTTGTGCCCTCTATTTCTGTGCTGGTGACATGGAATGCTTTCCCGTGTTTTTCTCGTGTTCATTGGCAAGCATCGTTTTTTCCACTAGGTACCTACCTCTTGGTCAGTCACACCTGCAGCTCTGCTCAAGACCAGGAATACAGATATGGATTTGTTACCAAGGGCTGCTAGCATCTGCTTTTGAATGAATAATACACAGGCAAGCCCGCAGTGACTGCATTTCACAGATCCAACCATAGCTCTCCAGGATGAAGAACTGACTACCTGGCTGATAACAGAAGATATCGGAATAAATGTGGTTCTGAAGAACCTCTCACAGCAACTGGGTTTCAGTGGCCTCTTGTAGAAAGTACAGGCGAGAGACACAATCAAGCAGACTAGCTGTAGCTGTTCTTCTGGGTGTCGGAGCACCAATATTCAAGGGACAATGACAGCAGGCCAGACAAGCATATTAAAAAAAAAAAAAAAAAGAGATGCCCAACCAGAAGACTGAAAAGTATGTGTGTTCCTGGGGCCTACGCAGCAGCAGCCGGACCTCAACAAGTCATGAAGTGCAGTTACTGAATGTTACCCAAGATGGTCAGAGAGATGTTAAAACACAGGACCTTGTCTTGAAGTCCTCTTTCAGGATGCCATTTTGTCCAAGAGTTTAGAAACTGGACACAGAATTCTGCGACACTCCAAGTCTGTGACACCACAGCGCAGATTCGGCTCCAGGCTGAACATCCCACATACACCTTTGCAGCTCACTCACTTCTAATAGAAAGTGGCAAAAAAGAACATTTCATTTCCAATAGGTACAAGTTCTGTATTCGTTCTTCTTTGTACCTATTAGCTTCATTTGATGTCCACTAGTTCTTGGAATAGAACACACAGTGAATATTCAACAAAGTGAATACTCAACCCCCTCCATGACACTTCCGATAGACTTATATCAGACTCCCCAGCTGCCTTTTTTCCAAAATGGAGTCTCAGCTCACTTTGTCATAGTCTCCTACAAAATATTTTTGTGCCTTTGATCATCCTTGCTGTCCTTCTCCAAACCTTTCCAGTTCTACTACATTATTTTTTAAATAAAGGGATCGGAGCTTCACACATTGTTCAAGATGCAGGCAAACTACTTATTGACACATAATGTCATGTTTTGTTCTGTATTCCTTTATAATCCCCAACGTTTTATTTGCTTTTTTGATCACCAGAGAGTAAATCAACCTTTCACAGAATTATCCACTAAAGCCCCAGGTTCTCACTCCAGAGATCCCACTGCCCGTTATGAGCTGAGCTTACTAGTCATCTTTTATGAGAACTGGATTGTTTGTTCCCCATACAGATCACTTTATCATTACCTACAGTGAGTTTCATCTGACATTTTATTAACCAGTCACTCAGTCTTATGAGGTCTTTCTGCAGTTCTCCAGCCAGCCTCCACCCTTGCTGCCTCTACTTAGCATGACCAACAGCTTCTCTCAAAGTCATTTGTGAGCAGAGCTAAGAGTGCACAAATCTTAACATACATTCCCGGCTGATCTCCTTCCACTGCAAGAACTGACCACTGACCTTGTTTTCCAACTTTTAGCCAAATTATCTATCCATACCAGAACTGCCGTTCTGGTGTCATAGCTGCGTAGCCTCCCTAAAATCCTCTAATGATGAAATTGGTTTTTACAAAGGATTCTGACAAAGTAGACTATACCACGCAGATGACCTTTATCTACAAGCTTGTTGGCTCCTAAAAGAAAAGTAATATTTATGCAAGTGCATTCTAACTCATTCCAACTACACAATACTTATCCAGACATCCTCTAATTCTACTTTTTATTACAGTTTCTACACTGTACCAAGTACTTATATCAGATTTACAGGCCTAGAATTCCCCAAACCACCCTGGAAACCCATTGAAGTTGGACATCACATTTATTGCCTCCCACTTCTCATGTACAAAGACAGCTCTAAGCCAGAAGTCACACAGTGCTATAAGCTTGAATTCCTCTGAGGTTTTTGGATGAGCACAATCTAGTCTTGGTGATTTGTTGCTGTTTATTTTGATAACTTGTTCTATAACCTTCTATAGTCACTTCAGTTTCAGAAAGATTTTCTCAAGGGTACCCCACAGGAAGGGTTCTGGCATGGGAAATCTCCCCAAGTTACTCTACAGAGAACAAAAATGCAAAGAACTAATGAAATTTCCTTGCATTGGCCTTAACAAGTTAAGTATTCCTCTTACACTTCAATCATCTATTACTCCTACACATATTCTGGCAGGCTTCATGCTCCTGATGCCTTTGAAGAAACATGTGTTAAGCATTACAAAAGTTTGGATCTCTCTTGGTAGTTGATAGGACAAAACCAAAAATTTTAGTACCTTACTGAGCTTCATATATAATCTGCCAGAGTAGGATTTTTTTTTTTTTTTCTTCCTTCAAACATAAATTCAGCTTCTTGACAGATTCTTCTTATTTCTGATAATCTCATTTGGGGCAAAACAAATCATCATCACTTCCTGCAATCTCTTCTAACAAGTGGAGTGCCCTTAAGTTGTCTTCATGCCAGCTTGGTGGTAACACACTCCCTCATTTTCACACAATTATCCTTCTCCACATTGAGGACAGCTGTGACAGACTTTCTGGCCTCCCCTGCTCTAACTAGGATGCTGAATCAAAGTACATTAAAGTCCTCATTACAGAGTTTGTAAGATTCATGACCTACACATCACTTGGCACAAAGCCAAGCACACCCACACCCTTTGTACAGCTGCTAATCAATTGCACCAAGAACCAGCCATTGCTGAGTACCTCAACGCTTGGTTTCTACACTACATCTTGTTACCTTCACCCAGCTGACAAGAGGGAAACCAAAGTCTCCCATTATTGTTGTTTTTCTTGTCCCTTGCAGGCTTTCTGTTTTCCAAAGGCAATGTGCTGGCTGCTGTGTTCTTCACTAGAGTTTTCACCCCACATCAGATTCCTTTTCCTTGGGGGCATTAGCAGCCACAGCACATTTCTTTTAAGAAACAGACTAGTTGCCCAGCCAATTTATTGTGTTACTGATGCATGTCATGATCGACAATGTAATGATGGACATCTATTCACACTGTAAATAGAAACAAAGGTAATGGGACTCTATGGTAACAGTGGAGAGGCTGTTAACTGAAATAAAGGTTTTGGAGTGGAAGACATGACTACAATAGCAGCCAAAGTTGATAAAGTGAGTAAAGGGGACAGGGAAAAAGAAGAATGTGGGTGAAACTAATCGAGGACTATATTTGTCCAATTACCCTAATGCTTCATATAGTCTCACTGTGCTCACAATTCCAGTCAGTGGAAGGACCACAATAACATTAGGCAGAAAAATCCAGGAACTCACTTGCATAGTTTCCAATAATGGTTAGAGAAATAACACTCCCTACAGTCTATTTTGTTCTAAAGAACAACAGCAACAACAACAAAAAACACAGAGGCTTGTCAATAGGAAAAAAAAAAAAAACACCCTCCCATATATCAGCAAGTTTGAGTTTCAGCTCAGCAGGGTGGCTGCTCCTTTCCATTAGACATTTTCAGCTCTTTTTGCTGGACCAGGGCTTTAGTGTGGTCCCCATTAGGACTAGCTGGAGGCCTGAAGCTAGCAGTGTTCCACAGGGGTTAGTACTGGGTCCAGTCTTATTCAACATATTCATCAGTGACCTGGACAAAGTGTACCCTTAGCACGTTTGCTGATGATACCAAACTGGAAGGAGTGGCTGATACACCAGAAGGCTGTGCTACCATCCAGTGAGACCTAGACAGGCTGGAGAGCTGGGTGGAGAGGAACCTAATGAAGTTCAACAAAGGCAAGTGGAGGGTCCTGCACCTAGGGAGGAACAACCCTATGCACCAGTACAGGTTAGGGGTTGACCTGCTGGAAAGCAGCTCTGTGGAGAAAGATCTGCTGGACAAGTTAACCATGAGCCAGCGATGTGCCCTTGTGGCCAAGAAGGCCAATGGTATCCTGGGGTCCGTTAAGAAGAGTATGTCCAGCAGGTTGAGAGAGGTGATCTTCCCCCTCTATTCTGCTCTAGCAAGGCCACATCTGGAGTATTGTGTCCAGTTCTGGGCTCCCCAGTTCAAGAAAGTCAGGGAACTACTGGAGAGAGTCCAGTGGAGAGCTACAAAGATGTTTAGGGGAATGGAGCATCTCTCTTATGAGGAAAGGCTGAGAGACTTGGGTCTGTTCAGCCTGAAGAGAAGACAGAGGGGATCTCATCAATGCTTATAAATATCTAAAGGGTGGGTGTGAAGAGGATGGGGCCAGTCTTTTTTCAGTGGTGCCCAGTGACAGGACAAGGGAAAATGGGCACAAACTGGCACACCGGAAGTTCCATCTGCAAATGAGAAGCTTCTTTACTGTGAGGGTGACTGAGCACTGGCACAGGCTGCCCAGAGAGGTGGTGGAATCTCCTTCTCTGAAGACAGTCAAAACCTGCCTGGATACAATCCTGTGTAACCTGCTCTAGGTGAACCTGCTTTGGCAGAGGGTTGTACTAGATGAGCTCCAGAGGTCCCTTCCAGTCCCTAACATTCTGTGATTCTGTATTACCATTCCATGAAAAATATACCTGCCAAGAATATGTAAAGAAGATACTGAAAGACTGTTTCATGCACTGTGTAATTTGCATATCATTTTTGGTTTATGTGGTGCCATATTATTTGAACCTGCTGCCTGTTCTGCCACAGCAGTGGTAGTGCAGCTCCACTATTTAACTGGAACAAAATCCAGCTTCAAGTCAGTGGGCGTAGGATTGTCCCTCATATTTGTACTTTTTAGCAACAAAACAGAAAAATACAAAGTTATTATATTTCATTATACAATGGAACTAAGTTAACTTTCTTTTTTCTGGTGCACTGGAAGGTGCTACATAGTACTTCTTGTCGTACCTCGAAAGCAAGGGTTACTTTCAAGCAAGCAGTCTGTATTTAGGTAGCAATACAGGAAAGCACATAGCAGCTGAGCACCAAATTCTGCAGGGAAATGTTGTAGAAGTCTCACAGGAGGCAAATTTGGGATAATGAATACCTTGTGCTTCTGTTGTCTTCAAATAAAAGTATGTCAACCAGTTCTTTAACTGCTTGAAAGAGTCCAGCGCAGAGCCACAAAGATGATTAAGGGAGTGGAACATCTCCCTTATGAGGAAAGGCTGAGGGAGCTCGGTCTCTTTAGCTTGGAGAAGAGGAGACTGAGGGGTGACCTCATCCATGTTTACAAATATGTAAAGGGTGAGTGTCAGGACGATGGAGCCAAGTTTTTTTCAGTGATGACCAATGACAGGACAAGGGGCAATGGATACAAACTGGAGCACAGGAGGTTCCATGTGAATATCAGGAAGAACTTCTTCACAGTGAGGGTAACAGAACACTGGAACAGGCTGCCCAGAGAGGTTGTGGAGTCTCCTTCTCTGGAGACATTCAAAACCCACCTGGATGCATTCCTGTGTGATGTATTCTAGGTGACCCTGCTCTGGCAGGGGGGTTGGAATAGATGATCTTTTGAGGTCCCTTCCAACCGCTAGGATTCTGTGATATGCTTCAAAATTCTGTTTGATTAGAGAGGTACAGTTTTCATCAACAGAAACCAATTCAGTAAGGTTGTTACATACTATGACCATGTATGCATTCCCTTACACTGTAAAGATTTTTTTAAATTATTTTTGACCTATTTCTTCGTGTGGCACTCACTGAACAATAGTTCTTCCTCAATTGTCTCTTGCACAAGAGCTATAGAAAAAGTGAATTTACTTTTATGTACATCCCTAGTAATGACAAGTTTTAGAGTATTTGCTTTATTTTACTGTTTTTTGAGCTTGCTGAACAGATCACCCTCCATGTATCCATGAAGTGTAACATCCCTAACTGACATGCTACATTAACTTCAGATTGCCTTATGCTCAGGGAAAAATCAAAGGAAAGGAAAACTATCTCTGCAGATAATCTTTAAATAATACCATTTATATGCCCTATGATTTTGATAATGCAAAACTTCCTCTAGAAGAGGAGTTAAATAGTAAACAAAAAATACCTGACTGCCAAGTGATCAAAACTTAGGGACACTGAGTTTCCCTATTACCTTCACCAGTATCCATGGCAGTTTTTCCAGCTCACTCTGAAGCAGCCTTCATTTTATTCCATCAACATCCTTACAAGACTGACCATGAATAAAAGACTTTGATATTACCATATAAAATGCCTGTCCCCAAGTCACAGCACATGCACTCTTTCAGAACACATTTCTTTTATTACCTGAAGGAATTGTTAGCACCCAACAGCTCTTGAGTTATGTCAGCTTGGCTGACAAGGCTTAAGTCACTTTACTGCAGAAAATGCAGTATAAACAAAAACATATCCTCCAAGCATTACAATACCAAATTTGGGGCCATTTTGCAACATTTTCATTTATCTCTTTCAGACTGTGTTGTCCAACTTACAAATGAAATTAGATTAGACTTAAGAGATAAAAGAGAACCTTGTTGCTGGACAGATGTAGGCTAATCAGCAATGCCTTGACCCCCACAGGGGTCTGCAGTCAGTGTGGTACATATAGAGCTATTACAGTTAATGGGTTAGTTCTGACTGCACCTTCTTTCCCCAAACACAACACCAAATATGCCCTATGGAGACAGAATGTGTTGTTTGGTCATTCACACAAGACTTAGGCACTCAGGAAAGCTTACAGAGTGCTTATAGTAGGGACTAGAGTACACAGCTGTGACATGATTGGTTAAAACTGAAAGACAGAAAACACAGGGAAGGGAGTATATTACAAAGGAGCTGACTTAGCTTCTTCCTCTAAACTTTTGTCTTCACAGATGCCACAGATTTCTGGATGGAATCCTCCTCCATACAGACAATCATTTTCCCATCATCTCTTTGCTCCTGTAGAATATTAATTTCCAGAAACACTGCATTAAGAAAGTCACCTATTCATAAGAAGATTTGAAATGCCAACATCCCTACTTACATCCCTTGTTATTGAAGTCAATCACAAATCAGAGCATGAATTAACCACTAACTACACAGGAAGTGAAAACCACTGTCCTCATCACAACAGCCATCACTAAGTTGCTTGAATCTTTCCCTGGATCATAAAGTACCAATCCATGGCAGAAACAGGATTTCACAGGATGAACCACTAAGTTCATCTTGAAGAGGACTCCTTTACTCCTTGTAGAGGTGAAGTATCACGAGAGCAGAACCAAGAGTCCAGGTCTATCCCTAACATAATAGGGCCACGTCTCATACAATTTTCAGCCCGATCAGAGTACCAGCCTCTTTGCAGGCTGCAGAGCAGACTTATTTCTGTTGTGACTTTTTCTCGTGCAACTTTATTTTAAAAGAACAAGAACACAGACCACATTTTTGACAGCTGTATCAGTCCTTCAATGACTTCCAGAAACCAGAGACTAGAATGCTGTCAAACACTAGGTATTCATCAACATGGAGCTAGAAACAATATGTAGCCTTAAAAATGAAAAATTTCAGGTTACTCGTGATATACTAAAGCACTTTGCATAGATTTTGGGTGCTGTAGATATTTTCTATGGCAACAAAGCAAAATAAGCAGCTAGCAATACAATGCCTATCAAAAATGAAGATATCTAGAAACGTAAAAAATTTCCTTCCACCAAGTATATCTTTTCACCTTTAGAGGATGCATACAAACTACTCAAATTAGTTAGGAGGGCTGAAAGGGAAGTAATGAGATTAAAATAGATTAGCTTCTTCAGTTTGAACAAAAATACTCAGGGTAGGGTAACAAGACCTGGAGCTTGCCTCTCATTTTCTGCTGAAGTTAAAATACCACAAAAAACAACTTTCCCTGAAAATATTTTAGCATTCAGACTGTACTAAAAATCCTGACGTTTGAATACACAGCAACTGGATTTTTCAGTCAACTTGCTTAGGCAATGAAAAGTACACATCTATTTCACACACCTCCTAATATATTTCTTTTCAGCAGAAAAAAAATGCCATATTTCCCTACTACCATAATTTTGCACTTCAAGCTAAAACCTGCTGTAAACAGCTCAAACCCAGAGGCAAAAATTTGAAATCTGGTAGCTAAGTTCTTGCCATGGGCCCATCCATCTTCCATGATCAAGAGACACTTCCTACCGTTTTCACTGTGGGTGGCTGTGAGACAGTACAGGATAGTGACAAGACATGCTATTCTTTTTCCTCAGGCTTATTTCTGCCATGGTTTCAAAAGCAAAAAGCAATCATTCTGTAGGACTCTTCATTAGAAGAAAGCTGACATTTATGTCACATTGCAAATACTAAAGGGCTTTCCCCTCCCCCTACAATAAAAATAAGAAGAATCTCAGGAAATTCTGTAAAACGAATATAGAACTTCTTTTCTCCCTATGGCAATTTTAGATTAGTAAATTGCCTTTAATGAAAAAAAATGCATGAGCTATGCACACGTTCCTTTGCAGTTTAACCCCTACAGGCTCCCTGCATCACATGGGAAGGCCAGGTTCAAAACTCAGGGCTGAGGATCCTATCAAGTGTCTGAGAGACTACAAGCGACAATGAGCCATTCAGTGAAGTCCCTGTGAACTTTGGCACTTTTTGCTCCATAAGAAACATGACTTGATACAGTGATACCACACCAGGGAAATTCCAGGACTCTAAGAAAAACCTGTTACTACCCTAAACAGTGACAAACCCCATGGCCATTCTCTAGCATTTCTGAGAGAGCAGGGAATAATTCCAAAAAACAAGCACCATGCTTGGGCACAGGTAAATGTTTTATCAGTACCGTGCTCAATCTGGAAGGAGACGTCCTAAAGACACTCTTCCATAACAACACTATAACGCATGCCTTTAAAATACACCAGTTAAATCCTTATCCAAACCAGACACACGTCCAAACACCTCCCCAGAGAGGCTGCTTTCTCCCTTGCAGTGCTCACTTGGAAACATAAAGTTGGAAACGGAAAGTTGGAATTGCTGCTGTGTGGCGAGGTAGCCAGCACTGCTCCCTACCCCAGTGGGGTCTGGGCTTCCCTTAGCTTTGTGCCCTCTACTTTTGCATCCTCACCACTGCACCAGGCTTGTGCTGCTCGAGACACCCACCCAGATTTTGCTCAAGTCTGTGATTCTCCACAGGTACATAAAGTCAGGTTGCTTTATTCAACAGCTTTATTACGAAGCTAAGAGCCTTACCTGGCCAAACCATTTTTACACGCCATTTTTAGAAGCTGAAATAACCTCTTGCACATGTTAACGTTGTAGCATTAAGCTGATTCCAGGCTTAGGCTTAGCATTTAAAGAACTTAAAGCTTAAAAAATTAGCAGTCCTCTGTCACTTTAAAACTCTAGAACCAACTTAACAGATCAGACTCACTTTATATTAAAAAAAATTTTTAAAAATGCACATTTATCCTGACAACCTGGATATTAAATTTCATCACTGTGGGATTTCAAATGACTGAATGTAAATCTCTCAAATTGGGGAACATAGAAGCTGATGGGCCCCATCACTGCCAAGCGTTTAGCAGCTCCAATTCCTCACCAAAGTACCAAAAGGGCACTGGGCGATGGCATGCTTATTGAACAACGCATTTTCTTATTCAGCATGCAAGGTTATTCTTAACAGGTAAAAAATGAAGCAGAACAAATATAATCAGCACAGAATCTTTCCTTTTAAAATATGTAAAATTATACTAGAACTGGAAGACCAGAGTGTGGCAAATCCTCATACAGTCATCAAGTGAACTTCAGTACTAGACAGCTGCCTTGCCTAATTATCTGCTTCATATAGAACATTCTTGACAAGAACTGTAGTTTATTTTATTTGTTTAAATCACAAATCAGACAAAGAGTGACTGAGGTGACGGTAGCTCTGTAGATAACGTTTTGGCCTCTTGCTCCAGCTTCTCTCCCATATACTGCCTTAGAATACAAAAGCTTACAAGAGTAGCTTCTGTTTTAGTTAAATATCGACTATAATTAGTCAAGACTAAGTTCTGGGAGGTTGACATTAGACAACTGAAAAAGCTACCTCTTTTTTTATTTATTCCTGCTTGTGGTTCCTGGGTAAGAGCCATGCATATCAACCAGATGAGCCGCTGACCTCCTGGATGGATTTTACCAACTTGAAAGATACAGGGTTTTAAATTATTTCCCAGTCCCAAACCTTCCTTTCAGCTGAGACAGTGTAAGCATGTTTAGTGAGCAGGTATTTCTTCTTTAGAAAAGACTACACGCAAACAAAACATGCACAGATATGCAGATACACACAAGATCATTTTACATGTTTGGGAACAAAATTCCAGAATACTAACACCAAGGCTAAATTTGGCCCAGAGTCTGCACATGACGTGCTGAATCTTCCACTAGTAGTTCATTCAGACCTTCCAAGGCTTTATTTTATTGCTGGTATTCAAGGTTTTAAATCAGTCCAGAGTAAATCTTGCAGGTGGGGAGGTGATCAATACAGGCAAAACGCTGATCTTGTCTTCAGAGGTACCTGTAGAGGGAATGGGCTGTCACTGGCCATGCAGGTATTTTACTGAGCTGAAGAAATCTTCTGTGAGCCTCTGACTTAACAACCTTTCTCACCTTGCAGTTTCAAAAGAACTAATTTTGGCACACCATAAAATGTTAATTTTCCAGGTGTTTCCTTAGAGGGAAGACATGACTCTTCTTTTAATAATAAAAAAAAAATTAAAAAATCTCAGGCTCCAAATTGTAACTTTTTTATTTTTAAAGCAAGCCAGGGGGAAAGATGGTGTCATTTACAATTATGCAGCAAAGCCAAAGTCACAGATGGGTGACCTCCACTGTGCTGAAACCCTAACACTCACGCGAAGCAATAAATGATAGGAACCTTACAAACTCAGGAAACATTAATGAAATTGAAGCACAACACTTTTTCTCACAGCCTCAAGGGTTACAGTGGATTCCTTGCAAATCTGGTATTACACTCTCAGTTGTGCTTCCCTGTTCTCCCACATCACAACAGGCTCAAGAAGGGCACGGATGCATGGTGAGCCTTCCCTGTACAACACTGCTTGGAAGCAAAGGCCAACTTACACCTCTGCTTCCTCCTGAGCACATGGCAGCTGCAGGCTGGCAGGAGTGAGCTGGCTGTAGGACAGCCTGAACCTCAGCCCTCTGTTCCATCGCCCTGTCCCAGCTGGAAAAAAAGCACATGCTTCAAAAAGTCCTTCAAAATAAACACAGGGTTCAAATCAGCCTCTCCTAAGCATACTTCAGTTGCCACAGTCTCCCGTCCCACTAACATGCTTCATGTCAAACACCTCCCAAGGGAGAAACATCTGCACAAGTAGTCTGGGTAGATTCAAAAACAAGGTGGGACTTTCAGCAGTGGTCCTTGATGTGTGTAAGTCAGTATGGCTCCTTTGGGTCTGTGCTGTTTGCCCTAGAAACAATAAGTTATGTCCAATTTCTACTGTCATTCTTTCTTTTTAAAGAAATAATTCCTCCTTCAAAAGGCTAGTCTTGAGATTTCAAGGCTGATGTGGCAGGAGGAAGCACAGACAAAATTTAATTTGGACAGAAGACAGAAAAATATGCAGGAGGGAGGGAAAGAAGAGTGAAAGAGCATAAGAATCAGCTACTTGATTATGCTTCTGGAGAAACTGCCCTAGTAAGCACAACAACTCGATGTTACCTATTTGTATCTTATCACATCCATGTCAGCACTGCCTAATTTATTATATACTTGAATAGCCATATTTGTACGAGTCTGTGCTCCACACTATCAACATTGCTTGCAAAACACAGGCTACAGTGTTTCTCCCATACATCAGCACCACCAATAGCCAGAAAAGAGAAAACAAATTCTGCTTCTGGAGCATACAATAGCGCTAACAATTTATATACAGCAGAACAAAGGCAGCTGGAGTTCATTTTTATTACCTTTCAGGACAAAAGTGCAGACCTGGCTTTGTTATTCATCTAGACAAGATGACAGGGACATCGCTAAGGAAACATGACAAAAACGCTATCTTACCCTGTTGAGTTTTTCCAGGAGGAAACAAAATGAATTGTACTTGCAAAGAGCACAAGCACTTCAATTTGTGCAAAAAGCTTCAGAGGCAGAGGACCCAGTCCCATGCTCTCTGCACAGGGTGGCCAAGAAGCACTGCAGACTCCATGGCGAACCAGAATCAGGTCTTGAAAGAAATACCACCACTGCTGCAAGTAAGAGACCAGTGAGGGGGAAGGGAAGAGGGAAGTTAAAATCATCACAACAGGCTTCCTGGTATTAAAGCATGGCCCAAATACTATGCTTAACCTAACTGCTCAGCTGGTTGCACCTCGTAGAGGGGGCTGGGGGGATCCTAGCCCTCACAAACTGACAATCCTCCATCAAAAACTGACACCAATGAAAACCACCACAACTGAAGTCCTTTATTTATCCTTAGAAGAGCTGGGGTAGTCTCCAGGTCATTCCTTTTCTGTTCCACTTAGTTACTAGATAGGGATCCCTGAATCACTAGTCCAATGTTAAATCTCAATGTTAATTTTAAATGCTTCAATTATGGATGTGAGCCACTCCCTCAGCCTCTACACAGAAACTGCCTCGGGTTTTATATGGCACTACCAGAATCAGGATCCAAGAGGCACCTAAATACTAACGCTGCTTTTATGGCAGAAAAGGTTGCAAGTAACTGGGGTTTGAAGACCTGTTCCAATGAGGCAAGCAATTTCAGAGAGAACTAAATTTTGTATGTGAGCAAGGCTACATTAAGAAAAAACAGGAATGTGAAGTCCTTCCCCTAAATTCATTAGAAACACATGGTAGGCTGCTCCTCTCACTCAGAGAAATCGCAGGCTAGCCATTTCTGTAAACTCTTGACCCAAAAATCAGTTGTCTTGCTTTCTCTCAAAGCCTTACAGAAGTGCCTGCACTGCCTCTAGTTCCTGGGCTTCTGAACACTCTTTACTTCTAGATGTGCGAAGGGGGAGAGCCATCAAATCCAGCCCTGCATTTCTTAGACACTCGTCTCCATAACCCTGAGGCAGTAGCTCCACAACGCCTACCTGTCTTAAAGAACATAAAGGGATTTTTATTTATTTTTTTTTTCCCTACTGAGCTGAAAAAACTGTTCAGTATAATCCCTCTCCTGAGGCTCACTTGCTGGTGGTCATTATCAGCTTTTAACACTGAGCCTCTTGATGTCCCCAGGCAACTGCAGAGTCACATTAGCTTCATTTTATAGATGAAAAGCAGAGGCAAAGATGCTTACCTCCACATGAGCAGGGAGTCTGACTGAAACAGCCAAGGCACAACACAAATCTCTTGACACCTACCCACACACTGCTCTTTTCCATGACCACAACCTAATCCCTCTTCATTACAGAACCATGGAGGAAACAAAATGCCACAGCATATTTAAGCCTCTATAGAGGTAAAGGACAAAGAACCCTGTGGCTTACTGCATAACAGTAATCAGCATTACGTTCCATGGTCCACTTGCAAGAAACCACTTCTGAAACTAATTTAATGTCTCAAATTTGCCTCTGCATTTAATCAATCACGGAAGCCTGGTTCATGCTGGGACAATCAGATGATGTTATCAATTTCATTGCTAATGAGCACTGAGGAACAGAACAGTTTTCAGTAGGTACAAATGAAAGTGTTAGGCACTGTTTGTGTTCATTTAACAGTGAAGAACAATTGTATATCCTTCCCTCAGAGGCAGGCACCTGTGTCCAGGAATGACAACAAAGGTATCAGCAGGCCCTCTGAATGTTAAGATTTCCTGGAGCCAGTTCAGCCATCCCTCCAAATCAGGAGAAGCATCACTGTTGCCAGGACAGGTACACTATTGTAGAAACTACATAGGCAAGATCCAAATGTGGGTACTAGGCCTGCACCAGAAAAAAAAGTTTTGTGGGGTGAGATGAGAATTAGGCTTCTAAGTGAAGTCAACTACTTTGGGGCATTTGATTCAGCAATGTGCAACAGTAAGATAAAAGTAGGACTTTAAGAACATGTTGATTTCCTCCTTTTGAAGTGTATTTGTGCATTCAGCTGGCAAAGGTAATGGCAGGTGATTTTAGAAGGCTGCACTTTAATTCCTACTCAATTTCAAATGCAATTCATTCTTAAAAAAAAAAAAAATTCAAAAATTTTAACCGGCTCCTGGTCCAGCATGACACAGCATCCTCTTCACTAGGAAGGGGGCTGCATGCATCAGAGTAGTGGCAGATAGCACCAAAGCCATCACCAATCTGTCCTAAGTAGTAGGTCTGTGGCTATAATCTAAACGGAGTCACTCCCCAACTAGAAAATTCAAAAAAGGTTAATGCATTCTGAGAAATTCTGCTAGACAGCCCCTATGTAACCATGCCCTCTCATAGAATCACTATGGTTGGAAAGGACCTCCAGGATCATCAAGTCCAACCTTTATCCCAACATCTCCCTAACCACTAGACCATGGCCTCAAGTGCTTCATCCACTCGTTTTTTGAACACCTCCAGGGACCGTGACTCCACCACCTCCCTGGGCAGCCTGTTCCAGTGCCTAACCACCCTCTCAGTAAAGAACTTCTTCCTAATATCCAACCTAAACTTCCCCTGACGTAACTTGAGGCCATTTCCTCTCATGTAAAAGACTTTCCCACAGAAAGCGGTCATCTTCAGAACAGAAAGCAAGAACAACTGTGGTCCTTTTTCTACCAAAAGGAAATGAAGACTCAGAGATGAAGCAATCCATCCAGTCACACAGCAAGCCTATCGAAGATCACAGAGCTGAAAATACATTTCTTTTGTCCCTTCTAGTACCTTAACTTAAAAGCAGCTGAGTGGCAGTTTCCAGGAAGGGGGAGCGGGGGGGAAAGAAAAAAACAGACCTGATGTCTGTGTCAATTAATGTCCATGACTTTTCTTTCTTGCTTATAAGAATCTACATTGTCTGCATCCATCTCAGTGTAAAAGGCTACGCACTCAAAACACGAAAACGTTCTCTATCCTCATACAATCCCACAGACAGAGAGGAAATGCACTATTTGATGTAAATCTTCAGAAGGAAACACAAACAATCCCCATGGAGAGATAACCCCTTCTTCTATCTGCATCTGTCAAGTTTGACTCATGACAGAATTATGACCCCAAAATAACATTTTAATAAGTGTTTACATGCTACCGCTCCCCAAAGACTAGGTTGATAAAATTCTTCCACAGAACTAATTATGCTTCAAGACAAGGCTACCCTCACCGGATGCAGCAGTGAAAAACACGACAGAGACAGACTCTTCTTCGGCAAGGCCCGGGCTCCTCCTTGTGGATGGCTTTGCAAAGTTGCACACTTCGTATGCGTTCCCATGAAAAGATGAAAGAAACTGAAGTCATGTTGTCAAGATGCCTGGGATTTCCACTACTTACATTAGTTATATTAAGAATATGCAAACATATTAGCATGTCTCCCCTTGTCCCGCCCTTTTCCTCAATGGGACAAGGCAGGACAGATCAACTGGCTGATCTCCACAGAATTTTTCCTTACTGTGGGGTTCAGGATCAGAGCTCTGGAAAGGTAACACTGCAGCAGCCATTTGGTATTATCATCTTGTGCTACACAGACTGTGAAGTGGACAAGACCAGACATTGCCTTTTCAGGTGTACAGATGAGAAGAGAAAACACATGGAGACACATACCTGAAGATCTGAGGGAGATATTTGGCGTTCTACATTCCATCCTACATGTTTCATACCACTTTCTGTCTGCCCTAGACCATGGAAGAAGCTGTGAAGTAGCATGAAAATGAATGGAGATTTAAAACCTTGACCTTTTCATCTTAATGTCCAAAAGAAGGTTTCTATTGCTGACAGAAGCTCTTCAGCTTGGCAGAGATAAAAGATGAAGTCCCTGCCAGTAACAGTAGAGGTGCAGTTCAGCTTTTGAAATCCCCATATCAAGACTCAGAGTACTGCTACTAGTAAATATTCCCACAGCTGTCCTGAAAACAGTGGGCATGTAAGCACATCTCTTGGAGCTATCCAGCACACAACCCTTCCCAAAGCAGTCAGGTTTAGAGACATTGTCTAGTCCACTGTTGCATGATCATTCACTGGAGCGTCAAACACTTCAGTTGTATGCATGTTTGAGGAATGAAAAGAGCTGAAGAGATCAGTCCTCCCACAGTCAACCAAGCCACATAATTCATTCAAAAAAAGCATCAGTTAGGCACACTGCAGGCAGGAGAAACCTATCAGAAGTTCACATAGACCTCCCTGTTCTGATGCCAAGACAGTTTCCAGCCATAATGTATGCCTAATGTATGTCCATTTGCTCTCTTGCTACTGTAGTTCTTTAGTTTCTCCCTCCCCTTCTCCCCCTGTCATTGTCACCCCTAAGTGCTCAGCCTCCCAGTCTTCATTTTGGTGGTTAAACAAGAAAAGTTGTCATAGTCTTTTCTTGTACCTTATGGCTCATTAGACCTGGGGCTCCGCTAACACCTGTTCTATTTTCCTTGAACGTGGTGTGACCAGAATTATCAGAGAGATATATATCAGGATCAGAGATTAACTTCTCCAGAGCATTAATTCTTCCCTGTCTTCAGTATGAAGACCTTATCAGAGACATCCTACACTTACTTTTGATACCAGGATGTCCTGGCTACATATATACTGATGAATACATGGGGTCTTTCCCCAGTCTGCAATTTCCAATTTGCAAAAGAAATTCTTGTGCAGTCTGGTGAATCTGGAACAAACAGCTTCATGTCTCTGGAGTCACTGTCCTCATGCAAGTTACTGAGATCACCATTTTACAATGTTCATCTGCTACTGTATCAGCAGAAAATTGTTTCTCTTCTGCCATAGGTGAGGTTTGTTATTTTAGTTAGCCTTCAACGTTCATGCTGTGTCTCCGACGTTCATACCGTACTTAAAGGAATATGTTTCTTTAACCCACAAATTATCAATCTCATTTTTATCTGTTGTAATTAAGAAATAATATTCCCTGACTTCACACTAGTGATTTCTGAAGTCTACCCCTCTAATAGTGTATTTACGCATTTCAAAGAGATTCTATGTCCTCATCTCTGACAACTGCCTTGGTAGGAGCTGAAGAAACCTCAGGGACAGGCTTTCAGACCCAACAAGGTCCCTTTTGATACAACTTGTTCAGAGGTCCTGGTGAACATCACAAAAGTGCCCAGAACTCCGTTTGGCCTCTCATCCCTCCAGCTCACAGCTTCCAGGAAATCCATATTGCCTGCTTTCAGCACAAAGCCTGTGCTGTAAGATAACATTTACTCTTTCTGGCACATAAAATATATTACATTATCACATCAGAGTTTGTGTATCAGTCTGAAGTTCATGCTGCTCATGTTTGATTTTTTTACTTGTACAGAATCTAGACAGTGCTTTGCTCTAAAAAAATCACATGAAAAATCATACATCAACCACAGAATGGGCAAAACTGCATCAGTGCACAAGGTCACTATCTCAAACTAAGCTGAGGGCTGTCAGTGATCATTAAAACTTCAAAAACTTATTTTCATTGAGGAAAAAAAAAAAAAGAACAGTAAAGATCCTTTTTTTTTTTTTTTTTAAGGATCTTTATCCAAAATTCAGGCCATTATCCTAAGGGACAGTAAGCACAGCAGCTCTTCATTGGTGCAGAATGGCCTGTCCTTAGACTACCTGATAATGATTAACAAGAGCTCCCTAAAAAGTTATTTAATTTCTGAGATGGCTGTGTATTCTGCAGTGATAACTTACTTCTCCATCCTACAGGGTCATGGAAATCTTCCACCCTGGCTAAATAACCTGAGTGAAAAAGACCATTTTATCTGATTATAAGAAATAAAGAAAAAGCTTGCAAGAGGAAGACAAGATCGGTCCTTTCAGCTATGTAATATTGCCACCTAGTGATCATCTCTAGATGTTACGCCCACCAGGATGTGGTTAATTCTCCTGGCCTATCCTGAATCACCAGAGAACCTCACACCTGCAACTCCGTCCTGGATGATGAAAGTCAGTGAAACAGATTTGTAACACCGTTGGAGAGACATCTTTTCTATATGTGCAGTGTATATATATCTTCAGGGCAAATTGATACAGATCAAATGTTAGCTCCTAATCCACTGACCTAAACAGATTTTGTTTACCTTACTTAAGGCTCTAAGTTAATGGTGATCTATAAAGAGAGCGATAATAGAAGAAATTGCCTCCAAGTCAACAGTGAGGGTAACTACTGGAAAACAGAACATTTAAAACAAACACTTGTTCCATATCCAGATTTGAAAATTCAGCAGATAATCATCCACTATGATTAACCTTGGCTAAAGAACAGTTTTCCACAACAGGAATAATACAGATACCCAAGACATTAAAAAGGGTAAGAGGAGAACAGTGAGCAACAATTTAAAAAAAATCACCAAGTGGAGAAAAACAACCAGGGAAAAGCCTTTAAGGATGAAAGCACACCAGAATCCACTCAACGTGGAGAGCTTTGCAGTATCTCGTAGCACCAGCATTGGGCAGTCTGAGAGGCAAGATTTGTGTGATACTGGCTGCACACCTGCATCACAGGGTATTTTGAGATGCAGATGATGATGGGTTTTGCTCTCTGGTCTGCCTATGTCTGACACAGGTGGTGGCCAATGGAGAATATCAGGAGTTTGGGAGACTCCAGATAGGCCACTGAAACAATTTACTGCTAATCTAAAACTCCGCTGTGCCTGGTCAAACAGCAGGTCTAAACAGCTTCACAGAGAGAAAACAAAAGAAATCATTCACTTACGTGCTGTCCCATGCCAAACCCTGGCAGGGCAGCTAGCACTTTCTTTCAATTTTTAAAAAAAAAAAAAAAAAAAAAAAAAAAGTAAAGTTAAAAAGTAATTCGAAAACAGAAATGAGAAAAAGTTGGGCAGGAAGGTTTTACTTTTGAACATTACACAGGTTTTATAATATGTTGGAAGGAGTCAGAACTAGAAAGGCCAAATCATCAAAAGAACCAAATTAATGGCAAGTCCAAGTCATCAAAATTAAAAGACACAGAGGGAAAAGCAGCAAGTGAGCACAATAGGACAATTATATAAATAAAACAATTAAAAGTTGTTTGCCTGATGTCTTGCTATTCTTGACTATTTGACAAGGCAATTAGTGTCAACGTTTAGCACTTTACTATGTCTTCCAGCAGACAAGGTCTAATTTTTCATTCTTTTGAGGAAGCTCATCACACCTAAATGTCAAGAATAACTAATGAGCTTTTTGTAAACACTCAGAAAATCCATTTATAGGGTCAGTCGCATGTGCAGACAGCTCCTTCTATGCAGGCTTCAAATTTGCTATCCTCCCTCCCCATAATTTGTGCACTTACAGTGAGAGCATAAGTATTCTTCAGAAATAAATAAATACAAACCAAAAGCAAAATAACCTGTGGAAGAAAAATTATCATCTGTCTGCCTTTTTAACATAGATGTACTGAGAAGATCTATAATCATCATCTGAAAAGATGCACACTGCCTGTAAAAGCTAAGTACTCTGAAGAAGACAGCACAGCAACAGCTGCAGATACTTATGTTCCTCTCTCTTCATTCTAAATATAAATTTCTCATGAAAAAATTTTACCCAAACACAGATCAGGAGCTGATGAAAGTACACTATTTCCCTGACCTGGGGAAAGAAATTACTTTAGAACAGACTTAGTGAGTTATCATCCCTTCATACTTTTTTCTGCTCCTCTAAGTACTGCTCTGTTGCTAGCAATACTGCTCTGAGCTAGAAAGTTCAACTTTTTGATGCATTTTTTGGTGCTCTAAGAGAAAGATTCAGAAAACTAGCAAATGCTATTGGCTGAGGGCCTAATCCGAAATATACAACAAAGGCTGACTATACTGCTTATTACAGCTTACTGTTTCTGAGCATAGAACACAGTAGGGCTGTTTTTCAACTGCACTTTAACCACTATGTACTTCCATTTTAATTCTTATAGCTAAGTGGGCTCCTTCTTTTAAGCTTATTTTTCAGACAAACCAAGTCCATATTTTGGCTTCAGCGCCAACTTAAACTGCAACCAGAAAACAGAGGCTGGAACCCACGTCTGCCTCCTCCCAGCTACGTATCTTAACCACTAAACCACAAACACACACTCTTGGGACTGAACTTTAAAGCTAACATACCATGTTAGGCAGACACACTGCCCTTCTCTAAGTGTGATTAAAAAGAAATCAGTCACACAAAACTCTATTTTATAGTAAGCCTCCTACCACAGACCCACTCCATGAGCACTTGCAGAAACAAGCAGCCCATGAGCCAGAGGCAGAATAATAATTTCATTTCTATGCCTGCAGATGTTTCAGACACTATTTAATACCTGAGCTGCTTCACTTGTCAAGACAAGGATAATCCCTAACATGTACAGAGGGATAGTGCAGACAGCTGGGGAACTTCAGTCAAGTAAAGATGACCCTGTGTAAATTAGAAACCTCCAGGGTTTAAACAGTATTTATACAAAGCTCTTTGGGTCAGAATTTAGGACTCAAGCACCTGAATTTATCCTAAATCCAGCCTCAAGCACATAAATTCCAACTTTCACTTGGCCTTGTCCCTACTATCTCTCTGTACAATCAGCCATGAGCTGTAAGGGAGGTTTCTAAACTACGTTGGACCAGCAGCCCAGTAACTGCAGTCAAGAGTTGCAGCAGTATCATCAAGAGGGAGATGAAACTGGAACAACTCTGCAGCAACAGGAAAACAAAGCCATTCACAAGCAAAGGTATTAATCTATAGCCAAGTCTGCAAAACCGCATGCCTCAAAACTGCCTCTCTTGCTTTAACAAGCCTACTATGGAGACAGATTGATACAGAACCTCTGAGCCATCTTATCCTGTACCTGTGGCAGTGCTTTGCAGATTTTATGGCCATCCAACAATACCCTTTTCTTTCTGTAATTGGCTCTGCTCAATACTTCACAACCATTTTTTGTTCTCTGTCTCTCCAGGGAGTGAAAAGGATTTAGACTTTAACTCAGGAGAGAAATTAAACCTATAATTAGACCAGGTGTGTCTAGGATTGCATTACCCAGGAAATCATAATAATTCTCCATTCAATTTACAAATTTATAAATCATTAGAATACAAAACCTGTAAATAGGAATTACTCAGAAGCCTAAAACCATACTGAAACACCAGGAATGCATGCACGCTTCCCACCCTGAAATCATCCTGTGAAGCATTAAATTCATGATTCAAAGCTCAGTGGAATTAGTGAAAAGAGACCCATAGGGGTTTGGATCAAACTTGAGACCCTGCAGGCATACAGTGCTTAACCAGATAGAGCTGCCCTAGCTTGACAGAAACAGCTCAAGAGCTGCAGATTAGCTTACCCAATGAGTTATATAAGCTGCCTAAGGTCCATGTAGAAGCTTTGCCTAGAGGATGAGAGCATGAATAAAGCTGTGGTGCTAAGTACCCCTAAACAAGGAACAGTCTGCCTGCAGCTCCGAGAAAATTAAAGTGCAAAAGAAGAAACAATTTGCTTAAGGTCAGAATTACTACATGTGTCATCTGAATCCAGTTCTTGTGGCTCTTCTCCTAACCCCAAGCTCTGCCTCCTGCATTGGAAAATTTTACTCTTCCCTCATCCTCTCTGGCTAACACTACTGGTAGAGGGGAAAGGAGGTCTTCCTGAGATAAACAGACATCAAACTCACTCTTTGCAAGAAAGAAAAGGTTATCCTGATAGCAATCCTGAGCAAACAGGTCTGTGGAGAAAGGTTACCTACGTGAAAATCAAAAAGCTCTGAAAGGACAGGGTGGCTCACATCTCAAAGGGTATTTCTCTGCTATTAGTTGGATTTCCTGAGAAAAGAAAAAACACCTGTGGAAATCAAGCAGATGGTATTTATGGTTTATCCATGCTAATCTATAAGGATGAAATCTGCTTGCATTGTTCAGTTAACCATCCACTGATTTTCTCAATCATGGAACATATGCTAGCATGTCAGTAATTTAAAAAAAAAAAAAAAAAGCCTTTTGAGACATTCATCAACCTGAACATCTGCTGGGGAGTTCAGAAAAGTAATGGCCCATATTAAGGTTATTATACAAAGGTTTAAAAGGGATACTGTCTCTGCTTTATAATAGATCCACTAAAAGTTACACATGAAAAATAATTACATAAAATATGTACCTCCAAAAGGGAACAAACTTTTCTAACACTGGTTCACAGTGTATACAATTTTCCCTAGGACTTGTCCCTACTCAACTTAGTCATAAATCTTCTCCATGGACAAAGCAGCTGTAACAGCTAGCAGGCATTTTAAATCTTCAAAGCAAAGAAATACTAAAAAAAGGTGACTTTGAGAATCACATGGCAGCTAAGGACAAAGCAAGTATTATTTATAATAGCCAAAGTAATAGAGCTGAGTAAAATGAGACTTAGATACTAGTATTTTAGAGAGATTTTGACAATACAAGAAAGAAAATACTGTTAAAAGACAGTTTTCAGAGTCTATTTCATATTTTGCTATTAATGCAAACAACTGGGAAAACAAAACTCTCATTAAAGACAGATTCCACATTTCAAGTCTTCAGTAGCCCTTAGCTCTTCTTAATGCAGTAGCTTTAGCTGGTGATACTACATTTCCTCAATTTACCTAGTTTTTATTAAATGACAGCACAGGGTTCAGAATGTTAAGATAGCTCTTGGGCTGCCCGTTCAACTGCGTGGGAGGACCATGAGCGTGGAAACAGTGACTTTCCATTTGTGAACACCGAAAATCTAAGGGACCAGTTGTATCAGCTGAATGGTCACAAGTCCATGGGGCCTGATGGGATTCATCCCAGAGTTCTGAAGGAGCTAGAGAGTGTTATGGCAGGACCCCTCTCAACCATCTACCAAAGGTCTTGGGAGTCTGGGGAATCTTGTGCAGTTCAATAAATAATGGTTAAAACTCCGAATCTACGTTTCTCAGCTTGTCACATTATCTTAAACAGGACAGACCAATCTCAGATATAAATATACCCACAGTTCAAGGAATTCAACATTTGGACTCTTTTCCTAATTCAGGATCCAGGGCATTATAATTCAGGTAACGCTAAATCACAGGCAGACTATGCTACTGAAAACTAATGGTACAACTTTATACCGATAGCTCAGCAATGCCTTGTATGCAGAACATAAAATATGTTAATAGGATATTGCAAGGAACAAGAGGCATACCTCAGCAACAGATCTGTGGCCTTCATTCTGCTGTGGAAGACCATCACTGGACCAGGACCAGCAGTGACCACTTCCATCCTGAACCCACCAGAACAGCTCTAGCGGTCTGGGATAAAGAAGCCCAGGAAAAAAGGTGAGAAGGAAAGTCTCAGCTTTAAAGAGGGCAGTCTCTACAACAATCTCCTGGAGAACTTTGGGGTTAACCCACCTTAGAACCATTCACTTATCTGGAAGGAATATTTTATCATCATTTGAGATTGAGTGGTGGATGAAGGGTGAGATCATAACTACTGGACCTAGACAGTCTATTAATAACAGACTCTTATAATGTAGGGAGAACTCCCATGAGGTCTGTGTAGGACCTTAAACTAAGCCTGTTCTCACATTTTTCTGAATAGGGATCGATTTTAAAAAGTGCTTTGTCTTAAAGTAGGGCCTTACATAGTGGAGAAATCAATAGAAGTATTTATCATGAAAAGGTAAAAATCATTTACTTCTGATTCAAAATGAACACTGTGGGTGAACCAGGTTCAGAGCACACCCTTCTACACAAGCAGAATTAGAATTTGTAGTGAAAAGTTGTGTAATATAACTAGCTAATTCTTAACACCAATCTTTCAGCATCAGTATAAATCCTAAAATCCCCCTACAACTAAAATGTTATCAAATTTCATTAGCAATAAAACCTAGAAAAACAAAAAACAGTAAACTCAGTGCTGGAGATAGACTGATACTTAGCTGGTCAATAAACAGTAACTACAGCAGTTTCCACTTTTGTTTGGGGATTAGGAGGACTGATAATGAGAAGTCTACAAGAGTAATAATTCTGCACAAATTGTTTCTTACTGTACTTTTGTGCAAAAATAGCAATAACTACACTAGTACAGAAATATGCCTTGAATATACACACATACATGGAACAACATGTAGCTTAGAGTGAGAGGAAGTCTTCCGTGGTGTGAGTAAATTGGTTATAAAGTGCTGATACCCCTGCCTTTTTTTGCTATATTTCTAACTCGCATCAACCAACAACTCCCTCATTTTGTTCTCTTACCTGCTGTCTCCTCTCTGTCTTGCTGCTCCCTTCAGTTATCCCTTCTGAAGCAGCTGGCTTAAGGTGATTAACAAATCTTTCACACCTGCAGGTTGCAACATTAGGCTCACTTCTTCAGCAAGCCTTCCCTAGAGGATCACAGGTGAGTGGGGCTTGTGTTGTTGAATACATTCCTTGGAAACAACAGTGGGAACAAAAAGACACTCTAGAGAACTGTGACACTGATGTTCCCAGAGCTATTGCATGCCAAGATTTCTATGCAATGCTGGCACATCTTGGAGCTCTTTAATGCTCTGTTACCAGAAAAGCTGCAGAGACAGCACAGGCTAGAAATGACACTGCAAACTAGAGACTACCCATCCGTTCTCCTTCTGAGCACTGGTGACAAAGTGCCACCAAAAGCAAACAAACCACCTCTTTTCCTATATTTTCTATGCTGCTTTAGGTGTGTCCACACTGACACGGAGCAGGTGGGATGAGGCAGCAGTAAAGCTATACTGTGCTGTCTTACACTTGTCAGAATGGTGGCAGGTGTAATCTTCACACAAGGGTTAGGACACAGCATAGGCAAGTCATGCCGGAGGTTGAAAACTACGGGACAGTTGGACAAAAAGGTACAAGCAGAACAGTGGGTTGTGCAGAATATTTTAGCAGCCCTCAGGTACCTTTTCCCACCATTAATCTGTCAGAAACTTCTCTTTTTCAAACTGCTCCAGCCTCCCTTCTTTGCCATTTATTTCCTAGTAGCCCTGTTGCTTGTCCTGAGAGCCATACAGGTGATGGAGACAAGGTGCTGCTCTCATATCCAGTGAGTGTAGGACAGACAGGCAGAGGAGTTTGCCCAGACGAGTGTTACTCCGAGAGCAGAACTTTCCACTTGACCTGGGGATCATACTGTTTTCATGCCTGTATGTCCATATATTTTCATTCTCCCATGTCTAAACCAGCTAGAAGCAGCAGATGGACATTCCCCAGCCTCCCTGAGAACCTCTGCCCTCGCGTGCCTGCCTGACACACCCATAAGATTGCTCTCCACACTAAGCACAGCAGCAATTGCCGTTCAAGAAATAAAGCACAATGCAGAGTTCAGCAATTAATAAACTACTGTAGAATACAAGGGACTAATAATTTCCCTCCCTTCTCAAGTTTCAGCCCCTCACCTCCCATCGCTCAAGAGCATGTACGTTGGCCCAGTCAATGTTATGTTCCTTCTGTCTTGCCCAATTATGTTTGCTTGTTTTAAGCTAAGTACAACAGCTTCAACAGGAGAGTAGCTGAAGTCCCCTTATACCACAGAAGCCTAGAACTTGGCACTTCCATTCTATCTTGGGAGACACGTTTGATCCCTCCATTTGCAGAAGGAATTAAACTTAGGAGTATGATCTCACCATATGGTTATCCCATAAAAACAAGGTGACACTGGCATCATTACTCATGTGAAACAAGCAGAGGGGGCCAGTCCCTGCTGCTTTTTTGTTTTGCGAGGTGGGGAAGAGCAGGGAAGGGAAGGAATCAATGTCTGACCTCAATGGACCGAGACATCAAAATCCCCTGGGGATCTACCTGAAGGAACCTGAGCCGATAATTTAGGGAAAGCAGCGTAAAGAACAAATGAGAAGTCCATTATGTTCCTTGTGTCCTGTAACCACTGACAGCATCTAGATGCTGACGGCTTCATTCCCAGGTCTATTGCCTTGAGAGGAGAAGCGACAAAATTATGCCACTCAGGATTTTCCCTGTAATCTGGCGTCTCTCTGGTGCTTAAATATATTGGGCTTTTTGTTTTCACTCTGCACAGAGAAATGGGTTGTCACGATACTAACAGTAATCTGACATTTGCAGGGCAGGATCATGCCATGTTTTGCTGAAGGGCATTTTGATAGTTCTTTTCATATATGACTTCTGACTGAACCTGGTAATCAAACAGATGATAGAATTAAACTAATACTTACTGACTAAACCACTGCCAGCCCCTCAGCAACCTGTGTTCCCACGGCACAACACAGAGCACAATATGAATTCCCTCCTGTTCCCCTCAATAGAAAGGGACTTGGAGCATTTTCCAGTACACAAGGGAGAGCACTTATAAGGTCAAACTCATCCCCAATAGACTGATGCCAATGTCATGACAGCAGCTGTTCTAAGGAGAGCATTTATCTGAGAGCAGAATGTGGCACTGCTGTTCTTTTATATTTAATTTCAGATAACATTTATGGTCCAAAGAAGTGGAAAAAAAAAGGAATGATTTTTTGCTGTAACAATTTCCACCATCCAGCTACGCTCTCCAAAGAAAAATATAGGTCTAAATTGTCTCCCCATCCCCAAATTAGCTCATAATTATAGAATTAATTGTATGACACTCTTATGCAAAAACATTATAGGATAAACCAGAAAAAGATGGCTACAAAGAGGTAAAGCATGTATCCTTGTAAGATGGTTCACTCATATTTAAGGGGCCAAAAAAACAAATTTATTTTACTGAATATATGGCAAATTATTCACAGCGTCAGAATTAACATAATTCAAATTATAATGGATTTCTTCAAAAGGGGACTGCGGTAGTAATTACATAAGGCATTCTAAATGGGAAGCAAAGCCAACTGCAAATCAGATGTTATTTTATGCAAATACTTTAGCTTTAGTGTTCTGAAGAATTCCATTGTGAGCTGAATTGTCCATTTCTGATGTTATGCGCAATTGTGTACCCATTTATTTCTAATAACCTATTATTTATGTGCAAATTTTTTTGTCTTTCTAAATGCTGTGAAGCCATTTAGAGAAACCACCTACATGACAACTTACCAATTATCCTTATAAAACCTTGTATTGCTTTGGATTAGTTACACACATAATTAAATGCCAACTAACTATTATGTTCATAATAGTTAGCAGAAGTCTATGAACTCCAGCAATATAGTATTTCATTTAGTTCCAAACGACCATTTCTAAAAGGAAGTGACTTATATATAATCACCCCAGAACACAATCAAATTACACTCAGTTTTACCATTAAAAAGATTAGTGAGTGCATGTATCAATATTTAAACATGCAAATAACAGCCACTATTTTTCAGACCATCCCCAAAACAAACTCGTTCACTGCTTTACTCTTCCAGTGAACCGATATTGCAAGCACTTACGCATGTGTCCAGCCCCATGGCACCATGCATTAACCTCCTACGCTCGTCTCGGGACAGTGACATTGCATTTGACCACTGGGCCACAATTTGGCTCAAGGTTGGCAAACTGGATTACTCAAGCCCGTTGCATCCACACTGCAGGACTTGGCTTTCCTCTGCGTCACACTGCTGAGTGCTGGTTTCACTCAGAGGGTCTGCGCTCAGGCTCTTGGCCAGCTCACAGGTCTGGGTGCCATGATGTTCAGCAGCGGTGGGGGGGGAATGGCTATACCTCCTGGCACAGTCATGAGGTCCAAGAGGCTGCCACTGTGCCACTCATACTTACTGCCATACCCCTACCACCTGGCAGAGTGAGGCAGCCCACCATTGCCAGCAGCATACCAGAAGGGCACAACACTGTCTGGTATCTCTGCCACCTTTATACTATAGACACCAAGGTTGTCCTAGCTTCCTTAACCACAGAAGAGGCACCTGGCAGCAATCCACCACTTGCCTAAAGGTGGTTCTGACTACACAGATAAAAAGTGCTACCAGACTGGAGACTGGTTAGGTCCACTTCACAGGCACTGGTAAAGGCTGTGCCATTACCATGCACGATTTCCATACCTACAGAAAGTCACGCCCCGCACTGTTTGGCCAGGCACCTCCTGCATGCCTCCCAGACAGAGATGATGGCATCATCAGGACACCAGCCTGCAACATGGCATACCCCTTGCCAGACAGCATGAAGAGCCCAAAGGCTTATTCTTTCATGGTTGTTGAGAAATTTAGTCAATCTGGGCTTTCAGTAAAAACAGAAGCAACATGAAAAGCCTGTGGCAGCACCAAAAGGTGGCAAGGAGACAGAGCTTGCGCACACCTGCCAGAGCCCAGAGAATAACACACAAATTTGTCAGTGCAAGACAATACACTCTCCCTGTGCCACGAGTCAGTCAGGGCAGTTTCCCTGGGGAGAGCCATAACTACAGCACGCCAGAGCAAATGCATGACAGCTACATGCCTTTCCCAGACTGGAGACCCACTTGTCCCAGCTAAAGATCTAAAGAAACTGTGCACATGCTCTGACAGCCCCCTTGAGAGGAGCAACTTCAGAGCAGCCAACCAAGCAGCCCAGTTTAGCAAACTGACGTCCCCTGTACATTGAATGAGAAGTAAAGCACTCGATAACAAGGCTCACATGCCTGGGATGCTGAATGGGAGTGGCAGAGGGCAAACATTGCTGCAGCCAACTACTAGAAAAGACTGCAAAACGTAGCACATCTGAAAACTCACCTTCACCTCCCCATCGGCAGACAGAGACGGGGAGCTGGAATGCGCAGAGCCTGAAGGCACTTCTTGAGCTTCAGCATCTACTTCTCCCTTTAGCCTCCAGCAATTAATACGTGCTTTTCCTTCAAAACAGTCCCTCTGGCAGATGGTTTGTGGTGCTATTTTAAATAAACACATCTCATTTTCTGTATGCAAATCCTTTCTTAGATCCTTTTTTGTCAATGTCTACACCACCTTTTGGAGGCACAGTGTGCAAGTAGCTCTGTGACTGTGTTAGCTGATGAACTTGGCCAGTGGTCCCTGCTAACATGACTCCTTGAGACTGCAGTAATCATGGCTACGCAGTTCCCAGGCTAGAGACGACTCCTGCCTGGCCATCATGCCTATGGGCAAACCATACAAAAAAAAAAACATTCAATGCATTTCTTTTCAAGCTTCTTGCCTCTCTTTAAGCTCACTATAAAATTGCTGTAGTGTCTCAGTAGCCCCAACATATGGGACACCACATCTGGTGCTGCCTCAGGGAATGGCAGGGCAGACATGGGGTGCAGTGGAAGCCACAGGGGAGAGCCATGCTGCCACAGGCAGGTTACAGAAGCAGAGAGCAGGATTTAGTCCTGGAAGCCTCCATATCATAAACTAGGGCCTCATGTATATTCATGTGAATGAGTGTGAATGTAATCTGTGGGCCAGTAGGTAAGAGGAGCTCATTTTGCTTGAAAGGATCTCAGTCTAATTTCTGGTTTCTTCAGCTTCAATTCGTTCTGTGCTTATGTTCAGTCTTTTGTAATGGATGCTGTGTTTGGTTTGATTTCCCTCTTTTTTCCAGCTGAACTACTCCTCAATGAATGTGATATGCCATATGGACACTTTTGATACACTTTCCTTGGTGCGAGAGCATCCATCTCCATTTCTGTGCCATCGAAAGACTGTGGCATCACTGTATCCAAGCTAACACTCTCTCATTTCTTCCTTTTACCCTCAGTGATCTTGACTTAATTCTGGACTTTGTGCAGTTTTTCCTTCTGAAGCAAACTCTGGCTATTTCTATTATTGTTATTCTGTAGAGTCTGTCATGCTGGCAAACAGCTCAGTATTTACAGCAGTTAATAATGATACTTATTTTACACCATTACATAGTTGTCTTTCTATATTAATGCATTTTTCATCTCTTTCCATCCCCTTGGGCTTTCAGTGCATGATTCATTTGTGGACAAAGCACTTGTATGGCCCTGTATTGTAAACCTTTCAAAACACTGGTAGTGAAAAATGCAACACGAGAGCCCTAGAGGGCCTGTCCTGCACTGCAAGGAAACTTTGAAATTACCCATGTATAAAACATGTAGTCTGTCTCTGGTGCTTCAGATTGCTTATATAAAATGGCAATAGTCAGGGCACAGACGCCTGAGAGGCATAAAATGGCCTGCAAAAGCAATTAAGTGTCACAGAGACATTCACATTTGATAACAGCAGAAGACTGCTTACTGTCCTGTTCACCCCTCCACCATGAATACTGTGTGCTCCACAGTAGGACAACAGGAGGCCTGAGCAAACCCCAGCACTCGGATGTATTTGCTGCTCTGCCGAGGGTCTGCAGCGCACGCATGTTTCATAAGGCTTTTTGCTCCAGGTGATCATCTCTGGCCGCATGGGGAACACACTCATCAAACACATACAGCCTTCAGAGCTGCTCTCCTTTCCACACTCGCTGTGTGCTCCCATTCCCCCACATCCTTCCACGCTGTTTTTTCTCTCTGGTAAGACAAAGTAGGGCTTCACCGATAGAAAATCCTTGAGAAAGCAGGGGGGCTGCATGTACCACCACCCTGCACCCACTCACCCCAGGCAGAAGCGGTCTGCAGGAGAGGTGTAGGTCTCCAGGAGGGGAACAGAGTCCCCCATGTATTTGCCCCAGGGCAGTCTGAGAGCTGAACTGTATTTTTCAGGCACAGGAGAACAAGTCCTCTCACCTTTAAAATCAGGCTGTGTAGCACTGGCCAGTCGGAGAGAGAAAACCAGAAAACTACTGTGGCAGCCGTGAAAGGCCGCACTTCCCCACTGCCCCTGAGACAAAAGGAGAGAGGGGGTTTCCCTCCACAGCCTCCCCTCAGTGCGACACGACGAGGGCTCACGCCTGACATGACACCACCAGGTGTCCCCACCTGACTTCAGAGGGACGGAGGTGCAGGGAAGGCCACTGCTGCTCCTTGTCCTGCTCCAGTTAACACGCCATCCTCTGGAGGTAGGGCCACCCTGTTTAACGGGCAGATGACTCCATGGCACCCTGACAGAGGCAGCCTCTACCGGGCCGTGCCCCAGCTAACCCGGACAGGGGCGCAGAGTTTTCTAAATGAGTAACAGTCAAGTGAAAAAAAAAAATCCATGCCATTAGGAAAAAACAGGGTAGATTGTGCTGGGAGACTAGAAAAGAAATTAAAACTGTAGAGGGAGTAAATACTGGGCCACAGAACAAAAGAAGAGACTGGCCTGGTCATCTGCAGAAGTTATTGTAATCACCCTCTGTGCCTGCACAAAAGAAACGAAGAAGAGGGAAAAATATAAATGGTCCATTTTCACAGGGGTTTTTTGTTGGTGGTCTGGGGTTTTTTTACATGTATTTGGGGGTATGGCTAATGCCTAAGATTATCTTCTATTTAATTTTTTCCTCTGAATATAAATACATTGCCTATGGATATATCAGAAATACACAATAATGAAATTATGACTTCTTTACCTGCTGGGGAACACTAATGACTTTTGCAGAAATGAAAACAGCTTTACTGGCTTGTAAAATGCAAAACAGCAGGGAACTCGCTGGAGACCTCACAAGCATATGTCAATAAGCTTAAATTATTCACAAGTACACAAACCTCCCAAGACACCAGTTTCTCAGCCTCCTTTTATTTCCTGACTGCCTCACATTTTCAGCAAAGTCAAATTTTCTGTCTTACTCAGCCTCTAAAGTTTTTGCAGGAGCCAACAGTATTTTATCAGCTAATACTTCATATTATCCAATCTACAAGTATTACAAAGTATGATAGCAATACAGGACAATTGTATCCATGACCATAAACATCTGAACGTAAATAACATTTTAGCAGAGTGCTCTAGCAATGCACTCAGACACTGACCTGACAGTATGCTCTCATTCACAATGTTGTTGCTATTTCTCTCCTTTGCATCAATCCCAAAAATATCTGTAACAATCACAGACCAGTCTCATTTCAGTGGTTCCAGTGTACATTGCCAAGCTCTGTGGTGTGGTTAGAGTAAAACAGAAGGTGCTGATCCCCACCAAAGGTAATCATTCAGCCAAAATTCAGATCAAAGTGTTAGGACTTTAACAAAAAAAAAAAACAACACTAGAAGTCCAGGCATTTGCTGTCATAAGAAGATTGCAATGACTCTCATGTCCTCCTTCATTATAAATCCATTTGGTATACTTTTTAATAGCCAGCCTACCCTCAGAAAAAAATATTTGATGCTCCTGTGGGTGTCATATGTGCCCTGTACTTTTACAGCACTTCTATTGTAATTCAACATTAATTATCTTTCCAATTAATGTACTGCATAATGCTGCAATAAGAAATGCTCCCATTTTGTAAATGAGAAAATTGAGCTCAGTTCTGTCTCCTTTGATCCCATTTTCCTTTTATTATAATTCAGTACCAGAATTCTTTTCCTTTTTGGTTGGGTTATTGACACCCCGAACACACACAAGGGAGACATCTCTCACATACAAAAGACACATTTATGCTTGAGAATATCTCCAATTTCTTTTTCAATATCATTTTAATATACTTTCTGGCCTTATGATTGTTACAGAACAGCTCATAAGGGAAATGGAGGTGACAGAAGTACTAATAGAGCAGCATTTACCAGTTACCATAAATGTAGACGTCGTAAATACCTACAACTGCTGGAAAATGGTAAGTGTGAAGCAGATCACAAATACAGAAAAAAATGAAATCAAAACTGTGAAGTGAAAAAACTTCTTCTTTAGAAGCTAAATGATCCAACATATTCCTTAAATGTTGTGTGTCAAAAATACCATGTAAAGTTTTACTGCTGAGTACCGTAACAAAAGTATAAAAGGGAAAACATACATAAAGTATAAAATATAGCACTGGAAAATACATATCCAAAATTGCTTCTTATATATATATGGCTGAAAGAATATATGACTGGTGATTTTCCACAATGAGGCATTTAATCTTTCTGTTGGGTTTGAATCTTTTGTTTAGTTTAGCTGCTGTTGATAGCTGCAATCATTGTGGCTACTGGATTTGACCTTCAATGCCATCATCTCAAAGCACTTCACAGTGCTTTTTCATCCTGAGTGTGCTTAAGTGCTTGATGAAGGCACAAATTCTCCCTTTCTCCACATCGTTTTTAACAGAACTGAACCTACAACACACAGAAAGCTGCAGAAAAATTGGCTCCCCCTCCTACTCACTAGTTCTGTGTTCTTTAATGCTTATTGTTAGCTGGCAATTACAGAGTGTATGAATATGGGCTGAGAAAAATGTGCAGATCAGACTGAAGGACTTTAAGAATGTCACCTATAAAATATTCCCTCAGTAGCTAAATAATCCCATCTTAAATAACCTCGCTGGTGAAAAGGCATAAAAATTTATGCAACGGATTGAGGCACAGACTCTAACAGAGGATGGATCAGAGACCCTCTATTGCTTTTGATATATGCTTATATATGTTCAACAACTGTGCATGCGACATAAACAAAAACTTGATTGGATAACTTTAACTGTTCATGTGCCCCTCTCCCCGTTACCATTGGATAACCCCCCAGGTCCACAACTCCCCTGGGGTCCAATTAGGGGTCCCATCTCCAGACCACCCTGTCCCGCAGACACTTTGTTTCTTTTTCCTACTTGTTTTTCTCTGCCCAAGGACAGAGGCACATATCTTAAAGGTCAAATCCTAAATTTAACTCTCCTTGCTCCCCCACAAGAGTAGCCTATTCAGCATCTTGAGATAGGATTTCCTCTTGAACTGTCCTGGAATACTTGATTGTAATCTTAAACAGAGAAATACGGTGGTTTAAGTGGAGAGGCTGGCTATTACTGACCTATCAGTAATTCAGGCAACCTACTTTAATAGGAAGTAGTGCTCCTGTTTCAACATTATCCTCAAACGAAGCCTTTTCAATTGCCTTTTATTAATTGCTTAGCAATGATCTTGACCTACTGCTGTAGCAAGTACAGCTGAGATGAATACCCAAGAAGGCTGATGCTTTTTCCACTGCTTATGTAAAGCTTATAGGGAACATCGCATTTCTTGTGAGATAGCTTTAGGGACCTGAAACTTTCATTTGTTTGGTATTAACCAACTTCATTCTGATATGGTTTGTGTGTTCTGTTTTGCTCTTCAATCCTCACTGGTATCCCACTTTTGGTTTACTTATTTTAAATGGCCATTATTACAGCTGTTAACTTTGAAAGCAAATTAACATCTGCATTGATCCTTTCTTCCCACCATGTGAATGCCAGTTTTTGGGACACTGGCATCTTAGCTAGTCAACCTAAAAGACCAGCAGCTGGATGGTTTTTGTGCCATCAATGGGCTGTATGCAGTTTTCATTTCTACAGAAAACATGACTAGAACAGAAGAAAATTAAAGGGGAATATGCCAGGAAAGACAAAAAAAAAAACAAAACAAAAACATTTTGTGGAGACCTGACTACAAAAATGACAAGACGTTCCCAACTATGCACTGAAGTTAACCTGTCTTAATCATTCCCCTGTCACTGGCAGACTTTTAAAAAAGGATTCTCGTTAACACTGACTGACTGGGATTTTGCTGTTTTTGCCATCAGCTAACTAAGTGTGCAGCAGAAGGTCTCACAGAGTCCATCTGTGTCAACACCTCAGGCACCCAATACTTGATTTTTCAGCCTGGCTAAGGTACATTCTTTACCCAACATATCTGTAACAAACACTCCTGCCAAGTCATTCACTACACTTAAGACACTTATTTCTCAGACAAAAGCTGACAAACTATGAGGAAGACTTTAACCTCCTCTACTGGGTGAATTAGCAACTGTGTGTCCGTTACCCACATATTCCATCTCTGAGTACCTTTTCCTTTGTATTCCTTCTCTTTGGAGATAAAGAAATGCCTCTGGTGGGGAAAACAACCAGCTGTCCAAGAGTGGTGTTTAATCAGCCTGCCAAGGGAAAAGTGCAGCCTAAAAAGTCAGTCCTTTATGAGACAGACCTTTCAATGGTCAACTATCCTGTGCTCACCAGTCTTCTGGCATCACCAAAGGAGAGTCATTCTGTTCTTGACAGTGGCACTTAAAGCTCCCAGACAGATGTTCAGAAAAAATCCACATCCTAGCTCTGAAATTGTATGTACTACTGTTACGCATAAAGTAACCCAGGCAAACCCAGACAGCCCAGGCAAAGGCTCCATTTCCATTGTTACACAAGTAGCACACTTCCTTTTTAGATGTGAGAGATCACATCTAAAAACCCCTTCTTCCAAAAAAGTCAACCAGATGGTTACCAATCCCCCTGCCTTGATACCATAAAGTGATTTCCTCCCAGTCCTGCCCAGCCAGGAGCTTCTTCATGTGCTTCCTCAACATCCAAAGCAGGGAGGGTACTCAGGAGTCCTGAGAATCATGGGGACAAAACCTGGTATTCTCAACATGTTTCCAATTTTCCCCCGTGGGTAACCCTATGCTGAGGTTAAGCAACAAAGTAAGCCACCACCAGGAGGGGGAGTCCAACCTCCATAAGCAAGTTCTGTCCAAGGCAGTTCCTTCAATTGCTCAGGATGACATCTCACACTACCAAAGGAAAGAAAAAAAATTATTGCCAAAAGGAGGGGAAAATTTCCACCACTGAGTTCCTTTACTTTTTTCACAGGAAGTGGCAAAAGACAACTACAACAAGACCTTTTGAAATTTCATTTTACACTATGAACTTAGAAATTAAAATTATATATGAATAGTATGAACTTAGATATTAAGAATCAAAATGACACTTCACAATTGTTTTCAAAAAATCTCTTGTAAAATCACTTCTAACATATGGAATACATTTCCAGTCATTTCCGCAGGTTTAACTACTGCATATATTCTACCAGGTAACACGAAATCATAGGTAAAAATCAGTGTTAAAAACCAAGCAAGATGAAAGAACTACAGGTGCTTGTGTAAGTTAAGACAACAGAAACTGCTTTGCAAATTGCATAGATTTTCAGAATTTTTAAATCAGATATTATCCTGGTTTCTGTTTTATTTCATAAAAGTGAATGAAAAGCAGCCTGGACATGAGTTTTGTCTCTAAAGGAGGTTCAGGCCTTGCAGTACACACCATATTTTAACTTCACTCCCAGCTTAGTTCCTTCTAAACACACTTTGAATTTGGCATCCATTTCCTGGTTCTGAGCTTCAGTGAAAAGATTTTTCCAGTCTCCAACAACACCTGGAATAGAAAGAAAAGTATAATATTACCTTTGACTGTAAGGACCAAGGAGTATGATTTAAAACAAAACCACTACCTTGCCTCTCTTATTATCATATTTCAGAATAATGTCCCCCCCGCCTCCCCCACCACCCCCCGCAAGAAAAGAGTGTCTAACCCAAGAATACACTGTTATGTTTGCCTTGTATTTTGTGTCTTCCATAGAATGTGAACATAGAAAGCTACTGGTCTGCCTTCATAGCTTTGGCATGTGTCTTGTATAGCCGCAGAAGACTACAAAAGATAACCGACAGTTGTGAAACCAACCTAGAAAGTTCAAAGATGTGGCTTTTAACTGCAGCAGCTTTGTGCACTGCAACCAGACACTGCCCTAAGCTGCAGTCTACCTTTAATCTAGATATTAGAGAGCCCACAGTCCAAGGCTGTCTGCATCTACAGCTCTAGGTTGATCCATGGCTAAAAGACACGGCTCAATCTGTGGAGTATCTGGATTCCACATGTTGACTGAGGTTCCTAGGCAATCACAAGGGTTATTTAGTAAACCCAAGAAGAAAAATCTGTGAAGGCACTCTGTAGACTAAGTGCCAGGCTATCCCCCGTACTCACAGAAGCCAAAATAAAACTCGTCTTTGTTTTAAATGGTGCTTACTGCATACCATGACTGAAGGGTATGCTACTTATAAGTCACTTCTGCTAATCACATTATACAGGGCTTTAAAGAATGGTACTGGCCCTTGTGATGAAATCAAGTGACACCATCTGAGCAAGCAGACTTCATTGCATACGAAGCCTTACCACACAAATCTTGTGGGTCACAAAGTAAGGAGTCTTAGCTCAGTGCTGCTTATGCAGTACCAAGAGCTAACATCTTTATTCTGCTAACTTGTCCCGTTTGTGGTTTTCTCTGTTCCTGACAAACTGGGTTTGAGACAAATGTTCATAATACTCCTGCTTGCATTTCTAGCGATCAGAATTTTCCACAAGCTGATCTCAGCAGGGTTTGAGACAAGCTGAGTCCTTTCATGCTACACCTTACACACTGGCAGTCAGGTTCTGAAAGCAACACAGTGAAAGCGAGTCATGCAATACGTTTCCTCTGAAAAAGGAGTATGCACTTCAGATGTGCATTACCATCATCTATTAACAATATATATTTCCCTCCACAGTATGCTTTCTGCATTACACTGGAGCTCAGCTTTTGTATAGCCAGACTCAACTCATCACTAAAATCAACTTGATTTTTTGGTTTTCAGAAACCTGTGCTTTTTGCTGTTAATTGCAGTGGATTTCAAGGAATGGGCTCAGATGTGTTTCACCTGTTAGTACACAGCAACTGCTTTACCTCTTTCAGGTCTTCACATATTATGATCATAGTATTCTCATCCTCAGTGTGTTTGTTCCAAGTGACTGCATGATCAAAATAGGAACCCCAGCCAACTGTAACAAAGAGAAAAAACATCAGTGCGACCTTCTTTTCTTACTGGATACTTATTTCTCTCCGACTGAAGAATTGCCTTCAGTTGCCTATCGGTTACATCAATGAGAACAAACAGAACAGGCCATCATTTCCGTGGTACCATACTGTACAACAGAAAGACAGAGGCTTCCTCTGGAATTTTGTAGCTAAATGGTTTCCATACAAAAATACAAATTTCACTATGTGCTTCTCCTCTGTTACTATATTGTCATTTAAACATCTCTCAAAAGCCAAAGCCAGACATCAGTCTAAATATAAAATCTGGGTGGCTAATGAGGCATTTGGCCTCATGTGCAGAAACAGTCAAGACAACAAACTGTAATTTCATCACCACTTCAGATCTGTAGCACTTCCTCCATCAGAAAGTGGCAGAATATTGGCCCAATGCCATAGTCAAGCTGTCATGCAACTCCTTCACCCTTGCCTGGAAGAGCAAAATACCCAGAAGCAATGCTTCTTTTGGAGATTCTCCCCATTCTGGCATTCAGCTACCTCCTTTACCATGACATATGGCCATCACTAAACTAATCATGACACAGCTGTTTTCCCACTGGCCCCATTTAGTTGTTTTTAAATATTTTTTCTGTTGTTTCTTCAGCTACATTCAGTAAATATAACAATACCTTTCCCACTCATGAACTCTGAATACTCATCCCAGCAGCTGTAACTGGGGATGCTTGGCACATTGTTGTGGAAATGGAAAAATGAAACAGCTGTATCTTTAGGGTTTCAAAACAGCACTAGTATCTAGAGTGGGATAAAGAAGTCAACAATTTTAGATCACTTATTTCCCCTGGCAACCAAAATGACAGCATAACCAAACATTCTTCAACCAATAACATACTGGGGGCTATAAAATATTTTATTAGTTAAGGCACGGAGCACAAATTTATAACGTGATCGTAATAAAGACCTTGTCACCAGTTCTAAAATTTGCTTATGTCATGAAGTAATTGTAGAAAGAAGCAACTGGAAAAACTGTAATATTGTCATGAATACTATCCCATAAATACCTAAGATCTGGGAAATTGTATGCACCATTTGCTGACCCCCTGCTAGAAAAAGCTCTATTCAATTCTCCTTCAGGAAACCACAGCTGTTACAGTCATCTCCCATTTTTCAAAGCATGGCAATAATGTTTGTGAAATCCTAAGAGGCTGTAATCCTCAAAGAAGCATAAACACTTCTGAAAATATGTTATACACATTAATTTTCATTGTTATACATGTTATATTTTATCCTGTCTCAGACAGGAAAAAATACCAATGAAACATGGAAAAAATACCCATCTCTTAACCAATTATTTCCTTCATCTGTGGCACATCTCCTAAAGTGCTATGTATCTGCCACTGTTCCATGACCAAGTACCAGAAACATTAAAGTTTTAACAGTGTGACTCTTTGCAAGGAGACAGACAATGTCCGACAGTGCTGCCACATTCATTCCCACCATGGTCATGCACTGAAGAGTAGCATAAAAAATGAAAGTGTGACACTCCAGCCATTTCTGAGCATTGCAATAGCCTCTAGATCTGTTCCTGTTTATGTACGTCAACTACAGCACCCTTAAGGCCACTGTAAATTGTAGGGGATGCTAAGCCAGCCCAGGCATCATGGGACTCCCACTGCCTTCCCAGTTGCTTTCCCCCAGTGCCACCTGCTTGGGCGCAAGAAAAGGATGCGGCCCCAAAATTACTCTTGCTTGTTGGTACTGTCAGAGAGAACAAGGCTTGTTCTTGGAAAAAGAAAAAAGCCTACCTTGGCTTTGTTCTTGCAAATAGATTTGCAGAGACAATTGTAATTCAGATGTGTTGCCAAAATCCTTGGAGATGGAATCTGCTTCATCCTCTTTAGAAGTAAACAGAACCATAAGTGAGAACAGGTTTATTAGATGGGTGCAGCAATGATCTGTGAGAGTCGCCTGTGTGAAACCCTAATCAAAAGGCATTAGTCATCTAAGATTATCTTTTTTCCCCTCCGAGGAGAAATATCTTTACTTGCTGCATGACGTCATTTTAATAACTTGTGTGCAGGGGTGCAGGAGAGAGAAAACAACAAACTTTAAGTGGTTCAATAGTTTCTTTTCACTAACCTGATATTTATCTGGATCTCCACACTCAATAAATGGTAGTTCTGTGCTTACAGGTTTACTCTGGATAGTTGTAAATATCAAATCACTTAAAATCTGGGTAAGCCAGTTCACACCTGCACCAAGAAACCCAGAGAACAAAATAAAACATACCAGAGGTTTATATAAGATCTCAGAGCCTTCTCATTACACAGTTTAATTCAGCATAACAGACAGTCATCACATGAAAAATAACACTAAAGCTCTCAAATGACTGCAAACAAAATAATGTTTTCTGTTAACGAGATCCTCAACAGCTTCTTGTGACCTTCTTGGCTCACTTACAACTGGTATGTGGAAAGCAGTGGGGGCAGAACTGACTCAACAATGCACTTAACATCTTTTTAATATAGTTATAAAACAGTCAGTGACAGACAGTAACAGGAGCTTTCCTGTCTTTTGCACATAAACACCTGGGAAGAGTTTGGATAGGAGAAGGAACAAATGAGCAAGGAGCTTCACTCATTCTGCTGAGGAAAGTGTTTGCCCCTCTCTACTGCCCTGGGTCAAGGATGGAATGAAGTCATCTATTCATTGTCACTGCCAGTGTTTGTCCCCGGTTGTGTCTGTTGCTGTCTCCATAAAGTGCACGCCAGAACAGGTGCCAGAAGACCTGTTACCCACTGGACACCTGCATCCCTCCCCACTCCTCACCCTTTCGAAGGGATCTTGCAGCAAAGCCTCACCCACGCCACATCCTGTTCCAGCGCAAGCTTGTGGACAACTCTTGGAGCTGCGCCACGGTGCCTGCCTCCCCAAGGTTTCCAGGAATCACAGTCACTCGCAAATGCTCTGCTGATTGCCGGCAGGACAGAGTGAGGGAACAGCAGACTCACTTTGGCCCACAGCAGCCTCCCCACATCCTTGTGGGAAGGCTCTTGGAAAGCTTCCCACTGAACTCATGGAGCTGTCGAGCTGCCACTGTCTCCTGCATGCTGCAAGTCCCCTGTGAACGCAGCTGCCAGAGGCACTAACAGAGAACACACAATGCAAACAGCTTTAACCTCTCATGCTTTCAAGTGGAAAGTTATGATCAGAAAGGAATAACTTCTACCCTATGCTATACAAAGTGCCTCAGAATGCTTGTACGTAAGCAGCTGATATATGTCATATTCATACAATAATGTGTATACAATGTGCACACATCATACAATGTCTTATAATACATATATTTATATACCACTCAATATCATATTTACATATAAGACATTGTATGACATATATCATTTATATCACTGTCCCATTTACACACAGATCAAAGCCACAAGCATTGTCTCCAAATCCATGTTCTCGTCTGCCCAGTATTAACTGCATATGCACAAACACAAATTATATTTTAACAAAAAGCTACAATTGATAAGCCTGAAATTCCTAGTCTCTAAATCTCCAGTTGGCTTCTCTACCACACAACCCATCCCTAGAAGTACTGTATCCTGGAGTTCCATTGTCCTTCACCACGACCTCATCAAAAGTTCTCTGCATCAGAGTTTTCCTCTCCACTGCACACACCTGAGTTGGGGGAAACCTTTTAAATAGTGAGACTTTACTGTAACTTAACCTTCACAATACTTAGTAAGTAAAAGGAATGAGGACAATGTCAAAGCTTTGAGAAACAAAGCTTTTGAACGGTCTCAGTGTGAGTCCTTCCTCAGGCATGGTCACGATGATCTAAACCTGACAAATGCCAGAGTTTGAGCCCTGCATAGAAAACACCTGAGAAGCTGGCAGAGGAAGCCAGACACCAGGCTCCCTTGGTTCAACAGGGAAAGAGGCTTGCAGAGATATTTTTATAGCTGCCTGGCAACAACATGGCTTTGGGGGTCCGAGTGTCTCATCAAGGGGCAAGAAAGAGCACACCAATTTCTGGTTTCCAAGTGGGGCAGCTAATCTTCCTTTTCATTCTTTACCCTCCTTTCTTGCCTTTTTCTCTCCCACTTTTCTTGTCGAAATTTCCTATAGCTTGCAATCTATTTAGCACTGTTTTAGAAGTAAGAGCAAACATCCAAATAGGAGAAAATTCAAAAATATTTACCTGCAGATTGTAACTACATTACACTGCACAAACAGCATTTCCTCTCCCTCCTGCTTTCCCATTTCTTCTGTGCAACTTCCCACACATGCCTTCCCAGCAGCGTCTATCGGGTAGCAGGGTGCTGCATTCCCCTGCACTTCCCAGGGTGCGGCATTCCCCGGCGCTGTGTACTTCTACTGCCAACCACTGGTGGTCTTTGGGAGAATTTCCCCCTGCTGACCTACCACAAACTGCCTGATACTAATAGTGTGAGACCACAACTCCATGTCTGAACTCTTCCAAACTCTGTGAGAAATCAAAGCCAGTGCCAAGTTAAGCAGAACTCTGGACCCAAACCTTATGGGCTCCTTAAAATAAAAACATACATTTCACATTTGTGCCAGCTCGCTCCTTTTGTATTTGGTTCAGTGTTCTGTCTCACAGCTGCTATATTCACCCTAAACACTACAGGCATACTTCTTCAGCTCCTAAATACACCACATCTTACTTATTCTGATCTTTCCAGATGAAACTCGCCAGCCAATGGGCATTCTATGTGCTGAATGAGACCTCCACCTAGGACTCAACTGATTAGAGGCCAACTTGACAGCTTCCACTACCATGCTAGTGCAATGAAATCCTTCCTTGGACCCACATTTTCTGTGACAGCCCTGCGAAGAAACAGTTTATCATTTTGCAAGTGAAGATGTCGTGCCACTTTCTATAACTTACGAGTCTTAATGCATAACTTTATTGCTTTTGTACAGTGCACATTACCAACACACTTGTCAGAATACAGTTTATCATAATGGCAGAGCTGTCTTGGCCCAGTGATACATACAAAACCTATGTACTTAATTCTCAATTCTTCAGCCAAAAATGTCCTTGAACACTAAAACTAGTGGCCTCTAGTTGTGGTGGGCACACAGGCTGCCAGCCCACACCTGAAACAGCACGGCAAGGCCCGTGGGTCCGCCTGGGCAGAGGGAAAGGTGGTGGCGGCTCCGCCCTGCTGCCAGCAGCCAGAGGGGACCACCTGCACCCAACGCCCTCACTGCGCCAAGCAGCGGCCCCGCCCGGGCCTGCCCAGCCAGCAGCGGAGCGGGGGGACCCGCGGGTTACTGAGGCGTGCCTCCGCCCTCCCGTGTCTGCCACCGGGCCACAGGTGAGCGGCTCGGCAGGGCCCTCAAACACCACGGTCAGCACCGGCTCCGCCATTACAGGGCCTGGCGGAAGCGAGAGGCAGGAATGCGCATGCGCGGCCCGCCAGTGCGAGGAGGGTGCGCGCTGCGCATGTGCAGCGTTACCGGCGGTGAGGGGAGGGAGCCGTGCCCCGGGGCCGCCATGGCGCGGCGTGTCGTGAAGGGACTGCTGCTGCTGGAGGCGGCGGGGCTGCTCGGCGCCCTCCTGCTCTACCGCGCCATGGACCGCAGCCAAGGTGCGGCGGGGTGGCCGGTGGGGGTGAGCGGGTGCCAGTGCCGCCGTGACCGTGGAAGCTCCCCACGCGGGGGCCGCCTGCGGTGCCCGGAATGCCCCACGGTGCTGACGCTGCGGGCGTGCGCGGGGGTTTTTTAAAGAAACCTGCCCCGTCAGGGTCCGTGTTTTGGCTTCTCTTAGTGCAGGTACACAGCAGTCGCTTGCTAGGCTGAGTTTTATGAAGCCAAACCCGTGTGGAAGCTGTTGGAGAGGCAGCACGTGGGCACCCCTGTTCAGATCTGGGTCTCAGCTGTCACATGCCTTTGCAGATTTCCTTAAACTGTAACTCTTTAAGGTGCAGGGAGCTCAGCTAACACCTCCATGCACTCAGAACCAGGCTTTTACAGCTTGCTGTGTGTTAGTACTAGCATTGATAAGATCCTTCCAAGGACTGCTGTAAATCATTAAAACAGCATAAAGCTATGATTACATGGTTTTCTGCTGGGTTGCCAGAGCAGCCCAAAGCAAACGCTTAAAGCTGCATCAGGAAACAAAGTAGTTTTCCCAGCTTCCATTTCCATGTCAGTCTGTGAGAGGCATTCAGCTTCCTGTGGATCTGTGGCTTGTGTTTGGTTATCACAATTGTGAGGAAGCTCAGAAAACACCGGGATGATAGGGCTGCACGTATGAGTAACATGAATACAGTCTGTGATACAATTTTTTTAAAAAGTAAATTCAGATCACGTTATTTAACGGTGGTCGTAATTGAGCTCAGACAAAATTAGGTAAGACCAAGCTAGTTAGAAAAACAGTGCATTTAATTATTTGTCTTACGATATGCTGGGTAAAGTAATTATTTGTCTTAAGATATGCTGGGTAAAGTAACTGTGATTTATCTTTCTTGTCAGATTTCAGACATACAATGCAGAAGAGGTTTCCATCAATTCTGGAAGGTAGGTTTGTAGTTGTTGGCTTCAGGAGAATGGCTCAAGCTTCTGTTGCATCTTATGTATAAAACCGATTATCACTCAAAACTTATGTCAGGAGATGCTGCAGAAGGGTTTATTTTTATGCACAGGAGTGGCTGGAGTGTCAGACTGTTGGATAGAGTCCTCAGAAGTGGGAGAGTATACACCCAACAAAACTAGCCGTGAAGTGGCTCACCTTCAGACATGCCTCACTTACAGCTGATGTGGATTTTCCTATTTTTCAGTGTATTACAAATCCAATGAGTGGTCTGGAATTCACGGCATAAGGGAGAACGATCAAATGACATGGTTAAGCAGCAAGAACTGAAGTAAGAAAGATGTGCGGTTAATTAAAAAAATATTTTAGAATAATTATTGTAAAAATGTCCATACTAAAATGTCCGTTTCATCGCTTTGATTTCTTGCCTTTGTACTTGTTTTTCAGCCCTCTATACCTGAACTGTTTTTTCTTTTTGATGATGCTCTTCACATCCCTATTGTGAAGCCACTTGTCCCGCTCTATTTCCCACTGGATCTGTTTGATATCTGCAAGAGCAAAGGTGAGAAATAAGGAGCTGATGGATACCTCTGACCAGGATGCGGAATACAGATGAATCATGTAGAAGTTAAAACTTGGCTACTGTATTTATAAACATTAATAAAGTGCAAGCTGTCTTTATTTTTTTTTTGACACTAGCAAAAGGTTTGTTTTTTTCATGTCACAAAACATACCCTGCCATCTCAGAATTTAAGACTGCACTTCTTGTTGCTTTGTATTTTACTAATGCTAGACACACTTGTGTTAGGAGTACAGTGTATGAGTGCTGTTAACATTTTTCAGGTGACACCAGCAAGACTTGTAAAAGCTATATAAAGGACTGATTATTCAATCAGTATATACAGATGTAATTGATTAAAATTATTTCTAGGAAAATAGTTTTGCTTCACCAATACTGCAAGGATACTCTGGTAGGTAGGTAAAGACAGCCATGCCTTATGCCTTCCCTTCACAAGAATCGAGGATGGTCTTTATCAGAGCAAAATTCACACAAACAGCCAACAGCTTTTGCAAACAGCTTGACAAACAGCATACTGCCCGTCCTTATTTACAGGGTGAAAGTGTCACATGAAAGTTTCTTCCTCTTCTCTGAAGGCTTACTCACTTCAGTGGCCACAACTGATATTAGCACTGGGCATCTCTCATAACTGAAGAAAACTAAGTCGTGTTACTGACGTTGAGCTACTGTCCCTACTGTATGTGCATCTCAGTTAAAGAAGTTACATCTTTTTAAGTACAGAATCTGAAGAGACAGAAGTAAAACAGCATTACAACTATCTGCTATTTGTAGCATGTACTTACTTGCATTATCTCTGTTGGCCATGGCATTCATTCCGATATTGTCAAACTTGGATCCAGCATTTTCATCCAGCAGATAGCCAAACTTTAAAGAGAGAAATTTTAGTATTTTATCACAAAGAAACAGGTAAATGCTTGATCACTTTTTGCTAAGCACTGATCAAACTCACCTCTTCTGCAGATGCCAGTATACCAGCATCTTTGAGTTTTCTCTTCTTTCCTCGGTTGGATCCTTCAAACAAAAAGTATTATTCTTACAAGACAGAATTTCAAGTTCACAAAGACACTAAAACTAAGCATTACCATGGTTGGTTTTTTATTTATTTATTTAATGAGACCATCTAAAACAGCTGTACTAGAAACATTTATTCTTTACCTCCCATTAAAAAAAATGGGAAAAGAAGTTTCCAACCAAGAAATAAACAGCACAAATCTGTGCATCAGGTGTTAGTAACAGATGCACAAACAGCCAGTACAGCTCCATCCTTCCTTCAGAAGTTCTTCCTTCAATCCCAGTCCTTCAGCAGCAGACTGTCAATCTGAATTAGGGCATACTGATTGGAGGACAACCTCCTTTTCATTTATAGTTTACTCAAATCTGAACCCAGATCCAAAAGTGAAGATAATCTACTGAACTAAAACCCTCTGATTCCAAAGCTTTTCAGATTCTCTATTTGTATTAAGCTTTCTCAAATGGAAATGACAGCAGTATTTCCTTACCTTCAAGTGATCCCACAAAATTCCTGTTTTCCTTTCTCTTGCCCTTTTTACTGACAGACTTCAATTGCTTGTTACTGTTTGGGTCTGGCAGAAAAAAAAGAAAAGAAATATGTCAATCCCTCATTCTCATACCATGTACATGTATTTAAAACACAGCAGAGACTAAAATTATTTGGGGGGAATATTTGGTGTAAGTCTTTACTTTTAAAAAGTTTAAGACACAGCACACAACCAAATCTGGGATTTCTTCAACTCAGTCAAAAATTGGTCAGTAGTGTGCTGTTCTTTACGCTTTTTTTACACAGCACCAAAAAGGAATGAAATATGATACTAAGACACATAAAATATGAAGACTAAAAGCAGGTGTTATGTAAACCTCGAATGACTCCTTGTTAACTTTGGTAAAATAATAATCTCATGAAAGATTAATGCGTTAACAGCTGTATGAACAGTTTATCTCCCCTACCCTCATCTTCCTGTGACCTTAAGTTATTAGTTGAAATACTCCATTAATCTATGCTTTTCCAGCCACATGAAGTGTATAGTGTGCTTTTCAGTTGAAATGATAATAAAACTATGTAGCTGCAACGATCAGTTATTGTTATAGTGGTAATAAAAATTTGGGTGCATAGCTGTATTAGAAGAGTAAGCTGTTACTTATGTGAAAGCAATTTAAATAAAAGTTACCTCATCTGAAAAAAAAAAAATAAAAAAAAAATAAAAAATCGACATTAACTCAGTCTAAAGAAATTTAAAAATTACCAAGTACCAGATTATTCTTTTATTTTTCTCTCTGAGATCTTTTAATACTTCTGCTTACTGTATCCAGTTATTTGTGTATAAAGCTACTTTTGTTACTGCCAGTGTTTTCAGAATGAAAGAAGTGTCTTGTTTGCAAGTTTTTATACCCAGATGCCTAATTCCCACCCTCACCGAGGAGACTGTGCCAGGAAATGTTTCTCTTCATTGTCCAGAGAAGGACTTGTTATCACTTCTTTACTTAAAAGCCAAACCTCCCACCTCGGTAACTAAACATATTAGATAACCTATTTTTAAAGCTTTTTCTTCTTGTTTTCTTTGATAATAAATGTTACTTTACCTTGGCTGTTATCATCATCCGACACATCCATAAATACACCTCCCTCCTCATCCATATCCTCTCCAAAGTCTTCCTCCATACTTCCTAAGGAGACTTCTTCATCATCCAGATCACTGAATTCATCTTCATCATCAGAATCCTCCCAGTCAGCACTGGATTCTTCACTTCTTTGGCCCTTCTTATCGCCCTTGGTTTTCTTTTTTATATTACTAAAAAACATATATAACAAACTTAGCACTTCATCTGGCATAATACTGTTTGCAACCAGATAACATCTATCTGCTGGCAAACAGTATGTTAGAAAAGTTCAACATCATTGCAAAATACTGTCAACATTGGCTGAGACCTTAGAAATATGTATTAGGCACTACGTATGCTTTCAACATCAGCATATGGAACTGCATGATAAAAAACTCAGCCATTTTAAGAAGTTCTGGAGAGAATTCTATTCTGAAATTAACAGAAACGTCAGGTTCAGTATTTTATCTCCTATGTGCCTTTGCTCCTTTTCAGAAAGTCTTTTCTGTAAAACACAAACTGCCGGTATCTGTAGCAACTCTACTAAATGAAGAAATAAGAATACTTTTTTTTTTTTTTTTTTTTCCTTAAGTAAGGAAGCATGATTCTTCTATATTGCAGATACTTTAAGCAAAAAAGAGACTACTTAATCATGAATGAAACTGATGACTTCCTGAGAATGGAGCTCTGTGATTCTGGGTCTCACAAAGTTTATTTACTGCATTAGGTCCAGTTACAACCAGTCCTTACAGCAGCAGTACCATTATGCTTCATTCTGCTTACTTTTGTACTTGGTAATTCTCAAACAGAAACCTGAGACAATGCAAAACAAGTAAGACTTTACTTTGTTTACTAGGTCACTGCATTGTATAAATAAAATACTAAAAGTTTCACGTGTCAAGCCAGCAGACTGTAAGCACCACAAGATCACAATGCTTCATTATGGAACATGCAGGAAAGCAGCATTACCCAGTGATCAGCTGCTACTGTGTTTTTTGCAGCATCATATTCTGAGTCTTTTTGAAAAAAGGTCTATCCAATTTTTCAAAGTAAAACTCTGTATAGGTATTAAAACAAGAGTGAAAGAACCAATTTAAAGTCTTACCCAGCAAAATCAAGGTCATCCTGGCCAACATCAATGGCATTATCAGCAGCTTCAAGTGTATCTAGCGGGGAAAAAAAATGTTTATTACTACAAAACAAAGTCAAAGAAAGAAGTTATTGCAAAATACATTATTTTTAGGTATCATTTTCCTGAAGTTTATATGATCTGCATCAGTAACAAAGGGCCCTGATACCAAAGGGTGAGTACTCCTATAGAAAAACACTCCACAAAACAGTTACCTAAAGCTAATTGTAGTTTTTATGAAAAAATATTTTTTCTTTGAAAAATAATGAAAATTTTCTTTTATCCAGACTGTAATTTCTAGCCAGAACTAGATGACGTGGGAAGCACAGACACAAATGGACACACAATTGCCCAATGATTCAAACTTAGCTTGCAGGTGGGACATCACAAGTCTCAAACACTTGCTCCAGGTCAGACAGAAAAAAGATTCAATTAAGATACCCCAAGCAAGCGTCCTGCCAGCTAATCTGTATGTTAATTTTCAGATTATGAGTATGCACTATAATTTTTGACAGAAAAGCAAGCAGACTAGAGAATGAAAGCTCCTATAATCAGATTCACTTAGGAAAAAATTGCTAAATAAAATAGCAGGCAAAAACAAAATCTGAAAAATTACAGCTGTTCCGTTTCTAAGAGTAAACACTAACATTAGAGGGTCCTTAATTTAAGCTTCTGAGTTTATGAAGCAAATTCTCAGAGACAGTTAATTTATTGGAGATATTAACAATATTAACAATAAAATGGCAAACACAATTAGTAACCAATTCTTGTCATAACTAAGACCATAGTAATTGTGTCACTAAGTAAGAATCCTACTAAGGGAGTTCAGAATTCTCTAAAAATTGTACAAAACAAAATTGCAAACAAATTGTACAAAACAGTTATGGAGAGCTAACTGGATTATTTTGTTTTTTCAAATACGTATGGTACTGTATAAGTAAAATATGAAATCATAAAATAATGGACATTTTATGGTCCACTAACAAATTTAGATTTTGGAACAAATCAAACACTTTTTCCAAAGTAAACAAAGCACATGCTAAAGGAAGAGCTAAGACGACTGCAGAAGTTTGCCATGGACCTAGCTGAATAAATAACCTCATGAAAGATGTTTGGAATGATGAGACAAACTGTAAGGAAGATTGAAAAAGGCCAAGCAGTAATGAAAGACAAGTAGCAAATGCCACATGCTGTTAGAAACAGTTATTTCACTCTCAGACTACATTAGGAAAAGAACAAAAAGGCGTGAACTGCCACTCGTGAGCTTATGTTCAAAATCAGACAATTTCCAACCATTTAACAAGCTGAACACTACTGGAGTAGTGAGAGCAAGACCTCTTTTAGGCCAGCTGGATAGCCACCTCCTATGTGATGGATAGTGTGAACTGCTGGCTGTAGTAGCACAAAATGGGAACTGGAAAGCCAGTTTTCTTCCACTTCCACATTCCTCTCTTATACAAACTATAAAAAGGATAAATTAATAATTTGCAAAGGAAGCAAATACTGGGATAGTTACTGCAAGGGAAAACACAACCTTACCCAATGCTCTTTCAAATTCATCATCATCTACATCTTCCACACTTTCTTCATCATCTTGATGCCTTTGTTTCTCTCTCTTCGTATCAAACTTTGAATAAAATCTGAAATAATACATTGCTCTCAGATACAAAATTACAGGTGATAATCTTCATGACAAGGGTTTTTTTTAAAAACCAACCTGCAGATTGTTTCACAGTTATATTGCTAATTAAAAATTTTAAGTAATGGTTTCAAATACATCTCAAATCAGAGATTTATATTTTCTTTGTTTTTCAAAGAGCAAGCCACTACAGTAAGATTTAAAATAAATTTCACAGCCAAAGGTGCCCCAAATTATTTTGAGCATAGTGAATTTATAAAATGGCATGAGAAAGATGTGAAAATCTGCCTTATACTAATATGGAAGGATCAAATTCAACTTGAATCTAATTGGGGAAAAAAAAAAAATAAATATATATATATATGCGAAAGAGATTCACTCATTAGGTTCTGTTAAGTTCTCCCCTGGAGCCCTCTTCTGTGTGCTTAGTTTTACCTTATGTCAGACATTTCAAACCACTTTCTCTCCATTTCATATTAAAGAACCACCAAACATAGAAGGCAATTTTGGTAATATACAAGAGCAACAGAGTACAGCACTTCATATGGAAGAATTTAATGTGTAATCTCAGTTTCAGTCATCTTCAATGTAACAATACTGTTGACTTTTCAGACAGGGACGTGTTTTTAAGCTGATTTTCTTTAATCTCAAAATTAATACCACTATTTACTTATATTATTTTCCTCAATATTATAATATCAATTAATTAAAATTATTAAGTTCCATTAACCTGATACTTCAAAAAGTATTGTCCCTCCAGCAATTAATATATTAAAAAAAAAAAAAGGTGAATTAAACAATATAAATGAAGATAATTCAAATACTGATTTCCTAAGGAGACACTCACAGGTAACCAGTATTTTGATCTAACAAGAGCAAATCTTTGCCAAATGTGTATCACTTCAATTTAAGTTTACAATTGCATTTTTATATCATAATCTGAAAAGAAAGCCAACGAAACTGAAAGAACTATGATAATAAAAACATAAATACACAGAAAACTAGCTCCTCTGATTTTTTTTGCATTGTTCCATTCTAATAAGCTTTGATGCTAGTAACATAAGGTATAGTCCAGGGGTTTTTTTAAATATACTTCTAATGCAAAAGAATTACAACCCACAAGACATTCATCATTATCCATTGTTTAAGGCTTCTTTATTACAATGTTAAGTTACCTAATTTTAGACTACAAGCACTAATTGCCTTTGTTCATAAGCGATATTCTTTCCTAGGCACATTTGACAAATGTTGAAATTATGTTCTAAGGAAAGTACCATCATCGTAAATTACTCAAATTAATCAAATTTTGCAAACACGTGAAATATCAGAGAATACTTATGAAATGTAATGGGCTTTGATGTCATTGCATTAAAAAGCAACACTTAAAATTAATGTTCACAAGTATTTCATTACCTGTGAAAAAACACTTCGTCCACTGGGATTTTGCTTTCATCTTTGGCACGGAATTCCTTACTGTTAACTGCAAAAACAAAAAAAGAACTGATTTTACCTCAAGTTGAAATGATTGCTATTCTTTCAAAAGGTTAAACAGAATTCACAGACAGAAGTACGCAGATACACAGTGTCATCTGTTAAATAATGTGGAACTCATCTCTTCAAACTAACAGTTCTCAGTGTACATACTGATACTTAGCTGTGAGCAGACCTTATGGAAAAAGTCAAGAGGTACAGCCCTAACCATGTTCTAATTTATTTATCAGCAAGGGAGGTTTTGCAGTTACCTAGAGCAGGAATGCATTTTAACAAAAGAAGAAGAAGAAAAAAAAGTAAGATAAACTCACTGTCATGCACTAAAACACCAGAACCACTTCTGCCCAGCACTCCTGGCAGTAGAAATGCTCGCCAGCAGCTGCAAGGTAGGACCATACACCAGCTGAGCATGTTGAAGAAGGGATCAAGCCTCACCCTGCCTCCATTTCTGAGAAACTGAGGCAAAATATGACACTGCAACAGCAGATCGACTAGGGTGTTGATCAGGTTCCCTGTGGAGAAGCTTTTTACCCTCATACATTACACTTCCCTCCATCTCAGAAATAAATCACAGGAGAAAGAGCTACTAATTATCTCAGGGGGCACAGACTATAGTATTTTCTAAGTGACACTCACAGGAGGACTCTTCAAATGAACAGTAGAAGGTACATTTGCAGGCTTAGCACAGGCCAATTACATACAAAAAGTGCAGATTTTTATATCCATATTAATATATCCATATTTTTTATATTGGATGTTTCATTTGTAGAACACTGAAATTCCTCAATTTCAGTTCTAAATGCTCAGTCACCTCCTTCAACTCAGAATAAACTAAAGAATGCAATAAACAAACTGTATCTTTTTACCTGTACCTAGGTAAAAATTCCTACTTTAAGCTTTGATAGCCACAAAACCATACATCAGTAAAGGTACATCAGCTATCTGTAAAACCTCTGTGCAACACAACAGACCCAAAGTTAGAGGAAAGCACATTCCTGGCAACGTTACAGACATTCCACTGCAGACGATGGTACCTTTTCTGTCCTCAAGCAGCATGTTTTACTGATGGTTTACCATGATGTTTTAACTGCTAGTTCTTACCACCAAATCCTGCCCTTAATCGCTGGAAACAGTGGGACTAGACAAAAGGCAGCCTCATGCTGGAGGAAGACTCCTAGCAAAATAACAGTGCCAAAGATACCTTACACTAATCCTTACAATACCTGCAGATGTAGCACTGGATGAAGTAATCCGTATCATTTAATGAAAGAGCTTAATGTGATTTAAATCTTTACATAAATCCATTTTAAGTCTTTTTTCAGTCATAATAATCAGAATAAAAGTGGCTGCATGATAACTTGGAGACGAACAAAAACATTAACTACACAATACTAACTACTGTGAGATCAGCACACATTTTAAAGATTTTCTGTATAATTTTAGATTTTTTTTTAAGAATTCTAAAAAACATTATTTGTAAAACTAGGATGCCAGACATAGGAATAGCATGTTTGTGAGCAGAAAATGTAGTTAGTATTTTATAAATTCTCGTCCCTCTGAGGTTAGTATCCTAACAGATTGCTCTTCTAACTAGAAATAATATTACCTGGAATAAATTCTAAGGCTTTTTTTTTTGCTTCCCCCCACCCCCGCAAGGGGTCACACTGCCAGGTACAAGCAAATTTGCAATAATGTTCTAAATTTTTTATACAAGACTGCAAATCTACTCTCTACTGAGAGGGTGTATTTTCTTTTAGGTGGATGCAGGAAAAAGATAGCGTAAGAGAAGGTACAGGAAGCATATGCAGGTCATAGCAAAAAAAAGCACAGAAAACAATGCATACAGCTATCAGTAGCTCTGTCCTTTGCTCTTACACATTTCTTAATGAGATGGCATGATCTTCATCATACATTGCCTAAAAGAAAGTAATTACTACAATAGAAAGTAATTAAAAAATTTTCATGCATAGCCAAGTGCTGCAGTAAAAGACAAAGTGTTTTCCTACTCAAGAGGCTAACAGTTGAGGTAACTGACTTTCTCTATGTCATTTGTTCTTACAGTGATTCAATGGATCCAAAGTTTCAGCTGTAGAGATTCCATGTACCCTTACAAGAAGGTTAGACCTGATCCTGAACTTCACACATGATCACTGCACTCCTGATGGACAGGACCTTCTTTCACGCTAACAGAAATAGCATAGATAGCACAGATGGCACATGTCTACAACTACTAGCCAAGAATTTTTTAGCCACCATAATCTTAACTGAAAAGGGGCTGGCTTACCTGCAAGATTCTGCATATCTTTCATAAACTGCTTCTTCTTCGGCTGCATTACCACACTGCTAGTGTTTTCTGTAGCAGAACATAAATCAGAAACAAATTACTTTATTACTATTGATACAAAACTGTGTGGAGTGGCTGATACACCAGAGGGTTTTGCTGCCATCCGTAAGGACCTCAAGAGGCTGGAGAAATGGGCTGACAGGAACCTCATGCAGTTCAACAAGGAGAAGTGCAAAGTCCTGCACCTGGAGAGGACCAACCCCATGCACCAGTATATGCTGGGGGCTGCCCAGCTGGAAAGCAGCTCAACAGAAAAGACCCTTGGCGTCCTGGTGGACATTAAGTTGACCATGAGCCGCCAATATGTCCTTGAAGCAAAAAAGGCTGACAGTATCCTTGGCTGCATTAGGGGGAGTGTGGCCAGCAGGTGGGGGGGAGGTGATCCTTCCCCTTTGCTCAGCACTGGTGAGGGCACACCTAGAGTGCTGTGTCTACGTCTGGGCTCCCCAGTACAAGGCAGACATGGACATACTGGACAGAGACCAGCTAAGGGCCCCTAAGGTGATGAAGGGACTGGAGCATCTCTCCTGTGAGCAAAGGCTGAGAGCTGGGACTGTTCAGCCTGGAGAAGAGGAGGCTCAGGGGGATCTCATCAATGTCTATAAATACCTGAAGGGAGGCAAGAAAGGATGGGCACAAACTGAAACACAGGAGGCTCTGTCTGAACATCAGGGAACACTTTCTCACTGTGAAGGTGACTGTGTGCTTGCACGGGTTGCCCAGAAGGGCAGTGGAGTCTCCATTCTTGGAGACATTCAAAAGCCGCCTGGGCAGCCTGCTCTAGGTGTTCCTACTTGAACAGATGACCTCCAGAGGTCCCTTCCAACCTCAACCATTCTGTAGTCTTTACAGTCCCCTATCACTTTGCTTATTCCTGCCAGGTTAGCCATTTCTGCACTGCAGATGTGAGAGGCAGCAGTATGTGACTGTCAGTTTGTTCCAAGGTGCAGATATCTCTCTTGCAGCCCTGAAGACTGATCCCACTCCTCTGTTGCACCACATGCACCACAAATACTTGACAAGTACAAAGGGTTACTTGGCAATCAGAGAGAAAAAGAGTTTGGTCCCTATCAATAATCAAGATCATATGGTCTTATGTACAGAGAAGTTCATACCTTTGCCTTTATGGAGCTTGGGATTTCTGTACACAAAGCGATCCAAGAATCTCATTAATGTGAAATCCTGCAAAGGGTCACCAGAGTACTGAATGTGATTTCCCTGAAAGAAGAAAAAAAGCCAAAAAACATTAAGGTCTCCATTTTAGAAAGACAGCAACTAAACATAGATGACTCCAACAGTCCAAGAACAACACTACACCACACTTTAAAAAGACAAAGACTTGGGGATACTTTATCACATAAGCCTGATCAGTTAATACACTTTTGTACACGTTCTTATTTTTGAAATTTAAATATTTCGTCACTAAAAAACAGCTTCTTCACTTTATCTCAGTGATGAACTGCCATGCAAAGTACCATGCTGACAGCAGTTAATACTCAGCATTACTTGGATACCATATATTCAAATGAAAATAAATATTTTAAATATATTATATATTTCTGTAGGTTTGGGTATTTTTGGCATGATACCACAACAATATTAAAAAAGAGTTTGTTCCAATAGCAGGGTTCCCCACATAAAAAAAACCCAACATGTTAAAAAAAAAGATAGATCAAACCTCTAGAAAAGCTTAAAGAATCATGTAATACCCACATTTTTACCAAATTAATTACTTCTGTAAGCAGTCTCCTTTACATAAAGCACTTCAATTCCATTAAAAGCTTTGCATTTGAGTGTATGTTACAGTGCTGCACATCTGCTAGTTACCTGCAGAGTGCAAGGAAACTTTATATTTTTTCAAATGGCAAAAGATAGCTAATATAAAAATCAAACCTCAAAGCTACAGACTAGTAAAAGCACTTACTTCTAGAATTGTTTTTGCAAATAGGGCCACGGATGGATGAAAATGTTCAGAAAGCTGAAAAACATGAATCACTTACTTATTTCTACTTTAAAAATAAACGCAATCATTACCCATGTTGATGTATCAGACTCTTAACACTGTTATGTCATAAAACCACTCTGTAACTCACCAAATAACATGCAGCAGCATGTCATGGTGCAAGGCTGATGTGCACTGCCCTTGAACAACTGAAGAACTTCCAAGTTCAGATCTTTTATTTGCGTCAATTAAGTACATTCTCACAATTTTATTTAATGCAACACTAAAAAGCTTTAGTGATATAAAGCTAAGATCCAAAAGTCAAAAAATATTATTATCGTCCAAATCTCCACTTCAAAATTCATATTCCCTACTCCAGAATATCAGCATCATATGTAACATTTACAAGCTTAAAGCTGAACAATGTGTCAGCTTTAACCTTTCTATTATGCTACCCAGGTAGCTACTGCAAGAATAACCAAGTTAATTTTACTCTCTCAATACAAGGGCCACACTAAGAAACACGGTAATTAGCAACACAACAATGTCTTACCCTCTTCAGTTCCCAAAGGCTTGTACTTTCGGCACCACAGTATAAAGGACTTCGGTGCATAGGATCATACAAAGCTTCACTCTTCCTACCTGAGGGGCAAAGGACATAACAACAACTTAAGTTTCCTCATGCAACTTTATGAGAGTGTTATTTTCATTCCACCATGACAGCAATGCTGCCCATCACTCTTAGCTGGACAGGCCACAGATGCATTCAGTAGCAAGTAAGGGTTATATTCAGCTGCCCTTCCCTAGTGTATGATCAGGTGCACAGATGAGTTCCTATGTGCTCCCAAGGAAGCTCTTGAAAACCCCTGCTCCGTTCCAAAAAGTCCTCAGGAAAGATTGAAACTAAGAGCAAGTTCAAAGCTAGCAAGCTTCCAAGCAAATGAGCAGTTACATATCCTAACCTTGGCTACATTGCTCTGAAGGTGTTTGAACATGGAAGCAAATAATCCCAAGGCACAAATGCAATAAACTGCGTAAAGTGAAACATGCTAACAGATTCATACAGTCTCTTCATCACCACTGAGCTAACAGGTAAGAAAAATTATTCTGATTGCTTTGAATCAAGCTTCCAATTTGTAAAACTAAAATAATATTTTAATCACTTAATTTTGCAACAAGTCTTGATCAACACATGACTGTTACAGAACGTTAGAAATTAAATGAATTATATTTTCTTGCTAATTTACCTCCCATATTCAGATGATGTACCCATGAGGCTGTTGAATTTGAATTGTTTGTTTTAGCAGAATTTTCTGTTGTGCTCCTCTCTTCACCTTCTACTTCTTTATCTGCATCCACACATTTTTCCTCATCCTCTTCATCCTCTTTTTGATCTTTAAAGCACTCTTCATCATCTGACTCCTAAACAACAAAAAGTGTGAGTGAACAGCTTTTCCTTTCCAGTTTTACTCTGATGTATTAGAAAAATGCACATATAGTTCTTAAGAAGCTACTTACAAAAATATAAACAAACGATGGCCAATGTTTAAGCAATACAGACTTTTGGCCTTGATACAGGACTTAAAAAACTGAACTTTACAGCTTACATTACGTAAGTGTAATGGTCCCTCCCCACCAGAAGAAAGAAAAGACAAATCCAGTCCTGCCTATTGATACTTCAGAGACTGCAGACCAAACAAACAGACCATGTTATGACAAAGCTTCTGGGTGAAGAACGTTCACCTGTTCAGTTATACAGCTTTTAATAAAATAATGCTCTCTCTGTGAATGAAGTTCACAAGACCCGCTAGAACACCTTCATCTATGCAGATTTTCAATGTAGTTATAATTGAGTGCTTTCTAACATAACAGAACAGAACAGAAAAGCAAACTTTCAGGTTACTAATAAACAGGTCAGGGAAAGGAGCTTATGAAAATAGCTCTCATTGAAAAAACAACGAGATAAAGAAATCATCTTATACCACATGATCCTGTAACTGGACCCTTAATTCTGGTTTTACTTTCAGAAGTTCAGACAGAAGGTACAGAGTTCCACAAATGAAGGGTGGCATTTGTCCACAAGTGACTTGAAGTAACCTCTTCACAAAGGCCTTCACACGCCGTAACACTACATCTGCCTTCAGGGACTTATAGACAAGATTAAGAAACATGGATGGCTTTGAGCAGGTTGCTAGAGCAGGATCTAGAAGTTTCCTATAGAACACATAGGAGAAAATATTGCTGACTGTCATAATGCACATAGAAGAGTAATTGTTATTAATAATCATCTACATTTTTCAGAGTGCCATCTAAAAGACCAGTGACAGCTTGCTCCCCAATACTCAAAACTGCTACAACAACCCTGAACTGTCAATAGCTGTATAATATTCCTAGATATATATGAGACACCAACGATTGAAAACAAACCTGTATCAGTAAACAAAAAAAACCTGTAAGAAAATATACAGAAACTGAGTTCAACTGAAAATAGTTGCAAATCCTGAGATATTCAAAGTGAGAAACTAGTCTGATTTATTCAGATATCAGAAAAAAACCCCACATAGTACCTGTAAAAGTGATTTCAGAAGTAGTTATCAATTAGTTTCAAATAACAGCTGGAATTAAAATATGCCACCAGAAAACAGTGCAAAGGATGAAACGCATATGTTGTGTTCTCAGGACCTATCACTACCATTTGTTTTATCCCCGTGTTAATTCAAAGAAACGATACGCATTTTCTTCTAGGTCATACAAAACATCGCAAATTTTTAGCCAATGAGATGCAAAACTCACAAGATCTTAAAAGCAAAATAAGCATTTCTACAATTTTAAATTAATGGTTACTTCCTCATAGAATGAAACTTATATAAAAAAAGGCAGATCTGTCACTTACTTGTACAGTGCTGCGTAGTACCTATCCGATACAGTCTGCTGAGAGTCCATCACTTGGAACAGTAACATCAGGGCCTGGACACTGGTCCCAAAGTTCACAAGATGCAGAACTTTAAACAACGTGTCCATTTGTTCTTTCACTTTCTCATCACCAGTGTCAGCATAAGGGTAAGCTCTGTTGACCCCGCAAAGAAGAGCACTGAGCATTTTGGATTCAATGTCTTTTTTCTTAATGCAGTTCCGAAAAAAACAAAAGTACAAAGTTATCAGTTTGTTAGCCAATGCATTTTCTTCGTGACTGAGGACGATCTGATTCAGAAAGCAAACAGCGTAATATTGAGTTTTCACGTTTATGTTTGACCGATACAAAAGCCTCTCCACCTCGCTGCACACTACTCCCTTCATGTTTGGATGCCTGTGAAGTAACGTCTCTAAAAGATAAGAGGCTTTGGTGGCGAGTTTGTTCTGAGGGTCTCCCAGTTTATTTACCAGCTGAACAAGCAGCACTTTCTCCTGCTCAGGCTTGTTACAGAGAAGCTCATGGGCAACTGCCAGCGCTCGGGATTTCGCTGCTGTCAAAGAATCATGACTCAGTGTTTCTAACGCTTGCACGAACTCTGCCACCTGCAGCTTCAAGTTATGCTCAAAGTACCACAGTATCAGCCGTCTGTCTCTTGAATCCCTGTTGCCACTCGACATCTTCTCTATGTTGTTAAACGGTCGCTGAGAGAAAGACCATAATTTTCTATTGTCTGGTAAAAGATCTGAAATGAGAAGCTCCTTGAATGTATCCAAAGCCATGAGGCTCTGATGCCTGCTGCCCTTTTTCTTTATGAGGTTTATTAAGTTCTCAACAAACTGGAGACTGTGGACAGCACTGTCCTGAATAAGAAGCGTCATTGCTGCCATCCTGTCAGCCAAGGTACCAGATGACACAACGGTTTTCATCCACGCCGAAGAGGCCCCCTTCTGATAATCTGTCTTATTCTTATACAGGTCTGTCTCATGTTGGTACAGCTGTTGGGCCAAGGCCTTATACTTGGACAGAAGTGTCTGATTTTGTGGCTCTGAGGAGAATTCACTGGTGTACTCCAGATCATACCATTTGTCCCCTGGTTTGATCAGTATCACTTGCCTAGCATGAAATTCAAAATCTTCTTCCAGCCTCTCTTTCTTTGCTGAAAGGTGCTGGTCCTGATCACCGCCAGCTTGTTTCTTCTTGCTGTCTTTCACACCACTGGCCTTCTCCTTGACTTTTTTTTCTTTTTTCCCTTCTAATGAAGGAGGCTTAGCTTCTTTCTTGCTTTTCTCTTTCTTTGGGGGCCTCTCTTTCTTTGGGGGCTTCTCTTTCTCCTCGCTGCCGTCTTCCTCCCCCTCCACCACCAGGCAACTCTTCGCATACTTGCCGAGCCCCAGGGAGCTGACGAACGCCTCCAGCTCCCCTTCCTTCAGGTCGTCGATCGCGTTCTTCTTCCCGCCGTCCACCATCTCCTCCGCCTCGTCCACGGCGCAGAGCATCAGGTAATCTTGCTGCGGGTGTAGCGCACGGCCGTTAGAGACGGGCCCGGTGCCAGGCCGAGCGCTCCCCCCAGCTCCTCCCGCCACCGCCCGCGGCCCACAAGGGCCTGTCCCGGGGCTGCCATGTGCTCTCGGCCCCCCTTACCTTGGTGCCGCCGAGGCGCAGCACCTCGTCCAGCGTGAAACCTTCGTCATCTTCTTCTTCATCATCATCGCCCTCCTCCTCCTCCTCCTCGCCGCCGCCCGTCTCCTTCGGGTCCCTCACGCCGAAGTCCCACATCGCCGCCATCGCTGCCGGACGGAATCACCGTGCGCATGCGCGGCGCGCGCTTCCGGCCGCGCGGGACGGCGGGAGCTCAGGTCCTGCAAGGGGGGCGCGGGGCAGCGCGGGCGAGCCCGGCCGAGGAGTGGCGAGCAAGGGGTCGGCTAGGGCAAACCTCAGTCTTCTCTCGCCCGCCCGCCCCCAGGGGCGTTTCGCCGGGGACCCGTCCTCACGACGGCGGCGGGACGCCGCGCGGGTACCAAGCAGCCAGGACCCGGGGCGAAGGAGGAGCGGGAGCGGATCATGGCCGCTGGCGCCGCCGCTATGGTCCCGGTGCCCGCGCGCCGTGCGCTCCTTGCCGCTGCCCTGGGCCTTGCCGAGCGCCGTCGACTCCCCCGCGTCCATGGTAACGGCTGCCTCCTCACACCCCCTCGCCCACCCCGAGCCGCCCTGCTCAGCCCCGATCCCTGCTCCCCTCTCCCCACAGCCACGGCGGCGGCGCGGCTCTCCTCCGGCGCGGGGGGCCAGCCGGAGGCCGATAGCCCCAACCGGGACACCGCCATGCTGCGGCACCTGCTGCTCAAGCTCCGGGCCACCGGGCCGGTGACGGTGGCCGAGTACATGCGGGAGGCGCTCACCAACCCCGGCCAGGTGAGCGGGCCGGGGCGCTGTGCCTGAGCCCCCCGCCCGTAGTGCCGCAGCCGGCCGGGAGGCGGCCCCACCGCGCCGCTCACCGGGCACCCTGCTCCTCCCCTCTGTCCCTGCAGGGTTACTACACCCGCCGCGGCGACATCGGCGACAGCGGGGATTTCATCACCTCGCCGGAAATAAGCCAGGTGTTCGGAGAGGTAACGCGCAGCACCGTGTGCTTCCAGTATCGCCTCTTCACCCCTAAGTTACAGTTGTTTGGGGAGGGGGAGTCTTTTCTTATCATTTGGGACAGCATCTGCGCTCAGTAACACTTACTGTCATACAGAACTTGTCTAGAAATTAAAAAAAAAAAAAAAAGAAGAAGTTAAGGTACTTTCCCAGTGTGAAAACTCCACTCAAACATCACTTTCAGACTGTGGTCTGATTCACTCTGGGTCGTGTATCACTTCCAGTGGTGGAGACTGGTGAAACACTGTTCTCAGTGACACTGGTAAATGCACGGTCGCGAAGAGCAGCTGCTCACTGTTCTCGCTCCAGCCAGGAAAGTCCCACACATTTACTGGTGGAGAGTTGCTGCTGCTGGGCTGACAGCGAACAACTGCCATTTTAATACTGTAAGCGTGGTATTGTATCGCATTGTATCTCATAACTTTAAAATTTGAAGAGAGAATATTACATAGTATCGTAGTTATCAGACAAAACACAGATGTTGCTTTCCACAAGTTCTGAAGTTACACCGTAACTTTCTTTGTGTTGTTTCTCACCGTCAGTTAATAGGAATATGGTATATCAGTGAGTGGATAGCCATGGGCAAACCAAAAGCGTTCCAGCTGGTGGAACTGGGCCCAGGGAGAGGCACTCTTACTGATGATATATTAAGGGTAAGTGAAAACTAATATTAATATTCTTTATTTCTGGCTTTATTCCATGGCTACTCTGACATCTGAAGGAATGATGTTTTGCTATCAGGGTTTAACCTTCCCTAGTAACTGTTGTGAGACTTGCAGCTTAGACTTTAATTAAAATACATGCAGATTTCCGAGACCGGGTCTCTCAGTTGAAAGCAGAACACAGGCCAGTGTGTGCATACTGCACAGATAATACACATGTAATCTTTCAAACACTATTTGGTAGAAGGGGAGGGCAAGAACATTCCATTACAAATTATTTTTATATAGGAAAGCATTATCCAAACTGAAACTGAAATCCATTTAGGATGGTCATGCTGTGGAGGGAGGCCTCAGCGCAAGCAATAGAAGGAAGAGGGGAGGACAATAATAAAGGGGTGGTTGCATCAGTTCCTTTGGGGATTTCAGGGGCTTATTTTTTTGAGGTAACCCTTTTAGTTCTATCATGTTTGCATGGTTGTTAATTAAAATGCTACTGATTCAAAAGCAAATTGCTAATGGGATTTAGTACCTGAGAAGAACTTTTATTCTATTTACATATGTTAATGAAAAAGAACTCTAATAACCACTGTGAAATACAGGATATTGAGCACTTTTTGTTTATGGTGTCTGGGGAAACTGAACCATTTTTCTCCTTATGCTAAACCCTCTGCAGGTATTAGAGGAGCTACTCACTCTCAGGCTATTGCTATTCTAATTAGCATTTTGTGTTCCTATGTAATGTGTGCTCTATTTTGCCAACTTTATTAGAAGCATAGCAACTTTTATTAAAATCGATGAAGAAATTCCCATTTCCTTCTGGAGGAGCAAAACACAGTCTCTTTCACCGAGACTATTTTGTTAAATGAAAGCCAATTCAATCTGTTGTCTTGCATATAAATAGTGAGATTAAAGGTTAATTCTTAAACTTTTAATATATATAGCACATGACTGTGCCTAATGGAATTCATCTGCCTTTATAGGTCTTCAACCAGCTTGCCTCTTTACTTAGTAAATGTGATGTCTCTATTCATCTGGTAGAAGTGAGTCCCAAACTCAGCGAGATTCAAGCGCTGATGCTGACAGGAGGGAAGACACAGTCAGACCCTGAAGAGAATTCAGCTTACATGAAAGGTGTTAGCAAGACTGGAATTCCCATTTTCTGGTACACAGACATTCAAGATGTGCCACCAGGTAAGGAGCTTGAACGTCTTGTTACAGGGATGGCATTCTTTCCCATTTGCAGTATTTGAGGACATCTCTGCTAGCCTTCATAATGGCTAGAAAAGTAGTTAATATACATATTTGTTCTTCTTGTGTGAGTCTGAATGTATGAGTCTCAACTCATAACTGCTGCCTATTCTGATTCTCTCCACTTTGGGATAGCTACCCAATGTCATCTATTCTGACTTTCTCTTTTCATGGGAAACCATTTACTGGTTTTGCCTGAATCTCCTTTTAGGAGATAACAATGTAAAATTCATGGACTGAAAGCTAGAGCTAGCTGTAGAAATGCTGTCTTTGGTGTATCCAAGCTGGAAGTAATGATAATTATTTCACAACCACATTAACTAGCTTAATTCATTAAAATTCATAAAAACGTTTTAATTTGCAACTGGAAGCTGCTATGGAAGCATTAATAATTAAATGCATTCTGTTTTACCTTCCCCCAGGTTACAGCTTTTACTTAGCACATGAGTTTTTTGATGCCCTGCCAATACATAAGTTTCAGGTATAGCAAAAAGATGATTACAATTACAATAATCTACTTAAACTGCTTTTCTCTTTGCAGAAGAATAGAACTGGGGTGCCAGACTAGGTACATGCATTATCTGTGGTGATAGAAATATTTCTAACTCAACTTGGGACACATAAGGCTTAATTCAGCTGATAACTGTAAAATTAGTAGTTGTTCTTGAATGGAAAAACTTGTAGAAAGCTAAAGCTTTCTTTTTGCTTACCTAAGTCTGAAGTTTATTTCTTATGCCACACTAGTAAGTTTTTAATCTCAACATTATTTTACGTAAAACTAACAAAGATGGTTGAACAACAATGCTCTGAAGGGCTTTTATTCAAATGGTAATAAGAATAGCAAAATAAAGGCTAGTTAGGATTCAGAAGAAACTTTCAACTTCAGTTTGATAATTTATGAAAATCACTGGTAGAATAAGTTGATTTTATTTTGATAAGTTAAACATTGCACTATCAAAAGAAGAGGCAGAATTTTTCTAAACAGCATCATTCCTTTAAAGCATAATTAAACCTGTATTTATTGACTCTGCAGATGAGTCTCTACTGCAAGCTTTTTCCAAGGCAGTTATTGCAATTAAATAGGAATAAGTAATTGTTGTTAATAGCATATTATGTTCTTAAAATGTTTGTGAAAATGCTTGACACATTAGTTCAATCAAATAAACAAGATACTCCTGTACCCATTAGAGTGTAAAATGAGTACTCTGGGTTCATTAAACAGAGAACAGAGAAAGGCTGGCGTGAAGTGTTGGTCGATATAGATACAGAAGTTCCTGACCAGCTGCGTTTTGTCCTGTCACCATCCAGCACCCCTGCAACAGAAAACTTTATTCAGGTAAGGTTATGCCTACCAGAGTTCATGCTTGCATCTTTACTGACTCTTTCAAGTACATTTATTGCTTCTCAGTTACTTTGGCAGCAAGAGGAGGGCTCTCTGTCTACAAATGAGTAAATACAGCTTACCATTTCCATTCTGCAAAACTTCCACAAGCATTTAACTTTGTATGCTGTGAAAATACAGCACAAAAATAAACACGTACATCAAACTTGGCAAAATCAGAGCTTAAGCAGACAAAACGCTTCAGAGCGCAAACTGAGGCAGCAAGTGACAGAGTTCTGCATTGCATGGGTCACATCTCAGCAGTGGCCCTGCCTAAGCCAGGCTCCTAACCTGCTGTGTATGTATTCAGTGAGGCTGGGTGATTCTGTGCTATACTGACCTTTAATGGAAAGCGTCCAAGATTTTTTTTCCCTAAATTTCACTTGATTCTTAAAGTTACAAAATGAAGTAGTTGAGATTAAAACCACTTACAAAGCTTCACACAGAAAGGCTTTTAGAAAGGTGTGCACAGATGAAGAGCTATTTTCATTCTCTCAGTACCACAGTAATGCAGTTTCACCTGATGCAGGTATTCTTACTTGTTAGAAAAATTTTCATTTCAGTTGGCTGGAGGTTATAGAAGACTGAAATCCAGCACCCAGAAAACACCAATTGAAAATGACTGTTAACAAAAACTAGCTCAAGCTCTAGGGTAGCCTGAAACATACCCCTGGACCTCTGTGCCCCAGTGAAGTGACCACAATCCCAAGATGTCAAGCGTGAAGAGCTCTTGCCCTGTACTTGTTCACTAATGCAGGCGTTTTGATCTTTGAACTCTGCACTAGCCTGAAGAAATGAGAGATCATGTGGAAGTGTGTCCTGAGGCTGGTGTCATCATTCAGAGGCTCGCCTGTCGCATAGAAAAGGATGGTGGGGCTGCACTAGTTGCTGATTATGGTCACAATGGAACCAAAACTGACACTTTTCGGGTAAGTCATTTACCCTGAAAGAAGAAGCCAAAATAGTCTCTTTTCTTTGTCACTTGGATCATTAAGCTCTTGTAAGGGAAAGGTCTTGGGTGGACATAATAGCAAAAACTGCATCATGCTGCAATCATAAAACTTGAGTAATTGAGTTCTTATTTAATCAGTACCCACAAGTGTTTCTGTCAGATGGAAAGGATAATCTCACCCCTTGCTACCATCTCAAATTTTTAAAGTATAATTTGCTATTCTCACCCCTCACAAGCATAGCTTAGTCTTCGCTAGCCCCAGCTGTGGTAGTGCTCAGTACAGCTGGGTGTAATTTCCAATTTAATTTTTTAGGGTTTCCGGAATCACAAGCTTCACCATGTGCTGAGAGCTCCAGGTACAGCAGACCTGACAGCAGATGTTGATTTCAGCTATCTTCGAAACATGACACAGGGAAGAACAGCCACATTAGGCCCCATAAAACAGCGGGAGTTTTTAAAAAACATGGGCATTGACCTCCGACTGCAGGTACATAAACCTTCCTAACCCACAAGCAATACTCATAAGCAGCAAGAGAGGTTTTATAAAAAAAGATTTTAAAAGTTGTTCAAAACAACACATAGGTGTGAGACCAAAGAGCTGCTGCTTCTCCAAGATGTAAGTTACTCTGGATTCCTCAAAGTAAACCGGTCGTATTATATTTAGCAGTGTTTAATGCAAAACTTTGCTATATACATCAATGTACGAGTTCCACCAGGGATCTCACCAGTTCTGCAGAACACTATGGCACTCTTACATTGGTATAAGTGAAAAGGATGCAACAGGAGATTGCAGGTATGAGGGAATTAATGGGAAAGCAGGAAGGGCTATAACCTACATTCTTTTTTTTAGGTGCTCTTGCAGAATTCACGTGACACAGCAACTCGTGAGCAGTTACTTCGCAGCTATGATATGCTGATGAATCCCAAGAAGATGGGGGACTGTTTTAACTTTTTTGCCCTGTTGCCTCACCACAGACTTGTACATCCTGACAAGAAACATAAGCCAGAATCAAAGTCTCCCCAACCGCCTGTTGCTGGATTTGGTGAACTCTTACTAAAGTAATTTCAAATACTAAGGCAAAATGTCTGATAGTAGTGGCTTTCAATAGCAACTTATTAAATAAAAAAACAACACCAAAAAAAAAAAAAAAGTACGTGTCTTGCATTGTATGGTTTCACATACTAAATGTTTTGCAATAATGTAATCAGCGTATAGCTACAAACACAACAAGGCAAGAACTAAATATTTTGATTTATCTTTGAACTGAAAGCACATGAAATGTCACATTACTTCGCCAGGCAATTTTCTCACACCAATCTCTGTTTCAGGGCCTAACCACATTTTGGTAGGGAGTGCTATTTCACAGTAAATCTAGTGCAGCGCACTAAACCTGTTGGCTCACCTACTCAAAGCAGTATGTGTAGAAATGAAACACTGCACATAGAGAAAACCAGCGTACACAGAGTGGAGACAGAACATTTCACATGTCTTACAATAGAGCTGAGTGAAGTAGTTACTAGTGGAATCAAGTTAAAACTTGTCAGTAACAAACAGATGTGCCAAGGAGACTTTTAAGTAAATACCAAAGCTGAGTACATTTAAACACAAGATGCGTTGACATTTTTGAAGATATTTTTATAACAAGAATGGGGACAGGAACCATGCAAAAAGAGTGATTAGTCCCAAAGCACTTGCTAACAGTATTCCCACAGTAGGGCATATCTAGTAACAAATCCACCAACAAGGAAGTATAAATAAATATTTACTTCTAAGAGCATTTGATAGGACAGAGAATTCATGTAAATAAAAAGAACAAGTCTGATAGGGAAATAAATTTATTTTCAAGCTTATCAGAGGATATTTACAAACAATGGGATGTATAAAAATATAAAAGTACTTGACAGTGTGTCCTTTTGAGGCTATAAATTTTACATGAGCTTTTTTCTAGCATCATCATAGCACTATTTCTTGAATGAATGCAACTTAATTCATCTAGGGGTAAGGTTATGAAACACTGTAACCTACTGCTGTCAAAGTTTGCAGTAAAGATCAAAAAAAGGGAATAAAAAAAATTCAGCTATTTTTACTACTCTGAAGAAAGTTTACTCCTAATGTATGTCTGATTTTTTTTGGTTCCTCAACTATCAGCTGCTTGCGGCTTCTATTGTCTGGCCCCATGAGTCTGCGTATATGGTCAGGCAACAGCATTTATTTTTTTTAATACAATTTGAAGAATAAATAGCTCATATAATATTTTGGAGCACAGCAGACTTCACGGGGAGAGACATCAGCCAGGCCTTCTACTTCGTTGTTGTCCCCTCCTTCATCTGTTTCTGTTGTGCTTTTTCAAGTGACTGAGCTGGCTTTTTTTCCTCCCTTAAAACAACACAAACCAAGCAACCAACCACAGGAAAACCTGAAGTGACAGCTCAAGTATAAAATCTTAAGTTTAAAACCAGACCATATCTGTATTATTACAGTTAGGATGGAAGATAGCAATGGCTTCACTGAAATTCAGTCACTTGAGTAGTGTAAATTGAAAAAAAGCATGGCTTCCCTTGCCAAGCCTGGGCAAATACTAGACTACAAACTCCATAGGGGACTGCTCTAGTTCCAAAGATGAAAAATGGTGCCTCTCTGAAGAACCACTGAAACCCTGCCTGAACAGGACAGCAAGGTTAAGGGACAAATTCTACCCCTTCTGAATTTCTCTTCTCTGCCTTGACAGCACAGAAGGGGGAGGACAGCCCCCAGCATAGGAGGGGCAGGGACTGCCATCAGGCAAGTCCCCTGCACAAACCTGAGAAAAAGATGTACTAGGAGAGAGGACTTGTGGCTGGAAGAGCTGAAACACTCTGCCTGCTGCTGGCTGTTGGGAACTGCCATACAGATTGCACCAGCACTTTGTACAAAGTTTGGTATATCCTAACAGGGAAGCCAGAGCTCTGCCTTTACCAACTTAGACACCTACAAAATGCAGTGGCAGTTAGATTAAGGGCAATAGGGAAAGAAAAGGTAGGTTGAAGACCCAAACCTACCTGTGGGTACATACTTCTCCAACTGCTGCTGACTTTACTGCCAGGTCTCTGTCACTGCAAGCAGCTGCCAGCCATGAAGTAACTGTAAAATTTTATGTATATCTAACAACATAGAAAAAGTCTGTTCACCTGCTTCCTCACCTGAATAACAACAGTAGAAAAAAAAATACTTATCTAAACACACACACAAAAAAATAATCTATGTAGGAGAGAGGAGTTACCCCAAAGCCTCTCACTGACTTTGCAGCTCAAGCCTCTATCAGTATTTTTAAAAGTATTTCAAATCCAGCTCCAGTTAAGCAGCTTGGCACATCAAGGATATGTACATGCATCCAGCACCTTCCAGCAGCACAATGCTGTTATCCCACACAAAAGGAAATATTTCACCTTTTCCATTTTTTAAAATAAGACCCTCTTCCATTTGCATTTAGCATTCGTGGCCTCAACATCTTTGAAGTACCATGAATTTCCACGGTTACGCTGTCCTCTGAGGGAATAATTTCTAAAGAATGTTGCTGCTTCCTCTCTCTCGTGGCACAAGTCCAGTAAGTGGTTGGGAATCCATCAACTGAGGCATCTTGCCTAAAAAACTGAATCAGGAGCTGGTTTTGGACTCTTCATTCAGCTCGAACACCACCACTGAGAACAGGAGGGGCTGCGGGTTAAGGTCAGAAGGCAAAGTCCTTTCTCCTACAATCCAGCTGCCCTGGCAGAAGTAACAGGTGATTTGATATCCACTGTTACTCCTAGGTTTTGAGCAGAGTTAAGATACAAGCTAGCAGGCTACAAACTACTCCTGATGTAAGTCCAGGGAATGTTAAAAAAAATTAGAAAAATATTAGAAAAATTTAAAAATCTAATTACTTAAAACAACAGAAGAAAGCTGCATGGATTTTTCCCTATTCTTCCACATCCTTCTGCTAGAAGCTGTTTTTCCAGAGTGAAAGGTTATGCTACATCAAGTCTTGTGTGCTCTCTGTGCATTACTTGTGTAGTTTTAAGGCCAAATGCCTTTGGTGTGTATCAATGACGCGTGCCAGCCTTCCACAGCAACACACTGTTGTGGCTTATTGCTCTGTTTTAACAGACAAAATAAAGGACTAGCATAGCTTTGATTGTCATCTCTTTAGATTGTCAGCCAGCATTTCAAGAAGAATGTAAGAAGTTATGGGGTTTTCTTCTTTTTTTTGGTATCTGGAAAAAATTCCATTAGGGCAAAGACGCACATATTTAACTGTCTTAACAGCAGCAAATTACTCCATCTATGAAGCTGTATTCGACGTAAACCACCATGTTTTGCTATTAGCCAAGGTATTCTGCACTGATTTCTTTTTACAACCTCTTTTCACTATGCACAGTTTAGGAAATGGGAGATGTATCTAAGTAACAGAAAACAGTCCTCTATGGCCTAGTAAACAGGGATTAGAAAACCATTACAAAATTCTTACTGTGTAGGCTATGAAAAAGAACAAACAAAAAAACGCCCAAAATAAAAGAAAACTTGAAAAAACACACAAACCATTCAATCTGTACACATTACACCTTGGTAATGGCTTTGTAGCCACACAGCTCGGTGAAATGTTACCCAGCAGAGCTTAACCCACTGTCGAGTAACTACTCATTGTTTAAGTCAGAGATGGAGAAGAGCTTGTCAGACAACAGTCTATTCCCATCTCAATGCAGGATCCTCTGGGTTTTTTTTACACTGAACTATGTGTACAGCATTCAGAAAGAGCAACAGTTGTTCCAAAGCCTATCTTCAGTTTCTGTCTGGAGCGTCCTTTGCTGAAATTTAGCATAATGAATTAGTCAAGGGTCTTCTTCCATGTCATCTGGATTAGGAGCCATAATAAAATGCTGGGGGTACTCAAGGTTGTGTTCATAAGCATGTTCTTTCCAGCGTGCATCATCACTCTCGTGGGTAATGTAACGCTCTCCAATGCGCGTTTCAAATTCTCTGAGGTCAAGCCAAGTCTGATAATCCTAAGGCGTAAAAGAGATTTAAGGAAGCAGTTTAAGAAACAGCAGCAGTACATTGCCACAGATAAATTCTGCAGTTTGTCTCTACTCTTAGCATAAATAGCCACAAGATATAGTCAACAAGATCCATTAAAAAAAACCGAAACAAACCACATTCCCCAAAATACCCCAGAGTGTCCACAAAGAATGGTTCAAAAGTAAATAGGCTAGTATCTAAGGCTGTAATGCTGTAAATCATGAAAACTTTGTGACAAGACAGCTATGTTAGCTTTATTATAAAATTAATTGTATATATACACACACATTAAATTATACTCACTATTGTTTGTACTCAGAATTAATTGAATTTTCCCCTTAATGTCTTTTAAGTTAATTGTGTGCATGGATACATGCATACGGTATTGTGAAACCACTGAGAAAGGAACCCGCACCAAACAAGCGGATAAATTCCATTCCAAACAATTCTCTCTTAAAATGACTAAGTTACAGCACACACCAGCTTGTGCATCCACTTCAGCACTGAACAAACCATGTTCATCTCTGCACCCATTTCACTGGGGCTCCATGCACTCATCACACATTCAGGAGAGGTGCCAGAAGAGTAAAACTAAGCAAGGAGTGGGAGAAACAGTAAGACAATCTTTTCCTTGAGGAAAGAAGCCATTAACAGATGGGCAGAATATCCCAGAGCACATAAAACATAAAGCTAAAACCAGAAACATTCAAGCCTCCAGGAATGCTTGTTAACAAACTTTGACAGTAGCAGTTTTAATAAGCCTCTGAAGGATTTAATAATTAAAAAAAAAAAAAAAAAATATCATTCTTCAATCCTTATAAACACAGTGAAAAAGGCAGATGGGCTTACCTGTAACCACGGGTGACTAAGGGATTTGTCAACACTGAAACGTTTTCTCATCTTCACTTGAAGCAAATTGTTTATTAAATCAATGGCTGACAAAGAAGAACAGAACAAAGATTACATTGTTTAAATACTAATCACCTCTATCATTGTTCACATGCTGCAGTAAAAGTGATTTTTTATATATATATATATGTGTCTGTATATCCTACTGAACTCTTTTAGCTTGAATTTTATATTTAGCTTTGCTTGTGTTAAGTGAGGCTACAAAAAAAGGCACGAGGTAAGCCTCCCACCCCCTTTGATAGAAACACTAAAAGCTTTACTACATTACTTAATTTTTTTCCCTGCTGATTTTAGTGATTTTCAGAAGCGCCTAAATAACTGAGGCATAACCCTGTCTTCCAAAATTAGGTAGGTACTTCCAGTATTGTATACTTATGTATATGTCCTTCCACATCTACATGCATGTCAATCATACATGCATTATTAATAATAAAGCTGGCATTGGAGAGCTCCAGAAACTAGCCTCGTAAACTTCGAGATTTTTCAGATCTGACGTTCAGATCCAGGTTTTGTTTCACTTGCTAATGTACAAAGCTAAAATTCCAGTTTCAACTTTGAACTGTTTCTGTAATTATAGTTTAGCAAACTATGTTTTGACATGAGCGTTTAGCAAATACTCACACATGATTAACTTCTCATTGGGAATTTTGGGAAGTTTGAGGTTATTTATCCCACTCTTCATGCATGCAATTAATTTTTCTTGCTAAATCTATTGACTCCTCCTGCCATGAAAATGATCTGTAACACTGTATTTGACAACTTAGCTTTTACAAATATATGCCAGCTCATATTTATCCATTTTGGCATACTCTACTAAACTCAAGCTATCAATAATTCTCACACTCCTATCTGAATGAACCTTGAGGTTTATGCATTTGAATGTGTTATCTACATGTAAAGACATTCTAATAAAGAAAATTCATTTATTATTTATTTACCTTCACTAGAAATTTCCTTCCAAGGATTTGGTGGGTACATAAATGCTGCATTTTGAATCTGATCATTTATATCCTCATCTTCATTAAATGGGAATGTACCACTAAGGCTCACATAGACAATAACTCCTACTGACCACATGTCTAGAGAGCGGTTGTAACCTTTACTCCTGAGAACTTCAGGGGCAAGATAAGCAGGTGTCCCCACCACAGAGCGCCTGAAAGATTTTTCACCAATGATACGTGCAAAGCCAAAGTCACACAGCTTCACCTGCAAAGGAAATATATTTTAAATCAAGAAATCTTTGCTTGATCTCCAAAGCATGCTACTGCCCAAGACCACAGTGGTACTTGATACCCTTTCTGCCATCATTTAAACATTGTATGCACTAAAAGAGAGATAAAACATTAAGTCAGCCAGTCAGTGAAGGTTGTAGGTTGCTGGGTTTGCAGACTGCAGATCAACCATGCTTCAGACTGAGACATGAACTGGCCTTGCATGGACTCAGGTCTGAGGCAGCCTGCGTAATCCATGGCCACGAGTGCAAATAAGAACAAAAAAAACTTGATTCCAAACTCAGCTCATTTTCAGAAGCAGATCTGCATCTTCAAAGGCACAGAAACAAAATTTTAAAAGCACATGAATCCCAGCCAGATCACATTCCTCTTAATCATATTCCTGAAGCTGGAGGCTTCAACTACACAGAAGTCAAACAACGAGTTTTAGCTAGAACTCAGACCCAGCCAGCACTCATCAGAACAGTCCAATAACTATCCAGGTAAAAAGCCTCAACAGCTGGTGCCTGCACTGATGCTCAACCTTCATGGTTCTGGGACAGTTCTTTAACTTGAACACAGCAGGCACTTGTACAGATAAAAGGATCCAGATCAAGTCAGACACTAACCCCAAGTTAATAAGCCCTCCTCAGGGTATAAGAAAAAGCAATGCACTAAAGGCATACAAGTGACTCTCCCAAAGTCCATTCCACTTTGCATTACTAGGTCACAGGACTGGGAGCAATTCCCTGATGCTGCCTAGCAGTTTTTAATTTCTATATATCCACTACAAAACCCACACTATCCAAGGCAGCCAGTCAACTACTACCTTAGATAAGTGCTGACAGTACCTGAACACTAATATCACTGAACAGCATTTCCCTTACAGACATTAGCTATTTAGTTTATATCACAATGTAATATCACACATACTGATAATGAAGATCCCTGACCAAGACCGGTAACAAACGAGCCAGTCCCTTTTCACAACAGCTTGTAAGACAGACAAGAGCGAGGAGGAGAAGGAAGTGCACAACAGGGAAGAAATTGTTTCCGAGGGTCAAACAGCACTGGAACAGGAACCATGACTGGTCTTGAAGCTTCTAGTTCTGTGCCTTTTCCACTGGACTATCCCCACTAATCCAGAATACCAATTTCCACACATTCGTCACAAGCATAAAAAATAGACACAGTCTGTGCAGCTTTTTGCTAAGTGCTGGCAGTAGTTGTACTTCTCAGGCTCCTTGGAAGAAAGAATGCTGGTACACAGCAGTGCTGTGAGACTCTTTCCCCTCAGGCATGGATCGCAACTGGAACAGACCAATGAGCATAAAGCTGCCCTAACAGTTGGAAGGAAGAAAAAAATAAAGGCAACTATAATATACATAGTTCAAGTAATTTTAGACTAAGAGAGTTGAACAATCCCACAAGAGGTCACCTTTTAAGCTGCTCTGCCTATATTTCTTTAAAAAAAGAACAATGAAAAGTATTTTCTTATCTGCACTCACTTGAGGGAATGGCTCTGCTGATGCTAGTAGTACATTTTCCGGTTTTAAATCACAGTGCACAATATTCTTGAAGTGTAAATTCCTCAATGCAACAAGAATCTACAAACAAAGGAAAGAACATTTTCAGGACTGTTCAAGTGGATCAGAAGTGTCAAAAGCCACACACAGTAAGCAATAGAGTAATTCATAGCAACACAGCCTTCAAGAATTAACCCACATATACTGTGCAAGTACTATTTTTTTCTAGCCTACCAAAACTTGGAACTAATGGTTTTGATTTTCCCTTTCTCTCCCCACCCCCTTACTCTCTGTCTTTTTGCATGCTTGCTATTTTGACATGCATCTTTGGATATCCATAATGTTATGTCTTGGGAAAGAATAGCAAAAAACTAACATAATTAACATTTTAAATTCTTTACATGTTTATTCAGCTTTCACTAGATGTGCAGCCCTCTGTGATGTCTCTTTTAAATAAGAACACAGAAATACTCTTCTCCAAACTTTATTCTCACTTAATTACAGAAGACAAATCTAGCCTTTCCTCCCAAACAAAAGAGACTGAATGCAAACCTGGGTGACCATGAACTTAGTTATTCGTTCTGGAAGTCGACTTTTCTCACTGGAAAGAATCATCTCCAGCATATCCCCATGCAGCTTTTCCATCACAACAAAGACCCGTTCCGGGGTTTCAAACATACATTCCAGGTTCACAATCCCAGGGTGGTGCAAATTCTAAAATAAAGCAGTATAGGTACATCATCAAAATAAACCAGTATGAAATATCCCAAATTGCATGAAGATTTTGTACCTCAAATCAAAAAGCAGTAAGTGCAGAGTTAGAGATGAAAACACAGAATGTCTGAGGCAAGAAATTAACTTGAAGCATAAACATGAGCTCATGAAACATGCCAAATATCACCACTAAGACTGTTGATACACTCAGTAGCTTGAGTACAGAACAAGCAAGAACAACACTCAGATTGAGAAGCCAGTAGTGGAAGATGGCCCAAAATAATACAGTTTCCTGCTCCCTGCAGGAGACTACATGGAGTCAAAGTACCTGTCTTCAGTGGATCCCCTACAGGGGGTCGATACCACCCCCAAGTTACCAATTCTACCAAATACTGAGAAATTCCCACTCTTCTAAGATTCTCTCTTACAAAAAGACTCAGAAATCACATAAGCAGATTTAGAAATCAATTCAGAGCGCTTACACACATTACAAAATATCATTAATGGCTTGAGACAAACTCCAATGTGACCCAAAAATACTTTTGTACCTGGAGAATGGCTACTTCATTACGAAGCTGACTTTCTTGTTTAGTTGGAAACCTCATCTTGTCAATGACTTTGATGGCCACATCTCTTCCTGTCTTCCTATGTTTTCCTAAACAAAAAGTCCATGTCAGCCATCAAGAGGCAGAAGCAATTCACAGCCATAAAACATTACAGCAGAAATTCCTTCTTGGGGAAACAAGTATATTTTGTACGAATGCACATTATTATTATATTTAAAATTTCAACTGGTATGAGTAACAAGAAGTGATCAGCCTCAACAGAAAGACTGCGGATAAATTTAAACTGGTAACTACTTTGCTGTCAGGTATGCACACTGACATTAGATAGATTTAAGTTTTTTGTTTGTGCAAAGGACTTGCACACTACCAAGCAATACCTACTCCCACAGAATATTGCCTCTCCTATAAAAAAGCAACAACAAAACTATTCAAGACAAATATGAAGAAAGATCTATATGTCTTTTCCAGTGGTTTCATACTTTTACAGGCTTCACATGCACAGGAAATTATATCTAACACTCTATGGGAACACAGGGGTAATTATGTGCCATGAAGACCAACATGTTAACACCCAAGAGGCAGTCTGTTGTGAACAAAAAGCTCTAAAAGGTTGTGGTAAGAAGAAAAAAGTCCTGATAGCACCAAATGCTATTCCTTGCTGCAATGTGCATTGGCTAAATGAGAAGCACTCTGCAATACACAGACAGGATGTTTCAAGGGCTAAGTGAGTAGCTGTAAATGCTTACCCCAGCTTCTCCACAACTGCTAAACTGACTTCTATCATGTTCATATCAGAGAGGTTAATGAGATCACACACTGCAAGGCCTTGATAATCTAAAGACTAAACTAAACAACAATCTAAATACTAAAATAATACAGAACAATAAGTCTGCACCAAAGGAAAAAAGTCATTACCTGCTCAGTGAAGGGTGTGGAAGCCATTTTAGGAAAAGGGACAACGTGCACAGCTACAGTGCAAGAGGCACTATCAGCACTGCTATGGGAAGCTATGCTTCACTAACCACCCAGCCAGGCCTCACCTGCTGCTCTGCAGTCAGTACTGGTGGCCAGGGCTTAGGCAGGACATAGGAACAGCTCCAAAGGCTGCAGTACCAAGCAGCCAATGCACCTGCCTTCAACACCATCATGATCAAAGGGTCAAAACCAGGCTTATCTCCACCAGATGAAGTAAGGCAGTTAATGGAGACATCACTCAAGGTCCAAAAGGGTTTATAAGGTTACTAAATAGAACTACCAATTGGAGAGCAAATGACACATTATAAAAATATTACATTAGCCCCAAGGAAAGCATATACTGTACAATGGACTATCACAGGCAACAGCATAAAGCCAGAAGTCTCAAAAAGAGAGAGGTCCAGGGAGTTTTGCCATATTGTCTGTAACAAGTCAGCAATTATTTAGGCAAAATACTAGAAACCCACAGCACCCAGCTATAATTTAAATAAAATCCTAGATTCAGGGAAAGTGACCCTGGCTCCACCAGACAAGAAATTATATTGAAATGTAGCAGAAATACCATCAATTATGAACTAAATGCAAAACCCAGAAGACAAATGCTAAGTTGCAGGAGAATATAAATCAAAACCACCAAACTAACAAAACACTTAACTACAGAAGCTAGACTAGAGCTAATAATTGAACATGAAGAAAGATTAACAGAAAAGCAGCTTGAAAATTCATTTTCCTCAGTAAAGCACAACCAACCAGGTTTCAGGGCAAGTTCTACATCAGTAAGAAATTGCCAAGAATTTTTTTTTGTCTGCATTTTTCAGACCCTTCAAAAGTATCCAAAATGGACAAAGCAGAGGGAAACTGCTCTCACCAAAAGTAAGGAGTTGGATATCAATATCATATAACTTACTGATTTGCAATTTTTAAATGTTTGTCCAGAATAGAGGATATACACAAAAAGAAACCACAATAAAAAAAAAAAACAAACCCCACAACAACATAAGCAACTTAATTTTACCTTTATTTGCTTAAAAAAAAAGGTTTTGTAACCAGTATTTCAGTAAGCCTATCCAGGTAGGGAGAAGCCAATATTAGAACTTACCAGATCTAGTCTCCCCAAACACCAACAACAATTAAACACTCTACAGAGCCAGCAAAAGAATATTATTTTATATTATCTTTTCTTGCTCTTTCAGCTTGTGATTTTACCTTAAGAAACTGAGTATGCATACCGTATATATTTTAAGGCATCATTAAGTGAACAGCTTTAATATAAGCCTTTTATAAGCATTTATAAGCACTGAATCATGAAAAATACCAAGCTGAGATTCATCTAAAAGGCAATTTAGGAGAGTATATATAGAAATAAAATCAAAACATGAAACATTAAAATCTGTACATGTTCTATTCATAAGAAGAGGAGCATACTTTGATTCATACAACGCTTTTAAGAAATACAGAGGAAAAAAATAGGTCTCTCTCAAGAGCAATGTAAAACTAGACCATCAAACTGCATTTCCATCAAGCAGTTCAGAACTAATAGAAAAAAGTATTTAGGTACACAATTGGCACACAGAAAAATCATAGCCACAATACTTCCTGACTAGAAAGACAACATGACAGAAGCAGAAATGTTACCACTTTTAAATCATTAGTTATCACTTTTTCTTTCTTTCTTTCCAGATTTATGTTCTGTGGTTTTCTCAACATTTGAGATATAACATGAGATAAAAAAAAAAAAAGGAAAAAGAAAAGAGAAACAGACTTCAATTGATGTATTTCCAGTATTTCTTCTTTTTGTGATTACATACTATAAACAGTTATATGTTACAATAGAAGTTTTTAAAAACTGAAAGTGATAAAACTACATTTGAAACCTAAAACTGAGACTTCTTGACAAAGTATTCCTCCCTGTACTTTATCCTGCTGACAGAAATTTGTAGCAAAACTGTTTGCATAAAATATGTCAATAATATGTTTGCATAAATACTGTCAATGCATCAATTAAAATACGTACTTTTCTAATTGCTTTTGGTCACATCTCTCAGATATCATTAAAAATAGGTATAACTGACAGCCTTCTTAAATACATGACTTCCAATACTGTCCAATACAGATAAACAGTGTCAGAATTTGCAATTTAAAAAAAACAACCCAAAAACATTAACCAAGGCCAAATTCAGACTAGAGATTGCTTTGTATTTAACTGTGGTGAAAATGCAATGCATATGCTAAACTGATGTCGATGCCAATGCAAAACTCTAAATGCAAGAAATGAATTGTAAGCAATATTGTACATAAAACTGCAGAGAGACACGGTAAAGAAATACAAACAAAACTTTTAACAAGATGAACTTCACCTAGACATTCTAGATACAGCTAAGCAAATACAAAAAGGCTAATCATATCAAGCAAACATTCTACTTAATAAATGAATAATGGAATCTAATGTAATTTACCTCCATATACAATACCAAATTGGCCAGAACCCAGCACTTCATCAGCAAATATTTGGTACACAGAGCTGATATCCTAAATGCATGAAAAAGAGAAATCACAAATATCAGCAGTAATCAAAAACGTTCATGAGCATATTAGTTAGTACTGGCTACGCTGTATTTCGGTTTGACATTAATCAAACTCTGTAAAAGGTGCAAATTTACTGAGGGTGCATTCGATCCCCTCATCCAGGTCATCGATAAAGACATTAAACAAGACTGGCCCCAAGACCGAGCCCTGAGGGACACTGCTTGTGACCGATCTCCAACTGGATTTAACTCCATTCACCAGAACTCTCTGGGCTCGGCCATCCAGCCAGTTTTTAACCCAGTGAAGAGTCCACCTGTCTAAGCCATGAGCTGCCAGCTTCTGCAGCAGAATGCTGTGCGAAACAGTGCCAAATGCCTTACTCATTATTATACAATGATAACTCATTATTATACAATGCATATAACTCACCACGTTCTCCTGAACCTGGCAATTTGAAACAGAGATGCTTAGAGATAACTCTTCTGCAATAAAGAAGATAAAAGTGAGTAAGCAAACAGGAAGGGATGACTTTTTCTAGTAAAAGCCGGGGCGGGGTGGGGGGGACGGACGGACAGGACAACACACACAAAAAAAATAACCTTTACTGACTTCTAACCCAGTCATGGTGAAACGATTTTATTGATATTCTGCAGAAACATCGTACCCTGGAACTCAGATTTCACAGACTGATTAGATAAACAACCCCGGGAGTTTCACTGGGATCATTTGTCTATTTTTGTCACATAGCTGATTACAAAAATAAGAGAACAGTACAAGTGCATACACAATAGAGAGCTGGAGAACCAAAACCGATAGTAATGTGGCAATTGTATCAGAGCTCATTAAACTACTAGGAACTTCTAGTAAGTAATATCGGAAGATACAGGCAACAGGACCAGGTAGATCCCTTATAGTCAAACAAACGTGGTTCCTGACTTCCTGTGGCACCACGATACACAGAATTAATGCATAAGAAAATCAAGCAAAGCAACTAACAGAAGATCTGATAAATAAAAAAAGTAATAAAACCCATAATATAAACAACCTTTGTTTCAAACTACAAACTACAGAAGCCTATCAACCTTTGGAATATAAAAGCACATCTAGGAAGTATAACCGGCAAGTAAAAGCACCAGATAAGGATACAAAATTTTTCAGCCTGCAGCAGATGTTGACATGAAGTTTTCATTACAGGAATAACATTATGATGCATGGACAAGAAGAGATACATCAAGAACGAAGGCAGGAAAACACTCTTTTGACTTCCAAGACAGAAGTGAAACATCTCAGACAAATGGACTTCTATCATGTTATGTTAACTTAAAAAAAAACAAACAAAAAAAAAAACAGAACAAATTCACCTACAAGGGGGATAGAAGATATACTGTAGATTTACTAGCACTTTGAAAAGAGCCTTTATCATCCTAAGAAAAGCCTTTAGCTTTAAAAACACAATTTCAGAGAAGAAAATGTCTGTATCCGGTTTTTGCCACCCGTGCTTCATCTCAAAGAAGGAATTTACAGACTGAAGACAGCAATAAATACTAGTTGTCAAAGACAATCTGAATGCTGCATTTGAAATATAAACTGATTATTGACTATAGTCAAGTCTGTATTGGAATAATAGTACAGAACACAAGGAAAAACAAGAACAAAAGCAGACGAAGTTATAAGGTCAACACAAACTGCAGCAAGGTTGAAGCAAGGTAACTAGAGAGTGAAGATACAGTCTTTGAAGTCCTTTAAAGAGGACACATTGAACCCTTCTCTGCAGATGGCTACAGAATACAAAATCTCTGGTAGGTAGAGACTGAGTTACTCCTTCCAAATAAATCCATTTTTTCTAGCGTCTGAAACACATAAGGGCTGAAAAATTGTCACTTCTGAAGAAATCAGCAATGCCAGGATTCAATACGTAATCTATACCAGGTAACAGTTTATTAATCTTCTCTTTCTCTTTTCAGACTGGAAACTGGGTCAGACTGGAAGAGCATCCTCATTTCCAGCTGCTTTCTGGCTAGAGCATGGTATAAATTGACAAGCTGGTGCCTTGTGGATCTTTTGACACTACAAATTCCCTGCTGCTGCAAGTATTTCAAGCACTAGCAATGTCTTCCCTCCTCCTTTGGCTTTTTCATTTAAAATAACATTTGAGGCTTTTGGGGTTTTGGTTTTTTAACTAGAAGTGTAAGGATACATTTTACAGCTTATAGCATGCAGGAAGGAGAGGGACAAACAAACATTTAGTGGGCTTTTTAGAGTTTAAAAACTAACCTGATGAGTTACCTAAAAAATATGGGAATGCCATTCCACAACTTATACTCCTACAATCCTCAACATGCTAAACTACTTCCTCTATGTACCTACATCTACAGCTCTAATCCCTAGCACTTTCTAATTATTTATATCTGAAAAAATATTTATTTTGGAAAAAGCAACTGTCTCTACGAGTCTCTCAGCAACAGTAAGCCTTAGGTTCTAGAAAACCAGAGCTTTGACATATATATTTGGAACAAAAAATTTCGCATGGAAAGTGGCATTTTATCTTTGTATAAAGCCAATTATGAGGTACCATCTTACAAGTATGTTTCTTCATTGTAATTAAATACAGATTCCAGTACTGGCACTTCACAGTTGATCATTTCAGATCATGGTTTTATTTTCATAAAGTGCCTTTACTTCAGACTAGCATTTACATGTTCTTAACTGTTGCTGATGCAGTATAACCAGATATCAGAGATGGAGAAACTAACCTCAAAATCTCCTGCAAAAGAAACCTTCACTAAAAGAAGATTTATGCTTCACTGAAAGCATAAATCTAGGTATAGAATGTGAATGCTGTTGCAAGGAACAAGAAGATGTCTGAAGAGAAAGAACACTATATATAGTTTAGTGGAGCCTTAATAATGAATATGATCCTATGCCAGAGAAAGAAAGGGAGGACATGTGCACAGAAGGAAGAATAGGGTACTTTTTATTACTACCTACAGCTCAGCAAAAGTTCTTTCCATCACTGGCAGTATTTACATTGCATCACTAACTGCTTTTCTTCTCCTTAGCTACTGACATCTCACAGGGTTTTTTTAAAATATATAGGGGAATAACATCAAGAAGTATTCAAATTTAGTTCTTTCAGATTATATGTATATAATCTGAATATATATATTTAATTTTTAAAGTCTATTATAAATACCTAAACTGTGGTCCCTTTTTACATCCAGCAACTATGTGAGAGTTCTTAATGCTCCTACAACAAAGCTCTGCCACATGCATTCATATTGTAAATCTGATTCTTAACTCCTACTTCCCACTACACCAGATGAAAGGATTTGCCCACCGTCCACAAACCTCAGCATCACTTTTTAGATCCCTGCGGAAAATTATAGCCCCAATTCAGCAGAGAACAGACAGACAGTGCTTCACTCTAAATAAGAACTTTTCTGAAAGGAATCCCTACCATTAACAGCTTCAGAATATGAACAACAGTGCCTTATCTGCCTGCTTACTGTGATCTTTTCCTTGTCCTGCAGCAGTGCAAACGCTAGCTTGAGGAGTGACTGGCATCAAAGCCTGACGAATGGCTTTCTCCCAGCCCTGAGCTACGTCAAGTCCAACTCCAGTGGCAGCAAGAACAGGACTGTGAAGACTGCTGCCATTGTTTTCGCCAACAAAGTACACCATCGTGTCAGTGATGATCTCAAAACAGTATGGGTTGCTGCCCTGCACCACGTTTGAAAAATCTCGAGGCTGAGTCACCTGGAGAATTTCTGAAAGTGGAATCTCCTGAAGAAAAATATTAAAGGTTAAAAAAATGAAAATGTACACAATATTTTAATATACTGATATTCAAAACTTAGGATTTTTGCAAAGAAATCAAAGCAAATATATCAAAATACCAAGCTTCACAACTAATGTCAAACTGTGCATGACCATTACCCACCCACAGTTTTCTGAATTCCTCTATACAAGCCTAGAGAGACTTCCAGCCCCACCACAGTTCTCTCTATACAACTATTTTCTACTCAAACTGCATTTATATTCAGCATGAGACATGCCCCCACTGCATACGAATGATGCGCAGCTACTGACGGACCATTTTCCCCCCTGTAGTTCATAGAGTTTAGCTAGAGAAGAACTTGACAGGGGAAAAAAAAGTGAAATGACAACATTAAGAAGAGGATGTCGTTATACAAGTTAGTCAGTAAGCACTGCTTCAAATATCTGAATCGTTTGGGGTAAAGATTCTCTTTCATATGGATATTAACAATTTCTACTGACTCCTCTACCTTGTCAGTTTAAGATCATGGTACAAGCAGTGCAAAAGAACAGATCTGAAGGAAGAAGTGGTTGCAAGTTCACACTAGCTGGGAGGAGGACATTCCACATACATGGGAAAGTGTACAGGTCCATGTCACTTGCAAGAGCAGTGAACAAGCAGGTGAACACCAGTGGCTGGCATTTGGGGGATAAGAGACAGTGGCTGATTAAGATGAAGAGCAAATAAACGTAAAGGCAACAACTGGGAATGACTCTAACAGCAAAGACAACCTGAGATTCAAGCAGTTAAAAAAAGGGGTACAAAGGGGCAAGTCAAAGGACTAAAAGCAGTGACATAACGGAGCAACAAGCAAGGAACATATTTTACCAGCTGTGTTTTGAATGCACAGGGCAACACAAGTATCAGAGAGGTCTGAGAAGAGACTGCATTGGTCAAGATAGGGATGAAAAGGATCTGGGCAAGTTTAGCTGGGTGTACAGAGAAAAGGCTTGATCTTAGAGCTGTTATAAAGGAAGAAGCTGCAGGGTTTGGACCCCCACCTAAAGGTATAAGACAAGAAAGGGAAAAATCCTGTTCATACATTCAAACACATTTTCTGAATATTCCACCCTTGAACATATTACTGTATTAACAATATACTGAACTTATTGCTAAGCTTCATTTATGTAACACCAGGCTGCACAGTAAATTTTCCTCCAAACCCTGCTTGCAACTTTCAGTTGTACAGTCAGGAATAATTTAATTTAGGGAACCTTGAGATAAAATACATAAGTATGCAAGCTTTCAGTCACTACTTATAGAACACAAAAATTCTAGCCTTCACTACACTGGCGGCCAAGCAAATTCTCTGGTAATTCTGAAGAAGCTTAATACACTAAGTAATTCAGTACAATAAACATAAAACTTAATGAGAGACATAGTCAAAGGGATTAGAACAGGAGCTGCAAGCAACTTCTTAGAGCTAGTCTAGGTCCTTCTCACTTACAAGCTTTGGCCAGCAATTAACTTGGTCACAGTTTTGATTAAAAAAGATGGGGAAATAGAGATAATACTTATACTGCTCACAATTAGATTTCAGATCTATAAAGTACTGAGTAAATCAAGTGAAATATAATTATTACTTATCATTAATTACCTTGTAATACTTTGTTCCAGATTCATTCTGAAATAGCGTGAGGCACTTGCTGTCCAGTCTCCAGTAATGTCTTTTTCTCTACAAAAATGCACAGTACAACAACGTGAGGAATAAATCACCACTATGGCTTTTGTTATCTGATTATTTAAAAGAAAAATTCTTTAAATTACTAAGATAATTACTTAACGTTAATCTATAGTTGCATCTTAGACTAGAAATATAAAAAATACAATTTGGGAATAAAGATTTTTTTAAAACTCAAGAAGAGGCTGAAAAATAATTTCCGCAAACCAGAAAAAAATATCACTTACCTTACAGTAATAGTAGTGACAACAGCAGTTATCTTGTACAGGAAACACTTACCTACACAGGTTTCACTCTAGGTGCATGTGCTCACAAAACATGAATTATTTTAATTTAGTAACAATTGTGAGAGCCACATTTACTCCCTCTGTGCCCTCACACCAACACTGCAAAAGTTCAAGGACTGAACAAGTCTAACAAGTCCTTAATTCTTTTGTCAACACAGAATTCTAGAAGGCCAAAAGCGCACCATGCAAGACAGATTATGAGATTCAAGTGGACAAAGTATCTTGGGGGGAAAAAATAGAAATAAAAATCAAGACAATCTAAACAGCCATTTTCTGGAAGTCTCCACCAATGAGAAATATCTCCTCCACCAAAAAGTAATACGAATAAGCTCTTGCACATAACTGTCTTGTAATTTTAAGCAGAAGAACATTCCACAAAACAAAGAAGCTTTCAGAAAGCTAATATGGCTGTATAAATCCAACTGGCTTGCACCATGCTCATATAGTTACAAATCCATTTTCATTTATCTGTGACAAAAGTCCAAGACCCTTAATTTTGGCCTAGAATGACAAAGTTTGAAACGTAATACAGCAGAGCTTAAATCACTCCAATCATGGGGAAGCTAAGACTACCTGTAGGAGTTAGACAAAGAAAGATAGGTCATGAATGGATTTAGCTAAACAGAATTCCCAGCCAGCACTGAATGGAAACTCAATGAAAGCATAAGGGTAAACCTGTCCTTTGACATATAACCTCTCTATTAAATCCTGAACCAGGGAAGGCTTTGGGGAAGGAGAATTAAAGAACAGGTTGGCATTTCACTCAGGGATTCAAAAACTGCCCATGTCCTGTTGTGAGAAAGGATGGACTCAGAGAAAGCAAAAGGATACAGATGATGACACACAAACTTTTCATTATAAAGAGTAAAATAACTTGTGGTCCAGGGTCAGCAAGAAGCACACAGACGTTGCTGTTAAAATGAACCTCTTTGGAACTAACAGAAAGCCCAAGTTGTTTCAGGAATAGGAAACAGTCTGACATCACTGAGAGCTGAGCGGTCAAGGGAAACAGCTGATGTAATGCCTAATACGGAAGTCTCCTCCCATTAGGAAGCTCTATGAGATCTTGCTTGGCTGAAGGTATCATGCTTTGGGGCAGAACAGTCCATTTCATTTGAATGGCCTTTTTTGCTAGATCATAGAATCATAGAACGGTTCAGGTTGGAAGGGACCTTAAAGATCATCTAGTCCGAACCCCTTGCCATGGGCAGGGACACCTCCCACTAGAACAGTTTGCTCAAAGCCCTATTTAACCTGGCTTTGAACACTTCCAATGAGGGGGCGTCCACCACCTCTCTGGGCAACCCGTTCCAGTGTCTCACCATCCTCACAGTAAAGAATTTCTTCCTAATACCCAATCTAAAACTACACTCTTTCAGTTTAGAACCATTACTCCTCATCCTATCATTACATGCCCCTGCAAAAAGTCCCTAGATGTCATCTAGGTAGCAGCCAGACTGACAGATAAAGAAAATCAAACATTGCTAAGGTGTACAATCTGATCACTGTTCTATGAGGAAGTTCAAAAAAGTCCATGGAAAATGTACTGGCTGTACTGAAAGATTAAATCAGAGCCGAATACCAGGTCTGCCCTGAACACTGCTAGTACTATTCACCTTCATCTACTACCTGGCATTAGTTTTTTCCATAGCCAGCTGATTGTAATTGTGTCTGTTACATAGTGTTGGCTGGAAATCTCATCTGAAATATGCCAGATACTTATTTTGGTTTGTGATAAATACAACTAGGTATTAGAAAACTGTACTTTAAATAAATGCTTTGTTAGTCACTTGCAGTGGTCTGTTTAGTTGACAATCACAAAAAGTAAAAATACTGCAGTAACCTGAGCTGACCAGTATCATCTCTCAATTTGATTTCAATAGAACTTAAATAACTTTGCTTCTCTAAATTCCTGAAGTCCCCTTCTATCAGACTCCTGCATAGAGATAAAGAATGCCAAAGCATTTATGCTGTCTTTCATGAACAGCGTCAACACAGCACACTGCACTTCATGAGATCTGGGAACTTGACTTCATCCTTTTCAATCATCTACCAAAAGAGGATTCACTCCCTCCCATCAGACAGCTCTACGGAACCCAGTTATTCTTCCTTATCTTCCTCCTCAATACACAAAACCAAGGAGCTTGCCTAAGAAGGTTCAATTAAGAGATCATTATTGGTAGCACTAGAAACAAACAACTTCGTATTTTTGGAGGATGCCTGCATACCCAAGGACATACAGTCAAGTCACAACTCTTTATTCCACTGACATCAAGAGGAACATGAGTTTGGGAGGGATGGTGTTCAATAATGCTTACTTTTAGATAAAGCAAATTGCTAGAGGAACGAAAGGCTCCCGTATCTACACATAAATATTTATAAACACCTAGATCATTAGAATAATAGTGTCAAGCATTTCAGTACTCATCATTTTACAATGATTTCCACCTTTTCACGTAGTAAAATAACAACACTGATAGAAATATTTAGTTCAACTGCTAAATAGAAAGAAGACATAAGCAAATTATTCCAAATTATTACCTCAGGAAAGCTGAAATCTTAAACATGCAATTCATTTGAGACAATTTAGAGATGCTTCTCCTTCATAAAAGGGAGAAGGAAAAGTATTATTGAATCACCACATGAAGAATTTTGAATAAACTGTAGTTTTCTCCTTTAAATCAGATTTCTTTATAAAGAACATCATGGCTAAGTTCTTTCAAATGATACTGTAAACCAGAATATCTAAATAAAAGAAATAAAATATACTGGTTTAGAGAAATAATTTAACTTATTGTAGGAACAAACTAAAGTCACTGACCAGATTGTCTCTACTAGTATAGTGGACCATCCATCCTTCCTTCACCATTGTACTGCTCTTCCTCTTTGTGTGCTTGATTGACTGTACAACTCTCATGAGAGGAATATTATTGCTTGTTGAAGGACTAAAAAAAAAAAGATAGAACTGTCAATATTTAACAAGTGAAAATATAACAGTACTGCAATTATACTGGTACTACACATTTAGCCCATAATTTTCAGGAACAGGCACCTTTTCTTCCCATACAAATTTCATTGATAAAGTATCTGAGCTCCCACTAGCTCTCCTAGTGCAAGTATTGCAGTACTTAAATTACTCTGTGGAACACAGAAGAAACACGCTGGAACAAAGACACCTACAGAAATCATCCTTTCTCAAAACAATTAGCTGAGACTGCTGGTCTTAATCCAGGATAAAAATATAATTAACATTAGCATTGCTATTATTTTCTCTTGTCTGTGTAACTTGACTATGCTACTACTTAATGTTGTTGTAACACTAATGAAGGTCCCTATCTAAGCATACTTTCATTTTATGAAAATATAAACAGGGGTGTGTTAATTCTAATCACAGCTGCACTAGAAAATTGTATCAATGTTCAGGCATATTAACTGCCCTACAGACAAGGGCGTGACAATTTCTAATATTTCTACAGCCATTAGTTAAACATACAGGTTTTAATAGCACTGAAGATGGAGTGAACAACCAAGTTGCCTGCTTAACACCAGACCTCCTACATGTGGCACTAACAGAAATGTTTGTAAACACAAGAAATCGCAAGGCAGATTCAGAACCAAAAAAATTAAGGATGCTTTAACATAGCACACAGTTACAATGTAGAACTAGCCACCACAGGATGCTGTACATGCCAAAAACTTCAATTGCTTCAAATCCGAAGTAAATGGAAATATCCTACCTAGAGGTGGAACACAAATAAGATGCTACTTCCAACTCAGAAAGTCCTTGAGCTACAAATCACTGAAAGTTGGGAAGGTATTGCTATATGCTCTTCCTCATATATTTGCTATTAAGCCTGACCTAAAATGACCTTCAGTTTGACCTCATACAAATGCTCTTACATTATTAAAAACAACTTAAGAAAATCAGGATGACACTACTTAGAATAATGCAGAAAGTAAAAAGACCAAACTTAAAGGAACTACATAACAGTTATCAGATGGAAGACTTCAGAAAAATCATATTCAAGATAAAGCAAACTTCTGCCTAAAATGCATATAGACTATCATGTGAATATAGCTTGATTAATTCCTTTTAAATTAACACATGTATAGCAGTAACTAAATTTGGTTACAGTCACAAAGACCTTAATCATGTCTTAGCCATGTTAAGCCATACATTTTACCATGTTTTGATAACCTGGTTTTATTTCTTTGGTAACAGTCATAGCACAGCACTTTTTCCAATTAGATAAAACTTTTTTTTAAAGATTTATTTATATTTCAGATTTTCTTGAGACAGGATAACTTTATAAAGCATTTTAAAGTTAAAAAAAAACAAAACAAAACAAAACAAACAGCACACAAATTAAAAGAACAGCCTTTAAGCAGTAAAACTGGGCTAGTCAGAAATGCTTTACTCACAGTACTGAGGAAAGTACATCCAGAGGAAAGAAATCCACCTTATGACTTACCTGATGGTTTTGACAGCTTCCTCATCTTTGTCTGCATCAAGGTCAGATGGATCCATAAAGAAGATTTTGTCCTCTGGAGGAGAAGGCTCTTCAGCATCATCTAGACCTCGACTGCCATCACTGTTCATTTCACTGCTATCAACTTCCATTGGCATGTCCAAGTCCTGGCCTGGGCTAGCAGGTTCTGGAAACAACACAGGATTCAGATATTATTTCAAATACACAATTAAAAAAATTCAAAGAACCCCCCACAAACCCCACAAAATTTCTTCTTCAGTTCACATTTATGCAAGTGAACATAAAGGTACAATCAGAATATGCAAAATCCTCAAGTTTTTGCTAAGTGATGCAGAGTATGCTAATGAACATTATCAATTTGGTTTTGCTAAATGCCAAGGCAAAAGAGAGCCAACTAAAACAACAAACACTGAAAGAAACAGAGCAAAAAGCTAAATCTAAATCTCATTAAGTAGTTCTGTTCCATAAGTAATCAGTACAAAGTAACCTTTCGATGCCTAGAGATGACCCAGAGAATTATTCCTGTGCAAATGAAATTCTCCATCAGAGAAACCCAACTCTATTCTCACTGCCCTTGTAGCCCATAATAGCAAAAGTGAAAGAAAAGCGGGGCTGTGGTATTGCAGGAGAAGAGAAAAGCAGAACAGATATTATTCGCATCTGACTCTCTACAGGCAGAAGTTTAAAGTTTCCAAAAGTTGTACAACTTGCACTATGGAAAACTAAGAATTAATACATATAAATACCTTCATCTGTATACTTTTTTTTTTTTTTTTTTTTGGTGTGAGGACAGCTTAGTTTATGGATGGGAGAAAGAACAAAAAATGACTCCTTATGTCCAAAAATTGTACGAAATTGTAGTTCCCAAACCACATGCCCTAGTAACTTAGCATCACAAGGTTGGTGAAAGCAGGCTGCAGCTACAACATGTTGCACACTGTTGTTCATGGCCACCAATCTCAAGACACAGACAAAAGCCTTGGAGGTGGAGAAGGCAGATATGCATGGATGGGATATGCTGTGCAATGGCGACAGGCCCACTGGCTAACACAGCTACTGCCCAGGCCTGTGAATAAGGCTGTACAGTTTGGCGTGATCTGCTGTATGCCATCAATTTTATTCCCCTCCAAAATATGCATGCCAAGGATCTAGATTTTGGGCAACACAGTCACAGAATGGTTGAAGTTGGAAGGGTACTTTGAAGGTCATCTGGTCCAACAACCCCCCATGAGCCCACTTCTCCAGCCTGTTGAAGTCCCTCTGGATGGCAGCACAAGCCTCTGGCATATCAGTCAGTTCTCCAGTCATCGGCAAACTTGCCCAAACTATGTCCCATCATGCAGATCATTAATGAAGATCTCGAACAGGACTGGACTAGTTACCAGCCTCCAACTAGACTTCATGCCACTGACCACCACCCTCTAGGTCCATTCATTCAACCAGGCTTCAAAAAATTAGACAATTTTTTGGTTTGGTTTATTCCCTTCTCTTTTACCTCGTAAACTGCCAGGCTAACTCTGGCCACTAAAAATCCTGGATACGAGAAAGTCACAAAAATTGGTACTTGGATTTTTAAATGTTAATATCTGAAGACATATTTCATGGTGAACAATGAGTAGACCCATCAGAACAGACGTTTAATTTTTGTACATTGAGAAGGCTTCTTGATTTTTTATTTCCCTTGAGCAGTCTCAAGCAAAGCATACTGTACTTGCTGAGACTGGTGAAGTAAAATTAAAGTCACAAGAGTGTAAGTTTTACAGTGAATTTTTTTTTAACTGTCTGTGATCTCAGCTGAAAAAATCTGGGAAGATAAAATAAAAAGACATAAAATATTCAAAGATGAGGGAACCGAAAGCTAATGCATCTTGTTAAGCCTCCAAAGAGCTGTCAGTATTTGAAAGCATGTTTCTCATCTTACCTCCATTGAAAACCACCTCTCCAAGACAGTCTTTAGGTACTTTAGATGCACAGCGTTTGTGACAGTTGAATCTGCAATCTAAAATAGAAGACAAATAAGCCCATGATGCTAGATTATTACTCCTACTCAGACACTAACATTCTATCATGCACCACTTCCATCACAGGCTTCAGTTCAGATTCACACATTTACGTGTAACTGAGGACAACACCAATGAGGTCACCTCCAGAAGAAAATTAACAATCTTACCCTCATGTTGCATGTTGATTTACCCCACTATTTATTATGTCAGCATTTCCTCTTCCAGTACAAAAGTTTTCTACTTCTCTAGCTTTCTCTGTAGTTACATTTTTCCATTATGATGTAATTTTTCCCATCCTCTCATCTGTTCCACACCCTTTTTTCCATTGCTATATGATTTAGATGTCTGACCTCTATCATTTTTTCCCCACCTGCTGCCTAAGACTTGCAGCCATCAGAACCTCTAGGATCACACACCTATATCACAGAGCAAATATGCTCTGCAGTAAACCCTGAAGTCCAGTTCCCCTGTCATTCAGATTACAGATTTGGCTGAACACTGAAGCTCCATTTGTGTCTGCTGACACAAGGCAGACATAACGTTATGTCCAGATCTGGCCTGACGTGGAAACAGAATCTAACCTGGAAGCGTGCCATTTTGGTATCAGAGGTATCAGATGCAGCCTACTGAGTAAAGTCCAGCATGCAACACTAGTGGTATTAACAAGAATTTCCTTTATTAGCAGCATCAATGTAATTTTCAACTTTGTATGAACATCATGAATTTCAGAACTCCTTAGTGGCCCCACAATTGTATTCAAATTGATAATTTAGCCCTTTTCTGCTATCCAAAGAAAGCTCATTGCGCTTTCCTTGTAAGCCCAGACAAGAGAAAAATCATTATATCCCCATTTTTAGTAGCAGAGAAGCCAAACTCTGGAGCAAATCACTTCTGATCACTTCTGTTCAGCTTCTGAGTGCCTAAAAGGAAGCATCCTAGTAGACCAATGAACTGTCCTTTCTATAGCAGTGTTTTCAGTCTGTATTACAGAATACAGTTACTTCACTAGTTTGAAGGTGGCTAGAAGAAACAGAGATGTTTCAAATCATACCAGGGAACTAGAAAGACTAAAAGCAAGTCAATACTAATAAATTAAACTACGTATAGAAACGTTCTTGGGTACTGCAATGCAATTCTCTAATCTAGTAAACAGATAGGATCATCCCCTAGTATGCTTTTGGCCCACAGCATTAGCACAATCCCAAACAGTTCCCAGGTCTCGTTCATAAGTCAGAGCACCCCATGAAATTGTTCCCACAGGCAGTCTGCATACAGACACCCAGGCTGGCACGCTAGGAGAACTTTGTTCATGAGCACGGGTCACTTTGTCCCAGTTGATCTCAGTGTCCAGGAATGTTCCTGGGCACATTTAATTTATTACCACAAATATAGTCTTAGCATCCCAAAGATCATCCTCAGAGTCCAAGTAGAAGCCTGGATGAATTCGAGAAATCCAGGGCTCTTACGGGTACTCAGGAACATGGGACTGCTGAAAGACCCCAAGCTTTGGGAATGTGCACAAGGAAGTCGGTGGGAAACCTTAAGAATCTGTAGGAGAGAGCAGTATGAAAATATTTTGATTGTTTGATATCAATTTCTGATATATTAAAAATAAGTATAGGATCATACTGCATAAATGGAGGCTTATTAATATACTTATTTCTGTCCTGTGCATATATGTAACATTTCTCTAGGCTTTTTATTCCCATATATAAATGCTATTTTTATCCAGTGTCATTCACTTTCCTGAAACTGATGTGGTAGCCTCATAGCTGGATACACAGTTACAACAACTGTATACGGTCAGTAGCATCTATGTGTTACAACTGCAAAGCATCTTTTTTCAGGCTTCATTATTTATGTATTACATGTATCCAAGAGACACACTGACTGAAAAAAAATAATAAATCAAAAACAGTTCAGGATGTAGACTACAAACAGGCTACAAAGACTGCAAATTAATAAAAACAGAAATGAAAGATAAAACTACTTCCTTACTTACATGAGACAGCAGCATTTTTAGTCAAAATAAAGTTAACACAGCTACAAACTTCCAATTTTTGTTCCTTTACTAAACTGAAAACGTATTAAGCAACCTCTTTCAAAATGTTGACCTTTGGTACTCATGTTTGACAAACTCACGAGAGAAATGGAAAGTCCTTTCCATACTAATGTTTATGATTCATCACTACGGTTTCTTTTCTGCAACAAAGCTGACGGATCTGCACTATCCAGCAATAAAGAGCCAGAAGAAGATCCCAATGTCAGAGTTATGCCTTGGGAACTGCATGGAGGAGCCTGAGAACTGAAATCATGCATCTTAACATATACTAAATAAAAACCACGCAGTTGATGAAGCCTAAGGTATTTCGGAAAAGGCACTTACCTGTATAAAAGTTTTCTGAAGTATAATATCCAGTATTCTGTACTAGAATAATATAATGAAAACTTACAAATTCCTTAGTGATGAGTCCAGAAGACAGATATTGAACAAAGTGAAGTATTTCCCATTTTTATTAATTTAGAATTACCCTTCTAGAATTAAGGCATTCCCAATCTACATGTGATTAAATCTTATTTTTCAGAAAAATGTACAATGCACAGTCTACTAAAATGCAAATAAGGGCTGCTGTAAACCTCTCAAAAATATGCAATTTTTCAAAAATTATACTGACCCATTTCACAGTATACAACCTTCTGGCAATCAAAAATTAAGTTGAAATCGGTTTGAAATTTATCACTGCAGCAAAAAATTAAATGCTTACCTTTACACTGCATTCCTTGGCGAAAAAGGCCCTTGAGCAGCCGTTTGCAGTACTGGCATATGGTGGGACGAGTGTAAGAGTGAACAGCAAAGGTGTGCGGAACCTTCACTCTGCAAAGCACCATCTTTTCCATCCAGATGGGACGGCCACTCCAAGAGGGAATCCTCTTACTAGGTTCTGGGCAGCAGCGCTGGAACAAAGAAGGTATACGTGACTTGCACCAAAACAGTTCTTTTCAAAGTCATGGCTGCCAGATGAAGTCCCTGCTGGCTGAAAGGGAAACATTGCACTCATTTTTAAAAAGGGTAGAAAGGAGGATCCTGGAGACTGCTGACCTGTCACTCACCTCTGCACCTGGGAAGATCATGGAACAGATCCTCCTAGAAGCTATGCTAAAGTGCATGGAAGACAGGAAGTGATTCAAGAGGGCCAGCATGGCTTCAGCAAGGGCAGGTCTTGCCTGACCAACCTAGTGGCCTTCTATGATGGAGTGACTACATCAGTGGACAAGGGAAGAGCTGCGAATATCATCTATCTAGACTTCTATAAGGCCTTCAACACGGTCCCCCACAGCATCCTTCTCTCTAAATTGGAGAGATATGGATTTGACTATTCAGTGGATGAGGAACTGGTTGGTAAAAAAGAGTACATTTAGACTGGATACAAGGAGGAAATTTTTTATAATGAAGGTGGTGAAACACAGGAACAGGCTGCCCAGAGAGGTGGTAGAAGCCCCATCCCTGGAAATACTCAAGGTCAGGTTGGACGGGGCTCTGAGCAACCTGATCGAGTTGATGTCGTCCCTGCTCATTGCAGGGGGGTTGGACTAGACGACTTTTAAAGGTCACTTCCAACCCAAAGGACTCTATGATTCTACTTTAGATAAAAAAACAAACAAAAAAAGTCAGTGGGGCTGGGTAGAAGGTATAGGCTCACAAAGTGACCAGATAAGAAAGCAATCTGGCCAAGAAGCTTTAAGAGGACATTCCGATATCATAAAATAAACCCAATAAAACACCAGACAGAAAAGCCTTGCACAGAGCAGGAAAGATGTATGAATCTATTTTCACAGAAGATAAAAGGTGAAAAATTCACTCTTATGACTTGTTTTGGTTTTTTTTAAGCAAACAGGCAATGTTCACAGACAGCATATACAAACCCCCACGTGGGGGATAAAACAGAAAACACTGGAGGTAGGCAAACCAAAACATGGCCTTGTACATCTGACCTAAAGCATTTTAAGACTGTTGAAAGATGAACCACAAATATTACATTACTGATCATCTAAGCCAAGTATTTGAAATCTGACAGCAAAGAAGAGGTGCCAAAGAGTTACTAAACACACATGTAGAAATCATAAAATTAAAATCTATGATAGGAGAAACAGTTACAATTCTACATTCATTGAATAAATCTTACCAATAGCTATAAACATTAAAATAAATATTTTTGATTACTCAAGACCAGGCCTCTAGCTAAAAAAAAAAAATAAAATAATGTTATTGAACTAGACAATCTATACGATTTGTATTTTAAATTATGGTGAGAGTTGTTGTACTGTAAAGTAATAGAATTAGGTGAGTAGGAAAGACTAAGTGTTAAAAGCACTGCTTTTATCCCATGGTAAAAGCAGCAATGAAACAAATGGATCTAATCACTGCCTGTCCTGTCTTATGATTCCAATACAGTTGCAGTATAATCAATAACCTCTCAGCAATCATCATAACCTTTATAACAAAGAACTATTGTGGATGACAGTTTTTACTTTAAGCCCTTCATCCCCTACATCCTCCTTGCTAGGACTTGGGTTTTTTTAGATTAACTCTGTGAAAAGCTTAACAACATATCAGGAACACTGTCTCCTCTCCCAGCACAAAAGCTTACAATTTGTACTGCTTTAGCCAATTCTAAACTGATACCGTAATTACAGAACAAATCTGTATTACAAAGAAGGCGAAGTGCTTTATCATTCCTGAAACCAAAGTTCTCAAAGTTCATATAACGAGTGACAGGCTAATAACAAAATTATACATGAAAGTTATAATTTACTTCCTGTTTCATTTCTCATAGTAATAATAGTTATCAGTAAGTGTCACAGTAAGACTCATCAGATTTAAAAATGAGCTAAAATCAATTATAATGTTTAAGCTCAACTCCCTCATACTCCTGAGCCACTTGCAACACTGCCTAGTTCCTCAGAGGCTGAAGGATTTAAAACCAGAAATTGTTTCCACTTTTACATTACATACTTCTTCAGAGGCAGAGGACGTGTATTCAGCTTGTGCTGGTCTTGGAACTGAAAGCCCTGCTCCTGGTAAAGACACGTTAGACAGACGCCTCTTTCTCACTCCGCTGCAGTTGTTTGGAATCTTGAAGGCACATCGTTTATGGTAGTTTAACCCACAACCTGAAAGAGAAGGGGTTTTAGACAAAAGCACTCCCAACATTCAAAGTAACAAAAATAGTACTAATATTTTGACAAAGCAGTTAAAAAGATGATCCCACAAAATTGTAAAGACAGAAGTAGATCGTTCTATTAAATTATCTTATTTTAGTGCTCTTGATGTGATTCACAGAAACAGCTTTTTTTCCTACTTGCTATAATTCTGGTGTCCAGTAAGCCCAGCTCTAGAAACAAGGTCTAAGACAACAAAGCAGTTGATCGCTCTCCTCAATTCTCCCCTGACCAGGAGGCTTTCATCACTCCCTCACTGTGGAGCACAAGAACCAGTGAGCAGGCAGCGTCAGTACCTGACAGCAGGCTGCAGAGTGCTCCGCAGCTAGCTGGATGAAAAGCCACAAGGAACGAGATTCCCCTTCAGGAGTCTCTCCAAAGTATGTGCTTTTTGTGCAAAGAACACACACTTGTAAGCTAGCTATTTTGTTGGGTTTTTTTCAAAGTGGAAAACAAGAACACCTCTTAAATAATTTGCTCAAGGTCACACACAGTTTGCATTAAAGCCAGGATCAGAACCCAGGTTTCCTGATGCACAATCCCTTCCAACTCTACGAAATACTACATTTAACACGTTCTAACGTAACGAACAAGACAACTTCTTCTTCCTCATCTTATATAGATACACACACAGAAAGATACACTAAAATCACAGACTTACCTTCACATTTTAATCCTTGTCGTACCAAACCCCAAAGCATCTCTCCACAGTAGTCACAAAAAGTAGGCGCCTTGTAGGAATGCACATAAAGTGCATGAGGACGAATCTGGAAATCTTCAACTGTAGCCAAAGCTTTTAAAAAATTGCAGTAAGTTATGGTTCTTGCCACAGGATCAACAAGGATTTATGGAAAGAATGTGTTGTTTTAAAATTGGAAGATTCAAAGAACATTAATGAGCTGTTTAGACTTGAGCATTTTACTGTATACCATTTAAATACGCATTTAGAAGATTTTTTCAGTAAACTTTTTTGAGGAAAAAAAATCCGTCAGATTCTGTAGGCTAATAGCCATAACTTATCAACAGTATGAGTCACAACATTGAAAACATCACTAAGCTGAGAAGGCAAATACAACAAACATTGCTAAAATCAACGTAATAGTACATATTTGAAAGAGCAACTTAATTTTCAAGCTGTTTTGTAACCTACAAAATTCTCAAACGAAGGACAGTTCTATAGGTTAGATTTTTATCTTCTAAAGGACTTTTTCAGTAAAAGCTTATTAGATTGAACTCTGTGTGTATCAAAACAGAACTGTGTATAGAGCTTCCATGAAACACTGGAAACTTCACTAGTAATGTTCTTTTTCTTAAACAAGCTAAGATATACTTAAATTAATTTTTTGTCCTGTTTCTTTAGAATGTAAAAAAAAAAAAAAAAAAAAAAAAAGTGGAATTTTACACCAACATTACCTTGCTCTGATGGCTACTATTCTTTGATCAAACATGCACTAAAACTTCAGATTCTCTTTCAGTAGGGTTTTAAAACCAAGACATGAGATTTACATGTCTTCAAAACGCCTCAGTTTCCAGTGGTCTGCTTATAAGGAAACTGTCAGGGACTGTCCAGAAGAGGCACACATGACAAATCTTCCAAATATGCCATTCATCAGAAGCAATGAAAAGCTCAAACTGAGATGATCAACAATTGAACACCCTAGACATGCCTAGGTCCTGAAATGCAGCCAAGGAACTCAGGCTTGTGATACTGATGACAGCCAAGATCCCATGACAGCCAAGAGATTTCTCTTTCTAGAATGTAACCTCAGTTTGGCACTTAGGACTCAAATACTGAAAGAACTGCTCGATACTAGTCCAGCTTTTATTTGTAGTTTACCTACAGCTGGCTTTTGGTTGAATTCAACAGGGTTATTGATGAAACACATACAATTCCTCAGTTAGGGTTTGGGTTTTAATTTTGTCCTCGTTATTGAAGAGTACTACAAATTAATAACCACCACTCTAAGAACTTTATCATGTAAAAGAAACTGTTTTCGAGCACTACAATAACACTTAATAGTCTGTCCTTTTAAGTATGATTCAGCAACTATGTTTACATGAAGCCTTTTTGCAGTATAAATCATCAATGGCAAAAGCTACAGAGCAAAAAGACAGGTTTAATCAAAAGTAAGCTGACAACAGGGTTGAAAGAGCAAATTCTGAATCCTACCTGTATTTCAGCTTCAACAACTATAATAATAAACTTATAAATTCATATTATTACAATTCAGTTTTATTTATAATAATAAACCTAAAGAAGATTAAAACATGAAAATGAAACAACAAAAAAAGTGAGTACTGAAGCATCAGTACCACTTCTTAGAAACTTCTAACCCAAAACAGTGACCCAGTATGAGACTTAATTAAAGCACTCAAGGCAAGCATAACAATAATTTTCCATAAAGTCCTATCTTCTTTTAATCTGCTGAATAAAGTGCTGTTCCACTATTACAACAATACCTACCAGAGAGTACAACCTCAACAAGATCTCCCTCATGTATCTCTTCTGCTGATGTAATTCGTTGCAAAATATTATCTGAGTTCAGGTCATGACGGAAGAGGAGAATTTTGTCATACATGCCAAAGAAACCACACTCTGGGAACTGCAACAGAAAGCAAACTCTAAATTAAACACATGCTCTTTGATAATCCTATCCATAAATGTTTTTAAATAACAGCTACAGAACTTGTGTGTTTTATGTGTTCCATGGAAAGAAAATTAATTTGCTTATTTTTGAGGAACTGAAGCATTTTACGAACTGAAACATAGCATTAAAAGGTAAAAACAAACAAACAAAAATACCCAAAATACTGCATCAAAACAAAACATAAAACTTATCAATAACAACTTCTTCCCTGTTCCCCTCCACCAACAGTTACACTCTTCTTTACCTGAAAAGAAAAAAAACCTAAGGGCTTTTTGTTTTTTGTTTGTTCTCATTCTGAACACATGTATCTGTATGGGAGGGGTCTGAGTGCCAGCAAGTGGAGACAGACCACGGGTCAGAGGACCCACATGTCTGTGGTGCCACCAACTGGAGAGATCAGAGTGAAATCAAGAGCCAACAACTGGAGTGGGGCTGCAGCCCCAGTAGCTTGAATATCCAGATGCCAGCAACTGGAAAGACCAAGATCCGGGGGCTGCTACTGGCAGAGTGCCTGAGCCCAGCTGCCCACTTTTTTTTTTTGCTTGGTTGTGTGTGCGTGGGTTCCCACTAAAAGACCTTCATCCTGAGCCACCAGAGAAGGGTACAGTACGAGATCACTGCTGCTGTTTGTGTTCATGTGAGTGCCCTATGTGTCTGCCTGCATCAATCTGAGTGTATACACATATGCATTGTACACCTGTGCCCAACTGCCTGGACCAACTGGGAATGTGTGGTCAGTCTTGCTGCAGGTTGGATCTGGGGCACGGTGCTGCAGCAGCCTCACCTCTGCCAGGATGCTGTCAGATCCAACTGTCCCTAACAAAACTTTTCAAGTCTGATATACGAGTTCTGCCCTTTCCTTATACATGCAACCCCTCGTAATTCCTCTGTTACAAAAGAACAGGCCCTAACACAAAGATGCCTCTCTGACAGCTCCTTTCCACACACCTCAGCTCAGATTACTCTCCTCTGCCCCCACTACAGCCTTGTGCACCCAAGCAATGGAAGCCCTGGCTGGCTGCCCTCTGCATGGCTGGCCCTGATGAGCTGCAGGTGGCCCATCAGAGCCCGTGTCTAATGCACTTGGCCAGGCTTCCATGAGGGGAGCTGTGCAAGCAGCTTGGCTCCTTCTAGATGTGCAGCGCCCTGCTCTCTTTTCCGCTCCCCAGCACATTTGGGAATACAGCATTCCTTGCTAGCACCTTAGCCAGAAGGCTATGTGCAGACTGCTGGCCAAGAATAACCTCATCGATTAGCAAGGTTTTTATTTCAAGTGGTATCTTTTAACAGAATTTTTACACAAATCTTAAACTATGTTCGAGTTGTACACTACCAAATTTTTCTCTCTTGTACTGCAGCAAGTACAGCTTTTATAGACTTCCTTACACTCAGTTACATGAAGTTGTTAAGTAAGAACACTCTCCAGTTCCTTTGGAGTGTTAAGAGCTCATAATGTAATCTCGAAAACAAAATTCAAAGCAGATTTTTTTAAAGCCTGTTTTATCTTACAGGATTATACAGCTATTATTTTCCTGCATAAAAGCCCAAAGTATCTGCACAGTGACTCCGAACATATAAACTGCTAGTCCCAGTACTACTGTTTCCTAAAACCAAAAGGAGACTGTTCCCAGTGCCAACAGTTCCAAAAGAGCATCTAACTACAGGAAATCACTTGCAGGAAGTCTACATATGCGATAGACTGCCAAAATTCATCTCTGGTACACCAGTATCATCAATTTACATAAAGAATGTATGTAATCCTTTGTACTTGGGTGGTACCAGCACAAATAACACTATTAGTGCATTATTGCAGTTACACTAAGGAAAAACAATTGGGTTTATCTAGAATGCTTATACTGCAAGTATTACAGTATATCTAGTTTTAACTGATTGTGCATTACACCATTCTTTTTACCCAGCACTCCATATACAGTGGCCAGTATTGCTGGAGTGAAACACAACTGAGGCTTCTTTCTATCTTGGCAGTAACTGAAAAATCCCTCTACTTCAAGTTCCAGGACTTACTTTGCAGAGTTCTGGATCAGTCGCCAAAAATTCACACTAGGGAAAAGCGTAGGCGGATATTGTTTCAAGGTCCAATATCTCATGACCCATCATAACTCAAAACAAATGCTTCAAACCACTGAAAGTTAATTCCAAAGTCTAATGGTGCAAAACACCCATTACCTTGGAAAGTCTCTTCGTTAACTGAAATCACTCCAATCTATTATCCTGCATCCCTACCCAGCTATTCACTCCCACTCTTTAGAACCATGTGCCAAATCACATTATCACATAGACAATTAGCTTCAAACATGTTGCGTGAGATCTTTCCCTCACCAGATGCCTCAACACAGACATACTTGGACTACCACTTGGCTAGGTTTTCCAGCATACAAACCTGTTACCATGCTGGAAATGCTAATCTGCCCTGCATATAGCAGCTCCATGCCCCAGCACTCCCAGCTCCCATCTTCTCACAGGCATGTTTGCTTCTCATGACTCAACTCTCTATTACTCTGCTGCATTACTTATCTCATACAAAGAAAGCAGACGACAAGTTAAGAAGGCAGACTAATAGACTAAAGATTTGAGCACACCTGATAAATACAAAACATGATTTACACTAATTTTAGAGCCATCCAAAAATAAACACCATGAACTATTACAAGCCTCACCTGGAGAAAAACCCAGAAGGATGGTTGCAGTACTGTTACCTATTTACTACACTACATTAAGTTGTTACTGCAAGAGTTGTAGAGATCCGTTTGTAATATGGATAGATTGTAATATGATCCTTGTAATATGATTCTTTTACTTCTCAATATTTCATTAGTAAAACATCTGTTAGCACTTGAGAAATCACATTAAGCTTCAAGTCAACACCTCTGCCACAGTTTGGTTAGATAGCCACTACCATGACAGTGTCCAAACCTTTGGAAGACAGCTCATATTCATTCCACATGTTTGGGTCTTTTCACAACATAACAATTTGAAGTATTTTAAAATAAACACTTTTTCACCTTCAGTAGCCCTCACTGAAGAGCTGACTATCCGGACTACTTTAATTCAACCCCATTAAAACTTGAGTTCTTAGGCATACAAATACTACAGGTATACAGTTAATTGTCACTTGGTTACAAAATTCTACAGATATTTGTTTTGTGTTCTTCATATCAGGCTTTTTTTCCCCTGATTATCAAAGCAAAATGTTTGAACACATCTCCTCGCTTCCCTTCCCTCGTGCCCTGGTCTACTTCATCTTTGAAGGAAACTGGCTAGTTTTCCAAACAATCCAAGGACTTCAGTCATATTCCAAATATCAAAAATGAAACGTACCAGGACTACAACATTGACAGTGGTCATGTTAGAATGAAGAAAAATTAGGACAACAAAAATATTATTGCTAGCAAAAGCAAAGACACCAAACACACAAGAGTTACAGGAATCAAGATGAAAGCAACAGGTGCTAGATCAGGGTTTCAAGCCTATATATAAGGAAGACAATTTTAAGATTACTTTGAAGAAAGAAATGAAAAAACAAACATACAACATATGGAAGAGTTCAGCAATAGCAGAACTGTAAACTTCATTGGTGGAGAAGGTTTAAGAACAAACCTGAAACAGGCAGTCCATGGAAGGAAAAATTACTTTTAGAGGCGAAATAAATAAGACACGAGACAGACAAAAGAAATACTAAGCTGGATCAAGTTTGGTAAGAAAAAGATAAATAGACAGGAAGTAAGTGCAGCAAACGTAAATGAAACATTAGAAATATGTAACAGGAGAGAAAGAAGAGGAAAAGAGTGAGAAAATAATTTTGGTTTGACTTTTTTTTTTTTTTTTTTAAATGTAAGGCATATGAGAGCACTATGTTACGAAAACACAGAAGAAAAGTCTGAGAGAGGTTTGTTACTCAGTAAAAATTAAGAAATATCCCTTTGACTTTGTTATGTGGTGACCGTTTGGGTAGGTTCAGTGAAGTGGAAAAAGAAAAATAGTTTGGAAGATTAAGAAACAGATCGTAAGGGTAAACAGTGTATCAGTACTCAAGTCAAAGATAAGGGAATGGTTTGAAAGGATCACAAGAATTTCAGGCAAACACCCTAAGGTAGGAAAGCAATCAGCCTGTTTCACAGCAAAATGTGGCAAAACCACTGGAGGAAAAGTACATAAAGAAGGAGGATGGTAAGTATGACTGAAAATGAAAAGGATGAAGGACAGGTTTGCAGATGAAAAAGGTAGATAAGGGAAGTTTCAGAATGAGGAAAGATTCATAAGTTTAAGAAAAAAATTACCATAAATCTTGCAAGTACTGTTCCTATACAAGTAATAGTACAGAACAATCAAATGTGTTTCATTTATGATAGAATCATAGAATGGTTTGAGTTGAAAAGGACCTTAAAGATCATTTATAGCTATTAGTTAAACTAGAACAAAATAAGTAAGCTAGAATAAAGCCTTTATAGTATGCTGTCCTACATAATTCTCAGTTTGCATCACCACATGACAGTTTCTAGCTTGAAACTAGTAAGCCCTGTGTTCAAGGCCTCTCATGTGAGGAATGAAGAAAGAGTATTTAAACACAAAACAGGATTAAGAACTTGCCTCTGTAACATCTGATCATTGTACAAGGACACACACTGTCCACTGCAACTTATGCTACACATTTTCCTGCTTCTAAACACACTCCCTCTATTCCAGCAGTCGTATGTATCTGTTCATGCTTTGATTTCTCTTCAGACTCCCTCTGAGAACTCTATGTCTGGTACTTTAATACACAGCAATCTAGATAAGGAATGAACAGAGATGAGATTGAGACTATAACCAAGAATCTTCTGAAGCATCCCTCTAAAGTTTTAAGTTTGTTTTTTCTGAGGACTTCTATTAAGCATTCCAATATACAATACCCCTAAGATGGCGTTCTCTGAATTTAACTTTAAACTTGAAAAAAAGTTTTTGCTCCTCTCCTGATGTTTAGAACATTTTTAACAGAGCGAAGAGACACATCAAATATTTGCATTAGTCATCTCGCTCTCCTTGCAGACACACACATCTCTAGTTTCAGTTCTGCTGGTGCTACTTTTAATTACCCTTCTGCAAAACCTGAACAAGCTACACCAAACAGCAGCATCTGAAGCAGTAAGCACAGCTGACCATCAACAATCCAGCAAGACTGGCAATACAGAAAGCACTATGAAAATGCATTAGGTAAACAGTATTTATTTCCTAACTAAACTGCTCTCCAATACAGACAGGCTTTTGCAGGAGTGTTTCCCCCACAAATACTCGCCAGTTAACTAATTGCCCCTGAAAGAAATAAAGGTAAGGCGTAAGTTATTTTTCTGAAAACTTCTGAGGATGCTATAATTATTTTTACAAATGTTAAAATCCAGCCTCCTCAGAGATCTGCTGTAAGCCCTTATACAACACTTCTGATACTGCAGTTGCAGCCTGAAACAGAGTTAGGGAGGCAGTCCGAGCTCCCAAGCAACTGAGGAAGGATACCCAAAACTTTTTTTTTTTGTTCTAGATACATAGAAAAATACAAGGCTGAAATGTGATTTAAAAGCACTATTAAAAAAAAGAAAGGAAACTTCCATTTAATTCTAGCAAAGATACCACTCAAAAAAGAAGAAAAGCTATAAATGATTCCAAGTAAAAACAGATTTTTCTCCTTTTCATTAAAGAAGTGCAACAATAAATAGATACTGGTAATCACACAACTATTGCAGGAATAAACTATACAGTACCCTGAAGTTGAGAGTCAGGAACTGGTCAAGAAAAGACAGCTTAAGCAGGCTGTGGAACACCAAAGGAATGGTAAGCTTTTGCATGACAGTACACAGAAGAACAGTGCACAATTTTTACATAAACACAAAATTATCTATATATTAATACTAGAATATTTAATATGCTTGCAATAGTCACCAGGAGTAGAAGAAAAAAAGTCACAGCAGGACATATTGCTGTCAAATAGAGGGTGGAGAAAAGATATTTAAACTTGTGCACTGGCTGCAAAAATACTTATGGAAGACAAATCCACCACACATAAGATTGTTTCCCTATCAGTTGCTGCTTGCAAACGTGTTCTCACTGTGCAGTTATTTACTGGTAGCATCAGCTGCAGGACAGCATAAACTGAATGAAAGCCAGACAAAAAAGGAAAACTGATCATGAAATCCTCATCAGTTTTGCAGTATTAGGCTCAGAATATAAGAAGTTTCTTGAGCTACAACAAAAACCCAAGCTAAATTTTCAGCTGAGCCTGCCAAAAGAACAGAAAGGAAAAAGAAAAGTAAGTGTGAATGTATCTGTTTTCATCTTTCTTTAAGACAGAAGACAGGAAACATGCAGATGCAAAGAGGAGTTGATACAGAAAGAAAAAGAGGCCCCTAAAACGGCTGCAAAAAAGCACACCTAACATGCATAGCACAACAGCAACAACAAAAAGAAGTTGACCCAAATAACTTGTCTCTTCAGAAAGGAACTAAGATGCTGAGCTACATTTTGGTAGTCCATAAAGTTACTACGAAATCAGCTTGCTTGTCAACTATTTTGTAAAAATATGGAAGATGCAGTAACTTCTGAGATGGGAAAGAGAGATACACAAGCATATGCAAATGAGAGTTCATATAATGTTTGCATTTACTTTCTTCCAAGCTATGCAGTGAGAAAGAACCATCTAATAAAACTAATCAACCACATATACCAATCACAACAGTGAAAGACATGGAGAAAACAATTCCCTATCAAATAATCTACCTTCAACTCCCTCCCTCTCATCGACCCCTGGCCTTGAGGGAAAGGAGCAATTATTTCTTCACGATTTTATGAAACAACGTGAACTACTTGTCAAGTTGCTTAGTAGGATCTAACCTACCTAACCTAAATAAAGATACAACTTAGATGCAAAACCAGCAAGATCAATGTTATTTCCATCCTAAATAGTCAGAACTTGCAACAGCTTAACCAAGACACATTTGAAAAGTACGCTAAGATTTTGTAATTTCTTGGTCAACCTTCTCCTAAGAGAAATTATGCTGATAATAGTCCTCTCATAAAAGAGTAATGCATGTAGTCCTTTTATGGAATAACAATACTAGGAGAATATTAGCTGTTTGGTGGGGCTTTTAATTATTAACTAGAAACAAAAAGAAAAGCTAGTATCATGCACGTCTGCAGGCCTGCAGTGCACTTCTGTAGCTACAATTGGTCCTTTCATTACAGCTGGCTATACTGTTGCAAGAATACTCCTTAACAGTAGTAAGCATACACTAGTAAAACATACGATATCATTGACAATCACTGAAAAGAAAAAACATACTCTCCATATTGTGAAAACTAATCCTTGCAGATAATTTACTGCTACATCTTTTACTAGACTTCACAAGCAAGAAAGTAACAGGAGGGTTTACTCCTTTTAAATTAAAAGCTAGAGAGTTAAGAAAATTTCTTTGTGCATAATCACACATAACTGCAAACATCTAACATGGATCTCTGTACCAAACTTCTTGGCATATTCCAGTCACACACTGTTATCACTAGGAGTCTGTTACAAAACTGTTGCCATCAGCAGGATGTGGCAGTGTTATACCATACCTTCTGGTAAACTATAGAGCACACGAGATCTTTAACAGCAGAGAGGGACAGGTCCTGAGCTTCAATGGTGACAGTCTCTCGAGTGAGACCAATCTGCAGAAGGAAGGAGATCCCATGCATAGAGCCCCGGGAGTTGGTAAGGCTTTGGGTACTGAAACTGCCATTGGAGAGTCGACTGGAGAGCCCCGACTGGGGACTTGAAGACAAAGTTGGGGTTTGTGGTGCAGCAGCATGACACGTAGGAGGGGAAAACTTCTGTAAGGATGGGGGAGAAGAGTCGTTTGCTGACATCTGACTTGCTTTACTCTGTCGAGATCTCCCTAGTAGTCAAATTCTAAGAAAAATATGTTGTCAGTTCTTGGTTTGAAATGAAAACGAGGATAATGTAACTTTCCCTTTCTTAGTTCAGTAAAACGCCCTTGACCAGTAAAACTTAATTTTCCCTTTCATTCTGTGCAAGCCAAAGGGTAAAATAATTTCAGCTGTAAGTTATTTTAAATTAAAGGTTCTCTTTCCACAGTTACAAACAGCTGATCAAAAGCAGATTGTCTGTTCTTTAGCACCACGTCCAGACAACAGAGGCTTATATAAAGGATTCACAGAAATACATCAGCCCTGCTGTTTTATACTCATCCTTCATTTTCATTTATTTAAAAAAAAAAAAAAAAAAAAAAAAAGCAAGCTGGGAACATGGATGGAAGTAAAATGGTAACTTGTCAAAAGTATCCTCGATCACCTAATTCCACAGATCATATCTTAAATGCAGATTCATCTTCTTGTAGATAGCCTTTCAGAATGAAAATTTTAAAAAGTGTATCCTTGAACAAGCACAGAAGTCCATGTATCTGATGAATCTCTTCCTCCTTCAGAAAAAGTCTTCTCTGAATTCACAGGATACGGTTAACTTGGAGATCAAGGAAGGTATCTGATTTCATTTTTATAAAATATTTTAGCTCATGAAATGCTGGAGCAGAATGTCTGAAGACACAATCACATTAAATGTAATCTCTAGCTTCACCCAGATAATCTCCAGCATTTTGAAACGTTGTACTCTGCCTGTAGGGAAAAAGATAAAGTCATTATTTTACGTGAAATGCATAAAATTGCATAGCAATGTCATAACCACTCTACTTGGAAACAGCAGCATCACCAATTCCTTGTACTCAAATACGTTAGTAACATTTTCTACTTCTAACTTAAAATTAACTGTTCTCCCACTGTATGATACACGAGACAAATCAGACCTAACACTGCCCAAGATCTTACCACATCTCTTAATTAATGGTAATTTAACACAGCAAAGCACTTAAGAGGAAAAAGAAGAGAAAAAAAAAAAAAAAAAAGAGGGGGAGTAGACCACAGCTCTACTCTGTAGGTGTACACTGAGAAGGTGGTGGGTCGGAAAGGAAATTTATTAAATACATGGAAATGTCAAAAAAACCCCCATAATGTCAAAACTCAAGAAACCTCTATGCAGCATGTACTTAGGATACCATTGTAATACTTTTATCCAAGACAACTGAAGAACTTCATGCACAAACCTTAACTGTAGGAAGTTATGCATAGCATACAACTGAGCATTGGTTTCTCTGGAAAAAAAAACATTTAATGCTCACCTGTCTGACTGAAAAAAGGCAAGTCTGCCACAACCTTTTAAAATAAATCATTTAATAAGCACGAACTCAAAATACTTGTTACTAGATGCTGTGCTACCTGGTTCAATATTTCAAGCATTTCATGAGCAACAGAAATGCTTGAAAAGAATCAATCATTTTAGATTCCCCGTGCAGCTTCTGGTTAAAAAAAAAAAGTTAGCTGTGAATGTAAAAGTGGTTCAAATACACAGATGCTACGTATTGCTAACTGTTTTTAAAGAAGTATAGATCCAGACAGGACAACAAAATCAATAAGCTCACGTGTTTTTTTCTTTCCCTTATGTACAAAGAAATCTCAGAATGAGTATGACTAAGATTAAATTAAACAAAATTCTAGGAAAAAAAATGTCAGTTTATTACACACAATATAAACCATCCTTACTAAAAACAAGGCTGATAATTGGTAAAAACAGTTCATTTAATGGATTATGCACTGCTGGTATTTACCAGTGTAATAACTCAAAACCACACTGCCACTGCATTTGGAAAGGCAGATAAGGAAAGAGAGGTACATGAATTACAGTACTGGAAGGAAAATAAGCTCTTGGTTCTGCAATAAAAATTCCTATTGGGGGTTCCAGAAGAGAGAACAAACTGACACCTTCTGGATTTTCAGCACAGGTATCTACAAACTATCATCTTCAAATACTCAAGAGTTGCTGGACATTTACCAACACACCTGAAAAGACAGCTTTTCCCTTAAAGAACACACTAAACATGATGCACGTATAGGCCATCAATAGGAAGAAAAAGGGCAGCAACAGTAACATTTAAGCACCTTTCTCAAAAAGGAGCTTCATGGTGCCTTCAGCTTTGCTTGAAGATGACTTATTTTTGTTTTCTACATACTGCTTTTCTCTCCCTCACTTCTCACAGATGCCAGAGACAGTAAATACCAAGCCTCATGGGTGGATCTGAATTAAAAAACAATAATGCCTAACCAGTATAAGGAAAAGCCATATGAAGCAAAAGAATTAATGAGCCTACTAAGCAAGTTTAATTTAGACAGTGAAAACACACTGCAAAAGCTCACCTACAGTTGCCTAATTAGAATGTTAATTATATTTGCCAAAAGCACGATGCATTTGCATTTACAAAGCCTTTTCATACCAAGTGTATGTGCATATAAGCCTTTAATGAAGCTTATTTTTTTGCTCCTAGGTAGGAAGGAATGGATCTTTCTAAGAAAGGAAAACCACAGGAACGGCACACTTTGTAGTCAGGATAAACTGATCCCAAACGTCAAATAAAGTAAGTGCACGCTGAAATTTACATTCAGTCCTACGAGTCTGTATTTTGGGATATATATAAAAAAAAAACCCTACACCTCAAAGAGCAGAGAGGCAGAAGGGCAATGAAGGGAGCCCATCTGTCCCCTCCCTCCCCTGCAGGACAGCTCGCAGCCTGCTTTCCAGCCTGCTCCCCCCGCAGAAGCGCTGACCCTACCCTCCCTCCCCGGGCTGCTCCCAAATCATGCAGCTCGCAAGCAGCTTCCCCGACATCTGGCACCCAGCTCGCCCCCCTCTCCCCCGGCCGGGCACGACGCGGACCCCCAGCCCCGCTCCAAGCGGCTCCTCTCACCCCCGCGGGAACGGGTCGCTCCCCGGTTCCCGCCGGTGGGACTCGGCTGCCGCGGAGCTCGCAGGTGCCAGGGCCGGGGGCTGCGGGTGGGCGAGCGGCCTCCCCGCCGCCGTGGCCCAGGCTGGGGCGGGCGGGACCGGCGGAGGAGCCGGCGGCAGGGTGGCGGGATGCGTCCCGCCTGCCGCGGGTCACGCAGCCCCGTCCGGGTGGCGCTGGCACCCGCCCGTCCCGTCCTGTCCCCTCCCGTCCCGTTCCTCCCAGGTTTAAATCCCCGCTGGGCGGCCCGCCCCTGCCGGCACAGCTCCCCGCGGCGCCGCTCTCCGGAGATGATGTGGCCTCGGCCCGTCACCCCCACCCCGGAGCACCCCCGCGCCAGGGCGGAGCTGCCGCCGCGACGGCTCTTCCCCGCCGCGCCGGGCGGCGAGGGGTCCCGCACGGCCCCCACGGCAGGGCCCTTCCCGGGGTCGGCGGCGGCAACGTCGCCGCTCCGCCGCGGCAGGAACTTTCCGAGCCCGCCCCCGCCCTTCCCCGGTGCGGCGGGCCCGGCCCCCGCCCCTCCGCGCCCCGGCTCCCGGCCCCAACGGCGGCGGCCCTCGTCCCCCCTCCCGCCGCCCTCACCTGCGGCCCCGCCACACGCCGGCTGCCCCCGCACCACAGCTGCCTCGCGCGCATCTCACCCGCCGCGCAGCCCCGCGGTTCCCCGCACACACCAGAGCCGCCCTGGACGGGCTGCGGCGCGGGGGCTGCCGGGAGCTGTAGTCTCGCAGCCCCGCTCCAGCCCAGGGTGCCGTGCCCAGGCGAACTACAAGCCCCGGCGTGCCCCAGGGGAGCGGGGCTCGGCCAGCGAGGCGGCGCATGCGCAGGCCTCTCCGAGAGAGTTTCCGTTAGTTTTCTTGCCCGTGGCGGTGGCTGCCCCCAACCGCTAACGGGACGGCGGGGCGGGGCGCGGCGCGGCGACGCCTTCAGCTGCTGCTTGCGCTCCGTTTTGCAGCTGGCGCCGCGCTGCCGCTCGTCCTCGCCTCTCCTGCCCCCGCCGCCTCCAGGCGCCCCAAAACGGGTCCGCGCCAGCTCGGACCCGCTAGCTGCTGTGCCAGCGCCGGCCTCCTCGCGGTACCTCAGGGAGCGCCCTGGGCCTTCCTGCTCCCGGCTCGTGCGGGCCCGCCGCAGCCCTTCTGTCCATCTGCGCCGCTCTCAGCTCACCGCTCCGGGGGCGTGGGGGGCGCGGCGCAGCCCCACGCAGATCTCCCCAGGGCCTCGCACACGGCCCTCCGTCGCGGCACAGGAAATACTTGACCTGGTGTGTCACACGATCACGCTGGTCTTTTTTCGTGGCGGCTCTGACCTGGTCGCTCGAAGGGGCTCTCTGCGAACGGCGTGCCTGCCGTCCTCGCGCTCCTCTGGCTGGTCCCCCCGGTGAGCTCGCAGCTTGCCACAGAAGTTCCCCAGGCCCTTTCGGACATGGCTGTCCCTCCCTGCTGCTACACCACAGCCCTCCCTTCCAGTACTCCGATTCACCCAAATCACGTCTTCCTGCTCTGCATTGACGATGCCGCTCTCACATCAGCAGCAAATCTCTGCACGCAACACGTGTAGCAAACGCGGTTTTCCAAAAGTACTGAATAAAACTGGTTGTGAGGCAAAACTGCGCTGGTAACCTCCCTCCAGCCCAAAAGCTCCCTGTTAAAAGGCAACCTGTAATCTTCCTTCTTGAATTGGGATTCAATTTCTGTGTATGAGTCTTAAAATAATATCCACTACCATAAGAAGTGAAGCTTAAATTATATACCAGACCAAAAACACTTGGAAAAGGCAAACTGTCAACAGAAATTCAAAGGCTTCTGATTCTCAGCTCAGCGAGACACAGACGGAGAAGCAGATTAGTGCTTTGTCATTTATAGTGCTGCTTGTAACCTACATTTCTCATTTCCTTCATCTTATACTCCTGAGGCCTGGCCTAACACCCACTGAAGCTGCGTGGACTCTTTCCGCTTACTTCACCCTATTTTGCATCAAACCTTCACACAGCGCAGCTGATACAGAGTGTAACCAGGACCGTGTTCTGCCTGGAGCCAGTTTATTTGATAAATAATTACCCTGCAGCTTCTTGTCAAAATCTGGAACTTCTTTAAACTAAAACTGTAGCAGTTAATGGTTGATTCTTCTTTTAACTGGTTTCGAATGCTAAAAAACACCCTGGGACTTTTTAACGAAGGTTATTCCATGAATAGAGGATGTTCTTGCCAAAGCTCTGCACCAGATAACTGAGCAATCTTCGTTTCCTTTTTCCTCTAAAGTGGGACTCCCACACACCAGCACTGTAAACATAGAGCTTGCCTCCATAAACATCATATTTGATGTTTAGCACAGCAAGGAGTCATACTCTAGTGTACTTGAAGTGCAGCGAGCTTCTCACTTTCTGAGTTACAGCCCTAAAAATAACTGTTCATGGAAGATAACAGATGGATATTAGGTATTAACACAGTCACTGGGCAATGATTATACTTCTTTGTGAAGAAGCTCAGCTTTATACCATCCAGTAGGGTTGGCGCCATTTAATTTGCTGCCCTAATAGCTGCTTTTTCATAAATTAGAACAGAAGATGGATTAGTTAAAATCAATTTATTACAGAACACAGGAAAGCATCAGCCAAAATAAAGCAAACCACTGTAAGTATTTGCGCTGCAGCACTTTCTACTAAACAAATACTCCTGAAGCATCCAAAAACTGTTCTGTTTGTAAACACCTCCGAGTAAAACACATCTGAAAGCAGCTCTGCATTTCAGCATCTATCTATAGAGCAGCACATACATCTGTGCACATGCACAGCTGACTTTGTGTGGCTATACAGCATCATGACAGCATTAGCCCTCTCTGCACCAACTGACAGGATAAACATTCTGGTTTGTTATTTTCGTGACTACCATAATTAGTGATTTCCTGCGGATTTCATCAAAGTTCTTAATCTTTTTCCTGAGCCCACATCATTGCCTCAGATGGTTTGCTTGTTTTCACAGCTCAGAGCTTTCCCTCCTGAAGCCAGCTGCACTTTACAAACTGCTCTCTCTTACAGCTACAAGATACCAGGAAATAGGGATAACTTTTATTGTATTTACTTGCTTTTATAAAAAACCTCTTTTTCTTTCTATGTGGACCACTAGGTCTATATAGACAAACTGCATTTGGAACAACTGTTTTATAACTCTAAAAATACATCTAGTTTTTCCAGTTTGAAATGAAATCTGATAATATTTGGATATTTTGTATCTGAAAATGGAAACATAATATATTCATGTCTATTCACCAGTCTGATGTTTGTGAATATTTTTATGTCATCTAACTGGGTTAAAAAGAAGGCAATGTCCTGGAAGACTTGACTGGTGCATCTGTCTAAGCAATTCCATAAGCATGTACTGCCATGATTATTTTTCACTGCTTTTGACACTGATTGTGCATAGAAAATGTCCCCATTCAGGATTTGCAAGATCTGCAAAAAATGCTTGCAAAAAGAGGAACTAATATCTCTACAGACAAAATGTCAAAATGCTTTTCCCATTTTTTCTTGCTGTTCATGTTCTTCTTTCTTCCCCTCCTGTAAGAGAACTGAAAAAAGAGTAAGAGTTCAGGTTTGGTTTGGATAAAATCCTGAAATGTGGATGCGTCTCTGAATTACCTCATCGTCTCGGTTTGAGCCCTGAGCTGAACTTTGTCCTGAAAAACAGTGAAAAGTTTAGTGTAGGCTTAAAAAACTTGGTATCAAAAATTTGCCTTGGTATAAATTCACTGAAAACAAAGTATATATTTATATTAATAATTATATGTAATTGACCTTTTGGAATTCAGTTACACACACACACACTAGTTTAAAGAATGATCTCACAGATCCTTGCACCTGCCGTGTGGGTAGCCACATTCATACCTCATAATCCTACTGTACCAACTCCGAAACAAAGTTATTCCCTTAAATAAGAGTTTAGGGCTAACCTCCACATTTCACTAATTAAAACTTTGTCTGTGAATACATCAGCCCATGCAAACAGAATCTCTTCAACCTGAATCACCAAGCGTGGTACTTCCACAGCCTGATAAAGGCTCCATTCCAAACCCCAGAGAGACCAGCGGTGGACAAGTGGACTGGGATGAATAGCAGCTCAAGCCCACATGTTCTTTGTGAACATCAGCCCCACCACCCTTTCCCTCTGGGCTGTAAGAGCTGCCTATGGATTTCTGAACATGCAGGAGCCCAGGCTGCCAAACACTGCAAATCTCAGGCAATGTGTTCGAACTGCTGTCTTCTACCACTGCTGGCTTCTACCACTGCTGGCAAATCAGCCACAGCTCAGGCACAAAATTGCCTCATGTTCGGTGGATTCAAACCACAACAAACCACACTTACTCTCCTCTCCCAGTCATGAGCTTGCCAGTTGAAAGAGTTGAGCATCAAAACTGTCTGAAACACTGGAAGGTGCAGGAGTCCCATTCTGGAGAAAACAGGCATGCATTAAGTCTGCAGCATTTGACAGTGAATTTCTCCAGAGTTAATGACAGAGCATGCGGCCTCAGCATCCCAGAGGCGGTTTGGGCTGAAACACTTGTGTGCTGTAGTGCCAGTACAAGCAAGAGCTTCTGACAGTGCTGCCTCTAACTCCTGTCCTTCAAGACTTCAGTAGATGGCACTGTCACATCAACTGCCTTACAGAAACTGAATTACGTGCAGATCATATTTTCACAGATAATGTATGCTGTTCTTCAAATAATCTACCTTTTTTTTTCTCTAGATGATATCTGGTTACATCTAGTTGATTTTTTCAGGGTAATAAACCAACTATTTAAAATGTATAAAATAGAAGAGCTGACCACTGAGCAATTTGTTGGCATCTTTTCAATTTGGTAGTACGGAGTAGGACTAAACAACATGTTTTTCCTTCATAAAACCCTGGAAAAACAAAATGTTCATCACCTTTGATAATTTTTTTTTTAACTTTGTGTATTATTTTTTTAAATAGTTACATAATTTTCTTTTCAGCTGTGAACCGCTCTGATTTCTGTTACATTTCAAGAGATTCTTTTTTTCTCTCTTCTCTATCTTCTTTATATCATTAGACAAGGAACTTTCTGGGGTGGTTATGAGGGGGAGGGAAGGAAGGTCTCCCCTCCAAATTTTGAAAGTAACACCTTTTAAAAAACTCGGTTCGATCTCTCCATGCATCTGGTCTGGCACTTACAGTTTTATTGGTGTTTCCCATGTAGGTGAAATCAACACTGTCTTAAGATGACTTTACGCTTGCCAATTTTGTAGTCTATCAAAGAATTGTAGCCTTTGGTGGGACCACGGTCCCTTAGAGGGAAACAGTGTTAACTAGTCCTGAATCAAGCTGACATTCTTGGCAAATTTCTTCTGTAGCTATTGTATTTTTTTTTTTTCCTGCTAAATTGTATAAAAAGCCTGGCACAACAACCAGAAATTTTGTCCAGCATCTGATTTATGTAGTCAACCACAGGAAATCTGATGGAGGGGCAGCAGATTTTTGTTCTGTTATGTAGTCCTGTTGGGATCACTGTCATCTTGGTAGGTGAATTTCGACTAACTTCCAGTGACTTGATCCCTGCTGACATGCCAAAGGCTTTCGCCCAAGAATCTGTAAACCATGCTGATTTTTCTTGGTAAGCAACTGATTGCCCATTTCTCCCTGTTCACCAATGGCTTGTCTTTGCCTTTGGAACTATTTCCTAGCAAAGCAACATGTGGACTTCTGTGAGGTATTGATTTAAATTAACTCTTTGTTTCCCCATATATGAAAAATTTTGATACAGCCACATTCTAAGTATCAGCTAGAAGGATACTGAATCTGCAGTAAAACTATCACCACCAGAGATCCCATCTGTATGCCGGGCAGCAGGTCCACCAGCTTTTCTAGGAAATCTGTGGAATCTGGGTCAAGAATCTGCAAAACAATGAAATGCTCCATTTCTCTAATATTATCCTCACAGATACATTGAATACTTGCAAAGTAGTTTCCAGGATGCAGCTTTCCAGTATGAGGCTGAGGAGAAGCAAGATAATTAGTCCTGTTCCCTCCCTCCCTCCTTTCTTTCTTATCTTTAATTATTTATTTATTTATTTTTCTCTCTCTTTCTTTCTTTCTCTTTCTTTTTCTTTCCTTTCTTTCTTTCTTTTTCTTTCTTTTTCTTTCTTTCTTTTTCTTTCTTTTTCTTTCCTTTCTTTTTCTTTCTTTCTTTTTCTTTCTTTTTCTCTTTCTTTTTCTTTCTTTTTCTTTTTTTCTTTTTCTTTCTTTCTTTTTCTTTCTTTCTTTTTCTTTCTTTCTTTTTCTTTCTTTCTTTTTCTTTCTTTCTTTTTCTTTCTTTCTTTTTCTTTCTTTCTCTTTCTTTTTCTTTCTTTCTCTTTCTTTTTCTTTCTTTCTTTCTCTTATTTTTTTTCTCTCAATTTGTTTTAGCATTAAGTCTGAATTTTAAGAATAATGTAAAAATTGGAGACTTTAAATGGAGTATCTGTGATGCAGAAGAGTCACATGTTTTCTACAACACTGCAGAGCAAGGATGGTGATGTCAAATGACCTGAAGGACTTGTGTGCTCACAGAAGCTTCTGTCTTTGGTTTATTCCTTTTAAGTGGTCTACTGCAAAATACCGCCTTACTGCAAATTTTGCTTCATTGGTGGTTAATAGCATAACTGTGTAATTTAAAACGCCTGAAGATAGGCGTGTCTGTTTAGCAAGTATTGTTGGTTTAGGCCTAAAAATGATCATAGGAAGAGCTTATAAAATAATAAATTTAATGACTTTGCAATTCTATAGGCCTTTGCCTCTCAGGGCCCTTCCCGACTACTCCTTTCAAAGGGCTCGTCAGTAATGAGGGACGATCAAGGCCCGTCCGCAGCAGAGCCCTCATGACAGCGCCCGGAGCCACTACCAGCCGCCTGTGTTCAAATGCCCCGGCATCACACGGAGCCTCAATTCATTCCAGAACCGTCCCTGGAAACACAGAACGGGTTTTCAGGGAAAACCGCAGGCAGCAGTTTTTCTGACGGTGCCAGCGAGGAGCCCCTACGAGCCTCCTGCCGCAGGGCCGCGGCCCCGGGGGAGGAGGCGAGGCGGGAGGGGCGGGGGGCGCGGGGCTGGCCGCAGGGCTGGTCTCAGGCGGCCCTGAGGGCACAGCTGACGCACGGCCAGGGACGAGGCTCGTTTCGGCGGGGAGACGAGCCGGGGGAGGCTGGCAGGGCTGCGCCGGCAACGGCCGCTTCTGCAGCAGCCTCCCTCACTGCCCCTTCTCCTCCGCCGGCACCCCCTTGGCGCTCCCTTTTGCAGCCCCGGGCCCGCGGGGAGAGCCGCCCAGCCGTGAGGGGAGAGGCGAGGGATGGCGGGCGGCGAGGGGGCGGCGGGCGCTTCCCGCCTGCTCGGGGCGCTGTGCCTCGCCGCCGCCGCCTGCTTTCCCCTGGTGCGCGGGAGGGAGACCGGAGCGGCGTGGACTCTGGAGAAGGTGGGTCACGTTTGGTTTTCTCAGGCGCTTCTCGGTTGCGGGGGCACGGGGGAGGCGAGTAGCGCTTTCCCAGGGGGAAGGGATGAGGAGCCGGGCGGTGACACCTCCACTGCCTCCCGTGCCCTGGGCGCGAACACGGGAGTGGGCTGTGGGCCCGCAGGTGGGGATGGGTAACATGGCTTCCAGCAGAGGACAGCTCTCCTTCGCACGTCTGTGGCGCCGGCGATGCCTTTCGCAGCGCCTGGGAGCAGGCAGGCAGCGCGGTAAGCTTTGTCAGGGCAGCCCGTGAAACCCAAACAGGATCAAAACCCGAGACTGTATTCCACGTGACACTCTGTTCTGCTCCCGTTTGCAACAGGATTGCGGTGATTCAGAGGACAGTGTCTTAATTTGAGAAACTAAACAGTTCTTCCAGCAGTGATGCACATTTAGCTTGGAAAAACAGGTAGGGAGGGTGTTGACAGCTACTGCAAAATTGTTTTGAAAGGACATATTCTAATATGTCGTAAAGCCATACTATACTGGTTTTAATTCAGTGTTATATGAACTAGTGAAAAAAGCAGTCTTGAGTTTCTTGAGTTTCTTGAGTTTCATTTAATGAAACAGCAATAAGCAGTAACCCCCTGATTTCTCGGTGTAACAACTCATAGCGGTCGATTATGAAACACTAACAGAGTTTCCTTGTGAAGAACTAAACCACATGGAACGTGGGAGAGCGTACAACTGCAAATCACATTCAATTTAAATGGACCCAGAATTTCCAAACAGAAAATAAAGTTCTAGGGCCCATCCCCAGGTGTTTGTAGAAGAGCTGAACTCAAAGTTCAGCCTGAACTGACTGGACTCCACTAATCCCATGCACCCTTGATAGATCAGAGTCCAAGACAAACTGGCAAAATGAAGTTTCCCTCATACTTTTCCACTCACTTCTCCTTAGTCATTCCCTTTCTCCTTGATTTTGTTCACTTCCCATTCAAGTAAGTGTTGGGTTGTGGGTTTTTAAAAAAAGCGAAACTTTGTTATGCTGTTCTATTAATTGTATCTTATTCTATATACAGCTCATGTATAGACTACATATCTGTAACATAATACACCTATAATATGCACAATACATGTATATGTACATATATAATACACATATAAGAATATGTAAGGCTAAATCATTAGTCATACTAGTCAATGTACAAGCATGTAGCCCCAACGCTCCTTTTTTCAGCCCCCTTGAGCCACACCAATACACTCTTTAGCTCATTCCATCCCAGCTAGTGAATCTGCTCACCAATGATGTAAGTAATAGCACGTAACCACAGAACCGTAGCATCTGAACTCCTCTGCCCATGCAGACGCTAACCAAGAACCACTTCCTCTTTCTCATCAAATTCTTGCCCCTTGACAACTTTTGTTCCTTCTCCCTAAAGGGATGTGTGAGCCAGAAGTTGAAAGTCTTACAGTGTACAGATCTCCCCCTCCTCCTCTCATTGAGGAGGAGGATTCAGGTCCTCAACTTAAGAGTTCTTAGAAGCTAACTTCCATTGGCATCAAGCTGAAATATACCAAAATCAGCAAGGTAAGCGTGGGCTACTTGTGGAAGCGGAAGTCTTGCAGTTTTATGCAGCTTAGTACAAAAGGTTTAGGGGTAGTCCTCGCATAGATACATTGCTCTGTCTCCCTGCTGTGGCCACAGATGAAATAGGGATTGACCAACACTGTAACGAACGAGCCTCCTACCAATCTCATTCTGCTTCCCTTTTATTTCATGACCACATTTGTAATTCTTTGCACTTCCCAAATTTGAAGATAATCTCCATTATTAGAAACAGGAGTTGATTTCTCTCTTCCAAAGTGTTTTCATACATTTGTACAATTAATAATAATAATAAATAATAATAATAATAATTAATAATGTTTCTTTGTAAAGTGATTCAATGACCTCAATTACCAGGCATGCTCTATGTAAGAAGCAAGACAATTCCACGTTCTAATTGAGCTCTTCACTTGTTCAACTGAAGGCATATTTTCTGAACTTCCTTAATTAAATTGTCCTCCCACACTCTTCTGAAGTGCATAGCTTTAGCTTTTCTCTCTCCTCTTAGAGCCTGTTCCTCCTAAACAGAACAGCTCCCTGACAACATTTTCTCATGTGTGCTTTTTCTACAGTGGTGTAAATTCCACCATATTAAACTTCTAGTCTTTCAAAAGTTTATGCATCTTCTACAATATAATTTCCAAACTTTTACAAGTTCTTCTTTATAGCAGATGAAATGCATTTTTATTTAACCCATGTCTAAATTTGCTAGCATTAAAAATGTTAACTGCACATCCTAAAATTTGGTGTCCTCATAGTCTTAAGTACAGTGTTTAAAGCTGAATTTAAAATTGGCATCGTAGGATTCAGTGTCTTTGTATCTCCCGTCTACTTAATTTCACTAGTATACTGAAGTGGAATTAGAGGAAAGGTCCACACATAGATAAACAGCTAGGAAAAGAGGGGTAGAATTAAATGTTTACAGTGAAGTCTAGGAAATATTTGTACTTGTGCCTCCTTTGCTCAACACACACATAAATGAAATAGAAAAGACGACAAATAGTGAGGCAAACCCCATTTTTTGTCAGTATTCATCAGTCACGGTAATTAAGATAACAGGTCATTATACAGGACTGCAGAAGACCTCAAGGTCAGTACACTTTGGGGCCAGGTAATGAGTTACAGCAGTCATTTCAGACAAATGTGAAATGATGCATGAGTGAGTGGGAAAGGAGGGGGAATGATTTTTTTTTTTTGTTAACATATACAACGATGGAATAAATATATCTATGAAAATGTCAGTTTGGTGCAGCAGCAGCCCAAAAGCAATTTAGTTGTTAAACAGTTTGAAGAAAGGAAAATAATAAACCAGAAAATACCATTACCCTACACTATAAGCTATGGTGCACTCATGTTCCAGTTTCCCTCCCTTTCCTTACCTCAAATGGATGAAGTAGGCAGGGTACACTGAAGGGCAGCAAATTGATCAATCACATAAGGCAGTTCTGTTCAAAGAACAAATAAACAGACCAGAATTTTTCAGTGGGAGAAAGAGTAGAGGGAAGTCCCTATGATAGAAATAAGGAATGGATATGATAGGAGCATCCTATGATAGTGCCTAAAATAGGAATCTATAGACAGGAGTGGCTCAGGAAGTTGCTGAGGAGACAGTTGTTAGAGATTGTTAGAGGTTCAGATCAGGTGCATAAAGGGGTGTTTGAGATGTCCTTGGGGATACCACCTGGCATTCAGCTGTCACTCCAGAACAGCACAAGGCTCTTGCACATCAAAGACATGCATTTGCCAGCCCCATGAGGATGTCTCAAATATTCTAGGTCACCTGAAATAGCTCTAAAGGTCTGTGCGTTGGCAACAGAAAAGAAGCTGCTTGGGAGGTAGCTACTGGTTATCACAGCTGTCAATTCTGAGGTTAACCCATGTGTCACAAAACTGATGTATACCCCTGCTAGCCCCAAATGAGCTGCACCAGGCTGTGCAGTCACACCAATACCATCACTGTGGGCAGAGGCCACAATGACCGAGCTTCTCTCTGGGACTGAGCTAGCTTTTGCATTTCTTTGCAGTACTGCACCTCATAACGTAGACACAGCATAAAGCTAAATATTATTAGTACTAAAAATAAAGCTTCTGGTGTTTGTCTAAGTGGAAACCTCATTTGATGGTGGCATGGTCACAGACATGACTGTATATACGTAGAATTAAGATATTAGAAAAGAGAGAACCCAGTCACAGGTTGAGTTTTTACAGCTAGCTGCTAGGTAAAAGTTTATCCCATGTTTTTAACACTAGTATATTTTGCATGGAAATCAAAGATACAGAAGCCACAAAACTTAAAAACATCAATCATTTTTGAGAGAAAAGCTTTTTTTAAAAAATGATTTTTTGTTGTCAGTAAATCAAAGTAGCACAATATATCACATTTACTGTAATTCTGAAGAAAATGATGGTCAAAAAGGTCTAGTAACAGTTATAGCAGTCTTTCCTTTTTCTCCCTTCTACAGTATTCTCACCAACCAAGAATTTTACATCCTGACGCTATTCAGAAAGTAGCAGCAAACACAGATGTTTCTGAAATGTGGGAGAATGATTTGCGCCCTATCCTGATAGAAAGATACTCGGGATCACCAGGAAATTATGTTGTACGACAGGTAAGACAAGAGCTTCTGAACACCTCTAAGATCATCTATTATTTATATTCTGATAACAGTTTTAGTGACCACTAAAAGGACAGACACATTCCTTTCATTTGGTAGGATGAACTCTATTATTGTTCAAGTCTAGACTGCATAGAGCCTACATGACACAGCTTGCAGTTTAGCTGACATTATTTCCCAGGGCTGCACAGCATGATTTAAAAAAAAATAAAATCTGTTTTAAAATGTATGTTTTAAATTAAAAAGCTTGCCTCAGATTTGGTACCCGAAGTACAACACAGTCATCATCCTTTACCTCACACGAACACATTTTTAGTCACTGGTTCAAACCCCCTGGGACCCTACAGAGGGATGAAATAAATGATACTCCTCTGCCCTTTTCCTGGAGAGGTCCCATGCTGTTACGGTCCCCTGTAGTGTTGCTGCAGATGGGTGTATCAACACAAGAAGGGATCAGAGGGCAGGCAGATGAAATGGTCAACATGAGGAAGCGCAGCACTGGTCCAAGTACCATGCTAGCTCTGCTGGCTCAAGCACAGCAGTGTGTTAATGCTGGGCTGACAATATCGAGGTTGTACCTGGCCCCAAGACAGTAAAAGCTCCAGCACATTGTATTGTAGCCACAAGGAGTCACCACATGACTGGGTCACTGCCCTGGATTGCATTAGCCAACCAGGAGACTAAAACAGCAGTGCAGCTGAGCTTACTAACAGACATTGACAACATCTCACTAGCCACCATCTACCCTTTAGGCAGTGACACAACAGCTCCAGGATAGCCCTAACTGCAGTAAGTCTGTTTGCCTCTCTGCAACTGATAGGCTGGAAAAACGCAGCTTTTTTAATGCTTTATGCGTGCGCATGTCTCTATAGATTTAGTTTTGTGGTTTCTTTAGTGATACCCTGGAAGGCAGCCAAACGAAAGGGGAAAAAGTAAGAAAAACAAAAAACCTGCTGAGCCTAGGCTAGAAAACCACAAGTCATATTCAAAATAGGATCATCCTGTTACAAGGTAACAGCATGTACTAAAGTAGACCCCCAGCAAATGAAAGAGAGTCCTCCACTGTCGAAACACAATGAACTTTGAAATAGGTGACACTTCTTTGTTAAGCCACAGAAAAAGCATCAAACTCCTTTAGGGAGAAGGCTAGTGCCAGTCACAGCTAGTGCACACTGGGAACTCCATTCAGGCTTCTATATTCCCCTTAATCCATAACAGACGTCCTTTGCTCAGTCTACAGATAGTGGATAAACTGTGCAACGCCATAAAAGCTTTCAGAGGGTGACCACAAACAAAATGGAAGTTTGTTCTAGCACTAAAATTTATGGCAATATTCCCACTGACTTCACTAAGAGCAGGACAAGTCTTCAAAGTCTATTTTCTTTTTTCCCCTTAGAGGCTTTTCCTAATGTTTATTTAAAGAGCGAGGAATCTGCCTTGAAGAAGCACTCTGGGGACCCACAAAAATTAAGTTGCTCAACAGAGATGGCCCTCTAATAAGAGTTAGCTGGAACTCTGTACTACCTAAAACGAATGATCTCTTTTATAGATCCACTACCTTGGTTTTTATCTTTACATGAGCTACACTTACAGGATTTCATTTTTAAAATACTGTTCTGAAATGTTTAATTCTTTAATTTAAGGAATCAGACCATCTCTTATAGCCTTGTAAACAACTTATGTCACTTGAAAGGCAGATTTCTCATAGAAGCTAAAAGAACCAAGAAAAACAACCCCACCCCAAACAAACAAACAAACCAGCATTTTTTTTATACTGCTGTGGCATCTCGTATTATAATGGTCAAAATATCCACACCAAGTTCTTCGCAGCCAGTTCTGACATTTAAATTAATGTCACAGCTGAGTTTAGATTTGAAGAGGTAAACATAAAATTTGTCCTGGTTACACGTGAAAAAAACACGGGCCTGGAAGCTTCAGAGATCAAGATCTTAATGTGTCATTTTAATGGACAGTCATTTGAAGCACCTTCAGAGTCCAAAGGCAAGAGACAAAAGGGAGAAATGAAAAGCAGGTGAGCCAGTCAAAGGCTGAAGTAGCAAACATGTTGCTTAATTTTATACAGTGACATTACATTTTTTGATATAAAATTTATCTTTAAAAAATACCAAGAACTTAGAGAAATAAGCTTAAGTGCTACTATTAATTAGCTAATGACTATTTGTCTGCAACGTCTTTCTGAAGCAAGCAATATTAATCTGATATTTTTTTTCCCCATTGCAGCATATCAAGCATCGTCTTCAAAGATTACAGGCTGGCTGGGAAATTGAAGAAGATACATTTCAGAGATACACACCATATGGATATCAAACATTTTCAAATATTATCAGCACTCTCGACCCCTCTGCAAAACGCCATCTAGTACTTGCTTGCCACTACGACTCAAAATTCTTTGGACAACAATGGCAGGGGAGAGCGTTTGTAGGAGCAACTGATTCAGCCGTGCCTTGTGCTATGATTCTGGAGCTGGCACGTGCCCTGGATTACAAGCTTCAGTTAATGAAGGTAGCTTGCTTGTTTCATTTTCGTTTTTTTTTGCAATGGCAACAGGCCTCAGGGCATGTCTGTGGTCTCTCCCACAGTTTGCATGCCTGATTCTCTGTTTGCTCTGCCTGTAGTAAAGCTCCCATTGACTTAAAGAATAACAGAACAGAGATCCTTATCTACTGCTTCTTATGCGAAGGATGGTATCTAAAAATAACAGTTTATACATAAATAATATTTTTCATAGACTCTGTGACATATAGTCCTACTCAGAGGCTCCTGTCTTATCCAGTAACACCACAGGTCATTGACAAAGTTTTCTTGCTTTCCGAATCTTCCATTTTTAAAATCTCTCGGTTGTATTTGGTTTTGGGAGACAGATCAACTAATTGCTGGGCAGGGGAGTTACACTCACATCCCTCCATCCCGTAACAATTTCAAGCTTTTCTTCTTGTTTTCCTTTATCAATTTTAATACTTTATTTATGAAAAGAGTGATGACTGAGTACAGGAAAACAATCAAGTAATAGTATAATACTATCAGTCTGTTACCTATGCTATGAAAATCCACTTCAAAGTGTTGCCATTGCTGGGCACAAAAATCTGTAGGATTACAAATTTGTACGATTGAAGGTTCATGACTGCCATCTACTGGTTCACTATTTACAGAATAACAGAGCTTTTACAGGAAAAGGTCTCTCAAATGCTTTACAAAGTTTTGGGAATACACCTAGCTCAGGTATTAAGATTACTGGTCGGCAGTTTTTCCAGAAACTCATTTGGTGCCTTCTGACATTAGAATATTTAAGATTTAGAAGATTAGGAATATGCTGATGTTTTTAGTCACAAAACAAAGCACTCCTGTAACACATATGCTTTCATTTGGAAGCTTCATTGAGAATAAATTTGCCTGATGGTTATTTATGGAACAACCTGCACACTGACTTATAGACTTGAATTTTTCACAAGTAATACATGATTTTTTGATTGAATTGTTTTACTATGTAAGATGACAGCATTTGACAAAAAGGCAATCTAACTACTTTGCACAGGCTACCATTTTTTCACAAAATACACTTTGGGATCCATCTGCTTAATACATTAGCTGTGACCTTTTTGCTCTGGTCATAGTAGCATAACAGACTTCATTGTGTTTTCAGCCAAATCTATTTATACTTTGACTTGGAGCTGTGATTTTTATCTTGATGTTTCTCCAGTTATATAGAGTAAGTTTAAAATTAAAGGTCTAAGACATCTCTCTACATTATTCAGACCTGGGAATGTGTTAAACAGTAATAATAATAATAATTACAAATACTACTTTCTAAATTTCAATACAGAATGTAATGCAAAATGACTGCTATCAGAAGATAGCAGTCCTGTGCAAAGAACAAAGGGCAGCAAAGCATTGCCATTAGAGAAATCCATATATCACTGTGAGCATAATCAATATCATCTTGCCTACGTGAGCTACATTTTATAGACGTTTTCCACTACTGTTTATATTGGATCAGCTCCAGCTTGTTGGGAAGTTGTAGCCCATACAGGACATGACTGTTGCCAGTGACCCCACCTTTTTAATCACATCGTGCAATTTCACTTGAAGTAACATTAATTATAGAGAGGTTAAAATATTTATGGCAACTGCCAAGACTACAGTTCCCAAAACTGTTCATATAGTGGAACTGAACTGGGTTTAGCAATGTGGTAGATTATTAGGAAACGCTGCCAGTGCAAACAAGGCTTTAGTTAGTAAACACAGAGAGAAAAAAAGGCTCCTTCTACACTGGGAAGAAATTTCACATAGATGCCTTCTTTGTGACCTTAAATACATTAATCATATATATATATTCTCAGCTTTTAGAGCTGTGATATTTTTGGTTGTTGAAAGGGAAGGGCGTATCTACTCCACTCTCTGTGCTTTGGTTTTAGGGTAAAGTCACCCAGGTGGTTGTGAGCCCCCCTGAAGAAAAAGAAACAGTTATTCTTCTCATGACTGACTGCTCTTTATCCCTCAAAGAATAATCAACTTAAAAATACATAATTCACCTACACTGATGCACAACTGTAGCAGAGATATTACTCCTTTGTGGCTCCATCAAGTTATAATATTAGCACTCACATCAGGCATTGTTGCCGAGTTGTTTCCTCATTATTTGAGATGATGTTTCTGCTACCTGGTTTTGTAGACCTGTCTTTTCATACGCAGCCCATGTCCACTAAATTCAGAAATGAAACTTTTAATCAGAACCAAAATGATACCAGACTGGAGAATGTGTCACTGTGCTAGACAAATAATAATGACTGGTCACTACCACTGTTGCATCATAACATGTGTTTAAGAGCCATAGGAAGGTTTGCATAGGGTACTTTGAAAATATACCCCTACTGATGTTGCTTGTATGACTACAGTATTTGTCCTTTATTTAATGTTCTGGCCAGAATCAGTTATGTTACTTTCAACTTCTTCCAGCACACCAGCTCAATGTCAAGACCAGACCTTTCACTTCAGCTCATTTTTTTTGATGGTGAAGAAGCCTTTGTCCAGTGGTCCCCTTCCGATTCCCTCTATGGATCTCGACACTTAGCTCAAAAAATGATATCTACTCCACATCCACCTGGTTCAACAACCACAAATCAGCTGCACGGCATAGTAAGTGGCTTTCACCTCCCTAATGAGTAATAGTAAATTGCATTTTTTAGATATTCAACTAGTAAGTAATTGGCCAAATTACCAAGAAACCATGAACCCCACCAAAGTTGTGGAAGAAGCAGACTTGTGGAAATTTTATGATGTGATAGAGAGTTGGCAGGAGCTTTTTCAGGTTAATCTGCTTAGACCTTCTCCATGCAAGTATGAAGAGGAGTCATAGAAAAATCAAAATACACAAACTTATTAGAATTTAAACTAGGATACCCATCTTCTTCAAGAGAGGTAATTCCAAGCGATTAGGAAAGAACACAGACAGTATTGGTCTATGAAAAAACCTCCCCTAGCTCAGCACTAAGCTACGGCAAACTCCGTTTCCCTTTGATTCCTACTAACATTCTGGTTGTCTGCTGCCTTCTCCCTGCAGTCTTCTAGTTTCCCTACTCACTGCTGGGACACTTTTCTTCTGTCTCTGTATCCTGTGACTCATAAAATGTCTTTCCCTTGACAGACTTTGTTGTTGTCCAGGGAAGAAGCAATTTCCTCTTTTTTCCCCTCACCACCTACCATAGTTTTTCTTTTAAAGGGATATAACACACAAATTGCAAAGCCATGCAGTCTCCTTCTGCTTGAGGAATAGAGAATCAGCCTGCCTTTTTCCTCCTTGGAAAGACAGCAAAATGCATCAGATTGGAATCACATTCTGCTAATGAGTTCTTCTCAGGCACCATGGTAGAAAAGCCAGATCTTTGGCCACAGCTGTCAAAGACCTAGCCATGACCTATACAGGAACCAAGAGGTTTCATTGCTGCTGCTGCTTCTTTTGATGGTGTTGTAGTAATGTAAAGACGTCTGTATTAAAGATTCTTTCTTCTGTAGGACCTGCTTGTACTACTGGATTTAATTGGTGCACCAAACCCAGTCTTTCCCAACTATTTTCCAAACACTATTCGATGGTTTCAGAGGCTTCAAGCAATTGGTAAGGAGAAGGATATGGGCTTTTGACAAATTTGAAAGTTTAGCGCGTAGATTCTGAACGTATTAAGTCCTGTAAATGAAATTTTTAGATTACTTTTCTGATTTACAGTTATAATATTCAATAATGTAAATTTTAAACTTGGTGCAAATTAAACCTATATGAAGATTTTAATATTTAATTAATAAAGTCACTGAGGAAGACTGCCAGACACTTGGAAGCCATGAAACAGATTCTATTACTGATTGTCACTCTCTGACTTTTGGGGACTGCTCCACTTCTGTAAAATGACAGCAGTAGCACCAGTCTTGAGGTCTTCTAAGTACTAAACAAATGCAAGAGAGTCACCACTCCTTTTTCTTCTTTGATGGAAAATGCTTCCATGCGAGAGGAAAAGTAATTCAAATGTGCTAACATGCCTCATATTGTCCAAAAGTTTTAATAATCACTTTCATTGTGAATTGCAGAGCAAGAGCTACACAACATGAACCTGTTGAAAAATCACCTTGCTGAAAGGCAGTATTTCCAGACTACTTTACATCGAGGCTTAGTTGAAGATGACCATGTTCCATTTTTATTAAGAGGTACCGGAAGCTCTTATATTTTAAAGTATAATTAACAAATGCGCCATTTAGTGAATCAGCAAGTGCACATGATCCTGTTTCGCAAGCTTATTTACCCCAACTTGAGACTTCCAAATCCAACTTTACGCAGGCCAAGAGTCATAACTTTGAAAAACATACCAGAAGGAAAGGAGCGATAAAACATACCCATCATCCTTTTGTACGAGCACAGCTCCAATGGCACAGAAATAGAAATTTGTCAGCAGTAGTGTCCTACAGAGATAAGCAACTCTGATCCAGTGGGATATCACTACCTACCACACTAGCCAGCTAGTTACTATTTCTAGGAGCAGTGAAACACTCAAGGGTCGCATCTTCAAAGACTACAAAAATCTCTTAAGATCTGTTGTCGAAGTTACAGTAATGCTCACTATTATCTGTTTAAATTTGAAGGCACCAACTCCTGTAAAAACTCGCATACTCAAATTAGACATCCTCATTCTCTAAAGAGAATGGAGATTTTGCAGCTGTCAGATGAAGGAGTGGAAAGGTGCATAGAGTAGCCAGCAAAAATAGCAAAGGACACAATATGCCTGAAATCCTTCCTGGAATTGGGCACATACTCAAAACTGAGATTCCCTACCTAAGCATTTCTCCTGGCAGAAACCTACGCCATGGCCTCTGACTTTGCACTCTTTTCCTTTGGGATGCAATCGAAGAAAGGGAAAACAGTTGTACTATTGCTGCCACCTTGTCAAGCTACAGGTCAGTGATTAAAGCACTTGGACAAGATGCGGATTTCGGTATCCTCGGTTCAGGCACTCAGCAGAGCATCTTCAAAACTAAGGCAGGCCAAAGAAAGGCAGTAGATAAACTCTTCTGATTGAAGTTTTCCACTGTACAGCAAGGACTACAAGAGACATACTGCTAGAGAAGGGTTAAGCAACAAGGAATGTAATGCTAGTTCAGTGAAGAGGGCATCTATCTAGGAAGGGAGGATGGTATCTTCATATCCAGCCCCTAATTTTACCATTGCTTATGCTCTGTTAACTACCAAGTAATGTAAAATGCACACACAGCTCTAGAAGCAGGTACAAGAGCAGCTACACTTCTCCACTTCGATGTGAGTGCTCTCTTCACTGAGCTATGGTTACTGTCTCCTGCTCAATGGCTCTTCAGCTCCATGAATCTTTCCATTTTTCACACCAAAGCATGGCCCAGATCCAATAAAACCAACACAGCTATCATATGCATGTCCAGGAATATGAAATATCCTACATGGGAGAAGCCGACAGAGGAAAAACAATGACTACACCTCAAAGCCTTTTCTAATAAAATTAACACTTAGTGAAGAAAACTCATGTCTTGGTATGCAGCTAACAGAGAGGAAAAGGAGTAAAACAAAAAAGAGGCTGGAAACAGTGCTCCCTCCTGTCTACGTTTAGCCAGTATCCAGGGCTAAACTGTAGCAGTTGCTCTATCACCCAGTGACCCCTCCCCAGCTGAAAAGGGGAATTGGGGAAAAAGGGAAAAGCCCTGTGGGTTGAAATTGAAAGGGATTTAATGAAATAACAAAACTAATACAAACACCAACAAAAAGTGTACAAGCTTATACTCAGCCTGGTCCCTGGGATCAGCAGAAGGAGCAGGAGAACAAAAGGGGGGAGCCCCAGGAGAAAACTCCCCACCCTCAGTGAACTCCCTCCTTTTATAATGAGCACGTTCACAGTGGTATGGGATACACCTGTGAGTCAGCTTGGGTCAGCTGCCTTGATTGAATCTCCCAGCTGACTTGGGGCTACCCATGGACTGCCTGCCATGGCTGGCCCATGGGTCTGTTCCTGGGAAACCAGGACACCCCCAAAAAGTGATCAGGAAGCAGAAGACTGATTTCACTCCTCTTTTACCTAAAAGTTGCAGTATGTATAGGTGGCTTAATGTATATGCAGTGATACAGATCCTTTCAAGTAGAAGTTCTTTTATCTGAGGATAACTGGTTCTACTTTACAGAGTAAAAATACAGATACCCTATTTTACCATTTATGGAGAGGACTAAAAAATGCTTCAAAAAGTGCTCAATCTTAACACTGTTACAAGAACATGGTAATCAGTTTCCAGGTTGGTAAGCTGCAGAGGTTTCTCTGCCTTTCTGTAGCTCTTAAACATGGTATCAACAACTACAATGCAAAGGATCTCACACACACACAAAAAAAAAAAAAAAGTAGCACAGTAAAACTACTAGCTACGAGTGCTTAAAAAAAGGGAGAGAAAATTATTCGAAGGACAGTGATAATTTTGGGAAACGAAATGGATGGGATGCAGTCACAGGCTTCAGAACAAGATAAGGTAAAAGGAAGCTGCAGTGAGAGACACTCCTCTATAAAGTAAGCTTACTGAGTAGTTACCTGACTGATGCTAAATGGTGACATATCAATTTGCTTCACAGAGCTTCTCCAATATTTCTTCTACCAGTTTCACTTCCCTCCTTACAGGGGTTCCAGTCCTACATCTGATTCCATCCCCTTTTCCTGCAGTATGGCATACCATGGAGGACACAGAAGAAAACCTTGACAAAGCCACTATCGACAATCTCAGCAAAATCCTGCAAGTGTTTGTACTGGAATATCTAAACCTGTGATAGATGAAATGGCAACAAATCATACTCCATTCTAAATACTGTTTGCCCACCTTCACATTTGCTATTTAATTGCATTGGCGAGCAGTACAGCAAAGCAAAATACAATGACAACTCTTGCTAGACTGATTATTGATTCAGCTGTTCCTGGCTCAATGTTCTATGTAGCCAAATAAGTCAGCATTAAATTAGTTTCAGCCTGGAAAGAATTTGATCTTTCCATGTCTTACCTTGGAATAAAAAACACCAGAATTTTCCCAGATTGTCATCACTGTTTTATGCCACATACTAAGATCTCAGGAGGGAATGCCTCCTGACATAAGTGTTACCTACAGTTTTTACAAGGTGTGACCACCTTTTGCTGTGTTCAGCAACACAAGTTTATGCCACATTATCAAAATATGCAAAAAATCACACTAAATCAAACTTCTACTTTGGGTTGAACTAAACCACCTCATCCTGAAAGGAGTTGCTAGAACTCCTGACACACAGAAGGGATTTTTAATCCTCTCTGCTCCCTCTCCTCCTTCCCCTACAAGAGCTCCAAGGGCTCTTGTTCTGAGACAGCAGGCCACCAGGAAACAGAGATAGAACCCATTCAATTCAATTTTCTCCCTGTTGTTTGTTGGGTACCTTTTGATGGAGAAGGGTGGTGGGGGTTTCCATCATGCTTTGACTACAACTCAGGAGATATAAACAGAAGAGTAGGTGGTGTGTGGGAACAACGCCCCAGCACATACCATTCATTCATGTGAGAACCAGTCACAATTTGACCCAAAATAAAACAAACACAAACCAACACCTGCTGTTTTTAAATACAGATTACATCAGAAGTAAACATACCAGGAAAGTGATCACTTTAGAAACTATAGTTTTATATAAATACCATTTTCAATGCAAAGTCCCATCTGTCAAGAGTAAACCAAGATTGAGAATCAGAAGCAAGAAGACAGTTTAAGCACTAAAAGTAAGGACAAGCCATAGCCCATTATCAGTAAAAGATACTCACCAGTTTAACAACCCTGTGCTTTTACATTCCTTACTGGAATCATTCGATAAATTTGGTATAGTACTCTGGCAAAAATCTAGCCTGGAATGAAATCAATAGGAGAAGCCAGAACAGTATTAAAAAGCAGAATTATGGTTTCCACTGGTGAGAAAAAGATGAGAGCACTTGAAGAAAAAAAAAAAAAGTCAAGCTGGTAGAAGATGAACTGAGAAAAAACAATTCAGTATTTCACTGCTCTGAACTTCTGCCATTAGAAAGTTCTATCCTGGGCAGAGATTTAAAAAGGAAATAAGCTATGGAGTTGTAGGCATGTCAGATTTGGCCTGTATTTTACCATTTTCCTAAAGCAAACACTTGTGAACCTAAAACAATATTTACATACATATTTTAAAGTCGCAATAGAAATAGGTATTTACAGCAATGCAAATTTTTAAAATTTTACTATTACAGAAGAGCCTGAAAATGAAATTCCATCTGGTTTTGTTGCTCAAGATGAAACAAAAGCATTTTATGTTTTCCCATTGCTTCAGCATTTGAGAAATGTTTCTGTTTTGCATGCAACTTCTGGAATAGAATACAATGAAAATTCTAAAAATTGGACAGATGTGTTTATTTTCAGATATTACTATACATCTGTGTAAATACATCAAAGCTATCTGAACTCTTTGCTGTGATATTCTCTTCTACTTTGGCCCATGAGAAAACATTCTAAACAACTAAATCTTCTCAAGTCTGAATACTCTGAGCAGTATAAGGGACCTACTGCACTGTCCTATGTGGTGAAAAAAGGTAAAAAAATGGCTATACACAGAAATATTAAACAGGAGTTTGTGTGGCTAACTTTGTTTTTAGAGGTGCACTCTTGTGGTACTTCATACGTTGCAGGGCCTCTGAAAAATGCAGTACGTATTTGCAGTGTGCACTGCTATTCTGCTTCTTCAATAATTTGAAAGTAAACTTAAAACGGGCTTCATTATGAAATGGGGGCAGAGAGTTGTTGTAACTGGGAAAAAGTTTTTAAAAAATCTGTATTACAGATAGCTGAAAGCATAATTTAACCATGCAGTACACCAAATCTCTGGCATGTCAATTTTGTCACCAACTTCTCACTGCTTAAGCATGCGGTTCTTCTGAGTGATGTTTACTCAGTTCAAAGAAATGAGATACAAGTTGGTGTACTGATTCAGTGGTTCTCAGAACACGAAGAAAACGTGAAGAGACTTGCTTTTTCCTTTATCCTTGGGTTTTTGAAGGTTTTTTTGGCACAGGACTATCTCTTCACTGGTTGTGAGCCCTGGAAAAGGTTTACTTAAAGCAGGGAGGGTCGTCATCTTAGCAATTTATACAATCCATCGTTCATTTTAAAAAATAACTGCTGGAAGGAAAAGTTACATCAGCCCAGTGAAGCTCATTATGCTCCCCAAAAGCACAAGAACCTGACATAGTCAGTAAAGCAAAGACATGGTGCAAGGTGGGTTCTCACTGCTACTAAGGCAGAGGAGAACAAGCAGGACCAAGTCCAGCCATTTGATAAAATCTCCAGAAAACAAAAAATGTGAAAAGATGAGGACTGGTATCTCTTTTACTCCAGCACAATATCACCAAGTATGGATCCAGACAAGCACAGCACAGATAATCACTTCAGAATTCAGAGAGAGGCTTTATGTTAAAGAACTTATCCCTGGATAGTTTCTCTGTCCCTGTTGGATGGTGGCAGCAGGGGACAGAAATCAACTGAGGGACTTCACCTAATCTAATAATTACACAGATCAGCAGAATTGCTGCACAGGTTCTCTCCTGGAATAGGATTTGTCACATCTCAGTCAATGGGGAAAAAAAAAAAGTTACCATCCATCTGCCACCCAGCAGAGGCCGTCACTGGCTTGTCAGGAATCCTCCCAAAGGTGTAGGTGGGTATTACCCAGGTGAAGGGAACATGGAACAGAATGAACTCAAGACATTACTCAATAGGTAAAGCTGCAAAAAAATCCCATATTGCATTAGTTATTTGTATTGTAGTAGGCGTTCTAGCTCCTTTTATATCAGGACAACGCAGCTTTTCACAAGAATCTTAAGCCTAAGTAATGGTGCATGCCCATCAAATTCTCTAAAGCTTGATGCATTTACCTACAAGTGAAGTGATCCTACGTAATCACAGTTGGAACAAGTTAAGTGAGTACCAATGCCAAATCCTCTGGTAGACAGAAATGATAGCAAGTACCAGTCCTCTTTTTTCTCTAGCTGGGGCAGCATTCCTATCACTAGGAATGAAGACGATGTAAATTAGCAATTCTTATTTACCACATTTCAAATAAACATTTAGATAGTGACCACCTAACAGCAAAATACAATTAGAAAAGACAAAATGCAGTAAAAATGCTTTCTGTAGAATTATTACCCAGCAAAACAGTTCTGAAGTTTCACATATCTGCTCACTGAGATTGAAGTATCACCCGAGAGCGTCACTTAAACAATCAATATATATAAAAAGATAACTACAAAATCTGGTACACAAATTACCACTTTTTCCTTTTGTCATTTAAGGATGGCACTGATTTTATTTTCCTCGTATAAAAGGAGACATATTATTCTGCTGATTTAACAAATATTCTTAATATACTCATAACAATAAAGCAGCTAAAAAGCTGTTCTAATCTCTATAAGCATCTTCATCATCTGCACATATGATATATATTGTAAACAATCACTCCAAAAATAATTTTGTTAACGTGATTATATTGCACTCAGAATTCTGGGATTCTCATTCTCCCGTCTCATTTTAAATCCAAGATCAGCTTCATTTTTTAATAAGATGGAGCTTTAATTTTCTACTCAAAACAAGTAGGCATGCAATCAATATAATACAGTGTATTTAAAATGTCAGAAAAAGGGCAAGTGTTTGGTTATGAAACTGCAGTAAGGAACAATTCTCAAATAGGCCACACGAGAGTAGTATATTGTAAACATTCTGCTGGCTCTAAGGTGTGAGAGTGCAGTCTAGTTCAGCACCCCAGAGGTAAAGAGAATCTGTTTAAGTGTTCGGTACTTCAGTCAATTTCCATGCAGCAATGGCATGTGTAACAGACTACACAAAAGACAGAACAATGAAATAAAGGTGATTACTGAGCTAATACTGACCTCATAGAAACACAGCCAATCATTACAAGTTCATTGTAATCTTTAAATGCACGTTTTCCAGGTCACTACATTTTCTAACACAGCCATGAAACTGTTATTCTTGCTGCAAATGAAGTACAGAACGGGATTCCCTACTTGCAGTTTACATGGACTCTATACCAGTGGCAGCCTGGACACTACCCTCAGCCTAAAACATCCCAGCAAGACACCATCATGCAGAATGTCACCTTGGCTTGCAAGTGATGCCCTCCCTCCTCCATGCGTTGAAGTGAGAAACACAGGTAGTGGAGGGGAAAAAAAAAAAAAGAAAAAAAGAGGAAAGCCATGTCCTTACACAGAAAAAGAAATCCTCAGCCAGTGTGAAGAGGCCACAGATCTTTACAATTCAAATGAAGGCTGTTTTCTCAACTCAGTTCTAGAAGAGAAAGATTTCTCTATCAAACCCATCATCTTCAGGTAACATTAATATCTTTGGAGTCCCTGAGATACTACAGCTCCATATAACCACCCTGGACAAATGGAAAGACTTACTTAGTATGCACATTGACAAGGTGGAAGCCAATATATAGCACCCTGAGTTGCAAGTGAAACAACTGGAATGGGCAACCCATTCCTCAACAGCCGAGAGATGCAGAAGAAAGTGCACAGGAGGTATTGGCTAGGGAATTAAAAGATACATACTGCACAGGAGAACAGAAAAAAACCTGAAGTATTTCTAAAAGGCATTTCCCTGTTATCAGAGCAGTGAAGGAAAGGACAGCAGTAAGAGAGAAGAGCTCTTCAAGAAAGGCCCTGAAGAAATATGGCCTTCTAGATATACAGAACAATAATGCAAAAGCAGAGACAAGTTAGGCAGTCTTGTTCCAAGTGTGCCCCAAAGGTTAAGCACTCTCACAATAACTGTCAGTGATCACTGACCTGTACTCTGGATATAAACCAGGAATATAAATAGATATTTTATCCCCTGAAACTACAGAAAAAATAGAAGGAGGAAAAATACAAAAGTCACAATTGAATCAGAGAATACTTTTCATAGTCAAAAATTAAATACTGGCTTCAGAAACAATACAGTCATCTGCTCTGTATCTTAAATAGGGTTAATCATAAAAAAGATGTGCTTGTAAAATATTAAGTTTGAAATACTTTATTTCCCAGTATATTGCTAAATAATTTTGCAGTTAAACCAAAAAGGAAGAAATACCAGAGATGAGTATGGAGTACTTAAAACTAGAAAATGGTTGCTGAACCATCTGAATTTCTACAAAAGCATCAATGAAAATGTAAAAACATGGTCTCACAAAATTAATCAGAATCAGAAATGCCAGATTGTCTTCACAATAGCCACAATATGAATATTGATGGATATTTGCAACCAAAAACTAATTGTGACTTTGCCAAGAGATGGCTTAATGCAGCAATCGGAACATCTCTAAAAACTGGGACTTGTATTTCTGCAATTTCCTATTCTCTCAGCTGTTCAGCATTCAGTAAGCAATTCTCATTAGGAAAAAAATGCTACCTGGTCACAATTTTACTCTCTTATGGAGTTGTGCTATATCTCAATACATTCTTGGGAAAATAAAGAAAAGTGAATAAAAAGCTGAATAGAAATAGACACTCTATAAAAACTACCTGTAAAGTATCTTAAATCTGGAAAATATTTGTGGCGTTTCACAGGCTAATGCTGATGCAAAGAAAAAAATTGCAATTTAACCATTTCATGAATATGAACAATGCACTTGTTCCCAGCCATTTAGAATGATCTGACATTCCAAATGTTTATAAAAATTGGGTAATAAAAGAATTAAATCAATACCCTTAAGTACAATAAATAATGGTGTTTATTACGGTCGGGGTTGACCACGAGCGTTTGTTCCATATCTGCTTGGGACATTTGTAAAACCAGTTCTGAATCCTTGAGTTGCTCCCATTCCTGGTATTCCAAATCCTTGATTGAGTACACTGCTGTAGGGTGCAGATCCGTGATTAAAGCCCAATCCATAGGGCCTTGTCTGAGTGTTTAAAAGGACGACTGGATTCATGTTTTTGCCTGGAGTATTAAAAGAAAATTCTGGCGGTGGGCTGCTGGGCTTAGCTGGAGTGGATGTAACAGGGTTCAAATTATCAGCAGCTTTCAAAGGTGGCATTGGAATAACGTGATGATCCGAAAGGTTCAGAATATTGTTTGCGATAGGCACAGATGATAAGGTAGGTCTGATCCAGTCATCTTTGAAAATCTGAACAGTCAAGGTAGAGACCAATGTGTATAATCTGTTAGTGACATGGGCAAGTACCATTTGTTCATTTGCATCTCTCCGAATTCGGACATGTACTGATCCAGCCTAGAGAGTGATAAAAATAAGTTGGCTGTTAACTGTTCCTTCAATAAAGATTCTCCATACACATTCAAGAAGAGATAAGTTATCCTGCTGTGAATTACACAGACCTTTCACAGTGGAGACAACTAAATTGAGAAACTTATTAAATCATTCCATAATGAGGATACATTTTGATCTTTCCTAATGTTTTGAACTCTTACAAACACATCAAGGTCATCATTCAGGAAAAGTGAGTCCTAAAAACCAAACTATAAAATACAACATGATGGCAGGAAAGGCAAGACAATACCCAGGAAAAGAAAAAAGTGGCCCAAAAGAAGAGCAAAGTGCAAACAAACTCCATATGCCAAATTTAGGAAGAAGTGTCATTGCTGTGCTGTTGGAACAGGCGGGAGGACAACACACATGGCAGACACTCAAATCCGGACCATTAGCAAGAACAGAGGCAATGCCCCTTGTGAATCTCAGACTAAGTTTCTCCTGGCTGTGCGTATAACTGGGCTGCCCCTGCCTTCCTCTCGGTAACACGCTCTCATTTACTGTGAACTACTGCGGCAGAAGAGAGCAGGACGCAAACCAGAACCCCTCACGTGCTTTTTCAGTTCATATTTAATAAAGAACAAGGTTCACAGCTTGTGCTATATAAGCCTTTTTTACATCAGGTGGTGCAGCCGAAAACATATCCAAGTCTCAGGAAGTTTCTACTAAAATCTGGAAGATGCCAATAGGTAAATATGCATAGAAAAGTTTTGTAAATATCTGTAATCAATCCAACAATGCTGTGATCCAGTACTGTGGGTGGCAGAATAGTAAACTGAAAGCTATTTTCCCATCATGAAACCAGAGCTGCTGCTTTTTTCTTCTTTTATGAAGGGTAGCATACTGGAAGAATTCAGAAGTAGAGAAAAATTCTAAGAGTCTTAATTTTCCAGTTGTCACAACATACCTGCATCAACTCAGGAATAACTGAGTTCTGTGTGATCATTCTGTACCACAAAAAAACCCCGATCATTTCTTTCAGCTTACAGAATATCAGTACACAATTTAAGTTTTTTTTTTCCACTCCTACCCCCAGAAATGCTGAAAACGTAAGATTCTACTGTAGACCTTTGGTACCTGCAGGTTTAGTTTTGTTTTTCTTTCTTCCAAGACAATTTACAGTAATACACCATTTCAAGAAATGTCTTTACTATTGTTTGGGGTTTTCGTCACAGCCAAAATACAAGAGAAATTCTACAGCTGCAAAATGCATGCTTTAATCCAGAGCTGCAATATACATAAATAATATTAACCGACAACAAAGTTTAAAAAAATATGAAGGACGGGGAAGAGAAGTTTTGCAACAGAAATAAATAACAAGAACTGAGTACTGTCTCCATCAATTTTTTTTATATTTAAGATTTCAGAAGAAATATCTTACTTTATTTAAATAAAAAATTTAAAGTAGTAACTTATAACTCTTTTTTTAAAGGCTAAAAAGACAATACATAACTTACCAAAGTGCCAAAACCTAATGTCCAAAAATGCTCATTTCGAACTTCCAAGACACCATCCAAAGTTGAAACCTAATTTTACACAAAAATCCAGAAATATGAAAATCAATTAGAAATAATATTTCAAATCCTTTTACAACTGTACTTTTACACATAGCTGAATAATACAGCATTTTTGGTAGTGAAATAAAAGCTTCTGTACACAGAATGGATGATGTCTGCTAATGATGCCATTAATGCTTATCTTCTGTACTTTTACTACCGTTAAACATCTAAATCCATCAAAAAAAGTGGATTTACACGTCAAGTAACTCTTGCTGCCAAACTGCAGTATTTTCTCTTTAGCAATCTTCTTGGACTACTTACAAAACCTCTTTGTATTCCTGAATGCTTATTTAATGTTAGGTGTGCACACTGCGTTATGTATTATACACTGACTTACCTCTCTAAGAAGTTTATCTAACTGGCCAATCACGTGAGGTGGGTTTGTCTTTAAGAAAAAGAAGGAGGAAAAAAAAGAAAAAAATTATAACAAAGATTAACTGGCCCTGTTTAAGTACAAGAGTCTTTAAGTCTTGTCTGCCTACAGAAGAGACCAATGGCATTGATCAATAAATTCATACGGCTTCATGATGCGTATTTCTCTTCCCCTTAAAATTCTTCTAGGGCATCACAAATCCCCCTTGGAACACTTCCTATTCAAATGCGTAAAATAGATTTTATGTTTTTTAAAAAATAAGGATATTTAACAAAACTGAAACCACAATAAACTTTATTGTGACACTGCCTTACCTGGAGTAGTACTTTCCCACTGTAGACACTCATGGGATACATGGTACCAAATGTCATCAAAGCAATTGCTACAGCAGAGGCTGTGTCTACAGCGAAATAATTGCTAGAGAGAAAGAGCAATTTTAAACAAAACCCGGTATTTACATTTTTGAAAGGCATAAGAATTTTCTTTTGATTCTTTTTTATTCTTTATATACACTTACAGAATATTACACATTAATCCCATCTGAACTATGAATCTTTGAAAAAGGCAAATTTATTCATGGAGTTGCATTCAAATCATACAAAATACAGCTTTAGACGAGATCATTCCTTTCATGTAAAAAATGTAATTTCCCATAGACTGGATATAAAAACAGTTACTTTTTTAAAAAAAAACAAACAGCTGTACTTACTTGATTTCAATGAGCATATATGTAATGCAAAGAGCTAGAGCTCCAGCAATATCAATCAAGACAAAAGGGTTCATTCGTGGCAGAAAGATGCTACTTAGTCCTGGGATGATTCCACAAATACTGTAACAAAACAGAAAAAGCAGTTGTCAGGTAGCTGTCCATCATTATGTCAAGCCCCGCAAGAGTTACAACCACTATTTCAGCATTTGACTTCAAATACACCTTGCAGTCACAGCAAACTACTCTGAGGACTGTAAAGGCCCTTCTAATTCTGCTCAAAGTTTTCCAATAGTCTGACATCAGCAAAAATTAATCAAGTTTAGATCCACATCACGTTTTCTCTCATATCTGATATCACCTTGGTGTGCAAGTATTCTAAAGTCAAAGCAAATTCATTCATGGAGTCTGAAAAGAGAGAAGAGACCAGCTAGCTGAATAAGAGGGGACCAAAAAAACCCATGAGGGAACATTTGGAAAAATTATTTATCTATAGTTATCTCCTATCAATGGGAGCATGAAGAGAGAAAAAGGTTTCTCTACTTCCCAGTCAATGTAAGTGCATATCACATACTAGAAAATCTAAGGGAAAAAGAAAACATGAAATGTTTTGTTGCTCTGTTTGGAACCACCTATGTTTAGACATCACGTGCTGGTCTGCTCCCCTAAGAATTTTAATCAACATAATTATATAAAGGTGCAGATTTTGCAATCAGCAGTGCTTCACAGAACACATTTGAAATAGCTCTATATATACTAGCCAAACTTAATTTTTTAAAAATTGTTGGCATAATTGTCTACAGGTTATCTCAAAATCCAGTAGTAATTCTAGACTCTTGATCTGGGAGCCCTTCTAGTTATCCATCTGTGTTCTTCCCCATAACACTGTGTTACCACATCATTAAAAAAAACTCTGCTAGTGTCTGTGATTGCTATCCACGTGTTTGGGGTTTTTTTTAAACTGAACCTCCTGGTACTCAAGCAACCCTATTTTTAGTTTTCCGGAACTGTTTTGTAGAGTTTGGGTCTGATGATATAATACCTTATACCTGTATTAAATCAGTTCTTCTGTTTAACAAACCAGCATTCTCTGCTTTCCTCAACTGCACACAAAAATCACAACATGCAGAAGCAGATGGTCTGTGCAGCATACTTAACATGTTATGCAATATGGTTTAACATTCTTATTTTGATACTGACAGCACAAGTACTTGGAAGAACATTTATGGCTCAAAATAAACGTTTCTGACATGTGACAAAATTATTTGCAAACAATATTATCTCACATTCAGATATCCAAAACAAGCAAGAGAGTTAACAGACAAGACGAATGAGCAACACTGCTTCAGTCCCTGGAAGACACAGACTTTCCAGTTTCCTGCTGGACAAGTGAGGAGTTTCCATCGCTGTGTTTTAGTAACCTGTTTCATGTATCACATTTAAACTGCAAAAAATCCTAGTCATTTGCCCACCTCACAGCCTAAATAAATACAAATTACTACAAAATACATTGCTTAGGGAGTGATTGAGAAACAGAGTTCAAGTCTGTACAGGACAAAGCTAGTTTACCTCACCTCATCTAGGGAGAATTACATACAATGTACTGAACATATTCAAAGGGGAAGTTATGCAGAAAGAAGTATTTCTATTAGATTGACGTAGCTGGGCAATATGAGAGACCATGTTTGCTCTAGAGTTCATACACCAGACCTACAAGAGGTAAAGCCATTTTAAAAGCTCTAATACACAACGGTTCATACCTTAATACCCATCCAAATCGTTATTACACACAAAAACACAACACTGACTTCCAGAAGCTAACAGTTTTGAAAAATATTATAAAGCTTTACCTTCTACTAAGATCTGCAACATGCTCCTGAAGCCAACTTGTGCTGGCAGCTGCAAAAGAAGGAAGGTAATAAAATTACTATGAGTAAAGAAATCAATTTTAAAGTACACTTGAAGTTTTACTTTACCCAATACACTGTGAATGAATAAATTTATCTCAACAGATTCACTGTCACTTGAAAAAAAAACAACCAAGAGTCTGACTCCTCCAGGCAGTAATTAAAATGCCCATCTCTCATAATAATCTGAACTGATTAAATACAAATAATTGCAGATTAGAAACATCATAATTAACTTTCATGTAATATATATTATATAACTGTAAACAATTTAAGCAAAACTATATACACGGAAATGAAGCATTATTTATGGCAAAATACATGGAAAACCATGAAAAAAAGACTGCTTCTCACAATTTACTCATTTTCACAATGCTCAACTGTCTCCCAACAGCTAGCAGGAATGATTGCAAGCCTACTTCACAGTGAAAAAGTCCCAGGTAAAAGAGCTATTAAGAAGAATTATTACATTATTTTATTTTTAGTCCAGTAATAGAGCTATAAATTGCCTTCAAAGTTCTGATATCTGTCAGATGACCTTCACTGGCTGAACCCAAAAGATTGAAAATAAAGGGTAGTTCATACTACTCAGAGAGCCCTGTAAGCAAACTGGAATTGAAATTGGATGGCAATTCTAAACTGCATGAAGTTATATCAGTGGAGGCAATATTAGTAACTACCTGCCAGTTAGGAAAGTTACCAGACAAGTTATGCCTTGATAAAAATAGGAACATTAAAATATTTTCCCAGTTCTTGTTATAGATAAATTTATCACATACCTTCAGAGACATAAGCAAAAGGCTTATTCCTAATGGAAAGCATTGTAAATAAGTTGAAAAAGAGAGCCACGAAAGTACCAACCAGGAGTCGTCCCCTAGGGAGGGGGAAGAAAAAAAGTATCTTAATTTCGCATCATCACAAAACATGACATCAAGCGGTAATTACAGGTAACAATATCAAAATACATTGCTTGGTTATCTTTCATTAAGGCTGAAAAAGAGTAAGATAAACTAGTGTAATGCTTCATAACTGGCAGTGTATTATCATTTTAAGAGTTATATGAGATCACTGAACTTCATACATTACTGTTATCACATTAGGCTGTACATAATGTTCAGTAACAGTTCTTAACTAATTGCATATATGCACATACATATGTTTGTCTTTGATGATATAAATACATTGTGCCCTCAGCAGTAGAGCTGAAAAAACTTAGTTTCCTCTGGAATTATGCCCTATGCCCTTACCCTTTCCTAGGAGTACTGCAACTTCACCATACATCCCACGGCCCAGTCTTTTGCCCCATAACACTTTCTTTTCCTTTCTCCGTATTCTTTATAGTCTCCATTATCTTTGCAACACCTTCAGTTCCCTAATGATCACAGGATCCTCTCCTCCCACCTACCCGGCCTCCTAAGAGGCCTCCATAAGAAATGAGAGTACCTAAACTAGCAAAACCAGCAATATATAGTTAAATCATTATTTAAGAGAGCATGTGCATTACATTTCAATTGTACCTTGAAAAAAACTGTTTGCAATATAGCTTGCACATAGTTTGAAACAAATGCCAAGGTATCAAAACCAATCTGGTGTTCAATGTACTTGCATAATTAATACATGCTAGATTAAGAATCAGAAACACAAAGGGACACTGAAAACTTATCCCTTTACATGACAAAAGAATTTCTTACGTGTGTATCTCGGGTTGTTCCAGAAACCGCTCTGCACTACAAAAATAAGTGAAAATTTGAGTTATATTCATACAATAAAACTTTGATACCTGAAGCATATTTTTTCAGTTCTGAAGAATTAGCTGCCATTCAGAAACAAAACCTGACAGATACAGTACTGCAAAAAAAAAATGAATTGCTTAAATAAGCACAGCAGTTTTTGTAACTAGTGAAAGCATTTAACACTGAAAAGAAGCAGGGTGTAATTTAGATGCTCCAACTATTTCCAAACTGTGCCACACGGTTGCTAGCTACCATGAATGCTGCCTACATGATAAAAAGATGCCTGCAACTGTGCATGCCAAAAAACACCGCTACTGCCACCACCAGCATTGGTAACCACAACAAACGAAGTCCGAAATCCCTAACTGGAAGCCTCTCACTAAGCAAGGCCAAATAAAGTAGATGTTGGATACTGTGATGGAGATATCTTTTTTTATCCACCCGTAAAATAAGAAATAAACTTCAGCTGTAACAGAAAAACCTATGATAAGTTTTGGGAATTTCCTAAAATTGATGTCCGAAAACTTGGAGGCTTTGACAGTGCATCATTATTAAGAATTCATTCCCGTGTATTGTCAGTACAACAGATCAACCTACAGTATAAAACTGCTAAGTTGTTAACGTAGCCCTTTATAAGAGAAAATAGAGCCCTTGAATACAAAAATGGAAAGCACACATTCCACATGTTAACAAAAGCCTCTTCATTTTTAAAGATAATTTTTTAGGCTAACCTCCTGAAATACAAATGCTTCCAAATGTAGGCAGTACGTCAAACTAACACTTGAGAAAATTTTGAAGGACTGATGAAGTTGATAGTTCAAACATTCAGATCCTTAATATATTATGAAGTTGCTTTACTTCATGAAGTAACTGAAGTAAAAAATTTTTTTAAAGTTTTATTTATTAATGAACTTAAAAAGTCAAGATGCATAGGGAAATGCATTAAAAGCAATACCTAACTTTTTAGAAAATGAGATTCTTTTCCTTGAAAGCCGTTTAATTACATTTATCAGTTCTGATCATTTCACTGAAAGTCTACATGTAGTGTAATCAATATAAGTGAGCATTAAGCTTTGAGCATTGAGCTTTTTTTTTTTTTTTAAATCTGAAGTTTTTTCTACAGTATCCCTCTACAGATGGCATTCGTAGAACGCATGTGCTTTTGCTCAATCTGGAATATCTTTGCACATAAATTAAAGCAAAACGTACATATCCCTACCTTTCTTTCAGTATAAAAAGAGCACCAAGCTGTGCCAGAACTGTAGATGCAAATACGGCTAGAACTTCAAACCTTTCAAACCTGAAATTTGAGAATTAAGTTTAGAAACACTGAACACCGAGCAATGCATCAAATGCATTCTGGTCTATGCAGGAAGCACCAGGATAGACCTATTTCCAATTCGTTCAAGAGCAGATTGATGGGAAGAAACTGGAAGTTTTATGGAATAGGCATTATTTTCAATTTCTTTTAAGCCAACAATGCACTTATCAAACAGCTTTAAATTAAGCATTTCTTAATTCCTTTTCCTGCCCCCCCCCCCCCCTCCCCCCCCCCGCCCTGCCTTCTGTAACTGTTCTTTACAGCATCAGTCTTGGGACTCCTTATTTTTAGGCTCTTTTACACACAGACTGTTAGTCACAGTTGGGGGATACAGGCAATGACAGTCAGCAATGTATCAAATGCTGTATTATCAAACAGTAGATGTTGTTTAGTACTTACCCAAATGAATAGACCGGGCTGGGTTTCTTCATCATTACCCAGTAGCTTATTAGACATGTTACCAAACTGAAAAAAGGGGGAGAATCAGACTGATAAATAACTACAGCCTTTACAAACTGGATAATCTACAAATATACACTTCAGCCATCAGAACTGAACAAATGAGTATAACCACATCTTACCATAAACTCAACCCCTCCATTCACAATGAAGGTTCCAGTGAATCCAGAAAAGGTTGTGGAGAGTAAAACAGACTGCATGATGATGCTTCAGCTGATCCCATAAAAAGGGCAGCAAATAATTTTAGCAGAGTAGTAGTCGGTCTAAGTCCTTACACCAGGAGATGCCTAATGCTGTACTTCTGGCGTGCTGTGCTTACAAAAGCTACCACCAACCTTCTTCACTACAGAACACCACTCAGCCTAAATCAAATTTACCATAACCCCAAATGCAATGCATTTTTACACTGAGGTCCTGTCACAGAACATCACAACCAGTGTTTAATCTGTATGCACTCCATGAATTTTTCTGAAGGGGAACTGGAGGAGGTAAGACCAAGCACCCCAGAATCTGACTAACATGCAGAGTGGTTTCAGAAAATCCTTTTACTCTGTGTGAGACCAGACAGTATTAATGTCACACATAGTAATGAAAAGTGAAAAGAAAAAGCCTATGAAAATATCAAACCAGAGACCCAGTAAATGCTCTTCTTACATGTGCTTTATGAACTTGCTTAGAAATAATGTAACCTGAGAAAGGCCATTTTAATCAGAAGGAACACGATAAGCAAGAGGACAAGAGTGACACATTTATGTCGCTTCCTTTGTATCCCAGTGAACAAGTGAGGAAAGCCCTCCATTAAACTCTCATTTTAGAGACATACCATGAATTAGATTTAGCACTCAATACGTCTCAGGCTATGACAGGTACTGCCTTTCTTTTCCACAGTGTACACACATGGCCAAAACAGATTTACTTTTTTTTGGCTGCATTCCTCTACACAAGCTCTCATCTAACTGGCCATTCACTGACGGCCACAGACCATTCTTGCTCTTTTCTTCCCAAGTTTTTATCTCATGTTGAACGTCTGAAATTCCAGTTATTTCATCTGCATGGTACTAGCCTGAGTTTTTCTAGCATGAGCCTCATTTCCTTCACCTTTTCTTTTTCCCCTCTATTGACCCCTCTGGACAATTTCTTTTATTGGAACTCATCCAGAGTCAGTGCCATCTGTGCCTTTATGCAGCACTTCCTTAATTAATGACAGTTAAATCAGACTGGATAAGAACTCATCCCCACAGCTGCTGAACAACGACATCCTCAACCTGATTCACAGCTGTGCGGAGTAAAAGCAAAAGCAGAGGAAATAATACTGCTCATATACAAAATAGTAAATTTATATACTCAGTAAGACTGTGGTAAACGACCAGGAATATGACAAAAATGAAAGAACCAGAAACTGATTTTTACAGCATAATTACTGAGCGTTGTTCTCCCTTACAGCAAATCAAAACTCTTGAAAGAGATCACTGTGAGTTAGAATAATCTGCTAGTCCATCCCCTAATTAACCTAAAATGTCAGTGCCAGAGTATTCCATCTTCTCCTAAAACGAAAAAATAATATTCTATACAAATATGAAATACAACATCAAAACTTTCATCAAAAGGTGAAAAAAGGTATTTTGAGTCAAGATGACAAAACTCAGCAGATACAAAATTCTAAGAGAAATATGAAATTCATTAAGTTACATCACAATTCTAATGTAGTCAGAGATCAAGTTAAGTATTTCTGTGCCTATATCAACATTCATTTTCTTTTCTGTGTATTTGCTGCTGTTATTTATAAATGTTTTACCATCGGTCAGATAAGCTATAGTACGTAGTGGGCAAAACAGACTGCAGATAGCCGATCCATACTTTTCATAAGCTAATGAGCTAGCAAGGAAGATAATGTAGGTTAATAATTAAAAAAATACATGCATTTTATGCAGTTTATTTTCCAACCACTGCTACCAATCTATATCTCAAGTAACAACAGAATATATTTGTAACAACAGAATATATTTCACGTCTGTATTCATTACCAGTATTATTGAAAGCGTTCAGAACTTTTGTACTTGAAGTAGTTCTAATACAATTTTGTTAGGAAACAGGAAAAATACTAAAAATATCTAATAACCTTATTGGTAGGGTGCATGGGATCTAGCTCTTGAAATATTCTGAGATAGAAATAGGATTACACACTCCTTGTTTCCTGATGTTAAAACAGAGATACTTCAGGACCAATGACTGTGACATTAGGGAAATGTTTTGAGTAAATCACGAGATAAGTTTGACGATAGATTCTGTTTTACTTTGTTACACATCTGCACAGAGAAATCCATGAGTCGTCATTCTCAATACAGCTATGGTGTTTCTCATCATCTATTTATTATGATGTAAAATTTTGTACTTATTTAAGCTGTATTTAAATCAGCCAGTGTTTTTATACTAATGACTCTAAATAACATGTGTTTGTATCTGTAAAATTTTGTATGTACAAAAATATACAAAGACAAGCATAAATGAACAGTAAGACTAAACAGGGGAAAAACTCACCTGAAAAGGTCAAAGATTGTCAAATATGTGTAAGCAGTTAAAGCTGTAAAAAAACCCAAATATTAAAACTTAATATAATTTTTCAATGCAGAAATCACTTGTATTCTTCTAAATCCCACTTGTGCAGCTCTTTTTCATCTTCTATCTACAGAAACTGTCTCTGCTGATAGAGCAAGTCTCTGTCTTTTGTATGTGTAAATAATATTCATGTCCTAAACACACCAATATATTTAACATGATAAACAGGTTGACTATGGAAATCCTAATTCTAATAAAGCATGTAATAATGCCCAGATACAAAAGGTATTAAGCACGTGACCAAGTTCTGACTAACAATTTAAACACAGAAAAATCAGGAGATCTTCTCATAACACATCATCCACGAAAGCAAGAGATCTCTTATGTGCATTATTGCAGTGAAAAGTAGGTCCAACAGAATATTTTTTTTTGTCTTGCTTCTCTGACCCATCTTGAAACTGCAAGAAAACCTGTGTCACAGATTAAAAATGTAAGGTATTCTACTTTCAGTATAGATGATGGGAAGCATCTCGGAGCCTCTATACAAAAGTAGAAGATATACATATGTTGAAAAGGGTCATTCCTGGAATTGGAGAAGCCTTTTGCCACACTAAACATCTTCAACTGCAAGTGAGGGTTGCTATATGTCATTGGTACTATTTATGTAAGAAACAGGTTTGAGGACTAGCATAAAAGTCTATCTTGAAGATCGCAAAAAAAAAAGTAAAGAGGGTGCTGCAGGAAGAAAATGACCAAGTCTGGAAAACCTTGCAAACTTTGAAAGACTTTCACCCATCCACACTTGCCTGCAAGAAATGCCTCTAAATTAACTGTGGCAAATCAAAAAGAAGCACTTTCCAAACCTGGCTGTGCAGCCACCTAGCCCCATTAGGTGCTGAACTTTGGTTTTTTAGTATGCTGGAACTTCACAAGCTAAGAAACACCTGGTAGTTGGCTGTAGTTTCAGTACAAGAGAGCCACCTACCTATGCTGTTCGTAGAGCTGCACCACATGAGCAGGAAGCCAATACATATTAAATTTACAGCACCAAACAGCAAGATCTTCCAGGACTGTTGATGAGAATAAATACATATCTTACATCTTCCAAAATTTACAAGACAAAAATTTATCTATCTGGTTTTGAAACACAATATTGCAGTACTTCATCATGCAGGCAGAACTGGCTTCTCCTCCCTCTCCAAAATTTACAACTCATTTCAGAACAACAAGCCCATATTCTATTTCTAACTTTACAGATTGTCTCAAAACTCGTTTACAAACAGCACTTATGCACCATGCTTAAAATATCTTTTTGGTCTAAAAAAAAAAACCACCCCTGTATAATATTTGCATTTAATTACAGCACACACCGTCTGACTTTTAAAGACGGACTTACACAACTTTATATTCATGGGTTCCTTTCTTTGCGCTGGAACTTAGGTGCTAAAAACATGTGTGCATATTCAGTTTACAGTTCTACTGAATGCATTCAATGTAAGTACAGTTCTGGAAAACACTTCAATTAGGACAATACACAGAAGGAATCCAGCTTCACAGCTGGATTTTTTTTTTAAAGCATAGCTGGGAAGTTTCAAATAAATATTCTCAAAACATGCTCTATTTAATAACGTATTTCAGCTTATCACAGCTAACATTTTTTAATTATTATTAATTTTTTAAAGAAATACTTACCCTCCTGTCTGCTGCAACTAGCCTAAATTCATGTGTTAACTTTCCAACCAATGATCTCTGTGATTTGCGGAACAGGTGTATTGTCCCCTTAAAAAAAAAAAAAACAAACAGCTCAAATAAAAATTTTATTTAAACCATAGTTTAAAATAGCAAAAAGAAAAACTTCCTGTATGAACTATTTTCATAAGTATATCAAAGAATCAGAGTGAGTTTTTTGTTAACTAGAGATAACCCGTAAATGTTAAATTCAGCATTATTTTTTTATAACCATTTTACATGGTTATTCTATAAGAAAATGATGAATGACTTAGAATCAAGCTTCATTTAGATATAATCCAGAATTCAAGTTTACTGGAAAACACATCAAAACATCATTTAAAGAGTGGGTTTTTACTTTTATTTAAATAAAACTACTACAAATGTTCTGAAAATGCAAATATTTTTCTTTATCAAAGCACGCTTCCCACCCAAAGTTTACTAACCAGGAAAATACTGTTTGTATCTACATAAATGAGAACCCATCAGAAAAATAAAAACAACACTGGTATAATCCATAATATGGTGGGCACAAAGCCTGTAACATGATAAGACATACAAACAGTCCCAGTCATGGCTTAACCCAAATGCACACAGTAGGTAGATGTGGTCACTGTAGGTGCTCCCTCTCCTTTCCTGCGGTGCAGAGGACATGCACACACATGAGACGGGAGTGAGGTGGGCTAAGTGGCTCTCCTTAAAGTGCGACAGGGAACAGACTACCAGAGAAAATTCATCAACCGTGCCACTTGCTCCTCTTCCTCAGAGGGCTCAAGCTTCTGGTTAGTTGTCTTCCACTCTACTCTCCCTAGAAAGAAGTAAGCTTTCCCCACGAAAAGCCCTTCTGGTTTGCAACAGAAGTTCTTGGACTGGTGGATTTGGGGCTGGATGAAAGAAGGCTTGATTGTAAGATCTCGTACCCGTAACTGCCCGCAGAAGATAAAAACATATACTAACAGCCTGGTTACCAAAACAGACTCCACGAACTTACATTTGTCAACACAGCTATATTTCACAGTACCCATAGAAACACATGCGTGGCTTGGTGCCACCAATTAAAAAAGCAGTACTACGGATCCCAAGTTTTGCTCACCTGGGGCCGAAGACAGAACACTTCAGCGAGCTTTTCCAACAGGCGGTGCCTGCCTGCTTACGAAGGTGACTCTATTGCCTTCGCACCCACTGCTTTCCATGCCATTAGCACTCTGCCCGTTACCTAACCACGCTGTGCCACACCTCCCTGCGCACGCAAAGGATGCTGTGCATTAACGCCGTGTGTTCAGTACCACAGAGAACTTTATGCAAACCCACGCGAGCCATAGCTCACCCCCGGAACCAAGCTCTAAGCAGTGCCCCTGCGGATTAAGGCATTCCTAGCTCCCAAACTTCTGGCAACACGATGGATATAACACCTCTGTGCTGAGCCTCAGCTGTACCTGAGCCCGAGGGTACCCATGGGGTCCTCAAACAGCTGTACAAGTACTGCTGTGGTCGTGAGTACCTGCTGCAGCACAGTGCCGACATGCGACAGTACTCGTTATGGGTGGTGATGCCAATTCGCGTGCACTCAGCATAAAGCGGGAGAGTTCAGACACGGAGCGAGCCAAGCGGTCCTGCCCAGGGCTCCTCCCCAGGACGCACCTGCTGCCGAGGGCAGCGAGCCGTGCGAGTAGCGGCCCTGCGCTCGCACTGCCGGCGGGACCAGCGCACCCACGTCCCCACGGGCATTCCGGTTCGCCAGCTCATTGGTGTTCAACGTAATCTGTGAGACCGCGGCTCGACCCGCACCCCGGCCGCAGGGCTGAGCGCGGGAGCCCTTCGGGACACCCCTCCAGCAGAGCAGCTCTGCACGGCCGCCAGCCCCCAGCCCGCCCCTGCCCCGGGCCTACACTCCCGCCGCGGCCCCGGCGAGCCCCCGGTGACCGGGACACGAGGCAGTGGGGGAGGGGCACGTGAGGAGAAGAACGACACGGAAAGCCACACCGCGTGCTCTTCCCGCAGCCGGTAAGGGCGGCGCCAGGCCCGGCCGCCCCACCGCCGGTGCCTCGGGACACTGCCGCCTTGGCGAAGGGGCGCTTCCGCCAGCCCGCCGCCCGGTAACGGGCTAACGGCACGGGGTTACCCGCGGGCGGCTGAGGGCGGCGGAGGCCCGGCCGGGCGGGGCGGGGCGGCTCCCCCCGCGCAGCCACGTCACCGCCGGCCCGGCGAGGCTCACGCCAGGAGTGGGGCGGGCGAGGGCGGCGCGGTGCAGTGCGGGCCGGGCCGGGCTGGCACCGGGCGCTCTGTCGTGACCGGCCCCGCCGCAGCGGCAGCGCACCCCCACGCCCGGGAGCGGCGGCTCCACCGCCTCCTCACCCCGTTCCCACGCACGACTCTCCTCCCACCCCCTCCCCCAGCGGGGGCCACTCACCATATTATTCCCTGCACCGGAAGAGACGGCGCCATGCGAAGCCGGAAGAGGCGGAGGGGCCTTCCGTCGCTACGGCAACCGGCGGGCACGTGAGGCCCCGCGGGCAGCGGATGTGACGTTTAAGGGGTATGGCGCCCACCCCGTGCAGTCGAGTTGTTCGCACCCTACCGCGGCGGAGGGGGTTGTGGGCACCCACCGTTGGTTCGTTCTTGGGCGGCATCACCCCTTCAGCCGGCGCGCTGCGAGCCGGGGCGGGCAGAGAGGGGGCGGCCGGGCCCTGCCCGCCCCAGCTGCCTCCGTTCCACACAGAATCACGCAACAGCCTTGGCTGGAAAAGACCTCCAATATCATCCAGTCCAGTCATGAACCTAGCACTGCCAAATCACCACTACCCCATGTCCCTCAGCACCTCATCTGCATGGCTCTTAAATACCTCCAGGGATGGGGACTCCACCACTGCCCTGGGCAGCCTGTGCCAGTGCCTGACAACCCTTTCAGTGAATAAATGGCTCCTAACATCCAATCTAAACCTTCCCTGGTGCAACTTGAGGCCATTACTCCTTGGTCCTACCACTGTTACCTGGGAGAAGAGACCAACCCCTGCCTAACTACACCCTCCTTCCAGGCAGCTGTAGAGAGCAGTGAGGTCTCCCCTCAGTCTCCTCTTCTCCAGACTAAACATCCCCAGTTCTCTCAGCTGCTCCTCATCAGACTCCTGCTCTAGACACTTCACCAGCCTCGTTGCCCTTCTCTGGACATGCTCCAGCACCTCAATGTCCTTCTTGTAGTGAGGGGCCCAAAACTGAACACAGTATTCAAGGTGCGGCCTCACCAGAGCTGAGTATGGGGGGTCAAATGCTTCCCTAACTCCTGCTGGTCACACCATTGCTGATACAAGCCAGGATGCTGTTGGCCTTAATGGCCACCTGGGCACTGGATATTGTATGAAACCACACCGCAGTTCTGCACTTTATCTGCCCATTATCTGTGAGAATTCAGAGAAAAGATTCCCATCACGGTGGTCGCCATGCTCCAAACTGCAAGGATGGTTTTGTTTCACCACTTCCTCCATACAAAAATACACCTAAAAATCACTTTAACGTCCCTGCAGCCGGCCCTCTCTCTGCTGCTGTGTTCAGCATTAATGGCAGTAAGCACACATCTTCCCAAGTGGACTTTTTTCCCAGCAGAACCCCAAAAGGATACTGCTGTGAGTACTGCTGCTGAGGCTCTGGAACACAGGGAGGCGAGGGCTGCAAAGTGACAACGATCCCCTTCTGTGGCCCAGATGGCAGACCACTCAACCATGCCCAATAGTTTCTGCTGGAAGGAACATGGGTGGTAAGATAACTTTACGTGGAAGCAGTGCTCACTAGGAACAAAATACAGAACTGAAGTCTTCTTGGAAGTTAGGATAGCTCTGTTAAGGAAAATCGTGTTACAAAACACCAGCATGGGATTTAATGTACAAAGAGATTTAGTCACAAAGTTTATTTATTACTGCCTTTGGGAAGTAAGTGAAAAGCGGTAGGAATGAAAATTAAAGCTAGATATTTTATTAATACACATTCTTGTGCCCAGGAAGATACTTGAAACAACCTTCTGTAATACTGTTCTGTCTTTGGTCTTTTAGCGGTCTACTCAGTTGTCCAGTGACCATAGTTAAAGCAGTTTAAAATGTTATTTGCATCTAATATCTTCTGGGAAACACACCAACAGACTTAGGTGACAGTGCTTGGGAGAGGGTACATCAACTGAAACCAGAAACAAGCCAGAGTCTTTAAAATTAATCTGCTTTCCAGCCATCCTGGATAAATTTTAGGTGTGTGTTGTCTCTGGTTTCTATGCATTTGCAGAGCATCTGATTTCATTATTGACCAAAAAAATAATTTTCTATATTTTGAGTGTATCTGCTCCCTATAGGACACAGTATCATTAAGAACAACTGTCAACTGGACAGGTAATTGTGTTCTATGAGACATGTATTTCATGTCTCAGACCGCATTCTAAGCTGCTGGCTGGACTGAAGAGATTTTTTCCAGTGTACAGTAGTTTTGGGAACAATTTTTAAAAAATAAATCCATTTGCACTCTGCAAAAGTTGCATGACAGGTAAGAGAATTCAAACTGCAGCTGCTGCCTCCACTCCAATTTAAGCAGGAATTCAGAAGCCAGGTGAACCGCAGAGGTAACATCTTACCTGTATGATACACTCCACAAATACAAAGTTGTTTGGTTACTTCATTACTGACACGTTATCAGGCTTTCTGATTATTTCATGTCTTAGCATATTTCTTCACAAAAGGAGAAATTTAAATTGCACTCCTGCAATTCACAGAAGATAAATACTACGATTGATAGCACAGCTGATACTAGCATCCCACATGTAACAAAACAGTCTTCAAGGATGTCCACAACTGAGGCAAGTTCCAGGGCTTTTAGAAATTACTAAAATGAGATTTGAAAATAATAGAAGTTACAATATTAGAAAGAACTTACTATGCTTACAATATATATTTTTTAAAAAGAGTGGAATCTTCAGAAGCATTTGGTAAAAACACCACACTTCACTCGTTAGGTTGTTTGTAGGCTTCTGAAATTCCCACCTTTTTTTTTTTAGCTACACCACAGCACCAATAAATCACTGAGAGCTGGATTTTAGTTAAATTACATCTTTCTGCCTTCACCACTACATAGTATTTTCTGTATTGTCAATGCACACAGAATAAAAAGTGACTTGGAGAAGGTTGCATAACTCTTGTCTGTTTCAGAGTCTTGCACACCCTTGTAGGAAACGGGCTGGATTTCATTAAGTTTGCAAAGTATTTGGAAATTTGCAGAAAGGTGGCGTGAGTGAAAAAAAAAACCAAATAAAACAAAACAAACCAACCAACAAACACAAAACTTTATTTTTTCTCACTTTTCCTGGCAAACTTAAAACATTAAAATACAGAAATAAACAAATTCCACCCAAAACATGCCTGCATCCGACAGTGGGCAGGGAGCCTTGTCTCACACCATCTTGGCTGGAACGGGGAAAGATTTGTCTTTTAATGAGTCTGACGTACTTCAGACGAGGCTAAGCTGCCAATTCCATCATCTCTGTAGATTTCAACACAGCAAGTGCTCAGATATCATTTGCAGGCTCCTGCTTCTTCACTAACTTTATCTGAGCATTTCTTCTACAAGAATAAAAGTATATTTGAATACCTGTAACCTATACACAGCATTGCTAACTTGAAATAATTCCAGTCGTTCAGAATCTACCTCCAAGCAGTAGCATTTCAGCCAAAGAGAGATACTGGGTAATTGTCCCACATTGACATCAATGGTGTCTTTCTATCCCAAGGAATTAATGCTGGACAAAAGCAGTAATAGTTCTTAGCTTCAGTCCAAAACACCGAGTTTTCTCCTGATTGCTGTATTGATTTTTATGTGGTTCGCTTCCTTTAACATTGATAGATACAATGACATGTTGAAGGCAGCGGTCATGGCTGCTTTTTGGGAGACCCCTAATGCTGCCAGGTATGTAATATTAAAATTACTCTAATGCAACGTGGTCTTTTTTTAATTTAAATCTTCAGGATGTAAGAACAGAAAGAGTTGTTAGCAGTCCAAGAAAATGGGTAGAAAGAATAGCAAACAGTAAGGAGACAGGGTTAACTGAAGAATTTAGCTTGTTACCTCAAAAATAATAGCAGCACTCTCTGCCCCCCTCCCCCTGCCCCGCAAAAGAAAAGGTGCCATTTTGAAATCACGTAAATTGGCTCCAAATAGCTATTTCCAGGACTTTACCATGACAATGAGAATTAACTATGTGAAACCTCCTGGTTTTCACTGTGATTTAGAAAGTCTAGATAGGAGGATAAGCACACACTTTCAGTTTCAGCACATTTATTTAGGAAGTAGCACTTCTGCTTACATTAGTTTTAAGAACTTGAGTTATGTCCTTTGGAAACTAAATGAGGTATTTACGTATTTATTGCTCCATCATCTGGTATACAATACCTGATTATTATTATTTTTTAAAACCAGAAGCAATTAAACCAGCTTCAGGTTTAATGAAAAGGGTTAGTTTTGGACATTTTATCTGAAAAACAGGCAAGAAAACAGTAAGAACAAGACAAATGCAACATTTTATTGTGAAGCTAAAGCTATGTGACTGTTCATCATGCTTTTTTACATTGCTTATTAATAAATTGTGTTTAACATTTCAGAAAACATTCTTAAAAGAACAATGAAACAAAAGTGCTTCAAAACAATAAAATACAAGAATTAACCCCATCCCAGACTGAAGTCATCCAATATATTTAATGAGGGTGGGGTGTAGTGTTTTTTTCTCCACCTTTGGTTTTTTGTCACTTTAATCCATATTTCTGGAGAACACTGAGTAGCCCTTCACATGAATAAAAACTTGAATCATGTGGAAAAACCAGTTTCTGTATTTCCAGTCCCTTTGATAGGTGTATTAGAATATTAGATAAATTAATTTCTTCCCCTCTTCTAACGGTAAAAAAACCTGCTGAACCGAGAGGATACACCGCTGGTATCTTAGAAGAGTATGCCTATATTAACCAACTACAAAGAACGTTGACCTTTTTCCTCAAAGCCACTTCTCTGAAATAGGATTTTAAGAAGTCTGTCTTATGAAGGCATGGGAAGTCTTACAGCAAAACAAGGTTGATCACTCGTAGTTTCCAGACATCACATCAAGAATTTGCAAACCAAAAGATCAAACTCTGATGAACCCACAGTGTTTAGCCAATATATTTAATCCACTGGAGGAGTGTATACCTTGCCAATTATTGCCAAACTCGGGAGGTAGTTATTGACAAAGTCAACAGTTTCCACTCTAAGACAGTTAACGATTTACATGAGAAGCAGGAAAAACACAGCACACATTTCTCCATACTTTAGAAGATGATTTTGTATTTGCAGGTAGTGACAGTTTAACTTCCTCATCCTGTGGAATTATAGTTAACAATATTTAAAAGAAAAAAATACTGAAATTTTTTAAAGAAAAAATTCTAAAAATAACTGATCCATTGGTCATCTCTTAGAATGACCAGCAAATCATCCTAGGCATGAAAATTCATGTAGGTGAGTAAACCAACATCCTTCAACACTAAACAGCAGCTCAAGAGAACCTAACAATGAAATCAGCAACTGCCTCTAATTAGCACAATGACTGAGATAACTAGTTGCATTCCCTACCTGCTTGCTACCTTTCATTCCATTTTTGATACCTGGTAGAAGTCCCCAACACTAAAAACATCAGGAAAGCTTTAAACAGCCATAATGAACGAAGACCTGTAACATACAGTAGCATTTGCCACCTCCCAAAGCTGCCACATGCAGAAGCATCACTAAAGCACTAGAGTAGCTAGGTCAGCATGTGTTAGGCACAACGGTGCATTATCCATGCCTTGGGGAGGAAAGCACTGCAAGAATCCAGGGCACAAAGTTTCACCGTAGGCGGTTAAGGAAGCCCTAAGTGGAACACTGCTTTCCATAGTGGCTGTACAATAGATGTCTTGGTTATATTTGCCAGCATATCTGACTTCAGTATTTCCAGTTAAAAGTACTTAAGTTTCACAAGAGGGACTCGGCAGCAGTGCCAACCACTGCTAAAACCCGCATGTTTAGAATAGAAAAAATACTATTTATTCCACACCAGAAGGTAAAGTTAATTGTCCGAGTAAGTTATATGTAAAAAAAATGTAATTTTAGTAACATTTGAGAGAATCTAACTGAAATTAGCAATGGCCTCTAATTAGTGCAGTGACAAAAGTTCCTTCTCTGTTCAGAGATCTCATTCTTCTCCATTTTCAAGTGTTGCTATCGCATTTATTATCTACATAAAGTTGCAGGGCCACACTCAACAAAACTGTTTCAGCAGCTGACTTTCTGATTCAGGGGGAAAAAAAAACCCAAAAAGGTAGTTTAGAGAGGTAATGTAATGCCAATCTTTGCAAAGGTTAAAAGCAACCAAGCTGCTGTCCTGCTTATCCTATCCTAATTCAAGATACTGTATTAGAATGTAATGTGATTTTATGGTAAATACAGTTGCAAAATTCTATATGAAATACCATAGATTTGGGAAATACAGGTATTTCAGGTTTGGTGGGGGTTTTTTTGAAGGGTGTTGTGTTTTGGGGGGGGAGGGTTGTTTTGTTTTGTTTTTCCAGATCTGCTTTTATACATCGTTAATCCAACACAGATGAAAATCACTGAGCTGGTACTTAGTACATGTAAAACAAGAAAGCAGAAGATGCAAGATAATGCCTTAAGAGGAACAGAACGATTCTTAAAAAGACACTATTCAGAAAATAGCATATGACAGACATTTAAAGGCAATTTATGAACCATAGGGCACTTGGTCGGGGCTAAATATCCAGCAGTTGTAGGGCAAACTGATGTTGCAGGACAAAATTAAATTCTTATTACTGTGTTCTAGAAGTAATTTATAAAGCTGCAGTCCATCTATTATGCAGAAAACAATCAGGGCAGAACAGATAACCAAAAAACAGAGGTACCAGTCGCACAGATTCTCCTGACCGGAGCTAGTTGTACAAACAAGTGAAAGGAAGGGCTAGTCCTTTTTCATTCTGAAGTAGCAGCTCAGACTTCTGACCCTTTGTGTTGCATACTGGTGGTGTTTGAGCAGATGGGAACTTCTACCTGTGCATTTCAGATACCTATCACATGCCAACAGGTAGGTATTTGAAATAAATACCAGTATATTCCTCAAAATTAAGAGGAGGAAAACAGAGTTTGATAATAAATATTTAGGAACACTCAAAACCAGAGGTGTTACTCTCAAAGTTCTCATTTGCAAGGAGTCTCAAGGAAAGTTTACAAGCTTTATGAAACAAAAGACAAAGGGCCTTTCTTAGCTGTCCTGCTATCTGGCACGTGCTAATGCAACAATAATAGTCATACTTAGCACTGCGAAGTCCATGACAAATACGGATCAAGTTAGCCAGGAATCTCCAACAATAGAGATGGTCGACTGAAGGCAGAACTAAGGCAATGCAAGCAATAGATGAGAATTAAGAAACTGAAATATTTTAGCATTTCTCACTTCTCCAGAAAAGTGAATCAGGGGAACAGAAGTCACATATTTCATTTGCATCAGACATACATTTGAGAGAGTCATACCCTTAAAAGGCTAGAAGTGGTTTGGTTAGACTATTTCAAAAGGCATACTAGTGTAAAACAATCTTATTTAATTGCTTGTAATCTTAAGACCAGTTAAAAGCATCTCTGGCTCAAAAAACCAGAATCCCAAACATACTGCATGTCTGTGTCTCAAAAGTTTGACAAAGTTGCTGCTATTTAGTACCCAATACTACATGGTGAGCACAGTCCTCTCCGGGTATTACTATACCTACACTGCATGTATCAGCTAGGGCTTTTTAAAATATATATTATATATATTTTTTATGGTCAATTTTCAGGTGAGTAGTCCCAGAAATTTTTATTGGTAGGACTAAATCAAATAATAAGTTAAATGAAACATTAGGAACAAAATTTTCTGTCGAGACCGAAAGCAAACAAAGCTTATAACTCAGTTTAGTTTAAACAACTGTAAACAATATGCATTTTTGTAACATCACTAAGTTGGGAGAGTTGTCTTAAAAAACCCAACCAAACCAAACAAAAAAACAACCCCACAAACCTGCTCTAAGAAGGAATTAGTGTTCTGCCTTGCAAACATCTGTGTTTAATCCATGTAGAATTTGTAAACAAGATGTCAGGCCTTTAGAAGTAAAGGCAAAGATGTTTTTCTTTATTACAGTATTTAAAGGCTATCACTTAAGTTTTTTTAATAGCTTGTCATTTATATAATAAAAACAAGTATCTGTACAAAGATGCAGTATCTTTTTAAAAAAGCAGATCAGTTGAATGTTTCGTACTTTAACATATAAACCAAAACATATGAAAGCTATAAAAACATTAATGTGTGCCATGTATTAAACATGTAGGCTTGTATTTTAATGCTTACATGTGTAGATTAAAAAAATTATCACAATGGAAATTTTACTTTCAGTTATAAACAGACGAAAATACAGAGTAGAAACACGTCATTTCTGACACTTGACAATTAGCATCACTTACTCTCTCAAACATCAGCTGGGCTTCAAGTTGTACACCATAAGCGTAAGCTAACATTCTACCAATGAAAGGGTTACAAAATGCATTAAGAGAAAATACTGCCAGTAAATGAATGTCTTAGTCTACTTCTTTATTTAGTAATTTATTTATTCTTTTTTTAAGACAGTTTGAATTGGTTTTATAGGGTTGGGGTGTTTTTTGCTGTTCTGCTATCAAAGGTCTTCTTTAAAACTGTTCTGTGAACAATACCATCACATTACAACTAAACAAAAAGACAAATAATAACAGACCAGCTGCTTTTTACATTTTAATCATCATAATTCCCCAATGCTGTTCTTCCTTTCTGCATAGGGAAATTGTTTTATTTGGCACATTAAAGATAAAAAAGTCAAAAACTGAACCCAACTTTACAAACCTTCAATTTTAAGTTAGTAGTTATCACGAAGAAAGCCAGACATCAATGTCATGGCAAAATTAAAAACAAAAAACCACACACACAACATAGGGAAAAGGTCTTCCAATGATTAATATCATCAGAGCCTTCTAGCTGAAACAAAATATATATATTATTGTTCAAACCATAATTGGATTGCTAGGAATCTTATCTCAGGTCCTAGTGTGCTCTTACTTACAGTGTGTAAATCCTCACTAAATGGCAGGGAGACTTTTCACATTGTGTAATTTTTTCTTAATCTCAAGTTTTAATGCAGATACTTAAAGATCTGTAAAGTCCTGTAAACTCTGCCCACTTTCCAGTAGTCTGTATGAATTGGTCCTTAGGCAGCACTTGGTTTCACACTGTGGTATCTCCAAAGTCCTTGTTCCAGCGAATATATGCTTCCAGGGTCTGAGGGCTCAAACTGCGCTTTATCTTCTTCAAAGACTCGGTAAAATCTGATAGTTTGATATTTCTCATCTAAACAAAACGTGAAAGACATGAGGATCACAAGTCGTTTATGTACTTCAGTTTATTCAAGAAGCACTTCAGTATTCACTTTTAACAAAGCATATTCTACGAGTGCTTCAACTTGATACAAGAAAGACATTTTTTACAGTGAGAACAATCAACCACTGGAACATCCTCCCCAGGGACGCGGGCTTCCCCATCACTGGAAGTTTTCAAGATATGACTGGGCAGGATGCTAGATAATCTCACCTAGGTTCCCTTTCCCACAAAAAGTTGGACCAGGTGATTTTTCAAGGTCCCTTCCAACATGACCTGTGCTATGATTCTATGACTTGATGCCAAGGGTCTTGTAATTTAAAGACTATCAGTATTTACCATTTTTAATAAACTAACATATGGCAATCCTAATGTCTGCCTTGTTATTTAACAGCCCATGAGAGCCGGTGCATGTGAGGGCACAGAACTGAGTAAAGAGTAAGACATGGGATTTTTTAACACATTTCAGGCGTACCTCTGCATACCAGGAGAGTAAGGCACTGAAAGTTCCCCACCTTACCACAGCTGTATTCAGACCCTAGTATGCTGTCAGCCAAGTAATCCTGATTATCTAACTTCTCTTATTCATAGAATGGCTTGGGTTGGAAGGGATCTCAAAGATCATCTCGTTCCAGTCCCCCTGCCATGGGCAGGGACACCTCCCACTAGACCAGGCTGCTCAAAGCCCCGTCCAACACATGCCTTTCAGTTGTTTCCTGAGGACATGATTATAAGCAGACATTTCTCACAAAGAAAAATACACAGACATGATGGGAGATCAAAGTGTGTGGTACAAGCAGTCCCATTCTTAAAGGAGTATTAACATTACAACTGGAGAAGATTCTCCATGCTTCCCTGGGACTAGTGTTTATAGGCTATTGGAGGTAAACTTACATTCACAATACATTATCACAGATGTTCTCATCTTCCTGCCACAAGCACTTTCAGTTTATCATAGCCTTAGCCATGACCTCAGGCTAAGCACAGAAAGCAACAGGGGAATTAAGTTTTGCTTCATTTTCCCCTACATAACTGCAGTTTGCACACACATTTGAACAGAAACTTCTACACACAGGACCAAGCTCTTCCTTTTCTTTTGATGTTTACAGATGCAATTTGTGGGGAGGAAATTTTTTTTTTTCTTTATGATGGTCCATGTAAATGAATGTAAGTATTATATATTTACACAAACAAATCCACTTTAAAATCCCTCAGAGGTTGTCCCTAAGATGACTTGCTTTATGTAAAGATGGGGGGTAGGGTTAAGAAATAAAATAAATGATTTGACATAATACTTCTCAGGATGTTTTGGGCAAGTATCACTGCGAGAAAATAAAAGCCAGCCCTCTGACATAATCTGATAGGTAACAGATCAAGTTGCAGTTCAGTGCAAAGAACAGCAGAGACTATCAGAAAAAGAGGTGCTCTGAAGTCTGATAACCAACAAACTACACAAAGAACCTCAGACATCTGAGGACAGATTTTCTTCTCAATCACTGTTTGTAAATAATTTTCTTCAATGAAGAAGTAATCAAAAAAGGATAATACTCCCAAAAAATTATGCTAGGTATTTTGTATGATCCTATGTGTAAATAAAGGGACCTTAAAAATTTCTGGCGAGCATGCATTCTATTCAAGGGGGAAAATAGAAGTGGTAGAACAACATACCTCACTGGCAGACATGTTCTTCACCTGTTCTGGTTTTAATTCTGTAAAAACAAAGGAAGATCAGTGAGTTTCATAAGAAAACTTTCATCACTTCTGACAACTAAAGCATGTTGAAAGCATTTTTTTTCTGAAAAAAACCCACAGCTAAAAATTATACCTCTCTGCCTCAAGATAATCTCCTGTACAGAAAGGTACATGGTGTTTTTACCTCCTTCTTTCCTATTTATCAGCTCCTCAGCCAGGCTGCTCTACACTCAGTCACCGCAGGTGCAGTACAAAGTGGCAGCAGAACTACTTCGTTCTTCCTAAATTATGGGGAACAGCACACAAGCGTAACAGAGCTGCCTTTCCTCATGTTGTTCCTGGTACTTACAGCCCCACAAGCCCTCAAAAACATGCACCATTTTCAGGAAACAGAAAGGTACTATCAGCCAAGAATACAGAAATAAAATCCGGCAGGGCACACAGGGCTGCTTCTTGCCCCATGCAGTACTGGTGGAATCTAATCATTCCTGTATCCTTCACCATTTTACTTTTTGGTTGTGGGTTGTTTTTTTTTTTAACTTGCAATATTGTTATGGTATCAACATATTACAGCAAACCTTTTGCTCTGAGGGTGCAAGAAAAAGAACCTAGACAGGATTGGCAAGGCTGACATATAAAACAATTTATTTTTTTAATGTTTTTTAATGGAAGCCAGGAGCAGGTAGAAGAAAAAAGTAGCACAACATTTTATGGTCTTTTCTCAAAATGGACTTGTATGTGAAGTGATTTGTCAGCAAAGTAAAGCCTGCATACCTAAATGCATACATTATTAATTCAGCCACTCCAAATAAATATATTCAAAGTCTTAGGAGACATGGTGTCTCTTGTGAGAGCTATTTAATGCAACTGTGTTTCTCAGTTATTATGCAGGACTTCGGAAGATGTACCTTATAATCTATACAGCTGAAAAAAAGTGAGTAAAAACCCATTACTTTCCAGCAGCTGCTTTCAAAGAGATAGTACACTGACAAAACTGCATGCTATGATTTTTGACTCAATTAAAAAAAAAATAAAATAAACACAACCACAAAACATTGCACAGATCTCTCCTCCTCATAAATCATTTTAAGAGAGTTGCAACATCTTTTATTTACACATAATAGGCTGATATTACAGAACACATCTGCTCTGGCTGGTTTTAGTACCTTTCTGTCTGGTAGGACAATATAGCTGCAAACAGAAAACTAACATCAAATCTTCACAATCTGTTCTTCACAAAATCCCACTACTGATCTCACTAAACAAAATCAGCTGTGGCTACTGGACACAACTAGCTAGAGAAACAGAACAAAGTAGGGGGTGGGGGTGGTGGCAGGAGTAGGAGAAAAGTATTCACTCTGCATTGCAATTGTGTTTTTTCGAAGTTGGAAATGTCAGAGGAAGAACAAATATAGGTAAAACTCTACGCCATTCAAATCATACCTAAAACAAAAACCCAGAACACCAAAGTGGTTGTGTTTCAGTATTTTCTCAGACTTAAAGGAGATCTGCCCACTTCATAAAGACAAGTAACGCAGTCAGAAACCGCTATTCAAGTAATAATTTAGATACAACAGAATTGACACCAGCGTAGGAAAGGCACTAGTTAGAAAACCCAGAAATATGTGAAAAAACACTTCTCTCTGCTTCCTCTTAAGACACAAAAATTGTGTGCTTCACATACTGAAAGGTTTGTGTAAGGTAAGTCTTATAAAGATGCTATTAGGAAGAACAGACCAAAATCCAATCTAAAAATCCTAATTTCAGAAGTTTAAGAATTATAAAGATGTAGGAAAATACAGTATCTCTACTATCAAGGGCATGATGTTTTTTCTAAAGCTAAATAAAAAGTTATGCAGCTTACCTCGAATAGGGCCCAGCGCTGCATCCTTGGCTAATGCAGTTAAATCACTTCCAGAGTATCCATCTGTCATTCTTTGTCAAAGGAGTAAGTGAGGAAAAGGAGGAAGGAAAAAAAAACCAAAGTCTGCTTCAAACCATATCTATTTAGTTGCAGATGATTAAAATCTTACTTAATCAGAAGTAGTATTATTTTAATGTTGTTTTGCAATTTTATTAAATCAGAAGTGCATTCGGCAGTGTTCTACATTAAGTCTTTCCCAGATTAAATTTAAAGTACATATATTCAAGTCCCAAATACCATTCTAGGAAAAGCAAAAAGATAGCAACCAACTTGGATTTGTAGATGAGAACTAATTTCAAGCACGTTTACTATCTTCTGTTATGAGAATGCCTTACCACTAGTTTGTTGTTGATTAATACAAAACCAACAACTCAATTATCCTGTACTCTTTCAACCCGATCAATATACCACCACACATTTATTATGATGTGATCACATGACCAGTTTTCTGAATAAAAAAAGTGTACTTTTAGCTGACATCAGAGCCAGTCAAAGGGCAAAAGCAGGGATTACTGAAAATCTAACAGTAGTGGTTATGAAAATAAGTAGTGGCTTTGAAAATAAGTGATAATTTTGCAGTATGCCCTTAATGGAAAGCCATGGTAGCAGCTGACCTGCGGACTCCAGGGAGTATGAACTTCTGCTAATTCAGAAGAGTAAATACAAATCTGAAAAGCAGCACTGTGTTGCTTAGCTAGTGACAGTACGGAAAGCATTCCTTCTGGTGGAAGGCTTGTTTCAGTGTTGAAGGTCTGGTAACAGACTACGCTCTCAAAGTACTTGGCAAGCTTCTGTATTCTCTCGAATTTACAGTCTGAATTTTACCAGAGTACTGAAATAGCCTCCTATAGTTTACACATGGAGAATGATCTCTAGCACAGCTAAGCCTGACTCACCAACTGATTCAAACATTAAAGTCTAAACCTGGAATTGCTAATAACCAAGAACCAACAGAGGGACTTGAGATGGCTACCACAGCCTGAGCCACAGCCTCAGTGGTTATCTGCAGAAACTTGAACACTTTACACATTCAGCTTCAAATAAGAATTATAATTCAGCTTGGAAGTGAAATACAGTGGACAGGTCCTCATTCAGAAAGGAATAGGCTCTACAAGTGTGTCTTGAGCATACTTCCCATTGATTTGGGAAATAACAGTGTAAACGTGCAGGTATTCTACAAGTAAACTGAAAGGAAGATAAATTGTGTTATCTACCGGGGTTCATTTGTTTGGTTTTTTTTATTTTAAGACTAGAAGACATATGGATCATCCAAATCCTCAGAACAACAAGGGAGAAAAAAAAATAAAAAAATCAAACCAAGAATCTAATCTCTGTGGGAGTTTTTCCAGAATTAGATTTCATTTCCAAGTTGACCAATCAAATACTTTGCAGATTAAAGGTCTCCCTTGAACCAGGAAGCCACCAACACATACTGTCAACATAAGTGAAAAAAAGTAGTGGAAAAATTAAAGGGGGGGGGGGGGAAGCGCTCCAGTCTTGTGGAGATAATTAATTCTGTTACAGCTTATAGAAAAAGTTGCAGAGGAGCAAAGGAACACAAAACCATAAAGGGTGCTAAATATCTATCTCTTTCAGAACAAAAAGATGGCAGGTGAAGCAGGCAGGACCCTCAACTTTTATATTTTCCCTAAACCCTTTAAAAAAACTCAACAGTGTACTTAAGCTGCATTTGTAATTTGGTTCATAAATGTGCAGTTAAAATCCAAGACACTGTCTTTTTTCCTCCAGTTAGCTATTATTGCAGCCTAAATGTGGCCTGAGCCAGTATCCTTCCAAGTACACTGAATTTATACGGTTGAATTATACATCAGATTTCTGTAATGTTACTAAGAGGCTGACAAATGCTACACCGAAGACTGTACTCACCCCCTGCGTACTACCACAAACAGAAACAGAGAATGAAGTACACCCATCTACTTGAATATTTTTCATATGTCATGTTCTGTTTATGTTCCTTCCTGCCCTGGGTGCTCTATTTGCTGTTTAGTCTAACTTCCTTCACACCCATTACCATTTAATTTCTGAGGGTGACAAACAGCAGTACTGTATCAGTCTTAATGATGAAAAACATAAAACTCAGTTTCATAATAGGAAAGGCATTTAACCCACATTTTCCCAATCAAATATGAAACTGAAAAGAATCTAGAATTATCCAGTGCTTGCTCTGCTATGTTGGTAATACCTTCAACAAACCTAGGAATGGATGAACAAAGAAAAGCTGCTTTTGATTTGAAATGCATGCCAAGTGCAAAACTAGTACTGCCTTTTTGCATTAGGGAGGAGAGCTGGCCTGCCTGGGGGATGGGTGGAGAGAAGCATCCCCTTCCCCCCTCCCCAGAAAGAAAAGCATTGATGAGTATCTTTCAACAACAGCAACCCAGCCAGGTAGCGTAAAGAAAAAACAAACACACACACATATATATATACACACATACATATGCATATATAAAAACACTTCCATACGGTCTGACAGGAGACCATCTCCCAAAATGCATGCAATTCATTCTCAGCAAGTGTTGTCACTATCTGATGATCTCCATCCCTTATTGGATGCGAGGGGGAACATTGTTACCAAGGATGAGGAAAAGGCTGAGGCACTTAATGCCTTCTTTGCATCGGTCTTTAACGGCCAGACCAGTTATCCTCATGGTATTCAGTTTTCTGAGCTGGAAGATTGGGATGGAGATCAGAATAAACCCCTCGTAATACAGGAAATAGTAGCGAAGGACCTGTTGAGTCAATTAGACACCCATAAGTCTATAGGACTGGATGAGATCCACCCGAGACTGCTGAGGGAGCTGGCAGAGGAACTCGCCAAGCCGCTCTCCATCATCTATCAGCAGTCCTGGTTATCGGGGGAGGTCCCAGACGACTGGAAACTTGCCAATGTGACGCCCATCTACAAGAAGGGCAGGAAGGAGGATCCGGGGAACTACAGGCCTGTCAGCCTGACCTCGGTGCCAGGGAAGGTTATGGAACGGTTCATCCTGGGGAGATCACATGGCAAGTGCAGGACAACAGGGGGATCAGGTCCACCCAGCATGGGTTCATGAAGGGCAAGTCCTGTTTAACCAACCTGATCTCCTTCTATGATCAGGTGACCCACCTAGTGGATGAGGGAAAAGCGGTGGATGTTGTCTACCTGGACTTCAGTAAGGCATTTGACACTGTTTCCCACAGCATTCTGCTGGAGAAGCTGGCAGCTCATGGTCTAGACAGGTGGACTCTTCGCTGGGTTAAAAACTGGCTGGATGGCCGAGCCCAGAGAGTTGTGGTGAATGGAGTTAAATCCAGATGGAGACCGGTCACAAGCAGTGTCCCTCAGGGCTCGGTCTTGGGGCCAGTCTTGTTTAATGTCTTTATTGATGACCTGGATGAGGGGATCAAATGCACCCTCAGTAAATTTGCAGATGACACGAAATTGAGTGGGAGTGTCAATCTGCCTGAGGGTAGGGAGGCTCTGCAGTGGGATTTGGACAGGCTGGAGCGACGGGCTGAGGCCAATTGCATGAGGTTTAACAAGTGCCGGGTCGTGCACTTCAGCCACAACAACCCCATGCAGTGCTACAGGCTTGGGGAAGAGTGGCAGGAAAGCTGCCTGGCGGAAAAGGACCTGGGGGTGTTGGTTGACAGCCGACTGAACACGAGCCAGTAGTGTGCCCAGGTGGCCAAGAAGGCCAATGGCATCCTGGCCTGTATCAGAAATGGTGTGACCAGCAGGAATAGGGAGGTGATCGTGCCCTTGTACTTGGCACTCGTGAGACCACACGTTGAGTACTGTGTCCAGTTCTGGGCACCAGAGTATAAGAAGGACATTGAGGTGCTGGAGCAAGTCCAGAGAAGGGCAACAAGGCTGGTGAGAGGTCTGGAAAACAGGCCTTATGGAGACCGGCTGAGGGAACTGGGGTTGTTTATCCTGGAAAAGAGGAGACTGAGAGGAGACCTCATTGCTCTCTACAGCTACCTAAAAGGAGGTTGTAGTGAGGCTGGTGTTGGTCTCTTCTCCCAAATTACTAATGATAGGATGAGAGGAAATGGCCTCATGTAACGTCAGGGGAAGTTTAGGTTGGATATTAGGAAGAAGTTCTTTACTGAAAGGGTGGTTAGACATTGGAACAGGCTGCCCAGGGAGGTGGTGGAGTCACTGTCCCTGGGGGTGTTCAAAAAACAGGTTGATGAGGCACTTGAGGCCAAGGTCTAGTGGTCTAATGGTTAGGAACAGGATGGGATAAAGGTTGGACTTGATGACCCTGGAGGTCCCTTCCAACCATAATTATTCTATGATTCAATGATTTACATTAGTTACGTTTTGAATGAATGAAACAGGCTGAATGAATGCAGTAGACTAGTATATTTATTTAGCATAGTTACAAAATACTTACCTAGCTAGTTGTGCCAACTCTTTTTGAGTCAATGGACTTCCTTGCTTGCTTAGAAGATTTTTTAGCAAAATCAATCTTGTCTGAAAAGAAGATACTTTTATCATATGCAAAACTCATTTTCATGGTACACTTACAAGTCTGTTGCAACAACGAAACTACGTGTTTGTCAAGTCAGCTTTTGTGCTTCACTAGTTTAAACTTGCCCATAGTGCTTTTGTGATTAGACCATGCACTATCATCTCTTTAGGGTAAGAAATAGAGATTTGGTAATACTAAGATCAAGGTCAACATGCTTCAAGAATAATACATTAAAATCCTCATCAAAAGCCCTAATCTGCTGTTGAGCTGAAAAACATTAAGAAAGCTACTTTCATCTTTTGCAATAAACAGTCTTCTCCAGCCAACCAAATTAGTTCCTGCAAGCCCTGCTTCAGACTTGTCTGTGCCTGCCAGTATGTAAGCAATACCTCGCTAGCCAAGAAATATGAGTGGCTACTATCAAATTTGCTACTAGCATGTGAAAAGAAATGTAAAAACTTACAAGCTAGTTGCCAGAATTAAAGCACAGCATATATGGTCAAGCTCGGCCAGCAGTTAATTCACAGAATTGTAACCATCCACTAGGGCAAGTTAAGAATAGCCTATGAAATATATTTTATACCTTTTTTTTAATAAATTGATCTTAAAATGGAGAAAATGAATGGAAAACAATACTTACTTCCTCATTTGGTAAAGACACATACACCCGTTTGGTGAATCGTCTAGAAAAAAAACATACACATGTACACACACACACACACACACACTTTCGTAACTTTTTAACATATACAGACCTAACATTTGGTTTAATAAATGCTGAAATTTCACTTAGATGATCAGATTCTAGGGAGTAGAACTACAGATTTAAAAAAGAACCACCAACTACCAACCAAACTAACATATGCACAAGCCACTGGTGTCACGTAACTCTTACTTGACATTATGAGACTTCTCCAAGAGAGTAAATACTCTAAAGGTATAAATACCACTGACTACCAGCAACAAAATGAAACATCTCTTCATTGTACACAAAAAGTCTTTAGAATCATTAAAAATGTGTTTTCTTTCTTCAGACAGTGCTGACATGCCTATTTTCCTTAATCAAGAATGAAAAGACAAGTATAAGAACATGTAGCAAAAAAGTCCTCAGGCAAATCTACAGCAAGATCTGTAACTGCATGAGACATCAGAAGTCCAGTATTCACATAGAAGGAATACTGGACTTCACTGCTCAAATTTCTTCCTTTATCCCACCATTAAGATCCAAATAATTAAAAAAAGCAATGTATAAGACACAAGAGGGTTATAAAATGCTGACTTGGTCTCAACAGGTACCGCTGTTTTACAAAATTCCAAGGCCATCGTGCTTGTACAGATGTATCCCAAAAGAGAAGAGACAGGCAGCTCTTTGAGACGTTAAATAATTCAACCTTGGCAAACAGCTTTTTCTACTTATTCCCAAACTGAATGCAACCAAGACACTAAGCAGCAAAACCTGCTCTTCATAATGAATACCATATAAAACAAACAAAGGAAGAGACATTTTGATACCTGAGAACAGCATCATCAAGCTCCTGTGGCCTGTTTGTTGCTCCCATCACAAGTATTCTGTCCTCTCCAGAAGACTGCACCTACATAACACAGGAAGGCAAGACAGCTTTCAGTTTACACCAAGTCGTATACAACAAAACCAGTTAGAGACTTGCTGTGCATTCAGCCCACTGATGGAATCTTATTGTATATGCTTTATTTTTTCCATGCAGTTGGCTTTAAAACATTATTTAGATAAATAATGAAGGCAAACCAGGAAAAAGTAAAAAAAAAACCAAAAACCACAGGACACTATGCCCAAGTTATGTTGCTTGAGAAGAGTCTTGCAAGAGCACAAATGTTCCCATGAAATTGCACATTACAATGCTGGAGAAAAGTGAGACTACAAAAAGCACTGAGAAGTTTAGTCATCCAGAGATAACTACGTTTAAAAAGCTAGAGAGTTCCTGCTGTTGTGGGTTTTAACATCAACCATTGTTTTGACGACTACAGAGAATAAGAGAATCAAAACTTTAGACTAAGGTACAGCCAGAACCACTAATCTGATCAGAGATTCATCTAATGTGGGTCTCGCAAGAAGCGAGAAGTAAGCAAACTGAGAAGCTATTCAATAGTACACAGACACAGTAATTCTCCCCACAATTCACTCAACTGCAATACTTTATTTTACACCCAAGAATATGGAGACTTATAGCTTCCAGACTTCAGAGAAAACATTTGGCTATCAGAGACATGTTACTATTCACCCAGTGTCCAGTCCTTCACAGACTTACATTCATTGCTGCCTTACTGAGACCAAAAAGTTTCACAAAAATAGTGTATGATATAGTAACACCTTGATCCAAAGTTTGCTAACTCACTAATTATGTTTAATTTTCCCCTTTTCATTTTAAGAGAAAACTCTGTGTATGTGTAATAGTTTCTGCACATAATTGTCACATTGCATTATTTTTCCCGATTCATCCCACTTTGGAGAAGTTTTTCCTGATGGCCTTGTCTCTCTAATTATCTTCTCCTCTTGTACCTCATTACTACTGCTTCACCACTGTAGCAATATTCCACTGTGCTAGTGGAATATAAACTAAGATTATTCAATTAAAAAAACAGTGCTGTGTGACAGAAAAATATTCTGATATTCATTTGCTGCCCTCCCAACTATGAAACCTAGTTCATTTTCCTAGGTATTACATATGTGCTATTAAATATAGTCTTACAGTGTCCTGTCATCTGTAGGTCATGATGCCAAGAAAAAAAATGTATAGCTCAATAAAAAGCACACTAACACAGAAATTACTCCTTCTGATGTGCCAGAGCTGTGTATGCACATGACCTGAACTAGTCTGCTTGAAATCCTTATCACTCAAGTCTCACCTCTTGACAGTGCATGCTTTTGTAACACATATCCCTTACAATCCAAAAGGACCCTACTTAAAAGCCATTTCATCTTCTTTTAATGAAAAGATGTGCTTCACCAAAACATGCAGTTGCAAATAAGGATTCAACCCTGCCTAACCCTCAAGTGTCTGTCCCTCTTGCCCTGCAAGAACATTTGTTCTCACAGCTCCTTTATTATTGCCATTTGTTATCCTTTCTTCTCTGTCCATAGTCTTTCAACCCATTATTTCAGCTCATCTCATCTTCAGATTACTGCCTTCCACCTCAGACTGAGTTTTCCAGAATACTACTATAATAAACAGGTGAAAAATAGACTGCAATAGAAAAAAGCTGTTTGCCAAGGTAGGGGGAAAAGTGGACAGAGTTAAGCTCCAGCAGCCAAATCCTCTTTGTGCTTCATCTGTAGCTTGTACTGGCACTCACTACATTAGCCAATTCAGCTAAATAAAACAATACCCAAGAGTAAATACTTACACCATCGAATTCTATTAAAAATTCTGTTTTCAGACGCCTACTAGCATCATGTTCACCTTCTCGTCTTTCACACAAAAGGCTATCAACTTCATCTAGAAACCAAAGAAATACATCTTAATTAAACATACAACATCAAAGTTCTCCTATTTGCCTAAGTTCTTTTGCTGATATAGGGCTACAGTAAGAGAGATCAGATATTTATTTCTTAGGAGACAGACAGATCTTAGTAAAGTTTAAAAGCCTGTATAAAGTGTTGTCCTTTGCATATGTAACACCGAGCACAGATGAGAAAAAAAAAAAAAAAAAAATCAACCTGCTGAAGATAAACTGCAACTCAGAACAAGCAAAACTCATTTTCATGTTTGAAGTTTAATACATAAATGGACTTACTGTGTAAAGTTGTACAGCATTTGTGTTTTTGAGGGCAATTCTTCCCACTATTAACACCAATTAAATAGTATAACAGCAATCTAATATGCTCTATATGGAACTACTGATTAGCCAGCAGGTCACATCCAAGACACTTGCTCTCCACTGCAGAACTACCCAAAGAAATTTACCTGATTATTCCAATTTTATTAGTCAAAATAGTTAAGAAAATACAGAAAAGTCAACAACATTTAAGGTCTTACCAATAAAAATTATAGAAGGCTGAAGTTCTCTGGCTACTGCAAATAGAGCACGCACCAGTTTCTCCCCTTCACCCACCTAAAACAACAATAAACAGTTTTTGGAGGGGGTTTAAAAGGGGTTTATTACAAGAGTGCTAACATAAGGACCTACAGAAAATCTTGCTGATCATCAACCACATACAGTCCTTTCATACACACTCAGATTATCACTACTTCAGTATTGAATACAACAGTATTGTTTATGTCTTGAAAGAAACATTACAACTTCACTTACGATCACAACTGAGTTGTTAGAGATTTTGGTGCTTAAATTAATAGAGTGAAAGGGAGCTGGGACTCACTTCATTTATTTTTTAAAGAAGGAAAAACCCACAACCACTCATCTGTATGACAGCCAGGGTCATCCTGAACTGCAAAAGCCTTTGACATTGAGTTATCACAAGCACAAAATTTTTTTTTTTTACTTCATAAGTAACTTCTTAAAAACTTAACTGTAGGCTAACAGTTCACCATGGACTCATCAGACATTTCTTGCCTTCTTAAGCCCCAGTTACAACATGTGCATTTTTAGAAGAATATAATTTACAGCTGCTACTTACGTATTTTGACGTTAGGCTTGCTGCACTTATGTTAAAGAAAGTAGCATTTGATTCTGCAGCAACTGCTTTGGCCTAGATGAGGGGGGAAAAAGAAGTACTTTTTAAAACATCCCATTGAAGATACCTCTCTGTTCCTGTAGCTAGCCCTTGTGTTCTGATGGATGATTTTGAAAACCCCTATTCCTTCAAAGGAAACACCTTGTAGATGCTACAGAAAACTTCTGTACAGGCCACTGAACAAATAGGAAGAGGTAAGCAGCAGAACCACTAAAGAAGTTTCCAGACTCCGTTACCATATCATCTCCATAGCCAACTATAACTTGCTTACTGAAGAATACAAGTTTCCAGCTCCTTTCAATGTATCCTGAGTAGACATCTGAAAAAGTTTTAACCAATTTAGGGTAGTAATTTTGGGTAGCAGTTGGATCAAATCACATTAAAAATTACTGTTTTTTTTTCTCCTTACCCTATCTATACAAAAACTGTTTTCAGAGGAAAGTTAGGAAGAAGAATCAGTTCAGCCAGCATGCTCACAGAGAGTACCTTCCTCTTTAACAGTTTCACCATACTGAAGAAATTATGATTCCTTGGTTATACAGTTTAATTTTAGTGATTAGCAATTATGTTCCAGTACATAAAACAACAGATGAGCCCAAGTGAGCTGCTCAACATTCACACTCCTGTGCTTCAGAGCTGACCCAGCTTCAGTATCAGCACAGGGAGTGTGCAGCTGCAGCTGCACCATGTGATGCAGGCAACACACCCAGCTCAGCTGCATCAGGAAGTGCAATGCTCCCTGGCTGATACACAGCCATTTCACTCTAGTTTCCTGAATCTAGCACATCAGGCTGAGAAAACAAGCAGCATCCAAATGTTGCACAGCAGTGTGGAAGTAAGACAACACCCTGTCTTGCTACTGTGCTCCTTCCCCATTTCCAAGAGGCACTTCTAGTACGTTTTGGTGGAGAGCAGACCATTTGCTATTAATCTCTGCTGTACACAGTTAACCACGTTACTTTTACTCCCTCTGAAAATGGAACTTGGACTTGCTGTTTTAAAATATTACTTGTGATATTGAAACGAATTAAATAGAGAACAGTTTAGCAATTCCCTCCTCCGTAAAATCCAGAATTAAGAACAATTTTGCATTTTTGTATTAAATTGACACCGTAACACATATCCAGGAAAAACACAGTCTATTACTACAACACCCAAACTGAAAGCCACCCCTTATGGTTACATTTTAAGCCCACCAACTCATGCATGAATTAATTTTCTCACCAACATTGTCTTCCCATTTCCTGGTGGGCCGAACAGCAATAAACCACGTGCAGGAGCTCTAAGTCCTGTAAATAACTGAAAAGCACATCATCATAAGTTACCTTCAAAGACTTAAAAGAAAGTGTTGATTTACCTTTGTAAGCAAACGGTTTAAGGCTGAGGAACAGCTCACTGGCCAGCAGTGGCAGCAATAGTAGCAGTGCTGCAACAGTACAGGTTTTGAGAGACCTACATTCTGTTACTAACTTGACATAATGCACATCACTACTGTTTCTCACACTGCAGTTAAATTACGTCATGACCATTCTCTGCATAATGACACTGTCAAAGTAGTCTAAAAGGCAGTAACACATTTCACAAGACAGACCACCCTAACACATTTAAAGCACCAACTGCATTTAAAAAGGGGGAAATGCAGGTGTGTAGCAAGAGAGTTAAAGCTATGTCCCTACTAACTTCATATGGAAGAATCCCTTCATGTTTCTCTTTTTTTTTTTTTATTAAATGAAACTTGAGAAGACAAGTTTGACCAACACTATTTAAGATATTACTTAACAATCATGTAGTTTCTCTGGATGCTACTGATAATTATCTTCTCCCTCACGTTTTGCATTGGATTCATATTTCCTACACTATAAAATTGCACCTATCATATGTAGCATAACAGCAAGCAAATCTATAAACTCTCATAGAGTACATATCTTTTAGTTATTCTGGCAGTCTGTTTTCCCCAGCACTTTGTCTTCACCACATTCCTCAAGAGCTCCTTTTTTGGCCTCACACTCACCCCTCCATTCCAGCTTCCAGTAATTCCAACGAACAAGCAAAACGAGCAGTAGGGACTCTCTTACATACACACACCGCATCTAAACACCACTGTTGGCAAGCAGTCCTTTCCACAATATCCTTCTTAACAAATGTCTCCATTAGCAGTGTAGTGTTTCTAAAGTGACTGACCAATACGTGTTTTCTCTATTATTTCATCATTCATGGCATTTTGTTTGTGCTTGCCTTTGCTTGATCACTAAAAATAGTTATCCAGCATGATCCTATTCACTAATGCGTACCACCCACCTTACAAATGTATTGCAGCGTTTTAACCTGGACAACTGCATTCCTCAACTGTTTCTGCTTTCCATGCTGCAGCCACACCACCATGTGCATATCCTACCTGACTCATTTTGTTCGGAATCATTCTGTGGGAGTTCCCTCATTTTAAAGGTAGTCCAGACCAAACCTACAACTCTCCCTCACCTCGATCATTACCTACACAGTTCAGCAGCAACCGTCATTTATCACTGAGACACACTAAGCTTTTACAGTTTTTATTAACACACTAATCATGCTAAACATAGCCTAAGCTAATTGCTACTGTTTTATTAGCATCTTACTGATGAAATGGTTACAGTCATGTCGCTAGCCAGTGCTTTTTGTTTATTCACCTCAGCTCCTGCTCTCCTACAAAAATACTGTCAATTGGCTTGTTTAAATATGAATCTGAGTTCAAAACTTCATTAAGGTTAAAACTGAAGTAGTATTTAACTGACTAAACATTCCTGTATAGCTGCCACATCTACCACATTCACTTACAAGGAATGAAACCAACCTCTTTTCTTCCTAGGAACATTTCAAAATTCACAGGATTCTCTGTCCTTGTTTTATCTCTACCTACACCAAGTTCAGGCCCATTGCTAGCTGCAATAATACGAAGATGACCTTATAGAAAATACAAGCTGTTATTGGAAAAGAGTCTATTCCAAGCCTCACGTCTCAAAGTCCTTCCCACACACAGCTCATTGTATTAGTGTTACTGAACAACAAACTTGACATACTAAAGCACTGGAATAACAGAGACGGAACAGTGACATTTTTCTTCTGCATAAGAATACCAGAGCATGCATATTTGATGGCAAAGCCTTGTTTTCCTCAGGGCTAATATTCCTATGATGTTATGCCAGGTTTAGGGTTTCTTTCCGCAACGCTTCAAAACCAGAAACTGCACCAAAGGAAAGAGGAAGGCCACACAGCAACTCCAGTCACCCGTCAATGTGACAAGAGACTCAGAAGAAAAAAAACCAAAGAACAAACAGCAATTTTGCTTGAATAATCCACACAGCAGTAAATCATTGCATGCAATTTCCTCAAGAGACCAGCAACTTTTAGCATGTCCAGCTTCAGAAATAACCAATTTAATATTTTAAAAAAGCAGCTCAGAAAATTCCGGTAGTCTACAGACCAGATCTGAATCTAGGCAGAGTAGTTGACATACCACCTATGATAAATAAAATAAAAGCCTAAATGACCAATTTCCACTCAGCCAAGTAAAGAGGCAATCTGTCCTCCAACATTATACACTGAGTGTACTTGCTTTTTCACTATTACACTTCTTTGCATCTTCTCCTGCAGTGGACAGACTATTCAGAATGTCTAACCAACATCCACACAGAGAACACAACCGTAACTTCCACTTAGAATTTTTCAAATCAGATAGTGTTGCAACTTAATTTCCTATACATTCCCACAGCATTCTGCTGCAGAAGCTGGCAGCTCATGGTCTAGACAGGTGGACTCTTCACTGGGTTAAAAACTGGCTGGATGGCCAAGCCCAGAGAGTTGTGGTGAATGGAGTTAAATCCAGATGGAGACCGGTCACAAGTGGTGTCCCTCAGGTCTCGGTCTTGGGGCCAGTCTTGTTTAATGTCTTTATCAATGACCTGGAGGAGGGGATCGAATGCACCCTCAGTAAATTTGCAGATGACATGAAGTTACTGAGAGGGTGGTTAGGCACTGGAACAGGCTGTCCAGGGAGGTAGTGGAGTCGCCGTCCCTGGGGGTGTTCAAAAAACAAGTGGATGAGGCACTTGAGGCCATGGTCTAGAGGTTTAATGGATAGGAATAGGATGGGATAAAGGTTAGACTTGATGACCCTGGAGGTCCCTTCCAACCATAATTATTCTATGATTCTATACAAATCTCATCTCTTTCACTCTTCCAATTATGAGCTTTGTCCTTTACATGCCCATACAGGGTTGGACACACAGCTGTAGCTATCTGGAACAGTCAGCCTCACAAATTTTCAGGATTTTTTATTTGGTTGTTTTTTTAGGGGGTTGTGATTTGCTGGGGGTTTTTTTGTTGTTTGTGTTTTTTTGTTTTTTTTTTTAAGTTATTGCCTCAATCACTTTCCCCAACATTGACTAACCAGAATATGAGAAATTTCATGGTAGTATTTTAACATATAAACACTTCACTCTCCTTTTCCAAGATGGCTGTCACCACACAGCTATCAATAGCAATCATAACCAATGAAGACAGGATTCAAGAATCGCCACTTCATGTGTGAAGCACAATAAGTTTCTTTGATTCTGTGACAGAGTGATAACAAAACCCAGTTGCTTACCTCAGGTCTAAGAGAAGGAAGAATAACAATTTCTTGCAAAGCTTGTTTAGCCAGTTCCTGCCCTGCAATATCATCAAATTTGACAGCTGGCCCACTGACAAAGAAATGGAATACTAATTAGTCTAACAATGAGATGCTCTTTTTCAGCTGCAGCTGACTAATTTAATGCATTTGACTATTTATACAGAACTCTTTTGAGAAAATCTACAACTTGCACTGCTAAGCATTTAAAAAAATAAGCATTTCTGATTTGAATTTTCATCCTTTTGCCAAAGTAACAACACCAACAAAAAAACCCCAACCCCCAAAAACCCACAACAAAAAGTACTAATTTTCATTCCAAGTGGACCAAGACTGTACTGAACAAAAACCTTGTTTTCTGCATTTGAAAAGCCTACTTTTCTTCAGACTTACCTATCAACAATTTCATTCAGTATAAGATTAGCAAGATTACTGTCCACATTTCTAAATATCTTCAAGTCTTTCTTTTTTCGAGGAGCAGTGGTAGGAGTAGAAGGCTTATTTGTTCTGCTGTTTTTAGGAGCAGCCTGGAAAAGAGGAGAGGAAAAAACCCAAAAAAAACAACTTGAAACTTTGAAAGCATGCTGTTCACAAAATTACTTTTACATTTCATACACTCCAGTAAAACCTAATGCTTTAACACATACCAGATATTCTGATGCTTATTTTGCTACAAATCATGGTATCATATTCCACCACTGCTAGAACATCTTAGGCTCCGAGAGGGATTTTTTTTGGTTTGATTTGGGGATTTTTTTTGGTGACTTGTTTGTTTGTAAAATAACTCATTGTATTTAACTACAGTACTTTCCCTCAGCATACTCCAGAAACAGATCATCACAAACTGTTTCAGATTCTCAATATCTATTAGCAAGAATTTCTACTGCTGTCATACTTTGCTAACAGGCCACTTGAAAGCCTTCATATTATAGCAGCAATAACGCTTAACCACATTTATGCTCTGTCCATTCTGCTCTTTATTCTACTTTACTGTGGAAGTAGCAGGGGGAAGAAAAGGATAGAAGGGAAAGAGATGGGTCAAAAGAGATGTAGTATTTTTGTGTCTTATTAGTGTAGGACTTATTTTTGTATTTCAGTCACAATCTAACCATAGTTTGCTTTTCAATGTGGTTGCAATACCAATACAACCTGTGCATACATGCTTTGGCAGAGAAGAAAGCTGTGCGTGGGAAAACCTGTAGTTCTGGAGTAAGAGAGTTTTTTCCTCCATCTTTTACATACTGGGAGTAACATTTATTTTTCTCCTAGACAAGCTTCCCTCAGTTACTCATGCAATTTTCAAAACAAGAATTGCCACTTATCACTGCAATCACAATTAAAATCCATTAGGTGATGCAGTCACCTGATGCCTCATGATTTCCAAAATCCACTCTGCAGCTTAGCTCAAGAGCCTTGGTCAAAAATTTAGGAGTTTAGGGGTTTTTTTTTTCCAAAATCTTTCTACTACTACAATACTGCAATAAAGGCAGTAAATCCAAATTTTGTTATGGAATTCACATTGACTTTCCAAGTGTAATTTGCTATGTTTATCCTTACCATACCTTATGAGTTGAAGCTGCAGGATTAGGTGCTGGTCTAGACACAGAAGGTGATATCCCGCTGTAGCTCGGTGTTCTATGGTGACCTGAAAGGCCTGTGGATCCAGTTTTTGCAACAGTTTTTGAACGAGGAAGGGAATTACTCGTGTGGGTTAAGGGATCCTTCTTTTTTGGAACCGCTCCACTTTCTATAAAGAAAACCAATGTCATGAGAACATTTTCAGCAGTCATCCTTTTACTATCGATATTAATTTGAAGACAGTATTGTTGACACATAGAATACACTATTATAACAGAATAATAGAAGTTTTTAAAGAGGTTTATACTTTTAAGGGGATATTAACTGTAGCTTTCTCCTAAAGTTAAGTTTTTAATTTTTAGGAACTCTCAAAACCAACACTAGTTTGCTATCTTAGAAAAGCTGGAGACAGGTAAGTCCTGTAACAAGGAAAGAACACCATCTATTCCTTAAGACAGAAGAGGACAGAACATCACCAGTTCTTCCCAAGAACTCCTGAAAACAATCATTATAATAATCCCCAAATTTCAAGCCATTAGATTCAGAGCATTCATTCCTTAAGTGACATTAACAGGCCAGTTACTTTGGATGCCAGCTAGCACTATCTAGCTTTGCCAAGGCACTTTAATTTGGGAAAATTAAAATAGTTATACTTGCAAGCAACTGCCAGGAGCTTTTTCTTACAACTTTGTTTCACTTCAGGAATCTCAAGGTGTAAGTAAATTCTGAATGGACAGCTCTGAAGCAGCTTACCTTCCTACATTTAAAATTAAGTCTTAAAATATTGTATTATACCACTGAATTCAAACACCACCACACATTCTGTTCACACTTACTCTAATTCACCTCCATAATAGAGCAGGAAGGTCTCAAATCAGGTGACAGATAAAACTTAACATATTGGCCACAGGCGATTAAACTACAAAAGTCCATTTTGGTCCAGAGTAAGTGAAACAGCACTTGATTTCTACATCCTCCTTACAGAATACACAATAAAATAAGGTTCCTTGGCACAGAAAACATAAAAGTCTTGTGTACTACCAGGAGCAAATCTGTACACAGCCTGCAGTTATCCATGTGTTGAACTATTTGGCTAACAAGTTTCTAAAGCCTTTATTCAGTCACAAATCTACCCATTTTAAGAGTTACAGAAACTCTGCAGGAGTCATCATAAACAATGCAGATGTATCAATCTGCAAAAAACAAAGGAACTTGCAGAATATAATCAACTACATTTACTTCTAACATATTTCTTGTAAAAAACCAAACATACAACAACAACAAAACAAAACTGGCTGCTGACTAAATCACACACAGATCCAGAGCTGGTTTAAATTTACTTAGCCATTCCTGCACAGGAATTTCCAAGTCAAAAACTCTTCAAAATTAGGCATACTTAATAACATTCGAGTTCAAAAAGCTGTATATGAATCTTGAAAAAACAGCATTTTGACTGGTCCAATTTAATCAAAAGGTGGAATTCGGTTGTTTATTTTTTCCTTCAAGCCTGATTTGCACAGTCGGCTTAAAGTCAACATAGGAAGTCTTCAAAAAGCTAAACTGTTTTTTCTCCATCTCCTTCACCCCAACATGTTGCTCAACTATCACACTTTTCCAGAACTACCCCCATCTACCGAGAACAATACACACACACTGAAATTTTGAGCATCATAAAATTGCACAGGTAAGGAGTATTTCAGGAAGCTGAAAATACAGAGTGGGAAGGGAAAAGAGAAAGATTTAAATACAAACTACAATTTATTCCAGCAGTACCTCTAGGAATGAAGACCACTAAGTTTACATATGTTCTGTGGTCAGTCCTGATGGGTAGCACAGAAAGAAGCACTGATGAAATACTCTTGAAAATAGTTGTTCAGTGTCAACTCCAGAGGGAAGCTTCATTTTATATACAAATTTTCATTGGAGAAGCAAATAAAAAAGTGATCAAACTTTTCAGAATTACAGTTTATCTGAAGTTTACCTAATTCTAAAGGGTGAAGTGTTTAAGAGCACATGTATGTTTTGTCAGACTGACAGTCCCTATTATTTCATTATGTAAAATATATATTTTGCTGTAACAAATACAAAACCCCCAAAACGCATCTCTTATCCATTTGTATTTGTCATCTGCTGAAAGATGAAAAATACGCTGCAAGTGGCCCTGAAACTTCTGTAGTATCTCCAGCAGCCTTTTGCCAAGTTTCACTGTTCTATGTAAACCAGTAAGGAAGTGCCTAAAATATGTTCTAATCACAAAGACAGACCATGGTCTTTTTTCAAGTGTATTTGAAACACAGAACAATTCAATCATCCCCTTCATATATACTTACAGGATAGTAATAGGGGCTTGATCATTTTGATTTTACTCTCTACTTCTTGACCGAGTAATTTACTTCAAAGCTCCAAGCTAACGCCACTAGATCATACAGAAATAAATACCAGGTCCTGAAAGCATCCCTGCAATTTTAATCTGTCATCTAAATATACACAAAACAAGTAAATTATGAACAAGCAAGGAGCAAAATTTTGTCTGAGGTTAAATTACAATAAGCTTCAGACACAGGTGCCCAATTTCAGACTCTTCTACAGAAAGAAGTGTTAAAATGCATTTATTATATTTAACTGTTTCTAAAGGTGAAGTGAAATAAGGATATGTTTGAACAACTTCAAGAGAAGCTTGATTATACTACACACATAGAAACACAGAAACACTCTGGAAAACATGCAGGTCTAGCTTATTTATTAAATAAATATAAGAGCATGCTTTGTATTTCTATAAAAGCAAACCAACTATATTTTTCTTTTTTGCATCAGAAAGATTAAAGCACATCTTAATAAACAAGTTTCTGTTGTTTTATAACTTCTTAAGCATCCAAAAAAGTTTAAATTAAAATTAGCAGCAGCAGTTCCAGTATTACAGAACAGTTTGCAGCCTTTAGTTGTGAAGCCTTTAAACCATTAGGGAACATTCCTCAGTAATTCCTTATGTATGCCTATTGATAACCAATATAAAGTGACTAAGAGAAGTTACTATATGTGGCCTGTGGACCTTAAGTGGGAAAAGAAAAATTTCACCAGTGTAGAATTGTCTGTAACTTTATGTATGTAATTTTATTTTAAAAAAACCCACAATCTTTAAGCTGCTTAGCTATACATTTTGTGCAAATATTGCACAGCAAACTACATGCAGCAATTGCAAGACTGATAGTTATTCAGGATCAGCATTCGCAATAGTCCCCAAAATAGTAATTCCTTCAAAGATTATATTCAGATTTTTCAAACAGTTATGTTCAAGTAACAGCCAAATTATGGTGTTAAAAATGATCTTATCGCTACTTGTTCTTCTACTTGGGAAACTCCTTAAAAAAAACTTCAGTATGAAGAGTAGAATTTTTGCAACTTGACAAACATTGCCAATCTATGCCTACTATTAAAGACATGCCAGCAAATACTTCCAAATGAAAACTGAGATAAAATACTAGCTACTTACATAGTGCTAATGTTAAGGTAAGAAAGAGAAATGTAATGCTTTCTCTGATTGTATATCATGCTGACATTTACATATTAAATGTAAAATGGTACACTGGAGTTACTGTAATACTACTAGTATTGTATGCTCAGTAAGTTCATAGAACTCAAACACTGCCTTTGGTAGGACTGGCATAATCTCCTTCCCAAGCCAGTCTAAAAACAAAAAAACAATAACCCACAATGCACAGGAAAACATGCATGTCTGCGGGAAAAAAAAAAAAAGACCCAGCTAAATTGTTTTACATCTAATTTAAGACTGCTGTGAGAAAAGTGATGTATATTAAACAATAAATATGTAATTGAAAATAAAGTTTTGGGTTAAGACTACTTGTTACTACACTTAAGACAAGTAACTGCAACCTTCTGCAACCGAAGGGCAGGTGATACTGCTGTAAATATAAAACCTCATTATAAATCTATCAGATAAATTTTCAAGAAAAATCTCTAGCTATTTAGGTAAGTTAGTAAACTATGAATGAGGAAGACAGGGATAGGTAGTCATGTGTGCTAGAATCAAGTAAATTGGTCTGAAAGGCTGACAACACATAGTATCTTGAAAAAGGAAGAATCTCAAATCAGTAACAGTTTGGAAATATAAAAAATGTGTAGTATAGATTATCAGAGAGAATTAAGCAGCAAAAACATATTTAAAGACTTTGGCCTTTAAAGGCAAATGAAAGAAAGCAAAGATGGGCAAGATGGCACTTTCTTGATGTTAAAACTATGAAAGGCCATATTTCACACTTTGTAAAATTCTGACCTTTAAAAAAAGCCTAGCCTGATTAGGCAACAGCAGTAATACTTTATGCAGACAGAAAAATTAAGCTTATGTCAGAGCCCTGTGGCTCAGCACCTCTGCAGCACCTCTGCTTTCTCAGTAACAGCAGCCCTCTTATCTCAAGTAGCCTGCAAGCTGATTTTCTACAGTTTTCTAAGAATTTGCTATCTACTCTGTGTTTTTAAATGATTGCTACTAATTGCATGAAAATACCATCTTTACTACAACAGATATAAAGGAAGTACTTTAATAAAAAAAGTGTAACATCAACTTCTTCCAAACACGATTCCCCGCTCCCACATCCCCAAAAAAGAGACAGAGTGAGCATGCAAGCATAGGCACCAGCCAATGAAGAAATTCAGACAACTGTTAATAGGGTGACTTTCCTGGTACTGTCTGGAATGCCACAGATGCAAGAGAAGTTCAGTACTTTGGGTAGACCTCTAACTTCCAGGAGCTAGGAATCTAAAGTTTACCTTTGGCAATGGAAATGGAATGGAACAAGTCTCTTGTTCAAAGCAATCAGTAGATGCCTGGTACCTAACTCTCTTTTATGACCTATTCTTTAGTCTGTCTCTTCTCAGATCCCACTGAGCCTGGTAAATCAAAGTTTCTCTGTTAGCCCACATTACTTTTCAGAAAGTTGGAAGATACTTTCTCAGATAAAAGCATCCCCAGAAGACCACGGCCCTTTGCAGTTGTAATGCCACCCTCTTCCTCCACAGTTTTACAGAAGTGGTTCAGTCATCCATCATCTACACATCACCAGGAATATGACTCCAAATGGGTAAACTGACTAATACTAATTTCCACAAGTTTCCAACAGTGACCACCTCCAGCAGGAATTTCTGTAAATAAAAAACACCTGCCACAGAACTGGCAAAATGTTTCTTCATTTCCAGTAGATGCCAATGGATATTCTAAGCATTGTTACTAACAGATTTAAGTAACTTAACAGTTTTAAGAGTGAAAGTTAGGTCTGACCTTCTCTTTCAGCATCCAATTCTGAGATAAATAGAGAAAAACGTACAAAAAACACATAAAGGAAAGAGTTTTAAGAAAAAGCTGTTCATATTGAATCAGATGGAGCTGTTACCAACTTTTGTATGTATACATTCATTCAATCTCTAGCCAACCAGGTAAAAACAGACGTTGTACTGGATCATTTAAGGTAGAGAGTTCTCAAACTCAATCTACATAGGAACTTATACTGAAGAACCATTTTACTTACATCTTTTTGACAAATGCAGTTAACAAAAATACCACACGTACAGTAACCTAGAGGTGTCTAACATGACACAGTTCCACTACTTTAACTTTTCATACATTAGAAAGAATCAAACCAAACAGTAAGATGACTTCAGAACTAGGAATGGAGCTTAAAAACAAAACAAAACAAAACATGTGGTTTACACTAAGTTCCAAGTTTAGTTACTTAAAAAAGTGAATACTGCTCTTGACTCAGTAGCTAAGCTTTATGAATTCCATTGCTTGTTAGCGCTCTCTTTTATTTAACCTCATTATAGTCTATTATATGAATTATCAGTTGAGGTCACAGTTGTGACAACAGCTTACTGCTGGCTTGAAACATTCCCTGAAGACAATTCACAAACCTCACAGAAACTTTACTCCTTGTGTATGGACAAACAAGGTTACTTCCGGTATTTTAGTATCCCTGTTACAGTCTTCTGGGAAACGATAAAAACAACCTTCTTTGACAAAAAGCAAGAGCCTTCCCCCTCCACCCCCCTTGTTTTAATCATATATCACTTTCTCAGAGTAAAAAACCCTGAAATTCAAAGCATCTTATGCACATTCACTCTCACAATATCTTAACGGAAGAACTACTTATGCAGGCACAATATATAACCTACATATCCTACATTGACACTTTCTAAAACAGGTTTAATTTAATTCCTTTAAGGATATAACATGAGAAATGTTTTCTAAAATGCTCTCATTAAATAGTTTTGGATTCTACGACAGTCATTGTAAGAGAGAACTGAATACAAAATAAAACAGTGCTGTCAAGGTCATAGAAAGGATGAAATGTATTTTATATAAAGCCTTCACAAACAGAAATATAAACAATTTTTTAAAAAGTTGGTGGGGCCAGAACATAGCATTTCATACTTTTCCCTATAATACATGAAAAACTGAGAGACATCCCCTTGGATAGGCGCTGGTAAAACCAAACCCACCTGACTGGAGATGTCCATTGCGGCATGCCAGGTTAGTACTGTCTTTATAGACCTCCATTTGCGGCTTGGAAATTTGCAAAACTGCCTGCAGCTTCTCTACATAGTAGACAGAGGGGAAGGGAGGAAAAAGGATAAAATAAACAAACAAAAAATAAAAATGAACCAAGAAAAATTTCTGTATGTTGAACACACAAATGTCAAGTCTGGCTTTGTTATACTTGATACAGGGTTAAAGATAAAAGGAGTATTTCTATCTATTCTACTACATGTTTAGCAAATTTGTAAGAAAATACTGTCAGTATGAGCATGACTGAAAACAGCTTTAAAACTAGCCATTTATGGCTGACTTAATTACAACAATCTTTCCAGTCTAGTGATTGCAGTTACTTCCAAAAGCAACAGTCAGGATTAATTCAACTTAATTTAACAAATATTTGTGTTGATAACCCATTTCTGAACGTCCTACCCAAGGTGTTACTTTTGACCAACTGCAAGAAGTCATCACTTTCCTGCATATTTAATGTTTCAATTAAGTAGTAACAGCCAGTCAACATTTGACAGAAACCTCAACTGTTCCAGCAAAACAGCATATATACATTACGATGACATCTTTCAAGATCTCTATTTAGAAACATAATTGTCTTGAAATTAAGTCAATAAAATTGTCATGCAAGCTGTGTTCTTCAAGAGGATTAACTTCAGAAGCATCTGAATACAAGATTCATAAGGTTAAAGATTAAGGAGAAAGAAATTAACTCTAAGAAGTCCTGATAAACTAGCCAAGGCATAAGTCAAAGAACTGTAAGGCTCCAAATACCACAAAACGAAAACTAAGTCTCAGGACTATTTGTTCTCAGCACTCATGCTTTTCCCACTGCAGTTAAAAACCTTTAGGCCTTCTTTTGGGGCTCTTTGCAGCTCTCCCACCTTTATTTCACACACACACCCTTTTTGGAAAAACAAAACACAGTTTGTAAGGATGCAAGGCATACATTATCACACTCCCCCTCTCTGCCTTTTTTTTTTTTCCTCCTCTCCCTCAAGAGATAGCAACATCAAGAAGCTGCAGAAAAACAGATGGCCAAATAGAGTAGCAATGTCCAGAGGTCCCTTCCAACCCCTAACATTGTGATAAATGCCCTGACTGGAGGAAGAATTGCCATTCCAAGCCTGCAGATCGTACAACCGACAAACAAACATTTACTTCTGCTTCTTTGCCTATTACAGATATTTTTCCAGTCTTTCTCCTTCATTCCTTTCTTTCTCTGCCTGCTCCTCACCACTTAGCTTCCCTTGAAAGGATCTTTAGACCAAATAGTTTAAGTGTTGGTTTAATAATCATATCCAGACTGAAAAAGATGCAGTTTAGAGTAAAAACTTAGTAGCCACAGGCAAATATGAAAAGCTAAAGCTCAAGATTAGTCTGTGCACCCAGAGTTTAGTTTATTTTAAATCAAAAGCATTGAAGAGTTGGGTACAGTAAAACAAACGTTAGTCACACAAGAACAGCCTAGAAACAACCACAAGCTTTGTAACCGGCAAGAAGTTACCTTAAGAAACCTCCCCCTAAAGAAGTCTAAGAAAAGTCCTTATGGTATGACTGACTGCAAACACAGTGCATTATTTTAGTGGGTGCAGCACTACTGAAGGAGACAGCAGAATAGTCTACTCCCTGCCCAGTGCATGCAATATGAATTGAAAGTACATACAGAAGCTTAGGAAACAAAATTAATATTAATAGACTTGGTAAGATATCAGATAAATGTTCTGGCAAACATTTCTGAACTTCACCAAAAAAACCCTCAACTTTCTAGTAAGTGACCTTAATAAAATCAGTTGGCTTGGGCAGGAATTCAGGAAATGCTATGTGCTTCAAACACTACAGTTTGAGACTTGAGTTTTACCACAGTTATTAATGGTTTAGCAAGTTTCACATATTCAGGAACTTCAAAACTGGAATAAAAAAAAATAATATAATCCAACTGTTGTCCAGTTTCAATTCTCACATTGTCTTCCCATCACATTACACATTAACACGTGCTTTTAATATTGCACATAAAATTACATAAAGTAAATATATCGCTTTTCTTGAGACAGTGTACCTATAGAACCCTCTGGAATAATTAAAATAAACTGAGCTATTAAATATTATTCCAGGGAATTTCAGGATACCCTGTTGCCTTCCTAGGTCTCCAGATACTGGAGAAAAAAAAAAAAAAAAGTTTACAGAATCTCATTCATTATTGATGATACAACATTGACATAAACCTAACAAACACCACTGCAGCTGTTATCTGTCTTAGGCAACACTAGACCTTGAGCTCAAGGTAACTGGTTTCTCATAAAAAGAACAACATTGCCCTATGACACATCCCTGAAGCAAGAACACCATCGCCTCCAAGAATGTGGAAGAATCTCAAAAGGTGTCCACTGAAGCCCATAACTGTACACAGGCAGAATTATTACCAAAGAGGATACTGATGATGTGCCATGTGCATCCTTCAACCAAAATACTGAACCTACACATAGGACAAAGAAAGGCACTAGTGCTGACAGAAGTCTGTTCCCCTACAGACAGACTCTCTGAAATAGGAGAATACAGATTGGTACAACACATCTATAGCATTAGAATTGAATAGTGTCGCACTGGACATTGTGGTTAACTATCTTTAGGAATGGCAAACCGCTGAGTTCTGTGTATTGATTGTAGAAAACAAATATCCTCCTGTGATTCTAAATATATCAAATATAATGATTCTAACATGGGTGATCAGTCAGCCAGGAGGGACCAGGTCTATGAAGATCATCAGAGCAAGATTTATCCATTCATCTAAATAACTGCACAGCTAAACCACCCTAAACCATGTCAAAAACAGAGGCCACCACCAATTAAAATGGTAGAACTTTGAAGTCCCCTGACAACTAGCACAACTCAGTAATATCACTGGACTGTCAAAGCAATCAAGTCACCTTGAGGTGCTCTGAAACATACCTGGAGTAACTCCAGCTTTCCGGCTGCGTCATAGTACAACTTTAAACACAACATGATACAGTAATTTGGACTCAAGATGAAAACAGAGCTCAAAATAGTAAAGCCATCATCCAAGGTAAGTAGCTACATCCACCAAGTCAAACATTAAAAGGCATCAGTGGTGAGATGACACATGGTGATAACACATGGGTGTGATCAGACGTCAGACTCCCATCAGTGGTATCATGCAACTTAAGCTTACATTGATGATCCCATACATGCAAATCAAAGCACTGAGCACTTTTAAGGGACAGTTACAATCCATATGATTTAATTTTCACTTTCTATGTATTACCAATGTAACTCGCCTGACTGGATGGCATGTCAGTTAGGCACTCTGCAATCATACCTCTGCTAGCAAGCAGGATGAAGTATTTGATATTATTGTCTACTTTAAGTCTGTTTTATCCTGCCAGCTAATGCAGTAAGACTTGTCTGTTCTCCCTTAAGTGATGGAAAAATTCCACAGGGGTAGAGGAAAAGACTTACTCTTTGATCTTAAGAGTTGGATTCACAGGAAAAATCACTTTATTGAACCTTAAAGAGTTTCAAGAGCCTCAGGTTTAGTTCAACTACAAAAGCATCTCTACACTACTTAAAAACTTCCAAGTATCTGTTACTATAAGTAACAAGCTAAAAGCTATTCTGAACAGAATTGCACATGCAGTTCAACCCTAGATTACCTTAAATATCAACAAAATCCATATAAAATGATAGGTAAAGTAATAAAAACAGATTCTCTCAATACTTGGAGAGATGGTATAACAAATATTACTCAAATAGATCCATATTGATCAAGTTTGCAGGGATTTATATCCATTGGAATATCTCTCCAAACAACATGTTTTTCCTTCCTAAAAAGGGCAGATGACTTCACTTGCTCCTTTTTATCTAAATCTTGCTCTCAGGTAAATTGTTTGAGGCAGATCCTTAGTGGAAAACTGAACAAGAACCTCAGGAGAACAAAGTACTAAACTTGTGATAATTTCAAAATAAAATCATATTTGATATCAACTTATGCAATAAACACTATTCTATCTCCTTCCTTTCAATCTGCACTCTGACTGAAGAATACAAATAGTATGTAATCACACATTCTGGGAGTAAAGATGAATGTACCAGCTTGACTTCAACTTTAGTTTTTTTACTATGTTTACTCTTTTTATCTTTTCAATGAGAGCACAGCAAGTAGCCACTTAACATCGCAAGTGCTACTAAAATAACACAAGCAAGGATCAAGCACTACCCACAAAATACAGGCATTGCTACACCAAGGTTCAAAGAACAGGAATTTTTTTTTTAAGAAATCCTAGTTACTCGCAATTAGGATGTCAACAACAAGTCATACCTTATCAGAGGTAATCATTTTCACTTTTTTGGTCCCTAGTTTAGATTACCTCTAGAAGTCAGCCTTTAACCCTAACGAGTAGAAAATATCTTTTCTGCATATACTAAGGTTCTACTGACAAACACCCATAATAAAGTATAGAAGCTGGAAGCCTCTTTCACCCCATGTTCCCTTCACTTTTTTTTCTAAAAAGAACTGAGGACACCAGGAACTCAAGAGAAACAAAAGGGATTCACTTTCTTGTGGCTGTCACAACTTCCCTGTCAGTCATCAGACAGGACCACAGAATCACAAAGTGTGTGTGAAGAGGAGCAAAAGAACATGAGTTTTCCTGTCTGCTCTACAGGCTCCTAGGAGAGGGAGTTAGTAGAACTCAAAACAACATAGTGCAAGATTGAAGTTGCAGATACACACTTAAACTCAACTACATTTGTTAGTTCTCCTTTAAAGAGCAGTTAAAAAAAACCCCTACCTTTATTTTCATTTTACTGCCTGAACTGAAAGCATCTCTAAAGTTCTCAATTTAGAGGATGCACTACACAACGCTGTGGGTTTTCTCCTTGATGGGGGCAGATCTTTGTTTATCATACACAGTAAGATGCCATTTCCAATCCTGCCTGTTTTACTCTGTCCATTAAGAGCTTACACACAACACTTAATTTTGATAACGCTAAAACTATACAACACTATGCTTCTGAAAAGAAGTGATCCTACCTGCTAGTCTTAAAATAGAACACTACTAGATAAAAATTATGAGAATTAGGATTTCACAATCTTGTGGTCTACATAATGCTAGAGAATTATTATTACAGTACATACCAATAATCAGGAAAATTATTATAAAAGTAACAACAGAATTAACAGAACATAAGTAGTTACAGAAGGCACACTTAGCATTCATGCTCAGCAATATACTGTAAGTTTTACTACAGTTCTAACATAGAAATCCTAAACTAACTCCAACAAGAGTTAGTCAAGACTTCCTCAGTTTATGAGTCAAGCATGCTGGGGTATAAAGACTTCTCAGTTACTTTTACACCTATTTCTTAAGGCATAGGGAAGTGGGTCATGAGAGTCCAATTTCAAAATCCATCAACAGCATTGAAAAAATTATTACTCTCAACTAAAAACTAAACTTAAAGACTCTAAACAGATAATGACCTCTTCACTTTAAAAAAATCCAAGTCATGTTATAGAAGAATGCATTACATGAAGTTGTGCGGATAACGACAAAGTTTCCAAAGCCATGAATTGTAACTGGTACCTAAAAGCTGCAAGCGATCCTTGGCCATTGCCAAATTTGTCATCATTTTAGATTGCAGACGTCGAGCCCGTTCACACTGATCACCTTACAAAGAAAAATCAATGTTAAAACAAAATTTGGCAAATCAACTTTTCAAAGTGCTAAAATACTGACACTTAGCCTTCCCTTCTCTTCCTCCCACCCCTTATCTACCTTCTCCACTAAGGAACATCATTGCAAAACTAATGAAAAAATCCTAAAGCTTTCTATTTAATCAAGAATTTAAAGCACATGGACACTATCTGCTTTACAATACTGCTTGTAGAGTGGTGGGAAACCAAGCATTGCTTTGCATACTCTCTAACATCTCATGCTGACCTAATACATTTTCTTTGTCACTGCATTTTTCTGAACAGAAATCAAGTAAAAAAAGATTTTTTAAAAGCTTGAAAAGTGACTGAGAGGCAAGTACAATTTGAAATAATTCACTTTGTCAAAATTAACAGATTTAAATTCAGTTGACTGTGTCCCTTTACATTTCAAAACACATAGAATTACAGACATTAATATCACCACTTCCTAAAAAATAATGTCTGTTCAAGTCAAGCTTTTCTTTTTTTAAACTGTGCAATTTAGACGGGTTGTATCAAATGCCACTGGTATTGCAGCGTAACATGTCACCATACACTGTTCACAAACATTTCTAAACATAGCTGAGGAATCAAACAGCAGTCTGCAAAAGCAGTTACAGTTCCAGGTTTTTGGAGGGATTTGGCTTATTATTATTGTATTATTTTGAGAACAGAAATTCTTAGCAAGTCCTTCACTACACTTATTTCTCTATGGTACATATCTGCATCTACACTACAGCTTAAAATGTTTCCATATACACAGATGGCTTTCTTCCTTATTTATTTTGGCATAAGCTGTTCAGAAACACAATGCTAGACCATTCCAAATTGGGATGTTTCTTTTTCAGTTATACTGAAGGGAATATAAGATTCAGTATAAGTGAGAATATGAACTGTCAACTTTGGCAATCAAAACTCAATATTTTGGCATTCCCACTATCTAAGAAAAAAAGTGTTTTGCTTTAGAAATTTCATGAACTGCTTATGATTCTGTATAGTCTGAAAATATTTGGAGCAAAATTTGCACATGTTATAGACAAGAACATTCAGGTAGAAAAGAGAAATGGACCAGTGTTTACCTACAGCTGAAACAGGCACAGGAAACACTCCTATGAATGAATTAATATAGCAGACCATTCCTAGTACCTACTATACTTAGCAATATTGATTCCTCACTTTGAAGAAGTCATAAACCAAAATCTTTTCCACAAAACTCAAAACTGGCTTACCTTGACCAATTACTAAGACAGCTATTCCTTTTTCCAGTTCTTCAATTCCTTTCTTATACCATTCAACAGCTTGTTCCTTTTGTCCTGCTTAAAAAGGAAGTGAACCCATTAATTTGTGTAATGAATTAAAGTTTAGGAATGGTTCTATATAATGCTGCATAAAACAAGAAAGAAGAGAAAGGAAAAGATACTTGAACAAAATTCTATGATTTAAAGAAACACTTAAAGGGACACTGTCAACTTGGTATCTACTTAGTTTCAAATAAGTTTTTCTGTTAAGAACAGGTACTACACCAGCCTCAAATCACTTTTGCATGTTTTAGGAATACTTCTCCATCAGCCTTGAAGAAATCAGTACTGCCAAAAACAAGAAAAAAAGAAAAAAAAAGTAAAAAAAAAAAAAGAAAAAAAAAGTAAAAAAACCTGGCCTACACAACAGAAATGGTGAAATTAACAGTTTTTCTTTCTGGAACAGCAAATTGATGGCTTCAACCTTCCAGTGACAGCCAATACCCAATACCAAAGTAACACTAGAAGCACAGAAACTCAGGAAGAAAAGCAACAAGTCAAAGATACTACAAGAGTGAGACGAGACACTTTTCTGGCTAATGTTTGCACAGAGCAGCTCATTTGTTGTGGGGTATTTCTTTGTTTATCCTATCATGAAACTGCTGTATTGCAGGTGTATGTCAACTTTCAATGAAGTACCAGAAATGTGCAATTAGATGGCACCTCTGTACTAACAATGTCCTAAATGGGTATTACAGCAAATACAACCATGAACCTGCCTATGCCTAACCTCTACTACCTGACACCATGACAGCAAATAACCCATTGAAGAGATATTCATATCTACTTCATATTGCTCCCCTTCTATATATACTCTGCATTAAAAAGATACTTGCCCGCATATAGAAACATACTGTTGCAAGGTAGCTATGTCACACTAAGTATGCCTTTCCACACAGGAATACAGCACATTAGGTATTACAATTTAAACCTGATTAGTATTAACAAGATGTTAGTGCTAGAAAAAACAAAAATGCCTAGACTGAAACCTTCAGCTATCATTACCCTAGTTTCACAAGAGAGAACCCTCCACTAAACTATTCCTAAGTGTGAGTTACCAGTGATTGTGTTGCTTCTGCACTCAAATATTTCGATAACTTACCTCAGACCTATTTTCTTGCAAATTTTAGTACCAGTAAAAATATCACAATACATTTCTAGAATCCTCGTAAGGGTATTTTTCTTGCTCATCTCCAGCTGCAAAATCTGTTAATAACATTTGGGAAGTTACCCTGTGCAGGTAATTCCACACTTTGCTCTTCTTACCTACACAGACCACAGAAGCAGCACCTTCCTCTAGTCGTGTATATCACCTTGGGAATTATTTTGTTACTGCTTTTTCTCCACCAGCCTCATACATCCTGACTGTTAAGGACAAAGCTAGATAAATTAAGTCATTGAAGCTGAGTGGCTTTGATCCTCTCTGTAGCCTTTTTTTCTCTAAGCTTCTCCCCATCACCTACAGAAACAGTTTTGACTGCAGTGTAAATCTAATGCTGACTATGGCTATTAGAAATCAAATTTAAGATGATTCCAGCCACCTCTGCTATTGCCTGAATTGCTTTGCTGTTCTGAAGAGCAGTTGCAAACATGCCAAGGTCATCATTAAAATCTAACTTCCACCTTTTAACTGGACACATTTTAAAAGCAATATACCAAATTGAACTGTTTGCAGAAATAGTGCTCTGAATCTGCACAGAACTGTTTACTAGTTCTCAGTGATTAAGACATTAAAAGTACAATAAAAAAAGACACATTCCTTAGAACTCACTGATTTGCTGTACTAGGTCTGGATGGGATGGGGCTAATTTTCTTCATAGCAGTGCGTACGGTGCTGTGTTTTGAATTTGACTAAACAGTGTTGATAACACACCCATGTTTTGGGTATTGCTGAACAGCTTGCACAGCCTCAAGGTTTTCTTCTTCCCACTCTAGATCCCCAGTGAGTAGGCTGGTGGTGACAAGGAGTTGGGAGGGGACACTGGCAGAATGACTGACCCAAATTGGCCAAAGAGATATTCTGTATCATATCACATAATGCTCAGTAATAACTTGGGTAGAAAAAGAACAGAGTGTAGATTAATTAATTAACATTGCTTAGAAACTGGCTGGGCATTGGTAAGTAATTGCCTTTGCATCTCTTGTCTTCTCCACCACACACACACCTCATTCCTTCGCTTATTAACATGTCTTGATGCTAAACCACAAGTTTTCTCACTTGTGCTCTTCCTGTTCTCTCCCTTGTCCCACTGAGGGGAGTAAACAAGCAGCTATGTGGGTGCTAAGCTGCTGGCTGGGGTCAACCCCCTACATGTGCCTTCTCAGTCCCAGGAAAGGATGTTAAGCTAGATTTTGAAAATACCAAAACAAGAACAATAATTTCCTTCAATAATTTAGAAGCATAAAAATGACCAGAAGTGCTATCATAATTACTGGAGCACACATAGCTTCCAGAGCAGCAAAAACACCACATAATTAACAGGATATTAGACAATCCAGAAATCTCAACCACTTCATACACTATGCCTAATAAAGTTTTCTGTTCAAAGGTATAAAAAAAAACCAACTTAGAACGATAGAATAATTATGGTTGGAAGGGACCTTCCAGGGTCATCAAGTCCAACCTTTATCCCATCCTATTCCTAACCATTAAACCACTAGACCATGGCCTCAAGTGCCCCATCCACCCTTTTTTTGAACACCCCCAGGGACAGCGACTCCACCACCTCCCTGGGCAGCCTGTTCCAATGTTTACATATCAATAAATTCAAAACTATGCATGTATTCTAGTAAAAACAGGTAAGCAAATAACAAACATTTATTAAAGCAAAGTGAGTCCTTTCTCAGTGAAATGAATATTGCATTTGCAGAGTTCTAACAGGTTTCCAACTGCTTGTCTTAGCAGATTTTTTTCTTGCTAAAAGTATGACCTGTGCAGCTAATTCATATATGACAATTCTAACAGTATCTGTAAAGCAAGTCCATGATTAAAATCGGCATTTGAAGGCTTACCCTTCAAACCATTAACAGTTAGAAGCCACAACAGTGGAACAGGCACCTGATAATTGAAGACTTAGATACTTTTCATAGAGCAATCATCAACAATACTGAAGTTTCAAGCTACTTCACTTTCTTTCATGCTTTGCTACACCCCTGTCCTGGTTTCGCTGGGCTGGAATCAGAATCAATTTTCTGTTCAGGAAAGCTGCAGTTTTGAGAAGACTGCAGCACTCAATACAGTAAGAACAAAGTTGGTAAGACACAGTGTTTCAGTTTGTGGCCAGCCATGGTATGCAGGTTTCTGTAGTGATAGCGGTCTTCAGCAGTTTCAAGCTAGCCAGGTGTTAAAGCCAGGAGCAAAAGCCAGGGCAGCTGACCCAGGCTGGCCAACAGAAGTGTTCCATACTATAAACGTCACTATAAATTAGAAAGTTTGCTGGGGAAGTGTTTCTTGCTCAATGGCCACTGTCCCAGGAGGATCTTATCCATTTCTCTGCTCCCGAGGCAGACTCTCCCATTTGCTATGACCCTGCCACTCTCACTGGAGCAGTGGTGCTCACAGTGTTAGACATTGGCACTCCCTGCTGGGAGTGAGCAGCTCGCCAACACTATATGGGCTGAGTATAACATTTTTTTACTTCATATTAGTACTGGGATTACTATTAGTTCTTTATTATTATCTTATTAAATCTGTTTCCATCTCAACCCATGGGTCTCCTTTCCTTTTCCCAGTTCTCCTCCTCTGGTGGGGAGGGATCATCGGATGATAGAACAGCTGTCTGAACCAAGACAGACCCTCAATGCTTTTATACTGTACATCTGTTCTGAACTAACCTTGCTGCACACTGTGTTGTTTTTTTCTCCCAGAGCTTACCATTGCCACTCCCAAATTGTCAATGCAAAGCAAGACACATCCCTTGCTTTTATGGTGCTCTCGGCATGCAGTTTCTAATGAAGGCCTACTCCTATATTTTTTAACCTCCTCCTCTAGGATAGCAGTTTCACTAAAGCTCAACTGAAAGAGCCTAAGAAGGTATTCTAATGTTTATAGAGAATTTTAAAACCCAGCACAGCATGCCCCTAAGGACTGCCTTTTGGATGCTGACAGAGTTGTGCTGCTGCATTTAGACTAAATGGCCAAATCAAATGCACTAGCAACTGCTGCTTTTTTTTTAATCCTCTAGACACAAAAATAATTCCTCACTCCTGCGTTTTATTTAATTGAACCGTAAACATCCTTCTTAACACTGAGTCACACAGTGACAGGGTTTTTTAAGAGTAAGTATGCCACACAGTTTAAGAAAAACGTTTTTAAAAAGTAACTGCCAAAATATGCATAAATATTTCTTTCCTTAGAAGTCAGGTGACTGTAAATGGGCAGTTTGGGGGCCAACTTTCCTGAAGAAACGCTTCCATCATTTGCCAGACAGCAGATGGAAGGGTGCACCCTCAGTATTGCCCCGGTGCTTTTGTTGTCCGGGCGGCCGGGTTAAACCGAAAGCTGTAGTCACATCCCCGATTTTTAATCGCCTCACCCAGACCTTCGCATCAAAACCTTTAATGTAAAGTTATTAGAAGGAAATGCAGACACTTGTTTCGCACGGGGAATCGGTCTGAGCGGTAGCTCTTTGACCCGGCCCACGCCGGCCGGCAGCGGCGGCCCAGGGACAGACCCGGCGGGGGAGCAAAGCACCGGCACCGCTCGCAGGCACTGGCACCGCATGCCTCCCACCCTCCCGCACACACCCTTCGCAACCCGTTTCTCACATATGCGGGTTTTGTCAGTTTTTAACGCGAAACGACAGCCCCGGTCCCCCGCCCTCCCTACGCGGGCCCGGCCCAGCCCGCCTTCCCCCGCAGCCCGGGGCGGCCGGCCGCCCGCCCTCCCCTACCTCTCTCGTCCTCGTCGATGCGCAGAGCCATGGAGATACACTCGAAGGCCCGCTTATGACAGGCCCGCACCGTCTCGGGCGCCCCGCCGGGCTCGGGCGCGTCGCCGGCCCCGGCCCTGCTGCCCTTGGCGGCCATGAGGGCGCCGCGGGAGAGGCGCTCGCAGAGCCAGGCGAAGAGCAGCCCGAGCTGGAAGGCGACGAAGCGGAGCAGGGCGAAGGCGGCGAAGAGCGGGTACGAGAAGTAGTACAGGTTCCGCTTGTGGGGGGACGCCGCTGCCGCCGCCCCCGCCGGCGGCACGCGGGGGGCCGGCCCGGGCGACGAGGAGCGTGAGGCCCCGGCGGCCGGGGGCGCGGAGCTGGAGCCGGCTGAGCCCTTCTTTTTCCCTCTGCCGCCCGGAGAATTCATTCACCGCCGTCGCCATAACCCGCTGCCAGCGACTGACAACAACCGGCCATGGCGGCGGCGGCGGCGACGCCCCTTTCGCTCGGCCCCGGGGGAGGAGTACGCAGTGCCGCTCTGCCCGGCGCGCCTCAGCGACAGCGACAATAGGAGGCGGGGACGGCGGAGCAGGACGCCTACAGCTCCCGGCATGCCTCGCGGCAGCGGCGCCTCCCGAGGGGAGCGGAGCGGGGAGCGCTGTCGCGGGGCGGTGGGGGCGGTCGGGCGGTGGCGGCCCCGCCGGCCCGGTGTGGGGCGGGGACCCCGGCAGCAAGGGGGGCACCGCGGGACGAGCTTCGGGTGCTGGCAGCGTTGGGCCTGGAAAGCTCGAGGTTGCTCCAGCCCTGACCGAGACCGTTAGATTGCAGCGCCTTGAAGCACACCGAGGGGAAGGGCGATGAATAATTCAATAAAATGGATCATCCCGACTGAGCTGTGAGCCGCCCTGCAGGCACAGTGCAGCGCTCCCCACATGCCCTCATTCTGACAGGCAGATGCGGAGGGTCCAGGGGAATTCCCTTCTTCCCGGAGCCATCGGCCCCTCGCTCAGAGACGTGCGACATTAGTGACACAGTGTGTCCCTGCCCCCGCCGCCGCAGAACGGCCCCGGGAGAACGCTCTCCGGTGCTTTGTCTGCCCCACAGGTCTGTATTTGAAGTGACAGACCGTCTCCTCGCATGGAGGAAGCTATGGGAACTGACTATACATTATAGATACATCGCTTTCATCGAATCGCAGAACAGCCTCGATTCGAAGAGACCTCTGCGACTATGACATCCAACCATTAACCTAACACTGCCAATTCACCACTACACCGTGTCCCTTTTGGGGGAAAAAAAAAAAAAGAATCTTATTATGTTTCCACCCTCAATATTTGATGACTGGATAAAACACAGAATTTTATTAACATAAAATAACTACTCATGACCTAGAACCATTATCAGACAGCGAGTAAATCTCTCAGTGCTGAAAAAAAAAAATAAAAAATGCAGTAAGGTTCATGAAGTGTTTTTCTTCTGTATTTGGTAAAAAGGATGATGTACTTCTATTGTGAAAAATATCATGAAGTATTTTCATCACTGGAAAAAGTTCAGTATCTAATACTAATTTTTTGCACTACACCTAACTGTCCTTTTAAAAACACCTCTTGTTCACTGATGTAAAAAAATCTAACAAATTTTGGAATACCAAGGAAATCCCAGAAACTTCAAGCAGTGTTAATATTATGTAGCATTCAAAAATATCAAGTGAAATAAGGCACATGACAAACAGATTACCCATCTACAGTCCCTATCCATCTCCTATCTAAAGCATCATCCCATTACTGAGCAAAACAGTATAAAAGCTGGTGAAGGAAGAAGAAATAAGTTATTAATGAATTAAAGGACAAATTGAATGGCCATAGGAAAACAATCAGTCTCAAACAATCTCAATTACCTAGTCTATTCAGTTACTTTTACTTTAAAAAAGCATTTAGAATCCCACCTTTGTAAATCACCTGACTGTGTCATGGCAATAAAATACAGATGAATGCACCAGTAAACACCATGCCTGTTAGGGAAATAACAATTCATTATGCCAAAACACAGCTTCAGAAGTTGACATCACTCAGGAATTGTGAGCAAATGATAATGCCTTTAGTGAGAACCTACAGAATCAATTCACTACTTTGGCTATTTAAATATTTCAGTGATCTGTGATTTTAATCACCTTCCCCTCATATATTAAGCTGGCTCTGGCATTCACTGGAACTTGCCTGTTAACTTATTACTCTAATCAATAGTCTAGCATAAAATCAATATAGTATTTAAAAAAAAAAAAAAGGCTTAAAAAACAAAAAACAACAACAAAAAAAAACCAACAACCAAAACAGGGGTAATGGATGGCTGTCTACTGGCTCAGTGAGGTGTCTTGGCTCAGCAGGGATTCTCATGAATGCCAGAAAAGGGTGGGGGAAGGAGTGAAACTTCATACTTCCTGGAGTGGGCAACTGTTAGGTCAGCTCATCCGCCTGACTTGACTTCACCCTGAAGATTGTTATCTTCTGTATTTTATGAGTCCTCAATGTGGTACCTCATATAAAGGTTTTGGAATCAGAGGAGGCAAGCACCACAATCACAGGAATTAGAAAGGTGCACCTACCCTGACACCACAACTTAACCATCACATGAAAGCTCCAGTTCGGAAATAAAACATCATTACAAAAATGAAATACAACAGAAAAAGTATAAATGGGGAAGCTGGGGGCTAGGAGTAAAAGGATTATTTTCCCTTAGTAGCCATTGCTACAACAAATTCAGGTGTTCTACATATAGTTCTAGCAATGACATTTTAAAGAATATGATGAAAAATTACAATAGACCCTCAAACCAGAATGAACAGCTTACACCTCTTCACCCTCACCTGTTCACATTAAGAATTTATTAGTATACGTGTTTTATTTTACAAAAAAGTCTCAGGATTTTGCCTTCTGTGTTTTCACCTTGCCTCCTCAACACCAGCAAAGGTCACCAGCACTAGGTACTCCCATTCTCACAAAGACAGCATGTGGTCCCGCTACGTTTCCAGATCCTTCTGTTGAGTATCAAATCTGGGACTGAGTACACCACAGTTTCTAGGTCTGCTTATCACACTGATAACACTGTCAGTTCTGTAAACATTATTTCAGAGTCACTGATGTAAACACATTACCATTAAGAATCGGGTTCTTATATCAGAGCATAACCTAATGAGAACACGGCATTTTCTGTTATTTCTCCATATTGTTGATCTTTTAAGAGCATCAGCTAGATCATTCATATCCATTGTTGTCACTGCAGTAAGAAGGCAGAAAAAGGAATAGACCTACTGTTGTAAAACAATGAAAAAAGTTTATTTCCTAAAAAAAATTTAAAATATTAGACTACAAGAACATAACTCTCAAACCACAGATGAAAAGGCTTTAAAGACCTTTTTTTAATCTACTAGCACAAACATTACCAGGCACAGAGTTTAATTCCAAATAAAAACAAAAACCCAAAGAAATCAGGCATAGATGTTCAAACACTAGTACAATTTATAACAGCACAACAACCAAAGTAGTAAATTTTTCATTTCTTGATAGCTTCAAGTCAAGACAGGACGGTTAAAGAGAAAGCTGAGCAGCTGCATTTTTCTTAACACAGCTGGGCAAAATTAACAGCCAACAGCCATTGTTTGGCAAACTGTACTCTGCACAGCTCTGAAAGGTTATTTCACTAACAAACCCACCTTCTCAGTTCAAAGTTAGTTTCAGCAAACTTATTTTGCACAAACATCACCACGAATTCCTCAGACACCAAACTGCATTGATTATCAGCAGATTTCTGCACCACAGAATTCTCAAGGGCCAGTGTTTTTCAAAAGAGAACAGAAACGGGCCTGACAGGGCACCCATAAGTGGAATCACCTGCCTGCTCCCCCACAGCAAACCTCAGCCAAGGTTGCTCCGGCTACACCCCAAAGCGGTTAACGGATCGAGACGGAGCCTCTGCTTCAGTAAGAAAAATAACTTCTAAAAATAAAAAAAAAACTTAGTCGGAGCTATTTGGCGTTATACTGACCACCGAGCGAGACCGACCAGCCCGCCAGCCACGCTCCCCTCAGCCGCGCTCCCACGGTTGAAGAACCGCCGCGCGACGCGCCCCGCCTCCACGCGCCCACCCGCCAATGGGAGGGGGCTGAGAGGGGAGAAGGCCCCGCCCATCGATGACATCACTCACCAGCCGCCCGAACTTCCCACGTGTTTTCCCCCTCCCCGCAGGCCGGCTCCCGGGGATGGGCGGGGTCTCACTCTGCGCAGGCGCAGTTGGCCGGGGATCGGCGGTGGCAGTGCGACCGTTTCACTTACGTCCAAACAATTTACGACACCTCCGCCAGCGGCTCTGGTTGCTGCGGAGAGGCTCTCGGTGCCCCGCCACAGCGTCAGTCTCCCGCTCCGTCGAGCCCCGGACCCACCGGCGGGTGAGAGTGGCGTGGGAGAGGTTGCGGTCCTGGCGCATCGCGCTGTAACGCGGCGCGGCAGGCAAGGAAGGGAGGGAGGAAGGGAGGGGGTTTCTCCGCCTTCCCGCGGGCGCTCCTGGCCGGGAGGGGAGCGGGCCGTCGCTGGGGTCTCTGGTTCTAAATGACGAATGCCGCATTTTCTAATCCCGGTGCCGTTTTCTTCAGCGGACGTCACGCGAACCGTAAGACATTTCTCGGCGCTGTGTGCGGGACAGACGTGTACGAGTTTGGCAGGGGAGGAGCACAGAGCGACTCCGTTTGCTCTCTAGTAGTTCTGCCGTAGTAACCAAGTGATACAATATCCATCAGCTAGCGCTTGTCGGGGTTGGAGTGGATGGTCTCCGGAGGTCCCTTCCAGCCCCTAATGCTCTGTGGCTCTGCCTGCATCTCAGCCGCTGACCAGTCTTTTTTATTGCTTTCCAAGATTACTGTACGTCCAGCAAATTCCACTTCTCAAGTCATGGAGGCAGAACAGATTATGGAGGGACAGCCGCAGGTACTGCAAGGAATATTTTATGTGCGTCATGCTACACGTGTAAAAAGAGGGTTTCCACTTTGCTGACCATGTGTTATTTTACAGGTTCCAGAAAATCCCCATTCTGAATACGGTCTCACTGAAAACGTAGAGGTAACAGAGATTTTGTTGCTGTAAAGTACAGTGGAAGTCACATTCCTGATCAAAGAGAAAAATATTGAGTCTTGAGTCTAAATTTAGCAAATATAATATTCCCAAGAAAGTTAAATGGAAACTGAACCAACAAGATACCAGTCCCTTGCACAATTGTTTGTTAATTAATGTATTTTCTGTTGTGTTGCTTCCATTGTACAAAATGGTACTGAAGTAAATAATGAACCTTTTAATGAGGTGGAGGTTTTTTTGGAAGTATGCTATATTCCATTAATATATTATGCCACAAAAAGCCAGCCAGACTTTTATTACAGGGAGGGGGGAATAGGAGGAGTTGATGAGATTTCTATAAAAGTATCAAAGGGCGAGATTATTTTCATTTTCTTGTAAATAGAACTACTGGAAATCCAAGCTATCTTTAATTATGCAGAGAAAGAGTAGACGCAATCCATTCTCTCTGCTCTTGGAAACAGTGTGGGTTAGAATAATAACTACGACATTTGTTTACTCTTCCTTTTTAAAGAAAAGCCTTTAGTCTCCCTCCATTGTAAGCTCCTACTCTACGCAAAACTCGCAGAAACTTTTCTTAAACTTCCTTTGTGACTCAGCTCCTTGATAACTGCTTGCCTCTATGCCTCAGCTTCCACTGCAGAACCAGAACACGTTGGACACGTTGGTCTTGTATCAGTAGATTCATGTATGTTGCATGGAATGCATTTGGTTTAGTGACAGTGGCAGGGTACCCTTTTTTAACTGCAGTTAATGGCGTAAGATGATTCAGCACTTCTTGACCAAAAGGCACCTGGAAGCATTTTGCATGTTTTCTTTAAGTGCCCATCTGTACTATCATAGAGCATGGTCTCAAAGCAGTTGATTTTAACAGAGTTCCCTTTATCAGACTTCACTTGAATTCCTCCTGCTTTTAGCATTTAGAGTTAGGATTGGTGCATACAGGAACCATTTATTGGGACCACTCTTGTTAATACTCATTCCTGTCCCAGTGGTGTAGAATTTAAATCTGAATGCAAAAGCAGAAATAACTGATAGAGATTAGGTGTCTTCTGTTCTGTAAAACTTGCAACTTCCTAACATTGTTTCCCCAAAACATAAGAATTTAAGAGAAGGGTCCTCTGGGATAAATTATTGTGCAAGGAAAAATATGCTTTTCAGTTTTCTTACAAGATGTAAAGAAGTTTTTGTCAGTGAATTGCAGAGAAATGGGCACTTTGATTGTAATCTCATTTCAAAGTAGATGTGGCCGCTATTACCAATGTTCATTCACTTTTTTTTTTTTTTTCCTACTTCAGAGGATAGTAGAAAATGAGAAAATAAATGCAGAGAAAACATCAAAGCAGAAGGTGGATCTTCAGTCCTTACCCACACGTGCCTACCTGGATCAGACAGTTGTACCTATCTTGCTACAGGGACTTGCTGTTCTTGCAAAAGAGAGGTAAGGTACTTAAATGTGCCTTGTGCTCTTAGGAAAAAAAGTAGGTCTCAAACTTGTGTAGTATGTCACCTTTTCAGACCTCGCACACCGGACATGGTTTTGCTAGTTTACTATTTGTAAGAAAGTCATTACAACAGGTTTATGAACCTGTGAATTACTATGATTGACCATGCAGGATGTGGTCCTCATTTAGGTGCATATGGTGTGATCAAGAGATATGCAAAGGCTTTGGAGGGAAAAATGTATTTTTTTATTAATATTATCACATAATTCACCTTACAGAAGCAAGGCAAGAAGTTGTTCTAGTTTTGAACAACATTTTTATAGTGTGGAATTTTTAGAGTTCTGCTTGCCATTTAAAAGAAAGACAGACAGACAAGTTAGCCCTAGCGTGCATCTGTCAGAGATTAAAACACTTTTTAAAGGATGAGGCTGACTCTGCGCTGTCAGCACAGTAAGAAGCAAACTGATAGTTTATCCTTTGAGTAAAGATTATGCTGTCAAGGTGCCCCGAATCTCTTTATCAGACAATGTTGAAGGGTGTTCTTCAATAATAGCAAACAGTTGTTCATCTTACCCAAATTAATTTCTAGCCTTTCGGTGTTTCCAAATTACTGGCGAGTCATACTGCATGTAAATAATTTCTCAAATTTTATCAAAAGCTGCTATGGATGACCATAATTGCATCATGGTACCTACAGCCAGAACAACCATCAACAGTGTCTTAACCTCAAAAGAAGTTGTGAATTTGAACTGCACTGTACAGACTGCTTATTAGGCAAAAGAGCACCTAGGAAGGTACACCCTGTGTGTCCTGGATACTTGTGTTTCAGACAAACTTTTTTGGTATTTTACACTTTTTTTTTTTTTTTTTTTTAAATCTTCACTGTGGAAGGAGCTGTTCTTTATGGGGACTCATCACAGGAGTGAAATTGGAACACTGATAGAAGAGGCTGGGGAATGCACAGGAAAAAAACCCCACATTATCCAACTGCCAAGGTCAAATTGGCTGTTCAGTTGAGTGCATTAAAACCTCAGGGGTGAAAAAGCTGAACTACCAGCTCTGCTGTATAATCTTCCACTTAAAATTGAACTGGAAAGTAACTAATGCATGCTCATTTCTTTTTCTAAGGAATATAGAGATGTTCAGGGAACAGCCCAGTACATCTGATGACTGTGCCTGGAATTCAGTAGACATTATCATCCAGGATAGTAAGCATATGGATAAATGACATATTTGGGAGGAGTCAACACAACTTTTGTCAGGGCTAGTAAGTCTCTTCTAGTTCACTGAAGGAGTCAGTGAGCACACATAAACACAAATCCAGATGATACAGTCTGCTTACATTTTCAAAAGGCTTCTGGCACAGTCTTTCACTAATGGCTTTTAAAAAGAGTAAGTTGCTGTGGGATTAAAGGAAAAGCTTTTATATGGATGAGGAACTGGTTGGAAGACATGAGGTAGAGGGTAGAAGTAACTGGTAAATTTGCATGGTGAAATGAGTGCAACACTAGAATCCTAGAAAGGATCATTTATAACTATTTGAAAACATTGCTGATGAAATTTGTTAATGATACTGACTTTTACTGAATAGGTTGGAGTTTTATTGTCTTTTGTTTTCTTTTGTTGGTTTTTGTTTTTTTTAAGTTGATTGATTGTAAATAATTGCACAGCAGCTTCATAAATTTGATGTGAAACTATGGAAGACTGCTATGAAAAATTGAGTCTGTAAAAAAAATGAAAAATTGAGTACAAATAAACAGAAAATTATGCACTCAGGAGGGTAATAAATACCCTAATGCTAGTGACAAGATGATAGATTCTGAGTTGACAATTACCCTTGTGAAAAATAACTTTAAACTGTTAAATGTATATGTCAGTGCATTGCTCAATCAAAAATAAATTCTGAATGGTGGAACTTAGAAATTGAAGGGGTAAAAACCAAGCATAATGTCACTATTTGAATGTATAGTCATCTTATATTTTGAATATTGTGTGGAATTCCAGTTCCCCTGTATTCTGGTAGAATGTGAAAAAGGAAGATGAGTGACAAGGCAGTCAGAAGTATGGAATGCTGTCTGTATAGAGAGTGACTGAGTAGATGATACTTCAGCCTGGAAAAGAGATTTCTGAGAGACAATCTGTTAAATCATTAATAGTGTGGAGATGCTATATTGGGATGGATTGTTTATTATCTGTTCTGATTGGGTAATCAAATTAAGCTAGGAAGTAGCGAATTCATAATGAACAAAAGGAGGTGATCCTTCACAGGTCATAGAATTAAGCTATGTAACGTACATCAGGCTGAGGACGCTTAACATTTTATTTAGGCTCAAGGGGCAACTCAACAAAGTTGCAGAGGGATCTACCCAGGACTATTAAAGGTGCCAACTCAGGAAGCTGGTTTACTGTACATGCTTGAAGGCCAAAAAAATGGTCCAGAGAAGTATCTCTGCACGCCTACTCCTTCATGCTGTTAATAGGCCTATTTGCTTGCTACCAGGACTTCTGGTCTGACCCAGGATGGAATCAGTAAGCATGCCATTTATTCTGCAGACAGAATCCAGATTAGCAGGATTCATGCGCTGTAGCTGAAGGAGCTTTTAAAACAAAAACTTATGTACTAAGGCCAGTGACCAGAAGTGTGTGTTAATGACTACTTGCAAATTACAGCACTTTTCAAACTTGGTGTTTTTGTTGTGTTGATTTAAAAAGAAACAGCAGTTACTAGAAACCATGAAAACAGCTCTAATGCAATACCCATTTCGGGAAAATGAAGCAAGAAAGCACTGACGGATTAACTTTTACTTATATAGCATGAGTTAAAAAAATAGGCAAATGCATGTAACTTCCAATGATGTATATACAGTATTTATGCTTACAGTGTATATCCTAGTTCTAGGTATGTAACTTTTTTAGCAATTTAGCAATATTGAACCAATCACAACTAAGACTCATTAAAAAGTTATTCATGAGACATAAATTGGAAATTTACAGGGTAACTTTAGGTTAGTTGGGCATCCCTAAGTCAATGCTTATACATTTTTGGGAGGAGTTATGTTGCTTTTCAGGCAAGGTAATTAGTTCAACTATGTATTTTCATATAACAAAAAATAATTGCTTTTGATTTACTTTTTTTCTTTACAGACCGCCAAATCCCATTGAATTTCTAGCAGCGTATCTTTTAAAAAACAAGTCACAATTTGAGGACCGAAATTAACTTCATAAAAATGAGGACAATTTGGCTGCTAGACTGAAATGCTCATTTGCCACAATTTGTTTTCTGCTGTAAAAATCCTTTGGAACCATGATGTTGTCTTTCTTTATCACGCAATTTGCTTTACCTTTTGAGTTATTTAATAAAGAACACTTTACATTTCATTTGTTCACTTGTTTTCATCTAGCTACTAAGAGACTTTCAAAATAAAGTACTGAAACTGCACTACTGATGATGAAAGTCAATAATTCTCTGGGGCTACGTTACCTGAATGCATGAAACAGAGGGGAATAATTTATTTAGGGCATCACATGAGTGATAAAGTTGATTTTATATAGCACTCCTCACGTGCAAGGGACTCAAACAGAAGGTAAAGGAATTAAGAGGAGTTAGTTAGAATTTATTTTGAGGACGGATTGATAAGAGTGGGGAGAATTTGCTTCAGAACACTGGGAAAAGGGTTTAGTTAAAACAGACCATTAGGTTCAGCAGCTGAACGTTTCACCTGCAGCGAGTGTCCAACATTTCAGGTATTGACATGAATGAGATGTGCTGTTCAGCATTTGTCTCTGATCTCCTGTGACTGGTGTGCTGGATTCAGCTGAAACACAGGGTAAAGTTCGAAGGGATTTACAAAGGTTCTGTAATTCAGTTCTCTCTACTGCTGCCCCCTAGTTGGAGCATTCTTTATCAGTCACAGAAATGGTAAGCTTGGCTTCCGAGAGCTGCTCAATTAATCAAAATCCTAAATTTTTATTCAAACTTTAATACTGCTGTCTTACCATTTCCATCTCCCTTCTGCATTTCTTACTTAATGGCTTTAACAGAGCAAGCGGTTAAAGCCTTGTAAATTAAATTCTTTGCTGCAAGGGCTGGAATTTTCTTCTGTCTGAGAGTAAAGGTTACATATTTTTTTCGGGTATAATTATGCATAAATTCACAAAAAGAGAGACTTGGGACTCTCATTTGACTTGTTCCTGCAATGACTTAAAGATACACACTGTATTTGCAGTATATTCAGATGGCTAACTGCACACATAATATTTTCCCTTACTTCTCTTGGCATCTAGATGACTTTCCTATGGTAATCTGAAGATTTGCTAGTTTTAACGTAGCATTACTTCTTTAATAGCTTAGGTACACGAGCATAAGAGTGGCCAGAAAACAGATCCTTCAGAGGAAAAACTTCTCAGTTGTCTGCTAACTTGCAGGAGCTGGAATGAGATCTGGCTGTTAGTACTAGTAGGAAAGCTCTCAATATTTTGCATTATTTCTGAATATGGTAAAAGGGAAACATTGAATAAGTGTAGTCCAAGAGCAGTAAGATTAGGGAACAAAACAAATTGAAAGAAAATTTCAAATCCAAAACCAAGCCTGGAAAGCTCTATTTTGGAAAATGTATAGACATTGTGAAATGAGATTAGTAATTCTATTGTGTTGTGGTGAACACAGTCTCCATCAAACACTGACACTTAAAAAAGACATGGAAAGGATTTTAACAACAGTGTTCTAAGTTTCTAGAGCAAATAACATTTAAGTGAAGACAAGAAGACACCATAAAGACTTGGTACTGCTCTTTTTATTGCTAAAGCAGCATTCCAAGGTTTCACCCAGAGGTGACAACATCGCAAGACTAAAAATTGTTACACAGGAAAAAAAAATATAATCTATGCTGATCCCCAATTTCTATGTTGAGAATTTGTGCAAGACCGTGCCAAAAGAAGCAGCTCAACTGTTGAGCTTCCTCAGAGCAATTTTCCTATAATATATTGCCATGCCTGAATTCAGAATATAATCAGATTTCTCAGAGTAACGCCCTCCAAACAGCTGCACAAAAGCTTGCAAACACGCTGGCTTTATGCACAGCTCTTGCGTCAACCTAGAATCTCAAGGTATGAGTACCAGTCTTAAGGTGAGCTGTCTCTGCCAGCAGCACGCCACCTACTCATCTGTGGGAGCCACTGTTTGGTACATGGTGTCACCAGCTGTTGTCTTCCCACCTAGGCTAGGTCAAGTGAATGAAAAAGCCACGTTCACAAGGTGATGATGTTAGAAGATTTACTACAGCACCATTTCTGGGCAGCTTCATCCAAGAAAACAAGTTGAAATGTTATTAGCAGCAGTGAATTCACCAGCTCCAAGAAATAAATTTTAGTGATTCTTGCAAGGGTATGACAAGTCCACAAGAAAAGTGCAACCATATTCATTTACTTGTTAAATTGGCTTCACCAATTAGGATCTGCTGCATAGAGAATACTCCGCAACAGGAAGAAGATAGTAAGTTACTATCTGAATAGTCAGATAATATCTGAATAATCCAGTTCTCAAAGTTAGGGAAATAATGATAAAAGTCCAAATTTTCAAAGCATTTACTCGTTTTAAACCTTCCTCACTACAGAACAATGAAAATTCTGTGAAGAGACTTCACAGATACCTGCTATCCCAATTTAATCCAGAAGTACTATTTTTCCACAGGAAACACCAGTTCTGAGAGCTGCAAGATAAATGTATTTAATTTTGAACTACAAATTAAAAAACAACAAGTGATTTTATGTTTATAAAAACGAGGAAATCAATAAAATGAGAATATATGTAAGGGGCTACAACTTATTAATAGATGTAGAATAAAAGCTTAAAAAAATAAATGAAAACGGCAGCTTTAAATGTATGGCAGACCATTGCGAAGTAGATGAAAGCTATTATCTCTTGATTCTTGAACATTTTTCAGTTTTCTCCACACTACCCTAGGTCACCAAGTCAGTATGTGCTCCAAAGGGCAGTAAAATTAAGCAGAAAATAAAACAGAATATCAGGTTAATACCACAGCACACCTTCCAAGATGACTATTTTAGATCAAATATCCAGAAGTTACTATTCACTAACAGTGAAAGAATTTCATATGACTCATATGCAGTATTTTGAAGTCTGCCTTTTTAAATGCTGCCACTGAGAACATTATCTTTTACCTTGAGGGGGACAGTGACAGAAGAAAGGATTTCCCACAAAAAGCAATTCTGATCAAAGGGTTCTACATCCTCATATTCTGAAGCCTGTAACCACCTAAAAATACAGTTTGAGTTGCCACATCTTTTTTTTTTTTGTATCTCCAATTTATCAAGGACTTTCTCTAGAATCAGTTCAGGTGTCTGAGCTGTCCATTTTGTTTTCTGAAGTGCTGTTGCTATTGTAAATGCAGTCTGATTAAAAGAACTTCTCTCTCCCCAGCAGACTTTCTAGAAATACAACAGCTGCTTTCAAACAAATGAAAAATCTGAAAAATTCAGAAAGATACAAGCAGTTGGAACCAGTAGGTTGGAAAGGAAACACATGAGAAGAATCCCTATACCTACCATCCTTGATACAACACAGGTCTTGATTTATTCTTATCATTGTACTATTTACGTAATGAATTATTCTTAGCCAAGCCTTAGCTTGTGTTCCCTATTCTACTTCATAGTCAGAATTCATTTTAAGAGTGACTACATAGTGATCACAGAAGTACAGGATGCCAGCTGTTATAGAAAGATGCATTTTACCATGATGAAAAAAGTACCAGCACTGCTTCTGCTAATGTTCACCATTCAAATACAGTTTTAAGTGAGGACTTAAATGTAAATGCTGTGTGAATAACTAGAGGGCAGTTTACAGCAGTGCTAGTGAAACACTGACTAGGATTGTGTCATATTCCTTTTCCCAGCGTGCTTTTCTCTCCCTTCTCAAAGTGTGCTTTGCAATTATGCATAATAAACCAGTTTTCTGAGAGGGCTCTAAATTGATGAAAGACTACTGGATGGTTGAGAAGTATCTTCCGGAGAGCATATGGCGTTCCTTTTCCTCTGGTGTACACTGAAGTATTATAAGATGCATAATCACCCATTGATATTATCTCAGATACTATCATACAGGACACGGATATATTTCCCTTGTAAGGAATATGAATTCGGGGCGTGACACTGCTTTTAATAGTAGAAGGAAAGACTTACTCAGTTGGAGAATGACAGTTTGTAAAGAGAAAAAATGAGAATAACAGCGGCAGTGAACAGCTTCCTTAGAAGGGAGGAGACAGGAAACGGACAATGTGAAAAGCATGATAGGAAAGAAGGCAAAATAAACCACGTGCGAGAGGACAACAACAAAAAAACCCAAAGCAACAGACTTTAAAAGCTGGGCCAGCTGAAGGTATGTGCCACTCAAGCTGGGCACAGGATGTTACTCATGGAAAACTGCATGCTAAGGGCACCCTAACTGGCAAGTCACTCTTGCCACAATCTGCTTTCATGCTTTTCTTCCAGGTAAGCAACAAACTGCCAGCAGTCATACATGTGTAGCACCCCTTCAAGGGTGTGCTGACTTGGGGGATCTGGCCATGCATTGTGTCAACCCTCCCCTGCACCTCGGAGGAAAATGACTGAAATGGCTCTGAACAGGTAAGCACTTCTGTTACTTCTCCCTGTACAAACACTGCTCAGAAGAATTACAGAGAAAGCAGGAGGATCTCCCAACCTCACCCATGCTTCACAACATTCACAGAAAGCTGAGTCCCGTTCCTCAGTCTGTGGCTGGAACACTTCCATACCTCCATGTCCTGAGCACCAGGAGCACAGCACTGCCATGTTCTATTTAACTGAAGAGCTGACTGCTTTTCCGTTTCTGCCTCTTTCGTTTATGTTATGCTGAGAGAGTGCGTCACCAGCCCTTAAACAAAGAAACAATCCATGATCAGGAGGTGACAGCTAGAAGTTTGAAAAGAGGAACCCACAAATCACTAAACACTGCTCAGTGATATTATGTCCACCTGTGATAGGGAAAAAAGGAAAAATCCTACTGTCACCCTTGCCAGTGGAAACAGGAGAAATTCCTTCTGTGACAAGCTTTGGCAGGAACAATCAGAAACTGAGAATAATGTCCTCCAGCTTTACTGGGCTCTGGATTGAGAGTGCTAGTGGATAACAGAGGACAGAGACTCAGCAGAAAACGGGCTGCCATGGTGTTTGAGTCACATGCCACAATCTAAGGATTAGCAAAAAAAGCCTGTGCTTTCTATGGCCTGCTAACACTGAGCTGCAGTTGTTCCTCTGCACCTATATGGATACTATGTTCACATTACATGAAGTAATAACTTCGTCCTCATTTACACCTAATCTAGGTGAGAAAAAACTACACACAAAGAAAGGTTCATGAGGAAAGCAAGGGAAAAGGAAACTTAAAAAGGAAGCACAAGGAGAAAAGGGATCCAGTCCAAGAGTTATGCAGCAACAACAAAAAAAAAGAAATATATTTAAGAAATTTTAAAAGGCAAGATGAAGAGGAAAAAAACATTAAAGAAAGGTAGTAAACCCAGAAGAAAATACTTATGTTTTTATTCATTAAACCATCTAGATTACCACTTGGAAGTTCTTGTATTTTATTTTCATTCAAGGAGAAGTGCTTAGAGATGAAAGCTCTTCCTCTAAATGGTAAAAAGGAATACCAGATAATTAAAAGTTATTTGAACCCCCATTTCCCCTACGATGTTCCTCCTAATAGCCTCCTCTGACTATTCTTGGTGGACTGTGGGACAACAGTGCATCAAAAACTTGAACTATATGCTGGCATGACCTTTTTTGTAAGTATATAATCACGTTGGTTTTTCCCCATGGTGTAAAATTTATCCTCTGCTGCATTTAGTTAATTGTTTTGAGGAATTAGTAGTCAGTTCAGGAACTATTCCCAGTACTGAAGTTTATGTAGAAAACTTGAGAGATAAATGGGTATCACAACAGCCAATATAATTTTATGTTAAAGCAGTCAGGCAGGAGAGTTCTTCCAGTCTAGGCAGCAGTTATAATCCACATTAACCCTTTTCAACACATTATTTGTAAAATAACAATGGAATACTATAAGGACAGATAGAGCAGTGAAGGCTACATAAAACATTAGACCCTTGCTGGGATAGTCAGGCCCCATTTCCCCATGACAATCTATTACAAATGCTATTAATGGGAGACTCCAGTCCGTACTGCCCCTCAGGTGCATTGGGAGGCAAGTGTCACGGTTGCAGAGGATGATCCTCACTAATAAAAATGACATCAGCCGTATTTCTGCAGCACAAGCCTTTTTGATCTTCAAGACATACTGCAAAAAAAATGCCTTTGTCCCACCCATTTCCTTCGTTTTACCGTTTAAAAAAACCTATCAACCAAAAACTTTACATTTTGCATGCATTTATATCTGGCTGGAGGACTTGGAATAAAATGCCATAAGGAGAAGAGTGCATTTCCCGACCTGGCCCATACATTTTCCACCTCACAAAGCACCAGCCTGAGTTAATACCTTAATGGCTGCAACCTCTCATCTCTCCTGCTGCGGCTTCCCTCTCTCCTGGTGGAATCTCAGACGTCAGCGGCTAAAATTGCTTTTTCCCTTCCCTGCTTTTGTACTGGCCGTACTCCTCTTTCCAGTTCTCCCTTTTTAGCTAGTTCGAGCTATGCCTGACGTCTCCATGGCAGCAGTCCATTCACCAAGGTAATGAAATATATATATATATAAATTAAAGACGTGGGGAAGGATGAGGCTGAGAAGGACTGGCGATTTCTGTACAGAGGCACTCCCACAGCCCCCGCTGCACGCCACGGTACCCAGGGGTAACGGGCACGGAGGCACCGGGAGGGAACGCTGCTCCCTCAGGGACGGGGAGCTCCGGCCCAGCAGCTCCCCGCTCCCTCGGCCCGAACGCTGTCCCTCCGGCCCTCCAACCCCGGCTGCTCCCACAGCCCCCACCGAGGGCGGGCGAGGCGAAGGACCCGTGGGAAGCTACACTGTGTTCTCCCGGCGGCAAGGGGGCAAGCCCCGGCGCCAGAACCGCCGCTCCGCTCCGCTCTCGAGAAGGCCGCCCCCTCCTCCCCTCCTGCTCCTGCCTGTGAGACAGAGCCCCGCCATGCCGGAGGGGGGCTCCAGCAGACGCGCTGCCGCGCCCCTCGGCCGCACCCAGCGCCGCTGAGCAGGAGAGGCCGAGGGCGCGACGGGGTCCCGGCGGCTGCACGCCTCCTACAGCGATCCGGGGCGGGGGGCAGAGCTCCCCCTCGGCCCCCCCCACCGGCCTCCCCTCATCTGACCTGCGCTCGTAATCTTCCCTTCCACCACGGAGACACAGCCCCGCCAATCAGAGAGGCCAGAGGCGATCGCCACGGCAACGCGGCCGGCCAATCCGAGAGGGGCTCTCCCTCCGAGCCCCGCCCCCTCTCCCCCCTCCCCCACGAGGCGGTGCCGCTCCATTCTGGGCTTGTCAAAGCGGTGGGCGGGAACGGCGAGGGAGGGCGGCCAATGGCGGCGAGGCTTTTGCTTTCGTGCCCAATGGGGGAGCGGCGCCTGTGCGGCTCCTAGTCCACGGGAGCCGAGCTGGGCCAAACCCAGTTGCTGCCGCGGCCTCCTTCTCTTCGCGCCCCCCTACCTGCCAACGCGGAGTTGGCGGCGGCAGCGGCCTCGGGCTTTGTCCCCGCGTCCCCCCTCCGCGCCCGCCCCCGCGGGGCGACCGCCGGCGGCCGAGCCCGGCACCGCGGCCCCGGTCCGCGCCGCTCCGCCCGCCGCCTCCGCGCGCCCCCCTCCCGCTCCCCTCCCGCCCGCCCGCCCGGAGGCGCCGCCGGCAGCGCCGCCTCCGCTCGCGGGGCCCGGGCCGTGCCGGGGGAGGAGGGGGAGCAGCGCCGGCGCCGCGGCCGGGCCCGTCCCCCACCGCCTCCCCCGAACACCATAGGCGGCTCCGGCACCAAGATGTCCAACCGGGTGCTCTGCCGGGAGGCCAGCCACGCCGGCAGCTGGTACACAGCCTCAGGTACCGGCAGCGCCGCCGGGGACGGGGGGCGGGGGCTGAATCAGCACTTTCCGCGGCCGGGGCCGAGGCCGGTACCGGGCGCGGGGAGGGGCTGCCGGCCCCGCCCCCGCCGGCACGGCCGGCACATGGCGGGCGAAGGGGAGGGCGGGGGCTGCGGCCCTGTCGGGCCCGGTTGCCGGTGGAGAGCGGCTCGGGAGGTCGGTGGGGCGGGCGGAGCCGGGGAGGGGACGCCGCTGTGCCTCCGGTGGCTGTCGCGTGTGTCTCGGGGAGCTGCGCACGGCGGCCCCCCGCCGCTGGCCCCTCCGGCCCCGCAGCCTGCCGCTCAGTCCTGCGCCGGAGCGCGAGTGCTTGAGCGTGGCCAGGGCGAGATGGTGCCCGGTGCGCCCGACCCGTGGCACGGGCGTGCGGTGCTGCAGCCCCGCGTCTCGCGGAGCGGCGGTGGCAGCAGCCCGTGTATTGTCTCCCGTACCGAGTGTGGCACTCAGTCGGTGTGGGGGCACACTAACGGATTTCGGTGTTTCGGAGCGCTCTGGGGTTTTTTGTATGTTATTTTATTTTCCCCCTTGGAGAAAACGGGCTGTGGGGTGTTTTGCAGGGTTAGAAGGCCCGTGATGGGGTGGGGTGGGATCGGGAGGTTTGTCTCACTTTTTATAGTCCAAGATCAGGTTCTGTTTTTCCTTCCAGAGCGCTTTCTGTTGGTAGAAGTGAAAAGTTACAAAGCAGGAGAACAGAATAGGCTCTGTCCATTGAAAAATGTAGCATTTGCAGGAATAAAGACATGGTGTATTGGAAAGAGGACTACTGCTCCCCTCTCTCTTCCCCCCCCCCCCCCCCTCAAAAAAAAAAAAAAGGACAGAAACCTGTGATAATGGCTTAATAGCACCCATGTTTGGAAATAAGTTTTGTTGGGTTTTGGGGCCAAGTGGGTAGGATGCACATTTGTATTTCCAGAGGTGTTAAAAAGTCGATTGGTAAGGGATGGTCTTTCACTGGCCTCAGGAGTAAAGATCATTACAAAACTGCAGGTGAACAAGCTTGGATGAACGAGAGGCTGTTGTAAAGAATAGTTCACAGGGAGTGGAGGAACACAATTTAAAAAAAAATAAGAAAGAGGTGCATTCGTGATCCTAACCTGACATTTAAGGAGAATAAGATGTGAACAGTCATGCACATCACTTGGCTAAAATAGGTGCAGTTTCCCCTCTCCTCCACAAATTAACTAAGAAGGTATGAAGCAAAAATTGAGAGGGAAGGAAAGAAATTACAGGAAGGAAGATAACACAGGAAGAAGCAGACTGAGAGAAGTATCTGGGCTTCAAATGGTGGGTAGGCAGTTTCAAAACAATAGAGGAGAATTGTTTTCCTTTTGAGTTTAATATTACACACTGTTTTGTCCATTAAAAAACTGGTCTCAAATTTTCATTCAGTGTCAATAGCTTGCCACTGCAGTTTTTTCCAAGGGTCTAGGAAGGTAGGTGGTACTCTGTTTACAGGAAGCAAACAAAACCATATCAAAGGTATAGATTTAAACACGGTGCAAAGACATCACAGCATCAAAGCTTTTTGGTAACGCTTCCCAACTTGCTTGTAGTATTTGCATTTTCATTTGCAATGTGGAATGGTTAGATGACTTTACACACAAATTTTGTAGTTTGTTTCATATTGGACTTTATGCCAAGTTACTGCTGGATACTTGCAAGTAAGATTTTTATTATTTTTTTTTTCATAATTTAAGAGGCATAGGTGCTGTGTTTGACTCTTCTGTACAAATTCAGTGAGTAATTTTGTTAGACTACACCCTGGTAAGTCTGTGCAACTAGTTCAGCCAGTACTACTTGTCTGTAATAGGACATCCAAAAGCATGTTGCTCCTGTTGCTTTGGGGCAGCCCTCTGGGTATTGCTTATTGAGAAGGTGTGGGATGGTTGCCCAGACACTTACACTGCATGAAAAAAACCCAAACTGAATCATGTTGTAAGGAGTTATGGTGACTGAACGTAACTGTTACAGTGTGTGTGGTGAGAGTAAGTAATTGATGGCTGGATGTTTGGGAAGTGTGCTTTGTTTTCCTTATACAAGCAAAGAGTATTATTTATGTCTCTTTCTATAGAACTGTCCTGTGCTGTTTACATAGGGTATGTGAGAGCAGGTATTCTGCCTGTTCAGCAAGACAGGGATTACCCATTCTTTGTTGCTTGGAAACTGATTTTTGTGTGCTGAGTCCATCTAAACTCAAGAGGAAACAAATGGGGACCAAGAAGGTATTTTTGTTCCTTGTAGCCTTAACTTAAAATCTTCCTGCATTTTAGGCAAAACTCAAATGTAAGCTGCTATTTCAAACTTGTAACATAGGCTCACTTCTTCAGCCATACTATTTGAAGAAGGTCTGGATTTTACTATGTGGTTTCAACCTGCATAGCTTCAAGGATGGAACAGGGATTAGAGTTTGAATTATGATACTTCTTCAGTGCGTTCCCATGATTCTCCAGGGATTGTGTTGTCAAGTCCTCCTACCTGCTCTCTTCGTGCTTACCGTCTCAGCCCAGAAGCGATTTGCTGGGTTATATATAAACTGGTTAGCATTTAAGCTTCCTGTTCCCTGAAAATTGCTCCCTTTCTACAGAGCTGACATTGATTACACAAGGCAAGTGGATACTTTGAAAAAACTTATCCTGCTCCATAGTTAAGATGACTCTGAAAGGGTGACGAGAAACCTGATTTTTGAAGGATGTGTTCAAAGTCATTATGTCTGAAAGCATTTTAAAGAGGCTGTGTGAGCATGAGGTTTTTAAGTGGCAGTTTATCTGGACATGCCTGGTACCTCAGGGTAAAATGTCAACAAAACAGGCAGGATGATGCATGGTGTCCTGGACTGGGGGGGGGAGTCGACTGCAAAAGTAGAGCACCCACTGCTATGCTTAAAAAAATTGTATCTGTGAGATCTGGCTGTAGAAGTCAGCCCTCGGAAAGAAGGGCCAAAGTTAGCTGATGGAGAAGAGTATAAGCGACGAACCCAGAATGCAAACCAGCTTTTGTGGTCAGAGGATTTCCTTGAACTGGACTAGCTGGCTCCTCTGCCCTCCGGGAGTATCAGTGGTGGAGCCACAACCAAGTGAGAGGGAACTGCTACTCATCGGGGAGGGTCAATGTAATGTATGTCAGAGGGTATAGGAGAAATACTACTTCTTGTCTTTAGAGACTGCACATTTCTGTGGGGCAGCAATTGCTACAGTTGAAAGTAGGTCCTCACTCCCCTGTTTTCTCCAGCTATGGGATATGCACTGCTTAAGTTCTGCCTTGGAAACTGCAAACATGCACTACATTCTAGTGCAAACACATCACCTAATTGTATAATGCTAATTAACATTTTAGAGCAAGTGAGACTGGCTGTGCAATTATGCACATCCAGGCATGCTCACATGTTAGAATGTCACATCTAACTATACGTAAACAACTTCGTTGCAGTTGGACAGAAAGTGAGGTCCCGCACAGAAAGCCCACTGCTTCCTACTTGATGAAGCTGAGAAGGGGGGTGGGAAGGGGAAGATGGCTTCACAGTACTGTTACTTTTAAATTACTGTGTTGTTCATCCATAATGTGCTGATGTAAAGAAAAATCTACAGAGCAAGTTCCTTAAGAAGTTTCTGCAGTTGAGTTCAGTATGAAAAATTTGACCAAAATTATCATATCTTCTCTAGAATTCTTGGTGTGGGGAAGTTCACATTTGTTCCATATCAGTCCGTGTAGCATCTTAATGGACTTTAGATGTGGACCCGTGGAGTATTTGTCTGGCAGTAAACTAACAATGAGGTCTGTTTAGTCAGTTGTTCCTCCCCCTACTTAGCAGCAGCAGTGAATATGGGAAGTTTTACAGCTGACCTTCCAAACTGAAATAGTGCTATGACCATTGCTGATGATAGGCTATTGGTCTAAATAACCTGTTTTTTCACTTGCAGACCTTGATCTATGTGTCTGCTTTTAAAAAAGTTAAAGGTGGTAAGTGGCATGCCATTGCTTCTGTGGACTAGCAGCTAGGTGCATGGTGGCTGCTAAACACACTTTCAAGAATGAGATAAAGGCATATTGTGTAAATAAAAGTATCATGCTGTTGCAGTGCTGTCATGTAGATTGGTGGGTTTTAAAAATAAAATATTGTTGTGTGATGAAAAATACTACACTCTGATTTATTATTGGAAGAAAGTCTCACTCCTTCTGGGTTAATTCAACCACCTAGCATCCAGACCTCTTGAGAAATTGATTTTAACCAGCGGGGGGAAGAGGAAGATTAGGGACAACTTGAAACAAAAATGGCATAATTTTCCATGACTTTGAATGCAGGACAGATACATTCCTAGATACAAAAGGAGCAGCTGAAATATAAGGGGAATTACATGCTATCCCAAGCATGGACTCTTTGCACAACAAGGGTGTAAATGCTGTCTCCTGACTTACTCCTCCATGTGAGTAGGTTCTGTAAGTACTGGGCAGTTATGTGGGGAATCAATCCATACATTCCTGAAATTACAATAGACATTACTGTGTGTGCATCTTTTTTGCTGTATGGCATACCATTACAAGTGAGTTGTTGCACATCAGGGCGCTGAACATGGCTTATTCACTGGCAGCTGGCCTGCCTTGCCTGGCTCCTGGAAGTGCTGATTGAGTACTATACCACTCTTTATTAAGGTGTTTGATAAGACTTCTTGTCTCAACTTTTCCCTGATCAGTATCATGCTGATACAGAAAAAACACAAAGGTTTTTAGTAGGCTATTCCAAATCAGAGTAGTTGAGAGTGTGTGTGAATAACAATATTACATGATCTGAAACTTGCCTTGTGAAATGCGTTTGTTGTTATATTAGGTACAGCTTATTTCTCTGTTTTCCTTGACCAAGCCATAGTGGTCAGAGGTGTGCTTTCTGGTAGCCTATGACAAGTTGTTTGAACTAGGAGAACCTTAATATCCATACGCTTAGTGGTGCAAATGTGAGTTGGCAGAGTAGTTGCTGTGTTGACTTGAAAGGCCATTGCGCTTACTGTCTTCAAAGCTGTTTTTTTTATGATGAGCCAAGTAAATGGTCTGTCTCCACATAAATGTTTGAAGCGAGTTTAAACTTCATGGTACTCTTGTGTTCAGAGTTGGTTTTCTGCTGCCCTGGTTTGTAAGTAAAAGAACCCCAAAGGAGCTAGACACTGACATCTTATTGCTAGCATTTGTAAGGCTTAGGCTTCTAACTTGTTTGGGCAGGAAACACCAGAACTTCCGAATAACTGGCTGTCATACAGCCAGGGATGTTCAGACCTTGTCTTTTGGGCTGAGATCTGTGTTGTGGTGTCTAGATCAGCTGGGAAAGATAATGCTTTGAAGAACTGTAGATCAGAAAATAACTGAAAAGGCAGTTGTGTGCCATGAATGGCCTGTTTATGAGAGAAATGGTGTTTCTCTCAAAGTTGGCCACTATTTTAGCATGTTTGCAGTCTCTTCTACTCCTTTGTAACCCCCAGTAAGACCTGCATTAATGCTTTTTTACTGCATTTGTACCAAATACTGAGTTTTCTGACATCAAAACCCACTAACTCTGTCAATAGCTTTTTGAGGTAGCCAGTTTCAATGTGTAATAGCAGCGTGATTCTGAGATTGTACAGCTTTTCTTACTTGCACCTTCTGGGGCTTGGGGGCCCTGGACAGTTATGTGAAAGTGTCCATTTTAATGAAAAGTGATGTAACCCCAGCATTTGTGTGCTTGTTGGCACAAGCTGGAACTTGTCATCAGCATCAAAGTGTATACAGCAGTTACAGCTGTTTCTGCTCTGCCATGATGTTGCTGAATATGAGTAGGCTGTTCACCAGGCCTGCTGCTCATGGTTTCTCAGGGCAAACACTGCTCTGGGGATGTCTTTCACTGGCCCTTGGGGTGACTGCATCCTACCTTAACTGAGAGCAGAAACCTTTCTCCGTAGTGTATTGGATCTGAGTCTCTGCAGCAGCTGAAGTGGCTAGAAGGAAATAATGTGTGCAATCTCATGTGTTGTTAGACTGTCAGTGCAGATGAGGGGTTGAGGAAGATGGTCCCTATATCACATGAGAGTCTTTTTATGAAAGTATTTAGTTCTGGTGTGCCAAGAACCCTGGGATGTTCCCCAAAATTGGAATAACTCATCACAGCTCATTCATAAATACAATGCCCAGGTAATGAATCACCGTGGTGTTTGTAGATGGTCATGGACAAATGGATCCACGAAAAAATATAAAAAAGCATATGAGGTGTCACTGAAACAGAAAATTTTGGCCTGATCTCTGCTGTAGTGAAAGGAGCTTTCTGCAGTAGCAGGATAATTAATGTACTGATCATGAAATCCTAATGTTGTGACATTAGCCAAAGCATTGCAAATACAGCTGTTAAGTTCTTACCTTGCAATCTGTGAGCAACTGATCATCAATGTCTTGCAAATTTATCAAGTATTTGCTTTGCAATGTTAAATACTAAATGTAATGTTTCTCTCTCTTTGGTCTCCTGTCTTTTTTTAGACATTTTATGGGGAAAGTGGATGTGTCATTGCTGGCTCTTTTGTGAATTAATCATGGAACACAGTATTAATATGCAGACTTTATGATTTAACATATACTGCAACAGTATACTGTAATAATTTAAAATAGAATTTCCAGGCTATTATTTCTAGCTGCATCACTTAAATACAGTCAGAATCAAGATACTCCAAGTAAAGAATGTAGATTCAACTTTTACTGTACAACTGGAATTGAAAAAGAGCTTTATGTTTAGTGCAGTCCTGGTATTATTAAAATAGGCCTGCAAGTATCACTTTGTGAATACTTTCACAAATTCAAGTTACATTTTGAATGTATTAGAGCCAAAATAACTTTCTCAGACCTGTAAAACAGAAGGTCGTTTGTTTGGATCTCTGAACAACCTAGCTGCTAAGGTATTTTGTAAAGCTAGGTAGGTGCATGTTGGTTGATAATGAGTGGTGGTATAGTTTGATTATTTATTTCCTAATAACTTTCAGCGAAGGAAATTAAATAGCTAGTGGAAAACTGGGACATGCAACTGAGAACTGCCTCCAAAGCAGATTTCAACATTTCCATTGTGGCTTCAGTTTTATTTTCCCCCATTCAAGCATTACTTGCTGTTTTATGTTAGTCTTACAATGTGTATAATAGGAGTTTATGTAGCATTGGTGTAATCTTTATTTGTATCTTTCTCCCTGCCCCCCAATCCTATAGTTTGCAGAAGTAAATTTCTGCTGTGCTTATAGGCCAATTTCACTGTTTCATCAGTACTCAGTATTGGGAGAGAGTATATGCTAACAGAATGTGCCCATCAGCATGAGTTGTTGGAAATCACCTTCTATTCCTGACAAATCGTAGTCTTTGCATAGATAAAACTTGTTCTTTATTCAACAATTTGGCTTTTGTTGCAATGAGAAACAGATTTATTTTTTTTCAAGTGGGGCCTGTGTTCTTTAAAACAATCCTTATGCTTTCTGCAGATTTAACTGAGAAACTACTCTAGTCCTCTGTCATGTTTCAGATTTGAATTAAATTGAATTAAATGTTTTGGATTCGCCTTCAAAGCTGTGAAGAGAGGAGTTCCTTTAGTTCCAGTTATTAAACTAATTGTGTGCCAGTCCCCAACGTTGTTGTCCCCAATTGTTACCTTGATTTTTCTAACACCCTACAAGAATAAAGACTTCTTAGTACATATGTGTAATATTTATTAAAGTATTTTCAAGGTGTATAGACTTTTCATCAATTGGTAAAAGTAGTTAAAAGATAAAAGGACTAAGGCTCAGAAAAAAAATTTGGCTCCTGTGGGGTAGGAGACATGCTTAGAGAAGTAGAAGCTGTCAAGAAACAGCATGAAAGCTAGGGACTGCAGTGTCACTATCATTGTGCTCCAGCATTACTTGCATTACTGCAAATGCTGTACATGTGCGACCCAGGGAGACCTGAACAGTTTTCCCTGGCGCTGCTCTGAATTTTGGTTGAGGCTTATGCTCTTCCAGTAAAAAAAGCATTCACTGAGACTGAGGATTCATAGCAAGCACCATGTCTTCCTTACCAATCTGAAAAGGTAAGTTTTGCACTAGTAATGGTGGCTGCTGGGGCAGGAGTGAGTTCCCATTATATTGTGTTGACACTTGGTATATAAGTACTTCAGCCTCATGCGACGATGTGAGCTTGCCTGTGGAAAGAATGTGCTACTTTGGCTTTACCCACAAAGCTTGGACTATGACAGCTGTAAATTGAGGTGATGAACCTAATCGTATGACTACAGATGTTTTCGTTATTCATTGGGTAATGCTGGCATGTGTTTAATGTGGAAGGATCCCTTTTTTACTTCCTCTAGTGCTTTGTAAGGGGTTAAGGTTGATTGTAAAAATAATTTATCCTTTTAGGCAAGATACTTGAATAAATGCTGCCTGTAGCTGTAGCCATAAATTTGTCTGGTGGAGACTTGGTCTGTGCTTGCAGTTATTTTCAGTTTGGTGTAATTTCTGCTGGTTTACAAAACAAAACAGGATGTGATATATCCATAGAAGATGTCAGCATTCTTTAGTTACATACCTATATTTATACCTTACTTCATAGGAATGAAATGCAGATCTTAATGTTATGTGCTTCAGTGAAGCTCATATTTTGCCACTTAATCTTCCTTTAATCGATAAAAAGTTTGATCTTACAGTATTAATGCTAAAGTGTATTGATTGTTGCATCTGGAAGTTGTGTCCGTAAGGCTTTCTGTCCTTCTGTCTGGGTTATCCTTAAAAACCCTGCTGTGCTCATCCTGCCAGCTTTCTCAAGCTGGGCTTTCCACCTGTGGCTCAAGGAGCCAGGACCTCTCCTACTTCCCACCACTGTGGCAGGAGGATCACAGGCAGCAGCACTATTCCCTGTCTGTGCTTGTCAGCCTAGGAGACGAGTATTTACTGCAGTTATCTTGATGACTGTTTGCAAAGACTTTTTTCCAGTTTAACCTAATTTACATATGAACAAAACTTGCTTATAGTGTCTTCACAAAGAGTTCTACTCATCTCCTATAACACAATTCCATATGGCAGAGCATATCTACTGTGATAATGTGGGTTTATTTATATTTTGTATATCCAAATCAAATATTTTGACTTTAGCCTTAAGCACTGTCATATTTGAAAAATTGGAAGAAAAACTTCTCAGAACACTTCAACAAAGAGTTGATGCTAATTTGGTAATGAGAAAATTTCAGTTTTGGAATATCTGCCTTAAAGTATTTGTAAGCACATGAAGCTGCAGGTAGACTGTACTCCTGTCAGTTCATGTAGATGCTGTTTGATTATTTTTCTTTAACTTAAAGGTCAGGGGGATATGTTGTAGTCTTCATACTCTCTTTCCGTTAGTCCTTTGGGGAGAGAGATTTGATTACATGTTTTATTGAAATAGTACAAATAAGCATCAGTTGATATGGAAACTTAGGTTAGGTCAGAGTTAATGATTTTAAAAAGGAACCTTGTAGTTGCATTAAAGGGAAAAAATCTGAAAGCAGATGTGTTAAGTGGTCCTTAAGTAAACACTGACAGAAGTTACATCCCTTGGGTTATACAGATCTGTTATTTTACTGCCTCTAGGGAAAAAATGTTTGTTACTTTCTCTGACTGTGTATCTGACTAAGCAAACCTGGGCTTCTTACTCCGCTACTATACTGGAAGATCAGAAATTTTGGCCAGATTTGAACAATCATATGGAGTTTTAGGAAATTGCCAGGGAACTTTGTCTTTAAACTGTTCAGCAAATTACCTGATTGGTCTTAACCAAAGACAAATCACCTTAACCATGTTCTTAATGAAAAATCCTTGCTAAAGGGATAGAGGAAGGCCAAGCACTGTGCTGTGTTAGGGAAGAGTCCCAAGGCTGTTTCGCTTGACTTGAGAGGTTCTGGCCCTTCTGCTGTTGTGCTGCATATGGATCTTCTCTGAGGAGGTCAGGTGGGACAGAGTCATGTTTTGTTTAAGTCTCTGGATAGTAGGTGTTTGGGGACAAAAAAATAGTGTCCTCCTAAAGAGCTTCCTTCAGAAAGTACTTTGTCCTACATACTTTGGGACATTTAGGAAGTCAAATTTTTTTTTAAGTGATTTGTGTCTTCACTCTTAAGTATATAATATAAATAACAGAGGTAAGACTGTAATAGAGAACTGTTTTGTTAGTATCCTAATATCTTAGAAAGAGGATGAAAATAGAGATCTATTTATTTTAGCTTCCCCAACAGCCTCCATTTTCTAAGATGTCATTATTCTTCTCTCTATTGCATGTCTCTGCTGCTTGTAATTTCCCCAGAAATTACAACAGAAGCAGCAGAAAAACATTGGTGTGGGGGTATTTTTGGACAATTTAATCATTTCACAAAGTCACTGTATTATAGCAGTACTGTAGACAGCAACTAAGGCATTTAAGATGATTGTAGGCTTAGGGAAACGGCATTGTACTAGTTCACCTTCTTCATGTAAGAAGGTAGGGTTCTTTACAACTACGGAAGTAATTTTTTTTTTTTTGATAAAACACATGAATTCAAGTTTTGTATGAAAATCAGTGTGTTTAACACTTTCCCCCCCTCCTCGGGTTTTCTGGAGAAAGCTTTTTGGCTGTCACTGGTGACTGACTGATTGGATTCTGCAAAAGTTGACATCTTTGCTTCAGTTCTCTGTAGTTCTTGTCAGCTCTTTGGAGAGCTGTCAGCTTGAGATCTGGGCTGTTTGGAACATAGCTGTGAAATAGTTTCAGGTATTTAATTTGGTTTTGACTTTTCCTGGCAGTTGGTGGTTTTACACCTGCATGGGGAAGATACAAACATCTACAATGTGCATGGCAGAAGAAAAGCAGTTTACTGCACCATTCGTTACAGATAAACTCTGCTGACATACAGTTCTGTCAAAAGCATAGTGTCAACTGAAAAAAAAGTGCATGTATTTTTCTCTTTGTTGGTGATATATTACTTGTAACAACAACAGCTGAATGAGTTTCACTTGAAAGTTTGTTTTGTGTTCTTTAATATTAAGAATGTTGAACAGTATTTGCCTGACTTGCTTCTTCCGGAATGGCTTTACATCAAAAAGTTTTTGTAGTGATGCGAAATAACCAAAATGTATTTTTTTAATGTTGTTTGCCACTTGTTGAGCAACAGGGTTTAGTTAAGAAAAAAAAAAGTTAAATATTGGGTTGACCAATTATCAAAATTCATGTCACCGAAAAGTTTATGTACTTACAGTATATGTTGATTGATCAGAACTTAAAGCATGAATATAAGCATGGTGTCTTCTCACTTTTTACTTTTTCTTATGTATTTCCAGTTTTTCCAGGTTACAGTGTGCTATGTGTTCTGCTCTTATGCTTGCTTGATAATAATAAAGGACTAAATACCATAGCCACTGGCTGTCATGTCAGTATATAAGGTCTTTGTATAATATCATCTTCCCATATTGGGTTCTCTTGGTATGGGTCATCTTAACTTTTTGCTTCTGAATTCTGCAAATATGGTTGCCAGAGGAATCAGTCATTTGTTAGCCTCTCTTTTGATATCAGCAGCCATCCTTTCTAATGATGAAATGGTGTGTGCATCAGTCCACAGAGCAAGAAACAATAAGTGTGTGTTTGGATGTGCAATAAACAAATTTCTGGGACTAGGGGATTAAAACTTTCCTACTGTAATCTTCAACATTATAGGCGTGTTGGGTTTGCTTTGTTTGGGCCTCAGGATTTTCTTATCTCTTCATAGGACCACAGCTGAATGCACAACTAGAAGGCTGGCTTTCTCAAGTACAGTCCACAAAGAGACCTGCTAGAGCCATTATTGCACCGTAAGTGTGAAATCTCTTTTTAGTATATATATATAATACTTGATTAGTTAAATGCTTCTTTTTTTGAGTGATTTTGAAAACTGATGAAAGCTATTTTTAGATGACAGGAATGTCATATGTTTTTTAAATAAGTATTTTGGATATGGCAAGGAACATGCACGTTTTGGTATATGATTAGTTTCTTTTTGCTGATGGATAGAAGATGTAACATTCACTTGTCATCCAGTAAGACAGATAAGATGTGTATTAGTGGAGTGGTAGTCTAAGATGACAGTTCTTTTAGCATACTTCTAGTGTAGAACAGCTACACATATTAAAAAACCAAAACAACAAACCCTCCCAAAACAAGTAAACAAAACAAATAAACAAAACACCAGCATCACCTCCAAATCAAAAATTAGCAAAGCTTAAAACAAAAGTAATGAAACACTATTCAGCTATTCAAAATACTTCTGTTAGCTTAGTTTGGTTTGAGGCTTTTTTTTTTTTTTTTTTTTTTGTCCACAGGAGAGCTAGGGATCATATAAGCTATTTAGATAGAATTCAATTTACTGAAGGTGGTTGAGACGTATAATAAGAAAAGCATGCTGGTCATTCCAATTTATTGTGAGCTGGAAGGAAACAATGGAAAAAAGCACCTTAAAAATTGTTTTTTCTGTGCTGACATAGCATTGACATAATGTTTGAAGTATTCCATAATAGTATTGAATGTGCAGAAGAAATTGTCCCAAGTCTGCTGTAGTGTTTCTCACAAGAATGTCTAGAATTAGCTGTGGATTAGGTAACCTGAGTTCTTTTTCCAGAACCACTGGAGGTCTTCCTGTGGTCTCACCAAATTATCTCATTAACCATGCCTTTGTTTTCCCACCTGTAAAGTGGGATATAGCTAATAATATTTTTGTGGAAGACTGAAGAAGCCTGTAGCAGAGGGAACCTTTCAGAAGGCTCTGTTGACATTGTCATATATCCTACCTTTGTGGTTTACTAAGTTTCAATCTCCTGTTGATCCCCTTAGCACGTATGTTAGTACTTTTCTGAGCTCTTCAGAATGAGTGAGGTAAGTGATGCCGAAGTAAAACCCCAGCGTAATTTTCAGGATAACTCGTTCCAGATGTCATTCTGAGGATGTATTTACATGCATGTATGCATACATACATATAAAGAAATGTAAAATCCTCCTATAGGATACTTGTGTCTTCAAGTATCCCATATGCCCCAGGACTTGGAGCACGTATCGTTCTTAGAGTCATTGTATAAAAAGACCCATCTGGAAAGCTGTAGTTGTGTTGTTGCTCATACTTGACTCAAAATAAATGACAACTATTGACCTAGGGTCACAGGTGCTCCAGACGAGCTCCAGAGGTGATGTGGCCCAAGCACAGTGCAATGTGGGCATGGCCTTCTGCTGTGGACGTGCTGCGGAGTGGCTGCGGGCTGTTCTCCACCGCTTGGCCTGGGACCCTGGGGAATGAACATTATCTGGAATTGCATCTTCACCTGGTTTTAACAGCCTTGAAGGGAATGGCTCTTAAGATTTGAAATGAGTAGTCAGAATAATTAAGAATGTTTTTGGAGCACACACAGGAACATGGGTTCAGAAAGGCTCCAGGCCAGAGTGATAGGAAATGATAAAGTGTGTGTCACGTTCGCTCATGTAAAAGCTACCATGCTGTGTTAAACTCCTTTCCTTGTGCCTGTTCATTCTGAGGTGTTCTTCAATGACAGAACATTTTTGTTCTCTGTTTACCTGCTGTAACATGTAGTCTCTCTTTGCCAGACCCCTCTACTGTCATAGTATTCAGTTACTGGAGTATGGTTAGAAGAGCTTTCTCCAGCAGCTTGCTATTCCCTTTTCCCCTGGCTGTGCTCTCAGCATTATCATGAGCTTCTGATTATATGCAGTTGTGTAGTCTGCCTACTCATGTCTCTTACAAGTAATGAAGGGTGCTTTGATCTGGAGGCTTACTTACTAACTTTCAAGTAATTGGTCACTGATAGTTCTTTGACAAATACGTCCCTCAGGCATTCAGTGCTGAAACAGTGCTCCCCAGCTGTTTCAGGAGTTGATTTTTGGATCACTCTTACTATTTCTAGCTCATTGGAGACAAATAATATTTAAGATATTAACATTTAACAACAATATCAACATATTGAAGATGTTAAATGATATTTAACATGTTAACATTTCATACACCTTGATTTGCAGCCATGCAGGATATACCTATTGTGGATCTTGTGCAGCCCATGCTTACAAACAAGTGGATCCTAATATTACGTAAGTATAAAAGTTTTTCTTTGCAAAGTGTAAGGCAATGCCATTCCAATTTTCTGAGAAGTCGAACGTTCTTTTTACGTTCTTACACCTCAAATCACTCAAATTTTAATTTTGTACTCTTTTTAGGATATTGTGTATCCCTTCTGTATTAACATTATAAATGCTTAAATTGTTTGGATGTTACAAAATAAAAAATTAATGACATATTGTTGAAAATGAAAATGTAAAGCAGTATTTTCCAAAATTATTGAGAATTATTGGTAACTAACTTTTTAGAAGGGGAGGGGTTAAAGGTGTTCTTTTTGCAGGTAATAACATTTAAGGTACTTTATTGCTTGATGTTTCACTGCTTTTATAAGCCCAAGCTGGCTTTTTTTACAGTTTGTTTCTTTTTGTTTGTTTTGTTTCTGTTGGGAGGTTTTACTTGTTTTTTTAAGTATGTTGAAATATTTGATCATGATTCTGCATTGGTTTTTCAGTGCAGGATTATGGGCTGAATGCTACCAGGATACTCTTCTGCTGTGGAGAAAGTGACCAGTGTGTGTATATAATATTTGAAGTCAGTGAAAGTTAATTGCTGTAATAATTTTAAATGGACTTGTGTTTCTAACAGCACAACAGTTTAAAAAAAGAAAAATTAAAAGAAAAAAACCCAAACCCAGCACATTACTGTGGTCTGTGCCTGCCTCTGAAAATATGAATCCAGTTATTCTAGGTTAAAGGAATGTGATTCTTATGTGTTCTGCTGACTGCAACAGTTTTTTATATGACAAAAATTTAAAACATCTCCAGTGTTTACTCAAAGTATATATTTTGCAATGTTAATATAAAAACTAGCTGTTTCTATCAGTTGCTTATGAGATAATGTGTTGTAATGCTCTCCAAAGACAATGGTTTTGATTCTTTCTAAACTGTTGTAAACAAAGATAACTTACATTGTGACAGATAACTAGTTTTTCTAAAATTTCTAGAACAAGCTGCATTCTCCAGGTTCAGTGACATTGCATTGATTGAACTTTCAGAATCATTTGCTATTTTACCACATGGGATGTTTAGAATAGGCCAGTCATTCATCCTTTAGCTGAAGTATTGCACATTTGGATATTCTGTTTTTTTAAGCTTTGTTAAAAGTCTCAGTATTTTAGTGTAGCTTGCTGTAGCGTTCCACATGTGAGGGAGAAAAAGAAAAAAACTTTAGTTCAGTGCCAGAAGTAAGATATGATCCTGAATCTGAAAAGCTGAATTTCCTATAGGTTTTTTTTTTTTTCTTCTTTTCTTTAAAGTCCTGTGGCAGGAGACCTTTAACATCTAATCAAGAGCCAGGAACTGAGGACTTGATGAAATAACATCATGATGACATGTGAAAGTGTGCAGTATCAGCTAAAGCTATGAATGTGCGGGTCCAAGTCTCTGGTGAAACAGCTGGATAAAAACAGTATTTGACTTAAATTTGGTGATAGCTGAAGTAAGGCTAATCAAATAAATAAGTGAAAAAAATCTCTGAATAGATGATAAACCCATAATCCTCATTTGAGGGTACATACCTGTAGCTGTTGAAGGTGGTGTGTAACTGAAGATTGTGTTGGTCCATGGAATCCAAAATTTGAGAGAATCCAAAAATTTGTTCTAAGGGGCGATAACACATCATTCAGCTTCCAAATGAGTCCAGTCAGACAGATTTGGAGCTAATGAGTGCCCTCTGATAAATAACCTGCTTAAGAAGTTTAAGGCTATGGGAAGCATTATTGAACTGATCTCATGATCATTTCTGAGACACCGAGCAAGGCTAGGCCACAGATTTGATCTGTGATCTTAGACACAGCGGAGTAAACTCTATTGGTAACCACCAGAAAGTATTACTTTGAAAGTTTTTACTGAACTTGTTACTCTAAACCAGTCTCTGTACAATTGCAGTTGTCTAAATTGTGGGCTTTTGTGTTAATTGTTGTAGCCGAAAAATTTTCATACTTGGGCCTTCCCATCACGTGCCCCTTTCCCGATGTGCACTTTCCAGTGTGGACATTTATAGAACACCTCTGTATGATCTCCGAATTGACCAAAAGAGTAAGTGCATGATAAAGCTTACATCTTGAAGATTGCTGAGGCTTGAGTATTAACTGTGGTACTGCAGTGCTGAGGACTCTCTTGTTGGGCACTTCATGGCTTTTAAGTGGCATACAAGTATAAATCTGTTTTTACTGCAATGAAAGCTAACTTCTGAAAGATCCTGGTGGTTGCAGGCATTGCTATATTATAACCTTAATGTCTCTCTTGCTCCTGCAAGTAAAGAATTCTCAGTCTTTGCTTATCTTTTCCATTATGAGTGTGTGCCTCTTGACAAGTGATCTTTAAAACTGATCTCAAAATTTAAAAGTGTTACATTTGCATAATAGCCCACTACACACCTGCTCCATTATTCTGTGAAGTATTCTATCTGGAAAAAAAAAAAAAAAAGATAGCACTTTAGTTGGTTTGAGTTTATTTCTAAGAGAGGAATAATTGAGGAACAAAGGGCTGCTTATATTTGGATGTGTTACTGTATGTCACCTTTTTTTTTTTTTTTTTTTACCTGGCATGCTACCTACAGAACTTAAGAATTGTTATTCCATGAAATACCAGTCTTTCAGATTAAGCTTAAAGGTGCAGTGAAGACGAATTTGATATTTTGACTTTCATGTGTTTTGAGGTACACCTAAGTAATAAAATATCTTTTTCAGAAGGGCCACTTAGTGCAGATGTATTGGTATTTCATCATGACCGTGATTAAGCAAGCTAGTTCAGGCTTTCTACACAGTACCTGCAGAAATTCCCTTAGGTAACAAATGTTTGTTTTTTGTAGAACTCCTTTATGGAGTGGAGAAGGAGGCACAGCCCTACATCAAATTCTTCACCCAGCGGAGAGTTTTCAAAATGTAGAGATGACTCTGCATACCACCAAATGCACTTGAGAGTAGGAAGGATAACTTCTAAATGAGCATTACTTAATCGATTTTTTCTGTCTCTAGATTTCATGATTCAGTTAATAATAAATTGTATTAAATAGTAACACATCCAGCAGTGGCTCAGCTGATCAGCAGTTTGTATTTTTTAAAACACACGATGGTGTAGTTTGTGCAAATAAGAATTCAGTGACTGGGCAAATGCATGTATATTTTCAAATGTGCTTTATTTGTGTTATTTAACGTGTGTATCATAACTGAAAATCTTTCTTGGTATGCTAACAAGGACACTGATTTAACACACTTATTTTGTAAACTGAATTGATTGTATCTTAATGACTTGAACACAGTTTTAATCCTGAATTTATTTAAAAAACAAGTGGTTTATGATGGCAGCCCTTAGAGGCAAGTAATTTGTTGTTGTGGGATGCCTCTGATAAAGATGCACTGTAGCTTGCTTTACAGTGTCTTTTTTTTTTTTAAAAAAAAAAAAAAGGTAGTGAAATATAATCTTTAATTCATTTCAGTTTATGGAGAATTGTGGAAGACTGGAATGTTTGAGCGTATGTCCCTACAGACAGATGAAGATGAACACAGTATTGAAATGCATTTGCCTTATACTGCTAAAGCCATGGAAAGGTACTAGGGCTAATTACTTCTTCTACAAGAATGAGCATTATGTGCATTGAATGTTTGAACTACATGTGAAGTACAGTAGGAAGTAATAATACCCTTTATGGTATATAATAGCCTATGTGGTGTATAATATCCACACTCCCCCACCTCCCAGTAAAAATTTTGGGGAGGAGCAGATCAGAGACTAGGATTAGTTGCTGTAATAGAAACTGAGCGGAGCAAACACCTGAATGATGAAATTGGAACACCCCTTATAAACAAGTTTATATGTTTATATTGACTTTAAAGAGAGTTAATATTATACATGTGTTCATGAATCCTTCTCAATAGCTTTGATTTTTTTTTTAATTTTTTTTTTCATTTTTGTAAGGCATCTCTGCAAGAAGTTCAAATATTAATAGATGTTTTCTGTGGGATTTTAAGTCTGTTTGGAGCCTTAATACTAATTTTGAAATCAGGGTTCTGTTTGCACCTGCTATTTCAGACGAGTACTTTGAATAATTTTTTTTTTTCCTTTTTTAGCTTTTCTTCCATAGTATTTGTAATTTTCCCTGCAGTATCAGTATACATCTGAGTGCTATCTTGAACATTTTCATACAGATTGGAAAATTACCCAACATTTGTGAAGCATTTGTACAGGGAGAATTTCATTCATAGTTTATTGCTGGTTTCATTGTGTCTTGTCTTTTTGTTTGCCTGGTGTTTTCACTTTGCAGCAAAGATAAACACTGTTTGGGGGGTGTGTGTTTGTTTTCTGAAATTGAAGTAGTTTCGGGTTCTAAAACATCTTCATAGTCTGACCTTAAGAAATTAACTGTACCTTCAGTTCAGTAGTGCCCTTTTAAGACATTCTGCAATTTCAGTTAGTAAGCCCTGAAAAAACTTCAGATGTTACTTGAATTACAACCTCTTTTTTTTTGCTTATAAGCCATAAGGATGAGTTTACTATTATTCCTGTGTTGGTCGGAGCACTCAGTGAGTCAAAAGAGCAGGAATTTGGAAAACTCTTCAGTAAATACCTAGCTGATCCTAGTAACCTCTTTGTGGTTTCTTCTGACTTTTGCCACTGGGGTAAGTTTCACATCTCTTCATTGTAACAGTATGATGAATATTTTGTAGTGATTTCCAAATAATGTATCTTATGAAACATTGAATCTTTTAGCTTCTGGTAAATGTATCTTTGGAACTTAACTACCTTTGGAAAGCTAAAAAAGGATTTTTCTTTTTTAATCTGGAACAATAGATGAAAAGTATTAAGGTGGTAATGTGTTTTCAGTGTAGCGGAGGAAACAAATGGTGAAGGTGCATGGGTTTATATGCATCTCTTTACGGTTGCAATAAAATAAGTATCTGAAGTTTCTTGTTCTTTTTACTCTTCTTTTAAGCACCTCAAAGCAACTTGCAAAACTAATTAGCTAAAAAAATCACTGGACATGGCAACATCCATCTGGAAATAAAAGTTTTGTATGTTTTACTGCTGGGTAAGATAGCAGATGGAGTATTTATGTCAATTCACCAGAGCTATCCCAGTTCATCTTGGTGGCAGAGCTATAAAGACTGCAGAAGCCTTGACTTCTGTCCTGCTTTAACACTTTATCTTTCTTTTAAGTGTGATAATAATAGCTGGAAAAGGGACTGCTTCAGAAAGATATGTTTTATGTTACACAACAGACCTTCTTCCCTTTTTTCATTGTCATCTATGGTCAGCTTACGCATTAAGTGCGTATTTTACTTGTCTTTGAACTGTGGAGTAGGTGGAGGTATATAAGAATGACCTGGGTTCTGTTGTGCCTAATGAACCATCTAGAACTGTTCATTGAATTATCATGAACTTTTTCTTTTAACCTTTGTTTACTGTGGGTATTGTGCAAGCAGAAGTAGCCTGACTCCAGGGATGATTTTGTCAAGAGGGATAGCAAAATGAAATGTTGCTTTACTTTTTGATTTATAGAATTGGATTCCAAGGCAATAACAGGCAATTAATAAATGGTACTGCAGTGTCAGTTGTACATAATAGGTTTTTCTTTAGGAATATAGCTGCCTAACATGTATTTTTTTTACTTCGCTTCTGGGCTACTACTTTGATTGCCCTAGAATTTCCTCAGTGGAGCTAAAAAGTATGAAATAAATGAAGATTACTACTTTACAAATATTATAACTTCAATTATTTAGTAGGTACTAGGGAGTGTTTTAGCTACAATTTTTCCCTTTTTTATTTTATACATGATTTTTGTTTCAAGGTCAGAGGTTCCGTTACAGTTACTATGATGAATCCCAAGGAGAAATTTATAGATCCATTGAGCACCTAGATAAAATGGTAAGTTTTCAGATTTGGTGGAACTAACTAACAAATTTCTCCTGTACATTACATTTCTTTGAACACTTTAGAAATTTCTCTAACAAAATATTATAGATTAGGTACTTCATTGAATGTATACTTTTCCTTTGTTTACCACAATAAGAACTTAGCTGTTGTTTTTAGCTAGTATCCTCCATTTTACTGACTGCTCACAATATATTGCGGGTATAATCTAGTAAGCATAATTTATGAAAATAAATGCATGTTTGCCTACCTAAAATGTCCTAGTGTAATGTAATTCCTGTCCACATACCCTCTTATGTTTTCGAGGAGCAGTAAGAATTGAGTATTGTGGTAGTTCAAGCTTGATAGCTATGATTTCTGTGTATTGAAACATCATTGTGATTATACTAATGGTTTCAGCAATATCCATTTTGAGGAGGAAAGGCTGTAGAGGATTGTGCTGGTCAGGAAAACAAAAGTCACTGTTTCCTTGGGAGTAGTCTTCCCCCCACCCCTTACTCTGTAGTAGGTGGTGGGAAAAGCAGTAGACCATACTTCATTCTGGGTTTGGCAAATGGCCGTAAGGAATGCTAAATACATGATGATTATGATGCTGATTATGTTGCGTTTTTATTGCGGTCACAGGAGCCAAGGATTTATTTTTAAATGAAAAAAAAAAATTGTGTTAATGTTCAAGTCTATCCTTAAAGCACAGAAGTAATTCTTCTGGAAATACATAACCTTAAAATCTGTTTTAAAACTGTTTGGATTGTTTATGTAACTTCTGTAAAACCGTAGAAGAGAGAACTGTTATTCAGGGCACATTACTTTTTTTCATAGTCTTGATGGAATAAATCCTGTCTGCTGGAGAGATCTCTGGAGTTTTGCTTTGTGTATCCATATTAATCTCTGGTTTTTCACTATTCATCGCTGGAATGGAAACAGTAAACAGTTTACCTTCATCCTATATATCCCATTTTAAATAATTCTTTTTGTCAGTTGAGGGGTTTCTCTATAAAGACAAGTGTCTTTCTACAGAGCCCCAGAATTTGCAACTCTGAATGTTTTTGCAGGAGAGCAGATTAAGGTGTATTAGCAAACATTAGTTTTCCCTTGTTAATTTCTGCGGTGAAAGGTTGTTCAAAGGCTGGACTTTGGCGTTTAATTACTTTTAGTGAATACGTTGCTGCACTAGCTCTCTCTTTCGGTAGTTATTCGGCCAAAGTGACATTTTTTTGTAACATTGAAAATGATGTCTACTCTTTAATAACTGTGAAAATACTTTTTCAGTCTCAAGTTTAACTGGAAAAATAAACATGGTGCATAGCAGTATACGGTGGTTATTTTTTGCCTATTTATATCATGTCATGTGTGAGCACTTGACTCCGTATTCAAACTCTGTACAGAGTAGGTTTTGCTTTTGATTAATTTTAGAAATGTCTTTTTACCAGTATTGTGGGTACAGTTGGGACACTATCCACAATGCCACAAAGATCTCCCTGTTGTGTTTCTCCAGATTTTGGAAGTAGTTTGTTCAATTTTATATGCCCCACTCGCTACTTCTTGTTTCCTTAGATAAGGATTGAATTTTTTAATGTCATTTGGCATGCTAAAGAAACTCATATTGTTATAACCACTAGGCCTGTCCACAGAGAAAATAGCATTAAGATAGAGACAAAACTGTACTAAAACTGTCAAGTGGTTTTAACCTTAGCTATTACTGGTCCAATAATTTTATTGGACCTAACTAGGAAAGCAGTCAGCTGAGCACTTTGTAAGCAGGAAGACGGGTAAAGATGAAATTACATTTCCTTAGAAATGCCCTTGTGGAAGGACAATGGTCTCTTCCTTGTTTAGACTGGAACCTTAAGTGCAGATGCATGATGATTTTCCTGGCTAGTGCATAAACAACACTAAACATTTTGGGCATTGAAGATGTACTAACCTAGTAACCGCTGTGAGAAATTTTATTTACTGTGTTTTTAAGTTAGAACCCTTATACTCCAGCGTAAAAAAAAAAAATAAAAAATACAGGGTAGTAAATATTGCTGGGCAGACATCGGTTTCTCCATGGTAACTCTTAACATGACTGCTCTCTTACCCTGGGGGCACCGCAGTGCACCTTGTGAAGTGACTGTGAAAGGAGTGAACAGCCCCGTGGTTAACAGGGGTACCTTAGGGAAGAATCCTCAAATGAAGAGTTATAATTGTGCAGCTGATGTGCAATAATTTGTTTGTATATCATAACCTGATACCTACTATCTTGTTAAATACAAGTGGGGGAGTGTTCTGTAAGACATTGTTGAAGAGTAATTATTTTTTGATTATGGCTGGCCAGAAAATGCAGATTGCTTGCTTCAGTCTTCACTGCCAAATTGTTCATTTTGTATCTGGTTGTGAAACCTTATACCTCACTTGAGTCAATAGGAAGATTCTGTTATCCTGAATGCAGAAGAGGAAGGATAATGCAGGCACTGAGGAGAGCTGTGCAGAAGCAGCCAGCAGTTGTCCAGGAGCCATGCACAGCACAGGTAGCTTCTCAGGTGGTGAACTGCTGAATTCTGGTGGCTTCTGCAGTGCTGCTATGGTGTGCCAGCACCTTCCACAGGGCTCCAGCCTAGGAAGGCTTCTTAGCTTGGGCATAACACAAGACCACAACTCTCTGCCTGGGTGCCCAGCTCCCTGCTCTCTCTGCTGTGCCCAGCCAGGAATTTTCCTGTTGGCTGTTAATCTTCTAGTCTGAGTGACTGACACATACAAAGATAGTTGGACTGGCTACTGCAAAGACCAAGTTTGTTTCTGCTTCCATAAGTGTGCTACTAGTTTATGTTTTTAAGTGTGAAGAAGCAGCTGAAGTTACTGTTTGCAAACTTAAACTTGACCAGCCAAAGGATTATTGGAGTGTAGTATAAGCCTGTGGATTGGTGGTTTTTTGTTTTTTGATTATTGGGTCTCTTTTTGTAAGGTTGTAGATACCTGATGATATTTAGGATGATATTTAAGAAGGTAACTGCTTTTAATCATACAAAGTACACAGTGCTAGGGTATTGTAGATGCTATTTACAGTGTCTGGTTAACTGAGATATGCGATTTTTATGTGGTGTCATAATAACCATGTAATAAACTGCAGAACTGTGTGATCATTTGCATTTTTATCATGTGGGTTTTGTTGTGTATTTTAACTCTATTCTAAACCATGCCCAGCTGAGTTATTTTGAATACTGAAAATGATTAACTTCATACTTCCGCTTTTTAGAAAAATAAAACGACCTGACAAAAATGTTTCCTGTGTTCCTCAACACCATTTTAGATTGAGAAACAAGCTTGGTAGTCTTTTCTCCTCTGTCACAACGAATTTTAAATCTGAAAGACTGAAAATTTCAGTACAGCTGAATGCTTACAGGATATATGTTAATACCCGTTTCCTATGGATTTTCTCCGGTCTGTGATGTATGGAGCTCTGTTAGCATTTGCTGGGATGAACTGCATAGCTCTAAATGTTTTGCAGTGCTGAACTGTGCACTGAAATAAGCTTACTAGGCATTCTGATAAATCCATGTCCATTCATTTGAGATGACTGCTCAAATGCCTCTGCCCAGTATGTTCCAGTGACTTACAGCTATAAAATGAGTCGCTCACTTCAGCAGCCATTTTCATTTTTTAAAAAGTTATGAAAGGGTTTACAAATGGATGAAATGTATTCTCATGAGCTGTTTGTTTGGTATCTGAGTAAGTGCCTTATGCATGTTTAGTTTCACTTGATTACATAGTAGAGCTTGGTTCTGCTTTGTTTAGCTGTGTATTGACACATAGAATTTACAAGTAGATGGATGTTTCAAAGACATGCTGCTTAAACTTTAGAAATGCAATGGTATCTATGTAATCACTGCTAGTTAGAGAGTAGCTACCTTTATTTTTTTGGCACTCATTTAGGTTCTGTAGATCTGGAGTGAGTAACAGCTGTAATTACTGGCCAGGGGTTCAGACACCTTCTCCATGACTCTGGAAGAACTGAACTCTTGCCAGCAATTGATCCTTATAGCTTGGTTTTATTTTTCTATAAGATTTATCTCTTTATGAATTCATCTTGTGTCTGTTTTTAATTAAAAGTACACAAAGGTGGTCGTTACGGTTGCTGTTTCTCCTATTCTTCCCTGACCCTCCTGGGAATCTCCAGCTCCTCCATTGTAAGCTGTGATGCAGTTTGAATAGTTAGCGTATCTGCCAGCTCAGCCAGTGCCCTTGCAGAGTATTCAAGAGGTTCCACTCTTGAGGTGGAGATTTCAGACAGACTGACTGCTTCCTGCATTGTGGTTTCTCCTGTTATCACCCACACTTTCCCAAAAGCAGGGGAAGGGGCTGGGACAATTGCAGAAACCTTAGGAGAAATTCCCTCCCTTTCAAATGTAGACCTCCCATCGTTCTCATGCAAAGGGTGTTTCTTTCCAGTATCTAAGGAAAACCTTCCTGTTTCATCAGATACATGTAAGAAGCACAGCTATATATCTTACTGAATTAGTGAGCGTTTGGAGGTCATTTACCTGGTGAAGGGAATTAGTAATTTTCAGAGGGAGGAAAAGCACAAGAGGATGGAGTCTAATACAGGCAAAATAGCAAAGCCACAATAAAACCCAGACAATAATCAATTTTAGAATTGCTTTAAACTACTTCCATTGTATTTATTTGATCTGCTCTGTGGGATGGGGTAAGAGTAGGCTGTATCTGGAGTTGTAGGATTTGTGGAAGGTTTTGTTTTCCATACATGTGCTGGTTTTCATAGTATGACTCCATGGGATTATGGGTCTCACTGTGGATGAAGAAAAAAAAAAAGATGTATATATGTGGCTACCTCATGCAAAGTGGAAGCATCATCTCCTGGCTCTTACATTTCCGTTGTGTACCAACTTTCTAGTGCTTTAGAGGGGTTGTGGATCTGTTTTTTATGCTCTGAGTAGATGGCCAGCCTATACCCAGATCAGCTGCCTTGCATGCCTGATATGTCTAGGATATGTTACACTTGCTACATGCTGGAATTGCATATGTGTATATTGGTGATTTGTCTAGGGTTTTTGAACATCCAGAAGTCCCAGGTAAGAGCTCAGCCCTGAGCTCTGTTACCAGGGGGAGGAGATAGAGGAAAAACTTCTTCCTGCTTTGCCCTTTTAGTAAATTTGTCTAGTTACTGCTGTACAAAATCCTATGAAAGTAGGGCACCCTTGGAGGTAGGGATCAGCTAGTCTGCGGGAGGAGCTTTTTTAATGTGAGCTTCACGGGTATCTGCAAAGTTAGCTTCACAGATCTGTGGATCATTGACAGCTTTGGAAGAGCTGCACTTTTGGTTTGGCGAGGGATAGCAACAAGATGACTACAAGCTAGAGACCACATGCTGAGATTCCCTTGATACAAAGTAGAGGGTTTTTCCTCCTGAGGTATTTTGTGTTGTCATAAATAGGTGATGTATAAACACCTGCTTATGAATGTGTGAAGTAATCATTGCTATTGATTCTTTTTCAGGGTATGAGCATTATAGAGCAGCTAGATCCTGTATCGTTTAGCAATTACTTGAAGAAATATCATAATACAATATGTGGAAGACATCCTATTGGTGTATTATTAAATGTAAGTAACTTTTGCTTTGTTGAAAAATGTAACTTTTGGCAAAATGCTTACATTTGTTTTAAACACAATATTGCTGGAGTATTCCTTAGTTTTAAAATGGCAAGTCTTGAATTAATTTATTTTTCCAAGTGTTTTCAGTTTGGTCTCCAATTTCCATGTCTTGCATATAGACAAATGTAAGCTCTTACAAGGGCTGAGGGTTTTCAGTTCCGTAAGGGAGATGAGGTACCATATTCCCATTGAATCATTCACTTTCTTGTGGCTCTAATTAAATAAACAAATAAATCCACCTCCCTGAAGTACATAAGTACTCTTTTGAATCAGTACTTACAAACGTGTATTTTTTCCATGTTGCTGCTAGCTAGATACTGTGAGTGCCTTGTGATGTCTGGCAGCGTTTTTGAGTTTTGGAAATATGATGAGAGATAGCCTCTGTAAGTATAAGTGCAGTGCACTGTTAACTCATAAATTAATGGCAATTGGAATTCAGATTAATTGGTACTTTGTAGTTACTGTATTCTGCTTTGGTGATGCAGTGCGGACATAAACCTGGCTTAACTTAGTTGTCTAAATTGGGTCACATCTGCTTTACAGTGCTGCTGGAATGGTGCAGATTGGTCATATTGCTTGAGTGAATCTCACTGTATTTTTACTGTAATTCAAATCTGAAACAGGAAGCATGTTAACCTTTTTAAAAGGGAAAGCTTAATTCACTGGAAATGTAATCTATATGAAGAACATACAGAGGAACCTTTTAAAGTGGAGTCTATGAAAGTTTGTGTGAGCAGTATTGATATTGGGGATACACAGACCAAAATTCAGTACTGTGACAACTCTGCAAAAATATCCAACTCTTAACCTCTGATAATGATTAGTTTTGCAGTGAATCTGAGCTAAATTCTGTTCATTTACTTTTGCCCATTGTCACACTTCAATAAATTATCTTGGTACATTCTTTTTCCTTAATGGAAGAAATACAATGTAAAAATGTTAAGTGTTGGGTTTTTTCTGTGATGTCTGTGTTTCTGTATAAATTCCCTATGGAACTGAAAGCATTGTTCCTAAAGGATCTATTTGGAAGGGTTGTTTAGTATCACTTTATAGAACTGCATGGATGTAATAGTGCAGTGGGGGAGTGTCAGTGAACAAAATGGCACAGAAATGGGTTAGGTCCACAACTTACTTGGAGGTGTGTATATTATGAGAGGTGGTGCAAGGACCCCCAGGTGGAGGGGAGAGGACTGAGATCTAGAAAATGTCATAACTTCACTGATAAGTTGGGTTTTTTTTTTAAAACAGCTTTCTTTTTTCCCCCCCCTTCAGGCTATCAACGAACTCCAGAAGAATGGGATGAATATGAGCTTTTCATTTTTGAATTATGCTCAGTCAAGCCAGTGTCGAAACTGGCAAGACAGCTCAGTGAGTTATGCAGCTGGAGCACTTATGGTCCACTGAACCGCTGAATGCTCAGGGATGGCACCTGCACACACTCTGTATACGGGGTCCCAGCCTAGCCCTTACAAAGATACAGTCCCTGGTCTTTGGGTATACTGAAACCTCAAACTAATAGAACTCTCCTCTTTTCTAGTAGGTGTAGTCCTTCCTTAGTTTCAACTCATTTAAAAATGCTTTCTTGTTTAGGACAATGGAAGGAAGGCTGGTATCGAAACGTTTTGTGATTTATTTTTTTTTTATTATTTTTTTATTTTTTAAAAAGATAATGGCTATGAAGGCATGGTGGCAGACAGTCCTTACAAATACAACATGTAAAGAAAGCATTTACTGTATCCTAAATTTGCACTCTTTGCAGACCTGTGCACATGTACTCAGCTTTCAGAATAGTTTTGCAAGTTGTAAACGGAAAAAGGGGTGGAAGCTTTTTAATAAAAAAAAGGAAAACAACGCATTTATAAATGATCCTGTATTAGAATATAATAAAACTCCAGTATAGTCAGTTACTACCCGTGATGTACAACAGATATCTTCTATTTTAGTTGCTAATAAAGGGCTACACAAACCAAAATAGTCTGACTTAAACTTATTGCTTTGTGTTCTGTATGTGGCTGCTTGTCATTAATGTCCTTTATCCTCAGTTCTTATGCTTGATAATTCAGCCATTCTGTAAAAACTTTAGAATGTATTTTATATTCAGCCTTTGTTATGACTACTTCATTTACAGATTTTTTTTATCTTAAACCTGCACTGAGTTCAGCTGTGCAAAAGAATTCTAAAAACCTTTTATATATTCTAATTTTTTGTTTTACAATTGTCTATAAAATAGTACCTTTTAGTATGTGATACAAATTTGGATCAGAAATACACTTTTAATGATTTTTATGCTCAGTTTGATTATTAAAGTGAAATAGCTGCAATATTTTTATTTGAAATTACTTAAAATTGAAAACAAACAGTAGCTTGAAAATGGCAATTCTTAGAGTATCTGTCAAGCCATCACAGAAGCCATACAGTGCTAAGCTCAAGCAATTATTCCTCAAAGATTTAATTGGGAGGGGAAGGTAAGGCTTATCTTTTTTTTTTTTTTTTTTTAAATCTTTGTGGGTAGAATTGTTACACATTCTTTAAACATCATCACGTCTTAAGAGTTCTTGAACTTTCTTGCAGCCAAAATAATGGTGTAATTATTTGAGTTATCATTCCTGAAGACTACCTTTTGTTCAAATAAGAAATGCAAAGTAGGATGGCAGTACTGGCTCATTATCTAAATGGAGATTTCATTCCCTGATATTTTACCTGCTGTCAAGCAACCTCCTGGTATGCTCAGCTTTTTTGAGTGGCAGAGGGGGAATTTCAGAATTCAATGTAGATTATTTCGGAAAGTTGTGGGAATTGCTGCATGCTAAGTTTTACCTGAAAGCATACCAGATATCTTGTTTATTCCTATTCAAATACCCTTTTGCAAACAGGCACTGCTTGCGCCGCTTGTTTTCCTTATCACATGTGGCTACTATTTTAATAATAACAGGTGAATGCTCCATTTACAAAATGAACTACTTTGCAGATGTTCAGAATCCATCCCACATGCCAGACTCCTTTGCATGTCTGTCCTTTTAGTTGCCTTATTGCTCTGTCGTGTTCTTGAAAAGTCTCAGCAGCAGACAGGGAAAACACCTTTCAGATTACTTTTGACAGACCAGCAGGAAGGCTGTGCAGGTAAAGCTGAATTGGTAGCCGGTCTTTATAAATACTTGTCTGACTGTGCCTTATTAAAAAAGTAGTTTGATCATGAAGATTAATTTTTTTTTTAATCTTTTGTGAATACAAGTTTAATTAGGACTCAGGTTTCTTTCAGTTTTATGCCAAATGCTTAACGTCATTATTGAAACACATAGTTAATTGGAACAGTTAAGTATATACTTTCTCCCTAAGGTAAATGTAGTAATTAACTTCTGAATACAAACGTCTAAGCTGCATCTTAGTTCTGTTAGATAGTTTTAATATAAACAAAACATAACTGGAAGAGTTTCAAGGAAATTGGTCAGCCATTTTGCTCAGCACAATGTTACGAAATATCTTACAGTGAAAGCACTTCACATGTACACTGTGTAATGTATTTCAAAATAAAGTTTCTAATTAAAATGGGAATTTCTGTGCCTACTGATAATAACCAGCAATGACAGTTCAGAAGCCATCTCGGAGATAGAGCAGATTTCACAAAGCTTTGAATTTAACGTAGGATTTGTTGTAAAAACCCTGTTTGTTCGAAAGCAGAAAACACCTGACTTCAAAGAACTCTCTTTTTTTTTTTTCCTTCTCTCTTTTGGTGGGGTTAGAGTGCTCGGTTTCCTGGTATGTCAGTTTAAAATGTGTCAGAGGAAACAGCAAATGATCTCCTGAAAAGATCTTCACTCAGGACTATAGTTTCATTATTTTAGCTTTACCACACATTTTATTCTCACTTAAATATACATTTGAATATAGCATTTTGGGACAGAGACATTGGTTTAGACAATATTGAATGAATATTCCTGTTCACTTCTGTAGAAGTTTCTTCTATGTGTGGGATGACTGAGCTTTGACCACTCTCCTGGCGCAATAAATCTAGCCAGGGATGCAATTCTCATTTTAAAACTTTGGCATTTTAGAGAAATGTTCAAAGTGTGAAAATGTTGATTAAAGTACTCCTTTGTTTTCTGTTCTCATTCATGAAAGGGCTTTTATGGATTTTATTTTTTTTTTTAAATACTGTCTTTAAAAAGTGCTTTTAAAGTACTGTCTACTGAATTCTTAATTCTTCAGCTTAATGTTTTTGACATTGAAGTAGAGCAGCAGATCTCCCACTGCTTTGGATTTAGATTAACAGGAGAGAGCACAGGTGTGGATGCCTCCATGCTGGGTGGTGGATGCCCCTGTGGGCACCAGGGGCCACCTCTCAGTCTGGGAACACGTGCCCCTCATGGCACCCAGCCGCGCTTTGCATGGCATCAGTTAGATCTAGCTGCTTCAACTCCTGGCCTTTGTCAGTTCATAAAGATTGGCTTTATTTGATTATTTTAAAAACCATGACTCGAGGGGCTTTGATCCAATGTTATTATTTGAGCTGAACTCTTACTGCAGTGCAGTCTCCTTTCTTGGAGCCTTCAGAAATGATGAGTTTGCCTGGGCATTTTTAGACCCAGCTCTTGCTGTTTCCCAGTCAAGGGCTCATTGCTGTGTCGTGGGGGTTCTGTAAGTTGCTGCAGGCTTTACTTGGGAATTTGGAACTGACATCTCAAGCACTGAAATGAGGAGTTTCCATCTCATGCCTGCACACAGAGCCTCCCAGAACTTTGGCATGTCATTTTGGTGGTTGGTGTAGGGTTTTTCCATTTCATGTTTGTCCTTTCCCCTTATTCTGGCAGGAAAAATGCTCTCCTCTGCATCAAAGGAAGCTTTGCTTTCAAATGACATCAGTCACCATGACTTGCAGTTGTTATTTCCTTGGGCTGAATTCAGTGTGCTAACTAGCATCTGATCTACTCTCAAGAATTGCCCAAACTATTACATTCATGAAGAAATGTTTGAAGTCCCTTGTGTAAGTGACCTTTTCCCTTCCCATTTCTGTGAGAAACTTTCCGAAATTCAGCCTTCAAGCTAGCCTACGAAAAGATCTTCAGTGTGAAGAAAAACTGAATTTCAGGATCCAGTTTAGTGCACCCCAAAGATGTGAGATGTTTTGGTTCACAGCCCACCGTGCGGCCAGATGGCCTTTTCAATACTGGTTGCAAAACAGGACTTGGAATTGGTCCGTAGGGAGATACTGACTTTATTCTTTCAGTAATGCAAAATCTACTGCCTCTATTCTAATTGTCTCTAGAGCTTTTTGTTTGTGGTCTTTTTTTTAATTTGATCTTGTCTAATTCTAAAAGTAATTTGTCCGTGCACACTGCAGACAACTTCCAGTTGCCTGGTGTCATTTGGGGGTTATTGTATTTCAGCATTAGCTGAAAACAGCGTTGGCTTCTTCCTGGCTTGTCTGGTACCTGTTTAGTATGTGCACTCCCTAATGCCACGGTATGAGACATCTCTCCCATTGCTTATCCCCTAGGAATGAAAATGCCATGGTAGTCATATCTCTAAATTAAGAAAGAGTTTGTCTGTTTGTTTGTTTGCTTGTGTATTTTGGTTTGGGTTGGTTGGGGGGCATCAAGGAAGTTCAGTAGAGGCTTGAATCTTTTTGGAAAGGTCAGAGAAGTGAGGAAAATGGGCATAGACGGGGAAGAAAATAGTTGCTTTTCCAATTTAATGCCAGCAACTGTTCTGCTGTCCTGTTTGGGAGCTGACATGCTGCAAAATACTGCCCAGTGCAGCTGTGGTCTGGGTGCAGTGGTGGGCAGCCTGTTACTACTACTTCAAAGAGTAGTGTTGGAGGTATTTTGTCAAGTATAGCTCAGTTTGTTCAAGCTCAAGGGTGGGAATCCTATGCTGATATCTTTAAGTTACAGGTAAATAAAGATGTCTTGGCCTTTATGCAAAGGTGACAGACCCCTAAACTCCCCAGATTGCTAAGGCAATATGTTTGGTTCTTGGTGGATTTAGGAGAAGTAAATAATTATCTTAGGCCTGTGATCTCCACTGACATTAATGTAAATATGTATTCCCTACAAACAGTTCAATATACCTCTTTCAAAGCTTGTGAAACCAAAATTATTTAATTACTGTTTTCAAACAAAAATGTACCCTAATTTGAGTAGTTGCTTTTAAATCCTATTGAAGAATTTTCCAGGGTTTGAAATCTGCTGAGTGAAGCTGGTAATGAAACTTTAGTAATACACTGTCTGCTTTGTATATGACAGAAACCGAAATGACAAGAGAACAAAACATTATGTTAAGCATTAAACTAGGAACTCCCTGAGCCTAAACTTCTCAGCTTTCTTTTCTTTAGTGAATTTTAAAACACTGAGAAATGATTTTTCTGAGCCCATGACTTTCAGAAGACTGAAAACAGCAGTGCTCTTGGGTGAAGTCTGTTTATTATAAATATGTGTTCATTATATTTTTCTACTGAACTCTTGCAGCACAAACTTAAGTATTATCAACTTAGTGCCTGGGCCACAGAGGCTTGACTGAGCTGCCTACATGGGCAGGTAGGGAAAGGCATAGCCTGGGATGTGTTCGCTGATACTTAAATGTCTTTCCATTTGTTTCCAGGAATTATTATAAAGATTTGAAGAGTTAACCTTTAAGTTCAGCTGTGATGAATTGGTTGAGCTTGTGCATATTTTTAATGATTAAAAAAAAAAAAATCTATTTTCCTTTATGATCGCAGTCGAAAGAGCCAGCATTACAAGTAACCTGTCAGTAAGATGTCTGCTGTAAATAGCTGGTCTGGAAATGCTGACTGGTGTCACAACTACTTTCAGGGAGCAATCATACTTCCTGGATTGTAACAAATGGTTTTCTGTCTGCAGGGCTGAGATGTAACCAAATGCTGCTTTTAAGCTGTTCTGAAATAAACTGACATGGTTATTGTATATAAGCACTTACCTCTGGTACGTGCTCAATGTTTCATCAGTGGGTGAAGCTACCTGGGCAGCAGGGCAATGGGACGCACTACTGCCATGTGCCTGGTATATTTCCAAGCTAACTCCAAAGCATTAGGATTGTGTGGAAAAATAATTCCAGTAAAGTGGGTAACAAATAAATTGTGGCAGGTATGAACCTGTACGTTATGGAAACTACAAGGGTCTTCTCATGTTCAGTTAAAAAAATGAACCCCAGAATACCAAACAACCTCCTGAAACTGAAAAAATGTGCAAGCATATTTTTATGAAGAGAACTGAAAACTAACCACAAGGTTAGCCTCCTCACGAAGGCTGGGACAGACCTGGGTTTGGAGGCTCCACATTCAGCATCTGCAGCAAGGCCCTTGGTGGGGCTGGCTGGAGCAGGCAGCCCTCAGGGTGGGCTCAGGCCTCCTGCTAAGTGCTGGCGGAGTCTGTTCTGATCAGCAAGTCTTTGAAAACCTGCCTTTGCTCATGCTATAGAATGAGCTGAGTCTCTTCAGCAGCGTGCTTTCCTGCAGGCAGTGTCTTGTACCAGGCAGAGTGGGACTGCTGGGCCGCAGGAGCCTGTTCCCAGCGCTGTGCAGTAGCTGACAGGGAGATGAGAGCTCCCCTGATGACATGCTTTCCCGCTGTCAGTGCCCCTCCAGTGTCGGCCAGGTAGGGCCGCAGCCACCGGGAGCTCCCGCCTCAGCAGCAACGGGCCTTGTCCCGGCGGGGAGCAGCCCCCTGCCCCTCTCCAGCAGCGCTGATTGCCAAGGCTGCTGCAAACAAGGTTTTTCCTCGGTGAGCTGTGTTGGTTTCCCATTTGGGGGGGGGCGCTGGCCGACACTAGGTGTCACTGTGGTGCTTCCCTCGGCTGCGGCCCGGCCCGCAGAGAGCGGCGTGCTGGCCCCGGAGGGTCCGGAGGGGCTGCCAGTACTCTTAGAGTATCAGTGCCGCTAAGCCTCTCGTTTTCCTGATCGTCCTCAACTTCGTGGCCATATCCAAAAGCCCCTTTTCCAACAGTCCCTTTGCAATACTGTGGTTTAAGAAAAAAAAATCCCTAAAAAGTAAAAAAATTAAATCCGACGTTGTCATCTACTGAGTCATCCCTGTCACAAACTACGGTAAAAAATGGCAACAGCTGGGGCAGAACAGTCCCCAGACTTTGGTCCGTGTGCTTTGGTTCGGCCTGGCACGCCGAGGGGCGGCCACTGGGCCACAGATACTTATTTTCACAGAGCTTGAAAAAAATAACCTCTGTGTCTGACCAAGCTCCCACTGAAGTCACTAGGAGACAGATCAAACTTCACGTTCTTAAGGAGATATGGAGCTGCTCAAGAAGGCAGTGAGGGAGCCAGGACTCAGCTGCTGTAACCTGGGGAGAGGCTGTGGAAGGATGCTGCTGGCAGCCTGTGCAGTGGAACCAAACCAGAGATGAAGAAGATGCACTTAAATTGCATCTGGAGACAAAAGCCCATCCTTTGTAACCCCAAGCAGAAGTTTCATTTATCTTATCTGCCAGTTGATTTTACAAGATTACTTTGTTCATTAAAAAAGAAATAGGAGCCAAGCTGCTGCTTTTTTTTTTTTTTTTCTTTTTTTCTTTTTTCTTTTAAATACTGCTAGGTTCCATTTTCTTGATATATGAACTTTTCCATGACTAGAGTTTCTTTTAGCTGAACTCATCTTATCTGAAAGAGAAATCTCAGACTGGATCCAGTTTATTTTATAACTGAACAGTGTTCTAAAATGAAGTCAGAAGGTGAGGGACTAAAAAGTCATGCTGCAAAAGACAAAGAATAAAAAAGACAATGTCCACTTTTTTCCCAACTAACTCCAGCCGCAACAGAGTTGGATCAGTGAAGACATTTTGAAATTCATGTTCTTCACTTTCCATTGCTGAGTTGCTTTTGCCACTGGTGAGCATCCAGGCCCTGGCACCTCGTATGGCTGAAGTGTGCCATCACTAGTCCTTTCTGCAGACATGCTGCTGCAGACCCAGCACTGGTGTAGCTCTGCCTCTGGTAGCAAGGAGATGCATGCTAAAATGGTGGTGTAGCTACTCTGTGTTGTATACAGCTGCTTTGCATGGGCGTAACTGACAGGATGCTAAACATGCCCTTTTGCTGCTGCTGTTGCTACCGCAAAGCTGTATCTCCATTGGAAGAAAGATAAAGCAGAAGTAAGAGACAGCCTTGTGAAGATGCTGGCTCTTTGACTCTCCAGCAACTTCCTGTACTGAAACAAGAGCTGGGGGAAAGCCCAGCCTGGCCAGGGCCAGAGAGAGCAGCTGGGCCAAGACGTGTTGGAAGCAGGGCCTTAGGTTAGGTGATCTAGGGCATTGCCAAGCCAAGTCCTGCATATTTCCACCTAGGGAAGTTACGCCACACCTCTGGGCAACCTATCCCAGCCTTTTGTTCATCTCACAGTGGAGAAGTTTTTCTTGTGTCTGGAGACAGAATTTGGCCTGAAATGATTCAACTGTCCATCACAGTGCATCCTCATGAAGAGATTGCCTTCATCATCTCTACATTTCCATCACTGAAAGACTGGGATGAAATCCCCCCCCCCGAGCCCTTGCTTCTCTAGATTGAATAAACGAAATCCTTTTGGCCTTTCTTCACATGCCAGGGTCTCCAACTCCATAACCATCTTGGTGCACTTACCCCCTCAACCCTGCTGGGCTCTCCCCAGTTTTTCAATGTCCCTCTTGACCTTGGGGGACCAAAACCAGACACAGTGCCCAGGTGTGATGTGGGATAGTTACATCCCTTGATCCACTGGCTGCACTCTTGCTGATACAGCACAGTTAGGTACTGGCATAGTCACTGCCATGGGGTATTTTTCATCAAGGGATTTCAAAACGCTTTGTAAGGATGTTTTAGGAATAGCGCTCAGTTTCTGCCCTCCTGAGATCTTTCAAAGAGATCAAATCCTCTTGAGTTCTCACATTTACAGATCAGAAGAATGAAGTCTACTATTATAGCTGCCCTCTTCCTTTTGGCATAAGACACAAATACCTCACCTTCTGCAACGCATAACTCTAGAAAGAAATTTACAGTGCAGACAAGACCCCCTTGGAAAGTAAGAGGGATGCATCAATAAATGAAATGCAGTGAAATTTTCAGATTTCTCTTATACGTACACCTCATGAAAGGGATTAATCTTTTTCTAAACTGTTTTATAAATGAAACACAAGGTTTTTCTTCACGATTTCCCTGAGCAACGTAACATAGACACAAAAATAAGCCCTGGCTCTGATCTTGGTAATTTTATCAAAAAGCATATTCCAGCTGAGCGACTGCTCCACTAGATTCCTGGCGACAGGGCTGCATGTTCTGGAGGAGAGTGCGCTGATGTTCTTGCCCAGCTTTGTGTTTGACCAAATGCCAAACTTTCATCCAAGCAGGGAGATGTGCCTCAGTTTCCTCATCTTTAAAACAAAAACCATTGTACTTGACTTCCTTTTGACAGCAGCAAGAGAGAAGCATTAGTGACCTCCACGACAGCTACCAGGGTCTTTTTCTTGCTTGCAGGAGAGATAGCAGTGTTATATCATGTGACACTTGGGAGGTCTGCCATGCCATCTCTCAGAGTGCACACACTTAAATTGCATTTGGCTGATGTTTCTCCAATGTGTCCATGAAAAGCCTCCAGTGTGGTGACCCACAGTCCCCCAACATGGTCCTGCCAGGGCTTTGCTGCCCTTCCGGGGGGGGCACTTGAGTTGGGATCTCCTCTCTGCACTTTAATCCCATTTGTCTTCCTATCCCAACAGACTTGTCAAACTCTCCCATCTCCTTTGCAGCTACTGTTTTTGATGGTTAAAACCTTATTGCCTCTCTTCTTAGTTTTCTCTTCCCTGGCAGGAACAGCCCTAATTCTCTCCATCCTTTCTTACACCATGACTAGTTGCTCTTGCTGCTTTCCTCCAGGTTGCTGGTCAACGCTTCCTCAAACTGTAGCATCCCAACCAACTCATTTCTGCTGAGGCCAGACTGGTGCCAAATAGGAGGGGTATCACTTCATGTTTTCACACATCTCATCACTGCATGGTGTGATCCAGTACAATGCTTACCCTTCCCTGCAGCAGCAATGTGCTGTGACACATGCTAACACCTAAATTCAGCAGAACAGCTGTGTAGTGAGGTGTTGCCTTGTCAAATGTCTGCTCATCCAGAAACCCATAGTGGGTTTGCACTTTCCTCTTGTCCTTATAAAACTGCCTTCTGTTTTTTAGATCATTTCTCCAGTTTGGTTAGATCCTTTTGAATTCCTTGGCTGTCTCCTGTGTACTTGTCTACATTTAGCCTGTACCTCGGGCTAAACTGTAGCAGTTGTTCTATCACCTGATGACCCCTTCCCAGCTGCAAAGGGGAATTGGAGTCAGAAAGGGAGAAGCCCCATGGGTTGAAGTAAAAACAGATTTAATGAAATAACAAAACTAATACAATCACCAACATAAAGTGTACAAGGTTCTACTCAGCCTGATTCCTAGGGTCAGCAGCAGGAGCAGAAGGCCAAGAGGGAGGAGCCCCAGGAAAAGGAACTCCCCATCCTCACTAAACTCCCTTGTTTTATAATGAGCATGATCACAGTGGCATGGGATACACCTGTGAGTCAGCTTGGGGCAGCTGCCCTGACTGAAACTCCCAGCTGACCCAGGGCTACTCATGGCCTGCCTGCCATGGCTGAGCTATGGTTCTGTTCCTGGGAAACCAGAACAGTACTGAAGTCCTTCCACCCTAGCCGTCATCTGCAAATTTAATAATTGTACTCCAGGATCTCAGTATCCAAAGCATTAATGAAGATACAGTATAGTCTCATAGACTGGCTTCATTGAAATCCATGCTTGATGCACCTTTCCAGTTTGGCCAGAGATTTACAGACAATGAAACAAGTTTTCTAACCAGCTCTGAATTTCCCTTACAATAGTGTCACATTGACTTAAGTCACTTCCCCTTATAAGCACACCGTGTGAGAAAAAGTCAAAGCTTTACTCTAGTCAAAGCACATCTGTTGTTTATGTAGAATGATGGTTTCCACTTTTATCCTCTCACAGGAAGAACCCAAAATGGGTTTCATATTTGTTCCTCAATAATCTGTGTTTGCCATCGCTTATCTGCTTGGTGTCTTTTGTGTATTTTCAAGTAGCCTGGTTTGTTCTTACAGTGTTTTTCTGGGCACTGAAGTTAAGTCAACTGGTCTCCAGTTGTCTTGCTCATCTGTCCCTCCTTTATAAAGCCAGCCACTCTGTTTGCCCTTGGTATGACCTCCAGTAGCCATAAAGTATAACAATGCAGAGACTACGCAAATCTCTGCACTGAACAACCCAAACCCCCTTTAACAAGTCCCTGCCAGGGTGATTACCTACACTGCTAACATGGCAAAGGCAGGCTGAGTTTTTGGAGACCTGGGGTTTTACCTATTCCCTTTCTGTATTCCTGATGATTATGTTCCTACTCATTGCTGCAGCACCAGCATGCTCTCAGCTGCTGCCCAGCCAGGTGGACAGCCTGTGCAAGCCTCCAGGCACCACTGTTTGGGTGGCAAAATGGGCTGTAGCTGGAAAGAAAGACTGGCGGAGCAGTTCCCAAGGCAGGAGGTGGCTGCAGTGGCCTAAGGAGTGCATCCCTGGTGTGGGCTGTCAGAGCCAAAAGGCCTCTCCTGCAGCCCTTGGTGCAAAGGAGGAGAGGTGCAAGGCTTAGGCTCCCTTGGTGCAAGGCTTTGGGCTGGTGGTGGGACAATGAGGATGGAAAATTCAAATGAAGCCTCTATGAGGGAGCCTGCAGGATGACAGCAATGCTCATCAGCTAAACAATGTTATTGCTAACTTTTATACAGGTTCTTGTACTCAATTCAAAGGGAAAGACACTTTATTCAGGGCTTCACTCTTTTCTGAAACAATCTACGATTTGTGTGTGACTTGTCCATGACTGTATAATGGCCGTGCTCTCTCTCACTCTCCATTTTTTTTCATTTGCAGCATCATGCCAGATCAGAGACTCTCAGAAATGTCCCCAAGCTGTAAAAAAGGGTTAATCATCCAACAAACTCATTTCCAATTCAGTAATGTATTATACAAGCAGTCACAAATGCTGATCTTTGAAAACAAGAGCAGCTTCACATGCAATTGTTTAGTTCAATCAATGTACAAAGCAAAAATTTTCTTGTAATACTATATTATTGTAATTTTTTTTAATACTAAGTGGTCTTTAATGAGTGTTAATCTCTGACAGATGGCTCTGACCATCTGGCACTACTGAAGAGTGTAAAAGTCTAATTTATATGGAAAATTTATTTTAAATTGTATATTCATTAGAAACAACTAAAACAACTGATCTTTTCATCCTGGGAGAGCATGATGGTGCCAAAGCACCACTAATAAATTCCACTGTCAAGAAGCAGGAGAGAGTTTGCAGACAAAACTGATGGCATGAACAATTTTTCTCCTTTCATAGTTGTGAAATATTTCTAGAGAAAAAAAATCCTGTGAACCAAGTGCAATATCCCTCACAGACAGATTTGCACAGGCTCTGGCTCGTGCTAAAGGAAGGTACCATATCAGTGTCTACCTCAGTCTCTGGTACAAGGGATATCCCTGATGGAAAGGCAGAGTTGGAGATTCTGGCTCTGAATGTGCCCAGCTCAGTGCAATACCCGAAGGCATGATGGTAGACTGCTATCACTGCTTCTCCCACCAGACTAGCAACTTTATACTTCCAACCTGCTGCAGAGGGCTGAAGCTCTTGCCAGCTGCCCCAGCAGCTTGGGGTGACAAGGTTATCACAAGGAGCAGGCACTGGGGGGAAGCTGAGCATGGACCCAGCAGGGGAAAGCAGGGTTGTGTGCCTGCACTATGGAAGATGAGAGAGAAGGAGGAGATGGGGACCCTCTAGAAAACCTGCAGAATGGCTCAAGTAGGGAAGTGACTCTACATGAAACCAGGCTTTGTCAGTCCTGCTGCTCATGTAGCCATGTTACTCATGCAGGCATCAGCTTCAGAAACGTTAAAAAGGTAGGAGAGGCCCTGCAACAAACAATTGCACAGGAACTCTTAATAAAACAGAATTTGCTATCTTTAGAGCATGATCTGGCTCCCATGGTGGCCTGTGTGGTGAATCCCCTTGGATTTTTGTGGAACTTGACTAGGTTGTTAAATTGCTCTGGGAATCTGAAGTGTTATTTGGATGTGATGCTGCACTCAGAGACTAAAACAACACTTTGCCTATGACAAAGTAAACATTTATGTGTTATTTTTTCTTCTTTTAGCCCCATCAAACACTCAACCTGAGAAGTAATACCATTTTTATATTTGTCCTGGAATAAGAAAACATTATTCTATGTTAGCTCAGAAAAAGTTCTTTCTGTCTGCAATGGGCAAGATGATTGTCTTACCTTGAACCATGAAGGGGTTGAAGTTTGAATATTATTTCATGCTGAAGCAAAAATATTATTTTGTCCTGAAGAATGGAACAGAGTATTCAGCATTCCTCCAGCAAGCAGATCTATATTTAGAGTGACAATACACAAGGTTCTTCGCCATGGTAAATTTTTTCTTCAAAAACTGTGTCCTAAAATTAAATCCTTAGACAAAACTGCTTTGCATTAAAAAAGTGGTTTCTCTTTTGAGGCTTCCAAGTCAGGTTAGCCTCTTAAATCTGTATGGAAAATTCTTAGATGATTTATTGAAATGGAAACTAACCAGGCTCTTGCTATACAGCAGAATCTACTACAATGTATAATTTGACTAAACATGTATTTTATGGTGGTATTTTAATCATGGAATATCTGACACTGCCTACACTTAGCCTGAACCTGGGACTAAACTGTAGCAGTTGTTTTACTACCCAGTGACCCCTCCCCAGCTGAGAAGGGGAAATCGAGGAAGGAAGGCCCTGTGAGTTGAAGTTTAAATGGCTTTAATGAAATAACAAAAGTAATACAATCACCAACATAAAGTATACAAGCTTATACTCAGCCTGGTCCTTAAGAGCAGTAGAAGGCAGCCAAAAGAGAGGAGTCACAGGAAGAGGAATTCCCCATGCTCAGTGAGCTCCCTCCTTTTCTAATGAGCATGATGAAGTGCTATGGGATACACCTGTGAGTCAGCTGCCTTGATTGGATCTCCCAGCTGACTTGGGGCTACTCATGGCCTGCCTGCATGGCTGGCCCATGGGCCTGTGCCTGGGGAACGAGGACACAGCAGAAGCATCATTTCTATTAAAGTTCAATGGGATGATTTTAAAGGCTCTACAACACACTTTATTTCCTTTTAAATGCTCTATGATTATTCCCTGGCAATGAGAGATGGCTCCAGGTGGCCCTGTTCAAAGCCAAACCTCACTGTGTGGTGGACGTTGAGGGAAAGCTATCAGGGTGATGGCTTGTGAATCGGAGGAGCTGAAAGCGGATCTGTGGTCCATCATACTCTGCCTGCATGACTGTTTCTAAACTCCTGAGTATGTTACAGGACCGTGAGGCTGCAGCAGTCAGTCAGGGCTGCTGACATGAAAACCAGAACCTGGAGCTTATACTTGTGATACAGGAGACAGGGGAAGTTTGTCACCCTTTAAAAAGGATTGGAAACCAGGCAGGGGTCAGGAAGCTTCTACAGATTGGCACCAGGAGATGTGTTGGGGAAGGTCCAGAGTTAGTGTCCTTCTCCAGTCTTTTCAGAGCGAAAAAAGGCTCATTGCATACTTACAAAGAAAGGAAAAAAAAAAAAAAAAAAAAGCATTGGTGGTAATGGCTAAATTTTAAATTAGTGGTTTGAACACGTGCTCAGGAAATGAGACACATGTGTTTTAAGCCTTTCTCAGCTGGAGGACGTTCAAACCCACATCAGAGAGAATTAGCAAGGAAGAGCCTGTAGCCAGGGGCTCAGAGAGTGCATTCAGGGCACAGAGGGCAGGTCTGCCTACACATTGCACACTGGTCTTTGGATGAAAAGCAAAAATAATTTTGGGAACGCATTTTGGAGCCTCACTGGCCTTTTGGGTCATAATTCCCCCTGCCTAGTCTCTTCATCTGTGCTTTGGAGAGCTGTGTTTGTACTGCCTCTGCCCAGGGGAGGTGGCTCCTGACCCTGTCACAGGTACTTAAAATTATTTCCTACCCTGATGTAAACCTCACAGAAAAAAGGCACAGGTGCTTTGTAACTGAGTATGAGTTATTTAGGTTGGCCACATGCTCACAGACTTCATTTTACCTTCAGCTATCACCTTTACGGTAAAAACTATTGGCACTTCACCTCCACTGAAATAGATGTCCTGAGTTCAGAGTCTCTATGTAAAAATGCAAGTGGTGCTCACATTGGCAGGCTTTCTTTCCACACATACTGATTTAAAAGCTGACTTGCAGTCCATCTTTCTGAAAATACCAGCTCAAAAGGGTTGCAAAGCACTCAGATACTTTAAAAGAGAGAGGCCCCATTGCAAAAGGTCCTGTGTGAAAGCTGCACTGTCAGCTGTTTGCGCCTTCCCCAGCGCAAAGACAGCAGGAATCTTGCATTGTAGCACTGACAAACCCCAGTAATGGTTTTCTGTGACCCTCACTGGTTATGCCAAAAACCAGGACTGTCTTTGGTGGTGTGAGAGGCCTGAGCCCGTCTCTGGAGAAGCACAGTTTCCTAAACCTAAATAACCAAGGGAGAAGAGAATTTCATCCAACAGCTATTTAGAACAAAATTTGTAAGCAGATCTGCCCTTCTGCTGCCAAGGGTGTGCTTTGTGGAACAGAGGCATTTTATTGGAATTATCATGCTACCAGAGGGTCTCTCAGAGTCCTGAATCCCACAGTCTAGGGACCACAGGACAATCCCAGAATTGATTAAAAGTAATAATTCAGTTTCTAGCTGTCATGAGCTAGAGAGAAGCTGGAAATTGTTACTTGGTTTTGATTAAAGGGTTCAAATAAGAAAAAGGTCATGGGTACTTTATTTTTTAATGTCATTATCTTAAAACTAGCCCCTTTATATAAAGGAAGAGCCCAATTTGTGATTTTTGGACATGTGTAGTTGGCAGTTCTGGGAATAGGACTACCCTGCATATGCGTGCTTCACCACATGTACATTTTAGAAATTAGGACCCTGATGTCCATTTGTCAGTTAAACCTCCCCAGATCTGTTCTGGAGACGCTGCTGGGCATTAGTTAGTATTTGCATTGCAGCATTTGATGCTACTTTTGGTGTCTCTGGCTATAGAAAGAAACACTTTTCAGGGGTAGCGTTCACAGTCAGGATTGGCAATGCAGAGGCTTGACATTCATAGCACCACAGAGTATTTTTAAGATCAGTTCATTCCTGTAGTTGAAGCCCTTTGAAATCTTTGGAACAACTGCCCAGAACAAAGTACAGGTAAAGGAGAGGCTGCCCAAGTAACAGCTGACCTTCTGTCTTAAGTGTTCCCCTATGAACTATTTAAGATAGACTATAAGTAGCACTTCATAGAAATAATGTTTTTTCCCATGGCAGCAGGACTTTTTGTACTATCTTTAAGTTTTGCAAAACTTGACATGCAGACATGGGAAAGCAACAGGAAAGTAACAGGGCCACCAGAGCCCTTCACACATAATCCACTCATTTTTCTTACTCCTAATTGCAAAAGGAGAAGGCAACACTTGTTTTTTCCTCTCTCCCCATTTCTTCCTCTGTGCAGAGAAAGTATGTTGACTGAGCCAATCTGATCATAGAGCAGTTGGGGAAAAAAAGGAAACTTTACAAAAACCAAATGCATGCTTCTTTCCCTTAAAGAAAAGAAATGGATTTGGAGAGTTACGTATTCAAGATTCTGAATTTGAGAAAATAACCAATTCTCTGACATGACATTCTCATAATCAATCTCATTCCCCCACTAGTAACACCTAAGCCAGGAAGGCAGGTCTCATACCTGGCTGTTTGCTGTTATGCTGTGTGTTACTTAACTGGACGGCTTGTGTCTTAAGCAGTGGCAATAAGGGAGTGCAAGCTTTCAGCCACAGAAACAAATTCTGAGGCTTGAACACAAGCTCAGCTGTTGTCAGTACAAAGTAACATTTAATTAACCTAGAAACTGTTACTGAGGAGTTTGTCTGAGCAACAAATGATCAAAGAAGATGTTTCTCCCCCACTTCGTTGCTCTGGTTTAACTCCCTACAAAGGGATGTTTTGCACTCTGAGCATGGAGGGAGGGTGTCCTTCTTTGAAGTTTGCTTTCAAGTGCTTTTGGCAAAGCTGGTAAGAAGTGTGATGTTTTCTATCTCCTTTTCTTTGCAATAAAATTACCAGCTGCAGAGGCCAAAGCCTTTCCTTGAGAACTGTGTAAGAGTGTGAAAGGCTGCTCCTCCAACAGGTACTGAACTTCTTCCTGATAAACCTGCTCTACTTTTATACTAGCATTTTTAGAAGCCAGTTATAGGCAGTCTTGCTCAATCACGTCAAGTGACAGAACAAAGGACATGTTGCCCAAGGGGTCTGCAGTGAGCTGGGACCAGGAACCTGGACTGGAGCTAGGCCTAAGCCATGTTTTTAAAGTTTTGCTGTTGGCAGCACTTTTAGCCCCAGACAAACCTGAAATGGAGCTGAGCTGGAGCTTTTGATGGCTCAACTCCCTGCTTAACACGCTGTTCCCAAAGTGAAAGACAGCAGGTTTTAAACAGCACTGTTAAGTGTCACATAGTTTTAGTGAGTTAGTTCTCTGTTTCCTGATCCAGAGGGAAGGAGCAGCAGCAGGGGAAAAGGCATGACCACCCTTTTCAGTGGTGGCACAAACTAACTAACGTGAATGAAGTCCTGCTGTAGCCATGACCTTAGAGGACCTGCAGCAAACACACACCTCTTGATTCAGTTCCGAGCAGTGCATATGGTTCAGTGGGTAACTATTTAAGTAGCAGTCCATGCAAGTGATCATAATGTATTAAATCCAGTCTTCTAGCAGGAACAAAAAAGACAAACACACACACAAACCCCATAACAATGACTTAAAACTTTTTTAAAAGAGAGGTTCATGTAAAAATGAAGAAGCTGTTTGATAAGAGATTAAAAGGAAACTGATTGGATATTAGGAAAAATTTCTTCACTGAAAGGGTTGTCAGGCACTGGCACAGGCTGCCCAGGGCAGTGGTGGAGTCCCCATCCCTGAAGGTATTTAAGAAATGTATAGATGAGATGCTGAGGGACATGGTGTAGTGGTGACTTGGCAGTGCTGGGTTTATGGCTGGACTTGATGATCTTAGAGGTCTCTTCCAATGAAGGCTACTCTATAATTCTATGATTCTACACTTACAGGCATCACAGAGGTTGCTTAAGGAGACCATTTTAGAGACTGAGAATGAATGTCTCTAATGAATAAAAACTCTGAAAGACCCTTGACAAGCCAAAGAAGTCAGTGTGGTTAAACAGCAGAAGCTAACAAAAGTTTACAGAAAAAAAGAGGTAGGTTATTTCCAGCAAGGAATAAAGTATGATGTCTGTCAATGTTAAATGTGAAAACAAAAAAAAGTTGGAACAGACAAAAGATTTTAAAGAGCAAGTCACTAAAAGCAAAAGCTAATATTAAATGTTTTTAAACACATCGGAAGCAGGAAAATGTTAGGTTATGTGATAAAAGCTTGTCTGCACACCCACAAAGAAGCACAGAGAGACAGGGTGGAGCAGGGGGGCAAATAACACCCTGCCCAGCTCCTCCCAGGCCCATCAGAGAGGCCATCAGCCCACCAAATGCCCATCTTCACACACCAGAGGAGCACAGAGGCACAACCGCAGTCAGGAACCCAAATCAGGGATACCCAAGGAATGAGGGAGCAACTCCTCCAGGCCTCTCCGAGGGCTGTCCCAGGAGGGCCTCAGCCTCAGTGTCCAGGCTTGAAACTTATCACAAGGTGTCATCAGGAGCAGCTCTCCGGATCTCCTTTTGGACTGTGGGACTCTAGGACATGTTACGGGATGCTGTGGAAGAGCAGTCTGGAATTGCACATGACTTATTAAGAGATGTTTAGAGAAGGAACCAAAGATGGGACAAGGCAGGGATTTAGGTGGCTTGGGGTGCTTTGTGTGTGTGTACCTACTGGGAATACATTTTCAGTCTCACTACTGGTTTGACCTGGGGCATGGAGCTGTGGCAGCCTTGCCTCTCTTGAGCTGTCAGATCCAGCATGACATATACTCCTTTAAAAGAAACCAGACAAAAGTCTGTGGGACTGATATGGTATCAAGAAGTAAAAGGAGAAAGCAAGACAGGTAACAGGCCATGGCAATAAGGTCAGCAGAAAATCTTTGGTGTCCACTATATTGGACTTTAGCTGTTCTTTATGGCAAAGAAACTTCCTAAAACTAAAGAATGAAGAAATGAGACTTCAGAGCTGGTAATATGAATAATGGTTGGTTGGCAGGGCCAGAGGTATTCACACTGGAGTTCTGAATATAGCTTGAACTCAGATAAAAAGTCACGAAACTATTACTTGGATATATAATCTATCCACACATAATACCTCAGCTGTGGTGCCATAAGAATGGAATATGACAGATGTGACACTAATTTTTAATCCGGGAAACAGATCAGCAACCCTGACTTCCACTCAGGGACATGGCACAGGCTAAGACTAGAAGCAGTCACATAGATAAATGTGGGATGCTGGGAGAGGTCCCATACTGTGTAGAGAAAATTCATGATGTGGGTTAGATTCCTTTAAAGCTTTTCAAAAAGAATTGCCAGGGGGTGAGAAGGAAGATAAATTTTTGTATTAACAACTGGTTGAATAATAGAAAACACAGTTTTCTCAATGGAGAAAGGACAACGGTGGAATCCCTCAGAAAGCAGTGGTAGGGCCTGTGCTCTTCAGCATATGCATAAACAGAGGTGTGTGAACAGTGAGGCAAAAATTTGTTGATTATAAAAGCTATTCAGAGGGACTACACTCATCTAAGTTCAGTCAAGGTTTTCAAGGCACATAATGATTTACAAGCAGATCCTTAACACCAAAAATGCAGAAAGTAATAAAGTTCAAGACATAACTGAAATCTAACCCAGGTGCAAAACAAATAGCAGCTACAATCTAGATTTATAAATAGTCTCATCTACATCATTTTCAAGAAAAATCATGTACAAACCTGACTGCAGTACTATAAACCACTATGATAAAAAACTGCCTATTGTAAATTATTCTATCTCTTTAAACTAGAGACAGTTGACCATATGGGCTGACTAAAATCCACTGTCAGATGTTATCTTAGCTTAAACTGGACAACTTCACAGGCTTCTAGAAATAAAGGCTGTAAAGGGACTTCTGAGACCAGTCAGTCCATTGCCCTAAGGCTGCATCATGTGTACTTGAAGCTTTCCTGACTCGTTTCAAAAACCTGCAGCATCAGGGAACCCAAAGGCTCCACTTTGTAAACCTTAATATTGTAACATTTTCCTTAATGTTTATCTTGAATATCCTTTGCAGTAACTTAAGTGTATTATTATTCATTGTGAATATGGGAAACAGATTATTCCTTTCCTTTGTACAGCAATCCTAAAAGGTCTTCTTGACTTTTTCGGTCTTCTTTTCCTTTGGCCTGAGAACCCAGTTCATTCAGTCTTTCTTCTTAAGTCATATTTGCTAGTCATTCATGCTGGTCTTCTCTTGACTTTCTCCATCTGCAGGGATGTAAGCCAGACCAGCACAGGCAATATTCCAGCTGAGTCATTACCAAGCACTGAGTAGAGAAGAATGGTCATTTCTTATGTCTTGCAGTCTACAGTCTTGCTTTTACAAGAACAGTATTTCTTTATTGCCACCAGAACAACACTGTTGATACAAGTTCAGCTTCTTCAGCTTATTAATCTTCTCAGATAATTTTCTGAAGAATGCTTCACAGCATTTCCAGCTATGATTTGTCACTCGAGAATCCTATGTACTTTTGGTTCATGACCTAGTGAGAGAGCAAACCTAGAAGAGATTCCAAAGAAACCACCTCCATATGTTTTACATCTCAATAGTGGACCACCAGTGGCTGTTCTGTAGTCACTCATGCAACCAGTGTTGTACTGACCCTATGGTAGTTTTGTGTAAACCAGTGATTTTGAAATTACTGTTTTTAAGCTTTGATATGGGCTACCTTTAAGGGGTTTCTTAAATGTATCCAAGGGAATTAGGCATATTTTCAGTAATTAAAATTTACTATGCAAGACTGTGAGCTTTCTCATGAATCTACATTAGAAAAGACTGAAAACCACTCGTCTAAACTGTGCTTCCCTAAATTACAATGAGAATGTCAAATGAAACAGCACTGAGGAAGGCCTGGCTAGAACAATGGAATGTGGGAACTCTTGCTTTTTCCCTTTCCACAAGACCTGTTATCCCTACTGCAGAAGGAAAGCAAACTGGTTTAATGTTATTTGTACTTAACAAACCTATCTTAGCCGATACTCATCTTCTTTGTCTTCCAGATACAGTTTGTTCAATTTTTTCCACCAAGATTTTTTCAGAGAAAATATCCTTTGGTCAGTTTTTAACTTCCCATCTCCATTCCACACTTTATAAAGTTATCCACTACATTCTCCATTTTCTCATCTTCAGTCCACCTTGTTTGCCCTCTGTGGGTTTGCAGAGGTTGCAGCACTCTGAGATGACTTCCACCAGCTCTTCAGGATCTCAGGCTGAAGTTTGTCAGTCCTAGTCCTAGTCCATTTGAAAACTTCAAAATTATCTGAATAATTTCTGACTCATTCTTTGTCTATTTTAGAATGAAAACTTTCTCCTTTGCAGCTGATACTGCTTTCTTCAGATACTTTCACTCACTCAGATGCAGCCTAAAACAAGCAACATGAAGAGCCCAGAAGGGCAATTTCACAGTATTCCTAACCAAGGCTCAGCTAAAAGGAGGCTGTAGTCACTCAGTGAGGTCCAAGCCCTGCCTCATTTCCTAGGCATTACACAATAACTGAACACAGAAGAACAAATGCAGCCTTTATTCCAAAAGCACCTTGAATATAGACCAAGAACCCTCAATTGCCATAATCAAAACACATCTCCCATCAACAGAAATCGACCCTGTGGAAGAACCATGTGTGTTTTAGGCAAAAGCTGCATGCTCCAGAGAGAAAATCCAACTAAGAACAAAGAAGGAATGATGTGGCTTCATAGCCAAACCACACACAGTTTGCAGTCTATTTGCCAAATTCTTCGCCTAAAGATGACAGCCAGAGAAGGGACAAAACCCTTCACTGCTTCATTCCCAGAGGTTCCTCTATCTCTCCTTAAGCCTCAGGATAAAGGCCTGGTGATAACTAAGTGGCAAAATTTTTCCCCAGATCTCTTCCATATGGCCTGAAAAAAAGAGACTAACAGATCTTGTGAAACTCAAGTGGCAAACCACTAGTGCTGGGTGCCATCCCGGGAACACAGCTGCTTGAGTCAAGGGTCAATGTGGAGAGAATCAACTCCTGTGCAATCCTTACAGGTCCAAAGCTGAGATACTGTGAGTATCTTGATGAGATACGGTGAGTCACCAGTGGACACACGTTCTGCAAGATGTAGGTCTAAGAAGAGCTGATCCCCCAAGGCCCTTGACACTGGCATTTGCCTTCTGTGCCCCACACTTTATCCCAGAGCAAGGCAGAAGAGAGCTGGTGCAGAAATCTGGGGGGCTCAGGAGCCAAGCCCAGGCCACTTACCTGAAGCTTTTTTACATCCTACACCTCCTATAAGTTTGTTTTTTGCTATTCTGTACTCTTGGTAGTGCCTAAGGTTACATCAAAAGGGGTTTTTGTTAGCTCTGTGGATCCCAGAACCTCTCCACACAGTGGCAAAGACCCAGGGCTGTCTAGTCCATGTGTTTCTTACAGAAAGTTAATATTCACTTTCCTACTTCCCAGCACCGTTTAAATGGAAGAAAAGCCATCCCTAAAAGCAAACCTATCTTTTTAGGAGAAATCTCAACAGTACCACAATTACATGTATTATATAAGGTGAGTCTTAGAAAGTCACAGGAGGAAAATGTTTGAAAGAAAACACAACTATGAAGTACCAGTTCAAACTCTTATCTACAGCTCTGCTAGAGACAATAAAGATAGAAACTAAATTATCTATGATTGCATCAAAACCTGTCCAATGGGCCACAAAGAGAGCGGCACTAAAACTCTGTGAGTTATACTGTTTTTCCTCAGGGTAGAAATGTCACCAAACGTCAGCCAACACTAAATCATTGAGCAGAGAGGATGTAGTTCCAAATATTTCCCGTGCAACATCTAGTTAAGAGTGTTTCAAATGACTCCCCCAGAACAGAAGGCCAGTCATCAAACAATTTGCCAAAAGAACAAATTGTCCCTATCGAAGAAATATAAACTTTAATCAAATAAAAGTTTGTGTTGATCAAAAGAGGAACTCAAAACACCAATAAACAACTCGGAATAACTTCCTGAACAGAAATCATATCAAGCCAGAGCTGCAATCTCTACAACACAACTAAGAAAAACTTCCCTACTCAATAAACCAGTCAGTGTAATTGTCTTTACCCAAGTGCACCTCTGGCACAAAACATAAATATACCATGTCTTGGAACATGCACTGTGAAAAGAAGAGCCTCTCTAAAGAGAAATATGTGCAGAGATCCATACTTTGGATTGTTTACAAGACACTTTTTACAGAGACTATAAAGGCCTCAGACAAACTACTGAAACTAAAATGGTTGATAGCAACTAATCCCCAGCATCATCACTAGCCCAACACGCACAGCAGCTATCATTCTCTTTAGCCTATATAATTTCCAGTTGCCAGACTTTAGGTATAAAGACATGTCCCACGATACATTGGTCAGACAAGTAAAACAAGGCAAAATCTAGAAACAAATATCATCCCCGTTCCATCTTCAGATCCATCCAAAAAACCAACTGAACATGTCCTCCTCAGGGTATGGTGAGAACGAAAGCATCCCTGATTCCCTGATTGCCTGCTCCCAACCTTGGGAGCTGCAACCCTCTGCCAAGATAGCTGTCACTCAGACCAACAACTCACAACTCACACAGAACTCAGACACTGAGTGGACACGTGGAGAATACTTTGATTCACATTAACCACAAGAGTTTCTAAAGCAGCATCCTTGGGCCTTGTCATTAAAATCAGACCTCTCACATCTCATCTGTCAAGAGAAGCCCTGTGTGGGTGTGAGGAGTGCCAATTGCAGGGTTTTTCTGATGCACCCAGCACCAGCTGCTGTTGGAGGCCAAGGGTCCAGAGTGGACCTTCTTCCATGTGGCAATTCCTTCACTCCAAAATAACTGCCTGGAAATTTGCCTTGGAGATCGAGGTAAGACATGTCATTAGTTGTTGCCTAAAACATGATGCTGACGTGTTGGTACAAGGATTTGCTTGAGCAAATTAATTAAATCTTATCATTGCAGCAACAACTAAAGTAATAGCTCTTAAATCCATGCTTAGTGTAACTGTTTTTCTGAAATAGGTTTGAGAATAACCACATGCTTCAAGGTAGGCACTCAGAAACATCAAGGTGGGTTGGAAAGAGAGAAATAAAAGTGGTGTCACCAAATAGCATTCCTTGTGCCAGCCATGACCTCTGTTTGTTGTTTGAATGATGATCCTTGGCAGATAAGTCATGACGTGGAAAGGTTTGATCCCATACAGGCAGGGAGAGTATTGATAAGCACCTGTTCTGGCACCAGCAGGCCATTATCATGGGTGGAGAAGTCATGCTCTGAAAGCATGAGGGATGGCATGTGGCTAGTATGCTGCAGACGGATTAAAGTCAGATGGGACTGACAGGTGCACTAGAGAGGGAGAGAGACGTATAAAACCCTGTGTCTCTTTGCTGTGTACAAGCTCACATAGGTGTTATATGAAAAACAGCAGTACACACCTATGTTCAGGGACCTGCATCCCAACCTTCCTGTACTTCCTCTAACCTCAAATGAGATCCTGATTTGGAGAGGGCAAAGAGCTAAGAAATGCCATTGCTCATGTTACTCCCCCCTCTGGGCAAGGGTGGCCCTCCCAGCAACCCCATCACATTCTGGCTGAACACTCTGGCAGCCCCTGCTCTGTTTACATTAGTATTTATGACAGCTGGATCAAGTCTCTTCCTAAGGCTACGGCTGTCAGGACAGCTGATGAGGTGCATCTGACAGTACCGCTATCACAAGACTTTACAAGGTGTTGTTAAGAGCTCCTTGCTGTCACAAAGCACAGTGTTTGAGCAAGATGTGAATTCTTCTGTGGAAACCCAGGGCAAACTACTGAGACACTGAGATGCCAATAAAAAAAGAGATGCAGGACACAAACCCTGAGGGTCTGAACAGTCATTGCAGAACTGTGTTTACTTTTTAGTGAGCTTGTGCATTTCCACAGGGCACAGAAGTGGGGCTTTACAGTACAGCAAGGTCTCCATCACAGCTTTTGTGGTGTCTGCTGTCTCACATTTACAGACAGGGATAAGACCTGCTGTGGGGACATTACAGCTCAGGATACTTTTGTGTATAATTTCCTAGGATATGAAAATGGCTAAAGGCATCCTTTGTTGCACCTGCCTTGTTTTCTTTTTTAATCTGTTATCCTGGAGGAAATAAGTGATGACATGTGAGTTCCCATGCATAGGTGGATCTCCAAGAAATGCAACTAGGCAAGGAGAGCACTGAGTGACCTGTGCCACTAATTTCAGTACCTGGGAGAGCTTGCATATGGGGTTTCACATCCTAAGGAAAGGCTGGCAGAAGGCACTCTAGAGATGAAATTGGTGATGAGCTATAACTGCACTCCAACTGCCCAGAGGCACACGGGTCCTCACTAAAAGTTCCTCAGTATGACAGATGGGTACTAACCCAGGTTCAGACAGCCTGAGATGAAGGCAGTGCATCTGTCTGCAGATGGAGATGAACTGCAGTCAGTTCTTTGGAATCTGATGTGTGATACCAAGACCTGTTACTTGGATGATTCAGCTGTGATCAAAGTCTGAGCTGATGAAAGAAAGCAATTCAATCCCAAGACAAATTCTTGCATTTTGAATCTTGTTTTCATTCTAACTTAGAATGAAAAGTCAAAATTTAAATGAATAAACAAAATTTAGAATAAAAATGTGGAGAGGAAGAGAAAAATGTGTCCAAAGACATAAAAACCACTTTATAACAGCATTTCTTACATAAAAAAAATTTGCAGTGTAACAATTAAGGGGAAATGAGAAAGCTCAAAATAAATTGAGAGAGTTAGGCTGCAATCTCCTATTTTCAATTTAAGTAATTCCAATATTATTATTTTGAAATATTGCATCAGAATTTATACATTATCATTAAAAAGTGAAATTTCAGGGTAATTAATTTTCCATTTGTTTTGAAAATAGTGGATAAAATCATCTTTATTTGGTAATAAGTGATAACAAAGAGTTCTTACCAATCTCGTCTTCAAACTTGCATTTAAAAATATTGCACGGCTGAAACAAACTCTTTGGAAGCAATTGATTTGCATTGAGCAAATTCCTGTTCTTGCCAGCTGAAGCCATAATTTTGGTCAGATCTCTGGGCAATTCACAGCTAGGAATAGATGAAGAATTGTTGAGAACTGCTTTGAAACACATGATGGGGCGAATTTCAATTGTCAAAATTCTTGTAAAGTTGAAGCAGGGTAAGTTCCTGCTGACTAGATATTCATGAAAAACAGCTAGCAGCAGAGGAATGGAAAAAATGAGTGGCAAAATGCAAACCAGGGAATATAGCAAAAGCTTGAACAGGAAGCCCAGTCCTTGAGAAACATTTTGACACCCAGAGTATGAACCTATCTTCAGTGGGATCTGTTGTCCCCACATTGTAGGCCATGGGCGCTTTCAGAGCAGCAAGGGGTTTACTTTGTAATGCACCAGGAACGTGTCATTGTTCCTTAAAGCAGCACTGTTCCCATGCTAAAAAGAGAGCCACAAATTGTTAGAGACAGTCTGGAGCCTGCGAATGAGACACATACAGCATTTGCTGGAATGTGTGAGGACAGATGAGTGTCGCTTGATTTCATAATTGTCTGGGACTTTCCAAGGCACTTCGAGTGGTTAGGTACCTGTTTTCATGGTCAGCATGGAGGGCTGTGGTTACTAAATTATCCCACGACTGTCACCATACCTCAGGTTGGGCAGCCCTGAGACCCCACAGCCCACTGGCAAGGCCACCCACCGAGGGGATCACAGGGAGGGAATCAGTAGGGTTTCTGCAGGAGCCCGCATATTGTACCTGTGTTTCAAGAGTCACTGCTCCAGGCAACAGGAATACAAAGCCGAAGTACACTGAAGCCTCCACCCACACAGGTATCCCTGCTGGACTCAGGTCAGACTTTCTCAGAGTTTTCTAAGAATCAAAAAGAAATACTTTTAAAAGCACTGTAATTTCAGAAACAAAAGATGTAAAGTCACCCTATGTTTAACATCTGCTAGAGCTAGGAAGTCTTCCCAAACCTTACTTGAGCATCCTACCACACACATCACAGAAATTACTGCAATTAGAAAAATTAAACTTCTATGAGGAGGAGTTTCTTTAACATTTGTCTTATAACAGTGACATTAGATGCCACTCTCTCAAGAATTGACAATTTCTTTGATGCTTTTCAAACGACCAAAGAGCTTGGAAAAATACAAAAGGAAATTCTATTCAGTCCATACTGACAGTGCTATGGTAAGGAAAAAAAGTCTTTACAAACCCTAAGTAAACGCAAGTTTACTTTTGCAAAGTAAAACTCACTATTACTAGCCACTGTTACATAAAGCAAAGAAATTCTGCCCTGAAATGACAATTAAATTTAAAACACAAATAAAACCAATTTAGATCACTTTTTTTTTTTTTTTTTTTCAAAATGACAGTCCTGGTTTTCAGCCAGCTCTTATTATCTTGTGAAGCTTTCTGCTGCAGCACTCCTTTACTGCCAAACCTGTTGTTTTTTTTTTTCTTGCACAAATAAAAGTGCAAGAATGTGGTGATGTTTCAATTGATCATGCTACTGACAGAGATGGAAATTCAGTGACACCATGGCTGAACGTATCTGTATAACATGGTCTTTAGGAAATGAAGACAAAGCTTTGAATGCAATTATACCAACAAACAAAACACAGCAGGTGCTTAGATCTACTATAATTTGTTCTTATTAAGTTTTGCACCAAGAAAGAGAAAACTATCATTTGCCAACTGATCCACATTTTTAAATTAATAAATCAATGGTAATATGTTTCTCTCTAATATGTTTCATGTACTTTTTCACCTCTCAAAAGCTCATAACATTAAATCACGAACCTACGCTGGCTGAAATTATTCAATACAATGATGTATTACAGAATAGGCTGCTGTGTTTTTAAAACTTAGTTTTGGTAATGTAGAATTAATTTTCAGTGACAACTTTTATGCTGCTTTTTTACACAGAATTCTAGGTCAGGTACTGTTGTTAAAGAACATAGCTGAGAATGTTATCTCTGCTGTCCAAGCAAACAAACACATCTATATGACATCTTCTTACCATCTTTCACTGCTTGATTCAAAGTAAGTAAAAAACCCACTTTTAAAAAAAAAATAAATCTAAAAGAAAGGTGCAAAATGAGATGGAGATAATAACATGGAGTGTATGTAAGTACAAAAAAAGGTGTTAAAACTAGAATAAAGGAAACAGGAAATGTCATACAGCAGTCAGCATCAGATAGAGCTATACAAATAATTGATTAGTGGCTTTTCTTTTTCAATAAAACAAAAACTAGACAAAATAGGGGTTTTGAAAAAAATTGAATTATATATTAGCTTATGCTGTATATGCACTTGCAGCCCAGAAAGCCAACTGTATCCTGGGATGCATCAAAAGATGTGTGACCACCAGGTCGAGGGAGGTGATTCTGCCTCTTTACTCTGCCCTCGTGAGACCCCACCTGGAATACTGTGTCCAGCTGTGGAGCCCCCAACACAAGAAAGCTACGGAGCTGTTGGAGCAAGTCCAGAGGAGGGCTACCAAGATGGTCAGAGGGCTGGAACACCTCTCCTATGAGGACAGGCTGAGAGGGTTAGGCTTGTTCAGCCTGGAGAAGAGAAGGCTTCAGGGAGATCTCATAGCGGCCTTCCAGTACCTGAAGGGACCTACAAGAAAGCTGAGGAGGGACTTTTTACAAGAGCATGTAGTGATAGGATGAGGGGTAATGGGTAGAAGTTGAGAGAGGGTGGGATTAGACTAGATATAAGGAAGACGTTCTTTACCCTGAGGGTGGTGAGGCACTGCAACAGGTTGCCCAGGGAAGTTGCAGATGCTCCATCCCTGGCAGTGCTCAAGGCAACCTGGTCTAGTGGGAGGTGTCCCTGCCATGGCAGGGGGGTTAGAACTAGATGATCTTTGAGGTCCCTTCCAACCCAAACCATTCTATGATTTAAGCAGCTGTAGTATTAATACTATTTTTTTCAGGTTTTAAATGCAAATATTCTTTTGAAATGCATAATTGACTTGTAGTGACTAATATTTTCTCTTAATTTCCTTCTTTTTTGTTGAAATGCTGAAAACAGTTTTCCATATTTCTGTCGCTGAATCGCTTTAAGCTACATGATCTACAAAGTACTGGAATAGGCTCTGATGCCAAGATGTTTCAAGACTCTACTTCAGTTGCACAAATATTGCATCCCTCCATTTTCCATGGCCTCATAACATATTGACATTAAATAGCATGTTAATAGTACTGTTATTTAGAGAAATCTGATTTTATCTGCTCTCAGGGTGATAGGCTTTTCAGCAAGTGAAAATCTGAGAAAAATATCTTCTGAGCTACAGCACCAATGCCTGAAGAATGACCATGAATTCTGGAAGAGGGAAAGAAAAATGGAAACATGTCAGGACATGGCTTGAAGCGTTTGAGAAATTTCTGCCTTGTGTTACCAATGCATGTTGTGTTTTAGAAGTTTCTAAAGGCAAATGCCTACTCAGTGTGTGGCAGACTAGCAGAAAGCTCTTCCTAGCAGAACACAGAAGGAGAGAAGGAGAGGTGACTGCTCCGTGCCTCCATCAGTTGGGTAAGTGTGTGGAGGCACTTTTATCTTCAAAAGAAAGGTACACGGACATTAAATGTGCCCCAGTACTTCTTCATGCATCAATACACAAAAAGCCTTCCACCCTTTTTATGAATTTTAATAGATTGTTATGGCACACTACCAATTTTGAAGCTGCTGTAAAGCTGCTGTACATGTGTTGTTAATATGCTACGGCATTTGTAGCTGAATATGACCTCCTGTGACATTAAAAATTCAACTGTCCATCCCAAAAGACATCCACATGTTTTATGAAGGACAAGTGTGCTTCAATAAAACTTTTAACCAAGAACATATGCTCAATAAACAAAAAGCTTTTATTGATTTCATAAATAGCAAGCCAATGTGAACCCTGAGCCAAGCAAAGCATTGCATAGCTTACTAAAGCACTATGGTACATGCGTAATGGAGAAGGGCAGGTATATGCCAGGGGGACCATCACTGGTGTCTTTGTCTTGGGACTGGGACCAGAGAGACAACTGTCTCCCCTCATCTCTATGCGGGATTGCAAGGGATTCCCTGCACAGGAGCAGCAGCTATGGAGGAACAGGAGCAAAAGGGTATTGTGATCATATTCTGCATCTTTCTTTCATGTCCTTTTCCTTGCATAATCACTGCATAGATATTCTCTTGACAGCTTTTCAATCATCCTCCAGTTTTTTTGGTTCCCATCCTGTAGCATATGTCTTGTCTTCCAGTCTTTTAGTCATGTTTGCTATCTCCTGGGAATGACTCGTGAGACCAACAAGCATTTCTATACAGGCCATGCCTAGGCAGGGGTTAGCAGAACAGAGAAACCACATAGTTACATGGCATAACAATGTTAGCCAACTGCCAGCATAGATAAAATGCTATTTTCCCTTAATTTTTTTCAGTTTCGGAATTTAATTTCTTTTTGCTCTTGCCATTCTGGGGAGTGCCTGAAAATGGAAAGGCATTTTTCCAGTTAAACCTCCTGGCAAACTTCTTGTACCATTGTTATGTGCCCTAATTTAACACTCCTTTGTCAGATGAATTCTACTGGAGATGATGACGATTAGACGGCATTATCCTGTACAGATCTAAGGCAATCCACTGGTTTTGTCACAACACCTGGTGCATTTCAGGAATGGGTTTTTTTCCCACATATGGTTTACTGCTTTTGATGTATTTTAGCACTCTGTGACTACAGGGAAGAAGCCAGTGGGGAGGCAAGTCTCCATGGAAAGACCTCTTAACAAGTTGTTATGATAGAGTGTGATACTCTATGAGTTCCTCCACGAGATCTTTGGCATATGACAACAACGTTCAGAAAAAAGTGGGACATTCAGCCCAGATTGTGCCAGAACAATGTGATTAGGCAGGCCGAGCCTAGTACAGGCTTAGGCCTTGAAGGATGACAGAGGCAGGAATAATTGCAGCAGCAGTTTCTCAAGCTTTGATATACATTAGTATGACATTTTTACATATTTTGCTTTCAACTCCTAACAAAGCAGCAAAGTTATTTTCAATTATTTTGAGGAAACATATGAGTTAAATTGGAAAATAAGGGAAAATATCAGTAAAAGTCATTTTTTTTTCCCCTACAGGAAAAAACAATCTACAGTTACTACCGTGTCCCTTTTTAGTTGCCTATAATGTTTCAGCAGTATTTCTTCTCCATTCAAATGTTCATATTATAACACAGATGAAGAAAACTAATTTGCCTAAATAAAATAAAATAAGCATAGTGGAAAAGGGGATTAATAGACCCAGCTTGTTTCCACTGTTCCGGAAGCCATTACAAGCACTGGCAATAATAATGCCTCTGCTTAATGTTGCTGACACTTCCCTGTTTTCTTCCTTCTGATATTTTCCCTGCTTGGTAGCTGCCTAAGATCTGCCTAAAAGAACAGGTGAAACATTCAGCATTTTGGGGGACATCACTCATATGGAAAAAACAATACATTTCCCTCCAATTTCAGGAAAACCAAAATATTTTAGTTAACATATGGTAATTTAGAGTAAAAAAAAATCAAAAATTTATTCTGAGAAATATACCAGCCTTTCTGAGGATGAGGTGAAGGGAAAATGAATGTCTTTTCCCTCACAGAAAATTCTTAAAACTGGTTTGTAAAACAGAGAAAAAACCTCTAGTTTTAGAGCTGGTAGTTTTCACTTGGCAGTGATTAAAACTGGTGCCAATCCCCACTGAAATAGAGTGAAATGTGTCCCGATTTCACACTTTAAATTACTTGTATGCTTTTTACAAACTTTTTAAAATTTTCCAAACACCTGTCTGTAATGATTATGGCCTAGTCCCTCCCTGCAGGCTGAATATACTTGGTCTCCACCAAACAGCTGAACTGCTTCCATCCCATGCCTGAAAATTAAGTAGGATCTTTCTCACCCTTCTCATGGGGCTTCCCAAACACCTATGGTGTGTGACAGCAGTATGGGTGCCTCCATCCCTCCTCAGCAGGCACCAGGTCAACACCAAAAGCGACTTGCTGCTTGTAACACTAGTTCCATCAACTCAAGCAACAAAGACACGTTCAGTTACTGTGACTCTGTAGATCTTAATTGTGCTGATTGTCTTTGCAACAGCTCAGTTAGTTCTGCATGAAAACGTCTGTCTTTTTCAGTGTTCAAGTTAGAATGTCATGTTTAAATCAGATTTTTTCCCCCAAAGCGTCCAATCAGTCTTCTAATTCCAGAGTAACGAACTGGTTCCAGTTGGTATTCTATCCTGTGTGCAGATCAGTTCTCATTCAGTTCTTAATGCAACCAGAAGCTATATATTAGCTATGTGTATTATCTAAACTACAGCTGACATAGGTAGTCACACAGCTGGCAGATGACTGAACAGCCAATCTGCCTGTCCAAGAAAAGGAGATGTTTCTTTACCCAGTTCTGTCTTATAGCAAGGAAAAGGCATAGTTTCATACCAATTCAATACAGCAAGTATGCACGTCAGTTAGGCACTCACTTGATAACAGTAAACAATTAGATAAATTCAATAGGACTGATGAGATTCATATTAAAAGCATCATGTGGAAACACGTTTAGAATTTCATATATGTTGAATTGTCTGTGTATTTGTAAAAATACATGCTACTTTGGTATATAATTTAGGAATTCAGAATGTGTTCCTACGAGAAACTAAAATTTGTCCCAAATTGTTCCTAGGTATGAACTAGTTTAAGTGCTTATTGTAGTTTTAGAAAATTAATTTTGGTTCATTCAAATTCATATTCCACTTGTTATTAAAATTAGACATTTTTAGATTTTCTATAAAGCTGTAAGTAGACATTTGCTAAGTTTTAAAAGTGTATGAGTTCTGTATGCTTGCCAATATGTAAAATTTCTAAGTTATGGGACTTGGCATATGGCTTAGTGCAGGCAAGGTTGCTTCTCTCCTGTCACTGACATCAAGTGAAAATGTTCGCAGTTTGATCTTTCTCTTTTGTAGGTCAGCACATCAGCTATAGTTGTCTTCTAATTCTGCCAGAATCATGTTGACCTTATTCTAATTCTCTTAGTAAAAGTAATAAATTTTGATTTTAGCTCTAGTTAACGATAACAATACTTCTAACTTGAACAAATGTATGTGGATCTTCAAGAGAACGGCAAATGCCACATTTCTGAAACAGAGCCTAGATTCAAGTACTCCCAAATAGCAAGTCCCTGTCTCCAACCATGGAGGAGATAGAACTTAAGAAAATGTTGCCAGAATACCCCCAAGAAGAGGTCATGTCCTCTTCTCTTTCCACAGCCCACACCAAGTCTCAGTGTGCTATTAATCGTGTTGGCTTTGGACCAGGCTTGTAAACTTACTGTGAGGGAGAGCACAGCTGATAGGGAGATGATGGAGGAAAGCCACAGATCCCTCCACTGTGACACAAGAGGAGGCTTGGAAGGAAGGGCCTCCATGCTCTGCTCAGGCATTCAAGCTAAGCTAAGCTTCTGGAGAAGGCTGTTGGCAACTCCATTTTATATGGGAGGAAATCTGCTTACAGGGGACAATGTGACTTTAAAGGTACTACTCCAGAGATACAATTTTTGGTTCACATGCTTCCTCCCTGCTGTTCCTTTCCACTCACCCCACCTTTGCTACAAGTCCTTGGGAGTTAGTGGAAGGAATTGGGCAGTAAGCCTTGCCCAGGGCTCTGCAGCATGGTTGCCGGGAATATAGGATATTGGTGTTAGATAAAAGGGCTCCTGCAAGAGTTAGGGCAGTTAGTGGTTTCCAAATGGACAGCAGGATGGATGGTGTCTCTGGGCAATCTCATGAAACACACCAGGAGCACATTAAACAAAACAGCAATCTAAATAGTCCATGTAAGCTTGACACATCCCTTAGCTACAGTCAATCCTTTAGGTAGGTATGCTCAGCAGCTCCAGAAAGTGAGCAACCAGAAAACAATCAAATGCTTGAAGTATCAAACATGGAGATACCTACTTTCTGTATAATAGTCAGAGCAGCCTGGCAAAACAGGTAAACAGTATTATGGTCCCACCATTATCACTACTTGTATACCAACCAGACTTGCAAGCACACAAAAGGCAAATGTTGAAACAGAAGAACAAACAAAGCTGCTTATAACATAAGTAAGAACAATGACAAACTATTCCTAAAAGAATACTGCCAGGGGTAAAAGAATTATGTTTCAATAGCAGAGTCATAAAATCACTGTAGTCCATGTTGTTTAAGGTCATGCCAGCAACATGTCAGCTCCGCGGACTGTGAAGCCAGAAATGCTTCATCACCGGTACAGCTTGCTTTGTGCACCAAGGCACATGTATGGGCTGTGCCATGAAGTCCTGCTGCTAATGACAAGGTCTTGCAGGGTTGGTGATGCACACTTCCTTTGTTTTAGTACCTTGTGGTCTATTTTAAGCAAGTAGCTCATCGTATTGTAGTGTTCAAGAAACTCACAGTCCTGAACACACTAGCCTTCTTTCAAACCAGGGAATCATGACTTAACAGAGTGCTATAATTGACATTTCACAAACCAGGGACTGAGGGAAAGAGTGGTTGCATAACTTGCTCAAAACTACCTGGGGAGTTTCTGGCAGATCTGAGAAGTGAATGTAGATCTCCCAAGTGCTGGGTAAAATAATGAACCATTTTTTCTCTTGCTAAACTTCTATTGTCTTCTCAAGCATATTCTTAAGACAACAGAAAAGTCTGAAGAAATAATCTGAGAAAATACATGTCCCCAGGGTCTCCTCTCGAATGGTACTGATTAAATCTAACAAAAAGTGATAGCCAATGACTAGTAGAATAATCCCTTGAAATTTAGGAAAAGGCCATATCCAACCTTTCTGAAGCCAAGAGAAGTCTTTCCAAGTAATCTCAGTGAATTTACAATGAATTTACAGGGGCGGGGAAGAGGCACATAGCAAACGGAGATTAAGCGCATGTTAAACAGATGCTGTGCTGATTAAAATATGAAAACCACAGATTTGTACATTAAAAAAAAAGCCATAGTGCTTGGTGTTAGCTTACAGTTCAGAAAACAGTCATTTCAGCTACATCATGTCACCCAGTAAGCCTGTACTGAGCACTTCATAGAAGGTACTTCAAGCATTCTTGAATCCACAAACTTATCTAATCTTATGTTCAGTAGACAGACACTCTGCCTCCACATCACACACCTTTCCTTTCTCACATTTAGCCCTTGCAGATCTAGCAGCCACTGCTCTCTGCTCAGTCCATGACCAACCCTCCTTGTGTCCCCCCCTCCATTTCCTGCTAGCACTTCAGATTCTGAGCTGTAGATCTTTAGCTGTAATGACAGCAATCTGATTGCTTTTTCCAGATTTTTGTATAAAGGTAATACAAGGGTCTGGGTGCCTTTTATTATCCAGATGGCTTGTTACCCAGTCTTACTGTAACTGACAGGCACAACTGATTCTCATTCTGCATGATACTTTCATAATGGTCTGTCCACTGCTTATTATATTGACAAAAGTGAAAGTTAGTAGAAATTGGCAAACAGTGATTCTCCAGCCAGGCTTTTAGAAGTTGCAGCACAGCAACATGTGGTGCCCTGTTACTAGATCAGTGCCAAAGAGTAAATGAGCCAAAATTAAAACAAACTGTGAGGATAACAAAATACACCAAGAAACAATTAGAGGTATAATCAAGAATATCAGCTTTTGGCAGACCAAGTCAAATCAGACTGTTTTTCCAGCTTCTACATTGCACAATCTTTACTGTCACCACTGCCCTATTTAAATTAAACACACTCAATTATTTACAAGTTAGGTATATAACCATAAGCATGCAACAGTCCACTTGATTACTTGATCACATAATCTTTCTTAAATAATCTAATATCATATTATCTTTCCTATTGCTACAAATCTAACTGAATCATTCAATGCAGTATGTGAAAAGCTGAACTCCAGAGGCTGGGCTGGTAAGTATATGTGTTGGTAGTCGCATTGTTGACTTTGTGCCTCTATTTACTTTCTCCGGCTTTTGCTGGAGAAACTCATTCATGCTCCATATGACAGGTGGAAGTGGCTGGGTATTGTTAGCATGTCGCACTGTTCTGGAGAGCACTTTATTTCTAGGCTGTATCCTGACTTCTTGAGCGGTCAAAGAAGTGAACAACATTCCTGGTATAAGCAGTACTGCTTCATAAGATCATGCTTACAATCAGAAGTGGACAGAAATGAATAGATCCAGCAACAGCTTCTTCTAGCTTCTTATAGACTCGCTCATTTCAAGGCCAGAAAGAATGTAATTCACCCTACCTGAGTACCTAACAGAGGCCACTTTATTTTATCCAACTACTCACATATTGAGCTCAGTAATTACACTCACTGGGGGTACACCTTCTGGAAATGCAGCCAGTCTTACTTGGAAATCATTAAACAATGGAAAATCAATTGCTGCTCTTTGAAAGTTTATTCTATGATAGTCCCCTCCAGCTTTAAAAAGATATGATTTTTTGATTGAAGTTGGGTGTTTTTTAATTCCAGGTACTGTTTTTCACTACACATTTTTCTGGTAAGCTAAAGAGTCAGTTAGCACCAAGTATTTTACCTCTATGAAGGTGCTTTCACATGTATAAAGTCACCTCAGTCTTAAAAAACAAGTAATCTTAAAATATTGCTGTGTGACTTTTTCAGTCCTAGAGTAATTTTATAGCTCATTTCAGCACTCTTGGAAACATTCTTTATAAAAAATGTCAATGGCAGATTTAGAAATAGAATTCCCCTTATAACTGGCATCATCACCTGTAAATACCATATGGGTTTAAAAGTACCCAAAGTAACTCAGACGAGGGTGGAAAGCGCTGAGAAGGTGTAAATAGACCTCTGTTCTGTTCCCTGCAAGGTCAGGAAATGAAGGTCCTCATCTTACAAGGCATCCCGTTAGGTCTCACCAAGAGAGAGCTAATATATTTGAAACAGTTGTTTACATTTAGAGAAATAAGTGAGATACTGACCTTATATAGTTTGTGAAGAACAAACCTGCAAAAGATGATAAGCCAAAAATCCACAAGAAGCTATCCTGCCAGGTAGGAGGGAGGGTATCCAGGTTCCAAGAGTCAACTGAACAGACGGGGCCTCAGTGGCTCTGAAGAAGTTGAGGCTGGAATGACAGACCCCCATAATTACTTTTCTTGCTCAGATATATGGTTTAAGGATAAATTTCTCTTTCACTATTTGCACTCTGCGGATTTGACTTCCTAAACTGTTGGTTGTCCCATCTCTTTAAAAACATAATAAACAATAACATGGTGATTTTGCGATTATCACATTTGGTTTAGAAACTGTTAATGGCTTCAGACTGGTGTAGAGGAATCTAGTCTTTCATTGAAAATAAATACATACTGGAAACCTTTGACTGCATCTCCTCTGCTGAAATGGACGATGCCATGAACGGCACTAGAGGGCAACTGTTAAATTGCTAGAATGATCCTTGGCACAGATTTACCCTAAACCAAATAACTTTCAGCTGGGATTATAATGCATGCTTTGGCAGTTAGTGTTGGCAAGGGTCTGTTCCCTATAGGTCCAGAAGCCTGCAGACTGCCTGGAGTATCATCACGGAAAGATATGACCTGTTCCATTCCTCTCAGTGGGACAGGTCATACTCCAAGCTGTACTTTGAAACTGCAATTCACATGCCAGTATTCACAGCTGTTTCACTAATGATTGCTTCAGTTCTGATTTAGATTAGGTTTATGCACTCGCTCAAACGAAACAACTTATATCAGCGATACAGCATTATCTGAATTTTAATGCAAATTTTACTTCAATTGAGCTTTGTCATAATGCCCTAAATAGGGCAAGATGATCAAGAGATGACATGAAGATGTTGGCTTCATTCAACTCTTGTAATTCTAGCAGAGAATCCATCCAGCTATTGAAATAAATGTGTTAGCAACATTCAAATAGTAAACGGTTCACTTGGTAACTTCCCTATCTCAGTTTAAAAGACATTGCCACAGAATTTAACAGAGATCATCTGGTCCAACCAACTTGCTTAAGCAGGATCAGCTAGAGCAGGCTGCCCAGGAACACATCCAGATGGCTTTTGAATATGTTATCTCCAAGGACAGGTAACTCCACAACCTTCGTGGGCAACCTGTGCCAGTGCACGGTTACCCTCACAGTGAAAAAGTGTTTCTTGATGTTCAAATGGAGTCTCCTGTGCTTCAGTTTGTGCCCATTGCTTCTGGTCCTGTCACTGGATGCCACTGGAAAGTACCTGGCTCTGTCTTCTTTACCCCCTCCCCTCAGGTATTTATATGCATTGATGAGATCTCCCCTGAGTCTTCTCTTCTCCAGGCTGAACAGACCCAGCTCTCTTGGCCCGTACTCATAGAACAGCTGCTCCAGTTCCTTAATCATCTTAGTAGCCCTTTGCTGGACTCTCTCCAGTAACTCCATCTCTCTATGACACTGGGGAGCCCAGACCTGAACACAGCACTCCAGATGTGGCCTCACCAGCACTGAGCAGAGGAGGAGGACCACATCCCTCCACCTGCTGGCAACAGTCTTCCTAATGCAGCCCCAGATACCGTCAGTCTTCTTTGCCACAAGGGCCAAATTTAGAGCTGACTTGCCATAAAATACTGACAAGCAGAACGCTAATACCGCTGTGCTATCACAGTTCTGAGAGTTCAAGGCACCATATATATATAATACAGACAATCATATAGAGCTATTCATGACAATGGTGTTGTGCATCACACTGAATTACCCCAAGCAGCCCATTCTGTGTTTCTGTAAGGGCTTGGGCTACCTTGTGTTATTGCATGCTACCTACAACTTTCTAGCATCTGAGGATTGCTGCAGTTCAGACTCCACCTGTGTAGTCTCCTTAGATATGGAAAGGCTTGTGGAGGTAAAGTGGATAGCGGAGTGGCTCAGAGAAGCCAAAGTGGGACTGCTGCCCCAGTGCAGAGCAAACAGGCAGAATGCAACAGCACAGCTAGCTAGGAAGGTGGGTGCTTGTGGGTAAGAAAACTTTCCATGCCTCCCAGTTACACAAAACAATTGCTAGATGTTTATCAATCCACAGACCTAAAGTATTCAACAAATTACCTGTTTCTGAACTTGCTAACCATCACAAAAGCTCAGAACCCAAACCCTCTCTAATTTACATGGTTGGAAACAGACCCTACACAGGCAAAGTAGGCGAGGCATAAATATGTATCTGCAGGCCCTGGGTACTCAGAATTTACTACCCAGCCAACTCTATACAAGGGTGCCACCTCTATTCTGTCCAGGTCCTGTCCCCTTCCTGGACTCTCAGTTTCCATGGAGGAGAAACCCAGCTGCACTAGCTGGAAGCTGTGGCACACTCCTGGCAGGTCCTCGATGTTAACAGGAAAGGGCCAAGAACCTCCAGGGAAGGCACCTGCCCTGCAGTCTGGCATAGCCAGAGGGTGCATGCCCTGCTGGCTCAGACCACCCACACCACTGAGTCATAGACTGGGCGGACAACAGCAGTGGTACAGTGGCAACCCCTGCTGCTAGGATTCAGGAAGGGAAAGGCAACAGCACAGGGGCTGCTCTACCTCATTTGTTAATTCGGTACATGGCAGGTAGGGGGAAAAAATACCAAAAAATCATTAACAGTGCCTGGCATTTCCCATTGTTAGGCCCCATCTTCCGTCGTTTATAACTTTGCCAGCTCTAACGATATCCAAGTTTTGTGCCTGCTCAAAGGTTTTGGAAAAGGTCAGTCACAATTCAACTGTTTCTGAAAAGAAAGTAACTAACCATGTTAAAAAAAATAGTGACATTTTCTTTGAGCTGCTCTAGCACCCCCAAGCTTTGGAACAGTCACATGAAATTTGTCAGGAGGAGGCCTTCCCATCTGGGATATATCAAGAAGTCTTTGAAAGTATGTGGTTTACAATGATCAGAAGAAACATGTCAGAGTTTATAGCTGATTTCCCAAGAGAGACTGTCTGCAACAACAATGTCCCAACTTCTGCTGAGCACAGAAACTGCAGTTCTGTGCTGTGTGGACTCTGCTTTACACCAGACGAATAAGATTCTCTTGTGCTCCTCAAGCTCCCCCTGCTTTTCATTCTGTGATTCTCTGGCTCAGCTTCAATGAGCCAATTAACTTGAGTGCAACTCCTCATCTTCTTGTAACATTCAGTGGCGAGGATGTTTCAGTGCTAACAAACTGGAATAGGTGGGGGCACTGTGGGTGTAAAGGTATCTTCCTTCTCTTCTAAAAGAACTGTGTTGTGAACCAGACAATACAGCAGAATGTCACTAAATAAAATAAGATGAATTAAAGGAGAGAACTGAGGGTCAGATTCTGATCTCGTGGTTGATTTATATAGATGCTGTTCAGGAAAATCTGAAGTAAAAGAAAACCAGCCTTAAAATATTAAGGCTCTTCTTATTGTTTGTGGGCTTTTGTTTGTCATAGTTTTAAAATTCATCCCAGTAATGACGCGAACATAGTATTAAAAATAACTTGCTGCAAAACCCTGTGTGCACTAGGGTAAAGTTAATTCTGCAAGAGATTTATTACTCCTCTGCACACACTGAGTAATCTGCCCTGTCTTCCTCAAAACCTATGCTCACACTTCAATCAGTGTTAGGAGTACAAACAACAGCAGCAGCTTATTTATTAAATTTCACAAGCCAAATGAATGCACACTTCTACAGTTCCAATTGCTTTCCTGCAGTTTCTTGCACAAGTCACAGAACAGGTCTTTAAAAATGTAGTTTTACTAACCACGTGCTGTTTGTTTCCTATTCTTTCTATGCACCAACATATTTGGCTGAAGGAAAACGAAAATAATTTTCTCTTTTAAAAAATGTTTTAAATTTCACCTGCTGGATCTAACATGTGATGCAAAGTGACAGTCATGCAGCTTTGTATGTCAGCAGATGACAATTCCTGCTAAGTAGTAATTGTGACTGAGAGGAAAATGTCTATATCAGATTCTTAACTCTGTGCTCTTGTGGCATTAAAAATGATATGAGGATAGCACAATAGGAAATGAACCATGAGGAAATGAACAGCTTCTTATTCAGTACAGAATACATATGATGCAAAACAAAGTGTCAATAGCAGCTGACAGCTCCCCGTGTTTCTTACCTTCAGTCTAGCTACGTTTATGTCAGCACTGAAAATATATTTGTTCAAAATCGCACCAGTGCAGATATATCTTCTGGGGGATCTAAGAAACTACCTTACTTATTCATTTTAATGAGTGTTCTCATTCAGAACTTAATCTTGCAGCCCTTCCTAAAGATTATATATGTGCAACTGCAAGGACTGCACACCGAATGGTACTCTCTACACCTAAGCTCCAGGTCCTTTTGGCAAACATGACAGACCACTTCTTACTTCCCTTGTGCTGTGATTCTGGTTTACAGGAGCTCTCTCAGGTAAGAAATTTCACCCAGAGCTACCAGAGCAGGGACACACACCATGGGATCTGAAGAGGCACAGGCGTGTCAGACGGAGGCCGGTTGGGCTTTGAGAATGCAGCACTCCAGTCACGGAGTTCTGCGGTGGGCCACGCCAATTCTTGGCTACCTCCTCAGCTCAGGGAAGAGACGTGCAGTAGTACAAAACAACCTTCATTTCCATCTATAATTGTCTTCTGAAAAGCCTCTGAAATGCACAGACCTCTAGATTGATAAATGACCCAGAGTTTTTCTCCAGATGATTCCTATTTATAAATTTATACCTCTGGCATAGCTCATTTTGTACCTCCTGTACATTTCATACTATTCAATTCTTCAGAGGAGTTGGATTTTTCTCTTCAAAGATAAAATAAGCCAAGAGTTCTGAAGTTTTATCAGAGGTGCAAACAGGGCTTAGGCTGTATGTTTTTCCCTTCTCCCTTCAAATTCAGCAGACCTGCGAACACTTTACTGTTGAAGTATTTTTTTTCAACAAATACTCCCACTGAATTATTTACTGTTAAGACATAAAATAGCATTCAGAATACATGTAATTTACTAGAGGAGAAAAAGTCTGAATTAGATGGTCTCTGTTTTGTAGCTTGATCATGCTGGCTTGAGATATTTTCAGGGCAAGATTCACTACTGCCTGGTGCTCCTTTGGGCTGGTGAAACAAACATCCACACATGCACCCATGGGAAAAATAAAGTTTGGTTTAAAATAATGTTTGGGTGATCCTACACAAATCACACTCTTTCAGCATTGCACCTTGCTGCCTTCTCAAAGCCAACTGATGTATAGAAAGAATGCTTCTGCAGCGCTGCTTTCACCTTTCTCATCACAACCCCTGATGTGGTACTTAGGCAAGAAGAAGGAATTCTCAGGGGAAGATTTGTTCAACAGCTGAATGTGATGAAAAATCACGCAGTCTTTGTTTCCAACAATGAACATACACGCCACCGTGGTACTTAGAGGAGTGCCCATCCACAGAAATTACTTCAGAGCTCTAACTTACAGAGCAAGAGTGAGATTCAGTTCCCCTGATGCATTTGCCTAGACATCTTTTAGAGTCAACACAGAGAAATGGCTTTTCTACGTTAGGATTAATTTACCTGTTTTATTACCTCTTTAGATAAGATGAATCTCGTTCACACAGAATGTTCACACAGAATGTTAGGGATTGGAAGGGACCTCAAAAGATCATCCAGTCCAATCCCCCTGCCAGAGCAGGAACACCTAGGTCAGGTCACACAGGAACATGTCCAGGCGGGTTCTGAATGTCTCCAGAGAAGGAGACTCCACAACCTCTCTGGGCAGCCTGTTCCAGTGCTCTGTTACCCTCACTGGGAAGAAGTCCTTCCTCATATTTATGCAGAACCTCCTATGTTCCAGCTTGCATCCATTGCCCCTTGTCCTATCATTGGATGTCACTGAGAAGAGCCTGGCTCCATCCTCATGACACTCACCCTTTACATATTTATAAACATTAATGAGGTCACCCCTCAGTCTCCTCTTCTCCAAGCTAAAGAGACCCAGCTCCCTCAGCCTTTCCTCATAAGGGAGATGTTCCACTCCCTTAATCATCTTTGTGGCTCTGCACTGGACTCTCTCAAGCAGTTCCCTGTCCTTGAACTGGGGGGCCCAGAACTGGACACAATATTCCAGATGCGGCCTCACCAGGGCAGAGTGGACGGGGAGGAGAACCTCTCTTGACCTACTAACCACCCCCTTTCTAATACACCCCAGGATGCCATTGGCCTTCTTGGCCACAAGGGCACATTGCTGGCTCATGGTCATCCTGCTGTCCACCAGGACACCCAGGTCCCTTTCCGCTACACTGCCTCTCTTAAAAGTGCCTCCTTCTCTCCATGGACTAGAAATTGTTTCTATGTGACTAGCTCACTTTTTAAGCATTCCCACCCCATTTGTCTTCCCTTGGAAATGAGTAGAACTAGGGCCCTTCAGCTCGAGTCCAGCCAACCGGGATGGTGAGCAGGGAACTACCTGAAGCTACCAGTGCTGTGTTTGAGATCACAGCCCCTCTAGTTCTTATGCCATGCCTCCTTTATAATTTAAATTTGTATCCAAAGCATACCTTTGAAGTGATTTCCACAATCATCCCCCACTAACTACTGAGCTTCAATTTGCTTAATGAAACAGGCAGCTTCCTCCAGTGATGGTTCACAGCCAGGAAGCATTTCTCACACACAAATGCCTATGCTACTAGCCTCCCATCACCTGTACTGTTCTACAGCTAGCATACCTGGCATAGTTCTGGTATAGCCCTGGTATACAGTTCTGGCATAGCCCTTCTTTGTACACAGCTAGGAGATGGCATGTGCCAGAGACTGTCTCCAACAGGCAGCTTGGAGGCAGACAGTCATCTTCTGTGGGGGAAGAGTGATCTGGCATGTGGCTGACAGCTGTAATATGCTACACATCTGGGAGGCCAGAAAAGCCTTGAACTGTTTCACTGACCGAAATGAACAAGACCTTAGTGATTACAGCACTCTACAAGGATAAGGAAGAAACCGTCACTGACCAAAAGAGCTCCACCCCTCTGTTTTAAGTAACTGCCCCACCGAATAGCCAATACAGCAGAACAGGTGCTTCCCGGACTACAGTACAGTTTGCAGCCTGGTGGTTTGGTCAGCCTCCGAAGAACGAGAATCCCCGTAAACAGAGGAGGCCATTGGACTCACGTCTCCCGCGTGTCAGATACGAGCTGGAGTTGTCAGCCTTGCAGGTCTTGGACTGGGTTTCCCAAGTGCTGCCATGGGCACCTACACTGCTTAATGTTCACCTGCCCTTCAGAACCCCTCTGCCTTACTGCACCTGCTCGCAGCCGGGTCACTCCCTGCTGTCCCCACATCGCTCGCGACGGCACAGGCTGCCAGGCGAGCCCCGGGGGGCATCTGCGGTGACAGAGCACGGCAGGCTGAGTTACCGCTTCACGGCCCGGTGACCCAGAGGCCACACAGCGATCCTGGGTGAGGCTAGCGGGCCGCCACCGGCCCAGCCTCGCAACGCCTCCCTGGGGCGGAGGGAGGGAAACGCCGCCGCTCCGTCTTACCGCTGGGACTCACACCGCACACCTCCGGGCTGCGCCTCCGCCCCGCCGCCGCCCGCCCCTGCCGTGCCCCCTCACGACCCAGCCGCCGCCGCTGCTGCCCCTCGGCCGCCGGGCTGAGGGAGGGGCCGGAGCGGGCCCCGCGGGGGGCAGCGCCCCTCGGGGCGGGCTGGGGCGCCTCGCCCGCACCGGCGAGGGGGGGCTGCGCCCTCTGACGAGCCCGGGCGATGGGAGGCAGCGCGGCGGGGCGGGGTGACCGCCGCGGCCCTAATAAGGCCGGGGCTGGCGCGGGCCGAGGGCTGGTTGCCCCGGCCCGCCCCCGAGCATGCAGTGCTTCCCCAGCCTGGTGCTGGCCCTCAGCTCGCTGCTGGGCGCCCTGGCGCTGCTGCAGCTCTCGCTGTACCTGCGGGTGCCGTCCCGCTACGGGAAGCACGAGGAGCGGCTGTGCCGGCCGCGGGGCCGGCTGCCGGCGCGCTGCGCCTGGTTCCTGCAGGAGCTGCCCTCCTTCCTGGTGCCCGCCGTGCTGCTGGCGCTGCGCAGCCCGCCCCGCCTCGAGCCGCTCGGCTGCCGCCTCCTCTGCTGCCTCTTCTGCTGGCACTACTTCTACAGGTACCGCCCCGCCGCCCCGAGCCGCCCCGGCACCGGCCCGCGGGCGAGCGAAGAGCTGCGGCCTCCTCTGGGGAAGCGGGGGGACAGCACAGACCCAGGGATGCTGCGGGAACGGGCGCAGCCGGGGCCGGCGGGCGGCGGGGCCGGGACAGGTTTCGGTGGCAGCATCGCTCCCTGCCGTGTGTGCGAGGCGCGCTCCTCTAACGACCGCCTGCGGGAGGGCGCGGGAGCCGCTCGTCCGCGCCCCCGGGCTTCGCTCGGAACGTGCGGGCCGCTCGCGTCTGCGTCCCTGCCGGGGCAGGTGGTGCTGGGCTGCCTGAGCAGGGCAGAGGATGCACGCTTTGCGTTATTCTTTGCTGAAAGAAAATAATAATACAAAAATAGAACGAGGTTTCGCTAAGCTGGAGGAAAGCTTCGGCTGGAAGCAATCCAGGCGCAGTGTAAAGGAGCACGCGAGGTGCTCGTGCGGCAGGCGGTGCGCAGCAGATGCGGTGCGGCCGGCAGAGCGGCGTGAGGACGGCCCGAGGCCAGCCCCGCAGCCAGCCCCGCAGCGCGGAGAGCAGGGACGGGGCGAGCCGCACCGCTCTGCGCTTACCGCGGGAACGGGGAACAAGGGTCACTGCAGGGCTTTCTGTACCGCAGCACGAAAGCTGCTTCTTTATGCTCAAGTCATCGTTCCCTCTTCATCCCCAAAGTACCGACTTGCCTTTTTTTTCCTCTTCGTAGAAACTTTGTCATATCAGTTGTCAATGAACACCATAACTAATTAATTCTTTGTTTACTAATCAGGAGCTCAAAGCAAAAGTAGACTTTTGACCCACTGTTGGTGCTAACTTTGAAGGGACATAGCTTTACAATTGTCACCTGGTTCTGCAGTCAGGGGGACTTGGTTCTGCAGTATATCACCAGAATATATCTTCTGACATAATCAGCTGAGTATGTTTTATCTTCTGCTTCGCTTCCATTTTCTATGGACTTCTTTCATAAGGAGCTTGACTTTTGTTTCTTTGTTAATGGAAAAAAACTGGCTTTTCACAAACAGCAAGTGCATGTGACAACGTTATGCCATTACATAAGAAAGAGCTATGTAACTTTTAAGGCAAAACTTTTTCTGACTTGCTTCGCCATTTTTCACCCCGATTCCTACTTCTATTTTTTTATTTTGCTTCCGAGAAATAGAAAACATTAGTGTAATAATTGATCAGAAATTATTTGCAACTCAACCAAAACCAGTACGTTGAAAATCCAGCTGTTGTAGATAAATTAAAAACAGAGAATGGCTTAAAGTGCTAAAACAGTATGTTAAATACATATTTGTTGTCACTAACATTGCCTTTTCTTTGCTGCACTAAGTCAGCTGGAGGACCTATAGCACATTGGGCTCCCAGAAAGCTAAATGTATTAATTATATATAGTTATATATATATATATATATATATAAATTTAATTTCATGCGTTCTGCCCTTCTCAAGGATTTCTGATCATTTCAGAAACACAGAAATCAACAAGCACCACTAGACAACTGAAAGGAATGTTACCATACCAACATGCATACATCTTTTGAGTCAGTGGCTTCTTTTTCAACATTACTGCTAGACTTAAAAGCACTGCATTTTCATTCATTTTCTTTCTCAAATAATTTGGGGGTCTTCTCATCTGTGGCCGGAGTATACTTTTTACCTTGTAAAAATAAAAGCCCTCATTTTAACCAAGTCTTGTTTTACAAACAGTTTTGTTTCTAATACTGAATTTTACTCCAGTATTATTCTTGCAGTGTTTCTTGTTGCAGTTTCTTCTCATGCAAGCCATTCTGAGATTCTACTGTATCGATTACTATTTGAAATGTTGTATTAAATATTAGTGCTCTGTTATGTAAAAGAGCAACAAAATTTGCAAATTGTGAGTTTTTCTGGGTGTCACCAGAAGGTTCTTTGAGGGATCCTTGGTAGAATGACCAATGGCCACAGGATTGTGGTTATAATTAGAGCTTTATTATTGCATAAGAATTTTAACAGTCAGCATAGCTTATTGTTATCTACAGTTTCTAGCAGTTAGCATAACTTACTGTTACACAGAATTTTTAGAAATTAGCATAGCTTACAGTTAAACAGAATCTCTAATAATTTGCATAGCTTTCTTATTATCTAGCATTTTTATTTACCTAGACTTTTTAGTTACCTGAACCCTCTGCAGATCAGGTCAAATTCTTAATAATCAGTGCATGATACAATAATTGTAGTCTAGACTCAGACTTCACCTAAAAGAACATGAGTTACTCACTCAGTCCTCAGAGGAAGATGAGGATGGTGGAGGCATCCCTCACCACTGGAGGATCACGGGGTTTGCTGTCCAGCAGCAATTCGTGTCTAAGTCCACTTGCATCTGCTGGGTGTTACAGGCTCATGTGCTGTTAATGCTTTTCTGCTCCATAGTGGGTGCCACCACATCCTGGCGACAACCCTGATGGGCGAACCCTCTTATTGCAATGTTGAAAATGGGGTAGAAAGAAGGAGGGGATGATGTGTGATCTGCGTACTTATGTATTACAGCTGTTTGCCTTATAAAATGTCATTGGTTGTGCTAAACATATTACTGGGGTTAGGAGCAGGGGGTATTGGTCACACTGGGTTAGCAGGGCATTTCATCAGCATATAGTATTTGAAAAAAGGTTCAGTACTTTGATATAGCAGCCAGACTTTATATTGATATTTTTTCAATTTATTATCTTTACGAGAAATAATCTAACAACAATTTTAAATACTTCCATGATTAAACTTGACTGTACATACAATTGATCAATAATAAAATTACATTTACTTAACAGATGTAGCCTACTGCAGTTTTTCTGACTTTAAAATTTTGAAGTGAATAAAGCTGTTCCACTTTTAATTATAAATATATTTTGTTAATGTACTCCTACTTTTACTACTGATCATTTGACATCCGTATTTAAGAATTCCTTTATGTTTGTATGAAACAGAGAAAAGTTTCTTCATAAAATGTTGCATAATTTAGTGACTTCTTTCTCTCCACAGGGAAGCTTTTATCATTCCTAATTTTGTCTGATTTTTTATACTAAATATGCATGCAGAAAGGAAGCTTTGATTAGAGGTATGCTCAGAAAGACAACAGCCTGTAATGGAGAAACATAGATTTTTAAAACACTGCTATCCTAGCTGTTCTGCCTTCCTATATGTTATGACCAGCTGTGCTGCCCCAGTAGCTGGTGTTTGACTGAAGCATGTATTTCGGAGTAACTTCAAGTCTTGATCTGAAGACCTCAGAAGATGAAGAATCCATCATTTTCTATGGAGAATTCACTGTTTTCCTTGGTAGTGTAGTCTTCTGAGCTCTTTTACTCTCACTTAAACAACATGTTTAAAATGTGTGGCTTGAATTTGACTAGCCTTTCTCCCAGTGATGCTTGCTATTTCTTGCTCTGTACTAATTTAAAGTGCTCCTTAGTATCCTTTAGTGTTTTCTTACCACGATATCACTTACACAGTAATCAGATCATCCTTCAATTTGCTTGTTACAGAGCTGTCAGGTCCTCCATCTGCAGCAGTGTGATCCAGATAATACCGGAGCACACGATCATATTTCTGATGAATTAGCTACTGCATATGATATGGTGTCTATGCTGAATTTATGTTTTTATAGTGGATTTATGCCAGCTACAGGGGAACAGACATTATCTGACCTGACATAGAATTAGAGTGGTGCAGACATGTGATACTTCATCCAGCATGAAGCTGGTCAGGATAAAATTACCTTTTCATATATTTAGGGGCAGGTTTAAACCAGAAAAATTAATTTGTCCTGCTTTTGGACATGGTGTCAAGTAGCTGCAACATTTTTTTATTTGATCTGAGGTATCCTAAACCAGCTTTGTTCTGTCACTGGACCCTCAATGCAAGACATTTTTTTTCTGTCAGTCCTCAGACAATTTCTGTGGCTTTTTTCCTCTCTTCTTTTCCTATATCCATTTTAAAATGATGACATCAGTGTTGGATGTAGAATACACCACCAGAGTTGTAGTAGCATATCTAGACATAACATTGCCTTCCTGTTCCTATATACTACTCCCATGCTTATAGATCGGAAGAGTGCTTTTTGTGTCAGAGTTACACTAGGAAGCCCCATGTTTCCAGGCTAATTTGAGCACCCTGGAGCTGGTGTAACCATGATTATAACCAAGGTTACAACATACCACTCCTTAGGAATGGTTTGTGTTCACATGGCTATGTTTCTTTAATTTTAAAGTAACTTTTCTGTATGGGCTTAATGCTCAGTAATGCTGTCCTGCCCATGTTGACATTCACCAGTTGTCTAGAATTTATGCCATGTGCCAGCTTTATCAGTGGTGATTTTGTATTTCATAGAATCATAGAATGGTTTGGGTTGGAAGGGACCTCAAAGATCATCTAGTTCCAACCCCCCTGCCATGGGCAGGGACACCTCCCACTAGACCAGGTTGCTCAAAGCCCCATCCAACCTGGCCTTGAACACTTCCAGGGAGGGCGCAGCCACAACTTCCCTGGGCAATCTGTTCCAGTGTCTCACCACCCTCACAGTAAAGAGTTTCTTCCTAATGTCTAATCTAAATCTACTTTCTTCCAGTTTAAAACCATTACCCCTCGTCCTATCACTACATGCTCTCGTAAAAAGTCCCTCTCCAGCTTTCTTGTAGGCCCCCTTCAGGTACTTGTCACATCATTGAGGAATATGCTAGAGTGTTCTAAGGACCACTCTAATCCTCTTCTGGAAACTCCCTGCGTTAATGCTGATGGCTCCTTATTGACATGGACTTTCTAGAACCTCTGCTTTCCCAGTGGAGCCCTTGAGCCAGGTCTGTGTGCTCCCATCCAGACCACTGCTGAAAGGAAGGAGATGGTCAGCTGGGTACTAACTGCTGGCTAAAGTACCAACCCTCGCCTAGAGCAGCCTAATACAAAGATTTGCTGCCTGAGAGGGTCAAGAGGGAGGTGGATGGAGCCAGGAGACCTTCTCCCCTTCCTGCCTTGGTGCAGGAGCAGCAGTCCAGCAGCCTGTGGTGAATTATGATAGCAGTATGCTCTCCGTCTTTCTCTGCCACCACTAGGCAGCAGCCTCTCTCTCTTTGTGGCGAGCACAAGATACGTTCCCTGAGGCTTTTATGAAGGGCTGAAGGGCTGAAGGCAGACTGCTGCTGCTGACGGGAGGAAAGGGGAGGGAGGAATCCCCAGTCCTACCCCCTGCCACTTTGTCTGCCGTCCTTAGTTAGCCAGCTCTTCATGTCTCAATGTGCACTTTATTACCGCAGCATGGTGTGAATTTAATCAAATCCAAATGCTCTATGGTGCTAAGGTGAACATCCTCTAAAAATCTGAATTTATCACGTCTGTTTTAGGTAAGCTCATAGCTTCTTCGCTGTCATAAGGTAGGGCCTGTGATGATAGAGCCTCCAAAACTGATGGGGTGGGAAGGCAGAGAAAAGGAGGAGGAAAGTGAGAAAAGCACCAAATGCCAAGTCTGCCATCTGTATATGCAGTCTCTGTGAAAAGTTGGCCATGAGCTGAAAATGATGAGTGGCATAAGGTGTACGTACAGGAATACTTCTTGTGATACATGATTTGCAACGTATTTTGCTTTGAAATGTAGTTTGTAACACAGCCTTTCCTGCTAGCAGGGCTGTGCTAGTTAAGGAAAACGTTGAGAAGGCCAGCTGAAGCCCTCGGGTAGTGGGGAGAAGCCTGTTTGCTGCATTTTTATTTTTCAGTCCAGCTTCAAAAACCAAAGGTGGGAAACAAAATATAAGGTGATGAGAGGAAGCCATCGCATCAAATTAGGTATAAACTTTAATGCTGCATTTCTCTTTGAAGTGAGAAAAGTAGAGTGGCGAGTGAGCAGAGGAGATGCCCCCATGCACAGTGGCAGGGGAGGAAGGCCTTGTCTCACTGACCGGCAAAGCCAAGCCTGAAAATACTGGTGTAAAAGACAAGGTGCTGCATTTGCTCCCCACTCTGCTGCCCATATAATAGCTGAGGCACCTGCAATTTAAAAAGGCATTTCAGTTTCAAAAACCACCTAGAGTTACATTTCAGTGTTTGTTTTCTTCTCTTGCAACTTTGTTTCCAATCAAAACCACAGTCTTTTAGTCTGTAAAAAGAAAATTTACTCTTTTCATTTCTGAAGTGTGCTCAGGTGAATCTGACAGACATTAAGTCTGCTGCTCTTTCAGACACAGCTGGATCCCCAGACCCCTCTGGTTGCAGATGACCTGTCTGGTGTGCCTGTACTTGGTTTTCTAACAATTGACATCTTTCTAAAAAAGACCAGGGAGAGCAGGCTTTCATGGCAAAAGAATGAGAAACTAGGAACATTTGAAAATGATATCCCCGCATAAGTTTTTAATAATTATTTTGACCGGTTCACCTCTCTCCAAAACTAAGTTGGATGGAAAAAGAAAAAGTTTCCCCAGGCTCTACAGAATGTGGCTCATGTAGTTCGTTTTTAAGCCTACCTGTACTGCCTGGTTGGTCAGGCAGGTGCAGCATTTACCTGGACATGCTGGTCATTTTTTCATGTAGGTGTGCCCACTTGTGATCAGTAAGAAAAGCAGCTCAAGCCTCCGGAGAAATGCAGATGGATGCAGGCCCTGAATAAGACATTTATAAATTAGTTTGCTCATAAGTTTTAGAGGTATCTGATATTAGTTCATAAGGAGTTTTAGTTATGTTTTTTGAAACATGAAGTGGGTAAACAGATTACATTAAGTTTGAAGTATATCTATATAATTCTAAGTGGTGCTCTTCTTGCTGACTGTGAATATAATCAGGTCATACAATAACCATTAGATTCAATCTGGAGATTATTTATTTTTCCCTGCAGGAACAGTTATTTTATCCTTTTGTCTTAGAAAGTCACCATCATTAAGTGTCAATAACTAAAGACATTTTTAATTTTGGTCTCATGAAACCTCTCTCACTAATCTCCCATACACAACATGCAGGTATTTGACAAGTAACAAATCCTGTTCTCTGTTTTGCTTCACCTCAATGCTTTGCAATCGACCCTAACCAGATCCCCTTTGGCCTTCACGAGCTACACAGTAATACATTTGCATCTTCTCTCCTGCTGTTTGGACTTAGCAGTAGCTCTAGATCTGGGGGTGAAACCCCTGACAAAGGCTGGCCTTTTGCTCTGCCTCTTTCATGTGTTCCTTGCTCCTCAATCAATGAGTTTAACTTTTTGTGATTCATCTCAGTGAGTTTCAGTAATGCTAATATCTAATTTCTTCTCTGCAGTGAAAATACTAGATGCATTGCTATTTTTACGCAGGCTCCTCAAATTAATGTATGAATAGGCAACAAAAATATGTCTTTGTATGCTTTGCCACGGAAGTGTAAAGTGTTCTTGTACTCACTGCTGGTATGGAGTTTGCTTCTTTGCAGTCTCCTCTAGCATTATTAAATGCTTTCCTAATTATGCTCTCAGAATACTAGCTGATTGCCTTCCTAACTGTTAGCACAAATAATCCTACCTATACATTCCTAATGGACTAACATTACAGAAACCTATAGTTTTTGCCCAGCCCAAAGTATGCTCACATAACTTTTTTCTCTTGAACTGGAAGAATTTCTGCAGAGGTAACTTAAGACTTTTGGTTTTTCACTTCTTTTCAAGACAATGTGCCTGTTAACAGTATATTTCTATCTGATGCCAATTCATTTGTGCTATTTTGTCATTACCAGGCAGCTTTACAATACTTTATGGTTTTGTATTTATACTGCAGGTTTTCTTCCCAAATAGGCATTATTGTGTGCCATGCTCCTACTTTCCATTCCCCATCATACTCACTGCTCCTGCTGTGCTGCCTAAGGCCATAATTCCATAGTCTGGTTGTTCAAGAAGGTTTTTTATGCTTGTATGCTGCACAGTATTACAATTTATGATTCCATATGATGTTTGTTGTCTTGCAGTCCGCTGGCCTGAGCTCCATACACAGAATGTCTATTCTGTCCTCCAGAAGTCAAGGGAAGCACAGTACCTGCAGAGCAGGTCACAGAAGTTTTTTCTTTTCATTCTACCTTTGCTGCCTGGAGCAGGGCCATAGCCATTGGAGTATTCGTGTTTGCTCTGAAACTTCTCTGTCGCTCCTATTTGCCCCTTATTGATAGATACACAGAGGCTTGGTGGGTGCTCAGTCCCAGCTGCTCTGCAGAGAGCTGTTCAAACTGCAGTCCCAGGGCAGAGACTCAAAGTCCCAGCCACACGACTGTCACTAAGGCACAGGCAGGTCCCTCTGATCTCACCTATGTGAGGTTTGGGTCCAGTGAGGAAGTTACAACACTTGATATTCTGGGAGTTTAAAGCCTTATTGGAAGATACATTCTGAGGACCAAACTCCACTGAGCTTTGATAAGACTGATGAGGATGTAAAGATCTGGATTTGCATTACCAGATTCCTGTTGTAGATATTGGAAAAGCAGAGTTATAAAGGGCTATACTAGGACAGAGAGAAAAAAGATTGAATTGTATACTGGAGTTTCAGTAGTTGTTTTTATTTAAAAATAACAATGCTTTTACCAAGCAAGGATATTACTTGTGTTAATCATGGGGTGTCTGTAGCCCTTCCTGGCACTACTATTTTAAGTAGGAAATAAAAAGCAAGGGAAAGTTTTTAAGGTTCATTCCATATGCACAGTAGGAAATTTGTTATGGACCTTTATCTTTCAAGGTCCACAAGTCTATGTTTTTGATTTCTTATCATAAGAGAGGCAGCCATTTTGGGAGGAGGTAGCACTTTTTTACTGAGCCAATAAATATAGTTTCACAAAAGGACACATTTTCACAAGCCTCTTTTTGTACTCAAAAGCTTATACAATTAGGTCATTTCCCAGTTTGGGGGAGCTCAGTTAAGAATAAAAATTTATTAAATAACCTCATAGTAGTATGATTATAAATAAATGTCCATCCCAGACACTGCACCTATTTCCCTTGATGTAAGTTATATTCTTGGTATCTCCTTCAAAATTAAAGTCATTTTGGTCAAGAAGAATTATGATAAAGAAACACTTTCAAACTATAAATCAAGAGACTCTTCTTAAGTTAGACACCTTCAAGTGTCTTTCTCTCCCTCTAAATGTTGATTAAATATGGCAGGTGAACTGATCAGTAAGATGATCCTTACTGAATTTGGTCAAATAATTAAATTCTTGTACATCTACACCCGTCTGAACACAAGAGCTGTGTTAATCTTTGCTGACCACTCAGCTGACATTGTAATTATTTTTAGAACATCTCATAGATACAACGATAGCAATGAAATTATTTAGTAAAAAAAATTTAATACTAAAACTGGTTTAAAGTATTTGGTGCAGGAAGATCGGAGAAGTCAACCAATAAGAAGAAAAATGTATATTTTTCTATAGATCCAAATTCATTTTAAGACCTCCCTAAATTCTATCTAGCTGTGAACTTTTGAAACATCAATTGCTACCATATTAATATATAAGGATGGGCAGAAAGTTTCACCCTTCCTGGAAAGGTGCATCAAAATGTAACTTGCAAAAACAATGAAAAAAAGGTCACATTTGAAGAAAGTTGGGTTTGACCTCCTCCTTCCTAATTGTTCTTTATAAACATGTAGAACAGTAACACAGTCAACTTTTGCCATATATAGGATACTGTTTTTCTTATAACTGTGCTATAGTTCACCAACTTAATCCAACACTTTGCATGCTGGGAGTCTGCCTCCCAGAAACATCTTTGGAAAATGTCATTATATCAAGGTTGTCTGCAAAGAGATGTGTTGTTTGCTGGAGAGAGATGGTTTGCCTATCAGAGATATTAAGGAACAGATCAATTCCCAGGCAGAACTATGCTGGAGCAGATCTGGGGCAGAGCGATGACCTTCAGCACTTTGACGTACTGATGAAGATGGAGTGGGTGGCTTTCCTAGAAAGCCAAATCCCCTTGAGCTAGGCCTTCATGTCATCATTTGGTGTGGGGCAGGAACGCTAAAGGATCGCTCTGAATAAGCTAGCTGGGCTACTCAAAGCAGTCTAGTCACATTAGTGTGGTCTCCTGCTAAAGATGCACATGAAAATACCTCTGGACAGTGTGGTCTTAAGGAAACCTTCCAGTGACACCTGTCACATATCTGGGGCAGTACAGCTCTTCCTGCTCCTGAGAACAGTGAAGGAGATGAAAAAAAAATTTTGTATACATGTTATGCTGTTGAGTTCTTTGTGTTTGTTTGCTTCTCTTTAGAACCTTATTTTAAAAGAAAGAATCATTAGAGTGTTCATGTTTTCAAACTTGGCCTGGGTTAAAGTTACTAAATTGTAGAGATGAGTCTCTGGCTGTTCCCAGGAAAAGCATTTTAAACTTGGTGGAGTTGTTTCTGAGAAATGCGTTTGTATCTCTTCAAACAAAGTTTGTCAGCTAACATCTCTAATATCTCTAGAGTCAGCCCGTGTGGAGCAGTTCCTCTGGTTCATCTGAGGCTAGGAGCAGGACCACAGTGTGTGAGCCTGCAATCCAGCCAAGCATTGTCCAGGCCGGCACTGTAAGGGCAGAGCAGGACTTTTCATGCATTTCTGGCTGGTAGAGTACTCAACTGGAAAGAAGTGGTCTCCTAACTGAAGTCCTGGCAGAATGGATTAGGAAAATACAAATTGTCTTGACTGCAGAGAAGTAAAAAACTGTGAGTCTTATAGTCAGGACTAGAAGGTGGGAAGAAATAAAAAGGTCAGGTGAAAGAGAGTACTACAGGAAGGGACAGGTAGGAGAACTGCTAAAAACAGCTAGGGCAGAAGTGAGAAGAAATGAAAGGGAAAAGGAGATTATGTGAGAGGGCAGTATCCAGGTATCATGAGATATTTAATACTGACACTTTCTGTGTGCTGAGTGTTTTACTTAGCAACTTACAGGGTCAGGAAATCTTTTGACACATTTTGGGAGGGAGCAAAGATGACTGCAACTCAGAATCAGCCCATGGCAGTGGTATTCCTTAGGAAAAAAAAAAGAGGATATTAAGTCATCTGATCATTTTAATGTGAGCACAAACTCAGGACCTGACTGGGCCATTTCAAATTCTGTTCCTCTTTGTGTGTATATACTGCTACAGATGTCATGAGGTCTTACGGGTTCAGAAAAAATTTGGATTACTAGCTTTCCAAATGTAAGGCATTTCAACCAAAGTTCTTCAAAATGTGAGCCTAAGGATTTAGAAACCATAATTTTCAGCTTTAATATTTTTTATCTTTTTGGGAAAAAAAATATATATGCAGTGTTTCTGGCCATTTCAGTTACGAAGACTTTCCTAACACACAACAGGCCTAAACTGCTGCAGAGTTTTATTGCTGAATCTTTTAGTTTCTTAGAGCATTTCTTTGCATAGTAACAAATAAGGAAGAAGATAATCCAGTGATGCACTTCTGAAATCTGTGGACTGTGATGAAACGGTCAAAAGTCCTTCTACCATTACCCTGCTGCATGGTGAAAGAAGCACTCTCAGCAGAGGCAGTACTGAGTACTGTTTTTGACATGACCATCTATAAAAGAGAGCTAGAGAGAAACTGCTTTAGTTTACAACCTCAGTTTTCTCACAGTTTTGTTTTTTTTTTTTTACAGCAACACATATCTTACAATCTCAAACTGCTTCATGTAGCAGAATAAACAACCCAGATGTGTCAAGCCTTATGAGCTGAGGGTGAGACTTCTGCAGCTGGCTGTCACCTCATGCACCCATGTCCTTAGGTGTGTATCTCAGTCTCCTGTAGCCCCAAGCATCGCTTCTGCTCTGTGACTCCCTCTGTCAGACATGGCTGCTTGAGCTGATCAGTGAAGCAGCTGGGAGCCTGCTTGCTGTGTGTGGGAGCAGTGAGCATGCTGCCTCTGACTCTGAACATATGCTCACAGGTCCCTGAGGGTGGATATGCTCCCCAGCTAGAGAATAGCACTGGAAACCCTCCACCACCAGGTATCTAGCCTGTTCCTTCCTCACACAAACCAATTGTGTGGGCACTTGGGAGAGAGGAAACCCAGGAGGTCTGCATCTCCCTTGATGTTCACAAGTGCCCAGTGTTCCTCTGGAGCAAGCAGCCTGCTTCTATTGCAGCAACTATGTAGTTCAGTGCTGTTATATGTTCCAATTATGCAAAGAGTTTGTAGTTTATTGAAACGTGACACTATGGAGGCAGTGCAAAGCCAAAAGAATGTGGAATTGAATAGTGTAAGAAGTGTGATGCATTTTCTTGTACAGATCAATATAAACTATGCTAATTCTGTGTCATTGATGAGTCCTTTCCAGCTACAGGATCCATAAAAGGTGCTGCAAAGGGAACAAAGACCTGCTGGGAAGCCCAAGAGGAGCAATCCTGTTGCTAAAGATACACAGTCAAAGATACCTTAAGATAACTGCAAAGGGAGAGGGACAAAGGTGAAAGAACTACAATGCAAGAGAGGCAGAGTGTAGTGGTAAGGCAGTGAGAGGGACAACTCCTAATTGGAAAAAAAGCACACAGAGCCATAAAGGAGGTGAGAATCTGAAGAAGGAAGAGCAAAATGGAGACAGAACAGGAGTTTAGGCATAAAAGAAGAAAAGAATTACTAGAGTGGAAAAAGCCAGTTCAGAGTATTTTAAAGACTATTAGTAATGTGTCTTGTAACTCTAGTTGCAACTCTAGAGCCCAGGGCATGTGGGTCGGATACAGTCTGACTAAGATACAGCTTTGGAGAGGGATAGCTTACGAAATGTCTGGCTTCCTTTGGTCATTTCTCAGCCCCATGTGGACCACATATGGAAAACAATTACACTTTCTCTGATAAAGTGCAGTTGTAAGAGCACACATTTGTGCGTCCTTGGATTTTGTATCGTTTTTCATGTAGATGTGTCGTTTTGTTCTGCTCACACTCTCAGCCTCTGTGAACCCTTTGAACTCTCTGCTCCAGTGGAGCAGTGAGCTTTCTGAAGTGCATAGCACAGTGTCTGGTTAAGTTACTCTGGCACACATTTCATGCTTTTGGCAGACACCCACAGTTCCTGTTTAGCAATAGGAACAAAGTGATCTGTCTTCATAAATATCAAATGGTTATTTCTGGAGAAGAAAAGAGTGAGATACCTTGCTGAAATATATGCTTTGGCTGGCTAAGCCTTTGACACACCATTGCTTAGATAAAACAACAAACATTCTCATAATCTTTAAGTACTGCTGATCTTTAGATACTATCAAGTGCTAGAGGTAATGATGAACTGTGAGATCTGCACTTGTTGCCATCACCACAATCCATCTAGTCATGTTGACCCATATACAAGTATAAATCTGGACCAAGTTTAGTTAGGGTTTCAACTAAGATAGATGGCCTGACATTGAGTCTGCAGCCTGAACAAAAGGTTTTCCTCATGCTAATTTTTTTGCTCAGCTAATTCCAGATCTCGTCCCTGCACTCCAGCTTCTTGTCAGAGCCTCTCTCTCACCAAGACAGCTCCAAGTTCCCATTCCCAGACAGTTCCTGGCAACATAAAGTCTTCAAATTTTCTTCTCATTCTTGACAGATATTTGTCTGACCTGTCCTTAACAATTGTGATTGATGGAGATTCCTCCAACCCTTCAGCTAGTATGTTATAATGCTTCTCTGTCCTTCCCAAATGTCCAAGCTGCATTTTCTATACAGATGTTGAGGTCTGTTAGTACTTCTGCTGTTCCCAGTATGTTTATCTCCTTTCTTCTTTGCAGCGACTCTTTATACAGTTGTACAGTGTGTGTTATAATGTCTTCCACGCAAAGAGGAAAGATTACTTCAGGTGTCTTCAACAGCACTCCTGTTCCCACATTACAATTTAACATTTGCCTTTTTCACAACAGCCTGACATGATTAGGTCATGCTCAGTTTGCTACCTGCCAGTACTCCCTCTACTTATCCAGCCTGTTCTCCACCTTGTCTATTACATTTGGTCAGTTTTACCCAAGTGTAGTATTTTGTCATTGTCTTTACTGAATCTAATCTACTGTTTCTACTGTTTTGAAACTGTGAAACCAGTATTTCAACTCTACCCCTCACTCTTGGTGTGCTCAGCATCTCCCAGAGTTGTGCCAGCCACAAACATTAGGAATATTATTTTTTTCCCCCCAAGATATATAATTAATGAAAAAAACCCTTGAGTAGTACCAGAAAAGTCTTTTGCAGAACCTCTCTCAAAATATCCATCTAGTTTGATAGTGAGAAATTTTTAACTATCCCTTGATATAATTTATCAATCAATTTTGCAGCCACTTAAAATAACATCCTCTAAACCAGGAAACCACAAGTTACTTAAAGATTGACATGTGAGACGGTGATAAAAATCTTACTAAGGTCAAGACATGGAACATTTTCTGCTGTTACCACCCCTCTCCTATAATATATCCAATTTATATAAATTCTGTCATGCAACAAACCTATTTTAAGAAAACAGGATTGCCTAAATTAAATATAGAAATGAGTCCTGCGTCCTGCTGTAGATATATAGGACTCCCAGTCAAGGAGGCTGTTACAAGTATTAGTGTTTGGCTTTTAAATGAAAGTTCCATCATGCCGTACATCCTGGGTGCCACTACTTGGCTGTGTACTTTCTGAGGACAAACTATGGATCTGTATGGGATGGTATTGATTTCAACAGGGATCTGTACAGAGGAGATACTTCCTTTGCTCTATTAGCTTCACTTTACCTTCTTTGGCTATGAAAGAGCAAAATATTTTAAAAACAAATCCCTGTCTTTCCAATGAATTTGCCCAGTTTGGCAGGTGATGGTGAGAAAGATGTTAACAGCTGGTTCAGGGCTCTTGCTTCAGTCACCTTTGGTTATGGGCATTCAATCAATTTTTCCTAATGTCTAGTTCAGCTCTCACTCAGGTCACCTTTCCACATTGCAAACAGAAAGGAAGAAATAAGTGGTTAGCTAATAGCAAATATAAATGCAATAATATTTTGTAGTTAATAAATTAAGGGTATTTAAAACCTATTTGGTATTTGTACACCAAAATGGAAATATCTGAGAAACAAATATACCAATATAAATGTATACTGAGTGTAACTTGCTGATGGATTGTGACTTGCTGATGCAGCTTGTTAATGCACCTAACCCAACAATTCTGTTCTTGGTTTCTCTTTAGAAAATGCATAATAATAATTGAAGTATAGGGTTTTGTTCCTGTACCTGCTCAGCCAGTAGAAGAGACCAAAACTTTTCACGATTCAATGCCTTTTTGTATCAGTGACAAGGAAGAACTCTCCTTCGTTGGTTCTAGCTGGATGCTGGTAATCACTGGAAGATAGCAGATTTTTTCCAGTGACATTTTCAGAAATAATGCAAGAAGAACAAGAGGAGTACGGAATTAATTTATAAACAAACTTGCAAAACCATTTTAAAACCTGCCTACTGTTGCAGTGAATTTAGAAGAGCAAGAATGTTTGCCTTAGAGTCGAGCCTACACAGTTCTTCTTCAGTGATTAAATGCCCATTCTTATATTATGTTCTTTTCCTTTTCCTTTCTTTCAATGACTTGTATTTTATTAAGTATAGCACATCTAATAATTTCAATATGCAATGTGAAGAGGACTCAGTTTCACTCCTAAACTGTATTTGTCCTTCTTACTTTGCTAACTGTATAGCATGCCTAAAATTTGTAACTATCAATGGGGCACTACTGAGTAGCGCTAGGTGCTCAGAATGACTGACTTTAGGTGTTTATAGCATTAGGACTGAGTGTTACGTAGCTCAGAGTCCTTAAATTTATCCGAGGTCAAATGCATAGGGTTTTTTTCAGCAATGATTGACAGTAATATAGAAGCAGCATTTTATTTTTAGCCATTCACATCAGATACACATGCTTTTGCAAGTATTTGTATATTTTTTCCTATAATCCTACTTTATTCAAATGCAGTTGTAAGCAACTGAGCTTTTCTGACCCAGCACCAAGGAATCTACTTGCAGTCTGTAATTAACTGTGTGGCCAGAAGTCAAGCAGAGTTGCTGATTCCCTTTGACTGTCAGTTGTTGGTAGAGTTGGCTTCTGCAAGTGCTGCCATCCATGGTGTCAGCCTTCCTGGGACAGCGAGTATCACTCTGGAGCTTTGCTCATAAATGCTGGTGTTAAGCAACTGCTTATCTGTTCTAGGGAATTTTTAAACTTTTTTTAACTTGTTCAGATTGTGTGTAATGTTGTTAGATGAGTTGTGAGACATTATGACACCCTGAAGTCATCACACTGGATTAGCGCAGAGGTCCTTCACAGTCAGTACTCAGTCTGGGTGTCAAGGTTTGAGGCTGAACTGGACACTAAACAGATGACATGCTCTCTATTAACCCCAGCCTTTCTGCTCTCCATTGCCCTTCTTTTCAATAACTCCTCAAACCCAAGCATGGTGCCATCTGTCTCAGGGTTTCCTCAGTCCTTCTCTCATCCCTTGATCAGATGTGTGCCTGCATCTCTTACCCAGGAAAGATGGGTCTCTTCCTGCCAGAAGTCTTCATCCAACCCTGAACCTGCTACTAACAGACCACAAGGAAAGAGTGTTCCTGTGAACAGGCTTCAGGTTGGATGAATTTCACAAGTGGGCTACAAAAGGCCAAGGATTGTAGATTGAGCAAATTTTTTTAGTCAAAATACTGGGAAATGAACCTGACATGACAGGTTTACTATTGTTTTAGACAGCTGAATGGTAAGCTTTTCCTTTCAGTAATATGTATATCTTTTTGTTCCCTAAAGTTTGTCCAGAGATCTTTGGAGGAAAAGGGAAGTAGGATGTTTTGCATGTGGCTTGTAAAGGAGAGCTAATTCCAACTCTGTGTTAGTCATAACTAGATCTGTAAATCTGCATGATTAAACAGAGAGCTCTCTTACTCCCATTACAGTTTCTGGACAATGATTTAAGATGAGTTCACAAAGTGGGCCATGGACCAGCAAGTGATTACAGTTATCTGGTGGTTTCACACAGTCCCAGTGATACAGGAATCGGTCACACAGTGGTCCCCTGCCCCAGTGAGGAAGATGTGCCCTGCAGCTGGCAGTCACCTGGTGGCACGCACAGCCACTGCACACCCTCTGCAATGGTGCGCTCCACAGGCAGCACACCTTGGCCAAAGGGACATGATCCACCCATTCAGTACAACTGGCTGCTAATAACCTACTTGCTCTCCTTGTTTAAATATTCCTGGCTTGTTGACCTTTTTGGGCTACTGCAGAGTCCATAAGAGTAAGTGGGGAAGGGCAAAGCATCTCAGGGTAGGATGGCTGAGCAGAGGAATATGAGGGGTGAGGAGGCTTTACCCTCGTTTGTGATGCTGGGGCATCTGTAGACGTCATGATAAGGGAGGGTAAAAATGCTTCATTTAACTTTTGAAAGTATTTTGGGGTATTTTGGTTTACTTTCTTGTTGAACTGTTGGCAAGATGGCCTGTTGCTTGGAGCTGACATTTCAACTGTTACATTTGTTTAAACCCGGTCTGGGATAACTGAAAAATTTTGAATTGAGCACAGGAAAATTAGGTGCCAGACTGTGCCCTGGTGGTGACTATACATGGAGAATAGACTTGACAGTCTTCCTCTGTAAGTATTCAATGAGAATCAGTATAACACAACTCAAAAATACTAAAATTTAAAAATTACCTCTGAGTACAATCGACAAATAACCTACAGGATTGGGCTCAAAAAGACAAAGTATGTGCAGATTTTGGCACCGACTCCAGCAGCAGATGTCTTTGGGACATGTCATTTGACATCCATAAGTCTCCAGAGTAATTAGAGGCTTTGTGCAGGGCATCACAAGAAGAAGTCCATCATGTGTGTGAACATCTTCAGCCTTCATCCAAGTGGTCAGGTATGCCAAGGGTGCCAGCAGCTCCCCAGTAATATGATTTCAATGACTACCTATGGCAAAGACTCCTATGCTGTTAATTGTCAGTGCAAATAAAACCAATTTGAGGTTGGTGTGTTCTCCCCAGGTTTGGACACCAATCTCGTCAGCCTGTGCATGAGACAGATCAAAGGGAACTTCACTGTTTCATAGTAGGGAAGTCCTTTTCAGGTCCAACTGGTATGTAGTTAGTGTAACACAAATCACATAGTTTTGCTTATCACCTGGGGTACAGATATTTGTACAAACTAAGAAAACTGAAAGCATCCGCCCAAGAAGGGAGCTGCAGCAAAGTGTCTAGAGAGGTGTCTTCTGACTTGGAGAGGCCTTTGGTTGAGAAGGTACCAATAAAGTGGTGAGAACTGCAGACAGCACCTCAGCAAGGAGTTTTCAGGGAGTGAGAATAGGGACTGCAACATGTGCTTTCTATGCAGCAGGGTGTCTCTCTGCTGCAGGAGGGCCATGGCTCACCCGTATCCACTGCTCAGTGGAGTGTGTTCCAATGCATGGCTCCAGCCAGCTGTGGAGTCAGTTCGGCGTACACATGGGGTGCGAGGGCCCTGAAGCCATCACCTTTGTGGGGGCTTGGCTGCCTGGCCTTGCTTGGACCACCAACTCTCCCAACCTTTTGTATGTCTGGGTGGGACAAGTGAGGAACCAGTGCATGTGGAAACAGTTCTCAGGCACCATTCAGCACATTGGTTCATCCTCACCAGGGATGTAGGGCAGATGCTGCTCTTGTCCTCCAAGGGGAGCTGAAAAATCCCTGCAGGGACTCAGAGCAGCCCTGGTCAGGAGACATCCATAATTCTCTTCTGGAGGCTGGCCAGAGTCACAGGGGATGGGATGGGGCATTCAGAGAGTGCCCCAGCAGGGGCAGGACAAGCTGGGTTATGGCCAGCACCCACCTTCAAAGGGAAAGGCACCACACCAGCCCTGCCCGCCTTTGCAGTACCCTGGATTCCTGCCTTTAGATCATCCCAGTTAGGCACAGGAGAAGGCTGGTGTCCCACAGGGTGACACAGTGCATGGGCGGGAGGCAACCAGCTGCCCCCCATCCCCAGCCACCAGCCCTGAGCTCTTGATCCAGTTGCTCCAGGTGTAAAACACCTCATGAGGACTGAAAACACCTCAAGTTTCCAGACTGAAAACCATGAGCTAATACTATTTGAACTACTGCATCTGGGCCCTGGAGAGGAGAAGGCACAGCAATAGCATAAACGTCTCCAATTAACAAGCTGTTGGAGGAGGACTGAGCACCCACTCTTAGTGGATTGCAGTAACATTTGTGAAGAGGTTTCCACCTTCTGTGGAAAGAAGAGCAAACCTGTAGTTTTGTCCAGTTTGGGTGAGGGTCTCTGGAGTTTTCAAGGAGCTGGACTAATACGTTTAAGATGAAATTTGATGCAATGTCAAGTGATTTTCTCTTCAAAACCTGTTCTTCTGGAAAATAAATGATGGAAAAGAAGATGAATAATTTATTATTCACTCATTTAAAACAAGCTGTTGGCAATGGTTTAGTCAGATGCAGTGCCTCCGGCCAGTAAAGATAATGAAAGAATAAAGGATTAGTCATCAATGCTGCACTGAAAGAAAAAGGTCAAATTTGTCACTGGTCTAAATCCAAAAGGCCAGGTTTTTTCTATTATTCTAAAATGGTGGCCTTTGGTCCCCTTTTGATTTTCACACTGCAAAATGATCTCAGCAGAGATGCAGACTCCTCCATGGAATATTTAAACCTATTAAATGCCCTGCTTTATCTCAGTTGCTTTTTGAAAACCCACCAGGAATAGTTTGTGTGCCCTCAAGCAGCTATGCAGTACAAATACAGAGAACTGAATCTGGCCTCTGGATTTACAGACCTAAGAAGATTTCCTTGGAGAAGTTGTTCCACAACAAAGATTCTTGGATGAATTCCTGACCTGGATTTTCAAAACTGCTATGAGGCAGGTTTTCAGCCATGCCAGGATTTCACTCCCTCATCAGAAAAAAAAAAAAAAAAAAAAAAGCCGATGCCTCCTGACTCCCCTGCAATTGTACTTCTACTTTGCATGCTTTCTGTCCTGCATCCATCACATCCATGGTAGATAGGTCTACGGCTGATTTTTGCCCTCCTGTTACTGCAGGACAAGTCAACTTTCAAGGGCCTGTAACCTTTATCCTGCAACAGCAGCATTGGGAATCACCATGGCAATAATCAGCTTTGCTGGGAGCTGAGAAAAGCCAACTCATGTCAGAAACTTCTGATTGCATCAGCTGTAAAAATGAAGAGACTCTCAAACATAACCGATTTTCAGAAAGGATCAAGTAGTGCAAGTCCCACTCCAATTTGCTGTATAAATTCCCCTCCTAAACTCACTTTGTGTGGTTTGATATCGTTCTCTCTTCTACACAATTTGCTTTTTCTGAGTTTCCATTTGCAAGTTTCCCACTTTTTCTCATAGCTGTGCATGTCCAACTTGTCAATATTACTTCAACAGGCTGGTCAGATTGCTAAATCTGACCTCACCTACTCATAACTCCAGCATCCCATCCCCGAAGGGTACAACCAATAATTATTGGTAACATTACTCCAAACAGCATTCCTTTCCATACTGTAATAAATATGACAAATTTGATACCACTGTCTGAAAAATATTTTCCATACCTCTTAGGTTTCACTACATTTAGAAATACTTAGAACTTCTGCATCACAACTGTCTTAATTGCTGGAAATCTGGCTTACTTTGCTTTGGAAAGCAATGAATACATTAACATGTTTTTGTTTGTAATCTACTTACTTTCAGACACATGCAGTATGATTTAATCTAGATTTACAATGTTTTGACATTTTATGCCTCAGCTTGCTTAAGTCGATACTGGTAACCTGGGATGTGGATTACTTATCAATGGTACTTATATTCTGGTATGATGAGCACCATCCAAAGCCCAAGAGGGCAAAAGAAATTAAGAGCACATTTCACCACATACAGAACTTAATTGGCCAGATAAGAAAATACCTAACAAATATGAATATAACTTCTCCATTTCACTCTCCCAAAGATGATATGGATTATCCAAAGTGACAAGAGGGATACACCCACCTGAAGCAAATATAAGTGAAAATTAAAACTATACAAGCACAAATTGTTTGCTTCTATACATGTTAATGCCAGTGTTAGCACAGCTTTTGAAGGAAGCTACAGGTGCTGCAGCTGTGTACAAATCTTGGTGTTTAGCATATTAAACTTATTTTTTTATCTCTTCTTATTTTAAAGAAAAGTTTGAAAGCATGGAGGAGCGGCAGGGACTGGAGACAAAGCAGCTTGCCCAAGCAGCCAACAGCATAGCTCTGCCTCTGCATTGAAGTGTCTGAGCAGAGCAGGACAGAGCTGCTGTGTGTTGGAGATGAGTGGAGGTCTCTGAGTGGAGCAGGAGAAGCTGGGAAAGGGGATTATACCTCATATATACTGCAGGGAATGAGAGCCAGAGAAGTCTCAACATTGCCTTCAACTCAATCTGCCACCATGGGCTAAAGGGATTGGTCCTCACAGTGGGATCAGAGAATGTCTTCTCTGTAACAAAGCTCTTCCATAGTGCTTGTGGCATAGTAACGCTCGTTTGGGGAATCAGTACTGCAGTTGCTACTGTCTTGCAATACTTTGATCATCAGCATGGCCATGTGCCTCCATAGCATCCTTTGCTTGACCCCCTGCAGCATTACAGCAAAGGGCAGCCAAGGTCTTCAAAAAACAATGCTATTTGTGGGCACAAGTTCCTCATTTTAGCAACAAGGGAGAAGGAAGGCAGAGAGATGTTCCCAAGGCAGCAATGACTCTGGATGAGATTTCTAGCTTCCCACCTTGTGTTCAGTCCTAAAGGATCAGAAAAATGTGGGTATCTGCAGTATTTCTTGTTCCCATTAGTTGCTGATCTTATATTGTTACAGTTGTTTTCCATTTTTTTTATCTTTATTGATCTTTTTTTGTATTTTGTGTTCTGTTAGAGGTGTTTGTTTTTTTTTTTCTACAGAAATTGCAAATACAATGTTATCATGAGTAATATGCTGACTTTGTTTTCTTATCTACTTTAGGACATTTATTTACCCCTTCTTCACTAGAGGCAGACCTTTCCCACTGCAATTGCTTTTCTTTGGCACATTATTCTGTATCTATAATGGCTTCCTCCAGGGGTACTACCTGATTTACTGTGCTGAATATCCAAATGATTGGTGCACCGACATCAGATTTACATCAGGTAATTTCAGCTGCAGGATTCCCAAGATCTAATCTCCAAGCAATTTGTAAGCATTTTGAATTATGTCCTAATCTTCACTGAACATGTGAGTCAAATCAGTTGTGATGGAAATCAGCATAAAACCTGCCTGCTGGCCCAGATAAAACAAATAAATGTGCAGTGACTTTTTTTTTTTTTCCCCCCCTGCTAGGCAGCCACCTTTGAAGGCATACGATGTTATGTGTTAGTCTCAAATCACCAGCCTTGTTTTACTGACACCACTCCAGAGCCTCCCGCTGCTACGGGTTGCCTCAGCTGAATGAGGATATGCACTCGCTCAGCCAGAAGTGTCCACCCAGCAGTGGCCATGTGCAAGTGCAAACAGTGGCTTTCTCTTCCCTGCCAGCGAGCTTTGCACTTGATGCAGCTATTCCAACCGAGAGAGAAAAGAAGGGCAAAACCCCAGCATAAATGAGGCTTTAGAGACAAAGGGCTCTTTTTTCTTGTGTAAGGCACATGGGAAGATTAGAAATCATGCAGAATCTGGTTGTATGTTAATATGATTCCTTTATACTCCGTAACATAATAACCTAGCTGAATTTCACCCTGTAAAATCCCTGAGAGAATAACAGCAAGAGCAGCTAGGTGGCATTACACATTTGGTGCTGCACAGAGGATGTTTTTTAAATGCACACATAGAAATGAAGATTAACATGGAGGTCTGAGGAAATATTTTGCATATGACAAGTGCAAAATAACCAAAGTACTTTCTGTACCCTGTTTCAGACTGTGGATGTAAGTTCAGTCTTTTCAGACAGCATCGCATATTAAAAATCTTGGACATTGTTTAGTAAGAGCTCCCATGCCCAACAAAGAAAACACATAATGTACATCATAAATAAAATATGTATTATTTAATGAAAAAAAAAAAAAAAAAAGAAAAGAAACCAGCATTAGCAGTACTTGAAATATTAAATGAAAAACAATATGTTTTTCCTCTGTGGACTCTTACCAACTTTCTGTTGCTACTAGAAGTGTTGAGGTTTTATCAGCACTTAGTCTTTTTTCTATACTTTGTAGCACACACTACCTCCACCACCTCTATTTCTTTCCTTGCTTCCCAATCATTGTCAAAGATGGTTTTCTCAGTGTCTAATGTGGCATGAAATGTAAGGCATGTCACCTACTGAGTTTCTCAATCAAATACCTCTAGTTTTTCAGCTAAATGGAGTATGGTCAATGAATCATTCCAGCCAGAAGCTGTCAGCATCCTTGAGTGAGTAACTGCTCCATGTGCATGCCCATAGCTCGTCCAAGCAGCCTCGCTGGCAGTGGACTGAGCTGTGCTGAGATGTAGGTTCCATTCCTGGCTCTGGTGATGTGCTGGCTAAATTTCTCCAGCTGTTAAACAAGAGTAATAGTACTTGCCTGCAGCTCAGTGGTTACTCTGCAGTGACGTCCACATCCGTGGCTGGATGCCATCAGCCAATAGTGTCAGTTGGGTACTTTGTCCCCCACCTTGATGTTCAATAAATGGTCACTACAGCCAACTGGGAAGTTCAGCTTTTTCTCACACCAGCTGAAAGTGAGGTGGTCTCACCAACAAAATAGTGTGCTCAGGATGGTCATCGTTCTGTCTAGAGTTGTTCTCCACCCTGAAGCTATCCAATGCAGGTGATCCCAGAGGACAGTGATCCCACAACTGACACAGAGATATAGGGTTATTTATCAGCAGTCACCTATGCTTTTCCTGTTGAGTAGTCTTCCCAGTAGCAGCACATCTTTTGACTTGAAAAAGAATCCACCCACCTCATGTTAGGTCTCCTATCTCCTAATCCAAAGATAAACCTCACATATGCACTTGAGTAGGGATAACTAGGCAGAGCTGTCTTGCTGATCCATTTCTTGCTTGTTTCTTAGGCCTCCTCTTATTTCTGCTGGGAATGGGAATCAACATTCACAGTGATCTTCTGCTGCGCCAGCTGAGGAAACCCGGGGAAGTCACTTACAAGATTCCTCAAGGTATATTTTTATCCCCCAGCTCCTTGGAGAAAGTAGGGCAGCAGGACAGATAATGTTTTCTGACTGAATCCACAGTAAAGCAGCAATAATAGCTGAGATGCCAGTATTGCAAAGATAGTTAGTTCAGATGCCCTTCTGAGCTGCAGGGACTAGCATGACCTGGCTACAGACAGTCCATGAGAAGCAACAAGAGTGTTTGGAAAACATGAGCTGTGAGGAAGGATTTTTAGGAAATGTGCTGGGTAATTTGGAGAAGATTGAATTGGGACATAGGAAGAGGATTTTAAACTTGTAAAAGACAGATGCGAAGAAGGAAATATTCTTCTCCGTGCCCAGAAAGAAGAAGTAATGGACTTCTTACATTGCAAAAGGGAGATTCAAAGTGTGAACTTTAGGGGAAAAAATAACACCAAGGATGCAAGGTGCAGAATTTCCTTTCCATCTCCTTCAAGGTGGGGCTTGGTGAGGAGGAGTGGACGTGGACCAGAGTGGTAAACCAGGAAATGTCTAGCTCTGTAGAGCAATATGGATGAGGATCCAGGAGTTTCCTAGTTTCCATGTTGACTTCTTCTGCTGGCTTGTTACAGATGATAATAGCTCTCCCCCAGAGCTTTTCACTTCCAATACTTACCTGCCTCTTGTAGATGTTAGTAGCTAAGATGCAAAACTGAGATCCAGATTTTGCATTCCCCAAAGGTAGTGGAGTTGCAAAATATTTTTTAGGGCCCCAAAAGAATTGACAAATATTAATTGTTTTCATTTAAATCTAATAATGGGATTTCTTAAGACCTTTTCCAAATGAAAACAAATGATTGTGAAAGTGCTGGAAGCCTCTGGGTTAGATTCACCTTTGATTCTTGTACAAGAGTCTTGTACAAGATCCTCCTTTGGCATGGCTCCACTAGCTTCAGGGCAGTGGCTTTAGGCTGCTATTGTGGGCTCTGAATAAGAAAGGTAGCATATTCTGCTGCTGACTTTATGGGAAAGAACTTTCCATGTGCATGAGATGATGGTAAAAATTACATATTTTGTCTGTTTATGCAGGGGGACTGTTCACCTACGTTTCTGGAGCTAACTACTTTGGAGAAATTGTGGAATGGTTTGGTTTTGCCATAGCAACCTGGTCCCTACCAGCCTTCGCCTTTGCCTTTTTTACTCTTTGCTGCATTGGGCCACGTGCTTATCACCATCACAGGTATCAAACCATTTCTTGCCATGTGCTGCTGTTTGCTCTTGGAGTGCAGTTTGCAAAATGTCAGGGAGGGGCAGAGGAGTAGGGCCAGGACTCAAGATAAAATTGAAATTTTATACTATGTACAAGATGTGTACTGGCTTATTTGTGACTGGGTGAAAGTAAGGCAGACAGCTGGAGCCCCTGTTGGGGGCTTGGTAGTCATTTAATCTGATGTGAGTTACATCACTCTTTCTGCCATGTTAAAGCCGCTTTTTACTGAGCCTTGTAAATGTGAACCTTTCCTAAGAGTTCTCTTGCAACCTCTGCAGTCCTTTGGAGCAGATGTTGTCCCCTGCTCTGAATTCCTAAAGTTTCTACTTTAGGTTGGTTAGAACCTTAACAGTATTATCAGCTTTTACTTAATTAAATAACCTGGTGTAAATAGTTTCGGAATGCTCTTTTGCAGAGTAACATGCAGAGGTTACAAAGCAAGTTTGGAGGAGTTTTAAGGTTCCTCAGCTGAGCTGTACTGAAACTGCAGTTTCCTTGTACGTATGCAGGTTCACTCTCTTGCTTATTTTCTTTCAGGTACTATCTCAAGACATTTACGGACTATCCAAAATCAAGGAAAGCCTTGATTCCTTTTGTTTTTTAATGATTGAAATATGGACTCTGTGTTCAGTTTTTATAGGGCATTTTCAATTCCTAGTTTTAATGCTAGGTCTGACTATAATTAATTGTACAAATGAAAACATGACGTTGTAACAGACAAGCAGGTAATTTGGAACTGAAGTTCTTGTTTTTAATTACAGGGGAAATTGCAAATAGTTGTGGGTAAAGGGACTCCCCAAACAACATGTTTGCTTGTCAGTGGAGTTCTGCCTATGGAAAATGGACATACAACTGCACTGACATCAGAGAAAAAGCATTGGCTAAAAACTGATGCAGAGAAGTAGAAAGTAAGCCCATGACTTCAGAGAAAGTCTTTAGCAGCCACTCCAATTTAGAGCACTTCTGCAGCTGCTTCTTCCAGCCTCCATGCCGTAGCATGTGCCCACACTCTGCTGGCACTGCAGAGTGGTATTGCCACACTTTAAACCAGAGAAGGGGGTTCCTTTGCCAGGAAAGCAACTGAGCTCATTATTTTTCATCTCAAAGACAGCTTAGCTCCCAGAACCATAATGAAACAAGAGGATACTTGTGCTGGCAGAAGGCTGGGAGCAGTGTGCCATGGCACAGAGGCAATACAAAGTACATGGAGGTGGAAGTATCTTTAAGCTGGCACTCACAAACACACTGTCAGATGATTAATCTTCAGCCAACAGGGTTTTTTTAAATGTACTTTGTTAAAGCAATTGCAGCTCCAGTAGGATTTATTTTGTCTTGCAGATCCAGAGCTTTTTTTCAGAGTAAAAATTTGCCCACTCAAAACCACTCAATTGTTATTCATAAAAAGACTTGAGGTGGTGATGTACGACAAAAAATACAACAAATAAAAAGCTCTGTGTTGAAGAAAATGTTCTACAACACTGGCAGTACATTTTGTCTACAAAGAACATTTTCAGATACTCATATTAGGAAATGATACAGAGGTATAATTGAATTTTCACAAAAACACAAGTCAGGAATTTTCCCAAAGATGTCATTAACCTCAATAGGAAGAGACATCCTCACTGATGGTGATAGTTTTAGTTACCCTTTAGAGTACAAATCCTGCTAAGAATTATGCTGAGTAGCTGGAAAGAAAAAGGCCAGACCGCACATACTAAACATACTACCTGCTGCTGGAAGAACCCAATTGACTGTACACAATTTTCTCCAAAACACAATAAAATTTATGTAAAACACAGAGCTGTGCTAGCCTATAACTTACTGTTTGCAGAAACAAGTCTCCATAATGTTGCTTACCAAGTCCTGCTCATGCTGCCTTCCTCCTTTTGGGCAAACCCTTGCTTCTTTTCTCATATTATTAATTGTCTTCATTACTGTAGAACAAGGTGGGCAGCTGAGGCTGGGTCCCCTTTGCACTAGTCCCTGTACAGTGCACAGGAGAGCTGGACCCTTCGCCATGTGTAGGCAAAGGTCAGGGAGGGATGAAATAAGACACAAGCAGAACTGTCATTGCATGGGCTGTGAATTTCACATCAGCACCACAAACGTATTTCCCTGTTGTTTATTTTCCCTGTCGAAACACACTGGGAAGGGGGTTGCTGGGTGTGAAGTCAGGGACAGAAAAGCTGGAGATGATGAGAATGCCAGGTGGGAGGGAATGCCTCTTCGCCAGGGAGCGGATGCTAAGCATGAGCAGTGGCTGTGCTCCCCAGCCGTCCTTCCTCAGCAGGCCCTCCTTGATGACTCCTCCTTCCCCCTCAAGCCTTGCAAGTGATGAGAGAGCAAATAGCCCATGAGTCCCAGCATCCCTAATTGCTATCTCCTCCATCTATTTCTGAGCAAGGGGGAGAGCAGGGACCAAGCTCTGCCTCACCCTTCAGACCAGAACAGGGCTTGTGCAGACTTCTCTGTCCCTCCTACCTACCCCTCCTGTCAGAACAGGACTATTCCTTACTTTATTTTGTTTTGATTAATATTTGCACCAGATGGACCGTTGCTGACACTGTCAGTCCCAGGTCTGGATATCCATTGTAAGGAGCCAGGGATTAGAGTGGGAGAACTGGTGCTGGCCCCAGGTGGGAGATGGCTTGCCTGCAGGCTGGGGGTCCCATAGCCCAGCCCCCCTGCACCGGCTGAGCACAAGGTGCCTTGAGGTGCTGGATGTCTTGCAGGAGCAACTCCATCCTCTTCTCTGCCATGGGCCTTGTACATGCCTTGTGGAAAAGGGCTGCAGTCAGGAAAGGAGCATGCCTTGCTTCTGCCCCCTCCTGTAGCATTATCGGAGAGCAGGAGTGACACACGTGTGCTTTAAACCCCCTATAAGCAATGACTGCAGTTAATTGTGATGGAGAGGAGACACAGGCTCTCCCCCATATCAAGTTCCCCAGTGGGGCTGGTGGCTGCTGCCCTCCCTGGAGGGACACCAGCCTGCCCCATTGTGCATGGGAATGCCCCAGGACAGCACATCTGGGGCCACAATGCTCCTGAGACATTTCTTTCATCATTTTTATAAAGAAAAATATGGTCTCCCTTGTCTCCAGGAGAAAAAACACAGCAGATATTTTCATATCCCTCTGCTCAAGCCTCTGGAGGCTATGTACTCATATGATTTCAGAGTTGATTGTAAAATGTTTTGAAAAGCAGCACTTTTCTGACTTTCTTTGCAATGTCCTTTTGTTCTGCCAAAAGCTAACGGAAGTGTCCTCTGCTGGTATGCATTTAAAATAATAGCTCATTCCTCTTCTCCCTCTTTTGCAATACTGTTTTTCTGTTTGGTTTCCTCCCATCATTCACATTTTAGTTTTCATTTATCTTTGTGGAAGATTTATTTTTGGGTGCTGTTCCCCTGGAGAAGTCCTTTCTGAGGACAGCTCTGAATATTGCTGCTCTGCTAGAAAGACCTCTCTCAGGCGGAGCCGATAACCCAGCCTTCCTCCCCACTGGCAGCCTGCTGGGAAAATTAATCCTTTATCCCCAGGACTCTTGTTAATTTAATTATTTTTGTATTGTTCAAGTGCTTTTTTCAAAAGCTGACTTTCCGTAAACACGTGCTATACCACTGTGGTAATATACAAATGGCTTAATCATGCATTTGACAGTTTCTTCTGTGAAACATATTTTCTGCACCTAAGCAATCAGACAGCCCACTTATTGATACCAGAATTTAGATATCTAATCTCTTCTGACAACTGCAAACAGAATTAAACGCTGTTCACTGGGAGACAAAGAGAACAATGGCACTTGCCAGCCCTCATTCCCATCTCTATGTGCCACACACACTTCAGCTTTCCCCTGGCTTCGGTCCATGCTTCAGATGAGAGGTCACTCGAGACAATAGAAAACCAGCTCCAGGCAACACAGAACATTTGTAGCTATTGTTTTAAAGCACATACTTTACACAATATATTTACACAAAGGGCAACCCCCCCCTAGTTTTGGCCCTTGAGTGACTGTCTTTAGGAAAACCACTCAGCTGGGAGCTGCACTCCTGTTCCCATCACTCTCCTGGAACACAAAGCCTCTTACACTTGGCCAGAAGCTCTGAATATTTCTGCAGAAATATCAAACCATGGTGTGTCCTGGAACCACAAACACCAAGGAACATTCTCTAGGTAGGTAGAGTGCTCTAATGGCTTGGGCTCAAGAACATCTGTTTTGTACTCTTGACAGTGTCACTGATTGACTGACAAACTTCAGCAAATAACTCATCACTTTTGGAGTTGTTTTCCTTTCTATTGCTTGTCTCTGGAAATGGTCTTGAAGGACAGGATTTGTTTTCATAGTATTTGGCAAAGAAGTCCCAAACTCAGCTGAGGCCTGCAGATACTGATATAACACAAATTAGATACAGCCTGTTGCATATTATTTGGAGACAAGGTTATTATAATATTACAAAATATTCTAAAGACATATAAGATACACACATGCACTGAAATACATCTTAAGGAGATATTTTTGTGATATTTCATCACAGAAAAAGGCTAATACATGTCATCCATTGAACCTTAGGATCATGTGCTGACAGCAGAGAGATTGCCTGCTTGTATTTGATGCACTTGTCAAATTAACAAAATCCTTTTTAATGCAAATCACCATAGGGTCTCTCTTAAATCCAAGCATAGTCCTGGAAGCCTCATATCCTCTCTTCTGCCAGCTGTGGGGTCCTCCTGAACTGGTCTAATTTGTCAGAGCAGGCTTTTCTAGAGACGTCTCCTCTCAAACCAAAACACTGCTGTTCCTGCGCAAGTAATATTATCTAGGAAACACAAACATCTGATGCTAATTGAGGGCCAGGGGCTGCCATTTCCGCATGAGTAGTACCATACTCTGTAAGTAAGAGCATTGATGGCCACTGAGCTGCTCAAGAATATTGCATTATTCACGATAAATAGAGGTAGCAAGTTTGACCCCTGTGGGAGTAAAGTCCATGGGCAGACATCAAGAAGCACCTAATGGCAACATCTAGAAAAGTAAAGGAAGATGTTTAGGTCTGGTTCTGGTTTATGTTACCACAAGGTACAAGTGCCTTTCCAATGAACCTATCTTTAGTGCCATAAGTCTAAAAGGTAAAAGAAAAAGACCCAGTTTCCAGAAGTTCATTAAGTTAGCTCCTTTGCATAGTAAGAAGACTACAGACTGAGCTTAATTGATGCAATGTTTGGAATAATCCCACCACCATGCCTTTCAGCTAGGTGCCGAGGCCTCTCCCCCACCAGCAGAGTCAGTTGAGACATTAGTTCCTCCAGGCAGTGATTCACAACACCCAAGCTGGAAGCCTACAGTCCCACATAGGAAGCAAGAATGGTAGAAGTACACCCCAGTGAGCCCACATCTGTCCACTAATGACATATGCATTGCTTATGGCTTGTGGCCAGGCAGGAGACAGCTGTGTTTGGGCACTCTCACCTGCAGAACCTGAGTTATCCTGTTCGAGCACTTCTCACATCAGCTCACAGGCACCTGCCAGGTTGCTTTCCAGTCTACTTGCCTACTTTTCCCAAGGTCGCCGTGTGAGATTACACATAATATTGTCACAGCCACGCTTCTCTACTGCACCAAACACACCATGTCTGTTTGGATGAATTTTTTTCACCCTGCAGTGTTGCAGCCATGAGCAAAGGCCCTTCACTATACAGGGATGTGTTGCATTTTTACGCTGAGTAGTAAAAGATGAGTAGGTTCATAGCAGCCTTGCTTAGGCCTGAACCAAGTTTGGGTAGAGTGGATTTCCTCTATTCAGCCATGTGGTGAGAGGAGGAGCAGCTCTATAAGCTCCCTGTGCCCCCATGCTGTGCCCACCAGCCCTTGGGAGCCGGCCACAGGCTCCTCCTGCCCACACCTGCCCACACCACTGGGTGTCACACCTGAGAAGGGGAACTCAGCTCTCCAGTAACCCTGGGAGAGTCCTCCTCCTCAACCGCATCCTCATCCTCATCTTTCTCATCCTTGTCCTTCCTAATAGGGGACCACCACAGCTCAGGATGTTACACCAGAGTGCGGCCAGGTACAGGCACACAGCCCTCAGTGAATCTGGTTTTTGTGATGGAAACTCCTGAAATTATTTCCATCTTCCCAGGAAGAGAGCAGCTTGTAGATGATTTGGAAATCTGCCTCTGCCAAAAGAGTACCTCTGCCATTTAACCAGAAAATCTGTGTTTCAGATCTCTGCAGGAACAGAAAACTTGTCCTTTCACCAATTACAAACTTGGAAGGCATTCAAGTAGAGGAAACCAAGAAAATGTTGTTCATGGTGGATTTCTAGAGATGTGGGAAGCTGGCTCTGGCAGGCCTACACATAATTTTAAAATACCACCAAACATCACTATTGGATTAAAAAGCTGGTTTGGAGGAATCAAAATACATTTACATCCATGAAGCTGCCCAATATAAATCCTCTCTTCCCTCTGCTGGAAATTTATAACTGGAACTCTGGTAGTAAATAGGAAAATGTGTATTTCAGCACTGAACATACTAATCTTGCCTTCTGTGCAGCAGGGTGAAACCTTACCCTTGCACATCCTGGCAGCCTCACACACTGAGAAATGTTTCTGGGGGTGTTAACGGAGCTATGCCAGGCAGTTCCTGTATGTATGTGCGATACAACCTTGGCTTCACAGCCAGCAAGCTAGAGCCTGAGTCCAAGTGCTCTAAAAGCAAGTGAAGTCGGAAGAGATGAGAAGAGAAATGAATTTCCACCCTTCAACAGGTCTCAGAGGAGGCGAACACAGGGGTGACTTCTTTGTACCCCTTGGGAGGGACAAAAAGGTCAGCTCCTGGATCAGGGCAGGAGGTCTGTGGCAGTATTAGCTTGTTTGGGAGGTCAGCCCAGGTCAGATGTGGAGCTCCGTATGAGGTTCAATGACAGTAAGAAAGAGGAAAGCTAAATGCATATAGCTAGGCAGGTCACTGGGAACTTTGACAAGGGAGTTCAGGATGGCATGAAGGCAACGGCAGAGCCAGTACTCACTGCCCAGCGAAGTCACCCCCAGACATAGCTATTCAGTCTAAGGATGAAGGAGTGCCTTGAACATCTGCTCTGATGGGCAGCAGTGGGTGGTTCAGAGCATCATCCTTGCTGTGAGCATGGTGTTATGTTCCTTGAAGCAAGGTGATGCTAGCGGTCAGTGCTGGGCTGTGACTCTCCTGGGAGTCTGTTGGCCCAGGGCTCTTTATACTCAGTCTCTCTCTGATTTATCCCAGACTGGATGAATGAATCCTGGCAGGAAAGGCTACCAAGAAAAAGTTTACTAATTGGGTTTCCTTTAGAAGATAAGGTGGGTTCTGATGCTGTCTCAAACTTACCCATTTGTCTAAATTTCTTCTGCTCTTGTAATCCAGACATAATCTGGTTATATTTAATTAATTGCTATCATTAATTTGCAACCAAAATTCAGTGAAACTGATCCACACCTTCTGGCCAAGCCCTGGCTTTATGGGGCAGCTGGTGCTGTAGTACTGTGTTTCCTCAGTTTTTCTAGCTGTGAGCACATCTCATCTGAGGTCTACTGACACTGCACCACTGCTGCTGCTCAGAGGACTTGATGAGCTCTTTAAAGCCCCAGCCATCCCTGCTCCCCTGGGTGATGCAGCAACTGGGAACTGAGTAAACTGGAATTTGAGAAAATCAAAGGAAAGGTTTGGATTATGCCAGATGTCCTGGGCAATTAGTGCATTACAGGGAGGGACAGATCTTAACTGCAGCAGTGGTTGTGACAGTTTCTGATGAGAGCACTACTCTTCCTCTACCCAACGTATTTTTGTTTGGGGTTTTCTGCCATGCTGAAACTCTGAGAGGATGAACAGTCAAGGAGGGATGAATCACAGTCATGCTGGAGACCAGGCAGAGACTCAGAGGCGGAGCTGGCTCACAGGACTGCTGCAGCCTTATATCACATGGCTGGCATGGTCGATTCAGGCAGCAGTGGGGCTGGAGAGGGTCCCAGCACACCCTCCTTCCTCACTAGCAACCCTGACAAAGGATGTAGTGACTTCTTCTTGGCACCTTTTAGCACATTCTCTGCCAAAAAATGTCCCAAATGTTCACCAGCTTCCCTCTGACTTAATCTTCCCTGAACATGAGTGATCAGGTTTAGTCATGGGATTGCAGATGAGGGCTTAATCTCTGACTTCATGCAATAGCACCAAAGCCTACTGCAAATGCCTGGCCTGACACATCCAATAACTATATATTAACCTTATTTCATGTCTGTACCACACTGGGGACTCATCATAGTCCTGTGGTTGATTAATGCACCATGGTGACCACCCATGACACCTGCTCAAGGGATCTCTGCGGGACTTCCTGTAAAGGCTTTATCCAGCCTGGAGAACTGCTCAGCTTTAGCAGCTGATCCCTGCAAGAACTAGCTCTTGGAACCACCCTCCAGACAGACCTGTGGTAGGGAAGCTGTTGTGAGAGCCAGGTGTACGCTCACTCTCCTGAGGTGGATGCAATGCCCTCCCCATCCTGCTGGAGACAGTCCTGTATGAAAACATGTTGCCCAGCTACTATCATGGGAAATGGCAGGAAGGGCTAAGAAACATATTCAGAAGAGCTCAAAGAGTAAAGTAGACTCCTTCCCCTGGGAAAAAAATATATGCACACACACACCCTGCCCCGCTTCCCTGAGTTGTGGGAGGTAACAGAAGCAATGGTACATTATCCTGAGTGGAAATGGTGAAAGCAAAGGTGTTGTGGACCTGTTTCTCTCAGAGGAGCAAGGAGTGAAGAAGGCAGGTGGCTGGAGGAGCAGCTCATCAATAGCACATTGCCTGAGTCAGGCCAAGCGCTGTGTGTCACCTGATCGTGATGCTGGGTTTGAAACCCTTTGGTATTGTCTTTTATTTCTCTTCATCAGAAGGATTTCTCAATTGCAGGAAAATGTGTTTTGGTGATGTTTTTGTCCCTCAGTCTGAGGAGATGTCGACAGTCTCACTTCCTATCAACCACGATGTTGCAATTGCTTAATGCAAGGTGTTGTCACATTACTAGTTTCTCACAGAGCATTATAAGTTTCTAACTTCTCATTCAAATGATTTGATGAAAATATGATTATTGTTTTATTGCTATAGCCATAAACAACAGATGCTGTGCAAGTTTCAGTCCAAACAGCCTAAACCCCCATTTACTTCAATAAAATTACCATAACTGATTTGTATCTTTCCATTTGAGAACATGTTCACACATGTAGGGAATTAACTATTTTTAGATAAAATTACTTATTACCATTAAATGACTATTATTTTGACTTGCACTAGCAGTTGCTAATAATGCAAGATCAGGAGGGAGAGAAACAAGTGTTTGTACCAGCTGTTGTTTCACTCTCATCTAAAAAGCATGAAGAAGTTTTTGGCAGCCATCACAAAAAGATTTTCTTTCTTCCTCTTCAAGCACAAGTACAACAGATGTTGCCTTTGGCAAGAGTAATTTTTGCCCTGTTGATGCTCATCCCATAAAAAATTTTATAACAGACCAAACAAAAAAAACCAACCCAAAAATGGTAAAAATTGTGCAATGAATCAAACTCCTTTCCTGTGGTTGGCACCCAAATAACAAAAAACAATAATCTGGCCACATAAAGATGCAATGGTCCTGACACCAGACCTATCCCTTTCACTAACCCAGGAAGAAGGGCAGCAGTAGAAGAAATTATCATCACTTATCACTCGGTGGGGCGCTGCCTCCAATTCCCTACAAGTTCTTTTCTGTTGCTCTATCAACAACTGCGCTCCTTCTCCATCTTGGCAGCAAGTTGCTTCCTTGATAGAAACTTTATTTATTTGTTCTACATTGAGCCATGAGAAAATGCGCGCCTTGCGACAATTAAGCGACACAGCAGGGCTCCCCTGTGCACGGCTGCTAGCCTGCTCTGCTCTCGGCTGCTGGCAGACACTTGCAAGCTCTGTCTGGTTCAGAAATATGATGTCTCCTTATCTGAGCTGATGAAGTAGATGGAAACACACCATTTTGGTGGTGCACACAGCTTTTTCTTACAATAGTTCAGTGTCATGGCCTCAAGAACAGTTTTCTCAGGGGAAGCTCTGTCAAGGCAGCGTGGGTAGTACGGCAACCAGTAACCCATATAGCGCTAGCCCTAAAGGGCAGCAAAACCTTTGCTGAGCAAACCCAATCCCTATTACTATGTATCACAGAAAAAAAAAGTCATCTTCTCAGTACAGGCAACCCCTGAGTTCTGATTTTTCTTTTTTTTTGCAGCCAAGCTGCCCAGTTACCATCTTCAGCATCACCCCTGATTTCCTTTGGTTGGCTGTGGGGTTTTAACACTGTATGTAAGCTCCCACAATTCAGTTCCTTGTTTCCCTCCTTTTCATTCTGAGGACCTCACCTTTGTCCCTCTGTCTGCCTCACCAGTACACTGCACCTTCAGGCTGAGGTGAAACAATTTGGATCAGCTCACTGAAAAATAGTCTTAAAAGAGATTGACTAGTATTAAGGACTTTGAATTCCTGTATTAAAAATGCAGCAGGTTAATCACAACAGAACTCTTAAGTACATAATTCTAAGTGCATGCCCAGGGATCCAGTGTATCAGTCTCCAGGGTTATGTTTCTTCAGTTACCGCAGTACTTTTTTTCTGGCAGATCTAATGGGCAGCACAGTCAAAAGCAAATTCTAGACCTAATCCTCCCTCCTAGGGAGCTGGTTTGGATTAATGAAATGGAAGGTGCAGAGCAGCTAGAATCTATCACATATAGCAAGGAGCTAAAATAATTTGTGATACTTTGAGACAAACCACATTCACTCATTAGAGCAGGGGGGCTTGGGAGAAGGACTCCCACTCCCATGGTTTAATTCCAGCTGAAGCGAGCAGTGCTCAGGTAGCATGCATACTATAGCAGTATAATTTGTCAGGTGACCAAAAGTCATGATCTTGATGTGGAAATGACCGGGTAAAATCCAGTGATTTGCTCTCATGCAAAAAGAGGGATTAGAATACTGAATCAGCCTCTTACAGCTTGAAAAGCCTGTGCATCTTTATTCTCCTACGCCAGGGCCAAGCCACACTGATTATTTTTAGGTAGAATTCCCTGTTGAAATCAAGGGCGAATGTGGACTAGAAGTCAATGGTGCCATCTGGCCCTTCGGTAGGTCATTGTATGGTGCTAAGCTTTGCAAAATTCAAGAAAGGTGATGTTAATCATCCAGCGTGAGCAGCTGCTGCTGGAGCTGTTCCTTGGCTGAAGTGCTGCTCAGCCAGGAGCCAGCAATTCCTGCAAAGTATATTTAATTTAGCAGTGTAATTTTTTGAGCGTATTTCTTAAGAGGCAGCAGCCACTGGTATGAATAAGTACACAGATCCACCTGCTACCCACTTCAAAAGCAGATCTACTTGAACAAGTGATGGCAGGAACTGGGATACCTGGCTAACGTTTTTGGCTCAGCATTCAATCTGTTGCAAGAATTTTGGGAAGGCATTTCTCATTATAGCTGTTTCTCTTCCAGTTTGCCGAGTTGCAAGCACCTTGTGAGACAGGCTGAGTATAATCCTGTCTTTATATGAACCCTAATAAAACAGGACTCTGATTTCAGCCTGTGCATCTAGACCAAACTTGTTGAACTTAGTTTTTCTAGCTAGGTACATCTAAAAAAACCCAGTGCTCAGCAGCCTGTCTGCCAGCAGCAGCAGAGCCAGGAGCATGCTGAAGTGACTGGGAGACTGCAAGGAAATCTAGGATCTCCTCTAGGACTGCAGGACAAGTCACATAGGGAAACCAGGCAAAACTTGCTTTCAGTGAGAATCCCAGCAACAGTCCTCTCACTGACTGGTGCTGGTTTAGACACTATTGTAATATAAACAATTGTAAGTGAAATCATACAACTTGCTCACAACCAATTGTGGATCAGACAAGTGGTGATGTGTCCAGTAGGACAAATATACTGGCTTTTCTTCCTTGCTCTGGAAATCCCTGCTAGACTTAAAATATTCAGTCCTTTTCTGAATCCTATATAATTCTGGATGGAAATAACCCTCAACGGAACAAGCTAAATACCATATAGCTACCCAGCACCAGGATGCCAGCCACGGTGCTACAGCATGGTGGGTCCCATGCAGATGTGCTGCTTGAGGTGGCACCCAGGAGGAGGAGATGGCTCTGCTGGAGGCAAGGGTGGCAGGGAGGCAGCACCCTGACCTGTGTCCACATTGAGCTATTGAAATAATTCCTAGATTTATCCACTGTTTGAGGCTTAGAGTGCAAGAAGAGGGAAAAAAACCCAAGAAAATAAATTACTTCTTTGTCAGTATTTTTTCAGGGAACTCCATGTTTTTCCCACTGGCTGATGCTGAAAGCCACACAACCTGTGGCAGAAACGTTTGCTAGCCGAAGGGAGAAAATAGTAAATATACCTGTTTGTTTCCTCACTTAAAATAAATATTTTCCTACTATCTGCAAATGAATAGCAAAACAATTTGGCAAACTAATTTTAAATGCTCCTTGTAGGACATCAGCATCCATTTTGTTCCTGAAAGCTCCACTGACTTGTTTAATTACCACGGTACAAGCTGCTCATGTAGTTTCCAGTAGAGATGGGGAGTCAATCCAGCTGATCCCTGCCTCAGGTGATGTGTTTCAATGGAGTTAGTGCTACATAAAACCTGGGAACCCCAGGCAAAGAAGCAACATCTGATGCAGGTCAGGTAGTGACAGTGTCACGAGTTGCCCCAGCCATGCCAAGGATATGATCCCAGCACAAACCAACCCACACATGCAGGCAAGGGTAGGCAGGCAGGCAGGCGAAGCATTGGGGGCGAACCTCCACAGACACCCTCAGAGCCCAGCTGGGCACTGCCCCATGCCTGAGGCTGCCTGGGGAGACCCTCAAACTGGTGGCACTCAGTTCATTTCCATTATGCCACTTCCAGAAAAAAAAAAATATCTAGCTTTGAAATGGTAGAGCAGAAGAAGCTAGAAGGACTATTTATTCACAATGAATCTTAGTTCCAGCAGCTAATAAGCAGCTTCAGCAGACTGAGTGATGTCTCCTCCTCTAAATTGCTCACACCAGAGGTCACAAAGGCTCTTTCAAGGGCACTGGCTTTGTGTCAGCTGTCTCTCTACGCGAGAGGATGGATAATCTTTATTTTTCAGTACTCGTGGGTCAAAACCAACAAGGCACTGATCACTTTCTGCAATGCACCAAGCACCTATTGGGAAATAAGGTGTCTTAGCACCTCTCAGGAGGTGATCAGCATCTGTCAGAATAAAACGCTGCAGGGCTGAGCTACCCAGACAGCCCACACAGCAATAAGTTAGACATTGCAGCTGCTGTGCTGGCAAATGTATTAGTTGCTCACACTCAGCAGTGCTTCTCGCACAGCTGGGCACACGGACATTAAACTTTACCTGCACAAGGAAATTACTACTTCTCTCAAATATTTTCAAGAGCCGGTCTGTTGCAGATGGTTTCAGGGAACACGGATATCCTACGCTCCCCTGCACATGACCAAGAGGAACTTCTATAATTTGCTTTGTCTGCTTAGAGAGGAACTGCTGGATACTGCACACCTTTTAAAAATCTATACTTGACAGTTGTTTCAACATATATGACCACATTCCCTATGGAAAGAAGCCATTCTGATTAATTTTCCTTTTTCAGGCTTTATTTTCCAGTATTCGGGTTTTCGCTACACAAGTTTGGATTTGATCACCTCCAGGTTTTCTAGTTTACACCGTTTGGTATTTTGACCTAAGGTCACACACAGAGCCTATAGCAACCAAAGGAAAAGACTAATATCAACAATCTCAAATTGATCCCTTCCTAGCTCAAGTTGTGTTAAATTAGGGCACTCCAAATGTGAACATGTTATAAATCATCTTACATATGCAGTATTTGCACAGTGATAATGAATTGTAGCCAGCAGAGTGATTTTGGAGCCAGTGAAACAACCCCTGCTTATAATTATTATTTTTATTTTAGCCCTCGGAAAGCATCTGCAGGCTAGTTTGCAACACCTCAGCATTGCAACTCAGTTCTCAGTTCCAGTGCAGTGCCTGTTGCTATTGTGCTGCATAAACTGAGTTCAAAAATTCCACTGCACCACAAATCACGGGGAAAATCTATTTCAAAGTTAGATTTTAAGACCTTACTCTTCAGGATTAATTTCTTTTTTCCAAATGTGCAAACTCTCTATTCCTTTTTTTCAATATGAAAGGTGATGGGGGTTTGTCCGAGCTGTAAGAGAGACCAGAAATGCAACCTCAGATCTGAATAATTTATATATTTTTTTTAAATTTCATGGGAAAAGCTTGATTTGGGACTAATGACCACTGAGATTTATCAGCAAAACTGTAGGCATAAAAACCATTGTGCTCAAACAAGACGATTAATTCAGCCACATTGCCCACGTGCTATGAAGGAACTTTGATTCCTTTCCTGTGTAAAGGAATATCTGTTGTTTAAACCATCAAGTATAAACCCCATTTTTCTCAAGATGTGACATGCAGATCAAGTGCTACTACCGTACCACGAACATCTCTGTTGCCTGGTGGGTACTTTCTCTGTGTGACCTTCACGTTACACAGTGAGGGACATCAGTTATCAAAAAGGCTGGGCAAGTGAAACATTGCTGGAGAACTTGGAAATTTCTTGTGTGGTCAGCTAACAAAAACCTGAAAGGAAAGAAACCGCTTGTTGTGAATTAACTGGTGTAAAGCATAGCTGCATTAGCACAGCTTACCCTTAGTTTGTTTTTATATGTTGGCCATTTTAGACACATGGAAGCAACCACTTAACATTTACCTGCAAGAATGTAAAAAGAAACATAAAAGGAAGGGTAAACAAATGTGGGCCGTGAACTTCCCTATACAGAGCTACGATGCATAATTAGAGACTCCTGTGTCTGAGGAGTTATTTTGCCTTTCATTTCATGATCAGTATGGATAATTGGAAGGTCTTAGAGCAGCTGAACAAGCATAACATGTGGGAGAAGCTTGCTTTAAGGAGATTTAATTGACTATGCACTAAACAAGGTGTAGCAGCAGCAGCTTTCCAGCCCTTGATGAACAGAGCAATTCCTCCCAGCCATCAGTAGCTATCTAAAAGTGAAGCACCCTTCCCTGCAATTTTTCTAGATTCCCTCTAATGTTAGAGGGAGACCCAGGTACCCCAGAGGGATATCCATGCTGACCCACCCAGGTACCTCTCCCGTGATGGGACAAACAAGGTCTCTTGAAGTGCATACTCTCCCCTCCAGCTAGAGAGGGAGCCCAGATGACTTCTTTAATTTACTGGCAGTGGTGCTGTAGGTGGAAGGGTGTACAGTCCAAGGCACTACAGAGTTGTAAGCAAGGGAAATCTGACTTATGGATCAGTCAGCATAGCTGAAGTCTTTTGGGCACACTAGATACCCATCTTTCACACAGCTGAAGTTAGATGAGATAAATCCTGTTATAATGACCAGTTTGTTTCTAGAAGCAATCATCTGCCTTGAAGTTACATCTGTATTCCTTCTCAGCCTTGCTGTTGACAGAACAATATTGATTTGAGGTTAACATAAAGGCTATTGCACGGTGAAGAAATACATGTACTTGAGAAGAAAAAAAATGCTTCTGTGGGCAATGTAAAATATTTGACATTCCTCATTTCCTCATGTTTAAGTGACTGCTTTTTGTAGATTTTAAGTAGATGACATGGTGTCCCTAAATTATGAAATTAAAAGCCTGAATGGCATTAGTCAAGCTACTGGTGTTACTCAGAGGTTCCCATCTCCCTGAAGCCAGACCTTACAGTGTTTGTCTTCTCTCTGCTGCTCAGTTAGGAACACGTTTGCAAACTAAGGGTTAGAGCAAAGACAGGTCTTTTCAGTGCCACAGCTCACACCAAGCCTGCTAACCACAGTACCTCCCCAATTGCCAGAAACAGCAGAGGGGTGACAGAGGATCAGAACCAGAAAGCACCTTCCTGTCCCAACTTGATTTAGGATAGAAAAGCCATATTTTAAATTGACGAGAGGAAAATGTCTAGGCTTCAAACAATTACCCCCAGTGGGAAAAAAAATAATATCAAAACTTAGTAATATATAACTTTGTAATGCATAAAATGCAGCTGGGAGTGGCTCTGACAATCAGGCTGTAACTTTTACAGATGAAACCAAGATGCCACCAATAAAAACTGTGCTGCTCAAGAAAGTTTTCAAGGTCTTCAAAGGTCCCTTTTTCTGCTTGAACTGAAATGCGGGCACTTTTCTCTTGCTCTCTTTTTAATGGCTGCATGACTCTTTAGCAACTGCAGTTCTACCCACCATTTAATTTTCTCTTTCTCTGGGAAATTCTGTAGTGTCTTTCTTTACACTAAATTATTGCCGCTCTAGTGAAGAATAGAAGAGATCCCATTATACTGTTTTTGGTTCATTAAGTTTCTAATTACTTTGGTTTTGATACTGAAAAGCACTAATTAATGTTTTCAATGTGTAATATTAGTAATGCCCTACAATTGAATTAATACCATGTTAAAGGAAAAATAGAAAATATTTATTCCCGGTGAGATATATAGAAGAATTAAAGGCTGAGAATATTTATAAATTACTTAAGAGAAAAAAATGTACAGACTTGATTTCCAGTATCTCACAACCACGCATTCTGAATCCAGAAAATTAAACTACGATTAGCCTTTTAAACCCCCTGAAACAGAATAAATAAAAAAATTCTCAGTTGAAACATTTTGCAATGAAACCTCTCAAACAGCCCAAACTCCTGTCTGTTGTGGCTGAGGCTTTTTAATATTTGGCTTTAAAGACACTGATACACTTTCCAAATGGATTCCTTCTATGTAATTACTGAAAAGCAGTATTTAATTCTTGTTTTTTAACCTGTATCCTTGTAATTACATATTTGGGTAAGTATAACCACATCTCTGAGCATCCCGTGTTTATGAACAATCATGTCCTTGAAAAAAATAATTACACCACTGCAGTGTTTTCTTTTTTGTTTCACCTTTACACCCCTGACACATGCCTACAGTCCAAACTACTCTTTAACACAGGGCTTTCTTCATCTGAGGATTTGCTTAATTTTGGGACAGCTTACCAAAAATGTTAAACTGTGAGCACTAACTATGAAGTGCTTGTAGAGGATGCTACTGTATGCTCTTCACAATTATTTGAAAAATATATTATCAAACATGCATGACTTTCCATTTTAGCTTTTTGAGGTAGATTCTCAGATACTTGAATGCAACACAAAGGCAAAAGTGGTCGCCGACTGGTTACACCCGAGTGACAGCCACACAGCGGTGCCAGGGCAGCACAAAGCAGTAGACTGTGCTAGCAAGTCTCACACATAATTAGATATCGACTTACTGACTTTGAAGGAAGGTTGTGCTGCCCAGGACACCACCAGGGAGCCTGAGCCCCACCTCCTGCTCCCTATAATTCAAAAACTGCTTTTGGGCTCTTCCCCCAGCTCTCCCAGAGGAGAGGGTCTTCCTCAGTGGAGAAGACAGCGGTGCTGCTGCCCTTCCCCACACCCAGCGCCATGCTCCAGGCTGCCCAGTCTGGGAAGGGGGTATTGCCAGGGCTCGGTACCTGAGGGCTGCATCAGCGCCCAGCGCCCAGGCACTGGCAGTGGTATTGCAGCAGGCAGTGACCAGCTGAGTTACTGCCTACGTCTCAGGGGCTCCATTTCAGAGCTGCTGTGCTGCTGCAGCGGTGACTTCACTTGTTCCTTACCCAGCCCCAATAAATAGATTTGGCAATCATTAACTTGGTTAAGTAAGAGCATTAGCTTTCAAATACAGCCTGTCCACTAGGTTTTCAACATTCCTAACTGCATAAAACCTGATGACATTTTATATGCCAAGCAGCCCGATTCTTCTAGCTGAGCTGAACATTTTCAGTTTGTATACAATTTGTGCACACTTTCAGTTGCAGCATCTCCCCTCTTTACTGCATCTTTCCTTTCCTTTTTTCTTTCCTTTTTCCTTTCCTTTTTCCTTTCCTTTCCTTTCCTTTCTTCTCTATTTGCACAGGATCTCACTGCTTTCTTCCAGTATTTTGACTTTGGATCCCTGCACAGTGTCTCACATCCACTTCCACGTATCTCTCTTCAACACTTCCCTGGTGCCACAGACACAGAGCTCTCTCCCTTGTTTTTGTCCTTTTGTTCCTCTGCTTACTTCTGGTTCCACCTTCTCTTATCTGCTTAATTACCTTACTCTCATTTTATCTCTTTAATGGCTCACCCTTCTCTGGCTCTTCATCATGTCAATAAATGCATTTGTTAATCCTTTTGTTGTTTACAACCAACCAACCACCTCCCCCCCTGCCCTTGATAACTAGTCTATACATTTCTCTTTCTTTTAACCAACATGCACCTCAGTTCTCTTTGCTTTGTAAGTTCAGTGAAAGCCTGGAGTCCTCCTCCTGAGGCTCCTTCTCCTTCACCAGGCCTCTGGCCCTGCATTCAGTCAGCATTGCTTTTGTGGGAGCCTTGAATGATCTGGAGCCCCTCTTAGTTCCAGCTCTCTCCTACATCTCCATTTGCCCATCAGGCACTTGCCACAAGTCAACCAAGTTTCTCTCCCTGAGAGGTTATTCCCTTCATCTTTTGCACCTCTATCCTTCCCCTTCCCTTTCCCTTCCCTCGCTCAACCAGCATGGCTTGTGGAGATTCCTCTTAATCTTACTTGCCAGACTCCACTACAGGTGGTATAAAGGTCTTGCCTTGTCCTCTTGTCTCTTCTATGCCTTATCTCTGGGTAATCCCAACTGCAAACATAAATTCAGCTGCTGAGCAATTTAAAGATTCAGTGCTCTATTCAGATCAGCCTTTCAAGGTGAGATTAACCTGACCAAAAATAAAAGGGTACAGTGTAGGTGTCTCCCCTTGCCACAATTTATAGACTCCCTTTACAGCTAATCCTGTAGGAGGTATCTAAAGCAGGTCAGATGAATGGCACCCAGGAAAATCCTGTTCCCCTCCCCTACCAAAAAAGGGAGCCCAGACGTGTAGCTCTGTGGCTGATGACTACACTCTAGATACTTAAAACTGGGCAAGATGAATGCCAGACCTTCTTTCCGAACACAGCCTTGCCTGCCTCTCTGATGCCTGCCCAGGTAATCCCCGCTCTCAGCTCAGGCTTGACTAAAACAAACCACCTCAGTCACTATTTAGGCCAATGTTCACGCATGCCTACAGCTGGGGGGGGTGTCTTTGGTCCAGACTTCTTCTTGTGTCCTTATTTGGGTCATGTCTGAGCCTTGCAAGATTCGTTCTCTACAAAATTCCTGTCACAGATCCTTTCTATCTCCATCCGTACAGCTAAGACCCTTATCCAAGCTGTTATCACTTTGAATTGTGCTTACTGCTGAAGTGCTTGTCCTGCCCTTAATAAATGCAGCCCTGTCCTGCATGTAATCACTCTAAATGCCCCTGTGAAAGATACGGGTCTAGTTGGTCCTCTGGCCCTGCCATGCATGTCTGCATTTCTCCTCTAGCTCCCTACTCTCTGCCACATCAGATGAGAGATGCTTGTCCTCACTTTCAAGATCTTTCGTAGTCTGACCCAGCTCTGTCTGTATTGTGCACAGCCTCTCATGCGTAACAGAGAATCAGCCTCGCCATCACCCATCAGTCGGTGGTATCACCCACTTGGCATGTTCTTGTCTGCAGCCCCGTGGGCATCGTGCTGCCCAGCGTGTCTGGGAGGAGCTGCCTGCACATGGCTGCAAAACTAATACGCCTTTAAAATTCCCCTTTTCCTCACAATAAATGCTTGACAAGGATTAGGCTTTCTTTTGTGCAGCCAAATACTGTTTCACTGATGCCTTGTGCTCCCACTTCGGCTGTGCGCATAATCTCCCCTGTTAGGTCATGAGCTGGACTGTCCCATGCAACTTCATCTCCTGGCATGGTGGGCTCCATGACCAGCACTCTTATATGCTACAAATTAATAGATCTAAACCAGCAAGAACAGCCACCGAGTCACAATCAGTATTTGGATAATAATATAAAGAATGGTAGATTTAACCTTAAGAGGCACAGCTGTAATTTAGAGATAATGTACGCCTTTAATAGTGCTGGGAGAAACTGAACATATTTGTCACTCCTTTAATGATCCTGCCACTTCTTAGAAGCACTGCAGATTTGTTTATTAATACCTGAAAATGTCTATTTTAAAGTCAAAGAGTGTTTTGACCATGTTACAATACATACCCTCAAAGGGGTAGCATTAGACTTGCACTTTTCACTTCATACTTTATCTTCTTTCGGTGACTAACAGTGTAACCTTTATTTTACGTTAACTGTGTTGTGGTTTTTACATATGCTTTCTTATTACGGATACGAGGAAAGCTGCAGCTAAATAGGCTACCCCTTTAAAATCCAGAGGGACTTGGTGAGGGGAGCAAGCAGTTATCAGGCAAGTTTGGGAAATTTGCAGGGGCTTCCTCTCCTGGGAAAGAAGTGAAGAAAGAGGTGGGTGCCTCCTAGTCATCTTTGAATCACGTGCCTTACATGGTTTGCACAGAATATATTATGGAAATGTCTTATACTGAGGGTTTTTCTTCTGAATTTTGTGTTAAATAAATTTGTGTCCTTAAAGACACTCCAACAGGGAGTCCTTGCTGTGATGGGAAACAGATTAGTCCTTACTTACAAGAAGCTACTGTTCTGGAAGAGTACATGTGGATCTCAAATAGGATCATTTAGTGTTATTACCTGGTTTGCTAAACCTTTTTGAGCGTGTATTACTGTGTTGTGGGTTTAAACATTCATCTCAAAGTTTAGCTGCTTTGCTCTAAAATCAATTAAACTCATTATGGATGTGTTGAAGAGGTCTGAAATATAAGAACTGGCTTGCATTCTGATTTTCAGTCTTGCCATTTGTAGGGTGTTTTAGGACATACACGTGGGAGTGTGAGAGAAAAGGTAGGTATTAAACTGCTGGAGCGACACTTAATAGCTCTGGTATTTTCTGGACAATTTGTAAATTGTAATGGAAATTACCTTGAATGCAATGTGCAACAAATCTCTTTGTGAAGGATACTATGTGGGTTGGAGAAAAAATAGCATGAAAATGAAAATTCTGTTAAAATGCCAAAGACCAAAATTCTATCCCTTTGTTTTTAACACTGAAAAGAGAAGATTTAGTCCCTTGGATTAAATTAAGGGATGAAAAGAAATTATGCTGCAGGCACTGCTGTGAATTTAGTGAGCTTTACTTAACTTGTGATGACAGCAAAACACTCACGTAAAATAAAATAGGTGGCTGCCATTTAAGCATGTTAGTGCCTGTATTATGCTCTGTTGAAGCTAGGATGGCTAATGGATTTCTTTAAGATAAGTATAAAAGAAATAGAGCTCTTGTGGTATCTGAAATAAAAAGAGTACCATCTTCTGAAGAGGCATGTGCAGATTGATTAAAAACTGTCTTCTGTGTGTTGATGAAGATTTGAGTACACATGATAAAAAAAGAACAAAATGCCTAGTTCTTGGCTACCTGGAGAAAAAGATGGGGTCCTAGTAGCAATTGTTATGTGGAAAGGGGGTTGGCAATAGCTTTTGCCATCTAATTTTTGCTCAGTACAAGAAAGTGGGACTCTGCTCATTCTTTGTACATAAACACTGTAGCACAAGATACATCGGTCTGCTATTACTGTCTCATCCTAACTGAAACAACATCCAGAACATCAGAAGTCGTAAACTAGGATTCAGTGAACAGCAATTCACACATACAGTGATACTTCTCTCTCCTAACATTACTGATGTTCTACCTCCAAGAGGCAAAACCCAGAAGGGTAAGTATCTTGCTAAGGTGATGGTGACGTGTACCTTGTGGTGTAAAATAAATGGAAAGAAGGTCACAACTTAGCTTCTCAAGTTGACAGAAAGAACTATCATCACGACGGTTGTAAAGAATGAACTCTCTTCAGTAGTGAATGTGTGACAGCCATGGTTTCTATTTGTAAAGAAATGTTTATTTATGCTGCCGTATGGGTATTTTTTAGTCTGTAATTTTATCTAATGTCTAGAGCTAAACTATTTTAGGCATTTTTAATTGCCCGTATAATTTCATTCAAGTCTAGCTACTTTTCTGCTTCCTTGCTGTTTAGACCTTTGTAGTCAAGTAGGAACAACTGCAACAATAAACTAGAGACCAGGAATCAAACATGCCTGGAAACCTGTTTATTTACAAAATGTACAAAGTCCTCTTCTCATTGGCACTTTGCATATTTTACGACCAACTACTGCTGGCATAAACCCCATTTGGACTGCTGAAGGATGTTAATACAGAATCACTGCCTTTACAGACACGTCACACACTGGTACCAGGCGCAAGCTTCACTGAAACGTGATTAGCACAAAATCTGCGTCTTGAAAATACTTCATATAAATTGTCAACAATCGCTCTGCCTTTCGCTTCGCTTTTCTCAGGCCGTCTCAGTCGCCCAAGAATGGAACCGCGGATAGAGCTCCTCACTCGCTTCGTACCGTGGTACGTCTCAAGCACGCATCATGCTCTCAGTAAAACACACAAACCCACAAAAACACCTCTACATTACTTTTCCTGGGGACTCGAACCCCTTTCTGAGGCCAGTTCACCGGTTGGGGACTCGAACCCCTAGTCTGTTAGCAGAATAATCTTTGCAGGGACCGTAACCCCGGCCTCGAGGTCTTGTTTGGGGACTCAAACCCCAAATTACTTAGAGCACTTTACCTTTATCACAGAACAAATACCTTCTTGTTTTGGAGCAAGTGGTCCTTGTCCACCCTCGCAGAGGGATTCAAGCAAGGGAACTCCCCCAGGAAATCGCGGGCTGCAGCAGGTAGGTCACCTTACCTGGAGCTGTGCGAGGTAACGGAGAGTCCCATCTGGGTTGCCAGCTGATTAGCGCAAAATCTGTGTCTTGAAAATAACTGTAAAGATGACGAGGATCTTTAGCAGCAGGTATTAGTTTATGGCAGATCCACGGACTCGGGAGAATCTCTCCTCCTAACGAGTCCACCTGGAGCCAGGAGTGTGCTCTTTTTACAGCCTAAGGTATTGTACATTCATAAGTTTACATCAGGTGGGAATGAGGATTACATCGTTGGAAGGGTCTCAGGGAAGAGATTTACGTTAAATCATTATAATATTCCACGCCTCTTGCTCCACCCGGTTGCACCTGCGTGGTGCATCCTGGTGGTCCTCCTCGGGGGTCTTCAGGAGGAAGGCTCCGGGTCTTCCTCGAGGTGTCCTTTTCGCCTTTGCTTGCTTTACACACCCAGACCAGTCTGTTCTGGTCCCTGGGACACCTTGATTAGCATTGCGATTCTTATCAGTCCCTCCTTCCTGAGGGAGTATTGTCTTTGGGGCCTCTTAGCCAGCACTGTCTGATCACCCAGGCCTGCCTGCTCCATCCCCCAAGGGCAACTCTCTCAGTTTTTCTCTTATCTTACTAAGCATTCCTGTTTGCAACTCTAAACTATTATATTAGCCTCTTTCTGCTGGCTGTATATATTTCCTTAAGCAAATGTACACAATTGCTTAAGTTGGTATTTTTCCGTAATCACATGGGTGCATCTTCTCCTGAGTTTTCACTGCCACTGCCAAGATTGCAGGTGTTGCTGGTACAGCTGCACTGGCAAGAGTCTGTAAGGAGGTGTACAAAAACCACAAACGAAGCCTGCAAACTACTGCTGAGGAGTTCCATTTCCAGGCTAAGCTCACTGGGAGCAGAGGCCAGCAGCAAGGGATGTTGACCCTGCCAGCAGGACCTTGTGCCTGGGGAGGGCTGAGCTCCTGAAACATGTTTTCAGCAGCAACTAAATGCCCCAAGGAGGACAGGCTGCCCCTGCGATCAGAGGGACGTGTGTAGGTAGGGCATAACAGACTCCCCGGCGGCTAAAATGGCCGCAGGGGCCTGAACCAAAATGGTGCCTAACCCTACACCTGGCTAAAAAGACAGGCGCTGTAGTAGGCCAGGAACTACAGTTCCCGGCGTGCCCCGCGCGAACCCGGCCCGCAGCCACAGGAAGCTGGGGCGGGGAGCGGAAGCGGCTGGTGGCGCGGCACGCTGGGACACGTAGTCCGTAGGCGACCACCGCCCAAGGCCGTGTCCCGCGAATTTGAAAGTTCCCGCGGTGGCCGCGGCAGCTCTCGCGAGAACTCCGCCCCCCGCCCCGCCTGGCGGGTGAGGGAGCGAGGTGGGTGCCCGCGTGGGGGGAGGGGAGCGGCACGGCACGGCACGGAACGGAACGGGGTGCGCGCGGTAGTGCAGTAGTCGACAGCCGAACGGAGCGCACTCAACTGCGCAGGAACCGAGGGCGGAGGGGCCGGGCAGGCCCGGGGCACGCAGAGGCCGCTATAACCGCTGCGGGAGATGCCGCCGCCCTCATCGGCACGTACGGGGGCAAGTGGGCTGGGGGGGGGGCGGGAGGGAGCGGCGTGGGGAGAAAAAGGCGGTAGTGGTGGCGGCGCCTGTCTTCTTTCTCCCCCCGCGTACCAGCAGGTACCGGGTGCTCCTCAGGCGGCTAGGCCGGCCCCGCCGCCTCTGGCGCAGCGGGGGCCCGGCTGCTGTCCCCGGCCCCTTATGTAAGTGTCCCCGTGGGCTGCGGCGCCGTGCCCGGTCACACGTGGCCCGGCCGCGGCGGGGGAGGCGTGGGGCAGCCGGCGGCGCGGCCTGGGCAGCGCACATGGGAGGCGGCGGCGTGCGGGGCTCCGCAGCCGGGAGGCGGCCGGCAGGGGCGTGGGGGGGCGTGCGAGATGTGGCGGCCGCGGCGGGAGCCTTCCCCCTTGCCCGGCCACCCGCTGCCCGGCCGGAGCACGTCCCCGCCTCGCTCCTTCGGTCACTTTTTGAAGGGGTTTTTCTCTTCTTTACTCGATTTTCTTCTTCTCCCCCCACTGCCTGCCTCCGCCCCCCCCGCCCCCTTCGGTGTCGTTTTCCAGGAGGAGGCGGGAAATTCGCTCTGTGCGCGGAGCGGGAAGAGGACCGGTGGCACGGGGCGAGCTCAGCTCCACAGGGATCCCGCGCGTGGTTGGAGGGCTCTTGACTTTTGCATGAAGCGCGCATCAGGCAGCAAAGCTGCTGACTTAAACGGCCGTGCTTGGTGTCTTCCTCAGTAAACCGTGACTCCAGGTCTGGCGCTCCTGCCACTGGAAAGAAGCGTGGTGTCAGTCTTTCAGGTCTAATAATCGCTTCCTGATGGTGTTTGGTAAAATTATGGGAAATGTAGGGACCTGACTCCGCCGGGAATGCTGATCTCTGTTTGGGGTGTATGGCTAAACACGGTAGTTCAGGTGCCTTCTCAGGCCCGTGGGTCTGGATGATTGTGTCAGTATTGGCTGGCAGCTGCTACGTGCCACGTGTTTGGGTGCATAGGGCCGTACCCTGCTCTGCTGAGGACAGCTCCTCGGTCACTTACTGCATCAACTCATTTTCCTCTGCTGGTTTGCCTGGGGTTTGCTGTTTTTATGACAGGGAAATGAACTTAATCAGGCTTATATGAATTTTGTTTGTTCTACCTAGTAAGCTGTCAGATAGAGTTTTAGAGAAGTAATGGTGACAAGCCTTTGCTGGTGTGGTCTTGTTTCACTTGCGTGGAAAAAACTGGTCCTGTTGCACGTGTTGCGAATGTTTTTGCAGTTGAGCTTGTCAGGTTGCTGTTTGTAAAAGCATGTTTCAGAATTAGATATTGAGAAGCCGTCTGGAGATGGTCCTGGGCAGCCTGCTGTAGGTGACCCTGCCTGAGGAGGGGGGTTGGACCAGATGACCTCCAGAGATTCTCTCCATTGTGAATCTGGGACTTGTGCTGGGAGGGGCAAGCAGTGTCATGGGAACATCTTGTTGACTCCCGTCTACCTCCGTTCAGAAGGCTGCATGTGCATTCTGTGCTGAGACATTTGGCACCTACGTCTGTCCCAGTACACCGAGCAATGTCAAAAAGAGCATAATTTCAGAACTGACTTTAGGAACTTTTGCTGGCTTAGTCACGTTGGACAGGAACTGCAACTCTTGAGTGAAAGTGTAGTCATGTCAGAGAATAAGCAAGACAATCTGTAGGCTGCACTTGAGTGAAATAAGCGTGAATCTAGAATTCTGATACAGTGTTTCTGTTCTGCTCATGACTTTTTAGACTAAAACTTAGGTTCTGGATTAAATGTAGGGTTTTTGCCTAAAACAGCAGAGGGAGGATTTCTGCCTGAGCGGGAAAGAAATGACCCAGTGGGACTCGCTAATTCAGCTACTAACTGGTTCCCTGAGTCCTCTTTCTGCAGGAGTGAAACTTGGCAAAGTGCAAATTGAGTGAACATGACTGTTAAGGGACAGAAAGTGTGTTTTCCATCTCCTGCTCCTCTAGTGCTTGTGAGTTGCTTCCTGTTTTTCTAGGAAAAATGTTACTGAGCCAGTCATCAATAATAATAATAATAATTGAGAAAATTCTGTAATTGTCATCTTTTCCTTGTGCTGAACCAAGTGGATGCTTTTTTTTCTCACAAGAACTTTTGTTTTTTTCCATTTCTTCTTCTTTGGCTTCTTCCTGCTCTTTGTCCTGTTGCCTTAGAAAATGTGATCCAAATAGTGTCACACAATGTTGTCTGTTCTCTGATCACCAAGTAACGCTTCCCCAAAATCGCTTTAGTTTCCGCATCTGGCTGAAGGAAAGAATGATGCCTGTCACCTTCAGCCTTTCTCAGTGAGACAGTGAGCCCCTCTGTGTGAAAGGGAGTTAAAAGTTAACTGGCTGTGTCCTGGGTGGTGTCCTTCCTAAAAGTAAAGGGTGTTTTAGCTCTCCTTGCAAACTGAGCATGTAGTTTCACACGTGTATGAGCTGCTTACTAACTTACTAACTTACTAACTTACTAACTTACTAACTTACTAACTTACTAACTTACTAACTTACTAACTTACTAACTTACTAACTTACTAACTTACTAACTTACTAACTTACTAACTTACTAACTTACTAACTTACTAACTTACTAACTTACTAACTTACTAACTGCTTACTGCCACGCAAGGGAGACGGACAAATTCCCTCTCCTTCTTCCCAATGCATTGTCCTGCCTCCTTCCTTGTGCTGAGTTGCATGTTTGCAAGTTCTCTCTGCAAGCCAGATTAACTTTCTAACCTGGTGCAAAGCTGTCTGCTTTTCTGTGTTGGTTTGCTGTCTGCTTAGGGAGTTACTGGGCTCATTAAGGGCTCTGGAAAGCATTCATGTTAGTGCAGGGTAAGCAACAGGAATACAGTAGTAGAAGAAAGGAGCAGATGGAGAGATGGGAGGCAGCAATAAGGCCTCTCTTTTGGTGGCAGTGAAGTCAACATGGTTTGTGAAATCCTGTCTTCAGCTGCGACTGACCATATATTTAGCTTTTTCTTCAGAAAGCCCATTAGATATTAGATTGTTGGCCTTTGATTTCTGTGTACCACTGTCGGTCAAAACTGACATCCCAGAACTCCGGCTTGGCTGTGTGGGATTCTACTTGAACATGTAATTTCTCTTTTTTTTTTTTTTTTTCTTTTTTTTTTTTCCCCCTGGGCATGCCTGGTGCTCTAGCATTTTCACATGCTTTTATACGCAGAGTTAATAACTGCAGCATGATTAAATTTAAAGTTATATAAGTGGTCCAGGTGTTGGAGTGTTAGTTATTTGATGGTTCTTACTGGTGGTACTGGACTGATAAGCACATTTGATGTGTACTGTAGGCAGGACTGCACTATGCCAAGGTGTGAGCTTTCCACCAGAGAAGAATGCTTTCTGATTTGGTGGGGAGTTTGGGGTGGTGAGTTGTTTGTTTTTAAACTCCAGTCTTCCTAGTAGAGTATCTTAAAATTTGATTTCCTGTTTGAGCACACAAAGTTCTGTGCTCTTGACCTGTCCAGGTATGCAGTGGCAAAGGCAGAGTGACTCATGGAGAACATGCAGATGAGAAGTGTTCTTAAATGCTGTGAGCTGCCCTGCTGGAAGATACTTGCTCACTCTTTTTCTCAAAACTATCTTGCTACTGCTACGATACCTTGTGTTAGTAATGACTAAGTACTTACCACTCAGACTTGTTTTTCAAATGTCTCTGTGCTTATTTTCCAAAAAGATTTATTTTTTTTTATTCACTACAATTATATATGTTCTTTCTAGAAAACTGTGCTGTTTTCTAAAGTCATTTAACGTGTGTTGTCATTGTTGGTGTTCTCCCTTAAAGGAGGATCAACCAACTGGATATTTTCAAATAGGCTACTTTGCAAGGGGGTGTCTGATTGTACAGCCGTTCATTAATGATGTGACTGATGGGGCAGAGCATACCCTTGGCAAGCTGGCTGAAGATACCAAACTGGGAAGAGTGGTGATGGACCAGTGGGTCATGCTGCCGTCCAGAGGGATTTTGACAGGCTGGAGAAATGGGCTGACAGGAACCTCATGCAGTTCAACAAGGGGAAGTGCAAAGTCCTGCACCTGGGAGGAATAATCTCATGCACCAGTATATTCTGGGGGCTACCCAGCTGGAAAGCAGCTCAACAGAAAAGGCCTGGGTGTCCTGGTGGACACCGGGTTGACAGTGAGCCAGCAATGCACCCATGTGGCAAAGGTGACTGACAGTATCCTGGGCTGCATGAGGACGGGTGTTGCCAGCAGGTGGAGGGAGGTGATCCTTTCTCTAACTGAAGTGCTGGTGTCAGAACCCCGAGCCCTGAATTAAGATTGACATATGGGTGGTTCCCATGGTCCTTTAAGAGGAGGGGATGAGTTTGCCTTTTGGCTTTCCTCCAAGGTGCAGTCGACCTTGCAGGGAAAGCCCTTGGGTAAACAAGCCCCAGGTGCCCTGCAATGGGTAAATGAGTGCCAGGTGTCCTGCTTTGGGGACCTCTTGCAGGACTGGTGGAGAGTATGTGTGAGGTGGATGCACTTTACAGAGTTTCCCCATTGGGGAAGGACCTCCTGACTCCCCCTGCAACTGGGCCCCAGTCAGGTTTGGTGCTTGTGAACGCGGGCTCTGTGAGAACAATATGCGGCCACCTCTGTCCTCTATTATCAGCCTGTTGGCTTGGCTGTGTCCCATCTCTGCCATGGGAGACTTCGTTGCTTTGTTTGTTCCACCGATTGTTGGCCGTATGGTATCATTCTTGGGGTCGCGGGGGTTGATGTCTGTTATGTGTAATCTGATTGACTTGTTTGTACCTCCAGCGATCACCCATATACTGACCTTTTTGTGTGCAATAGAATCTGGTTACTGGTTCATTCTACTGCTGGCTGCGTCCTTTGTGCTAGGCCTAGTAATTGTCAAAATACTAACCAGTTCTGGTGAGGCCACACCCAGAGTGCAGGTGTGGGCTTCCCAGTCTCACAAGAGATATATGGAGGTACTGGAGAGAGTCCAGTGAAGAGCTATAAAGCTAGTTAGAGGGGTCTGGAGCAGGAAGGAGCATCTGGGGAACTACAGGCCTGTCAGCCTGACCTCGGTACCAGGGAAGGTTATGGAACGGTTCATCCTGGGGAGATCATGTGTCAAATGCAGGACAACAGTGGGATCGGGTCCACCCAGCATGGGTTCGTGAAGGGCAAGTCCTGTCTAACCCACCTGATCTCCTTCTATGATCAGGTGATCCGCCTAGTGGATGAGGGAAAAGCGATGGATGTTGTCTACCTGGACTTCAGTAAGGCATTTGACACTGTTTCCCACAGCATTCTGCTGGAGAAGCTGGCGGCTCATGGCTTAGACAGGTGGACTCTTTGCTGGGTTAAAAACTGGCTGGATGGCCGAGCCCAGAGAGTTGTGGTGAACGGAGGTTGAATGCACCCTCAGTAAATTTGCAGATGACATGAAATTACATGGGAGTGTCGATATGCCTGAGGGTAGGGAGGCCCTGCAGTGGGACTTGGACAGGCTGGAGCGATGTGCTGAGGCCAATTGCATGAGGTTCAACAAAGGCAAGTGCCGGGTCATGCAATTGGGTCACAACAACCCCATGCAGTGCTACAGGCTTGGGGAAGAGTGGCTGGAAAGCTGCCTGGCAGAAAAGGACCTGGGGGTGTTTGACAGCCGACTGAACATGAGCCAGCAGTGTGCCCAGGTGGCCAAGAAGGCCAATGGCATCCTGGCCTGTATCAGAAATGGTGTGACCAGCAGGAGTAGGGAGGTGATAGTGCCCCTGTACTTGGCACTCGTGAGACCACACCTTGAGTACTGTGTCCAGTTCTGGGCCCCACAGTATAAGAAGGACATTGAGGTGCTGGAGCGAGTCCAGAGAAGGGCAACGAGGCTGGTGAGAGGTCTGGAAAACAGGCCTTATGGAGACCGGCTGAGGGAACTGGGGTTGTTTAGTCTAGAGGAGACTGAGGGCAGACCTCATTGCCCCCTACAACTACCTAAAAGGAGGTTGTAGTGAGGCTGGTGTTGGTCTCTTCTCCCAAATTACTAATGATGGGACGAGAGGAAATGGCCTCAAGTTGCATCAGGGGAAGTTTAGGTTGGATATTAGGAAGAAGTTCTTTACTGAGAGGGTGGTTAGACATTGGAACAGGCTGCCCAGGGAGGTGGTGGAGTCGCCGTTCCTGGGGGTGTTCAAAAAATGGGTTGATGAAGCACTTGAGGCCATGGTCTAATGGTCTAGTGGTTAGGGAGACGATGGGATAAAGGTTGGACTTGATGACCCTGGAGGTCCTTTCCACCCATAGTGATTCTATGATTCTGTGATCTGTCCTGTGACGAAAGGTTGAGCGAGCTGGAGCTGTTTAACCTGGAGAAGGTAAGGCTCAGGGGGGAACTCATCAATACATACAAATACCTGAAGGGAGTGGGTAAAGAAGAGGGAGCCAGGTACTTTCCAGTGCTGTTCTCTAACCCCATATGTCTGTATTAGTATCTGGTATTATGGGTTACTTGTGAAACCTCTTCATTAATTCATTGCAATAAAGCTAAGCCGGAACACTGGTCAAATTGTGGGTCTTCTTACTCTCTGGAGCCCCCGGATACAGTGCAAAAGTTCATCCTGCTGTCACTTTGAAACAATGCCAAGTACCAAAAAGCAAACTCGGGAAAACTACTGCAAACAAGGTGTCCCACTTGGAACTCGATGGGCACTAGTTGTGAATGTGGGCAGAGTGTCCAAGCTGGCTGGCTGCAGCTGCGTCCTGCAATATTGGCTTTGCCATCGGCAACATTTTTTGACTTGTGCTTACTGCGGGACCCTGACTTACACTTCCTGTGTTCTACACACTCCTCGTTTTCATGCTGGCAGAAGATAGTGGAACATACTGTCAAATAGAGTGCTTGTGACTTGAAATATAGCAGATAACAATGCTTGGGGTTTAGAGCATAATATTCCTTCACAGAATTACAATTCATATCAGTCGTATTTCTTTATAAAGATTTCCCTTTAATAACTTTGTGTTGCTGCCAGATTCTAGTCTTCAAAAACTAGCTGTAACCTCCTGTGCTGCAAGTAAAATAGGCTGTTGGTGCACACTGGAAGAAACGATCATAAAACTTCATTTGCGGGAGAACGTGTATGGTGCAGTTAATGCAGTAGGATTTGTGTGCACGTTTAAGTGGCTGGCTGTACTTGCAGCTTAGGGAATGGTTTCTGTTTGATGCCTGAGTTGGTCAGTGTGTGTAACACTCAGGAATAGTGAACTGCGTATAATATTTTCATTTTGAGACTTCCTGAAGAAAGGAGTGCTATTTGAACAAGATAACTAAATCTGTCTTGTCTTCTGGAGACTTTTTCCCTAACCAGAGAGCTTTAGAAACATAGTCACTGAAAGCAGTTTGTATTTCCATGTATATGGAGTATCTCTTATTTAGCCAGCTATTTATTCTTGCAGACCGCTTCAGCTCTTAAGGTTTTCCACAAAAAAGTCTTATCTTGACATACTGAAACGTGAACTCTTTGTGGAGCACCGACAGAAGTGTGGAAACTCTCTGCAAGGCCTAGAAATTTTTGTAAAATACTGCAGAGATGTGATAAGGGTAGGCAATAAGAAGGGAGGGACTGCAATAAGAAATATGAGGATTCAAGTACAGAACAAAGTCAGTGTTTCTAAGTGCTGTGTTATGTTCTCATCATAAGTGTATGGCAAACGATTGTCTAATTGATGAGCAATGAAAGCCTGTATTGCTTGTCATGTGACAATATCTACTGTACATATTCTGGAAGAATTTGAGAATGAAACTTAGTATTCCTTAATGTTCAAAAGAAACATGTAGAAGTGAACAAGACATAAGTGATGTGTGAAATCTACTAGAAGGCAAATGGCAATAGATAATAACAGATAAAATCAAGGGAAAGGACAAATGTAAACTTAACCTGTTAGGGAACAGATTTTTAAAATATGAGTTTTTTCAGATCACATCTTATTAACCTATGTGAGTAGACTTGAACTCAGTGTCTTGGTTTATTTCCTGTTAATTATCTTTGTAGTACCTCTGTGTCACTTTTTGTTGGTGATCTCATAGGCATCAGAAAAGCATCTTCTCTCTGTTGCGACATGAAAAACTGTCCTGAGTGACGTTTTCTTAAGGAAAAGAGCTTCAGGCAATGCCTAGGAGATTTTTTTGCTGCATGCTGGTGAGACTTCTGTCTATCTCAAAAATATTGATGGCTGCCATGAGTCTTATTTTTGCATTTTTTTCTTCATTTACAGTGAAGAATGCGAGACCTAACGGCTCAGGTAACGAGCAGTCTGCTTCAGTTTCCAGAGGTGACTATTCAGGCACTTGGGGAAGATGAGATAACCCTAGATTCCGTGCTGTGTGGGAAGTTTTCTGGAGGTAAGCATTTTCCTTTAAATTTGGTGTTGGTATAATTACCTGGAGGTTATCTGAAGCATAGGGTCGTAGTATCAACTGTGTCAGGTTAGTGCTGTTAAGATGCATCAGGTTTTAAGAGAATAAAAAAAGATGTTTTAACGATTAAAAACTCTAATGTTAAAACGTTAGTATAGTTGAACTATGAAATTACATCAACCTACACCAATCTTGTGCTATTAAAATAATTTACTTACACATGCTGAGTCGGTGAGCCCTCCTCAATTTTTAATTAAATAAAAAGCAGCTTTCAAAGAAGTAGTAGTGTTGGATTGGGCCATACGTATTTGTACCAGCTCAAGCTCAATGACCATCATAATATCACGTGCAGAAATAGCTCTTCTACAGTGCTAGAGAGGCAAAGTCTCCGCTTTTTCTTTTCTAGTCTGAATAAAACCAGGAGACTGTTAAGCGCTGCAGCCGTGTTTCCACAGTATTTGAGAGGATGTAGATGAGTACCCACTGAGAGGTGCTGAAAGTGGCTGAGCAGATGAGATTGTTGACTTCCTAGGTGATCTGAAAGGAGAGCTGGCTGTCTATTGGGATGTCGAGGCTTCTGTTAAGAGCAGGTGGAATCTATCTACCTGATTGTAAATGCAGTAATTGAGTTAATACTTCCTTTGAGCTTGAAGTAGTTCAATGAAACAAAATGTGTGAAATTCTTTCTATAATCAGCACAAGTTTAAATTTACTCCCTCACTGCCCGTTCTAAGATAATTTCCTGTTGAAGTCCAAATCCCTGCTCAAAGTATGCATGTGTCAAGTAGAATTAGTAAGATAGAAGTGAATTGGTTTAAATTTTGTAGAATCATAGAATGGTTTGGGTTGGAAGGGACCTCAAATATCATCTAGTTCCAACCCCCCTGCCATGGGCCTCCCACAGACCAGGTTGCTCAAAGCCCCATCCAACCTGGCCTTCAGCACTTCCAGGGAGGGGACAGCCACAGTTTCCCTGGGCAACCTGTTCCAGTGTCTCACCACCCTCACAGTAAAGAATTTCTTCCTAATGTTTGATCTAAATCTACCCTCTTCCAGTTTAAAGACATTACCCCTTGTCCTATTTGTTATATATCAAGTACGCTTTGAGTCTTCTATTGCCGTACATATTTAGATGATTTCTAGCAAATCCAAGCTGGATATGGTATAAAGACTATAGATCAATATGTTGTAATCTTTATCCAAAAAAATCAAAATCCTTCAGTGCAGGAATGACGAGTACAAATGCAAAATAATGAGGTTGTTAATTTTAAGAAGTATGGCTTAAGAATTTCAATGGGTGATTTTAAAGGATTGGACAGAGTTAGGTAAGTCAGTCTTCCTCTGTTAGGTACTTTTATTGAAGGAAAGGGGCTGTGACTGTGATTTTTTGGTTATTCCAATCTTCTGTTGGAAATTTGCTTTAGTCAGCTTTCTTTTCTCTTACAGGAAGAAATGGTCTAGCATGGTTGGCATGTGGTCCTCAACTTGAGGTCGTGAGCTCTGTGACAGGAGAGCGGCTCTCTGCATACCGTTTCAGTGGAGTAAATGAACAGCCTCCCACTGTTCGCGTGGTTAAAGAGTTTTCCTGGCAGAAGAGAACCGGACTACTGGTTGGGTTGGAGGAAGCAGAGGGAAGTGTTCTCTGTCTGTATGACCTCGGAATATCAAGAGTGGTTAAAGCAGTTGTTCTTCCAGGAAGGGTATGTACTTTTAAATTGGTGGAACAAAGTTTTTATGTTGTTTAGGTGCTGCATAATCCCATTCAGGAAAACTTTGGAGCGTCTCTTTGTAGGAGGTATTTTTTCTAGACAGCATTAACATGCTGTCACTTCAGAGTATCCTGTCAAGAGAGCCTTAATATAAAATCTTGGGCTTAACGGTACCGTTACCTTTTGAGTTTACTGATAGTAAAACAAGCTTTCTGGTTTTATTGTAGAGCATATAGTTACCTAATTTTCCACTTCCCCAAAAAGACATTGAAAACTAACCTTTTTTTGGCTGGAATGAAAAAGAAAAAAGCCACGCACATTCCCATGACTCTCAGACTAGCAAGCAGGTGACTTGAAAGTAGAAAATGTTTTCATGTTGACTTAGGGTAGGAAAAAAGAGCCTTGAGTCATTATCTGAAGGATTGTTGAAAGATTGATTTTTCCATCTGTAGTCTTTGAATCTCTGCTTATTGAATGTTGTATTTGTGTAGATGGTATACACTGGTGTGATCTAACTAATTTTTTTTGTCTTCTATAACCTATAAACTCAAATGATGTCATGTCCCGTAGTCTCATTAGCTGAATGTAAATGTGAATCAGCATAAGTTAATAGAGTATCAAGATTCACTGTATTTTTATCATCTTATAATCTGCAACAGATAAATACTTCTTTCAGACTCATCTTTCCATAACATGATTTGGTATGACTTGCTAGAATGCGGGTGGAGTTTTGTTTGTTTGTAATGCTACAGTGTGATTATTAGTAGTAAGCATTTGTATTGTGCTAATTTCTAAAGATATGAGTTGGGTTGGTGCAATAAGTAAATTATGTTTGTGAAAAATGATGTAGCTTTAAGTTTTGTTTTTCCTTAAATCTAAGTAAGTTTAAGGAAAAGGAAGGGTTAGGAAGGATTGTGTCATATATCAAATCTGTGTCTACAGAAGTGATTTGAAATAGAATGTAGTTGTAACTATCAGTTGTATTAGGGAGTTTTCCTATAGCACGAAAAAGTGGTTCGGGAGAGAATATGAAGAAGCCTTGGGAGCAAAAATTGGCTGTTGTGTGATGAAGGTTATGAACTTTGGAATAAAGCCAAAGCTTAATTTTTACTCTTAGTGTCCTGAATGCTCTTGATTACAAGCATGTTTGGTCTGCTGCTTTCATTTTGCTTCCCATCTTTTAGATTAGTTAGATCAGCATAGACAGGATACAGGTGTTGCCAGTTGGACTGTTAACTTCAAATTTGTGAGTAAGGGTAAGCAAAACCAAGTAGATAAAATTTGCACTTGGCCACTGCCCATGTGTTTTGAATTTATCCTGTAACTCATACTTCCAAATTATACATTACATAATCATGCATTTTTAATCTGTGTGAATGTTTTCTGATTTTTTCACACTGGTTATTTTTATAAGTAACATGCAGATCTTTTCTTAACATCAATTTCTGCATATTTTTGTCATGGCTATTTTAAAGGCTTTAATGAGCACCTTAATTTCTGGACTATTTTCTGTGTGGGTGAATCTTCTGTGAACAACTAAGTTGTGCAGGTGAGCACTAACTTTCAGTAACTCTGGTCCGTGGTGTCAAGGCACTAGTGTATCAATACAGGGTGTTTCTAGTGACTGTATGACTGCATTTTAGTGTAACAGTAGATGTGTAGTCATTCAGAGAGTAAAGGAATAAGTTAAAAAAAACAAATTCACAAGAATTGGTTTGTGAATTCTAATTCTAAAATTCTAAAAGAATTTTCTTTTAGAAAGAGTTCTGGCATAGGTTTGTTTTTTTTTTTTTTTTGATGGGAGCATCTCTCATTGCCCTCTGGATACACACATGAAATGCAGCAGAAAATGAAAAATGTTAATGGGGTGTTATTTGATTTGGATTCTAGTAAAAGCAAATCTGAATTTAAAACATGAATTATATTAAATTGGTTTGTAATGGTTGTATGTTTCAGAACTATGGAATGGTATTTTCACAGGTTTTCCTGGTTTGTATTAGGCGGAAGGGTAGCATTCAGATGCAGTGAGCTGAGAAAAGTTTTCTTTGTTCATTCCCAGAATGAGCTGGCAGTAGTCTACGAGAATATGAAAAGGCAATGCGTAGTGCAGTGGAAAAATAAGCAGTTTCAGGAGCTTCTGCATCAAAAATTGAGGTGTTAAAACCCTGAAATGTTTTTGGAAGACTGCAAAAATGGAAAAGATTCACTTGGGCCAGTTGTACAACAACAAAAAAAATCTTGAGAAGTTAGAAGCAATACTTGAACTTTGTCTAGTTCTGCGGCAAGATATGGCCAATATTTCTGCTTTCCTTAAAAGAGTTATCAAGACTTGGAGCAGCAAGAATTTGAATAAGGAAAACACTCTTGGCAGTCTTGAGTAGCAGAGAAGACTTGAAATGTAATTGGATTTATAGGAAATCTGAAGCAAAAGAAAGTTGTCTAAATTCCTATAGGTACTTCTAAGCTTAGAGTTCTTGTGAGTATTAACTTGTAGTTTTCCTGTAGGTAACTGCTATAGAACCCATAACTAATCACGGAGGAGCCAGTGTGAGCACTCGGCACCTACATCAGAGTCTGCGATGGCTCTTCGGAGTGGCAGCAGTGGCTACAGATGTTGGTCATCTACTTCTGGTCGACCTTTGTTTGGATGATTTATCATGCAGTCAAAATGAAATAGAAGCATCAGGTAAGCTTGCAGTTTCAAAACTTGAATTTAGAAGTAAGAAAACTGTGCCTTTTAATAAATAAGCAATATGCATCCCACTTTGAAGATACTAGCGTGCAGACATTTATGACTACTGATTACACGTGGTGGTTTGAAACCTTGTAGTCCAGAACTCATCAAAAACGGGAGTGACTTAATACTCTTTCTCATGTTATAAATGCCTCCCTCCCACCGGGATTCCAATGTCACTGTGATTCTTGCCAGTGAGGTGTAGGAATTTTACCATCTGAGTCAGTGCAGGTGCCTGATAGGAAGTTGTCAGAGGTTCCCTATTTCTTGGGAATGTTCTTCTGCTTCTGTTAATTGACGTGGGGCAAATTTTAGGCTTGTTCTTTAAAATAAATGCAACTTATCAAAAACCTTGCATTTAGATGACTGAAATCTCTAATTTGTATATTCAGATCGCGTACACTGTTTTGGCTATTAGAACAGTGGCTTCAGGAGCTGATGTCATGTCAGATAGCTTCAACAGGAGGTCCAGGGTCCTGTTGTACAGAGTCCAAGAAGAATTTGTCTTTGAAGGTTACAATTTTACCTGGTTTTGATCTGTGAGTGAGAATACCTGTCCGATCAGAGAGCTCTCCTGTTCTTTGAATATGTACAAAATGGAAATAGAATAGCAAAAAAAGTGTTGTGTAAATGGGTATTTTGCTTAGGATGGTAGATTTTGATTATGTGTTGTCGTATTAGTGTTTAAACATAATGTGTTCTTTTCTTGCATGGTTTTGTGTCTGTAGATCTAGAAGTTGTCACTAGAATTCCTGCTGAAGTTCCACAAAGAAGAGAAACCGTGACCAGAGAAGGGAGGCATCTCTGTTTTCAATTACAAAATCCTTCAGGAACAGCAATATCAACCCTGTGCTACATAAGCAGAAGCAATCAGCTCGTCGTTGGTTTTTCAGATGGCTACCTGTCACTGTGGAATATGAAAACTTTGAAGACGGAGTAAGTAGGCCTGAAGGTGCAGGGGTCCTAATTTTTTGCTTAAGGAAGTATGCTATTTAAAGAGCACTTTTTCAGGGATGAAAATTTTTTGTACAATTTTGGAATGTTTAGAAATCCTCTTCTGAAATAGCTATTAAGTCACTCAGGGATTAAGTGGGCTTCCTTCATCCCAGAGGACTAGAATTGTTTTTCCTTATTGTGTCTGTGGGTTGGGGAATTGTGAAAAGCATGCTACTTTGGGTTATGTCAAGCAGTTAGGACGTGATAGAGCTGATTTCTGTAATACAGTTTTTTTCTGTCAGTAGTATGCAGTGAAACCAGGCAATGTGTGTATTTTGATGAAACTCATTCTCAGAATTATTTGTCAGAACCTGTTCCTGTAGTTAGGGCATACATTGAAAGGCTTAAGTACGCTAACAATGTAATTTTGGTGATAATATTCTTTAAAGTGTCCAGAATGAAACTAGTGAGACATAGAAAATCAGTAGGTGATCTGTGCCTGAAAAGATATTTTTTCCCACATTTAAGCCTTGACGGACATAGTGGATTGACCCATTGCAAGGCAATGATGCATATGAATGAAAGTGCTTGGAGGACTTGGAGATGAGAATAAGGGACATGTAAATTTGTAAGCAATAGAAAAATTAAGAGATGATTTAAAATCTGCTGAAGAGTAATCTCATCTGAAATATTTGGCCAAATTCAGATAAGGATTTACTTAAGCAAATCAGCAGTGACTCACTAGGAACTGTTGGCTGCATAAAGAGATAGTGGAGGAATAATTAGGTGACAGGAATAGACTGTGAAGGTACAAATATGGTTCAGAAGTCTGGAAAAACAATGCTTTACATAGAAGCAGCTTCTTGTTTCTTTACTTGGTCTGTTTGCTGCCATTTTAAATTTGTTCAGAGGCATGCTGCATTTCAAGTTCAATGTTGAAGTAGGCTACAACAGGAAGAAGAATCTTTTGCCTGGCAGCTGAAGTCATCATTTACATTCCTCCTCGGGCAGAGAGGGATGTAAACCCAAGTTATTGCATTTGATGGACAGTGATTTCCTCACCTCTTGACTGTTGTATAAAAAAGTAGTTGTTTCCTTGCCTCACTTGTTTGAGATGGAAGTATGACCTTCTGTACTTTGAGGAAAAGCATATAAGGTATTCTTTTCTCAGAAGATGTTTCTACCCTTCTACAAACAGGGCCAGTAGGCTCATCTTTTTTTTTTTTTACTTTTTTCTTTTTTTTTTTTTTTTTTTTTTTTAAAAACCTGTAGGCACCACTCTCAGCTTGAAGGAGGAAGGATTCCTGTCTATGCTGTTACTTTTCAAGAGCCTGAGAATGATCCTCGCAATTGTTGCTACTTGTGGGCTGTTCAGTCTACGCAAGAAAGGTGAATAAAAACTTACTATAAGCTGCTGAATTATTTTTTTATGTATTTGTTCACATACAGTTGATACATGTATATTTGTTTTGGGGTTTTTTTTAGCTGTGCAGGAAGTTCTCTCAAGTACGGAAGGTGTTAAGCTTACAATGCAATTTTTAGAGGGTTTAACAGATGTGAAGAGGGACTTAGTTCCTACCTTCTGAAAGAAGGCAAAGCAACAGTGGTTCTATTTTTGTGGTTGCATTCGTAAATGCTTTTGTTTCTTTCTTGATGACTGCCTCATGATTAGTTTGATATTTGCACCATGGTATTAAAATACCATTAAAAGTAATTGAGACTGCAGCTCTAGGACACTAAAGGTGCCGATATAACAGCCTGCTGCCCCTAGAGGAGGGAGATGATGGTATTGCCGATGGCCTTGTGCCAACTTCAGCAGTCTTTGGAGCCTCCATGAGCCAGTTTAGCTCACCTGGCAGAAAACAATCATCATTCAGCTGAAAAGTCAGTGGCTTTCCTGCTGGGCTGATGAATCAAAATGGGAATGTGGCAGGTTGCAGTGTATGCAGGAGAGGGACTGGAATTTTGGTGGGAAGGGAAGAAATCTCTTCTTTCTCAGCATCAGCAAGCTACTTAATCAGCTCAACTGTGGCAATCTCTTAAAGTTTGACTTTAAAGCAGTTTTGATTGAGAACTCTTCACTGTGAAGAACTATTTCCAGCAATTTCTATACAACATATTAAAGCTTCAAAATGTATGGTTAGCGTTTGCCCCTGAAGCTGTTAGTGCCAAAATTTCCCCCTTTATGTTTTAGCAGCTGTGCATGTGACCAATTATCATGTTTTGGGAAGTGGTGTTTTTCTTTTCAGCAAGAGCATGCTAATAAGAAAACTAGATCTCATAAAGTGATACTGAGGGCTATAAAGCAGCTTTGTAATCAAATTTCATAATTTATACCTTTTCAGTGAAGGTGATGTTGTGAGTTTACATCTGTTGCAGTTAGCATTTGGTGACAGAAAACGCTTGGCATCAGGACAAGTCATGTATGAGGTAAGAACGTGCATGTATGTGGAAAGATGAAACTAGGAATTTTCTCAAAGTGAGTATCAGTTAAATGTGTAGGGCTATTATTTACCATCAAAAATCAGAGCTGCCTAAAAAAAATCCTTTTGCTGATTCTTCTTGGGCATGGCCTTTGTCCATACTTTTTGAAAACAAGTCATACGATTTTGTACTGCAGTGTTGTGTGTTCTAACTAGATTCGTCTGCAAAGAGCCTGTATAAATTCAATTCCTGAAGAGGAAGCAGCTTTTACAAATAAAATTATTCTTAATTTAATCACCAAATTAATGGCATGTAGAAAGAGAAGACAGGTCTTTGAACAGCTTTGTTTAACCAAATTGCATACTTGAAAAAGCTTCTATCTGACTCCCTTTCTTAAAATATGGTTATATATATCTGTCTATCTTTATTATTTTCTCATCTTGGTTTTATATTCTTGTTTTTCTTTTGAGCACTGTCAGCTGGACTTCAAACGAAGTGTACTTAAGTGTCTCTGAAGTATTGATCCTGAAACTCAGTAGCTGTAAAGATAACTCTTCCTACTTTTTGGCTGGATTACTTACTAAATCTCCTTTTAAAGCCAGCAAAATATGTAAATACAATAGACAGTGGTATGATTTGGTGAGAATATACATCAGTTTTTAAGAACTGGCTCCAAAGATGATGTGTTTAAAATATAGATGAGGTATGGTTATATCTCAGAGACCTAACAGATATAAGATGCATCCGTGTAATGTATAATTCTATTCAGTAGTACACTTGGAACTCTTCCACAGTCTTTTTTGAGGGAACAATTTTTTTTGAGGGAAGAGGTAATGGTAATTCAGAGCAAGTTTTTCCTCCTGTTTTGATACTTTCTCTTGCATATTGTCAACAGGTATGGAATGAAATAGGGGGATGACTCTTGTATTGTGGTACTCTGTTTTTACAGGGACTGATTTTTTGGAATGAGTTTAAATTTTGACCTTTTTCCTTACAAATGAAGAAGCTTTCCAACTTATAAGTGTTGCTTTTGAATAGATAAAGGTTAGGTGTTTGGAAGAGGTGGTGTTTCTTTAAAATGCATCATATGTCATGGTGACCAAGTAGACATATTTTCAAGTGATCCAGCATGTTCTAAATATGGATATAATCTATTTATCTTTGTTTATGTGCATGTTTTTATGACATAAATATACAGTGCTCTAGAGGAAAAGAGCACCCTGACTGTTTTTTTTAATTTTATAAAGGCTTTCATTCTGCGATTCATTGCAGTTCACTGCTGCATCACTTGTAGGGGCGCTCCAAGTACTTTGGCGGGTTGATAGGAGGAAGATTCTTTAATCTTTCTCCAGTTCCACTTTTGAACTTCTGCTTTGTTTTGCCCTCTTTTAAAAGTTATTTTTATCTACAGTCTTAGCAGTGGCAAAGACAATCCCTTGTACTGTGTGCTTCTTCGGAGAGAAAAAAAGTTGTCTGTATCCATTTCTCTTGTGACTACTTTGTTCTGTCTCAACACTTCAATGTTAAAATGTGGGACCTCTAACTATTTAGCAATTGTTTGTCTTGATCATCATCTTTTCCTGAATAAGATGTGACGAGCATCATTTTTTACCTCAGAAGGCTGAAATGTTTCATCAGCCTTTAAAAATGAGTCTACTAGAAATTCCAGTTGACAGTCTTTAAAAAAAGCACACAATGTGATTAAATAGTGTTACTGTGTTTGTGTTTTTTCAGTTAATGCTTACTTAGGGAATGGTGGTATCAGAGGTTCAACACAATCCTGCCAGGGCTTCTGTATATCTCAAAGTAATTTGCTTACTCTGTAGTAATTTGTTATCCTAAATGCATTGTCCGTGTGCATCCCATGTCCTCTCTATTTTCCCCTTTTGTTGTTGGCTGTGCTCGGTGAAGGAACTGGGGGATCTTTTACCCATTAGTCTCTGACAAGATTAGAGGATCTGGTAAGAGCTTACGTGGTTTGAAAGAAGATGGTTAATCAGTAAGAAGTTCTAATAGTTACTGGAGAGGGACGCATGTTCACTCTAGGGGTGCACCTGTCGATAATACCTCTTGACAGAGCTTTAACCACTGTAATACCATGACTTTTGTAGCTTCATTAGTTCTGTAATCAAGACATGCAGCAGAGAGCTTTGCATGTGTATGTCTTACATTATTTCAGATATCTCTTTGTAGATACATATTTAGATTTGTAAAGAAACCTTGGTGTTGTAAGGAATTCTGCAAAATATATGATCTGAATAATGTGTTAGGGAAATGTTAAATTTTAAAAATGTGTCAAACCTTTACAGCCATACTTACCTGTTATGATGTGACACTTGTCTTGCATGTCAGATGTAATTTCTGTTTACCATCAGAAATCATCTCATGGGAAATATACAGTATAATATACTTATTGTATCAGATATATACATGCTTTCATATTTAGGTATAACGCGTGTTTTTATCTCAAAATGACCTTTTATTTCTTCTTCTTTTTTTCCCCAGGGTTTGGAATACTGTGATGAAAGGTACAGTTTAGATCTCACGAGTGGAGTCTTTGCCTTGAGAGGACAGACCAGCAATACTAAATTACTCAGCTGCCAGACTGTAGAAAAATTTCGCAACCATGTTGACAGAGAGGATAACATTAACGAAGGTTTGTTCTGACGTCTATATTTGTTTATTCTAAAATAAATGGGTTTGCAATCTGAGCAATGAATGCTGTTCTGTACCCACAATCTGAAAGTTTTAAATATCTGTATAGAGTAGCTTGTTGGGCTTATTTAAAAAGAAAAATGGAGTACTTAAGTTATGTGGGACTTGAGGAGAAAAAATGGGGTTTATTTTCTGCTTGCCGACAATGCTATATTGATGTGTGGCAGGGTCATCTGTATAATGCTGGTCAGTCATGGTTTTCCTCCATCTATCTTCTTTGAACAATAAGATCATTCTCTCCATTGCTTAAGAGAGTTACCTACATTCTTCCTGTTCAAACCTATGTCTGCATCTGCATCCAGCTGGTGGCTGGTCACAAGTGGTATTCCCCAGGACTCAGTAATGGGTCCAGTTCTGTTCAATAAATTTATCAATGATCTGGATGAAGGGATCGAGTGCAGTGTCAGTAAGTTTGCAGATGGCACTAAATTGGATGGGAGTGTTGATCTGCTTGAGGATAGGAAGGCTCTACAAAGGGATTTGGACAGGCTGGATCAGTGGGCCTAGGCCAGTTGTATGAGGTTCAGCAAAGCTAAGTGTTGGATCCTGCACTTGGGTCACAACAACCCCATGCAAGGCTACATGATGACATGACCAGCTGGGCAGATGAGAGGGGATCAGGGGATGATGTTAACTTCAGTGAGGCTTTTGGCACTCTCTCCAATAACATCCTCATTGGTAAGCTTAGAAAGTGCAGGTCAGTGAGTTGGATGGAGAACTGGCTGAATGGCAGAGCTCAGGGGATTGTGATCAGTGGCGCAGAGTCTAGCTGGAGGCCTGTAGCTAGTGGTGTTCTGCAGGAGTCAGTACTGGGTCCAGTCTTATTCAGCATATTCATTAATGACCTGTATGAAGGGACTGAGAGTACCCTGAGCAAGTTTGCTGATATACCAGAAGACTGTGCTGCCACCCAGCAAGACCTGGACAGGCTAGAGAGCTGGGTGGAAAGGAACCTAATGAAGCTGAAAAAAGGCAAGTGCAGGCTACTGCAGGAGCAACCCCATGCACATACGTTAGGGGTTGACCTTCTGGAAAGCAGCTCTGTGGAGAAGGACCTGGAAGTCCTGGTGGACAGCAAGTTAACCATGAGCCAGCAATGTGCCCTTGTGACCAAGAAGGCCCATGGTATCCTGGGGTGCATTATGAAGAGTGTGGCCAGCAGGTTGAGAGAGGTGATACTTCCCCTCTATTCTGCCTTAGTGAGGCCACATCTGGAGTACTGTGTCCGGTTCTGGGCTCCCCAGTTCAAGAGAGTCGGGGAACTTCTGGAGAAAGTCCAGTGGAGGCCTATGAAGATGTTTAAGGGACTGGAGCATCTCTCTTGTAAGGAAAGGCTGAGAGACCTGGGTCTGTTCGGCCTGGAGAAGACTTAGAGGGGATCTCATCAATACTTATAAATATCTAAAGGAGGGTGAGTGGGAAGAGGATGGGGCCAGACTCTTTTCAGTGGTGCCCAGTGACAGGACAAGGGGCACTAGGCACAACCTGGAACACAGGAGGTTCCATTTGAACAGGAGAAAAAACTTCTTTACTGTGAGGGTTACAGAGCACTGGAACAGGCTGCCCAGACAGGTGGTGGAGTCTCCTTCTCTGGAGACATTCAGAACCCGCCTGGATGTGATCCTGTGCAACCTGCTCTCGGTGAACCTTCTCTGGCCAGGGGGGTTGGACTAGATGAGCTTCAGAGGTCCCTTCCAACCTCTAACAGTCTGTGTGATTCTCTGTGAAAGAAGCTATTCTTGAAACATGTAATTGAGTTAAATCTGGAAATTAATGCCAGCTGAGTGATACAAGTGTATACAATAATTATTTTATGCTTTTTAAAAGTAGCAATGTATGTGTTCCTAGCATATTTTTTTTTTGGCTAAACTATTCATCTAGCTAAATGTCTTGATTATCTCTTAATGTATGGAGACATGAGTTGGGTAACTAGCAGTTGTGTATTTGGTTTCACTTTCAAGTGAAATAATTTGAACAGGAAAAAGGGGCAGTATGACTGAAACCCATCATAGAGATGTTTGCTATTCCGTAATTATTTTTTTTTAATTATTCTTAGTAAGTGTTATGTTTCATGAGTGATATGACAGAAATAGAAAAAGGGTTGTTTTGAAAAAAAATATGACATATCTGATATTTTTAAATAAGAAACAATGTCTTATCTTTTACAGTACTATCGCCTGACACCAGTGTATCAATCTTCAGTTGGCAAGTGAATACATATGGTCAGGGAAAACCATCTACTTATTTGGGTGTATTTGACATTAATCGCTGGTATCATGCTCAAATGCCAGATTCACTAAGGTAGGTTTTTATTAAGTTGTTTTCAGTATCCCTACAAATAATTCATTTGAATGTTGGCATTTAGCTTATGCACTTGTTTTCTTCCAGGCCAGAAGAATTCCTTCATGATTGCCCCTACTTTGCATTGTGGTCACTGGATGCTGTAGTAAGCATGACTTCTCCAAGCCTCATTTTGGATATTCTGGTACATGAACGGACTCTAAGTCGGGGAGTTCCTCCTTCCTATCCACCACCTGAGCAGTTTTTTAATCCAAGCACCTATAATTTTGGTAGGTATTATTTGGTAGGTAGGTAATATTTGGTAGGTATATCACTTTAATAGTGATAAGCTTAAATTGAGGTCAGATGCCACTTATTGATTCTCCTGTTAATTGTTTGGGGGTTTTGTTTCAGTTTTTGAGTGACAAACTTCCACAAACTCAACTCTGAATATGTTGCACTAACAAGGTATTTAATAGTGTGAAACGTACCTGTCAGTCTGCTGAGCTGTGGGTTTTGATGATTTTGTAAGGTAGTCTGTGAAGTGGTGATGATCATAAAATGAAATGACTTTGAACTGAGGCTGAAAGCACAGCACCTCAACAGCACTGGAGATAAAATTTCTACATGCAGTAATTATTTATTTTTTAAATGTTTGTAAGTGATCCGATGAAGAAAAATGGGTACTCGGGTATATCTTTCCAGGTAATTCTATTGTGGAGACATAAACTGGTCATAACATAACTGCAAGAGTGTGGAAGACTGTCAAATATTTATTGTCTCTGCAGATGGTACGTGCTTGCTGAACTGCGGAGTCGTTCATATGGCTTGCACCGGCTTCCAGAAGGAGGTGATCTTTTACTGTATCTTTATTGAGAATGTCAAGAGATGTACCTTTTCTGAGTTTTCTACTGCACTGCTTCCACTGGCAGAGACCGTTTTATGCTCATCCTGCCCACCCACACACATAATTGCAATTGTGTCCTGCCAGTTTTATGCAAATAGTAATGTTTTAGGTCCACTCTTGGGACTCTTAACACTACCATTGTCTCCTGTTGAAGCACAATCAGGGATTGAATGTCTAGAATGGAATACAATGTTGCTGTAGGAGCAAGAATAAAAATGTTGTGGATGTTGGGGAAAGCTATTACTTCTTTATTACACATCAGTCGAGCTGCCTGCATAGTCTTGAGTTAGGGTTTTGATCCCTGATTAACTTGAAAAAGGAGGACAGAATGGAAAAAATGAAAAATTATTTAACCGTTTGAGAAGAAGCAATTTATTGTTTTTTCCTCCCGTACTTGGCCAAATTAGAACTTCTGAGTCACTGCACAGGCTGTGACAAATAATTTTGAGTTAAGTTTCAGCTCGAAATATTTCCACCATCAATCAGCTTCTGCACAAACAAACATAGAAAGGATCTTCCACAGTGTCATTTAAAGTTGTGTGTCAGTTTAGCTTATATAGAATGTATTTTGTGTCAGTGTTCAGGGAAAGAGGAAGGCCTGTGTATTGCCAGAGAAGCTAGAAAATACTTAATTAAGCATTGCAAGGACTGATGTTTTGTTTTACAGGATTTTTTAAAACAAACTGTTAGTTTGGCTGCTGTCTTCAAGACTCCACATAGCAATGCTTACTCAGATTGCCAACCTAAAGCATATTACTGATGCCAGCTTTCTGATGGTTTTAGTGAACATTTCTATTACTTCTCTTAGTGGTAATCGGGAACCTTAGTGATTGAATAATAATGCTGTCCTAATCTGCAGTTTTTGATTGATGTTTCAGACCTTGAATTTTTTGAAGAAATCTGGTCCTTCAATACGTGACGCCATTCATGACAGCTACAATAGGTGTCTTGTAGCTGGACTGCTGTCTCCAAGACTAGTAGATGTCCAGCCATCCAGTTTGAGTCAGGTGAGTGCATGCCAGGGAATCAAGGAGGCAATACATGCGTCTTGTCTGACTGGGCTGTAGAGGCTACAAGACATGATAACTGATTTTCATATTGTTTGCAAGTTGTGTGGAAATGCAGGTGTTGACTTTAGCAGATGTAATAGTATTTAGATCCAAACTACTGAGTTTGCCTGGGAACAGCCCTGATAGATCTGTCTTCAGAGACCCATCTGCTAGTTTTGTGCCACAGATACGCACAAGGAAGCGTGCAGTCCATGCTGGTCATGTGCAACATCAAGCATCTTTCTCTCAGAAGAGCCTTCATCCCCGTCAATTTCTCAAAGCATTAGGTTCAGTGCAGTAGGTGACGATGGAGGTGTCTCACTCGGATGCAGATGTCAGGTTGCTGCACTGTGCGTGATCATTTGCTTTCAAGGAGGTGGGATGTGGTAAACCATTGCTGTTGTCAGCTCTACCTGACAATTTCATCACCTCTTCCCCTCATTTTCCCTCCATCAGTAGGCTTTTCTGCAGCCTCTCCAAGCAGATTGTCACCTCTCTAGCCTGTGCCTTGTGCTGCAGTAGCCCAAGTTACTCCTCTTGAACTGCCCTTGTGTTGCTGCAACATCTTAATCACCCTTATCTCATGACACCTACTACCTGCTATCTGCTTCATCCCACCCTAGTGACTTCACCCCCCTCTGTCATAGGTTTTCCATTTGCAATGTGCCAACCTTTCTGTCTCGTCTGAAGAGTTTCACAAGAGATGGAGCCTTTGTGATGAGCAGCCCATCTTCAGTCAGGCAGGACCTAAGCTAAACGATCAGCTGACTCCTTATCATACAGTGGAACAGTTGGTAGGAAGGGGAGAGCAGTCTACCCACTGCCCTTGTCTTCCTGTCTACTGGATTCTTCACCAGATTTGTGGAAGTGTGTTAGGGCAAACAGCACTTCTGCAGAGTGAGGTGGCTAAAATAAATTTTGTGGCAAGCTTGCCTAGCCTGTAGACTGCTTCTTTTGCAAGCTTGATGTAGATTCTTGCATTCACATTGGATGTTTTAATGTCAGCTCCAGTTTGGAAATAATTTGGGAAATCAAGAAGTAGTTTAATAACCTTTGCTGAATTGTGACTATATTGTTCAGAGACTTGTTATGCATTTGAGCAGGGTTTTCTTTTGAATGTTAGTAAGACAAATTTCAGGCTTATGATCAAGAAGCCTGGTTTGGAGTTTTGTTTGCCACTGGAAGTAGCATTTGGTGTGTTCCCTTGTCTGAAACCAGTTTTCAGAAAAAGATGGAAATACCACGTGTATTCTAATATGTAGAAATCAGTTTGAATGTGATGATTTTTCTTAGAAGGGAAAGATAGTTTTGAATGTGTTTTAAAAACCAACCAAATAAGAAACCAGAAAGAAAAAAGTAAAACTTTATGAAGCTTCATTTCCCTTGAAAGAAGTATCCGAACACCCGTTGAAGTAAGCTGCTACTTCCTACCGCATGTCTGTGCATACCTCTTATCCTTCTAAAGGAATACCACTACATTATAATACAGTATTTAAGCAGCCTAAAGTTTAAACCTATTAAATGTTTCATTTCTGTCATTCTAGAAAATTGTAACTCAGTATTTTGGGTGTCAGAACTGTTTCACATCTTCATAGTCTAGAAAGCCGCTTGACCTTAGCGTCACGGTTTCCACGCAAACATTGCATAGTTGTATTTGTTCTGTCTCCTTCATGCGTTCCTGATGATGGCAAAGTTACGTGCCCAAAATACGTAACAGGTATTAGCAGAGGATGTTACTGAAAATAGCTAATTGGAACTCAGTAAATTAAGACTATGATGCAGAGGCATGCAAATGAAGGTTAGAATTAGCCTTCAGGAAGTTGAAATGTCAGAGGAAAAGTCAATGTGTTTCTGAGAGCAACAAACGGTCCAGCCTGTGGCTAGAATTAAGAAGAAGAATATGGAATTAATTGCATGTGTACGAATTGACTGTGTGATGTCTGAATGAGTGTGCAGCCAGAAACAGACACTTACAGTTGATGGTTCAGATACTGAACGTATGTAAGATTCTCATTTTGTCTGTTATGTTTAGGAGGAGCAGTTAGAAGCAGTATTGTCAGCTGCTGTCCAAACAGGTTCTTTAGAACTTCTGACTGGATGCATTAAACATTGGACATCTGAAGGTAATGCTTCTTACATTGCTTTTATGTTACATGTTTTTCAGTGTGAAATTGTCGATTCATTTCTTTTGTTTTCTTTTTTTAAAGAGCAACCAACTTCTGCTGCTAATTTGCGGTTTGTTCTTGGGTGGACATGGAGCAAAGTGATCTATACAAAAGACGAATTTGACCACATATGTGAGTACTAGTGTAGTCATGCCACAACCTCAAAATCATTCTTTCTAATTGAGCTTATTCAGTAGTGTGCCGCTATGTGAAATTGCATGCGGTTCTCCAAGTGTACTTTGAAACTCTGAAATTCCTCTGTAGGCTAATGGTGTAATTTTTTTTTTTTTTTTTTTTTTCTTGGAAAGGTGTTCCGCTGTTTGATGGCTCTTGCAACTTCATTGACCCACAGACATTACAGTCTCTTCAGCACTGCCAGTTGCTTTTGAGCAACCTTAGCACAGTCTTAAACTGTTTTCTAACAGAAGCACAAGAGCTTACTGAAAAAGGTTTGTAATAGTATTTCTAAATCCTTGGTATGTTTTATTAAGATTTGGAATTCTACTTGGGATGTAATTGTGGAAACATGAGCTTTTCTTGGTTTTGATGATTGGAAGACAGTTGAATTCAGCTGGGAGAAGGGGCTTCGATCTGAGAAGTTGTGCCTCCCACTTAATATGCAGGGAAATAGTTTGTTGTGGAGTTCATGCAAGCGGGTAGGGGAGGCAGCCTTCGGCAAGAAGCTGTGTAGGCAACTGGGTTGAAGTTACAGCAACTGAATGTGGTAATGCTGAAAGTTCCTCTTTTTAATTCTGAGCCAGCAATTTATAATTACATGGAAATATTGTATTGCAAGTTGTTATGAAATAGAAAGGAAGCATAAATAACTAGTAGAGTAAGTTATGTGAGTTTCTATAGCTTTTTATATTGTAAGCTGTTCTTGGCATATTGAGGAAAAAAAAAAAGAATATCCCTTTGTTATAGTAAAAATCTCTGCTATGTGGAAAACAAATGTCTTGAGTGTATTTAATAGTTCAGGCTTCTCTTTTTTTAAAAAAATTTTAACCTTTAGTGAATCTGGTTCTTTTTAAGGGTTGCTTTTGTTGTTTTGGTGGTGATTGTGGGTTTTTTTCCATCAAGTAAGAAAATGATACAGAGTGAAAAAAGTAAAGACAAAGATTTCTACTTATTGTGTTATTTTTATACTTTCTATTTAGTCTGACGAAGGGAGTTTTGTAAAAAGGAAAGGAATTGCATAACAAAAATAATCGTATGCCTTTTTTTAGGTTTTGCAGACTTGAGAAATAAGCAGATGGTAACTAGCCTCATTTCTTCATACGCTCAAGTGGTCATCTGGTTCTGTCGAGCCGGTCTCCTTCCAGAGGGTTCAGGTAAGCATGAACAGTAATATAACAAGGAGATTCTCCAGTAAGTGACTCATGTGAACACATTCTTAGCCATGCTTTTTAAAATGTTTTGTCAATAACAAGTCGTGTTGGTTCAGTGACAGCATATGCTGAAGTTCTGTTGCGGAAATCGAGATTTTACTGGTTTTTGACATAGGTCGTGTAGAACCTTGCAACCAGTTTCTTTCCTGGATGTTTTTTTTAGAAATAGCGATGAGCCTGTGACTTGAAGGAGCTGCTTATGTCCACGGCTTGAAATACGTGGGACATTAAACAAATAACTATTAAGCAACAAATACTGGAACATTTGTTTTCACAGTAGAAGTGTTACCTGCTTGTTTTGAACTTTTTGCTTGAGGAGAAATTACACCTTGGAAATACTACCTTATATATTTGTATGGATTCTAAATTCTATTGTCAGCCTTACTTGCCTTTCAAATGCTTGCATGAGATGTTCAAAAAAACATTTCCTTTGAGAATTGTGGGTATTTTTATAGTGAACTTCAGCTTAATACATGTTCTGAATGCTACATCAACTGTAAACTTGAAATGGCAGTTGAGACAAGAAGAATTGAATCTTGTGTCATACATCTCTTTTAGCAAAGGCAGATGCAGGACGGGCTTCTTTCAGAGTTGGAGGCTTGCCTGTGCTTCTTAATGCTTAGCTTGTATGATCTGTCTTTTTAGTTAAAAATATTAGAGAAAATGTGATATTACTTCTTTAACTTGCTTTTACTTTATTGCCTGTAGATGAGGATATGCATTTGTCTAGACCTTTCTACAACTACCCTCGGATTCAGAGTTACTACACTGGTCATCGACAGAAACTTGAGCGCTTGTCAAGGTGAGCCTTACAGGAACAGTCAAGAACTCTTCCACTGCAAATTCAGACGTGGAAGTGAATGACTCTTAAGTCAACCATTGTATTTGCCATGCTTAATGCATTTGCCGGCAATACTCTTGACTTCAGTGGCACATGTGTTCTGTTGAACACAGAGGTTACTTTCCTGTCTTAAAATGTTTATATATACACTTCTGCTTAGTACCTTTTGTTGGTATAGTAATTGTTTTGTAGCATACTTAATTCATTGGCTAATCTATATAATTTGTTACTACTGAAAAAAGAGCATGTGATTAGGTTAGGATCAGTCATCTCCGGTTCTGCAAAGCTTGGCATTCACAGAACAATGGTTTTGGACACAGAGGAAAGTATGTTTTAAACAAAAATCCTGTCTTTTCTTGACTAGTAATAGATGGCAATAGTTGTATTGGCCTAAAACTCCTACTCACAAATACGTTTGTGTAATGTAGTAAGATAATCAGAGTTAGGTGTAGTTGGTACAGCTAGCACTCTACTGGCTGTTGGATAGAAGTCACTTCCTAATGTAAGCTCTCTTTCCTGGACTAGCTTATTGGTGTATAGGTGATATGCCTTGGATTAGGTGACAGTAGGGTTTTCTTTGGCAATTGTACTGAAACCTAAATAAAGACCTAAACAAGCTTAGGCTAGGGCACTGTGGACAAGATGCTGCAGGAGGAGTTAAGGTGGAAGCTGCAGTGTATTAGATAGTGACTTCAAAGTTCATCTTCCTTAGGTTCCTTCTCAAGTAACTTGTATACAGGCTCATATGTTCCTTAGAAGCACACTACCTCTAGTGTGCTGCTTCTGCTCTTTGTCATTTGGAAATAAAAGGGTAGTGGCGCAGTCAGCAGAAGACTGTGATGGACTTGTGAAGCATGTGGTTTTTAAAAGTTCAGCCATCTGTAATTGTGATGGTGTGTGTATAGAAACAGAAATGCTGCATAAGAGGATACTAAAATGTACCTGTATGCTCAGTGTTCTGTAAATAACTATTTTCAGTAACAAAAGTGAGATGCTGAGAACAAAATCTGGAATTTCTGTCATGTTGTCTCACAGCTGTGTATTGGAACCCTCCAATCTGAGGCATTAGACTTGTGTTTTGGTATTTTGACACTGCTACGTTTCCTGTTAAGACAGTATGAGGGTGGTTATTTCTGACACTTAAAAACTTTGTTTACACTTGCTTTGTACTACATGTAATGCAACAGAAAAGAAAACCCGAAAGCTAAAAGGTCACTGCATTTTTTTCCCATAATAAGAGAGCTTTTAGGATTTCTGTTTTGAACTCCTTTAATAATTGCATATGATCTCATGAGCGTCTTTCATCTGACTCAAAAATTTCTTTCCTGTCTCTTTCAAATCATAGTAATTTCTTTGTATATTTGTTACTTTCTTTGACTCGTGGGAGCTTTTTGGGTTTTTTTTGTCTGGAGGAAATCTGTTACACTGAGAGGCTGGAGTCAGTGTTTTCCTCTGACCAAATCCTTGCTTCCTTTTGTTCCAGGGGAAAATGGGATTCTGACTGCTTGATGATTGATGGGATGGTTTCCCAGTTAGGAGACCCAGTTGAGAAGTTGTGGCAGAGAGATGAAGGAGGAACTGGGAAATATCCACCTGCTAGTTTACATGTGAGTGTTCACTGAAAAGAACAACAAAACCCCTCCAAACCCCACCCAAAAGCCAATGATTTATGAGAGACAGGAGTTTTTGAAAACCTTTTTAATTTTTCATTTCAGGCACTGCTGGATCTCTACTTGCTAGAAAGCATTGAAGAAAGCTCCAAACATGCAATTGTATCCTTTCTAGTTATTTTTATTGCCCCTTCAGTATACATACATAAATGCTCTTGAATGTTTGTCACCTGTGCGTTTGATAACATTTATTAATTTACTCTTCAAACACAATGCAAGGGAAAACATTTAGTTTAGAATGAAGTTGTAGACAGAAGCATTGTTTTATTTCTTTGTGCTGTGGATTTTTAGTGTTTTTTAAAATGTTTTCTTGCAGTCTTCTCTGATATGAGAAACCAGGTTTGCTAAGCAGTGTTAAAGATAAAAAGCTCCTTTAGTTTTTCTCAAAATGTAGATACAGTTTTAAATTTTTCGAAGCCCCCGTATCTGTAGCAAATGGCTACTTGCTAGAAGGATGCACCAAAACGTGCTGCTTCAGAGCACAAGGATTTCTAGCAGTGGTTTACCAGTACCTGATTTTTGCTGAAATCATTGATTTTCCAGTACAGCTAATGGTGCTTCCTTTTGTTCTGTGCAGGCACACAGAATAATAAAAAGAGAGAAAAGTCATTGGGCAGAAACTTGATTCATAAGCTGCTGAAGTACACAGAATTGCTTTTGTTTGTTGCCTCATCCCAGGAGGGAGAGCAAGGGTTTTAAAAACTGTTGTGCCCCACATCTGTCTTATCAGAACATTTCCCTAGAAGCAGATGTCAGAAAGAGAAAGTGACACTACCAGTGAGTTTGATCCACATAGTGTTTTAAATATGATCTTAAGCGTTCAGAGCTAAGCTGTACTGTAGGGACACCGTAATTTGGGTTGTTTTATAGACTGTGGAAACGAGGAAGAAAACAGACTGTAGAGTTTGTTTGCTTGAATATTTAAGCATTGGATGCTCAAATGTTTTCGATGTCCATCTGGTAGCTCCACAGCCTAAAGTGGGAGCCTGAGTTTGTAACAGAAGTATTTAGATATCAGAAGTTAACCTTTTTGAATGTCTTGCAGAAACCAAGAAGTATTTCTTTCTGGTGATTTATTCAGAGTGCAATTTTGTTGTTAGGACCTGACTATCTTTAGGTTATAATAGCTTAAAATGGCAAGACTCATACATTAGTATTTTCTGCTTCCTACCACTTTCATATTTTTTCATTATGTTTTTCTAAATGTAATGTGATAAGTTTGTGGTCTTATAAATTTATTAGCCTTAATTAGATACTTGATATCAGACAATTTACTTGCTGCTAGATATCATGCATTCCTTTCCGAATAGAACAGAGACTTCAATTGACTCTTTCCCAACTGCCTTTGCTATCCCTTGGGGTCTTGTCAAACTTATTCAAGGTTTTTGGCTTCTAGATCACAATGATTATGAAGTAAGTATGTTACAGTTTAGTTAGACATACGTTACAGTAGAAAGCTGTAATCTATAAAATGATATTAAATAATTGATGCTTAGCTAATAACAGGTGCTAAAACATCAGAAGCTTTTTTTGGAACAGTACTATGATATCTTCAGCGATAAGTTGTGATTTGAAGTTTTGTTCTAATTACTGGGACAAGAGATTGCTTAAAACAAAGAAGAGATCAGCTTTAATAATGCTTGATATTTGAGTTTTCACAGCCATCTGTTTAGGTTGTTTTCAGCAGACCTGTTGAGCACTTTCTCAAAGCCAGTGTTTTAAATATTTTAAAACTGTGATCATAGCATCAGGATTTGAGATGAAAGACTGCAAAAGTGATTTTTCAGTCTAGTTGATGTTCTTGCTGATGCTGAAGGTTGTTCTTTGCTTGTTGTGATGTTAATATAGTCTGTTTGTCTGAGAGAATAGGTTATTATGTAGCCATGTATTTATGAAAAGTGATGTTTGTGTACAGAGATTTGATTGACGTAGAAAAGTGTGAATTACTCCTTTTGAGAGACTCACTTTGTTCTGGACAGCTAAGTGAATTTTATTTTCTGCACATACTTAAGAATTTTTATTTGCATGTCAGGTATCGGGGATTTCCAGTTAGTCAGAGAGGTGTATTTGTCACACATTCACCCTTACTAAAGAAACTTTTGAATACTTTTTTTGTTGCATGCGTGTGTGTATATATCATAATAGTGCTATGCTCTAACTTACAGAATTCACAGGCCCTGCTCTTTCATCCAGCTACAATCAAAACTGTGTCATGGCAACATATGAGAATTATTCAGTCCCTCATGTGCCAAGGAGAGCACCGACGAGCCCTCAGATACATACAGATGATGAAGCCATCAGTGTCAAGCAGTAGTGAAGTGCGACTTTTCCTCACTGTGTTGTTGTCCAATAGGTAAAGAAATATATTCCACCATTTTGGCATTCAAATATTGTAAAGGTGAAGAGCAAATAATACAATTCATGATCCCCAAATTTCCTTTAAACTTTGAATACAGTAATTTGGGGGTGTCTTTTTTGCTATGCTATTAATGTTTCTTTACATCTCAAAAAAATTAATTGCAGGTGCATGGTGGAGGCTTGGGGTCTCTTGCAGCAACATACCACGAAGTTAAACGCAGAGGAGTTGTTAAAACACATGTATGAAATCTGTCAGGAGATGGGACTAATGGAAGACTTACTGAAGCTACCTTTCACAGATGCTGAACAAGTAAGTATGAACAAGAAAAAATCTCCATCATCTCTTTGAAAAGAGAAGAGGCAGAACCATAACAAGTTTTTGAAATGTGTTGTTTTTCATAGGAGTGTTTGGAGAAGTTTTTACGGACCGGTGCTGGTGTTCAGAATCACGAATTTCTTTTAGTTCACCATCTGCAGCGTGCCAACTATATCCCAGCACTACAGCTGAATCAGTCAATGAAGGCTAATCTTATGGTAAGCGTACAAGTTTTGTCGAGTGTGCAACTTGGTTAGGTGTTACTAACCATTGTTGATAGTACTCATTAAAAATCCTGCTTTGTTTTTCATCCCATTCCTTGAAATACTAGGACTAAGTTTCTACACCTTAAGTTACAGCTGAACCTACAAGTTGAACAAAATGTTTCAGTACTCCAAAGCTACTCTGTGAAGTTACAAATGGAATGTTACAGACCATTGTTGACTCCACTTAAAATAGTTTGTTTGCATCTCAGGAATAGAAATATATCTTTTCTATTGGCCAACCTTATAATTCAGTTATTCTCATATGTATGTTACGTGTGGTTTTGATTATTGAAAATTGTTTGTGTCGCTCCTCTCTGTGGAATGAAGAGTATATTCTATGTCATCTCTTGTGTCTGGCACACAACTTTATTTTTCTAGCTGAGAGCAGTCCAGATGCCAAACACCAGGTAAAATTTGCATCATGGTGGGTTGTGTTTTGATTTTTAAAAAAAAAAAAAAAAATTCCTCAGGTCGTAGTGTGCTCTGCAATTCCACAGCTTTCATTTTACCATTTTTATGAGAGAAATTCTTATCACCCTTCAGTTTCTCAAAGTAGCCAGATAAAATTTTGTGCTCTCTGAACTTCTGTTATGGATCTGTGATGCATTTGCTTTTTTCTGGCACCATAGTTTTTCAGTGAATCAGCCTTAGAAGGTGGTTTTATGCGTCCTAGGTCCTGTACTTGAGAACTTTCATCCAGGCAGGAGGTGTGTTTTAGGGGGCCTTTGCTTGCTCGTTTTAATATTCACATCCTTTTGTCGAAGGTAATTTGCAGTTATCCTGTGTATTCAGTCATCTTGGACTTTGGTGTTTCAGGAGAAACAAGGGAAAGCCTGCTCTTTTGTAAGCTGTTGGAAAATTGCAGGTGATAACAAGTGTATGAGAATAAGGTTCTGCAGAGTGCCTGAATGGTTTGAACTTCAAGTTGTAGGTTCTGTTATTAGCCCAGTCTTCCTTCCACTTTGCTAAAAATACCAGGTGAAATTGGTGCATGCTGATTGGTAGAACTTGGTGCTGTTCTGTGCAGTGGATGTATTTTGCTCTGTCTGTAAAGGAAATGCATTGACTAATTAGCACAGAGAGTTCTGTGCAATGAGTTTCCTGTAATTAGTTGACTTCTTGCTTTGTGCTCTCCATTCATCAGAATGATCACGACCCTCGCTTGAGAGAGCGAGCAGTTGCCCGCAATGCTGTATTAGACCACTATGGCAAGACCCTTCCTAGAGTTCAAAGGAAGCTGGCTATGGAGAGAGCCAAGCCTTACCATTTGCCTTCATCGGTCTTAAGAGAAGGTAATTTTTAGGGGGGGAAATAAAATGGACAACTAACCCTATCTTTGATTACCCAAGGCTGATCTTTTTTCCCCTCTTACTTTACAGTCGCAAGACCAAAGCCACTGTCAACAGTCACAAAACAAGCTAATGCAGGAAATGTGCATACAAGAGCAACTTTTATCAGTAATGTGTTGTCCAAAATTGGAGAAGTATGGGTGGGAAATGAGCAAAAAACCAGTTTCTCACAGCATGAGAGGTAAGCAGCATTTTAACAAAATTTCCTTTTGAGCTACACGTTTGGAGAGAAAGAGAAAAACCCCCATGAATTATGTTGTTGTTTTGGAGGGAAGAGATACCTGAATAAAGCTTTGTTTGGCTTTTTTGCACATACAATATGTAGCTTCTAAGAATCAATATATCATAAGTAATATTTGGAGAGAGAATATTTCTGCTATGATAATCTGATTTATGCAAATACATAGATTAACAGTATGGTAAATGTGTTTACAGACTAGCTGAAACTAGCTGAAATAGACAGCTGAAACTAAAACTATGATCAGCTTCAAGCTATTGGGGTATGGATTTTGGTAGATTTGACTGTGTGATCAAATAGCACTCTTTTACCACTTCCTGCCTGGTTTCTGTCTTTTTCACTTAAAAAGTGGCAGAATGATCTAGAGCAGAAAAGAGGCTAGTAGTTGTCTGAAGAGTTCCCTACAGAGGTGGTATGTTCAAATAAACTTGGATTCTGATATGTTTGGGCTTCAGGGGAATGAAAGTCAGTTACGTTTTCCTTTCTAGTCCTAGAGCTACAGCACCACCAGCCATGCCACTTCATCTCCCTGGTGCAGAGTTGCGCAGTGCATTTGTTGGGACACCGGTTACAAAAGTTTCATCAAAATGTTTCAGGTATAATAGATCTACAGAATGGATATTTCAAAAAGATGTTGCTTCTCATGTATATCTGTGTGTCTGTTTGTGTGAATACTTTCTGTGTTTTCAAGGTTTTGTGTTTGCATTTGGTTTTGTATCAGTTAAAGAAATGCACAACTTAGGGACACAACTAAGTGGAGAATTGCAAGTGGTCCCAGCATTGAAATGAGGATGAAATTAATTCTGACATGAGAATTGCATCACGTGTGCAACTTAAAATTGGATTACTCTTGCCTCAGAGGCAGTGATTTGGGAAATTTAGTATGAAACGTAAGGAAACAATGAAAAAATAAAAGAAAATGCCTCTAACTTGTTCGTGGCCCTGATACATCACCTGAACAGTGAGGGTTCACCTGTGTTTCTTGCCATTGAATGTTTTTCTTGTGTATCATCTCTGATTTCTTGAACACAGCATGGGGTTTTAAATTTATTTATTTGTTTTCCTACCTTAACTTGTATATCTTAACAGATTGCTGGATTCGGTGGTTCGTCCTGTTCCTTCTTGTTCTGCAGCAGAGTCACCATGCAGAGCTTCCACTTCATTCGTGGCATCCAGCCCAGTGAAATCAAATGTCCATGTTTCTGTCTCACAAAAGAATCTTTCAGGAGCATCGGAGCTGAATTTACTAGAGACTCCTCTTGTGGTTAAGGTTTGTGTTTTAAAGAACCAGTAACAACCACCCAAACCAAAAGCCTGGAAACTTTGTTTAAACTGAATTCACCAAGGTATTTAACATAAACGCTGTTGGATTTGAACTCTGGAATATTTTCAGCATGCATTTGCTTACTGTATATACAGTCAAAAGCAAGATGCATGTGCTTCAGTATGTTCCTTGGCCGTGTATAAGCAAGATGTATATGATTCAGTTTCATAGTCCAGTTAAGCAAATGACAAGAAGTTGCCAGATCCTTCTGTCTTCAGGAAATTAAATTGGAAAATAGCATTTTCTGTTGGCGTTAAAAAAAGACAAAAGCAACATAAACAGCATGGTTTCTTATCATTAAGGTTTTCATAAGTTTGGAAAAAGAGCAGTGCAGAGGCAAAGCTCTGTCCTGTCATCTGGTCCAATCTCAGGTTTCAATGTTAACTAATATTTTTGGGAAGTGAAGTCTTCTGTTTTGAAGATTTAACTGGTTTTAAATTAAATGTTTTTATTTCTTTTCGTAGAGAGCTAAAGTTTTGGCCGCATCTGCTTCTGGTTTTCCTGAGTTTACTCCTCAGTCTATTCTCAGATCCAGCCTTCTTCGCAGCACACCCCTAGGAACTCCCTCTGCATCTCCAGGAAGATCAGTTACTCCTCCTCTCCGAGCCAAGGAACTTAGAATATCTTTCAGGGAAGAGAACTCCAATGCAAAATGGACTGTTGTGGTAAGCTGGGCTGTAGGACTGTAAAAAATCACTAGCAAGACTTTATATTATAGACTGTGATTTTTATTTAGCCTTTTTTTTTTTTTTAAGTTTGCTAAGACTGCTTCTTTTGAGAACTGGAATTGCAAATCAGAATGGCAGGTTTAAATTGGGTCAAAGAAGGTTATGTTAGGCCCTCTGTAATGTCACGTGCTTGCAGGAAGATACTCATAATAAACCAGTGTTCTTGGCCGTTTTTATTCAAATGTTGTTAGGAACTGCAATTGTTTCAATTTGGTAGTTCACCTTCCTGCTATACCTTTTCAAATGGTATTTTTGCAAGGAGGTAAGTACTATAGATTGAGCCAGTTGTTTGGCTTTGTTAAGCTTTGTGAATTAAACGTAGAATCATAGAATGGTTTGGGTTGAAAGGGACCTCAAAGATCATCTAGTTCCGACCCCACTGCTGTGGGCAGGGACACCTCCCGCTAGACCAGGTTGCTCAAAGCCTCATCTGTCCTGGCCTTGAGCACTTCCGGGCACGGGGCATCCACAACTTCCCTAGGCAACCTGTTCCAGTGTCTCACCACCCTCACAGTAAAGAATTTCTTCCTAATATCTAGTCTAAATCTACCCTCTTCCAGTTTAAAGCCATTACCCCTCTTCCTGTCACTACATATCCTTGTAAAAAGTCCCTCTCCAGCTTTCTTGTAGGCCCCTTCAGATACTGGAAGGCTGCTATCGGGTCCCCTTGGAGCCTTCTCATCTCCAGGCTGAACAACCCCAGCTCCCTCAGCCTGACTTCGTAAGAGAGGTGCTCCAACCCTCTGATCATCTTTGTGGTCCTCCTGGACCCACTGCAACAGCTCAATGTCCTTCTTATGTTTGGGGCTCCAGAGCTGGATGCAGTACTGCAGGTGAGGTCTCACGAGAGTGGAGTATGGGGGGGAGAATCACCTCCTTGACCTACTGGCCATGCTTCTTTTGATGCAGCTCAGGATACTGTTGGCTTTATGTGCTGCAGGTGCAATTTGATGGCTCATGTCAAGCTTCTTGTTAACCAGCACCCCCAAGTCCTGCTCCTCAGAGCTGCTCTCAATCCATTCTCTGCTCAGCCTGTATTTTTGCTCGGGATTGCCCTGACCCAGGTGCAGGACCTTGCATTTGACCTTGTTGAACTTCATGAGGTTGGTCTGGGCCCACCTCTCCAGCCTGTCAAGGTCCCTCTGGATGGCATCCCTCCCCTCCAGCATATTGACTGCACCTCACAGCTTGTTATTGTTGGCAAATTTGCTGAGTGTGCACTTCATGCCACTGTCCATGTCTCCGACAAAGATGTTAAATGGCACCTGGGGGACCCGTGGGGAACACCACTCACTGATCTCCATTTGGACATCAAGCCATTGACTGCAACTCTTTGAGTGTGACCATTCAGCCAGTTCCTTATCCACCGAGTGGTGCATCTGTCAAATCCATGTCTTTTCAATTTTGAGGCCAGAATGTCATATGGGACAGTGTCAAATGCTTTGCACAAGTCCAGGTAGATGACATCGGTTGTTCTTCCCTTATCCACCAACGCTCTAACTCCATCATAGAAGGCCACCAAACTTGTCAGGCAGGATTTGCCCTTGGTGAAGCAGTGTTTGTTGCCACCAACTGCCTCTCCATTTTCCATGTGCCTCAGCTGGGCCTTCAGGAGGATCTGCTCCATGATCTTGCTGAGCATAGATGTGAGACTGACTGGCCTGTAGTTCCTCAGCTCATCCTTTTTTCCCTTTTTGAAAATGGGGGTTGTTATTTCCCCTTTTCCAGTCAGTGGGAACATCACATCTGCCATGACTTTTCAAATAGGACTGAAAGGGGCTTAGCAGCTTCGTCCACCAGTTCCCTCAGGGCTCGTGGGTGGATCTCATCAGGTCCCATGGACTTGTCCACCTTCAGGTTCTTTAGATGGTCTCAAACCTGATCTTCTCCTACGGTGGACAGACCTTCTTTTTCCCAGTCCCTACCTTTGCATTCTGCAACTTGGGTGTTGTGGTTAGAGTCCTTGCTGGAAAAGACGGAGGAAAAAAAATCATTGAGTACCTTGGCCTTCCCCAGATCGTAGGTGACCAGGTCTCCCGTTTCCCACTGCAGAGGGCCCACATTTTCCCTAGTTTTCCTTTTATAACTTATGTACCTGTAGAAACTTTTCATGTTGCCTTTGATGTCCCTGGCCAGATTTAATTCTGTCTGGGCTTTAGCTTTTCTAATCTGATCTCTGGCTGCACGGATAACTTCTTTGTATTCCTCCCAGTTTACTTGTCCTTGCTTCCATCCTCTAGAGGCTTTCTTTTTGTGCTTAAGTGTGTCTAAGAGCTCTTTGTTCATCCATGGAGGCCTCCTGGCCTTCTTGCCTTTGAGAGGAACCGGAATCATGACCTGCATTTCCTTTCAATCTCTTTTTGCAAGGCTGGGTTTACTTAAATGATAAAAATAGGATCGTGATGAAGAGAACTGTACTGTTGTCTCTTCTCCAGCCCTAAAGTTCTTGGGTTTGTTTCTTGCCTTGCACCGGGGACAGCATTTTTATATTCATCAAGTGAAGTAGATCCACCTGAAAGGTGACCCCTTCTACTCCTTTTGTGCTGTCAGTTGGATTCCCTGATTCAGCTCATCATGCAGTTGCCGAAGGAATGTACCAAAATGAGAGGTAGAACAGGGGCATGTGATGGTAGCTACATGTATTATAAGCTTTCCGTACAGGTACTAACAAATTGTCATAACCTGTTTTTATTATACCTTTGATTACCTCTTATGAAGAGCTACCCAGTTGTAACAAGAGGCGCTCTCTCCTGTGTGATGTTCTTCCCAATAATGCAGCGTGGCCAGATCAATGTACTCATTGCACGCTACAGGCGTAGTGAACACTGATAGTTTAGTAGTGCATATAAGTTGAAGAGGCAAGCATCAGTGTGGCATCTGAGGCATGGTCTCTCCATGAAATGCAGAGGACAAACCTTTATTGTTATAGCAGTGCATATTTATGCAGTGGTTAAGGCGCTTACTTCATAGTTAGCAAATTGGCAGCTAAACAGTTATCCACTGTTTCACCTATCAGCATAAGGCTACTTTAAAACATGTGCCGTGCCGACCAATTAGCTTCCTGATCACGCTCTGTTCACACGGCCGAACTTTCCACAGTTCCAGGTTGTTATTGTCCGCTGCTCTTCCGGTCAGGTCGGCTTCCTGCCACGTCAGCACAATTTAACAGTTTCTGGCACAACTCAGCAGTTTCTTATCTCACTTCCAGGGCCTGCTTCCGATCAAAGCCTCGCTGCTGGCCCAGGGGCTGTGCAGGGCTGACAGGCTGACATCTGACAGGCCAATGTCTTCGTGCCCTTTTCCCACACATCAGGAAAAGATAAATCTTGAGTTACAATTTTAGGTATGCAAAGCTCCCTCTTCTTGAAAACACAGTAGTGAATCCAAGGAACAGCCTTGAGATGACAATATAAGCAAGCACTTGCAGGACCCACTCCACCGCATTTTAATTCTCCAAGGTCGTGGGAACTCAATAAGCAGTCAAAAGTGTCATTAATCTGTACACTTGGCTTTAAAAGCTAATATAGTGTTAGAGGGAGAAGTAATTTGGTGGTTCCTTGCATAAGGTGACACTTCTGAAAATTACAAATATCAGTATATGTGTGGGTTTTGGTTTTTTTTCTTTCTTTGACAAAAAGCATATGCATGTTATTGATTGTACCCTTTTTCTTTAAAGAAAAAGAATGTAATCGAAGATGATAAAGCACTATCTGGAGCCTCATCTGAGCATCATCATGGAGTGGTGGAGGATGCTTGGTCAGAAAGTAGAGATAAAAGAACTCTCTTTACTCTGAGCAGTCCTGAGGATGATAGTTGTGAAATGGAAGAGTCTTCAGAAGGCCTGCCTGGAAATGGTTTGGAAAAAGTGGATGTCAGCAAAGAAAATAGTAACGTCTCTGCCAGGTCAGACCAAACTACTTTGGAGTATCACGATGCAAAATCACCTGGCGATTTTGAAGATGATGTCATCTTTATAGCTGCTAAACCAGCTAATTCTTCCACTGAAGAAACTGCTGATTTTCAAGAATCGAAGAAGGAATACGACAGTGAACTGGTTGAAGATAAACCTTTCCAGATGGAACAACCAGATTCATCAGAACTAAGAAGAGAAGCTGGTGTGTTTCATCCTACAATAACCTAAGTTTCTGAATTTTTCAGGTGTCTTCAAAAGGTTAAACTACTGATGAGTGCAACAGTTAACGATGAGCATTCACCAGTGTCCTAGCCTCTTCGTTGCTCTAGGCTTTTAAATTTGCCACTGTGTTTTGAGTCCTTTTTAGGTACCCTGGACATTAGGAATGTGTACCGCTTTTGGCTGGTGTTTCTTGTGAGGAATTGTAGCTGAGAGACAGCAGTGATTTGTGGGAGTTTTTAGAGGGATACAAGTTGAAAACTTGGGCTTCTAGTTGTGTATTAGGGGTACTTCTGTTAGGCTGCTGGTTATTTTACAGCAAGTTTAGTGGATGGTGTGATTTGACTAGACTGAATTTTATTTTTTATTTTTTTAAAACTGCCTCATTAATGCTCAGTTAAATAGTTTTCTCCTGGAAGTTAGTCTGCTTGTTTATCTGCTTCTCATTACAGCTGTGCTTTCTCGAGAATATCAGTGATCATTTTGTTGACTCAGATTATGTATCAGAGTTCTTGTTTGACTGGAAAAAAGAATTCAGACCTTCTGTGCCTTTGAAGCCTTAGTAGCATACTTTTCTTAGGTCACTATGCTAGATGAAATGCATAGAGGCTCACTTTGAAATCCTAGGAGCATTTTAAAAGAAGTGATGTGAAGTGTACCAGGGGAGTCATCCATCTGTCTTGTTTTGTAGGATTTGTGGAAGAATCAAATGCTGAATGTCCTACCCTTCCTGAGGATGGCAAACTGGTGTTTAAAGGTGCTGAGGCTGCTCCTTTTGGGACCGCAAGTGAAGGGTAAGTTTATAAAATAGACACATCTTTTGGTTCACACAACATGTAACTGCTGGCTTTCCTGTGTTTGGAACCTATAATTTTGACCTGGTACTGGTTCTTTCCCGTGTTCTTACAGGTAACAGCTTCTCTATTCCTTTCTGTTTGTGAACAGAACTAGTTTGGCATGCATAGAAGTCAAATTGACTAGCTGTCAGTTTGAGTTTTTTTCTGAAATCATTGTCAGACCCCAAAGTCTGGTGACAAAGACACCATTCAATAGTCTGTATAAACCTTTTTGCAGTTTCAGGGTAAGATAAGCAGATACTGTGAATGCAAGGCCTGCTTTGGTCTGACAATTGTGTAGCTAAAAATTACACCTGAGATTGCTGTAACTTTAGCAGGTTTATTTGGGGTTTTGGATACTTTCTGGCAGTATTTTATACACTGAATGTCTGTTTCCTGCGTGTGCTCAATTAGCATCTATTTGCTTAGGGCAAGGGAAGCAGTTTTCTCACCAGGTACTTCAAAAGCTGTGAGTGCTTCTTGATAAAGGGAGAACGTTAGCAGTGAAATAACCCTTAATTTCAAGTGGTAACTTACACTGGTACTTGATTCATTGCATGAAATGAGTCATGAGTTGAATATAGATATGTCGGTAAAGGAATTTCTAATTTTTTTTATTTTCTTCTGTATTGAAACTTGAAGATTTTACAGTAAGAGAAAGTAATTTATAAAGCTCTTCAAGATCTGTTTTGAAGCTTTATGATGAATTTCTCTCTCTCTGTTCATGAAGGGAAACAACCCACCAGGAGTCCAAAATGTTGTATTCGTCAGAAGAAAAAGCCATACCAGTTACCACAAACCCACAGCTTTCTGAATGCCCAGAGGCAGACAGTGAATGTAGGTACAGTATGTTAGAGGTGGTATGTAAGTTAACTGAACTCCTGAAGTAAAATGTTGAGTTTGCTGTACTACTACAGGTGTTTCAGTCTGAAGTAGGACTAGCCATGTTACTGCTAACTTTGACTAACCTGTAGAGAAGATATGCTCCTCAGAGAAAGTCCTCATAGAAAATGCATAGTGAATGTTCTTGTTCATGGTAAAGATACTGAGAAAACTGGTAGAGTTTAAAATATTAGGAGGAGAGATGATTTTTTATTTTAATGTTGTACATAACTACTAATTTGGGTGTTCTGGGACCTCTGCTGCTTGAGTGACTATTGTAAAAGATGTGTCCTCGGTATTGAGGCCGTGAAGAATAACACGATATCAGTCACCCTTTCCTCTGTCTTTTTTTTCCTCTATGGACTTGCCAGCTGATTTTACCCTTCCTCTGTATTCTTTTTGTTCCTTCTTAAAAATAGGAGGGCTGCCTCCTTGGCCAGACAGATAGTTCTGGCTTCTAGTTTTGGGAGAAAGCCCAATAGATGTGGCAGGAAGGAGAACTGTATTGTTGGCTGCTGCTCCCTCTGTTACTTCCTGTAGCTTAAACCTGTGTCATGTATATAGCACTTAAATAAAAATTATATTAATCTTTTCCAGCTGTGATAAGCATCCTTGACAGCGAGGATGTGGTTAGTACTCATTCAGAAAATTGCCTTGAGGAGAAGTTTGTGGATTTACCTGAAGACCATAACCTAGAAGCAGCTGAAGAAAATGTTCCTTTTCCGCCAGAAGAAATAAGTGTTTCTGACAGTCTTCCTAAAACTGAGGAAATTAGTGTAAGTAAACCATTTTCTCATTTTCTACAAAATAGAATACACCTTGCAAACTGAGGACAGTTCTCTCTTAGTGACTATTAGAAGGCACAGAAAAATGCCTCAGTTTACTTAGCTGGTGAACACAAGTTAAAACCTCATTAAGTAAGGGCAGACGTTTTTTTTTCTGTACTGATAACGCAGAAGAGAATCTGTGGCCAGTTTGACTAAGTGTTGCGGTCACAGCTCTCATGACTAAAACTTTGGGGATATAATTGTATTTTGCCCTGTAGATGCAGAGTCAGTCACTCTGTGTGGATTTGTAGTCAGTCCAAGAGGTACTGCAATATGATGCTTCCTGACAGTTGTGTATACAGCTCGTACTGTAAAACTGTTCCCTGTCTTCACAGGTAGTGGCAAATGGTTACTCATGAACAGAAGTATCAGAAACGCAGCGTGTGACTGCATACACTGAATACTCTGTTCTCTGTCCCTTAAGCACATCAACTTTTATCTGTAGTAGAGAGTACATTGTATATTTCTGTCTTGACATTCAGTGGTGATGTAAAAGGAAAAGCAGCATTTCACTGTCCTCGCTTTCATCTAGCTCAATTTGAAGTTAGTTTGTTTGGTAATTAACAATGCATTAACAGACATGTTTTAACTTTAGGTTACTGAAGATAGTGTGGTTAAGGCACAACCCTCAGAAGCAGCACCTGAAGCAACACCATACAGTGAACTACATCCATCAGGCCACCTTCAATACAGCTATACTATAGAGCAACAGTTTGCATGTGATTTGCCTGATAGTGAAGATGGTGAATGTGATGCAGCTGAGGGAGAGCTTTTTATATCTCAGAGTAATTTTTCTTTAGTCTTGGAAGGAGAAGAAGGTGAAGCGGAGATGGGAGACCCAGCCTTAGTAGATGCTTCTAAACTGGCTGGCACAAAAACAGAGGAAAATCCTGTGAACAGTTCAGGAAATACTGAAGAGCAAGAACATGTGACAAATTCAGTGTCCACTGTAACGAGTGATCAGGAATCGCAGAATATTGCAGAGTCGCTGCCATATGTGCCTGAACCCATTAAGGTGGCTATTGCTGAGAACTTACTGGATGTAATCAAAGACACAAGAAGTAAAGAATTTACATCTGAAGTTGTAGAGCAATCTCTTCATGAAACCACAGCTAAAAAGGTAACTAGATTCCAGAAGGCAAAATCTCCCTTAACAACTGTGACAGAAGGAGTAGAAGATGAAACCAGCAGACATCAAGGAGAGTATGTCATAACTCCTAGAACACGCACAAGAAGGCAGCAGAGTAGAAGTCTAAGTATTCCATCAGCAGGTAATCAGCAGCTACTGAAGATGGACAAACCAGTTCTGTTTGGACTGTCTCCTAGGAGAAGTACCAGGCGAACAAAAGAAGCATCTGAGACACATAGTCTTCACACAGCAGAAGATGCTCAGGATGAGCAAACACCTGTGATGCCTGTTACTCCGAGGAGAGGCAGGAAACCCAAGCCAACTAGTTTAGAAAAAGCAGAAAGCAGCCATTCTGATGAACGACCTTTGACCACGAGTACACAGTCCATTGCCGTTACTCCAAGAAGAGGATTAAGGAGAGCAAAGGAAGCTGCAGCTGAACCCTTGGAAGAGGCTAATGAGGAAACTTCTCTTGCTGAAGGTAGCATTACTGCTTCTCTAACTTCCAGAAGGATTCAACGAGTAAAAAGTTCAGCAGGAGACGAAGAAACTGGCGCAATTGACATTGATCCTAGGCTAAAAACAGCAGTCAGTCCCAGCAGAAGCGCAAGAAAACTGAAAAGCATTAATTTACAACTTAGTGAAATAATTGTTGAGGATCAAGAGGTGCAGCCTAGTAGCCAACTGCTTTTACCTGTGCCAACCAAAAAGGGCAGAAAAAGAAAGACAAGTTCACCTCAAGTTTCAGAAAATTCTGACCTTGATCTGTCGAAATCATTGCTTCCTCAAGCAGAATTTAAACTTCCTGTCACTCCTCGAAGAAGCGCTAGGAAGGCGGCACAAAATCTCTTGGCAGACACAGAATGTCTCTCTGCTCAGGAAGACGTACCTTCAGGTGGGAAAGTGGACATCCTTGATACTCCTAGGAGAAAAGCAAGAAGAGTTGCACATGGTAAAGCAGAAACCCCAGATATTCATGAGCAAACACCTGCACGGCCAAATGAGGAATCAGCCACACCCAGGACTGCAGTAAGGACAGGGCGTCGGGGCAGAAAGAGGCAGCCAGTATCGGAAGAGAGCACAGGGGAGGAGGAGGCCTTCCCCCAGGGACCTGATGGCAGTCCTTTGCTGCTTGAGGACATAAACCCATCAGGACATGGCAAAACATCGGGAACTTCAACAGATCGTGTTACAAGAGCCAAGTCCCGCAAAACTGCTGTGCGTCAGAAACTGTCTGTTGAGGAAAGCGAGTCCTTCCTTTTCTCTCCCCCTCTCACAAAGCTGACAAAGAAACTTAAAGGTATTTGCACTATGCTTATATGCGAAATAGGGCTGTTGGTGTTTTGTGAACCACAGCAAAGTCTGTGAGGATGACTAAGTGTTTTGAAGAACGTAACTACACCAAATAAAAAACTTGGGAAGAGGCGGTTCATCTTTTTTTACTCAGCTCAGTGACTGTCTGTCTAGGTGGGGGGGATGCATGAGGAGGCTGATCTGAGTGAAATGAAATTTGATCTGAATTTTGGCCAGCTTAATTTCTATCAATTTAGGAAACTGGAGGGTATCTTAATGCGTGACTGCCATCCCTTCCCCCTAGTGGAGAAATAAAGGAGATGTTTCCAAATTCTGTTTGGTTTTTAACTTAAAATGAACTACATCTTGCAACAGACTATATAGCTCTTTAATTATGTGATTGGTTTTCATGGACATATATTATGTTGCATAGAGTTCTTTTTATTAGACTACGTGATAAAATTTTTTTTTTTTGAGATGTGTAAGGACTGTTGCTGCCTCTTGAGCATTTTGGTTATGTAAGTGCAGGTAAAATCACTACACTGGCTTATTTTTGTTTCGCAAATTACTGTAAAGGAATGGATCCCAATAGGCAGTTCCCAGGGGAAAATACCTCCACATTGAGTGTTTATAAACCTGATTGGAACTTTCATTTCAGGAAGCTATTGTGCTTTTAATTATCAGCTGTAATTTAATGTCACTGTCCTTTATGTATAATGTATGTGCCTGTTAATAATGTATTGTCATTTTAGCTGAACAAGCAGACCATCCCATGCAGCTGAGGGATTTCGACCCGGACTTGTCATCTCAGTTTGTCTTTTCACCCCCTCTTTTGAGGTCAAGGAGAAAAAATGTATCTAGCACTTCCCAAATTGTGACAGAACCAGTAAGTAAAAACTCTAGTTGTCTCACGGTCTTGATTTTTACTCTGTTCTGCTTTTTCAAATCAGACTTGGCAATGCCTTGCTTTTTTCCTTGAAAGTGTATCTTAAACGAGAGCTTTAAATCGCTCACCTAAACAATTTATTTTTCTTTACTTCATGAAAACTAGTGACAAAAATCAGTTTTAAATCTATGTAAGTCAAGAATGAATAAGTATTGCTTTGCCTTTAACAAAAGGCAGAGTGTCTTTCTTTGAACTTACTTGGCGTGTTATCTGTTAGCTTGAGCATTTGAGCTTTTAGGACAGTACAATAATTTGTGATGGAAGGTTTGTTTTTGCAGAGATAAACTGTACTGCTTTTGGAAAGAACTTTGTCATGACTTTTTCATGAAAGAAACATTCATTTGTCTTCTGTAGAAAGTGTAAGAACTTGTGCATGAGTAACGTTTCTGTTATCTTAACACAGGAGCTTCCAGCTGAAGAGGTAGAGGGTACCAAATCCACAGAGTCTGTGGGAAAGCAAAAATTGAAGAGAGGTAGAACCGCAAAATCAAAAATGAAGAAAGCAAGCAAGTATGACATATTTTTTGAAGATGTAGTTGCATTCCTTTATTGTGGTAGTGATTCAGCTTTTGACCACCTAACTTCCTCTTCTTTACTTGGCTGTGCAGTTCTGCTCTTGACTTTACGAGCCTGTGCAATTTGCTAGTCTGATAGGCACCTCTTTCCCATTTAAAGGTTTTAGTTTTCTAATGGAAACAGAAGAGGGAGGGGATAGAAAAGGGCAAGTGGATACTACTCCTTGCAATGATGGCGTGCTCTTTTTTGGTCATACTCGCCCTTATGAAACAGCACTCTTATAATCTTTAGTTCCCCATACAAGGCAGGAGGGGTCAGAGTAGAGAAGTTCTTGTTTCTGGGTGTGTTTTCTGGTTCCTTCTGGAAAATTGTTTCTTTGAGGACATTTGCCCCTTAAAAGCTGTGGTGGGGGTGGGGCTCTAAAAGCTCGTATGAATAGTGATCGAGAATCCTTGGGAGAGTCCAGTAAGGAATGACAGCAAAAGGAAGCTTATTGATGTACCTTTTCTGCCTTGATCCTATCTACAAAGAAGCCCATGAGTAATTCTTTGGCATGGATTTTTTTAACGGTACGAGGTTTTTTTCACTCTACTAAATACTGTTGGTAATAAATTGATTTGTTACTTCTCTTTCTTTTCAGAACCACAAGAGAAGAAGGTTCTTCATCTCCTCCACCAGTGGAAATAAAATTCATCTCTCCTTTTGGAACACCCATGGATGGAACAAAAAGCAAACAGAAAGAAACCACAGACGCAGCAGAGAAGACTCTACGAAAGAACAGAAAAAGACTCTCTAATTTTCCAAAGCCAGTTGTGCGCCGGAAGATGCTGTAACTGTTTTTATTTACGTTTGTAAAGTCATCAAAATTGTGTGGATTAATAAAAGGCAAAAAAAAAGTCATCAAATCTGGAAGAGATAATTTATATAAATTATTGTAAAATTTCATAAACAAATTGTCTTCAATAAGTAACTCCATATGGAGTGTGATTTCCTCAGTCAATGCATTTTTCTATTTTATATTAAGACTTCATACATTTATATAATATGTACATACAGCTTATTTTAGGAATGTTAAATAAAAATGTATACTTCACAATATGCTTACTGTCTGATAGCTTTTTGAGGGAATAGTGGGTTGACTGGTCTGTATTGCTCAGAAATGTTAATGTTGGTTTGCAGGAGTACTTAGAGCCCTCAAAAGTGAGGCCAAAAGCTTTTGAAGCTTTTTAAAGTTTGCTTTTTTTAAAGTTTCCTGTGACAAGTAAATATTTAAAGCATACTAGTTTAAATTTTATAAATGATGTTTGACCTTCTGGCACAAAGAATCGGACTCACAAACTGGTAATCTCTTATATTCACAGTTAAGTTATACTGCATTGAAGTCAGAATGTAAACAACTGTATTTTAAGCTGTGCAATATTTTTTTTGTATTTGTCTTAAACTTTGGGAAAGCTGCTCTTTAGTTCATAAAACTAGATCACACCTCCGATGTTTCACTGTTTTTTACAATGTGTTGTCAGCAAAACATTAACTGTCTAAAGGGTGTGACGCTTACTATAGCATATCAAATTTAGAGGGATCTTACCCACATACTTCGAAATTTGAGCCAAAATTGTTTTTGTAAGGTTAACAGGAACACTAGTATAATTGAAATAATTGTCTGTAAACATGTTTTGCGATATTTGAAGCCTGTGGATCACAGCACTGAAAACTTGATGGTGGAGCTAACATAACAGTCTGAAAAAGGTACAAAAATGTACAGAAACCTTTAGTTACAAACCATATTTTTCAGTAATGATTCCATGAATAATCTTGGGTTATGGAGTAAATGTCCCTGTAAGACTTCCATTTGTAAAAATTAATTCAAAAAGCTATTCTTTTAAAAGCGGGCATGGCAGTACTATTTTGATGTACAGTCTTTTAGACAATGGATTATTTTTCTGGATGTTAATTTATATATGGATGCAACTTTGAGGATTACAGAGTGGTGAAACCTGACATTAAACTTTTTCAATTAGTAAAACCTATTACAGTTACTCAAAGAAATAATTTATTGGTTAACTAACACCTTGTAAGGAATGGATGAATGTATTAATAACCGACTAAGCTTGAAAATAAGTTTCTTCTGGGGGCCATGATTTTTCTGACTCAGAATAGGTTGTTCTAGAGAAGCAGTTGCATGCACTTGGATATTTTTCTCTTTGGGAGTATCCATGACTGAATGAATGCTTAGAAAAAATGCCAAATGTTGACTGGGTGAAAGTGGCAGTTTGAGTGAGTCCTTTCAGTCTGGTTAATAATTATTTACTCCGAATGTTTTGTACTTGAACTCCAATATAAATACTGTAGTCAAAGAGGAAAGGGGCGGAGGGGATGTTCTAGCAGGATTTTTTTTAAATTCACCTTGTACAGAAATGCAATGAAGAGCTCAGAAAATGGGATAAAAAATCAGACTTTCAAAACTGCACAAGAAAATGGGTGTCAAATCGGAATATATATTTTGTGTAGTGCACAAGAGTATTTATAAAATGCTCTGATTCCTGATCAAATAGAACTGACTGAAATGCTAGTGAATATTGCTTATGAAAATTGTATGAGAAGAATTTTGAGTTGATGAAAATCAATGAGAACAAATGAAGACATGATATTAGGCAATTTTATTAATGATTAGTGGTAAGTTTTAGTCTCTTCATTTTATAACCAGCTCAGCTGAATTACCCTCCTTTAGCAGTCCTTTGGAGGAAAAAAGTAAGCAATAGTAGTAACAGGACAAGTGGCGTGAGATTTAATAACTTCCTAAAGGTTTGTAATAGGCTAGTAATGTTTTTACTTTAAAGGAGTTTTAATCCAATGATCTGTTAAAATGTTTCCCACCCCCTTCTTCCTCCCCCCCTCCCCGATACTCGAGATCCAGTGTGTAGTTCTTGGGTGCTGACCAATTTCCCCAGGGAGCAGCTGAAAAAGAGCAGGAGGGTGAGCATAATGTGTCACAAGGAATGGGATTTCAGGTAGTTGAAGGACGTAGAAGGAAATGGAAGCAGAACCACGCACTGGGAATTTCATGGTGAGAGCCCAGGAAAAGAAAAAGAAGCTAGCTAACAGTGTTCAGGTGGCAACTAAAGGATGAGTTTATAATGAAGCGGAGAAAATAGATTTTACTTCGTGGGGTTTTTTTGTTTCGTTTTTAGGGGGTGTGGGTGGGTGGGTGTGTGGGGGTGGTGGTTTTTTTTGGAGGCTTGTTTACAAGTACATGAAGAATAGAGTGGAAAAGATGATTTCAGCAGGGGTGAGAGAGATCCAGTGCATGGGCAATGCTGCTTCGCAGGATGAATTGGGAAGGAGACTGCATTTAAAGAGGTTAAAATGGCTCAGGGGTGAGTGGCTGAGCAGGCTAGGAGTCTTAATAGAGAATTGCAGGTGTCTGCAGACATATCCGAGAGGAAGGTAACATCCATGGTGCCAGAGAAGGGCACGAGGGGGCCTGTGAAAGACAGAGGGGTGATGCATTGTTGCAGTGGGTGCATGCAGAAAGCTCAAGGGGCACAGAGCAGTAATTCTCTTGTGAGCAAGATGAGAATTTCCCAGGAGCTACTCGGTACAGTTCATCACTAAACACGGCAGTTCTGAAGTTTTTCTGTAGGAAATGGAATTGCTTGTGAGAGTGTGTGTTTGTCTGCCCCTGAAGATAAGCTAAAATTTCTCAAGAGTGTTTGGATGCATCTGCTTTGATCTAACGAAGGGAGTATGAATATGAATAAGATTAAGGGCTGTTGTTAGAAGGGAATTTTTTCAAGACCTATTTCCGTAGAAATGGTCCCCCGAGTTACCTCCGAGAGTTAACACAAATATTCCTACGACTTTTTTGCTTCAAATGTTTAGAAGCCAAGGCTGATGAAAGTACTCATTCCAGGTTATAACACGAAGGACAATGAAAGCAAATCCATTTTACTTTTGGTAGCCACTCGGTGCTTAAAGTGTGAACTGATTGACGTTGATTTAGATAATTTGCCTTAATATTTGTACATGCCCAGAGTGCAAATGAGTCCGCAGGTAACGAAGTGCTTTAGTCTCCCTTCCAAACTTCCTCTCATGGAAGACTGCCCTCAGGTTTGTCAGCACAGTAAGTTCATTTGCTGCAATTTTGTCAGTTCCCATGCAATGAGTCAAAAAGAGCTTAGTTGTTGAGTTCTGGTGGGGAAAAAACAAGCTACAGGCAGCAGCCAGCCCATAGTTCCTCATGAGCTGCTAGGCAATATTTGTAACCTGTTAGTCTAGGCCCATCTGAAAACAATATGAATAACAGACTTTCAAGTAATAAGATAGCATTTGTTTCTTATTTTGTTTGTACTTTTGTCTTCTGTGCAAAACTTGCAGGTTTCCATTCCAGGAACGCATTTTTCCCCAAAGCAGTCAAGACAATGAGTCTCCTCGATATGTTTGGAGATGAATGTACTGTGGTTCCTTCTGAATTAAAGCTGTTGCTAAAATAAAATGCGTTTTCCAAAGGACTGTGCTATGTGGATGACCACTGTGTGAGGTAGGGGAAAAGGCAAGTCAACGGTTACCGATGTGTCTGTTGTTTAAGGTCAGTTACTCCGTGGCTGTGTATCACCTGGCACGGCTCAAGAGCAGGCTTCTCCCACAGCAGTCACTGGTGTGCTGTGCACTGCTGTTGAGCTTGGTGTTAATCCAGACTGAAACACGAGTGAGTGAATGACTCATTGCTTGTATTTTGATACAACAATTGCGGTTTTTAAAGCACGGCAAGAGAAGGATGCAGGAAGCAAGTGTGTGGTTTCCATGAACTCCCAACAGCACAAGCATATATGACCCTAGGAATCCAGGGCAAGGGAAAACCTTGACTTTTCATCTGGCCTCTTGGTCTCATAGTGTATTCCTAAAGGACGAGAATGGTACGCTCATCTCAGCACGATCCAGCAGGAAAACCCAGGTAAGATGTTACTCACAGAATTGTCTCCCATTATTAGTGTAATGTAAATGATTGGCATTTATCAGTTTACTGGTTTGAAGCATTATCTAGATTTTATCTGCATTTCTGTCATCCTGGAACTCGGTGTTCCTTTCAAGTGTGTTTGCAAATCTTGATTTCTTATTTCAGCTCTTAGTTGGGGGCATTCCCACCGGCCAGCAGTGTTTGTGTATGCATGTGCTTGGTCATCTGTGAAGAGGGTACACTTGGCTGTTTTGAGAGAGGCCTTTCGTGGTCTTGGTCAAGGAGTGCTGGAGAACACCTGGCAAGGTTATAAATGCTCCTCTGCTGGTGCATGGTCAAGAGCTATTCAACTGTGAGCTATTCAGCTGTGGTGCAAACAGAGGCCTGGTGCCTGTTGTGTGTGAAGAAACTTCCCGGTTTCCTGGAATAGGGAAAAGAACAAGCAGTACCAGGTGGGATTAGCACAAGGTATCATTTATTTCCAAGATCTTTCCAGGTTGTACTTTAAAAGATTTGGGTAATTTCAAATGGGTAAAAACACTGAGTACATGGAGCAACTTCCAGCAAAAGCCATAGTGGATTCCATCAAAGTGTCAAAGTGGATGTAGTACAGCTAGATTTACAGATAAACCCTAAAATGCGACTTTGTCCCAGGTGCAATTAAAGGAAACAAACGCTTTCTTCTGTATACCTTTATAGGGTTCAGAAGCTTTATAGTGCCATACCTCTCCTGTATAGGAGTACAGGAAGCTCTCTGTCACTGGCCACACAGGACTATTAAAAGGTGAGTGAGTCATGGATGGGAGCCAGGGAGTCTCAGTTTGTGCCATATTGCTGCGGGTGCACCATCCTGGTAGCAATTGGCACATGCTGTTCTTCAGCTCACAACAATCCCACAATGAAGGGATCTCCCAAGAGGCCAGGAAGGGTAGACAGCTGCTTGATCTTCTCTGTGTTTACAGTGGCTACCCCAAAAGCCCATCCGTGCCCTTTGGGTCCCTGAAGTAGCGTCTCCTGTGGCAGTCTATATCAAGGATACAAGGAGCCTCTGGGCCAGTCGTAATGGGGTGCTTTTCCTACTTATCCCCCGTTAAGCTCACTTCAGTCTCCAGTATAGACAATTCTTGGCATCCCCCTGTCACTCCAGAGATCCAGATGGGTTCTGTGCCCCTATACCCTGTTGGCACCAGCATACACTGTGCACCAGTGCCTACCAATGCCACTTCTGTGGGGTTGATGTGCCAGGCCATCAAATTCACACAGTCCAAGATACTCAGTCATCCCTCTACTGTAGTTGTTGTTTGGGTCCCTATCTCAACCACGGTGTCCTCAGATGCAGTTTGTATCCCTGACACAACCACAGTACTCAACTATGGCTCAACAGGTGCAGGCCAGGTGCCAGTACAGCATGAGAAGCTGCTGGTTTACATCGGGGTAGGCAAGGCACCCTTCTATCAGGTGGCACATCAGTTTGCCAGGGTTGCTTGCCTGTTCAGCTGTTAAAAATCCCAGCTTATGGGAGGTGATAGCTGCCCTAGGAACCCACCCAAACAGTCTTAAGTTTTGCACAAACTACTGGAACAGGGGCATATTCTATCTTTTTTCAAAGCTTCCTCATGATGTCTTGATCCACAAGGCCATAAACACAGACTTCGATGTCTAACTAAGCATGCCTTCTGCTATTAAATATTCAAAGCTATCTGAACAGGCACACACCATGTGCATTCAGAAATTATTTGAGACTAAGCTGTTGCCTCTAGTTATTATTCCGGGATTATCATAATGGCCACCACAGGGGAGAGGAGCCACCACACTGGTGGTGATGATCACACTAGCAAACCCTACTCTGTGTGCTTTCTCTTCTCTCCTTTTTTGGCACAGCTCACTTCAGGCAAGCTAGTCAGGATGAAAGTCAACAAACCTTAAGACAACAATACAGAGTCAGCTGATCTTCATAAGAACCCAGAAAAAAAAAAAAAAGCACAAAACTATTCCTTAAATTTTGAGAAACAACTGATTTTATTTCACTATGGGCACTAAGGCTTTGAAAGCAAGAAAGTAAGACCACCACCAACAGTGCCTATCCAAAACAGGCACAAGGAATAACAAGTGGTTTCATCTCCTAAGGCACTTGTTATCCAGGGCCTGCCTGCTTTTAATAGTTGGGGAATAGGCCCAAGCAAGAAGGCTGTGGTTATGTCAAGCAGATGCTAGAGTGGTTAGTGGTTAAAACTTAAATGAAGGAGATGAAACAAAATTCCAGAACTAGTACCCAATAAGTCACTGATTTAATATACTTGTGCATTAAAACTCAATATCCTTCATGGGTTTGCTCACTATAGTAAATAGTACTGTAGCTTTTAATTCTTCTTCCGTTTCTGCTGTAAATAATAGCACAGTGAAACTATCTTATGATTAGGCTTTTCAGCCGAATGAGTTTTATTGGAGTTAGATCCAGGAAAGGTGTTAGCTTATACAGTTATGTTTTGACTTCAGACTTCAGGCTTGCTAATAACAGAGAACTCAACACCACGTTGGTTGAGGCGCTCAATCAGTTTGGTTTTAGAGAAGGCAGCTCCTGGAGAATATACACCACCTCTGTTAATGAAAATCAAAAGGAAAAAACATTAGTGGTACTGTGATTGAGCGACACCTTGTTTTGAAGTCTATGTTTTCTAGGAAAGAAAAAGCCACTTTGTCCTGCAGGTGAGTATATGAGCAATCTGGCAAGCTGGTTATATTCATAGGTTCATTTCTGGAGCACCTCTCTTTTGAGGAAAGGCTGAGAGACTTGGGTCTGTTTGCCCTGGAGAAGACTTAGAGGGCATCTTATCAATGCTTATAAATATCTAAGGGGCAGAAATGAATAGAATGGGGCAAGACTCTTTTCAGTGGTGCCCAGCAGCAAGGATGTGGGGCAATGGGCACAACCTGGGACACAGGAAGTTCCACCTGAACATGAGCAAAAACTTTGCTTTGAGGGTGACAGAGCACTGGCACAGGCTGCCCAGAGAATTGGTGAAGTCTCCTTCTCTGGAGACATTCAAAACCCGCCTGGACATGTTCCTGTGTGATCTACTATAGGATCCTGCTATAGCAGGGGGGTTGGACTAGGTGATCTCCAGAGGTCTCTTTCAACCCCAACCATTCTGTGATTCTGAGATTCTACATCCAGCAAACTCATTAGAAACCATTCCATTAACTGAAAATATAGACACTGATGCAATAGATGCTGCAAAAGCATTACTAAAAAGCTATGAATACATCCTTTCACATTGAAAGGCACATGAAGAGTAAGTGCTGTTACATCAGCTTGTGGTGAAAGTATCTTCCTTGCACAGCCCTTTGGGTGAGGCAACACAGAAACCCACAGGGTTATGAGATCTGTATTTTCAAAGAGAAACATATGCACACAGCAGTTTGAAGGGAGATCAAGCTGTTCTGTATGGGAGAGTACTTACTGTTTAGGCAGACAAGCTGCATCTTCCAGAAGAGACACAGCTGCTTGAACCATTGCAATTGGTGTAGCAATATAGCCAGGCTCTGACCAAAAAAAACAAACGATGCACAGTTTGTTGAAACATCAAATTTAATCTTGCTCTTGCCTACAGTGTGCTGAAGAATAATTTATTTGGCAATAAAACAACCTTCCTCATTTAAAGAACAGCTTTTTTACCTGGCAGTCATCCCAAGTCACTGGTGAAGTCCTTAAGATCTAATCTGGACAAATACTGCCTCAAATAGAGGCCTATAACCACACGACAACCAGGAGTGAGCTTTCCCCATCCTTTACTTAAATTCAGACTTTGGCTGCAAGACTGTTGCATTCCGCTACATCTCTAGTTACTTAAAGAAGCTGTGCTTCATTAGCCCCTTTCTGAATATACATTCTTGCTGTCTCCAAACTTCAGGTATCATCGCCCCTCAAAGGAATGATTGAGCACAAGTCTGTTACAGCCAGAAATGATACCATGCCAGATCTGTTTAAGTTTGCTCACAGGGGACTTGAAATCATCAAGAAGTGAGTCCAGGCTGAATCAACTGAAAACTCTCCTTAAAGCACTCTAATTGCTCTACTCCAGAAAAAAAGAAAACTGGAATGGGGAAGATCAGAAGGAAAGAGAACGCCAAGAATGCAAATGAATTGGCCATTTCAAAAAAGAGGACACAATGAGTGCTAGTATCCAAGGTAACACTCTGTAAAGGCTGTTGACTTCGTGCATGTTGCAAATGCTACCCAAGGGTGAAAGAACAGCACTGGAACTGTAAATCTATTTTAGAGTAGGGAATGAGGCAAAAGCAGATAGCTGCTACTGACATACGTACCCGGTCCCTTCACTTCAGTGCAGATCTTTACATTTGGTTTGCCCTTTTGGGGATCTTGCCCCTCACTGTAACCCTCGCCAAAGAAAGTCATTGTAAAAGCGGTTTCATCCATCTGTAGTGCACAGGACAAGCGTGGTCACCAAAACAGTAACTCACTTCTCAGGCAAGCACATGTAGTCAATGCAAGTATCTATTATGCCAAATACTATGATCCATCTAAACATGAGAGTAGTAATTTTGAGTTATTGCTTTAAAGGTACTATCTCATCTAAATTTTTAATCACTTCCACTTTGCTGGAACTGTTATTGTTCTCAAGTCCATTTACTCTCTCAGTGCTTTCAGTCCTCGGTTTTTGCTACTCAGTCTCCCTCTGTCATCACCTTTGACAGACTGAGTGCTGAGAGCTATCCAAGTAAATACACAAGACCCAGCAACACGATCCATTTTTTCCTCATATGAGTTCCACATACTTTGATGTCCAATAGTAGAAGGTGTGATTATTTAAATATTCAAAGCTATTTGAACAGGCACACACAATGTGAATTTAGAAATTATTTCTTTGAGACTAAGCAGTTGACTCTGGATTACTCTGCCACTATCACCATAACAAATTTATTCAATACTTGTGATGAAAACAGTCAGTTACCTGTTTCTGGGTTGGTCCTTTCTTTGAGAAGCGTCCAGCAGAGAAAAATTCTGGGTACTACAGAATAAGTGGGGGGGGGGGGGGGGGGGAACAACAAAAACCAATCAGTAAACTAGAGGGGAAAAAAAAATAATCCCCAAACACTTAATTCTTTTGTGTTTTGAACACTTACTTTTGTGAGAAGTTTTCTTCCAAAGCTAAACTTCACAAGAAGAAGAAATAAAATGCCAGCAAGCATCAGCTTGATAACAGAGCCAACACCACCTATGTTCACATAAGCGCCATACTGCACCTGAGACAAAAAATGTTTTCAGTGATAGCATTTATGTTAAAATTTTTGCATCAATTCATTTCTAAAAATAAATCTACCCCTGAATTAGGATGCAGTTGTCTGATACAACAGACAGCTGTTTAAAGAGGGCCTTAAACAATTGTCTTAGCTCTAAACAACCTTTCTGAATAATGCTTCACTTTATAATTCATTATGAGAAGACTATGTAACTACAGAATGGCGAGGGAGTTGAGCATGGCAAACAAGAGTGAAAAACCTGAAAGATGTGATTTGGTATCTGATTTCAGGTTTCTTTCCCCGAGACCTTTCTTTCCTCCTCTTTGTGCTTTAGTTTAAGAGAAACTGAGGCCTTACTTCAGAATTCAGGAATAGCAATGGCAAGCCTCTCTTATCAGTAGTTTTGAAGTATTTTTTCAGATTGCTATCTCCCCTTCATCTCTTAATGGATACCTGTGATTCTGCACCACTGTTATACAGGGTGTTGGTGCTGGTGTCCTCTCAGGAAACTATGGAAAATAAAGACTAAACATCTTTTCCACCACCACTTCACACTGCCTTTATTCTACACACTAGAGACCCAAATGTCAAAGAAGTCTCCAGATACAAATAAGCAGCATGTGAATTCTTTACCAGAATGTTGTACTACACTATACTGACCTGACTATAGTTACACAGACTACAATTATGATGCTTTTAGACAGGAACAGAATTGAATGTATTTATCATTCGTGAAAATCACAAAGCCTACTTTTCAAATCTTTCTCTGACTCAAGGCTTCCATTCCCTACAAACACATACCCAGAAATCAGACAGCACAAGAACCCTACAAGGGGCTCTCATAACTGTTATACTAGGAGCAATAAGCAAGCTCATCAGGCAGCGCATAAAGTAGTATAAAACAGGCCAGTGCACCCAGAAGAACCTGGACACCATCAGGTCAAGCAGCTTCCAAAGGTGATCAATAGAACAAGCCTTCTAGTTTACAGAAGCAAAAGACAAAAGCACATCACAGTTCATTACTATTTACCTAACTACAGAAACCCTCCTGCACAGATCTGCACTAAGAATATTACATAAAGGAAAGATTCATTGAAAATTGTAATAAAGACACATTACACTAATAACAGCAACTTACAGGTGTTTCCTGCAACTCTGTGTGCAAATAACGCTGAGACCGTTTCACTACAGAAGCATCAGACCCCATGAATGGAATGGAATACTGTTTGAATTCCTGATTGTAAAACACAAGTCCTCTGCAAATGTTAAAAAAAGGATCAGAAAAAATGTTCAAATGTTCACACAAACAGAAAGAAACTGATCACAACAGCCCTACCAATACCAGCTTTTTCTCCAGCATTTTTATGACATTATCTCTTTTCACTGAAAGCAAATCATACAAAACTGATCCCTGGCTCAACTCAGAATTCCATGCGCTATAGCAAGGATGAATTTGATGATCAAAATATTGTCCTCACATTTCTTTTTCCATTCTACTGATCACTTCTGAAATCAAAGTCAAAGGTCAGCCATGTCACTAACAGTCTCTTAGAACAAGTTAACTTTGAGACCCAGTAAATGACAGGATATGATCTTTTTCAGTAAAATATTAACTAAGCAGTAAAACTGAATTTAACCTTCAATTCTACCGGACAAGCATCTATGTGTTCATATTATACTAAAGCCCTAAATGCAACTATTTATTAATATGTTAATCATCTATATAATAAATACTGGAACTGTTAGAAGACAGCATGTTTCAGAACTTAGGCTTCTTATACCTTCTCTTAAGCTTAGCACCAATTACTGGAACAGGGGCATATCCTATCTTTCTTCGAAGCTTCCTCAGGTTGCCTTGATCCGCAAGGCCATAAACAGCTGACTTCCAGGTCCCATCATGTATACAAGAACCCTGGTGACATATACCATGACACAGCAATTAATTCAGTAGCTAAAGGTTTCATGTATTATTTTAACAATGACCTTAGAATTACTGCATACATTACACATTATTACACATATGTATTATGATTACATGCATTAAAATATATTGAAACAACTCCCCCAAATCAAAAAAAGCAAACAGCCAAACACTAGGATTACTGGCAACATACAACGTATCTGTTCTCGTTTACTTTTGTATGAATCCTTCCCACATCTCTGCAAAAACCTAAGTATTTCTTGAAACAGCTTAACACAACAAACTTTAGGTAGGCAGCCTATGCAAATGAACTCTACAAAAGGGTGTTTGCTTGGGATGCTTTTATTGGCTCCTAAAGTTCTTAGACAAATCATCAGAGAACTGCCAGCCTGTTCCTTGGTCTGAATTAATATAATGACAGTTACTCTAATGGGCTACAGTGACATTATCACAAATAACTCTGAGTTGCCAAGAAGGTATAAAGCAACTAACCTCAGGTCCTGATTTCACCGTCAGGAAACTTTCCACAGCAGTTAAGGTACCTTTAAGGGAGCACAAAACTTTACTTGGAATACAGAATAGACTATTTCAGTTGGAATGGACCTACAACCACCATCTAGTCCACGTACCAATACACAGTCATTAGTTCACAAAGCCAAGGTACACTCTGGTAGACTCAAATAGCAGGCCACTGACATTGGTAATTGAAAAGACAGAGCAACATCTTTATGTCAAAGCAATATAAACTAAAATTAAGTTCCACAGGTATTTTAGTTAGAAGGTATCAAATTTCTTATGCAAAGTACTTGAGTAACAGTCACTAATATTGTCTTTACTCATTAAATTTTTTGTGTGTCTTTTCTAGTTAATGAGAGAATGTAAGCAATTTATAAAAAGAAAAGCATATTAAGCACCATATTTTTTCCTCCAAGTTTCAAAATAAAGGACGATGTAGGCTGTGAAAAACAAGATGAACTTACAGTTTTTCATAGACCTAAACTACCAAAAAAAAATCCAACCAAATCCACAGAAAACCTAACACACACAAGCTATAACCTCAGGAGCAATCAGATATGTATTTCCATGCCTCTCCTTCCCCTCCACTCAGATCCAGACTGAGTTTTCTTAAACTGAAAGTTGATGTAAATTACCCCAATATAAAGCAACCCCACTTAATAGCAGTTTTAACAGTACACAAAAGCGAAATATTTGGATACTCTTATTGGCCCTTTCTCAGAAGGCAGACCTAATCAACGAAGTATCCTCATTTGAGATTAGGATCACGTACTATTTGCACAGAATTAAACCACTTCATATCCTTTCTGAAATATCCTCTTTCTGTTACTGCCTAGCTGCTCTTCGAGAAAAAGGCATTGTATGGCATCGTCTACCTACTTAACTGATAAAACAGCTTCTCAGTGCTTGCAGGAGAAAATGAAAACTTACAAACCTGAGTACCCACTAATTCACCATCCTTTTCTCCAGCCTCCCCACTGCCTTTTCCCTACAAGACTCTGGCTGCACAGTATGCTGAGACTTGCCTAGGGACCTCCACATGCTGGCTGAACAGCCTTCTGCTAACTGACCAGTCTGTTCTCTCAGTGAGCAACACTACCTCGAATCCCTCCTCTACTTAATAATTTTCTCCAATCTAATAAGAATATGATTTACTTTTAAACTTTTATCTATCAGATTTGTTTGAGACTGGTCACCTGGTAAAAGCAGGCAAAGAGAGAGATGGAAAGTTTCCACATAAGCATTGCTGCGTTAGGAACCCAGACAAAAGAACCATCTGCATTTCTTTCTCAGCATAATGTCACACTTAACTAAGTCACCTTTCAGCTTGTCTCTGGTGTACAGTACTCCCATATCAGCTGGTATAGAGTCAAAGCCACAGCTTCCAATGACGTATACTCCCTTTTCTGCAGCTTTTGCGTTGTATTTCAGGTACGTTCCTTCCAGAAACTGAAACACAGTCAGAACAAATATTTTAAGCAGAACTTTGTATTTGGCCATACCCAGTATTAGCCATTAGTGCTTTACTGTCATATCATAGCACCCTACATACTTCAAACCAGTTACAAGCATCTCTGAGGCACATACATATTACTCCTGGTTTATGGTACGAAAGTGTCACAGCAGTGCAAAGAAACGTCACCTACACAAAATTCCTACGTAGAATCACAACCGAGGCGTAAAGCAGAATTCAAAAATTCTGAATTTCCACAGAGACCTGAGAGCCTCTGGTCTAAAAGTAAGAACAATTACACAACTAATACACATTAATGTACTTTAAAGTGATTGATGCATTTTGAAACTGTAGAGCAGGAGGCAGAATTTGCCTTTGTGTTCAAAAATATTAGCAAAAACATGAGACATAATAACCAAATCCCCCTTTAACAGATCCTTGATATAAGGCAGCATTTTTCTACTGTCACATACCTGGGGCTCTCCACTGATATCAATGCAGCTTGCACCATTTTCAACACATGCTTCTACCACTGGCTCTCCAAAGAATCTATACTATAGGAGGAAAGCACACCACACAGAACACAGTAAAACCCACACACCACAACTCACCCGAGGTGCTTTATCCTACATATAAAGGTAATATACAATAAAGGCAAACACTTGGAGGTGACTGTTTTTTTGCCAAGTGGGGCAAAACTGTAACAGTACGTGTATTTCTGGGGGGTCGGGGAAAAGGAAGAGAATAACAAACTGACTGCTTCACTGCACAGACTACTCCACCGTATTTCTCTCATCAGATAAGCTCACCGAAGCCTCATCTCAGCTCACGCTTTCTGCGCTCACGTTATCAGCATATTCTCTACTTATACACTCCTAATATCAAAGTCGTTGTCGTGACCCAACTTCCAGCTCCTGTACTTTGATCCCCTGCATGAGCTGGACATATTGCCGCTGGGAGTCTCAGAGGGGCCGGGAATTTACACCCGCGAGTCCACGGGCTTCTTCCCCAACTCCGTTGTCTTAAAACACTTTGGCGCAACCCAGAGCTCCTCCCCGAATTTCAGTCGGTTTCGCACGCCTCCTGGGGGAAGCTTTAAAGAGCCCAAACCCCCCGCCCCACTGCAGCGAGCCGTGTCCGTGGGCCGCGCCGCCAGCAGCCCCGGTGGCAGACACTGCCGGTGCGGCGGCACTCTGGGCTCGCTGCACCTCACCCGGAGGGCTGCGCGAGTGGCGGGGCCCGGCGGCAGGTTCCCCGGTCCCACCGGCGCAGGGAGCCCGGCCGCTCGCAGCCAGGAGGGGCGGGCGCCGCGGGAGCACCGCCCGCCTCACGCACTCACCGGCCCCACGCAGTTGAGCACCAGGCGGGTCTGCCTCGCCATGGCGGCCAGCGAGGCCGCGTCGCCCACATCGCACAGCAGCACGCCGACCTCCGCCCCGGGCGCCGCCTTCCCTGCGCAGCGAGACCGGGGTCACCGACACCGTCCCCCCCCCGGGCCGAGCCGCCACCTCCCCGGCGCAGCCCCGGTCCCGAGGGGCTCACCCCGGGCCGGGCCTCCGCCCCTCCCCTCACGCCCGCCCGCGAGCGGCTCCCAAGGGATGGGACCGGGCACTGGGGCCTCGCGGGCCCCGCCGCCCGCGGACAACGGCGATGTGCCCCCGGCCGCCCGCCGCAGCCCCGTACCCAGCCTCTCGGCCGCCCACTCCAGCACCGCCTGCAGCTTCTCCCGGCTCCGCCCGGCCACGGCCCAGCGCAGCGCGCCGCGCAGCTCCCCGCCGGCCGCCGCCCGCGCCACCTCCTCCACCACGAACTGGCCGGTGAAGCCCGAGGCCCCGAACACCACCAGGTCGTAGGGCCGCTTGGGCTCCTCGGCCCCACCGCCGGCCGCCATGGCTCCGCGAGCCGCTGCAGTCCCGCACTGCCGGCCCGCGCCAGGCAGCGGCCGGTACCAAGCGGCCCCGCCCAGGCCGCGCCCCTCGCCGGCGGGGGCGGTGCGGAGTCGTCGTCGTCGTCGGCTCAGCCCTCGGCGCCTGCCCGGGGGTGAATGGCGTTTGTTCTCATTCCGGCAGCTGGGAAAGAGGGCGGGGTGCTGTCTCTCGGGGGGTTTTCACACACCGTGAGCTAATTAAAGCGTATCGACATTCGGCCGAGAGGTTTGGAGCCCAGCGGTTTAAGCAGCGACGTTTGTAGGGAGAGGCCATCATCACTGATCCCACAGCTGACGTTACCTGAGTTATTGCCACAAGCATTTCAGTACTGGTAATATGGGTGAAATGAAGACTATTACTAACCAAAAATAAAACCTTAATTACCTTGAAGTAAAATGAAATACTGTTTCCCCCACAACTGCAGCAAATATTCGTGCTTCCCCCAACAACAAAAGCAGAACAATGCCAAATTTGAAGTTCCTGTTGCAGTGGGGAAAAGCAATGACCCTGCAAAGCCACAGTGGTAAGGAGCATCCGCAACTGCACGGCGTGGTGAGGTATGGTCATGTTTTCTGTGTTTTTGCTGGCCAGGCTGCTCACCTGATTCCAGATGCTTGCAGCAAGTCATGCGAGAAGCAGCCTCAGGAATGCTGCTCCCTGGCTCTTTCTCCCAGGGGGCATTTGCCATATCTAAACAGTTCCTGACAGATGGATATCTCACCTGTTTTAAAACCTCTAGTGATAGACACTTCCACGCTGTTCCCCAGGCTCCTCCTGCCCTTTGTTACACACACAGCTGGAGACAAGAAGCTCAAACTCCACATTTTGTAGTTTCAGCCCCATACTATTTCTCCCATTTCTAGAGGACATTGATAAAAGATTTAATCTGTGAGGAGTACACAGAAAAGATGCTGCAAAGTTGGAAACTTCCATGCACCTCCTCAGTCTTCCCTAGACTAAAAAGCACTAATTCTTCTGATCTTTTCTCACCGGACACTTCATACACACATTTTTCCTGTGCTCCTCTGAACTCTCTGCAGCTGGTTTACATTTTTCTTGAACTCTAGTGTCCACTACTAGGCCCCACATTCACATTGTCAGTGCTAAATTGATTAAGAGGGTTATGTGATGTGCCAGAATTTACCTATTTCTGTATGTCCCAAACATTTGCCTTTTTTTTTTGCAAGCATCACATTTTTGGTGTGCCTGCAGCTCATGATTTGTTCTGCCTTAGAGGTTTTTGGAGTCACTGCTGCCTAGCCAGTCTTTTCCCATTTCAGATTTGTACTGAAGATTAATGTTCTTTCTGAATACATTCTAAACATCTCGTCTCCAAGGCAGCAGGAGATGCTCACCTCTAAGCATCAGCACCAACTCCCTGAGTAGTGCTGATGCAGTTGTTTGTAGGCCTACACTATCAGCTGTATCAGTGAAACAACTCAGTCTAACAAAAAACAAAGAGTGGGGGAGGGAAGGACAAAGACAGTCTTTGTGTTCTTTTTAATCCAGATAATTTTGTTGATCTGATTTACAGAGCAACCCAGCAAAACCAGTTTCTTATGTTTGAGGTCACTGAACATCTCATTAGTCAAGCTGGTCTCTTACTGCCTTCCTGTCCTTCCTACACACTGGGATAATTTCCAGCTGTGCTCAGAATACTGTTGAACTCCTCTGAGCTACTTTCCTCTCTTCTGCCACCAGTTCTCAAAGTAAAGTCTTGTCTTCAAGGCCACTGTCTTTGTTCTTCCACTCTTCTTGCTCCTTTGCAAACACTTTGAAAAAACATTGCAACAATAAACAATAGATATTTTTCCCCTCGATGTGAAGTTAACAAAAATTATTATTTCTTCAGAGTTTGCATTGACATTTAAAATTTTTCAGTGACAGAAGACTCTAAGGAGCCTGCAAATTGCAGAGGGATTCTGACATAGCTTGCAGGGCTGGCTGGGTTCCTCAGCCTGCGTTCTTCATCCCTTTGCTCAAAAAGCTTGCACCTCTCTTGCCTTCTCTCCCTCTTCCATTATATCCCCTTTTCACATCTAATCCGCACTCGCTCCCAGAAGACAAGGCAATTTATAAACCTATGACTGACTCAACCATTTGTAAAGAATCAGGACTGCACAAGCTTCCTTGAGCTCTATGTAATTTATAAGACCCACGTTGTATGTGTTAGGCAGTGGCTTGGCAAGCACAAGCTTGTGTGTAGTGCTGAGAACTCTGTCTCCTCTCAGTGACAGAAACTTTACAGTTTGGCAGACTTCCCCTGTTTATCAATCCACAACTCTCAAGATTTCATCTATTCTTTCAATGTCAGCTATATTTCTTTAAAACACACCTGCTGGAGCAAGAAAATTCATGTAAATAGCAGCTTACACAAGCAAGAAATCAGACTTTCATTGCTGCAGAGGGACACCTGAAAACCAACTGGAGGGGCATTAAAACATGAGGCATACCTGGGGTTTTTTTGCTTACATTAAATATCATTATGGTAGTTCCAACTCTTTTTTTCTCGAGGGAGGCCTGTGGTTGACAAGTGGAAGTGTGCTGTTTGCAGACATCTCCAGTTACCCTCCAGTTCACTGGGTTAAAATAGAAGAAAAAGCCAAGTCTCTGAGCTAGTTTACGTTCCTGCCTGTGGAACTAATGAGTAGACGAGTAGGTTTCAAAAAAGCAAACATTAAGGTAATGTCAAGGCTCTGATTTTCAGTGGAAGGCTTACAGCAGTCTTGACTAAAGGCAAAGGTTTACCCGTCTCTCCAGTTAGTGTTGCCAATGCAGGATGGCAAAAATTACTCTGTGGGAAAGCAGTAGGATGATTTACAGTTTTCCCTTGTCCGATAGGAAGACAAGAAATGCCAGATCTGCTGCCAAGTGTGGTTCTGCAAAGGAGGTTCCCACCTGAATCAGCTTTAGAAGCCCACAAAGATGACTATTTCTTTTTAAATCTTGTTTTTCAGAGTTGAAGGTGCTTATTTTTTTTCCATGTGTATCTGCATACAGGTACTTAAAGATTTCAGTACTTCATTTAAAGCCTTGTTTAACCAGACTGCCTCAATCTGAAATAACTTCAGTTACTAGATGTCCCTGACAATTTCTTTGGGACAGAGAAGCACACAAGTGCATGCACATGCACACACACAAGCTATACCTTTTTAAATTCCTTAAATGAAAAGGGGCATTCCTCCCTTTGCTAGCTGCTTCTGTTCCATCTTGAGCCTCTGGGAGGATCTGAGATATCTGTGTGTTTATAAAAGCACTTGTATGTCCCTTCATTTCATACAGTAGCTGTTCTGAAAAAAATCCTACCTATTAATATTTATATATTTCTTGGACACCAATCTTTGTGGTAAAGTTTTTAGTACTCATTTATAACTTCAGGGTACTTTTTGTTTATTCAAGTGAAAATGCGGGTGTTGTTCCATGACTACCTTTTAATTAAAATAATAATAAGGTAGCAGAAAGAGTAAAATATGTCAATTGCACAATGCTGTATGAAGGCAATTTTTTAAAACATAACATGGTAATTGTCTTGTATGCCAAAGGATGAAGTAAGATCATAGGCTTGCATCACTGCAGAAGTTACTACAGAACACAAGAGAAATAGAGCATAAGAGTAGTCAGAGGTGTTGGGAAATAAGGGTAATTAAAAAAGCATGGATAATTCACTTCAGGGTATGAAGAATTATGTGGGTGAGTATATAAGGGATTCAAAAGCCCCCCCACAAACCACAGGCATCTACGTACCTGCTACAGTTACTCAGTACTATAACACCGTGAGAACAAATGTTTCTGGAACAAAGCCCACACTTCTTAGTGCCATGGTGTATCTTATCCTTACATTATGCAGAATATTACTTTATAATCAAGAGGCAATAGGCTCTAAAACGCCACCCCATACAAAACTTAAGAATTTGTAATAAACCAAACCGTTTAGACTGGGACAAAAAAAGAGGATCTTGAAATTAAAAAATACAGTGAGCTGCTTGCCACATGTGACAGTTCAGTAATGGTTTATTTATTTTATTTTTATTTTATTTTAAATTAAAATGTCACCCAACCTTTTTGAAAAAAAAAATAATTAAAATCATAGAGTCATTTAGGTTGAGAAAAACCCTTAAGATCATCAAGTGCCACCGTAAACCTAACGCTGCCAAGTCCAGCAATAAACCATGTCACTTAGTGCCACATCTACACACCTTTTAAATACCTCCAGGGATGGTGACACAACTGCTTCCCTGGGCAGCCTGTGCCAGTGCTTGACAACCCTTTCAGTGAAGAAATTGTTTCTAATATCCAGTCTGAACCTTCCCTGGCACAACTTGAGGCTGTTTCCTCTTGTCCTGTTGCTTGTCAGTTGGGAGAAGAGACCAACCCCCACCTCGCTACAGCCTCCTTTCAGGTAGTTGTAGAGAGCAATGAGGTCTGCCCTCAGCCTCTTCTTCTCCAGACTAAACACCCCCAGTTCCCTCAGCTGCTCCTCATGGTCCTTGTGCTCCAGACCCTTCACCAGCTTCATTGGTCTTCTTTGGACACGCTACAGCAGCTCAGTGTCCTTCTTGTAGTGAGGGGCCCAAAACTGAACACAGTATTTGAGGTGTGGCCTCACCAGTGCTAAGTACAGGAGCACGATCACCTCCCTGCTCCTGCTGGTCACACTATTTCTGATACAGGCCAGGATGCTGTTGGCCTTCTTGGCCACCTGGGCACACTGCTGGCTCATATTCAGCTGGCTGTCGACCAGCACCCCCAGGTCCCTTTCTGCTGGGCAGCTTTCCAGCCACTCTTCCCCAAGCCTGTAGCGTTGCATGGGGTTGTTGTGACCGAAGTGCAGGACCACTTTAATATATATGTATATGACATACACACATGTAATATGTATATTGTATACATATATATATTCAATCAAATATATATTCATCCAAATAAAAATAATAAATCAAGTTATTTGCACCTATTTTGCTCATTTCTAAATTAGGAGATTACAAAACAACAGATGGCAGCCTATGACACCTGCAGCTTCCACCCTTTCATTTTTTCATAACCTGTTTCCTTTACAGTAAGAGTTAGGAAGGGTAGTCCATCACAAAACTCTGATCTTCATCCCAGAAACTATAGCAGCTCAGCGCAAACCACCCACCCCTCATTCTGCAAGCAGAGCACGTAGCTATCCCTTCTAACCCTATAGCAGTTTTAAAACCTTTGCACCATCATAACTTCCCTTGAGGCCACCCTCTCTCACTAATGCTACATCCTCGTGAACTGTCAGAGACTGAAGGGAAGGGAATTCCTGCTAAGGGAAGTAGAAATGGTGCAGTGGTGGAGCTTTTCTCCCTCCTGTGAAAGAAAGTGGGAAAAGAGAGCAGACCATTTAGTTTTGTGCAGCTGCTCTTGCTCCGTGTGGATGTTTTGTGTAGCAGAATTGCTGCAGAGCTTTGGGGGTGAGAGCAGACTGCAGAGTTTTAGGAGTGAGAGCAGAATGCCAAATGTCCTGTGCTCTTCACCACCATAACCTGCAGAGGTATTTTTATGCTGAAATACAGGTGTGAAGCAACACTTCAAAGCTGCTTCTATGTCTCCCATGTAGCTACTATTCAATAACCCCTAACTCAGCTTCTTGCAGGATAGCTGCAACTGGATTTAGATCTGTCTGTAATATGGACAAAGGCAAGAGTTGCCTTCCATCTTCCTCAAAGGAAAGATCCTAAGAGATCTCTAGTGTCTGTAATGTTGAAATGGAGCACATTTTCCAAAATCTGCTGCTCACAAATACATCTCATCAAGGAGGTTTTCTGAGAATTGCCACAAGAATGATCAACTATATCCTTTTGTTCTTTCTGTAGAAAGCAGAATTTTAGCTTTCAGACCACTGTCTTGCCTCAGGACTGAGTTTAGAGCTGAGCAATCAGCACATGTAGCATTTACTGTGAGGATGGAAAGCACAAAAACACAGAATGTAATGCGGAGACAGCAAATTCCCCTCATTTTATAGAGCTGGCCTGCTCAGCAGCGTGCAGGGCCAGTAACTGAACTTGGAGAAATACTAAAGAACCAAATGGTCCTCAACATGGGGAACATCTGCAGTGCAGCATGTTTTGCCATGTTCTTTGACATACCTCCAGCACCCCAGGTGACTTTGCAAGGACTGTGTAGAGAGCTCACTTACCAACACAGAGATAATTGTCTCCCACTTTTCTGAATTTCTGGGTGTCTAAGCATCAAGGTGTCTTATCTATACTGAGAATCAGTTATTTAAGGCTCTACTTTAGTAATACCATCTTACTTGTCACCTTGCTTGAATCATATGAAATAATGAGTTGACCATATTAACCATTTTCACTATGTCGCTGAACATATGCAGAGTGATAAAGGTAAAAGGCCCCAATCTGTTCTTCTCTGACCTCCTTCTGTAGCATCTCCCCTTTAGCAGAGTGCCTATATGGTTTGCATGATTTTTCTAACTCATACTAGTATTTTAGTGTTGTCCAGCAAAAAGGCTCCCAAAATGTGTCACACAAACTTTTTTACAAGTGTTTTTTGAAGGAAAAATCAGCTTATGTGGCAGTAGTAGCAGATTCTAAGTCTGCTGTGAGCTGACTCTTGTCTGTACAAGAGCAAATACCATCACGTGAACAGTGACTGTGTGATGTGGAAAGAACTGGCCTGATGGCAGACAGCTGTCTGACCACAAGGGAAGCACATTTATAAAGGTCTTTTACTCGTTAATCACTTCCTGAACATTCGATAATCACTTTCACAGCAGCAATTACAGCTAGTCAACAGAACCTCACTGCTATACACAGTGCATTCAACTGCTTCTCTCAAAATGCCTCCAGCAGCAGCTCAGGTGGTGCCTGAACCTGCACTTGCAGCTCAGGATGATGGAGCAAGGAGAGATAAGGGGAAAGAATAAGATCAAAGCACAGGGTATTGGTGAAACCTAATGTGCTTTAGGTAGACAAGTGGATAAGTTCGAGGGCATGCAGTAGATGGGCAGAGGCAAAAGGCTGGGATCTGAGTGAGGTGCATTACTCACACAGCAAAGCAGAGCATCTGAGGCAGATACACCGGTTTGCAGGAGCTGGACGTGCAGCAGAAGTATGTCAGTACATGGATCTGAGGATCTAATGAAGAGGCATGAATGCACTAGAAGGCAAGAGGCAGGCAAGAAGGGAAACAAACCTCTTCTGGCCCGTTTTTATGATCTGGAAAAATGTATTCTGGTAATATCTACCAATGGTGACAAACAAATAAGCTTTACACCTCCCCGCCCCAGTTCAGTATTGATTTGAAAATTATCTGCAATTGAAAGCTCAGTTTACTTTTCATAGTGCAGGCTATATGGCTGCCCGCACCGTAGCTCTAAGTTAATAAATGGGAGAGATTTACCGACAAAACACAGGGTAAATTACAGGGTGAGGTGTAGTAGCGCCTTGCTAGGCTGAGGAACTATGTCAGAGCACCCTCTAGTGAGTTGTGTTGGCTTTCTACGCTCAAAGATCACTACCAGGTATCATACACCTATTGACTGAAGAGCTGAATTCCAACCCAAATACTTTAAAAACAAATAAACAGGCAAAGGATATTTGTACCTGTCCTGTAACAGTTCAATTCTGCTTCACGAAGCTGAGTTCTTCTTTTCAGAAGTTTCCAGAAAAGTAAAAAAAACCCAAACACAGTTTTAATGGTGTTAGGGACAAACTGAAACTTGACTGTTTCCAAAGCACTTGCAAGACAAAAGCAGCAGGCTTGTATAACTTCCTACTGCAGATAATGTAAATATCTTCTAAAATACAGAAGGGAATATGGTAGAGGTCTTTGGCCATCCTGAATGCAAGACAACTGTCAGAAATAAGGCTAGCATATAGATGAATTCACTTGGTATCTTATGGAATAAGCAAATGGGTGAATCACGAACTTTTTAAAAAATTCAGACTGCTCAATTTTCTACATGACATAAGAACTCTAAACCATGGCCACTGTAAGCCTTAAAAAGGAGATTGTACAATTCATTTAAGTGTCAGGGTTTAGGGTCCTCCCCCAATAACATCCCCTTCTCAAACTTTAAAAAATGTTTAAAATTGTTCAACATTTAAAGTATTTTTTTAAAAAAAACCCCTAAAATAGACATTTACCCAAATGAGGAAGAGAATGAAGAACTGTAGCTTTGCATTTAACATCACAGAATAGCGATGTTTCCCTGCCCACCGCATCAGGCTCGTCATAGGCTCACCAACAGGAGGTTTGTTCACTTGTTTTTACAAAAGAACTCAGGAGAGGAAGCACCCAAAGGCTGTGGTAGTAGAAACCACTGCACTGTCTCTCCACCTCCCAGGCTAGTTCACCATTTGATCACTCACTAAGCATTTGAATGGAATTTTTCCAAGCAGTTGCTCTGTCCTGTCCTACAAATCCAGCCGTAATTGAGGCTTCCAAGGAAAGTAACAGCCCCATTGACATCTGTGCTCAGTCACCAGCTCTACATACTGCTTACAATATGCAAAAGTTTTGGTTTTAGCTGAAATGACTAATGCTGAATGAACTGTGATATGTAACAAGAAATATAGCATGTGGAATGAAAGGTACCTTACAAATAATTCAGAGGACTGTGGTCAGATTTCATATCAGAGAAAGCATGTAATGCTGAAACCATCTGTCCTGTGGCTATAAAAACACAAGAGGCATAAACCCAAGTTAATGGCAGCATGCCAGCGTGTCATGTTAAAAAATGACACGTCACTAAAACAAAGCAAGTGCTGGTGTAGCACCACCAAAGGCTCTTTAATGAGCCTGGAGACAGAGTGCCCTTACATTTCATTATATACCTAACAGCAATACTTGTTCCCACAGAAGAGAGGTTATTTCCAATGATCACTGTCTTTTGTCTTATAATGCTTCCATACCTGTCGTAAATATTAAGTGCTCTGGTTGTCCTTCTTGCCATTTAATTTTTGTATACAACGTACTGAAATTTGACTTTTTATGAAAAATGACCAGTGTTCTTTATAGGAATAAATAACAAGATTCAGCAGATGAAGCTGAAACTGAAACTAGGACATTTTGGCTTAAAAATAACTCATTAGGATTTAAGCATGTAAGTCACCTGAAAACAAGCCATAGATGCTCATCCGAACTAGCAGTTAAAAACAGGTGCTAAACCTGCGTGTCTGGTTCAGAGAGCATTACAAATAACCTGAAATTTACTCTCAAGCAGTAATGAGATAAATTGACGATCACATTGTTGTGCACTGGAATCAGCCAGAGCAGAGAAATCACTAAGCATTTCTTAGATCTGAGGAAGAGACTTGTGCTGTTACCAGCTATTACAGCCACGCGCTGTTGACTTACTTCCCTCTCATTAACACTTCAATCCTTTCCTGTGTTTTTGTGTGACCACTTTGTAACGTATGCAGACAGAAACAAAGAATATTGTTATGTCAAGCAGTTTTGTTTCAGTTGCAGCCATCGATCTGCATCATTTAATCCACGACATCTCTTCTTGCTGTGTAACCGAGTCCAGCTGCCGCAAAGCAGCAGGTGGCACCACTGGCTTGTGCCGCCACTGGCTTTTGACATTTACACTTTATAGATTCTGCTGATGTTGATGTGTGTCCTATTTAGGATAGCTTTCCATCTTTAGGGTCAGGGCTCCAGAGATGTTATTTGTTTTGATGTAAGTAGGGAGGGAATAGGAAAAACCCAAAGAAGGGCAAAGTGTAAATGTTCTATTTTTGAAGCAGCAGTTTGGAAAGTACTTGCTGCACAGAGGCCAACGTTGTTTTGAAATAAAAATCTGAATGCTTGTTTGTTTTTGAGTTGTCTGCTTAAAACCAAGTGCTAGTGTTTTACTCCCTATCAGTGTTCTCAGAGACTATGGTTAACTTTCTTTTTGTAGGAGTTCTCAATACTCCCTTGCTCTCAAGTCATCAGCCCATACACATGCCCTGTTTTCTCTCTCACTTGAAGGGACAGCAGAGAAGAGGAAAGGAATGAAAGTGAAAGTAATCATTTCTGCCAAAAATAAGTCTGAAGATGTACACACAACTAGACTAAACAGACAAGAAGGCACTATTGTATCTAGCCTCTTGCTTAAATAAGATTGTCTCTAGCTTTTCTCTCTATCTTACTCCAGTTCCTGGAAGCCATCGAGCTATGCCCAGAGCTCACTCCCTCTGTCTCCATCCTCTGCCTGTGTCCTCTTCTAATTTGCTTCCTGTTTGCATTCTCTCTGGTGCATCTGAAAGTGCCACATTTGCAGACAGAACGTGGACAACGTGACCTCACACTGCATTTTACTGATGGACAAAGAGGGAGAGGACATCTCCTCTCCTTTGACATGACAGCGTATTACCAAGAATTCATTTTGATACTGCACAAGTGCCTTTCAAAATTGGAAGCACATATTTTTGCTTGCAAATAAGTAAAAAGTCCTCCTGCATGCATGGCATTTATCTTCCTCAGATAACACTTGGAGGATTTCCCAAGGACTTTGAGGTTAGGGTTTGATGCAAGACATCTTGATAACCTCTTAATCTTTGCAATATTTGTTTTGCTAAGTGATTGATTTAACACTATTTTATAGATATAAACAAGTAATATCTGTGTACACTGTAATGGACAATAAATACTGACCCTGAAATATTCAAATACAATGAATAGGTAGTAAAAACAATCAAACAAATCTAGTGAAGATGAGGCTGTTCATATTTAACTTGTAGTTTCTGATTCTTCAGGCTTCTTAAAATAGTTGCTTCTCCATAGCCACAAGGGACAGAAATTTTTATACTAAAAAAATAGGATTCTGGCAAGAATATACACCCATTAGTCGAGACTACAAAAGTACTGTTGAACCTGGGATAAAACATGAAGAGCTGGAAATACAACACACACAAAAGGCGCTCAGCTCTGATTATCAGTCTCCTAGAAGCAACTGATTGCATAAAATGTCTGAAATCTCAACTAACATATTGTGTAATTGCTTAGCAGCAGATAAGGATTCTGGACTGCAAAAAGGACATCCCTAAATGACCCTTACCAATAAGGCCCACGAGGAGTTTCTCTTTCATTCAAATCCAAAAGCTGTAGCTGCAATGTTTTCATTTTTATTCCCTTCTATTCCCCTGGGCCCTTTTGCTTTCTCCCAGGCTGAGCTAGTTCCACTATTAAATACAGCTGCCTCTCTCCCACACTCACATAATTCCCTACGGCAGCCAGACAGAACAGCAAAGGACTCTGGTTGGTATGGATGGCACAGATGTCTCCATGGACTGTTTCTAAATGCATGCTTAGAAGGGAAAACAGCAGAAACATTTGTAGTGAACATGTTATTACAGACTTCATCATTAATCACTGAGCAGCTCCAGGAATGCTGTTCTTCAGATCTTGCCACCCTAGAAACCTCCTAGAGGTATTTTGGGAATTTGTCCAAGATTCCACCAAACTTCAGGCCATGCAGCAATACCCTGGACCTGCATCCAAATCTCAGGTGTAGTAGCTGAACTTAACTTGCTTACCTTAAGTCCACTGGAATTTATAACTAGTAACAATTTAGTTTTCCTTACCTACACCAGAGGTTTATGCTGGCTCAGCTGTACAGGAAATTAGTCACACATTGATGGAATAGGGCAAATTCCGATTATAGGTGGAACCAAAAAAGTCATAGCCATCACTCCCACAGCTGCAACCTCATGTCCAAGGTCAGCTGGATCCAGCACCTTCCCAAAACCTGTTAGAAGTCAGACAAATTGCCAAAAAGCTTTGAGAGAACTGATTACTCCTCCCAGGACTGCCAAAGTGAAAACAAGCAAGCAAAAATCCGTCAACTAGAGGAGACTGCAGGACAGGCAGAGAGCAAGAATCACTCAGATAACCTGTTTTTCTGTCTTCTGCTTTTTAAAAGGGACACTCATTCTGTGCAATGTAGCAGAACCAATTACACAACATAGGTTTCAAACCTCTAATTACAGTGGATGCATCTGCCTCAGTATTGCTGGAGGGAAACATTCACGCAATGAAGCCATGGTATCTGTACCAACAACATCATGTGCCATGCTGATCAAATACTAGTTCATGGCTAAATTTTAGGGTCACCCTTCCTGGTGGTAATTATACCTTACAATTGAAAAAGAATCATCATCAAGGCTATGTACAAACAAAATGTTTTCATATGAAACAAGGAACTCAATAAGCAAAATACTGTAACATTTATTAATAATCTGTAACATATATTTTCAAAAAGTCTAATTATTTTAAGGGCCAAAGGATGAAACTTCTGTGATAATGAATAGTCTAGTCTCTTATAACTGGAATGAGGTCAACAACAAATTAAATTACCCAACCAGCACAAAAAAGATGAATTGCAGCAAAAATAAAAACTGCTGTTAAAATAGATTTCCAGCCTCTTTTGCTAACCCACCTGGAAGGGAAAAAACAATAACATCAGGACGTCAGTGTCCTGAAAAGGAATTAGGCAGTACCATGCTGCTTTCCAGTTTCTGAACTGCAATGAGAATCAAAGAGATAAAATTTACAGTAGGATGGTAAGATACAGAAACAACAGTAAAGTTTTAGCAGCCAGTTATGCAATTATTTCAGTATGTCTTTTACTGAAAAAAATGAGATAGCTTGAAATTAATTCATGTTGGTGTCAAATCATGATAGTAAAATATTTTTCTCTTTTTTAGCACTTTTTTTTTTTTTTTTTTTTTTGGTCTTAAGTGTCTCGAAGTGTTTTACGAGTTTTTGGTAGGTGTCAATTCTATTGGAAATAAAATTTCTCTACAGGGCTGCACAGCAATGATGGGAAGGAAATTAAGCACCCTTATGCCCCAACCATGTCCTGTCAAAGTATGGGTCAGAAGTGCAGCAGGTCTGCTCATACGCAGGTATTCCCTGTGGGTAAGTACAGTGTACCTGGGAGGTAGAAGAAGGGGGAGCAAGGTCTGTCTGTGTACTCAGTGGCTCTGGTTTATGGAGATGTAGACATACACTAGAAGTGAAGCATATACAGAAGCCTCATGATATCAGGACCTGTGCACCACCAAATAGTATGACACCTTGTATGCTTAAATGCTAATTGTAATAGTAATAAAGTGCATACCTTCAGAATTAGAAGATCAATAACAAATACAAAGAAGAATTTCTGTGCAAGAACAGTTGTAAGAATATAAAAATCTGGCTTTGCTCTAGCTAGATATGATGTTGCAAGGCTATCAAAAGGCTTTTTCCCATTTTGCTGTGATTTTGGTTTGAAAGAAAATTGCCTGATAGTCAAAGCGTTCTGATTTTGATGGAGCTGCACATTTTAAAGTAATGCAGCTCTGTTGCTGCTTCTCTGAAGAGCACTATTTATTAAGATTGTAAAGTCAACGCCACAAATCCCAGAAATAAGGCTGCTTCCACTTTGTGATTTGGGCTTTTGGTACCTGTGTATTATGATGTTGTCTTTAATTACATTAACGTATCCTGTTGTCTCCAAGGATTCCTGTTCCTGCAGTCACTGGGAAGCTATTCGGTATTCTTTTTGCCTTCCTTACTCAATGAGTGGATTCAAAGTCTTAGCTAAAATACCTCCTCCACATCAGGTTCTGCTTATGAAACTATTCACTTGAAGTGACAGATTAGCACTGATTTAACTACAGTGTTTGAAGTCTTTCTTGTAAATATTGAGGTATTGCCTTAAAAAGATAGAAGAGTTCATCTCTGCCAACAGGTTTGCATAATTTGAGAGAAGGCTGCTCTACAATGCATGTTAAACTAGTGCTAGTTGGGCCAAGTACAGATTCATGCATGAGCCATTTGTTGGTTTGAAGACGATTTAGAAATTCAAATGTAGTTGCACTTGAAATTTGCACTACACCTAAATAAAATTCTGCTTCCTAAGGAGGAAGACTCGAAGCAAGTAACTTCTTCTAATAATATGCAGTTCTGGTGATATTTCAAGCCTAGTCTATCAGTAATTTATTTTAAAAAAGCAATGCTTCTCACAGTAACAGAAGCAGCAGCAGCAGGAGTCTGTGATTTTTTTTGTAGAATGAGGTATTTGAGGTCAAGAGACAATGAGAAATAAGAAATAGCCTGAAGAAAGGACAATATGGTTACATCCCTCCTCTCTCCCTCCCCAGTTTGAATAAATTGGCAGCAATGAGTATTTCATCACAAGGAAAATCCCAGTCATGCGACCTATTTTCATCTAATTACATGACCTGCCCTTCCCCTCCTCCTCCTCAAGGGCTTTTTTACCTTTTACTCACATATGCCTTGGAAATCATGACACGTGCTGAAAAGGAGTACCTCAGTGAGATGTGCTGAGATAAGTACCTCAGTTCATGAAGATATGACAATGAATTTTAATAGGGGCTGATAGGGTTATTCATCTAACATCCATTTCTGGTTTTCCTACCTTACACAGGAATAGGCAGCACTAAATGGCGGCTTCTCTGTATTTAGTATTCCCAGCATCAACTGAAAATAATAGGACATGCATAGGTCTGAAAAATGGGTGCACAGAAATGTAACAATAGCACTGAAAAATGGGTGCTACCAGCTGTGACCATTTTCTTTTTCAATAAAAGATTATGATGGCATCAGACTTCTCTGCCACCACCTGGGTACATACTTGGAAGGAAATGGGCAAAAGCTGTAACCTCTACCTTCTGCACAAACTCCCACAAGGAAGTCACTTATAAAAAGGGAAAAAACACAGAACTGGCAGGCAAGATGCCTGAATCTTTCTGCAGTTAAAGGCAGTTTCCACAGCTATTATCTATGACAGAAGGGTGCTTCAGGAGGTGGCTGCACTAGTGAATTTCTAGGTTGTGTTCGGTCCAGAAGCCATACCTTAATTTGGCTCATTTTTTTCCTTTACGTCAGCCTCTCCACATTGTTTTCAAGATTTCCAGTGAATAACTTATGATGTGCAATTTCTCAGTGAACCTGAGAATCTAAATCACTAAATATATCTAACTCACTAAATCCCCACTAATCCTGTCACTGTACTGAGTCACACAGTAGCAAAAAGCTCAATTGCCATAAATGCTAATAATATGGGGGACAGACTTCAAGATTCTCTCTCAAAGCTTTGAGTATGGACACTTTATAAAACAACCTGATCTTACTTTCCATAGTCTGTTCCTGCCCTCCCCCCCTGCCCCTAGTAACCTCTAGTAATATTAAGACCATTAAAACCTCTGCTCCATTGCAGATAGTATAAAGGATGAACAAGCCTATATACCAAAATCGATCAAACAACTGGTTTTACCCCTCACTGCCATAGGGAAATGCTAAGATGCAAAAGCCGTTTATAGTTCTACAGGTAGCTTAAAGTAGCTGTAACAGTATAGTCATTATGATGCTAAAAAAACCCTTGAAGAAATAAAACCAGATGCAATTTCTTCACCTGATAGCTCAGCACAAAACCTGGCACTTACATATACTAGTGTAACTTACACATACTAGTGTAACTTCCTATTTTTCAATACTTCTTTCCTACAGCTCCTCTGAAACAGCTATCATATTCATAGAAAACTCAAAAAATACAGTGAAAAACAAGGGGTTTCTTTCCCCCCCCCCCTTTTTTTTTGATGTAGGGTTCATTACCCAATTACTTGTGACGGTGCAGGGTAACCATTTCAGACAAGGTGTGACTAGCAAGTTGCTGAGATTGCTTAAAATGTTTTACTTCTGAGATTACCATGACCCCACTCACTATAAGGAACATTAGAATGTCTATTGCTACATCGCCACAGGAGCATCAAAGGAGAATTGTCCCTGTTATATAGGCAGGGTACTGAAACACAGAATTAAGTGACGTGCTTAAGACCAAGTAGGAAATTTGTGGGAGAGCAGACAATTAAATCAAGCCCTTTCAAGGTCAAGTTTTGTGTTCTTATCACTTGATCAATTCTCTCTCCCAACTACTTCAAATCATGTCACAGCACAGCCTTTTTCAGCCACAGCCATTTCTTTTTTTTCCCTGGCCATATCAAAAAATACTGAGTCAACTGGTTAAAAGGGATGTCATTCAGAGGCAGAAATGAAGGTCTGAGGAAAAGAAAATAGAAAACAATGTAAGGACAGAACTGAAAAGCAAGTGGTCTGCTATTTAACAGTGCAGTTCAGAACAATTGCCAGAAAAAAAAGTTAATTTGAAACTTACCCTGTCTCTATCCTAGTGTAACCTGTTAAACCGTATTTGAATTCATGATTGTGATGCTAAGTGCTCTGTGATGGTAAGTGCCATAGTGTGTAGCTTTTTTTCCCTTAAGAAAAGATTTGAAGTCTGCCCTTCTTGTTCATATCTGAATGATCTTGAAATCCTCAGGTGGTCTGAGCAGCACTGCTTCCATTCAAAACTTTCTGTAAGTATTTTTATGGTTTCCATGATGACTTTACTGTGGGATCCTAAAGCCCTCAGTCCCTCATGCTATATATTCCTACTTCAGGAAGATCAGCAGGTTTAGATTTTTAAAACATTTTTAGGAGTGCTTAGAATGGCAATTACTTTGCAATACTTCTGAAAGGACCACAGGACATACAGTGCAGTCTCTTCTATGCTGGACTGTAGGCAATACAATCTTGGGCTCAGTTCTGAAGGACACTACTTGATCTCCTGCTAGCAGAACATTTGATTCTCAGTCATGGCTGCTGCTCTCCTACAGAGGTAAAGAGCATCTCCTCCAGGCTGGCATGGATATGGACTATTACAGGCACCTAACACCTACCTCATCTCTAGCTGCAGCAAGTGTATGAAAAGACAGGCTATTTTGGAGTTCCACAACTGAAACTCAGGAGGTTTTTATAGGAAACTTGTGGCTGCTCTGTTTGGTTTTGAGAGACCTGCAGCTGCTGGTCAACTCAGTAGTCAAAGGAGGAAAGGGAAGAATACTTGCCTCCCTGGCTGCTCTGTACTGGGAAATTGTAGTTGTGAAATTTCCCAGTACAAAGATTAAAAAAGTGCCAGGCTGAGCAGTCAGTGTGGGTGGGCTGTGCAAGGCTTGCTCTGCATTGCAAAATTCAGCCAGTTCACTGAAAATACTGTTTCATCATCCTACTGCATGAGTCGATAGAAATGGTTCTTTCCAATGGGGCTGTTTTATAATACATGAGTCACTTATTGCTAATGGCCATCTATTTGTAGGTAAACCATGGGCTGTTACCCAGAAGTGAATTGGCTCAGAAAAGCAATGCTCTATTTATGGAAAAATATGAGAGACAGTACATGCCAAATTAAAAAAAAAAAAAAATTACATTGCTTAATTTTCCTCTTTGCCTTCAACTAAGGGAAAGCTTTCAATAATACAAAAATTGAAAGGAAAAAAGGTTACTAAAGGCATTTTGAGGGATGCCAAGAACATTCAAAATTATTTTAATCTTTCACATTTGAAGACAGTGATGCCAACATCCACTTTATGGTCAAAGCATTTCTGTGCCTCACAAGAACTTAATATCTGCTGGGAGGCAGAATGTGGTGACTGCTACTTCTTTCGTGTTGCTTTGTTTCCTCGCTCTTGGCACAGCGATAGGTATTGTGTGCTTGATTTTTTTAATGGGATTCTCAATAGCGCCTGCTCTGCTGAGCATTGTTACTTTCCTGGTAGTTAACAGAGCATGACTAGTACAGGTTAGATGGCAAAACAAAGTGACTACAGACAGTCTGAGCCTCATTTTCTGATGAATAGGAGTTGCCATTATACGATGTGTTCCCATGTGGTCTGTTGATACAGTTTGCTTTAATACATGTAAATGGCAATGAGCTACCAATGATATCAAGTACTAAAAATACGCTAAAATGGTATTTGGACTTAGTCCTGCATACTAGAAAGGAAATTCATCTCTTGAATCAATTTTATTCCTTAGATCACCACAAAATTTATGAGAATACAGAAATATCGTTAAAGAAAGTCTTCAAAGCTGTGTGAAGCCAAAGATAATGTGAACAATAGGGTACTCGGATATCTTCCCTAATCTGTGTTGTTTTAGTGGAAACCAGGACCAGACAAAAGATCAGAAGATAGGATTTATAAGCTCTGGTCCTGCTTTGCTTCTTCCTGCTGCGTGACCTTGTACAAACCACTTAAAGTCCTCCTAAGGAATCCTACAGAGAATTCAGCAATATTTTAACCGTTAGTCCCTCTCCTCCCTGATGTCATTGAGCTATTGTGCATTTTTTTTTTCCTATAAAATCTCATTGGAAAAAACCCACAAAACATCACTTATAATTATCAGAAATATTTTTCATCCTTTACCAACAATTTTTTTAATCATCTTTGATCAAAGGTCTTTATTACATTCTTTCTGCAGCCCTTTTGGCCATAGTATACTCAGTCTTTACCTTTGTACAAGCTTGAGAAACTGTTTCCCATTATTTCATTTATTAACTTGTACATAAAGCCTCAAATCTTTGAATAGTCACTGAGAAACCTCAGTATATAATGTTTTTCTTTGTAACTTTTCAAATATACTCTCATGTATTAATTATGGCGTGCCTTTTTGGAGCAACATTGCTAGTGTCTGTGATGGTAGATACTGAGGTTTTGTCTTGCTGAAATTGACTGTATAGATCCTTAGTGATTCATACCTTTTGCTCTCTTCTGAGTCTTTTCTAAAAGTGCACTGAATTCAGTGAGCTCAGGAAAAGTAGTGTGAAAATATTCTTGCTACTCTCATAGCTTCAGATACTATCTACCAACTTCCTTAGACATTCTGGCAGAAGAGCCAGAAGCATTAAGATGCACAAACACGAGGATTCTCAGCATCATATATGAGTGGCAAGATTCATGTTATCTCTGGCAAAAAGCATCAATTCCAGTTCCTCAAGAGGAAACAGAGGAATTGGCTTAATGCTATCTCTCTCTAATTAAAAAATGTCAAGGAAAAGTGATCAATGGTCCTTAAATGAAAAGTAAAAAATGTACATTTTTAGGGGTAAGGTTTATGTGGAAGTAGCAATATCCTTACGTTGCTCACATTCTAGTGCATATATGCTTTTACCGCCACTTCTGATGCAACCAGTATGTTCTCATGCAAGGCTGCCAGTTCAGGAGAACAGAATGAATACCGACCAGGGGAGGCAGTGTACTATAGGAAACACTGTATTGATACTGCTTCCATGCATTGCAAACAGCAATTGTGGAATCTGATCATGTTTGGGCAAGACTGTGAAAACCAGCAAAATTTTCTCATTGCAGTACTCGGCACATGGCACTTTCCGAAAAAACCTATAGCTCTCGCTCCAAAAGCTGGTTTTGGTAACGGCTTTCAAGTTGATCGGTCTATGAAAGCACAATAGCGGGGCTTAAACTCATTTTCAATGCCAGGCAATGAAATGGCACACAATCATTAACTGCCATTTGACAGAAGTGTTACTGGAAACTTCCCCAACAGCCTAACAAATGAGTCCTACAACAGGGGCCCATCTCGGATAGAAGACGACGCTTTGCCAGACAGTTTCTTGGCAAAAACCAAAAGCAGAGAGCTGACTGATCTATTGTCATGTGAAGCTGGCTTCAAATTTGTTTTCAAGAAAGGGCAGCTCAACAATTTTAGATTAACGGAGGACTTTGGTCTAGCACTAAACATGCGTTTGAAATTTTGGGTGTGCTTCAGTGCTGTCTCTAAATTTTTTTCTTTTAGCCTGTGTGCCATTAAAAACAAGCTCAAGTTGCACTCAACTGCAGAATCAGATCTTTGGTTGAAATTCACTGATATAAATTCTGTAACATCCTAGCTGTCACAGAGCAATTCTGTAAAACAGTATGCATCTACTCCCTGTCATCATTTTCTTCAAGAGATGACCACAATTTTTGGACATCACTGAATGCAGTAAACCATAGGCTCATGTTATGCGAAAGAAGAATTACCATGGCATTTAATTCAAAGTAATACAAATCATAAACAATATAAAGGAGCCCTAAAGAAGCAATATCTTTTTAAAAAAAAAAGACTTTATAGTTAAATACTTTAGGCTTCCTTGGGTAGTTATTTTAGAGAAAAATATTTAGATTATTTCACTAAGGCACATAGAAATCAGCATGTGATCCTTCAAACACCAGCTGTTTAAGAGTAGTACAAGAATCAGCATAAGTTTTGAGATCACTGCTACATGCTAACAAATCACTAAACGTCACTGATAGATTTTAATGTAATAGTGGTTGTCATTCATTGCTATTTCAGTTCTTCCTGTGGCCTCATTACTGATTTTAAAATCTTGATATTGAATTTGAGAGCATAAGGTGGAAGAGAAAAGGGAGGAGCGTACAGAATCCCTGTTCTAATAGGAGAATGTTGGATCCCTCTCCAGAAGGAAGATGCTGTGGACAAGAAAGTGAGAAGAAGGATCAGGAGGACACTGCTAGAAAACATAGTGTTTAGCCTGCAGGCAGCTTTGGGGGACCTAGTAGCAGCCTTCCAGTAACTATGGGGAGGTTACTTAGAAGCTCTTCACAGCAGTGCATGTCAGGAGGATGAGAGACAACAAACTGAAACAGAGGTTCAGACGGGGTATAAAGAAATTTTTCACCCTGAAGACAGCCAAGCAGTAGAATACGCCCAGTGAGGTTGTGCAGTCATCCTTGGAGGGTTTCAAGACCTCACTGTATGTGAGTCCTGAGCAATTTGGTCTGATCTCAGCTGACCTCGCCTTGAGTAGAAGGTGGGACTAGAGACTTTCCAAGGTCCCATCCTAACTCAATTACCTTATGATGCTGTGAATGATGGAACACAGGCTACTTCATACTGGGAAAGAAATGGGACAGGAAACAGAAGCAATAAAAGGGGACTCATTGGGATGCAGACATGGATAGAGACTGCAGGAGTTCTTCATGAAGGCAGGAGCAGAAGACTGTTCATGACAAGGTTAAGGAAAACCAAGGAATGAAACCAGTGACTGATGGATTCAGTGAGCTCAGTCTGCTGTAGCAAGTCTAAGGCAAAGCCTGTCCTTTGGACAAAAGAGTTTACTGACCAGTTCTGGAAGCCCATCAAGGTTTCTCAATATTACCAATGCTTCAGGTCAGGAGTCAGATCAAGACTCAGAAGTGGAAGAGCAGCTGCTTGTCTTCCTGAAATCAGATGTCACTCTTTACAGAATAACTGTTTACAACTGCGATTTACTTCTACAAATAAAGACCACTCTACAAATAAAGGCCACACCTCCAGGCTGCCAGGTATTGTCATGGCTTAGTCTGGCGCTGTGAGATGTTATCTCACAGGTTTCAGTGAAGTTACCTGAAAACCTCTTTTCTCCTTTTTCATCGTAGTTCTCACTTTTTCTGACTGAAGAACAACTTGAAAACAGCCCAAAGATGATAAAACCAAAACAAAATGTAAGAAACTGCCTCATTTTCTCTTAGGATTTTACTACTTTTTTAGCAGTCTAAAATTCTGGTTGGCCTCATGCTGTGGCGTTAGTGGAAGAGCCAGGGGTGTGGAGAGGGTGTTGCAAAATGTAGCGCTGACATGCTGCTGTTCAAATTGGAGGCTGCTGGGTTGAGTTGGATTTGTTTATCTAATGGGACTCAAAGAGCAGACTGGCCTGTGACCACTGTCCAGGTCACCCACTCAGTTACTAGAAATTCTGAAACTTACTGCTTGTCAGTTTATTTTCAGAATGATGCAGCAAGGCAATATTTTAGTACTTTAAACCACCTGTCTAGAGAAACCAGGCTCTATGAGGAAGCTGGGGTTTTGTTTAGCTATTAAAGCAAAGGCAAATCAACCCAACCCAAACCTTACGCATTTTATCCTCATTTTCCATTCTGGTTTGGGTTTGACCATGAAATTCTTATTGGAGGTACTGGTTGTTTACTTGAATTTCATAGGAAATATTTTCAGTCTTTTTATACGTTTAGAAATCACAGTACCCAAAAAGGTTAATATATTTTCTTTGGGACAGTTTTTATTTTTTCTGCTACAGTATTTAAATTACAAGCTTGGGTGATGGTTTCAAACACAATTGTTCACTCCTTTTGCTGAAGGAAGCTTAAGTAAAATTTGTTACAAATAGTTACTAGTCCTTTCAGACAGTCTTGGTTTTACATTACAGTACAAAGTAGGCAAACATGTTTTCTTAGAAGGGTAACATCCCTTTAGGTTATTGAGTGGAATAGTACCCAGTCACACAAGAATCTGCACTTCCAGTCTACTCTGCTTATTCGATAGTTCAAGCTTGCCCTTTACTCCTGAAAATTCTAAGTAAGAGTTTCCATTTCGTTAGGCTATTTCCTACTGCTTGTTGTCACCAGGGCTATGCATTTTCCAAGTATGAAAGCAAGGATACTGGAAAAATTTTAAGACACGGGCTGTGTCTAGATTACAAACTTCTGCTGGCATATCTGGGCTGTGGAATATCTGCTTTCTTGCTGACACTGTTTTGAAAACAAGCCTGTAGTATAGTGTGGCTATACTACAGCACAGTGCTTTTCTCCATACAGTCTATGCTATTTGGGGTGAGGGTGTTACTTATGTCATCAGAAAGCTCTTTTTTTGCAGCGTATGCTGAATCTACATCAGAAGTCTTGTTGGTTTTGCTCTGTTGTGAGAATCTCTTCAAAATAATTATGCTTAAAGAATAAACTGGAAAGTGTGGGTTTCTAGTAGAGCGCTGCAGCTGATTAAGTTGCCACAGTTTCTTTGAAGACACACTACCAGACTGAAATCCAGTCAAATTTTAAGAAATTACCTTTAACAACTTAACTATTCCTTGAATTTTCTTACCAGCTACAAATGGTTTTATGCTGGTGCAGTATGTTTCCCCTACTGCCAAGCAGAACAGCCATAAAGACAGTGGCAGGGGAGGAAACAGAATAAATAAAAACTTGTACACAGAGGGCTTTAAAATGCACAAAGGGAGGGGAGGCAACCTTTCTGTTCTGTTTTCTTCATACTCATAACAATTCTAGCTGTTGCTCAGTATTATTTTAACTCAAAATACTCAGACAAGAGGAATAACTGTTCACGTCAACTATCTCTTTTAGCTTGGATTTACCTGACTGTAAGATCCTAACCCCTCAGGTTACCCAGGCAGAAGCAATGTCACCAGCAATCTAAAGAGAACTGGAAGAACACAGGAAGGCTACCCACACGCTGTTTGGAGTTCAACGCAAAGCAAATTTTGTTATGTTGGTAGCTGCAAGTTTGATAATGCACTACAGACCATGCAAACTATTTGCACTAACAGAATTGCCATGTGAAGCAAGAATTAGTACCATCAGCTTTTTATACAGGAATGCCAACAGAAATTAGATCCAGATTCAACCACTTGGTTTCAACTGAGGAGTGAACTGCTCAGATCAGGAGCCGGGCAGCCTGTTCGTATACGTCCCTTCTGCTCCCTCAAATCCTGAGAGACTTTGCAGTTGTGGTACCTTGGCATAGGTTGGGAAGGCTGGAGAGATGCTCCAAGTTACAACACAAGTGTAAGGTAGCCGAGTTACACAAAACACCTGGCCGCTCATTTTTCATTGGGTACGTGCTGGTAAAGTGGTGCCCAGACTCTTCATGATGTTCGTGCAGGTAGTTCGGCTTACACTAGTGAGTCTTTGCACTGGGAATACAGCACAAAGTGTACATACCAGGATCTGGACCGCTGATTTTAAACTGAACTGCTTATTTTTAAAAATTGCTTTGACTTTAAATAGCTTTACAGTTTTAAATAAAATAATTATTTTAAAATAGTTTAAATTAAATGAACCTAGAAGTAGAGGATCTTTGATCTCTATATCTGATATACTGATGAATAAATAGTTCTATATATATCTCCTGATCTTTTTGGTGAGGAAATGCACAAAAACTTAAAAATATTTTTTTAAGCTGAAATCAACAGTTGTCTCTTTAGGAATAAACTTAATATCCTGAAACACTCAGTGAAACCCAAAATATATTCTAAACTACACAGTCACTACAAATACATATTTTAACTGAACACATGCTTTTTAATTACTCTGTGAGTAAATTACCAAAAAAGAAAATTAAGATTCTCTTTAAAAGAAAAACTTAATAAATAAACAAACCCAGGCTTCAAATAATAAACTGAACCAGCCAGTAACACTTCAAAATACAAAAGTGTCTTTCCCTTTCTCCTTTAGATTAGCCCAGCATTATAATACTCTGAGGACAACAAACAAAAAATATATCAAACTACCATTCTCAATTTTCATTCTGAAAGCAAAAGTTTTCATTAATTTGGGCATTTAAAATTTGCTAGTTTAATGTAAAGCTGCACATGAGGCTCCCTAAGACAAAAAACAAAAAGAGAAATTGTACATACAATTTATTCTAGAAAAAAAAGGTGATTTTTAACTTTCACTTTAAAAACCTGTTAAGTGTAACAGTGTGTTAGGAACAATCAAGCTCACTAGAAGGACAATTTGCTTGCAAATTCCAGAAAGCATGATCATTTAATCTTATAATTCTGAGCAATATCTTGAAGATTTCACTTCATAGTATTTTACACAATAATATTCTAAACCTGAACACACTGCATCATACAACGTTAGTAAGCAGGAAATCACGGAGTGAAGTGGACCCCTCAAAAATGCTGCTTCCTGAGGTGTAAAGGAATCGTTTCACACTAACACCTCCAGCAGGGCTAGGCAGTTATGCTCTGTGCAAGAACAGCTGCCACGTTTTGACCAAAGAGGGGACAAAGGCCTATGTATCTAATTCTCACCTTCACAGTCACGTCAGTGTTTGTCTCACATACCACACAGGGAGGGCCAAGCACCAAGTGATAGAAATACCCATTTAAAATGACTCTTTGTACGGACTTAAATTTGTATAGCTGATAGAAAAACCCCCAGATATTACAATACAGGTCTCAGAACCGCAGGGCATATAGGTGCAAATGTGCTTCATCTGCTGGAACCAGTGCCCCGGAGTACTAACATGCCGCGGATCTGCAGTGAGCCTCCGAATCTCTTCTGTTGGATCAGTCCCACTTTACACAAGTATTCGCTCATTGAGAGAGGCTGCACCCACACGGTTCAGCGATCCTGTGCACTCATCTGGGATGAATCAGACATGAGCCCTAATTGCAAAAAATATTCACAGACAAAGGCAAGGATCGTTATTCCCCATTTATGGAGGAGAAACTGAGGCACAAAGTGATTACTGCAAGTCAGTGACATAGCTGGGCAGAAAACCCAGTTAGCCCCACACCTTCTACCAGGTGCTTTAAAATTGGCCAACGCTACTCTACTATTTATAGAATCATAGAATCATTTTGGTTGGAAAAGACCTTTAAGATCATCAAATTTAGCATGAATATTTTACTAAACATTTTTGTTTTGGTGTTTAAGTGAGACCAATGATTTCTTTTTTAACCTTCCGTTTCTAAAACAGCCCACACAGTACCGGGAGTAAAGTTCTAGAAAACTTAGTGAAATCTGCCAGCAGATTTATCCCACTCACAATATTCACCATAAGCTATGAGATACAGGGTCAGCATGTTAATCACCAAATGAGGGCTCCGTGAATGCTGCTGCACTCTTCTCACTCCACCCAAATAATTACATGGCTCACCAGGAGAATTAAAATGGAGAAAAATAGTAAGACTTAGAAGAAAAATGTTTCCATAAAACACAGACTTATTGCATGATAGCTGGAGGCAACACCTTTGCACAAACAGCTGTAAATTAAAGCTGTCCTTTTACTAAGCTTCCAGAGATCGTTTACGCAATGTGTGGCAAGGAGAGAGCATACAGAAGACAGTTCGTTTTCTTCTTTCTTCTTCACTTGCTCAAGTTGTCAAAAACCTACTTGCCTACTCTCAAAAGGGTGACAAGAATAACTTTTTGTTCTCCCATACCACACTGCTGCAGCTTAAGATGTGAACATTTTGCCACCTGATTGCTAATCTAGAATTTTCTTGATTTCTAAGCAAAAGTGTAAGTACATCACCAAATACACATCACCTACAAGTGGCAAGTGTTAGAGGACTTGAAATCACAACTTATTTCTACCCTCTCCAGTAACCATCGGTGAACTCTCAACGTGCTGTCTCCACTCATTTCAACTATGAGAAGGCTATCCAGTGTTTAAGTTCTTCCATACGCTGCAATATCTGGGTATAATAGAAATCCATGTTGGCTGCAAAATCAGTACACACAGGGGATTCCATGTCACCAAAGGTGCAGTACAGTGCAGTTCCTCCAATGCTAAGGAAAACAGTTGCTATACACAGCAGGATCAGCAGAATACAGGAGCCACCAGCTACTTCATCTGTAAATATAAAAGCAGAAAAGGTGAGAAAGGGCAATATACAAAGCAATACGAATGTGTGTGACAAAATCTGAGACAGGTTTTTACCATGAATGGGTCAGGAGGTAAACACACTTAATAATGCTCACCGTGTCAAAGTGATCATAATACATACCAGGAACTGTATATTTCTCTACCCAGTCTTTTCAGAAACCTAAATAATTCTATAGCTTCATTTCTGAACCTGTGTACCTGTCCTTGCTGATATCACTTGTGGAGTCATTCCACGCTGACACAAAATGTGATAATGTTGCACAACCAAAGCATTCCTTCATGGAAATAGTTGAAATGAAAGCTTGGATGCCAAAAAAAAAAAAAAATATTCTTACTTCATTTGTACTGACACTGACAGCGTTACCATGAACTGTTTGATTTTACTCTCACATTTTGACTGTAAGGATAGAGACAAAACTTTCACAGTAGGCTAATGTGAAAGTTTATTTTACATCTCATTCTGTGGTAACTCTTTGCATGTTTGTTTATTCCAGAGTTAGAGTAATAAAGAGGTTGCAGAGGTGCTGCTACATCCTCACAACCTCAGTTGTCCTTGCTAACTTGTATGCATGAACATCATCTGCATCTTCTATCAGACTGAAGAGGCTCTAAGAAAATTTCTGAACTCCCTTCACTCTACATCAGGAAGAAGAAACAGGGGAAAAGAAGAAAAAAATAGAAGAAACATACAAGCACTTCTTTGTGTGTGTGAAATCATACTTAAAATAATAATAATAAATAACTTTTCTTTTGAATCGCTGAATCCCTGGGGAAAAAAAAAATCATAGGAAAAACTGTAATTGAAAACTTATTTAAAACATAAATGGTTTTAAAATAATTTCAATAAAAAGATGGGATAAGCTCCCTTTCGGACAGTGAATGGATTTTCTTTTCAGTGTATAAGAGGCACTTTATACACTTTCAAGCACTAAAGATACCATTTAGTGGCTGGCACACACAGTGGATATATGACGTACTATCATTAGTAACCAAAAGCATTTTTCTTAACATCTCTTTAGTTTGAGTAATAGAGATCTTAAACTCCAATAAAAACATAACAAAATAGTATATTGTATTTCTTATGAGGCTATTTAGCCCACCAAAAAGGCCATAAGATGTTTAGCCAAATTTAATGGCAGCTAGCAAATATATATGGATGTTTAATTATAAAGCAAGGTTAAAATCTGACACCCTCCAATCCCATGGTCTACTAGAAAGGGTTAGAAAGTTACCTGTGGACAAAGCACAATGGACTTGTTTCTTTTGCATCCCTCTTTACCTACATGGATTAGATCTAGGAAGAAAACCTACACCTCCCACCTCTAAGCTCTGAACATTAATGAAAGGAAGTCCATTAGGTGTCACTCACAAATCATTCAGCCAGAGGAAAAAAACGTGGCTTCAGTCTCAACCAAGCTTTAAAAAAAAAGTGTACTTATTATTATTACTTTTGTAGCCTTGTCATCCAAACTTGGTATAGAATAATCTTTGATCAATCACCTTCACTTATTAATTAAGTTTTAAAAAGGCAAGACAATATGTACAGTGAACATCCTAGTTCGCTCTTGTGAACAAAATGATCAACATTCATTTGCACCCCAAGAGTGCAACCCATGAATTAACAGCTTTAAATTACCTTGATCCAGTGTGTCTTCCATTTCTTGGAATCGCACTCTTCTCTTTGTTTGCCTTTGCTGGACTTGAGCAATCGTTTTTCCTTCCCTATCGTCTCTCTTCTTTAGTATAGACACCAATCCTTCCACTGGGGCAATCTATCAGGAAAGACAGTGAGTGGCACAAGAGATGTGAGAAATCCAAGCATGAGATCTATTTAACAATGATTTTAAGGAGGAAATGAGCTAAACAGTTAATAAATTATTAAGTCATGTGGGTTGGGGCAGTGCTGAGGAGGGTTTGTGTCAAAAACAATATAATCAGAGGGCAATAAGAAGTCAGTGACACACTGCTGCTGGCTCTCCAAAGATATAATCCTGCAGAGACTGTCAAATATTGTGAGATTAATTTTCCAGCATTGCAATTGGTTTCCCAGGGTGGACAACAAGCTACAGTGGGGCCACAAAACCACTTCACTACTAAAGCAGTCCCTCTTGAATCCCAAATCCTGGTGGCAAGGGGGAAGGTCTGGAGAGAAGACGACTTTCCCTTGATAGAAGAAGACTGCGTTAGAGACCACTTGGCCAAACTGGACATCCATAAGTCCATGGGCCCTGATGGGATGCACCCGCGAGTGCTGAGAGAGCTGGCAGATGTTACTGCTGGGCCACTCTCCATCATCTTTGGAAAGTCATGGAGAACAGGAGAGGTGCCTGAAGACTGGAGGAAGGCCAACATCACTCCAGTCTACAAAAAGGGCAAGAAGGAGGGTCCTGGAAAGGTGATGGAGCGACTTGTTCTGGAAACAGAGTTACTGGGAGTGGTCAACATAGATTTACCAAGGGTAGATCATGCTTGACCAATCTGATAGCCTTCTACGATGTTATAACTGGTTGGCTGGATGAGAGAGCAGCAGATGTCATCTACCTTGACTTCAGCAAGGCTTTTGACACCGTCTCCCATAACATCCTCATTAGGAAACTTAGGAAGTGTGGGTCAGACGAGGGAATGGTGAGGTGGATCGAGAGCTGGCTGTGTGACAGATCACAGAGGGTTGTGACCAATGGAGCAGAGTTGAGTTGGAGGCCTGTAACCAGTGGTGTCCCCCAGGGGTCAATACTCAGTCCAGTCTTGTTCAACATATTCATCAGTGACCTGGACGAGGGGACAGAGTATATCCTCAGCAAGTTCGCTGATGATCCCAAGCTGGGAGGGGTGGCTGATACACCAGAGGGCTGTGCTGCCATCCAGCAGGACCTGGACAGGCTGGAGAGCTGGGCAGAGAAGAACCTCGTGAGGTTCAATAAAGGCAAGTGTAGGGTGCTGCACCTGGAGAAGAAGAATGCCAGGCACCAGTACAGGTTAGGGGGGGACCTCCTGAAAAGCATTTCTGAGGAGAAGGATCTGGGAGTCCTGGTAGACAGTAAATTATCCATGAGCCGGCAATGTGCCCTTGCTGCCAAGAAGACCAACGGCACCCTGGGCTGCATAGGGAAGTGTGTGGCTAGTAGGGCGAGGGAGGTCATTCTCCCCCTCTACTCTGCCCTGGTGAGGCCGCAACTGGAATACTGCATCCAGTTCTGGGCTCCCCAGTTGAAGAGAGACAGGGACCTACTGGAGAGAGTCCAGCGGAGGGCAATGAGGATGAGTGGGGGATTGGAGCATCTCCCCTATGAGGAAAGGCTGAGAGAGCTGGGACTCTTTAGCTTGGAGAAGAGAAGGCTGAGGGGTGATTTAATTAATGTTTACAAATATCTAAAGGGTGGGTTGAGGGAGGATGGAGCCAAACTCTTTTCAGTGGTTCCTGGTGACAGGATGAAGGGAAATGGGCATAAGCTGGAACACAGGAGGTTCAATTTAAATATGAGAAAGAACTTCTTTTCAGTGAGGGCGACAGAGCACTGGAACAGGCTGCCCAGAGAGGTTGTGGAGTCTCCTTCTCTGGAGATTTTCAAGACTTGCCTGGATGCAATCCTGAGTGATGTGCTCTAGGAGATCCTGCTTTAAAGCAGGGGAGTTGGACTAGATGATCTCTGGAGGTCCCTTCCAACTCTGACAATTCTGTGATTCTGAGATAATACCAGGGGAAAAAGAAAGCTTCAATGCTCTGGATAGATTCCAGCTCCACATTGTAATAAGCTCTCTGGATACAGTGGCAGTTCAAAAATCCTTCCCCACAGGCTGGTCACCCAAACAGCTTGCACAAACAGTGATACAGTCAACAAGTCAATAAACTGTAGCTTCTTCCTTTGCTACAGCATTTGACTTAGCTGCAGGAGAATACGCTAAACCATACTAGGATGTTACACCAGCCTGAGTAGTCTGTAATTTCCTAGTTATTAGAGAACTGAAAGTAGGGGAAGTATCAGGAGAAAAATGTTCTTCTAAGCAAATAGTTCCTGGTGTGCTAGAAATAAACAGAAATTAAAATAGAAAGAATATTTAGACATGCCCTTTTTTATTTTGATATCATCTTTACCTGAAAAAAAGTCTGAGCCATCTCTTCATAAATCTGTGTAGCAGTTTTTAATTCTTACTCTGTAGATCAGCAATAACTTTTGTTGAATTGCAAAGTAATCTATACATTTGTGCTACAGAAAAGAAAACAGATCACATTTGCCGCTGAGTTTGCAATTCATCTATGTAGGAGATGACCCCAAATGCCTATAATTTTCACAAAATCTCCAAGTGGAAAAAAAGCAACTTTCCAGGTAATGTAGTTGCAGACAACTGACTGCTTAGCTCCCCCCATAACCTAATCAAGTTAGAAGACTATGCATAGCAACTCATTTGCATTGCATTTATAAGAGCTGTAGAAACCCAGAAAACAAGTGACTTCATCACTTATGCCCCTAAACTTGTTTCATGCTACAAGCTTATATAATGCATTGATACGGAGCTATGGTGCACTGAACACAGCAAAATGCAGAGCACAATCCAATAGGCAGTGTACCAACTATGGCATTTGGTGTTTGCAATATTTTAACTGGTAAATGTGCCAATTACATTTGCAGGTCTCTAGTCTGGCAGTAGTTTATAGCCCTCAACTGGACAAATAATGTTGCCCTGGTCGCTGTGGCTATAGACCTACAGTCTAACAATTTTTCCCAAAATCACAACAGAGGATAAAATTGATCTCTGACACACTCTCCCTTTTGATATTCACTTTCCCTTTTTACTATCTGCTCAAGAGCTCGAATGGATTATGTAATGAAACAATGCAATGAAGTACTTACAAAGTAGTGAAAGCGTGGAGGTGGTGGAAAGAAATGGTTTAAGTCAACATATAGAGGACCACTCTTTGGCACAAATGAATCAGAAGTAATAGCCCACAACTGGCTCATCACAAGAGACAAGAGCATTGGGGTGAAGCTTCTACTGGCAATGTTATGAAACTGCCATGAAACTTATCAGGCCAGCCAGAAAATCAAAACTTATGCTTCCTTGTTGTGACAAGGAATGGGGATCACGGAGGAGTGCATTAATTTGACTTATTTATTTGGGAGGGCAGAGATGAAATTATGTCCTTTAGAAGAGTGGATTATTTTAAGCTTCTGTGTACAGCATTGCTTTCGTAAAGAGGATCACTGGCTCCTCCCACACCACCCACGCAGCAGGCTAGCTGTCGCCTGGCAGGCGTGTTGGCAAGTGGCTTGGACTGCACTTGTGGGAATGTCACCCAGGGACGGCAGGGCGGTTGTACCTGTCTGTCCTATGACTAGTACATGGTGGTCTGTTCTGCAAGCAGTCATTTCAAACCCAGACACTTCATTTTGTCTGTTGGCTTTTGATAGTTTTTGAATGACCGTGTCACAAACTCTGTCTTCTCCAGGCTTAAAACCAGAGGGTATCTTTGACAGGATTATGTGGAAATGTGTGTTCCAGTGATTACAGTTATGTAAAAGGCTTGAGAAGGAAAGTCTTGCTACAATGAGGTTCACTTAGTTTCCCTGTCAGCCTACATGGCTAGGTTTCAGGATTTATTTCTAAATGTATAAAGTACTAACTGGCACAGGTTTCTCTACTCTGAACATCTTTTGCTTAACAAGGGGGAGCAAGGACTTTTGATTTTGCAATAAAATCACTGTGGCTAGTGTTACTCTCCTGTCCTGACAAAAGCCATTGACTATGTTTTTAAGAACATCCCTTTTAACATGTTATTTAATTCATACCTAGAATATTTCATCTGCCTTTGAATTTCACGAGTCACGTAATTAAGGTTTCTGTTTTGTTCTGCAAAGGACCTACAAAGCTATGCCGCCTAATCAGGATACAGTTTATTGTTAAAATGTAAATACAAATATATGGAATTCTGCATAAAGCAATGTTTACACTTTCTTTTCTACCATATTCTCAACTGCAGCTCATAAGTATTTAATGCAAACATCACCACATTTTATTATTCTTATTTTCAGTCATAAAAACATCACTACTGTAAGTTTATCATGTAAGAATAGGGTCCATCTTGCTACAAATAAAGCTGCATTCAATTAAAGCAACCCTCTTTTCCTCCACGTGCTTAGAGATAATATCCAGAACAAGCTGTTCCATCACCTTTCCAGGGATGGAGGTGAGACTAACCAGCCTGTAGTTCCCTGGACCCTCCTTCTTGCCCTTTTTGAAGCCTGGAGTGACATTGGCTTTCCTCCAGTCCTTAGGCGCCTCTCCCGGTCTCCATGACCTTTCAAAGATGATGGAGAGTGGCCTAGCAATAACATCTGCCAGCTCCCTCAGCACTCGTGGGTGCATCCTATCAGGGCCCACAGATTTGTGGGTGTCCAGTTTGCCTAAATGATCTCTAAACCAATCCTTCTCGACCAAGGGAAAGCCTTCCTTTGTCCAGACTTTCACTCTTACCTCCAGAGTCTGCATCTCTTCTCTGTTTAAAACAGCATTTGCTAATAAAATATTAAAAAACCTTCCTACATTATACATATTTTTGCCAAATGTGATGTATACATATTTATAAATATATTAGACAAAAATATGAAAATAAGGTCCTGTACTTCAAGCTCTTCGAGAAAACAGATTAAACTTGACTACTGGAATCATTTGTAGCATATAGAAGTATTTTGGTCTGAATGCAGAGAACTACTCAAGGAGGAGTTCTGTTTGTATACTGTTCTGTGGGCTGCATTCCTTATTCAATTACTTGGCAAAGGCCTACCGTTCTGTTTCTAGCAGCACCAGATTTTTTTAAAGTGTTAATCCATAACTGTAGGACAAACTAAAAAAAAAGCAAAACTAGCCTGAGTTAAGCTATAAGCAGCAGACAAACCCCTTTTCTAATAAAATACATTAGGTATGAATGATTTGACTTTGAAAAGGAGCTAACTTAGCAGATTCAGTATTCATATGACAGCATGAGACTAACCATTTTTCTGCTAATACATCTTCCATACAAGTACTGAGGCTCCTTTATACAGCAACAAATAGCTCAGATAGATACCATGTAAGCATTCCATATGGAAGTGTAATTCTTGCAAACTCAACACTGCAGGACCCAAGCCATACAAGAAGACACAGAATCTCAACAAGGCATTGTCTCCAGACCTACAGATAGGTGGAAACAGATAGGTGGAAACCTCATGGCTGCCATCAAATCTGCTGCTAGTCAGTACATACTCAACACTTTTCAAAAGTCTTTGCATACAAACAGTGCCAACCAAAAGCTACTACCGTATCTTTGCTTTCTGAAAGAAATTTCAAATTATAATTTTCAAATAAGGAAAAACTAAGATTTTACTCATTTCCCTTAATCACCACTCAGCTTATGTTATAAACTTTTATTTCATATGACAAAATGCAACTTACATTATTGAGGTCACAAGTTGTTTGACTGCTGGTGTGTGATTTCATTCTCACAGAAATGACAGCAAAGAGATCTAAGAAGAGGTTATACACTTCTGGTATCTGTTGCTGCCAACTGCTGACTGTGCTTCAAAGCCCTGTGCTGGCTGTACGAATCTAGTTTCTATAAAATGACAATGCTTTTCCATCATCGTGCTAGTGAAGGAATACCCAGTATAAGGGACTGTACAATATGTAAAGTACTATGTTAGTTTTGCAATTATTTAAAGTCAAAGACAGAGTTTAGTGGATTTTCAGTCTTGTAATTAGTTGTTGTAAATGATAGCCTAAAATCAAGTGACATAAAGGATCTATATTAGAGAACTACATGAGACAATTCTTTAATCTCAATATGGGGTCATACAAAACTTCCTAACTGTCAATACGTACACAAGTACTTACCCTTCCTCATTTTCAATAAATTAATATTACACCTCCACTGAAGAATATTAATGAAATTTTGTCCTACCATATTATTTTTGTACCTAGGTTACTTCAAAATACTCTGTATTTCTGCCTTCCATTCCAACTTATTTGCGGCAATTTTGTAAATACTCACTCCGTGACAAGTTTAATCACTGACAAACTGATTGATGTTTTGGGTTTTGAGTTTTGTTTCGTGGTTTTGTTTTTTTTTTTTGGGGGTGTGTGTGGGGGTTTTTTTTACTGTCACACTGGTACATTTCATGTAATTCATTTCATTTCATTCACGTGGCTACCAAAGCATTTTCTAGCTATTTCTTTCACAACTACTATAAGAAAATATTGTCATCTCATTAGATGGCCACAGCCTGAACAATGCAACTTCAAAGACTTCAGGAGGACAAGAAAGGAAGAAATGTTATGGCTGGGTTAAAAGATCAGTCTTTGCTTGTCAAAACATCAGTGGAATCTTATTTTAGCACTAAAACAAAATCAGTGACAGCAATTTAACAATGCTGCTTTCTCAGGGGTGTCAAACTCTCTCAGTTCCTGGTGTCTTCCAGGGAAGCTGTAGGTGCTCACCACTTCTGAAAAGCAAAGGCTAAGGTATTGATAAGTGGTAAGATTAACTGATAAAACAAAACGTAAGTGTATAATGAAACAATACAAGCTGCTGTGCTGTCCTTAACTCACCCCACTGCACCTAGAAATTTCAGGTATTGTAAAACAGCCCTAGATGTTCCATATTACAAATTTAAATCATTATTGAGATTAATCCTTCTTCTCTCCTCCCTGATTTCAGCCCGTGCCTCACACACAACTTGGGCCTCTTGCTAAGAACGATTCAAAAAGACTCCCACCAGTGCCAGCAAACATTATGTCTTATATGGTCAGAAAAAGTACTATGCGAAGACTCAGGGTACTTTTTCCTCTCCAGAGACTCAGCTCTGCCATCAGAGTACTGGCAGTTCTAGCATTGGGATAGCAAACTAGAAATGAAACTATATTCCCTGTAAAGTATCATCATCAGTCACTGGGCCAATCAATCCAAGCATAATTTTTCTAACAGTATCGATATGCCACTTCCTATTCCAGCCTCTAAAATGCAAATGGAACAAACATAGCAATTTTAAAATAGTTGCTATTGAGTTAATTTAGGATTTTTCTATATGAAACAGAACACTTCTCTCCTGTAGATGCTGAGCTTTCAGTAGGCTCAAAAGAAATCTAATCCTGAGGGATGACAGTTAAATTACTCTTCTGTTATACATGTATATGGTCTTAGCACAGACTATCAATAAAATGCTCTTTTTCAAAATCATCCTCTAAATGAACACAAGCCAATGGATATAGTGCAAAATTTTGATTACATGTATGAGTATGGGTTTCAACATCTGTGTGCTGTCAAGAGCTAGTGTACAGCTTTGTGCACATGGCCCTCAGTCCTGGTATGTGGTATGCTTCCTGACATCCCACAGAAAGACAAGGTGTTTTAGGGACAGGTCAGGATGAATGACCTTGGAAAGGAGATAAGCTGTTTACGTGGTGATAAAAACCAAAATGCTCTGTTTCCATCTCTGGAGATTTTGCCAAACATAACATCAGCATAGATCCCTCAGCATTTAGTTCCCTGCTTGGCTGCTGTCCCTGAGTGATTGTGGGTTCTCAGTCTCTGTGCATTAGCTTCTGTTCTATAGAGAAATACTGTTACTTTATTGCCAAGGGATGTTGTACTGTTAAATGCATTAAAAATAGAGATGAACGAAGATGATACCTTTTTACAGGTCTTCCCCCTCCAGCACCTGGAATTACATGATTTCACAATAATCTCATCTTTTCATTTAAAGAAAAAGCTTTTAAGATCCCATGGTTGCAAATGCACCAAAACCAGAAGACAAAACAAAGATGTCATCACACACTCTCCAAAAAAGTCCCAAAGCAATAAATCTCCTATACTTTCAGAAGAGCAATTTAGCTTATGAAGCTCCTTGTTGTGGTCTACCAGCAATGCTTCAGAAAGGGGGGTTCAGGCTTAGAAGTTCTTTCTTAGTTTTGGTCGAACAACAAGACTGCCTAAATTTGGCAAAATTAGAAGCCCACACATTCATATACAGAGTTTGTTACATATGTAGTTCTCACCTATATGGGACAGGCACAGAA